>OY728146.1:1915121543-1925027566 GCA_963277665.1 Viscum album
ATAAGTCACAAAATGTTTTGGAAACTCGGGTCAAAAAGAAAATAAAACATCAAATTAGTTTATTTATCATTGATAAAATTAAAATTATGATCATATCAAGTAAAATAGAGAAGAAAAAACACATAAAATAACAAATTAATGTTTTACAACAAACAAGAAATACCAACATTTTTTAACAGAATATGGTTTGGATGATATGAGCCTAACTTTAGATGTGAGGTAAAACCAACTAGTTTTTATTTGATAGCTTAATAATATCTTCTACAAGTATGTACTTAACTTATTAAGTACATATCTTTAGATGATGTTATTAAGATACCATATAAAACACTAGATTTTACCTCGCTTTTGAAGTCACTCTCATGTCATGCAATCCATGTTTAATTGAAAAATGTCAAGGTATTTCTTGTATATTGTAAAATATTCATGTATAATTTAATGTGTTTGTTATTATCCATTTCATTTTATATAATCATAATTTTCATTTTATCAATAATAAGTATTATTAGCTAATCATTCCATGTATTCATCTTTTAGTCCTAAGTTATTCATTAATTAATCTATAATTAATCATTACTAATAAAAACTATTATTTCTAAACTATATAATATTTATGATACTAAAATTTTATAACATATTGTTATACCATAAACAATGATGCTAATGTTTCTTAGTACAGTTTTTAACTAATCATTCATTCTTTAATTACTAGTTAATCATTACTAAGTTATTATTTAATTATTTATTCTTTATTTAACAAATCATATGTATTCATTTTTAATCCTAAGTTATTCATTAATACTTCTATACTTATTAATTACTAATAAAAACTATTATTTATAAACTATATATAACTAATTAAACAATTTAACATATAACATATTTAAAACTAACTAAAAATAATTCAATTATTAATAACAACTTTCATTATTTAATGTATTTTTCTTGGTCAATTTCATTTTATATGAACATAATTATCATTTTATCATTGAAAAATATACTTATTTGATGTTTTATTTTCTTTTTTCTTTTATTAGTTTATAAAAAAATATGTATCATCTAAAGCATATACATGGGAGTGTCAAACCAGGAGTACGGTATGACCCATTTTCGTGCACTAGTTCCTGTTCGATTCTAACTCAAAGTAGTGTTTTCGGGTTTTACCTCTTGGTACATATGTGCCAGAGCCACATCCACTTATTTTTATCTAGATAGGGACTTTATTTCTTAGAAAACCACATAATTTTTATGCTACCAAAATTTTACAATATTTAATGCTAAGTTATTCTATACTTGATCTATACTTAATCATTTCAAATAATTATTATTATTTCGAATTATATATAACTAATTAAACTGCTCAATAAACACAATATTTATAACTAACTAAACTACTTAAAATGAAATATTTAGAACTAAAAACAATTCAATTAAATAAATAAAAAACTTTAAATTAAATAAAAAATACATTTAAATGATGTTTTGTAAAAAAAATTGGGCCTTCTTTTGGACCACTGACTCCACTGCACATGAAAATGAGTTTTTTTAGAGAGAGAAATAGTAGAATAAAGAGAGGTGGGGGGAAATGGAAGTTAGGAGAAGGGAGATGGTTCCCTTTTATAGGGTGTTGAAGGAATGGGGGCATCGATGGTGTCACCTTTCGCCTTTCTATTAGGCGAAAGGCGGCACCGTCGATGTCGCCTTTACCCTCACACAAAGTCGAAAGGACGCACCCCCCCCCCACTACCTTTTCCATGTCATAAATCTAGGTCAAAATAGGGAAAAGTAAGGTGGAAGTGTCGCTGCCGCCTTTGGGCATAATCCCAAAGGCGGAATCGGCGGTGCTACCTTTGCTGCACATTTTTTAAAAAAAAAATAAACCTATACATTTTTAAAAAAATCCCTTTTCATAAAAAAAACATTAGAAAAACTCCTTCTAGTTTCATTAAAATGATGCTACATGGTACTGTCAAAGGATCTAGACTATTATTACAATTATAGGTGGGTGGTTCTACCATTACCAAAATCTTGTTACCACTACCAGTGTTGTCTCCTAGCACCATGAAAAAGACTTTCATTGTACTATTGCTACCAGTGTAGAACCAAGAGTAATGATTGAATGGGATGAGCCGCTACCAGATGAACAGTGAAAATTTTATTAATGTGAAAATGAATGTAGGTGTGGACAAATATTAACTGAAGGCATATCAAACTAATGAAGACATGCTAGCTCGGTGTGTCCTTTGCTAATTAAACCACTTGTTCAAGGGTAAAACTAATTTTTTATAGGTTGTAAAGGGGTAAAAATAACTTTTAATAGGATTTATAAAGGTAAAGTTGAACTTATATGGCTCACATAAGGGTAATATTTAAATAAAACATGTTGCATAAGGGTAACTCAAAATTTCTAGATTCTGCATAAGGGTAGTGCATATTTTGTAAAGCATCCATAAAGGTAAGTTGTAGAATATTGAACTTGCGTAAGGGTGTAAATTATTTAACATGGGTTGTATAAGAGTTGAACAAGATTTATATATTCTTCATAAGATCATACTATGAGTTTTATATGGATAATAAAAATTTATATTTTATGCATAAGAGTAAGTTAAGAGTTGTGTAATGGTAGAAAAAAATTATATGCACTTCATAAGGGTATAATGTATTTCATGTAAGGGTATAAAGAGTTTTTTAAATCGTGTCTAAGGGTAAAAGAGAAGTTGCGTGAGATTATAGAGAAAGATATAAGGGATATGTAAGGGTAAATAAAATAATTTAAAAAATTAATTTTTTTCAATAATTAACAAATATAATTTTAAATAATAATAGGAATAATAAGAATAAATGATGAAAAATTAAATTCAAAAAAATATATTATTATAAAAAAATAAACCATATGGTGAATTTAAAAACATAAATAATTAAACAATTTAATACAAGTAAAAAATTAACAATAATATAATCAAATAAAAAACATATAAAAATATAAAACAAAAATACTATTTAAACAAATAAACATGATATTTGTATGTAACTATATATTTATATAGTTTTAAAAATTAATAATAAAATTAATTTTTATATTTTAAAAAAATATTCCCTAACATATAATTCTAAAAACAAGAATAAGCTTCTAATTTAAAAAAATTATTAGCAAACAATTTTAAATAATAAAGTTTAAACTTGAATTCAAATAAAAAATTATTAAACATAATTCCAACATAAAAAATATTCAAATAAAAGAATTAAAAGATAAATATAATTAGACATTAATAATTAAAATATTTTAAATAAATATTTTTAAATAAAGGAATTTTTAATATAAATAAAAACTAAAACAAAAAAATACAATAACTAAAATCCTAATACACAAAAATTCTCAACACTAACAGATATCTAAATAAATCATTATTATCCCCATTATATTTAGACTCTTCATATATTATATTTTAATGTAATTATCATAAACATACTATAAAATATTTAAGATAAATTTTATACTGCCTAAAATATCCCACTTATTTAACTAATACTACACCAAAACATCTCACTAAGAAAGCATACTACCTCTCAGGACTTCATAAAGAACTTTTGGTATTATGAAAATAGTACACAAAATTATCTTTTTACCTTCACCTAATAATTATTCTAGTGTTTTCAGCATTTTGAGATACCAAAGGTGGATCATCAGGGGAACCAAGGCATAAGGTTTTGAATTCAAGGTTGGGTTTAAGTTAGTCAATGTTAGAGGATGCAGGTTGAGGATTTGGGTTAGATTATTTATAATTTATATATTTATTTATTTTATAAATTGGTGATATCCAACAATAGATACAAAATCTATTATCCATGACTGCTACTTGTAGTTACCTATTTCCTTCCTTCGCTAATTCTAATCCATTTAGTAGTGTGAAAAATATATTATAGATTACAGTTGGGTTGTTATAATTAATAAAAAGGTATGATCAAAATATTGTAAATTTTATGAAATTAGTCAAGGTTGATAAGAAAAAACTATAGGCTACAAGAGACGATGGTTTTATTATTAATTAAACAGGATTTCAGTATTTTGTGTAAATATAATTTTTTTATTTCAAATATGAATTATATCTTTTAACTATAAGAAATTTCAAGATGGAAAACGAAAAGAAATATCATTTATAAAAAAATTAAGTTAAATTATTTAATTTATAATAATTGATAAATATATTTAAGAATTGAATAATCATTTTACCAAAGTGAATTACTATGTTTTTTTTATGTTTCATGATAAAATCTAAGATATTCATTTTTTTCAAATTTAATGGTATAATATTCATTTAATTTTATCCTCTCATTTATAGAATTTATTGTTCCATATTAGAAACATAAATATTATAATCTTGATCTATGTTCAAAATAGTGATTTCTAAAAAATATGAGGATTCAAAATCTCTAAAACATATAGATACTGAGAAAAATATTATATATCAATTGGGGCATTTTATTTTAAATTTATTTTTTCCATCATAAGGAAACAACTACAGTATCAACAAGATTATTTACAAGAATAAAATGAAAAATCATATTAGTGATTAATGGTGTAATTATTTTTTAAATATTTATATATAAACATATTTTTTTAGTTTTAAAAATGAAAAAAATCGAAAATGTTTCCAAAATATGAAAATATTAACAAAAAATTAATATGAATGGATTTTTATTCAATAATAATATGTTATTTTTCAATTTTAATGAATTTATGTATAGATAAAATCCCACATTAAAAAATTCATGACACTATATTTTGGGGGGAGGGAGTGATATCCTTCTTAGTGATTTCATTTATAGCACTAAAAAAGACTCTTTTTATTTAAACCAATTAGTTTCCCTTCTTCGTCCCTTATATTTTCTTAGTCAATTAGTCTCATATTGTTACTTTGAAATACTATTGATGCATCTTCATTATTTGGCTTACTTCTTCAAAATTATAATAAATTATGGGTATATGATTTATAATTCTTCATTTATACTAGTAATGTGTTTTTAATACAAATCATGTGGTTTCTAGGTTTTTTACCTTAGTATTCTTCATTTTTCTTCTTCATACACACATCTAAATATATTTTTCTACATGAGTGTCCACACACACACACACATGTTTGTGTGTGTGTGTGTGGTTTATTTAATTTTTTAATATATGTTACTTATATTTTATTTATAATATGTGTGTGTGTGTACACACGTGTCTGTGTGTGTTTTATAATAATTGTATCTACAAATGTTGTTATATATATTCATAATGTTTATGTATATGTATTATCTACATAATATTTTTATATATTTTATTTATATATATATATATATAATTGTATATTGTGTTTCTATTATATATATATATATATGTATATATATGAATTATTTATTTATGTTTATATATTTTCACTATGTGTGTACACACATATATATACATGATACATATATACATACATTTATATTAAATTTTTTTAGTATTTGTGTTTATGTGTTATTATTCTAATATATCCATATATTTCATATAATTAACTCAATTTTGACTTAGGGGAACAAACCACACATCATTCTGATTCACGATGTGGTGGGTATGATTAAAAGTGCATGTTTTCAATTTAAAAGTGATATTTTAGTTTGAATCACGTGTTTTGTGATCAAAATTGAGAAAACACACTTGGTTTTTCATGAAACACTATGAAAATGATCTTAGATTCATTTATTATATGTATAAAAGAATTTCATGTTATCTTTATGTATGAAGTGGTTAGTATGATTAAAAGTGCATGTTTTCAATTTAAAAGTAATATTTTAGTTTAAAATGAGAATTTCATGATAAAAACTTAAAAAAAATCTTTATTTGTCATGAAATACTATCAATATGTTCATTAATTACATGTAGGAATAAACCTCACATCACTCTTATGAATGGTGTAGTCGGTATGACTAAAAGTCTATATTTTCAATTTAAAGGTGATATATTGGTAAGAAATGTGTGTCGTGTTCTTAAAACCAAGAAAACAAGATCATGTTATTATAAAGATCTAGTAAAATGGTTATTTATTCAATTGTGACCTATATAGAAGAATTATATGTCATTTCGACACATAGTGTATTCAAAATGACCTAAAGTATATTTTTCTATTAAAAGTGTTAATAAGATTAAAAAAACATCACTTGGTCAGAACAAATAAAATGACCTTGGATTATCATGAAATATTGTGAAAAATATTTTTTATTCATTTTTTATATGTAGGGATGATCCGCACATCATTCCAATTTACAGTGTGCTCTGTATGACTAAAATTGTGTGTTTTCAATTCAAAAGGGATATTTTAGTTCAAAATGCATGTCACATTTTGAGAATTGAAAAAATTATATTATATTTTCATGAAACTATACTAAAATAATCCTTGATTCATTTCTGGACTTTAGTAATAAAACCCACATCATTCTGATGCACGATGTAGTTGATATGACTGAAAGTACATGTTTGCAATTTAAAATTTTATATATTAGTTCAAAACAAGTGTTTCATGGTCAAAACCCAAAAAACGCATTTTTATTATTTTTAAACTCTAATAAAATAATTGTTGGTTAAATTTGGACCTATAGGAATAAACTACACATTATTCTGACATGGGTTGTGGTTGAAATAACATATAGTGTATTTTAAAATTAAAAATTTTAAAGAACATTAAAATTTATGTCATGTGGTCAAAATTGAGAAAATGATCTAATATTGTCATGAAACTCTATAAAAATGATCATTGATTAATTTTTAACATATATTAATTAATATTACATCATTGTGATTCATGGTTTTGGTATTAATGAAAGTTCCTTTTTTTGATTTAAAAGTTATATTTTAGTTTAAAACATGGTTTTTGTGCCCAAACCTAAGTAAAAAATCTTGAATTGTCATAAAACTAAAAAATGGTCATTGATTAATTTTTATCTATAGGAATCAAATGCATTCCATTTTTATATATAGTGTAGAAAGTGTAATTAAAAGTGTTTATTTTCAATTTAAAAGTGATATTTTGTTCAAAATAGGTGTCACATGCTTACAAATGAGAAAACGAGTAAGGATTTCCATGAAAATATAAGAAAATAATTATTGATTAAATTGTGACCTGTAAGAAAAAATTTCATGTCATTATAATGATTTCCCCTGGACTGAAGTCCTTAAATAATTATTCTATTATCAATATAATCCCTCTATTTAACTCAATTGAGAGGAAACCCTTATATAGCTTAAAGCTTTAGAGGCACATAGGCCTTTGAAGACTATATAGCCTCAAGGCCTAGAGGTACATTGACCTTTGAAAAGTGTCCCAAATAACCACTCTAAAATGGTCTCTAATCCTCTTTCCTAATGAATGAATCCAACACATATTCATGATTCTTAGTGTATTTGAAATAAAATCAAGTTCATTTTACTATTATAAGTTTTAAATAACATAAAAACTTGAATCACATAACAAAAACCATTCTAATACATGGTGTGATCGGTATAACTGAATGTGTATATTCTCAATTTAAATGTGATATTTTAGGTTAAAACACATGTCACATTCTCAAAAAAACCAAAAATCTTGATTTTCATGACACTCATAGAAAATTATTTTGATTAATTTTTAATAAATAATAATTAAACTCACATCATTCCATTTTATAGTTTAGTTAGTATGACTGAAAGTATGTATTATCAATTTAAAAGTGATATTTTAGTGCAAAATTTGTATCATATGATCAAAACCAAGTAAACAACCTCATATTATTGTGAAATTTTAGAAAAAAATAATCGTTGATTGAAATTTGACCTATATGAACAACCTACATGAACTTTTGACGTGAAATGTAGTTTAAATAATCTAAATTTAGAAAACACAACCATAACATACATACATATTACATCATTTTACATGAATATTCATTAAATTTTATAATAAATCACACACCAAGAACCTATAGGTTTAGTTTCTTTGGAGACTAGATATATGACCAACTATGTTTACAAACATTATTCAATATCTCCCACATATAATCTTCTCACATTAAACCCTTATATATATATTAGACATAATACTCCTCATTATTTCCAAGGGAATAGAAACATAATAAATGTTAGGGTAATCATAAGAGGTAACAATAAAAGTTAATAAGTGAGTATAATATGAAAATGTGTGTATGAGAACATAATCAAGGTGCATGAACACAACATAAAAAAAATCATTCCTAATAAAGCATAGATCATAAATCATAATCCTTTAGTCATAAATAAAGGCCTAAGTTATAAGATTATGGAAACATGAGTGAACAATCAAGAGCCATAAAAACATAACATGGGAATTTTATATAATTAAAAAAAATAGAATTTGGAAAAAAAACATAATCATATAAAATCATCCCTATTGTGAAGGATCACTACCAAGACCATCATCACATGATTGATAGAGTCCCATGGTGGATTGGTTTCACTCCTCATTCCTATTAAACTTTAGTGAATTGGGTTCACTTTGTAGTCCCATTTATGTCATCTCATGAGATATAAATATTTACCAATGCATTTTTGGTATATATAATTTCATTCCCATCCATAAAATAACGAAAAACATACACATGTGTGTTACAAGAGCATAAAAACATTTACAATTCACTAAAATCTTAATTTACATGTGAGAACGAAATGGGTTTCATGAAAATTTCAAAAATACATGATCATAAACATCAATATAAAGAATTTGAATAGTCTCATTATATTATATACACAATTAATCATAATAAACATTAATGGATGTTTATATATATGAAAAACACTTTATAAGAGCATTATAAAATTTCTTCAAAAAATAAGAAGAAATATCCTTTATTTTTTTATAAGTTTTATTTTTAAAGGGAAATAATTTATAAAGAAATAAAAATAAAAAACACTTTATGAAAAAATTGAATTTTATAGAGAAATATTGTTTAATAAAACTAAATAATTTGTTAGGAAAATGAAATTGTGTGGAAAATGGTAAAAGTGGTTCCTTTTACACTTTGTAAAGAAAGTGAAAGTCACTGAAAAAAGACCTTATGAAATCACAGAATAATATAGATTTAATTTCATAAAATAAAGGCTATAGATATAAATTGTAATAATATATATGGGGTTTTATTAGGAAATAACATGTAATTTCTCTAAATAGAAATTTAGACATAAGAAATATGTTTTTCAATGTGAGATTGGAAAAGCACCCTTACCTCATATTTTCTCTTGGTCAGATGTGCTCGAACTACCTGTATTATAAGTTTAGGTTTATTATTTAGATTTATAATAACATTATTATTATATATTTTTCTTAAAACATTATATTTATTATTTATTATTTTCTATATATTTATTTTTTATTATTAATATTAATATTCAGGTGTTAATTGTTCTGTTTTTCAACACATGCTTCGGTTTCAGAGTTCTAGTTCTTATTAATTGATCATTAATTCATCAAATAAATAATTTCCAAGAAGATTTAGTATATTATTTTTATATATTTATGTATTATCATGGTCATTTCATGGTAGTAGTAGTGACGGTTTGAAAGTAATGGTAAAAATGTCCTTTTTTGTGAATATCGGTTCAATAAAAAAGACTTGATTTTATTAATGAATAAATTATATATATCACCATTAAAGAATCATAGTAATGAAATTAATAGAATATTAATGTTATATTAAATCACTAGATAAAATTTTAATAATATTCATGTGATATATAAGTTTATGAAAATGTCAATTTTCACTTAGGTAACATAAAACCATTACGGTGAACAATGCTTTCCAAAAGATTTTAGAACAAGGGAAAACCCAATAAATATTTGAGTTTTATAGTAACAATGTATTATAACTAAAATAATGTTTTAGGGTTAATTTTAAGGATTACTTATATTATTTAAATGATTGAGAAAATAATTGGAATAAAAAACATGATTTTTAAAACTAGTATTTAGACATAGTAACAGTTTATGAAAAAGAGCTTAGTGAGAGGTAATGGGATTTTTCTCATAGTTTATGGATCAAAATGATTCTGATACCATGATAATATAACCATGGTATAAATATAAGTGGAGTTTTAAAATATTTCTAAGAAAAATTATTACAAATAAGAAAATGTAAGGAGGCTCAGAAACCCTTACCTTGATATTTGAGCACCTCCTTTTGATTGATCTTAAAGCCTTCAGAGGAGGGGATTTTAGTAACATAAGGGGATTAGGTATGAATAAAGGTAGTTTTAGATAGGTATTTGGGAAAATATTTGTAAATGGAAGGAATATCATATGTAAAAAAGGAAAGGGATGGAGGAGGGGTGTTTGTATAGCCAAGAGGGAGGGATATTTTAGAATAAAGTATCCATTATTTTATCATTTAGTTCAAATACTATTAATATTAACAATTCATGTAAAATTTATTAATATATAATAAAAAAATAGGTTTATTTGATAATAAAATCAATCCGAAACTGAATTTCATCTTGTAAATACTTAATTAAAGGTAAAGAAACAAAAATATCTTTTTATTAGAATAAAATATATATTAGGTTCTGAAATTTCAAATATAGGTTTATAAATTAAAATTATTATTTCTAAATGATTTAATAAACTTATCAAATACATTTTAACTCAATAAAAAGGTTTCATAAATTTTTAATTCATATTTATATCATGATCATGTCATAAATTTATGGTTATTCGTAAAAACTATATTATTTTACTATTCACTAAAAAATAAACTTTTTCAAAAGAATTTTAAAAATTCACTCTAAGATAGTTTTTATGTGATGAATTAGAAAAAAAAATTAATTTAATAAAATTCATTTTATAAATATGATAAATTGAACTTTTAAATGAAAACACATCATAAATGATAAAAGTAATGTTTTTAAATAAAACATATTTCTTTAACTATGAATAATTAAATTTTTATTATTTATAATTCCTTTATTATTTCATAGATAATTATTTACTTATTTTAAAAATTATTCTATTAATATTTTCAAACTATTTTATTAAAATGATAAATTTAATTTATAATACATTAAGAACAATTTCATTAAAATTAAAAATATTTTTAAAAATGAATTAATATCTACCAAATATTTATATATATAAAATTATTTAACTTTAACTATAAAATACTAAATATTCATGTCTAATACATGTATATCCAAGAAACACATATCCAATGACCATATATCCAATGTCTATATATATATAAATCATGTTACATTCCTATATATATCCTTACATGCTTTACTAAAATTCATTCATCCAAAATGTTTAATTATATCACAAAATATTTATTATATTATTAATGTTTTACATTATTTAAAAAGTTATAACTATGAGTATTATCTTTAATGAAAATCATGAATATGAATGTTTCATGTTCATGTAATTTTTATTTACTTTCAATTTTATTTCTCTTATAATTTTCTTAATGGTGTTTCATATTGCATTCTCATAATGTATTAATGTTTTTCCAGAATTGAAATAATTTATCTCAGTAAAATATATCATGGTTTGTTTTATTTTGGTGTTTCATGTATCATAATACATACAGAACAGTGTTTATTTGAAGTAAAAAAATCATCGTAAAATCATGGGGCATTAAATTTGTAATGCCCTGAGATTATATTATTAATTTATCATTCTAAAAAATACTATATTGAATAGAATATTTCAAAAGAAACACCAAACTAAAATGATCCACAATATATTAGATGAACATTATTATAAAAATGATAAGAATAATGAAACCTCTAATAATTAAATAAAAATATTTCATTATATTTTATATTTCTATTTAAAAGTTAACTTTGTAAATTTTAGAATTTTAAATTGAAAAAAATTAACATAATTTTTGTATTAATTGTGTAAATATTATCTTAATATGAATTTTTTGTAATTTTTCTAAAATGGTTGTTTTTAGGTGAATAGGGAAACATACAGTGTTCACTAATTGTATGGCGTTTATGATTTCATCATGATGTAAGTCTGACATAAAAACTTAAAAAAAATATCAATAAAAAATTTATATGATTAAAATTTTTTATTTAAATATATTATGTTAAATTTATAAAACCTATGTTTAACATTTTGGAACTCAAGTAATATTTTATTCGAATAAAAAAAATTGTCTTTTTTTTAATTAAATATTCACATAGTGGATTTCAATTTTGTATTGATTTAAAATCCACATAAATATTATTTTATTAGTAATAAACCAAATAATTTTATTAAAATCAAAAATAATAATAATTTTATCCTAAATATAATTTTTATGTTTAAAAATGCACTTTTTCTAAATAACTTTTTCTACATGTTATGTGTACTATTATTAAAATAAATTTTTATCACCCTTTATAATTTTATTTGGTCAAATGATTTCCATATTTTAAAAAATAATTTTCTAATTTTCTAATAAGTCCAACTTTAATTTTAGTCATTAAAATTAATTAACGAGGTTTAAAATAATAATTCTCTATAGTAATAATAATTTATGTTAAAAGTTAAAACTGAAGATAAAAGGTATAACATTCCTAAGACCTTATGTCCAGATGTTTTTTGAATTTATTTTCTTGACCTAATCCTCATGTAACCTCCATTACTGTCAAATTTTTGACTCACATGCACTAAATAGTGACTTGTCCTTTTATATTATTACAAAAAGTCCACTCCCTCTCTTATAAAAGGAGACTTCTACCACCCCTTTACATACACTCTAAAATTATAATTCATCTTTAACCAATACCCATTATACTTCCCCTAGATCCCTATACTATATTTTTAGTCCCCTTGAACTAAGGAAAAGTCCTAAATCCTCCATTTCCAAGAGGTCCTCCAAGAGAATGTTCAAATTTTCAACTTAAGTACCAATCATTATTAAATTTTATTTAATATCCATAATTCTATTATAAATATATTTTACCCATTATAATATATTTAAAAAATTATTTTTATTATTATGAAATTTTATTATGTTAATTTTATAACCATTTTCTACCCTTCCCACTTATAAAAAATGAGAACGCCATTCGTGTGTACGTATGAACTACTATCTCCATGAAGCAATGTGTTTCATTTTTCATAATTGCTTCACATGGATAGTTAAAATGGGTATTTAATTAATAAATATTATATTTATAACATTATTAATATTCTAAAAAAATAAATCAATTTCTACCTTCTTTTCATTCTATAGAAAATGAAAACTCCATATGTGTGTGTGTACGGACTACCGGCTCTATAGAGCGGCGTGTTCTATTTTTCATCACCTACCTATAAATATAGTTCTAAAATATTATTTATGAATATATATTATATTAATTTGTAATATATTTCATGAATATGGTTCTTATAGGATAACAAAAAAAATTAATGATCATTCTAATTTAATCCTTTAATATCGGTAATTTACCCAAAATAAGATCATCGTGGATCATGTTCCCTCAAACCATACCCATATTTTCAATCAAATGAACATGGGGATTCATAAATCATTAAAAAATAATAATTTAAATATATTTTATAATATATGAATGATGAAATTAGTGTCAAAGAAAGGGGTTTGACATCACCTCTATGAAGCATATGTGAAATAATCCAAGTTACCAAAATTTGATGATGAAAATAAATGAAAAATAACTAATGAATGTATAATTATTGATTAAAATTAAAAATTATAAAATGTTATATATAAAAAATAATATTTTGAAATAGTTTATTAATATATTTATTCATGTTACACAAGATATTAAAGAGCTTTTATAGAAGTCGGTAGGATTAAGGTAAGAGTTTCTCATCTCAACTTTCTTTCTTTGAGACATATCACATATTCATCACTTTTTTCTTTTTGTGTAGTTTATATAATTAAATATTGATGAATCTTATCATAAATTTAATTAATTTAAATTTATTTACAAATTTATCAGAAATTATCTCTTTGAAGGCGGTTTTGACTCAAAGGTTACCAAAGTTGTTAGGGTTCATTTCCAGTCTTATTTTCAAATAATAATTGTTATGAATGAATTTATATCTGGTGAAATTTATATCTAAGATCTTTACTATTTTATTTTCATCTATTTATTCTTAGGTCTGTACATTTACTCTCTCTCGGTTTTATTTCCCATTGGTAAATAATTTACCCGATGTGACACTTGTAATAGAAATTGACTCCTCCTCTTCCTTTCAGTTGGTAATATTCTTCTACTATGTCCATATTCATTAGATGATTTTATGTATGTATTTATTCATTATTTAATAATTTTATAAGGTTGTTTTATATTTATTGACTCTCTTTATAAATTTTTTAAATAAATCATTTAACATTTTTTACATGGGTTGTTTTTATCAAAAGTTTGAAAATAATATCTTTTTAATATTTTCAGTGTGAACACATTACTTTATGACCATTATTATTTAAAAATCATCCTTTTCATGTTTTAAATTTATTTTCTAAATAATATTAATTATTAATGATTTATAAAATAGAAGAAGTACTTCTTCTTATTTTTCAAACTAATTTATTCATCATTATTTAAAATGTGTTTTTTATCAATTTAAATATCCTTTTATGTTCCTTATATTACACTAGGGATATGTTATTATGATACCATCCACATTATTTCTCTGGATATCTTATGTAATGTTTTATGAAAGTTTTCATGAAACATATTTCTTTTTCATGGGTTAATTAAGTTATATTTAAATATGAATGTTCTCATGTTATCATTGAACACATATGTATTATTTTAATTATGTTATGAGTGGGTCTGGAATTATATAGGTCTCTAATTGTAGAGACTTGGGTTTTCAGAACTGAGAAATTATGAAGAAATTTAAATTTTTTGCTTTTGAGTGCACGTGATTTAATGCCCCAAGCTTCCATGGTACGCTTCTCTTTCAATAATGCAATAGCTTGCATTGTACGCAAGTTCGAGATTCTAACACACACCACAACCAATCATACTAGCCGTTATCAATAGTAATACCTAATTTTTGAAATTTTATAAATTTTATATTTCAAAATGGACTTCATTTTTGGATTTGGAATATCAAATTTAGCCTAGGGTGAAATTTTGGAACTTTTCGGATAACTTTTATATTTTGATGAATAGTGAAATTACTAAATTTTAATTAAAAACAAATTTTTTAATCAAAATAATTAATAGTGATAAATTATACTATTGAGTGGTTTTAAGGTATAATTAGAATATAATTTTACCATTTTATCTAATGGTGGTCATTAGAATTAATTTCACTTTGAAATTGGACATAAACAATTGTCAATCTTTTGATTGATATTGTTTCTTAAAAACAAGCTATTTGTTTTGACAACGGGAATTAATTATAAAATTAATTAATGAAACTTATATTTTTGGAATTTTTTAAAATAGACATCATTTTTGAATTTAGAATATCAATTATAGCTTGGGGTGAATTTTTTGTATTGTTCTGAAAAACTTCGATTTTTGATGAATAGTGAAACCACTAAGTGGTAGTTAAAAAAACTGATTTTTCGTTTAAATGAAATTTTACCACCTCTATGATTTGAATTTCCAAAATCCAACATACATCATTTCCATTATGAAGTAAAATGTGGTTCAATGGGATTAAAATATTTTTTTGTGAATAGGAACTTTTAAGTTATATTAATTGCGATTAAAAGAAATTAGAGTAACTTAAGGTAAATATAATGTTATAATAATATGAAATTACCTTTACACTAGTACTAACCTTATTGGTTGAGTCATGGCCGACCAAGAAAATCCATGGGTCAACTCTGGGACCCCATGGAGCCACTTGGGTAAGAAAATGACATTAATAACTTTTTATTTAAAGTAAAAATAAAATTGTCACAAACATGTGTTGTTTTACTAAAAAAATTATTACATGGGGTTATATAAGTTAACTTTTCAACTATAAATATTAATTGGAAATATAAAAAGATTTCCTAAATCATGATATATTTTTTATAATTTTTATACATTAAATAAATTAAATTTTTTATGACACCATGATGATGCAGCGATTACCTCATTAATTAACGATTTAAATAAAATGAAATGATAATGTAAAACCTAAGACTTAAACTTGTCAAAAACCTATTTGATGAGTAGATTTAGAACCCTTATCACCTTATCCTAGAAATATATAATTTTGGGACCTTTGAAATCTGAAAATCACTTCATAATAATGTAACATTTCATGACTTTCCAAGAGTGCCCCTCCTCTCCTCTTATAAAAGGACCCCACCACTACCACCTTATTCACACATTCCAAGCCATTTTTCTCGGCCAACCACTGCCCAAATACTCTCTAAACTTCCCTATCTTACTCCTTGAAGCCTCACGTTGGGCAGAAGTCTTCCCAAAGAAGCATTTGGATCAAATCAAAAAGAGTTACCCGATTTTAAGGTAATGTCTTCTCTTATGTTCTTTTGTATTATTTTTCTTCTCCAACCCCTTAAACTATTTTTATTCATTTATTTTGTAACAACACCAGTATATTCAATATAATAGGATGTTTTTATTATAAGTATTCGAGCTACACTTACACACACCTCTGTTTAATGGTTAAGGAACATACTGTTTCCGTGGATGGCGAATTACTGCCTCACAAAATGATGATTGTTCTATCTTCTCCTACCACCCCTCATGGTGGCCATTATGATGAAACTATATTTATTTATGATATATATTATATTTATTTCCTCTATATTCTTATGTATATTACATTTAAAACATACCTTTATGATTTTCATGTTGTGAAAATGCGATAATTTCATTTAAGGAAGTGTGGACTACCGCCCCCTCAAGTGATGTGACTCGTTCATGCAATACATGGAATGTATAAAGAATGAAATTAATGAACTTATGTGAACTATATAACATATATATTATACTGTAATTATAATATATATATATATATATATATCTCATTTAGTTTTAATTCCATTAAATACGAAATAGAAATGAAAGTAGCGTTCATGCGTACGTACGGCTTACCGTCTCCATGAACGGTGCATTTCATTTCTTACCTCTAAATGTTATTTAATATTATAAATTAATGTATATGATGGATATATATGATATATATGATATCTAAATCATGAATATAATTCTGGATATAATGGATATTTTACCACATGAACAACTTGTAATTATAAGAAGTTTATTTTTGACACAAGTACCAAAGATAGACAAAACGACCGTTATTAACTTAAATAATTACATAATTTTCATAACATGGTAATAAGTGATATAAAAGGAATAATTAACTTTAAAAAGGTTCTTAATAAAGTATAAATTAACTCTAGTGTATTATTCAGGAGGTTAAAGAACGATCAAGTCAAGTCGGACACGAGGTAAGGGAACTTCTTAACCAAATTTCCATTCTTTGGGTTAATCTCCTACTTTCAAATTATGTCATGATATTATTATGTCCTGTATTTTATTTGTACTTTATTTATGTGTAATTATAGTGAATAAACATAATAGATCTATTTTATTTAAAAAAATTATCTTTTTAAGGACTTAGTCTCAATATCCTTTCATTGAGGCCTATTTTGTTTTATACACAACTTTCCTTTATACAGTGTATAAACCCCTTTGAATTTTACGTTTATTCAAAAGGAATATTTTTTATATGAAGAGTTTTAATAAACGAAAAAAGGGAATGTTTTTTTTGTCGTACGTATGCAGCGACAACAACTTCTCCACCATCGTGACCATTATTTGAGTTTCGGCTTCCTCTCCAAGCCATAACTTTTTTTTAAATGAAAAATAAATACCAAGTTTTACTTTTATTTTATTTTGGTATTGAAAATGGTTTTATTGTATCAATGTGTTGTATTGATATCTTGTAATTAAAATGTGGAAATGTTATGTTTCCTTTATGCATGTTTTATGTGATACGATTATGTTATGGTTTATGATATGTTTAAACCTGTTCATATAAGGAATGCATTGGACTTAATAAGTGACGGTTGGAGCCTGCTATAGCTCCTCGATGCATCGGTAGGTCTCATGAGACAAACTAGTGTCTTGGCATGAGGCCTTGACAAAATCTTATTTGTAGTCTTGGCACGAGGCCTTAGCTACGTGGTTATGATAGTCTGGCATTATGCATTCCATCATTATGAAAGTGGTTATTGATATTGCATATTATTATTCGACGAGTGTAATATCCATGTGAATAAGTAAATAGAATTATTTAATTTTACTTTTTCCATATTATGCTGAAGTTCAAGTTTAAAAGGCTTTTGTTTTAGTTATACATTTCCTTACATGTTTATGTTTATTTATGAAAGTTTACGCTATATTGTTATCCTTACTGAGCATCTGAGCTCACCCCTTTCAATGTTTTATTTTTTTTAGGATGTGAAGAAGTATTTTATGAATGACCTGCAAGGATAGTATGAGGGGATATGAATACAAGATTTTATTGTATTTTTTTTACTTTATGATGTCATGTAAGACTTATGAATATATCTAGTGTTTACAAGGCTACTAAACTAATTGGTCTTTTGAGACTTGATCTTTTGTGATCATTCCAATATTACGTAATAATGCACCGACTCTAGGTAACTGGGGTCGGGGCATTACAGTTGGTATCAGAGGAATTTTAGTACTAACCTTGGAAGCTAGATTTAGATAAACTCTGATTAGAGCACATAGCCCGAAGATAGACTTTGCGGATTAGTGTAGAAGAACTTCCTAGAATTTTGGAATTATAGAGATTTTGTGAGTTTTCTGAGCAATACATACATGTCTGGATACAAGCAGGTAGAGGCGGCTCTGGAATAGATGTACCTAGGGGTAAAACCTGAAAACACCTCTTTGAGCTAGACTCGAATGGGAAATGGTGCACGACAACGGGCCTTGCTGCACTCTTGGTTACGACACTCCCAGGGGATATTCTTAGGATAATTCTCATTTTCTTTACAAACCATTATGAAGTGTTTATGATTATATACTTCCTCAAAGAAAACATTTTTATGATTATGGATTATATCCATAAATATTTCAATTTATGTTAAGTGTTTTTCAAGTTTGTCATTATGTATTTCGATTCATAAACTAATCTAGTTTATGAAATTGTATAGAAATGGAACCTAGTGGAAGGAATGGAAACTGTTTCAATGAACGCACTCCATGTAAGGATTTCCCTCCTCAAGATAATTATAGAGGATCTTGTGATGCAACTGGTTCTGGTCAGCTAATCACCATACTGGGAAAACTCACTCAATTTATGAATAATAACCTTACCCGTATGGAGCACCCTAATCCGCAACATGGAGGATCAATGTTAGATTGCTTCATGAGGCAGCAACCACCAACATTCAATGGGAGTACAAATCCCTTAGTAGCTGAGCAATGGATAAATTCCTTAGAGAAAATATCCCATGCCTTGGGGAGTAGTGAAAGGGAAAAGGTTATCATGGAAGTTTTCCGCCTCACTGGAGATGCTGATCAATGGTGGTCATTGATTCAAAACACAAAGGAAGATGATGAAGTATCAAATGTGGAATATAGGGAGTTCAAAGAGATTTTCTTATAAAAATACATTCCTCGTGACCATCGAGAAGATATGGAAAGGCAATTTCTGAGTCTGAGACAAAAGGAGGATGAGAATGTCGCAAAGTATGAGGCCAAATTTACAAGGTTTGCGAGGTATGCTGCAGATTATATACGTAACCCAAGAAGTAAGATTGATCGTTTATTTAATGGGTTAAAACTATTTCTCCGTCGAGATTTAGTATCACAGTCTTTTTCAACGTACGAAGATATAGTCTCGTGTTCTATCAAGACAGAAAGGGAATTCTCTAAATCTTATGACAATAAAGTAAAGCAAGAGAAGAAGAGAACGGTGGAACAAGAGACAGATAAAGGGGAAAAAGGAAAGAAGTATTTTCCATTATGTGATAATTGTGGGAAGAATCACCCTGGTACTTGCCTAAAAGGAATGAGAGTTTGTTATAAATGTGGAGAAAAATGTCACCAGGCTCGTGATTGTAAGTGAAAGAAAGAGGCTATCAATGTTGAATGATACAATTGTAAAGAAATGGGGAATTATGTAAATGAATATCCTAAGCTTCATGGAAACTTACCTCAGAAAAGTCCAAGGGATCAAGGCCAAGCTTATGTTGTTACTACAGTTGAAGTGGAATAATTAATGTATTGGTGCTTTTGGACTCAAGGATTATATTATGGTTATAAAAATAATGTGATATATATAAGGATTGTATTGCAGTACTTGTTGTTTTCGTTAGGGTTTTAATATAATGAAGGTAATCATATTTTTAGTATGTGACAATAAGAGAAACTTTACTTTGTTTGGGGAATCTGATGTTACAATTGATTTTGGAATTTAGAGACCTTTTAGAGAAACTCTGGACAGAGGTATTTTGGATAACTATAAAGGTTGGAATGGATTAATTTTAACTTTCGATAGTATTTTTTAAGGTTAAAACATTTTTGAAGATTATTTTTGGAATATTATAATACTATAGTTTTAGTAAAAGGATAGCCTGCAGGTCAGGGGATAGCTCGTCGCTTCGGATAAAGCTGTAGGAATCAAACCCACAACCATAGTGAGACAGGCCTTTATTACCTACCACTAGCCTACAGGAAGTCCCTGGATATTACAAAATATGTTTCTCCATGGTATGTGTTAATATTTAGAACCTTATACGATTAGGATAAATATAATATTTTTGAGTTCTATTATCTTTTTGAGTGAAAGATGAGTTTGTGGTATAAATTAGTTGAAGGATGAATTTCAACTTGTCAAGTATGTATATATATATATATATATTATTTTATGAATAAATTAATGCTTAAACTTTAGGGAATAGTTATTAAAAAAAATGTGTTATCCTAATATCTTATGTTTTGTTGAATTGATGATATTTTAAATCACCATAGATTGAAGGCTTTGAGGCCCTCAATTTTACACTTGTTTGTGATTGATGACCTCAATCACTCCCGAAAAATATTTACGTTTTTCCTCTAATTATGTGTCTTTAATTGCCACCAATGTTCTCCTAATCGAGACTATAATTTGGTGGTGACTTTTTCATTTCCCTTTCCTCTTATTAAGACTAAATTTTATTAACCTTATTTCCGATGTGGGTTTTCCACAAAGGTATTTTCTACTTTCATCCTTTTATTTTCAAAGAAAAATTTCAAATTGCGAGGACGCAATTTATTGAAGGAGGGGAGAATGTAACTCCCCAAGCTTCCATGGTACACTTATCTTTCAATAATGCAATAGCTTGCATTGTACGCAAGTTCGAGATTCTAACACACACCACAACCAATCATACTAGCCGTTATGAATAGTAATACCTACTTTTTGAAATTTTATAAATTTATCTTTCAAAATGGACTTCATTTTTGGATTCAGAATATCGAATTTAGCCTTGGGTGAAATTTTGGAACTTTTCGGATAACTTTTATATTTTGATGAATAGTGAAAATTACTAAATTTTAATTAAAAACAAATTTTTTAATCAAAATAATTAATAGTGATAAATTATACTATTGAGTGGTTTTAAGGTATAATTATAATATAATTTTACCATTTTATCCAATGGTGGTCATTAGAATTAATTTCACTTTGAAATTGGACATAAACAATTGTCAATCTTTTGATTGATATTGTTTCTTAAAAACATGCTATTTGTTTTGACAACAGGAATTATTTATAAAATTAATTAATGCAACTTATATTTTTTGAATTTTTTAAAATAGAAATCATTTTTGAATTCAGAATATCAATTATATCTTAGGGTGAATTTTTGGTATTGTTCTGAAAAACTTCAATTTTTGATGAATAGTCAAACCACTAAGTGGTAGTTAAAAAAACTGATTTTTCGTTTCAATGAAATTTTACCACCTCTGTGATTTGAATTTCTAAAATCCGATATACATCATTTTCATTAGGAAGTAAAATGTGGTTCAATGGGATTAAAATAATTTTTGGTGAATAGTAACTTTTAAGTTCTATTAATCGCGATTAAAGGTAATTAGTTTAACTTAAGGTAAATATAATGTTATAATAATATGAAATTACCTTTACATTTGTCCTAGCCTTATTGGGTGAGTCATGGCCGACCAATAAAATCCATGGGTCAACTTTGGGACCCCATGGAGCCACTTGGGTAAGAAAATGACATTAATAACTTTTTATTTAAAGTAAAAATAAAATTGTCACAAACATGTGTTGTTTTACTAAAACAATTATTACATGGGGTTATATAAGTTAAATCTTCGACTATAAATATTCATTGGAAATATAAAAATATTTCCTACATCATGATATTTTTTTATAACTTTTACACATTAAATAAATTAAATTTTTTATGACACCATGATGATGCAACGATTACCTCATTAATTAACGATTTAAATAAAATGAAAAGGTAATGTAAAATAAAAGACTTAAATTTGTTAAAAACCTATTTTATGAGTATATTTCGAACCCTTATCACCTTATCCTCGAAATATATAATTTTGGGACCTTTGAAATCGGAAAAGCACTTCATAATAATGTAACATTTCATGACTTTCCAAGAGTGCCCCTCCTCTCCTCTTATAAAAGGCCCCCACCACGACCACCTTATTCACACCTTCCAATCCATTTTTATTGGCCAAACTCTGCCAAAATACTCTCTAAACTTCTTTCTATTACTCCTAGAAGCCTCACTTTGGGCATAATTCTTCCCAAGGAAGCCTTTGGATCAAATCAAAAAGAGTTACCCGATTTTAAGGTAATGTCTTCTCTTATGTTCTTTTGTATTATTTTGCTTCTCCAACCCCTTAAACTCTTTTTATTCCTTTCTTTTGTAACAACACAAGTATATTAAATATACTAGGATGTTTTTTTTATAATTATTCTAGCTACACTTACACACACCTCCGTCTAATGGTTAAGGAACATACTGTTTCCGTGGATGGCGAATTACTGCCTCACAAAACGATGATTGTTCTATCTTCTCCTACCACCCCTCTTGGTGTCCATTATGATGAAACTATATTTATTTATGATATATATTATATTTATTTCCCCTCTATGATTCTGTATTTTACATTTAAAACATACCTTTATGCTTTTCATGTTGTGAAAATGCAATAATTTCATTTGAGGAAGTGTGGACTACCGCCCCCTCAAGTGATGTGACTCGTTCATGCAATACATGGAATGTATAAAGAATGAAATTAATGAACTTATGTGAACTATATAACATATATATTATATTTTAATTATAATATATATATATATATATCATTTAGTTTTAATTCCATCAAATACGAAATAGAAATGAAAGTAGTGTTCATGCGTATGTACGGCTTACCATCTCCATGAACGGTGCATTTCATTTGTTACCTCTAAATGTTATATAATATTATAAATGAATGTATATGATGGATATATATTATATATATGATATATATGATATATAAATCATGAATATAATTCTGGATATAATGGATATTTTACCACATGAACAACTTGTAATTATAAGAAGTTTATTTTTGAATCAAGTACCAAAGATCGACAAAACGACCGTTACTAACTTAAATAATTAAATAATGTTCATAACATGGTAATAAGTTATATAAAAGTAATAATTAACTTTAAAAAGTTTCTTAATCAAGTAGATATTAACTCTAGTGTATTATTCAGGAGGTTAAAGAACGATCGAGTCAAGTCGAACACGAGGTAAGGGAACTTCTTAACCCAATTTTCGTTCTTTGGGTTAATCTCCTACTTTCAAATTATGTCATGATATTATTATGTCCTATCTTTTATTTGTACTTTATTTATGTGTACTTATAGTGAATACACATAATAGATCTATTTTATTTAAAAAAATGATCTTTGTAAGGACTTCGTCTCAATCTCCTTTCATTGAGGCGTATTTTGTTTTATACACAACTTTCCTTTATACGGTGTATAAACCCCTTTTACTTTTACGTTTATTCAAAGGGAATCTTTTTTATACGAAGCATTTTACTAAACTACAAAAGGGAATGTTTTCTTTGTCGTACGTATGCGGCGACAACGACTTCTCCACCGTCGTGACCATTATTTGAGTTTCAGCTTCCTCTCCAAGCCATAACTTTTTTTTAAATGAAAAATAAATACAAAGTTTTACTTTTATTTTATTTTGGTATTGAAAATGGTTTTATTATATCAATGTTTTGTATTGATATCTTGTGATTGAAATTTGGAAATGTTATGTTTCCTTTATGCATGTTTTATGTGATACGATTATGTTATGGTTTATGATATCTTTAAACCTGTTCATATGAGGAATGCATTGGACTTAATAAGTGACGGGTGGGGCCCGCTATATCTCCTCGATGCATCGGTAGGTCTCATGAGACAAACTAGTGTCCTGGAACGAGGCCTTGACAAAATCTTATTTTTAGTCTTGGCACGAGTCCTTGGCTACGTGGTTATGATAGTATGGCATTATGCATTCCATCATTGTGAAAGTGGTTATTGATATTGCATGTGATTATTCGACTAGTAGAATATCCATGTGAATAAGTAAATGGAATTATTTCATTTTACTTTTGCTATATTATGCTGAAGTTCAAGTTTAAAAGTCTTTTGTTTTAGTTATACATTGCCTTAAATGTTTATGTTTATTTATGAAAGTTTCCACTATATTGTTATCCTTACTGAGCATTTGAGCTCACCACTTTCAATGTTTTAATTTTTTTCAGGATGTGAAGAAGTATTTTATGAATGACCTGTAGGGATAGTATGAGGGGATATGAAGACAAGATGTTGTTGTAGTTTTTTTTACTTTATGATTTAATGTAAGACTTATGAATATATCTAGTGTTTCTAAGGCTACTAAACTAATCGGTCTTTAGAGACTTGATCTTTTGTGATCATGTCAATGTTATGTAATAATGCACTGACTCTGGGTAACTGGGGTTGGTGTGTTACACATGAGGGGTAAAATGGTTATTTTCTCCTATAATATGATCTTAGATAATTTTTTGACCACTTTGTTGGTCTCATAATAGGTATTTTACCCTATTATAGGAGTTTGGTGGAATTATAAACTGTTTGAGTTTTGGAATAATATTTAATATTTAATAAATTAAATATTAAAATATTTGAGTGGGTTTGGGTATAGATTAATTTTTAATGGATCATCAGTTTGATATTCCAAATACATGGTTGAGTCCAGAATAGTGGTTTTTCTTAGGTGAGGTATAAACCTACTGTAGGTTCTAAGGCTCGGGATGAGTATTAAAAGGGTATTTAATTAATTAATTAATTAAAATAGTCCCCCTTTTTTAGGAAGTGGGATGCACAGCATGAGGGGGAGGGAACCTTCCTTACATGTGATGGCCATAATAGGGGGAAGAGAAGTATATTCCACCAAACTTCATCCATGGTGGAGATCAGGACCAGATCGAGGTGCAGCAATATCTGGGAGTGGATTTTGGATCCAAAGCTTTGGTGTTTTCACCACATGGTAGGCTAGTTGTTTATTTTTACTCTCTAATCCCCATATATGTTTTTTTAAGTTTTAGAGCCCTATTATGACTAATAAGGATCTCATGGGGTTCTATTTGTGCCTAATCGAAGGGAAACTGGGGTTTTGAGAGGTTCACAGGGGTTTCTCATTTGTAAAACCCAACTACAATGCATGTAGTTTAAAGAAAACACACCATGTTTTATTCCCATTTGGGGAAGATAGAATTTTTGAAATAAATTTCATATACTTTAATTACATGTCATGTAGTAGTATATGGACATGTACATGGCTATATGATAGATTACATGGGTAAAAAAGTTTTGGAAAGTAAACATTGTGTATTATGGGTACATATCATGTAATAGGACATGGCCATGTGACCATGTACTTGGTAAGAATCCACATATGAGGAGTACATAGCCATGTATTAATACACTGGAAGACCCCATATACACCTTGTCCATGTATAAGTACATGAGCAGACCCCGTGTCTCCTCTGGCCATGTATAATTACATGGCTAGGTGCAGATTGGAGAGTACATGTCATGTACTCAGTAGTTCATATTGTGTACTTTTCAAGCTTAGATATTTTGTGGGTTGTGTGCCCTAGATTATAATTTTACTTTTTATTAGTCTATTATTATCATTTTTCTACATAGATCAAGATGGTGGAATATTTTTAGTATTTAGACACCTTCTGGATAGTGTTTTGGTTCAATATAGTTCAGTTGGAGGATTTCTTAAAGGTTTGGATTTAGAATCCTCCAGTGGGTTAGGTGTTGATCAATGAGGCCTATGTGAGAGTTGTGAGCTCAGTAATCAGTCTAGATTGAGTATTACATGGTGATATATTTTATGTTACTTTTATGGGTTATAAAATATAGGATCAAGTACTATATTTAATGAGATTTTTGTTTTTCCCTGCATGTTAGGACTGGTTACTCAAGGTTAGAGTAGTTTAGGTTCAGCTCCTTGGTTTGAGGAATAGAGCTATTGGTGCCTTTGGGATGGGTTGAAGCTGTGGGATTAATGTTATAGAAGAGTTCCATTATGTTTTTGATATTATTTTTATATAATCTTGAGTATTCCCTAGTAGGATGATTGTTTATTGATTGATCAGTGTTTACTATAGTCAGTGGTTAATAATGTCTGAGTGGCATGGTTTGGGTTGTGATATGGAGCCCTTTTTGGGTCCTAATTTTTAGGTACTCATGAGGAATGTTTTGAATTCCTGTATAGGCGTTTTTTTATTTTGGATTCTATTTTTCATGCATTTTTTATCAAAGATAAGTTGGAGTCCACTGAGATTCATTAGAGATATTCCATTTATGTTTGACCTAGAGGATCCAAAGTGGGATGCCTTTACATTTGTACTAGTTTCAAGAATCTGAGGAGGGATTATTCTTCTTTTTTGTTGACTCAAAGGGCTAAGTGGGTTCCCAATTGATATATCGACCCTAATAAGGTGTGGGTATTGAGAATTTTTGGTTACAGGTGTTCCTTGGGACCTGAACTGATGTATGATATATTGAGGATGTTATGTGATGATGGGATTGGGTGTTTGGATATCCCTTTATATCTTATATATTAATGATGATACACTTTAATTCTGTTGTGATATGGTTGGGCTACCATGTTTTGGAGATGGGATTAAATAATATGGGTTTCCATCACTGAGAGGGTTCAATACGTGGTTCCATGGATATGGTTATGGATGTATGATATTATACTTCATATCTGAGGTTGATGGAGTTGGAAATTACATTCCCCAAGCATGGTTCTAGATCTTTGACATGATGTAACACATGCAATTCTATGTAGGTTGGAAATGATACTCCATGCCCATACAATACACCCATGATTATTTAGTTGATCAATTATCCATGATTAGGTTTAGAAATTATGTGTGTGTGATGAGAGGTATATGGGCAAGGAGACTCGAGGGCCTTGAGATATAATTGTGATGATCCATGAATAGATGAGTCTATAGTGGTATTATTTGATGAAATATTACTGTACACCCAGTCTAGATATGACCATACTCAATATATTTACATCATCTTGATTATGTTTTGAGAGCATTGATTGTATTCCTAGCTATCTAAGTGTTTCTTCTAGTTTGATAAGGGGCCTCCTGAGAGGATGCGCTCATGGAGCAATGTATCTGAATCCATATAGTGGGAAGTGAACCATTATATATTGGTGATTTAGGTCCTTTTATGGATCGGATATTGATGAATATTTTGGGTGACATCCTTGGATGCCAAGGATGGGTGATAGTTGATGTTATATTTTGTCACTTGGGTGGGAGTGAGATGCCCAAGTCCAATTCTAGGGTTTGCTTGTGATTGGGGAATGGTCCATAGAGATATTGTTTGGTTGTGTGGTGATAATAAGGATAATCCTATGATGGGGAGTATTGGATCAAACATGAAATCATGACCCTTGTGTGGGTAGGGTTGAGGATGTAGTGGGAACCACATCGAGCGGGTCGGTCGACTGCTATAGATGAGTTTTGATAGATGTATCTAATAGAGGGGAGAATCATGAGCTTGGTGATGATTTCTGGATTAATTTATGATGTCTAAGGTAGGATGGGTGTAGTTAGCCACTATCATAGTGGTTTAATGATGGTGTAAAGTGGTACTATAACCATGGATGGGTTGTACACCTTATCATTAGAGTTATGTAGAGAAACTCGGTCGGCATGTTTGTGTAGAATGCAACAATTTGAGTATGGTTTGATGACTGAGGTGGGTTAGGATTTTTTTTGTAATACCACTTAGGCTTCTCGAGGATGAGAATTTTTATGGTGGGGGTGTAGAAAACCGAGTTTTCAGGATTGAGAAATTGTGCAGAAATTTGAATTTTTGCCTTCAGAAGATCATAAGGGTTAAAATGGTCATTTTACCCTAGAATATGATATTAGATAATTTTTATAACCACTCAATTGGTCTTATAATAGTTATTTTACCCTAGTACAAGAGTTTTGTGGAATTATTAACCATTTGAGTTTTGAAAAAATGTTTAATATTTAATAAATTAAATATTAAAATATTCATGTGAGTTTGAGTGAGGATATCTTTAAAAATAGAATCATTTTTATATTCTAAATCCATGTTTAATTATATAATGGGAGTTTTATAAGTCAAGTTATAAAATCACTTTTGGTTCCAAGGCTCGGGATGAGTATTAAAAGGGAATTTAATTAATTAACTAAAATAACCCCCCCCCCCCATTTGGGGATTGAGATGCATGGTAGGAGGGGGAGGGAACCTCCCTTACACACGATCACCGTAATAGAAGGGGGGAATTAATATGCCTCTAGAATTCATCCATGATATATATCAAGGATATATCAAGGTATAGTAACTTCCAAAAGAGGATTTGGACTCGAAACTTCAGTGTTTCACCACGATGTAGGATAGTTTTGAGTTTTATGCCCTTATCCCCATATATTTCTTTATTTAAGTTTTAGATCTATATTATGACTTCTAAAAACCCCATGTGGTTCTATATATTCTTGATTGTTAAACAATAGGGGTTTTGGGTGGTTCACAAGGGTGTCCCATTCTGAAACCCCAACTATATGGCATGTCATTTAAAGAACACATGCCATGTGTTATTCCCATTTGGGGAAGATATAATTTTTTAAAGTACATAAAATTTAATTTATTTAAAAATAGTGTATTAGTGAAAAGAAAAGTAGCTTCCCATGTGGAATAGTACATGGGCAGAATAATTTTTGGGAAGTACACACCATGTACCATGGGTATACATCAGGCAAACACCTCGTGCAAGGGGTACATAGTCGTGTAGTAGTACACAAGCAGACCACATGTATGACCTAGCCATGTATTAGTACATGGGAAACCCCATTTATGATCTATCCATGTATAATTATATGGCCATGTGCAGATATGAGAGTACACATCATGTACTCAGAAGTACACGTCGTACACTTTTTTCAACTTGGGGATTTTTGTTGTTTTGTGCCCTGAAATCAGAATTAAACTTGTGAGTAGTCCATTATAAGATTTTTTCTAATTAGATCATGATGGAATAATATTTTTGGAATTTATAAGTCATTTGTATGGTTTTTTTAACCAAGATATTTTAGTAGGAGGTTTTCCTTGAGGATTGGATTCTGAATCCTCTAGTGGGTTGGGTGGTGAGCTATGAGGACTAGGTGAGGGTTGTGAGCTTGGTGATCATACTAGACTAATAATGACATGGATATATGTTTTTGGTTACTTATATTGATTCTATAAGGTAGGATCAATTAGTATCTCTGAGGAGATTTTTGTTTGTCCATATGTGTCGGGATCGATTGTTCAAGGTTAGAGCGGTTGAGGTTTAGGTCATGGGTTTAAGGACTAGGTCTAGTAGAACCTTTGGGATAGGTTTATTTTTCAAATAGAAGTTATGTAAGGGTTCCATTTATTTGTTTATATGAGTCTAAGAGACTCACTAGGATGCGCTATCGGGCTAATCATTGATCGAGAGATCAGTGGTTTCTATAGTCAATGGTTGAGAATGACCAAGGGGCATGGTTTGGATTGTGATGAGGATCCCTTGTCAAGTCATAATTTTGAGTATATAATGATAATTATTGTGAATTCCCATGTAATAGTGCTTTGATTTTGGTTTCCCTTTTGGTTTCATTATTAATTTAGGATCAGTTGGAGGCCACTAAGTGCCATTAGATAAATTCTACTTATGTTTTACCTAGAGGATACAATGTGGGGTTCCTCTAACTTTGTACTAGTTTCAAGGATATAAGGAGTGATGAATATTCTTATGTGTTTAATTAGAGGTCCAAGTGGGTGAATAATTGATAGGCTGATCCTAAGAGGGTGAGGGTGTTTACGTGGGTTCCTTAGGACCCGAACCAATATATGAGTTGTTGAGGATGAGATGTGATTATGGGATTGTGTGTTTAGTTATCCCTTGATATATTATCTCTTGTTGATGATACAATGTAGGTATGTTTTGATATGTATAGTATTTCATGCTCTGGATATGGGATTAAATGATATGGGTTTCCATCGCTAAGAGGGTTGGACATGAGGTTCCACAGATATAATTCTGGGTGTCTGGCATGCTACTCCACATCTGAGGTTTAGAGAGTTATAAATGAAATTATCTATGAATGGTTCTTAATGTTTAACATTAAATTCCACATATGATTTCTATTAGGTTGTACATGACCCTCTATTATTGTATTATATGTTTTTGGATGTGATAATTTGTATCAGTACTGATAGTTTTTATGGTTTGACTGTTGGACTGAGGTTTCAGGCACATTTATTTTTGATATGGATGAGATGGTGGATATGATGATCCTAATATGTGATTTAGATATCACACTGAACCTCTAGGCATGTTCAATATACTATATGTATGAGGTGTCATATTGAGTCTCTAAACACTGATAGTAAACTTTGTGGTTTATATTTCATAGTGATTCTCTGGGCAGTGATGGAATACCATGAGGAATAGGATTTAGAAATGAGGATACTCATCTATGGGATAGTGTCAGATGGATGCTCTGTGCACTATTGGTGTTGATGTATAGTAAGGTTTTGGACTGATTCTCTAGGCACTATCATTTTTGTTGCATGGGATAGAGGTTAGACTGATACTCTGAATTTTGGTTGTACTTTATCATGGAATGAGTACTCAATATTGGTGTATTTAGTTATTGAGTAAGATATAATGAGTAAAGTCATGAGGTTTGGTTAGGGCAGCCATAGTTGTGGCTCCCGCATGTTATTTGGGATGCACGGTCCTTAAGAAATTCTCAGAGATATTCTAGCACTAGATGAAATAGGTATGGTTGATTTGGGTTATGAACCATAGGATCGATGGTGGTGTTGTTTTATTTTATTTATTTCAGTTATTTTTCATCGAGGCTGAGAATATTTTATGAGCATAAACTTATGAAATTAGGTTATAGGTTCACATTTGGGGTGTCCTACTGAGATTTATTTCTCACCCTCTATATATGAACCTCAGTGTGTGTGAAAACCTTATTTCTATATTTAGGTTGAACATGGATGCATGAGGGATCGGTTGAAGGCACGGTATTTAATGATTGAGTAGGTTTCTCTTGCAGAGTCTGATGATTTGGTTAGATCAGATCGAAAGGGTACTAGAGACTGAGTATGTGATATAGCTTGTACTTTACAATAGATCCCGGTGTATTTATTTTTCATTAGTTTATTTTGTATATATGATCTTCCTAGTGGGAGGTAGATTTTGTATGCATGGTATGGTTGTTCAATCCTTACAACATTTCATTTTATTATAGTATACTCTAATTTTAGTTCATTTATTCTTTCCATGTACTCTGATGTGTCCAATATTTGGTTAATTACTTCTAGTTGTGCACACTGATATAGGTTTATATTCTTCTCATAGTTTCATCTTAGACTATTTTTTATAGTCGGCAACCTCTGGTGTTTGAGGATGAACGCTTGAGATCTTGTGGTGAACTGGTTTGAGTCACCATTTTAGTGTAATTTGGGCTGAGAAATTATTTCAATTCACTGGGTAATGTATGATATCTCATAAGATAAGTATGGGAGGTAGGGATATGATTTATGTTCCATTATGTGATGGGAGTCAGGGGCATGATTTTTGATAAATTATGTGATGGGATGTAGGAATGTGATTCCAGATCCATGATGTTGTGATTCTCTATACTTATGTTTGAGATGCATATGTAAATTTTTTATTTTACTCATTTTATGATAACTTATGTCTTATTTTATATTCATTTCCTTATTTCATGTCTTATGATCTATGTTTATTTGGGTATTATCTCTTAATTTTATGTTCTTGGACTTTGATTTTTTTCTAATATCCACATTCTTATCTTATGCTCACTTGTAAAATTTATCATTTACCCTTATTGAGAATATAATATCAACCTTTATTTTTTTCATTTCTCATGTTATAAAGGAGTATATTTTCTTTGATTTTTCAAATAGATTATCATTTGAGAAGAATTGTTGTAGGGGATGTTGAAAATGTTGTAAAATAGTTTTTTATGCATGTAGTCTCTAAAGACACTAAACATTTAGGCTCTAGGGTGTGATTTATTGTGAGATGTAATGAATAATATTTTTTAGTCTATTATTTTATATGGATATTTATCTTGGGTTATCTTAGTCAGTATCAAAGTATGTTTTAGTTATTTTGTGGGATTATTTTAGATATTTTTGGGGATTAGGACTATATAACTTTAGTGTAAACCCTAGGGGTAAGTCTAATTATAGGATAATATCTTGATGTTTTGGTAAATTAGAGATAATGTGGTTTCCTAGAAATAAAATCCTAATCTAGATACAAAAAAATGGATGTATTGTCTATCACAGAAGCACTTAGGGGTAATACCCTAAAATAGATTCTTGGGTATTAACTCAATATTTACCCAGTGCACGACAAAGAGGCCTAATTAAACACCCATTTTGACACTCCCAATGGATATTTATTTGTGATTAATATGTTATTTATGAACTATAATTATGTATTTGAATATATTTAGGTTATATAAGCTAATATTTGTACTGACCTACATCGTTACATATTGGAAATTCCTAAGAAAATTTGAATTTTTTCCACTAGTAGAAAGTTTTTTTAGAACCGATATTAGGAATGTGAATTTGAACCTTTTTTAATCTTAAAATAAATATTTTGGATGTGGTTCAAGACATGGGTGGTAGTCATGTACTTAGAAGATTGGTGGAGGAGGGCCTGGGGGTAGTCGGAGTTGGTGCAATAGCATCGTCTAGCTAGTGGGATGGGAAGTAGCCCGACACCCCTGCTAGGATCACTGGATGACAGGGGTGACTAGGATAACTAGAAAGTGGGGCTACTGGAGGGTTGTTTTAATGAGTTAATCCTCATAATTTTATGGTCAAGCATGATTGGTTTTTTTAGGGGGAAGGGGGCTTATGAGAGTCCATTCTTGGTCGAATCTTCATCTTTCTTCTCTCCTTTGATCCCCCTTTGAGGGGGGTGTTTTTTGGTGTTTTTTGGTGGAAAATATAGGTAAGGATATTTGTTTACTTTCATTTTAAATTAACCCTTATAATAATTTTAATTTTTAGTGCCTTGGGATAGGTTTTTGGTGTTTATTCCTCTAGATCATGTTGTATCGACCAATATTGATGGGGGTTTTTATCTATATGTGAAGAGGGAATCCTGAGATGTAGTATTCACACAGTTAGAATAAATTTAATTTGATTTATATTGGTCAATTAATTTAATTGAATTTAATTGATGGTTGGTCATGGTTTCAGCTTGCTAATTCTTATCAATTAGTTTTCTCATGATTATGCTATGATGGATGAAATTTGATAATTAATTATAATTATTTTATAATTAAATATTTATATCATTTGGTTTAAGATATATTACTAAGATCATGGACCATATTCGCTTGTATTGGACAAGCTTAGTGGAGGCATGCATGGTCTTGGTGAGTGCTTAGTAAAGCCTCGGTGGATCTTGGAAGGGGTATAAATCTGGTATCGATGTAGGTGGACACTATAATACAACCATATTTTTTAATACTTGAGAGTGCATGATTTTATAAATACATGGGTTTTAAAATGGGGTATTAGGACTAGTGTGGTCCTTAGGTGAGGTGACCGGGTGGCTTTGGGCCTCCCAGGGTGAGGATAAGTGCTCTTGAGCACTTATATGTTTTGGGATCACCCCAAAAACTTGGTCAACAAGTGGATAGGGTATTTTTGAATTGATTTGAGACCTTTGGAATGTATTGGTGTGTTTTTTAAGATATTTATATCTAAGGTTGGTTTACCTAGGGCTAGTGGGTAGCCACGTAAGACTTGGGGATAGAAAATGATGGGAAATATTTTCATACATCTCACAAGTGATGATAAATCCCTCCTAGGTATGGAGGTGAGTCTTAGTGTATGCAGTGAGAGGGATAAGCCATTTGGGATTTTATGGGGTATATCAAGGGGGTTTGGTTGGGTTTTAGACCCCACCTACTAAATCTAGGGTCAGGTTGTAATTTCTTGGGATGGTCCCTAGGTAGTGGAACCATGAGTGATAATATACTTCAGTGAAGTTGGACTGGACCTTGAGGTTTGGGACAAGGTGAGCCTTTGGGTATTAATGTCACCAGCAGGTAATGGTCTTGAGGTGATATCTATGATCAAACATGGTGATGGGTCGGGAGGACCTAGTGGATGCCCTAAGGGGTGAGATATGGCATGAAGAGGTGTGGGAGGCTAGTCTTGGGCTAGGCCTAAATGTGATGAGTTTGTGAGTTGTTTGATGGGTTTCAACCATGTGTATTAAGTTATAGGACCTTATCTTGAGAATTTTTGGGTAAGGATGCTTGATGTGGCCTCCCTAGAGTCATTAGGTATGGGTTGAGGATTTGATAGACCTCCCTGGTGTCTAAGGGGATGGGTTTGTGTTCTATGTGACCCTGCCTTAGAGGCTCTGGTTATTGGAATATTATGCCCTATTCTTTTTGGTATCGGGTTAAGGGTCATGCCATGCATGGATCATGTTATTTTGATAGACCTGTCCAGTGTCTATAGGGATGGTTTGGTGGATAACCATGCCTTGATGCTTGAGTATTGGGTCATTGACCTTTCAATATGTGGCTTGGGTTTATTTGTACACATTGGACCTTACCTTGTATAGGCTTGGATTGAGGCTTTTGGATGTATGATCATGCCTAGTGTTTATGGGTATTGGGTTGGGTTTTAGAAACTGCCCTACTGAGAATATGTGGGTATGGTATGGGAAATGGTATAATGGCATGAGGTGATAGGTGTATTCTATCATGGCACCAAAGAAGGTTTGGTCAGGGTTGGTGTGGTCTATTTATCAACCGATGACCTAACGGATGTATGTACCTCATTTGGTGCCATGGTGTCCTAGTTAGTGCATAGAGAATCGGTGGTAATTTTTGTTTTGTTTCTTTTCCTCATGAAGACACTCACATATGATTTTGTATATTAGGAGTTATTTGTGAACCTATAGAGTTTTATGATCACACCCTACACGAGCAACTTGGTATGAATGTAGACCTTATGTCTGCAATTTAGGTTGTATCATAGGTTGTATAGAGGTTTAGGATGAGGAAAATCAAGGGTATTAAGAGATTTGGGATAATTCCTAGGGTTTTTAATAAGGATAGGGTGTGTGTGTGTTGTATTTTTTTATGGATCATATCAGTGGGAAATCAAATATATGTTTCTATAGCAACATCAAGTATGTTATTAATGGTGTTTATTTATTTTTTGTACTCTAATATGATGTAGAAGTGGTTTTTCTATTTTTTTATTATTGGATTCACTTTAATTCAAGGTAATAGTCTCCCCAATATATGGATTAGGCCCTCTCCACTAGTCAATAGCCTCTAGTGTAAGGGTAGGAACACTTGAGTCCATGTGGTGCTTCGTCCTGGATGAGCTCTAGGTTGAGGTGTTATATAATTGTATCAAATATTTTTATTATTATGATTTTGGGAGATGCTATAAAAGTGTTATAGGGATGTGTTGGATCTTGTGATGGATATCAGATTGGTGCATCAAGAATACCTATTATGGTAGGATTTCTAGGTTACCAGGGCATGGGATTTATATTCTTGGTTTTCAATGTTATGGTTTAATGAATTCACCATGGGTGACACACATGGATTTTGATGTTATGGCCAATGGTGGTTTAATCTCTTGGCCAGTTCACAAGAGCCTCGTGGTTTGATATTGGCCCATTGGTGAGAGTTCATCTACATGCATCATAGTAGGAATATAGGATTCACATGACATACATGTTTTTTCCTGTGATTGTTTTTAAATGTTAGGTTCAATCTATTTAAAGTGTCAATAACAACTTATATGGTGTTTTCACATATAAATTCTTGGTGGAATTATACTCAGTTATATTGTAGTGTATTTTATTTTTATGTAAGGTTATGTGGATCTTATAGAAGGAGGTTTCCCGGTGATGGAAATTTATTCCTTTCATTAAGGGGCATGTAGAGACCCTATGTGGGTCAATTCGGGCATTTGATTCCCTGGTGATGTCTTGAGGGGGTAGGGATGCTTAAAAGGTGATATGAGGATGAGAATGAGTTTCCCAAAGGATATGGAAACCTGACTGGTTTGTGTAAATGAATGTGTCATTCCTTATGGTACAAATTCTAGTTTAATAGGGTGGTACTGGTTGGTTTCCTATCCCGATGTTTTAGATGTGCATTTGGTTAGTGTTACGGGAGCATGGATGGATGCTCGTGGTTCTAGAATGACTCCAACATGGTGGGTGGTCATTTAGTTATCATTTGAATAGTATATGACTTGGTCTTTTGGTTGAGACTAACATGTTTTTGGGGCATAGTCATTGGGTTAGTCATGTGATCTTGGGTTAGATGGGATGATACTCATGGGAGCGTGAATCGGGTTGTGTGATCAGGTCATGTTGTAGCATGAATTTTTTGGGTTTGGTTGAGACCATGTTGGGTTTTGGAAACTAACTTGTGATTAGGTTATCGATGGATCACTCAACCTTGGGAAGAGGAGAGTGTCTGTTGAAGAGACTTTTGGGAGAATTCTTAGTGTGTGTGGGTAGGTGTGCGTGGGTGAAGTGTAGTATCGGTTGGTTTGTGGAATGATGGATATACTATGTTTGGGTATTTTGAAAATGGTTTGGGTTATGTATCATCCCAAGTAGTGTGGTGGTATCATTTGGGTGGATTTAGTTTGTTTCCACTCATTAGTGAGGTGACTGATGTGTTTGGAGATATGTGTGTGGGAATGGTGTCCTAAGTCTTTTGGAGAGGAATGTGAGACGTACCTTATTTATGAAAGGTGATGTTGGTGATGGATTGACATTTCATATTGTGATCAATTGGGGCTCTGTCCCTGATGAGAGTTGTAAGGTAGGAGAGGGCATAGACTAGGAGTAGTGTCACATGTGTAGTAGATGTGGACCCATTAGGTTCATCACTCATGGAGTGGTAAAAGGGGACCCATATGGTGGGGAATGCATCATTAGTTGGTTAAATTGTGTGACCCTTGTTTTTAATGATCTTAGATTGTGTCAATAATGGAGTTCTGGTGAACTAGGAATGGGAAGTGGTTGGTGTTGTGCGTTGGTTCTCGGGTAGTAGTGGATTTTCCATGTCCAGTAATTTTTTGCGGTGACATATGGAGTGTGGTCCATAGAGCTTGGGTGGTTGATTTACTGTATGAAGATAATGATAATATTATGGTAGGGAGCATCATATCATTCATGGGTTAATAACCCTTATGTCACAAGGTTCATGGAGGCAAGGTCAATCATGATGGATGAGTTTAGATTGGAATTACAGTGCATGGGAGAACCCAAATAATTCTAGTTCCTTAGTAAATACCAACTTTGGATTTTAGGTGTGGTATTGGTTGGAATTAGTGTGTTGGAATTGGGCTCGGGGTTGTTAGGTGTGATCTAAGCATGTATTGGATCAGAGGTGCATCGGTGATTAGGGTTCAAGGATTATGGTTAGAGTATGTGATTTCTAATACAACCATGAAACTACACTTGTAGTCAAGTTAATACATTGGTTTAAATGCCTATAAAATGTTATGATGCCACTAGTTGTGTGGAATTGTGATATGGATTGAGGTTTGGTGACTCATCGATGTGAGCAGCTGATCATTTTTATAAAATTTAGTTTATATTATAATTGTAGTTTTTATACAATTAGGATATGATGAAGTTGGAATATTATGGGAACATCATATGGGATATGATGGGTATGGTATGGGGATTGGATCGAAATTCGGTGTGTCTGGTTTCGGGGTTGGAGTAACATAAGGGAAGTTCATTGGGAGTTTGGAGATGAAACCCAAAGAATTATTGGTATTTTGGTGTCCAAGGTAGGTTAAGAGACATGATTTAGATGTTTCTATGTATTATATAGGATGAGAAGCATTATTATGGGGAGTTTTTAAAAACCATCATTATTATAGAATGGAATTTCCCAAGGGAATTTGAATTTTTCCCACTGGTGGATAGTTCTTTTTAAGAACCAGACTTCAAAATAGAAATATAAACCTTTTATAATATTAAAATGAATATTTTGGAGATTTTTTAAGTCTTGGGTTGTGGTTAGGTGATCATTAGATCATTAGAGGAGAGAATGGTGGTGGTCGAGGCTATTGCAGTAGTAGCACCGGCTAGCCAATGGGGTGTTCTGTAGCCCAACACCCCTACTGAGAACATCAACTGGCCACTGGAACCCACCAGCTAGTCAATGGGGCTACTGGAGTTTCATTTTAAAAAGTGAAAACCATAAAATTTTGTAGTTAGTGATTCTCGGAATTTTGATAAGGAAGGGATCTTGGGAGAGTCCATTATTGGTCGAATCTCTCTCCCTTTTCTCTCTATTGATCCCCCTTTGAGTGGGTGGTTTTTATTTTTTGAAGATGAATCAAGGTAATATAATGTAGTTTCTTTTGTTTTTTATTTTCCCTTCACTGTGTTTTAATTTTTGGTGGATTGGTATAGATTCTTTGTGTCGATTCCACTAAAGCATGGTGGAATTGATCGAGCTTGATGGGGATTTTTCTATGTTAGTGAAGAGGGCGTCATGATATGTTTTTTATAATCCATTGGAAGTATTTTAATTTGAGGTATGTTTCTTAACAAATTTAAATAATAATTTTATTTTAATTGAATTAAATTGATAATTTAATAATGATTAGTGATAGGGATTTCACCCAGAATGGTGTTGGGGAGGTGTATTGAAACTTTTGTGGGTGGTTGGTCGTGGTTTTAGCTCGATAGTGGTGCTCGATGAGTTTTCCCAATATTATTCCACATTGTATTAAATTAGATAATAAATTATAATTGTTTTATAATTAATTATTTATGTATTTTTGAATGAGATAGATTCCTTAGAGTATGGACAATTCTTGTTTGGCTTGGACCATCTTGGTGGAGGCTTGCACAGGCTTGATGAGTGCTTGGGCATGGCTCGATAGAGAATGGTAAGGGGATAACTCTAATATCAAGGTAGGTGGGCCTATAATATAAAACCATATGAATTATTTTTCTTTTTAGTGTATTCTTTCATAAATTCATGGGTTCTAAAATGGGTTATAAGTGATAGTTTGGTCTTTATGTGGGGTGATGAGGTGGCTTAGGGCCTCCCAGGGTAAGGATAAGTGCTCTTGAGCACTTTGATGCTTTGGGATCACCCCAGAGATAACTTGTTCAAAAAGGGTATAGGGTATCATTAAACTAAATCAAGGCCTTAGTAAGGTCATGGGATATGTTTTGAGGCACATATAACCAAGGTTGGGTTACCTAGGGATAGTAGGTAGGCATGAGGGGCATGGGGCCAGGTAATGATGGAAAAGACTATTGTACATCTTTTGGGTGATGGGAACTACCTCTTAGGTATGGAGGTGAGTCTTAGGGTATGATGTGAGTGATATAAGTCCTTTGTAACTTGATGGTGGGATCCAAGGGGGTTTGGTTGGGTTTTTGACCCCACCTGTTAAGGAAAAAGTCAGGTTAGAATTTATTGAGATGGTCCTTGGGTAGAAAAACTGAGAGTGTTGGGGGAATTATGTAAGGTTATAACATACCTTGCAGTTTGGGTCAGGGTGAGACTTTAGCTGGTTATGTAACCAATGGTTGATGGACTTGATGTGATATCAATGAGAAGAGATGGTGATGGTTCTAGAGGACATAGTGGATTCCCTGAGGGGTTAGATGTTCCATGCTAAGGCATGGGAGAATATCCTAGGTCTAGGCTTGGATGTGATGAGTTGGTGAGATGTGTGATGATCTTTGGCCTTATGTGTTGTGTTGATGGTCCTTTCCTTAATGAGGATTGGGTTTTGATTTTTGAGGTGACCTCCTTAGAGTCTGTAGGTATGGTTCGGGGTAATGATGGACCTCCCCAATGTATATAGGGATGGGTTAGTGTGATAGGTAACCTTTTCTAAGAGTCTTAGGTCAGTGGATGACTATGATCTCTTCCTTCTATCATCTGGTTAAGGAACTCTCCATGTGTTACTTGGGTCAGTGTGATGGACCTTCCTTGTGTCTATGGGGATGGTTTGGTGGATGATCATTACCTTATACTTGGGTATCAGTTCTAGGACCTTTACATATGTGGTATGGGTTAATTTACACGTTTTATACCTTTCATTTCATATATTTGGGTTGAGAACCATCTTGGGGATTGTTTCATAGTATGATGGATGACTGATGGACCTCCCTAGAGTGATTGGGGATGGGTAGAATCATTTAGACAGATGACTATGCCCAGTGTCTAAGGGTATCAGGTTGAGGTTTTGGATTCCACCATACCTAGAGTATTTGGGTATGGTATGGGAACCTATATGATGGAATGAGGTGATGGGTGGACTTCATCATGGTTTCGAACCAGGTTTGGTTAGGTTATGGGTGGTTGGATTAGCACCTAATGACCTGACAGGCATATGTACATCATCGGGTGTCATAGCGGCTTAATTAGTGTGTGATGAATCAGTTTTCGTGTTTATTTTATTTCATTTTTTCATGTCTACACATGTATATGATTGCATATATTAGAGGTTCTTGGTGAGTCCCTACTGAGTTTTATGCTCACACGCTGCATGGGTATCTTGATGTACATGCAGATATTATGTCTATATTTCAGGTTAAATCACGGGTTGTGTATAGGTTTAGATTGAGGTAGCTCGAAGGTATCATGAGATTTGGGATCAATTATGGGGATGGAGGTAGGGATAGAGTTTGTGTATTATATCTTGGTTTTTTTTGGGATCTTCCCAGTGGGTGATTATTTGTACATTTTCATGACAGGATCATATATGTTATTGTTTGTATTTATTTATTTATTGTGCTCTAATATGATGCAGATGTGATTTTTTTATTTTTCCATTTTCAGTTTCACTTTGATTCTAGGGAATAGTATCCACATTGTATGTATTAGGCCCTCACTGCTAGTCAGCAGCCTCTGGAATACGAGTAGGAATGCTTGAGTATATGCAGAACTCTAGCCTAGATGGGTTCTGGGTCAGGGTGTTGCAATAGGAATATGACCATAAACAGCCTTGGTTAAATTGATGGAGTTATTGGTTCATTCCAATTATATTATAGTTTAATCAAAATTATCACAGGTCAAAATAAAGGTGTCATAGGAGAATACATATTCATATTGAATTTTCATATTCATATGATCATTTAGTCTGATTTTTTTAGATATTATCATCACCATTTTGGTTTTAGTTTTGGGATGGTAATTGGATCATGAAAATTAATTTTTGAAAGGTATTTCCCTGATTTATCTTAAAGAACCATATTTGGGATAAATATTTTCCTAGTCTTGCCGAGGATAGTGAGGTGAAAATCTCATTATAAAATATATCCCAAGTCATTTCTATCTTTTAAATACCCATAAATATTTTTATTAATTGGTGATAATTAAAATTCTAAGGATACAATTTATTTGGGGGGAAAGTAATGCTCTGATATATTAGTATTAATTCCCTTTTAAAAAAAATACTATGTTGAATATATTATTTATCATGCAACACCAAACTAAAATGAACCATGAAATATTAAACAAAAATTATTAATAAAATTATAAAAATAAGAAAAACCCTATTAAATAAATATATTAATAAAAAATTCTTATATTTGGTGTATAAATAATTAATGTGATTTAATTTTTTTTCAAATAACTTAATTTTAAAGTGGTGTGTATTTTATCAAAAAATATTAAATTGATATCTTTTAAAAGATGATTATGATAATATGTAATTTTTAAAAAAATTAATTGATATATTACCATTTTTTTAATTAATAGTTGATGTTAAATTAGACTAAGAACACTTAATGTTTAAAATACTTTTTTTCTATAAAAATAATTTTTCATTATATTTTATATTTCCATTTAAAATTTAAATTCCTAATTTTTTGAATTTACATTTTAAAAAATGAACTTAATTTTTTGATTCATCATGATAATGTTTATTATGATAAATTTTTACTATTATTCTAAAATGGTTTATTTTATAATTGAATATTGAAAATATAATTTTCACCAATACCATGGAATTTAGATTCCATAATGACATAAGTATGCCTTACAACTAATAAAATAGTTTTTAAAATCAAAAATTAATTTATGGAGTAAAATTATTCATTTAAATATACTATTTTGAATTTATAAAACCTATGTTTAATAATTTGTAACTTAAGTAATATTCTGTTCCAATAAAAAACTATTTTTTGTCCTTTCTTGTAATTAAAGATTCACATGGTGGATTTTAGTTTTGTATTACTTTGAAAGAAATATAAATATTATTTGATTATAAATAAATTAAATAATGTTATTAAAATAAAAAAATATTGATAATTTTATCCTAAACATAATTTTTATGCCTAAAAATACAGTTTTTCTAAAAAAAATTACACATTATGTACACTGTTATTAAAATTAATTTTTCAAACCCTTGAAAATTATATTTGATAAAATTATTTCCATATTTGAAATCAGTATGTTAAAATTATGTAATGATGTCAACTTTAATTTTGGTTATTAAAACAAATTACAGACATTAAAAAATGAGTTACCATGGTAAAGTTAAATTATGGTCAAAGTTAAAACTAAAGAGAAAATGTCTTGAATTAATCAAACCATCTATCCAAATGTGTGGTGAAGGGTTTTCTTGTACCATTCCTTAATAAACCTCCATTATAATCTAATTTTGGACGCATATTCCTTTAATAGTGACTTGTCCTTTCATATTATTACAAAAATGTCACTCCCCCACTTATAAAACAAGACTTCCACCGCGGCTTTACATACAATATAAAATAAGAATTAATCTAGAAATTCTACGCATTTTAATTACACTATAGAACTCTTTTATATATTTAATCCCCATGATACTAGTAATATCCCTAAATCCTTCATTTCTAATAGGCCTTCCAAGAGTAGGTTCAAATTCACAACATCATCACTAATTACTTCTTAACATTTTTTCCCCATATTTCTTAAAAAATATACTTTACCCATTCTAATATAATGACATAAATATTTTTAGTATACTTAAATTTTATTATTTTAATGGTAAAACCATAATCTACCCTTCCTCCATTGAAAAAATGAGAACATATTTCCATAATCACATTACATGGATGGTTCCAAAAAGGTATTTTGTGAATAAATATGATATTTATAAGTTTATTAATATTATTAAAAATAAAAATATTTCTACCTTCTTTCCATTCTATAGAAAACAAAAATAGTCTTCACGTATATATGTGGACTACTGCCTCCAAGAAGAAATGTGTTTCATTTTTCACCACCACCCAACAAGTCTAATTATAAAATATGTTAGATAAATATATATGATGTTAAGGAGAAATATATTTTAATAATTTTTTCATTGTAGTCATTTTTTTTGGGTGTTGTTCTGCTAGTGGTTATCCTTAATGGTTGGTGAGACCCATTGTTAGATGACCTATCCACGATAGTGATCATTATTGGTTATCTATAGTAGTTGTGGTACTTTCTCCATTAACATTGTTCATCGATGATGGTTCTAAGTTTGTGGTGCTAATTTTTTGTTTTTTTTATGAAGATGGTGATTTTTTTATGAGGACATAATATTCTGGTGGTAATTCCTCATCGTAGACCTTGTGTGATGATAGGTTCACTTTATTTCATGGTATGCAACATAAAACGTAACGTGGCCCAAGGTAGTTATGCTATTTGAATTTTGGTTTTTTGAAATTTTAAATTTTAATTTTGAATATGATGTTTTTTGGCTTAATACATAGAAGTTATGATTTTTTTGGTTACCACTTACTCAAAAAGTGGCCTTTCAAAATAATAAAAAAATTGATTGAAGGTAAAGAGTGAAAAAGGTTATATAAATTAATAAATTTTGGGAATAGTTTACTAATATGGTTATGTTTATTATACAAGAGGTTAAATATCTTTTAAGGAAATTAGAAGTATAAGGTAAGGTTTTCTCATCTTAACATTCTTTCTTTGAGAAATATTCCATATTTACCACTTATTTATTTTGGTTTGATGTATATACTTCCATATGGATGAATTTTATCATAAATTTCATGAAGTTAAAGGTATTTAAAAATCAATATAAAGTTCTCTCTTTTAATGGTGTTTTTACTCAAAGGTTTCCAAATCCATAAGTGTTCCTTTCCATTCTAGTTTTCAAATAGAGATTATTATGAATAAATATCATTATAGAGAAAATTTATGTGGATTTTATCTCTAAGACCCTAGAAATTTTATTCTCCTCTAGTTATTTTTTTGTTTTTAAATTTCCTCTCTCAATTTTGTTTTCCCTTAGTAAATAATTAACCCAATGTGAAACTCATAAGATAAATTAACCCAGTATTTTCTTTTTAGTTAGAAATAATCCTCCTACATGTCCATATTCATTAGATAAATTTATATGTGTCCTTATATGTGAAAAGTGTGAAAAGAATATATTTTTAACATTTCCCTTGTGAACACATTATTTTATGATCATTCTTCTTTAAGAAGATTTATTTTCATATTTTAAAATGGTTTTCCAAATAATATTAATTATTAATAGTTTATAAAATAAAAGGGTTTTTCTTCTTATTTTTAAAAGTGATTTATTTAATAATATTAATAAGGTGTTTTTAATTTATGTAAAAATCCTTTTATATTCCTTATATTATACTTAGGATATGTTCTTATGCTTACATACACCTTTTTTATCTAGATAACTTACAAAATTTTCTAGGGAAGTTTTCATGAAACCAATCTCTTTTCCATGGGAAAATTAAGTGATGTTGAAATATGTATTTTTTTTATATTATTTTGGAAAAAATATATATGGTTTTCATGATGTTAAAGGTGGTCTGGGAATTATATATCCCTCCAAAACATTGGGTGAAGTATGATATATCATGAGATAAGTATAAGAGGTAGTGATGTGATTCCTGATCCATTTTGTGATGGGAGCTAGGGACATGATTATTGATCCATAATGTAATGGGAGTTAGGAATGTGATTCCTAATCCACTGTGTTTTTATTTTATATGCTTATTTTTTTGTCTCGTTCATATTTTTTTCTTTGTACTCATGTTATGATCTCTAATGTATTATATTATATTTATATTCTTATTTTATGTCTTATGATCCATTTTTATTTGGGTATGACCTTTTAATGTTATGTTATTATAATTTAATAGTTTTATTATACCCACATGTTTATCATATTATCACTTATAATCTTTATCATTTAACCTTTTTGAGAACATGATATCACCATTCCTTATGTTTCCATTCCATAGGTTATGAATAAAAGTATGATGTTTTATTTTTCAAATAGAGTATCATGTTGGGAGTCTTATTATGGGAGATGTTGAAAATTTTGTAAAATAACTTTTTATGTATCTAATATCCAAAGAAACTAAATCTTTATGTTCTGGGGTGTGATTTATTATGAGATGTAATGAATAATCTTGTGAATTTTAGTATTTTATATATAAATTTATCTTGGTTTACCTAAACATTCCACCACCTTAAAAGAATTTATCCATCGATATTTCATTAATCTGATGAAAAAATTATGGTACTTCTATCTCATTACATATTCTGGTTCCTATATAGCTTTATCAAATATATAATTATTTTATAGAACTTTGACCAGGTGAGTGTACTTTTTTCATGGTACTTTATCACTATGATCCAGGATATCTACTAGTTGTTTCTCATAATAGAGATTGTTTTCTATTCATAAAAACTCTAATTTCATTACATGTGAGGGATCAGGAATATACTTTCTCTAAAGTGATAAATGGAACACATCATGAATTTGAGAGAGTTTCAATATAAGATCAAGATGATAAGATAACATCCCCCCCAATATTGAAGATTTCAAAAGTGATAATTTATCTAGGGATCAACTTTCCCTTCTTCATAAATCTCATAACCCTCTTTCATTGTGATATTTGAAAGAATACCTTATCTACAACTTAATAAATAAAATATCATTGATTATTATCAGTGTAGTTATTTTATCAACCTTTCCTAGATTTAATTTTCCAATAAATGGTTTGAATCGTCTCTAATATTTCTTGAGAAAGATCCAGTCCCATAATTTTATTCTCTCCAACTCCATCCCAACATTTTGGGGTATGCACCTCTTCCCATATAGAGCCTCATATGGTTCCATTTGAATACTATAATTAAAATTGTTATTAAATTGTAGCTTTACTAGGGGATATGTTGATCCCAAACTCCTTTAAAATCAATTGAATATGATCTCAGTATATCATCTAAAGTTTTAATGGTCCTTTCATATTGACCAACATTTTAATAATGATAATAATTTTGGGAGATCAACATAGTATATAATGATTTTTGAATACTTCTCTAGAATATTGAAGTAAACCTCATATCTCGATCAGATACAATTGAGATTTTCACTTTATGTAACCTTACTACTTCCTTTAAGTATATCCTCAATAGTTGATTGAGTGAGAAATATTCTCAAATAAAAATGAAATCAATTTTATTTATAATTCCATCAACTATAGCCTAATTGAAATAATGTCCTTTATAGGTCTTAGGAAGTCCAACAAAAAAAATCCTTGAATATGTTCTCCCATTCCATATAGGTATAGGTAATGGTTTCATCATCCCCTTAGACTTATGATGCTCTGACTTAATTTTTTGGAACATTGAGAAATAAGATATATACTCTCAAATATATTTATTCACATTTTACTGCAAAAAATGATCCTTGATATCTTTATATATCTTTATTATTCAGGTATTGATAGAGAATTATTAGATATATGAATCATCTAAGATATTATCCATCAATTTAGTTATTAAACAGACACATATTCATTTCAGGAATCATATTATTCTATCATTATCTATAATAAACTCAAGAATATTCTTTAATTTATTATATAGTTACATATCCTCCTTTTATGCCTCTTTTATCTTCACATGGATGGATTGTTGGGAAGACACTTGGGAGAGACCATGTTTCTCCCCTTAACTTATTATTATCAAGTCTAACCATTGAAAATTTATGATTATTGGGTCTCATTAAATCTTCATCATATATAAGGTAGTATGATCCTTCTTACTCAAAGAATCAATCATCTTGTTTTCAATCCCAGGGTGGAAATGTATTTATCTATCATAGTCATTGATCCAACCCAACCATATCATTTGGTGCATTTTTAACTTATTCCATGTGAATATATACTTTAAGATATTTTTGTCAGTATATATATATATATCATAATTTTCAATGTAGGGATAATGGATCCATATTTTTAATGAAAATATTATATTTTTTTCCTCTAAATCATGTGTCAGGTAATTCTTTTCATAATCTTTAATTTTGATGTGGCGTAACATATATCCATGTCATTTTTCATGAGGGTGTAACCCAATACCTTCATTGATTCATCATTGTATATCAAAAAACCTTATTCACTATATAATAGTGTGAGTAAACGTGTATTAACCATCCTACTCATAATACCTTTGAAATTTTCTTAAAATTTATATATCTATAGTAACTTGACTCCCTTTTGAGTTAACTCGGTTAGTGGATTTTATATTCATGAAAATTTTCTAAACAATTTTATATAGTGTTTATACAATCCAAGAAAACTATGCATCTCTTTTATAGTTATTGGAATGTTCCATTAATAAACCACCTCTATATTTGAAGGTTCCACAGATATATCCTAACTTTTGATTACATGACCCAAAAATAATACTTTCTATAGCTAGAATTCACACATTAAAAATTTGTAATATAGTTTCTCCTTTATCATGGTCTTTAACACAATCCTTAAAATATCTCAATGGTATTCTTTTATCTTGGAATATGTGATAATATCATCTATAAGTATTGTCAAAAATTAATTTAGGAAATATAAAAATACTTTATTCATTATATTTATGATGATAGTAGGGGAATTTTTAAGTTTTAATAGAATTGTTATGAATTCAAAGAGCCTTTATCTTGTATGGATTATTATATTGGGTATGTCATCCCTTTTCACCCATCATTGATGATATTAAAACTGAATTTAAATCTTTGATAAGTATTTAACTCCTTTTAGTTGTTCGAATAAGTCACAAATACCGGGTAAGGGACACTGAATATTGAGTTTGATCTTATTAAGTTCAAAATAATCAATGTAGAGACACATTGATCCATATTTATTTATAAAAAAATAGTGCACCCTATGGTCAATCACTAGGGAATATAAAATCCTTATCTGTATTCTCTTGGAGTTACTTATTCAATTCCTCCAATTCAATTGGGGGCATTCTATGAGGATTATTTTATATAGTTATAACACTACGTATTAATTATATTGAAAGCTCAACCTCAGAATCAGGGGGAAGGCCAGGTAACTCCATTTGAAAAAAAATTATTATATTACCACTAAAATATGAAAATATTCAATATTTATTTTTTTTAAAAACCATTTTATCTAAATACCCCTCATGATTAGGGGTATTAAGACTAATATAATGGAATTAATTTCCATAGGAAGTTCATAGTCATCCTTCTACACTAATAGATTATCATAGGGTGATTTTAGATATGAAATGTGATTTCCCTATCCCAGTAATTAATATGGACTCTATGAGGAGAGATCCAATCCATTCCAAAAAACACATCAAACTAAAATTAAGGGAGAATAATAATATTTGTAGGAAACAAATTCTCACAAACTTCTATCAGAGAAGTGCTATAGAATTGGGATTAAATAATTATACCACAAATATTTTTCAATAATAATAAAATATATAACCATTAGGTTGGTTATTTGATTCTACTAGAATACATTCCATATATAAAAAAGTGCGTAAAACCAGAATAAAATATTAAATTCATAGTTATTGAGTGGGTGATGAGTGTTCCTTTCACCACTTAATTTTCATGACCCGATTTTATAGTTTGGATCATATAGGTTTTCCAATTTTTTCATTGTATTTTAAGTTTGTAGGAATTAATTTTTATCATTATCCCTTGGGTTTGGTAACTGGTTGTAGTGATGAATATACTCCTTAAAATTGAAGTATTGGGGAGTGGTTGGTGCATTTAGATGAGATTTATTTCCATCAATTTCATTAGTTAGCCTCTTCATATCTCTTTGATATTCATATTATAGATGGACTTATCTTATGCACTTGAATAATTTACTTATTCCTTTGAGCTAATTCCCCTAATGATTCTTCCCACAACTTTAGCATGTAAAAATATGAATATTTTATCCTTTACAGGTTTTATCATTTTAGTTTTTTGTGAAAATACATTTTTATCTTCCTATCCCAAAAACCAAGAGAATAATGGGAGTCTCCAATTTCCATTTCCACTTTGAAATAACATAAAACAATTTATTTAAAGCTAAAAAATTCCCTTATAGATAATGATTTTTAGAGACATGGTTTTAAACCAATAAAGAAATAATAGATTTTTCTTCCAAGGTTAATGATAAAACCATAGGTATAACTTCCAAGTCTTTCAAATTTTTCTTCATAGGTACCAATATATTCATCCTAGTTTTGTTTTATTTTAAGTAATAATATCTTTATTTTATTACAAACTATTTATGGAAATTATTTATTGAAAATTACCTTCATAATATACTCCCATCCCATAGAGTCAATCTCTTCCTATTTCCTAGTATTTTTAATGAGAGTCCACCATTTTTTCATCTTTACCTTCCAAATGATAACAATATAAAACAAAATTTTCATTATATAAGCACTAGATAATGGAAAATATCTTTACTATTGTGTTGATACACTAATTTGAAATTATTTTATTAGAATACACACTAAAATATGGTGGGTGTTTCAATATAAAAGAATCAATGGAGAGTTGTTCCATCCTTGGCGTGTTTGAAATTTCAACATGGTTTATATTATTTTTTATAGCATGATAATGTTTTATGAGCATCACTATGATATTTTTTACTCCATACCCTATCCCATTTGGAAACTAATTTTGGAAATAATTACTTTTCCCATTTCACCCATTGTTTACCTGGTTCTTCCTAGTTCCATAAATAAACTTAAAATAAAAAATATAGTATGACTATCAAGAAATAAAAACCAAACTAAGAAATAATTTGATAAGGAAACCCAATCCTAATATTTCATAAATTATAACACCTTAATATTAATCTAAAACATTTTTTGTTTGAACTATACCAATTTTGGTTCAATGTATATTATTTTACAATACTACAAAAACAACCTATAGCTACATACCTATAGCCATAGTCAGATATGTGCATGGTTATAGTTCTCCTATAGCCATGAGAAAGAAATTATCATGGTTATAGTGGTCCTATAGCCATGATTGAACCCTGATATTGGTTATATCCATACCCACACCAACACGAGTAAAAAATATTTATACATGAAGGTCGTGATAAAGAGACTAAAGCCACTTTTCAACCCCAATATTGGCTATAGTGTTCAGTTGGGGAGGCTATAGCCATGGTATGACCAGGAACGTGGATATATGTTGTGAGGTAGGGGGATATAGTTTTGGTTGATTCCGGATCATTATTATAGGGTGTAGTTGTGGTTTTTATAGAAACGATTAGGATAGATCATGGATATAGGGTGCATGGGGGTGTTATAGCCATAGTCAGGTTTGAACTATGGCTATAGGGTGCGGTTATGGGTCAATATCCATTGTAGGTCTTGATCATGCCTATAGGGTTCAAGGGAGTGAGGATATAGAAGTGTTCGAGACCAAATGTGGATATAGGGTGTAAGTAAGAGGTTATATCCAGAGTCAGGGTCTGACCATGTTTATAGGGTGTGCCTAGGGGGGTTATCCATGGTCGGCTACCCATGGCTATAGGCCCCTGAACCGGAGATAAATTATAATTAATTAAATAATAATTATAAAATATATTTCTATATTTTTACATGTGTATATATATATATAATAAGTGTCAAAGTAGAGTTTTGTATTACTTCAATTAGTAGACATGATACTTAGGATCGAAACACACCAGCAACATATTTCTTTTTTAAAAACCTTATAGTCATGCGCAGGAGGTCCATGGCTATATGTGGATCCATGTACACACATATATAGCCAAGGGACCCCCTATTCATGGTTAAGGTGACATGTGTACAATATTTCATGTATTACAAGATATAGTTCCAAGTCTATAGCCACAAAATTCATAGCCACAGATGTCATGCCTGTTGTTATAGCCAATAGCCATAAGCATTTGGGATACACCCACAGGCATGGACCATGGATATAGCCATTTTTATACTTGTGTTAAGTTCTATCGTATTATTCTCTATAACCTAATACCCAAAAATAAATTAACCCTACTATGATACCAACTTTGATGACCTAAACACAACATACATACATATTATATCATTTTACGTGAATATTCATTATATCTCATAATAAATCACACACCCAGAACCTAGAGATTTAGTTTCTTTGAAGAAAATATGAATAAAAAACTTATTTTAAAAAATATTATTAAATATATCTCATATATAATCTTCACACATGATACCCTTCTATATATATTACACATAATACTCATCTTCCTTTCCTAGGTAATGGAAGCATATGAAAAAATATGAGCTCAGATGCTCAATATGGGTAAACATAAGTGACAAAAATTAAATATCATAAGTGAGAATAAGATGAACATGTGGGTATGAGAACATAATCAAGGTTAATGAACATAACATATTAAAATCATACATAATAAAACATGGATCATAAATTGTAAGGATTTGGTAATAACATAAAACATGAGTCATAGGAGTGTAAAAACATGAGTCAATAATCATAAGACATAAAACCATAATAGAGAAATATTTCATAACATAGAGATTGGTCATAAGAATTTGGAACATAAATAAGTAGATAAATCATTTCCTTCTTCAATAATTAAAACTAATACCATCATCACATCATGAGGAAACACTATGGGGGATTGGGTTCACTCCCCAACCCTATTGAACATTAGTGGATTAGGTTTACTCACCAATTCCTTTTATGTCACCTAATAAGATATAAATCTTTACCCAATGCATTGGTGGGATATATATTTCTATTCCCACACATCACATAATTAAAAACCATACATATGTGTTCTACATGAATATAAAAACATTAATAACTCTATCATAGCTTAATTAATTGGTGAGAAATAAGCAAGTTTCATGGAAATTTCCACAATACATGATCATAATACATCTATAGAATTAAGGTGGATTGTATCATTAGAGTATATCCCTAGTGAAGCATAATAAATATTAAATTATATTTACATACATGAAAAAAACTTTATAATGTTATTAAAAAATTTCTTTTAAAAATAAGAAGAAATATCCTTTACTTTTTGATAACTTCTATTTTTAAAAATAAATAATTTATAAAACAATGAGAGTAAAAATGAATTTGTAAAAATATGAAAAAATTTAGATTAAAATTCATAAAAAAATAAATAAGTTGATGAAAATATATGACCATGTGGAAAATGTTAAAAATTTATTCCTTTCAGAATTTTATAAATAAATTCAAAGTTAATATAAAATGAACTTAAATAATCATATAAGTATAAATAAGGAATTATATAGAATAAATAATATGGAAATTAAGTATAATAAAATAAAAGGGGTTTTAGAGAAAAATAACATGTGATTTTCCCAAATATAAATTTAGATATAGACAATCCTGATTTCAAAGTGAGATTATCAAAGAAACTCTTACCCCAAACATCTGCTTAGTCAGATGAGATATAACTCCCTATATAATCAATTTAGGTTTATTATTAATATTTATAAAGACCTTATTCATATTTATTTTACTTAATATCATTATTTTATATTTCATTATTATCCATATATTAATTTTTTTTATTATTAAAATTAATATCTGGGTATTAATTTCTCCATTTTTTAATGCATCCTTAAGTTTGGAAGTTCTATTAATTGTTCCTTGATCAAGGGTTCAAAAAATCTATAAATTTCATGAATATTTATTATGTGTGTATTATATATTTCTATATTATCATGGTATTTTCATGGAAGTTATGGTGATGGTTCATAAAGAGTGGTTGAAATATCTTTTTTTATGAATTTTGATTTGATTAAAACGAATTGATTTTATTAATGAATATATATATATATATATATATATATATATTACCATTAAAGAATCATAAATATGAAATTAGTTTAATAATAATTTTATCTTCAATCATGAAATAAATTTGGAATAATTTCCATGTAAGATATATGTTTATGAAAACATCATTGTTCACATATATAGTGCAAAACCACAATGGTGAGTGATGTTTTCTAGAAAATTTTAAAAGAAGGGAAACCCCAATAAATATTTAACTTTTATAAAGAAACTATATTATAATAAAAATAATATTTTAGGGTTACTTTTAAATATTAATTATGTTATTTAAATGACTAATAAAATAATTTTAATGAAAATACATTTTTTTTCAAACCTGTAGTTTGATGTAGTAACTACTTGTGAAAAAGCGTTTAGTGAGAGTTAATGGTTGATCTATCCTTATTTATGGATTAAAAGGATTTTAATACTATTAGAATGGAATCATGGAAAAAATTATAGGTTTTAAATATTTTTAAAATAAATAATCATAAATAAGAAAAGAGAAAGAATCTTGGAAACCTTTACCCTGATCTTTGAGTAGCCTCCTTTCAATTGAGCTTAAATCCTTTAGAGGAGGGTATTTTGGTCACACCATTGGATTATGGATGTTTAAATTAATTTTTAGAGAGTTATTTGGGAAAATATATCACAAAGGATGGAATTTTGGATGTGATGAGAAAGGGGTGGAGGATGGGTGTTTATAGAGCCAAGGGGGGAGGTGTTTTGGCATAAAATATTTATTATTTTATCATTTAGGCCAAAGAATATGAATAGTATTTATTAACATAAAATTTATTGGTTTAATATTAAACAATAATGGTTATTTTACATTAAAATCAATCCAGAACTGAATGGAATTTTGGAAACACTCAATTAAAGTTAACAAACCAAAAAAAGTTTTTTACTAGAATAAAATATAACTTAGGTTCAAAAATTTAAAATATAAGTTTATAAATTCAAAATATTGTTTTTAAAATGAATTATTTTACTATTTTAATCTATTTTAATTCGTGTAATGTGTTTTATAAATTTTTAATTCATATTTATATCATTATGGTTTCATAAAAGTTACAGTTATTCGTAAAAACTATATTTTTTACTATTTATCAAAAAATAAACATTTTAAAAATATAAAAACTTAACCTAATATAGTTTTTATGTGATAATTACAATAATTAATTCCATTTTATCAAATTAAATTTAATAATATGATAAATTTACTTTTTAAATTAAAACATATCATATAAAATAAAATAAATGTTTTTAAATAAAACTTAGTTCTTTAACTTTGAATCGTTAAATTTTTATTCTTTATAATTATTTTATTATTTCATGGATAATTATTTTCTTATTTTACAAATAATTACTTCAATTTTTTCAATATATTTCATTAAAATGATAAATTTATATTATAATATATTAAAAACAATTTCTTTAAAATAATGGATATTTTTTAAATGAATTAATATCCACCAAATATTTTATGTGTAATGAATTATTTACTTCTAAATATAAAATAATAAATATACATATTGAATACATGTATACTAAATAACCATATATCCAATGACCATATATTTTATATCTATATATATAATAATCGTATTACATTTTTATTTATATCTAAACATGTTTTACTAAAATACATTAATTCTATTCATTTACTTCTCCAAAAAAATTATATTAAAGATCTAATATTTTCCTTTTTTACATAGTTATAACTAGTGGTATTATCTTTAAGGAAGTCATGAAGATAAATATTTCATATTCATGGCCTTTTTATTTAATTTCACTTTTATTCATCTTATATTCTTCTTAATGATTTTTCATGTTGCATTATCATAATGTATTAATTTTTTTATTTAATATTTTATATCCATGAAATATATCATGATTCGTTTTATTTTGGAATTTTTTGTATCAAAATCCATCAAAAAACAATATTTATTTAAAGTAAAACATACATGCTAAAATCATGTGATGTTATATAAATATTATTTTAACATTAAAAGTCTTAAAGAAGTTCAAGACATGCATCACAAGGTAAAATTTGAGAAAATGTTCTCAGATTGTCATGAAATTTTGAGATAACAATATTTGATTCATTATTAATATATATAAATAAATTGTACATCACTCTGATGTGTTTTGTTTTTAGTGTTTGAGTTGGTTCCCTAGAATCAATTGACGTTGTATTTTTTTTATTACCAGAATATAAATAAATATCTTATCACATTATGATTGATCTTCTATGTAATATTAATGTGATATTATCTATAGAGTACTTGTCACACTGAGATGTTATATTAGTTCCCCTCTATAATGGTAACTTAAAGATTATTTTACAATATTCTTGTAACTTATGTCCTATGGTCTATATAACATATATCTAATGAGATGTTGATGATGTTTTACTATTAGGTGTTGGAGGATCATAAGATATTGAAACTTCTTTTCATGAAGTTCAAAATTGGTGATCTTCAAGAAGGGAGGTCATAAGGGTAGACCCTCTAATAGGAATTCCATATGTTCTATGTGTCATTGGATATTCCTACTTATGAATGTTTGTATTGTTTCATAGAATTAAGATTATTATTAATGCATATCATGAATCGCATACTTTGATGTATGGAAGAAAACCATGATAACATATTCTCGTGGATAGGTAACATATTCTTTGTGCATCATAAGTGATATTTCATTAATCTAATAAGTCAATAAAGGATATTTCCCTTCCATATTAATAGAATAAGATATCTCTATCCCTTTGATTGAAATGGAATTATTTGAAAAAAAAATCCATGGTGATGGTTTTACATCAATGTGTCTATTTTGGAAATTCAAAGTAATATAAATCACGAATATAGGGTGATGACACTTGTATGCATCCTGGTTGATTTGATATAAATAGAAAAATGGATTATATTACATAGTAGTATTTTTAGGAATCTTTTTATAGTTTCTATACAAACTTATTTTTCTATTGGTGTCTTGAAATGTTGTTATAAATTGATCTTATACTATATTTAAGTTCACCTAATGTCACTAATAAAGAGGCCTAGATGGATACAAAAAAAGGGTATCCATGATCTCATTAAATTATATAAGAATTTATATCTAAGAATAAATATATTCTCATATTATGTAATAGTATTTAATCAAGTAACATTGAATGTATAAATCAATAATGAGATATTTGAGTTTAGAATATGTGGGTTGAATTTTATCACTTTTTTCTTTATTCAGAATGTAGTAAATAAATATTTATTTATTTACCAATTTAGTGAATATGTTGATCTATATATTTATTTATTTTTTTGAATATTAAATTAAATGTTTATTTATAATTTTAGTGAATATAATATTTATTTATTTACTTTTCAAATGAATAATATTTATTTAGATAAATATTTTACTATTCAATGTTTGATTTTATCTAGGGAGGATTAATGGATCGAGTAAATGGTTCAATGTAAATTATATATATATTTAATATCATTTAAATATATTTTAATTTATTTAAGAAATGATATTTAAATAAACATATGTCATGGAAATAATATTATTACTATTATTTGACATGGGGTTTTACTTAGATTAAATATTTTGATAAAGGGCCATTATCTAATTATCAAACGTTTGGCCCTAAGTATAAAATCCAAGTTATATCATTTTTTAAGTTTGGTTGTTCTACACAATGCAGACTCTCTGGAATTCTCTCATGTCATATAGAGATTCATCCTCCCATATTCCCTCTCAATAACAAAGAGAGAATAATAGAATTCCTTATTACGATCAATGGTGAATGATATGAATCACTTGGTTCTTTCAATATATAAAAGGTAATCCTAGTTTTAAATTAATTATAAATTAAATGTGTAAAATACTTTCAAGAAGATTATGGGGTGTGTTATTAAAGTTCTATGTCTGTTGATATTGATAAAAAATAAAAAACAAGCACCCACCCAACACTTCTGTTACACTCTAAAACTTTCATTGGGTATTGATGAAAGTGTATTTTTCAATTTAAAAGTGATATTTTTATTTAAAATGCATTTCATGTGCCCAAAAATGATCAAAAAATATCATATTATCATGAAAATCTAAGAAAATTATCTTTTATTTTATTGTGAGATATGGGAATTAACCTCAATTTAGTCTAGCACTTTGTGTGTTAGAACGACCAAAAATGTATTTTGTTTTTCAATTTAAGAGTTAAGGAAGTTTAAAACGCACATCACATACTTAAATCTGATTAAACATTCTTATATTGTTTTGTAACAACAAAAAAATGATCTTATATTCATTTATTACATATAGGAATACGCTAAACATAATTTAAATGTGTGGTATGGTCAGAACGATTGAAAATGAGTGATTTCAATTTAAAAGAGTTAAAGAAATAATAAAAAAAATCATGAATAAAATTTGAATAAATGATCTTAGATGTCATGAAACTTTAGGAAAATAATTACTAGTTTATTAATGATATATATTAATTAACCACACATCATTGTAATACATGATGTGATTGGTATGATTAAAAGTGAGAATATTTTATTTGAAAGTGATATTTTAGTTTGAAATATGCACCACATTCTCAAAACTAAGAAAAAAAAGAAAAAAGTGTTATTAAACTCTAGGATATTGATCATGGATTGTGACATATAGGAATGAATCGCACATCATTAAAATTCACAACATGTTCGACATAACTAAAAGTGTTTTTTTTTCAATTTATAAGTGATATTTTAGTTTGAAATGTGTCTTGGATACTCAAATTACATGTTATTCTGATGCATAGTGTGTTTTTTATAACTTAAAGTGCATATTTTCAATTTAAAAAAATATATATTTTAGTTAAAAACATGTGTTATGTTCTTCAAACCAAGAAAAAAATATTTTACTATTTTGAAAAATGGTCAATAGTTAATTTGTGACATGTAAAAATTAATATCATGTCATTCTGAAGTGAGATTTTATCAGTATGACTAAAAGTGCATATTTTCAATTTAAAAGTGTTATTTTATTTTAAAACATTCTTTAACAACTTAAAACCAAGAAAATGAACTCAAATTTTCAAAAAACTAAAGGATAGTGATCATTTATTCACTTTTAACATGTAGGAATAAACCACACATCATTCCAATGTGTAGTGTGGTCGGTATAACTAAAAATGTGTATTTTTAGTTTAAAAGTGATATTTTAGTTCAAAATGTGTGTCACGTTATTAAAATAAAGAAAATAAACTCATATTATGGTGATAATATAGTAAATTGATCATTGATTTATTTGTGACATATAGGAATGAATCACATGTCACTTAGATGTGTAGTGTTGTTGGTATGATGGAAATTTTTTGTTTTCAATTTAAAAGTGATATTTTTATATAGACTCTGTGTCACCTACTCAAAATTGAATAAATGATCTTGTATTTTTGTTAAAATTTAAGGAAATTATTTTGATTAATTTTTGAAATTTAAAAATGAAACATATTTCATTTTCATATGTGGTGTAGTTGGAATTACATTAAGTGTGTGTTTTCAATTTAAAAATGATATTTTAGTTCAAAATGTTTGTCATGTGTTGAAACTTTAGGACAATGATCATTGATTTGAGGGACATGATTTTTAAATCCCTAAATTTGTTTTTTTAGAGTCTTAGTGGTGTTTATTGGGTGTCCAATACATTTTCCCTTATTATTTATAAGATTATTTAAGTGAAATTTAATTATTTTTAAAATTTTAACTTACCCTTACGCAAATCCCCCTCTCCCATGAAGGTAAATCCCTTTACCTTTACACATTCCCTAATTTTTCCTCTATATAAATTTAGATTCTATATTTCATAAGGGTAATCCATGTTTCCATTTTTTGTGTGAGGATAAGATGATTCTTTCATGAACGTGGTCTTTGATCTCACGTCAGGGTGATTGAGCCTTGTGTAAGGGTAGGTTGCTTCTCACATTAGGATAATTCATTGTTTACCATATCTATTTAAAGTTATACCATGGATATATAAAGGTAATACCAATACTACATGAGGGTAAGCATCAGACTGAGGTATTTTCCCTCCTCGTCTCAAGGTAATTTGGGTTTTGGTGAGCTCATGTTAGGGTAGTACCTAAGTTGTGTAAGTGTCAGTCCCATAAGGGTAAATATGCAAATTGGTAACAAAAAAATATATAGTTTCTTTTTTCTTTATAGAATCAATCTGAAATTTAATTTTAATGTAAATAAAAGTAAATATAAATTAAAATAAGTGTATTTTAAATCTTTTATGAAGGAAATAAATTATATCTTTTATTTACTTAATTTTAAGAGATTCAAATGTGTTATGCGGTGGAAATAAAATTTAAAATATGATTTAATATGTATCAAATGGTATTTTTTATGAGTATTCTAGAAATATCCAAAAGAGATATCATATCTATTATTCTTAAAATTAGAGAGTTCTTTTAACTCATTTGAAACATCTTATTTTCCCTTGAACCTCAAAAGACAAATCTTTCTATTAGAATTATTTAAGCCTTCTACAATCAACCCAATCCCCATATCATGAGTTCTAGGTTATGTTCACCCCCCCCCCCCAACTCTTTATCTCCCTCTCTCCTTATCTCTCCCTTGATATTCTATTATAGTAAATCATGAAGCTTCCTATGAGGTAATTCAATTCTAAAGATATATATTATATTCTAGAATAATATATTCTTGATTGATTCTTGTGAAACCTCATAATAAGTATGATTTAAATAAAGATAATAATTGGGTAAGGGGAGGAGATACACACACACACACACACACACACACACACACATATATATATATATCCTATATGTTGTTGCATTATTTTATGTGATGTTACTGTTATTATTTGTCTAAAATAAACTAGTATAAATTACTCAAATATGAATATAATAGTAAAAGGTATGAAATAATTAAAGGGGGTGTGATGCTTTATGAATCTATATGCTTTATGTGATATGAAAGTCCTCTTTATTTGAATAACCATTGTCACATGTTTTACCTATTTAAGTGTGCCCCTAAATTGTTGTGATATTTTTTTCCTTTAAAATTATAAATTATTTTCTTGATTTTACGATATAATCACTTCGTAAAAATTAATAATAATAAAAAAAATTAATTAATAGTTTTTTTTAATAATTAGGATGTGAAATAATGATTGGTTTTGGCTCATATATTATTTATTCCTAGAGTTATGCTTGTGCGTGTTGCAGTTATATGTATGGATTAATTATGGTGTATTGTTGAGATAGTATTAAAATATTATATTGATATGATCCCCACCTTTATAAATGGTTAAATCACATAAATTTGGGTATTTAATTGGTTGTGTGAGAATATAGAAATTTTGGTGAATGGGGATAGAATATAATTTGTTGAATAAAAATGGGTGAATGGGTAATATAAAAATTGGAGAGAATTTATTCTAATATAATGCATAATGAATTATAAAATGGATATTAAATGAAAATATGGGGATTCAAGTGGGTTGTTAATAAATTTTTGATGAATGGAACATGATTGGAATGATAGATATGGTATGTGTATAGATATTGGGACTATGATGTATTTCTAACTACATAAATGAAAAGAATAAATGTTGGAATTAAAGTGATTCATGGTATTATAATGATTGTTAAATATTATGGAATAAAATAATGAATAATTAAATTAAATTAGGCTATACATTGGTAATCACTGGGGATGAAAATGATTTGGATATGTGTGAAATTGTTATTGTGTGGACTATTTTCCCCTTGAGAATTCATTTTTCTATTGATGTTGTTATTATTGTAAAATGTATATCTTGATATATAGTTATTATGTTGTTGTCAATTATGGAATTATTTGATGAGGAATGATATGGAATAAGGTAAGATATAGTGAAACTTAGATTTATGGGTTATGATGGCTTGAGTTAGGTATGATCATATGGGCTAAAAGGGGTTAAAGTGTAGTATATGGTGTATTGGAAGAACCTACAGGGTATTGACTTAATGAGGTGGGGAAATGATAATGATTCATAGAGGGGGTCGATCATGGTATGGTTAGGGAATGATTTTTATGCTTTTTATGTTCATGATATCCTACTATAATGGTTATATTGGGTAAATATCCTAATTTAGAAGAACCCTCACAATAGCATCAATTTGGAAGAACTTATTTCTGAATGCTAACCGTATAAATATCTAATTAACCCCCTTGACTCCATGTTCTATTAATAGGAGATATATAACCTAATAACCACATGAAATTACCACACACACACAATTGAATAATGAAGAGAGAGAAATTAAAGAACACATATGGATTATGTAGTTCGTAAAAAGTCTTACAACCATAAGAGAACACTAAAATAACTATGATAAAAGAGTAAAAAAGGATACAAACAATCTTACTCTAAAATCAATATATAAAATATCTCAAGTAACCAATATTCATATTTTTCTTATATATTTTTTTAACAGCTGGTAAAACCTCATATTTATTGAGGCCTTCATTCAGTAAATCAGTTCCACTACCCTCTGAGATATATGGTTTTTCTTTTGTTTGACTAAGGAAACCTCTGATACATTATAGAACTTTCTATTTTACCATTGAAAAAATGGTGAACTTGTGTGATACCTATGTATTGGAACTGTCCTTATGACATGTTCTCCAAAATATCATAACAACATTCTTATAATAGATTCCTTCTGTATATTTTGAGGTCCTTAGCTGCTGTCAGAATCTTATTCTAAAAAAATATCCTTTCGGAAAACTTCTTATAAAAACTAAAGAGACTTACAAAATCTTAAACAACATCCACTTTAATAATTCTATAGGTATTCTGAACTCATTATATATTCATCAAAGTTCACCTCCTTTTATTTTATACAGTGTTCTCATCTCTTTTTTATTCAACCAAGTCCAACTGAGGCACAGTACTACCTCAAAATTTCTTAGACTAATACCTTTATAAACATGTTTGTGGGATTTTTTTCCCATACACCTTATGAAGTTCCAACACTCTATATTATAGAGTATTTTGGATAAATTTTAATTTCAATTCGATGTATTGTTTTCCTTTAATGAAAAATGAGATTCTTAGTAATGTGAATTGAACTCTAACTATCAAAAAACAACATTACTCCTTATTATTCCTTCACAATCTCCTTCAGTAATCACATCAACCAAAAAAACTCCTTTTATGGTTCTATAAAAAAAATTCAACTTTAATTGTGGAAAAAGTAATCATATTCTATATAATATACTTTTAAATGACCATTTTCCTTATGAAATTTAATACCAAACCTATTGTATTATTCTTAGAATATATGTATCTAATAAAAATCTACATCCATAAAAACCTCCAAAAATCACTATCACTGAAACATAATGATGTATCTTATGAACCTTTCATATGTCAGATGGTCCATTTAATATCCTCCCAAATAATCCTTTATGTATTTTACATCTAAATACTTACAACTCCCAATACAAAGTAAATATCAAGTCATGTAAAAATAACTTCATACATCAACATCTAATAGCTGAATCATAAGGAACCCTTTCCATGTTATGGAATTAATTTTCTAAATATGGATCCTATGATTTTTTCAATTTTGAAGTTTTTGGTGAGGGAAGTTGAAATAGGTTTACATTTATTCATTTTAAATCTTTCAAAGACCTAACAAATATACTACTTCTAGGAAAACTGTTGGGCAAAAATCCCTCAAGGTATCATTGAAGCATTTTTGAGGTGATTGTGTTTGTTGACAAAGTGGACCTCCGTGTTGTATTTATTGACAAAGAAAACCATGATGTAAAAATTTGTTGACAAAGGGGATTTCATGGTGGCATGTCGAGTTCAAGGGATGATGTTAATGATCCATGATTGATTTAAGAACGTCGACAAAGGAATGGTCGATCTGGAGGTGGTTCAAAAAGAGCAGATACAAGGTGGCGCTGTTTTCCAGTGTTTTCCAAATTTTTGGACCTCAAAATTGACTAATAGAGAAAAGTATTTTTTTGGAAAAGGTAATTACGTGTCAGTGTCTTGGAGGCTTGGAAAATTGTGTGCCACTTGTTTTTCAAGATCAGAACATCAAAATATGGCAAAGGAAAAAAGGAGCGCCCAAGTTTTAGGTTTGGTCGCACAAGTGACTAGGGCGATAGAGACTAGGGTGGATAGACTTGTGCACCGAGAGGATACTTGCACGCCAACACTCAGGGTGTCCAAATGCCTATAAATAGAGGTCGACCCCTCCTCATTCGAGAGAGTTCAACACTTAGAGAAATTCAGAGCTCCAGTCGCGCTGGTGGTGTGGTCGTTCAAGCATAAAGATATTCAGAAGTTGCGCGCCAGTTGATTGTTGTGCACCCAAAGTGGTTTGGGTGAGAAAGGGTGTGAGTCACCCAAGTTTATATTTTAAGAAGGGGTGTCGCACAGGTGGTTTGGTGACACTTTTTTTCCAATATTTGAATAAGCGTGACAGTTGATAGTTGCGCGCCAAAATTGGTTTGGGCGTAAAAGGGTGTGATTCGCGCAAGTTTGGAGTTGAAGAAGCGAGTGTCACGCAAGTGGTTGAGGTAAACTTGCGCGTCGTCTTAAACTTTCATGTCGGAACTTTTGTGTCGGCTTGGAGGAGCGTTCTAGGTATGGTAGAAGCACGACAGTCATTTTAGGGTTGTGCGAAAGCTAGAAGATTACCCGATACCTTCGGTGCAAAGTGAGATTCATCTACGGGTGAAAGTTGGACTTCAACAGAGCATCTACATACAATATAGGATGTATTCATTAGTGATAATGAAGAGACCTAAAGGTTTATAAACTATTAGTGGATCCTTTCCAGAGCAGTGATAAAAGGAAGAGGAATAAGGTGATCCTCTCCACCGGCAGTGATACAGAGAGAGAAAAATAGGGAGTGACCCTCGGGAAAGCAGTGAGCTGACCCTAAACATTGTAAAGGTAATGAGCCTGGGAATAGAAGTGATCTATCCTGAACTTTGTAAACAGCAGTGTGCTTTTATTGGATTTGGTATATCGGCACATTGTCGGTGTATGCTCCTTGAACATAGCCCAGTGAGGGAGAACCAAGTAAAAGTCTTTGTGTCCTTTGCATGCTTTAGTTTTTGTTTGTACTTTGATACAGGAAATATAGAGAAGAGAGTCTTGCTTAAGAGAGAGACAAGATTAATAGGGGAAGTTGTTTTAATCTTCCATACCCTGATTCACCCCCCTCCCCTCCCCCCCCCCCCTCTCAGGGTATCTAACCTAGTGTACCTAACAATTGGTATCAGATGTAAAGGTTTATATCAGTGGTTCTCTCTCAAATGGAGGTCACCAATCATAAAGGGATTCCAATCTTCGATGGGAACAATTTTCAGATATGGAAGAATCAGATGCAACACTACTTCCAATCTTTGGGAATGGATGTATTCACAGCAGCAATGCATGGTATAACAGCCGACATCAACAGTGGGTCAATATCGGAAGCCGAGCGAAGAGAATTGGATTCTGACGCAAAGGGAATAAATGATTTAGGGGGAGACCTATCCAATGCTATCTATACAAAGGTGATGTCTTGTAAAATGTCACATGCCATGTAGGAAAAGCTTTTAAATATATATAGAGGAGATACAAAGGTAAGAGAGGCAAAGCTACAAGTACTATGGAATAAGTATGAAGATCTAAAAATGAACCTGAATGAGTTTTTTGGTTCATTCTTTGACAGGGTAAATATTTTTTTGGAAGATATGCAAGGTCTTGGTGAAGTCATTGAAGACATAAATATCGTAAAGCACATCTTGAGTAAACTTCCATCTCGGTTCAATCCGAAAGTTTTAGTACTAGAATATAAAGATCAAAAAGAGATGACACTGGACAATTTGCACAGTAACTTGGTTGAATATAAAATGATGAATGATGATAATGAGGTTGTGGAAAAGGGGAAATCTAAAGAAGTGTCATTTAAGGCCATGAATAAGCTCACCATTGAATATTCTCAGGAAGAAGAAGAGACATATAAGGTAATGTCATTACTTTCCTCAAATATTCAAATAGGAAAAGGAAAGTTCAAAGGAAAACTTCCACTTTCTTGCTTTAGATGTGGAAAAGTTAGTCATCTTGCCGCAAGGTTCCCAAAAAAAAATTTAAGAAGAAAATGATGAAGATGAAGTTGAAATTCCCAAGAAGAAATATTCATCCTATGTGAAAGGGAAGAAGCAGTTCAAGAGAAATTTCATCAAGAAGATAATATTCTTTCACAAGAAATAGACAGTTCAGATGAGGCTGGGGTTGAAGAGGTTGAGGAGATTGAAAATTGTAAAGATCATGGAGAAAATGCAATGGTGGCTATTGTCGGTAGTGCTCAAGAAAAGGAAGAAACCGACGCTGATGAAGAAGAAGAAGAAATTTAATGGGGAGTTGACATGGAAGCTGAATTGGAAGTAGCTCTTGAAGAGATATATGTTTGGAGAGAAAAAAAAAGAAATCCAAAAATGTGGTACATGATGCCAAAATCTACATGCAACAGTAGAAAGAAGAGAAGTTTGAGCTAGTGTAAGCAATCGAAAACCTTGAGTCTTCCAGGATAGAGAGCTCAGAAAATGTTGATGAGCATAAGCTCCAGATTGAAGAACATAAAAGGGATATCGATGGATTGAATAGAAAAGTGAAAGATCGAGTCAAGTGTATCGAAGAACTTGAAGAATAATTGATCAGTCTGCGATGAAAAATGAAGGATCAAGAAAAACTCTTGACCCCCAATGTGATATCAGGAAAGTGGGTCATTCAGAAGACAGAAAAGATGACAGAGGAGGCTAGTAGTTCAGCAGGAAAGAAGCATAAATCGAGCTCATATGCTAAGGCTGAATTAGGGCTTGATAGAAAACAAAAAGCTGTAAATATTGATGTCAGACCGCAAGCACCCATTCCGAGATTGATGGTTGATTTGGGCAGAAAATAGAATCAGAATATTCAAAGATCACAAGGGGAAACTAGCAGTGTAAAAGTGACACGAAGAAATGAACCTTATATCAGGTGTTATTGTTGTGGAAAGATGGGACATTCACAGTATGTGTGTTCCATAGCCAAGAGATATCTAATGGCACAAGAAAAGAGGTGGCAGCCAAACAGAGAACGGTTCTATAGAACATGTTTCGAAGGACACTGTTTTTGGTGCGGAGGAATTGTTCACATGGCCAGATACTACACATCGACCATACAGAAGAATGTTCCCAAGAAGAACCAAAATGTTCACAAGCAGTAGATCAATGAACCAACAAGTGAGTTGAAAATGAAAAATTGATTTGCAGCTTTTCAAGATGACGCCAGTCCATCATATTCTGAGAAATATCAGAAGTCTCAATCTTTGCCGAGTGTGAGCACAAAAAAATGGACCAAGAAGAAGAGAGAAGAGAAGGCAGTGGTTTCTGAAATTTCCCTTAAAGCATCATATTGTACTGGTGTTTGGATCCTTGACAGCGGTTGCATGTCTCACATGAAAGGTAATAAGAATCTTGTTACAGGCATAAAATATGACAAATAAGGAGTTTTAAAGTTTGGAAATGATAAAGTCCTGAAGATTATTGGCTCAGGAAAGGCCAGGTTTGGGGGAAAAGAAATAAGACGTGCATATGTATTGGTAGTAGAAGGCCTTAGTCACAATCTACTCAGCGTAAGTCAACTATGTGACTCAGGATATTCTATAAGGTTTACTAAAAAGATGTGTATCATCAAAGGAAGATATGGGGTAGTGGTTCTATAGGGAAAAATAAAAAAGGGAAATCTCTACCTTGTAAGTGGAGAAGATGATATGTGCTTTTTATCTAGAGATGAAGAAAAACAATTGTGTCATAAACAACTTGGTCATCTATGTCAACCATCTCTAGAAGATCTAGTAAAGTTTTAAGCAGCAAGAGACCTCCCTAAGATATCATGTGATCGTACACATACGTGCGACGCCTTTCAAAAAGGGAAGATCATCAGAAAGACGTACAAAGTGAAGTAAAAGAAGTCGACAAGAGTGCTTGAATTGGTGCATGCTGATGTCTGTGGACCTATTTCACCAAGATCCATTGACGGGAAGAGGTATTATGTTCTTTTCATTGATGACTATAGCAGAATGGAATGGGTATTTGTTATTTCCCATAAGTTCGATGTGTTCAGGTGCCTAAAACAGTACCGAAGGGAATCTGAAAGGATTCTTGGATAGAAAATTCTGAAGTTTCATACAGACAATGGTACGGAATTCACAAATAGTCAGGTGGAAGAGTATCTCAAGAAATATGGGATAAGGCATAAAGTTTCTTTAGTAAGAACTCCCCAACAGAATGGAGTGGTTGAAAGGAGAAATCAGATCATCAACAACATGGCCAGAACAATGCTTATAGAAAAATACCTACTAGAGAAGTTTTGGAAGGAAGTAGTATTGACATAAGTCTACATTTCTAATAGAGATCTATTGTGTCCAAAGGAAGGAAAGTCTCCGTATTAAATGTGGTACGGAAAGAATACAATAGTGAAATACTTTAGAATATTTGGAAGTAAGTGCTTTATTCTCAACAAAGAAAATCATAGGAAGTTTTAATCACGTGGAGATGAGGGAATATTTCTGGGCTACTCAAGAAAAATCAAAGCATACAAATGCTTTAACAAGAGTCTGGGAAAAGTATTTGAGAGAAATGACATCACTATTGTGGAAAATGAAGAGAATATTCAACAACACAGTGAACAGTTTCTTGATGAAAGTGATGAAGAGGAAAGTAACACAGGAGGAGCAGAAGTGGAAGATACTAACTCAGAAGAAGACACTGGTGATGAACAAGAAAGTTTCAAGTCTGTATCTGCAAGGAAGCCAAAGAGTCGAGCTGAAATTGATAGGCAGAATATCATTGGTGATCAGACAGCTCCAATTTAGACAAGAAGAATGAAGTCACTGCAGTAGACATCTTTCTTATCTCAGGTAGAGCCGAAATGCTTTGTTGATGCAGCTGAAGATGAAAACTGGGTTCAGGCTATGAATGAAGAGCTTGATCAGATTGAGAAGAACCAGACGTGGGAGATTGTTTTGAGACCAGCATATAAGAATTTCATTAGGACAAAATGGGTCTATCACAACAAGATGAATGAAGATGGAACAGTGGTTCGAAACAAAGAACGACTAGTGTGAAAAGGATACTCCCAGATAGAGTGAATGGATGTTGATGAGACATTTCCACTGGTTTCAAGGCTGGAGACAATCAGATTATTCCTAGCCATTGTAGTGCAACAGAAGTTCAAAGTGTTCCAGATGGATGTCAAATCTGTATTCTTGAATGGGTTTCTGAAGGAGGAAGTGTATATTAAGTAGCCATATGGTTTTATCATTCATGCGGATGAGAATAAGGTTTGCAGACTGAAGAAGGCATTGTATGGGATGAAACAAGAACTAAGAGCATGGTACTCAAGGCTTGATCAGTACTTGAAGAAGCTTGGTTTCCAGCGTGGGGGAGTTGATTACAATATCTATTTCAGTAACGATAGTAATCAAAGGATGATGGTGTTGGTTTATATCAATGACATAATATTTGGAGGATCAGATGAAGCTCAGTGTAGAAAATTTTCTGAATTCATGAAAAGTAAGTTTGAAATGTCAATGATTGGAGAGCTAATGTTTTTCCTTGGTCTACATGTGACACAAGGAAGTAATGGAACATTCATCTCTCAATCCAAATATTCCAAGGAGGTTTTCAAAAGGTTTGGAATACAAAATTCCAAGGATATTAGGACTTCAGTTGCTACCTAGAAGAAACTGTCAAAAGATGAGGATGGCAAGGAATTTAATATCACATAATACAGGAAAATTATTAGAATTTTGTTGTACTTGAACGCAAAAAGTCCTAACATTGTTTTCGCCACATTCCAAGCAGCGAGATATTAGAGTAATCCCAAGGAAATCCACATGCTTGCAGTGAAAAGTATACTTCGGTATATCAAGGGCACAGTGGACTTCGACTTGACAAATAATGACAAATATCAGATAGAGTTATTGGGATATACTGATGCAGATTGGGCTGGTTCAATGGATGATAGGAAATCAACGTCAGGTGGTGCTTTCTGTCTTGGTGGATTGTGTATTTCTTGGCTAAGAAATAAGAAATATTATATTTCATTGAGCATCGCAGAGTCTGAGTATATTACGGCCACTCAAGCATGCACACAATTATTGTGGATGAAGTAACATCTTGATGATATGGGGGTTGAAGTGAAGTCTCTGATCGGAATCTAGTGTGATAAATCAAGTGCTATAAATCTTAGCAAAAATCTCATCCATCATTCAAGGACAAATCACATTGAGATAAATTATCATTTTATCAAGGAGAAAGTTGAGCAGGGAATCGTAAAGTTGGAGTATGTGCCTACAGAGCTACAGGTTGTAGACATTCTGACAAAGGCCTTACCCAGGGAAGCTTTTGAGAGTCATCGACTGGTTCTGGGAGTTCAGTCGAATCCCCACACTTGAAAAGGTGTGGATTTACCCCCCCCCCCTTCCCCCAAGGTTTGATGTGTTTTTCCCTAATGTGTTGATATGTGTTCTCTACTCTGTTACAGACTGAAAAGGAGTAACATTTGGGTTCATTGACAAAGGGGGAAGAAATGGTGATTGTTCAAGGGGGAGACAGATAGTGTGGCTATTTGAGAAATCATGACAGTTACGGGGAGAAGCTGACAGGTGGAGCAGCAAGATAGGGGGAGCAATGAGATAGGGGGAGAAAATTAAATCTAACGATGCTATAAGTGATCGATCAAAGAATAGATATCATGACAGCTAAGGATCGTAATAAAAGAAAAAGAGTGGTGTTGGAATGTGGTAAGAATATTTCCAAAAATTGGTATCATTTTGGTATCAACAGTGGGTGTCAGAGTTGAAGTGATTCATTGATGAACTTTTCATTTACTCTTGTTTCTCACGTTGAGCATTGCTTATGTGGGCTTAGAGTATGTGTTGAGTAAATCCTTGATCGCTATTGGAATCTCAATAGGTGAATGGTGGATAAAGAATTAACGATGTATCTTTTTATAGAAGAGTTGTCAACAAACCCAAAGGGGGATATTGTTGGGTAAAAATCCCTCAAGGTATCATTGAATCATTTTTGAGGTGATTGTGTTTTTTGACAAAGTGGGTCTCTGTGTTGTGTTTGTTGACAAAGAAAACCATGACGTACAAATTTTTTGACAAAGGGTATTCCATAGTGGAATTTTGAGTTCAAGATAGGTTGTTAACGATCCATGATTGATTCAAGAACATCAACAAAGGAATGGTCGATCTGGAGGTGGTTCAAAAAGAGCAGATACAAGGTGGCACTGTTTTCCAGTGTTTGCCAAATTTTTGGAACTCAAAATCGACTAATAGAGAAAAGTATTTTTTTTTTTGCAAAGGGACTTGCGCGCCGGTGTCTTGGAGGCTTGGAAACTTTCACACCACTTGTTTTTCAATATCAAAACATCAAAATATGGAAAATGAAAAAAGGGACGCCCAAGTTTTAGGTTTGGTCACGCAAGTGACTAGGGCGACAGAGACATTGAGTAGAATAAGTAATTTGTTTTTATATATGTTTGGATAGATAAATATTATAACATATACCCTGATACTTTTCTATTCATAGAACTTTTCTTCATCCTTATGCTTATCCCTTGGCCTCATTCCTTGTTTTTCACGATAGTGATTCACCGCCCTATCATAACAGAATCCTCATTAAAAACTAATATAAATTATATAACTTAATGTTTAGTTCTAAAATGTTGGATGTATTGTATTACAGACTGGAAAATTTCATCATGTGTAGATGGTTTGTTGGATATCCATGCATTAAATCCATGAAATAAATCTTCAGAGTATCCAAATTTACTGCAATGATCATCCAATACCTCCTAAAACACAAAAAAGAATAAGTAATGAGAGAAATGAAAATATATTTGATATGATTAAATTGTAGATTTTTACCCTTTCATCATTGGTATTAAATAGAGTATGTCATCCAAAAATTTTCTTTCAAATAATTTGATTAGGCTTGCCACTATTTCATCCTTTTTATTGGTATTTATTTTCATTTGTTATATAGAGGAGATGTTAGGACTAACGAGTCCAAATTTTCTTTCATGGTAAAATCCATTCAATTGTTTTTCATATATACTTATGCCAAAAAATTGAAATGTATTTAGTCATAATTAACATAGTATATTATCTTTTTGAAAATCAAATCATGAAAACATACCTCATGTATACATTTACAACTGAGCTATCTAGACATTCATAGTTTAGGATTTCACTTAAAATCTCAATAACAATGAAGCCTTAATCTCTCTCCATATATATTTTCTTCAAAATAAACTATGTTATTACGACCATCTTGTAACTTTGTATCCACATAACCTTCAATTATAGTAAATGTGGATATAGAATGGGAGAGGTAATGGTTCTTTAGGTGGATCTTTTGGATCAGTTGGTTGATTCTATAGATGGTTTTGAGTCGCTCTTTCATTTCATCCCCTTCCCTTTGTCCATATGTAATAACATTCATCAGTTCAGACCTTTTTAATTAATTATTAAAGGTTTATCTTGAGAAATAAATTGGAAATGAATACCTCCTTGTTGAAATGTTTTTTTACAAGATGTGACATTCATGCAATGAATGTTCCAACATCTTTTTTGACCATATGAATATCTTCCTCATGAATTGGAATAGGTAGCTCGGTGCTCAGCTCATGGGCTACACTGATCAACACTCTCACAAGATCTATTATAAGTGGTCTACTATATAGCATGTTTTTTTGAATATTTAACATTGTATCCCTCGCTACAAGGCGATGGGTGGGTTTTTCTAGATATAAATCACAACCATTATCACCCTATAGAATTTCATTACATGAAAGGTATCAGTGTCTGTCTGATTCACATTTCAAAAAAAAATTATCATAACATTGATTACCTTAGCTAAGAAATATCTTTGAGGGGAATAACTAGCCTCATAGCTGGTGGGGGTGGGGCGGGATCTCCATGCAGTGGTTGTTCTTAAGTTGCTTCTTCTCCTTGACTCCCCCCCATAAAATTTATCATCATCTCTATCTACCATTGGAATTGTTCTTCAAGGGTAATTATTCTTTCTCTCATCTGTTTTATTAATTCACTTTGATCCTCCTCTTATTTTTTTTCTCAAAATATGTTCGGGGTGTCACCCCAAAACCCGCACCTTTGACATGGTCATACTGTTCTAGCTACTTCAAGGCTATCGATAGCATGTGTTAATCTAGTACAGGTGTTTCTAATTCCTATAATTATATAGGATATAAAATATATAAAAATAAGTGATAATTCTTATGTAATAGTTATTTAAAGCAAAATAACTTTTTATTATGTAATACTTACACATGTTTCCCAAACTTTTTGTGTGTTTTCATCTATTAGTATCTCATATTTATTTACACATTCCTCCTTCCATAGCACATGTAATGGAATGAAAGTGGCTTTGGATTTGGAGTCATCAATCTGTATATAAATATAGGAACATAATTATGGTTTTTTTTCATGTCACATAAAAGTATTATGGTAGATTTAAAATATGTACCAATTTTTTTCAAGTAAAGCATATCCCATCCTTACTTTATGGTGGAGGTACACTGGTTTTGTTGCTCATTCCTTATTTCCAGCACTCAGTTGTTGTTACATAAATAAAAAAATCAATCAAAGTGATGAATACATGTATCATCAAACAACATATTACTAGCCACAATGTACCTAAAAAGACACATTTGTATGACGGCCAGTAAACACATCCCATGCTTCTTGGGTTATCGGGTGTACATAGATAAGTGGTAGGTGCGGATTTATTTTCCCTTCATCATATTTAAGATGATTTCTTATTAGGATTGTGAAAAATCCTCTATAAATCCTTCCAGAAATAATTAATACATATTTCTTGTGGGAGTCATCTACTATAAATGCACTCTGCAATGGATGATGAAGAGTAAGTCAATGTTTTATTATTTTATTTCTTAGTAAAATAAATAAATGATATCATAATATTACCATAATATCTTCCCACATCAGTGCCTTAGGCCCAGGAACAACATGGTACCACAAATATATATCAATTGTTATGTGTTTCCAAGTGGAAATTATCATATAAATATTGAAAATGGATTTGTTGGGGTTAAAATTTTGGCCATGTACATTCCATTTAACCTCAAATTTGATTCCTTTGACTTTCACCTTAATTATTTTTTCAACCACCATCAAACTAAGGCACTCCTTTTTTTTGACATCGTTCCTTTTTCACCTACCATTTCCCCAGAATCACCATCATCAATATGTTCCTATAGAGGGGTAGCATCAGCATGTGTAGATGGTCATTGTACCTATGCACTGGGAGCAGTAGTAAGTTGAGAAACTTGTTTTTACTTAAGAATGGGAGCACCATCATATGTAGAAGGTTGTCCCTCTACACTGCGAGCAGCAATAGGTTGAGAGGCTTGTTGTTCCTCAGTATTGGGAGCACCAGTATGTGCGGAATTCATTATTGGTATAAGTGGTTTAACATTTAATTTAGAGTACATAAATTCATCAATAAATGGATAATAACATTAGGTAATATGATCTATATTACAAAAAAATGTAACCTGGTTATTGAACTCTCTTTTTCTTTTTAAAAGGCTAAATGGATTTAACCCCTCTATCAATGATCCAAATCCCTTCATTATGGTCTCCTATAACATAAAAAACGCCATCTACATTGGAACTACTATGAAATGATTTCCATGTCCCAATGAATGGGTCATCCTCAATTGAATTTTAATCTGACCCATTAGTATTTTTAGTCGATAACAGAATAATTGTCAACTTTTGGTTTGCGGGATCTAGAACATAAAATACTTGTACTGCCTATGATTCCATTATAAATGGTTTATCTCTGTACTCTTCCTTACTGAAATCATATTTAATGAATCCCAAATCATTTATTTTAACATCACTCCTATTATCAACCCACTTGCATTGAAAATTGGCACTTGGAATGTTGTATAATCCAAATCCAATATTTGTTTGATGATGAAAAAGTATGGCATATTTTAATAAATTGGGTTTTTGTCCTTATTACCAAAAACATGCATCACTTCAGACACGAGTGTAACTCCACTATTTTTCATGGTTTTTTCTTAATCATGATCATTTTTATAGAATGTATAACCATTAATTACATAACCATTGTAAGATAATACATACACATTTGTTCCTCCAGCTATCCATCAAAGTTGTTCTGAAATTGAATCTGAATTTTCATTTGACTCTTTTAAAATATGATCCTGAGACCATCCTATAAATTTTTTATTATATGTATTTGATATCCATATTTCATCCCTTGATGGATTCAAATGACTAAGAATTTCTTTGTGGGTTTCAATATACGAGACAACCTCTAAACTGTTATGCAAAACATAAAGGTGGGCTTACTCCCAATCTGTAATATTGATTGTGAAAACATCTATTCCAGAAATTCCTTTACCTGTAATTCACCCAGTTAGATGAGATTTTGGTCGACCAATGTTTTCCACACCGGATAGTTATTCGGTACATAATTCAATGGGTTCCTCAACAATATATTTCTCTACAATAAAACCCTCTAGCCAACTTTAATTTTTGGAATACCATTTCAAAATATTCATATACCATCCAATGGGGTACATCTATCTATAGTGTACAGGACCATATAGTCGAATCTCTCTCACCAAGTGAACCATCATATAAAAGAATTTTTGTGAGAATAACATTTCCAATTCACATAATATGACGGAAATTTATATTTCCATAGTCAGCAATTTCGTTGAGTCTATAACTTTTCTACATATAGATTTGAAGAATAAACAGATCTTGGTTATTGTATGATGGACATTCTTGGAAAAAATTAAATGTAAATTTATAGGCATTAGATCTTGCATCAAAACATGGCAGTCATGTGATTTTAGACCCTTTAAATTTAAATAGATCATTGATACAATGTTCTTTATATTCGATTAATACCCCTATGGAACCTTTACGTCATTCCAGAATTTGAAAAACTAATATTTCTCCTGCCTGTAAAGATTATAAGCAGCTAGAGGAAGAAAAGTTCATTTTTCACCCTTCACTAGCACCAACTCTTCTCGCATTCCCATGTCAACCATGTCCAACCTAGCCTTAATTACATCCTTTGTTTTTCTGGGTGCATTTAGCAATGTTCTGATAAAACTATCACATACATTTTTTTCAATATTCATAACATCAAGAAAATTTCTAACATACAGACAATTCTAGTATGGTAATTCAAAAAAAACTAATCACTATTTCCAATAGGTTTTCATAATATTTTTCAAAAATGGTTTACCAAAAGTAGTGTCCACATATTTTACTTTCTCAAATAGTTGATCACCTGTTAGTGGAGAAAATGTTGTATGTTCTTTTGAACTTCTATAAAATGATGTCATCCAAGATCGGTACTTATGTCGTCGGGGTAGAAATCTGTCATTTCCTAAAAACACAATTTTCGATGAATGTTTCAACCTAATTTACTGTGTAACTTATTCACAGATGGGAGACCCTTGAGTTCCTTTAATTCTATATACTAAAAACTTTCCATAAGAAGGAAATTCATTTATCATCCTATACAACATGGCTCTCAATGTGAAATCTTCATTTATATAAGAATCATACAACGTAACACCTGAATCCCACAATATATCAAATCTTTGATCAATGGAGCCAAATAAACATAAATATCATTACCCAGTTGTTTTGGTTCTGATATAATCATAGATAACATGATGTATTTTCATTTCATGCATAACCATGGTGGTAAGTTATAATTTACCAACATAACCATCCATGTACTGTGATTACTGCTTTGAAAACCAAAAGGATTTGCTCCATCTATAAACAACGCAAGATGAAGGTTTCTCATCTCTTTTCCAAATTCAGGATACTCGTGATCAATTCTCTTCCACTGAGGAGAGTCTTTCAGGTGATTTAGTTTACCATATTTATTTCTTGTATCTTTGTGCCATGTAAAATGACATGTAGTTTCCTCACTTCCATATAGGCGTCTAAACCTTGGAATGATTGGAACGTACCATACAAATTTCATAGGATGGGATTCATATTTCTTGTATTGAGAACCACCACACTTTGGGAATTCTCTAAGTGATTTGTGGTCCTTGAGAAATAGTATACAGTCATTTGGGTAGGAATTTATTCTTTGATAGATCATACCCATCGAGTGTAGCATTCGTTTGGCGTTGTATGTTCAGCTTGGGAGATCATTATCTTCTGGGAGCATATCATTCAAGAGAGAAAGTAATTCTATAAAATTTGTATCAATCCATTCATTTCCTTCTTTCAAATTATATATCTTTAGTATGGATTAAAATTCTGAATATTTAGTGAAAGAACCATACAATGGCATCTTTGCACAAATCTTTAACTTCTCAAACAATTTTGGGAAATCAAAAAATTCATCTTCAATTGTCTTTGTCATTTCCTCAATACGATCTTCATCATCATTCACATTTGCAATGACATCCTCAATATATTATTCATTATTGTTCACACTTGTAATCACATCATATGGTCATGTGGTTACTTATACTAATAACACCTCATGGAAAGAACCACTATTTCCAAATCTAGGAAAGGATTTGGGAAGTTTCTCTTATGTGTCCTTAACTGTCTAGACCCATAAGCAACCACATGAGCATCATGGACTGGAACTATTCAAATCCTGACTCCTGATACATCACAATATAATCCATACTCATTACCCAGCTAATTTATGGTTAAGATTGGTGTTTTCATCAATCTCCCATTAAGATTTTAGAAGGATCTCTCATGAACATCTAATAAAAGGAATCTTACAACATTCTTGGTTAAGGCCTTCTTAGCGCTTCTAATCAAGAAGAATCCAGGTTCACCCTCTGATATCAAATCGATCTTAGAGAGCACTTTACCACCTCTAAGTTGATTAAATATTCCATCAATATGTATAAGTGGATATAAGTTCATTTCTATCACTTATAATTAACCTCTAATAGTCTGCACATATTCTCAATGATCCATTTGAATTTTTATGGAAAAAACTAAGTCACCCCAAGAGGACATATTCATTCATATGAACCCATTCACATAAAAGTCTTTCAATTGAGCCTTCTTCTCTCATATCTATACATGATCCATCTTATATAGTGGAATAGATATATGCTTCACACCTGGTAAGAACACAATCATAAACTCAACCTATCCCTTGGGTGGTAACCTAGAGAAGTCCTTGAGAAATATATCTAGGATATCTATTAAGATGATATATATATGTAAGTATGGGTATCTATACTAGGGGTGGTATTAATACTCACGATAGGGACTATTATCATAATGAGCATCAAAAAATATAATCCACTACATCTTATAAGGTCATATATGTGGGTAAATTTACAATTTTACCAACATAATGGAACAAGACCTACAAAAATAAAAAATACATTATCTCTTACTTTTAAAAAATATAAGCCACTACATCTTAAGAATAATTAAGCCATGTAATCTCTATACTAATATGGATACATTATTTATTACTACTGGAGATAGATATTTTCAGCTCCTTATAGTAATCTCTACTCATTCTTATTCTGGTAGGGATAGAGAAAATGGTATAAGCTCATGTCATGTAGATTATACCCTGATTCGACACCAATTATCTTTATAAAAATTGATCATAAATACACATTGATTAGCCGCTGAAAGTGACTAATATTCATTTTCAATATCTTAATAATAATATGTTCCAAAGTCCATAAACATCAATTTTAGTTCATTATAGAAATTTACTTTCATTTCTCATCTCAAATTCAATTCATGTTTAAAAAGAAAATTTGGGCCCGGTCAATCATCTTTTTGTGGAGAACATTATATTCATTTTTTAAATTTGATATTTTTGTATATGATTGATCACTTTTTTTGGAATATTTTATCTTTTAGGATTGATTAATTAATACTAATAGATGATGGATATTTTTTAGCATAAATGCATAAATTTTGCGGACAAAGCATAATGGGCCTAAGGCCCATCAAACAAAATTGGGGCCCACAAACTAAGACCAATCAAGCTCAAATTTTTACTTTAGAAAGAGAAAAATATGGGGATCATTTTATTCAACTGTGTCCAGAGCTCATTCTAATGTTTTCATGGAGATAAATGGATCCGAAGTTTACATTTAAATGGTGGACCCGGCCTGAACGCCCATAATGTCTTCCCACCATTTTAATCATAGCATCCAAAAAGATGCACAAAATTACCTGAAATATTTAAAACTAATAGAGGAAAGATGTAAGATAAAATATCTCTTCTACAACATCTCCGGATTTGGCCTCCTTCAATTACAAATTCACAAGTCAATAAGGGAGATGAATCTGGACGATTTTCTGAGTCAACTTCGAAATGTCCAATTCCCTTGATTTTCTCAACCTCCTTTTGACTCTATAAATTAATGGGGATGGAATTTATTGTTGTGGGGTGTCTCTAAGGCTTCTAAGATGCCTATATAAGGAGCTGGTGGTGAAGGTAATGGGGATCGAAGTTTTTTCTTTCATTTTTATTGTCATGCTTTCATTTTGTAATCGCTTTGTCAATTTCTCTCATGTAAGATTTTCGTTCACCTTCATTTAATTAATAAAAGATCATTTTCTTCTTCTTCTTAATTTTTTATTTTTTTTATATCATTTTGATTCCATTTTCTTAGGGAGTGAGATTATTCACATAATCTTTTGTGAAACTCTTCACACAACGGTGGAGTGATTGTTTTTTTTTTCTTCTTCTCCAATTCTACCATCATAAGTCTACTACCCGCTTTCATTGATAGAATATCATCAATGGAGGTCTAATAATCTAATGATTTAATCCAAGGGATTAGAATGGGGATTAATTGGATGTTATTTATTAATTTAATAATTCCTAATCAATTCTATTTTTGCTATTTTCATTCAATGATTTATGTTCTCCTTTAAACTAACCAATTTTAAGGATTCACATCCCGAGTGATAAAACGATCTTCTACCATGGAGTGCTCATCAATATGATCATCCAAGTGTATAGTTTATTAGACTTAGGATAGTTAAAACTCTAAATCGGTGAGTGATTTGGTATTTTTATATTTGGTTAAAGGAAATGTTCAAACTTAAGACATTGAAATAATTTAAAAAGAAATTCATCCAATTCACCCCATGTGATAACCAAGGAACAACTCATGCTTTTAAATTGAATTAACTTACATCTTTAAAATATCAAATAATCCAATCAATTCAAACCCAAGTTGTAAACTTCATAGCCAAATCAACAACATCAAATCACCTTCTTAGAATGAGTGTCTCAAGGTTTCTTCTTTGGTCCCTATAGATTCGATCCCTACTTGTACTTCAACAGACAATTTTACCAGTAGGGTAAATTTGGGTGTAACCAAATTTTGGCACCGTTGATGGGGACCAAGTAAGTCACCTTATAACATCTTTTTATTCTCCCCCATTTCTCTTTTCTCATCACATTTCTCTTCTCTTTTCCCCTTTCTATTTTTTTGGCTCCCAAAAATCACGATTCCAAATTTCCAAATACATACAATAGAGTATAATCAACAATATCCCTTCCCAAACTCAGGATGGAATCAATTAGAAAATACACATTGGGAATCACCAATATTTTTTAATTACTTTGATCAACCTTTGAATGAATGCCCCACACCCAATAACATGAACAATTTTTGTGATGATGAATGTTTAAAAGATCAATTTCCAGCCCTATCAAGAATGGTTTAAAATATAAATATGGAGGAAGTAAATGATGTACAAACATATATCAATCCTAATCCTGAAAAATTCTTGAAAATTTGTGTGAAAAAATGGTCAAAATGAATTTATAAGTTTCATCACTGAGATTAGAAATACAAAGCATTGAGACTTCTGAGGAACTCATTACCACTCAGGATGTCCTTTCTTTGTCACTGATAGAAGAATATTTTATCCCAAAAACCACTCAGGAATTTAAAAAAGAACTAACCTTTTGATGTGGGATAACTGAAGAAGATAACAGAAATGTGTAAGGGTATTTAAATCAGGAGGAAATTGATTTTTTAGATTCAAAAGGGGGAAATTTTTCTTCATGGATTGAGTGTCCGGAATATTGCTCCAATAATGATTTGTTAGAATCACCTTTCATTGAACCATTGGGAGAGATAAAAAATATTGATTATATACCCACTCCCGACATTCAAATGGAAATTTTTGGGGATGAATCATATTTTCAAAAAGAACCATTTGTTTCAAATATTTTTAGCGAATAAAAAAAATTGGATTCAAATTTCCATTCTTCTTTGGGAAAATTCAATCAAAATAAACTCAAAATTATGATCCTTCCTTACCCTCTCAATAATCCCTCCATTTATGATAACCAAGACCATTCAATTATCATCCATTTTCATCAATAATCTCACAAAGTAGTAATGACCTTTGAAATCTTAGGAAATACTCCAAATGAAACTCAATCAACCATTACCGAAGTTCCTGGGACTTTCACACTCATTGTTAAACATGGGATTTCACATGACAAAAATAATAAAAAAAAAATTAATCTCAATATTGTTTAAGTAGAGAAAAATTGGGTCCTAAAAATGTTGAAAGTTAGAATTGGATAATTTGGGGGGTTCAAGTCGAGCTAACGATGTTAAACAAAAGCGTTGCATGGGAGGCAACACATGGTTTTCATGTTTCCAATCATTATGAATCATCTTTATTTATTTTTATTTTTTTCATCTAAAAAATTACCATAGACTATTGACCTGTTCTGCTTTTATGAGTAAGGACAGGTATGAAAGGGGAGCGCCATATTCATCCGTGTCACATGGCGTGATCTCTAAGTAATACCTTACCCAGAAATATAAAAAGAAGACAATGTATCATCAGTTTATTTTATTTTATTTTTATGTTTTTTTAGGTTAAAAAATATAAAAATATATAATAATAAAAATTAAAAGGACATGTCGTAGGTCGTGGGGAAAAGCCTGTTACAGCCATCCAAGCCGCTGAGACTCGAACCCAGGATTGAAGGGAGACTGTGGCACACACTTTCATCATCAACCACCAGGTGGCTTCATTCCATGATTATCATTTTCAATTTCCTATTTTAACACCACTCTCATACCCCATTTTAAGTTTTCTTTAAACACTTGGGACAATGTTATTCTATGTTGGGGGGATATTAAATAAAAATGATTTTTTTTTGTGAATAAGAAGATGCGTGGAAAGAAAAATTCCATTAACCTTGGATATAATAACACACATTGCAAGCTCTTAAATTGGATACTGAATAATTTGCATTCATTGATTCTAGTTTTAATGCAAGTTTAAGTTCATGATCATAGTTTTTGGAAAGTGCGATTGTCTGATGTGATTTTTTAAAGTTTACATTTTCATCCTCTTAATCAAAATTCCATAATGCACATCTACTGGATCTTGGGTGTAAATTTGTGTTCTTGGGTACCTTTCATCATAGCATAGGGTTTGGGGTCACTTTTAGTTTAATTTGAGTATCAAAAAAAACATAAAAAATTTGTGACCACATAGAGAAATGTTTTTTCCAATTGTGTGGCGGTCGGCACTTGGGGATCGTGACTCCATAGTTGTCTTGCCCAGATTTACACTTTATATCTCTATTGTAGAGCATGGAATTGACAATATGTGTGGCGTCCAGTACTTGGGGATTGTGACTCCATAGTTGTCTTTCCCAGAGTTAGTATTTTCATATCTATTGTGCTTAAAAAAATAAAAGAACAAACAAAAAAAATCAAAAAAAAATTTAAAATCAAAAAAAAATCAAAAAAATGGATATTCATCTTAAGTTTTGTTGTGAATTCCACCTAGCGCTTCCATTTTTTCGCCCCTGAAAAATAAAATGGGCCCCATGTCTTTTGTGATTCACAACACATCATCATGATTAATTGTAATTGGATGAAGTATGACGTTGAATTGGAATAAAGGAATGGGCTTGGGCTTGGAATATGCATATGGACCTAGCTTGTTTTAAATTATTTTGACTGGTTTCATAATATTTTTGGTATGAGGTATTTGGGTGAGTAATGTGTATTAAAATGTTTTTGAAAAAGGGAATTTGAATTTCATATTTGAAATATGTTTTGCTCGGGACTAGAAAAACTCAAGTTGGGGGGTGTGATTAGCCGCTGAAAGAGGCTAAAATTCATTTTCAATATCTTAATAATAATATGTTCCAAAGTCCATAAACATCAATTTTAGTGCATTATATAAATTGAACTTCATTTCTCATCTCAAATGCAATTCATGTTTAAAATGAAAATCTGGGCCCAATCAATCATCTTTTTGTGGAGAACATTATATTCATTTTTTAAATTTGATATTTTTGTATACGATTGATCACTTTGTTTGTAATATTTTATCTTTTAGGATTAATGGATGAATCCTAAGAGATTATGGATATTTTTCATCATAAATGCAGAAATTTTGCGGATAAAGCATAATGGGCCTAAGGCCCATCAAACAAAAGTGGGGCCCACAAACCAAACCTAATGAAGCTTAAATTTTTACTATAGAAAGAGAAAAATATGGGGATCATTTTATTCAACTATGACAGAGCTAATTATGATGTTTTCATGGATATAAATGGATCCGAAGTTTACATTTAAATGGTGGGCCCGACCTGAACACCCATAATGTCTTCCCACCATTTTGATCATAAAATCCAAAGCATTGCACTAAATGACTTGAAATATTTACATCTAATAGAAGACAGATGGATGAGAAAATTTCTCTTCTACGACCCCTACAGATTCAGCCTCCTTCAATTACAAATTCACAAATCAATAAGGGGGATGAATCTGGATGATTTGTCGGGTCAACTTCGAAATGTCCAATTCCCTTGATTTTCTCACCCTCCTTTTTAATATCTAAATTAATGGGGATGGAATTTATTGTTGGGGTGTCTCTAAGGCTCTTAATATTCCTATATAAGGATCTGGTGGTGAAGGGAATGGGGATTGAAGTTTTTTCTTTCATTTGTATTGTCATGCTTTCATTTTGTAATCGCTTTGTCAATTTCTCCCATGTAAGTTTGTCGTTTACCTTCATTTAATTAATAAAAGATCATCTTCTTCTTCTTCTTAATTTCTTGTTTTCTTATATCATGTTGGTTTTTTTTCCTTAGGGAGTGATTTTATTCTCATAATATTTTTGTGAAACTCTTCACACAACGGTGGAGTGATTGTTTTTTTCTTCTTCTCCAATTCTACAATCGTAAGTCTACTACTTGCTTTAATTGATAGAATAGCATCAATGGAGGGATAATCCTCTAATGGGTTGATCCAAGGGAGTATCAAGGGGATTAATTGGATGTTATTTCTTAATTTAATAATTCCTAATCAATTCTATTTTTGATATTTTCATTCAATGATTTACGTTCTCCTTTAAACTCACCATTTTTAAGGATTCACATCCTGAGTGCTCAAACAATCATCTACCTTGGAGTGATCATCAATATGATCCTACAAGTTTATAGGTGATTAGACTTAGGATAGTTAAAACTTGAAATCGGTGAGTGATTTGAGATGTTTGTATTTTGTTAAAGGAAACGCTCAAACTTAAGACATTGAAATAATTTAAAAGAAAATTCATCCAATTCACCCCATGTGATAACCAAGGATCAACTCATGCTTTTAAATTGAATTCACTTATGTATTTAAAATATCAAATAATCCAATCAATTCAAACCCAAGTTGGCCACTTCATATCCAAATCAACATCATCAAATCACCTTCTTAGAATGAGTGTCTTAAGGTTTCTTCTTCGGTCTATGTGGATTCGATCCCAACTTGTACTTCAACGACCGCTTTTACTAATAGGGTAAATTTGGGCGCAACCAAATTTTGGCACCATTGACGGGGACCAAGTAAGTCACCTTAGAACATATTTTTATTCTCCCTCATTTCTTTTTTCTCATCTCATTTCTCCTCTTTTCCCTTTATATTTGTTTGGCTCCCAAAAATCATGATTTCAAATTTCCAAATACATCCAATGGAGTATAATCAACAATATACCTTCCCAAAATCAGGATGGAATCAATTAGAAAATCCACATTGAGAATCACCAATCTTTTTTAATTACTGTGATCAACCTTTGAATGAATACCCCACACCCGATAACATGAACAATTTTTGTGATGATGAACATTTAAAAGATCAATTTCCAGCCCTATCAAGAATGATTGGAAATATAAATATTGAGGAATTCCATGATGTAAAAACATCTATCAATCCTAATATAGAAAAAATTCTTTAACAATTGTGTGAAAAAATGGTTAAAATGAATTCAAAAGTTTCATCATTGAGATTAGAAATACAAAGCATTGAGACTTCTGAGGAACTCATTCCCACTCAGGATGTCCTTTCCTCTTCACTGATAGAAGAATCTTTTATCCCAAAAACCACTCATGAATTTAAAAAAGAACTAACCTTTGGATATGGGATAACTAAAGAAGATAAAAGAAATGTTGAAGGGTGTTTAAATCAGGAGGAAATTAATTTTTTGGATTCACAAGTGGGAAATTTGTCTTCATGGATTGAGTGTCCGGAATATTGCTCCAATAATGATTTGTTAGAATCACCTTTCATTGCACCATTGGGAGAGATAAAAAATATTGAATATATACCCACTCCTGATATTCAAATGGAAAATTTTGGGGATGAATCATATTTTCAAAAGTAACCAATTCTTTCAAATATTTTTAGAGAAGAAACAAATTTGAATTCAAATTTCTAATCTTCTTTAGGAAAATTCAATCAAACTGAACTCAAAATTATGATACTTCCTTATCCTCTCAAGAATCCCTCCATTTATGATAACCAATACCATTCAATTATCATCCATTTTCATCAAGAATCTCACAAAATAGTAATGAACCTTGAAATCTTAGGAAATACTCTAAATGAAACTCAGTCAACCATTACTGAAATTCCTTGGACTTTCACACTCATTGTTAAACATGGGATTTCACATGACAAAAATTCTAAAAAATAATTGATCTCAATCTTGTTGAAGTAGAGAAAAATTGGGTCCTAAAAATGTTGAAAGTTAGAATTGGATAATTTTGGGGGTTCAAGTCGAGCTAACGACGTTAAACAAAAACGTTGCATGGGAGGCAACCCATGGTTTTCATGTTTCCAATCATTGAGAATCATCTTTATTTTTTTATTTTTTTCATTTAAAAAATTATCATAGACTATTGACATGTTCTTCTTTTATGAGTAAGTATGGGTATGAAAGGGGATCACCATATTCATTCGTTTCACGTGGCGTGATCTCTGAGTAATACCTTATAAAAAAATATAAAAAGAAGACAATATATCATCAGTTCATTTTATTTTATTTTTATGTTTTTTTAGGTTAAAAAATACAAGAAAATATAATAAAAAAATTAAAAAGACACGTCGTAGGTCTTGGGGAAAATCCCTTCACAACCATCCAAGCTGCTGAGACTCGAACCCATGTTGGGGGAGATTAAATAAAAATTATTTTTTTGTGAATAAGAAGATGCGTGGAAAGAAAAATTCCATTAACCTTGGACATGATAATGCACATTGCAAAATCTGAAATTGGATATTGAATAATTTTTCATGCCTTGATTCTAATTTTAATGCAAGTTTAAGTTCATGAGCATAGTTTTTGGAAAGTGCAGTTGTCTGATGTGATTTTTTAAAGTTTACGTTTTCACCCTCTTAATCAAAATGCCATAATGCATGACTACTGTATCTTGGGTGTAAATTTGAGTTCGTGGGTACCTTTCATCATAGCATAGGGTTTGGGGTCACTTTTAGTTTAATTTGAGTAAAAAAACATAAAAAAATTGTGACCACATAGAGAAATGTTTTTTTCCAATTGTGTGGCATTCGGCACTTGGGGATCGTGACTCCATAGTTGTCTTTCCCAGAGTTAGGCTTTATATCCCTATTGTAGAGCATCGAATTGACAATATGTGTGGCGTCCAGCACTTGGGGATCGTGACTCTATAGTTTTCTTTCCCAGAGTTTGTCTTTTCATATATATTGTGGTTAAAAAAATATAAAAACAAACAAAAAAATCAAAAAAAATTAAAAAAAATCAAAAAAAATCAAATAAATGGATACTCATCTTAAGGTTTAATGTGACTCCCACCTAGCACTTTTATTTTTTCACCCTTGAATAATAAAATGGGCCCCATCTCTTTTGTGATGCACAACACATCATCATGATTAATTGTAATTGGATGAAATATGACGTTGAATTTGAACAAAGGAATGGGCTTGGGCTTGGGATCTGTATATGGACCTAGCTTGTTTAAAATGATTTTGACTGGTTTCATAATTTTTTTGTTATGAGTTATTTGGGTGAGAAATGTGTATTAAAATGTTTTTGGAAAAGGGAATTTGAATTTCATATTTGAAATATATTTTTCTCGGGACTAGCAAAAATCAAGTTAGGGTGTGATTAGCTGCTGAAAGTGGTTAATATTCATTGTCAATATCTTAATAATAATATGTTCCAAAGTCCATAAACATCAATTTTAGTGCATTATAGAAATTGAACTTCATTTCTCATCTCAAATGCATTTCATGTTTAAAATGAAAATTTGGGCCCAATCAATCATCTTTTTGTGGAGAACATTATATTCATTTTTTAAATTTGATATTTCTGTATATTATTGATCGCTTTGTTTGTAATATTTTATCTTTCAGGATTGATGGATGAATCCTAAGATATGATGAAGATTTTTCAGCATGAATGCAGAAATTTTGCGGACAAAGCATAATGGGCCTAAGGCCCATCAAACAAAAGTGGGGCCCACAAACCAAAATCAATGAAGCTCAAATTTTTACTGTAGAAATAGAAAAATATGGGTATCATTTTATTCAACTGTGACAAAGCTAATCCTGATGTTTTCATGGAGATAAATGGATCTGAAGTTTACATTTAAATGGTGGGCCAGACCTGAACGCTCATAATGTCTTCCCACCATTTCGATCATAACATCCAAATAGCTGCACCAAATGACCTGAAATATTTACAACTAATAGAGGATAGATGGACTAGAAAATTTCTCTTCTATGACCCCTCCGAATTCGGCCTCCTTCAATTACAAATTCACACATCAATAAGGGGGATGAATCTGGACGATTTGTCGGGTCAACTTCAAAATGTCCAATTCCCTTGATTTTCTCACCCTCCTTTTGACTCTTTAAATTAATGGGATGGAATTTATTGTTGGGGGTGTCTCTAAGGATCCTAAGATGCCTATATAAGGATCTGGTCATGAAGGGAATGGGGATCAAAGTTTTTTCTTTCATTTGTATTGTCATGCTTTCATTTTGTAATCGCTTTATCAATTTCTCCCATATAAGTTTTTCATTCACCTTCATTTAATTAATAAAAGATAATCTTCTTCTTCTTCTTAATTTATTATTATTTTTATATCATGTTGATATCATTTCCTTAGGGAGTGAGGTTATTCGCATGATCTTTTGTGAAATTCTTCACACAACGGTGGAGTGATTGTTTTTTCTTCTTCTTCTCCAATTCTACCATCGTAAGTCTACTACCTGCTTTCATTGATAGAATAGCATCAATGGAGGGCTAATCCTTTAATGGGTTGATCCAAGGAAGTATCAAGGTATTAATTGGATGTTATTTCTTAATTTAATAATTCCTAATCAATTCTATTTTTTGAGATTTTCATTCAATGATTTACGTTCTCCTTTAAACTCACCAATTTTAAGGATTCACATCCTGAGTGCTAAAACAATCCTCTACCTTGGAGTGCTCATCAATATGATCATCCAAGTGTATATGTGATTATCCTTATGATAGTTAAAACTCGAAATCGGTGAGTGATTTTGGATGTTTGTATTTTTTTAAAGGAAACGCTCAAACATAAGACATTGAAATAATTTAAAAAGAAATTCATCTAATTCACCCCATGTGATAACCAAGGATAAACTCATGATTTTAAATTGAATTCACTTATGTCGTTAAAATATCAAATAATCCAATCAATTAAAACCCAAGTCGGCAACTTCATAGCCAAATCAACATCATCAAATCACCTTCTTAGAATGAGTGTCTCAAGGTTTCTTCTTCGGTCTCTGTGGATTCGATCCCTACTTGTACTTCAACGACTGCTTTTACAAAAAGGGTAAATTTGGGCGCAACCAAATTTTGGAGCCGTTGACGGGGACCAAGTAAGTCAGCTTAGAACATCTTTCTATTCTCCCTCATTTCTCTTTTCTCATCGCATTTCTCTTCTCTTTTCCCCTTTCTATTTTTTTGGCTCTCAAAAATCACGATTCCAAATTTCCAAATACATCCAATGGAGTATAATCAACAATATCTCTTCCCAAACTCAGGATGGAATCAATTAGAAAATCCACATTGGGAATCACCATTCTTTTTTAAGTACTTTGATCAACCTTTGAATGAATAGCTCACACCCCATAACATGAACAATTTTTGTGATGATGAATGTTTAAAAGATCAATTTACAGCCCTATCAAGAATGATTGAAAATATAAATATTGAGGAAGTCCATGATGTACAAACATATATCAATCCTAATCCTGAAAAAAATCTTAAACAATTGTGTGAAAAAATGGTTAAAATGAATTCAGAAGTTTCATCACTGAGATTAGAAATACAAAGCATTGAGACTTCTGAGGAACTCATTCCCACTCAGGATGTCCTTTCCTCGTCACTGATAGAAGAATCTTTTATCCCAAAAACCACTCATGAATTTAAAAAAGAACTAACCTTTGGATATGGGATAACTGGAGAAGATAAAGGAAATGTTGAAGGGTATTTAAATCAGGAGGAAATTAATTTTTTGGATTCACAAGGGGTGAATTTGTCTTCATGGATTGAGTGTCCGGAATATTGCTCCAATAATGATTTGTTAGAATCACCTTTCATTGAACCATTGGGAGAGATAAAAAATATTGAGTATATACCCACTCCCGACATTCAAATGGAAAATTTTGGGGATGAATCATATTTTCAAAAAGAACCAATTCTTTCAAATATTTTTAGAGAAGAAAAAAATTTGGATTCAAATTTCCATTCTTCTTTGAGAAAATTCAATCAAACTGAACTCAAAATTATGATCTTTCCTTCCCCTCTCAAGAATCCCTCCATTTATGATAACCAATACCATTCAATTATCATCCATTTTCATCAAGAATCTCACAAAGTAGGAATGAACCTTGAAATCTTAGGAAATACTCCAAATGAAACTCAATCAACCATTACCAAAAATCTTTGGACTTTCACACTCATTGTTAAACATGGGATTTCACATGAAAAAAATTCTAAAAAAATAATTTATCTCAATCTTGTTGAAGTAAAGAAAAATGGGGTCCTAAAAAATTTGAAAGTCGAAATTGGATAATTTGGGAGGTTCAAGTCGAGCTAACAACGTTAAACAAAAGCATTGCATGGGAGGCAACCCATGGTTTTCATGTTTCCAATCATTGTGAATCATCTTTATTTTTTTATTTTTTTCATTTAAAAAATTACCATAAACTATTGACATGTTCTTATTTTATGAGTAAGGATGGGTATGAAAGGGGAGCGTCATATTCATTCGTGTCATGTGGCGTGATCTCTGAGTAATATCTTACCCAGAAATTTAAAAATAAGACAATGTATCATCAGTTTATTTTATTTTATTTTTATGTTTTTTTAGGTTAAAAAATACAAAAAAATATATAATAAAAAAAAATAAAAGGACACGTCGTAGGTCATGGGGAAAAGCCCGTCACAACCGTCCAAGCCGCTGAAACTCGAACCCAGGATTGAAGGGAGACTGTGGTACACGCTTTCATCATCAACCACCAGGTGACTTCATTCCATGATTATCATTTTCAATTTCCTATTTGAACACCTCTCTCATACCCCCTTTTAAGTTTTCGTTAAACACTTGGGACAGTGTTATTCTATGTTGGGGAAAGATTAAATAAAAATGATTTTTTTTTGTGAATAAGAAGATGCATGGAAAGAAAATTTCCATTAACCATGGACATGATAACACACATTATAAACTCTGAAATTGGATATTGAATAATTTTGCATGACTTGATTCTAATTTTAATGCAAGTTTAAGTTCATGAGTATAGTTTTTGGAAAGTGCGGTTGTCTGATGTGATTTTTCAAAGTTTACATTTTCATCCACTTAATCGAAATGTCATAATGCACGTCTACTTGATCTTGGGTGTAAATTTGAGTTCTTGGGTCCCTTTCATCATAGCATAGGGTTTGGGGTCACTTTTAGTTTAATCTGAGTATCAAAAAAACATAAAAAAAATTATGACCACATAGAGAAAATGTTTTGTCCAAATGTGTGGCGTTCGGCACTTGGTGATCGTGACTCCATAGTTTTCTTGCCTAGAGTTAGGCTTTATATCTCTATTGTAGAGCATGGAATTGACAATATGTGTGGCGTCCGGCACTTGGGGATCGTGACTTCATAGTTGTCTTGCCCAGAGTGAGTCTTTTCATATCTATTGTGGTTAAAAAAACAAAAAATCAAAAAAATAATTAAAAAAATCAAAAAAAATCAAAAAAAATTGGGTACGCATCTTGAGGTTTAATGTGAATCCCACCTAGCACTTCCATTTTTTTCGCCCTTGAACAATAAAATGGGCCTCATGTCTTTTGTGATGCACAACACATCATCATGCTTAATTGTAATTAGATGAAATATGATGATGAATTTGAACAAAGGAATAGGATTGGGCTTGGGATATACATATGAACCTAGCTTGTTTTAAATGATTTTGACGGGTTTCATAATTTTTTTGGTATGAGGTATTTGGGTGAGCAATGTGTATTAAAATGTTTTCAGAAAAGGGAATTTGAATTTCATATTTGAAATATATTTTGCTCGGGACTAGTAAAACTCAAGTTGGGGGGTGTGATTAGCCGCTGAAAGTGGCTAATATTCATTGTCAATATCTTAATAATAATATGTTCCAAAGTCCATAAACATCAATTTTAGTGCATTATAGAAATTGAACTTCATTTCTCATCTGAAATGCAATTCATGTTTGAAATGAAAATTTGGGCCCAATCAATCATCTTTTTGTGGAGAACATTAAATTCATTTTTTAAATTTGATATTTTTGTATATGATTGATCACTTTGTTTGTAATATTTTATCTTATAGTATTGATTGATGAATCCTAAGAGATGATGGAGATTTTTCAGCATGAAGGCAGAAATTTTGCAGACAAAGCATAATGGGCCTAAGGCCCATCAAACAAAAGTGGGGCCCACAAACCAAACCCAATGAAGCTCAATTTTTTACTGTAGAAAGAGAAAAATATGGGGTCATTTTATTCAATTGTGGCCAAAGCTAATTCTGATGTTTTCATGGAGATAAATGGATCCGAAGTTTACATTTAAATGGTGGGCCCGACCTGAACGCCCATAATGTCTTCCCACCATTTCGATCATAACATCCAAACGGCTGCACCAAATGACCTGAAATATTTACAGCTAATATAGGAAAGATGGAAGAGAAAATTTATCTTCTACGAACCCTTCGGATTCGGTCTCCTTCAATTACAAATTCACGTGTCAATAAGGGGGATGAATCTGGATGATTTGTCGGGTCAACTTTGAAATGTCCAATTTCCTGGATTTTCTCACCCTCCTTTTGACTCTCTAAATTAATGGGGATGGAATTTATTGTTGGGGGGTGTCTCTAAGGCTCCTAAGATGCCTAAATAAGGAGTTTGTGGTGAAGGGAATGGGGATCAAAGTTTTTTCTTTCATTTTTATTGTCATGCTTTCATTTTGTAATCGCTTTGTCAATTTCTCTCATGTAAGTTTTTCATTCACCTTCATTTAATTAATAAAAGATCATCTTCTTCTTCTTCTTAATTTCTTATTTTTTTTATATCATGTTGATACTGTTTCCTTAGGGAGTATGGTTATTCGCATAATCTTTTGTGAAACTCTTCACACAACGGTGGAGTGGTTGTTTTTTTTCTCTTCTTCTCCAATTCTACCATCGTAAGTCTACTACCTTCTTTCATTGATAGAATAACATCAATGGAGGGTTAATCCTCTAATGGGTTGATCCAATGGAGTAGCAAGGGGATGAATTGGATGTTATTTCTTAATTTAAGAATTCCTAATCAATTCTATTTTTGAGATTTTCATTCAATGATTTACGTTCTCCTTTAAACTCACCAATTTTAAGGATTCACATCCTGAGTGCTAAAACGATCCTCTACCTTGGAGTGCTCATCAATATGATCTTCCAAGTGTATAGGTGATTAGCCTTAGGATAGTTAAAACTTGAAATCGGTGAGTGATTTGGGATGTTTGTATTTTGTTAAAGGAAATGCCCAAACTTAAGACATTGAAGTAATTTAAAAATAAATTCAGTCAATTCACCCCATGTGATAACCAAGGATCAACTCATGCTTTTAAATTGAATTCACTTACGTCTTTAAAATATCAAATAATCCAATCAATTCAAACCCAAGTTGGCCACTTCATAACCAAATCAACATCATCAAATCACCTTCTTAGAATTAGTGTCTCAAAGTTTCTTCTTCGGTCTCTATGGATTCGATCTCTACTTGTACTTCAACGACCGCTTTTACAAGTAGGGTAAATTTGGGCGCAACCACACATATTAGAAAGAAAACCAATAACCATAAACATCATCCTTATATTGTCCCATAATGTAGGGTACCATCAAAGAGAGCATTAGAGAACGCACCTTTATTGAGAAACGCAATAATCAAATGCTCGCATAAATTTTTAAAATTCTCCTGGTTGTGATATGATTTCTTTATATGAAAGAAACCTATGATCGTATCATGAAACAATGTCAAAATCATCAAACCATTATACAACATACCTGAAGCTTATCAATTACCCAATCCGCCATAATTTCAAGAAGACAGTCATGATAATTCAGATAACCATGCACTATAGGCTATAGACCTCTAAATAACACCTAACAAACTCGAGTGACTATAAATACAACACTTGGAATGAAATCATTCATCGTGTAGCTAAAATATCCACACATAAGACACAAATTTTTCACTATTACCACAGTCTCAAAAAAATAAAGAACGTGAATTCTAAAACAAATTTCACTACCCTTGATGAGCCTTCACAATACCTTAATTAATTTATAAAAGAAAGAAGGAATGATCCCCACCATTAAAAGAATTCATATGCGGAACAATTATTGAATTCTAGAATCAACATAATCCATAATATAATAATTCCAAAATGGTTATCTGATGTTCATATATATAAATTGGACAGTGAAACTAATGAAAAATAGTTAATCTCTTTAGCAATACCAAACATTCGAGCCTAGCTTCTCAGACCTTAAAAACATCCACTAATCATAGAAATAATTACTCGGGGTAAAGCTACCACATCACCTATGTGAAATCTTATATGATACTGAAAATGCATTATGTATAAGTAAAAATCATGAACACTAGCCCTGGACATGATGTAGAGCATGAAACCTATGTATGAGAGCTGGGGGATAAGGAGTTGGCAGCGGTAGAGGAGGAGTTGGCAGCGGAGGAGGAGTCGACGGCAGTGGCGGCAGAGCAGTAGTCGACAGTGGAGGAGGAGGAGGAGGAGGAGGAGGAGTTGGCAGCGGAGGTAGAGGAGGAGGAGGAGTCTGCAGCGGAGGAGGAGGTGGTGGAGGTAGGGTTCTGCTTCCGCGAGAGCTTGAGGCGTACGATAGGAAGAGGATACTGTTAAGGTTTATTTATAAAAGAGGGTAAACCTTTTATTAGTGCTATCTAAAAAACACTGATAAAGGTATGTTTTATCAGCGCTAAAACGGAAAGCACTGATAAAACATTCATTTATCAGCGCTCTTTTAATGCCGATAAAGATAGGCCTTTATCATCGCTAAAAAAGCACTCATAAAAGGCATTTTTATGAGTGCTAAAATTTTAGCGCTGATAAAGGCCTATCTTTATCGGCGCTAAAATATATTTTAATATATATTTATAAAATTGTATGTATAGTAAATATATATATTTATTTATTTATAATAATAACTATAAATAAATATTTATTTATTTATATTTATATATTATAGGTACTTAGGGGTACAATTACAATGAAACATAGAAATGCAACACACACAACCCGATAAGCAAGTCATAGCTCCCCCAATGGATAACTCACTCATTTTTTATGGCCCAAAGACCCTGTGGACATGAAGTCCATTACAACGCCTATAGACCAGGTCCCAGCACCTGCAACTATTTTTTTGCATCACAACTGAGGAGTCACCATGAAGGTCATCACCTGACCCACCCCGCATCACGTCCCTTCCATGATTCTCATCGCCTGACTGAGTTGCCCCGCGCGCCCCAGCCGCGATTCCCATTGTCGTCCATGAAGGTCATCGTCTGACCGAGCCGCCCCACACACCGTTCACGGCTCACCTCTGCTGCACCGGTTGGGCGTCACCGCCCTTCTTTTTATAAGTATATATAATTAATATCTTTATTATAATTTTATAATTATTTAAATATATCTATATTTATTTAGAATTATAATTGTAAATATTTGAAAATATTTATTATAATTTTATAATTATTTAATAATTATAAATTTGTATATATTTATTTATAGTTATAATCATAAATATATATATTTATTTATTTATTTATTTATTTATTTATTTATTTTAATAATTTTAAAATTATAACAAATATATTTATGACATTTATAATTTTATAAATATATATAATTAATATATTTATTATAATTTAATAATTATTTAAATATATCTGTATTATTTAGAATTCTAAATATAAATATATTTATTTATTTATAAATATATTTATTTATTTAATAAATATATTTATTTATTTATAAATATATTTATTTATTTAATAAATATATTTATTTAAATAAATATATTTATTATAATTTTATAATTATTTAAATATAAATATATTTATTTATTTAAATAATTATGAAATACTTATGAAATAAACATATATTTATTACATATATATTTTAATTATAATCATAAATATAAATAAATTTATATATATATTTAAATAATTAGAAAATTATAATAATTGTATTTATAATAATTGTATTTATACTTATAAATATAAATATTATGAATATATTTATCATTTAAAAAATTACAATAAATATATGGATTTAATGAATATATATATATATATATATATATATATATATATATTCATCAAAGATGTATAATTATTTAAATATATGTATATTTATTTATAATTATATTTATAAATAAATATATTTAAAAGGTATTTATATATAATTATAAATATAATAAATATATTTATCATTTAAAAAAATTACAATAAATGTCTTTAATGAATATATATATATATGTATTCATTAGACATATATTTATTTAAATATATATATATAAATTTATTTATTTATTTATTTATAATTATAATTAAAAATAAATATATTTAAAAGGTTTTTATATATAATTATAATTATAATAAATCTATTTGTCATTTAAAAAAATTATTGTAATTTTATAATCATTTAAATATAAATATATTTAGTTATATATAATTATAATTATATATATATTAAAAAGTATTTATATATAACTGAATATTTATAATTATAAATATAATAAATACATTATTATTTAAATATATTTATCATGATTTTAAGTATTTATGTGAACATAATAGCTTCATGGAAACATGAATGAATTATATACACCGAGTAAGGTATAGACCATAAAAAATGGGTCATCAAATATATGGCCAACATGAATAGTAATGATGGTGTAATATATAAATGAACATTCATGATGAATACATAACATATGAATGTCAATTATATTCACACGTCAATTGACCAAATTCATTGGAAAACATATATTAATTTATATATATATATATATATATATATATATATATATATATATATATTTACTGCAACGGTGCAGACCATGAAGTTCATGGCCCTCCAAAATTTATTATAAAAAAAGTAAAGTACAAGCAAGAGAGAGAGGGTTTATAATGCCATAGAAACGTCACAACATTTATATCATTACCATCTTTTGATTCTACCACCTCTTCCACGGGGGCCACCCCAAACCCTTGGATGTCGGCCTCTTTTCCATTGTTTGGGAGTCTACTAGATTTCATCCTGATCATTCGTGACTGCAGCGATCTCTTCCTCATTATGTTGGATCATTCCAAACTCCTCACGAAAAACTTCATTGCTCTGAGATCTATCCAAAATCTCACGCAATGAGAGCTTATTCGTAGTGGGACTCGATGACGGTTCCCCTTCAGCAGTGATTATAGGTGCTGGTTGCCCGACCAAAACAGTTTTTGTGGTGTCATCCCCAGCATCTACCTGCAAAGGAGCAATACATAAGTATCCAGCTTTAGAGGGACTCACATTTGGGTCACATCCCCCAATGGGGATACATGAAACTGCCATGGGGCAGTCCAAAGCATTTGCAGCTGATCCTGTAGATGCCACAACTCCATGCTTGTTACCATGAGCAGGTATAATAGGAATTGGTAAGGCCAATGAAGTACTATGTGAGTGATCCTTTGTTAGGGCCATAGGCACAGACATATTCAGACACCCTTGAGGCTCCTGAGTAGGCAGCTTAGTTTTTAAAGGACTTTCAACACTTTGTTTTCCCTTGCGATCCCTTGCAACTAGCTGATCCTATGCAAACTGCTGATCAGCTAGTTCTTGAGCATAGTCCTCTTGACAATCTTCATTTAATCCATCATCAACCAAAGAGATCGGCTGCTTTGCACTGTCCAGACCTCCTTCAATGGAACTCCCAACTAGGGAGTCTTTAAATGAAACCCCATCCTTTACAGCAGAGTCATACAGCTGCTGAGCATAATCAGCATTATCCATTATTGTTGTCACGCCCCTGTCAGGAATGTCACCTTGATTCAGCCCAACCTTCTGAGCAGTCAGCTGCACAACAGGTCCCTGCCCACCTGGACCATCACCACCCATAGCACTGTCATGGGTTCCCACCGCCTAACCAGCAGCATTGGACTTATGTTTCTTCCAATAAACAAAATCGTCATGGCCATTTTTCAGGCAAAAGGAGCAGGTTATGGCCCTTAGTCCATCGAGTTTCCTATAATTTTTCACTCAGAACAGAAAACCAGAAACTTTTCATAAACAATTTGAAGGTTCAAATCATCAGATTCATATGATAACACAACTCTATTCATAAGGGTTTGGCTTAGATCCACCTCCACCAGCACCCGGTCAAAATAACCATATCTCGTCTTCTCTGTTTCTTTGTCCATCTTTATGGGCACTTCGATGGAAGAAGCAATATCGAACAAGATATCCAGATGCCACAGGATCCAATTTATGCCAAATATATTTACCCATACCAGCGTAAAGGAGTTCTTCACTTCAAACGGATTGAAAGTGAAGTTCCGTTCATGGATGCTCAGTGATCCAGGCTTCAACGAAATCATTCCAAAGCCCCATGCGCGATATTTCAACTCATCATTAGGAAACAGAATATGAAAGTATCCCTTTCCTAAAGGGATACATTTCCAATCGAAAAAACTCCAAATCGATGAGAGGCGTCGAATCAAATTTGGGGTTTTCTAGAAATTGTAATCTTTTGAGAGAACGATTTTGGAAATAATCGAGTGTTTACAGGATGCAATTTGATTATAAACCACATCGTTTCTCACGAATACACGTGCAGTGTTGCCTTTTTTAACAAAGCGACTAGTAATAGCAGACTGGTGCGAAGATAAAAGCTCAGGATTTTTATTCTTACCATCAAGCAGAACATTCCGATTCAGAACTTCATGCTTATCACCATTTGAAGTTCTTCCATCCCTCGGAGAAGCCGTGACCTAACTCTAAAATCAATCGCCATTGAATCGCCTGGAATAGGTGCTCCCGAGCACTGACCCCATCTTCTTCTATATTTACTTATAATTATAATTATAAATATACGTATTTAATATAATTATAAATATACATATTTAAAAAGTATTTATATATAATTATAAATATATAAATTTAATAAATATATTTATTATTTAATGAAATTTATTATATATATATTTGAATTATTAAAAAAAATTAATTATAAACATGTGTTTTATTTAATGTATACAAATAAACATTATTTTTTAATACAAAATTTTATATAAATTAATAATTTTTTTATTAAAAACTTTTATCAGCGCTAAAAATAGCACTGATAAAGCATAGATTTATCAGCACTTTCAGCTAGCGCTAATAAAAACCCTTCTTTTATTAGCGCTTTCTACTTAGTGCTAATAAAACCCAACGCAAGTCTTGCTCAGATCTGTGGTAGTGCAGTTAGTAGTATTGAACATCACTTTGGAAACTATCATCAAACTACATAGCCCTCAAAACGATTCTTTCCAGACCACTAGGTTATAATGATCATACCTTTTGTGGATTCTAGTGTTTTCATATTCAATCGTCATGTTTTATTAAACTGTCATTTATATGACCATTATTTACATGCATGCAAAAATGTTGGATTATCAGGGATCCACCACGGGTAATCTCCTAGTCATTGATTATTATTGTCACCAGTTTAATCTATGTCATCCACCTATTTAGGCTTATCTATTGGTGTTGTTTCATTTCTATTCGGCCTTGCTTCATGGCACTTACTGATTGGTCAGGTCATTTCAAAGCTCTGCGGTTGTATGGGGGATTGATGACCCCATGTTGCCTCATCCCTTTGGGGTTATGCCTCATTATGGTTCTACTCTCCTGATTTTTCTCTTGTTTCTCCTCTAGTGAAACCCTAATCTTAGAGAAATATTCTATACTGATGAAGCCACATCCCATCAACTCCGGTTTGTACCTCTAGTGCACCACTCCTGGTGGAGTTTTGTGACGCGACGATCCTTCCTCCTGAAGAATTTAGGATTTTTGATGAACCAAGAAGATTCAGTGAGGTGTCACTTCTGTACACTAAAGCTTGAGACTGTCTGCATCCCCTTGAGCTTGTATGAACACCAAAAGCAACCGGGAAGCGATCAGGACCCCCAGATAGTTTTAAATTTGTCTGGGTTTCTAAGTTATTCACTCTTCTACTTATTATTATAAATGTTCTTTGAATCCTTTTGTTCCCATTTTTCATTCATCTTTTCAGGTTTGATTTATACTATACCTATTTCTTCTTTTGATCTTAATAAATCACCTGTGTGTGGATGGTGTTCTTGTCATGCACGTACGCCCCCAAAGGGATCAAAGAACGTTAAATCCTTGTGTTCCTCTTTACCGATTTCTTACTGTTGCATATTGAATGTTCTGTTGTCATCATATTCAAATCTTGTGAACAATTTACCCAAACAGACTTTTAGGTTTGTGCAGACTATCCCTTTCAAACGTACCATCCCCCATCAAAGTGATATCAGAGCCTAATTGGGTTTACCTTTGTTTTCAAATCTATTTTCTTGTTTCAATTCTGATTATGGTTTAATTCCTCTTTTCAATATCGCCTTAATTCACCTCTAACCTATTCTATTTTTAATTGAAATCACTATAACCTCAAGTATTATTTGAATTAAAATACCTAATTTTATATCCATGCATATCCATTATTCCTGGCTATGTTTTGGGGTCATACACTCTTGTTGTCCCCAAAAAATCAGGATCTGAATTTTTAGATAAACATGACAACTACTAGGTTTAAAATCTAAAAATTCAATGCTGCTAATGATTTCAATTTATGGTGGATTAAGATGAGAACCATGATAGTTCAGTAAGGGTTAATTGATTCCATGTATGTCCCTAAGAAACTCATTGTTACCATGTCTAATACTGGACAGACCTCTAATGTTTTTCAAGATGTATCTCTTGATGTTCTTCTTAAGGCTCGTGGTTCTCTGATTCTTTCTTTAGGTGTTAGAGTTCTTAGATAAGTTTCTTTTTAAACTACTATTGTTGGTATATGGATTAAGTTAGAGAAATTGTATATGAAAACTTAACTTGTTGGTAGAATTTATATGAAGCATTGCATGTTTACATTTAAAATGAAATCTAGTATTTCAATTAAATACCACTTGGATGAATTCAATAAAGTCATGTTAGATTTTTTCCAATACAAATGTGAATGTTTATGATGAATATCAAGCCATGAATCTTTTAATTTCTTTAGATAATGTCTATAACACATTAGTGGAGACAATGATGTATGGTCGTGTAATGGTATGTGCCTCCTCGGTCTGTTACTTTGCTGGTTTTTGAGTGTTGGGGGTGTACATGGGAGGTTTCAGGAGTTTCTGTGGGAGTTGGTGGTGAAGTAGAGCTATTGCAGGAAATAGACGGTGTGTAAGTGTATTATACAATGTGAAAGTTGGTTTAATGGCTTGTCTAGGGATGGTTCATGACATGTAGATTTTCAGGGTTAAATAATAAAAAGATGATGTATTTTTCAGAAGAACCTAGAACCCTGGGATTACATGACGTGAAATTGGATTACACGTCTTGTAATTCCCCGATGATGTACAGTTTTAAAGGTTTCATTCACTTGGGTTTTCTCCAAACCCTACGGTAAGAGGCTCTTCTTTCGTTCCAAGTGTCCAAAGACCTTCTCCTTCTGAACTTGGAGATTCCTTTCTATGGGGATCAATCCTTGAGCTTCTATCTTCAATCTATAGTGATTTCTCCTTTTGTTCTCATTCATTCCCTTTCGTTCTTCTTTAGGGTTTCACTATAGTGGTGCGGTTTGGTTTGGTTTGTGTGTTTGGGATGTGTTTTGATGATCTTTTGATGCAGTCTAGGTTGATTTGTGGTTTCTTTTGGTATGATTTTGGTTTGTGGGAATTCTTCTTCTCCATGCGGTGCACAACGAGTTGAAAAATCTTCTTTCAGGTAGGGTTTCCCTTGTTTCTCTTTATTGTGTATCATGTGGGAGGGGATTGCTTTTGTATACCTATAGATTATGGTTATGTTGGATTAATTAAAGATAAATAATTTTCTAAATTAAAATTGAAGGGTAAATGGGTTTGTTCGCATGATTTTATAGCTTTTATATGATTATGATATTGTAATTGTTCGGGCTTGATGCTCCACTGAAAATTGCGGTCGTTGGAGGATTTGTTTGCATTGGATATAATTGTGATTGTTGTGACTATTGTGATTGTTGTGATGTCACCCTAAATAGAAATTGGTTAATTACTTATACTTGGATAATGAAATGGTTGCCTCAACATTTTGGTTTGTGTGGTAACACCCCTAAAATAAACTGAAATGAGATAAAGACCCCTTTGTAAATCTGTAAAAATGATTTTGTTGTATTGTGATGTGTGGTTGTGCTTGTGGGACAATGATGTGTGGTTTCAATGGAATGTGGGGCGATGTGTAGTTTGTTTTGATGTTCTTTTGGGGTGGTGAGGAGTTTGTTTGTTTAACCATGCTTGTAACGTCCCGACCCGACTCACCTCTAAGACGATGGTCGGACCGGTGTGTCACATAACCTCAAGCGCATCTCCCCGAATGCCAGAGGCTGCCGACTAGCAGCGAGGGCCCTTTTTGTGTCTGTGGGGGAGACTATGCCCTCATAGGTAACAAATAATATCACAGCGGAAGTAAACAACAACAAATAATAAGTAGCGGAAGCATGTGAATAAACAAACTGCAACATAAGCAATGTAAATAATCCAGCTGAATAATAAAAACCAAGTGCGGAAACTCACAAAAGAGTGTCATGCCATGATATGAGTCTAAAATGAAAGTACATAAAATAGAACTCAAACACACAATCAACTAAAAGAAAAGACACAAGCAGCAATTGCATCGCAAGCAAGGCCCAGTCCTCTGCCCCAGTCTCCATTCTAAGTAGTAATGAATAGTCAAGCATCGGAAGCAGCACGCTTCCTCTTGTTAATACCTGCAAGCATGTAATCTACGCAGGTGTCGACGATGCCCGAGCAGGGTGTGAGATAAAATCCCAGTAGGTCGGCACCCACGGTGTCTAAACCTTTCCATTTCTTACAAAAATAAAAATGCAGTGTGCCATTACATAACCATTTAAAATGAATTAATTGCAGTGCAATGAAATAAATAATTCATCCCGGGTCCCAAACGGCACTCGTGTCTGGTCACCTGCTTCAGCCTAAGCTGGTAGTCTGAAAGGGTACCTATCAGCATAAAAGCACAAACACGCATATATATAACCCAGAAAGCAAGGTAAAACCAGGAAAAAGTATACCCCAAGCTTGTGCTTTAACTTGGGGTTCAGTACAATGTCAACTAGCCACACTTCCACATATCAGGGGAAATATCTCAATTCTCAATAGACTCAATTAGCAATAACATAAACCTTAAGTGCATCATTATTTAAGGTTCCAGTTGAGAGTTGGAGTTCGAGCCCATCCCAAAGGTATCGTTACGGAACATCCGTCAATTTATCCAATGCCACTGAGCTCGTCCAAGACAATCTTTCGAAAGACCAAGTATCGCCCAAGGCAAAGCTTTACCCTGAGTCTGTCCCGATCTCTCAAAAAGGGGTCGAGTGTCATCTGAGACTGGTTTAGCCACACTGCCAATGGATCCGTCCCTATGGGCCCTTTTGGAACTGGTATAACTCAAAAGTATTAGAAATTTCAGGGAAGTCTCGGTCCGGAAAAGCCAACGACACCGCCCCCCGACACATAGAGGTAACCCGTTAGGAACAGAGGATCTAAGCGTGGCCCTTAATACGGGACCCGCTTCCTTTCCTCGCCCTGAATTTAATTAAATTTCTCACAGCAGCAGATATGACATAATCAACATATAAATTCGCAGCTTGAAAACTAACCAGATACACCTGTGCATCACAAGGCATAAATTTAACAGTACAACACAACAACTTTCAAGTCAATATACATATCATATCAACCTCAGTGGATAATGCATATTTAAATAATAAACAGTTCAACAAAACAAGTGACAATGATCCAACAATTGAAGTTCATGTTCAAGCAACTATTTATTTAATTTAATTACAATAAAAAGTTGATTCACAACACATGAAATTAATCAAAAAATAAAATCGACTAATGGAAGAATACACCGATCATGTCGGCATTCCCAAATGGGTGTCCAAATTTATTGTAATAATTCAAACAACTATTCATTTAATTTAAAACAATAAAAAGGGGTTGTGCAATACTCGTAGCTAATTAAATTAATAACCCAACTAATGGAAAAATACGCCGACTATGTCGGTACACCCAAAGGGGTGTCCAATATTGTTGCAACCATTTAAACAAATTAATTTAAGATAATTAAGGCTGCAAAAATTAAACAGAACCATTAAAGTAATTAAAATGGGTAAAATTGCACAAAGCCGGTAGACACCGACTAACAGTACAACGATGTGTTTTTTATAAATCACAACGAAATAGAGGGAAAGCAAGTAGGTACCCTACTTTGTAGTCGTAGATGACTCTAAGATCCACAGTAGACTTTTATTTGACCTAAAATAGATGAAAACGAAGGATTTTATTAAAACCCCAAAATAGGGTAAGAATCTTCCACGACGAACTACGCACCGAATACTCAACAGAATCGAACAATTCCACTTGTGTAACGTTATCCTTTCTCTAAGGTTTACTTCACACCTGACGGTGAAGTAATCAGACATCGGATGGAGGAGCAGCAGCCTTCCTAAGGGGCTATTGGTTGGTGTGATGGGATTGAGGGGTGCGACGTGATGAGTGAGAGAGGGAGAGAGGAGAGGAAAAAAAAGAGATAAAAGAAGGAAAAAGAAAATAAAATAAAAATAAGAGAAAAATAAAAGATAAGGAAAAAGGAAAATAAAAGAAAAAGATAAAATAAAACAAAAGAATGAAAAGGAAAATAATAAAAATAATTAAAAATGGGGATCCCCCATTTTAATTATTTTCATTTTTCCCGTAACCCCCTCTTTATTTTATTTCAGAATTTCTTTTTTATCCTTTCTTTATTTCTTTTAAATATTCTTTAAATCTCTTATTACTCTTTTCCAATCCTTAATTAATTATTTAAAACCCGAAAACCGTGCCAAAGCGCGACGTGACATTTTTTACAAAATGTATGAAATTATTTAATTTAAATAAAAAGCTACCTGGGACCCGCAGTGAGGTGCGCATGCGCGTGTCCTGGGTCGCTTAATTAATTAGACTGTAATAAAGTAAAAACGATCCATACCAGATTAAGGTCGGGGCGTTACAGTGCTTTTAGGGTGGCATGGTGGTTTGTGGACCATGATTTTGGGTTGGCAAGGTGGTGGTTTCTTTGTGCTAGATACCTAAGTAGTGATGAAATAATTAATAATTGTTTAATAATGATTGAAATGTCTTGGGTTGGTTTAGTTAATGGAACGAAAATGGTTAATGGATAATTAAATGGTGGGTTTTTTGGTTAAACATGGTTGATGCTAAATAACAAAAATAATGGGATGATTAAATGAAATTGGTTGGAAATGTGATATGGGGTGTGTGACTTGTTGTGTGGTGTTAGGCATGTAGAGGTGACAGAAAAGGTGATGGTGTTGTGAGTTGTTTTTTTAAGAACCCAAAGGTTAGGATTGAGTGTTTAATACCACACACATATATATATATACTTGTATTTTCCTTGTGATTTCTATACACACCCCACCCACATTGAGAATTATGTGTCGAACACCCTCATAGTCATGTGGGGGTGTCATTCCCAATATCTCAGTGGGAGGATGGATGGATGGCTACCCGCTCTTCCCTACTCCCTCTTTCAGGCGATGATAGATCATGGTTCTTCAAAAAATATGGGATGAGATATGTTATCCTAGATGTCTTCAGGTTGAGTTTTGATGTGGTGTCCCATGTGTCTTCAGGTTGAGTTGTGATGTGGTTTCCCAAGTGTCTTCAAGATGAGTTTTGATGTGGTGTCTTGGGAGTTTTTAGGATGAGTTGTGACGTGGTACCCCAGGTGTCTTTGGGATGATATTTGATGTGTTGTGAGGTTTAGGTGTGTACGTACGATATGTGATATGGTATATTTAGAAGAGGTGGGAGCGCTAGGATGTCTGTCGTTGGGGTGTGAGAGTAGTTAATCAGTGGGAAAGTGGTGCGGGGTACCCTATCATTGATGTGATTATATTATATTATATTACTTAGTTTTCATTATTTGGTGAGTGTGCCTTGGTGATGTTGGGGTTATGATTAGTCTACTTGTTAGATGTTGTTTGGTTATGTTGTTTTCTCACGGGTGCATTAGTATGCTCCTTCCACTTGTGCATGGGAGACTTTGGTTTTCCTACTGAGTATACATGTATGCTCTCCCTGTGTATATAAAACTCTTTTTATATTTCCAGGAGGATTTCATGGACCATGTTAGATGTTACTAGCTCGAACCTTGGTATAGTTGTTGTGTTACTGCTATAGTTTTATTTTTTTGGTATTTATATTGGATATTTTATTGTATTTTTATCAGTTTTATTTATACATGCATGTGGGATGGTTTTTGTCTTTCTTTTTATATATTTCATGGAGTTGTTTTTGGTTGATACATCTTATCTCCGAATCTTGTTTCCTTATAAAGGGTAATTCCTCACATATTGTGATATTTGTACACCCTTGGTGCTAGTCTCTAACTCGAGGCCTACTGAAGGCGGGGCTTATGGGGTCATTATCTCCCTTTCTTCATTGCCAGTCCACGAGGGGTATCCTTGGAGGGAGGGGGTCATGACAGAGTGGTATCAAATGTGATGGTTGAGAGATAGGGTGGAGTTTGGAGTTAGGCATAGTGAGGAATGAATGGGTTGGTATGGCAATAGTGCCAGTTGACCTTGGTGCATGGCATAGGCTAGGGAGACCGGATAGGACATGAGATTTTAGGGCCCCCATGATCGAGTGCACGAACTCTGAGCTTATTGAGTGACCAAGTGAGATGGGGCTTCTTGTAGGGTAAATACCTTGGAGAGGTACATGAATCATGATGACTTGTGTTCTTGTTTGAATTGGGTTGTTTTGGGAAAGTTGAAATGGATTGAAAATGAATTAAAGGAGTTAAAATGAATCTTAATAAAAATTTATAATATCAGGCTTAGGAAATCATTGTTTATCTTTCATCTATGGCTCTTGGTTATTGTCCGTATGTGGATCAGGTACTAAAGGTTCAAAAAGTTGAACCAGTTGATCAATGAAGGGTTGATTCAGCTGTGGATGATGATCACTGGTAGAGGATGTTGTGCAATTTTCAGTAGAATCCTTTGGAAAAGTACGAGGGGATCGTTTTTGATATAGAAACCAAGAGTTTTTTTAGAGGAGCTAGATATTGCTTTCAGTTTGATCTAAACCCCTATGGAGTATAGGGTCCCTTTGTTGGTTAGTTATATGTGAGGAGTTGTGCGTCAGTGGTGGACATTGTATCTTGGCGAATGGAAGGAGGAAAATGTTCGATGGGTCGACTTCCAAAAAGAGTTTCAGGAAGAGTTCCTTTCATCAACAATAAAGGATGAGAAAAGGTAGGAGCTAATCTCCCTTTAGTATGGGAGTATTTCTGCATGGTATCTTGGGATAAAGTTCAAGGACCTTCTACACTTTTCCCCTGATCTTTTTTATAGATGAGAATTCCTGAGGGAGGCATCTTGAGGATGCACTACATCCTTCGATCCAGTATACAGTTACACCTTTTACATTGCCAACATACCTGGAGGTTCAGAAGAAGGAATAGGTGATTGAGTTGATGCACTCAAGATGAGGTTTTCTGTGAGAGGGGAACCAAAAAGGATTCATAAGGAGAAAAGTTTTCAATGGAAAGTATCGGATGTTGGGGACTTTAAGGTTTCGACTAGCTAGGATTCAACCTCGGTAGCTTCTATTTCAAACTTCTGGTCTCCATGAATTTCCTGTGGGATTGGGGGAAATGTGTTTCTTATGTGGGGTTCGTGACTATCTTCAGAACTAGTGCTTAGTGGATTCTTAAGCTCAGTTTGGCCGAGGTGAATAGGTTCGGCGCCAGCCTCAGTAGCAGTTACCAGTGGGGTCGTTTCAACAGTAAGGGCAGAAAAATTATGCTCTATCGAGGATATATAGAGTAGTTAGAGGCTAACCTTAGGATATTCCTTGATCTCAGGGAACTTGACCTGATCATGGTCGTGGAGGAGACCATCAGTAGAGAGGAAGAGGAGTTTGGTGTGGTTAGTTGTACATAGTGGAGGCAGCGGTTTTAGAGGGTCCAGATATCATCATATGTAAGATCAGTTTGTTTAGTACTCTTGTTTGTGCCTTATTTGATTTAGGATATTCACACTCCTTTGTTTCACCCACTCTAGAACATGCTTTGGGACTATACGTAGAGCGGCTTCCCATTCCCCTTGTGTTTACTGTGTCATTTAAAGGCCAGAACAACTTTTTTAATGTGTTCTAGGTGTGTAGACTAATGGTGGGGCTGCATTATCCCCGTGGGGATATTTTCTTGCTTCATATGCAGTCATACGATTTCATCCTTGTTATAGAATGGTTGTATTTTGTTCATGCTGTTATTGAATTCTTTAGGAGGAGAATTGTGTTTTTGGATGTGGATAGTCAGTGTGTGGTTTTTTTTGGTGAGAGGATTTATTAGGTGGGAAGTTTGTGTGTGGAGATTCTTCTTTCCTTGTTGGATGAGTTGTGTCACGACCCGTTCTCGGGGCCCGTGTCGTGACTACCCCAAGCCCGCCTTCCATAGGCCAGGGGCTGGCGACTAGCACCAAGGCGTAAATCCCAAAAAAAAGGGAAGGCATTGCCTTTGAAAAGTAAACAAGCACCACAGAGTAAGCAAGCGGAAAAGTAAACACTAAGTAAAAACTGTAACAAGCTGTGCTGAAAGTAAAAGGGGCCGGAAATACAAGCCCAACTGTAAAGTACAACTGAAAGGGAAAAAAACAGCAACTGAAAGGGAAAGCCACAGCGTCGAGCCGTCCTCTGGAAGTCCCACCTGAAGGGTGGGTACAGATAGCCTCCACAGCTCCTCGGTCCAGCCGTCCGCTCCGAGTGCGTCCCGCCCAGTGGTCTACCTCCAGGTATCGTCCTGCTCCGCATGCCTCCACCTCGATCAGCGCTGTCCATCGTCTGCAACCAACACAACGAAGTGCGGGCATAGCCCGTGTAGGGGTGAGTATAAGCTACTCAGTAGGGATCCCGAGACCCCCGAAGGTCTCCCGAAATCCACAAAGGATATTCCACAAAGGAAAGATACAATCACGAAGTAACAAACGACACTGCTTAGGTATATGCCCATACATATACCTAAGTCATCAATTCCCGTTCGGCTCCAACGTCCGAGCCCAAGCACAACCCAGTCCACACAGGAAAGCAAAAACGTATACCCACACAGGATAACACAACACAATCCACAAAGGAGAGTAAACAGTAATCCACATAGGATAGTTCAACATAATCCACAAAGGAGAGTAAACAGTAAATCCACACAGGATAGCTCAACACAATCCACAAAGTAGAGTAACACAGGATTCAGCTCACATAGGTATACTTCTTCGGATGACGATAAAGATGATCACTGATCCATCTAAGTCGTCGGACCCACAAAGGATCGATAGGTAATTAACCCCCGCAATGACCCACACAGGATCGGGCCCACACAGGACCTGTAGGCGCTGGCTCACACAGAACCGATGAGCGCTGACCCACACAGGATCGGACCCACACAGGATCGGGCCCACACAGGACCTGTAGCACTGATCTACGTAGGATCGCTGAGTGATGTAGTCTTCGCAGTCCACTGAGGATCTCTGCACAGTCGTCGCCGCAGTCCACTGAGGATCTCTGCACAGTCGTCGCTGCAATCCACTGAGGATCTCTACACACTCGTCGCTGTCGAAGTAGCAGTCGCAGCCAGCACTAGGGTTCCCGCACACAGCAAGCTCGTTCGGGAGGGTCCGCTCCACGAGCCGAGAGGCCGATACATCAACTGTCACAAAGTCCGAAGTTGATGTATCCAAAAGTTCCGTATCGTCAACAGGAACTCAACGTCGCAGACGGCGCGTCAATCGGACGCCCGGTCTGAGAGTTATTGACTTTTTCGTCCCAGGGGCCCAGTTGGTTTTTAAGGCAAAACCAACCCGACCATACTCCACCTGCGTCCAAACCTCGGGCGGAGTGAGCCAAAAGATCCATCTCACTTAGAGGAATTCAACAAAGTTGACGGCACGTCAATCGGACGTCCGTAGCTCAAGATATGAGTGTTTCCGCTCCGAGGCCCGGTTGGTTTCGTGTACGAACCAACCCTGCCGAACCCAAAGTATTCTGAAACCTTGAGTGCGATATACCGAAATGACCGTCTCGATCCAAGGATCGCGTTTCTGCTGACGGCGCGTCGTTCGGAGGCCCGTAGCTCAAGTTACGGTCATTTGACCGAAAACGGTCCGAAGACGGGGGGTCCGGGCCCGGGCCGACCCGGCCCGATCCCCCCTGGATCGGCCGAACCGGGTCGACCCGACCCGGTCTGGTCCGGCCAGGGCGCGGACCGGCCGATCGGACCGGCCTGGCTCGGTTCGGCCGAGCGGCCGAACGGCCGTGCGCCGCGGGGCGCTGCCCCCGCGGTCTGGAGGTGCCACGACCCCCCGCGTGGGGCCGCGCTGGATCAAAGGACGTGGCTTTGCCGCATCCGAGTGCGCCAGACCCGCGCGGCCGCGGGTCCGCGGGCGCCGCCACCGCCGGCTGTCGGCGCCGCCGGCGGCTTCCGCGGGCCACCGGAGTCGCTCCGGTGGTCCGATTCTGTTCCCGTCTGCGCCGTTGTTCCTCCCGGGACTCATTCTTCACTGCGGAACCATCAAATTTCCATTGCGGCACATTCCGTCATCGCCCGTCAAATCTGCACAACAACGAAGAACGGCGGAGGGTTGTCGGGCCGTGTTCGTTTGGCCCGCACCCTCCGCATTAGAGATAAACATCGGGAGAAATATTCAACACATGAAACAAAAATTTTAATAAATTAAAATTGTTCATAGGATTCTGGTTCTTTAATTTTAAAGAACGTTCACGGGAATATAAAAGGGGTATTTCCAAAACAAAATCCCTACCTCGTCAAGTCGTCGCGCGTGAGCGTTCTTCGCGGAAATTGATCGCCGCGGAAGGAGGTGATCGTCGTGTCGCGGAAGGCGTCGCGTCGTCGCGGAAGGGCGTCGCGTCGTCGCAGAATTCGGTGTTGCGTCAACGAACTCAACGGACCAAGAAACAACAGATTTAATTATAAAAAATTAAATCCGTGTTTTGTTAAAAACCACAAAGGAGATTAAAAAGAAACCCGAGATCTCTTACCTCAAGCAGTTGGTGATCGGAGATCGGGGTGGGGAAGAATGTCTCGGATGAAGCATCGTCAAACTCTGAGGGTGACGGCGTTCTTCGCGTTCTTCGCATTCTTCGCGTTCTTCGCGTTCTTTGTGAAGGAGGATGAGGGTTCAAGAACTTCTGTCAAAATCCCCTCAACGTGTAATCCTCCAAATGTCGTGTTGGTCTTATTTTATTAATATGCCAACAAACGAAAAAGAGGTAAGTAACGACCCATTAATTCGTAGAATTAATTCAACGAAAGAAACCACCCATTTAATTCACGAAATAAACCGCCCAATTAAATGGTGCATTAAGAATTTAAGAAAACGCGTCAGTTGACTTTCATAATGACGGGTTTTCGCGAGTGAGTTACTTAGCGGAAAAGAAACGGCGGGGCTCGTGCGGGCCCCACCTCGCAAATATCCTACCAAGAGGGTAGGATATTTTTGGATAGTACCCTATCTGCTTCAACTCAGTTTAAGTGGATTTAAAGTGGCTTCAAGTGTCTTAAGTGAAATAAAATAAAGTTTGTCGTACAATTATTTTATTTCTTAACTTTAAGCCCGAAAATTAAAAACCACAACTGAGCAAACGCAACTCTGGAAGAGGCGTTTCTAAGAAAATATCGACGCTGCGATTTCATTGGTGCCCTCAGAATTCTATTCTGGGCACCGGTTCAAAAGTTAGAAAAACCCGCTCGTCCGTTCACTGAACGTACCCGAGCCAAACTTCAGAAAATGATTCCGGGCACACCGGGCCTCAGAATCAGGTGCCGTCAGAAACTGCGCTTTTTTAAAATTCCAAAGAAAATTAAGAAAAAAATTTCCTTGAAATTTACGGGTCTTTACAAGTTTTCAGTGGAATCAGTGGATGCTAGGATGGTAGAGGTTCCTAGGGTCATCGAGGAGTTCCTGGATGTTTTTCCTGAGGAGGTTGTGACACTACCCCCTCAACATGATATTTAGTTTGTGATAGAATTTTAGCTCGGTGCTTCACTAATTTTGATGGATCCTTCAAATAGAATATTATAAGTTTTGGGAGTTGAGGGTTCAGATAGATGATCTAATGCAGAAGGGTTTTATCTGGCCTAGTGTGTCATCATGGGGTTCTCCAATGTTGTTTTCCAATGAGGATGGTAGTATGAGGTTGTGTATAGACTATAGGAGGTTGAATAATGTGATGGTCAAAAGTCAATACCCTCTTCTGAGGATAGAAAATCTTTTCAACCAACTGATAAGGATGAGTTGGTTTTCTAAGATCAACTGGTGGTCTTTATATCACCAGTTAAAGGTGAATAAGGGTGATAACCTGAAGACCACCATCAGATGCAGGTATGACCACTTTGAGTTTTTAGACATGTCATTCGGTGTTACGAACGCACCATCCGTGTTCATGGGACTTATGAACTATGTGTTATATGAGTTACTAGATCGGTTCATCATCATATTCATCGATGATATCTTAACCTACTCATGGTTAGAGGATGAGCATGCTGAGAATCTCATAATTGTCTTGCATGTTCTTCAACGCCAACAGCTCTATGTAAATTTGTCCAAGTGTAAGTTTTGGAAATGAGAGGTTCATTTCCTTAGGAATGTGGTGTCTTAGTAGGATGTGGTAGTAGACCCATCGAAGTTTGAAGCAATTATTTCTTAGAAATCACCCAAGAACATGGAATAGGTTCATAGTTTCCTTGGTTTTGTAATCTATTATTAGAGTTTTGTACCTAATTTCTCTCTAGTTGCAGTCGTGTTGACAGACCAGAAAAGGATAAGATTTTGTGTAGAGTGATTAGTGTCAGATAGAATTTGGCTACCTAAAGTGGAAGTTGGTTATTTCTCCAATGGTCCAGTTTTCTGAGGAAGGGGTTATGTTTGAGGTGTTTTGTGATGGTTCCTATCTAGGCTTAGAATGCATGTTGATGCCATAATAGGAAGTGATCTCTTATGGTCTTGGGTAGTTACGACCCCATGAAGATAGCTATTCCACCCATGATCTAGAGCTAGCAGTGTTTTTTTTGTGCTGAAGTTGTGGAGACATTACCTCATTGGGGATCACTTTGTGGTCTTCATAGATCACAAGATTATAAGGTATATATTTTCTCAGTGTGACTTGAATCTATGATAGCATAGGTGGATGAAATTCCATTAGGACTACAATTTTTAGATCTCTTACACCTCAGGAAAAGGGAAAATTTTGGTTAATGATTTGTGAAGTAATTAATAGAAGGATGTTGTATGTGAATCTATGAATTCTTGGAGAGATATGGAGGATTTTGCAGCCCTACACTTAGATGAAAGGGTGGATAGTGGTAAAGGTTTTTTGTTTCAGATGATAGTACAGTCTTATTTGATGAAGAAGGTGGAGGAGTCTTAGTGGGAATAATCTGAAGTAGTGGTGATGCATGATCATGTTATATATGGTGATGCTCTAGAGGGATGGTTGGAGGATAGTTAGAACCAGATGTTATTTCAAGGAAGGTTTTTTGTTCTGGTGGCAATGTGTAAGGGAGTTATCTTGAGTTTCATAGATCATCTTTTGCAGTACACCCATGTGTTTCCAAAATGTACCATTGATTGAGGGTATAGTTTTGGTGGCCCGAGATAAAACGTGCGGTGGTGGAGTTTATGGCTTGGTGTCTGGTTTTCTAGTAGGTAAAGACCGAGCATCGTTTTCTGGGAGGTTTTTTTCAACCCTTGGATGTTCCCTAGGGGAAATGGGATGAAATGTATATGGATTTTGTCATAGGGTTACCGAAAACTCAGGGAAGTTGTAATTCCATATGGGTGGTCATGGATCAATTGATGAAATCATCCCATTTCTTAGCAATTAAGGAGTAAGGCACAATGGATTCTTTGTCTATGAGGTACATGGATGAAATGGTTCGGTTGTATGGAGTTCCATGTTCCACTATCTCAGATCGAGGCACATGTTTTACCTCATGAGTCTGGATAGGATTGAAGCATACTTTCGATACTCAGTTATGCCTCAACACTACTTTCCACCCCCATACTGATGGGAATATGGAATGGACTATCCAGATGTTGTAGTATATTTTGTGAGAATTTGTCTTGGACTTTGGTGGATCTTGGGTAAAACACTTTCCCTTGGTTTAGTTTTCTTATAATAATAGCTATCACTATTCCATTGGTATGTCCCCATTTGAAGCTTTGTATAGATGACTGTTTCATTCTCTATTGTGCTGGACTGGAGTTGCGGAGACATATGTTCTTAATCCCGATGTAGTGAAGATCACGATAGAGAAAGTTCAGCTTGTTCGTGAGAGGATGAAAGTAGTGTAGGATCAGAAAAATTCTTATATAGATCACATAAGGAGGCCCTTGGAGTTCAAGGATGGGGACCACAGGTTCTTGAAGGTTTCCCCTCGACGTGGGTAGTGGATATTTGGCAGAGGATGTAATTTTTTCCCCAAGTTTATTAGGACCTTTGAGGTATTGGGACGAGTTGGTGAGGTGGCATACTAGTTGGCGTTGCCACTGTGGTTGGAGAGGATCCATGAAGTCTTCAACGTCTCTTAGATTTTTCAGTATCTTCATGATGACTCCCATTTCATTGACTGGAGAGAGTTAGATATCAAGGATGATGCGGCATTTGTGGAGTGACCAGTAGAGATCTAGGATCACCAAGAGAAGGTGTTTCATGGATGAACCATTCCTTTGGATCATGTGTTATGGAGGCATGGTGGTTTAGAAGAGAGTACTTGGGAGTGATATATGAATATACGAGCCCAGTACCTAGAGTTTTTTTGATATTTTCCCTTCTCTTTCATTTTCCTTGTGATTTTCTGTTTGGATCCTTTTATTTTATGAGATATATTGTTTTTCCCCTTAATGTTATGTGTGTGGTGTGGTGTGTGATAAAGTTCTGACATATGAAAAAAGGAGTACCAGATTTCTAATCGATATGTGTTAACAGTGATGCGATTAACCCTATGCAGATAAGTCAGTGCTGCCTAGAGCAGATAGTATCTTAACATGGAGGAAAAAATTCCTTGATTTTTGTGTCCAGGATGGTTTCGTTCATTGGTTATAGTTTTTGTTGGTTTGGGATATGTAGTGGTTGATATGGTTGTGTGTCAGTGAGGTTTGGTTTGGTGTGCTTGGCTAGTAGTAGTGTTTGAGGCATGATGAGATCCTTGAGAGGTATCTCGTGGGGTGGTTGTTCGTACCCCTTTCTATCTAGGTTTTGTTTTGTATTATTGAGGGAGAGAATCATTTGATAGGTATATGATGTAATTTTATGTGCCTCCCTAGTTCTTTAATTTCTCAATTTTGAGTTTTGGAGGTTTTTAGGGGAGGTTTCTATGGTTTTCATGGGATTTGGAGGTGTGGGAGAGCTGCTGTAAAAGAACACATCGTGTAAGTGTATTATATGACATGAAAGTTGGTTTCACATATTGTCTGGGGATGGTTCACTATGTGTAGATTTTTAGGGTTAAATAATAAAAAGGCAACTTGTTTTTCATCAGAACTTGGAATCCTAGGATTACATGATGTGAAAGGGGATTACACATCGTGTAATTCCCTAATGTTGTACAATTTTAAAGGTTTCAACATATCGGGTTTTCTGCAAAACCTATGGAAAGAGTCTCTTCTCTTGTTCTAGGAATCTTATGACCTTATCCTTCTATGTTTTGGGATTTATTTTCATGGGGATTGATCCTTAGGCTTCCATATTCTATTTGTGGTGAGTTATCCTTTTTTTTCTCATATGTTCCCTTCCTTTATTCTTCAGGGTTTCACTACGGTGGTGTATTTTGGTTTGGGTTGTGTGTTTGGGATGAATTTTGACAATATTTTGGTGCTATATAGGTTGATTTGTGGTTTCTTGTGGTGAGGTAGTGGTTTTTGGGCATTCTTCTTCTCCCTACAGCACACAACGAGTTGAAAAATATTCTTTGAGGTATGGTTTCCCTCATTTATCTTTATTGTGTATCATATGAGAGGGGATTACTTTTGTATACCTATAAATTATAGTTGTTCTAACTTAATTAAAGATAAAGAATTTATTAAATTTAAATTTAAGGTTAAAGGGGTTTGTTCACATGATTTTATAGATTTAATATGATTATGATATTGTGATTTTTTGGGCTTGATGCCTTGCTGAAAATTATGGTCGTTGGGGGATTTTTTTGCACTAGATATATGTATTGTTACTTTTGTGATTTTTTTGATTATTGTGATGTCACCCTAAATTGAAATTAGTTAATTACTTATACTTTTCTAATGAAATGGTTGCCTCGTGATTTTGGTTTGTGTGGTAACACCCCTAAAATAAAGTGTAATGTGATAAAGGCCCCTTTTTAAATCTATAAAAATGATCTTATTGTGTTGTGATGTGTGCTTGTGATTGTGGGATGACGATGTGTAGTTTCAATGGGGTGTAGAGTGGTGTATGGCTAGTTTATCCATTCTTTTGGGGTGCTGAGGAGGTGGTTTGTTTGATCGTACTTTTGGGGTGGCAAGGTGGTTTGTGGACCATACTTTTGGGGTGGTGAGGTGGTGGTTTATTTGTGATAGATGCTCAATTAGTGATGGAATAAGTTAATAATTGTTTAATAATGATTGAAATGGCTTGGGTTGTTTTGGTTAATGGAAGGGAAATGGTTAATTGATAATTAAATGGTTGGTTGTTTGGTTAAACATGGTTGATTCTAAATAATGAAAATAATGGGATGATTAAATTAAATTGGTTGGAAATGTGAAATGGGGTTTGTGACTTGTTGCATGGTGTTATTCATTTATAGGTGGTAGAAAGGGTGTCAGTTTTGTGATTTGGTTGTTTGTTTGAGAACCCATAGGTTGGTCTTGAGTGTTTGATACCATATATATAAACTTGTATTTTCCTTGTGATTTATATACACACCCCACCCACATTGAGCACTATGTTTTGAACACATGTATAGTCACACAGGGGGTTTCTTTCCCAACATCCCAATGGAAGGATGGATGGCTAGCCACCCGCTCTTCCCTGATCCCTCTTCTAGGTGATGATGGACCAAGATTCTTTGGGAAAGATGTGATGAGATGTGGTATCCTAGTTTTCTTCAGGATTAGTTGTGATGTGGTGTCTTAGGTGTCTTCAGGATGAGTTGTGATGTGGTGTCCTAGGTTTCTTCAGGGTGAGTTGTGATATGGTGTCCCAAGTGTATTCGGGATGAGTAGTGATGTGGTATCCTAAGTGTCCTTAGGATGAGATGTGATGTGTTGTGAGGCCCAGGTCTATACAGGTGGGATGTGTTGTGAGGACCAGGTGTGTGCAAGTGGGATGTGTTGTGAGTCCTAGGTGTATGCGGGTGGGATGTGTTTTGAGCCACATGTGTGTGCGGGCGGGATGTGATGTGGTATATTTGGAACAGGTGGGAGCACCAGGATGTTTTTTGTTGGGGTATGAGAGTGGATAATCAGTGGTAAAGTGGTGCGAGGTACCCTATCATCGATGTTCTTATATTATATTACATCACTTGGCCTACATTATTTGGTGAGCATGCCTTGGTGAGGTTGGGGTTATGGTTAGTCTACCTGTTAAGTGTTGTTTGGTTCTGTTATTTTCTCACTAGTGCATTAGTATTCTTCTTCCACTTGTGCATGAGAGACATTGGTTTTCCTATTGAGTATACTTATATGCTCACCCTATGTATATAGAACTATTTTTAGGTTTCCAGGAGGATTTTGCGGACCGTGATGGACATTACTACACTAGTGAAAAAATAGGATTTAATGTCATTTTTTTATTTTTAACATTGGTTTTTAACAGACATTTATAAAGGAGATGTAAAAAATATCATTTTTGGCACCAGTTTTTGGAAAACCGATGCCGAAAATGATCTTGGTTAAGGGTTTTGACGTCATTTTTTCCAAAACTGACGCTAAAAACCCTCTTTGAATAGTTTTTGGCATCGGTTATTTTAAAAACTGATGCTGAAAGTTAAAAAAGTAGAAAATAGAAAATATTACACTTCCAAAATAATTGAATCCCCTGTAATAAAAATACAATATGAAATAATCAAACAGTATTTATCATTGACTAAAAATCTATAACTTACATGCTTTTATATAATTAATCAAAAAATTATCTACACATTTGTATTATAAAGTAGAATTAAAATACACATACCTAAAATTTACAACATGCTCATTGTTGGTTATTGTTGAAGCATTCATTTGATTATTAGTATGTTCAAACACCTATTATATCAAAAGAGTTAGTTTTTTTAACCCATATGTAATATTATTCATAAATATTAGAATATACATACCTAAAATCCTAATCAAACATAACAAATAGTTTGCAAAAATAGATTAAATATGGATAAGATCAGATTGAGAATAATACTGGGAATCATTGAATGCCTACAATAACATTGAATGATATGAGATAAAAAATAGAATAATATGGCAGAAAATATAAAAAAAATTAATACAACTAACCTTATCAAATTAAATAATTTCCCTAGTTGTGATTATCTCATACATGAATCATATAATATAATAACCACATTCAACATGTCATTTTTGATGATGAAACTATGGTTATAAAACATTAAAATGATAATAAAAATCAATATATAACAAAAAATCATAATAAAATCTAATCTAAAAACTAATTACTAGTACCTCCACATATTTGATTTTATTTGGTGTATTTATCGACATGTTTTCCTTGTAAAAAAAATTCCATGAACTGAATTTTCATATATATGAGAAAATAATACATGTCTAAACAATGAGAATTAAACATAATGAGCTTATAAAAAACAAAAAAAAAACTTACCATCTAATAAGGTGGAAAATATTTTATTAACATTCCCTAATAAAGAGAAAAAACAATATAAGGTGTATTAACTTGGGCATAATATGCCTAACATCCAATGCCCCCTACAATACAAAAAGTTCACAATTAATTACATTATAATGATCATTAGTTCATAATTATTTTTCTATTCTTACTTATCAAGAAATGGAATAAACCAACACTCAATATTTGTATGTGATAATCTCTCACATATATATGCAACTCTATCAGGATTCTCCACATGTTACACTTCCATGGAAATGAATTCCGGATCTATAAAACCGTAAATTCTTGTACTTTAATTTTGTAGAAGAAGCATGTGTAGATGCCTAATTTAAAAAGAAAATATAGTTATTAAATTTAAAACTATCTTTTATTAAATAAATACAAATTCAAATGTCAATTTACTTACATAGAAAACAACTGCACCACATTCATGTCGAGCTCTTCAAAATCAACTAGATGCATGATATCTTATTTGAGTAATCTCAATGGATATTCTCTTCCATATATACTGGTTTTCATCCAAAACTCATAGATATAATTCAATGAAGAATAATCCTTAGATAATATTTATATCCCATAAGAAATATCTAAAGTATCTAAAGATGATTGTTCCTGAATATTTTGTTTCATTTTTGTAGCTTCTTTTGATTTCAGATAATCCTATATAAGTTAAATGTTAGAAAAAATTATAAGTAATTTTGAATCATTTTTAATTAATATTTTAAAAAACACATAGCTTATATGAAATATAACAAAGAAAACTAGTTGGACAAAGTAAAAAATGACCCAGACAATCCCCAACTCTGGTGATCTCCTCAGTAGGAAATGGTAGTAGAGCATTAGGATCTATAATATTGAGTACTAATACTCTAACCTGACCCATATACATAGGTTAGTGATGTACAAAATTCCCCAAAAAAATTATGAGTCATAACAAAACAATATGTATATGAGTATCTCTAGAAAACATATCACAATATATGTTTTGGTCTGAGCGAGGTGGTGGGGGATCAAAGTAAGCAAATGGGGCAGCGTAGTTTGGGTGAGAAAGCCGGGAAGGTTGAAAAATGAAAAATATATATTAGTTTTTATAATTTATAAAATAGAAAAATTGATGATAAATAAATAATATACCGATTGGTCCGAACGAGGAGGTGGAGGATCGAAGTAGGCATATGGGGAAGGGTATTCTGGGTGAGCATGCTGGGAAGGATGAAAAATGAAAAAGTTATATTAGTGTTTATAATTTATAAAATAAAAAAATTGATGACAAATAAATAATATACCTAGGAAGGTTGCTCATACGGGGTAGGGTAGGAAGATGGGGTAGGGTAGTCCGGGTGAGTAGGCTCGGAAGGCTAAAAAATGAAAAAGTTATATTAGTGTTTATAATTTATAAAATAGAAAAATTGATGATAAATAAATAATATACATGGGAAGGCTATTCATACAGGTCAAGGTAGGTAGATGGGGTAGGGTAGTCTGGGTGAGCAGGCTCAGAAGGCTGAAAAATGAAAAATTTATATTAGTGATTATAATTTAAAAAATAGAAAAATTGATGACAAATCAATAATATACCTGGGAAGGATGCACAAATTGTGATTGTCTTTTCAAGTGTTCTAATAAATCTTTCTGCACTACTTCTTGAATTTGATCACCCATAGACTGTTTCATATTTTTTTAGCTCGGCTTTTAATGATTCTATTTTTGGGTCTCTAGATTGATTACTCTGACCAAAAACCTTCTGAATACTAACACCAACCTAATATCCTCTAACATGTTTGGGTTGTTCTGCATTTTCCAAATTATTGGCTAGGATATCCATCCTACCCTCAGGGATAAAAGATCCATGTGTCTCTTGCTCTTGAAGTTCATCCTGAAATGAAAATTAAAAAGTTGTATTAGTGTTTAAAATGTATAAAATATAAAAAATGATGACAAATAAATAATATTTTCTTACAATTTTATTATTTAATTTCTTAACTTCTTCTATAAGATACTATTCATTTTTCCTTCTTATTGCTTGTTTCTATTTTTCATAGCGAGTATAAGGAGATGGAGGACCATGTTTAACCACTTCTGAACCACTACTAGATAGAGATCTTAATGGTTTAAATTTTTCTTCAAACATTTTCTTCTCCAAATACAGATACCCTCCACATGATAAAATATTAGGGTATACATTTCTCAACTTAATCTCTTGATGATATCTCCTAGAGGCCTATTATATAAAAATAAAATACTAAGTAATTATAAAAATATATAACAAATTTTACACTATAAAATAATTATCATACCTGAATTTTTTTTCATGAAAATTGTCAACAAATTACTTACATGTATCTTCATCTATAAACTGATACTTGAGGTATGGGTTTTCAAACCTTCTCTTTTCAAAAACATAATTTTTTTTCAGTTTTATTTTAAAATCTCTCCATCGAACCGTCTCTAAATAGAGATGTATTTTCTTAATTTCTTTGGTTTCCTAAAAATTGAATGTCATCTATAATTGAATAAATTAAATATTTCATTTAAAATATTTAATATTAAAAAAATGATATAAAATAAATCAATTAATATATTTTACCATCATGGTCTCCCAAAGCTATTGTTTCACCAACCTGTCCACTAACTTCCAATCAGGATATAAAATACTAATCTTGAAATGGCTCTAAATCAATATATAACTGATAAACTGAACTACATTTGGTCCAATTGCATTATTATTATCATCAAAATAGATGTGTAATCTGTCATCATTATGAGAAAGTGATATTTTTGGTAAACTTGTAATACCACATTTACCAACTTGAGAACTTGATTTTTTAGTAGTAATAGGAGAATTCTTTTCTGCCGAGGACACATCACTAGTCCTATAAAAAATATGTAAATTAATAGTTTTCTTTCATTAAATAAGTATATTACTGAATATTTAATAAGAAGAAAAAATAGATATACCCCAGTAACTACTCCTCTCTATCTGTATTTGATATTGCTACTAGAAAGTTTAATGAAATTTTGTGTACCTGCATATCATTAGAAAACTAAATATTTAGAAATAAGAAATAAAAAATAAGTAAAAAAGAGGCATGCATTTGTAAGTTTCAAAAAAAGAAACAAAATATAAATATTTTCCAAAAAAATCGGAGACTAATTTAGTGTTTTTCTACATGCCTTTATCATGATCATTACGTATTGCATACACTATGTCTGTCTTATACTCATTGTAATCATCCTGAAATTGCATAATAGATGAATAAGGCTCATGTAAATCAATAACATCATCATCATCATCCTCATCACCCAAATGGTATCTTTTTCCTTGAAAAACTACAGACCATTGATCATTCGATGGATCAATGACATAAAATACTTTTTCCCATGTGTCTTCATGATAAATGGTTCCTCATTGTAAATAAATATTTTCAAATCAACCATTTTAAACCCATATTCATCATGTTTCACACCACTCTTAATATCAACCCAATTACACTTAAAAAAGTGACTCAAAATTTAATATAATCAATTTCCCATATGTCTTTAAGAACTCCAAAATATGTCGTTGATGCGGAAATTGTGTTTTTATCTTTGGCACTTGAAAAATGAACTGCTTCAAAAAAAACCATCACACCACTATTTTGAATGGTACTTTTTTCGTCCATATGTTTTGTGTAAAATTTGTAACCATTAATATCAAATTCAAACCATGTGATCACATTAAGAGATGGTCCCCCTACTAACCACTTCAATGTTTCTGATGCAGATATATCTGTGGTGACTTTCTCTTTAAAACATGAAACAAATGTCTTCTTATGCTCAATCATCAACCACTTTTCATTTATTTTCTGATATCGTAACTTTAATTCAGAAATATGTGAGGATATATATTATTGAACCTTATCTATGTTGTTCAAAATATATAAATGTGCATGCATCACTTCACCACGTGGAATGAACTTTACCTTTAAGCCTCAAATCCCTCTACCTTCACTATCAATTATCATATATAGAGATATAGGGAGACCAATATGTTCCACCTCATAAAAATAATCAGTACAGAACTCAATCACCTCTTCCGATGCATATTTTTGAACAATAGAGGCCTCTGGTCGATAAGTATTTTTAACATATTCCTTCAAAATTTTCATATATCTTTCAAAAGGATACATCCATCATAAATAAACAGGTCTATATATTCTTATCTCATGCACCAAATGAATCAGTAGATAAATCGTTATGTCAAAAAACGTAGGTGGGAAATACATTTCAGTTGACAAAGAATAAGAGTTTCTTCATTCTCCAACACATATAAAAAATTTGGATCAACAAATTTGATACAAATGGATTTGAAAAAATTACATAACATGATGATAGTCTTTCTGACAGTTGTCAGCAATATACCACACACTACTACTGGTAGAATTTGTTACATCAATACATGACAACCATGAGATTTCATACCTACTAATTTACAATCCTTCAATGACACCAAATTATTCACATTTAAAGAAAAACTATTCGGTAATTTAATACCATGAAGACACTGACAAAAATTTATCTTTTTAGTCTTGCTTAATGTGTGACAAGATGAAGGTAAATATGTTTTGTTTCCTTTCATAGTGGGATCTAAATCCAAACGTATTATCATTAATATCAAGTCCAATCTAGCATGAAATACATCTTTTTTTTCTTTCCTTTTATTTCTAACAAAGTTCCAATCAAACTGTCACATATGTTTTTCTCATCATTCATAACATAGATGTTATGTTTTATCTCTAAAATTTTTTAATAAGGTAGTTCAAAAAAAAAGACTGATTCTTCCAAATATTTCTTTGAAGACCAAAACTTCTTTTCTTTCCAAATTTCGAATCAATATTTTTCACCCTGTCATAATATTCTTTAGCTGACAATGGATAAGGGGGAAGGTAGTATTATTGTAAACTGTTAAATGGTTTTTTCTATATATGATAAGGATGATCAATTCGAAAAAATCTTTGATTTCCTATGTACACTATCTTTTTTCTATTCTGCAATTGATAATATGAAGTATGTTCTTCACAAATTGGGCATGCTTTATGTCCCTTAACACTATATCCAAATAAGTTTCCATATGTAAGAAATTTATTTATAGTGAACATTATTAGAGCACACAAAAGAAAATATTATTTCTTGTATGAATCGAAAACTTTAACACATTCCTCCCATAGCAGTTTCAAATCATCAATCAATGGTGAAAGATACACATCAATATTATTTCCCAATTGTTTTGGTCTAGAAATCATCAAGCTCATCATAACATATTTTTTATTTATACATATATGTGGGGAAAAGTTATAAACTACCAAAAAAATAGGCTATGAACTATGTTGGCTACTAAGGATCTGATATGGATTCATTCCATCAGTACACAATCTCATTCTGATATTTCTAACTTCACTTCCAAAATCATGATTTTTTTTTATCAAAACTCTTCCACTATGGTGAATCAGTAAGGTGACGTAAGTTACCATCAAAAATGCACTCATCTAAATGCCATCTTAACCTTTTTGCGTCAATTGAATTTGAAAATAGACACTTCAAATGAGGAATTATTAGAAGGTACCAAATTGATTTAGCATGAGTTTTGATTCTGGTACCTAAGAATGAATCATAGTTGAATTATCATAATTTTATGCAAAAAATATTGGATGATATCATTAGAAAGTACAAAATTGATTTTTCATGTCGTTAGATGATAGTACCTGAGAATTAATCTGAGTTGAATTTCTCATCTATCTTATAGAGTTATGTCCCACATGTAGGGAAACTTGATAAATATTTATATTCTTTACTATACATTACACAGTCATTGGGGAAAGTATGTATCTTTTTATACCCCAATCATATTGGGCATAATATTTTCTTCACCTCATAATTGGAATCTGGAAGCCCGTTGCCTTTTAGAAGTAGCACTTTTAAAAGATCAAGAAATCTAGAGAAACTTTTATTACTCCACCCATTTATTGATTTTAAGTTAACTAATCTCAAAACTTCTGATAACACTGTATATTTACTACCACCTGAGAACAATGGTTTCTTAGAATCTTTATACAATAATTCAACAGTTGCTGTTTTTTAATGGTTTCAACACCTAAATCATGAATTAATTCTTCAATGTGATCCTCTACCTCATTATGAATATTGTCATCAACATTGGATGTTGAATTTTTAGTTCTTTTACCATGCCAGATTCAATATGTATAATTAAGGCTAAAACCATAATAAATTTGATGATCCTTGATTTATATGGAGTTTAAATTTTTCATATTCAAACACTTTACGCATAAATAGGAAATAAAATCAATGTTTTGAATATGTCATTTAGAAAATTACAAGAATTCATCAACTCCTTTTTCATATTCACTGGTGGTTCTTCATAAATGTATCCAATTACGATCCATTAAATACCTGATATCACAATATAATTGGTGAATATATTAAAACATATAAACATTTAAATATATATATATAGAAAAATTGTAAACATAAACACATTTAATAAAAACTATTGGTAATCAGATAGAAAACATCAGATATGAAACACATTTGCAAATAGTAAACTCTTTATTTTAATATTATATAAATATGTTATATTGATATTATAATTTAATTATAATATTAATCTTATAAAATTTATTAGTTCATTTTATATATTTTTTGGAACGAAGGAGTAGAAATTGTCACAAAAGGCAGAGTTCTATACAAGTTTTTTGGTACGAAGGAGTAGAAATTGTCGCGAGAAAAATATATGTGTTTATCACACTATTTTAGATTCACAATGAACTGAGTTACATGAATAAATTTAGAAATTAAATATTATTATGAATACTTATTGGTTTATGCAATGATTTTTTTATAAATTGCAAATCAGTGAAAATGTTCATTATGTATTGCGATGAGCATTAAAAATAGAGAACCAAATATTTTTGCAATGGTTTTAATAGTGAATATATTATTGTGTAAATAATGGTGACTATGTGATTTTTCAGAGAGATTTTTTTAATTACGTGCACATACTGTGAGTCCAAGAGGTAGTGTAAGATTCTATCACGCAAAGAAATAACACACAGTGACATTGTGTCTTACATGATAGAATAATCCGTGCAAGGGTCTGTATGAAGAAATAAGTGGATAATTTCATGAATACATAAATGAATAATCATTCGAGATTATATATACAATATACATTCATAAAGATTATGCGAATATTTCATGTGAGTGAGCATTGCATAAAATACATTATGTGTGATTTGTTTTGCATGAGAGAAGCATGGATAGTGAGTGTGTGCTTCCAAAAGTGTTTGTGATGTTGAGAAACTGTTATGTGTTTGCATGTATCATACAAAAATAGAGATATAGTATTATGGGAAGTGAGCATCTTGTGTATTGAAGGAAGAAGAACAGTGTGAATTCATCCAATTGAGTGAGTGCACTATTAATAATTTCAGCAGTGGTAAAATACACAAAAGAACAGTGAAGAGATAGTATGTGATATACATTCATGAAGGTAGTACAATGAAAAAATATGATTTGAATTTATACAATTGAAATATTGCATAAAAATAAAAATTCCATGCATATTATTTTACATGCATGAGGTACATGCAATATAAATTTAATGAAAAGTGTGAATTGAGTTTTTGAGATTTAAGATGAAGAATTATATTATAAGCCAATTTTGAGAAAATTGATATATCATGCTATGAATGAGTCACATGAACTTTCATATGAGTCATTATATAAATAAAAAAATTATGATTTTTATATATTAAAAAGATGAAGTAGCAGTAGTTATAGTCCCACGAGTTATTGTATGTTGTGTGTAAGAGCATAAAAAATATTTAGTGTTTTTAACTCCATGAATGACTATACTATTTTTTATTCATTGTATAAATACCAGGTAATAATTTATAGGTTGTGTTATTAGATAATTTTAAGAATTTTATTTCACTATAATTGAGGAAGTGGATCAAAATTTGTTGGTTTAAGCGACACCCTTGGATAGATTTTCAATCTACATTAAAAAGTGGATGGAATATAAACAAATAAAGATGAATTGAATTGAACCAAATCAAACTAACTTGGCCTAAATAGACTCAACCAGATTTGAACTAAATTAAAAAAATCTTAGACTAAACTAAATTAAAAAAAAATAAAGTAAATTTATTTGGGATGATCACTTTTAGAGATAACTATTAACCATGTTCCACAAATTTATAATAAACTATAAACTAATAATTGAATCAAATAAAAAACATAATTAAATGATAACAAATTTATCTTAAAAATTAAAAAAACTTACAAAATTCAGAGTTTAACAAGAAAATAGATCCTAATCTGAAATTTTCTTGATAGAAATATTTGGAAGATTAAACGTTGTAAGATCTATACAAAAAATGATTGTAAAAATGAAAAATAAAGATGAATGACAAAATAAAATCAGACTGCGATTGAATGTCTCTAGAAATAAGATTCTAAAGAAAACATAACCCATAGATTATGAAAAATTGGGAGATAATCAAGAAATCAGATTGTAGATCATGAAAATAGAAGAAAATCGACAATAATGGTGGTTCGAGATCAAAAATACACCTTCGAAGTCGTCGCAAGTTGAGAGGAGTCGCCATAGTTTAGGTTTTGAAGATCCAGAAACATGAGAGTTTCCCGATCCCAATTAATTTTAAAAGACTTTCGACGTCAGTTTTTATAAAAACCGACACCAAAAAGTCTGAAAAATATTTAAGGTGTCAGTTTTTGTAAAAACTGACGTTGAAAATATTTTTTTTAATATATGGCATCATTTTTTTGAAAAAATTACACCATAAATATGTTTTTTTAATACATGGTGTCAGTTTTTATAAGAAATGACTCCGAAAGATCCCAAGTTTGGTATTAATGGCGTCGATTTTTATAAAAACCGATGCCAAAACGTTTTTTTATATCCAGCATCGGTTTTTTGAAAAATAGACAACATATATCATACCTTTTGAGGTTTTGGCGTCAATTTTTAGTAGAACCGATGCCAAAAACCACTCTTAAAAATTTTTGGTGTCAGTTTTTAGTAAAATTGACGCCAAAAAATTCTCCCACATACTATTGGCATCGGTTTAGAAAAAACTGACATCATTACTTCGATGTTAAATCTAGTATTTCTACTAGTGCTAGCTCATACCTTGGGACATTTTTATTGTTGTTGTTCTAGTTTTGTTTTTGGGTGTTTACTTTGGAGACTTTATTGTATTTTTATCAGTTCTATTTATACATTCATGTGGGGTTGTTGTTGGATTTATTTTTATATGTGTTATGGAGTTTTTTTGTTGATACATCGTATCTCCTAATCTTGTTTTCTTATAAAGGGAAATTCCTCCCATATTGTGATATTTTTACACCCTTGTTGCTAGTCACTAACTCGAGGCCTGCTAGAGGCAAGACTCAGGGGTTATTATCTCTCTTTATTCATTTCTAATCTAGGAGGGGTATCCTTGGAGGGAGGGGGTTATGACAGGTTGTGGCTCTCTAATCCTAAAATAGGTTAAATATGCCTTTCCCTCTAAAGAATTAAATTCTAAGCCTAAATATAAAGGTGAGGTAGAGAGTCTTTTTATAATAGGTAGACCATAGTTCAGGGGTTAGAAGAAAGAGTATAATAAGGATAAATCAAATAACAATAAACAACCCAATTCTATGTTTAAGTATAGGGAAATAAAAAAATTGTTTCTACTATGGTAAGCCTAGGAATACTAGACTCAAGTGTGAGAATCTAAAATAAAACCCTAAAACTAAAGAACATAATAACTAGTCTCTTTAAATGGATTCTTTTTATGACACTACTAAAGTTTTGAATGTGACCATACAATCACTCACATGTGGGTGGGTCCTGGATTCAGGTTGCTCATTCCATATGTGTCCCTTTAGGGAATCCTTTCTTGATTTGGTAGAAAGTGTAGAATGAGATGTTGTTTTAGAAAATAACAGGAGATCAAAAGTAATGGTAAGAGGTTCTGTTTTAATATAACTAGATGGACACTCTATTATTACTTTGTTAAATGTTATGTGGGTTCATACCTGATATCCTTAGGAATTCTAGAAAAAAGGGCTTCACTTTTAGGTTTGAATCAGGTTGCCTAAAAATCTCCAAAGTCTCTAAAACTATCATCAAGAGTTTCTTTGTAAATGGGTTCTTAAATGGGAAGATCCATTTTAGATATTTGGGTAGTTTATATGTGAAAAATAATAATAAAACATTGTTATGTCATAGGATATTGGGGCATGTAATCTCCAAGGGTCTTGAGGAACTTAATAAACAAGGGTTGTTAACTGGAAATACACCTAGTAACCTTACTTTTTGTGAATATTTTGTAATGGGTAAAGCTAAGAGATTCGTCTTTAATGGTTTTAGATTCAAAGCTATATGCCCCATTAGAATGTATTCATTCTGATTTTTAGGGACCATCTAGGACTACCTCCCATGGTGGAGGCTCCTATTTTTTTCACTTTTATTGATGAATTCTCTATAAAGGGTTGGATTTACATACTCAAGAACAAATCTAATGTTTTAGAAACTTTTAAAACCAGGAAAATCCTTATAGAAAATCAGGTTGGAAAGAAAATTAAAACATTGAGAACTAATAATGGGTTAGAATACTTATCTACTGATTTCATTCAGTTTTGTTAATCCAAGGTCATTGCAAGAAACTAGACTATTGTGGAACCCCCATCCCCTATGAAAAGATAGACTCTCTTAAATAATGAATAGAACTATTATTGAGTCTGAAGCATGATTTCATTCTTGGGTCTCCCTAAATCTTTCTGGACAGAGGATACCACTACAACAATATACCTCATAAATAGGTTTCCATCCTATAATAATCTGTTTAAAGCCCCTAAATTACTATGGAATAACAAACCACTTTCTAATAATCACATAAGAGTCTTTGGTTGCACTGTATATACCCATGTGAATACTGATAAGCTTGAACCCCGAGATCTTAAGTGTATTTTTGTGGGATACCTCATGGGTGTTAAAGGTTATAAACTATGGTTTGATAAACCTAGTTACCAAAAATTAATAATTAGTAAAGATGTGATGTTTCATGAATAATATTATCCTAAATCTAAATCTATCACACCCAATAGTGATGATGCAACCATTAATGGGGTTGTTGATGCTTAACCATCAACCCAATTTGAGGCTAATTAATAGCCTCCTCCACCTTATCCTCGACCCGTGACTCAAACTAAATCTAACTCTAGTTCAAATTTATACTATGAAAATGAACCTCCAAATAAAAATTCTAGTTACCAATTAACCCTTTATAGACTTATAAGGGTCCCTATACCTCCTTCTCATGTATGGAGAAATTCACTCCTTAAATAAAAAACACATTTGGTGTATCATTGATAAACCTCCCAATGCTAAATTAATTGGTTTCAATTTGATTTATAAACAAAAGGACCATGAAATTTATAAAAAGAAAATAAAATTTTAATCTAGATTATTCATCAATGGATTCCTCCAAAAGTAGGGAATATACTATTATAAAATCTTTTCACCAGTTGTAAAGCATTATTATATAAGGATGTTTCTTTCTTTTTCCACCTATAATGACCTTCACATTGAACAACTAGACGTGAAAACTACCTTCTTCCTTGGTGACCTTAATTATAAATTGTATATTAAACCTCCTGATGGTTATTTAAAATAATTTAAACCTAACCAAAATTTTCTTTTAAATAAATCCTTTTATGGTTTAAAACAAGACTCTAGGAAATGGTTTAGAAGTTTGATTCTTTTTTCTTAATAACCATTTCACTAGGAGTCAATATGATGTTTGTGTTTATTTCAAGTCCATAAAAAATAAAATGCTTTACCTATTATTATAGGTTGATGAGATTCTTATTATATACAATAACATAAAGATTATTGTAGTTGTTAAATCTCAATTGAAATGTTTTTTTGAAATGAAGGAATTTAGGGTAGTAAAACAAATCCTTGGTGTATATATTGTTTGGGATAGAACCAATATACTATTGTATCTTTCCTAGTATTACTATGTTATGAAAGTTATTAAAATGTGCCTATTTGAATCTCTAAAACCTATGAATGTACCATTTGGACATCATTTTAAACTTTCATTAATACAATCACCCATTGTCGCTACTGATAAAGAGTATATGTCTAAAATTCCCTATGCCAACATTGTTGCCAGTGTCATGTACTCCATGATATAAACCAGAACTAATGTTTCCTTTGTAATCTACATCCTTAACAGATTAATGACCAGTCCAGGGAAGCCACATTGGCTTGACCTAAAGTGGCTTCTTCGATACATATCATGTACTTTAGATTTATATTTACATTATGGTAAAAATGTTTCTACTGCTAAACTGATTATTGTATATGTATATGTGGACTATATAGGTAATATTTAGACTAGAATTTCATTAAATAGGTATGAATTTACTACTTGTGTAGGCCTTATATCCTTGAAATGTAATATATAATCTATGGTTACTCTATCAACCATATAATTATAATATATTTCTCTAATAAAGGCTATCAAGGAAGCCATATGGATTAGGGGGTTGGCTTTTAAAATCAAGTTTTATGATTATATTATTACAGTATATTGTGATAGTCAATCTTCTCAATATTTATCCAAAAATATAGTATGTCATGGTAAATCCAAACACATAGATATTATACTACACTTTATTGGATATTTTATTGAGTCTGGAACTACATGTGTCAATAAGATACATACTAATAATAACCAAGATGATAGTTTGACTAAAGTTATGGTATTATCAAAATTCAAATATTGTTTAAATAGATTGAATTTGGTTCCTATTCAATAACATTAGGTGCAATAACATTGCCAATTTTAATTGAAAATAGTAGATATTTTTTAATTGTAGTTTTTTCATATTGAATTTCAATTTTTTATTAATCTACCATTTGTATTACCGATATTTACATTAATGAAAATAATGTTGGAACTATTTTTATATGCTCAATTTTATATGATAGACTCTCCTTGCACCGGAATTCTACTTTGTGCATTGGTATGTTGTTTTCGGTAATTGTGCTCAGCCTGGCTCTTTTTTCAATCCACCTGAGCCTGTTGTGTTAGAAGTCCACCTCAGCTAATCTTTTGACCATTGATTATTATTTTTTATTTTTTAATCTACATTGTCCACCTGTTTAGGCTTATCCATTGGTGCTATTTTTTTTTCTATTCAACATTTATTCATGGAACTTATTAATTGGTTGGTCCATTTTGAGGCTCTTTAGTTGTCGGGGGGATTGATGACCCCCTCTTGCCTTGTCTCTTTGGGGATATTTCTCATTATTATTTTACTATCCTTTTTTTATTTTGTTTCTCCTATAATGAAACCCTATTCTTGGAGTAAGCTTATATGGTGATGAATCCTTGGTTCTAATCCCATTGACTCTGATTTGTACCTTTGGTGCACCACTCTCGGTGGAGTTTTATAATTATGATCCTTCTCCATGAAGAAATGCATCTATCTAATGAACCAAGAAACACTACCATAGATAGGCCCTTTAACAGTGTGGAAAATATTCTTTAACGGTGCTAAAAAGAGTTTTTTTTCTAAGAAATATTAAAGGGGGACCCCTTTATCAGTGATAAAAAAGATCTAATAAAGGGGTACATTTATCAGTTCTTTCGTTAGCACTAATAAAGAGGGTCCTTTATGAGCACTAGAAATAGTATTGATAAAGGCCATACTACTACAGTGTGTTGATAAAATTACAACACACTACAGTAAATACACCTGTATGCAAACACATCTATATGAAAATTCAAAATTTAATTGAAATAAAATTTACATAAAAAATTCCAAAAAACTCTATATTATATACATTTCAAACAATGTTTTTTATTAATTACATTTTTAAGTACTATCCAAAAACATTTAAAATTATCAATTTTCCATTATCTTTGGCACCTGCGACCCCCTCTCAAAAAATTCTGATCATGGCATTATTTTTTAAACAAACCACCCCAACCTGAGAAAAATAATCCACCTATTTAAGAAAACAATTCTTATGTTAGTAATACTATAAAGAAATAAATTAAACATAAATATAAAAAAATAAATTGATAAAATGTCAATTTTAAATAAAAGGACACACTTTAAGTCATATCGGTCACACCGTGCATCATATTGAGGGGGAGATGATTCTTACATGTCACAAATGGCTTATGTATCATTTTCTTAAATTGTCTAAACAATCCAAATTAATTTTCTTAGTTTTGGGTATGTCACTTGTATTTTTTATTGAAATTACATTTTAAACTAAAAACATTCACTTTTATTCATATCAATCACATCATGTGTTGGTTTGATGTGACACTGGTTTTTACACATTACAAATGACTTATGAATCATTTTTACTAAAGTATCAAGTCAATTAGTGTCACACCCTGTTTTTCATGTCTTTGTTTCAATCCGGTCCATTGGAAATCCTGATCCTTTTCTTGGCTATTTTGTGAGATTAATGTTGAATTTTGAAGTTTCATATATGTATAATCACCCTAATTTGGGTTCCCCATTGATTGTTTAGGAGTTTTTGAAGAAAGGGTGGTTACTTCATGATTTGAGCCAACCGTGAGCTCATTTCCAGTTTTAAAAACCGAATTTGTTTATTTTATAACTACTTTTTTTCATCATTTTTCACCCATTCCACTTCCCACTTTTCCTATAATGACATATTAAAACCCCCATATCCCTTTGGACCCTTAATAATTCATGATCATGGTGAATTTAGGTTACTTATTTAGGTATTGGGCCAGCCCATGGGCCAAATTCCAGTTTTTAAAAAATAATTTTTTTATTTTATATATTTTTCATTTTTTAATATTTTTCGGTGATTCCACCTCCCAACCGAATCCAAAATACCTATCCTCACCCCCATTATCTATTTTACCACTTTGAAGCTCATTGGGATCGCATATTTGGTCGAAAGTTCTCTAGTTTCCTCAAATCGTACAGAATTGAGAAGGTAAATTCTTTCATCCATAAATCATTCAATTAGTACTCTTTTTCCAACAAATATTCTTTAACTAGTTATTTCAGACCTTAGGAGACTCTCCAATAAGTTTAAAGTCATTCCATTCTCTCTATGGTTGCAGATCTAATGGAAGAAGAAGAGTTTTCTAGGTGGAAAGGTGAGATTCCTTCTCCTTTCTCCTTCCTCTTCCTCCTCCTTTCATTATTTCTTGGTTTTATATTGTCCCCCAGTCATGATAGGCCTAATGTTCTGTTATAACATGATTTTTTATGGGTTTTATGTTCATTTAGGTTTGGTATTTATAGTTTTAGGGTTTATAAACCCGTTGCGGGTGATTTCGGGTGTGCGTTTCCATTACGCCAAGGATTTGAGGTAGGATATCCATTGCACATGCCTTTATCATTCAAGTTTCTTCATTTTAATATTTTACTCAACTGATATATATGTTTATTATTTTTTTAAGCCTTTGTATAATTTTCTTAGTGTGAAAAGTGGTTGTTTAATCCTTGTTTTGTGAAAGGTAGTGTTGTTTTGTCATGAAAGTGCTCAACAAGTGTTTGTTTAAATGTTCCGTTATATTTTGAAAATATTTTGTGAGGTTTATAATCTGGTTTATGGTATTTTGAACATGTTACAGTAGTTTGAATAAAATATGTCATTCAATTGGTGTTTTATTCCTTTTCACATACTGAAAATAAATTGTTTTGTTTAAAAAGGGCATGTCATGTGTTCGGTAAATTGCTCGGTTGTCTTTTATGTGTGATGTGCGATTTAAAAGTTATTTGTTTGGATTTATAAATGAATTTTAAGAATTATAAATGGTATTTTTGGGTCCTTATATGGCTTTATAATTTGTATTTGGTTTTACAAATAAATGGGTTTTGGTTTAAAACATGTTTTGGCCCGAGTTGTCGGAAAATGGCCTGTTTCACATCCTTATAAAAAGGGTTGTGTTTTAAATATGTAACCTGAGGGTTTTAAGGGATTTATGAATGTTTTTTTCTGATATAAATTTTGTTTATACACCTCCTTAATAAATTTTAAGTGCATACCCTAATCGAATGTTAGTTTTGAGTAAGGCTTAAAGGCCTATTTGGCATTTTTTTTTGTAAAAATGGTTTCCATGTGTATTCCATGTTCTATCTTTGCGGCCATTTTATGGTCCATGAAATTGATTTATTAATTGGTTTTGGGGATTCAAAATCTGTGTTGTTATGTTATTTATGGTTTTATGGTCTTAAAAGAGTGTTTTTGAATGAGTTTTAGGTGCAAAGCCTCAATACACTCCTTGAAATTGTTTTACAAAAATTTTCAGTGGTTTATTGATTTGTGAAAGAAATGTGAAGAAAGTTTGTGGTATGTTTGTGTTTTTATGGTATGGGAATGTAATTTTGATGTGAAATGTGTATTTGATAATATTTTTAACTTTATTGAGCACTAAATGGAATCCTAGGTATCTAGGTGGGCGGACGTGTACTAGTATGCTGGTGATTCCGTGGGGTTTGGCCCCTTTTTCACGTAGCAAGTTTGACGATGAAAACACTAACTAAACTATGATGATGATGATGTTGGGGGGCCCCTATGTTATGGGTATTCTCCCTACTAGTGGCTCATGTGCATGATAATGAATATTTATTATGGTTACTTTCACCGAGATACGAGGTACCTAGGGCTTACAACTAACTAGTTCCTAGGGGTGTTCCCATGAGTTGTGCTCATTGGCTATTTTGTACTCACCGTCGGCATAAGGTGTGTTTGGTTGGTAAATTCAGTAGTGTGTGTTATTTATTTAAAATTTTACAATCTTTAAATCAGCCCTCATTAAAAAAAAATTATTTTGAAGTTGCACCTCTTTGAAAAATTGTTACTTGCATTTTTGTTTATAAAACATGAAAGTTTTTGTCTGATAACTATTATAGCATGGAACCTCATTTGAAAAACATAATTTTATATCTTGTATTTAAAACATGAAATTGATGTTTCTTTTATTTTAAATTAAGTGCATTGGGAATAGAATATCAGGCTAACCTACTAAGTTTTAATATTCACACCTATAGTCTTCTTCTTTTTTTAGCCCTTGTGCAGGTTTCAGCTTGAGTTCGATCGTGTCACGACCCGTCCTCAGGGCCCGTGCCATGACTACCCCAAACCCGCCTTCCATAGGCCAGGGGCTGGCGACTAGCACCAAGGCGTAAATCCCGGTAAAAAGGGAAGGCATTGCCTTTGAAAGTAAACAAGCACCACAGACTAAGCAAGCGGAAAAGTAAACACTAAGTAAAAACTGAAACAAACTGTGCTGAAAGTAAAAAGGGGCCGGAAATACAAGCCCAACTGTAAAGTACAACTGAAAGGGAAAAACAGCAACTGAAAATAAAGGCCGCAGTGTCAAGCCGTCCTCTGGAATTCCCACCTGAAGGGTGGGTACAGATAGCCTCCACTGCTCCTCGGGTCCACCTGACCGCTCCGAGAGCGTCCCGCCCAGTGGTCCACCTCCAGGTACCGTCCTGCTCCGCAAGCCTCCACCACGATCAGCGCTGTCTGTCGTCTATAACCAACACAACGTAGTGCGGTCATAGCCTATGCAGGGGTGAGTATAAGCTACTCAATAGGGACCCCGAGACCCCCAAAGGTCTCCCGAAATCCACAAAGGAAAGATACAATCACAAAGTAACATCTGACACAGCTTAGGTATATTCCCATACATATACCCAAGTCATCAATCCCCATTTGGCTCCAATATTCGAGCCCAAGCACAACCCAGTCCACACAGGAAAGCAAATGTAAACCCACATAGGATAGCACAACGCAATCCACAAAGGAGAGTAAATAGTAAATCCACACAGGATAGCTCAACACAATCCACAAAGGAGAGTAAACAGTAAATACACACAGTATAGCTCAACACAATCCACAAAGGAGAGTAACACAGGATTCAGATCACACAGGTATACTTCTTGTATGATGATAAAGATGATCACTGATCCATCTAAGTCGTCGGACCCACAAAGGATCGAAAGGTACTAACCCCCGCAAAGACCCACACAGGATTGGGCCCACACAGGACCTGTAGGCGCTGGCTCACACAGAACCGCTGAGCGCTGACCCACATAGGATCAGACCCACACAGGATCGGGCCCACACAGGACCTGTAGCACTGATCCACGTAGGATCGCTGAGTGCAGTAGTTGTCGCAGTCCACTGAGGATCTCTGCACAGTCGTCGTCGCAGTCCACTGAGGATCTCTGCACAGTCGTCGTCGCAGTCCACTGAGGATCTCTGCACGGCCGTCGCTGTCGAAGTAGCAGTCGCAGCCAGCTCTAGGGTTCCCGCACACAGCAAGCTCGTTCGGAGGGTCCGCTCCACGAGCCGAGAGGCTGATACATCAACTGACACAAAGTCCGAGGTTGATGTATCCAAAAGTTCTGTATCATCAACAGGAACTCAACGTCGCAGACGGCGCGTCAATCGGACGCCCGGTCTGAGAGATATTGGCTTTTTCGTCCCAGGGGCCCGGTTGGTTTTTAAGGAAAAAACAACCCGACCATACTCCACCTGCGTCCAAACCTCGGGTGGAGTATGCCAAAAGATCCGTCTCACTTAGAGGAATCCACCAAAGCCGACGGCACGTCAATCGGACGTCCGTAGCTCAAGATATGAGCGTTTCCGCTCCGAGGGCCCGGTTGGTTTCGTGTACGAACCAACCCGGCCGAACTCAAAGTATTCCAAAACCTTGAGTGCGATATACTGAAACAAATGTCTCGATCCAAGGATCGTGTTGCCGCTGATGGCGCGTCGTTCGAAGGCCCGTAGCTCAAGTTACGGGTGAAAGAACAAAAACAGTCTGAAGACGGGGGGTCCGGGCCCGGCCCAACCTGGCCCGACCCCCCCCCCCCCCGGGTCGACCCGTCCCGGTCCAACCCGCCCGGACCCGGTCCGGCCCGGCCAGGGCTCGGCTCGGCCGCTCGGCCGAGCAGCTGGACGCCGCGGGGCGCCGCCCCCGCGGCTTGGAGGTGCCGCGGCCCTCGAAGGGGCCGCGCTGGACAAACGGACGTGGCTTCAGCCGCGTCCTGTGCGGGCGAGCTGGACCCGCGCGGCCGCGGCTCCGCTGGCCGCCGTCGCCGCGGTTTCAGCCGTGGTGGCCCCGTCCGGCGGCGCGCCGGGGCACCACCGCCTCCGGCCGCCGCGCCACCGGAGTTGCTCCGGTGGTCCGTTTTCCTTCCCGTCTGCGCCGTTGTTCCTCCCGGGTCCCGTTCTTCACTGCGGGATCATCAAAATGCCCTTGCGTCACGATTTTCCATCGCCCGCCAAATTCACACAACAACGAAGAACGGCGGAGGGTTGTCGGGCCGTGTTCGTTTGGCCCGCACCCTCCGCGTTAGATAAAAACAACGGGAGAATTATATTCAATACAAGAAACAACAATTTTAACAAAATAAAATTGTTCATATGAATCCGGTTCTTTAATTTTAAAGAAACGTTCACAGGAATATAAAAAAAGGGGGGTATTTCCAAAATAAAAATCCCTACCTCGTCAAGTCGTCGCTCGCGGGTTCTTCGCGGAATTGGGGATCGTCGCGTCATCGCGGTATCCGGCGTCGCGTCATTGCGGAAGGGTGTCGCGTCGACGAACTCCGAGGTTCAAGAACAAAAATATTTAATTAATAATAATTAAATCCTTCTGAATTAAAAACCACAAAGGAAAATTTAAAAGAAATCTGAAACCCTCACCTCAACGGATGATCGAAGGTTTTTGTCGCGGAGGAAGGAACGTCGCAGAAGAACGTCGCGGGAGAGGAAACGTCAGCGTCGCGGCACATGGCGTCGTGTTGTCGATTTCCGCGGGTTCAGTGTTCTTCGTCGGAGGCCGGCGTTCTTCGCTTTCTTCGTGTTCTTCGCATTCTTCGCGTTCTTCGCGAAGAAGGTGAAGGCACAATAACCTCTGTGAAAAGTCTCTCAACGTGTAATCCTCCAAAAGTCGGTGTTGGTCTTATTTTATAATTATGCCAACAAACGAATAAGAGGTAAGTAACGACCCATTAATTCGTAGAATTAATTTAACGAAAGAAACTGCTCATTTAATTTACGAACAAAACTGCCCAATTAAATGGTGCGTTAAGAAATTTAAGAAAACGCATCAGTTGACTTTCATAATGACGGGTTTTTGCGGGTGCGTTACTTAGCGGAAAAGAAACGGCGGGGATCGTGCGGGCCCCACCTCGCAAATATCCTACCAAGAGGGTAGGATATTTTTGGATAGTACCCTATCCGTTTCAACTCAGTTTAAGTGGATTTAAAGTGGCTTCAAGTGGCTTAAATGAAATAAAATAAAGTTTGTCGAACAATTATTTTATTTCTTAACTTTAAGCCCGAAAATTAAAAACCACACCCGAGCAAACCCAACTCCGGAAGAGGAATTTGTAAGCAAATACCGGCGCTGCGATTTCATCGGTGCCCTCAGAATTCGATTCCGGGCACCAGTTCAAAAGTTAGAAAAACCCGCTTGTCCGTTCACTGAACGTACCCGAGCCGAACTTCGGAAAATGATTTCGGGCACACCGGGCCTTGGAATCAGGTGCCGTCAGAAACTGCGCTCTTGTAAAATTCCAAATAAAATTAAGAAAAAAATTTCCTTGAAATTTACGGGTCTTTACATTACTCCCACCTTAGGGATTTACGTCCCCGTAAAGATACATCAAAAACTAGGGAAACAAATGTGGGTACTGAGCACGCATATGAGCCTCCTGCTCCCATGTGCTCTCCTGTAGGTTCCCGTGCTACCATCTGATGCGCACAAGAGGAATCGATCACCCACGTAGGACCCACTCCTGTTGATCCTCTATCTCCACTGGGACCTCCGCAAAAGTCGCCCCATCATCCACGTCTAGCTCCCCATAGTCAATGATGTGCGTCGGGTCGTGCACGTATCTCCTCAGCTGAGATATGTGGAAGACGTCGTGCACCCAGTGCAACCGAGGTGGTAGAGCCAGGCGATAAGCCACCTCGCCAATCCTGTTAAGGACCTGGAATGGTCCAATGAAGCGTGGAGACAACTTGCCGCCTCGGCCAAATCTCCGCAAACCACGTCGAGGTGAGACATGCAAGAAGACGTGGTCGCCATCCTCGAACTCTAGTGGCCTCCGCCTCCAGTCATCATATGACTTCTTCCGGCTCTGAGCTGTCCTCATCCGCTCCTGGATGACCTGGACCTTCTCTGTCATGGCCCGGACCATCTCTGGTCCCACAAGTGCTGACTCCCTAGGGTCTGTCCAGCACAAAGGAGATATGCAAGGCCTGCCGTACAACGCCTCGTATGGTGCCATCCCGATGGTGGAGTGGTAGCTGTTGTTGTACGCGAACTCCACCAAGGGTAGGTGGTCCTCCCAGCTGCGACCAAAGTCGAGGACACATGCGCGGAGCATGTCCTCAAGAGTTTGAATGGTTCTCTCCGTCTGACCATCCGTCTGAGGGTGAAAGGCGGTGCTCAGACGTAGCCGCATCCCGAACGCCTCCTGAAACCCCTTCCAAAGCCGGGAAGTAAAACGAGCGTCCCGATTGGAGACGATAGTCGATGGCACACCGTGAAGCCGTACAATCTCCTGAACGTAGAGACGCCCCAAGCTCTCCACTGGGCCCTACTCTCTGATGGGCAAGAAGTGTGCCGACTTGGTGATTCAGTCAACAATCACCCAAATAGAGTCGTGACCTATGGAAGTGCGTGGAAGTCCAGTCACGAAGTCCATAGATATCCCGTCCCACTTCCACTCTGGGACCTCCAAGGGCTATACCAAGCCTGCTGGTACCTGATGCTCTGCCTTCACCTGCTGGCAGGTGAGGCACCGTGAAACGAACTCTGCCACAGCCTTCTTCATGCCCGGCCACCAGTGCTGTCGTCTGAGGTCATGGTACATCTTCTCCACTCCAGGATGTACCGCCAAAGGAGAAGTGTGAAACTCTCTCAGCACCTCCTCTCGTAAAGCGACTGGTACCAAGGTACATCCTCTGAAAAGGATGTCGTGCTCTGCTCCAAGGGAGAAACCATCAGGTGCCTGTCCCGAGGATATCTGTGCACGCCGCGTCTCACAGTCAGCGTCCCCACGCTGTGCCTCTCTGACCCACCGCAGAAGTGGAGGAGAGACTGTGAGAGACTGAAGGAAGGTTGCTCCGTCCCTATCCACAAAGGATATCTGCAAGGCGGCTAGCTGCTCTGTCGCCTCCTCAAGTAGCTGAATGCCCGTCCTCCTGCTGAGGGCATCGGCTACTACGTTACCCTTCCCAGGAGTATAGACTATCTCAAAGTCATAGTCCTGGAGGAACTCGAGCCATCGCCGCTGTCTCAGGTTCAGGTCCTTCTAAGATAATATGTACCTGAGACTCTGGTGGTCAGAAAAGACTGTAAAGTGCTCGCCCATCAGATAGTGCCGCCATGTCTTCAGAGCGAAGACCACTGCTGCTAACTCCAGGTCATGGGTAGCGTAGTTCTGCTCATGCGGCCTCAAATGACGTGATCTATAGAAAATCACGTCCCGCTCCTGCATCAGGACACACCCGAGTCCGGTCCCTGATGCATCGCAGTAGACTACGTATCCAACTCCCTCCTTAGGCAACCTCAAGATAGGTGCGCTGATCAATCTCTGTCTCAACTCCTGGAAGCTCTGCTGACATCTGTCTGACCACACAAAGGGTTTCCCCTTCTTCGTCAACGCTGAGAGTGGCGCCGCAACTCTGGAGAAGTCTGGCACAAATCTTCGATAGTATCCGGCTAGACCCAAGAAACTCCGCACTTCTGTCACGCTCCTGGGTGGCTCCCAAGCTAGCACTGCCTCGATCTTCGCGGGATCCACAGCAACTCCCACCTCAGAAATGGCGTGCCCCAAGAAGTGGACCTCACGTAACCAGAACTGGAATTTCGAGAGATTTCCATAAAGCTGGTGCTCTCAGAGTGTGTCTAGTACAACCCGCAAGTGGTAGGCGTGCTCCTCCTCTGTGGTCGAGTACACCAAAATGTCGTCGATGAAGACCACGACAAATCGATCGAGGTATGGCTGGAAGATACTGTTCATGAGGCTCATGAACACTGATGGCGCGTTGGTTACGCCGAAAGGCATAACCAAGAACTCATAGTGGCCATACCAACACCTGAAGGCTATCTTCTGCACATCCTCATCTCAAACTCTGAGCTGATGATAGCCTGACCTGAGGTCTATCTTCGAGAACCACCATTCTCCCTTGAGCTGATCAAAGAGGTCATCAATCCTCAGTAGCGGATACTTGTTCCTCACTTTCACCTGGTTCAGGCGACGATAGTCAACACATAGTCGCAAGATCCCGTCCGCCTTCTTGGCAAACAAAAATCGGGGAAGCCCAAGGTGAAACACTGGGTCGAATGAACCCCTTGCCTTGCAAGTCCTCCAACTATACCCGCAGCTCTCGAAGCTCAGCGGGGGCCATCCGATACGCTGGAGTGGATATCGGGGCTGTCCCGGGGTACAGATCAATATAAAAGTATACCTCTCTGCGAGGAGGTAGCCCTGGAACGTCATCGGGAAAGACGTTCGCGAACTGATCCACCACTGCAGGAAAACTAGGACTCCGCACGTCAACTACTCCAAGTATGAGGCTATCCAACTGATGAGTGATAGGCTTCCCTCTCCTCTGCGTGAGTCCATCCTGTGCTGCAAAGGCTCCCTTCTCGCCGGTGAAGGTGAACCTGCTCCCGTCGGTGCGTACACATCGCATCTTGCGCCTAAAACAGTCAATTTGTGCATGGACTGTAGATAACCAATCCGTTCCCAAGATGACGTCGTAAGGCCTCGACGCTGCTAAAAGAAGATCCCAGTCGAAGCTCTTGCCTCCTAGAGTAATCTCACACTGCCGGCACCAGTGCGTAATTTTCGAGTCTGCTCCCGTATGGGTCTCTAGACGTAAGGATCGATCCAACGGCTCTGTCAGAATCTCCGAGCTCCGAACAAAGGCAGCGGCTATGAAAGAGTGACTCGCTCCTGTGTCTATAAGAACCGCAGCAAGGGTGGAATAGACACAGATCGTACCTCGAATCATCTCTGGCGCGCCGTGGTCGTAGGCCTCCACTGCCTGGAGTTGTGCCTATCTATGCCCGCCAACTCCCTGTGGTCAGGGCGGGCCTCCTGGTGGTGGTGGTGGCAAAGCCTCAAAGCGTCACCCACCACCTGCTGCTCGGCCAGCTCCTCTGCCTCGTCCGCCTCCTCCCTGCAGACCGCCACGGTCAACCCTCTGCCTCTGCCTGGGTGGCCCCTCCACCGTCTGCTGCTCCTCGGTATGGCGGGTCGGGCAGTCACGAGCCATGTGGTCCTGCCCGTCGCAGGTGTAGCACTGCCTGCCTCTCGGAAGGCTGGCTCCGCGCTGTGTGCCCCTCACTATTGAGTCAGTGTCCCGAGGTCATCTGCTGGAAGGTATGGTCTGCCTGGAACCCTGAGTCATCCATCGGCAACCTGCTGCCGAAGACTCCGCTACCTGACACCCTGCGGTAGGTCTCGCTGCTGAAGTAGACTCATCCAGAAAGATCTCGATCAGAAGGGCTCGCTCTAGCACTCCTGCCTGGGTCGGGATGTTGAGGGAGATCAGCGATGCCCTGATCTCGTGTCTCAAACCCTGCTCAAAGGTCCGGGCCTGGAAGAAGGGGTCCCGTACCATGTCGGTCGAGTAGCGAGAAAGATCGGTAAACCTCGCCGCGTACTGGGCGACCGTCAAGCTGCCCTACCGCAGCTGAAGAAGCTCCTGAATGCGCACTGCACGGAGGGTGGCCAGGACGAACTCTGAGCGGAAGAGGCTCTCGAAGTCCATCCAGAGAAGAGATGCCTCATCGTGCACCTGGAGCATCAAGCTCCACCATCGTCCTGCTGCTGCGTGCAGTAGGCTCACCGCGAGGATCACCATGAGGTCTGCTGGTGTCCTCACTAGCCTGAAAACTCGAATGACCGCCTCCAGCCAGTCCTCGGCTGCCTGGGGGTCCGTCTCCCCAGGAAACTGGGGTGGTCTCTGGCGCTGGAACTCGTGAAGAGCTCCGAGGCGACGTGCATCGTCTGCGGTCGGCACTGGAAGCATCGGGGGCTCGGAGGGTAAAGGTACCGCCGGTGCCTCTGCTTTCAACGGGCCCTGTACCGAGGCCTCGTCGCTCGGCAGGCTGTCGTCGCGCTCAACTCTCGGAACCCTAGCTGGTTGCCGTTGTGGGGCCATCCTGAAAAGGAAACAAGTGTGCCACGGTCAGAATAGTATACCTGTAGAGCTGACACAAGTAATCACCAAGAAAACTTGAAACACACATGCAATCAATGTTTTCGTGCATTAAGTCAGGAATCAGAAGTCAGGGTCCTGGTGTACGGATACGTCGGCCACCGCACCAACCCTGGAATCCCTGGACTGATAACCACACCCAATATACTAAACACTATTGCTTCACATAGAAGAAAGATCAGAGTCTCCAGTAGAACCGACCACCTCTGATACCAATTTGTCATGACCCGTCCTCGAGGCCCGTGCCGTGACTACCCCAAGCCCGCCTTCCATAGGCCAGGGGCTGGTGACTAGCACCAAGGCGTAAATCCCGGTAAAAAGGGAAGGCATTGCCTTTGAAAGTAAACAAGCACCACAGAGTAAGCAAGAGGAAAAGTAAACACTAAGTAAAAACTAAAACAAACTGTGCTGAAAGTAAAAAGGGGCCGGAAATACAAGACCAACTGTAAAGTACAACTGAAAGGGAAAAACAACAACTGAAAAAAAAGGCCGCAGCGTCGAGCCGTCCTCTGGAAGTCCCACCTGAAGGGTAGGTAAAGATAGCCTCCACTGCTCCTCGGGTCCACCTGACCGCTCCAAGTGCGTCCCGCCCAGTGGTCCACCTCCAGGTACCGTCCTGCTCTGCAAGCCTCCACCACGATCAGCGCTGTCCGTCGTCTGCAACCAACACAACGTAGTGCGGGCATAGCCCGTGCAGGGGTGAGTATAAGCTACTCAGTAGGGACCCCGAGACCCCCGAAGGTCTCCCGAAATCCACAAAGGAAAGATACAATCACGAAGTAACATCCGACACGGCTCAGTTATATTCCCATACATATACCTAAGTCATCAATCCCCGTTCGGCTCCAACATTCGAGCCCAAGCACAACCCAGTCCAAACAGGAAAGCAAACGTAAACCCACACAGGATAGCACAATGCAATCCACAAAGGAGAGTAAACAGTAAATCCACACAGGATAGCTCAACACAATCCACAAAGGAGAGTAAACAGTAAATCCACATAGGATAGCTCAACACAATCCACAAAGGAGAGTAACACAAGATTCACCTCACACAGGTATACTTCTTGTATGACGATAAAGATGATCACTGATCCATCTAAGTCGTCGGACCCACAAAGGATCGAAAGATACTAACCCTCGCAAAGACCCACACAGGATAGGGCTCACACAGGACCTGTAGGCGCTGGCTCACACAGAACCGCTGAGCGCTGACCCACACAGGATCGGACCCACACAGGATCGGGCCCACACAGGACCTGTAGCACTGATCCACGTAGGATCGCTGAGTGCAGTAGTCATCGCAGTCCACTGAGGATCTCTTCACAGTCGTCGTCGCAGTCCACTGAGGATCTCTGCACAGTCGTCGTCACAGTCCACTGAGGATCTCTGCACGGTCATCGCTGTCGAAGTAGCAGTCGCAGCCAGCTCTAGGGCTCCCGCACACAGCAAGCTCGTTCGGAGGGTCCGCTCCACGAGCCGAGAGGCTGATACATCAACTGACACAAAGTCCGAGGTTGATGTATCCAAAATTTCTGAACCGTCAACAGGAACTCAACGTCGCAGACGGCGCGTCAATCGGACGCCCGGTCTGAGAGATATTGGCTTTTTCGTCCTAGGGGCCCGGTTGGTTTTTAAGGCAAAACCAACCCGACCGTACTCCACCTTCGTCCAAACCTCGGGTGGAGTATGCCAAAATATCCGTCTCACTTAGAGGAATCCACCAAAGCCGACGGCACGTCAATCGGACGTCCGTAGCTCAAGATATGAGTGTTTCCGCTCCGAGGGCCCGGTTGGTTTCGTGTACGAACCAACCCGGCCGAACTCAAAGTATTCCTAAACCTTAAGTGCGATATACCGAAACGACCGTCTCGATCCAAGGATCGTGTTTCCACTGATGGGCGTCGTTCGGAGGCCCGTAGCTCAAGTTACGGGCGAAAGACCGAAAACAGTCCAAAGACGGGGGGTCCAGGCCCGGGCCGACCCCCCCCCCCCCCTTGGGTCGGCCGAACCGGGTCGACCTGAACCGGGTCGACCCGTCCCGGTCCGACCCGGTCTGGCCCGGCCAGGGCGCGGCCCGGCCGGTCTGACCGGCCTGGCTCGGCTCGGCCGAGCGGCCGAGCAGCTGGACATCGCGGGGCGCCGCCCCCGCAGCTTGGAGGTGTCGCGGCCCTCGAAGGGGTCGCGCTGGACAAATGGATGCGGCTTCAGCCGCGTCCCGTGCGGGCGAGCTGGACCCGCGTGGCCGTGGGTCCGTTGGCCGCCGCCGCCGCGGTTTCAGCCGCGGCGGCCCCGTCCGGCCACCGGCAGCTTCCGCGGGCCACCGGAGTTGCTCTGGTGGTCCGTTTTCCTTCCCGTCTGCGCCGTTGTTCCTCCCGAGTCCCGTTCTTCACTGCGGGATCATCAAAACGCCCTTGCGTCACGATTTGCCGTCGCCCGCCAAATTCGCACAACAATGAAGAACGACGGGGGGTTGTCGGGCCGTGTTCGTTTGGCCCGCTCCCTCCGCGTTAGATAAAAAAAACGGGAGAATTATATTCAACACATGAAACAACAATTTTAACAAAATAAAATTGTTCATATGAATCCGGTTCTTTAATTTTAAAGAAACGTTCAGAGGAGTATAAAAAAAAGGGGGTATTTCCAAAATAAAAATCCCTACCTCGTCAAGTCGTTGCTCGCGGGTTATTCGTGGAATTGGGGATCGTCGCGGTATCCGGCGTCGCGTCGTCGCGGAAGGGTGTCGCGTCGACGAACTCCGAGGTTCAAGAACAAAAAGATTTAATTAATAATAATTAAATACTTCTGAATTAAAAACCACAAAGGAAATTTTAAAAGAAATCTGAAACCCTCACCTCAACGGATGATCGAAGGTTTTTGTCGCGGAGGAAGGAACGTCGCGGGAGAGGAAACGTCGGCGTCGCAGCACACAGCGTCGCATCGTCGATTTTCGCGGGTTCGGCGTTCTTCGTCGGAGGCTGGAGTTCTTCACGTTCTTCGCATTCTTCGCGTTCTTCACGTTCTTCGTGAAGAAGGTGAAGGCACAAGAACCTCTGTCAAAAGTCTCTCAACGTGTAATCCTCCAAAAGTCAGTGTTGGTCTTATTTTATTATTATGCCAACAAACGAATAAGAGGTAAGTAACGACCCATTAATTCATAGAATTAATTTAACGAAAGAAACTGTCCATTTAATTTACGAACAAAACTGCCCAATTAAATGGTGCGTTAAGAAATTTAAGAAAACGTGTCAGTTGACTTTCATAATGACGGGTTTTCGCGGGTGCGTTACTTAGCGGAAAAGAAACGGCGGGGCTCGTGCGGGCCCCACCTCGCAAATATCCTACCAAGAGGGTAGGATATTTTTGGATAGTACCCTATCTGTTTCAACTCAGTTTAAGTGGCTTTCAAGTGGCTTCAAGTGGCTTAAGTGAAATAAAATAAAGTTTGTCGAACGATTATTTTATTTCTTAACTTTAAGCCCGAAAATTAAAAACCACACCTGAGCAAACGCAACTCTGGAAGAGGCGTTTCTAAGCAAATACCGGCGCTGCGATTTCATCGGTGCCCTCAGAATTTGATTCCGGGCACCGGTTCAAAAGTTAGAAAAACCCGCTCGTCCGTTCACTGAACGTACCCGAGCCGAACTTCGGAAAATGATTCCGGGCACACCGGGCCTCGGAATCAGGTGCCGTCAGAAACTGTGCTCTTGTAAAATTCCAAAGAAAATTAAGAAAAAAAATTTCTTGAAATTTACGGGTCTTTACAGATCGCCTTGGGCGACGTTTGATCATTGTGTTGGAGAGTGAACAGCGGTGTCACATGGAGTTAGTTGGTTATCAGATTTGGTCAGTTGAGTTGTTGGTTTTTTTCTACTTTTAGTTTATTGTAAAAATAATTTTTAGTAAATTTTTTATATAAATGCATTTTGGGTTGTCCATTTATTTCCGCTGTTTGTTTGATTGTTTATATATGGGAGAAATAGTTCCCTTGTGTACTCTATTGATGCCCTTCGTGCTTGTCGCCATCTCAGGAGGATTGGGAATGCCTCTTGGGACTTGTCGTGGGCTGGACCTTGTGACTGGTTCAGGGTCGACTCAGGCTGTTTCGTGACAATTAGGGTTCATTTTCTTAGTTTTCAATGAGTGGCACACATTTTGAACTAAAATGTTGATTTTAGACTAATAATGAATACTTTGAGTCATACCGATTACACTGTGTATCGGATTGAGGTGAGGCTAATTCTTACAAGTCAAAAATGACTTATGGATATTTTTTATAAAGTATCAAAACAATATGGATGTTTTTTCTTAGTTTTGAGTATGTCACTTATGTTTTTTACTAAAATATAAATTTTAAATAAAAAGACACACTTGGGGTCATACTGGTTACAATATGCATTGGATTGAGGTGTAGTTTATTCCTAAATGTCAAAAATAACTTATGGATTGTTTCTATAAAGTATAAAAACAATACAAATGTGTTTTCTTGGTTTTGATTGTGTCACTTTTTTTTACTAAAATGTCATTTTAAATTGCAAACACACACTTTGAGTAATACCGGTCACATCATGTGTAGGTTTGACATGATATTAATTCTTACACATTATAAATGAATTGTGAATATTTTTCCTAAATTATATTGACAATCAAAGCATTTTTTTTCTTAGTTTTTAGTGAGTGACACATATTTTGAACTAAAATGTCAATTTTAGACTGATAATGGACACTTTGAGTAATACTGGGAAAATGGTATATCTGATTGAGGTGCAGTTGATTCCTATACATTGAAAATTACTTATGAATCCTTTTACTAAAGTATAAAAATAATACGAATGTGTTTTATTGGTCTTGAGTATGTCACTGGTCCTTTTTTCTAAAATTAATGTCAATTTTAAATAAAAAGATACACTTTGAGTCATATCAATAACATAGTGCATTGTATTGAGGTTAGGTTGATTACTACATATCACAAATGACTTATGGATCACTTCCCTAAATTATAAAATTGTGAATGAATTTTCTTGGTTTTCAGTATGACACTTTTGTTTTTTAACTAAAATGTCATTTTAAAAAGAAAACATGCACTTTGAGGTATACCAGTCACATCATGTGTCGGTTTGATAGGATATTCATTATTACATGTCAAAAATGACTTATGAATCATTTTCCTAAACTATCAAGACAATAAAAGTTCATTTTCTAAATTTTCAATGAGTGACACATCTTTTGAAATAAAATGTCACTTTTAAACTAATAACGGACACTTTGAGTTATACCGGGCCATGATGTATCAAACTGAAGTGAGGCAAATTTCTACATGTCACAAATTACTTATGGATCATTTTCATAAAGTATAAAAATAATATGAATGAATTTTATAGGTTTTGAGTATGCCACTTGTCTTTTTTACAAAAAATAATGTTAATTTTAAATAAAAAGGCACAATTGGAGTCATATTGGGCCCATCATATATCATATTGAAGTGTATCTAACTTATACACATCAAAAATGAATTATGTATTTTTTTTATAACATATCAAAATAATCCGAATTAATTTTATTGGTTTTGAGTTAGTCACTTGTGCTTTTTACTAAAATGACATTTTAAACTAGAAACACACACTTTGAGTCATACCGGTCACATTGTATGTCAGTTTGATGTGAGACTAAATCTTACACATCAAAAAGTACTTAGGAATCATTTTCCTAAATTATTAAGACAATCAGAGAACATTTACTCATTTTTTAGTGAGTGGTGCACTTTTTGAACTAAAATGTCAATTTTAAACTAATAACGGACACCTTGAGTTATATTGGGCACACCGTGAATCATATTAAGTTTTGTATGAATCCTACACATCAAAAATTACTTATGGATCATTTTTTAAAGTATCAAAATAATATGAATACTTTTTCTCAGTTTTGAGTATGCCACTTGTCTTTTTTACTAAAATTGATGTCAATTTTAAATAAAAAACATGCTTGGAGTCATACTAGGAACACCATGTATCAAATTGATGTTTCTCTAATTATTACACACCACAAATGACTTATGGATCATTTTCCTAAAGTATAAAAATAATACGAATATGTTTGATTGGTCTTGAGTATGTCACATTTCTTTTTTACTAAAATTAATATCAATTTTAAATAAAAAGACACACTTGGAGTCATACTGATAACACTGTGTGTCGGATTGAGGTTTATATGATTTCTATACATCAAAAATGGCATATGGGTCATTTTTCTAAAGTATCAAAACAATCAGAATGTATTTTCTTGGTTTATAGTATGCCACTTGTGTTTTTTACAAAAATTAATGTCAATTTTAAATTAAAAAACACACTTTGAGTCATACCAGTCACACTATACGTCAGGTGAATATGATGCCTACATTTCACAAATAAAATATGGATAGTTTTCCTAAAGTATCAAAACAATTCTAATGTTTTTTCTCAGTTTTTAGTATATCACTTGTGTTTTTTACTAAAATTAATGTCAATTTAAAATAAAAAAGTCACACTTTGAGTCATACTAGTCACACTGTGTGTCTGATTGAGGTGTAGATGATTCATATGCATCAAAAATTACTTATGAATAATTTTCCTAAAGTATCAAAACAATCTGAAATTTTTTTCTTAGTTTTGAGGATGTGATGTGTGTTTGGAACTAAAATGTAAATTATAAAATAAAAACATACAGTTTGAGTCATACTGAGCACACTGTGTATCGGATTGAGGTGCAGATGATTGAGTATGTGATGTGCGTTTTTCTTTTAACAATCTGTAACAAGATAAAAAAATAGATAACATGTTCCATTTAGATGGAATATGAAACCCCATGCTGCTTGAAATTCACATCCAAAAGCAACATGTTCTTTATTTTTTAGCTTATTGCAGACAGTTCAAAGAAAATTATGACTTCCCAAAAGAACTGAAAAAAACTAACACTACTACAAAACTGGTATTTAACAACACTGGTATTTATCAGCGCTAGAAAATAGCACTGATAAATGGCATCGTTATTAGTGCTAAAGAAAGCGCTGATAAATTTAACCCTTTATCAGCTCTTTATTTTTAGCATTGATAAAGGGTACCCTTTATGAGTGCTATATTTTTAGCACTCATAAAGGAGTCATTTATCAGTGCTTTTTTTTAACACTGATAATGATCCAAATAAAATAAAATAAAATAATTCAATAAATAAAAATTAAAAAATGAGTTTATTAAAAAAAATATGACAAATTTTATTAATTAAATAATTAGTGATAAAAATGAATAAATTGATTATACTATGTATAATTATAAATACTATTAAATAGTATGTATTAAATATATATAGATATGAAAAATAAAAATTAAACAAATTAAAATTAAAAATAAGTAAATTGAGAAAAATATTAAACATTTTATCAATTAGATAATTATTGATAATTTTAATAAATAGTATATATTAAATATATAGATATATATTAATATATATAAATATGATTTATATATTACAAAATATTTATGCACTTTACACTAAATAGTCATATATTTAGTGAATAATGGTTTATAATTAAATATTAATATGAATTAAAAATAATGACTAATTGCATATAGTAATGGACATAAAATTGAATGTCGTTTGATTTTTCAATTTAACATAGATAAAATGTGTGTTGTATTGATTTCACATATATATAATTAATGTATTTTTAAATAAAATGCACCCACACAAAACTTATTTCAATTTTATTTAAGTGTATTTTTTTTAATTTATTCAATTTCACTCATTTTTAACATGCATGCACTTAAAATTAGATATTCATTAATAATGTTAAAAAAATATCTGTAAAAAAATATTTATAAATAAATATATTTAAAAATGTATATACTATATTTATAAAATTATATATTTATAATTATAAATAAATAAATATTTTTTAAAAATTATTTATATAATTATATATATTTAAATAATTATTAAATTTATAAGAAATTTACATAAATAATGAATATATTTATTATATTTATATTTATATATATTTATTAAATATATATATAAATATATATGATGATATAAATATATATAATGATATAAATATTATTATTTTTTAAATATTTATATAATTATAAATAAATAATTATATATTTAAATAATTGTAAAATTATAAAAAATATATTTAAATAAGGAATATATTTACTATATTTATATTTATATATATTGATTAAGTATATATATATTTACAAATTTTTTATTTATAATTATAATTATAAATCCTTTATCATCGCTTAAGTAATAAGCACTGATAAAAGTGTTCTGATCTAATTAAAAAAACTTAATCTATTACAAAACCATCACAATATCAGAAGCTTTCCCCAGAAGCCTCCCATTTTCGGTGCTCCTCCACAGTGAATCGAAGCTTGAATCACACAAAGTGACTACCTCTAGTTGCTTGAACATCATCCAACATTCAGTATTCAGTTTCAATAAGGGTTTTCAAAGAAAACATCAAGATCTGGATCTGAGGGTCTCATATTTTCTTTAACCTAGTGAGGTAGGCCTATATTTTCCTTTGTATGTTTTGATTTTATTTCTGTATTTTTCGTTTCGAGATCTAGATCTGAGGGTTTCTAATTTTACTTTGTAGGTTATGATTTTCTTTATGTATTTGTGCTTTGGTTGTTGTATATTATTTTTCTTTTGTTTATGATTCATTTTTTTCTTGACTACTATTTTGGATATCCAGTTTTGGTCTTTTAAAAAAAATTGAATCATTTTGCTACATTGTCTACATCTATATCCCATCTTGCTCTGTAAGATTAATTTTTTTTCTTTTTTTTTAAATCTTAGTGAATCACATCTAGTCCGCAAATAAACCAATTAAATAAATATTTATTCCACTGTATAAATAGTAGAGGTTTTGGATATAAAAACCTTAAATTAATGAGAAATTTGATTTAGCAAACCAATTCTCAGTCTGATGATGGCGTGAAGCACCAACAGAAGTAAATTTTATGCAATTCATGAAAGGGAATTTATTTATTTAAATTCTATTTTAATATTTTGGTGTAAGGGGTTTTCCTTAAAAATTTATTTTTTAAGAATTGTGTTATTTTATTTTAAGATAAATCTTAGTAAGGGTGATGCCATATTTATTTATTTTGAATGGTTCTCTAATTTCAAAATTAGCATAGGGTTGTATTTATTTTCTTATATTGTGATATTCTACTATAAGGGTTACATATATTGATCAGAATTGTGTTATTTTATTACTTTATGCCGACTTCTTTATGGAATCCCTAAAATCTCAATGATGGGTCAATGTGTATTAGATGGCCTCTCTATAATCCTTAGGTTTCTACATCATTTGTTCCAAAAAAATAGAATGGAAGTTATCAAATTCTATATATTAGAAATTATTTTTAGGTATTCATCATTTTAGGTCTATATATACATTTTAGGTCTATATATACATTTAATTAATAGTAATATAATTTATACTTAAATAACTAATAAAATATTTTAAACTCATGTTATTTTCAAGATAATAAAATTAGGTAACTATATATACATTTTTTTGAAATAATTACTTTCCAAAATTTAAATAATTATATTTTATACATATTTACCTAGAATTATAATTATTTATAATTAATATAATTTAAAAATTATTAATATTAGTATTTTTTTAGTTTCATTATAAAAAATAGTATTATATATATATATCGAATAATATATTGTATATTTAAATAAATTTAAATAAGATAAATAATATACATATATATAATTCTATTTGAAAAAAGTTACTAATATAATACATATATATATAACATATATATAATATTTATGTAGATTCACTTTATTTATCTATGTATCGAATGAGGAGTAACCTCCATTTTATAGTTTTTTATGGTGGAAGGCATGAACCCTGTTCAGGTTTATTGCCTATTGAGGTAAGTGTGAATGAAGTACACGCCTCCATTAACCTCTTTTTCCAATCATATAAAACCCTATCATTTTTTTAATAAAATAAAACCTATTAAAACTCCAAGTTTTATCAAGAAAAACGTTATAAAAAAATCCTCAATCAATTATTTAATTTAATTTTTATTCAGATCCTTATGGATAAATTTGAGGATAAAAATGAAAGTAATTCATCATTAACTCTGCCTCTAAATAAAATCAAATAAATTAATTTTAGTAATATGCACTCATTAGCTAAAATTACATTATATCAACCTAAGACCCTCGGGCTACACAACACTATAGTTGCGTATTCTAATTCTTCCATCTTCACCCTCTCCATTTCTTTCCCACCCTTAACTCTATCATTTCTTTGGTTGTGTGGTGCTTTTATCTAGAAGGATTTGGTGTAAATGGAGGAGTCGAGTTAATAACTAGTGATGATGGTGTAATTATCACAAATGGAAGGCATTTCCCCTTTTAGAGAACACAATGAAGTACAATTGTCATCCTCATCAGCTTCATCTCTCAAACAATTATTATTTCATTTTTTTCCTTGAGACTCATTCCCCATCTCTTTTATGTGTCTTGTACTACTCTGAGCATTAGTCATCCTATGGATGACTAGTTCTTATATTATTTCAAGAAACATAGGTGCATGTCCACAAGAGATGGAAGATGTGCGTCAAACAACAAAATGAAATGATTAATTTTCAGGAAATGAGCTGATGAGGATGATAGTTGTCTATAACTTTCACCTTTGAATGAATTTAGAGGATAAAACCAACTGTAGTGGAGAGATTCTCCTCATCCTCCTCACTCGTTGATTGATTTTTTGGTGATATCTATTTGCATTTTTTATCATCATTCTTGCTTTACTGTCAGCATATCCCTATGGTCAATAATGTTTTCATAGTAAAATCGTTATCCATAGAATTAATGTATTGTTTCGTATTTATGTTTAATTTATTTGTTTTTAGTATTACTCACATAATAATTTTTTTCTTGTACAAGTGGATTCTTTTGTTTGAGCATGAAATTGAGATAATGACAACAAGGAAATGCATCAAGAATTCATACAACCATCAGAACAAGGTGAATTATGACTACTTATTTAATTATTTTTTTCATCATTTTATCTATTATTTATAATTTAATTTATTTATCATTTTTATCTAATACTTATTTAGTTTTTTTTCAAAGATCTTTTGGGAAGTCATATTTTTATTTCAACTTTCTACAACAAGACACAAAAGAGATAAAATGATTCTTTCTTCCAATGTTGTCTCAATTTCTATTTTCATTTAATTTTTTTGTCTAACTGCCAACACTACATATTGATTCGATATTATTAGCTAAGAAACCTTTCTCATTGTTGAAAGCCTCTACTCTTCTGACTTTCAAAAATGAGAAAGTTTTTTCGGCTAAGAACATAAAGTCAATATGCAGTGTTGGAAGTTCAACATAGAAAGACAATGGAAGAATGGTAACATTGGTAGTTAGGATTTTTTGATACTTTTTGATGTGTAGAAATCATCCACATCTTAATCTGACACACAATGTGACCAGTATGACTCTAAGTTATTTTTTATTTGAAATTGACATTAATTTTAATAGAAAGTACAACGAACATACTCAAAACTGAGGAAACATATTCTGATTATTTTGATACTTTAAAGAAACAATCTATAAGTAATTTGAGATCTGTACTAATCATCTTTATCCCAATTCGATGCATGATGTGACCATTATGACTCAATGTGTCTGATATCAGTTTAAAATTGATAGTTTAGTTCAAAAAATTTCACTCATTGAAAACATAGAAAATAAACTCATATTTTCTTAATAATTTTGGACATCAATTCATAATTCCTTTTTTATTTGTAGGAATCAGTCTCATGTCAAATCGATACACGATGTGATCGGTATAGGTCAAAGTGCGTGTTTCCAGTTTAAAATTACATTTTAGTTAAAAAAACAAGTTACATACTCAAAACTAAGAAAACACATTCATATTGTTTTTATACATTAGTAAAATTATTCATCAGTCATTTGAGACATGTATGAATCAACCATACCTCAATCTAATGCATGGTGTGATCGATATGAATCCATGTACATCTTTTTATTTAAAAATGACATCAATTTTAGTAAAAAGGACAACTGACCTACTCAAAACTGATAAAAACATTAATATTATTTTTATACTTTAGTTAAATGATCTATAAGTCATTTTTGATGTGTAGGAATCAGTTGTACCTCAATATTACACATGGTGTGCCCCGATATGACTCAATGTGTCCGTTATCAGTTTAAAATTGAAAATTTAGTTCAAAAAATATCACTCATTGAAAATATATCAAACATGCTTTTATTTTATTTATAATTTAGGAAATTTATTCATAAGTCATTTTTGACATGTAGGAATCGATCTCATGTCAGACCGATACATGATTTGATCGGTATGAGTTAGAGTTTGTGTTTCCAATTTAAAATGACATTTTAGTAAAAAAGAGAAGTGACGTACTCAAAACCAAGTAAACACATTTGTATTATTTTTATACTTTATGAAAATACTCCATAATACATTTGGGATATGTAATAATTATTCACACCTCAATCCAATTCACGCTGGGACAGATATGACTCAAAGTGCATCTTTTTATTTAAAATTTACATTAATTTTAGTAAAAAGGACAAATCACCTACTCAAAACCGAGAAAATTAATTTTTTTTATTTTTATACTTTAGGAAAATGATTTATAAGTAATTTTTTATGTGTAGGAATCATTCTCGCCTCAATTAGATACATTATGTGACTGGTATGACTCAATGTGTCCGTTATCAGTTTAAAATCAATATTTTAGTTTAAAAAGTGTCACTCACTGAAAACCAAAAAAACACACTTGAATTGTCTTTATAATTAAGTATAAAAATTCATAAGTAATTTTAGATGTGTAAGAATCATTATCACATCAAATTGACGCATGATATTATTGGAATGAGTCAAAGTGCGTGTTTCCAATTTAAAATTAAATTTTAGTAAAAAAGACAAGCGACATACTCAAAACTGAGTAAACGCATTTGGATTGTTTTATATTTTAGGAAAATGATCCATAATTTATTTGAGATGTGCAAGAATTATACGCGCCTAAATCATATTCACGGTGTGACTGGTATGACTCCAACTACATTTTTTCAATATATAAGTATCATTTTAGTTTAAAACGTACATCACATCCCCAAAACCAAGAAAATGAGCCTAGATTGTTTTCTCTTAATTTAAATTATGTATTCATACTTCATTTTTTTATTTGATGGTGTTTTTGGTGTTACGGTGTGATGTTACAGCACACTTCACTAGTGGGGTAGTGTGCTATTACAGCACACTGTAGTATTCCCCTTTATCAATGCTTATAGAAGCACCGATAAATGGTCCTTTATCAATGATTCTATTAGAGCTTGATAAAGTGATGATAAAGGTTTCTATTATTAGTGCTGATAAAAGACTCGGGTTTTTAGTCTCACTTCAGTAGTCAACACTTCTCTAGCATTGATAAAGTCCATTTTTAGCAATGTTAAAGGTCGGTTTTGTAGTAGTGTAAAGAAATTAACTTAAAAAAACTAGATAAATGGTGAAAAAATTAACTAAATAAGCAGTATAAATTCATCTTTTCATGATTTTTGTATACATTTTTGACCCATTTCCTTGTTTTAATTATCTCAGTTGTAGCCTCAAAGTCCAATCTCTCATGAGCATGGGAAGCATCGAACAAACCACCCTGACTCGAGAAAAAGAATATACATGTATAATAAAAAAATTCGTATGTTAGTAATACTATAAATAAATAAATTAAACATTAATATGAAATCATACATTAATAAAATGTCAATTTTAAACTGAAACCATGAAATTTGAGTCATATCGAGTACACCATGTTGACTGCATGATCATAGTACAGGAGTGAATAATCTTTGTTGATGAATTTTTTTCTTCATGATCTCAATGAAAATTAACAAAATATGTATCAGATAAAAATTATGAGAAAATTAACTAAAAAAAGTAGATAAAATGATGAGTAAATCAACTAAATAAGTAATAGGAAGTCAGATCTTCATGATATATATATACATTTTGACACTAGGTATGTTTCCCAGTCATTTATAAACAAATATATTTCATATTGTGAATACGAGGACTTTAGAAAATCATGGTAGTACTAGAAAAATATAAATACTTAAAAAATTAATAAATATTTTAAATGAAATAGTATTTATCATTGAAAATACCTCTTCAGGGATGCTAGTTTATTGATAGTATATGATATCTCTCATAAATTTTCAAACATAATAGCCACAATATTTTTCATTAGTTTGTTTCAAATACTACAGAAAATTTGAGAAAAATAAGGGAAATTTTTTATATGTGTTTTTATAGTGAAATATTATTATATATAACCTAATACTTATCCACTTGTAGAAGTCAATAGTATCCTTGTACGCATGGACTATCCTCATGCCATGATTTTGATGATATTTAAACACCACTCTATCATAACATAATTCTCATTAAAACATAATATAAAATATATAAATTGAATTTCAATTCTAAAATGTTGGATGTAGTGTATTAAAAATTAACAAACGTCATCATGTGTGGTCATTTTTTTGGGTATCCATGCAGTGAATCTAGAAAATAAATATTTTGAGTATCCAAATTGACCATAATGAGTACCCAAAGTTACTTAAAAATAATAATAATTAATGAAAGTAATTAAAATATATTTAATATGATTAAATTGTAGATTTTTACCCCTACATCATTTGTGGTAAGAAGATTCTATCGTCCGAAAGTTTTCTTCCAAATGTTGCGGCTAGTTTTTTCTTCTATTGAATCAATTTGATCTGAATCCAATGATTTTAGCTGTGTATAAGTGATGTGAGGACTAATGAGTCCAAATTTATGTTCATAGGGATTTCCCTTAAAATATTATTGATATAGAGACCTGTAAAAAAATATTAATTATATTTAGTCATAAATAACATAGTAGATCAGCTATTCAAAAAAATCATGAAAACACACCTCATGTATATATTTACAACTTAGAATCCTATCCATTCATACTTGAGGATTTAATTTACATTATCAAGATAAATGTAGTTGATAATGACCTCTCTATACATTTTTTTTCTTAAAAATCAACTATGTCATTACTACCACTTTATAACCTTGTATATGGAAGAACCTTAAATATTAGTAAATGTGGATATTGAATGGGTGAGGTAAAGGTTATTTATGAATATATTTTTGATTATTTAGTTTATCCTTTAGATCGTTTTGATTCAACCTTTCATTTCACCCCCTTCTCTTTGTATTTCTGTAATAACATTCATCGGTTCAGGCCTTTTTTCATTAATTGTTAAAGGTTTAGCATGAAAAATAAATTGGAAATGAATATCTCATTATCGAAATGTTTTTTTATAAGATTGGATGGTCATGCTATGAATGTTCCAATAGATTTCTTGACTGTGTGAATATCTACATCATCAAGTGGAATAGGTAGCTCAGTGCTCAGCACATGATCTACACTAATCCCCACTCTTAGATGACCTATTGAAAGTTATCTTTTATGTGGATTATCTTCTTGGATATTTTACATTGTATCCCTCATAACAAGGTGATGGGTGGGTGTTGATAGATATAAATCACAATCATTTCACCCTGTATAATATCAATATAGGAAATGCATCAGTGTCTACCTGGTTCATATTTCATATAAACAATTGTGAGAATATTTATTACCTTATCTATGATATTTATTTGAGGGGAATTGATCACCACAATGCTAGTGGGGGTGGGGGACCTTCACATAGTGGTTGTTCTTGAGTTTTTTCTTCTCTTTCCTTCCTCCCCATAACATTTTATAGCAACTTCGACTACCAATAAAATTTTTATTCGAGAGAATCTAACCATGTATAAATCTCTTCCATTTTATATATTTATCCCCCTATTCTTTTCTTTTCTCAAATATGTTTCGGGTGTCACCCCAAAACCCATACCTCTGACATGACTATACTATTCTAACTGCTTCCAGGCCACTGATAGTAGTTGTACATCTTATATAGCTGATGATGATTCTTGCTTCTAATTTGGATTAAAAATATAGGAAAATAAGTAATCATTGTTATGTAATGCTTATTTAAAGTAAAAAAATTATTATTTCATACTTACACATGCTTCCCACACTTTTTGTGTGTTTTCATTTATTATAATCCCATATTTATGTACACTGCCTCCTTCTATAGAACATTATGTGGTATGGAAGTGGATTTTGATTTGGATTCATCAATCTACATATAAATAAAAGAATATAATTATGTTATTGTTTCATATCACATAAAAGTATTATGGTAGATTTAAAATATGTTCCAATTTTTTTTAAGAGAATCATACTCCGTCCTTTCTTTACAGAAGGCGTGCGTTAGTTTTACTACCCATTTTTTATTTTCAACACTCATTTTTTGTTTCATAAATTAACAATTCTTAATCAAATTGATTAATACACATATTTTCATATACTATATTACCTTCCATAATGTACCTGAAAATATGTTTCATCGTGATGGATAGTAAATGAATCCCACGATTCTTGGCTTATCAGGAGTGCATACTTTTGTGGTGGGTGTCATACTTACACATAATTCCCACACTTTTCATGTGTTTTCATTTATTATAATCCCATATTTATTTACACATGACTCCTTCCATATAACATGACGTGGGATGGAAGTGTCTTTGGATTTGGATTCATCAATCTACATATAAACAAAATAATATAATTATGTTATTATTTCATATCACATAAAAGTGTTATAGTATGTTTAAAATATGTACCAATTTTTTTAAAGAGAAGCATACTCCATCATTTCTTTATGGTAGGTGTGCGTTAGTTTTACTGCCCATTGTTTATTTTCAATACTCATTTTTTTCATAAATTAACAATTCTTAATCAAAGTGAATAATACACATATTTTCATATACTATATTACCTACCATAATGTACCTAAAAATATGTCTCATCATTATGTCCAGTAAATGCATCTCATGCTTCTTGGATTATTAGGAGTGCATACATCTGCGGTGGGTGTGGGTTTATTTTCGCTTCAGAATCTTTGAGATGAACCTTCATTAGAATTGTACGAAAGCCTTTATGATACTTTCCAGCAATCATTAATGAAAATTTCCTTCAGGATTCATATATTATAAATGCACTCATTAAGGGATAATGAAGATTAATTCAATGTTTCATTATTATTATTTTAGTAAAATAAAGAAAGGATATAATAATGTTACCCTAATCTCTTCCCAAATCAGCGTCTTAAGTGCATACACAATATTGTTCCATGAATCTATATCAATCGGCATGTGTTACTGAGTGGTGGTCCCAATGAAACTACTGAACATGGCCTTATTGTGGTTAAAATCCTATCTAAGTGCATTTCATCCAACCACAAATTTTATGCATTTATTTCTCGCCTTAATAATTTTTTCTAATATCATCATGCTACGATGCTCCTGATTTTTTTGGGACATTTTTTGTTTTTTGTCTACCATTTTCTCAGGTTCAACATCATCAATATGTTGTTCCTCTAGATTGGTATCATCAGCATGTGAATAAGGTTGTTGTTCCTCTACATTGGGATCACTAGCAGGTTGAGAAACATGTTGTTCCTTAGGATTGGGAGCATCAACACATGCAGAATTTCTTATTTGTATAAGTGGATGAACATTTAATTTAGATTATGTAAATGAAGTAGTGAAAAGATAATAATATGAGGTAATACAATGTATATTAAAAATATATATATAACCTAAATCTTGAGCTCTCTTTTTTTAAAGGTTCAAGGTATTTTACCCCTATATAGAGTATTCAAATCCCTTCATTATGGTCTCCTTTAACATACAAGACCCCGCCTATATTGGAATTGATATGAAATGATTGATAAATCCCAATGAAAGGTTTATCCTCAATTGAATTTTTATCTAAACCTTCAGTGGTTTTTTTCAATAACAAAAAAATTGAACACTTTCAGTTTTTGGGATCTGGAACATAAAATACTTGAAATTCATGTTATTTCATTATAAAAAAATCATATTTGTACCCTTCCTTACTGAAATCCACTTTCATGGATCCCAATTCATCTATTTTATCAATTATCATGTTATCAACTCACTTGTATTAAAAAATCATCTCCTAGAATATTGTATAATCCAAATCCTATATTTTTTATGATGTCAAAGTATGACATATTCACATAAATTGTATTTCTTTCCTTGGTACTAGATACATTCATCACTTCATCCATAAGTGTAACTCTACTATTTTTCATGGTACTGCATTCATCATGTTCATTTGTATAGAACATATAACCATTAATTACATAACCATTATAAGATAACACATAGACACTTAATCCTCTAGATAGCCATCAAATTCATTTTAAAATTTAATCAATAATTTAATCCTACCCCTTAAAAATATGGTCTTGAAACCATCTTATAAACTATTGATTATGTGTATTTGATATCTAGATTTCATCCCTTGATTGATTCAAATGACTAAGAATTTTTTTGTGGGTTTCAACATATAAGGAAACCTCAAAACTATTATGAAAAACAAAAAGGTGGGCTTACTCCTAATCTATAATAGTGATTGTGACATCATCTAATCCATAAATTATTTCACCCACAATCTTCCCAATGTGTAGAGATTTTGGTAGACTAATGTTTTTCACACTGGATAGATAGTCAGTAAATAATTAAATGTCCCCCTCAATAATATATTACTCTACAATAAAACCTTCTAGATGACTTAAATTATTCTCACACCCTTTCAAAATATTCATATACCATTCAATTGGGTACATCCATCTATAATGTATAGGAACACGTAGTTGAATCTCTTTTATCAAGTGAACCGTCAAGTTAACCATCATATCAAATAAAGATGATGGGAAGAACATTTCCAATTCACATAATATGGTGTAAATTTCCTTCTCCATAGTTGGAAATTTTTTCAGGTCTATAAATTTTCTTCATATATCTTTGAAAAAGAAATAGAGCTTGGTTAATGTATGGTGGAAATTCTTGTACAGAATGCAACGTAAAACTATAGGCATTAGATCTTTCATCAAAACATTACAATCATGTGATTTCATACCCTTTAACTTTAAATTATTCATTGATACGATATTCTTGATATTTATTGAATACCCATCTAGAACCTTTACATCATTCAAGAAGTTTCAAAACTGGTATCCCTCCTGCTTGGAAAGAGTGTTAGCAGCTATAGGAAGAAAATTCTGTTTTTCACCCTTCACTGGTGCCAACTCACCCTGTATTCCCATGTCAATCATTTCAAACCTAGCCTTAATTCCATAATTTCTTTTTATAGGTTCATTTAGTAATGTTTCAATGACATTATCACACACATTTTTTCAACATGCATAACAACAAGAAAATGGATGATGTACAAACAATTCCAGTATGGTAATTCAAAAAAAATGATATTTTTTTCCAACTGATTTTATTAAGGTTTTTAAAGAAAAGGTTTACCAAAATAAGTGTCCATATATTTTAATTTCACAAATATTTGATCACCTGTTAGTGAATACAATGATATATGTTCTTCTAAACTCCCATTAAATGATGTCATCCAAGATCGGTACTTATGTCACCAGGGTAGAAATCTGCGATGTCCTAGAAACACAATCTTCGATAAATGTTTCAACCTAATTGATTTTGTAACCTATTCAAAAATGGGACACCGAGTTCCTTTAATTATATATCCCTAAAAATTTTCATAATTAGGAAAGTTATTTATCATCCCATACAAGATGGATCTCAATTTGAAATCCTCATTTTTGTAAGTATCATACAATGTAACACCTAAATCCCACAATAATTTAAAATATTCGATCAATAGAGCCAAATAAATATCAATATCATTACCTAGTTATTTTGGTCCTAATATAATCCTACATAACATAATGTATTTTCATTTATTTATAAACTTGATGACAATTTTAATTTACCAACATAACTAGACATGTACTGTGAGTGATGCTTTGAAACCCAAAAGAATTCACTTCATTTATATATAGCACAAGACAAAGGTTTCTCTACTCATTTACAAATTTAGGATACTCATGATCAATTATTTTCCATTGAGGAGAGTATATCAGGTGATGAAGTTTCCCATGTTTATTTCTTATATATGTGTTTCATGTCAATTTCCTTACAGTCTCCTCATTTTTATATAAGCACTTAAACCTTGGAATTATTGGAATGTACCATAAAGCTTTCATAGGATCCAATTAATATTTATTGTATCTATAACCACCACACTTTGGTAATTATTTAACTGATTTGTGGTCCTTTTGAAATGGTATACAATTATTTGGACAAGAATGTATTCTTTTAGAGATCATAACCATTGAACATATAATTCATTTAACATCACATATTTAGCTAGGAATCTCATTATATTCTAGAAGGATATTATTCAAGAGATAAATTAGTTCAGTAAAAATGGTGTCACTCTATATCTTGTTAGATTTTAAATTATATAGCTTCATTACAGATGACAATGTTTTATATTTAGCACAACCAGCATAAAATGATATCTTTGCACAACTCTTTAACTTATCAAAAAAAATTGGACAATCACAAAGTTCATCGTAAACTATAATTAACATATTCTTAATACAATATTCATCATTATTCACACCCATAATCACATCATCAATATAGTATTATTCATTGTATACACTTGTAATCATATCAGATGATCCATAAACTGCAGTATTATCCCAGTCACTAGCTACGTTTACTTTTTCCCCATGTTTAGTGCAACATTTATAACTTCGATATATTTTGTGACGGATCAAGTGTTCTTATAACTCCTATGTAAAAATTAGTCTTGAATAAAAACAGTGTAAACATAGAAAAAATATTTGAGAAGGTCCATATACATGATCTTTTGCAAACTTGATGAACTATTTCACCCCATATTCATACTCTTTTTTTATACGATTAGAATCCATCCACTTTTTATTCATATACATCCGATTTGATCTGGTAATATTAGTATTTAACAAAATAAATAAATACAAAAAAATGGGCTTTTTAAATAAGGGTAATCCAATATTTGAATGTTTCAAATAATTTCAGTATGCTTTGAAGGAAATGAGTAATTGAATTTAAGAAAATAATTACTCCATTAGTGGTATGTTTTATCCTCTAAATTCATCCATAATGATACTAGGTACCTATTATGGGATGGCTACTACTCAGGTTAGTTCAAAGAACATAGGTTCATGTATGAAAGAGATTGGGGATGAGTCTCGAGCAACAAAATGCAATAATAATTGTTTGGGTAATGAATTTGATGAGGATGAAAGTTGTCTCCTTAAATATAAATATAACAACCCTGCTCTTTATTATAAACTTAAACATGATTTATTACATAAAAACCTTTAATTGATATAAAATAGAATATAGATAGGTTTAGTGTCTTTTGGGCTTATGAATATTACATAACAACTTAGAACATATAACACAATATCTTTATTGAAAAATTCCTTTACATGACCACTACATTCTCTCGTACTTAGCATTTCATGGGATAACCTAAGGACATGCATAAGAAAATAGGTGAGATATAAAGAATATTAAGTGAGTAAACAAGGCATAACATGAATAATAAAATACATGTTATGCAATAGGCATATCAATATAGCATAAAATAAACATGAACATAAAGGAAAGATATAGCATGACTATCATAACATGGAAATGTGGCAACAACACTTAACATGGTATTAGCATTATCCAAAGACTCATTGCACATGGATAATGAGTAAACCCTAATTTCAATTTAATTAGTATGAGTAAACCCTCATTGCACTTGACGTATCATGATACTAATCTTTACCCAATGCATTGGAGTGCAATCAGGGTTCACCCTTATTAATCATTTCATTTCATGCATAAGTGTGTCACATGGGTCATATAACATGAATTTATTAAACATCATCATTTATTCCACGATAAATGAATTTGGAATTAATACATGAAACTTAATAATCAATAATTAAATGTGTATAAAGGTTAATACCCTTGATAGAGAAATGGGCATGGTATTCACTACACAATGACTTTGGCTTGGAAAATCGCGGTGTAATTTTGGCAACATAACAGCGTGACATAAGAATTTGTAAAAATGGTTGATGATAGAGAAAGGGGTGTCTTATCATATATACATGAAATGGACATTAATTGGGTAATATAGATACATTTCCCAACATAATTAATGTAATTTAGATTCATAATACAAACTAATTGCTTGAATGTAAATGAGGAGAGAGAAATTCCTTACGGAATTTCGGCATGGTAACGGGTATACATGGGAGGCATTGATAAGAGAGAAAGGGTTCTATAATTATTAAAACATAAATATTATAGTATAGGGGAGGTGTGAAATCATACCCTAACATTTATAATTGAAAATAAAAGGGCATAATAATATTAAGAAACTTGGATAAAATGAGAATGGAAAGAATCCCTTATGGAATTTCGGCATGGTAACAGGTGTACATAGGAGGCATTAATGAGAGAGAAAGGGGTCTCTCGTCATTAAAAATAATGATTTAAGTATATGGGAGGTGAGAAATCATACCCCAACATTTTTAATTGAAAATAAAATGGAATAACAATATAAGGAATCTTGGACATAAACAAGGAAGGAAGAAATCCATTATGGAAATTCGACATGGTAATGGATGTACATGGGAGGAATTAATGAGAGAGAAAGATGTGTTTCGTCATTAAAAAATAATAATGGTAGTATGGGGGAGGTGAGAAATCATACCCCAACATTTTTAATTGAAAATAAAAGGTCATAACAACATAAAGAAATTTGGACTAAAATAAGAAATGAAGAAATCCCTTATAGGGAAGTGTGATACCAAAGGTTTGGGAGGGGCTTGAGAGAGGCTTCTTGAGAGCTTGGGGCACCTTGGGAGGATTATAGAGAGAGGAGGGCAGGGGTTGGTCGAGATCCAAAGGCTTTGAATGAAGAGGAAGTGGAAGCTTGGGTGGTTTTATATAGGAAAGGAGAGGGAATTCTTTATTATTTTGGTTTGGGACACCACACATTAAACTAATCAAAACAAAAAACCTACTCATAGTTTTTGAAAAAAGGGATTATAAAAGATTATTTTTTAAGGAAAATTTCCTAACTTCTTAAAATAATAGGGTTACTTATGTGAAGGTGATTCACACTCTCAAGGAAAACAATTTAAAAAGTTAAAATATTTTATAAGTCTTGAAGGGTCCACTAAATCATTGTAAAATAAATCAAACAAACCTAAAATCACATTATTTTAATGGTAAAACATTTATTTTCCAAACATAATGTTTATTGTATTTTATTACATCACTATTGGGTCATTATGATGTCATAAAACACATTATATATTTAAACAGTATTTAATTTTTACCCAAAAATTCGACTATCTCAGAAAATTATGAAAAATTCACCGTTGGATAATTTCAAAATCCTGATTCCAAAAATAATATTCATTTTATCTATATAATTTTCAAAATATATGAATTTTTACTTTTAAAATAAAAACTGACATTTATTGAAAATTCATGGGTTTTGACAAAAATAGCTTTCAAAACTTAATAAAAATTATAATCATATTTGTAATAATTATACAGTCATTTATATTATATAAAAATTAATTTAGTAATAATATTTAATTAAAATATTATTTAATTCAAAAATTCATTAATTCATCAAAATAGATTTCTTAATTAACTAAAAAATCTATTTTTGCTTTAAAAAAACTATTTACAAAGTAACAATAATAAAATGAAAGTATATTATCTATACAAAAATAGTGTACATAATCATAGTACTAGTGGTTATTACATAACCACTTATAACACCCACATATGACTGAATAGTAAGGTGTGCGATGGTGATGGACTCTTGGGGTGCCTCGGATAACATTGCTCGGGTGCTGATCTCTGTCAAATTCCACTTCTCTCGTAGGTAGTTATATTCAAGATTAACATGTTGAAGCTCGGCTTGGGTTTGGTCAAGAACTAATCCCAATGACGCCACCTCCTTTCCGAGCTCTGACAAATGGGCTTCGTACGGGCAAAGTCTACTGGATGAGGCCATCGCTTCCTTTGTCTGAGTAAATTGGATTTTTTAAAGCCCTATATTTATATTAATCATGTGATCACTCTTCAATAGTTATATTAGAAACAATAGAAATTCTTAATGGTATTTTAAAATCCAAAAACATAAAACCAAGTAAGTGCATATGTTTTACATAACCATTTTTCATAATAAGATATTTAATTAGATCAAGAGCAATTTTCATTGATAGAAGTTTGGGTCATTACAATCTTCCCCCCTTATGAAAAGTCACCCTAAAAATTTTGTTTTACATTCTAAGCCGCAAACAGGTGTGGGTACTTTTCCTTAATTGCCTCCTCTAGTTCCCATGTTGCCTCTTCATACTTATGGTTTCGCCATAGTACCTTGACCAGGTGGGTAGTCTTGTTACGTAGAACTTTATCTCTAAAATCTAAGATCTTCACTGTCTGCTCCTCATAAGAAAGATCATCCTCTAACTGTACTGCCTCTAAAGAGAGTGAATGTGAAGGGTCTGGTATGTACTTCCTTAAGAGGGATACATGAAAGACATCATGTACTTTGGCCATGGTAGGAGGAAGTGCTAGTCGATAGGCCATAGCCTCGACACGATTAGGAATCTCGAAGGGGCCAATATACCTAGGACTTAACTTCCATTTATTTCCAAACCTCATGACCTTATTCCATAGAGATATGCATAGAAATACCATGTCTCCAACTTTGAACTCAAGGTCTCATCGACGGTTATCTGCATAACTCTTATGTCGACTTTGGGATGCCTTGATATGTAGTTGAATGGTTTTCACCTTCTCCACCATTTCTTTAACCATTTAAGGTCCTAACAGCTTATTCTCACCAACTTCATCCCAACACGTCAGTGTTCTACACCTTTTCCCATAAAGGGCTTCATATGGTGCCATTCGGATGCTCGAGTGGAAATTGCTATTGTAGGAGAATTCAACCAGTAGAAGATGTTGGTCCCATATTCCTTTGAAGTCCATAGTATATGATCTTAACATATCTTTCAGTGTATGAATAGTTCTCTCAGATTGGCCATCAATTTGAGGATGATAGGTTGTACTAAAGTTCGGTTTAGTGCTTAGATCATGTTGAAGAATTTTCCAGAACTTCGATGTAAATCTCAAATCACGATCGGATACAATAGATAGTGGTGCTCCATGAATCCTTACCACTTCTTTGATTTAAATCCATGCAAGTTGATCTGATGATAAGTCCTATCAAATTGTGATAAAGTGATATGTCTTCGTAAGACAATCCACAACAACCCATATAGCATTGTTTCCTCTAGATTTCCTTGGAAGTCCAGTGAAAAAGTCCATGGTAATGTTCTTCCACTTCCATGTTGGTATGGGTAGTGGTTGAATCATCCCCTTATACTTTTTCCTATCAGCCTTCACTTGTTTACATACCAAGAACTTTGATGTATATTCAACAATCTCCCTTTTCATATTGTCCCACTAAAAGTTTTCTCAGAGATCCCAATACATATTTGTGCTCCCTAGGTGAATAGTGAAGGTTGAGCTATGTGCATCATTCAAAAGATCCTTCTTTATATCTGGATTGGATAGTACATATAATTGTGGCCCAAATCTCACAATTTCATCCTTGTCAACCATAAACTCTGAGTATTTCCCATTTCTGATAGCTTCTACCCTTTTCAGAATTTCCACATCCTTTCTTTGAGCATCCTTTATTTTCTCCATGAGGGATGGTTGAGCAATAATTTGAGAAAATATTTATGCTTTCTATACCTTAATGATTCCCATGTCCATACTCTGCAAATCTAAGAAGATTGTATCCTTTTAAATTCTCATCATTGATAAAGATGCGGGATCCTTTTTACTTAGAGTGTCTTCCACCTTGTTCGCTTTGCCTGGATGGTAGTGGATTGAGCATTCATAATCCTTGATGAGCTCTATCCATATTTGTTGGTGCATATTAATCTCTTTTTCTGTGAATATATATTTGAGACTCTTGTGATTAGTGTATATCTCACACTTCTCCCCATATAGATAATACTTCCAGATTTTCAATGCAAATATCATAGCCGCCAACTCTAGATCATGCACGAGATAGTTTTGCTCATAGATTTTCAGCTGCCTTGAGGCGTAGGCTATCACTTTATGATTTTGCATTAGCACACAACCTAAAACCCTATTTGAAGCATCATTTTACACCACAAAGAGTTCTCCACTTATTGGGAGTGTGAGTACTAGTGTAGTGATAAGACTCCTTTTCAACTCCTTGAATATCTCTTCGCATTCATCACTCCAAGAAAACTTTACTCCCTTCCGAGTTAGATTGGTAATAGGGTTGTAAAATCATGATAATGTTCTCACAAATCAGTGATAATATCCAGCTAACCCTAGGAAGCTACGGATATCCGTTACCGATGTTGGCATTGGTCATCCCTCAATTGCAGCTATCTTGGAGGGATCCACAAATATCTCATTACTTGTGATGATATGGACCAAGAATGAGACCTCCTTCAACCAGAACTCACACTTTTTGTACTTTTCATAGAGATTATCCTTTCTCAAGGTATCTAGTATGGTTCTTAGATGTTCCTCATGCTCCTCCTTGGTTTTGGAGTATATTAGAATATCATCTGTAAAGACTACCACAAATTTATTGAGGTAATCTCTAAATAATCTATTTGTCAATTCCAAAAAGATTAATAGAGAATTAGTGAGTTCAAAAGGCATTACTATGAATTCATAGTGCCCGTATATTTTATGAAAAGCATACTTGGGGATATCGTCCTTCTTCACCCTTACTTGGTAATATCCCAACTGCAAATCCACTTTAGAGAAGTATTGTGATCCACGCAGCTGGTCGAACAAGTCATCAATTCGTGGTAGAGGATACTTTTTCTTTATCATGATTTTGTTGATCTCATGATAATCAATACAAAGGCACATTGACCCATCCTTCTTCTTAACGATGAGGACTGGTGCACCCCATGGTGAAGCACTTGGGCATATAAACCCTTTATCCAGATTCTCCTGTAGTTGTTTCTTCAACTCCTCAAGCTCCACAATAGACATTCTATATGGAGTCTTGGATATTGGAAATGCCCCAGGTATATGGTCAATTGGGAATTCAACATCTCTTCTAGGAGGAAGACCGTGCAATTCCTCAGAAAACACTTCAGTGAATTCCCTCACAATAGGCATGTCTTCAAGGATGGTTGCTTCCTTAGACTCAATCATTTGAGCTAGATATGTGTGCTCATAGGGTATTAATATCCATGCTTTAGATGATGGTACTAAAGAAGATTCATCTTCCTCCTTACATTTGTATAGAATTGGGGGTCGATTCTCAATATAGAGAGTGATTTCCCTCTCATAGAAATTTATGTTGGCTCTATATAAGGAAAGTCAATCCATGCTGATAATTTCATAAAATTCCACCAGAGGGAGTATGACGAGGTTCTTCAGGAATTTCAATCCACAAATTATGATAGGGGAGGAGTTATATTCATGGTTTTCAATGATTTCCCCATTTTCCTTACTCACAGACATCTTTACTTCCATGATTTGTGGTGGTATTGGGATTGTTCTACTAAACTTTTGGGATATAAAAGAATGCATAAAACTATAATCAAAAAGTACATTCTCTATTCTTGAATGAATAACTAGCGCACCTATCACCACTTTGTTTTTAGGGTTCACTTCGGTGATATTGAGGGAAAAACTCATCCTTGCTGCCTTGGAGGTTATTGGTTGACTCCAAAAACCCTTGGCTTAGGTCATTGGCTTTCAAGGTGCCATGGTTCTTTGTAGTTGAAGCAATGAACAACGTGTTGAGGGTGGAACGAAGCATTCCTCTTCTCTGTCACAGTTGAGGGTTTTTCTTGTCGGCAGTTAATGACAAGGTTCCCTTCTCTTTCACACCTAAAGAATTTCCTCGTCCCCTTTATGCAATTTCTAGGATGCTTCTTTCCACACCTTTGGCATGTGGGGTGCTAGATTTTCTTAGTACCATTGGATTTATCCATCAGAATTCTAGAATTGAATTCCACCTTATGCTTCTTATCCCCATGATACCCCTGGGATTCGCTAATCTCCATTTCGACTTTGAGGGCACATCAGACAATTTCCTCATAGCTATCGATGTCACGAATTGCCAAAGATTTCCATAGGCTAGGTTTTATCCCACCAAAGAAGTGGTCAACCTTGCATTTGGGGGTAACTACAAAGCCAGAGTCCTATCATGCAAGCCTTGTGAAGTTTTCCTCATACACTCTAATGGATTCGTTGTCTTTTTTTTTCTTAATGGTAAGGAATTCCCTTTCCATCTTAAGTCGTAGGGTACGTGGAAAATATTTATTGAAAAAAATCTTTTGGAAATCCTTCCATTCCAATGCCTCAATCTCCTCCTTAGGCTTTGTATTTTTTATCAGTGTCTACTATTGATTATCTTCACCCTTCATATGATAAGCAGCTAGAAGAACCTTCTCTTGTTCGAAACATTTAAGGATGGAGAAGATATTTTCAATGGAGTTTATCTATTGTTCGGAAATTGAGGGATCAGATGATCCATTAAAAGTAGGAGGCCTTTATCTCAGGAAGCTCTTGATTGTGACTTGTTCTTTCTTAGGGGGGGTGAACATTCCTCTTGACCCGTATTTATATTCAAATCTTGAGTTAACTGAGACATTATCATGACAAAGTTCTTGATTCCTACTCCCATCGGATTGGGCATCTCATTAAAATAGTCATCACATTGATATTCACATCGGTTGTTAGCCCGAGTCCTCTTATTACTAGCCATTGGCTAGAATAAAAGGAAAATTAGAGGTAACACATAAAGGGTAATCCAAGGACAAAAATGAATTACTTATAAATAACTTTTATTTCCTTAAATTATGAATCTATATGCTTTAATCTATATTATTCATGATCTAATTTATAACATATATTCTTAGGGGATTTTTTTTAATTCCCTTAATAATGGTTCATACTAAGCTTGTGAATTTACCAAAACATATCCCTCAGGAGTGTCATAACCAAGAGTGCATCAAGGCCCATTTTTGTGTACCAGGATACCCTGGGTCAAGCTCGAAACTCCTTGTCAGAGTTTTCACTCCTAGGTACATCTGTGTCAAAGCCACCTCTACCTGTTTGTATCCAAAAAAGGATGTATTTTCTTGATAAACCACTTACTCAATACTCACCAAAACTTAGGGATGTTTTTATTATACATAGTCTTATCCCTAAGGCTTTCACTAGGGTTTTCTAATCCTAATCCAAAAAATAACTAAACCTATCCTCTGATACCAACTATGACAACTCTGTTCTTTATTACACACTTAAACATGATTTATTACATAAAAACCTTCACTTGATACAACATAGAAGATAGAAAGGTTTGGTGACTTTGGGGATTAGGAACATTACATAACAACTTAGAACATAAAAGTCAACATCTTTATTGAAAACTTCCTTTAAATGACCACTACATTCCCTCATACTTAGCATTTCATGGCATAACTTGAGGACATGCATAAGAAAAGGGTGAGATATAAAGCCTATTAAGGGAGTAAAAAAGGAATAACATGAATAATACAATACATTTTAGGAAATAGGAATATCAATGGATCATAAAAGAAACACGAACATAAAGAAAAGATATAGCATGAGTATCATAACATGGAAATGTGGAAACAACACTTAACATGGTATTAGAATGATCCAAGGCTCATTGCACATGGAGCATGAGTAAAACCTAATTTCACTTGAATTAGAATGAGTAAACCCTCATTGCACTTGATGTGTCATGATACTAATATTTACCCAATGCATTGGAGTGCTATTAGGGTGCACCCTTTTTAATCATTTCATTTCATGCATAAGTGTTCCACATGGATCATATAACATGGATTCATTAAACATGATCATTTATTCTATGATAAAGGAATTTGGAATTCATACATAAAACTCCATAATAAATAAGTAAATATTCATAAAGTTGAATACCCTTGATAGAGAAATGGGCATGGTATTCACTGCACAATGACTTTGGCTTGGAAAACCGCGGTGCAATTTTGGCAGCATAACGGTGTGACATAAGAATTTATAAAAATGGTTGATGAGAGATAAAGGGGTTTCACATAATATTTACATTAAATGGATAGTAAGGGGGTAATATAGATACATTTCCTAAAATAATTAATTAAATTTAGATTCATAATACAAAATAATTGCTTGAATGTAAATGAGGAGATAGAAATTCCTTACGGAATTTCGACATGGTAACAGGTGTACATGGGAGGTATCGATGAGAGATAAAGGGGTCTATCATCATTAAAACATAAATAGGACAGTATAGGGGAGGTTTAAAATCATACCCCAACATTTATAATTGAAAATAAAAGTGCATAACAATATTAAGAAACTTGGATAAACCCTTACGGAATTTCGGTATGGAAACAGATGTACATGGGGGAATTAATGAGAGAGAAATGGTTATATCGTCATTAAAAAATAAGGAGGGAAGTATAGGGGAGGTGAAAAATCATACCCCGACATTTTTAATTGAAAATAAAAGGGCATAACAATATAAGGAAACTTGGACATAAACAAGGAAGGAAGAAATCCCTTGCAGAAATTTGGCATGGTAACGGGTGTACATGGGAGAAATTGATGAGAGATAAAGAGATATATAATCATTAAAAAATAAGTATGAAAGTATGGGAGAGGTGATAAATCATACCCCAACATTTTTAATTAAAAATAAAAGGGCATAACAACATAAATAAATTTGGACAAAAATAAGAAAGGAAGAAATCCCTTACTTGGAAGTGTGATCCCAAAGGCTTGGGAGGGGATTAAGAGAGGCTTATTGAGAGCTTGGGGAACCTTGGGAGGATTATAGAGAGAGGAGGTAAGGGTTTACTCAAGATACAAAGGCTTTTATTGAAGAGGAAGTGGGAGCTTGGGTGAGTTTATATAGGAAAAGAGAGGGAATTCTTTATTATTTAGGTTTGGGACACTGCACATTAAACTAATCAAAACCAAAAACCAATCCATGGTTTTTTCCAAAGGGGAGTGTAAAACATTATTTTATAAGTCCAATTTCCTAATTTCAAAAAATAATAGGTTTTCTTATGTGGAGGTGAGTCACACTCTTAAGGAAATCAATTTAAAAGGTTAAAATATTTTATAATTCTTAAAGGGTCCACTAAAGCATTGTAAAATAAATAAATAAACTAAAATCACATTATTTTAATGTTAAAACATATATTGGCCGAAAATAATGTTTATATTATTTTATTATATCACTATTGGGCCATTATGATGTCATAAAACACATTATATATTTAAACGGTATTTAATTTTTACCCAAAAATTCGATTGTCTCAGAAAATTATGAAAAATTCACCATTGGATGATTTCGACGTCCTAATTGCAAAAATAATATTCATTTTATCTAAATAATTTTCTAAATATGTGAATTTTTACTTTTAAAATAAAAACCCACAATTATCGAAAATTCATGGGTTTAGACAAAAATAGCTTTCAAACCTTAATAAAAATCACAATCGTATTCATAATAATTATACAGTCATTTATATTATATAAAAATTAATTTAGTAATAATATTTAATTAAAGTATTATCTAATTCAAAAATTCATTAATTCATCAAAATAGATTTCTTAATTAACTAAAAATGCTATTTTTTTCTTTAAAAAACTATTTATAAAGTAACAATAATAAAATGAAAGTATATTCTCTATAAAAAATAATATACGTAATCATAGTACCAGGGTCTCATTACATAACCCCTTATAACACCTGCATAAGACCGAAGGGTAAGGTGTGTGATGGTGACAAACTCTTGGGGTAGCTCAGATAATATTGCTCGGGTGGTAATCTCTATCAACTTCCACTTTTCTTGTAGGCGGTTCTGTTCGAGCTTAACGTGTTGAAGCTCAGCTTGGGCTTGGTCAAGAGTGAATCCCAATAACACCACATCCTTTCTGAGCTCCAAAAAATGGTCTTCATATGGGGAAAGTCTACTGGATGAGTTCATCACTTCTTTTGTATGAGTAAATTGGATTTGTTAAAGCCCTATATTTATACTAATCATGTGATCACTGTTCAATGGCTATATTAGAAACAGTCACAATTCTTAATGGTATTTTAAAATCCAAAAACCTAAAACCAAGGAAGTGCATATGTTTTACATAACCATTTTTCATAATAATGTATTTAATTAAATCAAGAGGAATTTTCATTGATAGAAGTTTGGGTCGTTACAATAAATGTTCTCAGGCTGGGGAGTTGGCAAAGCACCGGACAATATTTCTTAGTTTGCTGCCTAAAGTTGAGAAAAGTAGAAGCAGCAGTTTGATCCCTATAAGGGGATCCTTGATTCATATGCATGTGAGAAGGCTTAGTTGGATGGTATTACACGTATTCATGGTGAGACAACCATTGCAGTTTCAACATTCAAAGCAAGCCTTCAATTACTCTATGAAAATGAAAAGGATTTTGGTTCGAGGATTGAATTTCAGTACCATTTATCTTCCGGTGAGTCTAAGGTTGTGAGAGTGGGTTCATGATGCATATCATATGGGTTATATGGAGTTAGTGATATCCCATTTCCATGGTGTTATTATCAATTTTTATTATGCAGGAGGTGAGATTTTGTGTATCTAGGAGGTCTATGAAAGTTAATAGGATCATATAAATATAGATACCGCCCTTTTTCCATACACATGTATGCATTGATAAATATAGATACCACTCATCCCATTGAATTTATAAATATAGATACCACTCAAATTTTTGAAAAATATTTTAAGGAGTGTTTGAAAAGAAAAAAGAAATTAGTTTCTTTAGTCTGATTCATTGAAAAACTATTGATGTTAGTGTGCATTACTAAGGATTTGTTTTCTACCATTTATTATAACTACTCATAGCACTTAAATTTGAATTTATGCTTCCCAAAAAAGGGAATGTCCTTAAATTTTACTTTTTATTGATGTTGTCCACAATTTTACTATTTCATTTTTTATTTTATATTTATTAACCAGCATTACATCTTCTATTATAGGAGATTCATTATCTTAAGAGTCCATAAAAATGGATGAAGTGTACCACCACTTGAAGGTTAGTTTTTATTTATTTCCATTTTCATTTTAATAATTACGATTCCATTAAACTTTTGATTTTTAAAATTTAGTTATCCATGTTTCCATTGATACTCGGGAAGTACTCCAAACTATATTTTAGAGCTTTGTGGTCACTATTATGGTATAATTACTTGCCTCGTCAATTGTTCATCAGGAAGCATAGTATTTAGGTAATTATTCCTACTCTAATTTATGTATTTTGTTATTTTTCCATATTTTTAATATTTTCATTCTAAGTAAATGTTTTTTATCTCTAAATACATGTAATACACATTCTCAATTAGAATCTACATAGTTTTTTAGGAATATTTATATTTTTAAGAGTAAATACTTATATTCCATATGTATAATTTATTTGTTATGTTAATTTGTTCAATATGAATGTTAGTTGTTAACTTTGAAAATATGATTATTTTAAAAAAAAACAGTTGGTATCCTCCCCTCAACCCATAGATAGACTTTAAAAGTAAATCCTTTTCATGGTAGTTTGAAAATATAACTATAAGAGTAAGATGTTCATTTTTCATAAAACAAGTCACACAAGGTCCTCATTTAAATTTATTTTTACCCAATGTAAATAATCCACTCATTTAAGGAAACTGTGATTTAAAACATTTTCATATGTGATTCCGTTTATAAAAAAATAGTTTTTAGGCCATGCTGTATAATACACTTAGATTTAACTTAAGGGAAGAAAATAAACATTTTAATGGGCATAGTATGCCTTGGGGCCTTCGGGTCATGTATTGCGGGTTATGTCGAGCCTGGTGCCTTGGGCCTATGGGTCATGTACGGGTTCCCCTTCAACACTTAAAAGGGGGATTATCTATAATAAAATAAAAATAAGGCATTCGGTCCATTCTGGGATGACAACTAACCTAGAGGCAGAGGCGAGAGCAGTGCTTGCAGGCCTCTCCCTATACAGCCAGAGAGTAATTAGTCTATCGCAGGTGGAGACGGACTCCCGGGTCATCCACGATGCGCTCTGATGCAAAGGTCTCTGCCCCTGGCCTATCATTTACGCGATTAGGGAATGCAAAGCCTTAATGTCCAGGAGCACAAAAGTTACTCATACATGGAGAGAGGGCAAAAAAGTGGTGGATCATTTGGCATCTCTGGTGAGTGACGTCATCTCGGTCACCTATTTTTCTAGTGGTTCTCAATTGAAACTTGAGGGGGTGAACCTGATTTGGGGAGATGCCCTTGGTTTGCATTATTTTCAGCCTCCTTAGAGCTGCCTTTTCTGTAAACGCTTTTTTTGAATAAAAATTAAAATGATGATGAGGAGGAGAGTTTTCTCACATCACTAGTCAAGAAGACAAACTAAACTAGTGGAGAGGTGTAGTATGATGTTATTAGCCAAGATGATTCACAAACCTAGTGGATGGGTGTATTATCACATCACTGCTTAAAACAACACACTAAAATAGTTAGATTAAAATGTATTATTTCAAGAAAAAATTTATCCTAAGAAAACCCTATTTTCAAAGTGTCAACTGGCCATTTTGAAATATCTCTTGAAAATAAAACCACATAAAAATACATTATAAAATCCTTTTAAAACATTACATTATTTCCTAGACAACTCTCAACTATATCCAAATCCAAATAACAAACAAAATATCCATAAAACACCTCAAAGAAACATTAACCTACAAGGTACAATAAAGAAGAAAATCTTATCCTTCATTTGTAAGACATTTTGCTAAAAACATGAGTCTCCTCCCTTTAATATCATAAAGAACAAAAAAAAATTTATAATTTAGAAAAAAAAATCTTATAGATCCAATAAGGCATTTAATCAAGCAATAGGTGTTTCATGGTATTTGAAAACCAGTTTTATATCTTAAAACTTGAGTGGAAATCTCTTTTGTATAAAATGAATATCTGGGGAAAATTATCATCATAGGGTGAAAGCCACTAATTAATCAAGATAGAATCCATAAACCAATTTAAAAAATTATTAGAAATCATAAGAAATCATGGTTTAAAATTTAAAAATTCATGCATGGAGCAACCTACCTTAAATCCATATCTTTCACAAGGTACCACACTAAATCACCAAAACAAGGCTAGAGAAACCCTTATAATGCCATTAAAATCCATTAAATAAGAAAACTCAAGTTAGAATCATGCTAGAAAAATTTTTAGGTCACCAAATCCATACTATGAAAAGGAAAAAAGAAGGTAAGGAAGGAGAGGAGGGGAAGGGTGTTGTTGTGTTTTATGTGGAAGTTAGGTGTTGTGGATGTCATGATGGATGGTGTGATATAGTGAAGGGTGAAGTACGTGGCTACATGGCACATAAAAATATGAGAAAACTCCATTGGTGGTCGGGAACAGATCCAGAGATGCTAACAAAATAAATCGGCACATACCTTAGATTTTGAGAGGATTGATTCGTTAGGAAAGTCACTGAAGATCGAGAGTAGTGGCGGCAGTAGAGTACGATGAGAGAAACGGTAGCAGTAGGGTTCCGAGAGAGCTTGAAGGCACGAGGGAGATGACTCAATTATGGTTCATTTTATAAAATTGGATAAGGCTTTTATCAGTGCTTTCAAAAAAGTGTTCATAAAGAGTTGTTTTATCAGCCCCAAAATAGTAAGTGCTGATAAAACAAATCTTTATCGACATCAAAATTCTAGCACTAATAAAGGGTGACCTTTATCAATGCTAGAAAAATGCTGATAAAAAGAGTCTTTATCAGTTCTAAAATTCTAGCACGGATAGAGAGTAGTTTTATAAGCATTTTTTTATTGCTGATAAAGATCTAATTTTAATAATATATTTATTTATTTATAATTATAATTATAAATATTTCTATATATTTATAAATATTTGTATATATTTAAAAATATATTTATATTATTATATATATTTATAAAATTATAAATATAATAAATATATTTATTATTTAAATATATTTGTTATTTAAATATATTTATTATAATTTTATAATTATTTAAATATATATTTATTTATTTATTTATTTATAATTATATACATTAGATACTTAGGGGTATAAATACAGTAAAATGTACACACGTCTCAACCTTGATGGGAAGAACGTGTGTATGGGTTACGCTCAACTCCCAGTGGGGGCCCTGACCAAGCTCAGAGCATGCCACACGTTCCCTAGCTGATGGCTTTGACTTGCCCTGTGCATAATACGCATAGTGTTCGAGTCTAGTGGGACTTGAGTCTGCGCCAGTTCCCACATAGAGCGAAGGGTACAACCGAATGGTACCACTCGACTAACACCTCATGAGCTATTTATAATTATAATTATAAATAAATATATTTATAAATATTTGTATATAATTAAAAATATATTTATATGTATATTTATATATATATTTATATATATATTTATATAATTATATATATTTATTAATATATAAATATATATATTTATAAAGTTATAATAAATATATTTATTATTTAAATATATTTATTGTAATTTTATAATTATTTAAATATATATTTATTTATTTATAATTATAATTATAAATAAAAATATTTAAAAATATTTCTATATAATTATAAATATAATTATATAATTATATATATATATATATATATATCAATATATAAATATATATAATCTTAAATATAATAACTATATTTATTATTTAAATATATTTATTATAATTTTATAATTATTTAAATATATTTATATTTATTTATATTTATATTTATAAAAAATATATTTAAAAATTATTTGTATATAATTATAAATATAATCATTATAATTTTATAATTATTTAAATATTTATTTTTTATTTATAATTATAATTATAAATAAATATATTTAAGAAGTACTTATATATAATTATAAATATATTTATTTATTAATATATATAATTATAAATATAATGAAAGATCCCAGAATTCGTGGAGGTATGTTCTTGTTTAAATTTTGGTTTAAATCCCTTTAGGTTGGCTAATTAAATGTTTACCGGGTGTATAAAGAAGCTCGAAGCTGTTTCGGGGGTTCAAAACATGAAAGAAAGGGAATTTGGGTCATCTGGTGCATGTTGCACGGTTGGCGTGTGGTTAGAGTAAACCATGCAAGGGGGAAAGTCAAACCATACGACCTTGGACATGGGCATTTAGCACGGTTGGCGCATGATTTTTCAAACCATGCAGGATTCCCAGGTAACCGTGCGACTTAGACCCCTCTTGGACAGAGGCTGGCACACGGTTTGGCAAACTGCGCGGCCAAACCATGTGCCTCATTAAAAAGTAAAAAATTACCAAATTACCCCCTTGGGATTTTAAGTTCCTCACCCGATTTTCTCCCCATTTCATCCTCCTCTAACCCTAGTAATGAACCAAACTCCCCCAATCTTCCCAAGGTTCGATCTCCTTCGATTTTTTTAAAGGTTGGGGTCGAAGCCTCATTTATTATTAAATCAAAGCAAAGACCTCTTTTAACTAGGCAGAGGGAGACCCATTACATAGACCGAAGGCCCAACGGCGGCAATGTACTATGTGGTACTGTAGCAGGCGGTTACTGTAGCAGTATTATTCACATAATAGGCTTTCAACCAAATATTTGTCGTTGGTTGCGGATCAAAGCTCTGTGTTGAGGCTTCAAAGGATGATTGAATTTGTATCTAAGGCTAAGGTTAAGGGTGCATTCATCTTCAGATTCGAGGTAGGTGGTTTACGAGTTATATCTCATAGTCTCATTGTTAATTTTTTCATGTTTGGTTGTATTATTGGTTCTCTCTTATTGTGCATTTGTTGCCTTTAGTAAGGTTTGGTAGAATGGTTGGCTAAATGATGAATTGAACCTCTCATGATCCTCATGGGATGCGTTGAGATTTATTAGACCAATTTAGGGCCACCCATGGGGGTGCACCAACATTCCCGAACATGGAAAATTATAATGTTAAGAATAGAGTTGATTTTTGTTGAAATAGTGCCCATGACAAACATGTTGAAATGTTGGTTTGAGTTATAAAGAGAGACCAATGGTAGTTGTGTCTAGTTGTTGTCAATGGCATAAGGGATCCTTTGACATTATATGAGAAAGGTTTAAACAGATTAATGTGAATGTGTCAAATGGATTGTGAATTTGTAATGGAAATGCGTAAATATATTAAGGCGTATGAATTGATGAATGTGTCAAATGGGTTAATGCGTGGGAATTGATGAATATGCTAAATTGGTTAACGTGTGAGAATTGTTGAGCATGCTAGATGGGTTAAGTCATAAAAAGGGGAAATGGGTTAATTGGGATATTCTAAGTAAATGATAAATGTGCTAATGGGTTAAGGATTGATGATGATTCATATGTTGTATGAAATGTGAACTGAAAATGTTATGTGTATTGATTGTGTATGGTTTGTGATATGGTTTATGTGGTAAATGGATATATAAGCATGTGCACGTGGCTTGGTGGTGTGGGATAATGGACTAAGGCTCCTCCCACAGGTCGGGTTGGACTGAGGTTATAAACTCCACCCTAGAATGCACGGGTTAGAGAGTCGGACTAAGGCTCTAGGCCCCCAACAGTTTCATTGGATGAGAATACATGGACTGAGGCTCCAAGGTAAGTGTGTTATGATTATTTATGAATTTTTCATCCCTAGTGAGATAAGGAACTTGACTTATTCCCTTATGCGTGATAATTGACCGACTTAGGATGTTATGTAAATGATGTAAATGCCTAACCCATAGAACACGTGATGAAAATGAATTTGGTAATGAAGATAGTGTAAGTGATGAGAAGGGAAATAAAGATGGAAATGGTTAAAGTAAATATTGTTAACTAATGGCACCCGAGTTGTCTATTGGTTTGTCTTGTCATTTATTTCATACTTGCATGCACTATCTATTTAAACTGGATATTTTATAGACAATGTTGGTGATGGCCTACTGAATTGTACTCACACCCTGTTTGGGTCGTCATTGGCTACCCGAACAGATTTCATGGTTGCAGGTTAGGACAAGGGCAAAGGCCCTATGCTAGGGAGTTGAGTTGGGTTTGGGATGTGCATGGATGAGGATCTGAACTTGGAGTCGAGACATGTTTTGGGGATTCTATTATTTCTCTTCATTTTGGGTTTTCTTCCATCTTGGCACTGTTAGTATGACATGACATATTTACTGTTTGGTTGTGGTTTGTGCCCAGATTGGGAAATGGTTACTAAAGCATGTTTCTGGTTCATTGTTTATTGTTTCCTTTATTTCACATGTTATATGTTGTGACTTACTCTAATAAAGAGGGTATAGTCTTCATGCATGACCTATTAGACCCTCGCTGCTAGTCGGCAACCTCTGACATACGGGGAGGCGTGCTTAAAGTCACGTGATGACCTGGCTCGGAGCACAGGTTTAGTGGCTTTTGGGTCGGGGACATTACATATAATAAATATATTTATTATAATTTTATAATTATTTAAATTTATTTATTTATTTATTTATTTATTTATTTATAATTTCATAAATAATTTTTTAAATATATATATACATGTATATAATTGTATAATTAAATATTTAAATTACAAAAATATTAAAAAATCATTTAAATAGATTAATTATATAAATTTCAAACATATTTTAAATGTTAAAACTTAATAAATAAAAAATAATAAATATTATTCATATAAATTACAAACATATTGAAAATATTGCATGTATAGTAAATAAATATTACAGAATAATTAAATATATTTTTAACAATACTTATGAATATATAATAATAAATGAATAAATTAAGTTAAATAAATTAAAAAAATAAAAAGTTAATTCATAACATTTATTTGAATTACAAACATACATATATACACATACACATCCATGCACACACACACATATATATACACACATGTATATACACACATACACATACATGCATGCATTTAGACATATACATATATTTTAAATTATTTAATATAAATATAAATATATATATATATATATATCTCAATAAATATATTCATTTATATATTATATAATTGTTTAAATAAAATATTAATATATTATATTTATTTTAATTACACGCATTTTGAAATTAATGTATACAAATAAACTATTAAACATTTTGACTAATACAAATTTAATAATTTTTTATATATAAAATTATGAAAATAAGATTCATTTTTTATTAAAAGTTATATAAATCATATTTATATATTATTGTAATATATATATATATACTTATTGTAATATAAATCTTATTTTAAAATGTATAAATATATATATTTATTCATTTATATTTATATTTATAAAAAAATATTTATAAATATTTGTATATAATTGTAAATATATTTATATAATTATATGTATTTATATAATTATATATATTTATATATATATGTATATGTATATGTATATTGAAAGGGTAGGGACAACACCCCTTTATTAAAAGATGGAAAAACTGAGAAGGAAATAGATGGGGTCACACATGGCAATACTACCCTCGTCAAAAAATAGTCAAAGACCTACCTTTTCTCTGATCTTATCTCTAATCCTTCGCTCCTCATCATGCATTGCATTCCAATTAGTTCATTTGCACCCACGGGCTCGACCTCTGGGATGATGGTCTCTCTTACAAGTCTACACCTGTTGTAAGAGGCCTTCAATATCACTATCATCCAAGTCCATTCTCCCAACATCTGATTGAGCCTCCACCGTCTTAGAAGTGTCATCAACCAAGGTGTCTTTTATCTGTGGGGGTCTGAACCACATTTACTTGAACTCTACCTTCTGACGAATCATTAATAGAATCAGACCCATCACCAAGATTGTGATAAGACACCTACACTTTGTCTAAAATTTAATGTGATGCTTGCCCATGGGATTCCATGGCACCGTTATCCAATGGAAAAGAGCACCTAATAATTGAAACAGAAGCAGAGTCTTTACAAGAAAATATAGACACTCCCTCATCCCCCTGTTGTGGGGAGACCGCTTGGACCTCTTCATCCAAAGATTAATCTTTACCTTCATTGAGCGGATCAAAAACTTCAAAGAGATTGGAAGTGGGTACCTGCATTATGTTGGTCTTCCCATTCCCAGCACATTTTCCAGGTTGATTTCAGGTGCACCTGATGATTCAGATAGGGCAGACACAACCTGCCTGCAAGTGGGAGAGCTTGAAAGAGGCTCCATCTGAAGAGGCAACACTGAGGGTGCCAAACCCATATCACTTGAATTGCTAGAAGGGGAAGGTTGTCCATACTCAGAAGAAATATGTTTGGACTTTCGAAATGGAACCAATTGGAAACCCTCTTCATCCAATATCTTGGATGAACACGCTTTCTTGCCCTCCATAGATGAAATGCAATGCACTCCTAAAGAAAAAGGGTGTTGAGAAATGTTGGGAAGACCATTATTACCCATCTTCTCGGTTGACTGAGAGGAGACCACTACCAGCTTGGATTTACCCTTCCAATTAGAAGAATCTAAAGCTTGTTCCTGTAACAACTCCCTATCCACTTCTTTTTTAATAGAAAATTCAAAATTAGATTATTCATTATCATTAGAATCAGGGGCAACATCTGCATGTAGTGTTGACGCTTTGTCCTGCTCCTCTACTACAATGTCAGCCCAAGTTCTTTTGATTAGAGTAGAGGAGGAGCTGACAATTTTTATCTCCTATATCCCGCACAGAATCATCTGAAGAAATGGTTGTAACCAAAGCAAAGGCCTTTTCTCTACTATCAAAGGGGTGTTCCTTTTCTCACCCCAGAAAAATGAGACATCGACATCACTATGTTGGACAACTCATCCGCAACCCCACTTACCTTTGAAGGAACAACCAAGGGTGAAGCAACACGGTTCACACCAACCTCTTGTTGTTGTTCCATTTGAGATGAGCTATCTCAGCCAATGCACATCACCATCCCCACCAAATTCTATAGAAACAAACCACCACCATGCATCTTCACTTGTCCACCACTCACATCTTTGATTGGATTTCACTTGTCAAGACCTCTTATTGCATGATTTTTCCTCATGCCCAAGAGCTAAGCAATAGGCACAAACCAATGCTCTTTTGAAGTTTGAGATGTTGTGACGTATCAGTTTGCAGTCCATACAAAACTGTCGCATTTTCTCATATTCGATTTTCATAGCAAACTCAATCATGTCATTAGAAAGGAAAACTATATCAACCAAAGTAGAACATAAATCCACCTCCACCACGAAACACGCATAGTGCCCAAATCTAACTAGTTCGGTCTCTTTGTCCATTTTTAATTCGTACTCCAATTGGGATCTTTGGATGCCACAAAATCCAATTTAAGGCAAACACTTTGACCCATAGTTGCACAGAGGAGTTACCTACCTCTATTGGATTAAAATTTTGATCTCATTCACAGATATGTGTCACGCTTGGCTTGAGGGAGATCGACCCATAACCCCACGCCCTCATCTTCAGGTCCTTCATGGGGAAGAGGATATAAAAAAACCTCACCCCATTGGGACACATTTCCGATTGCTGAATCCCCAAACATCTGAGAGTTGGCCAAGTCTCTAACTTTCCACAATTTAAATCCGAAAATGATTTGTGCAATAATAGAGTGCTTACCGATTTACATTCCTTCTGAGATCACATGGGCAACATTAACTTTGCAACGAATCACACCAACAACAGATTCCATTAGAGGAGAAGAAGCTACTGTCAATGTTGTCAGGAAGCGAAATAATCACACCAACCTCTTGTTGTTCCATTTATTTATTAATGTCGCGTGTTGAATGTTCTGTAGTCGGATTTAAATCTTCTGAACAATTTACCCAAATGGTGTCCTCGTCCACCATCTCCACAGCCTTCGTTGGCTCCATCACGTAGTGCCCTTATCGCAGCTTCACCTCCTTCAGTTCCACCTCGAAATACCGAGCGAATTTCTCCCAGCACGCCTGGACGTTGGCGCCGGTGACAATGTTGGGCTTGCCGCAGGGTTTTCCCTAACTCTTTATTTTTTTCTACCACTTCCTATTGAATGCCAGCCCCACCAGCATGATGGTTTCCGATGATCCCATAGTTCCCACTCCTCTCGCCACCTCCGAGTCCCCCAGGGGTGCATAGAACAAGTGCGCTATCATGTTCACGCATCGATTCTGCAGAAAAAATGGCATCATATGTTAAAAACTCAATCACAGATTCAGGTCTGAAAACTCTGTATCTTGGGTCAAGCATGGACACGGTGCTCCTTTCCATCTCTGGTTTTTAATTTTCCATGTTAGGAAAATGGGAAACGAAAGACCCATCGATTCAAGTCATCCAAATTTTTATGCCGGTTCTTTTTGCGGACAAGTTTCCGCGTTCTGGGGTCCAAGATGCTGGCCCCAGCTGGGAACTTTACTCACCCGAAAGCAAACAACGACCGTGATGGCCGCGGCTTCGCCTGTGCTGTTGGGGGGTTCATCGGAACAAGGATTGTTATGGGGTGCAGGGTGTGCAAACAGCAGTAACACAATAACTCCGAACTCAGAAACAATGATTTATTGCCAACAGGATTACAAATCAGTACCAAATACAGTGCAATCAATTGAAACAGAGGACAAGAACACATAATTTACGTGTTTCGGTCCCTCTGGGACATACCGCACGGCAAGAACACCACCATTTATTAATTACTCAAACAAAACCAGATCACATCAATAAAACGACGAACCAAAGACATCAACAATACAACAGAATCGGCTAACAAGAAACACAATTACAATCATCAAGAACAGATCTCGAATACTGAGAAACCGAAGCAAAAGAAGACTTACAGCGCTGGACAAGAGTCCGGCCGTCCGAATCTCTTCGAGCCAGGTGAAGCCCGTTGCCGCTGCTCTCTATCTGCAGTCGCCGTAGGAGGAAGTCACCGGATCCAGACTCGCTGCAGTTGGAAGTCACCGGATCCAGATCTGTGATCTGCGAATCTGGATATGCCCGCACTCCTTCATCGGAATGAATGCCGACGAAGTCTTCACCAAGAACCGCGCTTCCGATGCGCACAACCGTGGAAGATCTCCGTCGAACGACCACCTGGAATCGAGCTTCAGATCTGTCTCCATTTCTGAACCAACGCTTCCGGGGAGAACGCGCTGCAAATCCCAAGCCTCTCTCTCGAATTTTCAGATCTGACCACCGCTGCTTTTTCTCTAATCTCCGGTCTGTATGCGCCGTCAGAAGGCACGGCAGGGGTATGAAACCCACTGCTGAAACCCGGTCGTTATCTCCAATCCCACGAATTAATGGATCTTCCGGTAATTCGCTCCGATCACGACATGTGGTATTTTTTTCAAATGGCCCGCTCGGATGATGACAAGTGGTATTTTTTCTAAATGGCGCGATCGGGTAAGGGAACAAAATGAAGGGTATATTGGTATTGCGGAAAAAAATGATGCTTCCTCTCTCCAATCAACGAAATTCTCTATTTTAAGTTTATAATATTATATTATATATTAAACAAATAATAAGAATTGTGATATATTTTAAACTGACGATATTTGTAAATGAAATTATATTTATCCTATATAAAAAAAATATTACGCACTTCTTAAAATTGACCAAATAAAGTTAACATATTTTAGTTAATATTTTTAAGTGTGCATTTTTTAAAAACATGTTAAATATCAATGATTTAATTATATTTTAAAACAAATCATATTTGTAATTAAAAGATTTTTTTTGTTTAAAAAACTATGTCACGTTTTTAAAAAAAGAACTAAAAAGTATGGGATAAAAATATATTTTTCTTCATTTAGCAGAAAATTAATGAATTTTATTTGATATCATTAAAGTCGTTATTTATTTTAAATATGTAAAATAATATTGAGTTTATTGTATTGTAAATACAATTATTATTGTAAATGAAATGAATTTTTTGTGTAAAAAAAGGTTTTATAACATTTACAAAAGACAATAATTTATCTTTAAAAAATAGTTTTTTTAATTATTTGATTAAAACTAATAAAATTTCTTTAATATTTTTAAAGTCGTGCAATTTTTTTAAACGTATAAGAAATATTTGTTTTTTTAAGTTCCACTGAAACTTCTTCTTAATAAATTTATAATTGTTATTAGTATAGATGTTGAATAAAATACATTACATATATTATATATAATTGCATTTAATATAAATATGTTTATTAAAAATTAATTTTTATTAATATATTCTATAGTTTTATAAATATATACTTTTGTTGTATTGTGGAACATCCATTGAAACTTCATTTGGAAATTCTACTGGAACCTGCATTGGAACATCCAGTGGAACATCCAATGGAACATCCACTGGAACCTCCACTGGAACGTCCACTGGAACCTTCACTGAAACATCCACTAGAACCTCCACTGAAACGTCCTCTTAATATATTTATAATTGTTATTAGTATAGATGTTGAATAAAATATATTACATATATTATATATAATTGGATTTAATATAAATATGTTTATTAAAATTTAATTTTTATTAATATATTCTATAGTTTTATAAATATATTGTATTGTGGAACATCTATTGAAACTTCAAATGGAAATTCCACTCGAACCTTCACTCGAACCTCCACGGGAACCTCCACGGGAACCTCCACTAGAACCTCCACTGGAACCTCAACTGGAACCTCCACTGGAACCTCCACTGGATCCTTCACTGGATCCTCCACTGGAACCTAGAACCTCCACCGGAACCTCCACTGCAACCTCCACTGAAACCTCCACTGCAACCTCCACTGGAACCTCCACTGGGACCTCCATTGGAACTAGAACTCCACCGGAACCTCCACTGGAACCTCCACTGGAACATCCACTAGAACTTCCACTGAAACCTCCACTGGAACCTCTATTGGAACCTCTACTAGAACCTCTACTGAAACTTCCTCTTAATAGATTTATAATTGTTATTAGTATAGACACCGGAACCTCCACGGGAACATCCACTGGAACGTCCACTGGAACCTCCACTGGAACCTCTACTGGAACCTTCACTGGAACCTCCACTAGAACTGAAAAATCCACTGAAACTTCCACTGGAATCTTCACTGGAACTTCCATTGGAACCTCCACTAGAACTTCCTAAATATGTACATTTTATTTACATTTTTATTCATGTATTATATATTTTTTAAATGGTAAATTATATTATTTTTATAAAATTTATGTAAAAAATTTAATACATATTATATGTAATTTCATTTAATATAATTACATTCATTAAAATTTACTTTACATTTTCGCCTTTTATTTTTTATTATTTTTCTGTTTTTTATAATGGAAATTCTTCATTGACATTTTTCCCTTTAAATAAAAATGTTATTTTTTTTCTTGAAATTGGTATTTTTTATTTTTAGTTCCATTATAAAATATATATTTTTATGCCTTTAAAAAATTACAGCTTAAAAATGGTTATACATTTATAAAATAATGAGTTTCTCTTTATTTGAGAACATTTTATTATTTTCAAACAATATTTTTATTTAACTTTTAAATGTAATAATGTTTTGTGACATTTTTCTAAGTACATATTTTTAATTTCTTTCATAAAAAATATTTTTTTAACTTGAAAAGATTAATAGTTGTTTATAATATTATTTAAGAAATACAAAATTGATATATTTTTAAAAATAAAAATTTATAAGAAATTTATATTTTTAAATGTTTTAAATTTTTTATAAATTGATATGTTTTAAAGAGTAATTTATATCAACGTTTTTTATATTTAAATTTTGGTTTTGATATGTTTATGTTTTGTATCAACGTTTTTTATGTTTTTTTATATCAATGTTTTTTATATGTTATTGTTTTTTTTGTAATTTATAGAGTTTTTATAGCATTTTAAATAGCATTTTATTATTCAGTGTTTTTGTTTTTTGATATTTTTTTATGTTTTTGATACATTTTTTTTAATGTTTTAATTTGTTTTTATGATAAATTACAGTTGTATTGCGGTAATAACAGCAGAGGGTAAAACTGGATTTTCGTGAAAATTCTGACAGCCGCATTTTTTTATTGCATTTCAATCTAACGATCACTTTTTTTTATCAACGTGGCATCATCTCGGGTAAACTGGATATTCCGGTTTTTTAGGGTATTGGAGACGATGTTGGTCCACTGAAACCCTACCAGCATAACTTCTTGGCCGAGGAGAGAATCTAACCCGTCCAGATGGAACCCATCAGCGGCACAATCAAAACCACCTAAACAAACCAATGGTAGGGATGGAAAATGATAGTGCTCTGGATGAATGGTCAGGATTAAGGAAGCAAGGAAAACACAGATTGCCAATGTGGCAATCGTAACGTGCAGTGGCTCAAACCAAATGAGCAAATAATAATAAACTAATGTATGGATTTAAATAAAATTAAATGGCATAAAATAAATTTCAATTTTAATATGAAAATAAAAAAATGGAATACCCAATTTTCACAATGATAAATAGAGTACGAAATAAAGGGCGGGAGGAGATAATTGCATGAAGCTTTTGGGGCGGAGCCCGAAGTCGCACCTCACAATGTCCGGAAGCACAGAAAATTCACCACACTATAAGTAATTTTACCCATCACTAAAAGTAATCCTACACACCTAAAGAATTTTTATACCAAAATTAATTTTTCTCTCACCATAACCCTTTTTCATTCTCATGAACATACTATTTCATTGTACTGACGATCTTAGGAACCAGAACACACCATCTTTGCACCCCATCATTGATGTTTCATTCTTTCTTGTCAACAGGCCATCATCATTATCGTTCGACAAAATCATCACTTTGTTCGTCATTATCGACACACCATCTTTGACAATTGGGGTGCCACAATGGCGGAACCCCCTTCTGCTACTCCCCCGAAAATTACATTTTTATGAGACTTTCACCCCCACTAAAAGATAAGAAAGAAATCTATTTGTTTTTTTCAAATCCAATCCTACATATCTTTCTTTTTTCAAAATATCTAATTCATTTTTCTCTCTTTATCTCATTAAAATTTCAAAATAAAAAAATCTCAACAACCCAATGGTGATGGGGTACTCATCCATGTTGATGTAGTTCTTGTTAATGTAGTTCATGATGAGCTCGTCGCACTCTGGCTCCATCAGCGGCACAATCAAAACTTCCTAAACAAACCAACAGTATGGATGGAAAATGATAGTGCTCTGGATGAACGGTTAGGATTAAGGAAGCATGGAAAACACATATTGCCAATGTGGAAATCGTAACATGCAGTGGCTCAAACCAAATGAGCAAATAATAATAAACTAATGTATGGATTTAAATAAAATTAAATGGCATAAAATAAATGTCAATTTTAATATGAAAATAAAAAAATGGAATACCCAATTTTCACAATGATAAATAGAGTATGAAATAAAGGGCGAGAGGAGATATTTGCATGAAGCTTCTGGGGCGGAGCCCGAAGTCGCACCTCACAATGTCCGGAAGCACAAAAAATTCACCACACTAGAAGTAATTTTACCCATCACTAAAAGTAATCCTACACACCTAAAGAATTTTTATACCAAAATTAATTTTTCTCTCACCATAATCCATTTTTCATTCTCATGAACATACTATTTCATTGTACCGACGATCTTAGGAACCAGAACACACCATCTTCGCACCCCATCATTGATGTTTCATTCTTCCTTGTCAACAGGCCATCATCATCATCGTTCGAAAAAATCTTCGCTTTGTTCGTCATTATCGGCACACCATCTTTGACAATTGGGGTGCCACAATGGCGGAACCCCCTTCTGCTACTCCCCCGAAAATTACATTTTTATGAGACTTTCACCCCCACTAAAAGATAAGAAAAAAAATCTATCTGTTTTTTTTTCAAATCCTATCCTACATATCTCTCTTTTTTCAAAATATCTAATTCATTTTTCTCTCTTTATCTCATTAAAATTTCAAAATCAAAAAATCTCAACAGCCCAATGGTGACGGGGTACTCATCCATGTTGATGTAGTTCTTGTTAATGTTGTCCATGATGAGCTCGTCGCACTCTGGCTCCATCAGCAGCACAATCAAAACTGCCTAAACAAACCAACGGTAGGGATGGAAAATAATAGTGCTCTAGATGAACAGTCAGGATTAAGGAAGCAAGGAAAACACAGATTGCCAATGTGGCAATCGTAACGTGCAGTGGCTCAAACCAAATGAGTAAATAATAATAAACTAATGTATGGATTTAAATAAAATTAAATGGAATAAAATAAATGTCAATTTTAATATGAAAATAAAAAAATGGAATACCCAATTTTCACAATGATAAATAGAGTATGAAATAAAGGGAGAGAGGAGATAATTTCATGAAGCTTTTGGGGCGGATCCCGAAGTCGCACCTCACAATGTCCGGAAGCACAAAAAATTCACCACACTAGAAGTAATTTTACCCATCACTAAAAGTAATCCTACACACCTAAAGAATTTTTATACCAAAATTAATTTTTCTCTCACCATAATCCATTTTTCATTCTCATGAACATACTATTTCATTGTACCGACGATCTTAGGAACCGGAACACACCATCTTCGCACCCCATCATTGATGTTTCATTCTTCCTTGTCAACAGGCCATCATCATCATCGTTCGACAAAATCGTCGCTTTGTTTGTCATTATCGACACACCATCTTTGACAATTGGGGTGCCACAATGGCGAAACCCCCTTCTGCTACTCCCCCGAAAATTACATTTTTATGAGACTTTCACCCCCACTAAAAGATAAGAAAAAAAAACTATCTGTTTTTTTCAAATCCTATCCTATATATCTCTCTTTTTTCAAAATATCTAATTCATTTTTCTCTCTTTATCTCATTCAAATTTCAAAATCAAAAAATCTCAACAGCCCAATGGTGACGGGGTACTCATCCATGTTGATGTAGTTCTTGTTAATGTAGTTCATGATGAGCTTGTCGCACTCTAGCTCCATCCACATGGTGATGAAGGATTCCAGGTTCAAGCAGACATTATTTCAAATACAACATTTAAAAGCGCTAGAAAAGTGCATTTACAACATAAAAAAAACACTTTTAATCTCAGTGAAGATAAAGGAGCTATTTTTTATCAGCGCTCAAAAAAACGCTCATAAAGGCCCCTTTTATCAGCGTTAAAAAAAGCGCTGATAAAAGTGGTGTTTTATCAGCCTTTTTTTAGCACTGATAAAAGTCAATTTTTTTTTGAATCAGAGCCATCTTTTAACAGCGCTTGACCCCCCTTTAACAGCGCTAACCCCCACCTGTACCCCCCCCCCCCACCCCCTTTAACAGTGCTATCCCCCCACCCTGCACCCACCCACGCGCCTCTGCCTCCCCCATGATTCAAACTCGGGACCTCTCCCATGCACGCTTGGACCTTTTACCACTCCCCTGTGTTTCTTTGTTCTTTATTTAATGATATATCTATATGTATCTATATATACTTATATTTATTCGTATATTAATATAGATTTATATTAATATATATATGTATATTTAGTTATATTAATATATATATATATATTTATTTATTTATTCATATGTTAATATATATATATATATATATTTAGTTATATTTTTTTATCTGTATATTTATTAATATATTAATATATATTTACAAGATTTGTTTTAAATACATTTATAATATATATTCTTTTTTGTGTGTTTATAAATAAATACATACATACATATATACAACATACATACAACATACATACACATGTATATATTTTATATATGTGTGTGTATCTGTAAGTATAATTATACATATTTATATATATTTACATATATTATATATTCATATGTATATTCATATATTATAGTATATAGATAATATACATCAGTTTGTTAATACATACACACACTAATACACACACACACACACACACACACTACAAAGGTATGTAAATATACATATATTTGTATTTTAAATAAAATGGATATTATAAGGCTTATATATTGAGAAATATACTTTATATATAAATATGTTTAATTATTTATCTGTAGAATTAAATTTTTATGTGTGAATATATGAAAAACATTTATATATTGTTATATATTTGATTATAAATAACATTAAATTATGAAAAATGATAAAATTTCAAAGCTATAATATCAATATGAATGTAATCCCTCATAATAAATTCAGTCCTCATTGAAAAAGGGCAAAAAGACCCCCTGAAAACGAGGCTTAAATTCCATCAAATGTTAAAAAAATTTGGGTATCCCGACTAAAAACTCAGTTTTGAAAGCCTTCTGGACTTTTTTTGACTTCAAAAAATGAGAAAAAAGATTTCCTTTTGTCCCCAGCATATAGAGATCATCGTAGAATTCAATTTGATATGTTGTAGAGCTCAAATGGACACTCAGATCAAAAGTTATGGTCATTTGAAGTTTTAGTTACGTTTTCAACTTATTTTAAATCTTTTATTAATTTTTTATTTTTGTGTCTTTAAATTGTTATTAAATGATTATTATTAAATGATAATTAGCAAATTATTAATTAATAATATTTTTTAAAATATTTTAAATCCATTTTCACTAAATTTCTTATATATTAAATGTAAATGTCTACTTACACTTATCTAAAACATATTTAAAAAATATATATTATATTTATATTAATATAAATATATTTATATATTTATATATTAATATATTATTTTTAATTGTTTTTTTTGAAATATACCCTTTAACAGTACTAATAAAAAACACTGATAAATAATCCTCTTTATCAACGCTAATAAAAAAAGCACTGATAAAGGGGGCTCCTTTAACAGCGCTAAAAAGCACTGATAAAAGGGGTACCTTTATCAGCACTAAAAAAAGCACTGATAAATATGTACTTTTAACATCACTTTTTTTAGTGATGTTAAAATTACCCTTTATTAGTGTTTTTTTAGCACTGATAAAGGTACCTCCTTTATCAATGCTTTTTTTAGCGCTGTTAAAGGCTGGCACTACAGAAACTCAATTTTGTGGTAGTGAGGATGAACTCATCGTTTATTAAAATATAGTGATATAAATTGTATTTAAAAATATACAAATATGTATATATAAATTAAATCATTCTTGTTCCATTTATATGCCCCTTTTCGTGCTGCTAAACAAGGGGATTTTATCAGGGCTTAGAAAATTATTAATAAAATGACCCTATGGTGGACGATTGAGTAGGTGGACCAAGTGGGCATGAACATTGTTGGATAGAATTTGAACAAAACGTTTTCTGTTGATTTTATTTATTTGGATTTATTTTCGTACATTGTACCCTTTTGTTTAGTTTTGGTTTATTATATCATGTATGTCATCTTTCAGTTTTTTGCATGTACTCTGATTATTTATTATATTGTTTACTTAGTAATTGAGTTATGACATAATACTGAGTGTATAGTCTCTTCACTAACAAACTTAGATCATCACTGCTAGTTGACAACCTCTAGCCTATGGAGAGGCGTGTCTGTGGTCATATGTAAACCCATATCGGACCCAATGGTTTGGGTCGGGGTGTTACAAAATGATATCAGATCACTATGATTCATTACTTGTCTTTTCTATTTACTTTTATTTGGGATAGGGTAAATAGGAGTTAGGAAGGTTGGGACTCAAGCAAGGGAACTATGTTAGTGTCTGATTAGCACTGAATAGTGGATCTCTAAGTTTCCATAAAGTGGATAATTTATGTTTTTGTTGTTTGATGTTATCGTTGATTAAATTCACATTGGGCGATGCACATGATGTTGATATACTGATTTATGGGATTCGGTGTGTGTCCATGCAACATGCTAGGCATGCAGGCTCACATGCCAAATATACATATTTCTTTCATTAGATTGATCCAAAATAATTAGATTCATGTTTAAATTATGATATGTATTTTGGTACATTATTCCTTGAATTCCTTATCTAATCTTGTTGTAAAATATTCTTGGGTGTATATATGTGGTTGTGACTAACGTGCAGAGCCAAGATCTTTCGACTCCTTCTGTGGGAAGTGACTTTTCTAGTCTCTACAGCTATAAAAAGAAGGGGCACCTTCTCAATGATTATACCTATACTCTCAAGACTCGTCACTAGTGTGGAAAGATTTGTCATCTCACAATAAAAAAAGAACTACTTAGCGGTGGTTTATTACTGGAATTTCTAGTAACCGTCGTGAAATAAATTCAGTTAAAAAATATATAATATAGCGGTGGTTTAATCAAATCGTTGATATGTTTTTTTTATTATTTTAAAAATTAGTGGCAGTTTCAATTAAACCGCTACTACATGTTTTAAAAAATCGTAATTCCTACCCCTCCCTCTGTGCGATCCCAACCCCTATCCCCCTGACCCCCTCCTCTCCCCTCCTCGGTGTGACCCTCACCCCGCCACCTCGTCGGCGACCCCCATTCCCCCCACCCCTATGACCTACCTCCTCTATCTTCAATGACGACCCCGACCCCTACAACCCCCCTCTAACCTCCCTCTCTCCAACAGTGACGTAGACCCCCCCCCCAACCTCCCTCTCCTAGGCTCAGTTCGCCTCCTTGGCGGCTCAAATCCCCTCCTCAGTGGCTCAGATCCCCTCCTCAGCTACAAGGAAGACCCCTCCCCCCTAAAGGTTGTATCATACTTCCTATAATCACCCTAAATCTATTATTGAGTAGCATTCTATGGATAATCAGGTGTGATAAAAAAAAGTATAAAAATTGTTTTTTATTCATTCAGCATTAATGCATATATGTAATTTTGGTTTATAATGTTTTATTTGGATTTTGTAGTTATTTATTTGGAGTTATAACAATCATTAATTTTGGTTATGTCGTATTAAATTAAAAAAATGATTTTGTTTATGATATAAGTCATTTATGGAATCTAGATCATTCATAATTTCATGGTTTTTATTTGATATTAATAAATTCCATTTTGTTATATATATGTTAATGCCACCAATTTTTGACATATACATAATTGAGACTATTTTCCTACTCATGACCAATTGGTGGTAGGGTTTGGGGTCACACATGGTTTCATCACCAACCCTGACAAGGTCTCTAAGGATAAAGTCCTTGAAAATGAGATATTAGACCCTTTAAAAATTTATTAGAATGCTTCATGTTTTATGCATATGTGAGGAATTGTTTAGTTTAATAAAATCTATCGAAAAATGATAGAGTAGTTAGGGTTAAGTTTTACATGCATGATAATCAATTATTGGTTATGGTAACTGGGAAATCCAACATAGTTTCGTTGATTTTATTTTAACTAACATGATTTTTAAGAGAACTAATTATAGTGTATAGTTTCTTCTTTGTTGAGTCAAATGACTAATTTTTTATCATTTGATATGAATCAGAAACTCCCAAATGTTTTTCCAAATATGTGATAATGTTTCCCCTCATCATAAAACCTTTGATTTTTTGGATCCCCTAAAAGTAAAAAAATAATGATTCAACATATTAAATGGTGGACCTTAAATGGTAGAATGAAGTATAATAACATGTAATAACCTAAAACTATTGTGTTTATCTCTTTTAGCCATCCAATAGTGTGTGATATCCAAATAAAGTATACTTTTCATTCATTTTTTTAAAGGGGTGCTCTTGGTATTAGTTAGACCATGGGAAAACATTGATCAATGTAGCTAATTTTTCAATGGAATGAACCCTCCTTAGTTACAACACTAGGGTAGAATACACCGTTATCTTTTCCTCCCATAAAAAAATACCATCTACATATAAAATATCAAAAAATGATATATCTTTATCATCTTTAATATAGAGGTTGTTTTCCACACTTCCATTATTAAATATTAATTGTTTCAAGCATGTTTCTAACTTCAAATAACCTACTCTTGAGTCTTATTCTAACTAGTATAGATCCATCTTTAACCTAAAAAATTAATTTTAACTTTACTGAGAAATAATAATTTATTTGATTCATGTTTTTATATTAGAAGTTTAGTAAGAAAAAGTTCATTATTTGATTTATCCCATTTTCCTTTATAGTTGTTACGAAAGAGTAAATGATGAAGTTGGGTGATATTTAATTTTGATTGTACCTATTTGATTAAACATTTATATCTTTATATCTGAATGTATAGGGAGAATAAAATCCAATAACTATGGATAAAAGTTGGATTAATTTATCTCAAAACACACCTCGATATTCTAAGGGTTTTGGAAGGTTTTTTATATTATGAAATTACAAAGTAATCAATGGATGGTAGAATAAAATATTTGTGTCCCAATTGTAAATTCAAACAATGGTTAAATAAAAACAATGTATATGAGCATTTGATATTGAAACAATTTTCTTCTCGATAAGTATGTTGGATTTTTCATGGTGAATCAAATGTTATGGAAAGTCAAAACAACAACAATATTATCAATGAAATACAAAGTGACCTGACATAGGAGAATTCAGTTTGAAATTTGTTAATTGATTCATTTTGTTTTGTAGAATACAATGTCCAAGATTTTAATAGATCAACATAACCTTCATTTGATCCTGAGTAGGTTAATCTTGCTCAAAACTTCAGTGATGAAAAAAATTATTTTTATGAATTAGTTGAATACGAACAACAAGAATTATATAAAGGGTGTACCAAGTATTCAAAGTTCCTTTTTACTTAATTTATATCATATCAAGTGTCTATGTGGAATTACTAACAAAGAAATGTCCATGATTTTAGAGTTTCTTTGTGATGTATTTAATGAAGCTAAGATCCCTACATCATTCTATGAGATGAATAAATTCATCAACAAACTTGGACTTGATTATACAAAGATACATGAATGCCATAATGATTTCATGCATTACTAGGGAGAAGAGTCTAATAAAGAAGAATGCACAAGGTGTTATATAATAATATGGAAGTCAATGAACAAAAATGAGAGTATAAATCAATGCAACCCCAAGAAGAAACAAAATAAGAAGACTCCTGCAAAGGTATTGTGTTACTTTCCTCTGAAACCATGCTTTCAAATATTATTTATGTCATCTAAGACTTCATACGACATGAAGTGTCATGCTCAGGATAATAATGATGGCTTGATAATACATCCAAAATATTTAACATCATGGAAGATGTTTGATTATCTATATCCATATTTTTTCTTTGGATCCTAGGAATGTACATTTTGCATTGGGTTCTAATGGTTTTAACCCTTTTGGTACTTTAAATACAAATTATAGCATTTGGCTAGTTGTTTTGATCCCCTATAATCTACCTCTATGAATGTGTATGAATAATACTTCTTTCATTATTTCGATGATTATTCCTAGAAAGAAAATGTATGGAAATGACATTGATGTATACCTTCAACCTTTAATCAAATAATTATGAGAATTATGGGATGATGTCTTGGAAACATATGATGCTTTAATAAGACATATATTCAAAATGCATGCTACTTTAATGTGGAAAATTAGTGACTTTCCTAGACTGGAAAATTTATTTGGTTGTAACACTCATACTGGTTTGGCTTGTCTAGTTTGTAATTTTGATTTTAAACCTCAATAATTACCTTACAACATAAAATAGTGTTTTATGTGCCATCATCAATTTTATAAATTCAGGTTTAACAATACATGATTCAATGGAGACATTGAAATGAGAAATTCACTGAAATTGTTATCTGGTTTAGAAATCTTAGGATAATTAATGAATGTCACTGAAGAATTTGAAAATTGTCATCAGTTTAAAGAAGGGGGAAAAGGTACGAGGTACAATATCCTAAGAATATAGAAAAAAAAAATGGAAGAAAAAGAGTATATTTTTCAAACTTCCTTATTGGGGTTTTAATTTGATGCATCATAATCTTGACATAATGCATATATTGAAGAACGTATGTGACAATGTAATTTTTACAGTGATTAATGAGCAGGGAAAATCAAAGGATCGCCTTAATGCTTGTAAATATTTGGAGTAAATGAATATAAATCATGGTTTGTGGGAAAATGAGAATGGAAAGTATCCTTCATCTATTTTTACAATGAAAATCATGAGAAAGATATATTACTTCAAACTTTAAAGAATATAAAAGTGCCAGATGGATATTCAAGTAACATATCAAGGTGTATTAACTTAAAACATCAAAAGTTACATGGATTAAAAAGTCATGAATCAGATATTTTGATGGATCAGTTATTGCCATTGGATTTTCAGAACACTTTACTTGAAAAAATAATTGTGGTTATAGTTTATTTTTTTACCCTTTTCAGATATATTTGTGGAAAAACTATAAATCCAAATGAGCTTTGTAAAATTCAAGAAATAATTATTTTGACACTATATCATTTGAAGATGTTATTTCCCCCTTCATTCTTTATAGTCATGATTCATTTGACTGTTCATTTGGTTGAATAAGCTAAACTTGGTAGACCAGTACAATATTTACAGATGTATCCAATTGAGAGGTACATTGATATTATTTTTATTTTCATTAGTGAATTAGATTTTATCAAATTGTTGGGTAATTTTTTTAATATGTTTCTTATTTTTTTAACAAGTTCTTAGGTCATTTGAAATCATATGTAAGGAATAAAGCTCAAACAGAAGGATCTATTAATGAAGGTTACATAGTCGGGGAGTGTTTGACCTTCTGTTCTAGGTATTTGGATGGGATTGAGACTAGATTCAATCGTGTTGGACATACTGATGACATCTCCACTAATTATCATTTTGAAAATTAGTCATCAGTATTTACAACTATTGTACAACCAATTATAAAGAGGTAAAATTTTACACTGACTAAATTGGAGTTTCTATAAGCACATAGATATGTGCTACTCAATAGTGATATTTCATGTCCATTTATTAAATAATTTTGACTACAAACAAAGAGGTGACTAAGGGATCGAGCTCTAAATGAGATGGAATTAACAAAAGATGTTAATAAGGATCTTGTTGAATGGTTCACCCGTCATTTAAGTATATAATCATATTTATATTATTGATGTCTAATTATTTTGTTTATGTTAAAAGTAACACCATATATCTTTTTGTATAGATAATGAATGTTGACAATCTAGCTGAAATGCTGAATAATTTGAAGTTTTTTGCTCGAGGTTCTCTAAAGCAGGCTAAGAGTTTCGATGTCTACAATATTCATGGATTTAGGTTTCATAAAATCTATCATGAAGAAAACTTGAAAACTCAAAATAGTGGTGTATTTACATTTACAAAGGTGGTATATTATAGGAAGATAAATGATATAATTGAATTAAACTATCATGCCCAGTTTTCAGTTGTCTTATTCAAATATAAGTGGGTCAACATTGATAGGGGCACTAGTAGAAAAATGGTTTTTAACGTCAGTTTTTTTTTATTTTCGACGTCGGTTTTTAACCGATGTCGAAGTCGCCAACGTAAAAAATATGAATTTTTACGTTGGTTTTTGTAAACCAACGCAAAAAATGAATAACATTTGTTTTTTGGCGTCGGTTTTGTAAAAAACCAATGCCAAAAAAACTAATTCATATCATTTTTGGCGTCGGTTTTCATAAAAACCGGCGCGAAAAATTAAAAAAAATAGTTTTGGCGTCGGTTTTTATAAAAGCCGATGCAAAAAAGCAATTTTTTTCTATGTTTTAGATCATTTACTAAGCTTTGATTTGACAGGTTGTGGACCTAAAACGGAGTTACAGTTCAAAAGTTATCGCCGTTAGAAGTTGAACCTATCAAAGTTTTGATTGATACAACTCGTTTCAAAGAAAACATGATAAACAGAAATTAAAATCATATACACCAAATGAAATAAAATAATCATAATACATCAAACATATTTCAATGGTTTTAGGGGATTCCATCGAAACGATATGTTTTTTATCATCATATAACTTGTATTTATAAATGAGAATGAATCATCATTATAAGAAAGCTAATCGAGTTTTTTAGAAATGAAGGATAATAATAATAAAGAAAACAAATGAATAGAATATGTACCGTGTTCAAATTAATGATTGAAGTCACATTGAAATATTGATTGAATGGAATATGTTGAAAATGATGAGCAAAGGAGAAACTGGATATATATATAGTAAACAGAAATATTTTCAATTGCGTTGTACGAAAATGTAGGCGGGATTTTAAAAAGTTAACGCGCGTTGTGAAAAAAATTGAAATTCTGATCCTGCGTTACTCTTTGGCGTCAGTTTTGTTTGAAACCGACACAAAATAGTATTTACATTGGTCTTTTGGTGTCGGTTTTTTAGAAAATAGATGCCAAAAATTTCAATCGATATCCTTTTTGGCGTCGGTTCTTAAAAAAACCGACGAAAAAAACTAAAAAATATATATTTTGGCGTCAGTTTTTATGAAAACCGATGCCATAAAAGTTTGAAGAAAAATGTTTGGCGTCGGTTTTTTAACAAACTGACGCTAAAAATTTAAGAAAAAACTACTTTTCACGTCGGTTTTTAAAAAAACCGACGCCAAAAACAAAAAATAATTTTTTTGGCGTCGGTTTTTAAAAAAACCGACGTGAAAAGTTAAAATATATTTTTGGCGTCGGTTTTTATGAAAACCGACGCCAAAAAATTAAAAAAAAAATTACAGTGTTTTAGATATTTCTCTAATCTTTGATTTTACTGGTCGTGGAGCAAAAACGGAGTTACGGATTACAAGTTATGGATATCGGAAGTTGACCTTCTCTAAAAGAAGTCTTAAAGAAGTTCAACTTTCAAAGGCCATAACTTTTAATCCGTAACTCTGTTTTAGCTCCACAACTAGTCAAATCAAAGATTAAGAAATTATCTAAAACACTGTAATTTTTTTTTAATTTTTGGCGTCGGTTTTCATAAAAACCGACGCCAAAAATATATTTTTACTTTTCGCGTCGGTTTTTTTAAAAACCGACGCCAAAAAAATTATTTTTTGTTTTTGGCGTCGGTTTTTAAAAAAAACGACACGAAAAGTAGTTTTTTTTAAAAAATTTAGCGTCGGTTTGTTAAAAAACCGATGCCAAAATATATTTTTTTTAGTTTTTTGCGTCGGTTTTTTTAAGAACCGACGCCAAAACAATTTTTTTTCCTTTTTGGCATCGGTTTTTAAAAAAACCGATGCCAAAAATTCACCGAAAAAATTATTTACGTCGGTTTATAAGAAACCGACGTCAAACTTGTGACGTTAAAAATCATTTTTCTACTAGTGGGGTATAATGAAATATTTGTTACATTTTACTTATATCAAATTCTCTCGCTTGATAGGTAAATATGGTTTATTATGTGGATGATGAAATACATGAAGGTTGGAGTGTTGTTGTACACTTAAAACAAATAGAATTATATGATATGGGCGATGAAGATCAATTGGTGATTTTTGATAGTGAACCCCATCAACCACAAAACATTGAATATTTTTTTCCTGACAATATCAAAATAGTAGAACTTGCAATAGAGGGTGAAAATGAAATATTCATCACAATGGAGTTTGATAACAATGAATATAATGAAGATAAAGATGATTGAATGTATAAATTGGTAATAAAAATATATTATAGTTTATCATTGATAAGTGTTTCGTACATGTATACATTTTTCTAGTTTTATTTTTTTTATAAAAAATTTTTAGTTTTTTATTTTTTATACATTTAATATACCTTAACCATTTGAAATGTATGAATGTCGAGAACAAAAAAAATCAGGATCTTAAATGACCAACATCTCAGAGCACGCCACCACTACCATCATATTTTGTGGATCCTAGTGATTCAGTTGTACCTAAATCTACTAGCAATCCAGTAATTTCCCTAGATGTTTTTGGTATCCCACTGTCTTATTCGCCTTTGGAGATGGAGTAGTTGGTCACCCCTCCATCTGGGGGATATTGGCGAGTTACCATTACTGGTATGTATGCCATTTTTCAAAAAAAAACTTTATATTTTATTAAAATTTTAATGTATTTTTCAAATATATAAAGACAACCATAGAAGGGATAGAAATATGAACATGACAGATGAATGAGACTTAAAGGAATTCAATATTATCATTCCATTTGATGAGTTTGGGGTGCCTACCAGTGACACTTCCAGAATATATGGGAAGATTCTTGGCAGCTTGCTTGTAAGACAGTGAGATTTTCCATTAATTATAAATATTGGAGGCATATTCCTACAGCTTGGAAAAATGAGGTCTTTGATACTCAAGTGAAGGTAAAATTAATTTAATATTCCTTGATAACTAATTTAAAAGACATGAGTAAAATTTTGTAATATACTTTTAAAGTGTTATGTTTCTTATTTCTAGATGTTTTTTTCATTTTGATGTCCCCGACTTCGTTTCACACCCATGGACTTTAAAAATTTTGGGCAAGAATTGGAGAGATTTTAAATGGAGATTATGGCATGAGTTTAATGACACTTTTCTGAGCTCGTGATTGATGTATGAGAAAGTTTCTGAATGCATTTCTCGTGAGCAATGCAAGCCCTTTGTTGATATTAATAGAGATTCATCTCATGAGGTAATTTCATATTTTATAGTATCTTAATAACATAAACATAATAAAATTATAATTTTTATTAATGTTGCTATTTTTTAAGGAATTATCAAAAAAAATATTGTGAATCATGAGAAAAAATTCCTTCATCACATCGCTAGATCTCAGATTTTTTCAAGAAAAATAATATTTTTGGCTTGTATTTTATTCATTATTATTTGTATCATTTTATTATAAATAAAGGTTTTTTAACTTGTTTATATATTTTTTATAAATGATAATGAATTAGGTCACTCTGTTGGATGAACAGAGATGTGGTTTAATGTGTATAGGAAACCTGATGATAGTTTTGTAAAAGACCCTACCAAAGTCGTTGGAGTAAGTAATTTTCAATACCATTTCATATTATTTTATTACCATAAAAAATAATAACGAAAAATATATTATAACAACTAACAAGCCTTAAACCCAATTAAATTGGGCTAGATACATGGATCAAACAATGCCAATTTGGCGTCATTTGATACATCTAGTCAGGCCCAATTAATTGGATTTAAGACTTGTTTGTTGTTATAATATAATTTTAATTATTATGTTTTTATAGTTTTGAAATAAAAATAATTAGTAATGAAAAAATTATTAATTAGATAATATTATGAAGTTTGTATATTTTAAAAAATCATTGTTAATATTTTTGTATTAACAGGTTAAAATTCAAGAAGTTTGGGATGAGAACCCTTCACAATCATCATCGGTTTCCCAAAATGATGTGGTTGGAATAGTTTTGAAGAAGGAGCATCCCAAACATGTATAGTGGATGGGTTCTAGGCCTACTCCATCAGTTACCTTTGGTAGGGAGGTGTCATGCATTACTAATACACCTGGTGGGGGTTCGAGTAGTGTCGTTGATCGAGAATAACAAAGAGAAATTGCAATATTGAAAGGAAAAGTGCAGAACATGACTCTTAAAGACAAACATAGGATCAATGGCAGTCATAAATGGAAAATGATTTAGTTTTTTTGTATTTAATCAGATGACTAGCACAATCCCCGAAGAAATTTCCAGCCTTAGAGTAAATTCTAAATTCTATAGATCATTCACACATTTTCAAATAACACATACAACATCCATAAATAAAACTAAAATGAAACTTTTATATAGAAAACATGCATTTTGAGTCATACTGGTTATATTTTATTCTGGATTGATGTGTGGTTGAATCCTACACATAAAAAATTAATTATAGAACATTATCTATAAGTTTGAAAATAATATGAGCTTGTTTGTTTGGTTTTGACTCAGTAAACACTTCTTAAAGGTGAAAAATCCTTTAAAAACAAGTTTTGGGGGGGTATAAAACTAGAAAATGAGGTCATATTTCCCTAAAATCAAAATATAATGACCATAGATTGAATTTTGAAATGTAAGAACTGACGACACATCATTATGAATGACAGTTTTCTCGTTATGGTCGTAAACATGTTTTTAGTGTTTTAAAACACTAAAACATGAATGGAATGGTAACAACCATATAAAACAACCTCATATTGATGTGAAATCATGGTACAACCACCACTAAGTTATTTTTTATGTGTACGCATAGACAACACATCAATACGACCTATGGTGTGGTCGAAATTACTTGGTAAACACTTCTTAAAGGTACAAAAGCCTTTAAAAACAAGTATTAGGAGGTTAAAACAAGGAAAATGATGTCAGTTTTCCTTAAAATCAAGGGGAAAAGATCATAGATTGAATTGGGAAATGTAGGAACCAACGATACGTCATTCTGAATGGCGGTTTTTTCGTTATGGTCGTAAACAATTTTTAGTGTTTTAAAACACTAAAACGTGTGTGGAACGTTCAAAATCATAGAAAAAAAACCTAATATTGATGTAAAATCATGGGAAAATTGATGATTTATTTCTGATGTGTACTCATAGAAAACATGTCAATATGGCGTGTGGTGTGGTCAGAATTACTCAGTAAATACTTATTAAAGGTACAAAAGCCTTTAAAAACAAGTTTTAGGGGGTCAAAACCTATAAAACGGTGTTTTATTTCCCTGAAATTAGGGGTAAATGACCATATATTTAATTTTGAAATGTGGTAACTGACATGACGTCATTCTAAATGATGGTTTTCCTGTTATGGTCGTAAATGCGTGTTTAGTGTTTTAAAACACTAAAACATGTATGGAATGGTTAAAACAATATAAAATGACCTTAGATTGATGTGAAATCATGGGAAAACCACCACTGAGTTATTTTTGACATGTACGCATATACAAAATATCAATCTAGTGTGGTCGGAATTACTAGATAAACATTTCTTAAAGGTTCAAAAGTCTTTAAAAAAGTGTTGGGGGTTAAAACCAAGAAAATGGAATTGGATTGCCCGGAAATCAAGGGAAAACTTCTATAGATTAAATTTTGAAATGTAGGAACCGACGACACATCATTCTAAATTACAATTTTCATGTTATGCCTGTAAATGTGTTTTTAGTGTTTTAAAACACTAAAATGTGTGTGGAACAATCAAAAGAATAGAAAATGACCTCATATTGATTTGAAATTATGGGGAAACCACCTATGAGTTATTTTTGACATGTACATGTAGAAAACACATCAATCTAATGAGTGGTGTGGTTGGAATTACTCGGTAAACACTTCTTAAATGTAGAAAAGCTTTTAAAAAAAAGTGTCAGAGGGTAAAAATATGAAAAATGACATCGTATTGCCCCGAAATCAAGGGAAAACGACCTTAGATTGAATTTTGAAATGTAGGAACTGACAACACATCATTCTGAATTACGTTTTTACTATTATGGTCATAAACATGCTTTTAGTATTTTAAAACATTAAAACATATGTACAATGGTCAAACCCATAGAAAATGACCTCAAATTGATGTAAAATCATGTGAAAACCTCCACTGAGTTATTTTTAACATGCAAACACGGACAAAATGTCAATCCAACCTATGATGTGGTTGGAATTACTCGATAAACACTCCTTAAAGGTGAAAATTCCTTTAAAAACAAGTGTCAGGGGGTTAAAACTAGAAAATCAATGTCGGATTGCCCTGAAATCAAGGAATAAAAAGTGTAGATTGAATTTTGAGATTTAAGAACCAACTTCATGTCATTCTGGATAACGATTTTTCCGTTATGACAGTAAACACATTTTTAGTATTTTAAAAGACTAAAACATGCATGTAACGGCCAAAACCATAGAAAATGATCTTAGATTAATTTTAAATCATGGGAAAACCACCATTGAGTTATTTTTTATGTTTACATGTAGACAACATGTCAATCCGATGTGTGGTGTGGTTGGAATTAATCAGTAAACACTTTTTAAAGGTATAAAAGCCTTTAAAAACAATTGTTAAGGGATAAAAACTAGGAAAACGACATCATATTTCCCTTAAATTAGGGGAAAATGACAGTAGATTGAATTTTGAAATATAGGAACTGACGACACGTCATTCTGAATAACAGTCTTCTCGTTATGGTCGTAAACGTGCTTTTCATGTTTTAAAACACTAAAACGTGTGTGGAATGATCAAAACCATAGAAAACAACCTCATATTGATGTGAAATCATGGTATAACCATCTTTTTATTATTTTTTATGTTTATACACAGACAACACATCAATATGATATGTAGTGTGGTCGGAATTACTCGGTAAACACTTCTTAAAGGTACAAAAGCCTTTAAAAACAAGTATTGGGGGGTCAAAACCAAGAAAAAATGTCGGGTTGACTTGGAATTAGGGGGAAATGACCATAGATTGAATTTTGAAATGTAATAACTAACAAAAAATCATTCTTAATGACAATTTTCTCATTATGACCATAAATTCATTTTTAGTGTTTTATAACATTAAAATGTGTATGGAATGGTCAAAACCATATAAAACGACCTCAGATTGATGTTCACTCATGAGAAAACCACCTATGATATATTTTTTAAATATAGGATATGTTGTGATGTAAAATTATTTAAAAAAATTATTAAGTAAATTTCAAACACATTTCACGTTGCTTTAAAAAAATAGAATATTTACTCGTGCCTTTTAAGTTTCAAGTGTTGAATCTTATCTTAAATAGGTAAGTTTATGTTTTAAAAGTGATTTTAATTATATATTATTTGTTTTATGTTAAAATTTATCCTGATTTATAAAAAAATAACAAATTTTATGTGCAGTATTCTGAATATATTCTGCATCTTTTCTCTTTCGCATTTCTTTTTTGAAATGTCCTGGTTTTCATTGTATGTGGAAGATGTTGGAAGTAGGTAGGAGGTTAACCGTTCTGATCCAAGAAATTATTTATAAGGTAGTTATGATGGTTCTTAATTTTCATGGTATGTTAAAATTTTATCAGTTATTCTACTGTAATTATGATTTATTATGTTTAGTTTTATTTTTTTTATTTTTTGTTATAGTTGATGAGATAACGTGGTCGGTTTTAGTTGATGAGATGATGTGGAGGAAAAAGGATACTGTAGAGGTAATTATGTAGATTTATATTGGTCATGATTTGTTTTTGGACAAATTTTATATGTATATATTGACGACTGATGTATTGGTTGATAGATGTATGGGTTTACTGAGACTAAGGTCGTGATGATTGTGAATGAATAATGTATGTATAATGGGTTTATCATATATTTATGTTTTAGTTTATTGTATGTTAGTTTTTTTTATATTTATAGGTTTTTATTAAATATTAAAAAAATCATGTTTAGTGATAGTTCTTAGTAACCACCACTAAACACATTAAAAAATATGTTTAATAGCGGTTAGAATAAATCACCACTAAAACAAATCGCCACTGATATGTTTAGTAGTGGTTTATTTCATTTTATTTATATTTTCCTCAGATATTTCTTTTATAAAACAACCACCACTAAATAAACAAGTAACCACCGCTAAATGCTCCAAAAATTACACATAATAATACCGCTATGAAATTAAAGAACTCACCGCTAAATGGATAGTTATTGTGCAATACATGGTGGTTTTAATAACTGCCATTATAAGATTAGGTGGTGGTTTAAACCGCCACTAGTCCACGAAAAAACTACCAATGATTCCATTTTTGTAGTGTCTAAAGCAGTTCTATAATCAATCTTTGAGGTTGTGTACTACAGGAGTTGGCTCAAGACCTTAGCAGTTGGTACAAACCCCATAGAGGTCGGTGAACTAGGTGAATCATGAGCCTCTAGGGAATCATGAAGTGGTGGATGGAAGGCTTATGCAATTTAACTGGCTCCAGTATAAAATTGAGAGGGGCCATAGTATAAGGAATGATCCTATTTTATTATTATTCTATTTATATTACATGGTTGTTAGAGGGGCATCTTTTTCATTCATATCTGGTCAAGTAGTTTCTAGCTTAGATTTATCAGTTAAATGCACTTCTGATCTTCTATACGATGTTCTAGATCAGTGGTATGAGTTGTTTGTGCAATACTTCTAGAGATACTTTTGAGGATGAGAAGACATTAGAGGGGGAGAATTGCAACATACTCATTTTTATAAACCCTTTTTGGTTTAAATTCATAAGTCTTTTAGTGAAAATTTAATAATATTCAACTAAATTTCTACCCTTACACAGGACCTGGGGTCTATATAAGGGTAATAAAGGTTTTAAGAACTTTCATGAGGGTAAATAGGATTTTCCCTTTGTTATTTAAAGACAACCTCTTTTTTAAAGGTTTTTGTAAAGGTAATAGGGAGTTTTGGAGAGTTTATAAGGGTAGTGGCCTTTTTCAATAGGTTGCATAAGGGTAAGGCATAACCTGTATAAAGGTGACCCTCTAATTCCTTGAGCTATGTAGGGGTAAAGGCATGCTTATAAGAGTCGTGTAAAGGTAACTTAGGTGATCATTAAAGATAATGAGTCGTTGCATAAGGGTAGATAATCCACTAGGTAAGGGTAACCCAAGGCTTTCTTTACTCATGTAAAGGTAAGGCAGCACTGCGTAAGGGTACTTGCGCAATTCCACTACTTGTGTAAAGGTATTTATGGACTTGCATAATAGTAATTAGAAGTTGTGTAAAGGTATATTTTAGTTATGTAAGGGTGATCCTAAGATTTTAAAGTTAGAGTAAGGGTAATAATACCTTCATAAGGGTAAAAACCCTTACCCTTATGCGGCATCCATGAGTTGTGTAAAGGAAATCCATGTTACCCTAACATGGAACTTATTTAGGGAAAACACTTTAAAAACTTCCTTTTCCATTTCTTGTTATCTAGAATGAATCTGTAACATGTTTCAATGATTTTAAATATTGAGAATCATGGAATTAAATTCGTTGATTCATTTTCAACACTCTTCTATTAAGAAACGGTTGGGAAGAAAATTTAAATTATTAATTTAATTTGCGTATTTAATGTTGTGACTTGTACATGGTTTTACTTCTTGAAAAATACCCAAACCCTTCTAACTTTGTTTTTTATACCCCCTTGATTCTGGGAAGAATAGAAATTCTTTGTCAAGGATTTGATAATTCTTCTTCGAATGAACTAGGTTCTTTTTTTGGGTTCCAAGGGTGGTAGGACCCTCACCCTCTCTCCTCTATTCTCAGATACAGTGTTTAAAGGGATAATCTTCAGGTAACTATCTTCTTGTTCAATTCATAAAAAAGATATTTCTAATCATTATGGAAAATTGATGAAGAATCCTTAATGGTTTACCTAGATTTATCAAAGGATGATAAAGTATAATTATCATGGTTAAAGTCAAATTATTCTAGAGAGAGAGAAAAAAAATAATATTTCATGTGTGATTATAATTATTCTTTGAGAAAGAAACCGTTAAGAACATGTTATGGATTAAATGGATAATTTTTAAATTATCTAGGAGAGAGAAAGTATTATCACATGTGGAATTGTAATTTTTCTCTAAAATATTCTGAAATTATCAAGAAGGATAATCATGTTTATTCTAGATTATAAAGGAGAGAAAATTGATTACCACATGTGATATTTTATTACTAGTTTCATTCAATTTTAGGAATCCTTGGTAAGTGTTTTGAACCAATAAACTTGAGGATGTGATTCGCCTGATGTTCCTTGATGAACCTTGGAGATCTTCATCAACAACCTTGAGGTAGTAATCCCTTGAATTTAGCTCATATTTTCTATGGGTTCTTGGTGTGATTGATTGGAATGCATGTGTAGATCATGAGACCTATGTTTTATTCTTGATCGGATGAGGTGTGTGTGTATTAGTGACCCATTCTTATGTTTATTTTTTATAGATTTTGATGATTATGATATTGCTTGATTTGGTGTGATGATTGATCTATCATTTTTATCTTGTATCGTATGTGTTATTCTTATATATTATGCAATTTATCTTAAAGGTTGAGCCATTTGGACTATCCATTGAGTGGGATGTTCCAGACATTGGTCGGTATGTACTTGGGCTATTAAATCTGGTGAGATGTGTCACATACTTTGGGGCTATCTTTTGAGAGGGATGTGTCAGACATTGGTTGGCATGCCACATGCTTTTGGACTATCCATCGAGAGGGATGTGCCAGACATTGGTCAGTATGTACTTGTACTATCCCATCTGGTGATATGTGCTACATGATTTTAGGATATCTCACATAGGGAAATGTGTCAGGCTAACCATCGAAGTTTCTTCTGGCATAATGTTGAAGAAGGTAGAGTTTCTTTTTGGCATAGTGTTAAAGTGGGTAGGGCTAGTCTCCAAGGACCTGACATGTGTTTTTCTACTATGTGATATATTTTTGTTTATATATTTACCATGTTTATGTTTATGGAATTCACTCGTATATTTTATGCACTGATGTTAAGATTCATTGGTGGTGTCCTATTGAGTCTTGTACACAAACCATACTCGAACATTTTGGTGTGCTTGTATACTTCATGCTTAGGGATCCGATGAAGGGGAGGGTCCATGTGGTGGAAGATTGAGTAAGTGGAGCAGGTGGACACAGACATTGCTTGATAGAGTTTTGAACGGAACATATGTTGTTGCTTTTATTTATTTGGATTTATTTTCATACCTTAGATCCTTTTGTTTAGTTTTGGTGTCATTTCTCAGTTTCCACATGTAATCTAACTATTTATTATATTTTTTGTTTATTATTTGAGATATGGAATGATACTGATGATATAATCTCCCCAGTGATGTAGTTAGACCCTTGCTGCTATTTGGAAACCTTTAGCGTATGGGGAAGCACGCTTGAGGTTATGTAACAACCCGAATCAGACCCAGTGGTTCAGTTTGGGGTGTTACATTGACGATGGAATTAGTTGAATGCCTATGTTGGAATCGAATGAGGAGATTATAGAAATGGGAGGAGGATTGTGGCTTCTAATATTTATTATTATGCTTTTCGTTGTTTATGATTATGTTTTTTTTGACAAATGAAGGAGATTATATTAATCATGAAGATCAAGAGTAACAAGATCTAACATCTACAAAGGGAAAGAATCAAGACAGAGGTGATTTTCATTAGACACATGAAGAAAATCTAGATAGTGAGCTTCTTTGTTTCCTTCCCTTTTGATGAAATCGAAAGAGAAAACTATAAAGCTGCGGCTGAGTGACTTGATTTTCTTGATGAGGAAGCCATAAAATTGGAAATCGAAATCATTTGTGTTGGTGACATTGATGATGATGAGACAATAAGATTAAATTTGAATATTCTTCCATCCATAATTAATTGTAAAGGTCAGACCAGTAAGGACAACATGGGCTTCAATAATAGTTGGCTCCCAGAACGCGTGGAATGAATCCTGTATGGCTGCGATGATTTTTCCAAAATGGTCACGGACCATCAAACAAATTCCAAAAATTCCACTCTTGGGTAAAGAAGCATAGACATTAATCTTTAAAATCCCTTCCATGGGGATTCTATCTAACTTCAATTGATCGGGGTTCAGAGAACACAATCTATTCTGGGTCCCGATTCCACCCATCAATCCAGGAAGTTGCACATTCAATCCAAAAACCATAGGGTTTTGAGGTGTGATTAAATATGAAATCATTTCATCTAACCCAAAAAATCCAAGCCATGATGCAGAGTGAGGATACCTTATCAGCAGTGAATATGGAAGACCACATCATCAATAGTGATGGGAGATCTGATGTCGTGTCCAACAGCTGCTCCGAATAGGATCCCCAAGCAATCCAGACCTCCCTAACCCCTGGGCAATGGATGATTGCATGAAAAGGGGATTATTAATCAATTGAACAAAGGAGTATAACTGTTTGTTCATAACATGATGGAAGGAAAGGAATTTCAATGTGGGAAGGATACCTGTATAGATCTGCCACCAGAAGTAGCGCATCTTTAGGGGAACATTCAAGTGCCAAAAGATTTTCCACAGTCCCTCTCTATCATCAAGGTGAGCATCAAGAGAAAGTTGGTAGCCTAATCTTACTAAGTAGGATCTTGAAATATCATTGCACCAAAAAATAAAGTCTGACCCTGTATCCGTCATACAGGGAATGTTGAGAATAATTCTTCTGTATCTTTCATTAAACTAGGAGTGAATTTTATCCAAGCACCACCCGAAACTAGAATCATCGAACAAACAACAGACAGTGGCCTCCTCCGTACTAATAGAGGCTGGGGAAGTGTCCATCATGGTGTCTTTGTCAATTAACCATGGGTCCTTCCAAATGTTGACTTTTTTTTCATCCCCAATCTTCCAGTTGATTCCTTTGTCAAGTAATTTTCTTGAACCCCAGCTACTTCTCCAAAGGAAGATGGAGCGGGGGCCCAGAGAGGAGTTCCAGAAGTCAGATCAAGGAAAATATTTTGCACAAAGGATCCTCACGCACATAGATGAAGGTTGAGTTAGAAGGTGTCATCCCTTCTTAGCCAACAGAGCATCATTGAACAGGCTGAGGTCCCGAAACCCCATGCCGCCACCTGCTTTAGGGGTGAAAAGTGACTGCCAGGAAATCCAGTGAATTTTGTTTCTACTATTGCAATGACTCCAAAAAAAATTGGTAATACGGGAGTGAATCTGGTTGACAATCACACAAGGAATATTAAACAATGACATGATATAGTTGGTGATAGACTGAAGAGAAACCTTGATGAGGGTTTTTTCCGCCTTAGAAATTCTCATTGGAGACCAACCCTGGATTTTTTTCTCAATTCTATCCATGGTGGATGAGAAAATTTCTTTTTTACTGGCCTAACATCATGGGGATCCCAAGATATTTATTATGATTTTCAACCATCTGGATTCTCGTAGTGAGACAAAGCTCTGCTCTCTTATTCGGTGGCACGCCTGAGCTGAAGGAGATTTCTGATTTGGCCTGATTAATAGCTTGTCTAGAATCCATTTCATAGAGGCCAATCACATTGAATATGGAATGACATTCATCTTGTGTGGCCCTTGAGAAAAGAAGACAATCATCCGCAAAAAAGATATGAGAGATAGGCGGGCTAGTTTGGCACACCTTTGCTCCATGAATCGAGTTAGAGGACGCTGCCATAGAAATGAGGTTGGAGAAAACATCAGCCACCAAAATGAAGAGAAATGGGGAGAGAGGGTCTCCCTGACGAAGGCCTTAGGTGGGTGAAAATCTTTGTGAGTTTCCACCATTAATATTGAACCTGAAAGAAACAGAGGACACACGGTGCATGGTCATGTTAATCCATGTTGAAAAAAAGCCCATTTTGGTCATAACAAACCAGAGGAAATGTCATTCCACTTTATCATATGCCTTATTCATGTCCAATTTCCAAGACATAATTCCTCTTTTCACAACTAAGTGTGTTTTTATTGAATTGAACACCTCATGGGCCACAATAGAATTATCTGTGATGAGCCTTTTCGCAACAAAAGTGCTATGATTTCCAGAGATAATGGAAGGCAGCCATATACGCAGACGATTGACTAAAATTTTTGAAAAAAAATTATATGAGATGTTGTATAAGATGATTAGACTGAAGTTCGAATCCAAGAGGGGTTTCTTCATCTTTGTAATGAGGTTTAAAATGGTCTCTTTGAGAGAGAACAGATTTATTTTCCCTACCCAGATATCTTTCATGAGAGAAGTAATGTCTGGGCCGATAATGTGCCAATATTTCTTGAAGAAGAGGGCATGGAAGCCATCGGGACCCGAGGATTTTTTAGAGTGGATATGCTACAGGGCCCATAAGATCTCATCATCTGAAATCTCTTTTGTGAGTTGTTGGTTCATTACATCAGTAATAATAGGTTTGATACAAGATTTAACCTCAGCCGGTATAGTAGAGTCCCCAACCATATAAAGCTTCTAAAAATAACAGGAAATAATATCATGGATTCCTTCAGCATTGGATGCAGTTCTACCATCGGGGTATGAGAGGCAAGAAATAGTGTTTTTTTAATGCTTGTAGGAGGCCTTCTGGTGGAAGTAACGGGTGTTGGCATCCCCTTCTTTAATGTGGCTTTCACACACACACATAGCCCAAAAGATCTCTTTAATACGAAGGGTCTTATACAATTCACCTTGGAGAAAGTTAATTCTGGAAATAATAGAATCAATCGGTGTTTTGAGCAGAAAGGGCATTCAACTGTCTCTCAATTGAGTCACAATGCCTGTCGGGTTAGTGAAATTTAGAATTGCTCCAAGCACTCAGCTTAAAGGCCATATGTTGGAGGTTTGAAAAAATGTATGATTTTCCACCCTTCCAGCATGAGCAGAATATCTCTTCACATTCACGGTCTCTTGCCCGTAAGCTTTCGAATCTGAAGGGTTTCCCTTGTCTTTGATTGAGACCCTTGTGAGAGAACTCAATGACGATTGAGTAGTGGTCTGAAGAATTTGGTGTCAGTTGAGAGACATGAAACATTCTGAAGATATTGGTCCAATCTGTGGATCCCAAAAATCTACCCAGACGCTCAACTATACACGAACTTTCTGAATTCCCACAAAACCAGGTGAAGGGGCTATTTGAAAATCTAAGGTCAGACATATCTTCCTTGGAGATCGCATCCCGGAAGCCAGACATTGCAGCAGCAGATCGAGAAACTCTCCCACTTTTTTCAGTCTGAGAAAGAATTCTGTTAAAGTCACCACCAAATATGAGAGGGCCAGAAATTCTGCGTCAGAGTAAGCAGAGAAGATCCCACAATTTCTATTTCTCATTCTGAGATGGCCATCCATAAAAACCAAAAAAAGCCCAAGGTGGAAGGGCATCATCGTGAATCGAAGCATCCATATGATTCAGAGAGTAAGAGATGATTCTGACATCAATGTTGTCCTTCCATAAAAGACACCCCCTCCCCTGAGTGGCCTTGGTGGGGGATCGGGAAGCAGCCATAAAATCCACATTTGTGAGAAATACCAGTGTTGTCCATGTTTTCCAACATGGTTTCGGACAGGAAAACCATATTAGGGAAATTTTAGCACAATGGTGTTGGAGCATCCGAACCGTTCATGGGTTGCCAAGCCCACGATAATTCCAACTTAGTATGATCATTGTGCTAGGTGGGGCTGGTTCATTCCAGCCTCCGCCTCTTGGACTTTGAGCAGGGTTCCATCTTCAATAACTTTCCACCTTTTGGGATACTTTTCATTTTTCATTGGTTCCTCTAGATATCTTTTGAACCACTTAATTCTAATGCACCCATTTCACATCCATAATATCTTTTTGTCTTCCTCTTCCATATTCATGGAATTTTAGGCACATGTGCATCAGCAGGATGTAGGGCCTCACCTGGATGAATAGCTTGCGAGGTGTGATAACCCCTAGGAGTACTCATACTGTCTGGGGGGTCTGAGCAGATGTGTTTGGGCCTGGCAGGCGGCTGAGGATACTCCCCAGGGGTTGGAGGACTGGAACATGTGGATATGTTTGTTGCTATCGAGGGTTCCCTCTGGGGTTTGTTGGTGTTTTCATTTCCCACTAGTAGGAAAGTAGGTAAACGTTGCTTTGCACCACTCGATTGCTCTGTGTTACATAATTTTGTTTGTATGGGAGGAGGTCCAACAAAAATGATTTTACTATGCATGGGAGCCTTTTGTGCTTGGAGATCCTTGGTGAGTCTTTCTTTATCTCATTGCTTTTCTACTTCGGGGATGAAGGACGTTTGCATATTTTTTACGTGTATCCATGGGTCGTACTGCATCACCAGGTTACCTTCATTGTTTATCTCTTTTCCTGCACAATCTTTTTCAGAGTGTCCCAGGCAACCGCAAAAGAAACATAAGTTTGTCAACTTTTCATATTCAAGTGAAATCCAATACTCTGCTCCATCAAGTGTCAAGAAGGAGCCTCTCATGAGGGGTTTGGCGACCTCAACCATCACTCTAGTCCTTACTGACGGTCCCCAATGGATGGGGTCTGATTGTTCCCATTCCATGAACTGACCAATATGATTTCCAAGTTCTTTCATTACCCGCTCTAATCTTTCACTGAAGGGAATGCCTGTTAATCTTACCCAAAAAGGGGACTCGGAAAAGTCGATGGAGAGTATATCTTCTTCGTTCTTCAAATTTTCCATCATCAAAAGATGGTTATCAAATGACCATGGCCTCCCCTGGAGCACTTTTTGTTTATCCATCATGCTGAAGAATTCAAAGATTAGATGTCCAGCTCCAACATCCCTTATTGCCACTCCATCATCCAAACGCCATATGGATTGCAGCGTATTTTTCAGCGCACTCAGGTTGAAGGGTCTTTCAGATATGGACTTCTTGATTAATAACATGGACATGCGCCACGCCAGAAAGATATCGTCGACATTATTGGTGGTAATTGTTTCTTTCTCTTTGTCTACAAGCGAGAGATTTTGCCATCTATTAACCAATTCATTTTCCATTGTATTGGTGGGAACTCGAGTACCAAGACCGTGAACACGGGGGTACCCAGTCGAACACAACACAATTCCAATGAGGGCAGAAGTCGTCGTGGTCTAAGGCGGACCCCCTCGTCGCGTACCACCACGGGTCAACGCGGAACAAACGCAGACAGGAGCCCTACGCAGACCACACCTTCACGTATCAAAATGTGGGAGGCCTTTGCAGACAAGGATCTTCACGCGCAGGTATTTCCGTGAACAGAGGACTTTGTGAACAAAAAAAATCTTCCGTGTAGGGATTTTTGCGGACAGGGAAAACTTCTGCGCAGAACCCGCAAAACGTGGGTTAGAAGCCGCAGACTGTCAGGGGAGGCCACGAACATAGCAATGTGGATTAGAAAACTTGAGCCGTCGATCGGGATTCGCTAGTCGTTGGTCAAAAACCGCGAACAGGGTCACCGCCTTGGAATGCGCAAGTCATTGGTCGGGGGTCACAGGTCGTTGAGGTGAGGCCCCGAATGGAGCCCGTAGAACGTGAACCTGAAACCTTGAGCGCAAGCCTTCGATCGGAAATCGCGAGCAGGGTCACTGCCTCAGAAACCGTAGTCTGTTGGTCAGTTGTCGCAAGCCGTCTGGGAGAGACCGCAGTCAGAGCCCGCAGAGAGTGAATTTGAGATCTAAAATCGAAGATTGAAAGTCTCTGATGAGATCCAGGATCTAAGATCCAAACGGGGAACCAAACTCTTTGACGGGATCCAGGTGCGTAAGGGAGAAAGAAAGGTGCATTGATGGTAACAACAAATAAGAAGGTGGCGGCGACCCACTCTATCGGCGCACCGAATTGCCGACGTAAACTAGGGGAATAGCTTGGATGGAGTTCATAGATGGATTGTGGTTTAGAGTTCATGTTGCGTGTATTTTCTTGGTGTTGTACATTTGACTTGCTAGTATCTTTTAGATTATGGAAATCTATTTGTGGAATGGAAATTATGTTATGTTGATTGTTGCGTGTATTTTCTTGGTGTTGTACATTTGACTTGCTAGTATCTTTTAGATTATGGAAATCTATTTGTGGAATGGAAATTATTTTATGTTGATTGGTGGATTGCCCCTTATCTCTTGTCCTTAAATCCTTTTTATTGAGTGTAATGCATCCCATTGTGTGTTTCACACAATGGATGCTAGTCACCAACTCATGACCTATTGGAGGTGGGATTCAGGGGTTACTGATCTCTCTGTTGCCGACTCAGGAGGGGTACTAGTGGAGCAAGGTAGTGATCGTTGATTTATTTGTGACATGTAAAAATGAAGTACATGTGTGGTCGATATGATTGAAAATATGTGTTATCAATTTAAAAGCGACATCTTAGTTAATAACATGTGTTATATACTCAACCTGAGAAAATGATCTTGGACAACTGTAAGACAATGATGGTTGATTCATTTGCGACATGTAAGAACGAATCATAAGTCGTTTTGACATGTTGTGTGGTCAGTCATAAAGTATATTTTTGTATATTAATTATTATCAATAAAACAAGGGCATATAAAAAAAAAAAAAATCTCAATGGACATCAGAACAAATAAAATAGTTTGGTCATAAAACCTTAATTTAGAGTTTTGATCCAAGGAGGAACAGGAAAACACGCATGGCAACGAAGGGAAGTCTGGGAATATTGTAAAGAAATAGAAAACAGCGAAGACAAAGCAAACGCGCGACGACGAAGCGGCACACTAGCAGACCAGATTTGGTTTCTTGTCCGCCATCTTCTTCCACGAACTCTGCGTCTCGATCGTTTTCTTCTTCAGAACGATGCCATTGATCATCCCGTTGGTATCAGCAGGGGCGGCGGCGGCGTCCGCCTTTCCTACGGGTTCCGCAGGGGCGGCGCGCGGCGTCCCGCCGGAGGTGATCTTGGCGGTGATCCTGGCCGGGAGTTCGTCGAGGTCGTGGAGAACGCGGACGATGTCCCGCACCAGGCGCTCCGCAAGCGTCCGAGTGAAGTCCTCCCGAATGACCACCCGCAGAACAGTGACGTGCTGCGCGTCCGCCGCCATCGCATACGCCGGCACGATCCACCCGTATCGGCGCAGCATGTCCGACACCTCGAACTCGTCGTGGCGGGTGCTGTCCTTGAGCGAGAAGGCCACCAGCGGCACGCCCATGTCCTTGGACACGATGGTGAACCGCCCCGTCTTCTCCAGCCCCTGTTTTAACACAATCGCGTTCTCGCAGCAGTTCTCCATCACATTCCGGTAGCCCTGCAGTGAAATCATCAAAACAAATCGGCAAACAGATTTCAAAAACAGGGGCTGGTTGGGAATCATAGATACCTCATAACCCAACCGGATCAGCTGGTAGTACTGAGCGATCACTTGACTGGAACCTGACATCAAACCACGTTGGCCTCAAAACAGAGGAAGAGAGGTTATAATTATATATAAAGATCGCACCTTTGGAGAAGTTGAGAGTGAAAGTGGGCTGGTCGGCGCCGAGGTAGTTGATGTGGAAGACGAGATCCTCCGGCAGGTCTTCCTGCGTCCTCCAGATCACCCACCCGATGCCGGCGTAGACCAGGCCGTACTTGTGCCCGCTCACGTTGATACTCTTCACCAGCGGCAGCCGGAAATCCCACTCCAGCTCCGGGTATATGAACGGCGCGATGAACCCCCCGCTCGCCGCGTCCACATGGATCGGAGTGTCCCATCCGGTGCGCTTGTTCTTTTCGAGGAGCAGGTCGTTGACGAGCTTCACGTCCTCGAATTCTCCGTTGAGGGTGGAACCCAGGATGGTGGCCACGCAAATGGTGTTCTCGTCCACCATCTCCACCGCCTTCGCCGGGTCCATCACGTAGTACCCTTCTCGCAGCTTCACCTCCTTCAGCTCCACCTCGAAGTACCGAGCGAATTTCTCCCAGCACACCTGGACGTTGGCGCCGGTGACGATATTGGGCTTGTCGCAGAGCTTCCCCTGACTCTTCATCTTGTTCTGCCATTTCCTCTTGAACGCCAGCCCCGCCAGCATGATGGCTTCCGACGATCCCACCGTTCCCACTCCTCTCGCCGCCTCCGAGTCCCCCAGGGGCGCATTGAACAAGTGCGCTATCATGTTCACGCATCGATTCTGCAGAAAAAACCGTATCATAAGTTCAAAACACAATCACAGATTCAGGTCTGAAAACTCTGTATCTTGGGTCAACCCTGGACACGGCGCCCCTTTCCATCTCTGTTTTTTTTTTTTTTTAATTTTCCGACGACCCGTCGATTCAAGAGTCGTCCAAGTTGACATTTTTCTTTTTGGGGACAAGTTTCCGCGTTCTGGGGTCCAAGTAGCTGGCCCCAGCTCGGAACTTTACTCTGATGGCGGCGGTGGGTTCGCCGGAACAGAGTGGCGAGAGGAGAGAATTGCCTGAAGCTCGGTGGTGACGGGGTACTCGTCCATGTCGACGTAGTTCTTGTTAATGGAGTCCATGATGAGCTTGTCGCACTCCGGCTCCATCCACGTGGTGACGAAGGAGGCCAGGTTCAGGCGGGGGTTGCCGTCGAGCATGAGCTCGTCGTTGATGATCTGATACGCCGCCTCCTTGGGGATGGAGTCCTCCGGCATCTTGAAACGGGGGAGCGACGTCCTCACGTACCGAGAGGCGAAGGTGGAGTGGACGGAGACGTCGGTCTGCGAAGCGGCCTTGGAGAGAACCATGGCTGCGGCTTCTTCCGGGGAAGGGGGCGGCGAGATTTTGTTTCTTGACTGAAACTGGAGATTGGGTGGAGAGGAGGAAGAAGAAGGCTGTTCAATTTATAGTGGGGGGGAGGGGTTGGGGCGTGGGAATTCCATATTGTCGCCTTCGCGGGTGGCCTGTTTTTTCTTTATTCTGAAGAAAAAGGAGCGGAGGAAGCCCTCCTTCAACCTCCCGCCCTCAGAGAGCGCATCGGTTCCCGGAAGGAGAGGACTAGTTGGGCAAATGCCCCTCTAGAAGCACAGTAAGTCCATGTCAACAAACATTTATACAAAGTTACATATGAATAAAAAAAATAGCAGTGGTATTTTTCATTAACTAAAATAGATATAATTTTGAATTTTGAAGAATTAGTTCAGGATATATTTAGAGTGATTATAAATTGAAAATGTTTATAAAAATTTTGACATTAAAATACCACTTGTCCAATTAAAATATGATTCCCTCCTACATGTCACTAATTATTTGATTATCATTGCTCTACAATCTCACAACAATCAATGATTGTTTTCTCAATATGAAACTCATTGTTAACTTATAAAATTGTTCTGAATTAAAAAACACACTTCTGATCATCATGATCTTACCACATGTTAGATTGATGTACATTTCATTTCTATTTGTCAAAATGTGGTCTAAGATTTTTGTCCTGTATTTTGACAACAGTTCAAACTAGTTTGCACAAATTTGATTGTTTGACGCACATTTTTAACATAGAAAAAAAAAATTCTAAAATCATATTTTTGAAAGATTTCACGTGGTTCGTCCGTATAGGTCACAAATTAATCAAACTTCATTTTCCTAGATTTTCGTGGCAATCCAAATCATTTGCTTGGTTTGGATTTTTTGACACAAGTTTTTAACTAAGAAAATATTTTTAATTTGTGAAAACATGCATTCCGTAATTTTAAGCACCCCACATGTCGAATTTTGTTAGGGATAACTGTGAGAAAAAATCTCAGGCCAAAGGAATTAGTCTACCATATGATGAAATTCCAAGTGTCTAATTTTTGATGGTTTGGATGATGATGGTGAAGTGGCAACAACCAAGGTCCATGACACTTAGACGATGGGTAACCAAAAGTTATGCAAACATGCTGGCAGATGATGTCATTAAACTTTACTGGACGGCGGTATAGTCAAACATTATTACAACTATTTAGATTTTTGTTTTTTTTAATAGGGGTGGAGGGAAGTTCCTCTTTTTATTGAAACAAAGGCACCATCTTGTTATTTTAGTCAAAGGGATCCCATTACATGACCATTATAAACCCAATATGCAATTTAACCCCGTACAAGAGGCCCATAGACTCAAACTCACTTTTTTTGGTCAATGATAATCTGAGCACACAACAACCTATGTGCGACCACGCCCTATGGTCGTCGCCATCTCAACATCACCGTCACCATAGAGGCCCTTACTGGCTCGTCGTCCCGCTGATGTCATGCATTACCGAGGAGCCACCGCTCCTTCCATCGCCGTCCTCCGATGTCACCAACGTCGGACATCAGTCCGCCTACTGTCCCCCATTACCCATATCTCACCGAGGACCTTCGTCGTCCCAACAACGTCGTTACCATCCCATGTCTGTCATCACATGGAGACCACACCTTCGTCCATGTAACAACAACCCGGAGCCATCACCCAATTAAAGGCCCGCAAGGGATCAAACCCCCGCTTTGGATGCAGTACAGAAGGTGATGTACCACTCATCCACCATCTTGATTGTAATAACTGCCCGAACTTTCTGACCCGTTGGTGGAAATTTAGGTGATGGAGGTGCCCGACACTACTACTTAAATGACCAGCACTAGAAAAGGGCTTTGTCAACATTAAAAAGTGGTGACATGCAAAACGACTTTAAAAGCGTGCAACCTTCATTACACTAGCAAAAACGCTGATAAAATATAGTATTTATCAACACTTTATTTTAACGCTGATAAAGAAGAACTTTATCAATGCTTTCTTTTAGTGCTAAAAAAGGTCTCCTTTATCATCGTTTTTGTTGGCACTGAAAATGGACATAACAACTGCTTCAAAGGCAAAATCCTATAGCCGCCTGATAACAACAAACCAAATTAGTAAACATAAACAAATTGGAATACAAATAAATAGAAAACCAGATTTGAATACAAATATTACACTGCACCATCATTTTAATTAAAAATTTACATATAAAATATTTACATTGATGCCATATTTACAATTAATCAAAAAAAAAAAAATACAGCCCAATATACAAAATCAAAACACATATAGTAGAGTTTTTATAACGATCAACCTCTATACCAATGATTTTCCTTATAATAAAACCAAATTTTATTTTAATAACAATACATAACAAAATAAACAAATTATAATTTAAATGTTATATAATCCACACATGATAAATTATATGTTAGGTCAGAAAGACTATGGTGATAACACAAGAAGGGGGGGGGGTGAATTTTGTTTTTTAAGAATTTCACAATTTTGTCGATTCACATCAACAGTAGATAGAGCTGGCGATGTTTCTGTAAGAATATATATGCAATATATAATGAACAGAGAATAAGGCACAACAATCTATAGTGGTTCGGGGCACGAAGGTCCCCTAGTCCACTCCACCAATCACCCTCTCTGCGGGCTTAGTGAATTTCACTAGTAAGGTCCTCGTATCATAAGACCGATCCACAACTGAGTGCCGACAATTGTCACCCTTACAAACAAAGGCTTACAAAACAGAGCATTTTGGTTCTTTTACAGGGAACCGATAAAACCACAGCTTAGTGGGAGAAGCTGACACTCCACCACGACTGAATACGAGTAGTCGAAACTCAAAATAGATAAGATATAGTTTTGATGAAAAACAAATGTAGCTCATAGTTGCAGCAACACACAAAATATAAAAGATGAATCTTGTCTTCATAAGAATAATAATCTTGAAAAATATCTAAAGTGATCGGGTTTCACAAGAGATCTTTGATTTTTAAGAGCAGCAACAAAAACAGAGCATCGTGATTCTGTAGGATCAAAATAATCATGTAGATGCTCAATATACAAGAGGGGGGGGGGGGTGAATTGTATCCTTTAAAAATTCCTTCGTAACTTTTAAAGTTGATATAACACTTTCTATTGTTTAACAAAGTTAAACAAGGTAAATTCATAAAACCTCTTGGTTCTACAAACTTGCTAGATTCCGGAAATATGGTTTCGGAAATGAAACTTAAGAAAAGTTTACAAGGGCATAGATTTTACCTTAAAGTATATAGAATCTTACTAATCAGAATACAAGTACAAGAAAGTATAAGATAGTTATACTTTTCTTATTAATCAAAATGCAGCGGAAAATAAACTTGAAACAATACAAGTAACAAGTATAGAATCTTTTAACCCAAATAGTAGGGTATCCAACAACCTTGGATAAAGGTCCCTTGATTTATACTTTCAAGAAAGTTTGTCTTACCCACACCAGGGTAAGCCCTCGATAGGAATATTAGAGTCAGTCTTGCTATCCCCGCAAGTCCTCGAACTTCAAGGTAGTCACCACCTTTGTCTTCCTTATCAAGGAAGTCCTCGAACTTTAAGGTAGTCGACACCTCTATCTTCATATCCCCGGAAGCCCTTGATTTTTCACAGCAACAATCGGAGTCGCACGAAGTAATGTGAACAAGATGTTCAGTAGACACAAAGCATGAGAGTCTTTTTCTCTAGAAATCACTTCAACAACATGTAATCTTTAGAGTTGTAGAATAGTGTTAGTCCCTCTTTTATCTTGTTCAAATGAGCTCCTATTTATAGACATTTCTTCAATGGTCTACTCCCTCCTCAAACATTTATATTTTTCCTTGAATCTCGGAGGGACCTGTGCACGTTCCACTTAAACAATAGTTAGTTAGAAACAGAATGCACGACATCGTTTCATGACTATAACATGAGTAAGTAAAATATGGTTGCTCAACCAAATCTATTTTTCAGAGTCTAAGGAAAAATAAAGTTCAGAGTTTAAGAGAAAAACATTCAGAGTCTGTATTATATGGATATTCAGATTCTATTTTTCAAGGAATTTGGAATCAGAATTCTATAGATTTCGGATTCTGAATTATGAGGAATTTGGAACTTGAATTCTAAGGAATTCGTAGTCTGGATTCTAAGGAGTTCGGAGTCTGAATTCTAAGGAGTTCAGAACCTGAATTCTAGGGACTTCAGAGTTTGAATTCTAAGGAATCCAGAGTCTGAATTCTAAGGAATTCGGAGTCTGAATTCTAAGGAATTCAGAGTCTGAATTCTAAGGAATTCGGAGTCTGAATTCTAAGGAATTCAGAACCCGAATTCTAAGGAATTCAGAGTCTGAATTCTAAGAAATTTGAAACCTAAATTCTAAGGAATTCAGAACCTGAATTCTAAGGAATTCAGAGTCTGAATTCTAAGGAGTTCGGAGTCTCAATTCCAAGGAGTTCGGAGTCTCAATTCCAAGGAATTCAGAACCTAAATTTTAAGGAATTCTGAGTCTGAATTCTAAGGAATTCGGAACCTGAATTCTAAAGAATCTGGATTCTAAATTTCAGAGAATTCGAAATCTGAATTTCAGAGATTTCAGAAACTAAATTTCTGAGAATTCGGAATCCAAATTTAGAGAATTCGAAATCTGAATTTCAGAGAGTTCAAAAATTGAATTTCATAGAATTCAGAATCTGAATTCAGAACCCGAAAACATAGTACTTTATATCTAAGTATTTATAGGATTATGAGGTTTTAGAAATGAAACCGAATTTTACACTTATAAATACAAAGATTTAGGTTTAGAGAAACTATATCATGAACAATGAAAATAAGGATAAGGTGAAAATTTCCTTGGGAAGGAAAATTTTTCTTAATAAGATAAATTTTAGTGGAAATAAAATTTGCCTTAAGAATGGCTGTTTGTGATTTTCAAAACATGAAGGAATGAAAAAGTCATAAGGAAACCTTATTGACTCAACAATCTCCCCCTTTTTGTAAAGCACAAACATCCTTACTAAAATTAATATAAGGACTTAGAAATTTTATGGACTTGAAAAAAAACTTATCTCCCTTTACTTATGGATCATAGTGAATACGACTAACTCCCCCTTAAGATTTGGAAATACTAAGGATCGTATTCTTGATTTCCTGAATGAGATTTTTCATTTTCTTGCATTCGAAAAATATCATTGATAAGAACATTCTTCTTGATGAACTCCCCCTTAATTAGAGAAATCTCTTCTTTACTTTGAATTCTTTTTAGCATCCCCTTCTCCCCCTTTGCAATTTTCAAAAAGTAATAGAGGGAATGAAAAAATTGATACCTAAAACATTAGTACTAAACAACAAAAAATATAGAGAACAACAAAAATTTCATTAAGACTGGAAGTATTTGTACAAAGAGGAAAATATAACAAAATTTTGGAATGTAATGAAATTATCCCTCTTTATCCTTTGGCATGAGATTCTTCATAGTAGTTTTTAGATTCTTGAGCTCTTTGTGATCCTCTTTTGCACACTTAAGCAACTGATCCTGGTCTTCAGTTTTCTTCTCTAAGCCTTGAATTTTCTCTTCCTGAGCCTTAAGAATGTATGCTTGAGCTTTCAAGAGTTATTCTTGTTTAACAAGCTTCTATTCAATCTCCATTCTAATATCTATTTCCCTTTTCTAATTCATGGCCACAAAGTTAAGCTTTCCATTCAAATCCTTAACTTCCTACTTTCGAGTAGTCTCTTCAAGACTTAACTTTTCCTCAAAACTATTTGAAAGATCTTTAATCTTCCCATCTTTGGTATCAAAAGCATCCTTAACATTATCATGGAATTCATAAAAAATTCTCATTTCTTCAATAATATTCTTTGACCATCTTGTCATCTTTTTTCACGATCTTTTATGAGCCTCATAACCAATGAAGAAGGTTTTGAAATCTCCCTCTAGTGAAACACATTTATCCATCAACATGGACAATGATTCTGACTTCTAGTTTATGGTATGTTGAAGCATTTGGCATCTTTAATCTATGCTTGGAAATAAAGGAATAGTACCAACCAGCTTCTTTAATGACTGGACAACAAAATCATGTCCAATGGAAGATGATTCTGAATCTGAATGTTTGGTTGGTGAGGATTCTTTTTCTATATCCTCAATTTTCATTTTTGATGAAGCAACGTCATCTTTCTTATTCACCACAGATTTACTTAGTGTATCTACAACCACCTACTTTCCCTTATCTGGTTTCAGAATGATATCTTGTTCTTTAGGAGATTCGTGCTCACTATCAGATAGCTGAACAATCTTTTCTTCCTCAACATATTCTTTCTCTGTATCGGCCACTAGATCTTCCGGATGAATAAAATCATGATTACTGCTTTCATCATCTGTTAGCTTATTCACTTCTTCTTCACCCTTCTCATCTTTTCTTGGTGTATCAATTTTTGAGGATTCAGCTTGGGAAGTCCGGATTGATAGTTTTACAGATGGACTTTCCTTCTCATGGTACTCTTTGACTTGCTTTATGATATCATCGGATTCATTCCCTTCTTCTTCCACCTCCTCTTATTCTTCTATTTCTTCTTCCACTTCTTCTTCTATAACTATTTATTCTTCATTATTTGTTTCTGGAATCACCACTTTCTTTCCCGGAGTTTTTGGTAATGGTTCTATCAAAAAGTATTTTGGTACCGGAATTTGCTCAGAGGCTCTTTCAGTACCCTTGAGAAGAGATTGAACGAATTCAGCTTCCGAAAATTTCTTCATTTGCTTCTTTTCTTTTTCTTCCTTTTCCAGATTCTCAGCAGCCTTTTCCTTCAATGCTTTTGCCTCAACAGGGTCCATGCCAAACTTAGGCTCCCCTTCCTTCCAGTTCTTCTTATCTTCTCTCCACTTATCCACCACTTCATCAGGATACGCCTTTTGCTTCTTCGTCTTCAGTGGTGCTGACTGAGTTTCCTTGGCCACAAGATTTTTTGTTTTCTACTCCTAATCATTAGCTTTTCTCTTCCTTCCACCTTTCTTAGAGGTTTCAACCACTTATGGCTTCTTTGATAAAGCTTCTATTTCATCTTCAGAAAGATCATAGAATTATCCGGATTCACTGGAAAACCCAATCTTCATTCTCCTTAAGGTGTCATCACTCAACAACATAACTTTGTAATTTCTCGGCTTGGAACTGCATGTGATTTTGAATGATTGAAGGCAAAGAATAATAATCTTTGAAAGAATAGCCGGATACATAATAATCTAAGACTTCATATTTCCATTCTTAATATTGTAAATCATTACCAAGATATAATTAACCAAGTTTATCTTCCTTAGATTCACTAAGAAATACAAAATATATATGTCACTCTTCTTTAGAGTATCCTTATCACCTTTCCTTGGAATTATAAAGCCTTGAACCCACAATTCAAGAATCCGAAAATTTGTAGAAAGATGAATGATCTTCAGAGACTTCACTCCTTTCAAGACAAGACACTCTATTGCCTTCTCCTTATCAAAATATCCTGATTCATCAGGTAATTTATGGGTACAGAACTCTGCTTTCCCTTTGTAAGGAATACCAATCAGATTCGCTGCCTTTCTATATAAAAGAGAGTAGGTCTTTCCACAACACTTGAAAGAAAATTTATCTTTCCCTCCATTGAAAAATCTAACTGTTTCATAAAACTCCACCATCAACTCCGGATACACTAGATCCTATGCCTTCAGCTTTGAAATACAAAGGCTCTCCTATCCATTCAGCTTAATATTTTTGGAAACAATAGAATCATACTTGTTGAAGAATTTATAATCAACTAGCCTCTCTCGGTATATCTTCCACTCAGAGATTTCATTAACAGTTGACATTTCTTTCTGAGGAGAAGCTTCATTAGACATTTGGAATTGAGGAAACTTTGGAGGTTCGGAACAACCTTAAAATATAGAGGAAAAGATTCAACATGTAAAATCTTGAAAAACCAATGTGGGACAACCATCAGTGGGGCTTTATATAAGTGATTTAGGTGACGGTTCAACTTCTATGGTTGATCCAATAGTTGAAAAATCTTATGATCAAATCTGACGGTTGAGATGATAATTGAAGAGGGATTTTGATAGATTTCGATCTTTTGAGGTTTTTTTAAGAAAAAAATTCAGATTTAAGAAAAAAATGAATTTGAAAGATTTAAAACAAAAGGAAAATACCAACTAGTAAAATATGATTACGAAAACTTAGAAAAGAAATTATACCTTTCAGATTGCTAGAAAAATTATTCGTAATGAGGAAAAATTCTTATTGAATAACTTTAGATTACAAAAATTTTAGACTACGAAAAATTTGACTAAGAAAAATTTTGACTACGAAAAATTTTGACTATGAAAAATTTTGACTACGAAATATTTTGACTACGGAAATTTTTGACTATGAAAAATTTTAACTACAAAAAAATTTTGAATACGAAATTTTTTAATTAATAATAAAATGTACTCCTCCTATGAAAATGGGTTTCTTACTGTAAGAAGATAGGTTTCAACAAGAAGTTAATATAGAATATTACCTTACGATTATCATTCCCAACTTCTGTTTAATATATTCAAATCTATCAGAGGGTAAAGATTTTGTAAAAATATCAGCAAGTTGATCTTGCATTCCGATAAATTGAAGAATGATATCTTCTTTTTGTGTGTGATCCCTAAAAAAGTGATGCCTAATATCTATGTGTTTTTCACGAGAGTGATGTGCAAGGTTTTTACTTAAGGAAATGACACTAGTATTATCACACAATATTTGTGTTTTGGTAAAACTCATACCATAGTCTGTGAGTGTGTGTTGCATCCACAACACTTGATCACAACAACTTTCAGCTGCTATATATTCAGCTTTAGCAGTGGAAAGTGCTACTGAGTGTTGCTTTTTTGCATGACCAAGAAACTAATGAATCTCCTAGTAAATGAAAAGTTCTGGATGTACTTTTCCTATCCATTCTACATCCACCAAAGTCAGCATCCAAAAAACCTTTTAGAAAAAAATCATTTCCAGAAGAATAAAAGAGTCCTAAATCCATGGTTCCCTTTAAGTAGTGAAAAATCCTTTTCACTGCCTTTAAATGAGATTCTTTAGGATTGGATTGATATCTTGCAAATAAGCATACTAAAAACATTAAGTCTGGATGACTAGCTGTTAAGTAAAGTAGACTTTCTATCATACATCTAAATGATGTTTGATCTACTGGTTTCCCACCTTTATCAAGATCAAGTGAATTTGAGGTACCAATGGGAGTACTTTCACTCTTAGTGTTGTCATATCTATACTTTTTAAGAAGATATTTAATATACTTATGTTGGGATATATAGATTCCTTCTGGTTTTTGAGAAATTTGAAAACCAAGGAAAAATATTAACTCACCCATCATACTCATTTCAAACTCAGATTCCATTAGATCCACAAAGGAATCAGTTAAAGATTGCCGAGTTGAACCAAATATAATGTCATCAACATAAATTTGAACAATCAAAACATTTTTCTTAACTTTATTTATAAAAAGGGTTGGATCATCATTTCCCTTAATGTAATAGCTTTGTAACAAAAACCATGTAAGCCTATCATACAAAGCTCTAAGGGCTTGTTTAAGTCCATATAAAGCTTTAGTAAGTTTGAAAACATGTTCAGGATGTTTTGTATCTTCAAAACTAGAAGGTTGATAAAAAAAAATTCATATTGAAAAAAACCATTAAGAAAATAACATTTAACATCCATTTGAAAAAGTTTAAAGTTAAAGAATGCTACAAAGACAAGTAGAATACAAATAGATTCAAGTATAGCTACCGGAGCATAAGTTTATTCATAGTCTATTCTTTTTTGTTGATTATAGCCTTTATCAACCAATCTATCTTTATTTCTTACTATGATTCCATTTTCATCACACTTATTTCTGAAAACCCATTTTACTCCAATAACAGAAGTTTCCTTAGGTCTTTAAACCAAGGTCTAGACTTTATTCCTTTTGAATTCATTTAGCTCATCTTTCATAGATTTTATCCAATCATTATCACCTAAATCTTCATAAGTGCTTTTAGGTTCTAATTGGGAAAGAAATGCTAGATGTTCTACTTCCTTTATTAAGGAACTTCTAGGCCTTACAGGTTGATTTACATCACCGATGATACTATCACTGGAATGATTCTTAAGAAACAACTGATTTGGGTTTTGTAAAACATGTTCATCAACATATAGTAGGAAATATTCTGGGGTAAATGCTTCAGAAAAATCTTCTTGAACATTTTCTTTATCAGAAGGATCTTCTATCAAGGGTTGATAATCAGTTTTTAAAAACATGTCCAAAGATGTAGGTTGAGGAAGTTTAAAAAAAGGGGCTGGTTTCATCAAATTTAACATGTACTGTTTCTTCAACAATATAAGTATTTTTATTGAAAACTCTATAAGCCTTAGAAGTTGTGGAGTATCCTAAGAAAATTCCTTCATCAGATTTTGGTGCAAATTTATGTAGATTATCTTTGGTATTCAAAATGAATACTTTGCAACCAAAAACTTTGAAATAGGAAAGTCTAGGATTTCTACCATTCTATAACTCATAAGGAGTTTTATTAAGAAAAGGTCTAATCAAAACACGATTTATAGTATAACAAGCAGTACTTACAACTTTAGATAAAAAATGTTTGACTACCGAATATTCACTCAACATGGTTCTTGTTATTTCTTGAATAATTTTGTTTCTTCTTTCAACAACACCATTTTTTTGAGGAGTTCTTGGTGCTGAGAAGTTATGAGTAATGCCTTTTCTACTACAAAAAGTTTCAAAATCATAATTTTGAAATTCTTCTCCATGACCACTATGAATAGTTATAAAAGGAATATTTTTCTCATTTTTAACTTGGGCTCTAAAACTTTTGAAATAAGAAAAAGATTTAGATTTCTTTGCTAGAAAATAGACCCATGTAAATCTAGTGTAATCATCAACTAAGACAAATATATAATATTTTCCTCCAATGCTTCCAATTTGTGTTGGACCAAAAAGATCCATATGCACCAATTTTAATGCATCAGTGGTTGAGAATTCATCGACTGATTTAAAACTTGATTTATGTTACTTTCCATATTGAAAAGAATCACAAACTTTTGAAGAATCAAATATAAGATCCGGTATATCCTTAACTAGATTTTCTTAGAGAGTTTTCAAAGGTTCCTAAGGTTACAGTGTCCTAACCTTCTATGCCATAACCAATATTGGTCTTCCATTGCACTAAGGCAAGGTAGGTCTTGGTTCCTAAGGTCTTATAAGTTTAATGTGTATACATTATCTTGCCTATTGGAAGATATAACAAACTCTTCCTTGAAATTGTGTACTAAGCACTTGTCATTCCTAAAATTCACAAGTTAACCTTCATCACATAATTGACTTATGCTAAAAAGGTTGTGATTAAGACCCTTAAAAAATAAAACATTTTAAATCAAAGTTTTTCCAAGAAGAAAAATATTACCTATACCAATAATTTCTCCCTGAGCATTATCTCTGAAAGTTACTTTTTCTCCCTTCGTCTTGATAATCTTTTGAAAGAAGTTTTTATTACCAGTCATGTGCCAGGAACATCCACTATCCATGTACTATATATTTCTATTGGTACTATCTTTACTTTCCTAAAAATAAGAGTGTTAGACTTTCGAAACCCAAAATTTCTTGGATTCGGAAACTTCAGAAAGCAATATCTTAGGAATCCATATTTTATTTAAAAAATAAGCTTTATGAAAACCTAAGGACTGAGTTTTGTTTAAGGAACAATTTTTTGCCCAATTCACACAACAACGACACTTAGTACAGAATGGAGCACTTTGAGGAACAAAATAATTATTACTAAAAATTGGTTTTGAATGAGTATAACCAAATCCAGAATTATTCCTTAAAGGTCAAATTTGGGAATATATATTCTCAAAGTTTTCCTTACCCAAGGTAAAGTTTGAAAAGCACTCAAGGAAAATATTTCTGACTTCATTCTAATAACTAAGTTTTTATCCTTAAAAACATTAGTTTTAGCACTAGAGTTAGTCTCTAAAACATTTTTCTTAGAAATTACTTTTTCTAGATCCTTAGAAAGTTTATACTTCTCAGAATTAACTTCCCCAAGGGTTTTTGAAATAATTTCAAAATCAAAAATTTTCTTATCAAGATCTTTAGAAAGATCTAATACTTCTTTAGTAAGAATAGAAATTCTAGGATTTTCCTTATCAAACTTTTTATTGATTTTATAATTTTCATTCTCAAGGAGCTTAACAAATCTAGAAACTTATTCATAAGTAGGTAAAGTATTATCTTCATCAGAAGAAGATTCTTCATCTGAAGATTCATAATATTTACTATAACTATAATTATCATTCAAGGATACATTGGTTATGGATTCATCATTGTGTACCTTGGCCATTAAAAAATGATTTTCAATAGGTAACTTGGAAAGTAAACCAAGATTCTTATGACCAGAAGATTCATACTCTGAGGATTCATCAGAAGAGTCTCCACCACAAGCACTCCAGGTGTCATTATCTTTCAAAAGTTTCTTAGCTTTAGCTTTGTAGTACTTCTTTTTATTCCTCTCAGAATGCTTTTCCTTTCTATCCATTCTCTTAAGCATAGGACAATCTGGCCTTATATGCCCTGCTCTTTTGCATTCATAACAAGTGAATTTAGAGTCTTTATTATCTTTTATCTCTTTCTTCTTATATCTATACTGAAAGTCTTTCTTCCCAACTATATTATTCATCCTTTGAGAAAGATTATCTAGTTCATTCTCAGAATGTTCACTTTCACTTGATTCAGATAAAATTGTGACTTTCTTTGACTTGGATCTAGTAACCCTTTCAGAAATCTTGTATTTCATAGTAGTAAAGGCTACACTTCCATTTCCATTATTATTTTTATTCAAATCAACATCTCTTTATATTCTTGTCTCATGTTGAAGAAGAGTTCCAAAAATCTCATCAAGAGTAATCTGAGATACTTTCCTATTCTCCTCAATAACTGTTCTCTTAGATTCCCACTCATTAGGAATGATGTCTATAATCTTGTCTACTAGTGCCTCATCATCTAAACCTTTTTCACCCATGTATTGTAAACTATTAACAATAGTCATAAACCTCTGTTATACCTTACACATTGGTTCTCTATAAGGAAATAAAAAACCAAGATATTCAGCTCTAAGCATGGCTCTCCTAGTTTCTATAACCATGGATGTACCAAATTGAGTAACCTCCAATTTCTTCCAAATACAATTTGAAGCTTCACAAGAAGAAATCTGGATATATATATTCTTGGTCATGGAACACAACAAAGTATTACGTACCTTGTAGTTTAGTTGATATTCTGAATTTTCTTGATTAGTAAAAGTTCTGACTTCCTTATCAGGAATCTTGTAATCTTCAGTAAGCATAACAAATTTGTCAACTCCAATGTTAATAACAAAAGTCTTCATACGATCTCTCCAATATTTATAGTCATTCCCATCAAATATAGGTGGTCTTGTAGGATTAAGATTTTCAATCAAACCAACATTCATTCCTGCCATATTAAAGAAAAAATCTTTCCACAAAAACTTGTTAATAGAAAAAGTTTGTAAACAAGGATAAAAATACTAAGCAAGGAAAATATAGAACAATGAAAAATTGAGCAAGAAAACTTATATGTGAATATAAGTATTTCAGAGATCTCCTCTGATACCAATTGTATAATTGAAATATTGATGTAGATGCTCAATATACAAGAGGGGGGGGGGGGGTGAATTGTATCCTTTAAAAATTCCTTTCGAACTTTTAAATTTTATATAAAAATTTCTATTATTTAACAAAGTTAAACAAGGTAAATTCACAAAACCTCTTGGTTCTACAAACTTGCTAGATTATGGAAATATAGTTCTAAAAATGAAACTTAAGAAAAGTTTACAAGGGAAAAGATTCTACCTTAAAGTGTATAGAATCTTACTAATTAGAGTACAATTACAAGAAATTATAAGATAATTATACTTTCTTTATTAATAAAAATGCAGAAGAAAATAAACTTGAAACAACAAAAGTAACAAGTATAGAATCTTTTAACCCAAAGAGTAGGATATCCAACAACCTTGGATAAAGGTACCTTGATTTATACTTTCAAGAAAGTCTGTCTTACCCACACCAGGGTAAGCCATCGATAGAGATATCAGAGTCTGTCTTGCTATCCCCGCAAGCCCTCGAACTTCAAGGTAGTCATCACCTCTATCTTCCTTATCAAAGAAGTCCTCGAACTTTAAGGTAGTTGTAACCTCTGTCTTTCTATCCCCAGATGCCCTCGATTGTTCATAGCAACAATTGGAGTCTCACAAAGAAATCCGAACAAGACGTTCAATACACACAAAGCATGAGATTCTTTCTCTATAGAAATCACTTAAAAAACATGTAATCTCTAGAGTTGTAGAATGGTGTTAGTCCCTCTTTTATCTCATTCAAATGAGATCTTATTTATAGGAATTTCTTCAATGGCCGGCTCCCTCCTCCAACGGTCATATTTTTCCTTGAATCTCAGAGGGACCTGTACACGTGTCACTTAAACAACGGTTAGTTGGAAATAGAATGTACGACATCATTTCATGACTATAACATGAGAAAGTAAAATATGGTTGCTCAACCAAATCTATTTTTCAGATTCTAAGGAAAAATAAAGTTCGGAGTCTAAGAGAGAAAAATTCAGAGTCTGTATTACATGGATATTTGGATTATGTTTTTCAAGGAATTCAGAATCATAATTCTATAGATTTCGAAGTCTGAATTATTAAGAATTCAGAACTTAAATTCTAAGGAATTAGAAGTCTAAATTCTAAGGAACTCAGAACTTGAATTCTAAGGAATTCAGAGTCTGAATTATAAGGAATTCAGAGTCTGAATTCTAAGGAGTTCGGAGTCTAAATTCTAAAGAATTCGGAACCTGAATTCTAAGGAATTTAAAACCTGAATTCTAAGGAATCTGGAGTCTGAATTATAAGGAATTCAGAGTCTGAATTCTAAGGAATTTGGAACCTGAATTATAAGGAATTAAGAGTATGAATTCTAAGGAATTAGGAACCTGAATTCTAAGGAATTTGGAACCCGAATTCCAAGGAATTTGGATTCTGAATTATAAGGAATTCAGAGTCTGAATTCTAAGGAGTTTAGAGTATGAATTCTAAGGAATTCGGAACCTGAATTCTAAGGAATTAGAAACCTGAATTCTAAGGAAATCAGATTCTAAATTTTAGAGAATTCAGAATCTGAATTTCAGAGAGTTCAAAAACTGAATTTTAGAGAATTCGGAATCTGAATTTAGATAATTCGGAATTTGAATTTCAGAGAGTTCGAAAACTAAATTTCAAAGAATTCAGAATCTGAATTCAGAACCTGAAAAAAAAAATACTTTATATCTAAGTATTTATAGGATTCCAAGGTTTTAGAAATGAAACTAAATTCTACACTTAGAAATACAAATAGTTAGGTTTAGAGAAACTATATCATGAACAATGAAAACAAGGATATGGTGAAAATTTCCTTGGGAAGGAAAATTTTCCTTAATAAGATAAATCTTAGTGGAAATAAAATTTGTCTTAAGAAATGATGTTTGTGATTTTTAAAACATGAAGGAATGGAAAATTCATAAGAAAACCATATTGAATCAACAGATTCCAGATTTAAACATGTATATCTTCAAAAAGTAGTCCTTGTATCTGAGATGCTTGGTCGCTGTAGTAAAATAATTTGTACTAGTAATCTTGAAGAAAAAAGAATTATCAAATACAACCAAGAAATCTCCATATCGTCGTATATAAAATATCTAACATAGAAAGATATATATAACAATATTTCTCATAGCAATATTTCAGATCCGAAAAATATGCTTGATAAATCGAGTGAATTTAAAATCAAAGAATACAACTTCGAGTAATCGTAACTTCCCTTAAGAATAGGAAAGAAAATATTTTATGTAAATAGATCTTTAAATTATTTAAAATGAGATTTGAATCAATCGAAATTGTTCTTTAAAATGCCCTGATATTTCGCAAAGACTGTTGCAAAAATCTATGATAAAGATGCAAATTAAAATTTACGACATTAAAAATTCAAAAGTAAGGTTCCTTCACAAAATGAAAAAATAACAAACGTAGGACTCAATCTTCATAACGTAGGGTTGATGATCCATAAATTTATCCACATCAGCAAAGATATCTGAACGTAACATTGATTATCCATTCAACTACTTTTCCAAATGTAAAGTTGACAACGTAAGGTTGATCATAAAAGTAAGGTTGATGATCCATACATTTGTAAAGTTCCATACTTACGTAGGGTTCTTTAACCATACTTTTCATTTCTGGAAAATGTAAGGTTCCTATCCAAAATGTAATCTTCCTTAACCATACGTTTCTTCAAACGTAAGGTTAATTAACCATACACACTGATCCTTCAACATAAACGTAAGGTTTGTTCTATACGTTACTTTCTTTGATATATTGAATGAATAGAATTTTCAGTAAATGGTAAATGGTGAACAATGTTTCCAGAATATGCTTAAGAGAGTTACAAACACTTTAACTGAATATTTCTCACAAAAAAATAGTTGAATACTATTTCAAGATAATAATCTATAAATAATATAAATTTATTTAAATACACTCAAAATAAAATCAATTTGTAAAACAAACAAGGGTATTTGTGAGCATCAAAATCATTAATATTTATAGAGTATTGTTGAGACAATACATGCCCAACAATCTCCCCCTTTTTGATGATCACAAAACCCATAAATTAAAATTATAATCTTAGCAAAAATAATTTATAATTTTCTAAACATTGAAAGAAAATAATTTTGATTTGACATAATTATTTTGATAAAGAAGAAATATTTGAATTTCTCCCCCAAATATAGATTTCAAAGAAATGTTTGAATTTATCTAAACAAAATATTGTGTTTATCTAATTTCTCCCAAATAAAATTATGAATTATTTCAATAAAGAATAAATATTTGAATTTCTCAAATAAAAGAAATGTTATGTTTATCTAATTTCTCCCCTTTTTGTGATATCAAAAAGAAAGTATAGAAATAGATTAAAACACATTTAATATTGAATAGAATGAGAATTGAAAGTTATAAGTAACTATAATGAATAAAGAGAAATGGATTTTGATTATTAGACAAAAATAAAAAATCAGATGTAAAAATATAACACATAGATGGCATAAAAACTCATTGATTAATAAAGACATGAATATAATAGAGTTTGTGACTGAGAAAAAAAAACTATCATTTCCATGGGTAAAGGTAGGAAAGAAAAAGAAGGCTAAGGATTGGCTAGATGAGAATTCTATATGGCTTCAAACATGTCCTTTAGATCAACCATATGCAATCTCAGCTTCTTCATAAAACTATCTCCTAGATGAATTATCAACTGCCTATCATCATTATTGACACACAGATTCTCCACAATGTTAAATTTCAGAAACTCATGAAAAATTTCCTCTTGCTTCATGAACAGCTCTAACTTCTCTAAAAATTGAATCAACATCAATCGAATGCTAGGTTTTCCTTGAGTTAATTGATCCACAAGAAATTTTTGATTTTCCAATAAAACTGATATAGAATCACTATTGCATTGAAGATCCTGAAGGAAAATATTCATATCTGCTATAATAGATGTAATGGCCTGAAACCTTCTAATCAAATCTGGACTGGTCATAGGGTTAGAAGTAGATGCACTGGCCTGATTCACTGAACCTTTTACAAATTCAAATTGACTTCCCAAGTACCATTTTAATTCTGCAAAATCTGTTTTTGACACAGTTTTAAATATGATCTTCCCAATCTCATTTAACATGTCTCTCTTGAAGGCATCAAAATCCCTTCTAGAAATAGTACTCTCATTAAGATCCTAAATCTTTTTCTTTGCAACTTCTAGTTCCTTCCACAGAGTGGAATTCTCCTCTTCAGACATGTTGAATTTAATTAAAACTTATTAAACTTGGTGAGATAACGAATCAGATGTCCCCTCATATGCATTCATATCTTGATTTTCATTTTTAGTAGGAAAAGGATCTTCCACTATTTTCATTACATATTCTTCACAAGAAAAGACTGATTATCCCAAACTTCAGTTTTCTCACCAGAAATATGATCCGACTATCCCACAGTCTGATTTAGCATTAAAGGTTGAATTTCTGTAACTGAGTCATGTAAAATCTGTCCTTGAACATATCCTTGTTCAATAACTTGTGCTCTTACAATCTGTGATTGAGCATTTTCAGATAGAGTATGCTATTCTTGAACTATTTCTACCAGAATTATTTCTTGTACTTGATCACTCACCAAAGGTACACTTGCAAGATCTCTAGCTTGACTCTCCACTTGAATTTATTCTTCAACAACAATTTCTTCCAAATGTACTGAGCATGCTTCTTCTCTAGAAGCCAACATTATCTCTTCAAATTGAGGAGCATCTCTTTTTCTAGGTTTCATAACAAGTCCTTCCTAACTTTGTTCTTCCTCTTCTTCTTCTTCAGTGTTAAATCTAAGCCTTCTCTTGACTGGTTGTGAAGCTGCATCTGTTCGAGATTTAGCTACACCTTCCTTTGAAGCACTTGCTTTCTCCCCCTAAGAAAAATCTCTTGAGCTTTGTTCTTCCTTAGATCTAACAGGTAAAATTTTTCCTTTCACAATGCTCCATAAAAATCCAAGTTTTCTTAAAGTTCCATAATTTAACACATTACTATGATGACATTTTACTCTTGCCTCAACTAGTCTGATCATATCTTTCTTAAACAAAATCCTTGAAATTATCTATCCATATGGATAAAAATTCATTCTCGCATCTGGTGAACAATGGTAATGAAGATATATAAATAAATACCTCAAGAAATTTAATTTGATATCACTCAGAAAAAGAAACATGATATACATGTCTGGGTAAAGAATTTTCTTCATCTCCTCCATCCTTGGTGCTATTCCAGTCTAAATAAATTTCACCAAAATCTTATAATCAGGTACTAAATACTTAAAAAAATCTTTCTGATGTGCATTGAGTTGAACAAAAAAGACATGATGTCTTTAGAAGAATGATCCTTATCACCAATCGATTTAAGATCAAAATGAAAAACTCCATGTGGACAGTCCAAAATTTTTGCTACCTTAGTAGAAAAAATAGAGAAATATCTATCTTCAATACTAGCAAAATCACATCCTCTATATTTCTGAAACTAAACTACACACTTTTATAAAAAGAATTTAGTTCTACCTCATATAGAAATTTTGAGTTTATGTCATTGAAAGATGTCTCAAGTCCTTGAAAAGACAACTCTTGTTTCAGAAGTATGTTCGTCTGGTATAACCATTCGATATCAATCACCTTTCCCTGAAGAAATTTTCTTCCTGAAAATTTTTGATGTTTCAGTTCACTTGCTTCTCCTTCTTTTTTTCTCTTGGTTTTCATCATTCTTGAAGATATGAAAATATAAGGTTTTCAACTTCTAGGGTTTGGAAGGACGAATGAAGATTGAGGGTTTATCGAAGAAGGTTTTTTTTTTGTTTTGGGTAAACAAAAGGTTTGGAAGATGAGGGGTTTGGAAAACGAATGGTTTCTGACAAATGATATGTAACAACCCAATGTTTTTCAATGAAAATTACCTTCTTATAAATATGTCATAAAATCACATGAAAACAAAACATAATGAACTACCAAGTGCTAAGCGACCTTTAAATATAATTTTGTCACTTCTGTGTTTGGAATTTCGAAAATCCGACATACACGGTTGAAATCAATAAGTTATTTAGAGTCCGATAAGAAAAAATTAATTTTTTTGTGAATAGTAACCTACCCTTATGAATAGTAACATACCCTTATGAATAGTGATATACCCTAACGAATAGTAACATTACCTATGATAATATTTAAATAATATTCATGTTGAAAGTATGATATAACTATATTTTAGAATGCGTAAATGACTGTTTTAAAACTGGTTTTTGATAATAAATTATAATTATAATTAAATATTAAAATAATAATATTTAGAAAAATATTTTTAAAAAACGGACTTCATTTTTAGATTCTACACATCAAAAAAATAGTTAGGGTGAATTTTTGGTATTTTTCAGAAATACTTGAATTTTTGATGAATAGTGAAATACCATAATTTACAAAATAAGCTAAATAAGCTAATTATAGAGTCATGTATGATGTTCTGCTGATGTAAGCCCACTTGGTTCGGGATCACATGATGAAATTACTATTCTTGGTCAAGGAAGACTCACTATTCCTTGTCTTGTGGGGAAGTAATAAATTAATGAGTTTTATATTGAGAAATACCCTCTCTCCTCCACTATAAAACCCCCCTTCACTCCCTCTTCTCTTCACTCCTATCAAGACTTATGCCTTTCCAATATTCTACCCAAATCTCCCCCCCAAGATCCTCCCCCATATCCAAAATCTCCTAGCCTCTTCAAAATACCAAAACCTCTCCCTTTAAGAGGTTCGCAAAGGAGGAAGTCTCAAGAGGTAAATTCCTCTTTCCAATTCCTTCATTTCTTTTAAGTTCTTTTCTTTTTGTTTATTTTCTCACCTCCCTTAACCAAAATAGTATGATAAATCCAGTAACATGCATGTACTGGAATTTTTTCATTCTAATGTGATATTTCATTATCTTCTGTCCTTTCCCCACCTTTTATTTTAAAGAAATGAAAGCACCATTTGAGATGTGCTAATTTAACACATTCAAGGACAACGGTTTAGAAATTTCTATTATAATATTTAATTATGGTCATGAAACCTTTTGTGTTATGGTTGAACCATATTATTATATATTTAATATATCCTATTTTTAGTTCTGTAATTATTTTGTACAAATGGTATTAAGTTATAAAGCAAAACATGTTCTTTGTAATCAAATCCACCGATTAACAAAAACGGTTGTCACTATGGTTTTATATAATAGTTCGACTTCAATATAAGTAACAAAATTAATTTTAAAACCATATAATCTCCTAGATTTTCACTAATATCATATAACTTCATTTATGGACAACCACTTCCATCTTTCATGTTTATCCAAACTTGAATATAAGTGAACCGATCTTTTAAAACCAAGTAAACAAAAGAGCCCGAACAATGAAATTGAGCCTTATAACTAATCAAGAAGGCCTTGAATGAACTAAAAAGTGTTATAATAAATGAATTAAATATATAATAGGTTCTAGAATTATGAATTAATATGCCTAATTTTTTTATTCAGGTCTTTGATAACAAGTGGATAACACCAACGAATTTAAGGTAAGGGAACCTATCCTTTTAACTCTAAATCAAGACTGTTCTCTATGCTATGAATTTTTTGTGTAATACCAAGTGATGGGGTATGTTTTTTAACCTCCCCCATACTTACCTAATGTTTTATAGGTGATTAAAAACCCCTTATCTCTCTCATAAATCCCTCTTAGTTACACCCGATACTATGCTAATAAACCGTAATGGATTCTACCCGAACTTCCTTTATTACTTCAGGTTACTCTATCTTTATTTTTACCAAAATGTAGTTGTCTTTTATATTTTTGTAAAACTTTTGAATTATGTTTATATGCTCTAAAATCATGTTCCAAGATCCATATTTCATTCTCTTTCGGGGATATACATGCTTTTAAGTGAATCCTTCCTCGATACTTCCCAATAAGCACTCTCATTTTAAGGGAACTTCCCAAATTTTTACCCAATTTCAAGTGCACTCTATCCTATGTTTTAAGACACCATTGTATTTATAAAATCAGCATTTTTATTATGAAAACCTTCTTGGTTAAATCCTTGTTTTATATAAAATATTTTCCTCCTTTCTATTTTAAAATCTCTATAGTATTTTCCTTAAAACCGCACAAAATGTTTTGATGCTAATGTTTCTCAAATAAATTCTTTATATGTTTTCACTTCTGTTTGACACCACATATCATGTTATAAGCCTATTTTACCCTATTAACATCCATTTATGTTATAATACCTTTCTCTCATGGACAATTTCATGATACTCTCATTGGTTATGCTTTATGTCATGATTGTGGTACCCAATTCTTTCCATGGGTTACCTTATGTTTATGTATGGTTGATTATGTATGATTATTTTTGTAGAAATAATATTTATGTGGTAAGAATATTTATGTGGAAAGAATATTCATGAAAATTTTGAGATGGGTGTGCCCAGATAACGCTCCAATGCATTGGGTAAAGTTAGGCCTCATGAGATGCGATGTGAAACAGGATTGGCGGTTAGCCTTGACCTATACTAAAATGGGAAACAGGATTGGCTGTTAGCCTTGACCCATAATAAATAAATGTTTTATGATTTTTCCACATTTATATGATTCCATGTTTATATTAATCCATACTTATACGTTATTATTTCATAAGTTCCATGCTTTGGATATCTTTATGTCATGCCTCCTAACTCATGTTCTTAAGATGTATCCTTATTTTCATTCCTTTACCGGGCTTTTCATCTCACCCCTTTGTTCATGTGTTCCCTAGGGTACCCTATTAAGATGTAAGGGCTCAAATGAAGTTAGGATATTTTTATGGAGATTAAATAAAGAAGTTTTTTTTAGCCCCATGTTTTATGTTATATGTACCTAGTATTCTAAGACACTAGACTTAACGATCCTTGGCTTGTACTCTGATGATTAACTATGCTTAAAATCATGTAATGTTATATGTAAAAGGCTTGGGTCGCTATAGTTGGTATCAGAGGATAGTCTAGTTATTTTTGGAGATTAGGAATAGAGCACCTTAGTGATAACCTTAGGGATGAGACTAAGTATTAGAAACCATTTCTAAATTTTAGTGAGTATTGAGTAAGTGGTTTATCAAGAAAATACATCCCTGTCTGGATACGAGCAGGTAGAGGCAGTTTTGACACAGATATATCTAGGGGTAAAACCCAAAAACACCGTTTTAAGCTAGACTCAAATGGGAACTAGTGCACGACAATGATACTTGCTGCACTCTTGTTGACGACACTATCGGGGGATATGATTTGGTAGATTCAGGTGCTTATTACAAACCATTATTAAGGGACAAAGAAAAGACCCCATAAGAATATAAGTTAAGAAATAGATTGAGGATAACCTAAATTTAAACCTAAAGAATCACAAGTTAGGATATACTTCTTCTTTATAAGTTTATCCTTTTATATTGAAAGTTTCCTTTTTATGCTCAATAAATAAGTATTCAAGACCTATAATTATATGTTCTTTTTCTTAGTTAATGGAGGGAAATAGAAGAACACGTTCCAACAACCGATGTGATAGGCAATGTGAAGATTTCCCTAATGATATGTCTAATATGATGGGAGTTGTTGCTCAAAACTTCATGAAAGTACTTGCTCAGCTAGATCAAGTTATGAATAATAACTTGAATCAGGCAGAACACCCTCCTCCTCCAAGGAAAGAGTAAGTTTCCATAGAATCCTTCATGCGACAAAGGCCTCCCATGTTTAACAGATCTTATGATCCCCTCCTCACGGAATAATGGATTAACTCCATTGAAAAGATATTCTCCATACTCCAGTGCTCAGAAGAAGAGAAATTTTTACTGGCAGTCTATTGTTTTGATGGGGAAGCTGATCAGTGGTGGACACTGATCAAGAATACAAAGTCCCAAGAGGAAATTGATTCCATGGATTGGGAGGAATTAAAAAGGATGTTTTTTCAACAAATATTTTCCTTGAACCCTTCACCTCAAGATGAAAAGAGAGTTCCTCAGACTCAAGTAGAAGGAAGATGATTCCATCAGAGAATATAAAGAAAACTGTACAAGGCTTGCAAGGTATGCCTCTGGCTTTGTCATGAACACTGAAAGCAAGGTGGATCGCTTCTTTAGCGGATTAAAGCCAAGTCTATGAAAAGTGTTGGAAATTCAATACTTCGACAGTTATGAGGAGATTGTCTGTTGTGCCCTCAAGGTTAAAATGGATATTGGAGACTCTTCGTGGTCTCATTGGCCCAATGACAAGAAGTAAAAAATGGACAACAACATGGGTGGTTCATTGAAAAAATCCCAAGATGGAAAGAAGTATGACTTTTCCCCTTGCAAAAATTGTGGAAAGAAGTATCCTGGTAACTGTCTAAAGGGAACCAAGAATTGCTTCAAATGTGGAAAGTTTGGTCATCTAGACAAGAACTTCCATCGAGACATGAATAATATGACTAATACAGAATAAGAAAGGAAGTTTCAAGTCAACACTTAGCCTACAGTGCAGTGTTACAACTGCAAGGATCATGGGAATTATGTGAACAATTTCCCTAAACTAAGGGTTGTCAGAGACAATCAACAACAGCCTCCAAGGAAACAAGGAAGGGATTATGCTATCACTTCTACTGAGGTGAATCTGGACAATGATGTAGTGACAGGTATTCTATTTATTCATTCAATAATAGCAAATGTACTATTTGATTCTATTTCTACGCATTCTTTCATATCTTGCAAGTTTAGTAGAACTATTCAAACACCACTTCAAAATTTGGAGGAAAAGTTATCTGTGAGAACAATGAATGGGGAAATTATTGCATCCATGTTTTATAACTCCTCCCTGGTTAACATTTGTGGACTGAACCTCCTAGAAAATCTCATCATACTTCCTTTAGTGGAGTTTGACACTATCTTGGGTATGGATTGACTATCTTTATACAAATCCAAAATCAACTTTCAGAAAAGGGAGATAACTTTTCAAATTACAAAGCATCCTCAGATTCTTTACAAGTGTAAGGAGGAAGATGGATCTCCTTTATAATATTCATATCAAGTTTTTATATTTCTTCCTTGTGAGCAAGCATATCTAGCTCAAAAGATTGAGACAAAGGAGAGAATCATGCTTGAAGACATGCCCATCGTGAGGTATTATACTGATATATTCCATAAAGAGTTTCCTGGTCTTCCTCTTGACCGAGAGGCTAAGTTCTCAATTGAAATTATCCCTAGATCTCTGCCTATATCAAAGACACCTTACATAATGGACACCATAGAGATGAAAGAGATGAAGAATAAGTTACAGGAGAATATGGAGAAGGGTTTTATATGCCCGAGTGCTTCACTGTGGGGTGCGCCAATCCTCTTCATCAAGAAGAAGGATGGATCAATGCACCTCTGCAGTTATTATCGCGAGATCAATAAAATCACGATAAAGAACAAGTATCCCCTTACACGGATAGATGACTTGTTCGATCAACATCGTGGGGCCAATTATTTCTCTAAGGTGGACCATTGGTCAGGATATCACCAACTAAAGGTGAGGAAGGAAGATATTCTCAAGACTGCCTTTCGAACTAGGTATGGATACTATGAGTTCATAGTGACACCCTTAGGACTCACTAATGATCCAGAAATTTTCATGTATTTACTGAATAGAGTTTTTAGATATGACCTTGAAAAATTTGTGGTAGTCTTTATTGATGATATTCTGATATACTCCAAGAGAAAGGAGGAACAAGAGGAGCATCTGAATACTGTGTTAAATACTTTGTGAAGTGATAAGTTGTATGAAAAGTACATAAAATGTGAGTTCTGGATAGAGGAAGTATCATTCTTGGGGCATGTTATCACCAAAAAAGGTATATCTGTGGACCCTTCCAAGAAGAAGGCAATTGAAGAGTGGCCCATGCCAACTTCTGTAACGGAGATCCGTAGCTTTTTGGGTCTCGCTGGGTATTATCGATAATTTGTGAATAAATTTTCACGATTGTCAAACCCAATGAACAAGATGACATAGAAGGGAGTAAAGTTTTTCTGGACACAGGAATTTGAAGACTGTTTCAAGGAGTTGAAAAAGAGGCTTATCACTACGCCAGTACTCACACTCCCTTGAAGTGGAGAACTATTTGTGGTGTATAGTGATGCTTATAAGAAAGGATTAGGTTGCGTGATAATGAAAAATGATAAATTGATAGCCTATGCCTCAAGGTAGATGAAAATTCATAAGCAAAACTATCCCATGCATGATCTGGAGTTGGCGGCGGTGATCTTTGCATTGAAAATATGGCGGCATTATCTCCATGTGGAGAAGTGTGAGATATATACTGAACACAAGAGTCTCAAATATATATTCACATAGAAAGAGATTAATATGCACCAGATAATATGGATAAAGATCATCAAGGATTATGACTTCTCAATCCACTACCATCCTGGTAAGGAAAACAAGGTGGCAGATGCTCTGAGTAGAAAGGATCCTGCATCTTTATCAATGATGAGAATTGAAAAGGATCTGATCTTCTTAGATTTGAAAAGGAAGGAAATGGGAATCATTAATGGAGGAACATCATAAATCCTTTTTCAAATGATTTCTCAACCATCCCTCTTGGAGAAAATAAAGGATGCTCAAAGAAAGGATGTGGAACTTCTAAAAAGGGTGGAAGATGTTAAAAATGGGAAATCCTATGATTTCAAAATTGATGAGGAAGGAGTTGTAAGATTTGGGACACAATTATGTGTACCATCTGATCCCGATATAAAGAAGGAGCTTTTGAGTGATGCACATAGATCAACCTTCTCTATCCACCCAGGGAGCACAAATATGTATCAAGATCTCTGAGAAAACTTTTGGTGGGAAAATATGAAAAAGGAGATTGCTGAATATACATCAAAGTGCCTAGTATATCAGCAAGTGAAGGATGAGAGACAAAAGTCTAAGGTGATGATGCAACCACTACCCATACCAGAAAATAAGTGGGAGAGCATTACCATAGACTTTTTCACTGGAATTCCAAGGACATCCATAGAAAATAATGCTATATGGGTTGTTATGGATCATATTACAAAGACAACTCACTTTATTATGGTTCGAGGGGACTTCTCATTGGATCAAATTGCATGGATTTACATCAAATAAGTGGTAAGGATCAATGGAGTACCACTATCTATTGTATCTAATCGTAATCTGAGATTCACTTAGAAGTTCTAGAAAAGTCTCTAGAATGATCTGAGCACTGAACTAAACTTCAGTACAACCTATCATCCTCAAACTAATGGCCAATTTGAGAAAACTATTCAGAAACTAGAAGATATGTTGATAGCATGTTCTATGGAATTCAGAGTATGGGACCAACATCTTCCACTGGTTGAATCCTCCTACAACAACAGTTTCCACTCGAGCATCCGAATGGCACCATATGAAGCCCTTTATGGGAAAAGGTGCAGAAGACCGACATGTTGGGATGAAGTCGATGAGAGTAAGCTATTAGAACCTAAAATGGTTGAATAAATGGTGGATAAGGTGAAAAATATTCAACAACATATTGATTCATGCTCAAATTTACCCAAGAGATGAAGGTAGAACAGTCCTTGTAGTTTAACTTGGGTTGTTGAATCCTTAGAGACCTAAGAAGAAACCTATAGACACATAAATTATATGGACAATTTTTTTCTATGAAGTGGCCAACTTGGGTTGATTTTAGATGGGTTTAAAGGATAACTAACAGTTTTAAGTGAATTCAATTTAAAAGAATGAGTTGATCCTAGGTTATCACTCAGGGTGGATGGGATGAAATTCTTTTTCAACTATTTCAATTTCTTATTTTTGAGATGGGTTCATTTAATAAGATAAAAAAACATCCTAAATTACTGATTTAATACCTACACACTTTAATACTAATCACCTATACACTTGAAGGATCAAAGTTTTGAGCACTTCAAGGTAAAGTTTCGTATTATCACTTGAAGTGTGTGGCCTTAAATTCAACAATGACGATGGAGTTTAAAAATCATCAAATAAAAATATCAATTAAAAGAAATGATTAGAAATTAATAGGGTGATAAATAACATCCAATCCAGCCCCTTTCTACTCCCTTGGATCAACCCATAAGTGGGTTATCCCTCCATTGATTCTATGGTTTCAATGGAAGCAGAAAGTATACTCATGAGGGAGGAAATAGAGAAGTAAAAAAAACAATGAAATAATGATCACTCCACCGTTGTGTGGTAATTTCACAAGGTTTGGTGTGAATAAATTCACAACTTGAACCAAAGGTATTAAAGTGATATGAATAAAAATATAATAAGAGGAGAATAATAACATTTATTGAGAAACTAAAGTGAATTGAATAACTTACATGTGAAAGACAAACTTGAGACAACAAAATCTCAGCATAACATTACAATTGAACAAATCACAAAAGATGATCAATTACTCCACCACCACTACCTTAAATAGGAATTTTTGAAGCCTTGTGTTGAGTATCCAATAGTATAAGTCTCCTAAATTAATTGTGGTAGGCCATAGGTGGGTGGAAAGTTGAGGGAGAGTTGATTTTTCCACCCTTGACCCGAGGTGGCAGCAAGCTTTCATCCACCGAACAGACACGTCTGAATGGCCTTCTAGATGGAAGAATTAGAGCGGTCCATAGAAAAAGAAAATGGATCCCCGGATCTCTCCTAACCGCATGTAAAATTTGGGCCCATTTGGAGTTTGTATTCAGAGATATGATTATATTGGTAGGATTTTTTCTGGGCCACAGAATCTGGCTCAGAATTTTATCTCCAAATTGGGACGCCTTAATGACAACCATGGAGGACGAATTAGCACTGGATCCTGAAGAATGATTTGTTCCTATACATGTCTTCTATAATCACACTAAATTTGTGATTCATTGGGCCTGTATTTTGGTCCCCACATTCTTATTAGTAGGCTGGTGTCCAATCTGACTTCTCCAGAATTGTTTCCTTTTATCACAAAATATCCCCATCTTCTTCCATGAATTATCCATTGATCCCTGAATGAAACATGTTAATATTTTAGTTTAGATAAATTTTACAAAATATAAAATTAAAATATGGATAATTAAATTCCTTAAAATCAGATGAATCATTGGGTACTTTAAATGATGTTAAAAAATGTACCACATAATAGTGCATTTTAAGAAGGAATTACAATCATAATGTGAAATGATGTTCAAAGTGTAAAATGCACTAAAATTGTGTTTATGAATAATAAAGCACATTAATATTATATATATTAACAATGAATATTAGCCTCATTTAGTGGCTAATCACACGCCCCAACTTGAGTTTTTCTAGTCCTGAGCAAAATATATCTCAAAAATATGAAATTCAAATTCCATTTTCCAAAAACATTTTAATACAAAGTGATCACAAAAAACCCTTATACCAAAAAATCATGAAACCCATAAAAATATTTTAATACATGATAGTTTCATAAGTAGATCACAATCCCAAGACCATTCCTTTGTTCAAATTCATCGCCATATTTCATCCAATATCAATTAAGAGTGATGATGTGTTGTGCATCGCATTAGACATGGGGGTTCATCTTTATTAAAGAGGGAAATGATAGAAGCACTAGGTGGAATCACATTTCAATATTAATATGAGTATTTATTTTTTTCTATTATTGTATTTTTTTGTGTTTTTTTTGTTTTTGCAATTTTTCCATGGTAATTAAAATTGCACTCAAAAGAGTCAACCCCTATAGTGAGACTTTGTCAATGACTCCCAGGCTCAAAGACCTTAGGGAACCAAGTGAAGCCCACATAATCGGGCATCATCTCGAGTTAAATCAGTAAAAAAAAATTAAAATTACCAAAAATAAAGATAAAATTACTAACTCTGGGCCAGACAACTATGAAGTCACGATCCCCAAGTGCCGAAAGCCACACATTAGGTCATTTCATTTCTCTACACGCAAATTTATTGTTTTTTTTATTTTTTTTATTGAATACTCATATTAAAACTAAAATGATCACCAAACCTATGATATTTATTTGGGGTACCCAATGAACTCAAACTAATACCCCACTATACAAAGGACGTGCATTGTGATCTTTTTTTGGATGAAAATATAAATGATGAAATATCAAATTGGACAGCCACACTTTCCAAAATCTATGCTCATGAAATTATACAAGGATTAAAATCAGAATCAGGGCATGCCAAATTATTTGATATTGAGTTTCAAAGTTTGCAATGTGTATTACCATGTTCAAAGTTAAAGGAAATTTTCCTTCCATTTACACACTTTTTTTTTCAATTCATTCATTTTTTTGACACAAAAGAATTTTTTATTTTATCTCCCCCCCAACTTAAAATAACACTATCCCCAGTGTTTAAAGAAAAGAAAATTTAGAAGGGGGTATAGGTAGAGAATGAAAGTTCAAAAATGAAATTGAAAATGAGGATCATGGAATAAAGTCACCTGGTGGTTGAAGTTGAAATTCTTGATGCTCCCTTTTAATCCCTTGATCTCGATGTCACCCGGAGAATTCCCTAGTGGAGGAAAAAAAACAAACAAAAAAAAAACAAAAAAACTATATATATATATATTTATATAATAAATAAAGTGAAATATAAGTATATATATAAAAATTATAGAATAAGGAAGCACAAAAAGCCGTAGGTCAGTGGTAAGCGCGCGTCCCAGTCTCCCTTAGGTCCCAGGTTCGATTCCTCGTGGCTTCGCCGGTTGTGACAGGGTTTTCCCCATGACCTACGATGTGGCACTTTTTTTTTATTAATATATTTTTATTCTTTTTGTATTTTTATTTTAACCTAAAAACACATAAAAATAAAACAAACTGATGATACATTGTCTTCTTTTTAAATTTCTGGGTAAGGTATTACTCAAGGATCACACCACGTGACACAGATAAATATGGCGCTCCCCTTTCGTACCCATCAAAATCATAATAAAAGAACAGGTCAACAATCTATTTTTTTTATTTTTTAAATATCAAAATGATTCATTAATCCTATTTAAAATATAAATTTTATTAAAACAATAAAATGATTGGAAACTTGAAAACCATGGGTTTCCTCCCATGCAACACTTTGTTTAACGTCATTAGCTCAACTTGGACCCCTAATTGATTAATTATTTTCTTCATCTAAGGTAGGTTCACACAATTATTCATCAACTTCATATTTTTGGAATGGTTATATGAATGGTTTGACTCTATGACCATTAACTTTAAAGGTTTGACCATTGGTGGGATCTTGAATTTCTACAGCCCCATAGGGGTACACCTTATGCACTATGTATGGACCTGACCATCTAGACCTCAACTTTCCTGGGTGTAAATGAAGTTTAGAACTATAAAAAAGAATAGGTTTACCTGGTACAATGTGTTTGGTTTTAAGATTTCTAGATTGGTAGGCTTTTACTTTAGCTTTATTGATCCTTGAATTTTTATAAGCCTCCATCCTAAGTTCCTAAAGCTCATTGAGATCTAATTTCATTTTTGTTTTGGCCAATGAGAGGTCATAATTCATTTTCTTAATTGCCCAAAAGGCCTTATGTTCAATCTCCATTGGAAAATGGCATGCTTTACCATAAACCAACCTATATGGGGACATTCCTAAAATGGTTTTATATGCGGTTCGATAGGCCCAAAGAGCATATGAGAGTTTCGTGGACTAATCTTTCCTAGAAGGATTGATAGTTTTTTCAAGAATATTCTTAATATCTCTATTTGCTAACTCAGATTGACCATTGGTTTGAGGATGGTACGCAGTGGAAACTTTATGAGAAATCCCATACTTAGACATGAGTTAAGAGAATGGAAGGTTGTAGAAATGGGTTCCTCGATCACTGATTATAGCCCTAGGAATTCCAAATCGAGAAAATATGTACTCTTTCAGAAATCAGATCACAACATGATGGTCATTAGACTTGGTGGGGATGACTTCAACCCATTTTGAGACATAATAAACAGCTAAGAGGATGTAGAGGTATCCTCTAGAGTTTGGGAAGGGACCCATGACATCAATTCCCCAGCAGTCAAATATTTCAATCACTAAGATGGGAGTGAGTGGCATTTGATTCCTTTTTATGATTGACCCTAATTGTTGACCCTTATGACAACTTTGACAAAATGTGTAGGAGTCCCTTGAGAGGGTGGGCCAGAAGAGACCACACTGAAGAATCTTTGAAGTTGTTTTCTTAGATGAAAATTGACCTCCACATGCCTCACTATGACAAAATTTAAGGATGGACTCTTGTTCAGATTCTGGGACACACCTCCTAATGACTTGGTCAGGGCAGAAATTATAGAGGTATGGATTATCAAACACATAGTGTCTAACATCAAAAAGGAATTTCCTTCGATCTTGAGTCCCTAAGAATTTTGGAATGACTCCTATAACTAAGAAATTGGCTATGTCGGCATACCAAGGGAAGTCACTCACAGAGTATAGGCGTTCATCAGGAAATGAATCAGACATAGAAAGGTGATTTGATTTGTATTTGAATTCCATCCTAGAGAGGTGATCAGCTACAACATTTTCAACACCCTTTTTATCCTTGATTGTGAGGTCAAATTCTTGTAAGAGAAGGACCCACCTAATCAGTCTAGCCTTAGCATCTTGTTTTTTGAAGAGGTATTTTAGTGCAGAATGGTCAGTGAACACGGTGATGGGGGATCCTAAGAGGTAGGACCTAAACTTCTCTAAGGAAAACACAATATCAAGTAACTCATTTTCAGTAGTGGTGTAGTTGATTTGGGCATCATTTAAGGATTTTCTTGCATAATCAATGACATAAGGAATTTTATCACAACGTTTTCCTAAAACAAATCCTACAGCAAAGTCACTGGAATCATACATAAGTTCAAAATGAAGGTTCCAATTTAGATATTTCATAATGGGAGGAGAGGTGATAGATGATTTGAGGGTTGAGAATGAACCCTCACAACTTTCTATCCAAACAAATGGAGCACCCTTTACTAGCAGAGCACAAAGGGGATGGGAGATTGAACTAAAGTCCTTGATGAATCTTCTATAGAAACCAACATGTCCTAAGAAATACCTCACTTCCTTGACAGTTTTGGGTGATGGAAGGTGAAGAATGATGTAAACCTTGGCTTTATCAACTTCAATCCCCCTACCTAAGACTAGATGACCTATAACTAGTCCATATTTAACCATGAAATGGAATTTTTCCTAGTTTAGGACCAGATTATTTTCTTTACATATTGACAAGACTCTCTCCACATTCCTCAGACATCCCTCAAATGTATCCCCAAACACAGAGAAGTCATCCATAAATACCTCAAGAAAATCCCCTACCATGTCTGAGAATATTCCCATCACGCACTGCTGGAAGGTTCCAGGGGCATCACTTAACCCAAAGGGCATGCGTTTGAAAGAAAAGGTGCCAAATGGACATGTGAATGTAGTCTTACCTTGATCCTCTAGGGAGACCTCAATTTGATTATACCCCAAATACCCATCTAAGAAACAGTAGAAGTCATGACATGCCACTTTCTCAAGGACTTGGTCAATGAATAGTAAGGGGAAATGGTCCTTCTTGGTGAATGAGTTTAGCTTACTATAGTCAATGCAGACTCTCCAACCACTACTCACCCTTGTTGGAAGAATCTCTCCATCCTCATTGGTTATCACTGTGATTCCTGCCTTCTTGAGAACCACTTGGATTGGGCAGACCCACTCACTCTCAACTATGGGATATATGACACCGGATTTTAACAATTTCAGAAGTTCTTTTCTCACTACTTCCATGAGATTAGGATTGAGTTTCCATTGAGGTTGAAGACACGGATTTGAATCAGATTCCAGAACAATCCTATGAGTCCCGATAAGTGGGATAATCCCAAGAATATCAGAAAGGGTCCAACCAATGGCTTTATTAGATTTATTAAGGACATATAGAAGCATCCTCTCATGATTGGCTTCAAGAGAAGAATAAATGACCATAGGATGTGTTTGATTTTCCCCTAGTAAGGAATACTTGAGTGCAGTAGGAAGTTCCTTCAATTCAATATCAGGTTGGTTCAAAATTTCAACAGAAGATTGGGACATTGAATCAAGATCAATTTTATTTCCCATAGTTTTAGATAGGATTGATTCCTCACATGTAGAAGTTTTAGCTACTATATTGGCTTGATCATATTTAGGGAAGGAAGTTGGAGTGGTCTCCATGAAAGTGGTTTCCTGAAAGGTTTACTAATTTTTGGACCTGAGACTTCATCATAAGATGAATTTGAAAACGATTCAAGCCAAGGAGATAAACTTCCTTCATGCGAACAAAGGAAATCAATCTCATCCTAACTTAAACATCCATCAAATATTTCTTGATGTTCTATGGATTCATTGTCAATGCTTCCTATCATGTTTACTTCATGAATGTCCTCGTAATCCCCTATTTGTGAGCTTTCATTATAGATGTTCAAGTCTAGACTCATGTTTCCAAAGGTGATGGTCATTTTCCCATTTCAGACTCAGATAACAGAGTTTATTGTTGCAAGGAAGGGACGACCAAGGTTAATTGGGGTTTGTTCATTATTTTCTAAGTTTGGATGGTTGTCAAGGACAATGAAGTTAGCAGGGTAAATTAAGTTTTCAACCTTTACCAGAATGTCCTTTAAAATCCCCTTTGGAACCCTAATGATACGATCAGCAAGTTTAAGTGTGAAAGATGTGGGTTAAAGCTCTTCTAGGACTAACTAGAAATACACAACATAGGGGATGATATTGACACTAGCACCTAGGTCACACAAGGCCTTGACAACTTTTCCCTCTCCTAGTTCAACATTGATGTAAGGGAAACCCGGGTCTTTCAACTTAGGAGGAATGGTCCCTTGAATGGTGGTACTCACATTATCAGACAAAAGGACTTGGTTTTTATGTGAAAATTTTCTTTTAAAAGTGCACAATTCCTTAAGGTACTTTGTGTGGGAAGGTATGGTTTGGATGGCATTGAGAAGGGGAATGTTCAAATTGACTTGTGAGAAGATTTCCCTCAATGTTTCACTCAGTTCAGGCTTGGTTTTCCCCCTCATACATTGAGGAAATGGTGTAGGTTGTGGGGTTGTTTGTTGAAGAGTTTTTTATTTCACATTGTTATCAGTTTACTCAGTTTGATCTTGTGGTTAATATTAATTTTCATTAGAGTTTGAATCTTCACATGGGTTATGAATTAGTTGTTCATGTTTCTCAATTGATTTCCCACTTCTTAAAACAGTCACAACCTTTAGTTGTTCATGAGTTTTTTGAGTACAACTTGACTCTCCCCTTGAAGTTGAGGATGGTACCACCTGATTAGGCATGGGTGCCTTTCTAGTTTTGATGGTTTAAAGTTCTTGTTTTAGGGAAGAGACTTCCAAGTTCATCCTTTCCATTTGTTTGCACAGTTTTTCTAGTAGGCTTAATGGAATAGTTTGGGTTGGTGCTTGATAAGATTTGTTTATCCCAGGGGGATATTTTGGAGGTGGTATGGTTTGTTGAAAATGGACCGGTGGCTATTGGTATTGGATAGGTTTGGTTTGGAACTGGTTATGGGTTTGTTAGTTTTGATGGGGGTAAGGATTTTGTCCCTGTGGTTGGCTAGGTTATTGTTTATCTTTCCAGTGGAAGTCTGGGTGGTCATTATACCTTGGGTTGAAGGTGTTTGGGTATTGAGGCTTTTGAAAGTTCAAAGCATTTACTTCCACTGGGGGTCCTCCTAAAAGAATATCCTTGATGGATGGAATGGTTGGGCAGTTGTCTGTCTTATGGTCATGTTTGTCACAAATTGTGCAAAAAGGGTCTACAGTTTGGATTTCATGGACTTTCCTATGGTCTATCTCTTCAACCTTCCTAGAGAGTGCTGCGAGTTTAGCCCAAAGGCTTTCCACTTCTCTAAGTGGATGAATTATAGTAGTTCTTTGTGTCTTTTTAGAATAAGGTGAAGTTCCCCATGTTTAGTTTTGTTCAGCAAGGCTTTCTAGATACTCATAAGCATTATTTGGGGCTTTGTTTTTAAATGTTCCATTACACATCATGTCAATGAATTGTTTCTTCCCCAGACACAACCCTTCATATAAAATTATCACTTGATCCAGAATAGAGAAAACATGGTGTGGAACCATGTTTAGAGTATCTTTGAACCTCTCCCATGTTTTATATAACTAATCTCCCTCTTTTTCAAAAAATCTTTGGATGCTCTTTTTAAGTGCAATTGTTTTGTGGTGGGGAAAGTATTTTTTGTAGAATTCTCTTTGTAGTTGGTCCCAAGAGTTGATAGATGATGATATCAAATTGTTTAGCCAATTTTTAGCTCAATCCTTTAAATAAAAAGGAAATATCCTCATATTATCTGATTCTAGTTGATGTGTGGGACACATGGTTTCTACAATGTCATTGAATTTCTTAACGTGAAGGTATGGCATATCGGACTCCATTCCATGGAATGTGGGAAGGTGGTTTAGGACATGGGGTTTAAAGATGTAGTTAGAATATCCTAGGGAATTGTGTCTAATGAATGAGGGGGCATTAGTCTAGGAAGATGTGAGGTAGTCATTCATGGTTTTATCAATTTCTTTCCCTAAGTTTGGGGCTTTCTCATTTGGGTTTCCCTTTTGGTTCCTACTTGAGTTTATGAGTTGGTTTCTTTGAAGAAATTCCACTGAAATAGGCTTAATTTTTGACTCTGGATTATTAGTAATATTAGGATCTAATGGAAAGAGTTCCCTTAATGTACTTGAATCCCCAACCCCAGGACTATCCACCCTAACTAGACGGTTTGATTGATCGCAGGTGTAGGCGGACATGCGCCAAAAGAAAAAAAAACGAGAAAAGAATGAGATAAGAGAAATTTGATGGGAAAATAAGAAATGGGGGAGAATATAATGGGTGTTTAGATGAATTACTTGGGTCCCTAGAAATGGTGCCAAAATTTTATTCACGCTCAAATTTACCCAAGAGATGAAGGTAGAACGGTCCTTGTAGTTTAGCTTGGGTTGTCGAATCCTTAGAGGCCTAAGAAGAAACCTATAGACACTTACATTATATGAACTATTTTTGGCTATGAAGTGGCCAAAATATGTTTATTTTAGATTCGTTTAAAGGATAACTAATATATTTAAGTTAATTCAATTTAAAAGAATGATTTGATCCTAGGTTATTGCTCGGGGTGGATTGGATGAAATTCTTTTTCAACTATTTCAAATTATTATTTTTGAGATGGGTTCATTTAAGAAGATAAAAAACATCCTAACTTACTGGTTTAATAGCTACAAAATTTAATAATAATCATATATACACTTGAAGGATCAAAGTTTTGAGCACTTTGAGGTAAAGGTTTGTATTATCAATTGAAGTGTGTGACCTTAAATTCAACAAGGATGATGGAGTTTAAAAATCATCAAATAAAAATCTCAATTAAAAGAGATGATTATACATTAATGGGGTGATAAATAACATCCAATCCATCCCATTTCCACTCCCTTGGATCAACCCATAAGTGGGTTATCCCTTAAATTATTTTATGGTTTCAATGGAAGCATAAAGTAGACTCATGAGGGAGGAAATGGAGAAGTAAAAAAAATGAAATAACGATCACTCCACCGTTGTGTGGTAATTTCACATAGTTTGGTGTGAATAAATTCACACCTTGAACCAACGGTATCAAAGTGATATGAAGAAAAATAGAAGAATAGGAGAATAATAACTTTTATTAAGAAACTAAAGTGAATTGAACAACTTACATGTGAAAGACAAACTTGAGACAACAAAATCGCAACATAACATTACAATTGAACAAAGCACCAAAGATGATCAATTCCTCCACCACCACTGCCTTAAATAGTAATTTTTAAAGACTTTTGTGGAGACTCCAATAGTATAAGTATCCTCAATTAATTGTGGTAGGCCATAGGTGGGTGGAAAGTTGAGGGAGAGTTGATTTTTCCACCCTTGACCCGAGGTGGCATCCAACTTTCATCCACCGAACAGAAATGTCTGAATGGACTTTTAGATGGCCGAATTAGAGTGGGACATAGAAGAAGAAAATGGATCCCCAGATGTCTTCTAACCTCATGTAAATTTTGGGCCTATTTGGAGTTTTTTATTCCGAGATATGATTATATTGGTAGGATTTTTTCTGGGACGCATAATCTGGCCCAGAATTTTATCTTCAAATTGGGCCATCTTAATGACCACCATAGAGACTGAATTAGCATTGGATACTGAATAATTATTTGTTACTCTACATGTATTAAATAATTACATGAAGTTTGGGATTCATTGGGCCTGTATGTTGGGCCCCACATTGTCATCAGTGGGCTGATGTCCAATCTGAGTTCTCCATAATTATTTCCTTTCATCACAAAATATCCCCATCTTCTTCCATGAATTATTCATTGATCCCTGAATGAAACATGTTCATATTTAAGTTTAGATAAATTTCCCAAAATATAAAATTAAAATATTGATAATTAAATTCCTTAAAATCAGATGAATCACTGGGTACTTTAAATGATGTTAAAAAATGTACCACATAATAGTACATTTTAAGAAGGAATTACAATCATAATGTGAAATGATGTTCAAAGTGTAAAATGCACTAAAATGGTGTTTATGAATAATAAATAACATTAATATTATATATATTTACAATGAATATTAGCCTCATTTAGTGGCTAATCACACCCCCAACTTGAGTTTTTCTAGTCCCGAGTAAAATATATCTCAACAATATGAAATTCGAATTCCCTTTTCCAAAAACATTTTAATACACAATGATCACCAAAAACCCTAATACCAAAAAATAATGAAACCCATCAAAATATTTTAATACATGATTGTTTCATAATCAGGTCCCAATCCCAATCCTATTCCTTTGTTCAAATTCATCGCCATATTTTATCCAATATCAATTAAGAGTGATGATGTGTTGTGCATCGTATTAGACATGGGGGTTCATATTTATTCAAGAGGTAAATGATGGAAGCGATAAGTGGAATCACATTTCAATATTAAGATTATTATTCAATTTTTTTTATTGTATTTTTTTGTGTTTTTTGTGTTTTTTCAATTTTGCTATGGTAATTAAAATTACACTCAAAAGAGTCAAACCCTGTACCGAGACTTTGCCGATGACTCCCAGGCTCAAACACCTTAGGGAACCAAGTGAAGCCCACATAATCAGGCATCATCTCAAGTTAACTTAGTCAAAAACAAATTCAAATTACCAAATATAGAGATAAAATTACTAACTCTGGGCCATAAATCTGTGGAGTCATGATCCCAAGTGCTAAAAGCCACACATTAGGTCATTTCATTGCTCTACGCGCAAATTTATTGTTTTTAAAATTTTTTTTATTGAATAATCATATTAAAACTAAAATGATCACCAAATCTATGCTATTTATTTGGGGGACCCCATGAACTCAAACTAATACCCCACTATCCAAAGAACATGCATTGTGATTTTTTTTGGATGAAAATATAAATGATGAAATATCACACTGGACAGCCACACTTTCCAAAATCTATGATCATGAAATTATAAAAGGATTAAAATCAGAATCAGGGAATCCTAAATTATTTGATATTCAGTTTCAAAGTGTGCAATATGTATTACCATGTTCAAAGTTAAAGGATTTTTTCCTTCCATTTACACACTTTTTTTTTCAATTAATTCATTTTTTTTGACACAAAAGCGTTTTTTATTTTATCTCCCCCCAAATTAAAATAACATTGTCCCCAGTGTTTAAAGAAAAGAAAATTTATAATGGGGTATAGGTAGAGAAAGAAAGTTCAAAAAGGAAATTGAAAATGAGGATCATGGAATGAAGTCTCCTGGTGGTTGAAGTTGAAATTCTTGATGCTCCCTTTAAATACCTTGATCTCGATGTCACTCTGAGAATTCCCTAGTAGAGGAAAAAAAAACAAAAAAAACAACAAAAAAGCTATATATATATATATTTATATAATAAATAAAGTGAAATATATGTATATATATAAAAAAATTATATAATAAGAAAGCACAAAAATCCATAGGTTAGTGGTAAGCGTGAGCCCCTGTTTCCCTTCTGTCCCGGCTTCGATTCCCCACAGTTTCACTAGTTGTGATGGGGTTTGCCCCACGACCTACGATGTGGCCCTTTTATTTATTTATTGATATATTTTTATTTTTCTTGTATTTTTATTTTAACCTACAAACACATAAAAATAAAGAAAACTGATGATACATTGTCTTCTTTTTAAATTTCTGGGTAAGGTATTACTCAAGGATCACACCACGTGACACAGATGAATATGGCACTCACCTTTCGTACCCATAAAAATCATAATATAAGAACAGGTCAACAATCTATTTTTTTAAATATCAAAATGATTCATTAATCCTATTTAAAATATAAAGTTGATTAAAACAAAAAAATGATTGGAAACTTGAAAACCATGGGTTTCCTCCCATGCAACGCTTTGTTTAACTTCATTATCTCAACTTGGACCCCTAATTAATTAATTAATTTCTTCATCTAAGGTAGGTTCACACAATTCTTCATCAACTTCATGTTTTTTGAATGGTTATATGAATGGTTTGACTCTATGACCATTAACTTTAAAGGTTTGACCTTTGGTGGGATCTTGAATTTCTACAGCCCCATAGGGGTACACCTTATGCACTATGTATGGACCTGACCATCTAGACCTCAACTTTCCTGGGTGTAAATGAAGTTTAGAACTATAAAAAAGAACAGGTTTACCCGGTACAATGTGTTTGGTTTTAAGATTTTTAGATTTTTAGGCTTGTACTTTAGCTTTATTGATCCTTGAATTTTTATAAGCCTCCATCCTAAGTTCCTCAAGTTCATTGAGATCTAATTTACTTTTTGTTTTGGCCAATGAGAGGTCATAATTCATTTGCTTAATTGCCCAAAAGGCCTTATGTTCAATATCCATTGGAAAATGTCATGCTTTACTATAAACCAACCTATATGGGGACATTCCTAAAATGGTTTTATATGCGGTTCGATAGGCCCAAAGAGCATATGAGAGTTTCGTGGACTAATCTTTGCTAGAAGGATTGACAGTTTTTTCAAGAATATTCTTAATCTCTCTATTTTATAACTCAAATTGACCATTGGTTTGAGGATGGTACGAAATGGAAACTTTATGAGAAATCCCATACTTAGAAATGAGTGAAGAGAATGGACGGTTACAGAAATGGGTTCCTCGATCACTGATTATAGCCCTAGGAATTCCAAATCAAGAAAATATGTGCTCTTTCAGAAATCAGATCACAACATGATGGTCATTAGACTTGGTGGATATGGATTCAACCCATTTTGAGACATAATCAATATCTAGAAGTATGTATAGGTATCCCCTAGAGTTTAAGAAGGGATCCATGAAATCGATTCCCCAACAGTCAAAGATTTCAATCACTAAGATGGGAGTGAGTGGCATTTGATTCCTTTTTGTGACTGACCCTACTTGTTGACACTCAGGACAACTTTAAAAAAATGTGTAGGAGTCCCTTGAGTGGGTGGGCCAGAAGAGACCACACTAAAGAATCTTAGAATTTGTTTTCTTAGAAAAACAGTGACCACCACATGCCTCACTATGACAGAATTTAAGGATGGACTTTTGTTCAGATTTTGGTACACACCTCCTAATGACTTGGTCAGGGCAGAAATTATAGAGGTATGAATCATCAAAAACATAGTGTCTAACATCAGAAAGGAATTTCCTTCGATCTTGAGTCCCTAATAATTTTGGAATGACTCCTGTAACTAAGAAATTAGCTATGTCGGCATACCAAGGGCAGTCACTCACAGAGTATAGGTGTTCATCAGGAAATGAATCAGACACAGAAAGGTGTTTTGGGTTGTCTTTTAATTCCATCCTAGAGAGGTGATCAGATACAAAATTTTCAACACCCTTTTTATCCTTAATTGTGAGGTCAAATTCTTGTAAGAGAAGGACCCACCTAATCAGTCTAGCCTTAGCATCTTGTTTTTGGAAGAGGTATTTTAGTGCAGAATGGTCAGTGAACAAAATGATGGGGGATCCTAAGAGGTAGGACCTAAAATTCTCTAAGGTAAATGCAATATCAAGTAACTCCTTTTTAGTAGTGGTGTAGTTTATTTGGGCATCATTTAAGTATTTTCTTGCATAAGCAATGACATAAGGAGTTTTATCACAATGTTGTCCTAACACAGATTCTATAGCAAAGTCACTGGAATCACACATAAGTTTGAAAGGAAGGTTCCAATTTGGAGATTTCATAATGGGAGGAGAGGTGAGAGAGGATTTGAGGGTTGAGAATGAACCCTCACAACTTTCTGTCCAAACATATGGAGAATACTTTACTAGCAGAGCACAAAGGGGATGGGAGATTGAACTAAAGTCCTTAATTAATCTTCTATAGAAATCAGCATGTCCTAAGAAAGACCTCACTTCCTTTATAGTTTTGGGTGATGGAAGGTGACGAATGATGTTAACCTTGGCTTTATCAACTTCAATGCCCCTACCTGAGACTAGATGGCCTAGAACTAGTCCCTCTTTAACCATGTAATGGTATTTTTCCCTGTTTAGGACCGGATTCTTTTTATCACATCTTGACAAGACTCTCTCCACATTCCTCAGAAATCCCTCAAATGTATCCCCAAACACAGAGAAGTCATCCATGAAGACCTTAAGAAAATACCCTACCATGTCTGAGAATATTCCTATCATGCACCGCTAGAAGGTTCCAGGGGCATTGCATAACCCGAAGGGCATGCGTTTGAAAGTAAAGGTACCGAATGGACATGTGAATGTAGTCTACCCTTGATTCTCTAGGGAGACCTCAATTTGATTATACCCCGAGTACCCATCTAAGAAACAGAAGAAGGCATGACCTGCCACTCTCTCAAGGACTTGGTCAATGAATGGTAAGGGAAAATGGTCCTTATTGGTGAATGAGTTTAGCTTCCTATAGTCGATGCAAACTATCCAACCAGTACTTACCCTTGTTGGAAGAATCTCTCCATTATCATTGGTTATCAATGTGATTCCTGCCTTCTTGGGAACCACTTGGATTGGGCTGACCCACTCACTCTTAGCTATGGGATATATGATACCGACTTTTAACAATTTCAGAAGTTATTTTCTCACTACTTCCATGAGATTAGGATTGAGTCACCGTTGAGGTTGACGACATGGCTTTTAATCAGATTCCAGAACAATCCTATGAGTCCCGATAAGTGGGCTAATCCCAGGAATATCAGACAGGGTCCAACCAATGGCTTTATTATGCTTCTTAAGGACATATAGAAGCATCCTCTCATGATTGGATTCAAGATAAGAAGAAATGACACTAGGATGTGTTTTATTGTCCCCTAGGAAGGCATACTTGAGTGCAGTGGAAAGTTCCTTCAATTCAATATCAAGTTGGTTCAAAATTTCAACAAAAGATTGGGACATTGGATCAAGATCAATTTTATTTCCTAGAGTTTTGTATAGGATTGATTCCCCACATGTAGAAGTTTCAGCTACTAGATTGGCTTGATCAGATTTAGGGAAGGAAGTTGAAGTGGCATGAAAGTGGTTTCTTAAAAGGTTTCACTGATTTTTGGACCTAAAACATCATCACAAGAGCAATTTGAAAATGATTCAATCCAAGGAGATAAACTTCCTTCATGTGAACATAGGAAATCAATCTCAACCTGACTTAAACATCCTTAAAATATTCCTTTATGTTCTATGGATTCATTATCAATTATTCCTATCATGATTACTTCATGAATGTCCTCGTTATCTTATATTTGTGAGCTTGCATTATAGATGTTGAAGTCTAGACTCATGTTCCCAAAGGTGATGGTCATGTTCCCATTTCGGACTCGGATAAAAGAGTTGATTGTTGCAAGGAAGGGACGACCACGGATAATTGGGGTTTGTTTCTTATTTCCTAAGTTCGGATGGTTTTCAAGGACAATAAAGTCACCAGGGTAGATGAAGTTTTCAACCTTTACCAGAACGTCCTTTAAAATCCCCTTTGGAACCCTAATGCTACGATCAGCAAGTTGAAGTGTGATAGATGTGGGTTGAAGCTCTTTTATGCCTAACTGGAAGTACAAAGCATAGAGGATGAGATTGAAACTAGCACCTAGGTCTCACAAGGCCTTGGAAAATTTTCTCTCTCTTAGTTCTACATTAATGTAAGGAAAACCCATGTCTTTCAACTTAGGAGGAATGGTCCCTTGAATGGTGGTACTCACATTAGCATCCAAAAGGACTTGGTTTTTATGTGAAAATTTTCTTTTAAAAGTGCACAAGTCCTTAAGGTACTTTGATTAGGAAGGTATGGTTTGGATGGCATTGAGAAGGGGAATGTTCAACTTGACTTGTGAGAAGATTTCCCTCAACGTTTCACTCACTTCAGGCTTGGTTTTCCCCCTCATGCTTTAAGGAAATGGTGCAGGTTGTGGGGTTGTTTGTTGAAGAGTTTTTTCTTTCACATTTTTATCAGTTTCCTCAGTTTAATATTGTGGTTCATTTGAATTTTTATTAGAGTTTGAAGCTTCACATGGGTTCTGAATTAGTTGTTCAAGTTTCTCAATTGATTTCCCACTTCTTAAAACATTCACAAACTTTAGTTGTTCATGAGTTGTTTGAGTACAAATTTTCTCTCCCCTTGAAGTTGAGGATGGTACTGACTGAGTAGGCATGGGTGCCTTTCCAGTTTTGATGGTTTGAAGTTCTTGTTTTAGGGAAGAGACTTCCGAGTTCATCCTTTCCATTTTTTTGCACAGTTGTTTCAGTAGGCTTTATGGAATAGTTTGGGTTAGTGATTGAGAAGATTGGTTTATCCCAAGGGGATATTTTGGAGGTGGGATGATTTTTTGAAAATGGATCGGTGGATGTTGGTATTGAATAGGTTGGGTTTAGAACTAGTTATGGGTTTGGTAGTTCTAATGGGGGTAAGGATTTTGTCCCTGTGGTTGGCTAGGTTGTTGGTTATCTTTCCCGTAGAAGACTGGGTGGTCATTATACCTTGGGTTGAAAGTGTTTGGGTATTGAGGCTTTTGAAAGTTCAAAGAATTTACTTCCACTGGGGGTCCTCCTAAAAGAACATCCTTGATGGATGGAATGGTTGGGAAGTTTTCTGTCTTATGGTTATGTTTGTCACAAATTGGGGAAATAGGGTCTACAGTTTGTATTTCATGGACTTTCCTAAGGTATATCTCTTCAACCATCCTAGAGAGTGTTGCGAGTTTATCCCTAAGGCTTTACTCTTCTCAAAGTGTATGAATTATAGTAGTTATTTGTGGCTTTTCAGAATAAGGTGAAGTTCCCCATTTTTGGTTTTGTTCAGAAAGGCTTTCTAGATACTCGTAAGCATCATTTGGGGCTTTGTTTTTAAAGGTTCCACTACACATCATGTCAATGAATTGTTTGTTCCCCGGACCCAATCCTTTATTTAAAATTCTCACTTGTTCAGGAATAGAAAAACCATGGTGTGGAAACATGTTTAGAGTATCTTTTAACCCCTCCCATGTTTCATATAATGACTCTCCCTCTTTTTCAAAAAAGTTTTGGATACTCTTTTTAAGTGCAATTGTTTTGTGGTGGGGAAAGTATTTTTTGTATAATTCTCTTTGTAGTTGGTCCCAAGAGTTTATGGATGATTGTATCAAATTATTTATCCAATTTTTATCTATATCCTTTAAAGAAAAATGAAATAGCCTCATCTTAGCTGATTCTAGTTGATGTGGGGGAGACATGGTTTCTATAATGTCATTGCATTCCTTAACGTGAAGGTAGGGAATCTCAGACTCCATTCATTGGAATGTGGGAAGGTGGTTTAGGAAATGGGGTTTAAAGATGTAGTTGGAATCTCATAAGGAATTGTGTCTAATTCATGAGGGTGAATTGGTCTAGGAAGGCGTGAGGTAGTCATTCATGGTATGATCAACTGCATTCCCCTAGTTTGGGGCTGCCTCATTTGGGTTTCCATTTTGGTTCCCACTCAGGTTTATGAGTTGGTTTCTTAGAAGACCTTCCAGTGAAATAGGCTCAATTTTTAACTCTAGAGTATTAGGAATATTAGGATCTAATGTAAAGAGTTCCCTTGGTGTACTTGACTCCCCAACCCCAGGACTATCCACCCTAACTAGACGGTTTGATTGATCGCGGGTGTAGGCGGACATGCGCCAAAAGAAAATAAAACAAGAAAGGAACGAGATAAGATAATTTAGATGAGAATATAAAAAATGGGTGAGAATATAATGGGTATATATATTACTTACTTGGGTCCCCTACAACGGTGCCAAAATTTGATTCATGCTAAAATTTACCCAAGAGATAAAGGTAGAATGATCCTTGTAGTTTAGCTTGGGTTGTCGAATCATCAGAGACCTAAGAAAAAACCTATAGACACATAAATTATATGGAATATTTTTGGCTATGAATTGTCCAACATGTGTTGATTTTATATGGTTTTAAAGTATAAATAACATATTTAAGTGAATTCAATTTAAAATAATGAGTTGATCCTAGGTTATCGCTCGGGGTGGATTGGATGGAATTCTTTTTCAACTATTTCAATTTCTTATTTTTGAGATGGGTTAATTTAAGAAGATAAAAAACATCATCATTTACTGGTTTAATACCTACAAACTTTAATACTAATCACCTATACACTTGAAGGATCAAATCACTAGTGGAAAACTGATCTTTAACGTCGGGCATTTTAACATTGGTTCTTCAAAACCGACGTTAAAAGGAATTTTTTTGCATCGGTTTTTCAAATAACCAACGTTAAAAAGTAAATACAAGTTGTAGATAATTTCTCACACTTAAATTTTATAGGTCGTGGAGCTAAAACGTACTTATTAATCAAAAGTTATGGACGTCGGAAGTTGAACATTACAAGACAAGATTTTTAACGTCGGTTTTCTTTCAATAACCGATGTTAAAAGGCACTTTTTGGCATCCGTTTTTCAAATAACCAACGTTAAATAGTAAACCAAAGTTGTAGATAATTTCTCAAGATTAAATTTGATAGGTCGTGGAGCTAAAACAGACTTACTAATCAAAAGTTATTGACGTCAGAAGTTGAACATTATAAGACAAGATTTTTAACGTCGGTTTTTTTCAATAACCGAAGTTAAAAAGAACTTTTGGCATCAGTTTTTCACATAACCGACGTTAAATAGTAAACCAAAGTTGTAGATAATTTCTCATGATTAAATTTGATAGGTCTTGGATCTAAAACGGACTTATGTATCAAAATTTATGGACGTTGGAAGTTGAACATTATAAGACAAGATTTTTAACGTCAGTTTTTTTCAATAACCAACGTTAAAAGTCACTTTTTGTGTTGGTTTTTCACATAACCGACATTAAATATTAAACCAAAGTTGTATAAAATTTCTCAATATTTAATTTGACAGGTCGTGGAGCTAAAACGGACTTATGGATCAAACGTTATGGACGTCAAAAGTTGAGCATTATAAGACAAGATTTTTAACATCGGTTTTGTTCAATAACTGATGTTAAAAGGAACTTTTGGCATCGGTTTTTCACATAAATTACGTTAATGAGTAAACCAATGTTTTATATAATTTATCAAGCTTCAATTTGAAAGGTCTTTGAGCTAAAATGGACTTACGGATAAAAAGTTATGGTCCTCGGAAGATGAAAATTATAGGACAATATTTTTAACGTTAGTTTTTTTCAATAACCAACGTTAAAAGGAACTTTTTGGCGTCGGTTTTTCCAATAACCGACCTTAAAGAGTAAACCAATGTTTTAGATAATTTCTCAATATTAAATTTGACAGTTTGTGGAGCCAAAACAGGCTTACGGATCAAAAGTTATGGATGTCGGAAGTTGAACATTATAAGACAAGATTTTTAACGTCTGTTTTTTCAAGAACCGACATTAAAAGCCACTTTTTGGCATCGGTTTGTGAAATAAACAATGTTAAAAAGTCACTTTATGGCATCGGTTTTTCAATAAAAAACGTTAAAACCCCAACATGAGAATATATTTAACATCGGTTATATATTTACCCGACGTTAAAAGTAAATTTCAAATCTGCGGGTTCAGTATTTCAATTTTTTCACAACGCGCGTTTCTATTTTAATATTCCCGCCTAAATTTTATTGCATCAACACCACAAAATATTTTTATTTACAATATATACATCCTAATTTTCCTTATTTCAACATTTTCAACATCTTCGTTATAATCAAAATTTCAACAATTCTTCAATCGACGATGTGAACATGGTATTTATTCTTATCATTTAATTTCAGTATTGTTTTTTTCCTTATCGTTAAAATTCTTGATAATTTTTAATATGATGATGAAGAATTATTCGTATCGGGATAAAAAGATAAAGCATCCGCATGAGATTCATCGGTTGAGGTTCAAAATCCTTTATTGTTCATCATTTTCATTATTTCGTGAGTTCTTCCCTAAAAAGAATTGAAATAATGACAAACAAGATATAGATTCATAAGAAAACAATAAAAGAATTAAAATTATGTTGAATATTTAAGTTTATTCTTTATTTTGGTCATTTTTTGTATATTGTTTTGTTCTCTCTTCTCATGGTTTCATTGAAGCAAGTTGTATCTATCAAATCTTAAAGAGGTACAACTTACGACGATTATAACTTTTGATCCTAAAGTCTGTTTTTTTCTCTATGAATATTCAAATCGAAGCTTGGGAAAGATACTATATTCTAATATTAAGAGTTTAAAAATTTTAACATCAGGTTTTACCAAAACCAATTTTAAAAATATTTTTTTTCGAAAACGCACTTTTCACGTCGATTTTTACCAAAACCGATGCGATTTTTTTTGAAAACCCACTTTTCGCATCAGTTTTTACCAAAACCAACGTGAAAAATAAATTTATTTCGAAAACACACTTCTTGCGTCGGTTTTTATCAAAAACCAACGTTAAAAACATGTAGAATCATAATTTTGACATCGGTTTTCAAAAAAACCGACGCCGAATACTGAGGATTCCTATCATTCGGCATCAGTTTATATGAAATCCGACGCCAAAGACCCACGGGGGCCGAGTTTTGACGTCGGTTTATAATAACTGACGTTGAAACTTCAATTTTTTTACGTCGCCTTTAAAGATGTAGGTTAAAAACCGACATGGAAATACATTTTTCCACTAGTGAAGTTTTTAGCACTTTAAGGTAAAGGTTCGTATTAGCACTTGAAGTGTGTGGCCTTAAATTCAACAAGGACGATGGAGTTTAAAAATAATCAAATAAAAATCTCAATTAATAGAACAGATTAGAAATTAATGGGGTGATAAATAACATCCAATACAGCCCCTTTCTACTCCCTTGGATTAACCCATAAGTGGGTTATCCCGCCATTGATTTTATGGTTTCAATGGAAGCAGAAAGTAGACTCATGAGGGAGGAAATGAAGAAGTAAAAAAAAACAATGAAATAACGATCACTCCACCATTGTGTGGTAATTTCACAAGGTTTGGTGTGAATAAATTCACACCTTGAACCAAAAGTACCAAAGTGATATGAAGAACAGCCGAATAAGAGGAGAAGAAGAACTTTTATTAAGAAACTAAAGTGAATTGAACAACTTACATGTGAAAGACAAACTTGAGACAACAAAAGCGCATCATAACATTACAATTGAACAAAGCACCAAAGATGATCAATTACTCCACCACCACTGCCTTAAATAGAAATTTTTAAAGCCTTGGGTCGAACATCCAATAGTCCAAGTCTCCTAAATTAATTGTGGTAGTCCATAGGTGGGTGGAAAGTTGAGGGAGAATTGATTTTTCCATCCTTAACCTGAGGTGGAATCCAACTTTCATCCACCGAACAGACACGTTTGAATGGACTTCTAGATGGATGAATTAGAGTGGGACATAGAAGAAAAAAACAGATCCCCTGATGTCTCCTAACCTCATGTAAACTTTGGGTCCATTTTGAGTTGTGGATTCCGAGATATGATTATATTGGTAGGATTTTTTACGGGCCAGAGAATCTGGCCTAGAATTTTATCTCCAAATTTGGGACACCTTAATAACCACCATGGAGGCCAAATTAGCATAGTCTCATGAATCATGATTTGTTGCTCTACATTCCTTCTAGCATAACACGAAATTTGGTCTTCATTGGGCCTTAATGTTTGGCCACACATTCTCATCAGTGGGCTGGTGTCCAATCTGACTTCTCTAGAATTATTTCCATTAATCACAAAATATCCCCATCTTTTTCTATGAATTCTACATTGATCCCTGAATGAAACATATTCATATTTAAGTGTAGATAAATTTACCAAAATATAAAATTAAAATATGGATAATTACATTCCTTAAAATCAGATGAATCATTGGGTACTTTAAATGATGTTAAAAAATGTACCACATAATAGTGCATTTTAAGAAGGAATTACAATCATAATGTGAAATGATGTTTAAAGTGTAAAATGAACTAAAATTGTGTTTATGAATAATAAATCACATTAATATTATATATATTAACAAGGAATATTATCCTCATTTAGTGGCTAATCACACCCCCCAACTTGAGTTTTGCTAGTCTCGAGCAAAATATATCTCAACAATATGAAATTCAAATTCCCTTTTCCAAAAACATTTTAATACACAACGATCACCAAAAACCCTTATAACAAACAATCATGAAACACATCAAAATATTTCAATTCATGATAGTTTCATAAGCATATCCCAATCCCAAACTCATTCCTTTGTTCAAATTCATCACTATATTTCATCCAATATCAATTAAGAGTGATGATGTGTTGTGCATTGGATTAGACATGGGGGTTCATCTTTATTCAAGAGGGAAATGATGGAAGCACTAGGTGTAATTAAATTTCAATATTTAGATGAGTATTCAATTTTTTTATTATATTTTTTTTGTGTTTTTTCAATTTTTCCATGGTAATTAAAATTGCAACCTACAAACACATAAAAATAAAACGAACTGATGATACATTGTCTTCTTTTTAAATTTATGGGTAAGGTATTACTCAAGGATCACACCATGTGACAATGATGAATATGGAACTCCTCTTTCGTACCCATATATACCCATAATAGAAGAAGAGGTCAACAGTCTATTTTTATTTTTATTTTTTAAATATCAAAATGATTCATTAATCCTATTTAAAATATAAAGTTGATTAAAACAACAAAATGATTGGAAATTTGAAAACTATGGGTTTCCTCCCATGCAGTGCTTTGTTTAACGTCATTAGCTCAACTTGGACTCCTAATTGATTAATTATTTTCATCATCTAAGGTAGGTTCACATAATTCTTCATCAACTTCATGTTTTTGGAATGGTTCTATGAATGGTTTGACTCTATGACTATTAACTTTAAAGGTTTGACCATTGGTGGGATCTTGAATTTCTATAGCCCCATGAGGGTACACCTTATGCACTATGTATGGACCTGACCATATAGACCTCAACTTTCCTAGGTGTAAATGAAGTTTAAAACTATAAAAAATAAGAGGTTTACCCAGTAAAATGTGTTTGGTTTTAAGATTTCAAGATTGGTAGGCTTGTAAATTAGCTTTATTGATCCTTGAATTTTTATAAGCCTCCATCCCAAGTTCCTCAAGTTCTTTGAGATCTAATTTCCTTTTTGTTTCGGCCAATGAGAGGTCATAATTCATTTTATTAATTTCCCAAATGGCCTTATGTTCAATCTCCATTGGAAAATGGCATGATTTACCATAAACCAACATATATGGGTACATTCCTAAAATGGTTTTATATGCGGTTTGATAGGCCCAAAGAGCAGTCAAGAGTTTCTGAGACCAATCTTTCCTAGAAGGATTGACAGTTTTCAAGAATATTCTTAATCTCCCTATTTTCTAAATCAGCTTTACCATTGGTTTGAGTATGGAATGTAGTGGAAACTTTATGAGAAATCCCATACTTAGACAAGAGTGAAGAGAATGGACGCTTGCAGAAATGGGTTCCTCGATCACTGATTATAGCCCTAGGAATTACAAATCGAGAAAATATGTGCTCTTTCAGAAATTGGATCACAACATGATGGTCATTAGACTTGGTGGGGATGGATTCAACCCATTTTGAGACATAATCAACAACTAAGAGGATGTAGAGGTATCCCCTAGATTTTGGGAAGGGACCCATGAAATTTATTCCCCAACAGTCAAAGATTTCAATAACTAAGATGGGAGTGAGTGGCATTTGATTATTTTTTGTGATTGACCCTACTTGTTGACACTTAGGACAACTTTGACAAAACGTATAGGAGTCCCTTGAGAGGGTGGGCTAGAAGAGATCACACTGAAGAATCTTAGAAGTTGTTTTCTTAGAGGAAAAGTCATCTCCACATGCCTCACTATGACAGAATTTAAGGATGGACTCTGGTTTAGATTCAGGGACACACCTCTTAATGACTTGGTTAGGGCAGAACTTATAGAGGTATGGATCATCAAACACATAGTATCTAACATCAGAAAAGAATTTCCTTCGAGATTGAGTCCCTAATATTTTTGGAATGACTCTTGTAACTAAGAAATTGGCTATGTCGGCATACCAAGGGCAGTCACTCACAGAGTATAGGTGTTCATCAAGAAATGAATCAGACATAGAAAGGTGATTTGAGTTATCTTTAAATTCCATCATAGAGAGGTGATCAGCTACAATATTTTCAACACCCTTTTTATCCTTGATTGTGAGGTCAAATTCTTGTAAGAGAAGGAACCACCTAATCAGTCTAGCCTTAGCATATTGTTTTTGGAAGAGGTATTTTAGTGCAGAATAGTCAGTGAACACAGTGACGGGGGATCCTAAGAGGTAGTACCTAAACCTCTCTAAGGAAAACAAAATATCAAGTAACTCCTTTTCAGTAGTGGTGTAGTTTATTTGGGCATCATTTAAGGATTTTCTTGCACAAGAAATGACATAAAGAGTTTTATCACAACGTTTTCCTAACACAAATCCTACAACAAAGTCACTAGAATCACACATAAGTTCGAAAGGAAGGTTCCAATTAAGAGATTTCATAATAGGAGGAGAGGTGAGAGAGGATTTGAGGGTTGAGAATGAACCCTCACAACTTTCTATCCAAACAGATGGAGCATCGTTTACTAGCAGAGCACAAAGGGGACAGAAGATTGAAATAAAGTCCTTGATGAATCTTCTATAGAAACCAACATGTCCTAAGAAAGACCTCACTTCCTTGACAGTTTTGGTTGATTAAAGGTGACGAATGATTCCAACCTTGGCTTTATCAACTTCAATCCCCCTACCTGAGACTAGATAGCCTAGAACTAGTCCCTCTTTAAACATGAAATGGCATTTTTCCCAGTTTAGGACCAGATTCTTTTCTTCAAATATTGACAAGACTCTCTCCACATTCCTCAGACATCCCTCAAATGTATCCGCAAACACAGAGAAGTCATCCATGAAGACCTCAAGAAAATCCCCTACCATGTCTGAGAATATTCCCATCATGCGCTGCTAGAAGGTTCCGGGGGAATTGCATAACCCAAAGGGCATGCGTTTGAAAGCTAAGGTGCCGAATGGTCCTTCTTGGTGAATGCGTTTAGCTTCCTGTAGTCGATACAGACTCTCCAACCACTACTCACCCTTATTGTAAGAATATCTCCATCTTCATTGGTTATCATTGTGATTCCTGCCTTCTTGGGAACCACTTGGATTGGCCTGACCCACTCACTCTCAGCTATGGGATATATGATACCAAATTTTAACAATTTCAGAAGTTATTTTCTCACTACTTCCATGAGATTAGGATTGATTCACCATTGAGGTTGACGACATGGATTTGAATCAGATTCCAGAACAATCCTATGAGTCCCAATAAGTGGGCTAATCCCAGGAATATCAGACAGGGTCCAACCAATGGATTTATTATGTTTTTTAAGTACATATAGAAGCATACTCTCATGATTGGCTTCAAGAAAATAAGAAATGACAATATTATGTGTTTGATTGTCCCCGAGGAAGGCATACTTGAGTGTAGCGGGAAGTTCCTTCAATTCAATATCAGGTTGGTTTAAAATTTCAACAGAAGATTGGGATATTGGATCAAGATCAATTTTATTTCCCAGAGTTTTAGATAGGATTGATTCCCCACATGTATAAGTTTCAGCTACTAGATTGGCTTGATCAGATTTAGGGAAGGAAGTTGGAGTGGTATCCATGAAAGTGGTTTTCTGAAAGGTTTCACTGATTGTTGGACCTAAGACTTCATCATAGGAGCAATTTGAAAATGATTGAAGCCAAGGAGATAAAATTCCTTCATGTGAACAAAGGAAATCAATCTCATCCTAAATTAAACATCCATCAAATATTACTTTATGTTATATGGATTCATTATCAATGCTTCCTGTCATGTTTACTTCATGAATGTCCTCATCATCCCCTATTTGTGATCTTGAATTATATATGTTCAAGTCTAGACTCATATTCCCAAATTTGATGGTCATGTTCACATTTCATACTCGGATAAGAGAGTTTATTGTTGCAAGGATGGGATGAACAAGGATAATTGGGGTTTGTTTCTTATTTCCTAAGTTTGGATGGTTGTCAAGGACAATGAAGTTAGCAGGGTAGATGAAGTTTTCAATATTTACCAGAATGTCCTTTAAAATCCCCTTTGGAATCCTAATGTTACGATCAACAATTTGATGTGTGACAGATGTGGGTTGAATCTCTTCTATGCCTAACTAGTAGTACACATCATAGGATATGAGATTAACACTAGCACCTAGATCACACAAGGACTTGACAACTTTTCACTCTCCTAGTTCAACATTGATGTAAGGGAAACCCGAGTCTTTCAACTTAGGAGGAATGGTCCCTTGAAAGGTGGTTCTCACATTAGAAGAAAAAAGGACTTGGTTTTTATGTGAAAATTTATTTTAAAAGTTCACAAGTCCTTAAGGTAATTTTAGTAGGAAGGTATGGTTTGGATGGAATCGAGAAGGGGAATATTGAACATGACTTGTGAGAATATTTCCCTCAATGTTTCACTCAGTTCAGACTTGGTTTTCCCCCTCATGCATTGAGGAAATGGTGCAGTTTGTGGGGTTGTTTGTTGAAGAGTTTTTTCTTTCACATTGTTATTATTTTCCTTAGTTTGATCTTGTGGTTCATTTGAATTTTCATTAGAGTTTGAAGCTTCACATGTGTTCTAAATTATTTGTTCAAGTTTCTCAATTGATTTCCCACTTATTAAAACAACTACATCCTTTAGTTGTTCATGAGTTGTTTGAGTATAACTTGAATCTCCCCTTGATGTTGAGGATGGTACCACTTGAGTAGGCATGGGTGCCTTTCCAGTTTTGATGGTTTGAAGTTCTTGTTTTAGGGAAGAGACTTCCGAGTTCATCCTTTCTATTTGTTTACACAGTTGTTCTAGTAGGATTTGTGGAATAATTTGGGTTGGTTCTTGAGAAGATTGGTTTATCCTAGGGGGATATTTTGAAGGTGGAATGGTTTGTTGAAAATGGACCGGTGGCTATTGGTATTGGATAGGTTGGGTTTGGAACTATTTATGGGTTTGGTAGTTCTGATGGGGGTAAGGATTTTTTCCCTGTGGTTGGCTAGGTTGTTGGTTATCTTTTCAGCGGAAGCCTGGGTGGTCATTATACCTTGGGTTGAAGGTGTTTGGGTATTGAGGCTTTTGAAATTTCAAAGCATTTACTTCCACTGGGGGTCCTCCTAAAAGAACATCCTTGATGGATGGAATGATTGGGAAGTTGTCTGTCTTATGGTCATGTTTGTCACAAATTTTGCAAAAAGGGTCTACAGTTTGGATTTCATGGACTTTCCTAAGGTCTATCTCTTCAACCTTCCTAGAGAGTGCTATGAGTTTAGCCATAAGGCTTTCCTCTTCTCTGAGTGTATTAATTCTAGTAGTTCTTTGTGTCTTTTAAAAATAAGGTGAAGTTCCCCATGTTTGATTTTTTTTCAGCAAGGCTTTCTAGATACTCGTAAGTATAATTTGGGGCTTTGTTTTTAAAGGTTCCATTACACATCATGTCAATGAATTATTTTTTCCCTAGACCCAATACTTCATAGAAAATTCTCACTCTTTCAGGAATAGAAAAACCCTGGTTTGGAACCATGTTTAGAGTATCTTTGAACCTCTCCTATGTTTCATAGAATGAATCTCCCTCTTTTTCAAAAAAGTTTTGGATGCTCTTTTTAAGTGCATTTGTTTTGTGGTGGGGAAAGTAGTTTTTGTAGAATTATCTTTATAGTTGGTCCCAAGAGTTGATGGATTATAGTCTCAAATTGTTTATCCAGTTTTTATCTAGATCCTTTAAAGAAAAATGAAATAGCCTCATCTTATCTGATTCTAGTTGATGTGGGGGACACATGGTTTCTACAATGTCATTGAATTCCTTAACATGAAGGCAGGGCATCTCGGACTCCATTCCATGGAATGTGGGAAGGTGGTTTAGGACATGGGGTTTAAAGATGTATTTGGCATCTCATAGGGAATTTTTTCTAATGCATGAGGGGAAATTGGTCCAGGAAGGTGTGAGGTAGTCATTCATGGTTTGATCAACTGCATTCCCCAAGTTTGGGGCTGCCTCATTTGGGTCATAGAGACAAAGTTCTATGCAACAAGAATACTCATCTGGTCAAGGTTCTATAGTGAAACCATAAGTATGAATAGGAAACATGGGAACTAGAGGAAGCAATAAAGGAAAAGTACCCACACCTATTTTTATCTTAGAATGTAAGATGAAATTTCGAGGGAGAAATTTCTTAAGGGGGGAAGAATGTAACGACCCAATGTTTTTAAATGGAAATTACCTTCTTATAAATATGTCATAAAATCACATGAAAACACAACATAATGAACTAATAAGTGATACGTAACATTTAAACATAAGTTTGTCACTTCTGTGTTTAAAATTTCAAAAATCCGACATATACGGTTCAAATCAGTAAGTTATTTAGAGTCCAATAAGGAAAACTTAATTTTTTGGTGAATGGTATCCTACCGTTATGAATAATAACATACCTTTATGAATAGTGATATACCTTAATGAATAGTAACATTAATTATGATAATATATAAATAATATTCAAGTTGAAAGTATGATATACCTATATTTTAGAATGAGTAAATGAATGTTTTAAAACTGGTTTTTGAAAATAAATTATAATTTTAATTAAATATTAAAATAATCATATTTAGAATTTTTTTTTGAAAAATGGACCTCATTTTTGGATTCTACATGTTGAAAAATGATTAGGTTTATTTTTTGGGATTTTTAGGAAATAATTGATTTTTTTTTATGAATAGTGAAATACCATAATTTACAAAATAAGCTAAATAAGCTAATTATAGAGTCATGTATGATTTTATATTGATGTAAGCCCACTTATTTTGGGATCACATGATAAAATTACTATTCATGGTCAAGGAATACTCACTATTCCTTGTCTTGTGGGGAAATAATAAATTAATGAATTTTATATTGAGAAATCCCCTCTCTCCTCCACTATAACCCCCCCTCACCCCTCTTCTCTTCACTCCTATAAAGCCTTGTTACTTCAAAATATTCTACCCAAATATCTCTCCAAGATCCTCCCCCACGTAAAAAATCTCCTAGCCTCTTCAAAATACAAAAACCTTTCCCCTTAAGAGGTTCTCAAAGGAGGAAGTCTCAAGAGGTAAATTCCTCTTTCCAATTCCTTCATTTCTTTTAAGTTCTTTTCTTTTTGTTTATTTCCTCACCTCCCTTAACCAAAATAGTATGATAAATCCAGTAACATACACTTACTATAATGTTTTCATGCTAATGGTATATTTCATTATCTTCTCTCCTTTCCCCACCTTTTATTTGAAAGAAATGAAAGCACCGTTTGAGATGTGCTAATTTAGCACATTCAAGGACAACAAATTATCAATTTCTATTATAATATTTAATTATGGTCATGAAACCATTTGTGTTATGGTTGAACCAGATTATTATATATTTAATATATCCTATTTTTAGTTCTATAATCCTTTTGTACAAATGGTATTAAGTTATAAATCAAAACATTTTCTTTGTAATCAAATCCACCGATTAACAAAAAAAGTTGTCACTATGGTTTTATATAATAGTTTTACTTCAATATAAGTAACCAAATTAATTTTAAAACCATGTAATCTCCTAGATGTTCAATAATATCATATAACTTCATTTCTGGACAACCACTTCCATCTTTCATGTTTATCCGAACTTGAATATAAGTGAACCGATCTTTTAAAACCAAGTAAACAAACGAGCCCGAACAATGGAATTGATTCTTATAGCTAATCAAGAAGACCTTGAATGAACTAAAGAGGCTTATAATAAATCAATTACATATAGAATATGTTCTTTACTTATGAATTAATAGTCCTAATTTTTTTATTCAGGTCTTTGATAACAAGTGGAGAACACCAACAGATTTAAGGTAAGAGAACCTCTCATTTTCACTCTTAATCATGATTGTTCTCTATGCTATGCATTTTTTGTGTAATAAAAAGTTATGAGGTATGTTTTATCACCTTTATCATACTACCATAATGTTTTATAGGTGATTAGAAACCCCTTATCTCTTTTATCAAGACCTCTTAGTTACACCCGATACTATGCTGATAAACCGTAATGGATTCTACCAGAACTTCCTTTATTCCTTCAGGTTGCTCTATCTTTATTTTTACCAAAATGTAGTTGTATTTTATTTTTTATAAAACTTCTACATTCTGTTTATATGCTCCCAAATCACGTTCCAAGATCCATCTATAATTCTCTTTCAGGGATATACATGCTTTTAAGTGAATCCTTCCTCGATACTTCCCAATAAGCACTCTCGTTTTAAGGGAACTTCCCAAATTTTTATCCAATTTCAAGTGAACTCTATCCTATGTTTGAAGATACAATTGTATTTATAAAATCAGTATTTTAATTATGAAAACATTCTTGGTTCAATCTTGGTTTTATATAAAATATTTTCCTCCTTTCTATTTTAAAAGATCTATAGTATTTTCCTTAAAACCACACAAAATGTTTTGATGCTAATGTTTCTCAAATACATTCTTTATATGTTTATCACTTATGTTTGACATCAAATACCATGTTATAAGCCTATTTTACCCTATGAACATCCATGTATGTTCTAATCCCTTTCTTTCATGGACACTTTCATGATACTCTCATTGGTTATGCTTTATGTCATGATTGTGGTACCCAATTCTTTCCATGGGTGCCCTTATGTTTATGTATGGTTGATTGTAAGAACCCGGGTTTTTGGAAAGGGTCAAAATACTGACCCTGTTTAAATTTTTGACTGGTTTCTGAGGAAACTGGAGAAAATGGGCAGTTTCTGGAAATTTCCAGACTACACGCCGTGTACTTTAAGTACACGATGTGTATGTTTAGGCGAGTGGCCGACTGTGTGCTCGCCGAGTACATGCCGTGCAATGACCGTGTATTAGTTTCTTACTACATGACATGTAGTTTTGAACACGCCGTGTATACGCCCGATTGTGTGAGGCCATACATGGCGTGTAGGCCGTTGGCTGGGTAGAACCAGGTACACGCCATGTTCCCTTTAGACACGCCGTGTAGTCTGGCCGTGTATGAGGAATATACATGGCGTGTGGGAAAGTCGGCGAGGTAGGGAAGAGGAACCACGTACACGCCGTGTACCCCTAGGTACACGCCATGTACTCTTGTCCGCAGGTACAGAAAGTAAGTCGGTGGAACCTTTCCGTCTTATGAACAGTTAAATGAACCATACATGGCGTGTAGTCCCAAAGTACACGCCGTGTACTTTCTATTTTTTGCTTAAAATGGGCAGTAGCCTCGTATTGAGGCAGAACCTCAATAATTTGGCCGGGTTTAGCGAACCAAGTCAGCTGGATCTTCAATTGCTTCCCGGTTCTTCGTCCGAACTCCGATCCGATCTCGGTTGGATGCGTTGGAACCCCCTCGGTAAGGCCTCGTTTCCTCTTTGGCCGTTTTTTCTGATTTTTGTTAGAGAAAGAGTTATATCCCTTTGAGCAGTTTTGAATCTTTTGTAGATTTACCGCGTTTTAGACCGAATTGGCGGGTGTTACCAAAGGAGTAGCATCGTGCGAGTCTCAGGTAGGTGGTGCATACCTCATTTTGTGTTTTCGTGGTTGTTTGGGTGACGCAGCTTCAGCACATTTTAGGTTATTTTGAGAGGGACCTGTTTTATCTGCTTTTTCATACTGTATTATTTATGGGACCTCTGGGATGCCTTTGGGTATGCCCGGTTACCAGTTTTCATGAGCGGGGCCGGGTGAGGGGCCATGGCTCATTGGGGCATTTTGGCCGGGGAACGCCAAAATGGGTTAAATTGCAATATTATTGTGTTAAACTGTTAGTTTAAATTATTTAAGTCTGTTATAATTATTGGAGGCATTTAAGACCTCAGTGCTGGTATGGGACAACACCTGGTATAGTGTAATTCAACTGTTTAGTTTGTTTTGCTGGTTTATGTTTTTTCTGTTTAAACATGTTATATATGAAATTGCTGGATTGCATCTGCTGGACCCCTTTGGGTTGTGTTGGGATTGGCCCAGTGATGCTAATCAAATGGGTTGTGTTGGGATTGGCCCGGTTTACTTTGGGTGGTTTTGACCACGGGATTGGGTGTCATGGACGTCGGCTTGAGGCAGTACGACTATCAGGTTGGGCATGGCCCGGGTTACTTGGATGGCGAGGCCATCAGACTTGAGCGACATGGTCGTGGGGACACGAGGTGTCAGACGTGATGGTGGCTTAGGACTATTTTGGGTGATTACCGCTCACCGGTACTTTGAGTAGTGTGCACACAGAGATACTCCGTGATGAGGTGGTTTTGACCACTCGTGTGGGTAGAGGCCCCCATAGTTGCGGTTAGGTATTTTGGTTGGGGGTGCTTGCCGTAGAAAGCCACGTGGGAGGTGAGGAGACTTCAGGGAATGGGCGTGCCTTTGGGATGTCGGTACTCGAGACACAGGGTGTCAGGAGGCACATGGTGTCGGGTTACTATTTTGGGCGTGCCTTCGGGACGTCGGTACTTGAGACATGAGGTGTCAGGAGGCACATGGTGCCAGATTACTATTTTGGACGTGCCTTCGGGATGTCGGTACTTGAGACACGAGGTGTCAGGAGGCACATGGTGCCAGGTTACTATTTTGGGCGTGACTTCGGGACGTCGGTACTTGAGACATGAGGTGTCAGGTGGCACGTGGTGCCGGGTTACACGACAGAGATTCCGGCGTTGGCCGAAGTAGGTGACACTCCATGGTGGCTGTTGAGCACCAGTGGAGTTTGTGTTTATTTGTGCATTGTACTATTCACTTCTTTACTTGTAAATGCATGAATTCTTAAACAAATATATTTGGTACGCACCATTGGGTGGTATCCTAATGAGATTTGTCTCACACCCTGCACGGGCCCTTCGGGACACGTGCAGACTTTATGGATTTACATGCAGTAAAGAGACCAGATTCAGGAGCTGGGTTACGTTAGTTTTTGCATGGAGATGGTATGGACCTTGAGGTCATGCCTAGATGGGGTTTACTTTGTTCTGTTTACTTTTCTGCATCAGCATGCTTACTTGTTGTAGCTTCTGTTGGTTAGGCATTGGCACCCTTTTTATACTCAGTTATGTATGACTTGCTTTGGATGCATGCTTGGTTGTTTACAGTAGTTGTTGCAGTTTATTACTGGCATGTTGTTCTGTTTACTATCCGCTACATTTGTTTCCTATATTGCTTCCGCTGTTTATTGCTATTGGATATGCTTCCGCTCTGCGGGTCTGGTTCGAGTCTGCTGAGTCTTTCTTTCCGCTGCATATTTACTGTTATACTCGGACCAGTACCCTTACTATGATCCTCTGAGAGGGTATAGCCTCCCCACTATACCTATTCAGACCCTCACTGCTAGTCGGCAGCCTTTGGCGTTCAGGGGAGGTGTGCCTAAGGTAGTGACACCCGACCCGTTCGGCACCGTTTGGGTGGCTGGCTGGGTTCGGGACGTTACAAAGTGGTATCAGAGGTGTTCTTGATAGGGATTTAGTATCAATGTTTTACTGGCTACTAATGATTTTTAGGATTCTCATTTCTTTCTACTGGTTTTACTATTTGGGATATGGTAGACTGGAGATAGTTTGTTACAGGGACTAGGTGTCTAGCTTGTGCTTGGGTTCCTGCAGCCCCAGGTACGAGGGATGGACCTAGTTGCTGCGGGTGGGAATAGCTGTTTGCTTTTGCTCAGATTACGGTTGATATGATTTCCACCTCGATGTCTCACTTGATGTGTGATGTTTGTGATTTTGATATGTGACCCTTGACCTAGTATGGTAAGGGAGAATTGGACCTTGTCCCGGTATGGCAAGGCTTGGTTGCTTGGCTTTTGATAGGCACATTTTTAGGGTATTTCAATTTCATAATTGCACGTATACTTTGTGAAGTGATAATACCATGTGAATAAAATAAATCAATTTCCATGATTTATCTTCTTGGAAATGTAAAATGGTGAAATTCCTTATAGAATTGCTAGTTGTTTCAATGTGTATGCCATGCTTTATTTTTTGTAGAATTGCATGTGGTAGGGTTTTGGGTCTGACTCTTATAAGAGCAGGCAGATACTATGACTGAGGCAGTGCAACTGTCAGGATTGGGAGACTCGGTCATCGGTTTGAGGCAACGTGAGTTGTCGGGACGGGCATGGCCCGAGGTACTTTGATACTTGACTCTGTTGAGTGGGTAAGGAGGCCATGAGGCCGGGATACCGTGAGGCATGGGTTGCGGTGAGGGGGAGTAAGGGTAGTTGTTATGCACTACCTTTTACTACATTCCTTATATGCGTAGAATATATTGTTATATATATATATGGGGTGTATGACCATTTATGGTATTCAGCGAGTTACTCCTTCACGGCTCGATGGAGCGCTAGGCAGGAGAGGATATAGTGCCGTAGGATCAGGGTCAGACTTCGGTATAGGCTGAGCACGAGCCGCAGGTACAGGCTCAGGGACAGGATCAGGTTCAGGATCCAGTGTAGGCAGGACAACATCCCGGTTTGGCATCGTTCGGGACGTGGCTTGATGAGCAGCTCCGAGCTATCCTGGTACGTGTCTTTCAGGGGCATGACAGTGGCGTTTAGGGTACAGAGCCTTCTATGGCGTATCTGATGCGGGAGTTCCATTCACAGCACCCGCCACTTTTTCAGGGTGAGGGTGGTCCACAGGCGGCTGAGAACTGGATAGAGAGTATGTAGATGATTTTCGAGCAGCTCGAGACGCCTCTAGGGCGGAGGGTCAAGCTGGTGACATACATGCTAAGAGGACCGGAGAAGCGTTGGTGGGATGTACAGGTATAGGTTCGTAGGCACGAGGGACTGGCTTGGAAGGACTTCGAGGGAAGGTTCTTTGAGCACTTCTACCCAGAGACATTGCGGGCAGAGAGAGCTCGGGAGTTCTTGAGTCTTCAGCAGGGAGACATGTCCGTCATGGACTACGCAGCTACCTTCACAGAGTTGTCTCGTTTTGCACCGGGTATGGTGAGCGACGACGCATCTAGGGTAAGGCACTTCGAGGATGGATTACGACATGCCATTCAGATCCAGGTGAATATCTTCCGGCTAAGTTCTTTCTCCGAAGCAGTGTATCAGGCACTCATAGTAGAGGGAAACGAAAGGGAGAAATATTGTTTGGGCAGGATGACATCATTAGATGACGGTTCAGACAGCAGGAAGTGAGGATGAGATGAGTTCCAGCAGGGCAGTCAGGCCATGGATTCAGCTAGACCACCTCTTGGGAGTTCTTCAGTGATTTGCTTCCAGTGTGGACAGCCGGGACATGTTTGGGTGCAGTGTGACAGGCCTCCGAAGGAGTGCCGGGCATGTGGATAGGACGAGCATCTGGAGAGGTTTTGCAGGCAGCCTTCTCAGATAGCCGGCAGACAGGGACCAGGACAGACTGCAGTGTCTGGAGTTGGTTCAGGTTCGGTACCCAGAGAGGGTAGTCGAGGTTCAGCTGTGCACGGAGGTCATGACAGAGACAGTGGGACACAACTGAGGGGTCAGTGGCCGGTGACTGGAGCAACATCGCAGGGAGGTCAGGCGTCAGGCAGCCGTGTTTTAGGGCAGGTGCACGTCATGGAGCTGCCAGAGGTTGAGCAGGCCGGTGAGCCGGTGACAGTTAGAGGTACACCGCGGTGTGACTGTGATCTCCATGTTTCCTTTTTGGCATGACCTGTAGAGGTATGTCTGTTTTGAGTGCACGAGGTGCACAAGATCTTTATGGACTGACTAGATGCTAGTCAGTGGGTTGGCACCATATCGGGTGCATGATATATATATATATATATATGTATATGTTTGAGGTGCCGTGGGCATCGGGGCATCGTGGATGCGGGTTACTAGAGGTGCCGTGGGAATCGGGGCATCGTGGATGCGGGTTACTTGAGGTGCCGTGGGCATCGGGGTATCGTGGATGCGGGTTACTTGAGGTGCCGTGGGCATCAGGGCATCGTAGATGCGGGTTACTTGAGGTGCTCGGCACCAGGACCTCATGGAGGCGGACACCGATGCTGTGCGGGTTACGTTGGGTGTCAGAAGCGACACAGAAGCACCAACGAGGTGAAGGGGTGACGATGCATAATGGGAGGATTTTGCTTCCGGAAAATAGGTTAGTAAACCCTGTTTGTTTTACGTTTTGTTGGGTTGAGACCGGGTAAGGAAATTCCTAAGGTGGGGAGCCCCCTTGAGGAATTTAGCCAGAACCTTGGGACCAAGGTAGTCCAGGTTGTTTAACTGGGATGGGTGTGTTCGGTGCCATCTTCGGGTTTCGTTTGGTATCTCGGGGACGAGCTACGTTAAGGTGGGGAGTCTGTAAGAAACCGGGTTTTTGGAACAGGTCAAAATCCCGACCCTATTTAAATTTTTGACTGGTTTTTGAGGAAACTGGAGAAAATGGGCAGTTTCTGGAAATTTCCAGACTACACGCCGTGTATGTTTAGGCGAGTGGCTGACCGTGTGCTCGCTGAGTACATGCCGTGTAATGACCGTGTAGTATTTTCTTACTACACAGCGTGTAGTTTTGAACATGCCGTGTATACCCCCGATCGTGTGAGGCCATACATGGCGTGTAGGCCATTGGCCGGGTAGAACCAGGTACACGCCGTGTTCCCTTTAGACACGCCGTGTAGTCTGGCCGTGTATGAGGAATATACATGGCATGTGGGCAAGTCGGTGAGGTAGGGAATAGGAACCACATACATTCCGTGTACCCCTAGGTACACGCCGTGTACTCTTGTCGGCAGGTACGGAAAGTAAGTCGGCAGAACCTTTCCATCTTATGAATAGTTAAATGAACCGTACACGGCATGTAGTCCCAAAGTACACGCCGTGTACTTTTTTTTTCTTAAAACGGACAGTAGCCTCATATTGAGGAAGAACCTCAATACTTTGGCCAGGTTTAGCGAACCAAGTCGGCCGGATCTTCAATTGCTTCCCGGTTCTTCGTCCGAACTCCGATCCGATCCCGGTTGGATGCGTTGGAACCCCCTCGGTAAGGCCTCGTTTCCTATTTGTCCGTTTTGTCTGATTTTTGTTATAGAACGAGTTATATCCTTTTGAGCGGTTTTGAATCTTTTGTAGATTTACCGCGTTTTAGACCTAATTGGCGGGTGTTACCGGAGGAGTAGCATCATGCGAGTCTCAGGTAGGTGGTGCATACCTCATTTTGCGTTTTCATGGTTTTTTGGGTGATGCGGCTTCGGCGCGTTTTCAGGTATTTTGAGCGGGACCCGTTTTATCTGATTTTTCATACTGTATTGTTTATGGGACCTCTGGGATGCCTTTGGGTATGCCTGGTTACTAGTTTGCGTGAGCGGAGCCGGGTGAGGGGTCGTGGCTCATCGGGGAATTTTGGCCGGGGAACGCCAAAATGGGTTAAATTGCAATATTATTGTGTTAAACTGTTAGTTTAAATTATTTAAGCCTGTTATAATTATTGGAGGCATTTAAGACCTCAGTGCTGGTATGTGACATCACCTGGTATAGTGCAATTCAACTGTTTAGTTTGTTTTGCTGGTTTATGTTTTTTCTGTTTAAACATGTTATATATGCAATTGCTGGATTGCATCTGCTGGACCCCTTTGGGTTGTGTTGGGCTTGGCCTGGTTATGCTCTAGTGATGCTGATCACAGGTTGGGGCTTTTCTCGGGTTACTTTGGGTGGTTTTGACCACGGGATTGGGCATCATGGACATCGGCTTGAGGTAGTACGACTGTCAGGTTGGGCATGGCCTGGGTTACTTGGATGGCGAGGCCATCGGACTTGAGCGACATGGTCTCGGGGACATGCGGTGTCAGACGTGATGGTGGATTAGGACAATTTTGGGTGATTATCGCTCACCGGGACTTTGAGTAGTGTGCACACAAAGATACTTCGTGATGAGGTGGTTTTGACCACTCGTGTGGGTAGAGGCCCCCGTAGTTGCGGTTAGGTATTTTGGTTGGGGGTTCTTTCCATAGAAAGCCATAGGGGGAGGTGAGGAGCCTTTAGGGAATGGGCGTGCCTTCGGGACGTCAGTACTCGAGACACGAGGTGTCAAGAGGCACATGGTGCCGGGTTACTTTTTTGGGCGTGCCTTTGGGACGTCGGTACTTGAGACACAAGGTGTCAGGAGGCACATGGTGCCGGGTTACTATTTTGGGCGTGCCTTCGGGACGTTGGTACTTGAGACACGAGGTGTCAGGAGGCACATGGTTCTGGGTTACTATTTTGGGCGTGCCTTCGGGACGTCGGTACTTGAGACATGAGGTGTCAGGTGGAACGTGGTGCCGGGTTACACGACAGAGATTCCAGCGTTGGCCGAAGCAGGTGACACTCCATGGTGGCTGTTGAGCACCAGTGGAGTTTGTGTTTATTTGTGCATTGTACTGTTCACTTCTTTACTTGTAAATGCATGACTGCTTAAACACATATATTTGGTATGCACCGTTGGGTGGTATCCTACTGAGATTTGTCTCACACCCTGCACGGGCCCTTCTGGACGCGTGCAGACTTTATGGATTTATGTGTAGGAGAGAGGCCAGCTTCAGGAGCTGGGTTACGTTAGTTTTTGCATGGAGATGGTATGGACCTTGAGGTCATGCCTAGCTGGGGTTTACTTTGTTCTGTTTACTTTTCTGCATCAGCATGCTTACTTGTTGTAGCTTCTATTGGTTAGCCATTGGCGCCCTTTTTATACTCAGTTATGTATGACTTGCTTTGGAAACATGCTTGGTTTTTTACAGTAGTTGTTGCATTTTATTGCTGGCATGTTGTTCTGTTTACTGTTCGCTGCAGTTGTTTCCTATATTGCTTCCGCTGTTTATTGCTGTTGAATATGCTTCCGCTCTGCGGGTCTGGTTCGAGTTTGCTGAGTCTTTCTTTCCGCTGCATCTTTACTGTTATACTCAGACCAGTACCCTTACTGTGATCCTCCGAGAGGGTATATCCTCCCCATATACCTATTCAGACCCTCACTACTAGTCGGCAACCTTTGACGTTCAGGGGAGGTGCGCCTAAGGTAGTGATACTTGACCCATTCGGCACTGTTCAGGTGGCTGGCTGGGTTCGGGATGTTACATTGATTATGTATGATTATTTATGTGGAAATAATATTTATGTGGTAAAAATATTTATGTGGAAATAATATTCATGAAAATGTTGAGATGGGTGCACCCATATAGCGCTCCAATGCATTGGGTAAAGTTAGGTCTCATGAGATGCGATGTGAAATGGGATTGACGGCTAGCCTTGACCCGTACTAAAATGGGAAATGAGATTGGCAGTTAGACTTGACCCATACTAAAGAAATGTTTTATGATTTTTCCACATTTATACGACTCCATGTTTATATGAACCCATGCTTATACGTTATGATTTTATAAGTTCCATGCTTTGGATATCTTTATGTCATGCCTCCTAACTCATGTTCTTAAGATGTATCCTTATATTCATTCCCTTACTGGGATTTTAAGCTCACCCCTTTGTTCATGTGTTCCCCAGGGTACCCTATGAAGATGTAAGGGATCAAAAGAAGTTAGGAGCTGTTTATGGAGATTAAATAAATAAGTCTTTTTTTAGCCCCATGTTTTATGTTATATGTACCTAGTCTTCCAAGACACTATACTTAACGATCCTTGGCTTGTACTCTGATGATTAACTATGCTTAAAATCATGTAATGTTATATGTAAAAGGCTTGGGTCACTATGTGACACATTTCCTCATTTCTCATGTCATAGAGTAATTATTACAAAAATTTAATAATTTCACAGCATAAATAGATTTAAGATAACATTTATTAACTAAAATACTGTAAGATAAAAGTAACAAAAGTAAATAAAATTTACAGAAATAAATTATACATACAATAAATTAAAATAAAATAAAAGTAAATAAAATAAAATAAAATAAATTAAATATTTTAATAAAAATTAAATAAACCTAACACCCCTTAATAAAATTAAAACTAGCAGTGGGAAGAGGTTTAGTAAAAATATAAACTAATTGATATTTAGTATTAAAAAATTCTAAAGATATATCCTTTTTGAGAACATGATCTCTTAGAAAATAGTGTCTAATATCAATATGCTTAGTTCTAGAACGACTTATTGGATTTTTTGAAATGTTTATAGCACTTTTATTATCACATAAAATAGGTGTATTATTAAAATTAATTCCAAAGTCCATTAGAGTGTTTTTCATTCACAACACTTGTGCACAACAACTACCTGAAGATACATACTCTGATTCAACTGTTGATAGTGAAACCAAGTGTTGATTCTTACTTGACCATGACACTAACGATTTTACTAAAAAGTGAAAAGTTCATGAAGCACTTTTTCTATCTAATCTAAATCCTCTAAAAGCTGCATCTGAATATGATAATAAATTAAAATCATAAGTTTTTTGATAAAGAAGATATTGAACAACTGTTCCCTTTAAATATCTAAAAATCCTTTTTTTACAGCAACAAGATGGGATTATTTTGGATTTGATTAAAATATATCACAAAGACACACTAAAAACATAATATCAGGTCTGATAACAGTAAGATACAGTAAACTTCCAATCATACCTCTATACGAATTATTGTCCACTAGTTTTCTAGTTTCATCCATGTAAAGTTTAATATTAGTACACATGGGAGTTTAATATGTCTTTATATTCTCAAGAAGAAACTTTTTAAATAAATAAGTAATGTATTTACATTGATTTAATACATTTCCATAATCTTTTTGATAATTTTTTAGACCTAAAAATAAATTTATTTTTCCCATCATGCTCATTTCAAATTATTTTTTCATAAGTTATGAAAAACTATTGCAAAGTTTTTTATTTGTTGATCCAAAAATAACATCATCAACATAGATTTGAACTAATAATAAATTAGAACAAACTATTTTCTTAAAGAGGGTTGGGTGTTTCAAACCAATAGTAAAACCATTTTTCAAAAGAAATGAACATAATCTTTCATACCAAGCTCTAGGTTCTTGTTTAAGTATATAGAGAGCGTTAGTAAGTTTAAAAACAAAATTCGGTTTTTGAGAGTTTTCAAAACCAGGAGTTTGCTCAACATAAAATTACTCCATTAAATATCTATTTTAAAAAGAAGATTTTACATCCATCTGATATAATTTAAAATTCATATGAGATGAATAGGCCAAAAGAATTATAATTGATTCTAGTGTGACTACAGGAGAAAAGGCTTCATCATAATCTATACCTTCTTCTTGATTATACCCTTTAGCTAATAATATAGATTTGTTTCTAGTTATAATACCTTGATCATCTTGTTTATTCCTAAAAATTCATTTAGTTCCTATAACTAGATAATTCGATTGTCTTTTAACTAATTTCCATACTTTTTTTCTTTTAAACTAATTTAGCTCTTTTTCATTTCTAATAACAAAATTTCATCTTCTAGGGATTCTTCAAAATACTTAGGCTCTAGTTGACATAGAAAAGCAGAAAATTCCACTAGGTTTCCTACACTTCTTCTAGTTTTTATTCCTATGTCTAGATCCCCTATAACAGTCTCTAAAGGGTGATTCTTCAGGATTCTAGACTTTATAGGCAGAGAACTTTTAGGTTCATCAGTATCATGTTCTTCTGAACAAGACTAAATTTTGTTTATATTTTCAAAATCATTTTTCATGTTATCAAGTCTCATGTTGTTATAAGAATCATCAGTTTTATCTGTTTAATCTTTTCCTTTATTAAAAGGACCAGTTTCATCAAACTTCACATGAACTGATTCTTCAAAAATCCTTGACTTTTTATTAAATATTCTATAAGATTTATAAGTTGTATAATATCCTAAGAATATTCCTTCATCAGCTTTGGATCAAACTTTCCAAGATTATCCTTGGTGTTCAATATATATACCTTGCATCAAAAAACCTTAAAGTACTTTACCTCAGGATTTCTGTTATTCCAAAATTCATAAGGGGTATTTTTGAAAATAGGTTAAATTAAAACTATATTTATAATATAGAATTATGTGATTATAAATTATGTCCAAAAGTAGGTTGGAAGACTGTATTCATTTAGCATTATTCTTGCCATTTCTTGAATAGTTTTTTTTTTCTTTCAGTAATTCCATTTTGTTGAGGTATTATTGGTGCAGAGAAGGTGTGTTTAATACCCATATTTGAGCAAAAAGAATTAAATTCTTGATTCTCAAACTCTCCACCATGATCACTTCTTAATGAAATTATCTTAAAACCTTTTTCATTTTCAACTCTTTTATAAAAAGTTTCAAAAATAGAAAAAGCTTCATTTTTGAGTTTTAGAAAATATACCCAAGTAAATATAGAATAATCATCAACTAAAACATTTAAATATAATTTACCATCAAAACTTGCTATTCTAGATGGTCCAAACAAATCCATATAAATAAGTTCTAGGGGATTTGAAGTAGCAAAATTGTTAACAGATTTAAAGGAGGATTTGTGTTTCTTACCTATCTAACATGCATCACAGAATATATCACTATCAAATTTGAGACTTAGAAAATATAAAACTAATTGTTTCTTAGATAACTTATGTAAAACACAAATATTATAATGCCCAAGTATTTTATGCCAAATCCATGACTTATTTACATTAGTAGTTAAATAGTTCACTTTCTGTTTACACAAAGAATTTAAATCCAAAGTGTAGACATTATTTGTTCTGGGTGATCTATATTTAAGTAAATTATTTTTAAAGATAGAACAATAATTATTAAAAAAATAAACATAGTATCCATCATCACAGAGTTTAGAGATACTTATCATATTGTGATTCAATCCTTGTATATAGAGTAATTTATTAATTGAGACAATATCTGGATCTCCAACTATTCCAAATCCAATAATTTTTTTTTGGCATCGTCACTGAAGGTGACTAGGACTCCATCGATTTTGGTCAGAGTATAGAAATTTGATGAATTTCCACTCATATGTCTTGAACAGCCACTGTCCATATACCATGTATCTTTTTATCTTCTATAGATTTCTACCTTCTCTTCTTCAGCCATAAAGCACATATTAACTTTCAGATTCAATTTTTCCTTCTCTAAATTAGAGTTTGATGAGCTACTAGAGTCTTTAGAAACACTCCAAGTATCCTTCATAGTTTTTTTGTCCTTTTTCTCATAACCATCATTCTTTTGATATTTCTTTTCTATCTTCCTCTTCTCTACTTTCAATTGAGGACAATCAGGTCTTATATGACCCAATTTTTTTTATTCATAACATCTTACTTACCTTGAATCTTTCTCATCTTTTTTTAAGGTTCTTTTGAATCCTTTATTCTTCCTATAAAATTTACTAAATTTTTTAGCTATTTGAGCCAGCTCAATTTCTGAGTCAGATGAGTCTAAATTTATTTTTTCTTGTTTCAGTTTTCTATTCTACTTTTGGGATACTACTTTTAGAGCAGTGTTATACTTTTTAACTTGGAATTTGTGATCTTTAACTTAATCTTCCATTTCGGCCTCATACATCATTAACATTCCAATCAATAATCTCATTGTCAGATTCTTGACAAATGCAGATTGGCAGATTATAGCAGAAATTCCATTCCACTTTGTAGGTTGAACTCTTAGAACTTTCAAATCTTGACTAGGTTGGATGATAGGCTCACATAAAGATGTTATATTATTAACAATTTTTATTATCCTTCCATTCATCTGTGTGATTCTCTCTCTATCATACATTCTGAAAGCATCAAAATTTATTTTTTCTGTAGCATATCTCATTTGTATAACATTGTTAGTACCTTTATAGGCTACTGTAATTGTCTACCACATTTCATAGGATGTTGGGTATTGAAATACATAGTTGAATTTATCTGGTCCAAAACCAAAAATAATGGCATTCATTTCTTTCGAATTCATATCATACTTAGCCTCTGTAGTAGTAGACCAAGTTTCAGGTTTTTCAAGAATTGTGTAAAGAGTAACAATCTTTAAGTATACTCCAAATCCAATATTTTTTAAGTAGATTATCATTCGTGACTTCCAGCATCCATAATCCTCACCATTAAAATATGGATCATGAACCATTGACATTCCTTCCTTGATATTCTCCATTTCCATCACTAATATAGATCTTATGCCTTTAGCTTGTTATAGCTCCATTGAAAATCTCAACCTATGATACCAAATGTTAGGTCGGAAAGACTATAGTGATAACACAAGGGGGGGGGGGGTAAATTGTGTTTTTTTAATAATTTCACAATTATGTCAATTCACATCAACAGTAGATAGACCTGGTGACATTTTTGTAAGAATATATATGCAACAGATAATGAACAAAGAACAAGGCACAACAATCTATAGTGGTTCAGGGCATGAAGGTCCCCTAGTCCACTCCATTAATCACCCTCTCTGTGGGTTTGGTGAATTTCACTAGTAAGGTCCTCATATCATAAGACCAATCCACAATTGAGTGCAGGCAGTTGTCACCCTTACAAACAAAAACTTACAAAACAGAGAATTTTCATTATTTTACAGGGAACCGATAAATCCACAGCTTAGTGCGAGAAGCGGACACTCCACCACAACTGAATATGAGTAGTCGAAAATCAAAATAGATAAGATGTAGTTTTGATGAGAAATAGAGGTATCTTATAGTTGCAGCAACACACAACTGATAAAAGATGAATCTTGTCTTCAGAATAATAATAATCTTGAAGAATATCTGAGGAGATCAGGTTTCACAAGAGATCTTTGATTTTTAATAGCAATAATAAAAACAGAGCACCATGATTCTATATTTGAACACATATATCTTCTAAATGTAGTCATTATATCTGAGATGCTTGATCGATGTAGCAATGAAATAATTTGTACAAGAAATATTGAAGAAAAAATAATTATCAAATATAGCCAAGAAATCTACAGATCATCATATATAAAATATCTGACGTAGGAAGATATATATAACAATATATCTCATAGTAAGATTTCAGATTTGAAAAAGATTCCTAATAAATTGATTGAATTCAAAATCAAAGAATACAACTCAGAGTAATCGTAACTTCTCTTAATAACAGGAGAAAAAATATCTGCTGTAAATTTCTATTTAAATTATTTAAAATGAGCTTTGAATCAATTGAAATCGAGCTTTAAAATGCCCTGATATTTAGCAAATACTGTTGCAAAAATATCTAATAAAGATGTAAATTCAAATTTTTGATGTTGAAAAGTCAAACGTAAGGTTACTTCACAAAATGATAAAATAATAAATATAGGATTCAATATTCATAACATAGGGTTGATAATCCATACGTTTATCCATGTCAGCAAAGATATCTGAACATAAAATTGATTATCCATTCAACCAATTTTCCAAACGTAAGGTTGACAACGTAAGGTTGATCATAAAATTAAGGTTGATGATCTATACGTTTGTAAAGTTCCATACTTACATAAGGTTCTTTAACCATACTTTTCTTTTCTAGAAAATGTAAGGTTCTTATCCAAACGTAATGTTCCTTAACCATACATTTCTTCAAACTTAAGGTTGATTACCCATACACATCGATCCTTCAACATAAACGTAAGGTTTTTTTCCATACATTACTTTCTTCAATATATTGAATGAATAGAATTTTCAGTAAACGAAAAATGGTGAATAGTGTTTCTAGAACACGCTTAAGAGCATTCTGGACACTTTAAATGAATATTTCTCACAAATAAATAGTTGAATACTATTTCAAGATAAGAATATATAAAGAATATAAATTTCCTGAAATACACTCAAAATAAAATAATTAGTAAAAAAACAAGGGTATTTGTGAGTATCAAAATCATTAATATTTATAGAGTATTATTGAGATAATACATTCCCAACATTATATTGTTAACTACTAAATATTTTAATGAATTTATTAGTTATATTGTTAATTTTATAATAATTATTAATTATACTATTGGTTAATAATTATATTATGAATTATTAATTTCATTGTTAATTAATAATTTATATAAATTATATTGTTAATTACTGAATATATTAATAATATTAACATTTATTTATTATTTTAATTACTTAAATAGTTGTTAATAATTATATCATTAAACCAAAATTACACTTTTATATTGAAAGCATGCACTTCGAGTCATACCAGCCATATCGTGTGGTAGATTAATGTGTGTTCAATTCCTGTATGTCAAAAATGAATTATGGATCATCATCATAAAGTTTGAAAACAATATACCTCATTTTCTAGGTTTTTTTCTATGTGAAACGTGTCTTAAACTAAATGACACTTATATCAAAAACACACACTTCAAGCCATACTGACCGAATTGTGTGTCTGATTAACGTACGATCCATTCCTAAACAGCACAAACAAATTATGGATCGTTTTCCTACAGTTTGAAAACAACTCGAACTCATTTGGTTGGTTTTCTTATGTGATGCACGTTTTAAACTAAAATAACATTTTTATATTGAAAACACACACTTCAAGTAATATTGACTACATTGTGTGTTATATTGACATGCGGTTGATTACTACACATTATAAGTGAATTATGGATCATTTTTTTTGAATGTTTTAAAATAATATGAGCTTGTTTTTTTTAGTTTTGGCTGTGTGACATGTTTTAAACTAAAACGACAGTAATATTGAAAACACACACTTTGAGTAATACCGACCACATTGTGTATCACACCCTGATTTTTTTCTTCTTTTAATTTGGTTTATCATGTTGATCTTGGTTTACCTCTTGAGTTTTGGGTGTCTTGGATTTGAATTTTGAGTTTTTGGCTATTTTCCTCTAGTTTCACGGTTAAGGGGTAACCATGCGACCTCCTGATACTGAGTCCCTTTTTATTTCATTTTGAACTTGCACGGTTTGAGTTACATAGGTTGCACATAGTTTGATCCAAACCATGCAGCTCCAAGGGAAAAATTTGTGAGTCTCTGGGTGTTTCTGGTCAAGGGCGCACGATTGAAGCACGGTTAGACAAACCGTGCAGAATATGTGTGCATGATTCTGCCATTTTAGACAGATCCATGTCACACGGTTGTCACGCAATTTTTCCAAACTGCATGGGTGCCCATTTCGTATAGTAAAGAGAATACGATTGGTGTATGGTTTGGGAAACTGTGTGGCCTAACCGTGTACAATGACTAGTTCATTAAAAGTGTGAAATTCCTCTCCTACCCTCTTTATATTTTAACCCCAAAATTCCAATTTCCTTTCCATCCTAGTTTTTATGGCCCTAAGGGAGATACTCCCTCTTCCAAGACTCCTCTCCTCTCCCAAGGTGTGGATCTAGGGTTTATTCAAGGGTTTGGGGTGATTTCTCAAGGTAAACTCCTCCTCTCTTCTTCCTTTTCCTCTTCTTCCATTTTCTCTTGAGTTCTTCTCATTCTTTGGTCTTATGGATCTAGGGTTCATGTTTATTTAGGTCTTAATTAGGGGTTTTATTTTTTTTAAGCTTTCTCTTGGTTTTTCTTTCTTCTTAGAACCTTTGTGGAGTTGTTTCAGGTAGGCATTATTGAATAGTTTGTGCTTTGAGGTAGGTTCCCTTTGCATTTTCCTTTTTTATTTAAGAATAATTGATTTCTTTCTTTTTACACCTTCCTTTGATGTTAGTTAGTGAAATATGATTTTTATAATAATTGTTTGATGTGAAATGAAGTGATTTCCACTTGGTTTTAATTGTTTTGAGATGGTTGTGTGGTGGTTTTCACACCAAGTGTTTGATAAAATGCCAGGTTGAATTATTTAAGTGATTTATGATTTTTAAGGCATGGTTTCAGCTTGATAAAACTGTTTTTGTTGTTAAATGGATTTCTAAATGGTTGTGGACTTGAAAATTAAGAGTTTTCCTCTTATTTAAAGTGATGGTTTGGGTTTCTTAAATGGATTTATAAGTGGTTTTGGATTTTCAAATGATGTGTTAGATTATCTTGGAAATGGGTGGTTTCTCAAAGAATGCTTGAGTCCTGTCTGGAAATTCTGTAAAAGTTGGTTCTCGTGAAAACTCTCCTTGAATAATATCATTTTCTTGGTTATGTGGAATGGTGTGGGAGGTCCTAGGTGTAGAATCCCTTCTGATCAAATGGTTGAAAGACAAGGGATTGATCCTTAGGGTGGTTCAGGGTGATGCTTGTGTGTGTGAAATATGTGTATGTGGATTGCTTGTTTGATTTTGATTAGATCAACCCACTTCAATATTAACATGGGAACCTAACATAGCTAGAAAAGTTTTAGGGAATGACTATTGCACTAGATTAAGATTCTACTCTGGCCAATGGCCCTTAGTATAGACCTTACTCTACTTGGGGATAATGCCCCTCAGTTAGGCCAGATAGGGTGAGAACTGAGCATGTGGGAGAAATTGATATCATCGGTTGAGGAATGCCTACAAGATGAGTCAAATTTATAGTATTTTATAGATTATTCATTGAGATCCTAGGTTCTCCCATGTTCTTAGGCACTAGTTATCTATAGTAGATGATTGAGATGCATTGTTTTTTAGTCACTCATGCATTATTTTTTCCATTTCCCTTAGTATGTGTCTATTGTTTCTTATCACTAGTATGATGAAATCATTTTTTAAAAACATTATGTTGGTTTTCAACTGGTTATGGATTTTTTTGAATTTTTTTATTCTCCATTTCTCCCCTTTTAAGTGAAAGTATCATCTTTCTAAAAAATGCTAATGTTGTTTTCTTAGAAATGAAACCAGTTTTTAAATGAAAAAAGGTAAATGAATCATGTTTCATTTTAAAGAGGAAAATTTGTGAAAACCTAGTTTTATATATTGTATTTCAAACATAGAGTTGATTATTATTTTATTTAAAGGAAATTAATTGGTAATAAATTTGTTCAAGAATGCCTACTGAGTTTTAATACACATGCCTATAATTTCCTCTTACTTTTACCTTATAGTGTAGGTTCCATATTGATTTTTATCTACATGGGTGATGTTGGGTTTTGAGATCATAGAGCGAACCAAAGGGTCACATGGAGTTGCAGTGGTCATCAGGTTCATCTTGGGTTTTCATTTAGTTTTGTTGTATTTACAGTTAATTTATAAATGATGTTTAGTTTGAGAAATGTATTTATGTTTGGATTTTTATGTTTATTTCCACTACTCAATTTGTTTGTTTATTTTTGTGTCAAATCATTCCCTTGGTCCTTATTGATTCCCTAGTGATTTTCACCAACCCGGGAGTATCGAGAACACCTCTCGAGCCTTACCACGGGCTGAATCGGGTGACTGGTTTAAGGTCAACCTAGGTTGGTTTATGAAAAAATGGTATCATAGGAGGTTAGGTTCTTTGTAGGATCTAACTCTTAGAGTGAACTTTTTTATTTTTTATGTCAAGTTAGATAGAGTTGGACTATCAGAACTTGGGGTGTAGGTCTTGGGAAGTATCTGGACAACCCTTTTTGGACTAAACATTGGGTTACCAGGGAAAGTTGGGTTTTGTTTGGTTTGTTTGGTTCTTATGGGATGTTTTTTGTTTGGTAAAGTGAATTGGTAGTTAGTCCAGTGGTCTCAGTGAGTTTTTAGATCCTGGAAAGCCATGTGGAGCCAGGGGCATGGTCCTAAAAGACTCCCCGTGATGGTGGTGTGATTTTCATATGACCCCCAACCATATAGCCAAGTCAAACATCAACACTAGTTCCCCCCTTTATAATATTTTTTGAGTCTCCTTGATTTTGATATCATTTTGACAACATTGTTTTGGATTCTGAAAAACTTATTTCAAGAAGTCATGTTTTGTTTTTTTTGAAAAATGGAAAGTGAGTTTTCATATTTATTTTAAAGAGGGTTTTGGAAATCTATTTTAAATGAGAAGAAATTTTTGATAAAATAAGTTTTTAATCAAATTATTTTTGTCAGTACGAGATTTGTTAAACTAATTAAAATGTTTTTAATGAGATTAATTGGGGTTTTTTATAGAATTTATGGGGTTTTATTTTGAGAAGAATAAAAATGGATTGAAGTGTAGAGTTTGAAAATGGTTTTTTGTCTTGGAGATTAGTGGGATTATATTTTTTTGAAACTTGAAAATGAGAAATATATTGATAATTTGAAACTTGGGTTGAACGTTTTATTTCTTAAGTGGAAATGTTTTGTCTAGACCTTTGGTATTCTTGTGAATGATCACATGCATGGATGTGTTTGAGGAAGTTCATGATTGATGAAATGAGTGGATGAGTGCCCGTATTGGCATGGGAATGTATGTATGTGAGGCTACATGGAATACCATTGGGGAGGGTGAAACTTTCCAAGTTTGTTTTTTTTCAAAAGTTTTTTTAAGAGGAAAATTGTGATGTTTTGAGAACCAGTGGCTGTGTAAAATTTTTTATTGTGAAGTGGGAATACTTTTTAAGTGGTGTTTCGAGTTTGATTTCTTGTAGGTGAATTGTTCTTGATTGATTTATTGACTTTATTGTTGACTAGTGTACACACCCACCAAAGATTTGATGGATATTCATGGTGTAGATACATGTGGTTCACTGTTAGAAAACTATCTAGTTGATTAACCTAAGGATTTCCTTATTGAGTTTCATAAGTTAAATCCTCTTCTCATTTATGGTCAAAAAGATCCTTTTAAATCATAATAGTGGATGAAATAAATCGAAAGGATATTTAGTTTCCTTGATTTTCTTGAGTCTCTAAAAGTTAAGTTTTATACCTTTATGCTCGATGGTCTGAGTTAGAAGTGGTGGAAGTTGGTTGTTATGACTATTCCTCAAGAAGGTTTTACTTGGGTGTTCTTTAAGGCTTCATTCATCAGGTTGTTTCTCTCTGAGGTTGTGAATGTAACATCCCGGTTCTGGGTGCCACTCAATGGGTGCCCCGAACCCGGTTCACCACGTGACCTAAAGCACATTTCCCCAAATTCCAGAGGCTGCCAACTAGCAGTGAGGGCCTAGGTCTGATAGTGGGGAAACTATGCCCTCATTTGTCAAAGTGCAGCGCAGCGGAATAAATAAATAGCATACAACAATAGAGGAAGCAGTAAACAATAAATATATAACTGAAATGGATAACTGATAATAACAAAAAACCAGCAGTTATATATATGAAAATGCAGCATGTCACTATTCTATAAAACAGCCAAAACATGTTACACTGCAATACAATACAACTGAAGTACAAGTACAGAAAGCAAAACAGAATAGCCAGCGGCATCACGAGCCCAAGCTCGGTCCCATGCTCCCTTACTTCCCAGCAACAATCAAGTACATGTATAGGGACCCTTGCCCTTATCCACACCTGTAGAAACATAATCTGTTTGGGCTGAAGACATGACCCAAATAGGGTGTGAGAAATAAATCCCAGTAGGCACCCACCAAAGGCCCGTTCCCAACCGTGTGAAAATATGCAACAATAGTGTGCAGTAATAAAATGCAATAAACAAAGTAGTACTCAAAAGTAACTAACTTTACCAGTTATATTGATATTTTATTATTCATTTAATCATTCATTATAAGGAACCCACCATAGTGAATTTCTATGTAAACAGTCAGTGTCCTCAGACATGCAAACCCTTACCCTCAGGTAATAAAAAATATAACCCGTAGGTAATTTCCCACAGGAAAAACAGATATTGCCCTCAGGCATACAAAGTGTCGCCCTCAGACACAGAGTCTATTGCCCACAGGCACGGAAGAAGTTGCCCTCAAGCTGAAATAACCACTGCCCTCAAGATAATATATCACTGCCCTCAGGCTATAAAGTAACCGGGCTATGCCCAACATATAAAAAATAAATACTCATACAATTCCTCTCATGGAAAAATTAATGCGTAAAATAAACATGGAATACCCTCGGGTATCCTGGCCAAACGGCTAAACAGAGGAACGCACCCCCAGGGTGCTCCTGGATCCAAGCAGTGATCCCAAACAGTATTTTATTATCACATTTAATTACCTATACAATTCTAGGTATTTAAAACAGCCAAGGCCTCAGCCACAGGACACCCCAACATGGGTTCGTAGCACAACGGTACACAAAACGCACATTAGTTGGAAAATTAAACACCAAGCCACCTACCTTAAACACCCACGAACGGTATACGCGAACGTAGATTCCAGAAATTCCCAAAGACAACGTAGATCTGGGTTAGAAGAAAACCCATTCAAATGTAAATAACTTTCCCTCGGGAAAGAATTGGTAAGAACGACTTAAGGAGATCGGAGGGCTTAACTATGCAGTTCCAATGAGATCATTGGTGGAAGAATCTGATTCCCGACGTGCGCTTGGAGGATCTCCAAAGCTCCGTCCTCCTCTCTTACTCCAAAATGAACCCAAATGCCTCCTCTGCCAAATGAGGAAGCTAATGCCCGTTTTAAGTGAAAAAAACAAACTACACGACATGTACTTCCAAGTACACGGTGTGTACTTTTTCACTTAACTGTTCCTCTGGCGGCACCGCCAAACTGTTCATCTATCGACATGAGTGCATGACATGTATTCTTGACTACACGGTGTGTACTGTCACCCAGCTAGCGGCGGCTTCCACCGCCTTACTGTTTCCCCTACCGACTAACTACACGGTGTGTAAATACCACTACATGGCGTGTAGTCGGTTTTTACACCCTTTGTCGCAGACATGGCTACACACCCTGTGTACTCATCCCACACGGCCAAGGTACACGACATGTGGAATAGTACACGGCGTGTAGTCATAAAATTTAGGATTTTCCCCATTTTCTTTATTTTCTCAAAAAAACTTAAGGAAAAGAGAAAAGAAGAATCCCGTACCTCAAAATAAGAACTGGGTTCTTACAAACTTCCCCCCTTAAAGAAATTCATCCCCAAATTTCCCTTCCAAGGGTGGTAAAGATATAGCCATGAACAACTCCAGCCACTGAGCACGTACGTCAGTCTCCCGCTCCCAGGTTTCATCCTGCACTTGACCATGCTGCCATAACACCCGTACGAGAGGAACTGACCGACCTCGGAGAACATTCGTGATCCTATCAACGATACGAATCAAATGCTCCTCAAAGGACGCATCTAACTCCAGCTCAACCTTCTCGGGGTAAAAGACGTGAGATGAGTATGAATGATAGCGACGCAACTGAGATACATGGAAGACGTCATGCATGGCTCGGTACCTCTATGGTAACTGTAACCGATAGGAAACCGGCCCGACTCTCTCCAGAATTTCAAATGGCTCCACATACCTTGGTGAAAGTTTACCCTGTCTCCTGATCTACCTATGTACCAACCTCGGTGAAACACGCAAGAAAACATGATCCCCAACCACGAACTCTAAGGGTCGTCTGCGGCGATCATCATAAGATTTTTGACGAGACTGTGCGGTAGTCATCCGCTTCTGAATCAACTGGACCTGCTCAGAAGTGTCCTGCACAAGACGTGGTCCCAGTAAAGCTGCCTTTCTTGCCTCTAACTAGCACAAGGGTGATCGGAATGACCTACCATATAAAGCCTCGTAAGGTGCCATCTCAATAGTTTCCTGAAAACTACTATTATAGGAAAACTAGACTTGGGGTATATGCTTCTCCCAAGAGCCCCCAAATTCTAGTATGCATGCATGAAGCATGTCCTCAAGCACCTGTATCGTACACTCTGATTGACCATCAGTCTGAGGGTGGTAAGTTGTGCTCAGAAGCACCTGTGTACCCAGTGCCCTATGAAAACTTTGCCAGAAACGAGATGTAAAATGGGAATCCCTATCTGAAACGATAGAACGGGGGACCCCATGAAGATGTGTGACCTCTCGGATATACAACTTCTCGAGATCGTCAACTCCGAAGGTCTCCTTGATTGGAAAAAAGTGAGATACCTTTGTGAGTCTGTCCACAACAACCCGCACAACATCACTGCCTCGAGGTGACCTTGACAATCCAGTCACAAAGTCCATCACGACATCATCCCATTTCCACTCTAGGATGGGTAACTGATGTAACAGTCCGACTGGCCTCTGATGCTCCGCCTTCACCTGCTGACAGTTGGAACATCTCGTAACAAAACCAGCTATCTCGCTCTTCATACCCGGCCACCAGTACTGATGCCTGAAGTCACGGTACATCTTTGTAACTCCGGGATGAACTTCTCAAGATGAAGCATGAAACTCCCGCATCATATCCTCATGTATATCCCCTAGAACCCACACTCGTCCATGTAAACACAATACTTCATCATCACCTATCGTCCACCCAGGAGGAGGGTCCTCACTTGCCATCGACTCCCGTAGAACTAGGCCTTCTGAATCGGATAGCTGTCTCATCCTCACTCTATCTAGGAGGGTAGAGGTCACAACTAAAGATGAAAGATAGGTTTGCCCCTGACTATCGTGCACCTCCAGATGCATCTCAAAGAACAAGGACATCAGCTTCCATTCACCACTGGCCTCCTGCACTACCTGTATCTGATCTTCCTGCTCAGTGCATCAGCTACTGCATTACCCTTACTAGGTGTATAAGCAAGCTCAAAATCGAAGGACTGAAGGTATTCAACCCACCTTCGCTATCTCAGGTTCAAGTCATGTTGGGTAAAAATGTACTTAAGACTTTTGTGGTCCGTGAACACCACAAAATGTTCTACCAAGAGATAATGTCTCCAACGGCGCAATGCATGAACAACTGCAGCCAACTCGAGATCATGCGTCGGGTAATTCCTCTCATGTGGCCTCAACTGCCGAAACCCGTACGCAACTACTCGATCGACCTGCATCAACACAGCTCCTAGCCCTATACCTGATGCATCACAGTAAACTGTATAGCTCTTCCCCTACTTTGGGAGTATCAGGATCAGTGCTGATGTCAACTTTCTCTTCAGCTCCTGAAAGGCTGTCTTGCAAGCTTCTGACCAAACGAACTTCACACACTTCTTAGTCAAACCCATCAACGGTGCTGCTAAGTGGGAGAAGTCTTGTATGAAGCATATGTAGTAACCATCCAACCCCAAGAAACTCCGTATCTCAAACACGTTCTTAGGATTCTCTTAGGAAACTACTGCTCTCACCTTCTCTGGGTCTACTGTAACTCCTGCCTCTGAGATGATATGACCCAGGAAGTGAATCTGGTCCATCCAAAAGTGGCACTTTGAGAGATTATCATATAGATTATTCTCTCTCAGTGCACTCAATACGATATCAAGATGGGTGGCATGGTCGTGTCGAGTGTGAGAGTACACCAAGATGTCGTCCATGAATACTACCACAAAATAATCCAGATAAGGATGGAATACACGATTCATCAGAGCCATAAAAACTGCTAGCGTGTTCGTGAGTCTGAACGGCATAACCGTATACTCGTATAGACCACACCTACTCCTAAAAGCTATGAGAGGTATATCAGATGGTCTAACACGCAGCTGATGATATCCTGATCTCAAGTCAATATTTGAGAACACTCGTGCTCCATGAAGTTGATCAAAAAGATCATCAATCCTTGGAAATGGATATGAGTTCTTAACCGTCAACTGGTTCAACTTCCGATAATCCACACATAGTCTGAGGGTACTGTCCATCTTCTTCACAAATAGGACCGATGAACCCCAAGGAGAAGTACTAGGTCAGATGAAACCCTTTGTCTGTAACTCCTCTAACTATCTCTTAAGCTTCTGCAACTCTGGTGTAGCCATCCTATAAGGAGGAATGGACACCAGTGCTGCTCTAGGCACATGATCAATAGAGAAATCTACCTCATGCTCTGGAGGAAGACATAAAAAGTCATCCGGGAAGACATCGCTGAAACGATCAACCACTGGAGGGAAATCCTTCTGACAAGTCACCTGGTCATCTAGATATAAGCTCGCAATCTGGGCTGTGATACCACCTCGCTCATGATGCTCTGGTCCATATCGACTCACCTGAACATCCCACTCACCCTTGTATAGAAACTCTCCGCCCTCTGGTGATGTGAAACTCACCCTGCGATGATAGAAATCCACAAAGGCTCAAAAGGGAACCAACCAGTCCATCCCAAGAATGAAATCACAGCTCATCATCTCTAAGACATAGAGGTCCCAAAGAAAGTTACACCCACCAACCTCAAGGGGGAACTCCTTGCACTGACGTACACCATCCGTTCTAGTCCCCAACGGAGTGTCTAGCGTCATAACAGTAGTAGAAGAATAAATATAGATCCCTAGGCTCTCCATAACAGGCACATATATGAAACTATGTGTAGCACCCATATTGAAAAGTACTGAAGATAAAACAAAATCTACTAGAATAGTACCTCTGACTATAGAAGGTCCGGGATCCTACTCCTATTGGGTCTGCTGCACTGCATATGCCTACCCAGTGCTGCGGCCCTGCGACACAGCCTGGATACCCTGAGCTGTCCCGCCCTGCTACTTCTGAGATCCTGGTGTCTGGCTACCACAACCATGAACACCATCCCTGCCTGCACACCCTGACGTATTCCAGTTCCCGGACTGTTAAGAAGCTGCTGGTCCTGCCCCCACATGCGGAGTCTATACAGAACCCCTCGCACTAGCCACTGATGGAAACACCCTACAAAATCACTGCAGATGCACCATCTTTCCACAAGCTCGACACCCCACTAGGTCTCGTGGACACTGAGGTCTCTTGTGCTCCTACTTACCACACTGTTAGCATATGACCTGGCCACCTAAAATATTCTTCTGGCTGGCACTGCCACCCTGAGAGAATTCCATCTGTCTCTTCCTCTTACCAGTAGAAATAGTACCAGAAATTGGTGCTGAACCGCCCTGGCCCACACCACTATCTTCCCGTAGGTTCCTCTCTGGCTCTCAGCGTATCATCGCCCACCAGAACGGGTGAAAAACACTGAAGCTTGTTGAAACAAGCAGAATAATCCATCACCAACATAGATCCCTGCTGCAGATTCATGAACTCTCGAGCTTGATCTGTCCCCAGCATATCTGGAAAGAAGAATTCATAGAAGGCTATCTGGAAATCTTCCCATGCCATGTCTCTATGATGCTCTGACTGTGTGGTAACATCCCACCACCTCTTGGCAGAATCACGCAACATATAAGTCGCGAACTTGACCCTCCGCCCTGGAGGCATCTCTAGGTGCTCAAAAATAGTCTTCATATACCCCAGCCAAGAATCCGCAGCCTGTGGTCTGCCATCCCCTGAGAACGTAGGTGGATCTACTGCTGGAATATACGAGTCAGCTTGGCCATAGATGTGGCAGCCGGCGGTTCTCCCTAAAAGGTCTGCATGAACCACATAAAGCCTTCACGGAACTACGCCTCCATGCCTGTGTCTGGTATAATGGCTGGCGCCACATCTGGCTCTACTGGAGGATCCACTGGTAGCCCATGGTCCACCATTTCCAGAGTATACTCGTTGCTGCTCTCCTGGAGAACAACGCATGAACGTCTTGGAGGCATGACACTACAAGGTCAAATGCACACCTTAGATCAAGATTGTCATAGTCTGAAAATGAAGGAACCAAAAGGGGAACAGGAGGAAGAAGGCATTCAATATTTTCAAAACAAGACTAAACGACGTGTATACTGACTACATGACGTGTACCTGACTTCTCTTCCCTGCCTGGGTCCTTTTACATGGCCAAGACACATGTCTCCCATTGAACAAAACTACACAGTGTGTATATAATCTACACGGTGTGTATGGTGTAATTTTCCAACTACCCGTGTCGTTTGTGACACGGTCGACTACTCGGCTTGAACTACACGGCGTGTTACACCTACACACGGCGTGTACACTACCCCGTTTACTAGCCACATGGCTAATTCCACATGGTTTGTCCTCAGACAAGACTACACAGTGTGTCCCACAGGTACATAGTGTTTTCTAGAAGATCTTTGCCGACCCATGTTGTTAGTTACACGGCCGGATACATGGCTCACACTACACAGCGTGTTCCAGATGGGCATGGCATGTACACGAAAGAATTACACCGACCCGTGTTGTTAGTTACATGGCTGGATCCCAGTTCAGACTACACAGTGTGTTCCATAATGGACACGGCGTGTATGTCCTAAGGTCTCCTCTGTCCATGTTGTTAGTTACACGGGCAGACTCCGGGTCAACACTACACAGCGTGTACATCCAGTACACGACGTGTTCGCCCCAAGCATTTTCCTTCCCCGTGTCCCTGCCCACATGGTCTATGACACGGGAAGGACTACACGACGTGTACTTAGGGTACACGGCGTGTAATCAAAATTTTTTCTTTTCTTCCCGAACAGAAGAACACACACGGTGTGTTTAAGGTACTACACGACATGTATAATGGGTTTCCGGACAATATGCCTTAGAAACTTCTCTGAAACCTAGAAAATACTGAAAAAAAACACCTAAGTTCCAAATTCTGATCCGTGAGGGCCCATACTCCCCGCGAATCAAAGTTTTACATCTTATATGTGTTATAACTGGATAAACCATCAATGATCCACCAAATTATGATAAATGAGGGCCCATACTCCCCAAAAACCAAAGTTTGGCGTCCATTATATAAACAAGATCACACAATAATACCCTATCAAATAGCAGGTATCTATCAAAGAATCTATCAAAACAACATGATTTTACTAGCACAACATCTATCACAACAACATGCAATGTCTAATGCACCTACATGGCATGGAAACTATACATGATATGTGATTTCTAGCATGTGGCTAAATGATGCATGAGATGGCATACCCTCATCTCATCGGGTTGCAACTAGATAAAACCCATGAATAAAATATAAACAACACAATCAAAAGTGCGTCACCCTTCGGAGAAAATCAATTCAACTGTAAAATTGAAAAATCAGAAAAATTACAACACAAGGTAAATTGGATTTTACCTGTACACGGGTTAGCTAAGCCCAGACACAACTTATTAATAACTACCGTTCTTGTCCTATCTCTGACTAAGGCTCCAAATAGTAATTCAAAGAAAATAACTCCTTTGATACCACTTTGTAACGTCCCGGTTCCAGGTGCCACTCAACGGGTGCCCCGAACCCGGTTCGCCACGTGACCTCAAGCGGATTTACCCAAATTTCAGAGGCTGTCGACTAGCAGCGAGGGCCTAGGTCTGATAGTGGGAAAACCATGCCCTCATTTTTCAAAGTGCAGCGTAGTGGAATAAATAAATAGCATACAACAATAGCGGAAGAAGTAAACAATAAATATATAACTGAAATGGATAACTGATAATAACAAGGAAACCATCCGTTATATATATATATATGAAAATACAACATGTCACTATTCTATAAAACAGCCAAAACACGTTGCACTACAATACAATACAACTGAAGTACAAGTACAGAAAGAAAAACAGAACAGCCAGCGGCATCACGAGCCCAAGCTCGGTCCCATGCTCCCCTACTTCCCAGCAACAATCAAGTACCTGTATAGGGACCCTTTCCCTTATCCACACCTATAGAAACGTAATCTGTTTGGGCCGAAGACATGATCCAAACAGGGTGTGAGAAATAAATCCCAGTAGGCACCCACCAAAGGCCCATGCCCCACTGTGTGAAAATATGCAACAACAGTGTGCAGTAGTAAAATGCAATAAACTAAGCAGTACTCAAAAGTAACTAACTTTACCAGTTATATTGCCATTTTATTATTCATTTAATCGTTTATTATAAGGAAACCACCATAGTGAATTTCTATGTAAATAGTCAGTGTCCTCAGACATGCAAACCCTTACCCTCAGGTAATCAGAAATGTAACCCGCAGGTAATTTCCCATAGGCATAATAGATATTTCCCTTAGGAGTACAAAGTATCGCCCTTCAGCACAGAGTCTATTTCCCACAGGCATGGAAGAAGTTTCCCTCAGGCCGAAATAACCACTACCCTCAGGCTAATATATTACTGCCCTCAAGCTATAAAGTAACCAGTACATTCCCAACATATAAACAAGAAATACTCATACAATTTCCCTCAAGGAAAAATTAATGCGTAAAATAAACATAGAATACCCTCGGGTATCCTGGCCAAACGACTAAATAGAGGAACGCACCCCCAGGGTGGTCCTAGATCCAAGCAGTGATCCCAAAAGTTTATTATCACATTTAATTACATATACAATTCTAGGTATTTAAAACGGTCAAGGCCTCAGCCACACAACACCCCAACATGGGTTCGTAGCACAACGGTACACAAAACGCACATCAGTTGGAAAATTAAACACCAAACCACCTACCTAAAGCACCCACGAATGGTATACGCGAACGTCGATTCTAGAAACGCCCAAAGACAACATAGATATGGGTTAGAAGAAAACCCATTCAAACATAAATAACTTTTCCTCAGGAAATAATTGGTAAGAACGACTTAAGGAGAGCGGAGGGATTACCTGTGCGGTTCCAACAAGATCATTGGCGGAAGAATCTGACTCCCAACGTGCGATCAACGAATCTCCAAAGCTCCGGCCTCCCCTCTTGCTCCAAAACGAACCCAAACGCCTACTCTACCAAATGAGGAGGCTACTTTTCATTTTAAGCGAAAAAAACTACACAGCGTGTACTTCCAAGTACACGGTGTGTACTTTTTCATTTAACTGTTCCTATGGAAGCACCGCAAAACCATTCTTCCGTCGACATGAATACACATTGTGTATTCTTGACTACACGACGTGTACTATCACCCATCTGGAGGCGGATTCCACCACCTTACTATTTACCCTACCGACTGTCTACACGACATGTAAATACCACTACACAGCGTGTAGTCGGTTTTTACACCCTTCGTCGCCGACATGGCTACACAACCTGTGTACTCATCGCACACGACCAAGGTAAACAGCGTGTGGAATAGTACACGGCATGTAGTCACAAAATTTATGATTTTCCCCCATTTTCTTTATTTTCTCAAAAACACTTAAGGAAAAGAGAAAAGAAGAAACCTGTACCTCAAAATTAGAACCGGGTTCTTACAGTGAAGGTGAAGAAGGCAATGTAAATGTGTTTTCTTCAATAGGGTGATGGTTTGGTGTTGGAGTTTTCCATCATTTTGAGGATCTAGTTCCCTATCTTTTAGAATGGTTTGAGTAAGATTCTATAAAGGTTAGACATTTTGAGAATGGTATTCAACTTGAATTGTAGTTGAAGGTGTTGGAGTTCAGTCTGACCTTCTTTACCGATGTGGTGAGGCAATTTGTTCGATTTGAAGCTATGTTAGTGGTAATTATTGAGGAATACAACCTTCCTACAATCTTTAGAAGAAGTTAAGGGAATCATTATAAGGATATTAGAAAGGGTCTTGAAAATGATGGTGTTGGTAGGGGAATTAAGAGGTATTAAGATATTTCATTAGCTTCTTCTAAGAGTAGGATCCTGCTATGTCATCAATGTGGAAAGCCTGGTTATAATAATCTATCGTGTTCAAATGCCTCAAAGTCCTTCTATACCTATGGATGCCTAAGTCACTTGTGATGATTTTTTTGAGGTGTTGACATGAAGAAATGTGGAGCCAGATCCTCCCCTTCAGAGGACACCCCAACCCATTTTCAAGAGTGAAGGGATAACTTGGGTTCATGTTGAAGGCTCCTTTTAGTTTGAGTCTTCCTTCCTTTATAGTGGTTTTGTTTTATAGTATTTTCCTTTATTTTTAGTGATGGTGTCGTGTGGTTTTTCCTTATTGTTTGAAATGTAAAATTTTTATTGTGAATATTATGAGAACCTCTGTTTTAATGGAAGCATAATGTGGAAATTCTAAACTTTTCCCTATTAAGTGGAGGTGTGTCCCGTTGAGTGTATTATTTCTATTATTTCTCATTTTAAGTGAAAAAGGATGACGTGTGTGCATATCTTTTAAATCCATTTTCTGGTAAAAGTTACATGTTGGAGTGAAATGGGTCTCATGGTGCATCATGTTGGTTTGGTTCTTTCAGGGTTTGGTGTGTGGTCATTTTGGTTTAGAGTGTCAGTTTTTGATGGGTGATGTTGTTTGGAAACCCTATTATAATTCTAAAATGGTGGGGAGTCCATTCTAGTCTCTTGTGTTAGATCCGGTGAATTTTTTCTATCATGTTGTTCTTTCTCTTCATGGTGAAGGTTCGACCCCTGGGGTATGCCAAGTGGTTTCAGTCGTGTTAATGTGTTTGGATTCGGTTCTAGGGTTTTCTGTAATTTATCAAGAAGTGGTTTTAGGTTTATTAGTTTATTTAGATTAGAAGTGTGTGTTTTATTCTTAGTGGTGATTAGGTGCTTTCAGTTTGAGGAATTGGATCTTGTGAGTGTGTGAACCTTGTCCTTTCAAATTTATCATTTGGAGATATTATGGATTTATGGAGACAGAAATCGTGATAGTGGAGAAAATTGTCACACCTTGTTTTGTTTTCTTATTTTATTCCATTTTATCATGTTTATCTCGGTTTACCTCTTGAGTTGCGGGTGTTCTGGATTTAAATTTTGTGTTTTGGGATGTTTTCTTTCAGTTTCACAGTTTAGGTGCACAATTAAGGGGTAACCGTGCGACCTCCTAATACCGAGTCCATTTTTATTTCATTTTGAAATTGAATAGTTTTAGTTTCATGGGTTTCACATGGTTTGATCTAAACCATGAAGCTCCAAGGGAAAATCATTTGAGTCTCTGGGTGTATATGGTCAAGGGTTCACGACCGAAACACAATCTGACAAACTGTGCAGAAGGCATGCACATGGTTCTGCTATTTTGGACAGAACCATGTCGCACGGTTGGAATATGGTTTATCAAACCATGTAGCTAAAACTTGTGGGTTACCAGTTCATATAGTAAGGGGTGCACAGTTGGTGCATGGTTTGGGAAACCGTGTAGCCTAACAGTGCACAGTTCCCAAGTCATTAAAAGTGTGAAATTCCTCTCCCACCCTCTTTATATTTTAACCCCAAAATGCCAATTTTCTTTCTCTCCTGGGTTTTAAATACCTTGGAGAGCTAATCCATACTTCTCCAAGCCTAATATCCTCTCCAAAGGTGTGAATCTTGGGTTTCTTTAAGGTTTTGAGATGATTTCTCAAGGTAAACTTATCTTCTCTTCTTTCTCTTCATTCTTCCATTTTCTCTTGAGTTCTTCTCCTTACTTGGTATTGTGGATCTAGGGTTCATGTTTATTTGGGTTTTAATTAGGGGTTTTGTTTGGTTAATAGTTCTCTTGGTTGTTCTCGCTTCTTGGAACCTTCATAGAGTTATTTTAGGTGGGCATTGTTGAAGTGATTTTGGTTTGAGGTAGGTTCCCTTTAGAGTTGCCTTTTTTAATTAATAATAATTTATTTCTTGCTTTTCACACATTCCTTGGATGTTAATTAGTGACATATGATTTTTAGAATGATTTTTTGATTTAAAATGAAGTTCTTTCCACTTGGTTTTAAGTTTTTTGAGATGGTTGTGTGGTGGTTTTCACACCAAGTGTTTGATAAAATTCCTGGTTGGCTTTTGTAAGTGATTTATGATTTTTAAGGCATAGTTTCAAATTGGTAAAAGTGTTTTGGTTGTTAAATGTATTTCTAAGTGGTTTATGGTTTGGGTTTCTTAAATGTATTTCTAATTACTTTTAGAATTGAAAATGATGTGTTGTTTTTTCTTGAAAATGGGTGGTTTTTCAAAGAAATATTGAGGCCTGTTTGGAACTTTTTTAAAAGTTTTTTCTCATGAAAACTCTCCTTGGATAATCTTCTTGACTTGGTTATGTTGAATGGTGTGGGAGGTCCTAAGTGTGGACTCCCTTATGATCAAATATTTGAAAAGAAAGTGATTGATCCTTGGGGTGGTTTGGGGTGATGCTTGTGTGTGTGATATATGTGTTTGTGGATTACTTATTTGATTATTATTAGCTCACTTCACTTCAATCTTGACATGGGAACCTGGAATAACTGGTGAATTTTTGGTGAACAGTTGTTGTACTAGATTAGGATTCTACTTTGGCTTGTGGCCCTTATTATGGACCTTGCTCTACTTTGGGATAATGCCCCTCAGTTGGGATAGGTAGGGAGAGAACAAAGCATGTGGGTGAAATTGATTTCATCAGGTGAGGCATGCCTATGGGACAAGTCATATGTATAGTATGCACTAGATTATTCACTGAGCTCCTAGGTTCTCTCATGTTCTTTGAAACTTAATTATCTGCAGTGGATGATTGAGATGCATTGTTTGTTGGTTACTCATGAATGCTATTTTACATTACCCTTGGTATTTATTTATTGCTTTTACTCACTTGTATGGTGTAATCCTTTGTTAAAAACATTGTGTTGGTTTTCAAGTGGTTATGGGAAATGTTTTGAAAATGTTTTATTCTCTATTTATTCCTTTTTAAGTGAAAATATCATATCTCTCCTAAAAAATGATAATGTTCATTTCTTGTAAATGAAACCAGTTTTTGAATGTAAAGGGAAATGGACCATGATTTGTTTTAAATAGGAAAAAACATGAAAACCTAGTTTTATATATTATGTTTTAAACTTGGAGTTTATTATTATATTATTTAAAGGAAATGCATTGGGAATATATTTGTTCAGGCATGACTACTAAGTTTTAATACTCATGCCTATAGTTTCTTACTATTTGTAGCTTCTGGTGTATGTTCCAGTTTGATTTTGATTATAATGGGAGATGTTGGGTTTTTAGATTAAAGAGTGACCCAAGGGGTCACATGGAGTTGTAGTGGTTGTCAGGTTTAGCTTGGTTTGTCATTTAGTTTTGTTGTATTTGCAGTTTATTTATAAATGATGTTCAGTTTGAGAAATGTATTTTTGTTTGGGTTGCTCTATTTATTTATACTGCTCATTTTGTTTTTTTATTTTTTGGGAAAAATCATTCCCTTGGTTATTTTTGATTCCATATAACTCTTTTACATCCTGGGAGGATCAAGAACACCTCTCAGGCCTTATTACAGGCCAACTTTGGTGACCGGTTTGAGGTTGACCAGGTTGGTTCAGGACATGCAGTCAATTCATACAAATCAAAAATGAATTATGGGTTCTTATACTAAAGTTTGAAAACATGGATAGCTTGTTTTCTCAGTTTTGGCTATGCAATGCACATTTTAAACTAAAATGACACATTTTTTATTGAAAACTCTCACTTTGAGTCATGCCAACTACATCATGTGTCATATTGACATGCGGTCAACTCATACACATTACAAATGAATTATGTATTTTTGTCCTAAATTTTGAAAAACATTTGATATCATTTTCAATATTTTATCTATGTGACACATATTTTAAACTAAAATGAAACTTTTATTAAAAACATGCACTTTGAGTCATAAAAATCATATTGTGCGTCAGATTGATGTGTGGTTGATTCCTACATGTCACAAATGAATTATGGATCATTTTCAAATGTTTTAAAACATTACAAGATTGTTTTCTCAATTTTGTCTATGTGATGTATGTATTAAACTAAAATGACACTTATATTCAAAACACACAGTTCAAGTCATACTGACCACATCGTGTGTCCGATTGATGTGTCATAGATTCATACACATCAAAAATGAATTATGGATCTGTGTACTAAATTATGAAAATAGATTGAGATAATTTTCTTGGTTTTGGTTATATTATTCTCATTTTGAATAAAAATGAAATTTATATATTGAAAACATGAACTTCATGTCATACTGACCACACCATGTGTTAGATTGATGTGCAGTCAATTCCTACACATCAGAAATGAACTATAAATCATTTTCTTAAAGTTTGAAAACAATATTAGCTCATTTTTTAAATTTTGGATATACGACATATGTTCTAAACTAAATTGCATTATAGAGATAAAACGAACTATCAAAATGTTCAAATTCCAAACCTGGTTTAACTTACTTCATAGTTAATTCCTTATTTCTACTTTGAGAATTGGATCGAGATATGGATGATAAATCTATTTTAGTTTTTTATAGTATCTTTCATTGTCTTGTATTTGATCGAATCAAATATGAAATTAAAGGAATCCATTTTTCTTCCCCATCATAGAGGAGTAAGTGATTGTAACAGGTCCCGAACCATTTTAAAAAACTCATCAAAGACAATAGAACACAAAATGCAAATGATGAGGCTAGGATCATGGAATTAATTTCCCAAAAAGTTCGTAAAATGTCTTCAAATTTTTTGGTAGAAGGATCCTTGATCCATTTCCCTATTTCCATTATCTCAGTTTCAGCCTCGAAGTCCAATCTCTCTTGAGCACAAATTGCTTCAGACATATTATGAACTCTCATAGAATATATAGATCATAACCCTTCATGATAATTCTCCTTGATAAATAGTTCAAAAATAATATCTAAGCATTACGATACCAATGCTTCAAATCCCAAATGTATCTCTAAGGCCATAGCCTTTACAAGATCACAAATATAATAGGCAATCACCTCAACTTGATGACAAAAATCATTCTGATACCATGAACTCTTCCCAATCATCTCTAAAAAATTTACTTCTTTTGAGTATGTAGTTTGTTGACAATCTTGGTAGTATTGAGAAAATATAGGCAAAAAAACAAATAAAAAATATTTTAAATAAAAATTTAATTACCTTCAAAAATTACCTATCCAAGGATGCTAGGCTTTTGATGTTATATGATATATTTCATAAATTTGAAAACATAATATCGATAATAATTGTTTTTATTTTTCTTCAGACACTACATAAAAATTATCCAAAATAAGTAAATTATTTTGATATATTTTTTGATAGTTAAATATTACTATATATATCTTAATCTGTTTCCATTTTAATAAATCCTTAGGCTTATTTTTTTCAATGACCAACCTCATACCATGATTTAGCATATATTTATAGATCTCCCTATCATAAAAAAATTCCCATTAAAACACAAACTAAAATATATAATTCGAATTATATATATAAAATGTTTGTTGTAGTGCATTACAAATTCATAATAGACTTCATTTGTGATTGGTTTGATGGAAATAAATTATTTGGATCCAAAAAATAAAAATTTGGGGTATCCAAATTTATTGTGATGAGAATCCAATGATTCCTAAATAAAAAAGAACACATGTGTAATGATAAAAATAAAAATATATTGGATATGATTATATTGTTGGCTTTTACACCTGCATTGTAGGCATCAAGAGGAGTCAATTGTTAGTTATTTTTTTAAAAGCCTCACTTAGTTATTTTTTTATTTCAATTTTTTCAAATTCTAAAGGATTTTTTTTGTATAAATGATAAAGGTATTAATGAGTCCAAATCTTGATTCATAGGGTTTTACTTTTATATAATAGAAATATATTTTCCTATAAAAATATGAATATTTATTAATTGTAATGAACATAGTAGATCATTTTTTGGACAGATGAATTATGAAAATGTACCTCATGTATATATTGACAACTGAGACTCCCAACCATTAAAACTTGATAATTTTATTTATACTCTCTAGAAAAACTGTTTCTATAATGAACTCTCTATATATTTCTTCTTAATATTCAATGTAGGACATATTTTCATGTTTTAATTTTGTATTTTCATGAACTTGTAATGTTAATATATATAGAAGGGGAACTAGTGGGGTGAAGGTACTCCTGAAACACAACTAGAAAATTCACCTATGGCCATAGTTTGGAACTGTATCAGTAGGCAAAAAAACCATGGCAATAGCCTATGGCCACGATTTTCCAAAACCGTGATGGCTAGAGGTTTTGTAATAGGTCTTACCTATTTCTACGGTTTAACCATGGAAATTGGTTCATATTGACACAATTTAAATCGTGGCTATTGGTGCCCTATATCCACTATTTAAACCATGGCTATTTCAAGATACAAACACAGTTTAATCATGAAAATTGGAACCAATTTCCATGGTTAAAATCATGAAAGTAGGTCCTCTATAGACACAGTTTTAACTACAACTTTTTCTTGATACAATTATGGTTAAACCGTGGAAATCAAAGGACACTACTACAGTTAAAACCATTGCTATATCCTTTATATGCTATAAAAAATAGCAATTTTTTTTACCTGAAAATGCTTGAATCCACACACACACACAATACAAATTCTTGAATCCACATACACACACAACATAAATGCCTGAATCCACAAAGTACATGACCAACAGTTTGTTTATGTTACCAAATACACAAACACACAGTAGAAATGGAACCACACCATTCATATTTTACCTAATCAACCCAATAGTATATTGAACTTTCTTCTTCTGCTCTTCCTTGGATTCTTATCATCCTCACAAGGTCACTGAGTACAAATGGGGTTTGAATCCTCTTTGATTTATCTGCAGATTGATTTCATGGAAACATGAACTCTACAACATCACCATCATTTTGAGTTTGGTAAATATCATGCCCCTTTCTAGTGGAAGTTTAATTTAATTTCAAAATGTCATTTTTTCTTAAGAAACTAAACAATGGGGAGTGAAATTTGAATCATTGAACACCATATATTAACATAATTCACTATTATACATAATACAGGTAACATAAGGCACTATTAAACATACCTATTTTTGTATAATGATATATCATGAAGGTTTTCATAATGTGGATAACATAATGCACTATTATATAATTATAACAGGTTTTTATATAGTTATAATGCAAGTTTTCACACAATAAATGTGTGTATAATACAGATTTTCCCATAATTCTTGTAACATGATAACAAGTGTGAAAAAAACATTTGCACACAATTATAAAATAATAAAAAAAATGTATAAGAAAAAAGGTTTTCATATAAAACAAACATAATGAAAATGAGTTTTCATATAAAAAATAGGTTTTCATATGAAAAAAATAGTTCTCATGTGTAAAATCAGACATGAGGACCTGTTATATGCATATGAAAATACAAGCATGAAAACCTGCTATGCATATGAAAAATCAAACATGATAATGCATAATTCTCAAAAAAACAACCTATAATCCTATCATAAATTTATTTTTCATTAGAAAATATACCCAGACATAAATTTAGTAATAGTTTTTCATGATGGTTATATGGAAAACCTATAATACAAATTAAATACATATCTTTCACTGATCATATTTATGATAGTAAAATTTTGTCTTCAAAAGATATAAACATAAATATTTCCCAAAACACATTCAATTATCTTAATAAAAAAATATCCATAAAAAAGAAAAATTTTAGAAGAATAAAATATAAATCAAATGAAGAAATCTATTTAAGTATTGAAGGAGTAACACCACACTGATGAAACTATATAGCAAATAACTTATTTCTCCAAGCTTCCAAAACCACTTTTTTTTCATCTTGAAGCAGCGAGTAAATCAAACCCGGATGATGAAAACAAAGAAAAATTAAATAAATAAATAGAACTCTAAGGTATCATTTTTAGGGTTCATGTATGTGTTCAAATTTATCATGTAGTGGCAATTCATTATCATTCATTCCATTTTTATGTTATCTCACATATATACCTCTAGTGATCATAGGATTCATACTATAAAATAGAGGATATTACTAAAAAATAACCAACTCATGTTTAGAGATAGGGTTAAAATGTTATCATACCTATCAAATAGAGGATGATGTTTAGATTTAGTTGTCTTATGTGAATTGGATTATTAATTTTGGCAGTAATGATATGGTGTTCATGAGTTCTATTATCTTACCAGTAAACCTAGTATAAGAGTGGTGGAAGACATATCATTTTTCTAAGACCTTTATAACCTATTAGTTTACCTATAACTCAAAGGTATCATTTCCAGGGTTCATGTATTTTTTCATAGGTATCATGTAGTGTTAATTTATTATCATTAATTCCATTTGTATGTTATCTCACACATATACCTCTAGTGATCATAGGATTCATCCTATCAAATAGAGAATATTACTGACAAACAACCAATTCATATTTAGAGATCGGGTTGTGATGTTCCCATACCTATGTTTGAAATTATCTCTACCAATCAAGTTGAGTAACAAGGAGTTAATTTTGTGTTCTGATTGTGAGGAATTATTTCCTCTAAAGAATAATCCATATCCTCTACTATTTCTATCTAATACATATTTTCATGTATAGGATATGATAGTTATCACTTAGAAAAATATAACTATATAAATATACAGTGAGTTATATATGTTCTAGAAATTAATTCAGTAGAGGTAAACAATGTAATCATAATCCTTGGGTGAGATAGGATTGGTTGAAGTCAAATGTTCTTGTTTTCCCATTGAATAACTAGATAACAGTTCTTATAGATAATATTCTTTGAATATTATTTGAGTTTTCTTAAAATGTAAGAGAATTTACTAAATAAATTATACAGATTAGTATAATAGAGACTTGTTTTTTACATTTCATATGATCTAAGGATAAAAATATTTATAATTACTAATGAATAATAAGTTATGTACAACTATTAAATGGATTTTTAAATGTTTAATGATAGTAAATATAAAAAATATATAAAATTTTTATTCTTACAGATTATTTCACTTAAAATTTTACCCATTATACAAAATGTCAATATGAACATTTAAAAATTGAAAAGATATTAGATAAATATACTGAAGTTATTACACTGGAGGGAGACATATAAAAAATTTCATCTTTTTGATTGTATATGTTTGAATATGATCACTGAAATATAATTTTTTATTTACATTAGATATTGTATCAAGACAAGTATAAAAAATTTATTCTAGTAAATTTATATTTACATTTTATTTTTCAAACTATAAAATTTGAATGTTTTCATCTAAAATGAACAAAACTTTGTTGTAATATAAATAAAAGTGTTAGTTGTACCTCATTTTCTTTTGAAAGAGTATCGTAAAGTCTAACATGGTTTACATCATCTGTAAAAAATATATAATTTTAGAATTTATACATATATATATTACAGAATTTAAATATATAAATTGTATAATTTTTATATAAATACTTTAATATACTCACCCTAAAAAAATTCAACAAAAATATAATCCCAACACTATTTCATAAATGAAAATAACATGACTTTGATTATTACCAACATAAATATCAAGGAATGTCCAAAACTCAAAAATGTAGTACCAAAAGAGCCTTAGGAGTTACATATTGAAAATATAATTGAATTACTTACCATTTACATGAATTTTTAGGCTCATAGTTTCTACTGTACTAGTATTGTAGATGATTTTTAGGTTAACTCAATGTTGTGTGTTAAGATAGCATTTTCCATGTAAACTGATCAAAAATCCCCATGGTCATTCTATCCAAAATACATCAACCAAAAATAAACCATTTCTCATTGAAAGCACTATGTATTGACTTGAAAGTTTTATGATAACATAGTATAAGTAATCAAATTATAGGATAAATTCAACAAAACTTTTAACATCCAATCATTACACATTTTAATTATTATTTTCAAAATTTATATTATATATGCCTAAAAACAAAAGGATGATATAATTCGTGCCCATTTACTGTGATTTTTTTTCCAAATTCTATTTTTAAAAGTTAGAAATATATGTAACAAAGTTATTAACTATTATAAAACATAATTATAAAAGTTAATCTTTAAATGGTTGTTAATTTACAAAGCATGTAAAAATTGTATCCATATAGTTTAAGCACCTACACACATGCTAATGCTTCACCATAGAAAAGTGTAATTCCATTTGATAGAAGGAATATATGATTAAAGAGATAAAATAAATCTATATTTATATGGAAAATGGTAAATATAAGAGTTAAACCAATGTTTGTAAGTTTCAATAGCATCAACATCATTTGAAATTCAGGGATATTAACTAAGAAAAAAACTTTAACTTGAAAATCACAAGGTTACAACTATAAATGACATGATTATCATGGATGAAGAAACTGTAATTTTAGAGGGTAGAAATAGGAAATAATAGTATATGTGGATTATGTAATGTTGTAATATAGTCTTATAATGACATGATTATCATGAACAAAGAAGCTGTAATTGTAGAGGGTATACATATGAAATAAAAACAGGTGTGGATTATGACATGTTCTAATCTGTTCTTACTAATTAATATTACAAATTCAGTATTGAATGGACATATTAAAACATAAAGAAAAGAATCATCATACCTAACTTAATAAGGATTAATTATTCCTCTAATGACCATACTGAAATTCTTACCCAACAGTCCATGTAGTTTACATGCCATCTAAACAAATCTAGAGTGAAAAAGTGTTAGGTAAAATATTGATAGAGAGGAATAAAGGGTAGAACACATTAGCTGATAGCATCTAAAAAAAAATACTAAATCATTGAACATGAATCAAAATATGAATAATATAACATATATATTCTTTCATGAATCATAAATTGGCTTAATCATCTCAAATAAAAAGGTAAAGGCCCATATATATATATATATATATATATATTTTTTTGTTTTTGTACTACTTACTACCCTTAGCGAAGAATATTATCAATGGAATTTTAAAAATTTAGCTTCAAATAAATTAGACCATTCATAAGAACTAATTTTTTTTCAACATTTTGAAGAGGATAACATTAGTCAAACAAATTATATAGATGAACCTACTGAAAATTATGTTTCAATACTAAAAATTTTCACCAGGATTTATAGTTTTTGAAAGGATTATTCATCACAAGTGTTCAACAGATTTATCATCTAGGTTTGTGAGAGGAATGGGTTGAGAAATATAAGGGGTTTTAGGTTATGAATTAAATAAGAATAGTTATCTAGACTACTTTATCTAGAGACTCTTAATGGTGGTGATCAAACCATTGCTCATAGTCATTTAAAGATAGATATTTCCCTCTTATGAGAGAAGGATTTTATGGGACTCTATCATGTTGGGATAAGACCCTATGGATCCATACTTGGTGTGATATAGGATGGGTTTTAATACTTCTATGGAAATGTGTTATTGATTATATGGGTAAAGGTTCCCATTTAGTGGTGATAGGTACTGATAAAAAAATCCTAGAATTTCTATCATTTGTAAAATTAAAAAGACATTTTTATTATTCTGGGGATGTACTGGAATCTCTTACCATTTATCACGTAGTTTGATATTTTTTAGGGAGACAATGGTGTAATTGGGATAAATATTGGATACGAGTCTTCAATAGGCTCAATGTTATCAATTTGACCTATGTAATGAGTCAAAGGGGTCATTGGATTTTGATTAAGGGTAATTTTTTTTTCATATTCAATTTTATGGGGATGTTATTATGCTGGGAGAGTTCAAACATGATTGAAAAACCATTTTCTTTTAAAAATACCCAAATGTTTTATTACAAATTTCATATAGTATAATAATGAAATATCTAAGAGCATACCTAAAACCAGATTATAAAACAATTTGCATTGATATATAACTTATAAGAAACTCACCTTGAAAGGAATTTCACAAAGAGAACATATTATATGCTTGTGAGTTATTCCCAATAACAGTTCTTATGATACACTTCTAAATAGAAAATATATAGAATGATTTAGTAGATAAATTACTAAGTGGTTCTAAAACACATTTTCAACTGAAAAAACATAGCACGCTTTAAAATTCATATCATTATAGTTTCAAAATTATATAATTAAATATAAAACCAGGGATAACATTCTCAGTAAAGAATGTTAGGCATAAACAATTATAATAATACATCACTTTGATTTATTGAAAACATTATTATTAATTATTTTAGGGTGTTTTCTCCATATATATTTTCCAACCATTGAACTATATCACATATACCAAATGAGGTGATTAAGAAAACTAAGAAATCAAAGATTGACCAGAAATAAGTTTATTAGCGATGAGTAATTTCCATGTTAAGTCATCAATCAATCATAATATTCTTTAAAATTTCTATATCATATCAAAATAAAATGACTACAAAGTGTTATTTTTTAGATTATTTAGTTCACCAGATCACCATTGTGATAATATGAATATCAAAATCACCATAAATGGTTCAAATAATTATTAAAATATTTTCACATGACTATCATATTTTATCCAAATCATTATCTATAGAAATACCTAAGCTCAATTGAATGATTCATATCTAAATAGGTACCTAATATGCAGTAGACAAAGCTTTAGGTCCTCCATGGTGTCCACACTGGGTGTGAGTATATATATACTCAGTAAGAAACCACCAATGTCTCTCAACATAGTAATAAAAATCTAGGGGCATATATTAACATGTCTAACCATTCAAATAAATAAATATATATTTAAAATCAACAACAAAAAATCATGGAAATGATATCGAAATGTAACCAATATATCACTCATATACTATATTTCATAACACCCTATACTGGGAGGATCTATACCTGAACTCACATGACTATAATTGTGTGTGGAATACCAAATATCAATATCAATTTACAGGTTGGTCAATCTTTCAGTCCATCCCATCCATACTGGGGATTGGGTTGTCTTGCAGCCCATCCCACCTAGGTACAATTCTAGAGTAAGGCCATAAGTTTTCTGTATGGAAAGGGGAAAGTGTACATAAAATTAAGGTCAATGACCATATTGTGGAATATGGTAAGGTGTATACTCAATCAGGGATAAAAAATCCCATATAATTTACTGATATGTCAATATTCAACTAACATGCTTTAACAATTTATAATATCAAGAAGAGTTACACACATATCCATTCTATATTTATAATGACATATCAATGAATTATCATGATTCAAGTATAAATCTAGTATACCAATCATCATTCTTATCAACATAAAAATGTGGAAATTCATCTCAATGTTATACTAGATATTATATCAAGATGGAATAAAAGACGAACATTCCCAGAATTCCATAACATTAATTCCAAAAAAAAAGAATATCTATAGAGTGGAGTAAACATCATTAAGGAGTTATAAATACCAAAAATAATCTACAATTTTATCATCATTCAATATTCCATTTCATGTTTTCTAAATAAGATGATGGGTATATCAATAAGGTTTTATGTTTTCACTAGGTATAACTATGATACTCAAAATATTTTCAACCATGATCATGCATTTGAGGAGGGTGTGACACACCCAAACAAATAGATCATTTAATCATATAATATTCATTTCAATAATACTCTCTTATATCTTCTACCACACAACCCAACTATGCCAAAATCCTCCACTATGTGTAGCCAAATATCTGAATATTGATAGTGTAATTTTTCTTCAAAAATACTATTGTTAGTTCTCAAAATAATGACCAAATAAATGTATGTATCTAAATGTGAATCAAACTTTGAGGCAAGGAAAAAATCACTCATCAATATCATTCAATCTATATGTTTTATCATTATGTTCTTGGTTTTGGAGGATTAATTTCTTCACAATCTAATCATATGGATGTTATTTGTAAAATAATTCCAAATGATTTGAATTTATACACACATTTATAAGAAATAACATGAAAAAATATCTCAAAATAATAACTAAAATCATTATTCATATTTTCAGTAACATTATATCATTATAATAATATTAATACTCAAAACTAAGTTATATTTACCTTTTATTAATAATTTTATTTTTTGACCTTAAAATCATAGTTAGATGTTTTTAACTATTGAAATACATTCTACAAACCTTAATCTATATCTTATATTGATGTAATTTAAATTTCATCATAGTTATCATTTTTAAATAACTAATATATATAAATTTAATGACATAAGAATAAGAAAAAGAAAACCATATGAATAGACATAAGCACTGTAATTTTAAAAATGTATATGTATTATAGTGTATCTATAAACATAATCATCAATATAAGCATTTTCACTAGAGGGTTGAAAGAAGGATCCTAATCAATTTTCAGTCAAGTTACAAGTAATAAAAAATAATTAATTGAGATTGAATAATTTTGTGTGAAGTAGTAATTCTATGTTCTTATTAATTGATTTATTGATTGAAGGAAATCAGTTTAACATTTAGAACATGGAAATTAAAAGGGTGAAAATATCTAAGAAAATTATAATGAATGATTTTGAGAAGTTTCCAAACACATAATAGAGGAATAGAAACTGTAAAATATAAGAATGTAAATTATAATAATGTAAATATAAATTATATTTTGAATAGAATAATTTAAGAAACATACTGGTTTTGGAAGAGGTGTGAGCATGAATAGATCCAATATACATGCAATGAAAGAGTCACATATTGATTTAGTAAGTTTTAATGTATTTTTTATGTTAACTTATATTTTTACTCTTGATGATTAATTATGTAATTAGTATTAAATTTTACTACTATATTTGAGAAAAGTGTTATGTACCATAGGATAAATCGATGGTGATGATACATTTCTAGTGTTACTTATCCATAAATTTGTGTAAAAAAACTTCCTATTTGAAAATTAGAAGACAAAGTGATATTGCATATTCAAAATTGTGTTAAGAAGGATATAAAAAAATGAAAGAGTAATTGTCAAAAATATTAAATAATATAATAAAATAAAATTATACACTTTTCTAAATCAGAATATATCAAATCTTCAACACACAATAGACGGTAGAAATATCATCGAAGAGTGAACTCATATGTTGACTTAAATGTGGAATTTTTGAGATAATAATGGTAAAAATAACTTATGATTAAACTGATAAATTTATATTTATCATAAGAATATTAAAAATAAAATTAGTTACATGTCAATAGAATAAAATAGTATTCATTGGAAACAAGGCCTAAAATTAGTCCATAGAATTAAAAATAAGAATCACCAAAATATATTTATAAATAGTATAAAGAGTAAAATAAGTTTTAAAACAATTATAGGAAGACCAAGGTGCACTAAAAAAGTTATAAGAAGCCAAAAATTACGAAAACCCTAATTAAAATTGGGTTAAAAGAAAAGGTAGATGTAAACCAACCTAAAAATAGTGTTGGGAGATCCAAAATGGTCTGATATGCTTCACCTTCGGTGGCGAATGATAAAACACACCTAAGTCTACCTGAGATACTCATTGATCACCCTAACAATAGAATAAAATCAAAATAACCTAGTTAACATTTTACCTAGGGTTTAGCTGAACAAAATAGGGTGATGGGGAGAATAGAAATTGGTCAAAAGATGAAGAAGAATGGGAGAGGATAGCTTACCTAGAGACGTCAACCAAGAAACCAGAATAAATCTGGTAAAATCACAGAAATAAGATCCCTAGGGAGAGGTAAGGTGACATGTGTAGTTGTAGAGAAGAGGGGGAACTAGTCACATAATATGGGAACCATATATTCGGTGGGGAGGAGGTGACAAGAACTAGAGATTTGGAGGGAGGAGGAGATGGGCACTACTCAAAAATTTCCCTATACCCACGGTTGGAAACAGTGGGTATAGACCTATAAACTATGGGTATAGGATATACCCATAGTTTCAAGGAACCATGGGAAATCAAGGCATCGGTATAGCCTCGATCTATACCAACGGTTTGAAACTATGGGTATAGCCCTATAAACCGTGGGTATAGGTTATACCCACAGTTTCAAGGAACCATGGGCAACTGAGGCATCCGTATAGCCTTGATCTATACCCCCAGTTTTGGAAACTATGGGTATAGGTCCACTCCACCATGTCATTAACCTATAACCATGGTTTGTAAAACCATGGGTATAACTTTAACAAAATACACAGCCTTGGGATTCGATCCCTGTACCACCCCTTTAATCCTCCGATGCCTTACCACTACCCTATTTATCTTATTGGTATATAAATATATATATATTTATATAAACTATGGATATAGGTATAAAACCATTGGAATAGGTGTTCCTGTGATTTTTTTGTGTCTCGTGATTTTTCCCTTGCCATAACGCATGAAATCTATACCCACAGTTTTGGAAAACCATGGGTATAGGTCCTTAAAATACAACCTTATACCCATGGTTTTACAAAAAACATGGGTATAGATCCTCAAAAAAACAATCCTATACCCACAAATTTATAAAAACTGTGGGTATTGGTCTCAAAAAACAACCCTATACCCACGGTTTAGGCACAAAACCATGGGTATAGGTCTTGAAAAGTAACCTATACCCATAGTTTTCCCAAAAACATGGGTATAGGCTCCAATACTATACCTATATCCATGGTTTTGGGAAAACCATGGGTATAGGTCCATTTTCTAGTAGTGGGGAACTAGATTGGGTGGAGGGCTCAATATCGATTGGGAGGGGATAGGGTGTAGGGGTCGGTTAGGAGGAAATGAAGGTGCATGGGTAACCAAAGTATCAAATAAATTATGGTAGTAGATAAATTATTAAAACATTTTTAACAAAGTGTGGTAATATATGTGTTATAATATTGTATTTTTATAGTTGTGAAAGGTTCTTTTGATTTCTTGGTTGATCCACTAGATTTTCATAATCTGACCTTTAGTTTCCCCTTTGTTTTTCCCATATGTAATACCACACCTCATTTCATAACTTTTTTCATAAAATGTTAAAGGGTTTTCATTTGATTTTTTAAATGAAGTACCTCATGAATCTCTATAAGATTAAATGGTCATGCTATGAAAGTTCCAATAGAATTATTGACCATGGTAACATCTAGAACATCACGAAGAATAGGCAACTCATTGCTCAGATCATGAGCTACTTCAATCCCCACTCTCATGTGATATTTTTGGGGTTGTTTAGTATGTAGAATTTCCCCTGGGATATTTTTAACACCATACCCCTCATAACAAGGAGATGTGTAGTTGTTGATATATATAAATCACATACAATTTAACCCTACTTTTTTTTTGTATTATAAACTTATCAAAAGTTGTTTGATTCACATTATGATAAAATTGATTACCTAGGGTAAGGATAAAAGTTGAGGGAAATAGATAGCCTCAAATCTAGTGGGGTCACGTGGATCTTCATGTACTGATCATCGTACCACTACTGGTTCACTTTGACCCTTTCACATCTATTGGTCCACCAAACTATACAAGAAAATAATATCATTCAAAGAATCTATCCATAACTGCATTCCCTTAATCATATATATATATATATATATATATATCTCCTTGTGGATTTATCTTCTCAAAATATATTTGAGGTGACACTCTAAAACCTACACCTCTAATGCAACCATATTGTTCTAGACACTTCAACATTACTATAAGTAGTTTTTCTTTAGGTAGAGTCTATTTCGATTATTGTATCTAAATATTAAAAAAAACATATGAACATAAATACATATTTTTATATAATATTGTTATAAATCATAACAAATTACTCTTATGTCATACTTACACATTATTTCCGTAATGTTTGTGTGTTTTCATTTACTATTTTATCCACTTTATTTACCCGAGACTCCTTCTATAGATCATTATGTGGGATGGAAGTGGATTTGTATTTTTTTTATCAATCTACATATAAACGAAGGAATATATGTTGTTTCATATCACATAAATATTTTACTGTATATTTTAAATACAAATCATTTTCTTCTCAAGTGAAGTGTACGCCATCCTTGAATTATAGTGGGGGTGCATGGATTTTTGATGCATTTTTCTTATTGTCATCACTCCTTTTTTGTTTCATAAATTAACTATTTTGAATAAAAGTGGATAAAAATAAATATTTTTTAAATAAAATATTATCAATTACAATGCACCTGAAATGATTCCTCATCACAATGACTAATGAATTCTTTCTATGTTTCCAAGTTTATAATGTGTGAATACATAGCTGATGGGTGGGGGTTTACTTTCCCCTCAGCATCACTGAGATGATGCTTTTTCATAAGTGTATATAAGCCTCTATGAGCTTTTCCAGCAACCATTAAGAAAAATTTCTTATGAAAATCATCTAAAATAAATGAACTCTACAAGAAATAGTGAAAATTAAATTAATGTTTCGTTAGATAATTTTTAGTAAAATAGAGAAATTATATCATAAAATTACCCCAATATATTCTAAAATAGTTGTCTTCAATGCAGACATGACATTATTCTATGTATCTACATCAATTGGAACATGCATTTGAGTTGTGTCCCCAATGTAACTAATGAACATCAACTTGTTGGGGTCAATAGGTTGGCCGTGTTGATTCCATCCAACCCAAAATTTTATATATTTTCTCCTTACCTTAATAATTTTAGTTAACATTACGATGCTACGTCACTCATGTTTTTTTCATCTACATGCTGATCCCCTAATAATTCCACAATTTCTACATCGATAGTATATTATTTATTGATATTGATAACATTAGCATGTGAAGAAGTAATTATATTTATGAGTAGTTAAAAATTCAATTTATATTAAATAAATACAATATATAACACATAATATTATGAGGAAAAGCATAGTATATTAAAAAACACTTTAATCTGTTCATAGAACTCTCTCTCTCTCTCTTTTCTGTAAAGGTTGAAGGTATTTGGATCCTATATTGAGTATCAAAATCTCCTCCTTGTAGTCCGATCTAATATACAATACACTATCTATATTTAGATCACCATGAAATTATTTTAATCTTCAAATGAAAGGGTAATCGTCAATTTAATTTTCATATACTACCTCTGTTTCTTTAGTTATTAATAAAAAAATTGACCAATTCTTGTTTTCTAGATATAGGATATAAAATAATTACATTGATTGTGATGCCATTATGAATGGATATTACTTCCACCCTTACACACTGAAATTCACCTTCCTGAATCCCAATTCATCAATATTAATTAAACTTATGTTTCAACCCATTTTTAATGGAAAACCGACACTTGAAATATTGTATAATCTAACTCAAATATTTTTTCAACGACATTGAATTATTTCATATTCATAAAATTTTATTTATATCCTTGGAACATGATACATGCATCAATTCCACCATAAGAGAAACTCTACTATTTTTTATTTTACTCTATTCATATTATTAATTCATATATAATGTATAAAAATTAATTAAAAAACCAGTGTAAGAGATAACATTTGTATTTGGTCCCCAAGCTAGACATAAAATTTATTTAGTAATTGAATTTAAATTTATAGATAACTTCTTATAAATATAATCTTGGAACCATCATATAAATTGTTGATTATGTGTATTTTATATCCATATTTTAGATCTAGATAGATTAAAATGTATAAGAATTACTTTTTGGTAACATATGGAGAAGCCTAAATTTTGGGAGACTAACACTATCAATATATGATAGGTAATCAGTACATAAATTCAACAATATATCACTCTATAATATAACCTTATGAATGACTTTGATTCTTTATGTACCCTTTCAAAATCTTTATATACCATTCAATGGGGTATATCCATATGTAATAGACACAACCACATAGTTAAATATCTCAAACCAAGTGAACCATTAGGTGGACCATTATATCAAATAATGATGGTGGCAGGAACATCTCCAATTCACATAATATGGCAATGATATTCTTATTCATGATTGGAAACTTCGTCGAGTTTATAACCTTACTGCATATGGCTTTGAAAAGAAGCAATTTTTTGGTTAATGTATGTCATAAATTTTTAGGTAGAATTAAATGTAAAGTGTCATACATAAAATCTAGAATCAAAACATGAAATTCATGTGAATTTTTCCCCTATAACTTTAACTTATTCACTGACACAATATTCTTGATATTTGATGAATACCAATCCAAAAAATTTACACCATTAATAAAGTTGAAAAATTAAAAATTTTATTATTTAGATAGAGTGTAAACTACTAGAGGAATAAAATTTCATCTTTCAACCTCCACCAATTTCAAATTTTCCTTTATCCCCATGTCAATCATGTTCAACTTATCCTTGATTCCATATTTTTTTGTATGGTACATTTAGTAATGTTCCAATAACACTATCACAAACATTTTTTTCTACATGAATGCCATTAAAAAAATGAATTATGTACAAAAAATTATAGTATGGTAATTAAAATAAAATTTATTTCAAATAGATTTTGTAATGTTTTTAGAAAAATGTTCATCGATAATAGTTTTAATATATTTTACTTTCTCGAACAGTTTATCACCCATATGTAAAGATGGTGTTTACCTTATTCTTTATTTCTATCAAATGATGTCGTCTGAGATCGGTATTTATGTCTTTGGGGTAAAAATTTGTGATGTACTAAAAAAAGTATTTGAGTAATTTTTCAACCAAACTGAGTATGTACATTCTTCACAAATGGGACACCCCAACATTCCTTTAATTCTATAGCTTGATAAATCTTCATAAGTAGGAATGTCATTAATCATATCATACAACATGGATCTCATTATAAAATCTTCACTTATATTAGAATAATGAAATGTAACACCTATATCCTACATCAATTTAAGATATTTGATTAATGGGGCCAAATATAAATCAATATCATTACTAGATTGTTTTTTTCTAAATATAAGTAGAGATAACATAATATACTTGCGCTTTATGCATAACCATGATGGAAAGTTATAATTTATCAAAATAAATTGTCATGTATTATGAGGAATAATATATACACCAAAAGTATTTATTCCATCTATAGATAATGCAAGACTAAGGTTTCTCGACTCATTTCCAAATTCAGGATACTCACATTCAATTTTATTTCACTGAAGAGAGTCTGTTGTGTAACATAGTTTCCCATCTTCAATTATTATGTTTGTGTTCCATGTCAATTGTCTAGTGGTTTCTGGACATCCATATAGGAAAATAAACCTTGTAATGATAAGAAATTACAATACAACTTTTGAATGACATGATTTATCTTTCTTGGATTGATCCGCACCATACTTAGGGAATTTTATGAGCGATTCATGGTCTTTTTGAAACAATATACAATAATTTGGATAAGCATGTATTTTTTTTCAAAGATTATACCTAATTAATGTAGAATTATTTTAGTGACATATTTTTAATAAGGAAACTCATTTTCTTTTGGTATCATATCATTTAGGAGACCAAATAGTTCTATTATATTGTGTCACTCCATCCGTTACTAGATTTCAAATTATATAACTTCAATACAAATGACAATGTTATATATTTAGTACAACCAATAAAAAATGGTTTATTTTCATAGTTATTTAACTTCTCAAACAAATTTAGACAATCCCAAAAATCATATTCAATTTACATTTTCATTTCTTTTATATGATCTCCATCATCATTTACACTAGTATTCATATCAAATGATCCATAAATTGCATTATCATCCCAATCAAAATCTATATTAATTTTCCCCATGTTTAGTTAAACATTTGTAGCTTTAATCTAATCCATGACAAATCGAATATTCTTAAAACTCTTCTGGGTGAGTTTTTCTTGAATAAAAACAACGTAAATATAGACAAATGATTTTAGAAGGGTTTTATGCACGCTCTATTGAAAACTTAATGAACTATTTAACTCCATCCTCATACTATTTTTTCATATGATTAGAATCCATCCATTTTTAATTCATATCCATCTTATTATATTAAAAAATATTCATTTTATACAAAAAATAAATAAATACACATAAGGAATTCATAATCAATGTAGAAAGTTATAAATACTTATATAAAATTTGATTATTTTCTTAAGAAAAAAGTCATACTCACTTTGGAAATTCAAATAAGCAATAATTTTTTTTAATGAAAAATATGATAGAATTTATTGAAATTAGAATGTTAGATTCCTTATGAGAAGGAATCACATTGATAACCTCCTCATATAATAAGAATTTTGAGCGTCTGTAATAAATTAGGATGGTGTGTGGTGGAATTAAACTATAAAATTGATGATGGATGAAAGATTTGAAGTAGAGTGATCAAGGTTGAAGATAAATTCCAATAAGGGGAACCCACATGGGACAATAGCCACCATGATGTTGTTTTTCACTTTGGTATATTGTAATCATAATTTAATAATAATGATCAAATTGGACTACTAAATTTGAATTATTTTTTACATTTGAATGTTATTGGTTATGATTCTTAAAAATTTATCATTTTACAAAATTATAACATGAAAAGAAACATCCTTTGGTGGTTTAAGTGAACTACGCTCCCCATAAGATGGAATAAGTATTAGAACAATCTTAAGAATCATTTATGCTACATGAATCTATTTTTCTAAAATAATAAGATATGAATAATGCATATTGAGATTGTTTTGTAGTGGTAGAAATCATTGAAGGAAGGGAATGTGTGATATCTATAAAGTTACAAAGAATCTAATTAAATTTTCATCTATTGAAAAAACATAGAGATCAATGATGATTTATATAACTTGTCTAGGTGGGAGTAGAATAAGAGGGAAGAGTTTATGTTTATTTATTTCTTCACTTGGTATGTGGTGGTCCAGGTGGTGTTTCAGTGTCATGATGCATATGAGATAAAGTTGAAGATATTTTATCATATGACAAAATTTTTGATATGGTACGATCACATAGTGTTATGAAAACAATATTTAAAGAAAATATTGAATTTAAATCCAATGAACCAGAAGTATTAGGATAGAGTTATCAATCCATTGGAAGAGCCAAAGAGTAATCTAATTGGGGTTTGAAAAATGATTCAAATTTAAACAATTCATATGGTGGGATGAAGCCTCAAAGAATAGCAATGAAAATTATTTTTAGGGTTAGAAGGAATAATCAACTTCAACAAAAGTTGAAGAAGTTTTCTAATGAGATCATTATAAATACTAATCTCAAACTAATGATTGGAGTATAAGCCCAACTACCTGGGAGCACCTGAAAAAAAAATTCATACTTAGTAGATCTAATAAAGAGATTAACTCAGAAAAAAATTCAGAGTAAAAAATATATGTGAGGTTTAAATAGGATAGAAGTAGATATGGATATTTTGAATGATATCCATGATTCCAATTTAAGGAGTGAAGGGTAGTTTCAGTGGAGCTTTAAAGAGAGGTACGTGAGTCCCTGTAACTGGGATCAGGGTTTAAATAAAAGCATGGGATTGTCTCAATGGGATGAACCAATATAGTCAATAAAAAAAGAGGATCAAAATGACAAATTAAAGAAATCCAAGGGTGGTTGTAATAAATGAAAGTGGGGTCAAGAGTAAGAATTAATTGATATGAAAGACCTACTTAATAATTGGAACTGAGGTTGGAATGAAAGTAGAAGGAATCCTCAATGAGGCTTGATGTTATTAATATTTTCATGACTTATTATATTCCCCCTTTACTTATTTTATATTAAATGTGCATAATTTGTGTGAAATATTAATGTTTTAATATTAAGTATAATATTTGAGCATTTTTAGAAGTAGTCCAATTGAGTCATTTTAATGTTTTAATTATAACTGTCACTATAATGATCCAAATTGTGTGGTTCTTGTTTTGTAGGATTCTATTTTCAATATAAAACATTTCCTTAGAAGGAACCATTATCCAATTCTGCCATTTGAAGGGTCATATGGTCCTCACAAACAAGACCAAAGAATCTGTGAACAAACTGGACCAGCCATGAAGATTGATTTACTGGGCTCACTCCAGAAGTCAAAAAACCTTAACTCTCCACCATAATTCGGGGAACACTACATGTCATCTTGGATAAAAATTTAAAGGCCCAAATCCAAGTACAAGGGGCCCAAATAAATCTTTTAAGTCCAGCCCACCATTCTGGACTAGAATTAAATTCAGTTTAGTATTCATAACATATATCCTGATGTAAGCATCAAATCGAGCTGAGATTTTTCAGTGTGAAATAGGAGATATAGGCTGCCGACTTTGTTGAAGCAACCATTCGTATTTGAAGGCATCTTCATATTCAAAAACCCTTTCACATTATGGACGTCAAAAAGACTGTATTGAAATGGACAGTTTATGTTTGTTTATTAAACCGGCCATAACTTTTTATCCTTACGTCCAAATGACTCCAAATTTTGAGAGTAGTCGTCCAACATTATTGTCTACATCTTTGAAGAAGGAGATATTTGAAGATTCGGGTGTCTGAATTGCCAAATTGGAGATACAAGTGGAGGGACAGATTAGGAATGCAAACAGTCCACTCCTTGGGCTATAAATACTCTCCACTTCTCTCCTTGAGAGGGGTTGGCATTTCAGAAGAGAGGAGATCATATTGTCACGAAAAAAGCTTTGCAAAAAGCTTGGGAGGACCTTCCATACTCAAGTTTTCACTTGATAGACCTTTCCTCCTCTCTTTGTTTTCACTTACTTTTGTGTTCTTCATTTTTGTAATTTTGTAATTCTCTTTCTTTGTAATTCTGTTTTAATGAAAGTTATTTCTTCAATATCTCTTATTCTCATCCACCTTCTGTAGTTTAATATTTATGTTATTAAAATATTTTAAATTCTGTTGAATCCCCTTCCCTTCTTTTTCTTCCTCATTCAATCGAAAATCTGTTTTTAAATATCATCATCGTTCGTGTGTGTGTGTCAACGTACCACTCTTTTCTAATACCTTTCTTTTTCTTCTATTCTTAATTTATCATCATAATTATTTTAACCATAATATTAAACATCCAAATGGCTGAGTAAATCTCTCATTGGGGTGAGTTATAATTCGGGGATGTTAAGTGATTGAGAGTTTTGCTAGATGAGTATTCTTTAAATTAATATTGTGTATGTTAAACTTAATATGTCATGGATTAATGATATGTTCTATTTAACGAGTGGTTTCCATGGATTATTGGAACCATAAATACACTACCATAAATAAGTTTTGATTGATATTAGAACCCTAAGTTAAGTTAAGGCTTGGATTAAAGCCTTCACACTTAGGAATTTCAATCAACGTCAACTTATGACATGAGTGTTAATTTAATGCAATACAAAGTAAGGCTCAAGGATATCACATGCTTAACTCCCCAATGATGAACTCACCCCAATCTTTATCAATTTGGTAAATCAAACATCATCCATAAATCATTTCAATTAAGCTCTGCAAACAAACCCCCCAAATCAAAATACAATCAACTAAAAACAAACGACTATTACAAAGTATCATCGCCGAGGATTCAACCCAAGTGCTGCTATACACATTAGCAGAGCACCGGAATTTTGACCGGTCGATAGGCGACAATCGGCCGTGCGTTTCAAATGGCGTCGTTGCCGGGGATTGTGCTTTAAGTAGTCATTAGTTTCTGGTTATTGTAAAAAAAAACAAAAAAAAAACAAAATTTAAAAAAAATTGAAAAAAACACAAAGAAAAACCCGTCTTCCTCTTAAAAATCATAAACTGAAAAAAATAAAAAGAAAAAAACCGTCTTCCTATTTCTTCCAAAATCTCTCTGAATGCCCCGTAGCCTTCCAAACAATCCCTCAGATTTGTTTGACCCTGAAATTGAGCGAACACTTCCCCAACTTAGGAGGAATATAAGAGATACTCAAATAATTCAAGAACCCGTCCTCATCCAACCAATTGAAATTGAAATGGCCAATCCTAGGGAATAAACCCTAAAAGAACTCGCTGCCCCTGATATGAATTACCAACCTCTTGGTATTCAATATCCAAACATAGAGGCTGACTTCGAACTCAAGTCGGGTTTGATTCATCTTCTTCCTCATTTCCATGGTCTAGCTGGTGAGGATCCTCATCTTCACCTTAAAGAGTTCCAAGTAGTATGCTCTACCATGAAGCCTCAAGGGGTTTCTGAAGAACAAATCAAGCTTAGAGATTTCCCCTTTTCCCTAGCAGATTCTGCCAAGTCTTGGCTCTACTACCTCCCACCTGGTTCCATAAACTCATGGGTTGACATGAAGAGACTTTTCCTTGAGAAGTTTTTTCCCACTTCCCGAACAACTTCTATCCGAAAGGAAATAAGCGGAATCTGTCAATTCCCTAATGAATCACTCCATGAGTATTGGGAGAGGTTCAAAAAGCTTGTGACAACTTGTCCACACCATCAAATCCCTGACCAACTCCTGATCCAATACTTCTATGAGGGGTTATTGGATATGGAGCGAACTCTCATTGATGCCGAAAGTGGCGGTGCTCTTGTTGACAAAACTCCTGCAGCTACAAGAGATCTCATAAGTAACATGGCTGCAAACACGCAGCAATTCCATACTCGAGCACATGCTCAAGTGAAACAATCCCAATAGAATCAACCCATAGAGCCCAACAAGATGACTGAGTGGATGAGTGAACTTACAGGTCTTGTGCATCAACTAGCTGTGGCTTCCAAAGCCCCAACCTCATCTTCTCCACAGTCACTATTCCCTGGGCCTGTCAAGAACTGTGGAATCTGCAACTCACCAACTCATCCGACTGACACATTTCCACAACTTCAAGATGATCCATCTGATTCATCTAGTCCAATGGAGCTCAATGCGGCATATGCTCAGCAAAACTTCAACCCTCAACAATCAGGTCAGTTTGTTAGAAACTTCAACCAACCCCACTCTGAGCCCTTCTCTTCTACCTTTAACCCACCTCTCAGGTATGGTAATCCCATTTCTCATCCTCCTCAGTTCCCTCATCAAAATCCAAACCAGTTCCAATATGGTCAAAGTGGTGGTAACATCCATCAACCTTATCCTTTTGTTCCTCAACCCCAAAGGAACAATCCTCCTCCTGGATTCCACTATCCTAACGAGCCTTCCCAATTCCCTACCCAATACAATCGCTTTCCCAAGAACCAAAATCAAGGCCAACCCAATTTGGGACAAGCCTCTTCTTCTAAACAACCATGGGAAAGTGCTGTAGAGGATCTTGCTTCCTTCACCCGTTCTAGCCTCAAGAACATTGAAACCCAAATAGGTCAACTTGCATCCCACCTGAGCCAGCAACAACCATCCAATTCATCCCAACTCCCAGCTCAACCATTACCCAACCCTAAGGGTAATGTAAGTGCGATTGCACTTAGATCGGGAAAGCAAATTGCTATGCCCCATGCTGATTGCTCTACCTCCCCTTTCGATGTTGATCTAGAAAATGAAAAGAACAAAAAGCTGGAAAAGGAACTTGAATCCACTCCTTCACCTCCTTCCATTCCTCTAAGGAACCCAATTCCTTTTCCTCAAGCCATCTTCAAGCCTAAGAAGTCCTTTGAACCTGATCCTGAAATGCTTGACATGTTTAGACGTGTTGAAGTGAACATCCCCCTCTTAGATGCCATCAAACAAATCCCTAAGTATGCCAAGTTTCTTAAGGAATTGTGCACCCATAAGAGGCAACTTAGGAACATTGAAAATGTTTCCACCCAGCAGCCCATACCCATTAAGTGCAAAGATCCAGGGACCTTCACGGTTCCATGCCAAATTGTAAGTTCCAACTTTGATGATGCACTCATAGACCTAGGAGCATCAATTAATGTCATGCCCAAATCCATTTTCTCCAACCTTGGTCTAGGTCCCTTGCACCCAACGGGTGTTGTCATTCAATTAGCCAATCGAAGCACTACCAGTCCTGAGGGGATAATTGAGGATGTTCTTGTTCGGGTCAATGATCTTATCTTCCCAGCTGATTTCTATGTCCTTGACATGGAAGGTGAGACGAACTCTTCTCGATCTCCCCTAATTCTAGGAAGACCATTCCTTATGACATCTAAAACCAAAATTGATGTCCATGATGGTATCTTATCCATGGAATTCGGTGACCAACTGGTCAAGTTCAACATTTTCCAAGCCATGCGATACCCATCTGAGGATCACTCTTCATTCTCTATCCATGCTTCTGAAAGTATCTCTGAGAGTGTGTTGAATCCCAATTCAACATGTTCTTCCTGTTCTACTAATAGAGGAGTTTGTGAATATTGCATCCTCATTAACCAAGTGATTAATGGTGAAATTGATGTTGACATTACAAATGAAAACTCCATTGATCTAAAGGATTTTGAAAACTCTTTGGAATCTCATCTCACCTCTGACCTCCAATGCTCCAACATGGATGGTATTGAGAAAAATGAACTAGAATGCTCATTTGTTGATTCAGATCAGATTATCCCACATTCATCCTTTCCTATCCATGATTCTGAAAATTCTGTTATATGTGAAGTGAACCTTGAACCAATGTGTTTATATTGTCATGATGGTAGTGATGTTTGTGATATTTGTACCCTAATTAATAAAGTGATCACTAGTGAGGTTCAAATTGACCATTCTTTGGAAAACAACATTGAAATAAAGGATATTGAAAATTTTATTCAGTCATATGACTCCTCTGATCCTCATTACTCTACATCGGTAAGTGATGAAATAAATGAGTCAAAAACAATTGGGATATCATACTATTCTTTTGTGTTATCTGATACTTACATAAATGAACCATCAGAATTGAGCCATCTTCCTGAATTTCCAAGAATAGAAAACCATCACATTGTGGATAATATCATTCCTCAGGTTGAAGACCAAAGTGAGGATAAAAATGTTCTCTTTCCAACCCCATTGAATTGCAAGAACACCAACAAGGATGGGAAGAAATTATCCAATGAATCATCAGGCCTCCCAAAGAAAAAGTTTTTCTGGAAGCACACTGGAGTTGAGATAATACGATGGCCACCGTCAGACTATGGGTAGTCCACTGCAATTGTCCAGCTGTAGACAAATAAATTCAGCGCTTCTTGGGAGGCAACCCATGTTTTATTTTACTTTTATGAAATTTCAATTTCTTTTTAGTTTTTCATTATATGAATAATGAATTTTATTTTTCAGGTAACATCCCACAATCTTGGATCAACCTCGACTTCCACCGAATCCCCAACTTCTCTAATCGACCAACCACTAGATGGAAACGGCGACCCACCAAATCCAAACCAGGGGGCACCTCTTTACCTTTAACTCTCTCTCTCATAAATCTCTCTTCCCTCTATTCTTCTCTCTATTTCTTCTTCTTCCTCTCTCCCTCTCATTTTTTTTACAACATTCTTCCACAACCTTTTTTCTATTTTCTCTTTTGTGTGGATGTGTCATTAAAAATAAAAAAATTTAAAAAAAAATTAATTAAAAAAAAATGAAAATTAAAAAAAGGGGTGTCATAATTACTCATCATCCAATATTGAAATTATGTCCAACCATTTTGGGGAGTCAAAAGGCTTGTTTTAAACTCAAATATATTGAATTTTTATCTCAAACTTGGGTAAACAATTTTGTGTCAATAACAAACATTTTGAATGAACAATTTTTGGTGGAAAATGATTCTCCCCTACCGTGAGGAATAACATTAGCCTTCATGCCAAGGTCATCTATGGCCATCTTTTTCATTGTGCGTCTTCACCACTGATTGTGAGTCTTGAGTTTGTGGACCTTCGAGCTGAATTTCCATCTTTTGTGTGCATTAATATGATAGAGGCATTTTCTAAGCCACATGAGAATCAGAATAGCCAAATAGCCTCCCGTTACCCTTACATTGATCCTACTTTTGAAAGCCCCTTTGAGCCTATGAAAACCTTTCTTTTGATAGCCACATTACAAGCCTAATACCTTGTCCCACCCAACATCTTCATGGATTTTCATTGTACAATTTATTGAAATTTAAGTGTGGGGGGAATGGACTTCATTTTTGGGCGTACTTTCATTGATTTCCAATGTTTCATCATATGCTTGAGGGCAAGCATCCATTCAAGTGTGGGGGAGAGGTTGTAATTCTGTGAGCTTTGGGGTGTATATGTGTAATTTTCATTTGTACAAAAGTCATTGAAAAGTGTTCAAAAAAATGAAAAAAAAATTATATTAAAAAAATGAAAATAAAAGGAATGGGTTGTGTCTTGGGTGGGTCAAAAATCATTCATCATCAACCTTTGATCGTGTTATAACTACTAAAATTAGTTCCATGAGAAGATCAAACATGGGTTGGGAGATGACTGTGAGACTTGTTTCAAGCACAACTTTCGAAAAAAAAAGAGCAAAAAGAGAAAAAAAAAGAACACTTGAATCATCTTGTATTGTGACATTATTGTAAGTCTTCCATGTTGTACATATTACATCATCTCACCCTATTCCATTTTCTATCTCCCTCACTTTTCATTAATCACACATTCATTCCCTTGAAAATATGTGTTTCTATTTCCTTTCAAATCAAATTTCAAAAAAAATGTGCATTGATTTTTCCATGTTGGTGTTTTTAACCCCTCTTTTCCTTTGGAAATTATATACCTACCGTCCCATAGCCACTGAAAAACCCCTTAAAAGAGATCTTGATTCTTGTACACATTAGATTTGGGAATTGAAACTGAGAGCTCTTACAAACTCTTGATTTTCACTTTTTTTTGGTGAATGAGTGAACCTCCTAAAATACATTTTTATCATCTTGAGAGGAGTAAGTTTTGAGTGCCTACATTTTCTAATTCAAACCTTGAACATGAAAAAATGAATTGTTTCTGATGCATTATTGTGAACCAAATTTGTGATGGAATTCAATATGGATGAGTGAAATAGTCTAAACCTCCCCTGATTGGAGAAAACAAAATTTTAATATTTGTTGGTGAGTGAAAATGATTTTGTCATGTTTTTATATTTGTTGCACATGAGGACACGCGCAAATATAAGTGTGGGGGAGTTGATGTTATTAATATTTTCATGACTTATTATATTCCCCCTTTACTTATTTTATATTAAATGTGCATAATTTGTGTGAAATATTAATGTTTTAATATTAAGTATAATATTTGAGCATTTTTAGAAGTAGTCCAATTGAGTCAGTTTAATGTTTTAATTATAACTGTCACTATAATGATCCAAATTATGTGGTTCTTGTTTTGTAGTATTCTAATTTCAATATACAACATTTCCTTAGAAGGAAACATGATCCAATTCTGCCATTTGAAGGGTCATATGGTCCTCACAAACAAGACCAAAGAATCTGTGAACAAACTGGACTAGCCATGAAGATTGATTTACTGGGCTCACTCCAGAAGTCAAAAAACCTTAACTCTCCACCATAATTCGGGGGACACTACATGTCATATTGGATAAAACTTTCAAGGCCCAAATCCAAGTACAAGGGGCCCAAATAAATCTTTGAAGTCCAGCCCACCATTCTGGCCTAGAATTAAAATCATTTTAGTAATCATGACATATCTCCTGATGTAAGCATCAAATCGAGCTGAGATTTTTCAGTGTGAAAGAGGAGACATAGGCGGACGACTTTGTTGAAGCAACCATTAGTATTTGAAGGCATATTCATATTCAAAAACCCTTTCACATTATGGACTTCAAAAAGACTGGATTGAAATGGACAGTTTAAGTTTGTTTATTCAACCAGCCATAAATTTTTATCCTTACGTCTAAATGACTTCAAATTTTGAGAGTAGTCGGACAACATTATTTTCTACATCTTTGAAGAAGGAGATATTTGAAGATTCGGCTGTCTGAATTTCCAAATTGGCGATACAAGTGGAGGGATAGATTAGGAATGCAAACAGTCCACTCCTTGGGCTATAAATACTCTCCCCTTCTCTCCTTGAGAGGGGTTGGCATTTCAGAAGAGAGGAGATCATATTGGCACAACCAAAGATTTTCCAAAAGATTGGTAGGACCTTCTATACTCAAGTTTTCACTTGATAGACCTTTACTCCTCTCTTTGTTTTCACTTACTTTTGTGTTCTTCATTTTTGTAATTCTCTTTCTTTGTAATTCTGTTTTAATGAAAGTTACTTCTTCAATATATCTTATTCTCATCCACCTTCTGTAGTTTAATATTTATGTTCTTAAAATAGTTTAAATTCAGTTTAATACCCTTCCCTTCTTTTGCTTCCTCATTCAATCGAAAATCTGTTTTTAAATATCATCATCGTTCGTGTGTGTGTGTCAACGTACCACTCTTTTCTAATCCCTTTCTTTTTCTTCTATTCTTAATTTATCATCATAATTATTTTAACCAGAATATTAAACATCCAAATGGCTGAGTAAATCTCTCATTGGGGTGAGTTATAATTCGGGGATGTTAAGTGATTGAGAGTTTTGATCGATGAGTATTCTTTAAATTAATATTGTGTATGTTAAACTTAATATGTCATGGATTAATGATATGTTCTGTTTAACGAGTGGTTTCCATGGATTATTGGAACCATAAATACACTACCATAAATAAGTTTTGATTGATATTAGAACCCTAAGTTAAGTTAAGGCTTGGATTAAAGCCTTCACACTTAGTAATTCCAATCAACGTCAACTTATGACATGGGTGTTAATTTAATGCAATACAAAGTAAGGCTCAAGGATATCACATGCTTAACTCCCCAATGATGAACTCACCCCAATATTTATCAATTTGGTAAATCAAACATCATCCATAAATCATTTCAATTAAGCTCTACAAACAAACCCCCAAAATCAAAATACAATCAACTAAAAACAAACGACTATTACAAAGTATCATCGCCGAGGATTCGACCCGAGTGCTGCTATACACATTAGCAGAGCACCGGAATTTTGACCGGTCGATAGGCGACAATTGGCCGTGCGTTTTAAGGCTACCAGGGGGAAGTACCTACTATGAGTGAAAATTTATAGAACTGAGGAACTCTGAATGAAAAAGTAGTCTAATTGAATCAAATTTAAAATTTACATGCTTCGAGTTCTCTAGATATAGGTGCATAAATCAAATCCAAGCCACATAGTGGGTACACACTAGATTACCTTTTAGGAAGGGTCATGAAAATAATTAATGTGGTTAGGGTGATTAATATAATGCCAGAGACTAGAAAAATATCCCCCTCCCTACAAGGTAAAGGAATTTTGGTAATGATAATCCTATAATTAATATTCTTACTCAACTCGACAATGTATGTACACATTCATTTCAGAGGAACAAGACACTATTTCCAATGTTGAACTGGTGATGTAAGATTGACTAAAGAGAAGTGGAAATAATCACATACCTAAGGTTTGAGAGTGGATATTATTACGAGAAGTTCGAGGGGGAGTGGTGGTAGTGGTAGAATTCCATGAGAGCTTGAACAATGTGAAGAAATGAGTTCTGTTAGGGATGAATTTATAAGTTCAGGAAGATTTTTATCAGCACTAAAATAATAAGCACTCATAAAACCTATCTTTTTCAGTGCTAAATTTAGTGTTGATAAATATATACCATTATCAGTACAAAAAAATACTGAAAAGGACCTATCTTTATCACAACTATAATTTTAGTGTTGATAAAGAAATTTTTTATCAATGCTTATTATTTTAGCACAGATAAAACCTATATTTATCAGCACTTTTTAAAGCACCGGTAAAAATTGTTTAAAATGAAATAAAAAATATTAAACAAATATATATTAAAAATGAAGAAATTATAAAAAAGTATAAAATAATTAAATATATTAATGAATATATAATTTTAAATGAATGAATGTAAAAAATGAGTGAAATTGAATAATTAAAAATGAATATACTTCAAAAATGATAAAAAATGGATAAGTTTTATTAAATAAATAAATTATTAAAAAAATAAAAAATGAATATATATGAAAATAAAGATGAATACATATTAAATATGTACATTACAACCATATTAAAAAAATTTAATGTTAACAAATAAATATGTATAAATAAATATTAAAATTTAATAAATTACAAAAAAGTAAAAAATAATTAACACTATAAGTGAATAAATAATATTAAATTAATGAATGCTAAAAAAATTGAAATTTAATTACTTAAAAACCAATAGATTGAAAAAATAATAAAAAAATGAATAAGTGTTATTAATTATATATATTATTAAAAAAATAAAAAAAATAATATATGTGAAAATGAAAAAGAATACTTATTAATTATATAAATTACACACAACATATTAAAAAAAATAAATGGTAATGAATAAACATGTATAAATAAATATTAAAAATAGATAAAATTACAAAGTATTAAACATATTGAAATTAAAAATGAATAAATTAAGAAAACATTAAAAAATTATTAATATTATTGAATAATAAATAATATTAAAAATGAATAATTAGAAAATAATATTAAAAGTAATAAAAATTAAATATTTAATAAAAATATAAAACATGAATAAAATTTACCAATTTAAAAAAATATATTAAAAATATTATGTTAGTAAATAAAATTCTAAAATGAATATTAAAAATTGAATAAATTACATACATATTATGTGTGTATTTGTGTGTTTCTATATAAAATTGCGTTAATTAATTAACTTTAGTCTATCCTTACTTAACTTTAGCTTACCCTTATATAAATTTAGTTTACCCTTACTTAAGTTTATTTTACCCTTAATTTACTTTAGTTTACTCTTAATTAACTTTATTTTACCTTTAAGTAACTTTAGTTTTCCCTTACTTAACATGTAGAAACTCCAAGTTACCTTTACTTAACTTATATAAAATTCATATTACCTTCCCTCAACCAAATCTAATTTGATAACATAAGTTTGATATATGTTAAATTGAAAAAAATGACATTATATAATATGTAATATCTATTAAATCAATACTAGATACTCAATATTTTTAAATAATACTAATTTTTAATTATGAACCATTTTTAACTAGATATATGAATTATTAAATGTAAATACATATTTTGTATATAAATCACATTTAAGGAAACATTATATATTGATATATATATATATATATCAATATTAATATACTTCAATATTAAAAATATTAAATATATAGATGAATAATTATGTATAAAAAATATAAAAAATGAATAAATTACAAAACTATTAAACAAATTATTATTAAAAAAATAAATTATAAAAAAGTAAAAAATAGTTAACATTATTAATGAATAAATAATATTAAAATGATTAATTATAAAAATGAGTGAAATTTGATTAAAAAATGAATAGATTGAAAAAATATTAAAAGAATGAATAAGATTTATTAGTTATACAATTTAAAAAAAAAAAATTAAAAATGAATAATTAAAATGAAAATTAATATATATATATATATTAATTATGAAAATTAAAATTATATTAATAACATTAAATGTTAATCAATGATTTTTTATAAATAAAAATAAAAATTGAAAAAAATACAAAAATATTAAAAAAATTATTAATGAAATAAACAATAACAAAAATGAATAAATTAATATATATATATATATATAATTAATAAATAGAATATATTAAATAAAAATATAAAAAATGAATAAAATAAAAAAATAATATATTAAATATTAAATGTCAATAAATAAAAATATAAAATTATAATAATTTTTTTTATTATTAGTGTATGTTTGTCTCTATAAAATTGAATTAATTTCGTATATATATGGTGTAATTATTGAATGACATATGAAGTGTAAATACATATTTAGTAAATATTTTTAATTAATAATTAAACATTTACTATTTGATATATATGTCAAAATTGAAAAAAATGATATTGAAATAAATTGTTATTAATTTTCTATTACTATTAATTATAAAATATTTTTAATAAATAATAAATTTTAATTAAGTCATGATAATTTTTTTCACAATGTGAAGTGTGTCATATTTTGTATATATAAATAATATTTAAGAAATTTATATATATATACATATATATCAATATAAAAATATTTCTATATTAAATATTATTTTTAATAATATATAATTTTGTATAATTATTTTATATGCCATTTCTCACTATCTTATATATCAAGTATAAATATAAATTTAGTCATGTATAAATAATATTTAATAAAATATATTATATTTATGTTAATATACATATATTTATATATTAATATATAATTTTTAATAATATAAAATTTTTATATGAAATATACCCTTTACCATCAATTTTTATGTTGATAGAGGTTGACTTTTCTCAATGCTAAATAAAAGAACCGATACAGGTAATCTTTGTTAGCGCTAAACAAAACCAATGATAAAGGATATTCCTTTATTATCATTTTTTTAGTGTTGATAAAGGTTACCTTTATTAATGCTATTATTTAGCACTGATATAAGACACCCTTTATCAGTGCTTTTAGGTAGCGCTGATAAAGGTTAGCACTGTTTATCACGGGTTTTATGGAAGTGTGGAAGAAGTTCTACGGGTGTTGAGGAGTGTATGGTGGATTTGTAGCTAAAATTTCATCTAGGTAAGGATTTGTATCATGGCGGATTATATTGCGCTGTAGAGTCTGTGTTTGTGGTGTGGAAAATAGTGTTGCATTATGAAGGTCTGTTGGAGGTTGGTATATTGGTGTAGAGAGGTCGACTACGATATTGAGTCCTAAGAAGTGGAGTTATAGAGGTTCTACCTATTTCTGCATAGCTGTGATGTGGATTCATAGTTACAACATGCGGTCCCAAAGAAACAAGTTTTGAAGAATCTGCTGATTTTGAGGTCATTGTGCTGTTGAGATGAACTGTGGTGCAGTTCATTGTTTAAGGCCAATATTCTTATAGTATAGACCCCTCCTTTATTCCATGGTTTTGTCTTTTTTCTAAACCTTTTCACCATGGTATAGATTACTTCTATAGATACTCAAAGCTTGACGTACATGGACATTACATTACTTTTGCGGAATACTTAATACATAACAAAAACAGACACCCAAGGACCGTCATAGTCTAGTGTCTTTGGAAACTTAAAACATAATCTTCTAACCATGGTGAAAGATCTTCAACATCTCCCATAAAGATCTTCCACTTTTGTTTTCTTACCTAAAACATTTATTTATATCCTGTGGAAAAGAAAACATATAAAGGGTGAGCTCAAATGCTCAGTAAGGGTAATCATGGAGAAAATAAAACATACCATACACATTTGAACTTTAAAACATGAACATAAAGTTTAAACATCAAAATCTTGAGTAATGACATAAAACATGGAAGTACGTAAGGCATAGATCATAATGGAACATCAATCATTATAAAATAGAATGGGAATAAAACATGTAATTGTGGCATACATTAAGCACATGATATGATTTCAATAGTAGCCAAGACATTTCTGCCAAGACCATCATAGTGGACAAAGTCCATTACTGAATCGGGTTTACTTTCCATTCCAGCCCTGTATTACTGAACCAGATTCACTTGTCATTCCATCTATGTCTATCTCATGAGATATAAATCTTTACCCAATGCATTGGAGGGAGATATATGTCCCACCCATCTCATAATGAAATCATTCTTTCATGTGCCACAAAATAAACATAAATCATTCATCATAACCCAATGAATAAGATGGGTTTCCTAAACATCATCCCATCATAACATAATCCATATAAAACAAATGGATATCATTTCATCATAAGAAAAATAAAACCATGTAAATAATAGAGACATTATACTTGAAACATAAACATATTAAATAATTTAATCTTATATGAAATATAGTTTTGATAAAACACTTGAAATGAATTCTTGAGGAAAATATCCTTTCTTCTTCAAAATAATTTTCTTTTCTCAAAATTCCATGAAATTTTAAAAGAAAAGGATTTTGTTGAAAATAATCATGAAATATTGTAGAGGAGGCTTCATGAAAATAAGGCATTATGAAACCGTAAAAATACTTTCATTCCGTATAAGTTAAAAAAACATCCTTCTCATACTTTTTCTGGAAGCATAAACACCATACAAAAGAAATATATGGTGATTAAGGCATATGTCTCATATAAATAAAAGTGAGACGAAATAATCCCTTACCTTAGGTCCAATTTCTTCCGTACATGTCCAAAACTCTTGTATAGTGAGTTTAAACATATTCTTAACTTTTAATATAACCATAATAATATTTATGATATCATATATGATTCACTTATGACTTTATATTACCCGTTGTTTTGTCAATTTCATGTTAAAGCAGCGTTTTGGGTAAAATTGTTTCATTTATCGTACGTATTTGGACTTGTTTTTTTTGATATTATTACTTATATACTGATTTAATTAATTCCATAATGTAAAAAATGATTTATATATAATATATATTCAGCATATAAATATATATGACAGATCGATAAATGGAATGAAATACACCGTTTATGGAGAAGGTAGGCCGTACATACGCATGAACGCCGTTTTCGTTTCCTTATTGAATTGAATGGAATTAAGTAAATGAAACATATATGTACATAAATAAAGTATCATTATTATGTAATATATTTCATGATTATTTATTATATATACTTTATAATCATTCTTGAATGGTTAACATGGAGAATGAATCTCATCGCGTCATGGAGATGGTAATCCGTACGTACGCACGAGCGACGATATCATTCCCATAATTGTTGAATGGTATTGTAGTGGATTATATAATATCTCAGAATTAGTATAATGTTATAATAATCATATATCGTTATTATTTCCACCATTATACCCATCCAAGTAAGGTGGTGGTGGAAAAGAGAATTACACCACGGCGTGGAGACGGTATTCCGTACGTACGCATGCGAGGTGATTTCATTTTCCATAGGATGGATAAAAGTTGAAATATGGTTGTTTCATATTTATAATAACATATAAGTATATTAGTGATACTTATTTTATTACTTTATAATGAAACAAATAAATAAGAGGAATTAAAAGAATAAATAAATTTGAAAGAATCGGTAAAGGATATTACCTCATCTTCGACCCGCCTCTTATAAACCTCCTCGTAGGGCACTAAAGTTGGTCTTTGAAGAAGACCAGGACCTCTAGTATGTTTCTATGTAAGTGGAGAAGAGAAATGGACAGGGTTTAACTGATATTTTAGGCTCAAAATGTTGTGAAGAAGAGAGGGAGGAGGTTCCCTTTTATAAGAGAGGAGAGAGGCACTTTTGGAAACCTCCAAAATATTAATTTATAATAAAATCTAAACCCACTTAAAAACTTCCAAAGTGACCCAAATTAGGATATTAGGTAAGATAGGGATGTAATCTAATCAACCAATCAAATTTATACATGTTTTTATTTTATTTTAAACCTTATCATTTTGATTTATCCTTATTTAACCTATTTAATTTTATTTGCGGTAATAATATTCTAATTTTTAAATTGTAATAAATACTTACTTATGTGTTCTTAATTTTCAATAATTAGATAACTTATTACATTTTCGACCATATAATTTTAAATTTGTAATTTTTAAATATTTTTGTGATTTTTAAACAATTTAATAATATGCTATTTTTATAAAATATCAATAGTGTCAATTTTGACACTATTAAATTATTTGAATTTAAATAAAATCCAAACAGATGATATATTCAAAAAAAAAATATTTAATAGATTAATAACATTTAATATTAATAAAAAAAATTCATGGATTACATTAATTTGTTCATATAATATTTATTTTAATATTTTTAAAACCATTTATTTGATATTTCAATAAATAAAATAATTTCTACATCACTATTGTTTTAGCATCAATGATAATTATTTAATCCCTAAAAATTCTAAATAAATTCACATGATGTAGATAAATTTATTATATTTTTGGTGACTATTTATGTTCGATGTTTTATGATGTTTATCACTAAATTAAAGTTATTACACTTATAATATATAAGAGAGTGACATGTTGTCACTTTCTTTAGTTTTAATAATAATTACATCCTTTTAATGGTCAAAAGTCCATGAAATGAATCTATTCCAACCCTTAGGTGATATGGTTCGACTTTTATTCATCCAATATAATTTTGTCAGGTGTTAGGGTAATTTTATAATCCTATTTTTACCCTTAATTACCCGATTTACCTTTAACTGTAGTAAATAAAATTTACCGTAGTTACTATTCATAATGTTTAAAAATAAAAAGTAGTATATTAGAATAATTTGAAACTACTGATTCCAAATATGGAATCCATTTTTTCAAATTCAAAACACAAAAGTGGAAGTATTTAATTTAAAATTAATCCTGCTGTTGAGAAAACACGTTTTAAAAGTTAAAACGTTGCAAAAGATTGAAATGTTTTTACCTATGAATTCAGTGTAAAATTATTACTAATGACTTAAATTATATTAAATGGTAAAAATATATTCTATTTATACTTTAAAACCATTCAATATTATAATTTAACAATATAAATTATCTCGATGAAAAAAAGTTGTTTTTAATTAAAATTTAGCGTATTTTTACTATTCATCAAAATATTAAAATTAACAGAAAAATATTAAAAAATTATCCAAAGTTAATTTTTATATCCTTATTTAAATTAATAAGTTTATTTTGTCAAATTGAACTTATAAATGTGTCAAAAACTAGATTTAAAGTGGGTGCGCCATCAAAAGGCGACAAAACTGCATTTTTGGAAAAATACTTATTTTACCCAAAAAATTTATTTTGTTCTCATACCATGTTCTATAAAATGTTTAATATGAATTATAATGTCATAAATTTAAAAATTTAGTTACTACTATTCATAATGGCAAGTTCATAATAATATTATAACAATATATCATTGTTTAGTGAAACTCACTATTGCGTACAACACACGCTATTGAGGAAGGTTGCTCTTACGTGCAACACAAGCCAAGAATAGTGTTTGCATATAATACAAGATAATACGGTGTTGCATATAGTGCAAGATAATTTTGGTTTAGCATACAACACAAGACATCAATGAAATTAAAAAGAATATTTCTCATAAAATCTCGGGGTGTTACATTCTACCCCCCTTAAAATGAATTTTGCCCTCAAAATTCATTGGGGTTATAAATGTTTTAGTACATGAAAGTTTATTTTATTTAAACCCACATTGTAAAAAGGAATACTAAAACTTAATTTTAAAACTAAAGTATGAAACATAACGGTTACCCAAATTAACTCATCACTGGGTTTCCACAAAGGAGAACATAGGTGAAAATATGGATATGGAAGAGAAATATAACCATCAATTTATGATGGAGAGTGGTAGAGAACATGGATATGAAAAATCCAACAATCAAAAATCCATAAATTGGTGATGATCTAAGGTGCCATCTGATTTATCGGATATGAGGGTACTAGGACAACATTTTTGTTTTTCAAGATCATTTCCCTAAAGTTGATGAATTTTTTCATAAGGATAAATACTTACTTGATTTTAGTGTAATATCATAGTTGGTCATTCCATGAAAAATTTCCACTTCATCTCTTATTTAAGGAAATAAAGTAGAATTTTACATTCTTGAAGTGTTAACAAATCATGCAATGGAATGATAGGTCATTTCATCTGTCTTTATCACAAAAAGGTTAACAAAAATTATTGAATATACATAAGTCCATATATGGTGAGATTTACTATATATGATTCCAAAAATGGATTATACTTCATCTATCATACCAATTAATAAAATAAAACTAATTTCTACAAACTAGGGACTTCCTATAGGATAGTGGTAGGCGATAAAGGCCTGTCATACTTTGGTTGTGGGTTCGATTCCCACAACCTTGTCCGACGTGATGGGTTGTTTCCCATCCTATAGGTTGTCCTTTTTCTAAAACTATACTATTAAAACATTCCATAAATAATATTAAAAATTTCTAGCCTTAAACAATACTATTTGATGTCCAAATTAATGCATTCCAACCTTTAGGCTTATCGAAAATACTTCCATCCAATCTCATAGTATAAATAAAACAATTAATAGAAAGTTCATATACCGAGCATCTGAATACCATCATTTATCCCCTGTATATCATAAGATATATCTTGTTGTTTACATTCCAAACATGTGAATTCCTTAATCATGTATTCTCTTGAAACATGAGTTACCATAGAACCTTAGTGAAAACATGAATTCTTCTAAAAGTTAAATCTTTACACATACCAAAATCCAAAAAATTTTATATACTCAAACCATGATATCACTTTGTCCTTATACCAATAATGAGTTAATTAATACTATCAAACATATTATTTTCTCCTTATCCATTCATTATGTGTATATCATCTGCTTTTCAAAAATATTTTAATCACTTTTCATGGTTAATGGTACTATTCAATATATACTTTCAAATACTCAAAGAAAAATAATAGTGTATCAATCCTTATGTTTTTCTTTATTCTATAGTACCATACATTATTCTTGATAAACATGAAATAATTCTACTACCTTCTTAAACCATTGACCGAGTTTCATCATTTTATTCCTAAACACTTATTTCATCTCATATATCATTTTTAGTCTCTTCATCATCATCAATATAAATACTACCCATACGACCATGCTTATTATCTTCATGAGATTTTCCCTTAGGGCATTGGTTTGCATAATGCTCGTATGTTCCACATTTAAAACATTTAACCGTTGTTGATGTCTTAGCAATACCATTATCTTTTTCTATGGTGTTAACTGAACCTTTTCCTTTGAAATTACTGGATTTATTTCCTTCTTTTTCACACCCAAAGCATCTTCTAGTTCCTTTGAAACATTCTCCCTGATTCCTCTTCCCACATGATTTACATGAGGGAAATTTAACTTTCTTTCCTCTATGATCATCATGAAACTCCATCTTTCCCTTATTAGATGAGTCAGGAAATTTACCAAAGTTGAGATTATTGATCATATTATGAGATTTCTAATTAGTCATAATAACGATGTTTAGACTTCCAAATCCCGTTTCATTTGGTTTCTCATGAAGAATATCATTCCATTGTCCATCATATTTTCCATTAACATGAATCTTCCCGTTTCCATCCATTTTCTAAAACCCAAAAAGAATAGTGTGAGAGGAAAAAATCATGCTATGAAAACAACATAATAAAGGGGGAGTACCTTCAATATCTAACATCTTAAGTTTAATTATAAGATCGTTACCATAATTCTAGGACTATAACCTATACATATACTTATCCTTAGGGACATCCCTAGACATACATTAGAAATATCTCTAGGGATCTTACTAAAGATTTCACATCCTAGTTTCCAAAGGTTAACCAAACCTTTCCTCTGATACCAACTGTAGAGACCCAAATCTTGACATACATGGAAATTACATTACTTTTGCGGAATAATTAATACATAACAAAAAAATACACCCAAGGACTGTAATAGTTTAGTGTCTTTGGAAACTCGGAACATAATCTTCTAACCATGGTGAAAGATATTCAACATCTCCCATAAAGATCTTCCAATTTTGTTTTCTTACCTAAAACCTTTATTTATATCCCGGGGAAAATAAAACATATAAAGGGTGAGCTCAAATGCTCAATAAGGGTAATAATGGAGAAAATAAAACAAACCATATACATTTGAACTTAAAAACACGAACATAAAGTTTAAACATCAAAATCTTGAGTAATGACATAAAACATGGCAGTTCGTAAGGAATAAATCATAGTGGAACATCAATCATGATAAAATAGAATGGTAATAAAACATGTAATTGTGGCATCCATTAATCACATGATATGATTTCCATATTATCCAAGACATTTCTACTAAGACCATCATAGTGGACAAAGTCTATTACTGAACCGGGTTTACTTGCCGTTCCAGCCCTGTATTACTAAACCAGATTCACTTGTCATTCTAGACATGTCTCTCTCATGAGATATAAATCTTTACCCAGTGCATTGGAGGGAGATATAGGTCCCAAACATCTCATAATGAAATCATTCTTTCGTGTGACACAAAATAAACATAAATCATTCATCATAACCCAATGAATAAAATGGGTTTCCTAAATATCATCTCATCATAACATAATCCATATAAAACAAATGGATATCATTTCATCATAATAAAAATAAAACCATGTAAATAATAGAGACAATATACTTGAAACACAAACATATTAAATAATGTTATCTTAGATGGAAAATAGTTTTGATAAAACACTTGAAATGAATTCTTGAGGAAAATATCCTTTCTTATTCAAAATCATTTTCTTTTCTCAAAATTCCATGAAATTTTAAAAGAAAAGGTTTTTGTTGAAAATAATCATGAAATATTGTAGATGATGCTTCATGAAAATAAGGTGTTATGAAACCATAAAAATCCATTCATGCCGTATAAGTTAAAAAAACATTCTCCTCATAATTTGTCTAGAAAATTCAAAAAGTACCTCGTATGGTAAACAAAAGAAATATTCCTTCCATATCATGTGGTCAAAGTAAAAAAGGGTAAACATGACTTTAAACATACATGTAAGAATAGTAAACATTTTATGAAAATAGTTTTAGAATACATGGACATGGATGATAAACATAACCCTAGTAAATACTTACGAATAAACAATCTCAGATAAGAACGAGATTGGAATAATTATCCCTTACCATTTATGATCGGTGAAATCATACATGTCATAAAATAAAGAAAATTACATGCATATTTAAATATCATATCCTTCATAATAAAAATCATAAAACATTCATGGGAAGCATAAACACCATTCAAAAGAAATAGACGGTGATTAAGGCATATGTCTCATAGAAATAAAAGTGAGACGAAATAATCCCTTACCTTAGGTCCAATTTCTTCCGTACGTGTCAAAAACTCCTGTATAGTGGGTTTAAAAATATTATTAATTTGTAACAGAACCATAATAATATTGATATCATATATTATTCACTTATGACTTTATATTACCCCTTCTTTTGTCAATTCCATGTTAAAGTAGCATTTTGGGTAAAATCATTTCATTTATCGTATGTGTTTGGACTTGTTGTTCTTGATATTATTAATTATATCATGATTTAATTAATTAAAGAATTTAAAACATGATTTATATATAATATATATTCAGAATATAAATATATATGATAGATCAATAAATGGAATTAAATACACCGTTCATGGAGACGGTAGGTCGTACGTACGCATGAACACTGTTTTCATTTCCCTATTGAATTGAATGGAATCAAGTAAATGAAACATATATGTACATAAATCTAGTATCATTATTATGTCATATATTTCATGATTATTTATTATATATACTTTATAATCATTCTTGAATGGTTAACATGGAGAATGAATCTTATCGCGTCGTGGAGACTGTAATCCGTACGTACGCATGAGCGACGATATCGTTTCCATAATTATTGAATTGTATTGGAGTGGATTATATAATATCTCAAAATTAGTATCATGTTATAATAATCTTATACAATTATTATTTCCACCATTATACCCATCCAAGTAAGGTGGTGGTGGAAAAGTAAATTACACCATGTCATGGAGACGGTATTCCATACGTACGCACGTGCGGTGATTTCGTTTTCCATAGGATGGATAAAAGTTGAAATAGGGTTGTTTCATATTTATAATAAAATATCAGTATATGAGTGATATTTATGTTATTACTTTATAATAAAACAAATAAAGAAGAGGAATTAAAAGAAGAAATAAATTTGAAAGAATCGGTAAAGGGTATTACCTCTTCTTCGACGCGCCTCTTCTAAACCTCCTCTTAGGGCACTAAAGTTAGTCTTTGAAGAAGACTAGGGGATTTTCAAAGGATGATTCCTATTGAAACTTACTATGATATTTAAATGGATTCCTCTTCCACCCAGAAGAACGCGCCTAATGCGCCGCCCCCCGGTCTAAATTTTCATACCGATGACTTTCCCCCGTCCAGCCCGCCGGAGGTCCCCCCCATCCCGTCGTCTTTTGTTCAAGTGCCTGGTGGCGTTGGCAGCCCCGCTCCGGTTCCTGATTGGCGTGGCTCCTTTAAGGATGTTCTCTACGGGTCGTCAAGTGCGGCGCCTTGTCCTTGCTTCCCGGAGGTGTGCGTTTTGGATCTGAATATCTATCAGGAAGATGGTGGTATTTCTCTGGATTTCATAGGGTCGGCTCTTCTGGAGGTAGAGGCCTACCTCAAATGGTCACTTGTGGCTCGGTTTGGGACTGCGAAGCCCTATTTAGCGGTTTTCAGAAGGTTTGTTCTCTCTTGGGGTCTTCAATCAGGCATCCAGATCTCGGCTATTCACAGTAATTCCTTATGTTGGGTTCTCTCCTCGGAAGCGGATTTTGTTCGAGCTTGGTGTCTGGACCCTCAGAGGTTTGGTTTCCAGGTCTTCAATCTTTCGTGCTGGTCCTAGAGAGCGCATAGTGACAGGGAATGCCCGATGGATGCGGTTTGGGTTCATCTCCCAGGCCTCCCTCTTCCTTTCCAGAATGGTGGTTTTCTTAAAGCCATTGGTGATGATTTGGGAGGCTTCTTATGCTCTGATCCTACCACGTCCAGTGGTGATGATTTTTTGGTGGCCCGCATTTGTGTTGAATTTGACACATCTCTTCCCCCACCCTGCAAGATTCTGCTTTGAGCTCAAGATGGTATATCGTGGAATCAGGAGGTCCTCTATCCGGTGTTTCCTCGATTTTGCTCTCTTTGTTTGTTGCAGGGTCACTCTCTTCCAATTTGTCAAAAAAGCAGCCAAGCCTTGCGAAGGTGGTCTCAGGCTTCGTCCTCCAGGGCTTCTGTGCGGGCTCATCCTCTTTCGGAGGACCTGCAGTTGATTTCCTCGGCCCTTGTGGCCGCTCCTACGGTTGGTTCTCCCTCTCCGGTGCAAGGGTAAGTGAGGTCCTCTTTTTTTCCCATGAGGATGAGGATGTTTGATGCAAGGAATTAGTCTTGTGTGCTTTATCTGGTGGGCTCTCTCCTCAGGATATTGTGCTCTATGGTTCTTCTGTGTGTATGGCCTCTTGTTTGAAGCGTTTGCTGCTGTATGTATGTCTGTATGGGGCATGCGCTCTTTCTTCTGAACTTCATGCTCAGCCTTATTTGAGACCAGTTGTGCCTATGGTTTTTCTGGCCATTCCACAGTAAATTGTGGCAGTGTCTCAATCTGCTAGCAGTGCTTATCCAGAGGGTTTTCCCAGTGGGCTTCATCTTGAGAAACAGTTGGTTGTCCATCGTGAGAAGCAAGTGGTTGGCCTTTCTCATCTTCCCTTGGATTTAGAAGCTTATCCTCTAAATGGATCCTGTATTGTAAGTGAACCCAAATCATGTCCGGGGTCCCTGGTGATGATGGTTGAAGGCTGGAAAGTTTCCAGTGAGCTTGTTCGTACCCGTTCATAGGTCAGGTTACTCAAGGAGAGGGCTATCTCCCATTTCCAGTGGGTTACTAGTTCTGGGGCCGAATCCAGATCCCTCAATTTTCAATGATTCCTATTCTTATATGGAATGCTATGGGTATCAGGGCTCGAGTGAAGACAGATTTTATTGTCTCTATTATTAGGAAGCACAAGGTAGCAGCTGTGGCTATCTTTGAACCAAAACAGAGTCATGCAATGATCCGGGACTATATGTGGAAGATCAAGATGTCGAGTTTTCTTTAAGATTCCTCTAACAATAATCACATTTGGATCTTTTGGAATCAATCTATGAATGTGGAGATGGTGCATGCTGGGGATCAATTCATCACATCTAAGGTGAACTCAGGAGGTACTATCTTCTTCTGGACATGTGTTTATGGGATTTGTGACCCTCTTCAGAGGGTTCAGCTGTGAAGTGACTTGTCTGGTTTTAGCCTGGGAACCACTCCCTGGTTTGTGGGAGGGGACTTCAATGTGGTTGCTTCCCCAGATGAGAGGAAAGGACGGGGTCCGTTCCAGAGAAATGCTAGCAGAGATTTTAATCAGTTTATGGTGGGGAAAGGTTTGTCTAATTTGGGTTACTCAGGGGATAACTTTACCTGGTGTAATAATAGAAGGGGATCTCACCGATCGTGGAGCTGTCTTGATAGATGTCTGGCTAATATGGAAGTGCTCTCCATTTTCTATTCCTCCAAAGTTAGTCATTTAGCTCGAGGTATCTCAGACCATTCCCCTCTTTTGGTTACGGTTTCCTCAGGGCAGGACCATCGAGAGAGGTTTTTCTTTCAGCAACAATGGGTGACTAAGCCAGGTTATCCGGACTTGGTCCGGGATATTTGGAGTGCGCAGGGGCAGGGGAATGTTTGGACCTCTCTTCATGATAAACTCCGTCATCTTAAGAGCCGTCTGACTTCATGGGCTAAAGATCTTTCCCGGATTGATAATGAAATTGATGGAGTCTCTAGGGAGATTGAAAGTATTGAAGTGAGTTTGGAAGAAGCTTGGGATGACCAATCTTTCAAGGAGCTCTCCACCAAAAAAGACCATCTTACGGATTTGCTTCTAGCCCAGGAAAGGTAGGCAAGGGAAGTTTCCAGGATTAAATGGCTTAGAGAAGGGGATACAAATACTAATTTTTTTCAAGACTACATCAAATAAAGAAAGAGAACTATAAAGCCTAATATCTTGTTGGATGATGGGTCTCACACCGATGACTGGGATGTGGCTGGTAGTATGGCTTTCTCTTATTTCAAGGATTTGTTAGCTGGTCCTAATGTGCGTATGCCCAGTGGATATCCTGGAGGAGATCATGGTTTCTGTAATGTGATTCCCAAATGTGTTTTATCTCAGGATAATGAGAGGATGAGTTCCATCTCGGATGAAAAAGAAATCTTCTCAGCCTTGATGAATCTCTATCTAGACAGTGCTCCTGGTTCGGACGGTTTCTCGGGTTCATTCTACAGGGGCTCTTGGGAGGTGGTGAAGTCAAATATTATTACAGGGATTCAAGATTTCTTCAGGGGTGGTAAACTACCGAGGGTTGCTTGTGCAACGACCATGGTGCTGATTCCAAATCATAGGAGTCCCTCTTCTATTCTGCAGTACAGACCAATGAGTATGTGCAACTTCCCATACAAAATCCTTGCGAGTGTGATCAATGCCAGATTGTCTGCTTTTCTTCCTCGGTGGATTTCTTTGGAGCATCATGGTTTTGTGAGGGGTCGATCCATCCAAGGGGAAATTTCCCTTGCTCATGAACTGATAAGGGATATCAAATTTAAAACAAGGGGATCTAATATTTCTCTCAAGTTGGATATGAATAATGCTTACAATCGTGTGGAGTGGGGCTTCATCAATAAGGTTTTGGCTAATATGGGCTTTTCCTCTTGGAATATTGATCTTCTTTTCAGGTGTTTCAGCTCCCCCTGGATGGTAGTTTACTTTATGTGGAAGTATTATGGTTTCTTAAAGGCTACCCATGGCCTCCGCCAAGGGGATCCTCTGTACCCAAGTATCTTCATACTCTCTCAGGGAGTTTTGAGTAGGCTCATTTTCAAAATTATACACGATGGAGAGATTATTACATATCGAAGGTGTATGAGAGCTAAGGATATATCTCATATGATGTTTTCTGATGACACTCTTGTGTTTATTAATGATGGGAAAAATTCTATTGGTGGTTTGAATAGGCTTCTGGAGGAGTACTATCACTAGAGTGGTCAACTTATCAACAAAGAGAAAATCTCTTTTTTCATATCAAATAAATTCTCTCCGAATCGAATTTTAGACATCCAAGGTTATCTTGTTATGCAACATGGATGTTTTCCCTTACAATATCTCAAGGCTCCGATTTCCCCTGTTAGACTCTGGATTCGGGATTTTGACTTCCTTATTTCCAAGATTGCGGATCGAATTCATAACTGGAAAAATAGATATTTGTCCTTTGGAGGGCGTATTGCTCTCATTAACAGTGTGCTGTTGGCAACTCCTGTGCATGCTCTTTCAGCGGTTGAGGCCCCAAAGGGTGTCATTTCTAGCATGGAAAATATTCTGGCCGGTTTCATTTGGGATCCTCAAGTGGAACGGAAAAAACATTGGGCTTCTTGGAGTAAGGTGGGCAGGCCTTCTAGGGAAGGAGGTATTAATGTGCGGAGTTTAGCTGATACTCTCAGTGGTATGCAGAAAAAGATGGCATCGGAAATTGTGGACCAGTCTACCCTTTGGGGCCAAAAGATGCATTCTTTGTTTCATGGCCATCTCTCGGGGGAAGAAAGAGTTTCCATGGTTTGGACTAATTTGGTGAATCTTGTCACTGATCTTCAGGATCACTCGCAATGGATAATTGGTATGGGGACTATTTCCTTCTGGCATCATAACTGGGCAGGAAAAGTGTTGGGATTTCTGGGCTGTTCGGTTCCTTCCATCTCTTTTCGGGAGGCAAGTAGGTACCTAGGATTCATTAATACAGTGTTGGATATGGAGCAGAAGGATTTATATGATCTCATCACCCCTTCCCAGGCTTCTGATCGCTGTGTCTTCACAACTTCTGCTTCATGGACTTTTTTAGCTCGGGCTTTTCGAGGTCTTAGGAGCCCCCCCGGTGTTGTCTGATGGGTGGAATGAGCTTCTGTGGTCTAAATTGGTGCCATAGAAATTCAATTTTCTATTATGTAGGATTAGAAACCATGCCATTCCCACTAATGATAACGTTAAACACTGTGGCATTCCTCTAGTCTACAGGTGCTCCTGCTGTGCAGCTCCATAGGACAAATCTTCGGACCACCTGTTCTTCTCGGGGGAGTGGGTGCAGGCAGTCTGGGGTTTCTTTGGGGACCTTACAAGGATTGGTGTTCCTTCTCTAGCAGGTCTTTCTTTCTGGGATATATGGTTTCATGGTTCGGGAGATAGAGGTTCGGAGAGAACGACTCATGTGATGACATTAACTGCTGGTTGTTGGGCGATATGGCAAGCTAGAAATAAGCTGAGATTCGAAGGGACTCATGCCTTGGGCAGATCCATTATCTGCAGGTCGAAATTCCATCTCACGGATCTGGCTTCCCTCTTCTCCTCCTAGAGTGATGCTCCATCCTTCAGCTGGATGCGATCGTATTCCCAAGGAGTCCAGTCTACTGCTGCTCGGGGTTCTTGGGTTCGCTGGTCTCCGCCCTCGAGAGGGATCAAGCTAAATTCCGATGGGTCCTTTTCATCGGGGTCCCTGCACGGAGGCGGTGTGGTGCAGGACCAGTGGGACTCAGTCTATATGGCCTTTTCCTCTTGGTTAGGGTACATATCCCCTCTTCAGGCGGAAGCCAAAGCCATGATGGCTGGTATTATCCTTTGTCTCCAGAAGGATATGGAGATTGCTGAGGTTGAAACTGATTCGAAAATTCTTCATGATGCTCTCAAAAATATTTTTCCTCCTCCTTGGTCCATCTGCTATATTATCAACAAGTGCAAAGGTATGCTGTCTAATGGTACCAAAATCAGTCATGTTTGGCGTGAGGGTAACCAAGTGGTGGATCACCTTGCTTCTTTAGATGTTCCAGGCTCTGACCCTGTCTGGATAAATGATTTTTTCACTTTGAAGCCTGAAGGGGTCAATTTGATTAGAGGGTATGCCCTTGTTTTGCACTATTTCAGACCTCCATAGGCTTTTTGTTTCTGCATTTCCTGTTTGTTTTTGTTGAACTGTGTTGATTTTTCAATAAAAAGTGAAGTGATGATGATGATGAAGAATACCAGAACCTCTAGTATGTTTCTATGGAAGTGGAGAAGAGAAATGGACATGGTTTGGCTGAGATTGAAGGCTCAAAATGTTGTGAAGAAGAGAGGGAGGAGGTGCCCTTTTATAAGAGAGGATAGGGGCACTTTTGGAAACCTCCAAAATATTAATTTATAATAAACTCAAACCCTACTTAAAAACTTCCAAAGTGACTCAAATTTGGATATGAGGTAATATAGGGTTATAATATCATAAAACAATCAAATTTAGACATGTTTTGATTTTATTTTAAACCTTATCATTTTGATTTATCCATATTTAATCTATTTAATTTTATTTGCGGTAATAATATTCTAATTTTTAAATTGTTATAAATACTTACTTATGTGTTGTGAATTTTTCATAATTAGATAAATTAATAAATTTTAGACCATATAATTTTAAATTTGTAATTTTTAAATATTGTTGTGATTTTTAAACAATTTAATAATATGTTATTTTTATAAAATATCAATAGTGTCAATTTTGACACTATTCAATTATTTGAATTTAAATAAAATCCACACAGATGATATATTCAAACCAAAATATTTAATAGATTCCTAACATGTCATATTCATAAAAAACATTCATGTAGGACATTAATTTGTTCATATAATATTTAATTTATTATTTTTAAAACCATTTATTTGATATTTCAACCAATAAAATAATTTCTACATCACTATTGTGTCAGAATTAATGATAATTATTTAATCCCTGAAAATTCTAAATAAATTCACATGATGTAGATAATTTTATTAAATTTCTGGTGACTATTTATGTTCTAATTTTTATAAAGTTTTTCACTAACTTAAAATTATTACACTTATAAGATATAAGAGAATGACATGTTGTCACTTTCTTTGGTTTTAATAATAATTACATCCTTTTCATGGTCAAAAGTACATGAAATGAATCTATTCCGACCCTTAGGTGATATGGGTAGACTTTTATTCATCCAATAAAATTTTGGAAGGTGTTATGGTAATTTTATAATCCTATTTTTACCCTTAATTACCCGATTTACCTCTAACTGTAGTAAATAAAATTTATCGTAGTTACTATTCATAATGTCTAAAATTAAAAAGTAGCCTATTAGCATAATTTGGACCTAATAATTAAAAATATGGAATAAATTTTTCCAAATCCAAAACACATAAGTTGAAGTATTTAATTTAAAATTAATCTCGCTGTTGAGAAAACATGTTTTAAAAGTTAAAACGTTGCAAAAGATTGAAATGTTTTTACCTATGAATTCAGTGTAAAATTAATCCTAATGACTTAAATTATATTAAATGGTAAAAATATATTCTATTTATACTTTAAAACCATTAAATATTATAATTTAACCATATAAATTATCTCGATGAAAAAAGTTGTTTTTAATTAAAATTTAGCGTATTTTTACTATTTATCAAAATATGAAAGTTAACAAAAAAATATTAAAAAATTATCCAAAGTTAATTTTTATATTCTTATTGAAATGAATAAGTTTATTTTGTCAAATTGAAATTATAAACATGTCAAAAACTATATTTAAAGTGGGTGCGCCATCAAAAGGTGAGAAAACTGCATTTTTTGAAAAATACTTATTTTACCCAAAAAATTTATTTTGTTCTCATACCATATTCTATAAAATGTGTAAGATGAATTATAATGTCATAAAATTCAAAATGTAGTTACTACTATTCATAACGTCTAGTTCATAATAATATTATAACAATATATCATTGTTTAGTGAAACTTAGTATTGCGTACAACACACGCTATTGAGGAAGGTTGCTCTTGCATGCAACACAAGCCAAGAATAACGTTTGCGTATAATACAAGCTAATACGGTGTTGCGTATAGCGCAAGATAATTTTGGTGTGGCATACAACACAAGACATCAATGAAATTAAAAAGAATATTTCTCATAAAATCTCGGGGTGTTACAATTTCGCTGTGGTATTTTAATTCCATTACTACCTATAAATTCCCAAACCCCTTGTAACTATTCATTTTTACAACTTCTCACTTGACCCTTGGGAAACCTATGCACATTTTTGAGAGGGATTTCACCTATCTTATTGTGGGATTTGATCCTCAACATCCAAATACCACATATTGATCATAGGTGAGTTTCTTTATTTATCCCCTTATTTCCTCTCCTCTTCATTATTTTAGGGAGGCTGTTGATAAGGTCAGCCCATATTTGGATTTCAAAGAGGGTTTTTTTAGGGTTTGAATTTTTCAAACCTTCTATTAGAATCACATGGTTTCAAAGAGAAGATATAGTTTTATATATCACTATTTTGAACAGGATAAGGGGAACATGAAGGGCCATAAAAAGGTAAGAGGCAAAAAATCAAAGGGGGATAGACAATAGAGAATAAAAATGTGAGTCGTGACTTGGAAATGGGAAACAACATGCACCAGGCTATAACATTCAGTGAGAATTCAGGTTGTGTGAAGACTTCTTTGAGTGTGTGAAGAGGTTCCATAATGATGCTACATGATCAATTTTGATCTCTAAATGGTGATGTTTTGTCATGAGAAAATTATCAGAGAAAAGATAGAGGTGTATTAGGGTGTGATTTTCACATAGGTTTTATACACTCTCACTATAATTCAAGTATCTATATTTTACTTAGATTTTTTAAAATCTTTAATTATAGTAGATATTTTTGAATATCCCCATGTATTTTTAATCTTTTTCATCAAAGGTTTTTCCATGTTAAAAATCTATATCTCAATTTATTTCCTGTTATTTTTTTGCTTCCATTTTCATTTGTGATTTTCACAATATTTCTATTGTAATAAATTTTTTATCTTGGGACCGATCTATTTTATCGCCAACAATTGGTATCATAGGAAGGTTATCTATGTTTCTTGTTGATTAGATATGAGTAATTAATTCCCAGATATTTCTATCTATAATGAACTATTTAATGGGAAAAATGATTTTACTCTATGGAAACAATGAGTAAAAAATATTTTTTGTGTGTGAGAAAATAGTGAAGGTTCTGAAGAAAAAATCCAAGATACCAAAGAAAATGAGCGATGTTAATTGAAAGGATATGATAGAGTTAGAGATAATAAAAATCTAGGTGTATTTGGATAAAAATACACTTTGGGAGGTGATAAATCTGATAGATCCATAGGATATTTAGGAAAATCTTGAAATTAGGTATAAATAAAAATCCCTCAAAAATCATTTATACCTTAAAAAATTGTATCGTTTGTGAATGAAATATAATAGAGATTTAAGTAACCATTTGAATGAGTTCACTAAACTTATGATATATCTTTCTTTGGCAACAGTTATGATCAATGATACAGATAATTTAATACATGTTGAAATTGAAGAAGAATATAAATCTTTTCTTCTCTTGGGTTTATTAATAGATTTATATGATAATATATTCACCACATTATTTTTTAGAATGAAACTCTAAAATTAGATGACGTGATTTAAATTTTATTGATGAATGAGACTCAAAAAATGAATAATGATGGTGAATCTTCAACTAATCGTGTTACTCTAGCTATGATAGATAGACATGGTAAGTAGAGAGGCCAATCAAATGCAACAGGAAAATTCAATTGCATCTATTGTGTCATGGATGGTCATGTGTATAGGTTTTATAAATCTAGGAAGAATAAACTTATGGAAAAAAGGAATGATGCCGATTCCGAGGATACCATCATAATTCTTATACAGGGTGAGGGTGATTTACTTTCAATTGATGTTTACTACCACATGTCATATTTGTACAATGAATGAGTGATTGATTCAGTAGATTCATACATTATTACATTAAAGAGGGAATTATTTTATTCATAAGAAGAATAAGAATTTGGTATATTGAATATAGTAAACAAAGATTCTACTAGTTTCATTGGTATTTGTGATATTTGTATTATTAAGAATACAGGTTGTATGCTGATGTTGAGGGATGTGCATCGTGTACTGGGTATACACTATAATTTTTTATCCTCTTGTACTCCTAATAACTATGATTTCAAGAGTTTGTTTGGAAATGGAAGATGAATATTATCCATTGGATTGAAAGTATATTTATGAGGTAGAATGGTTGACATTTTTTATAAGATTTATGTAAATATGTGTGGTGAAGTGACAAATATAGTTATAAAGAGGACATTTTCAGATTTCGGGCACATAATATCATTGCACATGAGACAAAGACCATTGTTAAGGATAAAGAAAGTTTGGAATCCAAAGTATGTCAGGTCATGTGTTTCAATACTTACACCTAATTCAATATCTTAAGAGAGTTACACTAGTGAATAAGGAATTAAAATAAAAGTTTGAGGTGATGCATTGATAGTTGAAGGCTTCTTAAAGGATTTTAAGTAGAGGGAGAAATTAGTTTCTACAGGTAATCCTGATTATATAGTGATCATTATTATGGGAGAGGTAAGTGTTGTTGGTTTTATTATTATTAATAAGGGTAGTGATAACATAGGTATGATGACGAATTTGATATTTTGGATTTATTTTGTAGGGGTGATTTAAGATTTTTTCAGAGCTTCAAAAGGGAATAATAATATTTTCTACATAGGATAATGGTTTATTTGATAATATTCAGTTTTCATTCCAACATATTTTTTTTGAATTCATCTCCTTTTTTTGGGTTGAAGGAGGAGATTGATAGGGTCAACTCATATTTGGATTTCAATGAGGGTTTTTTATGGGTTTGAATTTTTCAAACCTTCTATTGGAATCATGTGGTTTCAAAGAGGAGATATATTTTTTATATCTCTATTTTGAATGGGATAAGGGGAATGTGAGGGCCTATAAAAAAAATAGATAGTGACTCTAAGGGATTTATATAGTAGAGAAGAAAAATGTGAGTTACAACTTGGGCATGATTGGAAGCATGCATTTGTCTATAACATACAAGGAAAATTCAGGTCGTGAAAAGACTTCTTGGAGTGTTTGAAGAGGTTCCAAAATGATTCCACATGATCAGTTTTGATATCCTAAGGGTGAATTTTTTCCATGAAATTATTATCATAGAAAATACACAGGCGTATCTATGTGTGATTTTCACATAGGTTTTTACTCTCTTACTTTAATTCAAGTTTCATGCTTTTACATGGATTTTATAGAATCACTATTTATAGTATAATTTTTTAGAGTTTCCCCATTTTTTAAATAATCTAAATCATATGGATTTTTTTCATGTTAATAATATGTGTCTTGATGTATTTACTTCTATTTTTTGAACCTCATTGGTGATTCTTTCAATATTTCTATCAAAATCAAGTTTTTATCCTACGATCAATCCATTTCCTCCCCAATAGCTATGACTAAGAAGATGGATGGTTTGGGTAGTGTTATAGAGGTATATTTATAGGGTTACTATGTTCTAGTTTGATTGAGGTGTTTCCTTGTGTTGTGGTTCTTTGCAGTTATCTTTCACTGGGTTTATCATTGCACAATGAATTAGAAATCTTTGTCTGAGGTTGATGATCCTCATTCTTTCCTTTTTATGAAAACATATGGGAATTTATTGATTTTTTTATCTATTGTGTGGATAGTAATGTTATATTAATTATGATAATTAATTGGTTTAAATAATGTTTTTGGCAATTTAGAGTAATCACATGTGTTAAATATTTTCATGAAATTACTTATTATGATAATTGCTTATTGCTACTGCTAAAAATAACGGTTGTTGGGACATTTTTTATACTGTGTTTTCTATGAATTATGAGATCCATATTCTGAATTTTTGATTTATCTCACCATGCATGAAAAGGGCAATCAAATAAATATGGTTAATGAACCATTTTCCCATGGAAATATGGAATTGTGTGATATTAACCATGCTAAAGAAGATGTGATGTTATGAATGACCTTGAATTTAAATTTTAGTAGATATAGAAGCTAAAATGTGTTGTTATGTGTTTATGTTCTTACTATGTTGTATTGTGTGGAATATGAGAACATTTTTGGTATTTTATTATCAATGTTAGTGATCATGTTTTAGGGGGAATATGGTGTTAGTGAGACTATGTTTCCTTGGAATGGGAAGTGATGATGGATGATGTGCAGTGATTGTTTTATGAGGTTGTTTTCTTGTAGTTATTATGGTGAGATGGTTGGGATATGGTGATGGATTGGAATATGTTTCAACATGGATTTTTTTGATGTTTTTTGGATGATCTGTAGTGTAGTGTGGTTGTGTTAGTTTCCCGATTAGACATGGAATGAATTTGAAATATTGAAACCCAAATATCATATTGGATTTAAATAAACATGGGTTGAAATTGATGTGTAGTAATTGGATTAAATTAATTTAATGATAAATTAATATTATATGTTTATATAAAATTATATGTCTTAGTAAATGGGATTTGGTATAAAATCATTAATTCTATAAATAGTGGAACTTTTTTTTGGAAGGTTGGATTGTTTTGTGGTTGTGTTGTGTGATGCATTAGTGGTGAAAGTAGATTGTGGAGAAGGTTTTGATACATTGTGGTGATTTCATGAGACATGTTGGTGCTCTTGTTACAAACCCATATGTTATGCTTGTGTGTTATATTTATATCTTGTTTTTTTATGTTATTTATATATACACTCCACTCATGTTAGATAACATTACCAACATATGAATGTTTTGGGTTCTAGGTGTTTCCTCCAATATTTGGGATAATGGAAAACTAGATGGCCAAATACCCCCTATTACCTGCTCTTAATTCAATATTGATGATAGTTTGGTGTTGGAGATCACCCATTGATGACAGGTTGGTGTTGGAGATCACCCAGTGATGATGGGTTGGTATTGTAGATCACCCAAGGACGATGAGGATGTGATACATGGTAGGGGTAATTCTTGGTAGGAGGAGGGAACAAGGTGGATTTATTTCATGTTCATGATACCCTACTACCATGGATATTATATGGGAAGATGTTATGAGGGTGTGATATGTGGTGGAGGTCATGCATGGAAAGAGGAGATAACAAGGCTGATGTCCATCATGTTAATGATACTATACTACTCTGGTTATGTGAATGAGGTTGGGATGTGATGATGACTGATGTGAGCACCGAATGCTAAACCTTGTGATGGTTTGATAGTTTTGGATGTGTCCAGACCCACATCATATCTGGTTTGATATTTATATGTTCAAAAGTGATGAATGCATAAAACATTTGATCTTGGGGTGTAAGAGTAGTAAATTAGTGGGGATATAGCTGCAGGGTGCCTTTCTTATATTATTTTCATCATATGTTATTTTAATTGGATTAATTATTTGGTGAGAGTGTCATGGTGAGGTTGAGATAAATATATGACTTGTTTAGGTTTATGTTGGTGATGCTGTTTGTTCAATGATACTTTAGTATGTTCTTTTCACATGTTAATAAGAGACTTTGGGTATGATCCTATTGAGTATATATTCTATGATCACCCCACATATTTGAAAACTATTTTTTAGGTTTCCCGGATGAATTTAGGGATTGATTTAGACATTACTACCTTGTAAATTAGATCTACTTTGAGTCTCTACCATAGGACTTGTATTTTTGGTATTCATTTGGATAATTTTTTTATATTTGTTGAAATTGTACATGCATTGTGGAGTAGTTTGGTTTCAATTCTTTATATTATGTTATGGAGTTTTCTAGTGGTTATTCATTATATCTCCCGATCCTATATTCATTATTGAGGGTAATTCCTTCTATATGTGATATTTTTATTCCCTTGGTTCTAGTTTCCAAGTTGATGCCTACTGAAGTTGGTACTTAGGATTAAATATCTCTGTACCTTTATTTTTGGTCTAGGATGGGGGACTTTGAGGGGATAGGGTCATGATAGAGTGGTATTAAAGGTTTAGGTTGAGTGATATGATAAATATTTGGGTTAAGAACCTGTGAGGTCTGTATGAGTTGGTAGAAAAATGGTATCAGCGAATCTTGGTGCGTGATATAGATAAGGGAGATAGGTTAGGAAATCACATTTTAGGGTCCCCCATGACCCGATATCAAGAATCTTATCCTAGATAATAACCAAGTGAGGTGGTGATGCTTGTAGAATAGATACCCATGTAAGGTATATAAATCATGATTATTTATGCTTGTGATTGAATGAGGTGATTTTGAGAAGTTAATTTTTTTATTATATGAACCTTGATAAAATTACATGCCATCAGGCTTAAGGATACCCTTGCATTTTCATAAAGGGATCCTGGTCATCATTTGCATGTAGTTAAGGTAGTGGAGGTTTAGTCAAATGATCCAATTGATTTTCAAAGGGTTGATCCAATAGAAGAGTATATTTCATGATGAATTTCCTTGCATGATTTTAAGTATAAAAGTTTAGTAAAGTATTATGGGAGAATCTCTGATATAGATATAGAGCTTTGGACAGAGGATCTTGATATTGCCTTTAGTTTGATTCAAACTTGGGCTACATTTTGGGTTTTGTTGGTGGTTAGTCAGATGAGAGGGGTTGCGTGTCAATGGTGGATGTTGTATCTCAGTGATATATACGAAATATATGTTTCTTAGGATATATTTTATAAAGATTTTCTTTTAGATTTTATATCATCTATGATAAAATCATTAAATAGGTAGGAAATACACTCCCTTCAATAGGGAAACCTGAGCATATAGAAGCTTGGGATTCAATTTGAGGACCTTTTTCACTTCACTGTTGACCTCTTTCTAGATGAGGAGTCTATAGATTTATATCTATAGGAGGTTATACATCCTATGATTAGATATGAAATCACCCTATTTATGCTTTCTACTTACTTAGTAGTGAAAAAGAAATAAGAGTTGATCAAGAAGATTCAATCTTAGGGATGATATCCCCGATAAGTAGGCTAATAGTTCATCTTGAAAAGTAGAGATTTATAAAGTGGGTCATGTATGCCAAGGTAATTGAGGTTATGATAAGAAGGGAGTAGAATGAAGAAACCAACTTCATGATTTTCTAGGGCCATTGTTTCCCAAGCATCTTTCAGGGATTTTCTATTTGTATTCTCTACATATGAGGGTTATGGTTACCATTTGGATCAGTATATAAATGCCTAGGTTTTTCAGTTTGGATTTGGAAGTTAGTTCCCTTTGTAGTCATATTATTAGTAGAGGTTTCCAATATTTACTTAGAAGAGGGGAGATAATGCTGGTAGTGGTCATCCCCATGATGGTACACATCCTCAAGGACCCATACTGGACCATGTCCATGAAGGATGTTAGTAAAAATGAAGAGGATTTTGGTATGGGAAAATGTATGCTATGAAGGTTCAAATTCTATAGGGGATAATGATTTCTTGAGTTATGAAATGTTTATTATTTTTCCCAATTTTCACCTTGTTTTATTCTAGACTCAAAATCCTTTATTTCTCCTAGTTTGGTTTGTTTTTTGGGACCATAAGTGGAGATAATTCTAGTCCCCCTGGTTTTATCCATGATAATTGGAGGTTAGGCTACTGAATTTTATGTGTAATGGGGATATTAGATGGTTATGGGAGAATATCATTTGGTGGGTGATTTATTCTTATTATAGATGTATCAATTCAATGTAATTTTTGGCATGGATTAACTATATTCTATGTGTGAAATTGTTGATTGATTTTATAGGAGGGTTTCATTTTTTATGTGGAAGTTTAGTGATTGGTGTTCATTAGTGAGTGGATCTACTGAATGGGAGGTAGGTTAGTGGACCCTATTTTATGTTAGTTAGTGAAGATTCCAGTGGATTTCCAAGCGATGGATGTTTAGAAGGTCACTGAGGAGTTTTTGTATTTTTTCCCAGATAAAGTTGTGACACTGCCCCCTCAGTGTGACTTTGATTTTGTAAAGCTCCTAAGAGTGTAAGAACCACTTCCCCCTCAAAATGAATCAATTGTTATGTTTTATAACATCTTATCTCTTAAAATCAACCCCTATAACTTTTTAGAGTTTCTATCCTTTTTAACTTTATAAAACTCAAACACACTTTGTATGAAACATTAAGAAAGTAAAGAAAAGAACACAAGATTTAAAAAGTTCACCCCTATTTTTGTTGACTAAATCCTTTCCATAAATACTTCTTGGTCCATGGAATTACACTATAATATGAAGTGAATACAATTTTATCTAAATCCCATTAGAATCCTTATATCTCTTTCTAGGTAATTATACTTACTCCCACCAGTTACCAAGTTTTCTTAAGTGATTGAGCAAAATAAAGATAGAAAATTTTTCTTAACAAATCATAGAAATTTCAACTGAAAATTCTCCATCCGATGTACTCTATCTGGTATGACTTTGTATAGTGCACCCTCTTCCTTCATTTGGTATAAATATATCTAGTTCACCTAAAACCACCATGCCTATAATATTTCCTCTATCTGATGAACAAAATACAATGATTTTAATTGGTACTTTACCCAATTCCTCTAATTGATAAAATATATCTAGTATTTTTTCCTCTACACCTCTCCCTAATAGCTTCTTTTATCTCAAAAAATATATTCCTTGGTTGGAAACTCATACTTATCGAACTTTAGTGTTTTTGAACTTTATCCAGTATCTATCTGATATATTTTCTACCACACTTTAACTCTACCACTCACTTAAAAAATGTACATACATGTTGTATATACACCCCTTTATATAGACATGCACCTCAGAGAAAAAAGTGGAAACTCAAAAGATTTTCTCACTCAACCCAAATTTGAAATTCAAATCTCCCACTCAAAGAAACTTCACTAAGATGATTATCATACATTATATAATATAATTAAAGATTTTTAAAATATTAATATCATCAAATTTCTTTGAAATTTTTTATCTCATCTAGATAAAAAAATTGAAGGATAATCTCAACATCAACATTATTAAGGGATTTAAAAATCTTATGTAATATTCATAATAAATCTTGTAGGAAAATGATTATATGATGAATTAAAATAAGAACTACTACATTTAGAGATTGATTATATAACTTAATTATATCTTATTGACATGGTATGATTGAATAAATCAGATGAACTAAAAACTTCTTCATCTAGTGCTCTTAATATGCCTCCTCAGTCCAATGGATTCACAAAAGTATGTTATTTGAAATTTAGTGCATTCCTCCATCTAATGGACTAAAATATGTTTAACCAGATGGCCTTGAAATATTATCCATATATTTCCATGACTCAAATTTATACAATTATAGATTAACAAAACTCATACTTTTACATCTTCATAGAATCTTTCTTCTGATGAAATCACATTTGTTTGTTTGATGCTTGTTCATCTGATAAAACTTTTAACAATTTAAATTTATTTCTAAAATCATTCTAACAACTTCAATAATAAACTTCTATCTCCAAATGATTAAATTTATACTCCCCTAATGGTTAGGAATTTGTAAAATACTATCTAATGAAACTTCACATGATCAAATCCACTTTATTAGAACAACATTATGATCAGGCCATTTAATATATATATACTTATGTAACTTTAAAATTTATTATCTGATGATCTATGTAAAGATATATATGAAATCACCTTCTTTCAGAGGGACAATATCCTTGATAAACAAACTCGGTCAGATGGATCTTTGTTCAATGGAATCGATCAGATGGCCTTTATACCTATTTTTCTGATCACTATTTCCATTTCACCAAATCTACTTTCTATAAACACAACAAAAAATTCATAGGTAAAACTTTGTTTTCGTACACAATGAACTTCTCCCATTTTGTGCTTCTTTCCATTTATAAAAATAAGTAGAAACAATGTAACACAAACTTATTACAACTCTGTGACTGGTAACATCATCCCTAGTCTATTTGATAACAATGTATAACTCTAACATTGGTATAAACTCATCTTGGATCATGAGTATATTCATGATGTTAGGAACTTGAATAATAAAACAACATTGTATTCCTTACAAGAGATTTTTTTAACATGGTTAATGAAACTTACTTATCCTCCTTCATTACTTCATAACACAAGTTTCTTAACAAATATAGAAACTATTCCATATATAGAATATAAAAACATTCACAATAATATATGTTTCAAAAAAATAATAAAAAAATAATTACAAAATCATCCCAAATGATCTTTAATATACCCCTTGGATTTGTTGGAAGCATTCGCAACATTCAAAATTTTTTAACATCTATTTTCTCAAATTTTTATCAAGAAATAAAATTTCTCATAGAGAATATCCTAAAACCAAACTACAGAATAAAATAATTTTTTAAGGAATTCCATCCCTTTATGATAATAAATTTTGTATCCATGATAAGATAAAATCTCCCTCATTATTTTTCTCTATCTTTTTATGAATTTGGCTTCAGATTCACAAAATATTTTCATACAGAGTTATACTTTCTCCTTTTCTTCCCATTTTATAATATAATTCAAAAGGATCATTGGGGTTATTTTATTAAGAATCTTATAAAGTCATTTGTGGAGTTTTAATGTGTATTTATAGCCCAATTTCTTCAAAATTTCCCTTAGCATAAATTTGGTGAAAACATTAGTAATTTTATACTTTATGGAAACATAATCAAGCATAACATCTCTACCAGTAACTTTCTCCTTAATTAAATGTTATTTTATATAAATTTTATTTTATTGGGAATGTTATATATGATTTTTTGAAATATCAATGATAATTTTATTATCAAAAAGAATATTTAATGGTTTTATAACATTCACTCTCAAATATTCCATATAAAATTTTATCTACATCATTTACATACAAGCCTGGGTGGTAGTAACATATTATTCTTGTATTGTGATCAAGGTAAAAAAACTTTATTTCTTACCATTCTAACTCATAAAACCTTCTCCAAAGAAAAAATTTCCTCCAGATATTGATTTTCTACCATTACAATTTCCATCCCAATTATCATCAGTGTGCCAATTTTTTTATATCATTTATTCTGCTATATATTAGTCCAAAATATTACGTTCCATTAATATACCTGAGTATTCATTTAGCTAACAACATACATTATTCCTTTGTATCACTCTAATATCTTGAACATAATTTAAAAACATAAAAATATATGATCTCAATGAAATAAAATAGAGTAATCTTTATATAAAATTTAAGAAGTCTTTTTGATTCACACTTTTCCCAACTTCATATTTACTCAACTTTATACCAATAAAGATAGGTGTAGAAAATTATTTTGAATCTGTCATTTATTTTTTTAATTTTAACTCCTTGGAATACTTTCGTAAGATATAAAGATTTATCTTCCCTTTTATTGAACTTGAAATCCCATAAATTAAGTTAACACTCTAAGTATTGAAATCTCAAAGTTTTTATTCATTTTCTGAGAAAATTATTCATAATCTTTATCCTTATCTCCTTCAAATATTATATCATCAATATAAACCATGAAAATATGGGAACCTATTATCACCTCCTTCACTTAAAATATGCTATAAAAAATTCCTTTAGAAAAGTTTAACTACTTTAGGTAACTATCTGGTTTAGAGTACTAGGCTCCAAGGTCCTATTTCAAATCGTAAAAAGATTTCTTAAATTTATAAACCAAGGATCCATCTTTATCAAGTATGAACCTACAAGGTTTCTCAATATAAAATTATTATTCAATCTATTTGTTTAATAAATTTGAATCAACATCCATCTGATACACTTTTTAAATTTTATGTGCAATAACTACCATGAACATTATTATAGTTCCAAGTACTACAATAGGGAAAACTATTTCTTTAAAATCCACACATTCCCCATGTGATTATCCTTTGAAAACAAGATGAGATTTGTTTCATGAAATTTACCTATGTTCATTGAGATTATTTCTAAACACCCATTTTATTCTAAAAATATCTTTTCCTGATGATCATGGAATACGATACCAGGTGTCCTTTTTCTCAATTTGATCTAAATATTAATTAATAGAATCTACCCACACATTATATTCAACTACCTATGAAACTGACACTAATTCCATCCATGAGATAAGTTATATATGATTCGTTAATATTATTTTCTTTATGGTATGAACCAAATATTTCTAATTTCCAATTATATTGTCAGATTCAACCTATTTTGGTAAAGTTTGAAACTTTAAAATAATTCTTCTAGTTTTACTTCCCTCATCACTAGAATATTCTGAATCAACTTGTAAAAGTTTAGGCTCACAGTCATCTTCCTTATCATTATATTCTTTGGAAGTTAATATTATATATTTTTTAACATCTTCCCTATCATATTAAACACGTTTTGTTAAGGAAGTATGATTTTTAATAACTTTCACATCATAAGAGTAAACAAAATTTTGTAAACATTTATTCCAACATTTGTAACTTCTTCTATTAGCTAAATATCCCATGAAAATTATTTATTTATCTTTTTTCTCAAAATTTTCTAAATCCAAATTTTTGATATTTATAATGCAAGGGATGCCAAAAGAATTAAAGTATTTCACCAAGGGGTTTTTCTTATAAAACATCTTAAAGTGATTAATTTTAGATTCTAGTCACAAAAAAAATCTATTTAGAACACGAACATCTATACTTAAAAATTATCTCCAATTGAATTTTGAATGTTTTTACTCAGTAAGAATACTTCTTCCCATTTCAACAAACTTTCTATTATTCCTTTTTAATTGTCCATTTTTAAGTAGTGTAGAGAGAAATGTATTGGTGTTTGATTCTATATTTATTTAGGTAGAACTAAAAAGAGTTACTTGTGTACTCTTTTACATTTTATGTCCCTGACTTCAATATATGTACACCAATTTATTTCTCAATATCCATTCAAAAACTTCTGAACATCTCTGTAACCTTTGATTTATGTTTCATAATTATTATTTTACTAATACGATTATTTAATCAATAAAAATAATAAAGTAAAAATTAAATTTTATTGATTGATGTCTCATCAATACATAAATACTAGATTGTATGAACTCAAGAGGTTTTTTGGATTGAATCCCTACTTTATTTTGTCTTCCACTAACTAACCTTCCTTTTAGGAAAGTTTTATAAACAACATCATATTTCCTTTTCAGTTTTGGTATGCATCTTACATCATCTTCCTTAGAAAGTATGATTATAATTTTCTAGCAAGGATTCCCAAGTATTTAATAGCACAACTTATTTTTATCCTCAAGAATTAAGTAACATGAGTAACAAATATCTCTAATATGGAATAAATTGTCTCTAGTTCTTTATCTCTTACTATTTTTCCATATTTCAAGATAATGATTATAAAAGTAACTTTAATAAAGATAAATTCCTTAACATCATCATAAAGTTAGATAACACTCAGTAATCTATGTTTAGGCCCATCAACAAATAAAAGTTCCTTCAATTTTAGTTTCTGAGCTTCAATATCAACTTTTCCTATTCCTCAAAGTTTTAATGAAATATAATTTTTTGAAAGTAATTTCCCATCCTTCATATTATTTAATATGTTTCAATAAATTTATATCACCAATCATATGTTTTTAATAAACACTATAAGGAAACCAATGATCATTCTTTTTTCTAGATTTTAGAGCAATCTCAACAACAAAAGACCTTTACTCAATTTTATTCTTCCCAACATCCTTTTATTTTATAGTATAAGAAACTTATCCCATAAGTATTTTCATACAATACTCATCATAGTGAAAAGGTTTTTTTACACCTTACACAAACTTCCCCAAGAAATGAAATGTCACAACCCATCCCCTGGGGCCCATTTCGTGACTACCCCATGCCCACCTTCCATAGGTCAGGGGCTGGCGACTAGCACTGGAAAGGCATATCCCTAAAACCGGGAAGGCATTTCCTTTATAACTAGTAATCTCACAAAACTAATCTCTCAAAAAGATATAAGAACAAAGAAAACTATATAGTAAACATAGTGAGTATAGTAAGTAAAGGGGGTTGGAATACAAGCCCAAATGGAAATTACAAGTAAAACTGGAAAGTATAAGTAAAACTGAAAAACAACTCCTGCAAACACCCACTAAGGATTCTACCTGAAGGGTAGGTACAACTCTCGAACGGTCTTCTTTTCGATACGCCTTACCTAAGGTCCAACTCTGAGAAGTCTCCAGTCCTGATACCGCTGTCCTCAGTCAATGTTGTCCGTTGTCTACTTAAGACACAATAAGGTATGGGCGAAGCCCGTGTAGGGGTGAGTATAACAATACTCAGTTGGGACCCCGAGACCCTCAAAGGTCTCTCAAAATACAAAAAGCATGAAAACAACAGTCAACCCTACTTAGTTATATGACTATAAATATACCTAAGTTATCAAGTATACCCATCTCATCCATGAGGAAACACAAGGCCCAACTCATTAGCCCAAAGCTCAACTATTCCACGAAGGAAATAATACCATGAAGGTAACACCACAAAGGTAAGTACCACAAAGTTGATCCATACAGAAGAATACCACATGGGTAAAGACTCAGCTCACACATGTATTAGTAAAGTATAGAAGTACATATGATCAGTCACGAAGCTAGATCATCATATTCTGTCAAGAGGCACTACTGGTGATTATACGGAGTCTGACCCACACATGATCGATAGGTACTAACCCCCACAATGACCCACATAGAATTTGATCCACACAAGATCGGTATGCGGTGACCCACACAAGATCGCTGATCACTAACCCACACAGGATCTGACCCACACAAGATCGATATGTGCTGATCCACATAGGATCGCTGAGTGCTGACCCACACAGGATCGCTGAGCGCTGACCCACACAGGATCTGACCCACATAGGATATGTATGCGCAAACCCACATAGGATCTCTAAGAACTGAATCACATAGTATAAATAGGTACTAAACCCCGTAATGACCCACACAGGATCTGTCCTGCCTAAATTCAATAGGTAACTAACCTAAGTATTATCCGTCTCCAACCTCCGCCTCACTGCCAGCCACCAGATTCCTCGTACTCGGTGCACTCGAGTTCCGTAGAATATCTTCTTAAATATATATGTCATACCTAGACCCCATTAATCTTTAAAAAAGAGTAAACCAAAGGTCTGTCACGTCATAAGGGACCCAACGTAACAAACGACGCGTCAATCGAACGCTCGGTCTGTAAGTTATTAGCATTTATGTTTCGAGGGCCCAGTTGGATTTGGTTTCGATCCAACCCAGCCATACTCTGAATTTATTCAAAACTAAATTGGAGTATTCCAAAAGGACTGCCTCATTCAAAGGAATCCAGCACCATATACGGTTCGTCAAACGGATGCCCGATTCTCAAGATATGGGAAAAAAGGTGAAACTGGGTCCAGATGGGCCCAGGTCTAGTCCGGCCTGGTCGGACCGACCCGACCTGAGCCAACCTAGTTCGGGTTGACCTGAACTGGTCCAGGTCTGGCCCAGATGGCCTGGGCCGTTGTGGGCTCGGCCCGCTGGGCTGTGTTCCAGCCCGACTCGTGAAGGGGCGGCCCGGCCCGCTGGGCGCGACAAGCTGAGGCGCGGCCCGCTCAGCTGGGCGGTCTGCCATGGCGGGGTCCTCCCTAGCCGACACCTATGAGTTGGGAGCCTCCAAGGTTACTCTAATAGACAAAGGGTCGTTTGGTTTTTTAGAATCGGGACCCACCGGAGTGGGTCCTGCGTGGTGCACCACGACCGGTCGGTTCGCCAGTCGGTCCTCCTCTCAATGGTGCGACGACGCCGCTGTCCTCCACAGACGGCCGGGTGCCAGCTGCCCTCCAGCCTCCACCGTGGTGAGAACCTCCTGCTCCGGCTATGTGGACGTGTGCCTCCACTCTGCCACATGGCCGGCCGGATACCGGCCACCGTGTTGCTCCACCGCGGCCGAAGGGCCATAGCCTCTTGCTCTTCCGGCAGCGCGGACGCACGCCGCCCTACCTCTAGGAAGCCAGTCGGTGTGCCGACCACCCTCCTCTTCTGCAGGTCACCGTAACTTAGTTCTAATCCCGGAAAAAATTACAACTACATATTCACGATCCTTGGGTCGAGGGCTCCATGTCCATATGTTGCGCTCAACAAAAAATTGTGTTTCCAGCCCCATTAATTATTTGGCATTGAAGAATGCACGAGGAACACGTGAAGATCAAAAAAAAGGGGCAAGGTATATGTGCAAAATGATGACCATGTTTGTTTTGCCATCGTCCTTGTGAATCCAGAATATGAAGAATAAAAAAAAAGATTTAATCATACTTTAAATTAAAAATAAACCCCTACCTTGATGTTCATTGGAGATGGTGTGAGGAAGGAGACAAAGAAAATGAAGATAATGAGGGTGCCAACGTTCGTTGCCCCCGTAACACTCTTCCAAAGTTGGGCTCATGCGTCGTCGTCATTCTTGATATGGAGAAATTTCTTTGTTGGAGGATATTTCTCCATAGGTTCTCCCAAGATCTCCTTTCCTTTGCCAATGATTTCCCCCATGAAAGGTGTGGTGCCAATATTAATTAAGCTAAGAATTAATAATTAATCAAAGTTAGAACATTAATTAATTTAAGTTGGCATATTAAGTTTGGCGGATTCCAAGGGTTTCTCCACATTAAATGGGGGTTCGGGTGGTCCCCACCATCATGAATTCAATTGGAAGGTTTAAAAATAAAAATAAAATAAAACTTGTTTTATTTTTTTATTCTTTTAACTCTCCCACGAAAAACTTAAAAACTAAATTTCACCCTCGAACTACTACGGTCGAGGTGAAGGTCTCCTTAAGAGAATATCAGCATTGCGAGTTCAACGGTGCCCTCAGATTTTAATTCCGAGCACCAGTTCAAAAGCTACAAAACACCGCTCATGCGTTTACTAAACTCACCCAAAAAAAAAGTTCAAAAAATCATTTTAGGCACACCGGGCCTCATAATCATGCACCGTCAATTTTCAAGGACTCATAATAATTCTATAAAATTAAAAAAAAATTACATGGGAAAATCTAGGTCTTTATATTCTCCATACCTTAGGGATTTTCGTCGCTGAAAGCCACAACAAAAACTAGAGAAACAGGTGGGGGTACTGAGCACGAATCTGAGCCTCCCACTCCCATGTGCTGTCTTGGAGGTTCCTATGCTGCCATCAAATGTGCACTAGAGGTATCGAACGCCCACGAAGGACCCACTCTTTTCAATCCTCAATCTCTACTGGAACCTCCGAAAACGTCACCCCATCGTCGATGTCAAGATCACCTCAGTCAATGATGTGCGAAGGATCATGTACGTATCTCCTCAGCCGAGATACGTGGAAAACATCATGCACCGGGTGCAACTGAGGGGGAAGAGATAAGTGGTAAGCCACCTCGCCAACTCTACTAAGGGCTTGAAAGGGTCCTATGAACCTTGAAGATAACTTTACACCCGACCCAAATCTCCAAAAATCTCTTCAAGGCGAGACTCGTAGAAAGACATGATCACTATCCTCGAACTCAAGAGGTCTCTATCTCCTATCAGCATAGGACTTCTACCTACTCTGTGCAGTCTTAATTCACTCCTAGATGATCTTTAACTTCTCCGTGGTAGCCCATACCATCTCTGGTCCCACGAGTGCTGATTTCCCTAGGTCAGTCCAACACAGAGGTGATCTGCAAGGTCGACCGTACAACGCCTCGAATGGTGCCATTTCGATAGTGTAATGATAACTTTTGTTGTATGCAAACTCCAACAAGGGCATGTGATCCTCCCAGCTGCATCCAAAATCAAGGATGCAAGCAAGTAGCATGTCCTCGAGGGTCTGAATGGTCCACTCAGTCTGACCATATGTCTGAGTATGGAAGGCGGTGCTCAACCGAAGCTATATCTCAAACTCCTCCTATAACCCCTTCCATATCCAGGAAGTGAAATGTGCATCATGATCAGATACAATCATATATGGCACTCCATGAAGCCGTATAATCTCCTTTACGTAGAGGCTTCCCAAGCTCTCTACTGATCCCTACTCTCTGATAGGTAGAAAGTGGGCCGAATTGGTGAGTCGGTCAACAATCACCCTAATGGAATCATTCCCCTTGGACGTGCGTGGAAGTCCTGTCACAAATTCCATGGAGATTCCATCCCACTTTCACTATGGAACCCTTAGTGGATGAACTAAGCCTGCTAGAACCAGATGCTCTACCTTCACTTGCTGACAAATGAGGCACCGTGAGACAAACTCTGCCACCACTTTCTTCATTCACAGCCACCAGGGCTGACACTGAAGGTCCTGGTACATCTTCGCCACTCTTGGATGTACCACTAGATGGGAGGTATGAAACTCCCTCAACACTTCCTCCCTAAGTGCCACCGGTACCATAGTACATCCTCTAAAGAAGATGACGTGATCCCCACCTTTAGAAAATCCATCAGGTGCCTGTCCAGTGGATATCTGAGCACGTCGAGCCTCACAATCAGTGTCCCCAAGCTATGCCTCCCTGATTTGCTGAAGGAGTTGGGAAGTGACTGTCAGAGATTGAAGATAAGCTGAACCATCTTGATCCACATAGGATATCCGCAAAGTGGATAACTATTCTGTTGCCTCACTTAGGAACTGTATACCAGATCTTTTACTGAGTGTATCTACTACTACATTCCCCTTTCCAGGAGTATAGACTATCTTGAAGTCATAATCCTGGAGGAACTCAAGACAAAACCGCTGTCTCAAGTTTAGGTCCTTCTGAGAGAAGATATACCTAAGACTCTTGTGATCAGATTAGACTATAAAACATTCTCCCATCAAGTAATGTCGCCACATCTTTAAGGTTAAGAACACTACTACTAACTCCAGGTCATGGGTAGTGTAGTTCTTCTCATGCTATCTTAGCTATTGAGAACCATACGTGATCACTTCTCGCTCCTATATCAGGACACATCCAAGTCCAATTTCTGATGCATAGTAGTAGATTACATATCTAACGCCCTCCTTCGGTAGCCTCAAGATGGGAGCACTCATCAGTCTCTACCTCATCTCTTGAAAACTCCTCTGGAATCTCTTTGACCACACGAAGGGTTGCCACTTCTTTTTCAATGATGATAAGGGTTTCGCAACTCTGGAAAATTAATTCACAAACCTCTGGTAGTAACTGGCCAAACCCAGGAAACTCTGCACCTCCGTCACACTCCTGGATGGCTCCCAATCAAGCACAACCTCAATCTTCACTGGATCCACCACAACTACAGCCTCCAAGATGACGTGTCCCAAGAAGCGAACCTCTAGGATCCAGAACTAGAACTTTGAGAGATTACCATAAAGCTGGTGCTCTTGGAGTGTGTCCAGAACTATCTGTAGATGATAGGAATGCTCCTCCTCTATATCTGAGTATATCAAGATGTCGTCGATGAAGAATACTATAAATAAATCAAGGTATGGCTGGAAGATCCTGTTCATGAGTCCCATGAACACTTCTGGGGCGTTGTTCACATAGAACGGAATGACCAAGAACTCATAGTGGCCATATCGACATCTGAAGGCTATCTTATGCACATCCTCATCTCGTACCCTAATATGGTGATAGCCTGATATGAGGCCTATCTTCGAAAACCATCATGATCCCTTCAGCTAATCAAAGAGATCCTTAATCCTTGGGTGTGGGTACTTGTTCTTCATGGTCACTTGGTTCAGGCATCGATAGTCCACAAAGATTCTCAAACTCCCATTCACCTTCTTGGTGAAAAAATTGGGGCTGACCAAGGAGAAACACTGGGCCTAATGAATCCCTTGCTCTGCAAGTCCTCCAACTGTACCCGTAGCTCTCAAAGCTCTGTGGGAGCCATCTGATATGCCAGAGTAGACATCGGTGCTGTCCCAGGGTACAATTCGATGTAAAAGTCCACCTCTATATGATGAGGTAGAACCAGAACATCGTCTGGAAAAACATCAGCGTACTGGTCCACCACTATAGGATAGCTCAGACTCTCAACATCAACCTCTCCAAGGTTAAGGCTAGCCAACTGATGTGTGATCAGCTGCACCCTCCTCCGGGTAAGTCCATCCTGTGCTGCAAAGGTTCCCTTCTCTCTGGTGAAGGAAAACCTGGTCCCATCCATGTGGATACACTGAACTTTGCACCAAATACAGTTGATTTGATCATGGACTATAGATAACCAATCCATACCTAAGATGACATCATAAGGCCTCGATGCCGCTACTAGAAGATCCTAGCATAAGCTCTTGTCTCCTAGAGTAAGCTCACACTACTGACACCAGTGCATAATCGTCGAATCTACTTCCGTAGGAGTCTCTTGCTATAAGGATCGAGCCAACAACTCCACTGGTATCTTCGAGATCCGAACGAGGTCCATGGAAATAAAAGAATGATTGGAACCTGTGTCTATAAGTACTGTAGCTAAGGTGGAGTAGACACAGTTCATACCTCGTATCATCTCCATAGTTCCGTGGTCATAAGCCTTAACTTCCTGGACTTGAGCTCGCCCCTGTCCACCTGCTCCCTGTGGTCAGGGTGGACTACCTGGAGGTGGTGGCGGTAGAAACTCAAATTGCCACCCAGCGCCTGCTGCATGGCCTGATCCTATTCCACGTCTTCCTTCCACCTACAGACCTCCATGATATAATCTTCACCTCTACCCAGTATGTCCTTCGACCGTCTTCTGGTCGTCCATACAGCGGGTCGAGCAGTCGCGAGCCATGTGACCTTGCCCACTACACGAGTAACACTGCCTGATCCTCACATGTCCAACTATGTCTCGAGAAACCCGCACCACCGATCCTGTATCCTACAGTCATCTACCTATAGGTCTGGTACTCTTAGACATCTACGTCATCTGTCTGCTGCCAGCTGCCGATGACTCTAATACGAGTCATCTGGTGGTGGGTCTCTATTTTGGTGATTGATCTGCAAGGAATCTCTCAACTAAGAGTGCTCGATCTAACACCCCTACTTGCGTCAGGATGCTGAGAGAAACCATCAAAGATCTAATCTCCCGTATGAGACCCTGCTCAAAGGTATAGGCCCTAAAGAAAGGGTCCCACACCATGTCAGTGGAGTAGCACGAGAGTTCGGTGAACCTCGCTGAATACTGATCCATGGTCATGCTACCCTACTGCAAGTGGAGAAGCTCCTGTATACACACTGAGCATAGGGTCGCTGGGATGAACTCTGCCTTGAAAAGTTTCTCGAAGTCTTTCCAAACGAGAGTCACCTCATTGTGAACCTGGAGCATAAAACTCCACCATCTTCCCGCTGATTCCTAAAGAAGACTGGCAGCAAGGATCACCATGAGATCGGTTGGTGTCCCTACCAGTCGAAAAACTCTAACCATGGACTCCAGCCAATCCTCATATACCTGTGGGTCCATCTCTTTCCAAAACCTCAGTGGTCTTTGGCACTGGAACTGATGCAACGTGCTCAAGCGGAATGTACCCTCTGCTATAGGGGCTGGTGGCATCGGCTACCCAGTGGGTAGTGGTGCTACTGGTACACCACCCGATGGTACAACTGCCGTAAGGGGGACCTTCACCGAAGCCTTATCACTCGGTGGGATATCATCACGTACTCTACATGGAACCCTATATGGATGTCTGCATGGAGGCATCCTGAAAAGAAACAGGTACACAATGATTATTAAGTTATACCTGGTTAGATGAATTCAAAGAAACCAAGGAAAAGAATTTCCAAAACACACACAATCATTTCTTTCATGAACTGAGTTGGAAATCAGAATTCAGGGTCCTGGTGTATGGATACATCATCCGCCACACCAACACTGGACTCCCCAAACTAAAAAACACACTCATTACACTTAAAAGTATTACTAAGTCAAAAGATAAAATTTCTATTTCTTCAGTATAATTTAACTCGTATGATACCAATTTTTCATGAACCATCCCCCAGGGCCCGTGTCATGACTACCCCAATCCTGCCATCCATAAGCCAGGGGCTGGTGACTAGCATCGGAAAGGCATATCTCTAAAACCAGGAAAGCATTGCCTTTATAACCTATAATCTCACACAACCAAGCTCTCAAAAAGATATAAGAAAAAAGTAAACTATATAGTAAATAGAGTGAGTATAGTAAGTAAATGGGACCAAAATACAAGCCCAACTGGAAAGTACAAGTAAAACTGGAAAGTATAAGTAAAACTGAAAAACATCTCCTGTGAAGACCCACCAAGGATCCTACCTGAAGGGTAGGTACAACTCTCGAATGACGTCTCTGTGATATGGCTTTCCTAAGGTCCACCTCCGAGTAGCCTTCAGTCTTGATACCCCCATCCTCAGTCAATGTTGTCCGTTGTTTGCACAAGACACAATAAGGTGCGGGCGAAGCCCATGCATGGGTGAGTATAAAAATACTCAGTAGGGACCCCGAGACCCTCGAAGGTCTCCCAAAATCCAAAAATCATGGAAACAACAATAAAACCTACTTAGGTATATTCCCATACATATACCTAAGTTATCAAGTATACCCATATCATCCATGAGGAAACACAAGGCCCAACTCATTAGCCCAAATCTCAACTGTTCCATGAAGGAAAGAATACCACGAAGGTAACACCAAAAAGGTAAGTACCACAAAGGTATGCCACATAGAAGAATAACACAAAGGTAAAGACTCATCTCACACAGGTATTAGTGAATTATAGAATTATATATGATCATTCTCGAAGCTAGATCATCTTATTCTGTCAAGAGGAACTACTTCTGATTATACAGAGTCTGATCCACATAGGATCGATAGGCACTAACCCCTGCAATGACCCACCTAGGATCTTACCCACACAGGATTGGTATGATATGACCCACACAGGATCGCTGAGCACTGACCCACATAGGATCTAACCCACACATGATTGGTATGCGTTGACCCACACAAGATTGGTGAGCGCTGACCCACACAGGATCTGACCCACACATGATTGGTATGCACTGACCCGCACTGGATCACTGAGCGCTAACCCACATAGGATCAATAGGTACTAACCCCTGCAATGACCCACACAAGATCCAACCCGCCCAAAGTCGATATGTAACTAACCTCTATATTATCTGTCTCTAACCTCCGCTTCACTACCAGCCACTGGATTCCTCGCACCCGGGGTGCTCGAGTTCCATAGAATCTATTCCTCGAGATATCGGTCATACCTTGAATACCACTAATCTCCACAAAGGAGTAACCCAAAATTTATTCATGTCATAAGCGAACCAACATAACAGACGACACGTTAATTGGACGCCCGATCTGTAAGTTATTAGCATTTCCGTTCCGAGGGCCCAGTAGGATTTGGGTTCGATCCAACCTGGTCATACTACAACTTTATCCAAAACTCAAGTGGAGTATACCAAAAGGATTTACTCGATCCAAGGATTCTTGCGCCACAGACAGTTTGTCAAACGGATGCCCGGTTCTCAAGATATGGCCAGAAAGGTGAAATTGGGTCCAGATGGCCCCGGGTCTGGTCCGACCCAGTTGGACCGACCCGGTTCTGGTTGACCCGACCTAGTCTGGGTCTAGCCCGGATGGCCTGGGCCACGACAGGCCTGGCCCACTAGGCTGTGGTCCGGCCCGACCCATGAAGGAGTGGCCCGATCGACTGGGTGGTCCGCCGTGGCGGGGTCCGCCCTAGATGGCGCCTAGGAGGGGGGAGCCTCCCGGGTCACCCGAATGGCCAAAGGGCCATTCGATATTTTTGGAATTGGGACCTGCCAAAGCGGGTCCTGTGTAGTGCACCATGGCCGACCGGTCCTCCTCCTAGCGGCACGATGGTGGCACTATCCTCCGCCGTCGGCCAGGTGCTGGCCGCCCTTAGGCCTCCTCCATGGCCAAGTGGCCGTGACCTCCTACTCTGATGGCGTGGACACGCGCTGCTTCTCCAACACATGACCGGTCAGATGTCGGTCACCACCCTTCTTCACCATGGCCGACGGGCCGCAGCCTCTTGCTCTTCTGGCGGCACGGACGCGCGCTGCCCTACCTCTGCATGGCTGGCCAGTGTGCCGACCACCCTCCTCTTCCGCGGGTCACCACAACTTCATTCTAATCACGAAAAAAATGACAACCACATATTTGTGATCCCCAGGTCGAGGGATCCGAGTTCATATGTCTCACTCAACAAAACATTGTGTTTTCAGTGCCATTAATTATTTGGCGTTGAAGAACTCACGAAGAACACGCAAAGATCAAAAGAAAAGGGTCAAGGTATAAGTTAGGAACAATGGCTATGTTTGTTTGGCCATCATCATTGTGAGTCCAGTATATTAAGAATCAACAAAAAGATTTAATCATACTTCAAATTAAAAATAAACCCCTACCTTGACGTTTGTTGGAGATGGCATGAGGAAGGAGATGAAGATGATGAAGACGATGAGGGTGCCAATGTTCGTTGCTCCCATAACACGCTTATGAAGTTAGTCTCGTGCGTCATCCTCGTTCTTGATCCGGAGAAAGTTCTTCATTGTAGGATATTTCTTCAAAGGTTCCCCTAAGCTCTCCTTTCCTTTTCCAATGATTTCCACCATGAAAGGTATGGTTCCAATCTTAATTAAGTTAAGAATTAATTATTAATCAAAGTTGGCACATTAATTTTGGAGGATTCTAAGGGTTTCCCCACATTAAATGGGGGTTTGGTTGGTCCCCACCAACATGAATTCAATTGAAAGGTTTCAAAATAAAAATAAAATTAAAGTTGTTTTATTTTATTTTTATTCTTTTAACTCTCCCACAAAAAACTTAAAAACTAACTTTCACAGTCAACCTATTGTGATTGAGGTGAAGGTCTCCTTAAGCGAATATCGGCACTACGAGTTCAACGGTGCCCTCTGATTTCAATTTTGAGTACCGGTTCAAAAGTTACAAAATGACACTCGCGCGTTTACTGAACGTACCCGAAAAAAAGTTCAAAAAATCATTTCAGTCACACCGGGCCTCAGAATCACACGCCGTCAATTTTAGCAGACTCATAATAATTCCATATAATTAAAAAAAATTACATGGAAAAATCTAGGTCTTTACATGAAATCATTTTTTATTTTGTAAATTTCTATAATCTGATTACTTTTCTTTTCTTTATTCCTAAAAATTACAAAATTTACTTTATTTTATTCCACTATTACCCCCAAAATAAATTCCTAAATATATTGAGAGACTAGTTGTACCAAAAATTATATTCCTTATTTGAAAATATATCACCAAACTAATAATATGCACTAAACCTATATCTTTTGTAGAAATACAATCTTTCCATATAATGAGTTTATTAAGGTTCAAAATATATTTTTGTATCTAAATCCTCGTGGCATGGGAAAAATTTCTTATAGAGGTTATTTTTAAATTTAGTTGATAAACAATTTTTTTTATATAATTTATTAACACATGATTTCCCAATATTTTTTCCAACACCTATATGGTTATTATAATTAGATGAAATTTTATGTTTAGTGGTTGTAAATTTCACCTGATTCTTGGGATGAGTTTTTTCAGCAGCTTGAGATGTTTTTTCCTTAATCAATGAAGTTTTTTTAAATTTTTTTACTAATATAATTTAAGGTATTTCTACCTCAAGGAATCTTAATTAAGTCTTACAAAGATAATCTTCCTTAATAACAAGTTTATTACCAAGATCTTCCTCCATATTTCCTTGTTTTATAACTTTTAGCTTGGGGTTATTAATCTCTTCAATGTACACAACTTCTTTTCCCATATACCTTTTATCACTTTTTATCAACAAAATTCTTAATTATTTCTTGAGTTTCATGTTTTTCTAAAAACATTCCAAAATTTCTGATCCTAGATAATATTACCTGTAGGTTTCCTTTCATTCTTCTTCTTCTTATTCACTATTGGAATATTCTTCATTTCTTTCAATATTAGAAAATAAAGTTATGAAATTCTCTAAATTTTTATCTTTTGATGAACTATTATTAGTAGATGCATACTAAAATTTCTTACTTAACATAATTATTCTATTCTTTTTGGTGAATTTTTTCTTACTTCTAGGTGATTTCTTATCTTCCTTGGAAGTTTTTCTCCACTTATTCTACTAAGTAATTTCTTCATAATAAACATCATATTCTACAACTTTCTTCTTTGATATATTCACAAAAAAATTCCAATGCCTCTACACTCGAAACATTTAAGTGGGGTTTTTTATGTTGTACTTTCCTCTATATGTCTATTAATTTTTAGAGATAAGAGAAATGATTATATCATTTACTTCAACATAAACTTCCTTCTCTTCTGATTCACTGAGTCCCACTATCTCATGTTTTGGATCATAAATTTGGAGCTTATTCATAGGTTAAAAATCTATTTATTAATTAATATTATTTTTAAAATGTTATTAATTTCTTCATATCATATGTTAAAAGAAAGTTATTAAATTTATCAAGGGATAAATCATCTTTATCTTCAAAGGCATAAATTTTAGTATCAAATATGCCTGTAAAGTTTCTCATGAGTTTCTTAAAAATGATATAATTTTATAATACATATATGAATCCTTTGATGTTTCTAAAAACTTCATTAATTATAGTGATGTACTCATGAATAGTTTCATCATCTTATATTATGATATCTTCAAACTTACTTATCCATATTTGTAGCTTTTCTTTATCCACTTTAATATTTCCTTTAAAGATAATTTTGAGTTTTTAACAAGTTTCCTTAGATGTATTGAGACCCATATCCTTTATATAAATATTTTATGATAAATACATTAGAATATAATTTTGAGATTTCCCATTAACCTAAAGATTTATTTTTTCAGAAAATTCCATTAGAGTTTCTTTTTTAATGGCTGGAAAACCAATTGTAGTTACATTTATCACCTCCAGGATATGAGATAGAAGATATGGTATCATTCTATTTTTACATCCATGATAACTTTTTTACATTAAAGGTAGGAATACCACAACTATTTATTGAGTTGAAATTATCTATGATAAGAAAATTAAGAATATTATAGAGGGAACTTGGATGCTCTGAAACCAATTGAATTTCCCAGAAGAATAAGAACCAATGACAGGGGGGGGTGAATAAATGGTTACATTTTATAATTTATTCCTTCTTGAAATTAACCCCTATAACTTGTTATGTTTTCTTTCATTTTTATAACACCCCTAAACCTACACTCTGGTATCTAGTGCTATAAAAATAATATTTTATTTTCTGGATTTGATATCAATAAAAGTGGCACAATTTAAAGCATAAAAAACATACAAAATCAAAGTAAATGTTGGATAAGTTACATATTCAAGGACCTTTTAGGTTTAAAGTTTTATAGAATTACAAAAAACTCTTACATGGAATCTTTGATACATAAAAAAATAATTCATAAAAATATACACATTATCTAAAAAAATTCTCCACAAATAAAACCTTTCAAAAAATAATAATAATTTGACATCACTTTTCATATCATGGAGAAAGTTAAACATAATAAGGGGTGATATTCGTTGCTTTATAAGAGAAAGAGTACAAAAAAATATATCATAGAACAAATAAGAAATGAGTAACACGTATTAGATAAACAATAACCAAATTTTCTATATAACTAATACTATAAAACTTTACTAAATCCATGGATAACATAAAAATATAAATAATCACATGAATTCCAATAACTATTTTTATAATGATATAATTCATAATGTTGGATATCATAATATTACCGTAAAGGTCATGTGCCAAGACAACACACAAAAACATGTAATGTGTATGAAAAATACCCAAACTAGTTTGTCTCATAAGACCTATTGATACATCAAGGAGATATATTGTCCCCCTCCCATCACTTACTAAGTCTAATTTATTCATCATATGAAATAAGTAAAATATAATCAATATAAACATTCATATTTAAAAGATAGAATATGTAATATTAATATTTTATCCAATCAATTAAAATAATCATAAACCATCCAGAGTAATATAATGAATGGTATACAAATATTATATTCCCATTAAAGCATAATATTCCCCAAATGATCTTTTAATATATGAAAATACATTAAAAATACCATTGAAAGTGTTTTTGAGGAAAATATTTTTTTTTTGAAATCACTTATTTAAAAGGTAAAAATTTCCAAAATAATAATGAAAGATTTTATTTGAAAAAAATCTTGAAAACTTTTAAGGTAAGATTCCAATAATGTAGTGGTTATGATGGTGAAAAATTTCATTCATATCTAGTGCATTAAAAGAAATATTCCCTTCACAATTTTTGATAAAAAGTCAAAAAGTAGCTCATTTGAAAAAAGTTATTTTAATTATTTTTTAATATAAATTCAAACATGGGTAAAAATGTCTTTAAAAATTTATAGTATAATAGTAAATACATTATTGAAATTTTTTTAATGAGAATATAGATAGGGAATAAAAATATTCCTGAAAAATAGAAAAAAAGTTAGTTTTCATTAAAATCATTCTTTTGAACTCTTAAGTAATTATAAGAGGAAAATTAAAGGAAAAATTATAATTTTTAGAAATAAATATAGGAGGATAAAATAGATTGGATTTTAAATATAAATATCATATAATTCCCCTAATGGAGGCTTAAACTTAAACAATCTTGATTAATGGTGAGATTGTGAAATAAACCCTTACCACTATGGTAACTTTTAAATCATAATCCACATGAAAAAAAATTTAAATGAAACTTTAAATACTCTAAATATAAAGTTAATCATGATATATCACATCAAAGGGGTAGTATATATGCTACATGAAATAAATAAGTGGTGAATATGATATATTTCTCATAGAAACAAAACTGAGATAAGAAACCCTTACAAAGATCATATCATTGAAATGAGAATTAATAAATAAAGTTATTATATTTTAAACATAAAAATTCACACAAAGAAAGTGGAAATAAAATATAAATTGAACAAAATTAATTTAAAAAAATAACTTTTTTATAATATAATCAATTAATAAGTGATAAAACCTAACAAAAGAAGATTGAGTTAAGAAACTGTTACCTTTCCTTTGTGTCACCTCCCTTTGATTGATATTAAGAACTTTGTAGGAGTGGTTTATGACCACTCCAATGTTTGGGATATGTGGGAATGAATTTTTAAATAGGGATTTAGATATATGTTTTAGATAAAAACTTAATTTGTTTTGTATAAAAAATGTTGAAGTGAGTCCCTTTTATAAGAAAAAAACAATGGATCATTCGAAAATTTTCAATATTTAAGGGTCAGAGTGGTAATTATAAAAATGAAAAGTAGAACACATAAGAAAAAATAATTATATAATTAAAAATATAATATCTATAAGAGTCATTATATATTTTCTATAAATTTCTAATGATTTAAAAATAAATTTTAATCATTAAATACTATTTAAGGTCATTCTCATCACTATTCATAATACTTGACTTTAATAACATAATGGAAATTAAAAAAAATATAACTTATTTTACAATTAATTATCCTCTCTAAATACATAAATTTTTTTGGATACCCAAGATCATCTAAATATTATCATTTTAATATTTTTAAAATTATTTATTTAATTGTTCTACTATTTTCATATATGTTATTCCATCATGACATAAGAGTTTTAGTCAAATATAAAAATTTTAAAAATTAAAAATAATTTTTTGAAATAAAAATGTATATTATAAATTATTTTTATCATTTATATTCATTAATATGGAATATATATTCTCATTTATTCCATGAAGACATATTTAATATGTTATTTTGATTTTTTACACCTAGCGCAAGCCTTGCTCAAGAATTTGGATTATATTCTTTTTATATAACTACAAATTTCCAAAATATAAAAAAAAGCATCATTTATTCATAATATTTATTAAAAAATTTATTTAAATAGTTTTTATATATCAATTATTATCATTTGGACATCAAATTTGATTTTTCTAGTGCTGTGAAAGCTCTAAGTGAACACTGAAAGTGATTTTCATATTTATCATGAAATAAATTATAATTAATTTGTTTTGAGTAATTTTTGTTTGAAATTTTTATTATATTATTATAAATTATTATTTTAATGATTTTTATAAATTTATATTTCACATTTATTTTATGAAGATATTCTAAAATATACCATACCTCATTACAAAAACTATTTTTCCTCACTATTCACAAAAATTTAAATTTAAAAACTATTTGAAAAAAAAAGAATTAAAATATTTTTTTTAAAAAATTAACTAACTTTAATTTATTTACATAAAAATAATCCAACACTCTAATTTATATAAAAATAAAACAAATTTAATACTTTTAAATCTATTTACATTGGTTTTTTTACCATTTTGTACACATGTTGCATCAGGGTTGTGTAAGCGTTCTAGGTAATTATATAATTTATAAAAATTAAAAATAAATTCATATCATAAATATAATATTTTAATAATAAATGTATCCATTTTCATCATTCATAACTTAATTTAATCCTTGTGATAAAATATTAAAGTTTATTAAAACAAAGAGAGTAACATTTTTTTTATACATTACTTAAATAATGTTTATATCATTATCAAAGATAAGAGATATCAAGTTAGTATAATTCAAAGAATTATATGATTATTAATTAATTAAACTCATAAAATATTAATAAGGAAAGTTTTTGGGTGATTTTAAGGTCTTACCTAACCTGGTTTTACCCGTTTTACCCTTATCAAGGTGATAAATTTTTCCATAGTTATTATTTATAATGAAAAAAATAAAAGAGTCCTTTTAAAAAAATTATAAAATAATAATTATAAATATGGAATCCATTTTTATGGAATTAATATCTTTAGTTTATATAAATCAATCTCAATATAAATGCATAAAACACAACAAAAAAACTATTTTTAGAAAAAATGTGTTTTTAAACCCAAAAATGAACTTATACTAAAATTAGGTTTTATGATGATTCAAATGCAATTAATTTGATTATATATAATTAAATAATTTCTATGTTACTTTGAGATCAAATTAAAATCATAATTAGACTTTTTAATGAAAATAAATGACAGTTTTAGGAAAATTGGTATTTTTCATAATTGAATGAAAAATCATTTTTTTTGAAAAACACCAAAATTTCAACCTAATATAATTTTGATATGAAAATTTTAAAAAATTTATAATTTTAATTAAATATTTTTTTTTTAAAATTGTAAGAAATTAATTATATTATTATAGAGGCCAAAATCTTGATGTACATGGACATTACATTACTTTTGCGGAATACTTAATACATAACAAAAACAGACACCCAAGGACTGTAATAGTTTAGTGTCTTCGGAAACTCGAAACATAATCTTCTAATTATGGTGAATGATCTTCAACATCTCTCATAAAGATATTCCACTTTTGCTTTCTTCCCTAAAACATTTCTTTATATCCTGGGGAAAACAAAACATATAAAGGGTGAGATCAAATGCTCAGTAAGGGTAATCATGGAGAAAATAAAACAAACCATATACATTTGAACTTAAAAACATGAACTTAAAGTTTAAACATAAAAATATTGAGTAATAACATAAAACATGGTAGTACGTAAGGCATAGGTCATAGTGGAACATCAATCATGATAAAATATAATGGGAATAAAACATGTAATTGTGGCATCCCTTAAGCACATGATATGATTTCCATAGTAGCCAAGACATTTCTGCAAAGACCATCATAGTGGACAATGTCCATTACTGAACTGGGTTTTCTTGTCATTCCATCCCTGTATTACTGAACCAGATTTACTTTCTGTTCCATCCATGTATATATCATGAGATATAAATCTTTACCCAATCCATTGGAGGGAGATATAGGTCCCACCCATCTCATAATGAAATCATTCTTTTGTGTGCCACAAAATAAACATAAATCATTCATCATAACCCAAAGAATAAAATGGGTTTCATAAACATCATCCCATCATAACATAATCCATATAAAACAAATGGATATAATTTCACCATAATAAAAATAACACTATGTAAATAATAGAGACATTGTAATTGAAACATAAACATACTAAATAATGTCATCTTAGATGGAAAATAGTTTTGATAATACACTTGAAATGAATTCTTGAGGAAAATATCCTTTCTTCTTCAAAATAATTTTCTTTTCTCAAAATTCCATGAAATTTTAAAAGAAAAGGATTTTGTTTAAAATAATCATGAGATCTTGTAGAGGAAGCTTCATATAAATAAGTCGTTATGAAACCGTAAAAATATGTTCATGCCATATAAGTTATAAAAAAACATACTACTTGTGCTTTTACTGGAAAAGTCAAAAAGTACCTCGTATGGTAAACAAAAGAAAGATTACTTCCATACCATGTGGTAAAAAAAAAGGCAAAAATGACTTTAAACATACATGGAAGAATATTAAACATTTTATGAAAACATTTTGAGAAAACATTGAATGGATGATAAACATAACCCCAGTAAATACTTACGAATAAACAATCTTGGATAAGAACGAGATTGGAATAATTATCCCTTACCATTTATGATCAGTGAAATAATACGTGTCATAAAATAAAGAAAATTACATGAATATTTAAATATCAAATCCTTCATAATAAAAATCATAAAACATTCATGGAAAGCATAAACACCATACAAAATAAATAGATGGTGATTAAGGCATATGTCTCACAGAAATAAAAGTGAGACGAAACTATCCCTTACCTTTTGTCAAATTTCATCTGTATGTGTCCAAGACTCCTGTATAGTGGGTTTAAACATATTATTAACTTGTAACAAAACCATAATAATATTTATGATATCATATATGATTCACTTATGACTTTATATTACCTGTTCATTTTTCAATTCCATGTTAAAGCAGCGTTTTGGGTAAAATCGTTTCTCTTATCGTACGTGTTTGGACTTGTTGTTCTTGATATTATTATTGCTTATATAATGATTTACTTACTTCCAAAATGTAAAAAATGATTTATATATCATATATATTCAGTATATATATATATATATATATAATAGATAAATTAAATGAAATACACCGTTCATGGAGAGGGTAGACTGTACGTATGCATGAATGCTGTTTTTGTTTCCTTAATAAATTGAATAGAAGAAAATGAAATATATATATATAAATAAATATATTGGAGTTATTATTTCATATATTTAATGATTACTTATTATATATACTTTATAATAATTCTTGAATGGTTAACATGGAGAATGAATCTCATCGCATCGTGGAGACGGTAATCCGTACGTACGCACGAGCGATGATATCATTCCCATAATTATTGAATATAATTAGAGTGGATGATATAATATCTCATAATCATAATAATATATAGTTATTATTTCCACCATTATACCCATCCATGTAAGCTGGTGGTGGAAAAACAGATTACACCACTGCGTGGAGACGGTAAACTGTATGTACGCATGCATGATGATTTCATTTTCTGTAGGATGGATAGAAGGTGAAATGGGGTTGTTTAATATTTATAATAACATAAAAGTATATGAGTGATAATTATGTTATTACTTTATAATGAAATAAATAAAGTATAGGAAGTAGAAGAAGAAATAAATTTGAAAGAATCGGTAAAGGATATTACCTCTTCTTTGACGCGCCTCTTCTAAACCTCCTATTAGGACACTAAAGTTAGTCTTTAAAGAAGACCAGGACATATATTATGCTTCTATAGATGTGGAAAAGGTAAATGGGAATGGTTTGGCCAGGCTTCAAGGCTAAAAATGGTGTGAGGAGGAGAGGGAAGAGGTTCCCTTTTATAAGAGAGGAGAGCGACACTTTTGGAAACCTTCAAAATATTAATTAATAATAAAATCAAACCCCAATTAAAAACCTCCAAAAAAGACTCAATTAGAATATGATATGAGATAGGGTTGTAATATAATCAACCAATAATATTTATACATGTTTTATGTTTATTTTAAACCTTATCATTTTGATTTATCCTTATTTAATCTATTTAATTTTATTTGTTGTAATAATATTCTAAATTTTAAATGGTTATAAATACTTACTTATGTGTTGTGAATTTTACATAATTGGATACCTTATGATATTTTAGACCATATAAATTTAAATTTTTAATTTTTAAATATTTTTGTGATTTTTAAACAATTTAATGATATGTTATTTTTTATAAAATATCAATAGTGTCAATTTTGACACAATTCATTTATTTGAATTTAAATAAAATCCAAACAGAAGATATGTTCGAAAACAAATATTAAATAGATTCCAAACATGTCATATGTATATATTAAATTATTGGATCACATTAATTAGTTCATTTAATATTTATTTTAATATTTTTAAAACTATTTATTTGATATTTCTCTTAATAAAATAATTACTACGATATTTTTTTATAATTATTTAATATACTTATTTGTTGCATAAAAATTAAAAATAAAATACTATGATGAATTTAAATCTATTATATTTAATAATAATACTTTTAGACGAATTTATATTCTAAAACACCCAACTTTTAAAATTATATATTTATTAAATTATGAAGGTGAAAACTTTGACATCATTTAAAAATAATAATATTAATGTCATAATCTGTTTCATAAGGCTCCAAATGGTCCACAAGTCTACACTTGGATGATTATGATGTATATATACTATACCAATAAGTTTTGGTCAAGTGTTTGGGTATTTTTATGGGTTTTATTATTTTAACAAAAACTATATTATTGATTATTTTACAAAATAAATAATTTCCACATCATTAATGTATAAGATATTAAAGTAATTATATATTTCTTAAAAATTTCAAATAAATTACCATGATAAATTAAATAATTTTATCTTTATAATTAGTATTTATAATCTAATTTATATTCTTCATAACCTTATATTAAAAATACTTTAATTATTAAAGTTTGAGTGAGACATATTTCATTTTCTTTAAATATAATAAATTAAAGGTCTTAATCACATCCTAGTGGGTTTTAATAGATTCCATTTCGACCCAAGTATGATTTAGGTCGAAATATAATCATAAAATTATATTAAGACTTGTGTTAGGGTTATTTTATAATATTATATTTACCTTTTATTACATGATTTACCTTTAATTGTGGTAAATAAATTTTACCGCAGTTACTATTCATAATGTCTAAAAATAAAAAGTTGCGTATTAACATAATTTGGACCTAATATTCTAAATATGAAATCCATTTTTCCAAATTCAATACATATAAGCTTGAGTATTTAATTTAAAATTAATCCCGCTGTTGAGAAAATGAGTTTCTAAAGTTAAAACACTACAAAAGATTGAAATGTTTTTACCTATGAATTCAATGTAAAATTAATGATAATGACTTGAATTATATTAAATGGTAAAAATATATTCAATTTATATTTTAAAACCATTCAATATTATAATTTAACCATATAAATTATCTTGATGAAAAAGTTGTTTTTAATTTAAATTTAGCGTATTTCTACTATTCATAAAAATTAGAAAGTTAACAAAAAAATATTAAAAAATTGTACAAAGTAAATTTTTATATAATTATTGTAATGAATAAGTTTATTTTGTAAAATTGAACTCATAAACGTGTCAAAAACTAGATTTACAGTGGGCCTGCCATCAAAAGGCGACAAAACTGCATTTTTTGAAAAATACTTATTTTACCCGAAAAATTTATTTTGTTATCATACCATGTTATAGAATATGTGTAAGTTGAATAATAATGTTAAAAAATTCAAATTGTGGTTAATACTATTCATAACAGCTAGTACATAATAATTTTATAACAATATATCGTTGTTTCGTGAAACTCGGTATTGCGTACAACACACGCTATTGAAGAAGGTTACCCTTACGTGCAACACAAGCCAAGAATAGTGTTTGTGTATACTAAAAGCTAATACGGTGTTTAAAATAGTTCAAGCTAATCTTGGTGTAGTGCACAACACAAGACAACGAAGAAATTAAAAATATTATTTCTCATAAAATCTCGGGGTGTTACATTCTACACCCCTTAAAATGAATTTCGCCCTCGAAATTCGTCGGGGTTATAAATCGTTTACTACTTGAAAGTTTCTTTCATAGAAACCCACATCGTAAAAAAGAATACTAGAAATTAATTTTAAAAAGGAAATTTAGAAACGTAACAGTCACCCAAAGTAACTCAACACTGTGTTTCTATATAAGAGAATATAGGTGAAAATATGGATATGGAAGAGAAATCTAACCATCATGTTCTGATGAAGAGAGGTAGGGAACATGGCTATAAAAAAATCCAAGAATCACAAAGACATAAATTTGTGATGATCTGAGGTACCATCTGATTCATCAGATCTGAGGGTACTAGGACAACATTTTTGGTTTTCAAGATAATTTCCCAAAAGTTGATGAATTTTTTTCATAAGGATAAATACTTACCTAATTTTAGTGTAAAATCATCATTGGTCATTCCATGAAAAATTTCTAATTCATATCTTATTTAAAGAATTTAAGTTGAATTTTTCATTCTTGAAGTATTAGCAGATCATGCAATAGAATGATAGACCATTCCATCTCTCTTTATCACTAAAAGGTTAGAACGGGTTATTAAATATACATAAGTCCATATATGGTGTATATGATTCCCAAAATGGACTTATACTTTATCTGTTATACCACTTAATAAAATAAAACTAATTTATACTAACCAGGGACATCTTGTAGGCCAGTGGTAGGTGATAAAGGCCTGTCGCACTTCGGTTGTGGGTTCAATTCCCGCAACCTTGTTCGGCGTGATGGGTTGTCTCCTATCCTGCAAGTTGTCCTTTTTCTAAAACTATACTATTATAACATTCTAGAAAAAGTTTTAGACTTAAACAATACAATATAATGTCCAACTTAATCCGGTCTAACCTTTAGGCTTATCCAAAATACTTATGTCTAATCTCATAGTTTAAAGAAAACGATTACTGGAGAGGTCATCTACCAAGCATGTGAATACCATCATTTATCCACCATATATCATAAGATATATCTAGTTGGTCACATTCAAAACCTGTTAATACCTTAATCATGTATTATTGAAACATTAATTACCATAGAACCTTAGTGAAAACATGAATTCTATAAAAAATTTACTCTTTCCACATACCAAAATCCCTAAATTTCAATATACTCAAACCATGATATCACTTTGTCCTTAAATCTTTCATGAGATCATTAATTATATCAAATATTTTATTATATTTTTATCCATTCATTAAGTGCATATCATCTGCTTTCGAAAAATATTTCAATCACTTTTCATGGTTACCGGTACCATACAATTATTGAAAACCAATACATAGATATTCCAAAATTCCATGATACTATAAATGAGATTCCACAACACAATTTTGGAACCCCGTTACATAAACACTTAATCATTCCACCACTTCATTTTTATATTCAACATCGCCAATAGTGATCGCATGTGACTTACCTTTTTCCTTTTCCTTAAGAGGTTGTTGATGTCGATCATCATTAGCCCTTGGATTAGGGCATTGGTTAGCATAATGCCTCATTTCACAGCACTTGTAGCATTGAAGTGTTGGTGGTACATTATTTATAGTCTTTTCTCCATTCACATCATTAAATACCTTTTCCCCATTACTTTGGAACTCAGCTGCTTGATGACCTTCTTTTCCACACTTAAAAAACATTTTCTAGTCCCTTTAAGACAATCTCCACCATGCTTCTTTCCACACTTTGAGCATAACGGAACATTTGTATTCTTTTCACCATTGTTTTGAGATTTTCCCTTGAAATCCATCTTTCGTTTCTTGTCAAAACCATGAGATGGATATGTAACACCAATTTCTAGTTCTACCTTGATAACACAACACACAATCTCTTCATAGCTACTGAAGTCTCTTATAGCTAATGCCTTTAGGAGACTTGGTTTTAAGCCACTGAAGAATCAATCAACTTTACTTTTAGGTTGGATGATAAATCCAGATGCATACCTTGCAAGCCTTGTAAAATTCTTTTCGTATATACCAATAGATTCATCATCCTTTTTCTTAAGCTCAAGGAAATACTTTTCCATCTTCATTCTAAGAATAATAGGAAAGTACTTATTGAAAAATAATTTCTTGAACTCATCCCATTCCATGGATTAAATTTCATCATAGGGCCTTGTATTCTTAATTAGTGTCCACCACTGGTCTGCTTCACCTTCTTAACGGTAAACAACCAAAATGACTTCTTCATGTTATGAACAGAGAAGTAAGGAAAATATCTTTTCAATGGTACCGATCCATTGTTTAGCAACAAGTGGATCAGAAGACCCACTGAAAGAAGGTGGGCGTTGCCTCATGAAGGGCTCAATAGAATATTGTTCCCTTCTCTGCTCATTGGTAAGTACATAATGATTCATAGCACATGTAAGCATAAGAATAAGATTTTTCACTCCATTTACCATAAAATTTAGTTGTTCATGAGAAAAATCATTGCATTGACCATGACATTGATCAACAAGGGTCCTTCGGGTTCCATCCATCATCTAAAACCTAAAAGGAATAGCATGAGAGGCAAAAATCATGCTAGGAAAACAACATAATAAATGGGGTGTACCTTCAATATCTAACATCTTAGGTTTAATTTTAAGATAGTTACTATAATTCTAGTACTATAACCTATACTTATACTTAACCTTAAAAACATCCCTAGACATACCTTAGAAATATCTCTAGGGATCTCTCTAAAGTTTTCGCATCCTAGTTTCCAAAGGTTAACTAAAACTTTCCTCTAATACCAATTGTAGAGACCCAAATCTTAACATATATGGACATTACATTAATTTTGTGGAATAATTAATACATAACAAAAACAGACACCCAAGGACCGTAATAGTTTAGTGTCTTTTGAAACTCGGAACATAATATTCTAACCATTGTGAAAGATCTTCAACATCTCCCATAAAGAACTTCCACTTTTGTTTTCTTACCTAAAACTTTTCTTTATATCCTGGGGAAAATAAAATATATAAAAGGGTGAGATCAAATGATCATTAAGGGTAATCATGGAGAAAATAAAAAAAACCATATAAATTTGAACTTAAAAACATGAACATAAAGTTTAAACATAAAAATATTGAGTAATGACATAAAACATGGCAGTACGTAAGGAATAGATCATAGAGGAACATCAATCATGATAAAATAAAATTGAAATAAAACATGTAATTGTGGAATCAATTAAGCACATGATATGATTTCCATAGTATCCAAGGCATTTCTTCCAAGACCATCATAGTGGACAATGTCCATTACTGAACCGGGTTTACTTGCCATTCCATCCCTATATTACTGAACCAGATTTACTTTCTGTTCTAGTCAGTCTATCTCATGAGATATAGATCTTTATCCAATGCATTGGAGGGAGATATAGGTCCCACCCATCTCATGATTATATCATTCTTTTGTGTGCGACAAAATAAACATAAATCATTCATCATAACCCAAAGAATAAAATGGATATCATAAACATCATCACATCATAACATAATCCATATAAAACAAATGGATATAATTTTATCATAATAAAAATAAAACCATGTAAATAATAGATACATTAGAATTTCAACATAAACATACTAAATAATGTCATCTTATATGGAAAATAGTTTTGATAAAACAGTTGAAATGAATTCTTGAGGAAAATATCCTTTCTTCTTCAAAATCATTTTCTTTTCTCAAAATTCCATGAAATTTTATAGGAAAAGAATTTTCTTGAAAATAATCATGAAATCGTGTAGAGGAATCTTCATGGAAATAAGTTGTTATAAAACCGTAAAAATCCGTTCATGCCGTATAAGTTATAAAAAAACATTCTACTTGTACTTTTGCCGGAAAAGTCAAAAAGTACCTCGTAAGGTAAACAAAAGAAATATTCCTTCAATACCATCTGGTAAAAAAAGGGTAAAAATGTATTTAAATATAAATGGAAGAATAGTGAAAATTTTATGATTTTTTTTTGAGAAAACATGGAATTGATGATAAACATAACCCCAATAAATACTTACGAATAAATAATCTAGGATAAGAACGAGATTGGAATAATTATCCCTTACCATTTATGATCGGTTAAATAATACATGTCATAAAATAAAGAAAATTACATTCATATATAAATATCATATCATTCATAATAAAAATCATAAAAAAATCATGGGAAGCATAAACACCATACAAAAGAAATAGATGGTGATTAAGGAATATGTCTCACAGAAATAAAAGTGAGACGAAATAATCCGTTACCTTATTTACAATTTATTCCGTATGTGTCCGAGACTCATGTATAGTGGGTTTAAACATATTATTAACTTGTAAAAGAACCATAATAATATTTAGGATATCATATATGATTCACTTACAACTTTATATTACCTGTTCATTTGTCAATTCCATGTTAAAGAAGCATTTTGGGTAAAATTGTTTCTTTTATCGTATGTGTTTGGACTTGCTGTTCTTGATATTATTATTGCTTATATCATGATTTACTTAATTACAGAATGTAAAACATGATTTATATATCATATATATTCAGTATATATATATATATAAAATAGATAGATAAATTAAATGAAATACACCGTTCATGGAGAGGGTAGACTGTATATACGCATGAATGCTATTTTTGTTTCCTTAATAAATTGAATAGAAGTAAATGAAATATATATGTATATACACACATAAATCCAGTAGAATTATTATTTAATATATTTTATGATTACTTATTATATATACTTTATAATAATTCTTGAATGGTTAACATGGAGAATGAATCTCATCGCATCGTGGAGACAGTAATCCGTACGTACGCACGAGCGATGATATCGTTCCCATAATTATTGAATAGAATTAGAGTGGATGATATAATATCTCATAATAATAATCATATATAGTTATTATTTCCACCATTATACCCATCCAAGTAAGGTGGTGGTGGAAAAACAGATTACACCATGGCGTGGATACGGTAAGCCGTACGTACGCACGTGCATTGATTTCATTTTCCGTAGGATGGATTGAAGGTGAAATGGGGTTGTTTCATATTTATAATAACATATCAGTATATCAGTGATACTGATGTGATTACTTTATAATGAATCAAATAAAGTAGAGGCAGTAGAAGAAGAAATAAATTTGAAAGAATCGGTAAAGTATATTACCTCTTCTTTGATGCGCCTCTTCTAAACCTCCTCTTAGGACACTAAAGTTGGTAATTGAAGAAGACCAAGACATATAGTATGTTTCTTGGGAAGTGGAGAAAGAAAATGGTCAGGGTTTGTCCAGGATTGAAGGCTCAAAATGGTGTGAGGAGGAGAGATAGGAGGTTCCCTTTTATAAGAGAGGAGAGGGGCACTTTTGGAAACCTTCAAAATATTAATTAATAATAAAATAAAACCCCACTTAAAAACCTCGAAAAATGAATCAATTAGAAGATGAGATGCGATAGGGTTGTAATATCATAAACCAATAAAATTCAGACATGTTTTAAGTTTATTCTAAACATTATCATTTTGATTTATCCTTATTTAATCTATTTAATTTTATTTGTGGTAATGATATTCTAAATTTTAAATGATTATAAATACTTACTTATGTGTTGTGAATTGTCCATAATTGGATAATTTATGAAATTTTAGACCATATAAATTTCAATTTTTAATTTTTAAATATTTTTGTGATTTTCAAAAAATTTAATAATATGTTATTTTTTATAAAATATCAATAGTGTCAATTTTGACACTATTCATTTATTTGAATTTAAATAAAATCCAAATAGAAGATATGTTCGAACAAAAATATTTAATATATTACTAACATGTAATATTTATCTATAAAATTAGTGGATCACATTAATTAGTTAATTTAATATTTATTTTAATATTTTTAAAACTATTTATTTGATATTTATCTTAATGAAATAATCACTACAACATTTTTGTATAATTATTTAATATACTTATTTGTTGTATAAAAATTAAAAATAAAATATGATGATTAAGGTAAATCTATTATATTTTATAATAATACTTTTAGTAGAATTTATACTCTAAAAAAACCAACTTTTAAAATGATATATTTATTAAATTATAAAGGTGAAAACTTTGACATCATTTAAAATAAAATAATATAAATGTCATAATCTATTTTATAAGGATCCAAATGGTTCACAAGTAGATACTTGGATGCTTATGATGCATAGATTCTCAAAAAATAAGTTTTGGTCAGGTGTTTGGGTCTTTTTATGGGTATTATTATTTTAATAAAAACTATATTATTGATTTTTTTCACAAAATAAATAATTTCTGCATCATTAATGTATAAGCTATTAAAGTAATTATATATTTCTTAAAAATTATAAATAAATTACCATGATAAATAAAAACATTTTATCTTTCAAATGAGTATTTATAATTGAATTTATATTCTACATAACCTTATATTAAAAATACTATAATTATTAAAGTTTGAGTGAGACATATTTCATTTTCTTTAAATATAATAAATAAAAGGTCTTAATCACATCCTAGTGGGTTACAATAGATTCCATTTAGACCCAAGTATTATTTAGGGCGAAATATAATCATCAAATTATATTAATACATGTGTTAGGGTTATTTTATAATATTATATTTACCTTTAATTACCCGATTTACCTTTAACTGTGGTGAATAAAATTTACCGTAGTTACTATTTATAATGTCTAAAAATAAAAAGTAGCCCATTAAAATAATTTGGACCTACTAATTCCAAATATGGAATCCTTTTTTACAAATTCAAAACATAGAAGTTATAGTATTTAATTTTAAATTAATCCCTCTGTTGAGAAAATGGGTTTTAAAAGTTAATACACTGCAAAAGATTGAAATGTTTTTACCAATGAATTCAATGTAAAATTAATGATAATGACTTAAATTATATTAAATGGTAAAAATATATTCTATTTATAATTTAAAATCATTCAATATTATAATTTAACCATATAAATTATCTTGATGAAAAAAGTTGTTTTTAATTAAAATTTAGCATATTTTTACATTCATCAAAATATGAAAGTTAACAGAAAAATATTAAAAAATTGTAAAAAGTAAATTTTTATATACTTATTGCAATTAATAAGTTTATTTTGTCAAATTTAACTCATAAATGTGTCAAAAACTAGATTTACATTGGCTGCGCCATCAAAAGGCGGCAAAACTGCATTTTTTGAAAAATACTTATTTTACCCAAAAAATTATTTTGTTCTCATAACATGTTATAGAATATGTGTAAGTTAAATGATAATGTTATAAAATTCAAAATGTGGTTAATACTATTCATAATGGCTAGTTTATAATAATTTTATAACAATATATCATTGTTTAGTGAAACTCGATATTGCATACAACAAACGCTATTGAGGAAGGTGGCCCTTGCGTGCAATACAAGCCAAGAATAGTGTTTGCATATACTAAAAGCTAATACGGTGTTTCAAATAGTTCAAGATAATATTGTTTTAGTGTACAACACAAGACATCAAAGAAATTAAAAATATTATTTCTCATAAAATCTTGGGGGGTTACATTCTACCCCCCTTAAAAAAGAATTTCACCCTCGAAATTCGTTATGGTTATAACTAATTTACTACTTGAAAGTTTCTTTCCTAGAAACCCATATCGTAAAATGAAATACTAGAACTTAATTTCAAAAAGGAAATTTAGAAATGTAATGATCACCTAAAGTAACTCAACGCTGGGTTTCCACATAAGAGAATATAGGTGAAGATATGAATATGGAAGAGAAATCTAACCATCATGTTCTGATGAAGAGTGGTAGAGAACATGGATATGAAAAACCCAACAATCACAAAGCCATAAATTTTTGATGATCTAAGGTACCATCTGATTCATCAGATATGAGGGTACTAGGGCAACATTTTTGGTTTTCAAGATCATTCCCTTAAAGTTGATGAATTTTTTGCATAAGGATAAATATTTACCTGATTTTAGGGTAAAATCATCATTGGTAATTCCAGGAACAATTTCTAATTCATCTCTTATTTAAATAAATTAAGTTGAATTTTTCATTCTTGAAGTATTAGAAAATCATGTGATAGAATTATAGGTCATTCCATCTCTCTTTATCACTAAAAGGTTAGCACAAGTTATTAAATATACATAAGTCCATCTATGGTTTATATGATTCAAAAAACGAACTTATACTTTATCTATTATACCACTCAATAAAATAAAACTAATTTCTACTAACCAGAGACTTCCTGAAGGCCATTTGTAGGCCATAGAGTCCTGTCGCACTTCGGTTGTGGGTTCGATTCCCGCAACCTTGTTCAGCATGATGGGTTGTCTCCCATCCTGCATGTTGTCCTTTTTTCTAAAACTATAATATTAAAACATTCTAGAAAAAGTTTTATCCTTAAACAATACAATCTAATGTCCAACTTAATCTATTCCAACCTTTAGGATTATTCAAAATACTTCTGTCCAATCTCATAGTATAAAGAAAATGATTACTAGAGAGGTCATCTACCAAGCATGTGAATACCATCATTTATCCACCATATATCATAAGATATATCTTGTTGGTCATATTCAAAACATGTGAATACCTTAATCATGTATTCTTGAAACATGAATTACCGTAGAAACTTAATGAAAACATGAATTCTGTCAAAAGTTAACTCTTTCCACATACCAAAATCCCAAAATTTCTATATACTCAAACCATGATATCACTTTGTCCTTATATCAGTCATGAGCTCATTAATACTATCAAATATTTTATTATATCCTTATCCCTTCATTATGCGCATATCATCTACTTTCCAAAAATATTTCAATCAGGTTTTCATGGTTACCGGTACCATACAATTATTGAAAACCAATACATAGATATTCCAAAATTCTATGATACTATAAATGAGATTCCACAACACTATTTTGGAATCCCATTACATAAACACTTAATCATTCCACCACTTCATTATCATATTCAACATCGAAAATAGTGATCCCATGTGACTTCCCTTTGTCCTTTTACTTAGGAGGTTGTTGATGTCGATCATCATTAGCCCTTGGATTAGGGTATTGGTCAGCTTAATGCCCCATTTCCCTGCACTTGTAGCATTGAAGTGTTGGTGGTGCATTCTAGGCAGTGTTTTCTCCATTCACATCATTAAATACATTTTTTTTCCTTTACTTAGGCACTAAGTTGCTTGATGACCTTCTTTTCCACACTTAAAACATTTTCTAGTCCCTTTAAGACAATCTCTACCATGATTCTTTCCACACTTTGAGCATAACGAAACATTTGTCTTCTTTTCACCATTGTTTTGAGATTTTTCCTTCAAATCCATATTTCATTTCTTGTCAAAACCATGAGATGGATATGTAGAACCAAATTCTAGTTCTACCTTGATAGCATAACGCACAATCTATTCATAGCTATTGAAGTCTCTTATAGCCAATGCCTTTTGAAGACTTGGTTTTAAGACACTGAAGAATCGATCAACTTTAATTTCAGGTTGGATGATAAATACAAATGAATACCTTGAAATCCTTGTAAAATTCGCTTCGTATATACCAATAGATTCATTATCCTTTTGCTTAAGCTCAAGGAAGTCCTTTTACATCTTTGTTCTAAGAATAAGAGGAAAGTACTTATTAAAAAATGAGTTCTTGAACTCATCTCATTCAATGGATTTAATTTCATCATTGGGCCTTGTATTCTTAATTAGTGTCTATTACTGGTCTGCTTCGCCTTCTAAACAGTAAAAAACCAAAGTGACTTCTTCATTTTCTGAATAGAAAAGCAAGGAAAATATCTTTTCAATGGTACTGATCCATTGTTCAGCAATAAGTGGATCAGAAGACCCACTGAAAGAAGGTGGGCGTTGCCTTATGAAGGACTCAATAGAATATTGTTCCCTTTTCTGCTCATTGGGAAGTCCAGAATGATTCATAGCATGTGTAAGTATAGTAATAAGATTTTTCACTCCATTTACCATAAAATTTAGTTGTTCATAAGGAAAATCATTGCATTTACCATTACATTGATCAACACGGTTTTTTGGGTTCTAGCCATCGTCTAAAACCCAAAAAGAATAGTGTGAGATGCAAAAATCATGCTAGTAAAATAACATTATAAAGGGGATGCACCTTCAATATCTAACATATTAGGTTTAATTCTAAGATATTTACTATAATTCTAGGACTATAACCTATACTTATACTTAACCTTTGGGACATACCTAGACATACCTAAGAAATATCTATAGGGATCTCTCTAAAGTTTTCGCATCCTAGTTTCCAAAGGCTAACTAAACCTTTCCTCTGATACCAACTATAGAGACCCAAAGCTTGAAGTACATGGACATTACATTATTTTTACGAAATACTTAATACATAACAAAAAAAGACACCCAAGGACTGTAATAGTTTAGTGTCTTTTGAAACTCGGAACATAATCTTCTAACCATGGTGAAATATCTTCAACATCTCCCATAATGATCTTCCACTTTTTTCTTACCTAAAAACTTTCTTTATATCCTGGGTAAAATAAAACATATAAAGGGTGAGATAAAATACTCATTAAGGGTAATCATGGAGAAAATGAAACAAACCATATACATTTGAACTTAAAAACATGAACATAAAGTTTAAACATCAAAATCTTGAGTAATGACATAAAACATGGTAGTACGTAAAGCATAGATCATAGTGGAACATCAATCATGATAAAATATAATGGGAATAAAACATGTAATTATGGAATCCATTAAGCACATGATATGATTTCCATAGTAGCCAAGGAATTTCTGCCAATATCATTATAGTGGACAATGTCCATTACTGAACTGGGTTTACTTGCAATTCCAGCCCTGTATTATAAAACCAGATTTACTTGCCGTTCCATCCATGTATATCTAATGATATATAATTATTTACCCAATGAATTGGAGGGATATATAGGTCCCACCCATCTCATAATTAAATCATTCTTTTATGTGCCACAAAATAAACATAAATCATTCATCATAACCCAAAAAATAAAATGGGTTTCATAAACATCATCCCATCATAACCTAATCCATATAAAACAAATGGATATAATTTCATCATAATAAAAATCAAACCATGTAAATAATAGAGACATTATATTTGAAACATAAAAATACTAAATAATTTCATCTTAGATGGAAAATAGTTTTGATAAAACACTTGAAATGAATTCTTGTGGGAAATATCCTTTCTTATTCAAAATCATTTTCTTTTCTCAAAATACATTAAATTTTAAAAGAAAAGGATTTTTTTTTTGCAAATAATAATGAAATTGTGTAGAGGAAGCTTCATGGAAATAATTCATTATGAAACTGTAAAAATCTATTCATTCTGTATAAGTTATAAAAAAACCATTCTACTTGTACTTTTGCCAGAAAATTCAAAAAGTACCTTGTATGGTAAACAAAAGAAAGATTCCTTCCATACCATGTGGTAAAAAAAAGGTAAAAATGACTTTAAACATACATGGAGGAATAGTAAACATTTTATGAAAACATTTTGAGAAAACATGGAATGGATGATAAACATAATCCCAGTAAATACTTACGAATAAACAATCTCAGATAAGAACGAGATAGGAATAATTATCCCTTACCATTTATGATCGGTGAAATAATACATGTCATAAAATAAAGAAAATTACATGCATATGTAAATATCATATCCTTTATAATAAAAATCATAAAACATTCATGGGAAGCATAAAAACCATACAAAAGAAATAGATGGTGATTAAGGCATATGTCTCACAGAAATAAAAGTGAGACGAAATAATCCGTTACCTTATTTACAATTTCTTCCATATGTTTCCGAGACTCCTATATAGTGGGTTTAAAAATACTATTAACTTGTAACAGAACCATAATAATATTTATGATATCATATATTATTCACTTACGACTTTATATTAGCTGTTCATTTGTCAATTCCATGTTAAAGCAGCCTTTTGGGTAAAATCGTTTCATTTATCGTAACTGTTTAGACTTGTTGTTCTTGATATTATTATTGCTTATATCATGATTTACTTACTTACAGAATGTAAAACATGATTTATATATCATATATATTCAGTATATATATATAATGGATAGATAAATGAAATGAAATACACCGTTCATGGAGATGGTAGACCGTACGTGTCAGGACCCAACCCGTACCGGGGCTCGAGCCGCAACTACCCCAAGCCCACCTCCAAAGGCTAGGGGCTGGCGACTAGTGCCAAAGGCATAAAAAACTAGGGGAGTCCTTTTCCTAAGAACTATACACACACACACGCAACTAACTCAATGGAAAAGTGCAAAGTAAAGAAAGCAAGATACATCACTGCTATAAAAAGGGAAACCAACATACATGAATCTACCTTTAACCAGTACGAGTAAAGTGCTGAAAAGTAGAATGATAAGTAAACTGAATAGTAAAGGGGAAAAACATATTCCCAACTAGAAAGGTTCCACAACCCGACAACAAGTAAAATGAAAGTAAACCGCCGGTGAGTCTCACACCCAGAAATCCTGCTACGGGCACTGAATGCCGCCCAAGCTCCTGTGTCCTCTACGCTCCTCTGTAGTCTTGACTGACCTATCCATCGTCTGCAAGGGAATACCAAGTGCGGGCAAATCCCAAGTAGGGGTGAGTATAAAGATACTCAGTAGGATTCCCCGAATTCTCGAGGGAGAAACAAAGGATATACTAAAATGTTGAGCAGTAGACAGAACAAGAATAGAGTAAGGGTACAAAAGAGAGAGTGCAGCTCAACCTGACAAGAGAAAGGAAGCATGCTCGTCCAACCAAGAAGAGCTAGACACGGAAATCACATGGCATACCCCACACATTTTCACACCTCCTAGAAGGAGAGTAACTGAACCCAAGGAGTAGGAACAAAAGTAGGGTGTATATATATATATATATATGCTCAACAAGAAACGCAAACGAGTGTGTAAGGGGATCTCTATCTCCATGCTCAGCCCAAGAAAAGTTACCAATAGTTCAAAGGATATCCATCACTGATGCTCAATAGTCTCACACACCAAAGTTTCCTCATCGCTAAACCGTACCACCAAGGGCCCCGCTTTGGTAACCATGAAGAAAAGTCACTGTCTAGCCTCATAGATTGGGATGAGTTTGAAAGAAGTCATCGGGTAACCCACTGCTCAGCCCCACGGGAGGGTAAAAAATGAGAGGTCGTCAAGTAACCCACTACCCAGCCCCATTGGAGGGTAAACCAAAAGAGATCATCAGGTAACCCACTGCCCAGCCCTGGTAGAGGGTAAACCATAAAATCTCGTTAGGTAACCCACTACCCTACCCCGCTGGAGGGTAAACCTCAAGTGGTTGTCGAGCAACCCACTGCCCAGCCCCACTGGAGGGTAAACCCTATAGTCAACGGGTAACCCACTACCCCGCCTCACTGGAGGGTAAACCCAGAACTGGGCCGATAACTTCACACTGTCCGTGCCATCACTGGGTGTCTGTAACACCGCTACTATGCGTAGGTTCGGAGTGCGTCAAAGGAACGTCCGACCAACACCCTTTCATGTTTCCACATTTAATTAGATCTCGAAACAGGCTCCACTCTCCCAAACAGATTAGACCATTTTAATCCTCGTGAAAAAACACGGGAGATAGATTACTTACTCGCTGGAAACGAGCTCCCAACGGAAAAGTTATTCAACACTGTTTTAGGACCATACAACATCTCGTGGGGCCTGAACCTCTGTCCCAAAAATGGTAGGGAGAACTATGCCATCACGGTGATCTCATAAAAACACACCAAAATGACTATTCATATGCCCCAAACAGACTCCAGATGGAAAAGTCGCAGTACGCTACACACATCTTAAAAGACGGCCCGTGGGGCCCATACCTCCACTCCGGATTCAACGCCTGAAACCACCCTGGTCAACCTCACCTTGTTTCCAGGTTCAAAACGTTTCTGACAACGCCTAAAATGGATTCTAGATGCATAAGCTGCAACTCCCCGCGTTATGCAAACGGGGCCCTGTGGGGCCCACACCTTGACCCCGAAACACGTCATGCAGATCGTACCATCGCGCTCTTTGCAGATAACCGTGTAGTGTAGGCTATTCATTTACCCTGAATTGACTTATGTAGCATAAGTCGTAAAAACGCAGCATATGTCCGAAAGCCGCCTCATGGGGCCCACGCCTTGGGCCCAAACTTAGGAGGGCGGATTGCGCTGTTGTAATCCCCTCGGAAAACATTCAAAAATGAGTACTCAAACACCCCAAATGGATGTCGGGTGAAAAAGTGGTGTTTCATCGTAAAACGTACGAACTAGGCCCTGTGGGGCCCACACCTTGTCACCAACCCGAACGCTTCAGAAAGCATCTCAAAAAGTCTGCACGAGGACTGGGGTCACGTTTCCGCTGACGGCGCATCAATCGGACATCCCAAATAGGATTTAGGTCCGACACAAGAATAATTAATTAATTAATTTTTCGCCTTAAGCATTTCATGCCTCCAAGCAATGAAACCAAACCTCAAGGGTTCCGAACCAACTTTGGAAGGACCTTCACAACTCTAGGGTCACAACACCTCTGACGACGCGTCAAAGGGACATCCATCTCGCGAACCACGTCCGTTGTAACTTTAATAATAATTTAATATTATTAAAGTAAAACGTTTTGGGGCACCCGTCTTCGGGTGTAGAACCCAAAAAACCCAAAACACACTTCAAAAAATTCTGTCTCGTTAACACGGACCTGCAGCCGTAGACGGCGCATCAAACGGACGTTCCGTTTAGAAATTACGGCCCCCGAACGGAAGGGGGCCCAACCGGGCCAGTTCACCCCGGCCGGACGAGTCCGCACCGGTCGGTCCTCCGCGCTCCGCACTGGTGGCACCCTTCACCAGAACCTCTGATCCCGCACCTCCGGCCTTCGCTCGAGTCTTCCGCCGAACGCCGCCACACCGCACCGGCCTCCTTCGTGCTCCACAACGCGGCCGTTGCACTCCCCGGTTCGTCCTCCGGCCGCCACCCCTCGCTGGAGCCAAACCTTCGGATGGTCCCCCCGACCACCCTGGTGGTTGGAAAATTATCCGACAGTGGTTTCAGGATCCTCAGAACCGGATCTTCCCAATGCCTCCCCTTGCTCATCGGATCGTCGAGAATTTGACGCGTCTAAAATTCGGATGAAGAACGCTCAAGAACGGGGTTTAGAATGGGGTTTGGACGATGGACGTGTTCATTTTTCCATCATCCTAATTCTATAATTATAGAATTTAAATGAAGAATTTGATGAAAATTCAAGAAATCAATGAAGATGTGAAATTTAACAAGAATCCTACCTCGTTTTCATTGCACGTCGTAGGCGATGCGTCCACAAGGCTCGTGCCTTGATTCTCCAAAATTTTGATGAAGACTGCACCTCGATCCAACGTAGAACAATGAAGAACACCAAAGAATGGATGATAGAGAGAGAGAGAGAGGTAGAGAGAAATAAATGGGTTTCCCCCAATTCCACATTTTATAAACTCTCTGAACTCTGCCGACGGGCGTGGATTCTGAAACCTCCGCGCCCGCTCATTTTATATCACGCCTAGGAAAAGCACCCCATTTTGAACTCAAAAGAAGTCTCAGATTTCCATTCTGAAAGTATGTTTAAAATTATTTGAAAGGAACGTCAGTGATAGAAATCACTAAGTCATTATTTTAAAAAAAGATGATTTTTCCCCTGGGTGACATCTCTCACAGCAGGCCCACACCTAAAACTTTTATACCCCGCCTAGGGTAAACGACATGCTCCGGACACAACTGTGCCCTCAAATTTCTGATCCGAGCTACCTTTTAGGAGGAAACAAAACCCCACCACGTGCATAGTATAAAAACACTTAACATTTTTATAAAATTTATTTCGGGCACACTGGGCCTCAGAATCACACGCCATCTTCACACTTAACTCTAGAATTATATGTAGAAATATTCCAAAGTCTTACAGGGAAAAAACCGGGTCTCTAAATCAATCCCTCCTTCAATATTTTCATCCCTGAAAATCAAAACTAGGAAAAACAACTCGGGATACAGAGCCCACACCTAGGTCTCCCACTCCCAAGAAAACTTGCACAACACGCGAACCAAAAGGATGGTTTGTACTCATAAGGTCTGCTACTCTCAAGGATGTGCATAGAAATATGTATGCACCTCATCAGCTGTGACACGTGGAAGACATCATGTGCCCACTCCTACTGTTGGGAGGGTATGGAAATATGGTAGACAACCTCTCAACCACTTGCACGATTCCCAGACGGCCCAGAGAAACTCATGGGACTTCCCCGGTCAAACCTCTACTTTCCACGTCACAACTAAAATCACGGTTTATTCCTGGAACATGGACTTGTGATTCCCTCCTTCAGAATACCCATCTGGTGAAACATCCAAGGATATCTGGTCACACAAGTTTTCATAGTAGGTGCATCACAACCGAGGATCTCTACTAAGGGAACCTTCAACAACACTGCCATCTTCCAAAACATAGACTACCTCGAAGTCATAGTCTTGTAGTAATTTCAACCAGCACCATCGCCTTAGGTTCAAGTCTCTCTGGGTGAGGGCGCACCTGAGACACTGGTGGTCTGAGCAAACCAAAATTCTCTCTCTGCATTCTCAGCACAAGGAACACCACCAACACCACATAGTGAAATGCAAATCTCTGTTTATGGGGTCTCCATCACCTCAACGTGTACTTGATAATGATATCAAGATTGAAGTTGAGTATAAAAGGTACCAACGAACAGCGAAGGCGAGCAACTTATCCAACCACCAGAGGCTAGACACGGAAAGCACATGGCATACCCCATGTGTCTTTGCACCTCTTGGAAGGATAGTAATCCCCAAAACAGGCACTCTGCCAAACCCACTAGTGGCACCTCAAGCAAAGGGAGGTCAAGAAGAAAAGTCCCATAGGAAAATCCAGAACCTACTCTAACACTCCACCGCACAACCCTACCATGAATTCACATGTCACAGGGACTCATCCACTGCACCTCAATACTATCCACTTTCAGTGGTACTGACTCTCCCTCATGGTTTTGATCGCATCACAAAAACACGTCTCAGTGGGGGAAGAACCCCTCTTTCCCTTGAATTCAAAGCTACGTCGGACAACACCAACACATGGTTACACCGATGCCATGCGCCACACTCGGTAACCCCTCGAACAAGGAGTTAAGAAAAAAGAGTACCTCACACAGTGTCTAAAAATTTCTACTGAGAAAAGTAGAAAAAGACACAGAGCTTACCCCTTATCATCTCATGCATTGCAGGATTGCAAACATCCATAGCACACAGCTGCCCGCGGCCCCCTCCATCAGCTCTCTGATCTTGACATGGGCCGCCTTGTGGTAGTGTAAGGACCTCAAAATGTCATTCGCAAACCACAGTTTTTCTTGATTTTCATCCAACACCACCTCCTCTAGGACCACCCTATCCTCACCTGGGAGTTTTCTGATCACGACACTGCCTCTGTCGTGGCGGTGCATCTACCAACTATCTGGAAGACTCAGTACATTTGGTCGAGTAGTCTCACACCACGTGACCTCACACATCCCAACATAGCACTAGTCCTCCCTGGCCAGTCTCGGTGCTCTATGCTGCCCCCAACCATGTGCCTGAGTCTCATCAAGGGGAGACATATGGCATCGAGGTCATTCCAATTGATGTCCCTCTGCCAGAAATTTCTCTGTCACCAATGTCTGCTCCATCACCTCGAGATGGGTGAGGATGCACAAGGGCACTACGCTGGCACACATATCCTCTACAGAGATCTCTCTCAAACTTTTGTGCTCGGAAGTTTCCATTATAGACCATGTCCAAAGAGTATTGAGTAAGGTCTGCGAACCTAGTTGCGTACTCAGCCACTACCATAAATTCTCGCTGAAGCTCTAGGATCTCCCGAAACTGCAAAAAGCGTAAGTGGGAGGGGTAGTACTCCTCACGAAACAACTGCTAGAAGTCATCCCATGAAAGTACCAACACATCGTGTATCTGAATAACCCTGGATCTACTAATACCAAACTTCTTGGTGGAAAAAGAATGGCTGTCAAAGCCACCACCAACTTGTCAGTGTCTGAACAATCCTGAAGCGGTGAACCACTGAATTTAGCCAACCCTTCACTGTCTGAGGGTATGGATCACTGTGGAACCTCAGCGGTCTCTGATGCTGGAACTCACGTAGCGTGGCCAGCCTGCGGTCATCATCAGCCCTCACTGCCAGTACTATCCTCTACTCTATAAGTGGGGGTGCTACTGCCTTTCCTCCTGGAGGAAGGGTAATCGTATGATGGATCTTGAACTGAGGACTCATCGCTCACAAAATCATCATCATGAATCGGAGCTAGTATCCTGGCTGGCTATCATCACAGAGACATCCCGAATTCGATCAAGGATTACCGCGGTCAAATGAGAATATATATATCAACAACGATGGGGAGCTGACTCAAGAAGGACATTCAAAGACTCAATCCTATATGATGCATGAGACAAATTCCTTGCAACAATGTCTCGGTGTGCCGAGTCAACAAGCGGGTTATCAGGGTCCTGGTGAATGGATACATCGACCGCCGCACCATTACTGGACTCCCTAGCCTGAGAGCTTCTCTCGAGACATGTTGAAACTATTTCCCTAAAACTCCACCAATTCCTTTTTAGGGACGTCTGAACAATGTCCCAAGGAACGAACCACATCTGATACCACTTTGTCACAACTCGACCCATACCGGGGCTCGAGCCGAAACCACCCCAAGCCCGCCTCCATAGGCCAGGGGCTGGCGACTAGCACCGAAGGCACAACAAACTAGGGGAGTCCTTTTCCTAAGAACTATACACACACACACAACTAACTCAATGGAAATGTGAAGAGGAAAGAAACCAAGATACATCACTGCTACAAAAAGGGAAACCAACATACATGCATTGACCTCTAACTAGTACGAGTAAAGTGCTGAAAAGTAGACTAACAAGTAAACTGAATAGTAAAAGGGGAAAAACATGCACCCAACTAGAAAGGTGCCACAACCTGGAAACATGTAAAACGAAAGCAAACCACTGGTGAGTCTCACACCTGAAAATCCTGTTATGGCCACTGAATGAAACACAAGATCTTGTGTCCTCTACGCTCCTCCATAGTCTCGATTGACCTGTCCGTCATCTACAAGAGCACACCAAGTGCGAGAAATGCCTAAGAAGGGGTGAGTATAAAGATACTCAGTAGGATTCCCCGAAATATCAAGGGAGAAACAAAGGAGATACTAAAATGGTGAGAATTAGACAGAACAAGAATAGAGTAAGGGTACAAAAGAGAGAGTGTAGCTCAACCCAACAAGAGAAAGGAAGGAGGCTCTTCCAACCAAGAAGAGCTAGACATGAAAATCACGTGGCATACCCTACACATCTTCGCCCATCCTAGAATGAGAGTAACTGAACCCAAGGAGTGGGAACAAAAGTAGGGTGTATATATATATATATGCTCAACAAGAAAACTGAATGAGTGTGTAATGGGGTCTCTATCTTCAAGCTTAGCCCAAGAAAAGTCGCCAATAGTTCAAAGGATATCCATCACTGATTCCCAACAGTACCGCACACCAAAGCTGCCTCATCGCTAAACCGTACCACCAAGGGTCCTGGTCTGGTAACCATGGAGAAAAGTCACTGTCTAGCCTCATAGAAAGGGCCGAGTCTGAAAGAAGTCACCGGGTAACCCACTGCTCAGCCTCACTAGAGGGTAAACCACGAGAGGTAGTTAGGTAACCCACTGCCCGACCCTGCTGGAGGGTAAACCACAAGAGATCATCAGGTAACCCACTACCCAGCCCCGCTGGAGGGTAAACCATAAAATATTGTTAGGTAACCCAATGCCTAGCCCCGCTAGAGGGTTAACCTCAAGAGGTCGTTAGGAAACCCACTGCCCAGCCCCACTGGAGGGTAAACCCTAGAGTCAACGGGTAACCCACTACCCCGCCTCACTGGAGGGTAAACCTGGAACTGGTCCGATAACTCTGCACTATCCGTGCCATCACTGGGTGTCTGTAACACCACTACCGTGCGTAGGTTTGGAGTGTGTCAAAGGAACCTCTGACCAACGCCATTTCATGTTTCCACATTTAATGAGATCTCAAAAGAGGCTCCTCTCTCCTAAACATATTACACCATTGTAATCCTTGTGAAAAAACACGGGAGATAGGCTACTTACTCGCTGGAAACAGGCTCCCGATGGAAATGTTATTCAACACCATTTTAGGCCCATACGACGTCTCATGGGGCCCGCACCTCAGTCCCAAAAAAGGTAGGGAGAACTGTGACATCGCGGTGATCTCAGAAAAACATGCCAAAATGACTATTCATATGCCCCAAACGGACGCCGGATGGAAAAGTCACAGTACGCTGCACACAACTTAAAAGATGGCCCGTGGGGCCCACACCTCCACTCCGACTTCAATGCCTGAAACCACCCTGGTCAACCTCTCCTTGATGCGAGGGTCACAATGTCACTGACGACGACTAAAACGGATTCTGGTTGCATAAGCTGCAACTCCCCGCGTTATGCAAACAGGGCCCACACCTTGACCCCAAAACACGTTACGCAGATCGTACCATCACGCTCCTTGTAGATAACCGCGCAGTGTAGGCTATTCATTTGCCCTAAATGGACTTATGTAGCATAAGTCATAAAAACATAGCATACGTCTGAAAGCCGCCTCGTGGGGCCCGCGCCTTGGGCCCGAATTTAGGCGGGTGGATTGCACCGTTGCAATCTCCTTGGAAAAACACTCAAAAACAAGTACTCAAACACCCCAAATGGATGTCAGGTGAAAAAGTGGTGTTTCACCGTAAAACGTACAAACTAGGCCCTGTGGGGCCCGCACCTTGTCACCAACCCGAACGCTTCGGAAAGCATCTCAAAAAGTCTGCACGAGGACTGGGGTCATGCTGCCGCTGACGGCGCATCAATCGGACATCCCAAACCGGGGTTAGGTCCGACGCAAGAAGAATTAATTAATTAATTAATTAATTAATTGTTCGCAATAATAATTTCATGCCTCCGAGCAATGAAACCAAACCGCAAGGGTTCCAAACCAACATTAGAAGGACCATCGCAACTCCAGGGCCACAACGCCTCTGACGTCGCGTCAAATGGACATCCGGCTTGCGAACCACGTCCATTGCAACTTTATAATAATTTAATATTATTAAAGTAAAACGTTTTAGGGCACCCGTCTTCGGGTGCAGAACCCAAAAAACTGAAACATACTTCAAAAAAATTCCGTCCCGTTAACACGAACCTATAGCCATAGACAATGCATCAAACGAATGCACCGTTTAGAAATTACGGCCCCGAACGCAAGGGGGGCCCAACCGGGCCGGTTCACCCCGGTCGGACCGGTCGGAACCGCCGGCCCGCGGCCCAGCCGTGAGTCCCGTCCGAACCACTGAGGTTCGCTGGCCGCGGCCCACTCCAGCAGCACTAGACCCCCTCAGGTCTGGTTCTTCAAGCGGACTGGCCTTTTGGCCGGTCTTCATCGCCCAGCAGGACCCGCGAAGCGCGGGTCCTGGTCTCCTCCGCACACCCAAGGTGATGACCACCTAGGGTTCCCCCTGCCGAGCGCGAAAACCCATGGGACTCCAGCGCCCCCGCACTCCGCAGCACCATCGCGCTACCCTGTCTAGCTTCCCCTTCGACCGTGACAGACCTAGGCCGACACCCCCTGTAGTGCACCGCCGCACCTCGCCGCGACCCACGCCACCCGACGCCGCCCCGAGCCCCCTGCTGTACCGCACTCCGCCGTCCGTACCGACTGGTCCTTCGTGCTCCGCACTGGCGACACCCAATGCCAACACCTCTGAGCCCGCACCTCCGGCCTCTACTCGAGTCCTCCACCGAATGACGCCACACCGCACCGGCCTCCTCCCTGCTCCACAACGCGGCCATCACACTCCGAGGTTCGTCCTCCGGCCTCTGCCCCTCGTTGGAGAAAAACCTTCGTCTGGTCCCTCCGACCACCCCGGTGGTCGGAAAAATTATCCAACACCGGCTTCGGTATCCTCGGAACCCGATCTTCACAATGCCTCCCCTTTCTCATCAGATCGTTGAGAATTTGACGTGTCCAAAATTCGGATGAAGAACACCCAAGAATGGGGTGTAGAATGGGGTTCAGACAATGGTCGTGTTCATTTGGCCATTGTCCTAATTCTATAATTATATAATTTAAATGAAGAATTTTATGAAAATTCAATAAATCAACGAAGATTCAAAATTTAACAAGAATCCTACCTCGTTTTCGATGCACGTCGTAGGCGATGCGTTCGCCAGACTCCTGGCTTGATTCGCCAAATTTTTGACGAAGACTGCACCTCGATCCGACGTAGAACGATGAAGAACACCAAAGAACGGATGAGAGAGAGAGAGAGAGATGGAGAGAGGGAGAGAGAAAGAAATGGGTTTCCCCCAATTCCAAATTTTATAAACTTTCTGAACTCTGCCGATGGGCACAGATTCCAAAACCTCCATGCCCGATCATTTTGTATCATGCCTAGGAAAAACGCCCCATTTCGAACTCAATGGAAGTCTTAGATTTCCATTACGAGACTCCATTTGAAATTTATTTGAAAGGAATGTCAGTGATAGAAATTACTAAGTCATTATTTAAAAAAAAGACAATTTTTCCCCTGGGTGACATCTCTCACAGAAGGCCCGCACCTGAAACTTTTATACCCAGCCTAGGGTAAATGACACGCTCCGGACGCAACCGTGACCTCAGATTTACGATCCGAGCTACCATTTAGGAGGAAACACAACTCCGCCACATGCATAGTATAAAAACATGTAACATTTTTATAAAATTTATTCTGGGCACACCAGGCCTCGGAATCGCATCCCATCTTCACGCATAACTCTAGAATTATATGTAGAAATTTTCCAAATTATTACAGGGCAAAAACCTGGTCTCTGCAGTATGTACGCATGAACGCTATTTTTGTTTCCTTAATAAATTGAATGGAAGTAAATGATATTTATATACATAAATACAGTAGCATTATTATGTAATATTTTTCATGATTACTTATTATATATACTTTATAATCATCCTTTAATGGTTAACATGGAGAATGAATCTCATTGCATCGTGGAGGCGGTAATCCGTACGTACGCACGGGCGATGATATCATTCCCATAATTATTGAATGGAATTGGAGTGGATGATATAATATCTCATAATCATAATCATATGTAGTTATTATTTCCACCATTATGCCCATCCAAATAAGGTGGTGGTGGAAAAACAGATTACACCACGGTGTGGAGACGGTAACCCGTACGTACGCACGCACGGTGATTTCGGTTTCTGTAGGATGGATAGAAGGTGAAATGGGGTTGTTTAATATTTATAATAACATATCAGTATATGATTGATACTGATATTATTACTTTATAATGAAACAAATAAAGTATAGGATGTATAAGAAGAAATAATTTTGAAAGAATCGGTAAAGGATATTACCTCTTCTTTGACGCACCTCTTCTAAACCTCCTCTTAGGACACTAAAGCTAGTCTTTGAAGAAGACCAGAACCTATAGTGTGTTTCCAGGGAAGTGTAAAAGGGAAATGGTCTGGGGTTTCCCAGGCTTTAAGGCTCAAAATGGTGTGAGTAGGAGAGGGAGGATGTTCCCTTTTATAAGAGAGGAGAGGGGCACTTTTGGAAACCTCCAAAATATTAATTAATAATAAAATCAAACCCAATTTAAAAATCACTAAAAATGAAGAAATTAGAAGATGATATGAGATAGGGTTGTAATATAATTAACCAATAAAATTTATACATGTTTTAAGTTTATTTTAAATCATATCATTTTGATTTATCCTTATTTATTCTACTTAATTTTATTTACGGTAATAATATTCTAAATTTTAAATGGTTATAAATACTTACTTATGTGTTGTGAATTGTCCATAATTGGATAATTTATGGAATTTTAGACCATATAAATTTCAATTTTTAATTTTTAAATATTTTTGTGATTTTTAAACATTTTAATAATGTGTTATTTTTTATAAAATATCAATAGTGTCAATTTTGATACTATTCATTTATTTGAATTTAAATAAAACCCACACAGAAGATATGTTCGAACCAAAATATTTAATATATTATTAACATGTAATTATATCTATAAATTTAGTTTATCACATTAATTAGTTCATTTAATATTTATTTTAATATTTCTAAAACTATTTATTTGATATTTCTATTAATAAAATAATTACTACAACATTTTCGTATAATTATTTAATATACTTATTTGTTTCATAAAAATTAAAAATAAAATCCTATGATGAAGATAAATATATTATATTTCATAAGAATACTTTTATACGAATTTATATTCTAAAACACCCAACTTTTAAAATGATATATTTATTAAATTATGAAGGTGACAACTTTGACATCATTTAAAATAAAATAATATAAATGTCATAATCTATTTTATAAGGCTCCAAATGGTCCACATGTCGACACTTGGATGATTATTATTTATATATACTCTACCAATAAGTTTTGGTCAAGTTTTTGGGTCTTTTTGTGGGTATTATTATTTTAATAAAAACTATATTATTGATTTTTTTTACAAAATAAATAATTTATGCATCATTAATGTATAAGCTATTAAAGTAATTATATATTTCTTAAAAATTAAAAATAAATTACCATGATAAATTAAAAAAATTTAGATTTTAAATGAGTATTTATAATCGAATTTATATTCTGCATAACCTTATATTGAAAATACTTTAATTATTAAAGTTTGAGTGAGACATATTTCATTTTCTTTAAATATAATAAATTAAAGGTCTTAATCACATCCTAGTGGGTTCCAATAGATTCCATTTCGACCCAATTATGCTTTAGGGAAAAATATAATCATCCAATTATATTAAGACATGTGTTAGGGTTATTTTATAATATTATATTTACCCTTAATTACCCAATTTACCTTTAAATGTGGTAAATAAAATTTAATGTAGTTACCATTCATAATGTCTAAAAATAAAAAGTAGCCTATTAAATAATTTTTACCTAATGATTCCAAATATGGAATCAATTTTTATAAATTCAACACATAGAAGTTTCAGTATTTAATTTAAAATTAATCCCGCTATTGAGAAAATGAGTTTTAAAAGTTAAAACACTCCAAAGATTGAAAAGTTTTTACCTATGAATTCAATGTAAAATTAATGATAATGACTTAAATTATATTAAATGGTAAAATATATTCTATTTATACTTTAAAACCATTAAATATTATAATTTAACCATATAAATTATCTTTATCAAAAAAGTTGTTTTTAATTAAAATTTAGCGTATTTTTACTATTCATCAAAATATGAAAGTTAACAGAAAAATATTAAAAAATTATCCAAAGTAATTTTTTATATACTTATTGAAATTAATAAGTTTATTTTTTCAAATTGAACTCATAAATATTTCAAAAACTAGATTTACAGTGGGTGCGTCATCAAAAGGTGGAAAAACTGCATATTTTACCCGAAAAATTTATTTTGTTCTCATACCATGTTCTAGAATATGTTTAAGATGAATGATAATGTTTTAAAATTCAAAATGTGGTTAATAATATTCATAACGTCTAGTTCATAATAATTTTATAACAATATATCATTGTTTTGTGAAACATGGTATTGCGTACAACACACACTATTGAGGAAGGTCTCCCTTGCCTGCAACACAAGCCAAGAATAGTGTTTGCGTATACTACAAGATAATATGGTGTTGCAAATAGTGAAAACTAATCTTGGTGTAGCGTACAAAACAATACATCAAAGAAATTAAAAATATTATTTCTCATAAAATCTCGGGGTGTTACAATTGTCCTCACAAAAAAAAACAATAAAAATAATTTTTGAAAAAAAAAAATCTTTGAATCCTAAAACGATTTTATTAAAAATTTAGTACTTATTTATTATGAATTATTTAATAAATTTGTATTACATAAAAATTATTTTAAATATGTTTTCATAATATTTTTATTTATACCCATACCAGACAGCTTAATAGCTTGGTTATAATGATTATATTTAATTAATAATATTCTATGGTTCATTTAAGCTCAGTCTTGTGTGTTGTATATGCTATCAAACAAAGTGTTATTTTTAAAATCTTAAGCTGTTAAATTCTATACCACTTTAAAAAAGTATATAATCATAATTTGAACTTTATATTGGTAATAAAGGTTTTGAAATTTGAAAATACCTGTGTTTAAAACCCACATCATGTAGAGGGATAATAATAATTCCTCTTGAAAAGAGGAAGAGGGAAATATGAAGGTTATCTAGAATATCAAACAACCTGGTTTAAAAATAAGAGAACATTAGTAGAAAGTGAAATTATGGATATGGAGTAAAAACATAATGTGAAAAAAATGATGGAGAGTGATAGAGAACATTGATCATAAGAAAGTAAATGATCAAGATAAAATTAATGATCATAAAACTGTAAATAAATGAGATGTGAAAAAGACCACTGATTCATAAAAAATAAAGGTAATAGGATAATATTTTTATTTAAATATCATTTTTCCAAAGTTGAGGAATTAATTCACCATCTAAATTATGAACATAAGTAACTATACTTACTTAACAAGTATAATTTCATCCTTTAATAAATTTCCACCACAATATCATCTTTTTCTCAAAACAACGAGTATCCAAGATGAAATTCTCTTGACTGAAGCACAAAAATAACCTTCTAATGGACCCCATAATCTAAAAAATGATAAAAATATATTCATATTGTCTTTATAAATTAAACAAAACCAAAATGGTTATCACAAGGTAAAATAATTTCCAAAATGGATTAACATTCATATGAATAAGTAATTCATTAATCTCCAAAGCCTCAATAATAACACTAATGGTTCAATTTGGATAATTACATAAATAAATAACCCTTTATCCAAAATAACCTCAATAACCTCAAAATTAAATAATGTTTTAACCTCAAAATTTTTCTCATATATTTAATCTTATATCTCCAAAAATGTATTAAAATTCTATTGAAATAACACTTTATATTTATCCCAGGGATTAAACATACCTATTCCTAATAATATATCTTCTAAAATATTATCTATCACCTAAATATACCATCACTTTAAACCTCAAAAGGGGAATTTGTCACTTATAGTCAACCTTAAAATTTTATACCCATGATGGTATCCATAACTCTTAAAATAACCTCATATAAAAACATCCAAATCTCTAAATTTATCTAAACGTTTCGTTGGATACCAACTATAACAGCCCCAACCCCACACTTCTTGATTCGGTGCTATAATAATTATATTTGATTTTATAGCTTTAATACTAGTAAAATTGATCGAATTTAAACCATATAAAACACACAGCATCAAATGAAATATTTGATCAATTACATTTTCAAGTAATTTTTAGGTTTATATTTTTAGAGAATCAGCAAAATCTCTTACATGAAAACTTAGATATATAAACAACTGGTTAATAAAATTATATATCTTCTCTCATGAAATTCTCCAAACATTAAACGTTTTTAGACAAAAATTATCTTGCATAATTCTTTATATCATTGGGAAAATTAAACATAAAAATGGATGAGTTGAAATGCACAGTAATGTAAAGCGTACAACCAAAACTATCATAAAAATAAATAAGGAATGAATAATATGGATGATATAAACAATAATAAAATTTTACATATGACTAATACAATAAAAGGATACTAAATACATTGATAAAATCACAAAATAAATAATATCAAGAATAAAAATAGATAGTTTTATAATGATAGAGTTCAAAATACCATACATCATAATCTTACCATCAAGGCATTGTTCAAAGAAAAAATACATAAAAAAGTAATACATATAAAAAATAACCAAAATATTATATCTCATTAGACCTATTAATGCATCTAGGGGCTATATAGGTCCCCACCCATCACTTACTAAGTCTAATGCATTCATCATATTAAAGGGGTGAAATATAATAAACATAAACTTTCATATTGAAAAGCTAGCTTACAAAATATTAATATTTTCCACAATCAATAAACATAATAAAAATACATATAGAGTAATGAGAAGAATCGATTCAAAAGAGTGCATCCTAAATAAAGAATAATATTCACCAAACAATGTTAAAATAGATGAAAATATTTTAAAAATATCATTGGAATATTTCTTGATAAAAATACCCTTTTTATTTTGAAATCATTTGATCAAAATATAAAAATTTAAAAAACATTAAATATTTTTTTATTTTAAATGAATCTTTAAAAACTTTAATGTAAGATTCAAATAATTTGGAATTTTTGATGGTGGGAAATTACATCTATATCGATTACATTAAAACAAATATTCCTTTCACATTTTTGATTAAAATTCAAAAATAACCTCATTAAAAACATGAAAAAAGTTTATTTAGACCTTTTTTTATATAAAGTAAAACATGGGTAAAAAATATTTAAAAAATCATAGCATAATAATAAAAACATTATTGATTTTTTTGATTAAAATATGTACATGGAAGAAAAATATTCTCGACTGAATAAAAAACAAATCCAGTTTTCCTCAAAAACATTCTTTAGGTATCTTGAGTACTTAAAAGGGGAAAATAAAAGGAAAACTTATAATTTTCATAAATAATAATAGGAAAATAAAAAATATTGGGTTTAAAATATAATTATTATACAATTTCCCCAATGGAAGCTTAAACATAAACAATCATGAATAATGATGAGATTGTGAAATAAACCCTTAACGCTTTGGTAACTTTTAAATCATAATACACATGAAATAAATATCTTAAAATGAAACTTCAAATACCATGAATATAAAATGAATCATGATATATCATATTAAAGTGGTAGTATGTACACCACATGAAATAAACGATTGTGAATATGGATTATGTCTCACAAAAACAAAAGTGAGTTGATAAACCCTTACAAAGATCATATCATTGAAATGAGAATTAACCAATGAAATGATTATGTGTGAAAAATTTAAATAAAAAAAGTGTAAATACGACATAAATAGAACAAAATTAATTTCACAGATAATATTGGCATAATATAATCAATGAATAAATGAAAAACCCAATGAAATAAAATTGAGTTAAGAAACCCTTACCTTTCCTTTATGTCTCCTCCCTTCGATTGATCTTACAAACTTTGTAGGAGAGTTTTATGAACAATCCATTGTTTAGAGGATGTGGGAATGGATGTTTAGATAGGTATTTGGGTAGTGGTTTGAGATAAAAACTATATTTGTGTTGTGTGAAAAATGTTTAAGTGAGACCCTTTTTGTAGGAGAAAATCAAAAGTTTTTTTTAAAATTTTCAATATTTAAGGGCCATAAAGGTAATTATAAAAATGTGAAGTGGAACACATAAGGACCAAGAATGATATTATTGAAAAATATCATATCTATATGAGTCATGATAGGTTTTTTTATAATTTTATACCAATTTAAAAATAAATTTTAAACCCAAATTACTATTTAATGTCTTTTTTATCACTATTCACAATACTTGACTTTAACAAAATCATGAAAACTAAAAAAATAAAATAAAATATATTATATAATCACTTATACTTCCTAAATATATAAATAATTAATTATATACCCAACCTCATCTAAATATTATCATTTTTAGTATTTTTAAAAATTATTTATTTAGTTGTTCTACTGTTTTCATATACGTCACACCATCATGGAGTAAGTGTTTTAGAAAAATATAATAATTTTAAAAATTAAAAATAAATTATTAAAAAATATATTTTATTATAAATAATTTTTATCATTTATATTAATTAATAAGGAATATTATTCTCATTCATGTAATGACTATATATTTAATGTGTTATGTTGACTTTTCTCACCTTGAGTAAGCATTTCATAAGAATTTGGTAAATATTATTTTTATATAAATCAAAATTTCAAAAATATCAATAAAAATAATCATTTATACAAAATATTGACTAAAAAATTCTTTTAAATATTTTTTATTCTCAATTATCATCATTTGGATAGAAAATTTTACTTTTCCACAACTGTTCAAGCACTACGTCAACACCAAAAATGATTTTTATATTTGTCATGCAATAAATTATAATTTATTTTTTGAATTTTTTTATATAACATCTATAGTATATTATCATACATAAGTCATTTCATAAGTTTTTATAAATTTATATATCATATTTATTTTATGATAATATCATAAAATATACTTCACCTCATTAAAAAACTATATTTTTACACTATTCACAAAAATTTGACTTTAAACACTACAAGGAAAAAAAATGGAATTAAAATATAATTTTTTAAAAAATTAATTAACTTTATTTAGATCCATAAAAATCATTCAACAACCTAAATTATCCAAAACACAACAAATTTAATACTTTTAAATCTATTTACTTTGGGTTTTTATTAACTTGTAAAAGCGTTCCATCAGTGATGTGTAAGAGTTCTAGGTAATTATTATTTTTAATTTATTTTTTAATAGTTTTTGGGTTAAGACACATTTATAAGACATAAAAAAGAGAAAAAACCTTTTTATAATTGGGTGTAGAGGGAACCCGTAAGTGGAAAGAGGCATATAAGCCAATGAGAAACATGACTCGAAGGTCCTAACATGGTCCTGAGTGATCAAGGGGAAGAAAACATCAATACGAAAACCAGAAAAAGTATTTTCACCCCTACTAGATAGTAAAACAATGATATTTTTCTATGGTGAAGCGTATCCCCCTTGCCAAGAAGTTTCACTATGTTAGACTAACATAACGTGACATAACACCACTCCAACCCACACTAACATGTAGCAGGAGGACCAAATGATAGGTTCCAGCACAACCATCTCTCTCTTGATCGACCCACCTAAAAATGCATCTAAGGAACTCACTACACTCTCAACTTAATGCAATGTAAAACCAAACTAAAAAAACTATGCAAATTGTTTAAGAAGGGTGCCCATCTGTCGATCAAAACAAGGAAAAATGGCTGATGATGGGTGTTAGCACACCCATCCATCTTTCTAGGTGACTCACATTGGCCCTTGAAGATCCACTATAATATGAAGTGAATATAATTTGAGACAACTATAATCAGACAATTTATATCTTTTGATAGGTAATTATACGAACACCCATTATTTATAAGGTTTTCTTATGCAATTGATCTAAAATAAGATAAAAAACATTTTTTTAAAACACAATGAAAGTTCATCTCGAAAATTTCCTTTAGATATAATCCATCCAGTATGAATCTATCAAGTATTCCTTCTATGTTCATATGATAGAACTTCATTTGATGCACCAAAAACCATTTCACTTCTAATATATGCTCTATCCAATGAAAAAATACCACACCTCTAACCACCTCTCTTTCTGATGCCACTGACTGATAAACTCTATTTGGTAGATCTGATAGTGAAACCACTGCTCTATAGATTATTTTTCCTCAGTAAAGATATTCTTTTGTCTAAAAATATTACTTCTAAAACTTCAACTCTTTTTTCACTTCATCCAATATCTCTATTTGATTTGTTTTCTATAGAACTTCATCTATATTTATCATGTGAATATTTTAAATATATGTTTTACATAGACCAATTTATATAGGATTGCACCTAGGATAAAAATACAGGAATTCAAAAGATTTCCCCACTTAAGACAAATTTAAAATAAAAATCTCTCACTTATAGAAACTTCAAAAGGATGCTTCACATATATTATTTAACTTTCTTTAAGCTTATTTCAAACTCAAAATCATCTAATTTCTTTGAACTTTCTCATCTCAACTAGATAAGAAACATTGAAGGATCATCTCAACATTGACATCCCTAAAATATCTACAAAGTTTATATAAAGCTCATAAAAACTCATTTTGGAAAATTATTTTCCAATAACATCAAATAAAAAATTATCCATCTAGAAATTGATCCTATAACTTACTTATATCCGATTGACATGGTCCAATTGACTTAGTCTGATGAACTCATAACTTCTTTGTTCAGTTCTCTTCACATGCCTCATCTATCAGATGGATTAACAAAATTTTGTCTGATGAACTTCAGTGCATTCCTCCATCTAATGTATTCACATATGTTTGACCAATTAACCTTTTACTCTTCTTACTATCTTATTATAACCTGATTTTATATGACGCATGATTTTCAAAACATAGATCGATACATCTTCATGGAATCATCTTTATAATGTCATATCATTTGTTTTTCTAATGCTTATTCATCCAATGGAACTTTAACACTTTAAATGACTTTATAAAATCATTATAATGGATTCAATAATAAATTAACATCTTCAAATGATTAAATGTATACTTCCTTGATCTGTAAAACTCTATAAAATACTGTCTGATTGAAATTCATGTGATCAAATCAACTTTATTAGAACATCACTCTGATTGATGCACTTCATATCTCTCTTCCTATATAACTTTAAACCTTTTTATATGATTATCTTTTTAATGATATGTATGAACTCTCTATTTACTAGATAAAAAATATCCATGACAAAAAAAGTTAGTTTAATGGATATTTTTCTAATAGCCTTAATACTTTTCTGTCTAATCACTATTTCCATTTCACCACATTAACTCTATACAAACACAAAAAAAAAACTTCATAGTCTGAACTTTAAATTTTTTCACAATGTAATTCTCACCCTTTTTAATTATATACCTTTTTATAAATAATTACAAACAATGTAACACATACTTATTTCAAATATCTGACCATTAACATTAGTCAGGGTCTATCTGGTAACAATGTACAACTCTAACCTTTGCACAAACTCATATTAGATCATGATTATCTTCATAATGTTAGGAATATGAAGAATGAAAAAATAATCTAATTTATAAGTAAATCTTCTTAAAATGGTTAATGAAACATTCTTAACCTCCTCCAACACTTCATAACAAAACTTTCTTAACAACTGTAGTAATTATTTCTTACCTGAAATATTAAAACATTAACAATAAGATATATTGAAAAAAATCCAAAAAACTCATTATAAAACCATCCAAACGGATCTTTAGTTCTGAATAGAGTTAAAAATTTGAAAATATACAATTTTTATGGATCTTTATCAAATGAAACCTATAGAGTTGTGGGATTTGACCCTCCAATTTAATGATATGATGCAGTAGGGTTTCATTTAACCTAGTGTGTCCCCTTAGGGTGCTCTAGTGCTGTTCTAAAAGAAGTAATATGGTAGTATGAGGTTGTTCATGGACTAATGGAGGTTGAATTAGGTAAAAATCATGAATAGTTTTCCCTTTCCAAGGATATACAACTATTTGATTAGCTGGAGGGTGTCGACTGGTTTTTGAAAATAATTTTGTAGTATGGATATTATCAAATGAGGCTGAAGGAAGAGGATATCTTGAAGAACACTTTCATATATAGGTATGATCACTTCAAGTTCATGTTAATTCCATTCATATTCATTAACACAAAAACAATGTTCAAGGGATTTATAAATTCCATGCTACGTGAGTTCCTGAACTAGTTCATGTTCATGTTTATCAGTGTCATCCTTATCTACTAGAGATTAGAAGATGAGCATGCTAAGAATATTAGATTTTTCCTATTGTTTCTAAAAAACCACTAACTATATTTAAATCTATCTAAGATAAAATTTTGGATGTGGAAAGTTCATTTTCTTGGGAACATGGTTTCCTAGCCATGTGTTTCCATGGACCTGTCAAAGTTATGGGACATTATTTCTTAGAAACACCCAAGAATGTGCTAGTATTTAACATATTTATTAGTATCCCATGCTATTACCAGAGGTTTGTACCCTACTTCTATTTTATTGAAATCCAATTAACCTCTTTGAATCGAAAGGAATAAGATTTTATCTGGGATGATCAGTATCAAGAAGATTTAGATGACCTGAAAGAGAGGTTGATCGGTTCTCCAGTTCTTCAGTTTCCCAAGGAAGGGGTGATGTTTTAGGTCTTTTATAATACTTTTTATATATGATTGGGATTTAATTTGATTCATAAAAGGGTGATGATCACTTATGGGTCTAATAAGTTTCATCCCTGCAAGTTTATCTTTGAAACCCATGATAAATAGTTGGAAGTGGTAGTGTTTTCACTAAAGTTTTAGGAACATTACCTTATTGGTGAGATATTTATGGAATTTAAAAATAAAAATATATTGATTTAAATCTTCTCTTAGTGGGATATCAGTCTTTAACAATAGAGGTAGATGAATTTTCTCTAGGATTATGATTTCAGGATATCCCACACCCTATAGAAAGGAAATGTTTTGGCTGATGCATTGAATAGGAATCCATAAGGACATGTCATTTGGAAGTCTGGTTAGAGAGGGATGGAAGAGCTCATGAAAATGCATCTTGATACAGAAGAAGTCAGTGGTAGAGGTTGTATTTATCAGATGGTTTTGGAATCATCTTTTATGTAGAAGGTGGAGGAGTCTCAGTGGGATGACATAGAGTTTTAAGTGATACAAGACTGTGTTGTCCATGAGGACTCTCTAGTGGGGTGGTTGGAGGATAGTCAGAACTAGATAATGTTTTTGGGGAGGATGTTCATTCCATTGGTGATGTGTGATGGAATCATCCATGAGTTTCATAGATCAAACTTATTGGTACATAAAAGTGTGTCTAATATGTATCATGGCTTGAGGAGGAAACTTTGGTGGTCTAGAATAAAGCAGTTGGTAGAGGAGTTTTTCTAAAGGTGTCTAATTTTTTAGTAGGTGAAAGTTGAGTAATATATTCTTGGTGGTTTTTTGTATCCCTTAGATGTCCCCACATGAAAGTGGGAGGATATTTTATGGATTGTTTCACCATATTAACCTAGGACTAAGGAGGACCTAATTCTATTTTGGTGACCATGGACTATATGATGAATTTGGATCATTTTATGGTGATCACAAAGTCGAGTGTTATATATGATCTTGTGATATGATATGTGGATAAAGTTTTTCAATTTCACAAGGTGTTAAGGTCCATCTTTTCATAATAGGATAGTCATTTTATCTCATGATTTTAGAGGGGATTGTAGTATAAATTTGGATCCTAGTTTTACCTTAACACTATTTTCCACCACCAGACTTATGGGTATATATAATAAATCATCATGGGACTAGAGGATATTCTATGTACATGTGTTTTTGATTTCAGAATATTTTGGGTAAAACACTTTCATGTGGTTGAATTTTACTATAATAATATTGATCACTCATTCATTATCATGGAATCATTTGAGGTGTTTTATGGATGACTATTTCATTCTACATTGTTCTGGGATGAGTTTTGGGTGTGAGTAGTTCTTAATCCTGATGTGGTTTTGAAAATGACAGAGAATATTTAGATAGTTTGAGAGTGTATGAAGGTAGCGTAGGACCACAAGAAGGCCTAACCAGATCATAGGAGGAGGCCCTTAGAGTTTTGGTTGAATAACATGTGTTTTTGGTTCGAGTATTAAGCATTATCTTAGGTTAACCCTACCTTTTGAGGTGTTTTAGTGCAGTTTCATGGTGTCACATTGGTTAACACTCCCCCCTCAATTAGATACAATCCATGCCATATTCTATGGGTCCCAACTCCACCAATATCTTTATGATGACTACCATGTCATCAACTGGGGAGTTCTAGATATTAGGGATTATATGATATTATATAGTTACCATTAGATATCCAAGATCATAGAGAGAAGGTGCTGCCTGGATGAACCATTCCCTTTGTTCATGTGCTTTGGAAGCATGGTGATTTGAAGGAGAGTACTTGGGATCCCAAGACACAAATTAATTCCTAGTACTCTAATATATTTTTAATTATTTTTAATATTATTATTTTAATTTTTTTGATGATGTAACGCTTGATTTTTTCTTTGATAGTGGTAGTATTTCAATTTTAATAGGTTCTCTAAGAGGCATCTTGCATGGAGGTTGTTCATACCCCTTCTTTTTTCTTATTTCAGGTTTGTTTTTGATATCAAGGATTATAATTATTTAAGATGTTTATAATTTATTAGCATATAATTTATAACCAGTTACATAGTGTAAATTCAGGTGATATATGTGCTAGGGGGAAGTTTCAATGGAGTTGAGGAGTGGATGGTGGAGTTGTAGTTGGAATTTTAGATCAGAAATGATTTTATAGTGTGGAGGATTATGTTTTACCTCAGAGAGGATTTTTTCTCCATAAAAAATAGTACTTTACTATGGAGGTCTGTTGGTGATTAGTATGGTGGTGTAGAGAGGTCATATGCATTGTAGAGTCCTTGGAAGTGGAGTTATAGAGGTTCTGCCTATTTTAGCATAGGCATAACATAGCTTCATGGTTTTGAATTGGGGTACTAGTGAGTTGAATTTTGGTGTTTCTATTTATTTTAGCATCGCTATGATTTGGATTTGAACTATGATGTGGTCCCTTGAGTAAGGATGATCTATATAGGATGTGGAACCTTTCTTTACACTATGTTTTTGTTCTATATTAGTGCCTTTACACCATGTTATAATGTGTTTAACCATGGTATTTTTATTCAAGTCTAGCCAATAAATTCCTAAACACCATTTGAAATCTTTATTCTTACAACTTCTCTTTCAACCCTTGGGTGAATTAAGTGATTTTTTAAGAGGCATTTCACCCTCCTTGTGTGATTTTATCCTCGACATTCAAATATCAAACATCAATAATTCTAAGTGAGTTTCCTTATTTATCCCCTTGTTTCCTTCTATGTTCTTCATTCCATAGAGGGTATTCCTAAGGATATGGATGGTTTGAACAATGTTATAGAAGGATATTGATTGGGATTCTACGTTCTAGGTTTATTAAGGTGTTTCCTTGAATTTTGGTTCTTAGTGGTTGTATTCCTGTTAATTTGTCCTAGCATAATGAATTGGAAATCTTTTTTTGTAGGAGGGGATCCTCATACTGTCCTTTTTATGTGCATATGTGTGAATTTAATTATTTTTTTCTCTATTGAGTGGAAATTATGGTTTTTATTAATGAAGACAATATATTAATTTAACTGAAATTGATGGGAATGGGGAGTAATCACATGTGTTTATTGTTTTTCTGAAATTTCTTATTCTTATTTCCATTTCTAAAAATAGTGGTTGTTGGGAACCTTGTTTTCACTATGGTTAGTGTGAATTATAAGACCCATGTTGCTAATGTTTAATTAATCTCACTATGAATGAAAAATATAATCACTTATATATGGTTAATGAACCAGTTACCCATGGAATTATGAAATTGTGTGATAATACCCATGCTAAATGAGATATGATGTTATGAAATCCATTGAACTTAAATTATGGTAGATAAGAAAGATTAAATGTGCTACTATGTTTTGGTGGACTTACTATGTTGTCTTCTATAATGTGTAGGGATATTGTTTGGCTTTACTGGTGATGGTGGTGACTAGGTTCAATGAAAAATGTGGTGGTAATTATACTATGTTTTCTGGGAATGAGAATCGATGAAAGTTGATGTATAATGATTTTTATGAGGTTTCTATCATGTGGTTGTTACAATGATATGGTTAAGTTGTGTTAATGTCTTGGAATATGTTAAAATGTGGCATTGGTTGATTTGGGGTGTAGAGTCACATTGTGTCATTGTTGAGTTTTTTCTTGAGTATCCAAGGGATTAATTCAAAAATGTTAAAAATAAAATATCATGGGTTGGATTTAAATAAGAGTGGGATGAAATTGATTTATGATATTTGAATTAAATGAATTGAATGAGAAAAAAACGGTCCATGTTAATGTGAAATGAAATTTATTAGTAAATTGGAGTTTTGGAAAATCATTAATTATGAAAATAGTGTAAATTATTTTTGGAAGGTAGGATTGTGTGGATTGTGTGCGACAGTTGTGTAGTGTATTGAATTAGTGGTGTTAGAAAATAATGTCATAGGTTGTGAGATGTTTTGGTGATATCATGAGACACGTTGGTACTCTTATTGTGAACCCATAGGTTGTCCTTTTGTGTTATCTATCTGTCTTGTATTTTCAGGTTATTTCTATATGTGCCTTACCCGAGTTAGATAATCTTATAAAAACCAAATTTGTTTGGGTTTTGGGTGATTTATACAACATTTGGTATGGTGTAAAATTATATAGATAGATACCACCTATTCACCGCCATTCCTTTAATAGTGATGATGATTTGGTGTTGGAGATCGACCAATGATGACGAGTTGGTTTTGGAAATCACCCAGTGATAATGGTTTTCTATTAGAGATCACCCAGTAATGATTAGGGTGTGTTGTGTGGTTGGGGGAATACATGGTAGGAAGAGAGAATTAGTTGGATGTATTTCATGTTCATGATACCCTACTTACCTATATATGAGTCATGACAATATGATGAAGATGTATTATATGTTGGGGGTTATTCTTTGTTAGATGAGGTAAAAAGGCTTATGTACTTCATGATCATGATACCATACCTCTCTGGTTATATGGATGAGGTTGAAATGTGAAAATGATTGATTTTATCACTCTATTCTTGACCTTAGGAGGGTAGAGTAGGTAGGAATGCGTCTTTACCCACATCAGATCTAGTTTTATATTTATATGTTTATAAGGGAACAAAGCACAAAATGTTTGATGTTGGGACGTGATAGTGAAAAATTGGTAGGGAAGTGTCTACAGGGTGACATTACATATATTCTTTTGATGATATGTTATTATATCTAGATGTATCATTTGGTGAGAGTTCCATGGTGAGGTTTTGATGGTTAGATGACCAATTTAGGTGTATGATGGTTTTTTATTTGTCTAATGGTGGTTTAATATGATTTTTCACATGTGATTGAGAGACCTTAGGTTTGATCCTATTGAGTATACATGATATTCTCACCCTACATATAGGAAAACTATTTTTTTGTTTATTGAAGGAATTTTAGTACCAATATGGATATTACTAGCTTGGACATTTGAGAAACAGTTGAGTCATTAACATTGGACTTATCTTTTTGGTATTAACTTGGATGCTTTTATCATATTTTTTTTAAAATTAGACATTAATTTTGGGGTGGTTTGATTTCAAATATCTTTATATTATTTAGTGGAGTTTATTAGTGGTTATTAATTCTATCTCCTAATCCTATTTTCATTTTTTAGGGAAATGCCTTCCACATGTGAGATTTTTATACCCATAGTTCCAGTTCCATACCCAGGAATTACTAAAGATAAGACTCAGGGGTCATTATCTCTCTTCATTCATTTCTAAAATAGGAGGAGAACCTTTGGGGGTAGGGGGTTGTGATTGGTATAATCGAATGATATAAGCAGAAAAATATTCTTGAAGGTGCTGTCGAAAGTTACTATTGATCAATTAGGCTAGAAGAAGTTTCTGAAAAGGAAAGTCATGTAAAATTAATTTTTCTATATCATCAAAATGTGTTAAATGTATCGGTGATAGGATTTGAAATAGTGGAAGTATTTCATCAAATGAAGGGTTTTTCCATGGATATTGGCTCAAGAGGACTCCATCCTACAAAGATAGGGAGGTAAAAATAACTAGGAAAATCAATTTGACTCTAATATATTTAATAAGGTGGATCACTTGATCAGATGAGTAGATCATTATAATCAAAATATGTTTATTTGAATAAAAGAGTTGCATCATTTCCCCATGGATTAAGAAACAAGTCTGAATAATATAATTTTTTTTTGTCATTCTTGCATTTTTTTTCTTTCTATTGTTTTCTTCTGATAGTTGTTTTCTGTGTGTGTCTAAATATTTTTGGTGAAATTACTTGGTTGTGTAGTCTTACAAGTTTTGGTCATTATTTAATGGGATCATTACTGATACTTTGTTTCTACTTTCAATAATATCCAATGGATACTATCCAATGAGCATATTGGATAGTATCTATGAGACTAAATTATGGTATCAAAGTTCTTTTGGAGTGGTTTGGATGATCAAAACCTGGTGATGGTGTTTTAGAGATTGGTTTATTAGAATCATTTCCCCCCTTTTCCATGTATAAAAGTATTGGTAAACAATTATTGATCTCTATTTTAAGTTAATCAAAAGTTAGTGGGAGTTTATAATTTCTAGAGGGACGACCTTCGAAGAAAGGAAGGACTAGGTGGAGAAGTTTGAAAGAATGGATTTTTCATCTAGAAGATATAGATAGAATATTGACTATTGTAAAATGGATTTGATCTTTCATTGATGTGTATCAAAATATATATGATAAAGAATTAATAATGTGAGATCTTGGATAAAAAAACATTTAGGTTTATACAGATTTCATTACCCTAGAATGTGGATTTTAATATCCGGGAAGTAGAACTTATAAAGACACTTTATGACATATATGAGATTACAACAATGATAAAAAAAGTGTTCTTTATATGTAAACTATTATACATGAAGATGTTAGAAGGGATGTCTACTTTCGATCATATTAATGACTTCAACATGATAATAAGTCATTTTAAGTTAGTGAAGGTGATCTTTTGAGATCCAGATAGGGTTTTTTTACTATCACAACTTCCTAAATCTTGGGATGAGATAGTCACCATTGTGAGTAACTCTAATGTGAATAATGTTTTTGTGTTTAGGAACATATACGACCTAATCTTGAATGAGGATCATTATCTAAAAGTGATCCATCATTTTTTGATACTTCCTATAGTGTGGAAGGAAGAGGCAGGCCCATAACACATAAGGACCATAAGAAAGATAAAGGTAAGATAAGATTAAGCAGGAGTGACATAATGAAAGGTGGTCCTTTGTGCTGAAATTTTAGGAAGAAAATTCACCTTAAAAGGATTACAATGAACACAATGTTAATTGTGGAAGATAAAATTCTAGAAGTATATCTGTGAATCCTATGTCAAAAGATAGGAGTGAGTTATTTAAAAGTGATAGAGATTCACTTAAGTCTTTGATAATAGACTATAGATCCTCTTTTTAACTCAACATCTATTAGATTAAGTATAGATAACCATATTTTGAGAATATTTGGTAGGGTAAATCTGGAGTATGATAAGGCTATTAAGACAGTTGGTATGTGATACATTTCCATATAAACAAATAATCAAATCTTTCTAAGTTTATAATGAGTGAAAAACATCATAGGATTGAGAAAAAAATTAATTTCCATTGGATAGTTATACAATGTGGGTTTATGTTAAACATTTATGGATAGAGCATGAAATATTTCACATGTATCCATGTTTGTAGTAGGAGTAAATTAAATAACTCTATACCTAATAGGAATATCATAAGGTGTGATCCATGTCAAAAAAACAACTTGTATTAAATTATGGCATGATCATCTGGGTTATGTTAGTGAGAAAGGGATGAAAGTACTAGCTTTAAAATGAAAGATAAAGGATAGTATAAATTATTACTAAACATGTGATCAATACATTCTTGGAAAGAAGTGGAAGGTGTCATTCCAAATGGATTGTAAGGCACTAAAGAACCAAAAGTTAGAGTTGGTTCATACATACATATAAGGAATATATCCAGTTCATTCTTATAGAGTATCACTCTATGACATAAACTTCATCAATAATGAAATATATAAAGTTTGGGTGTTATTTATTAAGAAAAAATCTAAGGTATTCATAATAATTATCTAATGAAGTGATATAATGGATAAATAGACCATATTTAGGGTAAAATTATTAAGGTTTGGTAATGGTGGGGAGTACAAAAGTAGGGAATTTCAATGGTTCTACTAGAATAAAAGAATATGGTTTGAGAAGAATATACCAAAAACATCAAAACATAACAATGTTATAGAGGGGATAAATTAGATACTGGTTAAAATGGAATTTATTATGGGAATTCATATAAGATTTTCAAAGGAGTTTTGGGTGGAAGTAGTGAATTACGTAATATACTTAATCAACTAAAGTCCTTCTACACTAGGGAAATAACTAATTGAATCCTATTGGTCTCAAAATAAGGTATACTTCATGTATCTAAGATTCTTTGGTTTACTCACATATATCCACATTGCTTCCAATGAGAGGGTCATGTTTAATTTTGAGTACCGAGCATGTTACTTTATTAGATATGGTGATAAAGAGTTTGTTTTTTTAACTCTGGGACAACATCCTTTAGAAGGTAGTTAGATGTTTAAATTTGATATTCAATGAGAAAATTATTTTTAAGGATCAGAACTTAGTAGAGAACTATAATGAAAAAAATTATCATCATAGGATAAATTCCAATTGAATAAACATCCAGAAGTTATAGATATTCTAGATAATTTAGGAAGCATGTCAATAATAAAAACAATATATATTCTAGATGATTTTATATAGTTTAATCAAGTTATAATGGTGTTTTCAAGGACCAAAGAACCATAAAAATCAAGGAATATAGAATCATGAGCATGAACTTCCAAAGATAGAGTTCCAAGAGTTTCATTAATGGAATTATATGAACTATATATGGATTTATGGAGAGATACCAAAGTAAGTCCCCAAGTGGACATGTATGAAAGTTACCTACAATACTTTATTCAAATGGAAAATAGATATCCTAATATCTCATAAGTGGATATAAGTTTAAAAGAATAAAATCTGTGGGTGTTATCTAGGAGGGATGAAATTGATTCCCTCCTTGTGTTAAAAACATGGGATATGATGGAAAGACCCATTGGGAAGAAATTCCATCAAAATAAATGGGTGTATCAAATTAAGTAAGAAGTATATTGAAAATGAAGGTAAAAGTCCATACTATTCATAAAATGGTTTTAACAAAAAAATGTGTGGATTTTCAGAGATATTTTAACTAGTAGTTCAACATATGACTATTTAGTTGGTGTTGAGTATGTTTGCAATGGAAGGGATTCATTTGGAACAATTAGATGTGAAGACAACATTTCTTCATGGGGACTTATAGATAACCCAATTAGTTTTAAAAGTGAATAAGAACCTAGATATTGTGTGAAAGATTAATGGGAGAATTTATGGTTTTAAGTATTCTTTAATGAATTAAAATTATAAGTTCAATGAATTCATAAAGGATAAGAAGTTCATATAGATCAATGCTAATCATTGTTGTTACTAAAAGGTGTTTGATGATGAGCGTTTAATTTTATCATGTCTTTACATTGATGATATGCTTATTATATGTTTGAAAAAGGAAATAATCAGTGAAAGAAAGGATGAATTGTTTAGAATATTTGAGATAAAATAGCACAGTCTGATGAAACAAAATTTAGGGATGTAGATAATGAGAGAATTAACCTTTGGTACTTTATACCTAAGCTAATTATATTACATAAAAAAAGTGGCAGAGTGATGTAGCTTGGGATGAGAAATTTTTTTTCCATACCCCTAGTAAGACATTTTGAGATAAGGTTCCAAAAATTAAATATAAGGTCAGGTATATGGAGAAGGTTCCATATGAATCATATTTTGGAAGTTTGATACACACTTAGTATTATACTCATCTAGACATTGAATAAGTAGTGGGAGTTTTTAGAAAAACCATATAGAATTATAGAAGATAATATTGGGAGGCTATAAAGTGGATATTTTGGTACTTAAAGGGTTCCAGAAGCTTAGTACCTTACTTTGGAAAAAATGAGCTACTGTAGGGGTTTACAGACTTGGAAATTGGTTGTTATAGAGACAATCAGAAGAGTACTACAAGATACATGTCTACTATGCTAAAAAAATATTTATATTGATATCAAATTTTTAACCTATAGTTTCACTCTCAATAATAGAAGTAAATTACTTTGTATTAAAAAAATCTAGGAAGGTTTTGATCTAGTTGAAGGGGATAATGAAATATCACATTAGGAGTAATGATAATGGGAGGCTCTTTTATGATTCACAAAGTGAGACTCACTTAGAAAAAAATATGACATTTCATTTAATGGAAAATAAAATTCAACTAAAGTATCAATTCATTTAAAAATTATTTTATTATTGAGTTCTAGATATATGAAAGATAAAATTGACTCAAAATCTAGAAGATATGTTGACAAATTTCATAGTTCAGGATGTGTTGGGGTGGTGTTGTGCCTTAGTAGGGTTGGGATGACTAGAAAGTATGATGGAGAATCATGAATGATACAACAAAAGATTCAATAGTTGGAGGAGGGATACATAAGATAAAGGGGAACTTGGTGGTGAAGACAATAAATGATTATTAAGTAGGAGATTTTTAGGCTTGATCATGAAAACATTTTCTTTTTATGGGAATTCGTCTAATTGATAAAAAAAATTTGGGTGCCTAAATTCTGATGGTTTTGATGGTAATGATAGAGCTATATTAACCAAGGTCCAAGATTTCTACAATATGGGAAACTAGAAGTTATATGGACATGAAGACCATATTATGTAATTAAACATTAAAACTGGATAACGGTATAGTAAGATTGTATAATCAGATGATATAATAGGACACCTCGTCTTGAAGGAACATTCGGAAGTTACTCTTGATCACTTAGGCTGAGGTAGAGTGAGAAAAGGAAATTCATGTAAAATTCATTCTGTAAGATCATTAGAACATACATAGTATACTGGATATAAGAGTTAAGATGTTGTAATTATTTTACTAAATAGAGGATTCATCCATGGAGATCAGATTAGGTGGACTTCATCCCATAAATATAGTGATAAAATGACTTCCAAGAGAACTGATTAGAATATAATATATCTAGTAGGGTGGATAACTTGACCAGATGAGTCAATAATTTTAATTAACTTCCATATACTTGAATAAAAGAGTTTCTACATTCCCCTATGGATTAGGAAAAAAGTTCAAACCTTGTAAAACTTTATGTTGTTCTTATTCCATTATTTTATTTCTATTATTATACTCTAATATTTCTTGTTAATGTGTATCTAGAGGTTGCGAATTTTGGTTTAGTGAATTGGGTACATAACCTTCCTAGTATCAATCATTATAGCGTGGGATCATTGTTGGTACTTTTTTATGCATTTAGTAAGTTCTGGTGGATACTGTTCCATGGGTTTATCAACCGATATTTTTAATCCCAACAATATTTATACAAATCATTCATATAGGGTTAAAATTAATCTAAAATAATTATCCTATATTTTATCAACAATTTTAAGTGTATTTTCTTGTTTTTTATTATCTTAATCACATTTTTTAATTTTAATATAAGTTTCAATTCAAAAACACATTTTTTGTTATTCTAAAAACACTATAAGATGGATTTATTTGTTGTTTATTAATTGATGTAACATCCTGACCTAAATCACTGGGCCTAGGCCAAAATTCCAATGACCTCAATAATTATTCCTCATATATAAGAGACTATTAACCAGTATCAAGGGTTCAAAATAGAACCATGGGGAGACTATACCCTTAATTTAACTATAAAATAATAGTAAAAAACCCAATATATAAATAATATACAATTGGAGAAATATGAAACCAAAAACAGACCAACTATAAAAATGTATTTAAAAAAAGAACAGATTCAAACCAAAGTACGAGGCACTAATCACCCATCATACCAATCACATATACAAATAATAAAAGAACAAATTATAAGAGGATTTTCTCTCACTCCAAGCCACATCTCATAATGGCCTCTGGACTCATAGTGAGATATACCAATAGATGATCAACCTAGGCCTCTACCTAACCTGTACTTGCAATAAATGAGGGCTACTCAGGTACCCAAGTTTCATGGATGCCTGAACATGGTGTTAGTATAACTCAGTAGGACACCACCTATGCAGTCTAGCACCCAACCAATAATATATAGTGCATGTGCATGTGATAATCTCATAAAAATTTAAGTAGGATAACATAACTACAGAATATAACATATAATCACCAATCACACACAATAAAAAAACATGTGCCAAGAATATATTCTCTTACCAAGCCTCCATAAACCCCATACATACCTACTTCATATCCATTCTAGAAGGATAGTCCTAACAGAATTCAAAAGTGATCAAGGTCAAGCCATAAGACTGGCATCATACTTCTCAAAATCCTCAAGGTATCAAGTCTATATTAGGCTATAATACTGACTAGTGAACATGTACTCAGAATACATAAGGCATCAAGTCTCATGTTAGGCCACAAGTTTGAATGGTAAATATGAACTAATAATCCACAAGGCATTGAGTATCATATCAGGACACAATGACTACTAGCCACAAGGCTTAGTGATATGTCTCTTAGAATCCTCATGACATTGAGAATATCATGCTACTAAGAATCCACAAGGAATCGAGTATCAAATTTCAACTTGTAACCCACAAGGAATCGAGTATCAACATGTTACTATGAATCCAAAAGGCATCAAGTTCTATCTAGATGTAAGGATATCATGCTCATGACCTATAATCAGGTCCTTTATCATTAACATTGTAATCCATGTGTGCACCCCCTCAAGGGAAAACCTTACCCTGATGGTCCAATTGTTATAGATACAAAAGTAATACCTCTAATGGCATGGAGAAGCACACATATCTTGGTAGAGCACAAAATATAGGCATGGCATAACAAATCGTCATGAGGAAATAGTAGCAACAAAAATAACACGTGATCACCAATATAACATAGTAAATATCGGCTATAGAGTCACACTCATAGAAACAAGCATAAAAGGGCATCACATTTATGCATGAAACCACATGCTATCACATTTGAACTTGGTCAAAAATCTATTCCAAAGTGAATATGACATCAAAGCTACAAGAGCTCACATAAAAAACAACACATGGCATATCATAATGATTCCCAACAACTACACACATGATTAAACATAAAATATGATCTTATAGGATCTAATTCTCAAGAAGCATGACAACACACCTCAAGGTGTCTATATAGTTTAAGGAACTCATATGTAATCAATCCTAGACCATCATCGACTGGTATCAAGCTAGTGAAAAAGGGTCTACTAGGGCCCTTGGAACTTTATTCAATTACATTAGGCATTGTTTCTTTAATTAATTAAGACTCAATCATAATTAATTAATTAATAATAATTATTTTTTATAACTCATTATGAAAAACATGTTCATTCTCCCAAGGTGGAAAACCTCATAATACATTTCAAATAAAAATGTATAAATACTAATGGTTAGAATAGATGAACCACCCACCTCAAATGGAGTCAAATCTAAGATAATAAAATAAAAATTACTTTGTCCATGTTTCCCATATCCATTCATCCTCCCTCAAATGACATGAGTTCCTATCTCAGGCCCAAGAATTAAAATTAATTAATTAATTACAAGGAAACCATAATCAAAAGTTAATGGAATACATGTTGAAGGACTTACCAAATGTCACTTCTAAGCCAGTACCATGACCAACCACCCATAGAAGGTTAGTTATGTTCATCTAACACCAAAATGGGAAAGATACCTATTGCATGACAAAACAACAATAACTAATTTAATATAATTAAATAGAAAAAACTACAAGACTTCAACTAGTGACATACTTTCACCAAAACTTCTGTCAATGGATCTCTTTCACGACCCTATGAAATTATCTTTCCACACCAATCAACAACCTTATCATTCTTAGTAAATTCCTTTAAGATATGTTTGATTTTCCATATTATTTATATAATTGAAATAAATCATGATAAAAAATAATTTGGAGAGAAAATATACTTCAAGGTTTTCATGGGCTGAGACTTACCAAGGTGAATTCATCATAATGAACAACACATTAATTATTAAAGTAATGGGATTAAAAGATCTCTTCAGAGGCCAAAATATCCTATTCCTATCACTTTTATGATAAAGGATATAAGTAAATGGATTATGAGGGTTATGGATTGATACTATAACTTTAAATCCTTAGTTATACTACCTAGAATAAATTCATGGTGTAAAACATTATTTCACATCATGATTTTTTAGAGACAAATCCCTATGGGCCTAGCCAACACACATCACGGTGCGGCACATAGTGCCACACTATGATTTTTTGGAATATCCCTATAACTACATTTTCATGGCCTAAACCCTTTTAGTATACTCTATAAACCCTCATATCATGAATAAATTATTCATGTCATGGATGTTCTTCTATAATACTTTTCAGTAGTCTTGGGTCCCTATCCACTCCTCTGAAAACCTCTAGGACTCTAGGTTATCACTTGAGATTTAATACCTATACCAAAAAACCATTTTGGAATGATCAAACATGATTAAGCTCATTTTAATTTTTTTGAAAAAGATATATTCAACTAATTAAAGGTTCAAACTTACCCATAAAAAACCAACATGTAATGACACAAATAGTTACGATCTCCCCATCACAATGCTTCTTGTCCCTAAGAAGTGGTGGTAGCATACACAACATTCCTCCCAATATTCCAAGATCATCATATAAAAATATTTCTCTAAGTTAAATTAATTAACATGAAATGAATCCTCAAGGCCTTTATTACTTATAAATTTCCATCATTCCACCACTATTCTACTCTAAGGATAAACACACAAAGCCAAACCAAAAGCTCTTTATCGTCCAACATCGAAACCATGATTACCGCATCTATTGAACTGAACACACCATGAAATCCTCAACATATTCCTTATGAATTATTATGATTCTATAAAATATAGGAATCTATAAAAATTTCATGATTTTGGAAGTCTAATACCACACCTAGTGTGGTTTGATCTATCACGCTCGATCAACACAAGACATGGGTTAAAATTTAATACAAATGCCTCATTACTAATTCAAAAACCAAGCCAATTATTAAATATAGATTAAATGCAACCCAAACTAGCTAAAATATCACTAATGATATCATTTTATTCTTAAAAACCTTATTCATAACTAATATAAGGATATTTATGTAGTTATAACCCTTCACATTCAGGTTTACATGGAAATACTAATCAGTATATCTCAAACCATATTCCTGTAAAGGTAACCAGCCTAAACAATCAATGATCCCTGAAACCACCAATCATGATATTTTAATCCTTAGTGTCATCATCCCAATGATCAATATCCTAACTGATGTCTGAATCAACTTCAAATAATTTTTTCCCTGGTTGGTTCACCAACTTGTTTCACCAACCATAAGGCTCTCAACTGTGCATCAACGCACCAATGATATGACTCCCACACAGATGAGACAAATTTTATTAAAAGTAAAAATCCCACATATACTCTCTATGAATCACTATATTCTAATAAAAAATCATAAATTCAATGTAGAACTAGATACTCTCAAGTATAATACACATCAGTTTCTAGAGTCTTATAATCGTTCAACAGTTAGTCTTGTACAAACCACAACCCTTCCCATAAGAGAGTTTATTTTTACACATGATTGGTTTATACTACCCATCATAGGAGTATCCTTATTTTCAACTCATTGTAGTTACATCGATTTACTCTACTTATGACTAGTTATCACCATGATCTGATGACTAAGAGTGACCATCCGATCAAACCTATTTTCAAGAAAAACACAACATACAACATACTCCCAAATTTCTTATAACTTAGTCCATTGTATCCATAGATCAATTTATAAGTGTATAAAATTATTCAATATCATACATATTGGTTTCAACCTCAATCTAGATGAGTCTCATCCCCTTACACAATCCTCTTTATGAACCATGAAATTTTAATAAATGAAAACCTCGGGTCGACCGTACAATGGTACCACAATATATTTTCAATGATGTATTTCGACATGCAGACATCTCTACTCATAGAAACCTAAAGGTTTTAAATCCCTATTAGATTCATGAAAAATGAACCACTAGAACTAATGGTATCCCTAAACCAATATCATCATTGGCATACCATCACCATTCCACAGGATTCAACCATAGAACCAGGAACATCCTTAATGGTTAGTTAACAACCCAATTTAAAATGATTCAAATAAATCCATGTGAATCCATGTCCTGAATGCTCATGCATTAGGTATTTTCCAACAAGGAATGAAAACAAAACTCATTACTATAATAGATTGATTCTCTCATGAGTCATGGACCTTCAAGCATGACTAACATGCATTTATCTATACACACCACAAGGCTCCTTTCCTATAAACTTGAGCACACTTGGTTCTATTATTTAGAAAGAATATCTCCTTAGTACTGCGATTAAAAATAAATCACCTGATACATCAGTTGCAACTCATGCTGTTAAGTTTCCACCCACGCTCATCCCTCCTAGGTCTGAACACCTAGGATCTTCATGTGGCAAAATGTGATATTTTCATTTTGATCTAACATACCAAGAAATGTCTGATCCTACAATTGATATAAAAAGTGTCCAAATACTCCATAAACCAACCTTGTATCAAGAAAACTATCACTCAGGGTTATTTACACTTTCTATATTCAAGAAAACTTACAATACCTCTCTTTAATCCTTTTAGAGGTTTCTCACATTCTGAGGAAATTTATATCAATTAAAACTTCCCCTTTCCATTAAACTTGACTATTAATTCACAAGGAACACCCTCACTTAGGTTACCTTCACATAGAAAGATACACAAGAACACTGGTAACTATAGTCACATTTAAAGGCCCCTAGATCTTTCAAAAAACCCACACAAGGTTTAATTGAGGGTTACAACTCACGAAAATTCATATAGGAGCATCTCTAAATACATTCCATATCATATTTTCTCTTAGAAAAACCATTTATAGAGACATATGTGCCTAGTTTGGTTAAATAAATTTCCACTAAGTGCTATATGGAAAACTCATTATAGGATATAGTTTTCACTTTAATTAAACATACCTATCCATCCGCTACTCACATGAGGTTTTTAATAAGGTATTTAATGTCTAAAAATAAATAAACAAGAACATTATAATGTCCACTCATAGTGGGACTACATTATCATCACCTTAATTATATCCATAACTATCATAATCATTTCATAGTTACACCACGCCATAATATCACATGACTTACTATCAAAAGTTAACACTCATAGGGGTCAGTACAATCGCACAGAAGCAATATATATGTCATAAGAACCCTACATTCCAAATATGATGCAAGTGACACCTCTTGTCAATATGAATAAGAGTGAAATCCATAAGAAATAAAAACCTAAAATTCATTACCATCACAAAATGTTAAAAAATATGATAAAAATACAAAAAAATAACATCAATCCCATTCCCTGGTAACCTATACTTCCATTAGAGAAGGTGTTCGTGATGCACCTGTTCAAGTTTCATCACAAGCACTGAAAAATTTCTTATTCACCAATCTAACAACTACCCACAATAAGAAAAAAAAGATATCTTGTGCTATGATAACATTTTGTAACATACCAGACTAAATCACTAGGCCCAATATGGAATTCCACATGACCTCAGACATGCCTCCCCATACTCCAAAGGATGACGACTTGCATCAAGGGTCTCAAGTGGATCCATGGGGAGACTATAACCTTAGTCAGATTGTAAAATAATAATAAAAAAACAAAATATGTAAATAGTATACAATTAGTGTAATTAAAAACCAAAAACATACTAACTGTATGAATGTATGAAAAATCAATAGTCTCAATCATGAGTATAAGGCACTAATCACCCATTTGGTCAATCACATATACAAATATGAAATTAATAATGTACAAGAGGGTTTTCTCCCACTACAAGACACATATCATCATGGTATCCAAACTCATAGAGATATATATTTCTATATGATAAACCAAGGCCTCTTCCCAACCAATACCTATAATAAGTGAGGGATTCTCAAATACCCAAGTTCCATGGCCGGTTGAGCAGTGTGTGAGTTCAACTCAGCAGGAAAAAAGTAATACAGTTCAATACCCAATCGATAATATGAAATATATGTGCATGTGATAAGATTGGTATAATGTAAAAACGAAAAAAATAACCACAGAACATAACATACATTCACTAATAACACACAAGAAACAACAAACAAGTGATTAGTGGATGTACGCTTACCAAGACACCACAAACCCTGAACACACCTACTTTAGCTCCATGCTATAAGGATAGTCATAAAAAAAGTCAAAATTGATCAATATCTAGCCACAAGGGTGGTTTAATACTCCTTATAATCCTCAAGGAATAAAGTTTAAGCCAGGGTATAAAGATGACTAGTGAACATGTACTTGGAATCTATAAGGCATCGAGTCTCATATAAGGCCACAAGGATGAATAGTGAACATGTACTAAAGATCTAAAAGGAATAGAGTCTCATGTTAGACCAAAAAGATGAATATCCCCAAGTATTGGTGATATGTATCTCTGAATCATGAAGGAATCAATGATACCATGTTACTTAGAATCCAAAGGTAATTGAGAATCAACTTGGTACTTGGAATTCATAAGGCATCGAGTACCAACATGTTAATCAGAGTTCACATAGAATTGATCTACATTTGGACACAATAATATCATTCTCATAACATTTACTCTTGTACTCCATCTTAAATGTTGAGATGAACACATACTTCTACCATGATCCAGTGGAAATTTTCATAAAACCTAAATTAATAAAATTGGAATCACAGGGGAAGAAAATAGAAACAAGAATGAAAGTAGAGGGAGGATAATCACACAAAAAATTACTGAAGAAACCACCCAAAATCACTCAAAATAGAATGTGGATAGAGGATACCTAGGGGAATATGATATCCTTGGTTTCACACACATAAGATAATAGGAGGAGGGGGGGGGGGTTGAATCCCACATTTAATTTTAGGCAATTTATTACTTTTAATGAAAATCAACAGGCTATATGATTTGAAAAACCATGTGCCAACCATGAAAATGGAACTGTAGAATAAATCACACCTCACATGATTTAGATGCAATATTGTCCAAAAAATATGCTAATTTTGAAAAATGACTCTATAAATGAATTTCAAATATCACATGGTTTTTCTTCAACAATATGAAAACTACATTTCATACCTCTAAAGAACCAACCCATATAGTTTGGATGAATGGTTTTTACTAACCATTATCTAACCATACACATGAAAAAAATACATTAAAATTTTCAAAAAATAAACTTGAAGGGACCAATAATAATTTGAGTATCTGAGGTACCTTCTGGGCCTCTGTCCATATCTAAAAAAACCACCTTAGGACAGTCTAACTCTCTGAATTCCAATTAGAATATCCATTTTTGAGAATAACCATTTATATAGAAACCAAAAATTAAAATTGGTATTTAATTTTATAAATTAATAAAGGATAGGGTTAATAAACTCTCTACCATAACACTTATCATCCTTGAGAAGTCTCAATAGTATTTTAACCATGATTCATGACTTATCTATGTCGACAATTCACCACCAATACACTGCAATCTACCACTAAACACCCATTCCACTTCCATTACACAACTCCAAACACTAAATCCAGATACAACCTCTTTTATAAAAAAAATCCTCATTTGATACTTGAACCACCTCAATGTTACATAATTCCATCACTTCATCATATCATAACCCATGTAAATAAAATGGATAAAATAAAAATTTCATCAATTCATCAGTTCACATCCCATGGAAAATAAATGGGTTCCATAAACTAATCATCATCATAATTATAAATCATCTAAGTAAAGAATATGGAATTTTTAATTGGTTTATATCCCTGGTAAATCATAATTAACATCATGTAATCTTTTTATAGACTAAAACTCCTTTAAAATACCATTCAAACATTTCATGAGAAAAATACACTTTTTTCTTTAAAATATAATTTTTTCCAAAATATTATGTAAATAATTTTATTTAAAAAGAAACTTGAAAACTTGTATAAAAATATTCAATGAAATTAGTGTTAATGATGGTAGTAAATTTCATTTCTTCCATATAAGGTAAAACAAAACATTCCTTTTACATTTTTATAAAAATTCAAAAAAAATAACTCATTCAGAAAATGAAAAGAAGATTCCTTTTAAATCATTTAATAAAAATTAAAACATGGGAAAATGAATTTAAAAAATCATTGGAGATTAATAAAAATATTCTTTAAAACATTTTATAAAATATAGACGAGGAAGATAAGTATTCTTGACCAAATAGTAAAATATAATTGATTTTTCTTAAAAATGTTCATTGAGTCTCTTTAATACTTAAAGGGAAGAAAATGAAAGGAAAAAAATGTATTCATAAAAAATAACTAGATAATAAGAAAAATAAAATAAAAGTATTAATCATATAAGGATCATATTATTTCCTCTAATGGAAATTAAACTATAAACAATCCCAATTAAAATGGGATTGAAGTATAAATCCCTTACCCCAAGTATCATCTTTCTTCACACACATTCAAACCTACTGTATAATAAATATAGATTTATTATAAATATATTATATAACCATAATTTCATATATCATGACATATATGGTTTACTTATAATATCTTATCACCTATTTATTAACAATTTTTTATTAAAATCACTATTTTACGTGATAACTGCTCTGTTATTCATGCATGTTTCAGTTCAGTAGTTCGGAACCGTATACCTTGATCATGATTAAATAATATATATATATGTTATTAATGATATAAATATAATATATAATCAATATATATATATGTATGTATTTATATTCTTCCATAAAATGTTTAAATAGAAAAATGAATTACACAATTCATGGAGACGGTATGCCGTACATACACATGAGCGCTGTTTCTATTTTTCAATGGATAGAAATAAAGAAATGTAACTAATAAATCAACTTTATAGAATCATTAATATATAATATTTATCATATATACTCATTAAATCTATCTTTATTACCATACATGTAAAGTGAAAATGAAAAACCAATTATATCGATTTGCGAGGCGGTAACCTGCTGTAAAAATGAATGATGGTATGATTTCCCATTTGATGAAAGAGAGGATGGATATAGATTAAGAAATTAATATAATAAAATATAAGTATATGTGATATAATTATGTTACTATACAAGCATGGTTGAAGAATTTATTATGGTGTTTGAAGATGAATTAAATTGAAATAGGTCGACTAAAACGATTACCTATTCATTGAGAAACTTCTTTTGGATTACATCTTAAGACTTGAAGTTATGGTATTTTTGAAATACCATAATATATATATTATGTTGAATAAAGATATTATAGTATTATGGTATGTATTTGATGAGATATAAGGATAAAAGTAGTGTAAATAAGTGAGGGAGGTGGTACCATTTTATAATTGAGGTGAAGGGCACTTTTAGAATTTCATAAGAAATTCAAATATAATAGAGCTATTTTAAATCCAAATGATTACAAATAGACATGATATTGAATATAAATAATCTAGAACTAAAATAACATCATCAAATGAAATTTATACTTGTTTTTGTGTCATTTTAAACCTTATATTTTTTATTAACCCTTGGTTAACCAATTTTATTCTTAACCTTGATAACAAACTTTTCAATATTAAAGGGTTATAATTTTAACTTATAAGGTAAAAACTAGAAAATAAATGTAAAATTTATGACATCATAGACTATATATTATCAACCTTGTACTCTATAAATATTTTTATAATTTTTAAATAATTTAATAATATATTATTTTTTTAAAATATCATTAATGTCAAATTTGATACTATTCATTTAATTTGACATTAAAGACACTAATACAAAGATAAAAATAGAATACAATCATTAAAAAAATACTAATATATTATATTAATCCACAAAAATATTGGTACCCTATAAATCCCTCAAATTATATCACTTTTAATATTTTTAAAATTATTTATTATATTTTTTTTTATTAATTTAATAAATACATTATCAGCATTGTGTAAGTATTTAAGTTAATTATATAATATCTAAAAATTATAAATAAATTACCATATTGAATATAATTTCATTATTCCTGAAATTATAATTTATATTTATTCACCACTTTCATTTTTCCCTATGTGAACACATAAGATATATTTTAAACTAAGAGAGTGACATTTTGTAACTTTCTTTGATTTAAATATTATATTAGAAATTTTCATGTTAATGTGTCCATTAAACAAATAAATATGCATACTAAGGTGATAATGGTAGAATTATATTCATTTAATAATAATTTATAAGAAAAATTATGGCCTTATCACTTAGTTTTAACTTAGATTAACCCGATTTACTCATTACTAAGGTGGTAAATTTTTCCACTGTAACTATTAATATTGAACAAAAATAAAAGGGTAATTTTTTTCCAATTTTGTACCTAATGATTCCAACTATGAAATCAATTTGGTAAAATATAGTACTTATAAGTGTAAGAAATTTATTTGAAAATAATTGCACAAAATGCGATGAAAATCATTTTTAAAAAAATATTGTTTTTAAGAATAAAACTAGATTTATTTATATGCCATGAAAAAGAAAAATATTTGATGAATGTTAAAAAATTTATAGAGTATATAAGATATAACTTTCATTAAAATAATTTATCAATAACGATTAATTTAATTTATTAATATAAAAATACATTACGTGCATAAAAACATTTTTTAAATAACATATATTTTATTTAAAAATGTTTTTTATTTTTATTTACAATTAATTTATAAACAATGAATTTATTTTATACATGTGTAAACTATAATTGTTTTCATAATTTAGTTATTACTATTTATACCCACAAATTTAATATATAGGTTACAATGGTATACCATATTGTAGTTTATTTAGACTCGGGGTTGCACATAACACATGCTATCAAATAAAATTTTAGTTGAAGATAAATATTTTATAAAATATCAGGGTGTTACATTATAACCCACTTAAAATTATTTTTCAATCAAAATTCATCACTCTGATATAAAAAAATGAGGATATATCTGTTTTATCACATCCTTGGGTTCCTAAGTAGCATCTTCAAATTTTTGATTTTTCTAGAGAACTTTAAAAAGTTGAGTTGTCTTATTCCATAGAAATTTATCTCTATGATCCAAGATTCTTAACAATTGTTCCTCATAAAAAGATCATTCTACATTGGTATAACCTTTTATTTTAGTACATGTTAAGGATCATGTTTGTACTTATTGAGGAGAGATATATAAAACACATCAATAAATTGAGAGAGGTTTAGTGGAAGCACCAAGTGATAAGCTACCATCCCTACTCAATCAAGAATATAGAAGGGTACAATATACCTAGGGCTCAAATTTTCTTTATTATTTAATATAATAACCTTCTTCTCTAGAAAAATTCTTATGAATTTTTTTTTCATCAACTTCAAAATCTAGATCTCACTAACAATTTTTTCATCAGAACTTTTATGTTGACTCTGAGATGCTCTTATGTGATTTTGAATGGATCTTATTTTATCTACTATTTCCTCAAATATATTAGGTCTCAATATCTTCCTCTCTCTAATTTTATACCTAAACATTAGAGTTATGTATTTCCTTCCATAAAAGGCTTAATGAGGATCTATATTAATGCTCGAGTGAATGCTATTGTTGTTTGAAAAATCTACCAACAGAAAGTATTGATCCCAACCAACTTTTAATTCTATAGAGAGAGATCTAAATATTTACTCTAGGGTTTCAATAGTTTTCTACTGACCATCTAACTAAGGATGATAAGTAGAATTAAAACTAAACTCTAATTTTTAGCATAAAAATACACTTTTTTCATAAAATTATTTTGACACGTTATGTGTGCTGTTATTAAAATTATTTTTTAATACCCTTAAAAATTTTATTTAAAAAATGAATATCATATTTGGAATCATTAGTTATAAATTATGTAATAAATATTATTTTATTTTTTGAATTTAAATGTAAATTACTTATTTAAAAATTAGCTATATCAGTAAAAACCAAAAATTTTAAAAGTAAAATATATAATAGTAAAATACTTAAAAAAATGTTAAAAAAATATGTGAAAATGTATGGTTTATGATTTATCAAAATTACCCCTTTACAAACTCCATTATTTTATATTATTGGATCCACTTGAACTTTTAATTGTGACTTTACCTTTTATATTATTACAAAAATGAAACTCTTATACCTTATAAAAAGATCTATCAACACTGTAGTTCCCGAACCCATATTTCCACTAGAATAGTGCTTAGGGTGATTTGACTGTTAGGCCTTTGGTATACCTCCCCATATTCCAAAGGCCATCTACTAGAACTATGGGTTTAAGGAGTTGATAATGGGGAGACTATACCCTCTAGTGATGATAATAATAATGGTCTAAATAAATATAGTAGTGGAAGAAAGACTATGAGATGATGTGACTAGTAACCTACTATAGAAGAAGTAATATCATAGAATTGTGGAAGCATGAATAAAGAAGAAGTAGTGGAATAAATAAATAAAATATCCGAACATACCACTTATAGAAACATGTATACAAGTCCGGTCATACAAGAAAATAAGTAGAAGGGGTCACCCATAGTCAACCTGAGTATATACATATATAAGCATGCTGATAAAAAGTAAAAATAAAAAGATAAACTCTAGATGATGCAGGAACCCATGGTCTTATCCATCCATCCCACACAAAAGACTAAACTTAATCACTAAGTTTTAGCTTCTGAGTTGGAACCTTGACCTGATTGTAGAAGCATAAAGTCTAAACGCGTCTTGAAGGGCCAGATTATTATAAGAGAATAACCACAGTAGGCCACTGCCAATGTGTTCCTATCTTAAATTTATGATAAGGAAGGTGCATCTAAAAATAAATATAACACCACATGCATATAATATAAATAACATACTACCCTTATGCTCAACATCTATATGAAAGTAATTACCTACTTTGTACATCACTGGTATAATGGTAGTGGAAAGGATCCTTAACATAAATAAAATCAAGGAATCCTCTATTAAAGTCATCTCAGGTGAACCCTCAGGTTCCACCTATAAAAGAGTGACCCAGAACATCATTCCATCAATTATGTACCAGCATCTAAAATGGAAAAAAAAAATAATAAGAACCTAGTCCCACAGACCCTGCTAAAAAACTACCTCCGGCTCAAAGCCCGACATCCTGAGGCACAATGACGACTGTACTCCAAATAATAAACACCATTAGCTCAAAATATGATGTTCTAAGGAATGTTGATATCTATCCTCCCTACTAATCCTAGCCCATTACCTCATTATATAGGGAGCCTCAGCCCCCAACTGACGATCTCAACACCATCAACCAATGGATCCTCAGCATCCCCATGGATTTATATAGTAAGAACATCCACCTATACTAGTGACCAACACCACCCTAAGCCAAATCAAATAGAGGCCTCTACCCATAAAAGTGGTCAACACCACCACATCATCTGAGTCCTATCTATGTGCACAAAACTCCAATGACACATTGACCAATTATGGTGAGTGATAATCACAAAAAATGTACCTAATCTACATTAACCCAACACCTCGTGCCCTTGTGACCACATCATTCAACCTGATGGTCCATAACATCTCAAATCACATGGTCCATGCTCATAACCGGATGATGTTAATGCCTCAATATGATGACCATGTTTCCTAGCCTATGATCAATATCACTTATAGAATCTAATCTTTACTCAACCTGATGAACAAAGTCACCTCAATCCAGATGGTCAAAACCATCTAAATCCTTGGTCTATGCCTATAACGTTCCCATAGAACCATTAAATGAAATATATATAATTAAAATTTAATTTAATAAAGAAAAACTATCCTAGCCTAATCTTTCTAAGGCCCGAAGCCTGTCACCAGGATTAAACTAATTGTATTCAGGTGGAATCATGTCCATAGGAATCTCTAATTATCATTTAATAAATTTTAAAGCAAGCAATTAATTAAATAGGGTCTCACTCGGACTACCCAATGGAACACTCTAGAAAAAAACCTAAAACACAAATTAAATCAAATAGAAATACAGGAAAAAACTACCTATTTTTGTTAGATGTCCCCTTATCCAATATCAACCTTTTTCTCAATATTATTTAGAATAAATAAGTGTTTTAGACAAACACACTGAAAATAGGGTAAAATGGATCACATGGATTTAGCACTTTGTACATATAAAACAGAGAGAAGAATAATCAATAGGATAAAATACCTTACTAATTTGATTCCAATGAACCTAAAAATGATCAATTTGGAGTTTGTATGGAGAAGAATGACCAAATACTAAGGAAGGAGGGGGAGAGGGATCTCCTCTGTCATGTTCATGGGTGGAGAAGAAAATAGAAGGAAAATCATGTGCCAACTATGCAGATCCCACTACCTAGAAACCACACACACACAGTCATCCCGCATGGTTTTCCAAACCATGGTCAAACCATGCACAAACCTATGCTAAAAACAGTAGACTCGAACACATGAACATGTTACCCCTCTTGCATAGATTGAAAAACCATGTACAAATCTTTAATAGGGCCACACAGTTTCATGTAAGAGGATACACAATTTTCCCAAACACAAGACTCAACCTATGCCTTCTAGAAACTAGGTTTTCAAGGCCTGATACTCCCAAAACCTATAAAAAACCTCAAGGAAGTTTTTTATAATTAAAAATAATCTAAAAACAAGGACTTGGGTCAAAGGAACTATTAGAATTAAGTTCTGAGGATCAAGAAAGAAGTTTCTTCAATCACCAAACTCTAAAAATTCAAATGAGTTGAGGATTTTGACCCACTAAAAAAATGAGATGTTATAGTCCCCCCAACTTAACATAGCTTGTCCCTGAGCTATAAAACTTTATCTAGAGATGGTACCTAACATACCCATCTCATTCTAAAAAAAACTTGTCTACCCTAGTCTCAAAGTGACAGGTCAACTCTGTCAAGGTTCTCCTCACCTTAGGAGTTACCTACCCCGATTGCTTCCTGACCCAAAATGAAAATAAGCCAATGGTCTACTTACCATCACTGGACTCAGAAGTCTTCATGTGGTGCATCCACACTCCTACACCTTATCAGGTGCTCAAATCATGCCCGTGTTCACATATAACACCTATAAAGTACTAAACCTCATTAGATTCACATGTCATTAGCATTTAAAACATGGTATCTAAGAGGTCCTACATCTCATTAGATTCCCATAAGAAGTTATGGTGCCTCATACCTCATATAAATCCTACATCGCAATGATGACTAGATGCAAATTCACCTCAATGAAACCAACTACTCATCGATGCCCAGATACTAACACACCTAAAATAATCCTGCATAACATTGATACCAATAGATAAATCCCTATTCAATGCACCTTATATATATATATATAACACATCCGAGCTGATCCCAACCTAATAAACAGCATCCAGTTAGACCAAAAGTATATCATGTGCACCTTGTGCTCTCAAAACCAAAAATTCCTACAAAAAGGGACATGCCAAAGAAAAAGAAACTTGACCATACACACAAAATGTACCTATAACTGTCATTGGATCACTAGCCTGCTCTGACCTTGGTAGATCAACGTCGTACACCTAGCCTAAAGTCTAACCGCTAGAATTCTATCCTCCCTGTGGAGCTGCACCAACTAACGACCACTGACCCCACTTCTGGGTCCCACTATCTCTACCATGATCTCTATGTGTAGATGAATCTAAATTACCAACTCCTAGTACTACTCTAGGTCTGAACTTAGATGCCTATGTATATCCTAGTACCTTACTACTATCTACCCAAGAAGGATTACTTCATAACCTCTCAAGATTCACAACCTGGAAGCATGATTAACAATCCTTCAGTTCTTAATCACATCGTATCCACATGTGTCCCAACTTCACGCACTAGAAACACACCATTTGAGACCCAATTCTCGATGGTTTACTCAATTCTCTAACCTAAACACCCTTTTGATACTCTTCAAAACCTTTCTACCTACTGTATAAAGCATCACCACTACAATCAACCAAATCCATCACCTGACTCGAGTATGATCGGTCTGTCAAATTTCCCTCATCTCTAAATGCCTGATTCACCACCTTCAAGAATGAGGCCAACCTGAATATTTTTACCTAAACCTAAATGGAATGCAGTAAACCATCTTCAAAATGACTCACCCTCACAATGTCATCATCCACTATACTAGGTGTGAAACAAGGCAAGTCAGTGAAATTATTTACATAGTCAATGGCAGGCATTCCATCCTATGTTAGGCTTAAGAACTCTTGAGATATATCCTCCCACAATGCCTTTTGAAAGAAGCGATTGAAGAACCAGACCTTAAAATATTTATAGGCTAGCACCTTATGTTTTCCCGCCTGAACATGTACGTCTCAATAGTGCTTTTCTAGTTCTCTGATCATATACATAGCTAGCTTCACCCTTCGACCAGGGGGTGTCTCAAGATGCTTGAAGATGGTTTGTAGTGACTCGATCCAGTTCCCAGCCTCTTATGGTCCACCCTCACCCTAAAATAGTGGTGGGTGTTGCGACTAGAACTATCAAGTCAATTATTCCATGGAAGGATCCAATCCCAAAGCCCCCCTATCAAAACCCTGTATAACCCAAAACAGGATTTCTATAACCTACTCATCAAGACACGACCCAAATCCTACCAAATCATGTGACTGTACTACCTGTACTAGAGCCTATACATGTTCTTTTACATATAGATCAATATCTTCTCGACCCTCCGGTGCCTCATCCTGACCCATATGGGCCTGAAACTGTGCATTCTCCTATGTCACCAAATCACCACCTTCCTAACGCTCCATCAAAATTCATCTAGGAAAGAACTCTCTAACTAAAAATAAAATGGTAAAAAATACATAACACACACACACACACAAAACAAAATAAAGATAGGGAAATAAGTAACATGCAACATAATATCACTGCCCCTACACTCCCCCATCACAACCATGTCACATTATATCTAGCCACATGCCCATCACCTACCCATATTAGAGTCAGGTGTCAAAAGTAACACAACCTCATAGAACCCTTCCTACCCACATTAGATTTAGGCATCAAGTATCATCCATCCTCATGGCCCCTCACCTTCCCATAACTGGGAAAACATTACATAACATTTGAGGTAGTTGAGTAGAATGCTACTAAAGTGAAGCTATACTCGAATGGCCCGAAGGCCTTATTTTTGTTTTATTATAGATAATCCCCCTTTTAAGGGTTGAAGGGGAACCCGTACATGACCCGTAGGCCCAATAAACAAGGCCCAACATGACCCACAATACATGACCTGAAGTCCCAGAGGCATACCATGCCCATTACATGACCCGTAGGCCCAGCCCACTAGAACTACCCCTCCCCAGTGTCTTGAATCATTGATCTCCTTAGCTCCCCACCTTGCATTGCTGATCGGCTAGAATTTCCCCGTACAAAGCTACAAGGTGCCTGGTCTCGATGGCGGCTGCCATACCCTCTCATTCTTCCAATCCAGTTAGCTCTGCATCTGGTGGCTGCTACTTCTATTGCTCTGATCCTCTTCTGGGGACTGTTCTATGTGAACTAGGCTACTAAAGTGAATCTATGTAGGTAACCAATATTTATCTTCCTTTTTTGACATTTTAAACATCTCACCCACAATAATCATCCTTGAATTATTATATCAAATCTAAGAGAACACATATATTTTACATATCACATCACATAAAGGTCTTATTGAAACCACATGCTCGGGATGGCTACGTTGAATGCCACCAAAGAAGGATAACTAGGAAAACACTGTTTTGATTTATTTGTTAACCCTTTAAATAACCAAAAACATATTTGAAAAATCCAGGTTCCCAATGATGATCACAAGAAATTTATCATAGGAACATGCATATAAATATATATATAAAATCCTTTATGCCAATAAAAAATCATAAGAAATCATCCCTTTCCATACTGGTCCAAGGGTTTATATCTCCTACCTTGCCATACCAAGACAAGGGTCACATATCATAACATAAAAAAATCACACCCAAGTTCAACACACAAGGTGGAAATCATATAAAACTAAAAAATATCAAAGAATAATAGAAATACCCACCCCTCTAAACTTAGTCTGTCCATCATGCATGGGGCTACAAGAACCAAAACATGAGCTCTGAACCCAATTCTGACTACATATTAGTATATGGTCTACCCTAACCCAAATAGTAAGATAAAAATAAAAGAAAAGAATAATTTTATATCATTATTATCCATCCAAACACCAGTACAAATTCCCAGTCATGAACTACTCTAATACCATTTTTTAGGCCCTGACCCATCTTGCCACCTGAACTGTGCTTAGGGTCAGCTGAACACTAGGCCTTAGTCTTTCCTCTTCATATGCAAAAGGCTACCGAATAGTATTGAGGTTATAAATAGGTGATAGTGGGGAGACTATAACCTTTTATTATGATAATAATAATGGTCTATATAATTATAGTAGTGGAAGAAAGACCATAATTAGACAAGACCAGTAACTCACCGTAGTGGAAAAAATATCATACAATAGTGGAAACATGAATAAAGTAAAAAAAAATTGAAGAAGTAAATGAAATATCCAAACACACCACTTTTATAAACATGCATACCACTTAGGTCATACAAGATAATAAGTAGAAGGGGTCTCCCATTCCCAAACTCTGTATATACATATTTAATATTGTTTATAAAAAAAAATTTAAAAGGTAAACTCCACCAGATGTAGGAACCCATGGTCCTTTCCATCTATCCCACAAAAAAGGTCTAACCTAATCACTATATTCCAGCTTCAGAGCTTGAACCTTTAACTAATCATAGAAGCATAATGTCTACACACATCATGAAGGGCCCATGTAGGGTGTGATATAATCTCAGTTGGCCACCACTAATGTGTGCCTATCTTACATATGAGATATGGAAGGTGTATCTAAAAATAAATAAAAAAATCACATGCATATAATATAAATAACCTTATTCCCTTGTTCTCAATAGACTTAAGGAATCAGTTAGCTGCTTCAGTAATCACCAGTATAATGGTAGTGGAAATGATCCTTAGCACAAAATCTCAAGGAATACTTTGATGAACATCATCCCTAGTGAAACCTTAGGTTCCACCTCTAAAAGAGTCACCTGAAAACTCATGCCATTAATCATGTGACAACATCCAAAAATGAATTCCCAAATAATAAGAACCTGGTCCCTCAAACCCCTTCTCGAAAGATGATGTCAATTCAAAGCCCAAGGTCTTAAGGCACAATGATGTCTATCCTTTAAATAATAAACATTATCATCTTAATAGATAACATCATGAGGAATGGATATATCCTTCCTCCCAAATAATCCTAGCCCATAGCCTCAATATATGGTGATCCTCAACCCCAACTAATGGTCTCAAAAATTTCAACTGATGGATCCTCACTATCCCCATGGATTTCTAACTAAATAAACTCCAACTATACTGGTGATCAACACCAACCTAAGCCACATCAAATGAATGCCTCTATCAACACGAGTGGTCAACACCACCTTATAATATAAGTCTTATATGTGTGTACATGACTCCAATGGTGCATCATCCAATCACCGTGAGTGAAAATCACCAACAAAGTACCTAAACCTAATCAAACCAGAACCACATTCCCCAGTGACCATGTCACTCAACCTGATGGTCCACACCATCTCAAATCACAAAATCCATGCCTGTAACTTGACAACCACATCGACTCAATCCGATGACCATGTCACCCAACCTATGATCAATATCACTCATAGAATCCAGGTCTTACCCAACTTAATGACCAAATTCACCTCAATCTAGATGGTCCACACCATATCAATCCTTAAGCCACGCCCATCACATTTCTATAGAACCATCATAATAAATATATATAATGTAAATTTAATTTAATTAATAAAAACTACCCCGACCTAATTTTACTAAGGTTTTAAGACTCTCACCCGGCTTAAACCACTTGTAGTTAGGTGGAAGCATTCACATAGGCATCTTCAATGATCATTTAATTTATTTAAAATCAAGGAATAAATTAAATAGGGTTTAAATCAAACTACCCAATGACACACTCAAGAAACCCCTACAAAACATGATAACAATAAAATAGAAAGATATAAACCACCTACCTCATGGTGTCAAATATCTGTTCATCCAATATCAGCCTCTAACTCAAGCTGACTTGGAAAAATTCAAAATTTTAGACAAACACCTAGAAATTAGGGAAAAATGGATCACATGACTTTATAACTACATATTGAAAGATAAAATAGTAGAATAAGTAATAGGATCAAATCCTTTACTAATGTGGTCCCAACACACATGATAGTGATTGATTTAGAGTTTGGATGGATGAGAACAACCAAAGCCTAAGGAAGGAGGAGGAGATGATTCTCCTCTTTTGTGCATGCAGGTGGATAAGAAAAGACAAGGAAATAAACTTAAAACAAATGAGGTAAAAAATCATAAATTCAAAAATTTAAGTGGGCCATATTATTTGACAGTACGGTTTGGCTAACTGTGCAGATCCCACTTCTTAGGAACCACACATGCACGGTCGACCCATATGGTTTTCCAAATCATGTGTAAAATGTGAGTGATACTCTACTAAAAATTATAGACTTGGATGCATGTTCGTTATCCACCTATTATATGTTTTGAAAAACTATGCACAAATCTAAGGTAGGGTTGCACAATTTCACTTGGGAGGCCAAATGTTTTTCCCAAACTGTCGCCTCAGCCTGCGACTTCCCAAAACTGGGTTTTCGAGGCCCAATGCTTTTAAAACCCATTGAAAATCCAGAGGCACTTTCCATGAATTTAAAATCATCTAAAAAAAGGGTTCATGTTAAAGTAACTATTGGAATTAGTCTCTAAGTATCAATAAATAATTTTGTTAGACCACCAAAACCCAAAAATCTAAACGGGTTAAACCCACTCAAAAATCCCGGGAGGTTACAAACACCCAACCTCTACTTACACCCAAATACTATAATAGTCAACCAAAATCTGGAAAAATAAATACCAAACACACTTATACTTTTCCAATAGGTTCATTTATTCTCATAATACCACCCATTGAAGACTTTTTCCAATTTTAAAAGGAATTCTTTCAATGAGTAAAGTAAAATTCTCAATTAATCCATTTTCATTTATTTTGATTTATTTATTATTATACCTCATACAAATATAATCTAACCATGCTGAAATAATTACATCAGTATAACAATTATACTGAAAATTTATTATGTTTATGGTATAACTATTTTCTACCTTCCTCCTAACCTTTCAATAAAATGAAAATGTTGCTTGTGTTACATGAAAACTACTACCTCCCTGAGAGACGTGATCTGTTTTTCATAAATTCCTTACATGGATGGATAAAATAGGGTATATAATGAATAAATATTATATTTTAAAAAGTATTCATATTTTGAAAATATAATCTAGTTCTTACCCTCTTTCCATTCTATGGAAAATGAGAACTTCACTCGTGTGTACATGCAGACTACTGCCTCGACGAAACAACATATTTAGTTTTTCATATAGACTTTTATTCATTATATAAATCTCATAAAATATGATTCAACCAATTTAAACTATATAAATAATATCATCATACTTCTGTAATAATGATATTATGTGAAAGGGATCACTTTTATAAGCATACTCACCAATCACTTATATCATGTTCTTGGTTGGGTTAGTTTATCGACCAACATAAACACTGCTATAAAATTCTATCATGGATGAGTATGGAAGACTAAATAATGTTGTTATTAGAAGTAAATGAATATATGAAATTTATTTAATGGTTCTAAATAGTTTATATTAATATTTTACCTTTTTTAATAACTACCATTATTCTTTAAAAAATGTCTGAAACAAGCTTTTCACTGATTTTGTTTTCATTAACCGAATATAAAACTCTCATGAAATGGAATTAGAACATCATAAATAATTAAAAAAACATATTATATTAAAATTAATAATATTTTAATTATAAAATTAGTATCAAATAATGGGGATCTAAATCGACCTTACAAAGTTTGTGCAAAACAATTAAAATTAAAAAAACATCTGATGAAGAAAATAAACTACAAGTAACTAGTAAATGATTAATAAATAATTTTAATTTAAGAGTATAAAAGGTAATATATATGAAAAAGGTTATTTAATGTTATTAATATATTTATTTTTTTATATATGAAATTATAAAAAGTTCAACTATGTGGGAATACAAGGTAAGGTATTTTCTCATCTCACTTTCATTCTTTTAGAAAAATTCCATATTAACCACTTTTTTCTTATTTGGTGTATATATTATCCTATAGATACTTTTTATCATAATTTTTTAGTGAAATTAAAGGGATTTGAAAATACATATAAAGTTCTATTTTTAATGGATTTTGATTCCGGTGATACCAAATCCATAATGGATATTGATAACTCAAATCTTATTTTTTTGAGTTATGATGCTTCTTCTTGAAATTATTTCTTCTATTCTTGGTTTCTTACACAATAAGATTTTATATTGAACATTATATTTATATTTATAGAATATTAATTCTTTGATTTAATCTTGTTCCTTGTAAAGTTTCTTCCCTATAAAAATATGACATTGTTAAGTATAATTCCCATTTTCTTTAAAAATTATTTCTCTTCCATGTCTATATTTTCTCTTCCCAACAATGCTATTTTTTTTGGAAACCTAATTTTATGTTATATCATGTTTCCTTAATATTTCCCTTTTCCTATTTTCAAAATGATTTTTTAAATCTTTTCATGAAATGGGTTTTTAATGAAGTATTTTTAAAATATTTAAATGTTGTTATTTCCTTTCATAATCAAATGTTTTATCAACTATTATACATTACATTTATAAAAAATTTATGTTATTTCAACAATATATTATTTCATATTATTTTTAAAATTAGGTTTTTTTAAAAAAATTCCCTTTACATTTTTGAAAATTACTTTTTAATGTGATTTATAACTTATTCATTACGATAATGTTAAAAAGGTTTTTTAAAATCTCCTCCATGGTTTTATTTATATTTTCCTCTTAATCTCGGAAGGATTTATTACTACAAGGATCTAACCTTAAAAATTACATAATCTTGAGTTTTAATTAAATAATTCATTCTCTTACATTTTTGGATATTTTTATGTTTATATTTTTAGAGAATTAGGATATAACTCATACATAACATAACTATATAAAAAAAGTGGATATTTCCAATTAGTATATATTTTTATACCAATATGAATCTAAAAGATAAAACATGATTTCTTTTCATGAAAAATATTTACAACATTAATCTTGAATTATTCCTTTACCTTAACCACCCTTAAAAATGATGAAAAACATTTTACAAACGTGGGATGATTACAAAGATATTATTAAGGGATATAAAAATAATGAAAAACATTATTCTAGTGAAAACATAAAAACCCATGAAATGTTTACCTTTATTTCAATTTTCTTTGAGTGAAATAAATAAACCATTTTCATATGTTTTTTATCAAATAAAATCATTAAATCTAATAGCAATCATATATAAATCATATAGGTATCTTGGGACATAATTATCTATACCACTCTTAAAAATGGAATAACCATATAGTCGACTTCCTTACCTAATGAATTAGAGGGCTATCTCAGATCCACCATTCTGTGGTTTATAACATAACCTACCATACTTGGTTTATAAAAAAACCACCCATAATTGTTTTAATAAGTAACAAAATTTCATAATAAATAATTTCCAAGAACCATAACACATAAAATCTTTCAATTTTAACATCACACTTATAAAATATTCTCTTTACCCATAATATTTTTTTAGATATTTAAATATCTATACTTTTTAAAAAACCATTTTCAATAAAAAAATACCAAAAAAAGGAATGAATATTTTTATTTGAATAAAAAATGAAATCTTTTAAAGGAAGGAAAAATTCAATTAATGGAAATGGTGGTGGAAAATTAATTATTATTATAAATTTTAAAATATAAACCTCATTTTATTTTTTGTAAAGAAAGTCACACATTTTGTACAAAGATTCATTTTTTAAAAAAATTAAAAGAAATAAAAAATTACTTTTATAAAACTATCATGTCCATAATAAAATCATTATAAAAACATGTAAATGGAATAAAGAGTTAGTTATAATCAAAATATTAAAAGAGAAATTGTTTAAATAAAAGTCCCTAATCACTTTGGAAAAATTTGAATAAAAATCCCCATAAAATAATAACATTAAAAAAATGTTAAATACCATGATAATAGATAAATACATGATATAAAATGTACAAGGGGATGCATATACACCTCATAAAATAATATAGGTGCATAAAATCAAAATATACCTCAATGAAAGAAAAATGAGATGACGTCCCTTACCTTGAGTCTGAATCATCTTATACCTTATTTATCTTACTAATTAAAAAAACTTAAGTTAGTTATTTAATTTATTAAGAACATTTTTTAAGTTTATTATTCATTTTATTTCCCTTATTACAATGTTATATATGATTACATATTCAATAATGTTTACTTCATATGTTACAATGATATTTGAATTATGTGTCAAAAATGACTTGGCAGTCTAACTATGGTTAAATAGATCATAGTTTAAACATACCCTAAATAATAATAATGAAATAATTATAATATTTATAAAAAAATTATAATTTTAATTCCAATAACTAAATATAGTTTTGAGAAATGAAGTTCGTAAGGATCATTGAGATCGTAGGCCTTGCTTACGCTGGAGTAACGTTTCCATTTTTCAGTGGCCATTAAAAAAAAGAGGTATGTAATATTTTATCTTTCCATAATGATCATAATATAATATATAACATATTATTATTTTTATATATATATATATATATAAATCATTCATATGGTGTGGCGATGAAAATAGAGTTACATCGCTTTGTGATGGCGGTAGTCCACACATACACGAATGGCATTATCATTTTTCAGTGAGTAAAAAGGTAAGAAATAAAATTATATATTATTTTTAAGAATTATAAATATGTCATAAATATAATAATTATTTAATTTATATCACATATATTTATTAAATGTTTTATTTTTTTTTTCATGTGAAGCGTTATTGAAAAATGAATCACATCGCTTCGCGAGGCGATAGTCCACCGTACACACAAGAAACATTATTGTACCCCATAGGGAATTTAATTCAAAAAGTTATGTGTGATATAATGATTAAATTTGTATAATTATATTTTAGATATCAAATATATACTTTAAATTCATCATCTTACCCAACTGTGAGAGGTTTTGATGGAAAATGTGTTACATTGGTTTGCGAGGCAGTAGATCGTTGTACACATGAGCGACGTTACCATTTCCCATTTGAAGAAAGTGGATATGGATATAGATAATTAACTTAAAATAATAAAATATTAGTATATTTTATATAATTTTGTTATCATGTAATAATAAATTAATAATATTTGAAGAAGGTAGAATAATAAATAAAACAAAAATCCATAGGTAAGAATTTTATCTCTTATTAGACCACCTCTTTTGGATTACACCTAAAGTATTCATAGAATGAATTTATGAAAATAATAATGATTCTAGTATGAGGGGATGGAATTTAGTATGTTATTTTTTAGGTATTATCTAAACCAAAAGGGTTTTACGATGTGAATAAAAGAGGATAGAGGATAGCCTTTTATAAGTGAGGTGAGTGACACACTTAAGAAGCACACTTCTCACAGCCGAGTCACAACTCACCCCCCAGAACCAATTCCCATTTAAGCTATTATTGCTTCCATGTTCAAGTAATATCATTTAAATAAAGTTATGAACTACTGGGCAACTAACAGCATAAGCACAAACCAAGGAAAAAGTTACAGCCAACAACAATTTAAGCATTCACCCCCGGTTCTCTTGAAAAGTAACAACAACAAAGGGATAGGTGAGATCCCTCGAAGTAGTGGAACCAAAGAAAAACCCGATATACAGCCCCATGTTAACAAAATCTAGGAGCCAATGGTTTCTCAACAATAGAGGATCCCACCCCAATTCGTGATATACGCAGAGTAATCACATAGCCTCAAATTCACAACCAGCGAAATTATAACAACAGGGGTTCCCATCCCCACCCGCATCGCCCCAACAATCGACCCGTGAAAGAAACAACCAAACCACTACCACCAACATAAAGCAGGCCCATGTAGGTATTTTTAGATTTAAAAGATTCAACACACCCCATGGTTTCAATTCCACTGTGCTTTAACTGGGGTTATCACAGAAAAGGGTTGATCCCGGTGCTTGCAATTTATTTAACCGAGTATATGTAATTAACCAATTACATGTTATGGTCATTTAAACATAAAGGGGTACCTAGGTTCATTAGTGCACAAGGAAATACCACCAACGACCATAATTTTCAGTGAGCATAGGCCCATACAATTCACAACACATAACAACATAAAAAGAGTATAGCAGAACATTGGTCACACCCCCTTCATTCTTTAAAGGTCCTTTCATTATCTTCATTAAGTTAGGTTTCATCAATTTCCACAGAGACAAAATCATGCCCACCCCACATGATACACAGAATGAGAGACGAAGGATAAAATCGCTACTTGAAGGATCGACGTTAAGTCCTCGCGTGGAAACTGGAAAACAGAAGTGGTAGGAACTCCACAGAATGCGATCAAGGAAAACTTCGCAACAGGGGTACGGATCGTCGAGAGGAAGGGTACTCCAAGAAGGATGATTGATAAAAGAAACCTAGGGAGAAGCCTTTAGTTATAAAGGCTGATTCCCGGGATGGTTAAGATACGAAAAGAAAAACTCGAAAATGCGTAATAAGTGGGATCGTGGGTTGACCACGCGGTTGAGACACCCCACATGCTACTTAAAGGTCCCCAACTTTCGGGGTGGTTTAAACCGACGCACACCTCAAGTTTTTTCATTAAAGGGGGGTAACTCACCAATCATTTAATTTAAACGTGAATTAATGGGATTTAAAACTGGCTTAATGGGGTCAAAACATGGTTTAAAAACCCATTAGTGCAAAAAGGAGGTGCTACTGGAAAACCTGTGGGGGTAGGCGAGAGATACCAGTTGGTGACAGCTACTGGTAGACGAGAGATACCGATTGGCGAGAGCTACCGGTAGCCGAGAGCTACCGATAGCCTAGAGGTACCGGTAGCCGAGAGCTACCGGTATCCTAGAGCTAACGGTTGCCGAGAGCCACCGGTAGCGTAGAGCCACCGATAGCGGAGAGCCACCGGTAGCCGAGAGCCACCAGTAGCCGAGAGCCATCGATATCCCAGAGCCACCGGTGGCCGAGAGACACCGGTAGCCGAGAGACACCGGTAGCTGAGAGCCACTGGTAGCCGAGAGCTACCAGTCGCCCTCGGCCACCGGTAGCCGAGGGCCACTGGTAGCTGAGGGCCACTGGTACCCCAAGGTCACTGGTAAGATAGGTATACCAGTTGGCCTCAGCTACCGATAGGCCAAGGCTACCGCTAGGATTCACTGAGAAGCTGGGATGGCCTTCCAGGCCACCCAGAACACCTCAAATATCAGATTTGTTTTACCAAGTAATGGACTCCAAAAACCCAGGCCATTACATCAGATACTTCTCAAACTATTCTCATCCTCGAGAATATAAGAACAACCCAAAAAGGAGAAAAGTGGGGTCTAAACAACCACCCTCTAAAGATACTTCTCAGGGGAAAACCCTGGAGTTGTTTGAAAGATGGAATAGAACCCTCCCCCTACATCCAGTAATACTCCCCCAAGAGTTATCAACCACAAAAATTCACAAAAAGCACAAGGATCACATGTCCAACACATGAGTTAGGGAGTCCACTCCTACATGTCCGGATATTATCCGCTTTGGGTAGCACTGACTCGCCCACACGGGTTTAATCGCATCCACATTAATGCGTCCTGATTAGCAGTCAGGTTTTCCCATCATCACACATTCGTACACACACAAACAGAGAACATTGAACATATCATCTAATAGCTAATCAAAACAAGCATTTCATATATTAAATCACAAGGTACAATATCTCAAGGATCAGAACAAAAACAACAAGGAATTCAAAATAGCTCTGGGTACTGAACGCGTAACTGGGCCTCCTGCTCCCATGTGCTCTCTTCTAGTCCACCATGCCTCCACAACACACGAACCAAGGGGATGGTTCCTCCACCAATCACTTTCTCCTTACAATCCTCAATCTTGATCAGTCGTTCTATGAAGGTCACATCATCTTCGACATCTAACTCTCCCCAATCGATGATGTGGGAGTTATTGTGTAGATATCGACAAAGCTGGGACACATGGAATACATCGTGTATCCTCAGTAGTGGAGGTGGTAGCGCTAGCTTATAAGACACTTCGCCGACCCACCATAACACTTCTAAGGGTTCGATGAACTTGGGAGAAAGCTTACTTACCCTGCCGAACCTCTAATGTCCACGTCAAGGGGAGACCTTCAAGAACACGTGGTCCCCAACCTTGAACTCCAAGGGTCTCCTCCTATCATCGGCATATGACTTATTCCGGTCCTGAGTCGCCTTCATCCTTTCTCGTATAATCTGAACCTTCTCTGTCGTGCTCTGCACCACCTCCAAGCCAATAAAACCTTCTTCCCCAACCTCAGTCTAGTACACGGTGAGCGACACAGCCTTCCATATAGGGCTTCGAATGAAGCCATGCCAATGGTAGAGTGATGGATATTATTTTCGGAAAACTCTAATAGAGGCAAGTGTCAAACCCATGATTCCCCGAAATCCAGTACGCATGATCAGATCATATCATCCAGGGTCTGGATGGTGCACTCTGTCTGCCCATCTATCTGGGGGTGGAAGGTAGTGCTAAGGTGCAGCTGGGTGCCGAAAGCATACTGCAAACCCCTCCAAACTCATGAGGTAAAATGTGCATCCCTGTCCGAGACTATGGAACTCGGAACTCCATGAAACCGCACTACCTCATCCACGTATTTCCATGCTAGAGCGTCCATTGCACTCGACTCCTTAATCGCCAGAAAGTGAGCCGACTTCGTCAAGCGGTCCACTACTACCCAGATGGCGTCGCATACCCCTTGCACCTTGGGTAGTCCCGTGACAAAATCCATCGAGATGTCGTCCCACTTCCACTCGGGGACATATAAAGGTTGCAACAACCTACCTAGAACACGGAGTTCAGCCTTTACCTGATGATACACTAGGCACTTGGCTACAAACTCTACCACTGCTCGCTTTACTCTAGGCCACCAAAGGTATCTCTTCAGACCCTGGTACATCTTGGAAACTCCTGGGTGTACCACTAGGGGCGAGTTATGGAACTCACTAAGAACCTTGCCACACATCGCCTCTGGAACAAAAATCTTCCCCCAGAAGAACATCTGATTTTGACCATCTTTCGTCCACCCTTCCGGGGCATCACCCTGGTCAACTCGGTCGTGCATCACTTCACACTCTGGGTCTCCCCACTGAGACTCCTCCACTTGAAGTAACAGAGAAGACTGCACTGTCATCTGATACATGCAACCTCTACCACTATCCATCCTCACATCCAGGTGCAAGGCAGCCAAATCCTCCATTGGCTTCCAAGCATCTGCCGACTCTCGGACCACATCCTTCTGCGACCTCCTACTCAAAGCATCAGCCACTACATTCCCTTTTCCTGAAGTGTAGAAAATATCGAAGTCGTAATCTTGGAGGAACTCCATCCACCTTCGCTGCCATAAGTTTAGGTCCCACTGGGTGAATATATACCTCAAGCTTTTGTGATCCATGAAAAACAAAAAGTGTTCTCCGATGAGGTAATGCCGCCACAACTTTAGTGAGAAAATGACCGCTGCAAGCTCCAGATCGTGGGTGGCATAATTACTCTCATGAGGGCGTAGCTACCTAGACCCATAAGAGATCACCCCTTGTCGCTGCATCAACAAACATCTGAGGACATGCCCTGAAGCATCACAAAACACCTCATACACTACCCCTTCTTCTATTAGTCTCAACACTGGGGCACTAACCAACTTCTCCTTTAGATAGCTAAAGGATGCCTCAAACTACTCACTCCACACAAAAACATGGTCCTTCTTGGTCAAGGCCATCAAAGGTGCCGCAACTTGAGAGAAGTTGGGTACGAACCTCCGGTAGTAACCTGCCAGCCCGAGGAAACTACGAAACTCTACCACATTCTTGGGTTCTGCCCAAGAAACAACCGACTCAACCTTTGATGGGTCCACCACTACCCCTTTATCGGACACTACGTGCCCAAGGAAGTGCACTTCTCGCGTCTAGAACTTTCATTTCGACAACTTCCCATAGAGTTGGTGCTGTCGGAGGACCTCCAAAACCGTCCTCAGGTGCTCAGTGTGGTCCTCCTCTGATCTTGAGTAGATCAGGATGTCGTCAATGAACATGACTATGAACTGATCTAGATACTCCTGAAAGACGGAGTTCATAATCCCCATGAACATAGCCGGAGCATTCATAACGCCGAAAGGCATGACTACAAACTCGAAGTGCCCATATCTGCACCTGAAGGCCGTCTTCGAGATGTCACCCTCCTTTACCCTCAACTGGTGATACCCAGACCGCAGGTTAATCTTCAAGAACCATCCTTCCCCTTTCAGCTGGTCAAAGAGATCGTCTATCCTTGGAAGAGGGTAGTGATTCTTGACCGTTATCTAATTCAGCCTCCTGTAGTCTATGCACAACCTTAGACCGCCATCCTCCTTCTTCTCAAACAACATAGGAGTACCCCACGGTGACGCACTCAGTCAAACAAAACCCTTCTTCATCAGATCGTCAATCTAAATCCACAACTCCCATAGCTCTGAAGGCCCCATCCAGTTGGGAGCCATTGAAATCGGACAAGCACCAGGCTGCAAGTCTATCCCAAACTCGATATCACATTAAGGGGGTAGAGTCATCACCTCCTCAGAGAATACTTCCATAAACTCACCGAAGATCCCTGGTACCTCCACCATCTCAGCATCCACTGACTCTACTGATAGCTCGACTAACAAGGAGTGGAGGGGTTCCTCTTGCCTGATTCCCTTCTGGCTACTCCACACGCCGGTAAAAGTAACACGTCGGCCGCCCAAATCTGAGAACACAACCCTTCCTCAAAAGCAGTCAATGATGGAACACATAGAGAATATCCAGTCGATGCCTAGGATGACATTGTATGGCTGTATCTATAGCAGTAGTAGATTCCTGACCGACTCATGTGACCCTATCATCAGTCTGCATCCTCTACAAACATATAACAAGTTGGTCTGACCTCCGACTGGGGTGATCAGCACCAGGGGCATTGGAATTCTATCGGCATCTAGACCCAGAGCATAGGCCATACCAGGTGCAACAAAGGAGTGCGAAGCTCTGGTATCGAACAAGGCGTAATCAAGGGTACTGAACAAACTTATCGTACCTCGAACAACCTCCGGTACCGCTAGAACTGCTGCCTCCGCGGCGTGCAACTATCCATGCTCAGCTCCTATGCCCCTCGGCTGTCAGCCACCTCCCCGACCACACCCTGGTCGAGGTACCTGAAGAGTGCCCTGAGTTCGGCCCCCCCTGCAACGTCTGCCTTCGGAAGAGCAGGAGTTCACTGTCCCTGCTGCTGCTGCTGGAAGGGCCTATCTGGAAGTTCCTGCTGAGGCGAGTGCTGGCCCTGTCCGCCCCGCCGTACTGTACTCGGTCCGGTCACTGATTTTGGAGATGTCCATGGCTCCCACAGACAAAGCACCTCAGTCCTAGGCTCGAAGGGAAAGGGTGAGGACCGGGGGACTGGAACTGGAACGGCTGCGGCCTGCTCCCTGCTAGTCGGAACATAGAGGGTCCCGATGTTGGAGGTCTGGTGCTGACGACCTTTCCCTTTGACGTGCCAATATGAATTCCCTCTCGTGACACACTTCCCAATGTGTGCTTCATCTCCACCACCTCTGCCTTCTTCTGGACCTCCAAGTATGTCGGCAAGGTGAAGGGGGTAACAACGTACTAGAGGGAAGGTCTGAGCGCCTCCTCTAAATGTCTCGCCTGAGACTCCTCATCCGGAAAGAGGTCCAGAGAAAAGTAGAGGAGGTCCTTGAACTTGATCCCCAGCTCCCTTACCGACATACTCTCCTACTGGAGGGAGAGTAACTCTTGCCTTTTCTCTTCCTTCATCATAGAAGAGAGGAATTCTGCTTGGAACTCCATCTCGAAATCAACCCATGCCACCTCGGCCTCTCTTCTCTCCCCCAGGTAGAGCGTCCACCACTGACGTGCTACTACTCACATCTGGCTGATGGCTAGAGGAGCCCAGTACTCAGTCGGAGCCCAGATCAAGATGAAGTCTATCACGAGCTCCTTTAGCCAGCCCTTCGTCTTCATGTCAGAGGTGCTGCCCTCGTACATCTTGAGGGTCTGTCCCTAGAAGGCTCGAAGCGTCTTCTGCCACTGGTCATCCTCCTCCTCTCGATCAACCCTCTTCTGATTGGCCAATTCAACCTCCTAGTCCTCAATTTCCCATACAACTCGTGGTCATCTCCCGGGTTCCATAGCTACAAGGTAAAAAAAGAATGCCTAAGCCCAAGTAGTGCAGAATATTGTTCTTAAAACTCCTTAAACTTCTTATTTATTTCAAATTCCCAACACACCCCAGAAACACGAGAACACAAGTCATTATGATGCTTGTACCTTTCCTAGGGTCTCTACCCTACAATAATCATGGCCTCACTTGGTCGTTCGGTAGGTCCAGAGTCCTTGCATCGGATCACGGGGGGCCCTAAAATCCCGTGTCCTAGACGGTCTTCCCAGGCCTAATTAACGCACCAAGGTCACCCAACACTGTCGCTCTACCATCCCATGCAATCCTCACTATGCCTAACTCCACAATCCATCCCATATCTCAACCCACATCTGATACCATTATGTCACGACCCGCCTTCACCAAAAGGAGGGAAGGGTCAGCAGATTTCCAGGGCCTTCCTTCTTTAAGTTAAAGGAGAGATAATGACCCCCGAAACCCGCCTTCAATAGGTCCTGGAGTGGTGACCAACACCAAGGGTATGGAGTCACACACTAAATGGAAGGTATTACCCTTTTTCTTTTAATAGGACCAAGAGATAAGATAGTGAATCCCACAAAACCAAAACTAAAAGTGCAAGTATGGCTGAAAGTAAACCATTCCCATATGCATGTTCAAAGGTAAAAGATACAAGTCACAAAACTCCAAAGTTGAAAAGATACCAAGAAAAGGAAAAAAAACAACAAATACCGAAAAGGTCCAAGCTAGTACGACTCTTCATGATCCCTGAAGTCCTCCTGGAAACCTGAAAGCAGTTTTATATACATAGGGTGAGCATATAAGTACACTCAGTAGGGAAAACCAAAGACTCTCGTGCACAAGTGAGGAGACATTCTAATGCCCCATGGAAAAAGAGATAACCAAACACCTAACAAGGTAAACTATCCACCCAAGACTCACCAAGGCACACTCCCCAAATAATTCAAGTCAAGTAAAGTATAGTTATAGCACATCGATGTTTGGGCACCCCACGCCACTTTCCCACTGGTTATTGAAGACATCCTATGCATCGAACCAATCCCGCCATTCTCACCGAAGTCCCAGTGCCACACCCGCCCACACACACCTGGGCCACAACCACACATCCTGCTCGCAAACACCTGGGCCACAACCGCTATCCTACACGCAAACACCTGGGCCACAAAAATCTCACATAACCATGCCTCCAAACACCTAGGCCAGAACAACCACTGCCACGCCCGAAGACACCTGGGCCAGAAAGCTACCGTTATGCCCGAAGACACATGGGCCTCATCCCGAAGATACTCGAGAAACAAACTGCCTGTAAACACCTGGGCCAACCACTGTAACCACCCCGCCTGGAGATTCTTGGGATAATAATGGACCTCAGGCCATCACAGCCTGCCCGAAGATACTTGGGCTATCTGGGAAAGGGAGCAGAAAGGAGATAATAAACAGCCACTAATAGAAGTGTTGGAAAAGACACCCTCCCCCATGAAATGGGGGTGTTCGGCACTAAGTTCTCAACTTGGGTGGGGCGCGAATAAGAAACATAAGAACTACAAAATATATGTATAAGTAACAAACACTCAACCCAACCTAGGGTTTCCCAAGCCAATCCAAGCACAAGCACACTCGTCCCTATTCATAGGAAGCAAACTGCTCATAGCCGAGTCACAACTCACCCCCCAGAACCAATTCCCATTTAAGCTATTCTTGCTTCCATGTTCAAGTAATCTCATTTAAATAAAGTTATGCACTACTGGGAAACTAACAGTATAAGAAAAAACTAAGGAAAAAGTTACAACCAACAACAATTTAAGATTTCACCCTCAGTTCTCTTGCAAAGTCACAACAACAAAGGGATAGGTGAGATCCCTCGAAGTACTGGAACCAAAGAAAACCCCGAGATATAGCCCCATATTCCCGAAATCTAAGAGCCAATGGTTTCTCAATAATAGATGATCCCACCCCAATTCATGATATAAGCAGATTAATCACACAACCTCAAATTCACAACCAGCGAAAGTATAACAACAGGGGATCCCATCCCCACCCGCATCGCCCTAGCAATCGACCCATGAAAGAAATAACCAAACCGATACCACCAACACAAGGTAGACCCATTTAGGTATTTTCAGATTTAAAATATTTAACACACTCCATGGTTTCAATTCCACTATGCTTTAACTAGGTTCATCACAGAAAAGGGTTGATCCTGGTGCTTTCAATTTATTTAACCAAGTATACGTAATTAACCAATTCCATGTTACGGTCATTTAAACATACAGGGGTACCTAGGTTCATTAGTGCGCATGGAAAGACCACCAACGACCATAATTTTCAGTGAGCACAGGCCCATACAATTCCCAACACATAACGACATAAAAAGAGTATACTAGAACATCGATCACACCCCCTTAATTCTTTAAAGGTCCATTAATTATCTTTATTAAGTTAGGTTTTATCAATTTACATTGAGATAAAATCATACCCACCCCGCATGATACACAGAAGGAGAGACGAAGGATAAAATCCCTACTTGAAGGATCGACATTAAGTCCTCGCGTGGAAACTGGAAAACAGGAGTGGAAGGAACTCCACAGAATGCAATCAAGGAAAACTTCGCAATAGGGGTACGACTCATCGGGAGGAAGGGTACTCCGAGCCGGATGATCGAGAAAATAAACCTAGGGAGAAGCCTTTGGTTATAAAGGATGATTCCCGGGATGGTTAAGATACAGAAAGAAAAACTCGAAATTGTGTAAGAAGCGGGATCGTGGGTTGACCACACATCTGAGACACCCAACATGCTACTTAAAGGTCCCTGCCTTTCGAGGCGGCTTAAACCGACTCACACCTCATGGTTTTTCTTTTTAGGGGGGTACCTCACCAATAATTTAATTTAAACAGGAATTAATGGGCTTTAAAACAGGCTTAAAGGGGTCAAAACATGGTTTAAAAACCAATTAGCGTAAAAAGGAGGCGCTACTGGAAAACCTGTGGGGGTAGGCGAGAGCTACCAGTATCCTAGAGGTACTGGTAGCCGAGAGCTACCGGTAGTCTAGAGATACCAGTAGCTGAGAGAAACCGGTAGCCCAGAGCTACTGGTAGCCGAGAGCCACCGGTAGCCGAGATCCACCGGTAGCCGAGAGCCACCGGTAGCCGAGGGCCACTGGTACCCAAAGGTCACCGGTAGGATAGGTCTACCGGTAGGCCTAGGATACCGGTAGGCCAAGGCTACCGCTAGGAGTCACCGAGAAGCTGGGATGGCCTTTTCGGCCACCCAGAACACTTCAAATATCAGGTTTTTTTACCAAGTAATGGACCCCAAAAACCCGGGCCATTACACACTACTTAATATTTTTATGATGAATAAAATCATGAAAGGAATTTATTCTATCATTACCTGGGTTGTTCCATTTTCACCATTTTTTATGTTTTTTCCTTACAATTTTATTTATTTATTAAACAAGGGTATATATATTTCCCTAATCACATTTTTAAATTCCCATGTTTCCACTTCAACGTTATGGTTTTTCCATAAAACCTTAACCTTGTGAATTACCTTATTCTGCAACAATCTCTATTTACGGTCAATAATCTGAACTAGATTTTCCTTAGAAAAAATATTCTCTTCCAACTAAACTAATTTAGGGATCAAAACATAAGTTGAACCCGAAACATATTTCTTTAACATTAAAACATGAAATATGCTGCGTACCTAGGATAAACTCAGTGACAAAAGCACTTGGTAGGGAACTGATCCAAATTTCTAAAGGATTTTACATGGTCCAATAAACCATGGACTTAGATTTCCCTTTTTACCAAATAATATATCAAATTTTCAGGGAGATACATTAAGAAGAAAATGATCACCAACCTTGAAAGAAAGACATTTCTTCTAGATATCCACATAACTTTTCTACCTGCTATGTGCCATCCTCATATGTTGCTGAATCAATTGAACTTTATTTTCAATCTCCTCTATTAAATTTGGTCCCATCAATTTACATTCTCATAATTTATCCCAAAAATTTGGTGTCTAACATAACTTTCTATTTACTACTTCAAATGGTTCCATCTATACACTGGAATGGCAACTCCTATTATAATAAAACTCAACCAATAAAAAATGACGATTCCAACTTCCCTAGTAATCCATTGAATAAGAAAAAACCATATCTTCCATAGTCAAATCAACTACTCAGATAGACCATTGGTTTGAGGATGAAAATGTAACACCCCAAGGTTTTGAAAATAAATATTGAATTCATGAAGCACTAAGTCTCTACAAAACAACAGATTTTATAATGTAGTCGTTAAACACAACTTTGCCTCTACTATGTTTTGAATTTCAAAAAATGTTCCTTTAGAGTTGTGATCAGTAAGTCATTTGGATAATGATAAAACCAAATTGATTTTTAGTGAATATTAACATACCCTTATGAATAGTAATATGAATAATAATTTGAACCTTATGAATATAAAATAATAATATTATTTTATTTTCTTAATGTAATAAGATAATGAGATCTTAATTATTTTTTCAAAGTGATATAAAACAAATTATACCTTTAAAATTGTTATTTTTCGAACTAACTATGATTTTATTTAAAAATTAAATTAATAATATTTAGAAAATTATTTTGGGAAAATGAAGTTCATTTTTAGATTCTTCATGTTGAAAAATGGTTAGGGTAAATTTTTGGGATTTTTTTTGAAATTCTTGAATTTTTATTGAATAGTGAAATATGGTAAAATACTATATATACAAATTATCAGTTAAATACACTATTTATGACATAATGAGTGATTTAATTCCACTTGGTTAGAAATAACATGCACTTATTACTATTATGGGTCACATGAAACAACAATTTTGGTTGTCTTGACAGAAATAATAAAATAATGAATAAAATATTAAAAATTCACTCTTATCCTCCACTATAAACCCCCCTCACTCCCTCTTCTATTCACTCCTCTATTCCTTTAATTCCCTCAAAGTTAGACCCAAATATCCTTCCCTAGTCACTCCCCACTTCTAATAAGCTCTTGGTCTTTCCAAAAGACCAAAACCCCTTCCCTTAATGAAATTCTCAAGGAGGTGGATTCAAGAGGTAAATTCACATTTTATTTCTTTCATTTTCGATTTGAGTTCATTTATATTGTTATGATATCCTCACCTCCTCTAAAAAAATTTCCATGATAACTCCAGTATCATCTATATAATTTAATTATATCATGTGAATGGAATAACCAACATCAATATTCTTACGCTCTCTTTTATTTTATAAATGAAATCATTGTCTGTGAGGTTCCAATTTACTACCTTTGCGGATAAAAAAGTTTCATGATTCATTTTCTCATTTATTACTTGTCATGAAACAATTTTGATGGTTGAATCCGACTGTAATATATTTATTATAAAATATTTAATATTTCGGAACCAATATATGTACATAACATTAAATCATACGACCAAACTAGTTCCTAATAATCAAATACTGCTAAAATAATCTAAGTGATTATCATTAATATTTCATCTAATGATTCATCATCATTACTTGTAACCAAATAATATAAATGACCATTAAAACATATTTGAGTTCATAAGTAATATTTAAATTCAATTCTAGAAATTTACATCCATTCCACATGAATTCCATTACATAAAAACAAGCGAACCGATTATGAAAATGAAGAAAACGAACACTCCAGAACGATGAAATTAAATCTTATATATAATCAATAAAAACATAATGAAGTTAATAAAATCATGATAAATTAAATAAATTTCTAATAGGTTTTTAATTAAGTTATTAATAAGTCTAATTTCATATTCCAGGATCATAAGTTCAAGAGAAGAACACATTTGGACTTAAGGTAAGGGTTTTTCACCCGAACCTCCATTTTCATTTGGGTTACTTTTATTGTCTACTTACCTCAATCAAGTTCTTATGGATTATTTAGTACCCCTCATAATTTTTTTTTGAGTTTTCTATTTATTTTTACAAACTATAATCCTTCCTTATTTTATGGAGGGTTACACGTTTTAAATGGAACTTTCAAAATTATTTCCGAAATACTAGCTCAATTCAAGGGAATTTCCCAAATCCTTAACTATTTAAAGGGAAATATAAAATATATTTTTAGAAACCATTACTGTAACACCCCGAGCTTCCACGATACGCTTCTCATTCAATAATGTAATAGCTTGCATTGTACGCAACTTCGAGTTCTAAAACACCGCGACTAATCAAAGTAGCCATTATGAATAGTAATAACCACTTTTTAAAATTATAGAAATTTTATATTTCAAAATGGACTTCATTTTTGGATTCGGAATATCGAAATTAGCCTATGTTGAATTTTTGGTATTTTTCTGAGAACTTCTAATTTTTATGAATAGTGAAAATACTTTAAAACAACTTTTTTAATCAAAATAATTTATTGTGATAAATTATACTATTTATTGGTTTTAAGGTATAATTAGAATATATTTTTACCATTTTATCCAATGGTGGTCATTAGAATTAATTTAACATTGAAATTGGACATAAACAATTGCCAATCTTTTGATATAAATTGTTTCTTAAAAACACGCTATTTGTCGTAACAGCGGGAATTAATTATAAAATTAATTAATGCAACTTATATGTTTGGAATTTTGTAAAATAGAAATAATTTTTGAATTCGGAATATCAATTATAGCTTAGGGTGAAATTTTGTCCTTGTTCTGAAAAACTTCAATTTTTGATGAATAGTGAAACCACTAAGTGGTAGTTAAATAACTGATTTTTCGTTTAAATGAAATATTACCACTTCTGTGATTTGATTTTCAAAAATCCAACATACATGGTTTTCATTAAGAAGTAAAATGTGGTTCAATGAGATTAAAATAATTTTTGGTGAATAGTAACTTTTAAGTTCTTAATCGCGATTAGAGGTAATTAGTGTAGTTTAAGGTAAAAATAATGTTTTAATAATATGAGATGAGCTTGAAACTTGTACTACTCCTATTGGATGAGTCATGGCCGACCAAGACAACCCATGGGTCAACTTGGGGACCCCATGGAGCCACTTTGGTTGGAAAATGACATTAATATATATTTACTTAATGTTAAAATTAAATTGACACAAACATGAGTTGTTTTACTAAAACAGTTTTTAAGTGGGGTTACACAAGTCCAAATTTTGATTATAAATATTCATTAGAAAGATAAATAGATTTCCTACATCATAGTAGTTTTTTTATAATTTTTAGACATTAAATAAATTAAATAAATTATGACATCATTATGATGCAGCGATGACCTCATTATTTAACGATTTAAATAAAATGAGAAGATAATGCAAAATCCAAGGCTTACACTTGTCCAAAGACTATTGGATGAGGATAGTTCGAGCCCTTATCACCTTTTCCACGAATTATATAAGTGTGAGACCTTTAGAATCCGAAAATCATTGTATAATAATGTAACATTTCAATCATTCCAAAAGAGCCCCTCCTCTCCACTTATAAAAGGCCCCCACTTCTCCCACCTTATTCACACCTTCAAGCCATTTGGCTCGGCCAACCTCTGACCAAATACTCTCCCAACTTCCCCCTCTTACTCCTAGAAGCCTCACTTTGGGCAGAACTCTTCCCAAGGAAGCCTTTGGCTCAAATCAAAAAGAGTTACCCGATTTTGAGGTAATGTCTTCTCTAATGTTGTTTTGTTTTATTTCTCTTCTCCAACCCCCTAAACTATTTTTATTAATTTCTTTTGTAACAACAACAGTACCCTCAATATACTAGGATGTTTTTATAAGAAGGATTCGAGCTACAATTACACACACCTACATCTAATGGTTAAAGAACATACGGTTTCTGTGGATGGTGAATTTCTGCCTCACGAAACGATGATTGTTCAACACTCATATAACACCTTCAAAGGTGGCCATTAAGATGTCACTATTTTTATATATGATATATAATATGTTTATGTTTTAATTATTCTTCTTTATTTCTCATTTATGGAATACTTTATGATTTCCATTATGGGTAAAACGCGATAATCTCATTTTAGGAAGTGCGGACTACCGCCCCCTCAAAGTGATGTGAATCGTTAATGCCATATGTGGGATGTATAAAGGATGAAGTAAATGATATTATATATGATATTATACTGGAACTATATTATACCTTTATATAATTATGATTTCATTACATTAAATACGAAATAGAAATGAAAGTAGCGTTCATGCGTACGTACGGCTTACCGTCTCCATGAACGGTGCATTTCATTTCTTACCTCTAAATGTTACGTAATATTATGAATGAATGTATATACGAGATATATATGATATATATGATATATAAATCATGAATATAATTCTGGATATAATGGATATTTCACCACATGAACAACTTTTAATTATAAGAAGGTTATTGTTGACACAAGTACCAAAGATCGACAGAACGACCGTTATTAACTTAAATAATTACATAACGTTCATAACATTGTAATAAGTGATATAAAAAGGATAATGAAATTGAAAATGGTTCTTAATAAGTTAGATATTAACTCTAGTTTATTATTCAGGAGGTTAAAGAATGGTTGAGTCAAGTCGGACATGAGGTAAGGGAACTTCTTAACCCAATTTCTATTTTTTGGGTTAATCTCCTACTTTCAAATTATGTAATGATATTATTATGTCCTATATTGTATTTGTACATTATTTATGTGTACTTATAGTGAATACACATTATATATGTACTTTATTTAAAAAAATGATCTTTTTAAGGACTTCGTCTCAATCCCCTTTCGTTGAGGAATATTTGGTTTTATACAAAACTTTCTTTTATACGGTGTATAAACCCCTTTGACTTTTACGTTTATTCAAAAGGAATCTTTTTTATACGAAGCGTTTTACTAAAAGACAAAAAGGGAATGTTTTTCTTTCCGTACATATGCGGCGACAATGACTTCTCTGCCGGCGTGACCATTATTTGAGTTTTGGCTTCCTCTACAAGCCATCACTTTTTTTTAATGAAAAATAAATACAAAGTTTTAACATTATTTTATTTTGGTATTGAAAATGGTTTTGAAAGCATTTTTACTATATCAATGTGTGGTATTGATATCTTGTGATTGAAATGTGGAAATGTTATGTTTCCTTTATGCATGTTTTATGTGATACAATTATGTCATGGTTTATGATATGTTTAAACATATTAATATGAGGAATGCATTGGACTTAATAAGTGACGGGTGGAGCCCGCTATAGATCCTCGATGCATCGGCAGGTCTCATGAGACAAACTAGTGTCTTGGCACGAGGCCTTGACAAAATCTTATTTGTGGTCTTGGCACGAGGCCTAGGCTACGTGGTTATGATAGTCTGGCATTATGCATTCCATCATTATGAAAGTGGTTATTGATATTGCATGTGATTATTCGACCAGTAGAATATCCATGTAAATGGCATTATCTCATTTTACTTTTGCCATATTATGTTTAAGTTCATGTTTAAAAGGCTTTTGTTTTAGTTATACATTGCCTTAAATGTTAATGTTTATTTATGAAAGCTTCCGCATTATTGTTATCCTTACTGAGCATCTGAGCTCACCCCTTTCAATGTTTTAATATTTTCCAGGATGTGAAGAAGTATTTTATGAATGACCTGCAGGGATAGTTAGAAGTGGATATGAGTGTGGACTATGGAGACTTTGTTATTGTAGTTTTTCACTTTATGATGTAATGTAACGTTTACGAATGTATCTAGTGTTTCCAAGGCTACTAAACTAATCGGTCTTTCGAGACTTGATCTTTTGTGATCATGCCAATGTTACGAAGTAACGCACCGGCTCTGGGTAGCTGGGGTCCGGGCGTTACATTTGGTATCAGAGGCAGTTTAGTACTAACCTTAGAAGCTAGATGTAGATAAACTCTGATTAGAGCACATAGCCCAAAGATAGACTTTGAGGATTAGTATAGAAGAACTTCCTAGAATTTTGGTATTATAGAGATGTTATGAGTTTTCCGAGCAATACATCCCTGTCTGGATACGAGCAGGTAGAGGCGGCTCTGGCACAGATGTACCTAGAGGTAAAACCCAAAAACACCGCTTTGAGCTAGACTCGAACGGGAACTGGTGCACGACAACGGGTCTTGCTGCACTCTTGGTTACGACACTCCCGGGGGATATGCTTAGGATAATTCTCATTTTCTTTACAAACCACTATGAACGGTTATGAGTATATACTTCCTCAAATAAAAACTTTTTATGATTATGGATTATATCCATAAATAGTTCAATTTATGTTAAGTATTTTATAAGTATGGAATTATGTATTTTGATTCATAAACTAATCTAGTTTATGGAATTTTATAGAAATGGTGCCCAGTAGAAGGAAGGTGAACTCCATCAATACGTATGATCCAAAGAGTAAGAAGGATCATATCTTTCATGGTATTAAGCCAACATTTAGAAGGGAAATATTCTCCCATGTGTTATCAACATATGAAGAAATAGTATCATGTGTTAATAAGATAAGTAGAGAATTCTCTGAGTCTTATAAATTTTAAGGGATGAAAGAGAAGAAAAGGATGGAAGAGCGAATGATGGATAAAGGGACGAGGGAAAAGAAGAATTTTCCAATATGTGATAACTGTGGGAAGAATCACCTTGGAATTTTCCTGAAGGGAATGGGAGTTTGTTATAAGTGTGGAGAAAAAGGACACCGAGTGCGTGACTGCAAGGGTAAGAAAAAGGTTTCAAATGTACAATGCTTCATCTGCAAGGAGTGGGGACACTACGCAAACCAATGTTCAAATCATCATAGTATGCCCCAAATGATGTTATTGGATAATAATCAAGTTATGATACTACCACAGATGAGGAGGAATGATTAGAGTTCTTATGTTGTTATTAAAGAATTTTTTAATTTGAGTGTTGTATCAATGATGTACTTGTTATAATAATTATGGAGTATATAAGGATTGTACTGCAGTACTATTTCATCTAGGACTTGAGATTGTGTAGAACCAAGAAAAGTGACTCCACAGTAGGTTAAATTTTTGGAAAATATATGGTTGAGAGAAAGATAAACCATAATATGGTTCTGATACCAAGATAGTGATTTTGGAATAAGACATGATTGATTTGGATAAATTATGTTGGATATTCTTAACATCCTTGAAACTGATTAATGATTTGTATACATTTTTGGATAGAAGGAGTATATCTAGTTTTCTATAAGGAATAAGGGATCATGAATGTAATCAATTAGGATTTATGGTAATACAGTATGTTGCAGTGTTTTAAAAGAATACATGATGAAGGTGTTCACATGTTGTTACGCAGAAAAAAAAGGAGCTTCATTATGTTTACCTTCCTCATAAAATCTGGACTGTGAGTTGGACAAAAGTATTTTGGATAACTATAAAGGTTGGAATGGATTATATTTTACATTGGATACTATTGTTAAGGTTATTTTTGGATATTTATAAAAAGGAAAACACACAGACCGAGTGACAACCCATCACGTCGGACAAAGCTGCAGGAATCGAACCCACAACCATAGTGCGACAAGCCTTTATTACCTACCACTAGCCTACAGGAAGTCCCTGGTTATTACAAAATAGTTTTGGTAATCTAAATGGTATGTTATAATATTTTGGACCTTGTATGGTTAGGATAAATATATTATTTTTGAGTTCTATTATCTTTTTGGAGTAAAAGTTGGGTTTGTGGTAAAAATTTATTAACGAATGAAAGTATACATAACAAGTATGTATATTCCCTTACGTTCTTAGTAAATCTCCTAAATAAATTCCTCAACATTATAAAAGGTAACTTAAAACAAAAATGTTGTCGGTTAACTTTTCCAACTGGGGATTCAATGACCGTTTAACCAATCACAAGTTTGTGATTTTCTTGTGGTTAAACTTTCTCCTAATCCTGTTTTCTATAACTCTCCATCAGACCTTGATGGTTTGTTTCTCCTCCATATCCATATTTTCATATAATCCTAGAATGGGCTATATCGGGTGACCTTTGTACTTATCCTGCTTTCTTTTAATGTTATATATTTATTAACCTTATTTCCGATGTGGGTTTTCCTCAAAGGTATTTTCTCTTTTCAACCTTTTATTTTCAAAGAAAAATTTCAAATTGCGAGGACGCAATTTATTGAAGGAGGGGATAATGTAACACCCCGAGCTTCCACGATATGCTTCTCATTCAATAATGCAATAGCTTGCATTGTACGCAACTTCGAGTTCTAAAACACCGCGACTAATCAAAGTAGCCGTTATGAATAGTAATAACCACTTTTTAAAATTATAGAAATTTTATATTTCAAAATGGACTTCATTTTTGGATTCGGAATATCGAAATTAGCCTATGTTGAATTTTTGGTATTTTTCTGAGAACTTCTAATTTTTATGAATAGTGAAAATACTTTAAAACAACTTTTTTAATCAAAATAATTTATTGTGATAAATTATACTATTTATTGGTTTTAAGGTATAATTAGAATATATTTTTACCATTTTATCCAATGGTGGTCATTAGAATTAATTTAACATTGAAATTGGACATAAACAATTGCCAATCTTTTGATATAAATTGTTTCTTAAAAACACGCTATTTGTCGTAACAGCGGGAATTATTTATAAAATTAATTAATGCAACTTATATGTTTGGAATTTTGTAAAATAGAAATCATTTTTGAATTCGGAATATCAATTATAGCTTAGGGTGAAATTTTGGCCTTGTTCTGAAAAACTTCAATTTTTGATGAATAGTGAAACCACTAAGTGGTAGTTAAATAACTGATTTTTCGTTTAAATGAAATATTACCACTTCTGTGATTTGATTTTCAAAAATCCAACATACATGGTTGTCATTAAGAAGTAAAATGTGGTTCAATTAGATTAAAATAATTTTTGGTGAATAGTAACTTTTAAGTTCTTAATCGCGATTAGAGGTAATTAGTGTAGTTTAAGGTAAAAATAATGTTTTAATAATATGAGATGAGCTTGAAACTTGTCCTACTCCTATTGGATGAGTCATGGCCGAACAGGACAACCCATGGGTCAACTTGGGGACCCCATGGAGCCACTTTGGTTGGAAAATGACATTAATATATATTTACTTAATGTTAAAATTAAATTGACACAAACATGAGTTGTTTTACTAAAACAGTTTTTAAGTGGGGTTACACGAGTCCAAATTTTGATTATAAATATTCATTAGAAAGATAAATATATTTCCTACATCATAGTATTTTTTTTATAATTTTTAGACAATAAATAAATTAAATTAATTATGACATCATTATGATGCAGCGATGACCTCATTATTTAACGATTTAAATAAAATGAGAAGATAATGCAAAAACCAAGGCTTACACTTGTCCAAAGCCTATTGGATGAGGATATTTAGAACCCTTATCACCTTGTCCACGAATTATATAAGTGTGGGACCTTTAGAATCCGAAAAGAATTGTATAATAATGTAACATTTCAATCTTTCCAAAAGAGCCCCTCCTCTCCACTTATAAAAGGCCCCCACTTCTCCCACCTTATTCACACCATCAAGCCATTTGGCTCGACCAACCTCTGCCCAAATACTCTCCCAACTTCCCCCTCTTACTATTAGAAGCCTCACTTTGTTCAGAACTCTTCCCATGGAATCCTTTGGCTCAAATCAAAAAGAGTTATCCGATTTTGAGGTAATGTCTTCTCTAATGTTGTTTTGTTTTATTTTTCTTCTCCACCCCCCTAAACTATTTTTATTAATTTCTTTTGTAACAACACCAGTACCCTCAATATACTAGGATGTTGTTATAATAAGGATTCTAGCTACACTTACACACACCTACATCTAATGGTTAAAGAACATACGGTTTCTGTGGATGGCGAATTTCTGCCTCACGAAACGATGATTGTTCAACACTCATATAACACCTTCAAAGGTGGCCATTAAGATGTCACTATTTTTATATATGATATATAATATGTTTATGTTTTAATTATTCTTCTGTATTTCTCATTTATGGAATAATTTATGATTTCCATTATGGGTAAAACGCGATAATCTCATTTTAGGAAGTGCGGACTACCGCCCCCTCAAAGTGATGTGAATCGTTAATGCCATATGTGGGATGTATAAAGGATGGAGTAAATGATATTATATATGATATTATACTGGAAATATATTATACCTTTATATAATTATGATTTCATTACATTAAATACGAAATAGAAATGAAAGTAGCGTTCATGCGTACGTACGGCTTACCGTCTCCATGAACGGTGCATTTCATTTCTTACCTCTAAATGTTACGTAATATTATGAATGAATGTATATACGGGATATATATGATATATATGATATATAAATCATGAATATAATTCTGGATAAAATGGATATTTCACCACATGAACAACTTGTAATTATAAGAAGGTTATTGTTGACACAAGTACCAAAGATCGACAAAACGACCGTTATTAACTTAAATAATTACATAACGTTCATAACATTGTAATAAGTGATATAAAAAGGATAATGAAATTGAAAATGGTTCTTAATGAGGTAGATATTAACTCTAGTTTATTATTCAGGAGGTTAAAGAATGGTTGAGTCAAGTCGGACATGAGGTAAGGGAACTTCTTAACCCAATTTCTATTTTTTGGGTTAATCTCCTACTTTCAAATTATGTAATGATATTATTATGTCCTATATTGTATTTTTACATTATTTATGTGTACTTATAGTGAATACACATTATATATGTAATTTATTTAAAAAAATGATCTTTTTAAGGACTTCGTCTCAATCCCCTTTCGTTGAGGCATATTTGGTTTTATACAAAACTTTCTTTTATACGGTGTATAAACCCCTTTGACTTTTACGTTTATTCAAAAGGAATCTTTTTTATACGAAGCGTTTTACTAAAAGACAAAAAGGGAATGTTTTTCTTTCCGTACATATGCGGCGACAATGACTTCTCCGCCGCCATGACCATTATTTGAGTTTTGGCTTCCTCTACAAGCCATCACTTTTTTTTAATGAAAAATAAATACAAAGTTTTAACATTCTTTTATTTTGGTATTGAAAATGGTTTTGAAAGCATTTTTACTATATCAACGTGTGGTATTGATATCTTGTGATTGAAATGTGGAAATGTTATGTTTCCTTTATGCATGTTTTATGTGATCCAATTATGTCATAGTTTATGATATGTTTAAACCTATTAATATGAGGAATGCATTGGACTTAATAAGTGACGGGTGGAGCCCGCTATAGCTCCTCGATGCATCAGCAGGTCTCATGAGACAAACTAGTGTCTTGGCACGAGGCCTTGACAAAATCTTATTTGTGGTCTTGGCACGAGGCCTAGGCTACGTGGTTATGATAGTCTGGCATTATGCATTCCATCATTATGAAAGTGGTTATTGATATTGCAAGTGATTATTCGACCAGTAGAATATCCATGTAAATGGCATTATCTCATTTTACTTTTGCCATATTATGTTGAAGTTCATGTTTAAAAGGCTTTTGTTTTAGTTATACATTGCCTTAAATGTTAATGTTTATTTATGAAAGCTTACGCATTATTGTTATCCTTACTGAGCATCTGAGCTCACCCCTTTCAATGTTTTAATATTTTCCAGGATGTGAAGAAGTATTTTATGAATGACCTGCAGGGATAGTCAGAAGTGGATATGAGTGTGGACTATGGAGACTTTGTTATTGTAGTTTTTCACTTTATGATGTTGTAACACCCGAGAATTTTATGTTATATAAATCATCAAAGGAATCTTTTTCTACACAACACTTGCTTGGCTTGCTTTACACGCAATCGCGACCTTCCTCGATAGCTTGCGTCGTACGCAATACCGAGTTTCACTAAACAACAATATGCTATTAAAACTAGCCGTTATGAATAGTAATAACCACTTTTTGAAATTTTATAAATTTTATTTTTCAAAATTGACTTCATTTTTGGACTCAGAATATCGAAATTAGCCTAGGGTGAAATTTTGGTATTTTTCTGAAAACTTTCAATTTTTGATGAATAGTGAAACCACTAAGTGGTAGGTTAAAAACTGAATTTTGCATAAAACTTAATTTTACCGCTTCTGTGAATGGAATTTCAAAAATCCGACAGACACGGTTGATATCAGTAAGTAAAATGTGGTTCAATGAGATAAAAATAATTTTTTGGTGAATAGTAACTTTTTACTATTTTAACCGCGGTTAATAGTAAATAGGGTAACTAAGGGTAAATATGATATCAATATTACCCTAACACATGTCCTAATTCTATTGGACAAGTGTAATTCGACCAAAAACAAACTTAGGAATAAAATATGACCATTTAGGCCCACTTGGATTAGATTAGGACATTTATTATTAATTTATTTAAAGAAGGGTTAAAATAGTTAAAATCAAAGTTTAATAAGTAAATCATTTTTAATATGGGGTTATACATAAGATAAATTCGACTATAAATATTCATTAGAAAGATAAAAAGATTTCCTACATAATGGTATTTTATTTGTAATTTTTAGACATTAAATAATTTAATTTATTTATGACACAATGATGATGCAGTAATTATCTTATTAATGAAATATTGACATAATTGATGTTATAAACACCAAAATAAATGTAATTTGAGACTTTTTATGAATTACACTAATTTTCTAGGTTACTATGATATATTAGTGTTGATTTAATCAACTTGGTTCGAACATATAATTCTGTTATGACTTTCACAAAAATCATATATCAAATAGTGTCAAAATTGACACAAAATAGATTTTAAATCAAATATTATATTATTAATTGTTATTTTATTCCTAAAAATCTAAGGTTCGGCCAAATGACTTAGATAAGGATATATATATTAATAATAAACAATTTGGGGTTCGTTTGGCATGTTATAGTAAGTGTATTAACCATATAGTGAAAGAAAACAAAAAGACACGGTAAAAGTTAAATTAATTAACTTAGAGTTAAATCTAATTGATAAGGTTAAACTAATACCCTAAACTTGTCTAAATCCTATTGGTTGATAGGATTTCGACCCATCCCCACTTTAGCTTCTAAATAAGACCCTTTGGAACCATTATAAACCGATTTTTACTTTAATATAAAATAATATTTTGAGATATTCCTAAGGTGCCCCTCTCCTCCCTTATAAAAGGGCACCTCCTCCCCCTCCTCCTCACACCAATTTGAGCACTCAAGCTCGGCCAACCCCTGCCATTTTCTCCTCTCCACTTCCCTAGAATAATCCTATAGGTCCTGGTCTTCTTCAAAGACCAATCTTAGTTCCCTTAGTGGAGGATTCAAAGAGGTGTTCCAAAGAAGAGGTAATATCCATTACCGATCTTTTCAATTTCTTTCTTCTTCAACTTCTTATCCTTTAGTTGTTTCATGATAAAGTAATAACATCAGTATTACTTACATACTGATATGTTATTATAAATATGAAACAACCCTAATTCACCTTCTATCCATCCTACGGAAAAATGAAATCACCGCGCGTGCGTACGTACGGAATACCGTCTCCACGCCGTGGTGTAATCTATTTTTCCACCATCACCTTACAAGGATGGGTATAATGGTGTAATGAGTAACTATATATGATTATTATGAAGTAATATTGATACTGAAATAATATATATATATATATACTCCAATACAATTCCACGATCATAGGAACGATATCATCACTCGTGCGTACGTACGGAATACCGTCTCCACGATGTGATGCGACTCGTTCTACATGATCTTCATTTCATAATGATTATATAAATGAATTGAATGAATAAATATGATATATGTTAAACTAATACCATTCTGGATATAAGGAATCTATAACCTTAAAAGAAGAATAAGAATGTATTCGGCAAAACACGCATAAGAACAAAAGGCAATAAAGACCCGAGTAACAAGTAACCATGAAATATTACTATCAAGAAGATAAGAATATGAACATATATGATATCATACCAATATGTATGATTCTGGAATAAGTCAATAACATTATTTAAACCATTATACAGGAGCTTCGGACACGTACAAAGCAAATTGGACTTAAGGTAAGGGAAAATATCACAATCTCACTTTTATCCGAGATTGTTTTTACTTTGGTAATTACTGGGGTGTATTTTATCATCCACATCCATGTTCCCTCAATATGTAATATTATTTCCATACTTCTAAAATAGTTTATATCCAATTTTACCCTTCATTGAGTTTTTAGTAAAAGATATTAAAGGAATCTTTTGTCATTTTTTTCGTACGAGGTACTTTTTGACTTTTCCGACAAAAGTACGAAGAATGTTTTTTTTAACTTATACGGCATGAATGGATTTTTAAAACATTATTTCCAAGAAGCTTCCTTTACAAGTTTTCAAGTTTATTTTTAATAAACTTCTTTTAGTTTATAATTGTATGACATGTTAAGAAAAGAAAAGTGTTTTTGAAAAAGAAAGGATATTTTCCTCAAGAATGGAGTTCAAGTGTTTTATCAAAATTATTTTCCATCTAAGATAATAAAGGGTTATGTTTTTATCCCTTTAATTACATTGATTTGATTATGTTGTGAGGGAATTATTTTTATGAAGTCATTTGCCTTATATGATTTGTTTTATGATGTCATGATGTTTCAAGAATCCCATTTTTGTTACATGTGTTATGCGATGATGTATGATTTATGATTATGTGGCACACATAAGAAAGGATTCATTATAAGATGGGTGGGACCTATATCTACCTCCAATGCATTGGGTAAAGATTTATATCTCATGAGATAGACATGGCTGGAACGGAAGGTTATTTCGGTTCAGTGATACAGGACAGAAACGAGGAGTGAACTCGGTTCAGAAAGGGACTTTGTCCACTAAGATAGTCTTGGCAATGAGTCATGACTAACAAGAAATGATTTTCCATGATTATGTGTGCATGCCACAAAGTTTCAAGTTTTATGTTATGATTATGGGGATCTCATTTTCACTTCTATGATTTATTCCATGTTAAGATATTATGATCTCTTTTGCAGGTTTTGATTTTCAAAAAGATATGAGATGATTTTTATTTCCTTTATTTTCCCTTGCTGAGCATTTGAGCTCACCCTTTTATGTTTTCTTTTCCCCAGGTCAGGAAGATGGATATTAAGTAGAATATGCTAAAAGGGACCCTAGATATGATGAAATAAATGGGAGACACTGTAGAAGATTTATGAACCAGTTGTTTATGTTTCCCAGTTTCTAAAGACACTATACCTATACATTCATTTGTGGTTTTGTCATATGTTGTAATAAGTGTGCTTCAATTTTGAAGTATTAACAATGTATGTAAAGTGTGGGTCGTTATAGTTGGTATCAGAGGAAAGGTATAGTCAACCTTTGGAAACTAGGATGTGAAAGCCTTAGTAAGAACCCTAAGGATAAGTCTAAGCATAGAACACAATCTTAGAAATGGCCATGAATAACCTAGGATAAGACCATAAGCATGACAATTTTATTCTTGAATTATGTGGTTTCCTATTATAATTAGTGTTGCTCACACTATTCTTCTTGGTTTTAGTCAATGGCTGGAACCCGAAGGAACCGTGTTAATGTGGAATGCGATGGGCAATGCAATGATTGTCCCCCTGAGCAACCAAACGATATGGGAGCTGGAATGCAAAATCTTATAGCCATGCTCACACAACTTTCTCAAGCTATGAATCATGCAGGATTTCCAAACGAGCAAAGGAGGGAGCAACATTCTGTTGAATCCTTCATGAGGCAGCGTCCACCTTCTTTCAGCGGGTCTACTGATCCATTAGTTGCTGAACAATGGATTAGTACTACTGAAAAGATATTTTCAGTTCTTCAATGTTCTGAGCATGATAAAGTCATCCTAGCAGTGTATCGTTTGGAAGGAGATGCGGATCAATGGTGGAATCTTGTTAAGAATACGAGGCAAAGGGATGAAATTGAGTCTATGGAATGGGACGAGTTCAAGAACTTATTTTTCAATAAGTACTTCCCTCGTATTCTCCGAACAAAGATGGAGAAAGAGTTTCTTGAACTGAAGCAAAGGAATGATGAATATGTTGGTACCTATGAAGCAAATTTTACCAGACTTGCAAGGTACGCTTCTGGTATTATTATCCAACCTGAGAGTAAGATCGATCGATTCTTTAGTGGCTTAAAACCAAGTCTTCGAAGGGCGTTAGCCATAAGGGACTTCAATAGCTACGAGGAAATCGTTCGATGTGCTCTCAAAGTCGAGATGGAGATTGGAGTAACCCATCAGTCACATGGGTTTGATAAGAAGAGGAAGATGGAATTCAAAGAAAAATCTAAAGAGCACACGGAAAAGAAGATGAGCTTTTTCTTATGCTCAAAGTGTGGAAAGAAACATGGAGGGAGTTGTCTTAAAGGGACAAGTAAATGTTTTAAATGTGGAAAAGAAGGTCATCGGGCATTTGAATGCCGTGATAATGGGAAGAAGATGTCTAATGACGCAAACAAAGGAAGGGATACACAGAATGAACCTACTACACTTCAATGTTTCAAGTGCAAGGAGATGGGGCATTATTCCAATCAATGCCCAAATCCAAGGGTTGATGATGATGGTCGACGTCAACAAACTCTTAAGGCTAAAGACAAAGGAAAGTCACATGCAATTTCTATCAGCGATGTGGAGTACGATAACGATGTGGTGAAAGGTACACTTACCATACACTCTAAAGTAGCAAATGTTTTATTTGATTCTGGATCCACCCACTCTTTTATTTCTGAAAAATTTTCTAAGGGTATCACCGTATTACCTCAACAATTAGATGTTGAGTTTGCTGTGACAACACCTAATGGCACATCAATCGCATCAAAAGTTTATAATTCTTCTCCGATCGAAGTTTGTGGGAAAGTGATTCCTGCAAATCTTGTGATCCTTCCTTTAGTGGAATTTGATGTGATTCTTGGCATGGATTGGCTTTCTCTACATGGAGCTCATATCAATTGACAAAGAAGGGAAGTCACATTTCATATTCCAGATCAATCTACGATCGTATACCAATGCAAGGATGAACATAACCTTCCAGTGGAAATTTCTTCCATCTTATGGGTATTGATTCCACTAAATGAAGGTTATTTATCTCAAATGGTTGGTGAGAAACTCACGATTAAGAATATGCCCATTGTATGGGAGTTTGATGATGTCTTTCCGGAGGAATTGCCGGGTCTTCCACCAAATCGTGAAGTTGAGTTTTCAATAGAGCTCGTACCGGGTGCTTTGCCTATTTCAAAGACACCTTATAGAATGGCCCCAATTGAGTTGCAGGAATTGAAGAAGCAACTCCAAGAGAATCTTGATAAGGGATTCATACGCCCTAGTGCGTCACCTTGGGGAGAACCTGTTCTATTTGTTAAGAAGAAAGATGGATCAATGAGACTCTGCATTGATTATCGAGAACTTAACAAGATCACTATCAAGAAAAAATATCCTCTCCCACGCATTGATGACTTATTTGACCAACTACGTGGAGCTCAATACTTTTCCAAGATTGATCTTCGTTCAGGGTATCATCAATTAAGGGTCAAAAGGGATGATATACCAAAGACGGCTTTCCGTACAAGGTATGGACACTATGAATTTATAGTGATGCCATTTGGTCTTACTAATGCCCCTGCTATCTTCATGGATCTAATGAATAGAGTCTTTAGAGACTATCTTGATCAATTTGTGGTAGTCTTTATAGACGATATTCTTGTCTATTCAAAGAGCAAGGAAGAGCATGAAGATCACTTGAGAATTATATTGAAGACCCTGAGAAAGGAGAAGCTTTATGCCAAATTTACCAAGTGTGAATTTTGGCTTCAAAAAGTTGCATTTTTGGGTCACATAATCTCAAAAGAGGGGATATCTGTGGATCCAGCAAAAACAGAGGTTATCGAAAGATGGTCAAGACCAACAACAGTAACTGAGATCCGAAGTTTTCTTGGTTTGGCTGGATATTATCGACGTTTTGTAAAAGATTTTTCACGATTATCTAATCCACTCACCAAGTTGACTCGGAAAGGAGTTAAGTTTGTCTGGACAGAGGAATGTGAAGAGAATTTCAAGGAGTTGAAAAGAAGGTTATCCAGTGCACCTGTGCTCACACTGCCTTGTAGTGGAGAAAGGTTTGTGATCTACAGTGATGCATCCAAGAAGGGATTGGGGTGTGTTCTTATGCAAAATGATATGGTGATAGCTTATGCCTCACGACAGTTGAAAATCCATGAGCAAAATTACCCAACACATGATTTGGAGTTGGCTGCGGTAATCTTTGCATTAAAGATTTGGAGGCATTACCTTTATGGTGAAAGGTGTGATATTTATACTGATCATAAAAGTTTAAAGTATATTTTCAATCAAAAGGAGCTGAATATACGCCAAAGAAGATGGTTGGAGCTGATTAAGGATTATGACTGCTCAATCCATTACCACCCTGGGAAAGCAAACAAGGTGGCAGATGCATTAAGTCGACAAGACCATGCTAGTTTATCCATGATGAGGATCACAAAAGATCCAATATTTATGGATTTACAAAGGATGGATCTTGGAATTATAATGGAAGGGGAAAAATCTTATCTTTCTCAAATGAATGTTCAACCATCTATACATGTGAAGATTAAAGAGGCACAGAAAGAAGATGTCGAGTTACAAAAGAAGGTGAGAAATGTTCCTGAATTCAACCTTGATTGTGATGGGATAATAAAGTTCAGGAATCGGGTTTGCGTTCCTCCCATCCCCGAATTAAAGAATGAGCTGCTGGATGAGGCTCATAGTTCATCATTCTCTATTCATCCTCGAAGCACGAAGATGTATAGGGACCTGAAAGAGTACTTCTGGTGGGATGGAATGAAAAGAGATGATGCTGAATATGTCTCTCGATGCTTGGTTTGTCAACAAGTTAAAGCTGAGAGACAGAAGTCTAAGGGGATGTTACAACCATTACCCATACCCGAATGGAAATGGGAAAACATCACTATGGACTTTGTCACAGGACTTCCTAAAACATCCAAAGGCAATAATGCTATCTGGGTCATAGTTGATCGTCTTACAAAGTCTGCACACTTCATTTCTATTAGAGAGGATTTCTCTCTAGATCAGCTTGCCAGGATATATGTAAAGGAAGTGGTAAGATTGCATGGAGTACCACTTTCTATTATATCTGATCGAGATCCGAGATTTACCTCGAAGTTCTGGCGAAGTCTTTAGCATACTCTGGATACAGAGTTGAGTTTCAGCACTGCTTATCATCCCCAGACAGACGGTCAGTCTGAGAGAACAATTCAAACCCTAGAAGATATGTTGAGAGCTTGCTCTATGGATTTCAAAGGAGGTTGGGATCAACACCTACCTTTGGTGGAATTTTCTTATAATAATAGCTTTCACTCCAGTATTCAGATGGCTCCTTATGAATCTCTCTATGGAAAGAAATACAGGACTCCAACTTGCTGGGATGAAGTTGGGGAAAGAAAGCTATTAGGACCTGATCTCGTTGATGAAATGGCAGAAAACGTTAGATCTATTCAACAACACATAAGAGCAGCTCAGAGTCAACAGAAAAGTTATGCCGACAACCGAAGAAAAGACCTAGAGTTTGAAGTGGGTGATAAAGTGTTCTTACGAATATCTCCCTGGAAGAGGGTTATGAGATTTGGAAAGAAGGGGAAGTTGAGCCCTAGATATATCGGTCCTTTCGAAATACTGGATCGTGTTGGGAAGGTAGCTTACCGATTGGCGCTTCCACCGAATCTCTCTCAAGTTCACGATGTGTTCCACGTATCTCTCCTGAGAAAGTACATACCAGATCCTTCACATGTACTCAGCTCAGAAGTTGTACCGTTGGAGAAAGATCTTTCTTATGAAGAACAACCGATAGAGATTCTGGATCGTAGCGAAAAAGTCCTACGAAACAAGACCACTCGCTTGGTGAAGGTTTTATGGAGGAACCACCAACTTGAAGAATCTACATGGGAGCTTGAGGATATGATGAGGGAGAATTATCCTCATCTGTTTGTTACAAAGTGATGAATTTCGAGGGCGAAATTCTTTTTAAGGGGGGTAGAATGTAACACCCGAGACTTTTATGTTATATAAATCATCAAAGGAATCTTTTTCTACACAACACTTGCTTGGCTTGCTTTACACGCAATCGCGACCTTCCTCGATAGCTTGCGTCGTACGCAATACCGAGTTTCACTAAACAACAATATGCTATTAAAACTAGCCGTTATGAATAGTAATAACCACTTTTTGAAATTTTATAAATTTTATTTTTCAAAATGCACTTCATTTTTGGACTCAGAATATCGAAATTAGCCTAGGGTGAAATTTTGGTATTTTTCTGAAAACTTTCAATTTTTGATGAATAGTGAAACCACTAAGTGGTAGGTTAAAAACTGAATTTTGCATAAAACTTAATTTTACCGCTTCTGTGAATGGAATTTCAAAAATCCGACAGACACGGTTGATATCAGTAAGTAAAATGTGGTTCAATGAGATAAAAATAATTTTTTGGTGAATAGTAACTTTTTACTATTTTTACCGCGGTTAATAGTAAATAGGGTAACTAAGGGTAAATATGATATCAATATTACCCTAACACATGTCCTAATTCTATTGGACAAGTGTAATTCGACCAAAAACAAACTTAGGAATAAAATATGACCATTTAGGCTCACTTGGATTAGATTAGGACATTTATTATTAATTTATTTAAAGAAGGGTTAAAATAGTTAAAATCAAAGTTTAATAAGTAAATCATTTTTAATATGGGGTTATACATAAGATAAATTCGACTATAAATATTCATTAGAAAGCTAAAAATATTTCCTACTTAATGGTATTTTATTTGTAATTTTTAGACATTAAATAATTTAATTTATTTATGACACAATGATGATGCAGTAATTATCTTATTAATGAAATATTGACATAATTGATGTTATAAACACCAAAATAAATGTAATTTGAGACTTTTTATGAATTCCACTAATTTTATAGGTTACTATGATATATTAGTGTTGATTTAATCAACTTGGTTTGAACATATAATTCTGTTAGGACTTTCACAAAAATCATATATCAAATAGTGTCAAAATTGACACAAAATAGTTTTTAAATAAAATAAAATATTATTAATTGTTATTTTATTCTTAAAAATCTAAGGTTCGGCCAAATGACTTATATAAGGATATATATATTAATAATAAACAATTTGGGGTTCGTTTGGCATGTTATAGTAATTGTATTAACCATATAGTGAAAGAAAACAAAAAGACACGGTAAAAGTTAAATTAATTAACTTAGAGTTAAATCTAATTGATAAGGTTAAAATAATACCCTAAACTTGTATAAATCCTATTTGTTGATAGGATTGCGACCCATACCCACTTTAGATTCGAAATAAGACCCTTTGGAACCATTATAAACCGATTTTGACTTTAATATAAAATAATATTTTGAGATATTCCTAAGGTGCCCCTCTCCTCCCTTATAAAAAGGCACCTCCTCCCCCTCCTCCTCACACCAATTTGAGCACTCAAGATCGGCCAACCCCTGCCATTTTCTCCTCTCCAATTCCCTAGAATAATCCTAGAGGTACTTTTCTTCTTCAAATACCAATCTTAGTTCCCTTAGTGGAGGATTCAAAGAGGTGTTCCAAAGAAGAGGTAATATCCATTACCGATCTTTTCAATTTCTTTCTTCTTAAACTTCTTCTCCTTTAGTTGTTTCATGATAAAGTAATAACATCAGTATTACTTACATACTGATATGTTATTATAAATATGAAACAACCCTAATTCACCTTCTATCCATCCTACGGAAAAATGAAATCACCGCGCGTGCGTACGTACGGAATACCGTCTCCACGCCGTGGTGTAATCTATTTTTCCACCATCACCTTACAAGGATGGGTATAATGGTGTAATGAGTAACTATATATGATTATTATGAAGTAATATTGATACTGAAATAATATATATATATACTCCAATAAAATTCCACGATCATAGGAACGATATCATCACTCGTGCGTACGTACGGAATACCGTCTCCACGATGTGATGCGACTCGTTCTACATGATCTTCATTTCATAATGATTATATAAATGAATTTAATGAATAAATATGATATATGTTACACTAATACCATTCTGGATATAAGGAATCTATAACCTTAAAAGAAGAATAAGAATGTATTCGGCAAAACACGCATAAGAACAAAAGGCAATAAAGACCCGAGTAACAAGTAACCATGAAATATTACTATCAAGAAGCTAATAATATGAACATATATGATATCATATCAATATGTATTATTCTGGAATAAGTCAATAACATTATTTAAACCATTATACAGGAGATTCGGACATGTACAAAGCAAATTGGACTTAAGGTAAGGGAAAATATCACAATCTCACTTTTATCCGAGATTGTTTTTACTTTGGTAATTACTGGGGTGTATTTTATCATCCACATCCATGTTCCCTCAATATGTAATATTATTTCCATCCTTATACAATAGTTTATATCCAATTTTACCCTTCATTGAGTTTTTAGTAAAAGATATGAAAGGAATCTTTTGTCATTTTTTTTCGTACGAGGTACTTTTTGACTTTTCCGACAAAAGTACGAAGAATGTTTTTTTTAACTTATACGGCATGAATGGATTTTTAAAACATTATTTCCAAGAAGCTTCCTTTACAAGTTTTCAAGTTTATTTTTAATAAACTTCTTTTAGTTTATAATTGTATGACATGTTAAGAAAAGAAAAGTGTTTTTGAAAAAGAAAGGATATTTTCCTCAAGAATGGAGTTTAAGTGTTTTATCAAAATTATTTTCCATCTAAGATAATAAAGGGTTCTGTTTTTATCCCTTTAATTACATTGATTTGATTATGTTGTGAGGGAATTATTTTTATGAAGTCATTTGCCTTATATGATTTTTTTTATGATGTCATGATGTTTCAAGAATCCCATTTTTGTTACATGTGTTATGCGATGATGTATGATTTATGATTATGTGGAACACATAAGAAAGGATTCATTATAAGATGGGTGGGACCTATATCTCCCTCCAATGCATTGGGTAAAGATTTATATCTCATGAGATAGACATGGCTGGAACGGAAGGTTATTTCGGTTCAGTGATACAGGACAGAAACGAGGAGTGAACTCGGTTCAGAAAGGGAATTTGTCCACTAAGATAGTCTTGGCAATGAGTCATGACTAACAAGAAATGATTTTCCATGATTATGTGTGCATGCCACAAAGTTTCAAGTTTTATGTTATGATTATGGGGATCTCATTTTCACTTCTATGATTTATTCCATGTTAAGATATTATGATCTCTTTTGCAGGTTTTGATTTTCAAAAAGATATGAGATGATTTTTATTTCCTTTATTTGCCCTTGCTGAGCATTTGAGATCACCCTTTTATGTTTTCTTTTCCCCAGGTCAGGAAGATGGATATTAAGTAGAATATGATAAAAGGGACCCTAGATATGATGAAATAAATGGGAGACACTGTAGAAGATTTATGAACCAGTTGTTTATGTTTCCCAGTTTCTAAAGACACTATACCTATACGGTCCTTTGTGGTTTTGTCATATGTTGTAATAAGTGTGCTTCAATTTTGAAGTATTAACAATGTATGTAAAGTGTGGGTCGTTATAGATGTAATGTAACGTTTACGAATGTATCTAGTGTTTCCAAGGCTACTAAACTAATCGGTCTTTCGAGACTTGATCTTTTGTGATCATGCCAATGTTACGAAGTAACGCACCGGCTCTGGGTAGCTAGGGTCCGGGCGTTACAATTACATTTATAAAATCAATAATTTTATTATGAAAATACTATATTACTTCAATTCTGTTTTTATACAAATACTTTTCCAAAATAACTCTTCTTTTCAAAATAAAAGAGCATTTATGTCAAGAATTACTCAATGATTTTATAAGAGTATTTTTATTTGTCTCAATACTCTTGTTTATTATTATATATCATTGGGATTATTATTCTATGATATCATCTACCATATTTAATTTTATTGTTTATTACTAGTTTCATTGTGGATGTACTATCCTAAAACCATTCACCAATTTACTCAGAATGGTTAGTGTTTAAGCTTAATGTTCGTGAAAAGTTATTTACATTTCATATGATAGTTTCAATATAAATGTATATGTTGTTTATGTTTATCCCCAATCATATGATGAATTCATTGGAATTATTATGTGATGGGTGGGGCCCCTTATATCCCCATGGTGCATCGGTAGGTCTCATGAGACAAATAGACGTGGACTTGGCCGAGGCCTTACCCATTTTGAGATATGGTTTTGGCCGAGGCGTTAATCATTTTTACAAGTCTTGGATGAGGACTTGAAGGTATGTTTCAAAATGTCTAGTATATTCACTTACCACATTATGAATCTAGTAATTGAAATTTCATGTGGTTATTTGACTAGTAGAATACCCATGATTATGTTTTATTATGGCATTATTTACTCAGCTCATATTCCTTCCATAATGTGTTCAAGTTTTTTATTTTATAAAGGTGAGTTTTCTCAATTATTCACCATGAATAATGTTTATGTTTATGTTATATTATGCTGTATTTCTTACTCTTACTAAGAATTTGAGCTCACCCCTTTCTTATCTTTAATTTTCCCAGTATATGAAGAAGTAAGTTATGAATGACTTGCAGGCATAATCTAGGAGGCATGGATGTTTCTAATTGAATAAATTAGTGTTGTATTTCCTTTCATTATGTAATCTTGAACTTATATATGTATCTTGTTTCCAAAATCTACTAAACTACTTGGTTCTTCGGGATTCATATTTCTTGTTTATATGCTAATGTAATAAAATAAGGCACCAACTCTGGGCAACTGGGGTCGGGTCCTAATAGTTGGTATTAGAGGAAGTATAGTAGAAAACTTAGAAACTAGATTTAGAAAAAGTAGATTAGGTAATAAATCTATATGATAGTCTTTTAGGATAAACACACACTAACATCCTTGTATTTTGGTAAGGAATATATTATGTGTATCTTTCTAGAAAATATATCCCTGTCTAGATACTACAAGTGGACATGGTTCGGGAACAGATATACTTAGAAGTGAAAAATCATACATGGAGTTTTGGGATTGACCTGGGGTATCCTTGTGCATGAAAAAATGACTTATTGTGCACTTGGTTTGACACTCCCATGGTATATGTTTAGAATAATTCACATTTTCTTTAAAAACCATTATGAAGGATTTAAATTTAAAATTTTCCTCTAAGAAACCATTTTTTTATTATGGGGTTAGTCGTGCATAGGATTTCAATTTATGCTAAGTATTTTGATAAGTTAAGATTATATAACCCTATATACTATATGCCATTATCTATAAATGACACATAGTGGAAGAAATGGAAACCGTATGAACATGTGTATCCCATGTAGGGATTTCCCTCCGATGTAAGATAATGATGTTGACTCTAGTATTGAGACTAGTAAAGAGCATCTTATAACTATACTGGGAAAAATTACTGTGGTTATGAACAATAACCTTACCCATATGGAGTATCCGGATCCACCATGTGGAGGATATTTGTTAGATCTCTTTATATGAAAACAAACTCCATCATTCAATGGGACTACAAACCCATTTGTAGCTAAGTAGTGGATAAGTTCCCTAGAGAATATATTTTTTGTTTTGGGATGTAATGAAAGAGATAAGGTCATCATGGAAGTTTATCTTCTATCAGGAGATGCGAATTAGTGGTGGTCATTAATCCCAAACAAAAAGGAGGAGGACGATATAGAAGATATGGAATTGAGGGAATTTAAGGAAATATTACTAGAGAAATACTCTCCTCGTGAAAAACAAGCAGATATAGAAAGGCAATTTCTGAATTTGAGGCAAAAGGACTATGAGAATGTTGAAAAGTATGAATCTAACTTCACAAGGTTATCAAGGCATGCTATGGACTACATACGTAATCCAAGGAGAAAAATTGATCAATTATTTGATGGATTAAAGCCATTCCTCCAGTGGGCACTAGTCTGCCAAAAATTTTCATCATATGAGGATATATTTTCATGTTCTATCAAGATAGAAAAGGAATTCTCTAAGTATTATGAATTTAAGGGAATGTAAGAGAGGAATAGGGACGATGAAAACTATGGGAAAGGAAATAAGGACACAGGGAAGAGTTGAATTTCCACCCTGTGATAATTGTGGAAGGAAACACCCTGGTGCCTGCTTAAAAGAAAAAGGATTATGCTACAAATGTGGAAAAAATTACATCTTACTGGTGATTGTAATGGGAATAAAGAAGCTATTAATCCTTAATGCTATAATTTTAGGTATATGGGACACTATGCTAATGATTTTCCAAAACGTCAAGGAAACATTCCATAGAAAATTTCAAGGGAGTAGGGAGAAGCTTATGCGATCACAACTACTGATATTAAAGTTCCTAATGATGTGGTGGGAGGTACTTTAATCATTTACTCAAACTTATCCAATTATTTATTTGATTCTGGATCATCACATTCTTTCACATCTTCCCAATTTTCCAAGAAAATTAGATATTTACAATTTGATTTAATAAGGGAGTTGTCAGTCAAAAATCCTAAGGGAAGTGTCATTGTAACAAAGTTGAGTTGGGAAGTCTCAATTATGGCATATAAACGTGCTTTATCTATTGATTTTATTGTCATAACCATGTTTTAATTTGATATAATCCTTGGTATGTATTGGATTTCAAATCATGATGTGAAAATTTATTGCAAGAGGAAGGAGGTTAGAATTTATGAGGATGATGTGGAATCCCTTATATTTAAGGGAAAAAAATCACCCTCTAATTCTCATCTAGATCCATCCTCTATAGCTCTACTAAATTCAATTATTGGGGAGGAAGGGAATTAAATAACTATGGGTGAGGATAGGAATTTTCAGATAGAGGACATACCGATTGTGCAAGAATATTTTTATGTGTTTCAAGAGGACTTACCTAGACATCCTCTAGAACAGGAAATTGAGTTTTACATTGACTTAATTACTAGTTCAAGGAACATATCAAATACCCCTTATAGATTGGACACTGTGGAATTAGTCGAAATGAAGAAAAAACTAGAGGAATTTAGTGATAAAGGATTTATTCTCCCTAGTGTTTCTCTATGGGGAGCCCCTACTATTTTCATTAAGAAGAAGGATAGATCCATGAGGTTGTGCATTGATTATAGGGAGATCAATGATATAACAAAACAGAGAAAGTATCTCCTACCTCACACTGATGATTTACTTGATCAACTTCATAGAGCCCAATATTTTTCAAAGATTGATCTTCAATATGGATATCATCAGTTTCCTATGAGGAATGAAGACATTCCAAAAACAACATTTCGAACTAGGTATGAGTAGTACAAGTTTATAGTAATGCCTTTTGGACCGACTAATATACCCTATGTTTTCATAGATCTAATGAATAGAGTTTCAAGGACTATCTTGATGACTTTGTGGTGATATTTATTGATGATATCTTGGTATAATCTAAAATCTATGAAGATCATGAAAATTACTTGTGCACTATTTTGAAGACTCTTCGAATAAATGAATTATATGGGAAGTTTAGAAAGTGTGACATTTGGATTCAATCAGTTTTCTTTTTGGGAAAAATTATCTCTAAATATGGAATATCTGTTAATCCTGTAAAGACAAAGGCTGTGTAAGAATGTCCTACTCCAATTAATATAACTGATTTATGTAGTTTTATTGGTTTAGCAGGTTATTATTGGTGTTTTTTTCAAAACATCACCCATTTTTCCAACCCAATGACCAAGATTACACATAGAGGGGTTAAGTTCATATGGAAAAAAGAATGGGAGGGCTATTTAAAATAATTGAAGAGTAGATTAGTGAATGATCTGATCCTAACCCTACTATCAGGGAATGATGGGTTTGTGATCTATAGAAATGCATCAATTAAAGGACTTGGTTGTTTCCTCATGCAAAATGATAGAGTTATTTCCTATGCATCAAGTCAGTTAAAAATTCATGAAAAAAACTATACCACTCATTATATTGAGTTAGAAATGGTAATCTTTACTCTAAAGATATAGATACATTATCACTATGGAGAAAAATGTGAGATATATATGGATCACAAGAGTATAGAGTATATCTTATCATAGAAATAACTCAACATGAGGCAAAGGACATGGCTCGAATTACTCAAGGATTATGATTGTGCCATACAATACCACCTAGGAAAGGAAAACAAGGTATCTGATTCATTTATTAGGAAGAATCATGGAGTTCTTAACAAAATGGGGATTGGAAAGGATCCTTTGTACATGGATCTAGTAAGGATGGACATGTAAATTATCAAAGAAGGAGAAAAATCATTACTTTTTCAAATGGTTTCCCAACCATATTTATTAGAAATAATTAAATTTTATTAGCCTGATGATGCGAACCTTAAAAATAAAATTAATGCCGTGAAAGATGGGAAGATGGATGAATTTGTGTGTGAAGATGGCGTTATGAAATTTGGGAAGTTGCTTTTTATTTTGGCTATACCTAAGCTAAAAAGGGAGTTATTGGATGATGCCCATAGTTTGAATTTCTCTATACATCCTGTAATCACTAAAATATATAGATATTTTAAGGAAAATTTCTAGTGGGATGACATGAATATGGAAATTTCAGATTATGTATTAAGATGTTTAGTCTTCCAATAAGTGATGGCTGAAAGGAAACATCCAGAAGGGGTTATGAAACATCTACCTATTCCTACATGGAAATTGGATGACCTAACCATATATTGTTTCATTGGATTACCCAAAAATCCAATTAATAATGATGTGATATGGATAATTGTGGATTGACTTACGAAATCTGCACATTTCCTCGCTACGAGGGAGGATTTTCTATTAGAGCGCCTAGAAAGACTCTACAATAATGAAGTTGTGAGACCTCATGGAGTACCTCTCTCAGTTTTTTCTGATCATGACCCACGATTTACGTCAAAATTCTGGAAAAGTTTTCATAATTATTTGGATACCAAACTTCGATTGAGTACTTCTTATCACCCTCAAACTAATGGGAAATCAGTAAGGACGATGTAAACTTTCAAAAACATTTTGAGATCACGATAATTTGATTTTAAAGGTATGTGGCATCAATATTTACCTTTGGTGGAGTTTTCCTACAATAATTGTTTCCATTAATGTATTCAAATGGAACCATATGAAGCATTGTACATAAAGAGATGTCATACACCAACTTGTTGGGAAGAAGTTGGAGAAAGTAAGCTTGTGGGATCAGATCTTGTAGAGGAAACAACAGTGATGGTAAATACTATTCAAGGTCATATCAAAATAGCTCAAAGAATACAAAAGATCTATATTAATAATTAAAGGATCTGTAATTTCAAGTGGGAGATCACGTTTTCTTGAAGGTATTTTCATGGAAGGGTGTTATAAGATTTGGTAAGAAATAGAAACTCAGACCTAGGTAAATTGGGCCTTTTGAAATTTTGGAGAGAATTGGAGCTGTTGCATATAGTTTGGCTGACACCTAGCCTGTCCAAAGTACATAATGTGTTCCATGTCTCATTGATGAGAAAGTACATGCCAGACCCAATGCATTTCCTCACTAATAAAGGTATAGAGTTGGAACCTGACCTATCTTACTGTGAAGAGCCTATCAAGATTCTGGACACTAAATAACAAGTGTTGAGGAATTGGATGAATATTATATTAAATGTACTTTAGAGGAATCATAAAATTGAAGAGGCAACATGGGAACCTAAGGAGCATATGATTAAGACCTACCCAAATCTTTTTCTGAGGTAACGTTCTGTGAATTTTGAGGATGAAATTTTTGTAAGGGGGGAGATTGTAGCACCCCAAGGTTTTGAAAATAAATATTTAATGCATGAAACAATGAGTCCCTACAAAAAACACATTTTACAATCTATTCATTAAAAATAACTTTGCCTCTACTATGTTTTGAATTTCAAAAAATGATCATCTAGAGTTGTGATCAGTAAGCCATTTGGGATATGATAGAACCAAATTGATTTTTGGTTAATAATAATATACCCTTATGAATAGTAATACGACCCTTATGAGTAGTAAATAATAATATTATTTTATTTTCTTAATGTAATAATATAATGAGATCTTAATTAATTTTTAAATGTGATATAAAACTAATTATACCTTTAAAATTGTTATTTTTCGAATTAAATATGATTTTATTTAAAAATTAAATTAATAATATTTTGAAAATTATTTTTGAAAAATGGATTTTATTTCTAAATTCTACATGTCTAAAAATGGTTTGGGAGAATTTTTGGTATTTTTCTGAAATTTTTGAATCTTCGATGAATAGTAAAATACGATAAAATATCGTATATACAAATTATCAGTTAAATACACTATTTATGACATCATGAGTGATGTAAGGACACTTGGTTCGAACTCACATGAACTTATTACTATTAGGGGTCACATGAAACAACACTATTGGTTTTATTGAGGGAAATAATAAAATAATGAATAAAATACTCAAAATTCACTCCTCTCCTCCACTATAACCCCCCTATCCCTCTCCTCTTCACTCCTATAAGCCTTGAATCTCCTCAATATTCTTCCCAAATACCCTTCCATAGTCACTACCCACGCCCAAGAATCTATTTTTATTTCCAAAAGACCAAAACCCCTTCCCTTAAAGAGATTCTCAAGGAGGTGGATTCAAGATGTAAATTCACATTTTATTTATTTCATTTTCATTTCTAGTTCCTTTCTATTGTTATCCTATCCTAACCTCCTCTATCCAAATGACCATGATAACTATAATATCATCTATATAATTGAATTATATAATTTTAATGGAATAAAAATCCTCAATATTCTTACTCCCTCTCTTTTATTTTATAAACAATACCATCATCCCTAAGGTTCCAATTTACAACCTTTGTGGACAACGAAGTTTAGTTCTTCAATTTATACTTAATTACTGGTCATGAAACCATTTTTATGGTTTAATAATACTATAATATATGTATTATAACCTATTTAATATTTATTAACCAGTATATGTACATAATATTAAATCATATGACCAAACTAGTTTCCAATAATCAAATACCGCTAAAATAATCTATATAATTATCATTAATATTTCATTTAATGATTCATCCTAATTACATGTAACAAAATGATATAAATTACCATTAAACCCTATTTAATTTCATAAATAATATGTAAATTCAATTCTGGAAATTTACATCCATTCCACATGGACTCCATTACATAAAAACAAGTAAACCGATTATGAAAATCAAGAAAACAAACCCTTCGGAATGACATAATTCAATATTATAACTAATAAATAAAAACATAATAGACTTAATAAAATTATGATAAACTAATTAAATGTATAATAGGTTTTTAATTAAGTTATTAATAAGTATAATTTCATATTCCATGATTTTAAGTTCAAGAGTGGAACACATTCGGACTTAAGGTAAGGGTTTTTCACCCAAACATCCATTTTCATTCAGGTTACTTTTATTGTATACTTAACTCAATGAAGTTATTATGTATTATTGATTACTCCTAATAAATTATTTTTGAGTGTTTTATATATGTTTACTGACCATAATACTTTCTTATTTTATGGAGGGTTACACATTTTAAATGGAACTTTCAAAATTATTTCCCAAATACAAGCCCGATTCAAGGGAATTTCCCAAATTCTTACCTATTTAAAGGGAAATATATAATATATTTTTCAAAACCATTACCTTTATAAATTAAATATCTTTATTATGAAAATAATATCTTACTTAATTTTAGGTTTTATACAAATACTTTTCCAAATGAACTCTTCTTTTCAAAATAAAAGAGTATTTATCTCAAGAATTTCTCAATGATTTTATAAGAGTATTTTCATATGTTTCAACACTCTTATTGATTATTATGTATTATTGGGATTATTATTTTATGATATCATTTAATGTATTTAATTTTATGGTTTATGAATAGTTTTATTGTGGATGTACTATCCTAAAACCATTCACCGATTTACTTTGAATGGTTAGTGTTTAAGCTTAATGTTCAGGGAAAGTTATTTACATTTCATATGTTAGTTTAAATATGAATGTATATGTTGTTTATATTTATCCCTACTCATATGAGGAATTAATTGGGCTTATTATTTGATGGGTTGGTCCTACTATATACCCTCGGTGCATTATAGGTCTCGTGAGACAAGTAGATGTGGACTTGGCTGAGGCCTTGCCCATTTTGAGATATTGTTTTGGATGAGGCCTTAATAATTTTTAGACATCTTGGTCGATACCTTGACGGTATGGTTAAAAATGTTTGTATTATTCACTTCCCTCATTATTAAGCTAGTAATTTAAAGTTCATATGGTTATTCGACTAGTAGAGTACCCATGATTATGTTTTATTATGGTATTATTTACTCAACTCATATTCCTTCTACAATGTGTTCAAGTTTATCATTTTGTAAAGGTGTGTGTTCTCAATTATTCACCATACCTAATGTTTATGTTTATTTTATCTTCCACTGTATTTCTTAATCTTACTGAGCTTTTGAACCCACCCCTTTCTTATGTTTCATTTTCCCAAGATTTTCAGAAGTAAGTTATGAGTGACTTGTAAGCATAATCTTGGAGGAAGGGATGTTTCTAATGGAATAAATTAGTGTTGCATTTCCTTTCCTGATGTAATGTTGAAATTATATATGTATCTTGTTTCCAAAATATACTAAACCACTTGGTCCTTTGGGATGCGTGTTCCTTGTTTATATTCCAATGTAATAAAATAAGGCACTAGCTTCGGGGAATTTGGGTCGGGTCCTTATAAAAAAGTTGTGATGAAATTTAATTCTGTACACAATGAATTATGAAGTCCTTTAAAAAAATTAGATGTGAACTTGGGATATTTTTTTGATACAATAGAGAGAGTATCTCTATGTTTCTTAACTATATCCTATAGATAAATTTGATAAATCTGATCTAAATATATTATATCTCGAATGAGAAGAAAATGTGAATATTTAATTAATTTATCAATAATAACCCAAATTGCATTGTTACTTTATGGAGTCTTTGGTAATACCACCAAAAAATCTATGGATATAGTCTCATATTTCCACTATAGAACTGGAAAGGGATGAATCATTACTTTTGGAAATTAACAATCTAATTTAACCTACTAAAAATTCAAACACTTCATAGTAAAGTTTTCAGTATATCTTTTTATACAATGCCACCAGTAATACTTCTGAATCTCTCTATACATCTTAGTGTTTCCTGAATGAATGAAAAATGAAGAACTATAAGCTTCACTCAATAAATATTTCTTCAAATTGGAATCACAAGGCACACATAATTATTTTAAAAATCATAAAACACATTATTTATAAATATTAAAATCAAGAAACTTATCCTTTTTTATAGATTCCACTTTTTACTATAAAAAATAACCCTTCTTATAAGCTTTATTAGTTATTTATATTTTTTTAATGCATTGAAACCTAAAAAAATATAGTATGTCTCTTCATGCATAACTTCCCAGACAAAAATTATCAAATCATTAACCAAATGGTTATTTTAAAAATGTAACATGGATAATGCAACATTATTTTTCCAACTCAAAGCATCTTCTACATTGTTTCATTTTCTATTATGGTAATGAATCATGAAATTATAATACTTTATCATTTACAACCATTTTATATATCTTAGGTTTAATTATTTTTGAGTGAATATATACTTTAAAATTTTTCGATTAGTATATATTTTACACTTTACTCCATACAAATTATTCCTAAAAATTTTAAAAGAAAAATCCATATAATATAATTCCAAATCATGTGTAGGGTAATTTAACTCATGATGTTTCAACTAACGTGAAACATAATCAATTACATTATCATTTTTCATCAGGAAAAAACCAATTCGTTTCAAAGAAGCATAACTATATATGAAAAACTCTCCATTTCTAAAAGGTAGGGACAAAAATAGATAACTCACTAATCTTATTTTTCATTCCTAAAAAAATAATCACATTGTTTGGTCTAGATAAATTATCTCTTATTTGACTTAACTTAGTCAGTGTGATAGACAACTGAGCAAGGTGTAAAACAAAACACTGGTAGTTTTACACTAATCTAAGAAAAATATGGATCTCTGTGATATTTGATGGTTTTTTTCCATTCTTCAACAACTTTTTTAGGAGGGTCAATATTTATTCCATATTTAGAAACAATATTTCCAATAAAATATTTTTTTTTCAGCCAAAATTTACACTTAATAAATTTCCCATATAGTTTATTTTATTTTAAGGTTTTAAAAAAATCATTAGATGTATTTAATGTTACCTATGTATTTTATAATATACCAAAATTTAATTTATAAAAACAACCGCAAACTTATCCAAGAACTCATGGAAATATCTATTCATAATGTCTATAAATACATCATGTGCATTAGATTACCCAAAAAACATAACTAAAAACTCATCAATGAACATATATAGTTTGAAACATAGTATTTGGAATGTCACCCCCTTTACCTTTAGCTGATGGAAGCATAATCTAATATCAACCTATAAAAAATACTATGATCCATGGAGCTGATCAAAAAAATCATTGATATGAGCGAAATGATACTTGTTCTTATCAGTGATGTTTTTTAAGTATCAATAATCAATGAGAAGTATCATTAAACTATCTTTATTTTTTAATAAACAAAACATGAGAACCACATGGTGTAGTTCTAGGTTGAATGCAACCTTTATCTAATAACTCCTCTAATTTTTTTTCAATTCTAAAAGTTCCACTTGTACTGTTCAATAAGGGGGTTTAGAAATTGGCTTAACATCAAGAATTATTTCAACAATAAACACAACCTCTTGATTAGGAATAAATCTAGAAAAATCATCATGAAATACATCAATGTATTCATTTTCTACTAGAACATCACTAATTTGAATAGTTTCATTATTTTCAACAATATTATCTGGGTAAATTTTACTACCACCTCTAATCAATTTCCTTGATTCTTGGTAAGTTATCAAAGGCATGAAATCATTGAATAGTAATTCTTAGATCTAAAATATATCTTATAATGATAAAATAAAAGTCTACCCATACCAAGAATTACATAAAAATCTACTATGTCTAGTGTAATAAGATATATAGGAATAACCACCCCACTGATAACAACAAGGTGATTCCTATAAGTCATAGTTTCTTTAATATTTACATCTAGAGTATTAAAAAAAGTTTCATCTTATTTTAATGGGGTTATATTCACATTTTACTTTCAAATTTCTCAGATATGAAATAATATGAAGATCTAGTGTCAAAAAAGGTATTGGATTAATTTGAATAAACTAGTAACATACCTCTCACAACTTTATTTGACAGCCCAACATCAACTGTAGTAGTAGCAAAATATTTTTCCACACAATTTTTTCTTTTGATCTTACTGATTTCTACCCTAAGTAACATAATTTAGATACACATTGTAATAATTCCACACCTCATTGAAATTAAAACATCTTACCACCAACTTTTCAGTTATTGTCTGATTATTTTCCGTATAGTCACAATCCATATGACCAAACATACCACATTAGAAGTACCTACCAGTATTAATAAGACATTCTATAAGTTATTTTTTTTACCACAATTATCATAGGATGGAAACTTGGTTTTCTTACCCTTAATATTATTTGATGAATGTTTCCCCATTGCCTTCCAAATAGACATATTCTTCTATTTTTTGTCATGGAATACATGATCATTATTAACCTCCATTTCTACCTTCTCACCACATTGGACCAGTTTCTCATAGATATTAAATTTTTTTGTGGCTAAATATATTCATAAACTTGGTTTTAACCTTTATTAAAAACCGATTAATCATCATATCAAGATCCTAGATAAAATTTGGGATGTATCTTTCCAATTTGGTGATGTTTTCTTCATATAAATCTCCCTAATCTCACTCCTTTGGTCTCAATTAAAAGAATTGTTTTTAAATACTAAGTTAAAAATACTTAGAAAAATATTAATCAAAGAAAATATTATTAAATTAATACTATTCCAAGATATCAATCTCTTCTCTTTCTTTAATATTCTTAATCATTAACTACCACTGGTTAGATTCAATTCAAAAATGGTAAATAAAAAGACTTACATTTTGATGATGAGAACATATCATGACATATAATATCATTTCTAGGGATTCAATACATCCTTTAGCTATCATGGGATCATATGATCCACTAAATTTTGTAGAATTTCATCTCCTAAAATGTTTTAATATTGAAATGTTCTGGTATGGTAGATCCATCTGCTACCTAGCACGGATTCCACCACTATTTATAACTTATTTCAAATAATTCGTTACTATAAAAAACTTTTCTGTTCCAATTCCAACCATCTCATGACACTGATTTGGAAGGGTATTTTCCTCTCGGTGCCTTCCTACTATATCTTCCCCATTTAATTTATGGAAACCATTCTTAATATACATATTTTAGATAAGGTAATATGGTGACATTTAAATTATATATCATTTCAACTTAACCATAAATAAAAAAAATTCAATGGTATTCTATTTTCATTATCCTAAACTCTAATGTTATCTAAACTAACCTCTAATATCAACTATAATGGTTCGGACTTAAAAATTGCATAATCTTGAGTTTTAAGTCAAGAATTAATTATATTACATTTTATAATCTTTCAAGTTTAGTGTTTTAGAGAATTAGGCCATAACTCATACGTAACATAACCATACAATACAATGTAGAAACTTCCAATCAGTATCCATTTTTTCACAATATTAATATTTTAAGATAAAACAAGGTTTATTTTCATGACAAATATTCACAATGTTAATCTTTTCTCCTTCCTTTTCCTTACCCATACTTAAAACTTATGAAAAACACTCTAAAAATATGGGATGAACACAAAAAACTCAGTAAGGTATATAAAATTAAAGAAAAACATTAATCTAGTGAAAATGTAAAAACCCATTAAATGTTTTAATTTATATCAATGTTCTTTGAGTGAAAGAAATAAATCAATTTCACATAAAAAACACACAATTTTTTCTCAAAAACAATCATTAAATCCCCTATAAATTATAGATAAATTATATAAATATCTTGGTACATAATTATACATATCACCCTTAGAAATGGAATAAACATTGAACTAACTTCCATACCCAATTAATTAGAGGGATATCATGGACCCAACCATCCTTGGTTTATAACGTAACCACCCATACTTGGTTTATAATGTTACCACCCTTCCTTGGTTTATAACATAGCCAACCATACTTGGTTTATAATGTAACAACTCTCAACATAAATAATTTCCAACAACGATAAATTAATCATAAAAATTAAATCTTTCAATTATAACATCACACTCATAAAATATTCTATTCACCCATAAGACAACATTTTCATATATTTAAATACCCATCCATTTTAAAAACTGATTTTCAATACAAAAATACCCAACAAATAATGAGGGTTTTTATTTGAATAAAACAATAACTCTTGTAAAGGAATCTAAACTTCAAATAATATTTATGGAGGTGAAAAAGTCATTGTCATCCTATTGGTTAAAATAGAATGTTCTTCTTTTTTGTAAATAAAGTCTCACATTCTGTAAAAATATTCCCTTGTTTAAAATAAATTAAGGGAATGAAAAAAATTCCCTTTATAAGACTCTCATGTCTATAATAAAATAATTTTAAAATCATGGAAATGGAATAAAATAGAGTTATAAGAAACAAATTTAAAGATATTGTTTAAAAGAAAAGTCCCTTATAAATTTGGAAACATTTGAATCAAAATCCCTATGAAAGAATAACATTAAAAAAACTTTAAATACCATTATAATATATAAATTCATGATATAAAATGTAAAAGGTTCTATATATACACCTAGTAAAAAATATAGGTGCGTAACATAAAAATATTCCTTATTGAAAGGGAAATGAGCTCAAGTCCCTAACATTGAGAATGACTCCTCACATACATTCTTTATATTCATGATTAAGAAACTTATATACATTATTTACTTATATAAGAAAATTTTCAAGTTTAATATTCCTTTTATTTCACTTATTACCATGTTATACATGAATACTTAATCAATTAAGTTTATGTTATATTTTTTGATGATATTTGGCTTATGTGTCAAAAATGGATCGGGCAAGTTGACTATGGTCAAATAGATCATTATTTAAACATATATAGAATAATAATCATGAAATAATTATCATATTTATTAATAAAATATATATTTAAGACCAATCATGAAGGTCGGGTTTGAGAAATTATGTATGTTATGATCATGGAGACGACATTCCATACGTACGCATGCGTAGTGTTTCCATTTTTCAACAATCATTATGGAAAGGAGGTAAGTAATATTTTATATTTTTATATTGATAATAATATCATATATACCATATTATTTCTATAAATATACTTATATATATATAATACATGTGGTGTTGTGATTAAAATAGATTCACATCACTTCGTGATGGCGGTAGTCCACACATACATCAACAACATTAACATTTTTCAGTGAGTGAAAGGGTAAGAAAGATATAATATATTATATTTTCATAATGATACACATTTCATGAATATAATAATTATTTTATTTATATAACATATATTCATTAAAATTATCCTTATTACCTTTCATGTGAAGAGTTAGTGATAAAAAAATCACATTGCTTCGTGAGGCAGTAGTCCTCCTCCGTACACACAAGCGACGTTATTGTATCCCTTATGGAATGAAAAATAAACAAGTATATATGATATAATGAATATATTGGTATAATTAGTTATAAATATAATATATATTCTTTATATTAATCAGCATACCTAACCTTGAGAGCTATTGATGGAAAATGCATCCCATCAGTTCGAGAGCCTGTAGTCCATTGTACACATGATCGAAATTATCATTTCCCATTTGAGGGAAGAGAAGATAGATATAGGTCCTCAACTTAATATAAAAAAATATCAGTATATTAGAGATAATTTTATTATTATATAAGTGAAAATAAAGAATATTTTTAAGGATTTGGAAGAATAAATAAAATAAAATGCATAGTTAGGAATTTTACCTCTTCTTAGGCCACCTCTTTAAGACTATACCTAATGTATTCCTAGATTGGATTTATAAAAACAGGTTTCTAGGATTAGATTATGTAAGTTGGTAAGTTAGTTTTCTTGGTATTTTATGAAAGGTTTTTGAATTTTTTAATAATATAGGAGAGGGGGTGGCCTTTTATAAGTGAGATAAGTGGCACACTTATATTTTTTTGAAAAGAAAAAGTGTACTTATGTTTTTCACATGTAAAAGTCTTAAAAATGAAGTATTACTGAAAATTATAAATGATAATTTCTAAAAAAGTCTATAAAATATATTTTATACAAGCGTTTAGGTCTTTTTAACCCATATCGTTTTATTTTAACCCTGAGTAAATCAATTTTTACTTTAATTGTAGTAATTAATTTTTACTATTTTCACTATTAATTACAGTCAAAAATTAAGTTTAACTTATTAGGTAATAAAACTTATTCTGATTCCAAGTATAGAATCCATTTTACCAAATTAAACTCAAATAAATAGAGAACGTAAATTTAAAATGAAACCTGCCGATGTGATGAAAAAGTGGATTTTCAAGAAGTGTATTTTTCAAGCAAGAGATGATTTTATGTTAACTCTATGACTAATAATAATCATTTTATGAATATAAATTAATATTTATTAATATATAATATATAAATTTCATTTAAAAAAATCCTCATTATGGAATATTTTAATTAATTAAAATGGAGAACCATTATTTATTTTAACGCATTTTTTATAAAAATCCCAATTTTAAACACAAAAAAGCTTATACTAAAATACGATATGAAGTTGATTAAAATGTAATCAAGTAGATTAAATATAACTAAATAATACTTATTTTAATTTAAATAATATTAAAAAACATAATATAACTTCTAAATTAATTAATTTATTGAAAATACATGATTTTTTTAAATCAGTATTTTCATTATTCACTAAAAAATCAACATTTTTTGAAAAATCCTAAAATTTTACCCAAAGTAAATTTTGACACGATGATTTAAAAATAAAATTATTTTTTTATAATTCAAATTATAAAATTAAAAAATTAAACTTTTAAATAAAACCTCATAATAAAAGAGTTTATTTAAAAATATTTCCTTTTTGATTTTAAAATTACTTAATATTTTTATGATGAATACAATCATAAAAGTGATTTATTCTATCATTACCTTGATTTTTAAAATTAATTCAGAAATTACATACATGAAATTAATACTAAATTCCATTATACTATTTTTATTTTTTGGGATTAAACTTGCGGTAAAAAATGCTTCAATTTATGATCCACTATTATATAGCACTGTTGAAAGTATTCTTCTTATGAAGGTGTTTTTTATCTATGTTTACATACTTAAAAGGTTATTTTGTTGAATTGGGGGCATATTATTTTACAACCACACACCTTATTTATCTAGATTAATTATGAAATATTATTTGTATATTTTCTCAAAAACACTTTTCCATGGGTTTATTATTTAATGTTTTAAATATGAACATTTTCATGCTCCCTTAGATCACATGTGTTTGGATGATTACTATGATAATAGGTGGGGTCCTATATCACCCTATAATGCACTGGTTAATTTTTAATATCATATGAGATAATTAATTGACATGTGAACGTGATAGGGGAAGTTTTTTCATAGGTTTGTTGTGTGAACGTGATGAAGGAAAATTTGTTAAAAAGTTTTTTTATGAGTTTGATGTGGGTAGATTTGTTCACAAGGTTGTTTTGTTAAAATTGGGTATCTTTGTTCATATGTTTTTTTTGAGAATATAATATGGGTATATTGGATCATAAGTTTTTTTAGTTACACATGATTTATGTAGATTTATTTACAATGTTTTGTGTGTGAATGTGATGCAGGTGGCTTTGTTCACAAGTTGTTGCATGAATGTTATATGGATGGATTTGTTTATATGTTTGTTAAGTTAATGTGATGTCGGTAGCTTTGTTAACAAGGTTTGATATTATAATGTTTGTGCCATAGTTCCTTATTATTATTTTCTATATGTTAATATCATATTCCTAAGGATGTCCCATGACTCTTGTTTATTATTTATTGTTTCAGTACTCTTATTACAATGACTTCAGATTTTAATATATATATTCCTATAATCAAGTCAAATATGTTTGATAGATTTCTCTATAAACAACACCAAACTAAAATGAAACAATGATATGTTTAGACCACTGAAACCTAGATGTTGAATAAGTGGGATTGAATAGGAGTAAATGAATTGTGATATATATATATAAAGGTTATTTTATAAAAATTTACTTAATAAATTTTTGTTTTTAAGAATCCATCTTTTAACGAGTTATACTTTTTATTAAATAAAAATAAGTATGTAATTATTAAATGATTATTTTAATAAAATATAATGTTAATTTTTTAATTTTACCTTTATTAGTGTTTTATAGAAATTATTAATAATAACAACTAGTATTTTAAAAAAGTTATTTTCCTATAAAATTAGTTTCTCATTATATTTTATGATTTTTTTAAAAGTTAAAAATAAAATTCATGAAATGGATTATGAGAAAACAGAATTAATTTTTGTATTTATAATTTCAATATTAGTGTATGATGAGTTTTTTTGTTTAAAAAAAGACTGATTTTTAGGTGAATATTGAAAAAGACTGTTTTTATAAATAACATGACTTTTATGACAATATTAGTATATAAGTATGGATTGGAAATTCATGAAACATTATTTATAAGAATAAATATGTATTTAATAACTGAATTTATAATTTTAATAATGTTGTTTTTAATTTAAAAACCCATATTTTACATTTTATAACTTAAGTAATATTTTTCAAAAAAATTGTTTTTAATAAATTATACACTTAATATTTTAAAATTATTTTTTATCAATTTGGAATTTTTTTAAAAAATAAATGGATTTAAAATTTGGAATCAGTAGGTCCAAATTATTTAATAAGGCCCATTTAATTTTTGGGCATAAATGATAAGTTATCTTATGTAAAAACTAGTCACCATGATAAAAGATACATTGGTAAAAGTGCAAAATCTAATGATATTGAGTTGAACACATTTTAAGACATGTGTGGAAATGGGTGGTTGAGGAATATATTGATCTTATATATTATTCCTTTTATATTTTCTCAATTTTTGAGTTACTTTTATTGAGGGTGACTTCACATTATTGAAATTTTTTGGGTCTTTATAAAAATGTCATACCTTTTCACTTATAAAAGGGGAAATCATCTCCTCACTTCCCAAAACACAAAAACCCATTTATTTCAGACAAAAATCTTACCAAAACTATAATAAAAAATCCTATACACCATTAATATGTTATAGTCTTCTCAAATTACAATCCCCTAAGGGATCAATCCCTTTCCAAAGGAGATCATAAAAGAAGTGAGGTATAAAATTCTATCCGCTCCTTCCCCATTTCTAATTTTTTATGCGCACTTATTATTATTAAAATTACATTAAACCATATTAAAATTATAAAATAAATATAATTATTATATTTTTATGTTATTATAATTATGGTACAATCATTTAACACCTTTTCCTTTTCCATTATGAAAAACAAAAATGTGAATCCTGCATACGTGCAGACTACCACCACTACAAAGTAACTTGTTTGTATTCCTTCACCACAAAACATGGATGGTTTAAAAAATATTATTTAATATATAATTATAATAATAATAAATTATTTAAAATTATTAAATGATAAAACATATTACTCCTATCTCCTTTTCAAATGAAAATGAATGCATCATCCATGCGTATGCACAGATTACCGCCTCTATAGAACAATGTGCTTCATTTTTCATTACCACATTTCATGGATGGATTTATGAATGGGTTTAAAGGATAAATATTTTGTTAATTTAATAATTAGGTTCTATTATTAAAAATTTAATAACCTATTAATGATAATAAAAATAAACAATTATTATAAAATTAACTATTTTAAAACAAGCACACTAAGAGGAAAATGATCATTTTATTTTAAGTAATGGATTAATATAAATTATATTCTCCTTATAATTATATATTTTTATATATAAAAATTATAAACACTAATTATGATTATTATTCTAATTTTATAGTTATATTACAACTTAACCACTTCATATCTGTCCATTAAATTACGGTATGTTTTTGTTTGGGTCGTTTTGACCACCCACTTAAACAATATTATAAAATAATGTCATGGATGACTATAATAAATTTAATAATAATAATATATGATAATAAATTATTAAATAATGAATTAATTTTGTTTCTTTAATGGTAAAATTTATATCAAATGAGTCAATTAAATACCACCAATTGTTTATTAAAACACACCAAAACTTACTCATCATCGATTTCATATTAAAGGATCATAGCTGAAACTCCCATGGAATTAATTTATAAATTATAAATGATTATAAAGTATGAATTAAATTACATAGAATTTTATTTAAATTATTAAACTTTTTAGAAGAATAAAGAACGACACCACTATTACAAATTTGGTTCAAAATGATCAAGATTACGCACACTTGGTATTGAAAATAGGTAAAAACAAACTAAAATACATGTATAGAACAAATAAAAATGAGGTTTATAAATGGTAATAGTTAAGATTAAGGTATAAAAATTATTAATTAATACAGTTATATTTTTTATACAAGATTTTAGAGTGCGGTCGAGGAAATTAAGATAAAAAGTAAGTATTTACGTCATGATCACCGTTCATTGAGGCATGCTTTGATATTTAGTACCAATATTAATTTGTGTGTTGTAAACACTTACCCCATGACTTATAATATAATAATATTTTATTGACATTGGAAACTTCACTTATATTAATTATATTCCTTACTGTGGGATATGATTTATATCTTCCCTAAGATGTATGGTTTCTTCATAACTCTATCTGCTTTCTTGAGTTATAATGTTTATCCTTGATCTCTACATTTCATTTCATATAGTATATCTTATTTATATCTTAAGAGATCATTTTTATTAAAATATTTTTAATTTATGTGTATTGTTCCTTCTTGAAAATGAAATATGTTAAGATAATTCCCATAATCTTAAATGATGGTTTCTCATATTGTCCATAATTTCCCTTCCTGCCAATGTTATCCTTTCTAATTGGAAAACTAATTAAGTTTTACCTCATGTTACCTTCATATTTACCTACTAAAATTTCCAAAATAATTTTTTTTATCCATTTTATGATGTGGGATTTCAACAATGGTGTTATTAAAACATAATAGGAATCCTTCTAATTTATTATTTCATAACAAGTGTCACCTCTATAAAAAAAATTTCAGCATGAATATATTATTAAAACCTTAATTTTTATGGAAAACCATCCTATTTCAATTATGTTATAAATTTAAATAATAAACTATCTCATTTCTTAAAATATCCCATGGTTATTTAAAAAATAATTACAAATGAGGTTCACATTTATTCTTACTTCTCCTTGATCCTTGTCATGAATTTTATTAAATTGGAACGAAATGTTCAATAATTATATCTCTTTACAAAATAATGAATATAAAAATTTATTTAATTCATTATTCTATTGAAAATGATTATGATATAGATTTTAATTATACTTCGAGACATGATTGTGAAATCCAATCCTTCCTCAGGGGTTTTACCATGCTTATGATTTATGTATAGAGTATTTTACTCATGTGGAACACATATGCATGTACATAATATGATTTTTATTATGTGACGAGTGTACCTATAATTATATATATGTCCAAATCATTGGGTAATGTTTTTATCTCATGAGATACTATGTATGATGCCTAGATGGTTAGCCTCATCACACTATGTTATGTGATAAGTGGGACGAGAATTATATATTCAGTAAATTCATTGGGTAAAACTTTATTTATCATGAGATGTTATGTAAGGTATTAGTGAGTTAACCTAATCCACTATGTGAATTTGTACACTATTTTCATAGGAATGCGGAGTGAACCCAATCCACTATAGGACTCTGCCCACTATGATAATCTTAGCAGTGAGACTTAACTTATACTTATGATGTCATATCTTATGTTGTTTACACATATTTCATGATTCTAAGATCATACCATACCATTTCCTTATATCAAGTTTACATGATTATGATCATTCTCTTTATTGGGTATGAATTATATATTTTATTTTCATGTTAATTACATTCTCATACCAATATTTTTATCTTATTCCCACTTATGATTTTTGATTGTTATCACTTATGTTTTTTCACACTCTGACCTTGGTTTTTATTTTATTTTATTATTTTCCTGAAGTTTCATTTTTGGTTGAATTTTGGGTTGATTTACCGATGATAATTTTTGAGTTTAAAATATTTCATGTGGTTTCTGACCCTATGAATGGTTTGAGTATGGTTTGATCCAAACCGTGCGAGGCCAAGGATAAACTGTGTGGCTTCCAGTTAGTTTATAGGACAAACCACATGGCTTGTGAAAAGTTAGAGAAACTATTAGGCAAGAATATAGGGAGGATATTTAATATGACAGATCCATTTTTCATGGTGGGCATATAGTTTCCCAAACTATGCGACTAGCCCATGTGGGTGTCCTCCTTCATCAGTAGGGTGTGCACAGTTTTCACACGGTTTATAAAAACATAAAACCAAACTATGTGACTTTACTAGGTCTTTAAAATTTTGAAATTACAATTCTTACCATAATATGTTTTAACCCTAAATACAATTCTCTCCCCCATCTTGTTCATATGATCCCTTGGGAGCCTTGAGTGGTTTTCTCAACTCTTATTCCTTATATTTTAGTGCTCCCCAATATTTTAAGTGATTTTTCTTTGGATTTCTGGTTGATGCCTTCTCCTCCTCTTCTCCCTCTCCTAGTTACTTGTTTTTCCTTGGGTGGGTTATGTTTTGGCTAAATCCAAAACCCAGGGTTGATGTTTTGTTTGCATTCCTTGCATGTTATAGCGTGCAGATTATCTCTTGAGGCTTATTATTCCTTCTAATAAAGTTTTATTTCATTTTTACATTGTTGAGGTAGGTGTTTCCATTATTTTTCTTTCCATAACATTCCATTAATGACTGAGATTTATCGTATTGTTTCTAAAAAGTTTTAATCATGCTTTTGGTGTGTTATTTTGATTTTTATGATGTTTTCATAGTGGAAATTTAAAGAAAAGTGCTAAACAAGCACTGATACAGGGTAACCTTTATCAGATCTAAACAAGCACTGATAAAAAGACCCTTTATCAGCACTAGAAAAGCACTGATAAAGAATCCCTGTATCAGCACTAAAATGTTAGCACTGATACAAGATGGATTTATCAGTGCTTTTTTAGCGCTGATAAAGAAGACCATTATCAGTGCTAAAAAATGCACTAATAAAGGTAGTCTTTATCAGCGCTTTGTTAGCGCTGATAAAACCTTAGTCCATTTTTTTTATAAAGTCGGTCGCACAGTGCCATCGTTTTATCACGACCTAAAGCTCTCGTGGTACTAGAACCCTGTGACTCCCCTCCGCCACCTGCTGAGTTCAACTTGCCGGACCTCCGCCGCCCTCGAGTTTCTCATTTCCGGACCTCTGCCGCCCACTGAGCTTCATGTTTCCGGACCTCCGCCACCCTCGAGCTTCACTTTTCTAGACCTCCGCCGCCCATAATGCCCTCGAGATTCGCATTGCCGGACCTACGCCGCCCGCTGAGCTTTGCCTTGCTGGACCTCCCTTTAAGGCATGTTTTCCAAATAATTTTTTAATATTGTTCTCCTCTCCCATCACACATAACTATATGTTGATTTGGAATGATATTTTTAATGGATATTTGATATTATGATGGTTTTAGGCTACATGATTCATCCTTTTATTCTTTATGTTTGTCTCTAGGGTAATGCCCCCTGTCGAAGCTCGAGTTTGGTCCAACTTCTTCTAATTAGTCTAGAACTATTATTCTATAAATCATATCACACTATTAAAACATTGTTAATTGGAGTTTTGGGATGTGAGGCTTTCCCATCAATGGTGTTCTAGTGGATTTTGTGTTGAATTATTTCATCCCTAGGTTTCATTTCCTCCGGTGGTGATTATTCTTCTTCATCATAGATTCATGAGTGTTCTTCCTACATATTTTGATGGGGTTCTTGGGGGTGAGCATCCAATATATTTCTATTACTCCTAAGTTATCAACTTTTTACTAATAACTATGATGTGTTTTTAGGTGATTTGGTATTTGTTTATTCTAGATCCTAGAAACCATTCAATTTGATGGTGGTATGGCTAGATATGTTATATAAATTCTTCCAACAATCAACTTTATGAGAAGGTGTGGTTTTAATTATAGAATATATATGCTTTGATTTAATTATATTATTAGGTTATGTTGGGTTGAAAATGGGTGATGAGGTTCCTAAGGTGATGAATTCTGGTTTGTTATCTTGTTAGTGAAGTTGTTGATGATGATGTTGATCAGGCGCATCACGGTGCAGGTATCAAGGCACGAGTATCATAATGATTTGAGGCATGATTCAATAGCATATTTTTGTTTGAAATTTGAATTTAGTGGTGTTTTATGGGGTATTTTTTTATAATGTCACATAATATTTTAACATATGTTGCTATGACATATTTATTTTTTATTTTATCATTACTCCATTATTCTAGGATTTTCTATTAGTATAGTTTTTTTACTATAAATCAAAATGTGGAATATTTGGGGAATGTTTGACATGGGTTGATCTTCTTTAAAAGGGATGGTTAATTCATATAAAATATCTCTTGAGAAACCTAGTATTGGTGGAAAGATTGATATGCTCATCATCAATGGCGATCAATGATTTTACACTATCAGAGTGAAGTTTATGAAAAAATTAAGGTCCTTCAAACTTGGATTCCAGTTTCACTAGATTCCTCCTAGGTATCATCATTCCCTTAGATCCAACACCATGTCACCATAAAGTAAGGAATAAAGGATAACCTTTTTCTTTAAGGACAACACCACCCGGTTATGATGCGTTTCTAGGTCATCCAATGTTTGAACCCTATTTTATTTGAGGGGTTCCCCACTTATTTACTTCATGCTATCTAAGTTACTTTGTCTGGCAGTGAACTTGTATGGCATGATGCCTAGACCACCAAGCTTTCTATACTTTCCACCCCTACCTCCATCTCTGTCCTTCTTCCTCGCTGAGGTTACTGACTGATTCTATGTAGTGGTCAGGACCCTTCCTAGCAGTGTTTGTTCTATCTCCCTTGGCTATGAGCCTGTCATCCAGCTCCAAATACTTATTGATCCAGAGAGAACTCCCACACCCGCCCCCAAGTTTCATTACCCATCCTTCCCCTGACCCTTTGGATCCTCATATCCCACTCAAATGAAGCTTACCAACCAGAAGGGATTATGAAGATGTTCAAAATCAAGGGACCTCAATGAGAGATCATCCTCCCACTTAAATCAGACTTCCTCACTATAGAAATAAAAACGCATAATGTCATTGTTGTTGTTGTAAAATAACACAAAAAACCCTATAATAATCATAAAATTCTCCTAGAAGATTAAGTTGCTTGGATTTCTACACTCTGAACCCTCCAACAGACACAAATGGGTATTTTGGCACAATAAATATGTTGTTGAGACTATTCAAGATTTCAATCAATTCATCACTACCAAGGTGTCCAATGGTGGCACCTCCTTCCTTATGACTTTTGTTTTTGGAAGCTATGACCCTCTTCAAAGGGAATCTCTATGGAGTGAACAAAATACCTTCAATCACAGCCACCATACAATGTTTTTTGGGGGTAACTTTAATTTAATTTCCAAAAAAAAGGAAAGGAAAGGTAGAAGCCCATTCCAGAGGAAGGCCATCATGAAGTTTGTTCAGTTCAAGGCTGGGAAGGGCCTCATTGGTCTCAGCTTATCAGGTGACAGTTTCACCTGGTGCAACAACTGCAGGGGCCATCACCGCTTGTGGAGTCTATTGGATAGGTGTCTAGCCAACATGAAAGCCACTAACCTAAATACCATGTTTTTACATCTTGCTTGAGTTATTTTGATTCACTCCCCCCTCTTGGTTTCCATTTCTTCTTGGCATGATCATCGTGAACGGTTTCACTTCCACCAGCAGTGGGTTAACATCCTAGGGTACCAGGACATGATTTGTGAAATATGGAATGAACCCTTGTAGGATTATCAGGCCACCTTCAACCTTAGTGAACTGACCTCGAACCCCGATAGGTGCATGCTCACCCCTTCCTCCTCAGGAACCTTCACCACCTGAAACTACTGTCACATATGGTCTCTTTCAGAGTATTCTGATAGATGGAATGATACCTTTGGTTTATTGGATTATTAACACTAGTTTTAGATTTATGTGCGAATATATACTTATTATATTTTCTTATTATTTCTTACACACCACCACTTGAGTTGAGTAACCTGATTGAAATCCATATTGGTACTTTGGTTCTGATGTGGATATGGTTTTTTATGTGTTTTGACATGTTTATGTGTGGATATATTGGTATTTAGGCATGATGATATTGAATGTAGGGCATAGACCTAGGAGTGGTAGATGTATCATTCTTGATTATTCTTTTGTTTAGTCTCGCATGATTTGAGGAAATTATAATGAATCTAAAGTAATTATATTAAATGAAGATGAATAAATACTAATGGTTAGGCTCTATTAATCTCTATTTTTATAAGGAAGTGGTTCTATTCTGCTGTATTTGGAATTCTTGTTTTGTGTACTTGAACCATAAATACTAATATTTGAGATTCAAATAGGATGAATATGAATAAATATTGGATGGATTCTAATCGTTTGACAATAGAGTACAAGAACAGAGTGTAGGAGTTCATCAAGTTTTCAAAGGATCACACAAAGGATCCTTATAAAATCCATTGTCTGTGTTTACGTTGTTGTTATTCTAGAATACTTACTCCAGAGAAGTTGGAAGAACATTTGATATGTCACGAAATAGACCGGAGTTATAAATGTTGGAATAAACACGGAGAAAAAGCGAATGTAGCTACTGGCTGGGATAAAACTACGTTTTATGGATCATAAGATATGAATACTAATATGGATGATGAAGAAGAGCATATGGAGGATGTGATTATAGATGTCAATGATTATAAAGATCATATTAAGGAAATGACAAAGAAAATTTAAGATGAACTCCGTGATTTCCCAAAATTGTTTGAGAAGTTAAAGAGTTGTGCAAAGACGCCATTATATGCTGGTTACACTAAGTATACAACATTGTCAGCTATACTGAAGTTGTATAAATTGAAAGCAGGCAATGGATGGAGTGATATCAGTTTTACAGAACTACTTGCTCTCTTGAATGACATGATCCCAGAAGATAATGAGCTCCCAAGCTGGACATATTAAGCTAGATGAATGCTACGCTCGATGGGTATGATTTCTGAAAGAATACATGCCTGACCGAAAGACTGTATATTGTTTCCCAAGGAGAACACATCACTTACAGAATGCCCAAAGTGTGGTGCTTCTCGATACAAGAAAGATAAATCCAATCCTATGAATGTTTTATGGTACTTTCCAACCATTCCATGGTTTAGGCGTCTATATAGAAGTGAAGAAACTGCAAAAAAATTTTTTGTGACATGCAGATAAAAGAAATAAAGATGGGAAATTATGTCATCCGACCGAATCTCCTCAATGGAAGAAAATTGATCATGAGTATCCTGAATTTGGAAAAGAGCTGAGAAACCTTTGTCTTGCATTATCTACATATGGAGTGAATCCTTTTGGTTGTCAAACTAGAACTCATAGTACATGGCATGTTATATTGGTAAATTATAACTTGCCACCCAAGTTATGCATGAAGTGGAAATTCATCATGTTATCTATGCTTATATCCAGAACAAAACAACCAGGTAACGATATTTATGTTTATCTGGATCCTTTGATCGTGGATTTGAAGTTATTGTGGGATTCAAGTGTTATGATGTATGATGCTTATAAAAGTGAATACTTCATGTTGAGAGTGATGCTATATGGGACAATAAATGATTTCCCTTCTTATGGAAAATTTTCAGGATATAGCATTAAAGGAACTCAAGGGTGTCCCATGTGCGAAGAAGATACAGAATCAATTAGGTTGAAACATTCATCAAAATATGTGTTTCTAGGACATCATTGATTTCTACCTCATCGGCATAAGTACCGATTTTGGACGATATCATTCAATGGAAGTTAAAAACAATGCGCTGCACCATCTCCACTAACAGGTGATAAACTTTTTGAGAAAGTAAAAGATCTGAACACTATTTTTGGTAAACCATTTTTGAAAAACCTTACGAAAATCAGTTAGAAAAAGAGATCAGTTATTTTGAATTACCATACTGGAATTGTTTGTACGTCAGAAATTTTCTTGATGTGATGCATGTGGAGAAAAATGTATGTGACAGTGTTATCAAAACATTTCTAAATTCCCCTGAAAAAAAAAGATGGAATTAAGTCAAGGTTGAACATGGTTGACATGGGAATATGAGAATTGTTGGCTCCTGTGAAGGGTGAAAATCGAATGTTTCTTCCTCCAGCTGCTTATACTCTTTCTAGGGAGGAGAGATATCAGTTTTGAAACTTATTCAATTATGTAAAGGTTCCATAGGGGTATTCATCAAATATCAAGAACATTGTGTCAATGAATGATTTGAAGTTAAAAGGTTTGAAATCACTTGATTTCCCTGTTTTGATGAGAGATCTAATTATTATAGCTTTACGTTGCATTTTTCCCAAGAATTTGCGTCATATGTTAACCAAACTTTGTTTCTTTTTCAAAGCTTTATGTAGAAAAGTTTTAGACCTGGAGAAATTGCCAGCTATGGAAAAATAAATTGTCATCATATTATATGAATTATAAATTTTCTTCCTGCCAACATTATTTGATATGATGGTTCATTTGATGATTCACTTGGTGAGAGAGATTCGACTTTGTGGTCCTGTGCACTATAGATGGATGTATCCTATTGAATGATATATGAATATTTTGAAAGGGTATGTCAAAAATTGAAGTCATACATAGGGTTGTATAGTGAAGCGATATATTTTTGAGGAATCCATTGAATTTTGTACAGAATACCTATCTGATGTGGAAAGCATTGGTCTTCTGAAATCTCGTCACACTAGACGCATTTAGGGTGAGGGAATTTCTAGAATAGAATTTGTGACAATCAGTATTACAGATAGGGAGCATGCCCATCTTTTTGTTTTGAATAATAGTTGGGAGGTTTCTCCATATATTGAAACTCACAAATAAATTTTTAGGCAGTTGAATCCATCAAGGGCTGAAAAATGGTTTTCAAATACACATAATCACCAGTTTATATGATGGTTTTAGGACCATATTTTTAAGTAGTTGGATAAAAATCCAAATTCAATTTCAGAATGACTTTGATGGATAACTACTGGACCAAGTGTGTATGTATTATCTTACAATGGTTATGTAATTAATGGTTATACATTCTATACAGATGAACATGATGAAGATAGTACCATGAAAAATAGTGGAGTTACAGTAGTGGCTGAAGCGATGCATGTTTCTGGTAGTAAGGACAGAAATCCAATTTATGAAAATATGTCATACTTTGGAATTATCAAACTAATAAGGGAGTTGGATTATACGACATTCCAATTGTTGATTTTCCAATGAAAATGGGTTGATAAAAACAGTGGTGTTAAAATAGATGAATGGGGATTTGTGAAAGTTGATTTTAGTAAACAAGGGTACAAAGACAAACAATTTATAATGGCATTACAAGCGGTGCATGTTTTTTATGTTCCAGATCCCTCAAACCAAAAGTGGTCAATTGCTCTATTATCATCCAAAACTACTGAAGGTTCCAATGAAAATTCAGTTGAGGATGATCCTTTCAGTGGTACATCGCAATAATTTCGGAGCGGTCCCAATGTAGATGATATTTTGTATGTTAGAGGAGACCATAATGAAGGTATTTATATAATCAATAGAGGTGTCAAATCCCTTCAACCTTTGAAAAAAAAGAAAGAGAGTTCAATAAATAGGTTATATTTTGTTTGTAATATAGATCTTGTTATCTCATGTTATTATCTTATCATTACTAAATTTATGTAATCTAAATTAACTGTTCAACCACTTTTTTAGATAATGACTTCTGCACATTCTAGTGCTCCTAACCTTGAGGCTGAACAAGTATCTCATGCTGATGCTGCTGCGGCTGCTGCTCCTGCGGCTGTGGCTCCTACTGCTTCTAGTGTTGAGGTCCAACAACCATCAGAACATGCCGTTGATACCATTTCAGATGAACATATATATGATTGTGATATCGATGAAATGGTCAGGAATGAAGGACCGACGTCACAGAAAACACAGGTGCGTCGTAGTTTGACGGTGTTAGCCAAAATTCTTAAGGCGAAAAGAAAAGGCATCAAATTTGAAGTCAGATGGAATGCACGAGGCCAACATGTGAATCCCAAAAAGGCTATGTTTAGCAGCTACATTGGATTTTTCACTCAGAAACACATGCCGATTGACATAGATTCATGGCACCATGTTGTATCTGGGCTGAAAGCTGTGATCTGGGATGAAATTATGATAACATTATGAATTTATTTATTTAATTTACTAGAAAATAAAATAATGAAACAATGTATTACTCTTCTAAATCTCTTGGAGAGTACATTTATAGTAGATGATTCACACAAGGATTATGTACTAAGGCTTACATGAAGGATTCATCGAGGTTTTCGCACTATTTTAACAAGATGTCACTTGAAAGATTCTAAAGGTAAGATAAACCCACACCCACCCATTGTCTACGCTCACCTGATATCCCAAGAAGTATGGGATGAATTTATTGGCCACCGTGGGGATGAGAAGTTTTAGGTAAATTATGGGTGATAATACATTGTTTGAGGATACCTATATTCATCACTTTGATTGTCAATATTTCATTTATGAAATAGAAACTCTGTACTGAAAATAAAGAATTTGCATCAAAACCAGCATACCCCTATCGTAAAGTAAGGATGAGGGATAATTTATTAGAAAAGAAAATGGTACGTATTTTAAATTTATAGTAATATTGTTAGGTGACAATAAAAAAAATCATAATTATCTTTCTATGTTTGTATGCAGATGGATGAGTCTAAAACCAAATACACTTCCATCCCATGTCATGTGCTATGGAAGGAGGCACATGTGAATAAGGAAGGGAAGTTAGTAGATGAGAACACACAAAAAGTGAGGGAAATATGTGTAAGTATGACACGATGATAAAAATATTTTTTTAAATTGCTATTATATAAAAATAATTAGTTATTTTCCTATATCCGACAGTCATAGGAACCAGCTACTCCTGTAGCGGATATAGACCTATTATCGACGGCTTTGAAGTGACCAGAAAAATACGGCCGTGTCAGAGGTGTGGGGTTTGGGGTGACACCCTGAGTATATTTTGAGAAGAAGAAAAAAACGGATGATACAGATGAAAAATTGGAACAAATGAGAGAAAAAATAGCAACCCTTGAAGAATGATTGCAATGGTAGGGAGAGTTGCTAGCAACATTTATGGGTGGTACGCAAAGGGAAGACACAACTCAGGAACAACCAGCACGTGAACATCCCGCCCCACCCCCCACCAGCTTTGAGGCGAGCCATTCCCCTCAAAGAACTGTCTTAGATGTGGTAATCAATATTATAATAGTTGTTCCCATGAAATGTGAATCAGACAAGCACTTATAATTTTTCTGTACTGATCTTCTACATGGTGATAATGATTGTGATTTATATCTTTCAATACCCACCTATCACTTTGTAGCGAGGGCTACAATGTTCAATATCCCAGATGCCACGCTGCATAATAGACCACTTCTGAAAGATCATCTGAATGTGATGATTACTATAGCTCATGATCCAAATGCAGAGCTACCTATTCCACTTGTTGACGATGATATTCATACGATCGAAAAGGCTATTGGGACATTCATTACATGGCCGTCACAACTTGAAAGAGTACATGTAGACAAAGAGGTATTTATTTCCTTTTTAAAGCTAAATGTTTAACAATTAATGAAAAAAGGGTATGAACCAATGATTGTTGCTATAGACGGAGAAAGGGAATGGGGTGACAAACATCGGCTCAAAAACATCTAAAGGATCGACCAACCGATCCCAAGGAGCTACTGAAAACACAATAACACCACCTGTTCTCTATCCACATTTACTAGAATTGAATACTCATGTGGATACAAAGATAAAAGATGGTAATAGTCATATAGTGGTTTTAGAAGAGAATATATATGGAGAGGAAAGTCAAGATTTCGTTGCTGCTGAAAATATAAATGAGATCCTTGAAAACGGTTGACGAGGCATCATAGTTGTAAATGTATATATGAGGTATGTTTCCATGAATTGATTTTCTAAAATCTTATCTAATGTGAAAATTATGACTAAATGCATTTCATATTGTTGACAGACGCATTTATGAAAAAAAGTTGAAGGAATTTTCCTATGAGACAAGATTTGGACTCGTTAGTCCTCATACCACATCAACACACCTAAAAAAATTAGAGCCATCAAAAAGGGATGAAATAGTTAATGACTTGCTAAAAAAATTTGAAAGCAAGATTACAGATGAAAAACTCTTCCTAATACCAACCATGCAGGGGTAAAACTCTACGATTAAAGCATATCAAATATATTTTCACTTCTTTTATTACTTATTCCTTTTTCTGTTTTTAGGCAGCATTGGTTGCTAATTGCGGTGAACTTGGATACTCCAAAGATTTATTTTCTAGATTCAAAGCAAGGATATCCATCAAACCAACCACACATGATGGAGTTTGTGAATCTGTAAGACACTATATCTTACGTTTTAGGTCTAAAAATCAAGTAATATAATTTATATTATCTTTTATTGAGGATTCTATTATGATAGGGAGGTGTATCATTATCATCTAAAAAAAGGAATGAGGACAGGGGATAAGAATAAGGAGGTGAGAAAGAACTACGTCTGGACAAATATCAGGGTATATATAATAAAATTTCACTATCCAAACACATCTCAACACAAGTTACTTATTCTCCTAATGATCAATTTTTTTGCAGTGTCCAAAATAAACAAACGATAATTATAGTGGTTATTGTGTTTGTAAATTAATGAAAGAGATTGTTTTTCATCAACAAACTAGCATCCCTAAAGAGGTATTTTCAAAAACAACTACTAGATCGTTTAATTAATTTATTAATTATTTATTTTTATATTTTTTATTACTACTTTTAACGCCAAAAAGACTTATACTCCAAGACAATATAGATGTGTTCATAAATGAGTGGGCCACATACTTGATGGAATATTGTACACAAATACAATGAATATTTGACTTGGGGACATGTACAATTGGTGGTCATTTTTGAGAGGGGTTAAGGGGATCAAAAGATGAAACATTGTTGTATGTAAATGTTTGTAGGAAAATTGTAATTATTATTAAATAAAACATCCTATATCCAATGAGTCATTTTACCATTTTAACAAATGATATGCACCAGCAACATGCAAGAATGATGAACCACTCAAAGGGTCTCAATTTTGTTTAAAATGGACACAATTTTAAGTGAAAACAAGAACTGACCTATAAAAATCTGACCAAACCCATTTGGATTGTGTTGATCTTTCATAAGAATGATCCATGGTTCCTTTGTGACGTGTACGAGTCATCCCATCCTCAATCCGAGGCACGGTGTGGCTGGTTTCACTCAAAGGGTCTCTATTTTGTTTAAAATGGACACAATTTTAAGTGAAAACAACAAATGACCTATGAAAATCCAACCAAAAACATTCGTATTATCTTAATATTTTATAAAAATGATCCACAGGTCCTTTTTGACATGTATGAGTCAACACCACCTCAATCAGAGTCATGGTGTGGCTGGTAGCACTCAAAGAGTCTCACTTTGGTTTAAAATAAACACAATTTTAAGTGAAAATAACAACTGACCTATGGAAATCCAACAAAAAACATTCAGATTTTCTTGGTATTTTATAATAACGATCCACGGGTCCTTTTTGAAATTTATGAGTCAACCCTGCCTCAATATGATGCATGGTGTGGCTGGTATCACTTAAAGAGTCTCACTTTGGTTTAAAATGGACACAATTTTAAGTGAAACCAAAAACTGACCTACGGTGTTCTGACCAAACACATTCATATTATCCTGATATTTTATAAGAATGATCCACGAGTCCTTTTTGATGTTTAAGAGTCAACAATGATTCAATCCGAGGAACAGTGTTGCCGGTATCGCTCAAAGGGTCTCTATTTTGTTTAAAATGGAATTTTTTTTAGTGAAAACAACAACTGACCTACGAAAATTTGACCAAACCCATTTGGATTGTGTTGATACTTTAGTATAATGATACATGGGTCCTATGTGATGTGTTAGAGTCATCCCAGCCTCAATACGAGGCATGGTGTGTCCGGTATCACTCAAAGGGTCTCTATTTTGTTTAAAATGGACATAATTTTAAGTGAAAACAACAAATGACCTACGGAAATCTGACCAAACGCATTAGGATTGTGATGATCCTTTTGGATAATGATCCACGGGTCCTTTGTGATGTTTATGAGTCATTCTCGCCTCAATCTGAGGCACGGTGTGACCACTATCACTCAAAGGGTTTCTCTTTTGTTTAAAATGGACACAATTTTAATTGAAAACAACAACTGACCTATGAAAATCTGACCAAACGCATTTGGATTGCCTTGATATTTTAAATGAACGATCCAAGGGTCTTTGGTGATGTGTATGAGTCAACTCTGCCTCTATCCGAGGCACGGTATTGCCTTTAACAATCAAAGGGTCTCTATTTTTTTTAAAATGTACACAATTTTAAGTGAAAATAACAACTAACCTATGGAAATCCAACCAAAAACATTAGTATTGTGTTGATCCTTTAGGATAAAGATCCATGGGTCATTTTTGACGTTTACCGGTCATACCTGCCTCAATCGGAGGCATGGTGTGTCCGGTAGCACTCAAAGGGTCTCTCTTTAGTTTAAAATGGACACAATTGTAAGTGAAAACAACAACTGACCTATGTAAATATGACCAAACACATTCGAATTGTATTGATATTTTATAATAACGATCCAAGGGTCCTTTGTGACATGTAAAAGTCAACACTGCCTCAATATGAGGCATGGTGTGACCGGTATCACTCAAAGGGTCTCTATTTTGTTTAAAATGGACAAAGTTTTTAGTGAAAACCACAACTGACCTATGGAAATCTGACCGAACCCATTTAGATTGTGTTGATCCGTTAGGATAATTATACACATGTCATTTTTAATGTGTAAAAGTCATCCTCACCTCAATCCGAGGAACAGTGTGGCCGGTATAACTCAAAGGGTATCTATTTTGTTTAAAATGGACACCATTTTAAGTGAAAACAACAACTGACCTATGGAAATCCAACCAAACACATTCGTATTGTGTTGATCCTTTAGGATAATGATACATACGTCATTTTTGACGTGTACGAGTCATACCCGCCTCAATACAAGGCACGGTGTGACCGCTATCACTCAAAGGGTCTCTCTTTTGTTTAAAATGGACACAATTTTAATTAAAAACAACAACTGACCTATGAAAATACAAAAAAACGCATTCAGATTGCCTTGATATTTTTTAAGAACTATAAAAGGGTCCTTGGTGACATGTATGAGTCAACACCGCCTCAATTCTAGGCACAATATGGCCGATACCACTCAAAGGGTCTCTATTTTGTTTAAAATGTACACAATTTTAAGTGAGAACAACAACTGACCTATGAAAATCCAACCAAACACATTCATATTTTGGTGATCCTTTAGTAGAACGATCCAAGGGTCCTTTTTGATGTGTATGAGTCATCCATGCTTCAATATGAGGCACGGTGTGGCTGGTAGCACTCAAAGAGTCTCACTTTGGTTTAAAATGGACACAATTTTAAGTGAAAACAACAACTGACCAACAGAAATCAAACCAAACACATTCAGATTGTCTTGATATTTTATAAGAACGATCCAAGGGTCTTTTGTGACGTGTACCAGTCAACCCCGCCTCAATCCGAGGCATGGTGTGGCCGGTATCACTCAAAGGGTCTCTATTTTGTTTAAAATGGACACAATTTTAAGTGAAAACAACAACTGACCTACAGAAATCAAACCAAACCCATTCAGATTGTGTTGATCCTTTAGGAGAACGATCCAAGGGTCCTTTGTGATGTGTATGTGTCATCCAAACTTCAATCCGAGGCACAGAGTGATCACTATCACTAAAGGGGTCTCTCTTTTGTTTAAAATGGGCACAATTTTAATTGAAAACAACAACTAACCTATGAAAATATGACCAAAAGCATTCATATTGCCTTGATCTTTAATAAGAACGATCCAAGTTTCCTTGGTGACATGTATAAGTCAACCCCAACTCAATCTGAGGCACGGTGTGACCGCTATCAGTCAAAGGGTCTCTCTCTTTTTAAAATGTAAACAATTTTAAGTGAAAACAACAACTGACCTTCAGAAATCCAACCAAACACATTCATATTTCCATGATATTTTATAAGAAAAATACAAGTGTCCTTGGTGACGTTTAAGAGTCAACCCCGCCTCAATCTGAGGCACAGTGTGGCCGATACGGCTCAAAGGGTATCTATTTTGTTTAAAATGTACACAATTTTAAGTGAAAACAACAAATGACCTATGGAAATTTGACCAAATGCATTAATATTTTGTTTATCCTTTAAGAGAACAATAAAAGGGTCATTTTTGACGTGTAAGAGGCATCCTCATGTCAATCTGAGGCACGATGTGACCGGTATCACTCAAAGGGTCTCTCTTTGGTTTAAAATGGACACAATTGTAAGTGAAAACAACAACTGACCTACGGAAATCTGACCAAACACATTCGTATTGTCTTGATATTTTATAAGAACGATCCCTGGGTCCTTTTTGACGTGTATGAGTCAACCCCACCTCAATCCGAGGCATGGTGTGGCTGGTATCACTCAAAGGGTCTCTATTTTGTTTAAAATGGACACAATTTTAAGTGAAAACAACAACTGACCTACGGAAATCTGACCAAACCCATTCGTATTGTGTAGATCATTTAGTAGAACGATCCAGAAGTCCTTTTTTTACATGTATGAGTCATCCACGCCTCAATATGAGGCACAATGTGGCCAATATCACTCACAGAGTCTCACTTTGGTTTAAAATGGACACAATTTTAAGTGAAAACAACAACTGGCCTACAGAAATATGACCAAACACATTTGGATTGTATTTATATTTTATAAGAACGATCCTAGGGTCCTTTGTGATGTGTATGAGTTAACCCTGCCTCAATCTGAGGCATGGTGTGGCCGATATCACTCAAAGGGTCTCTATTTTGTTTAAAATAGACACAATTTTAAGTGAAAACAACAACTAACCTACGGAAATCCAACCAAAACCATTAGGATTGTGTTTATCCTTTAGTAGAACGATCCACAAGTCCTTTTTGATGTGTAAGAGTTAACCCCACCTCAATCCAAGGCACAGTGTGTCCGGTATCGCTCAAAGGGTCTCTATTTTGTTAAAAATGGACACAATTTTAAGTGAAAACAACAAATGACATACATAAATTTGACCAAACACATTAGGATTGTCCTGATATTTTATAAGAACTATCCATGTGTCATTTGTGACATGTGAGAGTCAACCATTCCTCAATAATAGGCACGGTGTGGCTAGTATCACTCAAAGGGTCTCTATTTTGTTTAAAATGGACACAATTTTAAGTGAAAACAACAACTGACCTACGGAAATCGGAGAAAACCCATTTGGATTGTGTTGATCCTTTAGGAGAATGATCCAAGGGTCCTTCATGATGTGTATGAGTCATCTCTGCCTCAATCCGAGGCACGGTGTGACCACTATCACTCAAAGGGTCTCTCTTTTGTTTAAAATGGACACAATTTTAATTGAAAACAACAATTGACTTATTAAAATCTAACCAAATGCATTTGGATTTCCATGATATTTTATAATAAATATCCAAGGGTCCTTGGTGACGTGTATGAGTCAAGCCCGCCTCAATCTGAGGCATGGTGTGACCGCTATCACTCAAAGAGTCTCTCTTTTGTTTAAAATGTAAACAATTTTAAGTGAAAACAACAACTGACCTACAGAAATCTAACCAAATTCATTAGGATTGTCTGGATATTTTATAAGAACGATCCAAAAGTCCTTTGTGATGTTTAAGAGTCAACCCCGCCTCAATCTGAGGCACAATGTGGCTTGTATCACTCAAAGAGTCTCTGTTTTGTTTAAAATGGACAAAATGTTTAGTGAAAAACAACAACTGACCTACGGAAATCTGACCAAACCCATTCGTATTGTGTTGATCCTTTAGGAGAATGATCCAAGGGTCCTTTTTGACTTGTAAGACTCACCCCTGCCTTAATATGAGGCATGGTGTGGCCGATATCTCTCAAAGGGTCTCTATTTTGTTTAAAATGGACACAATTTTAAGTAAAAACAACAACTGACCTATGAAAATCTGACAAAACACATTCGGATTGTATTGATCCTTTATTAGAATGATCCACGGGTCCTTTTTGACGTGTAAAATTCATCCCTGCCTCAATCCGAGGAACGGTGTGGCCGGTACCACTCAAAGGGTATCTCTTTTGTTTAAAATGGACACAATTTTGAGTGAAAACAACAACTAACCTACGAAAATCAGACCAAAAACATTCGGATTGTGTTGATCCTTTTGGAGAACGATCCATGGGTCCTTTTTGATGTGTACGAGTCATCCCCGCCTCAATCTGAGGCACGATGTCGCCAGTAGCACTCAAAGGGTCTCTCTTTGGTTTAAAATGGACACAATTTTAAGTGAAAACAACAACTGACCTATGAAAATCCAACCAAACACATTTAGATTGTGTTGGTATTTTATAAGAACGATCCATAGTTCCTTTGTGACGTGTACGAGCAAACCCCACCAACCCCCTGGACTGCCCCCACCCCCCCTGGACACCAACCCACCCCCTGGACACCCCACCCCTCTGGACACCCCCACCCCCTGTAAAGCCCCCCCGACACCTTGGACACCAACCCAACCCCTGGAAAGCCCCCCGGACATCCCCATCCCCCCGAACACCCCTACCCCTCCTTGGACATCCACCCCAAACCCTTGAACAGCCCCCAACCCCCTGAATTATGAATTGAATTCTTTATGTACTTAATTAACTTATGAATTATGTGTTAATGGTGTACGAGTATAGTTTTTGTATGGGTATACTTGGTCTAATTAGCTTATGATTTATGTGTTAATTTTTCATGGGTATACTTTCTCTAATTAGTTTATTGAGATGTTGAATTTTTTTGCAGGAGTTCGGGTGTGCTGCTGCAGATTTTTTCATAGCAGCAAACATGGCATTTATCAGTGCTGAAGAAGTGCTGATAAAGGATCAGTTTATCAGTGCTAAAGGAGCACTAACAAAACACTCATTTATCAGTGCTCTTTTAGTGCTGATAAAGGGTTGTTTTATCAGTGCTCTTTTAGCGCTGATAATGTCCACCTTTATCAGCGCCTTTTTAGCACTGATAAAGGGTGCCCCCCTTTATCACCACTGAGCTTTATAGTGCCTTTTTAGCACTGATAAAGCCCGTTTTGACCATTGATAAAGACCATTTTTGTAGTAGTGATCTTGAACATTGGGTATCCAACAGCCTGATTGAAGAGTACCACCGAAATTGTACTCTACCCATAGTAAAGGCCGTAAGAAATGCCCTGAAATCTGAAAAATCTCTCCAACCGCCTCCTCAGCTACAACCGGCGCCCCAGTACAAGGTGGACCCAATGGTCATCTCAAACTGTTTCAGGGTCATATCCCCAGAACGTGACAACAAGTACCTCCCTTATCTTAGGGAGGCAGATGAATCTGATCATGACAACTTCATATCAACTAAACATGAGTCCTACTCAAGTTCCCCTATCATAGAGCGTCACCACCAACACTGGGCGACCAAGTCTTCTCACACTGAAGAGGATATTATGCCGAGGGAACCTACTGAATTCCAAAAGACCTAGGCCCCTCAGGTTTCCTGCCAAGGGTAGAAAATATATAATCAAGAACATGCTATCAATATGGTTCCGGAGGATAAAATCCACCGTAAAAATGCGGTTAAATTCAATGGGAAAACATACAAATCTGTCCCTACACTCAAGCTCAGTACATAAATAGTATAGAACAATACGAGCACATATATTTTCCTTCTAGTGCTTTCCTGTCATGTTATGCAGAGAGAGAGGAAAATTACAAGAAAATGAAAATATCTGCTGATGCACAAGAATACCTTCATCCAAATAGGACCGTAACCTGCTACACGTAGGCAAAAATACCTACTGATGCATATCAATCCCGTCATCCAAATAAGACAAAAACTAGCTACATGTAGGCACAAATACCTACTGGTGAAAATCAAACCCATCATCCAAATAGGATCGCAACCAGCTACATGCAGGCACAAATACCAGTTGATGCATATGAATCCCATCATCCAAATAGGATGAAAACTAGCTACACATAGGAATAAATACCTACGGATGTATATCAATCCCGTTGTCCAAATAAGATGGAAACTAACTACACACAGACACAAATACCTGCTGATGCATATTAAGCCCATCATCCAAATTGGACAACAAATAGATACATGCAGACACAAATACCTACTGATTCATATGAATCACATCATCCAAATAAGATGAAACTATCTACACATAGGCAAAAATACCTGGCGATGCATATTTATCCCACCATCCAAATAGGGCAGTAAGAAAATATGAGCAGAGTCAAATTCCTACAGATGCATACAAATCCTATGAGACAAATACAATGGAAAAAGAGCATATGAAAATCCCTGACCATGAATATGAAGCACACCAGTCAAATATAGTGGAAACTAGAGAAGAAAACTGGTGAACGACTTGTTTTTTTGTCCCGGTATAGGAGAACTGTCAATATCTACTAGCAACTCATAGAGGACCGAAGTAGGCAAAAACTCCTACTCTGACATCAAAATGGGCCTTCATACCCATTCCATCCAAAGATTAATATCAACACATCCGAGAAATTATATAATATTAGACATAAATTCCATACCACATCCTCCAAACATGCCAAGATATCGTTGCATCAGTGGTAAATGTGAGAAACTAGGCCCACAACCCAGTTTCCTCGAATAGAATGGATTACCTTAAAAATGGGCTAGTCACTCCAGACTAGTTATTCATATCTTCTATAGTACAAGAGAGTTGATGGAAATATCATTAAATATATATACAACTGGATTTGGAAAAAATACCCATTCCAACTGGGGGATGCCGATCAAACATTGTGGCCACTCCAGGGCAGACATATATCCCTACCAAAACTCAAGATGCCCGTTGGCGTATCCCAAAAACATCAAAGGAACCAACAAGACATGGACCAATATATAAAGGCCGTTACCAATAGCAAATGACCTTGATTACCTGAAAGAGAGTTCCCAAAAATGAAATGCGCCAAAGGCAAACAAAAAATGAAGAGAACTTACGTGATTCTTCTCTATTGGAAGCTGGAGTTATTGAAACCCTTGAACATATATCAATAAAGGATCAAGACCTTGTTAGTCCATTAACAAATTATGGAAGTGTAAGTAGCAGTTGTGAAGGCCCTCCCCACAATGTTGCTACCAGTAACTCTGAAGGTCCTCCCTAGAGCACCCATGGGAGCTTACCCCGTAGGCCAGGAATGATTGATCACGAGAGCCTATCTCCTGATGTGTGTTAGGGTATCCCTCCCCTTGACCTGAAGATAAGACATCAAGAAGGTCCTCCCATTGTTTTCATTCTCCCTGATAGTTCTCCCCTATGTATACGTTGTAGTTATGCTTCTCCCTATAGTCAGACTTTGAGTCATGAGGGTAGTCCTCGCCAAGATTACTTTCATTGCGAAGGTCCTCTCTACAATGGAAGTTGCTGTGAAGGCCCTACCCATAGTTAAATCAAGACATGAGAAGATTCTACCCTAATTTAAGTACATCTTGAAGCCCCTCACTCAAAGGTAAACTTCAAAAATTCTCCCTGCAGCTAGATATCAGGCTATAATAGTAGTCATCGCTATCATAGCAGTCGTCGAGAAGGTCCTCCCCTCAGTGAAATCAAGAACAAAGAAGGTCCTCCCCTCCCTATATCCCACCTTGATGGTCCTACCCAGGGAATATTTCATTAGGAAACTCCCCATGGTTTTGAATATAGTTGTAATGGTATCCTTCACCATTGTGGAATCGATTGACAAGGTCCTCCCTATAATCAAAGTTCATACTGGAAAGAAGGTCGTCCCCTTACTAGAAAAAATATGAGAAATCCCTCCTATGCCGAGGCACTCAGAAGGATGGATTCAGACATATCAAAAACTCTTTCTGTGACGAGTGATATACTTTCTCAACTAGAGGACGGTCCGGGTCCCTGATCATCTTCTAAGCCACCCTCGTGCTGTTTGAATATCAATGAGGCTCCCACCATCTCGGCTGGTTAGAATGAAATTATTAAGAAGTAGTCAAGCTGGGCATATTAAGTTGAGGAGTACTCAGAATAAAAACATCGATATATGTTTCTCATGATAAGAAAACTAGCTAAATATAATATACCAGTGATGTATTAGCCTACAACCAATTCTCACTTTGACATACCAAGGGATTTTTATGAGGAATGCATGCATGACATTCACCTCAATACGTGAGTGAATCTTCACCAGCTTAAAGAAAATTTATTTCCCTATGAAGGGTATGAAGACAATGTCAAAATATTATGGGACATTCTCCATACAATAGACCTGGAAGACCTCTTGTGTGCATGATATCCATGATCAAAATGACAAAAGAAAAATCTTGAGCTGACTTGCCTCCACACAGTGCACAAGTTGCATTGCCTCATTGGCAATGACCCTTATAGAGTTCATATTCGGGGATGGAGAGAACATGAAGCTCTACACTTCACCCCAATTACTATCCAGTAGACCTCATTGGAAATGATATCTTGCAATTTCATTACCCAAAGGCAGCAATACAAATGAAATCTTTTCTCAGGAAAGATGGAATATTAAAAAAAACTAGCTCGGAGTAAGTATCAAAAGCATCAGGTCCAATGAGATCAATCCATCGAAAAGATTTTGAACCAGGATACCAAGAACATTCATAAGGCTTCCAAACTTAAGGGAAGACAACCATAAAGTAGTTATTATGTCTTCAAAATACCATAAATCCCATGAGGGTCTAGTACCATACTCAGTTCACACCCATGTGGGAATACGTGGAATCAAAAAGGTGAAAATAGTAGTAGTTACCACCACAATTCAAGAACAACCCAAACCTATAGGGCTAGGGGAATTTTTAACTGAAAATACCCCTGTAAGACCAAATAATCTAGGACATGCTACATCAATGGAAGAATGGAATCAACCCCGGCCTGTAGGGTTGGGGGAATTTTTACTTCAAGTTCCCACACAACGAACATCTGTCTTCTCCCATATGGGAAGATCGATGAGAAGAGAGGTCACCCGTTCCACCCCATATCTTCGTTCATACCCTCTAAGATAAAAGAACATTATAAGATCAGATCAGGGCTCCCTTTAGGTCAAATTTCACCAAGAAACCTAAAGAACACCTTCGAATAGAAGGAGAAAGTCCAACAAAGTATACAGAAAGATTTTATACCATTCGACTACAGGTACACCACCCCCAATGTGGTATGCATCAGTGAATGTGGTAAATTTAAACCCCATGGATCTCATAGGAAATGATACAAAGGCAGAGATGGTAAGGGATGATGGTTCCCTCCTAGAGGTATCCCACACTGAGCCTGATGGTGTGCATACCCAAAACCAGAGAGCGGTCCTAAATTTGGGCACCCCCTCAGTTAATCTGTCATTACCTCCAACGCGAAACCCCAATAAAGAGAAGAATAAATCATAGGTCATCTATGACCCACCAAATCCTCCCCTAATAATGTGTCACTCACTCTTAAATAAATATTCTCTAAGTAGGAGGAAGAAATGAAAGAGCTCATGAAATTTAATGTCGAGTTGAGTCGAGGGAGCTATCTTGCCGAATGTGTTCCCCATATGGAAAGCCAATAGGTGTTCCCAGAGGAGGTTCTCATTACACAAGCACTCATCCTAATAAATGAATTTAATCTTAGTTTCCCATCTAACCCCACACCAGGACCATCAACCTACTTAAATCTGACCCCAGAAGGACATAAAAACTTCCCTCCACTGGGAAGGCACCCAGAGTATATTTAGGAAAACCCACAAAGGATACCCCCATCTGGGTATCCACCCTAACTTCTAGTAGCACTGACACATCCGTCTTTGTTCTATACTGCACCCGACCAAGCTCAAGTCCAGAAGTATATGCATCAAGGGCTCTTAAATACCGTCAAACAACTAATAGCTCAACTAAAAGTGATGGAAGGGTGGGGAACTTTGATACAACTAGATAAAAAATCCTACCCTAATTGGGTGAGCAATGCTCTTCCACCGCTAAACTTTAGAAACCCCATATTCCCAGTGTTCAATGCTTTAGGAGACCTAGAAAAACATTAAATACACTATAACTCATACTGTGATACCATGATGGGTACTCTGGAGTAGCAAGAAGTAGTAAAACTCAGATGCTTCTCGAGAACCCTACAGGGTTCAACCTTCATATGGTATACTAGATTTCTAGATAACTCAATCACAGTTTGGAGGACCTTTGACAAAAGTTTCTCTTCCAATTTAGTTCAAAATTTCCTAAGACAACGTTCAATCATCTCATGAACTTCAAGCACTAAGAGAATGAATGAGTTTCATACTTCATTTATAGATGGAAAGACCTGACTTATTCCCTGAACTGACCACCCCCCAGGATGAAATACTTTCTATATGAATTGATAAACTCCATGATGAATTTTAAACACCACTCATCCCAGTGAAGTACACAATTCAGTTTCAAGATTTCTCTTCCATTTCCCAAAGGATATAAGACTCCTTACAGTGGACTAATCTCAAGTCCTAGTGGCCCCATCAACCATAGGAAAAAATAATGAGAAAAGATGAAGTGTCTTCTGTCATGCATAATCCACCCCGATACCAGCTCCAATTTCAAGGCCTCCACCAAACGGCATGGGACCCCTTGGATGCCAACAGCCATCCCCACCTAAGCAAGATGAGAAAAGGGATGCTAAAAAAATCAGTCTGAGGAATGAAGAAATAAAGTATCCTCATTCTGAGACAACCAAGTCTGTAACTACTTAATAGCATCCATGAACTGTAACTTGATCCATCTATGAGATCCAAAGAGCGCTAATAAAGTGGGTCTCAACAACCATACAAATTTTTGTCCATATCACTAGATACTAGGTAACACCATCCAAGAGTGCTTCATCTTCAAGGATCTCCTGTAAAAGATGTTGGATTTCAGAAAATTCAGGTTGGGTCTTCCATCGGCACATGTAGCATATGTCTCCTCCTTAGACCCAAGAGAGGAAAAGGAATGAAAATCAGTCACCAAAAAAAGGGGGTAAAAATTTGAAAGTTGGATGACCTAGAAAATAGTCAACTAGGATCATGGAATCTTCTAGGTGTAGTTGAAACAATCGACCGTGTGCCCAATAGATCCTTATGCAACACATCTGTCATCCTCAGCCCCAAAGTCCTATGAGGGCCATAAGGTCAGAAATCTGGAGAAAGAATATGAGTTGACACCAAAGTAAAAGCTAGTATTGAAACTTTTGGACTTCAGTCCAGTGGACTTGAGAGAATGCGCATCACCCCGCTAAATGGGATAACAATAGCCACCCCACCCAATGGTACCATCAGAATAAGACAATGAAACAAAATAATTATCAGATTAAGAACTGATCTCTATCTCCATTAATTTCATTCTCTTGATGGACCCATTATTTGATGGAGACTATGACCACAAACTTGAATTCCCCATGTCCAATTGGAGATCCAGAGGAAGAGGCTGTAGAGGCCGAGGGTTTCCTAGAAGGAATAATCATGGTAGGAGTCAAATTCTTGGCCATACCTTATCTCAAACTATTAATGTTGTGGAAACTCATGGAAGGAACCTCCTACATACACAATGGGAGCCAAAATGTTCCTCCACCACCACCATAATAAATCTGAGCCCAATCATCCTAGAGTATCTGTCGAACGAAGAAAAGATATCCAATCTCTAAAGGCATACAGGTGGACCAGTTTAGTCAGACTCATAAAGTACCACAACACCACTAGCTCCCTTCATAGAGTCCGGACCATATATGTCCAAAGATAAATCCCCTAAAGTGTCCATAAAAGAGCATCCCTGAGCCGGTAAGTTCTAAACTTTAGAGTAGAAATATGATATTCTAAAGTAGCTAGCCTCAGCACTAGCAAAGAAATCAATCATGGATGCCTTTAGTATGTACACATACCTTAGGGAGGCACTCATTAGAGCCTTACTAAGTCCCCAAGAATTCAAGGCTGAAGTGGTAGTAGCCAAAGTCTATCAGATGGAGACCAGTCCCAAATAATGACACTTCGTCATCTCCTTCACAGATCCGGATGAAGACACCATCACACAAGGACACATCAAACACTTATATGTGTATAGAAAGAAAAAGGTCATTGATGTTCAATGAATTTACATTGAAAAAATCTTTGGATTCAGCCTCTTCACAATTTGAACACTTCATCGGCTGAGCTATGATGATGATAGTCTAACACCCTGCACCACAAATCTGCTAGGGTATGCGAAAATAAAGTAGAATCCGTTGAGATAAATCAAGCTTAAAACTTGTCTTGGAGACCTCATGTTTGATTCCGAGTTTTTGGCAGTGAGCCAAAGTACATCCTTCAACATCTTATTAGGGAGGACTTGGATTCATCATCATGCTGTAATTACACCATCGTACCATTAGTGTGTCAAATATTACACTAGTGGAAAAAACAGGACATTTCACGCTGATAAATCCCTATTCAAATCCTATGATTCACATTTCATCGATGCAGGGTTATATGAAAAGAAAGAGAATAAGACTTTGGCCGAAGATGTTGACTGGATCACTACCCCTAATGGATTGTAAATAGCTCATGCTGATCCCCTCTAACATCTTGGGGAAGAGTATGTATCACCCATCCACCTAGTTGAATGCATAAGTTCAAGCTTGGATACAGAATTAATTGTTTGCATGATTTCCATTATGTCTTCCAAGTCCAAAGACACTAAAGAGTGGGATGACTCCTATGATGTTAGGGAAATCCCTAATAAAGATGCTCCCGACCCATCCTTGGGACCCCATATCATTCCTGTCTTACTCACCATGGCAAAAGACAACTTCTATCCCAACATTGATGATTTCATCGTGATAATCTTCTCTCCATAAAAAGAGGAAGCTGATGATGATGATGAAGAAGAATAATTCCTCAAATATGCCCCTCCCACATTTGAAGAAGGTGTCTCCACCACAATTGATGAACTTAGGGAGATAAAACTGGGCACTGAAGATGACCTGCAACCCACTCTGATTAGTGTGGCTATTCCTTTTGAGGAGCAAGAGCCATATACCTCATTCCAAAAAAAAAAGAATCGAGATGTGTTTTCCTAGAACTAAAAAAAGATTCTAGGACTCAATCCTAAGGTTTCCATTCATCATCTAGGTTTTCCGAAAGACCATCATGGATATAAGAAGAAAGCTAGAAGGAAACACTTGATGCATGCTGCCAAAATAGAGGATGAAGTTGACAAGATAATCAAAGATAACTTCATCTAGGAAGTCCAATATCCAGTCTGGCTGGAAAACATAGTCCCTATTAAAAATAAGAATGGAAAGACTAGAGTTTGTATCAACTTTAGGGACCTCAATTGGCACTGACTGAAATATGATTTTATGGTCTCGATCACAGAATTAGTGATCGATGTGACTTGCAGATATGATTCCCTATCTTTCATGGACAACTATTCTGGATACAACTAGATCTGAATGGCCTGAGGAGATGAACAATACACTATTTTTAGGGCCCCTCACGTAGTGTTCTATTATAAGGTGATTCCCTTTGGTCTAAAAATTGTTGTCTCTACATATCAGTGTACCATGAACCACATTTTCAAGCCCTTCCGGGAAAAATTCATCGAATGCTACGTCGAAGATCTGATGGTTAAATCACGACAGCACTCAAAACACCTGACAAATCTTGAAATTTTTTTAAGAAAAGTATGACAAAATAGTTTAAAGATGAATCCCCTAAAGAGTTCCTTCGGCATTACCTCTCGAAAATTCCTCAGATTCATCGTATTCCATTGCGGTATTGAAGTCGACCCTGAAAAGACAAAATCCATCATTGGCATGTATCCACCTCACAACCTCCCTGAGTTGAGGGGTCTCTAGGGGAACCTCTCCTATATTTGGGGCTTTATATACAACCTTGCAGGTAAATGTGCACCTTTCACCAGGTTAATAAAGAAAGGGGTTACGTATTAGTGGTATAATAATTTTCAAGAAGTGTTCAAAAATATCAAAATATATATCCTAAGCCCACTGATCTTGATGCCTCTATTTTAGGATAGACCACTCATTTTGTACATAACCACCTTTGAATGGTCATTAGGAACTTTCCTCTCATAGAATAATGATGCTGGAAGCGAGAAAAATCTCTATTAACTCAACCAGACAATGATCGATGCTGAGACTCGATATTCAAGAATCGAAAAAAGTGCCTAGCCTTGGTCTTTGTGATTTAGAAATTCAGGCATTACCTACAGCACCACAAGGTCCATCTGGTCTCCCATTGCAACCCACTCAAATACATCCTCAACTTTCCCATGCTAACCAAATTCCTATCATGGTGGGAATACATACTACAATAGTTTGACATATGGTACGAGCCCTAGAAGGTCATTAAGAGCCAGGTGTTAGTAGACATATGGGAGGATCACCCCTCAGAAGAAACAACCCCATTAGATTATGAAATTCTATATGAAGAAGTGTTCTCCATTCAAGAAGACCTCTGGGCATAGGAAATGTACTTTGATGGTCCTTCTAGAATCCCATTAGAGAAAATGATGGAGGATCCCAAGTTTAAAAAAGTAGGTCTAGTAGTTTTAATCATATCCCTTGAGAATGTTATCTTACCTTACTTATTTTTGTTTTTAGAGGGATGCACAAATAATGAAGTAGAATACTAGGCCCTCATTGTAGGCCTAGAGATGACAATTCATGCATGAGCTGAAAACCTGAAGATAAAAGATGATTAAGAGCTTGTCATCAAGCAGGTCAATAGTGAATATTCCATTAAGAAAGAAGTATTGGCCCCCTTAATGAACCATGTTTGAGAACTAACAACAGAATTCCCATCAGAACTAGCACTGACCAATGTACCCTGGTCACAAAATGCTCAATCCGATGCATTAGAAAATGCAGCTACAACCCTGAATGATCCAGATCGGTATGAAATGATTATTATTATTTCCCACTGTCGTATGATCTTGTCATTTATTCAGAACTATGCAGAGGAAATCAATGAGATTAGCCCTGTTTTTGAGCCTTATGGTCACACCACCGGATGGATGACTCCCATATCAAATTTCCTTCGGAGGGGGAACTCCCACCAGATAGGGCTAGATGAGAGCATATCCAGAGGTGGACATTCAACTTTTCTTTATACAATGGCATAAACCAAGAAAAAGTTCTCTATAAATTATGCATTGATGAGGTCCTTCACAGGTTCATCGATGGAGAATAGACTAATGTCGTCACAAAATAAGTGCACAATGGAGCTTGCAAAGATCACCAATCAACAACCAAGCTCTCCCATAAAATTCGAAGGCTTATATACTATTGTACCACTATGATATAGGATTGTGACATATTCACTAACAAGTATCATTCTTTCAATGTTCATGCTAATTTTATTCATCGACCCCTAGAGCTACTTCACACAGCTAAGTAATCCTCATTATTTGAATCCTCGGGGAAGGATGTTGTGTGACCATATCCCCCCACCATATCTAGACAATTCACGTTCATTGTCACAGAAACCAACTTCTTGTCTAAATGGGCCGAAGCCATGCCCCTTAAAGAAGTCAAGGTGAAAGCATTGTTAGATTTTTAGGGCCAACATCATTACCATATTTGGTGTCCCTCATACAATACTGATGAAAAACGACACCAACTTCTGCTCAGTTGAGTTCGACAATATTTACCAGGATTATGGAATTAAATCCAACCATTCAACCCACTACCATGCTATGGCCAATAGGTAGATAAAGGATTTCAACAAGTCTCTATCCAACATACTCCAAAAGATTGTAGATAAGGATAAGAAATCATGGTCAGAAAAGCTCATTCATGCTTTATGGGTTTACCTAACTATGACCCACACTTCCACCTAGGAAACCCCTTACTCACTAGTATACAGAGAAGAGGCGGTTTTGCCTATTTAAATTCACTTTCCATAACTCCATGTGGCCATTTGTGATCAACTTTCCATGGATGAGAAATCCTAGATATGGTTTGATGAGTTGGAGTAGCTGGATGAGAAAAGGCTGCACACTATGCACCATTTGGAAGTCTACTAAAATCGAATCACACAAGCCTTCAATAAAAAGGTTCACCTTTGGTCTTTCCTCTAAGGAGAGATGGTATTGGTTCTTAGAACCCCGATGATACTCGATAAGAATCCCCCAAATCATGAGACAAATTGGGAGGGACCATATATCATACATAGGTTCTATTCTAATAGATCATATTTCTTGAAATCAATGGATGGATAGCTCATCACGGCTCCCTCCAATGCAAGGTTTCTAAAGAAGTACTTTTCATAACAGTGATGTCCATGGTCCAAACTCTATGACCCTAAACTATTAGTCATCATCCTAATCACATGATGTTAAACTCTATGGTATTAGTCCCTACAACATGAAATTAAAATGGGATGCTAATGTCCTTGCTGCATGACTCAGAACTGCACAACATAACGTCCTAGCCGCAAGACGTTAAACTACATAGCATAAATTGTCCTAATCACATGACGATACACTGCACGATCCCTTAAAGAACTATGTACGGATTGATTCCCATTCATTAGGGGATATATAGAGACTACTCAACCCTCTATCTTGACCCATACCCCCCAAAAAATACCTCTATCATATCCTCTATCTCTCCATATTTACGAGGGAAATCCTGGTCACTCCTTATTTCTCACATCGAGTATAAATGACGTGAGCATAGGATTGGTGGTATGGATTCCCTTCATAAAAATATACAAGGGAATATGGTAGACTTGTCACCTGTAGTAGATGAAACCAAAATGCCCCTACTCTTATGTCCATGCCAGATTGGTACAGGGAACATTCAAAATTATGTATGGCTTGATTCCTGCCCTCTTAGGATACATAGTGACCCTCAAATTTGGAATCCCAGCCAAGCCACCAACAAAAGAAGAAATTCCCTCTAATGTCCCAACACGTGGAACAAACCTTTGTAGAAAACATTCCAAACTATGTAGGGCTTGATTTCTAACCTCACAAGATACGTAGTGACGCCCAGATTTGGTATCCTGACCTAGCCACCATTTAAAAAAATGCCCCTTCCTCTGTGTGTAAGTCATACTTGCATGGGAGAACCCATGAAAGGTCCAAACTGCATGAACTTAAACTGCGAGATTTCTCAAGATTTAAGTGAATCCCAATTCTCAATGTTATGATATCCTAAACATTCCCCCAATTTCTTTCACCACAAATTTAACGAGATAACAAAAATTCCAAGTATAAATTATCACACTCATAAGGAGTCGAAAGATCATGCTTCCCCTACATATGAATCAGATCTATGTGGAATTTATAGTAGTTCATAGATGATCACAGTTAAGATATTTCTTACATTCACAAACACATATTTCCAATTTTTCAAACTCTATACTCTGAGAAATATTGGGTCCCCATAAACATTCATGGCCATCAGAGATGGAAGGCCAGTGTCCTATAGACACCTTTGTTCGACTATGCACATCATGACCCGAAATCTCGGTATATGATGCCTACAAGATGATTGTAAAACAAAGGAAAATTATTCATCAAGTGATTACTCTCCAACCTAGATATGCCCAATAGATTCTAAGCCCCATGTCATTCCTCCTGATCCATGTTTCCCCCCAGGACTATAGTTTACACCTTCTATCATCACTCATGTCTATGGAATACCGAAATATAACAACCATGATTAACTCAAATCTATTTATGGTATTTTCAGCATAACATCCTCACCACAAAATGCTAAACTTCAAGTCCAAAAATGTCCTCACCACATGACCCTAAACTACACAGCATAACGTTCTCACCACACGATGCTAAAATGAAAGGCCATAATCGTCCTTACTACACGACGTTAAACTGCATAGAATTGGTTTAGGTATAAAATTCTCCCTGTTATCAATTTTTCTATTCTTAAGTGGTGATATGGAATCATTTTAATCCCTTATTTCTCACACTGATCATAGCTCACATGATCTTAGGGATCTCAACAAGAGATCCACTATAAAATCCTGGAAAACAAATCAATGAATTTGGTCCTAGTAGCATGAACCTAAAAGGCATGTCATGGCTCTATTCCCCATAAGGAACTCTGCGTCTTGGCCACATGATGTTAAACTACAGGTTAATCCAAAGATAGGATGAATGACTCGCCCTGCGTATGAGTTATATCTATGTAGGGGATACTTGATCCCATTAGTGAATCACAACCCGAATGTTTCTACTATAACTGGATACAATCCTACCATACCTAAAACTTCATGATTTGAGTAATATTGAATCCCCATAATCTTTTATGGACATAGAAGATGGAAGGAAAATGTCCTATAGAAACCTTTGTTTGACTATGTACATCATGCCCCAGTGGATTTGCATATAATGTCTATAAAATGACCATCAATCAAAGTAAAATTCATCCTCAGGAGAGTCCTATCCTATATCAGTACTTTTGAAGGCTCCTAAGCCTCATGACATCCCTCCTAATTAAAGGTCCCTCGAAGTCATAGTTTACATTCTCTTTCCTACCCACGTCCTGGATATATCAGAGCATTATGGCCTGATTCACCTCTGGTCTCTTTTGAGGATTCTGTAAAATAATGATACCCCATCCATATGTGTGAAGTTGATCTGCATATGAAACACAAATATCCCCACTTATTTCTGGGTTTCCTGAAAAATTTTAGACAAATAAATGTTTCATGCTTAGGTAAACCAATTTTTAAGAGGTCATATGTTGTGTCTATAAAGGTCCCAATATCTATAATCCTTCATGGACATCGGATATGGAAGACCAGTGTCCTTCAGACACATTTTTTGACTATGCACATCATCCCCCAATGGCTCTGCATTTGATGCCTACAAGATGGCCATCAATCAAAGAAATATTCGTCCTCAGTAGAGTCCTTTCTAGTTTTCGTATGCTCGTATGAAATTTATGTCCCATATCACCCCCTAGATATGAAAAACCCCTATGGATAACGGCTTACATATCCACCCCTTTTCAAATTCCTAGACATGAAAAAGATTTCTAATTGAACTGACCGTTCACCGGCTCTCCCTTACGCAAGTAAGAATCATGTGGGAGAGGTTTCCTATCCAAAGATGATATGAACGTTCCTAATACTTTCAGACATCATCCCTTAGATAGGCCACCCATTGTGTTCCCCAACCCCAAAACATATTCTAAGTGTTGTAAAACCTCCCAGGCCATCAGAGATAGATGTTTAGTGTCCTACAAACACCTTTGTTTGACTATGAACATCATGACTCGATGGCTCTGCATATGATTCCTACAAGACGACCATCAATAACAGGAAAATTCATCCTCATGAGAGTCCTCTTCTACCCCTGTACGCCTAAAATGGATCCCAATCCTTATAAATGTCCAAAAATCACAAATTCAGGGTCAAGAAAAATCCCTCATTCATGTATGAAAGTTGTCAAGACATTCCTGGCTAATGAATCCCAAATTGGAGCCCCTACCCCATCATTTTTGGTCAAAAATGTTTAACCTAAAACATCAATAATAATTCTGATTAGAAGGACTATAAACCACTAGAGAAAAAGACACAATACTCACCAGAGTGAAAACCTGAAAAGGGAACCCCTGGATAAAATTCTAGTATCAGCTCGTTAAACCTATTCTGGGTATGATTTATAAAAAAATGTGTGTTGAGATATCTAATACTCAGAAGAGTCATAAAACTTGTTAGGTTGAAAACCCAAAAATGGTGGACTTGGAAAAGGTCAAGTTATATATGATAAGACTATATCAAACAAGCTTAAAAAACATTAGTTTTATAATGAAAAAGAAAAAAAAATTCATGATATTTTCCATGTAACCTTAGAAATAGTCTAACTATTCTCATTGAGTCCCACATCTCAGGAAAAAATTAGAGGCCTATTCGATTATTTTATTTAACTAGTTTCGAATCATGGTTTAAAATTAATACCTGATTGAAACGATGTTTATATGATTGATTATGATCATTTTACATGATAGGAGAAGGAAAATAAGAAGCACCAGAGGGAAAAATAATTCCATATTATTTTATAATGATATGATGGGCATCCAGAGCCTAGATCCTCTCCTCACAAGTGAGACATGATCACTATATGAGATGTTTGGAAAAGTCATAAAGTTTCATCAAAAATTTATACGAATCCTCAATGGCTTGGAGAAGATTTAATAAATTTATACTCTCAGCCTTTGCGCTTGCCTACAGTGCCTCCACATCCCTCATAACTTCGAGGCTGGTCCTTTCTCCTTATTTCATCAGCCATCGCCCCTTCTTAATGGTGACTGCTGCTCGTTCCCACTCCTATTTAAGACGCTCCAGCTTATGGCACTATTGCTCCACTTCTTAGTTGAGTTGTTTCAGTAAGGAATCTTGATTAATGAGTTCATTTTGAAACCTCACAACCACTCGAACTTGATTAGCAGCTTCATCGATAAGAATTTTCTGCGTAGTAGCAAGATAAGCCATAGAATCTGCCACATAAAGTTGAGACTCAAGTGTACCGGTTTCTTCTTGAGCAGTGAACACCTACATCACTATATCATGGATACCATGAAAGTCGAATACAAAAAAAACTAGGACAAAAAATTAATGGTTTAATTTTGGAAACTTCACTGGCATATCGACCAATGGGGTCTAAGATATTATTCTCCAAATTTTCCTCCATGCCTTGTTAAAAATGGTATGAAGATCTAACATGCCTTCTTGATCAGTCTCGGAGTCACTCCATAATGAATAAATATAGCCAGGGATGAAAATCAAAAGAGAGGGACTTGATTCAGTGGATAAAATATGAATCGAACCTAAAAAAACCTCACCCATGGTAATTACAATGGAGGATAGAGTGGGAGTGTATGCCGCTATCGCTAATACTTGTGGTAGTAATTTTGAGAATAGAGAAGATACAACTTCATCACCTTCCACCTCCACAATAAAATCGCTACCTAGAATAGGTGGCACCACATCTTCAATCATTAGTTACACCCCATGGTCACTTGGGAATAATGATGGCATGAGACCATACTCAACCAAAATAGTAATCCTTGAAGCATCCCTCAAATGGTTTCTTACTCATTTCAGGCATGTAGTGATGGTTAGTTCAAATAAGGGTATTGGTATCAATATCTTAGGGGTAAAAAACACAACTTCTATCAGAATAGAAAAAAGGTATAATGGCCCAATCCAAATTTTCAAGTGCCGAGACATCATCCTCCCTGGTGATCATCGCTTCTGTAGAGTCACCATGAGCAGTCTTAATGTCAATATCAAAAGGGACTCCCTCCATAGGGGTAAAGGCCATTTGATCAAGATTTATTGGCTCCTCAAGATTTAAATCCCCTCCAAAATTCAGTAGGGCTTGGGGATTGCCACTGGATTCGTCCCCTACCATAAGGGTTAATATGTCTCTCTCCATAGGAGCCTACTCAAAATGGTAAAATAATCCCTCAACTTATGAATGTTCTTCCACTATTGAGGGAGCGATTGTTCAAGAAGTAGAAGTCACACCTGAAGGGTTGACAATACCCCCAGTATCATTAGTTATCCCTGATCCCCTGCTTCAGTCAATCATGATGGTTGGTGAACCTTCCTCTACCATAAAGGGGATAAGAGCCATAGATTCCTGAGTAACCGCCACCTAGTTACAAAAAGGTCATGCACCAAAGTAAAAACATGAAACAATGAGTCAATATGATAAGGGTACTCGATTCAACCACCAGGTGAACAGGAAATTACTTGTGATTCCCCTCCTAATGCATCCTGACAGTTGGGAGGCCTGATTTTGTTTTTTTGATTGTTGTAGAGATAGATCCGAAATAATAGCACCCATATGAGCTATAGGGGGAAATTTTTTGGAGGGGTCTGTGATGACCGCTTCCATGTGTTCTTGGGCTCTAGGGGATCTTTCAGCAGCACCCCCCACAATCGATAGGGCGCACTCCCTAGCTGCAGTTCCCCTAGGGGAATGAATTGGGGAAATAAACATTCCTTGAGATCCTATGGGATCCTATAGAATAAAAATATGGGGTTACCTTTAGCATCTTCACAAAAAAGTAATTTAAATCCACAGATTGAAGATAGAACAACCTCTTCCATCAACCATGAGAGTACGTCCATCAATTCCACACGGTCAGACTAGTAATTCCTATCTGTGGGGGTATGAAGACACTTGTCCATCTCATTCAAGTAGGAAACCACCTTGTCAGGATCTTATTCTACCAACATACTAGTAGGATCAATGGAACCTTGAAAACTCATAAGGTCAATACATCCTCCCGGAAGAAGCCTGCATATATCCTCATTGGAGACATTCACCCTCTATTCATCCTAGACCCTATAGGCATATGTAAACGCAGCCGTGTCATGACCCGTCCTCGGGGCCTGTGCCGTGACTACCCCAAGCCCGCCTTCTATAGGCTAGGGGCTGGAGAATAGCACCAAATGCATAAATATCGATAACTAGGAAGGCATTTTTTTATAAAAGCAAACAAAACACCACATAGTACAAGCGGAAGTAAAACACTAAGTACAACTGAATACAAGCAGTGCTGAAAGTAAAGGGAACCGGGAATACAAACCCAACTGAAAAGTACAGCTACAACTGAAATGAAGTACAAAAGAAAAGAAAAACAGTTGGAAGAATAGAAGCAGTTCCTGGGTCATCTACCTCGGATCCTACCTGAAGGGTAGGTACAGATAGCACAGCTCCTGGATCATCCACCACGGATCCTACCTGAAGGGTAGGTACAGATAGCCTCTACAACTCTCTCGCCCGTCAACCTCATCCGAGTATCATCAGGTCGTGAATTCCACGTCCAGATACTGACTCGTCGTGAGATCCACCTCCGGGTACCGTCCAGTCCTCGAACACTCGGCCTCTGTCAGCGCTGCCCATCATCTGCAACCAACACAACGAGGTGCGGGCATAGCCTGTGCAGGGGTGAGTATAACGATACTCAGTAGGGACCCCGAGACCCTCAAGGTCTAACTAAATCCAACAAGGATATCCACAAAGAAATATCTCAACAGATAACCTCTACTTAAGTATATTCCCATACATATACCTAAGTTATCAAGTAACCCATCTCAATCATGAGGAAAGACAAAGATTATGAAATCAACGGATAACCACTACCTAGGTATATTCCCATACATATACCCAAGTTATCAACTGACCCATCTGAATCATGAGGTAATCACAAAGGTCATAGACTCATCTCAAACCAGGATTTTCAATTATCGAAACCGTAACTGCCGAAGAGCCCCGACTCTGGAGTGTACAGTGATCCTGTCACGACTCTGAGGTACTAACCTAAGACTGCTGAGGTACTCCACCTGTCGAGTATTGTGGGAATGATGCTACAAACAAGTGCTTCCCACCATGGGTCTGCCACTACAACCAAGCACTCCCCCTCATAGCCTCCAGAGGTAATCCTTCTGTTGAGTACCGCGGGTCTGCCGCTACAACCAAGCGCTCCTCCGCCATGGGTCTGCCGCTATGTAACATCCCAAGATTTTATAAAAAAATATTCTTTTTAATTTTATTAATGTCTTGTGTTGTACGCTACACCAAAAGGAGCTTGCACAACACACATCCTTGACTTGACTTGCATTACACGCAATCACGACCTTCCTCGATAGCGTGTGTAGTACGCAATACCGAGTTTCACTAAACAACGATATGCTATAAAAATATTATTAAAACTAGCCGTTATGAATAGTAATAACCACTTTTTTAAATCCAGTAAATCTCATTTTTCAAAATGAACTTTATTTTTGGATTCGTAGTATCGAATTTAGCTTAAGGTGAAATTTTGGTACTTTTCGGATAACTTTCATATTCTGATGAATAGTGAAAAATTACTAAATTATAATTAAAAACAACTTTTTTAATCGAAATAATTAATAGTGATAAATTATTAATTTGAGTGGTTTTAAAGTATATTTAGAATATATTTTTACAATTTAATACAATGTTGGTCATTGGTTGTAATTTCACATTTAAACCAGACATAATCAAGTGTCAATCTTTTGATATATATTGTTTCCTAAAAACACGCTATTTATTTTAACAGCGGGATTTAATTATAAAATTAATTAATGCAACTTATATGTTATGAATTTGGTAAAATAGATTTCATTTTTGAATTCGGAATATGAAATATAGCTTAGGATGAAATTTTGGCATTGTTCTGAAAAACATCAATTTTTGATGAATAGTGAAACTACTAAGTGGTAGGTTAAAAACTGAATTTTGCATAAAACTTAATTTTACCGCTTTTGTGAATGGAATTTCGAAAATCCGAGAGACACGGTTAATATCAAGGACTAAAATGTGGTTCAATGAGATGAAAATAATTTTTTGGTGAATAGTAACTTTTTACTTTTTTACCACGGTTAATAGTAAATAAGGTAACTAAGGGTAAATATGATATTAATATTACCCTAACACATGTCCTAATTCTATTGGACAAGTGTAATTCGACCAAAAACAAACTTAGGAATAAAATATGACCATTTAGGCCCACTTGGATTATATTAGGACATTTATTATTAATTTATTTAAAGAAGGGTTAAAATAGTTAAAATCAAAGTTTAATAAGTAAATAATTTTTAATATGGGGTTATACATAAGATAAATTCGACTATAAATATTCATTAGAAAGCTAAAAAGATTTCCTAAATTATGGTATTTTATTTGTAAATTTTAGACATCAAATAATTTAATTAATTTATGACACAAAGATGATGCAGTAATTATCTTATTTATGAAATATTGACATAATTGATGTTATAAACACCAAAATAAATGTAATTTGAGAATTTTTATGAATTACACTAATTTTATAGGTTACTATGATATAGTAATGTTGATTTAATCAACTTGGTTAGAACATTTAATTCTGTTATGACTTTCACAAAAATCATATATCAAATAGTGTCAAAATTGACACAAAATAGTTTTTAAATCAAATATTATATTATTAATTGTTATTTTATTCCTAAAAATCTAAGGTTCGGCCAAATGACTTAGATAAGGATATATATATTAATAATAAACAATTTGGGGTTCGTTTGGCATGTTATAGTAAGTGTATTAACCATATAGTGAAAGAAAACAAAAAGACACGGTAAAAGTCAAATTATTTAACTTAGAGTTAAATCTAATTGATAAGGTTTAAAATAAGATCCAAACATGTCTAAATTTGATTTGTTGATGAGATTACAACCCTATCTCATCTAAGCTTCGAATATGAGTCATTTTTGGAGGTTTTTAAGTGGGGTTAGATTTATTATAAATTAATATTTTTAAGAATTCCTAAGGTGCCCCTCTCCTCCCCTATAAAAGGACACCTCCTCCCCCTCCTCCTCACACCAATTTGAGCTCTCAAGCTCGGCCAACCCCTGACAAAATCTCTTCTCCACTTCCCTAGCAACATCCTAGAGGTTCTGGTCTTCCTCAAAGACCAATTTTAGTGCCCTAAGAGGAGGTCTCAAAGAGGCGCTTCAAAGAAGAGGTAATTACCGTTACCAATTCTTTCATCTTTATTTCTTCTTCCACTTCTTCTTATTATGTTGTTTCATTATGAAGTAATAACATCAGTATCACTCATATAATGATATGTTATTATAAGTATGAAACATCCTTATTTCACCATCTATCCATCCTACGGAAAAAGAAATCACCGCGCGTGCGTACGTACGGAATACCGTCTCCACGCCGTGGTGTAATCTATTTTCCACCACCACCTTACATGGATGGGTATAATGGTGTAAAGAATAACTATATATAGTTATTACAACATCATATTGATTCTGATATATTGTATAATCCACTCCAATTCAATTCAATATTTATAGAAATGATATCATCGCTCGTGCGTACGTACGGACTACCGTCTCCACGACGCGATGAGATTCATTCTCCATGTTAACCATTTAAGAATGATTATAATGTATATATAAGAAATAATAATGAAATATATGACATTATAAAGCTACTGGATTTATGTATATGTATACATATGTATTTCATCTACTTACTTCCATTTCAAGACAATAAGGAAAGGAAAACAGCGTTCATGCGTACGTACGGACTACCGTCTCCATGAATGGTGTTTTTCATTTTATTTATCTACCTATTATATATATATATACTGAATATATATGATATATAAATCATATTTTATATTCTATAAGTAATTAAATCATGATATAAGTAATAATGATGTCAAGAACAACAAGTCAAAACACCTACGATAAATGAAACGATTTTACCCAAAACGCTTCTTTAACATGGAATTTACAAAAGAACGGGTAATATAATGTCATAAGTGAACCATATATGATATCATAACAATGAATATGATTCTGTAATAAGTCAATAACATGATTTAAATCATTATACAGGAGGTTCGGACACTTACAAAGCAAGTCGGACCTAAGGTAAGGGAAATATCACAATCTCATTTTTATCCGAGATTGTTTATTCGTAAGTATTTACTGGGGTGTATTTTATCATCCACATCCATGTTTACTCAATATGTAATATTATTTCCATCCACCTGAAATTGTTTAAATCCATTTTTACCCTTCGGTGAGTTTTTAGTAATACGTATGAAAGGAATCTTTTGTCGTTTTTCGTACGAGGTACTTTTTGACTTTTCCGAAAAAAGTACGAAGAATGTTTTTTTTAACTTATACGGCACGAACGGATTTCTACTGTTTTATAAAGCCTTATTTTCATGAAGCTTCCTCTAAAAGATTTCATGACTATTTTCAATAAAATCTCTTTCTTTTAAAATTGCATGATGTTTTGTGAAAAGAAATTGATTTTGAAGAAGAAAGGATATTTTCCTCAAGAATTCAATTCAAGTGTTTTATCAAAATTATTTTCCATCTAAGATAATAAAGGGTTCTGTTTCTATCCATATTTTTACATTGATTTGACTATGTTGTGATGGAATTATGTTTATGAATTCCTTTATATTATATGAATTGATTTATGATGTCATGATGTTTCAAGAATCCCATTTTTGGTACATGTGTTATGCGATGATATATGTTTTATGATTATGTGGAACACATAAGAAAGGATTCATTATAAGATGGGTGGGACCTATATCTCCCTCCAATGCATTGGGTAAAGATTTCATATCTCATGAGATAGACATGGCTGGAATGGTAGGTTATACCGGTTCAGTGAAACAGGACTGAAATGAGGATTACTCGATTCAGAAAGGGACTTTGTCCACTAAGATAGTCTTGGAAATGAGTCTTGACTAACAAGAAATGATTCTCTATGATTATGTGTGTATTCCACAATGAGTAATGTTTTAAGTAAGGGTTTCATTTTCACTACTATGATTTATCCCATGTTATGAAATTATGCTCTCTTTTGCAGGTTAAGATTTCCAAAAATGTTATGTTCTTATGAAAATTATGTGATTGATATTTCTTTTGTTTACCCTTACTGAGCATTTGAGCTCACCCTTTTATGTTTTCTTTTCCCCAGGATATAAAGAAAGGTTTTAGGTAAAAAAAAAGGAAGATCTTTGTGGGATATTTTGAAGATCTTTCACCAGGATTAGAAGATTACGTTCCGAGTTTCCAAAGACACTAAACTATTACGATCCTTGTGTGTGTATTTTTGTTATGTATTAAGTATTCCGCAAAAGTAATGTAATGTTCATGTACGTTAGGCTTCGGGTCTCTACAGTTGGTATCAGAGGAAAGGTTTAGTCAACCTTTGGAAACTAGGATGCGAAAACTTTAGTGAGATCCCTAGAGATATTTCTAAGGTATGTCTAGGGATGTCCCTAGGGATAAGTATACGTATAGGTTATAGTAATAGAATTACGCTAACGATCATAGAATTAAACCTAAGATGTTGGATATTGAAGGTACTCCCCCTTTATTATGTTGTTTTCCCTAGCATGATTTTTGCCTCTCACACTATTCTTTTTGGGTTTTAGACGATGGCTGGAACCCGAAGGAACCGTGTTGATCAATGAAATGGACAATGCAATGATTGCCCTCCTGAACAAACAAATGTTATGGGAGATGGAGTGCAAAATCTTATTTCTATACTTACACAAGCTATGAATCATTCTGGACTTCCAAATGAGCAGAGAAGGGAACAATATTCTATTGAGTCCTTCATGAGGCAACGTCCACCTTCTTTCAGCGGGTCTTCTGATCCACTTGTGGATGAACAATGGATCAGTACTACTGAAAAGATATTTTCAGTTCTTCAATGTTCTGAACATGATAAAGTCATATTAGCAGTATATCGTTTGGAAGGTGAAGCTGATCAATGGTGGAATCTTATCAAGAATACGAGGCCAAGAGATGAAATTGAGTCCATGGAATGGGACGAGTTCAAGAACTTGTTTTTCAGTAAGTACTTCCCTCGTATTCTTCGAACAAAGATGGAGAAAGAGTTTCTTGAACTGAAGCAAAGGGACGATGAATCTGTTGGTACCTATGAAGCAAATTTTACAAGACTTGCAAGGTATGCTTCTGGAATTATCATCCAACCTGAAAGTAAAGTTGATCGATTTTTCTATGGCTTAAAACCAAGTCTTCGAAGGGCATTATCTATAAGAGACTTCAGTAGCTATGAAGAAATTGTGCGTTGTGCTATCAAGGTAGAAATGGAAGTTGGTGTTACATATCCATCTCATGGTTTTGACAAGAAACGAAAGATGGAGTTCAAGGAGAAATCTCAGAATAATGGTGAAAAGAAGATGAATGTTTCCTTATGCACAAAGTGTGGAATGAAGCATGGTGGAGATTGTCTAAAAGGGACTAGAAAATGTTTTAAGTGTGGAAAAGAAGGTCATCGAGCAGCTGAGTGTCGAAGTAATGGAAAAAGGGTTTCTAATGATGTGAATAAAGCAAACACTGCAGAGAACGCACCGCCAACACTTCAATGCTTCAAGTGCAAGGAAATGGGGCATTATGCTAATAATTGCCCTAATCCAAGGGTTAGTGATGATCAACATGAGCAACCACTGAAGGCAAAGGACAAAGGGAAATCACATGCGATCACTATTGGCAATGTTGAATATGACAACGATGTGGTGGAATGATTAAGTGTTTATGTAATGGGATTCCAAAATAATGTTGTATCATTGAGTATTGCAATATTTATTGATGTGGTATTCAAAGTGATTGAGATATTTTTTGGAAATAAGATGATATGCGCATAATGAAGACGAGAAAATGAAATGTTTAATAGTATTCATGAGCTCATGATTGATATAAGGACTAAGTGATATCATGGTTTGAGTATATAGAATTTTGAGGATTTTGGTATGTGGAAAGTGTTAACTTTTAACTGCACTCATGTTTTCACTAAGGTATTCAAGAGAATACACGATTAAGGACTTTGAATGTTTGGAATGTGACCAACAAGACATATCTTATGATATGTGGGGATCAACGACAGTATTAAATCTCTGGTAATCGTTGTCACTATATTATGAGAGTGGAATGCAGTATTATAAGCCTAAAGATTAGACTGGATTATGTTGGACATAAGTTAGTATTGTTTAAGGATTGAAGATTTTCGATATTTTTGATGGGATGTTATAGTAACGTAGTTTTAGAAAAAGGGACAACCTGCAGGACGGGCGACAGCCCATCGCTTCGGACAAGGCTGTAGGAATCGAACCCACAACCAAAGTGCGACTGGCCTTTATCGCCTACCACTGGCCTACAGGAAGTCCCTGTTTAGTAGAAACTAGTTTTATTATATTAAGCAGTATGATATATGAAGTATAAGTCCATTTTAGGAACTATATATGATTAATCTCACTATAGAATGACTTATGTATATTTAATAACTTTTTCTTACCTTTTGTTTGAGACAGATGGAATGACCCGTCATTCTATCACATGATCTGCTAACACTTCACGAATAACAAATTCAACTTCATTTATTTAAGAGATGAAGTGGAAATTGTTTAAGGCACGGACAACAGTGATATTGTATCAAAATAAAGTAAGTATTTATTCTAATTCAAATTTTCAACTTTAGGGAAATGATCTTGAAAACCAAAAATGTTTTCCTAGTGATCTTATACCTGATGAATCAGATGGTACCTTAGATCATCACAAATTTATGGATTTGTGATTACTGGATTTTCCATAGCCATGTTCTCTACCACTCTCCATCAGAACATGATGGTTAGATTTCTCTTCCATATCCATATTTTTACCTATGTGGAAACCCAGTGATTAGTTTATTTGGGTAATCGTTACATTTCATACTTTAGTTTTTAAAGCCAAGTTTTGGTATTCCCTTTTACGATGTGGGTTTCTATTAAAGAAACTTTCAAATAGTAAACCATTTATAACCCCGATGAATTTCGAGGGCGAAATTCATTTTATGGGGGGTAGAATGTAACAGCCCAAGATTTTATAAAAAAATATTCTTTTTAATTTTATTAATGTCTTGTGTTGTACGCTACACCAAAAGGAGCTTGCACAACACACATCCTTGACTTGACTTGCATTACACGCAATCACGACCTTCCTCGATAGCGTGTGTAGTACGCAATACCGAGTTTCACTAAACAACGATATGCTATAAAAATATTATTAAAACTAGCCGTTATGAATAGTAATAACCACTTTTTGAAATCCAGTAAATCTTATTTTTCAAAATGAACTTTATTTTTGGATTCGTAGTATCGAATTTAGCTTAAGGTGAAATTTTGGTACTTTTCGGATAACTTTCATATTCTGATGAATAGTGAAAAATTACTAAATTATAATTAAAAACAACTTTTTTAATCGAAATAATTAATAGTGATAAATTATTAATTTGAGTGGTTTTAAAGTATATTTAGAATATATTTTTACAATTTAATACAATGTTGGTCATTGGTTGTAATTTCACATTTAAACCAGACATAATCAAGTGTCAATCTTTTGATATATATTGTTTCCTAAAAACACGCTATTTATTTTAACAGCGGGATTTAATTATAAAATTAATTAATGCAACTTATATGTTATGAATTTGGTAAAATAGATTTCATTTTTGAATTCGGAATATGAAATATAGCTTAGGATGAAATTTTGGCATTGTTCTGAAAAACATCAATTTTTGATGAATAGTGAAACTACTAAGTGGTAGGTTAAAAACTGAATTTTGCCTAAAACTTAATTTTACCGCTTCTGTGAATGGAATTTCGAAAATCCGAGAGACACGGTTAATATCAAGGACTAAAATGTGGTTCAATGAGATGAAAATAATTTTTTGGTGAATAGTAACTTTTTACTTTTTTACCACGGTTAATAGTAAATAAGGTAACTAAGGGTAAATATGATATTAATATTACCCTAACACATGTCCTAATTCTATTGGACAAGTGTAATTCGACCAAAAACAAACTTAGGAATAAAATATGACCATTTAGGCCCACTTGGATTATATTAGGACATTTATTATTAATTTATTTAAAGAAGGGTTAAAATAGTTAAAATCAAAGTTTAATAAGTAAATAATTTTTAATATGGGGTTATACATAAGATAAATTCGACTATAAATATTCATTATAAAGCTAAAAAGATTTCCTAAATTATGGTATTTTATTTGTAAATTTTAGACATCAAATAATTTAATTAATTTATGACACAAAGATGATGCAGTAATTATCTTATTTATGAAATATTGACATAATTGATGTTATAAACACCAAAATAAATGTAATTTGAGAATTTTTATGAATTACATTAATTTTATAGGTTACTATGATATATTAATGTTGATTTAATCAACTTTGTTCGAACATTTAATTCTGTTATGACTTTCACAAAAATCATATATCAAATAGTGTCAAAATTGACACAAAATAGTTTTTAAATCAAATATTATATTATTAATTGTTATTTTATTCCTAAAAATCTAAGGTTCGGCCAAATGACTTAGATAAGGATATATATATTAATAATAAACAATTTAGGGTTCGTTTGGCATGTTATAGTAAGTGTATTAACCATATAGTGAAAGAAAACAAAAAGACACGGTAAAAGTCAAATTATTTAACTTAGAGTTAAATCTAATTGATAAGGTTTAAAATAAGATCCAAACATGTCTAAATTTGATTGGTTGATGAGATTACAACCCTATCTCATCTAAGCTTCGAATATGAGTCATTTTTGGAGGTTTTTAAGTGGGGTTAGATTTATTATAAATTAATATGTTTAAGAATTCCTAAGGTGCCCCTCTCCTCCCCTATAAAAGGACACCTCCTCCCCCTCCTCCTCACACCAATTTGAGCTCTCAAGCTCGGCCAACCCCTACCAAAATCTCTTCTCCACTTCCCTAGAAACATCCTAGAGGTTCTGGTCTTCCTCAAAGACCAATTTTAGTGCCCTAAGAGGAGGTCTCAAAGAGGCGCTTCAAAGAAGAGGTAATTACCGTTACCAATTCTTTCATCTTTATTTCTTCTTCCACTTCTTCTTATTATGTTGTTTCATTATGAAGTAATAACATCAGTATCACTCATATACTGATATGTTATTATAAGTATGAAACATCCTTATTTCACCATCTATCCATCCTACGGAAAAAGAAATCACCGCGCGTGCGTACGTACGGAATACCGTCTCCACGCCGTGGTGTAATCTATTTTCCACCACCACCTTACATGGATGGGTATAATGGTGTAAAGAATAACTATATATAGTTATTACAACATCATATTGATTCTGATATATTGTATAATCCACTCCAATTCAATTCAATATTTATAGAAATGATATCATCGCTCGTGCGTACGTACGGACTACCGTCTCCACGACGCGATGAGATTCATTCTCCATGTTAACCATTTAAGAATGATTATAATGTATATATAAGAAATAATAATGAAATATATGACATTATAAAGCTACTGTATTTATGTATATGTATACATATGTATGTCATCTACTTACTTCCATTTCAAGACAATAAGGAAAGGAAAACAGCGTTCATGCGTACGTACGGACTACCGTCTCCATGAACGGTGTTTTTCATTTTATTTATCTACCTATTATATATATATATATATACTTAATATATATGATATATAAATCATATTTTATATTCTGGAAGTAAGTAAATCATGATATAAGTAATAATGATGTCAAGAACAACAAGTCAAAACACCTACGATAAATGAAACGATTTTACCCAAAACGCTTCTTTAACATGGAATTTACAAAAGAACGGGTAATATAATGTCATAAGTGAACCATATATGATATCATAACAATGAATATGATTCTTTAATAAGTCAATAACATGATTTAAATCATTATACAGGAGGTTCGGACACTTACAAAGCAAGTCGGACCTAAGGTAAGGGAAATATCACAATCTCATTTTTATCCGAGATTGTTTATTCGTAAGTATTTACTGGGGTGTATTTTATCATCCACATCCATGTTTACTCAATATGTAATATTATTTCCATCCACCTAAAATTGTTTAAATCCATTTTTACCCTTCGGTGAGTTTTTAGTAATACGTATGAAAGGAATCTTTTGTCGTTTTTCGTACGAGGTACTTTTTGACTTTTCCGACAAAAGTACGAAGAATGTTTTTTTTAACTTATACGGCACGAACGGATTTCTACTGTTTTATAAAGCCTTATTTTCATGAAGCTTCCTCTAAAAGATTTCATGACTATTTTCAATAAAATCTCTTTCTTTTAAAATTGCATGATGTTTTGTGAAAAGAAATTGATTTTGAAGAAGAAAGGATATTTTCATCAAGAATTCAATTCAAGTGTTTTATCAAAATTATTTTACATCTAAGATAATAAAGGGTTCTGTTTCTATCCATATTTTTACATTGATTTGACTATGTTGTGATGGAATTATGTTTATGAATTCCTTTATATTATATGAATTGATTTATGATGTCATGATGTTTCAAGAATCCCATTTTTGGTACATGTGTTATGCGATGATGTATGTTTTATGATTATGTGGCACACATAAGAAAGGATTCATTATAAGATGGGTGGGACCTATATCTCCCTCCAATGCATTGGGTAAAGATTTCATATCTCATGAGATAGACATGGCTGGAATGGTAGGTTATACCGGTTCAGTGAAACAGGACTGAAACGAGGATTACTCGATTCAGAAAGGGACTTTGTCCACTAAGATAGTCTTGGCAATGAGTCTTGACTAACAAGAAATGATTCTCTATGATTATGTGTGTATGCCACAATGAGTAATGTTTTAAGTAAGGGTTTCATTTTCACTACTATTATTTATCCCATGTTATGAAATTATGCTCTCTTTTGCAGGTTAAGATTTCCAAAAATGTTATGTTCTTATGAAAATTATGTGATTGATATTTCTTTTGTTTACCCTTACTGAGCATTTGAGCTCACCCTTTTATGTTTTCTTTTCCCTAGGATATAAAGAAAGGTTTTAGGTAAAAAAAAAGGAAGATCTTTGTGGGAGATTTTGAAGATCTTTCACCAGGATTAGAAGATTACGTTCCGAGTTTCCAAAGACACTAAACTATTACGATCCTTGTGTGTGTATTTTTGTTATGTATTAAGTATTCCGAAAAAGTAATGTAATGTTCATGTACGTTAGGCTTCGGGTCTCTACACGCTACAACCAAGCGCTTCCCACCATGGTTCTGCCACTACAACTAAGGGCTCCCCCTCATAGCCTCCCGAGGTACTCCTTCTGTTGAGTAGCACAGGTCTGCCGCTACAACCAAGCGCTCCTCCGCCGTGGGTCTGCCGCTACAACCAAGCGCTCCCCACTGGGCTATCTGAAACTCACCGAGTCGATCGATCAGCCATCGTCAAGTCTCAATCGGCTATACGATCTCCGTACTCCGCACGCTCGTCTCCGGGAGGGTCTGATCCATGAGCTACTGGTTGATACTCCAAGTACACAAAGTCCCATTAAGAAGTATCTCAAAGGACCACCTCTTCATAGGGGTCTCAATGCAATAGGCGGCGCGTCAATCGGACGCCCGGTCTATGAGTTATTAGCCTTTTAGTCCGAGGGGCCCGGTTGGTTTCGTGTGCGAACCAACCCGGCCGTATCTCAACTGTACCCCTAACTCTCATAGGGTATTTTCATAGGGACTGTTTCTCAACGTGATCACCAATGATGCTGACCGTTCGTCAAACGGACGTCCGGTCTGTAAGTTATCAGCTTTTCCGTTCCAGGGGCCCGGTTGGATTTCGGGTACTATCCAACCTGGCCACTACCAAACTGCGTCTAAACCATAGGAGAAGTTTTCCAAAAGTTCCATCTCATCAAGAGGAATCCAACAAAGTCGACTACACGTCGATCAGACGTCCGGAGCTCAAGATATAAGTGTTTCTGCTCCGAGGGCCCGGTTGATTTTGTATCCGATCCAACCCGGCCATACTCAAAGTTCTCTGAAACCTTGAGTGTAATATACTGAAATGACCGTCTCGATCCAAGGATTGCATCGCAACTGACGGTGCATCGATCGGAGGTCCATATCCCATGTTATGGGCATTTGAACGGAAACTACCCGAAAATAGGGGGTTTGGGCCTGGTCCGACCCAACCCGGGTCCGGGTTCCGGCCCGATTGGGCACGGCCCGGCCCGGCCTGGCGCTGGCACTGGCGCGGCTCCCGCATGGCCAGCGGGTGTGGGGGGGTTACAACCCCCCACGGAGGACGAGCCGTGCAGCTCGGCCTCGAGAACGGCTAAGTCGTTCCGGTTCGGCCCGCCGCCGCGGCTTAGCCGCGATGGTTCCTGTTCCGGCGGTGCACCACCACTGCCATCCGCGGACCACCGGACGTGCTCCGGTGGTCCGTTTTTCTCTCCTCCTTCGCCAATGATCCTCCCGGGACCCGACCTTCACTTAGAAGGCTTCAAAAAGAATTTGTGGACCCATTTGTCGTCACCCATCAATCCGTGCACAATGTTCAACCAGCGGAGTCTTCGAATCGCCTCCGCGGCCCCGACATCGACCGTGGTTTCGTTCGGCCTCAATGGCATGGCGCGACGGTGCCGTGCATCCTTGCCGTAATTCTCCATGTTTCTGCACGATACCATTGCACCGTGCCACCTTCGTTCAAGCCGCATCATAATCAACTACAAGGGGGAGGAGGGTCGGTCGTGTTTGTGCGGTCCGATCTCCTCCCATTATAATGATAGCATGAGGCCAACAAATAGAAGTCGACGTATGACAAAGAAATAATTCATGGGAAAAAAACAATTAACCTCGACATCAACCCGCATGAACGAACGATCCGCGGATCAACCTGGAAATGGTTAGTCCACGCTCGTCGTTTTTATCTCAAAAGATAAGGAGAATACCAAATAAATTCCCCTACCTCATGTCGTTCGTCGTTCGTAGCGTCTCTTCGTCAACATTGGAAAGAAAGACGTTGAAAATGTTCTAAGCGGGTGGTGTCTTCTCCCTTGAAACGAAGGAAGAGGAAGAAAATCGGCATTCCTCGTGGGCGTAACCTCACGCTCTTGCCTCAGATGAAGGAAGAAGGTAAACACGTTGTCGATCTTCGGTGGAGTCGGCGTTCGTCGATGAGAGAATGTTGTTCTTCCTAATTCTCCCAAAGTCTCCCAACCAATATTTTCAAAGGCAAATAAAACATTAGGCTCCCTAATATTATAAAAAAAGTCATGCCTTTCAAATTAATTCAAATGAATCAATTAATTAGGGAGATTAACTCATTAATTTAAGGTGTTGGCACATTAATGAGAGGAGAGTGAGAGGAAAAGGAAGGTTACTCAATTTAAGATGAGTTACAAAATTAAAGAGGTGGGTTTTAAGGAGTTTTTGGGAAAGTGAATAGGTGGGGGATCGTGAGGGCCCCACCTCACCTTTAATCCTCTCATGGGTAGTTAGGGGCCTGTGGGTGCCACCCTAACTACCCCATGTTGGATATAACCACTAGGATAAATAATCAATAAAAAAATTGTTCCATAATTTTTTTTATTCAATTCATTATTAATCCAAAATTTTTTAACAACTCCTCCCGAGCAAACGCATATTCGCTAATGGTACTCTTAAGCAATTACCGGTGATGCGGTTTCATCGGTGCCCTCGGATTTCGATTCCGAGCACCGGTTCAAAAGTTAAGAAAACCCGCTCTTTCGTTCACTGAACGTACCCGAGCTAAACTTCGGAAATTGATTCCAGGAACATCGGGCCTCGGAATGAAGTGCCGTCCAAAACTGCAATCCTGTAAACTCCCATAGAAAATTAAGAAGAAAAAAAGCTCCCTTGAATTTTATGGGTCTTTACAGCTGTGACTGGGATGGTGAGCACTAGAAGGTTGTTGTTGAGGAGTGGAGTGGGTTTCGACAACTGCAAATGTTTCCTAGGTGTTCTTGAAAAACCAGGACCTCAATAAGATGAACTTTTATGAGGCTTTGGGAGCAAGTAAGTAGCTTTTTCCACGACATCTACAATAGGTAAGTAAGAAACGTTGTCATCCTCATAATTAGTTTCAATTATCATCATGGAAATTACCTGATGTGAGTATTTTTAGTGACAAATTTGGGAATAGATGAGAGTCTCAAGGTCCCCATGGTAATGAACCACCTTCTCTGGATCCTCATCAAAAGAAACGTCGGTAGGTGCTGACACATAACCAATGTAAGTAAGAGAAACTTCCCTAGTTAGAAGGAGCTACCATAATGTGTGAGGGGACTAGTCAAGATTGGATGGGTGACCTTTCAAAATGTCCCATTACATCTAGGACACTAGGAATTCAACTTTGGGGGGAATAGATAGTGGACTCCCAGCATCAGCTTCAATAACTCATTCAGCCACCCATGAGGTCACGACTCTGTCTTTCACAACTTTCCTCAAGGAGAAGCCGAGAGGCTTTCAAAGGGATTTTCATATCTGGGAGTTTCCAACAACTCCCTTTTTCTTCTCCTTCCACTTTTCACCAGATGCCTTGGAAGTTATCACGATAGGAACCAGATCAGTTAATTGGACATCATGATATGATTTAACCCATTCCTTAACATAGATTTTGGTGAAGAAGGGTATGGAATCCACATAGTCTAGATGTATGGCCTGACATTGGGTGTCCTTTTGGGTGAACATCATCCATAGTTGACAGGTTATCATTAGATTATTCTCTTGAAGGGAACTATTGAGAGTGAGATGACACAACTTTTGAACATAGTTAAATTGATGACTAAATCTGTAGTGTGCATATTCCTTGAAAATAAGCTCCCCTCCAATATGGGCAACCAATATTCCTTCTCCCAAAGAAATATGTAACCTCAATTGAAAAGTCTTCAGATAAATTATTCATAATAGTACCAGAAGGTGAATCATAAGGATGATAAGAGAAATGTTTGTGGATGTTGATATAATCAATTAAGACTTGCTCATTCTTTTCTATTTTCTCCTCTCACTTATCCAGTGAATCCCAAGCCATCGGCATAACCCTGCTGGTACTCTGAAGATACGATCAGAGGGAGGAATGTGGAATTGGAAGGGAATTGATTAATGTATAACCTCCTATGTGGGATCCTATCCAGCCTCAAATAATTTGGAAGGGAACAATCATTTGGTAAGGTTCCCCCCCTCATTGATCCGACCCAGTAGGTGACAAATCTTGTCCAACATTAGGATAACTAGAATAATGTATATTCCTATTTCCATCTAATCATCCATGATAAAAATTGAGGCTCTCACACCACCGGATTCCCGTACTAGTAAGATACACCCACTCAAAAACATGGCCAAGAAGGACGGTAGTCAAAATAATCCATCAACATCAAGGACAAGCCCTCATCCCCACTCATGAAACTTCCCCTCTTCTAAGCTGGGCCAATAGGTACCTGCTCATATCTGGATTGTTTTGGTAGGACATGCCCTAGGCCTATGTGGATTGGGATCTAGACAAGTATTCTTAATAAAGGCACTAAACCACTCATCAAAAGGAACTTTCTTCTTTAGACAAAGATCAATTTCCTTCAAAAGTTCCTTCATCTGAATGATGAGTTTCTTGGCCAAAGGAGGGGTCCTTTCTTCATCATCCCAAACAGAGGAAGGAGTTAGGAATTCATCATACATATCCCAAAAAATAAGGACTCTTGAGATTATCCAGATATTCCAAATACTAATGTAGACCTCACTATGGGTTAAATGAAAGGTATTGGTGTCTGGGATCCACCTAATCAGGAGCTGTGGAATAAGGGTAGTTGGATGATGAGTATATGCATGAGATAACAAAACATCCTTGTATAGTCCCATGACCTATAGCTCGGCCCAAAATTCTTTTAAACTCTAGAAAAAAAGGACACCCCCAATCTAAGCCAAATGATCCTCTAGAGTGAAGATCCTTCCTGGATGACCAGTCATGTTGCTCGTTCACTGTAGCTTTTCGCACAATGCTCTAGTAGAAGTGGGCCATCTTGTCTAGATTATGCTTCACATCCTCTAAAGTTTGAGGTGCATATCTCAGAAGGGACACAGATTCAATATATCTAGGAAGGTACCACCCCTTGGAAGAAATCAAGGCCTTCGGGATAGAGGTGTTAGTTATCCAGGCAGCAGGCTGATCGATTGGATTTGGCGTTGGGATCACCGTATCAGACAATAGACCGAACCCATAATATGGAAGCCTATTTGAAGTTGGGTATTCCCTTTGGCTCACCATAAGTAGATTTTCTAGAGATTGATGTAATGAAATGAGCATAATTTTGTCATCAACCAAATCCTCCATGTTCTTCAATCTTTCATTAGCAGTAGAAAGAGGGGTAGTAGTAGTAGCCTCAGAAGGAACAACGAAGTCAACAAAAACCTATTAAAGATCCATTTTAGTCTACACAGAAAGATCCAAAATCCCAAAAAACGTTATTCCCATGAAATATTGTTGGATAAAGGCCACAAAAATGGCCAAAGGACTTGTGTCCACATGGGGCTTCACATACTACTCCCTGAAAATGGTATGCAGCAACAATTTCCCTCATACTGTATGATACACAGAATAAATCTTCACATACTACTAAGGTAAACAAAAGAATTATACCACGTACAACCACGATATACTAAAGACCCTCAAGGCACTGACCCATGGAGCGTTGTCCTACAAACAGAAGGGTTTGTGGAAAGAGGGAACCGCAAGCCAAGGCCTCACCATGATGATATTCAATGTCAACGTTTAAAAGTTTAAATTCATATTATTAAGGATCAAAGTTCCATTCACCATTTTAAGTTATCTATGTGGGACATGAAAACTGTGTAGCGTTCTCCTATTCGAAGGTCTAGATTTTAGTTTTAAATTCTGCACTGTAGTTCACAAAACCTGAAATCTGGTTCATAGGAAGAAGCAATTGTGAAGAGTTCTGTTCGTGACATGTACAAAGCGGTTCGTGAATACCGATTTGGCAAAAGGAAGAGTACATAGATGTAGAGAACGATGATAGAGAGTTGAGAGCACTTTTCACCATGAGAAATGGTAAAAGACAAATGACCTTGGCCCCTATATATAGGTGTGGTTCCCTCCTACCAAACCTCTCTATTGTACCATGAACCACTTCAGTTTAGGGACGCTTCTACATCATAATAGTATCCACTTCATTTCGAACAACCCCCATTCTGATGGGGGGAATTTATAGGGTCCTAAAAACTTCTCAAAGGGAAGAAAATACTCCCATAATAACTTTTCATGAGGAATAAAGCATTATTACAAGTCTAGTAAAGCAAATGAATGAAAATTAAGTTTCAAAAATTGGAAGAAACTTGAAGGAATTGAATTTCTCAAAGAGCTTTAAGTGACCTGCATACCATCACCGAGAAGGGTTTGCAAAACGCATGAACCATGGACCACCAGTGTCCATAATGATCCAAGAGGTGCTGGTCCACAGAGCAAAGGACAACGAACCTAGGAGCCTGCGAACCACATTGCTGGTGGAATCAATAATGTGAAGCTCATCCCATTAATAGCTTCCAAACTCAGCAGTTCATAAATGAATAAAATCGGTAGGGTTTTTCGAACCATGACTTGCGAACCATAGCCTACACAAATCCTAATTGACTGAGTCTTATACGAATCAAGATATCTCTTCATGGTCTTCCACAGATGGAACCGCATGCCCATAGATATGTTTTCCCCAATTCTCTATAAAATGATTAAATAAGTAATTGAGAAATGATGGATGAAGAAAGCATGAAGGAGACCCTAGAGGCTGGAAGAAGGAATTTGAAGAGGAATCTGACTTCTTTTTCGAATAATCGACGAAGTCCAAATAGAAAACCACATTTCCATAGGTATAACCAGATGAGAACTATAAAAATAAGGAATTAATAATAATGGGAAAACTGCAAACATAATTGGTATAATCACAAACCATACATTCCTCGTAGATGAACTCCCCGTGAATGACAGGTTCTGGGAACCTCCTTCAAAATGGTTTCTTGCATAGTGTATCACTATGTAGATTGAATTCGGCACCATGTATTGCATCCATACATGGATGGAACCTAAAGAGGAATATAGGAACACATCCATAACCACGTACCACTATAGTGTGTGGTGGTCCATTCCCAATCCTACATTTTTCTTCGGTACACAGATGACCCCTCTACCTAAATACAATTATGGTATGAAGAGTTCCCCCTATCCCACATGAGAAAATAGTAAACATAATGGGGTGTATTTGACTGTTCTTCCCTATGGATCCAATCTCACCCCTCTGTTACCATCCAGTTCTCTATAACCCCTCTAAGGACCAGTCCCCTGACATCAAGACAAAGGCTCCTTCAAGGAAACCATACATGTATGATTAGATAATTGGGCTCATCAACGTGCCCTTTTGAGTCTACATACACATGGTAAGCTGAGTCATGAAGTCTTTTCCCACAACATTTCAGACTCTAGGTATGTTTGTAAGTCTACATTCCCATGGTAACCTGGAGTCAAACCCTAGGACACTAACATGGTCCTCCCAATTATAAGGATTAAGGGTGATCAATTTATTTTCCATTCAATGAAGAACGGTTAACAGTCGAAGGAATCATATTCACTCCTCCTTTTGATGAGAAGAGTTATTCCTCCCCTTTCCCAGAATGCATTCTGGGGCACTCCCACTAAGGTAAGTCCCGAATCATCCACAGGACAAGCCGCATAAGATCCAATGTCATCCCACATTGAAAGGTTCATCACTCCATGCCCTCACCCACCATCACCCTGACTTCTTCCATCATAGGCCTACCCTCTCCCATCAACAGGAGAGGCAGTGTGTGGTTGGATGGATATCTCACATCCTCTTGTTTCTCACACCGAGTATGACTCATGTGGTCTTAGATATTTGTGATAATCACAAAATCCACACAAAAAACCATCCTCAACTAAAAGAACTATGATTCCTGGTCAAACCAGGATACGTATGACACCTACTTGAAGGCCAAAGCTCAAAAGGTTTCCCTTTCTAAAGGGTTCACCCAACCATGTCCCCCCAAATGGGCATATTCCACTCATAATACCCAAGTTTCCCAAACTAATTGGGCTCAAAATCCTCTTCTAAGGATAAGTAGGAAGCCCATATTATGGGTCCGATCCCAAATTCAATCCATATTCCACCCTCTTGAAGGATGATAAATTCCATAGAGCCTTATTTCATGGATTAAGTTAGCATTTCCTCCATAACATCAAATTCATGTATGCATATTATAATCCTGCAACCCAGGGGTAGCCTGTGGATACACTCTTCGGGAATGAACCAAGGATTCAAGAACATATGAAAATGACTTAAATATAAAAGGGAGACCCGGAATAGGAAATAATTCCCCCCAAAAGGGTACAATGAGACCAACCTCCCATCCTCTCGACCAATGGAGTCCTTAAGTGTCGTTGTCTAAATCATCATCCAATGAGTGCCTGCCTTTGGAAATTTGGTCCATGAATCAGGGATAAGAGGGCCATTGGGTGATTCTGGATCCATGAATAAACCATCTAGAGACCATCCAAGGAAGTTATATCCTAATATGACCGATTAAAAAAATACTTGACCCCATGAAATTGCCTATTGGGACTATTTGACTGTGGAACCTCCTTTGTAATGCAGAAGGGATAAACTACACAATCCCCGCAGGGCCAATCCAATCCTCCCTTAAAGGATAATGACATTGATTGGGTTGAAAAAAATATGGTTATGGGAAAGTATCTATAATAACAAATGAATACTCTTCCCCCATTGGACCATTCTTTTCATTTTTCTCAAAGTCATAAAAACACCACCTTGGGGGTTGAAACAGAGGCCATAGGGGTATTTCCACTGGTGAGGACAACTTAGATCATCCAATTGGTTATTGACTATGGAGCTGCACCATAATCCAGCAGGTGAGTCTGATCTGAGTATGTCTGGGTATTGCTTACAGAGATGTTTAAGAAATTCCTATGTATCTTGTTGATTTGATTCTGTAGCTCTTGGGTTACTTGAATTATATATATTTTTACAATAATTTATACCTTGTTTTTTTGGCACAGATTTTAATCACCTGGTTTGGTTCCTTATTTTTAGTATTAGGGTTTTAAACTATGTTATAAAAATGGAAATCTCTTTTGAAAAGAGAAAAGTTGCGAGTGTGTGGTTTAAAAATGTAAAGTTGTGTTTGGTTCTTTAAAATACAAAAATCATATTTTATAAATTCATTTTAATCTAGTGTTTATGGTATGTTTCAGTATAGGACATGTATGTATTCTGTGGTGCTTACCTACTGGGAAATCTATGCTTACAGTCTAATTGTGTCACTCAGTGTTGGAAGACCAGATCTATTTTGTAGGTTCAATATTTGTTCAGGATTTCCCAAAGAGTGGGTTGGTTTTATAGTTGGTGGTGACAAAGAGGTTACATGGATGCCTGGTCAAGTTCTGGTTTGGTGTGATCTAGTTTTGGTTTTGTTTATTTTTTTTTTCATTCTGCTACAATTGTATTTGGATTTGATTATGTAGTTATCGATGTCTAGTTATTACTGGTTTATGATGCATACTCTATTTGGTTATTTTTATTAGTTTATATTGGGAAAAATCATTCCCACTTGGTTTGTCTTTGATATTTGGTGTTAGTCACCATCCCGGGAGGATGGAGAACACCACTCAGGCCTTGTCGTATGATGGGTCATGTGTCGGTTCAAATAACATCCCAACTTGGTTCATGAAAACATCATATCAGAGCATCCCTATGTTATTTTAAGAATCAACTAGTGTGTATATTTAGAACATCAGGACTCAAGAGGTCTGTACGAGAAGGTTTTCATGAACCCATACTCAACCTGGGCCTTAAGTTTCTATGTGTAGTTTGGGATTTGTGTCTTTTATGTTGTTTTTTGGTTTTATAGTTTAGGGGATGGTAATAGAAGTGAACCTATTCTACATGATGAGTTTTGATAGAGCAGAGACCCATGTGGTTTCTGAGTGCATGGTTTAAGATGATTCCAGTGGTTGGTTCTTGCTTGGGACATGATCTACGAAACCATGTCATCAGGTTATGCATGATCATTTGTTCCCCGTTTCTGGAGTTTAGAGTGATTTGTGTTTTGGTTTAGATTTAGTTGGTGTGATTGGATTTTCAAATGAAAAAATGGTTTGGAAAAATTATTTTCATAAGGAAAATGATTTTGGGGAATGGTTTTTGTTCAAAAAGTGGTCTTTGGTGTTTAAATTGGTTTTGAAAGTGAGTTGGTCATTTGAAAAGTGGCTTCAGAAATTCGAATTGGTTTAAAATTATAATGGAAATTGTGCTTTCTAAAAGAGTATTGTGGCTTTGTTTTATGATGTTTTTATTATTAGCCGATTTTTTTGGTTTATAATGATTTTTTTGGTCTAGTTTTTGATTGAATGTTGATTTGATTTTTTCCCTTGTTTTGTTTAGATTATGCCACCTAGAAAGACCATAAAGGCTGTAAAAATGTTTTCCACTATTGTTAGCCCTACCCAAACTCCTGGTGGAGTGGTTGAATAAAAATGTTACCAAATATTTTTGGTTTTACATGGTGATATAGGTCCTTTAGAGACTATGGAGTGGATCTATGAAGTTTAGGGTGTCTTCAAGTCATTGGGAACTCCCAAAGATGTGAGAGTGCATGCAGTTCTGTGTTCATTTGAAGGTTTGGGACTGGATCGATGAAATATGATCATCCTATGATCATTAAATTTTGGGAAGAATTATTATGTGTTTAAGAACAATTTTATCTGATAGTCCATGCCCAAGGAGGTGAATGCGGGGAAAGTGGAAGAGCTCTTGGGTATTCAGTAAGTTCAGAAAATGGTGAAAAGTTATGTTGACCAATTTAAGGATATGGTTTCCTTTTATCCATATATAGAATCATAGAATCATCTGAAATCTCAAATATTTTTCTGTGGTACTCATATAGAGATTAAGAAAAATTTTCTCTCATATGATGAATTTCTATTCAGGAAGTTGGTGGATAAGGGTTCTCTAGCTATGTTGGTTCCTAGGGTAAAGTTTATAGAAGTTGGAACTTGTGAAGGTTCCCCATCCGGTGAAAGGTGTGTGATAGAGGAACCTATTTTGGAGGGGTCTCCATTATTGGATCTAACCTTCCATTCATCATACCATTCATTCATGAAATTCTAGAGAAGTTTGTTTGGGTACTCGAATATATATTTTCGTACTCCGAAAAATTTGTTCCATCAATGTGTCCATTTGGGTCATCAGGAGAAGTTCTGTATGAAGCATTGTTAGAAGAGGAATTCTCTGGTGGAGACTGTCATCTCCCAATTGTGGGGTAGTAGATACTTAAAGACATCAAGACTCCAACCATAATACCTAGAGTGAATCTCTTCATACAATTAGAATTTTCATGCGGTGGGCATGATGTAGGCTCTCCTTGTTTTCATTTTTGGTTTATTTCAGAAAATCCTTATTATTTTGAAGATTTTGTAAGTAACCTATCCCTATAAGTTTATATAGTGGTTATTTATGGATGTGGATGTTTTAATGGTTATCCTTTTTTTAAATGTTTTGGTCCTCAATTGTACTAGGTTTGGATATTTTCATGTCATATGAAAAAGATGAATTTTGGTTCAGTTTTTTATTTTATTTGAGTACCTTATATGTGATCTCCCCATGTTCTAGGGGGGGGGGGGGTTGGTTTAGTTTAGAAGTTCCCTTATTATTTTCGTGGTGTTAGCTGGGTTCTTATGATGGGGATAACCCTCCTATTTTCCCCACAATTTACCTTGTTGTGTATTCTCTAGTGTTTCTCGGGTGTGGTTTGTGAAGTTGAAAGGTCACCTTGAGGTTCTTGGTTCTATTTGGTTTTTTTCCATTTCATTCCATTTTAGTCTTAAGTCTATTCCTCATTTGGATGTGTGGATTTATAGGGGTATAAATTTTTTATGTAGGTGAGAATTGCCACACCCCAACCTCAGTTTTTCTTTTATTTTATTCTTTTTTTGAAGTTGGATCTTTTAGTTGAAGATTGGGTTGAGTAAATAGTGATATTTTTTAAGTTTAAGAGATTTTTTGTGCTTCTTGGACCTTTTAAGGGTTTGAGAATGATTTTTACAAACTATATGAGGGCCAAGAAAAGAAACATGGCTCTGAGTTGGTGTCTGGGACAAGGTTCACAACTTGTCCACTATTAGAAGAAACTAGGTAGAATGAATGTAGAGAGGATCTACAATTTGATAAATCTATTTTTTTACAGTTGAAATTTAGTTTTCCAAAACATAAAGCCAACCCAAACGAGTTTCATCCTTCTCTATTATTGTGTACATGGTTGGCACATGGTTTGGAAAACCATGTGTCCAAACCATGTGACTTGCACAAGTCTTTAAATTATTGAAATTAATCTTCTACTCCTCTTATTTTTTAATGCCAAATCCCATCATCTCCACCTCTTATTGTTCATACGCCCCCTTGGGAGCCTTGGGTGAATTCCTCCTCTCATATTCCTTGGATTTATGTGCTCCTCCAAGATTTTAGGTGAGTTTAATTTGGATATTTGGTTGATTTTATCTCCTCATATTCTCCATCTCTTGGTTCCTTAGTTTTCCTTGGGTGGGTTATCTTTTATCTGAACCCTAAAACCTAGGGTTGTTGTTTGGTTTGTGTTCCTTGAATTTTAGGGTGTTTAGATTGTATCTTGAGGAATATTCTTCCTTCTTTTAGAGTTTCATTGCATCTGTATGTTGTTGAAGTAGGTGTTTCCATTATTTTCCTTTCTGAAACATGCCATTGATGCTTGATATTTTCTATATTGTTTCTAAAATGTATTAATCTTGCTTTTGGTGTGTTATTTTTATTTTTTATAATGTTTTCATAGTTTCAGTTTGAATAAAATTGGTTTTCAATGGGTTTTTACAATTTTTCAAATATGTATATTTTATTATAGAAAAGTGATGACATGAACTAGTTTCCCAGCTCATGTCATCAAAGGAATTTATTAAATGAAAAGTTTCAATACAAAACACGAGGAGTAATGTGATTACTCCAGCATGGAATTAAGGGGGGTACAAGGAAACCCAAACAAACAAAAACCAGTACCCCATATTAGCTCCTTCAAAATGAAGAGGGATCTTCCATCTAGGATCATCCAGTAAGGATCTTCACTTCAAGGGCTAAAAGTTGTACCAAACAAGGCATATGACATTCATAAAAACTTCTAACCAATAATGAAAAGCATAAAATAGTCAAAGAAAACTCCAAAACAGCAAACAGACTGAGAACCAAGAAGAAAATGCAGACCATCCAGACCAATCCATAAAATATGGATGATAGAATCAGTATAAATTAAGATCCAACACATAGTAGCAGCTCCATCCAAATAAGTTCCATGCAAAATAGGACATGAATCAAATACTCAAGGAAGGTAAAAACTAATAGTAACTGTAACTGTAAACCAAGCAGCAGGTTGTAGTTTGATGTAGTTAAAAGAAAGCGGTCCGAGGCAGATAAAGATGGAAACAGAAACAATACTCTAAACAAAAGTGCCAAACTTCAAGGCACTACAATCAGGTTATGGCAAACAGAGGTCAGAAATTTCTTGGTTTTAGTCCAGGTTCCAAAGTTAGACTCCAAGCAAAATCCAGGAAGTCCTCCAAGACTTAAGTTATTAGCATTCATCTTACAGAGTGAAGAAACAAACAAGCTGAAACGAATAGACAGGTTGGATGAAATCCATTCCTATTCAGATGCAACATCTTCAAGTCAGAAACAACCTGATTGGAGGAATGAAATTGCATGATTCTTTGTGACATCAGAAGAGAGTGATTATTCAGAAACACCCCGATTGGAGGAATGACTTTCCATTATTTTCCTTTCTGAAACATGCCATTGATGCTTGATATTTTCTATATTTTTTCTAAAATTTATTAATCTTTCTTTTGGTGTGTTATTTTTATTTTTAATAATGTTTTCATAGTTTCAATTTGAATAAAATTGGTTTTTAATGGGTTTCTACAATTTTTCAAATATGTATATGTATGTAAAGTGTCTGAAAAAGTTCCACATTTCTCTTAAAGATGAAATTGGTGAGTTGGGTTGTTTTTGGAGTTTCTTAAGATTTGGTAATTTGGTTTGTTCATGAATTAGGTTTTGTGTGTGGAATTTGGTGACTTTTATGGCTTTGTGTTTATATATTGACTTTTATAATGGATTGTTAAACTCTTGTGATTTTTAAATTGAAACTTTTGGTATTTTATGGGTCTCAACAAGTGTGACATTGGATGTGGGAACATCCACATGAACATGAGGTGAACATGTGGATGGGTGCACAAATGATAATGAATCTCCATTTTGATGTTCACCATAAACCTGAATTTTCAAAACATTCCTCCACTCTCCATTCTTATTTCCCCTCACCCTTTATTTTACAAAATGTTATTATAAAACTCCTAGTTCCTTCCAAATAGTTCTTGGTTTCAAAATGACTAAAGGGCGGTTCCAAATGTGTTTCCTCTATATATGCATGTTTGGAATATTAAAGTTTGATTTAGTTTCTAAATGACATAAAAGACCATTCGGAACCTCTTAAAGACATTGTGTGTTTTTACATTATTTTTGGAAATGGGTTTTTAAATAGATTTGGATTGTAAATATAAAGGTCCAGTTGATATGTTGTGGTGTTTCAAAAAGTGGTTCTAAAGTGACATGACATGTAGGACTTGTTGTAACCTTTGGATGGTTCAATGTTTTATTGGAACCTCTATGGTAGTCCCTCTGAGGATATGGGATTCAAATAGGTGGTGTTAGAGTTTTTGATAGGAAAACACAGTGGAATGTATGGGTTATTGGTTTATTCCATGTGTGTGAGGACCTACTCATTCTCCACAAACTATTATTATGGGATTCTTGGTCATCATCTAAATGGTCAAGTGATGGTTTCCTATTGACCCTGATTAGATGGATTGGTACCCATGGATTTTTTTGAGAGGCCAGAGAGGTGTTTCCATTGGCGAGGATAGTTTAGATTAACTAGTTTTTTATTGACTATGAAGCTGCACCATACAATGACAGGTGAGTCTGATCTGATTATGTCCATGGATTTCTTCTAGATATGTTTATGAAATTCCATTGATTATTATCTGTATATTACTACTTTGATTATATATATCTTTGGTTTCTTGACTTATCTATATTTTTACCTTCATAGTTCTATTATTTTTCTAGTATAACTTTTGATCACCTAATTTGGATCCTTAATTTGGTATGGGGATTTTAAACTGAGTTTTGAAAATAGAAATATGTTTTTAAAAGAGGAAAGTGGTGTATTTGTGTTTTGAGAAATGAAAGAGGTGTTTGGTTATTTAAAATGATAAAATCTTATTTTATAAATGTATTTCAAACTACTATTTTTTGGAATATTTCATGAAAGGACATGTACGGATTCTGTGGTGATTACCTACTGGTATGTCTATGCTCACACCATACTTATTCCACTTAGAATTGGTAGAACCAAGCTATTTTACTGGTTCATGTTTCATTTAAGATATCCCATGGAGTGGGATGGTTTTATGGTTGGTGGTGACCAAGAGGTCACATGGAGTTTTGGTCAAGTTCTGGTTTGGTGCAATCCGGTTTTGGTTTTGTTTAGTTTGTTGTTTCTTTCTGTTGCAGTTTTATTGGGATCTAATTATGTATTTATTGATGTGTAGTTATTATTGGTTTATGATACATAATCTTTTTGGTTATTTTTAATAGTTTATACTGGGATAAATCATTCCCAATTGGTTTATCTTCGATTTCCGATGCTAGACTTCATCCTGGGAGGATCGGGAATTCCTCTAAGGCCTTTTTGTGGGTTGGGTCGGGTGTTGGGTCAAATGGTAGTATAACTTGGTTTTTGATATGTTTACCCTTACTGAGTGTTTGATATTACCCCTTATTATGTTTATATTTCTCTAGGTTATTAATAAAAATAGTACACATGATATGTTTAATAGGGTAGATTTGTTATAGACTTTATTGGAGACATTTAATACTTATTATGGACTAATTAGTTTCATATATAGTGGAAAAATTCCTTTTCAAACAAATAACATGGATTTTGTTAGTTATTGTTTTTCATAATCCTCTAGAACTCGAAAACTATAAGGTCTTGGGAATTTATACAATGAAATATTATATATAAGTTATTTAATTACAAAATGGATAGTTTTGGGCTATCAAATGAATATAATGAAATATTTTATTTAAGTAATTTAATTACTAGATGGTTAGGTTTGGGATATCATAGTTGGTATCAGATCATGGTTTAGATAACTTTATTGGTCATGATGTTATTTAAGGATAATTTTATGATTGATAAACTAATATTGATCTAAATTTCAAATTTATAGATAAAACATTAGGTTAATTGAGGTAATATTGAATATTTTGGGGATTTGGAAGAGATAAATTTTTTGAAAACCATAAGGATAAGTCTAATTATAGGGTATCATATTGTAATTTTGTTAGGTTTTGAGTTTTTGGATTTCCTAGTAATTAAATCCTTGTACGGATACTAAAAGTGGATAATAGATCTGAATAGATGTACCTAATGGTAATAACCCAAAAAAGGTGGATTGGGTATTAACTCGATCATCACTTGGTGCATGAAATTTTTTCCTAAATTCAAACATGGTTTGATACACCTAAGATATATTCTTTGGTTAATAACATTCACTTAATAAACCACTATAAAGGATTGATTACTAAGTTAATTTAATGTATTTGGTTAATAATTTGGATAAAAATCAACAAAAAGTAACCTATGTTGAATCAAGAATGATATAGGTTGAACTACAATAATTATAGTTCAATTTTATAGTCTCATAAAGTATGAAATATTATGGTTAAATTTTCTTAAGAAAATCTATGATACTAATATTATAATTCTAATTTTTCATCACTCATGTTAACCATTTTAGTTTTAGTAATGAATATAATGAGAAGGAACCATGGATATAAGGGAAACTTTAGAGATTACCTCAATGAACAACCCGTTAGAATGGGATATCGGGTGAGGGATCTTAGGATTATTCCAAACTCTCCATCATAAAATTCAATTAACAATGTGAACATAGTCAAAGTCCCAAACAAACTAAATAATAGAAGGATAGAGTCTCATGGATTTTCTCATGACAAGGATAATGAAGGAAAGAAGATTAAATTATCTATGTATAAAAACATATAAATAAGTAGGAGGGAAATTTTCTTAAGGGATGAGTAGATGATATAATTGTGGAGATAAAGGCTATAAAACTCAAAAGTACTAGGGAAAGAGAGAAGTCACAAGAATTAATTTCTTCAATTGAAATGGAATTAGAAATTATATAAATTAATGATATAATATAGGGGATTATGAGGAAAATATGCACCAAATACTACTTAGACAATAGGAATAAGGAAAATACTATACAATTAATTCTACTGAAGTAGAAAGTGATTTTCAACATATATTTTCACATCTCTTATGTCATGTAAGTTTTAACCTATTAGATATTTAATTATAAATAAAAAAATTTGTTGGTTTAATTATTATATCCATATTATAAGTATATTCTTCAAGTTTGTTATATGTTACTTATTTTAGATTTATCTCTTCTCTACTTATTAGGATTCTATTAGGAATGGCCTATATCATTTTACAAACAGCTCATATAAAACTGCATAGAGGTAAATACCACTTTAAATACTAAATTAAAATATGATCAACTATAAATGTATGGTTAATTAGGATCTTCTTATGGAAATTATTCCCATTGTATGAGTTTCAAAATTTCAAGGATGAAATTTATTTAAGGGGGAGAATTTAATAGCCAAACATTTTAAAATATGTTTTCCTCGAATTAAGTGAAATATGTTCAAAAGATCATTCTACACAAAAACTAAAATAAAATGAAAAAATGATATGTTTAGTCCATTAAATAATATATTTTAAACTATTTGGAAAGAATTGGATTAATTGAATTACTAAATACATTAATATATATTTAAATATATAATGGTAATTTTATACAAATTTACTTAATTCATTATTATGTGTAAAAATCTATCTTATTAGGTGCAATACTTTTTATTAAATAAAAATATGTATTTTATTTTTTAAAAATAATTTTAACAAAATATAATATTTATTGATTAATATATTTATTAGTTTATTATATAAATTTAGAATTAGGATAAATAGTTTTTAAAGAATGTTACTTTTATATAAAAAAACTTCTCATTGTATTTTTTTATTTAAGTTAAAATTTTAAATATATAATTATATAAATTTAATTTTGATAAATAGACTTAATTTTTTATTTATAATTTCAATATCATTTTTATATTAGTTATGGGTTTTTTTTAAAGAAAATATTTTTTTGGTGAATATATTAAAATACTGTTTTTATAAATAATATGAATTTAATGTCTTTATTAGTATATAATTACGAATTGGAAATTCATTTAAAATTATTTATATGACAAAGAATTTACTTTAGAAGTGATTTTATTATTCTAAAAATGTTTATTTTAATTTACAAATCCATATTTGACATTTTAGCACTTATGTTATATCATTCAAAATTTTTTTTAATACATTATACATTTTCTATATCGAAATTAATTTTTTTACCTTAATAAATTTAATGAATTGAAATGGATTCCTAATTTTGAATATATATTTAAAAATTATTTAACAATTTCTATTTCATTTTTTCTTAGAAATTATATGTTATCTTAGGAAAAAATATGTTACCACGATAAAAGATAAAAAGGTAAAAGTGAAGGATCTAATGACAATGAGTTGAAGACATGTTTAAAACATGTGTGGCCTATATTGAAATTAAATATTACTCTCTCTATTATTTCTAAAATTTTGATCCACCTGTATTTATATTGGATTCCCATTATTGAATCATTTTGGGTATTTATAAAAATTTTATCCATCTTCACTTATAAAAGGGGTACTAATATCCTCACTTACCCTCACACAGAAACCCACTAAATTTCCCTCAAAATATATACAAATATCTACTATACATTACTATACACCTTTAATTGGTTTTTATTCTCAAAATTCCTTCCCTCATTGAATTAATCTCATTTCATAGAAGATAACCTAAGAAGTGATATATAAATGTCTAACCGTCCCTTCCCCATTTATGTATATTTATGTTTAATTTTTTTCTTAAAATTACATTACACCATAATAAAATGATAATATCATTATCTTAGGTTTTATTTTATATTATTATAATTATTGTAAAAGTATTAACCAACTTTCCATTTTCTATTAAGATAAATGAAAACGTGAACCATGTGTATGTGAAGACTATCGCCTCCACGAAGAAATGTGTTCATTTTCCATCACTAATTATCATATAAGGTTTAAATAATTGGTATTTAGTATTTAATTATGATAAATATAAAATATTTAATATTTTTAAATGAAAACCATATTAATCCTCTCTTCTGTTCTAATGAAAATGAAAGCATTATTCATGCGTATGCGTTGATTATGGACTCCATAGAACAATGTGTTCTATTTTTCATTACCACCTTTCATGTATGGATTTTTAATGGATTTAATGGTTAAATATTATATTTATGTAATTAATAAGGTATTATAAATACAAATTTAATATCTTATTAACTATATTAACAATAATTGTTTATAAAATTAATCTTCTTAAAACTTGCACAATAAGAGGAAAATTATATTTTTATTCTGAAAAATGGATTTATATAAATTTTATAATCCTTATAATTCTATAAAATTTTGATAATTTACACTAATAATTTTTAATTAATATTATTACGATTCTAATATAGTGATAATATCACTTAACCACTTCATAACTGTCTATTAAATTATGGTATGTTTTTGTTGGGGTCAGTTTGACCACCCACTAAACAATACTATAACATAATATCATAGATGACTATTGGAACTTGAATACTGATAATATAAGATAAATATTATTAAATAATGTCTTTATTTTGGATATATAATAGAAACATTTATATTAAAATCATTAGTTAATAAATAACCATTTTTCAAAAATCCCAAAAACTTGATCGTCACCAATTTCACCATCAAGGACCATAGTTGATATTCCCCTAGAATTAATTTATAACTATATAAATAACTATAATGAATAAGTTAAAGTACCTTTAATGGTATATAAATTATGAACATCGGTATAAAAACAAATAACAAAACCTCTATTGCAAGACTGGTTCAAAATAATTAATATTACTCACACTCGATATTGAAAATAGGTAAAAAAATATCTAAAATACATGTTGATAACAAACATAAATGAGGGTTATAAATGGTGATAATTATGATTAATTTTATTAAATAATTAATTCATATAGTTTTGTTTATTATATAACAGGATAAATCACATCCGAAGAAATCAATATTAAATGTAATTATTTTCTACTCAATCACCCTTCATTGAGGCATGAAATAATATTTTGTACCAATATTAATTAATATGGTGTAACCAATAAAAAAGTGACTTATAGTATCAAAAATTATAATTTAAATTATATAATTAACTTCCATTCAAGATATTTATTTATATGGTCTATGATTGATGTCACCCCAAAAATGTAAGGGTTTTTTTATAACTCAATCCGCTTTCTTAATTCGTAGTATTTATCCTTGAGTTTAATATATAATTTCATATAGTATAAACTATTGATATTTTGGGAGATAAATTTTAAGTTAAAAATTTCTTATTTATGACTTTTATTCCTTCTTAAAAATACAACTATGTTAACAATACTTCACAACCTCTTAAACAATGGATTCTCCTACTTGTCCATAATTTTACTTCCCACCAATGTTATCCTTCTTAATTGGAAACCTAATTATTTTTTATATCATGTGAGATTTATATTTACCTTACCCTATTTTTAAAATAATTATTTATCATCTTTTTTAAGATATTGGATTTCAACAAAGGAATTTTTAAAACATAAAAAGGGAAGCATTTGATTTTTTAATTCATTATAAGTGTCACCTCCATAAAATGTTTTTCACCATGAATATATTTTAAAAACCATAATTTTTATGTAAAAAATTCTAGTTAAGTTATATTATAAATGTAAATAATAATATATTTCCTTACTTAAGATATTACTCGGTCATTTCAATAAGTATTACTTCTGCAGTTTACTTTTATTCTTACTTATCCTTGATCTTTATTATGAATTTTCCTAAATTAGAACTCAATTATAAAGAATTAAATATGTTAACTAAAATATGAATATAAATAATGATTTAATTACTTCTTCTCTTGGGAATACTTATGATATGGCCTTCAGTTATTCGTTGAGACAAGATTATGAAATACAATCCTTATTTTTGGTTTTTATAATGCTTAGGGTTTATATATAGTTTCTTTTACTCATGATATATATATAGTAATATAAATATTATTGTTTTCACTATGTGATAAGAAATACTAGAATTATATATCCCTCTAATTCATTGGGTAATGTTTTTATCTCATATGTTGCATGAGTGGTTAGCATAAGAACACTCTGTTATCTGATGGTTGGGCGTAGAATTATATAACCCTCCAATGCATTGGGTAAAAATTTATATTTCATGAAATTTTAGATAAAGGATTAGGGAGTGAACCTAATACACCATGGGACTTTTTACACTATTTTTATGTGAATGATGAGTGAACATAATCCACCATGGGAGTCTATCTACTATGATATTCTTAACATTAAGCCATAACTTATGCTTATGATGTCATGTATTTTTTTGTTTCCATATATTCCATAATTCCAAGATCTTATAATATCATTTCATTATGTCATGTTTCCAAGATTTTGAATAACCTATTTATTTATTTGAAATTATACATTTTATTTTCCTGATATTCACTTAAATTCTCATAAACATATGTTTATCTTATGTCTACTTATGATATTTTATTATGATCTTTTATGTTTAACCTTAATGATAATTTGATCTCAAACCTTATTATGTTTTTAATTCTTAAGGCTGTGAAAAATATATTTCACATGATATGTCTAATAGGATTTCTTGTGTGGATAATTTTTGAGAGATATTAAATAATTATTATATATTAACTAGTTTCTCATATAGTGGATTTTTTTTATTTTGATACAAATAAAAAGGTTATTGTTAGTTATTGTTTTTTGAAAGCCTATAAAACTCTAAAATTAAATGGTATTGGAAATGTATGTAATGATATATGTTTTATGTCATTTAATTACTGGATGGTTAGATTTAGGCTATCACATGTATGTAATGAAATATTTTATATAACTAATTTAATTACAAGATGGTTAGGTTTGGGCTGTCACAGTTATTCCATTGTAAATGTTTGTTCATTTGAGATTACATGTCCTTATATATTGACTTATAGAAAATTTTTATTGTCCCATGTTATTTTTAATACGAAATTTCTCCCATGCTCATGTTTTCTCATATGTTTATAACCTAACCATTAAAGTCATGTTTTCTATTACAAATCATTTGAGGTCACCCTTTTTTTACATTTTTTATTCCTAGGTTATGAAGATGAGTATAACCTATGAGAAGTCTATACTTGTTTCTTGTGTGGTTTGATTATAGATAATTTTTCACATGTATCACAAAAATATATGCTTATATAGATGATCCTAAAAGATAAGAAAACCTTTTATTATTTTTATTATATGATTATAATATTATTTAATTTTCAAATTATGGAAATTATATAAAATAAAAGTTTTTCTAGATGGGTCACCTCAACATGTATCAAATATAGTGTTTAAAAAAATATTTTTTTAACACTATATCTAGGAGTGAGAGTCTGGGGTACCTCATAAATAACATAATATATATTTGAGGTATATTCTGATAGGGTTGACAACCAATCATGTTCTTGGTTAGTGTGGGTTTGTAGTCGACCACCAACCAAAATAGGTGTAAGTCAACAATAAGGTAGAAAAAAGTTAAGAAACATATAGATGAATCAAGTATAAAAAATGAGACCCAAATATAAGAAAATATATAAAAGTTAAAAGAGTTTGAAAAACCATATGTATATAAAGTGTAAGACAAACAAAGCCTGAAGACCCTAAGTAGTGATCATGGTGTGATTTTTGATGAACCCCTTTGAACAAAGTGTACCCCTCCATGGTTGGAAATGTGAGAAGGGAGATAGTGACCCCCTGATTCCCACCTCCAGTAGGGACCGAGTTAGAGACTAGGACCGAGGGTATAGTAAACACACAAATGGGAGGCATTACTGTCTAAGAGAACACATGAGGAAGAGAGAGATAAGATAGACACCAATAAAATCCAACTCAGACTTCAATATAAAATAAATCCCATGTACCCATATGTAATGTCATAATAAACTATTACAACTAGAAGGAAAAACTACAAGTACCAAAAGAAATTAAAAACAACAGCAACCATAAAGCTCAAACAGCTCCTGCAATCCCAATATAGTAGTAACTAGCCTGATCTCCAACCTTCTCTAAGTGACCTGAAAAATAGTTTTTATATATATACATATGGTGATTATAATAGTATACTCAGTATGACCCTTCCCATAGCCACTATTGAAAAAGTAAAGAATGTTTTCTAAAGTATAGTGAACAAAAAGTGAAACTAAATCATCCCCTGAATAGGTATACTATGTTCCTAGCCTCACTATCACTACTCTCACCAAGTATCACATACAAGAGTTTATAAAATAATAAATAATATCAAGAGTACCCCACTACCACTTATCCACTGGTTTTCCTCTTTTCCCCAACGTCGCACGTCCAAATCCATCTCTCTCCAAAAAGGTTGGCTCGAAGATATCTGGTAGAGTACTACCACATGCACCTCTTGCAACTCAAAGCATTCCCACATACACCTGGGTAAAGAACGACACCATCCTCACAACCAAAAGTAACCATATAGTTTCTCGGAGCCACCACAACTTGCATAACATATATCATACGTTGGGCATTATACCTCAAGCCATTATAGCCCATACACCAAGTAAGGATCCTCAAGCCATCACAACATATACACGTTATACCTATAGTAGCACAAGAAAAAATATATCCAGAATATATGCGTGTGATATAAACACAAAACATTATAACCCTCTACACACATATATGGTGAAAAATAACTGTCGTGCATACCTGCACAAGTAAGTACCAAGAGAAGATAACGGGGACAAATGGGGAAGTCAACCTTCCATCCTCACACTAGAATGTTGGGGAAAACACCCCCAAGTCTTAGAATCCCCAGTGTGTCAGCCTCCCTAACCGAAAGGGTGTGGTAGCATATAGAACCAAAAATGTACATGATATAATATAGTTCACAACCACACTATGGGAAAAAACTAGTCTCAGACTCAACTGTAGATAACGTCTCTCGGACTCCCAGCTACCACTGCTAAGACTAGGTATCCTATAAGTACACAACCATTTCAAGATCTATATTATATTTATTTATCTATTTTTATCAGTTTCACTTTATGTTAATTAATTCTTTATCCATTAATCAACCATTAACAAATCCACATTATATTTCATTAGCATCACACCAAAGTTTCATGCACTTTATACATAACCAAACCAAGTCCACAACTTCTCAAAAATATAACCTTAGACTTACATCCTGACAAACTCCAAACCCATGGGTTAACATCATTTATTAACAACATTAACACTTTCCTATATTCCTAGGAATTCTAGAAAAACATTCTAAGCTACCAAACACATGGGGATCAACACGGTGAGTATGTGAACTACCGATTGAGTATTTTCCACCTATAGAAAGAGCATATAACCATCCTCCCTTGAGAATCTAAACACAGAAAGCACATGGAATACCCCAAGCACCTTAGCCTTTTTTTTGGAAGGAGGGTAAAAAAACTAGCTTCCTTGAGTAGTGGAAAAAGTAAATAAGATAAAAAACCAACAACATTTAGAAAGCATCCAATCATTCACATCCATCCCGTTTCATCATCTTTGGTGTCCTCCCTGACACCCACATTCATAAACCGATGTAGCTCGCCACTCTAGGTGTCAACTGCTACCATAACCAATGGGACTCTCTACCCCCACAAACCACAATAACCTCCCAAGCTCATCCATTATAGGCTTACACCACAACACACGCAACAATAAAACAATCAACAAGAAACTGTGATCTCATCCCTAAAAAAAGCATCTAGTCTTCACACAAAATGAGCACTCACGACTCCAAGCATAATGCCTTTGACTTTATAAGAAAGAGGGTAACTTATAACCCTTCCAGGTGATACCTTTTATCAAACAATAGGTTATTTAATACTTATTTAATTAACCAATTAATTATTAGTAGGATCCAAATATGGGAAACATAAACTTCAAGCTATCATAGCTACCAAAAATTTATTAAACAATTAATTTTACATGCCTTTAAACAACAAGAACCAACATGATTCAGGTTTAAAAACCAAATGGAATAGACATGCACATCTGAATCAATTGGATTAAAATAAAATTACAAAAAAAAAACCAAATTCATTTATATGAATCTTTATCTTTATCCATTTAGTTATCAATTAATTCCAGATTTATGTTCATTTAATTATGATAACAAGAAAAGTATAGATATCACACTATATATAAAATCAAGAGGAAAAAAGTTATTATGTTGCAAAAAAACAACATACGATCAAACCAATTATTTTAATCTAGTTCAAGTATTTAATTAGTTCAATTCCATTGTGATCTAAAGGGTTAAATCATTCTAACTCTACAATGGAACATAAAAGAATATTGAAGAAACGAATACCCTACCTTGAAATTTTTTTGAAGTTCTTACCTCAAGAAAAAATCAAAGAAATTCAACATGACCGCCTTCCCCACAACAGCTTCATCCACCCAAGTATGTCGTAGCACAACCGCATTAATAACAAAAAAAAACCCCCCTTAGAACTATGGAGATCAAACTCTATAGAATGGTAAAGATAAACCGGAGAAAATGGATTGAAGAAACCATAAGAACGGAGGAATATCTTTCCTCGAATCAAAGAAAAATCATGGAAGAAATCTCGAGATCGATTCATATCGAAGGAATATCTAAAACACTCTGAAGGGGTCAGATGGGTTTCTTGGGATGAGAGGGAAGGATGCCTTATCTCTAGGGTTTGAAAAACTCGAGTGGATGATATGTTTTTAAAACATACAATGCTGGGTCTGTACATGGTGTGTACTTCCTATTCACATTTTGTACTGCCTTGATGTTGGGTTCCACTGAAAAACCCATTGCCTTAGCATTTATTTTATTTTTCGAAACCCAAAAAAATACACATCATGTACCCCTTGGGCACATCGTTTACCTCTACTCCTATATTTCTATGACCGAACTCCTCCGGACTTCCTCTGAGCCTTCTCCGAACACCCCAGTCTTTGAAAACTAGCAAAGGGTCGACCTACATGGGTCTTAGAACTTACATGTGATACCCCTCAAAAAAATCTCATCCTTGAGAATAAAAAACCAACCCAGAGAGGGATCAAAAAAGGGGTTGTCCGAACAACCACAATGTGAGATACCTCTAGAGTCTGTCACCACCATAGGATCTCAACTACAACAAAAGAACAACACGACACCTCATGAAAACCAAAACCAGCTCCTAAACACTCTTCTAGGGAGATACATATCAAAGACAGAAAACCATAAAAAGCAATAAATGAAATCCATCTCATAGATAGAAAAGGTATACAACCACAAAACAAACATCATTACAAGGAATGTGCTAAACATAAAAAATATTAGGATAATGAGTGTGTATTTGTGACTCACGTACCTAGGTACTCTCCTCCACACCAACATATCGCCACAAGACACAAACCAAGGGAATAGAATTCCCATTAAACACCTTCAATTTGTGATCCTAGATCTCAACAGGACACTCCTCGAAGGTTTCATCATCGTAAACATTGATCTCTCCCCAATAAATTAAGTGAGAGTCATCATGATGATAACAACAAAGCTATAACACATGAAAAACATCATGTACTCTAATCATCTGTGGGTAAGTGCTACTTGATATTCCTTGGATCCAACACGAGTCAACACATCAAAAGTCCCAAAAAACCGGAGAGAAAGATTACTCCCATGACCAAACCTTCGCTACCCATGATGGGGAGTCACCTTCAGAAACACGTGATCCCCAACATCAAACTCCATGGTTTTCCTCCTTTGATCGTCATATGATTTTTGATGGTTTTACACTGCCTTCATCTTCTCACGAATCACCTGAACCATATATATCATATTCTACACTTGTTCTGGTCCAATAGTTTATGACTCTCCAACCCCAGTCCATCACAATGGAGAATGGAAAGATCGTCCATATAAGGATTCAAATGGAACCATACCGATGGTGGAGTGAAAACTATTGTTGTAAGATAACTCCACCAAGGGTAAGTGACTCATCCACAAACCTCTAAAATCTAGGACACAAGAGTTCATCATGTCTTCAAGAGTCTAGATGTTACACTCTGTCTGACTGTACATATGTGGATGAAAAATAGTTCTAAGGCATAGTTACATATAGAAATAATATTGGAGACCTCTGAAAACCCTGGAGGTAAAATGAAGATCTCAATCGGAAATGATCATCCTCGGGACTCCGTAGAGTCTCACCACCTCCTCCAAATACTTCCTCGACAACACTTCTACAGATCTTGACTCCTTGATTGCTATGAAGTGGGCTGATTTCGTTAAATGATCCAATACCACCAAAATAGCATCATGGCCTCCCTGAGCTCAAGGTAAATTGGTAGAAAAGTACATTGATATGTCCTCACACTTCTACTGAGGTACATATAATTGTTAGATAAAACCATCGGGGACACAATGCTTAGCCTTCACCTTCTGATAGACTAAACACCAAGACACAAACTCCACAACTTTACATTTCAACCCGGGCCACCAAAATAGACTCTCCAGGGCTCGGTATATCTTTGTCACACCAGGATAAACCAATAAAGGTTAACTATATAACTCTCTTAGAACTATATCATGCATCTCCAAAGGAAAAAAAGCATTCCATGATACAATAGTCAGTGTTGTTCATCCTTATAAAAACTGCTAGGGGATCGCCACAAACAACACGGTGTCTCCTAACCTCCACCTCTAGATCCCCAAAATGAGACTCTTCCACCTACTGCACCAGATATGACTACACAATAATATGAAAAATACAATATCTACCCCCAACATCTCCCATGTTGAGGTGTAATGCTGAAATTTTTCCATTACTCTCTAGAAATCACCAGATTTACACACTGCATCACTACGTGACTTATTGCTCAGCGCATCAGCTACAAAATTCCCCTTTCCAAGTGTATACAATATTTTGAAGTCGTATTCCTATAAGAACTCCATCCACCGACACTGCCGCAAGTTCAAGTCATACTGGGAGAAAACATACCTTAGGATCTTATGATAGGTGAAAACCACAAAGCGCTCACCAGTGCGGTAATGTCTCCACAACTTCAGAGAAAACACCACTGATGCCAACTCAAGATCATGGGTGGAATAGTTACGTTCATGGGGATGAAATTTCCAAGACCCATAAGAAATAACTGATCTATGTTGAATTAGAACACAACCTAACCCTAGATACTAAGCATCATGGAAAACATCAAAATGAACTCCCTCTATTGGTAGCCAAAGAACTAGAGCACTTAACAACTTCTCCTTCAGATACTCAAAAGCTTCCTAACATTGATCAGTCTACATGAACGCCTGATCCTTTTTAGTCAATGCTGTCAGAGGAGTCTCAACCTGAGAGAAATTATCTATGAAAATCCTGTAGTAGCCTAAAAGAACAAGGAAACATTGCATCTCTACCATTTTCTTGGGGGTTTCCTAGGACACAACTAATTCTATCTTCAACAGATAAATAGCTACTACCTATTGGGACACCACATTTCCCATGAAATGAACTTTTCATATCCAAAACTCACACTTCAACAACTTCTCAAACAACTGCTATTGACGAAGAACTCTCAAAACGATGTGCAGATGCTCTGAATGATCCTCCTCAGACACGGAGTACAAAAGGATGTTTTTGATGAAAACCAAAATGAGCTTATCCAAAAACTCATGGAACACAATGTCCATAAATCCCATGAACACAACTGGAGAATTTGTCACACTAAATGACATTACAACGAACTTATAATTCCCATGAAAACAATGCAAAGTATTCTTTGGGATATCTTCATCTTTCACACACATCTGATGATACCCTGACCACAAGTCAATATTTGAGAACCAAATTTCACCCTTTAGTTGATCTAATAAATAATTAATCTATAGAAGAGGATAGAAATTCTTCACTGTCACTTTGTTTAGGCGATGATAATCGATACAAAACTGCAAACTACTATCAGCCTTCTTCATGAACAAAATTGGTGCACCCCAAGGTGACACACTTGTCTGAACAAAACCACACTGTAACAAACTATCGAGTTGTACACGCATCTCCCATAACTTAGAAGGGGGAATCCTATATAGAGAAACAGATATAGGAGATGCTCCTGGCTGTAGCATGATCCCAAACTCGATCTATCATCGAGGGGGTAATGATGAAACCTCTTCTATAAAGACATTAGGATACTATTCTACGACCATAGGAAACACCAACTATTTAACCTACACCAAACTTAACATAATCTCAACCATCAAGGATGATAAGGAAAAAACACACCTTTGACTCATCTGAGGGTCTCTCTCTCCAACAAACACCGCTGTCTCTCCATCAGCATCAAAGAACACCACTTCCCTCCTGAAGAAATCCATGAAAAATTTCACTGAATAAAACCAATCCATGATGAGGATAACATCACATGGTTGTATTCATAAACATTGGAAATATCCCCAAGAGCGGTGTTGTCCCATCACTAGCTCAATCTCTATATACTTCAAACAAGTAAGCTCGACCTTCAACTAGAGTAGTCAACAACAAGGGCACTGGAAACCTCTCTACCTGAAGCACCAAACAATGGACAAGGGAAGGTGATATGAAGGAGTGTGTTGCTATATAATCAAACAAGGAATACACCCAAGTAGAAAACAAGAAAAGGGTACCCTGAATGACATTTGGCTAACCTGATGCTAGAAACACTAAAGAATAAAGCTGATCATGCACTCTTCCACGACCTCTATGACCCTAATGATGACCACCAACACAGATGCACTCTGCTCTCTAAGGATGGGGGGAATCATGGGGCTGTCCTCTGCCTTCCCCATTTTCTCTCTAGTGATAGAAAGCTGGTGCAACCTATTGCGGCTAACTCAAATGAAAATACCTCAACAGGGAACCTGGCGCTAGATATCTGGATGCAAAGCCACCTCAAAATGCCTCACCCTAGCCTCCTTATCTGTAAACAGGTCTGAAGAATATCATAAAAGGTTTCTGAAATAGATTCTAAACTTTTTCACAATAGAGATCCCCTGTAGAAGGGTAAGTAGCTCCTGGTGACTGGATTCCTTCGTGGTCAAAGAAATAAACTCATCTCTAAACTTGTCTCAGAACTCCTCCCAAGATATTGATAACTCCTAGAAATCCCCAAGGAACAAGATCCACCACTTCCTCGCTTCCCCATGCAGAATAATCACAACCAAAGACACCCTATACTTCTTTTGAGTCACAGATCGAACTGAAGGATATCTCAACCTCCTCTAACCATTCTTCTATGATTGCATCTGAAACAGAGCCCTCATAATTCTGAAAACTTTGGCACTAAAACTATTAGAGTGTCCTCCTCCATGTTTTTTTTATCACCAACCTCTACCCTATGGAGATCTTCTGGTGCAGCCTGTGAGACATATTCTACAAAAACCTGACGAGGACTTTGACCTAAATCGATACATGAAAAAAAACAATTAGTTAGAGCTCTTAAACCTAGAATATAGAAGTCTCAAAATTAATTAATTAATTATTTTCTTTTATTTATTTTAGTTTAATCTATCTCAAGGGATACCCATTCAAAAACAAGAATAAATAATAATGATGCATGATCCTTTCCTAGGCCTCTACCCTACAACTAGTATCACCTCATCTAGTAGCCACAGTGAACTTAAAGGCCTGCGAATCAGATCATAGGGGGACCTAAATTCCTATGTATCATCCGATATCTAGTGTTTAAATGACATTCTAAACTTAACTAAAACTGTTTCCATACCAACCCATGAAACCTAACCTATGCATAACACCAAACTCCATCTTATCCCTCAACCAAACCTCTGATACCACTCTGTCATGACATCCTCCCCACAAAGTGTACTCATTATGGGCCAAAAATGTGTGAATGGAGATAATGAACCTTGAGACCTACCTTCAGTAGGCCCTGGGTTGGAAACTAGTACCAAGGGTATAGTAAACATACAAATGAGAGAACCTACCCTCTAAGAGAACACATATAGAAGAGAGAGATAAGTGATACACCAACCAACTCCAACTTAGACTACTATATAAAGTAAACCAAAAGTACCCATATGTAATTTCATGAAAATATATTTCAACTGGAAGGAAGAATTTGAAGTACCAATAGAAATTAAAAATGAAAACAATCACAAATCCCGAACAGCTCCTGTAACCACAAACTAGTAGTAACCAACCTAATATCCAAACTTCTCTAAGTGACATGAAAAATAGTTTAAATATATACATATGGTGAGTATAATAGTATACTCAGTAGGATCCTTCCTGGAGCCTCTCATGAAAAAATAAAGAAAGTATGCTAAAGCACAGTGAACAACAAGTGAAACTAACTTGTCACCTAAATAAGTATACTAAGTTCAGATCCTCACTATGGATACTCTCACCAAGTATAACATACAAGAGTATATAATATAATAAATAAAATCAAGGGTACCCCGCTACCGCTTCTCCACTAGTTTTCTGCTTTTCCCCAACATTTCATGTCCTAATACATCTCTCTCCAAAAAGGACAGCCCAAAGACACCTGAGAGAGCACTACCACATGCACCACATGCAACAAAAATCTTTCCCATAGAAACCTGGGTGAAGCACCTCACCATCCACATAACCAAAAGTAACTATATAGTTTCTGGGATCCACCACAACTCACATAACATGTATCATACATTGGGAATTATACCTCAATCCATTAAATCCCATACACCAAGTAAGGATCATCAAGACATCAAAACCTATACAGGTTATACCTATAGTAGCACAAGGGAAACTATATCTAGAATATATGTGTGTGATATAACCATAAGACCTTACAACCCTCTACCCACATATATGGGGAAAACTAAGCACCATGCATACTAGAACAAGTAACTACCAAGAGAATAGAGTGGGGACAAAGGGGGAAGTAAGCCATCCCTCATCCCTCTAGAATGTTGGGGAAAATAGCCCCCAGGGATCAGAATACCTAGGGTGTTAGTCACCCTTATGGACAGGGTAGGGTAGCATATAGAACACAAACAGTACATGATATAGTATAGCTCACAACCACACTATGGGAAAAACCTAGTCTCAAAATCAACTACAGCTAACATCTCTCGGACTCCCGACTGCCACTACTAAGACTAGTTATCCTATAAGCTCACAACCATTTATAGATCTAAATTAGATTACTTTATCTATTTTTATCAGTTTCAATTTACATTAATTAATTATTTATCCTTTAATGAACAATTAAATAACCCACATTAAATTTCATTACCATCCCACCAAAGTTTCATGCCCTCTAGGCATAACCAAACCAAGTCCACAGCTTCACAGAAATATAACATCATCATTATATCCCAACAATCCCCAAACCCTTAGGTTAACATCATTTATCCATTAATTTATTATCAAAATTATCACTTTCCCATATTCAAAATAATTTTAGAAAAACATTCTAAGCTACCAAACGCAAGGTGCTCAACACGGTGAGTAGGTGAACTACCCATCAAGTCTTTTCCACCTATAAAAAGAGCGTAGAGCCATCCTCCCTCGAGAATCTAAACACGGAAAGAACATGAAATAACCTGTATGTCTTCACCTCTTTTTTGGAAGGAGGGTAGCCAAACTAGCTTCCTTGAGCATTAGGGAATGTAAAGAAGATAAACAACCAACAAGATTCAGAAAGCATCCAATCATTCACATCCACCCCGTTTCATCATCTCTGGTGTCTTCCCCAAAACCCACATGCATAAAATGATGCATCTCGCCACTCTAGGCATCAAATACTGCCACTACCAATGGGCCTCCCTTCCCCACATACCACAATAGCCTCCCAAGCTCAGCCATCCCATGATCACACCATAATATAAGCAGTAGGAAAACAATCAACACGAAACTAGGATCTTATCCCTAAATAAAGAATCTAGCCTTCACAAACAAGGAGCACTCTGTAGTGACTCAGGTTTTTGGCCCACACTCACAGTTTCAAGCATAAGGCCCTTGGCCTTTAAAAGCAAGAGGGTAACTCAGAACCCTTCCAGGCACTATCTTTTATAAAAAAACTAGTTATTTAATCCATCTTGAATTAACTGATTCATTATTAGTATGTTCCAACTACGTGCAACATAAATAGATAGATATCATAGATACCAAAAATAAATTAAAAAATTAATTTGACATTCCTATAAACAAAAAAAAACCAACATGGTTCAAGTTTAATAACCAACTAGAATAGACATGCACATCTTCATCAATTTGATTAACATCAAATTACAACAACAACAACTAGATTCATTTACATGCATCTTTATCTTTAGCCATTTAATTATCAGTTTATTCCAGCTTTACATTTTTTACCAAATTCATCAAGAAAAACATGGTAACAAGAAAATCATAGATATCAAACTATCTATAAAATGAAGAGGCAAACCATTATTATAGCGAAAAGAAACAACATGTGATCAAACCAATTCTTATAATCCATTTAAAGTATTTAATTAGGTAAATTCCATTGTGATCCAAGGGACTAAATCATGATAACTCTATGATTTCATGTAAAATAATATAGAAGAAAAGAATCCACTACCTTGAAAGGTTTTTGAAGTTCTTCTCTTGAGAACAAATTAAGGAAATGGATCACGATTGCCTTCCCCGCAATAGATGCATCCACCAGAGGATGTCAAAACACAACCAAATCAATAAAAAACATAAAGAAACCCCCTTAGAATGATGGAGATCAAATACCATAGAATTGAAAAGAGAAATGGGAGAAAACAGATCAAGGAAACCACAGTAATAGAGGTAGATCTTACATCAGATCAAATATGGATCAAGGAAGGAAGTCTGAGTTCGATTCCTATCAAAGGAATCTCTAATACACTATGGAGGGGTCGAATGGGTCACTTGGGATGAGAGGGTAGGAAGCCTCAGCCGTAGGGTGTGAAAAACCTAAGCGACTGATATGTTTCTAAAACATACCGTGGTGAGTTAGTACACAACTTGTACTTCCAATTCATGTTGTGGACTGCCTCTAAGTCGGGTTTCGCCCAAAAACCCATCACCTTGACATTTATTTTATTTTTCGAAACCCGAAATAGTACACATTGTGTTCCCCTTGTTCACATATTGTACCCCTTCTACTTCTATCTTTCTATGACTGAACTCCTCCATAATTCCTCTGAGCCTTATCCCAATATCCCAGTCTTTTAAAACTAGAAAAGGGTCGAACTATGTGGGTCCTAACCCTTACATGAATCCTCTCTAAAAGTAATCAAGGATATCCAACATGCATCTATCCTATCCAAGCAGTAAAATCCTCCCAAACAATCCCATTATCTATTATCATCATGTGGGTTTATGTTTCACAGCCATGAGCCTTTTCCTTACTTGGATCATGATTAAAATGGTTTTTATATATCTCAAGAGGGTTTCATGTAAGGAGTGAGTATGATAAATCATTAAGTATTTACCCTATTCCAAAAAAATATCATAAACTAGAGTTTATGACCACAATACTATAAATCAAGAGGAAGAGGTAAAAAATGTATATAGTAAATCTTATAATATTATAGAAACCATGTCATGAGAAATATAACTCCCTATAAGGGAGGACCCATACCTGCTTACCTTCATTGAACCTCAACTTGATATATGAAAAAATGTTTTAGAAACCCCCTATGGGGGGTATCACAAGTACCTATATTATCTTACATATGTTCTCATAGGAACCAACATATGGGGAAATGTGTACAAATAATTAAGGGTCCCAAAGACCCATTCAAATGGAAAAAAATTAGGTTAATCTAGTTTGGTAAAATTTTCACTCCATCATAAGGAAAAGGGTAATGGGTATAATGAGTTGGGGTATTGAAAGCCTATTCCCAAACATATTTATAATCAGTCAGGGCTTAATTCCCATCCTATTTTTACAACCTATACACTATTCATAGAAGTAGGTGAAGATTACCTAACATGATATATACAAAATGAACTAGTCTAAAGTATCCCATAAAGTATATAATACTAATATCTAATATGTTAAAAATGTATAAATAAATTTATCATCAAATATTCCATTTTATAAATTAAAAACATTGTCTAATTATAACATTAAATTATTCATAACATGCTCAATAAATTATAATTTAAGAATTTAGTATGAATTTTTTTTGAAAACTATGTGCCCAAAATATAACTAGTCATTTCAGTATGATTGATAAATTCTAGGAAGTCATAGAAACACCCATCATCATAAAATATTTAATAAAAACCCTTCATTAGTTATAAAAACTGTTTTTCAATTAGGTTTACACATACCTAGTCTGTTTCTAGGTGAAATCTCTAGAGTAGGAAAGGTGGAAGAAGTATGAATTCTTATTGCTTTTACAGAAGGTTCGCATGTGTCTTTGGAAGAGAAGACATGCCACTAACAAACCTATCTAACCACATAACATAGGATTATAAATTTATTCACACCACTTTTATTTAAGGAATAATAGAATAAGAAGCATAACTATGAGATCTCCTTAGGTTCAACCTCACTAAGACTCTTTAATTTATAGATTAAAAGGATATAAAATGATTTAAAATATCTCATAAACCCTATATTAGAGATACTCAATATTATAATCACTACTATCAAAGAAAATGGGGAATAATGTTATTATTGGGGATCCTTGAACATACCTTATTGAAATATAGATTCTATGACCAATAAGGTATTCTTAGAGCATGAAAGGGGAAATAAATCACCAATATAACTTATAGGAGGATGGATTTCTTTTGAGAGAGTGAAAATGAAGTAATTAGGATTAAAAACCTGATCTTCCATAATATGGAGGATTAATTTTGAGTGAAAAAGGACTAAAATGCCTATTTTAAAGTGATTCAACCTAGAAACCTATCAGGTAGCTAGTAATAATCCACTAGGTACCCTATGGCCCTCATGATACCACCTAGAGCCCAAATTCTCTCACTAGGTACCTGATACTAATCCATCTGGTACCCAATGCTTACAAAACCATACCCCCTTCCCTTTCCCCTCAAAATCCTCCCAAAATATCCTCTAACCTATCAAACTTACTAATAATCAAAAAAATATATACATAAAGGAAAAAATATAAATAAAATGTAATTACCTATCTATAGGGTTTAGGTCATTATAGAGGAACTCATTGTAGGTTACTGACAGGATGTTATATGCTTCATAATTTGGGCAGTTGTGGGTTTCATGTACTTCCTAACAGCTCAACCAGATATGTTCTAGTAATTTTGGGTTCATCACTTTATATAGAGGTTGAAAATATTTTATAGTTAGATTAGATATAGATGTTAGGTAGTGATGATCCCATGATAGTGATTAAACCTCTTGATGATTAATATTTAATCTATAAGGAAATCATTTATGGACCCAATTGAGAGGTATCCCTACCCTAAAATCAAAGGAAATATTACCTAACCCTTATGAATAGACCCATAATTATTATGGAGTGGATGGTAGTTTACACTAAGCAGGAAGAGATTACCAACAATTGATGTACATTATTGTTATAGTGATTGAGGGCCCCTCATTTTTAGTGTGAATTTGATCCTCAAGTGGTATAGTATTTGTACAAGTTAGTGACTCAGGTATTTCATCTAGATATGAAACCCTCGGACTAGATGGGGCTCTTATATTTTGTTTTCTTCACACTCTAATGATCAATTGGTTGATGTTGTTTACATAAAATCATGATAAGTATTCCATATTAATTTAAAGTTTTATTTTCTTCTAAAGGTGTTGATCCACCTAGAAGCATTAGGGAAGGTTTGAGTCTAAGAAATATTGGACCATCCTTAGGATATAGTGAATTTGGAAGAGTATATGTCGAGGTTTATAGACTTTATAAGGTACTCCCTAGAAAAGATTTGTGGTATTTTTTATATCATTATATTTTGAGTGATACCTATAGGGAAGTATTAAAAGTAAGATTATGCTCTTTTTTACTCCACCCACACTCAATTCCTTAAGTGTGTAGCGATGTTTAAGAGTTTTTTGGTAGAGATTCACCTTGGTTTTAGAAAAAGTGAGTGTTTATTGATGATAATTAGAGAAATTCCATGAAAATACAAAAATGTTAAATTAAAAATTTGGAATAAGTGATTATCTACTATAGGAATGATGGTCTTCTAGGTGGGGTTATGGTAGAGGAGTTAGGGATGCAGGAGTAACTAGAGGTGGATTATTCTATAATCCACTACTACCATGAAGACTTCAAGGTGGTCCTTTTCGATCATATAGTGTTTTCTAATAGAGCCATGGGTTGAGGCATGTGATGAATGACTTAAATAAAGAAACACTGATATGGGTTGAGGAGTTAGATATAATAGTGGATCTCCTAGATTGACCTCTTCAAATAGAGACTACCACTGATGGAGACCATCGAATTAACAGGGTGTCATTTTCTTGGAATCTCATTGTGGGTGGGGGTGGGGGATACGAGGCTATATAGTTCCATCCTTAGTATATATTGGTTATATAAAATATAGGCTTGGATATATTTATACCAAGTTATTTTATAGTAAAATATATGTATTGAGGTTCTTATTTACTAGTGAATAGAACTTATACACGCAACACCCCAAATATTTAGTGTGAAATTACTTTAAATAAATTAATTTGATTAATAATGTGTCTTACACACAACAATAAAATAAGATAAAAAATATTCAATTAAAGTGAAATATTACAATGGAATAAAAAATCGAAGATAACTAAGTTAAACATAATTAAGAAAATTAAAAATGAACAAAACCATAAGTAAAAATAAAATAAAACAAGATTGAAATAATCACCATCACCATCCCTAGTGAAGATCATATCATTGATGAAAATTATATAAATAATGAAAATCATTAAAAATATGAAAAAAATATAGATGAATGAAATTACCAAATATGATTAATTATTTTTGGTAAGTATGTTTGGTTTTTTTATTTTTGGCTTACTCGGATAAGTGATCAACATCGAGAGGGGGGGGGGGATGATTTAGTGTCAATAATTTTTCATTCAACTAATATTATTTATTTTTACCTCTATAATTGTTTTATGAATATCTCTCTCTAAATTCTTATCTCACTTCGTTTTCATTCTTGAAATGATAAAATAGAAATCAAAATATAAGGGCACATATTAATCTGATAAAAGGGTTCACCTTTAATGTGTATGAATATGTCCCCAGTGTATGATTTTTTTCTTAATAACACAAAAATTTTATTTTATCATCAAGATGAAGCTTGGGTAATGTTATATTCATCAACACATTGTCTTAGAACTAACCAAGTTACATGAATGAATTAGATTTCTCTCTTCTTAAGAACCAATACTAACATGTTCTGCCTCAAATACCAGATTTGGATGGCTCCTCTTTGAAGTATGTTTATTTTTGTCAGCTCATGTCTCTCCTATAGAGTATGAATATTATATCTTCACTTTAATGAAGTAATTAAAAATAGATGCCTCATATAAAAGAATCTCAATTGGGATGTCTTGCACTTTATTTCTTATGATATATAAATAATCCAATCTATTATTCTCACTACTCTTTGATATTTGAAATATTATATAGAAGCAACATAAAACTTGTTTTATTCTCTTATTTTTCTTCTTTAATCCACACGAATGATGAATTTAAAAAGAGTTATGGGTCAATATTTTCTTTAATATAAATGATATATTTTGTGATAACAATTCCAAGTCACATAATCTTTAGTACATATGATATCAAAAGATCATAAGGTTGGAAATATCTTCTTTCCTTAAATAATAATGGAATATTAGGAATAACACAACATTGGTTCTTACCCAAAAATATCCTCACTTTTATTATCATTTATAACCATTTACTATCACATGAATATTGTTTCTATATTTTTAATATGAAAAATTTAATATCTATATTTCAATATCATCCATAATTAATTGTCTTCAATATATATTTAAACTGGTATATAGTAATCATGGTAAACTATTTCAACTTTTATTAAGTAAAAATAAATATCTAAATATACACATTTATCACATAGAAGATCCATTGGAAATTTCAACACTTTATTTCTTCATGAATACTTGACTTTTTCTTCTATTTTAGATTTTTAGAATTATTTCATTAAAGTATTCTAATTTATCCTTTACATTATTACACTCTTAAATCTCTATAATCCTTATATTGGATCACTTTTAAATATCTATCGAAATTTTGATATCTGAGATCTAATGAAAATATCATCATCATCACATTTAAAACCCAGTTTTCTATAGGATAAATTATTTTATAAATAAATATATTTTATATATCATCTTCATCATATTTCATATATATTAAAACCCTTGAGTAAATATTAGTTTTTCAATTATGTATCTTACATATACTCTAGAATGTTGTACACATAAATAGAGTGTTCTTGTGCCATTATCAAATCTCTCTTTAAAATATCTTACCTACCATCTTTGAGATATTATTTAAAGACTGTAATATCTTACGTATGACTATGGATCTATTATTTTACAATTTTTCTTACAAAATATATTATATACCAATAAAATATATTATATATTAATTATAATATATTACATATTATCTAAAATATATTATATATCAACCAAAATATCTTATATATCACTGTATGCTCTAGTACTTATCCAATTTTCACTTTAGGGAGATATTACACATAAATAGAATATCTTTCACACAATCTAAAATATGATATGTATCATAGTCTAAACTACCATTAACAAACAATTATTCAGTATAGATTGTATTTCATATTCATAATATTATATATCTTAGATAGATTCAACACGTTTTAATTGTTATAATTCTAAAGAATACCTTACTTATGCTTCCCGAATCCACTTAGAAATATATAACATTTCATCATAATTTTAAACTTATTCAAACCATCTCATGTCATCTCAATCCATTCTAGTTATTACTCAAACATCATCCAAGTGTATTTATATATTATATCGTAATATTTAATCTTGATTACTTCATGGATGGATCTCATAAATTTCTATTTTACCACACATGAATAGATATACAAGAATATATATTCAATGATAGTATCTCATAAATTTTAATATACACCCTAATATATTTTTTAAATGATTTTTCAAAAATGAATTAATATTTTCAACTACGTTTTCTAAAACTGAATGAAATTAATTTTAAAATAAGTGCACAAAAAGTGATAAAACAACTTTTTAGAAAAATACATTTTTAAGCATAAAATTGGATTTATTATTTTATCTTTTATAGAAAAACAATAATATGGATTTTAAACATTATATTGAATATATAATATATAATTTTCATTAAAATAATTCAAAAAAGTGAATTTTTAATTTATTTTGGTAAAATGTGTTCTTGTGTAGGAAAATATTTTTTTGAAAAGATTTCAATTATTTTCAAATGGTTATTATTTTAATGTATAATTAATTTTTCATGAAAAAATTCATTTTATACACATTTGAAAACCATATATTTTCATAAATTAGTTAATCTTATTATTAACCACCATTCCAACTACTAGGTATAAGGACACGGCCTTAAACATTACTTATTATTGAATTAAATGAATAATTCACAATGAGGATCTTTTCAAGTTTAGAGTTTTAGAGAATTAGGACATAACTATTACATCTCAAAGGTTACAAAGCAGACACATCTACTTAGCTTCCATTTTTTTTTCACAAAAATAAAAACTCTTGAACAAAAGGGTCATGTCTAGTTCCTTGTTTTCGACAGCCTGACATTTCCTTGATCCCAGCTTTGACCCTATTCAACTTTATGTCCTGTGAAAAACATTTCAAAAAAACTTGGGATGAGCATAAAAAACTCAGTAAGGGTTATAACAATACAGAAAGAAAACATTAGTCCATGTATACATAAGAATCAATGAAATCATACTTTACTCATAAAACATAATCATGTTAACATACCTCATAAAATCATAAGATTTATGAATAAATCATAGAAATCATAAGACATAATGGTAACTTGAGGCATTCATAACATTATTACGTAGGGAGTAACCCTCATGGTTATGTTAGGAATACCCATCACAGTATATTCCCTAAATATCTTTGGATAAACCTTAACATTTAACCCCTTCGCGTTACCCAATGCATTGGAGAGATATATCAGGCTCACCCGACCTTAGTTTATCATGGAACCACCCATTTTCATAAACATTGCCCAAGAAACATAACATAATCATAGCACATAACTTAAGCATAAATTAATGATAACATTCCCACATTTCAATAACAATATAACATTTTAAGATATTGAAAAAATTAATCCATTCCAAAAAACCATTTTCAAAACCATTTAAAACATTTAATAAAGAGATTTTTGAATCAAAGTGTCCCATACAACCTTGATGCTTTTTACATTTTAAACCATTAATATCCATATAAATAAATCCTTAATTTTTTTTTGAAAACATGGATATTAATGAGAAATATTTATCAGAACAAATCATTAAAACATTTAAAATGATAATTTAGTTAAAGGGTTTTTACCAAAATTAGAGACACTTGAATACAATAATTAAGGAATAACATTTAATAAGAAGTTTATAATATCCTGAGAATAAATGGATTCATCATATAATTTTACAAAGTATAGTATATAAACCATATAAGAGTGAATTGGTGCATAACAACAATGAAGTCTCAAAAGAAATGTAAAATGAGATGAAATTCCTTATAAAGAAGGTATCCTTAAACTAAGGATAAACCAATCTCATAATTATGTGTGAAAAATATAAATACACCAAATATAAGTAGATATTAAGTGTAAAACAATAAAACGTCATTCAAACATATTCAAAGGATGACATATTCAATAACTACAAGTTGAACCCAAAGAAATCGAAATTGGGTTAAAAAGTTCCCTTGTAAAAATTCGACAGCCTAATGACATCACTTTAAAATTCTGAAAATGAGTTGTTGAAACAAAAAGGGTATCTCATAACTTGGACATAAATTTTAAATAAATAAGGATATATAAGAACATATCCCAACATAATAAGATGTAAATTAAAAGACCAAACCAAAAGAAGTCTTTTAAAAAGAGGAGGGTGAAAGGTTCCTTTACCGACTTGGGTAACTTTCGAAACGTACACCCCATGAAAGAAGGACTATACAACCTTGATGTAAATACTCATAAAAAAAGTATATTACACAAAGAGTATAATATTGGGCAGTACATACACCACTCAAAGGAAATGGTGGGAAATGTTGCATAAATCTCACGGTAATAAAATTGAGATTGAAAACCCCTTACCACATTGTAATCAATCGAGACGTATGACCCAAAGTTAATAACGACCAAATGGATCACAGAATACCATGAATATAATTATATTCATGATAATATATATCAAAATTCTGTACAAAATACACCACATGAAATAAATAAGTGGCAAACAATGAAAATCTCATGAAATTAAATGTGAGACAAGAAATCCCTTACGAAAATTCGGTAGCCTAACGACGCCACTTAAAACTTCCAAAAATGGTTTGACGAGATAAAATAGGATATCTCTTCATATGAACATAGAAATTACAGAAAGAGTAATATAAAATAACATCTCCAATATAAGAAATAGGAGCTTAAAGTAAGTTACATAAAATAAGTATTTAAAAAGAAAGAGAGAGGTAGGATCCCTTACGAAAATTCGGCAGCCTAATGGCGCCACTTAAAAATTCTAAAAATGAATTGATGAGAGTAAGAGGGGGTGTATCATCATTTTAAAATAAAAATTACAGTATGTTTAATATATAATAACATCCTCCAACATAAGAACATGGAGCATAAATGAAATGACATAAAAGATGGTACTTGAAAAGAAAGAGAGAGGTCGGATCCCTTACCTCAAGTCCGACTTGTCTTGTTAGTTTCTTTATATTCATGAATAAAAAACTTTGGTCAATTTATAATTTCTTAAGGACATAATTTAAAGTTTATTATTCAATTTATATCACATATTATAATGTTATAATAATTAGTTAATTATGTGAGTTCATATCAGATGTTTTTGTCGATGTTTGGTACATGAGTCAAAAATGAACTTGTTTGAAAAAAATTGTCCATGTAGTTATAAGTACATCATCTACAGAATAGTATTAACGATTTAAATACCATATATGTCCAATAAATATTCATTTTATACTATTCCATATCATTTGGAGATAAAAAGAAATGAAATGCACCGTTCATGGAGACGGTAGGCCGTACGTACGCATGAACGCTACATTCATTTCTATGTCATATTAATGGAATTAAAAATAATTGAGAGAGATATATATATTATAATTCAAGTATAATATATATAGGTCACATATGTTCATTAATTTAATTCTTTATACATTCCATGTATTGCATGAACGAGTCACATCACTTGAGGGGGTGGTAGTCCACACTTCCTCGTATGAAATTATCGCATTTGCACAACATGCAAAGCATAAAGACATGTTTTAAATATAAAATACAGAAGCATATAGAAAACATAAATACCATATATATCATATATAAAATACAGTGACATCATAATGGCCACCATGAAAGGTGTTAAGAGAAGATTGAACAATCATCGTTTCGTGAGGCAGTAATTCGCCATCCACAGAAACATTATGTTCTTTAACCATTAGACGAAGGTGTGTGTATGTGTAGCTCAAATAATTCACATAAAAACATCATAGTATATTTAAGATACTGGTGTTGTTACAAAATAAGGGAAATAAAAAGAGTTTAGGGGTTTTGTGAAGCAAAATAAAACTAAAGAACACAAGTGAAGACATTACCTTTAAATCGGGTAACTCCTCTTGGTTTGAACCAAAAGGGTTTCTTGAAGAGCATTATGACAAAGGTGAGGCTTCAATGATTAAGAGAGGGTTGTGGAGAGGTGAAATGGACAGGTTTTGTCCAAGAAAAAGGCTTGAGAGGTATGGGTAAGGTGGTAGAGTTGGGGGGCATTTATAAGAGGATAGGAGGGGCACTCATGGAAAGTCAAGAAAAGTTACTTTATTATAAAATGATTTTCGGATTTTAAAGGTCCCACATTGATATATCTAGAGGATAAGGTGATAAGGGTTAGAAATATACTCATCCAAAAAGCTTTTTACAAGTGTAAGTCTTATATTTTACATTATCTTTTCATTTTATTTAAATCGTTCATTAATGAGGTAATTGCGGCATTATCATGGTGTCATAAATAATTTAATGAATTTAATGTCTAAAAATTATAAAAAAATACTATGATGTATGAAATATATTTATATTTAAAATGAATATTTATAGTCTAAGAGATATTTTATGTAGACAAAATTAAAATTATTTTACTTAGGTGTTACATACTTTGGTTACATTTTTCCTTTCTTTTAAAAAAATGATAAAAGGTCACTATCACACTAAAGTGATTCCATGGGGTCCCATGGTTGGCACAAGGCATACCGTGGTCGGCCATGACACCAAAAATATAATTAAGACACATGGTGGGGTAATTTTATATTTTTATGATATTATTTTCTTACCCTTAATTACCCGATTACCAATTAAACACGATAATTAAAGATAATTACCGTTGTTACTATTCATAATGTCCAAAAACAAAAGAGTCTTAAATACATAATTTGGAACTTCTAATTACAAATATGGAATCCATTTTATCAAATTCAAAACACATAAATTTTAGTAATTAATTTAAATGTAAATCCCGTTGTCAAAACAAAAGACGAGTTTTTAAGAAGTAAAATTTATCAAAAGATTGACTTGTTTTTACATCCAATTAAAAAGTGAAATGACTTCCAATGAACAAAATTGTATTAATTGATAAAACAATAATTCAATTATACTTTAAAAACAATTAAAATGATAATCTAAATATATAAATAAATTGGATGAAAAGGCAGTTTTGAATTAAAAACTGTGTTTTTCACTATTCATTAAAAAAAGCATTATCAGAAAAATACCAAAAATTAACCCTAAGCTATATTTGATATTTCAAATTCCGAAATAATGTCCATTTTACTAAATTTAAAACATATAAGTTTCATTAAAAAATCATATAGTTAATTCCCGCTGTCAAAACAAATAGCGGGTTTTTTGGAAGCAATATCTACCAAAAGATTGACACTTGTTTATGTCCATTTTCAAAGTGAAATTAATTATAATGACCAAAATTTAATTAAATTGTAAAAATATATTCTAATTAAACTTTAAAAAAAATTACAAAGATAATCTAACCATATATTTAAATTAGATGAAAAAGTAGTTTTGATGTAAAATGCAATATTTTTCACTGTTCATTAAAAAATATGAACATCATCAGAAACATACTAAAAATTTAACCAAAGTAAATTTCAATATACCAATAATAAAGAATAAGTTTATTTTTACAAATAGAGCTTATAAAATTTTCAAAAGTAAGATTTAAAAAAAGATCTCCATCAAAAGGCTGTAAAAAAATCTTTTAAAAATATTAGAGTATTTATTCTTAAAATTGGATTCATTTGGATTTTAAGCCTCTAACATTTATTGGATAAATGTACAAATATTTAACAAACATATGTAATAATTTTTTAGTTATTTCTGTTCATTCCCTCCATTACAATGGCTAGGTGTTAACTATTATAATATTGTTATATTATTAGTGTGCAAAGTAAGATTTTAAAGAAATTCATTGTTGCGTATTGGGTATGCCATCGAGCATAGCATTCCCTTTAAAGTAATATTAACATTTTATTCACAAATATTGATAAACAATAGAATGTAATATTATTTATTTACCTAGGATGTTACATCCTTCCCCCCTTTTGGGAATTACGTCCTCACAATTTCAAAATTGGGCTTGGAAACTTCATTGAAAGTCCCATGTCGGAACAAGAGTCAGTAAAACTATCACTTTAAAAGAAATAGAGAGAAGTACAATGGTCACCCGAGTTAACCCATACTTGGATTCCAAGTAGGTAAATATGGATATGGAGGAGAAAACAAAGGGTCATGTTCTGATGGAGAGTGATAGTAAACATGTCTAGGAGAAAGTTAACCACAAGAAAATCACAAACTTGTGATGGGTTAAACGGTATTCGATTCCCCAGTAGGAAAAGTTAACAGACAACATTTTTGTTTTAAGTTACTCTTCATTGAGGAATTTATTTTTGAGCTTAACAAAATCATAAGGAAACATAATTTCTTGTCATGTTGACTTTCAACTTTTACTAGATTTCTTACACAAACTTATAATTTCTCCAAATGATGAGTATTTAGGAAGAGTTGTTCACATTAAGATTACTATAATCAACTTCTTGAGAATCACCTAATCCAAAAAAGAGAACTATATACTTCCCGTGTCTTTAGACCTTAACCAAAACCAAAACCAAAAAGGTTAGTACAAGATCAGATAATACCCCAAAAGGATAATCCTTTTTAAAAAACAAATCTATTCTTAATCTCCAAAATTTGTCAAACAATACCCAAAGTTCATCAAAGACCATTCAATAAAAAAATTGTCCATAAAATTCTTCAAAGTAAACAAAACTAAGATTGAAACCCAAATATTTGAAGGATTTAATCACATAGTCTTCCAAGATAAACCTTAACATTTATCTTCAAATAACACCAGTTACTCTTAAAGTCTCATACTGAAAATTAATTAGCCTAATCACATATCCTCCATGATAGGTTAATAATTTCCATAGATAAACCAAAATCAACTTATTCAAGATTCATAAGATCATATAACTAAAAATAATTAGTCAAACTAACTAGGAAGTTCACGTAATCCAGTGGTAAGTGATAAATACCATCCACACTTTGGTTGTGGGTTTGATTCCTGCAGCTTCGTCCGACGCGACAGGTTGTCACACGTTCTACGTGTTGTCCTTTTTTCAAAACTACATGATTCTTATAAAATTCCCCAAAAAGCAATAAAATCTTCAAAAATAACCATAACATAATTTAACCTCAAGTTTATCTCATGCCTTCCATTTTACATCATAACATATAATAACCCATAATAACCTCAAAAGTAAGGACCATATAAAACCTAATGGTTACCTTTATAATTATTACCTGAACTTCCACATCGATTTGTTCATCTCATACATGATGCGTTAGAGAACTCACCAAGGTTCAAGTGGTTGATCATGACTCCTGATAGTTGGTTTAGAATAACCATGAGATTTCTCATTGAATCCCCCATTTCATCCAGTCTCTTAATCAGAGAACCACCATAGCTTCCTCCAAATCCATTTTCACTTTGGTTCCTGCTATATCCATCCATTTACTAAAACCAAAACTGTTAGTGTGAGTATATCAACAAAATCATCATGTACAAATGAGAAAGATAAACACTAAGATATACTTACTCATTCACATTATCTAAAAACTATGACTCTTTCTGAAATACTAACCATTATGGTAATTTCACTTATGCTTAGAGAATACCCTAACCTCTAAAGTTATCTAAACCGACCTCTGATACCAACTATAAGTACCCAGCCTTAAACATTACTTATTATTGAATTAAATGAATAATTCACATTGAGGATCTTTTCAGGTTTAGAGTTGTAGAGAATTAGGACATAAATATTACATCTCAAAGGTTACAAAGTAGACACATCTACTCAGCTTCCATTTTTTTTCACAAAAATAAAAACTCTTGAACAAAACAGTCATGTCTAGTTACTTATTTTAGACAGGCTGACATTTCTTTGATCCCATATTTGATCCTATTCAACTTTATGTCCTGTAAAAAACATTTCAAAAAAACATGGGATAAGCATAAAAAGCTCAGTAAGGGTTAGAACAAGACATAAAGAAAACATTAGTCCATGTATACATAAGAATCAATGAAATCATACTTTACTCATAAAACATAATCACGTTAACATACCTCATGAAATCATAAGATTTATGAATAACTCATAGAAATCATAAGACATAATGGTAACTTGAGGCATTCATAACATTCTTACGTAGGGAGTAACCCTCATGGTTACGTTTGGAATACCCATCCTAGTATATTCCCTAAATATCTTCGGAGAAACCTTAACGTTTAACCCCTTCACGTTACCCAATGCATTGGAGAGCTATATCAGTCTCACCCGCCGTTAGTTTATCACGAAACCACCCGTTTTCATAAAAAATTCCCAAGAAACATAACATAATCATAGCACATAACTTAAGCATAAAAGAAAGATAACATTCCCACATTTTAATAACAATATAACATTTTAAGATATTGAAATAATGAATCCATTAAAAAAACCATTTTCAAAACCATTTAAAACATTTAATAAATAGATTTTTGAATCAAAGTGTCCCATACCACCTTGAAGTTTTTAACATTTTAAACCATTAATATCCATATAAATAAATCCTTAAAACCATTTTGAAAACATGGATATTAACGAGAAATATTTGTAAGAACAAATCATTAAAACATTTAAAACAATATTTTAGTTAAAGGGTTTTTACCAAAATTAGAGACACTTGAATACAATAATTGAGGAATAACATTTAATCAGAACTTTATAATATCATGAGAATAAATGTATTCATGATATAATATTCCAAAGGATAGTATATACACCATATAATAGTGAAATGGTGCATAACAACAATGAAGTCTCAATATAAATGTAAAATGAGATGAAATCCCTTATAAAGAATGTATCTATAAATTAAGGATAAACCAATCTCATAATTATGTGTGAAAAATTTAAATACACCCAATATAAGTGGATATTAAGTGTAAAACAATAAATTTTAATTAAAACATATTCAAAGGATGACATATTCAATAACTACAAGTTGAACCCAATAAAATCAAAATTGGGTTAAAAAGTTCCCTAGTAAAAATTCGACAACCTAACGACGTCACTTTAAAATTCAGAAAATGAGTTGATGAAACAAAAAGGGTATCTCATCACTTGGAAATAAATTTTACATCAATAAGGATATATAAGAACATATCCCAACATAATAAGATGTAAATTAAAAGACCAAACCAAAAGAAGTCTTTTAAAAATAGGAGGGTGAAAGGTTCCCTTACCGACTTGGGTAACTTTCGAAACGTACACCCCATGAAAGAAGGACTATACAACCTTGATGTAAATACTCATAAACGAAATTATATTACACAAAGAGTAGAATATTGTGCATTACATACACCACTCAAATGAAATGGTGGAAAATGTATCATAAATCTCATGGGAATAAAATTGAGATGAAAAACCCCGTACCACATTGTAATCAATCGAGACGTATGACCCAAAGTTAATAACCACCAAATAAAACACATAATACCATGAATATAATGATAGTAATGATAATATATATCAAAATTTAGTACAAAATACACCACATGAAATAAATAAGTGGCAAAAAATGGAAATCTCGTGGAATTAAAAGTGAGATAAGAAATCCCTTACGAAAATTCGGCAGCCTAACAGCACCACTTTAAACTTCCAAAAATGGTTTGATGAGATAAAATAGGGTCTCTATTCATATGAAAATAGAAATTACAGAAAGAGGAATATAAAATAACATCCCCCAAAATAATAAATAGAAGCTTAAAGTAAGTTACATAAAAAAAGTACTTAAAAAGAAAGAGAGAGGTAGGATCCCTTACGAAAATTCGGCAGCCTAATGGCGCCACTTAAAAATTCTAAAAATGAATTGATGAGAGTAATAGGGGGTATCTCATAATTTTAAAATTCAAATTACAGTATGTTTAATATAAAATAACATCCTACAACATAAGAACATAGAGCATAAATGAAATGACATAAAAGAGGGTACTTGAAAAGAAAGAGAGAGGTCAGATCCCTTACCTCAAGTCTGACTTGTCTTGTTCGTTTCTTAATATTCTGGAATAATAAACTTTGGTCAATTTTTAATTTCTTAAGGACCTAATTTAAAGTTTATTATTCAATTCATATCACATATAATAATTTTATAATAATTAGTTAATTATGTGAGTTCATATCATATGTTTTTGTAGATGTTTGGTACATGTGTCAAAAATAAACTTGTTTGAAAAGAATTGTCCATGTAGTTATAAGTACATCATCTCCAGAATATTATTAATGATTTAAATATCATATATTTCCAGTAAATATTCATTTTATACTATTTCATAACATTTGGAGATAAAAATAAATGAAATTCACCATTCATGGAGACGGTAGGCCGTACGTACGCATGAATGCTACTTTCATTTCATTGTCATATTAATGGAATTAAAAATAATTGATAGATATATATATTATAATTCCAGTATAATATATATGTTATATATGTCACATAAGTTCATTAATTTCATTCTTTATACATTCCATGTATTCCATGAACGAGTCACATCACTTGAGGGGGCGGTAGTCCACACTTCCTCGTATAAAATTATCGCATTTTCACGACATGGAAAGCATAAAGGCATGTTTCAAATATAAAATACAGAAGAATATAGGAAACATAAATACCATATATATCATATATAAAATACAGTGACATCATAATGGCCACCATGGAAGGTTTTAAGAGAAGATTGAACAATTATCGTTTCATGAGGCAGTAATTTTCCATCCACAGAAATAGTATGTTCTTTAACCATTAGATGAAGGTGTGTGTAAGTGTAGCTCTAATCCTTCACATAAAAACATACTATTATATTGAAGAGACTATTTTTGTTACAAAATAAAGGAATAAAAAGAGTTTAGAGGTTTGTAGAAGCAAAATAAAACAAAAGAACACAAGTGAAGACATTACCTTTAAATCGGGTAACTCCTCTTGGTTTGAACCAAAAGGGTTTCTTGAAGATCATTCTGCAAACGTTGAGGCTTCAATGATGAATAGAGGTATTTGGAGAGATAAAATGGATAGGGTTTGGCCGATACAATGGTTTGAGAGGTGCGGGTAAGGTGGTAGAGGTGGGGGCCTTTTATAAGAGGAGAGGCGGGGAACTCATGGAAAGTCAAGAAAAGTTACTTTATTATAAAATGATTTTCGGATTTTAAAGGTCCCACATTGATATATTTCAAGGATAAGGTGATAAGGGTTTGAAATATACTCATCCAATAGGCTTTTTACAATTTTAAGTCTTATATTTTACATTATCTTTTCATTTTATTTAAATCGTTCATTAATGAGGTAATTCCTGCATCATCATGGTGTCATAAATAATTTAATTTATTTAATGTCTAAAAATTATAAAAAAATACTATGTTGTAGGAAATATTTTTAGATTTTCAATGAATATTTATAGTCTAATATATCTTTTATGTAGACAAAATTAAAACTATTTTACTTAGGTGTTACATACTTTGGTTACATTTTCCTTTCTTTAAAAAAAATATGATAAAAGGTCACTATCACACTAAAGTGATTCCATGGGGTACCAAGGTTGGAACAAGGAATCAAATGGTCTGACATGACACCACCAATATAATTAGGACACATGGTGGGGTAATTTTATATTTTTTATGATATTATTTTCTTACCCTTAATTACCCGATTACTTATTAAACACGATAATTAAAGATAATTACCGTCGTTAATATTCATAATGTCCAAAAACAAAAAAGTCTTAATTACATAATTTAAAACTTCTGATTAAAAATATGGAATCCATTTTATCAAATTAAAAACACATAAATTGTAGTAATTAATTTAAAAGTAAATCTCGTTGTCAAAACAAAAGACGAGTTTTTAAGAAGTAAAATTTATCAAAAGATTGACTTGTTTTTACATTCAATTGAAAAGTGAATTTACTTCAAATAAACAACATTATATTAAGTGATAAAAAAATAATTCAATTATAATTTAAAAATAATTAAAATGAAAATCTAAATATATAAATAAATTGGATGAAAAGGTAGTTTTGAATTAAAAACTGCATTTTTCACTATTTAAAAAAAAGCATTATAAGAAAAATACCAAAAATTAACCCTAATCTATATTTAATATTTCAAATTCAGAAATTATTTCCATTTTACCAAATTCAAAACATAAAGGTTTCATTAATAAATCATATAGTTAATTCCCGCTGTCAAAACAAATAGCGGGTTTTTCGGAAGCAATATCTATGAAAAGTTTGGCACTTGTTTATGTCCATTTTCAAAGTGAAATTAATTCTAATGAATACCATTGAATTAAATTGTAAAAATTTATTCTAATTAAACTTTAAAACCAATTAAAAATATAATCTAAACATATATTTAAATTAGATGAAAAAGCAGTTTTGATGTAAAATGCAATATTTTTCACTATTCATTAAAAAATATGAACATCGTCAGAAACATACCAAAAATTTAACCAAAGTAAATTTAAATATCCAAATCATAAAGAATAAGTTTATTTTCACAAATAGAGCTTATAAAATTGTCAAAATTAAGATTTAAAAAAAGATCTCCATCAAAAGGCGGTAAAACAATCTTTTAAAAATATTAGAGTATTTATTCTTAAAATTGGATTCATTTGGATTTTAAGCCTCTAACATTTATTGAATAAATGTAAAAATATTAAACAAACATATGTAATAATTGTTTAGTTATTTCTGTTCATTCCCTCCATTACAACAGCTAGGCGTTAACTATTATAATATTGTGATATTATTAGTGTTCTACGTAAGATTTCAAAGAAACTCGTTGTTGCGTATTGGGTACGCCATCGAGCATAGCATTACCTTTAATGTAATATTAACATTTTATTCACAAATATTGATAAACATTAGAATTTAATATTATTTATTTACTTGGGATGTTACACTAGGAGATAACTATTATATTATATAATAATATTTTAATAGTATGGTGTGTTTTGTTAAAACTTAGTGTTTCATGTGAAGAAAGATATAAAATAAATAAAAATTATTTGAAAAAATTATTTCATAAAATCTTATGGTGTTAAATTCTACCCCCCTTAAAAATAACCGTGTCCTCTCAATTTGATTTGGTTCTTGATGACCAAGGGTTTATCATTTGAAAATCCCTTTGTTGGAAACCCACATCGTAAAAAGGGTTGATAAAAATTCCACTTTAAAAGAGTTAAAGGGATATGATAAGGTCATCTAGAATTATTCATAAATAGGTTTCCATGAAAAATAATATTATTGGGAATTGAAAACATGGATTTGGAAGAGAAAACTAATTCAAAAATACTACTTGAGAGTGATAGAGAACATGGTCAGGAGAAAGTTAATGACTACAAAACCATAAATATATGATATGTAAAAAGGCCATTCATTCATTTGAAATGGAGGTACATGTATAACATTTTATTTAATGATCCTTTTTTTAATGTTGAGTAATTTTCACAAGAATATATTCTTACTTGACTTCATTACATTTATTAAGAATAATCACATCCATTAGTCATGCTTCAATCAATTTTCACTATATCTATTACTCTAATAGATGAAGTTTTCTTACTTGAAGTATTAACGTATAATAATATCTATAAAATAATTATAATTCATTCTGTATATCTATAGGAATTAAAAAAAATGGTTAAGACATGTTATCCAATATGAATAAATCTTCATATGATGAAATAATACATTAATCACTAAAACATCATTTAAAGTTCAACTTAATTCATTCCATTATTTTTTAACCTTACAAACCTTCTATAATTAAAATTTTATAAAGAGGGTCACAAAATTTACCAAAAATAAACTTAACATTAATCCCAAAAAACTCATAAAGTATATCTTATTTCTCATATACCAAGTATGTGAATATGTTGGTCATATATAGAAATAACTATAATTACCATAAAACATTAATGAAAAAAATACATACTTTCACATTATTGAATAAAAACATAGATTATTGAATATATTCCATAAATCCAATAATGATATAAACTTCATCAATGATAAAATAAAACACTTTAAAAAAACATTAATTAGTTCCAAGGTCATCAATACTATCCAATTTAATTTACTCATATCTGTTATCTCTTTATCCCAATATAATTATCTCAACACCAGGAAAATATTAAGGGTTATATTCCCTTCATCATGTGTTTTTTTATAAAATATCATCATTTCATTAAAAAAATTTCTATGTCATAAATACTATTATACATATTCTAGAAAATCCATAATGAAAAAATTATACTAAAAAATCATTCTATATTTCAAGATTGATATAATATAAATCTTTAATTTCTATATATAATCACATCAATCACCCCACTTTATTATTAAACTATTAATTAAGTTTAATCATATTATTCTTTAACTCATATTTCTTATTATATGAAACATGAAGCACGTCTTGACATTCAACAACCTCAATTTAACCTTTTTTCTTACATTTAACATAAATAATACTATTATAAAAACCCATAACTTTTATATTTCAATTATTGTAACTTCATAATTATCAATATAATAATTACTCACATCACATTACTAATTCTCATTATGATATTTCCCTATAGGAAATCTATTTCTATAATGTCAATACATTCCATATTTAAAACATCTTTCCATTAATAATAACTTTGGGGTACCAATATTCCCATTCATTATGTTAATTAAAATTTTCATTTTTCTTCAAATATTACTTGGCCTCTGACGTTATTCTCCACACATAAAAAATCTGTTCATTCCATTGAGGTATTATTTTGAGATATTTTTCCAACATTATTTACATATAGAAAACAAAATCTTCATTCCTTCATAGTCTCCACCACCCGTGCTCCTAGTGATCTATATAAATCTCTTCTTCAGTGATTAAAAGAGTAACCTAAGGTAAATTTTTCTAATCATATATCATGAAAAATAATTATGTATAATAATAATATCATTAACTCTAATAATTATTTGATTTGGTTTCTCATCAAAACATTTTCCATCACATTTAATGTTAACCTAGTTTTTTCTAGTTCTTTCCATTGACTAAAACTAAAAACCACTCTGTGTGAAACAATAATTATAGTGGGAAACCACATAATCATGAAAAATCATTGTTGTTAAGTCTAAATAATGAAACCTTATTTCTAATATATGAAACCTTAGGTTTATATTATGTTATTAAATTTTATCATCTATTCAAATCCTTAATTACGGTTTGTAAAGTTTTTTTTCTAAATTTCCAAAGAGTATCCCATAGAGTGTAAAACATGGTGTGTAACAAGGACTGTTATTATACACTAGGTGACGATTGATTCCCACTCAATTCTCTCTTTTTAGAGTTATTACCCTTATATAAAACTTATCCAAAGCCACATCAACTTGTAGTACCTAGAAAGGGATATAATTTCTTTTAAACACTCACTGTATTATTCACCAATATTACATTAAATTATCCTTATACTTATACTTAGAGATATCATTAGAAATATCCCTAGGGATATTAGTAATGTTTTCTCATACTAGATTAAAAATGTTAACTACTCCTATTATTTGATACCAATAATAGAGAACCAAACTTTTGATACATTGATATTACATTTTTTAGATGAATATTCATTACATTCTAACAAAAAATTCCTAAGGATCATAAATCTATAGTGCCTTTGAAACTTAGAAACATAAAAAAACTAGTTTATAAGAGTTCTAAATCATCTCTCGCTTTTTTCTTCATAACTATAACCCTTATTATATATATCACACAAAATAGTTATCATCATAACCTGGGGAAAATAAATATATGAATGGATGATCTTAGATGGTTAGTAAAGGTAAAAAAGGAAGATATCAATATATCATGTGAATAAGGGTTTGATAACATTAGAATAAAATTTAAAAACCATACCCTAAATATAAAAGATCATAAAAATGAGTCATGGATTAAATCATGGAGCTCATAAAATAATGAATTATAAGGAAATAAAATAACATGAGGCAAGATAGAATAATGTTGGTATAAGATGTAGAGTTCTGGAATACACATAATCATAAAAAAATATTATGTCAAGGATATCTAATATGACATTTACAACATGTTAGGCTTAGTCTATCCACTCATGTACTAGATTTTGTACAGGGATAACCTCCTGTGTACTATCTTTTGGGAAAGGGATAACCTCACATGTATCTTATTTTGGGCATAGGATAAACTATAATGTACACATGTTTGGGATTGGGAAAACCTACAATGTACCCATTGAGATCATATAATATTAATCATCACACAATTTATTGGTGGGATATAAAGGTCCCACCTATCAAATAATGAAAATAATAAATACTTATTCTAAAAGATCATAAAATATTCATCATATCAGAAACTGTGAAAAGAAATGAGTTTCATACAAATTTTCTCATAGAATAACCTATGTAAAAGAAAAAAGTTTTATAATAATTTTATCATTTCATCATAACCCATGGAAAAAGTGGGTTTTATAAGCATTTTATGATGGTATATCCTTTATAATAGGAACATGTATCATTAATATACAGAATTTGAGAAATAATAATCATGGAATCATTGGGTAAAATTTATATTTAAGCTTAATTGGCATCAAAATAAGTCATCTTAAATGGAAAATGATTTTGAAAGTATAATTACACAGAACTATTCTTGGGGAAAATAAAATTTATTTGAAAATTAAATCATTAAAACTATAATTTAACAAAATATTATAGAAATTATTTTTATTTAAAAATAACATTGAAAAATTATAAATTGTTCTTTGAAATATCATTTAAAACATTTATTGAGAAAAATATATGATTTACACATAAAAAATAAATTTTTTAAAATAGAAAAAAAATTTAAATTCATTTTCTTTGATAATGATATTGAAATTATATATATAAATCTTAAAAAATCATTTAAAACATTTTTTGATGAAAATAAACTTTATTTGAGAATAATTTCTTAAAAATAAATATTTATAATTATTTTGAAAATAATTTTATTTTTTTTAAACTTTATCATTATAAAGTAATATTAATAACATTGAGTGTTCATGATTATAGGAAATTTAATACATGTTAAAAAAATATTCTTTTCACATTTTTGTAAAATACAAATGGGCCTTGTTTTAAAAATGAGATAAATAATCCTTTTATTTTTTTTAAAAAAAAATTAAAAAAGGGTGAAGATGATTTTAAATAATCCCAATGGAACATTAAAACATTTTTGAGTTCATTTAGAAAACATGGATACGTAATAAAACATGGTATTCGACTTAAGAGATAAATAATGTCAATTTTATTTTAAAACATTATTTTGGAATCATGAGTACATGAATATAGTAAAATGATTGAATTTTTTTCTTAATAAATAACCATATTAGAATAAAATAAACTATTTTATTTATGTATATATAAAATTATTTCATTATCAAAAACATAAACATAAAAAATCCTGATAAATGATGAGATTGTATTATAAAACCCTTACCATATAAGTAACACTGAATCTTATTCCCCATGAAGTAATTAAATTAAAGGAAACTTATAATATCATGAGAATAGATAAATAAATGATATTAAAGGTCAAATGGGCTGTATATACACCTTATAAAAGATTATAGAAGCATAATATAAAGTATGTCCCAAAGAAGACAAATTGAGATAAAAATCACCTAATTTAAGTCTCAATTTCCTTCATATATGTTATAACCTCAAGTATAATAAATATAAGTTTTTATACATATAATAAAGAACCATAATTATATGTATCATACCATATATAATTTACTTATGACCTTTTATTACCTGTTTATTAACAAATCCATGTTAAAATCACATTTTGGGCAATAACTGCTTTGTTTTTTCATGTATGTTCTGATTTTTTATTTCTGGTCATATTAATTTGATCATGGTTGCATAATATTTTCAATTTTAAACATTATATAAATATAATATATTTTCATTATATATGTATTTTGAGTAATCCAAAAAATTTAGAGATAGAAAATGAAATACACCATTCATTCAGGTGGTCATCCATACGTACACATGAATGTTATTTCTATTTTCTTGAAGGATTAAATAAAAGAAAGGTAAATAAAATAATAAATTTAAAAAATAATTTTTATGTAATATATATAACATATATTAATCAATTTTACCCTTATTATATTTCATGCAAATCATTAGTGAGAAAAAAATCATATCGCTTCGTGGGGCGGTAGCCCGCTGTACACACGAACGATGTTATCGTATTCCCCAAAAAATAGAAATTAATAAGTTATAGAAAAAATAATATAAAAAGACATATAATTATGTTAAAAATATCTTATAAATTAATTTTTTACAACCTTATTATTATCCAATTAAAAAAATAAAAAACACATCATATCGGTTCATGAGGCAGTAGTCCTCTATACACATGAGTTTCGTTATTATTTTCCAATTAATTAGGAGGTAATAAGGTATATGTGGTATTATAATTCAATTTATATAATAAATTAATAATTATAATATATATAAACTTTAGATCTATCATTATATCAATCTTTGAGAGGTAGTGGTTGAGAACAAATAACATCAGTTCGTGAGGCAATAGTCATTTTTACAAACTATCGACAGTTTCATTTACCATTTGATTGAAGAGGAGATTGATATAAATTATTATATTAACATAATAAAATATTAATATATTTGATTTTTTGGTTTTATTTTTTCATCATAATTGAATAATATTTGAAGGTGTTAGAAGAAGTAGTAAAAGAAAAGTGTATAGTTTAAAACATTACATCTTCTACAAAAAATCTATTTAGGTTTAACCAAAATCCTTCCATGATTGGATATATGACCTAATAAATTCATCTATTTTTTGGGAAGGTATATAATTAATATATTTGGGAAGTTATTGGATGACTCAAATGTTTTTAGAAATTTTTATCTTTGAGGAGAGGGAGTGGCTATTTATAAGTGGGGGAGACGACACACCTGAAATTTTTGAATTGAATAAAGTGTAACTACATTTTTCATATTTAAAAAGACTAAAAAATGTGTAATTATCGACCTTTATAGGTGATAAGTTTGATATATGTCCATAAATATTGGTTTTTTCTTACAACTTTTGAGGTTATTTTACCCCTTATCGTTTTATTTTAACCCTCAATAACACTATTTTAACCGTAAACATAATAATTAATTTATAATGGTTTTAACATTAATCTTGAACAAAAATTATGTTTATATTATTATATATTATAAATTATTCTTATTATAAATATTTAATCTATTTTTCAAAATTTAATTCACATATGTTGAAAATTTTTATTTAAAATTAAACTGATTGAGATGAAAATAAAGCAGTTTTCCAAAGAGAAAATGATCAAAAGTTTAAATATTTACATATAAAAAATAAATATTAAATTAATTACAACTACCCAAATTGGATTAATAGATATATAATTGAAAATAATTTAAATTTTAAAACCATATTAATTTTTTATGTTTTTAAATACATTAAAATAAATGACAATTCTTAATAAAAACCTTTATTTTTCACGATCAATCAAAAAATTTAAGTTCTCAAAAAATTATAAAAAAATTCAGCATATAAAATTTTTAAATAATTATTTTAATAATTAATATAATTTTTTTTAAATTTTTTTTGTGAAATCTGAAAAAATCAATATTAAAGTAAGTGCGAAAATATGATGAAACTGTTTTTTAGAGAAATAGATTTTTTATGCATGAAATTAGATTTATCCATATATCTTATCAATAAAACACATAATATGAATGTTAAAAATTTTATTATATATATAATATATAAATTTTATTAAAATAATTCACTAAAAGTTATTATTTTTAATTTATTGAGGTAATACGTGTTTGTGCAAAGAAAAACAGATTTTTAGAAAAGATTTAATTTATTATCAAATAGTTATTATTTTTATTTATAATTAATTGGTATCAAAATAAATAATTTTATATACATATGTAAACAATAATTTTTTATAAATTAGTTAGTACTATTTACACAATCTAGTCCAATGTCTAGGGAATAACTATAATATTAAATAATAATATTTTAATTGTATATCATGTTTCACTAAGACTCAGTGTTACGTGTAACATAGGCTATCAAAAAAATTAAAAATATTTCAGAAACATATTTTATAAAATCTCAGTGTTTTACATAATTTATCATAGATTTAATAAAATATACCATAGTATTTTATGAATCTTTTATAATCTAAAAATAATTAAATATATGGTAATATTTATCTTGATACAGATTACTTGTTAGTATTTAAGGAAGAAAAACAAATGATAGTATGTATGATTCAATCATTGAATAATAAAAAATATAAATGGGTTGATGTTATAATTAATTTTGTGATAGGTTATTTGAGATCATTGAAGGGTAGGAATATAGTTTTGGAAATTGATGATTGGTTAACTAAGCCTCCATTTTTTTCAATCAATCAAACTCATATGACTCATGAGATTCAAGTCTCTATTTTTGAAAGGATTATAGAAGTATTTAGGTACATAGTTGAAGTTGATAATTTCTCATGAACCTGGTTTTTTTGTGTTATCATTTTCTTTTATTTTGAGACCTAAATATATTTTATAAGCATGTTTTCTAGATTTTAGTGGCATGTGGAAGGATCCTGTAACATTTTTAGAGTTTTTATACAATAGTAACTAACATGGTTTTATTTAAATGGATATACTTAATGTAATATATAGAGGTATATGATGATTCCCAGAAGAAAAATTCAGATGATAATATAATATACTAAAATATTGAGTTTGATAGTGGAAATCATGTCTTTATTCATATATAAACACAATTGTGACACCATCAATTTACCAAGAAAGGTAATTTCTCACCTTAATTTGTGGGACCATTTTAAATTTTAAAATGGATCAAGGTGATGTGTTTTTAATTATGATTGCCACTAAAATTTTATATAATGAATAACATATTTATTATATATTAGTTTGGTAAATATGAACCTGGTTCATTTCAAATAATTAACTAGAAAAAATTTGGAAATTAAAATATATATTTTCTTTATTCTACATATGTTTTTTATTATTTATCAATGTAAATAGAATCATTTAAGAAATAATATAACTATTATATTTTTATTACGGAAGCATTGTTGGGTACAAGAGGATAATTTGGAGTGAGAAGTGGATATAGGGTCTTAATAGCTTGTGTTACATACTAAATATAGTCAATTATTTTTTTTTGGTTTTGAGAAACCCAAAATTATGTATTCCATAATGGATCCAAGTAGCTAGATATGATTTACGGTGAAATTTTTTATTTTAATTTATCTATGAATCTTTGTATTGGGATTTTAGAAAATATTAGGAAAATTTTATAGGATATTTTTGATTTTAAATATTAACAATTTTTTTTTGAATTAAATACATGACTTTTTTTGTGGTGAAATCATGATGTGGTTAAGGTATGTCAAGAAAACATGATGGAAAATTGGGCAGTTGGAATAATTTATAAAGTTTTTTCATTAAAGAATTTTTATGATGAATATATAGGTATTATTGAATTTAAAGAGGAAAAAACATGTCATGGTTTATAAAAAATTGCATTTCAATGAAATGTTTTATGATGGGACTCATGGTTGTATTGAATTATGGATGAAATACCCATATAAAATCTGAAAGGGAAATCATGATGTGGTTTTTTGTGGTTCCACATGGTGTTGGGTTATGGTTGATGATTATAATGGTTATAGAGGGAAAATATTAAGGGTAAAATGGAGAGAATGAGATCCTTGCTCATGGTTGGAGGAGATAAAAACAATGACATAGTTTCTAGAAATTGTGAATTAATTTTCATAGTATTTAGTTTTAGGAGAAGTTAGTAAAGGATCAACTAAATAGAAATGAAAATATTTTTAGGAATGCTACATGGATTTTGAGAAATTAATACATGGTTTAGGGACCACAACATGGTTTTAGGGACCACACCATGGTTTTAGGGACCACAACGTGGTTCTGTCTTGTATTGTTTATAATATTTTTAAATTTTACTTTTTATTTATGGTCTTCTTAATATAATTCATTGATATTGGTGAATAGTATGTCAAACAATATCTCACTAATTTATCTTTTTTCATGTCTTCTTATTTCATAATTATGATTAATTCATTGATTCTCAAAGACTTTGCAATCCATATGTTTCACTGTGGTCACTGATATAAGAGACTTATTAATATAGTTGTTTGGATAGATGGGATTAATGTTTTGGGATCTTTATCATCTAGTTCATTCACAATTTTCTAATTTGAAGATACTGAATAATTCTCATGGTTGTATAGAAATTATATATATATTATTATCATAGAATATTTGACAACCTAAACATAGATAACCACTAACTTTGTATCATTGTTTCATCACTTATTTATTTGTGAGTTGATAAATTTTATTATGATTTTTATAATTTTCATTCCAAAAATGATGATAAAGGATTTCATTGTAATAAAGAGATAAATTATAGGAATTAGTTGGTATGATCAAGTAAAATTATAGAAAAATCAATTAGAATTGTAGTATATTATATGATAAATTTAAAAGAATATGGTAATTAAATGATTATAACTAAATAGAATATGTTATCATTAATAATTTAATTAATAATGAATTTTTTATTTATTAAAACAATAGTTTCATTTAATATGGTTATTTTGATTGCAATTCGAAGTGATTTTAAAACATAAATATTCGATTTATTTAGAATTAATTAAAAATAGAAAATATGTGATGGTGTACAACTTCAAGTATCGTGAAAATATTTATTCTTCTTTAAAATTCATATTTGTATGCAATCCCATATGAATTAGTTAAAGGGAGAAATTCTTAAGTTTATATTTATTGAAAATATACATTTTGATACTTTTTATTACTTAATTTTTTTATGTGATGAATTTGATAAAGTGTTTTTCTTATTTTGATATATCATTTAATAATACATGAGAGCCATAATTTTGGATTACAAGATATTATGTTTCATGTAAGGCTTTTATTTTATTATTTTTCTTGGGTTTGGAAAGGAAATTACATCTTATATATCTTTATAAGGGGAATTATCATAGATATGAGTTTGGAAAAGAGATTATATTTTCCATTAGTTTGTAAAAGTATATATTGATCCATATGTTTAGATATGCGATTTTTTGATTGGAATTTTATATATTCACCAACATTTCCCAAAGTAGGTACATGTAACATTAGGTTTTATTGATTTTTCCCATAACATTTATAATATGGATTTTTATGGATTTTTAAATCATTTAAAAACATTAAAAAATAGTATATTACTATTATAAACTCTATGATACACTTTCTATCTTGGTGGGATTTATTAAATTTATTTTTTCAAATTTTACATTCACACCTTGTGTGTATAAATTTATTATGTGTAGTGATGCCTGAATAAAATGATGTAATGAACTAAAAAGTATACCCTTGAAATTGGTACCTAGATTGATCTTGCATAGACTCAAAGGTGGTTCCCAATCCCCATGTGCTTGTGACTAGAACCCGAGTATCAATAAAAAAAGGGATTTATTTCACCCAACCTAAAAAAAATATTCCTGGAATATATAAATAGTAAGAAGAAACAGTGGAATAAATAACGAGAAAAATATATTCCATGAGCAATTAAAGAGATCGATAGTGATATAACCCAAAGTAAAAAATAGAAAACCCCAAGGTACATGTCCAATATCAAGAAATGGAAACAATAAGAAATGAATATTCAATGTGATATGTGGGAAACATCATACCATCTCACCACTAGATACTTGTACCCACATGAAAAAAACCTCACTACCTAATTGTATCACCTTGCCTTTTCTGGCATCATAAAAAAATATAAGGTGTACATACTTCTAAGGGATTGTATAGGGTTTAAGCTAAATAGGATCAGTCGTATCCCACCCCCGATGTTCCACATTAAGGTCTCCATGCAATAATCCAAATATTCTCAATTTTAAGAAAAAATGGTATGGTAAGTAGTTAAACATTTTAATATCAAAATATTGGTAAACCATTTACTATTTTTTCAATAGTTTTAAAAACACTCTAGGTAAAATGGTTTCAAGGAATTAATCTAGAAAATTATTTTTTATTTATTAAAGCATATGTAAAAAACAAAAAACAAAAAAATCACAATAGTAAAAATTCCTAGGATCACAATAAGAAAGTTTAGATAATTCACCCATAAAAAAATATGACTACTGATCACTTCACATCCCTAGAACTTATGAATAAATTCCAGGGAGTAGAGGATTACCCCAAAATTTAAACCCCCCTAAAATGTATATCAAGTACTAAATTCCATGAATCTACACACTAGGAGAATAAGAACCCCCCAGAATGTAAACCCCACGATAATATCAACCGATAATGACCAAGAATACACATTCTACCTAAAAAACCGAGGTTTTTCATTAGATGTATTCAATAAATCTTTTCAAAAGGGATTATTAAATTTTATAATTCATTTCTAAAAAACCCTTTTCATCAAAACATGCTTCAAAAACAAATTTCACTAGTCCATTTCATAGTTATTTGAAAAATACATTTCTTTTTAAAAAATAAGGGGAAACCCATATTTTATAAAATACCATTTTTTGTACACAAATCAATCAATCATTCCAATTAATTTATTAAAATTTTTAAAAAATAATGTGCATTCATTTTTCATCCAACATACGACAATGATGGAACCACCTATATTAAAATCTGGTCTCACCCCACTCATAATGGGATCATCACACTCTAAGAGTTGCAATAAATAACATGATAAAAAATGGATGCCCCAATATCGATTATCACATCTTAGAATCGAATTCTATAAGAAAAGTGGGTCAGTGGATAGTTCATATTGACACATACCTCAAGAATCTCACACACTACACCACAAACAACACCAAAACCTTCCCCAGATGTCATACTTAGAAAGGAATATATAAGGTATTGAGAGAGAGAGACCCCATAATGATCATTATACTAAAAACACCCCCACAACACTTTCAAACCAAGATACAGAGAAATAATAGAGATCAGAATGAATAAATTCCCAAAATAGAAATAACAAATCTAGATGAAGATCGGGGTTTTAAACCAAGGAACTCAGAAGAATATAAACCACCCAAATGAGCCTAGTAGATACCTATGGTTAGAGAGAGGTAAAAACAAGACAAATGATATAGGAATAGGTTGTGAAGTTCATTATAACCCACTAGGAATAAAGGATTCATTGTGTGAATCCCTTGATTTTTATGTATGTCTAAAAAGGCATCGCCTCAGATTAAAATGCTCAGAATAAAAATTCACTTTGTGAATGGAGTTCATAGATTAATCATTTATTAATTTCATGATACAAAAGAAAAACATCTTCCTAGATTTTTTTAAAATCTTTAATAACTCTTCCACAACCTGAAATGGTTCTATAGCTAATCCTCAGACCAGTCTTATTTTGTAAACAAGCTAGATTATCTTTGACACCCTCCAAACCCAAACTAAAATCTCTATAACACTAAAAGAGAGTGTACCTTTTAAAAGGATATTAAAATTCTAAAAATAATAGGAATTAAATCCATATAAAGGCACATGAAAATAGGTTATTCTAGATAGGGGTGCAGGAATCTACATAACCGATGATTTTCAATCCCAAGTCTCACGAGAATCTAATCTATTTCATCAAAACACTTTGGCTAATAATATATACCAACCATTCACAAATTTCATCTAAATAATGAATTATATCTTATAGGTACTCCTAAACTAAAACATTTAGCTAAAACTCAACCTCTTCCCAACTCATAACATGGGAGGGATTATAATGGTACTTATTGATTAGAGATATGTCAAAAACAACATTTATTCCTATAAAATTTTATGGTAACACTAACAGATAAGAAACATAAAAAAGATGATTAGTAACCTCAAATTGTTAAAGATATATTGAAAAAATCTTCCCATGTTTTTCAAGATGACATTGAAATAATTGAGGAGAAGCTCTCAAGAAATTATAGTCACAAAAAAACTCTAAAGGACAACATTGATGATTAATATAAAATTTATACCAATACCAAGCTGTATCTAAGCATTCAAGTATAACTTGAATCCTTTTTGATGTCTCCTAAATTAGAGTTCCCCACCTTTAACCAATTATATTTTAAATGAAAGGGTGATGATACAAATCCTCGAAGGGTTTGATTATGATAGATGGATGGTAACCATTATTATAAGATATCTTGAATAGTCCTAAAGTCATATTTCATGATCCATCAAAATCTAAGATATAGGTTTGAAGTATATCCACCAGAATCTAAATATCATGCTCTGTCTAACCATACACTTATAGATGTGAAGTTTTAATCAAATAAACCTGAGTACCTATCACCTCATAGAGACTCTTCATGAATCTATAAGTAAATATGAGATCCCTAGTCAGGACAATCGAAATGGGAATCACATAAAACCTCATGATATCCCACAGAAATAGCTTACATAGATCTTCAACCTTGGTGGTGTCCATGATCACAATAAAATGAGGAGAACTCATCAAATGATAAATTAAAACCAAAATATAATACCTTCTTTAGGGTGTATATGTAAATACAACAATGAATTCCATGAACACCTCATACCATTTTAGAAACAGGACTAGAAGGTGATAGAGAAATCCGAAGGCCTCAGGTGAAATACCTTTCTTGGTTTATAGGTGTAACAACATGACACATAATCCGTGATGTCACACTTCATACCTAACCATCAGAAATGTTGTCTCATGTAATAATACATCTTCATAGTTCTAAGGTGAACATACCACATATATCTATAATAATAACGAAATAACCAATTCCTCATGTGTGATAAAACAACAAAATGGTTACCAAAGGATAAAATAACATCATAAGGGAGGGAATAACTACAAATTATCTACCCACAAAATAATGCTTCCCTAATTCATCTGAACTCATCATATATCCAATGAACCTAAAGAATAAAATCAAGGAGGGATAATGATAACTAAATAATGGTTCAAACCATACCTAAATCATTCTTCTTCATATCTATATGAAACTGTGGGAAAAGTAACATAAGTTTCTCCTCCTCCTTTGATTCCCAAATATCCTTTGGTGGAACTTTCATATTTATAGAATCCATAAAGACATTCCCCTAACCCATGGTGTGGGAGATATTGATGTTGAACATATGGTGGTACTAAACCCATCATTTCTACTTGAGAACCAGTTCCCTATGAAAAAATTTATAGCAAAAACTCTTATGATCTAAAAATACCACGAACCTCTCCCTAAAAACATGGTTCTAACAACATTTATGTGTAAAATCACTATAGTGATCTCTAAGTCATAAGTTGGGAAAATTTTCTAGTGAATTCGATGTTGAAAATAACTATAAGAAAAGAAATTGATCATCATCCATAAGCACAGAACAATTACCAACACTATAAGTATATAAATAAACTATATACCCCTTACCAAGCTTAGGTAAGATCAAAATTGGTTCCGATGTCAAAATATATTTCAATCATAAAAATAAGTATAAAATTTACCATAGTTAGTGAATTTTACCCCTTTCATGGTAATAGAAGTAAATGATGAGTCCAACTTTGATAAATCCTTGAAAAACCTTCAATAGAATCTATCCAGTCTAAGGAAGCTCCATACATCATATAAATTCTATGGTTCCTCTTAAGAAAATATATCCTTATCCTTTTTTGGATCCACATAAATTACAGGATTAAAAATAATTTTCCCTAAGAAAATCACTTATTGGATAAAGAAATTTCAATTTTATATATTTCCATAAATTTTGTGACTCCTTAGGTTCTCCAAAAAATATTAGGATGGTTCTCATGATCACACTCAGATATCAATTAAAACATGATATCATCTATAAATATTATGAAAATGGTGTCAAGATACTTATGAAATATCTATTTCATCATATCCATAAAATATGATGATATTTATTTATACCAAAAACCATCACTGTATTTTAAAAATGGTCATACCTTATCCTTAAGGTGTTACTCGAGATATTAAACTCCCAAACATTGAGCTGCGGATAACTCGATCGAAGATAAATTTTTGAAAATATTTTTTACCCTTTAACTAATTGAACAAGTCATCCACATAGGACAAGGGGTACATATTATAAATTTTCACATAGTTTAACTTTTTATAGTATTTAAAAAAAATGATGTGAACCATTATCATTCTTGGAAAAATGAATTGGAGTTTTCCATGGTGAAACACTAGGGTGAATAAATCCTTTCTCCATAAAACTATAAAACTGGATCTTTATATCATTCATTACTAATGGAACTCTACAATAAGAGGGTATAAATACTGACTTCATATGAAAAACCATACTAATTTTGAACTCTATATCCCATTATAGATAAATAATATAGAAATTTTCTATGAATACATTGGTGAAGTCCTTAATAACCAAGGGAATATCAAGAATATGGTGAAAATCATTGATATAAACTACAAAGATAAGAAACAAACTCATGATCACTAGGCAGGAATCACCTAGATGGAAGTACTTCAGATCTTACTCTCACAAAAACATCCTAAAGACCCCATCAGTTATAGATAATAAAACATGACAATGATAGTAATAAATATCATCATAGTGATAAACTATTGATTAAATCTAGATGATTATGTTGGATATATCCAAATTGAGAACCAAGACATCCTACACTAACTATACTTTATATATCAATATAGATCATGAAATATAAAAAAACCCCCTTCTCCTTTCTCATTACAAATGGAATCAACAGATCCATAAAAAGGGCATGAGATCCAATAGAATTTTTAGGACATGAAAAAATAGGTAGATATGAATTATTGTGAGTAACCTATATAAAAAATCTGTTTTTATAGAATATGAAACAAAATGGTACCTCTCACAGTCACTGGGCCCGCATAAACCTCCATTATAAACTCATCCACTACATGAAGGTTATTTACTCTTGAGGCCTACAGTTATAACCCTATAAAATTAAAACATTATAAGTTTGTTTTAGTAGACTTTGTAGATGAAGATACTTGACCATATAAGGGTATAGATATAACGTAGAGGAACCCCTGCCGATGGATTTTGTGGCCACAAGAATTGCACATCATCATGGGTGAGAGAAAAATATCATTGGGTGTGACATATTTTTTCACATAGATATAAATTCAAGGCCACACTACTTGATATTTTAGATAGTGTATAGCAGCCCCACTATTGATAATAACCTCCAACACTCTTAGAATTATTGTGACACTTCCTCTTCATCCCCAATACACCATAGAAACTAGCATTGGATGAAAGATATGAGATAGAAATTCCAATATTTCCTTTAATATTCAATTATATAATAATTACTCTATCTACCATATAATAATAGGTGGTAATATTCGACATATATAGATGAAATTATATATCTATTCAAAACCACTATAGGAAACTTTGACATCTTATTTGATCATTTATCACCACCTATGGATAAAATAAACCAAATTTGTAAGAATATTGTTGTATTCTGACACAAATTTCTCTCTTTACTACAAAGAGTGGAACAACAAGGACTTTTACATCGATAAAGTTTTTAAAGAACCATTGAAATAAGAGGGTATTTAAACCTTTCCAATCTAATCCCACATTTCTTTTTTCATGTACCATTGAATCCCCAAACTACTTATTTGGACCATTAAGACTAAACGTTACACAATTTATCCTAATATCTTCAGATGTATCTAGGAATATGACCACATGATCAATATTTTCCCATAAGTCCTACACCTTATGGGACCCATTTTCTCCGTTTAGGTACATAGTCCTCTCATTTAGGAATTATTTATCTCAATCTCTATCTTCTATTTCTCTTGATTTTTCTTAAGAAGATTGGTTCTGAAGTCATTGTACATTCTGCTCCATGGTATGAACTGCCTGAATGATAGCCTCTATAAAATTTTGATCCAGGTGAGGACTACATTGAGGATCTTCTCTCCCAAAACTATAATAAACCAAACATTTGTAAATTAAATTCAATTTTAAATGAATAAATTCCATATTAAAAAATGTATAAATAGAAAACACATGCACTACTTTAGTTATTTATGACCGCTATAAAATATCTTATCATATTTAAAACAATGTTAAGTATCATAACCATTGAAAATATAGTCATTTTACAATGACCATTAATAATAGCATAATAATTCTTGTGAAAAAGTTCAATTGACATAAATGGAATAAGTGATTTCTTTAACTAATAGGATCGTACCCTATGAAGCCCATTTATCAGAGCTTCTAGGTAAGATTGCAACACATGTATTTTCCCTTGACCATTAAAAATTTGAGATTAAAAAACTTAAGCATGAACTAAATCGTTTATGGAAGAAGTTAAAGTTTATTTAGATCATTATCCAAACCATGTTTTTCAAACCACCCTGAGATAGTTCCACCATCACACACCTTACCCTTCAAGTGTACACTATTATAATAAAGGGTTATGTATCTAGACCATAATAGTATAAATATTTATATCCTCCTTTTTGATAAAATAATTATTCTAATTATCCCTTTTAAATATTAATTTATATGTAAAATTATATATGAATCGATGACCATTACATTTTTTAAGAGTTATTTTTTGGAAAATATATAGAATTAAATAAAAAACTCTTTTTAATAAATTAAATAATATTTAAATAAATATTATCATTAAATAATAACATTATTAATTTAAATTTATCTATATATAAATGATAATATAATTTAATGAATTCCAATATATCCTTTATTAGGGTTACAAAACTGTTATTATTTTTAAAAACCATCAATTTTAAATAAATTTGGATTATGAATTAAAATATTAAATGATAATACTTAGAGAATTATTTTTATAGAATAAATATTATTTTTGACATCAGTACATTGAAATTATCCATTGGTGAATTTTGTATAAATTTTCAAGATAGTGGAATTTTTGGGAAAAATTTAAATATGGTATAAATATATGGTATGTATTATGACATCATAATATCTAAAGAGTAGTGTAATAAACACTATAATGGGAGTAAATTACCATACATATTTTTCCCCTTTAATATTTTTTGAAGTTATTTAATTAATTTTATAAACACTTAATGAATCATCTAAAACAAATGTTATATTTTAATGTTTTAAAATCAATTCTTCATGAACATGACTCATTTCAACATCACCAAGGGTATAATTTTGTTGGGTTGAATTATTATAATTATAAAATATTAAAAAACACTTCTATTTGGAAGAAAACATGGGTATAAACCATAGTAAGGTTTTTGGTTTTGATTATTTTATCACATACTCTCCAAAACCTATGTTTAGAAATTAATAAATAAATCATCTCTCTTTAACTATAAATTCCCACCAATCATACTTTTATATTTCACTAAAAAAATTAAGGAAAATTTACTCTCCCTATACATCTATAAATCTATCCCATTGTATTTCAAATCTCTTATAATGATCCTCCCAAGATTTTCGAAATTCCCTGTAATGGTAAGGGAACCTCACCTCGTCCTATTTATTGAATCGCTTATTTAAATTATACCCTTTTAATCCCTAATTTTAAATTTTTCATTGAGATTTTAAACAGACATTTAATATTATTATGATTTATAATTAATTATAGATAACTTTTCACTCTCATTATACCCTTCCATGAACCTTTATCTACTCCCATTACGTGAATGAAATTTTCCTACGATTTTCCATGCCAATTTTTTTTATAGAAAATACCTATACCCATTTCCACTAAAAGGTATTAAAAAAGATGTACCTATACATAATTGATGTTGGAATCCATTATAATTAACTTAAATAGATTAATTTTGATATTATATATGATTAAATAATTTTTTTTATTATCTATGTGGAAAAAAATTCATGTACTTGTTATGAATGTGATAGGTGAGACCAGAATCATATATACATTTAATTAATTATTTAATTATTTTATATCATTATATTCCATGTTAGGTGAATGATATATTATCCTAAGAGTACTATGTTATTATTTATTGGTTGTTATACTTGATTTATTTAATGATTTCACGTTTTATATCCTTACAACATTCCTATGCTTCCATGATGTTATGAGCTTATATAATGATTTGATTTTCATGTTTTTGATTCCCACCCTTATATGTCACTTTGATATGCATATTTTATTAATTTCATCATGTTATTATTAGATTATTACCTTACTTGGATTTATATCTCACCCAATTCTTATAAACTCCCTAGGTGATCTAGTACAGTTTTAGAAGGTTCATGAAATATAATGTCATTTTATGGAGTTTTTAAATAATTTCATTGTATCTATATTTGAATTTATTCAATTATGTAAATATTTACCAAAAGGAACTAGGCCTTTCAATATTATATTATTTTATTATGTGTGTATTTATGTAATAAATAACAAAATAAAGTGTATAAAAGATATGGGTTGTCATCGTAGGCATCAGGGAAAGGTCTAGTTATTTTTATGGATTAGGATTAAAAAAAAACTTCGTGAAATCCTTATGAATATGGTTAGAAAATAGAAATAATCCCCTAAATTTTCATAATTTACCGATAGAGTGGTTTCAAATAAGAAAAATCTATGTTGTATATTACGAATAGATGTGGCCTTGGAATAATTGTACAATGGAGTAATAACCCCAAAAGGGAACATTGGGTATTAACTTGATTATCAACTGGTGAAAAAAGAGTCCTGGGTATAAACATGTATTCACACTCCTGAGGGATAACATTTAGAAAATTCATAATCTCTTTAAGAACCATTGTGAAGAAGACAAATGACCATAACATTTTATTCTTGAAAATAGACAATGGATAACATATATTTATAACTATAAATTCATAAGTTATGAAATATATTTCATTTATGAGTTATACCTTGAATTTAAATAATTTATAATTTATATGTTTAATAGATTGAAAATTTTTATAAATTTTTTTACCTTTATTATAGTCAATGGTTGTAAATATGAGGAACCAATTCAACGACTAGTGTGAGGGGAAATGAAATAACTTCCCAAATATGATTCCAAAATTTATGGGAGGAGGAATCATGAACTTTATTACAATGAATTATAAATTAACTCATTTTTTGAATAGAAACATTAATTAGGATGAACACCCAAACCCCCCTAAGAAGGTGAAAATTTAAATTGAGACCTTTATGGGAAAAAGGCCACCAAATTTTAGTTGATATTATGATCATTTAATCATGGAAAAATGGATAATATACATTTTAAAGATCATATTTATCCTATATTGATTTGATAATGACAAATCAAGGATTATTTTAATCTTATGGAGGGATAATTTGATCAATGATGGGTGGCCAATGAGCCTGTAACCAAGTAGTACAGGCTCGTGCTTAAGGGTTCCACCTCACCTCTTGAAAGGTGGAGTATCAAAAATCAATAAAAAATGAAGGCCTTCAGGCCATTAGAGGATCAATGGTGGGTGTTGATCAAAAATAAAAATCCTGATGAGGAAATTAAAGAAATGAAATGGAAATAATTCTATAAAATATTTTTCAATAAATATTTTAAATGCACTATTTGGCCTAACATATAGAGATATTTAATTATCATTAATAAAATGGATGAATAATGCATCGATATATATGAGGTGAACTTCACAAGACATGAAATAAATGAATTCGACCTTTCATTGACCCCAAAAGTAAATTTGATTAATTCTTTGGAGGGAGAAAGAGGATTCTATGAAAAACCATAGTGATTTAAGACATTTAAATCTATGATGAAATGGTCTTATGTTCCCACAATGTCAAAATAGAGATCATTAAATATCTAGGGTATCATGTGTTTGGACATAGGAAGTAGAGAATGATGTTTAATTTTGGTGGAATGATGGAGAAATCTCAAGGGATAATAATGTCCAACACCCCAGTTTTAAAAAGTGTGCGAAGAAACATACTATAAATTTTCAAACAAGGAAAAGGAAATTATTTAAGTATGGTAATTAAGGTAACCTAGATAGTGAATATCATTGGGAGAAACCCACTTATTTGATATAATAAATCAATTCTCCTATCATCCCTCATACTTTTGTCCAATTATTAAATTGCAAGGAATAAGGACACAATATTAATCTATAAAATAATCCAATTGTTGTTAATGAAAACAACCTACAAGGTTTAGAGATAAAGGGAGATCTTATTCTATCACAACTAATGAGGTAGATGATGATAATTATTTGGTGATTGGTATGCTAGTTATTCATTCAAGTATTGAAAACACACTATTTTATTCTAGTTTATGAATTATTTCATATCACACAAGTTTAGTATAACTACTCAAACTCAACCATAAAAAATTGAAGTTGATCTATCAGTGAAAATGACAAATGGGGAAATTGTTGAATCCTAACTAAATAACACCCCTATCTTTTTTTTGTGGGAAAAAATTCTTAGTGAACCTTGTGATACTCTTATTAGTGGATTTAAATTCTATTCTACCTATGGACTGGATTTCCTTGAATAGAGAATTTTTTGGAGGAGGAAATCACCCTCCATATTGTAATTCACCTTTCTATTCTATACAAGCTCAGGGAGGATCATCACTCTCTATTTTAATAATTATCTCAATCATGTATATTATTTCTTTATGAGAAAACATATATTTCTCAAATTATTAGTACTATGGAAAAGATCATCCATTATGAAATTGAAATTGTTAGGGAAAATGATAACGTGTTTCCTAAATAATTTCTAGGTCTTCCACCAATATATGAGGTTCAGTTCTCAATAGAACCTATACCCAAAGAATTTCAAATATCCAACACTCGATATAGAGTGGCCACTATTGAACTTTTATAATTGTAGAAATAACTATAATAAAATATGGATAAAGGGTTTATACACACATGTACTCGACCATGTAGTGAAACAATTCTTTTTATCTAGAATAAAAATGGTTTAATGTAATTATGAAATGATTATCTTTATCTTAACAAGATCACATTAATGAAAACGTGCCTCCTTCCATAGATTTATCACTTGTCTGATCAGCTGTGTGGAGTCGTGTACTTTTCTTAAGTGGATCTTTGGTTTGGATATTATCTTTTAAAGGTGAATAAGGTAGATATCCCCATGGTTTATTTTCATACAAGGTATATAAAGTAAGAGTTCATAATTATTCCATTTTGACCCACTAATGCTCTATCAATGTTTATAGACATAATGAATAGAGTTTTTATAAAGTACCTAGATAAAATTTTTGTTGGTATTTATAGATGATATTATTATCTACTCTAAAATCAAGGAGTAAAATGACAGTAATTTGAATATTGTACTGAATACCATGGAACAGGAAAAGTTTTATGATAATTATAGTAAATTTTAGATTTAGATGGAGAAAGTAACATTACTGGTAAATATTATCACTAATAAAGGGATATTTATGGATATTTAAAAAATAAATGTAATTGAAGGATGGACCAATCCAATATCTATGATAGAGAACCGTATTTCACTTGGATTAATTGGGTACTGTCATAAATTTTCAAGAAATATCTCAAAATATTTATGACCACTGACTAAGATAACACTAAAGGGAGTAATATTTTTCTAGACTGATAAATACAAGAAGTTATTTAAAGAGTTAAAGAATATTATAATCATTTAAATTATGATCATGTTACACAATAGTGGGGAGTGATTTTTGATCTAAAATAATGTATCCAAAAATGTCTTAGGTTATGTACTCATACAATATGAAAAAGTGAAAGCATATTCCTCCATCTAATTAATGATCCATGAACATAACTACCTAAGACATGATCTAGAATATGCTGCAATTATATTCACATTTGAATATTTGGATACATTATATCTATGAGGATAAGTGTGAAATATGTACAAACCCTAAAATACTCAAGTATATATTCACACGAAATTATCTCAATGTTCTCCAATGAAGGTCATTATATTTAATTAAGGATTATTATTCTTCAATCCACAAACATATTGCGAAGGAAAACAAAGTGGTAGATTATCTTAGTAGAAATTATCATGCAACCATATCCATGATGATAAATGAATGTGATTTAGTTTTCTTATACAAGAAATGTTCGGACATGGGAATAATAAAAGGATCTTTATCATACCTTTCTAAGATAACCACTCATCCATTTATTTTTGAGAATATCAATGATGCCCAAAAATATAATGAGGTGCTATAGAAAAAGGTAGGAAATATTATGGAGTTCAACTTTTCAAAATATAGAATTATATTCTTTAGAAGCTAGATATGTGTCCTATAAAGACCAAAAACTAAAATGGGAACGTCTAGATGATGCACATGGTTTATCTTTTTGTATTCATCCATGAAGAACTAAGATGTATAGAGATACAAAGAAAAACATATGGTGGGAGAAAATGATGATGCATAATGTATAAGTTTTATCTTGAGGATTAGTATACCAAAAATTCAAGGTTTAATGACAGAAGTCTAAGGTTATGATGAAAACATTTACCATAAAAATCTATAAATGAGAAAACATCACAATGTATTTCATCATAGGACTCCCTGATAAATCTAATGATAATTATTCCATCTAGGTAGTAGTTTATCACCTTATAAATTTAACACATTTAATTTCTATCAAGGATGATTTAGCTCTTGAAAAAATCACTAATATATACATAAGTTAAGTAGAAATAATTCATGTAGTACCACTCTCTATTTTATATAATTGATATATAAGGTTTACAATGAGGTTTTGGATAATCCTTTAGATAGAGTTGGATACAGAGTTGAGTTTTAGTATTTCTTATCACTCTATAATGGATTTTCAATCACAGGGAACCATTAAAACTATAGAATATATACTGAGATCATTTTTATTTACTTTCCATGGATGTTGGGATCACCACCTTACCCTAGTGGTGTTCTCATATAATTGGAGTTTACATTCTATCATTCAAATGGAACCTTGTGAGGCTCTATGTGGTAAGAGTTACTGGACTCATATATGTTGGGATGATATTAGAGAGAGGATGATTTTGTGACCTTATCTTATCTATAAGATGACAGAGAATCATAAAATCATACAACATCATATGAATTATGTACCAATTAGATATAAAAGATATGAATATATTCATTAATGTGACTTAGATATTCAGGTCATAGATAAAGTGATCCATTATATATATATGTGGAAAAAATTAAAAAGGTTTTATAAGAAGGGAAATCTTAATCCATGATACATTAGTTCCTTTGATATCCTTGATTTCTTTAGAGTTGTGGTCTACCGACTAGCACAATCACCTATATTAAGTACATGATTTGTTCCATGTATATTTCTTAAGGAATTACATATTAGACCCCTAACATGTACTGAATCCATAGGTAGATCCCTTGGAAAATGATCTTTCATAAAAGGATCACCAGGTGAAGATCCTCGATTATAGAGAAAATGTTCTAAGAAACAAGATAAATCACATATTCAAAGTATTTTTGTGGAAAAACATATTTGATGAAGAAAAATGGAAACCAAAAGAGGTGATGAAATATAATTAAACTCATTTATTTTAGGGTAAAATATAAAATTTTGATGAATTTTTTTTAAGGGATTAATAATATAACAACGTGATCTTTTATATATGAAATTCCCATTTAGAATGAATACATTCCTTATTAAGAAATGTAGTTATAGAAAAAAGATAGACTACTTTTGTTATTTTATACCATTATAAAATATATCGTATAATATTTAAATGACTATTAACTATCATAATATTCATGTTATTTATTTGAATTCTACCATTTTGATTTATAATTTCACCTATTAGAATAATTTTTACAAATCACATTATTATAATTATGATTTATATGCAGTTAAATACCATTGATTAATCTCATTAAACCCTTACATGAAACTATGTACACTTATTATACTGCCGAAATTATCTTATGATTTCTCCATGACAAACATTTTTGTTGTAAATAACTATCTCCATTTCTAATAAATGGAATTTAACAATATGTACCAATACATAATTTATTTGGTAATCCCATGTATATAACCCACACATTATAATCACGATATTAGATGTGGTGAAAAATATCCTTATGTTGTATTATCTATATAGAATGAAAATGAATGTACATGATATAAATGTGGTTGGTGGGATTTGAATTATACAATCCTCCATTACATTGAGTAATCTTTTTTATCTAATGATATACCATGTATAGTGCATTAGAGGTTTTTTTATTCACACTATGATAGGATGTCTTAACGGTTTTCCTTGACTTAACTTTACAATGCAATGTTTTATATTATTTCTACATTATTATATTTTCATGATGTTAGAAACTTATATCATGTTCGATGTTCATGTTTATGATTCTCAGCCTTATATTTCACCTTGATATTCCTCTAGTATTACTTTCCTAATGTTATTATTTTATTATTACCTTATAGGTCTTTATAGATCATCCCTTTCTTATGTGTTTTCCCAGGTTATCCTATATAGTTTTAGAAGATCCATAGAATATAAGGAAATATTATGGAGTTTTTAAATAATGTTGTTGCATCCCTATTATATGTTATTATTTTATATAACTAAATAGACAAATAAAACACGACTCTTGATCCTTTGTGATTTTATTATATCTATCTTTATGTAATAAATCATGAAATAATGTGTATAAGAATATGGTTTCTCATATGAACTTTCCTATATAACCCATAGAAGCTGTCTTAGTGGAATATAACTATACACTAGAATAGATGAAGAATATAATAAAATATATTTCTAGATACTCACTACAACCTATATATCATGGTCAAAACTCAACAAAGGGGGAACACATCCCAATATCCTAGGGTAATTTAAGGCTCGTTATAATAAGATCTCATGAGACACTCATCACAATCTACCTCTCAAGTCCCGATAATCCTATATTTTATCTACCAATGTTACCAATACTAAGAATATACCCCATTTGATACCAATATTTAATAAATTTACCTAGTTACCCTAAAAAATAGTACATGAATAGATCCCTTATAGACCCAAATTGTGTTCCTAATCTCCACAGGTTGATGACTAGAACCTGGGCATCAAAGAAAAACCAAAGGGAGTGATTTCATCCATCCTGAAACAAAATAAATGGTATATGTACATATTAGGAAGAAATAGTGGATGAAAAAATAAGAATAATAAATTATATAAATATATAAAGATAATATTAGTGATACAAACCAAAGGAAGATATTGAAAATTAAAAGATGCATGTTTAATGAAAAAAATAGATAATAAAATTGGAAATAATTTGACCATTTGATATGTGGGAAACATTATTCCATCTCTCCACAAAGTACCCATACCTATCTGACAGAAGCCTCACTACCTCACTAAAGTGCCTTTATTTTTCCTACCTCATAAGAAAATACATGGGAAACACCCCCAATAGAGTGTGCATGTTATGATCTAAAAAGGATCAATAGGATCTCACCCATGTGTTTCATGCTAAGTATCTATAAAATAATAAAAATATGCACAATTTTTAGAAAATAATTCTTGATAAGTAGTGAAATAATATTATATAAAAATCATGATAAATAGTTTTCCCATTTTATAAGGTTATAAAATTTATAGGATTTTTTTTCAAATCATAAATCCATAAAAACATTTTCATTTATTGAAGAAAGAATATCAAAGATAAAATAAAAAAACCAAATATCAATTATAAACATGTCTAGGATCATAATAGGTTAGGATAGATAGATCAATCATACCATAAATATGACTAGTGAGCACATCAGGTCCATAGAACCTACGAATAAAGTCTAGAGATAAAAGGTATAACCTAGAAAGTAGACCCCCCATAGTGTCTATCAATTCCTAGATCCCTTGAATATATACTATAGAATCATAGGGACACCCTATAAAGTAAACCCCTTGGTAATATCTATGGATTAGGCACAATACTACACCTTTCCCCAATGTACCCAAGGACTATAATGTGATAGGTTTATAAAATCATTTCAAAAGTTCTTATCACATTTCATAATATAGTTACAAAAAACTATTTTTATCAAAATATTTTTTGATTTTTTTTTCAAAAATACATTTCATAATGCTTTGAAAAACACTAATAATTTTAAAAAATGAAGTGGAAACCATATTTTATCGTGAAAAATATTACACACACAAATCAATCAATCATTTCAATTCAATTTGTAAAAATTTTAGTAAATAAATTACATTAAAGTTTTATTAATCAAAGACAAGAGATTGAACCACCTACCTCAATCATGGGTCATGCCCCACCCATAGAAGGATCCACACAAACCAAGAGTGTAATGAAAAATGTATATAAATTTAAAGAGATCCTATCGTAAATTATCACATCTTCGAATCATATTCCTTAAGAAGAAAGGGCTGAAAAAGAGGCCAGACCAACACATACCTCAAGAAACTCATGCACTATACCACAAAAAAACCAGAACTGAACCTCAGATGACCACAACAACAAGTAATTAATATCATATTGAGGGATAAATAACTTCTTGATAATTAGACTCAAAAAATTCATCCTATAATCACTAATAAACATGGATATTAAGCAGTAACAATGGAATGAATAAAACAATTATCAAAAGATAATCAGCCAACCAAGCAGGAGATCAATGTGACAAATGTAGGAACCCTGATGATTGTAAACCACCCAATTACACCTATTATAGACCCAAGGTTAGATAGAGTGAAACAAAAAATGAATAAGGGGGGACATGGTCTTGTAGTAAATAAAAACATTATTGACAAAAAGGATTCACATCTTCAATCATTGATTCATAGTGTGCATCCCCTAGGTTTTATATAGGTTGAAAAGGTATCAACTCAAAATAAATAACTTAGGTGATGATTTTATGACATGAATTGAATTAATTTCTAAAAAATTTGTATGATTAAAAATGTGTAAAATTTATTTCAACTTGAAAATGTATTCCTAATGAAAATCTAATTTAGGATGTGAACTAGTTATGTAGCTAGAACCCAACCTAGCCTCATTTAGAAAACTAACAATATTATCTCTAAATACCACCCCATCCATTGTATTAGATATTAAACACTAAAAGATAACATACATTTTACAAGGATAATACACACAAAACTTTTTAAATGGGATTAAATTTCAATAAAAATTTAGGATATGTTTTTTTATTATTTTGAAGTCTCGGGGAGGGTATATGTTTTCTCTAATTATTTTATATTTATAATGATACTAATTATGAAAATTTTATATTGGATTTATTTTCACTTTTTATTGAAACATGGTATAATTAGTCATTGTTGGGATATAAATTTACAATTTAATATTGATTATGTTAATTTATTATACCGATTATTATTATTAGAGTTTATTATTTTCTCTCAATTATTTTTGGGACGATCAATTTTTTTATAAATCACTCACCAAGTGATACTCATAGCCAGTAATTCTAGTCTCTATACTATGGTGATTAGGGAGAAAAATTGAGTCTATGTAGTGTTTTTCCTAAGTTTCATTGTCATGTTGGAGATTAAAATAACATTTTACATCATCTATAAATGATTATACATTATAGAGCGTTTCATTTTTTATACCAATTATGTATCCTAGGCCTATAAAAGTACCATAGATGGACAATGATAAATTTGGGTATTAATTATGTCATCCAAATACCTCCAAAAATATATTAAATTTATTATATAGAGACATTATGAATCTTAAAAAAATGGTAAATATGAATATCAACAATGTAATATAAAATAAAGTGAATGTATATGTGATTTTTTCTTTTTTCATGAAATGGGTCACATCTTAGGGGGATTAAATTTTTTTATAGTGATAAAAATAATTAATAATTTTTTTTAGATATTATAAATTTTTATAATGCTTAAAAACTAGGTTATGGTGATAATATATCTTATTATATATTGATGCACTTATTTTAGTAAAATGTTAATGAAATGATTCATCTTTAAATCCATTATAATTAAAGGTCAAATGTAAAGAATACCCTGAACCAAAAAAATATATTTTTCATTTTCTCTATGGATAATATGTTTATTTCCTCTTTTTTATAAAAATTCAGTTTAGGATAATGAATCTATTTTTCAATGATAAGCATTTCATTGTGTGTTTATCCTCTCAACATGTGTCGTCTTATCCTATTTTTATATTTTATGAATTTCATAATTATTTAAACATCAAGCTACACTAATCATTCAATTATAGTAATAAATCTACCAATGGTGATATACATATTGATCTTGATATCATATTCATTAAATGGTAGTAAATTAAAACCAATTAAGTATACCTATATCTATATAAAAACCCATAATTATTTAAAAAACTAAAAGAGATATAAATTTATAATTTAATATTAAGGTATCAAATAACATGAAGAAGTAATGTTACAACAAGAGAGTGGGTTTCAAGATAAAAGTGTTGAATCCTCAATAAAAAATGTGTTTATAGTGCCCAAAAATAGATAGACCCTTAGGAGTGAATAAGTTGTCCCTTTTTCACAAATTATCCCTTCTAATTGAACATTATTCATTTATTAATATCTAAATCCACTTAATTCATGTCTTAAAACATAACTTCAAAACTATTTAGTGTTTAATAATTATTCAAAAATGTGGTTATAGTGCCTAGATTTTATTTGATAATTGGGTTTGTAAGGAGATATTGTTGAATCCGTTATCCCTTTTTTCAAGTTATTAATTTTAATTAAATATATATGATTGGCTAAGATCTAAATCCTTCAAATGTGTGTCTCAAACCCTCACCTAAAAAATGCATATTGTAAATGGAACATGAAATAATGTTTTTACAGGGTTCATCCTGATTGTGAGACCCTACAACTTACTGTGATTGGTTTAATCCCCAAATAAAATATTCTACAATATAAACACTAGTAGTTGTGTAACACCCCATTATTTTAAATTAATAAAATTATATTTGATAGTATATATGACATAATACACTAATCCTAGAAGAAAAATGAAATATTATTTAAATACAACTATTATAAACTAGAAATTAAATTGGAGATATGAATAGTATTAACTAATTTGATAATTATATATATATATATCCATCTAATTTTTTTTGATAAATCATTTGTAAATAATCAATCAAGTATTTCTAAAGTCATTTATTCTATAAAAATATATTTTCCTCAATTTTTTTTTATTAAATTTTGTGAGAAAATATAATAATTAATTTATATAAATTTTATAAATTTTATTTTATAAAATTAATATTATTATTATTACAAAATTAACTTAATGCAAAATTTCCGGATTTTTCAGAAAATAACGATTTTCAACGAATAGTGAAAAATGCAGGCATAGTAAAACTATAATTGATTTTTAATAAATTAAGTAATTAAAAAGTACAATTATTATTTTAATTTATATAAAATAAAAATATTTTTTATTTATTTATATTTTACCTAATTAATTTTATTTAAATCTTCTTGAAACTAGATTTTCGTATAAGTTTATTTTTAGGCTTAAAAACACATTTTCTAAAAACCTTTTTAAAGAGAAGAATGTTTCTCAATTTTAATTAATTAAAATAATACCCAATGAAAAATAATTTGAGTGAAATTTATATATTATATACCCATATTTATTAATTTAAATACATATAATTAATATTACTAATGATATATTTAAGGTAAAATAATCTTTTCCTTGAAAATGATTTTTTTGTCGAGAAACTGATTTTATTCTCACTTGTGGGTTTTATTTTTAATTAACTATAAAAAATCTATGAAACTAATTTAATAAAATTTAATAAATATTTTTAATAATCATAATTTATATTATATAATTTTATCAAATTAATTTTCAGTTATAATTTATAGTAAAAATCGTAAAACAATAGTTGTTGTGATAAAAATATTAAAATGGAAAAAGTGTGTAACCTAGTGGTAAAGAGGATAACACATTAAAAACATTTTTATTTGTGTTATAGGAATTTATTAGACTTATATGTGATCTAATCCTTTTTTTTAAAATTTTGGAGTCAATTGTCTTTATTGTGACTTCACATTATTGAGTAGTTTATGGTATTTACAAAAATGTAACTCCTCCCAAATTATAAAAGGAAACCCAATATGCTCTCCTTTACACAATTATAAAGACATTTGTTTTTCAAAAAATTCCTTTCTAATTATATTCCTTACTTCCCTACCCATGACCTATAATCCCCTGGTCACTCAAAAATTCAATCTAGAAAAGATTTATGTGTAATCCTAAAGAGGTTTTCCAGAGGTATTGTCTTAACAGAGCATATTGGTTTTATATATTCTTATATAAACTTAAAATATTATTAAACCATGATGATATTATATATCCAGTATATAACATATAATATGATGTTATTATGTCAATTTAATACCCATGATCCATCTCCACTTCCATCAAATGTGAAATGAAACCATCCTTTGTGTATACCATGGACTATCGAATCACAAACTAATATAATTGGTTTTACATTATCACAAATCATAGTCTCTATTGATTATATATCTATTGTTTTAATATTATATAATTTAAATATTAATAATTATTTAAAATTAATATTTCACATAAATTCTTACCTTAGAATCCATTGGAAAATGATATTGTTGTTCGTGTGTTTGGTGGATTACAACCTCACACGAAGATATGTTTTTATTATTATTATCGCATCAAATGGATAGATTATGTAAGTATATTTAAATAAAAAAATATTATATTTATTATATATTTATAATCATTTAAAGAAAAAATAAAATTTACCATCTTTCCGCCATGATCGTTGAAAAATAGAAATGTTATGCATGCGTACATATAACCCACCATCTATATAATTATAACGTAGTTCAATTATTATAAAAATATTTCATAGTCCATTTAAAAAGAAAAATTTATGAATAAAAATTATAATAATTTAATTGTTATTATATTTTAGATTATGGATCAATTTCACCTTTTTCCGCATTCAAAACACTAATTTCATTTCCAATTTAGGAACTGAAACTCCTTAAAAAAACCGACATAGATATAACTAATTAATTAATTAAATATTTCAATAAATATATGAAGTTAATGGTATAATTATAAGGTGTAAAAACTGTAAAATTTTCCAAATAAACAAAATAATTGATATATTTTTATTATATAGGAGAGAAAATGCATACATGACAATGTATGGACATGAGGTTAGGGTTTCATCTCAATAATTATTTCTTTGAAACACATGTTATTTTATGCATATAATTTCACAAAAAGGATGTATTCAATTAAAATTAAAATATTATATAATTATTACTTCATAAATAATGATATTTTAATTTAAAATTCATTTAATTAATTCATGACAGTTATGATTCAAGAGTTACTAAAATTGTAAGGGTTTATGTTTCAATCTCATTTTAATCATGATTTTTTATGCTTGATATCCATTATTAGAAATTGTTTGATCATTTTATAATAATATATTAATTTTATTCTAATATGTTTATTCATTAATGTTTCTTATAATATTATGATTTTACTATATTTAGTAATTAAAATGATTGAGATATTATTTTCAAGGAAAATAGACTTTATTTTTCTCTTCGATCGAAAACCCTTTCTCATCCATGTCATTGATTTCATTAAATTGTTTTAGAAAAGGTTTTCAATATTACTATAAGAATATTTTATATAATTTTTATTCTTTTTAGTTTATATAAAATGGTTTAAAAGGAATATTATTATTATTTTTCAAATGTTTAACTTTTGAATTTTTACTAAAAATGAGAATGGAATCTGTGATTTAACATGTATGGAATGAACAATATTTTAAACTATCATGAACATTGTTTGACTTGATGATTACTTTATAATTTTTTAATTTTATTTTATAATAAAATTATTTTCACAGTATTCTAGTAATCATTTCTTTTCAAAATTTATATTCAATGTGGAAATGTTATTTTCCTCGAGAATGTTTTCAATATTTTTTTAATTATTTATATTCGTCATCAATAACAACCTTTAATGTTTTTAATTAATTCTAAACTATGAATATATATATATCTTATATGTATAACTTTATCACTCTACCTTACATTAAATGGGTAATATATACCTTATTTTCATCTCTCAAGTGCCTTCATTATGAAATTTCCTTTGATAATTTAATGAGATAAGATTATGGAATGCATTTTCTATCCCTGGGTAATTCTTATATTAATTCATTATGATAGATTTCATTTTTTGTGGGACTCATAAATCATGAACATATTGTGATATGTGAACCTAGATAGCACTCCAATCCATTGGGTAAAGATTTAGTGTTATGACGCTTCATGTATGGGATTAGGGAGTAAACCTAATCTATTATGGGGCCTTTTAAACCAAGTGATTTTGTCTTTGTTTTTAGTCATGACTCATTTTTATGTCATGTTATATGTTTTTACTGACTTTCATATAATTTCATAGACTTATAATACCATTTTATTTATTTTTTTACCCATGTGATTAATAATGTGACATCTCTTTTAAGATATCATGTATACCTTTAACTAATGTGTTATGTATCCATATTATGTTTATTATATTGCTTGAATTTTTAGTTAATCACTTTAGTGTATGTATTTTTTAGGTTATACCATGCAGTTTTAGGTTTGCTAATGTATTTATGATCTCATTATGGATAATAATAAAATAAATTTTATTTTTTATCACTTTTATGGTTTATAAACCCATTATTAAATAGAAACTAAGCCTCATGATCCTTAGATTATAATTAATGGGTGGTTATGTAATAAATGAATTAATAATATGTGTAAATGTTTTGGTTATCTATAGTTAGTATCAGAGTAAGGTAAATTTGTTTTTGTGTATTAGAATTAGAGAACACTAGTGAAATTATTAGGGATAAGACTTGAAATAGTAAGACATCCCTAAATTTTGGTAATGTATTAAGTAAGTGGTTTATAAGAAAAAATAACCCTATTTGGATAATAAAAGTGTATGTATCCTTAGAATAGTTATACTAAGGGGTAATAACCCTAAAATTTTTATATTTAGTTGGACTTATTTGTAAAATACTACACAAAAATAGGCCTTTCTACACACTTGGTTTTACACCCATATTAGATATGGTTAAGTTAATTGACATTTTCTATATGAACTAAAATGATGAATTAGTGATTATATCCTATGTAAAAATATTATATGTAATAGAGATATGGGATAATACAATTTTTTTATTTGATATGTCTATAGTATATCATATTTTTAAATGAATTTATTTTTTTATGTTTTCTATTACAGTTGTTTAATATAATTATAGATATTTTTGGAGAGAGTCTTGGTAAAAAAACCCTTGGGTTTAGTATGTGTTTTAGTGAAATGTTTATTTGAGGAATGATGATTTAATATTGTATGTAAATAAGTTTAAAGGTATTTATAACCTTCATGGATGATATGATCTTTGATAAATATGTTTTTTAAGGATATTCATCATATTTTCAGGAACATTATAGAAATTATATTAATATTGTTTTATAAAAAGTAAAAAACTTCTATGAGGTAATAACCCATAACATATGGAAAAGACACAAGAATTTAACCTATAACCAAAGGAAGATATGGGTGAAATATTTAACTTGGCCTATGTGATTTACTATCTAGTATGACATTTTTTATATAAGTGATATGATAGATAAATATTAATTTGATCAATAATTTTTGAGGTGATTAATTATATTTTGAGGGATGTTATATTAGGTTGAAATATATATAACCCTTAGTTTTAATTTAAAGGATTATTTGGAAAGAATGTTACTGAATTTTTGGAGAGGTAAACTGATGGTTATTAAGGATGCACACTTATGGAACAAATTATGTTGAATTTTGGTAGTTATTATTGAGGTAATAAAGATTAATGTATTATATTGTATAACTTGTGATAACCATTTTTGTTTTATAATATATATGAGGAATATATTTATATTATTTTAAGGATTATGTTATATATTATAAGTTTATTTTAATTCTTTAATAATTAAACATTCATATTGATTACTCATTATTTATAAAAAGATATGATATTTTGGTAGAAATAGTTAAAGTATAAAATTATAATTTTCAAGTAAGTAAATTTCCTTATGTTCTTCTTCTAGATAGAAAGTAATTATACAATTCTAGGAAATAGATCTTGAAATGATGATTTTACCCTACCAAAATACTTTATGATGAATAGATGGTATTTTTCACACCACTTTGGTTTATGGTTTTGTATTTGTTAACTTTCTCATGATAGTTCACTTTTAAGTGATCAATGGTCTCTTTCACCCTCCATCATTATTTGGAAATTATTATTTTCTTAAAATTCCATATTTTGACTTCATTATAATGTTTTACAACTTGTAAACCTAGTTATTTGTTTAGTTAACCTTCATAATTCCCTTTTTCTCTTATGAAGAGGAAGTTTAATTTACCCTCTGTATGATGAGGTATTTCAACAAAAGAATTTTCAAATATCAAACCTTTAATTACTGAGTTCAAGTTAAAATTTATAGTTAGAAATTTATTTAAGGGGTAAATGAATCACCTTGATATTTTGAAGTAATAACATTATTTTTGATAGCATATACAAGCTACACTGAGCATAAACGAACCATGAAATATTATTTAAATATGACCACTATAACATACATATTAATTTAGTGGTATAAATATGAATAACTAAATTATGATATATATATATATATAATACTCAATATAAATCTATTGATAAATATTTGTCAAATAATCTCCCAATTTTTATTAAACTCATTTTATTATTCAAAAATACATTTTCATCAAAAATGATTTTTACTAATTTTTGGGAAAATAATATTATAATTAATTTTAAAAAATTTTAAAAATAGTTTTGATAAAATGAACATAATTTTATAAATAATTATATAAATATTAACTTAGGGTGAATTTTGGGATTTTTTTAAAATATTGATTTTTCAGTGAATACTCTAAAATTCTAGTTTTTGTAGAACTGTCATTTATTTTTAATAAATTAAGTAATTTAAAAGTAAAATTATTAATTTATTAAGGATAAAAAATAAAATAAAAATTATTTTTTAGTTATATTAAATAAAATAATTATATTTAAATCATATTTATAGTGGATTTTCGTATCAATTTTTTTGGGCTTAAAAACACATTTTTCAGAAAAAATATTTTTAAGGTGAAAAATGTTTCTACAATTTAATTAAATAGAAAAAACCTAATTAGTATTTATTTAAGTAAAATATAAATATTATATATCTATATTTATTAATTTAAATTCATATAATTTACATTACTAGTCATATAGTTAATATGAAATCATCTTTTCCTTGAAAATGAATATTTAAAAAACAACTTTTCATTGCTCTTGTAGGTATTGTTTTAAATTAAATTATACAAAATACATTAATTTAATTTTATAAAAATTCTTCCATATTTTTAATCCACCTAATTTATATCATATAATATATTTAACTTAATTTTTGGTTATAATGAATAATAAAAACATTTAAAAAATAGTTACCATTGTAAAAAAAATTATAATGGTAAAAGTCATTAACCATAGAAGTAAAGAGAATAAAACGTTTATTTTTTTAATTTATAGTGTTAGTGTATTAGATCATCCTTATAAATCCTCAAATAATTTATTTTTTAACATTCTTGGAACTTGGCATGAGGGTGACTTCCCATAATTGAATAGTTTTGGTTATTTACAAAAAATCCACTCCTCCTAAATTATTAAAGGAAACCCCTATGATATCATTAAAACAATTATAAAACCTTTTGATTCAGCCAAAAACATCCAAAATACCTTTCTTAATTCCCTTTCTATGTATTATAATCATTGTTTTGATCACAAATTTAATCTATTAATGGTTTTGGTATAATCATAAAGTGGTGGTCTGAAGAAGTGTTATTATTCTTAATCGAGCATCTTTGTTATAATTCATCTTCCACATCCTTTAAATCTTGTTAAACTATGTTAATATAATAAAAACTTTGCCATACATATAATATTATTTTATTTTGTTAATGGATACTCATAAATATATATCCAGTTACATCAAATGGGAAATAAAACCATCGTTTGTGCGAATGGAAGACTACTGCCTTATGAACCAATGTAATTCATTTTCTATCATCACCTATAAAAAATATTCATTATGATCTTAATATTTTTTAATCATTACATATTAATCATTATATAAAGTTAATATATCATTTATCATTCTACCTTATAATACTTTAAAAAATGATAATGTTAGTCATGTGTAAAATAGACTACCACCACGTGAAAGGATATGATTAATTTTTTATTACCTCATCACATGGATGGTATATGTATGTTTATTTAAAGAAAAAAACAAGATATTAATTTAATAATGATAATTATAGAAATATAAAATAAAATTTACCTTCTTTTCATCTTGATCATTTAAAAATGGAAACGTTACACATGCGTACGTATGACCTACCATCTCTATGATTGTAAAAAAATTAATTTTTCATTACAATATTTAATTGATGGTTTTAAAACTATTTTTTGTAAAATATACTATACCATTAAAGTAAAAGCTTATTATTGATGAAAATAAATGTTACTAAATTATGAAAAGTGTAAATTTATTAAAGTTCTTTCATAACGTGGCATCAAATAAACTGGAAGAGAATCCGACCAAATGAGATCCATACCAAATACTTTGTTAGAAAGTTAATCTTCCACCATGTTTCCACCCAAAGACATGCATTATAATAATACTGAGCCTCATAATGGAATTAATACATTCCATCCATCGAGATGTGAGTCCCATGATATATGCAATGTACCATTTTTTATAGCGTGCATGCGAGTAGAAAAATTACTTTCCAAAAAATGATTATTCTAACCATTAATTTTTTAAAAAGACATGGAATTAATGATTCCTTGAGTATTAACCTAAAATTAATATCTCACTCTACATAAACCCTAGAAGCATCAAAAAAAATTTCATTATGATCATGGAATACCTCTCCACACCCCAAGTGTCTTAGATTCCCTTTTAATACACCATCTGATTTGATTTTAATCCAATTAGTATATGGAGGATTCCAAAAAACCTCAATTGTTCCCACTGCTTGTTTTTAATTCATAGATACACCCAATATTCTTAAAATCAAGAAATATTGAACACTATTCATGTAATACCCCTTATACACTACACTCAACCTCTTGACTGCAACTAAATTCCTCAACATCATTGAGTACAGACAGAGTGCATTTCCACCATGGATACATGAATTGCAGCCGAACCAGAGAAAATGTAGAAGTTTAACCACTGCAACCATTTTTTTCAAATCTAGAAAGAGATGAAATTTCACATGAAAAACTAAAAAAATATTTTAGATAGCTTTAGAGTAGTTATTGAATGCCAAATATGTCTAAGACCTCCTTCCACAGTGCTGGGGAAGTCGTACAACTAAGAAAGAGATGATCGACATCTTTGTTGTGCTGATTGAAAATATAACACCTTGAACAAAGGGATATTCCAAATAATTGTAACATATAATCCATTGGTAACCTACTGTGAACCAATATATAGATAAGAGAGAGATGAGAGGTCCTGATCCAAGTTTTTATGAAGCTTTTGTTCCAATTGAGTTTTCTATTTGAATCCCTAGTAACATATTGATAGATTAACATGTTAGTGAGAACACCATTTCTGGATTCCTCCTAAAATAAAATATTAGAACATGATAAAAAAGCGTATCCATTTATAATTCTTATAAATTCATCCTGTATATGAGGTTGGGGGTATCAAAATAAAACTTTATAGTAATATGGGAGTGAATAGAAGAATCGAGAGGCTGGAATTTGTCAATTAGAGTGGATCCTGTCCAGTATTCAAGCCATAATTTAAGAGAGGAGATCTTATTAACAATACATCTTGAACAAGACCTCATGTTCTAGATATAATCCTTTACAACATGACAAATGGATGAATCCATGTAATTAACACTCCTCTACTTCAACCTTTCAAGAAATATTTCTTTAAGGAATCCCAAAGAAGCTGAATTGATTTTAATGAGTTTTCAAGTGAACCAGGCTTGGAGATATTCATTAAAAAGGATGAAATTATTGATTATCATACCCACATTTTATATATAATCATAAAAAGTTTCAAAAATAATGGTGACCATATTTTTTTCTTGAACACTTACACTCTATATAAGATTTTTAATACTACCATTTAAATGTTTTATCAATACCTTGGGCCATTAATATACCATAAAAGAGTAAATTAGCTTGGAAAAATAGTTATTTTAACCAATCTTATTATATCACCCATTGATAGGTTCTTCCCCTTACAAGAAGTTAGATGATTTATAATTTTATTATAAATTACAGTAAAATAAAAATCCTCTATCCTTTACTAGAATAAAGGAACTACAAGGTTGTAGGAGGAAAATGATCCCTCTTTTATGCCCATATTTGAAAGGACGAAGTTCTTTCTAAGAAGAGATAATCTCTTCCCAAAAAAGATTAATTATTTTTCCTAACCAATTATTTTCTCATAAATAATCTCATAGTGATGTAAATATTTTTTAGAGACTCGATTATTCTTTTTACTAGCCAGCATAAAAATTATTATATTATTAGCATAAAAGAGATGAGTTGGAGCAATGACTGTAGAGACCCGAAGCTTAACGTACATGGATATTACATTACTTTTGCGGAATACTTAGTACATAACAAAAACACACACACAAGGATCGTAATAGTTTAGTGTTTTTGGAAACTCGGAATATAATCTTCTAATCCTGGTGAAAGATCTTCAACATCTCCCATAAAGATCTTCCTTCTTTTATACCTAAAACCTTTCTTTATATCCTGGGGAAAAGAAAACATAAAAGGGTGAGCTCAAATTCTCAGTAAGGGTAAACAAAAGAAATATAAATCACATCGTATACACAAGCACATAACTTTTGGAAATCTTAACCTGCAAAAGAGATCATAATTTCATAACATGGGATTAATCATGGAAGTGAAATGTAATCACAATAATCATAATTTAAAACATGAAACTTTGTGGCATACACACATAATCATAGAAAATCATTTCTTGTTAGTCAAGACTCATTTCCAAGACTATCTTAGTGGACAAAGTCCCTTTCTGAACCGAGTCACCCTCGTTTCAGTCCTGTTTCAATGAACCGGTATAACCTACCATTCCAGCCATGTCTATCTCATGAGATATAAAATCTTTACCCAATGCATTGGAGGGAGATATAGGTCCCACCCATCTCATAATGATACTATTATTATGTGTGCCACAAAATCATAAATCATACATCATTTCATAACCCATGTAATAAAAATGGGAATCTTAAACATCGTGACATCATAAAACAATTCATATAAGATAAAGGAATTTATAAAAATAATTCCATCACAACATTATAAAATCAATGTAATAATAGAGATAAAAATACAAACCTTTATTATCTTAGATGGAAAATAATTTTGATAAAACACTTGAACTCCATTCTTGAGGAAAAATATCCTTTCTACTTCAAAAACATTTTTCATTTCTTAACATGTCATAAAATTTTAAACTAAAAGAATTAGATTAAAAATAAACTTGAAAACTTGTAAAGTAAGCTTCTTGGAAATAATGTTTTAAAAATCCATTCATGCCATATAAGTTAAAAAAACATTCTTCTCGTACTTTTGTCGGAAAAGTCAAAAAAGTACCTCGTACGAAAAATGAAAAAAGATTCCTTTCATATCTTTTACTAAAAACTTTCCGAAGGGTAAAATTGGATTTAAACAATTGTAGGTGAATGGAAATAATATTACATATTGATGAAACATGGATGTGGATGATAAAATACACCCCAGCAAATACTAAAGTATAAACAATCTCGGATAAAAATGAGATTGTGATATTTCCCTTACCTTAGGTCCGATTTGCTTCGTAAGTGTCCGAACCTCCTGTATAATGATTTAAATAATGTCATTTACTTATTACAGAATCATATTCATTGTTATTATATCATATATGGTTCACTTATGACTTTATATTACCCGTTCTTTTGTAAATTCCATGTTAAAGAGCGGTTTGGGTAAAATTGTTTCATTTGTCGTCCGTGTTTTGACTTGTAATTATTCATATGATTACTTAGATCATGATTACTTAATTCCAGAATATAAAACATGATATATATATATATATATATATATATTCAGAATATACATATATATAATAAATCAGTAAATGGAAAGAAATACACCGTTCATGGAGACGGTAGTCCGTATGTACACATGAACGCTGTTTTCGTTTCCTTATTGAATTGAATGGAATTAAGTAGATGAAATAAATATAAATATACATTAATCCAGTATCTTTATTATGTCATATATTTCATTAGTACTTATTATATATACTTTATAATCATTCATGAATGGTTAATCATTGAGAATGAATCTCATCGCGTCATGGAGACGGTAGTCCGTACGTACGCACGAGCGATGATATCGTTCCCATGGTCGGGGAATTGTGTTGAAGTGTATGTATACTATTTCAGTATCAATATAAATTTATAATAATCATGTATAGTTACTCATTACACCATTATACCCATCCAAGTAAGGTGGTGACGGAAAATAGATTACACCACGGCGTGGAGACGGTATTCCGTACGTACGCACGCGCGGTGATTTACTTTTTCCGTAGGATGGATAGAAGGTTAATTAGAGTTGTTTCATATTTATAATAACATATTAGTATATAATAAATACTGATGTTATTACTTTATCATGAAACAACTAAACAATAAGAAGTTGAAGAAGAAAGAAATTGAAAAAGATCGGTAATGGATATTACCTCTTTTTGACGCGCCTTCACTTAACCTCCACTTAAAGAACTAAGGATGGTCTTTTAAGAAGACCAGGACCTATAGGATGATACTAGGGAAGTGGATAAGAGATTTTGGCAGGGTTTGGCCGAGCTTGAATGCTCAAATTGGTGTGAGGAGGAGAGGGAGGAGGTGCCCTTTTATAAGGGAGGAGAGGGGCATCTTAGGAAAATCTCAAAATATTATTTTATATTAAGGTCAACTTCGGTTTATAATGATTCCAAATGGTCTTATTTCTAAGATAAAGTGGGTATGGGTCTAAATACTCTCATCCAATAGAATATAGACAAGTTTAGGTTCCTATTTTAACCTTATCATTTAGATTTAACATTAAGTTAAATAATTTTACTTTTACCGTGTCTTCTTGTGTTCTTACACTATAAGGTTAATAAACATACTATAAGAAGCCAAACGAACCCCAAGTTTTTTATTATTAATATATATAACCTTATCTAAGTCATTTGTCCGAACCTTAGATTTTTATGAATTAAATAACAATTAATAATATAATATTTGTTTTAAAAACTAATTTATGTCAATTTTGACACTATTTGGTACATTATTTTTATGAAATTTATAAAAGAATGATAAGTTCTAACCAAGTTACTTACATCAACAATAACATGTCATATTAACCTAGAAAATTAGTGTAAGTCATAAAAAGTCTCAAATTATATTCATTTGGGCATTTATAACATCAATTATGTTAATATGTTCTTAAAAAGGTAATTACTGCATCATCGTTGTGTCATAAATAAATTAAAGTATTTAAAGTATAAAAATTACAAATAAAATACCATTATGTAGGAAATATATTTAGCTTTCTAATTAATATTTATAGTCGAAATTATATTATGTATAACCCTATATTAAAAATGTTCTAGTAAATAAACTTTGATTTTAACTCTTTTAACTCTTCTTTGAATTAAATAATAATAAATGTCCTAATCTAATTCAAGTGGGCCTAAATGATAATATTTTACACTTAAGGTTGTTTTTGGTCGAGAGACACTTGTCCAATAGGATTAGGACATGTGTTAGGGTAATATTAATATCATTTTTACCCTTAATTACCCTATTTACTTTTAACCGTGGTAAATAAAAGTAAAAAGTTACTATTCACCAAAAATTATTTTCATCTCATTGAACCACATTTTACTTACTGACATCAACCGTGTATCTCGGATTTTTGAAATTCCATTCACAGAAGTGGTAAAATTAAGATTTATGAAAAAAATTAATTTTTTTAACTACCACTTAGTAGTTTCACTATTCATCAAAAATTGAAGTTTTTCAGAAAAATGCCAAAATTTCACCCTAAGATATAATTGATATTCCAAATTCAAAAATGATTTCTATTTTACAAAATTCCCGACATATAAGTTGAATTAATTAATTTTATAATTAATTTCCGCTGTCACAACAAATAGCGTGTTTTTAAGAGATAATAACTATCAAAAGATTAACACTTGTTTATGTCTGGTGTAAATGTGAAATTACATTCAATGACCAACATTGTATTGAATTGTAAAAATATATTCTAAATATAATTTAAAACTACTCAAACTAATAATTTATCACTATTAATTATTTCAATTTAAAAAGTTTTTTTAATTAAAATTTATTAATTTTCACTATTCATCAGAAAATGAAAGTTATCCGAAAAGTACCAAAATTTCTCCTTAAGCTAATTTCGATATTACAAATCCAAAAATAAAGTCCATTTTTAAAAATAAAATTTACAAAATTTCAAAAAGTGGTTATTACTATTCATAACAGCTAGTTTTAATAATATTTTAATAGCATATTGCTGTTTAGTGAAAATCGTTATTGCGTACTACACACGCTATCAAGGTCACGATTGCGTGTAATCGAAGGAAAGTCAAGGATGCGTGTTTTGAAAGATTCTTTTGGTGTAGCGTACAACACAAGACATTAATGAAATTAAAAAGAATATTTTTCATAAAATTTCGGGGTGTTACATTCTACCCCCCTTAAAATGAATTTCGCCCTCGAAATTCGTCGGGGTTATAAATGGTTTACTATTCGAAAGTTTCTTTAATCTAAACCCACATCATAAAAAGGAATACCAAAACCAATCTTTAAAAAATAAAAGTATGAAATGTAACGGTTACCCAAATAAACTAATCACTGGGTTTCCACATAGGTGAAAATATGGATATGGAAGAAAAATCTAACCATCATGTTCTGATGGAGAGTGGTAGAGAACATGGCTATAGAAAAGCCAACAATCACAAATCCATAAATTTGTGACGATCTAAGGTACCATCTGATTAATCAGATATAAGAGCACTAGGACAACATTTTTGGTTTTCAAGATCGTTTCCCTAAAGTTGAAGAATTTGAATTAGAATAAATACTTACTTTATTTTGGTACAATCTCACTGTTGTTCGTGCCTTGAACAATTTCCACTTCATCTCTTAAATAAATGAAGTTGAATTTTTTATTCGTGAAGTGTTAGCAGATCATGTGATAGAATGACGGGTCAATCCATCTGTCTCAAACAAAAGGTTTGCAAAAGTTATTAAATATACATAAGTCATTCTATAGTGAGATTAATCATATATGGTTCCTAAAATGGACTTATACATCATATATCATACTGCTAAATATAATAAAACTAGTTTCTACTAAACAGGGACTTCCTATAGGCCAGTGGTAGGCGATAAAGGCCAGTCGCACTTCGGTTGTGGGTTCTATTCCCACAACCTTGTCTGACGCGATGGGTTGTCGCCCGTCCTACAGGTTGTCCTTTTTCTAAAACTATATTACTATAACATCCCACCAATAATATCTAAAAACTTATATCCTTAAACAATACTAACTTATGTCCAACATAATCCATTCCAATCTTTAGGCTTATCCATAATACTGCAGTCCACTCTCATAATATAGTGAAAATTATTACCAGAGATTTAATATCATCGTTGATCCCCATATATCATAAGATATGTCTTGTTGGTCACATTCCAAACATTCAAAGGCCTTAATCATGTATTCTCTTGAATACCCATTGAACCATAGTGAAAACTTGAATACAGTTAAAAGTTAACACTTTCCACATACCAAAAGCCTCAAAATTCTATATACTCAAACCATGATATCACTTATTCCTTATATCAATCATGAGCACATGAATACTATCAAACATATTAGATTCTCTTTATCCCTTCATTATGCGCATATCATCTACATTCCAAAAATATCCGAATAACCTTTCATGGATACTGGTAACATTAATCATACACTTTCAAAACTCAATGAAAGACAATAGTGTAACAATCCTTAGATGTCTCTTTATTCCATAGTACCATGAGATTACTTATACAACATTACACATGATAAACATGTAATCATTCCACTACATTATTAAACCATTGACCGAGCTTCAACAATTATTTCATCTCACATATCATTTGTAGTCTCTTCATCATCATCCACATAAATACTACCCATACGACCATACTGATTCTCTTCATGAGACTTTCCCTTAGGGAATTGGTTTGCATAATGCCCATACATTCCACATTTAAAAAACTTAACCATTGTTGATGTCGTAGAAATACCATTATCCTCATCCATGGTGTTAACTGAACCTTTTCCTTTGCACTTACTTGCTTTGTGTCCTTCTTTTCCACACCTAAAGCATCTTCCAATTCCTTTGAAACATTCTCCTTGATGCCTCTTCCCACATGATTTACATAGGGGAAATTGAACTTTCTTTCCTCTATGATCATCATGAAACTCCATCTTTCTCTTATTAGTTGAGTCAGGAAACTTACCAAATTTTACTTTATTGATCATATTATGAGATTGCTGATTCAGCATAATAATGATTTTTGGACTTACAAATCCCATTTCATTATGAAGAATATCATTCCATTGTCCATCATATCCTCCATTATCGGGAATTATCTTGTTTCCATCCATTTTCTAAAACCCAAAAAGAATAGTGTGAGAGGAAAAAATCATTATAAAGGGAGAGTAACTTCAATATCTAACATCTTTGGTATAATCTAATATCGTTACCAGAGTTCTAGGACTATATCCTATACGTATACTTATCCTTAGGGACATCCCTAGACATACCTTAGAAATATCTCTAGGGATCTCACTAACATTTTCGCATCCTAGTTTCCAAAGGTTGACTAAAATTTTCCTCTGATACCAACTGTAGAGACCCGAAGCTTAACATACATGGATATTACATTACTTTTGCGGAATAATTAGTACATAACAAAAACACACACACAAGGATCGTAATAGTTTAGTGTCTTTGGAAACTCGGAATATAATCTTCTAATCCTGGTGAAAAATCTTCAACATCTCCCATAAAGATCTTCCTTTTTTTATACCTAAAACCTTTCTTTATATCCTGGGGAAAAGAAAACATAAAAGGGTGAGCTCAAATGCTCAGTAAGGGTAAACAAAAGAAATATAAATCACATCGTATACACAAGCACATAACTTTTGGAAATCTTAACCTGCAAAAGAGATCATAATTTCATAACATGGGATAAATCATGGCAGTGAAATGTAATCACAATAATCATAATTTAAAACATGAAACTTTGTGTCATACACACATAATCATAGAAAATCATTTCTTGTTAGTCAAGACTCATTGCCAAGACTATCTTAGTGGACAAAGTCCCTTTCTGAACCGAGTTACCCTCGTTTCAGTCCTGTTTCAATGAACCAGTATAACCTACCGTTCCAGCCATGTCTATCTCATGAGATATAAAATATTTACCCAATGCATTGGAGGGAGATATAGGTCCCACCCATCTCATAATGATACCATTCTTATGTGTGCCACAAAATCATAAATCATACATCATTTCATAACCCATGTAATAAAAATGGGAATCTTAAACATCGTGACATCATAAAACAATTCATATAAGATAAAGGAATTTATAAAAATAATTCCATCACAACATTATCAAATCAATGTAATAATAGAGATAAAAACAGAACCCTTTATTATCTTAGATGGAAAATAATTTTGATAAAACACTTGAACTCCATTCTTGAGGAAAATATCCTTTCTACTTCAAAAACATTTTTCATTTCTTAACATGTCATAAAATTTTAAACTAAAAGAAGTAGATTAAAAATAAACTTGAAAACTTGTAAAGGAAGCTTCTTGGAAATAATGTTTTAAAAATCCATTCATGCCGTATAAGTTAAAAAAACATTCTTCTCGTACTTTTGTCGGAAAAGTCAAAAAAGTAACTCGTACGAAAAATGACAAAAGATTCCTTTCATATCTTTTACTAAAAACTCGCCGAAGGGTAAAATAGGATTTAAACAATTGTAGGTGCATGGAAATAATATTACATATTGAGGATACATGGATGTGGATGATAAAATACACCCTAGTAAATACTAAAGTATAAACAATCTCGGATAAAAATGAGATTGTGATATTTCCCTTACCTTAGGTCCGATTTGCTTCGTAAGTGTCCGAACCTTCTGTATAATGATTTAAATAATGTCATTGACTTATTACAGAATCATATTCATTGTTATGATATCATATATGGTTCACTTATGACTTTATATTACCCGTTCTTTTGTAAATTCCATGTTAAAGAGCGGTTTGGGTAAAATTGTTTCATTTGTCGTCCGTGTTTTGACTTGTAATTATTCATATGATTACTTAGATCATGATTACTTAATTCCAGAATATAAAACATGATTTATATATATATATATTCAGAATATAAATATATATAATAAATCAGTAAATGGAATGAAATACACCGTTCATGGAGACGGTAGTCCGTACGTACACATGAACGCTGTTTTCGTTTCCTTATTGAATTGAATGGAATTAAGTAGATGAAATACATATAAATATACACAAATCCAGTATCTTTATTATGTCATATATTTCATTAGTACTTATTATATATACTTTATAATCATTCATGAATGTTTAATCATTGAGAATGAATCTCATCGCGTCGTGGAGACGGTAGTCCGTACGTACGCACGAGCGATGATATCGTTCCCATGGTCGTGGAATTGTGTTGAAGTGTATGTATACTATTTCAGTATGAATATCAATTTATAATAATCATATATAGTTACTCATTACACCATTATACCCATCCAATTAAGGTGGTGGTGGAAAATAGATTACACCACGGCGTGGAGACGGTATTCCGTACGTACGCACGCGCGGTGATTTCCTTTTTCCATAGGATGGATAGAAGGTTAATTAGAGTTGTTTCATATTTATAATAACATATCAGTATATAATAAATAATGATGTTATTACTTTATCATGAAACAACTAAAGAAGAAGAAGTTGAAGAAGAAAAAAATTGAAAAAGATCGGTAATGGATATTACCTCTTTTTGACGCGCCTTCACTTAACCTCCACTTAAAGAACTAAGGATGGTCTTTGAAGAAGACCAGGACCTCTAGGATGATACTAGGGAAGTGTAGAAGAGATTTTGTCTGGGTTTGGCCGAGCTTGAATGCTCAAATTGGTGTGAGGAGGAGAGGGATGAGGTGCCCTTTTATAAGGGAGGAGAGGGGTATCTTAGGAAAATCTCAAAATATTATTTTATATTAAGGTCAAATTCAGTTTATAATGATTAAAAATAGTATTATTTTGAAGATAAAGTGGGGATGGGTCGAAATACTCTCATCCAATAGAATTTAGACAAGTTTATGTTCCTATTTTAACCTTATCATTTATATTTAACATTAAGGTAAATAATTTTACTTTTACCGTGTCTTCTTGTGTTCTTACACTATAAGGTTAATAAACATACTAACAGCAGCCAAAAGAACCCCAAGTTGTTTATTATTAATATATATAACCTTATATAAGTAATTTTGCTGAACCTTAGATTTTTAGGAATTAAATAACAATTAATAATATAATATTTGTTTTAAAAACTAATTTATGTCAATTTTGACACTATTTGGTACATTATTTTTATGAAATTTCTAACAGAATGATAAGTTCGAACCAAGTTACTTAAATCACTAATAACATGTCATATTAACCTATAAAATTAGTTTAAGTCATAAAAAGTCTCAAATTACATTCATTTGGGCATTTATAACATCAATTATGTTAATATTTTCTTAAAAAGGTAATTACTGCATCATCGTTGTGTCATAAATAAATTAAATTATTTAAAGTATAAAAATTACAAATAAAATACCATTATGTAGGAAATATGTTTATCTTTCTAATTAATATTTATAGTCGAAATTATATTATGTATAACCCTATATTAAAAATGTTTTGGTAAATAAACTTTGATTTTAACTCTTTTAACTCTTCTTTGAATTAAATAATAATAAATGTCCTAATCTAATCCAAGTGGGCCTAAATGATAATATTTTACACTTAAGGTTGTTTTTGGTCGATATACACTTGTCCAATAGGATTAGGACATGTGTTAGGGTAATATTAATATCATTTTTACCCTTAATTACCCTATTTACTTTTAACCGCGGTAAATAAAAGTAAAAAGTCACTATTCACCAAAAATTATTTTCATCTCATTAAACCGAATTTTACTTACTGACATAAACCGTGTCTCTTGGATTTTTGAAATTCCATTCACAGAAGTGGTAAAATTAAGATTTATGAAAAAATTAATTTTTTTAACTACCACTTAGTAGTTTCACTGCTCATCAAAAATTGAAGTTTTTCAGAAAAATGCCAAAATTTCACCCTAAGCTATAATTGATATTCCAAATTCAAAAATGATTTCTATTTTACAAAATTCCTGACATATAAGTTGCATTAATTAATTTTATAATTAATTTCCGCTGTCACAATAAATAACGTGTTTTAAGAGATAATAACTTTCAAAAGATTAACACTTGTTTATGTCTGGTGTAAATGTGAAATTACATTCAATGACCAAAATTGTATTGAATTGTAAAAATATATTCTAAATATACTTTAAAACCACTCAAATTAATAATTTATCACTATTAATTATTTCTATTAAAAAATTTGTTTTTAATTAAAATTTTGTAATTTTCACTATTCATCAGAAAATGAAAGTTATCCGAAAAGTACCAAAATTTCTCCCTAAGCTAATTTCGATATTAAAAATCCAAAAATAAAGTCCATTTTTAAAAATAAAATTTACAAAATTTCAAAAAGTGGTTATTACTATTCATAACAGCTAGTTTTAATAATATTTTAATAGCATATTGCTGTTTAGTGAAACTCGTTATTGCGTACTACACACGCTATCAAGGAAGGTCGCGATTTCGTGTAATGGAAGGCAAGTCAAGGATGCGTGTTGTGAAAGCTTCTTTTGGTGTAGCGTACAACACAAGACATTAATGAAATTAAAAAGAATATTTTTCATAAAATTTCGGGGTGTTACAATGACGAACCTAGAAGCTTTAATATGATTGAGTTTTCTTTATTCCACCAAGTGAGTTAGAAGCATGGTAATATAATATTCTCAAATATAAAAAATCATTTCTAATAGTGGGTCATCTTGTCTAACCCCCATAGAGAACTAAAAATATCCCTTCAAGGATCCATTTATGAGCATCAAGATGTGAGTATAACCAAAAAGGGATTTATCCCAATTGAAAAAAGTTTTATTAAATCAAAATCTTCTTATAAATTTGTATAATAAATTCAAATCCATTGTATCAAAGGAACTATTAATAATTATACCATTATTATCAATCTATATATGATTATACAATGCCCCCTTTGACCATGGTCAACACACTGATTCCATTTCAAATTTATGAACTGAGTTTCCTAAAAGAACCCTAAACCGACATAACCGATAAATAATTAAATACATCATTAAAATAAATTAAGAAAATAGTTTAAGATAAAGAGGTTAAACTAGAAAATTTTTATAAAAAAAATAACTGATATATTTTTATTATATATCAGATAAATAAATACATAATTTTGTTGACTCAAGGTAATGGTTTCATCTCAAAACTTCATTCTTTGGGAAATGTGTTCTTTTATAAAACTAATTTATTTTAAATGGTGTACATACTTAACATTTATATATTATATCATTAATACTTCACACATAATGATATTTTATATTATAATTCATTTACTTCATTAATGGGAGTTATGATTCAAAAGTTAAAAAAGGGGTAAGGGTTTATGTTTAAATATCATTTTTATATGGATTGTTTATGCTTGAAATTAAATCATATGAAATTATTTGATAATTAGATAGTAAAACCATTTAATTTTATTCTAATATGTTTATTCTTGAACAATTAAAGTAATAGAACCATTTCCCTATATTTTCACTTGAAATTATTGAGAAATCATTTTTAAGGAAAATCTACATTATTTATCTCTTCTATCGAAGACCCTTTCTCTTCCATGACCATGTATTGACTAAATAATTTTAAAAATTGTTTTTTATATTATTTTATGACTGTTTTAAGTCATTATTAAACTTTTTAGAATTTTTAACAATGTTTTTAAATTAGTCTTTCTGTCATTTTCAAAATTAGTTACTTTTTACTTTTTACAAAAAATGTGAAAGAAATATTTTTTTAATGAGTATAACATGAATGGTAATTTACACGATCATGACCATTATTTTCCTTGAAGATTATATTATAAATTTAAAATGTTATTTTAAAATAAAAATAAATCCAAAATATTTTGTGAATATTTTTTTTCAAAAGTTATTTTCAAAGTAGAAATGTTATTTTCATCACAAATGTTTTAATCTATTTAAAGTTATTTATATTCATCAAGAAATAAAAACTTTAATTTTATATAATCACAATGAATTACATTTATATTCCACTTCAAAAAACACCTTTCTCACTATCCTATACATTGATAGGGTAATAAATTCTTTTTTCCATCTCTCAAATGAATTCGTTATAAAATTTCCTTTGATTATGATATGAGAAAAGATTATACAACCCATTTTTCTCCTTGGGTAATTATAATGTTTATGACATATGATTAATTTATTTTTCTATGGAACACATAAATCATAAACAAGTAATTATGGATTTACCCAAATATATCTCCAAATAATTAGGTAAATATTTAGTCTAATAAGGAATCATACATGGGATTAGGGAGTAAACATAATCCATTATGGAAATTTTCCCATAATGATATATTTTTGGGTAGTTATCCTTAACCCATGTCTATGCCTCGTTATATTTTTCTGCCATATTTCCTATGATTCCAAGTTCTTATAATACCATGGTCATTATGTTATGATCCCATGTTATTACTCATGTTTCTTATTTTTTTATGATATCATGTTATACTTGTAACTCACACAATATGTTTCCTTATCATAGTTATTCCCTTATAAGAATTTTTAGCTCACAAATTTTTTCTATGTATTCCTAATGTTACCCAATTATGTTTTAGGAGATCAATTGGATTTATTAACTAATTATTGAGAATAAAATAAAGAATTTATTTTACTCTCACTTTGATGTTTTATGAACCTAGTCTTCCAAAGACACTAGCCTAATGATCATTTGGTTGTAATTAATGGAATTTAATGTTATAAATCATATAATAATATGTGTAAATGTATTGTATCCCTATTATTAACACCTTTATTCTTCCCAATCCTATATACACATTGTATCACTATTCTTCTTTGAATAACCCACTAAAACCTACAAATTATCTCCTTTAGTAGCATATTGTTCAAACAAAAATGAGGAAGTTCAGTTATTTTCTAATGGTTTGTCTTACGAAAGTAGATGAAGATAATTATTATCATGCCTTATAGATCAACATAGATATATATACTCCATCTTCAGATAACATTAATGTATGATATCCATGATTAGATAAATCAGACATACTCTCTAACCTCAGATATTCAAAGATTTTATTCTTACTCATTTCACTGAATACTCTAGAATTTTAGGTTTCTTCTTCACCTTTAAAACTTATATATTTTTTTATCTTTATAAAACTAATTATGTTTTAATAAATTATCTTAATTATCTTCTCAAAATTTTTTAGATATCTTTATATTTTTTTAAATGCATAAGGAAATATCTCATATTATTCTTCCTTATCAGACAAGTTCATATTTAATGAATATTACATGATTATTTTTAATATCATTTATATATTTGAAATATGAAAAATACATTTAATTGTAGTGTAAGGTGACCTATTCATTCAAACTGGTGGATATTTTTTTGTTCGAATTCCTATAATATTCTCATTCAAAATTTCATCTAATATTCAATACAACTATCTAAGAGAATCAAGAAGCATTATTTCATATTATATTATAATATTAAAATATTATTCTCTAAAAAATGTAAATAAATTAATTCATTTCATGTGTGTCACTCATATTTTAGATGAGGCACTTCCCTTTGTGGTATGTGAGCTTTATCATAATCCACCTTCATCTTTAATCATATCCTCATGTTGTGATGTTGGTTCTAGTTAAGAACATATAAAAAATTATCAACTAATTTGATTCTTAAAATAATATTTGATAATTTTTCATTCCCTAAAGTCCCTCATTTTTATTAATTTATAATTTTCTACAATATCTTTAGGTATCTCATATAATAATACTTTTTATTCCCACGAATTTTTTAATATTTTGAAAAGATAACTTTCTTTATGTTTTTTCAAAAGCCTCATGATATTGATAATACCTATGGTAACTCAATAAAATCATTATGTGATCCACCAAATTTTTTACAGGAAAATAGATTGGTGATTTAATGACAACCTAGAAGGACTTGTAAAATTCCTTAAAGTCTTATGGTTTTTATTAAATTCTTATGAGCTTTAGCAAAGCATTATAGTTTTAAAAATGTTTTATATATTATCTATAAAATAATTTTGCTATTACATAATGTAAAATAGGAAAATGGATTTTTTATTTATCTATCTATTAACTCAAAGAGTCTTATAAACTTATCTAAAAGTTGTAATAAATACCAAAAGTCTTATAAAGTGGACTCAATGTCATATAAAATCACCAGGCTTAGTCATTTTTCAACTCTTTCCACCAAAGTCTTATAAAATTTCATATTTTAGTAAAAAGACCTATGAACCTCTCTAAATATTTATTGGGTTTTCCCAAACACTATAAATCAAATTAAATAATCATCAAAATATCTTTATCACATATTTATATCCATTGCAATATTTATCTAATATTCAAAAAAATCATATATCCTTTCTTCATTAATAATATCTATATTATCACCTATAGATAATAGCTTCTAAACTCATTCAAACCTATTGTAGATATATTATTTTAACCCATAACCACTTATACTTGTTTTACATAAATATAATCTCATAAATCATCATATGTAGGGGATTCTATCCTAAAACATTTCCATATAGTTATTCCAAGATGCAACATTTGTCTTATTTTCTATGTATATTCTTACTTCAAGAATAATGAAATGATATGAAGATGAATCATATCATTATTCCAATACTTTACACATTTATGCTTGGAAAGTAACTCATTACCATATATTATCATTACAAAAATCACATTAATAAAAAATACAACATTATTTTCCGAAATCCATTTGGTTACTTAAATATCCACATTTGGATTTTTTTCTCAATACCCAAATTACTTCTAATGTCAATGTTACATTTTAACCATTAAAAAAAGAAAATTAATGGGTATTTTTTCTCATTTTTTCGTTATTATTCTTCCATGATTCTAAAAAATAAAATATTCTCCTCCTTTGTATTCTATATTATTGGATGAATCAATTTTTTTAAAGAGGAATAAAAATATATGTTTCTTGGATAAAAGACATTTAATATAAAATATAAGTCTACATAAGATAACCCAGTGTGGAAAACAATAGTAAATGAGCCAAGAATTTAAATACATCCATTAATATGTTTATCAAGTTATCCCATTTTATTTTTCTCACTCTAGGAGATATAAAACATGTTTTAGCAAGAAATATTATACAATAATCATTATCAAAAAAATACATAAGATACATTAAAGTGAAAGAAATATACCTCCACCTTTAGGTTTTATTTTACATTAACTATCATTAACAGTTTATGAATATATCACAATAGGAATAATAATGTGTTATTTTCATACGTTATCCATTCGTGATTATGTATTGTCTATATTCTAGATTTACATGGAATAAATCATACATGAAAACATATTACTCAAATAATATCCAACTAAATGGATTCACTCCTTTCCTATTCAGCATTAATGATTTTGTGATGGGAGAATTATTTTGTTGTTCAATGGTAGAAACATCAACCATCACCCCCATTACCACATATCCTTCAATTCTGTATATGTTAGAATAGATAACTATAACAATAAATGAATAAGGATGATCTTATTATTTCCTTAGAAAATATAGTAAGGTTGAGAGTTTCTACTCAACTAGTATCCTTTATTAGTATAAATATCAATATAGTGAGAATTCTCTATATTTCATATCTTATTTTTAGTCTCTATAGAATTCATATATATTTTCTTCCATCGATCTATTTTTTTGTGTAATTGTGTTATTAACATACCAATTTGGGAGGTGGTTATATCATCTTTATCTGAGCTAGTAGAATGGTTATACATAAAATGTCTAACCCTTTCACAACTTCTATAGAGTTCCTTTTGAACCATTATGTGATCACTTTTAGAAAAAGTCTCCAAAAAATTAATCCCTTAACGTGAATTAACTTGTTTCCATTTAGCACTTTAAATTTATTTTTTTATTTTCCATATTTTTAGCCATTTCCAATTGGGTAGTAAAATAAATAAATCAATCCTTTTTTCTATGATCATAATTATTAGGGGATTCACATTATTTTTTCAATCCTTAATATAATGTAGGTTTTATTACTTCACCTTATGAATTCCATTTTATTTAAAACCACATAGAATCAGTCCAAGTAATATTGTAACATATTCCTCAGTACTATTTCCCTACTAATCACATATACCACACATTTAATCAAAATATTATCACTTATTGTGTATAGTAATATTATATTAATTCCTAGCCACCACTTTATTTATTTTAAAATATGTTCACATATTTCAATGTATCTCCAACTTGGTTAATTAAAATTCACTAAAAATGACTTAGTATACCAAAAAGAGTAGGATTTGTGTCCAAATAAACTAAAAAACAAGTAGTATCCTTCGAAACTTAAATTACAATACTGGTAATAAATCTATTGAGAAAATTATTTTTACTATACTACTACAAATCAAGACTATATTTACCTATAATATGTGATCTATTTGAGATATTCGTCTCTTACCTTTTTTATAAAGGGGTTTTAATTGTTATTCTATATTAAAAATGGTTCAAGTATATCTTTATAACCTCTATTATTAGAGATAATATGTTTTTCTGTGATTTATAAGGAAAATAGTTGACATATCCCTTTGAAAAGTTGTTCTCAAAAGCTTATAAGAACTCATCTTTAACCTCAAATAACATTTTGAATTCTATTCTAATCATAATAAAATAATTTTAATCATCAAGAGACATTGATTATATCCTAGAAAATTATTCTTATTTTAAAACCATTATCCCTCAATATCTCTCCCTATACTTTTCTTCTAAACCACTTTTACTTTATATTTCTTAATCTCATAAATTTATATTGTTTATCTCTTAGAATAATCTTCTTTCTTTTTGCCCATATTTTTCTTTTCTTTTTTTTATCATCCACTTCTATTTTTTGATATATGCGATCTTATAAAGACATGCTTCTAATCAATTCTTCATCATGAACCCCACTGTTTTTCATTCACTTTTATCCTATTCAATACTTGGGGTATGAAAATAACTTTTAATATGATCAATAAATAGTTTGTACATTTCACTAAATTCAACTTATAAATGAATAATTTATGGGAAGTTAGTTTATTATTCTTTTATAAAAAATTTTACACTTTTACTATTAGAAAACTATTTCCCACTTCCACTCTATTTGATTGATTCATTTAATGTTTTTCCCATTTTTATATGAATTTTATGATTATATTATTCTATATAAAATTATAAAACATTTTTCATTGGAATATTTATTGAAAATTGTCCAATTTATTAAAACTATAATATATTAATGGGTTTTTTCCTTTAATTTTATTATTTCTGCACCCTATATTCTCTAAAAGAAGAGAAATAATTTTATTAAAATATCCATCATCTTACTCATTATTTGAATCACATGATTCTACAAGATATACATAATTTATCTTGGGATTTCTCATTCCATAAAAATCTAATTAATAATTAATATTTATTTAAATTGTAGTTTTTATCATTTCATAATCAATAAGAATATTATGTAATTTATCAAGTGAATGATTATCTATATCTTCCATATTTGAAATATCTTTCTCAAACCTGTATAGAAAATTTATAACAAACTTTATTCTAATTGTGAAATCTTATATTTTTTCTCCAAATCCATTTATAATATTGACTGTCTCATTTAATCTACTAATATAGTCATCAATATTTTATTCACAACCCTTCCATATATACTCAAAGTGTCTTCTCTAAATATATAATTTATTTTTCTTGACTTTTACATTTCTTCTAAAAATAAATTCCAATTAATAATAAATTTTTTTGGTTGTATGGAGCCCCATGTAATTTATGTATATGTTTTTTAAAATAAACATAAAATTATAATTTTAAGAATTTCCATCGACTTCTATATTTCTCTTTTCATAAAGATACATAAGAGAACACCTATAAATGGTTGGAAATACCACTATTGCAATATCACTTAATTATAAGGCTAATGATAGAACGTAGAGATAAATAATTTTTTTTCAATTTTTTTTATTTAATTATATAAGACATATGAGAATCAATATTATCAATTATCAATAATTAATGAATATTTCAAAAGGAACTTATGTTTTCCAAAAAAATAATTTTAGTTCCTTGATTTAGTTAAATCGCTCATAGGGGATTGGGTGAATCGATGATCACTTGTTATGAATTCCTTTTTTTTAATTCAACCTTTATGAGTAGTTATAATCTATTTACTCTTAATTTTTGTCTCACATCCTAAAATAAATAATTTGTAAAGTAAATTTCATTAGACACAATAATTTTTATATGGTTCAACATTAATATAATATCCTAATACTTGTTGTGATTTTATTAAAACCCACATCAATTATTAAACACTATAACATCAATTGTTTTATGTATAAATATTATTGATACAATTATTATAGATTCATAGTATGGTCTTTCTATACTTCCATAAGAAATTACACCTTCATTCTTCTAGTCAAAAAATGTTCAATTTTTTTGGGTTTTCAATATAATAGTTCAAGGAGATCTTCCTCATCGAGCCTTATTTATCAATATAAATAAAAATGATCAATATTATAATTAATTTATTGTGTGATATTTATGATGATATTAATTGGACTTCCTCAATTTACTTAAATATTTAATTATTTAGTTATTATATAATTAATTAAATTCTCTGTAATTTTGATTATTATTTAACTATTTGTGTTCTCATTAATAAATCTAGTTTATTTAGTTCTTATCTTTAAATATATTACCTCAATTATCTTATTCTATTGTTTTGGGTTTTATTAAATTTTTGAATGCATTGATGGTCATCATTTATATTATACTTCAATATTTAACACTTTTATTTTGATAGAATATTTCCTAAATATTTTTATTTTTATTTTCATATTAGAAAAAAGGATATTACTTGTAATCATAATTATAGGAATTCTATTCCCTTAAACAACTATGTATATTATTTTTTAAATTATCATAATATTATCATTTAAAATTCTTGTCAATACTCAATTATAATATCTATAAGACTCAAGATACTTTCATTCATTATATATTAAAATATAACAATCATCTAATCTTAAAAAAATAAGTAATTTAATTAATTACACATGTGATTAGACATAGGAAGATTTAAAACACTAAACTCCCCTTTATGGTATGGCAGATTCATCATCATCAAGATTTATCTTGAATAACAACCTCTTTTTGTGAAGTTTTTTAAATAAAGAACAGATCAGAAAGAATCATTAGATTTGATTTCTAGAATAACATTCTAGAGTATTTCATTCCAATAAAATTCTTATTTTTTTAAATATATTTATCCTATGATTTGATTAAACAACTCATTTAATACTAATTCTATATTCTCATACCACGTTAAATTTCTGGAAAACTTAAATGCCTTATGGTTTTTACAAATATATTATGATTTTAAACATTCCTATGGAATCTCAATAACAACCACATATACTCGACAAAACTTTTTAATAGAAAATTACTTTTTAATTTCTTGAAAAAATGGATTTTTTTGTAAAGATACCTCAAATACTTATGGTTTTTATCAATTTTATATATACTTTATCAATGTATTATAATTTTAATAAATCCTTTTATATTATTCATAAATTCCTTATACTCTTATTGAGGGACTTTTGAAAAAAATTCATTTTTCATTTTTCTCTTCCTAAACTCAAAGAGTCATAAAAAATTATGTTATATTTTTATGAAGTTATATGGCTCTTATGAAGTTAAATAAATTACTTATAATGTAACAAAAATTATTTATTTTACACTCTATCCATCAATGTATTTTGGAATTTTAGACTTCACACAAATGACCTATGAATATCTCTAAATAATTAGATGATTTTTATTAACACTTTAATTAAACATAAATAATAATATAATTATATTTATCAATAGTTTTAAATATATTTGATTTCAAAAAAACATGGTATTTTTTTACTCATATTCTCAACACATCAGTTATTCTTCCATCATTAATAATATCTCATTAATATCTCATCTATGCAGGTGAATACATACTCATTATAACCTATTTTAGATAATGAAAATTTTTATAGAGACATATTTCATTCATATTATTGATGATAGAAGTATTGATCATAACATATTGGTGTTTTCATCATAGAATATATCTATCCAATTATTCCAAGAGGCAACAACAATTATTTTTCCACGAATAAACATTATTTAACAATCATTCAGTGGCAGGTAGCTCCATTATCACCATACATCACTAATTTTATAATTTATGTATGAGCATATCCTCATTACCATATATTGAATTTACAAAAATCAAATTTAAAAAATATAACTTCATCTTCAAATACTTTTTTGAAAATAACCCATTTTATCCTCCTATTAAAATATCTATCAATTCATACATTTGATATTTTTTATATCTATTACAATATGATATATGAGGCTAGAGTATGGTCTTATAAAAAATTATGTTAAACATATTTTCTCTCAGAAAATATATATTAACAAAAACCTTATTGTTCCAGTTCTGGTGGAATATATAATACTTCCTCTTTAAAATTACATACACTAGGGTGGTTTTTATAATACATTTTATTTTGGAAGGGGAATGAAATAATATTTTTTTGAAATTACTAATAACATATAATGATATCCTTTTAAAACCAATTTTGATAGAAACTCATTAAAAATTTATCATCCACAATTGTTACATTATATATGTTCTTAAATAGTTTTTATTTCATATGATGAAATTTTAAAAAATCTATATCAAAATTCCAAATACCAAAAAAAGTTTCTTCACTTTGCAATATTTTTTCATTGACCATAAAATGGTTCTCAAAGTAATTTTAGAATATAGATTTGAATTATTTTATCTTTTAAACTACTAAAAACATGAAATATACTTACAATCCTTGTTTTTAGTATATAAATCTCATTGATTAATAAAATATTTAGAAATGAGTGAGATGATGGTCTATAAATTCATTTCATGGGATAAAAAACATAAAGGTGAGGTTACCTTGAGAAGTATTAATTATTTAATTCTATCTCATTCAACATATAAAGGACCAAATGCCCTTTTTAACATGTCTGTGTTTTTATGTATTTGATTTTTATGGGAACTAATGATTAAATTTATTTATTTAATTGTTTTTTAATTAATATTTTCTGAATGGGGATATATTTATATTAAAGAAATATTTTGTGATTAAAAATTTCCTAGAATGTTATAAATTGATGTTTAATGAGTGTAATTATTTATTATATGTTTTTAAATTTTATAATGTTTTAGAATATGATGGAGGGACTCAAATGAAAATTCATTTTTTATATATTCCATGAGTTAACAAAACATAATTTAATTAACTTATCTCTAATAGGACTGGAGTAAATTAATTTTAACCTATTATATTTATTTTAGTAAATATAATATGAACATGGATTGAATATTTTTATATTAAAAATTATTCTTTACTTAATATTATAAAATAATGTATAAATAAGGAAATTTTAAAATAATTAAATCCTATTTTAGAATGAAAATTTTAAAATAGGTTTGGTATGTAATGATGTTATAAATGGAATTTGAGTAAGTTTTATGCTTATGTCTGACCAATATGCCTAGTTTTGAAGTTTTGAAGTTTTTTATTTATAAACATGGAATATGACAAGATCAAATTTAGGTTTTGTTAGTGTGGATATAAAAGGAAATAAGAGAATTTAGGTGAAAATTTTAAGTTCTTATCTTGTAGAATATTTTAGGTTTTAAACACATATATAGAAATTATTGTTATTCAAAATGTTAAAATTACTTGAAATTTTCACTGTAAATAACTATAAAACTATAATAACATGGATATAATTTTAATCAATTTATAGGACATGAAATAGGTTGATATTAATAATAAAAATACCAATGGATTATATGATGTATAATTATCAAAAAATTTCTATTATTATTACACATGTTCTATTATTATGATTATTTTGAATTATATATATTTATAATGAAGTTTTTAAATGAATATAAGGATGTAATTATTTTTTATTTAATGCGTGAAAAATAAAAAATAGACCATTGGGAGATAAGAAATTGTATGTGATAAATTTATTATGATTTATAGATTTATCATCCACTGAGTATTATCCTAAAGAAGGTTATTTTTAATTAATTTTACTCTAATTACACCTCGGGGTAATTTATTTATAGTTTTAGATATAAAATATATAGAATATATATTTTTGTGATATTTTGGGAACTTTATCTTTGTAGGGAACCATGTAGTAGTCCATGAGGGGGGTGGGATATTTGGGATTTTTTTATGAATCATGGAAATTATAAAAACTTCTGTTTTCTAAAATAAATCATATAAAATGTCAGAAAATTCTTTAAATGTTATATATTATCTATAATTTTATCTTAAGAGAATTATAATCATTATTTTATACATGTAATATTGAATAGATTAGGTTAACATGATTTTTTTGTGGGAGTTTTATAATCCCCATTTTAATAAAGACCCCTTAATGGCTATAGAACCATTATCAATTGATTAATAGGGGGTTATAGAATACACTATATATATATAGTCAATATAATATTAATATTTATAATTTCTGTGAGATAACTATCAAAAATTTTATTCTATCTAATCATGCGGTGTTTATATAACACTTTCATTGAGTTCATGCTATGAATGGTTTATTAAGATGATTGTTTATGATATTTGATAAATTATTAATATTATATTTGGTTAAAAAATTATATTATATTAATAATAGATCATTTGGAGTTAAATATATTTTAATAGAGTAAAAAATTTATTGGAATAATAATCGAAATCGTAGTTCAAAAAAAAAATATTTTGGTATCATGGGAATATGACATTTGAAGGGATTGAAAAAATGGCCATGGTTATGATAAGGGATACAAATAGTTCTAAAGGGTGGATATGTGAAGTAATTCCATGTCATTTTATGCTCTAAAATGACATTGTTTATGGAGAAAACACCCCTAGTTAGAGTGGACATGGTTCTTGAGGAATTTAAAGGTGTAGTTTCTGATTGAAAAAAAAATGTTTTAAAAATTTCTCAGTTCTTTCAATATTCGATGGTCTTCAAAAATAGGCATTTTGTACATCATGGTATCAAAAAATATTAATAGTTTGTATGATTAAAGAATAAATGATCTTATTTTTTTAATCATGGAGATAAACTAAGGAATACACATTATGGTTTACATAAAACAAATCTTTTTTATTTGTCAAATATATATTAGGAAAGAAGAATTGTTTCCAATTTTCTAAGGATAATACTTTTTTTCAAATATTTACTTGCCATTTGAAATCATACGATGGAAAAAGTCAACATACCATGGTTTTATCTCAGGCTTAAATAAATAGAATGTTTCACTATGAGAGGTATGATAAAACCTTATGATAACCACTCAAACATTATAATGAGTATTATTGTTAGGAATTGGTTAGTTTAATGGAGAATAATGAAGGTGTTAACTTTATTTATATTTAGAGCCACATGTGGTAGGTTATATAATAATGATTTAAATAGTTAGAAGTGTTATTGATATTTATTATATTATTGTTTTGGTCTATATTATTTCTCTATATCCTATTTTTTTCAATAAAGAGATAAGGAAATGTGAATTGGGGTCATGACCACTTCTACCAGTACTAACCACTCGATAAAAAGATATGGTGAACCTTATAAAATTCTATTGTGTCATGTTTATGTTTTTCTTACACTCTATTTATTGTCATCATCATTCACTTATATTATTTTGTAGATCCTATGTATTAATCATTAGAAGGATAATTTTTAAGTAGATAAATATTTTATAGACAACTAATCCACCCTTCATCTTCGTGGTTTGGTATCCTTCACCTTGTCCTTCAAATTAGTTTTGTGCATTCCTTATTCATTTATCATTTAGTTTTAGAGTACCCATTCCAAGTAATATTAAATATTATCGGTTTTTTTATATTAAAATATCATATTATTATGAAATTCAATTGAGAGTATTAATTCTATATAAAAAAGGGTGTTCACATTTTCAATGGAAGACAATTTTACTTCTCATGAAATGGTATTCTTATGTATTTTATTTCAATTTTATTAGACATTATTGTCACCAATGAAAATGGTATAAATTTAATAGAAGTCAGGGTATCCTTTTAATAATATAAAATATGATTATTGAAGTAGACGAGAGAATGAATAACGTGTTAGTCTCATTCCTCTATAAGAGGGAATTAAAAAATGTAATGTGTTCCAAATAAACGAGCACTATATATAGAATTGTTTATGATAATGATAAAGGTTATAAGTATAAAATACAAGGAGGGATATATTAGAAACTAGGGGTTTGAATCAGTGTAGGTAGAATATATACCTTTTTATTTTATCTATATTATTTATTAAAGTGAATTTGTTCTCTTATTATCTTTCTCCCCTCTTATTTTTTTTCTTATAGTACATCCAAACACACACACACACTCAATAGTAAAACTGATTTACAAGATTCACCTCTAATTTTGTGAAGGCTAATAATTTTTGTGAATCAATATAAACCATGGTCACACCACCCACTAGTAAAACCCTTTTAGCGTGACACGATTTTCTTCTAAAAATAGAGAGGGTTCATCCCACACACTTGTTTGGTGAATCCCACGCTTAGGTACATCCTATACCTTTAAAATTAGATGTAGTAAAAATAATAATATATACAATCACAAATATATAATTTTGTCTTATTTTTGATGTCATTATTTTTCATCTTAAACCCTCACAAAGTTGAAATTATCTTCCTCTATTTGAATTCACAAGACTATATACAACCAATTCTTCTTTTCTACATAGTATAAAATGATATAATACCTATTCTTCTTTCACCACCATTTATTCTTTTCTTATTATCCTTTTTTCATGAAAATAGAAGTGCATAAATCCCTTATTCTAATATATTTTGTTCTTTTCTTTATTATTTGATGCATAACAGAGTACATTAGATCTCATTATTATTCATCAAATCTTCTGAACATATGTGAATGACCATAGTTGGGTCTCTCTTTTCTTCTTTGATTCCATGGAATATTTCATTGATAATATGTAACATATAAGTAATTTATTCCAAATACAATCAAACAAACTACAATATATATATATATATATATATAATAATTTCAATAAAAAATTCTCCTTCAAACAATATTTTATTTTATTTTTTAATTCAAATATTGATTATAGTGTCTAAATATATTTGAATTAAATATCTTATAATCAGTGGATTGGATAATCATAAAACTCATATGGGAAGTAGATCCATAATTTCCACCAAGACATCTTCTTCCTAATTGCATGTAACTGAAATAAGTTATTCTTCCTTTGAATTCAATTTTAATAAAAAGATAAATTATCTTCTCATTAGGATATTATTTAGAATATAATACATAACAATTTTTATTCATCAATTCTATATGAATCACAATCCAGATAATATGATATTCTTTATTCTAGTCTCCTCTTATTTTCATCATCATGATAACTCATTTAAATACCCCCAGATATAATGTATTCTTCCTCACTTTTCTTCACATGGTTTGTAATAAACCTAAAATTATCTCACATAGATTCTTCATTTGTTTTATTTCGGATTTGTGATGGTAATAAGATTATTCATGTTCATGAAAGACTATATACATGTCTATCCAACACATGGAATGCACTATCATGAACCGACCCATGCTGGGGATCCATTTGAAACTACACCAAGCCTGCCCCTATAGGCTAGGGGTGGAGACTAATGCCGAAGGCACAAAAATCTCAAGGAGGTATTTTTATAGGAACCAGTACACATGAACACAATCATTTCAATAAAATAGTGCATAGGAAAAGAAAAATACACAAAAATATATTCATCGACCACAAATATGTATCGACCATTAAATATTACTAGTAGAAAAATGTAAATTGAAAGTAAAAATGGTAGAAAACTCATGCAGAACTAGAAAAGTTCCACAACATGACAATAACTGGAAAAGTAAAATAGCTGAGGGATACCTGATCCTAGATCCCATTCTAGGACCACCACACGTGGTCCAGACACCCTATATCCCTAATCTCTTTTAAATTAATGATCGACTTGTCTGTCATTTTTAAGGGCACATCAAGTGCGTGCAAAACCCAAGGAGTGATTTTAAAAATAATTAGTAGGATTCCCTGAAGGCTAAAGGGAGAAGAAAAAGATGCATTGAAGAGGGGAGAAGTAGATAAAACAATTTATAATAAAAGGAGTGTAGCTTAACCCAAAAAAAGAGTGAATTAAACTCATCCAAAATACAATGAGCTAGAAACATTGAGAAGATAAACTTATCATTGAGTATTTGGTACCTATAGTAGGAGAGTAGACTCATCCAACCATGAGAATATAGACATGGAAATCACATAGAATAACCCACACATCTTTTCCTCTCTTGGAAGGAGAGTAACCAAAACCCAAGGAGTGGGTACTAAAATAGGACACATATATATGCTTAGTCAAAGAAGCCCAAGAAAAAGAGAGTAATGGGATCTCAATCTCATATCTCAACCTAAGAAAAGAGTTACCAATAGGTCCAGAAGTAACCACCAATGATGCCAGACATTCCTCATGTTTTCCTTGAATATGAAAGTCAAAGGGACTCAATCACCACACCATGATACTATCTACTTTATGTGGGTCTATCTTGCCTACATGGTTTTAGGTCGTATCATAAGGACATATCTCGGTGGGGAAACACCCCTCTTACTCATGATTCCGATGTAATGTCAAATCCTATCTCACCACTAATCCACAATCAGAAAGAGTAAACCCAAAGTAGAGGACCCATACCCTACTGTGAGAGGGGGATTCCACCTTAATTGTCATTTTAGAGGACCCACAACCTGATGTGTCAGGGGGATTCCACTCTTGTTCATTGAGGACCCTTGACCTTGTGCATTTGGGGGATTCCACTCAAAAGTAGTTGATAGAGGAACCACACCCATGAAGATGGGGGATTCCACTCTTATTATCATAGAGGACCCACACCCTGGTGTGTTAGGGGGATTACAATCTCATAGTAGTTATAGAGGACCACACCCATGCCGATGGGGGATTCCACTATTATTTTCATAGAGTACCCACACCCTAATATGTTAGGGATATTCAACTCTCATAGTAGTCATAGAGGACCCACTCCCGTGATGATGGGGGATTACACTCTAGGTCATCAAGGACCCACAACCTACCTGGAAGGGGGATTCCACATGGAAGGTATTGAGGAACTACACTGGACATCCCTACTGGATGGTACCTCTTGGAAAGCACTGATATGTCTGATCTTGATCACTACCATCATCAGATGTCTCTGGAATATGCATAACATCTATAACATCTCGCATCATATCTCTAAATCCACTCTGGAGGGCACTATCATGCTCTATGTGGTAAAACTCTAAGGATAGGCTACTCGTATGCCAAAATCTGAGTCCAAAATAAGAAGATACGAGAGACAGTAGATTCATAGTGTGGTACATAGTGCATGTGGGGCCCACATGATGTTTGGCCCCATCTGATCACCTATCCATGTACCCATCCATTCTTAGGTACTAAACTGTGAACAAGTATCCCCTAGGTATGCCACTATACTCCCAGAGTACCTGGAACCTCTCGCCCAAAAGGTTTTTGAGTGCACAATGATCGTTGTTTGATTTTAAGGGTGAAAAAGTAAATCTATTAACATGACTCTTCAAACATCCCCAAATAATTAAACAGATCATACAATCACGATCAATACATAAAAACTCACATGTTCAACTATTCATTCACCTAAATTAGAATTCTAGTGAAGAAAATGCATTTCACAACATTGCACATGAACAATGCTTCCTGACACCAACTCCATGATCCTGAAACACATAAAATAGATTGCTCCATTAAAATCCTCTTAGAAAATCACACGGGATTGTCTGTCCATTAATCCTAAATAGACACTCGGTGAAAAAGATGCATTTCACCACAAATGCTCAAATTGGGCCTCATGGTACCTGCACCTCCATTTCGGTTTAAGTGTTTGAAATCAGTCTTGAGAAGTGGACCTCAACTCTAGAGTCATAATGACTCTGTAAGCACATCAATCAGATGTCGTATGCAGACGTACAACCCGATACATGTTTACCCAATAATAATAGTTATATTATTATTATTATAATCATAATTTTCAAGACACCGTTCCTCAAACATGAATTATAAAATTCCAAAAAATAGATTAAAAAGGTCCACCTCAAAGTGAAGGTTAAGTATCCATAGATGGAATGCAAATCAGATATCCAATTTGTAAGCGTGGACTGATACATTTTTTCTAAATAATAACAATTATATTATTATTATTAAACTCAGTTGTTTCCTATAACCACACCATGAGACCAACAAAATAAAATTATCAAATTTTTCTAGAAATATCTATCTTGATAAGAAGAATATGTTTTTACAGACGTCACACAAAATAGACGCTCCATTTAGGAGTTATCGGTGTTTGAAACTGGCCCGACCCACTCTGGTCCGGTTTGGTCACTTCAGCCTGGACCAACCGCTGCAACCCGGCCAGCTCTAGTGCAGCTTGTACCGCTCTACTTTGGCCCAGTGCGTCTCCTCCTCCCCACCGTATTGGCATTCTACGTTGACGCATGTACATCCCGCACTGCCACCTAAACCCGCGACCGCTGGTTGCCACCGGTGCCGCTGCACCGATGGTCCTTCCATGGACTACGAGGAACACTTCAGTTGCCAAAATTTCAAATAGAGACAAGATCTGGACACCTTGCGATGATATATTCATTGACTCAGCCTCTACTCAAAGATCTATTAAAGTTTTGGCATATCAAAAAGTTTCCACTTCTTTCTCTCACTATAGATCCTCCTTCGGGGCCTGAAACTCAAAACAGAGCATAGATTAGGACTCCTTGGATTGAGTTCTTCATAGATCTATGCTTCACTCCATGTTTTCTTGACATTTTGAAAATGTGAATTGTTGACGATGAATAATTAATCAAGAATGCAAAGAATGTGAGATCCAAAGATTAAACATCTGATGAACACTATAAATTTGGCCACTAATAAGGAATATCAAAGCCGCGAAAATGATTAGAAGTAAGAAACGACAAAAAAAAATTCAATATGGGAGGTGTAGAATCCGAAATATTAATCGTACCTCTATTTTGGATCTATGTTTGAATTTATTGTGCTCTGACCTACTAGTGACTGCATTTAATCATGATCCAATGAAGTTCAGATGTCAAATTCCCATATGAAACAGATGGCCATAGCTCCACCATTTATGAGATAGATGAGCTAAATCTAACATATTTCTCAAAACTCATATTTATAGGAGTCTTCTAGTAGTTGTAGAATCCAAATCTCCCATGCTCTCTCACCTGATATCACCCCTAGAGAAAACACCCCATTACAAACTCATTGTCGGTCCCACATTTCTAATTTGAGTCCCCATTAAAAATTAATTCGAATTAATGTTTGAGATAAAATAAAATAATTTAATTATTTTAATTATGGTAACATCCTCCATGGTTTTTTCTAACAAAGGTCCATGCCGACAAAAAGTTATGTCCCACCTATGATAGACACCTTGCTCCAGACTCAACTATGGACTCCTATTTCTGATCTGAGATAATATTTGATATATATACCATTTATTTTTCATGCATTTTATAAAATATATTAATTATTTTTATATAATTTATTTTGGGCACACTAAGCCTCATAATCGCACACAGTCTAAGCACCTATCTTTGTAAATAAATGTAGAAATATTACAACGTTTTAAAAGAAAAACACCATGCATCTACGTCATTCCCTCATTCAAGATTTTCATCCCAAAAAAAGAAGAACCAGGGAAAACATATTGATTTATTGAGCTCACATCTAGCTCTTCCACTCCTAGGAAAACATGCACATTTCTATATTGGCACAACTTGTGAACCAAAGGGATGGTCCATCCTTGTATGGTCTTCTATTGTCAATGACGTGTGTAGGATCATGCATGTATCTCATCCATTGTGATACATGAAAAAAGTCATGAAACCTCTCTATCTGTGGGGGTAGGGAAAGGTGGTATACAACCTCACCAACCCTTCTCATGATATTGAAAAGCCCATAGAACCTGGAGGATAACTTATCTGCCCAGCCAAAAACTAACATGAATGCCCTCAACATAACCTTGAGCACCTGAATAATGTGCTTGGTTTTCCCCTCTATATGGGGGTGAAAGGTTTTACTCATCCACATTTGGGTCCCCAATGCCTCCTATAAGGATCTCCACAATCGTGACGTAAAATGTTACACCGGTTTTGTTTTTCTTTTCTTGTCATAGTTTTGATCCGGTTAATTGAAAATCCCAATTATTTTATTGGCTATTGGTTGATATTAATTTTGAGTTTTTAAATACAATATATGTCTAATCACTCTAATTTGGGTTCCCCATTTCTTATTTTTGGGTTTTTCGAGAAAGGGTGGTTACTTCATGATTTGGGCCAACCATGAGCCCATTTGTAGTTTTAAAAACCAAATTTTTCTATTTTAAAAATCCTTTGTTTTTGAACATTTTTCACCCATTACACTTCATAAATATCTTCCCCTAACATATTTAAACCACAATATCCTATTATACCCCATAAAAATTCATAATCATGGTTAATTGGGGTTACTTATTTAGGTATTGGGTCAGCCCATGGGCCCATTTCCAGTTTAAAAAAAAAATAATTTGCTTCTTTTATATCTATTTAAAATTTTAATATATTTTGATAATTCTAACTCCCACTAGAATAGAATATCCCTATCCTCACCCCAATTATCTATTTTACCTCTTTGGAGCTCATATGAGTCTCAGATTAGGGGGAAAGTTCTCTTGTTACCTCAAATCATTCAGAATTGATAAGGTAAATTGTTTCAAACATAACTCCTTCAATTCGTGATCATTTTCCCAAAAATATTCTTTCTATGGTTCTTCCAGACATTAAGAGACTCTCTTATAAGTTCCAGACTATGCCCTTGTCTCTAAGGGTGCAAATATAATGGAAGACGAAGAATTTTCTAGTTGAAAAGGTGAGATTCCTTCTCTTTTATCCTCCCTCTTCTTCCTCCTTTCATTATTTCGTGGTTTTATAATCTCACCTAGTCATGATAAACCTATGGTTCTATTATCCAATGATTTTGATGGGGGTTTTGTTTGTTTTGGTCTGGTCATCATAGGTTTAGGGTTTATAAACCCTTGTATGGTGATATTGAGTGTGCGTTTCCATTACGCGAAGGATTTGAGGTAGGATATCCCTTGCACATGCTTTTATCTTTTAAGATTAATCATTTTCATATTTTTTTCATCTGATATATATGTTTATTATTATTTTTCAGCATTTGGATAAATTTCTGGGTGTTAAAAATGGTTGTTTAATCATTGTTTTGCGAAAGGTTGTGTAGTTTTGTCATAAAAGTGCAAACCAAGTGTTTGTTTAAATGTTACACTATCTTTAGAAACTATTTTGTAAGGTTTATAACCTGGTATATGATAATTTTAATATGTTACAGTATCGTTTATAAAATATGTCATGCAATTGGTGTTTTATTCCTAGTCAAGTGCTTAAAATAAATTGTTTTGTTTAAAAGGGTGTTTCATGTGTTCCGTAAATTGTCCAGTTGGATTTTATGTGTTATGTTTGATTTAAAAAATTATTATTTTTTGGATTTATAAATTAATTGTAAGAATGATAAATGTTTTTAAGTCCTCATATGGATTTTTAATTTGGATTTGGTTTTACAAACAAATGGGTTTTGTTTTACAACATGTTTTGGCCCGAGTTGTCGGAAAATGGACGGTTTCACATCCTTATGAAAATGGTTGTTTTTTGAATATGTAACCTGAATGTTTTAAGGGATTTATTAATTTTTTTTCTTCTTAAATTTTTTTATACACCTCCTTAATAAAAGTTAAATGCATACCTTGGTCAAATGTTAGAGTTGAGAATGCCTTAAAGGCCCATTTGGCATTTCTTTTGTAAAAATGGTTTCCAAGTGTATTTCATGTTCTATCATTTGGGGACATTTTATGGTCTATGAAATTGATTTATTAATTGGTTTTAGGGCTTAAAAATCTGTTTTGTTATGTTATTGATGGTTTTTTAGCCTTAAAAGATCATTTTTAATGGATTTTATGTGCAAGTCCTCGTTATACTACTTGAAATTATTTTATGAAAATTTTTAGTGGTTTATTGATTCGTGAAAGAAATGTGAAGCATGTTTTTAGACTTTTTATTTGTTTATGGTTAGGTAATGTAAATTTTATGTCAAAATTTCATTTGATAATATTTGTAACTTGATTGATCACAAAAGGGAATCCCGAGTATCTAGGTGGGCGGACATGTAAAAGTATGCTAGTGATCCATTGGGGTTTGGCCCCTATTTCATGTATCAAGTTTAACTATGACAACACTAACTTAACTAGGATGATTATGATTTTGGGGGACCACTAGGTTATGGGTATGATCCATTCAAGGGGTTCGTGTGCATGAGAACATATATTTATTATGGTTGCTTTCACCGAGATACGAGGTACCTAGGCCTCACAATAAAGTAGTGCCTAGGGGTGTTCACGTGAGTTGTGCTCATTGGATATTTGTAATCACCATCATCATATGGTGTGTTTAGTTGTTAAATTCAATAGTGTGTGTGATTTATTTAAAATTTTAAATTCTATAAAGCATCCCTCTTGAAAACTATTTTCATTTTGAAATTGCACCTCTTTGAAAATTGTTACTAGCATTTTTGATTATAAAACATGCATGTTTTTTTACGGAAATTGTTTTTATAACATGAGAACTCATTTTGAAAAAATATTTTTATATTTTTATATAAATCTTGAAATTTATGTTTCTTTTATTTTAAAGGATGTGCATTGGGAATATAATATCGAGCTAACCTACTGAGTTTTAATACTCACGCCTATAGTATTCTTCTGTTTTAAGCCCTTGTGCAGGTTTCAGCTTGAGTTTGATCGCCTTGGGAGACGTGTAATCATTGTATTGGAGAGTGAACCTAAGGGTCACATGGAGTTAGTAGGTTATCGGGTTTGGTCAGTTGAGTTGTTGGTTTAGTTTTACTTTCAGTTTCTCGTACAAATAATGTTCAGTTTAATTTTTATATAAATGTATTATGGGCTATCCATTTCTTTATGTTGTTTTTTTGATTGTTTATATACGGGTGAAATCATTCCCTTGGGTACTCTATTGACACCCTTGGTGATTTTAACCATCCTGGGTGGATCGGGAACGCCTCTTGGGAATTGTCGTGGGCTGGCCTGAGTGACCAGTTCAGGGTCGGCTCGGCTGGTTCGTGACAAAATGGTATCAGAAGAGGTCAGATCTTATAAGACCTTTCTTTTTAGAGCGCCCTTTTTATTTGGGTGATGTCAAGGTAGATGGAGTAGTATTATTGGGACTTGTGGGGTATGTTTGGGAAGAGCTTTGTGAAATCTTTCTCATTATGATTCATGGGTTTCTAGGGGAATTAGAGTTTTATTAGTGTCTCTTTTCATGTTTATTGTTTGGTATTGGGATATGACAAGGGGAGGGTGACTGATGGCCTCCGTGAGCTTACAGGGCCTGGAAAGCCATACGGAGCCAGAGCATTGTCTTAATAAGTCTCTTCCTGTTGGTGTTGTGTTTGACATATGGCTGCCAACCATATGATCAAGTCACCCACCGGCACTAGTTCCTTATTTTGGGTCTCTTGGACCTTTCTTGAATTCTGAATTTTTGTTTTGAAAAAGGAGTGGTTGTTTTTTTGAAAATTGTAAAAGGAGTTTTCAAAAATTAAATATAATACTGGTTTTGAAAGGTTGTGTTTTTTGTGAAACAATGTTTTGGGAGGAAGTGTAAATTATTTAACGAGATTAGATTTTCCCTAATATAAACTTGTGGTTTGTTGAAATAAAATGCTTTGAAAGTGTGAATCATTTTAAGGTGATTCGAATTATTTGTTTTAAATGGGGTATTTTTGGATATTAAAAAGCATTTGAATATGATTAATTGATTTTGTAAATTGGTTTTGAGAGGTTGGTGTTTTTCTAGAAAGGTCATTGGTCTCAATGGCCATAAGATTATGAAAGGATACCTTGCGGAATTTTAGAAAATTGGAATAGGTTGTTTGGAGTAGCTTGATTGTTTTAAAAGTTTTTAAAAATAAAAAGGTGTAAATTTTTTAAGAGAATGTTTCTTGATGAAGTGGGGTTTGTTATGTGAAATATGAAAAGGGGTTTTTGACTTGGTGGTTAGTGTTCCTTTGGAAGGTACATGATTTTTTTGGAATGATGTTGTTTTGTTTTATCCATTGTTGTTTTCATGGTTGCTCACATGCATGGTTTTACTGATATATGGAAGGATGGACTAAATGGAATGGTATTTGAGTGCCTGGGGTGAAACATAAATGTTCATGTGTGTGATACTTGATGAAACACCATTGTTGAATGTTAAAATCCACCATGTTAGTTTATTTTTTTCCAAAAGTATTTTTAGATTAAAAATTATGGTGTTAGTTTTGAATCGACAGTTATGTGGATGGTTTATCCTATGTCATAGAAGTGTTGTCTATTCAGTATGTTTCATTATGATCTAGAATTCATTCTCTTGTTGAATCTTGAGATGGGATCTTGTTGGTGGCTTGGTTTTGGGGTAATGTTTAGTGGGTTTCTAAAGATGTGTTGGATGTTGTGATGTGGTCACATATAATTCTATGTTTGCATGATTTCCAATTGATAACCCTAATGATTCTTTCTCATGTTTCACAATCTAGATCCACATCCTCAAATAATTCCTCATCCTGTTAGTTGAAATAGAGAGATTTTTGGGATCGATTTAAAGTGATTCCAGGTCGTTATAATTCTTTTAGACATAGTAGTTGTGTTTGGTGATGTTGATTTGTTTCACCGTATTCCTGGTCCATTCCACTCCTCATTCGGAGTGAGAAATAATTTTTATGTGTCTATGAATTTATATTTAGATGAAGGTGTTTTTTTAATAAAGTGAGTTTTTTTTTGAGTGGTGTGATCCTTAACACCTGACTACGGTGCAGAAAATGCTTCAAGATTCAGGGCTCTAGCCATAGGCCTCAGAGTGAAGCTTTTCACGCAGTCAGGAAATCTACAGAGGTGTGGGGAGCTTGACCAGCCTTCTACCTCCACCATTGTGGTTTGACAATTTTTATGTATCTATTGTGGTTCCTCATTACTATTAATTTCACTTTTTCAAAACATGTTTGGTGGAAATACCCCTCACACAGTGTCTATGGTTACGCCTTCATGGATGTGGGTTTTTGATCAATGTCCCTGTGTGGACCGCCTGTGAAAATTGGGTGTGGTATTGGTGTTACCTATTTGTAGGTAGATAGTGTTGGGAAGTTAATTTGTTTGTTTTATGGTTTCAATGGCCCAATTATTGGGTCCCCTTCCCTCCCCTCCCTAATTAGTGGGGGTTTGGATTCGTGTAGAGAGTTTTGGCCCAGTTCTTTCCGCCTCCATTTGAGAGTAGGTGGCTTAAATGTTCATGTTTTGTCCCAAATAACTTGGGTTTGTAAGTTGTTGTGGGAGAGTTTTGTGGTTCGTTATAAGTGATTCCCAATTCTAGTTAATGTTGAATTCTTGTTTGTTTGTTTCAAGTTGGATTCTAATAGTGGGGGGACCCACCACGGGTCTCATTGATTTTTCCTCCTATGAACATATCTAGTGCTAGTGGTTTCTTAATGGTTGGGAGTGAATCCCATAATAAACTAGAATCTTTGGTTTTATTAATATCTCTTTGGTTTCAATGATTTTTGGGTTTATTGGTAAAAGGCCCGACAACTGGGTTCCTAGTTTGGTTGTGGAGGTGGTGACTTGATCTTTCAGTTGACTCTCTAGAAGTGGTTGAGAGTTGGTGTTTTGGTTGAGGTAAGAGTATTATGTTCCATTAATGGTTGATGGTGTTTCATTTTATTATTAGGATGGACCATATAGATAATTAATCAATAGGTTCTGATCAATCATCTGTAATGTGCTATGCCTTTCTGGGGGTAGAAAGCTTTAATGGTTGGGAGAATTGTTACACCCATTTTTTTCTTTTCATGTCATGGTTTTGATCCGGTTCATTGAAAATATTGATTCATTTTTTGGGTATTATTTTATATTAATTTTGATTTTTGATCTACCATATATTTATAATCACCCTAATTTCGGTTCCCCATTTCTTATTTAAGAGTTTTTGGAGAAAGTGTGGTTACTTCTTGATTTGGGCCAATCGTGAGCCCATTTCCAGTTTTAAAAAACAAATTTGTTTATTTTATAACTCCTTTGTTTTTAAATTTTTTTCACCCATTCCACTTCATAAATTGCATCCCCTGACATTTTCAAACCACAATATCCTTTTTGACCCCTTAAAGATTCATAATCACGGTGACTTGGGGTTACTTATTTAGGTACTGGGTCAGCCCATGGGCTCATTTCCAGTTTTTAAAAAATAATTTGTTTCTTTTATATATAAATAAAATTTTAATTTATTTCGCTGATTAAACCTCCCACTCTAATCCCATATCCTTATCCTCACCCCCATTATCGATTTTTTCTCTTTGGAGCTTATATGGGTAGCGGATTAGGGCGAAAGTTCTCATGTTACCTCAAATCTTCCAGAATTGATATGGTAAATTTTTTCATACATAACTCATTCAATTAGTAATATTTTTCCACAAATAATCTTTAACTGGTTCTTACAGACCTTATTAGCCTCTCCAAGAAGTTATAGCCTATTCCCTTTTCTATAAGGGTGCAGATCTAATGGACGACTAAGAGTTTTCTAGTTGAAAAGGTGAGATTCCTTCTCATTTATCCTCCCTCTTCTTCCTCGTTCCATTATTTCATGATTTTATAATCTCCCCTAGTAATTATATACCTACGGTTCTGTTATCCAAATATTTTTATGTGGGTTTTGTTTGTTTGGGTCTGGTCAACATAGGTATAGGGTTTATAAACCCTTGGATGGTGATATTGGGTGTGTGTTTTCATTACACGAAGGATTTAACGTAGGATATCCCTTGAATATGCCTTTATCTTTTAAGATTAAACATTTTCATATTTTTTTCGTCTGATATATATGTTTATTATTATTTTTCAGTATTTTGATAATTTTCTTTTTGTTCAAAATGGTTGTTTAATCATTGTTTTGTGAAAGGTTGTGTAGTTTTGTCATAAAAATGCACACCAAGTGTTTGTTTAAATGTTACATGATATTTCAAGACTATTTTTCAAGGTTTATAACCTGGTGTATGATATTTTTAATATTTTATAGTAGATTTTATAAAATATGGCATATAATTGGTGTTTTATTCCTTTTCAAGTGCTTAAAATAAATTGTTTTGTTTAAAAGGGCGTGTCATGTGTTCGGTAAATTGTCTGGTTGGATTTTATGTGTTATGTTTGATTAAAAAAATTAATTGTTTGGATTTATAAATTATTTGTAATAATGGTAAATTGTTTTTTGGTTCCTCATATGGCTTTCAAATTTGGATTTGGTTTTACAAATAAATGGGTTTTGGTTTACAACTAATTTTGGCCCGAGTTGTCCGAAAATGGCTCGTTTCACATCCTTATGAAAATGTTTGTGTATTGAATATGTAAACTGAATGTTTTAAGATATTTTTTAAATTTTTTTCTGCTTTAAATCATGTATATAATCATCCTTAATATAATTTAAATTAATACCTTGGTCAAATTTTAGTTTTGAGAAAGGCTTAAAGGCTCGTTTGGCATTTCTTTTTTAAAAATGGTTTCCATGTGTATTTCATGTTCTATCATTTTGGGACATTTTATGGTCCTTGAAATTGATTTTTTAATTGGTTTTAGGGCTCTCAAATCTTTTTTGTTATGTTATTGATGGTTTTTTGGCCTTAAAGAGTATTTTTTAATGGATTTTATGTGCAAGGCCTTGTTATACTCCTTGAAATTGTTTTACGAAATATTTTAGGTGTTTGTTGATTCGTGAAAGAAATGTGAAGTATGTTTGTAGAATGTTGGTGTGATTATAGTTTGGTAATGGAATTTTTATGTGAAAAGTGTATTTGATAATATGTGTAACTCGATTGAGCACTAATGGTAATTCTGAGTATCTAGGTGGGTTGACATGTACTAATATGCTAGTGATCCTGTGGGGTTTGGCCCCTATTTCACGTAGCGAGTTTAACGATGACAACACTAACTAAACTATGATGATGATGATTTTGTAAGACCAATAGGTTATGAGTATGATCCCTACTAGTGGCTCGTGTGCATGAGAATAGATATTTATTATGGTTACTTTCACGGAGATATGAGGTTCCTGGGGCTCACAACAAACTAGTGCCTAGGGGTGTTCCCGTGAGTTATGATAATTGGATATTTGTACTCACCACCGGCATATGGTGTTTTTGGTTGGTAAATTCATTAGTGTGTGTGATTTATTTAAGTGTAAATTCTATAAAGCATCCCTCTTGAAAACTATTTTCATTTTGAAATTGAACCTCTTTGAAAATTGTTACTAGCATATTTGTTTATAAAACATGCATGTTTTTTTCTGGTAATTGTTTTTATAGCATGAGAACTCATTTAGAATACATAAATTTATATTTGTATTTAAAACTTTAAATTGATGTTTCTTTTTTTAAAGGATGTGAATTGGGAATATAATATCTGGCTAACCTACTAAGTTTTAATACTCATGCCTATAGTCTTCTCTATTTTTATCCCTTGTACAGGTTTTATCTTGAGTTCTATCACATTGGTTGACGTGTGATCATTGTGTTGAAGAGTGACTAGTAGGGTCACATGGAGTTAGTAGGTTATCGGGTTTGGTCAGTTGATTTGTTGGTTTAATTGTACTTTCAGTTTCTTGTATGAATAATGTTCAGTTCAATTTTTATATAAATGTATTATGGGCTGTCCATTTCTTTCCACTGTTTTCTTGATTGATTATATATGGGTGAAATCATTCCCTTTTGTACTATATTGATGCCCTTGGTGCTTGTCACCATCCCAGGAGGATCAGAAACTCCTCTCAGGACTTGTCGCAGGCTAGCCTGTGTGACCGGTTCAGGGTCGACTCGGGCTGGTTCATGACATAAACTGCATGTCACAATTATAGATAAATGTAGAGGGTACCATGTAATGGTGAACAATATCCCAAATGTACAATTTCCCCAAAAACTCCACCAAACTATACTCTATCAAAACAAGGAAGTGCTTTGCTTTCAAGATTCCATCTAATATCGCCCAATTTGAATCATGGAACTTGGCTCTACATGGAATCTTTGTGACTAAGTTCATGGATATACTGTCCCATTTCACTTAGGGATTTTAAGAGGTTATAATGACTTGCTAGAACTCAATGCTTAGCCTTCACCCACTGATAGGTGAGGCAGTGTGACATGAACTCAACTATGCTTCATCTCATGCTAGGCAACAAAAACTACCACTGAAGATCCATTTAAATATTCCCCACTGGGATGTACAACTAAGGGATAAGTGTGGAACTATTGCATCACCTCCTCCCACATCGCAACCGAAACCACTCTTTTTCCCTCTAATTGGGTCTAATGATTCCCTCCTTCAGAATATTCATCTAGTGAAGAACCCAAGGATATATTGTCATGCATGATTTCTTAGTCAATGTATCAAAACTGATACTCTCTTACATGCTCAAGAAGTGAAGGATTCAATACCATTGACTAAAGAAAACTGTACCCTCTAACTCCACTAGGGTCAGCTGCAGGGTAGTTAATTTCTCCAAAACATCCCGCATTTGGTGAACTTGGGACTTCCTTCTAAGGTAATCTTCTACAAGGCTTCCTCTTTTTGGATTATAGACTATCTCGAAGTTGTAGTCCTGATAGAATTTACAACTACTATCACTATGTTAGGTTCAAGTCTCTCTAGGTGAAGATGCACCTAAAAATGTAGCAGTCTAAGAAAACCACATAGTAGTCTCCTAGAAAATAGTGTCTCCACATTCTTAGGGTGAGGACTGTGTAGGATCGGAAAATGATGTAGATTCTCAATATACAAGAGGGGGTGGGGGTGAATTTTATACTTTAAAATTACTTTATAACTTTTAATATTGATATAAAACTTTTTATTGTTTGACAAGGTTAAACATGTAAATTCAAAAAACCTATTGGTTCTAAAAACTTGCTAGATTAAAAAAATTTGATTTTGGAAATGAAACTTAAGAAAAGTTTAAAAGGAAAAATATTCTACCTTAAAGCATATAGAATCTTACTAATCAGAGTACATGTACAAAAAAGTATAAGATAGTTTTATTTTCCTTATTAATCAAAATGCAGTAGAAAAAAAACTTGAAATAAAACAAGTAAAAATTATAGAATCTTCTAACCCAAAGAGAAGGGTATCCAACAACCTTAGATAAAGGTCCCTTGATTTATAATTTCATGAAATTCTGTCTTACCCACACCAGGGTAAGCCCTCGATAGGAATATCTGAGTCTGTCTTGCTATCCCTGCAAGCCCTCAAACTTCAAGGTAGTCGGCACCTCTGTCTTCATATCCCTAGAAGCCCTCGATTGTACACAATAATAATTAGAGTCGCATGAAGCAATCTGAACAAGATGTTCAGTATGAACAAAGAATGAGAGTCTTTTTCTCTAGAAATCACTTCAAAAATATGTAAACTCTAAAGTTGTAGAATAGTCGGTCTAAGTTATGAGATCATTCAAATGAGCTCCTATTTATATGCATTTCTTCAACGGTTTCCTCCCTCCTCCAACGATCATATTTTTCCTTGAATATTATAGGGACCTGTACACATGTCACTCAAACAACATTTAGTTAGAAATAGAATGCATGACATCATTTAATAACTAAAACATGAGTAAGTAAAATATGGTTTCTCAACCAAATCTATTTTTTGGAGTATATGAAAAAATAAACATTCAGAATCTATATTACATGGATATTTGGATTCTGTTTTTCAAAGAATTAAGAATCAAAATTCTATAGATTTTCAGAGGCTGAATTTTGAGAAATTCGGAACCTGAATTCTAAGGAATTCAGTGTCTAAATTATAAGGAATTCAGAACCTAAATTATAAGGAATTTGGAACCTGAATTCTAAGGAATTCAGAGTCTGAATTATAAGAAGTTTGGAGTCTGAATTGTAAGGAATTTGGAACCTGAATTATAAAGAATTCAGAACCTGAATTATAAGGAATTTGGAACCTAAATTTTCGATAATTCAGAATCTAAATTTCAGGGAATTCAGAATCTGAATTTTAGAGAATTCAGAATCTGAATTTCTGGGAAATCAGAATCTAAATTTCAGAGAATTAAGATTATGAATTTTAAAGAATTTAAAATCTAAATTTCAGATAATTTAAAATCTGAATTTTAGATAATTTGGAATCTGAATTTCATAGAATTCATAATCTAAATTTTAGAGAATTCGAAATCTGAATTTTAGAGAATTTAGAATCCGAATTTCTACGAATTCAGAATCTGTATTTCATAGAATTCGGAATCTGAATTTAGAAACTAAAAACTGAATACTTTATATCTAATTATTTATAGGATTATGATGTTTTAGAAATGAAACCAAATTTTACACTTAGACACAGAAAGAGTTAGGTTTAGTGAAACTAAATCATGAAAAATGAAAACAATGATAGGGGAAAATTTCCATTGGGAAGGAAACTTTTAATTATTAAGAAAAATCTTCAGAGAAATAAAATTTTCCTTGAGATAGAGTGTTTGTGGTTTCCAAAACATAAAGTAATTTAAAATTCATAAGGAAACCTTATTGACTAAATAGTCTCACCTTTTTTGGAAATCACAAACATCCTTACTAAAAATAATCTAAGGACTTAGAAATTTTATGGACTTGAAAATAAAAACTTATCTCCTTTTACTTATGGATAATAGTGAATATGAATAACTCCACCTTAGGATTTCGAATCACTAAGGATTGTATTCTTGATTTCCTGAATGGGATTTTTTATTTTCTTGTATTCGAAAAGCATCATTTATAAGAACATTCATCTAGATGAAATCCCTCATACAGAGAGAATTCTCGTCTTTACATTGAATTTTTTTTAGAATTAATTTCTCCCCCTTTGTGATTTTCAAAATGAAATAGAGGGAATGGAAAAAAATGGTACCTGAAACATTAGTACTAAATAACCAAAAATATGGATAACAAAAAAAATTTCATTAAGATTGGATGCATTTGTACAATGAGGGAAATACAAAAAAAATCAGATTGTAATTAAATTATCCCACTTTCTCCTTCGACATTAGATTCTTCACAATAGTATTTAGCTTCTTGAGCTCTTTTTGGTCCTCTTCTGCATGATTTAGTAACTGATCCTGGTCTTTTCTTTTCTTCTCTAAGGCTTGAATTTTCTCTTCCTGATCCTTAAGAATATCTGCCTGAGCTTTCAAGAGTTCATATTTCTTAAAAAGATTTTCTTAAATCTCCATTCTAAGATCTCTTTCCCTTTTCTAATTCATGGCCACAAAGATAAGCTTTCCATTTAAATCATTAACTTCCCGCTTCCGAGTACTCTCTTCAAGACTTAACTTTTCCTCAAAACTATTAAAAAGATCTTAAATATTCTTACCATCGGTATCAAAAGCATACTTCCCATTATCATGGAATTTATAAAAAATTCTCATTTATTCATTAATCTTCTTTGACCAACTTTTCATCTTCTTTTATCATATTTTATGTTCCTTATAACCAATAAGGAAAGTCTTGAAATCTTCCTCTAGTGCAAGAAATTTATCCATCACCATGGAAACTGATTCTGACTTCTGGTTTATTTTATGCTAAAGCATCTAAAATCTTGAATCTTGGAAATAATGTAATAGTATCAACTAGCTTCTTTAATGACTGGACAATAAAATCATTTCCAAGTAAAAAATATTCTGAATATGAAAGATTGGATGGTGAGGATTGTTTTTCTATATCCTCATATTTTCTCTTTGATGAGGCACCAACATCTTTCTTCTTCACTATGGGTTTACTTGGTGTGTCTACAACCATCTGCTTTCCCTTATATGATATCAGAATGATATCTTGTTCTTTAAAATATTCATTCTCATTATCAGATAGCTGAACAATCTTTTCTTCCTAAATTTATCCTTTCTCTGCATCATGCATTAGATCTTCGGGATGAATTAAATAATGATTACTACTTTCATCATTTGTCGGCTTATTCAATTCTTCACCCTTATCATATTTTCCTGGTGAAGAAATTTTTGAGGATTCAGTTTGGGAAGTCTGGATTGATAATTTCACAGATGGGATTTCCTTCTCATGATACTCTTTAACTTGTTTCATAACATCATTAGATTCATTCCTTTCTTCTTCTACCTCCTCTTATTCTTTTATTTCTTCTTCCACTTCCTGAGCAATTTGTTCTTCCTAAAGTGATTCTAGAACCACGACTTTCTTTCTCAGAGTCTCTGGTAATGGTTCTGTCAAAAAATATTCTGGTTCCAAAATTTTTTTAGAGGATCTTTTAGTATTCTTGAGAAGGGATTGAATGACTTCTGCTTCTGAAAATTTCTTCCTTTTCTTGTTTTATTTTTGTTCCTTTTCAAGATTATCAACAGCCTTTTCCTTGAATGATTTTACTTCAGTAGGATCCAAACCAAATTGAGGGTCCCATTCCTTCTAGTTCTTCTTATCTTCTCTCCACTTAGCTACAACTTCATTAGGATATGCTTTTGTTCTTCTTTGGATTTGGAGGTGTTGACTGAGATTTCTTGGACATTGGGGTTTTTGATTTTTCTTCTAGCTCTCTAGACTTTCTATTCTTTCCACCTTTCTTAGAGGTTTCAACCACTTATAGCTTCTTTGAAAAAGCTTATATTTCATCTTCATAATGGTCATAGAATTTTTCATATTCACTAGAAAATCGAATATTCATTCTTGTTAAGGTGTCATCACTCAACAACATGACTTTGTAATTTCATGGCTTGGAACTGCATGAGATTTTGAATGACTAAAGGAAAATAATAATGATCTTTGAAAGATTGCACATATACATAATAATATGAGACTTCAAATTTATGTTCTTGATATTTTCTATCATTACCAAGGTATTCTTAACCAATTTTATATTCTTTAGATTCACCAAGAAATCCAAAATATTAATTTCACTCTTCTTTAAGGTATCCTTATCCCCTTTCCTTGGAATCATAAATCCTTGAACCCATAATTCCTGAATCCACAATTTTTTAGAAAGATGAATGATCTTCGAAGTCTACACTCCTTTCAATCCAAGACATTCTATTTCCTTCTCCATGTTAAAAGATCTCGATTCATCAGTTAATATTTGGGTGCAAAACTCTTTTTCCCCTTCATAAAGAATACCAATCATACTCGCTGCTTTACTGTATGAAATATAATAGGTATTTACATAACATTTAAAAGAAAATTTATCATTCCCTACATTGAAAAAACTAACTGATTCATAAAACTCCACCATCAACTCTGGATATACCGGATCCTATGCATTTTGATTTTAAATACATAGTATCTCCCAGCCATTCAACATAACATTTTTGGAAACAATTGAATCATACTTATCGAGGAATTTCTGATCCACTAGCCTTTCACGATATATCTTCCACTTGGATATTTCCTTAACAGTTGACATTTCTTTATGTGGAGAAGCTTCAGCAGACATTAATAATTGAGGAAAATTTGAAAATTCAGAACGACCTTAAAATATAGAGGCAGAGCATCAGCACACAAGGTCTTGAAAAACCGATGCGGGACAACCATCAGGGGGGGTTTATATAGGTGATTTAGGTAATGGTTCATCTTCCAATGTTGATCCAATAGTTGGAAAATATTCAGATCAAATATGACAGTTGAGATGATAACCAAAGTGGGATTTAGATAGATTCTGATATTTTGAGGTTTTTTGAGAAAAACATTTGGATTTAAGAAAAAAATGAATCTGAAAAATTTTAAAAAGAAAGAAAATACCAACTAGTAAAAGCTGATTACAAAAACTTAGAAAAGAAATCATTCCTTCGGGGTTACTAGGAAAATTATTCATAATGAGGAAAAATTATTCTAGAATAACCTTAGATTCAAGAAAAATTTAAAAGAAAAAAAAATTTATTTTGAAAATCTGATTACGGAAAAAAACTTGATTATGAAAAATTTGACTATGGAAAAATTTGACTATGAAAAAATTTTGGCTATGAAAAATTTTGACTGTGAAAGTTTTTTAATTAATAAGAAACTGTACTCCCCCTATGAAAATGCGTTTCATACTATAAGGAGATATGTTTAAACAAGAAGTTAATATAGAGGATTATTTCATGGTTATCATTCCTGACTTATGTTTAATATATTAAAATCTATCAGAGGGTAAAGATTTTGTGAAAATATCAACATGTTGATCTTTCATTCTGATAAATTGAAGAATGATATATCCTTTTTCATTATCTCTGAAAGTTAATTTTACTACCTTTTTCTTGATAATATTTTGAAAGAAGTTTTTGTTAGCAGTCATGTGCAGGGAACATCCACTATCCATGTACCATGTATTTTTGATGGTACTATCTTTTCTTTCCAGAAAATAAGAGTGTTAGACTTTCAGAACCCAAAATTTCTTGGATCCAAATACTTCAGAAAGAAATATCTAAAGAATCCACATTTTCTTTGAAAAATAAGATTTATGAAAACCTAAAGACTATGTTTTGTTTAAGGAACAATTTTTTACCCAATTCCCAACACACTGAAACTTAGTGCAGAATGGAGCACTTTAAGGAAAACAATAATTGTTACCAAAAACCGGTTTTTAATTAGAATAACCAAATCCAGAATTATTCCTTAGAAGTCGAATTTGGGAATATATCTTGTCAAAGTTTTTCTTTTCCTAGGTAAAATTTGAGAAACACTTCCTCAAAGAAAATATTTCTGACTTCTGTCTAATAACTAAGCTTTTATCCTAAAAAAATTAGTTTTAGCACTAGTGTTAGTCTCTAAAACATTTTTCTTAGAAATTAATTTTTCTAAATCCTTAGAAAGTTTTTCCTTCTCAGTATTAACATCATAAAGGGTTTTTGAAACATTTTCAAAATAATAAATTTTCTTATCAGGATCTTTAGAAAGATCAAATACTTATTTTGTAAGAATAGAAATTCTAGAATTTTCTTAATCAAGATTTTTCTTGACGTTAGAATTTTCATTCTCAAAGAGCATATAAAACCTAGAAACTTATTCATAAGTAGGTAAAGTATTATCTTCATCATAAGAAGATTTTTTATCTTATGATTCATAATATTTACTATCACTATAATTATCATTTAAGGATATATTGGTCATGGATTCAACATTGTTTACCATGGCCATTAAATAATTATTTTTAATAGGTAACTTGGAAAGTAAACTAAGATTCTTCTAATCAAAAGATTCATGCTATGAGGATTCATCATAAGAGTCTCCACCACTTGAACTCTAGGTGTCATTAGCTTTAAAAACATTATTAGCTTTAGCTTTGTGAAACTTCTTTCTATTCCTCTTAGAATGATTTTCCTTTCTATCATTTTTCTTAAGCATACAACAATCTGGGCTTATATGTCCTGCACTTTTACATTCATAAAAAGTGACTTCTGAGTCTTTCTTGTTTTTTCTCTCTTTCTTCTTATATCTATACTGAAAGTCTTTCTTCCCAACAATCTTGTTCATCCTTTGAGTAATATTATCTAGTTCATTTTCTGAAGCTTCACTTTCACTAGATTCAGATTCAATAGTAACGTTCTTAGATTTTGATCATGTAAATCTATTAGGAGTCTTGGATTTCATATGATTTGAAGTAGTTATAAAATCAAAACTTCCATTACCATTTTTCTTATTAATATTATCAGCATCTCTCTTTATTCTGGTTTCATGATGAAGAAGGGTTCCAAACAGCTCATCAAGAGAAATCTGAGTAACTTTTCCATTTTCATCTGTAGCTGTCCTCTTAGATTCCCATTCATTAGGCATAATGTCTAGGGTCTTTCCTACAAGAGATTAATCATATAATCCTTTATCACCCATAGATTATAAAATGTTTAAAATGGTCATGAATCTTTTTTATACCTTACATATAGGTTCTCCATAATGAAAGAAGAAACCATGATACTCAGCTCTGAGCATAGCTCTTCTAGTTTCAATAAATTTTGAAGTTACAAAGTGTGTTACTTCACGCTTCTTCCAAATACTATTTTCAGCTACACAGGATGAAATTTGGTTATATATATTTATTGTCATGGAATAAAGCAAAGTATTTCGTACCTTAAAGTTCAGTTGGTATTCCACATTTTCTAGATCAGAAAAAACTATAACTTCCTTATTTGGAATCTTATAATATCTAGTTAACATAATATAGTTTTCATTACCTGTGTTTATCACAAAGGCCTTAATTTTTTCTCTCTATTACTCATAGTCATTTACATAAAATATTGGTGGTCTAGTAGGATTAAGATTGTCAATCAAACCAGCATTCATTCCTGCCATCTAAAAGAAATATCTTTCCACAATAACTTATGAGTAATAAAAGTTTTTAAACAAGGATCAAAATATTAAGTAAAGAAAATATAGAACAATGAAAACTTGAGAAAGAAAACTTATATGAAAATATAAGTATTTCAGAGACATTATTTGATACCAATTGTAGGATCGGAAAATGATGTAGATGCTCAATATACAAGAGGTGGGGGGGAGAATTTTATACTTAAAAAATTACTTTGGAACTTTTAAAATTGATATAAAACATTCTATTGTTTAACAAGGTTAAACAAGTTAAATTAAAAAAAAATCATGGTTATACAAACTTATTAGATTCCAAAAATATGGTTCTAGAAATGAAACTTAATAAAAGATTACAAGGACAAAGATTCTACCTTAAAGCCTATAAAATCTTACTAATCAGAGTACAATTACAAGAAAGTATAAGATAGTTATACTTTCCTTATTTATCAAAATGCAGCAGAAAACAAACTAGAAACAAAAAAAGTAACAAGTATAGAATATTTTAATCTAAAGAGAAGGGTATCTAACATCCTTGGATAAAGATACCTTGATTTATACTTTCCAAAAAGTCTGTCTTACCCACACCAGGGTAATCCCTTGATAAGAATATTAAAGTCTGTCTTGCTATCCCCGCAAGCCCTCAAACATCAAGGTAGTCGACACCACTTTCTTCCTATCCCCAGAATCCCTATATTGTACACATCTACAATCAGATTCGCACGAAGCAATCTGAACAAGATGTTCAGTACACACAAAGCACGAGAGTCTTTCTCTCTAGAAATCAATTTAATAGCACGTAATCTCTAGAGTTGTAGAACTGTCAGTCAAAGTTGTTAGCTTGTTCAAATGAGCTCCTATTTATAGGAATTTCTTCAACGGTCAGCTCCCTCCTCCAACGGCCATAGTTTTTCTTGAATCTCAGAGGGACCTATACACATTTCACTCAAACAACGGTTAGTTAGAAACATAGTGCATGACATCATTTCATAACTAACACATGAGTAATTAAAATATGGTTTCTCAACCAAATCTATTTTTCAGAGTCTAGAAAAAATTAAAGTTTAGAATCTATATTACATAGATGTTTAGATTTAGTTTTTCAAGGAATTCTAAATCATAATTCTATAGATTTTTGGATTCTGAATTTTGAGGAATTCAGAACCTGAATTCTAATGAATTTAGAGTCTCAATTCTAAAGAATTAGGAACCTGAATTCTAAGGAATTTGGAGTCTGAATTCTAAGGAATTCAGAACATAAATTATAAGTAATTTGGAACCAGAATTCTAAGTAATTTAGAACCTGAATTATAAAGAATTCAGAACCTTAATTTTAAGTAATTCAGAACCTGAATTCTAAGGAATTCAGAGTCTAAATTATAAGTAATTTGGAGTCTAAGTTCTAAATAATTCGAAACCTAAATTCTACGAAATTCGGAACCTGAATTATAAGGAATTTGGAACTTGAATTTTTGAGAATTCAGAATTTGAATTTCATAGAATTCAGAATCTGAATTTCCGAGAATTCGGAATCTGAATTTCAGAGAACTCAAAATCTGAATTTTAGAGAATTCAGAATCTGAACTTTAGAGAATTTGGAATCTGAATTTTTGAGAATTCATAATCTGAATTTCAAAGAATTCAAAATCTAAATTTCAGAGAATTCGGAACCTGAATTTGAGAGAATTTGGAATCATAATTTCAAATAATTTGAAATATAAATTTCAGAGAATTTAGAATCTGAATTTCAAAGAATTCGGAATCTGAATTTTAGAGAATTCAGAATCTTAATTCAGAACCTGAAAACAGAATACTTTATATAAGTATTTATAGGATTATGAGGTTTTATAAATGAAAATAAATTTTACACTTAGATACAAAAAGATTTAGGTTTAGTGAAACAAAATCATGAACAATGAAGATAAAGATAGGGGAAAATTTCCTTGGGGAAGGAAAATTTTACTTATTAAGAAAATTCATCAAGGAAATAAAATTTTCCTTGAGATAGAGTTTTTGTGATTTTTAAAACATAAAGGAATGAAAAAGTCATAAGAAAAACTTATTGACTCAATAGACTATTGATACTATCACTAGATAGTGAGTCTCATAGTTTTGTTCATGGGGTCTCCATCACCTTGACTAGTACATGATAACTACTATATCAAGTTTGACATTGATCATGCAAGGTTCCAACGAACAGGGAAGGTGAGTAAACTCATCCAACCGAATGAAGCTACACATAGAAAGCGTGTGGAATACCCCACATGTATTCTCTTCCCTTTGAAAGAGAGTAATCCATACACTAAACACTATGAAACAACTATTAGTGGCATTCCAAGAAAAAGGAGGTCAAGAGGAAAAACTCAACTATCAATTCTAGGACCTTCTTCGACACTCCACTATAAACCCCATCCATGAATGCACAAGTCAGAGGGACTTATCCACTATATATAAATACTATTGACTTTGGACAGCATGGAATCACCATCACAGTTTTTATCATGTCACAAAAATGTGCCTCGGTGGGGGAAGGACCCCTCTTCCTCATGCATTCAAAGTTAAGTTGAACCACACTGACACCGGGTTACACGAATGCCCCACATCACCCTGGTAAAACATCAATAAATAATCTTAGTGGAAGAAGTACCTCACTGAAAATATAAAAGGTTCCACTACAAAAGGTATAGAAGACACAGAGCATACCTCTTATCATCTCAAGCACTACAGGATTGTAGACATCCATAGCATGAAACTACTGCAGCCCCGATCTCCAGCTCCTTGAGCCTGATGTGGGCCACCTAGTGGTGGTGGAATAAACTTGTATCATCATCCACCCAACATAGTTTTTCCTTCTCCTCTTCCATCACCGTCTCTTTGGGGACCACCCTATCCTCGCCTGGGAGATATATGATCACAGTGTTGTCTCTACCATGGAAGTTCATTTACTATCTACCCAGAAAGCTCAACATGTATGGTTGGGAAGTCTCATTCCATGTGACCTATACCATCACAAGAATAACACCATCCATCCTTAGGCTGTCCCCATGCTCTATTCTTCCTTGGACCTATATGACTGCGTGCCTGAGACTGATTATAGGGTGGCCTCTTGTGTCGAGATCTTGTCGTCTGATGCCTGCTAGCTTCGACAAACGTCTCATCTTTGTTACACCCACTACCAAAACCATATACATGTCACCCCTCTGATATAAATATCTATATCAATAGTTCATAATCCAACACCCCGACATAGGTGGTAATGCACAAGGGTACTATGATAACACAAATATCTCTGTGGAGTACCTTCTCAAACATCTATGCTCAGGAGTAGATATTATGGATCATATCTAGAGAGTAGCGTGAAAGGTCGACAAACCTAGTCACATACACCACCACCATAATCCATGTTTACTAAAACTAAAGAATACCTTGAATCTAGATGGATCATTAGAAGGAGTTTTAGTAGTCCTTACAGAACAACAGTTGGAAGTAATACCACAAGAGAACCAACTCATCATGTATCTGAGTAACCAGAATCCATTAATGTCTAGTTGCTCTGTGGAAAAGACTGGATACCGGAGCCACCATCTTATCCGTCAGTGTCCAAAAAATCCTGAAGAGGATAAACACTAACTCTATCCAAAACTCCACTACCCTAGGGTATGGATTACTATGAAACCTCAGCAGTCTATGATGCTGGAACTCACAAAGTGTTCTCAACCTGTGAACATCCTCAACCTGCTCTTCTAGGAATAACTACTTCTCAATAGGTGGAGGTGATACTACCTATCCATTTGGATGAAGGTGGATCATATGATGGATCCTAAACTGAGGCCTCATCATTCATAGGGTCATCATTACAAACTAGAGCTCGTATCTTAGATGACTATTATATCATAGGTTTCTTGAAAATTATCCAGGAGTAACACGGTCAAATAAGCACACACACACACACACATATCAACCAAAAAGAGGAGATGAAAAAAGAGGGACAGTCAATGACTAAATCCTATATAATCTATGTACTAAAGTTCCTTGTAACAAATTTCCCAGCATGATGAGTAGAAAAGCAGGTAATCAGGGTCATGGTGAATAGCTACGTCAGCCAACACACCATCACTAGTCTCCCTAATATAAGAGCCTCTCTCGAGACACATTGAAACTACTACTATAAACCCAACCAATATCTTTTTAGGGAAATATCCAAAAAACATCTCAAGGGTCAAACCTACCTTTGATACTACTTTGTCATGAACTGAACCACGCTACGGCCCATGCCCCAACTACCACAAGCCTACCTCCATAGGCTAAGGGGAGGTGACTAGCGCCAAAGGTACAAAAATATTGGGGAGGCCATTACCTAAGAACCTATGTACATATAAACAACCAAATAAATGCAAAAGTGTAGAGAAAAAAAAAAGATACAACACTTATATATATAAACCAAAAATATGCATCGTCCGTTAAACAATACTAGTATTGAAAAGAAAATTAAAAGGGAAAAAGGGAAAAAAATACTGGCCCAAATAGAAAAGTTCCACAACCTGAAATCAAGTGGAAAAGAAAAACAACTGAGAGGGCCCCACTCCTAGATTCTAATCTATGACCACCGCACATGGTCTAAGGACCCTGTATCCATAAGATCATCTGAAGTCATGATCAAATTGTCTGCCATCTACAAGGGCACACCAAGTGCAGGATAAACCCAAGTATAAGTGTGTATAAAAATACTCATTATGATTCCTTGAAGGCTAAAGATGACATCAAAAGATGTACTAAAGATAGGAGAAATAGATAGAATAAGGAAAAATAAAAGGAGTGCAGCTTAAACCAACAAGAGAGTGAAGTAAACTCATCCAAAACATAAGGATCTATAAATTGGGAGAATATGATCTTCTCGTTGAGTCTTTAATACCTATAAAAGGAGATTATACTCATCCAAACATGAGAAGATATACATCGTAATCACATGGCATACCCTGTGAATCTTCACCTCTCCTAGAAGAAGAGTAACTAAAACCCAAGGGATGAGTACTGAAATAGGATACATATATATTCTCAGTCAAAGAATCTCAAATGAAAGAGACTAAGGAGATCTCCTTTCCACATATCAGCATTGGAAAAGTGTCACAAATAGTTCTCGAAGTAACCACCAATAATGCCCAACATCCCTCAAATCTTCCTTGAACACTCAAGTCAAAGGTAATTAATCACCACACCTTGATACTATCTTCTTTGGGTGGGTCAGTCTTGCGCTCATGGTTCTAGGTCACGTCACAAGAATGTGTCTCAGTTGGTAAAGTTCCCCTCTTTCTATAGAGTCCAAAGTAAAATAAAAGTGTGTCTTGCCACTAATTCATAGTCAAAAATAGGAAACCCAAAGTAGAGTAACTACACCCTAGTGTGTTATGGGTATTCTACATTATTTTTTGTCATAGAGGACCCACATTCTGATGTATCAAGGGGATTCCAGTCTTGTTCGTTGAAAACACTCCCCCTAGTGTGTTAGTGGGATTCCACTTGAAAGTAGATGATAGAGGAAATTCACCCATAATGATGGGGGTATTACACTATTATTATCATAGAGGACCCACATCTTGATGTGTCTGGATGATTCCACTCTCATAGTAGTTGTAGAGGACCCACACCCATGCCCATGGGGGATTCCAGTCTTATTTTCATAGAAGACCCACACCCTCGTGTATTAGGGGGATTTTACTCCTATAGTAGTCGTTGAAGACCCACAACCTAGTGTATCAGGGGGATTCTACTCTCATTGTATTTGTAGAGGACCGACACCCATGCCGATGTGGGATTCCACTATAGGTCATTGAGAAACCACTCCCTACTTAGTAGGGGTTACACTAAGAATGTATCGAGGAACTACACTGGTCATCCCTATTAGATGGTACCCATCAGAAAGCACTGATATGTTAGTGCCTAATCACATCCATCGTTAGAAATCTCCTGAAGAGGAGTCACATTCAGAACATCTTGAATAACATATCTAAATCCACTATAGAGGGTACCAATGCATTCTAATCGAAAATACACTCAGGATAGTATACTCGCATGTCAAAATCCAAGTCCAAAAGAAATAGATATGAGAGATAAAAGATTCGTAGTGTGGTACACAGAGTATGTGGGGCCCACACGATGTGTGTCCCTACCTCATCACCTGGCTGTAAATCCAGCCATACTCGGGTACTAAACTAGAAACAAGTAACCCTTGGGTGTACTAGTGTACTCCTAGAGTACATGGAACTTATGGTCCAAAAGGCTGACCAGTGCATGGTGCTTGTTTTTATCTAAAAGAAGAAAATGTGATTCTTCCAACATGCCTATTCAAATGGACATAAATAATAATAAAAATAAAAACGTCACAATCCTTGTGAAAAATAACACACGATTGACTATTCATTCACCTGAATCAGACTCCTAGGGAATGATACTGCATTTCACAACATTTCACATGAAGAGTGCTTCATGGGACACACACCACAATCCTGAAACATATCAAACTGATTGCTCCATTATGTTCCTCTCAAAAAATCACCTAGGATTGACTATTCATTCATCCCAAATGGACACTGGGTGAAAAATATGTATTTCACTGTAAACTCCCAAAATGGGACTCATGGTACCCGCACATCCATTTTAGTTTAAGTGCTCGAAATCAGTCTTGAAAATCCTTATTCAACTCCAAATCTTCAATGCCTCAGACCACGTGTCAATCAGATGTCATTTTTAGATGTACAATCTGATACACGTTTCCCAAATAATAATAATTATATTATTAAGATTATAATTGGACTTTTTTTGCCATCGATCCTAAATAACAGATTACAAAAAATCCCAAAATAAATTCAAAAGGTCCGCTTCAAAGAAAGGGTTTTATTGCCACATACGAAACATGAATTAGACATCCAGTTTGAATGTTAGGTCTGATACAAGATTTATAAATAATAATAATTATATTATTATTTCTAAACTCAGGTGTTTCATGGAACCGAGCCAGGAAACTGAAACTTATAAGTCTCAAAATTCTCTAAAATGTTCTTTCTCAACCGGAAGAACATGTTTGCATAGACGGAACACAAAATGGATGCTCCAATTAGGAGTTATCGGTGTTTGAAACTGCCTCGAACCACTCCAGCCCAGTGTGGCCGCTTCATCTCATCCTAGTCGCTGCTACCCAGCCTGCTCCATCGTATCTCAACCCACTCCAATATGGCACACCGCGACTCTTCGACCCAGCCACTCTGGAATTGAACACCCTCATGCCCCCACCTAAACCTGTGGTCGTTGTGGGTTTCACCATGCACCGCTGCCATAGAGCTTCGCTGCTACCTCACAGACCGCCGCCAACACCGCCCCACTAGTGCCACACTGGTGGTCCTTCTAGGGATCACCATGAACACGACAGTTTCCCAAATTTTGGTCTGAGACCAGATACAGACTCTTTACAACGATATTTTCACTAACACAGTCTTCCCTTGAATATTTGTCGACACCTTGACGTTTAAAATAGCAATCTCCCCTTCTAATCATCATCGCACCTCCTCTGGTGCCTGAAACTTAAAACTGAGCATATATCCAGAATCCTCAGATCGAGGGATTCATAGATCTATTCTTCTCCTGACCTTTTATTGAGGTTTCAAGGATATTAAAAGTTGACGACAAATAACATATGAAGAACATGAAGAATATACAATCCATAAATTAAACTGTCAATGACCATTGTTATTTTGACGACGAATAAGGAATATCAAATCATTGAAAATAATCAGAAGTCAAAAATGTAAAATAAATTCTTCAATCTGGGAGGTTCAAAATCCGAAATAGAAATCATACCACGATTTTGGAATCACCATTCTGTTTGCTTCACTTTGATCTATTAGCACCTACATTTTCATTACGATCTAATGATTTTCATACATTGAATAATTATTGGAAATAGAGAGCCAGAGTTTCTCCATCCATGTGAGAAATGAGCTAACTCTATCTAATTTCTCTAAACTCCTATTTATTGGAGACTACCAGCAGTCTTAGAATCTAAACCTCTCGTACTCTCTCACTTGAGGTCTCCTCTATGAAAAGCACCCCAGTACGAACTCAATGAAGGTCTCAGATTTCCAATATATGTCCCCATTCAAGAGTTATTCGAATTAATGTCTGAGATAAAATGAAATAAAATGAAATAATTTAATTATTTTAATTACGGTTATGCCCTCCATGGTGTTTTCTATAGAAGGCCTACGCCAACAAAAGTTATATCCTACATAGGGTAAAAGCCACACTATGGACACAACTGTGGCCTCATATTTTTGATCTGAGTTACCATTTGAGATATATCCCATTTATATCGTGTGCATAGTATGAAATATACTATTTTTCATAATTTATTCCAGGAAGACCAGGCATCATAATTTCACGTTGTCTTAGTGCCTAACTCTGGATATATATGTTGAAATATTCCAAAGTCTTACAAGGAAAAAATTGGGTCTCTTCCTGCATAATTTTTTCCATAAATGAAAAATATATAGATATCACCACACATTTTTATCTCATTCATCTTTCATGCATTCACATAGAACTGCATCCATGATATATCATTCCAAACACACACCATATATAATTCCAACTCAATTAATATCCTTTTTTTCTATTAATGAATAGGTTTACATGGTAGTACGTGATCCTATAAATCCCCATGACAAGATATGAACTTGGAATGACTCCAGGGGATGATAAGAATGAAAATGGTGTGTGGAAATATACCCTATTATTATCTCATATTCATGGAATATTATCCAATAATGAAAATCTCCACCTATAATATAGTGGTCATGGTATGTCCTCTTTCCATTAGAGATCACAATTTCACCTCCTATAGCTGCAGCTCGTGATATCAAATTCTACCACCTAGGATAATAGTAGCACATATTAGCACTAAGGGATATGGTATCATACTATAACATCAAGTAATATAACCTATAACCACCACGGAAGATCGTAGAAACTTCTGACACCATGAGTGGTGACAGACCCTTATACCATTGAGCAATATTACCTCCTACATTGTAACACCCCGAGCTTCCACGATACGCATCTCATTCAATAATACAATAGATTGCATTGTACGCAACTTTGAGTTCTAACACACCGCAACTAATCAAAGTAGCTGTTATGAATAGTAATAACCACTTTTTAAATTTATAGAAATTTTATATTTCAAAATGGACTTCATTTTTGTATTCCTAATATTGAAATTAGCCTATGTTGAATTTTTTGTAATTTTCTGAGAACTTCCAAATTTTTATGAATAGTGAAAAATACATAAAACAACTTTTTTAATCAAAATAATTTATAGTGATAAGTTATACTATTGAGTGGTTTTAAAGTATAATTAGAATATATTTTTATCATTTTATCCAATAGTGGTCATTAGAATTAATTTAACATTGAAAATGGACATAAACAATTGCCAATCTTTTGATATAAATTGTTTCTTAAAAACACGCTATTTATTCTGACTGCGGGAATTAATTATAAAATTAATTAATGCAACATATATGTTTGGAATTTTTTAAAATAGACATCATTTTTGAATTCGGAATATCAATTATAGCTTAGGGTGAAATTTTGGCATTATTCTGAAAAACTTCAATTTTTTATGAATAGTGAAACCACTAAGTGGTAGTTAAATAACTGATTTTTCGTTTAAATTAAATATTACCACTTCTGTGATTTGATTTTCAAAAATCCGACATACATGGTTGTCATTAAGAAGTAAAATGTGGTTCAATGAGATTAAAATAATTTTTGGTGAATAGTAACTTTTAAGTTCTTAATCGCGATTAGAGGTAATTAGTGTAGTTTATGGTAAAAATAATGTTTTAATAATATGAGATGAGCTTGAAACTTATCCAACTCCTATTGGATGAGTCATGGCCGACCAAGACAACCCATGGGTCAACTTGGGGACCCCATGGATCCACTTTAGTTGGAAAATGACATTAATATATATTTATTTAATGTAAAAATTAAATTGACACAAACATGAGTTGTTTTACTAAAACAGTTTTAAGTGGGGTTACACAAGTCCAAATTTTGACTATAAATATTCATTAGAAATATAAAAAGATTTCCTACATCATAGTATTTTTTTTATAAATTTTAGACATTAAATAAATTAAATTATTTATTACATCATTATGATGCAGCAATGACCTCATTATTTAACGATTTAAATAAAATGAGAAGATAATGCAACATCCAAGGCTTACACTTTTCCAAATCCTATTGTATGAGGATATTTCGAACCCTTATCACCTTATCCACGAATTATATAAGTTTGGGACCATTAGAATCCGAAAAGCATTGTATAATAATGTAACATTTCAATCTTTCCAAAAGAGCCCCTCCTCTCCTCTTATAAAAGGCCCCCACCTCTACCACCTTATTCACACTTTCAAGCCATTTGTCTCGGCCAAACTCTGCCCAAATACTCTCCCAACATCCCTCAATTACTCTTAGAAGCCTCACTTTGGGCATAATTCTTTCCAAGGAAGCCTTTGGCTCAAATCAAAAAGAGTTACCCGATTTTGAGGTAATGTCTTCTCTAATGTTGTTTTGTTTTATTTTTCTTCTCCAACCCCCTAAACTCTTTTTATTCATTTATTTTGTAACAAAAAAAATATCCTCAATATGCTAGGATGTTTTCATAAGAAGTATTAGAGCTACAATTACACACACCTACATCTAATGGTTAAAGAACATAAAGTTTCTGTGGATGGCGAATTTCTGCCTCACGAAACGATGATTGTTCAACACTCATATAACACCTTCAAAGGTGGCCATTAAGATGTCACTATTTTTATATATGATATATAATATTTTTATGTTTTACTTATGCTTCTGTATTTCTCATTTATGGCATACTTTATGATTTCCATTATGGGTAAAACGCGATAATTTCATTTTAGGAAGTGCGGACTACCGCCCCCTCAAAGTGATTTGAATCGTTAATGCCATATGTGGGATGTATAAAGGATGGAGTAAATGGTATTATACAATATATTATACTGGAATTATATTATACATTTATATCAATATGATTTTGTTCCATTAAATATGAAATTGAAATGAAAGTAGCGTTTATGCGTACGTACGGCTTACCGTCTCCATGAACGGTGCATTTCATTTCTTACCTCTAAATGTTACGTAATATTATAAATGAATGTATATACTGGATATATAAGATATATATGACATATAAATCATGAATATAATTCTGGAGATAATGGATATTCTACCACATAAACAACTTGTAATTATAAGAAGTTTATTGTTGACTCAAGTACCAAAGATCGACAAAACGACCGTTATTAACTTAAATAATTACATAATGTTCATATCATTGTAATAAGTGATATAATAAGGATAATGAAATTGAAAATGGTTCTTAATAAGGTATATATTAACTCTAGTTTATTATTTAGGAGGTTAAATAACGGTTGAGTCAAGTCAGACACGAGGTAAGGGAACTTCTTAACCCAATTTCCATTCTTTGGGTTAATCTCCTACTTTCAAATTATGTCATGATGTTATTCTGTCCAATTTTCTATTTTTACTTTCTTTATTTGTACCTATAGTGAATACACATAATAGATCTATTTTATTTTAAAAATGATCTTTTTAAGGACTTTGTCCCAATCTCCTTTCATTGAGGCATATTTGGTTTTATACACAACTTTCTTTTATACGGTGTATAAACCCCTTTGACTTTTACGTTTATTCAAAAGGAACCTTTTTTTATATGAAGTGTTTTTCTAAATGAAAAAAGGGAATGTTTTTCTTTACGTACTTATGCGGCGACAATGACTTCTCTGCCACCGTGACCATTATTTGAGTTTCGGCTTCCTCTACAAGCCATCATTTTTTTAATGAAAAATAAATACAAAGTTTTAACTTTCTTTTATTTTGGTATTGAAAATGGTTTTGAAAGCATTTTTATTATATAAATGTGTTGTATTGATATCTTTTGATTGAAATATGGAAATTTTATGTTTCCTTTATGCATGTTTTATGTGAAACGATTATGTTATGGTTTATGATATCTTTAAACCTATTCATATGAGGAATGTATTGGACTTAATAAGTGACGGGTGGAGCCCGCTATAGCTCCTTGATGCATCGGTAGGTCTCATGAGACAACTAGACGTGGAATTGGCCGAGGCCCTTTCCCAATTTGATTTATGGTTTTGGCCGAGGCCTTAATCATTTTAGACGTCTTGGCCGAGGCCTTGACAAAATGTTTCAGAATGTCTGGCATTATACATTCCCTCATTATGAAAGTGGTTAATGATATTTCATGTGATTATTCGACCAGTAGAATATCCATGTGAAGAAGTAAATGACATTATCTCATTTTACATTTGACATATTATGTTGATGTTTAAGTTTAAAAGGATTTTGTTTTAGTTATACATTGCCTTAAATGTTTATGTTTATTTATGAAAGCTTCTGCAATATTGTTATCCTTACTGAGAATCTGAGCTCACCCCTTTCAATGTTTTAATATTTTCCAGGATGTGAAGAAGTATTTTATGAATGACCTGCAGGGATTGTCAGAATAGGATATGAGAGTGGACTATGGAGACTTTGTTATTGTAGTTTTTCACTTTATGATGTAATGTAACGTTTACGAATGTATCTAGTGTTTCCAAGGCTACTAAACTAATCGGTCTTTCGAGACTTGATCTTTTGTGATCATGCCAATGTTACGAAGTAATGCACCGACTCTGGGTAGCTGGGGTCGGGGCGTTACAGTTGGTATCAGAGGCAGTTTAGTACTAACCTTGGAAGCTAGATTTAGATAAACTCTGATTAGAGCACATAGACCAAAGATAGAATTTGAGGATTAGTATAGAAGAACTTCCTAAAATTTTGGTATTGTAGAGATTTTGTGAGTTTTCCGAGCAATACATCTCTGTCTGGATACGAGCAGGTAGAGGCGGCTCTGGCACAGATGTACCTAGGGGTAAAACCCGAAAACACCGCTTTGAGCTAGACTCGAATGGGAACTGGTGCATGACAATGGGCCTTGCTGCACTCTTGGTTACGACACTCCCGAGGGATTTGCTTAGGATAATTCTCATTTTCTTTACAAACCAATATGTAGGGTTTATGAGTATATACTTCCTCAAAGAAAACATTCTTATGATTATGGATTATATCCATAAACCGTTCAATTTACTTTAAGTATTTTAAAAGTTTGGAATTATTCATTGTAATTCATAAACTAACCTAGTTTATGCCATTGTATAGAAATGGTGCCCAGTAGAAGGAATGTGAACTCCAACAGTACATATGATCCAAAGAGTAAGAAGGATCGTATCTTTCATGGTATTAAGCCAAAATTTCGAAGGGAAATAGTCTCCCATGTGTTCTCAACATATAAAGAAATAGTATCATGTGTTAATAAGATAAGTAAAGAATTCTCTGAGTCCTATGGCTTTGAAGCGAAGCAAGAGACGAAAGGGATGGAAGAGAGAATGATGGATAAAGGGATGAGGGGAAAGAAGAATTTTCCAATATGTGGTAATTGTGGGAAGAAACATCATGGAACTTGCCTAAAGGGAATGGGAGTTTGTTATAAGTGTAGAGAAAAAGGACACAAAGTGCGTGACTGCAAGGGTAAGAAAATGGTTTCAAATGTACAATGCTTCTTCTGCAAGGATTGGGGACACTACGCAAACCAATGTCCAAATCATCAGAGTATGCCCCAAATGATGTTATTGGATAATAATCAAGTTATGATACTACCACATATGAGGAGTAATGATTAGAGTTCTTATGTTGTTATTAAATAATTTTGTAATTTGAGTGTTGTATCAATGATGTACTGGTTATAATAATTATGGAGTATATAAGGATTGTACTGCAGTACTATTTCATCAAGGACTTGAGATTGTGTGGAACCGAGAAAAGTGACTCCACAGTAGGATTAAATTTTTGGAAAATATATGGTTGAGAGAAAGATAGACCATAATATGGTTCTGATACAGAGATTGTGATTTTGTAATAAGACGTGATTGATTTGGATAAATTATATTGGATATACTTAACTTCCTTGAAACTGATTGATGTTTTGTATACATTTTTGGATAGAAAAAGTATATCTAGTATTCTATAAGGAATAAGGGATCATGGTAATTCAGTATGTTTAAAAAGAATACATGATGAAGGTATTCACATGTTGTTACATGGGAAAAAGGATCTTCATTTTGTTTACCTTCCTTATAAAATTTGGACTGTGAGTTGGATAGAAGTATTTTGGATAACTATAAAGGTTGGAATGGATTAAGTTGATCTTTGGATAGTATTGTTTAAGGTTAAAGCATTTTTGAATATTATTTTTGGAATATTATAATACTATAGTTTTAGGAAAAGGACAACCTGCAGGGTGGGGCATAACCCGTCACGTCGGACAAAGCTGCAGGAATCGAACCCACAATCATAGTGCGACAGGCCTTCATTTCCTACCACTAGCCTACATGAAGTCCCTGGTTATTACAAAATAATTTTACTAATCTAAATAGTATGTGTTAACATTTGGAACCTTATACAATTAGGATAAGTATAATATTTTTCAGTTCTATTATCTTTTTGAGTGAAAGATGAGTTGATGGTTGAAACTCTAATTGTCAAGCATAAATATATATATACCTATCTCTTATTAAATGAATAAATTAATTCTTAAACTTTAGTAAAGGGATATTAAAACAAAAAATGTGTTATCCTAATACCTTATGTCTTGTTGAACTGATGATATTTTAAATCAACATAGATTGAAGGCTTTGAGGCCCTCAATTTGACAGTTGATTGTGATTGATGACCTCAATCACTCCCTACAAATATTTACGTTTTTCCTCCAATTATATGTCTCTAATTGCCACCAATGTTCTCCTAATCGAGATCATAATTGGGTGGTGACTTTTTCATTTCCCTTTCCCTCTTATTAAGGCTAAATTTTATTAATCTTATTTCCGATGTGGGTTTTCCTCAAAGGTAATTTCTCTTTTAAACAATTTATTTTCAAAGAAAAATTTCAAATTGCGAGGACGCAATTTATTGAAGGAGGGGAGAATGTAACACCCCGAGCTTCCACAATACGCATCTCATTCAATAATGCAATAGCTTGCATTGTACGCAACTTTGAGTTCAAACACACCGCAACTAATCAAAGTAGCCGTTATGAATAGTAATAACCACTTTTTAAATTTATAGAAATTTTATATTTCAAAATGGACTTCATTTTTGTATTCCTAATATTGAAATTAGCCTATGTTGAATTTTTTGTAATTTTCTGAGAACTTCCAATTTTTTATGAATAGTGAAAAATACATAAAACAAATTTTTTAATCAAAATAATTTATAGTGATAAGTTATACTATTGAGTGGTTTTAAAGTATAATTAGAATATATTTTTACCATTTTATCCAATGGTGGTCATTAGAATTAATTTAACATTGAAAATGGACATAAACAATTGCCAATCTTTTGATATAAATTGTTTCTAAAAAACACGCTATTTGTTCTGACAGCGGGAATTAATTATAAGATTAATTAATGCAACATATATGTTTGGAATTTTGTAAAATAGACATCATTTTTGAATTCGGAATATCAATTATAGCTTAGGGTGAAATTTTGGCATTATTCTGAAAAACTTCAATTTTTTATGAATAGTGAAACCACTAAGTGGTAGTTAAATAACGGATTTTTCGTTTAAATGAAATATTACCACTTATGTGATTCGATTTTCAAAAATCCGACATACATGGTTGTCATTGAGAAGTAAAATGTGGTTCAATGAGATTAAAATAATTTTTGGTGAATAGTAACTTTTAAGTTCTTAATCACGATTAGAGGTAATTAGTGTAGTTTAAGGTAAAAATAATGTTTTAATAATATGAGATGAGCTTGACACTTGTCCTACTCTTATTGGATGAGTCATGGACGACCAAGACAACCCATGGGTCAACTTGGGGACCCCATGGAGCCACTTTAGTTGGAAAATGACATTAATATATATTTATTTAATGTTAAAATTAAATTGACACAAACATGAGTTGTTTTACTAAAACAGTTTTTAAGTGGGGTTACACAAGTCCAAATTTTGACTATAAATATTCATTAGAAAGATAAAAAGATTTAATACATCATAGTAGTTTTTTTATAATTTTTAGACATTAAATGAATTAAATTATTTATGACATCATTATGATGCAGCGATGACCTCATTATTTAATGATTTAAATAAAATGAGAAGATAATGCAACATCCAAGGCTTACACTTGTCCAAATCCTATTGGATTAGGAGATTTAGAACCCTTATCACCTTATCCACGAATTATATAAGTTTGGGACCTTTAGAATCCGAAAAGCATTTTATAATAATGTGACATTTCAATCATTCCAAAAGAGCCCCCCCTCTCCTCTTATAAAAGGCCCCCACCTCTACCACCTTATTCACACTTTCAAGCCATTTGGATCGGCCAAACTCTGCCCTAATACTCTCCCAACATCCCTCACTTACTTCTAGAAGCCTCAATCTGGGCAGAATTCTTCCCAAGGAAGCCTTTGGCTCAAATCAAAAAGAGTTACCCGATTTTGAGGTAATGTCTTCTCTAATGTTGTTTTGTTTTATTTTTCTTCTCCAACCCCCTAAAATCTTTTTATTAATTTCTTTTTTAACAACAACAGTTTCCTAAATATACTAGGATGTTTTCATAAGAAGGATTAGAGATAAAATTACACACACCTACATCTAATGGTTAAAGAACATACAGTTTCTGTGGATGGCGAATTTCTGCCTCACGAAACGATGATTGTTCAACACTCATATAACACCTCCAAAGGTGGCCATTAAGATGTCACTATTTTTATATATGATATATAATATGTTTATGTTTTACTTATGCTTCTGTATTTCTCATTTATTGCATACTTTATGATTTCCATTATGGGTAAAACGCGATAATTTCATTTTAGGAAGTGCGGACTACCACCCCCTCAAAGTGATTTGAATCGTTAATGCCATATGTGGGATGTATAAAGGATGGATTAAATGGTATTATACACTATATTATACTGGAATTATATTATACATTTATATCAATATGATTTCGTTCCATTAAATATGAAATTGAAATGAAAGTAGCGTTCATGCGTACGTACGGCTTACCGTCTCCATGAACGGTGCATTTCATTTCCTACCTCTAAATGTTACGTAATATTATAAATGAATGTATATACTGGATATATAAGATATATATGACATCTAAATCATGAATATAATTCTGGAGATAATGGATATTCTACCACATAAACAACTTGTAATTATAAGAAGTTTATTGTTGACTCAAGTACCAAAGATCGACAAAACGACCGTTATTAACTTAAATAATTACATAATGTTCATATCATTGTAATAAGTGATATAATAAGGATAATGAAATTGAAAATGGTTCTAAATAAGGTATATATTAACTCTAGTTTATTATTTAGGAGGTTAAAGAACGGTTGAGTCAAGTCAGACATGAGGTAAGGGAGCTTCTTAACCCAATTTCCATTCTTTGGGTTAATCTCCTACTTTCAAATTATGTCATGATGTTATTATGTCCTATTTTGTATTTTTACTTTCTTTATGTGTACCTATAGTTAATACACATAATAGATCTATTTTATTTTAAAAATTATCTTTTTAAGGACTTCGTCCCAATCTCCTTTCATTGAGGCATATTTGGTTTTATACACAACTTTCTTTTATACGGTGTATAAACCCCTTTGACTTTTACGTTTATTCAAAAGGAATCTTTTTTTATACGAAGTGTTTTTCTAAATGACAAAAGGGAATGTTTTTCTTTCTGTACTTATGCGGTGACAACGACTTCTCTGCCGCCGTGACCATTATTTGAGTTTCGGCTTCCTCTACAAGCCATCATTTTTTTTAATGAAAAAAAATACAAAGTTTTAACTTTCTTTTATTTTGGTATTGAAAATGGTTTTGAAAGCGTTTTTATTATATCAATGTGTTGTATTGATATCTTGTGATTGAAATGTGGAAATTTTATGTTTCCTTTATGCATGTTTTATGTGAAACGATTATGTTATGGTTTATGATATGTTTAAACCTATTCATATGAGGAATGTATTGGACTTAATAAGTGACGGGTGGAGCCCGTTATAGCTCCTCGATGCATCGGTAGGTCTCATGAGACAACTAGACATGGAATTGGCCGAGGCCCTTTCCCAATTTGATTTATGGTTTTGGCCGAGGCCTTAATCATTTTAGACGTCTTGGCCGAGGCCTTGACAAAATGTTTCAGAATGTCTGGCATTATACATTCCCTCATTATGAAAGTGGTTAATGATATTTCATGTGATTATTCGACCAGTAGAATATCCATGTGAAGAAGTAAATGGCATTATCTCATTTTACTCTTTCCATATTATGTTGATGTTCAAGTTTAAAAGGCTTTTGTTTTAGTTATACATTGCCTTAAATGTTTATGTTTATTTATGAAAGCTTCTGCAATATTGTTATCCTTACTGAGCATCTGAGCTCACCCCTTTCAATGTTTTAATATTTTCCAGGATGTGAAGAAGTATTTTATGAATGACCTGCAGGGATTGTCAGAAGAGGATATGAGAGTGGACTATGGAGACTTTGTTATTGTAGTTTTTCACTTTATGATGTAATGTAACGTTTATGAATGTATCTAGTGTTTCCAAGGCTACTAAACTAATCGGTCTTTCGAGACTTGATCTTTTGTGATCATGCCAATGTTACGAAGTAATGCACCGACTCTGGGTAGCTGGGGTCGGGGCGTTACATACATTTAACACCTTCTACCACCATAACTAATAGTATCACCTCATAACTATAGAAGATTTTACAATCGTAGCTAATGGTATCACTTCCTATACAATGGCCAAACCTTCTACCATTTATCTAATGGTAGAATATCTTTCCATTTAATAATATAATCAATGAATAATTCTTCACTATTTCACTACCTTATACCCTTATGCCAAGATTCACAATAATACCATTACATAGCCTCAAATTAAGCTTACAATTGTGTTAGAAACTCAGTTTCAACTTTAAATATAAAACATTTAACTTTATGAGTGTTTGTTACCCGTACTCAAGTCTTTATTTAATTTTAATCATTGGCATTCTTCCCTTACACAAGTAACAAAGCTACCCTTATTCATGAATAGTATAGTATGTGAAGGACCCTAGACCACCCGGAGAGGGGGGGGGGGGTAAATCAAGGTGTCTAATTTATCTCCTCTATATTAGATATTGTTCCCACATTGGTAGGAACTTATTTAAACCTGTATGATGGATATGTGCAGTAATTAAAATACACAGATGGACAACAGAACACTTTTTTACTTGGTTCACCACTAAGGGATACATCCAAGGAGCATACGACGAAAGGTTTCCAGTCATACCAAATTCCACTTATCATAACTAGTTGTGGATTACAAAGGTTCAGGCATGATCACTATGTCCCAGGCTCACTGCCTAAATGTTTAGGGATAGCTCACTGCTTCCCTTAGGTCACTCCCGCTAACTCCCCCTAGATCACTGCCTTGGGTGAAGTCCCACTCAGTTTATAAACATGAAGGTCTCTTCAACAGATTTTTATTGAAGTATTTACATAGTTATAGAATGAGACACTAATTACATTGAATTCATGGATTTATGCACTTAAAATCCCTGAACATAGAAACCAGATACTGAAATCATCATCACAATTGTACTTCCCTGAATAATTCACAATCTTCAGTTGGACACACTCTATTATTATTATTATTATTATTATTATTATTATTCTCTTCTTTTAATTCCCAATTCCAACACCTAAGTGTATTGATATACTTACTTATTTCAGTGCATATCTGAGTTTAATTGCATCTATCATTATTATTCTCTTCCCAAAGAACAATGAGGGTGTTAAACACCAGTCGTGTGGGTGAGATGCTACTACTTTTCGTAAAACCAAATGGTTAATAGTACTTCATTCTTTGAGAAGCCGCTTTGAGAGTACTAAGCACCTGTAAAAGTCTTGTGGGACCCCTAATTCTTTTGCGCACCCTTCTAGGTGTCTTGTTCATAAAATTAAAACCTTGCGCATAAAAACACCTCTTGAAGCAAAAAATTATTTTCACACAACTCTTCTTTTTTCTGCAGAACATCCCTTTTTTGCGCAACACTTTATTTTTCCCAAAAAACCTCTTCTTTTCACTCACCACTCTATACATTAATTTTTTCATGTTTCATAGCTCGAGATTTGTCTATTTTTCAATCCTTCACAAATGAGATGGGGTTACCTTGTATTTATAGGCATTTCGACCCTGTAAGAAAAAACACTAATCCACGCGTAAAAACCTCTTCATGTGCATAAAAAATATTTCACACAACATCATTTTTTGCGCACTTTCTTGAGTTTTTTGAACGCTTTTTGACTTTTCTATTTTTCTCCATTCTTATCACAAAACACCAATTTCACAAAGAATTGTAAACAACATTCCATATTTCATGCAAATCCAATATTTCGCGTAGCATCATTTTTTATGCACTTTACTCAATTTTTCGCGCACTCCATGCCTTTACCAAATCTTTATATTCTGATCTTGAAACATCAATTGCGTTCAACTATTAAAACCCCTGGAACTTTCTCTATAAAAAACATGTCTTTATCTTCTAATTTTTAGGCAAAAAAATGTGGCAAACACTGAAGAACAACACTACCTTCAATATATGCTTCAACCATAACCTTTATGATTCTTTTATGTGATTTTGATTCTTCAAAAACTCTTCTTCATTAACCATAATTATCCAATTCCTGAAAATCATATGATTTTATTCTTCGGGTAATCTCCTGCATTTTTCTCATGAAATCATTAGTAATTGCATGGTCTTCATCAAATCCTCATTCTTCTTCAATCATCCTCAGATGGATGATACCTCACCATTCATCTATTTTATTAGAGTTCTTATTGATCTCATTCATTTTGATCTTCATTAACAACTATTGACAACAAATACAACCTTATACACAAAGTGGTCCCAATAATCTCCTCCTTTTTATTTTGTTGTCAATACCTTAAAAAAAATCCTAAAATGAATATGTCAATGTAAAATGAGAATATTTTCTCTCATATTTACTTTTAAACTTTCATTTCACTTTATATCCCCCTTATTGACAATAAATACAAATTTCATGGTAGATAGGGTATCAATATATACTTATTCAATATTCCATCAATCATTTCACTCTACATCTACTTGATAAATGCTTGGTGTAGAAAAAAAGAGGATATGATTTAGAAAACAAGGCTTTCAATTATTCAATGGTCATGATACCACATGAGATGAGAAACCATGTAATTTATCTTCAAGGGTTTTCCACTTTTATTCCAGTCTGATGAAATTGAATTTGATAAGAAATAATCAAACTCAAACTCCTACACCCACTTCAATAAACAGATCAAAAACATTCAAGTGCAATTGAAAAGATAAGTGGTATTGGGGCACTTCCATTCTTCTTATGTCATTGATTAATTCAGTTACTCCCCCTTTGTAAAATGATATTTGTTTTGAGTAACCAACGATGAGATATTGAGAAATGACATACCTTTTCCAATGACATGTTCCCCAAGAAATTTCCAGATTAATTTCACTTAATACCAACAGAAGTTGATACTGATTGAAACAGTAATTCTAGAAGCTTCTTCATTTGTATCCCACTCAAGGGAAAAACTCCTTATCATCTTCCTCAAGGGTGATCCTTCATCATCTTAATAATTGATTATAAATTAAAGAATATTCCAAGGTTGGAAAAGTCTTCATCTTAGCTATCAAGAGTTGAAAACATTCACTACTTCTCAGGTTCTCCCCCTGAGGGCATGATCCACCTTCAATTCTATGTATTATTTGTACAAATAAAATTCACAAATGATTAATGGAATATGGTGGTTCCTTCTTTCTTCATCAATATTAGATGTATGGTTGAGATGATTTTATCAACCAAGTCCTTCTATTTACTCCAGTCTTCATGCCTTCACATTTGAACATATGTTCTGATCTATGTTGATATGGCATGACTCTCTTCACATTGTCTTCTGCTTTGCGTGGAGAGTTGTTTTTCTTAACATCCATCATTAATGTTACATTATTACACCATTTATGGACTGCTTCTTTCTCTGATATTAAGGTTAGACAAACTTTTGCAATGTGACCAGATTTATTGCATCTCTCACACATAACTTCTTTGACACATGTGTTTCTCTTGGTTTGAAATATCTCATGCACTTTTTCTTTATCATGTGAATTTTTTTAGTTTTCTTTACCACTAGCCCTGGCCTGTTCATTTTCATGTTTCCTCATTCATTCCAAATATTTTGGCCAGATGGACAAGATGTAATTTGAAAATGTTGTAGTAGTTTTTGAACTTCTGCATGGCTTCATCTAAGTGTCATTCCTCTTATTTTATCTTTTATATTAATTTCCCTTCAATTTCATACATTAAAATCCAGGGACATCTCATCTTACCTAATTTAGATATTCTTGGGGAAGTGTGTGTTCACAATATTCTTTTAATTTCTTCCCATGGTAGATGCTTCATACTTAGCCAACATCAGAGGTCTTATTTTCTTATCAGTAGTGAATGCATGTTGAGATAGACATGCACCTACCTTGTGACCACTGCCGTTGTATACATCATAGGTGTTATCAAGCATTCCAAATCTATTTATGGTAAACAAATGCTTTTGGACTTGCTGATGTTACTTATTATTCTCTGAATTTCTTCAATTTGATTCAGAATTTCTTTGTGCTTTTTCATTTAAGAGATTTTACTAACAATCCAGTGCTAGTGTAAAGACCAATAAATTTCAAGGAAATTTTTTTCTTAATTTTTTTTGGAATTTTACAAGAATGCAGTTTCTGACGGCACCTAATTCCGAGGCCCGGTGTGCCCGGAATCATTTTTCGAAGTTGGGCTCGGGTACGTTCAGTGAATGAACGAGCGGGTTTTTCTAACTTTTGAACCGGTGCTCGGAATCGAATTCTGAGGGCACCGATGGAATTGTAGCGCTGATATTTGCTTAGAAACGCCTCTTCCGGAGTTGCGTTTGCTTGGGAGTGGTTTTTAATTTTTGGGCTTTAAGTTAAGAAATAAAATAATGTGGTACGACAAACTTTATTTTATTTCACTTAATGCCACTTAAAGGCACTTTAAGCTCCTTAAGCTGAGTTGAAGCAGATAGGGTGGAACCCAAAATATCCTACCCTCTTGGTAGGATATTTGTGAGGTGGGGCCCGCACGAGCCCCACCGTTTCTTTTCCCCTAAGTAACGCACCCGCGAAAACCCTTTTTAATTAAGGTCAACCGACAGGTTTTCTTAAATTCTAAACGCCCCTATTAAATTGGGCAGTTAAGTTATACCATTAATTCATCAAATTAATGGTTCGTTACTTAACTTAGAATTTTCGTTTGTTGGCATGTAATAAAATAAGACCAACACTTTTCTTCTTGAGTGTTGTTCGTTGAGAGGATTTGGCAGAAACCTTAAGTCCTTCATCCTCCTTCGCGAAGAATGCGAAGACCGTGAAGAACGCGAAGAACACGAAGAACGCGAAGAACGCCGGCCTTCGACGAAAGGCGACAAAGAACGCCGAGCCCTCGGAGATCGACGACGCGACGCCGTGTTCCATTATGCCAACGATTCTCCTCCTGCGACGTTCTTCTGTGATGTTCCTTCTTCCACGACAAATCTTTGAACATCTGTTTAAGGTAGGAGTTTACGAATCTTTTAAATTACTTTGTGGATTTTATACTTGACATGGATTTAATTCGTGTAAATTAAATCTGTGTGTTTTATTTACCCCTCGGAGATCATCGACGTGATTCCGTATATCGCGACAACGCGACACCCTTCCGCGACGTGACGATCCTCTTCTTCCGCGATGATCAATTCCGCAAAAAACACACATTCAACGACTTCGACGAGGTAGGGGTTTGATTCTTAAAAATCCGTGTGATTTATACCCATGACGTTGTTAAACTATTTTTGTGTAATAATTTTTTAAAACCGCTAACGCGGTGGGTGCGGACTAACGAACAAGTCCAAACCCACAGCACTTTTTCGTTCTTGGTGCGCGAAATGGCAGACGATGAAAAACGAGGCCACAATGGCGATTTGAGGGCCTGGCAGTGAAGAATGGGACCCGGGAGGAGCTACGGCACAGACGGAAATGGAATCGGACCACTGGAGAAACTCCGGTGGCCCGCGGACTCCACCGGCGACGCGGGTCGCCGGCGCGGAGGCTCTGACGGCCGACTAGACCCGCGACCGCGCAGGTCCGGTGAGACACTAGACGCGGCAGATAGCCGTGTCTGCTGACCAAGCGCGGCCCCACGCGGGGCCGCGACTCCTCTTCCCGCGGGGGAAGCACGCCCCGCGGCTCCCCTTGCTCGGCCGCTCGGCCTGGCCAAGCCGAACCGACCCACCGGGCCGGGCTGCCCAGGCCGGGCCGAGTCACACCCAACTGGGTTGGACCCGGACCCGGGTTGGGTCGACCCGGTTCAGGCCGACCCGGGGGGGGGGGGGGGGGGGGTTGGGCCGGGCCCAGATCCCCCGTTTCCGGACCTTTTTGGTCTTTTGATCATAACTTGAGCTACAGGCCTCCGAACGACGCGCCATCTACGACAATACGATCCTTGGGTCGAGACGGTCATTTCGGTATATCACATTCAAGGTTTTAGAATACTTTGAGTTTGGCCAGGTTGGTTCGTACACGAAACCAACCGTGCCCTCAGAGCGGAAACGCTCATATCTTGAGCTTCGGATGTCCGTTTGACGTGCCATCAACTTTGTTGAATTCCTCTAAGTGAGACAGATCTTTTGTCATATTCCGCCCGAGGTTTGGATGCAGGTGGAGTATGGTCGGGTTGGTTTTGCCTTAAAAACCAAGAGGGCCCCTGGGACAAAAAAGCCAATAACTCTCAGACCGGGCGTCCGATTGACGCACCGTCTGCGACGTTGAGTTCCTGTTGATGATACAAAACTTTTTGATACATCAACTCTGGACTATGTGTCATTTGATGTATCAGCCTCTTGGCTCATGGAGAGGACCCTCCCGAATGATCTTGCTGTGTGCGGGAACCCTAGAGCTGGCTGCGACTGCTACTGTGACGACGATGACTGTACATAGATCCTTAGTGGATTCGACGGCAATGACTACAACACTCAGCGATCCTACGTGGGTCAGTGCTACAGATCTTGTGTGGGTCCAATCCTGTGTGGGTCAGTGCTCAGCGGTCCTGTGTGGGCCAGTGCCTACAGATCCTGTGTGGGTCTTTGTGGGGGTTAGTTACCTATCGATCTTGTGTGGGTCAAATACTTTGTGGGTCATTGCAGGGGTTAGTTATCTATCGATCCTTTCTGGGTCAGATCCTTTGTGGGTAATTTCGGGGGTTAGTACCTATCGATCCTTTGTGGGTCCGACGACTTAGATGAATCAGTGGAAATACCTGATCATCTTTATCGTCATACAAAGAAGTATACCTGTATGAGATGAATCCTGTTTTACTTTTCTTTGTGGATTGTGTTGTGCTATCCTGTGTGGATTTACGTTTTTCTTTCCTGTGTGGACTGGGTTTTACTTGATCTAGGATGTTGGAGCCGAGTGAGAATTGATGACTTAGGTATATGTATGGGCATATACCTAAGCAGTGTCGGATGATACTTCGTGATTGTATATTTCCTTTGTGGATTATCCTTTGTGGATTCCGGGAGACCATCGGGGGTCTCGGGGTCCCTACTGAGTAGCTTATACTCACACCTTCATGGGCTATGCCCGCACTACGTTGTGTTGGTTGCAGACGACGGACAGTGTTGATCGTGGTGGAGGCTTGCGGAGCAGGACAGTACCTAGAGGTGGACCACTGGGCAGGACGTACTCGGAGCGGTCGGCTGGACCCAAGGTGCAGTGGAGGCTTTATGTACCCACCCTTCAGGTGGGACTTCCAGTGGACGACTCGACGTGGCGACTTTACTTTTTAGTTGCTTTTTTCCCTTTCGATTTGTACTTTACTTTCAGTTTGGGTTTGTATTCTGGCCCACTTACTTTTCTGCACGTACTGTTGTACTAGTTTTTAATTAGTGTTTACTTTTTCCGCTTTCTTACTCTATGGTGCTTGTTTACTTTACAAAGGCAATGCCTTCCCTTTACTGGGATTTAAACCTTGGTGCTAGTCGCCAGCCCCTGGCCTATGGAAGGCAGGCTTGGGGTAGTCACGGCACGCGCCCCGAGGACGGGTCGTGACAAATTGGTATTAGAGGATTTCAGTTCTACCGCAGACTCTGATCTTTCTTCTATGTGAAGCAATAGTGTTAAGCGTATTGAGTGTGGTTATCAGTCCAGGGAGCCCAGTGTTGGTGCGGCGGCCGACATATTCGTACACTAGGACCCTGACTTCTGATTTCCGACTTAATGCACGAAAACATTGATTGCATGTGTGTTTCAAGTTTTCTTTGTGATTACTTTATGTCAGCTCACCAGGTATACTATTCTGACCATGGCGCACCTGTTTCTTTTCAGGATGGCCCCACAACGGTAGCCAACTAGGGTTCCGAGAGTGGTACGTGACGACAGCCCGCCGAGCGATGAGGCCTCGGTACAGGGCCCTTTGACAGCTAAGGCACCGGCGGTACCTCTACCCGCCGAGCCAGCGATGCTTCCAGCCCCAACCACTGACGATGCATGTCACCTTAGTGCACTGCATGAGTTCCAGTGCCAGTGACCGCCCAGGTTCCGCGGGGAGACGAACCCCCAGGCAGCCGAGGACAGGCTGGAGGTAGTTGTACGAGTTTTTAGGCTAGTGAGGACACCAGCATACCTCATGGTGATCCTCGCAGCGAGCCTACTGCACACAGCAGCGGGCCGATGGTGGAGCTTGATGCTCCAGGTGCACGATGAGGCATATCTTCTCTGGACGAACATTGAGAGCCTATTCCGCTCGGATTTCATCCCAGCCACCCTCCGTGCAATGCGCATCCAGGAGCTACTTCAGCTGTGGCAGGGTAGCTTGACGGTCGCCCAGTACTCGGTGAGATTTACCGATCTCTCACGCTACTCGACTTACATGGTATGAGACCCATTCTTCTGGGCCCGAACCATTGAGCAGGGATTGAGACATGAGATCAGGGCATCGCTGATCTCCCTCAGCATTCCGACTCAGGCAGGAGTACTAGAGCGAGCCCTTTTGATCGAGAGCTTTCTTGCTGAGACTTATCCAGCGGAGAAACCTACCGCGGGGCGGCATGTAGCAGAGTCTTCCGCAGCAGGCAGTCGACGGATGACTCAGGGGTCCCGGCAGACCAGATCCTCATGTAGACGGCCTCAGGACACTGGCTCAGCAGTGTGGGGCACACAGCACGGAGCCTGTTTTTCGAGAGGCAGACAGTGCTACACATGCGGCGGATAGGGTCACATGGCTCGTGACTACCCAAACCACCGTGCCGAGGATCAGAAGACGGTTGAGGGGCCACCCAGGTAGAGGCAGAGGGTCGACCATGGCGGTCCACAGGGAGGAGGCGGATGAGGCAGAGGAGTTGGCCGAGCAGCAGGTGGTCGGTGACGCTTTGAGGCTCTACCACCACCACCACCAGGAGGTCCACCCCGACCACAGGGAGCTTGCGGGTAGGGACATGCACATCTCTAGGCAGCGGAGGCCTACAACCACGGCGCGCCCGAGATGATTCGAGGTACGATCTGTGTCTATTCCACCCTTGGTGCAGTTCTTATAGACACAAGAGCAAGTCACTCTTTCATAGCCGCTGCCCTTGTTCAGAGTTTAGAGATTCCGACAGAGCCGTTGGATCGATCCTTACGGCTAGAGACTCCTACGGGAGCAGACTCGACGATTACGCACTGGTGTCGGCAGTGTGAGCTTACTCTAGGAGGCGAGAGCTTCGGCTGGGATCTTCTTGTAGCAGCGTTGAGGCCTTACGACGTCATCTTGGGCATGGATTGGTTATCTATAGTCCATGAACAGATAGACTGTATTAGGCGCAAGGTGCGATGTGTACGCATTGACGGGATCAGGTTCACCTTCACCGACGAGGAGGGAGCCTTCGAAGCACAGGATGGACTTCCACAGAGGAGAGGACAGCCCATCACTCATCAGTTGGCTAGCCTCATCCTAGGAGTAGTTGACATGCGGAGTCCTAGTTTTCCTGCAGTGGTGGATCAGTACGCGGACGTCTTTCTCGACGATGTTCCAGGGCTACCTCCTCGCAGAGAGGTAGACTTTCATATTGACCTATACCCCAGGACAACCTCGATATCAACTCCAGCATATCGGATGGCCCCCGCTGAGCTTCAAGAGCTATAGTTACAGTTGGAGGACTTGCAGGGCAAGAGATTCATCCGACCCGGTGTTTCACCATGGGCTTCCTTGATTTTTGTTCTCCAAGAAGGCGGAGGGGAGATTGAGACTTTGTGTCGACTATTGTCACCTGAACCAGGTGACAGTGAGGAACAAGTATCCGCTACCGAGGATTGATGACCTCTTCGATCAGCTCAAGGGAGCACGGTGGTTCTCGAAGATAGACCTCAGATCAGGATATCATCAACTCAGAGTTCGAGACGAGGACGTATAGAAGACGGCCTTCAGATGTCGGTATGGCCACTATGAGTTCTTGGTTAGGCCTTTCAGTGTAACCAATGCTCTAGCAGTGTCCATGGGCCTCATGAACAGGATATTTTATCCATACCTCGATCGTTTTGTCGTAGTCTTCATCGAAGACATTTTGATATACTCGACGACTGAGGAGGAGCACACATGCAACTTACGAGTTGTACTGGACACACTTAGAGAGAACCATCTTTATGGAAAGCTCTCTAAGTGTCAGTTTTGGATACGCGAGGTCCACTTCTTAGGGCACGTCATTTCTGAGGTGGGAGTTGCGGTGGATCCCGCGAAGATCGAGGCAGTGCTAGCTTGGGAGCCACCCAGGAGCGTGATGGAGGTGCATAGTTTCTTGGGACTATCTAGATACTATCAGAGATTTGTGGCGGAATTTTCCAGAGTTGCGGCACCACTCTCAGCTCTTACGAAGAAGGGGAAACCCTTTGTGTGGTCAGAAAGATGTCAGCAGAGCTTCCAGGAGCTGAGACAGAGATTGACCAGCGCACCCATCTTGAGTTTTCCTGAGGAGGGAGTAGGGTACGTAGTCTAATGCGATGCATCGAGGACCGGACTTGGATGTGTCCTGATGCAGGAGCGGGCAATGATCGCTTATGGATCACATCAGTTGAGGCCGCATGAGCAGAACTACGCTACCCATGACATGGATTTAGCAGCAGTGGTCTTCGCTCTGAAGACATGGTGACACTATCTGATGGGCGAGCACGTTACAGTCTTTTCTGACCACCAGAGTCTCAGGTACATCTTCTTGCAGAAGGACCTGAACCTGAGACAGCGGCGATGGCTCGAGTTCCTCCAGGACTATGACTTTGAGATAGTCTATACTCCTCGGAAGGGGAATGTAGTAGCCGATGCTCTCAGCATGAGAACGGGCATTCAGCTACTCGAGGAGGCGACAGAGCAGCTAGCCTCTTTGTAGATATACTTTGTGGATAGAGATGGAGAAGCCTTCCTTCAGTCTCTCACAGTCACTCCTACACTACTGCAGCGGGTTAGAGAGGCACAACGTGGGGACGCTGACTGTGAGACGCAGCGTGAACAGATATCCTCAGAACAGGCACCTGATGTCTTATCCTTTGGAGTAGAGAACGAAATCCTTTTCAGAGGACGTACCGTGGTGCCAGTTGCTTTACGGGAGGAAGTGCTGAGAGAGTTTCACACTTCTCCCTTAGCGGTACATCCTGGAGTGGCGAAGATGTACCAGGATCTTAGACGACAGCACTATTGGTCGGGCATGAAGAAGGCTGTGGCAGAGTTTTTTTCTCGATGCCTCACCTTCCAGAAGGTGAAGACAGAGCATCAGGTACTAGCAGGCTTGGTACAGCCCTTGGAGGTCCCGGAGTGGAAGTGGGACGACATATCTATGGACTTCGTGACTGGACTTCCACGCACTTCCAGAGGTCACGACTCCATTTGGGTGATGGTCGACCAACTCACCAAGTCGGAACACTTCTTACCCATCAGAGAGAAGGGCTCAGTGGAGAGCTTGGGGCGTCTCTATGTTCAAGAGATTGTACAGATTCACAGTGTTCCATCATCTATCGTCTCCGATTGAGATGCTCACTTTAGTTCCTGGCTTTGGAAGGGGTTTCAGGAGGCGTTCGGGACGCAGCTACGTCTGAGCACCGCCTTTCACCCTCAGACGGATGGTCAGACGGAGAGAACCATTTAGACTCTCGAGGACATGCTCCGCGCATGTGTCCTCGACTTTGGTCGCAGCTGGGAGGACCACCTACCCTTGGTGGAGTTTGCGTACAACAACAGCTACCACTCCACCATCGGGATGGAACCATACGAGGCGTTGTACGACAGACCTTGCGGATCTCCTTTGTGTTGGACAGACCCTGGGGAGTCAGCACTTGAGGGACCGAAGATGGTCCGGGCCACGATAGAGAAGGTCCAGGTCATCCAGGAGTGGATGAGGACATATCAGAGCCGGCAGAAGTCTTATGCTGACAGGAGGTGGAGGCCGCTAGAGTTCGAGGATGGCGACCATGTCTTCTTGAATGCCTCACCTCGATGTGGATTATGGAGATTTGGCCGAGGCGGAAAGTTGTCTCCACGCTTCATCGGACCTTTCCAGGTCCTCAGCAGGATCAGCGAGGTGGCTTATCGCCTGGCTCTACCACCTCAGTTGCACCAGGTGCACAACGTCTTCCATGTATCTCAGCTGAGGAGATACGTGCACAACCCGACGCATATCATTGACCATGGGGAGCTGGAATTTGATGATGGGGAAACTTTTCCGGAGGTCCCGGTGGAGATCGAGGATCGACAGGAGCGGGTCCTACGTGGACGATCGATTCCTCTTGTGCGCATCAGATGGTAGCATGAGAACCTCAAGGAGAGCACTTGGGAGCGGGAGGCTCAGATGCGTGCTCAGTACCCACATTTGTTTCCCTAGTTTATGATGTATCTTTACGGGGATGTAAAGCCCTGAGGTGGGAGTGATGTAAAGAATTTTAAATTTCAAGGAATTTTTTTTCTTAATTTTCTTTGAAATTTTACAAGAACGCAGTTTATGACGGAACCTGATTCCGAGGCCCGGTGTGCCTGGAATCATTTTTCAAAGTTCGGCTCGGGTACGTTCAGTGAACAAATGAGCGGGTTTTTCTAACTTTTGAACCGGTGCTCGGAATCGAATTCTGAGTGCACCGATGGAATTGCAGCACCGGTATTTGCTTAGAAATGCCTCTTCCAGAGTTGCGTTTTCTCGGGTGTGGATTTTAATTTTTAGGCTTTAAGTTAAGAAATAAAATAATGTGGTACGACAAACTTTATTTTATTTCACTTAATGCCACTTAAAGCCACTTAAAGCTGCTTAAGCTGAGTTGAAGCGGATAGGGTGGAACCCAAAATATCCCACCCTCTGGTAGGATATTTGTGAGGTGGGTCCCGCATGAGCCCCACCATTTCTTTTCCCCTAAGTAATGAACCCGCGAAAACCCTTTTTAATTAAGGTCAACCGACGCGTTTTCTTAAATTCTAAACGCCCCTATTAAATTGGGCAGTTAAGTCGTACCATTAATTCATCAAATTAATGGTTCGTTACTTAACTTAGAATTTTTGTTTATTGGCATGTAATAAAATAAGACCAACACTTTTCTTCTTGAGTGTTGTTCATTGAGAGGATTTGACAGAAACCTCAAGTCCTTCATCCTCCTTCGCGAAGAACGTGAAGAACACGAAGAACGCGAAGAACGCCGACCTTCAACAAAAGGCGACAAAGAACGCCGAGCCCTCAGAGATCGACGACGTGACGCCGTGTTCCGCGACGCCAATGATTCTCCTCCTGCGACGTTCTTCTGCGACGTTCCTTCTTCCGCGAAAAATATTCGAACATCCGTTTGAGGTAGGAGTTTACGAATCTTTCAAATTCCTTTGTGAATTTTATACTTGACATGGATTTAATTTTTGTAAATTTTATCCGTGTGTTTTCTTTACCCCTCGGAGATCGTCGATGCGACGCCGTATACCGCGACGACGTGACACCCTTCCGCGACGCGACGATCCTCTTCTTTCGCGACGATCAATTCCACGAAGAACGCACATTCGACGACTTCGACGAGGTAGGGGTTTGATTCTTAAAAATATTTTTGATTTATACCCACGACGTTGTTAAAATTTTGTTGTGTAATAATTTTTTAAAACCGCTAACGTGGTGGGTGCGGACTAACAAACAAGTTCGAACCCACCACACTTTTTCGTTCTTGGTGCGCGAAACGGCGGACGATGAAAAATGGGGCCGCAATGGCGATTTGAGGGCCTGGCAGTGAATAATGGGACATGGGAGGAGCTATGGCACAGACGGAAATGGTATTGGACCACCGGAGCAACTCCGGTGGCCCGCGGAATCCACCAGCGGCGCGGTGGTCGGAGGCGGCCGACCAGACCCACGACCGCGCGGGTCCGGCGAGACACGGGACGTTGCAGAGCCGCGTCCGCTGACCAAGTGCGGCCCCACGCGGGGCCGCAGCTCCTCTTCCCGCGGGGGCAGCACGCCCGGCGGCTCCCCTTGCTCGGCCGCTCGGCGGGGCCGAGCCGAGCCGACCCGCCGGGCCGGGTCGCGCCCAGGCCGGGCCGGTTCGTGCCCAACCGGGTCGGACCCGGACCCGGGTCGGGTCGACCCAGTTCGGGCTGACCCGGGGGGGGGGGGGGGGGGGGGGGTTGGGCTGGGTCGGTCTGGGCCCAGACCTCCCGTTTCCGGACCTTTTTGGTCTTTTGATCATAACATGAGCTATGGGCCTCCGAACGACGCACCGTCTGCGGTGATACAATCCTTGGGTCGAGACGGTCGTTTCGGTATATCACACTCAAGGTTTCGGAATACTTTGGGTTCAGACGGGTTGGTTCGTACGCGAAACCAACCGGGCCCTCGGAGCGGAAACACTCATATCTTGAGCTTCGGACATCCGTTTGACGTGCCGTAAACTTTGTTGAATTACTCTAAGTGAGAAGAATCTTTTGGCATACTCCGCCCGAGGTTTGGATGCAGGTGGAGTAAGGTTGGGTTGGTTTTGCCTTAAAAACCAACCGGGCCCCTGGGACGAAAAAGCCAATAACTCTCAGACCGGGCGTCCGATTGACGCGCCGTCTGGGACGTTGAGTTCCTGTTGACGATACATAACTTTTGGATACATCAACTCTGGACTATGTGTCAGTTGATGTATCAGCCTCTCGGCTCGTGGAGCGGACCCTCCCGAACGAGCTTGCTATGTGCGGGAACCCTAGAGCTGGCTGCGACTGCTACTGTGACGACGACAACTGTACAGAGATCCTCAGTGGATTCGGCGACAACGACTACAACACTCAGCGATCCTACGTGGGTTAGTGCTACAAATCCTGTGTGGGTCCGATCCTGTGTGGGTCAGCGCTTAGTGGTCCTGTGTGGGCCAGCACCTATAGATCCTGTGTGGGTCCGATCTTGTGTGGGTCTTTGAAGGGGTTAGTTACCTATCGATCCTGTGTGGGTCAGATCCTTTGTGGGACATTGCGGGGGTTAGTTACCTATCGATCCTTTGTGGGTCAGATCCTTTGTGGGTCATTGTGGGGGTTAGTACCTATCGATCCTTTGTGGGTCCGACGACTTAGAATAATCAGTGGAAATACCTGATCATCTTTATCGTCACACAAAGAAGTATACCTGTATGATCTGAATCCTGTTTTACTTTCCTTTGTGGATTCTATTGTGATATCTTGTGTGGATTTACGTTTTTCTTTCCTATGTGGACTGGGTTGTACTTAAGCTCAGATGTTGGAGCCGAGTGAGAATTGATGACTTAGGTATATGTATGGGCATATACCTAAGCAGTGTCGGATGATACTTTGAGATTTAATATTTCCTTTGTGGTCTGTCCTTTGTGGATTCTGGGAGACCTTCAGGGGTCTCGGGGTCCCTACTGAATAGCTTATACTCACCCCTGCATGGGCTATGCCTGCACTACGTTGTGTTGGTTGCAGACGATGGACATTGCTGATTGTGGTGGAGGCTTGCGGAGCAGGACGGTACCTGGAGGTGGACCACTGGGCGGGACGTACTTGGAGCGGTCGACTGGACCCGAGGTGCAGTGGAGGCTTTCTGTACCCACCCTTCAGGTGGGACTTCCAGTGGATGGCTCGACATTGAGGCTTTACTTTTTAGTTGCTGTTTTCCCTTTCGAGTTGTACTTTACTTTCAGTTTGGGTTTGTATTCTGGCCCACTTACTTTTCCGCACTTACTGTTGTACTAGTTTTTACTTAGTCTTTACTTTTTCTGTTTGCTTACTCTGTGGTTCTTGTTTAATTTACAAAGGCAATTCCTTCCCTTTACCAGGATTTACGCCTTGGTGCTAGTCGCCATCCCCTGGCCTATAGAGGGCGGGCTTAGGGTAGTCACGGCACGGGCCCCAAGGACGGGTCGTGACAGCTAGATCCCCGATCTGTTGCAGCACCAACATTGAACCACAAATCTTGTCTTCTCTATATCTTCTACATAAGGTAGTTGAGCCTTCTTCTTAGTGTGTTTTTCTCTATCTAGGGAACCATCTTCCAACTTTTTCTTCCTATCCACTATGGCCATGGGGGTAGGTTTCTTCTCCTCACCTTTCCTCATCCATACTTATTTAGAATTTTTCTACCAACCAACACTTTTTTGAAGAAAAATATTTAGAAACAATGGTAAAAGTTGGTATGGATGGTACCTTAACTTTCTTGGATGATTGTGATAGATTAATGAGTGAAGTCATGATTTTATTATCACATGTGGGGGTTCTTTTGATAGTATAATCCTCTAGGGATAATTGAGTACCATGAGTAACTGATTCATTATTTTAGGAAGTCTCAATATGTGTCTTCTCAAGATCGGTCAATTGATTATCCAATTCTATACATTGCCTATTGAGAATGACCTTCTGTTATTCAATCATAGTCATCTTCTGTTCATAATCCATCTTTATTCTAACAAATTATTCCTCATTCAGCATCATTTTATTCTGAATCAAAGATTCATGTTCCTTGATCTTCTTGAATATCCCTTCCAATTGTAGACCCTTGACATTAGTGAAAATTTTCAGTTTCTCTTCAATCCCATGGAACTTTTATTCAAGATCCTTTCTGAATCTTTATTCCACATCAAATTATTTTAACCATATTGATGTATTTATTTCATATTTACTCATTGTTTCTTCAAGGTTTTCAATCAATCTGGAGATCTTATAGCATTCAAATACTTTTTTTCTTGGCCTTCCTCTATATTTTTAGCTTGTCTTCCCAGTCATGTGATCACTACATTCATACATTGAAACATTATACAAAGAGAGACAACCCTCTCTTCAGGAATATCCTGAAGATAAGCTCTTAATTTCTCCTGATCACTTGAAAATGAAATATAAGTTTCTTCTTTTACTCTAGTAGAAACTTGAGCCATATGCTCTTTACTATCCAAGACTGATATTTCTTCATTATTATAAGAGAATGGGGAACCCTACACTGCATCTTCTTTGGACATGAGGTACTTTTTCAATTGCTTATTCTATTTTTTTTGTTTCTAATGGTGTTACTGGATGTAGACTTCTGCTCAGGAATGACCAAATCTTTATCAAAACTACACTTTATTGATGACTTTAGGAAAGAAACTCAAATACTCTTCCTAATAGAATTACTTTCGAGTATCCAACATATGTAAACCTCACCATGATACCAATTAAAGGAACCTAGACCACCCTAAAAGTGGGGGGGGGAGGGTGAATCATGGTGTCAACTTTTTCTCATCCTTACTAGTTCTTGTTCCCATGTTGGTAGGAACTTGTTTAAACCTGTATGTGGATATGTATAGTAATTAAAACACATAGAAGGACAAGACAACACTTTTTACTTGGTTCACCACTAAGGGATACATCTAAGGAGTATACACTGACATGTTACTGGTCATACTAAATTACACTAATCTTCACTATCTATGGAATACTATATTTTGGGAACAATCACTATGTCTCAGGTTCACTACATAAATGTTCAGGGATAGCTCCCTACTTACCTTGGGTCACTCCCATTGACCCCTGGCTCACTACCTTGGGTGAAGTCCCACTCAGTTTATAGATGTGAAGGTCTCTTCAACAGATTTTCATTGAAGTCTTTGTCTTAGTCCAACATGAGACACTACTTGCATCAATGTCCTGGATTGATGCAACTAAATGCACTGAACACACAAACAGAATACTCAAAGCATCATCACAATTGTACTACCCTGGATAATTCATAATCTTTAATTAGAAACACTATATTCTTCTTATTCTTCTCTTCCTTTAATTCCCAATACCAAAACCTAAGGGTATCGATATACTTCCTTCTTTCAGTGTAGATCTATGTTTAGTTTCATGTATCATTCTTATTCTCCTCTAAAAGCATAATGAGGGTGTTATGCACTAGTCTTGTGTGTGGGTGCTAATTATCTTCATAAAACAAAATGGTTCATGGTACTTCCTTCTTTTTGAAGCCGCTTTGAGAGTGCTAAGCACTGGTCAAAGGCCTGAAGGACCCCTGAATTTTCCCCACACCCTTCTAGGTGTCTTGCACGTAAAATACAAACCATGAGTGTAAAAACACCTTTTGGTGTGAAAAGGGTTTTTTACACAACTCTTCTTTTTTATGAAGAACTTACCATTTTCGCTGAACATTTTCTTTAACATGCAACACTTCTTCTTTTCGTTCCCCACTCTATACTTCAAATTTTCCCCGCATCATAGCTCTAGATTTTTTTATGTGCTGAGCCTTCACAAATTAGAGGGGGTCACCTCGCATTTATAGGTATTTTGACCCTATACGGAAAAACACTAATCTGTTCCTAAAACCCTCTTCATGCGTGTAAAAACTCTTTCACGCAACATTATATATCACTAATTTTTTTTGATTTTTTTCATGTGCTTTATGTCATTTCCATTTTTCTCTATTCTGATCTCAAAACAACAATTGTGCAATAAATTGTAAACATCATTCCATATTGCGTGCAAAACCAATCTTTTCCACAACCTCATTTTTCACACACTTTGACCAATTTTTCGCACACTCTATACCGTTCCCAAATTTTGATGTTATAATCTTGAAACATCAATTGCAATAAACTATTCAAACCCCCTTGAATTTATCGCTTAGCTTTCTCAACCGAAAACACATGTCTTCATCTTTTGATTTTCAAGCCCCAAAATATGGGCAATCACTGGAGAACAATTCCAACTTCAATATATTCTTCGACCATAACCTTCATGTTTCTTTTCTATGATTTGGATTCTTAGAAAAATCTTATTCTTCAACCATCATTCTCTACTTTATGCAAATCATATGATTATATTCTTCATGTAATCTCTTGTATGGTTTACATGAAATCATGAAGAATTTCATAGTTTTCGTCAAATCCTCATTCCTCTTCAATCATCCTTAGATGGATGATACCTCACCATTCATACATTTTATTATATTTATTATTTATCTCCATCATTTTTATCTTAATTGACAAATACTGACAAAAAATACATCCTTATACACAAAGTGGTCCCAACAGCATGCATGTCAAAAGTAAACTTACTCAAACAAAAATTAAAATAACTTTTCATGGATTTATCTTTAGAAAAAACTTCATAAACATATAATAACATTTAATATTCATGAAAAAATTCTTCATATATAATCTCTTTCAAGAATATTCTTCAACATATTGACATTTCTTTGAAAATGAATATAACTACCAAAAAGTAGTTTCAATAATCTCCCCATTTTTATTCATTGGTAAATATCCATTTAGAAATAATATATTAGTATGTGTTATGGCTTCTAACCCTCTTTATTATCATCCATTTATTTAACTTTTACTTCACATTAAATGAAAACAAATACAATTTTTTTTTGGGAAAAGTGGTATCAATTCATACATAAAAAAGTCACATAAACCATTGCACTCTATATAAAAATGAGAAATTTTTGAGGTATAGAATAATAATGTTTTTTGTAACAATATGATATTTTAAAAGGAAAGACAATGTTTAATTGCACACAAGATAGCTAACTCTAATCTTAAGAGAAAAAAATCTTATTATTTAAATGTGATCATTATAGCATACCCATTAAATTGGTGTATAAGAACAATATTAATGAAATTATGAAATATATAATGGTCATACTCATTTTCAAAGTTTTAATTTGTTCTTTTTAAATAATCACTCAAATTTTTAGTAATTCCCTTTATTTTTAAAAAATATATTTTCTAAAAAAATATTTTTCTTTAATTTTATAATTGAATATTTTAATTAATATTAGGAAATTTGAAAAAATTAATTTCATAAAATTAAATTAATTTTTCAAATAATAATATTAAGTTTTATGCTGAGTGAAATTTTTGATTTTTTCAAAATATATTGGGTGTTCAGTGAATAGTAGAAAATAACGTTTAAAAAAATGTCATTTAATTTCAATAAATTAAACAATTTAAAAGTCCCATTATGTTTTGAATTTGATTTAAATAAAAGAATGTATTATATATTTATATTTAATCCAATTAAATTATTTTTATCAACTTTATATTTTATTATAGAATAATATTATTTTCTGTTTTGAAAATGAATTTTTTTTGAAAACTATTTTAAAGTACATAACGTTTCTACTTTTTAATTAATTAAAATAATACCTAATGTAGAATGTTTAAAATAATATTTATAGAATATATATCATTAAATAATAACTTATTTTCATATAATGATTATGATTATGATTATACATAGAGTGAATATAAAATCTTATTTTTCTTGAAAAATAAACTTCTTGAAAACCCACTTTTTTTGTCACTTCTATAAGTTTTGTTTTAAAAATAATTTTAAAAATTTAGTGAATTTAATTTGTTAAAATGGATTACATATTTTTAGTCACAAGTTAAAAATTATATAGTAATGTAATTTTAAATTTTGGGCATAAAAAATTTACCATGGTAAAAATATTTAACACCGTGTAGGTAAAATAATGAAATGGGATAATAAAGGTAAAATATAAAAATAATTAAAAAATAAAACTTTAAATGGGTGTTTTATGTGTTTCTTGAACATAAAAATCCTATAAAACATTATTATTTATTTAATTAATTATAATTAATTCAACCAAAATGGGGTTGATATTAAATAAAAAATAATAATTCTTTAATATCATAAAACTACCCCTCCACAAGTATAAATACCACTCATCACCACCCCCTTTGTCCTAAAAATCCTTGAAGATATTAAAAGATCTTCAAAACCCTCTCCTATCTAATCCAAACATGTCAAAATATTGATGTACTCACCCAAAGACCAATTTTAAGTTGATTAAGGGATCCTTCATGGAGGTGATATTCAAGTGGTAAGTTTTCAAACCACCTCCCTTAATTTATTTCTCCCCTTCATCTATAAAGGAATAATAACTACAATATCATGTATATAATTTAATTTTATATTTTTTATTTAATATATTATATATATACATTTTATTATCTCCTCTTATTCCTGAAAACGAAACCATTGTCCAAATTTTGGTAGTTAACCATCTCTATGGATAATGATTATTTGTTTTCCATTGTTTCCTTCAAGTATGGTCATAAAACTATTATTATGGTTAAATAATATTTTAAAAGGTATATAATAACTTATTACATGTTCTTCAACAAATATATTGATATAATATTAAATAAATCAAAACTAGCTCGTAAAGGTGGGAAAAACATCCAAAATAAACTAACAATTTATCATTAACATTTTATCAAATGAATCATCCTCATAAAAGAAATAAAAATGATATATGAGACCATTTATAATTATATAAGTTTATAAATACCATTTCATCACAATTTTGGAGTTTTATTCCAATTTTAAAAGAACATCCATAACGGTACTGAAGTGAACAGACCCTGAAACCTTGAAACAAACTCTCTTGGAATGACGAAACTGATCTTTATAACTCCTCAAAATGACCATAAATGACGTTAATAAAATTATAATGAATAATATATAGATGTAAACTGTTCTTTATTAATTTATTAATTAATATAATTTTATTATCCAGTATGTTATGATTAAGTGAAGATATTTTAGACACAAGGTTATGGACTCTTCAACTAAAAAAAACATAGTTTTAAATGTTTTAATGAATAATTTTTTAAATATTTCACTTTCATGTCCATGGTTTTAAAATTATTTTTATAAATATATTTATATTGAAATTAATATTTTAAAAAATATAATTTTCTAATTTCTCTCAATTGTTTTTCAAAAAGTGACCTTTTGAAGATTTTAAATAAGGAAATTTCTTTAAAAAAATATTCTTTTAAAGTTTCCTTTTACCAAAGTCAAAAGGAATGTTATATTATTACTATATATATGACATGAACAATATTTCCAAAAATAATTTTTCGTTAATATTTTGAATCTTAATTTACATTTTTATATGTTTACCTTCAAATAAGATTCTTTCCTTTGTACTTGCACATTTTTTCAAAATTAGTGATTTCAAATGGAAATGTTTATTTTCTTCAAAGAATGTTTTTATGATGAAATATTTAATGATTTATGTTTATTTTATTGTTCATGGGAACTACTTTGATTATATGTGGTTCCATTATAAATCAATTATGTTTGGTTCTAGGATAAACCAAGGATGGGTGGTTACGTTATTAACCAATGATTGGTGGTTCTATGATAATCCGAGGATGAGTGGTTGATTATAACCTTCAATGTATTGGGCACTCCATAGTTGGTGGCTGGCCATATTGGTTACTATAATTTTAAGAATGATATGGAAAATAACATCCCAAGTTACTTAATTGTATTTTATATTCATGCTAGAGAGTTTTCCTAGAAATATATTTATTTTCAAAAGATAAGATAATAATATTTATTAAAAATATGATTCAGTTTTTTGGTCAAAAATGTTTGTTTTCATGAATTTTTTTATGATTTTTCACCAGAGTAATGGTTTACTTTACTTATATTCTTTATTCAGATTTTTTTTCTCATATAGAGATTTAAAATGTTTTTTACGGGGATTAAGGAAGATTAGGGAAAAGGATGTGATCACGTGTAAAATTGTAAAGATTTTTCATGAACAAAATACTTATTTTATGAGAAAAATAGATACTAAGTATAAGTTTCAACTTGTAATGTATGGGATATTTCGATAATAGTTTTTTATAATTATCTAAAACTCTAAACCTAATTGATATTTGGGAAAATAAAGTTATTCATAGTTTTAAAATAACTAGAATATGTATTCTTTAAGGATGAGTCTTTATAGTTGGTATCAAATCATAGTTTAAACAACTTTCTAGATTTGGATGTTTAATTAAGTGTTATAGATATCATCATGGGTTTATAGGTTTATGTATGATTATAAGTTCAGAGTCTTATCTACCCCTTTTTTTGGTTTAATGTGATATAATTATAGGAGATTAATGATATTTTTTGAGTTTGGATTTATAAAGTTAATGAATTTAAGTATAAAGGATTTGAAGGTTAAAGTGTCATAGATTTTATAAGGGTATTACCTTTAAAAGGATAATTTTAATTTTAACACGTAATAATTCATTTTAGGTTTTAATTATATTATATTCTACATATTGAGGATAGTTTATGAATATGGAATGAAATAGATCTTTCACAACCTTCATATCCCTTCAAAATGATTTTATTATCACTATTATTGAAAAATATTGTTCTAGTAATTTTTAAATATTTATGAGTATTAAAATTTCCTGAAATAAACTATTTGACATATATAATACCTTTTATTTTGACCAAATATTTTATGGTTCATGTTATATTTTTCACTTGATTTAAAAATTTCAACATTACTAGCTCTCTCAATTAGGAAACTTCCATAAAGGATATAATTATTCAATTTCTAGAATATAGAGATAAAGGGGATTTAAAAGAAATTATGATGTTTAGATTTAAGGTATGAATTATTTTATTATATTCTAGGTATGAAACATTTTTCGGTTGATATTGATGAAACATAATGATATAATTTTTATATTTTATTATATGAATAAAATATGGATGAACAAGATGAGGAAGAATGATTAATGGTTTATGATGGAAGTTTAATTAAGGATTTATTTATGTGTTGAGTTTCCAAAATTCTTATATAGTGGTATTCTATAAATATTATGGGAATCATGGAACACCTAAGGTTGTTTCTATGTTAGTATTTATTTTCAAAATTTTTGAAACATATGTTAGATATAATCGATACCTTTGAAATGTTGTGAAAATATGATGGTTTTTAAAGTACATGCAACCTTTACTTTTATGATATGAAAATAGTGATTTTGGGAGAAATGTATTTAATTTTTGTGGGCATAATTTAGAAGGTATTGATAGTATTTATGGTTTATATGATCTCTAAATTTGAGGTAATTTTGGGTTGTTACCTTTTTTGGGATAAAAAATTAAAAATATTAGATAACATTTGAGGTTAAATATATTATGGTTATTCTGATTATTTTTATGAAATATCCATAATTTTATAAGGATTATATTAATATAGTTTTAGAAAAGGAAATACTATAGACTATGGGATTACCCATCACATATGATAAGGTCACAAGGATCAAACTCACGATCGAATGGTGATCGGGGTGAATCACCTACCATTGGACTACATGACATCCTAATCGTTATGATATTTTTATTTTTTAAGTAAATTATTTGATAAGTGAAAAAAAAGTATATTTTGGGAACATATTTTTTATCGTATAGATAAAAATTATTAATGAAAATGATTTGGTGATTAAGTATTTAATGTTATTTTGGAAGATGTTCACTGTTTTGGAAAAAATATATATGATTAAAGTAGATAGAATACTATGGAATTTTATTTTAGAAATACAGGATGAATTATATTTTGGAAATATATATGATATGGCGATTCAACTGATTTATGGAAATCTTAATGATAATGTGATTAGGTAAATTTTATTTTGGTATGAGTCTTTAAGAGTGAGTGATATTTATTGGAGATAAATATTAAATTTATTATGGAAGGCTACGTGATCAAATCCTTTTGATTTTTTTGGGTTTCAATCTCAGTCTATAATAGTTTTTAATTAATTTAAAGTATAGTTATTTTTTAAAGGATCTACGTTTAACTTTGGGTATTACAGTTGAATTTTTGACCTTAAAGTAGTTTTTTATCATATAAAAGTTTATTATTTTTAAAGGATTACAGTATCTTGTATAATATTTTTTGGTTAAATCATAAATAAAAGAGGAATATAAAATTATAATTTTTTTCAATTTTTTATCCATATATGTTGATTATGAAGTTTTAGGTATCAAAACTTCATCTTGATTACTCATCATTTGGAGAACATATGAGGATTGAATTTTACTTTTAAATGTTTTTATATTTCTTTACATTTATATTATATGTAGTAAAATAATTACTAAACTTTAAGAAAAGTTTTTTTGAAACATAAAAGTTATTTTTTACCTTTTCTTACTAAAAAATCAATTCCCTTTTAACCTATCATATTATTATGATGAAAAAATTTCTCATGACCATGTTCTCCATTACCCTTTATTAGTCAATGGGTGTAATAAATTATCTTACTTGTCCATGTTTAACTACATGTAAACCTAGTATGTTTTATCTAATGTTACCTTAGTACTTTAATTTTCTATATTTCAATTGGAAGTTTTATTGATCATTTTCATGAAGTGGTATTTCAATAATGATATTTTGATAAGTCAAGCCCCTATTTATTAATCTTGTGTTTAAATTGTGAGGGTGAAATTTTTTAATGTGGGTAGAATGTAACATCCCAAAATTTTAAAAGGAAATAATATTTTCAATATTGTACAAGATACTTAAAATTGAGTTTAAGTGAACAAAAAAATATTATTATATAAATGTGACCATTATAACCTAGAAATTACATTAGTGTATATGAACAATATTAATGAAATTATGAAATATATAATCGTCATAATTATTTCTATTTTATTAGTTAATTATTTTTAAATAATCACCAACATCTTTAGTGAAGCCATTTTATTCTTTAAAAATAGATTTTCATCAAAAAATGGGTTTTCGTCCATTTTATAAGTAAATATTATAACTAAATTTCAAACTTTTAGAAAATTAATTTCATCAAAATAGTTTATTTTTTAAATAATAATATCATGTTTTAATTTTGGTGAAAATTTTGCATCTTTTAGAAAATATTGGGTTTTTAGTGAATAGTAAAAACTAAAGATTTTTTTTTAAAATGTCATTTTTTTTAATAAATTAGACATAAAAAGTAACATTATGTTTTGAAATTGAATTAAATTAAAATAAATATTATTTATTTATATTTCAACCATGTAAATTATTTTTAACAAAATTTATATTGTATTTTCGAATAATTTTGTTTTTTATTTTAAAAATGAGATTTTTCTAAAAACTGTTTTATAGAACATATTATTTCTAATTTTTAATTAATTAAAATAATCCCTAATGGTTACTGTTTTAAATTAAATTTATAGATCATATATCATTAAATATTAATTTATTCTCATAAAATGTTTTTTATTATTCATATAGTAAATATAAAATCATATTTTCTTGAAAAATATACTTCTTGAAAACTAACTTTTTTATTGAGTGTGTGGATTTTTTTGAATTTAATTTTTAAAATTCTATTAATATAATTTTATAAAATAGATTTATTTTTTGGAATCATAAGTTTTAAATTATTTAGTAAGTTCATTTTTTCTTTTTATCATAAAAAATTTTAATATGGGAAAAAAATATTTACCGTAGTATAGGTAAAATAATGAAACAATTTAAAGTTAAAAGGTTAAAGCTTAAGATACCTAAAAAAACTTTATATGGGTTGTTTATGCGTTTCTAGACTTTAAAAAACCTTTAAAAATTTATTTTCAATATAATTGATTATAATAAAATCCTCCCAAATGTGTTAGGGATTAATTTTAAAATAATCATTATTTAATCAATTTGAAGCACACCTCTTCAAGTATAAATACCATTCCTCACCACCCCCTTTCTACTTAAATTTATTTAATCTCTTAAAATATCTTAAAAATACTCTCTATTTCACTATAACCATGTCCAAGTGCTACTGATATCACCCAAATACCAATTCCAAGTTCTTTAAGCAATCCTTCAAGGAGGAGATATTCAAGAGGTAAGTTTCTCAAACCACCTATCTTAATATCTTTTCTTTTTCTACTTTATCCTCACCTAATTCATAAATAAAGGAATAATAACACATGTATAATTTATATAGTATAATTTTATAGTTATAATGGAATATATTATATACATCGTTTTTAATGCCTTCTCTTATTTAAAGAAACAAAACAATTGTTCAAATTATGGAGGTTAACACACTCCAAGGATAATGATTATTTGTTTTCTGTTACCTCCTTTATGGATTTTTAAGAAATTTTTATTATGGTTAAATTATATTTTAATATGTATATTATAACTTATTCTATGTTTCAGAAATAATATATAGACATAATATTAAATAAAATAAAACAAGTTCGTGATAGTCGGAAAAACCGTCGAAATAAACAACTATTTTCATTTACATTTTCATCAAATTAGTCATCCTCATATAATAAATAAGAATGATTTATGGAACCATTTATACTTATATAATTTCATTAATATGATTTAATTCAACTTATATAGTTGTATTCCCATTTTATAAGAGCATCCATAATTATTCTCAAGTGAACCGACCATGAAACATTGAAATAAACGCTCATAGAATGAAAAAATTGACCTTTATAACTCATCTAAATAGCTATAAATAAACATAAAAAAACTGTAATAAATAAAATATAGATTTAAAATATTCATAATTAAGTATCTAATTAATCTAATTTTATTATCTCAGATATTAATAGTAAGTGATGATCTTCCAGAAACAAGGTAAGGAACTTTTTAACTAAAAAATCATTATTTTAAATGTTTAAGAGATTTATTTTCTAAATATTTAACTTTTATGTACATGTTTTTAAAATTAATTCAATGAATATATTCATATCGATATGAATTTTTCAAAAAATATTTTTTTGAAATTCTCTCAAATTATTTTAAAAAGGCACCTTTTTAAGGTTTTAAGAAAGGGACTTTCTTTTAAATAAATCATCTTTTAATTTTTTTTTCAAAAGTAAAAAAGGAATGCTTGATAATTATTATATATATGGGATGAATGTAATTTCAAACCATAATTTAAAATTAATATTTTTAATATTAATTTTAATTTTTTTTGTCATTAAATTCAAAGAAAACAATTTCCACTAAACAAGACCAGTTTTCTGAAATGAGTAATTTAAAAATGAAAAGTTTATTTTCTTCAAATAATGTTTTTATGATGCAATATTTCATGATTTATGTTTATGTTATGGTTCTTGTGAATTTATTATGATGATGGGTTGTTATATTATAAACCAATTATGGGTGGTTTAGTGATAAAAGAAGGACGGGTGGTTACATTATTATCCAATGATGGGTGGTTCCATGATAAACCATTGATGGGTGGTTACGTTATAACATTCTATGAATTGGGTAATCTAGAGTTGGATGTTGGCTATATTCGTTAATCCATTTATAGGATTGATATGGAATATGATTCTACAATTTAATTAAGTTTATTTTATATTAATTTTAATGAGTTTTCATGGAAATTGATTGATTTTGAAACAGTAAGATAGTGAACTTTTTTGAAAAGACAAATCATTTTTTTGGGTGAAAAGGTATGTTTTCCTGAAAATATTTTTATGAGTTTTTATTGGACTAGTTGTTTCCTTTCTTTATGTCCCTTAAAGATATTTTTTTATAATCCCATTTTATGAAATGTTTTTCAAAGGGTTTGTGGAAGAGTATGGACAAGGATGAGATCAATTGGAAAATTGTGTAGATTTTTCAGGAATAGAATTATTGTTTTATGAAAAAATGGATACTAAGTATAAGTTTCCACCTATTATGTATGGGTTTAAAATGTAAATTTTTTTCATAATTATATAAAACACTAAAACTAAAATATCCTTGGGAAAATAAAGTGATTTCAAATTTTAAAAGAATAAGAATATGTATTGTTTAAGGTTGTGTCCTTACAATTTGATCTAGATGAAAAGCGTCCCTATATGAAAATATAATGCTATTTGTTGAAATGAGAATACACTATATTCTTTGAGGACTATATGACTATATTAATAGTTTAGTCAAATTATTTATACTACTTGAAATTAAAAAATATCAACATGGTACTCGAACACTTACTTCCAAAAACTAATTGGGAATATTTATTTACAAATAATGGGATTTGACATCAGCCTTTGCACATATTCTCCCTTTCATTTTTAATGTTATAGATAGAAATATTTTTCTACACATTTTATTTAGAATATATTTCTATTTAAAAATTATTATAGATAGTGAATATATATCACTTTAATGAAATATTTAAGAAATAACCATTTTGAATGATCAAATTTTCACGAGACAAATAATTTTGATAGCCTTTTCTTTAGTTGTCTCCCCTAAGGTAAACAATCCTCAACATCTTCATAATGGTGAATACATTTAATAATGAATTTAAACAATTTTTAAAATATATAATAAACTAAAATGGATAAAAAACTTTTGTTTTTTCAAACTTTACAACTTTCACAACATCACCAATGATGATATTCCTTAATATGTGTTCTTCTAGATTCCAAATGTATGATCAAACCAAGATAGTATCTTCATCATTTTTACATCATGATTTAACAAAACTCATTTATTCTTAGGTTATCTAATTCATAATATAATACACATATAATTCCCTATATTATAATTGTAAATAAAATAGATAAAATATATTAGGGAATAAGGTAAATTTCCATACTCTTAAATTTGAACAACAAGGTTGAGATTTTCTCAACCATGTCACACCATTTCACCGGTATTAATGCATTTAAATATATTTTTCAAATATTATTCAGAATTTTGTAGTATGGATATATCCACTCCTTTGATATTTTTGGGTGATATTGTTCTCTTTTCTTTATCCATCAAATCATATTCATCTTTAAATGCAATCTTATTTATTTTTAGGGATTCTTCTTAATCTAATAATGTTGTTAAAAATCATCTTGTATTATTTCTAGATTTATTGAAACTCTCACATAGATAATTTTAAATACAAGAGTTTTATTTCATTAAAAAACTCTCATGTTATATTTATTCATCATGTTGAATATTTTCCTCCCTATTTGTGCTATCCATAGCTTATGTTTTTTCAATTTTCCTCATTACCTCCAAATATTCTAGCCAGATAACTAACACATAATTAAGAAAATTGGTATAAATTTTGGTATTTTCCCATGGATTCATCTATGTTACATCCTTCATATTAGTTATTTTTTATACTAATATTTTCATTATGTTCATAGATTTCAAACCCAAGGTCTTCTCACCTTTCTTACATGAAATCTTTTTTGTAGTTTTTTTGTTTATAACATTCTTCTTCTTACTTCCCAAGGATTCTTATTCATTCATTACCAACTCTTTTGGTCTTCACTAATTATTTTCGTTTAATACATGATGATATGAGTAGGAACCAATATTGTGAAAAAAAATTCTTCCAATATCATAGAAATATTTTAATGCATGAAATATATTTGATGTAGACATACTATAGTTATTCTGTGAATGTTTCTTCTTATTCTCTAGGTTTCTACCCCTTGAAATGATATTTCCTTATGATTTAACATTTATGGGATTATAACCAAAATACAAAGTTGAATGAAAAAATATTTCTCTCTACCAACATTAAGCCAAAAATATGTCCTTTTATTTTCTTCATGTTTTCCATAGTTTCCAGCATAATCGACTTAATATTTTTTGGTCTTCTTCACCACATGTTGGGATATTATTGGGGAACCATATTACATACTTATTAATCTATACAGCAGGTACATGGTGGATGGTTTCTTCCAATTTTTATTTATATATAATTTTAAAAGGTTATTATTTAAACCATCACATTTAAAATAACAAGATTTAGTAAAATTATTAATAAAAGGTATGGATAATAGATCTTTATTCACATGTTATTGAGAGAAATAATATGTTAATGTAATAATATTCATTAAATATGATAAAATTAATTTTTATTATAATCTTATGAAGATAATTGTGTGATATCATTAATATAATTATTTTATTTTAATGTCTCAAAATGGGTCTTTTCCTAATTATCCAATTGGATTTCTAATATAAGATGTCTTATACTGAGGGAATTCTATTGATATTCAGTAAATGACTTAATATATTAATTCAATCTTCCCATATTATCAATATAAACGTCATGAAATGCAACCATTTATTATAATAGTTATTTAATATCATTGGCCATATTTGATTTCATATCCAATTTAGTATTATTGACATCAATGGCATTTTTCATGTTTTCTTTCAGTGCATTGACATTGTTCTCAAACTATTTTTTGGAATCATACATCACATAAATTATGTTGATCCAATTTTATTCAAATTTTTATCACCTTAACATAATTTCATCATACCCATATTATTTGATAGTAATATGTTTTGATAGCTTGATGCAAGTAAGGGTGTTTTCTTATAAATCATTCTCCAAGTTATCTTCCTAACATTCAAGTTGAGTGATCTCTTCTACCTAAAAATCCAAAATACCAAAAATAAAATTTAATATTTCATAGGAATAAGAATGAATTACATATTGTAATTATTAAATTGATGGATCTATTGACATATAATCACAGTGAATTGATTATTCTTATTTTGGGAAGTTTAAATTGTAATTTTCACAATCCATAGAATCACATGAATCTCTTGATCACTTTGTGGTAGATATGTAGTACATTTCATTTTTAGTGCACAAAAACACATGTTATTTTCCTTCCAAGTAAGATCTATCTTCTTTGATATGATAACATAAAACATATTCAAACTATTTCAGAAACAGGGAAATGTTCTTTATCTTCTTCTCTTATTTATTTTTTTATTCATCAACAACTTGTATGAAACATAGATCTATTTTTAAATAGAAGGAAATTATCCAAAACAAAAAATAATTATAAATTATAGAAATAAAATAAAATAATTAATTGTTAACATATTTACAGTAGGGAATGCCAAAAGAGGTGAAACTAGGTCTGATAAAAATTATAGGATCCAAGGAGTGTGTAACGTCCTGACCTGGGTGCCACTAAACAGTTCCTTGAGCATGTTGGTCATATGTACTCAAGTGCACCTCCCCATATACTAGAGGGTGCTAAATAGAAGTGAGGGTCTGGTAAGTTAGTAATGGAGAGACTATATCTTCTTTTATCAGAATAAGACACCAACGAAAGAAAACAAAAATAAATATTGCGAAAACAAATAAATGACCAGAATAATACCATGTCACATGATAGTCAAAATAGGAAACACAATACTCAACTAAAAGGGGACAAGGATATGACAACGCAAGTGTCAAGTGTCTATAATTCACCCAAAAGAAAAGACACAACAACTCCAAAGCAGGTCCTGAACAACGTCCAGTTCCCTCACCCATGCTCCATTCCCAAATAGAAACCTATCCCAGAGCCTTTCCCATTTCCTGTCCAGCAGCAACTATGTCCGCTCGGGTTCTGATCAGGTGGCCTGAGTAGGGTGTAAGTATGAATCAGTATACCACCACCAATGGTGTCTAAAACAATTCCAGTCAAAATAAAGTGGATGAAATTATATGAAGAGATAAATAGAGTGCATAATTAAACAGTTATCACATTTTAATTTATTCTTAAATCATCATATTAGACCCAATTTTAATACATGTTTCCCATTTAAATCACAATTCATTATTATCATTCATTTGTTGTTGACTTCCATGTCAAGAACCCAAAATCACATTCGGTGTAGATCACAATGTCTAACACCCCACATCACATGCTTGGATAACTATTGGGGAGGAATGCCATGTCCATCTTTGAACTTCTAAATCAGTCTATAACATCATGTACTAAATCCAAAATCTCAATCATTTAAATGATTCATTAATTTACAAGAATTAACCACATCACTCCCTTAGTAATCTAATGATTAGTTAAGCATATCAAATTCCATTATTTAACCCAACAATTAACTAAGTAAAAAAACCATTAATTAATTCATCAATTAATTTATAAATCAACACAAATATTATTCCATAATTAATTCTTCACAATTAATTATCCAGTCCAATTCCCAACTTTTCATACTTAATCTCACAATTAACTATCTTAATCAACATTATGGTACATAATTAATTCACCATTAATTATCTCACATTACCACTGTCATATCATATTTAATTCCTCCATCATTAATTATATTAAACTAAACCACATTATATATCTCAAATACAATATCCCAAATCATAAAAAAAATCCCCAAATCAATTAACTATTTGGGAAAAACCTTAGTTACATGATTAAATCATAAATTAATTCACCAAGGTAAGTATAAGTCAACTCCACATTCCCAATTTCTCCAATATTGGAAATCAATTATCAACAGAAACTATCAATTTAAGAATATAACTAACACATATAAAATTCTCATCTATAGGAGTTCAATTTAGGCCACTTACCTTGGTTTCCTGACAGATGTTATCCCAATAGAAATAAAAAAATCTGAGCAGAACAATGACGTCGATCAAGATCCAGATCTAAATCCCTAAATCCAAATGTTAAGATCAAAAGAATCAAGATCTTAAAAATATAGATCTGAAACCACAATCCTAGATCTATATCTCAACTCATCAATTTAGATCTATGGAACTAATGGATATCTTCTTTGAAAAGATAAAGTAAAGATAGAAGAAAAAATGGAAGAAGCAACAGACTAAAATCCACTTTCTGGGAAGAGAGCGGATCTTCAATTTGGGATTTAGATATCAAAGAAAGATATTAAAATCACCTTGGAATCCCTTCATAAGGCTCTGGGATCACCTATAATTTATCAAGCCTAATCCTTGGTTGAAATGGAGGGGTTTCTATGGTTCAAGTTATTTAAAATTTAATTTTCAAATAATTAAAACTTACTTGCACGATTTCTTGGGTAGGGGCGCATGGTTAGGGTAAACTATCCACCAACCATGAGGACCTCCCTATCCATATTCTCAATGTTACCTGAGTAGGGATGCATGGTTAGGGTAAACCATGCACCAACTATGCGGACCTCTATGCCCAGGCTCACACGGTTACCTGGTTTTAGGTGCATGGTTTTTCAAACCGTGCGCATATTGTGCATAGCCCTATGTTTGTTAATTTTTCTTAAAAACTCATCAAAACGCACCCCAATACACAACTCCAAAAAAGGAACTTAAAAACCTCAAAAGTACTTTCAAAACACGACTGAGATGACTATATAAAAGGTTGGGATCTTACAATCTCCCCACATTATAAAAGCTTGTCCCTGAGCTAAACTCATGAAATTCACTTTGATTCCGAGCCAAAAAAGGTTGGGCCATTGCGTCCTCATGTTTGATTCCCATTACCATCTTTCCTCATAAACACTTCCATGTTTCCATAACACATGAACTATTAACAGAGTCTTTCCCCACAACAATTTCTCACTGTAATCCAGTACACTATCGAATGCTCTTCAAAGGACGCATCTCTTTTGAGGTCAACTTCGTCCACATAGATCACATGAGATGGGTTGGGGTGATACCACCATAGTTGTGACACATGTAAACATAATGCATAATAGAAAAATTTTGTGGAAGATCCAATCATTATGTCATCAACTCGATTCTCTCCACTACCTCAAATGGTTCTACAAACCTGGGCACCAACTTTCCCTACCTCCATATCCTAGGGTGACCCAACCTAGGTGACACCTAAAGGAATACACGATCACCCTATGTAAACTCTAGGGTTATCTTCCATTTATTACCAAAAGAATTCTGCCTAACATGAGCTATAGCCACACATTTTCGAATCAAATTCACCTTCTATGATGAATCTGACACGAGACATGGACCCAAAAGGTCTAACTCACCCAACTCTATCCAAAATAGAGTTGATCTACAAGGTCTACCATAAAGTACCTCATATGGTGACAAATGTATATTTTCCTGATAACTGTTTTTATAGGCCAACTCCACTAAATACAAGTGCTTCTTCGAAGAACCACCAAAGTCAAGTACACAAGCCTGCAACATATCCTCTAATACCTTTACGATACTCTACTTCTACCCATCTATATGTGGATGGAAATCCATACTTAACCAAAACTATGTGCCAAGCGGCTTCTGTAATCCCTTCCAAAATAATGAAGTAAAGAGAAAATCACTATATGAAACTATAGTCCATGGCATCCCATGCAAATGAACTATCTCATGAACATACAGTTCTCCCACCTGTTCTATTGTGTAGGTTTCCCTAATAGGGAATAAATATTCTACCTTCGTTAGTCAAACCACAATGACCCAAATAACATCATTCTTATTAATTTTCCTTGGAATACCTACCACAAAATCCATAGTTATGTCTTCCCACTTCCATTCCGGAAAAGGAAACAACAGCAATGGACCTCTAGCTCATTGATGCCCTACCTTCACCTACTGAAATTTGAAACATCTTGTTTCATACCCTGCTATCTTCTTTTTCATTCGTGGACACCAAAACTATCATTGAATGTCATGGTACATTTTTTTCACACTAGGATGTACCACCCATTTTGAGAAATGAAATTCTCGCATGAGTTCCTCTTGCATACTCATAAGAACAAAAATCCGTTTATTCACATAGATGACCTCATCCTCATATATCAACCAGTATGAAGGTGTATCCACAACTTCGAGGCTTCCCTTTAAGGATAAAAACTCTATATACTCATACTTCCTATCCCTAATATATCTCAATAGTGTATAATCCACTACTACTGAAACTAGAGTCATCCTCTCGTGACACTCTGGAACCACCACATGCATTTCAGCTAGCAAAGTCATCATCTTCCACTCTACACTTAACACATGTAACAACTGAGTTTGATTTTTCCTTCTCAAGGCATGAACCACACTATTACCCTTTCGGGGTGTTTATTCTACTTAAAAATTTCAGGGCTACATATACTCTATCTATCTTTGCTACCGATGATTTAAGTCATGATGTGAAAATATATACTTCAAGCTTTTGTGATTAGTAAAAATTGTATGATTTTCACCCAAAAGATAGTGTTTCCAACACTTAAGATCATAAACCACCATTGAAAATGAGAGGTTATGATTGGGTTAATTTTTTTCATGTTGCCTCATCTATTGAGACTTGTAAGAAACTAATCGATCCCCTCACATCAACACAGATCCAATTTCAATCCCAAAAGAGTCAAAATACACCGTATACTCCTCACCTGACGTAGGTAAGATCAAAATTGTTTCTGATGTTAAGCGTTTATTCAACTCATGGAAATAATTCTCTCATGCTACTATCCACTCATACTTTATCTCCTTCTTTGTCAACCCTGAAAGCGGTGCTGCCAATCGGGAAAAGTCCTGGACGAACCTCCAGTAATATCCAGCTAATCCCAAAAAACTTCAGATATTAAAACCATTTTGGGCTAATCCTAAGAAATCACTACCTCAACTTTCTTTGGATCCAATTTCACACCTTCTTCCAAGATGATGTCCCCCAAAAAGTATACCTTGTCAATCTAAAACTAACACTTAGATAGTTTTTTGTATAACTAGTCCTCTCTTAGTGTACTCTGGATGATGTCGAGATATTGGGCATGATCATCATGAGTCTTAGATTAATCCTAGATGTATTCCACAAACACCACTATAAACTGATCTAGTTATGGATGAAAGATACTATTCATCAAGGACATAAACACTACTAGAGCATTTTTCAACCAAAATGGAATTACAAAAAACTCATAAAGGTCATACCTACATCTAAAGGAAGTTATTGGTATATCAAAAGTTTAAACTCTCACCTGATGACACCTAGATCTCATATCGATCTTTAAGAACACACAATCCCCCTTAAGCTAGTCAAATAGATCATCGATACCCAAAAGAGGATACCAGTTCTTCCTAGTCATTTTATTCAACTTTCGATAATCGACACACAAGCATAAAACCACATCATCATTCTTAGTAAAAAAGATTGGTGATCACCATGGAGACGCACTTGGATGGATAAACCCTTTATCCTACAACTACTCCAAATGTGTTTTGAGATCATGAATCTCAGTTGGTTCCATTATATATAGTGGAATAGACACTGTCTCAGACCCCGACATGAGATAAATAGTTAATTCCACATCTCTCTCACGTGGAAACCCTGATAAGTCTTTTGAAAAGAAATCCTAGAAATGTTCCAAAACTGGGGGAAGGATGTATTGCCTACCACCTCCATCATCCAGAAAAAGACTAGTATTGGGTGGTGATATCCCCTAGTTTCTGAGTAATTGTCCCTACTCAGCTTGCATGGATATCTGATTTTCCATGATGAACACACTTTTCACCCTTAGGAGACACAAATGCCACTCTCATACTGTAAAAATCGATGTGGGATTGGTATGAGACTAACCGGTAAATAACTATAATCATGTCGAAGCCCATTATATCAAGGACATAGATATCCCAAAGAAAAAATTCTCTCCAATCTCTAGTAGACATCGCTTGTATAAATAGATATATCTTGACTATGTTCCTAATGGTGTATTGATATTCATCACTCCGCTTACGGACTCCACCTCTAGGCTCAAAACATTAACAAGATTTGTAGATATGAAGGAATGAGAGGCACCAATATCAAACAAGGAACTAGATAAAGTAGAAGCTACTCGAATAGTACCCATCACTATCAATGGACCATACTCTCTCTCCACATGTGTAGGATGCACTGCATATAATTGTCCTCCCCTCTTCCTAGTGGAACCATATAACTCCCCTATTTAGCACCACTTTGATGATACGGGCAATCATAACCTAATGAACCACATCCACTGCCTCTACTACCTCTTCTAGTATAACTCCAGTTTCCATACCTATATGGTGTAGAAGACCCCCTTCCCACACTCTAACTCTATTTAACTGCTCCATCAGTACTAGCCCATCGCTTCTTCCTGTAGAACTTTTATAGGTTCCCCATCTTGCAGAAAAACTAGCACTCCACTGGTGCTCAAGGATAATGTGTGTGATAGTGTCCCGGCCTACCGCATTGGTGGAAAAACACATGTGTAAGATCCTATGCAATTGTTCCTCCTGACTGTCCACATTGCTTTCCACTGCCCAGACTAAGGTTCTCATAATGAAACTTCCTAATATTTGAAGACACACTCCCTAATCATCCAGTGACATCTACCTGTACAATACTGGAAGCCCCCATCAGGTTCCCCTCTAAAATGGGATCCCGATTCACCACTTCTGAGAAATTCTTTATCCTAAATATATTCACCTAGGACTTAATTTTACACCTATGTCCGCCCTAAATTTTTTTAGTAAAGAAGCCTAATATTCCACAAAATAGGGAGAAAAATGATGTAAATATATGAAATGTTATGCATAATGAATTATGGACATGATTCTTTGGGTCAGATGCATAAACTTTGAATCCTTCTCTTTTCTCAACATCTCTGGAAAGAAGTTCTCTAAGAACTTCACCAGAAATTTATTCTATAACATATCATCATTCTGTCGAGATCTTACATGAATGTCCCCCAAGCACTTTACTGACCCCTGTAGAATATAAGTAGCCAACTTGACCCTCCTCTAAGCTAGATTGTCTAAATGGTCAAGTATCATCTCTATGGAAGAATTCAGATCCATTTTTTCCACCATCTCTAGTGAAATTCAGAGGGTGCTATAGCTGAAACTCCCTTATCAACTCAGACATGATTTTCAAAACCTAGCTAGGTCTCTCTATATGAATTGCATAAAATGAGCAAAGTTATCTCAGAAGTACTCCCATTCCTCCTCAGCTAGCACTAATGGTGCCTCATGTTCTTTATATGGAAGTTTGTTCTGAGCCATACCCCTTGGTCTCCCTCTAAATAAGCATCATGGAGGTATACCTCTTCAAATAAAAACACACATCTTAAGACTCATAATACGACCTTATAGCATTTAAATAAGAGTTTAAATAAACACAATAAGTTTCAACATGTCCTTTTCCACTTTTCTCTCTATAAGGTAAAAAATTAGTCTTTATCACTACCCTTAACCATCCCACTACTAGGTCCTGGTAAACAAGTGTACAAATATTCTCATTAATTAATTACCATAATTAATTAATTAAATCATTTAAAATTAATTAATTCATCAATTAATTAATCAAATCCATCCCATTATTCAGATTTCTCATTAGAACCCCTTTTTTTTCCTCATTTTTCATCATTATTACAATCTCACAAGAAGGGAAAAAATTGTTCAAGTTCAACAACACACCCATAACCTTTTTTCTCATGATTACTTAGAATAATGGATGTCACAAAAACCCTGAGTTCCTAGAATGATTCATGAAGACTCAACTCTCATGCCTATTTTGGCCATGAATCAGAATTCAATAAATGTAAAAACAAGTATCACATAAAACCAAAAGTGTGTCACCTAAGGTGAAATAATATCCATCTTTTACAACAAACAACAATCCCACCCTGAGTACTCGATTTCTCCCTGAACATGGGTTTTCAACTCCCATGCATGAGCTCATTACCAATCCCAGAATCATCCTAGTCTCATTCCCACCTTCCCTAAAAAAGTAAGACAAATGAATAAGAATGAAAAGAAAACACCTTTGATACCACTTTGTAACATCCTGACCAGGGTGCCACTAAATAGTTCCCCAAGCTAGTTGGTCACATGCCCTCATGAATTCCTCCCCATACGCTATAGGGTTCCAACTAGAAGTGAGGGTCTAGTAAGTTTTCCATGGGGAGACTATACCCAATTTTATCAGAATAATAATCCAATAGAAGAAAACAAAAATAGAAAGTGCGGAATCATATAAATAACTAGAACAATACCATGTCACATCATAGTAAAAATATGAAATATAATACTCAACTAAAAGTGGAAAACATGATACAATAATGAAAACATCAAGTGTCTATAATACAACCAAAAGTAAAGAAATGACTCTAAAGCGAGTCCCAAACCACGTCTGGATCCCTCACCCATGCTCTATTACCAAATATAAACTTGTCCCAGGGCCTTGCCCTTATCCTGACCTATAATAACAAAGTCTTATTGGGTGATGATCAGGTGGCCTGAGTCGGGCATGAGTACGACTAAGTAGGCCACCATTAATTGTGTTAAAAGCAACTCCTGTCAAAATAAAATGTATGAAATTCTATGAAGTGATAAATACAATACATAATTAAATAGTTATCACATTGTCATTTATTCTTTAACCACCATATTTGACCTGGTTTCAATATAAGTCTCCCATTTAAATCATAATTTATTATTGTCATTCATTTGGTTTTGAACGCCATGTCAAGAAACCCAAACATCATTCCGCGTAGATTTTCATGTCTAACACCCCTCATCAAAAGCTTGGATATATATTTTTTTATGAATTCCAAATCCAAGTACCAAATTCTAAATCAGTATAGAATTTCATGTCTAAAACCCACATTTTTAATCATTTAAATCATTCATTAATTCACAATAATTAACCACATCATTAAAATACTAATCCAATGATTAGTTAATCATATCAAAATAAATTAGTCAACCCAACAATTAACTAATTACATGACCCATTAATTAATTCATCAATTAATTAATCAATCAACAAAAATAGTATCCCATAAATAATATTTCACATTTAATTATCTAGTCCAATTCTCTACTTGTCATAATTAATCTCACAATTAATTATATTAATAAAAATCATGGTACATAATTAATACACCATTAATTATTTCACATAACCAAAATCATCTCATAATTAATTCCTCCCCTGATTAATTATCTTAAAACCAAAAAAATTCTATATCTCCCATACAATATTATAAATCATAAACAAATTCCCTAAATCAGTTATCTATTTGGGAAGCCCCTTAGTTCCATGATTAATTCCTAAATTAAATACCCAAGGCAACCAAAAGTCAACTTCACATTCCAAATTACTCAAATTTAGAAAATCAAATATCAAGGGAAGCTAGCAATCCAATAATATCACATTCAAATATTAAATCCATGCCTATAGAAGTTTGATTTAGACCACCTAACTCATTTTTTTATGGATGTTAGCCCAATAGAAATCCCCAAAATCCGAGTGACACAATGACGTCGATCAAGATTCAGATCTAAATCCCTACACCTAAAAATTAAGGTCAAAAGCATCAAGATATTGAAAATCATGATCTAGATCCACAATCATATATCTATATTTCAACCTGTAGGTTGAGATCCAGGGAAATAGTGGAGATCATCCATGAAAAGATCAAGGAATGATAGAGGAAAGAACAAAAGAAGCAACGAGATGAAATCCACTTTTTGGGAAGAGAGCAGATCTTCAATCTAGACTTTAGATCCTGAACAACGGTGTTCAAATCACATTGGAATCCCTTTGGAAGGCTCTGGGATCACCTATAATTCTTCAATCCTAAGCCTAGGTCAAAATAGAGGGGTTTTGGGGGTTCTTGTGATTTAAAAACTAATTTTCGGATAATTTAAACCCATTCGTATGATTACCTGGGAAGTGGATCATGGTCAAGGGAAACCATGTGCCAACAGTGCGGACTACTATGTACAGGTTCACACAATTACCTGGGTTTAGGCTCAAATTTTTTCAAACCATGTGCAAACCATGCACAACCCTCTTTCCATTAAATTTTCTTAGAAACTCACCCAAACACACCCCAATCCACAACTCTAAATCAAAGATACTTAAAACCCTCAAAAGTACCTAAAAAATGTGCCTGACATGGCTCCATAAAATGTCAGGATCTTATAGAGGGATATATTAGACACTAATAGGGGGGTTGAATTAGTTTAGGTACAAGATATAATTTTTTATTTTAATCAGATTTCTTTTACTTCTATAACTAATTAAGGTGAATTGATTCTCTTTCTATCTTTCTATCATGTTATTATTTTTATTATATAATAACCCAATCACACACATAAAAGGTAAAATGATTTATAATGTTCACCTCTCAATTATATAAGGTCTATCCCTTTTGTGATCTGGTAAAACCTATAGTCAAAGAACCCACTAGTAAAACACTATAAGTGTTAAAATATTGTCCCTTGATAATGAAGAGTTTAATTACCACTCACTTGTCTAGTAAATCAATCAATTAGGTACATCCTATACCATTACAATTAAATTTAGGTTAATAATAAGTTATCTAAACACCAATATGGAATTCCTTCTTAGTATTAATGTTGTTCTTATTCTTCTTATTCCCTTCTTTAGTAGAAGTATCTTCTTCTATATGTATGCACCTCACTACGCAAAAAATATTTTTTTCTTCTTCAATGTAGTAAATTATATTCTACATCATCTTCATCCACCTCTCTCTTATTATTTAATTCTTATTTTTCTGTGTAAATAAGAGTGGGAATATCTATTCTCTCTTATTTTTTTTCTTTTTTAGAGCATAATAGAATTCACTGGATCATTTTTTTCTTCTTTGACTCATTAGGATGAATTTTAATGACTAGATTCAGGTATCTGTTTTCATCTTTGATAAGATTAAATATTTCCATGAGAATATGAATCAGATAAAAAATTTCTTCCAACTCTACTTAAATAAGATAAAATATATATAATAATAATTTCATTGTTAGTTTCTTTTTCACACTATATTATCTTTTATATTTATTATTAATTCAAATTTTATGATATAATAAAAATATATTTTAATTAAAAATATCATAAAAATAATATCTGATCATAGTAAAAACTTCTATGGGAAAAAAATTCTATAATTTTTTCTAAGATTCCTTCTTTATAACTACATCCAACTGAAAGAATTTATTCATTATTTATATTAGAGAAAATGAATAACTAAATTATCTTATCATTCATTTTCTATATTATTTGGTATATAATGTCCTAGAATTTTTATTCATAAATTTCTAATGAATCATTTCATAGATTTCATGACATTATTTGTTAGAGGCTCGACTTATTTCCACGATCATGATAATTAAATTAAATTCCAAAATATTTCAGGTGTTCTTCTTCCAATTTCATCTTATTATTTATAATAACCATATAATTATATAACCTAACATATTAATTAATTTTCACAAGGAATTTTTCATGGAATATTCTTATTCATGTTCATGAAAGACTGTATGTATGAGTATCCCACACATGGAATGCTCTATATTTTTAATTAATGAAAAAAGTTGGATTCCATTGACCTTATTTTTCTCATTCAAATTTGAATCATGAATGTAGAACTTTATTATTGACATGTAAATTAAATAACAACCCATTGATAACTATATATCAATTAATTTCCATGTTTGTGGATTCATAATAGGTGGATATAGAAGCACAAGCTCTTGCAAATCCACATGAAGATATTTGAACTTTTCATGACTCCAAGAGACAAAAATCTTGTAAATGGTAGAGGAAAAAACACTATAATATTGTATTATATGCATGGTATCTCCTCTAATCATGTGAATCTATTTATTATATACAATATTCACATTATATATTCCTATTGTCTAATATCATAGTATCACCTCCTATCATCACGACATAAGGTGTCACCTTACAACCCCAAGTCTATCTATATCATCATATAATTTCAACAGTGATGGTAACAACTTATCCCATTGATATTTATCATATCTAACCACTAAGGATGTTAATATAACATTATACCACTAAGGGTGATGGTAAAACCTTCTAATTTCTTAGTGTAAAATAACACCTCATACCGGCTAAAACTTCTTCCATAACAACAAATGGTAGAACCTCTTATCTAATGGTAAAACATTCTACTACTAATCCAAAGGTAGAAACACACACTCTTGAATGATAGTTTCATTTAATGTTATCATCATTGAAAATTTCTCTATGGTTTCAAAATCGTGTTCCCTTACCTCATGCTTCCATTTGATGCCCTTACACACCCTCAATGTGCCCATACAGTAGATTTGGAAACTCGATTGAAAATTTATGTAGGTATTATTAGACATTATATATGTTGGATACCCTAATACAAGGATTTAGTTAACATTACACATGGGAATACTACCATTATTAATGTGACACTTCCAGCCTACACATGAACAACGTAGCTTGCATAGACAACTTGAAATTCCTCAGAGGAAAATATAAATCATTTGGTATAGTCCTCACTTTAAAACTACTTAATAAACTTCCAAGTACATTTGATAAGTAGGGAACAAATTCATGGGACCTATTATCATTCAAAAAGATTATTCTCTTTTAAAAAGCTTCATCAATTTATTGAATTCAATATATTGATGTCACTTTTAAAATAAATACAACTTCCCCAAACTCAATTCATCAATCTACCCATTTGTATTTATTGACTAGTATATATATAAACAATATATGTAAAAATGTGTTATAAATTCTCCAATATTTCTTATCAAACTTTATTTTTACTTTTCTACCCCCTTATTAACTAGAAATAAAAATCATTTTTGAACAGTTTTATCAATTCACACTTATAAAGGATCTATATACCATTCAACTCTATGTCTATGTGATCCATGATAAGTATATAAAACAATATGGTTTTATAAAAAAAATAATTTTATCTCTTAATAAAATAGAATGATAAAAGAAGAATTTTCCAACTATATTCCAAGTGGAGAAAAATGATTGATACTAATTAAAATAAAAATATATCAACAAAAAGCACTTGTAATTAATTTAATAGATTGATTAACAAAATTCTCATAAATATATTATTATTTTAAATAATCCTTGGAACTTATTTATCATTTAATTTTTCATGATGATGATAAAAATAATTTTCTCACCCACTGATTTAGAGTCTGTGTAACATCCCAGGTAATTATAGAATAAGAAATTTTTATTTCTATTAATATTTATGAATTAGAAAATAATTTTAGGTTAAAGGGGAAACTATTTCCGATAGAGTACCCGACACACAATAACAAGTTTCCCAAAAATATTATGTTGCATGCAAGACTATGTTATGATGAAAAAAATATATTATTAATATTATTTTTTTAGTGGTAGTTATCACATAGTAATTGTATTGGAAAGAATGAATAGAACTAAGTACATTATATTTAGACATGGTTATTAAATGTTTTTTCATTCATCCAATAAATGTTATAGGTTTAAAATAATAATAAAATACAATTTTAAGCATAAAAAGCTTTAATATTTTTAAAATGTTGTTTTACCACCTTTTAACGGGAAACCCATTTTAAATATAGTTTTTACCACTTTTATAATTTTATATGAAAAATTAAACTTCTTATTTATAATAGGGACCAAAATTTTTTACTTTGGTTTAATTTTTGGTATTTTTCTGATAAATTTCATATTTTAATTTATAGTGAAAAATACTACATTTTAATTCAAAACTAATTTTTTATATAATTTATTTATATAGTTAGATTATTTTTTAAATTTATTTTAAATTATAATTAGATTATTTTTTATCAATTATTCTAATTTTTCTCATTGGAATCAATTTAATATTGAAAATGGATATAAAAACAATGCAAAATGTTGAACGTTTTACTTAAAAAACTCGTTTTCTTATTTTTTCAACATGATTATTTTTTAACTAATTTAAGAAAATTATGTGTTTTGAATTTTGAAAAATGGATTCCATATTTGGAATCATAAGATCAAAATTCTGTAAATAGGACCCTTTTATTTTTGGGCTTTATGAATAGTAGATTTAGTAATTATTTGTATTACCAAAGTTAAGAAAAATAGGATAATTAAAGGTTAAAATAATATTATAAATATTATAAAACTACCATAGAACTTATCATAATATTATTTTATGAGTTACTGTCAAACAATAATTTTTTTGTGGATGAAATGGTGTCCTTTGGAAGCCATTTGGGTGTGATGATGTCATTTACAACATTTTATTTAAAGTGAAGACAAAAAATGTCATAATCATGTCTGTTATAATTATTTTTTTAATATGGGGTTACATAAGTGATATATTAGAATATATATTTTATTTATAAATATATATTAATTACCTAAGTCATGGTAATTTATTTATGTTTTTTAGAAAATAAATTATTGAATTAAATGGTTACACAACGATGATGTACTAATTTCTTAATTAATCAAAAAATAAAGCAAATGATATTTTAAATATTTAAATAAATATAATTTTAAATAATTTCTGAAATAAAATAATTTTATGGATTAATTTGACATGTTAGAGATGAGTTAATGTATTTTTAGAAGGAATTAATTTGTTATGATATTTTAAAAAATTAAACTAGTGAATACTGTCAAAACTGACATTTAAGAGATTTTAAAATAAATAATACTTTATTAAATGATATAAAATTAATAAAAATGTATACTTCATAAAAATGATTTTTATATGCCAAAATATGTCATTAATTAGTTATTTTATATCATTTTTATTTTTATTTTAATTATATTTACTCTCAATGTGTAAATTACATAATGTAACGATAACCATTAATTAGGATTAAAACAAAAAGATAAGGTTTAAAAAATAATAAAAACTTGTATAATTTTAATTGGATGAATTTATTTTGACCTAAAATTATCCTATATTCTAAATAATTTAATTTTTATCCATTTGGAATAAAAAATGAATTTATATTAATTTAATATTTTTGATAATTCTAATAGTACCCCTCCCCTCTCCTATAAAAGGAAACCCATTCATATATATTTATTAATCTTCAAAAACCATTTGGTTAGGAAAATATATAACCAATAAATTTTTTTATAATACATACCCACATTATAGAGACCTTAGTTTAGTCATAAAACCCTCTTTAGAGGTGTTAATGTATTAAGAAATGTGATCCATTGAAGGAAAGACAATGTTTTTATTTTAGTATTTCTATTTTATTTCTTATTCAACATTATTAAAATTACCTTAAACTATGATGAAATAATAAATCCATTATCCTAAATATAATTATATGTTATTATATTAATATCATTTCCTAGGTCCATATCCAATTTCATCAAATGGGAAATGAACTTTTCATTGGTGTGTACGACGGACAACTAACACACAAACCTATATTGTTTATTTTTAATCACTGTATTTAAAGTTTGGTTATAATGATGGAATTAATGTTTATATATTATATTAATGAGATATATATCATTATAATTAAATAATATTTCAATTATTTTGTTCCCTTTTATGCAGTTAAAACTGATAGCTTCGTTCGTGCGTATGTGTGAACTATCACCTCCATGAATTGATGTGATTCGTTTTTCTTCTTTACATCAAATGTATGATATATATATAAGTATTTATAAATTATTAATATGATTTTAATGATATTATTATCATTATAAAAATATAAAATTTAAATTAACTTCTTTCTATAATGATCATTGGAAACTGGTAACGTTACTCATGCGTACCTACGACTTACTGTCTCCGAGATTATTACATTGTTCATTTTTCATAACCATACATAAATGTTTTTATTTAAAAGTATAATTCATGTATAAAATTTATTATTATATCATGAATATTATTCTACATAGTATGTAATCATGACCACTTTGACTATTGAAATCATACCAATGTCATATTGAACTTAAGTACGAAATATTTATAAAACATCTGACAACAGATTAAATAATAAAGTAATTGTTAGAACATGGTAATAAATGATATAAAAGGAATAATAGAAATTAAAAAGTCTCTTAATCAAGTATAAATTTACCTGAGGTTATTATTCATGAATAAAAATAACCCATGAGATGAATTAGACTCGAGGTAAGGGACGTCATCTTAATCTCCTTTCATTGAGGCATATTTTGATGTAATACACTACATTATTTTATAAGGTTTATAATAAACCCCAATGTATTTTAATTTCAATCAAATTTTTTACAAATTAATCTCTTTATATGAAGAATTTAACTTTTTTAATGATAAAATGAATGATTTTTAACGTATAAAACAATAATGACTTTTTTACATCCGTGAACATTATTTGATATTTGAATACCTCTACAGGCCGCAATGTTTTTTTAAAAGGTTAGGGCTAAAGCCTCATCTAATTATTAAAGAAAAGAAAAGACCTATTTTAATTAGGTAGAAGGAGACCCATTACATAACATGAAGGCCTAGTGGGCTTGTATCCCATTACATAGCCCACAGGCCCAAATTTTTGGTCTAAAGCCCATTCTGTGAATAGTAACCCGGTTGCTCCAGTGCTTGCTGCTGCTACAGTACCCTATCACCGTTACAGTATCCGCCGATCAACAGTACCACCATTGCTAAAGTACCGCTGCAATACTCTTACAGTACTCTTCTCCCCATGGGGTTTGAACCCCCATTTTTCATGTAGGATTATGGGGTGCTTACAAAAAATAACACATTCCCTTTTAAGGGTTTTTTTATTAAAAATGGTTTTGGGAATGGAATGATTATATCAATATCTTGAAATGATATCTTGTGATTGTAAAGTGGGAATATTATTTTTCCTTTATACTTGTTTCATGTGTTATGATTATGTTATAGTTATTGGGAGTTATTTACTTATACGGATGGTTCCATGATAAATCTAGAGTGGGTGAGCCAATTATATATATCCAATGCATTCAGTAATGAGACAATGTTAACCAGTTGTTTTCCTCATAAGAGATTTAGGGAAAATACTATGATGGGTATTCCTAATATAACAATCAAGGTTACTCCTAATGCAGTCGTGAAACCTACAATGTAAGAGCGATATAGATTCCACAAGTTACCTTTATTATTTATGATTTCTATTTATTTTTATAGAAATATTATTATTTCATTATTTAAGATAACGTGTTTATGTTTTATGGTTGGAAGGTATGATTTTTTCAAAAATTTTTCTTGAGTTTAAAATATTTAAGGACCAACTTTTTTTTTCCTTATTGTGTGGTCCATACCGAGCCTTTTTTTTCTCATCATATGTTTTAAAATTTTGTTCATAGTTTATAAGGATGGGTAATAGAAAGTAGTATTATAAGATGAATGTTATGAGTATTTCTATCAAAAAAAACATATCATGTTTTATTTTTTAAGTTTTATACTTTGAATAAAATGGATACTGTTTTAGTGGAACCATGTTTGTATATATCGGGGATGTTATGTATGAATGATGACCTAATTATGTAAAATTATACCCCTAAAAATATCCTTAATGTTAATGAATATAATACTTGACTTAACTTAAGATTATGTAATATTTAAGGTTGAGTCCTTATAGTTGGTATCAAATGCCGGTTTAGATATCTTTAGGGGTCAGAATATTGTTAATAGAATATCCATAAATTATTTTTTACTTTATGATAAATTAAAATGATATATAATTTTAAGATTAACATATTGATTCATCTAATATATGTCTATTAAAAATGGGATTCCGTAGAGTAAATAGGGTATCTATGGTAGGATGACATCTAAAGGAAAACAACATTCCAAATCAGCACCCTAAGGTGGTCAGAATTGGAACTGTATAGTTTGTTTCTTTGATAAATCAGTTAAAACAATCTATAAATGGTGGTTTCATCCATTTACAAGATCAACTAGATCAACCACTGAGGAATATGTTGATAGTGGAACATTTAATTAGGAAACATACCCCATCATTTAGAGAATCATCTAATCCCATGCTACTTGAATGGTGGTTTAAAGCACTAGAAAATATTTTTGATGTCATGGGGTGATTAAGAATTAAAAAGGTTAGTCATGATATTTACCATTTTGAAGGTGAATCTGATCAGTGGTTTTCAATGGTTAAGAATATCAAGGACAATGAAGGGATTTATGATCTTGAGTGGGATGAATTCCAAAATATTTTTCTTGAGAAATATTTTCCCATGGCGGTTTGACTTTAGATGGAAAAACAATTACTGGAATTGAGGTAAGAGGTTTACCTAGTGGATAAATATGAAGAAAAATTTAATCAACTAGAACGTTATGCTAAATTTTTTATCTAAGATATTGATAGTAAAGTCAATCATTTTTACTTAGTATTAAAGATAAAATATAAAATGTCATTGTCTTATCATGAATTCCAAAGTTATGAAAAAAATGTTTAATGTGTGGAGAAGATGGAAATAATGTTTTCCAATTATCATGTGTTCTTGAAAAATAATTGAAAAAGTGGTCGAGATGGCACGTGAAGGGGAATAATTCATCAAAAAATTATGATAGTAAGAAAATTAATTTTTCAAGATTTGAGAGTTGTGGTAAAAATACACTGGGGAATTCCTTCTAAATTATGGTAAGTGCTTCTGATGTGGAAAAATGGGACATAAGGATCGTTAGTACAACGTAAAGGATCATGGTAGTGATAAGAAAAAATATGGTTTATAGTTAGAAAAATGTTTTAAATCTAATGAGTTGGGTTATTATGAAAACAAGTGTCTGAAGAGGAACCCAAATGATGGTAAACAACTAGACTATAAGTAGCAAGGTGTGAAAAATCCATTGAAACTACTTCAAAAGATGTTGGGCCGTATAATTAAGTGGTATCATATACATTGTTTGTTTACTTAGATTATTCCAATATGTTGTTTGATTCAGGGACTACACATTCTTTCATTTCTGAGAAATTTTCTACCAAATTGAAAATTGTACCTCAAGAAATAAAGATAAAACTTATTGTGAAAACACTTGGGGGGAAATTTTAAGACAAAAAGAAATTATGATAATCTTATTATCACTGTCTGTGGAAAGAATCTATGAGAAAACCCTATTGTTTTTCCTCTAGTAGAGCTTGATGTTATTCTGGGTATGGATAGGATTTCTAATTACCATTCTAAGATTGACTGTAGATATAAACAAGGTTATTTTCAGAAAGATGTTAAGTTTGTATACAAGAACCAACCCTTACCATTGATAATGAATTAGGAAACTAAGAAACTATCAAAATATGTAAATGAATTTTATTTTCAAAATATTGTTGAAAAAAAGGAACTATTCATATTAATGATGTGGCAGTGGTAAATGTGTATCTTGATATTTTTCTTGATGAGTTTTCTAGTATTATACCTGATCGAAAATTTGAATTTACCATTGAATTAGTTCTTGATGCTATGAAAATTTCAAAAACCCCTTATCTAATTGATCAAATTGATCTTTTAGAGGTGAATAAGCAATTACAAAAGTTATTAGATAATGGTTTCATTCAACATAACACCTACCCATGGGCTGATCCTATCTTGTTTATTAAAAAGATGTATGGATCAATTACTTTTCATTGATTATAGGGGCTTTTATAACATCACTTTTAAGAACAAGTATCCTTTTACTCAAATTAATTATTTATTTGATCAGTTTTAGGGAGCACAATATTTTTTGATGGTTGACTTGAGGTTGGGGTACCATCAATTGAAAGTAAAGGAAGCAATAATTCTGAAGACGGTATTTCTTACTAGATATGGACATTATGAATTTGTAGTTATGAAATTTAGGTTAACTAATACACCTATTGTATTCACGAATCTTATAAATATAATATTCCATGAGTTCTTGAATAAGTTTTTGGATGTGTTTATTGATGAAATTTTAGTATATTATAAAATTCAAGAGGAGCATGAAAGTAATATAAGAGTTATTTTTCAAAAATTAAAAGAAAAGAAACTATATGAAAAATTTAGAAAGTGTGAATTTCAGTTATAAAAAATCTATTTCCTTGGTCAAATTGTTTCTAAAGATGGCATAAATATCGGTCCCACAAAATGAAAGTTTTTAAATAATTTCAAAGACCAACAAATATAACTGGGATTCATTATTTTCTTGGTTTAATAGACTATTACCAGAAGTTTGTTGAAAAAATTACATGGTTTTATAGACCACTAATTAAGTTTACTAAAAAAGGTGTTAAGTTTTTCTAGACAAAATAAAGTGATGATTGTTTTCAGGAATGGAAAATAAGATTGGATAATTCCCCAGTTTAGGCCCTATATTCCATAAATTCTAAATTTTTCATTTACAGTGATCCTTCATTGAAAGGAATTGGTTGTTTCATAATGTTGAATGATCAGGTAATTTCTTATTCTTTATATCAGTTAAAACCCAATGAGTTAAATTACCCTACACATCATTTGGAATTAGATGTTGTTGTTCTTTCTTTAAAACTTTGGATGAATCATCTCTATGGAGTAAAATGTTAAATATATACAGAATATAAAAGTTTGAAGTATATATTCACTTAGAAAGAATTGAACATAAGACCGAGAACATTCCTAGAACTAATCAAGGATTATGATTTCATAATTATTACTTTCATTGAAAATCAAATAAAATGGATAATTCATTGATTAAAAAAGTAATTCTACATTAACCATGTTATGTTTTAAACCAGAAATTTTGGTTAATGATTTGATGAACTTTTCTTTGGAAGTTGTTGGTGTAGGAAATTTTTCTGTTTTGTTTCATGTTTCAGTGAAGTCATCTCTACCAGATAGAATTAAGAAATCATAAAAGGAAGATAGTGAATTATATAAAATGGTTTAATTGGTTCAAAAGGGTAATTTTCTTGAATTTAATATTGATAAAGATTGTGTATTGAGGTTTGGGAAGAGATTATATGTGCCTTGTGATTAATAGTTGAAGAAAGAGTTGTTATGTGAAGCTCATAATTATATATTTTCAGTTCATCCTAAAAGCACTAAGATTTATAGATACCTTCAAGAGTATTATTTTTGAGATGAAATAAAAAGAGATATTTTTGAATTTACTATGAAGTGTTTGACTTGTCAACAAGTTATAACAGAATGTCATTTACCAAAGGGAATGCTTCATCCTTTTCTAATACCAGAGTGGAAATAGTAAAATATTTCCATGGATTTCATATTGGGATTACCAAATACTTCTTGAGTTAATAATGTGATTTGGGTTATTTTTGCTTGATTTACTAAATCTGGTCATTTTATTCCTATTAGAGATACATTGTCTCTAGATCAACTTTCTCGATTGTATATTAAGAAGATAGTGAGTTACATAGATTTACACCCTCTATTATATTTGATCATGACCCTAGGTTCACTTCTAAATTTGGGAAAGGCCTTTAGAATTCATTGGGAAATGAATTAAATTTCAGTATAACTTTTCATCCTCATTTAGATGGGAAGTCAAAAATGAACAATTCAAACCTTGCAGGATATGCTACGTGCTTGTTCAATGGATTACCAGGGAAGCTGAGATCAATATCTCTCATTGGTTGAGTTTTCTAATTATAAATTTCTTCATTCCATTATATAGAAAGTACCATTTGAGGCATTATATGCAAAGCGATTTTAGACACCAACTTTTTTGGATGGTGTCCGAGAAAGGATGTTGATGGTACCAGAGTTGGTGGTGGAAATAATTGTGAAAGTTCAGTTGATTTAGTGACACATGAGGAAATCTCACAGAGGGAAAAATTTATGTGGATAACTGGAGGAGGGATCATTGTTTCAAGGTATGTAACACCCCAAGCTTCCATAGTACATTTCCCTTTGAATAATGCAATAGCTTGTGTTGTACGAAACTTCGAGATTATAACATATCACGACCAATCAAACTAGCCGCTATGAATAGTAATACCAACTTTTTGAAATTTTATGAATTTTATCTTTTAAAATGGACTTCATTTTTGGGTTTGGAATATAAAAATTATCTTCGGGTGAATTTTTGGTATTTTTCTGAAAACATTCAGTTTTTGATGAATAGTGAAAAATACTACATTTTAATTAAAAAAACTTTTTAAATAAAAATAATTTATAGTGATAAATTATAACATTGATTAATTTTTAAGTATAATTATATTATATTTTTACCATTTAATCCAGTGTTGGTCATTGGACGTAATTTCACATTTAAACTAGACATAATCAAGTGTCAATCTTTTGATAGTTATTATTTCTTAAAAACACGTTTTTTTGTTTTGACAACGTGAATTAATTTTAAATTAACTTCTGCCACTTCTGTGTTTTTAATATAGAAAAATGGATTCTATATTTAGAATAATGAGGTCCAAATATTTTAAATAGGTAACTTTTATTTTTAGACAATTTGAATAATTACTTCGGTAAATATTTTATTTACAATGGTTAAAGGGTAAATCCGGTAAATAAGGGTAAAATAATAATAATATAATATTATTAAATTAGCCTAAAACATGTCCGAACCCTATTTTATGATACATTTCTGACCATGGGAGTCCTTGGGTCGATTTAAGGGCCCCATGGAGCCACTTGGGAGTGATAATGACATTTTATATTAAATAATCTAATGTAAAGGAAAAAATAATAAAAGAAAAAATATTTTAATAAAAAAAATATTACATGAGTTTATATAATTGATATATTCGACTATAAATAGTCATTAGAAATCTGAAAATATTTCCTACCTCAGGATATTTTATTTATAATTTTTAGACATAAAATAAATATATTTATATATGACACTATAATGATGTAGTATTTTCCTTCTTTATGAATCAATCAAATAAATGATATTATAAATAATAAAATAAATATAATTTGAATGTTTTGATGCCATAAAAAAAATTTAAAGGAGACTATGACATGTTAGGGTCTATTAAATTTATTTATTTAGAAGTAATGAAGTTGTGAGAACTTTAACAAAAATCCATTATTAAATAATGTCAAAATTGACATAAATGAGTTTTTAAAAAAAATACAATATTATTGGTTGATATAATAATCCTAAAAATCTAAGGTTAAGAAAAAAGACTTATATAATGATATTTTTATCATTAATTAACCACTTTATGTTCTATTGTATGTTTATAGTATTTTAATTAACCATATATTATAAAAATACAAAGAGACATGGTAAATTTCAAACTATTTAACTAAGAGTTAACTCTTAAAGATAAGGTTAATATAGTGACCCAAACATCTCTAAAACCTATTGGTTGAGTGGTTTTCCACAAATCCCCACTTTATCGTTTAAAAAATTTATTTTTGAGCCATTATAAACCGAACATGATTTTATTATAAAATAATATTTCAATCTTTTCCTAAGGTGCCCCTCACCCCTCTTATAAAAGGGCACTTCCCCTTATCTCAAATTCACACCTTTAAAGAAATTTTGATCGGCCAGACCCTGGAACAATACCCTATAAAATGTCCTAAATTAATCCTAGTGGCCTTCCTTTAGTCATAAATTCAACCTAAGGATCCCTTTTGATCAAATCAAAAGGTAGAACTCGAAAAAGAGGTAAATCGTTCATCACATCTTTCAAGTTCTTTTCTTCTTCCACTTATGATTTCTTTATTGTTTCCATTATAAAATAATAACTCTAGAATATTCTATAAATTGTGATGTTATTATAAAAATGGTACAACTATATTCATTATTTTATCCATCCTATAAATGATATGTCATCATACGTGCGTATGTACAGCTTACCGTCTCCACGTCGTGGTGTAGTTGTTATTCAACACATTATTATTTGGATGGGTACAATAATGATGTATAATTGATGTAAATAATAAATATAACATGATAAATATTCTGTATATATGATATACCATCCAATTATATATAATTTTAATATCAAAAGAATGATATTTCCGCTCTTTCATATGTACAGATTACCGTCTCCACGAACACGATGAGATTGATTCCCCATCGTATCCATTCAAGAGTAATTTTCATTTGATGATTAAAAATAATGTTTAAAGACTTTATATAATCCTTGATATTAATAAGACACATCATATCCACAACAAAAATTACTTACATAACAAAGTATATAAAGGAAAATTAATCAGTTAACACCTGAAACGATGATACTACTGAAATATCATTAACAAAGAAATATTTGAAGATCATATATGATATCATATTAATGTATATGGTTTTTATATAATTTAATTACAATTATTTCACCATTATACAAGAGTTTAACCTTCCCTCTACCAATAAAAAGAACAAGGTAATGGTTAATTCTACAACGTCTTCATTATTCAAGGTTGTTTATATGTAATTATCTATTAGGACCCCTTTACCTTCCACATCCTTGTTTTCCAAAAAATGTATTCGAAAACATTTTTACAACTTACTAGGATATGGGTTAAAGTCATTTATACCCTTATTTGACCTTATAAGTTTTGAAAGGAATCTTTCTGTTGTTTTCCAAACAAAGTAATTTACGAACTTTTTGAAAAAATTAAGGTAATAATGATTTTTTAAATTATATGGCGGGTGCGGTTATTCTCCACCGTTATAACATCTTCAAAGGTTCCCTTACAATATTATATGAATATTTTCAAAATAAATGGTTTCTTTTATAATTATGTACCTTTAAATGATTTCAAATAAAGAATGTGATATTTCTCTCAAAAACTTTTAATTTCATATATGTCAACATCCTTTAATGGATTTTAATCTTGTTTGAAGTTGATTTATTATGATACAAATCTTCCATTTGGTATTGAAGGTTTTGTGATATGTTTGACTGTGGGTGTGTTATTTTTCTTCCATTCACAGTTTATGGATAAAGTATTGACATTTCATATGCTATTTTTAATATGAATGTTTATGTTATGTTTAAAACTATTCATATGAGGAATGCATTGGACTTAGTAAGTTATGGGTAGAGCCCTGTATAGCTCCTCTATGCATCAGTAGGTATCATGAGACAAACTAGTGACTTGGAATAAGGCCTTGACAAAATATTATTTGTAGTCTTGGCACAAGGCCTTGAAAAAATCTTATTTGTAGTCTTGGCACAAGTCCTTGAATATGTGGTTATGATGTCTGGAATTCTGCATTCCATCATTATTAAAGTGTCTATTGATATTGCATGTGATTATTCGACTAGTAGAATATCCATGTGAGTAAGTAAATTGAATTATTTGGATTTATATTTTACATGTTATGATGAAATTTATGTTGAAAAGGGTATTGTTTTAGTTTTTTAAATTGCTTTAAATATTTATGCTTATTTATTAAATTTTCTACTATATTGGTATCCTTACCAAGCATCTAAGCTCACCCCTTTCTATGTTTTTTTCCTAGGATGTGAAGAAGTATATTATGAATAACCTGTAGAGATAGTCTATTGGATTTCAGTACTGTCTATGGAAACAATTTTGTTGTACTTTTCCATTTTATGATGTAATGTAAACCTTATGAATGTATCTAGTATTTTCCAAACAATTAAACTGATCAGTATCTTGGGACATGATTTCCTTGTATCATGCCAATGTTATGTAATAATGTACTGAATCTGGGTAACTAGGGTCGATGCGTTACAGTTGGTATCAGAGGAAGTGTAGTAAAAACCTTGGAAACTAGATTTAGAATAACTCTGATTAGAGCACATTACCCTAAGATAGTCTTTGGGGATTAGTATAGAAGAACATCCTTGAATTTTGGTAATGTAGATATTTTGTGTATTTTCCAAAAAATACATACCTGTCTAGATATGAGAAGGTTGAGGCGGCTCGGGCACAGATGTACCTAGGGGTAAAACCCCAAAACACTGCTTTGAGCTAGACTCTAAAGGGTACTGGTGCACGACAACGGGCCTTGCTGCACTCTTGGTTATGAAACTCTCAGGGGATATGATTAGGATAATTCACATTTTCTTTATAGACCATTATGTAAGATTTATGAGTATATACCTCCTCAAATAAAACATTTTTTATGATTATTGATTATATCCATAAAATGTTCAATTTATGTTAAGTATGTTATAAGTTTGGAATTATATATTGCGATTCATAAACAAATCTAGTGTATGACATTATTTAGAAATGGCGCCCAGAGGAAGTAATGGAAACCGTATCAATGCACACACTCCATGTAGGAATTTTCCACCTGCTCAAAATAATTATAGTGGAGCCGGTGATACAACTGGTATTGATCAGCTTATCACCATACTGGGAAAACTCACTCAGGTTATGAATAATAACCTTACTCGTATGAAGCACCTTGATCCATATCATTGAGGATCAATGTTAGATCACTTCATTAAGAAACAACCACCAAAATTCAATTGGGGTGAAAATCCATTAGTAGCTAAGCAATGGATAAATTCCTTAGAGAATATATTCTATGCCTTGGGGAGTAGCTAAAGGGAAAAAGTTGTCATGGCAGTTTACCACCTCACTAGAAATGCCGATCAATGGTGGTCATTGATTAAAAACATAAAGGAAGATTATGAAGTATCAAATATAGAATGGAGGGTGTTTAAATAAATTTTCATAGAAAAATACTTTCTTCATCACCATCGAGTGAATATGGAAAAACAATTTCTGAGTCTGAGGCAAAAGGAGGATGAGAATGTCAAAAAGTATGAAGCTAACTTTATAAGGTTAGCGAGGCATGCTGGAGATTATATACGTAACCCAAGAAGTAAGATTGATCATTTCATTGATGGGTTAAAACCATTTCTCTATTGAGAATTAGTCTCACAATCCTTCTCATCATACGAAGATATTGTATCATGTGCTATCAAGACAGAAAAGGAATTCTCTAAGTCATACGAATTTAAAGCAAAGAAATAGAAGAAGAGATCTGATGAACACTCTGGAAATGGAAATAAGGGGAAGAAGGGAAAAGTTGAATATCCATCCTAAAAAAATGTGGGAAGAAACATCCTAGTAGTTGTCTGAAGGGAATGTGAGTCGATTACAAGTGTGGTGAAAAAGTCCACCAAGCTCGTGATTGAAAGGGAAAGAAAGAGGTTGTTAATGTTGAATGCTACAATTTCTGAGAAAGGGGATATTATGCAAATGAATGTCCTTAGCTTCAGGGGAACTTACCTCAGAAATGGATAAGGGATCAATGCCAAGCTTATGCGATCACTACTGCTGAGGTTGATGCTCCTAAAGATGTGGTGGAAGGTAATTTAATGGTTTCCTCAAGTTTATCAAATGCTTTATTTGATTCTCGGTCATCAAATTGTTTCATATCTTCCCAGTTTATTATGAAAATTAGATATTTCTAATTTTATTTAACAGGGGAGTTGTCAGTCAAAACACCTAAGAGAAGTATCATCGCAAAAAGGTTTTGTGAATCAGTTCCCCTTATAGCATAGAAATATTATTTATAGGTGGATCTCATCGTTATAACCATGATTGAATTTGATATAATCCTCGGTATGGATCAGCATTCAGACCATGATGCAAAGATTTATTGTAAGAAGAAGGAGGTTTCAATTTTGGATGATGATGATAAAGAACACCTTATCTTTAGAGTAGAAATGTCACCACCTAATTCTTATCTATATCCACCCCTAGTAGCTCAACTAAATTCAATTATTTGGAAGGAATAGAATGAAATAACTATGGGTGAGGAAAATAATGTTCAAATAGAGTATGTACCCATTGTACAAGAATATGTCGATGTGTTTATAGAATATTTACTTTGACATCCATCAGAATGAGAAATTGACTTTTCTATTGACTTAATTCCTGGTTCAAGGAACATATCAAAAACCCCTTATATAATGGCCATTGTGGAATTAGTGGAACTAAGAAACAACTAGATGAATTGAGTAATAATGGATTTACTTGAACTAGTGTTTCTCATGAGGATCCCATGCTCTTTTTGTTAAGAAGAAAGATGGATCGATGATGTTGTGTATTGACTATAGGGATATCAATGCAATAACAATAAAGAACAAGTATCCCCTACCTCACATTGATGATTTATTCAACCAAATTCATAGAACTCAATACTTTTCAAAGATTGGCCTTTGATCTGGATATCATCAGCTGTGTGTGAAGATGGAATTCATTCTGAAAACAGCATTTCAAACCATGTACGGGCATTATGAGTTTACTGTAATGCTTTTTGGATTGACTAATACACCCTCTGTCTTCATGGATCTAATGAATAAAGTTTTCAAGGAATATCTTTATGACCTTTTTAGTGGTATTTATTGATGATATTTTGGTATACTCCAAAATCTATGAAGATCATGAAAATCACTTCCGCATTATTCTGAAGACGATTAGAAGACATTAATTATATGGGAATTTTACAAAGTTTGAATTCTAGATTCAGGGGATTTATTTTCTTAGCCATATTGTCTCAAAGAATGGAATCTCTATTGATCCTTCTAAGACCAAGGCAATCCCAGAATATCCAACACCAACGAGTATAGCCGAGGTACATAGTTTTATTGGTTTAGCAGGTTATTATCATCATTTCATCTAGTATTTTGCCCAATTGGCTAACCCATTAAAGAAGATCACACGTAAAGGGGCTAATTTTTTTTGGAAAAAAGAGTGTGTATAATGTTTTGAAGAATTCATAATAAGATTAGTTAATTCTCACTACTACAAAAACGGGAAAGGGAAGCGCCCCCTTATATCAGCGCTAAAATTTTAGCACTGATACATGGTAACCTTTATCAGTACTAAAGAAGAGCTTATAAAACGACCCTTTATGAGCACTAGAAAAGCGCTGATAAAGAATCGTTGTATCAGCGCTAAAATTTTAGCGCTGATACAGGAATGATTTATCAGGGCTTTTGTAGTGCTGATAAAGAGTACCATTATCAGCGCTGATAAAGGTAGTTTTTAACAGCGCTTTGTTAGCGCTGATAAAACCTTAGTTCATTTTTTTATAAAGTTGGTTGCACAGTGCCCTCTTTTTATCACGACCTGAAGCTTTTGTGGTACTAGAACCCTGAGACTCCCCTCTGCCACCCACCGAGTTCACATTGCCGGACCTCCTCCACCCTCGCTTCTCATTACCGGACCTCCGCCACCCTCGCTTCTCATTGCCGGACCTCCACCGCCCTCGCTTCTCATTGCTGGACCTCCGCCGCCCATAACACCCTCTTCGGTTTGCCGGACCTCTGCCGCCCGCAAGACCCTCTTCTCATTGCTGGACCTAGGTTGGCTTTAATATCATTTATTTGGGTTACATCTTTATGTTTATGGTGTTTAATTGCATCCTTAGGGCCTTTCCTTAGTTCATTTGGTGGTTTCATTCTGCTTTTGGGAAGATATCAAGAAATAGGTAGGTTGTTCCATTATTTGACATTCTTTTAGGTGTTTAATATTATTTATTTGGTTCTAAAATGGTTTTATAAATTGTCTGGGTTGTGGGAAACATGTCTTCCAATTTTTTTTTGTGTGTAAGGGTTTGATAATGATTTGACTTTTGTAAATGGTTTTTTGTCATGTTTGTTTCTATTATTGGAAGTGTGATTGTATAAAATAGATATAATTTTATATAGAGGTGGAATTGAGTACAATGGAATCCTAGTTATCTAGGTGGGTAGACTAGGTATTGTATATTAGGTGAATTAGTCGGGCTGATGATTGGTCTCCTTAATAAGAATATACATAACAACACTAACTAAATATTCATGTGCTAGGGATTAGAGGATCAAATTGGACCTTCATGTCTAAGATATGTGATCACCAAGAGTAAGAGGATCCTAGGACCCTAGTAACCCTAATACCTTAGAGATTTTCTATAGTTATCATACTATTCTTACCAATATCTTGTCATGTTTACTTTCTCATTTATTTGAAAGAATGTTTTCTTTAAATTGTATCTTCCTTTTTCTTAAAAAATAACATGTTAATGTTTATCATAATGTCATTACATGGAATCTATTTTTGTTGTGTCCTACTAGGTATGTTGGCTCATACCATATATACACCCTTAGGTTTATGTATACCTTATTATCTTTTATCCAGTTAAAGTAAAGGTTCCCTTGGTGGTGATGGTGGATATATGTGATAATAGTTCCCCTTTTGGTGACTGTTATTGGTTGTGGAATGGGGATGTTGACCCTCATGTTTCATGGAGGCTTGGTTGTATTGTTGGTTCCCTTACCTTTTTGTGTTATTTTGGTTTTGGTTGAAATTGTTAAATGCTTATCCCCTATTGCAGTGTTATCTTTTGGTCTATTATATTGTGAAATTTGGTTATGATATGGTGTTTGATTATTATGTAATATTTATTGTTTTTTACATGAAAAAACCATTACCAAAGGTGTTACTCAATGCCTAGGCACTAGTTACAACCCATGGGGATTGGTAATTCCCTTTGGACCTTCCCACGAGTTGGGTCAGGTGTCAAGTGGGATGGCAACCTGGCCTAGTTCATGACAAGAAGTCTACACCATAGTATGGTTGTCTAAATCCTTTCTGTACCATGTCCATGGGAGGTTGCAACGTGGTATCTTTTTTTTATAGTCTTAAATTCCATGACCCCCATTTTCTATTCTTTTTTCTCCTACACAACTCTCATTTGAAATCTTGATTCTTTAAGGGTTACAAGAGTCATTTTAACTCCTCCAAACTCCCTTCTTCTCAGATAGAAGCTCTAGTGGATGCGTTTGGTTTCTCTCTGATAAGGGGATCTCTCATCAATTGGAATTCCTCTATCTCCTCTTATATCCTCCTTATAGAGTGATATATCATCATATTTTTAGTGAATGTAATATTATTTTTTATGAATCTTTATTATAGGTTAGAATACTTGATCTCCTACACCTTCATTATTCATTGACAGGTCCCATTACGGGTGTTAAGTTGGGTTGATCACTAATTAAAGGTAGGTGGTTCCACAATGTTTCTTCCACATAATTGAAACTTTTTTTCTTGATTTATTCAATATTAATTATAAAAATAATTTAATACGATTTAAATTAAAGTGGATTTTATTTGTGATTTTAGAGGCATGTATTTTTGAAATAAAGCCCCTTCTTAGTTGTTTTTTGTGTCATGGAATGATTTAAGAAACTATATATTTTAGTGGGAATATTTTATAAAATAATTAACCTTGATTTCAAAAAAAAAATATTAGAATATAATATGATTTGAAAAGGGAATAGATTTTATAAAAACCAATGATTTGGTTGTGAAATGAAAATTCATGTTGAAAACTAAAATTGGGTATTTGAATGTAATAAATGAAATTATTTGTAATGATTTATTTTCCCATGTTTGGTTGATTATTTGATTTGAAGTATATGAAGCCAGGGTATTTAATTGTAATTTGGATAAGAATGTTAGGACATAATCTCCTAGCACTAGATTTATGATGAAAACACTAACTCAAACATACCGTGACATGAATCTTTCCCCAATGGGAATTTGAGTCCCGATGACCTGAGTGGTGGGATGTGTTCGCACATTGAGCCAAGATCACTGATTGAGTTGTTTGAGGATCATATTACTAGAAACTAACATACCATAGGGTTTGATACATGTTACTATGATATAATTTTTTATTATTATTACATGACATTGATTATAGAACTATTTTGTTCATGCCAACTAATTTATATAAGAGTTTTATATAAATTGTTCATTTAAGTCAGTTTTTATATATCTTCCATATTTTTTATTATGAAAGTATGTGGTGTTGGAAATATGTAAATACTAAGATACCATATTGGTACATGTTACTAAGATTTATGTGTGACTATATACTTATTATATTTTCTTATTATTTTTTACACACCACCACTTGAGTTGAGTAACCTGATTGAAATCTATATTGGTACTTTGGTTCTGATGTGGATATGGGTTTTTATGTGTTTGTGACATGTGTATGTGTGGATATATTTGTACTTAGGAATGATAATATTGAATGTAGGGCAGAGACCTAGGAGTGGTAGATGTATCATTCTTGATTATTCTTGTTTTTGGTCTGGGGTGATTTGAGGAAACTATAATGAATCTAAAGTAATTGTATTTAATGAATATGAATAAATACTAACGGTTAGGATCTATTAATCACTATTTTTATAAGGAAGTGGTTCTATTCTACTGTATTTGGAAGCCTTGTTTTGTGTACTTGAACCATAAATACTAATATTTGAGATTGAAATAGGATGAAGATAAATAAAGATTAGATGGATGCTAATCGTTTAACAATAGAGTACGAGAACAGAGTGAAAGAGTTCATAAAGTTTGCAAAGGATCACGCAAAGGATCCTTCTCAAATCCTTTTTCCGGGTTTACGTTGTTGTTATTCTAGACTACTTACTCCAAAGGAGTTGAAAGAACATTTGATATGCCATGGAATAGATCAGAGTTATAAATGTTGGAATAAACATGGAGAAAAAGAAAATGTAGCTACTGGCTAGGATAAAACTACATTTTATGTATCATCATATATGAATACAAATATTTATAATGAAGGGGACCATATGGAGGATGTTATTACAGATGTCAATGATGATGAAGATCGTATTGAGGAAATGACAAAGACAATTCAAGATCAACTCCATGATTGCACAAAATTGTTTGAGAAGCTAACGAGTTGTGCAAAGACGCCATTGTATACTGATTATACTAAGTATAAAACATTGTCAGTTTTACTGAAGTTGTATAAATTGAAAGTAGGCAACGGATGGAGTGATGTCAGTTTTACATAACTACTTTCTCTCTTGAATGACATGCTCCCGGAAGATAATGATCTCCCAATCCGAACATATGAAGCTAGATGAATGCTACGCTCGATGGGAATGATTTCTGAAAGAATACATGCCTTCCCGAAAGACTGTATATTGTTTTACAAAGAGAAAAAATCACTTGCAGTATGCCCAAAGTGTGGTGCTTCTAGATACAAGAAAGATAAATCCAATCCTACGAATGTTGTATGGTACTTTCCAATCATTCCAATGTTTAGGATTCTATATGGAAGTGAAGAAACTGCAAGACAATTGTCAGGGCATGCAGATAAAAGAAATAAAGATGGGTTGTTACGTCATCCAGAAGACTCTCCTCAATGGAATAAAATTGATCATGAGTATCCTGAATTTGGAAAAGAGCAAAGAAACCTTTGTCTTGCGTTATCTACATATGGAGTGAATCCTTTTGATTTTCAAACTAGCACTAATAGTACATGGCCTGTTATGTTGGTAAATTATAACTTACCACCCTGGTTATGCATGAAGTGGAAATTCATCATGTTATCTATGCTTATATCAGGACCAAAAAAACCAGGTAACGATATTGATGTTTATCTGGATCCTTTAATCGAAGATTTGAAGTTATTATGGGACTCAGGTGCAATGTTGTATGATGCTTATAAAAGTGAATACTTCACGTTGAGAGCGTTGTTTTGTGGGACAATAAATGATTTTCTTGCTTATGGAAATTTTTCAGGCTATAGCATTAAAGGAACTCAAGGGTGTCCTGTGTGCGAAGAAGATACGAAATCAATTTGGTTGAAACATTCATTGAAATCTGTGTTTCTAGGACATCGTAGATTTCTACCTCATCGGCATAAGTACTGATCTTGGATGACATCAGGAAATGGAAGTTCAGAAAAACACGCAACACCATCTCCACTAATAGGTGATTAGCTTTTTGAGAAAGTAAGAGATCTAAACACTGTTTTTGGTAAACCATTTTTGAAAAACGTTATGAAAATAGATTGGAAAAAGAGATCAGTTTTATTTGAATTACCATACTACAATTGCTTCTACGTCAGACATTTTCTTGATGTGATACATGTGGAAAACAATGTATGTGATAGTGTTATCATAACGTTTCTAAATTCCACTGGAAAAACAAAATATGGAATTAAGGAAAGGGTGGACATGTTTGAAATGGGAATGCGAGAAGAGTTGGCTCTCGTGAAGGGTGAAAATCGAATGTTTCTTCCTCCAGATGCTTATACTCTTTCTAGGGAGGAGAGATATCAATTTTGGAACTTCTTCAATTATGTAAAGGTTCCAGAGTGGTACTCATCAAATATCAAGAACATTGTGTCAATGAATGATTTGAAGTTAAAAGGTTTGAAATCACATGATTTCCATGTTTTTATGCAAGATATAATTCTTATAGCTTTACGTTGAATTTTTCCCAAGAATTTTCATTATACATTAAACAAACTTTGTTTCTTTTTCAAAGCTATATGTAGCAAAGTTTTAGATCCGGGGAAATTTCCAGCTATGGAAAAAGAAATTGTCCTCATATTATGTAAATTAGAAATGGTCTTCCCGCCAAAATTATTTGATATGATGGTTCATTTGATGATTCACTTGGTGAGAGAGATTCAACTTTGTGGTCCTGTGCACTATAGATTGATGTATCATGTTGAACGGTATATGATGATTTTGAAAGGGTATGTCAAAAATTGAAGTCGTCCAGAGGGTTGTATAGTAGAGTGATATATTATTGAGGAAGCCATTGAATTTTGTACTGAATACCTATCTAATGTGAAAAGCATTGGTCTCCTGAAATCTCCTCACACTGGACGCATTGAGGGTGATGGAATTTCTTGAAGAGAAGTTGTGAAAATCAGTATTACAGATCGGGAGAAGGCTCATCTTTTTGTTTTTTATAACAGTTGGGAGATTGCTCCATATATTGAAACTCACAAAGAAATTATTAGGCTGTTGATTCCATCAAGGGATGAAAAATGGTTATTAGATACACATAATCACTAGTTTATAGGATGTTTTCAAGACCATATATTTAAGGAGTTGGATGAAAATATGAATTCAATTTCAAAACGACTTCGATGGCTAGCCGCTGGACCAAGTGTGTATGTATTATCTTACAGTGGTTATGTAATTAATGGTTATACATTCTATACAGATGAACATGATGAAGATAGTGCCATGAAAAATAGTGGATTTAAACTAGTGGCTGAAGCGATTCATGTTTCTGGTAGTAAGGACAGAAATCCAATTTATGAAAATATGTCATACTTTGGAATTATCAAACTAATATGGGAGTTGGATTGTATGATATTCCAATTTCTGATTTTTCAATGAAAATGAATTGATAACAACAGTGGTGTTAAAATAGATGAATGGGGATTTTTGAAAGTTGATTTTAGTAAATATGGGTATAAAGATGAACAGTTTATAATGGAATCACAAGTAGTACACGTTTTTTATGTTCCAGATCCCGCAAACCGAAAGTGGTTGATTGTTCTGTTATCATCCAAAACTACTGAAGGTTCCGATGAAAATTCAGTTGAGGATGATCCTTTTAGTGGTACGTCGCAATCATTTTGGAGCAGTCCCAATGTAGATGATGTTTTGTATGTTAGAGGATACCACAATGAAGGGATTTGGATATTCGATAGAGGTGTCAAATCCCTTTCAACCTTTGAAAAAAAGGAAAAGAGTTCAGTAAACAAGTTATATTTTATTTGTAATATAGATCTTGTTATCTCATGTTATTATCTTATCATTACTAAATTTATGTAATCTGAATTATCTATTCAACCACTTTTGCAGATAATGACTTCTGCACATTCTGGTGCTCTTAACCATGAGGCTGAACAAGTCTCTCATGCTGTTGCGGCTTCTACCGCTCCTGCAGCTCATGCTGCTGCTGCTATTGCTCCTACTACTCCTCATGTTGCTCCTGCTGCTCCTCCTGCTGTAGCTCCTCCTACTACTGCTGCTCCTGCTGCTACGACTCCTGCTACTCCTAGTGTTGAGGTCCAACAACCATCAGCACATGCTGTTGATACCATTCCAAATGAACATATAGATGATGCTGATATCGATGAAATGGTCGGGAATGAAGGACCAACATCGCAGAAAACACAGGTGCGTTGTAGATTGACGGTGTTAGCCAAAATTCTTACGGTGAAAAGCAAAGGCATAAAATTTTAAGTCGGATGGAATGCAAGAGGCCAACATTTAAATACCAACAAGGCTATGTTTAGAAGCTATATTGGAGTTGTCACTCAGAAACACGTGCCGATTGACATAGATTCATGGCACTATGTTGTGTCCAGGCTGAAGGCTGTGATCTTGGAAGAAATTACAGTAACATTATGAATTTATTTCTTTAATTTAATTGCAACTAAAATAATTAAATAATGTCTTACTCTTCTCAATCTCTCGTAGAGTACATTTATAGTAGATGATTCACACAAGTATTATGTACTTAGGGTTGCATGAAAGATTCATCAAGGTTTTCGCACTATTTTAATAAGATTCCACCTAAAAGATTCTAAAGGAAAAATAAACCCACACCCACCCATTGTCTACGCTCCCCGATATCCCAAGAAGCATGAGATGCATTTATTGGCCATCGCGGGGATGAGAAGTTTCAGGTACATTGTGGGTGATAATACGTTGTTTGAGGAAACCTGTATTCATCACTTTGATTGCCAATGTTTCATTTATGAAACAAAAACTCTGTACTGAAAATAAGGAATGTGCATCAAAACCAACATACCCCTATCTTAAAGCAAGGATGGGGTATGCTTCATTAGAAAAGAAAATGGTACATATTTTAAATTTACAGTAAATTTGTTAGGTGCCAATAAACAACATCATAATTATCTTTCTATATTTATATGTATATTGAGGAGTCTAAAACCAAATACACTTCCATCCCACGTCATGTGCTATGGAAGGAGGTACGTGTGAAAAAAGAAGGGAAGTTAGTAGATGAGAACCCACAGAAAGTGTGGGAAATGTCTGTAAGTATTACACGATGATAAAAATATTTGTTTAAAATTGCTATTACATAAAAATAATTAGTTATTTTCGTATATCCGACAGTCACAGGAATCAGCTACTCCTGTAGAGGATACAGACCTATTATCGATGACTTTGAAGCATCCAGAAAAATATGGTCATGTTAGAGGTGTAGGGTGTGGGGTGACACCCCGAGTATATTTTGAGAAGAATAAAAAAATGGATGATACAGATGAAAAATTGGAACAAATTAGCGAAAAAATAGAAACCTTTGAAGAACGATTGTAATGGTAGGGAGAGTTTCTAGAAACTTTTATGGGTGGGAAGAAAAGGGAATACACAACTTAGGAACAACCTGTGCATGAACATCCCACCCCACCCCCCACCAGCTTTGAGGCGATCCATTCACCTCAAAGATCTGTCTTAGCTGTGGTAATCAATATTCTAATAATTGTTCCCATGAAATTTGAATAAGACAGACACTGATAATTTTTCTGTACTGATCATCTTCAAGGTGATAATGATTGCGATTTATATCTGTCAACACCCACCTATCAACTTGTAGCGAGGGTTATAGTTTTCAATATCCCAAATGCCACATTGCATAATAGACCACTTCCTAAAGATCATTTGAAAGTGATGATTACTGTAGCTCATGACCCCAATGCAGAGCTACCTATTCTACTTGATGACGATGATATTCATACGGTCCAAAAGGCTATTGGGACGTTCATTGCATGGCCGTCACAACTTGTAAGAGTACATGCAGACAAAGAGGTATTTATTTCCTTTTTTTCAGCTAAAACCTTAATAATTAATGAAAAAAGGGTCTGAACCAATGATTGTTTTTATAGATGGAGAAAGGGAAGGGGGTGACAAAAATCGGCTCAAAACCATCTAAAGGATCGACCAACAGATCCCCAGGAGCTACTGAAAGCACAATAACACCACCTATTCTCTATCCACATTTATTATGTTTTTTAAATTTATGAAAGAGATCATTTTTCATCAGCAAACTAGCATCCCTAAAGTGGTATTTTCAAAAAAAAACTACTAGTTCATTTAAGTTATTTATTAATTATTTATTTTTATATTTTTTAGTACTAATATGACTGCTGAAAATCCTCATACTCATAAGATGATATAGATGTGTTCAGAAACGAGTGGGCTACATACCTGATGGAAGATTGTACACAAATGCAATGAAGATCTGACTTGGGGACATGCATAATTGGTGGTCATTTTTGAGAGGGGTTAAGGGGATCAAAAGATGAAACATTGTTGTATGTAAATGTTCATAGAAAAATTTTAATTGTTATTAAATAAAACATCCGTTCTCTAATGAGTCATTTCCCCATTTTAACAGATGATATGAACCAACAACATGTAAGAATTCTGAACCACTCAAAGGGTCTCTATTTTGTTTAAAATGGACACAAATTTAAGTGAAAACAACAACTGACCTATGGAAATCTGACAAAACACATTCAGATTGTGTTGATCCTTTAGTATAATGATCCAAGGGTCCTTGGTGACATGTACAAGTCATCACCGCCTCAATCGGGGGCACTGTGTGGCCGATACCACTCAAAGGGTCTCTCTTTTGTTTAAAATGGGAACGATTTTAAGTGAAAACAAAAACTGACCTACAGAAATCTGACCAAACACATTAAGATTGCGTTGATCCTTTAAGAGAATTATCCACGGGTCCTTTGTGATGTGTACGAGTCAACTCCGCCGCAATCCGAGGCACGATGTGACTGCTATCACTCAAAGGGTCTCTCTTTTGTTTAAAATGGACACGATTTTAATTGAAAACAACAACTGACCTACAAAAATCCAACCAAACACATTTTTATTGTATTGATACTTCAGGAGAATGATCCACGGGTCCTTTGTGATGTGTAAGAGTCAACCCCGCCTCAATCTAAGGCATGGTGTGACCACTATCACTCAATGGGTCTCTTTTTTTTAAAATGGACAAAATTTTAATTGAGAACAAAAGCTGACCTATGAAAATCTGACTAAATGCATTAGGATTGTGTTTATCCTTTAGGAGAATGATCCGAGGGTCCTTGGTGATGTGTACAAGTCCTCCCCGCCTCTATCTGAGGCACGGTGCTGCCATTACCACTCAAAGGGTCTCTCTTTTGGTTAAAATGAACACGATTTTAAGTGAAAACAACAACTATTCTATGGAAATCCAAACAAACACATTTGGATTGTGTTGATCCTTTAAGAGAATGATCCACAGGTCCTTTGTGACATGTCTACATCAAACCTGCCTCAATCCGAGGCACGATGTGACCTCTATCACTCAAAGGGTCTCTCTTGTTTAAAATGGACACAATTTTAATTTAAAACAACAACTGACCTATGGAAATCAAACCAAATGCATTTGTATTGTCTTGATCATTTAGGAGAATGATCCAAGGGTCCTTGGTGACGTGTAAGAGTCATCCCCGCCTCAATCCGAGGCACGGTGTGGCCGGTACCACTCAAAGGGTCTCTCTTTTGTTTAAAATGGACATGATTTTAAGTGAAAACAACAACTGACCTACGGAATTCCGACCAAACACATTCAAATTATGTTGATCCTTTAAGAGAACGATCCACGGGTCCTTTGTGATGTGTACAAGTCAACCCCTCCTCAATCCGAGGCACGGTGTGACCGCTATCACTCAAAGGGTCTCTCTTTTGTTTAAAATGGACACGATTTTAAGTGAAAACAACAACTAACCTACGAAAATCCAACCAAACGCATTTGGATTGGGTTTATCCTTCAGGAGAAAGATCCAAGAGTCTTTTATGACACGTAAGAGTCAAACCTACCTCAATACGAGGCACGGTGTGACCACTATCACTCAAAGGGTCTCTTTTTTTAAAATGGACACAATTTTAATTGAAAACGACAACTGACCTACGAAAATCTGATCGAACGCATTCAGATTGCCTTTATATCTTATAATAACTATCCAAGGGTCCTTGGTGACATGTACGAGTCATCGTCACCTCAATACGGGGCACTGTATGGCCTATACCACTCAAAGGGTCTCTCTTTTGTTTAAAATGGACACGATTTTAAGTGAAAACAACAACTGACTTACGGAAATCCGAACAATGCATTAGGATCGTGTTTATCTTTGCGGAGAACGATCCAAGAGTCCTTTGTGACATGTAAAAGTCAACCCCACCTCAATCTGAGGCATGGTCTGACCGCTATCCCTCAAAGGGTCTCTCTTTTGTTTTAAATGGACACAATTTTAAGTGAAAACAACAACGGACCTAAAGAAATCCAACCAAATGCATTTGGATTGTGTTGATCCTTTAGAATAATGATCCATGGGTCCTTTGTTACGTGTAAGAGTTAACTCAGCCTCAATATGAGGCACGGTGTGACAGCTATCACTCAAAGGGTCTCTCTTTTGTTTAAAATGGACACAATTTTAATTGAAAACAACAACTGACTTACGAAAATCTGACCAAATGCATTCAGATTGCCTTGATCTTTTATAATAATGATCCAAGGGTCATTGGTGACGTGTAAGAGTCATTTCCGCCTCAATCCGGGGCACTGTGTGGCCGGTACCACTCAAAGGGTCTCTCTATTGTTTAAAATGGACATGATTTTAAATGAAAAAAACAACTGACCTACAGAAATCTGACCAAACACATTCTAATTATGTTGATCCATTAGTAGAACCATTCAAGGGTCCTTTGTGATGTGTACAAGTCAAACCCGCCTCAATTCGAGGCACAATGTGACTACTATCACTCAAAGGGTCTCTCTTTTGTTAAAAATGGACACGATTTTTAGTGACAACAACAAATGACCTACGGAAATCCGACCAAACGCATTCCGATTGTGTTGATACTTAAATATAATGATCCAAGGGTCCTTTGGAATGTATAAGTGTCAACCCCACCTTAATACGAGGCACGGTGTGACCACTATCACTCAAAGGGTCTCTCTTGTTTAAAATGGACATAATTTTAATTGAAAACAAAAACTAACGTACGGAAATCCAACCAAACGCATTTGGATTGGGTTGGTCCTTTAGAATAACGATCCAAGGGTCCTTGGTGACATGTAAGAGTCATCCCCGCCTCAATTCGAGGCACGGTGTGGCCGGTACCACTCAAAGGGTCTGTCTTTTGTTTAAAATGGACACGATTTTAAGTGAAAACCACAACTAGCCTATGAAAATCTGACCAAACACATTCAGATTGTGTTGATCCTTTAGGAGAAATATCCAAGGGTCCTTTGTGATGTGTAAAAGTCAACCTCGCCTCAATTAGAGGCATGGTGTGACCACAATCACTCAAAGGGTATCTCTTGTTTAAAATGGACACAATTTTAATTGAAAACAACAACTGACCTACAAAAATCCAACAAAATGCATTCGGATTGTGTTGATCCTTTAGGAGAACGATACAAGTGTCCTTGGTGAGGTGTAAGATTCATCCCTGCCTCAATACGAGGCATGGTGAGGCAGGTACAACTCAAAGGGTCTCTCTTTTGTTTAAAATGGACACGATTATAAGTGAAAACAAAAACTGACCTACAAAAATCCAACAAAACGCATTCAGATTGTGTTGATAATTTAGGATAACGATCTGAGGTTCCTTTGTGACATGTACGAGTCAACCCCAGCTCAATCCGAGGCATGGTGTGACCACTATCACTCAAAGGGTCTCTTTTTTGTTTAAAATGGACACGATTTTAAGTGAAAACAACAACTGACCTACGAAAATCCAACCAAACACATTTGGATTGTGTTAATACTTTAGGAGAATGATCCACGAGTCCTTTTTGATGTGTAAGTGTCAACCCTACCTCAATCTGAGGCATAGTGTGACCGCTATCACTCAAAGGGTCTCTCTTTTGTTTAAAATGGACACAATTTTAATTGAAAACAACAACTGACCTACGAAAATATAACCAAACGCATTTGTATTGCCTCAATATTTTATAAGTACAGTCCAAGGGTCCTTGGTGATGTGTAAGATCCATCCCTGCCTCAATAAGAGGCACGGTGTGGCCGGTACCACTCAAAGGGTCTCTCTTTTGTTTAAAATAGACACGATTTTAAGTGAAAAAAACAACTGACCGACAGAAATCTGATAAAATACATTCGGATTGTGTTGATCCTTTAAGAGAAAGATCCAAGGGTCCTTTTTGATGTGTAAGAGTCAACCCCGCCTCAATAGGAGGCATGGTGTGACCACTATCACTCAAAGGGTCTCACTTTTGTTTAAAATGGACACAATTTTAATTGAAAACAACAACTGACCTACGGAAATCCGAAAAACGCATTTGGATTGTGTTAATCTTTTAGAAGATTGATTCACAGGTTATTTGTGATGTGTAAGAGTAAACCCCACCTCAATCCTAGGCACGATGTGACCGCTATAACTCAAAGGGTCTCTCTTTTGTTTAAAATGGACACAATTTTAAGTGAAAACAACAACTGACCTACAGAAATCTGACCAAACATATTCAGATTGTGTTGATCCTTTAGGAGAATGATCCACGGGTCCTTTTTGACGTGTAAGAGTCAATCTGCCTCAATCCTAGGTACGGTGTGACTGCTATCACTCAAAGTGTCTCTATTGTTTTTAAAATGGACACGATTTTAAGTGAAAACAACAAATGACCTACAGAAATATGACCAAACGCATTCAGATTGTGTTGATCCTTTAGGATAACGATCCATAGGTCCTTTTTGACATGTAAGAGTCAACCTCGCCTCAATACGAGGCATGGTGTGACCGCTATCACTCAAAGGGTCTCTATTTTGTTTAAAATGGACATGATTTTAAGTGAAAACAAAAACTAACCTATGAAAATCTGACCAAACACAGTCATATTTCCTTGATCTTTTAAATAACGGTCCAAGGGTCCTTGGTGATGTGTAAGATCCATCCTCTCCTCAATCCGAGGCACGGTTTGGCCAGAACCACTCAAAGGTTCTCTATTTTGTTTAAAATGGACACGATTTTAAGTGAAAACAACAACTGACCTACGGAAATTCGACCAAAAGCATTCAGATTGTTTTTATCCTTTAGGAGATCAATCCACAGGTCCTTTTTGACATGTAAGACTCAACCCTTTCTCAATAAAAGGCACGGTGTGACCGCTATCACTCAAAGGGTCTCTCCTGTTTAAAATGGGCACAATTTTAATTGAAAACAACAACCGACCTAAGAAAATCCAACCAAACTCTTTCGGATTGCCTTGAGCTTTTATAAGAACAATTCGAGGGTCCTTGGTGACGTGTAAGAGTAAACCCTGCCTCCGTCTGAGGCACAGTGTGGCCGGTACCAGTCAAAGGGTCTCTATTTTGTTTAAAATGGACACGATTTTAAGTGAAAACAACAACTGACCTACAGAAATTTGACCAAACGTATTCAGATTGTGTTGATCCTTTAGGAGAACGATATATGGGTCATTTGTGATGTGTAATAGTTAACCCTGCCTCAATCTGAGTCATGGTGTGACTGCTATAACTCAAAGGGCCTCTCTTGTTTAAAATAGACACAATTTTAATTGAAAACAACAACTGACCTACAAAAATCCGACCAAACGCTTTCGGATTGCCTTGATATTTTATAAGAATTATCCAAGGGTAATTGGTGATCTGTACGAGTCATCCCCAACTCATTCATAGGCACGGTGTGGCTGGTACAACTCAAAGGGTCTATCTTTTGTTTAAAATGGACACGATTTTATGTGAAAACAACAACTGACCTACGGAAATATAACCAAACACATTCAGATTGTATTGATCCTTTAGTAGAATGATCCACAGGTCCTTTGTGACATGTAAGAGTCATCCTTGATTCAATACGAGTCACGGTGTGACCGCTATCACTCAAAGTGTCTCTCTTTTGTTTAAAATGGACTCGATTTTAAGTGAAAACAACAACTGACCTACAGAAATCCAACCAAACGCATTCGGATTGTGTTGATCCTTTAGGAAAACAATCCAAGAGTCCTTTGTGACGTGTAAGATTCAACCCCGCCTCAATCCGAGGTACTGTGTGACCGCTATCACTCAAAAGGTCTCTCATGTTTAAAATGGACACAATTTTAATTGAAAACAACAACTGACCTACAAAAATCCGACCAAACGCATTCGTACTGCTGTGATATTTTATAAGAACGGTCCAAGGGTCCATGGTGATGTGTATGAGTCATCCCTTCCTAAATTTGAGGCATGGTGTGACCGTTACCACTCAAAGGGTCTCTCTTTTGTTTAAAATGGACACGATTTTAAGTGAAAACAACAACTGACCTACGGAAATCCGACCAAATGCATTCTTATTGTGTTGATACTTTTGAAAAACGATCCGAGGGTCATTTGTGATATGTATGAGTCAACCCCACCTCAATCCGAGGCATATTTGACCGCTATCACTCAAAGGGTCTCACTTTTGTTTAAAATGGACACGATTTTAAGTGAAAACAACAACTGACCTACGAAAATCTGACCAAACGCATTCATATTGTGTTGATCCTTTAGGATAATGATCCACGAGTCCTTTTTGACTTGTAAGAGTCAACCTCACCTCAATCTAAGGCATGGTGTGACTGCTATCACTCAAAGTGTCTCTACTGTTTTTAAAATTGACACGATTTTAAGTGAAAACAAAAAATGGCCTACGAAAATCCGACCAAATGCATTCGTATTTCCTTGAGATTTTATAATACGGATCCAAGGGTCCTTGGGGACATGTAAGAGAAATCCCCGCCTCAATATGAGGCACTATGTGGCCGGTACCACTCAAAGTGTCTCTCTTTTGTTTAAAATGGACACTATTTTAAGTGAAAACAACAACTGACCTATGAAAATCTGACCAAACGCATTCAGATTATTTTGATACTTTAGAATAATGATCCACGGGTCCTTTAGAACGTGTAAGAGTACACCCCGCCTCAATCTGAGGCAAGGTGTGGCCGCTATCACTCAAAGGGTCTCTCTTTTGTTTAAAATGGACAAAATTATAATTGAAAACAACAACTGACCTATGAAAATCCGACCAAACGCAGTCAGATTTCCTTGATCTTTTATAAGAATGATCCAAGTGTCCTTGGTGACATGTAAGAGTCAACCACGCCAACCCCCAGGACCTCCACCACCCCCTGGACACCAATCCACCCCTCGGACACCCCCACCCCTCTGGACACCCCACCCCCTGTAAATCCCCCCGAAACCTTGGACCCCAGCCCACCCCTAGAAATCCCCCCAGACACTAATCCACCCTTGGACCCCCCACCCCCTAGACACAAATCCACCCCCACTCTTCTGGACACCCCCACCCCTTGTAAATCCCCCCCGACACCTTGGACACCAGCCCACCCCTGGAAACCCCCCGGACACTAATCCACCCCTTGGACCACCCCCACCCCCTGGACACCAATCCACCCCTCTGAACACCCCCACCCCTTGTAAAGCCCCCCCGACACCTTGGACACTAGCCCACCCCCTAGAAACCCCCCCAGACACCAATCCACCCCTGGACCACCCCCACCCCTGGACACCAATCCACCCCCTGGACACCCCCACCCCCTGTAAATCCCCCCGACACCTTGGACACCAGACCACCCCTCTGGAAAGCCCCCCCGGACACCCCCTACCCCCCCTTGGACAGCCACCCCAAACCCTTGAACAACCCCCAACCCCCTGAATTCTGAATTGAATTCTTTATGTACTTAATTAACTTATGAATTATGTGTTAATGGTGTATAGGTATACTTGTTGTATGGGTATATTTGGTCTAATTATCTTATGATTTATGAGTTAATTTTGTATGGGTATACTTTCTTTAATTAGCTTATTGAGATGCTGATTTTTTTGCAGGTGTTCGGGTGTACTGCTGCAGATTTTTTCATAGCAGCAGAGAGGGCATTTATCAGCGCTCTTTTAGCACTGATAAAGGGTTGTTTTATTAGCACTCATTTATTGCTGATAAAGTCTACCTTTATCAGCATATTTTTAGCACTGATAAAGGTTTCATTTATCTGTGCTTTTTTAGCGCAAATAAAGTACCCCTTTATTAGCGCCGATCTTTACATCGCTTTTTTAGTGCTGGTAAAGCCCGTTTTTAGCACTGTCAATGCCCGTATTTGTAGTAGTGGATTATATCTTGACTCTACCATCAGGGAATGATGGGTTTGTTATTTATAGTGATGCATCAAAGAAAGGACTTGGTTGGTTCCTTATGCAGAATGGTAGGGTTATTGCCTATGCATCACGATAGCTAAAAATTCATGAGCAAAACTATCATACTCATGATCTTGAGTTAGTAGCTATAGTATTTTCTTTGAAGATATGGATAAATTATATCTATGGTGAAAAAATGTGAGATATATATCAATCATAAGAGTTTAAAGTATATTTTCTAACAGAAAGAACTCAACATGAGGAAAATGAGATGGATTTATCTACTCAAGGATTATGATTGCACCATACACTACCACCCAGGGAAGGAAAATAAGATGGAAGATGCTTTGAGAAGAAAGGATCATGGATTTTTGACCAATATGAGAGTTTAAACGGATCCTATTTTCATGGATCTGGTAAAGATGGATATGGGAATAACCATGGATGGTGAAACATCAATGCTTTTTTAAATGGTTTCCAAACCATCGTTACTAGAAAGGAAAAAAAGTTCTTAGGCTGATGATGAGGAATTTCAAAAGAAAATTAAAGATATGAATGATGGGAGATTGAGTGACTTTGTGTATGAAGATGGAATTTTGAAATTTGGGAAGATACTTTTTGTTCTTAATATACCTGATCTAAAAAGGGAATTGCTGGATGATGCTCATAGTTCCAATTTCTCTATACACCCTGGTAGCACTAATATGTATAGAGATTTGAAGGAACATTTTTTGTGGGACAACATGAAGAGGGAGATTGTTGAATTTGTGTCATGATTTATGGTTTGTGAACAGGTGAAAGCTGTGAAGCAACAACCTGGAGGAGTCATACAACCTCTTCCCATACCTGAGTGGAAAGGGGATAATATTACGATGCACTTTTTCATGGGACTACCAAAGAATCCTAAAAGGAATGATGCAATATGGGTCATTGTTGATCCTCTTACCTAGTCAGTACATTTTCTTTATAAAAGAGAAGATTTAACTCTTAAACGTTTAAGAAGAATATATATTAATGAAGTTGTGAGAATTCATGAAGTACCCCTATCGATTGTTTCTGATTGTGATCCAAGTTTTACATCAAGATTCTAGAAAAGTCTTCAAAAATCCCTAGATACTGAACATCGTTTGAGCACTGCCTACCAACCTCAAACTGATGGAAAATCTGAACAGACTATTAAGACCTTAGAAGACATGTTGAGATCTTGCTCACTTGACTTTCAATGTATTTGGGATCAATATTTACCTCTGGTAGAATTTTCCTATAATAATAGCTTCCATTCAAGTATTCAGATGGCACCATATAAAGCGTTATATGGAAAGAGATGTCTCACACCAACCTGTTGGGATGATGTTGGTGAAAGAAAACTCGTAGGCCCAGAACTTGTGGTGGAAAGGATGGAAAAGGTGAAGGTAATCCAAACACTCATCAAAGGAGCTAAAATTAAGTAGAAGAGCTATGTTGATAACCGAAGAAAGGATTTGTAATTTTAGGTAATAGATTATGTTTTCATGAAGTTATTGCCATGGAAGGTTGTTATAAATTTCAGTAAGAAGGGAAAATTAAGTCCCAGGTACATCGGAACTTTCGAAATTATAGAACTAATTGGGGCTGTAACTTACCGTTTGGCAATGCCGCCAAGTCTCTCTAAAGTTCACAATGTGTTCCACGTATCATTGTTGAGAAAATACATGCTAGACCCAATGCATGTACTCACCTATCTGGAATTAGAACAGGAACCTGATATGTCTTATTGTGAAGATCCTATCAAGGTTCTTGATACAAGAGAGAAAGTTCTGAGAAACTGAACGACTCGTCTGGTTAAAGATCAATAGAGAAACCATAAGATGGAAGAGGCAACATGGGAACCTGAGGAACTTATGATGAAGAACCACCTGAGTCTTTTTTTGTAGTAATATTCTATAAATTTCAAGAAAAAAATTATTTTAAAGAGGGGAGAATGTAACACCCCAAGATTCCATGGTACGTTTCCCTTTGAATAATGCAATAGCTGGTTTTGTATACAATTTTGAGATTATAACACATCCCGACCAATCAAACTAGCCGTTATGAATAGTAATACCAAATTTTTGAAATTTTATCAATTTTATTTTTCAAAATGTACTTCATTTTTGGGTTCATAATATTGAAATTATCTTAGGGTAAATTTTTGGTATTTTTCTGAAAACATTCAGTTTTTGATGAATAGTGAAAAATACTAAATTTTAATTAAAAACAACTTTTTTAATCAAAATAATTTATATTGATAAATTATACTATCGAGTGGTTTTTAAGTATAATTAGATTTTATTTTTACCATTTAATACAATTTTGGTCATTGGTCGTAATTTCACATTTAAACTGGACATAAGCAAGTGTCAATCTTTTGATAGTTATTATTTCTTAAAAACACGCTTTTTGTTTTGACAAAAGGAATTAATTTTAAATTAATTTCTACCACTTCTGTGTTTTGAATTTAGAAAATTTATTCCATATTTGGAATTAAGAGGTACAAATTGTGTAAATAGTTAACATTTATTTTTAGACATTTTGAATAATTATTTCAGTAAATATTTTATTTACCTTGGTTAAAGGGTAAATCCAGTAAATAAGGGTAAGAAAATAATAAAATAATAAAATAAAATTACTCTAACACATGTCATAACCCTATTTTATGATACATTTATAACCATGGGAATCCTTGGGTCGATTTAGGGACCCCATGGAGCCACTTGAGAGTGATAATGACATTTTATATTAAATAATCTAAAGTAATGACAAAAATAACCCAAGAAAATATCCTTTAGTAAAAAAAAATTTATATGAGGTTATATAATTGATCTATTCGAATATAATTATTCATTATAAAGGTAAAAATATTACATACCTTATGATATTTTATTTATAATTTTTAGACATAAAATATATATGTTCATATATGACACAATAATGATACAATATTTTCCTTATTAATGAAACAGTAAAATAAATGATATTATAAATAATAAAATAAAAATAATTTGAAAGTTTTGATTCCATATAAAAATTTTCTAGGTGACCATGACATGTTAGGGTGTATTAAATGTATTTATTTAGAAGTAATGAAGTTGTTATGACTTGAACAAAAATCAATTATTTAATAATGTCAAAATTGACGTAAATGATTTTTTAAAACAAATACTATATTATTGGTTGATATAATAATCCCAAAAATCTAAGGTTTATCCAAAAGACTTATATAAAGATAGGTATATAATTAATGAACCACTTCAGTTTCTCTTGGAAGTTTATAGTAAGTTTATTAACCATATAATATAAAAATACAAAGAGATATGGTAAATGCCAAACTATTTAACTAAGAGTTAAATCTAAAAGATAAGGTTAATATAGTGACCCAAACATGTCTAAAACCTATTGGTTGAGTGTTTTTTGACCTATCCACAACTTATACTTTAAATAAATCATTTTGAAGCTATTATAAACAGATCATGATTTTATTATAAAATAATATTTCAATCTTTTCCTAAGGTGCCCCTCACCCCTCTTATAAAAAGGCACTTCCCATTCTCTCAAATTCACACCTTAAAATCCATTTGTCTCGAACAAAACCTACCAAAATACCCTCTAAACGGTCCTCCATTTATCCTAGAGGCCTTAATTTAGTTATAAATTCAACCTAATGATCCATTTTGATCAAATGAAAAGGAAGAACCCGAAGAAGAGGTAAATATTTCATCACCACTTTCAAGTTCTTTTCTTCTTCCACTTCCTCTTTATTTGTTGTTTCCATTCTAAAATAATAACTCCGGTATATTCTATATAATATGATGTTATTATAAAAATGGTACCACCATATTCATTATTTTATCCATCCTATGAATGACATGTCACCATACGTGCGTACGTACGGCTTACCGTCTCCATGTCGTGGTATAGTTGTTATTCAAAATATTATTATTTGGATGGATATAATAATGTTTTAAAATTTATTTAAATAATAAATATAACATGATAATGATTCTTTATATATGATATACCATCCAATTATATATTATTTTTATATCAAAATAATGATATTGTCGCTCGTGCGTACGTATGGATTACTGTCTCCACAAACGCGATGAGATTCATTTTCCATCGTATACATTCAAGAATAATTTCCATTTGATGATTAAAAATAATTTTTAATGACTTTATATGAGTCAGGATATGAATAAGATACCTCAAATCCAAAACCATCATTACTTACATAACAAATCATATAAAGGAAAATGAATCAGTTAACACCTGAAACGATGATACTACTGAAATATCATTAAAAAAGCAATATTAGAAGATCATATATGACATCATATTAGTGTATGTAGTTCTTGTATAATTTTAAAAAAAATTATTTAACCATTATAATGGAGGTTAAACTAACCTCATCCAAGGAAACGAACAAGGTAAGGGTTAATTCTACAACCTCTTCATTATTCAAGGTTGTTTATATGTAATTATCTACTGGGACCTCTTTATCATCCACCTCCGTGTTTTCCTAAAAATGTATTCCAAAATATTTTTACTACTTACTAGACTATAGATAAAAGTCATTTATACCCTTACTTTACCTTATACATTTTGAAATCAATCTTTCTGTCATTTTTCCAAACAAGGTACTTTACGACCTTTTTGACAAAATTAATGTAAGAATGTTTTTTAACTTATATGATGGGTGCGGTTATTATCCGTAGTTATAACCTCATCGAAGCTTACCTTACAAGCTTATAATAATATTTTCAAAATAAATGTTTTCTTTTATAATTATGTATTATTAAATGATTTTAAAAAAATAATGAGATATTTCTCTCAAACAGTTTTGATTTCATCTATGTCGACATCCTTTAATGGATTTTAATCTTGTTTGAAGTTGATTTATTATGATACAAATCTTTAATTTTGTATAGAAGGTTTTGTGATATGTTTGACTGTGGATGTGTTATTTTTCTACCATTCACGGTTTATAGATAAAGTATTGATATTTTTTATTCTTGTTTTAATACGTATGTTTATGTTATGTTTAAAACTTTTCATAAGAGAAATGCATTGGACTTAGTAAGTGATGGGTGGAGCCCGCTATAGCTCTTATATGCATCAGTAGGTCTCATTAGACAAACAAGTGTCTTTGAACAAGGCCTTGACAAAGATTTATTTGTAGTCTTCGCACAAGGCCTTAACAAAATCTTATTTGTAGTCTTGGCACAAGGCCTTGACTATGTGGTTATGAAGACCGGAATTATGCATTCCATCATTATGAACGTGGCTATTGATATTTCATGTGATTATTAGACTAGTAGAATATCCATGTGAGTAAGTAAAAGACATTATTTATATTTATATTTTCCATATTATGATGAAGTTTATTTTGAAAAGGATTTTGTTTTAGTTTTATACATTGCCTTAAATTTGTTATGATTATTTTTGAAATTTTCTGCTATATTTTTATCCTTTCTTAGAATATGATCTCACCCCTTAATATGTTTTATTTTTCCCAAGATGAAAAAAACATATTATGAATGAACTGTAGGGGTAGTCTATGGGATCTCAGTGCTGTCTATGGAAACAATGATGTTGTAGTTTTCTATTTTATGATGTAATGTAAACCTTATGAATGTATCTAGTATTTCCAAGGATACTAACGTAATATGTCTTTTGGGAAAAGATTTCCATGTATCATGCCAATGTTATATAATAATGCACTGAGTTTGGGTAACAGGGGTCGAGGCCTTACAAGGTAGGTGTTAATATTTTTCTCAAATATTTTCCATGAAAAAGTGTGATGAATTTTTGTAAGAAGGGGAAGTTGATTTCACAGTTCATTGGACCCTATGTAATCTTGGAGAAAGTTGAATCAATTTCCTTCTGAGTATCTTTACCTCCGAGCATATCCTTGGTATTCACTATTTTTAATGTTTCAATGTTATGGAATATATTCTAGATCCATCTCATGTTTTGAGTCTTGAAGTAGTTTAGTGGAAAGAGAAACATTCTTATGGAGAACAACCAGTTGAAGATCTAACCACAAAGAGAAAGTGTTGTGGAATAATATGATTCATCAGGTTAAGTTTTTATAGAAAAGATATGTGGAATAATATGTAACATGTGAATCTGAAAATTCTATGAGGGATAAATACCCCAACTTATTTGATAAGTGACAAAATTGTGAGGATGGAATTTCCAAAAGGGGACAAGGATGTAACATCCCATGTAATTATAGAATAATACATTTTAATATCTATTAATATTTATTAATTAGATAGTAATTTTATGTTAAAGGAGATTCTATGTCTGATAGTGTACCCGACATTCAACAATGGATTTCTCTAAAATATTACATTGCATGAAAGATTGAGTTTTACTGAAAAATAATATAGTATTAATAATATTATTTGAAGTGGTATTTATTGCCTAGCCACTATATTGGATGGAATGAATAGAACTAATTATATTATGTTTACCCATGGTTATTAAATGTTTTTACAATAATTTAATAAATTTTATAGGCTCAAAATAAGAGTAAAATCAAATTTTATGCATAAGAAGCTCTAATATTTTTATAATGTTGTTTTACAGTCTTTTGATGATAAACCCATCCTAAGTCTAGTTTTCATCAACAAGATTAGTTTTTAATTAATTTATACCCATTCTATGTTTTGAATTTTGAAAAATGGATTCCATATTTAGAATAATAGGGTCCAAATTATGAAAATAGGGACCTTTTATTTTTGATCTTTATGAATAGAAACTTTAGTAATTATTTTTATTACCATAGTTAAGGGTAAATCGGGTAATTATAGGTTAAAATAATATTATAAATACTATAAAACTACCATAACACTTTACCTAATATTATTGGATGAGTTATTGTCGAATGATAAAATCCTTGTGATGAAATTTTGTCTTTTGGGAGCCACTTGGGTGTAATTACGACATTCATAACATTTTATATAAAGTAAAGAAAAAGATCTCTTAATCATGTCTCTTATAACTAAAAATATTTTAATATGAAGTTATATAAGCAATATATTTGACTATAATTAGTGTTTAGAAACATAAAATTATTATATAAATCATGTTAATTTATTTATATTTTTTATGAAATAAATAATTAAATTAAATGGTTACAAAATGATGACGAAGTAAGTGCTTAATTAATGAAAAATAAAAAGTTTCATAATAAATAGTAAAATAAAAATAATTCGAAAAAAAATATGTCATCAAAAAATTTTATGGATGATCTTGACATGTTATGGATGAGTTAGAGTATGTTTTTTAAGGAATCAAGTTTTAATGATATTTTTTAAATGTCAAGTAGTGAATAGTATCACAATTGAAATTTATGAGATTTTATGATAAAAAATATTTTAATAAATGATATAAAATTCATAAAAATTCATCCTTCATCCAACTGAATTGGGTAATTATAAATATTTAATTAATGACTCATACTTCTTTGTCTGGAATTTTATTTTACTTATATTTTCTCTCCATGTTTAATTTACATAATGTCACAGTTATAATTAATAAGGATTAAAACAAAAATACTAGGTTTAAAAAATAATAAAAACTCATCAAATTTTAATTTTTTGAATTTATTTCAAACCAAAATTATCCGATATTCAAAATAATTTTATTCTAAACCATTTGAAAAAGAAATGAATTAATATTAATTTAATATTTTTTATAATTCCAAGAGTGCCCCTCCCCTCTCCTATAAAGGACACGCATTAATCTATATTACATACACTTCAAAAACCATTTGGTTCAGCCGATATCTTCCTAAAAACATTCCTAGAATATGTACCCACATTCTATATTAATTATTTTAGTCATAACGTCGTTCGTGCGTACGTGTGAACTATCACCTCCACGAAGCGACGTGATTCATTTTTATTCACCACATCACATGTATGATATATATAAGTTTATCTAAACTATAAAATATGATTTTAATTATTTTATTATCATTACTAAGATATGTAATAAAATTTATTTTCTTTCTATAATGGTCATTAGAAAATGTACACATTACTCATGCATACGTATGACCTACCATCTCTAAGATTATAATGTTGTAAATTTTTCATAAACATACATAAATGGTTTGATTTAAAAGTATAATTAATGAATAAAAGTGATTATTATATCATTAATATTATTTTTTAGATGATGTAATCATGAACAATTTTACTATTGAGATCATACCAAAGTCATCTTGAACTCAAGTTTTGAATATTGAAAAAACATCCAACGTGAGTTTAAATAATTAATTAATTGTTATAACATGGTAATAAATGATATAAAAGGAATTATAAAAATAAAAAAGGTTATAAATCAAGTATAAATTAACTAATTTTATTATTCAATAAGATGAATAACATACAAAATGAATTGTACTTGAGGTAAGGGACTTCGTCTCAATCTTCATTCATTGGGGAATATTTTGATGTAATACACTGAAACCTTTTATAAGGTGTATAATAAAACCATCTAAAATTTAATTTGTTAAAGGTTTTAGAAATGAATATTTTTATATGAAGTATTTTAATTTATTAAAAATTAAAAGGAATGTTTTTTAATGTATATGGTGACAATGAATTTTCTGTCAGTGTGACCATTATTCTATATTTGGATTCCTCTATAAGTTGTAATGATTTTAAAAGAAAATAAAATACCATATAACCTTTTCAGGTATTTTGGTATTGAAAATAGTCTTGATAATGGATTGATTATATCAATATCTTGAAATGATATCATGTGATTGCAAAGTGTAAATGCTATTTTTATTTTATGATTGTTTTATGAGTTATGATTACGTTAAGGTTCTTGGGAATTGTTTATATATAATGGTGGTTACATGATAATCTGAGTGATGGTGAGCCCATGATAGATCTCCAATGTATTAGATAATAAGACAATGTTAACTAGTTGGGATTCTTATAAGATATTTAGTGAATATACTGTGGTGGGTATTCCAAAAGTAACCATGAAAGTTACTCCCTATGTACCCATGAAAGATTCAATTTAAGAATGATATGGATTCCACAAGTCACCTTTGTGATTTATTATCTCTATATTGTTTTATAGGAATATTATGATTTCAGTAGGTAAGACAATGTTTTTATATTTTATGGGTGCAAATTTTGATTCTTGGAAAATGTTTTCATGAGTATAAAATATTCATCGAACGATGGTTTCTTTCTTTATTTTGTGTCCCTTAATGAGATTTTTTTCTCAACCCATGTTTTAAAATGTTTTCCATAAAGTATAATGATGGGTAATATAAGTGATGATGATAAGATGAATGTTACGAGGTTTTTTATCAAGAAAAATAAATCAGGTTTTATTTTAAAAGTTTTATATTTTGAAACAATCGATACTATTTTAGTTGTACCCACTTTGTATGTATCATAGATGTTATATATGAATAGTTACCTAATTATATAAAAATATAATCCTTAAATGATCATCAATGTGAATGAAAATAATTCTTTAATTAAATCAATATTATTTAACATTTAAGGCTAGGTCGTTATAGTCTGGTTTTTTTAGCAAAGATAATAAATAAAAAATACATACCTCTTCAATAAAATCTTCAAGAAAGTACCTTGTGGAATGTTCAAATTTGCATGAGACAAATAGATTTGGAATCTTTTTCTTTACTATTATACACATCAATGAAAACACTATTCCATATCTTGATAAAAGTTAATCTTTTCAACAATTAATTCCATGATGATTTAATATAGTGAAAAAACCAAAATGAATGTTCAACATGAGGATGTCCATACTTGAGAACTTCTAAAACATCACAAAAAATTATTTCACTAATACATGTTCTTAGGGATGATAGATATAATATCAAACCATGTTGGTGTCTTGTTCATTTTTTAATCATGAATTGAAAGTAATCACATCTTCTCATGTTGTCCCCCAAATAAATTTATTCACCTTCAATTACCTGTATTGTAAGTATAAATAAAACACCTAAAAAATATTAGTGAGTAAGATGGATCTCCAAGATATTAAATGTGAACATCAAGGTTGATGTTTCCTTAACCAATTTTCTCTATTTACTCTAGTATTCATACTTCAACATCTATTTTTTAATCTAATTTTTCCATTGATTGAATGGATATCACCATACATTCCATTTATTTAGGTGAGATGGATCTTTTTTATTTATAAATCAAAACATATTATTCTTATAATATATAATTCTATCATTTCAAGAGTTCTTCTTATACTAAAATTGTTTCTAAAACCCTATTTTATGGTCTCCAATTTTTTTTATTCGTAGATAACATATTTAACACAATGGTTTTCTTTTTTAAATAAACTCTCATGTAATTTTTTCATCTTGTGGAATCATTTATCTTATTTTCCAATATGCATTTATATTCATCCTTCTATTTGACGCATTATCGCCAATTTTTTAGGCTTGATAACTAATATATCATTAGGAAATTTCAAAGAATGTTTGTATTTTTCTACATGGATTATTCTGATTGTTTTCTTTATATTAATTATTTTGGATGCCACACATTTCTTTAACTTCTTTTATTTGGAATATATGATCTTATAAACTTTTATACTTGAAATATTCTTGGGATAGATTTATTTACAAAATAAATTTTATTAAATCCCATGGATTTATACCCATTCATAAATAACTCTTACAATATTCTCTTCTTATTTTAATTTAATACATACTAAATTAATCATGTTCCACTATTATGACAACATCCTCTTCTACCATCATAGAAATAATTCTGTTAATCAAATCAATTTAACATAGATAAAATCTTTTTGTACTATGACTGTTGATTCTTTATATGTTGGTTTATCCCCCGTGACAGGAGCATTTCTTGTGATTTAATATTTAAAGGATTTATCCAAAAATCCAATTCACAATACCCAAATCCATTTAATCAATATCATTTACCTAGAAACCTTTATATTCTTTTATTTTTAATATTCCATACACAATTTATAGAATTTTCAACATATTATTTTTGGGTATTGTTTAAAAACTATTAGGATCTTCTTGGGGAAGCATCATATAATTATATTGTTGTATCCACCATATACATGGAGGTTTTTTATTTCTATTTCTCTTTATAAATACTTTTGTAGTCTTTTTATTTAAACCCAATTTTTTATAACTAGATTTTGTAAAATTATTAATAAAATTTATGAATATTTCCTCATTATTCAAATCTTCTTGAGATAAATCATTAGGTGATGTAATAAACATATTTTTATATACTGGAGTTATTTTTCTTTTATAATTCTCTAATAGAGCACTTTGTGGTAGATGAAACATAATTATTTGATTGTGAAGTTCCAACATGAGATTTTTCATGATAGTATAGTGTAATTTCTAAAATAATACTTTCATACTTTGGAGAATTTTTTTGTTCTTACGTAAATTTCATTCTACATTCATAGTCCTTCCTAATTTATCATTATCCATTTCCTGAAATGAAACCATTTATTTTAAAAATAATTTTATATCTTAGATCCTCTTGGATTTGATATTCAATTGAGAATTCATGAAATCATTTTAATATTTTATTCTAATTCATGAATGATATCCTCAAACTCTTTAGTATACTCATCATAAATTTGGAATATGGTTATACAATCTTCGTTAAATTTGTAAGATGACATAATTATCTCCTCATACTAATCATCTTTGATAGTAACTTGTTTTGAGATCTTGTTGAAAGTAAGTTAATTTTATATTAAATCGTTCTCTATGTTATCAGCCTCACCTTCATGTTTAGTGATATATTCTTACTGAATTTTGAAAATCACATAAATAATAGAAACTATTTCCAGGGGTGAAAAATTTATAATATGTTTTAATGAATTAATTGATTAATATATAGATATATTATCACACTCAATTTATTATTTTTTCTTATATATAGTTTTAATATGAATTTACACATACTTTAGGATCACGTGAATCCATTTATACCTTTGAGTGAGAAATTTTTCAATATTCTTTTTGGTACCCTGAACCAAAAATTCTTATCCTTCTTAGAAATATTTGGAATACTTTCTAGGACAACATAGAATATTTTATTCCTCTTCTAAAAATAGAGAAATCATATTTATATTATTGTTATTTTTTTATCATGTTCATCAATGTCATTGAAGAAACACATTTCTTATTAGAATCAAAAATAAATTCTCCAAAACTATTGTTCATTATAATTTTAGGAATGAAACCGAAATCTTAAAAAGGAAAAAAATTTAATTTAGAGTATCTAAATAGAGGTGAACTTGGATATAATGTCAATTATAGGATCCACATAGGGATATATTAAACATTAGGATGGGCTGAATAAATATAGTTCCAATATATTAATTTTTTCTTTTTTACCCCTTTTCTTTTACCTCTTCTACTTATTAAATTGAATTTATTATCTTATTATCATTCCCCCATCTTTCACTTATTTTACAACACAACCAATCAAACACACATAAAAGGAACAATGATTTATATAGTTTACCTCTCAATTTGAGAAGGCTAATCCTTAGTTTGATTTGGTAAAAAACGTATTCAGAAAAACAACTAGTAAAACATGGTGGGTGTTATAATATAGTCACAAAATTGTATAGAGTGTTCATCCCACACTCAGGTACATACCATACCATTTCAATTACATATTGGGAAAATAATAAGGTAACTAAACAGTGTTATGTAATGCTATCTTATTATTGATGTACTGATTCATCTTCTTTATGCCTGACACAATAAAATATATGTTAATCTATTTATATGCAAAAAAATTCACACAACCTCTTATTTTCATCTAGTATAAAATAATATGCTACTTATTTTCTATCAATCTCTCTTTTCTTATTTTCTTCTTCTTATTCTGTCAAAACTGGAGTGCATGTATCCCTTATTTTTTGCTTTATTCTTCTTTCTTTAGTATTCAGTGCATAACATACTACACCACATCTCTTTTTCCTTCTTCACCCCATCATGATGTATGAGAATGACCAGAGTCATGTCTCTATTTTCTTCTTTGATACCAATAAATATTTTCATGATAATATATATCGGATCATCAACTTATTCCTACTCCAATTCAACAACCTGCAATGTATGTATATAATAATAATTTCCACATCATTTTATCTATAAAAATATTACCTTTTCTATAAATTCATAATTCAAATATTTATGACAGAATGTTAATTTATTTGAAATCAAACTCCAAGAAACATTGGATCTGATCATTATAAAAACATCCATGGTATAAAAATTTCATAACTTACATCATTATTACTTATTAATTATTTCATGTATCTAAAATCAGTTATTCATACTTTTAATTTAGTTATATTGAAAAACCTAATTATTATCTCATTTATTCTAGATATTATTTGGAATATAATATCCCATAATTTTTTACATTAATGTTGCATGAATCTGATTCAGATATCATGATATTCTTAATTGAAGTCTTGTTTTAGATGTATCACCATGATAACTCATTTAAATACCCCAAGAACTTCGGTATTATTAATACCATTTCTTCATAAAGTTTTTAAATGATAATTAAATAGAGGTTAAACTATTCCTATTATTTCATATAAGGAGGAACATTTTGTATAGTTTATACACCGAGATGGGGTTTAATCATTGTAGTTGACCAATTATAATATTTTCAATCCATTCTTATCATTTTTACCTATTTCACTACTAAGTGATAATTCTAGTGTTCCCTATACCTTCCTCTTTTTAATTGTTCTTTCATGAAACCCTGTTGAACACACACATAGACATGATATATGAAGACAAACAAGGTTTTATTTTTAATGAATGTCTAGTCCATAATATGATATAGATTCTATCGATATCATATTATCCACTATAATAAACTTGTTATTAAAATTGGGAAGGGTTAATCCTTGTACTATTATTTGGTACATCCTACAGTCCACAAATTTTATTTCTAATTCTTCATAATCTAATCCAAATAGTTTACAATAATGTGTAATAATAACAAGAAAATATAATATTAATTAATAATCTTATATTTATTTTGATTTGGTTCTTCCCTTATTCTTCTTATACATTAACTTTCATATTAGAATAAAACAACCTTCACTTCTTTTGTATGAAAAAAATTACACTACTATTCTCTTCTCAATAGTAAATGGACACTACCTTTCTTATAATTATATAGAGACTTATTCTTTAGTGTATAATCATATTTTCCTAAAACATCTTCATCAACCTATTTTCTTTAACTAGAGTGAATCATTTAATTACATTATACATTGTTACTAACTTCAATACAAAGAAATTATATATAATGATCAGTGTTAGATCACTCCCTTTATTTGTTTCTTGGATATAGAATGTATATCTTTGAGAATATGTTCTATTATTTTAGTGATATTCAACAAATACTCTTCATTGTTTTTACTTATTATTATCTTCAATTCAGATTCGTTTATAAAAGTTTTTAAAGTATCCCACCAATTAATCTAGTGAAAATTTGAATACGAATTCCAAAATTAAAACCAACCAATTCTTCTTCAAAATCAACCTTTATATTTTTTCTTAATATATTATAGTCATCTAATTCAAATTTTAATTTATTTTGATTTTGAATAACAACCAAACAACTCAGATGAATCAAAGTCAACAAATTCATTGAATCTTCCCAAAAATAATTTATAAAGTTTGGTCATATGAATTATAGTTTATCCCATTGTTTTTCAATGGTTTTCGTAAATTTTATATACAAGGTTGTGGAGTAGTCTAGGAGCCATTTAAGACCCCAAAAGTCTAAAATAATTACATTATATTCAAAAATTTTTGTGATATGAAACAAGAAGAATAGAAGGTAATATAAAATCCTAAGACATTATAATTTATTTAATATTTTAAAAAAATTCCATATATTCTATTGCTTTCAATTCACACAATACTATGTTATCTTTCATTATACACAACAATTAGTTTTCTTCGAAATTTTTCTTTGCATGCATGATTGAGATTTACCAAAGACTATTAATATTACTATTTAAAGTAAAAATTAACTCATAAAAATGAAATTATTGGTTAATAATATTATTAACTAAATTATGAAAACATATGGTTTAATTCATTGTCTAATAATTAATTATAAATTAATATAAAAACCAATTTAATAGAGAAGAACTGTTTTTAAGAAAAATGTCTTTATGCACGAAAGGCATAAAATAATAATAAATGAAATTAATTAATGGATGAAATGAATGAATTTTTTATATTATATATTAAATAAATTGTTTTTACATTCATCTAATATATTTTATAGATATAAGATAAGTATAAAAAACTCTGTTTTTCTGAAAGACACATTTTATCTCTATTAATAAAACAATTGTTTAAAAACCATATTTTAACAATTTCATAAATTTTATTTGAAAAAATATTATTTATTTTGAAACTAAGAATTTAAAAATTATCTTAGGGTGATTTTTTTGTATTTTTCTAAGATTTTTTATTTTTTTGATGAATAATTAAAAATACTAAATTTTAATTGAATACTGAATTTTCATCTAAATAATTTATAATGATAAATTATATTTTCATTAGTATAAAATTAAAATTAGATCAAATATACATATATTAATCCAATTTAGATATTTTTAATAATTTATATATATAAATTAGTAATAAAAACTAAGTAAACTTTTGAACATTTTTCACTTTAGAAACCCGTTTTCTCATCCGATCTACAAGATTAATTTTAAATTAATTTCTTCCACTTATATTATATGAATTTTGAAATATGGTTTCAATATTTTTAATATTCATAATTTATAATTTTTAGTAAGTTCAACTTAGTTTTTGACAAAATATACTAGTAAAATAAATTAAAATTAATTACAATGATTAAGGTGAATATGAGTTTACTTAATTGGTTACCATTAATCTTAAGGAAACAAATGACATAAAAACTTTTCCAAAATACATTGTAGGTCAATATATCAGCCATATAAAATTCTATATAGAAAAATGTGCTTTATTTGATGAACATTATATTAGAGATACTATAACATCCCGACCCGAGTGCCAGACACCGGTGCCCCAAGGCGGTTGGTCTTGTGACCTTCGGCGTGCCTCCCCATACTTAATGAGTTTTACACACACCCTACTTGAGCTACCTGATCGGTTCCCAAATAGACATTGTGTTTTTAGACAGGTTAATGGAAAAGGCCCTATGTTAGATGTAGGATATGGGATAAACCATGGATGAGGGAACCAGTCCCGATTCGAGACCATCTTGGAGGAGCTATAGCGGGCTCCACCCGTCACTTACTAAGTCCAATGCATTTATTATATGAACAGGTTTAAACATAACATAATCATTTGAATTAAAACTAGCATACGAAATGTCAATACTTTCTCCATAAACCATGCATGGTATAAAAATAACACATCCACAGTCAAACATATCACATGACCATCAATACAATATGAAAGTTTTTTATCATAATAAATCAACTTAAAATAAGCATAAAATCCATCAAAGGATGTCGACATAGAAGAAATTAAAACTATTTCAGAGAAATATCTTCTTTTTGAAATCATTGAAAAGTCACACATTTACAAAAGAAGTAATTTAAAAGAGATTTTTGAATCAAAGTGTCTCATACCAATTTGAAACTTTTGAAAAGGATTATAATTTCAAAACATTCATGTCCATATAAATAAATCCTTAAAATCATTTTGAAAACGTGGACATTAATTAAAAATATTTAGAAAGATAAATCTTTAAAACATTTAAAAGTCACATAATTGTAAAATAAAACCTTTACTATGAAAATATTTTTATAAGCTTGTAAGGGAAGCTTTGATGATTTTATAATGGTGTAAAATAGCCACACCTTCCATATATGTTAAAAAATGATATTCTTACCTCAATTTGTTAAAAAGGTTAAAAAGGTCCTTGTTTGGAAAATGACGTAAAGATTCCTTTATAAAATTCATATAAAATGTCAAAAAAGGTATAATTTAATTTAACCCATATTCTGTAAAACAGTAAGAATGTTTTGAAATACATTTTTAAGAAACATGTATGTGGATGATAAAGAGGTCCCAGTATATAATTACATATAAACAACCTTAGATAATAAAGAGATTGTGAAGTAAACCCTTACTAATTTGGTAACATACAAAAGATACAACCCATGAAAGAGGTATCAAAAAATGAATATGTAAATACACATCAATTAAAGTGTATTACACAAATAATACAATTATGGCCAGTATATACAATACACAAAAGGTAATAGTGGAAATATGGCATGAAGCTCACCAGAATAAGGAGTGAGATGAAAACCCCTTACCTTGCACTTTACTTTAGTAGAGGGTACATTTAGCCTCCTTTATGAAGACTATAGTATGTTATTAAATTATACCAGAACCATATTAATATTTATGATATCATATATTATTCATTTATGACTTTATACTATCAATTTAATAATAATTTCCATGTTATATTAATATTTCGGGTAATAATTGCTTTCTTTATTGTACATGTTTTAACTTGTTACACTTGATTGTATCACATAGATCATGATTTAAATAATTCAAGAATATAGAAAATGATTTATTAATCATATATATTTAGAATATAAAAATTTATAAAAGACGTATATATGAAATGGAAAACACCGTTTGTGGAGACGGTAGTCCGTACGTACGCATAAACGCTGTTTTTGTTTTCATATTGTATTGAACGAAAGTAAGTGAATAAGATATATGTAAGTACATAAATAATTATATACATAAATATATATATCTCCAGTAGAATTATTATGTCATATATTACATACTTATTAGTAATAAATATTTTTATAATTGTCGATGAATGGTGAACTTGGAAATGAATCTCATCGCGTCGTGGAGACGGTAATCCGTACGTACGCACGAGCGAAAATATCATTCTCTTGATATTAATATAATATATAATTTTATGGTATATAATAAATAAATAATACTTATCATGTTATATTTATTATTTACATCAAATAGACATCATTATTATACCCATCCCAATATTGAATAACAATTACACCACGACCGGGAGACGATAAGCCGTACGTACGCACGTATGGTGACATGTCATTCAAAGGGTGGATAGAATAATGAATTTGGTTGTACCATAATTATAAAAACATAAAATTATATATAATATACTAAAGTTATTTTTATAATGGAAACAACAAAGAAAATGGAAGTGGAAAAGAACTTGAAAGAGGGTGGTGAAATCATTACCTCTTCTTCAGGTTCTTCCTTTTGATTTGATAAAAAGGGCTCCTTAAGTTGGTTTTATGATAAAACCAAGGTCTCTAGGATTAAGGGAGGATATTTTAGAGGGTATTTAAATAGGGGTTGTACGAGCCAAATGGCTTAGAAGGTGTGAATTACAGAGAAGGGGGAGTGCCCTTTTATAAGAGGGGTGATGGGAACCTTAAGAAAAACTTAAAATATTATTTTATAATAAATTCATATTCGGTTTACAATGGCTCAAAAGTTTATTATTTAAAGTCTAAGGTGGGGATAGGTAGAAAAAAACTCAACCAATAGGTTTTATACAAGTTGAGGTTACCTTTTTAACCTTATCATTTAGATTTAACTCTAAGTTAAATAATTTAACTTTTACTGTGTCTTCTTGTATTCTTACACTATATGGTTTATAAACTTACTATATACTACCAATAGAAAAACAATTGTTTCATTAATGTCATATATATTATTATATAATTATTTTGGCCGATCCATAGATTTTTAAGACCATTATATCAATTAAAAATATAATATTTGATTTAAAAACTATTTTATGTCAATTTTGACACTATTTGGTATTTGTTTTTTGTTAAAATAATAAAAACATGATTACTTAAAAAAAAATTACATTTAATCAATCCTAACATGTCATATTAACCTAGAAAATTAGTGGATGTCATAAATACTTTGAAATTATTTTTATTTTAATATTTATAATACCATTTATTTGATTCTTTCTTGAATAAGGTAATTACTGCATCATCATTGTGACATAAATAAATTTATTTTTATAATGTCTAAAAATTTCAAAAAAAATAATAATATGATGGAGTAAATAATTTTATCTTTATAATGGAAATTTATAATCAAATTTATCTTATGAAAAACCCTATATTAAAAATGTTTTATTTATTAAACTTTTATTTTTACTCTTTTAACTCTTCTTTGAATTAAATAATAATAAATGTCCTAATCTAATCCAAGTGGACCTAAATGATAATATTTTATTCCTAAGGTTGTATTTGGTTGAGACAAACTTGTCCAATATAATTAGGACATTTGTGATGGTAATATTAATATCATTTTTACCCTTAATTACCCTATTTACTTTTAATCGTGGTAAATAAAAGTAAAAAAGTTACTATTCACCAAAAATTATTTTCATATCATTAAACAACATTTTACTACTTGATATTAACTGTGTCTCTCTGATTTTCTAAATTCAGCTCACAGAAGTGGTAAAATTAAGTTTTATGTGAATTTGCAAAAGCTCCTAAGAGGATGGTAAAAGATGGTGAAAAGTTCAATAAAATTTTTATATATCTAAAATTATTATAAACCAACTGCAATGAATAACATTGAACTTATATAGGTATTTTTTATATATTTTTACATTAAATAATTTAAATAAAATAAATAATTATTTAAATAAAAATTCGGTTTTAAACTATAACTCAGTGTTTTTCACTATTCATCAAAAATTAAAAGTTTTCTGAAAAATACAAAAAATTTACCCTAAGCTAATTTTGATATTCCCAATTCAATAATGAAGTCTATTTTACCAAATTAAAAACATAGAAGTTTCATTTATTACTTTAAAATTAATTCCCGCTGTCAAAACAAAAAGCGTGTTTTTAAGAAACAATAACGATCAAAAGATTGACACTTGTTTATATCCGGTTTAAATGTGAAATTATGTCCAATGACCAAAATTTGATTAAATTTTAAAAATATATTCTAAATATAATTTAAAACCACTCAAATTCAAAATTTATCACTATTAATTACTTCGATTAAAAATGTGGTTTTTAATTTAAATTTAGTAATTTTCACTATTCATGAAAATATGAAAGTTTTCAGAAAAGTACCAAAAAATCACCATAAGCTAATATCAATATTCCGAATCCAAAAATGAAGTCCATTCTGAAAGATAAAATGTATAAAATTTCAAAAAGTGGGTATTACTATTCATAACGGCTAGTTTGATTGGTTGTGGTGTGTATTAGAACTCGAAGTTGCGTACAACACACGCTATTGTATTATTCGAAGAGAAGCGTACCATGGAAGTTTGGGGTGTTACATTCTCCCCTCATTCAATAAATTGCATCCTCACAATTTATGCTCGGTATTGGAAACATGGGGTTGACATTTCAAAATATCTTAGTTGAAATCCCACATCGAAAAATGGATTAATGATGCCTCTATTTAAAATAAAGAGTGGTAAGTATGAAGGTTACCAAAAATAACACATACTAGGATTCCTTTTAGGAAAATATGGATATGGAAGAGAAATATAACCATCAATATCTGATGGAGAGTGGTAGAGAACATGGCTATGAAAAGGCCAATAATCCCAAAGCCATAAATTTGTTATGTCTAAGGTACCATCTGGGACAACATTTTTGTTTAAAGTTCATTTTCTTAATGTTGAAGAATTTATTTATGAGATTGGATAATATCATAAAGAGATATACTTAATATATAATTAGAGTTTTATCCATTAATAAATTTCTACCACAAAGTCATCTTTCACTACAAAACATAATACAACTCATAAATACTCTATTTATCCTAATCGTATAGGGTTCCAAATATAATGAATGTATAATTCACATATCAGACCTATTAAAAACAGAAACTACATTATACAATCCAGGTACTTCACGTAGTCTAGTGGTAGGCGATAAATCCCAATCGCACTATGGTTGTGGGTTCGATTCCCGTAGCTTTGTCCGACGCGACGGGTTGCCACACGGTCTGCGTGTTGTCCTTTTATAAAAATCCAAAAATAACCTTTCAAAGTTAATCCATTATAACCTTTAGACTTATCGAAAATACTACTATCCAAACTCAAAGTCCAAAATTTATAAGGAAGTTAAACACAATGAAGATCCTTTTTTTCCATGTAATAACAAGTGAACACCTTCACCATGTATTATTTTAAAACATGGTAACATCCTGAATTACCATAAGACCTTATTGATTACATTCATGCTCCCTTATTCTTTATAGATTACTGGATATACTCATTTTATCAAAAATGTTGTAAACTCAAATGATGAAAAATCATTAATCAGTTTCAAGGTATTCAAGAATATCTAATATAATTTACCCAAATCAACCATATCTTATTCCAAAATTTGTACCTCAATATTTGGACCATATTAAGGTTTATCTTTCATTAAACCATGTAATTTCCAAAACATTTAACTCACTATAGAGTCACTTTTCTTAGTACCATAAAATATCAAATCCTCAATGAAATAGTACTGCAATACAATCCTTATTTATTTCTAGAACATCATTGATAAAACACTTAAATGAAATAATTCCAAAATAACAACATAAGAACACTAGTCATTCCTCTTCATTTTTGGTAGTATCATAACTTGATTATTATCCAGTAGCATCATTTGTGGCATAGTCTGATGACTGGGACATTGGTTCACGTAGTGTCCAAACTCCTTATAGATGAAGCACTGTACATTTGAAACCTTTTTCTTACACTTGAATTCACGCACTTGGTGTCTTTTATCTCTACACCTATAACATACTCCCATTCCCTTCAAGAATTTTCCAAGGTGATTATTTCCACAGTTATCACATATGGGAAAATCCTTCTTTACCTTCAACCCTTTATCTTTCATTCTCTCTACCATCCTTTTCTTCTCTGGCTTCCCTTCAAATCCATAGGACTCTAAGAATTAATTACTTATCTTATCAACACATGATACTATTTCTTCATATGATGATAATACATGGGAGACTATTTCCCTTCTAAATTCTAGCTTAGGACCATGAAAGATATGATCCTTCTTACTCTTTGGATCATGTGTATTGCTGGAGTTCTCATTCCTTCTACTGTGCACCATTTCTAAACAATGGAATACACTAGATTAGTTTATGAATAGAAATACCTAATCCCAAACTTCTAAAACACTTAACATAAATTAAAAGGTTTATGGATATAATCCATAATCCTAAAAATGTTTTCATTGAGTATGTATATACTCATAAGCCCTTCATAATGGTTTGTAAAGAAAATGAGAATTATCCTAAGCATATCCCCTGGGAGTGTCATAACCAAGAGTGCAGCAAGGCCCGTTGTTGTGTACCAGTTCCCATTTGAGTCTAGCTCAAAATGGTGTTTTAAGGTTTTACCCCTAGGTACATCTGTTCCAGAGCCGCCTCTACCTGCTCGTATCCAGACATAGATTTATTTCTTGGAAAACTAACAAAATCTCTATAATACCAAAATTCTAGGAAGTTATTCTATACTAATCCTCAAAGTCTATCTTAGGGAAATGTTCTCTAATCAAAGTTTATCTAGATATTGTTTCCAAGGTTATTGCTAAAATTCTTCTAATACCAACTGTAACACCCCGATCCCGGTTACCCAGAGTCAGTGCATTATTTTAATACATTGGCATGATTACAAGGAATCAAGTCCCGAAGGAATGATCGATTTAGCAGTCTTGGAAAATAGATTACATTAATAAATGTTACATTACAATTTATAACATACAAAGCAACATAAATAATCCTTTATGAATGCCATTATTCCCTTGGATTAACCATGCATATCAATCACAATACACTTCTTGGAATCCTGGGAAAAATAAAATATAGAAAGGGGTGAGATCAGATGCTCACTAGGGATAACAACATAGCGGAAACTTTCATAAATAAGCATAAACATTTAAGGCAATGTATAACTAAAACAAAAGCCTTTTAAACCTGAACTTCAGCATAATATGGAAAAAATAAAATGAAATAATTCTATTTACTTATTCACATGTATATTCTACTAGTTGAATAATAACATGCCATATCAATAACCATTTTCATAATGATGAAATGCATAATGCCAGAATATCATAACCACGTAGCCAAGGCCTCGTACCAAGACTACAAATAATATTTTGTCAAGGCATCATGACAAGACACTAGTTTGTCTCATGAGACCTACCGATGCATTGAAGAGCTATAGCGGGCTCCACCCATCACATACTAAGTCCAATTCATTCCTCATATGAACAGGTTTAAACATAACATAAACATTCATATTAAAACTAGCATACGAAATGTCAATACTTTCTCCATAAACCATGAATGGTATAAAAATAACACATCAACAGTCAAACATATCACAAAACCTTCAATACAATATGGAAGTTTTGTATCATAATAAATTAACTTCAAATAAGCTTAAAATCCATCAAAGGATGTTGATATAGATGAAATAAAAACTATTTGAGAGAAATATCTACTTTTTGAAATCATTGAAAAGTCACACATTTATAAAGGAAGTAATTTAAAAGAGATTTTTGAATCAATGTGTCCCATACCACTTTTGAAACTTTTGAAAAGGATTATAATTTCAAAACATTCATATCCATATAAATAAATCCTTAAAATCATTTTGAAAACATGGACATTAATTCAAAATATTTAGAAAGATAAATCTTTAAAACATTTAAAAGTCACATAATTGTAAAAGAAAACATTTAATATGAAAATATTCTTATAAGCTTGTAAGGGAAGCTTTGATGATTTTCTAATGGTGGATAATAGCCACCTCTCCATATAAGTTAAAAAAATACATTCTTACCTTAATTTGTCGAAAAGGTTAAAAAGGTCATTGTTTGGAAAATGACGTAAAGATTCCTTTATAAACATATTATAAAAAGTCAAAAAAGGGTATAAATGAATTTAACCCATATTCTGTAAAATTGTAAGAATGTTTTGAAATACATTTTTATGAAACATGGATGTGGATGATAAAGAGGTCCCAGTATATAATTACATATAAACAACCTCAGATAATGAAGAGATTGTGAAATAAACCCTTACCAATTTGGTAACTTACAAAACATACACCCCATGAAAGAGGTATCATACAATGAATATGTAAATACACATAAATTAAAGTGTATTACACAAATAACACAATTATGGTCAGTACATACACTATACAAAAGTTAATTGTGGCAATATGACATGAATCTCACGGGAATAAGGAGTGAGATGAAAGCCCCTTACCTTGAACTTTCCTTTAGTTGAGGGTACGTTTAACCTCATGTATGAAGACTATAGTATGTTATTAAATTATACCAAAACCATATAATATTTATTATATCATACATTATTCATTTATGACTTTATACTATCCATTTAATAATAATTTCCATGTTATATTAATATTCCGGTTAATAATCTCTTTCTTTATCGTACGTGTTTTAACTTGATAATATTGATTGTATAACATAGATAATGATTTAAATACTTCCAGAATATAAAAAATGATTTATTTATCATATATATTTAGAATATAAAAATTTATAATAAACGTATATATGAAATGTAAAACACCATTTATGGAGACGGTACTCCGTACGTATGAATAAACGATGTTTCTGTTTTCATATAGTATTGAACGGAAGTGAATAAGATATATGTAAGTACATAAATACTTATATATCTAAATATATATATCTCCAGTAGCATTATTATATAATATATTACATAATTATTAGTAATAAATATTTTTATAATCGTCGATGAATGGTGAACTTGGAAATGAATCTCATCGCGTCGTGGAGAGGGTAATCTGTACGTACACATGAGTGAAAATATCATTCTTTTGATATTAATATAATATATAATTGGATGTTATATAATATATACATAATCCTTATCATGTTATATTTTTTATTTACATCAAATAAAAATCATTATTATACCCATCCCAATAATAATGTATTGAATAACAATTACACCATGACGTGGAGACGGTAAGCCGTACGTACGCACGTACGGTGACATGTCATTCAAAGGGTGGATTGAATAATGAATTTGGTTGTACCATAATTATAATAACATCACATTATATAGAATATAATGGAGTCATAATTTTATAATGGAAACAAAAAAGAAAAAGGAAGTGGAAGTAGAAAGGAACTTGAAAGTGGGTGGTGAAATCATTACCTCTTCTTCGGGTTCCTCTTTTTGATTTGATCAAAAGGGATCCTTAGTTTGGCTTTCTGATCAAAATAAGGTCTCTAGGATGAAGGTAAGGTATTTGAGAGGGTATTTAGGCAGGGTTTGGCGGAGCCAAATGTCTTATAAGGTGTGAATTAGAGAGAAGGAGGAGTTCCCTTTTATAAGTGGGGTGAGGGGCACCTTAGATAAAACATAAAATATTATTTTATAATAAATTCATATTCGGTTTATAATGGCTCCAAAGTTGATTATTTAAACTCTAAGGTAAGGATAGGTCTAAAAAAACTCAAAAAATAGGTTTTAGAAAAGTTTAGGTTACCTTTTTAACCTTATCATTTAGATTTAACTCTAAGTTAAATAATTTAACTTTTACTGTGTCTTCTTGTATTCTTACAGTATATGGTTTATAAACTTACTATATACAGCCAATAGAACCCCAATTGGTTAATTAATGTCATATATATTATTATAGAAGTCTTTTTTCTGAACATTAGATTTTTAGTACCATTATATCAATTAATAATATAATATTTGTTTTAAAAACTATTTTATGTCAATTTTGACACTATTTGGTATTTGTTTTTTTGTTAAAATAATAAAAACATGATTACTTAAAAAAAATACATTTAATAAATTCTAAAATGTCATATTCACCAAAACAATTCGTGGATTTCATAAATACTTTTAAATTATATTTATTTTAATATTTATAATACCATTTATTTGATTCTTTCATGAATAAGGTAATTACTACATCATCATTGTGTCATAAATAAATTAATTTATATAATGTCTAAAAATTATAAATAAAATACCATGATGTAGAAAATATTTTTATCTTTCTAATTAATATTTATATTCAAATTTATCTTATGAAAAACCCTATATAAAAAATGTTTTAGTTATTAAACATTGATTTTAACTCTTTTAACTCTTTTTTGAATTAAATAATAATAAATGTCCAAATCTAATCCAAGTTGACCTAAATGATGATATTTTATTCCTAAGGTTGTTTTTGGTCGATAAAAACTTGTCCAATAGAATTAGGACATTTGTGATGGTTATATTAATATCATTTTTACCCATAATTACCCTATTTACTTTTAACCGGGGTAAATAAAAGTAAAAAGTTACTATTCACAAAAAATTATTTTCATCTCATTGAACCCAATTTACTCCTTGATATTAACTGTGTCTCTTGGATTTTTGAAATTCAGCTCACAGAAGCAGTAAAATTAAGTTTTATGTGAATTTGGAAAAGCTCATAGGAGGTTAGTAAAAGACGGTGAAAAGTTCAATAAAATTTTTATATATCTAAAATTATTATAAACCAACTCGAATGAATTACATTGAACTTATATAGGTATTCTGTATCTATTTTGACATTAAATAATTTAAATAGAAATTTGGTTTTAAACTATAACTCCGTGTTTTTTTACTATTCCTAAAAAATTAAACGTTTTCAGAAAAATACCAAAAATTTACCCTAAGATAATTTTGATATTCCAAATTCAATAATGAAGTCTATTTTACCAAATTAAAAACATAGAAGTTGAATTATTAATTTAAAATCAATTACCGCTGTCAAAACAAAAATCTTTTTTTTAAGAAAGAATAACTATCAAAAGATTGACACTTATTTATGTATGATTTAAATGTGAAATTATTTCAAATGACCAATATTGGATTAAATTGTAAAAATATATTCTAAATATAATTTAAAACCACTCAAATTCAAAATTTGTCACTATTAATTATTTCGATTAAAAAATTTGTTTTTAATTCAAATTTAGTAATTTTAACTATTCATCAAAATATGAAAGTCTTCAGAAAAGTACCAAAAATTCACCCCAAGAGAAATTCAATATTCCGAATCCAAAAATGAAGTCCATTTTAAAGATAAAATGTACAAAATTTCAAAAAGTGTGTATTACTATTCATAACAGGTAGTTTGATTGGTTGTGGTGTGTGTTAGAACTTGAAGTTGCGTGTAACGACCCGAAGCTTGATGTACATGGACATTACATTACATTTGAGGAATACTTAGTACATTACAAAAAAACACACACAAGGACCGTAATAGTTTAGTGTCTTTGGAAACTCGGAATATAATCTTCTAATCCTGGTGAAAGATCTTCAATATCTCCCATAAATATCTTCCCTTTTTTTACCTAAAACCTTTATTTATATCCTGGGGAAAATAAAACATAAAAGGGTGAGCTCAAATGCTCAGTAAGGGTAAATAAAAGAAATATAAATCACATCATATACATAAGAACATAACTTAATCTTAACCTGAAAAAGAGATCATAATTTCATAACCTAGGATAACTCATGGCAGTGAAATGTATTCACAATAATCATAACTTAAAACATTAAACTTTGTGGCATACACACATAATCATAGAGAATCATTTCTTGTTAGTCAAGACTCATTGCCAAGACTATCTTAGTGGACAAAGTCCATTTCTGAATCGAGTGACCCTCGTTTCAGTCCTGTTTCACTGAACCGGTATAACCTACCATTCCAGCCATATCTATCTCATGAGATATAAAATCTTCACCCAATGCATTGGAGGGATATATAGGTCCCACCCATCTCATAATGATACCATTCTTATGTGTGCCACAAAATCATAAATCATACATCATTGCATAACCCATGTAATAAAAATGGGATTCTTAAACAACATGACGTCATAAAACAATTCATATAAGTTAAAGGAATTCGTAAAAATATTTCCATCACAACATAATCAAATCCATGTAATAATAGGGATAGAAACAGAACCCTTTATTATCTTAGATGGAAAATAATTTTGATAAAACACTTGAAATCCATTCTTGGGGAAAATATCCTTTCTACTTCAAAAACATTTTCCTTTCTTAACATGTCTTACAATTTAAAAATAAAAGAAGTTGATTAAAAATAAACTTGAAAACTTGTAAAGGAAGCTTCTTGGAAATAATGTTTTAAAAATCCATTCATGCCGTATAAGTTAAAAAAACATTCTTCTCGTACTTTTGTCGGAAAAGTCAAAAAAGTACCCCGTACGAAAAACGACAAAATATTCCTTTCATATCTTTTACTAAAAACTCACCGAAGGGTAAAATTTGATTTAAAAAATTGTAGGTGGATGGAAATAATATTACATATTGAGGAAATATGGATGTGGATGATAAAATACACCCCAGTAAATACTAAAGTATAAACAATCTCTGATAAAAATGAGATTGTGATATTTCCCTTACCTTAGGTCCGATTTTCTTTGTACGTTTCCGAAGCTCCTGTATAATGGTTTAAATAATGTTATTGACTTATTCCAGAATCATACATATTGATATGATATCATATATGGTCATATTCTTAGCTTCTTGTTAATAATATTTCATTGTTACTTGTTACTCGGGTCTTTGTTGCCTTTTGTTCTTATGCGTGTTTTGCCGAATAAATTCTTATTCTTCTTTTAAGGTTATAGATACCTTATATCCAGAATGTTATTAGTGTAACATATATCATATTTATTCATTAAATTCATTTATATAATTACTATGTAATGATGATCATGTAGAACGAGTCGCATCACATCGTGGAGACGGTATTCCGTACGTACGCACGAGTGATGATATCGTGCCTATGATCGTGGAATTGTATTGGAGTATATATATATTATTTCAGTATCAATATTAATTTATAATAATCATAAATAGTTACTCATTACACCATTATACCCATCCTTGTAAGGTGGTGGTGGAAAATAGATTACACCACGGCGTGGAGACGGTATTCCGTACGAACGCACGCGCGGTGATTTCATTTTTCCGTAGGATGGATAAAAGGTGAATTAGGGTTGTTTCATATTTATAATAACATATCAGTATGTAAGTAATACTGATGTTATTACTTTATCATGAAACAACTAAAGAAGAAGAAGTTGAAGAAGAAAGAAATTGAAAAGATCGGTAATGGATATTACCTCGTCTTTGGAACGCCTATTTGAATCCTCCACTTAGGGAACTAAGATTGGTCTTTGAAGAAGACCAGGACCTCTAGGATTATTCTAGGGAAGTGGAGAGGATAAAATGGCAGGGGTTGGCCGAGCTTGAGTGCTCAAATTTGTGTGAGGAGGAGGGGGAGGAGGTGCCCTTTTATAAGGTAGGAGAGGGGCACCTTAGAAATATCTCAAAATATTATTTTATATTAAAGTCAAAATCGGTTTATAATGGTTCCAAAGGGTATTATTTCGAAGCTAAAGTGGGGATGGGTCGAAATACTATCAACCAATAGGATTTAGACAAGTTTAGGGTATTATTTTAACCTTATCAATTAGATTTAACTCTAAGTTAAATAATTTAACTTTTACCGTGTCATTTTTTTTTCTTTCACTATATGGTTAATACACTTACTATAACATGCCAAACGAACCCCAAATTATTTATTATTAATATATATATATCCTTATCTAAGTCATTTGGCCGAACCATAGATTTTTAGGAATAAAATAACAATTAATAATATAATATTTCATTTAAAAACTATTTTGTGTCAATTTTGACACTATTTGATATATGATTTTTGTGAAAGTAATAACAGAATAATATGTTCGAACCAAGTTGATTAAATCAACAATAATATATCATAGTAACCTAGAAAATTAGTGTAATTCATAAAAAGTCTCAAATTACATTTATTTTGGTGTTTATAACATCAATTATGTCAATATTTCATAAATACGATAATTACTGCATCATCTTTGTGTCATAAATAAATTAAATTATTTGATGTCTAAAAATTACAAATAAAATACCATTATGTAGGAAATCTTTTTAGATTTCTAATGAATATTTACAATCGAACTTATCTTATGTAAAACCCTATATTAAAAATGTTTTAGTAAATAAACTTTGATTTTAACTCTTTTAACTCTTCTTTTAATTAAATAATAATAAATGTCCTAATCTAATCCAAGTGGGCCTAAATGATAATATTTTACTCTTAAGGTTGTTTTTGGTCTAGATACACTTGTCCAATAGAATTAGGACATATGTTAGGGTAATATTAATATCATTCTTACCCTTAATTAGCCTATTTACTTTTAACTGTGGTAAATAAAAGTAAAAAGTTACTATTCACCAAAAATTATTTTCATCTCATTTAACCACATTTTACTTATTGACATCAACCGTGTCTCTCGGATTTTTGAAATTCCATTCATAGAAGCGGTAAAATTAAGTTTTATGAAAAATTCAGTTTTTTAACTACCACTTAGTAGTTTCACTATTCATCAAAAATTGATGTTTTTCAGAACAATGCCAAAATTTTATCCTAAGATATATTTCATATTCCGAATTCAAAAATGAAGTCTATTTTACCAAATTCATAACATAGAAGTTGCATTAATTAATTTTATAATTAAATCCCGCTGTTAAAACAAATAGCGTGTTTTTAAGAAACAATATCTATCAAAAGATTGACACTTGATTATGTCTGGTTTAAATGTGAAATTACAACCAATGACAAACATTGTATTAAATTGTAAAAATATATTCTAAATATACTTTAAAACCACTCAAATTAATAATTTATCACTATTAATTATTTCGATTAAAAAAGTTGTTTTTAATTATAATTTAGTAATTTTCACTATTCATTAGAATATGAAAGTTATCCGAAAAGTACCAAAATTTCACCTTAGGATAAATTCGATACTCCGAATCCAAAAATGAAATCCATTTTGAGAGATAAATTTTCTAAAATTTGAAAAGTGGTTATTACCATTCATAACGGCTAGTTTTAATAATATTTTAATAGCATATCGTTGTTTCGTGAAACTCAGTATTGCGTACTACACATGATATCGAGGAAGGTTGCGATTGCGTGTAATGTAAGGAAAGTCAAGGATGCGTGTTGTGAAAGCTCCTGTTGGTGTAGTGTACAACACAAGACATTAATAAAATTAAAAAGAATATTTTTCGTAAAATCTCGGACTGTTATATTCTACCCCCCTTAAAATGAATTTCGCCCTCGAAATTCGTCGGGGTTATAAATGGTTTACTATTCGAAAGTTTCTTTAATAGAAACCCACATCATAAAAAGGAATATCAAAACCAATCTTTAAAAACAAAAGTATGAAACGTAACGGTTACCCAAATAAACTAATCACTGGGTTTCCACATAGGTGAAAATATGGATATGGAAGAGAAATCTAACCATCATGTTCTGATGGAGAGTGGTAGAGAACATGGCTATGGAAAAGCCAGCAATCACAAAGCCATAAATTTGTGACGATCTAAGGTACAATCTGATTCATCAGATATAAGATCACTAGGACAACATTTTTGGTTTTCAAGATCGTTTCCCTAAAGTTAAAGAATTTGAATTTGAATAAATACTTACTTTATTTTGGTACAATCTCACTATTGTTCGTGCCTTTAAAAATTTCCACTTCATCTCTTAAATAAATGAAGTTGAATTTGTTATTCATGAAGTGTTAGCAGATCATGTGATAGAATGATGGGTCATTCCATCTATCTCAAACAAAAGGTTAGCAAAAATTATATACATAAGTCGATCTATAGTGAGATTAATCATATATGGTTCCTAAAATGGACTTTATACTTCATATATCATACTACTTAATATAATAAAACTAGTTTCTAATAAATAGGGACTTCCTGTAGGCCAGTGGTAGGCGATAAAGGCCAGTCGCACTTCGGTTGTGGGTTCGATTCCCACATCCTTGTCCGACGCAATGGGCTGTCACCCGTCCTGTAGGTTGTCCTTTTTCTAAAACTATATTACTATAACATCCCATCAATAATATCGAGAAAACATCTGTCCTTAAACAATACTAACTTATGTCTAACATAATCCATTCGAATCTATAGGCTTATCTATAATACTGCAGTCCACTCTCATAACATTGTGAAAACGATTACAAGAGATTTAACACCATAGTCGATCCCTATATATCATAAGATATGTTTTGTTAGTCACATTCCAAACATTCAAAGTCCTTAATCATGTATTCTCTTGAATACCTTAGTGAAAACATGAATTCAGTTAAAATTTAACACTTTCCACATACCAAAATCCTCAAAATTCTATATACTCAAACCATGATATCACTTAGTCCTTATATCAATCATGTGCTCATGAATACTGTCAAACATTTCATTTTCTTTTTATCCCTTCATTATGCGCATATCATCTGCTTTCCAAAATATTTGAATCACTTTTCATGGTTACCGGTACCTTAAAATTATTGAAAACCACAATAATACAAAAATATTATAATAAACAATAAATGTACCTCAACAACATTATTCTTGAATACCAATACATAAACACTTCAATCCATCCTCTTCAATTATTGTCCTGGAATAAGTCCTTCCATGATTTAGAAGTAACTTTTTAGGTCAGGGCATTGAGTTGGGTAATGCCCATGTTCTCCACAAATAATACATTGAACTCCATAACAGTCTGTCACTCTATGACCCTTATCTCCACACAAATAACATCAGTCCCTCCATTTGAGGTATTCTTCAAGGTTCTTCTTCCCTTCTTTAGAAATCTCAATCTTCCTTTATTTATGCTGCTCAACAAGCAAACATGAATAATAGTCTATCTTCCTCTTCTTTGATGAATTAGGTATACCACTAAATTTCACCTTGTTAATCATATATCGCGATGATTGATTCGGCATAATCACAATATCTTTCTCCGTAGGCATTACATAATTTTGTTGCTTATAGTCACCAATTTGTCCATTGGATTCAATGTTAACCGAATTCCGTCTGGTTCCCTCCATTAACTAAAACACAAATAGAATTCATTGAGAGGCAAAAATCATGCTAGAGAAAACAACATAGTAAAGGGGGAGTACCCTCAATATCTAACATCTTAGGTTAAATTCTAAGATCGTTACCGTAGTTCTAGGACTATATCCTATATGTATACTTATCCTTAAGGACATCCCTAGACATACCTTAGAAATATCTCTAGGGATCTCACTAACGTTCTCACATCCTAGTTTCAAAGGTTGACTAAACCTTTCCTCTGATACCAACTGTAACGACTCAAAGCTTGACGTACATGGACATTACATTACATGTGCTGAATACTTAGTACATTACAAAAACACACACACACAAGGACCGTAATAGTTTAGTGTCTTTGGAAACTCGGAATATAATCTTCTAATCCTGGTGAAAGATCTTCAATATCTCCCACAAAGATATTCCCTTTTTTTACCTAAAACCTTTCTTTATATCCTGGGGAAAAGGAAACATAAAAGGGTGAGCTCAAATGCTTAGTAAGGGTAAACAAAAGAAATATAAATCACATCATATACATAAGAACATAACTTTTGGAAATCTTAACCTGCAAAAGAGATCATAATTTCATAACCTGGGATAACTCATGGCAGTGAAATGTATTCACAATAATCATAACTTAAAACATTAAACTTTGTGTCATACACACATAATCATAGAGAATCATTTCTTTTTAGTCAAGACTCATTGCCAAGACTATCTTAGTGGACAAAATCCATTTCTGAATCGAGTGACCCTCGTTTCAGTCCTGTTTCACTGAACCGGTATAACCTACCATTCCAGCCATGTCTATCTCATGAGATATAAAATCATTACCCAATGCATTGGAGGGAGATATAGGTCCCACCCATCTCATAATGATACCATTCTTATGTGTGCCACAAAATCATAAATCATACATCATTGCATAACCCATGTAATAAAAATGGGATTCTTAAACAACATGACATCATAAAAAAATTCATATAAGATAAAGGAATTCATAAAAATATTTCCATCACAACATAATCAAATCCATGTAATAATAGGGATAGAAACAGAACCCTTTATTATCTTATATGGAAAATAATTTTGATAAAACACTTGAAATCCATTCTTGAGGAAAATATCCTTTCTACTTCAAAAACATTTTCCTTTCTTAACATGTCTTACAATTTAAAACTAAAAGAAGTTGATTAAAAATAAAATTTAAAACATGTAAAGGAAGCTTCTTGGAAATAATGTTTTAAAAATCCATTCATGCCGTATAAGTTAAAAAAAACATTCTTCTCGTACTTTTGTCGGAAAAGTCAAAAAAGTACCTCGTACGAAAAACGACAAAAGATTCCTTTAATATCTTTTACTAAAAACTCACCGAAGGGTAAAATTGGATTTAAACAATTGTAGGTGGATGGAAATAATATTACATATTGAGGAAATATGGATGTGGATGATAAAATACACCCCAGTAAATACTAAAGTATAAACAATCTCGGATAAAAATGAGATTGTGATATTTCCCTTACCTTAGGTCCGATTTGCTTTGTACGTGTCCTAATCTCCTGTATAATGGTTTAAATAATGTTATTGAATTATTACAGAATCATACATATTGATATGATATCATATATGGTCATATTCTTAGCTTCTTGTTAATAATATTTCATTGTTACTTGTTACTCGGGTCTTTATTGCCTTTTGTTCTTATGCGTGTTTTGCCGAATAAATTCTTATTATTCTTTTAAGGTTATAGATACCTTATATCCAGAATGTTATTAGTGTAACATATATCATATTTATTCATTCAATTCATTTATATAATTACTATGTAATGATGATCATGTAGAACGAGTCGCATCACATCGTGGAGACGGTATTCCGTACATACGCAAGAGTGATGAAATCGTTCCTATGATCGTGGAATTGTATTGGAGTATATATATATTATTTTAGTATCAATATTACTTTATAATAATCATAAATAGTTACTCATTACACCATTATACCCATCCTTGTAAGGTGGTGGTGGAAAATAGATTACACCACGGCGTGGAGACGGTATTCCGTACGTACGCACATGCAGTGATTTCATTTTTCCGTAGGATGGATAAAAGGTGAATTAGGGTTGTTTCATATTTATAATAACATATCAGTATGTAAGTAATACTTATGTTATTACATTATCATGAAACAACTAAAGAAGAAGAAGTTGAAGAAGAAAGAAATTGAAAAGATCGGTAATGGATATTACCTCTTCTTTGGAACGCCTATTTGAATCATCCACTTAGGGAACTAAGATTGGTCTTTGAAGAAGACCAGGACCTCTAGGATTATTCTAGGGAATTGTAGAGGATAAAATGGCAGGGTTTGGATGAGCTTGAGTGCTCAAATTGGTGTGAGGAGGAGGGGGAGGAGGTGCCCTTTTATAAGGGAGGAGAGGGGCACCTTAGGAATATCTCAAAATATTATTTTATATTAAAGTCAAAATCGGTTTATAATGGTTCCAAAGGGTCTTATTTCGAAGCTAAAGTGGGGATGGGTCGAAATCCTATCAACCAATAGGATTTATACAGGTTTTGGGAATTATTTTAACCTTATCAATTAGATTTAACTCTAAGTTAAATAATTTAACTTTTACCGTGTCTTTTTGTTTTCTTTCACTATATGGTTAATACACTTACTATAACATGCCAAAAGAACCCCAAATTGTTTATTATTAATATATATATATCCTTATCTAAGTCATTTGGCAGAACCTTAGATTTTTAGGAATAAAATAACAATTAATAATATAATATTTGTTTTAAAAACTATTTTGTGTCAATTTTGACACTATTTGATATATGATTTTTGTGAAAGTCATAACAGAATAATATGTTCGAACCAAGTTTATTAAATCAACACTAATATATCATAGTAACCTAGAAAATTAGTGGAATTCATAAATAGTCTCAAATTACATTTATTTTGGTGTTTATAACATCAATTATGTCAATATTTCATAAATAAGATAATTACTGTATCATCTTTGTGTCATAAATAAATTAAATTATTTGATGTCTAAAAATTACAAATAAAATACCATTATGTAGGAAATATTTTTAGATTTCTAATTAATATTTAAAATCGAATTTATCTTATGTAAAACCCTATATTAAAAATGTTTTAGTAAATAAACTTTGATTTTAACTCTTTTAACTCTTCTTTGAATTAAATAATAATAAATGTCCTAATCTAATCCAAGTGGGCCTAAATGATAATATTTTACACTTAAGGTTGTTTTTGGTCGAGATACACTTGTCCAATAGAATTAGGACATGTGTTAGGGTAATATTAATATCATTCTTACCCTTAATTACCCTATTTACTTTTAACCATGGTAAATAAAAGTAAAAAGTTACTATTCACCAAAAATTATTTTCATCTCATTGAACCACATTTTACTTACTGACATCAACCGTGTCTCTCAAATTTTTGAAATTCCATTCACAGAAGCGGTAAAATTATGTTTTATGAAAAATTCAGTTTTTTAACTACCACTTAGTAGTTTCACTATTCATAAAAAATTGATGTTTTTCAGAACAATGCCAAAATTTCATCCTAAGCTATATTTCATATTCAGAATTCAAAAATGAAGTCTATTTTACCAAATTCATAACATAGAAGTTGCATTAATTAATTTTATAATTAAATCCCGCTGTTAAAACAAATAGCCTGTTTTTAAGAAACAATATGTTTTCAAAAGATTGACACTAGATTATGTATGGTTTAAATGTGAAATTACAACCAATGACCAACATTGTATTAAATTGTAAAAATATATTCTAAATATACTTTAAAACCACTCAAATTAATAATTTATCACTATTAATTATTTCGATTAAAAAAGTTGTTTTTAATTATAATTTAGTAATTTTCACTATTCATTAGAATATGAAAGTTATCCGAAAAGTACCAAAATTTCACCTTAGGCTAAATTCGATACTCTGAATCCAAAAATGAAGTCCATTTTGAGAGGTAAATTTTTTAAAATTTAAAAAGTGGTTATTACCATTCATAACGGCTAGTTTTAATAATATTTTAAGAGCATATCGTTGTTTCGTGAAACTCAGTATTGCGTACTACACACGTTATCGAGGAAGGTTGCGATTGCGTGTAATGCAAGGCAAGTCAAGGATGCGTGTTGTGCAAGCTCCTTTTGGTGTAGCGTACAACACAAGACATTAATAAAATTAAAAAGAATATTTTTCATAAAATCTCGGGCTGTTACATTCTACCCCCCTTAAAATGAATTTCGCCCTCAAAATTCGTCGGGGGTTATAAATGGTTTACTATTCGAAAGTTTCTTTAATAGAAACCCACTTCATAAAAAGGAATATCAAAACCAATCTTTAAAAACAAAATTATGAAACGTAACGATTACCCAAATAAACTAATCACTGGGTTTCCACATAGGTGAAAATATGGATATGGAAGAGAAATCTAACCATCATGTTCTGATGGAGAGTGGTAGAGAACATGGCTATGGAAAAGCCAGCAATCACAAAGCCATAAATTTGTGACGATCTAAGGTACCATCTAATTCATCAGATATAAGATCACTAGGACAACATTTTTGGTTTTCAAGATCGTTTCCCTAAAGTTAACGAATTTGAATTAGAATAAATACTTACTTTATTTTGGTACAATCTCACTGTTGTTCGTGCCTTTAACAATTTCCACTTCATCTCATAAATAAATGAAGTTGAATTTTTTATTCGTGAAGTGTTAGCAGATCATGTGATAGAATGACGGGTCATTCCATCTGTCTCAAACAAAAGGTTAGCAAAAATTATATACATAAGTCGATCTATAGTGAGATTAATCATATATGGTTCTTAAAATGGACTTTATACTTCATATATCATACTACGTAATATAATAAAACTAGTTTCTAATAAACAGGGACTTCCTGTAGGCGAGTGGTAGGCGATAAAGGTCAGTCGCACTTCGGTTGTGGGTTCGATTCCCACATCCTTGTCCGACGCGATGGGCTGTCGCCCGTCCTGCAGGTTGTCCTTTTTCTAAAACTATATTACTATAACATCCCATCAATAATATCGAGAAAAATTCTATCCTTAAACAATACTAACTTATGTCCAACATAATCCATTCCAATCTTTAGGCTTATCCATAATACTGCAGTCCACTCTCATAACATTGTGAAAACGATTACCAGAGATTTAACACCATCATCGATCCCCATATATCATAAGATATGTTTTGTTGGTCACATTCCAAACATTCAAAGTCCTTAATCATGTATTCTCTTGAATACCTTAGTGAAAACATGAATGCAGTTAAAATTTAACACTTTCCACATACCAAAATCCTCAAAATTCTATATAGTCAAACCATGATATCACTTAGTCCTTATATCAATCATGAGCTCATGAATACTGTCAAACATTTCATTTTCTCCTTATCCCTTCATTATGCACATATCATCTGCTTTCCAAAATATTTGAATCACTTTTCATGGTTACCGGTACCTTAAAATTATTTAAAACCACAATAATACAAAAATATTATAATAAACAATAAAATTACCTCAACAACATTATTCTTGAATACCAATACATAAACACTTCAATCCATCCTCTTCAATTATTGTCCTGGAATAAGTCCTTCCATGATTTAGAAGTAACTTTTTAGGTCAGGGCATTGAGTTGGGTAATGCCCATGTTCTCCACAAATAATACATTGAACTCCATAACAGTCTGTCACTCTATGACCCTTATCTCCACACAAATAACATCGGTCCCTCCATTTGAGGTATTCTTCAAGGTTCTTCTTCCCTTGTTTAGAAATCTTAATCTTCCTTTCTTTATGCTGATCAACAAGCGAACATGCATAATAGTCTATCTTCCTCTTCTTTGATGAATTAGGTATACCAATAAATTTCACCTTGTTAATCATATATCGCGATGACTAATTCGGCATAATCACAATATCTTTCTCTCTAGGCATTACATAATTTTGTTGCTTATAGTCCCCAATTTGTCCATTGGATTCAATGTTAACCGAATTCCGTCTGGTTCCCTCCATTAACTCAAACACAAAAAGAATTCATTGAGAGGCAAAAATCATGCTAGAGAAAACAACATAGTAAAGGGGGAGTACCCTCAATATCTAACATCTTAGGTTAAATTCTAAGATCGTTACCACAGTTCTAGGACTCTATCCTATATGTATACTTATCCTTAGGGACATCCCTAGAAATACCTTAGAAATATCTCTAGGGATCTCACTAACATTCTCACATCCTAGTATCCAAATGTTGACTAAACCTTTCCTCTGATACCAACTGTAACGACCCGAAGCTTGACGTACATGGACATTACATTACATTTGCGGAATACTTAGTACATTACAAAAACACACACACACAAGGACCGTAATAGTTTAGTGTCTTTAGAAACTCGGAATATAATCTTCTAATCCTGGTGAAAGATCTTCAATATCTCCCATAAATATATTCCTTTTTTTACATAAACCTTTCTTTATATCCTGGGGAAAATGAAACATAAAAGGGTGAGCTCAAATGCTCAGTAAGGGTAAACAAAAGAAATATAAATCACATCATATACATAAGAACATAACTTTTGGAAATCTTAACCTGCAAAAGAGATCATAATTTCATAACCTGGGATAACTCATGGCAGTGAAATGTATTCACAATAATAATAACATAAAACATTAAACTTTGTGGCATACACACATAATCATAGAGAATCATTTCTTGTTAGTCAAGACTCATTGCCAAGACTATCTTAGTGGACAAAGTCCATTTCTGAATCGAGTGACCCTCGTTTCAGTCCTGTTTCACTGAACCGGTATAACCTACCATTCCAGCCATTTCTATCTCATGAGATATAAAATCATTACCCAATGCATTGGGGGGAGATATAGGTCCCACCCATCTCATAATTATACCATTCTTATGTGTGCCACAAAATCATAAATCATACATCATTGCATAACCCATGTAATAAAAATGGGATTCTTAAACAACATGACATCATAAAACAATTCATATAAGATAAAGGAATTCATAAAAATATTTCCATCACAACATAATCAAATCCATGTAATAATAGGGATAGAAACAGAACCCTATATTATCTTAGATGGAAAATAATTTTGATAAAACACTTGAAATCCATTCTTGAGGAAAATATCCTTTCTACTTCAAAAACATTTTCCTTTCTTAACATGTCTTACAATTTAAAACTAAAAGAAGTTGATTAAAAATAAACTTGAAAACTTGTAAAGGAAGCTTCTTGGAAATAATGTTTTAAAAATCCATTCATGCCGTATAAGTTAAAAAAAACATTCTTCTCGTACTTTTATCGGAAAAGTCAAAAAAGTACCTCATACGAAAAACGACAAAAGATTCCTTTCATATCTTTTAATAAAAACTCACCGAAGGGTAAAATTGGATTTAAACAATTGTAGGTGGATGGAAATAATATTACATATTGAGGAAATATGGATGTGGATGATAAAATACACCCCAGTAAATACTAAATTATAAACAATATCGGATAAAAATGAGATTGTGATATTTCCCTTACCTTAGGTCCGATTTGCTTTGTACGTGTCCGAAGCTCCTGTATAATGGTTTAAATAATGTTATTGACTTATTCCAGAATCATACATATTGATATGATATCATATATGGTCATATTCTTAGCTTCTTGTTAATAATATTTCATTGTTACTTGTTACTCGGGTCTTTATTGCCTTTTGTTCTTATGCGTGTTTTGCCGAATAAATTCTTATTCTTCTTTTAAGGTTATAGATACCTTATGTCCATAATGTTATTAGTGTAACATATATCATATTTATTCATTCAATTCATTTATATAATTACTATGTAGTGATGATCATGTAGAACGAGTCGCATCACATCGTGGAGACGGTATTCCGTACGTACGCAAGAGTGATGATATCATTCCTATGATCGTGGAATTGTATTGGAGTATATATATATTATTTCAGTATCAATATTAATTTATAATAATCATAAATAGTTACTCATTACACCATTATACCCATCCTTGTATGGTGGTGGTGGAAAATAGATTACACCACGGCGTGGAGACGGTATTCCGTACGTACGCACGTGCGGTGATTTCATTTTTCCGTAGGATGGATAGAAGGTGAATTAGGGTTGTTTCATATTTATAATAACATATCAGTATGTAAGTAATACTGATGTTATTAATTTATCATGAAACAACTAAAGAAGAAGAAGTTGAAGAAGAAAGAAATTGAAAAGATCGGTAATGAATATTACCTCTTCTTTGGAATGCCTCTTTGAATCCTCCACTTAGGGAACTAAGATTGGTCTTTGAAGAAGACCAGGACCTCTAGGATTATTCTAGGGAAGTGGAGAAGAGAAAATGGCAGGGTTTGGCCGAGATTGAGTGCTCAAATTGGTGTGAGGAGGAGGGGGAGGATGTGCCCTTTTATAAGGGAGGAGAGGGGCACCTTAGGAATATCTCAAAATATTATTTTATATTAAAGTCAAAATCGGTTTATAATGGTTCCAAAGGGTCTTATTTCGAAGCTAAAGTGGGTATGGGTCTAAATCCTATCAACCAATAGGATTTATACAAGTTTAGGGTATTATTTTAACCTTATCAATTAGATTTAACTCTAAGTTAAATAATTTAACTTTTACCGTGTCTTTTTGTTTTCTTTCACTATATGGTTAATACACTTACTATAACATGCCAAACGAACCCCAAATTATTTATTATTAATATATATATATTCTTATCTAATTAATTTGGCAGAACCTTAGATTTTTAGGAATAAAATAACAATTAATAATATAATATTTGATTTAAAAACTATTTTGTGTCATCTTTGACACTATTTGATATATGATTTTTGTGAAAGTCATAAAAGAATAATATGTTCGAACCAAGTTGACTAAATCAACACTAATATATCATAGTAACCTAGAAAATTAGTGTAATTCATAAAAAGTCTCAAATTACATTTATTTTGGTGTTTATAACATCAATTATGTCAATATTTCATAAATAAGATAATTACTGCATCATCTTTGTGTCATAAATAAATTAAATTATTTGATGTCTAAAAATTACAAATAAAATACCATTATGTATGAAATCTTTTTAGATTTCTAATGAATATTTACAATCGAATTTATCTTATGTACAACCCTATATTACAAATGTTTTAGTAAATAAACTTTGATTTTAACTCTTTTAACTCTTCTTTGAATTAAATAATAATAAATGTCCTAATCTAATCCAAGTGGGCCTAAATGATAATATTTTACACTTAAGGTTGTTTTTGGTCGATATAAACTTGTCCAATAGAATTAGGACATGTTTTAGGGTAATATTAATATCATTCTTACCCTTAATTACCCTATTTACTTTTAACCGTGGTAAATAAAAGTAAAAAGTTACTATTCACCAAAAATTATTTTCATCTCATTGAACCACATTTTACTTACTTACATCAACCGTGTCTCTCGGATTTTTTAAATATCATTCACAGAAGCGGTAAAATTAAGTTTTATGAAAAATTCAGTTTTTTAACTACCACTTAGTAGTTTCACTATTCATCAAAAATTGATGTTTTTCAGAACAATGCCAAAATTTCATCCTAATCTATATTTCATATTCCGAATTCAAAAATGAAGTCTATTTTACCAAATTAATAACATAGAAGTTGCATTAATTAATTTTATAATTAAATCCCGCTGTTAAAACAAATAGCGTGTTTTTAAGAAACAATATTTATCAAAAGATTGACACTTGATTATGTCTGGTTTAAATGTGAAATTACAACCAATGACCAAAATTGTATTAAATTGTAAAAATATATTCTAAATATACTTTAAAACCACTCAAATTAATAATTTATCCCTATTAATTATTTCGATTAAAAAAGTTGTTTTTAATTATAATTTAGTAATTTTCACTATTCATCAGAATATGAATGTTATCCGAAAAGTACCAAAATTTCACCTTAGGCTAAATTCGATACTCCGAATCCAAAAATGAAGTCCATTTTGAGAGCTAAATTTTCTAAAATTTAGAAAGTGGTTATTACCATTCATAACGGCTAGTTTTAATAATATTTTAATAGCATACTGTTGTTTCGTGAAACTCAGTATTGCGTACTACACATGCTATCGAGGGAGGTTGCGATTGCGTGTAATGCAAGGCAAGTAAAGGATGCGTGTTGTGCAAGCTCCTTTTGGTGTAGCGTACAACACAAGACATTAATAAAATTAAAAAGAATATTTTTCAAAAAATCTCGGGCTATTACATTGCGTACAACACACGCTACTGTATTATTCAAAGAGAAGCGTACCGTGGAAGCTTGGGGTGTTATAGCCACAGTCCATAAAAACTGTGTACTAAGAACCATATATAAGTCCTAATAGAAGCGTCAAGTAAAACATGAGTTACTGTCTGAAATAATAGTCAGTGACACCCTTTGTAGATAGACTATCTCCCGAACATAAAAATCTCCCAACTTCTCCACTGAATAAGTCTCCTATATTGGAAAGAAATGAGTTACTTTTTTCAATTAGTCTATATTCACCCAAATAGTTTTTATTCTTCCAAGGCATCCTTTGGAGAGTCACCAAAAAATACATGGTAACGTTACCCCATTTCCATTCCCAAATGTTCAATGGTTGTAACAAACCTTTAGGTTGTTGATGATCAACATTCACCTACTGACAGGTGTTTCATCATGTCACAAACCCCACTATATCCTTTTTTATACCCAAACACAAAAAAATTCACTATATGACATGGTACATTTTAGTCACAAATAGATGTACTGCTCACATTGAGGCATGAAATTCGTGCATTATCCCCCCCCCCCCACCTGCATGATCGTTGGCATAACAACCTAATTCTGGACATATGTGATCTCATTCCCATCTATGCTTCAATCAAAAGGTGATTACCCACCTTCAAAGATTTCCCTCAGGTTCAAACACACTAGATATTCATAATTTCTATCCCTGATATATCGCAAAAGATTAGACTCCACTGCAACCAATACTATGGTCATCCACTCCTGACTCTATTAAACCACTACAAGCTTCTCATCCAGTAAATCCATCATCTTCCACTCAGCACTAGAATCGTAAACCTCCCGAGTATGAGTTTTCTTAATCAGAGAATCAACAAAAATATTCCCATTTTGGGCATATATTCCCACTCAAAAATGAAATATGGTATATAATCAACTAATCTTTACTGCTGAAGATTCAAATCTCACTATGAAAAGATATAATTTAAGATATTGTCTTTTTTATACACAGTATAATTTTCACCCGAAACATAATGTTTCCAATACTATAAATCATAAACCACCACTTCCAAATTGATGTCATGCATAGGGTATTTCCATTCATGTGGCCTCAAATACTATGACCCATACCCCACAACACAATATCCCCACATCGATACTACTCCAAGTCCAATTTTAGAAGTGTCACAATAAAATGTATACTCTTCATTTGAATTAGGTTGGATCAAGATTGGTGCCGATTTTAAATTATTATTCAATTACTAGAAATCATTCTCACATACTTCTGAAAAAAAACTTCATACCCTTTTTGTCCAAGCCCAAAAGTGGCACTTCCAAATAGGAAAACTCCTCAATGAATCTTTGATAATATCCCAACAAACCCAAAAAGCTGTAGATATCGAATATGTACTTGAGATTCTCCCAAGAAAACAATTCCTAGGATTTCTCTAGGTCTACTGACACAACCTACACTGAGATAATGTTTCCCAAGAAGCATACCAAATTGATCCAAAACCAGCACTTAGATATTTTGGTGTATAGTCGATGCCATCTCAATGTATTCAGGATGATGTCAATATGTTGGGCATGACTGCCCTGGGTCTTGGAATGCACAAATATATCTCCATAAATACTACCATAAAAATATCTAGGCATAGATGAATGATTCTATTCATAAAGTCAATAGTAACTGATGGTGCATTCATTAACCCAATTGATATAACAACGAACTCATATAGGCCATACATATTTCTGAAATTAGTACTTGGTATGTTAGAAGGTTTAAATCTCAACTAATGATACCCTAATCTATAGCATATCATGGAAAAGAAAAAATCTCCACTCAAATGTCCCAACAGATTATCGATATGTGGGAGAGGATACTTTTTTTTCATAGTCATCCAATTTTACTTCCGGTAATCAACACATAAGTGAAAAATCCAATCAGCCTACTTGAAATATAGAAATGGTGAAACCTAAGGTGACATATTTGTATGGTTAATCCATTACCCACCAACTCATCTAGTTGATTATTGATCTCTTGAAGATATATCAGTTCCATTCTATATGGTGGAATAGAAACTAGCTATACTCTCAACATGAGTTCAATGGTGAATTCCACATCTCTTTTAGGTGGAATCCCTAATAAATTGTTAGAAAACCCATCATGAAACTTGAACTCTAAGGGTGGAAATAAATCTCACATTACAACATTTTTTTGAAAATGTCCCTTGACCAAAAGGACAAGGCTAATATTCAAAAAAGAATATGATGTTACAGGAGACGAAAATGCTGGGACTTATTTCAATCAGCCTCATAACGAGGGAGCATGACTACAGGAAATGAATCTAAACAAGTAATAGGATTACTAACTCACATATTAGCAAGTCCATCCACAACCATATTTGCCTCCTGATAAACATGAGTGATGATGAAGTTAAGACTCATAAGGTTCTTCATACATTCCATCCACTTTACAGAAATCCTCAAAGAGATATAGAGCTCACCATTTCTGATGGCCTGCACAAGAGTGCTAGAGTCACTTTCCATCCATATATTATTCCAACATTTCATTTTAGAAAATGAGACAACATGAATTATTCAAAGCATCTCCACCTCAAGTGATCTAGTCACACCACAATTTCCATAAAAACATCCCTTAACAGATTCATCATGCATCCTAAAAACCGCACCACACCCTACTGGTCCCCGATTTTCCTTTGCTCCACCATCTGTATTCACCTTAATCTAATACAAAAGAAGAGGCAACCAAAGAACTTCAAAAGTACCCAAATAAGGTATGAAATTTCCCTTAACAGCCAGGTTTTTCAGAATAATAAAATCATGAATACTGTTGTCGCAATAACCCATGCCAGCGCTGCACATATCTCTTATAGTAGAAAAAATATTCTTCATGACCAACTTCACATAGAAAACTTTTCCCAAAACAATGATGCATTTCATTTCCCCCATATAACATGGAAACATTCAGGTATATCCACACAAAGAAGATCACGTACCTTGGGTGATAACTGGATGAAAGAGCAAAACCGAAGGAGAGCTTGTAGGCCTGAAAATCGAAGACCAACCAGCTCAAAATCCTCTAGGGCCTTCTTCTAAATAGTAGAGGCCATTTCACAATTGAGAAAGAGATGCTCCGAATCCTCCCAATGCTAGTGAGATAACACACCTGGAGAAAAGGTGAATATCAAACATTTGAATAACATCATCATATGGTAAACTATTGTAATCAAGCCTCCAAACAAGAGTAAGACGTGACAGCCTGATCCATTTATTGTTGAAAGAAGATAACCAATTGAAGACAGTAAGATGGCCCTTGGTGACATGCTGATAGAAAATTTTTCCAGTAATAAGTCCATTCCTAGCAGGTTCCCTAACCAGAATATTAGGGCCATAAATAAAGGCATAATTATCTACCAAATCATGAAGCTCATCTGGGAGCGGTGAGGGAGGAGCATCAAAAAACTCTTTAATAGTGACATGCTGATTAGAATCATGGACATCCAGCTGGAAATTATCATAGAGAGTGGTACCAGTCCAATTATCAACCCAAAATTAGAGTGTCGAGTTACTATTCACAATCCATCGTGAGCAGTACATAATATCCTGAAAAGAAGCTTTAATTGATGGCCACAACGAAGAATAAATGTAAGCATTCATTTTCTTCCTTAATTTTCCAGAAAAGAGACCGTTGAGAAAACCCGTTGATTCATAATTGTTGTGGAGAACCTTCCAAACACGATAGGCTTGAATGGAATCATTGAAAAGAGCAATATTTTTTTATTCCAATGCCACTATTATACAGAACAAGACAACAAGCCTTCGATGAAATTGTGACCATTTTCCTCTCATGTATATTTCTAATCCAAATAATGTTCCTGATAGAGATATTAAGATACTTGAGAAGTCCTCTCGGCCACTTATAGACCTTGAACGAGTGCACCAATTTAGAAACAATAACCGACTTCACCAAACTTAAACACCCAAACATAGATAGACTCTTCCCCTTCTAGGATGAGAGTTGTCCATTAAACCTGTCAATGATTTCAGAAAATAAATACACTCTAGGATTCCCCCAAAATAATGGCACACCGAGATAATGAAAAGGTAGGACCCATTCTTATATTCCTAACTCTACAACAATCCAGTGCTTCCTAGAGATAGAAAATCCATTCCCAAAGTGTATGGAGGATTTATCCCAACTTATACATTGTCCAGAAGCACCCTCATAATGATTTAGAACTTTCTTTAGGACACTAGTATTCTTTTTTCTACCCTGTAAGAAGATGATAATATAATTAGCATATAAAAGATAATTTGGAGTGAGAAGAGACCTGGAAGCCTACATCGGCTTGAGTTGACCCCATGAGACCATGTGCGAGATGAGTCTACTGAGATAATATTCAGTAATAGAAAAAGGTAGGGCTAAGAGAGGATCTCCCTGAAGAACACCTCTAGAGAAAGCAAAGTACCCTTTCGGGGAACCATTAACCAAAACTGAGACATGTGCAGATCCAAAAAGAGTGGCCTCGGTATGCTAATAACTAATACGTACCCATAATCAAGTCAAAGCCTGAAATTTATAAGATGTAAATATACTATAGAAAGTGATACTCATCAACCTTAAGAGAACACCCCTTACATAAACAGATATATATGAATTTACTCTCAACATTTTATATATAATCAATACGCAACTCAAAAACTCCTCAACTAGGCTCAAACCTTCAACATGTTTTGATAAAATAAAGGAATGGGAGGAAATGATGTAAAATAAATAACATTATACTGTAGAAGCTATAATAATGGTACCTCTCACTATTAATGGTCCAACCTATCTATCCATAAGTGTAGGCTGCACTGCATGCAACTTTTCTTCCCCTCTTTCCTATGATGAAATCATATTCCCCGGAGCTGCACTACCCCACTAATACAAGAACTCTTTCCCAGAAATTCTATTTCCACTATGTCTATAGCCTCTTCCTGTAGAAATCTAGCTACTTGAATGATATGGTGTAGAATATCCACTTTCTATATGCTGATTCGGTCTCATTACACCCCCACTACCCGTATGTACCTAGGTCCTACATAAATTATTTTTATGTCACATATTCCCACAGACAGGAACAATACTGGTTATCAGGGGAACTTTATTTAGAAGTGTCTTAAACAACCACATTGGTGATTGATCACTCGTGTAAGGTCCTGGGCAACTGATCCCTTTGGCTGAGTACTCCATTTCCCACTACCATGCCAAACACTATCATATCAATGCTTCTTACTCTTAGAAGTTGTACCTCTTAATCATCCTTCCCAAACCACCTGTACTACACTGGAATCCTCCCTCAGGTTCCCATCACCTATGAGAGCCTCATTCACCATCTTAGTATAATTATTTAATCGAAATAGGTTAACCTGATTCATAATATCACATTTAGTTCCATCCTGAAAAAGCCTCACCCTACCTGTCTCATCTCCTGCCAACAGTTGGGAAAATTATAGAAAATAAATAAAGCATCCAACAAAGTCCATCACAGTCATACACCCCTGAGTCAACCTCATGAACTCAGCTACTCTCTTCTTCCATAGTATCTCTAGAAGGAATTGCTCTAAAAACATCTACAAGAGTCCCTCTATAACATACCATCATCTAATCTAGTCCATTCCTAAACGTCCCACCATCACTTTACTGATCCTCATAGAATTTAAGAAGACTACTTGACTCTCCTCCCTCTAAGAGTCTCTAAGTGGTTAAGTATAGTCTCTATGGACTCAACCTAGAACTCAATTCCCTCAGGTCCACACTCTCTAGTAAAATTTGAAAGATGTTGCAACTGGAAATACCACATCAGATCAGACATACTTTTCACAACCTATCCTGGGTATCATCCCATAAATAGAATTAAGTGGGAAATGTTCTCTCAGAATTTCTCGCTTATTTCCTCACATAAAACAATAAGTGTCTCAGGTCCCACATCTGGTAGATCATCTCTAGCCATGATATCCAGTCATACTCTTAAAAAGTTCCATTATATAGGTATATCTCTACAATTACAAACATTCACCTCTGGACACAATTCACAAAATCAACAACTTTATGTAAGAGGGAAACCAAAAAATCCACAACAAGTATTTTCCATAAACCCTACCACATGGTCCAAAACAAGTTGGTATCACTACCCTTAACTATCCTACATATTCGTCATGGTTAACAAGGGAAAAAACATTCTCATTACTCAAGTTTCTCATTTAGAGACCCATTTATTCTCATATTTCATAAATTTAAAATATTTCTCAAATTCATGTTAGGCACCATTTTCAATTAAATTTTCACAAGCTAAGAAACATAGTTCAATTTCATCAACTTACCCATAACCCATTTTCCTATGTGTGCCTAAAATGATACATGGCACAAAATAATATAGAGTGCCCATAAAAATGAATGAAACTCAAATATCATTCCATACTGATCCACAAGTCAAATATTAGAAAATATCAACATCAATTCTCACAACACACAATAAGTGTGTCACCCAAGGTTAAAAAACAATCAATTATAATAGAAAATAACAATAAAAAACCCCACCCAAGGTACTTGGGTTCTTCCCCATACATGGGATGGCCACTCCCACGTATGAGATCATAACCAAGGTCTGACTCTTCCATGTATCATATATGACTTTCCTAAATAGTAAGATAAAAGAAAAAGAAAATAAAACCACCTATGATACCACTTTTTAATGTCCCTACATGGGTGTCACACACTGGTGCCCCAACCCATTTTTTCACATGAACCCAGGTGCGCCTCTTTGGAAACCAGAGGCTACCAACTAGTAGCGAGGGTCTAAAATATCAACCATGGGGAGACTATACCGTCTTTGATCAGTGTAGATACACCAAAAGAAAATAAGAAACAATAACTGAATAAAATGTAATCATAACCTGAAATAATTCGTATCATAAGAATGCCAAAACTGGAAATACAATATCAAAACTAAAGAAAAAAATATGCCCTGTCAAAGTACATGTCAAGTATCTAAAATTAAACCCAAAATAAATACACTAAAGACTCCCCCAAATGGGTCCTGGATCATGTTTGGCTCCCTCATCCATGCTCCATCTCTTGCTATCCATTTAACATAAGTGCTTTTCACTTAACCTATCTATAAAACAAAAATTATTTTTGGTTATTGATCAGGCAGCCCCGAGGGAGGTGTGAGTAAAACTCAGTAGGATTCCACCAATGAAATCTAAAAAATTATCTATTCAAATGCATGTTTTTGTAGTTGTATAAATAAATAATCAAAATTCATAAGTAAACAGTTATCACATTATAAATTAATATTTATTTAACCAAATAACCCCCAGGTTCCCATAGACACCCATACCTCAATCCCAGCTTTTTCTCATGTTGGAGCCTGAATTATGTATGAGGGATATAAAATCTAAAAAATCAATTGTTACAATTATTAATTTATACTTGAATGCCCATATTACCATTCATACATCTCAAAATAGAATGACCATGTTACCAATATTTATTTTACAACTAAATGACCATGTTACCATTCATACCTTACATGTTTGAATGACAATGTTTCCATTATTTATTTCTCAACTAAATGACCAAGTTACCTTTCATTATTTCACAACTAAATGACAATGTTACAATTTATAACATATTATTAATTAAAAAATTAATTATCCACACTAATTCCATCAGTAGTTCCACAATTATTTAAACACAACAACTCCATTAGTTAATTCAACAGTTAATTAATCACATTAATGTCATTATTAATTCAACAATTAGTTTATCATGTAAATAACCTTAATTAATTCACCAATTAATGAAGTATGCAAATCCCATTAATTAATTCATCAATTAATTAATCAATATCCAAAATCTAAAAATAAAATTATTAATTATTTAATTAATTATCTTAATCACAATATCAACACTATATAATTAATTCCACAATTAATTATCTCAAATCTAAAATATCAATATCTCATAATTATTTATTAAATTAATTATATTAACATATAAATAAAAATATCACATTTAATTATATAATTAATTATCTCAATCTATAATTCAATATCTCATAATTAATTCTAAAATTATTTATCTCAATCTATAATTCCAGAAATCCCTCATTCGACGTCTCCTCAATTAACTAATTCACCAAATTAGTTAATTCAATCATGATCCCAATCGATAAATAAATAATAGAAAATATAAAATTATATACATGAAATTTAAATAAATAATTTTTGATTTTAATTATAGAACACCAAACTCAATTCCTTGATCAGATATCTCACAACAAAAAACCCCAAAATTTGAGTAGTGCAACGATGTAGAACGAGATCTGAATCTAAAAACCTAAATCAAGATTGAAAAATAAATATAGCTTAATATAGATCTAGATCTCAATATATAAAAATATATCTATATACAATCTAAATATGAAGAATAAACTCTTTAAATAATAGTATAATAAAGTATAAGGAAAATGAAACCAATCGGGATGAAATCCTCATATCGGGACAGGTGCATATCTTTAATCCGGGTTTCAAATCACTAAGAAAAAAGTTTGGGATGGCTCAGAATTAATTTGGGATGCTTTCAAATCATGAAATATTCATTATGTTCGAATGGAGTTAAATTTTGGGTTAATTTGGGGGTTTTTGGAAATTTTAAAACAATTTTCGAGTGACTTTAATGCCTACGCGTGGTTTGTTGGGACAAGGCACAAAATTTAGCCTAACTATGAACCTCTTATAGGTTGGGGGATGAACATTTCAACTAATATGAATCAAAGTTTGAAGAACCATGTTCCAAATATCAAAATACCCACTATCCAGGGTTGTACGATTTTCAGGGCTGGGGCGCACAGTTTGGGAAAACCATGCGCCAACAGTGGGCTTTCCCATTTCCTTCCAAAATTTACAAATTTCACCCAGATGAACCCCAAGGTAAAATGAAAAAGAAAAATAATAAAACCAAGGGAAAAATTACCCTGAAAATACCCCGATAAATTTTTATGAAATTCTTTTTTTACAGATACCACCCAATAGTGTTTTCTTTTGGGTATTTACCATAATTCCACTCCCCCTAAATTATAAAAGGGAATTCACTCTCTCCCTTATATAAACATATCAATACTTTTGTATTGTTAAAAACCTGAAACAATCAGCTAATAACATACCTCTTCTAATCCTAAAATCTTTTTCTTGACATAAAAAAACAAATGAAGTCTTTTAGTAAAAACTAAAACGAGTTACCCGAAGAAGAGGCAACGTTCATCAACAAGCACTGGTGTTTTATTTATTTATCCAACCTATAAACTATTCTTATACCATGATAATATAGTAATATCAGAATCCTAAATATATTGATATGTTTTTATCTTAAAGATAAAACCTACACCCACACACACTTTTATCAAATGAGGTACATATTCTTCGTTATTGTGTACATCAGATTACCACCTCATGAACCGATGTTGTTCATTATTACATTACCTCCTTTCATGTTTAAGAATAATGATTAATTTATAGTTTATATATATATTATATTAATAATTTATTAATTATTCTTTAATTATTATATAACACATACCTTCGTGCTTTCAATTTTTTGGGAAGATAATAACATCATTCATGTGTAAGGTAGACTACCACCTCAAGAAGTGATGTGATTCCTTCAAACATTACATGGAATTAATTAAGGATAGTTTTAATAAAAATATGTGATATATATAGCATAAATATGATATTATATATTTATATCATTTACTTTTCTTTATTTCAATATGACAAAAAATGTAAACCACGTTGATGCGTACATATGGTCTACCATCTCCTTGAACGATGTATCTCATTTACTATAACTATATTTTATTGATGACTCTAAAAACATATATATTGAATATATATGATATTTATATAATGTTTTACATTCATGAGATGATTAAATCTTGATCTAAGTAAGAGGAAAAAAAAATAACAAGTCAAAACATACTCAAAAAACAAACCAATTAACACCCAGAACAATAAAAATAATAAAAGATGATTAACAAACAGGTTATAATATTTTATAGAATAATTTTATATGATATTATAAATAATAATATTTTTCCTATAAAATTATTTAAAATAATTAAAACCATTAAATATTATTTTAAATTTAATTAAAACAAAATAAAGCACAAGGTCAGTGATTCTTGTCTCACTTTTTATTCCATGAGATATACACAATTTTAACCACTTATTTATTTTGTGTGGTGTATGTACTACCCCTATTTTATTTTATATCATGAAAAAGTTATCTTTATAGTATTTAAAGTTACATTTTAATTTATTTCTTTCACAGGGATTATAATTCAAAAGTTACCAAGTGGTATGGGATTTCGTCTCAATTTTATTTCATTGAGGCATATTGTAATGTTATGAACCTAATTACTTTTATATGGTGTATATAATTACCCATGACATTTAATATCTTGAATACACAATAATTCATGGTATTTATGTTTTAATTTTAATTATTTCTCTATAGTGATTTGAATTAAAAGGTACCAAGTAGTGAACAATTGGATAACTCAATTTATTTTCATTGGATTATATTCATTCTATGGTATCCTTAATATTCTATGATTATGTGTTTAATTAATTTGACTATAAATTTATATATTTACACTTGTGCTATGTGTATTTATAGTTTATACACTTAATCTATTCATTTATTAACTATCACTTCAACATTATTTTCATTTTAAGGGTTTAATTCACAATCTCATTCTTATCAAGATTATTTATTCTTGAATATCAATTAAAGGAAATTACCTGAAAATTTCTTAACAAACCCTTCCATTTTCTTATCCTATGGTTATTGATGATATTTTATGGAGATTTTATCATTTTTAAACTTATTTTTACTTAAAATATTTGCTAAAATATTCTAATAAAACACTACATCATTTCTCTCTTTGGTCAGAAATTTGTTTTCTTACAAAAACATGTTTTCTAAATTTTTTTTCCAAATTTTATCCTTTTCAAAACAATTTATTAATTTTTTTTACAATTTATTCTTTTTATAAAATTATTTTAAAAGGATAATCTTGTCACTTTAGAAATAAGGCACTTTTCTAAGATTTTTAACATGCAAAAGGAATATTTTTTTTTCTTTATATGAAATTACCTGCCATAATTTCACTAATGTTTCCTTTAAAATTTAATAAATATATTTTTAAAGATTTTTTAAATTTATTTCCAAGGAAAATAATTTTCAAAAATGGTTTTCAAAATAAAAAGGAAATTTTCTCGTAAGAATTATTGTAAAGATCATTTAATTTATCAAATACAACAACCTTCATTCTTACTCAAATGGGTATAGGTCATATTGATACCATCTTTATTATTACTTTGGATGGATTATGATTATTTTGACCAAGGATAGTATTGAAATTCACTACCTTGAATAATTTTTGTAGTCATTAACTTCTTCTTGAGTTATTCACTTTTTAGTGAACAATAAACATTAAATATCTATATAATTTATCTTGGATATGACTATTTCCTAAACCATATAATTTTTTTAACATTTGCTGTTTAATTTGAAAGTTATTTAATATCTGGGGAAATATTAATAAATCTATATACCTTATTCAATATAGATACTTTATAATAAGGAATATTGTTTAAAAATTGATTATTTGATATATGTGGAATGATATAGAATGGCATGACATCAGTTGGGCCCAATTATAGATAGAACTTTTGTACATCAGTAGTCTCATGGGATGAATAAGTTTTATAACCTCTGCTAAATGGGTTTCTACCCATTAGTTGTATAATATCTTGAGAATAGATCTTGATGGTTAAGGTATCATGTACTAAGGAAACATGGCATCCAATAATTAATAATTTCCATTATTTAGATTTTATTATTATTTCTTACAATATTTTCACTATGAAAAAAATATATGGATGCATTTTATTCTTAGTTTATTGAATAAATGATATTATTTTTAGTTGTTTACTTTTCTATATTGATTATTCCTTATCCAATTATTTAAATGGAATGTGTGCTCAATTATTTACCTTTCCATATTGATTAGGCCTTATACAATTATTTAAATGGAATTTGTTATTAGTTATTCTCCTTTACATATTTATTATTCCTTATCTAGTTATTTAAATGGAATGTTTTATTAGTTATCTACCTTTCCATATAGACTATTTCCTATCCAATTATTTAAATTGAATGTGTTCTTAGTTATTTACCTTGATATATTTATTATGTTTTTTGATTGATTATTTATTTCATTATACTTAACCATTACAGATCATTTGAGTTCACCGTTATTTTGTTTCGTTCCACCATGATTCCATGAAGGGCACTACAAAAGATATACAAGGAAATGCTACATGGAATAAAGTTATTTTTTTTAAAATTTTTTAATATTTTATTCATTTGTAATACAATAATCATGTATGTATCTATTTTACCAATAATATTAAACTATTTGGTCCTTTTTCATATTATTTCCTTGTATCTTATGGCAATTTAATGGTAGTAGACAATGATTTTGGGCTATTGAGGCTGGGTTCACTATAATTGGTATCTGAGAAATTTTGGTAGAAACCATGGGAAAAAGATGTAGGAAAACATATATAGGAGAACATAACCTTAAGATGTAATTTGAGGATAAGTATAAAAAATAGATAATGTTTGGCCAGTTATAGATTATGTAGGAATTCCTTAAAATACTTCTGTATATGGATACTATAAGTGGAGGTGGTTCTAGAAAAAATGTACCTAGGGGTAATAATTCAAAAAGGGTGCATTGTGATTTACTTGAGAATAACATGGTACATTAAAATGGGCCTTAATATGTACTTGGTTTGACACTATTGGGGGATATGCTTAGGATATTTTACATTTTCCTTACAAACCATTATGAAAGAGTTGAATAAATGAAGACAATGAATAACTTAAGTTAAACATAAGGTGTTATAGATTTAATATAAGGTTTACTGATTTATAAATCCTATAAATGATTATATTATTAAACCGTATATTAAATAAAGATATAAGTTAAAATAAAATTGATGAAGTAATGGGATTTGAGAATTAAATTTTAGAAGTATTTTTCTAATAATATTTTTGTTAAAGAATCATGAAACATATAAGGATTATGTTAAATTTTATAAGTAATTATGAATTAATTAGCTGAATAATTATTGATACCATCATGAGTTAGTGAGTAAATATTTATCATTAGTGCAAATTCTTAAAATCCACTTATTATGTTTTATGTAATGAGATTTTATTGAGATTAAGGATATTTTGGAAGAAATTTATAACAATAAAAATAAATTATTTTAGTAAATTTTTTAGTGGAAATATTATTTAAAAAAATTCCTTTACATTTTATAGACATAAGTTTAAAGGTATTGATAAAATTTAGGGTTGATGTATAAATAAAATTATTAGAATTTGGGGGGAAAAAGTTGTATTTAAAACCATAGTGAAAAAAATATTTAATGATTAAATTTCAGGGATGTACATAATATCTATTTTTGGAACAATATAAATACAATTTTGAAAAATAAAAATCTATATACTGGGTGAAAAACCATCATATATGTAAAGGAAATTGGGGTTTAACCCACATATATAGGTAGATATGGGTTTAATTCCAACCACTGACCTATACAATATCTTGGTTGATATTTTATTATTTTCAGTTAAATCAAATTTACTAATAAATATTAATAGCAAAAAAGTTGTATTAAATTTTTATTGGTTTGTATATTGAGGCCTTAAACATATTAGTTTTTGAAAATATCTATAGATAGAGGAAAATAATTTTCACTGTTTTGTGCACCATGCGATTCATTATAAATAAATTTTAGTGATTCAAGCATAAAAGTTTATTTTTTGGATATCAATTTATTAGAGTATAGGATGAATTGGGAATTAATAAAAGAAAAAACAAAGGATAAAATTAAGTTTATTAAATATTAACATATCAAGTATACTTTCATATATTTTTAGAGAGTGAAATAAATCCATAACTTTAATAAATGGGTCTTGAAACAAAAATGATATCCTAATACCTTCTTTTTTGTTGAACGAATGGTATTATAAATCATTACATATTTATGCCAAAAAAAATTTCATTAATCATTCACTTGTTTTTTATTTAAATTACCTCAATCACTCTCTATAAATATTTACACTTCCTCTAAGTAAATATATTCACTTACCACTACTGTTTTCTTACGTAGAAACTTAGATATATGTTATTTAATATTTTCATTGTACTTCCCTTTCTCTCTTATTAAGAGAATATTTTATTAAACCTTTTATGATGTGGGGTTTTTAAAAAGAAATTTTAAAATATCAAACCTTATATTACTAATATCATGTTTAAATTATGAAGATGCAATTTAGTTAAGGTGAGGAGAATGTGACACCCCGAAATTCTAAAAGGATAACATTTTATTTAATAGTTTGTATGATACAAAACAGAAAGTGTAGAATGGAATATAACATTTTGAGAATTTACAATATATTTAAAATTTTAAATAAATCCTGTCTATTCTATATATTTTAATGCTTGTAATACTAAGTTAGCTAGTATTACACACAACAATGAGTTTCGTTGAAACCTTACATTATATGAATCATTGAGTTTTACTGAATACTATTAATATTATTATTTAAAATGAAAATTATCTCATAGATGTTAAAATAAAAGTTATTAACAATACTAACTAACTTAGGAAAATATATGGTTAAATTACTTATCTACCAATTAATTAAAACATAATATAAATATCAATTTAATATAAAGGAAATGTTTCTATAAAAAAACTATTTTTATGCACCGAAGTCATATTGTATTAATAAATTAAATTAATTAGTGGATGATATGAACGAAATTTATATATTATAGATTCAATATTTTTTTAAATTCATCCACTAGCTTTCATAAATAAAATAGAAGAACAAATCCTATTTTACGCATAAAATGTTGTATTTTCTATAAAAGACAATTTTTCCTGTTTTAATGGTACACTTGTTTGAAAACAAAATTTTGAAACCTTAATAAATTTTATTTAAAAAAAGGAACTTAATTTTTTAATTAGTAATGTAAAAATTATGTTATGCTTAATTTCTGGTATTTTTCTGAGAAGACTCATTTTATGATGAATAGTGAAAAATAATAAATTTTAATTTAAAACTGAATTTTCTTCTAAATAATTTATGAGGTTAAATTATATTTTGAAGTGGTTTTAAATTAAAATTATATCAAATAAATATATATTAATTTTTTTTTCATATTAATCCTTTTTATGTTTAATATATATATATATATATATTTACATAGTAAACTTTTGAACATTTTCACTTTAAAAACCTGCTTTCTCATCCTATTAGAGGGATGAATTTTAAATTAATTTATGAAACTTCAATGATTTTAATTAGTAAAATGTTTTATATATGTTAAATGATAATAATTTGTAATGTCTAGTAATTTTAAATTATTTTTTATAGAAATCATTAGTAAAAACAATGAAAATAATTAGAATAATCATGTTAAAATGAGTTAACTTAGAGGTTAAATGTTAATATTAAGGGGGAAATCACTTAGGAACTTTTAAAAAAACCATTTTATGGAAATATTTCTACATGATACCCTATTTTATTGAATATTATTTATTTTTAGGCTCATTAATTAAGGGATACCTCCCAATAGTGTTTTATTTTTGGTATTCACAAGAATGCCACTCCTCAATTATAAAAGGGAATTCACTCTACCCCATTATAAAAAACCTATAAATTATTTTGTGACATAAAAACAATACCAAAATAAACTTCAAGAATAAATAACCTAATCCTATATTATTTGGTTGGAAATCAATAAAAAAAGTAAGGCTTTCGTTATAATCCAAAAGGAGTTACCCTAAGAAGTGGTAACGTTCAACAATGAGCACTTTTGTTCTATTTATTTCTCCACCATGTAAAATATTATTATACCATGATTATATAATGAAAAAAATTATCTTAAATATAATGATATATTTTTATTTTATGGTTACTTCCTACACCCACACACACTTCTAACAAATGGGATACACAACCATCGTTCGTGTGTATGACTAATGACCACATCGTGAACTGATGTCATTCGTTCTTCCATTACCACATTTCAAGGATAGAAATAATGATGGATTTTTATTTTATATATGATATATGCAAAATTTATATATTATTTATACTTATTTAATTATTATATAACACATAAATTCAGGATTTCTATTTTTTGGGAATATGATAACGTCACTTATGTGCTTGAAGGATAACCGCCTCGTGGAGCGATGCGATTCTTTCATATGATACATGAAATGTATTAAGTATGATTTTAATATAAAAATGTGATATATATAATATAAATATTATATTTTAATTTGAATATAAATATATCATTTACTTTTGTTTCTAACAATATGACTAGAAAATGGAAACAATGTCTATGCGTACATATGACCTATTGTCACTATGAACAATATATTTCATTTACGGTCACCAAATTTTATGGATAAATATAAATGAATATATAATAAATATATATGACATTAAAATCATGGTTTAAATTCAAGATAAAATGAGAAAATGATATAATTAAGAGGAACAAAAAAATAACAATTCAAAACATACTCGAAAAACAAGGCAATTAACACCCAAAACAATAAAAATAATAAAAGATTATTAACAAAATATTGATAATATTTTATTAAAGTATCATATATGATATTATAAATATTAATATGGTTCTTTTAAAATTTAATGAAATTCTTAAAACCCTTATACAATAGGATAAAGGGAGTTTAACCAAAAGGAAGCATAATGTAATGGATTCACGTCTCACTTTTTTTTCATGCGGAATACGCCATTTTAAAAAATTGTTTATTTTTTTTGGTTTATATAATGTTATTAATTTATTTTTTATATTGAATAAATTTATATTTATGAAATTTAATGTTAAATTTAAATTTATTTCTTTCATGTATATTATAATTCAAAATTTACCAAGAGGTAAGGGATTTCGTCTCAATTTCATTTCATTGAGGCATATTGTAATGTTATGAACCTAATTACTATTTATGGTGTATATAATAACCCTTGAAATAGAATATTATGAATAATTTATAATTAATGTATTTTAAGTTTCAATTTTAATCATTTAGTCTATGAGTATTTGAATAAAAATTTACCAAGTGGTGAAGAATTGGATATCTCAATTTCTTTTTATTGGGTTATATTGCTTCCCCATTATCATTAATATTTTATGATCATGTGATTAATTAATTTTAATATTTATTGATTTGTTTCCACTTTTTTGTGATTTTAATATTAACAAATTAATTGATTCATTTACTAATTCAAACTTCAAGGTTATGATTATTTTACGGGTTTATTTCAAAATATCATTATAATCGAGATTATTTATTCATGAATATATGTTGAAGGAAATTAAAAGAAATCTCTTATTACACCATTCCAATTTATTTTAATCTGGTAATTAATTATCTTTTTCATGATATATTTCAATTTTCCCACTATTTGGTATATAAAGGTTTTGAGAAAATGTTTTAATTAAATCTAACTTCATTTTTCTCTTGGGTCAAAAATTTTTTTTCTTACAAAACCATGCTCTCAAAAAATGTTTAAAAATGTTTTATTTATCCTTTTAAAAATGATTTATTCAAATAATGATTTACTATTTTTCTTAATACAATATTTTTCCAAAGGAATATTCCTATCACATTCTGAATAAAGCACTTTTCTATCCTTTTTACATGTAAAAGGAATGTTATTTTTACCTTGGATGGAATTAGTTACCATCATTTAATGGAATAATTATTTTAAATATTACAATAATATTTTTAAATTAATTTTTTTAAAAGTTAGTTTCAAAGAAAATTATTTTCAAAAATGGTTTTTAAAATGAAAAGGATATTTTCCTCAAGAATATTTTTAAGGATCTTTTAGTTTATCAATGAAAAAAACCTCATTCTTCATCCAATGGGTATACATAATATTGATACCATATTTATTATTATTACTATGTATGGATTATAATTATTTTGACCAGGGATATTATCAAAATTCACATCCTTGAATCATTTTTATAGTCATTAACTTCCCCTTGTGTTGTTCACTTTCAAGTGACCATTGAACATTAAATGCTTATATCATTTATTTTGGAGATGATAATTACTTATATTATATACCAATTTTACAAAGGGTGTTTACTTGAAAGTTATTGATATCCTAGAAAATATTTAAAAATCTATATCCTTTACTCAATATGAATACTTTATGATAAGACACATTATTTTAAATCAATTAGTTCATATATGAGGAATGATTTGTAATAGTAAAACATTGGTGGGGCTGATTATAAATAGCCCTTCGATGCATTGATAGTCTTATAAGATGAATCAATTAGATAGCCATAGATAAATGGGTTTCTACCCATAATTTTTAATGTTTCTTCAGAATAGTTCTTGATGGTAAAGGTATCATGTACCTAGGAAACATGGCATCCAATGAATATGCATTTCCATTTTTTAGATCTAGTTATTATTATATGTGAGATTTTCACTATGATGAAAATATATAGATGCATTTATTTGTTAGATTATTAATTAAATGACATGGTTTTTAGTTATTTGCCTTTCTATATTGATTATTCGTTATCCAATTATTTATATGGAACGTGTTTTTAGTTATTTACCATTCCATATTGATTATAACATATCTTATTTTTAAAATGGACTATGTTATCAATTATTTACCTTTCCATATTGATTATTCGTTATCATATTATATAATTATTATGCTTGCTTAGTTATCTACCATTACAATACTAGTTAGTCCTTATTTAGTTATTTAAATGGAATTTGTGCTCAGTTATTTACCTTTCCATATTGATTATGATCATTGATTTATTATTGAATTCACTTTACTTAAAACTTATTGAGAATTTGAGCTACAATTATTTTATATCCTTTCCATAAGATTCCATGAAGTGTTTTAAGAAATATATGTGGGGATATGATAGGTAGAATAATTGTTTTTTCCAAAAAAACTATATTGTAATTTTTGGAGTCATTTGTAATACATGACTCAGGTATGTAACTATTTTACCAAGACTACTAAACTATTTGGATATTTGGGATGTAATTTTCTTATATATTATGTCAATGTAATGGTATAAAACACCAGTTCTGGGCTACTGGGGTTGGGGTCACTACACTCAATATTGTGGAGGTCGCTAAATATCCAATACCAAAGAAATCCTCTTGAATCCTATCTACAACATGGGAGTATCAAATTGTTATCTTCATTTATTCATTCTCTTGAATATGACATGGTATAATCGTTATGGAATGGAGGTTATAATATTTTAAGAACCAATGAATGCCATCTTTATGTGATTTGTAGTGTGGACCTTCACTATAATATAGAGGTCCCATATTTTCCAGTTCTATGAAAAATAAACCTAGTATCCTCGGAAATATGAACCTTAATAGAAGAATAGATAAAATGGGTTGAGTATCCTCTATAGAGTTTATGCCTACACTATGGAAGGTTCTTCCACATATCACCCTTACACAGGTCAAGTTACCCTTACCTAAATACTAGGGTACCTTATATAGCTATGTTTAACCTTTATAGAGGTGGATACCCTCCCCCTTAATGCTTGCTCAGGGAAATTACATCATAGGTGAGCTTTGTATATTCTTACATAGGTTCACTAACCTTATGCAAGAATACTAATACCCTTCATGTGATACTATTACCCAGAAATCTATGGCATGGAAATTACTATGACAATATAGATTAAATTCTCTAGAAATATTTTGGGACATTATGAAAGTATCTAAAATATGATAATACTTCTTATACCAATTTTAAATGATTGTATTATAAAATCCTTCCCGGAAATATAAACATTAAGATTTATATTATGCATCATTTTAATTTAATTGGTTACTTCATCTAGACACTTTTCTCTTCAATAAACATTCACGAACCACCTTAATATTTCTTTATCATAGTGATAGTAAGACCATCTCTATGGATTTAAAATTCATCTAATCAATTTTTCCTCTAATATATATAATACTCATAAGGAAAGAACCTCAATCCAACTTCCAAACCAACCATCAAGGATATATCCTCAAAACTTGAAATACTTCTAAATAATAAGGAACATACTTCAGAAGACTTATTCATAAATCTTGAATACTTTATAATCAATGATTTATAATAATTATAATTATATCCATGAGAATTAATCTTCACAATAAATATATCCAGAAATATTATTCTTTATCAACATTCTTGGATTCTTCAATTGATAAAATCTTCCAAGCTATACATTAACTCATCTTCAACATGATTGGTTTTTCATTTAAATGAATACTCATTATTCATTGGCTATATTCGAAAATAAATACAACTCATACAACATGGTCTCAATAATCTCCAAATTTATATTTATTTCCCATTCCAACAACAATGATATGTCATTATGTACTCTTTAGATATTCTAATTTCTCTAACTTTTAAATTTACATCTCAATCCCCCTTTAACATCAATCATTTCATTATAAACTGTCTTCTATTTAATGAAATAAATAAAAATATATAGTAAGTGGTATCAATTAATATATAGAAATGTTCCATAAAAAATTACACTCTATGTTTACCGGGCTATTCTCAGCGTTGAATGCAAGATCATCTAATTTAGAAAACTTCACTATCCATAACCAACTAAATTTGATACTACTCATAAGTAAAACAACCTAAAATAAATCTACAATATAAATCCAAAAAATATAGGATGAAAAAATTGATGATACCACTTGAGATAACAATTGTGATACACATTTTTAGGTAGTTTTTCTACCTCAATCTTCAGTACTCACATCAACACACAAGTTATAACATTTAAAGGTCATATTTGTGGATACAACAACCATGTAACTTTTTGAAATTCAAACTCGTTATCCTTAATTAAAATTCACTATTTATTTGTTATAATCTGATTTTATTATCAATTATGAGGTATTAGGACAATATAAATTTTTCATTGACACAACCATCAAGCACTTTCTAAAAAATTTCATATTTTAATGAACCATTATTTTCTGGAAGCTTATTCATAATTAATCACTCAACTCCCCCCTCAAGGGAATCACTATTCGTCATCTTCATAAAAATGAATCTCCTAATATATGTATTTCAATATTTTCCATTATAATAATACACAAAAATTTATTTCTTCATGTGGTTTTTCACTATTTTCTAATTCCACATCATGGTCTAGGATGATCTTTTTTAATGGATTCTCTTTTTAATAGATATATCACACTATGAAGGAATCTTTAACCTCTTACAATCCAAAATATAAATCACATATGCCAATTTATAAAGTTATCTCCCTAATACTATACTTCACCTTCAATTTCTATAATTTTATGTACAAATTTAATAAACCATTGTTAAGAGAATAATATGAATTTCCATTCTCCTCAATGTGAATAGAAAGGTTGAGAGTTTTTCACCCATTTTTATCTATTCATCATGATTCCAAAAATTCTTTACTAATATGCTTTTCCTTTTTGTATCATGGTTCTATTCACATCCTCTTTATTTTGAAAACTACCTTTGTATTTTTCCTTTTGTCCAAAGGTATTTATAGGTACACTGTTCATCTTCATCAAATATTTTTCTTTGGCTTGTAAAATTGCTAAAAAAATTTGGGATTATGTACTAGAATAATCAAAAAATTTAAAAAATATTGTTTAACAAAAGATTTTTTATTTTATGACAACCTCTCATGAAATTTAGCCTCTTTATGTGGAATTTCATCTTTTACATTTGCACTATATTTTTATTATGATCCTTTAATCTTCATTAACATTTGAAAATATACATACCAAGAAACTAATATGTCATTAGGATTGATGATATATTTATTTGAGTTATCATATATAAACACATGAATTTAATTATTCAGAAAATTCATTTTTGATAGTTCATGCTTTCTGGTCTTCTAGGATATTCTTTCAAATTGAATTGCATAAAATTTTTCTGTCTAAGTTTATTTTCTTCTAAAACATAATGGTTTTAATCTATTTTGTATCGTTTTTAAAATTTATACACAAGGTTGAAATTTATTTCTTCTTTTGGATTCACTTTACTTTCTTTCTTGATACACAATGAGATATACATGAATCCTTTTTTTAAAACCTTTATAGAAAACATCATATATAAAATCATGAATGTAAAATTTGTTTAATCCTAATACATTTTTTATTAGTTATTATTATTATTTTATATTTATTTTCTTCATATCCCTAGATTTATAAATACATTGTTCTCTTGAAATGAGTGGATTGTAAAAAATATCCTTTTTAGATTCCCAAATTGATCACACAATAAAAAAATTCCTAAAAATCCTGATTCTTTCTTCTTGATTTTTTAATGTCTAGATTTCTAAATTTATGAACAGGAAATTTTTATGATTTTTTCACCATTGGATGTCTTGATATTGGGGAACCTGTAACCATAATAATTTTTTTTATCTGCCATTGATTTAATGGTATTAGTATCATTACATATTATCATCCATAATTGTACAGTTATAGATTTTAGCCCAATAATTTTTATGAAAATAGAATAAGAATGTTTAGGAAATAAAGATATTGATGATAAATTAATTAAATAAATTATTATGAAATATAATAAAAATATTTCTTGATCTTCTTTTCACATAATAAAGTAATTTTTATAATATAATCATCCTTTAACATTTCTATGAAATCTTCTCAACACATATTTTATTGTGAAGAATCAATATGTGTCATTTCCAAATTAGAAAATTTGATTTCCAAATATAATCAATTAATACTTGTATAAATATTCTAATATTAAATAAAGTGAATTCTATCATCCAAATAATTCATAATATCTCCAAAATCTTCACCATGAATTCTAATCTTTTCTTAAAGCAATGTGTCAAACTCCTTGATATTCTAAGATTTAATATCCAATTTTTCATTCCTGATATTAATTCTAGTTTTAATATTTTATTCCAATACATGGATATTATTCCCAATAATTTTAGTGGAATAATACTTTTATTTTATGGTATTGAGACACTCTTCTTAAATTTTTTATAATCTCACTGTGATATCCTTATTTTCATTTTCTTTGAGAGTAACCTGTTTTGAGATCTTAATGTAAGTAAGATATCTTTATCTCAATGTCTCCTCCATGTTTTACATATCACCATCTAGATTATTGAATTATTATTTGTGGATATAAAAAATACCATAAATTAAAGAAACCAATTAATTGGAAAATCTATAAATCATATCCTTTAATGCATCAATGGATGAATTCCATAGAATATGATCACAGCCACTGGAATCTTTTTCTTATGTACAATTTGAACAAAAATATTCATATAACGTAGTATCCCTTGAATCCATTAATCCAATTGAGGTATAAAATTTTTCTATAACCATTATTTCACACCAAACCACCTGTTATTCTCTTCAATAACCTGATACACACACATTTGGATCTGATGACAAAAAATCATGCTATGTATTTTTGTTTTTTAAAATTTATCTTAAAAATACACAATCCTTTACACAATTGAGGATATTTTCTATCATAGGTTTTGAAGTATTAAGAATATTCCTTTCATAATATCCGAGTTTACAATCATTATATAATAACTAAATGACTTTACTCAAACTAACTCCTTGATTGAAAGCAAAAACCATTGATACTTTATTGGATCCTGTGAAAACATTTTGAAACATGAGGCGTGCATTAGAATTTCCCAGTAAGGGATTTTAAATCCAGTGAAGATTCCTTTCATAAATATTTATTTGAAATATAATTTTAAATTATTTTATATCAATTATATAATATTTTATATAGAAAATTATTTTTAAAATATAATTCATGTGTTTTAGGAACATATAAATACTATTAAAAAACATTTGAAGAAATTAATTTAGAAAAAAACCTAGTTAACTTAATAAATAAATACCTTGAAATAATACTTTAATTTATCGTCTAAAAATACATTAAAAATGATAATCATTTTACAGATTAAAATTATTCTTGGAAAACCATAAGAAATCCATGAGTATACCGACAATATCACTTTTAGGAAAATTTCTTATTAATCTCATGGGTTCACTCCCCATTCCTCATCATGACATTTGATACCCAAGTGCCAAGATTAATTTTATGATTTTTTTGAAATGATTTTATTTTTCATTTAAAATATATTAAAAACCTTTCAAAACATATATAAACTATTTTAAAGTAGGAAAATAATTATATATCCACCAAACTTTAAAAAAATTTATTTTTCTAAATATTTTTAGAAATAAACTAGGAGAAATCCATAATTTTAATGAATTATAAACATTAAAAAGAAATTTCTATATATACCATGTTAATTAAATTGAATTTTTTTTATAAATATAGGTGGATTTTCCATGATATAAATAGTTCCTAGAAATACTGATATTCATTTACCATGTCCACCAATTTTAAATGGAAAATTACCCTCTCACGAACCAACCCGGGTCGACCTTGAAATGGAAACCTGAGCCGGTTCGTGACATGACCCAAGAGGCGTTCCCAATCCTCCCGGGTTGGAAACAAGCACCAGGGAATCAAAAAAGGCTGTGGGAATCATTTCACCCAATGTAAATAAATAAAGCAGCAGAAAATAGAACAAAGTAGTGCAGAATAAATAAACCAAATAAAAGGCTAAACAGGAACAAAAGAAAATAAAACTATCTGAAAGAGACAACCACTATCTCCGTGTGACCTCACAGATCACTCTCCAACTCATGACCAAACGTCTCCCAAAGAGAACACACCCAAGCTATATCCTACACAAACACTACAAACAAAAAATAACTATAGGCGTGGGTATTAAAACTCAGTAGGCTAGCCCGATATCTATTCCCAATACACTACCTTTAAATAAAGAAATTTACTAATTTCAGGTTTGAACTAAATTATATAAAATATTAGTTTCCACATACACTTTCATTTCTAAAAAAAGTATCAGTACATTACCCTTTTAAATTAAAAAACAAGTTTAATGTTTGAAAATAATAAGTATATTTCTTTTAAAAACATTTTTTGCGAACCATTTAGAAATACAAACATCAGTTATTAGCCAAAAAAGAGAAACCACACATAATACACAACACACACTAAGTGCAATGCAAAAAGTGGCACATAAGGGCCAACAATCAAACTAGACCTCTCAATCGTCCACCACAAATGAATAAACACTAAAGGAACATGGGTCGAACCTAAGAGATCGTGAAAAATCCAGAAAGTCCAATACATGTGACTCATCCTGAAGGCATGCCCTAACTCAATGATTTCATAATGCCCTAACGCTCGGCATAGCCCTACATGTCCTAACCGAGGGGACCAATTACCTTAGCAGCAATAACTCGGTATTCCCATGCTATGGGGCCACTATCCAGTGCGTAATCTAAACTAGTGCACCAATCGTTCTTAGAAGTTTCACTCATGATGCCAGGTTCCCATGTCAACACATACAATAAAAGGGGTGGGCCAACAAGATCAATCAAGTAGCACAAACATCACACACAACATATGTAGTCAAAAACACCAAAGGTCACCCTTGATTTACCCCAAATATAGTTTTCCAAAATGTTTTTTTATTAAAGTGCCAAATGGGCCTTCACCAACTTTAAAGAAAAACCTTGGTTCCTACGAGAATCCGAAACACTTGTTCAGAAGAAATAATTTATCTTTAAAACCAGAGCCACATTTGAAATTCTGTGAATTATGTTTAAAGGCCAAACTGACATTCTTTCACTACTGGGTGTCCTCTTGTCAGGAAAATATTTCAAGAGTTGAGTATAAAATAAACAGATATTTTTACACCAAATAATCATATAAAAATTTATTATCTAATATTATTTCCAATTTATTAAAAATTAATAAAACATCAAGCAATTAATAAATTCTAAATTTAAATGTGAGTTCAGTGGGGGACCTACCTTGAGACCAAGATGAAAATGAAGACGCATGTACGACACCACAGATTAAGGTCCAACGTACTACAAACCAAACACTAAGAACTCAAAACACGAACAAAAACCCCAATTAAAGAATGGAAAACCAAGAGGCGGGAAGAAAAATCATCTCGAAACTCAATCATGATGATGAAGAAAACTCGAAACTGGTGCGTGGTCTCATTTGCACCTCAACTGCGTACTATAAAAGCAAAAACCAACCCAACATGACAAAAATAACACTTATTAGTCCAAACCTCTAACCATCAAGGAGACAAAACAAGAGTAATAATAGAAATGGACATAGGGTATACTGGAGAACTATGCACACCAGAAAGAGGGGTTGAGACCTGAGGCGAGCCTTCAAAGAGGGTCGCTGGAGGTGCGCAAAGGTGCTGGTCAGAAGAGGGGTCGGACGAGGAGGCCACGGGCCAGTTGGAGAGGCTGCTGCACACTAAGACGGGGGTCCGAGGGGGCTATTCCGAAAGTCACCTATGGGGTACTAGGGCACACTACATGTCCGAGGGGGTCGTGACTGGGGTGGAAGGGTGCACCAGCTTGGGAAAAGCTGAGACGAAACCGTTGGTGGGAGAAGGCAGAGGCAGGAGCTGTGCGCGTTGAGCAGGGAGCAGAGAAAAGGGCGCCTCATGCGAGGCCGGGACAAGGGGAGCCGAATAGGAGGCCCGAGTGGGCTACAGGAGGAGAAAGCTGGGGTTTGCGCGCAGCTGTCTTGGTGCAGATGATAGAGGAGGGAGAAGGGGAGCTTCGGGGTGCTGGGTTGCTATGTTAAGGGAGAGGAGAAAAAGAGGGGACCAAGGTGCTGGGCAGCTGCGTGGGCTGCGCGGTGAAGGAGATCTGGAGGTCGGCGCTGGCTGCTAGAGAAGTGGAGCCCGGAAGGTAGAGGAGGTGCTGGGGGATGCATGCGCTGAAGGATGAGGAAGGGAGCATGGGGGTCGCTGCTGCGGCAAGAAGTGAGGAGGCGGTGCTAGGTCGCATGCAGGCTGAAGGTGGAAGGAGGGTGCGGCGAGCAGGAGAGGATCCGGTTGGGCTGCGCTGAAGAAGAAGCAGGGGGAGACATGTGCCTAGAAGAAAAATAAATGGGGAGAATAAAAAAATAATGAGAAGAAAAAAATGCAAATAAAGAAAGAAAAATAATAATAATAATACTATAATAATAGTAATAATAATAATAATAATCTTCAAATAATAAAATTAATAAGGATAATAATATTAATAATAATAAAATTAATAATAATAATAACCATTAATAATAAAATAAAAATAATAATTAGACTCATTTAATTTCAATAAAAATAATAAAAATAACAAAAATGCTACGTAGTTGCTGGGGAGAAGCCGCGTGGCGTCGCGTTCCGCCCGTGAATCCAGTGACGTCACCCAAAACACGAGTTTTTTTATCAAAATCCCAGAAACCTCATTCGGGACTCACCCCGGACCATAAAAAAATATTCAAAAGTAGAAAAAAATAATTAAATAAAATTAATATCAAGGTTTGGGGTGTGAAAATTCTCCCCACCATAACCCTTTCTGTCCCCGGAAAGCCATGATACTATCCAGCCGGTCGATCAACACCAAAGGGTTTCATATAACAATATCCAACCTCTTAACACATGATCATTCCATCAACCACCAACGGTACTTAACCCTATTGTCTGAGACAAAACACCAACAGAGGGGGGGGGGGTCCGAACAAACTCCCCACCATAATAATTCAACTAGTATTTGGACTGGGCCTTACTCAATCTAAAAGAAACACACCACGAACACTTAAACCACTCAGTCTCATCAGAAAGGAATATGAGATGAACCCAAAACACCATACGGACCCAAAAAGGCACAATTACTGACATTGCGTGAGGGATAAGTCCATCGCACTCTTTGTGATAAGAGGAAAATTACAACAACCAATAAACCACAACAGACACGCTAAAACATCCTCACTGCAACGATAGAGGCGTAAACTTAGCCAAGCTTCTAAATATTCCTCTGAGGTTCCTAACTACGCACCGGCTTCACTCCAAGGCCTTTTGGATGGAACTCTGATGGATGAAGCATCTCCTTCCTTACAATCAGGTTCTGGTAATCCCAATAAGTAACACACATCTTTTTATTTGACAAAGGAAAAGACAGAGTTTTGAAATGAGAACCACACTAGCATTGAAAACCAAAGTTCATCAAAAACCCCCAACATTCCTATACATTTCAAACCCAGAACAACACCCGTAAAATAACCAAAATAAAATATCCCTTACACTAGAATAAAGAATACAAAAGATACTCTAAATAAAAACCAAACAACACATTACTTATGAGAACTTCCTCTACGACAGTTTCTAACAATGCCTTGACAGAATCGTTGTAAGTGACCCAAACATCTGCAAACATGACAGGGCTTCAGAGCACTTGTACACGACAGCTTCTTGTGACCCATCTTTCCACACTGATAACCCACAAAGATCTCTCTCTCCGAAGAGGTTTATGAAATATCCCTAGGCCTTTTGATTCCACAACCTACTCCATCGACTTTCAATCACTTACCCATATTCTAATTCAATGTCTCCCCACTACTTCTAAGAATTTAAGGGGGGAGGACCAATTCGAGCACTCCCACCATCATGACTTCAACATGAAAAGATTGTCTCGTCACATCTACAAATGAAGTGAGGTTGGAAACTAACACCTTCAACTGTAGATCAAGGCGGAGACTCGCCTCGAAGAGTCGAGCCTTCATGGAGTCATATGTAGCATATCCTGAATCATAAGGGACTAGCTTCACAAAGCGCTGGAAATATTCCAACACGGATCTGTCACCCTGCTACAATCAACACATCTCCATATTTTTCCTCACTATTTATTATTCAGAAAAAAAATACTGACGAATTAATAAAGCCTTGAACAACTCCCAAGTAATCTCTTGACAGGGCTTGTTCCAAGACACCGACTTCCACCACGTCCACGGTGAACCTTCAAGCATGAAGGTCACAAAATTGAGCTTCAATGACTCGGGAAACTCAACAAGGTTGAAGTCCCTTTCAGTCTTCTGCATCCATTCCTCCAGTACGGAAGGGTCTACTTGGCCATAAGAGATGGGTGGTTCTAGTATCCGAAAGTCAAGCATAAAATCCTTAGGTTGATCGACCGTACTATGATCATCCATCAAAGCTTCAAGGGGGTAATCTCCATACAAGAAAAGTCAAAAACCTAATCAAGGCCAACACAATAAATAAAATCCTCAAAATCAAACACCACATAGGTGAAAAGATATAAACACAAGGTAACAAGCTATCATAACATCAAAACATTCCTTTTGAAAACATTTTTAAAACAAGATTGGTGGGTTAAACCCTCACCATTTTTATTCTTTAGAGTCTCACTCACATGTATGACTCTGTGCCACCCCGGGCATCCATACGCCATACCAGACATCCGTCCACAATTACACATATCACTATGCATGTGAGCACCTTTATGAACACCAATTCCAAAACAAAGAAACTTCATTTCTTTTCAAAAACGAATCATTCATCCCATTTTCAAAAACAACCATTTTTTTTCAAAACCAACTTTTTCTGATTCAAAATTTTCAAAAGTCAGAAGAAACCCAAAACAACTCAACATGGAACTGGTGTCAGTAGATGAATTGAAAATATGGTTGGGGGCCATATTCCAAACACGTCACCGACACATAGAGGCTTTTAGGACTATGCTCCTAGCTCCACATGGCTTTCCAGGCCATGCTGATTTGGAGGACTATTAGCCCAACTCTCTTTTTCGTATCTCAATAACAAAAAAATCTATAAAACCCCAATGAAAATAACTAAACTGAACTTCCCATGGAAACACGAGGATCAGAACGATCAAGAGTTTACGACCTTATTCCCGTACCTATCTCTTGAGTCCCAAAAAACATACTCCATCTACCTTGACATCCCAAATAACAAAGGCGCTCTTAAAAAGTGAGGTCCTCTAAGAGATGACCTCCTTTGATACCATTTTGTCATGAACCAACCCGGTTCAACCCTAAAATGGCCACCCAAGCCGGTCTGTGACATGACCCAAGAGGTGTTCCCGATCCTCCCGGGCTGACGACATGTGCCAGGGAATCAACAAAGGCTGTGGGAACGATTTCGCCCAATATAAATAAATAAAGCAGTAGAAAACAATACAGAGCAGCACCGAATAAATAAACCAAATAAAAGGCTAAATAGGAACAAAAGAAAATAAAACTAACTGAACAAGGCAACCACAATCTCCGTGTGACCTCATGGGTCACTCTCCAACTCACGACCAAACATCACCCAAAGTGAACGCACCCAAGCTGTAGCCTGCACAAACACTAAAAACAGAAAAGAACTATAGGTGTGAGTATTAAAAATCTGTAGGCTAGCCCAATATCTATTCCCAATGCACTACCTTTAAATAAAGAAATTTTATAATTTCAGGTTTGAACTAAATTATATAAAATTTCAATTTCCACATACACATTTATTTCTAAAACAGGTATCAGTATATTGCTCTTTTAAATTTAAAAACAAGTTTAATGTTTAAAAACAACAGGTATATTTCTTTTTAAAAAATATTCTAAAAACCATTTCGAAATCAAAACTTCTGTTATTAGACAAAAATGAGAAACCACACATAATAAACAACAGACACCAAGGGAAATGGAAAAAGTGGCACACCGGGGCTAGCAACCGAACTTGACCTCTCAATCTTCTACGACATACAAATAAACACTAAAGGAACATGGGTCCAACCTAAAAGATCGTGAACAATCTAGAATGTACTATACATGTGACTCATCCTGAAGGAATGCCCTAACTCGATGACATTATAACACCCTAACGCTCGGCATAGCCCTACATGGCCTAACCGAGGGGCAAAATCCCCATAACAAGAATAACACAATATTCCTCCACTATGGGGCCACTAGCTAGTGCGTAATCTAAACTAGTGCAACAATTGTTCTTAGAAGATTCACTTACTATTCCAGATTCCCATGTCAAAACATACAATAAAAAGGGGTGTGTCAACAAGGTCAATCAAGTAGCACAAACATCACACACTACATATGCAGTCAACAAACACCAAAGGTCACCACTGAGTCACCCCAAAGAGTGTTATCCAAAATATTTTTTTTATTAAAGTTCCAAACGGGCCTTCACCAAATTTAAAGAAAAACCTCGGTATCTCAAGAAATCTTGAAACACTTGTCCAGAAGAAATAAATTATCATTAAAACCGTAACCACTTTTTAAATTCTGTGAATTAGGTTTAAAGGCCAAACTGGCATTATTTCAATAATGGGTGTCCGCTCATCAAGAAAATATTTCAAGAGTCGTGCATAAAATAAAAGGATCTTTTTATCCCAAATAATCATATAAAAATTAAATATCTTATATTATTTCCAATTTATTAAAAATTAATAAAACAAAAAGCAATTAATAAATTCTAAATTTAAAGGTGAGTGCAGTGGAGGACCTATCTCGAGACCGAGATGAAAAGGAAGACGCACATTCGACACCATATAGTAAGGTCCGACGTACTTCAAACCAAACTCTAATAACTCAAAAGAAAAACAAAAACCCCAATTAAAGAATGAGAAACCAAGCAGCGAGAAGAATCCCTCACCTAGAAACTGAAGTGTGATGATGATGCAAACTCGAAACCGGTGCGCGGTCTCGTTCCCATATCAACCGCATACTATAGAAGCTAAAACCAACCCAACATGACAAAAATAACACTTATTAGTCGAAACCTCTAACAATCAAGGAGAGAAAATAAGAGTAATAATAGAAATGAAAATAGGGTATACCAGAGGACTGTGCACACCAGAAAGAGGGGCTGCGACCTGAGGTGAGCCGCCAAAGTTGGTTGCTAAAGTTGTGATAAGGTGCTGGTCAGAATAGGGGTCTGCCGAGGAGGCTACGGGTCAGCTGGAGAGGCTGCTGCACACTAAGATGGGGGTCTGAGGGGGCTGCGCCGAAAGTTGCCTATGGGGTAATAGGGCGCGCTCCAAGTCCAAGGGGGAGATAGAGGTAGAGTCAAGGGTGGTGCTATAGGAGGAAGGAGTGACTGGTTTTCTCGAGCCGGAGCCGAGGGCTGGAGAGGGTTTGGGGGTTGTGATTGGGGTGGAAGGGTGCACCATCTTGGTAAAAGCTGAGCCGAAACTGTAGGTGGGGGAATACAGAGGCAAGAGCTGTGCGTGTTGAGAAGGGAGTGGAGAAAAGGGTGCCGCATGCGAGGCCAGGACAAGGGGAGTCGAACAAGAGGCCCAAGCGTGCTACAAGAGGAGAAAGCTGGGGCCTGCATATGACTAGATGGGTGCAACAGATAGAGGAAGGAGTAGTGGAGCTTCTGGGTGCTGGGTTGATATGGCAAGGGAGTGTAGAAGATGAGGGGACCGAGGTGCTGGGCAGCTGCGCGGGCTGCGCGGTGAAGGAGATCTGGAGGTTGGCGCTGACAGCTAAAGAAGAGGAGGCCGGAAGGGAGAGGAGGTGTTGGGGGCTGCTTACGCTGTAGGAGGAGGATGGGAGCCTGGGGGTAGCTGCTGTGGCAAGGAGTGAAGAAGAGGCGCTAGGTCGCATGTATGATGAAGGCGGCAGGAGGGCACCATGAGTAGGAGAGGATCCGGCTGGGCTGCGCTGGCGAAGGAGTAGGGGGGACATGCACGTGGAAGAATAAAAAAAATAAAGAGAAGAAAAAAAATCAAAAAAGAAAGAAAATAATAATAATTATAATACTAAACAAATAATAATAATAATATTAAAAATAATAATAATCTTCAAATAATAAAATTATTAATAATAATAATCTTAATAATAATAAAATTAATAATAATAATAACCATTAATAATAAATTAAAAATAATAATTGGACTCATTTCATTTCAATAAAAATAATAAAAATAATAAAAACGCCACGCAGTTGCGTGGGCGCAGCCGCACGACGTCGCGCTCTGCCCATGCATCCAGCAACGTCAACCAAAACACGCGTTTTTTATTAAAATCCCAGAAACCTCATTTGAGACTCAACCCAGACCTTGGAAAAATATTCAAAAGTAGAAAAAATAATTAAATAAAATTAATATCATGGGTCGGGGTGTGACATACCCAAAAAATTATAGCTTTAACATTTTGAAAACATTCTTAAAATCCTTGCGATATATCTTAAAGGTATTTAATAATTAAACCATTCACTTTTAAATTAGTGTTTTGAAAAAAATATAACATCTTTTTAATATAATTTAATATAAATTTATAAAACCAGATATAAATATTTATATTTTTTAAAAAATTATCCTTAAAATAAATAATATTATTTTTCCAATGAAATTAAAATTTTCTCTCCAAATTAAAATTTTGAAATATAAAAATCCCTTTGAAAAAAATACTTAAACCTAAAATAATAGTTATAAAATAAGGTTTTGAAAGTTATATTTATTATTAAAATAATTTTAAAAAAATAGGCTTTTCAAAATAATGATAATGAAGAAAATATCTCCCTTCAATAAAATGTGTTCTTAGAAATTATGATTTGAAGAAAAAAATCCCATTACATGCACACACACACAAATATATATATATATATATATATATATATATATAAATTATGAAAACTCACCCATACATAAATACTTTTTTTTGAAAATAACCCTTTACCTTATTTTTTATAGAATAAGAGTTATTCTTAAATGGAGAAGAGTATCTCTTATTTTATTTCATCCATCTCGTTCTCTTATATATCTCACTAAAATAGAACTTCTATGTATTGAAAAATTTGGAAACCTGGAGGCACAATTCATTTTATTTAAGATTTTTCATTGAATTTGTGCGTATTTATATAGAATTTTACAGGAAGGTTCAAGTACCTCTTTTATTTTATTTATATGTATATATATGTAAGTTTTATTTAGAATATCAATTTACGCTTCTATTTGAAAATTACACCCTAAATAGAGGGAGATTATTGGTGACCACGAGCTCATGGATTGCCGAGAAAGGTGTGTAAATATGGTCATATGGATTGAAAATATAAATATATTATACACTTGACCACATCCCTTTAAGAAGACCATAGGGAATGAAAAAATCCAAAAAACCAATGTTAACTATAGATTATTTTAAGGTATTAAATTTTATTATTATGTGTGTGATCCAATGATGCTTTAATGAATGTAGATAATATTGGGAATGTAATTGAATTTTATGCTTAATTATAGATTTTATTTTTTAAATTAAATTTTAAGAATAAGGCAATCTGTTCTATTAATTTTTCACATCAAACAGAGCCTTGGGTACTTATTTTGGTAAATAGTAGAATCAATAAGAGAAGATAAATCTATATTGATTATTTATAAACAATCCATTGAGAGGAAGAACATGAACTCAATATAATCAAACAACAATGATATAATCGGCTGTTTTTAACAAAGGTGTAGAGTAAGCCACATATGTCATCCCACATTGATTATTCTCCTGATTTAGCAATTATATAAATATAAAATGTTGTTTTTTAATTTTCAGATGTGAAATACGGGGTCCACTCCCAATCCCTGTCTACTGAAATAGACCCTTGCCTGCTCCACTATCACCGTGCCAACCCACACAGTGGCATAACTATTCTTATTAAAAATTCTAGCCTATTATAAAGGTGTTTATCTATGCCCATAACTCTCATGGTAATAACTAGTTGAACAACTAACCCAGCTTAGTAGTGGTGAATAGTTATTAGAAAGCTCATGGGTTGACTTTTATTTTACTTTTTAAATATAATTAATCAATTAAAATGAAACTATATAATATGTGTTTAATTTTATCCATATACAACCTTATCAAAATTAAGGTACTCACATATTGTTTATTATCAAGTTACACAATGTTTTAATACTAATTATTATTCTAAAATATTATTTATAAATTAATTACATTTCATAGATGCCATATCTAAATTTAAAATCTAATTAAATATTATTTTTATTTTAAATTGGTTCACATTTAAATTATTAAAAAAAATTTAATTAAAATATTACCAACAGATATATTCCCACATTATAAATATATCATTTAAGAGAGATTTTCATGTATCACATTCTATATATTTCATTTATCTCACTCACAAGAATGGTTTTTATTATTTAACTTTCTCTCAACATTCTTTCCCTCTTCCTTGTTACTATTTTTCTACTCATGGATAACCCTAACTTGGTGATTAATAATATTCATTTTATTATATTTATTGGAGATTATCCTCTTTTATTACAAATTATTATGATAAGTTTAGTGAACTAGTTACAAAATTTAGTATTTTAATGATGTATTTTTTATTCCAAGTTTAAGTTAGTGTATTAAAAATTTTTATCATCTTAGTTATAAATTTTGAAGATTCAATTATTTTTTGAATAATAAATTCTAAAACTTGGATGTTATATTCTACCCATTTAATGTAACTTTTCGCTCATAATTCTTTCATTTTACTTACATAAAATTTGGAATCTCCATCTTTAGAATTAGGGAAAAACTAGGAATTTTAATCTTCTATTATTTAGGGTACTTAAATTTTTAGAAGTTCAAAATAAATCCATAACTCTTATTTTTTATTAATATATAACACATAATCACCCATATTGTCTAAACCTCTATATGATACACTAGTAACAACTCAAGACCTGTACTTTTGAATCCGATGTTAAGAAAAAAAATTGTCTATTTTTGTTTCTATAAAATATAACAGCAAAATACCCAATCTTTGACACAATTGAGGATTATTTATTGGTCTAGGTTTTGGAGGATTTTTAAAATTACTTACATAATATAATATATTACAATATGTATAAGATAATTAATTATGATTACTCTCACTAAAATTTTAATTGAAACCAAATTCCTTTGATATTTCAATGGATATTATTTTTAAAATGTGGGGGGAGAATAATAATTTTCCTATAATGGGCTTTAATTCCACTAAAAAATCCTTTCATAAATAAAAATTTAAAAACTCTTTAAAAATAGTTCATATAAAATATATAATATTTTATATTAAAAATACTATTCAAAATAAAATTCTAGGGTATTTAAAACATAGAAATACTACTCAAAAACCATTAATGAAATATATTTAGTAAAAACCCATTTTTCTCAAAAAAATAAATAACTTAAAATAATATTTAGATTTTACTTTTAAATATCCATTGAAAATAATACACTTTATATGGATTAAAATGATAATAGTATTACTTTATGAAATCCATGAGGCCACTAGTAGTATCCCTATTAGTATAATGTTAAATTAAGGACATGGGTTCACTCCCCATTCCTCATCATCTCATTTGATACCCATGTGATAAGTTTAATTTAAGAAATTTTTTAAATGCTTACTTTTCTCATTTATAATATTTTAACAATGATTAATAAATTACATAAATTATTTTCAAGGGGAAAATAATTTTTTATCCACTGATCTTTAGCAGATGATATTTTTCTACAGATTTATGAAAATAAACTAGTAGGAAGCCATTGTTTTAATGAAATTTAAACATCTGAAAACAATTCCTCTAAATACACTGTTAATTAAATTCAAAACCAATGATTTATAAATATTTATGGATTTTTAACACTACTGGAAATCTGACCTTTCCCAATGCTTCTATACCAACGGTTCATAAAAACCGTTGGTATAGGTTCCCTTTCCCAACGGTTTGGCCAAACCATTGGGACCTTTCCCACCGGTTTGGGAAAACCGTTGGGAAAGCCCACATTGTGGGGACCTTTCCCAACGGTTTGCCAAAACCGCTGGGAAAGGTCCCCCATGGATCGACCTTCACCCAAAACCAAATCCAGGCTCAAAATCTATTCCAACGGTTTCCAAAACTGTTGGTATAGGTCTATACCAACGGTTTTGACAACCGTTGGTATAGATCCTTTGATTTTTTATCATTTCTTCTTACCCAGAACATTATATAAATCAAAATTTAATATAATTATGAGAATACATTTATATATTTATGTAATTATATACACAAAAGTCATGTTAGGTTAGTGGTTAAGTCGTTCAATAATAAACTAGGGGTGCTGGGATCAAATCCCAGCGAATGTTTTTTTTTTGAAATACATATAACAACGGTTCCACAACCGTTGGTAAAGATTTTCATATTAATTAAACCAACGGTTTGCAAAACCGTTGGGATAGGTCTATACCAACAGCTTTGGGAAAACCGTTGGTATAGACCTATCCCAATGGCTTACTTGGCCACGGTTCTCCAAACCGTTGGTATAAGATATACCAACGGTTTGGATGCATATATCAACAGTTCCAAACTGTTGGTATATATTAGTTTTCCAGTAGTGTAATGACATAAATAGTACATGAAAATCCGTATATTCATATGAAACATCTATAAGTGATAAAAGATAATTTAAAAATTTCATGACATATATAATATTTCAAAAAAATCCTTCACTTTTTTGTAATATATATTATAGATAATTTCTAATAAAACCATTCAAACTTATATTAGTTTTTGAAACAATACAAGAGATTTTTAATGAAATAGTATTGAATTTTTTAATCCCTGTTAGAAATATTTAAAAAATAATTCTTTTAAAATTATCCTTGAAATATAAAATATTCTTTGTAAAATGAAATGAAATTTTCCTTTATAATATAGATTTTTAAAATATAAAAATCCATTTAAAAATAATACATATAATTAAAATCATAGTTATAAAATAGGGTTTTTAAAATAATATTTATACTTAAAATCATAGTTAGAAAAATAGGCTTTTGAAAATAATTAGTATTCTTACTTTGAAGAAAATACCTTCATTTAATAAAATGTGTTTTAAGAAATTACTCTTTGAAGAAAATAAATACCATTGCATATAAATAAATAAATAAATATATATATATATATATATATATAAATTTGGAAAATTTTACCATACATAAATATATATTTTGAAAATTATCCCTTACCTCAATTTTTGAAGATGATTTTTTTTCTTAAATAGAGAAGACTCTCTCTAATTTTTTTTCTATCTCTCTCTTCTATCTCTCACGAAACTAAATATCTAGGTATTCTAAAATAAGAAACCCCAAAGGCAAGGTTCCTTTTATATATAATTTTTTTACTATATGAATATATATATATATATAATATTACAATAAGGTTCAAGGAAACCTTATATTATGTTTATAAGTGTATGTAAATATTTATTCTAATCAAAATCGTTTCATACAGCACCATATGAAAATTACCCCTAAGATTGAGGGAGATCCTTGATGACTAAGACTTGATGGATTTCTTATATGATTATGACTGACCAAAAATTACCTTTTTATTTCAAGAAAACATTTCAGGAAAAAATTGAGAAACCATATTGTTCAAACACCAAAATAAATAACAGAACTATTGGAAAAAAACATAAGCCTCCTAGAAACATTATACCAAAAAAGTTTACAGGAGATATAGGATACCTGAGTGTCTATAAAATCATTTAAAAGGTATTGAAAAATACAATATAAACTTTATATGATATTAAGGTAACAAATTCAATTGTTACAGGTGTGATCTGATGAAGATTTAATGACAATAGATAATTTTGGGTTTAGATTAAAGTGTTTTATTCAGTTACATATTTTATTTTATAAATTTAATTTGAATAACATGACAAAGTATTAAGTTAAATTCCCTCATTGAGAAGGGTCATGTTTACTTGCTATGGTTTATATCAATGTTGGGAGGAGAAGAAAAGTCAATGTTGAGGGTTAAAAAAACTCATCGAGAGGAAGACGATGAAATTTGGATGATAGAATGATCATGATATATTCAACCATTTTTAACTCTAGTGAATAATAACTTGTATATGTTGTGACACATTGATTATTCTCTCGATGGGGTGCTTATATTAATATCAGTATCTCTCCATTACTTATAAGATGTAAGTAAAGGGGTACACTCACAATCCCACCATATTGGCACCGACCCGTTCCAAATCCTCTTCCACTATGCCACCTTGTACGATGGAATTAACTTTCTTCCTAGTGCTTTCGGCCTATCATGAGAGCATTTATCTATGCTTATGCTACTCATGGGCATTGTTGGTTGACCATCCGTCCCACCTCAGTAGTGGTGATCAAGTCCTGGATAACTCATGGGTTGGAAAATATATATTTTATACTAAGTAAATATAATTAATCAATTAAAACAAAAATATATAATATATTTTGTATTATATCCTTATATAACCATATCAAAGTTAATGTACTCATATATTGTTTATTATAATTTTACATAGAGTTTTACTATGGCTTATTATTCATAAATATTATTACTAAAGTAATTACATTTTTTAAATTTCATATAAAAATTTAAATATTAATTAAATATTATACTCATTTTAAACATATTACTTCTTAAAATGTTATTGACAACTATTTTATCAGTTTCCATATTCCATATTTATAAATATATCAGACAATATAGATTTTAATAAAATTCATTCTACATATTTCATTTCTCTCACTCATAAGAGTGGTTCTTACATTTCTTCTTTCTCTCTACATTCTTTCCCTATTCCTTGTTGAAGTTTTTATAATCCCGACATACCCTAATTATGCGGGTTATAATCATGGTATTATTATATTTATTGGATCTTTTTTTCTTGTGTGGATAATGATTGTGATATGATTATTCAACTACTTGAAAACTTATCTATTTTAAAAATGTCATCTTGATTCCCAGTTTGAGTCAGTGTATTAAGTTGTTACTCAATTTTTTTTAAATTTTAAAGAATTATTTATTTATAGTATAATAAATTAAAATTATGGTATGTTACATTATCCTTATAATAAATATCTATCTTCCTTGCATGGAGTACTAAAAACTTCTTCCCCTTGACAATATGGATTTATTCATCATATTCTTCTACTCATTATTTTTCATGTTCATCAATGTCATATATGAAACCAATTTATGATCTAACATAAAAATAAAATATCTATAAATTAACTTTATTATATTTTTTGGAATGAAAACATCAAATCATTAAAGACAACAATTTCATATTTAGAATCCTATCAGAGGAGAAATTGGGACCTATTGATGTTTTACTAACTTTTTTCCAACTAAAAATGAAAAAATGGATTTAAATAATCCATGAAAAACCTTTTAAAATTATTATTTATATATTTCTTGGGAGGTAAAAAATATGATCTTTTTCTTGAGAAATTTGTAAGACATATAAGTATCTCATCTCACTAAGAAAAGATATTTCAAAAATATTCTTCATTTCTTTAAAAAAATATTTACAAACTCGTACATCATTTTAAAAAATAAAATATTATCTAAATTAAAAATAAGAATTAGAAATACCTCATTATCATCATTGATGTATATATTTATGTCAACTTCCCCTTTTTAAAATTAAAATTTTTTAATTTGGTATAATGCTTATAATATGAAGTTATTGGGGATTTATTTTTCCCATACAAATTATTTTTTAACTTGAAAACATAATTTTGATACTTACTAAGTGTGAAAACACATGGTTGTTCAATGTACAGTTCCTCTCCTAATTCACCATTATGGAAGGATGAATTGATATACATTTAAAAGATATAACAATAACTTTGTACTATAATGGGAAAAAAATATTATGGTTTCATGCCGTGCAACATGTAAAAATTACTCATCGAATACAACTCCTTAAACCTATTAATATCCTTTACACACCAATATATCATTATTTCCCACTATTTCAACTTTTTTGTTCAACTATTTTTAGATTACCCAATATGTCTAGATAATGTTCATTTCCTTAAACATGGGTACCTACTCTCAGGTCCCATTATTTTTAGTATAATTGAAATATTCATTTATTACATCAATCCACAATTAATGTTTTATTTTTTTTCTTTCACATATTATGTTTTAACAAGAGTGAACAATGATATATGATAGTTTTTTCTTAAATGATCATCTAGTTTAAATGTATTTTCTATGATTTACAATGATATTTGGGACATGAAATTTTCTTCTCAACCATAGAAGATGTAAAAATTATTTCATTTCATCACATAATATTCCCAAATCATATTCCCCTATAGCTTCTCTAATATTCACACTCTTTTCTGAAGCTTCATACTGCTGATTCCTAAAAATATATACATCTCCATCTCTTCTGGAATATAGTTCTTCATTGGAGTTCACTTTATTTAATTGTTTAATTACATTAAAATAAATAAAAACTACAATATTAACTCTCTTTGTTATAAAATTTACATCCTCTTATATTTGGTGGATAACCAAGAAAGATGCAGTCAACACCTCTAATTTTAAATTTTTACAAATTTTCACCTTTAACATTGATGATATATGGACATCTAAACACTCTTAAATAATCAAAACATGAATATTTCTCATAATATATCTCATTAAATGACATATAATATTTGTTTTTTCTATAAAGAATACAATTTTGGATATAAACCGCTTCTCCAATAGGTCATATCATGAATTAATGAGATGTATCATGCTTTTACAACATAGTTCAACCTATCTCTAAAAGAATTTTTATTCATTCATTCACCCAAACCATTTTATTGTAGAAGGTATATATCACTATTTACATCATTAATTCTATGTTTTTTAAGATAGGCTTCAAATATTTCACTTGTAAAATCAAAACTACCATCAGTTCGAATTAACTTCGAAGAGTAACCACACTGTTGTTCTTCAATTCTCCTGAGACATTTAATCCCTTTTAAATCCTCTGAAATATGTTTTATAAAAGTAATTCATGTAATAATAGTGAAGCAATCAATAAATTAAAGAAAATAATTAACTCAATTTTTCTATTGTTTCCTTATGGGCTTAAAAATATTAGAGTGAAGAAGCTACAAAGTATGAGCAGTTTTTAATTTGACATTCCTATGTGGGTTGTTCCCAACATTTCCCTTTTAAAAAGTATAACACATCTAGTTATTCAATTTTATAACATCATGAACATTACATTGGATTTATTTACTAATTTTGACAAGTAAAAATTCTATATAATGATTAGTATCAAATAAAAATCCTTATATATTTCTTAGATATTTAATGTATATCACGAAGACCCTCTTCTATGAATTTTACGATATTCAACATATACTCTGTATTGTACACTCCTACTCTTCTCTTCAATTCTGCTGTGTAGAGAGTAGTTTTTCATAGAATCCCACCAATTAAACTAAATTCAATTTCAATTTTAATTTTAAATTCAACACTAAATTATTCTTCTAAATCATCCTTTTTATATATGATTCAACACATAATTCTCATCCAATTAATATTTATAGTTATTTTGAGTTTGAATAACTACTAAATGACTCTGATGAAGCCACGTTTTCACACTTCTTTGAATCTTCCAATAATATTCTCATACAATGTGGTTATAGGTAATAAGACGTAGTATGTAGGTTTTTAGTGGGTTTAAAACAACATCCACATAAGTTTTTAGTGTGGTAAAGGTGGTAATACTTGGTGGTAATGAAATATCTAGTACCCCTAAATCCTACCAAATCCTTTCTATGATGTTTTATTCTAACTACATTGCAATACATTATTAATTACATTGACTATAATGTGGTTGAAAAGTTGTGTAATGGATGTTACAATATTTACCGAACTAATAAATTTCATCATACCGTTTTCTACAGTGCAGACCATCATTATAGTGCTGAGGTTCTGGATTTTATAGTGCCACTAAAAATCGACTGATCCTCCTATACAACGTGTTCCTTCACTATGGTTTTGGGAACACAATTTGAGTCTCCAATACAGTAAGTAAAATAATACTTTAGTGAATTCCTCTAATAATTACCCTTACACAGGTCTAATAACATTTATATAGCCTCTGAGGTACCCTTATGCATTTAAGGGCTACCTTTATGTAGGTGGATACCCTCCTCCTTAAGTAATAGTCATGGCGACTATAGAATGGGATCTCATAGGCTCTCTTTAAGCAGGTCCACTAAATTTATGCGATATACCTAATACCCTTACATAGATTCCCTTATATATCTCTCTAGGGAGTGGACATTATTATTAGGGAATACTTTAACTTCTCCAAACAACTTCTCTGATGTAGTAAGAAGATCTTTGGAATGAGGATCCTTATTCTTATCCTTTAATTCTTCTTATATCATGAACTCCATCCATGATATTTTAACATTACAATCCATCATAATCATAATTTAAAATTAATCAAAATATTAATCTAAGTAATTTTATCTTTAATAACCATGGATGGATCATCTTCATACTTCATCATCATAGAGATAGAAATATAATCTCTATGGAATTACAAATCATCAAATAACTTTTTTACAATAATATATCAAGTAATTATGGGGAAATAACATCAAATAGCTCCCAAAACAATCATCCATGATTTATAATCCATTCTTGAAACACTTAAAAACACAGAGAAACATAAATAGACATACATCTTCATCAATATTGAATGATGTAAAATTAATTAATTATAATCATGATCAGTACATACCGAATACTTCTCCTTCATTATTAATATATCCATGGAACATCTTCTTCATCATTAGACTTGGATTCCTCAATTGACCAGATCATCCTATATACAATTCATACCTCCATCAACATGCTTGGGCTTTCTTCATCAAAATATATCTATCAATGAATATTATATATTTATTTACTATCATTGAAAATAAATACAGTAAATACATAAGGGGATGTATAGTAATAGTAATAGAATTATCTCATGTATGTTCTTCATTTATTATCATGTAGAATTGTGCATGACATATTATTCTTCATTATTATGCAAGACTATACTCTTGTGTGTCCCAGACAAGGCATGTATAATCTATTTTCTTAATTAAAAACTGTGATGTTGTTTCCCTTTTTTATCTCCTTCATCTTTCATTCATAAAAGTAACAATTATTGCATGATATATTATTTCTTTCAGACCTCATGCATAATTTTTTCTCAATTACTATTTATGTTTTCTACAAATGAAATTGTAGACATGGAAGCATGAGATCCTATTAATTCACATGAAGGGCTTCAAACATGGAATTACTCCCATGGATGAGAATATTGTAAATGGTTGATGAAAAATATATGTTCTTATATAATATGAATGGAAACTCCCCCAATCATATGGATCTATTGTAACATGAAAAGGTTATAGTAGGATCTCATACCATCAAAGCACATAAAAACACATTCTACCATTATAGATCATGATCAAACCATCAAATTCCAAGGATGATGATGAAACCTACTTTAACCAAGGTTGATGGTAGAACATCCTACCCCTAAAAATTAAAGTAGGACGTTCTATCACCATGTGTGACAGTAGAACCTTTTACCATCTAGTGGTATCACCTATTACTAGTATCACCATCAACCATCACAACTAATGGAAAAACCTTCTACTGATTGAAACTTGTATTATCACAAATTACAACTTCACCTCTTATCCAATGGTATAACCCACTACCATTGATCTAATGATAGAAACTCCCATTGTTGAATGAAAAAATCATTGAACAAAAAAACAATAGAACAATTCTACATGGTATTACAACCATGAATACCTACACCATAATTTCCCATTATACCCTAATTTTGCCTCTCCATATACTTATATAAGATTTTCAAACTCTCTTTTACTGTTATATAGGTATAATTTACCTTTATGTGTGCTTGATACCCGTATGGAAGGATTCATCTACATTTACACATGGGCATGAAACCCTTTTGTAAGTCACACAACAACACTTATTCATGAAAAAAGTATCACACATGGAAACCTTTAACAATATAATACCAAATTATAACTAATTTTTAATGGTCTTCTCTTTAAATGTACTTCATAAGAATCCATTAATTTTTAATAGTCGTGGTAAAACTTCTTGGGTTATCTAGTTCTTTAAGATACTTCTTGTCCTTTAACAATCATCATCAATATATTGATTTCAACATATTTACAAAATATTTATAATAAATTAAACATCCAAGATGTTTAATAAATATTAAGAAAATAAAATAGTAATGATTTAGAACATTTTTTATATTATTTAAATAAATTCATATCATGGAAGACTAATAAAGGCATAATTTATTTACTGAGGTATAAGAAATTCATATATCATTATGGATTTATAGTGAAGTTACATACAAATATAAGGTTTTCATTTAATCAAAGAAAATTTTAATTTTAATTTTTGATGTTTAGACCTTTTAACTATAGGATAAAAAAATGGATGAGTTTAGAATTGAAAATCTACATAACATATATAGACCTATGTAATATAAAGGGGAAAATCATGATGAAGAAAAAAAATCTAAAAAAAGATACTACTTTTTAAGATAATAAATTCACAAAGATCGCTATAATAAATAGGGATCATTAAGGGGATCCACAAGTCAAATAGGATTCAATCAAATTAAAAGAGTTCTCATCACTTTACAGAGAGGGAATATGAAGGCGTAAAGGTAATAATAAATTCAAACTAACTATTAGGTGTTTTAATTAGGGATAAATTATAAAGTTTTCCATAGTTTCTTTATAAAAAAGAATATGATGAGGATGATTGAATAAAAACATTATTGTTAAATAAGGTAGAAATCGGTTTATTTTGAGTCAAAATATCTAATTTTATGGAAATGATAAATATTTTAAAGGAGAGAAATTGTCTTATAAAACATATGGTTTTCATATTGTAATTAAGAGAGTGAATAATAATAATAATAATTAGATGATTATGGTGTGTTTTATTTGATGGATAATTAAAGCATTACAATGAACCCAATAGAAAATAATAAGGATGTTGTGATGGGGACATTACAGGTAAATAAACACCAAAATATTTCTAGTCAATAATGGAGCTCATGGTTTTCTTTAAGTAAAATAAAAAAATGAAAATGAAATAGAATATTTGGTGAAAATGAATAAATCATTGAAAAATTATTGTGAAACATCAAATGTCCTGGAACATGCTGTGAAAGAAGATGAATTCATTAGAGATATTTGTGATCTCAAGGAAATTATTAAAGAAAAATATTTGTTACTCGAAATAAAAAAACATTGTTTTCATAAATGAGGATAATAACTTCAAAGAGGAAAAATTACTTATATATGATAATATGTTAAAATAAATTTCATTATATGTTCAAAAATTCTTTGAAATAGATTAAAGAGTCCACTAAATCAATAATCAATGATATTATAACCATAAAAACACTAAGGTATTTTTAAAAGTTGTATTGATCACACATATTTGACACCTAATAATGAAAAAAAATTATTTTCAATAATTGTATAAAAGAGAAAAAAAATGTCACCAATAAAGGGAAATTAACACATTATTCCATTAAAATATAGAACTAAAAATTTTAATGATAAGTTTTTATGGATGTAAATGGATATTGATGATTTAACTAATTGATAAAGAAAGGTAAAAGAGAGAACCTAAAATTTGGAGAAGGATGAAGAAAATACGAGGAGTACTCTACAGAAGAAGGATTGATGAGTTTATTTAATGAAATAAAATATCCAACCAATTAGTAATTTAAATATTTGTGATATATTCTAGTTATACGGGGTATATATATAAATAATATATATGATTATATAATAAGTCATTTATTCAATTAAAGAGAGTTCATTATTTGAGGGGAATTTATCAGACAAAAATATAGGAGTCTAACTGATACAATATCCAACAGATAAGTTAAAATTTAAAAATATGATAGATTTCCTAAAGGAAACCTTTTTTAGGTATAATTAACTAAGACAAACTACAATGTGGTGTACTGAATTTCCACTAGAGGATTTGAAATGTATTGAGAAAAAAAAATCATTTAAGATTAATAGAAATAATGGTCAGGTAATAAATCATGACATGGATTAATAACAATTCAAATATGATAAAATAAGGATCTTGGACAAATTTTACTCAATAAACATGAATTGAAACAAAATATCTTCAAGGGAATTCTCAAATTTGACAGAGGACATATCCATTTTTGAAAACAAATGTTAATAAATTTTAAATGATGTTGGAAGCACAAGAATTAGTGTTTTTATATTTTAATCTAATGATATTTTTCCTAATAATGGGTTGATTCAACATATATTTTGTCTTTCAAAAATTCAAAAAATGGGATTGGGGTGAAAAACAGGAAGAATGGGTGTGTCATTTTTGAGGGCCATAAATCTGAAAAACAAAAACATTTGCATTTAGAATCAACAAAATAGAGAGGGTAAATAAATTGATGGTATTTTTGGAGAACAATACAACCTTATGGTTCATTGGCATAGTGAATTCACCTCCATCAATGTGAATATCTCACAACATTTAAAAAAATTCAAAGTTGGAGAATAAGTTTTAGATTCATTTTGAATTGACTTCATGATGAGGTTTGGGTCAAGATCATAGGCTCACCTCAAGGAGCCCTTGAATATCCTATGTGTTAAGGGACCAACTATACATTATTAAAAAATAATTTTTAGAATGTATAGGTGATATCCTAACTTAAATAGTACCTGGATTATCGACATCAGAGTCTTTAATTTTATTTAACCATGAGGTCCCTCTATAGACTCACGCTGTTATCTATCTTCTCCATATAGCACCTTTGCATGTTCAATTTTTTTGAGAAACCAATTTCTTGAGGATGCCTATAAATACCCCTTTTCTAATTTAAATAGAAAAAAGTGTTTGATAAATGTAACATGTTGATGTGAGAGATACAATGAATTCCATGTATGGAAAATCCTCTAACAAAATCCAAATCAATACAGAGGCATAACCTCACATGAAATAATAAGAGAAAAAATAAAACCCATGAGGATAATCCCATTGTGGAAAATTTGATTTATGGACCAAAGTGAAAGGATAATCTGATGGAGTCCAACCATGTGGGAAAAATACCTCATACGTTAAATATTAACGATGAGGCCCATAATGGCTGACCCCACATGGCCAAGCCTGTAGATGCAAACCATGTGAGGCCAAGCTCGTAGTGGTTGATCATGTAAGGCCTAGAGTACAGAGGAAAGATTACAAGGCATGGACTATGTGGATAATCCAATGATGTTGAGTCTATAAGAGCCATCCGATGTGGCTGAGTACATGAGAACCTACACGTAAGAACAATCTATGAGGTCAACCCCACAGATTCTACTCTCTATGGTAACATCAGAATATCATATTTTTGGACCTCCTCCCTTTTTATAGTGTACACCATTTAGGTAATCCTCGTTCCTCCATTTGAAATAATGATTATACATGATGTTGAAAACACTATTTTCTATTCTTAAAAACAATGCTAAAATAAAAAAAATCCATATTAAAAACTCTTCCAAAGCCTCCAAGTATATATAGTAATTGAGTACAAAAAAATTCATATCCCTTGAATAATACATTAATTTTATAAATGATGTATCTAGATATATAATCTTAGATTGAAAAAAATACTAGGGAATCAAGATCATGTATTCCCTTGATAATAAGGGTCCATTTACTGGGTGTAATTAAGAAACTACAAATGGTCCAGTTATCTCACTCATTTTGACTAGTCCCCTATATTAGGTCATCTCAAGTGATTGCACCACATCAAACATTGAGCCATGGGGTAGATAATATATTCTAGAGTAATCCATTAGTATATATCATATGAATCCATATTACTCCAAAAACCATATAACAAGAAATAATATAATTGGATGAGTTTATTAATAATGTGTAAGATTTATTATGGTTCCCTTTGGTGATATCATTAAAAGGCCTAGGATACTCACACATGGTAGCCTTAGTGTGTATTCCACATTCAACTCTATCTATAAACTCTTTTTTAATATGAGAAATATTTTATTATGTCTTATTTACATAATTTATCATTATTCATGTGTGCTCAGAGATATAATTTTATCCCTCCATTGGTAAAATTTAAATGCCTCTAATTTAGGCTTACTTTTAAGTGTAACTCTTGTATTCTGACTCATTGATTGATTTATTTTCCTTTTAATGTCCTATGATTAAATTTCAAGGTAATTACCATATACACAATCCTAGAACAATATTATATTATGTTATCTTTGATTATATAAATACTCAAAACATTTAATATTAAACAGTGTGTCAGTAGTCATAGTTTCATGATGTTAAAATGAATGACATCTTCCATACTACATGTTGTTAAACTCCATGGTATGATCTATTCACATGAACTAAAACTATATCACATAATCTATGAGGTATTTGATTCAAATAAATGAGGATATATATGTATCATATTAGTGGTTAAAACCCAACAACTTCAACCTTTCATATCCCTCATAATGAGGCCATATTCCTTGTGAGTCTATTTATGTCGACCCTCAGAATGCGATATTCACTATGGGGAAAGATGTCTCATTTAACAGGTCCATATTCTCAAGTAACTCTCCCCATTGGCTCTTTTTTCCTAATTAAATAATATACCATTTGGGTATCACCATACCCCTTTCATTATTCTATATTTCTAATGAAACCATATTTTTCTCAGTGGGCTATATTATTGGTAGTCAAACCAACCACATAGCTCATGGGGCCATCTTCCTTGTGAATCCACCCAATCCTCTCAAGGAAACATTCCCTTAAAATTAAACTATAATGGGATAATCATGTGTATGTACCCTTCCATCCATTTCTAGTTATATTATATATATAATTCTACTCTTCCTGATCGTAGAATGCTTGGAATTAGTATTTAACATGTGACCTTAAAAGGAATGACACGTCCTATTAAGAAACACTAAAATATGTGGATTTAGATTCCATTTATAGGGATTCATGTGATTACCTTTCCATGGGACTGATCCCAACATCATGAGAACCATCACCTACCTAGATGAAAATAAACTTAAATCCACCCCAACTATCCATCTTTTTGAAATATACTACAAACTAAATCAACCCAATTAAGTAAATTATAGATGGAGAACCTCTAATTCAAATTTATGTTTACTGTAAGAACCCGGTTATTCACTTTGAGGTACGAGATTCTTTTCTATTTTCCTTAAGTGTTTCTAATAAAATATGGAAAATGGGAAAAAATCCTAAATTTTGGAACTACACGCCGTGTACATTTTCCACACATTGTGTAATTCTAGCCGTGTTGGGATGAGTACACAGGGCGTGTAGCCATGTCGGCGACAAAAGATGCAGGAACCGACTACATGCCGTTTAGTGATCCTTTACACGCCGTGTAGTCAGTCAGTATGCCAAAATAGAAAGGCGGTGGTGCAGCCACTAGCTGGGCGGCAGTACAAACCGTGTACTCAGGAGTACATGCCTTGTACTCATGTCAGCAGGCGGATAGTGCCGCGCTGGCGAGAAGCTTTTAGAGGAACAGTTAAATGAAAGGTGTACGTGCCGTGTACTTGGAAGTACACGCCGTGTACTTTGTTTTTTCAGCTTAAAATTGGCAGTAGCCTCCTCTTTTGACAGAGGAGGTATTTGAGCTGTTTTGGAGCCAAAGGGAGGAGGCTGAACCTTTGAAGATCCGCCGAGTGATCGTCTGGAATCAATTTCTGCCTTGAATGATTCTGTTGGAACCGTACGGGTAAGGGCTTCCATCTCCTTGGTTTCTTCTTACCAATTCTTCTCCTAACGTATGTTATTTACATTTGAGAGGGTTTTGTTCTTCGTCAGATCTACGATGTTCTTGGGCGTTTCAGGAGTCGATGTTCAGGTATACCACTCGTTGGTGTATAAGGTAGGTGGCTTGGTGTTCATTTTTCCAACTACTGTGTGTTTTGTGCGTTTTTGTGCCACAAACCCATATTGGGGTGTCGTGTGGCTGAGGTCGTTGCTATATTAAACACATAGAATTGATTAGGTATTTAATTATGATATTAATATGCCGGTTGTGATCGTTTCTTGGATCCGGAACCACCCCACGGGTGTGTTCCACTATTTAGCTGTTTGGCCAGGATACCCGAGGGTATGCCTTAAAGGTAGTATTTGTTGAATTTCCTCAAGAGGAAATGTTTTTTTACTGCATATTTACATGTTGGGCATGGCTCGGTTACCTGTTTAGCCTGAGGGTAGTGTTGTGATTAGCCTGTGGGCATTGTTCTACCTAGCTTGTGGGAAACTTCTTTCAAGCCTGTGGGCAGCTGATTTTGTGCCTATGGGAGACATTTCTTACACCTGTGGGAAAATACCGTGTGCCTGTGGGAAGATTCTTGTGTTGGATACTCTTTACCTGAGGGTAGGATTTTACATGTCTGAGGACATTAGCTGTTTATTTAGAATATTCACTGTGGTGGTATTTTAAATTTAATGGATTAAATGGATAATAAAATGGCAATATAACTGGTAATTAGTTAGTTTTGAGTACGGATTACTTTATTTCATTTTACTATTGCTTGGTTGTTGCATGCTTACACACAGTTGGGCATGTGCCTTTAGTGGGTGCATACTGGGAATTTATTTCTCACACCCTATTTGGGTCACGCTTTTCAGCCCAAACAGATTACGTTTCTGCAGGTGTGGATAGGGGCAAGAGTACCTATACAGGTACTTGACTATTGCTGAGGAGTATGAGGGCATGGGACCGAACCTAGGCTCATGATGCCGCTGCCAGCTGTTTTTCTTTGTTTTGCTGCACTTGTACTCTGTATTGTATTTTACTACTATGTAACATGTTCTGGTTGTTTTCTTAGAATTGGAGACATGTTGCATCATATCTATATATACTGCAGTTGTTTATCTCAGTTGTGTATGGTTTACAGCTTCTGCTGTCATTGTATGTTTTATTTAAATTCTGTTGCGCTACACTTTGACAAATGAGGGCATAGTTTCCCCACTATCAGACCTAGGCCCTCACTGCTAGTCGGTAGCCTCTAGAGTTTGGGGGAAAATTCTTGAGGTCACGTGGCGAACCGGGTTCGGGGCACCCGTGGCGTGGCACCTGGACCTGGGATGTTACAAAGTGGTATTAGAGAGGTTCTTTTCTTTAAATTACTATTTGGAGCCTTAGTTAGGGATAGGAAAAACGATAATTGGTAATAAGCTGTGCCCGGGCATAGCTAACCCACGTATAGGGAAAAATCCAGTCTACCTCGTATTTTGCAATTTACAGATTTTGCAATTTACAGTTGATATGATTTCACCATTGGGTGACGCACTTGAGATCATGTTGTTTATATTTTATATATGGGTTCTATTTAGTTGAACCCTGATGACATGAGGGTATGACAACTCATGCATCATATAGTGACATGCTAGATATCACATGTCATGCATAGTTTCCATGCCATGTAGGTGAATTAAAAAATTTGCATGTTGTTGTGATAGTTGTTGTGCTAGAAAAGCATGCTGTTGTGATATCTACATTGATAAAATACCTATTATTTGATAGGGTAACATTTGTGTGAGATATTCATAGAATGTATTCCGAACATTTGTTTTTGGGGAGTATGGGCCCCCATTGACCGGAATTTGGTGGATCATTGACTGATTATTTTTTTATAACACAGATAAGATGTCAAACTTTGATTCGTGGGGAGTATGGGCCCTCACAAATCGGAATTTGACACTTAGGTGTGGTTTTTCAGTATTTTTTGGGTTCTAGGGAAGTTTCTGAGGCATACTGTCTGGAAAACCCAGTATACATGCCGTGTAGAACTTTAAACACGCCGTGTATGGCCTTCTGTTCGGGAAGAAAAATAAACTTTTTGAGTACACGTCGTGTAGTCACTTCCCGTGTCACAAACCATGTGGGAAGTGACATGGGGAAGGGAAGAGCTTGGGGCAAACATGCCGTGTAGCTTATGTACACGCCATGTAGTGAGGACCCGGTGTCCGTCGTGTAACCAACAATACAGGTGGAGGAAACCTTAAGACAAACACGCCGTGTCAATGAAGAACATGCCGTGTAGTATGACCTGGGGACTTGACCATGTAATGAATAACACGGGTCTGGGAAATCCCTTCGGGTATACGCCGTCTGTATATAGAACACGCCATGTAGGATGAGACGTGTATTCGGCCGTGTAACTAACAACACGGGTTGGCGGAGCTCGTCTAGGTACACGATGTGTACCTGTGGGACATGCCGTGTAGTCTTGTCCAAGGACAGACCATGGGGACTTAGTCGTGTGACAGAGAAATGGGGTTGTTGACACACTGTGTACAGGTGTAACACGCCGTGTAGTGTCAAGATGAGTAGTCGGCCATGTCACAGATGACACGGGCAGTTGGAAATAACACCATACAGGCCGTTTATATGAAATACCCGCCTTATAGTTTTTGTTCAAATGGGAACCGTGTGGCTTATCCATGCCGAAGGACCCAGGCAGGGGAAGGGAAGTCAAGTACACACCGTGTAGTCTTGTTTTGCAAATTTTTAATGCCTTATTCCTCCTTTTCCCTTTTGGGTTTCTTCATTTTTGGTCTTTAAAAATCTTGAATCTAAGGCGTGTTTTTGACCTTGTAGTGCCATGCCGCCTAGACGACCGCGCGTTGTTCCCCAGGAGAGCGATGGCAACTATACTCTAGAGATGGTGGGCCATGGGCTACATGTTGATCCTATAGTAGAGCCAGATGCGGCGCCTGCTGCTATACCGGACACAGGCGTGGAGGAATAGTTTCATGAAGACTTTATGCGGTTCATGCAGACCTTTCACGGAGCACCGCAGGATGCCACATCTATGGCTGAGCTGAATCATATCTTTTAGCAACATCATCTGCCTATGTTTTAGGGGATGGCAGACCACAGGCTGCAGAGTCTTGGTTGGGGTCGATGTAGACTATTTTCGAGCATCATGAGACCCCTCTAGGGCGGAGGGTCAAGCTCGCGACATACATGCTGCGTGATTCTGCCAAGAGGTGGTGGGATGTTACCACCCAGTCAGAGCATCACAGGGATATGGCGTGAGAATTTTTTCAGGAAGTTTTCTATGAATTTTTCTTCCTAGAGATGCTGAGGGCAGATAGAGCTCGAGAGTTCATGTATCTGCAACAGGGCGCTATGTCAGTGATGGACTATTCTGATCGTTTCACCGAGCTTCAGTGCCTTGCACCCGTGTTAGTGGGTGATGAGACGTTGAGGTCCAGATGTTTTGAGGATGGTCTTCATTATGACATTCAAGTGCTGGTGAACATCTTCAGGTTTCCTACTATACACGCCATTGTGAACTAGGCACTGATTACAGAGAGGAACCTTCGAGAATCTAGTGGTGTGGGCCAGGGCGGCTCAGCACCAGTAACTGGTAATTTTTCTGTTGGTAAGAGGAAGAGACATGCATACTTCTCTCAGGGTAGCATTACCAATTAGAAGAATGTTTCAGGTGGCCAGGTTATATGCTACCAGTGTGGTAGAGTGGGGCACAAGAGGCCATAGTGTCCACATGATCCAGTGGAGTGATGAGCTTATGGAAAGATGGGTCATCTGCAACTCTTTTTCAAGGCGTTCCCACTAGTGCCTAGTGAGAGGGGTTCTGTGCAGACTCCGTGTGCGGGGGCAGGACTGGTGGATTCTTACCAGTCAGGGAACTGGAATACATCAGGGCGTGTAGGTATAGATGGTGGTCATGGCCGTGGTAGCCAGACACTAGGATCTCAGAGGTACCAGGGCGGGCCAACTCAGAGTAGTCAGGCTGGGTTGCAGGGCCGCGACACTGGGCAGGCATATGCAGTGCAACAGACCCAGCATGAGCAGGATCCCAGACCTTCTACAGTCATAGGTACTATTCTAGTAGCTTCTATCTTATCTTAGGTACTTTTCGATATGGGTGCTACACATAGTTTCACATCTGTACCCGTTGTAGAGAGCTTCAGGCTCTGTGTTTCTACTTCTCCCAATATCATGACACTAGACACTCTATTGGGAACTAGAACGGCTGGTGTACATCAGTGCAAGGAGTGACCCCTTGAGGTTGGTGGGTGTCACATCCTTTGGGACCTCTATGTCTTGGAGATGATGTGCTATGAAGTCATTCTTGGGATGGACTGGTTGGTTCCCTTTAGAGCCTTTGTAGACTACTATCGTCGCTGGGTGTGTTTCACCTCACCAGAGGGCGGAGAGTTTCGATACAAGGGAGAATGGGATGTTCAGGAAAGTCGAGCTGGACCAGAACATCATGGGCGAGGTGGAGTCTTGACCCAGATTGCGAGCTTATATCTGGTTGACCAGGGGAATTTTCCGGCGGACTTCCCTCCAGTTGTTGATCGTTTCAGGGATGTATTCTTGTATGACTTTTCGGGTCTACCTCCGGAGAGAGAGGTGTATTTCTCCATTGGGCATATGCCAGGAGCAGCACCGGTGTCCATTCCTCCATATAGGATGGCCACACCTGAGTTGCAGGAGCTCAAGAGGAAGTTAGAGGAGTTACAGACCAAGGGCTTTATCCAACCCAGTACTTCTCCTTGGGGTTCACTGGTCCTTTTTGAAAGGAAGGAAGATGGTACCCTCAGACTTTGCGTGGATTATCGAAAGCTGAACCAGTTGACGGTTAAGAACTGATATCCCTTATCGAGGATTGATGACCTTTTTGATCAGCTTCATGGAGCACGAGTGTTCTTGAAGATTGAATTGAGATCAAGATATCATTAGCTGTGCATTAGACCCTCTGATATACCTCTCACAGCTTTCAATAGTAGGTATGGTCTACACGAGTATACGGTTATGCCGTTTGGACTCACAAATGTGCCAGCGATTTTCATGGCTCTGATGAATCGTGTGTTCCATCCGCATCTTGATTCTTTTGTGGTAGTATTCGTGGATGCCATCTTGGTGTACTCTCAAACTCGACATGACCATGCCACCCATCTTGAGATCGTATTGAGTACACTGAGAGAGCATCGACTATAAGCTATGCTCTCAAAGTGCCACTTTTGGATGGACCAGATTCACTTCCTGGGTCATATCATCTCGGAGGCAGGAGTTTCAGTAGACCCAGAGAAGGTGAGAGCAGTGGTTTCCTGGGAGTATCCGAAGAACGTGTTTGAGATACCGAGTTTCTTAGGGCTGGCTGGTTACTACAGACGTTTCATACAGGACTTCTCCCACTTAGCAGCGCCGTTTACGGGTCTGACTAAGAAGGGTGTGAAGTTTGTTTGGTCGGAAGCTTGAGAGGCAGCCTTTCAGGACCTGAAAAAAAGGTTGAAATCAACAACAATCCTGATACTCCCAGAGTAGGGGAAGAGCTATACAGTTTACTGTGATGCATCAGGTATTGGGATGGGAGCAGTGTTGATGGAGGGCGATCGAGTTGTTGCGTATGGGTCTCGGCAGTTGAGGCCACATGAGAGGAATTACTCGATGCATGATATTTAGTTGGATGCAGTTGTTCATGCGTTGCGCTGTTGGAGACATTATCTATTGGGGGAGCATTTTTTGGTTTTCACCGACCACAAAAGCCTCAAGTATATCTTTACACAACATGACTTGAATCTGAGGCAGCTAAGGTGGGTCGAGTACCTACAGTCCTTCGATTTTCAGCTTTCCTATACACCTGGTAAAGGTAATGCAGTAGCTGATGCACTGAGCAGGAAGACTCAGATACAGGCAGTGCAAGAGGCTAGTAGTGAGTGGAAGCTCGTGTCTTTTTTCTCTGAGATGCATCTGGAGGTGCAAGACAGGCAGGGGAAGACTTATCTTTCATCTTTAGCTGTGACTTCTACCCTCCTGGATAGTGTGAGGATGAGGCAGCTATCAGATTCAGAAGGCCTAGTTCTACGGGAGTCGGTGGAAAGTGTGGACCCTTATCCTGGTTGGACGATAGGCGACGATGAGGTTTTGAGTTTCCATGGACGAGTATGGGTTCCGGGGGATATACGTGAGGAGCTGATGCGGGAGTTTCATGCTTCATCTTGGGAAGTTCATCCTGGGGTTTCCAAAATGTACCGTGACTTGAGACGTCAGTACTAGTGGATGGGTATGAAGAGAGAAGTAGCTGGTTTTGTTACGTGGTGTTCCACTTTTCAGCAGGTGAAGGCGGAGAATCAGAGACCAACTGGGCTATTATAGCAGTTACCCATTCCGGAGTGGAAGTGGGATGATGTCATGATGGATTTCATGACTAGATTGCTGAGGTCACCTCGTGGCAATGATCCCATGTGGGTTTTTGTGGACAGACTCATGAAATTAGCTAACTTATTGCCGATCAAGGAGACCTTCAGTGAAGATGAGCTCAGAAGGCTGTATATTTGAGAGATCGTACGTCTTCATGGGGTTCATCGTTCTATCATTTCAGATAGGGACACACGCTTTATGTATCATTTCTGGCAGAGTTTTCAGAGGGAGCTGGGTACACAGTTGCTTCTGAGTACATCATACTACCCTCAGACTGATGGCCAGTCAGAGCGTACTATACAGGTGCTTGTGAACATGCTGCGAGCATGCATCCTAGACTTTAGGGGCTCTTGGGAGAATCATATACCCTTAGTCGAGTTCTCCTATAACAATAGCTTCCAGGCGACTATTGAGAAGGCACCATACAAGGATTTATACGGTAGGTCGTGCCGATCACCTTTGTGCTGGTTAGAGGCAGGTGAGGCAGCTTTGTTGGGGCCACAACTCATGCAGGAGACTTCTGTGATGGTTCAGTTGATTCAGAAGTGGATGGCTACCACACAGTCTCGTCAGAAGTCTTATGCTGATCGCCGTAGAAGAACTTTGGTGTTCTTGGTCGGAGATTCGGTTTTCTTGCGTGTTTCGCCGAGGCTGGGACACAAGCGGATCAGGAGACAGGTTAAACTTTCACCGCAGAATGTGGGGCCATTTGAGATTCTGGAGAGAGTCGGGCTGGTTGCTTATTGGTAGTGGTTACCGCAGCAGTACCGAGCCATGCACAACATCTTCCACGTATCTCAGTTGTGTCACTATCATTCAGACACATCTCACACCTTTCAGCCAGAGGAGGTTGAGTTGGAGGCAGATGCATCCTTTAAAGAGCATCAGATTCATATCATTGACAGGAGCACGAAGGTTCTCCGAGGCTAGTCAGTTCCTCTCATACGAGTGCTATGGCCCCATGGCCAGGTGCAGGATGAGACCTAGGAGCGGGAGGCCAATGTACGTGCATAGTGGCCTGAGTTTTTCACGGCTATATATTCACCACCCTTGGAAGGGAAATTCGGGGATGAATTGCTATAAGGGGGGAAGTTTATAAGAACCCGGCTCTTCTCTTTGAGGTACGGGATTATTCTTTTCTATTTTCCTTAAGTGTTTCTAATAAAATATGGAAAATGGAGAAAATTCCTAAATTTTGGAACTACACGCCATGTACTTTTTCGACACACCGTGTACTTCTGGCCGTGTTGGGATGAGTACACAGGGCGTGTAGCCATGTCGACGACCAAAGATGTAGGAACCGACTACACACCGTGTAGTGGTCCTTTACACTCCATGTAGTCCGTCGGAAAGACAAAATAGTAAGGCGGTGGAGCAGCCGCCAGGTGGACGGCAGTACACACCGTGTACTCAGGTCGGCAGGCAGACAGTGCTGCGCCGGCGGGAAGCCGCCAGAGGAACAGTAAAATGAAAGGAGTACACGCCCTATACTTGGAAGTACATGTTGTGTACATTGTTTTTTCAGCTTAAAATAGGCAGTAGACTCCTCTTTTGGAAGAGGAGGTATTTGAGCCGTTTTGGAGCCAAAGAGAGGAGGCCGAACCTTTGAAGATCCGCCGAGGGATCTTCTGGAATCGGTTTCCGCCTCGGACGATTCCGTTGGAACCGCACGCGTAAGGGCTTCCATCTCCTTGGCTTCTTCTTCCCAATTCTTCTCATAACGTAAGTTATTTATATTTGAGAGAGTTTTGTTCTTCGTCAAATCTACGCCGTTATTGGGCGTTTCTGGAGTCGACGCTTGGGTATACCGCTCGTTGGCGTATAAGGTAGGTGTCTTGGTGTTAATGTTTCCAACTGCTATGTGTTTTGTGAGTTTTTGTGCCATGAACCTATATTGGGGTGTCGTGTGGCTGAGGCTGTTGCTATATTAAACACCTAGAATTGATTAGGTATTTAATTATGACATTAATATGCTGGTTGGGATCGTTGTTTGGATCCGGAACCACCCCGCGGGTGTGTTCCACTGTTTAGCCATTTGGCCAGGATACCCGGGGGTATGCCTTAAAAGTAGTATATGTTGAATTGCCTCGAGAGTAATTGTTTGTTTACTACGTATTTACATGTTGGTCATGGCCCAGTTACCTGTTTCGCCTGAGGGCAGTGTTGTGATTAGTCTGTGGGTGTTGTTCTACCTAGCCTCTGGGCAACTTCTTTCGAGCCTGTGGGCAGCTGATTCTGTGCCTGTGGGCGACATTTCTTACACTTGTGGGCAAATACCATGTGCCTGTGGACAGATTCTTGTGTTGGATACTCTTTACCCGAGGGTAAGAGTTTACATGTCCAAGGACATTAGCTGGTTATTTAGAATATTCACTGTGGTGGAATTTTAAATTTAATTGATTAAATGGATAATAAAATGGAAATATAACTAGTAATTAGTTAATTTTGAGTACGACTTACTTTATTGCATTTTACTATTGCACTGTTGTTGCATGCTTACACACAGTTGGGCACGAGCCTTTGGTGGGTGCCTACTTGGAATTTATTTCTCACGCCCTATTTGGGTCACGCTTTTCAGCCCAAACAGATTACGTTTCTGCAGGTGTAGATAGTGGCAAGAGTCCCTATACAGGTACTTGACTGTTGCTGAGGAGTAGAAGGGCATGAGACTGAGCCTAGGCTCGTGATGACGCTGCCAGCTGTTTTGCTTTGTTTTGCTGCACTTGTACTCTGTATTGTATTGTACTGCTATGTAACATGTTCTAGTTGTTTTCTTAGAATTGGATACATGTTGCAACATATCTATATATACTCCAGTTGTTTATCTCAGTTGTGTATGGTTTACTGATTCTGCTGTCTTTGTATATTTTATTTAAATTCCGCTACACTACACTTTGACAAATGAGGGCATAGTTTCCCCACTATCAGACCTGGGCCCTCGCTGCTAGTCGGCAACCTCTGGCGTTTGGGGAAACACGCTTGAGGTCACGTGGTCGAACTGGGTTCGGGGCACCCATGGCGTGGCACCTGGACCTGGGACGTTACATTTACATCGATTCAAAATTTAGACTTATCAATAGAAAAGGGTAACCAATAAATTATAATAATTTGGTAGTTATTCACATATATGAATTAAATATATAAGAGAGTTTTAGTGTTGGTAATAATCCCCCCCCCAAAAGGTTATATAATCTAGATGTCCCATCCACTCGACCAATGATTATTTCCAAACACCACTAGTAATAAACCCTAATAACTAAATATATTTTGATAACAAGTATAAAATGAAATTTATTGTCAAATATATGAGATCCATTTGATTTTTTTGTTACATGAAACAAATCCATTGGATGAAGATGAAAAAATAGTAAACCCAATATAAATATTCTGATAACCAAATATAACTGAGTTATCCTTCTCCAATGAAAGTGATTAATAGAAAATGGTCATAATTTTGATGTTTCACTCAGGGGTATACTTGTTTATTTTTTTTTTCAATAGGACTCATAAAACTAGATCCCCCTTTTTTACAGAGTGAAGGAAGCTTCCAAGAGATAATATAACATCATGGTTTTTCCACAAGCTATGTCCTAGTGTTCTAGAAGTATGATATCTCTTATATATAAACTCTTATAAAAAGTAAAAAATGTGCTTGTAAGGAAGTAATTAATCAATGCAACTATCCCCATACAAGATGATATTCAAGAGATCCACCAGTACAATATTCCTTAGAGTTCAACTCCTTGATATTGGAATGTAATAACACAATAAATGTTGCCTAGGAAGACCTCAAACATCATTGGCAGTTTTCCATCAGAGTAAGAAAACACCTACCTCTATTATCTATAAGAGGTTGAATATGATGTATTATAAAACTTACCAAACATCTATCATCCACATCAGATGAGTTTTTATGATCACTTCCACCACTAATTCCATTCATCCTAAGAGGCCTCATCACAAGTCATTTAATCCAAGATATCAATACAATCTTAATGATGATGAAGAACTACTAATGATAAAGTCTCAGCTCATATAATCCTTCCCATAGAATAATTATATTTTCCGACTACTATAATAATTAAAGAGTAGGTTTACATCCATACTCAGGATCAATTATTTTTATAATATACTTTAAAGTAGCATACGGAAGAGTAAGCTAGAATATCCCAAAATACATTAAAGGGAACTATTATACATATGACCTCTCATAAAAATCCCATAAACATATTTTTATGAAAAATAAAGTAGTGAATATGAATTATATACTATATCTCACTTAATAATGTTCCCATGTCAAAATTACTACCATAGAAGATAGTTAATGCATTTTGGAATCATTGAATGTTTAATCCAATATTAATTCAAAATCCTTGTATGCCATATAGTATGTAATAGCACTAGAAAAAGTAGAATATTCAAGATAATATATTCTAGTGGAAATTAGGGTAAAAGAAAATATTATATCCTTTGATAATCTTAAATAATCTCATTGGAGTATTCTAAGAGCTTCCCAGGAGTGGGATAATATTGTGATTCATATTTGGGAAGATAATCAATATATTTTAGTGGGGAATAAAGATCGACATTAGGATCATATTTTTATTCAAATTGGAGTTGGCCAAAAAATTCTTTCAACCCCTTATGGGGAGGCTTATATTCCAGCTATCACTTCTATAGATCATAAATAAATATCAACAGTTTATTAGTGGAAGCCCCATATTCTAGCTCCCGATTGATCTAAGGATGGTTGAAAGTATTCCACGTTCACATTTAAGAGACATGCACATGCTATTTAACACTATGAGAGAACTCAAAAACATATTCAGGTGATTGATAAAGTGTATAATTATATCACATCCCAGCCCCAATATTCTCATCATAATATTTTGATAGAAACATAAAGTCACCCTAGAAGGAGATTTTCATTGAAGGTTACAATAAAAAATTCTTGAATTTAACTACCCAATAGTGAATGTCTAGATGGATATCTTATCAAGGGTGGAATAAAAATATAGTGTATGATTATATTAATTCCCTAACTAATTAATATGTTCTTAAGGACATGTATTATATATTGATATTGTCCCATTTCTCATCAAAAAGGGGATGTAACTTTAGTCACAAAGTTTCTCCCTAAAGTATTGTAATAGGTAAATCTTTATGTCCTACTTAGAAAACCCACCATAAGGGTCCTACCATTGATGACATAGAGATCAGTTATTTGAACTCTTCACATGATAAGAGTTTCAAAAATAATCTTCATGGAAAAATATTAATAAGTATGAAGGAAATCCTTTCACAATTGTATCAAATAACTCTCACAATAATGGTACTACCCAGGGAATCTACTTCGAAGGTCCTCCGCATAGTGTCATATTACATTAGAAATATGGTACTCCCCATAGGACCCACCACAAGGGTTATAACATTGATGAGGAGAGTGTTATGGTCATGATGAAAGTTTTCACACACCAACCCAGTTTTTTAATTTCTAGATGTTGGATATTTTGGTTGAGGTTTGGGTGGAGTTATCAGTGATGCAATTTCAGTTTTACTGTTTTTTGGGTTGTTTTTAGGCCTAAAAACAATTAGTGTGCATGGTTTGGTGAGAAACCATGTAGCTGGTTATTGAATAGGGTGTTTTTACTTCATTTTCTACTACATGGATTATTTTTTACGAATTATACATAGTTTTTCTCAAACCATTCGATGAAAAAGAGTAACCTTGTGACCTGTGTAACAACCTAGGTATTTATAGAATAATAATTTTTCAATTCCATTAATATTTAAGAATAAGTTATTAATTTTATGATAAAGTGGAAACTTTGTTCGATACTGTACTCAATACGCAACAACTGGTTTCTTTGAAATCTTATGTTGTACCTAACTTTGAGTTATACCGAAAAATAATATAATAATAATAATATTTTAAATTTTAGTTAATGCATAGCCCGTGTATTTCTAGGAATGAACATAAATAACTAAAATATAATTATACTTGTTTGATAAATGTATTTACATTTATCTAATAAATTTTAGAGGATTAAAATAAGAATGAATCCGATTTTAAGCATGAAATACTCTAATATTATTTAAAAGGTTGATTTACAGCCTTTTAATGGTCAATTTTTTTAAATATAGTTTTTTAACTTTTATGTGTTCCCTTTGAAAAAATAAAATTCTTATTTAGAAGTGGGTTATCAAAATTACTTTGGGTAAATTTTTTGTACTTTTCTGATAAAGATAATTTGTTATTGAATAGTGAAAATTACAACATTTTAAGTCAAAACTGTCTTTTCATCTAATATATTTATATGAATAGACTATCCTTTTAAATGAGTTTAAATTATAATTAGATTATATTTTTATCATATAATACAATTATGGTAATTTTAAGTAATTTTACTTTGAAATTGAACATAAACACATGCCAATCTTTTGGTAGTTTTTACTTCTTAAAAATACGCTTTTTAGTTTTGACAACGAGAATTAATTTTAAATTAATTCTGACAACTTCTGTGTTTTGAATTTAGAAAAATGGATTCAATATTTATAATCATGAGGTATAAATAGTTAAAATAAGTACCTTTTATTTTTAGACATTATGAATAGTAACTTCAGTAAATATTTTATTTACCATGATTAAAGTGTAAATCTAGTAAATAAGGGTAAAAAATAATAAAAAAATAATAAATTATCCTAACACATGACCTAACCCTATTAGATGAGATATCTACAAACATGGGAGTACTTTTGTCTATTTTATGACCCCACAAATCCACTTGTGTGTGAAAATCACATTTAATTACTTTTAATTTAAAGTTATGGAAAATATAACCTAAACAAATATCCTTTACCAAACATTTTTTATATGGGGTTATTTAAGTGATCTATTTGACTATAAATATTCAATGGAAAGATAGAAATATTTCCTACATCATTTTTTTATTTATAATTTTAATACCTCAAATAAATAAATTTATTTATGACACAATGGTGATATAGTGATTACCTTATTAATGAATGATTTAAATAAATGATATTATAAATATTAAAAAAAATTAAAATGTTTATTCCATAAAATAATTCTAGGTAATATTATTAATTTTTATATTTAAATTAATGATGTTTATTATTAATAATAATGTTGTTATGGATTTTTAAAAAGTCATGATATGAATAGTATAAAAATTGATATAAATGAGTTTTTTAAATAAATTAATATTTTATTAAATGATACGATAGTATTAAAAATCTGAGAATCAGAAAACTGATATATATAATGTTACAAATTTAAATAATGATCCATTTTTTTGTCTCTTGGCATTTTATAGTAACTATGGTAACCATATATTATGAATATACAAGAAGACATGGTAGAAGTTAAATTTGTTTACTAAGGGTTAAAGCTAAAAGATAAGATTAAATTTATGACCTAAACTTGTCTAAAATCAATTTTATGAGAGGATATTGACCCATAATCATCTTATCTTTAAAATATATCACCTTTGTTTTATTATAATTCGAAAAGAAATTAATAATAAAATAATATTTTCAATCTTTCTTAAAGTGCCCCTCCTCCCTCTTATAAAAGGACACCACCTTTAACCCTTACTCACACCTCTAAATCCCACTTGGATCACCCAAAATCTACCCAAATAATATCCCAACATACATCACTTCCTCCTAGAAGCTTTAATTTGGGCATAAGGTAATTAAAGAAGGACTTTTACCTTAAATCAAAAGGAGTTACCTGATTTGAGGTACTGTCTTCTCTTAAGATTATTTCATGTATTTTTCCTTATACAACCTACATAACTCTCTTTATTAAATTATTTTATAAAAAATATATTATCATAAATATACTAATTTTTTTATTAGATGGATTAGAACTATAGTTACACACACCTCCATCTAATGGATATATAACATACTGTTTCATTGGATGACAAACTACTGCCTCACAAAATGATGACTGTTCATTCTTCTCCTAGAACTTTTTAAGGTTTCCAATATTATGAAAATATAATTATATATGATATATATGATATTTAATTTATCTCTATACATCAGTAATTCTCATTTATAACATACATTTATACTTTTCAGGTTATATAAATATATAGATAATTTGTAATTCTTATATCCGAATGATATGGAATATTCTAAATACATATATACTGTAAATATATGATATATGTGATATCTAAATAATTAATATAATTCTATAGACAATTTACTTTTGACCAAATGGAGAATTTGTAATTATAACTAGTTCATTTTCGACTCAAGTTCCAAACATTGGAAAAATGTCTGATATGAACTCAAATAATTAACTAATTGTTATAGTAAGGTAAAAATTGATATAAATGGAATATTAAACATAAAAGAGGTTCTAAATAAAGTATAAATTTATATAATTTTATTATTTAGGAAGAATAAGGATCACACAGGACAAGTCAGACTTGAGGTAAGGGACTTCGTCTCAATCTCCTTTCATTGAGGCATTTTTTTTATAATAGAAAACTCAGTATTTTAAATGGTGTATAATAAAACCCCTTTAAATTTTACTTTCCTTAAAAGATAATATTTTTTATATGAATAATTTTAGTAAATTACAAAAGGAATGTTTTTAATGTTTTCGGATACAATGACCTCACTACCGCCGTAATCATTATTTGACTTCCTCTATAATAATTAATGTTTTTAAAAAGAAAAAGAAACTACTTATTTAGTTATTGGGTGTTTTGGAATTGAAAATGGGGTTTGAAATGAACACAATATTTTAATATCTCGAAATTGTTTCTTGTGATTGCAAATGAAATGTTATTAGTGAAATGCTGATATTTGTAATATTTTATGGGTTATGATTATATAATGGTACTTGGACATTTGACGGGTGGTTACATGATGTAAAAAACGATGAGTGGTTCCAAGATAAACCAAGTAAGTGTGTTTACATTATAAACTTTAATATATTAGGTATTGAAGTCGTCTGTATGGCTATTCCATTTAGTGATATGTGTGGAAGTAGACCACTTAGTTGTTCTATTTAAGTATGTTTATGTCCCAAGTTTCCTTTATATGTTATATGTTTCATTCTATGGTATTGTGGTAATATTTTGGTTAGAAAAAGGGTAAGAAATGATCTTATATTCAATGATGTGTTTTTAATACTTCTAAAAGTTCCAAATTATTATGTTATAATAAAGTATTGATGGTTTTAATGTTATTCAAATACTAATAGTTTAATTTCTTTATGAATCCCTTACTGATCTTTTTTATGCCCATCCCATGTTTTGAAATATTTTTCATAGAAAATAAATAATAATAGATTCATGTATGGGTTCAAAGAAAAGTTATGCTATAAAAAATAAAACAATGTCATATTTTGTGTTAATAAGTTTTTGTTTTATGAAAAAAATGGATACTGAGTTCAAGTTTCTACTTGTAATATTCAAGATGTTATGTATATGTTATGACCTAATTCTCTAATGATATAAACCTGAAAAGATCCTAATTGTGACTTATTAACTAATTCCAAATTATGTAATGTTTAAGGATCAGTTCTTATAGTTGGTATCAGAGGTCAGTTTAGATAAATTTTTAGGTTAGGATGTTATTTAAGAATAAGTGACATAACCATAGTGGTTTGCTTATTAGAAAGAGTGATATTTATTTAGATAAATCAAATGATTTTAAGATAACATGAATAAGTATATCTTAGTGCTTAACTGCCTCATAAGATAGTATATAAGGACTTTATAGATATACTCACACTAATCATTTTGGTTTTACTAAATGGATGGATCTAGAAGGTAGTAAAGTTACAATTGATGTGAAGGAAACTGTGGTGGTTTTCTGAATGAGAAACCTAATGAAATGGAAGCCAAAATGAGAACTCATGTGGTTATTCTTAAAGAACTTTTAGGAGTATTGATTGACCACTTTAACCTTGATGACTTTTCTAAGTCATAAAATATATGGGAAACAAATCCCAATAGAAGTTCAGGTAATAATAATAAAGGTAAGTATATTCCAAAACCTATGGGTCAATGATTTAGAAAGAAACACCTAGGAAAATGCTTCAAATGGATGGGAAGATTTTTCTGATGGGATAATGAACCAAAATGGTAAGTATGAGAGAAGATAATCCTCAAAAAGGATAATACTTTTAAAAAATAAATACTACTCTTAATCTCCAAAATTTGACAAACAATATCCAACGTTCAAAAAAAAACCATTCAATAAACAACTGTAATTAAATTATTTATTGTAATTTTTATTAAGATTGAAATAAAAATATTAGAAGGATATAATCACATATTCTTCCACAGTAAATCTTAACATTTACCTCAAAATAAATAACCAAAATCATTATATGTCCACAAAAAAACAAAGATTCTCCCAAATTAAAATTTCAACCATTACTCCATAAATGAGATCCCATAAGAGTCTATTTTTCCTATGAATATAGTGTTCCCAAAGAGAGAGTGTCCTCCCAAACAACCTTTATCACTTAATCACCAAATCATTTTCTTATACGAAGGATATCAATTCTCTAAAACATAATTTCCTAAGATAAACTTATTCTTGATCCATAAAATCATTCAACTAAAAAATAATAAGTCATAATAAACATGTACTTCACATAGTCCAGTGGTAGGCGATAAATCCCAATCACAATTTGGTAATGGGTTCGATTCCCATAGCTTTGTCCGAAGCGATATGTTGTCACACGGTCTGTGTTTTGTCCTTTATCAAAAACTATATAATTTTTTAACATTCCAAAAAATGAGATAAATTCCTCATAAATAACCATAACATATTATAACCCTATTTTGGTAGTTTTTTACTTCTTAAAAACATACTTTTTCGTTTTGATAATTGGAATTTATTTTAAATTAATTTCTCCAACTTGTGTGTTTTGAATTTAGAAAAATAGATTCCGTATTTGGAATTAGGAGTTCCAAATTTTGTAAAAAGTTACCTTTTAATTTTAGACCTTATGAACAGTAACTTTAGTAAATATTTTATTTACCATGGTTGAAGGGTAAATCTGATAAATAAGGGTAAAATATAATATTATAATAATATGAAATTATCCTAACACATGTCCTAACCCTATTGTATGAGTTATTTACAACTATGGAAATCCTTGTATCTTTTTTAGGACCCCATTGAGCCACTTTTGTGTGAAAATGACATTTAATTACTTTTAATTTAAAGTTAAGGAAAATATAACATAAACATGTATATTTTTACTAAAACAATTTTTATATGGGGTTATATAAGTGATATCTTAGAATATAAATATTTACTATAAATCTAAAAATATTTCCTATATCATGTTTGTTTATTTATATTTTTTAGACATCAAATAAAAAAATTTATTTATGATACAATGGTGTTGTAGTGATTACCTTATTAATTAAATATTTACATAAATAAGATTATAAATATTATAATAAATTTATTTTTAATAATTTAATGCCATAAACAAATTTTAGACATTATTATGACTTTTTATATTTGAATTAATAATTTTTTTGAAGGAATAAAGTTTTTTTGGATTTTTAAAAAGTCATGATATGAATAGTATAAAAATTGACATAAATGAGTTTTTGAATCAGTTAATATTTTATTAAATGATATAATAGTCAAAAAATATAATATTTGGCCAAATTACATATATGATGTTAAAATTGTAATTAGTGATCCATTTTTTGGTCTCTTGTAATTTAATAGTAGCTATAATCACCATATATTATGAATATACAAGAAGACGTGGTAAAAGTAAAATTAGTTTACTACAAGTTAATGCTAAAAAGTATGATTAATTTTATGACCCAAACGTGTATAAAATCCATTGAATTAGAGTATTTCTACCCATAATTAACTTATCTTATAAATATATCACTTTGGTCTTATTATAATTCTAAAATCAATTAATAATAAAATAATATTTTGAACTTTCCTTAAGTGCCCCTCCCTCTTATAAAAGGAAACCATCTCTAACACTTACTAACACATCTCAAGACCTCTTGTATAATCAAAGATCTGTCCAAATAATCTCCCAAAATCCATATATTCCTCCTAGATTCCTTACTTTGGGATGAAGGAAATTAAATAAGGACTTTTAGCTTAAATCAAAAGGAGTAACCAGATTTGAGGTAATATCTTCTCTCAATATTCTATCATTTATTTTCCTTCTATTACTCTCTAAACTCTATTTATTAAATTATTTTATAAAAAATCTGGATATTTAATATAAAAGGTTGTTGTTATAATAAGTATTCTAGATACTCTTACACACACCTTTGTCTAATGGGTCTGGAACATACTATTTCTATAGAGGATAAACTACAACCTCACGAAATGATGATTGTTCAATATTATCCTACGACCACTTATGTTGGAAATTATGAAGTAAATTTAATTATAATGTGTTTATATTGTATTTATTTTATCTATATGATTATTTAATTCTCATTTCAAACATACATTTATGCTTTTTATGATGTATAAATACTATAATTTCATTTGTTGTTGTTCTGACAACCGCCCCTCAAAGTGATACGACTCATTCATGCCAAACATGGAACGAATAAAGGATGGAATTAATGAAATTACATATTATATTATACTATAATTATAATATACCTATGTATAATTTAGTTATCATTCCTTTAAATATGAAAAATAAATGAAAGTAGTGTTCATGCGTACGCACGACTTACCGTCTCCATGAACAATGCATTTCATATCTTATATCCAAATGATATGGAATATTATAAATACATATATAATAGATATATATAATATATATGGCATATAAATCAAGAATATAATTATGGAGATAATATAATTTTTACCACATGGAAAATTTGTAATTATAACAAGTTAACTTTTTACTCAATTTCTGAACATTAGCAAAATATCCGATATGAACTCAAATAATTAACTAATTTTTATATAAAGGTAATAAGTGATATAAAAGGAATAAAAAACCTGAAAAATGTTCTTAATAAAGTATAAATTAACTTAATTTTATTAGTCTGGATGAACAAGGAACATACAAGACAAGTTGGAGTCGAGGTAAGGGACTTCTTTTCAATCTCTTTTCATTGATGCATATATTAATAATATGCACCTCCTTATTTTATATAGTGTATAATAAACCCCTTTGAATTTTACTTTCATTCAAATGGAATCTTTTATCTAGGAAGCATTTTAATATACTACAAAAGGAATTTTTTTAACATTTTCAGTGATAATGTCATCTTTGCCGCTGTAATTGTTATTTGGCTTCCTCTATATGACTTAATGTCTTTAAAAGGAAAAAAAACCCATTGTTCCATTTTTGGTTGTTTTGGTATTAAAAATTATTTTAAAATTTATTGTGTATTTCAATATATTTAAATGATTTCTTTTTATTTCAAATGAAATGTTATTAGTGAAATATTGATATTTATAATATTTTATGTGTTATGATTATATAATGGTACTTGGAAATTTAACGGGTTGTTACGTGATAAACCAAATAATGGGTGGTTTCATGATAAAACAAGGGTAGGTGGTTATATTAGAACCTTTAATTCATTGGTTATGGAAGTCAGACATATGGCTATTTTATTTAGTGATATATGTGGAAGTTGATCGTATGGTTATTCCATTTAAGTATTTTTTTGTCCCAAGTAATCTTTATATGTTATATATTGTAATATATGGGATTGTGGTAATCTTTTGGTTAAAAAAGTGTAAGAAATTAGATCATATTTAGTGACTTATTTTTACTACTTCTTAATGGTTAAAATTTTGACTTTATAATAAAGTATTCATGGTATTCTTTTTATTTAAAGACTAACTGTTTTATTTCTTTATGTTTCCCTCACCGAGCTTTTTATACTCATCCCATGTTTTGAAATGTTTTTCACAGGACATAAAGAATAATAGAGTCAAGGATGGGATCAAAGAAAATTGACGCTGCTAAAACATGAAACGATGTCATGTGTTTTTAAAGAGTTCATGTTTTATAGAAAAAATGATAGTGAGTTAAAGAGTCTACTAGTAATATTAAGGATGTTATGTATAAGTTATAACATAATTCTATAAAGCTTTAAACCTGAAAAGATCCTCAATGTGAATTATTAACTTAATTCAATATTATGTAATGTTTAAGGCCGGGTCCTTATAACCTATTGGTGGTGATTGGGGCAAGGCGCATTGCGAGTGAACATTTAGGAGAGATAGTACAACAAACATGTGAGGGTGTTTGTAATTTTTGACATAACCATTTTTTATAGTTGGCACATGGTTTCTGAAATTTTGTGTCCAAATCATACATTTGACCCTTCTCTATTGCAGGGGGTTCATGGTTGGTGCGTGTATTATAAAACCAGGTGGCCAAACTGGGTGAATTTCCCAAAATCTTACAATCTTTATTTTTCAATTCCCCCCCCCTCATTTTAACCCCAATTATGGAATTTCCACCGCTATTCAACCTAGGCACACTGTGGGGAACCTGAACCCCCCCTTTTTAGATCTCGTTCCTACTTTGAAGGTCTACTAAGGTTTTTAGGTATATTCCCTTGGAATTATGGTATTTTTTCCATTCTAATATAACCCCTCTCTTGGTTTTTTTGGTTTTCATAGTTTATTACATTTTTAGAAGAACCCTAGAGGTGGAGGAATAATGTAGGATCATTTTTATTTTGATGTTAGAGGGTGCAGTTTTATTCTTGGGCCTAGATCTTCCTTCTTTTAGAGTTTTATCACATTCACACATCATTGAGGTTGGTGTTTCCATCCATTTTCATTACAAAAATATGAATTTGATTCTTGATCTTCCTTAAATAAATTTTAAATGATTTATTTACTTTTTTGATGCACAAGTTTAATTTTTTATGGTGTTTCAAATTTTTGAAATTTATAAAAATGGGTTTACAAGGGATTTCAATAATTATGCCTATTTTTATATGTATTACAGGTGTTTGATAAAATGGCAATTGGCCATTTTAAATAGATTTAGGTATATTGGGATTTTTGTTCTTCTTTGAGTTTTTTTATTTCTTTTGGTTGTGAAATGAACTGTTTTATTCAGCTAGGATGTCATTTTATGGGTTTTTACTTTTGTGTATACACTGTTGATTTGTAGTGAAACTTATTGTAATTATTTAATTGAAATTTTGGTATTTTTATGGTCATCCCTGTATGTTTTAGTGATTGTGGAAATATCTATGTGTTTATGAGGTGTACATATAGATAGGCACACTAATATAAATGGAAGTCCATAATAAAAGTCCATTTTGGTAACCTTGGTTTTCAAAAACACTCCTCACATTTTCTCTACGTTCTTTGTCTTCTTATCCCCTGATGTTTTTTTTCAAACTCCTATTGTTTTCTAAAGGGATTATTGGTATCTAAATAAATTTAAATTTTGTTTCAAAATGTGTTTACCAAACCGTGAACCGTTTTCCACCAAGAGATGTATTTTAGTAACTAATTGGCATAAAAAGACCATTTCCCCCTTCTAAGAATGAATTATGTATTCACATTGGATTTGATATGATTTTGAGAAGAAATTTGTTTCATTTTGAAGTGGTTTTGGATTTAGAAATTTTATATTCATGTTAGTACTTTTTGATATTTTGAAAATTAGTTTTGAATTCATGTGATGTGTAGTCCGATTAGTACTTAAAAAAGATTCTATGAATGGTGGGATCCACTATAGACATCATTCTAATGAGAGGACCATCAAATAGTTGGTGTTGGGGATTAGGAAAGTAATGCACAATAACATATATGAGTTCTTTTTTAATAATAACCATGTGATGACCTCATCATTATTCTTTATACTATTTTATTGGGATTCCTAGATGTCATTTATAGGATTAAGGGGCAATTAATTTCTAGAAATGATTAAAAAAACTGGAACCCCCTAGATAGAAGATTTTCTGGGTGGAATTTTCCACTAGTGGGGATAGTTTAGAGGATCCAGGTTAATTTTTGACCATGTAGTTGTACCATGCACTGATAGGTGGGTCCAAACTATGTTTCTACGTGGATTTCTTCTAGGGATTTTAAGTAAAAACCCATGATAAATATGTGTATATTTATATATTTATTTTTAGGAAAATTTTTACTCATTCTATTAGTATTCAACTCCTTTAAATTTCTTCATTACCCCTTTTATTCTAGGCTTTTCTATTTTATCATAATTATCATGTCTAGTTTAGTTTTCAAAACGGGTTTCAAAATGAGATTTTTTTAAAGTGGAAAATTGTGATTCCTTTTCTAAATGGTATTTATGGAAAAAGATGTTGATTCTTTCAAAGATAAAAACCTTATTTTTTAAATGAATTTAAAACTAGCATTTATAGACTATTTAAATAGAATAATTGTATTCATTTCATGGTGTTTACTAATTGAGCTATTTTATGATCACGCCCTACTTACGCCACTAGAAATTGGTAGATCTAAGAAATTTTTCATGTTCATAAATTTCTCAGGTTCTCTTATCGAGTGTGATGATTTTATGAATAATGGTGACCAATAAGTTATATGGAGATCACTTTGGTTCTAGATTTTATTTCAATTTTGGTTTTGTCTTCTCTTTTGGTTCACATTAATTATATCTGAATCTGTTGTGTATTTATTTATGTTCAATGGTTATTAGTTTCTCTTATTTATGATCTGCACTTGGTCAATATTTAATTTTAATTTGTTATTATGGTATATATATTTTCCAAGTGTATGATATTTGATTCCCGATATTAGTTTACCACCTGAGGGGATTTGAAACACCTCTCGGGACTTATCATGGGCCATATTGGGAGACCAGTTCATGGTTGGCCTAAGTCAGTTCATGAAAAATGGAATTAGAGTTGCCCTTTGTTATTTTGAAAATTAGTTATTTTAGAGATATGACTGTTTATACTGAGGAGGTTGCTATGGGAAGAGAATTATACCCTCTTTCTCATCCCAATCATCAAGTTACCATGAGTACATCCGAATGTGATTATTTTGTTATAGTCTTTTGGGTTTATGTAATTTATTATTGTTTATTTTTTTTGATTTAGGGAATGAAAATTGGAGTGAATCAGTGCTACATGGTGAGATTTCATGGAGTCATGACCCATATTAAGAATGATTTCATGGTTCAAGATACTTAAAGAACCAATTTTTTTAATCGGGGAATGGTCTATTAAACCATGTGGCAAGGTTATACATGGCCATGATTTCCATATCCTAGTAGTTTGGAGTGAGTTATGACTTGATTTTATTTTGGTTAGTGTGATTAAACTTCTAAAATGTAAAATAGTTTTTGGAATAATGGGTTTCAAAAGACAAATGGTTTTTGGTTATGGTTTTTTTAAATTTGGCTTGGATACATGAATTATATTTAATAGATGGTTCTGGTATTTGGAATGTTATCTAATAATAAGGTTGTTTTGGAAATTTTAATATAAATGGTGGATTATGAATGTGGATTCTAGTTTTTTTTCCTAAAGTTTTGTTTATGTTCTTGGTGTTTGGTATTGGATGTTATTTTTTGGATGAGTTTTGAGATTAGGTTTTATGTTGATTATATTTTTTTCTTATGTGTTTTAGAGAGTATATTACCCAAAATCACCCCAAGGGATTCCGATGAGTCTCTTCAAGTTGTTTTCCTTTCCCACACTTCCACTAGGGTGGAAGAGTCGAGTTCTTATTAGTTTTTTCTAGTTTATTGTGGTGATCAAGGTCTAGATGAGGTTTTGTACTATCTTGAGAAAGTAAAAAGTGTTTTCAAATCCTTGGTATCTTTATAAACCATGAGGGTTTGTTATATATTAAGTCTATTTGAGGGATTGGTTTTGGATCATTTGACGGTGATTGTCCTGACATCATTGCAAGTTGGGATGTCTTGGGATGTCATTATAACCACCTATATTAGTTGGCTCAAATCTGAGAAGGTTAAGGCTAAGAAAGTGACAAAGATATTTTATATTTAGTAAAGGAAGTGGAATATGAATTCTTATTCTGACCACTTTGAAGAGATAGTTTCATTTTATATGGATATAGAATTAAAGGTAGAGCTGAAAAATCCACTATTTATTTGGTGTTTTTTTGATGATTAAGGAGTGAGTTATCTCATTCAGGGAATTTCAATTTAGGATGATAGTATATGGAGAATTTTTGGTTTAGTGGGTTCCTAGAGTGTAGTATATGGTAGTGTGAACCCATGATGGTTCCCTATATGGTGAGAATTTTTGACCAATGGAACCTATTCTAGAGAAGTATCCTTTGACGGTTCCTACTTTTTTTCAAAAGACCATTCTTTTAAATGCTTCCAATGTGGCCCATTTGAAAATTCAGATCCATATTCCTATAATCCTATGAATTATTATCAATAATCTATGAATCTGGGTTATGCAGATAAGTTTAGAAAGGAGCATTCTCAGGGGGAGAAGTCATGATTGAAGGATGTAAGCTCTAGATTATGGGGTAGAAATTTATTCAAGGAACCTTGGCACCAAACCTATGCCCTAGAGTAAGTCTCATCATGAAATCAGTATTTTTTTGGGTGTGGGGGACCTTGGACCAATTTTTTTCTTTGACTTCATATTGGAGATGATTTATGTTCTTTTTATTATACTACATTCATTTTTTAATACCACTTGTTTTAAATATTTTGGTATCTTTTTATTCATGGAATTTATATAGTGGGGATTTAAAGATGTGGATCTTCAAATCATTATCTTTATTTTGGGTTATTTTTTATGTGGTTCTCAATTGTAGATGCTGGTGTGTTGTGGAAATAATAAATCATGGTCTGGTTCTGTGCTCATTTCTAGATTCTTTTGTTTGGTTTCCTTCACGATGGGATTTATTTTTCTTTATTGTTGTGCATGTCAATTTAAAAATGGTGGGAAGGCACAAGATTTATATTGTTTTGGGTTTTTCTTTTATTTGGTGGAATGTGACATTGAATTTGAATGGTTACACTGGGGTTTGTGGTTTCGTTCAACCTCATTCAGTTCTTGGTTATGGTTTCATACCTTGTTTGGCTTGGTGATTTTCTAAGGGCCAAAATTTTCTATAGTAGAGAGATTTTTCACACACCAAACCTATTTTTATTTTTTTTATTTCTTAATGTAAAGTCTTTTGGTCGTGGGTTTGGTTGAGTTCCCAATGACAAAATTTGAGTTTTGGATTATTTAGGTTGTTTTGGCCATGTGCATGGTTAGTGTGAGTGGTTTGGGGGGAAATTGCATGGCTAGTTAAGGAAACAAGTGTTTTCACCTCATCTTTATTCTACATAGTTTGAATTAGACAACTTGTACATGATTTTTCCTAAATTGTGTGAGTAAAAGGAGTAATTGTGTTTTCTGTTGGTGGTGTCTAGGACAAGGCGTGAAGCTAGAACACAGTTAGAAGAAACTATACAGAAATAATGGGAGGGTGTATGAAATTGTTGAAAAAAATAAATTTTCGTGGTTAGAATATAGTTTCCCAAACCATGTAACCTTTCAATGTGTTTCCCCTTATCTATATTAGGGTGTTCTTGGTTGGAAGATGGTTTGAAAAACAATTCAACCAAACTTTTCTACTTACCCAAAATCTTAAAATCTTTGGTTTCTAATTTTCTCATACCTCATTTTAACACCAATTCAAAATTTTCCTCGTCCATTCAACCTAGGCACACCATAGGGATCCTAAAACCCCATATCCTTATCTCTCCTTCCTACTTTGATGCTCTTCCAAGGTTTCTAGGTAAGTTCCTTTGGAATTTTCTTCAATTTTATCTTATCATATTCTTCCTCTCTTGGTTTCTTGGGATTTCTTATTTGGGTTATCTTTTGGATGAACCCTAGGTGTTTTGGCGTGACATTGGATCATGTTTCTTATAATGTTAGGGTGTTCAATTTTTCTCATGGGCCTAGATATTCCTGCTTATAATGTTTTGTTGCATTTATATACCACTGAGGTAGGTGTTTCCATCTATTTCCGTTACAAAAAAAATCCATTTGAGGATTTATTTTTCCTAAATAAATTTTAAATGTTTTATTTGTGTTTTTTATATGCAATTTTTATTTATTATGGTGTTTTTATATTGTAAAATTGATAAAAATGAGTTTTCAAGGGATTTTTTTTAATTAAGAATATTTTTATATGCATGTAAGGTGTTTGATAAAATCTCAATTTTCATTTTTAAATGGAATTGGGTATATAGGGATTTTGTTGATCCTTTTTTGAGTTTTGGTAATTTGATTTGGTTTTGAATTGAGCTTTTCATTTGGTTGGGATGACTTTTTATGGTTTGGTGATTTTGTGTTCACCTTGTGACTTATAGTGAAAATTATTTTAATTATCTAATTAGACATTGTGTATTTTTATGGTCATCCATATAAGTGCTGATGAATGTGAGAATATCCATTTGTGCATGAGTTTTACATATATATAAGAAAAAAAATGTAAATAGTTATCCATAAAAATCCCATCTTGGTTACTGTGGTTTTAAAAAAACACTCTTCACATTTTTCTCCCATCTTTATCTTATTTTACTCAATTTTTTTGTCAAACACCTAATGTTTTATAATAGTATTCTTGGTATCAAAATGAACTTAAATGTGATTTCAAAATGTTTTTACAAAACCATGGCCCATTTTGCACCTTGAGATGTAGATAAGTAACTAATTTTCATAAAAGGAACATTTGGAAACTTCTGAGCATGAATTAATTTTTCTCTATGGGTTTGAAATGATTTTTAGAAGAAAGAAGTTACCATTGGAAATTTTTTTGGATTTTTAAATGTAAAATAACAGTTGGTACTATTTTATGTTTTATAAATTGGTTTCAAATTTAAGTAATGTGTAGGCCTAGTTGGAATTTGGAAAAGGTAATGTGCGTGGAAGGAACCCCTATAGTAGTAATTTAAATGAAAGGTACATTACATAGTTGGTGTCAAGGATCGAGAAAGGCTGTCCTGGTGGCATAAATGAGTTTTGTTTAATTCTAAGCATGTGATTCCCTCCTCCTTATCGTTTATACTATTATCATGGGATTCATGGATTTAATCAAGAGGGTCGAGTGATGGTTACTTTATAGTCACGATTATATGGACTGGAACCCCCTATATAAAGGATATGATGGGTGGGATTTTCCACTGGTGAGGATAGTTTAGAGTAGCTAGGTTGGTTATTGATGATGAAGTTACACCATATAGTGATAGGTGGGTCTGAACCAAGTATATCTTTGGGTTAATTAGATGGATGTCTTGAAAATTACCATGATTAAAAATTTGTATCTTTTTGATTTATTTTCATTCACCTTCGTTACTCATTTTATTAGTATTAATCTACCTTAACTTTCTCTTCTCCCCTTTTATTATACCATTTCCTGCTTTGTACTTCTAGTAATGTGTAGTTTTGTTTTCAAACTGGGGATTAAAATGATATTTTTTTGAAGTGTAAAACCAAGTTTAATTTTTATGGATTGGATTTATAGAAATAATTGTATATTTTTTAAAGATAAAAGCCCAATTTTCTTAAATCTATTTAAAATTATAATTTATTGACTTTTTCATGAAGGGAAACATATGGATTCTATGGTGCTTACCTACTATGTTTTTTATGATGACACCATACTTGTTCTAATTGGTGTTGGTATACAAGAGTTGTTTTTTAGGTTCATCTTTTTTAGGTTTTCATATAGAGGAGACCGGTTTTATGGATGGAGATGTCTAAGCGGTCACATAGACACTATGTCAGTTCTAGTTTGGTTTTATTTTTTGGTATTATTCCTCTTGAATAGTATCTAGATATGGTATGTAATTTTTTTGAATGGTTATTACTTTCTCTTGTTTATGTTTTATACTGTATCTTTTAATATTTACAGTTTTTAATTATGGGATAAATCATTCCCATGTGTATGAAATTTTCACGCATAAACTAGTTTTCAATATGGGAGGATCAAGAACTCCTCTTAGGCCTTATCATGGGATAACTCAGATGAATGATTTAGGGTTTACCTAGGATATATTTTAAAAAAATAAATAAATAATAATAGCATACAAGTTATGTTCTAGGCCATAGTCACACCCATACTTGAAATTCTAAATTTTATAATCAAAGAATGCATACTTTATCTTTTTTTCGAATTACTGAATGAATTATCTAAATTTAAAGGTGAGAAATATATATTATGGGGAGTAAAAAAACATGATAATATTGTCATATAACTCCCCCATCATATTAAATTAGATTCCATTTCAAAAACATGCCATCTGAATTATAGAAGAAAATGTGAATAACTCCATCATTCCTACATCAACAAATAGAAATATCTATACTAAATAGTAATAGATTACCCTTTTAATATATATAGATATATATATATATTAATGAATGGGGAAATCATGGATCCCTACATTTCAATCCACACCTGGGTCAGTATAGTCCTCCCAAAAGAGTGTCATGAAATTTCATCACATTGGAAAAAGCGTTAGTGTTAGGGTCAACATACTCTGAATGGTCTCATAAATATAATCCTAATGCCTCTATAGCCCATAAATATTATACTAATTGTGTGTTAAAAAGAGACAATTTATTACATTAAGAATCATAAAAGGGGGAGAAGGATGGATGTTTGATTACTAAAAAACCTCTAGCAGTAGTGTATCCATTAGTAGCTAATGTTCAGTAGTCAGTATGAACCTTATACCCATACCACACATAAAAAAATATAAGAAGATTAAAAGGGTTATTTTAATGGCTATCATCATGGTAGTATCACATCATATCCTACCAACTGGGATGGAATAATTGTAATCATTTTTACCACTACCACCAACCCTAGTGACATAAAAACCACAAAAAAATCCATGCAATCATTGATTGAAAATAAATATAACTCAAGGATATAATGTTGAGGAAATTTATACCATCACCACTACCCTGTCAATGAATTATGTCTTCTTTATACTGGATAATCATCATAGTACCCTTCCACCAAGTTCCTTCCAATTAATGAGATACCATCTGTATTATGGATGTATTTGATTCAGATATGTGGGGATTATACGAGGATAACCCTATATAAATGTGTACTTGGGGATAATTCAAGAGTAAATGTTAAACCTTGTAGACGTTACAAGTCTAGAAGTTCCATACAAAAGTAAATTATAAAAGATAATCTAACCTTGAAAAATATTTATAGGAAAACCAAACTTCTTTATCCATTATATGAATAAATGAATCATGTGTAATACTATGCATTGGTAAATGTTGTAAATGTATCCCCTATATATGAATTAGAAGATGAAATCGAAGAAGAAGATAATATTGGGGAATGTACTCCCTGAAATATGACCCAAAAAAAATCGAAGATGGTGTGTGTACCTGACACCTAAAAAAGTCTTAGAATCTAGGGGCTATCCAAAATAAATAATGACCACCTTCTATGTGAGCATAATCCAAGGAAAAGGGAAAGGATATAGACAAATCCCATCAATCACCTAAGAAGATTTAATATCATCTTTTTCAAGGAATGGTCCTTTGAATACAATGTTTACTTATAAAGATTGAGTCAGCTTAAAAACAAGTTAATAGAGGGAAAAATTTCTATTGAGTACATCTCCAAGGTATAAGTCAGTGTTTCCCCTATGATACTAACACCAAAAGAGAATTTTATTAGCCAATTCAAGTGATCTGAAAATTTCAGATTTTTTTATTCATTAAAATTAAATCCCTCAATTAATTAAATAATGGTTACAATAGTGTGTTTTATAAACTTTTTGATTCAAAATATTAATTAATAAATGTATAAAATAATATATTTTATTGATTAATTAATTTTATATATGTGAAGGCATATATCTAAAATTGAATTTGAATTTTAAATTATGAATAAAAAATTTTAAAAATTCAATTTAGAATTAAATTCTTAATTAGATTTATTTTTTTGAGTATTAATTATTTCATTCCTATTAAAATTAAAATAAATAAAAATTTTAAAATTTAAATTTAAATTTTTTGTTTTTTAAAACTTCAATTTGGATTAAAACATGAATTTTTAAGGATGAAAATATTAGGTTTTAATAAATCATATATGAAATTGGTTAAGATATATTTATTGTTTAGAGAATTAATTTATGAATTTAATTATTTTATCATTATTTGAAATTATTATAAAAACACTACACTAATATTAGAATTTTTTATAAATTATCAGTTGAAAATACTGATAAAGTGCCAAAGTGACCACAAAAAAAGAAGCATAGTCATTGGTGTGTTGATGAGTATTTGTTTTGAAGTAAACATAAGTGTTGAAATTAAAGTGATATTTTTTCAAAAGTTCACTCTACTGAATATATGAAGACACTGGTTAGTGATCACAAGTGATAAGAATCAAATGCGACTTTTCCTGAGATGGCCACAAAATTTGAAATTTGATTTGAACATGCTTTTCATGGTAACTATACCAAGTCTTCTATATTACATTCAACTTATCACACACTCACAATTACTATAATAGATGTAAATTCCCATTATATAACTTACCTAAACCTTCCCATCATCCGAACGCACATTTACAGTAGCTCAAAATACCATGATTTTCACTTATCCAACCTACTACATGCCACCTTCCACCTATCAATCCTACCAAGGGAGTGACAATGAATCATCAATTGAAGTCATGATGTCCAAAAAACGGAAATTCATGTTGTGAAGGATAATATTGTGTGAATCCACTAATTATAAATGTCTTTCATAAATACTTGATGCTATCTTGTGGAGATTTTAGACTGTAAAACAAATATAAACCATTATCATTGTTGAATAATAAGAACATTATCCACTAAAAGTTTCTACATTTAGAGAAATTGAGCCTCCATGTGAACCCCTCATGGTTTTACCACTGAATATCCATGAACAAGCACTAACACTAAAGATAAATTTTTTATCTAACACTTGTTCACATAGCCTAGATCAATTAAAGAGTGTGGTCGCACTTCACTAGATAGATAACGTCTTTCTATATACCTATTCAAGTAGCCATTCTTGCCAAACTTTTGAACTCATAGACCAATAAGACAAAAGAAGATTACCACCACAACCTAGTACATTTATCACACATTAAAAATTTGAAATAAAAATAAGAATAAAAAATATGAATGAAAAATATAATGATATTTTAATATGAAAATAATATTTAAAAGGGAAAAATAAATTTGTGTATGGAAGGGATAACCGAAGAACACTACAAGTAGTTGGTGTGAACTAGATCCAGGTTCAGATTGATGAAGAAAAATTGAGCATATCCAATGCTATTAAAATTATACCATTCAGGCATGATCACAATTTGAACTGAATTTTACTATATTTGGATTTAGTATTGTTTTTAATTTATATGATAATTTTTGGAAATGGGGAAACAAAAGTAGTCACATGATTTCATATCTGGGAAACCCAACATTTTTATAAAATTTAATGTTTAACTACTAATATCATGGTGTTATTGAAAAATCATGCCCAAAACCACAAAAGATGTGAGTTTACATTGGAATTACTTCAAGAAATGATTCATATATTGGGGAAATACATCAAGAGTTCCACTAGATCAAATAAGAACTAAAAAGCTCTACTCTAATTATTCTCAAACATGTTCACATGAAATTGTTGGAAAAGGATTATCTTAACTGAATTTATTAATTCCCTCAACTGTGACATGTGGATATAATCTAAGGATGATTAATTGTTTCTACAACAAATGCGAGAAATAGGAAGTTTGTTTTGTATAAATAACTCTTCTATACCCCACTTAGATGGAGTCTAGTTCTACCTATCATAATCTAACTTCATTATAATTGACTTATTGTATTTTAATTTAGTTCACATTATTTTTTCTTTAGATGCCTATTGTAATATTCTCCCCACTTCGTTTTGATTTATCGCACCTCTATTTCATAATTTTGATTATTATCTCTAATAACCCAATGAACATGGATTACTAACGAAATTTAAATTCTTGGGGAAGTTTACTATTGCTTGAATCCTCATTCAAATTTTATAAAATGATTTTTAAATGTCATGATGTAGTGGGGGTGTTCTAGGATAGGTTTGGTGATATTGCACCTTCCTAAAAAATTATTAATATTTAATTCTTCTATTGATTCTAACTCCCTCATCACAATTCTCTAATATGCAATGAAATGATGGGATTTGGGGCATTACAAATGTGTGATGGAAGTTGGTGGAGTTTTATGGATTTTCTGTGATTGTGGAATTTTAATAAAATAAATCCACATAAGAAAAATAATTCTATGTTCCTATGATTTTCCAAAAATAAAATAGGATCTCTGAATTTCAATATTGGTTGTTGGTGCAAGAATGAAATTGAGTTCTTTATCAATAGGATATCGAAAATATAATTAAACAATGAATGTTATTAATTGCTAAAACCTAAATTCATTCTATTAATTCTAACATATTTTCTATTTTATCTTGATAATTTAATTTTTTTATATGTATCATTCTAGCACCCTTATAAAAAATCATCCAATTTTCCCATGATTAAAAGAAAAACAAGAAAAAATATACATAAGTGAAAAGATATTGAAATTATAAAACAATTAATCTTGAGAGGTAACCCATGGATGCTACTATAATATATTAGAAATTTATAAAATTTATATTTCACCAAATTCTAAAATAACCATGTGATCAACTTGTCTCAATTTAGGAGTATAAGTGTTGATAATTCACTTTCCGAACACATTTTTAATCAGTTCTTTCATTTTGATTCCTTGTTTTTTTAATCATTATTTATTTCATTTTATAGGGAATAATAATCACTATAAAAACATTATTTAATGGATACTAACACATATTACCTATTCAAAATCCAAAAGGAACCCTAGGTGATTAAATATCAATGGGAATACCAATAAAAACCTTCTATATACACGAATGACTGGGAATATGGAAAAAGCTACATGAATGACCCAATCTACCATCAACAACACATGATCCCACACCATTAAACTAAATAAAAAGTTAGAATAGAGTAAATTATGATATACTACTATATTATGAAGGAATCTAAATTAAAATCAAATAAATAATTGAGGGAAAGGATAAAAATTGTAATGAAGTTGAGTTGAACACTTGATTAAACAACCACTTCCCTTTAAGAGGTTGTAGAGTAAATGAAACAATAAAAAGTTGAATAATTAGACCCCTATTATTTTTTCAAGATTATATCCAATAATAAGTAATAATTTTTTATAATTCTAAGACCCTCCATCATTTACCATTGAACAATTCTTCCCCGAGCTGGTATACTATGTAAAGAATATATATTAGGATATCCTTTATGGAGTAAGTTTTTCTGAATTTTCATTCTCTTATTTTATTGAAACACAAGTTTCTAAGTATTTCCATATATTTTAAATGAAATCATAGAATTATAATGGTTAAAGTTCCTTGAAGGTGTAGATAAAGTGGAAATAATCAAATTATAGGAGAATCTAGAATTCCCACTATTTCTATCATTCACACAAGAAACTTTCAATGAAGCCTTTTACCTAGATAATGAGCTAATTTCTAAGACCAAATAGAAAGATAACACTTCCTTGTATTTATCATAATTTTAATTTTTTAAAACCAAATTATATTCTTATATACTTAGATAAATATTTTTTGATTCATTACAACTAATGCATATAGTAGATAATTACGAGGAATAAATAGAGGGATACTTATTTAAGGATAGAATTCAACAAACCAAAGACACAAGAATTTCAAATGACCTTCCAAGGGTGTTCATGGGTAAAAATTGTTTCATACTAGGTTGTGTGAGGTAGAAAATAGATATTTAATCTCATTTTATTTTTAAAAATATGTTCTATTTATTGATCTCCCTAATTTTCAGATTCAATAATAAGAATTATTTATGTATACCTACACATAAGATAAAAACAAAAGCTAGAAACCCTTAAATTGAAATAAAATATTGAAATAGTATAAGACTCTTATATAAAAAATTATGAAATTAATATATATGGGGACGAATTTGAAAATCATCTAAAATATACTCTTGAAAAATGTGAAGGTGATGACACATGATAAGTGATTAATCAAAAAGAATAAATTGTTGGTTATGTGGTGAATATAATATTATCTCAACAGCACTATGAATATCAAATAGAGGGAGGAACAATATAATAAAAATTCATAGTGGATGGTTATGTGTAAATATAATTACAATATACTTCATACGAAGGGGGATTAATTTCTAATTTAACTTATCCTTTTGTTAATTTAATTCAATATGAATTATTTATATATTCTCCCATTGATAAATATTGTGAATTATAATAAATTTAGTAATTTATTTATGAATAAGAGAACATTTAATTAGTGAAAAAACCCAAGGAGTCCCCGTACATTATTTTTACACCCCTATATTATGAAATAAATCATACTATAAGTGGTTGTATAGGATGAACATTGTTCAAGTTGGACTCTGAGAAATATATATAAGTTGATCTGAAAAAATATAGTGGTTTTCATTATGTAAACACCACCCTCATATAGTGGTTTTCACTTTATTATTTTTCAATAAAAATTTATATGTGTTCATAATATAATCTAATGGTTCTCCCTAAGTAGAAACCACCTATAAGGCTAGATCAATGCTTTTATATAGGCGGAAATTAGATATATTCACTTGAATATGTTTGATTTTTAATAAAAAATATGATGTGTTTTATTTAATTATAATTATTTTTGACACTATGAATTGAAAATATATCTTCCATAGATAAATTTAATTCTGATATAATAATGAGGGTGGTTTCATTATTATGTGTGCTGTAAGGGATTCTAACCTATTTTTTTATTTTTTATTAAATGTCTTAAAATAAGAATAAAATATCTGTTTACTTTTTTTTGTTTATTTTAGTAAATATATAAATAAAAAAATAAAAAATAAAAAAACAACAAAAATTGACGTATATAAAAAAATATATAATTTTATTGTAAATATTATAGATATATATTTTTACATTTTTGGGTTTTTAAAAACATTTCTTGGTCTTAATTGATATGTTCCTAGTCTGAAAGTAAAATACTATAGTTGCGAAATTAATTTTTTCTAAGATAGTTAAACTTGGATGATTTCATTTTGGTTTGTCCACTATTTTAATAGATGTTTGGTCTTAGAACCATGAAAATTAGTGTGATTGAAATTTTCTTTGTGAAATAAAAATTATAACATTATATTAATGTGATTTTTAACTAAATCCATAGTAATTGATATTTGTAAGAAAGAAAAACTTATGAATTCAACTAAATTAAAATTGATTTAGGTCCATTGAATCTTGATTAAAAGCAAAAATTGAGATTAAACAATAAACCTATGAGAAAATAAAACTGTGTGTGTCAAACCACTATAAATGTTCAAATATATTTTTTCACAGTGCGTCCGAGATATTTAGATAGGATAAATTATAAAAAATGATAAAGTGCATTACTAAAAAATGAATTTATTTTGTGGGGGGGGGGAATAATGAAAATTTATGAATAAGGGGAAAATTTATGTACTACAAATTTATTTGAGTTATAACAACAAATATGAAATTAAAACTTTGGATTAAGAAACATAGGAGAGACAAATAAATGGACGTGAATCTTGTAAAAAACATTATTCCACTAAAAGATAATTTGATCCCATCCTGGACATATAAAATTGATTGGATTAAAATTAGATAGGGGATTTATTTTAAAATGTTTTATGATAATTCAAACAATGGATGAGTCTATGTTTTCTTTCTTTTATAGACCCAATCCTTGGTATCCTAGAGTATGTGGTTACTTAATAATATTTGCGATATGATATAAGGAATGTAATCTCGATGGAATTTATCATTGAAAATTATTTTAAAATTAGGTACATACCTGTGTCTCAGATTATAACTAAAAATATAAAATACAACATAGTAATTTATTAAATATGTTAACTATTTCCTCTCAAATGACCCTGAAAATCTACCATAATACATATCGTGGCATCATAAGGAAGGAAAAATAAGAATGTGGAGATCTAAAATACTCAGTATGGGTAAGAATAAAATGAAATATATCATGAATAAATAATTATCATTAATTTGGTAAGGTAAATAACTAAAACACATTCCATTCAGTCAATTTCTTGATCATAAGAAAACATGAATAAATGTTGACCAAATAATGATGTATAAATAATCATATAAGATTAAAACATAATCATGGATATTCTAACTAATAAAATAGTCACATGGAAAATACATAAATATCATCATAACAAGTTAGTGCATATTCTCATAAATCTAAAACACACTTTCAAGACCTTTCACAAGATAGTTTAAATCTTTAGGTAAAACCCCATCTAATTTGGAAAACATTTTTGTATCGTGAGACCTGTTGATGCATCAAGGGGATTTCTATAACTATGCCCCACCAATAACATACTAAGTCAAATGCATTAATCATATGAAAGGGGTGAATCATAATCAACATAAACATTAATAATGAAAATATATCATAATAAATGTTAATACTTACCCCAATCACAATCAAAATCAGAATCAATTCAGAGCAATATGGTTAATGATAATAATGTTATACGTCCTCAGTCAAACTGATCATAAAACATAAAAATGAATGTATGAGTATTATCTTACTACAGCATATCCCCAATGTACTACATGTAAAACAATGGGTTGACGTCATTGATGAATAAAAATACCCTAAAAATCCCAATAAATATTTTTATTAATAAAATAATCTTTTCAATTTGAAAATAATTTTTAAAACTAAATGTTTTCAAAATAATTTAAATATAGTTTAATTGGAAAATAAAATTTTAAAATTATAAATTATTTTTAAAACATAGCGTGTTCATGATGGTGGGAAACTCTATACAGATCTTACACATTAAAATAAATATTTTATTAATGTTTTTAGTAAAATCAAAACATGCCTTGTTTTGAAAATGACATGAATATTACTTTCAAATAAATTTGTAAAAGGTCATAAATAAATAATTTTTTTTATTAAATTATCTGTAATAGTCTAATTTTTCAAATATTATAAAATAGGGATTTTGATGCAAAAGTATTTTTGAAGGAAGAGTGAAATTAAGTTTAATTTTCATAAAAATATTTTATCAATCATTTTTAGTAAAATATTGTGGAAATATAGTAATATTACTTGAAATATTATTTAATAAAAAGTTTTTAAATAAATATATTTTTTTATTATAGAAATTCAAAATAATTCATATAATGGAGACTTAATAAACAACCCCTAATGATGATGATATTATTAAATAAACCCTCACCACTTTGGTAACATTTAAATAATAAGCCCCATGAAAGAAAAAACTCAAATTAAACTTTAAATAAAATAAATCTAAATAGACTAATGATATAACATATCAAAATTGTAGTATATACACCACATAAATGAATAATTTTGTGAATATGGCATATGCATCACAAAAGTGAAAGTGAGATGAGAAACCCTTTCCCCTTGTTTGACTTTTTTAATATGTGTCCAAAACACAAGTATAATAAATATTAGTTTATAAAACATGTATAATAAAACATAATCATATATTTAATACCATTTATGATTTACTTGTTATCATTTATCACCCATTTATTAACATTTGTTTTTTAAAATCATTTTTTCAAGGGATAAATGCTTCATTTTTCATGTATGGTTTGGTTCAGTGACATCAGTCTTATTTTACTTTGATCATCCTGAAACCATATCAATAATTTTAAACATAATTTATATATCATATATTTTAATTATATATGTAATTAGTGTAATAAATAAAAATTTTATATATAAAATTGATTAAACTGTTCATGGAGATGGTAAGTCATACAAACACAAGAATGATGTTTTAATTCTTCACGATGGATGAAATTAAATATAAATGTTTGTTAATTAACCTATATATAATCATTATTATTCCATATGTTAAATTAATAATAATAAAATAAATCCTTATTACTATCCATGTAAAAATTAAACAAAAATATTTCACATTGCTATGTGGAGGTGTTAATCCTCACGTTCACATGATCAACACATTTTTTTCTAATAGATTGGTATGATAGAAGTTATATTTGATATTATTTACCATTTAGTATATTTAGGTCATAAATAACACATATATACATTAATTTTACCCTTTTTAACTTATATGTTATGTGGAAAAAAATCACATCACTTCGTGAGGGGGATAATCCGCCGTACACATGAGGGACATTATTGTATCCCCCATTGAACGGAAATTAAAATTGTAAATGTGATATCATAATTTAAAAATAATAATAAATTTATAATTATAACATAAATATTATAAATACATCATTATAATTGGACATGGAAGGTGGTGATAGAAAATGAATTACTTTAGTTCACGAGGTGGTATTCCTCCATAAAAAGGAATAAAAATTTTAATTTTAATTTTATGGAAGTGGATATGGATATAATATTTACAAACAATATAATAAAATTTTATTATATATTATAATCTAGTGTTATTATTTTATAGTTATTGAATAATATTTAAAGGATGTAAAAGAAGAAATAAAAACACATGCATGTTAAGAATTTTACCTCTTCTTGAGAGAACCCTTTTAAGTTTATACCTAAAGCCTTTCTTGATTGAATTTATTGTCCAAAAAGGAATCTAAGATTTTTTTATAGTATTATAGAATATATTTGGTTATTTATTGGTTGAAAAATGTTTTTTATTATGATGTGGAGAGGAGAGTGTGTGACATTTCATAAATGGGTGAGAGGAAACACATGGTATTATTGAAAATAAAAAGTAATAACTATTTTATATCATTTAACAACTATAAATAATGGGTAATTATCTAAAATTATATGTAATAAGTTTAAAATATTTCCAAATAATGGGTTTTGGACAATTTTTATATCATTATTAACCCTTATATTTTTTTTTAATCCCCATAGTAAACCAATTTTTACATTAATTGTAGTAGTTAATTTTTAGTGTTTTCAATAATAAATATGGTAAAAAAATTATATTAAAAATACTATATAATATAAATTATTCTAATTAAAAATATTCAATCTATTTTTACAAATTAAATTCAAATAATTTTAACAATTAAATTTAAAATTAAACTTGTAGGGGCGTAAAAAACAGATTTTATATAGAAACAATCTGAAAAGTTTAAAAATATTTTATGTCAAAAATAATTTTTAAATAAATTAAAATGAACTAATTTTTTTAAATTGTAATATAATTAAAAAAAATTTACACTTAAACATATTTAAAACATCATTTATCTTGGTAATTAATTTAAACTAAAATGCAGTTTTCAATAAAAATCAGTATTTTTCACTATTCATCTGAAAAGTAATCTTTTCTAATAATTCTCTATAAATAAACCAAAGGTAATTTTGAAATTTATATTTAAGATATTAATTTTTTATTTTCAAATAAATTTTATAGAAGTGGTAAAAATTAATTTCAAATTGTGTGTACAAAATGCGATTAGACTATCTTTTTAAAAAATATAGTTTTCTAAAAACATTTTGTCATCTATAAAGGTTCTTATTTTTTAATAATCAATTAAAACCATTGAATTTATTTTATAAAATTTTAAAACATATATGTTTCATAATATAGTTATTCTTATTCATTCCCACCAATTCTACATCTATGTGATAATGGCTATGTTTAAATAATTATATTTTAATAGATTATCACGTTTCGTTCAAACTGAACTTTGAGTGTAACACAAGCCATCAATGATATTTAATTTATTTAATAAAATATATCATAATATATTATGATATTAAATTATACTCTAATATTATTTTTTTAGGTTATATATGTTATCAAATATGATGATCATATTTTAAAATCACAAGGTATTTCATTCTACCCCTTAAACAAATTGAGTCGTTGCAATTTAATATTCATATAAATAATCAAGGGTTGTACATTTTAAAATATATTTTCGGAACCCCAATTTTTGTAAAGTATTAATAGAAAATACATTTGATAAGAATAAATATTTAGTATGATGGTTATCCGGAATACCACACTACTAGGTTTCCATATAGAATAACATTTGTGAGAAATAAACATATGAACATGGAATAAAAGCATAAATAATTTTAGAGAGTGATAGAGATCATTGATCAAAGGAAAGTAAATAACATATAAAATTTAAAGACAAAAAACAATATATATGAAATGAGTGAAAGGACCATTAGTTTATGAGAAATAAAGTTACTAGGATAACAATTGTTTTTCAATATTCCTTTACTATAGTTAAATAATTCCTTTACCATATAGAATATGAACTTAAAGAAATATAATTACTTGACTTTATAATTTCAACCTTTGGTTTTACCTCAATAAATCTCCACACCATATGTTAATCCATTAAATGAATATCCAATGTGAATTATTAATTCTAGAAGCACTAGAATTTAATTTTAATATATTAGAAGATCTATAAAATAAGGAAAAGTCACTCATATTTTCCGTAGTTATTTTCCAAACTGAAAACGTTTACAGATATTTTATAATATATTTCATTAACATCTAATACCTGAATAGTATCTACCAAAATTAATCTTAATCCATTTTATAAATTGCTAACCTTAAGAGTAATCAAACATATTTTTAACAAAATTCAATGTCTAAAAAATTAGAAGGTGGGACATGAAATTATCATTTTATTCCCCAAAATATATAAAGGGGATCTTAATGTCACATTACATATATGTAAATACCTTGATATCTATAAAACCTTAATTTAAACACACATTCTTCTAAAAATAAATCCTCAAATTATTTAACATACTACCTAAATCCAAATATTTTTTAACTATATCAATTATAGTATAAACCGATTTATCATAAAATCGTTAATCCATTCTATAGTTATTAATACTAATGAATTTAGATAATTTATACCAATGATCTATTTATACAAACTAAAAAATAATTTCTCAACATTGATCATATATCAAGTGTTATACTCCCTCAATCACATGTTTTCCAAAATGATTAAATTTTAACTATATCACTTTTCATGGTCAATGGTACCATTCAACATATTGTCCAAAATCATTAAATAAAAATTAATATAGTAAAATCCTTTAATAATTCTTATAACAACAATATAATTGATAAAATACTTCAATAACATAATTCTTTAATCCAAATATTAATTCACATTAATCATTCCACTTGGTAAATATTTATAGGATAATACTAATCTTGATACCTTAACATATTATGAGGTATATTCCTTAGACACTTTTGAATTTAGTTGCATAGTTCCCATATCCCTATAGTTAAATAATGTAATATTTCACCTTTTTTATTGACACTAAAATCAAGATCACTATATCCTTTCTCTCCCCACATGCAATAAAAACCCAATCCCTTAATTAAAGTAACATAATTTTTATTTTCACAATTATCACATGGAAGAAAATCTTTCTTTTATTTCTTACATTAATCGATATTTTTATCTTCCATCACATTATTATCTTGATTCCCTTAATAGAAATAATTCCAGGTGAATTAGTTCTCTATATTTATACCACATTATATTATGTCCTCTAATGATGGTAAAATTTGGGATACTTTTTCCATTTATGAATTGGCTTAGCCCCATAAAAAATGGGGAATCTCTGTATATGGATTACATATATAGTGAAAAAATTCCTTTTTAAACCTTGTAGAGTATGATTCGTACATATAAATATTTTCATGTTCCTTTTGTCTTATAAAAATTAATTTTATCTTTATAACCACTCATTTATCATGAAGAAAACAATTTTTCAAGAAGTGTAAATCTATTCATTTCATATTTTCTATTTCATCTTCATTCCCTTTTTTAAATTTATGACCAATATTGATATGAATATATTCAGAGATGGTAAAATTCTAGGACAAAAATCTCTTTTTACTTACTTTCTATAGGGGTAAATGACTTCTCTAAGAACCATATCTATTATTCAGTTACAATTTGATATATAGTCCCATTGAATGATAGAGTTTTCCGACACATGAAATGGTCTGACATTGGTAAACCAGATGATGGATTATAAAGATTATCTATATAGGAAAGGTTTTTATTCATAACCCAAAAAATCTACTCTAATATGCTTATAATGTGATCACTTCCAGTTGTAGTTCCAGAACCAACTTCATTTTCCTTCCTATGAGGAAATCCCTACATGGGGTATGCATATTTATATGATTACCATTAATTATTCTAGGATAAATTTTTAAATAATTTCATATAGTAGATTATATTATAACATTATAAAACATAATGAATAATCTAAAATCTAGCGAGTCACATAATATAAATTGAATGATTTATGCATGGACAACCTCATTTTTATATATTTCTTTTTTGGGAATGTTTTAAAATCATAAATTTTTCTCAAATCCATAATAATGGTTTGAAAAGAAAATGTTAAATAACAAAAAATTTCATATGAGAGAATCAAAGTAGGTTCGAATAAAGGCCCATTGTTGGATACCACTAAAATATCATGTCAAGTCTAAAATACATTTTTTAGGTTTATTACACCTTGTTATATCTATTCTGGAACCATGTCCACTTGCAGTATCCAGAAAAGGATGTATTGATAGAAAAAACACCTAATATCTACGTTACCAAAACTTAACAATGATCTTCTATAAATATACTCAATTTCTATAATATATTTATATTACCTAATCTAGTATTTCCTAAATCTAGTTCATATGGTTTTTTCTAAACTTCAGTTAATACCAACTATATGGATCCCAATCCTAGTATCCCATAGTCAGGGGTTACTTTATTACATTTTCATAATATACTAGAAATGTAATCCAAAAAGACCATATAATTTAGTAGTCTTGGTAAACATGATTCATAATTTAATATCACATTACAATTGAAACAATAAAATATAGTATTTTCGTAAAGTGAATCATTATTTCCTCTAGAATAACCCTACATATAAATCATAATACAAAACATGGAATCCGATGGAATGAAACATAAGAAAGTGGTGATCTGAAATTTTCAATAAGGGTATAAAAATAGTGGATAATATTATGAATAAATTGATATAATCCATATGGAATATTAAATAAGAAAAAAATTCCTAAAATCAATTACTTTAACATAATATAGTAAGAATTAATGATGATCAAATAAAACCATATAAGTAATCAGATGAGCATTAAAAATAACCATGTATATTTTAATTAATCAAATAATCACATTGAATATCAAAAAATAATCACATAATGAGGTAATGTAAAATTTAAGACATCAAAAACATACAATTAAAGAAATTTCACAATACATTTTAAATCATTGGGTAAGATCCCATATAATTTGGATAACTAATTTGTCTCATGAGACCAATAAATACATCAAGGGGATATCTATAACTTTACCTACCCATCACTTAATAATTCCAATTAATTCCTCATATGAAAGGTGTGAGTTATAATCAACTCAACATAATATTGAAAAAATATAAGACAATATGTTAATACTTTCCCCAATAAATAAACACAATCATAAACCATTTAAATAATGAAATAAGATGATATAAATAAATCATTTAATCAATTTTTCATATGTATAATAAATCATTTATGTCATTTATGAATAGAAATAATAGAAAAATTTCATTAAAAACATTCTTAATGAAAATATTCTTTTTCACTTTGAATTTTTTTCAAACAAAATGTTCAAAAAATAATCTGAAAATAAATTTTTTGAATATAAAATTTGATACATATAAGTTAATCTTTAAAATATTTAATGGTCATTATGGTGGGAAATTACATACATGTTGTATAAGTTATATAAATTCATTCACATTTTTAGTGAAATCTAAACGAGCCTTTTTTTAAAAATACATGGAGACTCCTTGAATTTTTTTTATTCTAAAAAGACAAAAATTTATAAAAATATCTTCCATAATTTTTTTTAAATGGAAAAAATATTTATGTATACATTTTTAGAAAACATGGATTTTGGTGAAAAATGTTTTTTGTCTGATGAGAGAAATAATGTCGTATTTTCTAAAAAATGTGTTCCTAGTAACATTAAGTACCATAGAGTGATAAAATTGAAATATTACATTATTATTTGATGAATAACTATAGTATTAGAAAATATATTGGTTTTGAGATAATAATATAAAATAATTTCTCCAAGGAAGACTTAAAACAAAAGAAATCTCGAATAATGATGATATTGTGAAATATGCCTTTACTACTTTGACAACTTTTGAATCATAAGCACCATGAAATAAAAAAAAAATTCTAGGTAATTTTTTTTTATGTATGGTTTGGTTCATTAACAAAAGTCTTTTTACCTTAATCATGGTTACATTATATACAGAGAGTTAATTTTCTTAAATATCATATATATTCCTTATATATGTAATTATAGTCATATATAAAATTTATATATATAAAATGAATTACATTATTCATGGAGACATTAAGTCATACTTACGCAATAATGTTGTTCCCATTATTCATGATTAATGAAATGAAATGAAAATTAATGATAATTCAACTTTATAGAATCATTATCATGTCATATATATCATTTATATTAATAGTATACATCTTTATTACTATCCAAGTAAGAATAAAATGAAATATAGTAGACATCCCTTAGTGAAGGTGGTAGTCCACACATTCACACGAGTGACATTATTATTTTCTAATAAATTGTATGGTAAGATGTTATATGTGGTTTATTATTTATAAAAGTATTTGTAGTAATAAATATCACACATATCCATTAATTGTAACCATACTATCTTTTATATAAAGAATAATAGAAATACTAACCATATAACTTCATGAGAAGGTATTCCGTTTTACACATGAGTTATGTTATCATATCCCCCATAGAATGGAAAGTAAGATGTTAAATTTCATATAATAAATCCATAAATATAATAATTTTATAACTAACAAATAAATATTTTATGTCATGCATTATATCCCTCCTTGAAAGGTGGTTATGGAAAATTAATTACACCAATTCATGAGATGGTAGTCTATCGTACACATGATTAATGGTTTTGTTTCCCATATGATGAAAGTGGATATGGATATAGGTTATTACGTTACCATAATAACATCAAATTATATTGTAAAAACTAGAGTTATTTTATTATCAGGGTTTAATAATATGTTAAGGATGTGGAAGAATAAATGAATCAAATACGAATGTTAATAACTTTACCTCTTCTATGGAGAACTATTTTATGATTATACCTATAGCCTTGAAAGATTTTATTTATGATGAAACAAAGTCTAGGATATTGGGATAGGAGGAATGATGGGTTTTGGGTATCTCATTCCTATCTAAAGGTTTTTGAATGTGTGAAGAATAGAGTAGATGGGTTGGACTTTTATAAATGAGGACATGAAAAATGTGGTATTTTTTAATAGAAAAAGTGATACCCACATTTTTCTCATACAAAAACCCTCCAAAATCAGTCGTTAACAGACTTGAGAGGTGATGGGTTGAAATATGTCATTATTTTTTTATAACAAATTTTAGATCATTTTAACACTTATAATCTTAGTTTAACCCTCTATAAACCTTTTTTTATATTAACCATGGTTATTAGTTTTTAGTATTTTCACAATTTATTAGGGTAAAAAATCAAGATAAACTTATTATGTAATATAAATTATTATTATTCCTCATATTCAATCCATTTTTAAAAATTAAATCCATATAAGTAACATAATTCAATTTAAAATTAAACCCGTAGGCATATCGAAAATATAATTTTTCTGTAGAAAATATTTCAAACATTTAAATTGTATTTAAGTCATAATTCCATTAAAAAATTGATTAAGGTTGCCTAAATTATTTTAATTATAATATAATTGAACTAATTTCACTTTAAAACCATTTTAAAATATTATTTAACTTGGTAAATATTTTAAATGAAAATCCAGTTTTAAATAAATATAAGTATTTTTCATTATTCATTAAAAAAATTAATAATTTTTGAAAATTATCAAAAATTAAACAAAAGAAAATTTAAAAAAAAATATATTACTAAATAGATGTTTATTATTTATATAAATGTTTCAAAAGTGGTAAAAAAAATTATAAATTATTTGTGCAAAGTGTGACTAAACCACATTTTAGAGAAATTCATTTTTTAAAAAAATCATTTGTTTTTTATTTTAAATGGTTATTCATTAATTTTTAATCTACATATGACACTTGTATTTATTTTATACATGTTTAATATATATAGTTTTCACAATTTAGTTATTCATATACGTTTCCACCAAATTAACATCTAGGTTATAATGGTAATGTTTAAATAATAAAATTTAAATAAGTAACACATTTTTTTATTCCCAACATTGCATATAATGAATGATATCAAATAGATTTAATTTATTTAGATATAAATATATCATAAAGTCCCATGGATTCAAATTATCTTTTAATCATGGTATTATGTTTCATATATGCTATCGAATATGATGTTCTTATTTTAAAATCTCATGGTGTTACATTTCATCCTTCTATTATAAATTTAAATCTAGGTAGGATTATTATTTGTTAAAATAAATTAATTTCAGTTATAATATTATTAGGGTGTGTATTAGATCATGTGTTGTGGATTAATGAGTAAAAAAATTAAAAAATTCATTTTTTATTTTTTTTAAAACATTCCATTAATTAAAAAAATATCAAGAAAAATAGTGATTTTTGTGATCTTTGTAACTTTTTAACTTAATTATTAAATTTATCAAACACTAGATTGCAATGATTTAATTATTTTTTATATTAATTGTGAATCCATACTAATAAAATAGAAATTTATTTCTTAATTGTTATTTTAAATTTTTTAATATTATATCAAGAATTAAAATTTTAAATTTATTATATTATTTAGTATTAATTATTTTATTCATTTTTAAATTAAATAAATTCCAAAAACTAATTTTGAAATTGATTTATTTTTATTTTTGAAATTTCAATATAGATTAAAGCATTATTTTTGAAGGATGAAAATATTTTTTTGCCAAATATTATTTGAATATGTTTAACTAAAATTTACTATTTGGTGGATGAAATTCAGATTTTAATAATTATACCATTTATTAAAATTAATTAGAAAAATAAAATAGTAAAATTTTATTTTATTGAAGAAATTATATGTTAATATAAGTTGAAAAAGTGATGATGTGATCTCACAAATGATGTAAGAAAACTTAAGTGTCCATGCACGTCAATTTTTATGTAATAGTGTGTGTTGAAATTGACGTGATCATGCCTTTCATGGACAAAATATTGAACATATGAAGAAATTGTGAAGTGATCATATGTGAAAAAAATTCAGGGTAACTATGCCTTAACTGAACACATGCCTAGAAATTTGATGTTACTATTCCTTTCAATGTCAATATATGGACTGTTCCATGCCCATTCAACTTCTTGCATACTCATGGTCACAATACTGACCATGATCCTCATCTAGAATCCTAACACACCCTCCCCACCAACCTACAATGTGTGCAATACAGCTTAAGCTATAGTGAGTCTCAGTTTTGTAACCTATCAAACCTCACTGTAAACCCAACACACCTACCCAGAGAGTGATGATAAGACAAGAATTTGAGCCACATTATTGAACCATTCATCATCATGTTCCATGTGGGAGAATGTTAGTTGAATTTTTAGATCATATATATTCATTGTGAAGACAATATGATTTCCTTTGAATTTTATGGACCACAAACCAAATATGAACCCTCATTCTCATTGAATAAGAAGAACATTGTCAACTATGAGTCACCACTAATGGAGAAACAAAGATTCATAAATAATCTATCATCTCACCATTTTTAAGGATACTTGACTAAGCGTCATTGTTAAAGAAGAGGCTCACTATAATGCGATCCTAGAATCCCACTCTTTAAAGACCTACTGAAACCACCATTCTCACACTCCCTCAAAAATCACATGCCTTTGAGACCAAAGAAAAGGCTCACTATGATGCGATCCTAGAATCCCACTCTTAACCTTAGAAGAAAAAATAAAAAAATAAAATAAAAAATCATTAAATTAATATAAAAATATGATTTAGAAGAATAATATAAAGTTTTTATAATAAGGGATAATCAAATCCCTCTATAAGGATATGATGATATCAGATTTGATTTTAGATTGATGAAGAAAAATTGAGTAGATCCAAATCTGGTAAAATTTTCCCATTCCAACATGAACATGTTGATCACAAAATTTTATTTTATTTAGATTTATTATGGTTATTATTTTACCGAAACATGTTTTCAAATGGTGAAACATCAAAATTATCCTGATGTTTAATATGAGAATCCCTGTATTTTTTCAAATATTAATCTTGAGGCAATGAAATTCTTAACCAAATGAAAAAACAAACCCAAATATGTTAAAGTAGTGATTTTACACTTCAAATTCTTTAAGTAATAATGCATCTGTTGAGAAAACTCTTATTGAGTTTCACTGGATCCAATATGCACTGAAATACTTTACACAAATAAATCTCTAGCCTGTGTGTGCATAATAACTGGATAAAAATAATAATAATTGGATTCATTATGACCCTTAAACATTAAATGTGAAGCCAAAATAATTATTATCAATAATCACTACACTAAAATGAAGGAAAAGTAAAACTTTTTTCTATAAATAATTCTCTTCATTATCACTTTTTGTATTTTGGATCTATTTTTCATAAGCTATGTTCTTTGTAATTTTTAATTTATCATTATAATTCAATTCATAGTATTTTTTTCGTGTGTGTGATGTTCTCTTATGCTTAATTTTCTTGTGATTTATCTCAGATTTATTCTATTATTATGATCTTGATATCTTTAATCTATGTGAAAATTTAGTACTGACCCTAGGAAACATCCTAGGGGATGTTCACTATTTCATGAATCATATTTAAAATTTTATTATATTGTATTTAATTATGATGATGTAGTGGGGGTGTTATGGGATTGGATAAATGATCGGCCACCCTCACAAGGAATTCATACTATTTTATTCCATTATTTTTTATTCTTATTACCTCATATTTATCCCCTTATTTTGGTTGAAATGGAGGGTATCATGATGTGAACAATATATGATGAAATTTTATAGAATTTAATGGCTAGTTTTCAATCATTTCATGTTTATAAAATAAAACCATAGAGGTTGAAAACTTAAATGTGCCTAGGAGATTTCTTACAGTATATATGATATTAAAATTTCATGAGGGGATGGTTATTTATGAATGATATTTAATGAACTATCAATAGTATGATAAAAATATAATTGGATAATGATGGTAATTAATGGTCGAACTTCTGATTCACCACGTTCTTACGGACATCGGTTTTGGATATATTGATACTTTATATTAATTATTTTAATCATAAAAAAATAATCATTAGAAACTACATCCACTTTTTCCATTACTAAACAAAAAATAACCAAAAAATATTGATAATTTATAAAATAGGGAATCTACGAAATCCTTCTCTTTTAGAGACATCCCTCGTCATCCACTAGACTGCATTAGGGATGTATTAAAAATTCTATTTGACTACAGTTGGTGACATCTTCTTGATAACCAATGTATATTGGTAAAAATAAATCATAATTATTTGGGTATAGTAAGCTAGTATACCTATTTCTGGAAGTTGAAAATTCCCAAGAATTTACACCTTTGGGGTACCAATCAGAGTCATGTGAGTTTTATTTTTCTCGATAACCCCATAAAGGGAATCAACAACAAACAAATTTGGGTAAATTTTATTAGAAAAAATGTCACTTAAATTCAAGTATTTGATCACCTGATCATCCTAGTAGAACTATTATATTCTATAAAGTCTCTAATAACCTAATTATAGGACATGGATGGGCATGAAGAACAAAGGAAAACTAAATGGAAGTCATACCCTTGGAGGGTGGAAGAAACTCTTAATCTTCTCCACTTTGGGAATCTGTCATTTCCAACCATTAATGTTACTAGATACTCATAGTAGCACCTATCATATTTTACATTTAAATATACTCCTATTATTTGAAAAAATGACATGCAAGGGGCCTATAAGCTAAGATTATTCATGCTAACTCTAGAGGGGACAACATTTTCTGGGTAAATCAGCTAACCAACCGAGTCCATCACATATTTGCTATTTCTTAATTTATATATTCTATATAAATTGTGTTCAACCATGAGGAATATAATAATTTTTTAATAATTTTACTATAAACAATGTGATAATGAAAGGGTTTATGAATTCATTCCAAGATTTAGTGGTCTTACATACTCACTCATTATGAAATTTCTAACAGAGAATAAAATAGAAATTTTTATTAATGATTTCAATAATGATATGTAAAAACTATTGATCCCTCTGAAATAATATATAGGATTCCAATATTTTAAAATAATTTCATATAGAATAGAGGATTTAGTTCGATTCACAGTAGATATGTCCAAGATAGTAATAATACCTTAGGAAGGAGACCTAGTAAAGTGAAAATTATGACATTTTAAATCATTACAATGCTGACAATAGCCTTGATACCTAATTATGTACAAAATTTTCTGAATCCTCTCCCAAAATGGACATTAGAATAATAAAATTCTCATAACGATGATATTTGTGACCAATTATCTCCATAATTTTAGGATCAGAAGAAAAAGATATATTCCGGGAAAAAAGAGAATATTCTAGGATACTTTATTTTAATTCTCAATAATATATTTCTCATGTTACCGTTACTTTGAAAACACATTGAGGTTAGTCTCAAAAACATTCTAAATGACTACCCCTTCCACCTGATGTAGGGAATAACATCCAGGAGTTCCTCAATTTCAAATACATCCTATAGATGATGGTTCATTTCAACAAGGTATGGTTAGGCTATCCCTCAGTGTCGATCATTTATGTTTCTTCCATTTTACTAGATTTGGGAGGATAATGGAAGGATGCCTTCAGTAATAATTTATATATATTCGATGACCAGTGACTATAAAATCAGTCAATAACACATTTTTAATCCTCTAGGTCCTTGTGAACTAATCAATAGTAACCCTAATTCATCCAAAAATAGTTGAATAACCTACTTTCACATTATATTTTTTTATCAGTTGGAAAAACCTGTGTAGGAAAGAAAAAACATATTATAAGGCACTCAAACCCATTCCCAAGATAATTCAAAATATTCAATAATTTATTCCCCCAACATTTTAAGGATGAGAACTGCCCCAGTATATAGAACCCACATCATATGAATGGTTTCCATATAAAATAATCAATGTAATCAACTTGGTAAACCCATCTTCTAATGAAAAATTATAATTTTAACATGACGCCTCTAACTAAATTTGGCATAGAGATAATGAATCCGCAGAGGCTGAGTTGGTCAACGGTGAGGGGTTTGACAAGAATCCAGATAAGAATCTTGATAGTCATTCTTTTTCTCCTTTCAATGTTTATATGTTATAGGAAAATATAGAAAATCCCTTCATCAAATCAATAAAAGAACCTATCAAATCCCAAGTCATCTTGATCATGGTTAAATCCCATTATATTATTGAACTAATTGACATATGCATCACAATACAGTCCCAACCTGATTAAAAAATAAGAGATCAACCTAATTTGTGAACAATAGACATGTGTTTCAATATTAGACAAAGAAATAGATCATGAGCATGCCTTACCTTTACCTTTTATCCATCGACTGGGGAATAACCCCTAGTGGAAAAATAACTCACCTTATTAGAAAATTTATTATCTAGAAATATCCCACTATCATCATTTCCAATATATCAATCATGTATTCCATTTCACATTCAATGAAGGCCCATAAAGCACACTTTTATTCCCTCTTAACACGTCAAGTGTTTAAGGTATAGATAACATATATTGAGGTATACCATATAGAGAAATATACTATGTATTTAGACATGATTATAACCTATAAAAATAATGATAGAGAGGATAAAATACATGGAAAAATAAAAAACATATACATTTATAGAAATATTTCTAATGATGACATATGTTGAGTTCCCATTGATAATATCCCTAAGATCAACCTCATAAACATAAAAATCCTATGACATTTGGGCTATAATGAGCCTAAACTATCACCCTCTAAAATGAAAATATTATAACATGATATTAGGGAGAATAAAGAAATTTTTTGGATCAATATTAGTCCCCAATTTGGGGTCTTTTAATTGAATCTAAATTTATGGTTTTTCACTCATACATAACTTTTAATGCTCTACTAGGTGGACTGTGGATTTATTAGTATTCCACAATGCATTCATTATAGAATTAGTTCCACAAGTATTCTATGAATGGAAAAATAATAGTGTTTTATTGTGATTACTCAACCCACGAGTCTCAGGAATCATGATATATTGATGAAAGAATAAAAAATAGATGAGAAGTAGTAAATGATAATCAATGATACTTGGATTATATCCCCATATAGTTTGGAAATGGTTCATACCAACCTGATGAATAATTGATGTGAGGAGTTCATTTTCCCCATCAATCATGTTGATGAAATATTTATAGAAACAGAAAGATATTAGGATAATCATTTACTCCTAGTCCAAATGATATTGTCCCTACCAACTAAACATTTCCAGATGAAATCAGTGTGTGTATATGATAAGAATTTCACTACCCTTGATGAAAATTCACAAACATTGTTTTTTAGATTATGTAGATTCCATTAAGTTGTCATGTTAGGGACATGAATATATTTATCAATCATACTAAAGAGTTAAAAATTTACAAATTTCTTTCCATAAATGTCAATATGTCATTGCATCATCGTTACACTATAATTTTAAAGGAAAAAGTGAAAATTTCTAGGATTCCCCTGGTGAGGATTTCATTGAACCAACCTCTCTAGAACCCAAAAGAACCTCTTCATCACTCAAAATAAATTAAAAATTTATCTCACTTCTTATATCTAGTGATATAAAAATTAAAGATGTGTTGTTTGACTATTTCATATATTCCTCCATATAATTTTAGGGTAGTGTCTCTACTATGATCTATGAGCTCAGAAAAATAAATATTGGTACAATGGTATACACAAACACACATTAAATATTGAGGCTATGTCTCTTTAAGTGATGGAAAACTAAATCTTATTCATGATATAGTTCCGTGATCTATCATCCTTGATTTATAAAAAGAATTCTAGATTGGATCTTAAGATAGACAACCACTATCTCGACCTTCTGGAAAACTATCATGGATTCAAGAATGAAACTAGGAGGATGCATCCATTCCATTATACTAAGGTTGAATGTATTACTGAAAATCATTTTATGTACAACATCATTTGGGATGTTCAATACCTAAAATGTATTTATTAAGTCATCTATATTTAGAAAAATAACAAGTTCATCAATTTCTAAATCAAATTTAGGGATCTCAAGGTGCACTGCCCAAATGATGATTTCCCAATACCGATTATAGAACTCATATTAGATGTGTTTCTAGATTCTAGGATCTTTCATTACTGTAAAATTACTTAAGTAATAATTATATCAAAATTATATTTTGGATGAAGAAGCTTGTACTTTAAGATAACCTCAAATGAAATTTTTCAATTAGTTCTTGCCTATTAAATTGATGTTTTTAGAGACACTTGCCAATTCACCATGCATCATATCTTTAATAATTTTCTAGGAAAGATAGTGGAACACTACGTAAATGATCTGGCGAAATCCCACATTTTCATTGGTAAACATTCAGTACATGACATAGTTATCAATAAACTATTCTAACATAGTTTCATATTAAATCTATAGAAATGTGATTTTCATGGGAAATTTGTAATATTATTTGACATTTTGTTATTTTATAACGGAATCAAAGCTGATCTAGGGAATAATTTCATAATAATTTAAAAATTGCTTCATTTAAATCTTAAAAAGTTTATTGGTATTTAGGGAGTTGTTTATTAAATCAATAAATATTTAACCAATCTAGATGAAATTTGGCCCCCATATATGAAGCTGATAAATAAAACTAGCATATACCAATTATTAGAATACATTTAAGGGGCCATAAAAAACATCATGTATAATATGTTTTGATCAATTATCCTGATGCTTTTGATATTAAGGAAAAATCTCATTCCATTTGTGTTCACCATGGCTTAATCACTCGAATCCCTTCTCAAATATAAGAATGATGCAGGGATGGAAAATTATGTCTACAATCTAATTAGGAAAAATCGATATATTGAGACCTGATATTATAACATCTAGAAAAACCTCGCAGCATTGGTGTTTACATTACAAAGTTGAGTATAAAATTATATAATAATGAGGTTTTCATGGTATACCACATTGATACTCTCAAGTAAATCCTAAACTATCTAATATTTAATTAACACTTGGATAGGTTTTCAACTATCCTATAGTAATTCAAAAATCAGTTTATGTTAAATAAGTAAATAAAAGGGAATGTGCTAACATATTTTCTTATAGAATACCACACCTAGAAATTATTCTAACTAACTCTATGATTCTATATGAATTGGTTTTATTTTTCAATGAAGGTCCCCAAATGTTGGTGATGTAATTTCATAATGCCTCATGAATCCCAACTAGGAAGGTAATGGATATTCCAAGATAAAGGAAGTTTATATGGGTATTGTATTCATCTCCCCAATCAAAGAAGAATTTACCATATTATTTTCAGTTATATAAAGGATTTAACAATAATGAGGTATTTTACTAATCTCTCATCATAGTCTTAGTGGTATCCATGAATATATAGGTTCCCCAATTGAAAGATAAATTGATTTATAGTCGGTGATTAAATAAACAAATGATGAATATTTCATTATGAAGAATTATTTGGATCCCCTTCATGATTTTATTAAGTTATTGATGGTATAATTACCCTTCAAGTAAATGATTAATAATATCCCTCATATATATAAATCCCATGAATATTCATTAGCTAATGTATTCATAATCTTTACAGATACTAACTAAGATTAGGCATTTATCTACATCACACACTACATGGTGGTCTCCAAAGTAACATTCAATGACATGGATGATATAAATGAAGTCAACACTACCCTTGAATAGGGTGATACATTTTCCACGTCAAGTTATATTGTTACTAGATGGATGAAACCTCTCGTAATAGACTATATTCAAAGAGGGATCCCTCTTTCACAACTATCTAAAAAAGAAGTAATTCAACATCGGGAAGTAAACATCATCCTCTATGGTGAACATAATTCAAAAAAGTCCTCTAAAAATGAGGATTCTATGGATTCTTCCTCATATACATTGAACAAATAGATACCACCACTATTATAATTTAATTTCAGTCATATTAATATTGTTTTAATTACTATGAGAAACTTATCTCACATTAAATAATGATACTTGTCTTGTTCAAGCATCCAATGTTGTAATACTTCAATGAGTTTTATAAGAAGATGAATTATTTTAAAATAAAGTCCAAAATCATCCATAAATCCCTAAGGATTCTACATATATTCATATATTCATGGATATTTTCTATATAGGGAATGTATTTTAATGGGAAATAACCCCTAGATTTATCCAAATGGTTCTAGTTAATCCTAACTACAACTAAATTCCTCTCAAAATGGGATAAAGTTATACCCTCTTAGAATTAAGAATAAATAAAACAATCAACATCATAAAGAATTACATAAATACTAAATTTAGTATCCCTTACATAATATTAATGGATAACAACATGAATTTCAATTATTCTAAATTAAAATGAATGAATCATGAATATAATATCCATTCCCACCACTCATTCCACTACAATGTCTCTGAAAATGGTTAGATAGAAGCCTTTAACAAAACAATAGTAATTATTCTATAGAATAATGTGTAAAATAACAAGAAATCTTGGCTATAAAAAATCTTTCATGACTTGTGGTATGATATCACCAAAACCAATACAACTAAGAATTTCACCCCATATTTTCTTGTCCATTGTATAGAGGAAATGTTACCCATTTTGGTTCAATGTTCCCTACTCTAAATGGCTATCTATTATTAGATCCTAGGAGAAAATAAATCCTGGAAGTTGATTGACCAATTATAGTGTCCAAATGAGAAATGGTTGTGTGCACTACCCTACCATAAAATCCATTATAATCGAATTGAGGGAGCTTTCAACAAGAAAGTACACGAATATTTATTTATCCAAGGATATATTATATCAACACTCAAAACTCCAATGAAACCAAGAGGAAGCCACCAAAACATGAACCATTCGGTGAAGGGACTCAATCCACACATAAGGTTTATTCCAATGGAGACCAATATTAGATCTTAATGGAAAATGAAATCATTATTTATCCCACAATTAATGGTTCCTCAAAAGAAATTTTTATAAATTTTACATCAGGTTCACATACATCTCTAACATATGATGCCAAACAACATGACACAAAGTCGTATATATGTGACTATAATCTATATAAGACAACATAACCATATAATTACGTTAAATTTCACAATATCACATCCTCTATATATTATTTTAAAGAACATGGTACACATATGGGTCACAATATCTTAAACTAGATGATATATTCAAAACCACAACACGTTAAATTACAATACACTAACCCCATCATCTCGGGAACATTATTCTAAACATCACCATTACCCTATGTAATTAACATAGTATTCCTTATATGGTGAGACCAAGATGTCTCATGTGATGGGAATGATATGCGTCTTGTAAAAATTGTAAGATTTTTCATTATCACATTTTCACAATATTTTCCATGTCAAATGAAATTAAATTGGAAGATATCATCCATACCTCAAGATATTGAACTTAATAACCATTATCCTTGTTTAGGAGGATACTCCCCTTTTCATTGAATTCCTTCCATGAATAATTCCTTAACTATGTATGTCTTGATTTATTATATTATAGGACACACAGTGATATCCATACTCCATACATTGGGCCCAACCATAATTTAACCACTATCAAAACCATTTTGAGTGAATGGACACTCATTATGTCCATTCACCATTTTATTTTGTGTTACCAAATCAAAAATATTTCCCTCCTATATGCATGAGATAAATCTATGTACGATCCTTTGTTGTCAGATTATTTATCTATGGGCCTATGACTAGAAAAATTCCTCGTTGTCCATATATTTGAGCATGATTAATAAAAGGATCACTTTCCATTACTATTTAGGGCTTGATACCTACTCCCATTAGATAAGTAATTGTGTTCACGATCACATATTATTGACCAAGACTTGTGTTTTCCTTGATACCATGACCTTTGAATTCATGGTTCATAGGACCTTACCTAATATAAAATCCAATACTTGATTGTGTCCGCATCAACTAATCACTCCATTCAAGAACACCATAGTCTTGACTATAAGACTTTAAAGTACATGGAATTTCATACATGTTTCATGAAGTTAATGTAAAGGAAATCATCAAAATAGTATTATGTTAAATAAATTTTATTCATCCCACCATAAAAAAACTAAAACTTCTCAGAGTATCCTACTTTACATGGATTTAATCTCTTTCATGAGGTCCATATCATTGTGAGAAATCTTGGTGTTAGGATTTCAACATTTAGTAACCTACACCATTGTGAAAATACCTCCATTTTACATTATCAACGTTATTAAATGTAGAATAAAAGTTTCCCAAAAGTCTGCCATATCAAGTAAATTCAAGGAACATAGATTATGTCCTAGTTGTCTCATATTTCACACAGCAATTATGACTTATTTGATATTAGAGAACATGGTGAATCATTCTTCTCAACATGATTATGTTTCTCTATATTCAAAAGGTAGGAATTTAAATCCAATCTGCAGGAAATTAAATGAAATAACATAAAGTGTAACTAACAATAATTTTCAAACCATTTGAGATTATCTGCAGGTAATATTTTTTTCACTACATGAGAGGATGATCTGTGTAAGATTATTTTTCACATAGAAAAAATATTCCTTTTCCTTCAATAAATACATGTTATTTGATTATTGTACTCATAAGACATATAGAATTGTTGGGATATCCTATCACAATCCCATCCAAAAGTTATTAAATACACCCTCTATCCCTATATATGATCTATATATTTGTTGATAATTACTCATAATTAACTATGTGTTTCTTGATTTGTTTTTGCAAAGGATATATGGTGATGTCCGGATCTTAGATCCTTTGCCCGATAAAAAATTCCATCAACCAAGATAACCCCATATCATATATATTAACTATATTTATCTAGGTTCCTCTAGTGTGAGATTGTTTTTAAACAAATTTAGGAGTATAAAAATTTCCCACATTAAATTTGGAGTACTCTTTCTCCCTATCGATTCCATATCAATAGAATATTGCACTAAAACATTTCACAAACTATGTGTGGCTAGATTCTTGGTCCTCTAAGAAATGCATTTATTATAGGGTATTATATCCATGAACAAGATGAATATTTAAATTACGTACCCACAATATGTTACATATGAGTCCTTGTTACATTGACATTATACTACATGACATCTAATTCCTTGTAACATAAAATTAAACTGAATTACATCCGAGTCTTTATGAAATGAATTTATCTTTTACAACATATATGTATTTATCTTTTGATATTGAACTACATGAAATTAGATTAATTATATCCTGATGTTAAATTTCATGATACAAGGTCCACATTTCTTGACCATGAGGTACGTAGATAACTCAGACTCAAAAACCAAACTGCACCACATTTTTTTCATATCTATGTGGAAGGGCATTGAATATTGGACCCCAAAATAGTATTAATCACATATTTATGCCTAAAAAACCATGTATTTTTTCCTTTGGTAACCATGAACCATTATAAAATATTTCAAGTGGATCATAACATCCCAGACATGTTAAAATCTAAAATAGAATGTCTTCACCACATTATATAGTCATACCTATCTCATAATCTATTCATCACTTATTGATTCTCTTATATTAACACAAACCATCCATGGTTATCAGTAATGAGTGTAATATACTCCAAAGGAGAACCCTATTTGGATATGATTGCATTCCCTAATATTGATCATTCATCTGAACCCTTGATATGAACAACCAACATGAGGAATATTTTTTTATCTTAAGTAGATGGTCTTGTAATCTTTATATTCCCTAAAAAATCACAATGGAATCCTTTATTAAAACATACTCAATGGTCAACCATTATATACTTGTCCCATGTCACCACAATTGAACTAAAAAAATTGAAAATCTATTTACATTTCCATGTCTAATTTTCCTAAATATATATATTGAGTTTTAATCTTTCGATAACCATTTGATTTATTAGTTTAGAATCCCCTTCACATAACGTTTTATGATATATGACCTAAAACCATGTGCACATTCCTATGAGATAATATATAATAGAATTATTCTCTCATTCACATTATGATTTTTTCTTTTAGTTTCAATGTAGAATATCTTAACATATGGCCCACATAGCCAAACCATAAAATATGTCTACCTTTGTCAAAGCTATATATCATTAAACTATATCCCCAAATGGTCCCAAAAGACAATACTGTAAACTACTAATGAAAAATATTCCAAACTAGTCACATATAAAATTAATAAACGGGAACATGAGAAAATGAAAAGTAACTATTCACTAATATTTCTACTTTTTGGGATTAGAAAAAAATTAGAGAATAAATAGAGGATGAGGTTAAAATATTTTGGACCCCCCATATTCCCTATAAATATACAATCTATATTGATCATAACCATTGGTCCATGAAACATTTATGTCAATGATTTATCAAATCTCTTATCCATGATTATGTGTTCAATACATAAATACATAATTAGTAAGTTATTAGAAGCCTCATTTAATAACCTATCATCCACGAACTTACTTAATTTATCAATGTGTTTGAATCCCCAAAAACCTCCCATGCCTATTTGTAATGACTATACTAAACTTCAAAGGATATATTTGTTTAAATATTTATAAACACACATATATGACTCTATATACACACCCCCAATATGGGATGGAGTCCATAGGCATGTTTTTTCCTAATGAGGAGGTCATATGTCTCTATATTACATGAAACCATTGAAGAAGAACACATAATTAAATTATGAATAGGGATCATCCATGATGTATGTTCCCTTCGTCATAATATTTGAGTTAAAATATTTTATTTTTTATGTAAAAAATCATAGTAGTATTATTCAAATGGATTTTATTTTCTTGATGTTTATCCTTCATGCATCATACAAATTTTTTGAGAAAGAATTTATAATGTTATTCATAAACCATTGATGGTCCTCACTGCTCAACTTTAAATTGTACGACACAATGGTATGATATACATGAACATAAAGTGAATGCCCTCTTTTCTCAGTACAATTTATTTTTACCACTGTGAACTAATTCATATTAGAATTTCTTTTCCCTTACTGAATAGACTATAAAACATATATGGTTAAATATTTTCATCATAAAATATTTCAATCCATTGGTCAATTTAATATGACTATATTATATTTACATCTCTCTAGATCAATGATGAAACTAGTAATCTATTTAGCTAGGATTTTTCTTTCCCCATGAATCTATGCATACCACCTCTTCTTTTGGTCAAATATAGTTAAACTAAATGATGTGTTACATTGGTTCAAATTATTTTACATTATACTTATTTAAAAAATAGTCATATAATTTACTATTATAATAAAAATATAGGGAATACTTATTAAAAACAAAAAAAGTAGTATCATCTTAGTAGACAAACATCTATCATGATTTTGGGAAAACATAGGGTTCTAAAAGTAAAAATCTAAAAATCATATTAGATTTAAAACTATTAATGTCTTATTTAAGAATCATTTGGTCTTTTAATCACTAATTCTTCCTAGTATGAGTTTGAGGAAAATTTTTTCATTAAAAAATAAAATACTCAATGATCGTGGAGACCAAAATGTGGCCCTGGAGAAATTTGATCTATACTCAGCAGATTTATTATAATTGGAAGAAGAAATATCATTACTCTGTCGGGTCAATTTAGAGACCGATGTGAAATTAATGAAGATATTGTCTTATTTTTATTCATCCATTTTGAAAATTGGAATTATAATTTTAAATTTCCCTATCATGATGGTATTTGTAATGATTTAAATAATTTATCCAATTAGACAAAATATTGTTTTAGAAAGATATTGTCATTACCTCTACCCATATGAGAGTCATGTATATGAGGAAACCTCAATGTCTCAAGTGTTTGGTAAAAATTACTGACCGTGTCAATTATATTTTTTTTGAATATATTGTTGTTTAGTTGCAACATTTTAAAATATTATAAAGGAAATATGAATTTGAAGGAAAATTGAATCAATAATAATAGAATTTTGGGAAATAATTAAAGAAAAGAAAGTTTTCATTAATTGATCAACATAAAGGGTGAACTTATATAATTTATATCTTCTCCATGAATGTTACAATATTATAAAGGTAACATCATAAGTCACGTTTAAAAAACTAATATATTTTTCAAATTGATTTTTGTTATTGGTTGGACAGATCTATGAGTTCATCTTTCTAGATAGGTTCAACCTTGTCCTAGGGAAAAAATATCTTGGTTATTACAAAAACTTCTTCTATTGTATTTTATACTTTTTTTAACTAAATCTTAGTTCTCCTCTTTTTATTTCCCTATAATCATAGGATTTTTAATAAGAAAAATAATCCCCTAAAGAAATTTTCCATCTGAATCACATTATCTCACAATTCATGGTAATAACATCATTGATTCCACAGTATGTTGATATGTATCTTGAATTACAAAAAATGGGAGGATCAAAGTGGTTACTGATGCATCTGTCACAAAAACCATCAATAATAATTTTTATTCATTCCCTCATTTTCAATCGAGTTATTTTATCACATTCTGAATAGATATATAATAAATTCCTTTATATCAAATACTTGGTAAATGTGATGATGTATTTGTAGCTTCACCAGTAGTTCATCTAACAGAGTTTGAAAAATAATCTTCTGAATACTCTTACACATATACATGTGGGAAATTTTATGAGCATCAAGAACCTCCTAATCAGACACAATATCACTATATAATTTTCCAGTGTATTCTAACTATATATAAACCAAATAAATCATATACACTATATTATCCATTCGGATCAACATAAAATTATCTTATGATCCCACCAAAATCATTTTTTGGGACACAAGGGTGGTTTTATCATGAAATTATTCAACTCAAAGCAAATATATAACCATAAAATGTATAAGTAATGCTTATAAATGTAGAGGATAATTTATCCGGACCATGGAATATGAATCATCGCTATTTTAATAGTGTATTTTTGAAATATCTTCTAAAAGAGGTTTGCTAAAATTAATATTAGGAGTGTCTTCTAACAAAATATAATCCACTAATGGATGCACCAATATACTTGGAACTCCTCATAGTCATGCATGATAAATTTCAATAGGGATCGATACAAGATGAATGAACGTTAATAATAAATACTAAAAGGTTTCTAATTTTAAGGTTGCATGCATTTCAAGAAAATGTATTCTAAGGTTTATAAGATGTACTCTATAATTATCAAACAAAACTTAAATATCTAGTACATTACATACTAGACTATAAGGGACATTTATAGTGACTAATCATTCATGATTGAAAGAAATATTTGGAGCCTTCTGAGACCCAGCCCTTCAATTGTCAAAGGTTCCACATCATCATGGCCCCCCATCAAAGGGATAATGACAATATATTATTGAGGATAATATTACCCTAGGTCTAAATTACCAATAACTTCATTAGTAGATCTTGGATCTGTAGGAATAATTGATGAGGGTTCTTTGATTTCACAAGTTTTATATAGGCTCACATTAGAAACAATAGATGCATTCAGATGAGTTCTTGACTCACAATTTCTTTTAGTCTCAATAGCCATCATTCCAATAGAATTCCCTTTTATGGGTATGGGGATAATAATACTTCCAACATGTGATATTCATGTGAATGTGTTACCTGAGACAACATACGGATATAAAAAATGAGTTAGCATGGAACCAAAAAAATTATTTTAAAAGAAGAGTGGATAGATAGACTCACTAATATTCATTAAAAGAATATAATTGTATGATTACATTCCAACTTATATTTTTAGATACCCACATAGGATATCACTATTTGGGAGATTACTAGTTGTTTCACTAAATCACTTGGTGAATTAAAGATCAATACCTCAATTTTCCTTATTATATTGAGATATCTATCCTCCTAATATATAGCATCTTGATCAACACCAACACATATTCATGTGATTTTATCCAAGTGTAATGGACATGAAATGGGTAATAATTCTACATTGGTCTTCTAGAAGAATAATTTAGATGGTTAATGAATATAAAAATAACTCACATTTAATAAAAATTAAATGATTCATCTTACCACTTTTGCATTAATGTGGATAATTTTATATTCTTTAATAAACATACTTTGGGAATAATTATTATGATTGTTAATATAAAATATAAAACCCTAGCTTTGTTATGTATAATTATTCCCTCAATGTCATAGATATGTAAATTTACTTCATTAGAATGATTACCTTGGAAAAAATTCTTGGGGTAAGATATGAACTCAATACCTATAATGCTTCTCTCTCTGTTTTGATTTATGGCCAAAGCCTCATTTATAGTTTTCCACCTTGATGAGTTATATTCCCTTTATACTATTAGAAGGGTCAAATCTATAGGAATGGACGACTATGGAGTGACCCTCATCTAAGAAATAACCCTTCTTGTCATGGGTGTAGTATACTTATTCTTAGTTCATTTACTCAACATATTTATGGAATGTTTTTATTTAATTAAAGAATAAAGGATATTTCATGGGGAAACAATCGTCAAGGCCCCTTCACCACTGATATCCTCCCTACTACCAGCATCATATATATTGTTTTTATGTCATATTCCTCTTCATTTGATTCTTTAATTAATTATTTCTATAGATGATTCACAATTTTATCTAGGTGCCCATAATGATATGATCACATCCTTGTCAATTTATAATCTATCATGAGAAAAATATATCTTTATTATGAGAAAATATAAACCAAACACTTACATTGTAATAGGTGTTAATTATGAAAAATTACAAGGAAACCATTAGAATATTTTCATCCAATATATTTTATTGATGAGCATAACATCAATTTTGGCCATGTCAATATTGATAAATAACTATGAAAGGGAAATTTACTTTGAATATTAGATCTCCATAAATTATTGTGCCTAATACACCATCCTTCAAGGATATCTAATATTCCATTTCCTTATATATACTAGTTGTATTTTCTATTTTTTATATGACGAGAATAGATTCTAAATATTTCATAGAAGAAAAAAATTCATCGGGATTCACTATGGAATTGATGTCTTATTTATTTAGCTTAAAGGGACCGAATACAACCATGTAGAAAAATGTGGTCTGAATCTCTCATTTGGGATTTCTTGGGCACTGAGAAATTAATATTCTCTGATGTATACTTCTATTCAGACCCAGAGTATTTGTATAGGGACTACAACACTAAATAGGGACTCCCCATATGAACACGTCTGATAAGATACCATAAAATAGTCAATATTGGAACTATATATTTAGCCTTCCTTGCTATGGTCTATTGGGATACCATCATAAAGGTATAAAATATCCGGAACTAATCCATGCCACTACAAATCTGGGCAAACAAGATAGACCATGAAAAAAAAGAGATATCCGTAGTCATATTAGTATGAATAATTATTTCAAGGGAATTAAATAATGAATATTGGGAATGATTTCACTTGAATAATAAATGATAAGAACATAATTTCTATTGAGAAAAATAACATGATTATTCTATAAATTAGAGTTATGTGCTTGGAAATGATAATTTTCAATTTGAAAATAAGATCGACCTATATAAATTTTTTTCCAAAATCATTAGGAATGAATAATGAATAACTAAAATAAAATAAGGCTATAGTTTATAGTGTAAATCCTATAAGGATGATATAAAAATGATAAAAAAAACAATCCACAGTTTATATCTCCAAGAACCTATGGAAACACATTCACTATCTTTCATCACATACTTAAAGGGGAACCCAATGATACTTCACTAAAACATGATGGAACATAATATATCTGTAATGATAATTTACAATATCTGTAAATTACAATAGACAATAACCCATCAATCAATTTATACCCATGAAATGTAAAAGCACTTCATGATAGATTGAATATTTTTATATATATGTATATATAAAAAAGTAGGTTTCACTTTTAAAATATAAATTGGAATGAACATTTCTTTTAAACCCAAGGTTTTTGAAAAGGAAATTTTTATGGGAAGACATGGTTTCTCTCTATTTATATAGAGGGGGTATAATCCAATTATTTTGTTTTAAACGAATTTTCACTTTTCTTTATTAATAATGTTTAGATATATATAGTTCAAAAACATCACATCATGGGGACTTTGTTCCTAAAGGGATAATCTAGGAAATATTTGTATGATATAATATAAACATGACTTGTTATTGATAAAAAATAACCTAACCTAACATCTGGTATAACCATCACTATCCTAATGCTTGGGTGAAATCCCATAAGTAAAGAAAATACAATCTAAAGTATATTAGCTACAATTTGATCATATCTATTATAGAATATACACATTAAATTCCCACTTATGCACCAAAGGATTCCCATTAGAAAAAATTGGATTTGAGGTTAAAAAATATTTTATAAAAAATTATAAGATGAATTGTAAAAATTTTAAATTCCAACCGCTAGTTACTTTATAATAAATTGTCCAAATTTCATAAAGAACATATATAAAATGAATAAGAAGCTTAATTGGAAACCACCACATATTTAGAATCAAAATATACAATTTTCATATTATATATTGCATGGTTAGTGGGTATATTATTTTTGGAGATCATTTTGAAAATTTTATGGTGGATTCTAGAGTCTTTATTAATAAATTTAATCACATAACTTCATTTCTGTATTAAATAATCCTTTAGAGTCCAACAAAAAATTTCAATGATGTAACAAGGAATTTATAAAATAACATGATGAGAAATGATTTGAAAAATTGTATTTATGAATTGATAAAAGTTAAATATCCTATAAATTTAATTAAAATATTATATAATGATCTTTATTCTACAAATTATAAAAATTATACCTGATAAATGTTTTAAAACTTGTAAATTATGTTTTTTAACCAACAAGAATACATATTTCTAAAGTCAATGACCAATTAAAGGGACCAACTAAAATTAATTTCAATACATTAAACAACCATTGTGTTAAACCACCATAGTGTGATCAATGAATCGTGAGGAGACTGAGTAGAACCTAAAAAAACCCTAATACATAAAAAACCACATTTAAAAATTGACCAAGAGGTAACCCCATATAACAACCATGTTATTTGTTACATATTTAAACATGATTTATTATATATATTTTAACTTAATAAGATCATGATGATCGATAGGTTTAGTGTATTTGGGGATTAGGAACATTACATAACAACTTAAAACATAAAATACAACATCTTTATTAAAAACTTCTTTTACGTGACCACAATATTCCTTCATACATAACACCACATGGGATAACCTGAGGACATACATAAGAAAAGGGTGAGATATAAACCACAGTAAGGGAATAAACATGGAATTACATGATGAAGACAATCAATTTTAGTCAATAGGCATATAAATGTATTAAGAAATAAAAATAAACATCAATTCATGATATATCATGATATTCATAACATGAAAATGTGGCAATAACAAACAACATGATATTTTAATTAGATAAGGGTCATTAAAAATAGATTAAAATGAGTAAACCCTCATTACACAGGAATTATAAGGATTAAAAACTAATTTCAAATGAATTTTCATGAGTAAAACCTCATTTCACTTGACGTATCATGCTACTAAACATTAACCAATGCATTGGAGCGCTATCAGGGCCCACCATTCATAATAACTTCAATCTGACATTTAATTATGCCACATAAATCATATAACATGGATTAATTAAACACCATAAATTATTCCATGATCAAAGAATGTGGAATAAATAAATTTAATTCCCTAATCAATAATTATATGTTCATAAAGGTGAATAACCTTGGTAGCGAAACAAGTTTGGTATTTCCTACATATTGGAAAATCATAGTGCAATTTTGACAGCATAAAAGTGTCAAATAGAATATCATAAAATAGGTTCACGAGATTGAAAGGGGTATCTAATCATTTATAAATGAAATGTAAATTAAAGAGGTAAGTAAGAACATATTCCAAATAAATCAAATGTAAATTAAAAGGTATGACATAAAATAGGTGCTTGATGAATAAGGAGAGATGGGGATAGCTTATGAAATTTTGGCATAGTAATAGGTGTACTTAAAGGATCATAGGGGGTATTAATAATAGTGGAAGGAGGATATAATAATATATAAATATAATGTAAAATATGAGTATCATTTAACATCTTATCCTAAAATGTGAAAAATGAAATTTAAGAATCATAATATAAAAGAAGTGCTCGAATGGTAATGAGAGGAAAGAAATCCCTCACAAAATTTCGGCATTGTAACGACTTAGTTAAGGGTCCAAATGGGGGAGGATAAATGATAATTAATTGAAATAAAATAAAATTGAATGTAAAGGGATATTTAAAAACACATCCCAACATGGTATCAAGGAAATTAAAAGACATAACATGAAAAGAATTCTTGATAGAAGAGGAGGGTGGAAGATCCCTTACAGAATTTCTACATAATAACAGCTAAGGTAAAGGTCCAAATGGGGGAGGATAAATGATCTATAATTTAAATAACATCAATTATTTATTATTTAATTGATTATAAAAGGAGGAATATAAAACCATTTGAAACTAAAAATACTAATTTCAAATAAGGTTCTTGAATTGAAATGATGATCAGAAGGTGTTGATCCATTATACAAATTCGGCATAGTAACGGGTGTACGTAACTGTTAATGAGGGTAATATGGGATATAATCATTTATTAAAAAAATTTAAAGTAAGGAGGATATTTATAAACATATTACTATATAGTTAAATTGTAAATTAAAAGACATAACATGAAATGAATTCTTGATAGAAGAGGATGGTAGAAGATCCCTTACTTGGATGTGTGATCAAAAAATCTTGGGAGAGGCTTCTTGGGTGCTTGGGGGATCCATTGGAGGACTCTAGGGAGTAGATAGAAAAGTATGAAAGATCTTAAAAGAGTTTTAGTGTAGAGGAATTGGAGACTGGGTGGATTTATACAGAAAACGAGGGAGAATTATTTATTATTTTTGTTTTGGACACTACACAATAAAATATTCAAAACCACAAACCATCCCATGGTTTTTTCAAATGGTTTCTGGAAAAGGGAATTGGAATAAATTATTTTATAACTCCAGGGGCCGATCTTAATAAAATATTTTACTTTCTTTAATGGAGGCGAGTCACACTCTCATTGGAATTTATTTTAAAATGCTAAACTATTTTTTAAGTCTTGGAAGGTTCACTATGGATTTTTAAAACAAATCAAACAAATATAAAATTAAATTATTTTAGAATGAAAACAAATATTTTTATGAAGATACCTTTTATTGTATTTTATTACATCACTTTTGGGTCATTATGATGTCATAGAACACATTATATAATTATACGGTATTTAATTTTTACCCAAAAATACAACCATCTCTGAAAAGTATGAAAAATTAACCGTTGGATAAATTAAATATCCAGAATAAAATAATAATATTCATTTTATGTAAATAATTATCGAAATATTTTATTTTTTACTTTTAAAAGAAAAATCGTCATTTTTTGTAAATTGTCGGGATTTGGAAAAAATAGTTTTCAAACAACAATAAAAGTTAATTTTGAATTAATAAAAATTAAATGATCATTTATATTAAATAAAAATTATTTAATAAAAATATTATATTAAAATATTATTTATTACATAAATTTATTAATTCATCAAAATAAATTCTTTAAATGAAATTAGAAATAAAATTTCTGTTTTACCGTATAAAAATATATTTCTTATAAAACTGATTACTTAATCATTTATATATTAAAAACACTAAGGAATAGATATAATCATCATTTATAATTAAAAGGATCGTATTAGTTGAACTATTTAAATATAATAACATCATTAGTATAAACATATTTTAAGATAATAATTTATATATTTCTAAAAAGTAGCATTTTACACGGAAAACCAATTTATCAAATTCATCATATGTTTAAGAAATATTATTCTATGAATGGAATTGATGAAATAAGGCTTTTATTTATAAAAATTTATTACATAAAAATTAACTAATGACCTATTATATAACCCCTTATTACACCCACATATGACCGAAGGGTAAGGTGTGAGATGGTAATAGGCTCTTGGGGCGATTATGATAACATTGTCCGAGTGGTGATTTCCAACAACATGAAATTCCCATGTATGTGATTTAATTCAAACATGACATGATGAAGATTATCTTGGGATTGGTCTAGTGTGAAGCCTTGTGATTATAACTCCTTCCCAATATATGACAATTGGGATTAGTATGGAACAATTATAGGTACCGAGGAGAGAGGAAGTGCATGATGGGCATGTACCCAAAATTGAAAATTTCTATAATCAATGATTATTATGGGATCAAAAAAATGATAAAATATTATATATTCATAATTGAATCAAAGATAAAATACAAAGGAGAGAACCTAGAACTGAGAATATAGGATCAAGATATTTTGTTTATAATTAATTCAATTAAATTATAGAATTACATCTAAGGTGATTGTTTATTCATTAATGCATCTGACCACAGGTCGACAATCCGCCTTCATTATAATGTATAATCCATGTATATGAATCCTCTATCAATGATCCACAAGTGCTCCATCTATCTCCGGACATCCCCGAAGGAGTATCTGAGTGCTAGCACGGAAGATCCTTGCGCATGCGATGTCCGTCTTCCATCACCTTAATAATCACTTCCAAAACGTCCTCCTTGATTAGTAGGAGTAGGATATATCTCATTCTTGATAGCGAAGATGGAAGAGTTCTCTAGTCTCGAGAGATTTTCTCCAAGCATTTTGTGCACACAATGATTGGTTAGCCATTGGAATGACCCCTTAGCATATAGAGAATAATAACATATCGGGGAATTTAATTTACTAGGTAATAATAAATAATTAGAATAGGTGTTGTTACATAATTTATTATTCCATTTGAAAAAACCTAGGTCAAATAAGATAATCAAGGATATTATTTCCATGACATGTTCTTAAAGAATCTAATTCTCCATATAATAATAAATAATTAGCATAGGTGTTGTTAATTAATTTATTATTCCATATGAAAACCACATGTCAAATAATAATAGAAGTAATATTATTTGAATGAAATGTGCTTTAATTTCATGTTATATTTAAATATTATTTAACCAAAAATTATTTAATATTATTTCTCACCATACCCATAACTTATTCATCCAAACCTCGTCAACATTAACCAAGCCCTGAATAATGACTATTTATTTAGTAAATCCATATAACTGCATTATTCGTAGATAAATAAATATTATGTTTGCAATATATTCTCACGAATAACTAGAGATGAAATTAATGCAATCAATCATGCTGGAATAATTATTAAACCACAAACAAGAATAATATTTATTCAAATTGTTAAAAAATAAATTATTTCACTGAGATACTTGTTACCCTTAGTGGGTGACACTCTAGGCCTCTTTATCAATGGCATTAAGAGGGATTGTATTAAGTCCAAGATTACTATCAAGAAATAGGTTATGGAACCCAAGATAAAGTAGTTTATGTCATGACAACAAGTCACCTCATATGAATGTTTATTATATAATATAATCCCTTTTTCCTGATATATTCAATCAAGCGGGTTGGATAAAAGTGCCATCAACCCATGTTCTCTATTTCTCATTCTTTGACTTCATAGAATTGAACATGAATAGTGAAAACCATGTCCATGGATTTAGTTAGGGTATATCATTTCCATCAAAGGGTCTGAGATATATACTTCCCTAGAAGTGAAAAATCCTTTCTCACATTAATCATTAATCAAGTATTACTTGTGACACACCCAACATATCCAACCTCATCGTGAATATCTATCATCACAATTTTCATCAATACATATAAGTACATGAGTTATAATACCCATTAATAATGATATTAAAGTATAAGGAACAGTACATACGTATGCATATAGGAATATCTAATGACACTTATGAATTTTGATTCCCTACTAGTGGGTCTTTTCCTCATAATATGCACCTGGATATTCCCAAGGGCACACACCATGATAAGGTGCATCAAATTTTCATGTGTCCCAACCCCTGATATCCTATATCATTTGTGTCCCTTCAAATGATATCATCCATCTATAGAACTTATATTAAAAAATATAGTCATGGAACTTCCGGGTTCACATAATAGGAGGGATCCTCTTTGACCTTTTAGTGCCATATCTATTCTTAGGACATTATCACATACTATGTCACATAGAATAACAATCATGATGTGATAAAGAGATTATTTATATTTATCCAATGAATAAAAGATTATCAAAAAGTACAATGAAGTTGGTTTCTAGGGAACCAACTACAAAAAACCCCCACTTTCACTAGATCCAACTACTAACAACCTTCATTCCACTAGCTCTCACATGATATTCATGATTCTATTAATATAAGATTTTAGTAAAAGGATGTTCCAAATCCTCTTCTATGGAAACTATTCTCACTACAAATTCACCCATTTATAGAAATCCCTCAAGAGGTGATACTTTCAGAATATGTTTTTTTGTCCATTGATGCAACCTTGGATCTTTTTCAAGAGCCACCACTACTGTATTATCACAATACAATGTAATAGGATATTTATTTCTAGGAAAAAAATCTATCTCCTATAAAAAGTTATGAATACATATGTCTTCCTTGGATACATCATGAGCCGCTATATATTCGAACTCTACTGTAGAATCAGCGAAAACTGGATGCTTTGAACTCTTCCAGCTCACAACTCCTCCGCTGAGATAGAGATCATATCCTTATTGTGACATCAGATCATTATGGTCTTTCTGGAAACTAGCATTATCATACCCTTTGATGACAAGCTCATCATCTCCTCTATACACCAGGAACATATCCTTTTTTCTTCTCAGATACTTAATGATAGTCTTGAATGCTGTCCATTGTTGTTCTCCCGGATCTGCTTGATATCTTATTGCCATGCTCAGTGCATAGGAAACATTAAGTCTGGTATATTACATCTCATACATTATGGATCCTATTGCAAAATCATATGAAATCTTACACATCCTATCTTTGTCATTTTGTGTCCATGGAGACATTTTCTTGAAAATATGTATACCATGTGACACTAGAACCAATCTCCACTTGTATTGTTCTATACTAAATCACTTTAGTATCTAGTCAATGTATGTACTTTCACATAGTCCAAACAGCCTCTGGGATCTATCATAAATGATCTTGATCCCTAAAATTTAGGCCGATTCACATATGTACTTCAATGAGAAGCACTTGTTAAACCATCCCTTGACTAACTACAAGACTAGGATGTCATTTCTGATAAGAAATATGTATTTGACATACTATACTAGGATATTGACCACATTCTCATTAAACCTCTTGTAAACACATGTCCCACATTCATTCTTAAGGAACCTAAATTCTTCCATGGATTAATAAAATTGAATGTTTCATGACCTAGATGCTTGATTTTATCCATAAATGGATTTCGGTAACTTGAATACCCTTTCAATATCACCTGCTGTCACAAACTATTCTGGTTGTGTTATATAGACATCTTCCCGAAGGTTCGCATTAAGGAATTCAGTTTTTACAACCATCTTCCAAATCTCATAGTCATGGAAATATGATATGGAATGATTGATTCTGATGGATTTAAACATGGAAACTGGAGAATATGTTTCAACATAGTGAATTTCATGAGGATATTTAAAAACATTATGTACTACCCTTACATTATAGTTACTAACATTACCTTCTATGTTTAGTTTCTTCATGAATACCCATTTACACCCAACATGCTTTACATCAACTGGTGCATCGACCAGAACCCAAAATTGGTTCTGAAACATGGAATCTATCACAGAATTCATAGATTCTAGCCATCATGAAGCTTTTGAACTTTTTACTACTTCTTTTTATGATATAGGTTCATTATTGTTCAACAATAATGAGTGATTATCCTCAATGGAAAGGAAACCATGTCTTTCTGGATCCCTTACCTCTCTTGTGATTCTACGTAGAACATGTGTTTCAGGAACTACCTCTTCCATGGGGACCTATAAAAATAATTCTTGTACCAACTCTTATTATCTTGAGAATTAACTTCATTTCACCAAATATTTCTCCCACTATAATATTTGAGGATTTCCCCCCTCTCTCTCTCTCAAGAAAGACAACCTGTCTGGAAACAATCACTTTCTTGTCTAAGGGGTTGTATAGGTAGTATCTTTTTATCCTTATTATACCCTATAAATATACACTTCATTACCCAAGCTGATAGTTTGTTTCTTGATAAATCTTTAACAAATTCCTCGAATCCCATTACATGTGTATGCGATAAATTTGGTTTCATTCTACTCCATGTCTATAAGTGAATCCCATTTTCCTCCTTAAATGGTACTTGATTTTATGTGTATGCCACAGTTTGCAATGCATATCCCCAAAATGATAATAGAAGTTATGCATGACTCATTATCAACCTTACCATGTCTAACAAGGTACGATTCCTCCTTTCACTCACACCATTCCACTGTAGTGTATAAGGTGGAGTGAGTTGAGATAGAATCCTAGACTCCCATAAAAGGGTACAGAACTCTTGGCTAAGATATCTCCACCTAATTTTTTTGAATTACCTTTATCTTCTTACCAAGTTTATTCTATACATCATTATGAAACTCCTTGAATTTTTCAAAAGACTCGGACTTATACCACATTAAATAGACATATACATATCTACTCAGCTCATCAGTAAAAGTAATGAAGTATTAATATCCACCTATAGCTTCTACTAGAAATGGTCCACACACATTAGTATGTACCAATCCTATAAGCTCTATGGACCTCTCACCCTATCCACCAAATGAAGGTTTGGTCATTTTCCCTTGTTAACCATCATGACATCTATCATGTGATTTTAGATTTGAAGAGTCAAAATGACCATATTGACAGAGCTTTGTCAGATGCTTCTTTTTTTACATGACCAAGGCATTGATGCTACAACTGGGTGTTGTATGAGTCATGTGAACATGGTTCACTATCATTTTAAAACACTCAGTTCATATAATTTAATACATACATACCATAATTTAAATTTTTAGGACCATAACATATGATGTCCTTATAAATGCAACCACATGTATTTCCGAACATGAAAAAAATCCATCTATATCTAAACTAGATACAAAAATTATGTTCTTGGTAACACTAGAAAGACAATAACAACAATGTAAAACCAAAATAATTCATGTTGAAAATGTGAGGTGGTATTCACCAACAGAAAGTGCATCCAGCCTCGCACCAATGGACGCTCAAAAATCCACCTATCTTAGATATTTTTTCGAATCTACATGGTTCATGAATTTAAATACAGATGTGATCCCCAAGAGTTGTATATAATATCTAATGTGTACAAATGAAAAGATTACACTCGATAACAAATGAAAATTTTTCTTCCTCATACCTCTGGGTGAAATTCCTCTTCCTGTGGCCTAATTTTCCACATAAAAATAATACTGCCTCCTTTTTCTTTCCATGCCTCTGGATCTTCTTCTTCTTGGTAAGATGGTTCTAAGAGGCTTTAGATTGTTTAAACTCTTATTCCCTCTTTACCTGTCCTTTTTATTCCTATTCACCATAAGTAATATTGGTTTTTCTTTCCCCATGTCCCTATCCACTTGGTGAATCAAGGAAATAACCCTTGATGAAATCTTCTCATTACTGGTCATATTATAATTCATAATAAAAATAGATAAGGTCATTGGTTGTGATGATAATATGAGATCTATACACAACTCATCTGGTAATTTAATCCCTAATATGTCTAGACATTCAATGTAGCTAGTAATCTTGATACATGTGGTCCTTCTGGCACATAATCTCCAAGATTAGTTGTGAAAAAATAATTGGAGATCTTATACCTCTCAATTCATTCCTTTTCTTTATAAAGATCTCAAAGGTGAGAAATCATTCTATAAGCATCCATTTCCTTATTTTCTTCAAGATATCATTGGTTATTGATGATATAATGAGGCACTGCACATTCGTAGAATAATTCTTATGTTTCTCGTGCAGAGAGAGTTCCTCATCACTTGCCTCATTTCCGAGTGCAACTGGTAAAGGGTCTTCCATCACATAAATTTTCCACTCATGGCGAAGGATAACCCAAAGGTTCCTTCTCCATTCCTTGAAATTAGTGTTGCTGATAAGGTTTTCCTTGTCATGAATGGATTAAAATTATATGTTTGATGTAATATGGATTTATTTTTCTAAAAATTAATATTAATAGAGTCTTAGTATATTATCATGATAAATATAGTCAAATAAAAATATTAATATCTTTTTGTCTCCCACTATTTTGTCAAAACGAAATATCCCTCACCATTGGATTCATAATATCCAGTTTCTTGGAAATTCTAGAGGAAAGGATCCATATTTTCCTCTAAATTACCACAACTAGGGTTGGTTAAACAACTTGAATTATTTTTGGTAGGCATTTCAAATGCCAACTACATTAACTCACTCCTCCTTTATCTATTGAGTGGACTCCCCAATCCTAGAATCCTTAATTTTGGATTTTCTAAACCTTTTCCTATCAGTTACAACAAGTCCTCCTAGGATAGTCAACCCTAGATGTAAACTATGTTAAGTCAACCAAAAACTTCTAATTAGAATTCCAGACTAATTTGAAGCACCCCAACTAGGGTTGGTCCTTCACTTTGAACTATGGTTCGATTCTAACTGATGTAGTGAAAGGTTATACTGACATAATATTAAATTAAGGGATTTTATCTTTTAGGCATAAATTTTCACTTATTATCTTTTCTAATTCATGTTATTGTAATGTGGGATATATATAAGTGATAAACCATGTATAGATAATATTTACACATAATCCATTTTTTATTTGTGTTCTATATTATATGCTTGTTAGTTCATTAATTATGTAATCACGTCAAACATCCATAATGAATAACCATACAACTAATAGAACAAAATAAAGGGTATGATCTTGAGACTTAATATTTCTTTGTTTATCTATCAATTTTTAATCAAACTTTGACCTAGGGGAGAAACACCTTGAACTGTTTACGGTTTGTGTTTACATCTTTCCACCTATCCACCTTTGAATCTCTCTATATTTGTTTCTCATTTGCTCCTCACTTGAACCACCTACTCTATCTTTGGAGTTCCACCCATTACATATTCTTTTAACTTACAAACAAGTGAGGGGTAAAAGGGGTTTTACATAAAAGAAAACATGGGAACATAGGCCCTAAGTATTTATGTAGAGAAGGAACGTATGCCAAAAATTTAATTTAATAAACAAATTAAAAGGTAACCAATCACATGCAATGGTTTGGACAAGCTTATGTTCATCCACATACATGCAAAAAATTACATATTTAGTTAAACTAGAATTCAATTCATTAATCATTCTTATTAAGATAAATTATATTTGAATGGATTAATCATTGTCTTTAATTAATCAATCCATTTTATCATAATTCTTTTATGAATTTCCTTGAGATTCGTATCTATAAATTTGTATATAACTTGCACCTTGGAATCAACCTGGTGAATACCTATCTAAAACTTCCCAACAAGTATTTATACTTGTGTACAAATTGTTATTTATGAAATGTAACATACACAAAGAATTATAATTGTAATAAAAATCAACGTGATGATGAAGGCTAGTATCCACATAATTGAATCAAAGATAAATGAAAAAAAGAGAGAACCTAGATCGAAGAAGAGAGGATCAACATATTCTGTTTATAAATAATTTAATTAAATTATAGAATTAATTCCAGGATGATTCTTTCTTCATTTATGCGTACGACCATGGATTCGAGGAGAGCCTTCATTGTGATATAGAATACATGGATAGGAATCCTCTAGTGGTGATCCACATGTGTTCAACGTATCTTTGGATGTCTCTAGAGGACTCTCCAGGTACTAGCATGGCATATCCTTGCACTTGAAATGTCCACCTTTTATCACCTTGATAATCGCTTCCAATGTGTTCTCCTTGATCCAGTGGAAGAGTATCTATATCATTCTTGAGAGAGTTCTTATAGAGGGAAGAGTTCTCTAGGATTGAGATCTTTTCTCTAAGGATGTTGTTCACACAACTATTGGTTAGCCGGTGGAATGACCCCTTGTCTTATATATAGAATAATAACATAATGGGGAATTTAATTACTAGGTAATAATAAATAATTATCATAGGTTATATTATTTAATTTATTATTCCATTTGAAAAACCCCATGTCAAATAATAATATAAATTCTATTATTTCCATGAAAAGTGTTTAATGAATTTAATTCACCACGTAATAATAAATAATTAACACATGTGTAGTTATTTAATTTATTATTCCACCTGAAAACCCCATGTCAAATAATAATATAAATGCTATTATTTCCATGAAGTGGGATTAACTTGCACATTATATTTAAATATTATTTAACCTAATAATATTTCATATTATTTGTCACCGGACCCATAACTTGGTTCTTCCATCCTCCTCAATATTTACCAGACCTTGAATAATGCCTATTTATTTATTGAATAAATACAACTGCATTATTCGTAAATAAATAAATATTATGTCTTCAATATATTCTCTCGAATAACTGGAAAAGAAATAATTGAGATCAGGAATACTTGAATAATTAGTAAACCACAACCAGGAATAATATTTTTTCAACATGTTAAATAAATAAATTATTTAACTAAGTTACTGGCTATACATAGTGTGTGGCCCTCTAGGCCTCTTTCTTGTTCGTATAAGGTGGGATTGCCTAAAGTACAAGATTACTGTCTAAAAATGGGTCAAGGCACCCAAAAGAAAGAAGTTGATTCCATAATAAAATGTCACCTCACACGAACACTTATCGTGTAATATAATTCCTTTGTCTTGATATCTACAGTCAAGAGGGTTGCATGAAAGTGAAACCAACCCATGTGCTTGATTTATCATTCTCTAACTTCATAGAATTGAACTTGACTAGTGAACACTATGGACATGGATTTAGTTAGGCTATATCATTTCAATCAAATGTATTGAGATATTTACTTCCATAGAAGTGAAAAATCATTTCTTACATTAGTTATTAATGTAAGATTAATCGTAACACACCCAACATATTCTACCTCACCATGAACATCCATCGTCGAATTTTTTATTAATACATTTAAGTGCACAAGTCATAATACCCATTAAAATTGAACTTAAAGTCCAAGGACCAATACACACATCAACATATAGAAATATCTAATGACACTTATGAATGTAGATTTCTTACTAGTGGGTTTTTTTCTCATAATACCCATCCGAATATTACATAGGGAACACACCAAGAGAAGGTTCCAAAAATTTTTATAAGTACCTAACCCTAATAGCCTATATAATTTATGTCACCTCAAATAATATAATCTTCCCACAGAACATATATTCTAGAATAGTGTCATGGCACTTTCAGGTTCCCAAGATAGCAGGGATCCACTATGACCTTTTTGTGGGACAACTATTATTAGAACATTATCTCTTACTATGTCACGTATAAGACTATTCATGATGTGATAAGAAGTTTATTAATATTCACCCAATGAATACTGGTTTATCATAATGTATAAAGAAGTTGGTTTCTAGGGCACTAACTCCAAAAAAATCTACTAGTAGAGGCCATCGACTATTCTTTATAAATTAATTTTCCATTATCATTTATATTTTAATAAATAATTATACCGTTAAAATTATTATTATTTACAATGTTCATATTGATCATCAGGAATAATTTTCCAATAGTAACATAATGGTTGAAAACAGATAGTTACCTTTCTATTTATACTTGAACAATTTTAATGAATGTGACACAGTAAAGCATAAATTTTTAGGAAAGAAACAATTATTCAAAGTTTAGGTCATTACATTCTTCCATCCTTAAGAAATTTATTCCTCAAAATTTCATTAAACATACTAAGGTAAAAACGTGTGGGGGTACTTCTCCTTTATCATTTCAAAAAGGTCTTTAGTCATTCCTAATAGAATTTCGTTTATGTATAAAGGGTTCATGCATTATAATGGTACCCCATGATATTTTCAAAATCATCAACATTCTTTACCCAGAACACCTCAAGCATCTTGGATTATGTTAATAGAATAACTGATAAGTAATTTAAAAGGTATTTCTTATATATAATATTGAAATGTATTATGAAACGTGTTTTTTATAAAAAATTATCACAGATTGATCTTCAAATATTTGAAAATAATGTTTTGGTATATTATTTTTGGTATTTACCCAGTGAAAAAAATTTATAATTTGATTCATATATGCTTCTCAGAGGACTCCCTCTTTTCTAGCATCAAAAAAATCATTTATTTCTTGATCATTATGAAATAAGGAGAATAATTTTAAAATACCCTGATGGTACTTCATGCGCTTATCATGGTAAGAAAGTTGATATCCCAAGATTCTCTAATATATGGTACTTTATTCTTGGAATAACCATACAATTCAAGAGGTATTGGATTCCTCATAAAGTTTTCTGTATGTAACTTAGATATTTGAAAAGATTCAAATTCATCTGAGAATGAATTTAGGGTAATCGTTCCAAGTAGTTCTTCAGGAAGAGTGAGAAGAGTTTCTTGTGATCTTACTCCTTCTATACATTAACTAAGAAAAAGAAAATACAATTAGGGGGTTATTATAATTATCTAATAAGAGTGTAAAAATTAAACACAAAACATAAAAGGATAAACTTGTAATTTAATAGTATATCATAACTTGTGATGCACTAAGCTTTAATCTTGGTTTTACATGATCTATTTTATAACAAATATTTTTGTGGGATATTTTTTATTTATTCCCATAATAATTTTAACAACTGGGTCCCGATAATAGCACATACACCCTGCCTATAACATGGTCCTCAGGTCCTGGTCCACCAGGTACCACCAATTACCCCACAGACACGTGGTTCCCACCCTGGAGCCCACCCACATGCCTGAACGGGTCATCTGACTAATGACAGTCTCCACAGGCCAAAACATGTCCTTTGTAGGGTGCTTTTGTCCTCACTTACACACACCTTTGGAAACTTCCCAAAAGGTCACCCATCCAAATCTCTACTCCAGACCAAACATGCTTAACTGTGGAGTTCAAATCAGGTAGGCTCCCGAAAAGGAAGGTTCACCTTGTTGACATGAGTCATATCATTTATTCATTTAACCCTTTATCATTCGGGTGTGTTATAATCACCCCCCTTTAGGGCACAACGTCCTCATTGTGGGCCCAACATCTCTACCCAAGCAGTGCACCATAGTTAAGGTTGGTACCCCCTCTGATACCAAATGTAACAGGTAGGTCCCGGTGAAAGCACAACGACCCTACCTTAACATGGTTGTCGGGTCCTGGCCCACCAGGTACCACTAGTTTCCCTGTAGACACGTGGTCCCCACAAAAGGGTCCACCCACATGCCTAAATGGGTTATCAGACTAATGATAATCCCTACAGGGCAACACATGTCCTTTCTAATGTGCATTTTTCCTCACTTACACACACCCTAGGAAACATCCCAAAAGGTCACCCATCTTGATCACTACTCCAGGCCTAACATTCTTAACTGTGGAGTTCAAAACAGGTAGGCTCCCGAAAAAGAAGGTTAACCTTGTCTACATGAGTGATATCATTTAGGCATTTAACCTTTTATAATTCGCGTGTGTTACAATAATGGTTTGTTGTAACGCCCCGACCCCAAGTACCTAGAGTCGGTGCATTATTACATAACATTGGCACGATCACAAGAAAGATCAAATCTCGAAAGACCGATTGGTTTAGTAGCCTTGGAAACACTAGATATATTCAAAAAGTTTTACATTACATCATAAACTGAATAACTACTACAACAACATAGTCTCCATATTCCATACTCATATCACCACATTCTATCCCTACAGGTCATTCATAAATTACTTCTTCACATCCTGGGTAAAATAAAACATAGAAAATGGGTGAGCTCAAATGCCCAGTAATGATAAAAATATATCAGAAACTTTCATAAATAAGAATAAACATTTAAGGAAATTTATAACTTTAAAAAGCCTTTTAAACTTGAACTTCATCATAGTATGGCAAAAATAAAATGAAATAATGCCATTTACTTATTCACATGGATATTCTACTAATCGAATAATCACCTGCAATATCAATAACCAATTTCATAATGATGGAATGCATAATTCCAGACTATCATAACCACATATCCAAGGCCTCATGCCAAGACTACAAATAAAATTTTCCCAAGGCCTTGTGCCAAGACACTAGTTTGTCTCATGAGACCTACCGATGCATCGAGGAGCTATAGCGGGCTCCACCCGTCACATATTAAGTCCAATGCATTCCCATATGAAAAGGTTTAAACATAACATAAACATTCGTATTAAAACTAGCATACGAAATGTAAATACATTCACCATAAACTATGAATGGTATAAATATTGCACATCCACAGTCAAACATATCACAAAACCTTCAATACAATAGAGAAGTTTTGTATCATAATAAATCAACTTCAAAAAAGCGTAAAATCCATCATGGGATGTTGACATAGATGAAATCAAAACTCTTTTTAGAGAAATATCTCTTTCTATTTTGAAATCATTTAAGAGTTATATATTTATAGAATAAAACATTTTCTTTGAAAATATTCTTATAATCTTGTAAGGGAAGATTCGACGATTTTATAACGGCGGAAAATAACCGCACCCTCCGTATAAGTTAAAAATAACATTCTTACCTTAATTCTGTCGAAAAGGTTAAAAAGCACCGTGTTTGGAAAACGATGGAAAGATTCCTTTATAAAACTCTTATAAAAAGTCAAACAAGGGTATAAATGACTTTAACCCATATTATTTTAAATAGTAAAAATGTTTTGAAATACATTTTTAAAAAATATGGATGTGGATGATAAAGAGATCCCAGTATATTATTACGTATAAACAACCTCAGATAATGAAGAGATTGTGAAATAACACTTACCTTGTACTTTTCCTTGGTTGGGGTAGGTTAACCTCCGGTATAATGGTGAAATAATTGTTATTAAATTATACATGAATCATATACATTCATATGATATCATATATGATCTTTTAACATTGCTTTGTTAATAATATCTAAGAATTATCGTTGTTTCGGGTGTTAACTTACTCGTTTTATTTTATATGTTTTGTTATGTAAGCTATGTTTGTAATGGATAGGTTGTATCTTAATCATATCCAGAATGATATCAAGTCCTTATATACTATTATTAATCATCAAATGATAATTATACTTGAATGGATACGATGGAGAATGAATATCATCGCGTTCGTGGAGACGGTAGTCCGTACGTACTCACGAGCGATAATATCATTCTTTTGATATTAAAATAATATATAATTGGATGGTATATCATATATACAGAATCATTATCATGTTATATTTATTATTTACATGAGTTATACATCATTATTATACCCATCAAAATAATAATTTATTGAATAAAAATTACACCACGACGTGGAGACGGTAAGCCGTACGTACGCACGTATGGTGACATGTTATTCAAAGGGTGGATAGAATAATTAATATGGTTGTACCATATTTATAATAACATCACAGTATATATATGATATTGGAGTTATTATTTTAGAATGTTAACAACAAAGGAAGAAGAAGTGGAAGAAGAAAGGAACTAGAAAAAGGTTGGTGAAATCATTACCTCTTCTTCGAGTTCTTCCTTTTGATTTGATGAAAAGGGCTCCTTAGGTTGGCTTTATGATACAAATAAGGCCTCTAGGATGTAGTGAGGGGAGTTTAGAGAGTATTTGGGCAGAGGTTTGCCGATCCAAAAGGCTTTTAAGGTGTGAAGAAATGAGAAGGAGGAGTGCCCTTTTATAAGAGGGGTGAGGGGAACCTTTGGAAAAGCTATAAATATTAATTTATAATAAATTCATATTCGGTTTATAATGGCTCAAAAGTATATTATTTAAATTTTAAGGTGGGGATAGGTAGAAAACCATTCAACCAACAGAATTTAGATATGTTTGGGTCATTATATAAACCTTATCTTTTAGTATTAACTCTTAGTTAATTAGTTTGACATTTACCATGTCACTATGTATTTTTATATTATATATTTAATAAACTTACTATATACATACAAGAGACCCCCAAGTTGTCCATTAATGATACACCTATCATGATATAAGTCTCTTGGATGAACCTTATATTTTTAGGAATTTAATATCAATTAATAATATAATATTTGTTTTAAAAACTCTTTTATGTCAATTTTGACACTATTGAATAGTTTATTTTTTAAAACTCATAAAAGAATAATTACTTCGAAAAAAGTAAATTAAATCAATCCTAATATGTCATATTATCTTATAAAATTAGTTTAACTCATTAAAAGTCTCAAATTATATTTATTTGGGTATTTATAATATCAATTATTTTAAATTTTCACTATTATGGTAATTACTGCATCATCATTGTGTCATAAATAAATTAAATTATTAATGTCTAAAAATTATTTAAAAAAATATAATTATGTAGGAAATCTTATTAGCTTTCTAATGAATATTTACAATCGAATTTATATTATAAATAACCCTATATTAAAAATGTTTTAGTAAATAAACATTGATTTTAACTCTTTTAACTCTTCTTTGAATTAAATAACAATAAATGTCCTAATCTAATCCAAGTGGACCTAATTGATAATATTTTATTCCTAAGGTTGTTTTCGGTCGAGATAGACTTGTCCAATAGAATTAGGACATGTGCTATGGTAATATTAATATCATTTTTACCCTTAATTACCCTATTTACTTTTAACTGTGGTAAATAAAAGTAAAAAGTTACTATTCATCAAAAATTATTTTCATCTCATTGAACCACATTTTACTTCTTGATATTAACAGTGTCTCTCGGATTTTTGAAATTCCATTCACAGAAGTGGTAAAATTACGTTTTATGAACAAAATTCAGTTTTTTAACTACCACTTAGTAGTTTCACTATTCATCAAAATTGAGGTTTTTCAGAACAATGCCAAAATTTCACCCTAAGAAATAATTGATATTCCGAATTAAAAAATGATGTCTATTTTAGAATATTCCAAAAATATAAGTTTCATTAATTAATTTTATAATTAATTCCCGCTGTCACAACAAATAGCGTGTTTTTAAGAAACAATATATATCAAAAGATTGACAATTGTTTAGGTCCAATTTCTAAGTGAAATTAATTCTAATGAACACCATTGGATAAAATGGTAAAAATATATTCTAAATTATTCTTTAAAACCACTCAATAGTATAATTTATCACTATAAATTATTTTGATTAAAAAAGTTCTTTTTAAGTATTTTTCACTATTCATTAAAATTGGAAGTTGTCAGAAAAATACCAAAAATTCAACTTATGATAATTTCGATATTCTATATCCAAAAATGAAGTCCATTTTGAAATAAAATATATATATAATTTCAAAAAGTAGGTATTACTATTCATAACGGCTAGTTTGATTGGTTTTGGTGTGTGTTAGAACTCGAAGTTGCGTACAACACAAGCTACTCTATTATTCAAAGGAAAGCGTATCGTGGAAGCTTTGGATATTTAATTGTAAATTTTTGATGTCCCCATTCTAAAAAGTAATCTTTTTTGTCAAATTGAATATATAAAAGTTTAAAATATTGTATTTAAAAAGGGTTCACTATTAAAAGTTGGTAAAAGTGCAATACTGAAAATGAATTTGTTCTTACATTATGTCTAAGAAACTCATAATATAGATTCTAAAATTATAAGGATTATATAAAGTTTAAAATTTAGTTAATACTATTAATAACCTCTTTTGAACGTCTTGTTTGGTAAGTCATGGTGTGCTTGAACTCGGTGTTGCGTGTAGTGCAAGTTATTGATTTATTTTGAAGAAATAACTCACTATGAAATCTTTGGGTGTTAAATTCTCCCCTCTTTCAATAAATTGCATCCTCGGAATTTGAAATTGTTCTTTGAAAATAAAAGGTTGAATATAGAAAATATCCTTGTGGGAAAACCCACATCGGAAATTGGGTTGATAAAGTTTAGTCTTAATATGAGGAAAAGAGAAATGAAAGGGTCACCACCAAATTATGATCTCTATTCGGAGAACATTGGTGGTAATTAGAGACATATATTAGGAGAAAAAACGTAAATATTTATAGGTAGTGATTGAGGTCGTCAATCACAAACAAGTGTAATATTTAGGGCCTTAAATTCATCAATCTATGATGATTTAAAATACCATCAATTCAGCAAAAAATATGGTATTAAGATAACACATTTTTTTAAGATCCCTTCACTAATGTATAAGAATTAATTTCTTCATTTAATAAGAGAAGAAGAAAAATATATAATTGATTAGTAGAGTATCAACCATTAACTAAGTTCTACCACAAACTCATATTTTACTCTAAAAGATAATAGAACTTAAAAATAATACCCTATTTATCATATTCGTATAGGGTTAAAAAAACTAATTTATAATTCATCTAGAAGAACCATTAAAAAACGACATTATTCAAACCAGGAAATCACGTGGGTCAGTGGTAGGTGATACACCCTTATCGCCCTTCTATTGTGGGTTCAAGTCTCATGGCCTTGCCGGACACGACGGGTTTCCGCCCGACCTCCGGGTTGTCCTTTTATGTCAATCCAAAATAATCTAAACTAGAACTATCCAAAATACTTCAGTCCAAAATTTATAAGGAAGGTAAACACAATGAAGATCCTTTTTTTTCGCGTAATAACATGTGATTACCTTCATCATGTATTCTTTTAAATCACTACAACATCCTGAATTACCATAAAACCTTATTGATTACATTCATGATCCCTTATTCCTTATAGAATAATAGATATACTCCTTCAATCCAAAAATGTTGTAAACCCCAACAATGACAGAATATAAAAATCATTAATCAGTTTCAAGGTAGTCATGAATATCCAATATAATTTATCCAAAACAATCATGTATTATTCTAAAATCACTACCTCGGTATCAGAACCAAATTATGGTTTATCTTTCTCTCAACCATATATTTTCCAAAAATTTAACCTGCTATTGTGTCACTTTTCTTTGTTCCACACAATCTCAAGTCCATAATGGAATAGTACTGTAGTATAATACTTATATACTCCATAATTATTATAACAAGTACATTGTTGATGCAACACTCAAATGACATAATCAACATAAGAACTATAATCATTCCTCTTCATCTGTGGTAGTATCCTAACTTGATTATTATGCAATAGCATCATTTGTGGCATAGTCTGATGACTGAGACATAGGATCACGTAGTGTCCAAACTCCTTGCAAATGAAGCATTTTACATTTGAAACCATTTTCTTACACTTTCAGTCACGTACTTTGTGCCCTTTTCTTCCACACATATAACAAACTCTCATTCCTTTCAGGCAAGTTCCAGGGTGTTTCTTTCCACAGTTATCACATATGGGAAAATTCTTCTTTTCCCTCTTCCCTTTATCCATCTTTCTTTTTTCCATCCTTTTCTCCTCTTGCTTCCCTTTAAAGCCATAGGACTCAGTAAACTCTTTACTTATCTTATCAACATATGATATTATTTCTTCATATGATGATAGTATAGGTGAGACTATTTCTCTTATAAATTCTGGCTTAAGATCATTAAATATATGATCCTTCTTTCTCTTTGTATCATGTGCATTGCTGGAGTTCTCATTCCTTCTACTGGGAACCATTTCTAAACAATGGCATACAGTAGATTAGTTTATGAATAACAATACCTAATCCCAAACTTGTAAAACACATAACATAAATTAAATAGTTTATGGATATAATCCATAATCATAAAAAAGTATCCTTTGAGTAATTATATACTCATAAACCCTTCATAATGATTTTTAATGAAAATGAGTGTTATCCTAAGCATATCCCCCAAGAGTGTCGTAATCAAGAGTGCAGCAAGGCCCGTTGTCGTGCACCAGTTCCCGTTCGAGTCTAGCTCAATTTGGTGTTTTCGGGTTTTACCCCTAGGTACATCTGTGCCAGAGCCGCCTCTACCTGCTCGTATCCAGAAAGGGATGTATTTCTCGGAAAACTCACAAAATCTCTACAACACCAAAATTCTAGGAAGTTCTTATATACTAATCATCAAAGTTCATCTTATGTCTATGTGATCTAATCAGAGTTTATCTAAATATAGCTTCCAAGGGTTTTACTAAACTTCCTCTGATACAAACAGTAACGCCCCAACCCCAGTTACCTAGAGTCGATGCATTATTACATAACATTGGCATGATCACAAGAAAGATCAAATCTCGAAAGACCGATTGGTTTAGTATCCTTGGAAACACTAGATATATTCATAAAGTTTTACATTACATCATAAAGTGAAAAACTACAACAACAACATAGTCTCCATATTCCACACTCATATCCCCACATACTATCCCTGCAGGTCATTCATAAATTACTTCTTCATATCCTGGGAAAAATAAAACATAGAAAAGGGGTGAGCTCAAATGCCCAGTAAGGATAAAAATATAGCGGAAACTTTCATAAATAAGAATAAACATTTAAGGCAATGTATAACTTAAAAAAAGCCTTTTAAAATTGAAATTCAACATATTATGGAAAAAAATAAAATGAAATAATTCCATTTACTTATTCACGTGGATATTCTACTAATCGAATAATCACATGCAATATCAATAACCACTTTCATAATGATGGAATGCATAATGCCAGATTATCATAACCACATAGCCAAGGCCTTGTGCCAAGACTACAAATAAAATTTTTCCAAGGCCTTGTGCCATGACACTAGTTTTTCTCATGTGACCTACCGATGCATCGAGGAGCTATAGCGGGCTCCACCAGTCAAATATTAAGTCCAATGCATTCCCATATGAAAAGGTTTAAACATAATATAAACATTCGTATTAAAACTAGCCTATGAAATTTCAATAATTTCACCATAAACTATGAATGGTATAAAAATAGCACATCCACACTCAAAAATATCACAAAACCTTCAATAAAATATAGAAGTTTTGTATCATAATAAATCAACTTCAAATAAGCGTAAAATCCATCAAAGGATGTTGACATAGATGAAATCAAAACTCTTTTTAGAGAAATATCTCTTTATATTTTGAAATAATTTAAGAGTCATATATTTATAAAATAAAACATTTTCTTTGAAAATATTTTTATAAGCTTGTAAGAAAAGCTTTGATGATTTTATAATGGAGGAAAATAACCGCACCCTCCGTATAAGTTAAAAGAAACATTCTTACCTTAATCCTGTCGAAAAGGTTAAAAAACACCTTGTTTGGAAAACTACGGAAAGATTCCTTTATAAAAATCTTATAAAAAGTCAAACAAGAGTATAAATTACTTTAACTCATATTATTTTAAATAGTAAAAATGTTTTGAAATACATTTTTAAGAAACATGGATGTGGATGATAAAGAGATCCCAGTAGATTATTATGTATAAGCAACCTCGGATAATGAAGAGATTGTGAAATAACCCTTACCTTGAACTTTTCCTTGGTTAGGGTAGGTTAACCTCATGTATAATGGTTAAATAATTGTTATTAAATTATACAAGAATCATATACATTCATATGATATCATATATGATCTTTTAACATTGTTTTGTTAATAATATCTTAGAATTATAGTTGTTTCGGGTGTTAACTTACTCGTTCTCTTTTATATGTTTTGTTACGTAAGCTATGTTTGTAATGGATAGGTTGTATCATAATCACATCCAAAATGATATGAAGTCCTTAGATACTATTATTAATCATCAAATGAGAATTATACTTGAATGGATACGATGGATAATGAATCTCATCGAGTTCGTGGAGACGGTAGTCCGTACGTACGCACGAGCGATAATATCATTCTTTTGATATTAAAATAATATATAAGTGGATGGTATATCATATATACAGAATAATTATCATGTTATATTTATTATTTAAATGAGTTATACATCATTATTATACCCATCCTAATAATAATTTATTGTATAACAATTACACCATGACGTGGAGACGGTAAGCCGTACGTACGCGCGTATGGTGACATGTTATTCAAAGGGTGAATAGAATAATGTATATGGTTGTACCATATTTATAATAACATCACAGTATATATATGATACTGGAGTTATTATTTTATAATGGTAAAAACAAAGTAAGAAGAAGTGGAAGAAGAAAGGAACTTGAAAAAGGGTGGTGAAATCATTACCTCTTCTTCGGGTTCTTCCTTTGGATTTGATCAAAAGGGCTCCATAGGTTGGCTTTATGATCAAACTAATGCCTCTAGGATGTAGTGAGGGGAGTTTGGAGAGTATTTGGGCAGAGTTTGGCCGAACCAAAAGGCTTTTACGGTGTGAAGAAAGGAGAAGGAGGAGTGCCCTTTTATAAGAGGGGCGAGGGGCACCTTTGGAAAAGCTAGAAATATTAATTTATAAAAAATTTATATTCGGTTTCTAATGGCTCCAAAGTGAATTATTGAAATTTTAAGGTGGGGATAGGTCTAAAAAAATTCAAACAATATAATTTAGACAGGTTTGGGTCATTATATTAACTTTATCTTTTAGTTTTACCTCTTAGTTAATTAGTTTGACATTTACCATGTCACTTTGTATTTTTATATTATATAGTTAATAAACTTACTATATACATCAAAGAGACCCCCAAGTGGTCCATTAATGATACACCTATCATTATATAAGTCTCTTGGCCGAACCTTAGATTTTTAGGAATTTAATATCAATTAATAATATAATATTTGTTTTAAAAACTCTTTTATGTCAATTTTGACACTATTCAATAGTTGATTTTTGTGAAACTCATAACAGAATTATTACTTCCAACAAAGTCAATTAAATCAATTCTAATATGTCATATTATCTTATAAAATTAGTGTAATTCATTAAAAGTCTCAAATTATATTTATTTGGTTATTTATAATATCAATTATTTTAATTTTCCACTATTATGGTAATTACTGCATCATCATTGTGTCATAAATAAATTAACTTATTTAATGTCTAAAAATTATAAATAAAATCTAATTATATAGGAAATTGTATTATCTTTCTAATAAATATTTACAATAGAATTTATCTTATATATAAACCTATATTAAAAATGTTTTAGTAAATAAACATTGATTTTAACTCTTTTAACTCTTCTTTGAATTAAATAACAATAAATGTCCTAATCTAATCCAAGTGGACCTAAATGATAATATTTTATTCCTAAGGTTGTTTTTGGTCGAGATAGACTTTTTTAATAGAATTTGTACATGTGTTAGGGTAATATTAATATCATTTTTACCCTTAATTACCCTATTTACTTTTAACCGTGGTAAATAAAAGTAAAAAGTTACTATTCACCAAAAATTATTTTCATCTCATTGAACCACATTTTACTTCTTGATATTAACCGTGTCTCTTGGATTTTTGAAATTCCATTCACAGAAGCGGTAAAATTATGTTTTATGAAAAAAATCAGTTTTTTAACTACCACTTAGTAGTTTCACTATTCATCAAAAATTGATGTTTTTCAGAACAATGCCAAAATTTCACCCTAAGATATAATTGATATTCCAAATTCAAAAATGATGTCTATTTTACAAGATTCCGTACATATAAGTTTCATTAATTAATTTTATAATTAATTCCCGTTGTCACAACAAATAGCTTGTTTTTAAGAAACAATATATATCCAAAGATTGACAATTGTTTAGGTCCAATTTCAAAGGGAAATTAATACTAATGAACACCATTGGATAAAATGGTAAAAATATATTCTAATTATGCTTTAAAACCACTCAATAGTATAATTTATCACTATAAATAATTTTGATTAAAAAAGTTGTTTTAAGTATTTTTCACTATGCATAAAAATTGGAAGATGTCAGAAAAAGACCAAAAATTCAACTTATGATAATTTCGAAATTCTGTATCCATAAAAGAAGTCCATTTTGAAATATAATATATATATAATTTAAAAAATTAGGTATTACTATTCATAACGGCTAGTTTGATTGGTTGTGGTATGTGTTAGAACTCAAAGTTGCGTACAACACACGCTACTATATTATTCAAAGGAAAGCGTATCGTGGATGCTTGGGATATTTCATTGTAAATTTTTGATGTCCCCATTCTAAAAAGTAAATTTTTTAGTCAAATTGAATATATAAAAGTTTAAAATATTGGATTTAAAAAGGGGTCACTGTTAAAAGTTGGTAAAAGTATAATACTGAAAATGAATTTGTTCTTACATTATGTCTAAGAAACTCATAATATGGATTCTAAAATTATAAGGATTATATAAAGTTTAAAATTTAGTTAATACTATTCATAACTTCTTTTGAACGGCTTGTTTGGTAAGTCATGGTGTGCTTGAACTCGGTGTTGCGTGTAGTGCAAGTTATTGAATTATTTTGAAGAAATAACACACTATGAAATCTTTGGGTGTTACATTCGTACAATTCTGATGAATTTACCAAAGAATATCCCAATGGAGTGTCATACCAAAAGTAAAATTGGTCCTGTTGTCATGCACTTGTTCCTATTCGGGTCTAGCTCAGAGCAGTGCCTTCAGGTTTTACCCCTAGATACATATATTCTGGAGCCACCTCTACTTGTTTGTATCAAGATAGAGATGTATTTGATCAGTAAAACACGTAATCTATACTCACCAAAATTTTGGTATTAATTTCTTAAAATTATTCCTATCCATATGGCTTTCACTAAAGTTATCTAATCCTAATCTAAAAAATAACTAAACCTATCCTCTCATACCAACTATAACTACCCTGTTATTTATTACAAATTTAAACATGATTTATTGGCTACATTTAAACCTAATAAAACCCATAAGTCTGAGAGGTTTAGTGTTTTTGTGGATTAGGAACATTACAAAACAACATAAACCATAAAATATAACATATTTGTTGAAAAACATTCCTTTTTACCTAACACGACATGAGATAACTTGAGGGAATACATAAGAAAAGGGTGAGCTATAAATCTCAATAAGGGAAAAACATATTATAACATGAGTATGAAAATACAAGTTAGTTATTAGGAAAATCAATGGAGTTCAAAAGAAATATGTACATAAAGTCATGATATAACAATATATTCATAACATAGAAAGATTTCAATAACATAAAACATGATATTAGCATGAGCCAAGGATCATTGCACATGTATGATCTTGATTAAACCATAATTGTATCGGAATTAGCATGAGTAAAACCTTATTTAAAAATAATTTGAATTATTAAAACCTCATTTAACATGACATATCAGGATAATAAATATTATCCAATGCATTGGAGCGATCTTAGGGAACACCCTTCATAATGATTTCAATCTCACATTTAAGCGAGGAACATAAATTATGTAACACAAATTATTTCAAAATAATAAGTTATTACATGATAAAGGAATTTGGAATACATACATGTATGTCCCAAATCAATATGTACATGTTCTTAAAGTTGAATACCTTTGGTAGAGAAACAAGTTTGGTATTAACTATACGATGGAAAATTGTAGTGCAATTTCGATTGAATATTGACGTCAAATATAAATTCTTAAAATAGGTTGATGAGAGTGAATGGGGACTCGCATAATTTATACAGGAAATGGAAAATAATGAGGTAAGGAATAAGATATACCAAATCAAGAAAATGTAAATTAAAAATCATGACCTTAAAGTGGTTCTTGAAGAAAACGGAGAGAGGGAGATCCCTTACAGAATTTCGGCATAGCAACAGGTGTACATAAAGGATAATAAGGGAGATTAATGAGAGATGATGGAGGATCTCATAATTTATAAATAAAATTTATAGTATGAGTATCATGGAACATCATATCCCAAAATATTAAAATGGAATTTAAAATTCATATTATAAAATAAGTGCTTGAATGACGATGAGAAGAGAGAAATCCATTATGAAATTTTGGTATAGTAACATCTTAAGTAAGGGTAAAAATGGAGGATGATAAAGGATACCTCAATGAAATCTAATAAAATTGATAGTATGGGTGATATTTGAAAACATATCCCAACATGGTATTAAATAAATTAAAGTAAATAACATGAAAAGAATGCTTGATAGAAGGGGAGGGTAGAAGACCCCTTATGAAATTTCAGCATAGTAACAGCTTAGGTAAAGGTCCAAATGGGGGCAGATAAATGATCTCTAATTTTAATGAAATAAAATTTAATGTATAAAACTAATGATAAATGGATTAATATATAACCAATTAAAACTAAAAAGACTACTTTAAAACAAGTATCTTGAATTGAAAAAAGACATGAATATGAGGATCCCTTACTAAAATCCGGCATAGTAACGGGAGTACATAAGGGTTCAATTGAGTGAAAGTAGATATCATAATTTACAAATAAAATGGAAATTAACGGGGATATTTAATAATATATTCCAATATAGGGGAAACATAAATCAAAAGACATAACCTGAAAGGAATGCATAACAAAAAAGGAGGGTGGAATAGCCCTTACTTGGACATGTGATCCCAAAGGCTTAGGATAGGCTTCTTGGGAGCTTGGGGGAGCCATGGGAGGACTCTAGGGAGTATATATAATTTTTTTTCATGAGATTAAAGAAGTTTTTAGTGATGATGAATGGGAGATGTTGTGGGTTTATATTGGAAAGGAGGTAGAATTCCTTTTTATTTTGGTTTTGGACACTACACAATAAAATATTCAAAACCACAAACCATCACATAGTTTTTCCAACAATTTTTAAAAGTTTTGTGTTATAAATTAATTTATATGTAAATGAGAAGTACTTAATTAAATATTTTCCTTTCTTATGTGAAGGTGAGTCACACTCTAATGTAAATTATTTGAAAATCTTAATGTATTTTAAAAGGATTTAAGGATTCACTAATACTTTATAAAATAAATCAAAAAAATAAAAAATTATATTATTTTAAAATAAAAACATATATTTTTACTTATATATATTTCATATTATTTTATTACATCACTATTAGGTCATTATGATTTCATATAACACATTATACATTTATATGAAATTTAATTTTTACCCAAAAATTCGATTGTCTCAGAAAAATATGAAAAACTTACCGTTGGATAATTGTTTTTCTTGATTCCAAAAAAAATATTTATATTATCTAAATAATTTTATAATAAATGAATGTTCACTTTTAAAATAAAAACTGACATTTATTGAAAATTGGTGGGCTTTGTAGAAAAATGTTTTCAAACCATAATAAATGGTACTTTTGACTTTATTAAAAATATATAATCATTTATATTTAATAAATTTTTTTTAATAATAACTTTTTTTTAAATATTATTCATTCCCAAAATTCATTAATTCATAAAAACAAATTCTTTAATTGAAATTAGAAATAAAATTTCTCTTTTATTGTATACAAATATAATTCTTATCAAACTAATTACTTAATCATTTATTGAGTAAAAAAAATAACGAATTGATAAAATCATCATTTAGAATTAAAACGGGTGTTTTTATGAAACTATTTAATTTTAATAACAATATTAATAAAACCATATTTTAAGATAAACATATATATTTCTGAAAATTACTATTGTAACCAAAAAATAAATTTTTCAAATTCATCCTATTTTTTAGAAAGACTATTCTAAGAACAAAATTGATGGAATAAGATTTTTATTTATAAAAAAAGTATTACACAATAATTAACTAATAACTTGTTATATAACCTCTTATAATATCCATAAATGACCTAATGGTAAGGTGTGTGATTGTGATAGACTCTTGGGGTAGCTCTCATAACATCTTCCCAGTGGTGATTTCTACAAACATGAAATTATTCAGTCGGTCATTTAGTTCAAGTTTAACATGTTGATGATCGGATTAGTCTTGTTCCATTATGAATCCTAGTAATGATACCTCCTTCTGATGCTTCGACAAATGGTCTTTGTATGACACAATTTTACTTATAGAGGCCATCGACTCTTCTTTCTGAATTAATTTTCAAATTTCATTTCAATTTATAAACAATAATTATAATGTTATATTTATTATTATTTTCAATGGTCATAATTATTATTGGTTATAATTTACCAATGGTCACATAATGTTCGAAAACTAATAGTTACATTTCAGTTTATAATAGTATAGTTTTAATGAATGTGATACAATATATCATACATTTTTAGGAAACAAAATATCATTCAACTATGTGGATCGTTATTCCCCCAAGTCACTGAGACCTCTATAGGATAATAAAGTCATGAAATATCGAATAGAGTGTGAGGTATATATTATGAGACATTTACCTTGGAAATTTGGATTCAAACTATGGAGAATATTCATTAAATGTGTGTGATTTGTGTTAAATACTTAATATGGGGGATCTTGAATGAGACTATAATGTGTGTGATTTGTGTTAAATACTTAATATGGGAAATGTAGTAAAATAAACTAATTTATAACATTATAATTTTTCATATTTTGGAAGTCTGGTTAGCAAAACTGGGTTCCATCCATTCAAGCCTCACCAGAGGTCCTAGATAATGGTGCACAGATGAGCCACATGGATGGATTAAACATATTACAACCATGAATCATGATGTATTAAAAACTTTAGTATTGTCCCACTCTTATCACATTGTTAAAAAAATCAGTGCATCAATGTATTTCAAATACACTACATGCTCAAAATTTAAAAATTTGAAGGTTGTTTCATCCATGAAGTGAGAGAATCAATGGATAATAATTAATGAATATAATTTTAAATGAAAGTGGGGTTTGGGGTTGATAATTATCCCTACCATAATTCATTCTTCCAAAATTGTGATATATAATTCATATGTAAAGAAAATATAATGATTAATCTATGGACTAAAAACTATCAATAGAGACTCATGAAAATAAAGGAAAAAGTTACTTATAAAAAATATCCCAAACAAAGGAGCATATAAACAAATATTAAAAAAAAACCTACTATAAAATATCCAATATAGTGGATCATACATAACATGGTTCATGTAAAAAAATATCAATGGTCAAGAGATAATTTGAGTTAGCTTGGATCAAGGTATAAAAAAATTGGAAGATACCATAGCCTAAGTGGGTAAAAATAAAATGTGACCACATGAGGATCATCAAGAAGTTATTCTATGTTTTCCTCCCCACTATATAATGAATTCTCATGATCATTATATTTTAATCTGTATAATGACAAATACACCTGAAAAAATGAAAAAATCAATGAAAATTGGAGTGACACAAAAAAACCCACCATTCAATAGAGTCAAGATATATAAATAGCTAAATGGTATTCCCTATTAAAATATATTATCATAGATAAATAAAAATAACCATTTAAGAACCTAACACTGCATAACAAAAATAGGCAACAACACAATCATATAATTTATAAAAATGAAAATATAGAAAATTCTAAGAGAAGTATTTAAATATATGTTTCTTCACCATTAGGTTTAGAAGGATGAACAAAAGAATCTTCTTGGGGACAAATTGTTTATGGATTTTATGAAAAGGTTCAGGAATGGCCCCCCACTCCCCGAGTCTACGATCCCCTCTGAACAAGGGTTTCTTCCCAGCACTGCCGTCACTCCCTCCCTCGCCCCCTCGCCCCCTCGCAGTGAAGGTCCTTATCCGGTCCTATTTTCCTCTTTCTCTCCAGTGAAGGCACTTCGATCGCGAATTGACGACGTTATTCGGTCTTCCTCGAATCGACAACATCTTCTTCGGTTTCCTTCAAATCGACAAAATCTTCTTCGGTCATCTTCGTATCGACGACATCTTCTGCCTAGGTTGCCTCACTTCTGCTTTGATGGTCCCAGTTTTTTCTTCCTCACTATCGATGCCTTCGTTCAGAACCCGCGGTCGGTTGAACCATTGCCATGACCCTACGTTCCGCTTCTCCTATCTGTGTTGGATCTGGAGTGGGGGTTACAATAAGGTTTTGGGATGTGTGGTTCGACGACCTTCAATGTTACCGGCGCAAGCTCCTCGACGTTGGATTTGGTTTTTCAGTTTTCTTCCTCATGCTATCAGTTAAGGTTTGTATAATTCTTCCCCGCAGTCGATATTTTGATACTTGTTCAGTGGTGTTCCACTTGGTGGTTTGGGTTTTTTTTCGACGTCAATGACGGGTTTCTTCTCGGTGACGACGATGAAGACTACTCCTCAGCAGTGATGGTCTCCGATGGTTTCCTTCAACGGAGAGGGTGGGGGTCTTCGGTGGTAAATATATCTGATGGCTTCGGTGTTGGTGCGGACGTCTCGAGACGATAGTGATAGCTGCGTGACGATGGTTTACTATTTTTGACTTTCCAATTTTGAAATGGTTCTTTCAGTGGCGGTATTGTTGAGTATATATAGGTTTTTCATTCGGTTTCTTTTGGTAACAGGTTGCATATGGAGGTCAAGGCGTGGTGAATGGTTTTGTATTTTTTTTTTGAAATTTGTCTTTGTAATGTGGGTTTTATGAGTTTGTGTACTGGAGGAATGGTTCTGCCTATTCCCATTAACCCTTAAGTGGATTTAAAATAAAATAAAAAAATGGATTGTGGAACATAAGAATCTTTCAATTTGGTATACATAGATCCACTTCTCTTTTCAGAAATACCTCTACAGAATCATTGTAGATAACCTAAATAACCACATATATTATGGGTTTTATATGATTTTTGACAGGGAGGGTTCTTGTTCACTTCATTAACACATTGGTGAAATGCCAAATACATACTTCTAGAAGACTCTCATGAGAAGAAATTATATTTCTACAAGAACCCCTGATCAGACATTCCAAACATGGATAAATTTTACCCTTTACAAAATAATCCTCTACTACTCCTAAAGATGAGTAAAACATATATTGATTCCTCAATTTCTAACATTATGGACTCATTTCTCATGGCCTGCTTCATAACAACTTTATAAGTGATAATCCCTAGATAATATAGTAATATTAGAAAATCTGGTTGATGACCCTCTTCAAAATACCTAGACATGAAGAATTCTTCCACGACTTGGTAATAATGGCTTGGAAATGACTCAAATGATGATAATTCATATTCTACTACAAATATATGACATAACTGGAGGTATCAAAATTAATTTTCCTTTGGGTTCTTCATATCATAATGGATATACCTCTATATGAATAGTTTGTTCACACCTTCCGAGGAGTGTTATTTTGTGGTTTGGTTTGGATAGTGTAATTTCACCACTCCCAACTCAAACTCTCACACATGAGAGTATATTATTTGAATTTAAGAGACTTATGATGTTCGATAAAGACCATAATACCCATGATACTATAAAACTACTCATCTATATCTTATGAATTATGTATCAAAAGTAAATCAGTTGGATTCAAATTTTAGAATAATCAGATATAGTCTTGAGGTTATGGTAAAAATAAAAACCACTATTCTATATATTTCGGTTAGATGAAGGAATTAAATAGGACATAGCCGAATCAACCATAGGGTTTACTTTCGGTTTAGCACCTGAAAGTCCCTTTTTTGAACCCTATAGATATTTATAATAGAATACTCTATAATAAATAAATGTAAAACATAGTCAAAACAAACCATGGATTAAAACAATATAAAAAATATATATTAGTATGTGAACCTCAAAATGCCATTCCAAAAATTAAAAAATAAAATAATAATCAAAACCCAATCCCAAAATATGGGAAATCCTAAAACCTAAAAAAGGAACATTATAACCCCATAGTATTTTATGAAATACTTGTTGCAAACAAATTTAACTTCATCGATAGCTTGAGCTACACACAACACTGAGTCTTAACAAAACATGATATACTATTAAAATATTATAATCTAATATGAAAATTATCTCTATGGTATAGAAATGGATGGTATGTATAGGATTAATTAAATTATTAACATATATTACATACACATATATATAAAATTTATTATTTTGTGACAAATTATTTGGAAATGGAAATTTAAAACCATTTGAAAATAAATAAAATATATTTCTTAAAAATTGTTATTATGTGAAAAATCAGGATTTATCTCAATAAATAAATGTAATCATTTTCAGAAAAAATATTTCATGAAATTTATATATTATATATTTAATAAAATAGTTTCAATTTATATTATAATCTTTCTAGGCATTTGATATGAGTAAATCTAATATTATGTTTAGAAATAATATTTTTCTAAAATAAATCTTTGTCACTTTTTGCACAATTATTTTAAAAATAAAAATTTCTAATTTTAGGAATTTTATTTGAAAAAAATAAATTTATTTCTAAAAGCACACTATTAAAATTATATTTAAGTTATTGTTTTAGAATGTTTTGAAAGGATAAGGATATGATAAATAGTGAAAAAATACCTTTTTTAAACATGTTGAGGGTCAATTTCTATTTATTGAATAAAATATAGAAGAACATATTTTGACAAATGAGTAGAGGAAAAACATTAAAATCACTAAGGAAAAAATTCATTAAAGAAATCAGACCCAACTGATTTAATATGTTCTTGAATGGCCAATGGGAAACCGTTATAAAAATAAGCAATGGAATATTTTCATCACCCCTGATAGAAAATGAATTAGTGAATTCTATCAATGATGAATCTCCCTATTGCCAAGAAGTTGTTCCGTGATGGTACAACATAATTTGGATGATCTCCACTCACATTCACACTTACATTTGGAGGGAGGATAGGATGATTGGTGTCAGAACACCTATCTCTCATTCAAAGAACCCACTTGATAATTCTTATGAGAAACCCATGACACTCTCAGCATGATGCAACACAAAAGAAAGAAAAAAAACCGTGAAAAATAAAATCAAGGATCCCATCCATCAAAAAAGAATGTGTAAAGATTGATGAACTGTGAGTGTCAATGCACCCATCCCTCTTTTAAGGACGACCACCCTATGATGCCTGCTAGAAGTTGTACTTCCAAGAAAATGAAATGATACAAAATCAGAAGCCTATAAATACAACCACATCCCACATAAATAGACAAAAAAATTATAATAGTTACAACTAAACTATTTATGAAATCAAAAATCCAAACTCTGTCCCAAACTCTTGCATCAACTCAAACCCTCTTCAATTTCTATCAAGCTCACTATAACACTGACCTCCCAACCATCACCAAAAAGCCACATTCCATATCTAAACCACATCATACAGATGCCTGAAAAACCTGAAAACCACATTATGACTATAATATATTACATTAAACTACTACCCATTCAGCTATACCACCGCTTGTCTCATAGAAGAGATGTCAGGTAGATGATTCCCTTCAAACAACCCCCACCCACATGATGAACCACCACCACTTAAAAAATCCATGGAATGTCACACGAATCTCTATTAACACCATAGGTTCAAAAATCTTAAACCACATATTGTAATGAGGGTGGATGCTAAGGAAGAATAACATGGTGGTGAATTTGACAACAATTATGATAAAGAGAACAATAAGAAATGGTAATGGGAGAAGTCTTCAATGAATATCCATTGAATCCACCACCAGAAGATCAATCGACGACGATCTAGAGAAAAACTCCTCAACTAAAATCCTATGATATATCCAATAAGATGATAAAAAAACTAATAAGGGGATTTTATTACTTTATAATATATTCACCTAGAGACTGAGAAGCTATCAAAGACCGTATATAGTGAAAAATACTTTGTTTATTGATACTTTCTTTTAATTTAATGAAGTAAGAATATTCATTTTTTTTTAAAATGGGTTGAAAACTAAAATCATTTAAATAATATATTTATTATTAAATTTTATTCCATTTTAATCAATTTGATATTGAATTTTTATATCAAAACATTTTACTCTTGTGAACATTTTACTCTTTAGAAAATCGCTTTCATATTGTCTATGCAAGTTTAATTTTAAATTTAAATTTTAATATTATATTAATGGAATTTGTAAAAATGGATTCCAAATTTTTTAATGATATTAATTTATATTATATAATACGGTAAAATAAATTTTTGGTCAAATTTAATAGTATAAATTGTAAAATTAATTTCCACAGTTAATGTTAAAACATGTTTATCTGGGGTTAGACTAAAAATATAGTGGTAAAATGACATATAAAACTATTAAACACCAAATTTATAGACATATATCTACCTTATCACATATATGGTTTGAAAATGGACAATTTTGGATCATTTTTGCATTTAAAAAACATTGGTACACTTTATTGTTTTTAAAAATCCCTTGTATATCATCTTCCCCATTTACAAAAGGCCACCCCATATCCTATCAAGTTAACTCATCCAAAAACACTTTTGTTTATTCAATACATACCCCAATTTCTTCCTCAAATTTATTCCCAAATCCTAGAGTCCTTTATGAGATTATTAAGACAATCCAGGAAGGATTTAGTTTATACCAAAACGAAGAAGAGGTAACATTTTGACCTATATGCTTTTGTTTTACTTCTTCTAATAAATCATTCAAATTATCTTAAATTAAGATGATATAATTTGAATAGTATATAACATATTAATATATGATATTATTTTAATTTCATATTTTATAACTATATCATCTTCAATCAAATGGGAAATGAAACTGTCATTTGTGGGTACGACGGACTACCACCACACTAACCGATGTCATTCATTTTTTCAACACAACCTCTCATGATTCAATATAATGATTGATTTAATATATATATATATATATATATATATTATAACTATTTAATTTAATTCCACTTCTATGTACTTACCTCCCAACTCATTAGAAAACAATAACAACACTCATGTTTATTGAGGAATACCACCTCACACACCGATGTGAGTTGTTTTTCATTTATGTTTTAATTGGATGGTAATAAAGATATATTAAATGAATATATATGATATTTTTATCATAATTATAATTTTAGGATTATATTCTCAAATATATATTCTTAATTACTATTTCACAGGGGGATATTATAATGTCATTCGTGTGTACAGTGGACAACTGCTTTGCAAAGTGTTGGGATTTGTTTTTCCAAAAACTATAATCATGGTAGGTAATTATAGTTAATTTAATGAACTTATTTGATATATATGATATAATAATTAACATGAAAGATTAATATACTATTTTATTTTCTTTTAATTCATCCATTAATAAAATTGAAACAACGTTCATGAGTATGTACATCCTACTATCTCTATGAACAGTGTATTTCATTTTCTATATCGAACTTTTATATATTATTATAAATTAATATATAATAAATATATATATGATATTTATATCATGGTTTTTATTCTTAATATTATGGAACTATGATAAATTCTATATGAGTGAAAAATAAGGATCAAAACACTAACGAAAAATAAAGAAGTTATTGTCCGAAATGTGATTTTTACATAGAATTGTTAATAAAAGGGTAATAAATTGTCATAAGTAAACATATATGGTATTATATATATATGCATGTTTTTTAATAGATTTCTTATATATTTACATTTATTATATAGTATGTTATAACAAGTATGAAGGAAGTCAAGGTTTAAGATTTCCGTCTCACTCTTGTTTTCTATGAGACAGATGCTATATTCACAATGTGTTTCTTTTATGTGATGTATATAATGAAAATGAATGTATCTTAATATTATTATAATGGAAATTATAGATATTTATAACTCAATGTGTTGATCCATATTTTATGGATTTTATAATTGAAAATTTACAAAAGTAGTAAGGTATTTTTATCTAAGTTTGTCTTCTTTGCAGCAACATTATGTTATGTACCTCTATTCTATTATTAGGTGTATATATAGACTATTTAGAATTTAATATCATGAATTTATTTATTCTCATGTTATTTTAAGTCTTATTTAATTTTATTCATTAAGAGCTTGTTTTCCAATAAGTACTACCTTGAAATATTCATACAAAAATGGAGAATGAATTCCTAAGATAAAGGAGAATGATTATGAATCTGTTGGTACATATGGGGGAAATTTTATAAGACTTGTGAGATACTCTATTGGTATTATTATCTAACATGAATTTAAGGTTGATTGATTCTTTTGGGAAATCAAAATAAGTTTTCAAAGTTAATTTTCCATAAGTGAATTCAATAGATGTAATGAAATAATTCTTTGTGATATCATGGTGGAAATATATATTTAAATAACCCATCAATCACATTGTTTTGATTGGAAAAGAAAGATAAAATTCAAGGGAAACTATAATCATAATGGAGAAAAGCTGATGATATTTGTTTTATTCTCAAAGTGTGGAAGGAAACATAGAGGAAATTTTTGTAAGGGGACTAATAAATTTTTTAAGTGTAGATATGAAGGATATCAAGAAACTAAATTCCATATTTCTGGGAATTAGATAGTTAATGATTCAAATTGATACAAATATCCATAGAATGCACCACCCACACTCTAGTGTATTAAGTGTAGGGATTAAAGTAATTGTTCAAATAAATGTCCCAATCTCAGGGATAATGAGGACGATAATACACAAAAACCCTTAATGAAAAAGTTATAAGGGAAATATTATGAATTAGTAATGGATTAAGTGAATCATTCTAATTATTACATAGTTATTGTTCACTCGGTAGTTTTGAAATTTATGTTTTATTTTATATTAAGGAGACCTATGAAAATATTATTATTCATCCCTTTGTGGAGCATGATGTGATTACTTGTATTGATTATATCCCTAGACATGGATTTCGGAGTAATGAAGTCACATTTTATATTCTATCAGTGCAAGGACGGACCCATTATTATAATGAGAATGTTTTTGTTTAAGACAACACCTTATTTAAGGAATAAATGGTGAATTATCTTTTTGACGTGTATATGGCTCTATAAATATTATCTTATGTGTTATGAATACCACCATGTGTTTATGGGTTTAATTTTGACCATACGTTGAATGTATTAGAAAACCATTTTTAGGTTTTATGTGATTATAGTTTTTCAATATTAAGGATATTTTGGGAAAACATTATGGAAATACAATCCTTTTTGTTCATTTTAGTGATTTTATTGGGAGGAATTACATTAAATTTTATAAAAACATGATTACTGGTATTGGAAACACTTAGGGGTTGTCTTGTCTTCTATGTTGAGGTATTTATTGGTTATTTAAATTTGTTAATGTTATATGAATTATATTAATATAATTTTGAAAAAAATAGATAATGTGCATGACATGTGACAACCCATCATATTTGACAAAGCTTTGGGGACTGAACTCACAACCTAAGGGTGATAAGGTTATAATGCATCCCAATGGACAATGTGAAAACGTATTCCTGGGGGAAAATATAAAGATAAATATTTATGAGTATGTATCATGGTGTTTGGTATATTAGTAAGTTAAAGCCGAGAGACACAGGTTCAAGGGGATTCCCCAACCATTATTAATACTAGAAAGAAAATGAAAAAAAATGTAACCATGTATTTTATCATCCAACTCCCACAATAATTAAATGGAATAAATTTATATGGGTTAGAGTCAATCACCTTAAAAAGTTATCACAATTCATCAATATAAATCCTCCTAAAAAAGATGGTCAATCTAGAAGAAAAATTCAAATCCTAGAGGACATGAGATGATCTTATTCTAAATATTTTAGAGGTGGTTGGGATTAGCACCTTCCCCTATTTTATATTTCCTACCACAATATATTTTTCTCAAGCATTAAGATGGATAATTTTTCTTACCTATATATTAAAAAATTGTATAACTCTAATGTAATGGATTGAATTTTGATAATGAATGTAATTTTTAATAGAACTGAATGAAAACGTTTTATAGAAGGTTTGGGTCATTCGATATCACATAATGACAAAAAAAAGTTTATAGAAAAGTTATGCTGATAATCATTGATTTGATCTAGAATTTAAAGTTTGGGAATGGTTTTTCATTCCAATTTCCCAATAGAATAAGGTAACGAGATTTAGAAATATGTAAAAACTAATATGTAGTTATATTAATAACTTTTAATTTTTCATCATATCGAGATCATATCATATCATATGGTGATTCCAATAAACCTCTCTATGGTTCATGATGTGTTACACATATCAATCTGGAAGAAGAATATACCTGATCCATCACATGTACTAAACTCATAGTTAATACCACTAGAGAATGATAATTATTATAAGGAAAAATAGGTAGATATTTTGTACATACCAAAAATGTTCTATAAAATAGAACCACATAGCTGGTCAAAGGTTTGTGGTGAGAATACTATCTTGAGGGAGCTATTTGGGAACCTGATGATGTAATGAGGCAAAAGTATCCATAGTTGTGTGTAAAAGATTTATTAATTTTGATGGATAATTTCATTTTAATAGTTTTATAATGTAATTAAAAATTATTTTATGAAATAATTTATTCCCATATAAAATTCAATTGATGGATAACTTGTGTTACACCCAACACCAATTTTTAACCAAATAAGACAAACTACTAAAGTACTATTATTTAATCTGTTAATTATTTCCATGACAGCAGAATGGTAGGTATTAATAGGAATAACTAAATAGTTATAATATATGGCTTACAAAATTTTATAAATTAAATTATTTAGTGACCAATTATTTTTAAATAGAAATTAAAAACAATTTGAAAATAAAGTAAATCTTTCTCTGAAAAACATTTTTTATAAGAAAAACACATTTGATCTCTCTAAAATTAATAGATAACTATATTTGAATTATTTTAATTAAATTTATATATACTATATGATCAATAAAATGCTCAAAATTTATCTTATTTATTTTCTATACTTGAGATATGAATAAATAAAATTTTACACATAAAAACTGTATTTTTCTAAAAACCAGTTTTGTCGCATTTTTAGACTTATTTTAAAATTAATTTATTCCACTTGTTGAAAATTTATAAAAAAAAACTTTATTTGATTTTTGAATTAAATATGTCACGATTATCTTATGGTGATTTTTTATGATTTTTTTGGAAAGATGAATTTTTTATTGAATAACAAAAAATATTGTTTTTTATTGAAATATGCCTTTTAATTTAAAGAATATATAAAGTTCATTTTATTTTTAAATGGTTTTAAAAGTAAAAATAGTTAAATTATATAATTATTAATCAAATTTAGGGTATTATGGTCAATTTCATATTGAATTTTTATATAAAAACGTTTTAAATGCTTGCACATTTTCGTGTTGGAATTCGACTTTCTTATTGAGCGTTGAAATTTAATTTTAAATTAAAATTTTACACTTATGTGAATGAAATTTTTAAAGTTAGAATCTATATTTGGAGTTAGAATAATTTATATTCATGTATGTTTTTATTTAAATTGATTGATGGTTACATTTTCAATTTTACAGATGTAGTGATTTATATTAGTTATTAAATTAATATAATAACATATTATAATATAGGATATATTGGTGTTATTATTTCTTTATAATTTAATATGATTTTAATGAGTTAGAATAATATGTAAAATAAAAATTCATAGTTAAAACTTTAACTTTTATTTAGACAACCTCTTTAGTTTCACATTAAATCATTACTAAATTGAAATTATGATCCCACCAAGGCTTGTAGGATTTGTTTAGTGATTTGGGAAAGATATTTGACTATGAATTGGCTGAACTAAAGGGTTTTGGATGTGTTAATAGTAATGTATAGGGGTGAACTCTTATAAGTGGAGGAGATGACACACTTAGTAATTTTGAAAAGAATGAAGTGTACCTGTGTCTTTTATATGAAACAAATATTTAAAATGTGTAATTATAAACCCATATAGGGGATACAATATATATATATATATATGTATATATGTATAATGTTTTTTTGGAAAATTTTGTGTCTTTTTTTACTATAATCTGTTTAGAATAACCCCATTGTAAACCAATTTTCACCTTAACCGCAGTAATTAGTTTGTACTAATTTTTTTCATTTCATTATGGTAAAAAATAATGCTGAAATTATTAGATAATATTAATTATCTTTATTATGAATATGTAATCTGTTTTTTGGGAATTATAATCACATAAGTGTAAAAAATTAATTTGAAATTCGTCCTGTGGGCATGATGAGAAAGTGGTTTTCCAAAGAGCTGAGTTTGAAATGTTGAAAATGTTTTTTATATAAATATTGAATATAAAATTAATTAAAATTAAATAAATTGGATTAAATTATATATAATTGATATAAATTTACTTTTAAAACCATAAGAAACTATTTTTTATGTTTTAAAATTCTTCAAAATAAAAGACATTGCATAATAAAAACAAGTATTTTTCACTTTTCATCGAAAAATTTATCTTTTCATAAAATTATAAAAAAAAACTTTGAGATAATTTCAACATTATGATTTTAAAAATTAATTTTTTCTCTAAAATAATTTCTCTAAATGAATATAATTTTAATTTTAAAATACGTTTTCAAAATGCAACGTATGTTCATTTTTAGAAAAATAATGTTTTTAAGAGAAAAAATGGATTTATTCTTATATTATTCCAAGAATACATATAAGATGACTAATAAAAATTTTATTGTATATATAATATATAAATTTCATAAAAAGTATTCACCAATATATATTTGTTTAATTTTTTGAAGTAAAATTTGTTCATGTGAATAAAAATAGTTTTTTCAAAAAATGTTTATCTATTATAAAGTAGTTTTTATTTTTATTTCGAATTAATTGGTCACCCAAGAATTTATTTTATATACATGTGTAAGCCATATATTTTCATAATTTTTTTAATATTATTCAAACAAACCATTCTAATTTCTTGTTTATAACTATCTCTTTAAATAATAATATTTTTAACAGTATTTCATAGTTTGGTAAAACTCATTATTGTGTGTAATGAAAAAAACAATTGGTGTTTTGTGTAACACAAGATTAAATCAGATTTTATTGTAATTAAATATAAATTAGATGCTGTATGAATAAAAAAATATTGAAATGATTAAATTTAATTTAAAAAATTTAGTTCATAAAATCTAAGGGTGTTACATTCTACCCCACTTAAAATGAATTTCACCCCTGGAATTTTCCACTTTGGTGACAACATCTGAGGATCCTTATGAAATATTAAATCAATAGTTTTCCATATAATGTCATCAATCTGGTGATTTTTCAAAAAAAAATTGATCAGGTGAGTGATCATGTTTTTTATAGCATTCTATGATCTGAAATCTACACCGATTGTTCCCCATAAAAATGGTCATTCTCCTACAACATGACCAATGTGTTCAGTGTATGTGATGGATCTGCTATGTAATTTAATATGAGAGATACATGGAACACATTGTTAACCATATAGTTTTTCAATGAAAGTTATATGTTATATGATACAGCCATAAAATGATCAATAATTTCAATGGGAAAGATATACATATGGATTAATTTTACCATATTTTTTCCATAGAGAAATTCATAGAAACACCTTCTCACCATATTCAAAGCCTATATCACATCAAATATTATCAGCATAAAATATATTTGAATACTTTTCTACCATTACTTGTTTTTGAATATATCTATACCACTATGACATTTCATCATCTAGGTTAGGTCACAATAACATTAATTTTATATCTTTATTCCAATACGCTAGAGTTCAAAACTTATATCCATAAAAGTATTTATATGGAGATTTATTGAAACTCATGTTAAATCTATTGATGTATAAAACTCAACAAGAGTATGGTGTTGATATAAAAAACTATTTAAATCTATATAATAATATCATATATCATCTTCAAGGGTATGAATTTGTCTCTGAGACTGAAGATATTTTTGATGATGACACACGCTCCTAAAACTCCACTCTATATCAAGAACTTTCTATATAGTTCACCAAATATTTTAGCTAAAATTTAGATCCAGATTAGATATAATTAAATATGTAAATCCATGAATATTTACTACTTTCTTAATTTATATTCTATCTTTCAAATCTAGAGAGAAATATTCCCTGATAGAAATGAGGTGCGTTGACTTCCTATAGTGATCGACTATAACCAATAATTACATCAATATAAAAAATAAGATAAACCCCAAGTGATACCTGTAACTTTAATATTATGTCCACAAAGTGTAAAGGCATTCCTCCTCAAATAAAATATTCACTAAAATACATACAGAACCATAGTTTTTTCCCATAAATGTCTCTTTAAATATCCTTAATCATTATAAACTCTCATCTCATAAAACCTTAGAAGGGGTGTTAATGAATTTAAACTAATGATTAACATTAATCTCTGAAACCAATTATGGTATCCATCAATCTTAAGTCCATATCACATGGAGGCATAAAATTATAAAAGATAATTCAACCTTTATTCCTTATATAATCACTTATCTTATAAGAAATAATTTCATTTCATGCTTTGGCTTAACTTTATACAGATAAAATATCAAATTTTATTCCATTGTACCTGAATCCTTATAGTGGGAGATAAGAACACGAAATTTCACTCAAGTATAGACAATATTATTTTAATTGGGTTAATTCATATAAAATCAAACATAAAATTTCCATCTAGGGAGGATATGGTATGTGTACACTAATGAACTTGATTCCATACCTAAATTTTGATTTAATAATCTTTCCCAATGTTTTTAATATAGTAGTTGCTATGTCTTATCATGAACAATATCCCTTAGATTGGTTAACTAATTTGCATAATTCAAAAAATCATTTCACTTGAAACATTGAAGTGTTACTGGTGCATTCTATTGAGATCTATTGACATTACTTTTATTTATTGTCCTCTTTACACAAGTTCTATATTATTTTTCTTGATGGGGAGGATTACCACACTAGTGACACCATATTTTTCCTTTCAGGAATAAACCTGAGCAATTCTTCCAACATTTCTAGAATATTCATGACTCAAATTTCAATCCACTATGTGATTTATTTAAGGTCATTGGATATCCAGAATTTATTTTCTTTTCAAAACCATGAGAATGGTTAGAATCTCTAATTTTAATTTCTTCCTTTAGTTCACATTGAATAAATTCTTTGTAGCAATTAAAGTGTACACCCCCAATAACATGTAAGCAAACCTTTGTTTATTATTTTATGTATGTAATGTGTTTCAGTGATGTTTGGAAGGGTTTGGAAGACTTTTGAAATGTTTTTGATACATTTTATAAATGTTAAAGGTTTGATCATGATTAGTAGAAACTATGTAACTCCTAAAAGAAACCATGCATAGTGGTACACGTGCTAATGGGAAGGTGCATGATTTGGTGCATGATTTTTCAAAACCATTCTAAAACCTAGGAGAAATTATGAAAAGTGGTAAATAGGTATTTTTAACAGTTGTCACATGTTTTTTTCTAAATTTGTGTTAAATCATATGTGGTTCTCTTTGAGGTAGAGGCTAGACCACAATTAGTGTTTGGTTTTCCAAACCATTTGAAAAATCTTTCACATTTATAAAAATTGATCCTAAAAAAGGGGACTATGTCATTATTACCTTTTAACCCTCTTTTTTCCTCAATTTTGGCCTTATCTTGAGTATTATTCCTGATAACGGATTTGTAACATTTCTCCATCAAATAGGATGTGATAGAGAGGTGTTTCCTGGTATTTTGAAGCCAGATACCCATGTCAATCCTTTTCTTATAGTAGTTATTCATGGTTTTCCTTAGATATAATTTCTTCCCCATTTCAGTTTCTTATATCTAGTCAATTATGGATATATATAAGGTGGTTTCTTCCAATCATGGTCATATTTTGAATTTTTGATGTTAGTGGAAGAGATCTATTGGGGGTTTTTAGAGATTCAACCTCATTTTATGGGTGTTTTTTTATCATTATTCATTTTCTCTATAATTTATAAAGTTTGTGTCTTTACTATATACTCCTCTTCTTATAACATGAAGGATTAATTTCAATATTTTCAAATTACTTTAGTTTGGCTGTGAAATTGGTATGCAAAGCATGGTAAAACCCTCTTTAATGATTGTTTGAGTATTTTTTGAATTTTTGGATATGGGTGATGCTATATTCTTGGTTTTATTGATTATTCATTATTGATCTTAAAAAATGGATTTTTTGGATTTATGAAAATGGTGTTTTGAAAAGTTTTAAATAAGAGAACGTTTTTATTGAAATGGCTTGGAATGGTTGATTTGAAATGAATTTGGCATATATTGGTTCTGTGAGTTCATGAATTTGGGGTAACCTTAGATAAGGGGCATGGACCATTGGGGTACGAAGGGGCATGACCCTGGATAGGGTGTGTGTGTCCTTGAGGCATTGGAAGATTGGAAACATTTTGATGACTTAGTAGATGGTTGAAAAAAACCTCATGAGTTTGGAACTATCATTAAATCATGAATATGGAAAGATTTTTTTTAATCATGGAATGATTATGCTAAAAAAGAATGTGAAATGGTTTAAAGTTCTATTTATTTGATTTTCCTCAGAAAATACTATAGTATGGAAATTTCTTGGTGTTAAACTACATCGATTTGATGCATACTATAGTAAATTTTTTTTTGTAAATTTTTTTCTATAAATTTAATATCATTTTCTGTCTTAGTGGGCTATATATAGTATTTATTTGGATAAAACCTATTGAGTTTCCTTTCTAACCCATGCTTTAGAAATTTGGTGATTTTATAAATATTTTTTATTTTTATATAATAAAAGGTAATGTATGAAACTTATTTAGTAGCGAGTCATGATCCTTGGGTTGTATTGTATATTTAGATCATGAAGAATGTTTGGAGTAGTGAAGTTATGTCTTTTGAGTCCTTGGGTTTCGTTGGTTTTATCTTCCACTCTATACTTTGATATTAGTTGTCTTCCGCTCTGGTACTCTATTGTGGTTAGGTTTTGATATGAATGGTATTTTTTTTGAGTTTTCCAACTTTGTTATCATGAATCGTATAGTGGTTTTAGTTATGGTAAGTTTTGTTTTAATTGTTTTATTTACAAATAGAATATTATCCCCCAATATTATTATATCCTTCATCATTTATTTCTAGCCTTTGGATCATTGGGGATGTCAATTAATGCCAAGAAAAAATTATTCCTAAAATCAATTGAATGTGGAGAGGCTGGATGTTACATAAAGTATTATGTATCCAATACCTTTCGAATACTTAGTTTTAATACATCAAATAACCAATGAATTTTTATTTATGGACTACTAATAAAACTATAATAATACCATGATAGTACTATAAAATTATATTTATAAGTACAAATAAGAATCCACCATTGATATGTTTCACCTTCCAAATGATAAACAAAAAAATGACTTTTTATTTTTCCCAACACTGGAGAATGGACAATATGTTTTTAGGGGGAATGATCCATTTCTCAATGACTAGTGGATATATGGGCCCACTAAATTAGGATAGATGTTTCCTTATAATGGACTGAAAAAAACATTCTCACCTCTTTTTATTGTTATGACTTATAACTTGAGAAAGTTGTGTGGGCATAGTAATAAGGGTTTTCATTCTATCTCCAATTAAATTTAGTTTGACAAGAGGATATTGGTGGTAGTTTCTACTAAATTATTCATTAACATAATTTCTTCTAGAACCATTAATTTACTAAAACCAAAAATCATAGTGTTGGAAACAATAATCATGTTAGGAAACCACATAATCGGGAAAATTCATTAATAGGATGTCTGGATCAGGACACTATTTTTTAAATCTATGAATCCTTAGGCATAACCTAATTATTTCATTGTCCTTATTCAAAACCTTTAGGATGGTTCATAATGATTTTTTGAATTTACAAATCACACTCCCCTGAGTTTTAAACTAGTTGTGTTGTAATTCCCATTATCATGCCACATATGATGACAGAGTACATATCAATGTTCCTTTTTTAGATTCATTACACATAGATACCTACATATAGGATCCACATTCACTTGTACTATCTAGAAATGGTTATAATTTATTGGAAACTACTCACTATGTCCTTTAAAAAAATTAGAAAAATTTCCTATTCTTTAACTCATCATTTAAACTTATCCTTAGACATATTTGTATGCATATCCTTAGGAATCTCAATAATGTTTTTAGATCCTTGTTTCCAAAGTTAACTAAACTATTACTCTGATACTAACTGTATGGATGGAATATTCTCATACAAAAATATTACATATTAATAGAATAATATTCTTCAAATAACATAATGATATCTGTAGAAATCATTTAGGTATAGTTCATTAACAAATATGGGAAAAAAGGTCCGTAAGTGAGATATGTTATCTATGACTGTGTTCTCTATAATAATCACCCTTCTTAGTCATATCATACATAATACCATTAATATAACATTGGGAAAGGAATCATAATAAAGGGAAATATTAGATTCATAGTAAGGGTAGACAAGGGAGATATCAACATATCCTAACAAAAATTGTGAAACAACAAGATAACAACATTCAAAAAATATAACCGGTATATTGTAGATGAGAAACATGAGTCATGGTATAAACCATTGCAGTTCATAAGACATGAATAATAATGGAATAAAAGAACATAAATCATGATAAACTTAACATTGGAATTAGGTATATATTTGTTTAATTCAAATAATTATAGAAAATAAATTTTTTATTAGCCAAGGATAATTTAAAATGCTATTATAGTGGAATGGTTTCACTTCCCAAACCACCACAGTAGTTAAGGATCACTCTCAAGAATAAAATAGTGAAAAAATAACTTACTAAACTGGGTTCAATCCCCAATAAATTCTTGTTTATATAATGAAATTTCAAACATTATCCAATATATTAGAAGGATATATAGTTACACCCATTAGATAATGAAAATAATTCATATGTGTGCAATAAGATCATAAATCATGCATCATATTAGAACCCATGAAAACAAATGGGTTTCATAAATTTTTTATCATAGTATGAATTAAGAAAAGAAATACGATTCATAATAATTTCAAAATTTCCTCATAGAATAACATATATAATAAGAATTATCTATCATTTGAAATGTTGCATCATAAACATAAACCATTCAAGGAAATAATAAGAATGTTATCGTTGGATCATATCCAAAATAAATCATAAGTAACATCAAATGATTGTATCTTAAAAGGAAAATTATTTCAAAATATTTTTTGGATCACTTCTTGAGTTAAATATCATTTTCACATTGAAAAACACTTTTTAAAACAAAAAAACATTTTCAAAATCCATATCTTTTAAAATAACCTTGAAATAATATAAAGGAAGCTTTAAAAATAATTTAAAATATTTCCTAAAGAAATTATCTGTTCTTAGATAAAAAAAATTTAAAACTAAATATCATAAAATAAATTAAAAATACTATTATTTGAATGCACCCTTAAAACCTTATAAATTATGCTTTTAAAATAATGAGTTGTTCATGAAAGGGGAAAATGTTTTTCAAGCCATACATATTAAAACAATATTTCCTTTCAAGTTTTCAATAAAATCCAAATGAGCATTATTTTAAGATAGGCAAGATTATTTCTTTAATTTTTTTTATAAAAATCCAAAAATTGAATAAAAATAACTTTAATAAAAAAATTTTAAATTAAAAAAAATTATTACATTTTTAGAAAAAATTATTTTGGAAGAAAAATAAATTTCGATCAAAGAGAGAAATAAATATTATTTTCTAAAAATGTTATTTTGAAATATTGAATACATAAAAGGAGAAAAATGGAGGTAAATAGTGTATCCTAATGAAATTAAAAATGAGAATAAATTTCATATGTTTCTTAAGATATGGATTTTAAGATTATATCATTTGAAATATAGTCCTAAAAAATCAAGAAAAATTATGAGATTGTATCATATATCTCTTACCACTTTAGAGGAATAAATAAAACAAAAACTCAAAGTTAAAAAATTTACATCTTCTTCAAAAACTCATAGTTAAAAAATTTGCATTTTCTTCAACAACCCTCTATAAGTTTAACCTAAAGCCTGTATATATTGGAATTATCATCTCACCAATTCCTATAGGATATGGTAAGGTATGTATATAAGTGATTTGGGAATTTATTTTCTCATAAAAAGGATTTTTAATGTGTGAATAGAAGATGAGAGGTTGTGGCGTTTTTAAAAATTGGGGAGTGAACACACATGGTATTTTTGAAAAGAATAAAATGTTAGCACATTATTCAAAGGAAAAAATATCCAAAATAGATGATTATATGACATTATAGTATATATGGTCTAAATATGTATATAAAATTTCTTTTTTTATGCTTTTAGCCCTTTCTAACCCTTATATTTTTAGTTTAACTCCTGGTAAACCCATTTTCACCTTCACCACAATAATTGACTATTACTATTTTGACATTTCATTATGGTAAAAAATTATGTTGAAAATTATTAGATATTATAAAATATGGAATTTAAAAATATTTGATACATGTTTTTAAATAATATTCCTAGAATTGAAAAATTTTAATTTAAAATTAATTGTGAAGACATAATGAAAAAGACGTATTCCAAAGAGAAAAGTTTCAAAGGTTTTAAACAGCATTATATAAAAATTCATTATGAAATTGATTAAAATTACCCAAATTGGATTAATATTTATATAATTTAATTAATTTAACCTTAAGATATATTATAAAATAATTTTTATTTTTTTAAATTCATTTTTTGAAATGATAACTCTTAATAAAGACCAATTTTTTCACTATTTATCAAACAAATTATCTTTTTTAGAAAATTCACAAAAAATTACACCAAGATAATTTTGAAATTATGAGTTGATTTTTTTATTTTTTAGAATAATTTTTTATAAAACATTGAAAATTAAATTTTCAATTAACTACACAAAATGTGACAAAGTTGTTTTTTAGAGAAATACAGTTTAAAAATAAAAATTGGATTTATTATAATATTATGTCATGAAATCATATAAGGTGAATCTCAAAAAATTTATTTAATATTTAATATATAAATTTCCTTAAAATAATTCAGCATAATTTATTTTTTAAATTTATTAATGTAAATAACTTTTGTCTGTGTAAAATTAGTTTTTTTAAAATATATTTCCTTTATTTTTAAATAATTTTTATTTTATTTTGAAATTAATTGGTCACTACGGAATTAATGTTTTATACAATTATATACCACATATTTTCATAATTTAGTTAATATTATTCATACCCATAATTCCAATGTATTTTTTATAACTAACTTGTTAAATTTATAAGATTTTAATAGTATGTCATAATTTATTAAAACTCGGTGTGGCGTGTTACATAAGCTAAATTCACTATTGTCTGCATGCAAGATAAACATGGTGTTTCTTATAACTCAATATAAAATTAGTTTTATGTGTAAATAAAAATATGTAAAATATTAAATTTATTTGAAAAATATACTTCACTAATTCATATGATGTTATATCCTCCTTTAAATTAGAATTTCAATGGTCGATTGTGTGTACAACGGACTACCACCACACAAACCGATTAAAATTCATTTTCAAAAACTACATATCAAATATAGATATTATGATGAATTTAATGTTTATATATTATAATAGTGAAATTATTATACCTATGAAATTATTATAGAAAATCAACCTTCATTCCTCCCAACCCATTTGAAAACAATAACAGAGGTCGTGTGTACTATGTACTACCATCTCATGAACCAATGTGATGTGATTTTCATATATATTTTACTTGGATGATAATATGGATACATTAAATGAATATATATTATATTTTTAAGATAATAATACATATTTAATTATGATATCACATATACCTTCTTAATTTCCATTCAATGAGAGATATGATAACATCATTCGTGTGTACGAAAAACTACATCCTTTCAAAGAAATCCAATTCATTTTTCACGGATGATTTTTATATAATATAATTAGGGAAAATTTAATTAATATATAATACATATTAATATAAATAATTTTCTAAATTAGATATATCATTTACCTTTATTTCATTTCATTCAAAAAGAAAATGGAAACAAAGTTAATATGTACGTACAACCTATCATCTCCACGAATAGTGTATTTTATATTCTATCTACAACTTTTATGGTTTACTAAAAAAAATATATACTGAATATATTTTATATTCATATCATTTTTATATTTTTGGAGGGGATGGAACCATGATCAACATAAGAGGACTGAAAATAATGAATCAAAACATACATGAAAAAAATAAAGCAGTTATTGCACAAAATGTGATTTTAACATTGAATTGTTACTAAAAATGTAATAAAAGGAATTGAGTAGAAAATATATAGTATGGTATTTATAATTATGGTTTTGTAATATATTTATAAAATAGTATAATTATTTTACCAGATATTTAAATTTTTATGAAGCAGGTTGAGACTTTAGGTAAGGAATTTCCATCTAAATTTTATATTCTATGAGACACATAACACATTCCCCATGAGTTTATTTTATGTGGTGTATATAATTTCCATGAATTTATTTTATAATTACTATACATAAAATATGGGGATTTAGATCTTCTTTTTTTCATTTATTTTTTATGGGGTTTACTATTCAAATGATTTGAAAGTGGTAAAAAAGATTTTTTGAAAATTTTCTTCTTTGGGACATGTGTTATGTTATAAGCCTAAATAATTTTATGAGGTGCATATAAAACAAATTTGAAATGTACTATAATGAATTTATTTACTATTATTATACTTTATGGTTCACTTAATTCTATTCCTTTATGTGGACTAAGATACAATTTTACCAAAGTGGTAACTGTTTTATGATACAATCTCATAATTTATTAGTATTTTTTAGGTTTATGTTTATGTTTTGAATGAATAATTATTATAAAACATATTTCAATAAACACATTAATATTATTTTCCTCTGGTTATTTAATGATAATAAATGTTTTCCATATTCTCCTCTCTTTATGTATTCATTATTTCAAAAGAATGTTTTTAATTAAAACTAACTTTATTTGTCTCTTTCGATGAAAATACTTTTTCTTCCTTATCTATGTTTTATAAAAATGTTTTAAAAAAAATTTCATGTTACTATTGGATTTTTAAAGTATTTTTTATCCTTATTATAATTTTTTACCTTTTTTTAAAAGGAATTTTCTTGTTGTTTTTGTAACATGTCCTGGTTATCATTTATAAAAAAAATGAGAATAAAACATTTGTTTTTACGTGTATGTAATTTTTAATTGTAATGAAAACTGAATTTTTTTTGTAGAATAATTTACATGATTAAATTTTTTTCCAAATAAAATTATATTATTTTTTTGAATTTTTAGTTTTAATAATCAATACAAGAAAATAGTTGTTTGGAAGCGGTTTCAAAAAACCACCACTAAATTACATGTCAACAAACTTTCCTGGGTGGTTTCATCGATTGTGTGGCGGTTTATTGTAACCTTCATAGTGAACATAATTTACGGTAGTTTTCCATGGTTTTAGTGGTGGGTTATCTTGGCTGGGAATATTTTTTTAGCAGTGGTTTAAATCGCTGCTAAAAATAATTATTTTTCACCAAAGGAAACCCCCACTAAAAAAAATAAATGCTACGAGATGGTAAAAGAAGATGAAAATTGTGTGTAAGTGGTTAAAAACAATGCAACCATTCCAAAAAATAGAATATTATACACATGAAATTTCATTTTCAACATTTAAAACCCATTATATAGATTAATTGGAAACCAACACAACCATTAAAAAAACACCTCCATCCCACATCAACCTAAATGAAAAAACGAGATGGCATTCTCTATCCATAAACCAAGAATTTCACTATCACCACCTCATAACAATAACCACACAACAATAAACTCATGAAATTTATTATACATTGCCCCTTATCACAACCTTTATTTACTCACCATATCCTCACTACTAGCACATTATACATTTAATCTGATCACCCTCAATAGTTATAAATTCTCTATAAGATACCACACACATAACAGAAGATAATAAAATGATCCAATCACTGCATATCAACATATATCAGTTTCCACAATTTCAAAAATTTCAATTTGAAGGATTTAAAAATAACAAATATTTTTAACATGTGTATTATAAAAAACTTCACTTTTTAGAAACAATAATAATAAAGTAATAATAATATGAAATTTCATGAAAATAGTAAAAACCTAAGATTTCCCACTATTTTGAAATGAACCAGTAAAACCAATTATTCAACTTCTTCTAAAAACCCATACTATTTGTAAAATGGATAATCATATCATTATGTTCTAATATATTCACATTAAACGATATGAAATATGATTCCATATCTCAAACAAATAATTCCAATTTATTGTATGAGGATGAGGTAAGTGGAAAACCACCTATAAAAACTATAATGCATGGATTCAAATCTATGAACCAATAAAATAGTGTCCTTATCAATATATATCAATAAAACTAACCAAAACATCGACATCCATAGCCACAACCTCTCTAAAATGAAGAACTTGGAAGGAAACCATAGGAGATAAAAGTAAAATCACTTAAAATCAGTGATGTTATATATATAGATGCTAAGGATCAATAAACAATATAATTGGGGTGAAATATTCTTAAAATAGAATATAGTTCACCCATGTATTATGAGATAATTTTTATAAATACATTATTCAAATGGGGTTTAAAATTTATTGGTAGGATCAAAATTAAAATGTCATGGTGATACACCCTATAACACAATGTAATGGTGATGAAACATGAAAAACCATTGAATTATGAATAGGTCCACATTATAATGTGGAAATTAATAACAATCCAAAAAACATAGTGCAGTCCACCTTATAGATTATATAATATTAGAGAAGGTGCATGACACATATGAAACTTTATGTCACATGTAGATAATCATTAGGAAGAAAACCACAATATGATTTAGCTCTACAACAGAACGAACCCAAAATCAATAGAAACTCTAAAACAAACCACTCTAGCAGTGCATGAAAAAAATCAATAAGTGACACCAAATCCATGATAAAATGGTTATAATCTCTATAATATCAATTCCCTGGATTCCTTGATGTATCCAACCTCTAGATTCCTCCATACAAACCTCAATAAAATACATAAAAGAAAACATGAGAATCCAAGAAAATATAAAGTCATGAAAATGTTTGGTGGAAACCATGTGCCACACATGATTCATATAAAAACTGACTATTACAATATTTGTCCAACATATCAACAATCCAACTAATCATGGTCCGATTATGAAAAAAACTCGTCACCCTCTCCACCTCCATATCTACTTCCTACTACCACCTGCAAGAACATTATATTTAAAATTTAATATTGTTGTATATTTATATTTAAACTTAAAACCAATAAAAGTTTGAAAACAAAATGATTTTAAATTTTTTTGATTTACCTACTCACTACTAGTCGATGCAATACCATCAAAGGAAGATCCGATTGTCTTCTGATATAAATCAATCAATGCTTTCTAAAAAGAGGATATCTGAGCCCCCTGGTCTTGAACTGTGTTTCATAGAGAACCAATATCTCTCTGAGAATCTCCGTGTATGGGATGACTACACCAATGAATAAATGCAAATAGAATCACTAGTGTCCTGCCAAATAAATCATATGGTATGAGTCCCAAACCCATCCCACACACTCTACCTGGATGCTCCTTCCCAAGGACTTTAGCAACTTAGTCATCTTGAGAGACTGACTAGGACTGCAAAGGATTGACACCCCATAGTTCTTTAATTTTTACCTATAAATCAAATATCATCCATATTAGAAGAAATATATATTAACATAGTAACAATTGAAAATAAGTTACTAAAATTAAAAAACATGAGTTCATACCCCAACTTCTTTGGAATGCTCATTATAAAAACATCCATCAGATTTATTTGTGATCATCCAACCACACATGAATTCAGGATGCTTCGTACCCTAAACTCGGTGACTGCATTAAAAAATGATAAATAAAAAATTTAATAAATTAAACATTTAATATTGTCTTATAAATATTTCAACCAATGAAAGGATTACAAAAGTCGATTGGATTTTAGAAAAGACTTTGGATCCCGAAGTGTGAGGGATGACTTGCTTAGCCCAACTTGATGCATTATTTCTAGAAAGATCCTGAGATAAATAAAATTCAATTTATTATTAATGTATTCAATTTCATATCCTCTTCATATAAATGTATAAATTTCACATTAGGTTAATATAAAAATATAAATTTAAATACCATCTTCTTATCATCACGTTGTCTCTGTACAAAATCTTTTCATTTCTCTTTGGGTAACCCATCGGGTAGCATGCCATACATCTATTGGACGGTCAAGGAAGTATCGTTGACTTCACTCCACAACCTCCATTTAAAGTATTTCCATTTCTTACAATTATTTTTCACTGTCCACTTCCATGCTATCACATCAGCAACCGTAAAGTGGAAAATCATCTGTATACAGAAATTAATTTGGGAATGTTAATAAAATGACATTCAATTACACCATAATGTATTTAAATTACCTTTATTTGGGAATAAGAAACATCATTTTTCCAACATGGAGGCATATTCCTATAATAATCATACAAAATAGGAAGGTAGATGGGCTCTGCAACTAGCTGGCCTAGAATTTGGCCAATTAATTCCACAACGTCATCTATGGGGACCCCATATGAATCAAATGGGAAAATAATATTCTCTCAGGTGATATTCCATATATCATAAATTTTTATAATTTTTTCCACACTTGCATTGATTTCTTCTTTAATGAACAATAATTTAGAATAAAAATTGCAATAAATATATTCATATTAAAATTTGTACCTTTAATTATCACCCTCCAGTATGCTCATGAAGAACTAGAAGTGGCACATCTCCCCCCACTACTAAGGCTCTTGAAGGGGGATTTGATGATAGAGCTTCTAAAGAGATGCTCACAGAGGGTTCCAGAGATCATTTATGGGGAGATAGTGTAGGGGGTGAGTGGATAGAGGATCAGATGCTTTAGGGAGGGAGACAGATGGATCGTCATCTGCTGCTGTGGTTGATGAAACAATATATCGATTCCTCCGTGAAATTCCTGTCATTTAATCAATTAAAATTAAGTTCAAAGAATATATTCAAAAAACATTATGCAGAAAAAAATAACAATGAAAATAGATGCTTAATACTAACAAATAAAATATACATAACAATGATAATGAATGACTCCATAAATGAAATAAGTGAATGTGAAAATAAAAGCGAAGCTATACATACAATCATTCCCCCCTTCAATAATGTCGGTTTCCTACTCCATTAATTCACCCACTTCATTCATCCTTGCTAGAATAATATTTTCAATATCTTGATGGACAAATAATTCTGCTTCTTTTTGTTGATGAGATTCAATTTCAGAGGTCAAATATTCAACTTCATCACCCATATTATACCAATCTCTTTGTATTACGTGAGCTACTGCACTCCACCCTCTATCCACAACATCATTTGCATAATATACCATTTTTTTGCAATGATAAGATATATGGATCATGCGGTTCATGATCACCAACATCCATCAAGCGAGAGAAGTTCACAGAAGTAAATTGCAAGGAATCTCTTTTAACACCTCTCATAATATTGACTCAATTTAATTTGAATAAAAAAAATGAAAAATGGATGTGGTAGTTTAATTAAATAATATCAATCCACTTTCCATAGTATGTGACTTCAAAAAAAAATTAAATATACCACTATTATATGTTTTTAAACCTTCTTCTCAGTCGACTATACAAAATCTAAAGTTATTCACATTGTAAGAGTCGAAATTTCTAACATGTTTTAGAGAAACTTGAGTAAGAAACTTCAAATCTTTGGACAAATCTGCTCGAGTATCAGTATTCATGATCTAAAAAAATTATACTTTATTAGATTTACCAAATATATGTTTCAACCTAATATTAATATTTATGAACTTACACATCATGCAAACCATTATACAAGATCGTTATTAACAGATTTTGTTATATATTTCTTATTTTGTGTTTGAACTCTCATTTGACTTTTTTTTTGAATCCTTAAATCTTCAATAAATAGATCTACAATTTGTCTATTCATCAAGACATATATATGTGCTTGTAATAATTCCATTTCTATCAGTGTCACATTTTTTGTCCTCCCATCTGATCGTCTAATAGTAGGAAATATATTTTATTTATTGTGTTTTTGAGATTGATTCGACGTGTCTTCAACACGTCCAAATTGATTAAATCTTGTCTCGATATTATCCAAGTATCTAGAACAAAAGGTAAGACACTCATCATCCAAATAGCCTTCAGTAATAGAGCCTTCGAGTTGAGTTTTATTTATCATGTAAGATTTCTAATTCCCAAGATATCTTTGAAATAAAATAATCAAACATAATTATGAATTTAATTAAGTTCCAAAAAATGATTACATAATTGAAAAACATATAAATAAAGTACTTATCAATTGGATATATCCATTAATAATGAACGGGGCCTCCTAATTTAGTTTCCTCAACCAAATGTGCAGTAAAATGCATCGTGATAGTAAAAAACAATAGAGAAAGGATCATCTCCATTGCACAAAGTGTCAATACAAAACTATCCCTAAGGTTTCCAATCTGAAATGAATGTATAGATTTCTCACATAGTTGTCTAAATAATATGTATAATTGGAGTACAATGGTAGTAATGTTTTTAGGTAATAATGTAGGCAATGCTAATAGTAGTAACTACTATAACAAAATATGTGAATCATGAATTTTCAATCCATATAACTTATGATTCTTCCGGAAAAAACACCTCAATATGTTACTTGAATACCCATAAGAAACCTTCACATGATTTAAAATTTGAAGGAATTTATCTTTATCCCTATTTTTCATTTAAAAAATTGTCAGAGCATACTTTTCAGTCTCATCAGGCTAGAGATCACATTTTATATTCATTACTTGTAAGTCTTTCTGAGCATTGAGACGATCCTTCGACATTACATGCTCATTAAGTAATGTGGAAATAAAATTTTCAAATACATTCTTCTCAATATTCATCACATCAAGATTATACTGCAACATATTAAAGTTCCAATATAGAAGTTTGAAGAATATACATTTTTATTCAATTGTTGCATTCCAATTTTAGTAGACGATGCACTTTGAACCCATTTCATGCTATCATTTAAATGAATAACCTTAACAAATTCCATTTCAACATTTCCGAGTTGTGTAAATATTTCAGAACCAGTTAAAAACTTTGGATGTAATCAATGAAATTGCTAAATTTTATCGATTCAACTGAAATCTATAAGATGCATAGAGAAATATTCAATGGAAAAAAGAACCATTTCTACTCTGAGGTAGTCATTTGGGCTCAAAATCAATGTTACACAAAAGAAAATCCAAACCCATGTAAGTGTTCCAACCAGATAAATTATCAAACCCAGAGAAGTCATTAACGGTCCACATTAAAGAAGTATGCATTTTGAACATTGTTTTAGAAGAATCATCCAATGTCTCCACACCATTTCTCTACTAACCTTATAATTATTCCCTTAAAATATGCAAGTATACTTCAATGTAATTTACAGGATTCTTTTTGGGAATAATCATCGAAATGATAAAAAAAATTCTTGCATACACATCCATGGATATATATTGTAAGGGATCAAAACAACTGGAAAAATGATATAACTGGTACTCAAAGTCCCAAATGGGTTGAATCCATCAGTATCCAATCACAATCGAGCATTCCTAGGATTAGATGAGAAATATAGATGTAATGAATCAAATTTATTCCATCATTTTGAATCTCATAGATGTACCATTAACCCATCATTGTTATTATCTACAGAATTCCACTTCATGTGTTCGGTAGTTTTCAATTACATGAATAATCATAGCAATCTATGCTTTAAAATAAAGTAACAAAAAACTTTTGTAGGTGAGTTCCTTTTCTTCTTCTGTCTAAAATTATGTGGATTCAGACTTCCAACTTCACCCATTGACTGCCATCTAGAAGGAAAACATTTTTAACAATCTTGTCTACTTGAATCCTCTAGCCAATAAAGCATACAATCATTGGGACATTCATGTATTTTTGTATAATACACACCAAGCCTGTTAACATATTTTTTTATATCATAAAAAGAACCGGGGATGTTTTCTTCAAGAAATTTATCACACAAAAATTCCAATATCATGGAAATTTCTTTATTTGTAATTTCACGTAGACATTTGATATGGTACAACTTTTGCATAAATGAATGTTTTGAATATTTCAAACATCAACTATACAACTCTTGATTTCCATTATCAACTGAATAATGGAACATATTTTCCTCATGAAAGTTTTCTCTCACATTAGTCTTCATATAATAAAGAAGAGGATCCACTGATATTTTACAATCTTGATATGGTTGTCCTACTGTATAAAAAACATCACATTCCATGTCTCTATTTGTAGCACCCTCATTTGGTTGTTCTGATATGTATGGATGTTTATGGTGGTCTCTTGTAGTTATGAATGGATCATGTGTAATTTTTTTCATTTCATTTTCCATTATCGACGTTGTTGTGAGGTCATTCTATGGATTGACATCAGTTCTCAACATTTCTGTAACGTTCAATTCTCTATGCCAAATCCAAAACAAATATTGATCATGGAATTGGTTCAATATTAAATGTTCATAAACATCATATCTCTTGAACCATCTCCGAAATTTACATTTAGGACATGTAAATCTTATTTACCCTTCGATGGATCCATTGGAAATTGAAAAGTCTAAGAACTCATTCAAACCCTTAACATACTAAGGTGTGTTCCTCGGTAATGTGATCCAGCTTTTATCCATTCATATCACAATGTGCCTATATAATATTAAAAAAGTTAAAACACATAACTATTACGAAATAGGTAAAGAGAATCATATATACATGTTGAAAAAATATATAAATATGTTAAATAAGGTTTTACTATATAAATACTTATGGTATATAATAAACCCACACACTATAAAACTAAAGAATGAAAATTAAAAAGATCAATAAAAGAAGATGATAATAAGGATATCATTTGTGTAGTTTTTTGTATGTCATGCTACACCAAGAAAAATGGCCAAACTGATGATGTCATAACTTGGATATCACTAAGTTAAGGGATTGTTAAATCATATAATAATTCAATAGAATTTAGGAATATGAAATGGAAACAAAGTCTTACCTTAAACACGACTCACTACTTTAGAAAATACATCAGGAACCATGATGTAAAACATGTCAGGAATCATTAGGTGGAAGGATTCATGGCTAGGGTAGAAGAATACAAGGCTTAAAAGAAAAGTATTTGTTTTTCCAGACTAAAAGAAAACATGAAATTCTAAAGATAAATGAAATTATGTATATTAAATTTCCTAAAATAGATCCTAAAATAACATTAAAAAGTATTATTGTCAATATACCTTTTCAATTTCTTTTTTTTTCAATTATAAAAAGTGGGAAAACCTATTAAATTCATAGTCTTATAAAATTCATATAAAATATTCATTCCCCAAAAAATATACCATAGGGGTAGTATTACATATTATGTATATTAATAATTTTTGCCTACATTGTATGTTATTGGTGGCATCTAATTAGGATTCAAAGAGTTGTGTATGATATGGGGTTAATAATTTTTGTACATGTGGGGTATCATGGTGAAGGTTTTTGGGTAGCAACATATTGTGAACCTGCATGTGATTAAAATTTTCAGATCTAGGGTAGATCATGGAACATCAATGGGGGTTAAAACATAATTTGGAGCTCTATGGTGGATCATGGAACATCCTTGCAGATCCATTATAGTCTAGGAGTGGGTCCACTTTATTCAACCACCACATTCATGCATGGTAATTTTTTTATATTTTAATTTGTATTTTTAAAAATACATTTTCTTTTACACTTAGATGACTAGGAAATAATATAGTTGAGTCATTTGGGAATGTTTCTTTGCACACATTATTTATATTTCTAAAATCTTATACAATGTAATATTTATGATTCATTAATTTATTTGGAGTCTTAGAATATAGGATAACCTCAATAAAACATCAATCATGGTTTTATTATTATTTTAATAGAATATCACTCAAAATCTTAAAATTTGGTATTTTTATAGGTATTGAAATATCTATTTATTTAGGAAAAATAAAACAACTATATTTTAGGGGTTAACTTCTAATGATAACAAGTAGGTGATAGTTAAATTTTTTCTCCAAGAATTATTTGTTTTCTATTATTTGTGGTATATAGATGTTGGTAGTCGAGTTAGGGAGACGTGAATATGGACTTAAAGGGTTTTTAATTGTGTGATAAAATATATAGAGGCTATTAGGAAGGAACTTTACATTTCATACCTAGTGGGATTATTTTATGATCATTATACGATCATATTTCCTTGTGAATCATTTTCTAGTTTGTGTGATAGCCTCTAAATTGGTGTCTGAGAAGGATATAAAATGTGAGGAATATTGGATGGTCACTTTTATTTTATTTAAATTTTTTACTAAGTGTATAATTAAGGAATGATTATTTGATGGTTGGATCACCTTGTTGGTTGAGAGTGAAAGAGTACATAAGACTTAGACCTTGAACAACGGTTTTACCTTAAAAGTGATTTGTAATATTGGCTTGAGGTATATTATGGGATGCCTCTTGAGGAACATGAAAACCAAGAAAATTAAACTAATGGGTTTACAACTTATAAATGGTTCACCTTATGTGATTACGGTGTAGAAATAATATGAATAAGTATTAAGGGATATTAAATAACCTTATATGTGAGTGAACATATGGTAACATATCAGCTGTAGTCCTTTGTGATCCGATGAGATGGTCTATAGAGGGAAAGGTGATTAGTTAACCATTTATAATTAGTATCCTTGAGAGTTGGTATGTGAAATGATGTGCTAGGAAAAAGGACTTGGATACATTTTAGAGGTGATTATTATGGATAATGAGTTGGGTGTGGGATAATAAAGATTTGGGAAACATATATTGAGATAAATTAGATGCATAGAACATTCTACATGGTATTCATGTTGGGTGGAGTGATGCTATGTAATTATTTATTGTTTATTCTAGTGGTGATGTGATACAATGTGTATGTATGATTATTATTCCCTTGGAATGAGAACAAAATATGCGGAGGGGGGCCTGTGTAATGACACCCATTGACATGGACTCATCCCTATTATTCAAATTCTAAGAATTAAAATATCTTTAAAGGCCTTACATGATTTAGATTAATCCTGATGATTATTCAGATACTATAGAGTTATCACGAGTTTTATGATATCTGATAGTGAGGTTCATTATTAAGGGAATAACTATGTAACACCCCTACTATAATTCAAATTATATCCTCAAAATAACTTTATTTTTCTTTCCCCACCCATGATTCCGCAAAAACTTTTTATTTATTTTGATTTCAGGGGGCCACTATGTGTGTTATGAGACCCCATTTGGTGGATTATGTCATAATCTACCCCCATTGGAATCCCTCTTAGATTGAGAGTAAAGACATGTGTTTGTCCTGAAGCCCACTTCTAATAGGGAACAAGGTGGAAACAAGAATAAAGTGTGTAAACCACATATATGGTTGTTGTTACCCTCTTATATCACTACTAGAAATACAAGTTTTCCCAACGGTTTAGAACTGTTGGGAAAGGCTGCAGAACCATAGGGAAGTAAGCCGTTGGGAAAATCTTTTCCCAACGGTTTATAGTGAACCGTTGGGATAGGGTGGAGAAAAATTACCCTATCCCAACAGTTCTGGCAAACCGTTGGGATAAAGTGCTGAAAAGTAACATGTTTTTCCCAACAGTTTAGCCAAACTGTTGGGAAAAACCCAGGATCTCCTCTTTTCCCAATGGTTTTTAAACCATTGGGAAAAGTGTTTTACCAACGTTTCTTGGAACCGTTGGTAAAACAAAACCCAAACATGCTATGCCAATGGTTTCAAACCGTTGGCATAGCCTGTACTGTGGAAAATTGCACAGCAGCTCTGCAATTTTCCCAACAGCTCTCCAATTTTCCCACCAGGTATCATTTTGTGGGTTCCCTCTCATTTTTAATCCAATTATTGTACCATAAATGAACTAACACATACATATACAATTATTTTACCTGCAATAACCAACTAACACTTACATATAGTGAACAAATTCATGCACATTTAACATATAATGCTGGAACTATACACATCCATAATTAAATAAGAATTCATAATGTAATTATAATCATACACAATTCATTTATAATTCAATTTAAAATTTAGATGACAATTATATGTGGAATCTGGAAGCCAATTCATAATTTGATCAGTTTTTTGAATACCATATATTTTTACCTGAAATGATGTCTATTTTAAACAAAATACATACACCTGGAGTGCTACTGGCCACACCTCACCTTAGATTGAGGCGGGTTTGACTTGTACACGTCACATATGACCCATGGACCGTTGTGCTAAAGTATCGACACAATCCGAATGCATTTGGTCGGTTTTCCGTATGCTAGTTTATGTTTTTCAATTAAAATGATGTCTTTTGGAAACAAAAGGCAAACACTTTTCATGGTGCTGGCCACACCACATCTTAGATTGAGATGGGGTTGATTCGTACATGTCACATATGACCCATGGATAGTTCTCCTAAAGTTTCAATGGAAACCGAATGCATTTGGTCGGTTTTCCATATGTACTTATAATGTTGTCCATTTTAAACAAAAGAGAGCCACTTAGAGTGATTCTGGTCACACCGTGCCTCCTATTAAGGCGGGGTTGACTATTACACATCACATATGACCCATGGATCGTTGTGCTAAAGTATCGACACAATCCGAATGCGTTTAGTCGGTTTTCTGTATTCCAGTTGATGTTTTTCACTTCAAATGATGTCCTTTTGAAACAAAAGATAGACACTTTGAGTGGTGGTGGCCACACCGCACCTCGGATTGAGGCGGGGTTGACTCGTACACATCACATATGACCCATGGATCATTGTGCTAAAGTATTGATAGAATCCGAATGCGTTTGGTCGGTTTTCTGTATGCCATTTGATGTTTTTCAATTAAAATAACGTCCTTTTGAAACAAAAGGCAGACACTTTGAGTGATGGCGGCCACACTACACCTCGTATTGAGGCGGGGTTGACTCTTACACATCACCTATTACCCATGGATCATTGTGCTAATGTATCGACATAATAATAATGCGTTTGGTCGGTTTTCCATATGCCAGTTGATTTTTTTCAATTAAAATGACGTCCTTTTGAAACAAAAGGAAGACACTTTGAGTGGTGTCGGCCACACCATGCCTCATATTGAGGAGTATTTGACTCATACACATCACATATGACCCATGGATCATTCTCCTAAAGTTTCAATGGAAACCAAATGCATTTGGTTGGCTTTCCATATGTATTTAAAATGTTGTCCATTTAAAAAAAAGAGAGACACTTAGAGTGATTCCGGCCACACCGTGCCTCAGATTAAGGCAGGATTGACTCGTACACATCACATATTACCCATGGATCGTTGTTCTAAAGTATCGACACAATCCGAATGCGTTTGGTTGCTTTTCCGTATGCCAGTGGATATTTTTCACTTAAAATGACGTCCTTTTGAAACAAAAGACAGACACTTTGAGTGGTTCCGGCCACACCATGCCTCGAATTGAGGCGAGGTTGACACGTACATGTTACATATGACCCATGGATCATTGTTCTAAAGTATCGACACAATCTGAAAGTGTTTGTCGGTTATCCGTATGCCAGTTGATGTTTTTCAATTAAAATGACGTCCTTTTGAAACAAAAGGCAGAAACTTTGAGTGGTGGTGGCCACACTGCACCTTGAATTGAGGCGGGGTTGACTCGTACACGTCACATATGACCCATGGATCATTTTGCTATTGTATCAACATAATCCGAATGCGTTTGGTCGGTTTTCCGTATGCCAGTTGATGTTTTTCAATTAAAATGACGTCCTTTTGAAAAAAAGGCACACTTTGAGTGGTTCCGGCCACACCACGCCTCAGATTGCGGCGAAGTTGACTTGTACACATAACATATGATCCATGGATTGTTCTCCTAAAGTTTCAATGGAAACCGAATGTGTTTGGTCGGTTTTCCATATGTACTTAAATTGTTGTCCATTTTAAGCAAAAGAGAGCCACTTAGAGTGATTCCGGCCACACCGTGCCTCAGATTAAGGGTGGGTTGACTCGTAAACATCACATATGACTCATGGATCATTGTGCTAAAGTATTGACACAATATGAATGCATTTGGTTTGTTTTCCTTATGCCAGTTGATGTTTTTCACTTCAAATGACGTCCTTTTGAAACAAAAGACAGACACTTTGAGTGGTGGCGGCCACACCACACCTCGGATTGAGGCGGGGTTGACACATACAATCACATATGACCCATGAATTTTTGTTATAATGTATCGACACAATCCGAATGTGTTGGTCACATTTCCATATGCCAGTTGATGTTTTTCAATTAAAATGAGGTCCTTTTGAAACAAAAGGCAAACACTTTGAGTGGTTCCGGCCACACCGCGCCTCGGATTGAGGCGGGGTTGAATCGTACACGTCACATATGACCCATGGATCTTTTTTGTAAAGTATCGACATAATCTGAATGTGTTTGGTCAGTTTTCCATATGCCAGTTGATGTTTTTCAATTAAAATGACGTCCTTTTGAAACAAAAGGCAGACACTTTGAGTGGTGCCCGCCACACCATGCCTTGGATTGAGGCGGTGTTGACTCGTACACGCCACATATGACCAATGGATCATTCTCCTAAAGTTTCATTGGAAACCAAATGCGTTTGGTCGATTTTCCGTATGTACATAAAATGTTGTCCATTTTAAACAAAAGAGAGCCACTTAGAGTGATTCCGGCCACACCGTGCCTCAGATTAAGGCGAGGTTGACTCGTACACATCACATATGACACATGGATCGTTGTGCAAATTTATCGACACAATCCAAACGTGTTTGGGTGTTTTTCCGTATGGCAGTTGATATTTTTCACTTAAAATGACATCCATTTGAAACAAAAGATAGACACTTTGGGTGGTGCCGGCCACACCACACCTCAAATTGAAGAGGGGTTGAATCGTACACGTCACATATGACCCATGGATCGTTGTGCTAAATTATAGACACAATCCGAATGCGTTTGTCGGTTTTCCGTATGCCAGTTGATGTTTTTCAATTAAAATGACATGCTTTTGAAACAAAAGACCGACACTTTGAGTGGTGGCGGCCACACTGCACCTCATATTGAGGCGGGGTTGACTCGTACATGTCACATATGACCCATGGATCATTGTGAAAAAGTATCGACACAATCTGAATGCGGTTGCTTGGTTTTCCATATACCAGTTGATGTTTTTCACTTCAAATGACGTCCTTTTGAAACAAAAGACAGACACTTTGAGTGGTGGCAGCCACACCACGCCTTGGATTGAGGTAGGGTTGACTCGTACACGTCACATATGACCCATTGATCGTTTTTCTAATGTATCGACACAATACGAATACGTTTGGTTGGTTTTCCGTATGTACTTAAAATGTTGTCTATTTTAAGCAAAAGAGAGCCACTTAGAGTGATTCCGGCCACACCATTCCTCAGATTAAGATGGGGTTGACTCGTACACATCACATATGACCCATGCATCGTTGTGATAAAGTATCAACACAATCTGAATGCATTTGGTCGGTTTTCCGTATTCCAGTTGATGTTTTTCACTTCAAATGACGTCCTTTTGAAAAAATGACAGACACTTTGAGTGGTGGCGGCCACACCGTGCCTTTTATTGAGGCGAGGATGACCTGTACACGTCACATATGACCCATGGATCATTGTTCTAATGTATCGACACAATCAGAATGCGTTTGGTCAGTTTTCCGTATGCCAGTTGATGTTTTTCAATTTAAATGCGTCCTTTTGAAACAAAAGGCAGACACTTTGAGTGGGGCCAGCCACACCACATCTCAGATTGAGGTGGGGTTGATTTTTACATGTCACATATGACCCATGAATCGTTCTCCTAATGTTTCAACGAAAACCGAATGCGTTTGGTCGGTTTTCTGTATGTACATAAATTGTTGTCCATTTTAAGAAAAAGAGATCCACTTAGAGTGATTCCGGCCACACCGTGCCTCAAATTAAGACAGGGTTGACTTGTAAACGTCACATATGACCCATAGATCGTTGTGCTAAAGTATCGACACAATCCGAATGCGTTTGGTCAGTTTTCCGTATGACAGTTGATGTTTTTCTCTTCAAATGACTTCCTTTTGAAACAAAAGACAGACACTTTGAGTGGTGGCGGCCAAACCACGCCTCGGATTGAGGTGGGGTTGACATTTACACTTCACATATGAACCATGGATCGTTGTTCTAATGTATCGACACAATCTGAATTCATTTGGTTGCTTTTTCGTATGCCAGTTAATGTTTTTCAATTAAAATGACGTCCTTTTGAAACAAAAGGCCGACACTTTGAGTGGTTCCGGCCACACCGCGTCTCAGATTGTGGCGGGGTTGATTCATCCACATCACATATGACCCATGCATCGTTCTCCTAAAGTTTCAATGGAAAGAGAATGAGTTTGGTCGGTTTTCCGTATGTACTTAAAATGTTGTCCATTTTAAGAAAAAGAGAGCCACTTAGAGTGATTTCGGCCACACCTTGCCTCAGATTAAGGCGGGGTTGACTCGTACACGTCACATATAACCCATGGATCGTTGTGCTAATGTATTGACACAATCCGAATGTGTTTGGTTGGTTTTCTGTATGTCAGTTGATGTTTTCCACTTAAAATGACGTCCTTTTGAAACAAAAGACAGACACATTGAGTGGTGGCGGCCACACCGCGCCTCAGATTGAGGCGGGGTTGACTCATACATGTCACATATAACCCATGGATCGTTGTTCTAAAGTATCGACACATTCTGTATGCATTAGGTTGGTTTTCCGTATGCCAGTTGATGTTTTTCAATTAAAATGACGTCCCTTTGAAACAAAAGGCAGGCACTTTGAGTGGTGGCGGCCACACCGCGCCTCGGATTGAGGTGAGGTTGATTCGTACACGTCACATATGACCTATGGATTGTTCTTATAAAGTTTCAATGGAAACCAAATGCGTTTGGTCATTTTTCTGTATGTACTTAAAATGTTGTCCATTTTATGAGAATCCTCATGTGTCTATTAGTGGAATCGTATTTACTTAAAATCATGTGGATATTTATATAAAATATTTTTATATCATTCTTAGTATTGATTAGATTTTAGTTTATAATTCTATGAAACATTTTGGAGCTAACAATGTCATGCCCAATGAATACATATCTTTTATAACATACAAAGAATCTATGAAGAGGGTGGGGGGGGGGGGGGGCTGTGCGGGGGTCTGTTCGGGGACCAAGTAGGAGGGTGGGGGGGCTGTGCGGGGGGGGGGGGGGGGTATCCGGGGTCCAAGGAAGAGGTTGGGGGCTGTCTAGGGGGCTGTCTGGGGGGCTGTCCTAGGGGCTGTTCGCAGTCCAGGGTGGAGGGTGGGGGGGGGTGTGCGGGGGGGTGTCTAGGGGGTGTTCGGGGGGTTGTCCGGGGTCCAAGGAGGAGGGTGGGGGGCTATCCGGGGGCTGTCCGGGGGGCTGTCTGGGGTCTAGGGAGGAGGGTGGGGGGGCTGTCCGGGGGGCTATTCGGGGGGCTGTTCGAGGCTGTTCGGGGGGTTGTACGAGGTCCAAAGAAGAGGGTGGGGGTTGTCCGGGGGTTGTCTGGGGGATATCCGGGTTCCAGGGAGGAGGGTGGGGGGGATGTCTGGGGGGCTGTTCGGGGGGCTGTCCGGGGGACTGTCTGGGGGTGTTCGGGGGGTTGTCCGGGGTCCAAGGAAGAGGGGGGTGGCTGTCCAGGGGCTGTCTGGGGGGCTGTCTGGGGGGCTGTCCGGGGTCAAGAGAGGAGGGTGGGGGGGGGGGGCTGTCCGATGGTCTATTTAGGGGGTTGTCTGGGGGTTGTCCGGGGGGTGTTCGGTGGGTTGTCTGGGATCCAAGGAAGAGGGTGGGGGGATGTCTGGGGGGCTGTCCGGCGGGGCTATCCGGGGTCCAGGGAGGAGGGTGGGGGGTTGTCCAGGGTCCAGGAAGGATGGGGGTTCCCAAACACACAACCACTAAAAGACAAAAACATCTATAAAAACAGATAATATATAAAAATACCTCAACTACAATACTATACTATGAGTCATGATAAAACCAACAACTAGGATAGATTAAATATCAAATCTTAGTAATATCAGTCAAAAAATGTAATGGATCAACTTGTCCCACATCACCATCAACATCAACACCATCATCATCATCACCCTCATCCTCGTCCCCATCATCGTCCTCACCCTCCTCACCCTCACCCTCCTCCTCGTCCTTGACCTCCTCCTCGCCCTCACCACCCGCCTCGCCCTCCTCCTCTCCCTCCTCTTCCGCATCAGACTCCTCGCCATCATCATCGTCAATCTGGACATCATCCTGAAAACCAATAGAACTGCCACCTGGTGCACTGTATATAGAATGTATCGACGACATATACTCATCAAAAGCTGGGATGGCCTCTGCTGGAAGTGTAGGACGTAGAACTTCAATAAATTTCATAAACACACTATTTTCCCTAGCAGATTGTTCGGCCATCTCTGTGGCCCTTTTGTCAGCCTTTTATGCCTGTGCCCTAACTTGCTGCAGCTCGGCGGCACTACAGATCGTACCTGAGGAGGTCCAATACCTTGTCGGGGCTATCCTAGGTCGACAGCATACTCTGCCAGAATGCTCCTCTCCCAACACCTGATGTAAGTGATCTGTTGGCCGAAAATTGTCTGGTTCTTGGGCATTGAGGGCCTCTAAAGCAGCCTATTACAAATATAAATATATAATTAAGTTACAAAATAGATATCAAAAAATAAATTCAACAGATTAAAACTTACAATCTGCTGCTGAGTCGCTTCGTTGATGACACTTCCATCCTTTTTCCGTCTACTCGAGCAAAACAGTTTTTCTCGAGGCACACGTCCTTCAATATTTTGTATTTTCCTCTACAAAGAAATTGAAAACTAAAGATATATGAAAACATTAGAAAACTATTAAATAATTGAGTAAACAAAAGAATGTGTAAGTCGTAAAGAAAACTTATTAACAATTGTCATACCTGCTACCTCTCATGATCTGGCATTGTAGTGCGTCCCAGTGTGTGGAGGTATTTTTTGCATCAATGTTATTTTTATTTATTCCAGATGATTCCTAAATAAAATTTGAAAATTCAATAGATAGTATTAATGCAAAACATGAAAGTTATTATTTAAATACCCCAAATGTTATTAATACCTTAAACTAGATACTTGTCCAATGAGTAATCATCTGACGATACTGCTCTATAGGACAATCATCCACCACTAGTACCGCCTCTAACTCAGTGCCAACTCTAGAAACACATCCGATATGCAACTCATACTTGTAGGCTCTCTAAAGCCCACCTAAATCTTTTAGACATTCCGGTCGTGAACCCTCACCATCGGGAAAATTAAATAGAAGCTGAAATCAAAATATTAATTCATATAAATAAAAAAAAAATCTTGGCATTAAATAGAACAGATTTTTTACCCATATCTCTGCCCAAGCTCTATCCTTGATCTCATGAGGAAAATTTCTCCATGATAGCGGGCTGACGGGAATGATGTCAGAGTATTTGGAAAGCATCGCCAAAAAACTCCGACATTAATGCCCTATTTTCTCAACCATTTGGTTGTCTTCATTATAATCCACCATAACCTATGTGTGGCTCTTCTACACCGAATGCATGCGTGTACGGCCCCGCCCACGCCTCCTGTCAGTAGATGTATCTGTCATGAAATAATTTTTTTTTATCAAAACATGTTATAATGAAAATAAAATTGCTATAAAAATTTGTTAGGGTTCTATAAATATACCTATGTCGGTCTCATCGTTGAGCGCCGTTGGATCCATAGAAACTGATGGAACACCCTGTGGTGGAACAGGAGTCGAAGATGATGGAATATAGAAGCTCAGAGAGATAGAAGTAGAAGGAAAAGAAGATGGGACAGCTGTCAGACCAAATGCTGACTGGGGAGTGGGAATCATCATGGGATGTGAAAATGATGGGCCATAAGATGCAGAAGGTAGCAAAAACATGGGAGGCCTAAATATCCCGTGTGTCCCTAACGACACACCAGGATCATAATGTGGGAAGGATGACATGTCAGTGGGAGGGGCAGGGTCTAGTCAGGTACGCGCAGCTTCTCGTCCACCTCTAGTACGAACCCTCCTCCTACCATCGGCCTGAGTACTAGGACCAGTACTAGGCTTCTCGTCGAATAACTGTTGATGTATAGGTGGATCCTACAAAAATGTTTAAAGAAAATTATTCACATGACATTATATATTCTTTAAATATATCAATTTGAAATAAAGTACTCACTACAGACACTAATGATGGAATTCCCAACTCCATCATTCCACCATTGTTATCCATCATTTTTTTCCTTCGTCTCTCTTCAATTGGCTTCATTTCCTGCTTTTGAAAACAAATATGTAATTAATTAGAAAAAGAAAACTAATTTGTAACCCAAATAACTAAATATATGAGGGAATATGGGAATTCATTGGTAATTTAGCTATCAATTGTTTTAGAAGAGCATGAATAGATTTAATAAATCAAACAAGTTGTAATGTTCACCAAGTTAGAAATATTGTTTGACTATGTTTGAATACAGTTCAATTCAAAATTAGAAAATGCAATTCAAATAAAACTACAACGAATAAACATTGAAAATTCACATAATGGTCAAGTTAGCTATCAATTATTTTAGAAGAGCTTGAATGGATTTAATAAATCATAAAAGATGTAATGTTCACCAAGTTAGAAATATTGTTTGACTATGTTTGAATACAGTTCAGTTCCAAATTAGAAAATGTAATTCAAATAAAACTGCAACCAATAAACATTGAAAATTCCCATAATGGTCAAGTCAGCTATCAATTGTTTTAGAAGAGCTTGAATGAATTTAATAAATCATACAAGTTATAATGTTCACCATGTTAGAAATATTGTTTGACCATGTTTGAATACAGTTCAATTCCAAATTAGAAAATGCAATTCAAATAAAACTACAACCAATAAACATTGAAAATTCACATAACGGTCAAGTCAGCTATCAATTGTTTTAGAAGAGCTTGAATGGATTTAATAAATCAGACAAGTTGTAATTTTTACCAAGTTAGAAATATTGTTTGACTATGTTTGAATACAGTTCAATTCTAAATTAGAAAATGTAATTCAAATAAAACTGCAACCAATAAACATTGAAAATTCACATAACGGTCAAGTTAGCTATCAATTGTTTTAGAAGAGCTTGAACGAATTTAATAAATCATACAAGTTGTAATGTTCACCAAGTTTGAAATATTGTTTGACTATGTTTGAATACAGTCCAATTCCAAATCAGAAAATGCAATTCAAATAAAACTGCAACCAATTAACATTGAAAATTCAAATAATGTTCAAGTCAGCTATCAATTGTTTTAGAAGAGATTGAATGGATTTAATAAATCATACAAGTTGTAATGTTCACCATGTTAGAAATGTTGTTTTACTATGTTTGAATACAGTTTAATTCCAAATTATAAAAAGCAATTCAAATAAAACTGCAACCAATAAACATTGAAAATTCACATAATGGTCAAGTCAGCTAAAACATATTTGTGATCAATACTAAATCAATTTGAATATTACCAACCTTAACAACCCAACTTGAGGTAAACCAAAAGAATTTAGAACATGGATGAATGATTCTATATATTTTCAACCACAACTTCAGGTTCACAATCAACTCTGACAATTGAGCTATTTGAGTCATCAAAAGAAATAAATGGATTGGTTCCAATGGAACTAGGGACAGTGTCAATTCCATCATCACCAACATCAAAAATATGTCTTGGAATTACTTCAACTATGACACAAAATTCAGGTCGAAGTTGGTCATTGACAAAAAAAACTTTTTTAGCCATTGATGCCAACACACATGGTTCTTCAGTAGCAAGAGTGCGAGTCATATTAATTACTCGAAATCTACAATCGTCAATAAATTTGCCATGTCTCATCATCGAATCAAACCAATGGCATTTCATCATTGTGACACGTCCATGAGAGTAATAATCGAATATTATTATTTTCTCAACAACTCCATAATAACCCACATTTTCAAATCACAGTCTACTATCTAATGCACTGACTTAACAATCTTCTGTGGCAGTAACCATAAAACCATCATGTTGTGTTCTCATGTTCTTTGCTCGTTCAGTGACAATAAATTTGTAACCATTGATAACAATTGATTTACAGTCACAAACCACGGTATTATGACCAAAAGCCAAAGCTCTTATTTCCTCAGAGACAGAGTCAGCAGACAAACTCAATACCTTCAACATAAATGACTACTAAACTTAATAAAATATTGAAATAATTATTTTAAACATTAATTTTTTTATACCTTCAATTTTAACCAAGAAGAATACTCTTTTCTATGAAAAGTCTCTCTTTTTCTCAAAGATAAAGAACGATGCATCCTATTTATCATTGTTTTATGTTCCCTGTAGATAAAAAATATGAATAGTTTAACAGATATATATGTAATATATACATAATCAATTTCGTTACTTGATATAGTCATCGAACAAATCATAGTTGAACAAAACTATGTGATGTGCCATCTCCCGCTCTTCATGGATTAATGTCTTAAATGTATATGATCCAAGAATTCCTCCTATTTGAGGATGTGCTGGAAAACTAGGTTCAATTTTCTCATACTGTTCTTCTTCATTTCTCATTGGTCTGTTCAATCTTGTAGTAAGATCAGACAAATACATCAAGCAGAAATCCATACATTCTTGAGCCAAGAAACCGTTCACGATAGAACCTTCGGGATGATTTTTGTTTTGGACATAAGACATTAATGTGAACATATTTATTTTAGTTGGATACATCCAATGAAAAGAAACAGGTCATACGAGAAGTATTTCCGTGGGAATATGGACAGTCAGATGCAGCATGCATGTGAAAAATGATGGAGGAAATATTTTCTCCAACTTACACAAAATTAATGAGGCATCTGTCAACATTTTTTGCAAGAAATACTTGGACAACTTCTTAGCACAAAGATCTCTAAACAAATGGGACACCCGAATAACAGCCACCATTACATTATTGGACAAAAGATGACAGATTTCTATTGGAAGCAACTCATGCAGTAGAACGTGATAATCCTAAGTCTTAAAAGATTTTAGCTTCAAATCTCTTATGTTGACCCATTTAGATATGTTGCTTGAATAGCCATAAAGAACTCTAATAGTCTCTAATACTTCCAAAAAAAATTTTCGTAGGTGTAATCACATAAGATACACATAGAAGTTGACATTTATTTTCACAGATACACACAAGATGCAATTCTGGTCTGATGCCCCAATCCACCAAGTCACGCCGAGATCGTAAATCATCTTTTGTATTCCCCTTGAGATTTAGATGAACCGAAAGCAACATTTCACATATGTTCTTTTCAATATGCATTACTTCTAAGAAATGACGTAACAAATTGGTTAACCAATAAGGAAAATCAAAAAACATACTCCTCTTCCTCCAATTGTAATAGGTTTCAGTGGAAACATTCTTTCTCTTTCCAAATTTCATTTGACCCTTCACGAAAGAAAAACTGAAATATTTCAATTCATTAAGCACGTCAGTTCCAGACATACGCTGAGGTGGATCATCGGTCTCTATGGTATTATCAAATCTTCAACGATTCATTCTATATGGATGATCCTTTGGAAAGAATTGTCGATGTCCCGTAAAATTGAAACTACAGCAATGTTTCAGTCTTCTGGATCGTGTATTCTTCATACAAACTGGACATGACAGTTTTCCCTTCTTGATCCATCCAGACATCATTGCATAAGCCAGAAAATCACTGATCATCCACATAAGCACAACACGCATCTGAAATATATATTTCTAACATGCCTTGTGTAACGCCCCGACCCCAGCTACCCAGAGCCAGTGCATTACTTCGTAACATTGGCATGATCACAAAAGATCAAGTCTCAAAAGACCGATTAGTTTAGTAGCCTTGGAGACACTAGATACATTCATAAGTCTTTCATTACATCAAAAAGTAAACAAACTACAATAACATGGTCTTCATAGTCCACAATCATATCCCTTTCTGACTACCCATGCAGGTCACTCATAAATTACTTCTTCACATCCTGGAAAAATATTAAAACATTGAAAGGGGTGAGCTCAGATGCTCAGTAAGGTTAACAATATAGCGGAAGCTTTCATAAATAAACATTAACATTTAAGGCAATGTATAACTAAAACAAAAGCCTTTTAAACTTTAACTTCAACATAATATGGAAAAAGTAAAATGAGATAATGCCATTTACATCTTCACATGGATATTCTACTGGTCGAATAATCACATGCAATATCAATAACCACTTTCATAATGATGGAATGCATAATGCTAGACTATCATAACCACGTAGCCAAGGCCTCGTGCCAAGACCACAAATAAGATTTTGTCAAGGCCTCGTGCCAAGACACTAGTTTGTCTCATGAGACCTGCCGATGCATCAAGGAGCTATAGCGGGCTCCACCCGTCACTTATTAAGTCCAATTCATTCCTCATATGAATAGGTTTAAACATATCATAAACCATAACATAATCGTATCACATAAAACATGCATAAAGGAAACATAACATTTCCAAATTTCAATCACAAGATATAAATACAATACATTGATATAATAAAAATGCTTTCAAAACCATTTTCAATACCAAAATAAAAGAATGTTAAAACTTTGTATTTATTTTTCATTAAAAAAATGATGGCTTGTAGAGGAAGCCGAAACTCAAATAATGGTCACGGCGACGGAGCAGTCGTTGTCACCGCATAAGTACGGAAAGAAAAACATTCCCTTTTTATCGTTTAGTAAAATGCTTCGTATAAAAAAGATAATTGTTGAATAAATGTAAAAGTCAAAGGGGTTTATACACCGTATAAAAGAAAGTTTTGTATAAAACCAAATATGCCTCAATGAATGGGGATTGAGACGAAGTCCTTAAAAAGACAATTTTTTTTAAATAAAGTACATCTATAATGTGTATTCACTATAAGTACACATAAATAATGTACAAATACAATATAGGACATAATAATATCATGACATAATTTGAATGTAGGAGATTAACCCAAAGAATGAAAATTGGGTTAAGAAATTCCCTTACCTTGCGTCTTGTCCTGACTCGACCGTTCTTTAACCTCCTGAATAATAAACTAGAGTTAATTTATATTTACTTAAAAACCTTTTTCATGTTCATTATTTCTTTTATATCCCTTATTACCATGTTATGAACATTATTTATTATTTAAGTTAATAACGGTCGTTTTGTCGATCTTTGGTACTTGAGTCAACAATAAACTTCTTATAATTACAAGTTGTTTATGTGGTAGAATATCCATTATCTCCAGAATTATATTCATGATTTAGATTTCATATATATCATATATATCCAGTATATACATTCATTTATAACATTACGTAATATTTAGAGGTAAGAAATGAAATGCACCGTTCATGGAGACGGTAAGCCGTACATACGCATGAACGCTACTTTCATTTCTATTTCATATTTAATGGAATGAAATCATAATGATATAAATGTATAATATAATTCCAGTATAATATAGTGTATAATACCATTTACTCCATCCTTTATACATCCCACATATGGCATTAACGATTCAAATCACTTTGAGGGGGCGGTAGTCCGCACTTCCTAAAATGAAATTATCGCGTTTACCCATAATGGAAATCATAAAGTATGCCATAAATGAGAAATACAGAAGCATAAGTAAAACATAAACATATTATATATCATATATAAATATAGTGACATCATAATGGACACCTTTGAAGGTGTTATATGAGTGTTGAACAATCATCGTTTCGTGAGGCAGAAATTCGCCATCCACAGAAACCGTATGTTCTTTAACCATTAGATGTAGGTGTGTGTAAGTGTAGATCGAATGCTTATTATAACAACATCATAGTATATTGAGGATACTGGTGTTGTTACAAAAGAAATTAATAAAAAGAGTTTAGGGGGTTGGAGAAGAAAAAATAAAACAAAACAACATTAGAGAAGACATTACCTCAAAATCGGGTAACTCTTTTTGATTTGAGCCAAAGGCTTCCTTGAGAAGCGTTCTGCCCAAAGTGAGGCTTCTAGGAGTAAGAGGGGAAAGTTGGGAGAGTATTTAGGCAGAGTTTGGCCGAGCCAAATGGCTTGAAAGTGTAAATGTGGTGGTAGAGGTGGGGGCCTTTTATAAGAGGAGAGGAGGGGCTCTTTTGGAAAGATTGAAATGTTACATTATTATACAATGCTTTTCGGATTCTAAAGGTCCCACACTTATATAATTCGTGGCTAAGGTGATAAAGGTTCGAAATCTCCTCATCCAATAGGATTTGGACAAGTGTAAGCCTTTGATATTTCATTATCTTCTCATTTTATTTAAATCGTTAAATAATGAGGTCATCGCTTCACCATAATGATGTCATAAATAATTTAATTTATTTAATGTCTAAAAATTATAAAAAAATACTATGATGTAGGAAATCTTTTTAGATTTCCAATGACTATTTATAGTCAAACATATGACTTATATAACCCCATGTAAAAATTGTTTTAGTAAAACACCTCATGTTTGTGTCAATTTAATTTTAACATTAAATAAATATATATTAATGTCATTTTCCAACTAAAGTGGCTCCATGGGGTCCCCAAGGTGACCCATGGATTGTCTTGGTCGGCCATGGAACATCCAATGGGAGTAGGACAAGTTTCAAGCTCATATCATATTATTAAAACATTATTTTTACCTTAAACTACACTAATTACCTCTAATCACGATTAAGAACTTAAAAGTTACTATTCACCAAAAAATTATTTTAATCTCATTGAACCACATTTTACTTCTTAATGACAACCATGTATGTCAGATTTTTGAAAATCAAATCACAGAAGTGGTAATATTTCATTTAATCGAAAAATCAGTTATTTAACTACCACTTAGTGGTTTCACTATTCATCAAAAATTGAAGTTTTTCAGAACAATGCCAAAATTTCACCCTAAGCTATAATTGATATTCCGAATTCAAAAATGATGTTTATTTTAAAAAATTCCAAACATATAAGTTGCATTAATTAATTTTATAATTAATTCCCGCTGTCACAACAAATAGCCTGTTTTTAAGAAACAATTTATATCAAAAGATTGACAATTGTTTATGTCCATTTTCAATGTTAAATTAATTCTAATGACCACCATTGGATAAAATGGTAAAAATATATTCTAATTATACTTTAAAACAACTAAATAGTGTAATTTATCACTATAAATTATTTTGATTAAAAAAGTTGTTTTTAAGTATTTTTCACTATTCATAAAAAATTAGAAGTTCTCAGAAAAATACCAAAAATTCAACATAGGATAATTTCGATATTCCGAATCCAAAAATGAAGTCCATCTTGAAATATAAAATTTCTATAATTTTAAAAAGTGGTTATTACTATTCATAATGGCTACTTTGATTAGTCGTGGTGTTTTAGAACTCGAAGTTGCGTACAATGCAAGCCATTGCATTATTGAATGAGAAGCGTATCGTGGAAGCTCGGGGTGTTACACCTCGTATGTGTGAACACCCACATTCCAAAGAAGTTTCAACTATTTTATTAAAGGTTTCATGTATACATCAATATCAATGCCGGGATCAGAAGGACCAGATATGAATATACTCATGAAAGTGAAAGTTTATTTCATACATAACCATGGGGGAAGATTATAAATGTGCATAAAAACTGGCCATGTGCTTTGTGAAGTAAGCATCTGCCCAGACAGATTAAAACCGTCACATGAAAGACCCAGCCTCACATTACGCACGTCAGCTGCAAAATCAGGATGTTGAGCATCAAATCTCTGCCATGAAAATCTATCTGCAGGATGAACGAACTCAACATTAGTCTTCTTTCTCTCGGTATCATTCCATCTCATTTTTATTGATATGTCATCAGACATAAAAATATTCTGGAGTATGGGGATCAATGGAAAGTGCCAAATTACTTTTTGTGGAATGCGGGATGGTGTTCCATCAGATTTTGACTTCCAGCGGGATGTGCCACATTTTATAAAATCATTTCGTTCAGCGGTTTCCTCCCAGAATAAACTACAATCTTTCGGGAAATAATGAATTTTGTTTCTTGAAAATCCAATCTCCTCAACTAACTTCCATGGAATATAGTGGTTTGAGGGAATATCTGCATCATCGGGAATTAAATCCTTCAAGAGGGTAAGAATGTAATCAATTGATGTATTAGAAATCCCATACATAGTTTTCCCATGAAAAAATCGGATTACAAATTCCAGCTTTTTCATTTTATCGCACTGTCGATATACTGGAGTCGTGCCAGCGTCATTCAATTTTTTCACCCTATCAATATCATCATATGTCCTCATATCGAAGCCTTCTTGAGTCAAAATCCTTTCTTTTTCAGGATGAAGAATAAATAGAAACCGATCATCTAACAAATTCTCAATTCCAATCCTTTCATTTCGATCATCACCAATTTGAGATTTCATTTTCTCCCCATTGTGATACCACACAAAGTAGTTTGCTTGAAAACCATTTTTGGTTATGTGGTAGCTGACTTATTCATAGCTCAACCAAGGTATACCAACACAATTAGAACATGGGCAGTGTATGCGACCACTATCTGAAGCATTTTGAAATGAAAAATCTATAAATCTCTCAAAATTGTTTTGAAAATCGCTTGAGATCCAATCGGTTTCATACATACAACTTCTTTACATTCTGTAAAAAGAATTTATATAAGTAATTTTGTCATAAACAATTCAATAGGATTGAACTTTAATAGAAAATATGTTTAAGTAAATGATAAAGGAAGAAGTTTCTAGTTGATGTAGTGAACTATTAAAACAATGTAATGATATACTAATTAATTCATTTATGTGTTCCTCGATTTGAGGTGTGATGTGTTTTTTAATTTTTTCATTTATCAAATACCAAGAAGACACCATAGACCTGATAAAACATTGTTCAATATATTACAAAGTGAAGACCTTTCATGAAATAAGCAGAATGTGTAAAAAGTGTTTTTTAAATAAGTTATTGATTCTAAAAAATTGAAATATGGTGAAAAGTTAGTACATTTCATTACACCCAAAATAAACTCCACAGAAAGGACCATATCACCCCACTAAAAAAAAAGGAAAACCACCTACCCCACTACCCCAACCATGTTAATTACCTAAATGAGGACTTCTATGTCTGTATTTGGGAAGAGGTTGCAGGAGTATAACCTGGATGGGGGAGTTGCAGCCGATTAGATGGAAGACCTCAGGTTAGGGTCCACCTACGTGGGGGCTTCTGGAAATCAGAGGAAATTCAGAGTTATTTGCTTCTGTGTAATCGGGGGCGGGCTGTCCACGGGGGTGTCGGGGTTTTCCAGGGGGTACGGTGTGTCCAGGGGGTGGGCGGGATGTCCACGAGGGTGGCAGGGCCGTCTAGTGGGGAGGGGGTGTCTAGGGGGTGGGCGGGCTATCCACGGGGATGGGGGTGGTAGGGGGCTTTCCAGGGGGTACAAGGTGTCCAGGGGGTGGGGGTGTCCGGGGGGGGTGGGGGTGGGGGGGGGAGTGTCCAGGGGGTGGGCGGGCAGTCCACGGGGTTGCGGGGCTGTCTAGGGAGTAGGGGGTGTCCAGGGGGTGGGAAGGCTTTCCACAGGGGTGGCGGGGTTGTCCAGGGGGTACAAGGTGTCTATGGGGGTGGGAAGACTGTCCACGAGGGTGGCAGGGCTGTCCAGGGGGTAGGGGGTGTCCAGGGGGTGGGCGAGCTATCCACAGGGGTGTGACTGAGAGCCATGAGATTTAATTGGGTTGTCATTCATGTTATGAAAAATAAAAGATGGGTGTTAAGGATTATAATAGTATTTTTTAGGGAAAATCCAATTTGGTAGGATTAGTGACTTGATAACATGATGGTATCATGTTTGCAATTGGGAAAATATTGGTGAATTGGATTCTAAAAGGCTCCCAAAACCTTTCAAGGATATATTATTTCTAGAAAAATGTGTTGTGGGAGAAGTAATTCATCCTATACAGTTGATGTCACTTTTAGATCATGTGATTCCTTACTCATCGAGATGACTAGACAAGAACCAAAACCAAAGAGGCCTCAAAGCTATCCAAATATCTAGAAGTGATGAATTTCCTGTGCATATTGGTGAACTATGGAAGTGATGACTTCCCACCTGCACAGCCCCCCCTCCCCACCTCACCCCCAACAGACTCCCCCTGCAAAAACCCCCTCCCATCCACCGACTGCACAACCCCCCCCCCCCACCTGCACCCCCACTTGCACAACCCCCCCTCCCCCACCCCCACCTGCACAACCCCCTCCCATCCACCCACTACACCCCCCACCTCACCCCCAAAAATACTCCCACATACCCAGCCCACCCCCAACCTACACACTCCCCTCCCCCCACCACCACCGGCACAGCCCCCCTCCCCCACCACCACCTGTACACCCCACCCCCACCTCACCCCCAATAGACTCCCACCTACCTAGCCCACCCCCCCTCCAACCTGTACACTCCCCTCCCCCCACCTACTTGCACAACACCCCCCTCTACTTTCACCCCCCACTTGAAAAACCCCCCTCCCCCACCCCCACCTACACAACCCACCCCCACCCCCACCTGTAAAACCCCCACCTCACCCCCAAGACTATAACCTGCCCATCCCACCCCCAACCTGCACACTCCCCTCCCCCCACCCACATGCACTACAACCCCCCTCCACTTTCACCCCCACCTGCACAACCCACCCCTCCCCCACCCCCACGTGCACAACCCGCCCCCACGCCCACCTGTACAACCCCCCACCTCAACACCCCACCAGCACACCCCCTCCCCCCACCTAAACACCCCACCAACACACCCCCTCTCCCCACCTACTGCACCCCTAGCACCTCCCACCAGAACAAAAACAGAAAACAAAACAGAACAAAAATTTGATTCACACATGACACCAAAACAAAAACAGAAAACAAATAACAAATCGAATTGAAATTGTTGGGTATACCGTACTGCACGAACCTTAGGTTTAAGCCAAATCAAAACAGAAAAGAAAAAAATTAGATGCAAAACATTTAACATAACGTATTACTTACAGATTTGAAGTGTAGAAAAAAACAACTTTGGGATTGAGTATGGATCTGGTGGAATGATTTTCCAAGCGAGAGAGATCTTAGGTCTCAATTTTAGCAGTTCAATCATGTGGATGGGATCTCGGGTTTGCTGGGATTTTAGGGGAAAGCTTTCCCAACGGTTTGTTAAAACCATTGGGAAATGTGAGCTTTACCAACGGTTTACACAAACCATTGGGAAAGCCTTCTTAAGTCATGGTCTTTAAAAACGGTTTTGTAAAACCGTTGGTAAATGGAGAAAAAAATTAGATTTCCCAACATTTTCTTCAAACCATTGGGAAATACTTCTTTTATACCCATATACCAACGGTTCAACAGAACCGTTGGCAAACAAACATTGGGAAAACCCGACTTCCTAGTAGTGTATCCTAGTATTATAGGATAATAAACCACAAATATACATTATATAATATAAATAAATCAATTCCATGATGTTTTTAATTCCATACATAACTGAACATCACTAAATGAAATATCATGAAACAACTTCTATTAAAATGTATCTTCAAACACCAACAAGATCCATGTCATGTTCTAGTAACACCCAAACCAATCACTAACTCCCTATTACAGACCTATAACAATAGTATACATATAGAGGGTAATAATAAAACTTGATTCAGTAGGATCCTACCCAAAACATCACTTTAATAAATGTTGAATAAGCATAATAATATCATATAAAATAAAAAAGAAAAAAACACATTACCAATAGGGGAGGTGAGGATCTCTGAGGGGCGGTGAGGTGCTTTGAGGGGCAGAGAGCATGATTCAAGACCGGAGAGGCTCGGTGAAGGGTGGCGAGGTGCACTGAGGGGTGGTGAGCATGGTTCAGGACTAGTGAGGTTGAGGGGAGATGAGCAAGGTCTTTAGGGGGTCGCGGGGGTTGGGGGTGGGGGGGTCTCGTGGGTGTTGGGGGGGGGGGGAGTGTTGGAAATATAAAAAAACATGGTTTAGTGGTAGTTTATTAAAAAAAATCGCTAAAACCTTCTTAAAAAAATTAGCGGTGACTTACTATACCATTTTTAATAGACAGCTGCAAAGGACGATTTTTTTTGTAGTGAATTAATTCTTAATAAAATGTTTTTGCTTAAGAACGATCATAGTGTCTTTTCTAAATCATTTTCCATCTAAGATGACATAATTTAATGTTAATTATGATTTAAAAGGGATATTATCCAATAATAGAATTCTTAGTCTTTATAAGGATGGTTTTTTATGATGAAAAAGATTTATGAACCTCATTTCATTACCGTAGGTTATGATATGATGAATTGTTTTGGGAAACCATTTCAATTCATGGGTTTGGATATGATTAATGTTTTATGATCTGGTGGAACAAAAATGTTTGGATTATGTGAGGGATGGGAATAATATCTCCCTCTAATGAATTGGGTAATGATTAATTTTCTATTATCTTATTGGGTATATGAGAGGTTAACCCAATCCCAAAAAGAGGGCACAATATAGGTTATCTCAAGCCAAAAGCAAATACAGAGGTGGTTAGACCAATCTAAATAAGTAATGAATGTATTTTTAAGTAGCCTTGAATTGAGGTTATATATGATTATGTATGTTCCAAAACTCGAGGTATTATTTCAATGTTTGCTCTCAGGGAAAATTTTCTTTGATTTCCATATGATTTATGTCTTATGAACTGCCAAAATTTATGAATTTTGTAAAATTTTAATATTTGATATGAAGAGTATATTTCCCTTGTTTATCCTTACTAATAATATGAGATTAGCCTTTATTATATTTATTTTTCTTTAGTTTTGTTGATAATAATTACGTTTGATATGTCTTATAAGGGTGCTAGTTACATGTAACCAATGGGGGAAAAGTATAACACTTATGAACTAGTTGATTATGTTTCTAAGATATCAAAGTCATCACACCTTTATGATCCTCAAGTGTATGTTTTTGTAATGTAATGAATATTTATCTAAAATGATATAATATCTATGTAATAAAACCCTAGGGTTATATACAAATTAAACTAATAATCATACATCCAAACATAAATATAATATAAAGTAACTTATCTTCCCTAGGAAATAACTTAATCCATTCTTTATACCGATGTCATTTTAAACTCAATTTTGAAATATTTACCTTAAAATATCTATTCGGTTTCAAAACACTATTTAATTAAAATCATCAAATGTTCTTTTAAACACTATACTAATAATCACATTCTAATCTATCAATTTTTTTTTAAGTTTATAACATTTTAAAATAATGGAAATTAATTTATTATAAAATTCTAAAAGTAGTGTAAATGTAACTTAAAAAATTTCAAAACAACTTTACATTATCAAATCAAAAACATAAAATCCCCTATTTAATTTTAAACTTGATACATTCAACCACATATTCTCATTAATTATTAATTTATATATTTTTTATAATAACCCATGGGTTTTATTTTCAATGGTAAATATTAGTAAACTAAAATATCATTTATAATCAATAATAAACAAGAAAAGTCATTCTAAAAAAACAAAAAGAAGGAAAACAAGATACTTAAATAATAAATAATCAAAAATAAAAAATATGGATAAAGTTAAAATTGTGCATGGTTTAGCCATTGGTTGGGCATGTTTTTCAGTTATCATGAAAATCACAGAAGAATGTGTATATATTGGTATGTATAGTTTTCTAGATAGCACAAAGTAACTGTGATACCCTAAATATCCTTCTAAATTCCACATCAAATAAAAAATATCCTTTATTAACTATTAATTCTGAACACTAAATAGAAATACCAATATAAAGAACAAATTCCCCAAAACATATAAAAAATGAGCCCAAATTAAAGCCAAAATATCCCAGAAAGTCATGTAAATTCAAGTGTCATCAGGATTAAGTGAGGATCAAGTTCTTAATTATGACTAATTAATCAAATTAAAATGACACTACCGCTAATATACTAGACATCCCAAATATAAAGGTTGTCCCACAATCTTATTTCATCACAATAAGTTTGGTTCTGATACAATTTGCTCATGAAACAACCTGCGGTACCCCAAATTAAAGAGCCAAAACCATCTTCTTATATACCATAGAGGCATTCTCAAACCTTTTGTGATAAAAAATACGAAATTTCATGAAATATATCATTTTGGGATTGATTTAGTTGTGATTAAAAAATTATGAACAAATGGTTTCTATATGAAAACCCAACACATTCATTCCATACATTAGAGTTCAATAATGGGAATATAAGCAATTCTAATTTAAAAATACTAATCTATACACAAAACATTAACCAAAATCAGTAGGAAGCAACAATGAATTACTAAATTAGAACAAGGAAAGAGTTAAATGTAGAAAGGCTAAAATAAAAATAAAAAACTATAAAAAATATAATCAATATCATTTCTCACATATGATATCTATGTGTCGAGTTAAACACATTAACTAGAACTATCCAAATCTTGAACTCAAATTAAAAAATCCATAACCATAACAAATTGGAAATTGTGAAACCATTAATAAAAATACACATGAGCTAGACATACTAGTAGTATATCTAATGATAATACATTTATATCCTTTAATTGAAAATACATTTTATATTAGTTTGAATAAATATATTTATATAGAGTATATTTTCAATTTCCAAAGAGAAACAATAATGAACATCACATAAAAACCATGCTTTTAAATAAGGAAAGAGTCAAGGAAAAAAAATTCTTCTACATTGAAGGGATAAAGGGATTCCAATTTATTATTTCAAATGAATTATTACTTTTAATTATTTATATTTTTTGAAAATAAATATTTTGAAAAAACAACAACATGGGGATTAAGGGAATCATAGGGTAATATGGGATATGTTTATAAAAACCAATTTAAATAATATCGACATGGGATAATAAATTACCTACCAAAACACATGGTATAACACTCCTTGGATAACGAAGGAGAATAATACCATAATTATAAGAAATATTATACTAGATCCACTAGCCACAACATGATCATAACTAGTTCATAATGTGTATATATATCCCATAAAACATCATATGCTTTCCAAAAGTTATAAATGTATGTGAGGATATCAAATACTATATAACATTATATAAGAAGAATAAATAATTTTACTCACTCACAAACATCATCCTCACAAGAACCATAGACAATTAAATTAGGACCATATATAAAAAAATAGGCCCCTTATTTGGGAACCACTAGATGCATGGGTTCAAAATATGAATTTTTTAAACAATAATAAAAATGATTCAAGGTTTTATCATTATAAAAAAATTGAAAGTGAAAAGTGGGATTAAAATGTATATCTTATAAAACTGAATCACTGAACATGTTTCAATGAATTGAATATATTTTAAAGTCAAACAAAAAATTTCAATGTTCCAACAAGTCATTTATGAAAACACTTGGTGATAAGGGATTTCCACAATAGGGTTTATATTTTAAAATAAAAGTGAAATCCCCTATGTATTGGATGAAAATCAAAGTGAATTAACTTCCTTAAAAAATTTATACTTATTATACTTAATACAATTCTTAGAACATGACACATTTATTTAAACTAACAAGTACTAATAGTTACAATGTTAATGAGTTGTTAATGGAACACCTGCTATTAATTTCATTGATTTTAACAACTACTGTGTTAATCTAGAATAGTACAATTAAAGATTCACAAAAATAAAAATGGCAACAAAATGAACCCTAAAACTTGTAAACTGTTCACCTAAAAATAAAACAATAAGTAACCCTAGATCATCGAGATATTTAGGGGAATATAAATGAAATAAATAAATATTAATAGAGTTTTTGGAAAATATTATGAGTGTTTTATAGTGAGGATTTGGATTTAATCCTTGATGAATCCCCATGAAATCACATAAGGAAGAGAAGATGAGGTTAAATAGGTATTCTTGGCTTTGGGGATTTTGAATGACAGAATAAAGGTTATGAGTTAGAGTAACAAAAAATGTTTTTAAATATGATATAATTTAATATTTATGGTCTTGGACTCTTCAAGTAATTTGGATTCATGGTTAGACAAACGTTTTACTATCCATGTAAGCCATACATAACTCCTTGAGGAATAGTGCATGGTAAGGCCACACAGTTAGACTAATCATGTTACACCCATGTGGGTAGCACTTTTGTAAACTATATTTCTATCACATGATTTCTTCACAGTTAGTAATAATCACACTCTAAATTTCGAGACATGAACATCATGCTATGAATTTGAAATTCTGATGTAATTTCCCACGTAAAAATAGATGAATAAAAGAGAGAAATAAATAAATAAAATTATTTAGTAAGGTAGGGTTGGGGTATGACATTAAATCTGAATCTTGTTGTGACTCCTAAACCTAAAGAATATATCCATTGATGAACATATAATAAAATACAGCTAAATAGAGAACATGGTTGACTTCAAGGATAACATCCCATCTTAGGTAGTGCAATTCCTTTACTCTAGTACTTGACAATATGTTCTTATAGTAACACAAGAATTACATGATTGAAAAATCCATGTACTATTATTATTATTATGCTCTTAAAAATTGGAATAGGTAAACATTCCAATCCACTAATAAAAATGGATATTAATCAATGTGTGGATGATTATTATTTAAGATACACTCTACCATTTTGAAAAATTCATTCAAAAGTGGAGGAGTTATTTCTACATAATCCCATGTAGATTCAGGTGGAAATAATTCATCATCCATGTTATAAATTATTTTAAAACTACTAAGCATTCACCAATCCCAAAGGATTATCCCAAGCAATTTTTAATTTTTATGGAATGAAATTTTATCTTGAATCTATTAACTAAACAATTCTAAAATGATGTGATATTTATAGTGGAAATAATACTATATAATAAAAGATTCCACATATAATCTAATAGCTTATATTTCCTTTTTAAATTAAGAAAAAACCCATCAAACCATGATGGGACACCCCCATTCCTCTGGAAATAAACTTATATATAGTAAATCATTGTCTTAGACCCAACATCACTTCTGATCCACCACTTAAATATTCATGATGGATGTATAATTATGCATTTATTTATCTTTTTGTCATCTTTTCCATTATAATGATAGAGTAAATCTTATGATTGTATCCTATAGAGAAAACTATTTCTCAAATGATATTTCAATTTAATGAACTGTTGGATTGAATAATTCTTTGACGGTGAATGATGCTAATAACTATTAGCATCATGGATCATAGTGACAGAATAAGTGAATCATTTAGCACCCTGAACACTTAAATGGGAATATTTTCCAATACTGGATAACTTATAGGTTTACCAACATGAAAATTGATAAAAGGGTGTAATTTGGACTAATATTTTGATACTAGGTGGAATCAATACTATTACCTATATCCACCAATATTTAAAAGGTAGTAGGGAAAACTGACATTAGAGTGATTTTCTATAGAATAAATGGTTATACATGAATTAATATTTTGAAAATAATTATAGAATGTAGCTTTATTTTTGAGAAAAATATATAAAGTAACCAATTGTCACATTCTACAGAGTCACTATGTCAACCAAATAGTGAAACAGACTAACAACATTATTGACCATAAATATAGGAATAAACTCAAGAAAATAACATGAATGGAATGGATACTTGAGGATATCCCATGAACCACAAGGTTTTAGCTAAAACCATGAAATTAACCATAAATCAAAGACCATGTTTCACATAATTCCATGTTACCAGATGGATTTATTTCATTTGTAAGGGTGACTTTACTATGGGACTTCATGAAGGAATTCAGATAATGAATTTGAATAATATTTAAATTTACGGTGGCCTAAAAACATATATTTATGGACCCAATAAATCATGTACCACATGGAAATTACTTGGTATTTTATAATTATAGGTAATTAACGTTATATCATTTTGAATATACAAAATTTTGATGATGTGAATTTTCAGAGGCTTGTTAATTAAAAAAAAAAAATTTATGTTAATACAATCAAATTCAAGAGGTTAAATACATTGAAGGTATTATCGAATAATAACCAGACCTCAAAAATCACCAATCCCCATGAAGTCTCCTACATCATCGATTATGTACTACAAAATCATGAACCTATCAATATCAAAGAATATATATTATATGTAATATGAGGGGAATTTGTGATGAATTTAAAGTCAGTCTCATAGGCTCATCCCTCAAATCCCATGTTGGGTCACCTCAAAAGGGGTTGACTATATAGGATTAGAGAGAAATTTGTAGTAGGTATCGGATGTACCCTTTCTTTCAGTGAACCTGAAATTATTATGTTGGAGATATAAATTTTACCGCACTATGAGGTCCATCTGTAGATTCAATATTCCTACTTTTTTCCATGTGGAACCATAAAGGGTTAATTTATATTCTAAAATCTATTACCTGGTTATACATATAAATACCATATTATTCCTAGAAATATAAAAAAAATATATTTATACACACTCTGGGGATACACGAGAGAGAAAATGTTTTCCACTTCAAGAAATTATCCTCTCAAATACATTGATAATCAAGTTGAAAACCCGCATAATAAATAAGATGACCAAATATAATAATTTATAGAATGGAAAAGCAAGGTTAAGCCTATGAATTCTAAACATGTGAATAAAATTTTGCAGAGGCAAAACACTCAAGGAAAATCCCTCGAAGGTCGACCTTGTGAGGTTAGGACCTCAGAGGGTGACCATGAAATTCCAATCCTATAGAGGTCGACCCCAGGAGGTGAAGCTCGTAGATGATTACCATAGGATACTTAATTTATTTATGAAACCTCTTGATGATTATCCAACATGAATTTATCTGTGTGGCCCAACTTTTGAGTTTGTGTTTGATAGAACTATCCTATAAGGTCAAGTATTGAGGTTAACCTCATGAAGGATAATGCACAAGGTCACCTCATAAGGTATAATTCATGGACCACCACCTTTTTTATAGGTTCCCCAATTTTAAAAAAAGGATTTATTAAATTTTAAATGTGTATTATGAGGGATTTTTGAAATAAATTCACAGATTACTTAAAATAAGGTAAAGAAACAAAAAATTAAATATTAATTCCTCTTCAAAATCATTTAAAAATATATTTTAAGGATCCGAACATAAAAATTAAATTATCTTGTTTTTTATACAAGAATTAACTTTTCTGACTTCTAAATGATATTTTAGGATAATAATTTTTCAAAATTATGTCATCATCTTTACATAAATAAATATTACATCTTGAAGTGTATAATTTCACTTAGTATCCATTTTTCGCATAAAACACAATTGTTATGATATAAAAGTTTTATTCTTTTTAAATATCATTTAAATATTTCAATTTGGCTCATCCATGTTCTTAATTATCAATAAAACCATTTAATTTTTTTAAAGTAATGATCACAAAAAGATCATTATGAGACATGAAAATAAACAAATAATATCATTATTTCATGGATACATATTATAGATTTATCTTTTTCAAAATTGAATTATGGGATCAAAATAATGATTTTATTACCGAAGAAATCACTGAATCTCCCCAAATCATTTGAAAGAAAATTTAACAATAAATATTAAAGGAAAAAATAAATATTATAAAAGACTCCTTTGAAACAAGGAAGAACATATGATTTTAAAAAAAATTAATACATTTACACCTGATGTAGTATATAGTTCATTTAAAACATAAGAACATGAGAAATAACATGATAGAAAAAAATATTAACATGGTATAATGAAATAATGGACAAATCATAAATATTTAAGAAAAAAATTATATAAGTATAATTCATGTTTAATTAGCATGAAAAAATCACATGGTGAATATAGTCTCATAATTGATTTGGTTTAATCTCTAAAGTCCTACTTAATTTATGGTGAGATAAAATATTTACCCAAATCTTTTGAGAACAATATGGGTGCACCCATCATATCATGTTCAGGATTTTTTTTTAAAAAATAGATCAATCATGAGGCATATTCATATGCATTACCCATGGTAATAAATAGGTTTCATAACCACAACTCATTTCACAATCTAATAAAAATTTACATAGAAATTTTTTTTGTAATGATCATAAGGAATATATTACCCTATCAAAGGAAGGGAGAATAATATATGTATATATGTGTGATATATATTTAAAATAATTTAAGATAATTCCATAAAATCAAAAAGAAATAATGGTCATGACCAAAAGGATTTTTTTCTTCAAAGAGATCCCTTACACTAAAAATTAAAACATTCCCACATATCAAAATATATATTCACTTTAAACCCATTATTAAAATAAAAACATAATAGGGAATGAGGGTTTCTAATTTATGATGTTAGGGAATATTATAAAGTAATTCAAAAATCCAATAATGGTTGTGGGGGTGGGAAATTTTTTGGATGCCCTATATGTTAAAAAAGAACATTCATTTTATCTTTGGTAATGAAATCCAAATGTTTTATATAAAATATGTAAAATGATTCCTTTTCGAATTTTTTAATTAGATTACAAGTATACAATAAATCTTCATAATTAATTTATTTACATTTAAATACAACCCCAAAATAATTATAAGAATAATGAAATGGAAAATAAAGATATTGAAAATAAAGCTGTAAAATATTTCAAATGAAGCTTTTAAAGTAATGGGTTCCTTTCATAAACCTTAAAAATATTAATCTTTAGAAACACTTTAAAGAATGTAAATAATGTTAAAATTTTATCTTTATAATATATGTATCCATAAATAATAACATTCCTGGATCAGTTATAATAACATAGGCATGGAAGAAAAATAGTTATAAGGAAAAAATTAAAAGATTCTTTTTAAAATAATGTCACTTGCCTTGAATCAGAATGATCACATTTGATTCATTATATTCCTGAATTATAAACATGTATTTATTTTATACATTAATAATAAAAAATATCATTATATCATAAATATCATATTATTTATTTATATACCCTTATATATACCATACATGTGATGAAATAATGAAGAACAAATTACATCACTTCATGGAGGTGGTAATCCACATGTTTGTACGAACGACATTATCATATTTTAATTAATGGAATGGTAAGAAAATATATGATATATTAATTTTAAATATTGATAAATATAACTTGAATATCATATATACACATTAAATATAGTTTCATGACCCATTCCCTAAAAAGTGAACTCCTCTTAGGCTGACAATTTGAGAAGAGAGATAATGATCCCTAAGTCCTGCCTCCAATAGGCCTTGGGTTAGAGACTAGCACTGTGGGGTATAGAAAAACCATAGATGGGTGGAATTAAACTCATACAGAGAACATGCAAAAAAGAGATATAAGATAGAAATTCTCAAACTACAAAGTTAATGAAATCTCAAGTCCCCATATGTAATGTCATGCAAGAACTGCAACAACTGAAAGGGAAAACTGAAAGTACCAAAAGAATGTAAAACGACAGTGACCACAAAGCCCAAACATCTCCTACAAAACCCCAAGCCAGTAGTAACCGGCCTGATCTCAAACCTTCTCTATGTGCCTTGAAAAATAGTTTATATAACATTGGGTGAGTATAACAATATATTTAGAAGGATACTCCCCAAATCCTCTTGTTCAAAAGTAAAGAAATCATGCTAAAACATAGTGAACCAAAAGTGAAACTACTCAACATATGAATAAGTATACTATTTACCCATCATCACCCTGGAAAATTTCAACAAGTATCACTTACATAAGTATATAATATAATATAGAATATCTTTAATGCATCGTTACTACTTCACCAATAGTTTTCTCCTTTTCCCCAATGTTGTACGTCTCGATCATCTCTCTCCCAAAAGGCTTGCCTAAAGACACCTAGGAAAAGCACCAGAACATGTACCTCATGTAGCACAAAAAAAATTTCAACATATCCAATGTAACCAGGTTGTTTTGAGGAGTCACCACACCTTGCATAACATATATCATATGTTAGGTGTTATACCTCAAGTCATTATAACCCCTACACTGAGTATAGATCCTCAATCCAACATATCCTATAACATTATACCTATAGAAGTCCTTATTAAACTATATCCAAAATATATGAGTGTGAAATAACAACAATCCATTAAATCCCTCTAAACACGTATATGGGGAAACTAACCTCTTTGTATTCCAGAAAAATTAACTTCCATGAGAAGAGTGCAGGGTCAAAGGGGGTAGCTTTCCATCCATCCTTCCACTGATATATTGGAGAAAACATCCCTAGGGATCAGAATCCCTAGGTTGTCATTTTCCATAACCGACAGGGTGGAGTATAGTATAGAATCACAAAAAGTACAGAATATAATATATCTCACAACCACAATATGGGAAAAACCTAGTCTTAGACTCAACTACAGCTAACATCTCTAGAACTCTCATCTTCTACTTCTATGAATAAATATCATATAAACACGCATCCATTTAAAGAGATATATTAATTTAATTTATCAATTTTTATCAGTTTCACTTTGTGTTAATTAATTATTTAAACACTAATTAACAATTATCAATTCCACATTACATTTAATTAGTATCACACCAAAGATCCATGCCCTCTAGGAATAAGAAAAAAAGTACAAAGTTCCTTAGATGTATTATCTTAACATTGAGTCCCAGAAAGCTCCATCCCCATGGGTTCAACATCATATATTTGTTTATTAAAAACATTTCCATTTTCCATATTTCCATGTATTCTAAGAAATCATTCTATGATACCAAATGCAAGGGAATAAACACAAGGAGTTGATGAACTACCCATCGAGTATTTTCAACATATAGTAGAAGCGTAGAACCATCTATCCCCGAACAGCTAAAAAAGGAAATCACGCAGCATGCATCACATGTATTCAACTATTTTAGAAGAAGAGTAATAAAAACTAGATACCTCAGGAATTGGATAATGTAAAGTAGATAAAAAATAACAAATTCAACAATGGACAATTTCACATCAACAGTTAACCCCTACTTCAACCTGTTCCATTATTTCTGGTGTCCTATCCAACACCAATATGCATTAGTTAATGCATCCCATCATTCTAGGATTCGAATGCTTCCACATCTTCTAGGACTACCTACCCCAAATACCACAACATCCCTACAGGTTCAGACATCCCATGCTCACATCACATCCAAGCCTCCCTACCCCAACAACCACAAGTCTTGTATCCAAAGAACATCACAATCATTAGGAAAAAACATAGAAATTGGATCTCAAACCTAAATAAAGGCATTAAAACTTCACACACAACAATATATCATGGATCCAAATCATAAGGCACATTGCCTTTATAAGAAAGTGGTAAAATCAAACCCCATATGGCATTTCATTTATCAAATAACCATATCTTTATTCCATATAAATTAACTAATTCATTATTTGCAAGTTACAACTCTGGGAAACCTAAGAAACAAGATATCACAGGCTATCACAAATTAACTATCCAATTAATTTAGAATTCCTTAAATTCCTTTATCAATAATTATAAACATGCTTCATGTTCATTAACTAATTTCATTAAACATTCTCACTTGCATCAATTTGATTATCATCAAATTACAAGAATAAAAACCATATTTATTAAACACTCCTTATTATCTTTTATCCAATTAAATAAAAAATTAATTCTAGATTTATGTTCTTTAACATTTTCTATCAAGAACAATATGATGACCATGAAAGGAATAGATATCACACAATCTATCTAATCAAGTGGAAACTCATAATCATGGTATGAATAAACTACATATGATTGATACTAATTGTTTATTCCAGTTCATATAAGTATTAGGTAAATTACATTTAGATAAAAGGGATAAACAATACAAAATCTATGATTTCATGTAAATAATTAAATAATAATTGAATCTCCTACCACAAAAGGTCATTGAAGTTCTTCACATGAGAACAGATCAAAGCAACGAATCACGATGACATCTCCAACAAAAACTGCATACACCTGAGGATGTTGAGATACAACTACACCAACCAAAAACCAAAGAAACTCCATTAAAAACATGGAGATCATATTCCATCACATGGAAAAGATTAATGGGAGGAAACAGATCGATGAAACCTCAAGAACATTGGTATATCATACCTTATATCGAAGACATATCGCTACAGATCGAAGAAGGAAGCTAGAGATCTTTTCTTGATGAATGAATCCACAAAATGATAAAGAGGGGGTCATTTGGTCTCTTGGACTGAGGTATTAGGGAGATGTAACTGTAGGTTTTTGAAAAACTCTAGAAACACAAATGTTTTAATAACATACAATAGTGGGGAATTACAAGATTTGTAATCTTAATCCACATCATGTAATGTCGCGAGGTTGAGTTTCGCTGAAAAAACCATCACCTCAATATTTTATTTATTTTTTTGAACCCTAAAACTTTTCACTCTAGGAATCCCTATTTAACTCCATGAAACAACCCATGAAATTTTATGCCATGTCATTCAATATAGTTATAGGACTTGTAATCCCCTCTTTCCTGCATTTACTTAAACAAACACCTCCATACTTATTCTGACCCACCCATGATCACTACGATCTTTGAAAAAATGAAAATGGTTGATCCACATGGATCCAAACCCTTACATTAGATACTCCTAAAAAAATTCTCATCATAGATAATCTAAAACCAACTCGGATAGGAAACATACAGCAGCCATTCGAATAGCCACCCCGCGAGATACCTCTCAAGGATCTCACCACCAAATGAGAACAAGTACTTTACTAGAGGAATGAGTAAAAAACCAGACAACAACCACAATAATCCCCTAACCACTCTCCCATGGTAGATACCTATCAAAAGAGAGTAATACATTATAAGAGGAAAGATAAATTCATCTAATAAATAGAAAGGGTCTATAGACACAAAAAAACCACATTATAAGAGAAGAGAAAAACATAAAACAGGTTGGGGGTACTAAGCATGTATATGCGACTCACATTCATTTATTCTCTCCACCATGCCACCATGATTACACAAGACACAAACAAAAGGGATACCATATTAGAGTTACACCTTCTCATGGTGGTCCAAGATCTCTATAGGCCTCAACTTGAAGTTTTCATCTTTGATAACATCGATCTCACCCCAATCAATGATGTGAGAGTCATCATGAAGATAAAAACAGAGCTGTGACACCTAAAAAACAACATGTATCCATATCATCTATGGGGAAGTGCAATCTGGTATGCCATTGATCTAATGAAAGCCAACACCTCAAAAGGACTAACAATCTGGGGAGAAGGCTTACTCTTTGACTGAACCTTCATTTCCTATGATGGGGAGTCACCTTTAGAAACATGTAATCATCAAATACAAAATACAATAGTCTCCTCCTATGATTAGAATAGGATTTTTGGAGATCCTACACTGCCTTCATCCTCTCATGAATCACGTAAACCATAAATTTCATACTCTATACCATTTCTAAACTGAGAATTTATAACTCTATGAACCTAGTCTAGCATAATGGAGAATGACACTATAAGATATACAAGGATTAAAATAGCACCATATCGATGGTCGAGTGAAAAATATTGTTGTAAGAGAACTCTACCGTGGGTAAGTTCCTCATCCACAAACACCCAAAATATAGGAAACAATAGTACAGCATGTCTTCAAGAGTCTAGATGGTACAATCTTTTTGAGTGTCCTTCTATAGATGAAAATCAGTGATAATGCATAAATGAGAACCAAAATCAAGCCGGAGACCTCTCCACACCATGAAGGTAAAATGAGGATCTTGATAAAAAATGGTCAACCTTAGAACTCCATGGAGTCTCACTACCACCTCCAGATATTTCCCCAAAAAAACCTCCACTGATTTCAACTCCCTAATATCTATGAAGTTGGTTGATTTTGTTAGATGATCCACTATCACCCATATAGAGTCATAAACACCCTGATCTCAACGTAAAACAATATCCAAGTCCATAAATATGTCCTCGCACTTCCACTAAGGAATATATTACACCTAGAGAAACCCACAAGGAACAACGTTGTTGGCCTTCACCTTCTCAAAGACCAAACATCGAGACACAAACTATGAAATCACAAAGTTCAACCTAGGAAACCAAAAATAACTCCTCAAAGATTGGTATAAATATTTCATTCTTGGATGTACTACTATGGTAGAAGTATGGAAATATCTGAGAAACATCTCACACATCACCAAATGAAAGTAAATCCATCCCTAAAATAACACTTGCTGTTGTTCATACTTTGAATAACCATCAGGGGCCTCGCCATAAACAAATCAGTCTCTCTAGACCTGCACCTCAAGATCCCCCAACTGGGACTCTTCTACTTACCTAACCAGAGATGATTGCACCATCATTTGAAAAAGACAATCTTTACCACAAACTTCTCCTATACCTAGATGTAATGCTAAAAGGTCTTAAAACACTCTCTAGGAATCACTAGACTCATGTACTACATTACTACGTGACTTCCTTCTCAGCACATCATCTAAAATATTAAAATTTTTAAGGGTATATGAAATTTCAAAGTCATAATCCTATATGAACTCCATCCACCAATGCTATCACAAGTTCAAGTCACATTGGGAGAAAACATACATTAGACTCTTATGATTGGTGAAGACCAAAAAATACCCGCCAATGAGGTAATGTCTCCACAAATTTAGGGAAAACACCACTACCACCAACTCAAGATCATGGGTGGAATAGTTGTGTTCATGGGTACCCAACTATCAAGACCCATAAAGAAGGACTGATCTCATCTAAATTATAACATATCCAAACCCTAGACGCAAATAATTACAAAAAACCTCAAACATAACTCCTTATGATGGAAGAAAAAGAACCAGATCAATATCAAACTTCTACTTTAGATAGTCAAAAGCTACGTAACACTGATTAGTCCACACAAATTCATGATCCTTTCTAATCGACACTGTCAGAGGAGTAACAACCTGAGAGAAATCAGCTACCAACCTCATGTGAAATCCTATAAGATAATAGAAACATTAAACCTCTATAAATGTGTCGAGGTCATCCTAAGACACAACTGCTTCAACATTTGATGGATCCATATCTACACCCTGCTGGGATAGAACATTCCCCAAGAAATGGCCTACTCAATCCCAAAACTCACCATTCAAAAACTTAAAAAACAATCGATTTTGAATAAGAACTCCCAAAATGGAACATAGATTCTCTACATACTCCTCCTTAGATGCTAAGTACACAAGGATGTTTTTGATGAAAACCACCATGAACTTATCCAAGAACTCCTGGAAGACACAACTCATCAACCCCATGAACACTACCAGAGAATTTTTCACACTGATCTATGTCACAACAAACTTGTAATTCCTATGATGACAACGAAAACCAGTTTTCAAGATATCCTCATCCTTCACATTAATTTGATGATATCATGATCATAAGTCGATCTCTAAGAACAAACTTTCACCCTTCAGTTGATCGAATAAATCTTCAATCAAAGGAAGTGGATAAAGGTTCTTTACTATAACTTTGTTCAAGTAATGATAATTTATACACAACCACAAACTACCATTATCCTTCTTTACAATAAATAGGTGCACCCCATAGTGACACACTTGGAAAAACAAAACCGAAATTCAATAGACCATCAAGGTTTATACGTAGTTACTGTAACTTAGAAGGAGCCATACAATTTAGAGACATTGAGATGGGAGACACTGTAGACTATATAATGATCTCAAACTCAATCTCCCATTGAGAGGGTACTTCTACAAGCTATTATATAATGAAATTAGGGTACTCATATAAAACCCATAGAAATGTCAAATACTGAACCTTCTAAAAACTCAATATTATTTCATCCATCATGGATGAAAAAGATGTAACATGCCTCCGACCCATCAGAGGGTCTCCCTTGACAACAAAAACTCCAATCTCTCCATCTATATTAAAGAACACCACCTTCCCCTTAATGAAATCCACAATATCCTACACTGAATACATAAAATATAGGCTATGTACGTAATCATATGGTTGTACCTGTAAACATAGGAAATATTCCCAAGAGTGGTGCTGCCCCATACTAGCTCATAATCTCTATATACTTTATTATGTAATCATGTCCTCCAGCTGGTGTAGTCAATTCGAAGGGAACTAGAAGCCTCTCTACCTCAAGTCCCAAAGCATGTAAAATAGAATCTGATATAAAGGAGTGAATCACTCTTAAATCAACCAATGTTTGCAACTAGGTAGAAAATAAGAAAAGGGTACCTCAAAAGACATCTAGATCACCTACCACTAGCAATGCTAAAACATGAAGTTGACCATGACCGCCTCTACAACCAAATTCACCCTAATGAATACCTCCTCCATGCATGTGCTCAGCTATATGAGGTTGAGGAGAATCCTAAGGATTTCCTCTGCCTACCCCATATTCTCTATGCCGATCCAAAATTGGGGAAACCATCTAATACTTATTTGGATGGAACTGCCTCAATGGAGGAACCAGAAGTGGAACACTTGATGAACGGTGACTTCATAGAAATGTTAGGCACTATCACTGCTGATAAAATTGGACTCCAATAGCAAAAAAGTTCATGATCTCTTGGCATAGGCCTGATAACCACTCCCTCCCAGAGAAATGAGACATTGATGGCTAAAACCTACCCCTAACTAGTCCAAAACTCTCCTGCCCTGAAAACTAGGAACCCCAGGACAAAAATCTACTTCATGAGGATTCCTGATGACTCCTTCTCCTGATGATCCAATTCTAGAAAACACCCACTCAATGAACTCTTCTCTCGCTAAAACCTCGAGATATGACTTCAACATAAAATGATTGACCTGGAACCAAATCTCTAGAAGAAGAGCCTCCTAAAAATTCCTCACCCTAGCCTCCTCATCTGGATACAGGTCTGAAGCATATTGAAAAAGAATCTTGAATTGGATTCCAGAGTCTTGCACACTGAAGCTCCCCTGTCAAAGGGAATTCATCTACTGGAAAGTGGCCAAATTCATGGTTAAATAAAGAATCTTGATTCTAAAATGGTTTCAAAACTCCTCCAATGAGACTGTCAACTCCTTGTGATCTTTGAGGAACAAGAGCCACCCATTCTCCCCTAATCTAGGCAATATTTTTACAACCAATTATACCCAGTGATACTTCCAAGCACTGATCAAAGTAAAAGCTATCTAAACCACCTCCAACCAGTCTTCCCGGGCTTCATCTGAAATAGAGACCTCATACATCTATAAACACTGACACTTAAACTCTTAGAGTTTCCTCTTATTAGTATATTAATCATCAACCTCTACTCAATAGCGATCTACTGGAAAAAAATTAATGAACATATTCTGCACAAACATGATGAGGAAATCGACCTGGAGACATAACTTTGAAATAAAAAAATACTTAGAGCTACTAAACCTAGAATATGGAAGACTGAACATTAATTAATAGTTTTTATTTATTCATTTTAGGTTAACCTATATCGTGGTCTACCCATTAAGAATCATGTGCAAAGTAGAAGGATGCATGATCCTTTTCTAGGTATATACCCTAAAACCAATATCACTTCATTTAGTACCCACTGTAAGATTAAAGGTTTTTTCATTAGATCATAGGGGGGAATAAATAACTATTTCTAAGACGGTCTCCAATGTTTACTATGCTTTATAAACTTATCAGACACTATTTCCCTACCAACCCATGAAACCTCACTTGTGCCTAACTCCATACTTAATCATATCCCTCAACCATTGCATTGATACCACTCTATTATGACCCACTTACCACAATATAAACCTCTCTAAGGCCAAAAATGTGAGAATAAAGATAATTACCCCCTCATTCCAACCATCAGTGGGCCTCAGGTTGGTGACTAGCACCAAGGGAATAACAAACATATGAATGGGAGGCATTAACCTCTAAGAGAAATAATGGGGAAGTGAGAGATAAGAGAGACACCAACCACCTATTGATCATACTATAAAGAAAAATAAATATCTAGTGCACATATGTAATGTCATGGAAGAACTACTACCACTGAAAGGGAAAACTACAGGTACTAAAGAAAGAAAAATGGCAGTGGCCACGAAGCCAAAATAGCTCATGGAATACCCCAAGATAGTAGTAACTAGCTTGATCTCAAACCATATCCAAGTGACATGAAAAGTAGTTTATATAATTTAGGGTGTGTATAACAGTATACTTAGTCGGATCTTCCCCTGATCCTTTCGTACAAAATTAAAGAAAGCATGATAAATCACTATTAACCACAAGTGAAACTAACTTGTCACCTAAAAATTTATACTATATTACCAACCTCACCGTAGCTACTCTCACCAAGTATTGCATACAATATTATATAATATAATAAAGAAGAAAAAGCATACCCTATTTCCACCTCCATAATGTTTTTTTGCTTTCCCCAAAAATTTCATGTCCTGGGGATCTCTCACCAAAAAGGCTTTCCAGAAAACACCTAGGTGAAGCACCACAACATGCACCTCATGCTACACAACAACCAAGCCCACATAACCAAAGTAACTAGGTTGTCTTTTGGGGACACCCCAAATTACATGATAAGTATCATAAATCAGGTATTATACCTCAAGCCATTATAACCCATACAAATAGCAAGGATCCCCAAGCCATCATAGCCTATACACATTATACCTATAGTTCTCCTTAGGAAACTATATCCAGAATATATTTGTTTGAAATAACCACAATCCATTACTACCCTCTACACACATATATGAGGAAACTAGCATCCATGAATAGCAGCACAAGTAACTACTGAGAGAAGAGTGTGAGGTGAAAGGGGGAAGTGAACCATCCATCCTCCCACCGAGATGATGGGAAAAACACCCCCAGGGATCAGAATACTGGGGGTTTCAGTTAACTTAACCTATAGAATTGAGTAGTCCATAGAAAAAGGAAAATTACATGGTATAATATATCTCAAAACCACACTATGGGAAAACCCTACTCTTTGAATCAACTGAAGCTAACATCTCTCAGACTACCCACTACCATTGCAAAGACTACATATTCGTTAGGTACACAACTTTTTAAAGAGATATATTAATTTACTTTTTACCTTTTTATCAGTTTAAATTTACAGTAATTAATTTTTTAAACATTAATTAACTATTACAAATTCCACATTACATTTATTTAGCATCATAACAAAGTTCCATTCCCTCCAGGAATAGCCAAACCATGTCCACAGTTCCTCAGAATTATAACCTCAACATTGATCCCCAACAACCTCCAACCCGATTTGTTCACCATCATTTATTAATTTATTTACATCACTACCATTTTCTATAATTCTATGTATTCTAAGAAATAATTCTATGATACCAAACTCAAGGGATCAACATGGTGAGTAAATGAACTACCTATCGAATCTTTTCCTTTTATTACAGGAGAGTAGACTCATACATCCTCAAGAAGATAAACTCATAAAGCACATGGCATACCCCATGCATGTTCACCTATTTTGGAAAGAGAGGAAGGAAAACCATATGTCTCAAGTAGTATGGAATGTAAAGTTAAAAAAAATATATTCAATAGGGAACACTTTGACATCAACAGGTAAGCCCTGCTTCAACCCATTCCATCAACTCTAGCTTCCTCCCTGATACCCATATGCCTAAACTGCTTCATCTCACCACTCCAGTAATAAATATTTACCACAACCACTAGGACTACATGCCACAACATACTAAAAATACGCTCCAGGATTATCCATCCCAGGATCACATCACATCCGGACCACCCAGACCCCACAACTACAAGTCTCATATCTATAGAACATCACGACCAACAGGAAAAAACATAACAACATGCTCTATGCCCTGAAGAAAGCAATTCATCCATTACATAAAATGATCTCTCACAGATCCAAACTATAAGGTAAATTTTCATTTCAAGCAAGTGACTAACTAAAACCCCATAAGGCATTACATATATCAAACAACCATTTCATTGTTCCATCTCGAATTAACTAATTCAATATTCAGAGGTTCCAACTATGGGAAACCAAAACAAAAATCTATCACAAGCTATCAAAAATTAATTAACAAATTAATTTAGAATTCCTTTAATTACTTTATAAACAAGAATATAAATGATTTAGGGTCATTAACCAATTTCATTAAACATTATCACTTGAAACAATATGTTTATCTTTAAATTACAAGAACAACAAATGGATTCATTAAATATTTCCCTTTATCTTTTATCCAATTAATTAAACATATAATTAAAGCTTTATATTCTTTAACTATCTCCATAAAAAAAAAAGATAACCAAGAAAGGCTTAGATATTACACTATCTATAAAATCAAGAGAAAAATCATTATCATGGTATAAAATAACAACATAAAATTGATACGAATTCTTTTTTATACAGTTCATATAACTATTAGTTCAATTACGTTGCGATACAATGGATAAAACATACTAATTGTATTATTGCATGCAAATAAATAGAGAATCATAGAATCTACTACCTCAAAAGTTTATTTACATTACTCGTATGATAATGGATAAAAGTAATAGATCACAATCACCACTCCTATAACAACTACATCCACCTAAAGATGTCGCAACACAAACAGAAAAAACAACAACCAAGGAAAATCCTTTAGAAACATAGAAATCATATAACATCCCCTGAAAATGGGAAACAAGAGGAAACCGATCAAAGAAAACTTAAGAATAGTGGTAGATCAAATCTTATATCAAAGATAGAATGTTATTGATTGAAGAAGGAATCTTTTGATCAATCCTTAATGAAGGAGTCCCCAAAACACTAAAGAGAGAGTCCCCAGGTAACCTAGAATGAGGGAGAATGGAGTTGTATCCATAGGGTTTGAAAAACCTAAGAGGATGAAATGTTTTTGAACACATATAATAGTGGGGTATTACATGACGTGTAATCCCCATTCATATCGTATAATTCATCATGGTCGAGTTCTGCCGAAAAAACTGTTGCCTCAACATTTTATTTATTTTTTAAAACCCTGAATCATTTTATGCAATGAATAAATCTTCAAAAACATGAAACAACCTGTGAAATTGTATTTCACATTGTGTAATATAGTTATCTGATGTGTAATTCCCTCTTTATAACTTTTACTTAATCTAACTTCTCCAAACCTCTTTCGAGAGACCACCAAGAACTTTGATATTCAAAAAAATGAAATGGGTTGTCCATAAATATTTTGGGCCTTTAATACATCATCAAACAAATCCTTTAATATTGATGTTGTAAAATGAAATAAATTTATTCTTGAGGCAGTAGTCCATTGTAGACACGATATATAGATTTTTATTCCATTTGATTCAAGAGGTGATGGATGCATGTTATTTCATTGAGATAATAAAATATTAGTTTTTGGGATATAATTATGTTATTATTTAATCGTGTTTTAATAATATTTGAAGTAATTAGTATAATAAATAAAACTAATACACTCAGTTAAGAACAACACCTCTTCTTTAGACTACCAATTCATGTTTACACTAAAATAATTTCATGGAAGGTTTTATATTGACAAATGTCATGAAGGACATTCTATGGGATGTTAGGAAGGAATTTAAGAAGTTATTGGATAATCCAAATGAATTTTGAGTTTTGAATTAATGTGGATATGAGTTTCCATTTTATAAGTATGGGTGATAGAACTCTCAAAATGGCTTAATGTATTGAAATATCAAAAAGTATTTTTCTTGGGAAATATATCCAAATATATATAATTCATAGAAATAATGAGTATGCGTAAAAATAATCTCATAAAATGACATTTGGATAGGGATTGGGAATGCTTTGAAAGTTATTTTTCTGTTTTATCCCATGTTAAACATCTTGATAATTATTGTGGTAATAAAGTTTTCACTCATTAGAGGTCAATTTAGTTAATATAAAATGAAAATTGGTACCTCAATGGATCATAGTAATTTTTTTTAAATATATAATAATAATTTTTTTTATGATAAGATTTTTATGAATTTTAAATTATTTAAATAAATATTTATTTTAAATAATAGTAATTTTATTTTAGGAACTCCTTATTTAATTTGACTGAATAAACAACCTAACATGATTTAAATTAGAAAATATTTAATTAAAATTTCTCTAAAATTTTATATTAATCTAAAAATTTCATGGATAATAATAATTATTTCAAATTACATTACTTTTAATATATTTTATATATTTTTTTTTTAATTAAATAAATACTCTGTGGTATTACTTAAGAATTTGAGGTGATTATTTTATTAAAAAAATTATAAAGAAATTAACACGATAAAAAATAAAAAATAATTTTTATTTTTATTTTTATAACCAAATAAAAGTTTTTTTCCCTATCACAAAATATTATAGATATTAAAAGAAATAAAAATTTCATTTTTTCATTATCTTTTAGTCGATTTTTATAAAGATCAGAGCCGAAGAAATATGGAACCAAGTGACCATATATATTATACATAGATATAAATGGACAAAATAAACTCATCCAATAGGAGAGTGAAATGTTTTTGGGTAAATATATTGTCCTTATATTTTTATTGGTAATCATAATTACAAGATTTACCCTTATAATAGTGATAACGATCTAAAATAATACTATTCCTAATAACTAAAAATAAAAGGGTCCAATCTAAAAAATCTAGAACTTATGATTCAAAAATATTGAATCATTTTTTTTATTATTAGATTCATTGAGGTGGTATAATATATTTTAAAATTAGACTCACAAAACATAATAAAAAGCTATTTTTCAGGAAAATGGATTTTTCATGGAAGAGAAGATTTTACAGTTACTTTATGACTTTAAATCATCATTATATTAATTTAAATTCACATAGAGAGATATATAATCTATAAAGTTTCTTAGTATTTTTTTCCCATTATGGGTATATTTAAATAATTAAAAAGGAAAATCATTCTGTACATAAAAATAGATTTTAGGAAAACTGATTTTTTAAGCGTAAAAATGGATTTATACCTAAAACATGAATACAAATTATTCAAATGAAAATATTTATATTATTATAAATAAAATGGATCATATGTAACATTAATAAAAAACAAAAAATATAATTTCACTTTAAATTAATTTATCTATTAAAAAGAAATGATTTTTTTATAAATTGATATTTTTCACTACTAAGTGAAAAAAAATATTTTCAGAAAAATACGATAATTTACAATAATAGTATTTTGATATTATTATTTAAAAAATATATTAAAATTATATAATAAAATTACTAAAATTGGAATAAATGAATTATATTATACACAGACATAAATCAATAAAATTCATTTTAGATGAAAATCAATTTTTGAAGCATAAAATCACATTACAGAAAATTGAGTACTTATTTATTATGAATTAATATATATATTTAGATTATATAAAACCTAATGAGATACTTTTCATAATATTTCTATTATTTTTCTTCATTTAATATCCCTTGATTTTATAAATAATGACTGTGTAGTAGAGTGTAGAAGATACACAATAGAGATCTTAAATAAAAAAAGAAATTTTATTATTTAAATGTTATCATTATAACCAAACTATTAAATTAGTGAGTATAAATAAGAATAAATGAATTATTAAATATAAATAAATTTAATATTCAACATAATTTTATTGAAAAACTCTGAGAGAATAATAAGTCAATTTTTTAAAGAGTCAATTTTTCTTCAAAAATTTGTTCTCATAAAAAATTGGTTATTTTTTTTTATAAGTGAATATTATGAATAATTTTTTGATGTTTTTTATAATTTTTTTTTATTAATTTTTTTTTAATTTATCATTTAAACACTATCTTAAAACAAAATTTTAAGACTTTTTTTAACAGTTTTATTTTTAGTGAATAGGGAAAAAATAATGATTGTTATTGAAAATTTAATTTTATGTTTCTAAATTTAAATAAAAATTAATTTTTTTTAAAATTAATTTATTTATTTAGATTTCAAATAATAAAATTTTTGATTTCTTAAATGTATTATTTTAATTTAATTTAGTTAAAAAAATATTTAATTTTCACTAGGACATTTAAAAAAACTATTTTTCATTGCATTTTACGGTTTAATTTTGAATTAAACTATTCAATTTATTTATTTTGAATTTTGAAAAATTGAATCTGTATTTGGAATTAGTGGGTCCATATTTTATATATTTTCTTCACTTTTTTTTAAAAAATGAATAGCAAGCTTAGTAATTTATGTTTGCACAATTATGGGTAAATCACTTAATTAATGTTAAAAATATAGTTATAAATGCTCGAAAATGACCCAAACACATGAATTAAGCTAATTGGATGAGACAATTTCATTTATAATCATCCATTATTCAATTATATGACACATTGGGTACATTTTTATTTGATTACACATATTAAAATAATTTTTCAAATAAAAGTAAAAAAATTTAAAACTATTGTTTTTAATAACTGAACTATATTTAATATGGGGATAAAAGATATCATCTATTAAAAATAGTATTTTGAACTCTAAAATATTTATCTTCATCATTATAATTTATTAATAATTTTCCATGAATTAATAATTACCATAAATTCTTAAACAATGCTGACTCAATAATTATACAGTTGATGGAAAAATCAAATAAATGATATTAAAAATACTAAAACTATTATAATTTTAGATTATTAATTTAATGAAAAAATTTAATATATTTATATGAAATTTTATTGATGTGATAAAATATATGGTTCAAATTTTACTTTTTTTTATGTTATAAGAAAATCTATGTAAATGAATAGTTCTAGAATTGATATCATTGATATTTTATGAAATTAATATTTTATTAAATGATATAAAATTAATAAAAAAATTATATTCAAAAAAATTAATTTGAAATGGTTTATGAAATCAATCATGATCAATTTATGAGAATTTTTTAAATTTATAGTAAAATTATTAACCATTAAAGCATTTAAAATGTTAATTTTGTGGTAATTGTAAAAAGGATTAACAAAGGGTTCAACAAAAATATAAGGAAACAAATATGATAAAAACATGTAAAAATTTTAGTTTATGAATTTATTAATACTTGTACTCATCTTGTCCAAAACATTATCAATTTAGAGTCATTTGGATATCCTAATTAATTTATATTAATTTTATATTTTTATAATTCCAAAAGTTATCCCCCCTCTATTATAAAAGGGAACCACTTATTCTCATTTATTATCACTTTAAAATTTATTAATTTAGGCCAATACCAACCCAAATAACATACTATAATTCCTTATATAATTATAGTGACCTTGTTTTTGTAATAATTCCATTCTTAGAGGTCTTAAGGTGTCAATCAATGTAGACTTTCCAGTAAAGAGGTACAGTTTTAACCACATGATTTGGTTTGGCTTCTTCATCCACCTCATTAAAATATTATTAAACCAATAGAAAATAAAAATAAATGCATCTTTCATATACTGAGGTCTTTATATGTTAATGGAGAAACCATTCTCCCTCTCTTATTTTCACTAATGGGAAATTAAATCATCATTCATGTATACAAATTAATAGCAACTCATGAAGCAATGCAATTCATTTTCAATCATTGTCTGTAAAGAATTTTTGTAATGATAAATTTGATATGTATATATATTTGATATTAATTAAATATTTATCATTATAAATAAATAATATATATTTTTATTTCTCACCTTTCCCTTAAATGATAAATGTTATCGACGTTCTAGCGTATGTGTGGACTACCACCTCCACGAACCGATGTGATTCATTTTTCATCACAACATCACATGGATAATAAATTTAATTATATTTAATGGATTTATATTATATTAATGATATTATTATAATTTTTTAATGAAAAAATAATATTCACATTCTTTCCATAATTAGAATTGAAAAATGGAAACGTTACTCATGAATATGTAAGACCTACAATATCCATTATTGTAACGTATTACATTATTTCTAACCAAATTCATTTTTTTGAATTAATTGTATAATTTAGGAATAAAACTTTTAATTATTTCATCATTATTAATTTTTATATGGTGGATTATTTACCACCTTGATAATAATCAACATATCGAAGTCATTTTTTTTACTTACGAACCGAATATCATGAGAATGTCTGATGTGAATTTAATTGATTAAGGGAAAATATATAGTATGGTAAGAGAAAAAATAAAATCATTAATAATGTTTTAAAAATGAATTATAAAATTAAATATATAAAGAATGTTCTTTATTAAGGAAGATAAAGATTTTATGTGACTTCTCGGGTTTAAGGTAAGTGACTTTTAAAAAATTATCTTTTAATATTTATCTTTAAACTCTATTTTCCTTCTATATCCATATTCTTAAAATAAATTAGTGAAGGTTTTTAATATTATCATATGATCTTTTTATGTAATTTTCCGCATGTTTTACTTTTTAATTGTTTTTAAAGGAATATTCTTGTTATTTTCCAAATGAGGTATTTTTAATTTTTTTTCAACAGTGTCAAGTAAATTTTTTAAAACTATACAAGATGATAAAAGTTTCCCTATATTAGGAAAATTCATTAGGTTTAAGCCTTCATTAAATGTTTAAAAATATAATTAAAAATAAAATTTAAAACTTTAATTATTTTAGAGGTTTTTAAATTAAGTTATTTCAAAATGGAATGGTTACTTTCTTTATGAATATTTTATGATTCTAAGTATAAAAAAAATAATTAATTATTTATGATTATATTATAGTTACCATTAATTATTATGATGAAGGATGGTTCTAATATAATCCAAGGATGTGTGGTTACATTATTAACTGATGATTTTTTGTTTTCTGATAAACCAATGGTTTGTGGTTCTAGGATAGCCATCCAATGCATTGGGTATGGAATTCAATAGTATGGTTATTTTATTTGTTAGAGTGATTATATGAGTGATATGAAAATTATGTCCCTTAAAACCTACATGTTTTATCATTTTTTTGTATGTGTTTTTATAGGTATATTTTGATTTATAAATTTAAGATTATGATATTTTTTAATGGAATTAAAATTCTATTTTTTGGTGAAAGGTGTATATTTTTTATTAAATTTATCATGAGTTTTTTATTATTTAAAATAAATCATTGTTATTATAATTTTTAAATTATGATTTCATATGAATTGTTTCATAATAGTATTTGATTAGATAAGTTGTTTTCATCGGTAATAAAAACATTATTTTAACATTAATTTTATTTTAGAAAATAGAAAATATTTATAATTGTTGAAAGGTCAAAAGTCCATTTCATTATTTCTATGTCCCTTAATATGATTTTTTTAGCTCATTCCATGTTTTAAATTTTTTTCACTGAGTATATGGATATAAAAATAAAAAAGGAGAAGTAATGTTAAAATTCATCAAAAATTTTAATGAAAGAAAACATGTTTTATCATAAAAGTTTTATTTTATGGAAAAACTTTATACTAAATAGAAGTTTACTATTCAAAATATATGGTATTATTATGTTAAATTTAATAAATAAATATATAAACCACTAATCTGAAATGATCATTGGGAATGAAATAAAATGAAATCTAGTCTAAAGACACTAGGTTAAGAAATATTTATGGTCGATTCCTTATAGTTGGTATTAGAGAAGGGTTTAGATACCTATAGAGGGTTGTAAATTTTTTATGAATATGTTTAAATTATTATATAACCATAGTAGTTAGTATGTTAGGGGGAATCATAGTTATTTTGGACAAATCAGAATAGTTTGAGATAACATGAATAATTAAATCTTAGTAACTATCCTACTCATAATATTGTATATTATTATTTTATTTTTTGGTCACACTATAATTTTTTGTTTTAGTAAATAGATAGATATAGTGGGTACTAAGGAACCAATGTTTCAAATACCCATGGATATTTAGGTGAAAATGACCATAAAGGTAACTATATACAATGATACATGTTTCTATAATATAGAAAGAATATAACATGAAAATGTATTAAAAGTATGGTAATAATTTTTATATGTGGGAATAATGTTTATAAAGAAATAATCATGAAAATAAAGTGGAATCAATCAGTTAATTCCATGTAGTGAAAAAAAGGTATTCCCAACAAATCAATTGAATGTTTTAAATATGGGGTGATTCTTTATTTTGAAAATTTATTTCTTTGAGGGATGGTTATTGAATGATATCAGCTAGACCGAAAAAATATATATTTAGTAACAACAAATTCTAATATAGTTCAATATGAGTAAATAAAACTTCACTTATTAATTTTATGATTTTTTTGTCTTATGCTTTAGAATTTTTGAATATTAATACATGATTAATTTTATTTATAGGAAATATGTATGAAAGAATAAGATTGAAAATCATGGTTAATGGATTTTTGTTAATGTTTAATGATTAATTTGTATAATTAATATTCTATTGATGAGTTATGGTAGAATAATGGATTATCATAAGTTTAAAATAATTAAAAATATTTTTATTATTTGAGTACATTAGGTTATTTTATTGTATTTTTAAAGGTTTTTAAGGTATACGTAAACCTTATGTTTATCTAGTGAAAAAATTATTTTAAAGAATAATTTTTTTTAGTTATGTGGAAATAATTTTAAAGATAATGGATATCCTTTGGGTTTATATGATCTTTGGTTTTGAAATAATTACTGTTAATTAAATTTTTTGGGATGGAAAATTAAAGGTATTGGATAACCTTTGTAGTTAAAACATTTTATTCATATTAAAGTTATTTTTAATGATTTTAATCAAATTTCATGGAATGTTATATGAATTATATTAATATATTATTAAAATAAATAAAACCCATAGTCCACATGACAACCCGTCGCATTAGGTAAGGTCCGATGGATTAAACCTACAACTGATGGGATATAAGGGCACATCACTTACCACGGGCCTATATGATGTACTATATAATATAGTTTGTTATCATTAATAAATGAATGGAAATTGATATATAAATTTTATTTTTGGATTATATGAGTTATCATATATATTACCAAGGGATTGAAAATGGATTTGGTGATTTAGTTATTAATGTTATTTTTCAAGAAGATCACTATAATTTTGGGGAATATTATATGATTAAGGTAAACATAATATTATGTGATTTTGTTGTATAAGTGAAGGTTAAATTTTTTCTTTATTAAACATATGATTTTTATATTTTATTCATTTGATTTAGGTTATTTGTCAGAATAATTAACATATTTTATAGATTATGTGATTAATAAAATTTAATTTTTGTCATGAGACATTATGAGTGGTTGATGTAATTTTTAACTAAATATTAAATTTTTCTTAGAAGTCTTTGTTAAAAAAAATTAATTTTGGGGTTTTAGTATTATCCTAGAATAATTTTGTGTAATTTTAAAGAAATTTATTAATTTAATGATTTTTTTTATTTTTGAGTAATTTTATTGAATTTTTATGATCAAAGTTTCATTTCATCATTTGAAGGTTTATTCAATTTAAGAATTTTCAAACCTTATAATAAAAATTTTGGTTTTGGTTAAAGTCTAAATATAGGAAGAATCATATGTTATTAATTTTTTACTTTTAATTCACGTGCTTTATTCTTATTTGGAATAATAATTATTCAGAGAAAATTATTATATTATGGTAGAAATTTATTAAAGGATGATACTATAATTTTAGGTTAGTATATCTCCCTATTTTCATAGTATAAGCAGTAAAATAATTCATCATCATTAGGAAAAATATTATGAAAAAAATGTTATACATTTACTTTCATTACCAAGAAATCAATGGTCTTTTAACCCATTATAGATTTATGTTTTTTATGGTTAACATTCACAAGACTATATTCTTTTTCACTATATTTGAGTACATGGTAGTTATTTTTCTCTTCTATATACATTATTTCATTTCACATATATTTTTCTCCTACATAAAATTTCAGTATGTGTAATTCTAGATAGCCTTCAAACATTAATTTCTTTCTTTTCAAGAATATATTTTATTAAAAAACATTGTGAGGTGCATTTTCAACAATGAAATTTTTAAAAATCAATCTCCAGTTACCAAGAATAAGTTCAAATTATAAGGCCTTAGTTTCATTTTTGTGTGTGTGTGGGGGGGGGGGGGTAGAATGTAATATCCCAATATTTTATAAGTAAATACTAGGTTAGATATCATATAAGATACAAAAACTAGATCATAATGATGTAATGAAATATTATTATTTAAAAGTGACCATAATAACTTATCCTTCAAATTGGTGGGTAAAAATATGAATAACTGATTTTTGAAGTAAATGTAACTGTATAACTTAATAAAATTGTATTGATAAAAATTTGTAAAATAATCACTCAATTTATAGAAAAGTTATTTTATTATTCAAAAATACCTTTCCTTAAATAATGTTTTTATTTTTTTATTATTGAATACTAAAATGAGTATTATAATTTTTTTATATTTTTTTGAAAAAAATAATTTCATTATTGAATTCAGAATGTAAATATTATCTTAGGATTATTAATTTATAAATTCCATAAAAGTTTTATTTTCAATGATTAGTAAAAAATAAATATTTTTTAATTATAGTTTCATTTAATTATGTACAAAGTCAAGTTCTATTTTGGATTTGTTTTCTAATTTAATTACTCAATTTTTATTTGAAATAACCAATATTTTTTTCTAAATTTATTTTATAATCTTATTTAGAATGAAACTTTTTTTCCAAAAAAGTACATTTTTCCAAAGAAAATAATTTTCATCGTGTTATGCCAGTTTAATTTCAAATTTAATTATGCCAAATCCATATTAATTTTTTTAAAATGGATTTCATATTAAGTATCATTCTGTCAAATTTTTTAAATAATTCCCTTTTATTTCTTAAAAAAAAGAAAGAGTAACGTTTGTAACTTTTGTAACCATGTTTTATGTTAAACCAAGAAATTAAAGCATAAAATAAAATTATATGACTTTGATAATGACCATGAAGGATCCTTTAATCTATTGTTATGAGTCAATTTCATCTATACTATTCCAGGATTTGGTTATATGGAATTTTTTATCCATTTGGATGTGAGTATACCTGTAATAATATTTTGTTTAATAAAATTTAAATAATGTCTCATATTTATTTTTTAATAATTATAATATGTTTTACATTATAATAAACAAAAGATATTTTCATTTATAAATAGTATTTTAAAATATAAAAATTTATGTTCATCATGGTAATTTATTTTTATTTTTTTAAAATTAATTATTACAATAAATTCTTACATAATGATGATACACTAATTATTAAAATAATAGTAAAATAAAATAAATGATATTAAAAATATACTAAGTAATATAATTAGAGATAATTAATTTTAATCAAGAGTTTGATATATTAAAAATACATGTTGGTGATGTATTAGAATAATTTTTCCTTTCTATATTTACTTGTTGTCTTGATGTTTTACTAAAATCCAAGTAGATAAATAGATTAAAATTTGACAATATTGATATATTATGAAAATAATATTTTATCAAATGATTTACAAATAATAAAAATATTACATAAGGAAAAATAAATTTGATATGATTAATTAAATCTACCAGGGTACATTAATTTTTCTTTTTTCCTTTTATTGTAAAATTATTAACCCATAAAGTCCAATAACAATTAATATTGTTGTAATTGTGAAGAAGATTAATGAATGGATAAAACAAAATGATAAGGGTAAAAATGTGATCCAATTATGTCTAAATTTTATTTAGTGAGATTATTTCAACACATAATCATATTATCATATAATAATATCAATTTGGATCCATTTGAAAATCAAAATTAATTTACAAGTGATTTAAATTTTAAGAATTCAAAAAGTTCCGCTATTTTATAAAAGGGAAGTACTTCCTATCATTTATTTAGAATTTATAACTCAATGGTTCATTCAATATATAACCAAAAAAATCATAAAATCACTACTTTATTCTAAAGGTATTATTTTTAGCATAACACAAATCTTATAGGTCTGAAGCTGTTAATCAATGGAAAATTTCAAAAGAAGATGGGTAGTTTTTAACCGCTTATTTTTTTAATTCTTCTTACACCACATTAAAATCTTCTGTAAAAATGATAAAAAACCATTATTTTAAATATTATTATTAGTTTTTATTTTAATCATGAAACTTATACACCACTATACTTCCATCAATTGGGAAACAAGACCTTCCTTCTTTTATAATGTTGTTATTGCATATGTGTAGACTACCGCATCTATGAAGATATTGGAGTCTTTTTTCACCACCACATCACATGGATGATATATATAAGTATATTAAAATAATTAATATTATTTTATGATAATTATATTATTATTTAAAGATAAAATAATACATAATATCATTCCATAATGATTTTTGAAAAATGGAAACGTTACTCATGCGTATGTATGAACAATTATCTCCATGATTGCAAGGTAATCCATTTTTATAACCATATTTAATGGTTGTATTTTAAATTATAATTTTTTTGTAAATTTTTTTATTTATTTCAGGATTATTATTTGTAGATGGTGTATTAATGATCACTTTGACCACAATTAATATACCAATGTTATTTAGGACTTATAAACAAAATATCATCAAAATATCTGATGTGAATTTACTATATTAATTATATAAATATAGTAAATTTAGAGATATAATATAAATAATAATAAAATTGATAAAATTTATTAGGAATTTAAATAGTAATTATATGTTTAATATTTAGAATAATAAAGAACTTATGTGATGAGCCAGTTACAAGTTAATGGGATTTATTTAAACAATTATCATTTAAAATTTCCCTTCAAAATCTATTTTTACTCCATATCCATAATTAAAAAAATGTTTTATAAAAGGGTTATATTGCACTCCTATTATTTTTTAAATTCATTTTTACCCTGATATGAATTCTTATAAAATGGTTTGAAATGAATCTACATATCATTTTCCCTACAAGGCACTTTTCACCTTTTTTGAATATTGGTGAAGGAATGCTTTTTAACTTATACGACATGAATGACTTTTCCCACAGTAATGACTAATATTTTTATTGAATAATATTCTAAATGCTTTCAAGGTTATTTTTAATGAATTTTTTTTATTTCAGAATTTCATATTTTTTTTAAAAAATAAGTGATTTCAAATTTGAAAGCTTATTTTTCTCAAGACCATTATTGATTATAATGGTGAAAATTATTTATTTAGTGTTCAATGATTACGTTATGGTTTTGGGAATTCTTATGATGATTTTTGTTTCAATTACAAAAAATGTAGGTGGAAATGTTATTAACCAATGATGGGTGGTTCCATGATAAAATAAGAATGGGTGGGTCAATGATATCCCACCAATGCATTTAGAATATAAGTAGACCATATGGTTATTAAATGTTTAAGAGTGATTATACTAGTGAAATGAAAATGATTTTACATGTAATCTGAATTTTTTATCTAAGATTTATATACGTTTTATAGGAATATTACAATTTACCAAGGTAATATAATGATATTATGTTTAAAGGAAATCATATGACATTTTTTTGGGTGAAAATGTCAACTTTGTAAAAATAGGTATCTATAGTTTTAAAGGATTTCATGGAAAAATTTATGAGTTTTATTTTTTCAGTTAAAATTTATATGATGTTTTTTGATATAATATTTTAGTATAGTATTTTGTTACACGGGTCTGAAAATTTATATTTTAAACAAAAAGATAAATTTGAAAAATGAAAAATTTTATAATTTTTCATTGACTTTCTGTATATTTATTTATTTTGTTTTGTCCCATACTATGTTTTCTCTACTCATAACATGTATTAATATATTTTTCATAGGGTTTATAGATGAGAAATGGGAGATGAAAATTCAAGATAAAAGTCGCGATTATTTTTCATGAAAAAAATGTTTTATAATAAATGTTTTGTTTTGTTGAAGAAATGGATACTAAGTGTAAGTGTTATCTTTGTAATATAATTAATTGTGGTTTTATAGTTATGTCTAAAATCCCTAAAAAATAGACCTAAAATTTCATTAGTAATGAAATAAAATGATATATAGCCATAATACACTAGATTAAGTAATTTTTTTATGGTATATCCTTACATATATTGCCAATTTTTGTGGTTAGGTTTAGCTAATAATGTTTTAAAATTATTCCTTGGTTCATTTAAGCTCAATTTTCTTATGTGACATAGTATATAAAATAAATCCTATTTATTTCTAGATAAATATATTCTTAAATTTTTTGTTGTTATATTTTATAACCTTAAATAAATTTTTTCATCATAATTTGAACTTTAGTTCGATAAATAAGTCTTTGACATTTTAAAATACATTTTTTGAAATCCAACCATGTAAAATTAGTTGATAATAATTATCTTTAAAAATAGAGAAATTTAATTATTAATGTCATATGTAATAACACATATTTGTTTTCAAAATTTGAGAACATTAATGGGAAGTTAAAATATGGTCATGGAAGAAAAGAAAAATGTCTAAAAAATGATAGATTATGAAGGAGATTAATAATCCTATGAAAACCATTAATCATGATAAATTCAAAAAAATGAAATCATAAACCAATGATAAGTGAAAAATAAAATCAATTCATCAGAAATAAAGGAAATTGGATGTCATTTTTTAAGGTCATTTACCAAGAGTTGAATAATTATTTTATAATATAGATTAATAATATATGGAAATATACATTATTGATGAGTAAAATTTCATCCTTTGATCAATGTACACAACAATATCATATTTTATTTCAATAAATGAGTATTGAAGATGAATTATTTATGCATGAAAATAAAAAATCAAATTATAATGGGTCACATAATCCAAAAAATATTATCATGTTATTCCTACTATGTTTATACATTATTCAAAAAAAAATGGTTAGTATTGGGTAAGATAATTCCCAAAATGAATACAACTTTATATTATTTCAAAATCATTAACAATAAAACCTAGTGTTCAACATAATGTCTTTGATAAATAACTAACCAACATATTTTTATAAATATTTGCAACCAAGTTTGAAAGTAAAAAATCATAATGATTTGATCATAAAATTTCAAATATTTAATTAAAATTTACTTCTATTCAGAATTATCCATTTATAAGGTCACATAAATAAAAAATATATTAAATTATAATATAATATCCATGATATACTAATAATTTTCATAAATAACATTAATCACCTTAAATACTTATTAAAATCATACACTCTTCCAATAACTTACTCAATAAGTAATCATCAAATAAAATCCCAAAATATTAATTTTTTTTAATAATATTATGTTCCCAAAAATTATAGTGATCTTTTTCTAAAATAATTATTCAAATTACACCTAAGGGTTAAATCTTCTACATCCCATATAAAATATCTCACAAAATATTATTAATCACCTCAAAATTCTATCACTTGAAACCCAAAAAGAGGTTTCTAAACATTTGAAGATATGATTAAATTTAAATATATAAACCCATTATGGTTTCCCTAACCCTTAAGATAACCTAAAATTAAAACATCCTAATTTAAATTTTTATTAACCCTTCTATGATACCAACTATAAGGACTCAACCTTAAACATTACATAATCTAGTTTATATTTATTAAATTCCCAAATTTTATTTAGCATTACTATTTTAGAGAATTTGGTTCTCAACCTTAATGAATTAAATATAATATCACAAATTTGACACATCAATATAGGATCCATTTATCCTACAAAACGAAACTTATATTATATAAAAAGTTTTCAACTATAGAAATATATTAAAAATTTTCATGTTAACCTCATCATTATTCTTAATAATCCTTAAAACCATATAATTTTTTTTAAAACATGAGATGAGAAGAAAATTATAATTATAAGAAATTAAGCGAAATAATGAAACAAATTATTTCATGAATAATTATGAAATATTTTCATTTTAAAAATAGTACATTTGGTTAAAATACATTTTATTTAATAAGAAATCCACTTTTATAGTCAATGTTTTTTATAAAAAATAATATGAAATATTATAGAAGAAATAAAAAACAAAAAGGTTCATTCAAAATAATGATAAACTTATGAAATTATTTATAAAAAGTAATAAATTTCACATTTTTTAATTAGAAAATATATTTATTTAAACATATGATAATGAGTAATCACATGATAGCATAATATAAATAACATGGCATCATGAGATCATTGTAACATAATAAATTTGAATGAAACAAAAAACATAATATAGTCATAATTAAAGAATAACTATAGTGACACTAGCCATATTATCATGGAGTTGGTGTATACTTTAATACATTGGCATAAGAAATAAGTAATAATGTAACACCCCGAGCTTCCATGATACGCTTCTCATTCAATAATGCAATACCTTGCATTGTACGCAACTTCGAGTTCTAACACACCACAACTAATCAAAGTAGCCTTTATGAATAGTAATAACCACTTTTTAAATTTATATAAATTTTATATTTCAAAATGTACTTCATTTTTGTATTCCTAATATTGAAATTAGCCTATGTTGAATTTTTTGTAATTTTCTCAGAACTTCCAAATTTTTATGAATAGTGAAAAATACTTAAAACAACTTTTTTAATCAAAATAATTTATAGTGATAAGTTATAATATTGAGTAGTTTTAAAGTATAATTAGAATATATTTTTACCATTTTATCCAATGGTGTTCATTAGAATTAATTTCACTTTGAAATTGGACATAAACAATTGTCAATCTTTTAATATATATTGTTTCTTAAAAACACGCTATTTGTTGTGACAACGGAAATTAATTATAAAATTAATTAATTCAACTTATATGTTTGTAATTTTATAAAATAGACATCATTTTTGAATTCGGAATATCAATTATAGCTTAGGGTGAAATTTTGGCATTGTTCTGAAAAACTTCAATTTTTGATGAATAGTGAAACCACTAAGTGGTAGCTAAAAAATTGATTTTTTGTTTAAATGAAATATTACCACTTATGTGGTTTCATTTTCAAAAATCCGACATACATGGTTGTCACTAAGAAGTATAATGTGGTTCAATGAGATTAAAATAATTTTTTGGTGAATAGTAACTTTTAAGTTCTTAATCGCGATTAGAGGTAATTAGTGTAGTTTAAGGTAAAAATAATGTTTTAATAATATGAGATGAGCTTGACACATGTCCTACCCTCATTGGATATGCCATGGCAGACCAAGAAAATCCATGGGTCATCTTGGGGACCCCATGGAGCCACTTTAGTTAGAAAATGACATAAATACCTTTTATTTAATGTTAAAATAAAAAATGACACAAACATGAAATGTTTTAATAAAACAATTTTTACATGGGGTTATACAAGTCATATTTTTGACTATAAATATTAATTGGAAATATAAAAGGATTTCCTACATCATAATATTTTTTTTATAATTTTTAGACATTAAATAAATTAAATTATCTATGACATCATTATGATGCAGCGATGACCTCATTATTTAACGATTTTAATAAAATGAAAAGATAATGTACAATCCAAGCTTTACACTTGTCCAAAAACTATTGGATGGGTATATTTCGAACCCTTATCACCTTAGAAACGAATTATATAAGTGTGGGACCTTTAGAATCCGAAAATCATTGTATAATAATGTAACATTTCCTTACTTTCCAAGAGTGCCCCTCCTCTCCTCTTATAAAAGGCCCCCACCTCTACCACCTCATTCACACTTTAAAGCCATTTTCCTCGGCCAACCTCTGACCAAATACCCTCCCAACTTCCCTCCCTTACTCCTAGAAGCCTCACTATGGGAAGAATTCTTCCCAAGGAAGCCTTTGGCTAAAATCAAAAAGAGTTACCCAATTTTTAGGTAATGTATTCTCTAATGATGTTTTGTTTTATTTTGCTTCTCCAACCCCTTAAAATCTTTTAATTCATTTCTTTTGTAACAAGAACAGTATCCTCAATATAATAGGATGTTGGTATAAGAAGGATTCGAGCTACACTTACACACACCTACATCTAATGGTTAAAGAACATACTATTTCTGTGGATGGCAAATTTCTGCCTCACGAAACGATGATTGTTCAAAACTCATATAAACACATTCAAAGGTGGCCATTAAGATGTCACTATATTTATATATGATATATAATATATTTATTTTTTACTTATGCTTCTTTATTTCTCATTTATGTCATACTTTATGATTTCCATTATGGGTAAACGCGATAATTTCATTTTAGGAAGTGCGGACAACCGCCCCCTCAAAGTGATTTGAATCGTTAATGCCATATGTAGGATATATAAAGGATGGAGTAAATGGTATTATACACTATATTATACTGGAATTATATTATACATTTATATCATTATGATTTCATTCCATTAAATACGAAATAGAAATGAAAGTAGCGTTCATGCGTACGTACGGCTTACCGTCTCCATGAACGGTGCATTTCATTTCATACCTCTAAATGTTACGTAATATTATAAATGAATGTATATACTGTATATATATGATATATATGATATCTAAATCATGAATATAATTGTGGATATAATGGATATTTCACCACATGAACAACATGTAATTATAAGAAGTTTATTTTTGACTCAAGTACCAAAGATCGACAAAACGACCGTTATTAACTTAAATAATTACATAATGTTCATAACATGGTAATAAGTGATATAAAAGGAATAATGAACATGAAAAAGGTTCTTAAGTAAATAGAAATTAACTCTAGTTTATTATTCAGGAGGTTAAAGAACGGTCGATTCAGGACAAGACGCAAGGTAAGGGAATTTCTTAACCCAACTTCCATTATTTGCGTTAATCTCCTACTTTCAAATTATGTCATGATATTATTATGTCTTATTTTGTATTCTTTATGTGTACCTATAGTGTAACACCCCAGGTAAATAAAGAATATGGCATTTCATATTTATCCATATTTGTGAATAAAATATTTAAATGACTTTAAAGGGGACGCTATGCTCGATGGCGTACCCAACACGCAACAACGAGTTTCTTGGGAATCTTACGTTGCACTCTAATAATAAAATAATATTATTTTAAATGGTAGTTAACATGTAGCCGTTGTAATGGCGGGAATGGATATAAATAACTAAAATATGATTATATATGTTCTTAAATATTTTTAAATTTATACAATAAAAGATAAAGGCTTAAAATACGGAAAGAATTCAATTTTAGGCGTATATGCCGTAGTTTTCACTAAAGGTTCACTTATCACCTTTTTGATGGAGAACCGTCATTAAATATAGTTTTGTTCACTCTTAAACATTCTTTTGGACCAAATAAAACTCTTATTAAGAATCGGGACATCAAAATTTACTTTTTGTAAATTTTTGGTATCTTTCCGATAAAGTTCATTTTTTTAATGAATAGTGTAAAATGTTGTATTTTAATTCAAAACCACTTTTTAATCTAATTTATTTATATGATTAGATTATATTTTGAATTGTTTTTAAAGTGAAATTAGAAAATATTTTTACCATTAAATCCAATAGTGGTCGTTGGAATCAATTTCACTTTGAAATCAGACTTAAACTAGTGTCAATCTTTTGATACTTATTGTTTCATAAAACACGCTATTTGTCATGACAGCGGGAATTAATTATTAAATTAATTAATGTGACTTATATGTTTTGAATTTTGTAAAACGGGATTCATTTTTGAATTCAGAATATCAAATATAGCTTAGGGTGAATTTTTGGGATTTTTCTGAAAAACTTCAATTTTTGATGAATAGTGAAACCACTAAGTGGTACTTATAAAAACTGATTTTCCGTTTAAATGAAATTTTTCCATCATTGTGTTTTGATTTTCAAAAATCCGACATACATGGTTGTCATTAATAAGTAAAATGTGGTTCAATGAGATTAAAATAATTTTTTGGTGAATAGTAACTTATTAAGTTTTTAATCGCGATTAGAGGTAATTAGTGTAGTTTAAGGTAAAAATGATATTATAAGAATCTGAAAACACAATGACACTTGTCCTACACATATTGGTTGTATCATGGCCGACCAAGAAAAGCCATGGGTAAACTTGAGGACCCCATGGATCCACTTTGGTTGGGAAATGACATAAATAACATTTTATTTAATGTAAAAGTAAAATTGACACAAACATGATATGTTTTACTAAAACAATTTTTAAGTGGGGTTATACAAGTCATCTTTTTGATTATAAATATTCATTGGAAAGATAAAAATATTTACTACATCATAGTATTTTTTTTATAATTTTTAGACATTAAATAAATTAAATTATTTATGACATAATAATGATGCAGCAATGACATCATTATTTGACGATTTAAATAAAATGGAAAGATAATGTAAAATCTATGAACTACACATGTCCAAAACTTATTGGATGGGTGGATTTCGAACCTTTATAACCTTATCCACGAATTATATCAATGTGGGACCTTTTGAAACCGAAACACATTTTTCAAATAAAGTAATATTTCCTTACTTCCCAAAAGTGCCCCTCCTCTCCCTTATAAAAGGCCCCCACCTCTACCTCATTTAACACACTCCTCAAGCATTTGGCTCGGCCAACCCCTGCCCATTTACTCTCTACACATCCCTCTACTCATCCTAGAGGATTCACTTTGGGCATAATCCTTTCAAAGGAAGCCTTTAGGCTCAAATCAAAAGGAGTTACACTTTTAAAGGTAATTCATTCTCTCATGTTCATTTGTTTTATTTTGCTTCTCCAACCCCCTAAACTCTTTTTATTTACTTCTTTTGTAATAACACCAGTATCTTCAATATACTAGGATGTTGTTATAAGATTTATTCGAGCTACACTCTCACACAACTACATCAAATGGTTAAAGAACATACGGTTTCTGTGGATGGTGAAATTCTGCCTCCCGAAACGATGATTGTTCAATACTCATTTAACACCTTCAAAGGTGGCCATTATGATGTCACTATTTTTATATATGATATATAATATGTTTATGTTTTATTTATGCTTCTGTAATTTTCATTTTTGTCTTACCTTTATGGCTTCCATTATGGGTATACGCGATATCTTCATTTAAGGAAGTGCGGACTACCGCCCCCTCAAAGTGATTTGATTCGTTAAATACCATATGTGGGATGTATAAAGGATGGAAATATGATATTATATATGATATTATACTGGAATTATAATATACCTTTATATCATTATTATTCCATTCTATAAAATACGAAATAGAAATGAAAGTAGCGTTCATGCGTACGTACGGCTTACCGTCTCCATGAACGGTGCATTTCATTTCTTACCTCTAAATGATTATGTAATGTTATAAATTCATGCATGTACTGGATATATATGAAATATATGATATCTACATAATGAATACAATTCTGGATATAATAAACATTTGGCCACACGAACAACATGTAATTGTAAGAAGTCCACTTTCGACTTAAGAACCAAATATCGGCAAAACAAATATTATTAACTTAAATGATTACATAATGTTTATGACATGGTAATAAGTGGTATAAAAGTAATAATGAACTTTAAAAAGGTTCTTAATGAATTATAAATTAACACAAGTTTATTATTCAGGAGATTAAAGAACGATCGAGTCAAGTCGGACCCGAGGTAAGGGATCCAACTCCTCTTTTTCTTTTTAAGTTCACACTTTTATGTAATTCCTTTTAAAGCTCATATTTATTGTTATTGGGATGATCTTTTATATTAAACTTACTGTAATTTTTATGTTCATGTGATGAGAGACCCTATTTTCTCTCATCAATCCATTTTGGAAGTTTTGAGTGGCGCCGTTAGGCTGCCGAATTTTCGTAAGAGATCTAACCTCTCTCTTTCTTTTTAAGTACTCTCCTTTGTGTCACTTCTTTTAAGCTCCTATTTGTAATGTTGGGGGATGTTATTTTATATTCCTCTTGCTGTAAATTTTAGTGTAATGTGATGAGATACCCTATTTGATCTCATCAATCCATATTCAGAAGTTTTATGTGGCGCCGTTAGGCTGCCGAGTTTTCGTAAGGGATTTTTTCATCTCACTTTTATTCCCGTGAGATTTATGCTACATTTGCCACAAATTCCATTGATTGGTGTATGTACTGCCCATTATTCTACTCTTTGTGTAATATAATTTCGTTTATGAGTATTTACATCAATGATCTATTGTCCTTCTTTCATGGGGTGTACGTTTTGAAAGATACCCAAGTCGGTAAGGGAACCTTTCACCCTCCTCTTTTTTTAAAAGACTTATTTTGTTGGGTCTTTTAATTTACATATTGTTATGTTGGGATATGTTCTCATATATCCTTATTGGTGTAAATTTTATTTCCAAGTGATGAGATACTCTTTTTATCTCTCATCAACTCATTTTGATGTGATGCCGTTAGGCTGTCAAGGGAACTTTTTAACACAATTTCGATTTCTTTGGGTTCAACATGTAGTCATTGAATATGTCATCCATTGAATATGTGTGAATGACCTTTTATTGTTGTACACTTAATGTCCACTTATATTGGGTGTATTTATATTTGTCACACATATTTTTGAGATTGATTTGTCCTTAATTTAAGGATACCTTCTTTATAAGGGATTTCACCACATTTGACATTTCTATTGAGGGTTCATTGTTGTTATGCACCAATTCACTCTTATATGGTGTATATACTGTCATTTGGAGTATTATATCATGAATCATTTTATTCTCATGATATTATAAAGTTCTGACTAAATGTTATTCCTCGATTATTGTATTCAAGTGTCTCTAATTTTGGTAAAACCCCTTTAACCAAAATATCGTTTTAAATGTTTTAATTATTTGTTCTTATTAATATCCATGTTTTCAAAATGGTTTTAAGGATTTATTTATATGGATATTAATGGTTTAAAATGTTAAAATCTTCAAGGTGGTATGGGACACTTTGATTCAAAAATCTCTTTATTAAATGTTTTAAATGGTTTTGGAAATGGTTTCTTTTTAAATGGATTCATTATTTCGATATCCTAAAATGTTATATTGTGATTGAAATGTGGAAATGTTATGTTTCCTTTATTCATGTTTATGTGATATGATTATGTTATGGTTCTTGGGCATTGTTATGAAGAACGGGTGGTTCCGTGATAAACTAAGGGCGGGTGAGCCCGATATAGCTCTCCAATGCATTGGGTAACGCGAAGGAGTGAAACGTTAAGGTTTCTCCGAAGAGATTTAGGGAATATACTGTGATGGGTATTCCAAATGTAACCAAGAGGGTTACTCCCTACGTAAGAATGTTATGAATGCCTCAAGTTACCTTTATGTCTTATGTTTTCTATGATTTATTCATGGTTTGATGAGGTATGTTAAAGTGCCTATGTTTTATGGGTAAAGTATGATTTCATTCTCATGTATATATGAACTCATGTTTCCTTTCCATATTTTTTGTAACCCTTACTGAGCTTTTTATGCTCATCCCATGTTTTTGAAATGTTTTTCACAGGTCAAGGGAAAGGTACATGATGTGATGATAGTGTCAAGGATGTGTCAAGAAAGAATCCGTGTTATATTTTAAATATGTTTCCGTTGATGGGAAGAATGAATACTGTCTTTTATGTAACCACTTTGTTTAAATGTAGAATGTAATGAAAGTTTCATGATCTAATTCTCTAAAACTCTAAACCTGAAAAGATCCTCAATGTGTAATCTTGTAATAACTCAAGATTAAGTAAGGTTTAAGGCTGGGGCCTTATAGTTGGTATCAAAGGGAGGTTTAGATAACTTTAGAGGTTAGGGTATTCCTTAAGCATAAGTGACATTACCATAATGGTTAGGATTTCAGATTGAGTCCTAGTTTTAGATAGAGTGAATGAGTAAGTGTATATTAGTGTTTACCTTCCTCATTAGTACATGATGGTTTTGTTGATATACTCACACTGACATTTCTGTTTTTAGTATGGCTGGATCTCGCAGGCACCAAAGTGACAATTGGTTTGAAAGAAACTGTGGTGGATCTATGATTAAGATACTAGATAAAATGGAGGATTCAATGAGGAAACTCATGGTTGTTCTAAACCAACTATCAAGGAGTCATGATCAACCACTTCAACCTTGGTGAGTTCTCTAGTGCATCATGTACGAGATGGCCAACTCGATGTGGAAATTCAGGTAATAATTATTAAGGTAACCATTAGGGTTTATATGATCCTTAATTTTGAGGTAATTATGGGTTATTATATATTCTGATGGAAAATGAAAGGAATGAGATAAAATTGAGGATAAATTATGTTATGGTTATTTTTTATGATTTTATCCCTTTTTGGGAAATGATTTAAGAATTATATAGTTTTGGAAAAAGGAAAACACGCAGACCGTGTGACAACCCGTTGCGTCGGACAAAGCTGCGGGAATCGAACCCACAACCAATGTGCGACTGGTATTTATCGCCTACCACTGGACTACGTGAAGTCCCTGGTTAGTTTGACTGATTCATTCTAGTTATATGATTTTATGAATTAAGAGTAAGTTGATTTTGGGTTATTTATGAAAATGATTAACCTATCATGGAGGATATGTGATTAGGTTAATTACTTTTCAAAACGAGACTTTAGGAGCAACTGATATTGTTTGGAGATAAATGTTACGATTTATTTTGGAAGACTATGTGACTAAATCCTTCAAATATTTGGGTTTCAATCTTATATTGGTTTACTTTGAAGAATTTTATGGACAAGTTGATTATAGAATGGTCCTCGTTGAACTTTCGGTTTTGTTGGACAAATTTTGGAGATTAAGAATAGATTTTCTTTTTATAAAGGGTTATCCTTTTCTGGATTATCTGATCTTGTACTAGACTATTTGGTTTTGGTTTTGGTTAAAGTCTAAAGACATGGGAAGTATATAGTTCTATTTTTTGGATTAGGTGATCCTCTAGAAGTTTCTTATAGTACTCTTAATGTGAACAAGTCTTCCTAAATACTCGTCTTTTGGAGAAAATATGAGTTTGTGTAAGGAATCTAATAAAAGTTGAAAGTCAATATGATAAGTGATTATGTTTCCTTATGAATAAATTCCTCAATAAAAAGTAACTTAAAACAAAAATTTTGTCTATTAAATTTTCCTACTGGGAATCGAACACCGTTTAACCCATCACAAGTTTGTGATTTTCTTATTGTTAACTTTCTCCTAAACATGTTTTCTATCACTCTCCATCATAACATGACCCTTTGTTTTTTCCTCCATGTCCATATTTTCATACTTGGAATCCTATTATGGGTTAACTCGGGTGACCATTGTACTTATCTTTCCTTATTTTAAAGTGTTTGTTTTACTGACTTTTGTTCCGATGTGGGACTTTCAAAGAAATTTCCAAGCGCAATTTTAAAATTGCGAGGACGCAATTCCCAAAAGGGGGGAAGGATGTAACACCCCAGGTAAATAAAGAATATGGCATTTCATATTTATCCATATTTGTGAATAAAATATTTAAATGACTTTAAAGGGGACGCTATGCTCGATGGCGTACCCAACACGCAACAACGAGTTTCTTGGGAATCTTACGTTGCACTCTAATAATAAAATAATATTATTTTAAATGGTAGTTAACATGTAGCCGTTGTAATGGCGGGAATGGATATAAATAACTAAAATATGATTATATATGTTCTTAAATATTTTTAAATTTATACAATAAAAGATAAAGGCTTTAAATACGGAAAGAATTCAATTTTAGGCGTATATGCCCTAGTTTTCACTAAAGGTTCACTTATCACCTTTTTGATGGAGAACCGTCATTAAATATAGTTTTTTTCACTCTTAAACACTCTTTTGGACCAAATAAAACTCTTATTAAGAATCGGGACATCAAAATTTACTTTGTGTAAATTTTTGGTATCTTTCCGATAAAGTTCATTTTTTTAATGAATAGTGTAAAATGTTGTATTTTAATTCAAAACCACTTTTTAATCTAATTTATTTATATGATTAGATTATATTTTGAATTGGTTTTAAAGTGAAATTAGAAAATATTTTTACCATTAAATCCAATAGTGGTCGTTGGAATCAATTTCACTTTGAAATCGGACTTAAACTAGTGTCAATCTTTTGATACTTATTGTTTCATAAAACACGCTATTTGTCATGACAGCGGGAATTAATTATTAAATTAATTAATGTGACTTATATGTTTTGAATTTTGTAAAACGGGCTTCATTTTTTAATTCAGAATATCAAATATAGCTTAGGGTGAATTTTTGGGATTTTTCTGAAAAACTTCAATTTTTGATGAATAGTGAAACCACTAAGTGGTACTTATAAAAACTGATTTTCCGTTTAAATGAAATTTTTCCATCATTGTGTTTTGATTTTCAAAAATCCGACATACATGGTTGTCATTAATAAGTAAAATGTGGTTCAATGAGATTAAAATAATTTTTTGGTGAATAGTAACTTATTAAGTTTTTAATCGCGGTTAGAGGTAATTAGTGTAGTTTAAGGTAAAAATGATATTATAAGAATCTGAAAACACAATGACACTTGTCCTACACATATTGGTTGTATCATGGCCGACCAAGACAAGCCATGGGTCAACTTGGGGACCCCATTGATCCACATTGGTTGGGAAATGACATAAATAACATTTTATTTAATGTAAAAGTAAAATTGACACAAACATGATATGTTTTACTAAAACAATTTTTAAGTGGGGTTATACAAGTCATCGTTTTGATTATAAATATTCATTGGAAAGATAAAAAGATTTCCTACATCATAGTATTTTTTTTATAATTTTTAGACATTAAATAAATTAAATTATTTATGACATAATCATGATGCAGCAATGACATCATTATTTGACGATTTAAATAAAATGGAAAGATAATGTAAAATCTATGAACTACACATGTCCAAAACTTATTGGATGGGTGGATTTCGAACCTTTATAACCTTATCCACGAATTATATCAATGTGGGACCTTTTGAAACCGAAACACATTTTTCAAATAAAGTAATATTTCCTTACTTTCCAAAAGTGCCCCTCCTCTCCCTTATAAAAGGCCCCCACCTCTACCTCATTTAACACACTCCTCAAGCCTTTGGCTCGGCCAACCCCTGCCCATTTACTCTCTACACATCCCTCTACTCATCCTAGAGGATTCCCTTTGGGCATAATCCCTTCAAAGGAAGCCTTTAGGCTCAAATCAAAAGGAGTTACACTTTTAAAGATAATTCATTCTCTCATGTTCATTTGTTTTATTTTGCTTCTCCAACCCCCTAAACTCTTTTTATTTACTTCTTTTGTAATAACACCAGTATCTTCAATATACTAGGATATTGTTATAAGATTTATTCGAGCTACACTCTCACACAACTACATCAAATGGTTAAAGAACATACGGTTTCTGTGGATGGTGAAATTCTGCCTCCCGAAACGATGATTGTTCAATACTCATTTAACACCTTCAAAGGTGGCCATTATGATGTCACTATTTTTATATATGATATATAATATGTTTATGTTTTATTTATGCTTCTGTATTTTTCATTTTTGTCTTACCTTTATGGCTTCCATTATGGGTATACGCGATATCTTCATTTAAGGAAGTGCGGACTACTGCCCCCTCAAAGTGATTTGATTCGTTAAATACCATATGTGGGATGTATAAAGGATGGAAATATGATATTATATATGATATTATACTGGAATTATAATATACCTTTATATCATTATTATTCCATTCTATAAAATACGAAATAGAAATGAAAGTAGCGTTCATGCGTACGTACGGCTTACCGTCTCCATGAACGGTGCATTTCATTTCTTACCTCTAAATGATTATGTAATGTTATAAATGCATGCATGTACTGGATATATATGAAATATATGATATCTACATAATGAATACAATTCTGGATATAATAAACATTTGGCCACACGAACAACATGTAATTGTAAGAAGTCCACTTTCGACTTAAGAACCAAATATCGGCAAAACAAATATTGATAACTTAAATGATTACATAATGTTTATGACATGGTAATAAGTGGTATAAAAGTAATAATGAACTTTAAAAAGGTTCTTAATGAATTATAAATTAACTCAAGTTTATTATTCAGGAGATTAAAGAACGATCGAGTCAAGTCGGACCCGAGGTAAGGGATCCTACTCCTCTCTTTCTTTTTAAGTACACACTTTTATGTCATTCCTTTTAAAGCTCATATTTCTTGTTATTGGGATGATATTTTATATTACAATTACTGTAATTTTTATTTTCATGTGATGAGAGACCCTATTCTCTCTCATCAATCCATTTTGGAAGTTTTGAGTGGCGCCGTTAGGCTGCCGAATTTTCGTAAGAGATCTAACCTCTCTCTTTCATTTTAAGTACTCTCCTTTGTGTCACTTCTTTTAAGATCCTCTTTGTAATGTTGGGGGATGTTATTTTATATTCCTCTTGCTGTACATTTTAGTGTAATGTGATGAGATACCCTATTTGATCTCATCAATCCATATTCAGAAGTTTTATGTGGCGCCGTTAGGCTGCCGAGTTTTCGTAAGGGATTTTTTCATCTCACTTTTATTCCCGTGAGATTTATGCTACATTTGCCACAAATTCCATTGATTGGTGTATGTACTGCCCATTATTCTACTCTTTGTGTAATATACTTTCGTTTATGAGTATTTACATCAATGATCTATTGTCCTTCTTTCATGGGGTGTATGTTTTGAAAGATACCCAAGTCAGTAAGGGAACCTTTCACCCTCCTCTTTTTTTAAAAGACTTCTTTTGTTGGGTCTTTTAATTTACATATTGTTATGTTGGGATATGTTCTCATATATCCTTATTGGTGTAAATTTTATGTCCAAGTGATGAGATACTCTTTTTATCTCTCATCAACTCATTTTGATGTGATGCCGTTAGGCTGTCAAGGGAACTTTTTAACACAATTTCGATTTCTTTGGGTTCAACATGTAGTCATTGAATATGTCATCCATTGAATATGTGTGAATGACCTTTTATTGTTGTACACTTAATGTCCACTTATATTGGGTGTATTTATATTTGTCACACATATTTTTGAGATTGATTTGTCCTTAATTTAAGGATACCTTCTTTATAAGGGATTTCATCACATTTGACATTTCTTTTGAGGGTTCATTGTTGTTATGCACCAATTCACTCTTATATGGTGTATATACTGTCCTTTGGAGTATTATATCATGAATCCTTTTATTCTCATGATATTATAAAGTTCTGACTAAATGTTATTCCTCGATTATTGTATTCAAGTGTCTCTAATTTTGGTAAAACCCCTTTAACCAAAATATCGTTTTAAATGTTTTAATTATTTGTTCTTATTAATATCCATGTTTTCAAAATGGTTTTAAGGATTTATTTATATGGATATTAATGGTTTAAAATGTTAAAAGCTTCAAGGTGGTATGGGACACTTTGATTCAAAAATCTCTTTATTAAATGTTTTAAATGGTTTTGGAAATGGTTTCTTTTTAAATGGATTCATTATTTCGATATCCTAAAATGTTATATTGTGATTGAAATGTGGAAATGTTATGTTTCTTTTATTCATGTTTATGTGATACGATTATGTTATGGTTCTTGGGCATTGTTATGAAGAACGGGTGGTTCCGTGATAAACTAAGGGCGGGTGAGCCCGATATAGCTCTCCAATGCATTGGGTAACGCGAAGGAGTGAAACGTTAAGGTTTCTCCGAAGAGATTTAGGGAATATACTGTGATGGGTATTCCAAATGTAACCAAGAGGGTTACTCCCTACGTAAGAATGTTATGAATGCCTCAAGTTACCTTTATGTCTTATGTTTTCTATGATTTATTCATGGTTTGATGAGGTATGTTAAAGTGCCTATGTTTTATGGGTAAAGTATGATTTCATTCTCATGTATATATGAACTCGTGTTTCCTTTCCATATTTTTTGTAACCCTTACTGAGCTTTTTATGCTCATCCCAAGTTTTTGAAATGTTTTTCACAGGTCAAGGGAAAGGTACATGATGTGATGATAGTGTCAAGGATGTGTCAAGAAAGAATCCGTGTTATATTTTAAATATGTTTCCGTTGATGGGAAGAATGAATACTGTCTTTTATGTAACCACTTTGTTTAAATGTAGAATGTAATGCAAGTTTCATGATCTAATTCTCTAAAACTCTAAACCTGAAAAGATCCTCAATGTGTAATCTTGTAATAACTCAAGATTAAGTAAGGTTTAAGGCTGGGGCCTTATATATAGTGAATACACATTATAGATGTAATTTATTTAAAAAAAATGATCTTTTTAAGGACTTCGTCTCAATCCCCTTTCATTGAGGCATATTTGGTTTTATACACAACTTTATTTTATACGGTGTATAAACCCCTTTGTCTTTTACGTTTATTCAAAAGGAATATTTTTTATATGAAGCGTTTTACTAAACGACAAAAAGGGAATGTTTTTCTTTCTGTACTTATGCGGTGACAATGACTTCTCCGCCGCTGTGACCATTATTTGAGTTTCGGCTTCCTCTACAAGCCATCATTTTTTTAATGAAAAATAAATACCAAGTTTTAACTTTCTTTTATTTTGGTATTGGAAATGGTTTTGAAAGTGTTTTTATTATATCAATGTGTTGTATTGATATCTTGTGATTGAAATGTGGAAATGTTATGTTTCCTTTATGCATGTTTTATGTGATACGATTATGTTATGGTTTATGATATGTTTAAACCTATTCATATGAGGAATGCATTGGACTTAATAAGTGACGGGTGGAGCCCGCTATAGCTCCTCGATGCATCGGCAGGTCTCATGAGACAAACTAGTGTCTTGGCATGAGGCATTGACAAAATATGATTTGTGGTCTTGGCACGAGGCCTTGGCTACGTGGTTATGATAGTCTGGCATTATGCATTCCATCATTATGAAAGTGGTTATTGATATTGCATGTGATTATTCGACCAGTAGAATATCTATGTGAAGAAGTTAATGGCATTATCTCATTTTACCTTTTCCATATTATGTTGAAGTTCAAGTTTAAAAGGCTTTTGTTTTAGTTTTACATTGCTTTAAATGTTTATGTTTATTGATGAAAGCTTCCGCTATATTGTTATCCTTACTGAGCATCTGAGCTCACCCATTTCAATGTTTTAATATTTTCTAGGATGTGAAGAAGTATTTTATGAATGACCTGTAGGGATAGTCAGAAGAGGATATGAGTGTGGACTATGAAGACTTTGTTATTAGTTTTTCACTTTAGGATGTAATGTAAGACTTATGAATGTATCTAGTGTTTCCAAGGCTACTAAACTAATCGGTCTTTTGAGAATTGATCTGTTGTGATCATGCCAATGTTATGAAGTAATGCACCGACTCTGGGTAGCTGGGGTTGGGGCGTTACAGTTGGTATCAGAGGCAGTTTAGTACTAACCTTGGAAGCTAGATTTAGATAAACTCTGATTAGAGCACATAGCCCGAAGATAGACTTTGAGGATTAGTATAGAAGAACTTCCTAGAATTTTGGTATTGTAGAGATGTTGTGAGTTTTCCGAGCAATACATCCCTGTCTGGATACTAGCAGGTAGAGGCGGCTCTGGCACAGATGTACCTAGGGGTAAAAACTGAAAAAACCGCTTTGAGATAGACTCTAACGGGAACTGGTGCACGACAACGGGCCTTGCAGCACTCTTGGTTACGACACTCCCGGGGGATATGCTTTGGATAATTCTCATTTTCTTTATAAACCACTATGAAGGGTTATGAGTATATATTTCCTCAAAGAAAACATTTTTATGGATTATATCCATAAATAGTTCAATTTATGTTAAGTATCTTACAAGTATGGAATTATGTATTTTGATTCATAAACTAATATAGTTTATGCCATTGTTTAGAAATTGCGCCTAGTGGAAGGAATGGAAACTGTATCAATGCACGCACTCTGTGTAGGGATTTCCCTCCTTCTCAAGATAATTATTGTGGAGCTGGAGAAACAACTGGTGCTGATCAACTTATTACCATACTGGGACAACTCACTCAGGTTATGAATAATAACCTTACTCGTATGGAACACCCCGATCCGCAACGTGGAGGATCAATGTTAGACCGCTTCATGAGGAAACAACCACCAACATTTAATGGGGGTACAAATCCATTAGTAGCTGAGCAATGGATAAACACCTTAGAGAAAATATTCCATGCCTTGGGGAGTAGCGAAAGGGAGAAGGTTATCATGGCAGTTTACCGCCACACTGGAGATTCCGATCAGTGGTGGTCGCTGATTCAAAATACAAAGGAATATGAAGACGTATGGAATATGGAATGGAGGGAGTTCAAAGAGATTTTCTTAGAAAAATACTTTCCTCATGACCATCGAGCAGATATGGAAAGGCAATTTCTGAGTCTAAGGCAAAAGGAGGATGAGAATGTCGTAAAGTATGAGGCCAAATTTACAAGGTTGGCGAGGTATGCTGCAGATTATATACGTAACCCAAGAGGTAATATTGATCATTTCTTTGATGGTTTAAAACCATTTCTCCGTATAGCTTTATTATCACAATCTTTCTCAACATACGAAGATATTGTCTCATGTGCTATCAAGACAGAAAAGGAATTCTCTAGGTCTTATGACAACAAAGTAAAGCAAGAGAAGAGGAGAACGGAGGAACAAGAGACAGATAAAGGGAAAAAGGGAAAGAATGATTTTCCATTATGTGATAATTGTGGGAAGAATCACCATCGTACATGCCTAAAAGTAATGGGAGTTTGTTATAAATGTGGAGAAAAAGGTCCCCAGGCACGTGATTGCAAGGTAAAGAAAGAGGCTATCAATGTTGAATGCTACAATTTTAGGGAAATGGGGAATTATGCAAATGAATGTCCTAAGCATAAGGGAAACTTACCTCAGAAAAGGACAAGGGATCAAGGACAATCTTATGCTGTTACTACAGTTGAAGTAGAATAACTAATGTATTGGTGCTTTTGGACTCATTGATTATATTCTGGTTGTTAGAATAATGTGATATATATATAAGGATTGTACTGCAGTACTTGTTGAATTCAGTAAGGTTTTAATATGATGAGGGTAATTATATATTTAGTATGTGACAATAAGAGAAACTTTACTTTGTTTGGGGAATCTGATAAATTGATTTTGGAATTAAGAGGCCTTTTAAAAAAAGTCAGGACAGAGGTATTTTGGATAACTATAAAGGTTGGAGTGTATTAAGTTGATCTTTAGATAGTATTGTTTAAGGTTAAAAAATTTATGAAGATTATTTTTGGAATATTATAATACTATAGTTTTAGGAAAAAGACAACCTGTAGGGTGGGGCATAACTCGTCACGTCGGACAAAGCTGCAGGAATCGAACCCACAACCATAGTGCGACATGCCTTTATTTCCTACCACTATCCTACAGTAAGTCCCTGGTTATTACAAAATAATTTTACTAAACTAAATGGTATGTGTTAACATTTGGAACCTTATACAATTAGGATAAGTATAATATTTTTGAGTTCTATTATCTTTTTGAGTGAAAGATGAGTTGAAGGTTGAAACTCTAATTGTCAAGCATAAATATATATACCTATCTCTTATTCAATGAATAAATTAATTCTTAAACTTTAGTAAAGGGATATTAAAACAAAAAAATGTGTTATCCTAATACCTTATGTCTTGTTGAACTGATGATATTTTAAATCAACATAGATTGAAGGCTTTGAGGCCCTCAATTTGACAGTTGATTATGATTGATGACCTCAATCACTCCCTACAAATATTTACGTTTTTCCTCCAATTATATGACTCTAATTGCCACCAATGTTCTCCTAATCGAGATCATAATTGGGTGGTGACTTTTTCATTTCCCTTTCCCTCTTATTAAGGCTAAATTATATTAATCTTATTTCCGTTGTGGGTTTTCCACAAAGGTATTTTTTCTTTTCAACCTTTTATTTTCAAAGAAAAATTTAAAATTGGGAGGACGCAATTTATTGAAGGAGGGGAGAATGTAACACCCCATGCTTCCATGATACGCTTCTCATTCAATAATGCAATAGCTTGCATTGTACGCAACTTCGAGTTCTAACACACCACAACTAATCAAAGTAGCCTTTATGAATAGTAATAACCACTTTCTAAATTTATAGAAATTTTATATTTCAAAATGGACTTCATTTTTGTATTCCTAATATTGAAATTAGCCTATGTTTAATTTTTTGTAATTTTCTGAGAAGTTCCAAATTTTTATGAATAGTGAAAAATACTTAAAACAACTTTTTTAATCAAAATAATTTATAGTGATAAGTTATAATATTGAGTAGTTTTAAAGTATAATTAGAACATATTTTTACCATTTTAGCCAATGGTGATCATTAGAATTAATTTCACTTTGAAATTGGACATAAACAATTGTCAATCTTTTGATATATATTGTTTCTTAAAAACACGATATTTGTTGTGACAGTGGGAAATAATTATAAAATTAATTAATTCAACTTATATGTTTGGAATTTCATAAAATATACATCATTTTTGAATTCAGAATATCAATTATAGCTTAGGGTGAAATTTTGGCATTGTTCTGAAAAACTTCAATTATTGATGAATAGTGAAACCACTAAGTGGTAGTTAAAAAACTGATTTTTTGTTTAAATGAAATATTACCACTTCTGTGGTTTGATTTTCAAAAATCTGACATACATGGTTGTCATTAAGAAGTAAAATTTGGTTCAATGAGATTAAAATAATTTTTTGGTGAATAGTAACTTTTAAGTTCTTAAACGCGATTAGAGGTAATTAGTGTAGTTTAAGGTAAAAATAATGTTTTAATAATATGAGATGAGCAAGACACATGTCCTACCCTCATTGGATGTTCCATGCCCGACCAAGACAATCCATGGGTCAACTTGGGGACCCCATGGAGCCACTTTAGTTAGAAAATGACATAAATACCTTTTATTTAATGTTAATGTAAAAAAATTACAATAACATGAAATCTTTTACTAAAAAATTTTTTACATGGGGTTATACAAGTCATATTTTTGACTATAAATATTCATTGGAAATATAAAACGATTTCCTACATCATAGTAGTTTTTTATAATTTTTAGACATTAGATAAATTAAATTATTTATGACATCATTATGATGCAGCGATGACCGCATTATTTAACGATTTTAATAAAATGAAAATATAATATACAATCCAAGGCTTACACTTGTCCAAAGACTATTGGATGGGTATATTTAGAACCCTTACCACATTATCCACGAATTATATAAGTTTGGGACCTTTAGAATCCGAAAATCATTGTATAATAATGTAAAATTTCCTTACTTTCCAAGAGTGCCCCTCCTCTCCTCTTATAAAAGGCCCCCACCTCTACCAACTCATTCACACTTTCAAGCCATTTGACTCGTCCAAAATCTGCCCAAATAACCTCCCAACTTTCCTCCCTTACTCCTAGAAGCCTCACTTTGGGCAGAATGCTTCCCAAGGAAGCCTTTGGCTCAAATCAAAAAGAGTTACCGGATTTTTAGGTAATATCTTTTCTAATGTTGTTTTGTTTTATTTAGCTTCTCCAACCCCTTAAAATATTTTTATTCATTTCTTTTGTAACAACACCAGTATCATAAATATAATAGGATGTTGTTATAAGAAGTATTCGAGCTACAATTACACACACCTACATCTAATGGTTAAAGAACATACTGTTTCTGTGGATGACGAATTTCTGCCTCACGAAACGATGATTGTTCAACACTGATATAACACCTTAAAAGGTGGCCATTAAGATGTAACTATATTTATATATGATATATAATATGTTTATGTTTTACTTATGCTTCTGTATTTCTCATTTATGGCATACTTCATGATTTCCATTATGGGTAAACGCGATAATTTCATTTTAGGAAGTGCGGACTACCGCCCCCTCAAAGTGATTTGAATCGTTAATGCCATATGTGGAATATATAAAGGATGGAGTAAATGGTATTATAAACTATATTATAATGGAATTATATTATACATTTATATCATTATGATTTCATTCCATTAAATACGAAATAGAAATGAAAGTAGCGTTAATGCGTACATACGGCTTACCGTCTCCATGAACGGTGCATTTCATTTCTTACCTCTATATGTTACGTAATATTATAAATGAATGTATATATTGTATATATATGATATATATGATATCTACATCATGAATATAATTCTGGATATAATGGATATTTCACCACATGAAAAACTTGTAATTATAAGAAGATTATTTTTGACTCAAGTACCAAAGATCGACAAAACGACCGTTATTAACTTAAATAATTACATAATGTTAATAACATGGTAATAAGTGATATAAATGGAATAATGAACATGAAAAAGGTTCTTAAGTAAATAGAAATTAACTCTAGTTTATTATTCATGAGGTTAAAGAACGGTCGAGTAAGGACAAGACGCAAGGTAAGGGAATTTCTTAACCTAACTTCCATTCTTTGGGTTAATCTCCTACTTTCAAATTATGTCATGATATTATTATGTCTTATTTTGTATTATTTATGAGTACCTATAGTGAATACACATTATAGATGTACTTTATTTAATAAAATGATCTTTTTAAGGACTTCGTCTCAATCCCCTTTCATTGAGGCATATTTGGTTTTATACACAACTTTCTTTTATACGGTGTATAAACTCCTTTGACTTTTACGTTTATTCAAAAGGAATCTTGTTTATACGAAGCGTTTTACTAAACGACAAAAAGGGAATGTTTTTCTTTCTGTACTTATGTGGCGACAACGACTTCTCCGCCGCCGTGACCATTATTTGAGTTTCGGCTTCCTCTACAAGCCATCATTTTTTTAATGAAAAATAAATAAAAAGTTTTAACATTCTTTTATTTTGTTATTGAAAATGGTTTTGAAAGTGTTTTTATTATATCAATGTGTTGTATTGATATCTTGTGATTGAAATGTGGAAATTTTATGTTTCCTTTATGCATGTTTTATGTGATACGATTATGTTATGGTTTATGATATGTTTAAACCTATTCATATGAGGAATGCATTGGACTTAATAAGTGACGGGTGGAGCCCGCTATAGCACCTCGATGCATCGGCAGGTCTCATGAGACAAACTAGTGTCTTGGCACGAGGCCTTGACAAAATCTTATTTGTGGTCTTGGCATGATGCCTTGGCTACGTGGTTATGATAGTCTGACATTATGCATTCCATCATTATGAAAGTGGTTATTGATATTGCATGTGATTATTCGACCAGTAGAATATCAATGTGAAGAAGTGAATGGAATTATCTCATTTTACTTTTGCCATATTATGTTGAAGCTCAAGTTTAAAAGGCTTTTGTTTTAGTTATACATTGCCTTAAATGTTTATATTTATTGATGAAAGCTTACGCTATATTTTTATCCTTACTGAGCATCTGAGCTCACCCCTTTCAATATTTTAATATTTTCCAGGATGTGAAGAAGTATTTTATGAATGACCTTCAGGGATAGTCAGAAGAGGATATGAGTGTGGACTATGAAGACTTTGTTATTAGTTTTTCACTTTAATATGTAATGAAAGACTTATGAATGTATCTAGTGTTTCCAAGGCTACTAAACTAATCGGTCTTTCGAGACATGATCTTTTGTGATCATGCCAATGTTACGAAGTAATGCACCGACTCTGGGTAGCTGGGGTTGGGGAGTTACAAATAACATCATGATATACGATATAGTTTACTATTCTAGGTACACTAGATACATATATGACCCCCATATAACATTTCAATATAAAAAATTAATTTTTTTTGAGAATATCATTATTCCCTCTAGAATTTCATTTTGTATCATTGTGAGTGAACTTCCTATGTAAGGTCTAGAGATTAAACATTGCATATCTAATGAAATTTGAACTATAATTCATAGTATTACATTTACAAGAATCTTTTTGGACTAGTTGTAGATAATTAGGATAATATCATACATAGTAAACCCATTAATTAAATGCAGACACCTCTATGTAATATCCATTAACTCAATAAATAAAAATTTTTAAAATAAAACATGATTTCAATCCATGTCCAATATTTACAATTCCCCCTTGATATCATCCATGTCGCTATTATTCTATAAACCCTATGAATATTTTTTTAAAACATGGGAAGAGTAAAAAAGCTCAGTAAGAGATATAAAATGATGAGATCTGTTAGTCTAGTGAAGAACATGAAATCCCATTAAATATTTTCCTTTATATGAATGTTCTTCATGAAAATGAAATAATTCATTTTTATAGGAAAACACACATACACATGTAGCTCGAATAATATCATTAAAATCCTTAGAAAGGAAATGAAAACTCTTTTTTGGAAACTAAAATAATCTCATTCATAAAACCCCTTTCAAAAACATTTTTAAATTGAATAACCATTTGGTTGAATTCCAATATAATAACTACCCAATGTATTGAAGATATAAAATGGGTCTCATTCTTAATATATGTCACGACCCGTCCTCGGGGCCCGTGCCGTGACTACCCCAAGCCCGCCTTCCATAGGCCAGGGGCTGGCGACTAGCACCAAGGCGTAAAATCCCAGTAAACAGGGAAGGCATTGCCTTTATAAGTAACAACCACACAGAGTCAGCAAGCGGAAAGTAAAGTGCAGAAAGGTAAAGGGGCCGGAAATACAAGCCCAACTGTAAAGTACAACTGAAAAGTAAAGTACAGCAACTGAAGAAAAGACGGCGGCCTCGTGACGTCCACTGGCAATCCCACCTGAAGGGTGGGTACAGATAGCCTCCAAGCTCCTCGGGCCCCACGTCCGCTCTGAGCACGTCCCGACCAGTGGTCCACCTCCAGGTACCGTCCTGCTCCACGCCCCAACCGCGATCAGCGCTGTCCGTCGTCTGCAACCAACACCACGAAGTGCGGGCATAGCCCGTGCAGGGGTGAGTACAACTACTCAGTAAGGACCCCGAGACCCCCGAAGGTCTCCCGAAATCCACAAAGGATATAGCACAAAAGAAAGATGCAATCACGAAGTAACATCTGACTCGACTTAGGTATATGCCCATACATATACCTAAGTCCCCAATTCTAGCTCTGCTCACGAGCTCAAGAACAACTCAATCCACAAAGGAAAGCAAGACTCAAATCCACAAGGAGAGTAAACAGTAAATCCACAAAGGATAATTCAACACAATCCACAAAGGAGAGTAACATAAGATTCAGCTCAACCAGGTATACTTTTTCAGATGACGTCAAGACGATCACTGATCCGTCTAAGTCGTCGGACCCACGAAGGATCGATAGGTACTAACCCCCGCAGTAGACCCACACAGGATCGGGCTCACACAGAACCTGTAGGCAGTGGCTCACACAGAACCAGTAGGCAGTGGCTCACACAGAACCGGTAGTAGGACCCACATAGGATCGGCACTGATCCGCGTAGGATCGCTGAGTGCAGTAGTCGACGCAGTCCACTGAGGTCCCTGCACAGTCGTCGCTGCAGTCCACGAAGGATCTCTGCTCTGCCGTCGTCGCAGTCCACTGAGGATCTCTGCTCTGCCGTCGTCGCAGTCCACGGAGGATCTCTGCTCTGCCGTCGTCGCAGTCCACGGAGGATCTCTGCTCTGCCGTCGTCGCAGTCCACGGAGGATCTCTGCTCTGTCGTCGTCGCAGTCCACGGAGGATCTCTGCTCTGTCGTCGAGGTCACAGCCAGCGCTAGGGTTCCCGCACGTAGCGAGCTCGTTTAGGAGGGTCCGCTCCACGAGCCGAGGGGCTGATACATCAACTGACACGTAGTCCGAAGTTGATGTATCCAAAAGTTCCGTATCGACAACAGGATCTCAACGCGACAGACGGCGCGTCAATCGGACGCCCGGTCTGAGAGTTATTGGCATTTTCGTCCCAGGGGCCCGGTTGGTTTTTAGGGCAAAACCAACCCGACCGTACTCCGCCTGTATCCGATCCTCGGGCGGAGTATGCCAAAAGTTCCGTCTCACTTAGAGGAAACTACCACAGCTGACGGTACGTCGATCGGACGTCCGTAGCTCAAGTTATGAGCGTTTCCGCTCCGAGGGCCCGGTTGGCTTCGTGTACGAACCAACCCGGCCGAACCCAAAGTCTTCCGAAACCTTGAGTATAATATACCGAAACGACCGTCTCGATCCAAGGATCGCGTAGCCGCTGACGGTTCGTCAATCGGAGGTCCCAGGCCCAAGTTATGGGCGAAAGACCGAAGAGGGCCCGAAACGGGGGTACTGGGCCCGGGGCGACCCGGCCCGAACCCCCCCCTGGGGTCGGCCGAACCGGGTCGGCCCGAACCGGGTCGGCCCGACCCGGCCCGAACCGGCTCGGCCGGGTCCGGTCCGGCCTGGGCGCGGCCCGGCCGACCGGACCGGCTCGGCTTCGGCCGAGCGGCCGAAGCGCTGCCGCCGCGGGTCAAACCCGCGGCTTTGGAGAAAACGCGGCCCGCGCGGGCCGCGTGCTGGAAGGCCGGACCGCGGACGCGGTCCGGCGGCTCGCCGCCGCCGCGGCTCGGCCGCGGCGGACTCCTCCGGCGGCGCGCCGGGCGCCGCCGCCCCCGGTCGCCGGCGCCGCCGCGCCGGCGACCCGCGCCGCCGCCTCCTTCCGCGGGCCGCCGGAGATGCTCCGGTGGCCCGATTTGCCTCCCGTCTGCACCGTTGTTCCTCCCGGGACGCGTCCTCCACTGCGGAATCAACATATGGCCCTTGCGTCGCGCTTTTGCCGTCGCTCGCCAAATCCGCACACAAAGGAAGATCGACGGAGGGTTGCCGGGTCTTGTTCGTTAGACCCGCACCCTCCGCGTTAGTCATAATTCAACGGGAGAAACAAGAAAGAAACCAATCAACAATTTTAAATAAATTAAAATTGTTTCGTGATCGGGTTCTATATTTCAAAAGAATAAACACGGGATTTTTAAAAGAATTCCAACATCCCTTACCTTATCGTCGTCGTCGGATGAGGGGTCGTCGCGGAATCGTTCGTCGCGAAGGAAGGAGATCGTCGCGTCGTCGCGGAATCGCTCGTCGCGTCGCCAATCTCCGGATCAAGAACGAACGGATTTAATTAATTAAATCCGTTGTTATTGAAATTTAAAAAGGGAGAAATAAAAGGTTCGATTCTCACCTTTGTTGCCGAACGAGGGTCGGCCGCGGGAGAAGAAGCGTCGCCGAAGAATGTCGCGGGTAGATCTCGTCGACGTCGCAGATCTTGGTGTGCGTCGTCGAATTCCGGTCGCCGGCGTTCTTCGCGTTCTTCGCGTTCTTCGCGTTCTTCGCGTTCTTCGCGGAGAGGGTGGAGGAACGAAGATTCTTTCAAATCCTTTCCAAGGATTTTTGGGTTGGTCTTATTTTATAAACGTGCCAACACGAAACCGGTTAAGAAACGATCCATCAATTCGTTGAATTAATTCAACGAAAGAAACGACCCATTTAATTCACGAAGAAACAGTCCATTTAATTCACGAAATAAACCGCCCAATTAAATGGTCTGTTAAGAATTAAAGAAAACGCGTCGGTTGACTTTTCAGTTACTTTGACGGGTTTTCGCGGGTGCGTTACTTAGCGAAAGAAACGGCGGGGCTCGTGCGGGTCCCACCGCACAAATATCCTACCAAAGGGGGTAGGATATTTCTGGATAGCATCCTATCCAGTTCAACTCAGTTCAAGCCGTCTTTAAGTGACTTCAAGTGGCTTCCAAGCAGCTTAAGTGAAATAAAATAAAGTTGTCGCACAAACTTTATTTTATTTCTGACTTAAAGCCGTAAAATTTAAAAACCACGTCTGAGCAAACGCAACTCCGGAAGAGGCGTTTCTAAGCAAATACCGGCGCTGCGATTTCATCGGTGCCCTCAGAATTCGATTCCGGGCACCGGTTCAAAAGATAGAAAAACCCGCTCGTCCGTTCACTGAACGTACCCGAGCCAAACTTCGGAAATTGATTCCGGGCACACCGGGCCTCGGAATCAGGTGCCGTCTGAAGCTGCGCTCTTGTAAAATTCCAAAGAAAATTAAGAAAAAAATTTCCTTGAAATTTGCGGGTCTTTACAATATAGGCTATATTGTGCTCAAATGTGTGCTATAATGGGGATTGACACTTTGTATAAGCTATATCGGGCACACTCGTGGGATATAATGGGGTTCAATCCTTTGTATAAGCTATATAAGTATAACCTATGATCTATAATGGGGATCAAAAATTCATATAAATTGAATAAAAAATATGTTCAACATCCATCCCTAGACCACCCAATACATTGGAGGTTATAACATAGCCACCTATAATTAGTTTAATATTATACCGTGAGTAATTGGTTTATCATGTAACAATATGTAATTGGTTTATCATATAAACACCAATATCCCAAAAACAATCCCCAAAACTATAAAATATACATAAATAATAACTTATATGATCAAAAATACAATATTTTAAGATAATAATATTTTTATTTTAAAATCACTCATTTTAAAGAAACTAGGCACATATAATGAAAATAATTTTCTTTGAAAGAAATCATATAAATCTATATGGTAAGCTTAAAAATATTATAATTACATGAATGCAATAAATTATGTTCATACCGTATATGTAATAATTTTGTTTTTTTGAAAAAACATCATTGAAAGGGGATTTAAAAGAAATTCCATTACAAATATCATATAACTAAAGTGATCATTAATAAAATGAATAAATTTTTTCTATATTCTATAAATCCACATTAAACAAGGGGAGATGAAACATAAAATTATAAAAAGTTATTTCTAGAATAATTTTAGCTTCAGATAATCAATAAAATATATGTTTAACTCAATTAATAGAAATTGAGTTAAGAAATCCTTTACCTCTAGTAATCAGTAAAATTGCATGCTCTAGAAATTTAATAATTATTAAATGAAATATTAAATATTAGAAAGATAATGAGATTCATGATATGATATATCAAAGGGAATTATATAAAAAAATAAGTGGTTAATAAGAAATATATCTCACAGAAGTAAGGGTAAGATGAGAAACCCTTACAACATGCCTCTTTTTAATGGTATTTAATAACCACTATACCTATAGGAAATGTAATGGGTCTCCTCTACCCAAGAAAAGTTGGTCCTTATTTGAATAAAAACGAGCTTGGACCACATCATAAAAAAATTTATTTCGCGTGTGTTCGCTTCATTGGTTCATGGTTGAATAATTTATATATATTTATAAATTTTCTATTAAAATATAAAAAATTATATATAAGTGAAATTAAAATGTATTCATGAACTCATAGAAGTTAAATGACCCCATATATCATTTTTTTATTTTATTAGTATGATTCATTTCATAAAATTTTAATAAAAAAAGTGTAATTTAATTTGACGGTTTGTATGGACATCAATAAGTTGTATTGTTTTATTTAATATTATAACTATAAATTAGTTCTAGAAAATGAAATAATTTATAATATACCTTTTAAAATATAATTTAACTCTAATAATAGTTTTATGACCAACCATGTAGTTCTTAATGGAAAAAATAACAAAATAATTATTCATGGAGGCAATTAAATGTCATAATTTGGGAAATAGTTTAGTTTATTTGAATAAGATGGGGTAATAAAAGAGATATATATATATAATATTATATTATAAAAATTAAATTATAGCATATACATGATTATGAATTTATCATTATTTGAGGGGTGAAGTAGGTGAGAATAAAGTATAAGAATAAAACAATTTAAGAGAGGTGCATTATGAAAATTGCCTCTTGAATATTACCTCTTTGAGCGATCCTATAAGAAATTAAAAGTAATCTTTGATTGATAAAAAATCACATGGATGTGGGGAGATCATGTATAATATGTTATGGAATATATTTTAGGATTATAAAGGCTATTGAGGATAATCCAGGTGGTGAGGGTGGTATTTATACTTGAGGAGAGGTGAGTTTAAGTGATTAAATAATTATTTTTTTATATTTAAATCCAACCACATTGGTGTGGCATTAATTAAAATGATTTTTTAGTATTTTTTTTTAATTTAGGGTTATGTTAAACAATAATTCAAACACCTATTCAATATTTTAGGTTGTATGTATTTTAAATCATTACCTTTTAACTTTATCATGTTTCATTATTTTACTATACCATGGTAAATATTTCTTTTTTTAACATAAATTATTTTTACTAAAAATGAAAATTAAATTAATACCTAATTTTCATCTTAAGAATGAAAATTTGGAATCCATTTTATCAAATTAAATTTAAAATATTGTCATAATTTAACATAAATTGTTTCCCATAGATGTGATGCAAAAGTATTGTTTTAAAGTTTAAATGATCAAATGTTTGAAATGTTTTAATATAAAAATTACACATGAATATGATTAAATTGACATAAATTGGAATAATATATGTATAATTTATCTATGTTTACTTTAAATCCAATTAAAACAATAATTTAAAGTTACAATTCTTTTAGATTAACACACATTTTTTTATTAAAATGTAATATTTTTCACTAATTATCAAAAAATGAAACTTGTCAAAAAAATACTAGAAATTCACCCTTAGATAATTTTGATATCCAAATTTCAAAAATTAATATTATTTTTTCAAATAAAAAAATAAATGTTTCAATATTTAGTTTTAAAATAGATCCTCCATTAAAAGGTGGTGAAATCACCTTTTTGGAAAATCATGTTTTTTACGCTAAATATTGATTTTATTCTTTTCTTAAGACTATAAAAATTATTAGATGAACATATAAAAACATTATTGGGTATAAAACATATAAATTTAATTAATATATTATTATAATTGTGATAAATTTAATTTATTAAATCAAATAACTTTGTGGGCATAAAAAAGTTTTTTTAACAAATACACAACCTTTATATTAAATTGGTTTATATTTTAATTTATAATTAATTGGTAACCAATGAACTAATTTGATAAATTTATTAAAATTGTATTTTCATAATTTATTTTATAAAATTCATTCCCTCCATTACAAATGCTAGGTGATATCAACCAGAAAAAATATTTAGTCGTTTGTTTAAGCTTAATTTTGCATATCTTTTATTATATAGAACATTGAAATTCCTTTTAAAATATATAGATGTTACTTTATTCCCCATTTAATAATAATTATCCTTATAATTTAAACTCAAGATTGAAATCTATGGGTTTGAATTGTCAAAATAACTTGGTTGAAATTCCATTTCGCGAAAAGGATCAATTAAATATCCACTTGAAATGTGAGATAGGAAAGTATGAAGTTCACCTGAGGTAACACATAGTATATTTCTAGGTAGTAAAAAGTTGATGTGGAATAGAAAAGATAACACGCATGGACTAGTAGAGAGTGATAGATAATATGATCATGGGAATGTTAACCATCACAAAATCATAAGTCTGCACTAGTTTAATAGGCCATTGATATATCACTTAGAAACATAAGCATAAAATGTTTTTGATCTAAAATACTTTTTCCATAGTCGAGGAATTATTTTACTACGTTTAATAAGAACCTAAATAAATATAATTAATTGGAAATTATAATTTTATCCTCATATTTACTCCAACGGTGAATATCCAAGATGATTTTTCATACATGAAGCATCAGAATAAAATTTTACGGATCAACAAATCCTCAAAAATATAAAAATATGTTCATGATATCCTTATACATTAACCAAAACCAAAATGGTTAGAACAAATTAAGATAATTCAAAAAACATAAAATGAATAAAAAACATTTATTCTAAAAAATTGAACAATAATACACAATATTAAAAACAAATCATTTGATAAATTAATCTCTTTAAAATTCATCAAAATAGTACATACTATGTTTGAAACCCAAAAATAAGAAGAATAAAATCACATAGGCTTACAAGATAAATATAATATTTATCTTCAAATAATATCAATTACTCTTAATGTATCATTCCGATTGTAGTTTCACTACTCACATAATCTCCAAGATACATTAATCATTAACATATATCATCTAAATCCCCAATATAATCTTATATTCCTCTAATATAAAATTAAGTCTCATAGTAACCTATAAGTTTACCACAATATCAATGACCACCAAACTAGATTTTGATAAAAAATTTGTTCCATATTGTAAAAACCCATGATTACCTCAAAATTAGAGATCATGAAATAAATATACATGCTACTAATACCATTAAGATTATGCCTACCATAAGTCAAGGCATTGTTCCAAGAAGAGCCATTTTCATATAATAAGCATAATAGTTACAAATAAAACATTATCAATACTCGATAAATGTATCCAAAAGTATTTCAAATAATTATATCATACAAATGGGATTTCTTGTGACATTAAACATATGATCAACCATATAAATGTAACAAGCTCCCCGGAGCTGTCATCACTTCACCAGATTGTCCAACATCAACTTTAGTAGTAGAAAATTATTTTTTCACCAATTTTACTTCTGATTGTGATGTTTTCCAGCATAAATAATTTACTTCAAATCCAAATTAACATATTGTCCCAACTCGTTATAGGTAAAACATCTTTTGCTGATTGGATATCTATTATCACATTCTTGGATTTTCAAGACCCTTTTCTTTATAGTCAGAGACCCTATGACCAAACATACCTCACTAATAACACTGTTTAGATACTAAAAAGAATTCCCAAAATGTATTTTATAGATCTTAAAACATGTTTGGGGATTATCAATAGACTTATTATTTTGATTCTTTAACTTTTCCTGCCACCTTGACCATTTATTACTCATGTCATCTCATGAAACCAAAGTTTTAGGAAACTCTATCTCGAATTTATGATCACAAAAATCAATATTCACATAACTTTTAAATCCTTATGATTCCAATTATCTTAATTAAATTGGGTATAATCCTAGGTAAAATATATTAATTTAATATCAGTGTCCTAAATAAAAGCTGGTACATACCTGGCCATTATCAGGTTGTTTTCATTATATGCTCCACATTATCCTCTTTTTTAACATCAATTTCAAAAGAAATTCCCTACCTTATGTTGAATAGTCTTAGGGAAATATTTCTTTGAGCAAAAAATTCTTGAATGTTTCTAATTCCATTGCATTAAGATAATATTTCTATCAAGTATTCTTAACCAAATACCACCATTTATTAACTTCAACTTTAAAATGATATATGTAAAGGTTTTATTTTTTATTTTCTGAACATCCCAAGGTATCAAAAATATTTTCAAGAGAATTATACTATCCTTTGTCTACCATAGGATTAAGTGGTTGATTGAATAATGGAGGTTTTTTTTCTCATACATTTATCCACTAATGGCTTATTTCTTTATGTTAGATCTAGTTTATCTCTATGATGGATGCCACCACCATTTAAGGATTACATTACATGGTCCATTTTTGTAAAAAAATAATCAATTCTAAATCCAACTATCTTGGAATTCTGATTTGGGATGATATTTCCTTTTTGGAACCTTCCCATTAAAGATTATATGCTACTTGTTTATAAAACCATTTTGAAAATACATAGTTTATAAGTATAAACCTGATAATCTTACAATTCAACATACTTTCAAATTAAATATATATTAAAATATTAAAAGTTCATGATATTACAATTATATTAAAGTATAATGTTATATAAACCTTTATTTTATGACAACTATAAGCACTTTGTCTTAAATATTACATATACAAGTAAATTAAAACTAGGATTTACATTATTACATTCATAAGAATCTTTTAGGTTTTGAGATTTAGAGAATTAAGAAAAAATCTTACATATTACATTCGTACATTACAAGGAGACACTTATATACAAAATCTATTTTCCCATAAAAAGTCTTTTAAATAAACATGATTTGTTTTCATGATAAATCTTCAAAATTTTCCCATTGATCTCATTTGTGTACCTACTATTTGATAAACCCCGTTGAAAACATTTTACAAATTTTTATGAGAACAAATGATCATTAAGAGACATAAAAATAAAAAATCCCTTAGTCAAGTGAAAAAATTAAATCCCATGAAATATATACCTTTATCTTATTATTATCCAAGAAAAATAATTAATTAATTTTTATAAGAAAAAAAAAATTATTTCTTAAATAAAATCATTAAAACCTATATCAATAAAAAGAAAAGCCTTTTTGGAATATTAGAGATTCTCTATAATAAAAAAAACATTTCAAGACTTTTAAAATGAAAAAATTACATGTATCAACTATATATAAGCATAAAAAATTATAACTTCAACAAAATATATTAAAAAGTTATTTGAAACATAATCTTAGAATTAAATAATCAATAATTTAGAATTTTAACCCAATGAGTAGAAATCGAGTTAAGAAATCACTTACTAGTTATAACCAGTCAAATATTATGCCCTATAAAAGTAATAATTATCAAATTAAACTTTTAATATCATTAAGATAATTAGATTTATGATATTATATATTAAAGGTAAATATATACACCACAAAAAATAAAAAAAAAACTGGTGAATGGGGAAAATATCACACAGAAGTAAGAGTGAGACAAGAAACCGATTACTCATGCTTCCTTTTTGTGGTGTGTACATTAACCTAATGTAAGATGGTTTAAATAATATTTTTATTTCATTAAATTTCTATAATAATATTTATAATACCTTCTAGGATCCTTTTAAAACATCTTTCCACCTATTCAATAATAACATTTCATTATTTTCATAATTTGTGGTTTATTCATTTCACGGTTTCATGGTCAGTTCATTTGAGTAAAATTATGGATTTTCTTAACTAATAGAACTATTTCTATATAAGTTAAATGAATTTGTATTCAGTCACTTCCATAATTTTAAATGGTTTCCTATATAATTTTGTTTCTTACATTAGGATGACTAAATTGGGAAAATTCTTATGATAATTGTTTTGTTTAAATTGTCAGTTTTTTCAACCATAATGAAATAGTTTTTTTATTTAATATTATGTCTATATATTAGTTATAAAAATTAAATAAGTTACAAATAAAACTGCTAAAAAACTATTTAACCATAATAGTATTTTTATAACCATCCTTGTATATTTTAATGGTAATAAAAAAATCATTATTCACAAAGGCCATTAATATGCATAATTTGAACAATAATGTCATTTATTTGAATAAAATGATGTAATAAAATGCATAGATATAAGATATTAAATTAGAAAAATAAAAATAAAATTATATAGATTATTTTTTGGTTATCATTCCTTGATGGATGAATGGGGTGAGTATAAAGTATAAGAATGAAATAATTTAAGAGAGATGCTTCCAGAAAATTACCTCAAGAATATCACTACCTTAAAGAACCCATTGAAGACCTTGAAAATGTTCTTTGGGTGATACCTAAAGAATTTTGATTTGGGGATAGTGGGGATTATTGGTTTTAGAAAAAAAATTATTGGTTTCAAGGGTTATAATGATAAATGGTTGGTGAGGGTTGATATTTATACATGAGGAGGGGTGGCTTTAAGAGATTGAATAATGATTACATGAAATTTAAAGATAGACACATTTTGGTGGAACTAATTACAATGAATTTTTTTAATAATTAATATTTTAAATGTTGTTTATTTTCTATAAATACCTCAAACATCCATTCAATTTTGTAATTTTTTGGTATTTTAAGCCTTTACCTTTTAACTTTAACCTGTTTCATTATTTTACCTATACCGTAGGAAAAATTTCTTTTTACCATTGTAACTAATTTATTACTAAAATGAAAATTATGTTTCTACATAATTTGGTACATAAAATTAAAAACATGGAATCCATTTTAGGAAATTAAATTCACATTAATGGTAAATTTAATTTAAAATTAGTCCCACTGATGAGACGAGAAATCTGGGTTTTAAAGTGAAAATATTTAAAATCTTGAAAAGTTTTTATGTCCAAATTCAACATGAAAATGATAAAAATGAAATAAATTGGATTAATTGCTATATAATTTATCTACTTTTTTAAAAACCAATTTAAAATATAATTTAACATTATAAATTATTTAGATGTAAATTCATAATCAATTAAAATATAGTATTTTTTAGTATTTATAAAAAAATTAAACGTATCAAAAAAGGAAAAAAATTCCTCCTAGGATAATTTTCATATCCCTATTAATAAAATTATGTCTATTTTTAAAATTTTCAAAACATAGTTTTTAAACAATTGCGTCATTAAATAGTGGAAAATAGACTTTTAGAAAAAAATTTCCTCTTTATGATTAAAATTGGATTTAATCTTATCATAAGACAATAAAATTTATTAGATGATTTTAAAAACAGTATATTAGTTATAAAATATGTAAATTTAATTAAAATATTTCACTAATAGTTATTAATTTAATTTATTAATACAAAATCCCATGATGGCAATAGAAATAGTTTTTTTTATTAAAAACGCATACTTTTTATTCAATGGGTTTTTATTTTCATTTCCAATTAATCGGTAATTAATTAATTCAATGGATAAACATGTGTAAACTAAATTTTCTTATAATTTTTAATCTCATTCATCACCTCCATTCCAATGTATAGGTTATAACTATCACATAATATATTAATTCATTTTTTTATGCTCAATGTGACACAACTTGTATGATATGGAACATAGTGATTCCATTTAAAATATTGGGATGTAAAATCCAAGATGATTGGTAAAGTGAAAATATGAGGGTGATATTTAATTCACAATAATAGGTATGTAAACAAGAAGATATAATGATTAAATCAAGATTAATCAGTCTGACATAATTAATACATAAAGGTAAATATCAGAACACACAATCCATTAAAGTAATAAGACGACTACTTTGATTACATATATAATAATCAATATAGAAAGGTAAAAAATTGAAGGTTATTTACATTAATATAATATTACTATGATTAATATATAATGATTAATCACTATGGGAAGGGAAATAACTTAACACATAATCCATTTAAATAACATGAATATCAGAAATAGATATAGAATAATATATATGGATTGGTAAATAATTTGACACAAATTACAATTAAATAACCGGAATAAAAAGAATAGATAGTGAATAATGAATATAAAATTAAAAATAATGAATTAAAATTCCATTTAAATAACTTGACTATTAAGAATAGATAAGGAATAATCTATATGTTAAGGTAAATAACTGAACACAAATCCCATTTAAATAATGTTACTATCATGATTAGATAATTCATAAACCCTATATAAAGGTAAATAGATGAAAATACATGCTATTTAATCAATAAAATGAGAATTAAATTAATGTTATGATAATATATTTTCCACAATCTCAATGATAATAATAACTGAATTCATAATGTAAGAAATACTTAATTATTGGATGTCATGATCTTCAGAATCCTGATAACATTATTGTCAAGTCCATTAGAAAAATATTTTTAATCTATGAATTAAAACCCATTTAATGCTAGCTTACTAATTCCCCTATTAAGACAACTAAAACATTAGGGGTCTATATAATTCTTTTCTGCGCACGTCATTACATGTCTAAATCATTCATTGTATATCAAATAATTGATTCATTTTATGAACAATGTTCCTTATCAAAAAGTATTCGTTTTGAGAAAATAATTTATATTTATCAATATTTCCCTATATAAGAAAATAAAATTAAATATATAACTTCAAATGTATAAATGATTTGAAATTTAAAAAGTGAACATATTTATCTTAAATAATATTGATATTTTGGAGAAATTTAATATCCAATGATTACAAGAATGTGTGTTCCAATGATTTACTTGGTCAAACTTATCATAAAACATCTATATGAATAATATTTATTGAACCAATAAATCATATCCCTAGTTTACTATAAGAAAAATAAAGTTTTTTTAATGATGAATATAAATACCATAAAAAGATCATTAAAAATTCTTGAGAAAATATCCTTTTCACTTTGAAAATATTTTTTTACAATTAAAATATCTAAAAATACTTTAGAAACACAGTTAATTGGAAATAACATTGGAAAACTATAAATTAATCTTAAAAAATATATTGGTACTGATGGAAATAAATTCTATATATGTTGTACATGTTAAAATAATGATTCCTTTCACATTTTTTATAAAATCCTAATGTGCCTTGTTTTGAAATTGACATGAATAATAATTTAATTTTTTATAAAAGGAAATAAGGGTAAAATCGCCTCTAATAAATAATTTGGATAAATTTCAAAATATTTCTAGAATTTTTTCTACAAAATATAGTTTTTAGAATAAAATGAATTTTCAACAGAAGTGGGAAATGAAGAAAAATTATATATAAACAAATTCTCAATCAATTTTATTACCAAAGAGGGAAAAATGGTAATATTACATCAAAAAATAATGAATAAACATATTAGAATAAAAATAAATGGGTTTTTATCAAATTATGAAATAATTTTTTTGATAGAAATTTAAGTATAAACAATCAGAATTTTAATGAGATTGTGAAATAAACTCATTCAAATATAATACTGTTGAAGTGAGAATTATCCAGTGAATTGATTATGTGTATAAAATATAAGTACACGTAAAACAATTTGATACAAAAAATAATATCATGAAATTTAAACATTCACACAATCATAGAATATCAAATACAATGAAGAAGTAATATAGACAATGAAGTGAAATTGAGTTTTAAAATTCAATACCAATTGCTTATTTTTAAGTTATATACCCTTGGATGAGATAATTAAAATTGAAAATTAAAATAAAATTAATTATTATAGAACCTTGATATAACATGTCAAATGGAATGTATATACCCTATATTAAATAAATTAGGTGCATAAAAATACAACCTGCCTTAGTGATGGAAAATTGAGATGAAGTCCTTTACATCATACTTCCTATTTTCCAAATGTTGTTAAATATAATTAATAATATTTTTAGGTGCGTTATTTATATATAAAAAATAATATCCATATTTATAATATCATATAATATCTTCTTATAACATTTTAACTTCTTTTTGTAAACAATATTTTATGATTTTCATAGTTGCGGGCATTAGTTGCCTTGTTTTCTCATGCACGTTTTAATGTTAATGTTTTGATTCTTGGAAATATTATATAGTTACATCATCTATATAATTATATTAATTTTATAAATATATTTTTTTATTAGATAAAATTTTATGATCATTATTTGAATTTGAACATGGATGATGGACCACATTGCTTTGTGGAGAAGGTAGGGCATACATACGCTTGAGGGATGTTATGCTTTCCATGGGTAAGGTGGTAGGTGATATATTAATTATATTTAAATAATATATTTATAATTATATATATATTAAATATTTACATTAAATTTATCCTTATTTCCTTCCATATAAATCTTATGTGAAAAATGAATCAAATTACTTAGTGTGGTAGTAGTTCACCGTACACATTAGCCATGTCATCGTGTTTTAAAAGGAATAGAATTCAATAAGATATATGTTATATTATAATTATATAAGTATAATTATATCATAAATATAATATAAATTTGTTAAATCCATCTCTATATCAATCCTTGAAAGCTGGTGATGGAAGTAAATTACATCGATTTGTGAGAGAGTAGTCCGCAATACAAACGATTTTTCATTTCATTTTCCCTTTGATGGAAGAGGATATTGATATTTGAAATTACCAAAAAATATCAATATATTTATGATAATTAGTTTATTATATGATCATCTTTTAAATATATTTTATTGATGTGTAAGAAGAAACTAAATAAATATGCTCCTTAAATATTGTTACCTCTTCTTCGAACAATTTCTTTAGGTTCGCACCAAAAGACTTTTTTGGTTGGGGTTTTTATAAAACCGAGGGGTCTAAAATTCTTTTATTGTATTTAGAAATTTATTTAGGTTGGAATTAGTGTAAAAAAATGTCTTTGGATGTTTTAATAGGGGAGGAAATGGGTGACCTTTTATAAGTGGGTTAGAGAACACACAAAGAATATTTGAGATGAATTAATTTTTCACACATTTTTATCATAACAAAAACATAAAAAATGGTCAATTATCAACCCTTAGAGGCTTTAAAAAATAAATATATCTATAAAATGGGTTTTGGACATATTTTTTAGTTAATTTGACACTTTTTTTCATAGTTTGACCCCCGGTAAACCCGTTTTCAACTTAACAATAGTAATTAATTTTAACTTTTTAACTATTAATTATAGTAAAAAATTATGTTTAACTCATTATATAATGTAAATAATTCTGATTAATAATATGGAATTAGTTTTTCTTTATTAAATTCATATATTTTTTAGAATCCAATTTAAAATTATTTGCACAGATGTGATGAAAAAAAGGGTTTCCAAATATAAAATTTCTATAAATATAGAAATTTTTAATATCAAAATTTAATATAAAATTCATTATACTGACATATATTTGTTAAATTTTAATATAATTGATCTAATTTCAATTTAAAACTAATTTGAAATATAATTTATATTTATTAACAATTTAAATCAAATTCTATTATTCATTACAAATTTGTATTTCTCACTATTCAAAAAAATTAATATTTTCCGAAAAATATCAAAATCACCGAAGAATAATTTTAAATTTTAGATTTCAAAAAATAATTTTTCTAAATTTTTTATAAAATTATATTAAATTTTGTGCATAAATAATGACTTAACTACTTTAAAAAAATTATTTTATAAATCACTTCATTTTTCTTTTAAATAAATATTATTTTATTTCTTATAAATATAAAACCATAATTTTCATAAATGTTTTAGTAATATTCCCTATTATTAATTTAACAACTATTTTATAATATATTAATATAAAAATATTCATATAGAATTGGGGTTTCAAGTTCTCCATGCTATCAAAGAGACCGAATTTATTTAAAAATAAATTTTCCATGAAGTCTCAGAGTGTTATGTTCTCAACTACGATCTCAATTTCATCTCATATATTTTACCAAACCCAATTTTATTATTTAAAATTATTATTTTGTTACATTCTTCAATCCTTAAATAAATTTTATCCTCATAATTTAAACTTATGTTCAAAATTTCAATGGATTTTACATGAAAATTACATTTTGGAAAATCGAATTCATAAAAAGTGTTTACAATACATCCTCTTGATAATGAAGATGAAAAAGTACTAAGTTTATCTAGAATAAAAAATTATTATATTTATATGTAAGATACAATTGGTGGAATGTAAACATATTTATATGGTGGAAAATAATAAATAATTATAGAAAGTTATATAGGTCATAAATCATAATAATTTGAATGATCAATGAAAATTTAAGGGCCAAAAAAAAAAAACTAATATATTGTGAAAAAACCACCAGTTCATCAAAAATTAAGGAACAATGAATTTGTTTTTCAAGATCATTTTCCAGGAGTTGATTATTTTGTACTATCTACTTTATAAACATAAGGAAATATAATTAATGTTATATTTCTATTTAATTAGTATAATTTCATTTCTGGTTATGATTTCTCCAAGAAATGAATTTCCAAAAATTATTTTTTATTCCTAATGCACTAAAACTAACTTTTAATGGATCATAAAATCCATAAAGAAGTGTCAATTCATTATGAATATATCTAAATATTTTTCAAAACCTATATGGATAGAACAAGTTATCCGATATATCACATTAATATGTAAAACTCATCAGAAAAACCACTTGTTCAACATTAATTTTTATTTATAAAATATTTTATGTAAAGGAAATGATATATTGACCCAAAAAAATAATAGGCCAATGTTATGAACTAATACCTATTTGTCCTACATCATCAGGTTCAAGCCCTATAGTCTTGCCTGATATGATGGGTTGTCACCCGACATGTAGGTTTTTTATTATTTAAAAAATATTAATGCAATTCCTATAACATTTTCAAATTGTAACAACCTGTAATTACCTTATCATATATTATAAGATAATCCCTAATGGATACAAAAAAATGAACTTATGCTAATAAAATGTACGTTTATTCTTTATTAAATTATCTTTTCACTAAAACATATACTAACCAGTGGGTTATATTTCTATAAATATCTCCCAAAATATCTTTAATCATAATAGAATCTTATCATATAAAACCTTAAAATGGGTTTTTAATACTTTTATCAAATGCTGAATCCTAAACTCATAAACCCATTATGGAATCCATTACTCTTATGTTAGTTAAGTCATATTTTATTCCAAAACAAAAACAATACTTTAATGTTTTATGATTCTTATAACCAAAATATTGTTGGAAAAAATAAATCTATAATATAATTCTTCAATCCCAATAATTACGTCAAAAATATTATTTCAACACAGGGGATTCCTTGTTCTAGGATTTAATCTTTAAAATAGTTAATTGACTTAGATAATGCCTAGGTTCCTCTAGTTTTTGACAATGAACTATAAATGCATCATGAGAATGATATTTATTTCCTTCTATCAAGATATTCATATTCCATGGGAAATTCCCTACATGATGCCCAATTTTAAAAAGATAAAATATTTTACCATTCCTTTTAGACATTATCCAGGGTGTCTAATTCCATATTTATGAAATGAAGGAAATATATATTTCATTATTCCATGGTCTTCCTTACTTAAGTTTAAAGAAATATATATCTCTATCTCTCTCTAATACTTTTTTTGAGTCCAAGAGTTTTTTAATGTAAAAGTTATTAATCATATTTTGGGATAAATGATAATGAATAATCTAGATATCTTTTACTTTACTAATAATAAAATTTTCTTTCTCATATTCACAAAATATTCATTCATACTCAATGATGACGTGATTCATTTAAGTTTAATCCATTGGCTAAAACCAAAAAGAAAGTGTGCGCAATAATAATCTTAGTGGGAAACCAAATAATCATTTATAATATGTCTAAATCATGAATTCTTATTTTTAATATAAGACACCTTTGTTTACCCTGTGTCATTAATTCTTATCATATCTTCAAATCCCTTATAATTATTGGTAATAAAATGTGAATTATCTATAGATTATCCCCCAGGAGTGTCAAAAAAGGTGTGTAGTGAGGCACATTTCCATGTACCAGGTAATGCTCGAGTCAAGTCCAATATGACATTTTAAGAGTAATTACACCTAGATAAATCTTTTCTTAAACCACATCCACTTGTAGTATCCAGACGAGGACATGTTTCCATGAAAAATCACATAATATTTACATTACTAAACTTCATGACATTCTTATATACTTATCCTAAAACTTTATAGTGGGGTTATGTTCCCTAATTAATTTTTTTCGAAATGTAGTTCATAAAGTTTTGACTAAACATCCTATGATACAAAATATTACAACCTCAACCTCAGTAGCACAGATTCCGTATTAAATTTAATATATTGGCCTAAGATACTTGGAATGTTATCCCTAAGGAATGTATTGTTTATTATCCTGGGTAAACAAGATACAAACATGAATCCAATATTAAATTTGAATATACATATTATAATTTTTTCTTTGAATATCATTATTAACTCTTTCATATCATTGCATATAATTTTTAGAAAGCTTTCTCAATTCTTAAAAATGGTAATAAATAATTGTGATAAAAAATTATTAGAAATAGTTACGTAAAGTATAATATATAATTAGTAGATAAAAAATAATCAATATAGATAAATCAGTATAGAAAGTAAAATATCTTAACACGGATTCAATATAATCAATAACATAAAAATTATGATTTGATTTATAATGATAAATATGGAATGGTAAATAACATAACACACATTACATTTAAATAACATGATTATCATGAACAAATATGTAATAATTTATATGTAAAGAGATATAACTAAACACACAATACACTTAAGTAACTTTTCTATCCCTAAAAGATAAGGAATATTCAATATAGAATGGTAAATAATTGATATCTGTAACATCCCTGGTAAATAAAGAATAAACAATTTTCATATTTATTAATATTTACGAATTAAATATTAATTTTACTTTAAAGGGGTTGCTATGTTCGATAGCGTGCCCGATACGCAACAATGAGTTTCTTTGAAATCTTACGTTGCATACTAGTAATAAAATAATATTATTTTAAATGGTAGTTAACACGTAGTCATTGTATTGGAAGTAATGAATAGAAATAAATAAAATATGATTATTCTTGTTTGTTAACTATTTTTATGTTTATCCAATAAAGGATAAAGGCTTAAAATACAAAAAGAATTCAATTTTAGGCACAGATACTCTAATATTCACTAAAAGGTCGAACTATTGCCTTTTGATGGAGAACCCTCTTTAAAAATAGTTTTGGTCACTATTATACATTATATTGGACCAATAAAATTCTTCTTTATAATCGGGACATCAAAATTTACTTTGTGTAAATTTTTGGTATTTTTCGGATAAGTTCATTTTTTAATGAATAGAGAAAAATGTTGTATATTAATTCAAAACATCTTTTTAAAATAATTTATTTATATGATTAGATTATCTTTTGAATTGGGTTTATAGTGAAATTAGAATATATTTTTACCATTTAATCCAATAGTGGTTGTTGGAATTAATTTCACCTTGAAATTGGACTTAAACTAGTGTGAATCTTTTGATACATATTGTTTCAAAAAAACACACTATTTGTTTTGACATCGGAAATTAATTATTAAATAAACTATTTTAACTTATATGTTTGGAATTTTTTAAATTAGACATAATTTTTGAATTTGGAATATCAAATATATCTTAGGGTGATGTTTTGGTATTTTTCTGAAAAGCATCAATTTTTGATGAATAGTGAAACCACTAAGTGATACTAAAAATACTGATTTTTCGTTTAAATGAAATTTTACCACCTCTATGTTTTGAATTTCAAAAATACGACATACATGGTTGTCATTAAGAAGTAAAATGTGGTTCAATGGGATTAAAATAATTTTTTGGTGAATAGTAACTTTTAAGTTTTAATCGCAATTAGAGGTAATTAGTGTAGTTTAAGGTAAATATTATGTTTTAATAATATGAAATGACCTAGACACATGTCCTACCCTTATTTTATTTGTAATGGCTGACCATAAAAATCCTTGGGTCGACTTGGGGACCCCATGGAGCCACTTTGGTAGTTAAATGACATTAACAACTTTTTATTTAATGTTAAAATAAAAATGTCACAAACATGAGTTAGTTTACTAAAACAATTCTTAAATGGGGTTATACAAGTCAGTTTCTTAACTATAAATATTCATTAGAAAGCTAAAACGATTTCCTACATAATGATATTTTTTTTATAATGTTTAGGAATTATATAAATTAAATTATTTATGACACCATGATGATTCAACGATTACCTCATTATTTAACGATTTAAATAAAATGAAAAGATAATGTAAAATATAAGACCTACACATGTAAAAAACCAATTGGATGGGTTTATTTAGAACTATTATAACCTTATACTTGAAATATATAATTTTGGGACCTTTTAAATCCGAAAATCATTTTATAATAAAGTAACCTTTTATAACATTCCAAGAGTGCCCCTCCTCTCCTCTTATAAAAGGCCCCCACCTCTACCTCCTTACCCAAACCTCTCAAGCCTTTGGATCCTCCAACCCCTGAACATTTTGTCTCTCTAAATCCCTATGTTACTCCTAGAAGCCTCACTTTGGGCAGAAGTCTTCTCAAGGAAGCCTTTGAGCTCAAATCAAAAAGAGTTACCCGTTTTAAAGGTAGTGTTTCTCTTGTGTTCTTTTGTTTTTATTTTTCTTCTAAAACCCTCTAAACTCTATTTATTCATTTTTTTGGTAACAAAAACCATATCCTCAATATACTAGGATGTTGTTAAAAGAAGTATTCGAGCTAAACGTACACACACCTTCATCTAATGGTTAAATAACATACTGTTTCTGGGGATGGCGAATTTCTACCTCACGAAACGATGACTGTCCAACACTCATATAACACCTTGAAAGGTTGACATTAAGATGACACTATATTTATATATGATATATAATATGTTTATGTTTTACTTAGGCTTATTTATTTCTCATTTGTGGCATACCTTTATGGTTTCCATTGTTGGTAAACACGATAATTTCATTTTAGAGAGTGCGGACTACCGCCCCCTCAAAATGATTTGATTCTTTAATGCCATAATTGGGACATATAAGGGATGTATTTAATGATATTATATATGATATTATACTGAAATTATAATTTACCTTTATATCATTATGATTTCACTCCATTAAAATATAACATAGAAATGAAAGTAGCATTCATGCATACGTACGGCTTACCGTCTCCATGAACGGTGCATTTCATTTCATTCCTCTAAATGATTATATAATATTTTAAATGCATGTATATACTTGATATATATGATATATATTATATCTACACCATAAATATAATTCTCTATATAATGGATATTTTACCACATGAACAAATTGTAATTATAAAGAGTTTATTTTTGACTCAAGTACCAAGGATCGAAAAAACGACCATTATTAACTTAAATTATTACATAGTGTTCATAAAATGGTAATAAGTGATATAAAAGGAATAATGAACTCGAAAAAGGTTCTTAAGAAAGTAGAAATTAACTCAAGTTTATTATTCAGGACGTTAAAGAACGATCGAGTCATGTCGGACCTGAAGTATGGGACTTCGTCTAAAACTCCTTTCATTGAGGCATATTTCGTTTTACACACAACTTTATTTTATATGGTGTAGAAATCCCTTTTGACTTTAAATTTTATACAAAAGGAATCTTTTTCTATGAAGTGTTTTACAAAATTACAAAAAGGAATGTTTCTTTTAAACATACGCGGTGACAACGACCTTTTCCGCCGCCGCGAGTATTATTTGGTCTTTGGCTTCCTCAAAAAGCCGTAATCTTTTTAAAATAAAATAAATACCATATACTCTTTTATGTATTTTGGTATTGAAAATGGTTTTTATAATGGATTTGTTATGTCAATATATTTAAGTGATATATTGTGATCAAAGTGTGGAAATGTTTTCCTTCCATTATATTTGTTTTATGTCTTATGATTTTATAATGGTACATGGACATTTGAAGGGTGGTTACATGATAAACCATATGAGGGGTGGTGCCATGAATACCAGGATGAGTGGTTACATTATAAACTCTAATACATTGGGTATGGAATTTGTCCGTATGGCTATTCCATTAAGTGATATGTGTGGAAGTCGACCGTATGGTTATTCCATTTAAGTATGTTTATGTCCCAAGTTACCTATATATGTTATGTGATCTTTATATGGGTCTTATTTTAATATTTTGGTTACAAAAGGGTAAGTAATTATCTTTTATTCAGTGAAGAGTTTTTACTTCTTCATAAAGGGGAAAGTTATTACTTTGATAAAGTATACATGGTTTACTTATTGTTTTGATAAACTAACAGTTTTCATTCTTTGTGTATCCCTTACTAAGATTTTTATGCTCACCCCAAGTTTTTTGAAATTTTTTTCACGGGACTTAATGTGGAATAGGGTCAAGGATGGGATCAATGGAAAGTAATGCTATCTAAAACATGGAACTAGACATGTTTCTTTTTAAGAGTTTTTATTTTATGGGAACATAGTAAAAGTTTATACTTTGTAACCTTTTGAGATGTAAGAGTTATGTTCTAATTCTCTAAAAATCTAAACTTGAAAAGATCGTCAATGTGAATTATTCATTTAATTGAATATTAATTAAGGTTTAAGGTTGGGGCCTTATAGTTGGTATCAGAGGTCAGTTTAGACAACTATAGGAGTTAGAAAATTGTTAAATTATGAATTAATTTATGGTATGATTGAAATGATATAGCATTTAAAGATTACTGTGTTGCTTCTCCTAAGATATTTATGTGTTTAGAATGGTTCTTCGAAGAGGAACCATGGATGTTGTGCTAGAAAGGTATACAGATGAAATGAACTTCAAAATTGGCATCCTGAGATGGTTAGAATCATAATTGAACAGTTTGTTGCAGTGATGGCTCAGTTGAATCAGGTGATAAATCGTGGTTGTGTTTACTGACGATATTTTGGTGTTTTAAAAAAGTAAATAGGATCATGAAATTCATTTAAGGGTTATCTTTAAAACCTTATATGAAAATAAACTGTATGAAAAATTCAGCAAGTTTGAGTTTTGGTTACAAAAAAATTCTTTCATTGGTCACATTGTTTCAAAAAATGGAATAATTGTTGATCCTATTAAAAAAAAGTTGTTGAAGAATGGCCAAGACCCACAAATGTAACTGAGATCTGTAGTTTTATTGGTTTGGCAGGTTACTACCGAAGGTTTGTTAACAAAATTCAATATTATCTAGTCTAATGACTAAGCTAACTCAGAAGGGTGTTAAGTTTATCTGGACAAAAGAATGTGATGATTGTTTTCAGGAGTTGAAAAGAAGATTGGTGAATGCTCCTGTTTTGGCACTTCCTTCTAGGAATGGTGAGTTTGTTATATAAAGTGATGCTTCATTGAAGGGACTTGGTTGTGTCCTTATGTAGAATGATCAGGTAATTGCATATGCCTCACGTCAGTTGAAAACTCATGAGGTAAATTACCCTACACATGATTTGGAATTAGCTGCTGTTGTTTTTGCTCTAAAAATTTGGAGCCATCATTTGTATAGAGTAAAGTGTGAAATATATACTGATCACAAAAGTTTACAGTATATATTCACTAAGAAATAATTGAACATGAGACAGAGGAGATGGCTGGAATTAATCAAGGATTATGATTGTACAGTTCATTACCATCTAGGAAAAGCAAATAAAGTGGTTGATGCTTTGAGTCGAAAACGTAATGCTTCATTAACCATGCTACATTTGGAACGAGATCCTTTGGTTTTTGATTTGATGAACATTGGCATAGAAGTTGTCGGTGCAGGAATTTCTTCTATTTTGTTTCAGGTATCAGTGAGATCATCCCTATCAGACAGAATTAAGCAAGCATAGAGGGAAGACAATAAGTTGCAGAAAAAGGTAGAGCTGGTTCAGAAGGGTAAGTTTCCTGAATTTAACATTGATAATGATTGTGTTTTGAGGTTTGGGAAGAGATTATGTGTTCCCAGTGATTCAAAGTTGAAGAATGAGTTGTTTTGTGAGGCTCATAGTTCCCCGTTTTCAGTTCGTCCTGGAAGTACTATGATGTATAGAGATCTTTGAGAGTATTACTGGTGGGATGGAATGAAAAGAGATATTTCTGATTTTACTGTGGTGTTTTTGACTTGTCAGCAGGTTAAAGCAGAGTGGAAGTTACCTAAAGGGATGCTTCATCCTCTACTAGTGCTAGAGTGGAAATGGGAAAATATATCCATGGACTTTGTTGTGGGATTACCGAAGACATCTAGAGGTAATAATGAAATCTTGGTTATCGTTGATTGCTTGACTAAATTTTTTCATTTCCTTCCTATTCGAGATACTTTCTCTCTAGATCAACTTCCTCAATTGTATCATAAAGAGATAGTCAGGTTGCATGGAATTCCCCAATCCATTATTTCTGATCGTGATCCCAGATTTACTTCAAACTTTTGGAAAGGCCTTCAAAAGTCGTTGGGTACTGAATTAAATTTTAGTACAACTTTTCATCCGCAATCAGATGGGCAGTCAGAACGAACAATTCAGACCTTGGAGGAAATGCTACGATCTTGGTCTATAGATTTTCAGGGAATTTGGGACCAACATCTTTCTTTGGTTGAGTTTTCTTATAATAACAGTTTTCATTCTAGTATACAGATGGAACCATTTGAGGCATTATATGGGAAACAATGTCGAGCTCCAGCTTTTTGGGATGAAGTGGCTGAAAGGAAGCTGATGGGACTAGAATTGGTATAAGAGATGGCAGAAAAAGGTCAGTTGAATCAGAAACACATGAGAACAGATCAGATCAAGCATAAGTGTAATGCAGATAACCGGAGGAAGGATCTATCTTTCGAGCTAGGTGATCATGTTTTTCTCGAAGTTTCACCATGGAAAAGTGTGATGTGATTTGGTAAAAAAGGAAAGCTGAGTCCAAGGTTCATTGGAACATATGAAATTCTGGAGAGAGTTGGGTCAGTTGCATACAGAGTGGCATTACCTCATATTTTATCTCAAATACACAATGTTTTTCATGTTTCGATGTTGAGAAAGTATATGCTAGATTCATCTCATGTTCTGAGCCCAGAGGTAGTTCAGTTGGAAGAGAATCTCTCGTATGTAGAACAAACAGTCCAGATTCTTGAACAAAGAGAACAAGTGTTGCGAAATAAGTAATTCACCAGGTAAAGGTTTTGTGGAAAAACCATATCGTTGAAGAGGCAACATGGTAATCTGAAAATTCTATGAGGGATAAATACCCCCACTTATTTTGAACGTGAATAAAATTACGAGGATGAAATTCCCAAAAAGAGGGAAGGATGTAACATCCCAGGTAAATAAAGAATAAATCATTTTCATATTTATGAATATTTATGAATTAAATATTAATTTTACTTTAAAGGGTTTGCTATGTTCAATAGCGTGCCAGATACGCAACAATGAGTTTCTTTGAAATCTTACGTTGCACACTAGTAATAAAATAATATTATTTTAAATGGTAGTTAACATGTAGACATTGTATTGGTGTTAATGAATAGAAATAACTAAAATATGATTATATATGTTTGTTAAATGTTTTTAAGTTTATCCAATAAAGGATAAAGGCTTAAAATACGAACAGAATTCAATTTTAGGCATAGATACTCTAATATTCACTAAAAGGTCGAACTATCGCCTTTTGATGGAGAACCCTCTCTAAATATAGTTTTTTTCACTCTTATACATTCTATTTTACCAATAAAATTCTTCTTTAGAATCCTAACATCAAAATTTACTTTGTGAAAATTTTTGGTATTTTTCCGATAAAGTTCATTTTTTAATGAATAGTGAAAAATGTTGTATTTTAATTCAAAACCACTTTTTAATATAATTTATTTATATGATTAGATTATCTTTTTAATTGGTTTTAATGTGAAATTAGAATATATTGTTACCATTTAATCAAATAGTGGTCGTTGGAATTAATTTCACCTTGAAATTGGACTTAAACTAATGTCAATCTTTTGATATATATTGTTTCATAAAAACACGCTATTTGTTTTGACATCGAGAATTAATTATTAAATTAATTAATGCAAATTATATGTTTTGAATTTTTTAAAATAGACATAATTTTTGAATTCGAAATATAAATTATAGATTAGGGTGAAGTTTTGGTATTTGTCTCAAAATCTTCAATTTTTAATGAATAGTGAAACCACTAAGTTGTACTTAAAAATACTGATTTTTCATTTAAATGAACTTTTACCACCACTATCTTTTTAATTTCAAAAATACAAAATACATGGTTGTCATTAAGAAGTAAAATGTGGTTCAATGATATTAAAATAATTTTTTTGGTGAATAGTAACTTTTAAGTTTTAATCGCAATTAGAGGTAATTAGTGTAGTTTAAGGTAAAAATAATATTTTAATAATATGAAATGACCTAGACACATTTCATACCCTTATTGGATGTGTAATGGCCGACCAAGACAACCTATGGGTCGACTTGGGGACCCCATGGAGCCACTTTTGTAGGAAAATGACATTAATAACTTTTTATTTAAAATTAAAATAAAAATGTCACAAACATGAGTTGTTTTACTAAAACAATTCTTAAATGGGGTTATACAAGTCATATTTTTTACTATAAATATTCATTATAAATCTAAAAAGATTTCCTACAACATGATGATTTTTTAGTAATTTTAGACATTAAATAAATTAAATTATTTATGACACCATGATGATGTAGTGATTACCTCATTATTTAGAGATTTAAATAAAATGAAGAGATACTGTAAAATATAGGACCTACACATGTGAAAAACCTATTGGAATGATGGATTTATAACTATTACCACCTTATACTTGAAATATATAATTTTTGGACATTTTAAATCCGAAAATAATTTTATAATAAAGTAACCTTTTATAACATTCCAAGAGTGCCCATCCTCTCCTCTTATAAAAGGCCCCACCTCTACCTACTTACCCACACCTCTCAAGACTTTGGATCAGCCAACACCTGCCCATTTTGTCTCTCCACATCCCTATATTACTACTAGAAGCCTCACTTTGGGCAGAATTCTTCCCAAGGTCTCCTTTGAGCTCAAATAAAAAAGAGTTACTCGTTTTAAAGGTAGTGTTTTCTCTTGTGTTCTTTTGTTTTATTTTGCTTCTTCAACCCTATAAACTATTTTTATTCATTTCATTTGTGAAAAAACCAGTATCCTTAATATACTAGGATGTTTTTATAAGATGTATTCGAGATACACCTACACACACCTTCATCTAATGGTTAAAGAACATACTGTTTCTGTGGATGGAGAATTTCTGCCTCACGAAACGATGATTGTTCAACACTCATATAACACATTCAAAGGTGGCCATTAAGATGACACTATATTTATATATGATATATAATATGTTTTTGTTTTACTTAAGCTTCTTTATTTCTCATTTGTGGCATACCTTTATGGTTTCCATTGTGGTTAAACACGATAATTTCATTTTAGGAAGTGCGGAATACCGCCCCCTCAAAGTGATTTGATTCGTTAATGCCATATATGCGACGTATAAGGGATGGATTTAATGATATTATATATGATATTATACTGGAATTATAATATACCTTTATATCCTCATTATTTCACTCCATTAAAGTATGACATAGAAATGAAAGTAGTGTTCATGCATACGTACGGCTTACCGTCTTAATGAATGGTGCATTTCATTTCGTACCTCTAAATGATTATATAATATTTTAAATGCATGTATATACTGGATATATATGATATATAGGATATATACATAATGAATATAATTCTTGATATAATGGATATTTTACCACATGAACAACATGTAATTATAAAGAGTTTATTTTTGACTCAAGTACCATGGATCGACAAAACGACCATTATTAACTTAAATAATTACGTAGTGTTCATAACATAGTAATAAGTGATATAAAAGGAATAATGAACATGAAAAAGGTTCTAAAGCAAGTATAAATTAACTCAAGTTTATTATTCGGGATGTTAAAGAATGATCGAGTCAAGTCAGACCCGAGGTATGTGACTTCTTCTCAATCTCCTTTCATTGAGGAATATTTTGTTTTATACACAAATGTCTTTTATACGGTGTATAATCCCCATTTGCATTTTAATTTTATAAAAAAGGAATATTTTTCTACGAAGCGTTTTACAAAACGATAAAAATGAATGCTTCTTTTAAACTTACATGGTGACAATGACCTTTTCTACCACCGCGAGTGTTATTTGGTCTTTGTCTTTATCAACAAGCCGTAATGTTTTTAAAATGAAATAAATACCATATACACTTTTATGTATATTGGTATTGAAAATGGTTTTCATAATGGGTTTGTTATGTCATTATATTTAAGTGATATATTGTGATCAAATTGTGGAAATGTTTTCCTTCCATTATATTTGTTTTATGTCTTATGATTTTGTAAGAGTACTAGTACATTTGACGGGTGGTTACGTGATAAACCATATGATGGGTGGTTCCATGAATACCAGGACGGGTGGTTACGTTATAACCTCCAATGCATTGGGTATGGAAGTTGGCCATATGGCTATTCCATTAAGTGATATGTGTGCAAGTTGACCGTATAGTTATTCCATTTAAGTATGTTTATGTCCCAAGTTACCTATATATGTTATGTGATCATTATATGGGTTTTATGGTAATCTTTTGGTTACAAAAGGGTAAGTAATGATATTTTATTCAATGAAGAGTTTTTAACTCTTCATAAAGGTGAAAATTATTACTTTGATATAGTATACATGGTTTACTTGTTGTTTTGATAAACTAACAGTTTTCATTTTTTGTGTATCCCTTACTGAGCTTTTTATGCTCACCCCATGTTTTTTGAAATGTTTTTCACAGGACTTAATGAGGAATAGGGTCAAGGATGGGATCAAGGGAAAGTCATGCTATCTAAAACATGGAACTAGACATATTTCATTTTAAGAGTTTTTTTTGGGAACTTAGTATAAGTTTCTACTTTGTAACCTTTTGAGATGTAATTGTTATGTCCTAATTCTCTAAAACTCTAAACCTGAAAAGATCCTCAATGTGAATTATTAATTTAATTCAATATTAAGTAAGGTTTAAGGTTGGGGCCTTATAATATCAATTTCCATTAAAATACCATGATTATCCTAAATAGATAAGGAATAATCAATATAGTAATTTAAATAATTGGACAGACATTCCATTTGAATAATGATACAATAATAAATAGAAAATGCAAAGCAAATATGTCATGTTAAATAAAAAAATCTTTTCATTTAATTGATATGGTGAGAATAAAATGCATCCAATGATAATATCATTATAAAAATATAATGTATAATAATAATTGATTTCATTACGATGGAAATGACTAATTATTAGACGACATTATATCAGGAATCCTTACTCATCTACTATCAAGACGTTTTATAAGATAGTTTAAAACTAATGGTAAAAATCCATTTAATTATATCATACCAATTCACCTCCTAAGACTACCGATTCATTGAGGGGATGTATAATTTTGGACCCCAACCGTCACTACATGTCCAAATAATTCCACATATGTCAAAGAGTCGATTTAAATCTTGGAAAATATTCCTTTTCAACAAATATCTATCTTGAGTAATGAATATAGAGTTATCTCTATTTATCCACATAAACCAATAGTTATCAATGTGGAATAATGAATTCAGAAATGATATAAATATTAATAACTAAACATATTTATGAATAATGATATAGTTTTTTGGGCAAATTTAATTTCCAACTATTATGGGAATGTGAATATTTCAAGTGAAAGTCAATTAGTACAAAAATCAATTATGAAAGTGTATTTCAATAATTTCCCTAGTCAAAATGATGATAAAATATCCATAGAAAGTATAATGTAGGTATCAATACAATTTATATGTAAATAATTAAACACCATAATAGTTTTATGAAATATTTATCTTTAAATAATTTTATTTCTTGGTAGCGTTTATCGTGTTTACAAATGATTTTAAATAAACCATGCAACATTATTAAAATATTACATGTCTGATATAACCTATCCTTTAAATTTGAAGAAATGATTAAGAATAATTAATTTTTGAAACAAATATAATGGTAAAACCCATTAAGAATTTATTAATAATTTAATATAAAATGGTTATAGAATTTTTACTGAAGTCTTTTTATTCGTTAAAAATACTTTTTCGTTAAAAATAGGATTTCTTCTTTTTTTGAGAGAATATTAATTTATTAAAGTTATAAAAAATATATTTGATAAATTAATTTTATTTTTTATTCAACATGTTAAAATTATCATAAAATAATTTTTATATTCTTAAGATAATATCTATTTATCAAGGAGTAATAATAAATGTTAATTATTATTGAAAACTATATTTAATTTTCATTTTCTTACATGCTAAAATTATGTTTTAAATTTTACTTAGTTAGTTTTTATTTGAAGTAATAATATTATCATTTTAAGTGGATTTTGTATTTTAATTTTTTTAAGAACATTTTTTATTTAAATGGGAGGTTTTTTTGAAATAACTGTTTTTCATTGTCTTTTTCCAGATTTATTTTAAATTACTGTCTAAAACTTATATGTTATGGATTTTTAAAAAATGGATTCCATATTTAGAAAAAGTGGGTCCAAATTTATTAAATTGTTCACTTTTATTTTTTTCAATATGAATAGCAACCTTAATAAATTTTGTTACCATAGTAAAGTGTAAAATAGATAATTATGGGTTAAAATAAATTGACAAGGCCTATAAAATTACACTAAAAATTTCTCCATTTTTTGAGATGAATATTTTTACACCATAATAATACGTTATTAAAAATTATGACATTATGGGGCCTCTTAGATGATATTATTACCTTTATAATATTTTATTTATAGAAAATTCAAATATATCACATTCAAATTTTTAATAACTATAACATTTTTAATATTGGGTGAACCATAAGATATGTTCATATATAAATATTATTTTTAAATAAAATATATATATGTTTATCATAGTAATTAATTTAATATTTTTATTAATTATATAATTAATCTAAATCCCTACGCTTAATGCTATAATTATATAATTAAATGAAAAATCAAATAAATGATATTAAAAATATTTAAAGTGACATAATTTCAGATATTTAAGATGATCTAAAAATTATCTATATTTTTTACTTGTTATGGATTTAATAAAACAGTTGGTTTGAATTTAAAATGTTTTCTTGATATTTTTAAAAGTTAAAGCATTGAAAGTATCAAAATTGACAATAATGATATTTGTTAGGATTAATATTTTATTAAATTAAAAATCATAGAAAATATTTTAAAAAAACTGATTATGATATGTTGTAAAACATCATAAATTTTCCATTATTTTCCAACAAACACATTATAAAGAAATTCCAACCATTAAACATTGAAAATTTCATTACAGTAGATAAAATTAAATAGGTTAACTAACAATTAATCAAAATGATAGGGTTTATAATAGAAAAAAATGTTTCTAAAATATATTGGATGATGATACTAAAACAATATATTATCTTATATTTTAATCTATGTTTATTTTTTTTACATTTTTATAGAAAATAAATGTATCATAATTTATTCATTTAAAATTTTCCAAAAGTTCCCCTCACATCAATTATAAAAGAGAACTTCATCAGACACTTCTTTACGTCACATTGAGCCTTCTAACTCAAACATAATCTACCAATTTTTCTTATAAAATTAACTAGACTCATTACTGAGGTGCTAATATTCTCAAAGGACCAACCCTAGATCCCTTTAAGGAGATATAATAAAGATATTTCGATGAATATGAAATCACTCTAACTTGTCACTTTATTATTCTACACTTTGTTACCTCTATAAATATACTATTTTTATTATTCAATAATAAATTAAGTATCATAAATATTATTAAAGGTTATTATTATTATTATTATTATTATTATTATTATTGTTGTTGTTGTTGTTATTATTAATACACCATTATACACCCTTTTTCTCATCAAATAATAAGTGAAAGTGTCGCTTGTACATACGTATGTCGTACCATCTCCATGTAGTGATAGAATCAATTTTTCTTCACCATATTTTATAGATGGGTATTATAATGAGTTTAATTAATATAAAGATTCTAAAAATATTAAATGATCCATATTATATAATAAAGATTCTAAAAATATTAATTATTATTTACCTCTCATTTATTCCATCAATCGAAAAATGAAATCAATGTTTATGCATACGTACGACCTACCATTTCCATGAATAGTGCAATTCAATTTTTTATCTATAATTACAATTATTTATCATAAATATAAGTATAATTATTATATATTATATTTATACCATGATTAAAATTTCATAAATTATTAAACAAATTATCAAATTTTATGGACCAAGACTTCTAAACCAAAATATGCTTGGAAAACAAAGTAGTTACCACCCAAAATAGTTATTTCAATAGAAATTATAAATTTACAGCTCATAATATGTTATGAATAAATAATAAATCGAATGATATACTTATGGTTACTTAATAAATTTTTAATAAATAAATTTTTATTATACATATTTTTTTAATGTGAATGAAGAAAGGCATGACTTGAGCTAAGGGTTTCACATCTCACTTTTACTTTTGTGGGATGTGCCATATTTTCCACTTATTTATTTTGTGTGGTGTATATACTACCTATTTGATATATTATATCATGTATCTGTATTCATGTAATTTAAAATTTATTTTTATTTTATTTCTTTCATGGGGCTTAAGATTTAAAATATACACATGTTATAAGGGTTTATTTCAAAATCTCAACATTATTTGGGATTGTATACATTTAAGACTCCACAATGTAATATTTCTCATCCATGTCCATATTTTCTATGAATTTTTTCATGTTTTGTTTAATTTTATCATTAAATTTTTTAAATTTTTTTAGACATGGTTTATTTTTTATTAAAAATTTGAAAGAAATATTTTTTTCATTTTCCAAAATAGGTGAATTGTGATTTTTTTTTAAAAAATATAAGAAGGAATATTTTTAACTTATATGACATGATCAGATACTACCACTACCATGATGACTTAATAATATGAAGCTTCCTATACAATATTACATGGTACTTTTCAAATAAAATGTTATCTTTGTAATTTTGTTCTTATATAAATTATTTAAAAGAGAAAGGATATTTTCCTTAAGAATTATTTCAAGTGATATTTAAAAATAATTTTTTATCTATTATTATATCATTTGATGTTATTTATGCTTTACTAATCATATTAACCAAGGCTACCATTCTTACACTTTCTTTAGATGGTTTATGTATATGATGGCTGGATGTTTATGAATTCCGTTACTTTTCCATAAGTTATGCTATGATGAAATTATTTTGAAACATATTTATTTTATATGGGTTATGAAATATTTAAATATTTATTAAATACATTAATTTTCACTGGTTTTTATGTGATGAATTATTTATGATCCTTTAGAACTCATAAGTTTTATTTTTGTTTTATGATAGGTGGTAACTATGTCTTCCTCTACTGCATTAGATAATGTTTAATATCTCCTGAGATAAAAATAGAAATTAAGTTAATGGGATTAATCCAAAAATGGAAACAAATGAGTCTATATCTACTATGAGAAATTGGTGTATCATGATATACTATGATGATGGTATAAGTAGATGGTCTCAAAATATGAAATGGTATTATATATTTATGTTGGGGACACACTTTTATGACATGATATTACAATGTTTGGGTAATTTATAATGATTTATCACATTTATTTCACGTGTTTTAAGAAATGATAATATTTTATGCCATGAATTATGTTTATGATCTATGAAAATTTGCGTATAAACTTTTTATATTATTTTCATGATCTCATATACTTATTGTTTTCTTATGATTTAATATTATCATGTATTTTTTGTGTCTTATGTTTACCATTACTAAGAAAATAAGATCACCATTTCTTATGTTTCATTACTCAGGTTATACAGAACTCTTTTGAAAGGGTATGTCTTAGAGGAGTTCTATGGGATAAGATCATTATCGGAGATATTGAAGATATTTTATAAACTAAAAAGATTTTGAATCTAATATACAAAGATTAAAAAACATTAGGCTTATGGAGTGGATAATATTTTTATGTAATTAATATTCACCTAAATAGATATAATTTTTTTTTGTAAAAGTGTTAGATTATTATAGTTGGTATCAGAGTAGGGTATATAAAATAATTTAAAATTACGATTAGAAAACTTTTAAGAAAACCTTGTAGATAAGGATAAGTATAAGATGCAACCATAAAGTTTTTATATTGATAATTGATGACCTAGGATAAACCTAATGTGTCATAGAATAATTTATCATAATTTATAAATAATATAAATGATATTTTTAATTATGTGGTTATCCAAAATGTTTAGTGTTTCAAATACTATGGTTTATGGTTTTAACCAATAGTTAGAACATAAAGAAACCATGTTAATGATGAGTTCAAGGGATAATTAAATTATTGTCCTCCCAAGAAACCAAATATTATCATAATTAAAATATAGAATCTTGTAGCTATTCTCACACAAAATTCTTAGGATGTGAATCAATCCATGTTTCTAAATGATTAAAGATTTAAATAATGTACTATTTAATATTTCATGAGGAAATATCCAAGTTATTTTTGTTGGCCTTATAATCAACTTGAGGCTGAGTGATGAATCCACACCATTGATAAAAATATTTTCTATTCTATAATGAGCAGAAAATAAAAATATTCCATAGATATTAATCATATAGAATCTGAATTTGGTAAATTGTGGGATATTATCAATAATATTAGTCAATTGTAAGAGAATTATTCCATAGAATAAGATTAGTTTAAGTGGATATTCTTTAGTAACTAATTTCCTTGTATTCTATGTATAAATATTGAGAAATAATTTCGTGAGCTCAAGAAAAAGGATTACAGATCCATTGGTATATATGGGGAAAATTTTACAAGGCTTCCAATGTTCGTATCTAATGTTATTATAAGATCTAAAAGTAAAATCTATCAATTCATTGGTGGCCTAAAACCAATTCATTGAAAGTAATTAATTATAAGAGACTTTATAAGCTATGAATAAATCATTTGATGTTAAATAAAATTAAAAATAGAAATTTTAGATTCCCACCATTCCTAAAGGTTTGTTAAGAATAGAAAGATAGAGTCTCATTAAAACTCAAATAAATCATATTGTAAAAACAAATTGTAGTCATATAAATTTTAGAAATGTGGGAAGAAAAAAAAGTAAAGTGATTGTATAGAATTTTGATATAATTTAAATATAAAATCATTGTTCATAAATATTGTGAATGTCGAAACGAAATTAATGGTCTTATTTTTGCAATAGTGGAAGAAGAGGATTCTAAATAATGTACCTACCACAATTTAACTTTTAAAATTAAAGAAGTTTGGGAATTATGTGAATAAATTTTTCATTTCAATTTCCAATGAGGATTATAAGATAAAACAACCTATGAAGAAAAAGTAAAAAGGTAATTCTTACGAGATCATAGAGGAAGAAGTGAATCGTGATTATTAGGGAACACTTACTCACCCCTCCTTTGTTGCGAGTTTCATGTTTTATTTTTTATAAATGATCCATTTTAATATCTTTTCATTCACCATTTTGATAAGTTCCATGTGATTTTATCCTTCTATATGGATTCTAAAATAATGAAACCATGTTTTATATTCAATCGATTAAAGGATAAACATAATCTACCAATGAAACTGTTTTTTACAAGATAAGAGATTATATAAGGAATAAATTGTGAATTAACATTTGGACATGTATATGTCTCAATGTAATATTAACATAATAGTTATGGATACTATAATGTGTTTATGTGTTGACACCAATTTTGATGGTTTTACATGATATGATTTTATCTAGATGAATTATATTTTAAGGGAGATATTTTGAAATATAACCATTTTAGTTTTTAAAATGTGACAAAGTTATTCAAGGAGGAATGAATTTAACTTTTGTGGAATTATTATTAAAGGTATTGTAACTATTAGGGTTTATCTTATTTTTGAAATTGAGGTAATTATGGGTTTTAGTTAATCACATTATGAAGTAAGAAAACTTAATTCTGAAAAGATTTATCTCTGGATCTACTTTACAAAATATATATTAATGAAGTGGTAATGTTTCTTGGATTACAAAATTCAATTTTATTTTATTGGGATCTAATTATTATCTCAATGTTTTGGAAATTTCCTCATAAATATCTTGATATAAAGTTGAGTTTCCACATAGCAGATGGTCAGTCTGAGATAATAATTTAGACTCAAGAGGAGATAACAAGATCTTATTTTATGGATTCAAAAGGTTTTTAGGATCAATGTGTCTATGTAGTTGAGTTTTCAAGAAATAATATATTTCACATGAGAATTTATATGGATCCTTATAAAAATAAGTATAGAAATATAATGTACTAGAATGAAATTACAGAAAGAAAGTTGTTGGGACCTGAGTAAGATAAAGAGATTATAGAGAAGGTTAAAGTAATTAAACAGCACATAATTACAACAACATGTTGAAATAAATGATAGAATAATAATGATTTATGTGATATAGAATTTTGTATTGGTGAGAAGGTCTTTCTATGAATTTCTCTAGGGAAGAAGGAAGGTAAAAATAAACCATCGATGTATCTATCCCTATAAAATAATTGACTGTATTTAACATTTGTAACTTCCACGGAATCTCTCACAACATGATGTGTTTCATGTATCTCTACTGATGAAGTATATACCTGATCTTTTATATGTCATAAACTTAGAGATCATATAACTATAAAAATATCATTCTTATGAAGAATAACCATTAGAGATTGTAGATTTTATAGAGAAGGTTCTATGACATAAAACCACTTGTATGGTTATTATTTTGTGGAGAAACCACAAATTTAAGAAACCTATATGGGGACATGAGGATGTTATTGGGTAGATATATCCACATATGCTTGTATCCCAATAATGAATTTTGATGGATAAATTCATTTTAAGGTGGATATAATTTAACATCCTAATATTTTTATGAAATATTTCTATTTAAGTAATTTTATTTATCATATATCTTGGGTTGCACACAATAGTGAGTTTAAAAAAACCGCAAGACATTATTGAAATATTATTTGTCACTTAAAACATAGCAATTAAATTGGTGGTAATGAATAGGAATAACTTATTTATTTAATAAATATAATGTTCCAACTCAATATTAATCTATTTATAAGTAATTATAAAATGACCACACGATGTTTAGTAACACCTTTTTATTATCCAAAAATACTTTTTTTTTTAAAAACTGATTTTTTTTCTTACTTTTAGAAGAGAATATTGATTTAAATAAGTTATATAAAATTAATTTGAAAAAAATAATTTCATTTTTTATTTCATTATGTTAAAAAAAATTTACTTTTTTTTATAAATTTATGAAAACATTTATTTTTGAAGAAATATTGAAAAATAATGATTGTAATTGAATATTGTAATTTCTATAAAAAAATTTACAAGTTAAAATTATAATCCAGTTTTTTATAGGTTAAATTTATTTAAAAATAATCAAATTAGTATTTTACTTCGATTTTCAACTTCCATTTAGTATAATAATATTTTAAATTGAAAAATGACGTTTTTCAAAAAAATAAACGTTTTACCCTTGCATTTTGCAAGTTTTATTTTAAATTAAATTATGAAATTTTTGTTTCGTGAATTTTGAAAAACTAATTCATTAAATGTAATAATTTTTTTCAAAATTTAGTAAATATTTCACTTTTATTTTTGGTCAATCAGAATAGTAACCTTAGAAAATTGTGTTGCCACGGTAAAGGTTAAATAGAGTAATTAATGTTAAAAATAAAATGATGAGGACCATAAAAATACCAAAAACATGACTTAATTTTTTTAATGAATAATATTTGACCATAAACCAAAAATAGTCTAATATGTGACCATTTTTGGCCACTTTTTTGAGATTATGACTTTTATAATATTTTATTTAAATAAAAGTGAAAAATGTGACATTAAAATTTTTAATAGCTATAACATTTTTAATATGGAGATATCTAAATGTTATTTTTAAATATAAATATTTTTTATAAATATAATATATTTATCTTCATCATGGATATATATTTATAATTTTTAGGAATTAAATAATTACACTAAATTATTATGCAATGATGATGCTATAAATATTTAATTAAAGTAAAAATCAAATAAATGATTTTAATAATATAATAACTGACGTTATTTGAGATATTTATGATGATAAACTCATTATATATATTTAATTTACATTTTATGGATATAATAAAAAATTTATATCTAATGTTTCATGTTTTATTGATATTTATAAATGTCAAAGTAGTAAATAATATCAAAATTCACAATAATGATATTTTATGGGATAAATATTTTATTAAATTTTCGAAATACCATAAAAATATTTTAAAAATAATTTTTTTTAATTATATGGTAAATAATTTCATAAATTTACAATTTATGTTCCAATTGACACATTATAAGTTAAAATTACAACCTTTTTCATATTGAAAAAAAAAATCTGTTGTTAAAATTAAAATAAGTTACCTAAGGATTAATAAAAATTATATAATTTAAAATATCATAAAAACTTATATAAAATATATTGGAATATATTATTACAACTGTTTCTTATCTTATAATCTAATCCAATGTTATTTGGTGGTATTTTTATGGAAAATGAATTTATTATAATTCAATATTCTAAGAAAGTTCAAAAGTACCCCTCACAACAATTATAAAAGGGAACCAACTCCCTCGCTTATTTACACCACTTTGAACCTTATAGATAAGCCATAATCTGATAATTTATCTTCTCGACTTCCCTATAATCTTCTCAATATACTAACTCTATATCCCTTTGTAGGATATCTAAAGGAGACATTTCAAATAAGTGGAAATCACCCTAACCGATCACTTTATTTTTCTACTAATTCTTACCTCCTATAAATATATGATGTTGATAATAATATAATAAATTAAGTATACAAAATATTCTAAAATGTTTTTATAATTATGAAAACACCAGTACACACCCTCTTCCATCAAACAATAAGTGAAACTATCTCTCTTGCGTATGCACTACTTACCATCTCCATGTTGCGATACAGATAATTTTTGGTCACCATACTTTATAGATGTTTATTATGATATGTTTAACGAATATATTTAATATATATGAAATATATTATATAATTATTATTTTAACAATGTAAATTATTATTTACATTTCTTTCATTCAGTCAATCCAAAAATGAAAACAATGTTCATGCATGCATATGACCTATCGTCTTCATGGATAGTATAATTCATTTTTATATATCTTATTTCTATGAATGATTAAAAATATCTATATAATTATTATCAATTATTTTTATAACATTATTAAATTATTTAATTTATGAGTCCAAATTTTAATGTAAAAGGATCAAAACTTTCAAACCGAAACAAGCTGGGAAAATGAAGCAGTTACCACCCTGAATAGTGATTTTATTAAAAAATTATTAATAAATGGCTGATAATTGGTTATTATTAAATAATACATGGAATTATAAAATTATAGTTGTTGAATAAATTTATAATATATACATATTTGTTATATAGTATTTTTGAATGTGAACTAAGAAAGGAAATACTGGAGTAAGGGTTTCTCGTCTCACTTTTACTTCTATGGGACATGCCATATTCCCCACTTATTTATTTTCTACAATTTATATAATTCTTCTTTAATATATTATATATTTAATATATTTTAATTAATGGTGTTTAAAATTTTATTTTAATTTATTTCATTCATGGGGCATACGATTTAAAAGATTCCCAAGTGGTAATGGTTTATTTTACAATCTTATCATTATTCAGGATTATTTACATTTAATACTCTAATGGGAAATATTTATCTTATATACCCATGTTTTATAATATATTAAAATTTATTTACTATTATATAAGTAAATTTAATGTAATTTTTACACATTTTTTAATTTTAACTAAACTTTTTGGAATGAATATTTTTATCATTTATTAAACGAGGTATTTTGGGACTTTCCAGACAAAAATATGGAAGGAATGTGTTTTTAACATATATCGAATGGGTGTTTATTACATATTTCATGATTCATTAAGAATTTGATGCATTAAATAAAATATTACATGGTATTATTTCATATAATTTGTTTCCTTTGTAATGATGTGTCTTTTAACAAAATTATTTCTAAATAGAAAGGATATTTTCCCATAGATTTATTAAAGTTATATTACAAAATAATTTTTTATATAAGATAATTTTATTTTATGTTACTTATTTTTTACTAAGGATATGATATATGGATTCAATTCTTATTTTTCTCCGGATGTTTTATGATTATAATGAAATGATGTTTATGTATTTCATTACTTATCCATGAGTTATGCTGAGATGAAATGTTTTTGAAACCCATTTCATTTCCTTGGGTTATGAAATGATGAAATATTCATGAAACCCATTTATTTTCATGGGTTTTGATATGATTAATGATTTATGATCCTATAGAACACATAATTATGGTTTTTATTATGTGACAGGAGGGACCTATATATAACCCCAATTCTCGGGTAAAGATTAATATCTCATTGGATAAAAATGGGGAACACCTTGATGAGCTTGTTATATAATGGAAAACAAGTGTTTCCTGATATAATATGGTAAATAGATGTTTCTCAAACCACTATTTTGAGGTTATTGGTTTTCAAACATTCCATATGAAATGAATTATTATATATATGGTGGTTACACATTTTTATGACATGAGCATACAATTCATGATGGATTTATGATGATATCTCACACTTATAGTCCATGTTTTTTTTGGAATGATAATGTTTATTCCATGAAAAATGTGTATGATCTAAGATAGGTTGGGTATAAACTTCATAATTTCTATTCATGATCAAAGAACCGTATTATTATCATATTATTTCATATGATTATTGATTTATATCTCTCATGCTTACCAATACTGAGCATAGAAACTAACCCTTTCTTATAATTACTTCCTAGGTGATGATTAAAGATTTAGGTAGGGTATGGTTAAGAGGACTACTCTGTGAGACTATATTTGTGTGAGACATTGGATATCAATCATTAAACAAGAATATTGTTAATATAATTTCTAAATACATTAAGAAATTATGGTTTTGAACTTGATAGTATTTTTATGTATTGAATATTCTTCTAAGAAGATTTAATATTGGTGTATGAAAATTTTGTTCCATTATAATCATTTATCGATAAACTAAAGTGTTGTTTTCATCAGTGAATAGAAATACTGTAAAAACATCTTTAATGAAATTCAAGAATAAAAAATCCTTTTCACTTTAATATGTATATATTTTAATAGTTTAAAAAATATTTTGAGAAAAAATATTTGAAAATAATGTATGAAACATATAATGTAAGATTTCAAAAATTGAGTGGTTAATATGTCAAAAACTTATGTACATGTCTTACAAATTAAAAAAATATTCCTATCAAATTTTTGATAAAATCCAAATGGGGTTATTTATAAAATGACACGAAGATTTAATTCAATTTTTTTTGAAAAATTTTAACATGGGTAAATATTTGTTTAATAAATCATTTAAACAATGATAAAATATTTTTTTATTTTTTTTATAAAACATGGTTTTGGAATAAGAATAATTTTTGGCCGAAGAGAGAAATAATGTTGGATTTTATTAAAAACAATTCTCGAAAAATTTAATCACTTATGAGTAGAAAAATATTACTATTACATGAAAACATAATGAAAAACTTGAGAATAATAAAATGGAAGGGGTTTATTTTCCAATTATCATGTAATTTTTTTCAATGTAAATTGAAGCATAAACATTCTTGATTAAAATGAGATTATGAAATAAACCCTTAAAAAGATAATAAAATTGATGTGCTAATTAAACAATGAGTATATTATGAAAATCGAATGTATATCAACATAAAAAAATTCATATACTATATAATATAGTCAAATTTCAATACCAAATGAATTATATAATATCAAAAATAACAAAGAACTAATACAGACTAATGAGAATAAATTGAGTTATGAAATTCATTACCGCTTGGTAATTTTCAATAAAAATAACCTTGGGTGAAGCAATTAAAATTTAAATATAAACTACCATTAAATATTATCGTATATGGATATTACATGTCAATGTGTTAGTTTATATTCTATTTAAATTAATTAGGTACATAACATTACAATATGCCTCAATGAAGGAAAAATGAGGCGACGTCCCTTACCTTGAGCTTTCTTTTGGTTGAACATGATTTAACATAATTTATAATGGTTTTAAGAATTTTATTAATTTATTAAAAAAACAAATTCCTATTTATAATATCCTATATGGTCCCATTAATATATTTTACCACATGTTTGTTCATAATATTTCATTATTTTTGTTGTTTCAGGTGTTAATTGTTTTGTTTTCTCATGAATATTTTAACATGATAGTTGTGGTTTTTGAGAATATTAGATAATTCCATTATATAAAAAATTATACTAAGGTTATAAAAATTATTTATTTCATTAGATAAAATTTTTGTAGCGCTGTTTAAATTTTAACATCGAGAGTGGATCTTGTTTATTCATAGAGATGATAGTCCAAACGCGTGAATAGGTGATGTCATTATGTACGTAACAGGTTAATGGGTAAGGAATTATGTGATATATTAAATTTATAAAATAAATATTATTTCATATATATCACATATTTTCATTAAATATATCCTTATTACCATCCATTTAAAGCATATGTGAAAGAAAATCACATTGTTTAACGCGGTGGAAGTTCCACCATACACATGAGCGACATAATTTAATTTTAGAGAGAATAGAACATAATAAGAAATATGTGATATTATAATTAAACAAGTATTATTATATAATATATATAATATAAATGTGTTAAAATCATCATTATATCAATCCATTAATAGTGGTGATGGAAAAATAATAACATTAATTTGCAAGGTGGTAGTCTGTTGTACCCACATTTGATGGTTTTGTTTCCCATTATATAAAATAAGAGATGGATATAGTTTATTAAAATAAAATATCAGTATATTTAAGTTACTTAGGTAATTATATGATTTCTTTTTAGAAATATTTTATAGAGTTGGAATGATAAGTAAAATAAAAATGCCCATTTATAAATTTTACTTCTTCTTCGAACAAGTTCTTTATGTTAACAGCAAAATCCTACCTTGATTATCATTATAGAAAACAAAGGGATATAGGACATTTTTATGGTATTAAGTATGTTATTTTTTATTGTATTGGACAAAATAAATATCTTTTTATGTTTGAATAGGTGAGTATAGTGGGTGGTCTTTTATAAGTTGGTTAGATGACACACATTGAATATTTGAAATGTTTTAGTAATCCCAAAGTTTATATCATGAAAAAACACTAAAAAAGGAGTCATTGAAAATTCTCAGAGGTTATAAGGTAGATATATAGACATGAAATGGGATTTTAACAAGTTGTTAGGTTATTTTAACCCTTATATTCTTTGTTTGACCCCCTTATAAACCTATTTTTACAATAACCATGGAAATTAAATTTTATTGTTTACACTATTAATTACGGTAAAAAATTAATATGAGATCATTAGATAATATAACTTTTTTAATAAAAAATATAGAATCATTTTTTTCAATTTTACTATATACTTGGAAAAATCATTTTAAAAATATACCAGAAGACACAAAAAAAACATGTCTCTAAAAAGAAAATTCTCATAAGTGTAGAAGGTTTTAATATTAAAAATTTAACATGAAATTGATTCAAATGACCTAAATTAGTTAAATATTAATATAATTAAACTAGTTTTACACTAAAATTAGTTTTAAATATAATTTAACTTTGTAAATAATTAAAAAAAAGAAATATTTTCATTAGAAATCAGTATTGTTCAATCTTCATCAAAAAAATTAATCCTTCCAACAAAATCTAAAAAATCACCAAAGGGTGATTTTTACATTTATATTCAAAAAATTAATTTTATATGATCAAATAAATTTTTTCCAATTTATTAGAAATTATTTTAATTTATCCGTGAAAAGCGTGAATAAACCTCCTTTTAGAAAAATAATATTTTCAAAAAACATTTCTTTTTCTTTTAAATTATACTAATATTATTTCTAATCAATATATAACCTTACTTCTAATAATTTTTTAATTAATAATAATGGAAAACAATTTAACAACTAGGTTATAATGGCATACAATACCATGGTTCATTTAGACTTGGGGTTGCATGTTTCATGAGATATCAAATAGATCAAATTTATTTAAAAATAAATATATCATAAAGTCTCAGGGTGTTATATTCTCATTTAAGATCTGTGTTTCATGACATATATACTATCAAAAAAAATTCTCCTCTCTTAAAATCTTTGTTTTTTACAGTAAATACTACAAAACATGGTGTAAATTGTCACATAATGGATTAAGGTCACTCTATAATGTCATACATAACGTCTCGTGAGACAAAATCTTAACAAAATGTGATGGGGCACTATTTGGTTGTATCCTTCATAACATGTAACACCCTGTGATTTTATGAAATATATATTTTTAAAATTAATTTAAAATTATTGATATTTTTTGTTACACACAATAATGATTTTAGATTATGTTGCTCACAATACTAAGTTTAGAATCTGTTACGTGTAACACAACGTTTAGATGAAACAAGACATATTATTGAAATATTATTATTTAAAATTATAGTTATCACCTTGCCAATGAAATGGAGTATATGAATAATATTTAATAAATTATGAAAATAAATGTCTTAATTTTTTATATAAAATTAATTATTTGCTGATGAATTAATTAAAAATGAAATTGGAAACTATTAGAAAATAAAGGAAATATTTTTTAGAAGAACAATTTTAATGCAAAAAATAATTTTTTACCACAATAAATTAATCAAAAAACTTTTAGTGAATGCTTTTAATGATATTTATATATAATATAAAATATTTTAAAATCATATTATTTGGTTTCTAGTGAAGAGTCGATAAGAAATCCAATTTTACACATAAAAACTATATTTTTTCAAGGAAATAGTTTTTTCACCATTTGAGAACTTATTTTAAAACTAATACTTGAAAATTTTAGAAAATTCTTTTGAAAAAATATTTTTCTTTTTTGAAATAATAACTTCAAAGTAATTTTAAGGATATATTTTTTGAATTTATAGGAAAATCAGTTTTTTTAATAAATAGTGAAAAATACTAAATTTTAATAAAAAATTTCTTCTCATTTAAATTATTTGTAAAGATAAATTTGAATTTGAATTTTTTTAAAGTAAAAATAGTTCAATTATATAACTATTGATACCATTTATTTGTTTCCAATCAATTTCATTTTTAATTTGGAAATATATTCTTTGTAAGCTTTTGAACATTTTTTCTTGGAAAACCTACTTTCTCATTACGTCTATGTGAATAACTTTAAATTAAAATTTTCTACTTATATGAGTTGAATTTCTAAAAATGGATTAAATATTTTTAATTATAATAATTTATATTATATATTAATTTTAAATTTATTTAAAAAAATTAATAGTGAATATAATAATATTTAATTACCGCAATTATGGTAAAAATTAATTTACTAGGGGATAAACTAAATAGATGAGGGATGAATTACACAAAAACTTGTATAAAAACTATTTTATGGCCATATTTAGACCCTATAGTATATAAGGCTCATGAATACCCTAATTTTTACCCTTTTTCTTGTCAAAAATTTGGTTATATATTATTTATTTTCAAAAATTACAAGTTTACCACACACCTCACTTATAAAATGCCACCCATCCACTATTTTTCATACCTAAAACCCCTTTTTGTTCAGAAAATTCATACAAAAAAACTCTAAAATTACATCCTATAATACTAGAATACTTATTTTTGGCAAAAATCCATCGCAGGATTGGTTTTGGTTTAAACCAAAGAAGGTTACCCAAAGAAGTGTTAACATTATTCAATTAGAGTTTTTATATTATTTGTTCCCCCACCTCCAAAAAATCATTTTAAACCACGATGATATAAAAACATACATATTATAAAAATATATATATGCTTATATGTTACGGTAATTACCTACAACCATATACACATCCATCAATAGGTTATGGATTCATCTTTCATGTGTACGGTGGGATACTGTAAAATGAAATGATGTCATTCATTTTTTCAATTACCAAATATCATGTTTGGGTAAGATTATGGATATAAATTATTTATATTATATTTATAAAATAAATATTCTAATTTAGTTATTATATCATATATAGCTATTTAATTTCTATTACATAGGGGATATGATAATATCATTCGTGTGTTTGATGGACTACTACCTCATGAAGAGATGTTATTAATTTTCAATAATTATTTATATATAAGAAAATAAGGACGATGTGAACAAATACATATGATATACATGAAATAATTATCATTTTTGAAATGACCTGTGATTTTATGGACTGTAATTTTGAGCATAAATTTGAATTTTTTATTTTAGATTCTTATAATGAGGTAAAATGATATCTTATACCCTAAAAGATGAAATTATATATTTTTTATGACCACTCCATTAGTCTTATAATATGTTTTTTACCCTAGGAAAGAAGTTTGGTAGGAATCAGAGTCGTTCGAATTTTGGAAGAATAATTAATATCAAATATCAAATATATTATATATTAAATTATTCATAAAAGTTTGTTCAGATGTAAATTTTGAATATATAATACAATATAGATTTCATCTATTTTGTAGATTCTATAATGGGGAATTTATCCTAGGAATGGAATAAACTTGAGTCAGGCATCAGGGCCATCCCGAACCCCTTTTTATTTTCTTTTTCTATGTCTTTCTGTCCTGTTCTTTTCTTTTCCACATTTTCATTCTTATTTCTCACATACAGATCTCATGTGGCTCTCCCTATGTCATTCAATAGAGATAGAAAATGTTAAATGGAGAAAATATTTAGAGAGAAATATATGTTGGTACCATCGTGAATCCCTTGACGTGCTAAGTCGGAGTATGACAACAGTGGATGGTGAAATCAACCGAAGCTTCGGCAATTTCCACCTGAAGGCATGAATTTTTTAAAATTTTCTTAAAACCCCTTTTATATTCATTCTTTTCTAAATATAATCCACTATTATGCAATCTAAGAGTCTATAGAGTCCTTATCATTTGATTTTGGGGGTTAAATAGGGGTTCTGGGCGATACGAGGGTTTCCCGTTTGGGGAAACCAGGTTACACAACGTGTAGTCTAGGGTGACATGCCATGTGTTATTCCCATTCTAGGAAGATAATGTATTTGGAGTAAATTTTGGGTATTGGTACGTGACAATGTGTCTGAGTACATGAGAATTCCTACTCATGTATGGGTACATGGTTGTGTTGTGTACCTGACCAAATCTCTTGGGGGTGACATGCCATGTAGATGTACACGGCCTGGCCAGGTAAATGGCCAAGCTGGTTGAGGGAAACATGCATGTGTCCCATGTTGGTTACAGGTTTTATACCCTCTTTACATGTTGTTTACATGGGGCGTTACACGCCCAGGTCGATGAGAGTACATTCCCATGTAGCACAATGGGGGTGCATGTCGTGGACTGTCCCTTTCCAACCCTTTGGGGTTTTTTTGTCTTTTGCTTTACCCAATTACAGTTTTTGACCTAAGAGAAATCTATTCTGAGTAATTTTACCTATAAATCATGACAGTAAAACCCATAGATAAATCTTAGGATTTTTAGTGGGATTTTGGGGCTTTTTTATAAATGAATATGTTCTTCCTCTGGTTGTTGAGTAAGTGTCTTCTGAGAGTGAGACCCTTTTTTGAGGAACTATGAGTTATCTCCCATTAATTTTTGTTTAAGGATGTTCTCCTTAAGAGACGTGTTCTTCTAGCCTATGAGGTCATGAGACCTCCAACTTCAAAAGATCCCCTATGGTATTCCCTTTCGTACATGCTGATCTAGGGAGTCCCTTGTAGTATCCCTATATATGTCTATCATTCTAAGGATCCCATTGTTCTTATCACTTGAGGATACCTTGTAGTATTCTTCCATTTACTTTATAGATATGGATACCGAGTAGGATTCCTTCACTTCGGTTTACCTAAAAGATCCCAAGTGGGAAACCTCTCAGTTCTTGACATTAGGGACCCAGTGGGTGCTTGTTTTTAATCGAACCTGAGTTGTGTACCGGGTTTGGGTAGAGATGATGTTCGGGTGTGACCTAGAGCTTGTGCCAAACATGTAATCCCATGGGGCTATGGAAGGAGTGTTTGGTTGGGCATTCAGGCCACCATTATTTTTTTTATGTATCAGGCTATGGTTTTTTGATGCAATAATTCTTACCTGATGTTATTTCTAGTTGGTGGTTGTTGAGCTTCATTCGAGGAGTCTTCCTTTTTTTTGGGATGCGCAAATGTTCTCCTTTGGATTTGTGTTGCTTATTGAGAGGCTAAGACATTCTTATCTAGTATTTTTCTTATAATACATGTTATTTATGATATTTTATTGTATACCTAGAGGTATTACCTTGGAGTCAGATTTTGATCAGGATTATATATATATATATATATATATTATAACATATATTCAGTTGGGATGCCCAAAGGTGTTTATTAGTATCCGGATTTATATCATTATGTGTTAATTTATACACCTTGAGTGATACATGGATTATCTTAGTTGGAGTGCCTTGGAAGGACTCGCATGTTGGATGATGTATAATTAGGATGATTACACTCTCCTTGATTTAGGGCATGGTGACCTAGGAATCATGGTAGATTATGCACCCCTGACTGTTGGGGAACATTAAAATCTAAAAATCCTTTGATCAGAATGATTATGATCTTCTGTATCAGTTATGAGAGTCAAGGGGTGTATCTTGACGTCTCATGGGTGAGTTCTCTCGTTTTACGAACATGAAGATCCAAGACTCGTGGTAGATAATTCACTCTAAGGTGGTGGGGATTATTACATTATCTTCGGCCTTTGATCAGAATTATTATGATCTTCCGTATCAGTTACGAGACTCGAGTGGTGTATCATGGAATCTCACTGACGAGTTATATCTTTACAGATCACATATGATTATTCCCCTTAGGGTTCATCTGAGTTCTAATGTCATGACTGCCAACGAATAGAGAGCTAGGACTTAGACAGTAGAGTAGATTTACAGGCCTAGGAAACATCATGAATGACTCAATGAACTTTTACAAGATGTCCATACATACTACCTAGAATCCTTCTTCATAGAGTTTAATGTTGGTATACAATATCCTTGTTAGTGATTAGAGGTGAGTAAGTGTGAACCTTGGTGTGGGACGAGAATCCCCTTATGGTGATATAACTTTTTCATAGATATAATTCTAGAATTTTCCAGAGCAGGTACCTATCAATTTCATTAAAGACCCATTTATCGACATAATGATACATAACTTGAGAAACACAATGTACAACTCCATTACATTGCACATGATGTCCATAATATTGGGATTATAGACCAAAGGATCAAATATTGATGTGGTTTCATGTTATTTTATTCACATACCAATGAATATTTAAATCTATGTATATATGTATAAGTATGGGACTATACATGTGTGTCTATATAGTTATGGATATCCATGGTGGCACTTGACTAGTTGATAGGGATTAAGTACCCTTGGTTCAAGTGTGGTTTTACATTGGGTTTTTCTTCCTTTTAGTGGTGTCTCAGTGCAGGTTAGCAATTTCCTTTTTTGCATACACTTATAATAGTATTGTTATAGGTTTCTTGTCAGGGTGGACTACTGAGATTGTTTCTCACCCTTACACTTGCACCTTGGTGTACGTTAAGACCATATGTTTGATTTTATAGTTTGATAATGAGTTTCATGGTGGATAGGGATGAGGCCTAGTGTTTCATGATCGAGTAGAGCACCTCATTTGGTTATTCTGATTGGGTTGGTGCAGTTTGACAGTGTCTGGAGACCGTGTATGTGGTCTGGATCAGAGTTGGTATTAGAGCCATATTCTTTGACTACACTTTCTTTTTTCTCATGTATATGTATGTTCGTCCCAGTGGGTGACAAGTTTTATATAGTATTTAATAACTATTAATGCTTTTAAAACATTTCATTTATTATTATATCATGTTCTATTGAAGTAGTTTACTACTTATAAACTAAGTTTACTTTACTGTTGTGTATAATAAATAGTTATTTTTTCTATTGTTTCTTACTCTGATATGACGGAATCGTCTCCACACAATCACACCCTAGGCCCTCGATTCTAGTTATCAACCTCTGGAAAATAGGGATGTTCTCTTGAGGCCTGCTAACCCACTAACTTAGAGAACCAGTTTAATGGCATCCAGGTTGGGAGATTACAAAGTGGTATCAAAGGTGTTTTATTTAGCTATTATTTACTATTTGGGATATGGTAGACAAGAGTATTAAGAATTTTTTGGATACTATGATATATATCATATTGGTGCATCAAGAACACTTGTTTCGGTAAGATATCCAGGATTCTAAGGGGTTTGGATTGTTGTTCTGATATGTGAAGTTACAGTTGTATATGTTTTCAAATTGATTGGAGAACATGTTGTATAGATGTTATGGTTAATTGTGGATCTATCGATCTTGTATTTTGGAAGGAGTAAATGGAAGGATTTTGACTCTTGGTCAGATAAGTAAGGTGTTGTCTCCTGCATCATTTTTGGCAGATATGATTCACATCATATAGGCCTACTAGTGTGTGATTTTCCTATTTACTGAGGCCTTTGGGCCTGCTTACAAATATATTTTACTATGATGGAAGGTTATGTGGATCTATGTTGAGGGATTTTATAAATATACTAATGACTCGGTCCTCGTGCACAGGAGGTGCAATGACCCATTTGGATGATATAACACATGATTCATTTTTGTTGGACCCCATGATGGGTGTTGTTTCTTAGCTCTATGGTTATCTAGTTGTATCTCAGTGCACTATGTCGATACGTAAATATAATTTTCTTTTTTATTAGACCTCCAAGGGTTATTTTCATATGTGGATTTCTAGTCAGTGTCAATTTAGTTTTCCATCTGTGTTGTTTTTGTGACAAATAGACAAGACTTCCTTATGAGGATGCTTGTAGATTATCATGCCCTTATAGGCCATGTTTTAGTTTATAACCCTTGTATGTCATTGTAATATTTACCTTCTTTTGAGATGTTCGATCATTTGGGATAGGTGGTTAGACCTTCTGACCTAGTTGTGAGGATTCTCTATAGGCCTATGTGGGACACCTAGAGACCCTTGGTTTGACACATACCCTTGAAGAACGACATCTTTTTTTAGGGTAGCCTACATGAGAGGTTTTACTTTGTTTTTAGATTCCATTTTTTAGTGATCTTGGTTTGAAATTAATTTTGTGATCGAGGAAAGGTAGCTGATTGAGTTTTGATTTATATGCTTGTTTATGCCTTTATATTTTTACTATACACCTTGGGTTCTTATTTTGTGAGACTGAATTCGATGGGTAGGATAGGTTGGGTTCTTGGCTGATCAACCAGGGTGTTTTTTCTATAGAAAATGTAGTTATATCATGGTTAAACACTCATGAATAGAACGATGACTTGAGATGGGTGGTTGTGGGATGAATCATGGAAATGGTTGAGGTGCTATATTGTGAATATGATTTCCAAGGGGACTTTTGTATTAATGAAAGCAACATGTCATGTAGCAGGTTTAGCTTTGCCTTGTGGTTGAAAAACTCATCATGAGTATGAGTCGGGTGATAAAGATACATGACAGTTAGGAGTGGAATAATTTAAATCTAAATTGGTGAGTGGCCTGGTTTGAGCCAAAGACCGATGTTACAGAACTTTCCAAGGGTTTGGATACCGTAGAGGTGACATCATGAAATGTTGGGGTACCGTGAGATGGTTAACCCAATGATGAATCTTGGTCAGGAATTGATAGGATTTGATAATGGATTATAGAGATTTATATATTTGTTGGTGGAATCTTAGTATACTCCTCTTATATATGATCATGTGCTATATTTATTATCCATGAGTATGCTGAGATATTGTCATCTCTTCGTCGAGCTCCATTTTTTTCCAAATGTTCTCCCCTAGGTCATAAGAGGAACCTTTTGATTTGTCTCTCATGGATAAGTTTAACGTATTCCATATGGTGGGGAGTTCCCCTTTATCCATTTAAGGTTGATAACCCTTATTTTTAGTTGAACTCCATTATTTAGTCAGTTTTTTTCTGAATTCCATTAGGATTGGTGTTTGTTTGAGATGCTGATAAACGTTTTCCTATAGTGGTGAGTGACAGATCTATCATAGTTAAATGTCTTCCATGTTGGAGATAGTTGCTGAAACTATGAGGTTTGTCTTTGGACATTTTATATTTCTTGGTTGTGAAGATGCTGGGGTTGAGTTCATGGCTACTTTTCTTGTCAATAGGATTCTCATGGACAAAAAGGTTCATGATGGGGAGTTTGTAAATACTAGTGCTTTTCTGGAATAAAACTTTTTGAGAAAAAATTTCAATTTTTCCTTTTGAAGGCTTATTAAAGGATAAAATTGTCTTTCCCGATAAAATACGATCTCAGATAATATTTATGACCACTCTGTTTGTCCCGGAATAGGGTTTTTACCCTAGAATAGGAGTCTGGTAGAAATAAGATCCATTCAAATTTTGGTGGAATTATTAATAATTAATAAACTAAATATTATATTATTCAAATATATCCATTCATCCATAACTGTTGAATTGAGCATCAGATTGATATTTTTTCTTCACTATTGAGTCCAGAATGTGGAGTTTATCTGAAGCGAGGCATAAACTCAAGACGGGTGTTAGGGCCAACCTGATCCCCATATTCATCTTTTTATTTTTCTTTCTCATTTGTTCCTATCATTTTATTTTTAATTTTTTAATTATTTATTATCACATGGTTCTCTCATGTAGCTCCTCATACACTGTTTGACCGAGAGAGAAAATGGAAAATGTAGAAAAGATGTAGAGGGTTGGGAAGGGGGGTACCGTCGTGAATTCCTCGACATGATGAGTCAGCACATGGCTACTGTGGATGGTGAAATCAATATATGACTTGGAGGTTTCCACGCAAAGTTATGACTTTTTTAATATTTTATAACAAACCCCATTTGGATTATTTGTTTTCTAAATTGAATTGACTATTACAATTGCAAACAGCCCCTAGAGGCCTGATCTGTTGATTTGGTAGTTTAAATGGGTGATCTGAGGGTTTCCCAGTTTGGGAAGATACGTTACATGGCATTTAGTCAGGGGTGACATGTCGTGTGTTCTTCTTGTTCAGCGAATATGATGTTTTTAGAGTACACATTGTGCACAAGGGTGGACACGCCATGTACGGTTACTTGCCTATGTGGACGAGTACCTTTCCTTGTCTACCCGTGTAGGGGTACATGACCATGTGGAATACACAAAAAAACCCCATGTAGGTGACACGTCATTTATATGTACATGAAATGACCATATAAATGGCCATGCCATTTGAGGTAAATGGGCATGTACACCATGTCGGGTACACGCAGTGTACCCTCTTTATGCATCATGTACCCCCTTTACATGTCATTTACCTTATGTACACATCATGTAACTAGGGTATTACATGTCGAGTCTAGAGAGAGTACACACCCATGTGGTTTTATTAGAGTACATTCCGTGTACATAGGTTACATGCTGTGTTCTACCCCTTTACAACCCTTTGGAGTTTTTTGTTTTTTATTACATAGATATCAGTTTTGGACCCAAGACCAATCCATTTTGAGTTGTCTTCCACATAGATCATGATGGTGAAACCCATAGGAAAAAATAATGATTTATAATTGGTTTTTGGGGTCTTTTATATTAAAATAAAGGTTCTTCCTCTAATTATTGATCATGTTTCTTCTGAGAGTGAGACATGTTTTGATATTAGTTGTGAGATATCTCCCGTGACCTTTTCTTTAAATAAATTTCCCTTGAGAGACATTCTCTTCTAGCCCATGAGGTTGTGAGATATGTTTCTTTTAAGGATCCCCTAAGAGACTAATTTTCTTACATTCTGATCTAGAGAGTCCCTTGTAGGGTCCCTATCTCTATGTATTGTTCTGAGGATCCCTTGTAGGATTCCTTCATTTTAATCATTCAATGATACCATGTAGGATTCCTCCCTTGAATTTACATCTAAGTATTATGAGTAGGATTCCTTTACTTATGTTTAATTTAAGGATACCTTGTAGGATGCATCTTAGTGCTTGACTTGAGGGACATATCAAGTTCATGTTGTTTGACCAACCTTGAGCGGTTTGTAGGTTTTGGGTAGCGATCATGTTCCGGTGTCACCGAGAACCTGTGCCGAACTGGTATGTCGATGGGGTTTTGGATGGAGTGTTGGGTTGGTTTTTTGGGCCACCCTCAGACATTGGTTTATGTTTCTAACATGGTTTTTCTTATGTATCATTGTTTACTAGAGTCACATCCTGGTTGGTGGTTGTTGAGCCTAACGTGAGGTGTCTTCCTTTCTTTTAGGATGCCCAGATGTTCTCCCTGGGATCCATATTTCGAAATGGGATTCTCATAGATGCTTACTTAGGATCCAGCTTCTAATCCATGTTATTTATGATATTTTATTATATACCCAAGGGTATTACTTGGGATTTGGATTTTGATCCGAAATATATATATATTGTGATATTTGTATTGTGATGTATAGATGTGTTTCCTAGTATCCATCAATTAAGCCTTACATGTAGAATTATACAACTTTTGTGGTACATGGATTCCCATAGTATGAGTACCTTGGATAGACTCAATGTAAGGATGATGTATGATGAGGAAGATTATTCTCTCCTTTATTTCAGGAATGAGTACCCAATAATTGTGGTAGGTAATGTAATCATTAGTGGTTGAGATGATTATGATCTCCTCGGCCTTTGATCAAAATGATTACAGTCTTCCATGTCAATTACAAGACTTGAGGGGGGTAGGATGACATCTCACTTGTGAGTTATCTCTTTATATAGGAATGAAGAACCAATACTCATGGTAGATTATGCACTCCTGGGTATTGGAAATGACTATGACCTCCACAGTATTTGAACCAAATTATTACACTCTTCCGTATCAGTAATGAGACTCGAGGGGTGTATCATGGCATCTCAACAATGAGTTCTCACATTAAAAATCACCTAAGGTTAAGCCCTTTAGGGTTCATATGAGTTATGAATGTCATGACCACCTACAGAGAAAGACTTACGATTCGGACATTGGACTATATTTATAAGCCTCAGCAGCATGATGATGGAGTCAGTGACCTATTACAGGATGTCTGGACGTACTCCACAGAATCCTTCTTTACATGATTGGTTGTCGGTATAAGTTATCCTTATTAGTGATTGTAGTTGAGTATGTGTGAACCCAAGTGTAGGATGCACATACCGTTATGGTGACATAGCTTGCTCAGAGATACAATTTTGTCATTTGATAAATAAGGTACATGTAAATAGTATTACATACCCAAAGATCGACTTAATAATACAAAACATGAGTGGCACAACATCCAACTCAATGCCCTTGAAAAAGATGTCTAAGTGATTGGGATTAAAAAACCAAGGGTTGAATGTTGATGTTGATTCATGTTATTTTATTCACATACCAATGAATATTAAAAATTATGTATATATGTATTGGTATGGGATTATACATGTGTACATATATAGTTATGGATATCCATAGTACCACATTCCTAGTTGACTGGGATAACAATCCTTGGGTTCGATTATGCTTTCATGTTGGGTTTTACTTCCTTTAAGTCGTGTCTCACCGAGGATGAAAAGTTTCCATTTTTCATAGACTTATGGTACACAATTATATGTTTCTTGTTAGGGTGGCATACTGAGATTATTTTTCACCCCTACACATGCACCTAAAAGTACATATAGAACATATGTCTACTTTTAAGGTTGAGCACAAATTTCTTGGTATTTCATGATCATGCAGAGCTACTAGTGTGTTTCTTCTACTTTTCACTAACTAAATTATGATAATTTCATTTGTGTACATGTGGACTACTACATATATGAAGCAATGTGACTCTCTTATCATCTCTACACAACATGGATAATTTTTATAAGAATTTTTAAATAAATAATATGTTATTTAATATATTTTTATCATTCTTTAAATATAAGATATAAATTACCTTTTTCCAACAAAGATCATTGAAAAATGGAAACATTAGTCAAGTGTACATATAACCAATCGTCACAATGATTGTAAAGTATTTCATTTCTCAAAACTATACAACATTATTATTCTTAATATAATAATTGAAAAATAAATATGAAAATTATTTTATGATAATTAATCTATATATTATAGAACCATGACCAAAGTAAGAGGACCAAAAATAAAAAATAAAAACATATAAGGAAAACAAAATGGTTATTACATAAAACATGACCTTAACATTAAATGTTTAATAAATAGGTAAATTAAGTAAATCAAATATGTTAGGATATATATAATATATGTCTCTATAATAAATTTATAATAAACCTATATATATTATACCCGAGGTCTAGACCTATTTGAAGGAAGTTGAGACTTAAGGTAACATATTTCTCACTATTATTTTATTTTTTGGAGACATGTTCCAGATTCAAAGATAATTTTATTTATTTGGTGTAAATAATACATCATTAACATGTTATATCATTATTATTACTTTTTAATGATATTTAAATTTAATTATTATTATATTATTTATTGGGTTTTATAATTTAAAAAATTACTAAAGTGGTAAGAGATTTTCGTCTCTATTTTTACATATGTGAGACACATGTCATATTCACCAGCTATTTATTTTATGTAGTGTATCAAATGATCATGAATGTATTTTATTATTACAATACTGAATAGTATTTCAATTTAAATATTAATTTTTGGATCTCTCATTCATTGGTTTTACGGTTCAAATGTTACCAATGCTGTAAGATACTTTTCTCTTAAGATTCCTTTGTTGAGACATAGGTTATTTTATAGAATTATCTTCATTATGATGTGTATATACAACCCATTTTACCATCAGTATAATAAAATTTCTTTTTATCATGATATTATATGTCTCATTTAGTGTTATTTTTTTATAGGGATTATGATTCAAAGTTACCAAAGGGGTAAGGGTTTTATGTTATAATATAATCATTTATCGATATTGATTATTATTATGCTTAAAATTATGAGATATTATGACATAAATATCTTGAAAATAATGTGCTTTATTGTGACCTTGTTATCTTTTGAGAATACACATTTTTCATTAATTTTAAAATCTTTATGTACTCATGGTTTCTATATAATGTTTTGATAAAAATTGTCTTAATTTCTCTATTCTATTGAAAAACTTTTTTATCCCAAATCCATGTATTTCAAAAATGATTTCAAAAGTGATTTTAACATTTTATTAAATTTAATTATTAAATAAATTTTAATCCATGCATGAATCATTGAAAAAATAAATAAATTTAATGTTTATGTCATTTTCAAAAAGAAATTCCCTTTTGGATTTTACAAAAAATCTCAAAGGAATATTTTTTTAATGTGTATGTCATGAATGAAATTTACCACCATCATAAAAATTAATATATTTGAATCTTTAGTTATATTTTTTCATTGTTCTTTTCAAATAAAATAATTTTCTCAAAAATTTGTTTTTTAAAATGTTTTTTTCAAAGCGGAATGTATTTTTCTTCAAGAAATGATTTAAATTATTTTTAAATATTCATTCATAGTTTATAATGTGAATTTCAATGAGAATGATTTTAAAAATGTTTTAAGTAATAAAAATTGATTTTTGAAAAGTTTATTTTCTTCAAGAAACATTCCAAGTGTTTTTTCATTCAAATTAATTCTCCATCTAAGATGGCATCATTTGATCATACTTACTATTTATTGGGTATATAATCAAATGATACCATTATTATTCGTTCAATAAATGGTTTATGTTTTTGATAACATAATTTTTAAAAAACCTATTTAAATAATAGGGTATATAACATAATAGAACTCTTTTGAATCCAATTTATTTTGATGGGATATTATATTTTTGAAATGATGAAATGATTATGAAACCTATCAATTTTCCATAGATTAAGATATGATGAAATGTGTATGAAACCCATTTTAATTTCATGGGTTATGGAATAATGAATATAATCTGATATTGTCTCAAAAATAAGAATTATTTTCATTATGTGATAGGTGATATTTATTTCTCTCTCCAATACATTAGGTAGTGATTAATGTTATATGAGATCAAAGGGTACACAGAAGGTCATCAAAAGCATGAAATAAAAGGGTACATAATGGGTCATCTCAAGACTATAAAATTGTTTATATGATAGGTCATCCCAATATTGAAACAATATGGTATGTATTAGGTGATCTCAATTAAGAGAAAATAGGTAAATGGGTGTTTATACCAATTCCAAAACAAGAGGTTAAATGGGAGATCATCCCAAGCCCAACACAGGTACACAAGTGATTATCCAAAGCCTAACAGGTATGAATATCTCATTTGATATCATTGACATAAGATTTTATTTTCTCATGTGTATAATAAAATTCTATGTCTTATTCTAATGTTATTATCTCATGGATCATTTTTTTGAATTCCGTATTATTCGTGTCTTATAAACTGAAAATATTGACGGAAAAAATCATGATAATTATCTTTGATATAAAGGGTGGGGTTTTAAATTATAATGCTTATGATCTCATACCCTTATCCTCATGTTGTTATTATGTATCCCCTTTTTTACCCATATTATGAATATGATCTCACCATTTCTTATGTTTTCTTTCCACGGGTTATAAGGAAAGTTATAAAATTATATTACTAAAGGGAAATATATTTATAAGATAAAATATAAGTTCAATATTAGTTAAGAATATTATGTTCCATGTTTCAAAATACACAAAATTATTCTGATACTCTAGTGTATGTTTGTGAAATGTAATGAATATTCATCTAAAAATATGTAGTATCTCTTTATGAGAAATCTGGGTCACTATAGTTGGTATTAGTGGAAAGGTATAGTAAACCCTTTAAATCTTAGATGAGTAAAGTTTAGCTAGATCCATTGGGATAAATCTATGGATATTTCTAAATATGTATCTAAATAAAATTCCAAGGCTGATCCAAATTATAGGAAAATTTTGTGGAATTTTGTTAAAGGATAGAGCATGTAGTTTCTAGGAAATTACATCCATATCTGGATACCTTAGGTTGATATGGATCTATCAGAAAGGTACATAGGGGTAATAAACTCAAAAAAGGAACATTTATCTAGGCTCAATCCTCACATGGTGTGTAGGAACAGACCTTGTTGAAAACACATTTTGATAAATTTAGTGATTTTTTTTAGAAATTAACAAGATCTTTATAAATTCCCATGAATGATTTAAATTGCTGATGACTATGAAAGATAAAGGATAAACCTAATATATCATTTAAAGTTGAATGTTTTAAAATATGGAAATTATGAGGATTAATAAAATTGATTTCCAATGGAAAAATATCATGAAGATAATCAATATGGTTTTATGAGTAATGGTTATACTACTACTGATGAAGAGACCATGAATGAAATATGAACTGTACGTAATGGTCTAATAGTATTTTTTGTGTTAAACATAAGAAAAATTATTATCTTAATGTTGATGATTGATAATAAATGTTTAGTATATAATATTTTATGGAAGATTTAATATAGAATATGTTTTTGAATATTAGTTAATGGTTCAGGAAGTAAGTGGGATGATTAAATTATTAATGATTTTAAATTCAAGTATTATGTTATATAAATCATTAAATATATACAGATGTTTTCATTATAAGTTTTTCATTATGGATTTTAAAAAATATATTAAATGGTATAGATGAACTAGAAAAGTGATTTAATAGAAATTTTATATTATAATTAAGTTAATATAACACTTAATAAATTCTATAAGTTGAGATAATGATTTTGGATAAAGAGTCATTTGATATAAAAAATTAAACTCTATAGTACTGATTAACTTAGAACTGATTAATGACTTTTTAAAAGAGCAGTTTATCCTATCATTGATGGGGTTTAAAAAAATTCTTGAATTTAGGAATATATCCAACAATCTATGATTAATTTAATAAATGAAAAATATTGTGGGATTTTAATAATAATTTATGGTAATTAAAGTTATTACCATGTTTCAAGATAGTACATGACAAAGATATTCACATTTTTGATATGTCGAAATTAAGGGATTATTTGTTTCATTAGGTGGACAAATGAAATGTTTTTTTTAAAATTTAGTGACCTTGATTCTAAAGATTTGTATTTTAATATTTTTTAAGAGTTATAAGGTAAACCACTTCTGGAAGGGTTTATGTTGAACTTTGGAAAAGGCTTTAGATTTAAATTTCTTACTTAACTATATAATTATTTATGCATATTAGATAAAATATTCTAACCATTTTATTATGATGATACCTAAAAATAAAAAAAATGAATTATCATTCAATATATATATGTTATGATATGTTACTGCTTTAGTCATAAATAAATCACCTTATTTATTTGAGTAATATATAATGTTGAAATTTATCAAGTCACAACCAACGAGTGAGATTGTGCTTATGAAATGGAATGGAATCTAGTAAGTATACCATGTCATGAAAACTCCTAAAAATAATGAAATATATTCTTGATTTTTTTTTCATGTTATCGCCATTTTAATGATATCAGTGACCATTTACACAAATTGTTTTTCTTTGGTTTTTCTGTCAGTAATGTTCTTGAGATCACCCAGTTTCTTGTGATCACTGATCTCTATAACAATCTATAATTTTTTACACTTTAATTATTATCTAAATCTCCTCTTCCAGCATTTTTTATCCTATGTAGTAACCAAGTTATGAATTAAAATATTTAAATTTTAAATTTCCAAATTTCCATTTTAATGGGATTCTTTTTTTTCATTTGTACGATGTGGGTTTCAAAGAAGGAATTTTAAAAAATTAAACATTGGATGATCCAGCTGAATTTAGAGGGAGAAATTCATTCTTAGAGGGGTATAATATAAGACCCCGCGTTTTTAAGAAATATTTTTGAAATTAATTAAATATTTTCTATATTTTACATTACATGAAACATTGTGCTTATATATTATTACACGCGACACTACATTTAACTTATGTTACACACAACACCGAGTTTAGATAAAACATTATATATTATTAAAATACTATTATTTAATATGATAGTTATCACATATATGTTCAAATGGAAAATATGAATATGATAAACTAGATTATGATAATATATATTTTTTACACATATATATAAAATTAATTTTTTGGTTACCAGTTAATTAAAAATTAAATTAAAAAATAGTTGAAAATAAATGAAATATTTTTCTTAATTTTTTATGAAAAAAACACATTTTACCACAATAAAATTACCAAAAAACATTTTTTTTGAATTAAATAAAAACATTACATATTATATAAAAATTCTAGCATTCATTAAATGTTCTTTCTAGATATGTGATAAGAATAACTTTAATTATCTACATAAAAGTTGTATTTTTCTAAAATAAAAATTTTCTCCTTTTGCACAATTTTTTAAATATAAATTTTAAAATTTTGGTAAAATATAATAGAAAAATAGTTTTCATTTTTAAAATAAGAATGTAAAAAAATATTTTTGTTAATTTTTAATTGTTTTTGAAAAAGATTAAAGTTTTAATGAATAGTGAAAAATAAAAAGAAAATAATTCAAAACTTCCTCTTCATTTAAATTATTTATAAAGTTAAATTATATATTAAATTTGTTTAAAAGTAAAATTAGTAAAATTATATATCTATTCATCCAATTTATGTCATTATAATCAGTTTAATATTGTTATTGGATATAAAAATCATTTAATCTTTTGAACATTTTCTCTCAGAAAATCTGCTTTCTCACCATGTCTACAGGATTAATTTAAATTTTAATTATACCACATCTATGAATTTAACTTCAAAAAATTAGATAAATATTATTAATTAGAATAATTTAGATATCTAATAATTTAAACTTAAATTTTTACCAAAATTAATAATGTAAATAGTAAACGATAATTGCCATGGTTATGGTAAATATGTGTTTACCTTGGGATAAACTAAAAGGATAACAGTTAAAAAACATAATAACTTGTGTAAAAACTAATTTACAGAAACATTTAGACATTATAATGTATAATTCTATTTAATAATATATTTTGTACAATTTTATAAAGATAAAGTCATAGATACACTATTATCACTTAAAAAACTACAAGTGGGGCACTCACATCACTTATAAAATACCACCCATCCTCTCTTATTCACTCCTTAAAAATCTTTTGGTTATTCCATTATCTGCCTAAATAAGTTATTAAATTTACTCCTCTCTTACTATAGGACTTATTTTTGGTAGAAAATTATCGAATGAAGGCTTTTAGAGAAAACATAATGAGGTTACCAGAAGAAGAGGTAACATTCTCCAGTGAACATTTTTATATTATTTCTTCCTCTACCACAATAAATTATTATTAAAACATAATGATATAACAAAATAATTATCGTAAATATTCTTATGTGATTTTAGGTTTAGTAAATAAACTTAAATAATATCTAATTCCATCAAACGAGTTATGAAATTATCATTCGTGGGTACGGAGGACAACCACCACGTGAATCAAGGTAATGAATTTTTCCTTTACCACCTCTCACAGTTGGGTATTATGATGGATTTAAATACTTTATATTATATTTATTACATAATTATTCTTATTAATCCATTATATCATATATATACCCTTTCAATTTCCATTCCTTAGGGGATTACATAACCTCATTTATCTATATGGTCGACGACCGCCTCGTGAAGCGATGTAAATCATTTTCACTACAGTTTGCAAGGAAGATAACAATGATAAAATAAACAAATATATATGATTTACATGAAATTATTATAAAATTATGGACATATTTATTATTATTATTAAATAATAGATCCTTTTATTTCTTCTCTTTCCACTCACTGAAAGATGATAACGTTGTTTGGGTACCTAGGGACAGTTGACATCACAAAGCGACGTGACTCTCAATTCAGCACCACACCACATGGATAACATGTATAAGTATATTTAAAGATATAATAGGTTATTTAGGATATTATTATCACTCTATAATTATATTGTGTTACTATCTTCTTTTCCTTTATGGTCATTTAATAATTTAAATGTTACTCATGTGTATGCATGGCCTACCGTCTCCATGATCGTTATGCACATCATTTATCAAAAAAAATATTTAATTATTTTTCTTAAAAGTGAAGCTAAATAATAAATATGATAATTATTTCCTTATAATAATTAAATATATGATTAAACCATGATAAAAGTAATAGGGAAAAAATAACAAAATAAAAAATATTTATGAAAACAAAGCAGTTATTACTCGCATCATTACTTCAACATGGAATTGTTTATAAATGCGTAATAAAAGGACATAAGTAAATAATATATGTAATGGTATATATAATATCTAGTTATATAATAGATTTACTATAAACTTATTTTTATTATATTGGAGGTTTAAATGTATACGAATGAAGTTGAGAGTTAGGGTAATTGATTTCTAGTATCACTTTTATTTCTTGGAGACTTATTCTGTATTCATTGGTCATTTTTTTATTTCATGTATATATTTTTCCATTGAAATTGTATGTACCCAGTTTATTCCTTATAATACTTTGAAATAATTTCTACATATATTTTTAGAACAAGTTACTGAGACAACAAGTGATTTTGAGGTCCAGTGTGCCCGATGTTAATTTTATAATTTCTTTAAATATATATAATAGTATGTGCACACTGTATCTTAAATATAATGGAATATCTATTTAAAACAAGTTTTAATTAGAAATATAAGACTTAATTTGAGTCTATAACATGTTTTTTACACACGACGTGACCTAAAAAAGGTTGCCGTGGGCCTTTTGAATAAAAATTTCATTAGCAGTACATTTAGTAGACTAGTTAACTAATTAATTCAACTAATTAATTCATCTAACCTAAATTGATTTTCTATAATTCCTTCTTTATGATGAATTTCCCAGGGTTATCCTAGCAATCTTAAGACTGTCGAGATCTTTCCCTTCCTCCTTCCATTGGTAGATCACATCAAACAATAATGTAACTCCAGATGAGAGAAAATCACAGAAGATCAAAGAACATAGAATGGAACAACATCCTATACTATTTAGTAATTGTTTTATTTAAAAAAACAATAAAATATCTTGGTAGGAAAAATCTAACTGTGTATTAAACCATTTTTTATTCAATCGATTGAGAATATCAATCCCGTCTTTTGGTCTCCACCAATTGTGGATTTTTCATGTGCCTCTTTACGAGTTTAATTATTTATTATTTGGTTTTATAACCCTATGTATCCCCATTCATCATCATTGGCTAATAAAAATTATCAATAATTGATGAAAATTTGATTTTTTTTTCTTTTCCTACTTAATTTATTTGCGTTCATCACAGGTTAGACCCTGCGGTCCTAGTTCAATATTACTGAGTGGTACCGAGCCCAATCAGACCCCCTGAATCATGATGAATCCACGTGTGAGGGATGGATCAACAAACCATTGGAATTTTTAGATATATTACGTTATGTGGGTGTTATTTTTGAAAATAAATGATCAAATATATATAAGCGATAATAGTAAATGTGTTCAGGATGTGAGACGAGCCTTTGAAGACCAACAAAAACCAATTATCGACCATCAAATAGATGGAAAAATCATGTTAGGAATATATCCACCAATTGTTGAAAGTGTGGAGGAAATATATATAGTATAATGATCATATTTGATGTGTAGATAATATATCTGTATGTCTAAGAAACTCCCAACCAAACGATGTGTAGTTCAAATAACACATGGAGTTTCCGGCCCTAGATGTTGTAGCTATGGTTTTAATAGATTATATGTAGCACATAATGTGTGGGACCATAACACATCATGCGATTTTGTATAGGAAGACTCGACATATAATCTGAGAATACATTGGCATAGGGACGGATAGGCGTCCCCTGTACCAAAGTACACAGACACGACTTGAGTACCCATACACATTATGGATACACAGCCACAACCAAGCCCACATGCGTCACCCCAAGAGGCATGAGAACACCATGTAGTTACCACAAACATCATATATACATATAAAGTTTGAGATCTATTTAACCCTAAGAACATTCCTAGGTGATGTAGTATGACCACATGTCGTGTGGGTCTCCTCACACACCATGTACCCCTTGGTTCATTTTGAAGAAACTTCAAACCTTCGTATCTCTTTCATTTGAACTCAAATTTTGGGCCATGAGTTGTCGATGCTATGTTTTTTTTTCACATTCAATGTGATTATTCCCTCCATTGTTAATTTTGGGATACAATGTGGAATTTTCTAGTCAGGACACTTATTTAGGTGGTGTCTGATGATGACAGTGATCATGAAGTGGATCACCAGTGACACTTGAGTGGAACCAACCCCCACCCCATCATCTTAAGAGGGGATCCTCAAATTACTGGGTGGAATCTCTCAATTAGATTGGTCATGGGTCCTCAATGACCAGATTAGAACCCCCTATTACATCGAGGTGTGGGTCCTCATCCTATGGAGTGGAACCTTCCATCATCTTGGGTATGGGTCAACTACATACTGAGTAGAACCCCCTATCAGATAAGGAGTAGGTCATTATGACACCATATTCATACTTCTCCTAAAATTGTTTGTGGGACGACTACTTACTATGTAGAACCCCCTATCTGATAGGGTTCATATCCTCATGGCACTATAATGGACATCCCCCCTAATTCATCAGGGTGAAAATTCTTTATGAATACTTATAGAGTGGAACCCCCACCCCTCGACACCCTAGGGTTCATATTATCTTCTTCGAGTCTATTCCCCCTTGATCGTGAAAAACAATGGATAGACATTTTCCTTTATATTGTATAGACACATGTACTATCTATACTAAAACAAGCTTCCTCAGGCTTACGTTTCACCCTACCATGAAGCCATGATACCTCTATTATTTCCATACCTCCCTCCATTATCGCGAAACCCTCGGCTGCGAAGCTCCCCTGGCCGCGTTCCATCCAGAGTAGCCTCCATCTAGGGTTCTCATCATTCACAGATCCCACTTCAATCTCCTCTATCTATAATCACATCTCCATCTTCAATCTCCTCCATCAAGAATCGCAGATCCCCTCGATCTAGGTTTCCAATTCAATCGCGTTTTAATAATCCATCAACAATCGCAAATGCCTCTTACATCTTGGTGTCCTCTTCAATCATCATCCTCTATCCATAATAACAGATCTGTCATGACCCACATTCGAGGGTATCTAGGTACCTTCAATTACATGCGCTTTTATCATCTTTCTCGTAGAACCGACCATATCTTCCTCTTCGGCTAGGTTGTAGACTCAGTCCATCAACATGCGCATACAAGCGTCCATTATTCATTACGTACGATGATCGCTGTATTTTTATGCTCCCGCAACAATCTTCGCAATGTAAGTACCTTTGGATCCTGATGTTTTATTATATTATATAACTCTATGTTAGCTTGAAAACCCATAAACAAGATGTGTCTTCCACAACTAAGGCTATATTGGTAAGCTATTACTCCCAAAAAACACCACCAAAATTTATGTTGGATTTTATTGACACGATGAACTACTACTCCCTATTATTTTTCCTAAAATTATATGTAACAGTTGATTTATGTAGTACCAAACTATACAAACTATATATCCACTTCCTGCAGGTCATTATTTTTTAATAGAACTAAAAAAATAGTCTGAATTCCCTACTTCTATCCCCACATAAAAAATTGGATGTCTATTTCATGTGCAATATCTTTAGACCTATGAACTGGTCACACAATTACACTCCCAAGGAGGTATTCTTCACGTGCGAAAACTTTTGAGAGGATCAATAGTATTATATTTTCTATACTCGATGGTTTTTAGATTACATTATTTTTTTCCAATCAAATGATTACTACCTTTAATTATCCTATAATTATAGTTCAATGATTATCGTCAGTTTTCATGTTTTCATGTGAACATGAACCATCAATTTATTTGGTGACTTTTCCTTTCAAAAGGCAATAGATGGCCGGGGTCTACAATTTTGGCTCAATTTCTACTCCTGATTCGGTAGTATTCTGAAACATTGTTTTAATGTTTTATAATACTAACATACCGAATTTAATTTATACAGCAGTTACAAATTTTCTTGGGTATTATCTAGGCCAATACCAATTCCACACAAATGAATTGCTGTAGGAAATTTCATCACTATTAATTCATGCACGTATATTCTATATTTTTAGATTGTAGGAGGACAATGGCATAGAGAAATCCCTTTTGAAAAAAATCTTCATGGGTCACCCTCTAAAAGGTATGTTGATCCATTAAGCCATGATGCCCGGTTTGGGGAGGCTAAACCCATCACATTGTCCCTATTTCTACTCCCATTCCCTTAGGTTTTTTTTCTCCAACACATGAGGGATGGTGAGGGGAGAGAACTATGTTTTTGTCCCCACTGTCATTCCCATGTAATTTTTTAAAAGTCATTACTATTAATTTATGTACGTATATTCTGTATTTCTAGATTGTACCTGTTGAATGTTTTTGTATCTTCATATTGTTGTTTTCAAGATTTCTCATGGTGTAAATTTTTGTTTGGATTTTTAGCAAGTTGATTGTCATTTTTTCATGCTGGAAGGTTTTTATATGGGAAGTTTTTCAGGATGGACGGTTTTCTTGTCATCCCGGGTGGTTTTCATGGTGGATGTTTGCTATCAGTTTTTCTTTCTATATGTTTTCTATTAAGCTGAAAATTACTCATGCTGGAGGTTTTTGATGATGGACATTTTTTTGCAGATTGATTAGCTTGGGTTTTTCATATTGTATGTCATTTAATGCGGGAAGATTTGTTATATTTTACATTTTTCATATTTTTGGATGGGTTTCATGCTGGACATTACTCATTTAGGACATTTACCCTTCTATTAATTATTAAATGATTACAGTTTTATTTGATTATTTTCTAATTGTTTTCTCCGAACATTTGAATACATAAATAGGAATTTCAAATGAATGCAGGTAATTTTTCATAAAATTGTAGAGTTAACCTCTATTTTGTCCAACATATGAATACATGCAATTTGTCTTCAATATAGACTTCACTGTGTATTTGTTTTCGCTAAAAACAGGAAACATATGTGTTTTAAATTCCCCAAATTTGTTTCAAGTATGTAAGGTGATGGGGATGTGCATTCATGTTTTTCTTCAGGAAATGAAGGTGACTCGGAGGGAACTCTTATAAAAGTTGTTGTTTAGATCACTAGAGTAATTTTCAACTCAGTTGTTGGTCAATAGAGCCACCCAAGGTCACACTCCCCAATTGATGTTAGAAATTTGAATACTTTTAATTTATTCCACAATTTCTATATTGGAGTTCCATTTCTATGTTATCTATGAATATTAAATTCATTTATAATTTTTTAATTTAAGTTGGCTATTTTAAGATATTTTAAAAAACCCAACAATCAGGTGTTGTATTATTTTATAATTTTACAATTTATGATTCTAACATGTCCCTTCATTAGCATATATCAAAATAACACATCCATTTTTATTGTACCCAAAACCAACTCATCTAACAACCATAAATTCTAATAGCTTATTTTTATTATATTAAGCATAGGTTGCAGTGTTGCTGAATTCCAACTAATATAGCCTTGGGATTATGGAATCAAGAAAAGGATCCATCACTAGAGGCATGTTATTACAGTTACTATATTTATGTGACATAGGAAAAGAAATAAGTTATAGAGTAATTTCTTCATTTAAATTATATGTCATTTTTCTAATTTTCCCATGTTATTTGTTTAAATTTTTGAATTAATTCCAAACCAAGAAGTTAACAAATGAAGTTGTGGATTTCTCAGCATGGGATTCCTCAGGGAATTCAATTTTTGGTCACCAGAATTTGGAAGAGATTCTGATTATGAAATCTGATGCAATGTATACAATAATTTTGGAAAAGTTAACTTCTTTATTCAAATGTTCCATGGACAACAAGATTATTACTTTTCATGACCCACTTGATCTGTTCATTTTTTATTTTTCATTATGATCAACATGCGATATTCCAAAGGTTGTAAGTGGATCGAGTATTCAATAAAATACCAAGAATTCTGATCACAGACAAAGGCTTCCAAGACATTACTACAAGGTTTTTCTTAGAAAACATTATTTACAAGATTAGATCATAAAAATTTCTTATAGCTTTTGTTATAATTTAGTAATATATATGGTATGGTTGTATAATATATCGAAAGGTCATATATCATGTGCTATATTCTGACCATCTAAAACACCGAGAGAATTTTTAATCTTCAACATGTAGTTGAAAATAATTGGAGTTGAGTTTTTCTTCTATGGACTATAACACAAGAGTGAATCATTTTGAGAATATGTGTTAATTAATCATTGGGCATGAAAATGATTTTTATTGTTGGATATGCTAACATCTTTCATCCATGACTATGTTAAGACTCTTTGAATAGAGTTGAAAGGGCTTATGCTAAATCTAACCAGTTGAACTAATACTTAATGGATGCATTCATAATTTTGATTAATCTATTAGATTTATATAATGTTTCAAATATTATGCTTCTTAATTTTTTTCACAAAACCTTTCATTAACATCTTCAATGAATCAAAAATAAAATGTGTATTTAAAAATCCATGGAAAGAACATATTGTTATTAAGAATTTTTTGATTAATATAGACTTAACTAATTATGATTTTTGATGTATGTTTTCTGTAAAAAGATGTAACCAATTTATGTCTTATTTTTTTCCATTATTACAGATTTCTCATGTTGTGATTACCCTTTTCTTAGTCAAATTTTTTTATACTGATTTTTTATGTATGATTATTATAAAAAATAATACTAATTTGATTATGGAATTTATGTTTCTAGTTTACTAGATTACACATATTTAGATAAATCATGTTTCCATTGAATAAAACTGAAATCCCATTTTAGGAAATCTTATTATCTCCAACTGTTAAATAGAATAACCATTTTTTGAATAGTGATTTTTTTTCCCAATGGAATTATTCTAATAGTATCTACTATTATGTTATTCTAATTCATGTCACCGATTGTTTTTTGATACTAATTTGAGTCATTTACTCACATTCATGTTTAATTACATATTGCATGGATCAATATAACTGTCTAAAAACCTTACAAATTGCTTCTCCTCAACATTGACATATCATTGCAGTACGAGGAGGCTATTAAATTCATATTCTAATGACATGAGTTGGAATCTGAGGGAATGACATAATACTATTGAAGTCCATAGTTCATGTTACTATTATCATTCATGTATCAGCTACTAAAATCGAATTTCAGTTCTGTTACCATGGTGATAGAACACACCATTGTTCTATTTCCATGGTGATTGAATGGTCCACAGTTATTTTTCATTATTGAAATTTAACCATGATGTTATTTCCATTTTGAAGTTAATTTTCCATGTTTCTAGTTCAATGTTTTAACTAATTTAAATAACTATAAGTTCTTTTTCGTTTTTTATTTCTATTTAAGTTCATTAAACAAAAATCAGTGTGTACTGTTACTTATTCATATTTAATAACTACGAACAGAGTGAAAACTTTAACATATTTATTATTACTTTTTATTGATCACTACTCAAATTTTTAATGGACACTGAAATTCAGATTTTATTTATGGCACCGTGCGTGTGCACGGACAGATTACGAGTTTTTTTCATAGTAATACTTGGAAATATTTATCTATATATTTTTATAGATAGGAGATGAGAAGATGTGGTATTCTCTGGCCGTATGTGCTTGAAATTAAATTTATAAAAATATTAAATATATTCTATATTATGCAAAAATGGTTTTTTAAATAAAATGAGATAAATCATAAATGGAAAGATTAAACATAAATATAAGATCACAATTGAGTTTGTAATATGATCTTTACCCTAGGTATGGCCAAACATGGGTCATCTAGAGTTCATACATCTCTCCCACTAGTGGTATATTCAATGGATTAATACAATTGTTTGTTAATTCATTCATTCATTTTAACCTAAATGAAATACTATAATAATACTTCCATCTAAATTCTATAGGGTTATCCTTATATACCCTGGGTGAAATCTAGATCTTTCCTTCCATCATTATTACCAAATCAAATCATACAACAAAGAGACATCGGATTAGAGAAGATCAATGCACATTAAACAAAATGAAATTTTTCAATCATTGAGGAGTGCGTTCTTCTAAGTATAATGTTCCAATATATAAGTAGAAATCAATAATTTTTTTATGTCATTTTTGATTCAAGAGTTTGAGAATATCATTACATTCTAATGATCTGCACCAATTACATCGTTGGCATGATCCTACATACCAATTGAATTTCAATATTTCAATGTTTTTTAACCGGACACACATATTCATGATTATTGGACAATAATTCTGGGATAAAAATGTTTAAACCATTGTTTATGGGCTTTTCCCCTCAATTTATTCTCATTCATCACTTGTTGGACCTTGTGGCCCATGTTCAACATTTTCTTGTGGTACCGAGCCTGGTCAAACCCCCGAAATCACAACAATTTCATGACCAAAAAATGTATTGATGAAATGAGAAAAGATCTAGGATCATTTTTGGATAATGATAGTTTTTTAGGATCATATGTTGATTAATAGATGATAGAAATATTTGGGTGTGCATAACACATGATGAAACCCCTGTGGACAACGTGCATTTGATTTTTGATGAATGATGGATGTAAATCATGATCTACGTCTAGATCCACAAGTTTTGGGAAGAGATTAGACGGGATTTGAATTGGTGGAATCGTATTTTAGGCCTAGATCATAGATCATGGAATCTAGAGAAAACATGACTACATAATATGTAAAGGGATGAATACAAGTTAGGAAACCCTTAATTATGGTAGTTATGGTTTCAATAAATCATAAGGATGGAATGACATGTAGCTCTCCTATAGGTCATGTACCTCATTCCCTAGTGGATGTGTTTTGTGATCAGTGACATGGGAAAGACTCCATGTGGGATTACACGACTGGTATAGGTCCATTTACCAAAGTACAGTGACTCAAAAAAGATCACACATGTGGTACCCCATGTGAAGAAACTCATCTGGTACCATAGTACATGGACTTGCAGTTAGTAGATGAAAACGACTAGAGATACATGACCCAGACCCCAGTTAGCTTGGATACACAATATAGTCAAACCATGCAGCATTTACTCTTATATGGATTGGTATTTTTGTGTTGGATAGGGACACAGGTAGGTGATGAAGTTGGAACACATGTAGTTTAAGTCCACTCACACATAGTGTACCCCTTGTCCACTTTTGGGTAAACTTCAATGTTTTATATCTCCTTCATTTTAAATTATATTTTGGGCCATGAGTATCCTATTATGATTTTTTTTATGTATATTGAAATGATTCCATCAGTTGAGGATTTTGAGATACAATGTGAAATTTTCTTAGAACAATGACTTTTAAGTTGATCTCTATTGACGGTAGTGATTGGGGAGGATCACTGGAGACTACATTCGAGTGGGACCCCCTATTAGATAGGGTGAGGGTCTACAGTGATCAGTGGAACCCCTTCCTTATAAGGACATGTTTCCTTGATGACTATAGTGTAACCAACCATTATCATGTTCATAGTTCCTCTACATATTCCTTTCAAGTGTAACTATTATGATGCACTTGGGAGTGGTTCCTCGATGATACGATTAAAGCCTCATGTCATTCCACGGTGTGAGTCCTCGATGTGTAATGACCAAAACATTTATTAATGAAAATTCCTCTTGATATGATTAAATATCTCATTATGTAAATTTTTTATATAAATGAAAAATTCATTAGTTTTATGTTTTTTTATTTTATAATACTATTAAGAATTGTGATCGTTGCTAATATAGTCGTTAAACAGTGATAATATGATTAGTATAAATATAGGGCCATAACAAGTCCAATTTACTTAGACTAAGGAAGTGATGGCCTCATCCAATAGACTAGCCCCTTACGAAGCCCATTTGACAGATCATGGAAAGGATGTAAAGTTATTGGGATTTTATCTTGACCAAGCCCAAACCGAACTTCAACACGTTAAGCTTGAGCGGAATCGACTACGGGAGAAGTGGAAGTTAATAGAGATTACCACCCGAGCGATGTTATCTTAGCCACCCCAAGAGTCTATCACAGCCGCACACCTTAACCTTAGGTCTTATGTTGGTGATATAAGGGGTTATGTAACAAGACCCTAGAACTATGACTATGAACATTATTTTTGTATAATGAATGTGCATTTATATTTTTATTGTTATATTGTAAATAGTTTTTAAAGCACAAATAGTATTTTTAGATAATATTCAACTAAGAAATATATTTTGATGAATTAATGGATTTTTGAATTAAATAATATTTTAATAAATTATTATTATTATTATTAAATTACTTTTTATTAAATATAAATTCTCATATAAAATTTATGAATTCAATCATAAATTTTATTAATGTTTGAAAGCTATTTTTATCAAAACCCAGGATTTTTCGATAAATGTTAGTTTTTTAATTTAAAAGTAAAAATTCACATAATTATAAAATTATTTAGATAAAATGAATATTATTATTGGAATCAGGATATTGAAATTATCCAATGGTTTATTTTTCATAATTTTTTGAGACTGTAGAATTTTTGGGTAAAAAATTAAATACCATTTAAATATATAATGTAATTTATGACATCATAATGAACCAATAGTGATGAAATAAAATAATATAAAAAATATTTTCATCCAATATATTTTTTACCATTAACATAATGCAATTTTGGGTTTGTTTTATTTATTTTACAAAGCATTAGTGGACCCTTCAAGGCTTATAAAACATTTTTTCTTTTTAATTTGTTTTCCTTGAGAGTGTGACTCACCTCCACATAATAAAGCCATTTTTTTAAAAAATTTAGGCCATTATATTTATAAAATATTTTTTTCCACTCCCCTTTGGAAAAACCCAGAGGCAAAAATAATTGGTTGGTTTGTGGTATTGATTAGTTTAATGTGTGGTGTCCCAAACCTAAATTATAATGAATTCCCTCTCCTTTCCTATATAAACCCACACAAGATCTCACTTCCTCTTCACTCAAGGCCATTATATTTATTCTAATCTCTGCCCTCCTCTATATATAATACTCACAAGGCACTCCAACCTCCCACGAAGCCTCTCCCAATCCCCTCCGAGGCCTTTGGGATAACACTTCCAAGAATGGGATTTCTTCCTTTGTCATTTTTGTCCAATTTTATTTAAGTTTTTATGCCCTATTGTTTTCAATTAAAAATGTAGGGGTACGATTTTTCACCTCCCCCATACTTCCCTCTTTATGTTTGGATGATGGGAGACCGCTTTGTCACTCATTAGTGGCTCCCATGTACACCAGTTCCCATGCCGAAATTTTGTGAGTGATTTCTCTCCCCTCTTTTAAATCCAAGTAATTCTTTTGAATTATGCATATAAATTCCATTGTGTTTGTTGGGAAATGTATCTATATGAACCCATATTTTCTATTTCATGTAAATATTATTTGACACCCATTTCTCTCTCATCACCCATTTTCAGGAATCCTTATGTTAAGTCGTTATACTGCAGAAATTGCCCCACATCTTTTCATACCCTGATCATTGTTTAGTGAATACCACACCCATGTCTCAATAAAGGCTATTCACCTTCATGCACATAAACAAATTTAATGGAACTTTCATGTATTTATTACACATTTTTTAATCATGTAATAACTTATGATGTTGATTGATTCCATGTTATATGATCCTTGTGGCACACTTATGCATGAAATGAAATGTTTAAGAAGGGTACGCCCGGATAGATCTCTAATGCATTAGGTAAAGTATTGTATCATGATACGTCTTGTGAAATGATTGTTTACTCATGCTAATTCATGTTCAATAAGGGTTTACTCATGATTCCTATGAAACATGGGTTTACTCATGCTCCATGTGCAATGAGCCTTGGATCATGCTAATTCCTTGTTAAGTGTTGTTGCCATATCTCCATGTTATGATTATCATGATTTATCATGACTTTATGTTCATGTTTATATTGTTCTCCATTGAGGTGATTATTTTCTTACATGTATTTTATCCCTCATGTCATTCCATGTTTATTCCCATACTGGGCTTTATAGCTCACTCTTTTCTTAAGCATGTCCTCAGGTTATCCAATACAATGCTAAGTACGGGGGAATATAGTGGTGATGTTCAAGTGGTTTTCAATTTAGATTTTGTATTTCAGGTTTTAAGTTGTTATGTAATGATCCTAATCCCCAAATACACTATACTTATCAATATTCTATGTTATATCAAGTGAATTTTACGTAATAAATGATGTTTTAGTGTATAATAAAGAGCATGGTTGGCAAACAATGACCACCAATCAGATTGGGCATAGGCCCTCAGTGACTATAGTGTAACCCCTATTTCATTCCACGGTGCGGGTCCTTGACCTATACAGCAAATCCCCCTAACATCAACTTGGGTTTGGGTCCTCTATACACTTAGTGAAACCCCCTATAATCATAGGGTTTAGGTCCTCATGACACCATAGTAACCCCCCCCCCCCCCCACATGTACTAGGGTGTGGATCCTCTATAGATACATGCAGAGTGGAACCCTAGGACAATCTAGGCCATGAGTCCTCTACTTGGTGTTTATACCCCCTTTACTGTGTGGTACACTGATGAGGCATGATTTTACTTGCAAAATTACTTTTTGGAAAATTCTTTAGATGTTGGGCTTCATTGATGGACTTTTGGAACTATTGAAAACTCTTATTTTTTGGATGAGTTGTCAAATAGGGACCCATTACTCAATCATTTGATCTTCTTTTGACTGAGCATTTATATATTCATCTATATCCATACCATTGGATATTGTTTCTCTCTTTCCATGGGAGACAAATACACACATGGTATGCCGGATGATTTCACAACATATCTTCTCATGTTAATATGAGTCTAATCTAGTTCTATAAGTGGTGACCAATCGATGTGTATTTTATCTACTCATAGTGTTAAGCCCCATGTGCTTAGAAGAGGCTAATCTTTCTTGGTTTGGGTTGATATATTTTATTTTTCTATTACTTGTATATACTGTCTTTTTATTAGATTTGTTTTTATTATTTATCCACATTTATCTTCTCTAGGAATCCGACAGGGTACGTATATGGTCACCTATGTATGTCATTTACCCACACATATCATGTCTGATGAAGACTTTGGAATTTTCTACATTGACTTCAGAGGATTTTAGGGATACCATGCATTTCAGACCTCTTATAATGGCCAAATCTTAAGATTCAGAAGAAGAGCTCTCTTGGCAGTTTACTTTTCTAGTTCTTTTAAGTTTGGACATATTTCTAGTTGGGAATGTAATTTCCCCTATACTTTTCATTGTTCAATGTTGTGCTCTCATAAACCATATATGTTATTCATTCTTGTTTTACTTTATAGTTGTGATTCATCATTTAATATATCCCTATTCACTTCTGCATCGAGATGGTTTTGTTTGTAAACATATTTAGGAAATGTTCTCTCTATTTTAGATATGCCTTTGGTGTGGTCACAACCCCCTAGCCTATAGAGGCAAGGATGGGGTAGTTGTAGATTGATCCCTGGCTTGGGTGGGGTTGTGAAAGATTGGTATTATATAAGTTTATTCCTTAGGGAATTTTCTTGACTTTTCCCCTTGGAAGAATTTTGGTTGGGTTTGGGGAAAAATGTCAGAGTGTAACGAGTACATCTCTCAAACCAGGGAATCTAGTGATAGTGTGGGAGGAAGATGTATTCATTCACCGGGACAATTAAAAAACTTCTTTTCGACTCGAAATATTGAAAAATATGTTATGAGGATCATTGGTATATGAATCATATAATATTGAGTTATTTTCATTCTTTATTGACTAATCCCTCCATTGTTGTTATATATATGCTCATATGACCATTTTAAGTCTTTATAAATCTATATATTCTTTAGTGGAACTAGCCGGCTAGGATTGTCATTTTGGATTTTGACAAAGATCTGATAAGCGATGAGGCCTTAGTTTAGGGTCTATCCCATGAGAATCTCCCTCTTGCTGGGAAGATAGTAGTACCTCTACTTGTTGAGTAGTAGAAGATTCTATTAGACTAGGATGAGGATGAGAATATTCTTAGTGTACTCTGTCTGTTCTAACACCAGATATCACTGTGGTTTTATAGTGAGATAGATCCTAACGTATGAGCGGATTGGAGCAAGTATGTGGTTTGTTTCATCAGTATCATCTAGACCCCAATGAATCTAATGGTTTAATTAGAAATTATCCTCTTTCATGGAGTAGTTGGGAACTTGTGGAGCCTTGTTACACAAATTCACGATGAGTCGACACTCTCATGGATTGACTTATAGTTTTTTTTTCATGAGGATTACTAAGCCTTTTACTTGATCTCATTTCAAATACAGGATCTTCTAGAGAAATAGAAGGATGGGAGGATAGTGGATTAGTACATATTGATCTTCACAGACCTTACTGAGTATTCCCTTAATATGATCCTTAATGGATAATTTCTAGAATGAATGTTGGAGCATGGAATCCACAATGAGATCCATAACTTCTTGAATGGTTTGTGCATCCCTACTTATGTTAGGGTGCTAAAGAAGGAAATAGTAAAATATTTGTTTCTGTTATAGGGATTACAAAAAACTAGATATGGGATTGGGAAACACGGAACTATGTCATCTGCAGTAGCTAGAAGATACTAGGCACCAGGATCCTAATGTAGGAAACCTCCCTATGATTAGACCCAGTCACATGGTTAGAGGCAGTGTGGAGAACTAGGTAATCATGGTGAGGGAAGATTCTTTTCTTGTGATGTGCGTGGTTAGAAATCATGATATGGCCTATCCAAACATGCTATAATGTGTAGGAACATAACTAACAGATCGCCATGATCAAGAAAACACCATGATCAGGGGCCACTTAGGTAAGGGTATGTTGGTCCCTAGGGAGGCAAAGCTAGTAGAGGATACAGAGGATCTATAGGTTGTGGATGACCCTATGAGATCCTTCCACCACCAGCAAGCATCCCAATTCATGTTCTGGGGGCTGCTGGTCTGGGTCATGGAAAACATTAGGATTTGGAGGCCTACAACATTATAACATATCAGGCGATCATAGGTAAAATCTATGTATATTCTAATATTTATTCAGTGTTAGTAGACAAAATTGAAATTCATTACTTCATCTCTATACTCCAGCGGTGAGAGATAGATATCCCGGTTTAGGCTCTATCGAAACATCTTTGTCTTGATGTTCCTACAAGGACTTATTTTTCAATATATTTAATATGCTTGAAGTGAGTGCTATCGTTTGGTTGAGATTTTTTTACATGGGACCTTTTTCACATCACAATGGAACCCTATGACATCATCTTGAGTATGGATTGGTTTTATAGGATCCGGTCCAAAATTTACTACCATCACTGTAAAGTTAGATTCCAATACATTAATGAGATGAAACTATTTTTTTATGGTAAGAGAGATCTAAGGTCATGTAAATTGGGTTCTAGGATCAAGAGGATGTAACCCATCACTTAGCTATTGTAGATTATAGCCCTTGGTGCATTAGTATCTTTTAGTATATGGATTTCTTCAATTATGGTGGATTATAGGTGCATCCTTATAAAGGACTCTCGGGACTACCTATAAGGTAAGAGATAGATTTTTTTTATCAAATTTCATCCAGGAACCTCTTTGATATCTTCTATAGTATATTGGATGGCTTTTATCAAGCTCATGTAGTAGTAGTTGTAGTAAGATAACCTTCGAGATAAGGTTTTCATCAGACCCATTATATATCAATTGGTAGCTCTAGTGTTGTTTGTGAAAAAGGTAGATGGGACCATAAAAAATTTCATGGATTATCATCACGTGAATAAGGCCATAATAAAGATCAATTATCCCTTATTGAGGATTTATGGCTTCTTCATCCAGTGGAAATGTGTTAGATGGTTCTGAAAGATTGATCTTAGGTTTGGCTACCACCCTTTGGGGGTTCGCAAGGATGATATTACAAACATTTTTTTTTGATGTCTCTATGAAAACTATTAATTTATAGTTGTGGAATTTTTTGTGAATAAATCACCTACCATATTTGTGGATTTAATGAACCATGTATTCCATCAATACATGGACTAGTTTGTGGTCATCTTCATCGATGACTTAATCTTCTATTCTGCATCATATAAGGAATATACAGATCACTTGAAGATGGTTCTATTTTTTTTGAGAACACCATATTTATAAGAAACTCTTAAAGAGCATGTTTGGGATTCATTAGTCTCACTTTTTAGGGAATTTAATTTCTAAACATGGTTTAGTTGTAAACCTAGGAATGATCAATGTAGTGATATCTTGGGAGCTAAACATGATAATGTTGGAGGTGAAGAGTTTTTCTTGCATTTTCAGGGTAATAAATGAGGTTTTTGGTACACTTATCCTGATTTTCAGCCCCTTTGAATTCCCTACCAATTAAAGCGTGTTCATTTACATTTTTTGATAAGTGTTGGAGGGCCTTAAAGGAGATTATTATGAGGCTGTAAAGTAATATTGTGTTGATAATAACATAGTAATGTGTAGAGTACATTGTGTATAATGATTCCTCATGAGATGGGCTTGTCAATGTGTCATGCAGTGGCAGAAATTCATCACATATGTGTCAATATAGTTGAGAAACCATGAGAAAAAATAAATTAATCATGTCCTAGAGCAAGAGGAAGTGGTTTTAGACTTATGGTTGTGGAGACACTACTATATTTGGGAGTTATTGGGGGTTTAATCTGACAATGAGAGTCTCAAGTACATCTTCAATCACAGAGTCTTGAACTTGAGATTGTGGTGCTGGTTGGAGATCCTGTAGGACTAAGACGTTTAGATAGTCTATACTCATGGAAAGGGAAAAATTATAATGGATTTCTTTAGAAGTAAGTCCCATGATTTCATGTTATAGGAGGATTTAGAGAAGTTTTCCTCCTTGCTATTGGCCAATGTGGAGCAGGAGGGTACAAATTTTCTACAGTTGATGGTGTATAATACTCCGCTTTTCGAGAATGTGAGAGAGTTGCGGCTAAGAGACATTGACTATTAGGTCTTATGAGACCATATATCTATGAGGGACTCACTATATGGATATTAAAAGGGACTAAATCAAGTCATATTTTTTCAGGGATGGACGATAGTTCTAGTCATGACATGTGAGGGGGTAATATGAGAGTTACAAACTTCTCTACTAATTGTACATCCTAGTGTGGGAAATATGTACAGAGAACTTTATTGGCAGTTTTAGTTGTTTTACATGAAAAAAATAAAAGCCGATTTCATCTCTCAATTCCCCACCTACCAGTGGGTGAAGGCAGGACACGATGTTCTAGAAGGTTTTTTAACACCCCTTATGATCTCTAAGTAGAGGTGGTATGACCTATCCATGGACATTTTGATAGGGATTCCATGCATAGGTAAGGGTCATGACACCATATGGGTGATATTTGACCAAATCATGAAGTTATCACTCTTCCATTCTACAAGGGGGGAAGAGTTTGGTAAAGTGTTTGGGGGTAGTTCTACATACTGGAAATTATTAGCCTTCAAGGGGTACCCATGAGGATTTTCTAAGACTATAAATCATGGATTACATCAATCTTATGTAAAGGCCTTCAAGAGAAATTTGAGACCCAAATGAGGAATAAAAAATTCTTTCACCCCTCATCGATGGGTAGACTGAGAGAACAATCTAGGAATTAGAGGATATGTTAAGTGTTTTCATGTTATACACTAGATGGATCTTGGAGGATCTTCTTCCATGGGTAGAGTTTGAATACAACAATAAATACCACTCAACAGTTGATATGAACCATTTTGAGGCCTTGTATAAAAGTCCCTAAAGGTCACTCTTCTTCTAGAAAGAGATTATAAAGACATCATTTGTGGACCTATAGATGGTGTAGGTGATAATGAAGAAGGTCCATGTCATCCATGATTAGATTAGGGTATCCTAGAGAATATATACATCTTAGGAAGATTATCTTTGTAGGCCTTTGTAGTTGACCAGGGAGACCACATTTTAAAAAGAGTCTCCCAAGATGAGGATTGTAGAAGTTCAACTTGGAATTCAATCTATCCATGAGGTTCATTGAAATGTTTAATATCATCTAGAGGGTTAATGTGATTTCTTACCTCTTCACCCTACCCCTTTAGTTGGAGCAGTTGCACAATTTCTTCCACATGTCGTAGTTGATGCGATAAATGCATGAACTCATGCATAAACTTGATTGGAGTGAAATGGAGATTCAGTATGGATCCATATTTTTGGGGAACCTATTGGTGATCAAGGATCAACAAGAGAGAAAAATGTGTGGATTTACCATCCCCTTGTTAAAATTGTTTTGGAAGGACAAGAACGTGCGAGAGAAGTACTCAGAGTGGGAAATCCAAGTGAGAGATTAGTATCATGGGTTATTTGATTAGTTATTATTTTTTTTGGGATCAAAATATTGGAAGTAATGATGTAGAGACAGATTTATTTCCTTGTATTACTTCTATGTATTTCCCAATATATTTCTAAATCTAGGAACTGAGATGAATTACAATTCAGAGGCCTGATGTGCCAAGAAATCATTTAAATAAAATATATTTTATATTTTATATTAATCATGCAAGGTTTCATGATTAAATTGGGATAAATCTTAATAGTAATATCATATTAGACAATGGAGACCAGGATTGAGACTAGAATGTTATGTTTACCCTAAGCACGAACTAACATAGGTCGGCGTGGGGTGTTCAGATATGTATCTCAGTGGCAGTATATTTAGTAGATTAATTAATTATTTAATTTGTTAATTCATTCATTTCAATATAAATGAAATTATATAATAATTTCTCCATTGAAAATTTTATAGGGGTTTTTTCATAAATCATAAGAGAATTCCCAATCTTTTCTTCTTTCGTCATTGGTGAATCAAATAAGGGCTGATGAAATGATAGATTAGAGAATATCTGATCCTAGAGAACATAATGAAGTTATTCAATCATTAGAGTGTTTTTTATTTCATGATTAACAATCCTATATCTAGTTATTACTCATAAATATTTGTTTTACTCTCTTTTTAATATAATGGTTTTAGTATGTATATCCCTTATATTTATCATCACCAATTTGAGCCTTGTAAATCTCCTACATACTATTTTAATTTTAATATTTCTATTTTTTATCACCATAGACATTCCATCCAGATCATTGGCTAACAAATCTTGGACATTAATTTTGAAACCATTGTTCTTATGCTTTTTCATCCTTGATTTCTTCACATTTATAACTGGTTGGACCCCAAAATCCCGGTTCATCATTGTTAGGAAGTACAAAACTCGATTGGACCCCCAGAATTACAATTATTTCATGAAATACAGTAAGATCATTGAAACTAGCACAAAATTGGGATAATTAAATGAAAATGAATGTCGTTTTTATGATTAGATGTCTATTAATTGATGGAAAAAATAATCAGGTGTTTGAGAAACTCATGAAGAAACCCCCATGGACAATAGAAATTTGATTTCATATGAACAACAGTGAAAACCATGATCCACGCCAGATCCACAAGATTCAGGAAGAGAGAAGGATGAATTAGAAGCAACGAGATTAGATTTGAGGCCTAGATTGTGGATCTATGAATCTGAAAGAAAAATAACTACTTTTCTTGTAAGTGGAGGACCACCAAGTGTGTATCCCCATAGTTTTGGAAGCTAGGGTTTTGAGAAATTATAACGATTGAACGAAATGTAGTCCTCTTACATGTTGTGTACCTCATCCCTAGGTGGAAGAGTCATGTAAGTAGTCACACATAAAAGACTCCATGTGGGTTTATATGGCCAGATACATGGACAAGTATATAAGTACACAGACCAGACCAAATCACAAGGGCAACACCTCATGTGAGGAATCATGTGATGTATCAAAGTACATGAACACAAGGTCAGGACATATACATGGACAAAAGTATAAATAACCAACCTTGGATATCTTGGATGTTCTGTGTAGTCCACTAGTAAGAATTGTTCTTCTACATGGATTAGAAGCTATGTGTTGGCCAGTGACACAGGAAGGTGGTGAAGTAGGGCCACACTCATTGTGGGTCCCGTAACATGCCATGTACTCGTTGACCTATTCTGAGGAAACATCAACGTTTCTTATCTCCTTCATTTTTACTCTTATTTTGTACCATGAGTATACTACCCTGATTGATTTCACCATAAAACATGATTATGCCCTCATTTGAGGCTTCTGAGATACAATGTGACATGTTCTAGGACCAGCTTTTATTAAGGTGACACATGATGATGGAAGTGATTAAGAAGGATCACTACAGGATACTATTTTTGTACCCCCTATAGGATAGGGTATGTGTGATCAATGATCAGAGCTGAACCCCCCATGTCACATGAGGTTGTAGGTCCTCAATGACTAGAGTATAACCCCCAATAAGCATGGGTTCAGGTCCTCTATAGCTACCATCTAAGTGGAACCCACCTATTGCACAAGGTCATGAGTCCTCAATGACTAGAGTGGAATCCCCCTAAGGTACTAGAGTGAAGGTCCTCAACTTTCTAGTGGAAAACCTATATGAGATAGGGCACAGGTCCTCAAGGACTATTGTGGAACCCCTATATGGCACCTAGACATGGGTCCTCAGTTTCCAAGTGGAACCCCCTATCTGAGAGGGAGTGGGTCCTTGAATACTATAGAGGAACCCCTCTCTCACACCATGACATGGGACCTCGACCTATTGGGTGGAACCCCCGTCATCTTGGGTGTAGGTTATCTATCCCTAGAGTGGACCCCCTCTGATCAGTATAGGGCAAGAGTCCTCGTGACACTAGAGTGGAACCCCCTCCTCCCTAAAGCACTAGGGTATTGTTCCTCTATTGACAGATATAGAGTTGAACCCCCAAGACACACTACGGAATTGGTCCTCTACTTAAAGATTTTGTACCCCCTTGACCATGAGGTATAGTGATGATACATGGCTTTACTTTCATGGTGAATTTTGGGTAGACACATGAGATGATGGGAATCATTTATGGACTTTTGTAACTACAATCAACCCTTCTTCTTGGGATGTGCTATGATATGAAGATCCCATTACTCTCTCATTTGGTATTCCTTTGAATAATCATATATATTTATATTCATATGTATCTATACCTTTGTATTTGGTTACACTCTTTACAGGAGAGGTGATAATGTGTAGGGTTTTCCACATTCTTTCTGTGTTTAACTTCTCAGGGTTGAGTGATTCCACACTCCTTATATAGTTGGAGAAGACTAAATTTTAGTTCATCTACTAACCATGATGGGACCCTTTTTGTTGTATGAGGTTACTCTCTCTTTGTTTGGGTTAAGCTATTTCCATTTTATGTATCTTGCATATATATTATTTCTATTCATGTTGTACCTATTACTGGTCCCCATTTATATTTAGGGGCATCCAAGTGGGTATGTATATACTCACCCCTACATGGGATTTTTCCCACATGTGTCATGTCTGATGAAGAAAATCGACAGGTCGATGGCTACTTTAGAGGATCATAAGGATACCTAGTACATTGTACCACATTAGGTGGTGAAACTTGGGATTCAAGAGATATGCTCTCTCAATAGTTTAACTTTATTGTTTTGTTAAGTTGGGAAATAGTTTTGGTTGGGAATATATTTTTCCAATTTATTTTCTATCTTTACTATAAAATTATAATAAAACCTTTATTTTATGTATGCTTGGGTTACTTCCTAGCTCTGTTTCATCTTTTACTCTTTTCCTTTACACATTTCCAACAAGATGAGTGTGTTTGTGTTATTTGTTACTTAGGGAAAGTCCTCCCCTTATTAGATATTACTTTAGTGTTGTTCTCCACCCCTGGACTCTGAATGTGGGCTTGGGGTAGTTGTATCTCAATCCCTAGAATGGGACGGGTCATGATATACATGGTTACTTCAAAGTAGATTCATGAGATGATGTGCATCATTGATGAACATACAGGTCTAATGGTGACTCTTGCCTTGGTATGAGATGTGAGATTTATATAACCTTTCTCTCTCATATGGTATTCTTTTAACTAAGAATATATATATATATAGACATATGTATCCTTAACTTTGTATTTGGTTATTCTCCTTCCATGGGTTGTGAAGACACGCAAGGTATTCCATGTTCTTTCCTTTTTAAGATTCTCATTGTTGGATGAGGTTACATTCTTTCTATGGAAGAAAATACAAGACATTTAGATCTTTTACACACCATGTTGAGCCCCTTGTTCTTGAATGACATTTCTCTTTCCCTTGCTTTGGGTTGAGTTGCATCCCGTTTACAACCTATTGTCAATCTATTTATATTTTATCTCTTACTCGTCTCCTTTCAGCTTTCGAGGCATCCGTCTAAGTATGTATATAATCACCCCGCATGGTATTTTCCCTCACATTTTGTGTTTTATGCTGACAAGGGATAGGTCTAATGTGAATACAAAGGAGCTTAGGGATACCTAGTACATTGGGTAGTGTACGATGGTTGCATCTTGTAGATATTAAGTTGTCCTCTCTCAGTGTTTTACTTTATAGTTTTTTCAGGTTGGTACATCCTCTGGTTGGGTGAGTATTTTTCCAATTAATTATTAGTTTAAAATATCGAACTCTTATACTATATCGAGGTTTTACATGCATTTTTATTCCCCAGGTATTTTTCATGTAATACTTTTAATTATCTACACTTTTCCTCCATATGGATGTGTTTGTGTATAGGTAATTAGGAAAAGAACTCACAGTTAGGATATTCTATTTGGAATTGGTTTCCACCCATAGCCAATGGAGGTGGGATTAGGGTAGTTGCATCTCTATCCATAGTTAGGGTCGAGTCATGAATTATTGGTAACATAGTAGTTCATTCCTTGGTTTTTTTGATGTTTTCCCCTTACAAGGACTTGGTTATGATTAGGGAAATAGTGCAAAGTGTTTTGAGTATCGCTCTTAGGCTAGGGAATCTAGTGATGGTATGAGTTGCTGACTTATCCATTAACTAGGACCTGGACTACCTTTTTTTCTAATCAACATACTGAGACATGCACAAGAGCCTCAACCCAGTTGTTGAGGATGCAACAAGTGCATCCAAGAGAATCAAGATAAAATATGGGTGGATACATATTTCTGAGTATTGTACCAGTATTGTAGCAGTTATTTTTGTAGGAACTATAATATCACGTGTTAGGTATTGTAGTAGTTGGAACTATTCATTTATTTGGGATATCGGGCCACTAGTTTGGTCCTGGAGTCTTTCAAGGCCTCTGGGACACCCAATCCCTTCAGGATAGTAAGGATTACAAGCCACCTCAAATCCTTCGGTCCACCTCAAGGCCTTCATGACACATGAAATTGTGCTTAAAATAGACCATTATAAATATACATGGAACATTATCCAAATGAGGTTTTAGAGAAAGTGCATTCACCTGAAAAGAGGTAACATATTTGGAATAATGATAGGGTATGAAAATTTCTATTGGGATGAGCCTATGCATGGAAAAGAAGCCTAGATGAACAACCATGCGATGGTGGAGAGATGAAATCATGATGTAGACACTACGGAGAGGAAATTTCATGTAGTTATAGTCTAGATGAATTCCTCTAGTAGATTCTTGTCATATAATGTCACATATCCTATGGTCCATTAAAGGTTTCACCTATAACCCTTAAAAGGGGGATTATCAAAAAAAGAATAAAAAGAAGTCCTTCGGGAAATTCATGAATACCCAACCATTAGTTGTAGGGATCAATAGTACATGTATCATATAGGTTAGATTCTTTTAATATACTTTTTGAGTCATCTACCCATTCTTTATATATATATATATATATTCTCATCTGATTGTGGTATGTCTTTATTAAATTTCAGGATTCCTCCATGAGAACAGGAATCTGGGATACCAGTTCTGGGTCATGATGTTGATCCAATGAGAGATAAGGCCTCACTTCAGGTTCCATCCCATGATATTATTTCTCTAGGGGGTAGGAAGAAGCACCTACATCTATTGATTAAAATATCTTCTTAGAAGAGTAGTTTGAGGATGTGAATAGGCTTAGTACACTTTGTGAGTTCCAATGCCAGAGGCCGCTGAGGTTTCATGGGGAGCCAGATTCTCAGGAACCACAGGATTGGATCGAGTAGTTGTACTAAATTATGAGAATCATTCAGACACCTGTGGAGAAAATGGTTTCAATGGTAGATATCCTTTTATAGGGATCAGCTGGGTTCTGTTGGGGACTTGTTACCCAAATTCCTGATGAGTTGGCACTCTCATTTCCTGACTAATTTCAGTTATTCCATGATGAGTGTTACCCCTACTATTTGCACTCATTTATAATTCATGATATTCTATAATTTAGATATGGAGGGATGATAGTGGTTTATTATGTAGAAAGGTTCAAAAACAATACTGAGTACCCTATTGACATGATTCGGGATGGAGAGTTATGAACACTAATATTTGAATAGTAACTCAGCGAAGAGATATGTTTCAGTGTGGTTCTGTCATGCATCCCCACCTATGATGGGGAGTTATAGAGGGAACTAGTGATAGAGAGTTTCTTGTTAGTGGGATTCCAAGTAGCTAGATATGGGAATTGATGTAATAGAGTTTGATCGTCTGCAACAGCTATCAGGAGTGAGTCGATAAGATATTCAATTAGAAGATCTCACCATGATCACGCTTAAAAACTTGGTCAGGGGATGTGTATAGAAACATGGAATCCTAGAGAGGGGAGGTGATACACTTATGACATGTGGCTACCAAACATGAAATGTTGAGGAACACATGTTGATATCAAGAAGGTCACCACAATAGCGGAAAAACTATGATCAAGGATATATCAGGAGAGGGAATAGCAGTCCCTAGGGAGGAAGAGTCAGAAGAGGGGTAAGATTATCTATGGGTAGTAGTTGATGATAAGAGATCTTTACACCACCACTACCAGGTGACCTACGCAAAGATCAAGGAGCTGGAAACCAAGGAAAGGGATAGTTTTAGGCTCTAGAGACTTATGACCTCATAGCACACAATATTATTAGAGAAACAATCTGTGTGTTTTCTAATATTTATTAAATATTATTATACACATGCTATAGTAATTTATTCATCTCAATTATCTAGGTTCAAGAGATAGAGCTCCCAGTTGAGGCACTAGGCCCGTAGCTTCGTCTTAAGATTTTTATAGGGAATGATTATTATATATATTTTATATGCAAGCTGTGTGAGCTATCTTCTAGTCAAGAGTTATTCACATGGGACCTTTTGATCATCCCAATTCCACAATATGACATTATTTTTGGTATGGATTAGTTTTTCATGAGTGGGTCCTAGATTTACCATCACCATATATGAGTTAGATGCCTATACACTGATGGGATCATATTCTTATTTTTAGGTGAGAGAGATTTGATGGTGGGATTTTTGGGTTCTACAAGCACAAGGATTTGTCCTAGTACACACCAGTAGAAAAGTATATCCCTTTGGTTAGAAGTATCTTCTAGAATTTGGGTTCCTTTAGATATGGAGTATTGTATAGATGTCTTCTGTGGGGACATTTCAAGACTACCTTTAAGGCGTGATATGGTGTTTTGTATTGAATTGCATCCCCAGACCATTCTTATATCGTTTGTGGCATATCAGATGGCCCCTAATGATCTCAGTGAGCTATGTTTTCAATTGTAGGAACTTTGAGAGAAGTGTTTCATCAACCCCATACTGTCCCCATTAAATCTATAGTGTTTTCCATGAAAAAGTTTCTAAAATATTGTTTCTTTTCATGGACCATTATCTTATGAACCATGACACATTGAAGCACAAGTACCCATAATTGATGATTAATGACCTTTTTGACTAGGTGTGTGGTGTGAGATGATTATCTACGATCGTTCTTCGATTCGGATTCCACCAATTGAGGGTCCATGAGGCTGATATTCCCAAACTGATATTCCAATGCCGCTACGGACACTATAAGTTCCTACTGATGTCCTTTGGCATAATGAATTCCCGCAACATATTTATGGCACTGATGAACCATATCTTCCTACCATACTTGGACTAGTTTATTGTATTATTTATCGATGACAAACTCATCTAATCATAATTGGAGGTGGATCATATAGAGCACTTGGGGATGGTTCTAGATTTTCTTTGAGAGGCCCAACTTTTTTGGAATGCTCTAAAATTTCGAGTTCTAGATTATTGAGACTAAAATTATATGTCATAACATTTCTAAGAATGGTTTTTACATGGATCCATAAAATATCAAGGATGTTCTTACTTAGGATCCACTCAATAGTGTGTCAGAGGTGCGAATATTTCTTGGTTCTTTGGGGTACTACATGAGGATTTTGGAGAAATTATCCAGGATTGTAGAATCTTTGAATACCCTATCATGGAAAGGTATTTCTTACCTAGAATGAGTAGTGACTGAGATATTTTAAGAATTTGATGATGAGTTTGATAAGTTCTCTGATGTTGAGACTAACAGAGTAAGTCATGGAGTTCATAGTGTATTGAAATTCTTTAGGAGTTGGGATGAGCTGCATGTTGATGTAGCATTAGGAAGTTATCACATTTAGCTTGAGGTGCTTGAGATCCTACGGGAAAAAATATATGACAAGTGACCTTCATCTAGTAATTTTAGTTTTCTCTCTCTCTCGATGTTGAGGAACTAACTTCTGGGGGAACGATTTATGGTTTACTCAATCCATCGGAGCCTTAGGTATGTCTTCATAAAAAGAGACTTAAACGTATAAAAATAGTGAAAGTTGGTGTTCCTATAGTAACATGAATTCAAGATATTCTATACTATAGGGACAGAAAACATAGTAGTATATTCCATGATTAGGAATTCATAGGATTTCCTGGTGTTGGAGTCTTATGTGCATTTGGATTCCCTATAGCTTACCCTAGTGGAGCATGAGGGTATAGATTTTTTGTAGTAAATGGTGTTTAATCGTACACTTCTCGAGCATGTGGGAGAGTAAAAAATGGGATATATATATATGATGAGGCCTTATGTGACCATATATTAATACTGGGATTCACCAGATGAATATTATAATTGAAGGAATCATTTCAAATTCTTTCTAGGGATGAAGGGTGGTTCTTGTCACAGTGACAGAGGAAGTTATATGAGAGTTTCACACTTCTTATATTACTATACATCTTGATGTGGGAGAGATATAAAAAGACCTTTTTTGGTAATTTATGTAATTTTTCAAGAGACAATTCCTATCCAATTTTTTCTCTTGGTTCCTCACTAGTTAATAGGTGAAGGTTGAGCACCAGGTTCTTGTAGGCATGTTACAACCCATTGAGATTATGGAGTGGATGTGAGATATAATATCAATGGAATTTGTTAAATGGATTCCATGGGAATAGAAGGTTCATGATTCTATTTGGTTAACTGTTAAAAAACTCATGAATTCATCACACAACTATGTAACTTGGGATCATCATTCATTGGAGAGTTTGGCGAAGTTGTATGTAGGGGAGATTGTTCTCCTCATTGTGATTCCCTTAATTATTGTCACTAATAAGGACACATAGTTTGCATATTGGTCTCAGAGAGGTATGTAGGAGGCATTCAGGACCCAAATAAGGATAAGTAAATCCATTTAACCCAAAATGGTTAAGAAGACCAACCGCACAATCTAGGTGTTGAATGATATGTTGAGGGATTGTATACTAGACTTGGAAAAAGCTATAAGGATCACTTGGACATAGTAGAACATATGTACAACCAAAAATACCACTCTACTATTGGAACTACACATTTTTAGACCATATATGAATGACAATATAGGTTACCCTTGTGCTGGAAAAAGATTGGCGAGACATCTCTTGTGGGTCTAGATTTAGTGTATGTGATGATGGAGAATGTCCAAGTCATCCATGGGTGGATGAGGATGGCACAGAGAAGGCATAAATATTATGCTTATTTTCATCAATGGTCAGTGGAGTTCAATTAGGGGGACATAATTTTCTTGAGAGTCTCCCCATAATGAGTATTTTGGAGTTTCAACTAGGATGGCCATCTATCTTCAATTTTTATCAGGCTGTTTTAGATCATCTAGAGGGTTGATACGGTTTCTTACCACCTCACCCCACCACCATATCTAGAGCGGGTGCACAACGTCTTCCATATGTCACATATGAGGAGATTCGTGCATGGCCCTACACATGTTATCAACTTGGGAGAGATGGACATTGAGGATGGATCCACCTTTTTGGAGCACCTGGTGGCGATTGAGGATTGATAGAACATGACCCTACATGGAGGAACTATCCCATTGGTAAGCATGTTTTCAAAGTACTAGAATGTGTAGAAGAGATCCTATGATCGAGAGATCTATATGTGGGCTCCGTATCCTAAGTTATTTATTTATTTTTTCATTTCATGGATGAAATATTTCATATAAAAAATATTTAGAGACACATATTTTTTCTTTTAGTGATTTTAAATATCTCTATATATATTTTTAGATCTAGGGGCTGGGTTGGCATGATATTCTGTGGCACGGTGTACCGGTAATTAATTTTTCAAAAATATTAAATATAAATTATTTTATGTGCTCATGGTTTCAAAAATAAAATGGGATAAATCCCAAAAAGATGCTCAAATCATAAATACATGACCACAATCGAGTCTGGAAGGTGATTTTTATCCTAGGTGCGGCCTAAATTAGACTGGTGTTGGAAGTTAAAATAAAATAGCCATTTTTGGTAAGTTTAGTGGATTAATTAATTAATTCATTCAAACATTTAACATAATAATATTTCTTATAAATCCATAAATATTTTTATTTTATTAGTGTTAGCTTCATAATCCAAAGATCGTCGAGAGCTTCTCCTTTCCCCTTCTATTGCTAGGTTATTTTAGAGGACAATGAAACTATGGATCAGAGAAAATTAGAGTGCAGAAAATGCAAAGATATCCCTCAATAATTGAAAATAACATTATGTAATGATTAATTGTCCAATATCCAAGTATAAATCATCAAAAAATTGATTATTCCTCTTTTAAACTAATTGAGCTGATCAATCCTTTCTTTTGTTCTGTGCCAATTATGGGAATTTCATGTTCTTTTGTACAAGTTTAATTGATTGTTATTTGATTCAATAAACTTTTATATCCTAGTTCATAATATTGGGCCAAAAAATATTTTAAATTATCAATAAAAATTTATTTTTTGTGATTCCCCTCTATATTTCTTCACATTTGTCATCAGTTGTATTGTACGGTCCCTATTTGACATTTTTGGGTTGTACCAAGCCCAATCAGACCCCCAAAATCATGAATAATATACATTTGAGATATTGTGAGACAAAACATGGGTTTCTTATATATATTATGGGGATTTTTTGTTGATTTTGACAATTTGATGTCAAATCTCAAATGATAGATGTACTAGAGGCATGTGTGACATGTGTCAAACCTTTGAAGACCAACAAAAACTGAATTATGGACCCAAGATGGATTGAAATAATAATTAATGACTAGATACACATATTGAGAATATTGTAGAGGTGATATATATAGAATAATGTCTAGATTTTATGTATGGATAATGATAATGGACTTCAAGAAAATTCCTGACTACACGTTGTGGTGTTTGAATAACAAACGTCATATTGGGCCCTAGCTATGGTAGTTAGTGTTAAAATGGATTTTAAGGATCACATGCTTTATGACATTGTGGTGGAAGTCTTTGTGTGAAATTTTGGAGTACACATCCATGGGCATGGAGAAGAATGTCATGTACCAAAGTACTTGGACACAACTTGAGTACATAGACTTGAAATGTATATATGAACACAACCAAGAACACGAGAGGGATATCAAGTGGGATGGGAACACCATGTGGTTAAATCAAAAACTATGTATACCTACATGTTTGGTGGGCCATGTAACACTAGGTACACGTCTAGGTGATGGAGTGGGACCACATGTTGTGTGGGTCCCCTCACACACCATGTACCCCTTGGTTACTTTTTGAGGAAATTTCAACATTCATATCTCCATCATTCGAACATGGATTTTGGAATGTGATTATCCTAAAATGAGTTTTCTTCTATGTGTAACAATATTTTTCCCTCTTTTTTGGCTTTTTTAATTTGATTCAAAATGTTTTGGAGTAAGAAATTTATTTAGGCAGTGCCCGATAATGGTAATGACCAGAAAGGGGATCATCAATGACACTATAATAGAACCCCCCATCAGTATGGGTGTGGCTCCTCTATATACCGAGTGGGACCCTCTATCAGATAGGGCACAATTACTTGATAAAAAAATTGGAACCCACCTTTCACATAGGGCATAGGTCCTCAACCTATAGGGTGGAAGCCCCCATCAGCTTGGGCGTAGGTCCACTAATTAATGAGTGGAACCCCTATTTGATAGGGTTCATGTGATAATGAAAATAGTGGGGAACACCTAATTCTATTTGTTGTAGGTCCTCAACTTATCGAGTAGAACCCCATACTCAGATAAGGCACCATTCCTCATGAGACTAGAGTGGAACACACTATTGCATCAGGGGAAGGTCCTCTAAAAATACTTATAGTTGTAACCCCCATAACACTATAGGGCATAGGTCCTCCACATAGATTTTGTTCCCCCTTTACTATGAGGCATATTAGTGAGGCATGATACTTTACATGGTCACTTTGGGATAGAAATGTGAGATGTAGGGAATCATTCATGAACATCTAGAATGGATGGAGACTCTTTTTCAGGGATGAGATGTGAGATGGAGATTCCCTTTCACTTCTATTTATAATTATTTTGATTGAGCACATATATATATATATATATAAGTCTTCATACATGCATTTGGATTTATTTAATGTCCTTCCATTGGATGTGATAACACTTGGGGTATGCCATGTGCTTTCCATGTATAGCTTATCAGGGTTGGATTAGGTTACCCTCCTACTATGGGTCACAAAACTCGATGTGTAGTTCATCTACACACCGTGTTGAGCCCCTTGTAATTGGAAGAGATTAATCTTTCACTTTCTTTGGGTTGAGATAAATCCTATTTAATACATACCATATTTCTATTCCTATTGCATCTTTTTCTTCCTCCTATATTTTTGGGCATCCTACTGAGTATGTATATACTCACCCATTCATTGGATTTTCTAGCATGTGTAGTGTCATATACAGCCAATAGAGAAGTTAATAGAGACTATAGAGTATCTTAAGTATACCAATTACATTGTATTGTAAACGATAGTCATAACATGAAGATAAAGATCTAGGCTCTCTCATCGTTTTACTAACTAGTTTTTTCAGGTTGGGATGTCCTCGGGTTGGGCATGTATTTTTTTCCTTTACTTTTCAATTTTTATTATCGTACTTTTATATTGTATAGAGTTATTACATGAATTTTTATTCCCCAAGTATTTTTCAACATATATTTTTTTCCCACTTAATGTTTTAATAAATATGGTTTTGTGTGTATAGGTTCTTAGGCAAAGGAATACCATTTAGGATATACCTTTCAATGCTTTTCTCCACCCCAAGTTTATAAAGGCATGCAAATGGTAGTTGCAGATCAATCCCCAGTTATGTTCAAGTCATGAAAGATATGTTAGATCATTAATATACATCTTTCCATGATATTAAAATTTCATTTTTTTGTTATTATTTTTTGTGGTTTGCAATTCAAAATATTATTAAAGTAGTAACGATTTTCTATCTTAATTTTTACTTGTATGAGACTCATTCCATATTCACCACCTCTTTATTTTATGGGGTCTATATAATATATAAGAATTTTATGATTATTATTATTCTGAATATTATTGGTATTTAAATATCTATTTAGGACCCCTCATAGATGAGGTTTATAGTTCATGAGTTACCAAAGTGGTAAGGGATTTTTTTCTCAATTTTTTTCTTTTAGACATCTGTTGTGTTATAAACCGTTTTTCTTTATGAGGAGTTTATAAAACCACTTTATCATATAATTTCATTAATATTTTTTGTACAAATATATTTAATTATTCATTTAATATTATTATTTTCTAGACTTATGATTAAAAGTTTCCAAAGTGTTAAGGTTTTTATGATATAATCTTATCGTTTAGAGAGATTGAACCTGATTATGCTTAAAATGATGATATCTTATGATCAACCTCTAAATAAAATCATTTAGTATATTATCCACTATTAATATCTGTTTAATACCCGGTTTCCTTTCATTTTCCACTCTATAGGATCTTAGATGTTCAAAAAAATTATTATGATAAAAAATATCATTATTTCTCTCTTCATCTAAAAACAATTTTTCTTCCAAAAACATGTTTTCCTTGAAAAATTACTAAATGTTTTTTAACGTTTTATTAAATTGATTTAATAAACAAATGATTACCAATTTTTTATTTTTTAAAAAAATTTAAAAGGAATCATAATGTGGTTTTCAAAAAAAATTATTTTTTGGATTTTACCAAAAATGTGTATGGAAACATTGTTTTATCATGTATGGAATGAACACAATTTTCTTTCAATATAAAAATTACTTTTTTTGAAGATTCCATTATAAATTTTCAACATTATTTTAATTGAAAATATTTTTAAATATTTTTTATGTTTTATAAAAAAAAATTTCAATGAATAATGGATATTTTTCTTAAGAAATTATTTAAATGGGTTTTAAATGATCCTTTATAAGTTTAAAATTTAATTTTCAATGAAACTTTTTAAATTGTTTATGTTTTAAAAAGAAATTTTAAAAGAAATTTTATTTTCCTCAAGAAACATTCCAAGTGATTTTTTATTAAACATTATTCTCCATTTAAGATGAAATACTTTATGATAACTTATTCTTTACTGGGGATATGATCCAAGAATAATATTATTAATATTTATAAGAATGATTTATGTTTTTGAAGAAATGTTTTTAATGAAACCTGTTTCTATTTCATGGGTTATACCATGATATAACTCTTATAAATCCTAATTCAATTAATTGTTTATGCTATGATGTAATGATGAAAGGAATATGAAAACTATTTGTTTCCACAAGTAAATATATGATGAAATGGTTTTTAAACCCATTTTCATTTCATGGTTTATGGAATAATGAATGTTTTATGTTATCTCTCACTATATGACTAGTGGTACCTATATACCCCAAATTTATTGGGTAATGTTTAATGTTATACGAACTGAAAGGGTTTATAGGAGGTTATCCAATTCTTAAAAAAAGAGGTTATATGTGTGTTCATCCCAAGCTCAAAGAAAGAGGGTATAAATAAGGTCACCCAAAGCCCAAAACATGGGTTTAGAAAAGAAGTGATCCACAGCCTAAAATATGAGGTTATATGGGAGATTATCCAATTCTTGAATTAAAAGGGTACACAAGAGTTCATCCCAATTCCAAAGTAGGTACATGGCTGATTTTTCCAATCCTAACATGTTATGGATTTCAAGGTATATAGACTTGATATAATAGTTTTTACACTTATGTGTAAGCCAAAATTCAATTTATTATGCTAATATTATATTATCATGGCTTATGTAATTTTATTTTCATATGATTCATGTCATATGAACTGCCAATCATTATCCGATGACGCAATATTATGATATTCTATTTACCCGATATGGTATTAAAATTTTATTTTCATGTTACCATACCCTTATTCTCATGTTATGCATACATATCTTTTTTACCCTTAATGATCATCTGAGCTAATCCTTTATTATGTTTCATTTCCATATGTTATGAAAAATGGTTTTAATTAGGAGTAATAATGAGGAGGATCTTTGTGGGATGAAATTAAATGTCATTCTTGAATTAGGATTATTGTTTGACAAGTTTCCAATGGAAATAAAATATTACAGTCCACATGCTTCTATTTGTGTAAATGAGTATTCATTTAAATATATGTAAAATACATGTTTGGTAAACCTAGATTTATATATAACATGGTCATGATTACATGTTTCAAAAAGAAAAATAAATCATAATGAAAAATTAAAATAATTAACTATAAAATGAAATGGGTTTTATAATCTTAATTTATATTTTAATCAATGGAAATTTCATAAATGATGAATTTTAGAAACATAAGTAATATATTACCCCATCAATGGAATATGGAAAATCTAGTTATATATATGAGATACATATATATAAATTAGAATCATTAAATAACATTAATGAGATACCAAAAATGTGTTAGAGATAAAAAGTACAAAGTCTAATGAAAAAGTTTGTTCAGTTATATCCCTTACACATTAATGAAATACATTCCCATATATCCAAACATACTTTCCAGTTAAAACCATTCAAAAAATACCCATACCATAAGAAAAAATTGTTTTTATTTGAAAAAATAATAGAATATTATAAACGCAGTAAAAAAATAAAATAATGGTTGTGATGGTGGTAAATTCCATTTATATTTTATATCATAAAATAGAAAAATACTTTTCTCTTTTTAAAATAAATTAAAGCCTTTTGTATAAAATATATAAAAATATTCCTTTTAAAATCCATTGATATAAAGTTAAAAGAGGTGCATAATTTCATTTATAATTCAATTAGTTGCAATTAATTGAAAATATAAAATAATTTTAAGAATATAGACATGTAATAAAATGATTTTGAAAATAAATATTTTAAATACTTAAAACAATGTTTTTAATGCAATGTGTCCTTATATAAAACCATAAAAATATTAACTTTTTAAAAAAAAATGGTAAAAAAATTAATATAGAAATATTACCTTTAGAATACAATTATACATAAATATTTACTTTCTTGAAATATTTACTAGACCATGTACATGTACGAAAAATAGTTAGATGAAAAATATTTAAAGGGTGTTTTTTTAAATGAAATTCCCTTCCCTTAAGTCTGACTCATCACGTACATTTCATTATTTTCTTGATTAACATAAAAATATTTATTATTAAATTTATTATGATTATTTTTCATGTTTATTAGTCCTTTTATTTTATTTATTATCAAGTTATATACAATTAATTAATCAATAATTTCCATATTAGAAATTTTGAAGATATTTAGCTCCAATGTCCAAAAAGAACTTGGTAGGATGAAAATTGAAAATGAGGTTATTATTCCATAATAGCCAAAATAATATTAATGAAATTATTATCAAATTTATACAATAATAATATCTTTAAAATTAATAAATGAAAATTTTTTATGAAAAATTAATTATGTTGCAATCATTTGCAGTCCTCAAAAATTAGAAATAAGAACAATGTTTTCGATAAAATATATGAAATACAAAACATATCTAAGAAGAAAATGTATCATTCTGAGACTGTATAATATATATATTTTTAAATAAATAAAATCTTTAAAATATATTTTATTAAATCGAAAACTATTTTATCTTTGTTTACATGAAATATAGTTTTTTTGATAGCTTTCATTGCACGCAAGTCTGAGTTTTACTAAACAACAGTATACTATTAATATTATTAACTTATATGATAGTTATCACCTAGTCATTTTAATGAAGAGAATGAATCTTATTAATTAAAATTTGGAAAATATATAGTTTCCACATGTTCATAATTATCAAAAGATTATGAATAAAATAAGTATCACTTAAAACCAAAATAAATGTTTTATGAAAATTGTATTATTTTCTAAAACACGTTTTAATAACGCTTTTCACAGAAAATTTAATATTAATTTATTCAAATTTAATAATATAAATTGGAAGAAAATAAACTATATTTTTGAAATCATAATATTTTAATCACCATGGAGAGGATTTCTGTGATTTTTCAAAAAAGTATTTCATTTTTTGATGAATCATGAAAAAATATAGAACACTTATTGAAAACTACTTTTTTAAATTATTTATTATGGAAAATTATATTAAAAAATGGTTTCAAAGTAAAATTATTTCAATTTTATATCAAATAATCTAACATAGTTATTTGGAGTAATTTTCTTGTTGAATTGTTATATAAAAATGTTTTAAAATTTTGTACATTTTCTCTTTAAAAGTACATTTTATCATCTTATTAGTGACTTTAATTTTAATTTTAATTTTACCACTATTGTAAATTGAAATTTTAAAAATGGAAATTATACATAGAGTAAAAATAAATTATAATTTTGAATATCATCAATTGAATTTTTGAGAAACATTAAATGTGAATGCAATAAAAATTAATTACCGTAGTTAAGGCAAAAATCAATTTGTCGGGTGATTAAACTAAGAGGATATGGGTTCATAATGAAATAAAAACTTTTCAAACACCCATTTAATGGACTTATTTTTACCTTATATATTTTATGATCTATAATGAACTATTTTTAAAGTATTTTTCATGATTAAAACATGGCTATGAGTGAATATGTTATTAAAATTACTATTATGCCACTCACCTCACTTATAAAAGGCCACACCCACTCCTCTCAACTTAACAACTTAAAAACAATTTGGTTCATCCAATTATCACCAAAATCCCATCTAAAATAACCTATACTCATACCAAAATCCTTATTTTGTGTATAAATCCAATATTTGAGGTCTTTATTGAAAACCTAAGAGGATACATAAATAATATCTACTGCTATTCAACAAGAATCATTATTTTACTTCTTTTTCCTCCAACTTAATCTTTTATATAATCATGATGATAAAATTACATAATAATATTTTATATAAAATAAGTTTTTTATATTTATTTTATGACCTAAAACCATCTTCACCACCATAAAATGAGTTATCAAATCGTCATTCATGTGTACGGCAGACTACCACCTCGCAAACTGATGTCCTTCATTTTTATATTTCCACCTCTCAAGGTCGGGTATGATGATTGATAATAATTATATATATATATGAAATATATAATATATTTATACCTATATATTCTTTATATCATACATATCTTTTTACCTTCCAATCTATTGGATATTTGATAACATCACCTGTCTCTATGATGGACTACCACCTGTCGAAGTGATGTGATTTGTATTTCACTAACATTTCAAATATAAAGTGAAGAGGATAAATTTATTGATTATATTTGATATAAATTTAATAATTATGATATTTATGATAGATTTACCACTATGTAAATATAGTATATGCCATTTTATTTCTTTTTTTCAGTCACCTAAAGATGATAACATTATTCTTGTAAATGTGGACTATAACCTTTATGATGTGATGTGACTATATTTTCATCGCCACTCCACATGGATGATATATTTAAGTATATATAATGGTATTTATTATATTATTATCATTGTGTAAAGTTAAAATATTACTTACATACTTTCCATTATGATCATTGAAAAATGGAAATATAACTCATGTGTACATATGGCCTACCATCTTTGTGACAATAATATACATTTTTTTGTAACCATTATTCATGATTTGGTTTAAAAGTTCAATTTATATAAAAATTTTATTATTATGTAATAATTATTACTTGGTAGATGATATGACTATATAATATGTTCATAAATCAAATCCTTCCTAATGAAACATGCATGAGAAACCATGATTATTAACACCTGAAATAATGAAAATGAAGAAATATTATTAATTAATAGGTAACAAGATATCATAAAAGGATAATATGTGATATTATAAATATAAATATGGTTCTATAATAAGTAAATAACATGTTTAAAACACTGTATATAATTTAAAAAAAATGTTCGATGAAAAGGAATCCTAATGTAAAGGATTTTGTCTAAGTTTCATTTCAGTGAGGCATATTATTATGTTGAGCACCTAATTTTTTTTATTTAGTGTATATACAACTCATTTGAAATGTGATAACATTAGTTATTAATTATTCATTTTATCTTATGTTTTTTATTATTGTTTCAACTAAGGGGTTTTTAATTAATAGTTAACAAGTAGAAAATAATTTAATTACTGAAGTTCTTTTCATCATGTTATATCATTTCCTCATTATCCTTAATATTAAATGATTATGTGTTTAGTGAATTTTTATTTTAATATTTTTTACTTACACTTTTTATGGGGATTTATATTTTATAGAAATTACTGATTGATTGGTTTAATTTAATTTCATCGTTATAATCATTTCAAGGGTTTACATCATGACATAATTTTAATAACGATTGATTGTTCTTGAATTATAATTGAAGGAAATTATTTGATCATTGTATATTAAACCCTTAAATATTTTTATCCTTTCGTTATTCATGATATTTGAAATTAATATCAAAACTTTCTCACTCTTTGGTAGTTAAAATATTTTATTAATGTTTTTTTAACATAAACTGACTTCATTTATCTCTTTAATCAAAAATTTTCTTTTTTTTGGAAACCATGTTTTCTAAATTTTAATTTTAAAAAATGTAGTTAAAATTTTCAAAATTATTTGTTAAATAATTTTTTACTCATTTTACACTTTTTAAAATATTTTTTCCAAATTAATCTCTATATCATTCTCAAAACAATGGACATTGGGCTTTTATTGAAAATTTGAGAGTAATGTTCTTATTATTTTTTAAATAAGGACCATTTATAAATTTTTTGAAGTATAGAATATATTTTATTTTATCTTTTATAGCATATACGTATTTAAATAGTACAATTTATTTCAAATTTAAATTTTGTGTCTAAAAGTATTTTTTTTACAAAAAAAAATCTATAATATTCCAAAATTTTAATGATTTTAAAATTGATTTTTAAATAAAATGATTTTTAAAATGTTTTATGTTTCAAAAAATGATATTCAAAATGAAAATATATTTTTCTATATAAAATTTTAATGTTATTTGTATTTTATTTATATTCATCAATGATAAAACACATATGTTCCTATGGTAATGGGTATATGTTATATTCATAGCATGATTATTCTTCTTCTAGAAGGTTTATAATTATTTTGACAAAAGAAGGTATTTAACTTATCTTTCTTAATTAGTTTTTATAGTCATTTACTTTGTCATGAATTATTCAATTTATTTTCTACATTAAATTTCCCTTAAATATATACATTATTTATCATGGATATGTTTATTTAATACATCATATCTCATTTATATATAAATTATTTTATTTTGAAAGTAATTTTTATCAAATGAGGAAATATTGATAAATTTGTAGTCTTTACTCAATACTGATACATTATGATAAAGAATGTTGTTTATTGAATAAACATTTTATTTGATATAAGAAGAATTATTTACACATGCATGATATGGGTTGGGGACCATTTATAGAAATCCCCTAAAATAATCGGTAATCTCATGGGATGAATCAGTTGGATAACCATTGTTAAATGGGATTTAAACCAATATGTTCTACACGATTACTGAAAAGTTCTTGATTGTAATGTTATCATATTCATACGAGAAATGACATCTGATATTTAAATATTTCCTTCATTAAGATTTTAGTTTTTATGATTCATGATATTTCCATAATTATATTATATATGTGTGCATTTCATTCTCAATTATTGATTAATAGAATGTAATTTCATTTATTAACCTTTTCATACTTATGGTACCTTATCAAATTATGGAAGTTATTTTATCTATTAAATGGAATATATTTTTAGTTATTTACCTTTCCATTAATTATGATATCAAATTATGTAAATAAAACATGTTTTTAGATGTTTATATTTACATATTTTTCATTCCTTATTAATTATGCTTCAGTTATTCATGATTGATTCTACTATACTTAACCCTTAGTGAGAATTTGAGGTCTCCCTTATTTTGACTTCTTTCCCTAGGATTCAATAAAGAATATTATGGTTGATATGGAAAGATAATCTAGATAAAATAATGTTATTCTCAAAAAAATTATGTTTTAATTTGTGTATTCAATAATATCTCATGAATCAAGTATATATCGAGTTTACTAAGACTGATAAACTATTTGACCATTTTGGATTCAATTCCTTATATCTTATTACATTGTAATAAAGTAGAAACTATATCTTGGATACAGGGTTTGGGTCACTAAAGTTAGTATTAGAGAAATTTTAATGGAAACATTGGGAACCATATTTAAGAAAACATAGCCTGGGTACATAACCATATTATTGAATCTAATGATAAGTACAAAATAACACATTTATGGGTTGGTAAGGATGATATTATATGGTTTTACTTGAAATGAATCCCATTATGGATACTAAAAGTGTAAATTGTTCTAATAATATGTATATGCGGCTAATAAATTCAAAGATGGTTTATTTGGCATGACATGATCATCACCTGGTGCATGAAAACATTTCATATTGTTTACCTTGTTTGACACTCCCAAGGGATATTATTAAGATAATTCACATTGACTGTACACACCAATATAAATGATTTGAGTAGATAATAAAAACTAATGACCTTGGATAAACCCTTGACCAAGGAAGGACTTATGTTTAAATAAAATGAATGAATAATTTAAATATTTTGATTCATGAAATTAAATTTTAGACGTTTTTACCAATGGTATTTTGGTTATAAGATTCATAAAAGATCCTTAGATTGTGTTATAATAATATATGTCTTTATTAACATTACAGATGGGTCAATGAGTTTAAGATTGATCATATATTGAATCTCTTAAACACATCTTTAAAGGTTTTATGTGATGAGATTATAAAAAGAACAAGTTCATTTTAGATAAAATTGTGGATGGTATATGTTTTAGTTGTAAAATTATTTCATTAATAATGAATTTTAATTTTATCATTATAAGTTTAATGGTATTAATATCCTTTAGGGTTAATATTATCATTAATTAAAATGTAATAATAATCAAATGAGATTATTAGACATTATGAAAAGAATAATAATTTGTATTGAAAACCATATTAAAATAGTGTATGAACGATTAATTTTGTTTCAATGATGTACATCATATTGTTTTGAGAACATTATACTAATTATATGAATATAGTGTAGAAAAATGAAAACCATATGATAGGTGATAGACCATCTGATCCAAAATGTCCATAAGGAGCTAACCCATGATAGAAAAATGATAAGGGTTTCACACATACCATTGGCCTATGAGAAGTCTTGGTTAATGTGTCCTTATTTTTAACTAAATGATTTGAAAGAAATATTAATAATGTTGAAAAGGTAGTGTTAATTTTTTTGTTTAGAGAATAATTCATTGGGTAGCTTGTGCTAAACATTTTGGTTTTGGAAAATAGTTATATATAGATGTAAAGACTTGTTTTATGTATCTTATGATCCATCAAAAGTGAATTTTAGAGATTCTAAAAAAATATTATTGAATATTAATTTATTGGAGTAATGGATGAACATTAAATTGATCAAGGCACAACCAAAGATGAAATTTTTCTTATGAAATTGAAATGTATCATGTTTTTGTATTTCCTTATATTCTTAGATAGAAAAATTATCCCACAACTTTAAATATCTTGAAATAAAAATGTTATCATATTACCTTCATCTCATATGAATTATATTATCTTTTAAATCATCATTGATTTATGGTTTTGAGGCCCTTAACATTTCATTTATCATTTTATTTCTTATGATAAAACAACTAAATCACTCTTTATAATTATTTATTCTTTTCTTTCATGTCCACATATTCACATGCCACCACTGTTGTCCTTCGTAAAAACCTTATTATATAGTATTCTATAAAACATTTGTACTTATCATTCTCTCTTATTAAGAGGATATTATATTAAACCTTTTTCGATGTGGGTTTTTTAACAAACAAATTTTAAAATATAAAACCCTTGATTACCAATATAATTTTTATATTGTGAGGATGTAATTTATTTATGGTTATGAGAATGTAACACCCTGTGATTCTACATTTGAACCATGTTCAAATCTGGGTGGGACAAAATTTCCACTAGAAGGCAGTGGTGTAGGAATGACACATGTAGGTGGGGATGCAGGCATGAAGTAGGCATGATACAGGCATGACACTATACTAGGCCTTAAGGCCAGATTGTGGGCCTTTGGGCCATGTAATGGGATTTATACTCATCGAGAATTCGTTTCATGTACTAAATACATAAGGCCTGATGTTTGGGCTATCTCTTGGGGGGAGCTATGGCCTAACTTTTGAGCTTGTGTGTGTAGAGTGTGTGTGTGTGTGTGTTTAATGTAATTCTACCCCAAACACCTAATATATATAATAATTTATATGACTCACCACAAAAATCATAGAATGAAATATAACATCCCGAAATGTTATAATATATTTATTTATAAATAAATTCAATCTCATAAATTTATTTGATTAAATGAAACACTGATTTTATCTTTAATTACATACAATAATGACCTTCTTTGATAGCTTGCATTACATGCAAGACCAAGTTTTACCAAATGACAATATACTATTAATATTGTCATTTAACTTAATTTTTATCCTCTAGATATTGGAATGGAGGGTAAAAATATGATTAAATAAATTATAAAAATAAATAGTTTAAATATTTTAATTAATTATATATTTATTAGTAATAAAATAAGTACCATTAAAAATAGAAATAAATTATTACTAAAAACTATTTTTTTAAAAGACAATTTATTCACTCTTTGAACACATAATTTAAAATTAATTTCTACCAATTATAGAAACATTATTTGAAAAAATGAACATAAATTTTTAAATTGTAATATAAAAATTATCTTAGTGTGAATTTTTGGGATTTTTCTAAAATATTTCATTTTTTTATGAATAGAGATATATGCTGAATTTTAATTGAAAACTACCTTATCATTTTAAATTAATTATAATGTTAAATTATAATTTTAATTAGTTTAAAAGTTAAAATATTAATATTATATATAGATATATTTTTCCAATTTAGGTTATTAAAATAATTTTCATATTAAATTCTGATATAAAAATTTTGTAATCTTTTGAACATTTTCTCTTTAAAACCCTTATTTTTTATCATGGATATGATATTAGTTTTGAATTAAATTTTTATACATATATCAATAGAATTTGTAAAAAATTATTAATAATTATTAATAATAATAATTTATAATTTATTATAAATTTAACTTATTTTTTAGGAACATTAATAGTGAATGCTATAAAAACTAATCAGTACAGTTGGGGAACAAATTGATTTATCTGGAGCTAAATTAAGAATATAATCGTTAGAATAACCTAAAAACTTTTAAAAAACCAATTTTCTAGATATATTTGGACCTTAATGTTTCTATGTTATATATTCTCCCATTTTGGAAACTTTTTTCAAGATAATAATGTGGGTATGATTGGATCCTTTCAATAAATTAAAAGTGTGCCACTCACCTCACTTATAAAATTCCACCCCTTATTATCTCCACTTAACACCTTCAAACCACTTTGGTTTAGATAGTATGTGCCAAAAACACTTCCAAACATCCATAACCTCATCTTTGAGGAATTATTTAGGGAATGATGTCAATATTTTAATGATTTAGTGAAAACCTAACGATGATACTTGAAGAAGTAATGTTATTCAATGAGGGTCATTATTTTACTTCTTTCTACACCATGTAAATTTTTTATTAAACTATTATGATATAATAATATCATTTTATTATATATATTGGAATATTTTTATAACAAGTTAGTGACTTCGAACCATTTTTGGTTCCATCAAATGGGTTACAAAGTCATCATTCTTGTCTATGGCGGACAACCACCGCACAGACCAATGTCATTCATTTTTTATGTTTAAATCTCATGGTTGGGTATGAATATAGATATAAATAATATATATTATATTTGTAATATAATAATATATTTTTATTAACAATAATATATATATATATATATTATTCTAGAGGAGATACAATAATGTCACTCATGTGTACAGTGGACTACCGCATCGTGATGCGATATGATTCGTCTTTCACTAGTGCTTCAAATTAAAGGTTAAAATGATAAATTTAATAATTATATGGTACAAAAATGACATAAATATTATATTAATTAAATATTTATCAGTTTCAAAATATAATATATATCATTTTCTTTCATTCCTTTTCACTCACATAAAGAAGATAACATTGTTCATGTACGTGTGGGCTACCACCTTCACTAAGTGATGGGATTATTAATTTATAAACATTAAAATGGAAGATATTATATAAGTATATAATATGGTATATATTAAATTTATATAAAGTTAAAAAAATATTTACCTCCTTTCCATAACAATCCTTGAAATATTGAATCAGTACTCATATGTACGTATGGTCTATTGTCTCTATGAACGTAACATACTTTATTTTTTCAAAACATTATTCGTGATTGATTTTAAAAGAAAAATTGATGTAAAAATATGAAAATTATATCATTAATATTATTATTTATAAAATTTTACTATATAATATGTTCATGAACCAGATCTTTCATGATAAAATACACATGAGAAAACAATGGAATTAACACCGTAAACATCGAAAATAATGAAAGATCATTAATCAATGTGTAATATAATCATATAAAACGATCATATATGATATTATAAATAGTAATATTATTATTTAATAGAATAATTACCTTTTTAAAACCAATATAATTAATTTAAAAATATCTTTATCCAAAATCAAGAATAAGGTAAGAGATTTCATCTCAATTTCATTTCATTGAGGCATATTGTAATGTTATACAAATATTTTTTTATAGTGAATATACTACCCCTCCCATATAAAATATCATTAATAATTCATTATTCATTTTATTTTATGTTTATATATTTAATTATTTCTTTTAATGGTATTTTACTTAACAGTTTCCAAGTGGTAATGAGTTTCATAACTCAAGTTGTTTTCATTGGGTTATATTACTTCCTCATTGCTGTTCATATTATAAGATTATGTATTTAATTAATTTTGATTATATTATGTTATATTTAAAATTATTCTAGGTGGAATTATAGTTGAAAAATATAATTGTTTTATTATTTGATCCTCACATAAATATTATGATTTTTGCAAGGGTTTTCTCCAAAATCCCATTTTAATCAAGATTATTAATTCTTAAATTTCAATTGAAAGAAACTATTTTATAATTCATTAATAAAACTTTTAATTTTATTATAAAATGGTTATTAAATATATTTTAAATCAATATTAACAATTTAAACTCTTTGGTATAATAAAATAAATGATAAAATGTTTTTAATAAAATTCGATTTCATTTCTATTTTCAGTAAGAAATATGTTTTCTTGAAAAACAATTTTTTTTTAAAAAAATTAAATTTTTTTATCCTTTAAATTTTTTTAATTGATGTCATTTTTATGTATTTTTACATTTTACAAAATAAAATTTCAATTAATATCTATTTTATTTCCAAGACTATGTCTATTTGGCTATTACCGAAAATGTGAAGCGAACCTTCTCTTCATTTTCTGAATTATGAACTTTTATAAAATTTTAAAATTGAAAAATGACTCTTATTTTAACATTTATGGATTTTAAAGATTTATCCAAAATCATTTACTTAAATCAGAAATTAAATATTTAAAAGTATCATTCTATAGAAATTTGTTTTCATAATATTCTGAAAATTATTAGTTTTTTAATGTGACATTCAATAGAAAGAATTTTCAAAATGTTTTTGTTTTTAAAAAAGTGATTTTAAAAATGAAAAGGATATTTTAATAAATAAAATTTATAATGATATTTTTATTATATTTATATTCATCAATGATAAAAACGCTTATTTATTACTCCAATGAGTTTATTTTGTATTGATAAAACCCTTATTCTTCTATGGATAGTTTATGAGTATTTTGAACACGAAAGGTATTGTAATTCACTACCTTAATTCATTCATGTAATAATTAACTTTACATTGAATTATTCAATTTACATTGGATATTAAATTTCCATTAAATATCCATAATATTTATCTAGGATAAATTTATTTCTAAAATTATATCTCATTTATATATATGGTGTTTTACATTGGAATTTTTTTAATTAAATGTTGTAATATTGATAAATATATATTCCTTCTTTGATGAGGATAAATTATGATAAGACATATTATCTATTAAATAAAATCAAATATTAAATATATAATGAATTATTTGTACATAGATGAAATAGGTTGGATACATTTTATAGAAAGACCCTCAATGTATTGGGAGTCTCTTGGGAAAAATCTATTGGATACCCTTAGTTAAACATATTTCCACCCAGTACATTCAAAACTATACAGCAAAAGGTATTGATGGTAAAGTTATTATACTTCTGGGAAACATGAAATCCAATAAATAAGCATTTATATCATTCTGAGTTCTATTATAATTATAGATGAGTCTCTTTCAATGAAATTCTATCTCGATGCATTTCATTTTCAGTTATTGATTAATGCTATGAATTTTTAGTTATTTAATTTTACATATTTATTATGAGATATCCTATTATCATAGTCATTTTATTTATTAAAGGACATTTATTTATGTTATTTACATTTCCATTGATAATTCTATTCGATTATGTAAATGAAATATTTTTTAGTCATTTTTTTGATGTATTATACATTCAATATTATTAATGCTTCAGTTATTCATGATTTATTCCATTATAATTAAACCCTTCTGATAATTTTAGTTCACCCTTATTTTTTAACCTTTCCTCAGGAGTCCAAGAATATTATTATGTTTGATATGAAAGGATTTTCTTGAGGTAATAATGTTATTCTCATAGAAAATTATATTATATTTTGTGTATTCAATTATAATCAAAGACTCAATAATATATATAGTTTATCAAGACTAATAAACTATTTTGATAGTTGGTATGTGATTCCTTATATATTATTCCAATGTGATAATGTAGACACCATCTCCAGGCTACTGGGTTTGGGGTCACTACTATCATCGATATAGAAGGTTGTACGTACACATGAGTATGATTTCCATATTTCAACAATCATGATGAAAAGAAGGTAAGAGTTATGTTATAATTTCATATTTATCATAATATCATAATTATCATACTATTTCTTCAAATTAACATATATATACAATCCATGTGATTTCGTAATGAAAAATGAATCACGTCTCTTTATGGAGGTGGTAATAATTATATTTGTATGAATGAAGCTATCATCATTCATTGAATGGAAAGATAATAAAATATATGAAATAATAAGTTTCTATAATGAGAAATATATCATGTATATCATATATATAAATTAATTCCTTCATCATAAACTATCATGAAATCTGATGAAGGAAAATGAATTAAATTGGATTTTGATGCGGTAGTATTACGTACAAAAGATCAATGATTTCGTTTCCCACTTGAATAAAGGGGATATGTGAAATATTCCATTATCATAATAAAATCATGATATATGAAAGATAATTATGTTACAGTATCATTCAAGATAAATAATATTTGAAGGATTTAGATGAAAAAATAAATAAATTCCTAGTTAATAATGGTACATATTTTTCAAGATACTTCTTTAGGTTTATACAGAAATCCTTAATCAAAGGGATTTTTTAATCAAAATAATCCTCTTGGATTTGGGAAAGGAAGTATGGAAGGTATTTTTTCCTCAATTTTATCAATAAATATTATTTTTATGTGTGAGAAAAATAGGATTGGAGGTTCTTTTACAAAATTTAGAGGAAGGGAACTCTTGTATTTTTTTAAATAATTAAGTTAATATAAATAAATTTTCATATAAAAATATATAAAAAATGATAGAATTTAAATACAGGATGTTCAATAGTCCTGAAAATTATATAAAATAAAATTTGGAAATGTTATGGTTTTTTTACCCTTATATTTTGGTTTTAATCCATGTTTACCCTTTTTTAATGTGACTACAATAACAATTTTTTACCATTTTGAGGTCAATATAGTTATTATAAAACAGAATTGGTCCATTAATGTACCACAATTGAAATTTCTAAAAACATACCAACAAATTTACTAGAGATAATCTATTTATGAATTTTAAATCTTTTAACAAAGTATTACTTATTATGAAATAACATTACTATCATTTTTAGAAATGTTTTTTAAAATTTGAATTTGAAAATGAGATGATAGAAATAGAATTAGAATATATTCCATTAACACCTATATAAAATGTTGTATTTACCTAAAAAATCATTCAAAATGGTAATTATTTCAATTTTTTACCTATAATATTTTTAAAGAAGTTTATTTTATTTTTCAAATAATTAAATATATATTGTGTTAGTATTGCATAAATTTATATCCTGATTAATAGTAATCATATCCCAGGTTTCCAACTTCCTCTGTACAATCCCCTATATTTAATCAACATGAGAAATAACACCCCCTAAATCAATGACATAGGGTTTAGGGAATACCTTCATGTATTATCCTCTAGTTATTATTATAGGACTATATATTCCACATATCAACATATACCACCATCACTTACTATTAGGAATGAATTATAGAGGAATGGATTACTCTTCATGTATAAGGAAAAATATCGTTCTTACTGGCAATGTCATAAATATTCCAGTTCTACTCTAAAATAGATACCTCAGTATGTAATCCTCAATCAAATATAATTTCAAAATATAAAGTAAAATGAAAAATGTTTTATTATCTTTTATGTTACACATAGATCATTAATAACATAGGCTTAGAGACATATGGTGATCATTCCTTTAGAATTATTTAAATGCCTCAAATTTGGGATTCATTATAGGTGTATGTTATGTCTTCTAGCTTAATGATGGATTCCTAATAGATCAAAAAAAACCATCATAATCTATTAAGGGAATCTCCATAAGAGTAATCCCAATTTAATCTTATATTTCTTTCACCTTTCATTACATTGACATCCCTATATAATGACTATTTAATTGTTTGGCCAATGTCCCAATCACACATTGTTAAACCACATGACAATATCCAGACTTTATGATGTTAAACTATATTATACACTTCTAACACATTACCATTAATTGTTTTACTTGAACTATGTTGTAATATAATAAAATTAACCATGATATATATGAATCCTCCCAGTGGTTCAGTCCTATAATCATCAATATTTCATATCCACCATCGTGTGGCTATCTTCATCAGGAGCCCATTTACATACTACCTCACTGGTTTATATTCCATGTGATCCATGACGTCTCATTTACTAAGGGAATTTTATCTAAAAACTTTTTTTATTGGTCCATTTCTTTGATGAAATATTATACACTTATGTTATCACCATATCCCTTTCATCGGACTATATTCCTAACAAAACCATATTATGATTAGTGGGACATATTCTTAATAGTCGAACAAAAACCATACTTCACGGGGTCATATTCTTTGTAAAACTAACATATTATCACTTGGTTATACTCCCAATGGGGTCAACTAGAATGGTCCAGTGAATTTTAAGTAAGAAACCCATCATTTATTTGGATATTCATCATAAAATTACATTCTATGTGATATTAAACAACATGGAATGGGTCCTTTCCAAATGGATAAAAAGGATACGACATGTCCTGTTAAGTATAACCAATCTATATTAAGTGAACTAACAACCTAATGTATCCAGGAAGGGGAAGATGCCATTAACTACTACACCAGTTTCTTGGTGCCAAAAAATAGGGAACCAAGTGGTTTCTATAATATATCACCCTTTTAATAACCTTTAATTTTAATAAAAAAATATTCATTTAAATTGATTATATTTTAATAAAAAAATAAAACACAACACCTAACTAAAATGAATAATGTCATATTTTAATAATATAAGATATTAAAATGATATATAACCATTAATAAATTATGAAAATATAATATGACATGTCATTAAGAAAATAAAAAGTTTAATAGAATCATAAGGAAAAAAATACTAAAAACATAAAATGTTCACCTTCATTGTTTTCTATAGATTTGATAACCATGATTACAAAATGAAAATAAGGAGAAGATTTAAATATATTTTAAACATATTCTGAGTGAAGTAAATCAATAGAATTAATTATTTTAGTAAATCCATATATATAAATGAAATATGGCAGTCATATATATGGCCATTATAATTATAATGGTCATTTGAAATATGGTCATTAGATATATGTTCATTGTGTATGTACATAGCCTATAATTATTTCGATGTTGTAATATTTTTATTAATAAATTTAAAATACTATAATACATAAATAATAAAGAGTTATGGAATGAAAAAAACATTTCAATAAAATATTTTATTATACAACTATATTCAATGTGTTCTATATTATTTTTGTTAGTATTTTTGTTAAGGAATAGTTTTAAGTATTAATAAAATTAAACTAAATATTGTAATAACTATATATTAATAAAATTTAATGTATAAAAGATATATAATAATTTTTAAGGGGGTGTGATTAATATCAATTAGTGTTAAAAAGGATATATTTTAATGAATTGTTTCAAAGCTGTTTATTTTAATCTTAAAACATTAAAATGATAAAATTATAATTTAATGATTAAATTTATAAATATTTTGATTAAAAATTATTTGATAAATAATTTATATGGAATTATAATAAAAAATTCTATGTTTAAAATTCATTCTTCTATAAAAAAATTCTTATATATATATTGTTTTTAATTAAATATTAAATTTACCAAATTTAGAAATTTATGGTTTTAAAAAATTGATTTAGTATGTAAAAGTTAGTTAATAATCAGAATTTCATATTTAGGATAAGGAATAATTTTGCAAAGAAATATTTGAATTAACACAATAAAGGTACAATGGTGTATAAAGGGTTAAACTTGGTGTTTAAGACTAAAATGTCAAGATAAAATATATTTAAATTATTTCTATTATGTTATTAATGATAAATCTCCATTATTTTGTAACTTGATTCCAACTTACTTTTAAAATTACAACCTTACAAATTAATGAATGAATATTTATGAAAATTAAACTCAAAACATACCAATAAAAACTCATCCTCTACCCTCCCATACCAATCTTTTACATATTTTATATCATTAATCCGTATCCATTTTTCCTATCAAATACCTATGACACATTTGGTATCTAATATAGAGACACATACTCTTCATATATAAACATTTCATATTAATAGAAAAATATTCAACATGATTTACAAATACACACTCGAGAAACATAAAGGCTCATGGTCTTTGGTGACTAGATAAACAATTTTCTTATTTCTTGAAATATATTCAACATCTACCTAAATTAAAATAACCAAAATTCCATAAACCTAGAGATGGTATTTATATTATAATATTGTTATAGTTATAAGGAATCGAATACCTAAGGATAAAAAAATGTGGTGGCCTTATAGAACTGGATACATAAATGATTACAATTTTAAATTGGGAATAAAATATAATTAAAAACAATTTACTTAATCGTGAAATACAATTAATGATTAAATCATTATATATTGGGGAAAGGAAACAGAATAATATTGAGCTAAAATTATCCACAGTGTTTTCAGAAAAATGGAATCTATCTTGAGAAAATAAGGCCTAATAAATAAACAAAAGTAAAAAGCTGAAAATAATTTCCATTTAATCAATAACTTGAGAAAAAACTAAGTCTATAGATAATATTAATGTATAAATACCATGGATAATTATAATCACTATATTTTCAATGATGATAATGAAAAATATGGGACACTATGATCTTATATATTATTATATCTATACCATCGAGGCCATGTAAAAAAATAGTTTTTATCTATTTGTATTCATATACTAAAAAATCATTTAATAAAAACTTATTTATTTGTCTAATGAGACCTATCAATGAATATAGGAAAAATATAATTTTGGTTCCAACTCATCACTACCTGTACCTCACAATCATAAAATATTGAATAATCATTTCAATTTAAAAATAATATTCCTTATTAATAATTATCCATGTTTTGTAATGAATTTTTATTAGACAATAATTTCATAGTCAATCAAATAAAATAAAAGTATAATATTTTATTTAGAAACGGTATATGGTTTACAAAATAGAAAATCCATGATATAAATAATATGGTTATTTAAAAACAATATAATGTCTCATGATCACATTAATGTGATTCTTTCAAAATATGGTATCATTACAACATATTCCCATTTTAGAGTAACTAAATTAATGATTTTTATCCATTATGAATAATACTTCTCAAAAAAACATGAAAATAATTCTTGTGGAAAATAAAATTTTACTTTTAATATCTATTTTGATAAAAAAATTCTAAAATATTAGGAAAATATATTTATTTTAATATAACATGGTAACCATGTAATTTATGCTTCAAGTAATTGGTAAATCATTATGGTAGGAAATTTCATTCATGCCGACTATGTTAAAACAATGATTATTTTCACAATTTTAGTAAAATTTAAAAATATTTTCATTCAAATAATAACAAAATAACTCCTTTAAAACCATTTTTCAAAAACTAAAAAATGGTTAAAAATAAATTAAAATAATCATTGGTAAATATTCAAAACATTCATGATTTTTTTGAAACGCAGACCTAGAAGAGAAATGATTTTTGACCAAAGGGATGAATAATATCGCCTTTTCTTAAAAATATATTCTCAATAATTTTAAGTACCAAATGAAGGAAAATGGTACTAATTCATGTAAAATTTATGAATAAATAGATAATAATAATATTAAATGTTACTATTATAAAATGATAAAATAATTTCATTTACTATAAATTTAGGCATTAACAAGCCTGATTAGAATATGATTGAATTATAAACCCTTACTACTTTGGAAACTATTGAATCATAACCCCCATGAAATGAATAACTTCAAATGAATCCTTAGATATCATTAATATAAATATATTGATGATATAACTTATCAAAAAGTTATTATATACACTTCATATAAATAAGTAGGATCAAATACCAATAATGTCTCAATGTAGAAAAAGTTGAAACTAAATCTTTTACGTAGATAATATTGTTGAAGTGAGAATTAATAAATGAATTTATTATGTTTTTAAATTTAATAAAATTCAAATAAAACATAAAAAAAATAAAATATATTAAACAAATAATTATAGAATATCAACGGCATTGAATAAGTAATGTGACATAATGAAAATAAATTGAGTTATGGAGAACTTAAAATATTATAACGTACTAATCAAATACCCTTATATGAAAAAAAATTAAAATTTTCATATAACTCACTAAAGTATGGATGATTCATTATATAATATTTAAAATTCATAGTATATACACCATACTTAGGTAATTAGGTGTATAATAATAAAATATTCTTCAATGAAGGAAAATTGAGATGCAATCATTTACCACATGTGTTCCTTTAGTTTAACTTTCATCGACCTCCTTTAAAATAAATATTGATTTATTATAAATACATTCATGAAAAATATTCATATATATAATTTCATATATGATCCATTTATAAAATTTTATTAATGATTTGTTAACAATATTTTATTATAATCATTACTTCAGGTGTTAACTACTAATTTTTCATGTATGTTTTGATATGTTAGTTATATCCCTTATAAATTATTATATTTCCATTATATGTAGAATTTTATTAATGGTATAGATATAGTAATTATTAAGTATATATATTTATTTATTTATTTATTTCTTTTCATCAATAAAATATAGAGGTAGAAAAATGAATTACCGAGTTTATGAGGATGGTGGGTCGTACATACAGATGGACACTATTTCCATTTTTTGATGGATAGGAAGAATTAAATTTAAAAAATATTTAATCATTATATAATAATTATTACATTATATTTTTAATATATATTTACTAAATATATCCTTATTATAATCCATTTAAAGTTAAATTGTAAAACAGATCACATTGCTTCATGGAGAGGGTAGTCTATTTGTACACATGAGAGATGTTATGGTCTTCTAATGATGTGGAAGGTAATAGTTATATATGATATTATAGAATAAAAATCATATATTTGTTTCATAAATATCATATAAACTCATTAATTCCATATTTTCAACCACTGAGATATAGTGGTGATGAAAAATGAATTACACCGGTATGTGGTGATGGTAAGTCATACATATTGAAGAGCGATGTTATAACTTTTCAAGGAATATAAAATAAAAATAATATGGTTTTTCAATAATCATAATAATATATATAAATATATTGAATATTTTTTATTTGTTATTTTATGCTGGGGAGAAAACATTATAAGTATGTAAAAGAAGAAATAAACTTAAAATACTCAACAAAGATGATTACCACTTCTTTTGTAAACATTTATCTGAAATATTCTCAAGGGATCTATGGTTGATTTTTTTGGAATTTATAGAAACTATAAAACATGAATAAGGATGTTTATAATATGATTGATTAGGTTTTGGTCGATATATATTTATTAAAGTAGTGTAACGAAGGGAAATGATTGGTGTCCTTTAAGTATTAAATTAATAACATTGTTTGTCAATTCCAAATAGACCTTTTTCTAAATCTAACATCATATGAGGATTATTTGAAATACTATCATCCAATAAAATTCTGACATATTTAGATCAAATTTTACCCTTAAATTTTTTTAACCACTTAGAAACCCTTTTGGAAATTACCATAACATTAACATTTTCTACAAATTAACGGTTTATGATGTTTCTATAAAATGACAATGGACCATTAAATTGAACATGGATGATTTTTAAAATCATATATTATTATTTTTACCAAATGTATATTTTTTATATATTTTAAATAAATTTATAAAATATTATTTATTAAAAAATATCATTAATATAAAATTTGGAACTTTTTATATATTTTGAATATCAAAACTACAAGAAAACAATTTAATTTGAAACCAACACATAAACACCTCTATACTATGCAATTTTTAAGTTAAAATAATATGGAATAAAAAAACCACTCAAATAAAAGTATTTTTAGGGTTTTCAAAATCATTTTTTTACTACTTACACAAGCATGATGTTCGTGTTGCATAAGCATTTATGAAAATTATTCTTTCACTAAAATAAATAAATAAATTTTCGTGATAAAAAAATTAAAATTAATGTTAATGTTTTTAAATTATAATATCCTCCATTTATCTCTATGAAAAAAATTTCAATATAATAAAACACAGAGAATGACAATTGATACTTCTCTTTATATAAAATAATATAATCAGAAAAAAGCAAGGTAAAACTGAAAAAAAAATCATATATTTAACCATTGGATGATTAAATATTAGTTAAAAACTCCTTATAAAACTAATGAAAATTTTAGGGACATTATTTAGTCTTTATCATTTAATTTTTTGACCTTAAGAACTTGATTTACACTTTACCATTCTGAAAAAATTACTATAGTTTCTATTCCTGACGTCAAAATATGAAATATAAGTATTTAATAGATATATAACCCCTTATTATAGATATAAAATATATTTTTTATGATTAAATACATAGAATTGTCTGACATTGATTTTCATTTGTGTAAAATGAAACACAAATCTTTTTTTAGGAAAATGTATTTTGAAGCCTAAAAATGAATTTATACCAAAATCAAGTACAATGGAAATTCAAATGAATTTGACTAAATTATAACTAATTAAATAATTTTTATGTTACATTGAGATAAAATTAATATAATATTGAGTCATTTAAATGAAAATAAAATTAAATTTTTGTAAACCTTAATATTTATCACTATTCACTCTAAGATCAATATTTTCATAAAAATACCAAAAATTCAAACTATTCCAATTTTAATATGAAAATTTCAAAAATATTGTTCATTTCATAAAATAAATTTTTTAAAATTGTAAAACATTAATTATTAAAAAATAATTAAAAATAATTTTTGACAAAAACATATTTCTGAAAAATAAAACGACTTTCCTAAAATTTGAGTTTTTATTTACTACTAATTACAAAATAATTTTTTATTAATAAATACCATAATATATATTTAATAGTGTTTTTATTCATATTCATACAAGAAAATAGAATGGCTAGGTTTTAAGGGTTATATTTAAATAATAATATTTTGTGTTTCATTTAATATCTCATTTGCATATTGAGTTTATTATCGAATAGACCGTTCTTTTAAATTATATGGCTATTAAATTATACCCCTTTAAAATAAAATCCATAATCAACATTTTAAATTGAATTCTATAATAAAATTATTTAATTTTGTTACCCCACATCAAAAATAAAGTTAATAAAACTTCCATTATAAACAGGGAATGAGAAGTATAAAGGTCACCCAACACATGGTTTTAAAATAGGATAACTTTAATGGGAAGTGAAAATATGGATATGAAAGAGAAAACTAATTCCCAAGGAATAATATAGTGTGATAAAAAACTTGGTTCTATGAAAATTATCCATCACAAAACTATAAATATATGATAGGTTAAAAGGCCATTTATTTCTAAGTATGAAAAGTAAATATATAACATTTTTATTTCATGGAACTTTTCCAAAACGATGGTATTATTTTACTCTGCATATATATAATTTCATTAAAAATCATACTTTATTTATTTTCTTTTCTTAACCACAATATCATTTTTTAGTTCTTCTAAAATCAATTCCACTTCATCTCTTACTCAAGGAAAATTATGTTTGAGATGATTTTTATGTGTAAATCACTTTTAATGAATAATAAGATCCATAATTCAAAACATAGTATAAATATTTTAGAAATTAAAAAATGATTATCAGAGTTTATCCAATATTATAAATCATACCTTAACCTCATAAAAATATCCCAAGTTCATATTAATCAATTTCACAATTAGTTAGCATTAGTACCCCTCCAAAATATTACTGAGAATATTAAAAGAAGAAAATTTTGATAAAAATTTTGCCCCAAGGAATCATTTGGTAGTTAAAAATGTCACATTCCAAACATGTGAATACTTTAATCCCATATAATAAAAACATGAATCAAAATTAAGTTTATCCTCATTCCATATATCCTATATATCCAAAAATTTATTAAAACATATCTTAAATGTAACACCCCCAAATTTTATAGAAAGTTATTTCTTCAATTTAATTCAATAACATTCACTACACACACCACTAAGTTCAAGCACACCACCACTTACCAAACTAGCCGTTAAAAAATGGATATGAATAGTATTATGTGAATTTTAAATTTTATATATTTTTCATAATTTTATAATACATATTATGAGTTTCTTAGACATAATATTACAATAAATTAATTTTTTCAGATAAAAGAATTATTTTTTAAAACAAATTAAAATTTTACCGCTTTTTAATGGAGAACCCTTTTAAAATCCAATATTTGAAACTTTAATATATTAAATTTGACAAAATAAACTTCTTCTTTAGAAATCGAGAGATAAAAAATTAGTTTTGATAATTTTTTTGGTGTTTTTTTGATAACTTTCATATTTGGGTGAATAGTGAACAATACTAAATTTTAACTGAAAACAAATTTTTTAATAAAAATAATTTATAGTGTTCAACAGTACATATGAATGTTTTGGCATAATAATTATATTATATTTTTACCATTTAATCAAATTTTGGTCATTAGAAGTAATTTAACGTTGAAATTGGACATAAACAAGTGTCAATCTTTTGGAAGTTATTATTTCTTCAAAATATGCTTTTTGGTTTTGACAATAGGAATTGATTTTAATATATAAAAAATGAAATTTATCTGTTTTAAATTTGAAAAAATAGACTTCATTTTTGAATTCGGAATATCAAAATTATCTTAGGGTGAATTTTTGGTATGTTTCTGAAAACATTCAATTTTTGATGAATAATGAAAAACTCTAGGTTATTGGTTAAAACCAACTTTTCATTTTAATATTTATTTACTTTATTTAAATTTATTTTAGGTCAAAATAGATACATAATACCTATATATGTTCAATTTAATCCATTTGAGTCATTTTATAATAATATTAGATACAAAAAAATTTATTGAACTTTTCACCGTCTTTGATCCAACTTCGAGAAGAATTTGAAAATTTGCATAAAACATAATTTTACCCCTTCTATAAGTTGAATATAAAAAATCCAAAAGACATAGTTGATATAATCATGTAAAATTTTGTTCAATAAGATGAAAATAATTTTTAGTGAATAATAACTTTGGACTTTTATTTACCACGGTTAAAAGTAAATAGGGTAATAAAGGGTAAAAATGATATCATAATTACCATAAAACATGTCCTAATTCTATTTTATAAGGGTAATTCGACCAAAAACAACCTTAGTAATAAAATATTATGTTTTAGATCCACATGGATTAGATTAGGTCATTTATTATTATTTAATTAAAGAAGAGTTGAAAGTGTTAAATTCAAAGATTAATAACTAAATAATTTTTAATATAGGGTTACACATAAGATAAATTCAACTATAAATATTCATTAGAAATCTAAATATATTTCATACCTAATTGTATTTTATATATATTAATTATACATTTAATAATTTAATTTATTTATGACACAATGATGATGCAGTAATTACCTAATTAATGAAATATTAAAATATTTGATATTATAAATATCCAAATAAATGTAATTTGAGACTTTTTATGAATTACACTAATTTTTTAGGTCAATATGACATGTAAGGGTTGGTTAGATGAATTTTTTTTAAGTAAAAATACTGTTATGAATTTAGAAAAAACTAAATACCAAATACTGTGAAAATTGACATAAAAGAGTTTTTAAAACAAATATTATATTATTAATTGATATTCTATTCCTAAAAATCTATTGATTTTCCAAAAGTCTTATATAATGATATATGTATCATTAATGAATCACATGGGATTCTCTTGGAATTTTATAGTATGTTTATTATCCATATAATATAAAAATACAAAGAGACATGGTAAATGTCAAACTATTTAACAAAGAGTTAAATCTAAAAGATAAAGCTAATATAGTGACCCAAACATATATAAAACCTATTTGATGAGTTTTTTTCGACCCATACCCACCTTATACTTTAAATAATTAATTTTTTACCCATTAAAAACCGAAAATTATTTTGTTATAAAATAATATTTCTAGCTTTTCATATGGTGCCCCTCACCCCTCTTATAAAAGGGCACTTCCCCTTATATTTAATTCACAGCTTCAAAGCCATTTTTCTCGGCCAAAACCTACAAAAATACCATCTCAACTATCCTCCATTCAACTTATAGGCCTTAACTTAGTCATAAATCCAACCTAAAGATCCCTTTTGATCAAATCAAAAGGAAGTGCCTGAAGAAGAGGTAAATATTTCATCACCTCTTTCAAATTCATTTATTCTTCCACCTCCTATTTATTTGTTATTTACAGTCTAAAATAATTACTCCAGTATCTTATATATATTGTGATGTTATTATAAATATGGTACAACCATATTCATTATTATATCCATCCTTTGAATGACATGTCACCATACGTGCGTAGGAACGGCTTTCCGTCTCCACGTTGTGGTGTAGTTGTTATTCAATACATTATTTATTTTATGGGTATAATAATGATGTTTAATTGATTTAAATAATAAATATAACATGAAAATTACTCTTTATATATGATATACCATCCAATTATATATTATTTTAATTACAAAATTATGATATTTTTTCTCGTGCGTACGTACGGATTATCGTCACCACGAATGCGGTGAGTTCATTCCCCATCATATCCATTCAAGAATAATTTTCATTAGATGATTGAAAATAATGTTTAAATACTTAATATAATTCTTAATATGAATAAGATACATCCAATCCATAACAAAAATTAATTACATAACAAATCATATAAAGGAAAATGAATCAGTTAACACCCGAAATGACGACAATACTAAGATATTACTAACAAAGCAATGTTAGAAGATCATATATGATATCATATTAATGTATATGATTCTTTTATAATTTATTAACAATTATATCACCATTATACATGAGTTTAACCTACCCTCGACCATGGAAATGTACAAGGTAAGGGTTTATTTTACAATCTCTTTATTATCTGAGGTTGTTTTTACATAAGTATCTACTAGAACATCTTTATCCTCCACATTCATGTTTCTCAAAAATCTATTTCAAAACATTTTTATTATTTACTATTCTATTTTTTAAAGTCATTTATTCCCTTATATTACTTTTTATAAAATTGTTTGAAAGGAATAATTCTGTCGTTTTCCAAATAAGGTACTTGGTGACCATTTCGACAAAATTAAGTTAACAATGTTTTTTTAACTTATACGGAATGTGCGGCTATTTTCCATCATTATAACAATGTCAAAGATTCCCTTACAAGATTATAATAATATTTTCAAAATAAATGTTATATTTTAAAATTATATGACTTCGAAATTATTTCAAAATATTAGGAATTATTTATCAAAAAAAAGGTTTTGATTTCATGTATGTCAACATCCTTTGATGGATTATAAGCTTATTTGAAGTTATTTTATTATGATACAAAACATCCATACTGTATTTAAGGATTTGTGATATGTTTGACTATGGATGTATTATTTTTATACCATTCATGGTTTATGGATAATGTATTGAAATTTCTTATGATAGCTTTAATACACATGTTTATGATATGTTTAAACCTTTCCATATAAGGAATGAATTGGACTTAGTAAGTGATGGGTGGAGCCTGCTATAGCTCCTCGATGCATTGGTTTGTCTCATGAGACAAACTAGTGTCTTGGAACAAGGCCTTGACAAAATCTTATTTGTATTCTTGGTACAATGCCTTGACTATGTAGTTATGAAAGTCTGGGATTATGCATTCCATCATTATGAAAGTGGCTATTGATATTTCATGTGATTTTTCATCTAGTAGAATATCCATGTGAATAAGTAAATGGAATTATTTGATTTTATATTTTACATATTATGCTGAATTTTATGTTTAAAAGGCTTTTTTTAGTCTTATACATTGCCTTTAATGTTTATTCTTATTTATAATAGTTTCCTCTATATTGTTATCCTTACTGAGCATCTGAGATCATCCCTTTCTTATGTTTCATTTTCCCAGGATTCCAAGAAGTGATTTATGATTTATAAGGAGGGTTAAGCTTGTTGATTAATGGAATTATCAAATGATCATTTATGTTATGTTTTATTTTCTATTGTGTAATGTAACGTTTTTGTATATAATCTATTCTCCAAGACAGCTAAACTGATCGGTCTTTCGGGACATGATTCCTTGTAATCTTGCTAATGTATTAAAATAATGCACTGAATCTGGGTATCTGAGGATGGGGTGTTACAGTTGGTATTAGAAGAATTTTAGTAATAAACATGGAAAGTATATCTAGATAAACTCTGATTAGAGGATGAAGTTCCCGGATCAGTGTGATCATTGAGAGGGGGAGTAGGTGAATCAGAGATCCTTTTTAAACTTTTTACTAATTGATTCTTTATCAATTTAACCTCTATGGCTTTTTAAGGCCTCGATCAACTCTTCTTGTATCTAATAGCCTTTCCTCGAGTGATGCAGCAAATGTAAAGGCACAGGAAAGAAGGAATTACAAGGTTCGGCTCCAAGGGCCTACGTCCTTTCCATGTTGGTTAAGCACCCCAACATGGATTATCCACTATAATCTTTCACAATTACAATGGTCGGTACAGAGTCACATTGTATCTCTCCTGAGTCCCACAATAGGTTCTTTATACTGCATCCCACAGTGTTACCAGAGTCCCACGGGCCTACTTCAGCATCCACCGACGACTTCTCCACCCTGAGTCTCACAGGGGGTCTTCTCCTAGCTCCTCGAGTCACACGAGTAGCTCTTCTTCTTTTGAAGCTTTTAAAGAGTCTTCAACAGCCTTGGATAAGGTCTTCTGGCCTTGCTCACTTATTCTGATCAGTTGTGGTGATTAGGACTCCTCTTCTTTACTCGGGCTTTATCTCCTTCTTCTAAGGATGACCTAACCTCTGTCTTCAATAATCTTGATTGGCAAGTTATGTTCATGCACTGAGTATGCCCAATCAATCTTCTTGGTCTTCTCAACTACTGAAAAACTCAGATAAATTATTTCTTTAACTTTATTCTGGCTTCAGTATCTCTTCAATTCAACTTCATTCAATGAGTGCATGTAATCTCGAAATCTTCATGCAATGTTTGCATGGGATCTCAATCTTCTTGCATGACTCACATGGAATCTCAAATGTCTTCAAGAACCTTTGTTCTTGGACTTCTCAAATGCACACACACTGATTTAAACTTTGTTTACGTGTGCATGTGCATTCATGCAAGCATGATCCCCCCTTTTCTTCTTGGTTTGATAAACCCTCAAAGGGTGTAATCTCTTTTAGCACACGCGCCTTCTTCTTGGATTCACACTCTTTTATTCTTTCTCACACACACCAAATTTTGTGTTGTTCTTTAGTGTGAATTTCTCATTCTCTTTTTCTTCTCAAGGTGTTCACCCACTTGTGCACTTATTCATACATGCATGGACATGCATGTATCTTCTTCATTCACTTCGGCACACACAAAAGCTATGGCCTCCTTCACTTGTGCACACACTAAGGCTTCTGCCTTCTTGTTTCTTTGCACACACACACTCAAAGATGGTTTGGACTTCCTCTCCTTTTGCACACACACAAATGATTCTTTATTTCTTCTTCTTCAAATTGTTCGAACTCCACTTATGCACAAACTAAGGTAATGGCCTCTTCACTTGTTTATCACACACAACCCGTAGGGTATTGGGCATGCACTAGCATGCAACCTTCACCCACATGTGTGATCCTTTGGGCTTGCACACACTCACCCGAGAGGTGTGTGGCCCTCATTATTCAACCCATGCACACACCCGTGAGGTGTGCACTTCCACTTCAGCCCGTACACCTCACCAACGGAGGGCGCGCAAATGATGTGGCCAACTCCTATCTTCCACCACGCAGGGTGTTGGAGTGGCTTCTATCGCGCAGACGGAGCGGTGGCTTCCCCTTGCCGCGTAGGTTCGCGGGCACAGAGGGTGCACAAGTGCGGCCACTTGCTACCGTGCAAGTGTGCGGGCATTGGGCGCGCAAGTTCGCGCCTCGGCTTTTTCCCTGTTGCGCAAGGGGAGTGCGCAGGGAGGCCTCCTCCAAACTTCTTTTGCACAGGGTTTGCACAAAAGAAACTCTCGGAGCCTCGGGTGGCTCCGGACTGCTCTGCCGTGCAGGTTGTGTGTGGGGCTTTGGATCGCGTTGCTCAGAGCTTCACGGGACTTCTTCTCTCAGACAATCAGTAGTAGCCTTCTTTGGTTTGGGCTTCTCCTTTTGCAGGCAAAGAGTTCGATCAAAGCTGTGGTGATAAAATCCATGAAGGCCCGAGATCTACGGCGTTTTGAGATCTTCAAACGTGGATTAAGATATTGCTGAGAATCATGGTATCTTTCATTCACCGCGGACTCCTTTTGACGTAGATACTTCATGTGCATGTGTCCTCAAACGCACGCATGGCTTCTTCATGTTCTGTCCATGCATGAACACTCTGCCTCGCAACTCCATTTTCTTCGGCCTCATTTGAAATCTTAATCTAATTGCATACATGCGACTTTTAATGCATGCATGTGTTTGAAAAAGGGAGACGAACACAACGGAGGCTTCATTTTCATCAGAGGCAGTCAAGAGATTCTTCTACCTTGCTCGGGTGGATCTGGTTCATGGGAGGCGTCGCGGGGAGTCCTCAACTCAGAGAGAGGTAGGTGACGACTCCAGCACCGTTGGATCTGCCTCCTGCGGGCTGGCTCTGCCTAGGCCTCCTCATGGGTGCGGTCGACCCCTTGTGGTCTCGCATGAGCCTTGGGTTATCTTGTGGGCAGGCCCCATTTTTTTTACATGAGACTTTTATACATGGTTAAACCAAGTAGGAACAAGTCTACTTCAAGCCATTCGTCTCTTCTTCACCTCCTCTTCTTCATTATAATTCTATACTCCTATTTTCCTCAACATCTCTTCTTCTTCTCCTATTAAGAGATTGAATTCCCAAGAATCTCTCAAGTATCTTCATCAACTATTAATCATAAATCACTTTATCTTCAATTTTCTTCTTCAATCCAATCATAGATGAGGTTGGATCATCTTGAAATCCACATGCACTAAGAGATAGTGCATGGTCTTCTTCAAACCACTTCACCCACTTAGTAGCTATGGATGGTTCATTTTCACTTCATCCACTTAGTAAGAAGGATGGATCTCATTCACATCATCCCTCATACACTTAATAGATATGGATGGAACTTCTTTATATCCTCATGCATTGTGAATAAAATGCATAGACTTTTAACAGTGTTGTGACATTGTATCTCCTTCATGCAAGTCTTGGAACTTTAAGATCAGCTCTACAATCGTCTGATTTTTATGGATAATGTTTCAACCATCACCTCCTATGACACTTAGTGATTCTCCTAAGTGACATACTTCTTAGTACCATGGTCATTATCCAATCATCACTATAACCATCACTTCCTTTGACATTCACATATTTACACTCCTTGTCATCCATTCAATCCTTGACACTTTATTGACAACAAATGCAACACAGTGAACAACAATAGCCCCCTTTGTATTTGTTGTAAATATCACTAGAGCACATATGAATGGGTCAATATGTGTGAAAAGCTTTTCTCCCCCTTATTGTAGACCAAATTCAAAGGTGTGGTGTGGTTCTCTAAAAATAATTTCTTCTTCTCTTTGATTATAATTTTCTTGAAAATCACTAAGAGAGGGATGATGTCACATGTTCACTCTAGCAAAGAGCCTCTAGTAAATCATCTCTATGTCTACATGGGATAAACCGGTGAAGAAAACAAGAGTTATGTAACCAAGGAATTAAATGTTGTCCACAATTCACTATACATGTGAGATCATTCTTAGGCTTCAAGGGGTTGAAAATTTTCAGATATATCAATGAATTGCTAAATCCTGCACATACTTCACCAAACTCATTATAAAGTTCAGGTGCAAAGATAAATCTCCCCCTTTCATCCATTTGCCTTCAATCAATTACTCCCCCTTAATTGACATGTTAAATATAATTAAGAAACAAGGGATAAAAGTGTGATTGGAATACCTTTATTTTTCACAAGATGATATGAATCCCAAATTATTATCTTCTACAGATTGGATCCCCCTCAAGGGGTGCACTCCATTCTTTCCATACCATTCTCAATTTGAGATTGATCATCATCTTCAATTCCCTGAAATGTAAGTACATGTATATACTAGTGATTAGGGAATAAGATGAACCTCCTTGGTTCATCAGTTTGAACAACAAGGTTGAGAAGATTATCTCAACCGAGATGTTCCACTTTCTCCATTCTTCACACTTGCACATTTGATATTTAATGATGTTTGTGCTGGTGGGGATCTTAACACCTCTTCAACTTCTTTGTGTGTGAATACTCTCTTTATAAGTGCCTTCTGAGCACTAGAATCTCCTAGTGAAATCTTCATTCTCTTCAAGAATTCTTTTTTAGCAGGAATGAGTGTTAGGCATTTATTACTAATATGACCAGCTTTATTGCACCTCACACACAGAACTTCATCTTCAAGTGAAATATTTTGGTTTTCTTTTACACTATCTTTGGAATGTTTATTTTATTCCTTTCTCATTCTTTCCAAATCTTCTGGCCAGATGATTAATATGTCATTTAGAATTGAGGCTTCTGATTTGGATGTTCCACAGGGGTCCTATGATGCTTTTAAGTTACCATTACTAGGCAGCTTATTTTCAATCAATCCCTTCTTCTTCTTTTGGATTTATTGTCCAATTTAGTGCGGTTTGCATCTATTTAGTTCCATGGATTGTTTACAAATATCCATGGTATGACCTGTCTTTCAACAGTAGAAGCATTTTTTCTTGGTGGTCCTTCTGGATGCATCACCCTTCTTGGATTTGAAATCCAAGGACTTCTCTTTCTTTTTCAAGATCTTCTTGGGAGCATTTTCAACTTTATTCTGCTGGCTTCCCAAGGATACTTCATCATTCTTAGCCATGTTCTATGATCTTCTCTTCTTTTCAGCTTTGGAAACATTTGTAGATTGGTATGTATCATTTTTTTGAGCACTTTTTCATTTATCCAAGATGTTATCAAACATTCCAAATCTATTTGCAGTAAACAGAAGTTTCTAGACCTATGGATGTTGCTTCTTCTTCTCTGAATTTCTCCCCCTTGGCATGATCTTCCTTTGTGATTTTTCATTTAGAGGATTGTACCAACAATCTATTGCACAATGTCCATACCTGTTTCAACACCAACATTGACCCTCAAATCTTGTCTTCTTGACTTCTTCTGATTGTTGGGTCTTTCTCTTAAATTGCTGTGTTTTTTCAGGAGAGCTATCTTTGTTCATCTTCTTCATCCATACTGTTTAGAGTTATTCTTCCGTCCTGCACTTTTTGTGGAAACACATTTAGAATCATTAGTACAAGATGGTATGGATGGTACCTTCTTCTTAGAAGTTGTTTCCCAATCATTAGAGGATTTCTTCCTTTTGGAATCATCCTTCTCAATGCACAATTGAGTGGAAAAATTTCTTCTTTCATCTGATTGGGATGCTTCATCTTTGGGTGATTGCTTATTTTTCAATATCACCTCTAGATCTATGCATTTCATGTTGAGAGAGTTATTATCATCCTCAACAAATCTTATCCTTCCTTCCCAATTCTCTTTCAGTTGTTTCATCTCGTATTCATGCACCTTCTTCATTTCTTACAATGAATTTTCAAGCTATTTTACCCTTTTTAACATGTCTTCTAGTTGAGAATCTTTGATAACCATTTACACTCTGTGCCTCTTTTCCAGTGCATGGAAAAATTCATTAAACACAATCTCAACGAATTCTTTCTCACAAATGTTTCTTTTCAATTATTCACTAACATCTTCAATTCTTTCACTGCAAAGGGAAATGGTTTCATCTTTAGCCTTAACCAGATTTGTGAGAGTGTTGGTTATGCCAACCCTTCTTGCCAATTGCTCTTCCATAGAATTGGATTATTTTTCTAGCTGTAATTTTTCTTCTTGAAGATCATGGATACTTGTAGCAATACACCTTGTTACTTCCTTGGGGACTATCTTTCAATGATATTTGAGTGCATTTAGAAGATCATTGATTGTTCCATCATCATCATAGCTAGAGCAGGCTTCATTAGAAGATTGATAAAATGAATTGTCATCTGTTGTGACTTTCACATTACCTTCAATAGAAGGTGTTTCTCTATTAGTAGCAACATTCTCCTTCATCTTCTTGGCTTGTTTCTTCTTTCTATTTTTCTGAGTCTTGGAATATATCTTCATTTGAGGGTGTTTACTCATTTCCTCAAATTTGTACTTCATAAATACTCCATTGGATCTTTTAGAGTCAACCTCCCTTTGATACCAATTGAAGTTCCCGGATAAGTGTGATCACTGAGAGGGGGATGGGGTGAATCAGTGATCCTTTTTAAACTTTTTACTAATTGATTCTTTATAAATTAAAACTATATGTCTTGTTAATACCTCAATCCAATCTTCTTGTATCTCACAGACTTTCCTCGAGTGATGCAGTAAATGTAAAGGCACAAGACACAAGTATTTACAAGGTTCGGCTCCAATGGCCTACGTCCTTACCATGTTGGTTAAGCACCCCAACATGGATTCTCCACTATAATATTTCACAATTACAATGGTTGGTACAGAGTCGCATTGTATCACTCCTGAGTCCCACATGAGGTTCTTTCTTCTGCATCCCATAGTGTTACCAGAGTCCCACTGGCCTGCTTCAGCTTCCACCGAAGACTTCTCCACCCTAAGTCTCACAGGGGGTCTTCTCCTAGCTCCTCGAGTCACACGAGTAGCTCTTCATCTTTTGAAGCTTTTCAAAAGTCTTCAACAGCCTTGTATAAGGTCTGTTGGCCTTTCTCACTTCTTCTGATCACTTGTGGTGATTAGGACTCCTCTTCTTTGCCCGTGTATTATCTCCTTCTTCTAAGGATGACCTGACCTCTGTCTTCAAGAATCTTGATTGGAAAATTAGGTTCCTGCACTGAGTATGCCCACTCAATCTTCTTGGTCTTCTCAACTACTGAAAAACTCAGATAAATGATGTCTTTAACTTTAGTCTGGCTTTAGTCTCTCTTCAATTCAACTTCATGCACTGAGTTCATGGAATCTCTGAATCTTCATGCAATGTTTGCATGGGATCTCAATCTTCATGCATGACTCGCATGGAATCTCCAATGTCTTCAAGAACCATTGTTCTTGGACTTCTCAAATACACACACTGATTTAAACTTTGTTTACGTGTTCATGTGCATGCATGAAAGCATGCTCTCCCCTTTTCTTCTTGGTTTGACAAACCCTCAAAGGGTGTAATCTCTTTTAGTACACACACCTTCTTCTTGGAGTCACACTCTTTTATTCTTTCACTCACACACCAAATTCTGTGTTGTTATTCGGTGTGAATTTATCCTTATCTTTTTCTTCTCAAGTTGTTCACCCACTTGTTCACTTATCCATACATCCATGGACATGCATGTATCTTCTTCATTCACTTGGTCACACACAAGAGGTATGGCCTTCTTCACTTGTGCACACACTAAGGCTTCGGCCTTCTTGTTTCTTTGCACACACACACTCAATGATGGTGTGGAATTCCTCTCCTTTTTCACACACAGAAATGATTCTTTATTTATTCTTCTTAAAATTGTGCACACTCCACTAGTATACACACTAAGGTAATGGCCTCTTCACTTGTTTAGCACACACAACCTGTAGGGTCTTGGGCATGCACTTGCATGAAACCTTCACCCACACGTGTGCTCCTTTGGGCCAACCCTTCTTCTTTGTACACACTCACCCAAGAGGTGTGTGTCCTTCCTTCTTCAACCCGTGCACGCACCCGTGAGGTGTGCACTTCCACGGAGGGCTCGCAAATGATGTGGCCAACTCCTGTCTTCCACCGCGTAGGATGTGGGAGTGGATTCTACCACACAGGTGGAGTGGTGGCTTCCTCCTTCCACGCAGGTTCGCGGGCACAGAGGGCACGCAAGTGCGGCCACATGCTACCACGCAAGTACGCGGGCAGCAGGCGCGCAAGTTTGCACCTCAGCTTCTTCCCTGTTGCGCAAGGGGAGTGCGTAGGGAGGCCTTCTCCAAACTTCTATTGCAGAGGGTTTGCGCAAAAGGAAATCTAGGAGCCTCGGGTGGCTCCGGACTGCTCCACCACACAGGTTGTGCATGGGGCTTTGCTTCGCGTTGCTCGGAGCTTCACGGGACTTCTTCTCTCAAATGTTCAGTAGCAGCCTTCTTTGGTTTGGTATTCTCCTTTTGTAGGCAAAGAGTTCGATCAAAGCCATGGGGATCAAATCTTTGAAGGCCCAAGATCTGTGGAATTTTGAGATCTTTAAACATAGATTGATATATGGCCGAGAATCACGGTATCTTTCATTCACCGTGGACTCCTTTTGACATAGATACTTCATGTGCTTGTGTCCTCGAACGCACACATGGCTTCTTCCTGTTTTTTCCATGGACGAACACTCTGCATCGCAACTCCATTTTCTTTGGCCTCATTCGAAATCTTCATCTCATTGCATGCATGCGACTTTTAACGCATGCATGTGTTCGAAAAAGGGAGACAATCACAACGGAGGCTTCATCTTCATCAGAGGCGGCCGGGAGCTCCTTCTACTTTTCTCGGGTGGCTCTGGTTCGCGGGAGGCATCGCGGGGAGTCCTCATCTCGGCGAGAGGTATGAGACGACTCTCGCACCATTGGATCTACGTTTAATGAATGCGGACGGTCAGGATTAGAACCCAGTGTCGCGGATGAGATGGACGGTAGTGATCAGACGCGGGATCAGATGAGCGGCCAGGATTAGATCCTCATTTTTAAAAATTTGTCCCACATCAAAACGCGCTGTGTTTTTCACGCAGTTTATCAATCAGTTCCTCCCGAACACAGCTCATAAATCTCCTCCCCCCCCTCCAGTGCTGCCCCGCACCGGTTCTCTGCAGGCGCGCTTAGCGCCTACTATGCTCTATCACGGGCACACCCTTGGCGCCCATGCTGCGCGGGCTTGACCTCCGCGTGGATCGGGCTTACACCTGGCCCTGCCTCATGTGGGCTGGCTCTACCTAGGCCTCCTCATGGGCGCGATCGACCCCTTGTGGTCTCGCATGAGCCTTGGGTTGAAGCTTGGGTATATAGCTCATGGGCAGGCCCCATTGTTTTTTACATGAGACTTGTATACTTGGTTAAACCAAGCAGGAACAAGTATACTTCAAGCCATTCTTCTCTTCTTCACCTCCTCTTCTTCACTATAACTCTATAATCCTTCTATATTCCTCAACATCTCTTCTTATTATCCTATTATGAGATGGAATTCCCCAGAATCTCTCAAGTATCTTCATCAACTATTAATCATAAATCACTTGATCTTCAATGTTCTTCTTCAATCCAATCATAGATGAGGTTGGATCATCTTCAAATACACATGCACTAAGAGATAGTACATGGTCTTCATTCAAACCACTTCATCCACTTAGTAGCTTTGGATGGTTCATTTTCACTTCATCAACTTAGTAAGATGGATGTATCTCATTCACTTCATCCCTCACCCACTTAGTAGATATGGATGGAACTTCTTTATCTCCTCATGCATTGTGAAGACAATGAATGGACTTCTAACAATGTTATGACATTGTATCCCCTTCACGAAAGTCTTGGAACTTTAAGATCATCTCTATAATCATCTGATTTTTATGGAGAATGGTTCAACCATTACCTCTTATGCCACTTAGTGATTCTCCTAAGTGACATGCTTCTTAGTACCATGGTCATTCTCCAATCATCACCATCACCATCACTTCCTTTGTCATTCACATATTGACACTCCTTGTCATCCATTCAATCCTTGACACTTTATTGACAACAAATTCAACACAGTGCACAACAGAGCACATTACCCTAAGATAGACTTTGAGGATTAGTATAGAATAAGTTCCTAGAATTTAGGAAATGTAGATATTTTGTGAGTTTTCTAATAAAATACATCCCTATCTAGATACTAGCAGGTAGAGGTGACTCTGGAAGAGATGTACCTAGGGGTAAAACCCAAAAAAACCACCTTGAGCTAGACTCGAATCGGAACTAGTGCATGACAACACGCCTTGTTGCACTCTTGGTTACGACACTCCCGGGGGATATTCTTAGGATAATTCTCATTTTCTTTACAAATCATTATGAAGGATTTAAGAGTATGTACCTCCTCAAAAAAATATTTTTATGATTATGGATTATATACATAAAAATTTCAATTTACGTTAGGTATTTTACAAGTTTGGAATTTTTCATTGAGATTCATAAACTGACCTAGTGTATTCCATTGTTTAGAAATGGTTCCCAGTAGATGGAATGAGAACTCCGATAATACGTACGATCCAAAGAGTAAGAAGGATCGTATATTTCATGGTATTAAGCCAATATTTAGAAGGGAAATAGTATTCCATGTATTCTCAATTTATGAATAAATAATATCTTATGTTAATAAGATAAGTAAATAATTCTCTGAGTCCTATGGCTTTGAAGGTAAGAAAGAGAAAAGATGGATAAAGAGAAGAGTGGAAAGAAGGATTTTCCTATATGTGATAAATGTGGAAAGAATCACCTTGGTAAATGCTCGAAGGGAATGTGATTTTGTTATAAGTTTAGAGAAAAAGGACACCAAGTACGTGATTTCAAGGGTAAGAAAAAGGTTTAAAATGTAAAATGCTTCATCTACAAGGCATTGGGAAACTACGTGAATCAATGTCACAGTCATCAGAGTATAATATAAATGACGATATTCGATAATAATAATTTTATGATATTACCTCAAATGAAGAGGAGTGAGTAGTGTTCTTATGTTTTTATTATAGAATAATTTCATTTAAGTGTTGTATCAATAATATACTGGTTATATGAATTATGGAGATAAATAAGGATTATACTGCATTAGTATTTTATTGAGGATACAATATTATATGGTTCTAAGAAAAGTAACATAATAGTAAGCTACACTTTTTGGAAAATACATGGTTTAAGGAAAGGTAATACTTAATATGGTCTTGATAATGAGGTAGTAATTTTGGAATAAGAGGTGGTAGATTTTGATAAATTATATTGGATATTCTTGACTCCCTTGGTACTGATTAATAGTTTTTTTTATTTCATCATTGTTGGAATATTCAAATTTTTTGGATATAAGAGATATTTCCCGTGTTATATAAAGAATAAGGGAGAATGAATGTAATAAATAATGTTTTATGGTAATTCACGGAGTTACCATGTTTTAAAATAATACACAATGAAGTTGTTCCCATGTTGTTACATGGAAAAAGGATCTTCATTGTGTTCAACATCATTATAAATTTTGGACTGGGAGTTTGGATAAAAGTATTTTGGATATGTATAAAGGATGGAATGGATTAAGTTTGAAATTGGATATAATTGTTAAGGTTGTTTTTGGATTGTCATAAAAAGTAAAACCCAGAGGTCGGGCGATAACCAGTCACATCCGACAAGGCCGCGAGACTTGAACCCAAAACCAGAGGGCGACAAGGGTGTATCACCAACCACTATACAACGTGTTGTCATAGATTGTATAATGTAGTTTTTTATAAGTTCTGGTAGATGAATTATAAATTCATTATTTTTGGATCCCAATATGATTTTGTTAAATAGAATTTTTTTTGGAATTTTTTTTGAGTGAAAGATGAGTTTTTGGTAAGAATTAGTTAAAGGATGTAACTCTCCTCATCAAGTGTATATATATATATACCTCTTATTATATGAATAAATTAATTCTTAAACTTTAGTTAAGATACTTCATCTCAATATCCATTCATTGAGGCATCCTTTGATTTCTAAATGACTTTCTTTTATACGGTGTATAAAACCCTTTGAATTTTCATTTCAAGGGGAATCTTTTTCTACGAAGCGATTTACTAAATGAAAAAAGAGAAATGTTTTTTTACATAAGTGGTGACAATGATATTTCCATCACCGCAAGTTTTATTTGATATTTGGCTTCCTTAACAAGCCAAAATGTTTTTTTTAAAAGAAAATAAATACCATATACTCTTTTTACGTATTTTGGTATTGAAATTAGTTTTGATAATGGATTTTCTATGTCAAAATATTTAAATGATATATTGTAATGGATGACCTCAATCAATCTCTATAAATATTTATGTTTTCTCTATAATTATGTGTCTCTAATTGCCACCAATTTTGTCCTAATCGATATCATAATTTAGTGGAAACCTTTTTCATTTCTGTATCCCTCTTATTAAGGCTAAATTTTATTAACCCAATTTCCGATGTGGGTTATCCATAATATTATTTTTCTATTTTTATCCTTTTAATTTCGAAAAACAATTTCAAATTGCGAGGATGAAATTTATTGAAGGATGGGAGAATGTAACACCCCAAGATTTCATAGTACGTTATTTTTTCAATGTAATTCAATAACTTTCACTACACACAACACTGAGTTCAAGTGCACCACGACTTACCAAACTAGCCATTCAAAAGCGGTTATGAAAAGTATTAACTGAATTTTGAATTTTATATAATTCATATAATTTTAGAATCCTTATTATTCATTTCTTAGACATAATATAAGAACAAATTCATTTTTTCAGATAAAAGATGTATTTAAAAAATGCAATTTTACCACCTTTTAATGGAAAACCCTTTTTAAATCCAATATTTAAAACTTTTATATATTAAATTTTACAAAATAAACTACTTATTTAGAATCAGGACATAAAAATTTAGTTTTGATAATTTTTTGGTGTTTTTCTAATAAATTTCATATTTGGGTGAATAGTGAAAAATACAAAATTTTAACTAAAAACAAATTTTTAAAAAAAATTAATTTATAGTGTTCAGGTAAACATATGAATGTTTTTGAAGAATAATTAGATTATATTTTTACCATTTAATCCAATATTGGTCTTTAGAAGTAATTTCAATTTGAAATTCAATATAAATAGGTGTCAATCTTTTGGTAGTTATTATTTCTTAAAAATACACGTTTTGGTTTTGACAATGGAAATTAATTTTAAATTAAAAAAATGAAATTTCAATATTTTGAATTTGGTAAAATAACTTCATTTTTTAGTTTGTAATATCAAAATTATCTTAGGGTGAATTTTTGGTATGTTTCTGAAAACATTCAAATTTTGATGAATAGTGAAAAACATTGCGTTATTGGTTAAAACCGAATTATCATTTAAATAATTATTTATTTTATTAAAATTTATTTTATATAAAAATATATACATAATATTTAAATATTTTCAATTTAATCCATTTGAATCATTTGGAAATAATATTAGATATATAAAATTTTATTGTACTTTTCACCGTCTTTTACCCACCTCCTATGAGAATTTGAAAATTTGTATAAAACATAATTTTACCACTTCTATGAGTTGAATTTCATACTTTATAGAGACATGGTTGATATAATTAAGTCAAATTTGGTTCAATAAGATGAAAATAATTTTTGATGAATAGAAACTTTTGACTTTTATTTACCAAAGTTAAAAGTAAATAGGGTAATAAAGGGTAAAAATGATATCATAATTACCCTAAAACTAGTACTAATTCTATTGGATAAGTGTAATTCGCCCAAAAACAACCTTGGGAATAAAATATGATCTTTTAGGCCCACATGGATTAGATTAGGAAATTTATTATTATTTAATTCAAAGAAGAGTTAAAAGAGTTAAATTCAATGTTTAATAACTAAACCATTTTTAATATAGGGTTACACATAACATAAATTCGAATATAAATATTTATTAGAAAGATAAAAATATTTCCTACATAATTTTAGTTTATTTATATTTTTTAAACAATAAATAATTTAATTTAATTATGACACAAAGATGATGCATTAATTACCTAATTAATGAAATATTAAAATATTTGATTTTATAAATATCCAAATAAATGTTATTTGAGACTTTTTATGAATTACTCTAATCATATAGGTATATATTAAATGTTAGGGTTTCTTAGATGAATTTTTTTTCAATCAATAATGCTTTTATGAATTTATAAAAAACTACATACCAAATAGTGTCAAAAATGACATAAAAGAGTTTTTAAAACAAATATTATATTATTAATTGATATTCTATTCCTAAAAATATACATTTTGAAAAAAAGAATTATATAATTATAGGTTTATAGTTAATGAACCACTTGGGGTTCTATTGGATGTTTATAGTAAGTTTATTAACCATATAATATAAAAATACAAAGAGACATGGTAAATGTCATACTATTTAACAAAAATGTTAAATCTAAAAGATAAAGTTAATATAGTGAACCAAACCAGTATAAAACCTATTTTTTGAGTGGTTTTAGACCCATCCCCACCTTATTCGTTAAATAACTCATTTTGGAGCAATTAGAAACCGAAAATTATTTTATTATAAAATAATATTTCTAGCTTTTCCTAAGGTACCCATCACCCCTCTTACAAAAGGGAATTTCCCCTTCTCTCTAATTCACATCGTCAAAGACATTTGGCTCAGCCAACCCCAGCCCAAATCCCCTTTCAAATATCGTCCCTTCATCCTAAAGGCCTTCCTTTAGTCATAAATCCAACCTATGTATCCCTTTTGATCAAATCAAAAGTAAGAACCCGTAGAAGAGGTAAATATTTCATCACCTCTTTCTAGTTCTTTTCCTCTTCCTCTTCCACTTCCACTTTCTTTTTTGCTTCCATTATAAAATAATAAATCCTGTATCTTCTATATAACTTTTTGTTATTATAAATATGGTAAAACTATATTCATTATTCTATCCATCCTTTGAATGACATGTCACCATACATGTGTTCGTACGGCTTACAGTCTCCACGTCGTGGTGTAGTTGTTATTCAATACATTATTTTTTTATGGGTATAATAATGATGTATAATTTATGTAAATAATAAATATAACATGATAATTATTTTCTATATATGATATACCAACCAATTATATATTATTTTAATTACAAAATAATGATATTATCGATCGTGTGTACGTATGGATTATCGTCTCCATGAACGCGATAAGATTTATTCCCCATAGTATCCATTCCAGACTAATTTTCATTAGATTATTTAAAATAATGTTTAAATACTTAATATAATTATGAATATTAATAAGATATATCCTGACCATAACAAACATTACTTACATAACAAAGAAAATAAAGGAAAAGAATCAGTTAACTCCCAAAACGACGATAATACTAAGATATTATTAACAAAGAATTGTTAAAAGATCATATATGATTTCATATAAATGTATATTATTCATTTATAATTTAATAACAATTATTTTACCATTATACAAGAGGTTAATGTACCCTCGAACAAGGAAAACTTCAAGGTAAGGGTTAATTTCACAATCTCTTTATTATCTGAGGTTGTTTTTACGTAAGTATCTACAACGACATATTTATCATCCACATCCGTGTATCTTTAAAATGTTTTTCAAAACATTTTTATTATTTTCTAGACTATTGTTTAAAGTCATTTATACCCTTATTTTATTTTTTTATAAAATGTTTTTAAAGGAATCTTTCTATCGTTTTCCAAACAAGGTACATTATGACCTTTTTTACAAAGTTAATGTACGAATGTTTTTTTAACATATACAGTGGGTGCTACTATTTTCCATCATTATAAAAATGCTGAAGCTTCCCTTACAATATCATAAAAATATTTTCAAAATAAATGTTTTGTTTTATATTTTTATTACTTTTAAATGATTTCAAATTAGTAAGAGGTAGTTCTCTAAAAAAGGTTTTTATTTTATCTATGTCAACATCCTTTGATGGATTTTAATCTTTTTAGAAGTTGATTTATTATTATAAAAAACTTCCATATGGTATTGAAGGTTTTGTGATATGTTTTACTGTGGATATGTTATTTTTATACCATTCATGGTTTATGGATAAAGTATTGACATTTCGTATTCTAGTTTTAATATAAATGTTTATGATATGTTTAAACCATTTCATATAAGGAATGCACTAGACATAGTAAGTGATGGGTGGAGCCTGCTATAGCTCCTCGATTCAATGGTAGGTATCATAAGACAAACTAGTTTCTTGGCACAATGCCTTGAAAAAATATTATTTGTATTCTTGGCACAAGGCCTTGACTATGTGGTTAGGAAAGTCTGGCATTATGTATTTCAACATTATGAAAATAGATATTGATATTGCATATGATTATTCGACTAGTAGAATATCCATGTGAATAAGTAAATGGGATTATTTGATTTTATCTTTTCCATATTATGCTGAAGTTCAAGTTTAAAAGGATTTTTTTTTGGTCTTATACATTCCCTTAAATTTTTATGCTTATTTATGAAAGCTTCCACTATATTGTTATACTTACAGAGTATCTGAGCTCACCCCTTTCTTATGTTTCATTTTACCAGGAATCCAAGAATTTTTTTATGATTGATAAGAAGGTTTAAGCTTGGGGATTAATGGTATTCTCAAAGGATCATTTATGTTATGTTTAATTTTTTAATGTGTATTGTAACGTTTTTGTATGTAATCTATTTTCCAAGACTGCTAAACCAATCGGTCTTTTGGGACTCGATTCCATGTAATCATGCCAATGTATTAAAATTATGCACTGATTCTGGGTAACTTGGGTCGGGGCATTACATTAAATTACTTTTTTATAAAATCAGTAACCATTTTCAATGTCAGAAAAAATATCCCATTTTCTTCATCGTTATTAATATTCAATTTATCCTAAAAAATAGTATTAAAAAACATTAAGGATATATAAAGGGTTTTCTTTCCATTATTTATGTGTTCTTAAAAAATATCTCTTCAAGACAAAATCACTTTCTTGTTATCAGTAACATTCGATATTCATTTTTCAAATCCTTAAACAAAAACTATAGTTGAACAATTCTTAGATGATTCATGATTCTTATATCACTAATATCATTGATATAATATGTTACGACCCCACTCGCCACCAAAGATTTCCCTCCTGCGCTGAAAATGACGAAATAGGGTTAATGACCCCTGAGTCCCGCCTCTAGTATACCCATGTTTTTTGACTATCACCAAGGGTATACAAATATCACAACATGGGAGGTATTGCCCCTTTTTTAAACAATATTGAGATATATGAATGATCATCTACAAAAAATAATCCAAGAAATAATATAAAATAAAACCAAAATCCATCCCACATTCAAGTGTAAAATAGTATTGATACAAAAAAAAATCTCTAAAGTAAATCACAAAAAATCAAGATATAGCAGTCACTCAACAGCTATCCCAAATCCCACGATAGTAAAACCCCACACAGTCCATGTAGTCCTTCTGGAAAACTGAACGATGTTTTATATACATTGGTTGAGCATATAGGTTTACTTATAAGGAAATCCAATGTCTATCATGCACATATGAAAGATACATAATAATGATCTTGCGAGAAAACAAAAGAAACAAATAGCACCTGACATGTAAACTAACAATACCTACCTCACCAAGGAATGATCACCAAATAATGCAAGTCATGGAATGTAATATAATTCACATCGATGATGGGGTACCCTGCACCACTTCCCACAAATTATACGCTCTTTCCAAATAGAAAACATCCTTTCACTCCCACCACTTCAAAAAGTACCACATCATAACCCGCACACACACACTTGGTCCAAGAACCATATCATACCCGTTGACACCTGGGCCACAAACCACATCACATCCTGCCCACAAACACTTGGGTCAAAATCTATATCACATATTTCCTGCAAACACCTAGGCCAAAAACCACATCACATCCCACCCACAGACACATAGTCTATAACTATACTGTGACCCAAAGACACATGGGAAATCTCTACTTTCCCACCAACACATGGGCCTCACAAACCAAAACCTTCTTGATGATTCTTGGAATATTACCGCCTGGAAGAGGGAGTAGGTAAGAGAATGTGGTCATCTATCCATCATCCCGCTGGAATTTTTGGGAAAGACACCCTTTACCCATGACAATGGGGGTGTTCAAAACATAATCCTAAAATATGGTGGGGTGTGTATATAAATCACAAGAAAAATTAAATTACATATACAAATATGATATGAAACAATCAAGCTCAAGTTATGGTTTATGCACTGAAAAACCAACCCACAACTACCACCACCTTTTTATGAATCCTCAATATTTACAACAACACAGAACATGCCAAAAAACCTTTCACATTTCCAACTAATTCATTTAACCACTCCAATTACTTATTAAAAATTCATTTTCCATTCCATCACTTTATAAGAAATTAATTAGAACAACACGCAATAGGAAACAAAACAAAAGACATCCCAAAAGGTAAAGAACCCCGTAGTGAAAGTTAATAAGGCTTATTTTTTTCAATTTTTTTAACACCCATTCATGATATATTGATGTATAGATACAAGGGAAGCTTTCTACATGCCACTTGTGGAGATATTTTGGGAGAAAATCCATAATGAATGCTACTATCATTCTTAAAACTCATCTCAAGTCACATACCATCCAATCCAAACCCCAACTCACAAACTATGACATCCCAAACTCGAATTCCTATAATTGGGTGACCCAATCCTTCTGGTTCACATGGATTCAATTGCATCTTCCCGAATGAAAGAGGTTTCCAATAAGCAGCGAGGGTCTGGTGTGTGTCTGTATAGAAACTATGACCTCCTTAGAAGAGTTTAGCACAATGGAAGAATATAAATAGTAATAGAGAACATAAGCAATAAAAATAAATAATGGAAGAAAATTGAATCAATAGATAAACAAGAATAATAATAACCCAATCAACTGGAACAATTATGATGTATTGTCATGTCAATGGAAAACTAAAAGACATGGATACAAGACAATAGGAATAACATGTTCCAAAAATTAAATAAATCAAAGAGTACTCTATGAATCCCGATATCCAACTCAATCATTATCTTACAAGATCCATCCTATCAGCAAGTAATCAAGTATTAGAAGATGTATACTTCCCTTTGTCAACACCTACAATAATGTAATCTATTCAAGGTACCAAATGGTTCCTAGAGAGGTGTGATAAAAATATTAGTAGGCCACCACCAATGGTGTATATAACCTCTGGCCCGTGTAATCGAATATAGCAGTGTGCAGACATACATATATAATATAAAGCAAGCAGTACAATATAACTAAGTAGCCAAGTACCTAATTCGGCCCTCGGCTAGTGTTCGAACAAGTAACTAGTTCATTAATTATGTAATTATCATTTAATGTTAATAGTTCATGTAAAGTATAGCCATACCATCCATCGCATTGTGATATTATAAGTAGTGAAGGTCCCAAGACAAAATAAGGAAACATAAAAATGATATTCAGTGAGGGATTTCCTAGGTAACAACTAAGGTAACGTAGATTTCACAGAATGAAAAATCTATAGTATATAAGATTACTTAAAGGGTAAGAGTGTAATCTAAGGATTTTAATCCAAGACAATCCACAATAAGGTCCTAATAAAGTCCAAGGTGATCAACCGTGGTAAAACAGTGTTATGCATGTACAAGGACCTAAGGGCTACCACTATGGAACCAACTAGTCAATGTTGGATCCAAGGAGTGTATTTGAGGTATTCTGTAATAATGTAAAGGACCCTACAGTAGTATATCGAGCATCCAAGGAATAGATAATAACATGAGTTTGTGTGGGTGTCAACCTAAGTAAACCACATCCTTTAATCATAATGGGGTTCCCAGAACCCAAATTACTCTCCTCCCAAAATACCAGGTGAGCTTGATTCAGTACATTCTTAATAGATATTATAATAATGTAATCATTTATTAGGTTCAAGTATTTATTCCATTAGAATGGATAGTCCAAGTAGCTTTGCAACCATTTAGTTAAGTCTTAATTAATTATTAATGAATATTCAATTATAGAGGTTCACTCCACTACCTTCAATAAATATGTAAAGGGGTGATACAAACATGTAACCTTTATTCAATATCATTTAATAAGGCCCAGTTATATACTTGGTATATTCTCTATTTCAAATTTCATGTATAATAAAAAAATTAAGAACTTACTTTAGGTCGGTCAAGTGGTGGCCATACATGGTACATTCCATTTTAAAATTCTCATTAATAACAAGCCATGTTTTATAGAATATATCAACTTTTGTAAGGTCAAGCTAAGTCACACTCAAACGGTGTCTCAAATATTCCAACACACTAAAACCAAAATATTTCATAACCTTTGAAATGGGGAAGATTGAGTTGTGGGTGTAACTGATAACAATTAATCACATATTTGTAAATATCATAACCATATGCTTATAATAAGAATAATCATGGAATTTGAATTTAGGAAATGGATTCTGGTGAAATAATTGGGCCCAGAAAAATATTCTAAAATCAGCAAACTTTAGGGACGAGTTATAGGCCACCAACCTTAGGCTTGTACGACTCTCCTCCACCGGTATTAGCCCTTCATTTTCCTCATATCAGAGTAGATATAATAAAATGTAAAAAAGTGATCACACGATGATATATAGGTCGAGAGCATAAATAAATAAAAATAGAAAAAGAGGACTTGAGTACGAATAGTTGCACATCCAATGAGATGAACGAGAGCTCGATCAGATTCCAAACAAAGGAGATCTTTTAAACACAAGCTTTGGACTTCAAAAAGCTCCAAATTGTGAGAAAAAGGAATTAAACCCACAGGTTTACTAGTTGGGAAAGAAGAGGGGATTAAATAGATCATTTATGGAATTTTGGGCATTTTACATAGAATTTTAGCTTGTGCATTGTTTGTTTCAATGGTTTTTCAAATAGTGCTCAAAATGTACGAGAGATTTCTACCCGAAATAACATTCACTTCACAGCTTGGTTAAACTATGTGCAAGTCCTACATGGGTACTTGGGAAAAAGGGGTGTTCGCATAGTTAGCTTGCAAATCCATGCGCAAACTGTGTGAGATGGCTCAATCTGAAAAAACACAATCTGCATGGTTAGGAAAATCGTGTCCCATAGTGCTTCAACCATGAAACATGACCAGTTCCCCAAAAAAGATGGGTTCCAAGAACCGAATAGCCCCAAAAAACCCGTGTAACCTTTTCTAACCCCTTAGGAATCCATATTATGTCCGATGTAAATATTTTGAATGAAAATTAAAGGATCCATACAAGAGTGAAGAACTGGTTTCTTATAGTATTCCCCCCTTAAAAGAACTCACCCCACCAGAGTTCTCCTTCCAGGGGTATAGAAAAAATTTATGTGATAAATTCTTGCCACTGAGTACATAAATCAGCTTCCCTCTCCCAAGTCTTGTCTTTTACTCGACAGTGCAGCCATATCACCCATAAGAGAGGGAAAACCCTATCTTAGAGAGCCTTCGTTCTTCAGTCAATGATGTGTACAGAATATTCCTCAAAGATTGCATCATCATCTAACTCAACATCCTCGGGATCAAAGGTATGATATGGGTCGACATGATATTCGAAAAGTTATGAGAAATGGAAGAAGCTATGTGTGGCCCAATACCTCTAAGGTAGTAGTAACTGATAAGAAACTGGACCGAATCTATCTAGAATTTAAAATAGCCCAACGTAAAGAGGAGACAACATTTCCATATTTTGAAACCATTTATGCCCAAGACTGGGAGATACCCAAAGGGAAATATGATCTCAATCCTCAAACTCTATAGGTCTTTGATAGTGATCATAATAATATTTCTATCTAGACTAAGAAGTAGTCATAAACATTCTGATCAGTTGAACCTGTTCTATAGTGTCCTTAACAAGATAAAGACCTAGTAGGGCTACCTCACTTACCTCTAGACAATACAAGTGTGAACGATAAGGCCTACTATATAAGGCCTCAAAAGGATCTATCTGAATCAATGCCTAAAAACTGTTATTATAAGAGAACTTGATGAGAGGGATATTCTTCTCTCACAAACCGCTGAAATCAAGGAAACATGCTCAGAGAATATCCTCTATAACTTATATTGTCTGTTCCAATTTTTTATTGGTCTGTGGGCAAAATCTATGATTAGAAGTACCCGAGTTTCCATATATTTCATCAAACCTTACCAGAACTGTGATTGGAAATAAGATTACCTATCTAAAACAATAGTATGAGGAATCCCTTGTAGTCATATGATCTCAGAGACATATAGTCTTCCCATCTCATCAACTGATAGAGTCTCTTGAATATTAATGAAGTGGGATGATTTTATTAGTCGGTCAATGACTAATGAAAAAGTATCGCTACCCCTTGGAAACCACTGTATGACCGGTACAAAATCCAATGTAATGTCTTCCCATTTCCATTTTGGGACTTTAAGTGATAGTAACAAGCATACAGGTCTCTAGTGATCCTTCTTAACATGCTGATAGGTAGATCACCTAGTGATGAAGCCTATAATCTAACATTTCATTCCAGGACACCAATACTAGCATCACATATCTCAATGCATATTTGAGATGCTAGGATGAACTACCCATTGAGAAGCATGGGACTCCATCATCAAATCATCTCTCATATCTGTAGGAGCCCGGATATGTCCACGTAGATTTAGTATGTCATCATTGTCTACAGAACAATCTGGAGGTGGGTTATCTCCTGATATACTATCATGGAGTAACAAAACATCAGTATTTGAAAACTTGAAACTCTTCACCTTCTCAAGGAGGGAATAGGTAACTATTCTAGATGAGTTGTAAGATTGCTCGTGACTATCATGAAACTATAGTTGATGTTCTGAAAAGAGGATTAATAAATTCCATTCATCACTGACTTCATGTACAACATGTGTTTTATTTTTCTAACTCAGTGCATCAGCAACCACATTTCTCATTTCAGGAATATAGGTAATCTAAAAATAAAAGAATTCAAGATATTTGACTCATATTCACTGCCTGAGGTTCAATTAATGCTGAGAAAATATATACTTGAGTTTCTTGGGGTTGGTGTGCATCGTAAAGAGATCACACAATAGATAATTTCTCCAAATATGTAAGGGATAGACAACTTCTTTTAGCTTATGGTCCAACGTTGGGTAGTTTCTATCATGAGGCCTCAGTTTCCAAGATCTGTATATGATGACTTTTTCTTCCTACATCAACATTGATCCTAGTCCAATGCCTGATGCATTATAGAATATATTATAACCAATACTTGTCTTGGAAGGAATTAGAATTGGTGTGGAAACTATACACATTTTAAACTTCTAAAAGTATTTCTCACATGCTTCTGACCATGCGAGCTTGACACCCTTATTTGTAAGATCGGTAAGTGGTGAATCAAGACGTAAAAAGTCTTGTATGAAATTTATATAATATCCAACTATCCATAAGAAACTCCCGATATTAAACACATTCTTTGGCTGCTCCCAAGAAACTACAATGCTAACATTTTCACGGTTAACAGATACTCTTGTTTCTGAAATAAGATGACCCAACAAATGGACCATATCAATCTAAACATGGCACTTAGAAATCTTGGCATAAATCTGATGCTCCCTTAGTGTATTCAGAATTATCTCAAGATGTTTGGAATGGTCTCTACAAGTGTGAGAATACACCAAGATGTCATGCACTAAGACAATGAAAAAGAGTCCAAATAGGGGTAGAAAACCCAATTCATCAAAGCCATGAAATTGACAGGCACGTTTGTAAGACCGAATGGCATAACAAGAGACTCATATAGACCATTCCTTATAAGGAATGTTGTGTGAGTCATGTCTGATGGTATGAATTGCACCTGATGATAACCTGATCTCTGGTTGATTTTTGAGAATACCTTCACTTCTTAGATATTATTGAAGAGATCATCTATTCAAGGAAGTGGAGACCAGCTTTTGACCATAAGCTAGTTCAACATTCTATAATCCACATATAGACGTAAGGTTTCATCCACCATATTGGTGAAAAGCACTGGTAAACCCAAAGAGGATTCATTGGGAAATTTAAAATTTTTGGCCTCTATGTCCTCTATCTACTGCTTGAGCTCATGAAGCTTAGTAGGTTCCATGTTATATAAAAGAATGGACACTGGAGATGCTCTTGGAGAAAGATAAATTGTAAAATCTCCCCCTCTATTATGAGGTAAGCCATAAAATTAATCAGGGAAGAATTCCCTGAAATGATCAAATATTAGAGGAAAATCAATTTGAACCAAACCCTGATCCTTCATGAAAATATTTTCAATATTGGCGGACACTCCACCTTGCCCATGATACTTTGGTCAAACTCTCCCAGCCTGGACAACCCACTCACCTTTGAAAAGATAAATTCTACCTTCTATTGATGTAAAAGAGACTTTGTGGCAATATTAGTCTACAAAGGTGTGATAGTGGACAAACAGGTCCATCTAGAGAATGAAATCAAATCACGTCATCTCAAGAACAAAGAGATTCCATTATAAAGGGTAATTGTATACCTCAATGGGGTAGTCCCTACACTGGCGTATTCCCTCTATCTGTATCCCCAATGGTGTGTCGAGGGTCATTACACCATAGTGGTACTGTATCCTTAGTCTAACCTCTCTACTATAGATATAAAAATAAAAGACTCGAAGCACCTGTATCAAATAAATTAATGACTATAGTGGAGGATATTAGAATAGTACCTCATACTATAGATGGTCTTGCAGCCTGATCCTCAGGTATCAGTTGTAAAGCATGAAATTGACCTAATATACGGCCTACTGCGATAGATATAATACCATGATCATGACTGATCTACTGGAGATGATGATGATCAGGGGATATATTTCCACAACCATGACCACATCCTTGGTAAGATAGGTCGCTGTTATTACAAATCTCTACCAGACGCGAGACAAAAATAACTTTCTCCTGAAGGTGGAGTTGATGTTGATCATTTTCTAGTCGAATTTGGGGGAATGTTCATGCATAAATGCTAAAGATGATCTTTATGGTTGAAAGACCGATACTCCATAGGGTCTCAATCACATTAAGGATTCTTATGCCTCAGACTTCCACCCTGATGAAACACCATAGAGATATCAATTTTGATACTCTAGCTACCACTTCCAGGAAGAGAAACCTCAAGAGAATGTTTCATGCCACTGGAAGAACTATTATCCTGATGTGGCACTGATCCCTTAAACCCAGTATTCATGTCATCCCTCAGGTTACACTCCATGTAAAGGGCCTGATAAACTATTGAAAAAATGGTAGGTAGGTGAAATACATTCACCTGAGTTCTGATGGAATACTATATCCCATCCTCAAAATTTCTAGTATGTGAAATCTCATCACCTAATGGAATCGGTGAAAAGCACTATAAATAAGTGTAATGTAAATAATACTCCATAAATAACATAGAACCCTACTCGAGATGCATGAAGTATATGGCCCTGTCAGCTCTCAATGCCTAAGGAAGGAACTAATCATAGAAGTCAGTCTAGAAAACAACCCATTACATGCCCTGATAATGACTGACCATGTTAACAACATCCCACAACCAGTTGGATGAATCCTAAAGCATTTATATAGAAATATTTACTCACCAATCTAGAGTCATTTCTAGATGCTCAAAGACATACAACATAGCCTCTATCCAAGACTCAACAGATTGAGAACTGACATCCCTGAAAATGATGGAGGATACTACTGCTAGAACTTGCAGGTCAGATCATCCATCGTAGGTGCAACCTGTAGAGCACCATTCATGGACCCAATTAGACATAAGAAACTATCACAGACATGAGCATCAGTGATCATATTATTTACAATAGGTGGTACTTCATGTTTCAATTCTGGAGGTAATATTGGCGGCTCAGGTCCCACCATACTTGGAGCATGATCGTCACCACCTTCCTAGCGAACAACACAAGGATGTCGTGGTGGAATTAGTCTAACAATTCCAGAAACATATATAAAAAAAATCTTATAATCATAAGATAAAATCACTAGAGGATGTTTAAGGTAGGAGAACTCACTACCCAAGGTGTACTACACCAAACTACTAACTTATATATATAGGTATTGTAAGTGCTGAAGTAAAATTTTCGTGTCATTTTACAGTTAATTTCCAAGTGCACTTCTTTACCTTTCATAGACATGAAAAGGAAGGATAAGGATGTGTAACCAATTAATTTTAGATTTCATGATTCACTTTATAATTGATATTCATTTCCGATGAATCAGTTCCCACACATATATCACCAGAAATGACTCCCATTTACTTATAGAATAATGGATTGAATTGGTAAATTACTCATTTGAACCCATTGGGGCATGTAAACTTCATAAATTGAGACATGAAATCACTCAATAGAATCCAAATTAAAACAAGTAAAAAAACAATAATAGTGTCACTCAACAATTAAAATCATATCAATAAATTCATGTAGTGAAATTTACATATATGGCATGTTAATATGTTTGAAATTTGAATTTTGGGAGCTTATAATGATGCATATAGAAATGATCCTTTCCCTCATATCATCGAGATAAGGCTGATATAAATCCTCAAATATAATAATACTAAAAAAAACACCACAAAAAATGTGTGTTACTCAATGGTGAAATAATAACAACTGTAATTGGAAAAATAGAACAAAAATGGCATTTTGGTTAACATAGCTTTTACCCTAAACATGGGTCCACGACACCCAAAAACAACTTATGAACAAGTCCCAAACATTCATATTCTCTAATATATTGTCACCAAATAGTAAATAATGAAATTATACCAAATATGATACCACCTTGTGATGTCCCAGACTCAGATGCCACTTAACAGGATCCCTGAACCTGGTGGTCCAAATGGCTTTAAGCACATCCCCCCGAATGCCAGAGGTTGTCGACTTGTAGCGATGGCCTGGGGTTTTTCCGTGGGGAGACTATTCCATCCTTGTCATATTGTATCAAAATAGAAGGATATAAATAATTTTAGACAACAAAAGCAATATAAATAAACAACAGAAGGAACCAGATGCAATAGATAAACAAGAATAATAATAACTGTGTCAACTGGAGAAATGATGAAGTAATGCCATGTAACTAGAAAACTAGAAAACATGGATACAAGAAAATAAGCATAACATGTCGAACAAAGTAAATAATTTAAAGACTACTCCAATCATCTAGAGGTCCAACTTTGTCATATGATAATAAGCTCCATATTATCAGCAAGAAGTCAAGTATTGAAAGTTGTATACATCCCTTTTCCAACACCTGCTGTCTTGTAATCTACCTCGGGTACCAAATGGTGCCCATAGAGGGTGTTAGAAAAATCTACATGGTCCACCACAAACGGTTTTTATATCCTCTATCCCATGTAAGGGAATATAATAGTGTGTAAGCATATATAAATAAAGTAAATCAAGTCGTATAATATAACTAAATACCCAAGTACCTACTTTATCCCCCAGCTAGTGTTTGATCATGTAACTAGTTCATTAATTAAGTAATTACCATTTAATTTTAATAGGTTACATGAGGCATATCCATCACTGACATCACCTCATGATAGTATAAGTAGTGAAGGTCCCATGACATAACAAGGAAACCTGAAAATGATACATAGTGAGGGAGTTCCAGGGTAACAACTAAGGTAACATAGAGCTTACAAAATGATAACTTAGGGGTTTTGGAGTCTAGCTAAAGGGTAAGAGTGTAATCCAAGGAGCATAATCCAAGTCATTCTGCAGTAAGTAGACCATAGAGTCCAAGGTGATCAAAAAAGGTAAAATGGGACTAATAAGGATTGGGCCCTATGGACATTCACCATGGCACCGACTATTCAAATATGGATCCAAGGAGTGTATGTGAGGTATCCTGTAATAATGCAATGGATCCTATGATAGTATACTGGGCTTCCAAGTAATAGACAAGAACTTGAGTCTAGGTGGATGTCATCCTAAGAAAACTGCATTGTTGAATCAAAATGGGGTTCTTGAGACTAAAGGTACTCTCTTCTTAGAATCCAAGGAGAGCTCGATTCAGTCCATTCCTATTTGATATTGTAATCATGTAATCATTCATTAGGTCCAAGCCTTGACTTCCATTAGTGTGGATAGGACAAGTAGCATTGCAAACATTTAATCAATTCGTAATTAACCATTAAAACATATTCAATTATAGAGGTTCACTCTGATACCTTCCATCAATATGGAAAGGGTTGATAAATATGTGAAACCTTTATTCAACCTCATTTAATAATCCCAAGTTATATAATTGGTATATTTTTCAGTTCACAATTAATAATCAATTTTAAGCACTTACCTTTGGTGGGTTAAGTGGTGAGCATACATTGTACATGTCATTATGTAATTTTCATTAATAACAGGCCATGTATTATAGAAAGGCTCACATTTAGGAAGGTCATGTGAATTTGCACCTGAATGGTGGCTCAAACGTTCCAAAACAATAAAACCCAAATGTGGCATGACCATCAACATGTGGGGGATTGAGTAGTGGGTATAACCTCTAAAAACTACTTACATATTTGAAAAGAGCATAACCATATGGTTCTAACAATTATTATCATGGAATTTAAATTTAAGAAACAAATTCCAAGGAAATCGGTGGGCCCCACACGAATATTCCAAAATCAACAAAATTTAGGGTTGATTTATAAGCCACACAACTTAGGCTTGTACGAATCCCCTCCTCCGTTATTGTGTCTTGATTTGCCTCAGATCAGAGTTGATCTAAAAAAATTAAATATGAACACCTGACGATATCTAGGCCGAGAGAAATGGAGAAGAATAACGGATAAAGAAGACTCGAGTACTTAGTTTTGTGCATCTAATGTGATGAAAAAGAGATCGATCGGATGTCAGACAAAGGATATATCTAGAACACTAGATTAAGCCTTTAAAAAGATAAAAATTGAGAGTAAAATGGCTTAATCATATGAGTTTGTGAGTTGGGGAAGAATTGGAGAGTAAATAGATCATTATGGAAATTTTAGACATTTTACCCAGAATTATAGCCTATGCATGCTTTGTATGCACTGTTTGTAAAATAGTGCGAGATGGTCACTACTGAAAAAATAACCTTTACCCATGGTTCAAAACCATGGGTGTAGACCCCAAAACCAAGGGTATAACATATACCCACAGTTTTTGGGAGCTGTGGGCAACTAAGGAGTCGGGATAGGTCCACAACATATACCCACAGTTTTTCAAATCATGGGTATAGTTGTTTTCCACTGTGTCAAAGCCTTATACCCATTCCCATGCTGTCAAATCCTTTTACCCATGGTTTTAAAACCATGGGTGTAAATAGTACAAAAATAGTGTCTGCAGGTGTTGAACCCACGACCACCATGAACATCTCTTCTAACTCGACATGCATCGCCACTTTAGCTATGACCCTTATTTTTACATATATCTTTATTTTGCAAAATATATTAATATGTGTCTGAATTCGGAAAAAAATGGTGGTGGGTTTCGATCCCGCATCATTATCTAGGACTATTCAATGCCTAACAAACCTGGCTATGTCACTTTCAATTATATATATATAAATTGTTGTTAATATATTAATATCACTCGCAGTATTAGAAAAAATTCTTCGGTGAGATTTAATCCCTTGACTGTGGGAATTAAGTAACAACCATTCACGAACTGATCTACACCGCTTATATGTTTTAATATTTGTATCTAGTTAAATATATTAATTCTAATCGTGGGTATAGGTGAGAAAACTGTGGGGTATAGGTTTTCCCAAAAAAAATCTTGTGTCCTGCGGATTTTTTTCCTCCATAACATGGGAAAGCTTTACCCATGGTTTTAAAAAATCGTGGGTATAGGCCTTGAAAAAAAAACACATATACCCACGATTTTTTCCAAAACGGTGGGTATATGTGTTTTTTCCCACATTTTTTGGGAAAATGTGGTTATTAGTCATAAAAATATCCTATACCCATATTTTTGAAAAAATGTGGGTATATGTTCATATAATATACATATAACCACGGTTTTCCAAAACCGTGCGTATTGGGATATTTTCCAGTAGTGGGTTCTTCCGAAAATAACATCCTTTGCACGGTTTTATCAAACCCTGCATAAGCTATACACGAGTACCAGTAAAAAGGGGTGTCTACATAGTTAGTCCACATGACCATGCACAAATAATGTGAGATGGATCTTTCCAAAAAAACAATCTACATGGTTAAGCATGTCGTGCACCAACTGTGCATCAACAGTGTGACTTGGCCGGTTTCCCTGAAAAGATGTGCTCTGGGCTCCAAAAAGCCCATGACATCCTTGAAACTTTTATAGCCCCTTAGTAATCTATATTAGGTCGAATGTAAATATTTATAGTGAAAATTAAATGACCCGTAACTGAGTAAAACATTTGGTTCTTACACAACCCCATTTGTAAACACATCACAACACAACCAGCTTCCATCAGCCTCACAGGACCAGACTTCTCATCCATAGCACTGCCCATGAAAACCCAACGCACAAAACCATTCCAACATATATAAAACAACATAAACCAAAGAAAACCCACACATATCATCACTCCATTCACCAATTCATAACATAATTTCAGATTTCAAAAGGCTTACCTTATTTAATTCCATTTTCTAATTCAGGGGGTATCACAAAAACATCAAAATCCTAGGGAATCCATTCATTACCCAAATTTACATGATTAACCAATTTTCCTATATAAGTGTTCAATATAAACCAAAAAACATGAAAACCATTTAGTTTTCAAAAAAGGGACCCTAATGGACATGATTTTCAGCATGGCATTTAGCCTGTATAGATATTAGAGTACCAAAAAATAACAAGGTTGTAAAGGAATGAGAATCAAACCCCTCTGCCCATTTCCATTCTATTAAATTGGTTATTTTCATTGATTATCATAAAAAATCCATGATTCATATGTGATAAAAATTATATCCCCTATATAATGTACAAATGAAAGAAACAAGGGAAAACCTACCTCAAATAATCATTTATAGTCATCCAAGCACCGCATGGTGAAGAAGAATTCTATCAAGAGATAACTGCATCGCTATAAATGCAGATCAACATATTATACACCAGAATATTATAAAACTTTAGCCCAAAAATCCAAATCAAGACATATTTTATCAATGACAGCAGATCTTGGGGTAAGAACAAGAGAAAACGAATGAGAAATATGAGAAAACTCACCACATATTGTTCATGGATCACCAACAAACAACCATAGGGATTGATATATCATAGAGGGAGGAGTGGGGTTTTATGGATTACTAGAGGTTCTTATGGTTCATATATAATGAGAGAAAGGAGAGAAAATATATGAATGAATGAAAGTTTGGCTAAAAAATAATTTTATAACAAAAATTAATCAAGGAATTACATTATGGGTAATACCCGTTCTTGTCGTTTCATACTCGAGGTTTGGTTTCTGCCAACAAATGTGTCACCAATCTATTTTATTTTAATTTTCTAACCTTTAAATACTAAAATCCATGAAACACTCCTTCATTCCATTTAAAATATTTATATGTTGTGGAAATTTTTAGACAAGTTTTGTAATAGACTTTCACATCGTGTAATCTAGTTACATGACATGTAACCCCCATTCTTTCCGCCTTCAGCAACCGAACTTCTCAATCTTTTTGAAAGCATCATCTATACCTATCAAAAACACAAAAACCCAGAATTTAATGGACCAGGATAACACATACTATTACATCAGATAACATTGAAATGATTCATTCCCTTGAGAATCCAAAACCAAACCCAAAAGAAAGAGGGTTCCGAACAACCATCCCATGAGAAACCTCTCAAGGATCTTGAAATGCTTGAAACACATCTAAAAACCAAACACTAGTACGTTTAGTGATAACCCAACATGTGTTGTTAGATAGATGTATTTGAAACCCCCACATCCAAAAAATCCTTCTCTAACATCCACAACCAGATATTATCACATCGACCCAAAAAAACCACCAAACACACCACTCAACCACAATAACCACACCATATGAACATTTAAATCAGTTAATTATATTCTTCACATTAAGATACTATCTACTCTAGGAATCACTAACTCAGCTGCATGTGTTTAATCACAACACAATTAATTCATCACTTTTAGGGATTAGGTCCTCCCCTTTTCATATATCATGAATTTATAACACACTACACCACACACATCATATGCCAAGGAAAAAATAGCTTACCTCAAATAAAACAGGGTTCAAACATATCATTACTAGGAAAATAGAGAAAATAAAATCACAAAATAACTTTAGGTACCAGGCACACATTTACTTTTCTCTCTCCCATGTGCACTCATTCGGGGCACCATGCCTCAAAAACACACAAACCAAAGTAATGATATGTCTATAAAAGTCTTTCTCTGGTCAATCCTGGATCTCCACTGATAGTTCCATGAATGTCTCATCATAATTATTATCAAACTATCCCTAGTAAATGACATGGGATTCATCGTGAAGATGCCGAAAAATCTGGGTGACATGGAATATGTCTTGGATACTATCCGATAATGGTGGAAATTCTAAATGGTATTTCCCCTCACCAACTCTCCCTAACACCTAAAAGGGCCCAACATACATGGGGGAAAAATTACTCCCTATACCAAACATCTTCAACCCATGTCAAAAGGATACCTTCCTAAACATGTGGTACCCAACCTCGAACTACAAGGGACTCCGTCTGTGATCGAAATACAACTTCTACTAGTCATGTGATTCTTTTATCCTCTCATGAATAGGATGAACATTCTCTATCATGCCCTACACCACATTCTGACCATGAATAGTTTTATCCCAAAACTCTATTCAGAACAATAGGGAACAACCCCATCTTATATAAAATGCCTCAAATGGATCCATGTTGATGTAAGAGTGATAGATATTTTTATAAGAAAACTCTGCCAAAGGTAGGTTCCTTACCCATGATCTTCTGATGTCTAAAAAAATGGTCATAACATATTCTCATATGTCTAGATAGTACACATTGTCTTCCCATATATCTTGGGGTGGAAAGCTATGATGAGGAGTAAATGGGTGGCAAAATAATTCAACAGTCCACTAAATACTTGTACTGTAAACCATGCATCCCGATCAAAGACAACGGTCCTTAGAACTCCTTGAAACTACACCACTTCGTCCGCATACCTCTTCACCATGGTATCCACTAAGAATTACTCTTTAATCTCTAATAAGTGGGAAAAAATTCAACCTATACACTATCACCCAGAAAGCATCATAGACTCCATAAGATCTAGGTAATCCTATGATGAAATCCATTAAGATTTTTTCCCAATTCTACTCAGGGATATCCAAGGGCTGAAATATACCATCAAGAACATGGTGCTCATCATTACTCTACTAGAAAATTAAGCACTACTCTACAAACTCCCCCACTATATATTTCATCTCAATCAACATAAACTATATCCTCAATCCATGATACATCTTGGAATTTCCTGGGTGTACCACCAATGCGGAGTTATGAAACTCCCAAAATTGATACCCGAACAAAAAACTTCCCATAGAATAACATCTAGTTCTGAAAATCCTCTGACTATTTGTTCGAAGAATCACTATGGAAAACAAGATTATGAAACACCTCCACATTTGAGTCTCCCCCACAGAGACTCCACCACTTTTTGTATGAGAGAATAATGCTTCTTCATCTGAAAGAAATAGTCTCTACCTACTTCTTTAATGAAATATAAGTGTAATGTTTCAAACTCCTCCATCACCTTCCATACATTCAATGATTCTTGAAAAGCATCCCTCTATGACTTACTACTGAAAGCATTGGCTATTACTTTCCCCTTTCTAGAGGTGCAGGTGATCTCAAAATCATAGTCCTGAAGAATCTTCATCCACCTCCATTTTCACAGGTTCTAATCTCACTGGGAAAATATATACCTCAAACTCTTGTGATCCATAAAGACTATAAAGTGCTCTCCAATGAGGTAATGTCACCAAAACATAATCACAAACATGAAATATTATTTCTCCAAAACATAGTTGGAATATTTATACTCATGGAGATGTAATTTCCTAGACCCATAAGATATCACTACACGTTTCTTCATCATGATGCATCCCAATCCCTGACACGAGGAATCAAAAAAACCCTCAAACATCACCCCTTCCTCTAAAAACAATTGAACGTGAGAACTATCCAAATTATCCTTCAAGTAGCCTAATGCTGCTTATAACTACTCACTCTACACAAAATATTGGTCTTTCCTAGTTATATTTGTCAATGGAGCTACAAATTTCTTGAAATCATGTACAGATTTCAATAATTTCCTTTAAGACTCAGAAAACTGTGAACATCCACCACGTTCTTGGGTACTTCCCCATAAAAAATTGTTTTAACCTTTTATGGTTCCATTTCCACACCATACTGAGACACCACATACCCAAGGAAATTAACCTCTCATGTCTAGAATATACACTTGGAAAAATATCCATAGAGCTAGTGGTGTTGAAGACCCTGTCACACAATTCTTAGATGCTCAACATGCTCCTACTATAACATTGAATAGATTCCGATATCATCAATTAATATGATGAAAAACTAGTCCATAAGATCACAAAAAAATATATTTTATAAGCCCTATGATCCTCGCTAGTGCATTAGTAACACCGAATGACAAGACCGCAAACTCAAAGTGCCCATACCAACACTTTATGGCAATCTTCAGGATATCGCAATCCTTCACCCTCAAATGGTCATATCCAGGACATAGATCGGTCTTGGAAAACCAAATAACCCATATTACCTCGTTGAAAATCTCTTATTTTTTTTGAAGAGGGTAGTAGTTTTTGATATTCACCTGATTCAACCTATGGAAGTCTATGCACAACCTCATACCACCATCTGCTTTCCTAGAGAGCAACACTGGAGCACAAAATAGTGACACACCAGGCTAGATAAAACGTTTTTTCATCAATTCATCTATCTTAATCATCAACTCCTGTAACTCAAAAGGTTTAATTCGATAAGGTTCTATCAAAATCAGAGAAACATGAGGATGTAAGTATATTTCAATCTCAACCACATGTTGAGGGGGTAGAATCACATTCTCCTCATGGAAAACCTTAAGACCCCCCCCCCCCCAACAACAGCTCTAGAAACCTCTACCATTTAGAATCCACTGATTCTACTAACTACTTATAAAACAAAGAGAGGAGTGGTTCCACAAGCTGACTGCCCTCCTAACACCTCCTCCCAGTATATAAAACCACACATTGACTGTACACATCTAAATACAATACTATTCTCTTAAACCAATCGATAATTAACCAAATAGAATACAAATATTCAATTTCAAGGATGACATTGTCTGGCTACATCTACAGAGAGTAGAGATCCCCATGAGACTGATGTATTCCCTTCATCAGTCTACACCCTCGGCACACGTCAACCAAGATGGTCTAGCCTCTAACTGGAATACTCATAACTAGGGGAATGAGATCCTCCATACATCAAGTCCTAGAGAATGTTCTAGAGTGGATGAAAAAAAGATTGTTAGGCTCTTAAATTACACAATTCCCAAACAATAGTACCGAACAAACTAATCATACCTTTGATGATTTATGGACCTGATCGAACAATCACCTCTGATATGTGAAACTAACCACGCCCACCTCTCCTACCTCTATGTAGACGACCACCTCTATGAAAATTCCTGGGTTGAGGCCCTTGCAAACAAGGAACATACACGGTCGACCTCTACCTTCTTTATCTACCCTTGGTGGGAAAAAATATTTATGTCCCTGTTGCTGAAACTGTCTCACTGGAAACTACTGCTGAGGCTGACACTAAACATGTCCACCTCCACTATACAGAGCTCGAATAGCTATTGGTAACTAGTGTTGAAGATAACCATTAAATCCAAAATATAAACACTACTTCCCCAAGTTCACAGGATAAGAATGATGACTATATTCTCGAAAAGTTAGCTAATGAGGCCAACATCCTTCTAATAGAAACCTCGAAGGTCCTGGTGAGTGAGACCTATCACTGATAACCATTCCTCTCAAAGAATCCATTGGGATTTAATATCATAGTAAACCTTCTCTTGATTGTATCCTCTCAATCACCTCTATAATTTTCTAAACCTCAATGCACATCGGTAATGTAAAAGGAGTGACATAATACTTGATCAAAGGGAGGAGTTCCTCCTCTATAAGTCTCGCATGAGACTCATAATCTGGATAGAGATCTAGGAAAAAATGAAGGATATCCTTGAAATTTATCCCCATCTCTTGTACTTGCATACTCCCCTGCAAAAGGGAGAGTATCCTCGACCTCTTTTTAGCCATAATGGTCGAGGAAATGAACTCTGTCATGAATTCCTTCTCGAATTTGATTGATAAAACATATTATTCTTTACTCCCTCCTAGTTATAGCATCCACCACTAATACAGATCTCCCCAAATCTGAAAGATTGCTAAAGGAACCCAGTACCCATTGGGGCCCAAATCAAAATGAAAACTATCTTGAGATTATCAATATTTCTGTTCATCTCCATATACTAAACAATGACCCAATAATTTCCCAAAATAGCCATTGTAAATCATGCAACATTCTCTTACACTGGTCTTCATCCTCCACTGGATGTACCGTCCACTTCAGCCAATTGAGCTCCAACTACCTGAGGCACATAGAGATGGATATTGGGATCCATATTTAAAAAGAAAAATAAATAATTCCTAATCTCTAGTATAATGGAATTCAAGATTCATTTTAACTTGTTTAATTCATTTCATTCATTATTTTATACATTTTAACCTTCAAAAAACATCTCAATTCAAACATGAACACATGACATTATGATGCATGTAACTTTCTTAGGTATTTACTTTGTAAATAGTGTAGCCTCAGTTGGTTGTTAGGTAGGCTTAGATTCCTTACATCAGATTAAGGGGGCCCAAAAATATCTTGTTTTACCATGTCTTCCCTGGCATATATCGTGCACCAAGATCACATAAAATTGTTTCCCTAACAAAGCATGTAATTCTCACTATGACTAAGTCCAAACACTATCCTATCTCTCAACCATTATAACTAATACCATTCTGTCACAAAACCCTACCTCCAATGATTCAACTCCTAGTATGCAATGAAAAAAGGGAGATAATGACCCCCATGTCTGACCTATAGTAGGACTTGTGTTTGCAACAAGCACCAAGGGTATTCAAATATCACAAAATGGGATTCTTTTCCATTTTTTAAAACAATATTGGGAGATATTATTGATCATCCAAAGATTAACTCCAATATATAAAATAAAGAAAACCAAAATCCATCCCACATGCATGTATAAAATAGAATAGATACAAATTAAAAGCCTCTAAAGTGAAGTACCGAAAAATAAGGTAATGTAGAGACACGACAACTTTCACAAATCCTGGGCTAGTAACACCCATCCTGGTCCATGTAATCCTCCTGTGAACTTGAAATAATTTTTATATTCATTTGGTAGGAATACATGTATATTATTTAGGAAATCCAAAGTCTCGCATTCACACAAGAAAGAGGAATACTAATTCCACTATGATAAAAAATAACCAAACAACACCTAACATGTTTACTAACCATCCAAACCTCACCAAGGAATGATCACTAAATAACTAAAGTTGGGTTATGTAATATATTCACATAGATGATATGGTACCTTGCACCACTTCCCACTGACTAGATGCTCTTACCTGATGGAAAACATCCTTGCACTCCCACCTCTTCCAAAAGTACAACGTCATAACCCACCTGCACACACCTTGGACACAAACCACATCCCTCTCCCAGTCACTTGGTTCACAAACCACATCACATCCCCCTAAAGAAATATAGGCCACAAACCATGTCACATCCCTTATGTAGACACCTGGTTCAAAACCACAGCGCATCTCGATGACACATTGGAAATCACATGACATATCTCCCTAAAAAACTACGAAATCACAACTTTCCCGCAAACACCTAGGCCCCACAAACCACAAAATGACCAATGAAAATTGGGATTTTACCTTATGGAGGACAGAGTAGGAAAGAAAACGTGACTAGCCATCCATCCCCCACATTGCAATTTGGGAAAGACACCCTCACCTATGACGATGTGGGTGTTGAACACATAGTGCTCAACTAGAGTGGGTTGTGTGTAGAAATCACTAGGAAAATACTAGTACATATACATATATGATACAAAACACTCAATCCCAACCTATGGTATGTGAACAAAAAAACCCACAACTACCACCACATTTTTGTTGCTACCTCTAAATGCACAACAACGCACCACATGCCACTAACCCATTCACGTTTCCAACCAATTCCATTTAACCACTTCCCTTAATTATTAAAAAATTTATTTATCCATAACATCACTATCTGTGAAACTAATAACCACAAAAAACAATAGGAAAAATAAAAAAAATCCATCTCAGAAGGTGAAGAACCCTGATGATGAAGTTAACAAGGATTCGCATTTCATCTCTATTTAACACCCATTCATGATATATCGATGTCTAGATACAAGGGAATCTTTATTCATGATACTCATGGAAATATTATGGGAAAACCCATACCAAACACTACTATCATTATTAAAACTCATCCGACTCATGTTACATACCAACAGAACAAAAACCCAACTCACCACCCCATCCAGATATTAATCACACCACAACCTACTTCCTGCAGCCTTACTGGACCACACTTCTCATCCATAACACTACCCAAGACAACCCACAACCCACAACCATGCCCAAAAGCATACCACAACACAAACCAGAGCACACCCACACATCACATCATCCCATTCAAAAAGGAAAAAAATAATTACAGATTTGATAGGTAACCCCTTATTTTATTCCAATTGTTAATTCAGGGGTTATCATAGGAACTCTATAATTCTAGGGAATCCATTCATTATCCATTTCTTCGTGATTAACTAATTTGCATATATAATTATTCAATAAAAACAACATCTGAACTATTTATTGTGCAAACAAGGTCCCCCAATAGTCATGATTTTTAGAGGGGTGTTTAGTCTTTATAGATATCATAGAATCAAAAAATAACAACAAGTTTGTAATGTCATGTGAATAGAACCCTTCTACTCCCTTAAAATTTCATTTCACTGATTATTATCTTTTATGAGATCATCACAAAAATTATTCATATGTGAAAAAAATTATATCCCACGCACCTAATTCACAAATTAATAGAAACAAGGGGAATCATGCCTCAATGAAGAATTTCAACTCGTCTATGTACTACAGGATGAAAAAGAATGCCCCCAAAAGACAACCACGTCACTAGAAACATGGATCAGCCTATTCTGCAAAAAAATATAATCAAAATGATGATAAAACATCTAACTAAATGCAACCCATATTCCCGTAGTTAATCTCGGGGGACGACCAAGAGAAAACGGATGAAAAAGAGGAGAGAACTCACCATGGATCGATCATGGATCACCAACGAACAACCACCAGGATTGATAGGTCATGGAAGGAGGAGTGGGTTTTGAAGGACTTCTTAGGAATCCAAGGGTTCATCTGTAAGGAGAAGTGTAATAGAAAATAACTGATTAAATGAATGTTCACCTGAAAAATAATTTTAAAACAAAACTGAATCATGGTATTACATGTCGTGTAATATCATTTCACATCATGTAGTACTTGAGGATCTCTTTCTGCTGAAAAATGTTTTATCTATTGATTTTATTTTATTTTTATAACCTAAAAATATTATACACTTTGAAATTATTCTTCAGACCACATAAAATATTTATACACCATGAAACATCCTAAAAATACCGTGAAATAGAATTTCATGTTGTGTAATTTAGTTAAACATTGTGTAATCCCCCTTCTTTGAGCCTTCAGTAACCCAACTTCCCAAACATCATCTGAACCTCCTCTGAACCTCTCGAACAACCATAAAATCACAAAGTAATGGACTTAGAGGACACAAACTATTACATAATACATATAAAACATAATTTTCTCATTCAACATTATATCATAGGACATTCTTTAGTATAGGTGTTATTCCATTGATTGGGGAATTGACTCAGATAATTACCATATTCCTCACACATAATAAATTGATAAACAAATGGTTTTATAGGTTTTAATGTATTTTATATTATCAAAAACATCATTTTTACTCAAAATTTTATTGATTCATTCTCTCCTTTTATACACATAAAACAATTTCCCATTACTTTCTGACATTTTCCATAGTGTCACATTCCACATTTTTAACATGATAGAAATATAACTACATGTACTATAAGAAAACTCTATTCTTATCTTTTGTAGTGATTTCATTATTTGGTTAAGATAAAAGTTATTAATCATATATCTTGATAAATAATTGTTCATAATCACAAAAACATTCAATCTAGGAATCATCCTAGTATGTTCCACATAATCACCACATTTTCTATCACATTGAAAATTTACATGGTTCCTTCTATTTTCATCCATTTATATACATAAAAATAAAAATATGAGAAAAATAATCATAAAGAGGAATCATGAAATATGATTCATAGAGTTTCTAAATCATGACACATCCATTTTACTTTATGAAACTACTAGGTTGAATGAGGTCAAAAATTGTTATTGTCTATTTAAATCGTTTATGATGGTTCATTATAAAAATATGGATTAACTCAAGCATATCCTCCAAGAGAGTTTAACAATGTGTTTAGTAAGGCTTGCATTCGTGCACCTGGTAGTGATTAAATAAAATACAAATTAACCATTTTTAGATTTATTACCCTTAGGTAAAATTGTTCCAAATCAACTTTTACTTCTAAAATCCAGATGGAAATGTATTTTTATGAAATCCACGTAATATCTACTTTACCAAAACACTTTTATGTTAACCTATACATAAAGTTATCTAGAAATTCATTCATTGTATTATGATCTCTAATTTATGATTTCTTAAATTTTGTTCCTACGGTTTTTACTAAACCTCATCTAATACCATATATAATATCCTAATATTCAACAAACAAGTAATGGTGTCTATTTAATTAACTAGAAGTAGATACAAATAATCTAATCTTGAAGTAGAAATCAGTTTTGTAGTCCTATAGAACTAGATACATACATGATACCCATTTTTCATTGGGAATAAAATATAAAACACAACAAAATAAAATGATTTGCCTCCTTGTAAACTCATTCAATGTTTTCATCTTTATATCCTGAGGAAAGAATACAAAGCAAGGGTGACATCAAATACTCAGTAAGAGTTAAGTGTAATGAAAGATACCAATGCAAAAAAAAATCAATATAAATAGGTAAATAAATAAAAAACATGTCATTTAATAAATAAACTAAGCACACATTGAATTCATGGAAAATTTTAATGTCGAAATATCATGTATAAAAATAATTACTAAATTATCAATGAAGGAAATGAAAAATAAAATGGATGACATGATAACATAAATCATGATATCTATACCATCAAGGACTTGTAAAAATAAAGTTTAAACTTATGGGTAGTCCTAAAAAACCATTTACTACAAGCTTACATATTTGTATCATGAGACCAGTTGATTCATCAAGGGGTTATAAAATATCAATACCCACCCATCACCGTATGTATAACACATTATTAAAATATTGAATGATCTATTACATTAATAAAAAATATTAATTTTCAAAAATAATCTATATAGAGTAAATTATATTTATTTACCATCAGTTCTCTAGTCATTCTAGTACTTTTAATGTATAACACCTTATAAAGAAATGGTATACAGTATAGGAAAAAATATTGTCCATGATTAAAAGAACCTAGGTATTTTATAGAAATGTAAAATCCAATTATCAAAATAAAGTGAATGTTTCAAAGGATAGTATAATTAAAATATATACCTAGTGGTGAATAAGTAAAATAATGGGTTTATTCATTGATGAAGAAAAATAAAATAAAAATACCATGAAATATATTCTTGAAGAAAATACCATTTTTTACTTTAAAATAAATTGCGTAGAATTAAAAACATCCAGAATTTTGGGAAAAAGATTTTATTTTAAATAAATATTATAAACATGTAATGGTAACTTCAATTAATGGAGAATATATATAAACTGTATATTCTATTCATACCAAGTATTTTAAAAAAAAATATTCATTTCACATTTTTGGTAAAAATTTAAAAAGTACCTCATTCAAAAAATTACATGAATATTCCTTTAAAAAAACTTTAAAGAATAAAAAATTTGTGAAAAAAAATTAAATAATCCTTTTTTAACTATAAATCCATTTTTGAAGACATTTTAATAAAGAATATACATAGAAGAGAAATATTTTCAACCAATGATATAAAAAATATTAGTGTTTCTAAAAAACATTTTCTCAATCATTTTAAGTACCAATGAGAGGAAAATTGTATTATTACCTATAAACATAATGAATAAATAAAGGATTATAAACTTTAATGGGTTTATTAGAAAATTATTAAGCAATTTTCATCAATGAAAATTCAATATTGAACAATCTTTATGAAATCTAGGTTGAAATATAAACCCTTACTACTTTGTTAACATTTGAATCACAACCTCCATGACTGGAATAACTTATAAAGAATATTTAAAAACCATGAATATATTTAGATTCATGATATAACATATAAAATGGTAATTATATACCATTCATATGAAATAGTAGGTGTATATACCGATTATGTCGCAATGGAGTAGAAATTGAGATGAAATCTCATAGCAATATTATGCAATTTAAGTGATAATTAATCAGTGAATTGATTATGTGTATCAAATGTATGTAAAAATTAAATAATTTTTAATAAAAAATTAAAAAAATTAAAATTTATTACACAAATAATCTTAAAATTTCGAATTAAATAAAGAATTAATATTACCCAATGAAAAGAAATTGAGTTTTAGAAGGCATACCACATGGTAACATTCAAATCAAATCCCATTAGATAAAATAAAAAATATATAACTTATATAACAATTGATTATGAATGATTCATGATATATAATGTAAAATTGTCACAATATACAAAATATAAAATAAAACAGGTGTATAAAAATCAATTATATCTCAATGAAGGAAAATGAAATGAAATCCCTAACCTCAATATTCTATTATTTTAACATGATTAAACCTCATGTATAATAATTTTCTAATTTTTTAAAATTAAATAAAATAACAATATTGATTAATATAATATCTTACACAATCCATTTATAAAATTTTCTCACTTTTCTTTTAACAATATTTTATTAATATCATTATTTCAGGTGGCAACTACTTCATTTTTCATGTATGATTTGATTTTTTAGTTCTAAAATTGTACTTTAGTAAGTTTCTATAATATCAAGAATTTTTTTTCTAGGTAAAAATATCATACAAAAATAATAAATATTTATTTATTTTCATCCATAAAATATATAGGTATAAAAATGAATTACATATTTCATAGATATGTTACTACGTATGTACGCATGAATGTTGTTTTCACATTTCTATGGGTGGAATGAAAGAAAATTAAATATGAATTAATATTTAAATAATAAATATTATTTCTTATATGTCATATAAATTCTTTAAAACTATCCTTATTACCCTAAATGTAAAGTGTAAATGAAAAATAGTTCACATCGCTTCATTGAGGTGGTAGTTTACACGTACGCATGTGCGACGTTATCATTTCTAACTGATTGTATGGTAAGATGGTATATATGATATTATAGTTTAAGAATCATATTCATGTAATAAGTATCATATATACTCTTTATTTATTTCTTTATAACCATCAAAATAATATGGCGATTAAACAGGAGTTATGCTGCTACACAGAGACTGTAAGCCATACGTACGCACGACCGATGTTTTCACATATCGTACGATGAAATGTATATAGAATATGGTTTTCACATAATCATAATAAAATATTATTATTTTTATGATTTTATATTTATTTTTATTGGATTTTTAAAACACATTAATAGAAATTAGAAAAAGAAATAAACTTGAATTGGTTGATAAAGACAATTACTACTTCTTGAGTAGAATTCAATTAGATATCTTTTCAAGGGACCAAGGTGTAATATTTAGACCTGAACCACCTGGATTGAGATAGATGAAACATGACCTCATGCGTGCCTCCCCATATGAAAGATTCTTCTATGTAGTAGTAAGGTCCTATATTCGATAATGGCAAGAAAATACCCTTTATATCATTTTATATAGTAGGATAAGAAATTATAATTACAAGAGAATAATAAATAATTAGATTAAATTTGGAAACAAAATATGGGATGCTTGGTATATAAATAAGAGTTCGAAAAATTGAATGTTTACTAGAGTAATGAAAAAATATTATAAATAAAATAACTATGGGGTCCTTCGGTGACTTTTCTATTCTGCTCCAGTACTATGCTCCACCTTGTCATCCATCCACTACATGGACCTTATGATTTATCTAGTTTCTCAATGAATCTACAAGAAATAGAAATACCAAGTAGGGTGTGCATAAAATAATTAAAAAGAAGAAACCTACACTTTTTTACCTGGTGTTCTCAAGTATACAAGTGTACACTATTAGAATAATCAATGTGTAACAAGAATATAAACATTAAAATAAAAACTAAGTGGTCGTGCACAAACCAAGCTACCACAAACCCCCATTCATATCTTCTTTAAGTCCATGCCCGAAAGATAAACATGTAATTTATCAAGGATCATGGACTAGAACATACAACTTAGAATCATTCTCTATATGAAAAAACCCATATCCCTCAGAATCCATCACTTAGACAAAACAGTATTAACCTAACTAGTCACTAGGCTAGTACATTTGTTTATTGAGAACCTTGTGGCATCATGTATATATGCAACTTGGTTCAATCTTAGCCTCAAGTATGGCATGTTGTTCAGTATCTTTTCATCAAGTGTGTCACTCACAAATCAACTGGGCATCGAATTCACTACTCGCAAATAAACTAGACATTGAGAAACATGATGCATGGATTACAGTGCTCAATGTGAAACCATAACAAAGATCCATTGTATCATAATATATCTAGCCATAAGTATGTAATACTGATCAAAAATAAACTAGGCATCATGTATGCCACTTGAAAATCATCTAGGAATCAATCACATTACATGAAAATCATCTAGGAATTTAGGGAACTCCCTAAAAATCAACTAGCCATTGATTAGCCTAATAATCGGGCATCGAGTACAAATTCAACAGGACATCCAATTTTTTCTCCAGCTTATGCATAGGTCTATCATCACAAAAAAAATATAACATAATCCCCCTCTAAGTGGTAAAAATTTCCAAACAGTCCACCTATTTTGAGCACCAAGAATGGTACCTCCAAAGCAAGGGAACATACATACAGTGTATAACATTCATGAAAAGAATATAATATTATATCACCATAAGAAATAAAGTAGAAAAAACAAAATCATGTGATTAGAATCAAACATGGAAATGTCTACACTAATATCAGTCTTGTAATTACAATATTTCTCATGGGCTACAAACACCGACATGCGATCACAATCAAACATAGTATCAAATAATACAACACATAAATAAAATTAAAAATCTGTAAATGAGATCCCAACATTTAAGGAACTTCATACCTCATGGTTTTCCATATAAATGTTGAGGTTTAAAACTAATTTCATCACCTAAACCATGATCACACCCAAATAGAAGATGATCACACATTGAAGACTCCTTGAACCATCCTCATTTCAACATTATTTAGATTTATTTCAATCATATATAGTTACAAAAATTTAATTAAATATGAAAAAATAACCTTTTCACCTGCCAAAAAATATTTTAAATAAATATCTACTCAACAAGATGGAAACAATATCACTGATGACGCATCAATCCGATCAGTATCCGAGAAAATATAAATGATTGAAGTTGGAGAAAATAGTAAAATAATAGAAAAAGAATAGAATAGAGAGGGGGATAAGAGAAGATAGAGGGAGATACTTGTGATAAGAGGAAAATATTTGGATTTACACTGTAGAAATCCCCTCCCCAATTCCCCAATATATAATTTTTTAATTCAATTCCTCAATTAAATTCCTCTCACTTCATAATTCTAATTTATTATTTTTATTTGATACTCTTCTTCTGTGCAGCACACCCATATAACCCATATATGTTTTTTTGAATTCCCCTTTTAAAAACATAAAATAATCCATTAATCTTATTTAAAACATCACCCCACTAAATAAATAAATATATTTACTAGTTAGTTTATTTATTTGTACACATTATGTAATAACACATTATTTGTATAAAAAATCCATATATATCAATAGACACACAAAATATATATTTAAATGTACACTAAAATAAATATACATATATATTTTGACCCATATATATACACACACAGATTCTTAATTAATCACACATAAAAATTATTTTCTCTATTTAATAATAATATTATTAACAACAATAATGATAGTTTTTATTAAATATATTTCCCCATTATCACCATTAATGTTTCTCCAACAACCTTCATTAAAAGCTATTAATTAATAAATTTATATTAATCGCATCATTTCATTTATGTGGGATAATAAATAATATAACTATTATTATCTATCCTCCCAACAATTCAACCATGGACAAACACATTTCATCGTTTAAAACAATATTTAATTACACATGAATTTTTCTATTTTTTTCATTGATAATAATTATAAAATTATTATTATTACATTTATTATAATTATTTTTTATTAACTCAACAAATATTCAAATACCTATTTTCTTAATTTAATAATAATAATAATAACATCAATATTTTTTATTATTATAAAATATGTCCCAACATTTCCACCATTAAGGATTAAACAAACACCACCATTAACTATTGATAATTAAATACCATGATTCAAAATCTTATTCAATTGAAAATTGATGGTGGAAAAATTTTAATTCCCCATATAAATATGTTAAAATTTTAAAAGGATCAATATTGTTTGAAAACAACAATTTTAAAAATCGTGTGAGTGTAACCATAGAGTTTTGACCATGGAAGATGGTGAATTAATTCAAAAATGATATAATATTATTAAAATCAAAATAATTAATTAAATAAATTTTTAAAAGTTATGATCATGTGCGATAGAGACCAAATGACCTACACCAGTAAAGGTTTTGTCCCTCTTGAGGTAAACCATTCACCCCATACATAATACTAGTGTCATATATCTCATATGACACACCGTTTGGGATACATTAATTATTATTTTCAAAACATGAATTATTAAATTATTAAATATAAAAGGGAAGTATTTCTTGTAATGAATCCAAACACCAAATGTGTATACAAGTTATAAACTGCCTAGTGAATACCTTGAGTTCCGGAACTAACAGTGGTTTTATATTTCTTATATGATGAAATTTTTTTCAAATACTAAATTATTTTTAAAAAAATAATAAATTTTAAATATTGAATAAATTATCCATTCATCTGATCTAACCAAGTTCTTGATTCTCACAAATGTTATACCCCGCCTAGGGTAAAACCACACCTAGACCTAATTGTGGTCTCATATTCCTAAAAAAATCCATTTGAGATATATTAAATTATTTTGGATAAATAATTTACGTATAATAAATAATAGTTAATATTCTTATTTTGTATGTGCTAAGGCTCGAGGGGCCTCAAAATCTCATACTTTCTCAGTGGAGGACCCAAAAAATATTTGATTGTATATTCCATGTTGTTAACTTGTCTTCTATCGGTACTCAAGATCTTTAAAACATTTATTTTGTGTATTTTTTTAAATGAATTAAATTTTCACATAAAAACACTTACAAATTATCAAAAAGAGAGTTTTTATTATCTTAAAAAATGAATGATATTACAATTATACCCTCTATCAACTTATTATCCCTTAAAAGTATTCCTATTGGTCTTGATGGAACAAATCATACCACTAATTTCGAAATTCATACTCCCACTTTCACATTGTCATAAGAGTAGGAAAATTAGTAACATAACATGTTTTTGCATGTCCATGGGATCACACAAAGTCATCCCTGTGAGTCTACCTGTTAACCAAGGTATAACCCTCCAAGAACTAACCCTTTCCTCCATTCATGGATGTCAGTCAAAGTAATCATATATATTCTAATGGAACAACATACTCAGTTTAACTAATTAATTTCAATAAATATATATTACACCTCACAAAAACACATATATATCACACCGGAGTAACTATATGAACATATTTCACAAAACAATGTATTAAATTAATGAACTACTATAAAGAAGAAAAACAAGTGTGTGTAGATATATATAAATATATATATCATGTGAACCTGTGTGCCTAGTCATGATGCATGAACGCAACCAAAATCTCATAAATCACATATAAACATCATGTGAATCACCCAAGTTTAGTTTAATCAATAATAACAACAAAACATAAACTCGCCGCATGATGAACACTCAGAGGCCCTCTAGGTAGTTCTGGACAGAAACTGGCATAATTCCTCTTCATGAGTCACAACTATCTTATCTCCTCTCTATCATGTCTCATCCCAAGGTATGAGAAGAAACATGTTATTGAGTTTTGATTCTCTGTTACCATTTTATAACATTTTGACCTGAACTACCATGTACTATCTTGATGCCATGTGGCCTCATATGGACCTCCCTGTATGCAAGAGGCTTCCAACTACAAGAGAGAGTCCATATCGATAATGGGGAGAAAATACCTTCATTATCATGTCATCGAGTAGGATAATAAATAATAATAACTAGAGAATGAATACATAATCAGAGTAAATGTGGAAAATAATGATGGATTACATAGTATATAAATAAAATCTTCCAAAGAGGATAGTTTTCTAGATTAATGAAAATAAGAAAATAAATAAAAGAACAATTGGGTTGTCCACTGTTTTTTTCAATCTACTCAAGCTTCATTCTCCACCTAGTCATCCATCCACAATATGGTCTTTTCCCTTCATCAAGTCTCTCATGAAATCTACATGCACATCGAAATACCTGAGTAGGGAGTGAGTATATGACTCATTAGGACACCAAAAATGTGTCCTCACCAGGTTTTCTCAATTATACATGTGTATTTCATAATAATAATCAACGTGTAACTGGAATACAAACATGCAAAAAAAAGCAACCGGTGGTGCACAAACTAAGCTGCCACAAACCCCTGGTTGTACCTTCTTCATCTCTATGACAGAAATATAAACATGGAATGTCTCAAAGAGCGTGGACCAGTGCATGAAACATGGAAACCATATCTAAATTGAGTAAAACATGGATCTTGGAATCCATCTCTCATGAATGTTGGTATTATCTAAATTAGTCACCAGGATAGGGCATTTGTTACTTAGAAACTTCATGAAATCATGTGTACATGAAACTCAGTTCACCCTAGGCCTCAAGTAGACTGTTTTTTAAGTATCTATAAATCTATTATGCCACTCAAAAAAATCATGGCATCAAGCATACTGCTCATCGGTCAACTGAGAATTGATTTCACTACCATTAAACCAAATAGGCATAGAGAAACCCGATACTTATCTTCTAGTTCCCCAAGTGAATCTACAACATGACTCCATGGTATCATCATATCTCTATCTAAAAGTACGGAATATAGCACTCAAGTCATGTAGGCATTGATTATTCCCCTCACGAATCAACCGGACAGTAATAAAGTTGCAAACATATTTTCCAAAAATTGAGTGAACTCCTCACAAATTCACATGGCATTGAGTATCCCAATACATAGGTATCAGGTAAATATTAAACACAATATCCCTTTTTCTCCTTACCTTTTGATCTAGCCCATCATAAAAAAACAACAAATTTCAAGTGTACTTTCACTATATGGGGTAAACATGTAATGTTTGTTTACGTATTTTGAGTACTAATGATGGTACCTCAAAATCAAGGCAATATAAAGATAGTTTATAGAATGAAATCAAAAAGAATGTCATAATATATCATCATGGTAAATAAATCTTCAAACATTATATCATAGGATTATAATCAAACATGTTAAATGATACACTCATATTACTAATTGAATTACAATAGGTCTCATGGGCTACACACACCCTCTAGTGATTGCAATCAAGCATAGTATCAAATAATCCAACATATAAATCAAGATCTAATGAGTTGATGAACTTCCTTCCATATTTTTGTCCAATTATATGTGGAGGTATACAAAGGACGTCATCACCCAAACCATGATCACACCCAACCAGAAGACGATGACAAACCAATGACACCTTGAACCATCCCCATTTTGAAAATATTTATAATTATCACAATCATTTAAAATTAAAAATATTTAAATAAACATAACCAAATTTCCTAACTAACTTCAATAAAGATTAGGAATAAATTTCTACTTAGAAATAAAAATTCAATGGAACTAACAGCGCTGTAATCCGATCAATATCGGAGAAGATATCATGGATTAAATATGGGAAAAATAATAAAATAAAAATAAAAATAATAGGGGAGATACATATACATGAGAGGAGAAATATTTCTTTAATTTTGCGGCACAAATATCCTTCCAATTCCCCCATGAAATATTTAAATCCACAATTAAATTTCTCTCTTCATAATTCTGCTATATTATTTTTATTTTCACCTCTTCTTGTTTGCAGTGCACCCAAATAACCCTTATAAGTTTGTTTCAATTCACTGTTTTAAAAACATAAAATAATCTGTTAATTTTATTTAAATTTTAATCTCAATAAATTATATGTATATATATATATATGTATATATATACATTATATAATAACAAATTATTTTAATATACAAGAATACATATACACATAGCCAAATGTGTGTGTCTACATAGATATATATATATATAGCTCATATATATGCACACACGTAGATAATATTTACACATGTACACTAAAATAATATACATATATATTTTCACACACACACACATAGATATATATATATATCTGTGTGTGTGTGTGTGGACAAATGCTTTGATTCAATCACACAATTTTTTTTTGTTAATTTAATAAAATTAATAAAAAATAATGAATATCATTTGTAAATATCTATCATCATTATCATCATTAACATTTCTCAAACATCCTTCATTAAATGCTGATAATTACTAAATTTATATTAATCTCATCACTTCATTTATGTGGTATAAGCTATAATATCACTATTAGTATCTATCCTCCCAACAATTACCCCTTAGAGAAATGCCTTTTATTAATTTAAATAATATTTAATAACACGTGAGACATTCCATTCTATTTCATTGATTATAATATTATTTTAATTTTTATAATTATTATAGTTATAATAATTATTTTTGTATATGCTAAAAAATTATTCAAATTACAATTTTTTTAATTTAATAATAATAAAACAACAACAACAAATTTTATTATTATTAAATGTGTACCAACATTAACACTAAAAATGTTTCGAAAACACTATTTTAACTATTGATAATTCAATACCCTAATTCAATTCGAGATTAAATTAAAAATTGATGGTGGATTAATTTTAATTCATCCCATTAATATGTTAAAAGTTGAAATGGATCAAAACGGTTTGAAGATGAATTTTTTATAAATTATGTGAGTGTAACCATGGATTTTTGACCATGGAAGAAGATGAATTAATTAAAAAATTATTTTTAAAATAAAATCATAATAATTAATTAAAAAGACTTTATAAAAGTAATTATCATGTGAGATATGACCAAACACCCAACATGAGTAAATTTAATGTCCCTCTTAGAGTAAACCTCATGTATTAGAACTAATTTTGGTCTCATATATCTCATATGACACATTATTTGAATGATATTAATTATTTATTATTTAGATATTGAAATAATTAAATAAGTAAATATAAAAGGCTATTATCGCTTTCAATGTTCCCAGGCACCTCACGAGTATAATAGTTATAAACTCCCTATTATAAACCTCACATTATGAAACTAATGGTGCCTTATATTTCTCATATGACACACCTTTTGTGAGATATTCAATTATTTAAAAAAATAATAAATTTAAAATATTAAATAAATTATTCAAACATGTGATCTGATAACACATCTGATTATCAGAAATATTATAACTCACCTAAGGTAAAACCTTATCTTGGATCTAATAGTGGTCTCAGATTGTTCATAAGATATGTCATTTGAGAGATATTCAATTATTTTGGTATAATCATGCGAATATAATAAATTAAATTAAATTTTTTATTTTGTATAGGCTAGGACTCTACGGGCCTCATAATCTCTTATATACTCAGTGGATGACTCAGAAAATACTTCATAGAATATTACAAGGTGTTAACTAGGATTTTACCCTTTCTTAAGATGTTTAAAATATATATTTAGTACATATTTTTTAATAATTACATTTTAACTTAAAAACACTTATGAATTATCAGGAAGAGAGTTTTCTTATCTTTAAAATTGTAGGATATTAAAATTCTCCCCCTCTATCAACTTCTAGTCCCCATGAAGTATCCCTAGTGGTCTTGCATAAACATCTAAAACCACTAAATTTGAACATCATACTTCTGCATTCACATCATTGTATCAGGAGGAACATTTGTAATATAAAAATTCGTAGCCTATATGGGATCATAAAAAGAAATCCCTAGGAGTCTACCCACAAACCCAGGTATAACCCTTATAAAACAAACCCTTGTTTCTGTTCAAGCATGTTACTCACAATCATCATTTATATACTAACCCAACATGATTCTCTGTATAACTAACTAGTGAAAATAAATATATATCATAGAACATGGAAACAAATATATATTACACAAGATAAACTATACTGAATAGATAACATATAAACAGGGCATTGAATTTTTTAACTACTATGAAACACAAAAAACGTGTATATATATATATATGGAATATGAACCTATGTGCCTATTCATGATGCATTAATGCACACCAAATATCATAAATCACATATCAACATCATGTGAATTACCGAAGGTGAGTTTAATAAATAGTAATAGGAAAAAAATAAACTCCCCACATTATGGAAACTCGATGGCCCACTGTGCAGTGTCGATCAGACGCTAGAATAATTCTCATTCCTAATACTCAACCATCATATCTCGTTTCTATAATTTCTCATCCCAAGGAAAGAGAAGAAACATTTTATTGAATTCTAGTGCTTTGATGCAATATTGTAACATTCTGACCTGATCCACTAGGTCTGAGATGAATTCAATGCGACCTCATGTGCATATCCCCGCATGGAAGAGGCTTCCGACTAGAAGTTAGAGTCCATGTTTGATTTTGGGGAGACTATACCCATCATATCATCTCATCTATTAGGATAATAAATAATAATAACAAGGGAATGAATAGGAAATTAGGGTAAATGCAGAAAATAAATATGGCACACATAATATATAAATAAGATCTCCCAAAGTGAAATGTTTTCCAAATTTATTAAAGTCATAAAATAAATAAAAGAACCCTTGGGTCCTCTGGGGTTTGTCTCTCTCTACTTCAGCTTTGTGATCCATCATGCCAGCCATCCACTACAAGGAATTTTCCCTTCGTTGGGCCTCTCATGGAATCTACAAGGGCATCAAAATTCCCGAGTAAGGTGTGAATACATGACTCATTAGGATACCACCAATGTGTCCTTACCTGTTGTGATCAAGTATATAAGTGTGTTATATAATAATAATCAATGTGTAATAGGCATATAAGTAGAAAATAAAAATTGATTGGTGGTGAGCTAACCAAGTTGCCACAATCCACTAGTCGTACCTACTTTGGCTCCATGATGGGAAGATGAACAAGGAATGACTCAAGGAGAATGGACCATTGCATTTAACTTAGTAACCATCTCAAAATTGTTGAACACATGGAACTTGGAATTAATATCTTTTAAAAGTCAGTATTAAGAAAACTAGTCACCAGACTAGTACATCGTTTACTTGAAAACATCATAAAATATGGTGTGCATGAAACTCGGTTCACCCTAGGCCTCAAGAGTGGCATGTTGTCTAGTATATATGGATTGATTATTCCACTCAAAAAAATCTTGGCATTAAGTATACCCATTGCATATTAACCAGGCACGATTTCACTACTTACAAATAAACTTAACATAGAGCAACCCAATACTTGGATTCCAGTTCCTTGAGTGAATCTACAACAAGGCTTCATAGAATCATTATATATTTTTCCACAAGTAATGAATACTTATCGTATGTAAACTAAGTATCTACTAATTGAATCACAATTCAATTGGGAATTGAGTATGACTCTCATAAATCAACCAGAAATCGAGTGAAATCCTCACAAATCAACTGGGCGTTGAATATCCCTATACTTAGGCTTCTATTACAACTTAAACATGACATCTCATTGTATCTACATCCTATTATCAAGTTCATAATCACAAAAAATAGAAGTCAATAATACTCACTCTCTAATGAAAAAACATGTCAAGATAGTCCACCTATTTCGAGAACCAAGAACATTACCACAAAAAAAAAAGGAAACATCCCTACATTTTTTTGCATGCAATGAAAATAATATCACAATATATCATCATGGGAAATAAATCATCAAACCTAAATTCATGTGATTATAATCAAACAAGGAAAATGATACACTTATATCATTCATTGAATTACAATAGGTCTTATAGGCTACTCACATCCACATTTGATCACAATCAAACCTAGTATCAAATAATGCCACACCTAAATCAGGATCCTATGATTTAAGGAACTTCTTAACTCATGGTTTTCCAAATCAATATTGAGGTATACAAATGTTTTCATCACCCGAACCACACTTGTACCCAACCTTAAAACGATCACATGCCAATGACTCTATGAACCATCCACATTTCAAAATTATATAAAAATATAGTAATCATTGAAAATTAAGAATATTAAAATAAATTTAATCAAATTACTTTATATCCTATTAAAAAAATCTTAGGAATACATTTCTACTTGAAGATAAAAATTCAAAGGCACTGAAATCACGTCAATCCAAATAATATAGAAGAATATATAAAGGATTAAATTTGGAGAAAACAATAAAATAAAAATTAAAAAAATGATATAAGCGATTGAGAGAGAAGGGAACGGAGAGGGAGATACATGTGAGAGGGGGAAAATGTCCTCATTTCTGCTGAATAAATAACCTCCTCATTTTTCCATTACATATTCAATTACTCAAATAAATTCATTCATTGTCATAATTCTTATTAATTATTTTTATTTACTCTTATTATGTGAAACACACCCATATAACACTTATATGCTTTTTTCAATTCCACTTTAAAAAATCAATTAATTATATTTAGAATTTCATCCAAATAAATAAAAGTATATATTTATTTATTTATTTATTTTTGAAATTTTTATAATAACACATTATTTATTTAATGAATAATCCATATATACACACATGCACATGTGTGTGTGTATTTAACCCATATATATATATATACACCGATATAATATATATAAATGTACACTAAAATAAATATACATATATATTTTGACCCATATATATATATATATGTACATATAGTTTAATTTTATCACACACAAAAATTATTTTTCTCAGTTTAATAATAATATTATTAAAAATTATTATTATTATTATTACGAAGTATCTATCCTTATTATCACCATTAAATTTTCTCCAATGACCTTCATTAAATGACAATAATTAATAAATTTATATTAATCACATCATTTCATTTGTGTGGGACAAGTAATAATATAACTGTAATTATCTATCCTATAAATAATTATGCCATGGAGGATCTTCTTTAATCAATTAAGAAATACTTAATTGAACATGAAATTTTCCATTATTTTTATTTATTAAAAAATCATTATTATTATTACATTTGTTATAATTATTATTTTTTTAAATTCCTAACAAATATAAAAATACCAATTTTTTTAATTGAATATTAATAATAATAACAACAAAAATTTATTATTATTAAATATGTTCCAGTATTTCCACCATTAATTTTTCAATAAAACCCACCATTAAATATTGATAACTCAATACAACGATTCAATTAGAAAATTTTGGTGAAGTAATGTTAATTCATCCTATTAATACATTAAAATATAAAAAGGATAAAAAAAGATTTCAACTAAAGTTTTTAGAAATTATTTGTGTGTAACCATAGAGGTTTAACCATGTCAGACGATTATTTAATTAAAAAATTTATTTTATTTAATTGAAATGAGAATAATTAATTAATTAAATTTTAAAAAAAAATTATCAGGTGAGATGTGACCAATGCTTGACGCATGAAAAATTAATGTACCACCCAGGGTAAAACCCACATCTCTGGCATAATTGTGTTCTCTTATTTCTCATACAATGCACCATTTGAGGGATATTAATTATTTATTATTTAAAAAATGGAATAATTAAAAAAGGGTATTATATTGTGTGATGTTTCTAAACACCTGAGTTTAAAAAAAGTTATAACCTCTCTCTGAAGAACCCCATGTTTCAAACCTAAATATGGTCCCATATGTCTTCTAAAACACACCATTTTGGGATATTTTATTGGTTTTTAAAAATAATAAATTAAACATATTAAATAAATATTCCTTGTGTGTGATTTGACCAAACATCTGACACTCACAAAAATTATACCCCTTCTAGGGTAAAATCCATGTCCCAAACCTAACAACAGTCTCATATTCCACATACGACACACTATTTGAGATATATTTAATAGTTTTTTATAAATCACATGTATATAACATATTATATTTAATATTTTTATTTTTTCTACATCGAGACTCTACACGCCTCTTAAATCTCACACTTACTCAGTGGCTAACTCAAAAAATATTAGATAGAATATTACAAAGTGTTAAAAAGGATTTTACCCTCACTTAAGATCTTTAAATAATTTATTAGGTTATTTTTACTGAACTACAACATTTTTACATAAAAATTATAAATTATCAATAAAAGGGTTTTAATTATCTTTAAAAATTCAAGATATTACACCAGGGATAGTATTTTGGAATGAGAAGATCCTTTAAAACAATCCTTTAGTTTTATATATGATTAAAGGGTAGATTTTTGCCAATATAGATAGATCAAAGTGATTTAATTAATGGAAATGAGTGGGTTTATTTTATAATTTAGGGGAGGGAATCTTTATAATTTATTATTGTATTAAATTAATATAAATTATTTTTCATTCTAAAATAGAACTAAATTGTTATAATTCAAAGATAATGTGAGGATGACTATAAATCCACCAATATAATATAATTTACACAATTTTAGATCATATTTTACCCTTATCTTTTTTTTATTTTAACCATCCAATAACCATTTTGACCATTACCAATATATGATATTTTTCAATAATTTAATCGTTAAAAATTTAAACATTAAATTAAAAACAACACATATATGAACAATGTTTGATGTTTAATAGAATATATAATAAATATATAAGAATCAAATATTTTAATTAATTTTAGATCATTTAATAATATATTATTTGTTAGAAAATGACATGAATTTCAATTTGGAAAAAATTCATTTAGTTTGAATTTTAAAACTATAAAAAAATAATGGAATTCTAATACAGTGTATAAAAACCTCTCTAATATTAAATTTTCATTTTCAATGATCATGGAATACAAAGTCACGCAAATATAATTATTTTTATACTTTTCAAAACCATTTTATTTATTTTTTTACTACTCACACAAGGACTCTATTAGTATTGCATAAGCATTTATCGAAATTATTTATTCACTAAAAATTAAAAATAAATTACCATAATGAAAAAATAGTCTTGTAATGAATATTTTAAGTTTATAATATCATATATTTATCCATATGTCAAAATTTTAAATTTAATAAAATATTCAGAATTACATTTGATTATATATCTTTATATAAAATAATATAAAAGGGTCAAAATCATGGAAATTAGAAATAAAATATATATATTTTATATTTTGATGATTAAGGATGATATAAACTCATCTAATAAAATTAAGGTTTGTTTTTAGGTCATTTTTTAGTCCTTATCAATTTATTTGTGTCCTTAACTATTTGATTTACCCTTTATCATGACAAAAAAAATTAATAAAGTTACTATTCATAATGTTCACAAATAAGATGAACTTATTTAAAAAAATTGAACATACTAATTCCAAATATGTAATTAATTTTTTATAATTAAATTCATCTATTTGGTAGAAATTAATTTTAATATAAATGCAAAAAAATGAAACGAAAGACCGTTTTGAGACAAATGCGTATTTAATACAAAAAATGTACTTATTCAAAAATCCAGAATAATGAAGATGGAAAATAATTTATTTATATTATATATAATTTGATAATTCTTATTATACTTTTATATCAAAGTTAAGGAATAATTATACTTTTTAATGAGCATAATATGATAATTTTAAAAAAAAAGTATTCTTCTTTCACTATTTAATAAAAAATCAATATTTCCATAACAATATCAAAAAATGAAACCATATATATTTTTCATTTTTTTATTTAAAAAATAAAGTTAATTTCATCATATTAATTTAATAAATGTGTATAAAATTAATTATACATAAATTAATAAAAATATTTTTTTGAGAAAAATATATTTTTGAATTATAAAATGACTTTAAAAAAGTTTGATTGTTTATTTACTAAGAATTAATAAATATATTTTTATTAATTATTACCATAAAATATATTTCATAATGTTTTTATGTCTATTTATATCAACTAATTCATTGTCAAGTTTATAATTTTCATATTTAAATATTTATATTTTGTGGTTCGTTTAGGCACATTGTTTCTTGTCACATACACTATAGAATATAGTGTTCTACTTCAAAAGTATATGGGTATAAAAACCATGATTATACCACATTGTAATATTCTTAGGAACACTCTACATAAATCCTTTCTTCATAACCTAAAGAAGGGAGTCATAAGAAAGGTTGAGCTCATATTCTTAATAAGAATAAACAATGGATATGTCAATGATCACTTAAGAATATCATGAGCATAAGTGAATGATAACATGAGTGTGTAATTTGAATACCATACCAAACATATCAGTTATAATAACCCTATGTTATGGTAGAAAACATTATTATTTTTAAAACATGAATCATAAATGAATCAGAGTACATGTGACATGAGAGAATAATATTGGCATAAGAAATAAGTTTGTGATATACACATAAACCTATAAAACTATTTCTATAGAAAAGGATCACTACCAATACCATCATAGTAGTTTTGGGTTCTCTCTCTATTACATCATATCCCATGTAAATTTGCATTAATAAGATTATCTTAGTGGACAATGTCCCTTAATCGATTTGGTTCGCTTCAATTTCCATTCCTTGTTATATCAAGAGATGTAAATCTTTACCCAATGTGTTGGGGAGATATATAATTCAATATAAAATAATTTCATAATGGGAAATATATATATATATATATATATGGAAAACGATTATAAATCATTCATTATATCATTACATTATAAACTAAATAAAGAAAATGTATCTCATAAATATTTTATCATATCATCATAACATAACCCATTCATAAATGTGATTCATAAACATCTCATAATCATAATAATAAATCATCCAAATAAATAATAATGATTGTATACTTGGATCTTGTTCTTTAAAAATTATTTGTGACATCAATAGATTTCATCTTAGATAAAAATTCATTTTAAATATATATGGGATATTTCTTGATAAATATAGCCTTTTCATTTTTAAATTTATTCAATAAAATATAAATTTTCCAACATATTATGGAAAAATATTTCTTTGAAATTGAACATTTAACCATTTTTAAGAATATTAAATATAGTTTTTGGTCTTCATATCAGAAAATTTCATTCATGTCTTGTTTGTTAAAACCAATATTTTATTAACTTTTTTGGTAAAATCCAAAAGGACCTCATTGAGAAAATGGAGAAAATATTCCTTTTAAAAAAATTTGGGGAAATTAAAATATATTTAAAAATGACTATACAAAATTATATTATAAAAATAATAAATGTCATGAAATTTTAGTTTTTAAATACATTAAACTAGAAGAAATAGAATTTTTGACCAAAGAGATAAATAATGTAATATTTCATTGAAAACATTATTTTGGTCACATAAGTACTTAAAAGAGAAAAATGGAAGAAAAAAATTAATATAAATAAATCATTACATGATAAGAAAACATGTTTTATTATTGGTTGGTAAATCATAAATTTTCATCATCATAAACCTAATCAAAAACAATCTCGGTAAACAGTGACACTACAATATAAAACCCATACCTTATGTTTTCCATTATTTAAATGAACTCTATCACAGAATATAATAATTTTAAATATAATATAATTATATACTAGAATATTTTAAATAATTATTATTTCATACATTCTCCCCTTATAACATCTCAACACCCATTTATTAATTATTCCTTATTAAAATCATCATTTCTATGTGTTCGTTGTTTTTTTAATAAGTTTTTTAGTCGGGACGTTCCTACCTGTGTACTTTTATCATTATTCCATAATATCCAGATTGTGAATAATAAAATATATATCTTATAAATTCATTATAAATATATATAATCATTGATATATGGTGGAGAATTAAAAATTAATTACACCATCCCAGGAGATGGTAGTTCGTATGTAAAAAAGACTGTTGCTATCAGTTTTCGACGGATTGAAAGGAATAATGGAAAATAATAATTAAATATTAAAAATTATTTATTATAACACATATATCATATATATTCAGTAAATATATCCATATTATTATCTATATAAAGTGGAAATGAAAATTGAATCACATTGTTTCGTGGAGGTGGTAGTCAATATGTATGCATGACTAATGTTATCATTTACGAGTAGATTATAAGGTAAGAACATAGATATTATATTATATTATAGAATTGTATTTATATAATAAATATAATTTATAAAAATTAAATACATCATAATAACCATCCAAGAAATATGTTGATTGAGAATGAATTGTACCACTAAGTGGAGGTGGTGGGCTATATATATGCATAAGTGATAAATTCACATCCAATTGGAAAGAACAGAGTTCCAATAATGATAGTTCTATAATAATAATTAGATTTACACAAATTAAAGATACTTAATTAATTAATTTAGGATAAATATCATAGATTTATAATAGGTAAAAGAAGAAATCAATTAAAATAGGTCATTTATGTTGAATACCTCTTCTTCAGTAGACAATCATTAGATTCATTCTTAACGATCATTGTAATTGTATATTAATAATAAGGAAACACTGAAATACTTTTTTATGAAGATTAAATGAGAATTTTGAATATTTTGGTATATTTTCATGCCTCAATGTTCTATAAAGAAGAAAAAGGTTGGGTTTCCTTCTACAAGCGGAGAAGAGGACACAATTGAATTTTATTAATAGATTAAAATATAATAATGTCATACTTAATGAAAATTATTTAAAATGAATATATTTTGAAATTTGGGATAGTACTATTTTGAAATATTCCTAGAAAATAAGATTTAGACAACTTTAATTGAAAAAAATACAACTATATTTTGGTTAAACTACCCTGTAAACCCATTTTAATCATGGTAATTTATTATCACCTCAATTACAATTCATAACATGAAAATATAATATAAAATTAATAATTCAGATTTATAATATGTAACACATTTTAAAAAAATTATTTCATAGAAGTGGTATAATTAATTTACAAAATAAATCTAAAAAAACTGATTAAAAGTAGTTTTCTGGAAAATTATACTTTCTTATACAACAAATTTACAAACCAAAAACTATATAAAATTAATTATAATGACATAAATTGTATTATAAAAAATAATATTGAACTAATTTATCTTATAAAACCATTTTAAAATATATTTTATCTTTTCAAATACATGAAACAAATTGACTTTTTTCAATAAAAATAAGTTTCGTTACTATTTATCGAATAATCTATTTTTACAAAAAAAATAACAAAACATTTATCTAACATAATTTATACTTTATGGTTTAAAAAAGTAATTTAATTTTTTAAAATAAATTTTCAAAATAGGGTAAATATTAATTAAAATACTTGTTCACAAAATGAATCAAAAACTATTTTTTAGGAAAAATTTATTTCTGATGCAAATAAAGAGTTTACTAAAAATTAGGATCACATTTATAAATATATTTTATTTGTATAAAGACATTAAAAAAATAAAACGTGTCAATTCCTATTAATAACACATATTTAATAGCTTGGTAATAATGGTATTATGTATCATGGTTTATTCGGAATCGGTATTTCATGTATCACTTCCTATCAAAGAAATTAAATGTATCTAAAGATAAATATATAATAAAATCCTGGGGGGTCAAATAATACCCCCTTAAAATGAATTTCACCATTGAATTTACATCAATATAATGCTAAAAAATGAGTATATCTTTGTTTTATTACATCTTTCGGTTCCTAAATATCTTTTTTAATGTTTTATTCCACTAAATATATTTAACCAGATGAGTAGTCATATTCCCTTTCACTTTAACTCAATGAACATATATTTCTACAATAATTTCATCATTGGATTGAACATTACCCTGTGGTAAAACCATAGTGTTTTGTATATGAGAAGGTTTAGGTATGTATATACTTATGAGAGATACATTAAATAAATTATGAGCTTAAGATAGGTTTGGTGGAAGATCCAATCCATAGTAAACCATCCCTTTTAGATAAAGAATATTGAAGGGAAAAATATACCTAAGTCTCATGTTTTCCTAGTTTTCCAATCTGAAAACCTTATCCCATGTATAAATTCATGGGAATACATTATCACCAACTTAAAATTCCAGATTTATCTGGTGAATGTTATTATAACTTTTCTATCAACTCTGACTTGCATTAATGTGGTGATTTATGGATTTAACCTTCATTGACATTTCGTAAGCTAACAGAAGTAAAAGTAGCAATATTTATACAACTTAATCCCACTATGTTATAGTCCAAATATTGTTTCTATAATGATCTTTATAATTAGTGACTAGAATGCGCAAGTGAGATATACTGTTGTAATAAAACTTGACTAGAAGAATGTGTTGATTCAAATCACCTGTGAAATTCATAGAATAATAACTTTGGATAACCGATAGTGTTTCAATGGTTCTTTCAGATTAACCAAATATATGTGTATGATAATAAATACTGAAATTCAACACCGAAGCTATAGTGTACTGGTGATAAATTTTTAACCATGAGGTAACCTCATATCTTGGTCTAATACAACACTATATTTTAATCCTTTCAATATTACCACTTTCTTAATGTAAATTCTATAAATATCATTAAGAGATAAATTTTCAATAATAGCAATTAAATGTACATACATTCCAATGATACCGACTATATCCTAAATAGAATTATAGAGCCTTTTGTTTTTCATAGTTCAATGAAAAAATCCATGATGATGTTTTTGGCATTTACATTCTAGTATGGGTAATATTTGCAACATCCCTATGGAAATTTATCTGTCAACCATACCATAAAAAAATTACAAGAACTGAGATATAGACTCTTCAATACCTCTCTTTATGTTTTTCGATTATAAATTATCTTTTATATTTATTTTACAATTACCCATATACCTCTTTCACCTTTTTAGTCATCACATGGATAAATGGTTGAATAATAATTTGAGATATATACAATTTCCACACTTCCTTCAAGTTTTCTACCCCAATACATTGAAAATATAGAAATATTAGATCTTTCATGATCCTCATAATAGATCATATAAATATATCCATCAAACTCAATATGTTGAAAACCATGACTGATTTATAGTGGTGGTAATTTACTGATCAATCATAATCCATAATTAAATACAACCATCGTCTCAGGTTCGTATTCAACTCTTTACAAGTGAATATATACATTAATTTTTTTGGGGGTATATATGTCACTCTTTCTTATATAATGAAAATTCCTCAAAATATTTACTGAAGAAATTATCACAACTAACTAAATAACATGAGTTGGAAAATTTTACTCCTAAATCATCAAATTCCATGAATAATAAGCTATCACAATAATATTTTTCCTGAGGATGCATCCCAGTAACATTTTCAAAGAATCATTATAAATCCCAAACCCATATCTAATACATCGTAGTGTGTGAAGGTTTTATGACTATAACTCATTTAATTTATTTGAAATTTAATTCACATTAATTTATCCAAATATGAGTGGATCCAATTATAGCTAACATGGTTAGTGTATTCAATAATGATGAAATATTACCCATAAGGTACTCATAATATCCTACCGAACCAAGAAAACTATGATTCTCATTCATAGTTGTTGTTATGGGCTAATGTTCAATTACTTCAATCATTAATGGATCCACTGATATACCGTCACATGAGATGTCATGAACCAGAAAATGAAAGTTTCTATAGCCATAACTCCGAAAGTTTTTTAATTTGGCATACAAATACTCATTATATTGGGTCTTCAGTGTAATACTCATGTGATATTAATTCTCTAATATATTTTTAAAATATATAAAATTATAATCAATAAATGATACCTCATTATGACCAAATTAATCTCAAATTAATATATTCATTAAATCAATTTATAAATATGGGGAATTAGTTGTAATAATGGGATCACTCTAAATTCATAATTTACAAACCTAGAATAGAATACTATCTTGTGTATGTCTTCAATTTTGATTACCAAAAAATAGTAACCCAATCAACTATATATGTCGGGAAATATTTGGATCATCATAATTGATTGAAAAAATCACCAATACTATGAAACTGATTCATACTCTTGATTACAATATTTTAATGTTTTGAATAATCAATGAAAATTTGCATTGATTCCTCTTTATTCTTATAAAAAATAATAGGTGCACCCCATTTTGAGAACACAAAAAAAATATCTATTAAGATTTTATAATAGTTGTTTTTTTAATTTATATAAATCAATAGGGGCCATTCTATATGAAGTCTTTGAAAAATATTTATAAATAATATTTATTTTTATTAATGACTCGACATCGTGATTCATATGAATATTGGGAAACTCTTCTAAAAATATATCAATTGATTAAAATACAATAGGAATTTAATTTATGTTGAGTTTCTACCGAAACATCTGAGATAAACACCCACTTTTCATATAAATTAATAATCATATAATTTATTTAATTTCCATTAGACTTCATATTTATTTTACCACTGAAAAATGATCATATGTTGGTTTAGAAAACCAAATGTGACCTCCCTTACTCCAAAATTGATATGGAATTTATATAACAAAATACAATACATGAAAAAATACAATTCCACAGGACGGAGAATAAAAGTATTAATAGGAACTACATTCCAGCACGCTTCAATATAATATGAATCACAGTATTGAGAAGTGGTCATTATACAATTAGTTGTTTTCACTTATTATTCAACATCTTATCATTAGTGTGTTTTTATTATCCCCCTAAAAATTATTTTGATATAAACTATTTTATAGCTACAATAAAAAAAAATATGTTAATAGTTCTAGAGTGAATGATATGTGTACCTATCACCACTTCATTATCATAACCCAAATTGAAAATATTTATATTTTCAGATTTCAGTATTTCTCTATTATTACAAGGTTTCTGTCATCATCTATAATAATTAACCTTCATATTTGATCACTAGTTATATTAATTTTTATACACCACACAATTAAAACACTATAATGTGGGTGGTGAATTATTGATTACTTTATCTCCATCTTTATCAAACTTCTTCTTCCCCTTATTTTGATATTTCATTCCATGATGAAAATTCTTTTCATAGTTTAACTAATTAGTATTCCCCTTAGTAAAATTTATCCCTTGTTTCCTTAAAACCATCATATATAATAAAAATATCATATTATTCTCTCCATGATTGTTATAATTATAATTATCTTTGAATTTCATCTTTCACTTCCTATCAAAACCAAGACGGTGATGACAACTATAATATCTATCTTCACCTTGATATCACATTGAATGATTTATTCATATATAATAAATTCATTTATGTATAACTCCCTCCATGTACTTATTTTTACACTATTGAAGAATTTATCAATATTACATTTTGGATGGATACTAATATTAGAATTGTTTCTCACATGTCTAGTAAAATTTCCCTCCTTGGTACTAATATATTAATCATCCTATTGAATTATTTAATGGAATTCCTTTCTAATTTTTGAACCCTAAATATGAGAATTGTAATATTTGAAAAATACTCTTCCTTCTTCATCTCAACCCATGGAGTGAAATTATTTTATATGCCTCATGTTCTCAATAAGATTCCATTATTGATTTGATTCGCCTTTCAAATGATAATCACCTAAATAACATTTTTATATTCTAAAAACTGGAAAATTGAAAATATATTTCGAATTCTAACAATAAATTTCTTAGTGACTAGTGGATCAATGAACCCATGAAAATAAGTTTTATGTTTTTATAAAGAACACAATATATTATTTTTTCTCTCCTATGATCAACTGTACGGTCATCATAATTCATCTATTGATAATGTTATATAGGTATAAGAATAATAATTTTTATTCCGACTCGAGTCAAATTTTTTTATCAAGATTAAAATAATTTTAATTTCAATGAAATTATGTTTAACACAACTTTTTTATATTGAATCGCGTTACTAAAACCAAAAATAATTGTGTGAGAAATAAAAATCATTGATCAAAAAGATATAATCATGAAAAATAAATCATACGATATCTAAATACTAAAACCATATTTTCAATATATGAAACATTAGTTTTAACCTAGGTTATCCCCGATCATTATACATTCAAATCATTCATAATGTTTCATAATGAAAAGATGAGTTACCCCTTGCATATCCCATGAGAATACCATACCTAATGTGTTGTTATGGAACTCACTATGAAATAGTGTGATAAAAGTGATATACAAAAACAACTCTATTCAAAATTATTAACATTTATTCATATATACAAATAACACGTCCAATTTTAGTATCCATATAGTTCTGTATTTCAACGGAAACAATACAATATATTCCTTACAAGAACATTTGTATATTATCCAATACATAGTCTTGTCTCTAGTTTTTTTTATAAAATTTATTTAATTTTAATATCCAAAGATTAAATAAACCTTCCTACTGATAAAAACTATAGATACCCATATATTTCATTCATATATATTAAATATTAATATATTAACTTTTGATATATTTTAAAAGTAAACACCTATGAAATATAATTGTTTATTTTCTGGTGAGACTAGATACACAAAATTCTAATTTCATGAAATATATTCAATATATCTAATAAATATCTCACCCATAGAACTCATTTTAGAAATACCATACTTAAAACAATTCTTTATAACATGGGGAAAGGAAACATAAGAAAGTGTGCACCCAGATTTTTAATCAGGGTAAATAAAAGAGATATAAATGATTACTTATGAATAACATGATCATAAGAGTATTTTTACATGAGAATAACATTTGATAACCATAACCAAGATATCATATATCATATTCTCGAATCTTGGGAAAAACATTGAAGTTCATAAAACATGAATAAAAAATGAATCAAAGAACATGATCGATGGGAGAATAACAATGGACTAAGACATAAGTTTATTGAAAATAGATGAGAATAAAAAATTATTTCCATAGTCAAGGATCAGTATCTAGAAATCATAGTGGAATTGGGTTCAATTCTCATTCCATCACTTCCTTAGATATGGTTCAGTCATAGTGATATTATAGTGGACAAATTCTCTAACAGAACTAAGCTCCATCCATATTCTAGTCCATGTTATCCAATGAGATATCAAATTTTAACCAATTAATTAGTGGGATATATAATTCTAGGACCACCTGAAAAATAATAAAAACATATAAATATTTGTGCCAAAATATCATAAAACATTTATTATATCATCATTTTATAACTCATGGATAAAAAATTGGTTTTAAAAATATTTAATCACTTCATCATAACATAATATGTTGAAAATAATTTGGTTTCATAAACATCCCATCTTCAAAATGATAAACCAAATAGAAAAATAATAGTAATGGTATCATTGGTTCAAATACCTAGCAATGTAACTATAAAATCATAATATTTTATCATATATGAAAATTCATTATAATTATCAATTGGAAATTTCTTAAGGAAAATAAACATTTCATTTTAAAATTACTTATTTAAAATATAAAAATTGAAAAAATGTTATTGAAAAAAATCATTGAAAATAACCACGAAAAATTATATAGAAATCGTCAAAAAATTTATTCTTCATGATATATTAAAATTTCATTCTTTCTTTGTATGATAAAACAAATATTACTTTCATATTTTTTTAAAAAAGTCTAAAATACTTCATTCAGAAAATAACAAAAAGATTCCTTTTTAACCATTTTTGAAATGTAAAACAAGATTAAAATTAAATTAAAAAAACATTTTAGAATAGTAAAAACAATCTTTAAAACGTTTTTATAAAATATAATCTATATGGAAGAAAAATTAATTTTTTCCAAAGACACAAATAATGTCGGTTTTCATTAAAAATATTATTTCCATCTCTTGATTACTTAAAGAGAGTAAAATGAAAGAAAAATGTATTTTAAATAAATATCTATAATAGAACACAGTTAATGTTATTATTGAGAGTTATATCATAAAATTTTATCATTTAAATCTTAATCATACATAATATAGTAAAATAATGATATTTTAACATAAAACTGTTACAAAAGGTTTGATATTATTTTAAAGCATTCTAACCAAGTATATAACAAATTTAAAATTATTATGAATAAAAAAATAATTTATATACATAAAATTACATATATTATCTACTTATAAATTCTTATCACATATTTATTAATAATTATTTATTATAATCATCATTTTTAGGTGTCAACTATTTCCTTTTCATGAGATGTTTAGTTTTACTGTTCTGGTCCTTATACTTTTAACAGGGATAAATAGTCTTTAGAATGTTAATAAATATATTAAATTCATATATATATTCAATAAATATATATATTCATTAATAAATTCTATAGATATGAAAACTAATTATAATGTTCATGGAGACGGTATGCCATATGTATGCACTAACACATTTTTCACATTTTTAATGAATGAAATTAAATAAAGCCTCATAATTAAATATTTAAAAATTATTATATAATATAAATTATTTATATTAATTAAATCTTTCCCAATTACCATCCATGTAATGTATAATTGAAAAAATAATCACATCGCCACATAGAGGTGTTATTTCACACACACGTACATGTAGTGTTATCATTTTCCAACAAATGGGAAGGTAAGAAGATAGATATGATATTATAATTAATGATTAATAATTATATAAAAATTATCATATATAAACTTGAAACCCATTATAATAAAAATCAGTAAAATATGGTGATAAAAATCATTGTATCGCTATATGGTGGTGGTAGCACAGACATAAGGTAGGAGTGATACTTTCACTTACCATTTGATGAAAAATAAGCTCCATAATGGCGGTTCCATAAATATAATAAAATTTCAGTATATTTAATATTATTTAGATATTATTTTATGATTATTAAAATATATTTAAAGGTGTTATAAGGACAAATAAATTAAATAGTCCATGTAGGGGAATTTATTTTTATTCAGTATACATTCTATTGATCCTACTATAATGACCCTTTGGATGAGATTTTAATAATACCATCACCAATAATTAATGGATATTAAAGTCTGAAGGATAATATTTAGGGTTTGGGTTGAGATATATGGCTCAATGAGGTGCAAAGAAGAGAAATTTGTGCTGTATTTTTATAAGGGGAGAGATGATACACTTGAAATTTCTTAAACGATTAAAATATAATAACAAAATAGTCAAGAAAAATACTTTCAAATGGATAGAGATTTTATTTTGTGATAATATTATTCTTTAATATGGAAAACTTTAGGATTTCATAATTTTTAAATAGAAAACATGTCCTTATATCTTGGTTTAACCCCATAGTAGACGTATTTTAACCTTAACTGTTGAAATGAATTTTTATCTTATTTATAATTCAAAATGGGAAACATGAAATTGAATATATTATATAATATTAATCATGATGATTAAAAATATTGAATCTAGTTTTACCAAATTTAATCCATATGTATAGAATATTTTAATTTATAATTAAATTCAAAAAAATTGAAAAAATTATCTATTCCAAAAAAAATATTTTCTTATGTGTAAAAATATTTTTTACTAAAATCCACCCAAAATTGATTCTAATGTCCATAATATTATTATTAATATTATAAATTAATTAATTTTTCTTTTAATACATTTTTAAATAAAATGGAATATTTTAAATACTTAAAACAAAAAAAATGACTCCAACAAAAATCTATATTTTTCAATATTAATTGAAAATTTAGACTTTTAATAATATTTAAAAACACGATAATTTAAATTCGAAACACTTATATAAAAATATAATTTCTGTTTTCAAATAAATTTTGTTAAATTGAATGTAATTAATTACTTTATTTTCTCAAAAATATCAATAACGACAAATTTTTATGAAGAATGTGTTTTCAAGTATTTAATGACTTTTATAAAAAGTGTGTACTTATTTGTAAATTTATTTTATATATCAATAACTATTATCTTTTTTTATCAAAATTTGGTTATTATTAATCATAAAAAACAATTGATATGTTAATATTGTATTCAATGTTACCATTTATTAATAATTTAGGGTGTGTGTATCAAAATATATCTGTGAAATTAAATTTATTTGAAGAAAAATATATAATTAAATATTTGGGTTTCACAACCAAAATGTAATGACCAATTAATTTCGTTATTTTATAATGTTTAATTTTTCATAATAATATTTATCTTTATTAGTTCTATCATTTTGTGGTGCCAAGGGAGGTTAGGGTGAGTTCCCAGAAAAGGTGATGAGTTTCTCGCTGGAATGTTATAACATGCACTACTTATGGTGCTAGTATGGTTCACACACTAAATTTTTTGGTGTAAAACTGAATACCCAATATTTACATATTCTCTTCGATTAAATCCCAATTAATGTTATTAAAGTTTTGGTCTCAAATGCATTCACACTGTTGAAACTATGTTCATCCCATGAATTTCAACCTAGGCATTTTCTAACAATGTTAAATTATAACATCACATTGTACCACTATTTGAGTTTAATTTCTCTTTTTTCATCCATACCACATTATTTTGGATTTATAAGAGTTTCTGTTGGTTTTTTTCAGCACCCTCTATCTTCTTATCGTGATAGTTTCAAGTTCATATTGTCGATTTTGGTTTCTTTTATTAAGTTTTAGACCATATATGCCCTATGAAACACTTTATTACTTTATTAATGTGTATCCTTTCTAGAACCATAATTATTGGTCTTGTGGGTGTATTTTAGTTATTAGGTGAAATTTATTTAACATTATGGGGATTCATGGTGATTAATCTTTCTAATTTTAAAGCTATTATGTACATACCATTTTTTCACATTTTATGAATTTTTAGTTATTGAAATTCATGGGGGTGTGTGAACAATGTGTAAATTTTTACTATGGTATCTATGTGATCACTAAATATTTATAAACGTGGTTGACCCTATATAGTTGTAGAAATCTATTTTAACTCTATTAAAGTGGGATTTCCACTTTGGTTGACGGGTGATTCTAGGGATTTTGACAATGAGAATTTGAACTTGCGGCAGATGTACGGGGGTAGCCGAGGCTAGAATGACAGGGTTAAATGAAGTTTTTGGTGATGAGTTCCTCACTTTTTCATACATTTTATGTTTGATATTTATTATTTCTTGTTAATATTGAGGATAAATTTTTGATATAAAGTATAACATAGGTTGTTTTGGGAGCTCTATTGATTTAGAATGGATGGATCTTGTGTTCTTGATGAGACCTCCCTTGAATGATAAAGGATGGGTCATGTGTTTATTATGAGGTCATGTCTTGAGAGATAAGTCATTGATTGTATGCTTTATTTATTTTGATGTTTTAATATATAGTTATAATCCATTAAGATTTTAAAGTAGTTAAAGATAAGGATTTATGGTAGTCTAGATACCAAATGATTACATGGAGAGTATTTAATATTTATTTATTTAGTTATGTATTAGGATTAATCAACCTTTGTAATATTATTTCAATTATAATATTTTATTATTAGTGGTCTGCTATAGAATTTACTCTCACACTCTATATGATAATTTTAATACACATGAAGAACTCATGATTTGGTATCTAGCTATGTGAATGGCCCCTAAGACATAATATTTTGTAGTCTATTATGGATGTAGAATTAGAAAATATAAAGACATTCTCCTAGATCTGTCAATGTTGTAATTGAATTATTATTTTGTTCATATGTTAATTGTATACATTGATCATCCATATGTTGGTTTCCATTTTTTACTTTATTTACTAGGTATTTTATGTTATTTGAAATTTCACGGGTTGATGTCATTATTAGTTATTTCACTATGTAAACATTCATTGGTGACATTATTAGAGTTTATTCTCTTATCATATTACATTGATGGTTTCCTGATATGGATGACGTAGTCTCCCCATGATGATGTTTTAGCCCTTATCACAAGATGGGAACCTCTTGTCTAGGGGGAGGCATATGTGAGATCATTTGTTCCTCATGATCAGGCCCATTGATCAACTTTATGTCATAAAAAGTGGAATAAGAGACCATTTTTTTATTTACAATTTCTTACTTTTTAATGGAAATAAATATGTTGGGGAATAATTAAAATTTCATTCTACTGTTTGGCCAATGAATTGATAATTTTTTACTGAGTTACCATGGTTATAGTAATTTTTTTGTTTGTGATGTAACATTTTCATAATGTTCCTGTAGTATTACAGTTCTTCCTCTATTTATGAGATTCTCCATTTCCCAGATTTTAATGGGTGAGTGAGTTAATGCCTTATGTGTTGGCATGTACACTTAAAGGTAACATTCATGGATTCCTAGGATTGATTTTATATTAAACTAATTAAATTATAGTAATCATACATTAGGTCTTTCCCCAAAAATATAATTAGTGAAATTTAATTAATTATTTCTTGATAATACTATTATTTTTAAAATTAGGGAAGGGGATAATCTATAGGTACTGAAAAAAATGGATTACGCCTTGGGAAATTATTAAGAGGGTTGTGTCGAGTGGTAGTTGACAGTTCTGAAGGGTGTGTTTCCAAGAATCATCATGTGTGAATTTTATGTTTAATTTCATTAGTATTTGTAATATTCAAACGACTTTTGAAATTTTTGATAATATATTTGATATTTTTAATAATTTAACTTAATTTAAGTCCCCTATTTCCTCATATCGACAAGTTATAATATGTTCTTGAAGTGGGGAATAATATTTTTTTACCTCATAATGTCTAAGATGGTTAACTTGATAAAGATCCTTAATATGACATTGTGATTCAGGTCAAAATACTCACTTTCTAGATGTTTTCGATATCTTATTGGTGGGAGGTGGAGACTCCCATAAAATAGGGCTGAAGATAGTATATTTCACATAGAATTTCTAGATATAGTTTACTCCATCATTCTAGGTCATGGGTGGTCATCAGGATTCCAATGTATGGATAAAGAATCATGATGGGTATTTTGATATATTTGATATTCATAATGATCATCAGGGGAATTTAGTTCTTTATATGCAACATGGACCTGTAAGAAGGTGGTGGGGCTTGATAATACAAGTTCTAAGACATGAGGTTCTATGATGGGATTATTTTAAGGATAAATTTTTGGAGTAATTACTCCCAATGAAAATATAGTCTAATATGGAATAGGATTCCATGGAGCTTCAATAGGGGTGATGTTTATGGATGATTATGTTACCCTTTTTCTAGAGTAGATTCAATTTTCTCTATTTTTGGACAAGAACAAGGATCATAAGGATGGGAAGTTTGATATCATTAATATTTCCATGGAGAAACACTAGGTCCATAAATTTTACCTAAGATCATATTCAAATGTGTCAATCTGGCTATCTCCATTGTGAAGGTATTAGACGAGGAAAAAATATTATTTATTCCTCCTGACTAAAATGGACTAACAGGTGTTCTTTAATGTTGGGATATCATTTCTTATTTTAGTGATCAAAAGAGTAGATCTATTTATATATTCTAGGTCAATGATATGTAACCAGGGTAGGGTGGTTGTTCATCTCTTCTAGTACTATGATGTACTTCTATTGTGTATTTTTATTGCTTTTGTAATGATAATTGTTTCATCTTGTGTTCTAGTCAGACTAGGTAGTGCAATTTATATTGATTCATGAGAAATTTCCTACATTTTGGTCATGGTACTCCTAGATATATGTACATAGAGGACCAAATAAGACATTTTTCATAAGTTCTTTTATAGGTGGACTATTATTGGATTGTGGGGTTACATCTGTGTAGTTGGGATGTTGGGATATCATAAAGTCTCATGGAATACATGGATATTGATTCCACACAGGTCAACTCAAAATGTTAGTAAAGGAATGTGGTGGGGGCTTATAGATCTAATATAGGACAAGTTTATGCTTTATTCTAGGTTCCAGCTAACGAATCCATGGGACATTCAAAAAAGTGAGATATTGTTTTAATTTACATGACACCTTCTATTGATCTATATGATATTTAGACTTCATATTTCTTTATTTATTATTGATATGTATATATTTTAGGGATGATTGCATAGTTTTGCCCTAGGTTTATATAATATTATATAACTCTTTGTTATAAGACATAATTTTTCATATATCTATCACATGTTTTATAGTGGTTAAAGGTTGTGGACATTTGTAGGATTTTCATGTTTTGGATATGAGAATCTCTGATGTCATTTTTGGAATGAAATGGATGATTTAATTTTAGGCCCAAATTGATTCCTTATATTTTTAAATTTCTTTTACCACCCTCAAGGGGAGTGTGTATATTCCTGTGGTGAGAAAAGATGATCAACAGGTGTAGATGGTCCTAATTTAGGCCTACAATGATTCATGATAGGGCAGGTGGGAGGTATCATTCATATATCTGAACTAATGACTATTCAAGCTATTTTTCCTCAAGTCGTGGACCCGTTAGAGGATATTTTTATAATTTTTTATTAATAAAATAATCTATAAATTGAGATTTAGTTCATTATTTAACGAATTCTTGGAGAAAAGACCATATACATTAATCTTTCCAAATAACATCATCCAGTATGAAGGAGTGTAATTTAAAACTTTTGGATCTACTGGTGAAGTTCATTATTCTCTATAGTACACATCCTTGGGGTTATCTAGTTGTTTCTCTATTCTGGATGATGGTTTCCTTCAATTATGTGTGGTTTTACAAAATTTTAACTAGGTCACTATGGAAAACCAATATCCATAGTTTAGGAATGATGACCAGTTTGACTAGATGATGGGATCTTGAGAGGTTTAGATGATCAATTTATTATAAAGGATTCAAAAAATTTATTCATGTTTTTGGCTATACCAAGGATGAAATTTATATATATTTTTTAGTTTTATTATTATCTTATGATTCAATATTTTATGATTAACGCAACAACATTGATCATAACTATCAGGAAACTAGGTTCTTCATAACTATCTAAAATCTATTTTTTTATAGTGTTTATAAATGATATATTTGTATATTCGTGGACCTAGGAGACACAAACAGATAAAATTGGAATTTTATTATGTATTATTTGGTAATATAACCATTATTCCAATTACTAACAGTGTTACTTTTGGATTTAGGAGTTTTGGTTTCTCTGTTATGTAATTTTTGAGGAAATAATTTCTATTTACCTATAGAAGGTTAAAGTAGTGATATATTTGTATTGAACCATTAATGTGTCTGAAATTTATAGCTTATTTATAGTATTCATGTTTTATAAATTGTTCATTATATATTTTTATCTCATTTAAGAACATATTATTTGAATTTACAATAGGGGGTTTATATTGAATTTTAATAACGAGTTCTAAAAGTATTTCTGGGAGTTGAATAAGTGGTTTTTATCCACCTATATTCTGATTCTTTTAAACCTTAAGATCAATTAAATAGACTATTTTGAAACCTATGGTTTTATACTATGTTCTATTCCAATATAGTGGGATTTTGTGGTCACTTAGGGTTTTTTCAGCACTTACCTAACCATTTAAATTACAATACTCATTATCTAGAGCATTTAACTATGTTACAATCTTGGATTTTTCTTATCTAATTATATCTTTAGGGATAGGGGTTTCTTTTACATGGTAAACAATATATTTTGACATATATTATCCCAATGACACTTGAATCTGTTATAAATTTGTTGGTAGGGTAACTTTATACATTCAACTTCCTGACAGTATAAACCCTAGTAAATAATAATTGTATTATATGTTCTTTGATTATAAAAACATATAAATTACGATTTTAGACTAATATCAAGCAGTGTAAACTTATAAACTTTATCATATACTAGCATTTGGGATTTTAGGGGGATTCATAAGTCAGTTTTTAGAATCATTTGACTGTTACAACTTTTCTCATGGGTCAAGAAAAGTATATCTCATTTTCTAACTCATATTTATATATAATGTGGAAATTCCTCATGGGGGGTGATCCTATATAGGGTTGGGATCATGTTTAATATGAAATATTTTAAATTCATATAAATGAAGTGGCCTGCACAACAATGAGGGAAGAGTTGGTGTGAGATTTCCATACCATGCAATGGGTGGTGTATCCAGGTTTCACCAAGATATATTTGGATAAATGGTGGTATTTATTGAGGCTAGGCATGTGCAAGGATATCACATGATTTTTTACAAGTCTCCATACCTATTATAAGGTAAAGATAAAGAACTATAAACTTGGTGGTTTACATTAATCCATTATATTTTGAATATAAAAATGGTTCTAGGTGAGTATTGAGTTCATCATGGGGATTCTCAAGCCTTATAGGACTCATAAAGAGGTATGGGAGGTATTTTATTAGTTGATTATGGTTTCACATTTATTCCATATTAAAAAGTAATATTCTATAGCTCATCTATAAAGGTTTTATATTAATGAGAATGTGTGGTAAAATGATGCTCCTTTGAGCATACAATTAGATAAGGATGTGTTATTTACATCATGATTCTAAAAAGTCCTACATAATGCCATTGTGATTCAACTAGATATGATAATTGTATATGACCTATAGAAAAATATAAAATTAGTGAGTATGATCCTTATATTGGTTCATATTCTTGATGAGTGACTACTTGATTTTTTATGATATTTGGAAGTCCATTCGGCCCTGACTGAGTTTACATATAATAAATTTTTTATGCCTAAATCTAGATATCCCTCTTTGGTGATATTTATATATGGTAATTCCCTTATTCGTTTTTTTGGCCATAGGTGTGTTAGTGAACTATGATTGGTCCATTATTTTTTAAGTGAAACATTGTGGATGTGTAGTCGATCCCGAAGAAATTTTTTTGCGAAGATCATATAGGAATCATAATCAGCAACAGGTAGTGAAATGAGGATTTTATTGTAGGAAACTTGTTATTCTTTTGTGTATCTCCTCATTTAGGATATCAATAGTTATGGATTTAGGGGTGGTTGGGACATGGTGTGTGGGGATATTTGATATTGTAAATTTGATTAGAATAGCATATTATTGGTTAGATATTCCACCACATTATTGATGTATAATTTTTTTCATGTGTCGTTCCTTCATTGGTATGAGACTTACCATGTTAATGTGATTGATTTTGAAAATGTATATTTGTAGGAAGATTATTCATTCAAGTACGGTCTAGACTTGATTGTTCACTTGAGTGAGAATTTACTATGCTAGAAGATGGTTCTTACTATCAAATTAATCTGGTATCATGGGCTAACACAATATGACACTTGGGTTTGGTAATAATATGTGAAGTAAATGTTGATAGATCTATTTAACCATGATCCCTAGATGTTATTTTCAAGGATGAGATATCCTTTGAAGGGGGTTTTTATAAAAGTGGTGACATGAATTGGTCACCCAACTTATGTACCTATAAAATTTATTGAAATAAAAGATATGAATACAAGCATGAGGTGTAAAGGACATACACTAGCTAGGATTGAGGGAAATACAATCTGTGATTTATAGAATTAAATAATCAAGATCTCTACCAACAACAACGATCCGGACATCCTCACATAAACTATTACATGATCTAGAAAAGTGAAATTACATGGTAAGCAATCCCCTCATCTCCACTACATATAGAATTGATACATCAAGAATTTTAATAGAGCATAGATATATTGCAGTCTTGAGAATTGTTTGGATGGACTAACTCTACAAACAATTAGGTGAACCAAATAAACCAAAGGCAGATAAATTCTTTGCAAGTCCTTTGAGGGGTTATTTGTAACTACATTCAAATTTTGATTGATATTATGGTTTAATTTATCCCAATAAAATGAATCATTCATGGTTATAGTTTTTTAGGGGTCACTAGTGGCATGTTGGTCAGTTTTTTGGAATATGATATGGGCCTACAACTAGAACATAAAAGTAGGATGCATTTAAGAGGTGACCATGGTTCATTGTATTGATTATTTAGAGTAGAATACTAAACCCATATATTTAATCAATTATGTTGTGAATCCACATTCACATCATGGATGGTGTAACTCAGGGGAAATTCATTCCATTAAAACTATGGTCATTCCATGAATATCCTCATGTGATGTTTTTTGAGAATGTTAGAATATTTTCTTCAACCAAGACCACCATTTGAGCTCTCTCTCCCTTCACTCAACCCCCACTGATGATTTTTTATTCTTATGAGTTTTTCATTAATGATTTGGGATCCTTCATCTCTATCACATGAAGGTGTTAGGTTGTTCTTGTTTTGAAATGTTTCTCTCAATGTATATAACTGTATCTAATTCTTAAGTAACACCTTCTTCCTTTTTTTCATATGTAAAAATTTGAAAATCATATTATGTTGATATTGGGGATGATTTTTTGGATTCAATGTATTTATATTGAACGAGTTTGTTTTTGTTTATTGTTGATATTCTGCACACTCTAGGTAGGAATTACGTACCTCTTTATAGAATTTGTATGATTTTTTCTGTGTAAAATTGAATCTTGGTGTGTCTGTAGCACTATGGGAATTATATTTTTTGTATCAATATGACTAGTTAATTCCTTATAGACATGTTTGAACCTTAAAATGGATATAAATATGTTATAACTTAGTTAATTTCTATTTACACATCGATACATTTGTGGTTTTAGGGAGTTATTCTTGGTAAATGTGAACTTGTGGAAATTGTTCGTGTTTAGTAAAAGTTATAATGACTTGGTAAAATTTAGTATAGGGTGAAGTGAGGATTTCCGTCAAATGTGAGTACATTTAGATTTTGATATTTCTTACTTATTGCAAATATGTGGGTGAAACATATATAATAATAGATAAAATAAGAAGTGATGGGATCTCCCATGAGAGATAAGTTATGGATTATTTGTGCTTGATGGTACCCACCAAGAGATAGAAGATATGGGATAGGTGTGCTTCGTGAGAATGTGTATTAAGTGATAATTCACTGTCCATGTGATATTTTTTTTGAGGTTCTTCTTGAGACATTGCATTTGGATTGGAGCCTATGTATGTATTACTGGGGAGTCGTGATGTCTTGGTCAACACATGATGACTTTGTTGGTATTTCAAGATTACTTATTTATTTAGTATTTTCAATGCATCCTCATTTATTTTATTATTTAACTTATAATAGGGTCCAAAAAGTTGTGTCCAATAGAGTTTATTCTTATAACTTGAACATGAAAAATTATGTATGCCGAAAATTATGAAAATAGAAGCATCAAAGGAATTGGGTTATATAATAGACTTGTTAGTAGACTATTGTTTTCATGGATTTATGTGATATGAGTACATTATTTTGTATCTTTTATAGAGGTGGGTCATTTTTTTCTTATTTTCAGTGTATAAACTAATCAACCATATTTGGGGATCCATTTTAACTTATGTTTATAGAAATTGTAATTTATTTGATACTTATAGGTTTGTGTTTTCATTATTCCCTTTTATAGTATATTTAGAATTTAATAATCTATTATTCTATTTCTAAGGGGGTTATTAAATAATGGGGGCATAGTGACCTTGCATTGTCGTTTAGCCATTATCACTACTCAAAAATTTATTTCCTATAGAGAGAATAACATGAGGGCATGTGTTCTTCTAAATGTGGCCTAGTGATTTGGGTTGGAGAGACACATTAGGGTTATAATTAGGAACCATACTTCATTTATTCTGATGAAAATCATGATGAGAAAAAGATAATTCATTAATATAAGTACCTATTAATTCATAAACATTTCCAATTCCCTTATCTTCTCTACTATTTAAAAATATCATTCTCCACTATAATGATGATGTATTAAAATAATTATTATTATCTTAAAATATTATTATTATTGTATAAGTCTAAACTGATACATATTCCAAGGAATAAAATGTTATAATCTACATTAACAATTCTAGACCAACATAATCATTTTCATCATGAATAAGTATCAAGTAATTAATAATGTTAAAATATGATGTAATGGAGTAATTTATTTCATGAATATGGTTCTAAAATGAGGACACATAAATTAATTATTATTTTAATTTATCTTTTTATTATCGGTAAATCATATGAAACTTAGTCTACTAGAATTCCATTCCCTTAAACCATACCAATATCTTCCCTAAAATTAACATGGGAATGGATAAATAATTATAAAAAATGATTATAATATCATTAATATATTTGTCATGATTAAATTGGAATTAATAAATATGGAAAGATATCTCCATTATAAAAACTTTTATGAGACAATCAAAATTAGTAACATCCGATAAGGAAAATAAAATATAACAAATAAATATATATATAATGAATGATTATAATTGAAGATTATAATTGGTAATTGATGTGAAATAATTTCATAAATAATTTACTAAGATGTTTATGTTTTCTACATTATAGGTTAAATAAATTTCATAGATGTATGGAGTAAAAGTGAGGGTATATTTTCTAGTCTAACTATGAAATAAAAAAATTTATGTTTAAGAAATAATTAGGAAATACATTATATTCCTTATATCTTAAACCCATATATTTTCATCTCTTATAGTTATTTTTAAGGTCTAAATGTATTAATATAATTTCACCTCCCATTGGTTCACAGTTCAACCAAATGAGTGTTGGTAACTTGAATTGATAATATTATTAATTTTTTGAAACAAACATATTTTCACTATGTATTTTCTATAATGAATTATAATTTAAATTGTTTGTTCTACCTGTAATATTAAACCTCATAAAACCATTTAAAAATATAAAACTATGAAAATTAATCATTATAATTTGTGTGAAAAATATATGTATTGAAATTTTTTGGAATACTTAGAAATAAAAAAACCATAATCAATGCTAAGGAATTGATAAATTAAATTATTGTTGCTGAATGATCAGTAATACGGATTTGTTTTAAATGTTAAATTTATAAAAATTAAATTTTTATGTGTTTTCTTTTTTTATGGATAACATATATTTTATATATCAATAATATATTAACACAAATTTCATTAGTAATTGACAGGAAATAAGAATAAGAGCAGTTAATATTTATAATGAATTTATTTTCTAATGAAAATTGTTATATATATATATATATCTTATAATTTAAATTATCACCATTTAGGATATTTTTAATAAAATAAAATTAATTTTTAAAATATTAATGTGAATATTTTCTCAAGAGGATATTTTTTTATTTTTTTAAATAATTTTTTTGTGAATGGTGAAAAATAAAATGTTTACCAAAACTATAAATTTTATAAGATTATCAGTATATATGAAAGAAAATGACGTTTATAAACACATTTAATCGATAAAATATTTATTTTTTCAAGTAATATTCAACACTTTTAATTAAAAATATGAATTTTAAAATTTTATAAACCTAAGTAATATTTTCTATGTAAAGAAACAGTTTTTATACTTTTAATTAAATTAAACATTACATTGGTAAAATTTTGTTTTTGATTTCTATAAATGAAAAAAACATGTATATGTTTTATTATAATTAAAATGTTACCAAAAAAGCCAATTAAATTTATAATCATACCCTACACATAAATTTGAATTCTAAAAGTTTTTTTTTCTAAAAACATTTATTTATGCGTTATATGTGTTAATGCTAAAATTGATTATTTTTAAACATTGAAATTGATTATAACGTATTAATTAATTTTTGGAAATTTTAGTTAAAAATTATATAATATGGTTCATTGTATTTTCAGTTATTAAATATAAATTACACAGGTAAAAACTAGTTACCAAGGTATAACCAAAAATGAAAAAATTAAAATTCTAAGAGTAAAGGACTTAAAAATGGTGAAACAATTTGTGATAATTAATGTTTAAGTTATTATTTTCTTTATATCATTCAAAAATTAATTATTTTTCTTTTTTGGGATCTATAAGACATTTGAATATTTTCCTCTTTTAATATTTTTTTGAAATATTTATAGAAATTTCATTCACACCACATATAAAAGGGACTTTTAACCACCCCTTCAATAAAATTCAGAATTTTTTTCATGAATATGTTAATTTATTAAATTCCCTATAATCATATTTCACTCTTTTGAATTTCTAGTCACAATATTTTGTCTTAATACCTTCCTTTCTAAAGAGTCCTCCAAGGAAACCCCAAGTCCTCAACATGAGTACTAAATTTCCAAAATTTCATTTATTTTCTATATTACTATTAAAATGATATTTTTCTCATTATTATATGATTACATTATTATTTTTCGAAGAATAAGATTCATTATGTTCATGGAATATATATTAAATACCATTTCCATTTTCCTTTAGGGGAAATGACATTCATGCATGGGTGCGGAACATCATGTTTCATATTCATTAACCACCGTATATGGATGGTATTAATGTTTTATTTAACAAATAAATGTGTTAAGTAGAATATATTTTATATTCATAATATCTTATAAAATTTTTAAATTTATCCCAATATATATAACATTAAATCATAAATCTTTTGTATGTGTTAACGTCCACCTCAATAGGATAAGTTCATTCTATTTTTCCTTCTCATCAATCCCTTTAATGTATGGTAATTAGAATATGTTTAATCGATAAATATGATTTTTATGAAATTATGATATTCATATAAAGAAAAATTTTGGAAACCTATTAACAATATGAGAAATTAATAGTTTTGGGGATTTCAAATATCCAAAAGAGCATTACAAAATCAATATATTACAACTTTATTCTATTTAATTAAATTTTATTGGATATATTATTCTCTTAATTCATTATAATAGTAATATATCACAATTATAAACAATAAATAAGTACATTATTCTTTGGTTATAATGATTTGACAATTGAATCACTTCATAATAACCCAATAATTATGGTATTCTCTTGTTAAGGTATTTTTGACCACCTACAAGAATAACGCTATACAATAATATAAAGTTTGACAATGAGAACATAATTAATGATAATATATTATATTAATTAGAAGATAGTAATTTTCATTTTTTATTGAATTGAGAAATTAATTTTGAACTTATTAATTAGGATACCAATATATGTTTATTATAGATCACTAAAACATGTTGATCTTTGACTTTATCTTGATAAATAGTAAGAAAAAATACCATAGAATGAAATTGGAACATTGTAGATTATTATTAAACATAAATTATATTAAACTTTATCATCTCTTAAAGATTACATTTTTGGTGAATAATGATTACCATTCCCACTCTTACTAAACTAGTTAAAAACTATAAAGACTTCTCATGCCCAATATTGAAAATAGATAATAAGAAGCTAATATAAATGTAGATCATATTTATAAATTAATTTTTTAAAATGTTATTTATATGAATATGGTTTTGAAATATATGATTTTGATATTTATTTTGGTTATCTATTACACTCATGAGATTTTTTGTAAGTAATTAAATATTTAAAGAGGTTTCTTATATAAAATTAAAACTCATAATCCATTTTTCTAATTATAACCCATTTATTTGTTGTAATTTTTTATCTAATATAACTTTAAAATTTGTATAAATATCATCTCATTATTTGTAATATGTAATTTTTCATTTGAAACCATATCCTTAAATTATTTTTATGTTAATGTCTCTAGTATCATAATTTATTGTCTCATTTTCAACTCTATAATACATGTATGAAATTTAAAACCGTATTTTCTTTTATTTAATATGTTCACTACAAAACTGACTTCATGCATAATGAATTTATTTTATTTAGTTATATTTTATTTTTATTATATCCCTATAATTTTCTATTTATTTTTACATTACCATTACCATAAGGGTTTTTCATTTGAGTTCTACATCCTTGAGATTTGATTCATATTAATAACTTATTTTCCTTTTATAGTGTAATATTTTTTGTGGATGGACTTTTAAATCCTTGAATACTACATTATTATACTTGATTATTTGCATTAAAATCCATCAGTTCTTTTGTATTTTTAAATCATCCTCTATTATTGGCATATTTTTTGTTCCAAACAATTTCCTTTGTGAACACTCAATATATCCTTCCTTTAATTGAAGAGTGTTCAACTAGATTCCATACCCCAATTTATTGTGTAAATAATTAACTTATTATTATTATTTTTACAATTTGTGTTTTTATTTTTAGGTATGCTTACATATAAATCTATTCCATTTATTGATTAGGAAAATATTGAAATTCCATATAATTGTTTTTAAAATATATACATTTTTAGATTACTAAGGAAAATTGATTATTTATTTTTTATCCAAAAAACATTTCTTTCAAGATGTATTATATCCATGTTATCTCATTTATTGACTCTGAATTTATTGATGTCTCACATGTTTGGATCTCAATATATATTTTTATTGAATCTAAAGGCATGTTTATTATGAATTGTATTGATATTCATATCATTAATATGGTAAATGTGTTCCACTTAAAGTAGTGATAGGTTGGACATATATTACATATCTCCATGGTGAATTATCTTGGGTATTTTAGTGTATTTATACCTAGAACAAAATATTTTTCTAGAAACCGAGCATCAATGCTAAGATCATTATATCATGATGTCTTATCCTAGGGCATTAAATTAGTTTTCCAGCAATATGAATGTCATCGCTAAATAACTACTTTTTATTATCCATATGAACATTTTATTATATTTTTTACCATGGGTATATTATTAATCCATTTTAAATATATTATTACATTATAATTGTTTATATATTTCAACCATATTATTTATGATCATCTTATACATAGTTTTGATCATTAATTGATATTTCTTTCGTTTACCCATACTGATTGTATGATTTAAAATTTATAATGTTTTAGTTTGTGGAGGATATGATGAAATATATTACAAATGATATGTCATATATAATATCTTATTTGAATAATTTTTGGGGGATTTTAGAGACTTATTATTGATTATGTAGTTTATTCAGAATAGAAAAAATGTCTATTTGACAAGAAAGATATGGTGTTTTTATTTAATTTTTTTTTCTAACTCTCTAAAACAATAAACATAAAATGCATATTAAATATATTTAACTCAACATTTTTAATGATTGTGTAAGTATTAATTGAAAAAGTTTGATCTCTTTGTTTATTCTTAATGATGATATGTAAATAAGGTATTTATATACTCTAGATCTGGGAGTGAGGATCTAAAGAATATCTGTTTTTATAAAAGGAGGGTTTATATAACATTATAGGTTAGGATATTTATTTATGTGTTAATATGTTTTATATGATCATATGTTCAAGGGATAGATAAACCATATGGTTATTTTAGGTAATACTAAATTGTTTAAGGATTAGTATAAGAGAACTTTAGAGAAAACTATAGGGATATGATTAGTGGATATGTCTACATATATTATAAAATATCTACGATTTCATGTAGTTGAGATTGTGTGGTTATATAAGAAGTTAGATTTCTATCGAGATACTGGAATTTGGATGTGGTTGTGGTATTTATGAATCACCATAAAAAAATGGATGGTTCAGTTTGAACTCAATAGTCACTATGGGACATGATGAGTAGCCTTAAGTCAACACACCTAGATAGACACATCCATGATATATAATTTTGTTAATCACATTTCCTTTAAAACAATTTTGAATAAAATTTTCAGGTTAAAGAATTATGTTAAAGAATATGAGAGAAACTATCCTAAATAATCCAAGATTGAAATGATAATGATTTTAGTTGAATAGAAAGATAGTGTGATACTTTTTAAGAGTAATACATTTTGATTTTGAATATTTCAGGTTGAATATTTCATATAAATAAAATATAATAATACATATATGGTGTTCAACACTAATTTTTTTTTAATTTTGGTTTTACTAATGGATTGATCAAGAATGAACTAAGTTTTCAATGGATGTCATAGAAAATGCAGATACTTTCCCAATAATAAATCTTATTAGGTAAGATTGGGAGTGAGAAATATTGTGAATATACGAAACCTATTATCAAGAATTATGTTCATAATGTGAAAATAGGTGAGTATTTACACACAATAAATAATAGAAGAATGAAGTCTCTTGAATGTTTAGGAGATGATGATGATTAAAGAAAGAGAAGTTTTCCTTCTTCATGTCAAAACATTGGTAAGAATCACTAACCATGATGTCTTAATAAAACTTTAATATGTGTTTTATATAAAAAAGGAGGGAATAGATAACCTAATCTTAAATAAAATGTGCATAGATAAGTTGAACTGATGAAATTAAGTAGAGTTCGTCTAGATGTACCACTAATTGTTCCATTTCATAAATGTTGGAAATATAGAAACTATCTAAGATAATTATGTAATCCATTGAATAACATGTATGATAGGAATAAAAAAATCCAAGACAAGGGAAATCCATTCAAACCCTAACCATATAGGTGGGTTATAAAAATGACACAACATGATTAACACTTATCAGCCCCACATAAATTATTATCTCTTTTCATATATTCTTCCTTGATACCAAGAACAAAAAATCCACACCACAATGATAATATTATGAAATACTAATAAAAATTGAAGGGGTATTATTATTTTATACAAATTTAATAACTCCTAAAAAATATCTTTATAGTAATTTCCTTCCAAAAATCTCATTATCCTTCTTTTAGTAAACTTTTATATGATATTAGGTATATATTGGATATCTTAACTATGATCACCTTTTAATCCTAACTATAATCTCCCTATGAAAAACTATACTCCGATTATATTGGGGTATATAATATAAATTCTTTAAAAAATTCAACATTAGATGTATGACTATTATGATAGAAAAGTCAAGTTTATAAGTTGTACCAAGTATATTGAGGATGAAACATAATTAAAAATTAAATATGAAGTCATATATATGTCTTATGGTAACCATTATCTATTTCATTATTTTAGAGTAATTAATAAATTTGGGATGCAATTAGTGATGGGGGAAATGTAATGACATGGGGTTTCACTATGTATTTTCATTAAATTAAAATTAAGTTAATAGATTTGTTATATATATATAATATAAAAGTAAAACAAACCTTATAACAATTTATAACTACTAAAAATAAGAGATATAATTATGGGTAAAAATAGATGTAACTGAATAATTAAATATTTTATAAGTGAAAATAATCATCATTATCCATGTTTATCCATTGATAGATTAAATTTGTGTTTCTAAAAACACTAATAAGACACATTTATTCTATAAAATATAAATTTTCTAAAAGTTTAAATTTTATGAGTTTTTTAGAATTATATTTAAAATATATTATAGACATAAATACTATGCTAACACCTATTTGAATAGTAATTGATTGGAAATAAGTTTTAGAGTACTATTACTATTGAAAAATTTATTTTCCCAGGAATTCCATTTTCATTATGTTTTTATATTGTTTATTTAAAAGTTAAATTCTTATATTTTTTATTTTTTATTTGAAAAAAATATAATTTTTAGTTTTAGTATGTGAGAATTATCTTATGATTATATTTAATATATTTTCTAAAATAGTTATTTTTTTTGTTGAATTGTGGAAAATAAAATTTGTTACAAAATTGTAATTTCTGTAACTTTTCTAATATATAATAATGACCAAGAAATTTATAAAACTTTTAGTTTTTACATTATTTATTTAAGGGGTAAAACTGGTAATTTTTAAATATCATTCTACCATGAATGCCTGAATGCTTGATTTTTATTAACATTGGATAATACCTTTTTAAAGGTTGAGGGGTAACATTTTCATAGTCACTAGACCAAAAGTCGATATACCTTGAATACAAATCCATTTTTAATACCCATGTAAACTGAAACCATAAGGAAAACCATACCAACATATATATATATATATATTGATTGAACTCCCAACCTTGTGAGGAAAAAATGCTTGAAATGTCATCTGCTTACACATTTCCTAGTCTCGATGGAACCCTAATGAAAACTATCCTAGCAAATATATATGTTTTTTATCAAACTCCCAACCTTGTGAAGTTGCAAAAATAGAAATACCCAATGCTTGCACAATACCCAATCCCAATAGAAGATTACACACCCTCTTAAATGTCCACTCTGGTAGACTAGAAATCCTTGGTGTTGTTACTCAACCCCCATATGGATCTACAAATTTTGAAAATCAATTCCTAATTTTTATGGTCGTCAATCTACAGATCCACATCCACCTATCCCTGATGCACTATCTCTACTACTCCAAAATGATTTGATTCTTGTCGTCATCAGGCTAAGTCATCCACATGTTGTTGTCGTTCCCATCGATTTCACTGAAACTAGACATTTCCTTCTACCATCTGCACCATCTCGTCGGTCCACTTGCATCCCGATGTTTTTCATCATCCCCCTCCCCCTCATGTCGTCTTGACCTACCCCACATCCCCCTAATTTCGACCCAGCCGCCACCCAGTGCATCCTTCCTATTACCTCTATCGTCGATGCTAAGGCATACCGAACTGATCCTGCACCACAACTCTGTCATTTAAGCTGTCCACCAAAACCAGTGTCGCCACCTTCCATTGTCGACACAATGCCCAACGACCCAAATATCGCTCCCACTGTGTGATTAGCCACCTGATTAAAGCATGAATAAATCCCCCCACCCCATAAAGGGGAAAATATTGGGATTGGATCCTGGGATTCATGAGGTATTATAGGGTGCCTTTTCCACTAGGCCAGACCACAAATACTTTTAAATATGATTATAAATTTTATCATTTTAGTAATGTTTGTAATATTTCATAATAAAAACTATTTTTGGTCTTTTTATTTAATTAGATTATATTTTAGTGAAATTTGGTTTTAAATTGACATTAAATACACATAGTTATTAGTGTAAAATATTTTACATCATTAAAAAAATAAACCTTTTTAATTTTTTCCTACCCTAATTTTTTATGCTAAAAAATACACTTTTTAGGAAAAATGATTTTTAGAAATTACAATTGCTAATGTTAATATTTCATTTTATTAAAAATTAAAATATTTTCTGATAAAATGGATATAATATTTGGAATGAATATGTCCAAATTATCTAATTATGGGATCTTATTTTTACACATTGAAATTAAATTATATAGTTAAAAACTATTTTCCATAGTAGAACCAAAAATTGTAAATGTTAAAATTCAAAGAGTAATAAACATAAAAATATGTGTAAAACATGTGTAAAAATGAATATTTGAGGGATTTCCTTCCTTATATCATCCCTAATAAATAATTATAGATTTTAAGAGCCAGATGAAATATCAAACATGCACTATATTTATATTAATTTGAAATATATATATATAATCCCATTCTTACCACTTACAAATGGATAAACTCACAAGGCATTTAATTCCACTAAAAAATTTGGTTTCCTCTTTAAAGTATTCTCTATTAAATACCCTAGAATCATATTTCACCTTCTTAAGATTCTAAACAAAATCAATTTTCCAAAACCCTCCCCATCAATTTAGTTCATCAAGGCGAGGACAAAGTCCTCAACATGATTATTAATTTTCCTCTATTTTATTTAATTTATAAATAACATTTCCAAATAATTTTTTCCCTCTGAAATATAATTAATTACTTATTTTTTTAATACTATATTTTATTATTCTAATTAAATATCTATTAACCATATTTCCCATTTTTTCTCATGAATAAAAATTATATTTGTTTATATGTATGGACTATTCCATCCACAAAGCATCATGCTCTGTTTTCCTTAACTAGGTAACAAGAATATTTCTAATGTTTAATTAATTAATTTAGTATGATATCTATGAAATAATTTATATTTTTAAATGATAAAAACAATTATACATTTATATCATTATTTATAAAATATAATCAGCAACCATGTGTTTGTGCACCAATCCACAAACATGGAATGATTTATTTCAATTTTATTCCTTTAATTATTCTAATTAATAAATGATATTGTGAATTAATTTAATAGAGAAATATGACTTTTATGAAATTAATATTTTTATGGTAGTAAAAATTGGATGGCCTATGAAAAATATTAAAAGTAAACAACTATGGTAATTTCAACCATCCAAAGAGAGTTCTTATTGGAAAACATGATTTCTTATTACTATATTATAACATTTTATAGGTTATATTAATAATTTAATTAATTATAAAAATGATATATTACACTAATAAATACTAAATAAGTTTATTAGGATTCTAGTTTGATGATATGATTACTAAATATCTTTATAATCATTCATTAATTATGTAATAGTTTAGGTTGGTTTAACAACCTACAAAAAAATGCTATAACATAATTTCATGAATTATTCTCAGAACATAATTAATAATAACATATTATATTAATAATAAAATAAATATTTAATTTCTGATTAAAAATGGGAAAATTAATTTTTAACTCAGTAATTAAGATACCTATATCCATTCATTAATAATAATCTAAACATAATCTTCGGTAATTTGTTATCTGAGGATAGTAACTAAAACATCCATTGAATAAAATTATAGCTTTATAAATAACTATTATCCATCTATTATAGTACCTTTTATGATCCAGGAGTGATAAATATTTAGAGAAGAATGGACAAAAACACATCAATAATGAATCTTGTTTAAAATGATCAAGATTACTTATACCCAATATTGAAAATAAATAATAATTAACTAGTATGAATATAGAGATTAATTATAAATTATGATGCCCTAACCTCGGAGTCACTATATCAACTCTTTGGGAAAGTGATACCCCTAGAATAAAAATTTTCTCTTTATATACAAGAGGCTTCTGAGTAGTAACTAGGGCCCATAAGGTTACCATGGGGAGAATATTCTCTAATAATCCAAGTGGCCAATGCAGATGAAATAAAGGACAAAAATTAAAACCAAAATAATTAAATAAATCATAAAAAATCAAGTATTGTATAAATATATAAAAATTGATAAAAAAATCCATAACATTCTTATTGGGGGTATATAAAATAGATTTATATATATAATTCCAAAAATAATAAAATGGTAAAAAAAAAGTGGCCACATGTTTCCAAACACCCCAAAACATCTATGTGATAACTTAGTCTCTTTCTATAAGCTCAATCCCATCATAAATAAAACCTATTATATAGGGATCAATCCATTATCAAAACCTATATCCTTGAATTATACATTGGTACCAAATAGTGGCCCAAAAATGGTATGAGTATGACTTAATAGGCCACCAAGAATAGTGTCTAAAATCTTACCCATTTTAATCCAACATAGTGCATGCAATTGAATGTAATAAATAAGATTGATAATATTATTAAAAAAATAAAATAAAATAAACTAGATACATGGGATCCAAGGTGACACACTGTTCAAACCTACTTACATTTGATAGATCCATATGTCTCTATGAACATTCATGTGACACTTCTAAACCTAGTCAAGATCAAGAATCTAGATACTCGTAATTAGTGTGTGCAGTTGATAAGAAATAAAGGATAAAAAATTCAACCATACTTAAAAAATTAATCATAAAAAAATGAGGTATCATGTAAATAGATAAACAATGTGATAATAAGATCCTAAATATGCATATTAGAAATATAGACATATCAGATTAATATATATAATCCCAAAAAACAACAATAGGACAAATATAAAGTTTTGATTAAATTATGAGGATCTAATCCCATCATTACCTTTTATATATTTTTGGAAATAAATAAAATATATTATATTTAAAATAATTTATGCTATAGGGAAATTTTATAAAAATGTACACTATTTTTTCATTCCTAACATATCAATTTAATTTAATTTAACAAGGGTTATAACCAAATCTCAATTTCAACTCCAAGACACCACCTGTATTTATATTTGGTATTAAATAAGTAATATGTAAGATAATATCACCTAAAAGTGGTGTTTGGGTCCAAATTTAAATTATCCAAGGACTAGTTCATAAACAAAGGGAATTATAAACTCAAATTAGGGAACAAATTAATTTAGTTTATCTTATAGGACAAATTCAAGGAAAATTGGATTATAGAAATACATGGAATACATAATAAAAAAAAAGAAACTAAGAGGAATATCTTGAAAAACAATAAACTTTAGTTTGAAAAGCATCAGTCATGGAATATCGTGGTTTGATCTGAGAATAAATGAATTCTTTTGAGATGAAAGAAAAAAAATATATCAAAAAAATATAAGTTTTAAACAAAATGAACACAATAGACATTATATTTAATGAAAAAATGAGTAAGGAATAATCTTAGATATTCTATAAAAATTAAAACTCATAAAATAGAAGAATAATCTTATATGGAATGGAGGATATAAATCAATACTTATTAAATAGAGGAGGGGGAACCAATGTGATAGAAAAATGGAATAAAATTTGGTGAAAATCTGATAAAAGTGGTAAGGGTCATAAGGGTTTATTAGTTAATTAAACAGTTTGACTAGGGGTACGTTTTGGAAACACTATTTGATAAATTATTCTAGAATTTTTCAGACTACATAATCAAAAATCTATACACCCTACGTAGTTAAGAACTTTGTTACATAAACTTTGGAAAATAAATTTGGAATGGATTTCATAAAAATTTTATATTTTACATGATTTCTAGGACCACATAACATGGTTTAAACCCCATTTTCCATTTCCTTCTAACTAGTATGGTTGTGGTTCATGAATAGAAAAAAAAAATCCATAATAGTGCTTCCTAAATTACATCCTCAAAGCATGAAATTCCTCACCATGAACTCTTGAGAAACACTTGAAACCTCCCCTACACCCTTGAAATATTAACTAAGAAAACATCAATGGGATTTTAGAAAAACATAATGTGGTACATACCATAATAATATGATAGTTCTTTCTATATCCTCACAATAAATTAGTTTTTACATGAGAAGGACTATTAGAAATCTCTAGAATACTCTGTGGAAATAGAAATCCATTTGGGCCTATACTTCATCTTCTTAAACCCATTTCTACTTTTGGATGTATTCATGTTGTCACAACACAGAGACTAGAGAAACTGGTATTCCCTAATATATTGTGTCACTGATCCAAAAATATGAGATGGATTCTACTAAAATGATCCATCAACCTCTAAATCAATATCACTAACCTCAATATAATGTTATGTATTATGAAAATATGAAATATTTGTTAGAAACATAATGCATGACAATGAAAAATAATGAAATTTATAGTTGGTATTCCACAAGGATGACCCATTAAAAAATCATAAACTATCCCAGAAAAACATGATACAAATTTCCCCTACCTCCATAAATGATGGTGTTTCAATATAAGTGACACATAAAAGAATAACTATTCACCTAACTAATACATGAGAGTTTGCTAATGAAAATATACATAATTGTTATTCATAATTTTTATCCTTACCATCCATTTATGAATTAGATAGAAATCTTTCGTCATCTCCTACATAAGTCTCAGTCCAATCAATGTCACTTCTTCCATTTCTATCCTATACAGGGGTTAACAACAGTGTCGCCTAGATAAAGCCTCATAATGAACAATCTAAATGGACACCTGGAAACTATTTGGTACAAAAATTATACCATGTACATTCTATTCTCCCAAGGACCCAAATATTGAAGGGTGGAAGCTCTATTCATTCACAACTAGTTCTTTATAGTCCATTTTTACTACCTCTCAGTCTATAGTGGTAAGAAGTTCTTAAAAGATCCTGAATATAAATCTCCTTCTGTAACTCCTAGAAAAAGGGATATATGAAATGTTAATATCTTATTATAAATATTGTATAATTAACCCCAAGAAATAATACAAATTTATGGAAAAAAAATTTCTACCATATCATCTATAATGATGGTCACTAAGAGAGGGGATAAGTGAGAGGAAATGGTTAAGGGATCCACAGATACCCACTTGGGGTTATTCCCCTTATGTATCATAGATAGATGTGTCAAAAATTGAATTTTAACATTATCCTATTTTCATTGGATAATGGGAAATAATTCAAAGAGTCTAGTAGGATACTTGTGTGTAGGATTCACGTACTAATAGATTAAGAACCTCCTGAAAAAAACCATATATCTTCTTCTGCATTCTCAACCACAAGTTATATCCTTATATATACTCAAAAAAATTAGTTATCCTAGGATGATCTTACTCCTTATAAACATGATAATTCATCATTATATATTCAAAAGTTTATGTTGAAACCCAAAACACACCCATGAAAATGTTGGATCTCATCCTCATCATAATACCAATTTACTGGAAACTCTATACCATTAATTCAATTGTTTCTTTTCAAAACAAAATCTTGATTTGAAAACTTTCTACTCTTAATCTGATTTAGAATTATCAGCTACACAAATACAGATGTTAGAATTACTTTCCACTGATATTCATGCACTCCCAAATCCATCTCATCAAATATATCTATAAAAAACTATTCATTTCTAGACTCCCAAACAACTTGATTAAGATCCATCATTCATAAAGCATTAAAAACTATGTTTCCCATTTAGGGATTATTAGAAAATTAGAAAAAATGATTTCATATAACCCTCTCACATAGTATATAATTTCACAAACTACACAGATCATGCACTACTGTTACTGGTTCCAAGTCATGTGTTGAACAATTTTTTTTAGACCTAATAATAATGATCCAAATCCAAAAAATGACCTCCAAACATCATAATAACTCTATGTCCAATCCTTGATACATCACAATATACAATATAATCCATACAAGACTCGATTATGGTCATGATAAGTAATGATTTTAGTCTCTTCATCACAATTTGGAATATATCCTCACATGATTCAGACCATTAAAAAATCATCCCCACCATTATTAAGAATTGAAAATGGATCTACAAGGTGATATAATTCTTAAATAGTCCTATGGTAGAATGTTTTCACACCTGAGAAACTATGTTTTTTGAACACGTTATTATTCCACCCAAAAGATAACATAGCTCTAAATTTCTCTATATTAATAGTTACACTATAATTGAATATAATATTCCCTAAAATGTTAAAATTATCCAATCATATATGAAACATGGTGATTTGGGTACAAAGAAAAATCTAAATCAACGTTCCTAGAACCACTTTAACATGAATATATTCCCCTCCCAATACATGGATTACATTAAGATATTGTAAATGAATACAACCATTAATGAATCGAAATAATGGATAAAATAAGGATTCATTATGTATATAAACATACTTGGAGAATTTTTTTTGTTATTAATATAATGAGGTACTTAGATGCAACATATATTATTTTCAATGATATACTTGGTATTTATAATATTCTCACTATTCATGATGTTAAACTAACCTTGTATCAACCTTGAGAGGCTCACAATATTATCTTAGATAGGTTAACAATCTATCAATGCATGGAATTAGGTACCAATTCTTTACCATCAATTGATTTATCTTCCAATAATAGATAAAAAATCATGTGGAACCACCATCATTTTCTAAAAAAATTATTTGAGTCCCACATTGGGAATTAATCAGTCTAATAAACCCCTTAGCTTCCAAGTCCTCAATCTGAATCATATATTCCAAAATCTCTACTATATCGATCTGTAAAGGTGGAATATAATTAATCTTTGAACCTAACATAAGATCAATTATTGAAATTATTACCCTATTTGGTGGCATCCCAATTAATTTATGTAGAAACCATCCTAGAATTGATCTACCATGCGAGAAAAGACATCTTTCTAAATCCCCTTATCATACAACATCATACTAAGAATCTAGGAAACCAATTAACACATCTATTTAATATATGTTTTAGTATGTCTTTATTCTACGTCTTATTATGTTACATATATGTACTGTTGACCATAATTATTCTTAAACATCACCATCCAAAGGCTGTAGTAATCAAGTTCTCCTTTTGGAATTAGCTATTATATTAAGGGGTTTAGGACAAAATGATCATCTCTATGAATGATCGTACCTCATACTGTACAAGTCCCATGATATTGGATTGTGGGTGTAGGTTTCATTTCATGTAATTAGTGTGGTGATCCAGGAAAACATACATGGATATTATATCATTTCACATGAATATTTATAACATTACAAAAATATATGCCAGAACACCATTATTTTTTAGTGTCATTGGAAACATGGAAAAAATTATTCTAGTTAGGTGAAAGATCATTATCATATACTTTAATGATCTTACCCTTTATACCTCAAACTTAATACCTTTCTTCATAACCTAGGAAAAGGAAATATAACAAAGGGGCGAGCTTGAAATTATCTATAAGGGTAAATAAAGTAAATATGTATCCATAACCAAAATGTAAGGGTACGAGAACATGAGAATCACATTTTAATATCATAACCTATACAAAAATATCATAATCAGGAGACATGGAATAAATATTCTCATTTCATATGGCATGAAATTATAAGGTAATTAAGAATATGAACTATATGATCATATCAAATGCATAAGATATAGAATTTTTGGAACTCACATAAATATGAAACATCATTATCTATGATTCAAGGTGTACTGCCATAACCTATCATGGAACTACATGGGGATTATACTTACTAGTCCAGACACACCACCATCCCCAGTTATAGTCCTTTACATGAAAGTGCATAGGTTTTCTTATCTTCCTATAGTGGATTAGGTTTCTAAATCTTCTAATAGTGGATTGGGTTTCTCCATCTTCTTATAGTGGATTAGGATTCCCCATCATCTATAGTGGATGAAGCTCATCAATTTGATTCCCATCATTATCTCAAGAGATATAAATCATTACTCAATATATTGGAGGGAGATATAGGTCCCACCCATATCATAATTAAAGCATACATACATGAGCCACAAAATCAAAAACAATCATATTATAAGCCATAAAATGAAATGGGTGTTATAAAAAATGTAATAATATCATTACATGTGGAAAAATATAGGTTTCAAAATAATTTCATCAATGCATAAACCATGAAAAGAATAATATTAATAACAATATAACCCATGAAATTGAAATATTTTTCATAAAAATATTACCTATGAAATAGAAAGATATTTCATAAACATCATTTAATGAAAAAATAAACCATTTAGAAAAGAATATTAATGGAAACTTTAGATCATTTCCCCAAAAAGGCTTGAATAACACCAATAAATTTCATATTATATGGAAAATAATTTTCATTTATCTTTTAAAAACATTTATTGAAGAAAATTTCCTTTCTAATTTGAAATGAAATTATTTCTAAAAAATTAAAACATTTTGAAAACAATTTAATTTTAAATCAAACATGATTACTTATAAAGAAATCGAAGAAAAAAATTCCCTTGAAAACATATAAAAGAAATATTAAAACCTTTTTAAAACATTTTTCATGAAAACATAATCTTGAAGATATTTTTAAAAATATATAATTAAAAAATTATAAAGGGATATTTAAAACATTTTTGAAAACTATTTCATTAAAAAAGAATCATAAAAAAATTTGGAAACATTTTCCTTTGAAAATACCATTAAAAATAAAAAAATTATTATATTACGAAAACAATTTCATAAAAAAAATTAAAACTTTATTAGGAAGATTCAAATGAACAATGACCATGAAAATGGATTAATCCATACATACCAAACATTCCATTTGCGTAGTATAAAGTTTAGAAAAGTGTCTTGGTCAGAAAATGATAAGAATAATACTCTTTCGAAAGACTTTTTTTAAATGGTAAAATAAGGGTTAAAATTTTATTTTAAATATAATTGTATAATAGTATAAAATTTTCAAAAAAAATTATTATAAAACATGCTTTTAAAAGAATTTATATTTCCAACTAAAGAGGGAGATAAAGTCACATTTTTTAAAAATAATTTATTAATTAAATTTTGTACCAAAGATTGTAATAAATGGTAATAAAACATAAATATATCTTTATTAAAAATATTATAATCAAAATCATGGGTTTCAATGTAAGATGGATCGTAAGGGTTCATAAATTAAAGCATATTCATAAAAAATCCCAATAAATGATGAGATTGTTGCAAAAAACTCTTACCACTTTGTAAAATTAAATCATACACCCCATGTAAAAAAATTAATTAAAATATCATTGAATGAATTATATTTATGAGATAAAATATAAAAGGTTATTTTATTCACCTCATAGAAAAATATAGGTGCACAACATGTCAGGTATCTTAAAGAAGAAAAATTAAGACAAAAATACTTTACTGATTTGGTAACTTTTTAAACATTAACTCTATAAAAGAAATATCATAAAATTAATATGTTAATACCCATAAATTTAAGAAAAATAATAATATTATAAAATAATTAGAATTATAAAAATGACTTATAATAAATAATAAGTGAACGTGGCTTGTGTCTCATGAAAAATAAAAGTGAGACTAGAAAACCCTAACCTTAAGTCCAAACTTTATTTATTCAAAATAAAAACTGATGTATAATAAATATATGTTTATTATAAATATAACACATTAAATTTTTATTATATATAATACCATATATGATTTTGTTATGTTGTTATATTACCTATTTGTTAATAACTCTATGTTAATGTTACTTTTCTGGTAATATCTTCTTTGTTTTCCATATATGTTTTTACTTGTCATTATTTTTCCTCTTACATAGACCATGATTTAATTATTTTTATAATTTAAAAAATGATATAATTATCATATAAATTCATTATTTATGTATATATGATAATCAATAAAATATATAAATATTTAACAGAATACATCGTTCATCTAGATGGTAGTTCCTATGTATGCAAGAACATTATTTCTTTTTAATTAAAGTTTTGAAAGAAATAAAGTGAATTAAATATATATACATATATAATTTCATTATAATTATTATCTAATTTATATCATATAATTTTAATGAAATAATCCATAATAAATTCCATGTAGAGTGTGAACGAACCATATCACATTGAAGAAATGGTATTCAACACTTCCCCAAATGAAATTATCGTATTTACACAAAATAGAAAGAATACAAATAAGTGTTATATTATAATTATATAAGAATAAATCAATCATTAAAATAATATATATAATATAAAAATATATTCCCTATCATAATTCCCAACCACAGGAGGATGTAAAGGAAAAACAAACAACATCATTTTGTGATGTGATAGTTCACCTTACATAATAATTGTAAGTTAGTTACCCATTAGATGGAAGTGTATGTAATTTTAGGTCTTAAACTTATAATTATAACATATAAATATATTTGGGATACTTATTTTATTATATAATTATTGTATAATATTATTTTAGGGGGTGGTGAATGAAAATAAAAAAAATAGCTTGAGGAAGGATGTTACCTCTTCTTTGGGTAAGTCCTTTTGGATTGTCCAAAAGGGATTCTATGGATTGATTAATTTTAAAAGGGATGATTACATGATTAAGGGGGGGATTTTGGGAAAAAAATTTAGAAGATTTTGGGTGATCAATATTCATTTAGATCCATGAAAAATGGTATGGATGAGTTCCTTTTTACAGTGGAGGAGGAGTGGAATTCTTGTAAATTTTTAAAAATGGAATTCCACCCATATTTTTCCTTTGGAAATGGGATACAATAATGAAACAAATTATATAAAATTTATTATAGGTTGTAAATACTTCCATATAATGGATTATTTACATGTTATTTGACCATTTTGGGCCTTGATTTTAATGTTTATTCCTGTGTTAAGCTAATTTTTCTGTTAATAATTGTAACTAACTTTAATTACATTAACTAATTTTTTTTGGAAAAAAACTAAGTTGGAATTATTAGACATTATAAATTATTATTATTAAAATTATAGAATAAATTTTTCTAAATTAAAATCACAAAAGTGTAAAAAATTAGTTTAAATTTAATCACCCATACGGGATAATAATGTAGGGTTTTATAAAATAAAAATATCAAAAATTTGGAAAAGTTGTTATATCCAATTTCAATGTAAAATTGATTCAAATTAAATAAATTGGATTAATTAAAGTAAAATTTAACTAATATTACTTTAAAACCAATTTAAAATATAATTTAACCATATAAATAAATTATATGATATATTAGTTTTCAATTAAAAATTAGTATTTTCCACTATTAATAAAAAAGAAACTTCACAGAAAAATACCAAAAAAAATTAACATAACCAAACTATGATATTTATATTTCAAAAATTATGTTTATTATGACATATAAAACTTTAAAATTTTAAAAAAATTTGATTTCAAATAGGTTCTCCATTAAAAGGTGGTAAAACCACCATTAGAAAAATATTGGTTTTTATGCTTAAAATTGGGTTTGTTCTCATCTTAGACTTATAATATCTATTAATTAAATGTAAAAAATATTTTAGAGAATATATAACATATATATTTCATTAATATTATTCCCTAAGGGAAATTTATTTAATTTATTAATACAGCATATCTTTTGGAGCTCAATAATATATTCTTTATATTCAATCAGTTTATATTTTCATTTCTAATTAATTCGTAACAAATGAATTCATCATATATTTTTATAGACTATATATTTTCATAAGTTAGTTAAGAATTTCCATAAAAATTATTTTAATGGAAATTTTATATACTATTATAACAATATAATAATGTTTTATTAATACAGTTTTGTTTTTTAAAACTTAATCTTTCATGTAACACAAGTCATCGAAGAAAGTTGTTGTTCAATACAACATAAGATAAATAAGTTTTGTGTGAATTACAAGAATATATTTCTATAAAATATTAAATATATTTTAAATTTTCTATATGTTATATTTCTTTTTACATTAGGTGTTTTATGTCAAACAAGATATTCTCAATGTTACATTTCATGAAAAATATTAAAAAGATTAAATTAATTTGAAAAAAAATAATTCAAAAAAATGTAGCGGTGTTAAAACTATCTTGGAAAATGACCCTAAGATCCATTATAACATCCCTTAACATTATTTACCTTTATGTGCTACAACTCTAGACCCTATGATCCATAGTCTCTACCTCATGCAGAATGGTCAGTAAAACTCCATTTTCTTGCCCGATGTGGTGTTTCCGAGGCTACCACAGAAAAATTCATTGGTCTAATAACCCGGACACTTTGTACCTATTTCACCATCTTGAATTACCTTTGATGATGTCTAATGTTTCGGTATACTCTACATTTAACTAGTTTTCAGTCACAATAATGTAAAATGTCACCCTATCGACCACACTAATGACACAATAGTGAACTTCAACATTTATGGTCATTCCCCCTTCTCATATGGAGAGTCCCCCCATAATGACACTTTCATCTATCAGAAAATACAATTCCAATTCCATTATAAGAATCTTACCCTAGTCCCTTAACTATAATATTATTTTTTTCAAAATAATTTACTAGTTCAACACTTCATAAAATGATGTATATTTAAATACATTGACCTACACTTGGATATCATACATATACCCTTCCTCGAACTACCTTTATTGATCTTCCTCCCCCTCAGTTATAATAAGGGAAAACCACTTCATGTTTGTAAAATAGTTTGGATATTCCATAATAAACATAATTACCTACATAATTTATATAAATTTTATTTCCTTGTTGGCTATCAATGAATTTGGTGTGTAGTATTAAAAATGAATATCTCAAAGCCTTTCTAGGACATTCCTATGTATTGATCATCATGAAAAATGATGTCGCACTATTTCCATAGTGATCCTAAAAGAATATAAAATTACAAATTCCTCCTTCATTTATATTGGGTATCAATATGCACAATTATATTCTAAAGAAAATTGATTCAGAACTCTGCTACCTGAGATCCAACCTCCCCCAAGAATACCAGTGGATACTAGAGCTAGAATTCCCAATTAAAATATGACATATAAAGAATAGCATGAGTATTATACCTATCTATCCCATGTACTACTCATAATAGAATTTATAGAATATTTTCATTGTAAAATACACCCAATGCTATAGGAGGACCTTGCCTCACACCCTCAGGGAAAAACCAATGAGCACCCTCATGGGGATTAACCTATAACTGACATGTTGGACCTCTACTACAATGACAAAAACAAGTATTTGATTATGTCATTATAATATTTTTTGATATTAATGATAATTGAAAGAGGTAAACATTCACAATAACTTATGGGTGTACACACCATACAATAGGACATTTAACCTATCTCTTTCCCCAACCCCATCTACACACACTATGGTCAATTGGTAACAACAATAGTTGATTTCTGTTATTCATATATTCCTTACCCCATATTGAATTTTATATTGAGCTGTTTTTTATTTTCATAAAAAAAGTCATCATTACATAGAGTGTCAAATACACATTATAAAGGAAAATACATTATAAGTTCTGATGGAAATGTCATCTAACTATCATTGTCTATTTTTTAAATCATTTAATAACTAAAAATTAAACATTTAACCATGTAAATGATCATCTAGATAAGATTACACTATTAATTTATATGAAACGCCAATATAAATTGACACAAACATTTTAAATATGTAAACTGAGTACCATTATTACATGAGAAAAGTAAAATTAGCATGCTATTATCAGGAATCCATATAGGTGTGTGTGATGCATTATTAAATTCATATTTACATGTCAATACATGAGTTGAAAAACATTAAATCCATAACATCACACTCATTTATACTACTCAAGGTGGAAATCATTCAACTATACAGACACAATGTCAGAAAAAAAATCTCATCCCCTATAATCTTGGATTTTTCTTTATATATGGGTTCGCTACTACTTGAAAAGAGCTAATTACAAACAAAAGAAACATCCAATTCTCTTATCTACCAACTCCAATAGAAATAAAATTTATAATACCACTTTTTTATTCCTTGACATAGTGTCAACTTAAATTTTTCTCCTTTTAGGTGAACCACATAGGCTTATGCACGTCTCCCTATAATCTTCACATTGTCAACTTGCACTAAGGGCCCATGAGGATAACCTTGAGAGACTATTCCCTCATGATCAAAGTGTAAAATGGTGAATAAATTAAGGACATATTTTCTATTAGTAATAAGTAAATAATGTTTTGAAGAAGTGTGTATTAAGTTAACAGATAACACATGTGGTAAAAAGATGCTTAGAATAAAAAGCAGTGAGTGATACATGAACTAGTAACATACAAAGGCCCCAAAATAACCAAAAAATCCAGAAGAATCCAAAACCATCCATATACCGTAAAAGATTCAAATTATAACTCATTATTTTTCTCTATGCTAATCACATCTAAAATAAAAAAACTTCTTCAATTTTATTCCACTTATATAAAAAAATATCCATAAAGTATGTTTGGGTACCAACTGGAGTCTCAATAAGGGTTTGAGTATGACTCAAAAGGCCAAAAAACAATGGTCTCTAAAGCATATATTGTATTAGTGAATATATATCATGAATTTTTTTTCATAAATTAGAAGGAAAAAATACTTAAATTATTTAAAAAATCATAATACTGGTCTATAGGCTCCATAGAAACACTCATGTCGAATATTCTTACATCAGCTAGGGTCATATGTCTCGAATCATGTCTCAATGTCCCTGACTAACATAATCGCCACACAGAATTCAAGCACTCAACCCAAAATTCCAAATATCTTATATTATTTGACACCCACATTCCAATTCCATCATTATCAATCATATAGTATCATGTTGAATCCAATAATCTCATCATTACAATCCTAACTTATATACCAAACACTATCCAATTAGATCACATCTACATTTCAACTTGTAGCATCCTCTATAATTTGGATTCCAATGATCTCATCATATCATTCCAATTTATTAAATACTAATTATTTCTTAAAATACATAGAGCTCATCCCATTATCCCCATTTATTTAATATCATGATCCAATTGGTATCCAAGGAGATCATACTAACATTACCATTTACAAATTTAGGACATGACATGGACATATATATATTATATAAATCATTTAGTCTTATGTTAAATTTAAATACAATTTCTAACAATTTTCTATTTTAAAAATACCATTTAATTTTTATGTAACAAGGGTTGAAACCAAAACACATTCTTATGTTCTAGACACCCCATGGATTTTTATTTAGTATAAAAAATCATAAATAATCCTATCACATGATAAATTGGTTGAAAACATTAAATTTAAATTAACTTAGTGTTGGTTCATAATCTTAATAGATTTAATTGTCATTTTAGGGAATAATTTAATTATTTATAGTCTATGAACCAATTTTAGGGAAACCCAATATAGAAACATTCATGGAATACCCTATAAAATTGGATAAAACATGAGGGAGATATCTAAGACCGCAAACCATGGTCTATATAAGCTTTACTCATCAAATATATGGCTTTTATATGACTAAAAATTATTGATTTTTAGAAATCTGAAAAAAAAACTAAAAATATGAAATATTAACCATAATCAGCAGTAAAACAAGAGAAATTTTCTTTAAATAAGAAATGAGGAAGGAAATATCCGAGATTTACCTTGGGGATTCAATAACATTAATCATAATATTAATTGAAAATGGAATATAGGAGATCCATAAAATATGGTAAATAAGAGGTGTGAAGAAATAATGATGCATAAAATGGATTAAAAAGATAATAAAATTAGACAAAAGGGGTTATGGTTATTATAAAATATTAACAATAAAAAAAATTACACGGGACCACGGTTTTTGTATATTTTTTCCCAAACCACATGCTAACCATATAAACCACACTTCCTAGAAACTCCAAACCATGCATGGTTAATCAAATGGTTAGAAAATCTATATAAAAAGCTTGTCGAATGGATTTGAAATAAATTATAGGGTTTTTTTTCAAGCCCCAGTCCTATAGTTTAACAAACTATACACCCCTTCTTTCCAACCATTATGGTTTGGGAGAACAAATAGTGTGAACCATATGTAAACCATGCACCTAGGTTGCTTCTATAAATAATGAAACTACAAACCCCCAACCACTAGGAAACCCCCAAAACATCTCATACACCAAAGGAAACTATAATAAGGAAACAAAAATGGGATTTTAAGAATATTGAATGTGGTCCATACCACACCTAATGGGTTTTTTGTAACATAAATGATGTTTGTAAAATGTGATATATACAAATAAAGTTATCAAATAGATCATTAAGGTAGTTATTTTGTCATATAGAAGATTCAAGTTATTTAGTGGAAGTTATGAATTAATATAAGGGGAAGTTTTTCTCAATTTTAATTTTATTAGATATTTTTATTATTATATAGTGTGTATTTTCTGAATGGGTGAATATAATTCCCATTTGATATTTTGTATCATGATACCTTCAGTATTTATGATATTTAATATTTCATTTGAAATCAAGTCCTTGAGAGTGTATTGATTATATTTTTTTTTATTTCGTAAGGGTTTATTTGTGTCATTATGAATTACATGAGCCATATTTGTTATTACCCATAACATAAAAACACAGCAACCACACTGCCCGATATTATGATAAAATCATAATCATTATAGTTCTAATGATGATTATGATATGTTTTATGTAAAATTTTCCATCCAATCCTTACGAAATAAAAAGGAAAAAATTGGATCCCTTATATTATTGAGGACCTTTTGGTTATATAGTGTTAGAAAATTAAGAAAAACTCCTACAAAAATTATTTTTATAACTATAAATGATAGTTTCATTTACTTAACCCACCTTTTCTTATTCCATATTAATTCATCAACATCATCTTTATGAAATATTTATTATACATAAATTGTTCAACCTCATGAATTATAACCTTGGGAAAAGGAAATACAAAAGGGTGAGATCAAATGATCTGTAAGGGTAAACATAAGCATTAAAAATTTAATTTCATAAATGATCATAAGATTTAATAGGGTAATTAGACATAAATAATGTTCCTGAGAGATTTATAAAAAAATTCATACCCATGAAAACCTAGATCATCAGATATGAAAACATGGAAAATGAAAAATTCATCATAATATATAATTATGTGCCATGTGATATCAATATTGGTCATGACAATCATTATAATCCCATAAAAAGAACACAAAAACTTGTACTTAACTTAGTATATCATTTTCACTTTATTCATAAAATCACTCTTCATAATGGAATAAATATATAGTTGATTTCCATACCCAATACATTAGGGAGATATCACAAACCCACCCATAATTAGTTTATAACATAACCACCCATAATATTTCCAAGTACCATTACAAAATAATTACACATAAAATCTTTTATTTGATTATAAACTGATAAGAAAAACCTTTATCCATTTCAAAACATGATTAACTGATTTAAATGAAATGGGTTCTATAATAATTTCTATAAAACATGGTTAACCCATGGAAAAAAATGAGTTCAATAAAAATCTATATGAAGAAATATTAATACCTCCAATAAATAATTATGATAATATAAATAGAAACTTTTTACATGTAGGATAAGTGAAAAAATATTTCTTCATGTTTATTAATGGAAATATCGTTAAAATATCATTAAGACATTTTGAGAAAAATATAATTTTCATTTTGAAAATAAATTTCTTAAAATATAAAAACTTTTGAACATTTTATGTCATGAAAAAAACAATAAAAAATCTAAAGTAATTTTTTAAAAAAAAATATTTTTATTTAAGAAAAAATCTTTTCATCTTTTAAAAACACTTTTTAAAACCTTTTTTGAAATCATGGTTTTTAATGAAAATGGATTTCCATGAATTCTTATTTTCCAAAAAAAAATCAAATTATTTTATTAAAAAGGATGGGAACTGGTATTATTAAAAAATCTCATGAATAACTAAATGAGACAGATTTCTTGAGAATTTTAAGATTTCATCATCAGATAATAAATGACACACAATCCTAGTAATCGATGGGATTGTAACAAAAGACTCTTACCACTGTGGTGACTCTAAATCATAATATACCTGAAAAAATAACATTAACTGAAACTTATAAAATCATTAAAATAATTAGATCCATGATATAACATTTTTATTAGGAAATATATACACCTCTTATAGGAATATAAGTGTATAACATGACATAAGTCTCAAAGAATGAAAATTGTGAAAAAAATCCATTACCAATTTGGTAACTCTAAAATATTAAACACCAATAAATAGAGACCCTAAAATGTACATATAAATACCAATAAATTTAGTTATGATAATCATACAATAAATTAATGGTAATTATATACACCATTAAATAAAAATATGTATTGAATATGGCATGTATCCAATGGATAAAAAAGTGAAACTAGAAAAACCCTTACCCTGAGTCTGATTTATTAGAATTATTCTTTGTTTAATTTATTTATAACCTTTTTAAAGTTTTATATTTGTTTCATTTCACTTATTAGTATGTTATATAACATTAATAAATCAATTATGTTTACATTGGATGTTTTTATGATATTTGGATTATGTGTTTGAACTGAACTTGGTAGGTCGACTAAGGTCAAATATGTCATTATTTAAACCTATCTAGAATAAAAATCATGAAATATTTATTTGTATTTTATCTAATTAGAATAATATATATCATTATTTTTATGGGGGTATTAAAAAATAATAATTACATTGCATTGAGGAGTTGGTAGTCCACAAGTCCACAAAAATGTAATAATTTTCTCAGTTTAAGAAAATGTAAGAACAAAAGTGATATATTATATTTCCATAAATATAATAATCTCATTAATATAATATATATTTCAATTATATAACATTTTTTATTAAACCCATCATTAATACATTCGATGTGTAGCATGAATGAATCATATACCTTTGCGAGGTGGTAGTCCGCCGTACACATAAAAAATGTTATCATATTTCCACAAAATATAAATCATGAAGTTATATGTGATATAGTAACAAAATTACCATAATAAAATCATACATATCATACATATAATATATAATTTATAAATCCACCATTATTACTAACCTTTAAATATGGTAATGGAAGAACGAAAAATATTGGTTTGCGAGTCTGTAGTCCACCATACACACGAATGATGATTATGTAACCCATTTGAGAGGAGTGTAAAAGGTTTTAGGTAACACCCCTAATATAAAAAAAATCATTATATTTAAGATACATAGGTTATTATATAATCATCATATAAGAAAAATTAAATGGTTTTTAGGATGAAATAAAACATAAACATTCATTGAGGAATGTTACCTCTACATTGGGTATCTCTTTTTAGTTTCAACCAAAGGACTTAATTGGTTGGATTTAATCCCAATTTATGGAAATTATTATTATCTTATGTAATTCTGGAAGATATTTTTCTATTTAATGTCTGTGATAAATGGTTCAAAAAGTTTGAAGATTGTGGGAGATGTGGTGGCCTTTTATAAGTGGGCAGGACGACCCACATGGCATTTTTCAAAATAATGTTCGGTGTAATCACCCTTTTAACAAACTAAAGGATCCCATAACATAAAATATTTTATAAATGAATTTTAATGGTATAAAATATTTCTATAATTTTTTTTGGAAAATATTAGAGGTTATTTGCCCACTTAAGATTAATTTTAAACTATTATGTAAACTCATTTTTACATTAATCACTGTAATTAATTTTAATTAAATTCACTAATATTTTGGGTCATAAATAATGTTAAAATTAATATAAATTATAAATTATTATAATTAAAAATATTTAAACTATTTCTAAAAATTCAATTTGTAGAAGTGGCATAATTTATTTTAAAATTAATCCCAAAGACGGAATGAGAAAGCAGGTTTTTAAAGTGAAAATGTTAAAAAGTTTACTAAGGTTTTATATATTAATAAAATATAAAAATTATTCTAATGACATAAATTTGATTAATATATTTATAATTGATATAATTTTATTTAAAACTAATTTAAAATTAAATTTTACTTTATAAATTATTTATATGAAATATTAGTTTTTAATTAAAATGAATTATTTTTCACTATTTTCCAAAAAATGAAACTTTTCATAAAAATATCAAGAATCATACTAATATAATTTTGAAATTAAAATGAAAAAATTAAGAATATTTATTCAAATAAAATATATAAATTTTTCAAAATTTATTTTTTAAACAAGTGTTTCGTTAAAAGATGGAAAACTACCTTTAGAAAATCATATATTCTAATGCGTAAGATTTGATTTATATTGGTATCTTGTCTAGAAAACCCATAGGAGAACTTTAAAAATTATATTTAATATTATATATATATATATATATATATATATCTGTGTGTCTGTGTGTTTGTTTTAATATAATTCAATAATAGTAATTAATTTAATTTTTTAATATAATATGCCTTTGGTGCAAAAAAATAGTTTTTTATAAAAACCCTACCTTTATATTTAATTAGTTGTTATATTTATTTATAATTAATTAGTAACAAATGAAATACTACTATAAATTATTTTAAACCATATTTTCATAATTTTGAAAATCTTATTCATTCCCTCCATTATTAGGGTTAGATGACAACTATCATGTAATGTAGCAATATTAATTGTATATTGTTGGCCGGTAAGACTCAGCCTTATGTGTAACATAATTGATTGAAGAAACTATATGTTAAAATTCAATGAAATATAAACTTGGGGTTAAATATAACTTAATCTAAACATTGAATATTTTGTAACCCAATCTATAAAATAATTTAAATTAATTTGAAATACTATATTGTATAAAATATGGGATATTACACCATACCACCTTAAAATGAATTTCTCCCTTTAAATTAATCTTTGTTATAAAAGGATTATCAATTTTATAATAATTTCATTATTAAAACCAACATCATAAAAAAATAATTCATCCCAAAAAAATGTAAATAGGAAAACATAAATGTCACATAAAGTTATACATAACTATGATTCAACAAAGAGAGAACAGTGTTGGGAAATTCAAATATGGGTTTTGAAGGAAAAACTAATTCCCAAGGACTAATAGAGGGTGATATAAATATAGTTAAGTGGAATTAAATTAAAAACACAACACCAAACATATTGGTGTTGAATATTTCATTGATATCATCAAAAATTATAGTAATTAGATAACAATTTATTTTAATAAAAATTTTCTAATGTTGAAGGATTCATTTACCATCTAAACTAAAATATAATTAAATATACTTACATTAAAAGTAAAATTTCTAACATTGAACAATTTCCACCATAATATTAAGATAAATGTTTTACACTTGAAGCACTAAGATCAAATTTTAAGGACCACATAACCATAAAATGGATAACAATGTTTTTCTATATGTACATTACCTAACCAAAATGGTTAGAACATGGTAATATAATTCAAAAATTCAATAAAACCTGAGACATTAATCTCTGAATTTCAATAGTAATACCAAAAGTTCAAACCAAATCATTCCATAAGTTGCTACCATAAAGATTGTCCAAAAATTTCCCAACTAAGTTAGAAACCCAATGACTATTAGGGTTGGATCGTATATTCTTTTTAGATAAATCAATATTTATTACTCAAATAAAATTCTATATGTTTGTATAATAAACATAAGATTTTCTATAAAAATTTCTTACCATAAAAAAAATCATGTAGGCCCGTGGTAGGAAGAAACCCCTTCTCATCCATCAGTCATGGGTTCAAGCCCCACCCCTACCTATATGCGATGGGTTTTCACCCATAATATATGTTTTCCATCCACATTTTAATAATATTAAAAAATAATTCTTCTCTAAAAAACATATGTTTATTATAGGGGATACAAATACATCAACTGAGAAAATTTCATTAATAACCACAAAATTTCTACTACTTAAAACCCTCAAAATAGGATTCTGAGAATTTGAAATCGTAATAATTGTTAATATTATGGACCCATAATGGTATCAATAACAAATAATATAACCTCACATGAAAATATCATAATCTCCAAAATTATCTAAACCAAAAATTGATACCTTTTATAATATCTCTGGACCTGCACTCCCTGATCCTATAATGAAATCATGAAATTTATATTTTAGGATATGATGCTGATATTTTTTACCTGAATTTTTTCCTCCAAATTGTACAACATAAAAAAGAAAAATTGGAAAACATACATTCTCTAGGTAGGTTTAGAGTTTTATATAATAAGTAAAAACACTTACATAAAAAATTCTCATGAATGTAAACAAGAATTTATCCCAATTAACCCAACTTTTCTTTTTTCACATTAGGTCACATAAATCATCCTTGTGAAATAATTTATATACATAAAATTTTAAACATCATTCTAAAAACCTGGGGAAAATTATATATAAGAATGTTGAGATTAAATTCTCATTAGGGTAAACATCTTCTCTATCTATTGAATGTTATCAATGAGTATATGGGTGTATAAGGTTATTATAAAAAAATCAAAGTGCGTGATCAAATCATAAATGAATTCATATCCGTAAATATCCAGACCATCAAATTCAAATACATTCCAAAGACAAGAGTCATAAAAACCAAAAATCATTAGCAATGTGATAATAATATCAATTATGAGAACAATTATAATCCCATAGAAATAATAAAAAAAAACTACTAAATAACTTGGGGAATGGTATTAACTTTACTCTTACAATTAGACATACAAATGGAATAACTATACGGTTGACTTCTTCACACAATTAATTGGATGGATATGATGCACCCACCCATACATGGTTTATCATGGAATAAAAAATCATTGGTTTATAACGTAACCACCAATATAATTTATAGATACCATTAAAAAATCATAAACTAGAAAATCTGTAGTTTCATCGCAAAATTATTGGAAAAAACATTAAAACTTTTATAAAATGGTTAACCCATTGAAAATAAACAGTTTCAATAATAATCTCCTGGAATTATGGTTAACTTGTGGAAAAGAAACTGGTTCTATAATAATATCTTTGAAATAATCTTAATCCATCCAGAATATAATGAGGATGGTTTAAATTAAAAATATCATTGTTATAGGATAAGTAACAACAACAGTTTTTTATTAATTGAATTACCATTAATATATCATTGAATATTGTTTAGTGAAGTACACTTTTGATTTTCAAAATTACTTTTTTAAACCACAAAACATTTTGAAAATAATTTTCATTGAAAAAAACCTAGGAAACATATAAAATAATATTTAAAATCATTTAAAACAATTATTCTTTGAAAATATCTTTTCTTATTTGAAAAAAAACTTTTTAAAACATTTTTTAAATCTTTTTTAGAAAACATGGTTTTGGAAGAAAATAGATTTATGAGCAAATAGAAAAGTAATGTCACAATTTCTTAAAAACAATTTTTCAAATAATTTATCTAGAAATATTGTAAAAATTAATATATTACATAAAATTTTAATGAAAAAAAAGGATAATATATGTAGTTATAATTATGAGATTTCAATATCTAATACTTAATCATACAAAATCCTAACAATCGATGGAATTAAAACAAAATATAGTTACCACTTCAATTACTTTTAATCATAATCCTCATAAAATAATAACATTAAGTGAAACATATAATATCATAAAAATAATTAGGTCCATGAAATAACATTCCAATGAAGTATTATATACCTCTAAAAATTAAGATAGGTGCATAACATGACATAAGTCACAATGATTGAAAATTGTGACAAAAACCCTTATTACTTTGGTAAATTTGAAATCGTAAAACAAAAAAAAACATATGTCCTCAAATGGATTTTTAAATAACTTTAAACATATATATAAAAATCATAAACTATATTCATGGTCATTATATAAACCCATAAACCAAAATAAGTGGTTAATATGGCATGTATCTCATAGAAATTAAAATGAGGTGAGAAAGAACATTACATTGAAACTAATTTATCATGATTTTTCATTATCTTACTGAATAATAAAATTATGTTAATTATGTAATTTCACTATAACATTTATCAATTTTATTATTATTTTCATTTTAATTATTATTAGGTTATATACAATTACTTAGTCAAATAAATTTACCTTATATGTTTCGACGATATTTGGCTTATATGTCAAAACTGAATTTGTTAGGTCGACTATGGTCAAAGAGGTCTTCATTAAAACATATAAATAATAAAAATTATATAATTATAATATTACTTCTTTATTTATACTTATAAATATCATTATAATTTGTTTGTTATGAAAAAATAAGATTCATATTACTTTGAGGGGGCGGTAGTCCACACTCCGACAAACGACTTTACCAATTTTTTTGTGTGTGAGAATTCAAAAATGAAAGTGATATATTATATTTATAGAATGATATTTGTGTCATGAATGTGGTATATTTTTAATTTATATCAAATATTTTTATTAAACCCATCCTTAATTTGTTCTACGTATATCATGGGCAACTGACATCGCTTCGTGAGGCTGTTTTCCACCGAATACATGAACAACGTTATCCAATTCCCATAAAATGGAAAGCATGAAGGTATTTATTATATCGTAATTAAATAAGTATAATAATATCATAAATATCATAAATACACTATATATTCATCATTATTTCTAACCATGAAAGGTGGTAATGTAAGAATGAACAATCTTGGTTCGTGAGGTAAAAGTCCACCATACATACAAATGATGATTGTATATCCCATTTGATAAGAGTGTGTGAAGTTATTGTAAATACCCATAACATAAATAAATAGTATAATATTTAATTTATTTTATAATCATAAAATAAAAATAATTAAATGTGTTTGATGAATAAATAAAACAAAAATATTCACTGATGAACATTACCTCTTCTTCGGGAATCTCCTTTTGGTTTTAAAAAAAGGACTTATTTAGTGGGATTTCTTCCCAATCATGGGATTATAGGATTATTTTATTAAAATTTGGAAAACAAAAATGGTATTGTACATTACAAAGGGATTTAGTGGTGTGAAGTCAGGGGTAGCGGTGGTAGAATTTTATAAGTGGGGGGGAGGAGGACACATTTGACATTTATGAAAATAAAGTTAGGTATACCCACTTTTTTACATAAAAATAGGATTCCATAACTTACCAAAATTATATAAGTGAATTTTAATGGTCAAAATATTTCAATAAAGTAGGTTATATGCATGTTTCTAGGTTATTTATACCATTAATATTAATATTTAACCACTAAGTAAACTCATTTTTAACTTATTCTTTGTGATTAATTTTGATTTATTCCACTAATATTATTTGTAAAAAACATAGTTGAACTTAATATATTTTATAAATTATGATGATTAAAAATATAGAATACATTTTTTCAGAATTAAATTCAAAAAATATCTTAGAATTCAATGAAAATTTAATCCAAGATATGTAATGGGAAAACATGTTTTTAATGTGAAAATTTTAAAGTTTTAGAAACAATATATATCTAAATTTTATTTGAAAATGATTTAAATAAAATAAATTGGATTAATAAATTTATTATTTATCTATTTTTATTTTAAAAAAAATTTAACATATATTTAAACACTATAAATTATTTATATTAAAATTTAGTTTCAATTAAAATGTTGTATTTTTCATCATTAATCCAAAAATGATACTTATCAAAAAAATAATCATCTTAATATAATTTTTACATAAAAATTTAAAAAATATATTTATTTTTTCAAATAAAATTTATAAAAGTGTCAAAATTTAGTTTTAAAACAAGTTCTTCATCAAAAGGTGGTAAAACTGCCTTTATAAAATTACTACTTTTTATACGTAAATTTATATTTCTTTTTATATCATATCTAGAAAACACGTATAATGAATATTAAATATTACATGAAATATATTATATATAGATATAATTAATTTAAAAAAATTAAATTAATTAATATAATTTAGTAAGATAATATTCCTTTGGTGCCTAACAGTATTTTTTTATAAAAACACATTATATTCATTATGTTTTTATATTCATTTATAATTAATTATTAACCAAATAATTCATTTTTTAATCATTTTTAAACCATATTTTATTAATTTTTTTAATCTTATTCATTCCTACCATTTCAAAGGCAAGATAAAAAATATCATGTTGAATAGTAATATTAATAGCATATTGATATCAGGTTAGACTTGTACTTATGTTTAACACTAGTTATCAAAGAAACTCGATGTTACATAAAACACAAGATAAACATGGTGTTTTTTATAATGTAATCTAAACCATGAATTGTTTTTTAATTGAAGTTATCAAATATTATAAATTAATTAGAAAGATGATATTTCCTAAAATTATAGGATGTGACACATAATGTTTTATTTTATATAGTATATTCACTGCATTTTTTATAATAAGCATAATAAGTATCATTAATTTCATTAATTTCATTATATTTGAATTTTATAATACCTCTCTCACGGAATTCTCATTCTTATATTACTGTTAATTTAATTTTTTTTCATTTCAATTTTTTTCAATGAGATGTGATTTATATTCACCAATGGTTTCCCATGTCTGGTTTATATATTGGACATGCAATACCATATAAATACACACATACTAATTTATTTCGGGCAATTAAACATAAGGAAATCCATTAATTATATTTTTTTCCAAACCATCCTCAATTAAATGATAAATGTTCAAATAATGTGGATGTTATTGAATTAACCTTATACACAATACTATTTATGGTGTTGGTTTAAGGTATTTCTATCTAGAAAACTTTTATATTTATTAATTAGGGGATTATTGAAAATATATTTTTTGTTTTTAGTAAGGATGTTTGTGGAGTACTATTCTAACTTTATTATGTATTTTTTAATCGTATACTTTTTCCCTTTATTTATTATGTCAATGTTATCACATATATTGACTTGGAATCTATTGATATTATATATGTTTTTTAAATAGGATTTTTATTTATTCCTAATAGAAATTGATTATAAATTGTACAAATATTTATATCTTTTATATAGTGAATGTATTGGACTTAAATACATGATGGTTGGGGATTAGTATTATATACCCTTCAATGTATCATTAATTATCATAACACAAACTAGTTTTGTTTTTTTATTTTAGTCCTTACAAGGAAAAAATATTTCTTAGAAATAAGTCCTTGATGGCAATATGATGGTGTCAAAGATCATGATGTCTTATATTATGGAATTGAATTAAATTTATAGCATTAAACATAAAATTACAAAGAAACTTGCTATTATTATCCACGTTATCATGTAATTTTCAATTTTATCTATGGATATCTTATGTTTTAATTTTTATTCTATTAGGGAATGATATTTTATTTATATATTCCTACCGTATTTTTTTCTCATATTATTCTTTGTTATGATAATTGATTACTATTACTTACATTTATCTATACTGGGCATTTGAGCTCACCATTATCATGATTCTATTTCCTCAGGTAATGAATAAATTTATTACATGGGATATTTATATGAAATTATATTTGGTTGAAAGTTATTGGTGGATTTTTATGAGTAACTATAGATTAATTAGTTTCAAATATAGTAGAAAAATGTGGGTTTGATAAAGAAGACATGAGTTTTTTAGTAAACTTTTTTTCTAAATCGCAAAAAAAAGCATAAAAAGATTATTTTAATTCGTATCACGTGATTATTGTTGGTTTTATTATAATTTTTGATAGTTAAAAATGGTTTACTTCAATTAATATTAAATATTTTATGTAATTTTAGTATTTTTTAGAATGAGATTCGGGAGTATGGGTTTATGGTGTAAATTTTTTTATCATGAATCTATATCATCCAAGCCTATTTATTTTATAATTTTTAATAGATTAAGTTATATAGAGTTATATTATTTCATAAGATCCTTTTTGTTATAAACATTAATTTTTCCTAAATAAATGACTCTTCATATAACATTTTCTGTATGATTGTTTTGTACTATCATTGACCTTCTTTAGAGAAGTGTGAATTAAATATTTTTTTAAAACATTTCTTTATTACTACATTACAATAAACATATTTTGTATTTTGAGAAAATTTATATCTATGTGATCATGTTTTTCCAAATAAATTTAAATTACCATTAATTTAAAAATTATTTTCTTTTAATGTAATAGTTATGAAAAGTAATGGATTTTTACTATTATTTTTAAAATAAATTTTCAAATTCTCAAATAAATGTGATTTTTATCTATGTTAACAACATTTTAAATTCACATTCTTCACTTGGTATATTCTCTAATGATACCTTAAACCTTTTATATTTAGTTTTACTATGAAAATATATTATGTATTTTTTTCATAAAACCACTTTATCTCTCATAGGAGAATCCAGAAATGATATGATTATAAAAAGTTTTCATGTTAAAATTTTACATATATATATATAGATTCTCATTATATTATTGGGGGTTATGATATACCCCTCAAATTCATTTTTAATTATTCATACGTCATGAAATAATGATGATATAAATGTAAATTGTTCTAATATTTACAACTTTTTCTATGTACGTTGTTGTTTTGTTCACAAATCTATGTGTGGAAATTCATATTATGTTCACAAATAATTATAAAGAATTGGTTTTGGTTTTAAAAAACCAAGAATTTAATTTTTTTTATTTTCACTGCACTATGTAAGGAAATTATTAATAGGTTGAAAAAAACATTATACATGAAACTAATTTTGGTTAGCCTTATCCATAAATTAATGGCTTATTATGTTTATACTTATTCTATATTTTTATGTTATTCTACATGACAATGTAATGATCTACGGGTGATTAAAATTCCCCACGTTACCACATCCTTATTCTATTATATATAAGTTACAATTCCATAATTTCCCTTCCATTGAACTATGTTCCCATGACCATATATTTTATTCATATAGTTCTCCATTGATTAAGTTTTTGGATCAGGATAACGGGGTCATATTTCCTCAATCCAATGATTTCTTATTATGTTATGTGTAAATAATTATATCATAATTTATATTTTATATTCTATGATTTATTGCTCATGAGTTTCTTATGTCATGTTTATGTACTCATACCTATATATTGGAAATATTATCACATATCAAATTTGATTAATGTATCCTATAATTACTACAATGGCCAATTTAACTCACCCTTTATTATGTTTTCATTCCTCGTTAATGAATGAGAGTTTTATGTATTATGTTTCTTAAAGGATATCATGAAAATAGATTATTAATTGGGGTTCTTCAATAAATTATTTTCATTATAATATTTATATAGAAAATATCTAAGTACATGACACCTTTAGGCTTTGGGATTGTTTTTTTTATATGCATTTTATTGAAAATTGATCTAAAATTATAGAAAACCTAACCTCAATTGCCCAGAGCAGATGCCTTACATTAATACATTATCATAGATATAAGATTCCAATACAAAATGACATAACATTTTAGTAGTTTTGGAGAACCATATTATATATGTGAAACCCATTTTACATTGGGGGTAGAAAATGAAATAAAATACATAATAAAACAAGTGAACTATATCCTTGAATACAGATTCTAAAATATATTCTTCATGATCTATGAAAATTAAACAAAATAAGGGTGACCTCAAATACTTAGTAAAGGTAAAGTACATTGGAGGATATCCTGAACCAAAAATTAATAATCAATGTGGGGAGGTATATAACTAAACACACGTTCTATTTCAATAATTGGATAAGGAATAATCAATTTTTCATGGTATATAATTGAAAACACGTGCCTATTAATCAATAAGCTTTAAATGAAATGAATCCATAGGTTTTTTCATAGTAAAAATATCAAAGAAAATAATAATAACCACTGAATTTTCAATAAGTACAATGACTAATTATTAGTGACATGTTTCTATGGTACATCATCAAGACCAATCAAAATATAGTTTAAAAATATTGTGTAGAAACCTATAAGATTTATCCAGATGATTCATCTCATGAGACTACTGACACATCAAGGGGCTTACATTAAATAGTCTCCAACCCAAGTCATTTCAGTCCAAAGTATTCCTTGTATATATAAAAATAAATTTAATTAATAAACATTGTGCCTTATAAAATACCATTATTGAGTAAAGGATACATATTTCCCAATCCTCTCTGAGATAATCAAATAACTTTCAAAGTTGAAATAATATGTAAAAAAGGTATATGGTTTAAGAAATAATCATATGATTTACAAAATAACAAGGATATTTAATTTTAATCTAATGAATGATTAAATTTATTACAATATTGTGATTGTTTCAAGTTGAACTTATCAATAAAAGGAGAAAGTGTTATGGTAGAATAATATTTACCATTTGGTAACTTTCATGTTGAATCCCCTTTGGTGAGATAATTCAAATTGAAACCTAAAATGCCATGATGAATAAATTATTTATGATTTTACATGTTAAAATATGTAGTATATACCCCAAATAAAATTGAATTAGTGCATAATAATAGTTAACTCTCAATGGAATGTAAATTTAGATGAAATCCCTTACCTTGGGAACCCTTTTGGTAGAAAGTACTTTAACCACTAGTGTAATGGTTTTAAGAATGTTATAAACTTATAAAAGAAACGGATTAAAAATTATAATATCTTATATGATCCTTTTATAACAACTTATCACTTATTTGATTAAATAATTTATTATTTTCTTTGTTTTAGGTGTTAATTAACTTATTTTTTTAGTATGTTTGGACTATTTATTTTTTTATTCCTTTTAATTAGATCATGATTTCATCCCCTCAAGAATTTAAAAAATTATTTAAAATATATATATATATTATAATTGTATTTATAGTGATCTATAAACTTTTTTAATTGGAAATAGAATACACCATTCATGGAGATGGTAGGTTGTACGTACACATGAAAATTGTTTCCATTTTCTTCTCATATTTAGAGAAAAAAATTAAATGATATATATGTATATCATAATTAATTATAATATTTATGTAATATATGTAAAATATTTTTATTATACCCACACTTAATAAACACCATGGAAATAATGAATGAATCGCGTCGCTTTGAAGAGGTGGTAGTTCACATGTTAACAGACGATTTTATCATATACCCTAAAAATGGAAAGCATAAAGGTATGTGTTACATAAAAATAAATAATCATAAATAAATTACAAATATCATATATATATATATATATATATATATGTAATATATAATATATAAAAACATCATTATTATCAACTACTAATCATGGTAATGGGAGAATGAATTTGATCGGTTCATGAGGCGGTGGTCTGCTAAACACAAGAATAATGATTGTGTATCCCAGTTGATGGAATTATATGTGGGTGTAAGTTGTACCCTTAATATAACAAAATATTCATAGATCCTTTTATAGTTACATTATTATAAAATCAATATATAATAAAATTTTAAGGGTTGGAGAGTGAAATAAAACAAAAGTACTTGTTGAAGGACGTTACCTCATCTTCGGGATACTCCTTTTGGTTTATACCAAAAGCATTCAATGGTTGGATAAATTCTAAAATTTAGGCCCATAGGATGATATGATGAAAAAAATTAAGTTAATTTTTTGGGGTTTTTTTAATAAAAAATTCATTATATGTGTGAATAAGTGATGGAGTGAATTCCCTTTTATAGTGGAGGAGGAGTGACATTCTTATAAATTCCAAAAGATAACCACTATTGGGAAGTATATCTAGCATAATGTTCCCCCAATAAAAAACCATTATATAAAAAATATGTGATATTCCTTAAATATTTCCATAAAATTGTTTTTTACTAGATTCTAGGTCATTATTCCCTTTAAGATTAAGGTTTAACCACTATGTTAACTCAATTTCACTTTAATCATCGTAATTAATTTTAATTTATCTTATTAATATTTTTGGTAAAAAATAATATTGAACTTACTATATATTCTATATTTTTCTGATTAAAAATATGGAATCCATTTTTTTAGATTTAATTCATAGTAGCGGAGTAAATAAATTTAAAATTAATCTTGTATAAGGGATGAGAAGCATGTTTTTAAAGTGAAAATGTTCTAAGGTTACTATGTTTTTATATGTAAATTCACAATAAAATTTTTGCAATGACATAAATAAGAATAATTTATGTATAATTTATCTATTATTACTATAAAACTAGTTCACAATATTGTATATCATTAAAAATTAGTTAGATTAAAAGTCTGTTTTTAATTAAAATATAATTATATTAACTATTTATCAAAAACTGAAACTTCTCATAAAAATACCAAAAATTCACTATAATTTAATTTTAAATTAAATATTTAAAAATTGTGTTTATTTTGTTAATAAAAATTTATAAATGTTTCAAAATTTAGTTTTAAAACAAGTTCGCCCTCAAAAGGCGGTAAAACTACATTTAAGAAAATAATGTTTTTTGTTTATAAAATTAGATTGGTTCTTATCTTATACCTATAAAATACATTTATAAATGTAAAAACATTTTATTTAATATATATTATATAAATTTAATTAATATCATTCACTAATAGTAATTAATTCTTTTATTTAAGATTAATCACCTTTTGGTGTTTTATAATAGTCTTATTTATAAACAAATTTCCATTATATTCAATTAGTTATTATATTTAAATCTAATTAATTGGTAACTGGTGAAATAAACCATATATTTCAATAAATATTTATTCCTATTTGTAAAATAAACTTTAATTTCTAGGATATAATTTCCATTTTAAATAATAATATTAATATTCTTTTGTAAAAGTTGGGCTTGCGTGTAACGCAAACTATCAAAGAAAGTCATTAGTGAGTGTAACACAATATAAACATAGTGTTATGTAATTCTAAATCTATAGTATATATTGAGTTTATTTTAATTATTCAATGTATCAAAATGTTTTCGGATGTTTTATTCCCTTCTATGCTTTGTGTTTTGTGTCATACGCGCTATTGAATAAAATGTTATTACATTAGAATTTCATGGTGTTACAAAAATAATATAATATCCACAAATGTTATATTTTGGATATATAAGATGGTATCAATGAATATGTTTAATGTTTGTATTCTATCAATAGATATTGGATGTGGGTATGGGGAATCATAGTTAGTATTGCGGTAAGAATTAGTTATTTTTTGTGACTAGTATATGAAGAATAAGAGGATAGAACATAAAACAAATTGTGATGAACCAAAAATAAAATTTCATAGGATCAAAAGAACGTTTTATAATATAATTCATCTATTGATTATTTTCAATTATCATATTATTTGTTAATCTAATTATTATTTCTTTATACAAATGATATCTACTATCATCTTGGTAAGGGTTTGAGGAAATAATCTTTATCTTGGGTTTGTTCTAGGAATGATATTTATTGAAATAATATTTTATGAGTCAATTTGTATTAATTAATTTATATCTTGAAAGATATATAATATTATAAGTTCATATCCATAACTGATAGATATTGAAATTTCAGTTAAAAATACTAGTGGTTTTATTATTACTTCCCAAGTTCACAACTCCTCTATAGTGATTTATGTGGGAATGTGATTCCTATAAATTTTATTTCTCACTCTATAGGGAAATTTTATGTTATTTTAGGCTTGTGTTGACACTAAACATATATCTAATATTAATTTTCGGGATAGGTAAGTGAAATTTGATATCTAAAATTAAAATATAACCATTATTTAACATTTTAAAGACTATTAACTCCTTATGGAAATTAATACCATTATATAGCTCCTAATACTCAATCATGAGTGGTCATATGATCCTATGTTACAAGGAATTCATAAAAATGATATTCACATTGTGTAGGAATGTACCGTTGTATTTTAATAATATTTTATTCGTCTTCTGTGGATCATGCAGTGTAGTTTACAAAAGAAATAATATAAAGTTCTTCTAATATCATAGAACCCTTATAAAATTTCTTTTTTAAATTATAGAAATTTAATAAGAAACAAAAAACTGAATCTGGATAAGGGTTTTATATGCCCATTTTCTTCACCATTGGGTGAAGTAGTTCTTTTTTTCTGAATTATATGGGATCAATATTCCATTAAATTGATTATTGAGAACTAAACAATATCATAATAAACAAATAAGTAATATAAACTCTTTATTTATTAATTTTTGATTCAAAAATGTTGGAATTCATACTTATAAAAGATTAATATTCAATCCAGATATCACTAGTTATGTATGAAAATGGTGGATTTACTAAAGACAACCTTTCATATAATGTATGGGAATTGAGAACTCAAGGTTATTCTATCTTACCATAAAAATTCATTTATATATTCATGTATATGATGAATAGTTATTAGATATTACCACTATGAATTTTTTGTAGTATTTATACGATTATATTTTTGTATATTCCATGAGTAAAGAATAGATTTCAAATGATTTTGGGATTTTTCTAAATACCATAAAAAGGAAAAATTTTATGCCAATTTAGAAAGTATGGATTATAGATATAGAAAGAAACATTTTTTGGTCATGTAGTAACAATAGATGGTATATATATGTATCCTTCAAGGGTGTATGATTAATATATGTAATATATATCCATATTTTAATCACATTAGGTGGAAATTATCAATGGTTTGTGAGTAAATTATCATGAATTTAAAATACACTAGTGATGTTAACTTATATTGTATTCAAGTCTTTATAGACATATAAAAGTGAATAAAATTTCAAGGATCATAAAATTTAGATGGTTACAACACCTGTACTCTTACTGGTATGCAGTGTGGACAATGATTTGATATACAGTGGTGGACTATGTATGGAATTAGGATGTGTCCTTAAGAAAACAAATCATAGAGGTAGTGTATATATCATGTTAATTGATGGATCATGTAAAAAATTACCAAAAACATCACCTATATTTACTAAATAATACACATAGTTTATCATTCTCTATCCATTATGGAATAAAAAATATATATACATATTTCAATAATCATTTCCCATGGGACAATTATAATAAGGGGATTAAAAATTAATTTCTTGATTCATTATATGCCTAAAAGTACTTTTTGATTGGGATAAGTATATGGGGATGATGAAACTGTTACCCATACATATTAGTAAATGGGATAACATCAATATTGAATTCATTTAAGAACATCCTTTGAAATCTATAGTTTATAATTCCACTTATTTTATAGTTGATATCATTATTAATTCATTGAATTTAATTTCAATTTGTGAATAATTCTCCCTCAAAAAAATTCAAACTTATATATACATAAATGGTATGGATACATGGACATCCACTATCAGTTTTTTATAATTTAGATCCAATGTTTACTTTAATTTTCTCATATAGTCTCTAACAAACATTGAATAGAGAGTTAACTGCATGCGATGCTTACCACCCTCTAACTGATGGTGGATCGGGAAGGAACATTCAAATTATGGGGGATATATTGAGATCATACTCAAGGGATTTTAAAGGAGGTTGGAATCAAACCCTTCCCCAAGTAGAGGTATTATATAAAAAAATTACTTTCTAGCATTCAATTGGAACAATATGATTTCCTATATAAGAAGAGATATATAACCCAATCATTTGGGGTTGATATTGGATAATGGATGATATTTTGAAACTATATTTCTCAAGAAATTATAGAAAATGTCTATACCAATAATAAAAATGATAAAACTTCCCAATTTCAATTGAATATCTTTGTCGATAATCATCGATGAGATAAAAAAATTTAAGCCATTAACATAGGGTATTTATTCAAATATCACATTGGAAGAGGATTATGAGAATCAAGAAAGTTTGAATTTTGATCCATAACTAAAAAGGGCCTTTTGAAATCCTTGATTAAGTGAGGAAAGTATATTTTAATCTGTGACATCATATAAACCACTCCCAAGAGCATGATGTGTTATATGTATCACTTTAATGGAAGTACGTTCTAGAACCATAACATGTACTAAAATCAAATGCAGTACCAATCAAACTTAAACTCTCTTACATGGAGAAACAAATACAAACTATCTTACAAATATATTAATTATAATAAAACATGACCAGTCATGTTGTTATATCTCTATGGGGAATCATAATTTTTAGGAATAAATATAGGAACTTAATGACATTATGAGGTTGTTGTACCCTCATTTATTATCATTTGAGTTACAAAATTCCAATGGTGAAGTTATTTATATAATGGAGGAATGTAACACCCCATTATTTTACGATTTATTTTTCCTATTAATAGATGCATTATTTAATAACTTATTTTTTTCAAAACACCAATTTAAAAATACTAGGATATATTTCATTGAGAGAGAATATTATAATTTGGGATAGAAATTAAAACATTATGAGCATATGAACCATCATTAAGAAAATTATTATGGGAATAAAACTACAAGTAAAAAAATATAAAATTGATATAAAATATTAATCCTCATGTTTTTTTATGATGTTTATAACCATTATTGAAACTATGTAAACAAGGAAAACAATAAAAAAATATAATAAAAGTATTTCTAGAGAAAAAATGAATAGACTGAATAATTGTAGAAAGGAAATATATCTGAATAAAATCATAATGTTATATATATAATCATGGGTTATATGTTTTTTGGTTATAAGGTTGATAGAAATATAGTCGTTGGATATATGGGTGTTGGTATAAATGTATCTAATAGATATATTAATGTTTTGTATAATTTAGTACAAAAATTAAAATAATATAAATCAAAATTAAATAAAAAATTCGAGAATTAAATAAAAATGATAATATTTAATTACAATATTTTATAATAAATATATATATATATAATTGTAACATATTATTATTTTAAAATAAGAGAAAACTATTCATTAATGGTTTAGGAAGATAATATATTTTTTACTTCAGACATTCGATACAAACATAATGATTTGTTTATCTACTAAACTCCATCGATTATGTTTATTAATAGGTCATTTTAAACTATTAGTTTTTGAAACTTTATTGGTAAATTCTTGATTATAAACATTACAAAGTCTAATTTTGTAAAAAGGGAGGATTATTATAGATTTTGATACAATATCTAGATGTCCTTTGTAGTATTTTATAGTAAGATAGCAAAATGGACTCAAAATTTTGGAATGAATTTTCAACCTACCACATTTACTATTTTTGGGGGAGGGGATTTCTAAATTTACCTATTTGTATTTCTTCAATTAATGACCTATTTTATTTTTATAATATAATTGGCACACCTATTAAGCTAGTTTTAGCCACCTCTAAGCAATAAATAACCTCTATGAGGAGGATTTTTCCAAAAGTGGAAATCTACTAACCTCTTCCCTCAATCATTTGGATTCAAATTTAAGATAATGTATTTTATATAATGAGGACATACAAAAATATTATAAATTATAATTTATATGTATTTAAATTTTATCACACTGTGATATATTTTGGTAAGGTAATCTCAAAAGAACCCACATCATAAAAACTACAAAGGTAGATAATTTATATTGAAAACAGGAATCATTATTATACTATTTGTGTGAATGAACCTTTTTTAGATGGTGAAAAAATTCATGTGGGATATATTTTGATAACGTTGTGGTTAAGGGCCCTGTATTTCATTTAAAGAGAACAATTATAGGAGATCTGGGATTATGGATTTATCTTCTTTTTGGAATACTATTAATGATTCTTCGACCAATATTTAATGAGATATTAAAGAGGGGATGATGCCTTTAACACCTTATTTATTTTAAACTCCACTCATTAAAAGTCTTAATAAGGATATAATGATTATGTGGAGGAGTTTCATGAATAACCTGAACAAGAATTTCAAACTAAATAAAATATTTTAGACAATACTGAAAGAATTGGTAAGAATCCGATGGTGGATTCAGATACTTTATAACCTAACATACTAGAGTGACTGTAAAAAATATGGATTTATATAATTTGGAGATAATTATTATCTCTAGATTATCTTGGATTTATAAAAAATTAATTCCTCCTTATATCTTTTTTGTAGATCCCTTCTTCATTATCGATGATTAATTAATGAAAGATTTCAAAAATCTCATGAATCAAACTATAATTAATAATGACGACCACAAAAAAATTACCCTTTTGTTGATGAATATAATCAATTCAATTATAAAAAATACAAAAAGGGGGAGTTTTTTTTTTGGATTAATTTTTTGATTATTGACTTCTTATTTTCTATTTAATTGAATTTGAATTTTAAATAAAGATCATACTTTATTTTATTTTATTTTTTGAAACCTTCGTTAGGAGTAGTATTATCAAGAACGTGTACTGTGTCTTCATTCGATGAATATAATGGAAACAACAATAGGTAAAACCTTGTGAATGACAGTTGGAATTTGAATTTCCTTCTTACTACTTCCTGTGTAGCTCATTATATTTGTTTATTTTTTTATCTTAACTCTAATTAATTTCCAATAGTTTTTCATTTTAGGAATTACGTTGGCTAATTATTCTAGTTCTGCACCATCGTTTTAAAATTCAAATGATAACTTCACATGGTTTTGGGAGGACATTGAGGTATTAACTTATACATATGCTTGTTAATACTGAATTGGATGTTTATACTACAATGGGAACTTCTAAATTGATGATATAATCGTAATTCCATATGGTTATTTTAATATTTGTTGTCTATCTAGTTGGTAAATTTTTTTGGTGAGAATTTTTTGCTTTAATTTTTTGATGTTCATATGGTCGACCCATATTCTTTGATGAATTTGTATAAAAACTATATTTAATATGAATTAGACATGAATTTAAGATAGTTGTACATATTTATTAAATTGGTAGTGAACTATAAATATTTTATGAAAGATCAATTGGGTTTGGTTGACAACTATTGTTGTTTATGTTATTAGAACTCGTTTGGTAGCTATATTTCAGGAGGTTAACTAGTGTTAGATACATCAGTGGATGAAATAACTACATATTATCTTGTGATGTTTTTTGAATTATGAATATTATAGGCTAGTGGAATCAATATATAGTTATGGATGGGGTTGGTTTTTTATAAAGAGGGAGCATCATATTTTCCAAAAAATGTATGAATATATATATTAAAATTGAAAAATATTCTTATATTTTGGGAATTCATTGAGGCTTCTCCTCTGATGGAAGGAAATATCCATATACTATCCCTAAGATAAAAATAATATCTTGATTCTCTAATAAAGATAAGGTATTTTTTACCTCTTATTAGATAGTTAGATCCCAAGTCTCAATCAGTATGAAACAATGTATAATTATAACTATAACAAATACAGCCTTCTATAATTGATGTTGACAATACATCCCAATACCTTTATTGTTACTAGTATAAAAATTGAGATGGCATGACCAGAAGGGATATTTTATGTCGATTAATTTTGAACTAGTATATAATGATGATTAAACCTAAAAAAAATTAAGCTACAAGAAAAATAATATATACCCATCAATGTAATATTAGGGATTTAGATAGATCATACATAGACATGGTATGATGGGCACATCATGAGAGAAATTTTCTATTTTAATATATAATGTGTTCATGATGTTATTTTTATCAATAATTTCTCTCATTATCTTTCTTGTATAACCTCATTACTCCTCATGTTTTCTTTTATCTTAGATTTTCATTAATAAATTAATAAAGGAGATGGATTTAGAAACTATCTCATGAGTTATATTTTTTGGGGGTATTATTATTATTAACAAAATTTATATATTTATAAAATTCATATAAAAACATTAGTATCAAAATATTTTTAAAATATAATTTTTATAACATAAATAATAATTTTTAAAGGTATGTGATTCAAATCATTTAATTTCAAAATTTGAATATTATTTAAAATAATATCTTTAAGGTGCGGTAAATTTTTATCTTTACAAGCTAATTTGAGAAATTTTTATTGATGAATATAATATAAAGTTCAATATGTAAGAGAATATATTAATTCTCATATTATTATTTAATCATATGGTATAATATTAAGAACACTTAACATTTTGAAATTCGGTTATCAATAAAAATAATTGTTTCATGTATATAAATTTTGTTTCATATTAAAACATAAATTAATCATATTTAGAAATTATAGTACATTATATAGAGTTTAAATTTTTTATCATAACAAGAAAATTATATTATAAGTTAATTTTTATTTTTTTAAACTAAAATAAAATACCGAGGAAAAATTATATTCTTACAATTAGAGAGAAATTAATTAAAATGGTTAGACTATGTTTTATTGAATTAAAATATGAATAGAAAAACCTCTAAATATTTTTTATGAGGTTATTCACGATCCATATCCATTATTTTCAAAATTTTATCCACTTTACTATTAAAATTACAACCTTAAACATTAAATAATTAATATTTGTAAAATTACCACTCAAAACAAACCTATAAAAGGATCCCTCTCATACCTCTCCAAAACAACAATTTGTGTTTTTTTCTCACCGATAAACGGAATCCTAAATAATTTCTTTTGATCGAACATTTTTCGATATGTAGTGAATTAATCAAATTAAGTACATAGTTCATCAACATTTTTCTCAAAAACCATCTCATATAAACTCTTTATAAATATCATTATTTTCTATAATGATAATATGTTAATATAATTATTATTTTATAATGGTATTACTATAATATATCTAAAACATTTTACTCATTCATTACTATAACATGTTCTCCTTTGGGTCAATTTGATCACCTACATGGACAATGATATATTAACATCATCACTATCATCATAAATTAGTATCAAAAAATTATTAATTATATGACTGAGTAATTTATGTCATGAATACTTTTCAATAATTATGGAACAAAAATAAATGATAGTTATGAATAACTTATTCTTATTGGTAAATTATGTTATACGTGATCATTATGGATTCCATTCCCATGATCCACACCAATAACTTCCATAAAATGAACATGGTACTAAAAAATACTTGTATCAAAATGATTCTTTTGTCTTAACTATTTTTTTAATGATGTAATTGATAACAAATAATAATGATCAACGTCACCATTGGGAAACTTGTACCAGACATGAAAAATTACAAACATCCGATTATACAAATAAAATTTATATAACCAATATATATAATAAATGATCAAAATATAAAATATTATAATTTAATAATTAATAATTTTATTCATAAATAATTTATAATGATGGTTCTTTTATTATGCATCTGTTAAATTCAATTTTCTTAACTTTAGGAGTAATAGTAAGGGTTTATTTTCCAATATCACATTGAAAAAGTAATGATTTAGGTTTATAATTTATTTTGGATAAATATTTTATTACTAATCTCTTAAAACCCATATATTTTCTTCAATAATAGTTATTTTTTGTATTTACTTGTGTTATAGGCATTTAATTTTCATTTATATTACAATACAATTGAAAAGTTTTTTGTAACTCGAAACGACCTTTTTTTCTGGTAATCATTCTCCCCCATATCCATATTTATTATATATTTTATTAATTTAATTAATTTCATTATATATACATCAATTATTTAATAATTAATTTTATAATTTACTTTTATTTATTTTTTAAAGTGATGTGATTTTAACATTTTTGGTATAGTTGTTATTTGCTAACATAGACCTCCTTTACAAAAGTGTGAAAGAAATCAATTTTTTAACATTTCATATATGAATTAATTTTCCATTAAACTTATTGTGTATTATATGTAATCTTATATTCTATTTATTTAGGTATTTTTATATTAATTAAAATTCCTATTATCTTAAAAAAATTAAAAAAAATTAAAAAAATTCAGAGGTAAAGGGTATTCATCCTTATTTTTCAAATAAATTTTTTAAAGCTCGTAAAAATGTTCTTTACATATATATAAACATTCATTAATGTTTCTATGTTTCAATGGGGATATTTTATAATTATAACATCCAAATTATTTCCCTATATAACTTATGGAAACATAGTAAACAAGTTTTTATGAACTGTGATTATTTATAATAGGTAAATCGTGTTTATGCTGGGATTATGAATAGTCTGTTTTTCAAATTCCATACATTTGTAGGTTTTATGAAAATATAATGAGTGTTTCTAAAATAAACCACTAATTCATTAGGTAAAAATTAATATCTAATACTCTAACTATTTTTTATGTGAACATTATTATTATCTTCACAACTTAATAAGTGGACATTATTGTCAAACTCACAACTCTTTGTGCGAACAATATTATTATCTTCACAACTCTATGCATGTAAATTGTTTTTTTGTTATAAACTATAAGTGTAAAAGTTATTGATATGTTTAATACTCAATGCATGAACGTTATTATTCTGTTCAGAACATTGTGCATGGATCTGAAAATTTTTTGTCTTTCCAGATATATTAAGACTTCTTAATTTCATATTTATACCACATTTATATATTATGCGACATACCTATGTCATCATATATTTATCATAATTATTACCCCATGTTACCATATCATGATTCCATGATATGTTGGTTATGGTTCCATTATGACCCTAACATGGACCTATGTTCCCATGCCATGATATTTTAATTTGATATTTCTCTTGTTCTTGTGTTCTTGGATCATGATTATGGACTCATATTTCCTCACTCCTTTGACTAATGAATTATGTTATTTTCAAATCCTTATGTTTCTATTCATGTGTTATGATATATCTTGCTGGTAATGTTTTCATTTTTTCATCTCTATTTACTCATACTCACATTCTTAACTTGATATCAATTATTATCTTTGATTGATATCTCTTTTGATTATACTTATTGAGAATTTGAGCTCACTCCCTATGTTTTAATACCCAATATAATGAAGTAAAGTAGTATGTATGATATGTTAGTGAGGATAGAATGTGAATATTTTATTTACATGAGTTATTTATTAAATAATATTGGATAATATATTTATATATTCAATCTCGAATGACACTAAGCCTTTGGGTTTTGGGAATGTGTGATTTACTATGAGAAGTAAGGAATATTCATCAAATGTGATGTAATAAACATTCATGTTATGAATGGTTCACATAACTTGGTATCAAATAATGTTTTTAATTTTTTTATTTTAGAAATAGATTTTGGAGTGTGGCTGTCATAGATCTCAAAAATGCCTTTTCTTATCATCCAACACATAGGTTCTCATGCTAACTTGTTTTTCACCAAATTACTATCCTAAAACCCCACTTAAAAAAACATAAAAATTATTTAAAATTCTTTTATCCAAAAATAAAATAATCTAATTAGTCATCAATTAGGATGATAAAGATCCAACCCAAGACCTTATTCACTAATGATAAGATTTGAGGGTTGTTATAAACTCCATGCCATAATAAAAACCCTCTATAAGAAGCCACGGGGTCCTATAAATAAAAATACTAACCTTCATTGGTCAAATATTCACCTCTATCTTGATATGTTCTATCTCTAAACCCTAAATGTGATTCTAATTCATGACTCCAACACTGAAATTTTATTCTCCTGAAGTTGAACCGCTCACTCATTAGGATTCCCACTACTCAATCCTCAAACACAACAAGGACAAAACAAATAAAACCAAGATATTTATTGTCTCATTAAAATATTTCCACCATGGTCTAAACATATATTCTCTCAAATATAATAAATCACCATCTAATAACATCACTCATTCCCATCACTAATACCATGATATAGATCTCAAACTCAATATTCAATTTAAATATCCAACAATCTTAAAAAAATACATATCGGGACATGTGGTGATCTCCACTAAAAATAGAATATACTAATGAAATATTTTTACGAGAAATTATCTCCACATTAATAATTACCTACTAAAAAAATCCCACGAATTCCAATCATATAATCCTCTAAGACACAAATCTTTCCACTTGATTCCAATATCAATATACATCTATCATGTTCACCTTAAGAAGCTCTCCCAAAACATCATTAGTTAACCCAACAATTACACATCTCAACCACTTGGTGTTTTCAACCAAATATATAAACTCAAAATCCTCAATCCATCTAATATTTTATTTTCCTAAAAGTAAATTAAAATATTTATTTTCCATTTTGAAATCCAGTTTCAAAAATCATTTTCCAAAGGTTTCCTTTAAAAATAATAATCTAATAATATTTATAATCATTCTCCCCATAATAAATTTCATTTGAAACTAAATTATCAAACCATTTATAACTTACTTCATCCATTTCACTATTTATTATTTTTTGAAAAAGGTTTTTCCGAAAAAAGATAACATTCAAAATAACATTTCCCAGAGTGTAAAAAATAAAAATAAATTTCTGATAAAATAATACCTTGAATTAAATATCAGTCTAATACCCCCATATATTGTATTCGACAAATAATAAAATATATTTTATAATTATTAAATTAATAGTGTACTACGATTTGGTAACATAACAAATTAAATTTCGATTAAGTGCATGAATAATTCCATATGTATGAAACTATCGTGAAGTATAGACAACTCAATATATCCCAATTGAGATATATAACTCATCCTCAGCCCCATCTATTGAACTCTCATTTACCCTACATTGGGGTTCTTGGTCCAACATCTTAATGATAAATGGTTTACTAGTGACAACACTATATGTACTAGGATAATTTAGGGTTAAAATTAATCAGTATTGTCTATTCATTCTCTAGATCTAGCTCTCGAGTCTCGATAATATCTATCCACCAATAAATTTCACCTTCCCAACCCAACTCACTCTCGGATACCAAATTGTAGTTCCCCATCCCAGATCTTTTAAAAACAACAAAATCAGGGGGTTCTACTGGACCTCAGGTGGGCCTCTCATGTACTAAATGCTTTTATATTTTAGTGAGGGACTAAAAAAGTTCCGTAGAGATAGACTATGGCCTAATTTTTAAATCATGAGGCTAATGGATAAATAAACATAAAAATAATTATGGTTTATCCATATGTCAAAAATATAAAGAAATTACAAATTGATTTGTATCTAAAAGGAAACATACTGTCTAGAATGTAATGTTGTAAATCGTCTACTTGATGAATCAGAAAAAAATGATAATTTATTAGTATTTTCAATACATAACATGCATGAGTATAAAGGTAAAAAATGCTACAATGTTCAATACATATGATGTTTAAAAACTATAAATTTTAAAATAGTTTCCTCTATACCAACTTATATAATAATCCCTACCGAATCCTCAACCTCCATAAATTTATAGACCTAAACCTCTTGACTATCTCAAATTGATACATTTTACTCAATGGAGTCATGAAGTATTACCCACACACATCAAAACAGGTGTAGTTTATATGATTTTGGGTAATTTTGAGGACTAATAAGGGTACCCCTTCTAACCTCAACTCATAGTGTACTACTATGATCTAGGATATTTTTATATAAAACAGTAAATAGTATAATTTTTTATTGTGAAACACATTCAACTAAAAACATTCCATATACTTATCATAAAATAAAATTCATCAGTTCATCATGATCTTACCTAGAAACCATTACACCTGACCCCATATACTTTATCCAATTAAAGGGAAAAAAGTCTCTCCACAACACAACCACTACCATGCAACATCTCTCGGGTAAGTAACATAAAACTGAGTCCCAACCAATACCCTCTCACTCTATGTTGGTATACATACCATATTATATTCTCATATACAGCCATATACCTCTACCCTTTAACATATTACAATGAAAAACATCATTTCCTAGCCTATCACCTCTCACTAAAGGAAGACCATATAAAGTATCCAACCACACTCTCTTTTTGGGGGTGGGAAACACAAAATGCCTCAGACCATCCATTATCACTAAGATGAATCAACGTATTATGTCTCACATGAAGTATCTGACCACACCAGCATACTAAAGGTTAGTCAAAATCATATCTCAAACCATTCCTCCCACTCATAAAAGACAACACATAGTGTCCCACATCTGGTCTTAGACCTCATCCTCTTACTCATGGTTAACCACATCTCATACTATTATGGTCCAAACTTATCACATAGGGGGAGCTCGATATTAAGGATATTATTCCAATACTACACAATAAATATTGTTATCAATAAAAACATGTTCATCACTATCAATATCATTGTATAAATAAATGAATAGTACAAAAATTGAATAAACAATTAGTGTAAAATGGTCAACCATTATCCCATCAAAACCTCCCAGCAATAAGAATACCAGCTAGATATAAAATAATATTCCCTTAATCAAACCCTTCATGGTTACAAGAACTATAGAGGCCCACGTACATGAAACATTTACAAAGAATTATTCACCACCCAACTACATATGCCTACTTACTATGTCATTAAAGAATAATCTGGACCCGAACAGCTAACTCTAGGAAAACAATGTCCCAAATGAAACCCTATATCAAACCATATAATAATATAAGTTTTTATAATACATGTTCCATTTTACCCATTACAAACCTCTAAGGCTTCAATTATGTCCAACTGATCCCACCAGTATTCTTTCATACCTAAAGTATATTATTACTTTTCTAAATCATGCACCTATATGCATGAAACACCATAAAATTACATTTTAAATCTATAAAAAGGTGATGAATTACTAAGAAATAATTCCTATTTATTAAAACATACAATAAACTAATAAATATTACTCATGATTCACATTAAAATCCATTAATATTTAAAAAAAATCATTTCTTACACTATTTGAAATGATCCACTTAAATCTCATCATATTTCATGTAGGATTTCAATTGAAATATCCAATTAAAAATAATCTTGACAACCCATTTAGAAATTTCATCACTTTCCATCATTGTAATACCTTGAGATTTGAAATTACATTTTTCCCTTAAAAGATAATGTGATTAACAGCCTGCTTCATATGAAACATTGAATGGAAAAAAACCACAAAACATTATATAAAAATAAAAAGTAATCTATAAAATTTTTAGGAAAAATAAATATTAATGAATTACGAAATATTAAAATAAATAAAAATAAATTTAACTATTAATACTAAGGCACATATAAAACCCAATTGGTATAACTTTGTCACTAATAAGGCTAATTTATCCTTTCTAATGTAACATTTATAACAAATATATTTTTATATGTTTTACATTATGAAACTAAATGTATTATGGATAAAATGTATTATTGGTATTAATAAAAAATTAACACCAATTATAATATTAATTATTTAGAAATAAGAATGAATAGTTAAATTAGTTTTGAAAAAAAGTTATTTTCCTTTGAAAATAGTTTTCAATATATTTTATTATGTTTATTTAAAAGATTAATTCACAATAATTAGAGTTATATTTTAAAAAAAATAATTTTATTATTTTCCTAAGATGAATTTCAATATTTTTTTCAAATAATTTATTTTTTGATAAATAGTGAAAAATATCGATATTCATAACACCGTCACTTTTATTATGTAAAAAATTGAAAAATGAAATTTTTTTAAAACCTATTTATATAAACTATATATATGAGTGTAAAATAAAAAATTTAATATTTTTATGTCATATTTATAAAACACTTGTATATCATTCCTTGAACAAAAGTAGTATTTTACTGTAAAAATATATTTATTTGCTTATATTAAAATTTTAGTTTTCATCACAAGTATATATTAAATATAAAAATGGATTTAATATTTCAAATGAACATTTTCATATTATGTAATAAATTAAATTTATATTTTTTTTAAATTATGATAACTATGAAGAATGTTAATTACCATGATAATGACCGAACTATTATTTACAAAAACATTTCATCTAAATATTGTTTAATTTTTATCTAATAAATTATATAATTATATATTAAATGATTAATATAACACTATTTTTTAATGCATATATAATTATATTGATAGACATTAAATTAGTATCTAGTGATAAATAAGATTAAGAACACATAAGGGTTAAAACACAATTTTATAAAAAAACACAATTTTTCACTATATATATTATTTATTTAAATGTTAATTATTTTTTATTTATAAATTGAAATAGATTTAATATATATTAAATTTTAAATTATAATTCCAAATTTTTTATGATCAATTAGTTTATATTTTTAGTAAAAAAACTCACTTGAATGAAAATTAATTATCATACTCAAAATAAAATAAAGGTAAAAGTAAAAATATAAGACACAACAACATCAATAAATTTTAAAACATGGGTGAAAATACATTTTTTGAGTAATAATGGACCAATATAACTCCACAGTCTACTAGTTTTTACTTATTTTTTCATTGACTCTTGAATAGTGTAATGACATCTTTTAAAATTTAATGGAATTCAAAAAATTTCTATTTTCATCACTTATCAAATGGGATATTTACACCAATTCACGTGGAACCTATTCTATAAAATTACATATTGGAACACTAAAATTTGGTTCACACTATAATACTCTCTCATGTTGATTATTTTCTATTATCAATTAGTTATTCTAATACATTCATTTCCGATGTTATTTTCAAGAGAATGTTTAAATCCCCAATGTGAGTATTAGTTAATACATATCTTTTTCTTCATATTCTATCCCTTTTAAAACTATCATTATAGTTTTTATATAATAATTCATTATCCTTAGTATAATTTTTTTTAATATATTAATTTAAAATGCATTATTTATTCTATTCCATTCACTTAGAAAAGTAAAATAATTTTAATAGTTCATTCTACAGACTATCGGCTCCCCTAAGTATAGGTTTTAATTTTTCATCGTGATTTTATTTAATTATTATAATCAAAAAATATATAACACAAAAACATTAAAAAATAATTATTATTAAATTATAACGATATTATACACTTCTTTAACAGTACTCACCCAACGAGATATAGCATGTTCATGTTTGGGGTTGGTTTAACCACCTATTGGAAAAATGTTTTAAAAATATATCATGTATGGATGTGGGAACATAATTTATAATGATATTATAATTTAATAAGAAAATAACTATTGGTTTATGGTTCAGAAAAGGATACATTAGGTAATTAACTTATTATTAATATATCATCTTTTTTTACAAATTTTAATATAATAATATGAAAATGTTTCTGTTTTCTTGAAATTAAATAAAGTGTTATATAATAAATAATTAAAATGTGAAAACCAAAGGTTGAATGATTTTTTGAATAAGTAATAAAAAACATAATTTTATAATTAAGTATGGTAGGCGCATGCGATGACTGAATAACGAACAATCCAAGGGTTTTTTCTCACTAAAATATCTTTATTTTAGGTATAAAAATTCAGATTGAATCATATTATTCCATGTTATATTTATTATATATATAGAATAATTTTTGTTTTAATTCATAATTATTTCTTATGGTTTCAAAATTATTTATTTTAACCTTATTTTTAAATGATTATTACCAAAATTATTATTTTACACGTAAGGGTTTCTTGTATCAATTATGATATCCTTGATACGTACATCTTTTTATAGACCATTATTTTTTTGAATGTTTTCTATTATAAAATATTAATATTTTTCATAACCCTCTAATTATTCATGTTATTTTTTTATATATCAAATATTTAAATGGAATTTTATTTGAAATTATCAAATCTTATGAAAAATTATTTTTTCAATTTTCAATTCCTTGATACATTCTTCTTATTAAACACCATGTTTTCATTGGAATTATTTATCCACCACCCCAATAAATTTTTTAGTCATGATTCTCTCAACATAAATAATATTTAATTTTTCATTTTAAACCACATCCTTCAAAAGGTTTTAACTCAAATTTTTATATGTTTTAAGTTTTTCTTATCATAAATGTTCACCACTTATGACATATTTCATATTATACACTATTTTGTGTTTATAATGTTTAATTAAAAAATCAATTTCATATTTTTAATCATGATTCTATCATTATTCATTATATTTAATTTTTCATTTTAAATCATATCATTTAAGTGGTTTTCATTCAAATGTCTCTAATGTTATAAAAGTTTCATAAACTAATTTTATGATATATTAGGTCATAGTATGTTATACCTGATTAAAATATTTAAATATTATTCAATCCTACCATTCCCATAATTTATATGTAATTTTTTTATTAAGGTAGATTACTTGTTTTCCTAAATAACCAATTACTTGATAAAAAATTCTAAAATGAAAATATAACCTGGTTAAAAATTAATCATATTCTTTCAACTGAATATTTTTATCCATGTATATATTTTCTTTCCCCCAAATGTTCTAATCTATAATTACCTAATATATCACTAAATATTCACCTTAAATAAATAATATATTTAAAATAATTTTTCACACTCTACTCCTAACTAAAATTGAAAAATAGGATATATTTTGAATAATAAATATGATATTTAAAACATAGTCATTAAAATAGCTAGTGTAAATTGAAGTAATGATATCACAAAATCAATAATGAATATATAATGAAATAAAATCTGAAGGAATACATATTTTTTATGAAGACCATTTTTTAAAAATAGATGATTGGTAGCTTTACAATGGTTTTACCCTGACCAGGCCCAAGCCAAACTAAACAAATTACAATTTGACAAACAATATATTTGAGAAAAGTTTAAGCTCATGCATATTTCCACAGGATCCATTACAACTAAACCACCACCGCAAATTGCAACCAAAGTGTACCATGTGATTATTTATTTTGTGGAGATCATAATGGGTTATGTAATTATATCACAACGAAATAAAATACTTATATGTATAAATATGTTTGGATTTCTATACTTTTTGAAAATCCATTTTTTCTAAATATACATTATGATTAATTTTAAAAAAAACCATAATTTTATTACTGATCAAAGTTTAATTTCATTTAATAACAATAAGATATATAAATTATATATAAATTATTATTTTAAAAAATATTGAATATAAAAAATTTAATATTCCAATAAAATAGGTTTCCCTAGATTTTATGATTGTAATTAAAAATAAAAATTATAAATTTCAGTATGGGAATTTAAAAAAAATTAACTTAAATGTTTGGATTTATAATTTTAATATTATCTAAAGATGATATTTTTTAATTTTTCAAAAATAATTTAGTTTTATGTGCATAATAAAACATATTATTTTTATAAATAACCTGGATTATGTGAAATTATTATTACATAATATTGAATTCCAAAATCAAGAAAAAAAATTTTAAACTAAATTTTTATTTTTAAAATTTTATAAACCCTATTTTAGTTCTTTTAACATAATACATATTATTTTCAGAAAAAAATTAATTATGTATTTAGACTTTTAGAATTAATTTATATCACTTTTAAAAATTGAATCCAAAAAAATAGATTTAAAATTTTGAATTATCCAGTTAACCTTTTCAATAGAGACCATTTAATTTTTTTTATAAATATTAACATACCTTGGTAAAAACTAGTTATTATGATGGAAACCAAACAAATAAAAATTACTAAATTATGAGGTAAAGTGTATAACAAGCTAAAAATAAGTTTTAATTGAAATTTTGAGGTGTGTATCAACCTTATATATTATTCTCTCCATTATTTATTAATTTTGGATACACTTTCCTTGAGAGTGAATTCCCATAATTTTAACATTTTGGGTATTCACAGAAATGTCATCACTTTTCACTTATTAAAGGGGAACTCCATTCCTCACTTCCCCTCAATCCAGAACCAACTATTTTCAGCCCAAAAACTAACAAAAATTATTCTAAACACTCTTATAAGGCATAATGTGGTTTTTAATCTAAAAATTCTATCCCTCAATGTTTTTACCCTCTTCACAGAAGAGATACTTTAATTATTAAGGTGTATATTTTATGTGATTCCTCCCTCTTTGAAGTTCCTTTATATGTCTTTTCTCTTCCTCCAATTCCTTTTCTACATCATAAAACGATAAAATTTGTATAACTATTTTACAATAATATTATTATTGTGATTCCACTAGAATTAAACACCCTCCCCTTTTCCATTATGGAAAATCAAAATTTGAATCCTGTATTGTGTGGACTACCTCCTCCCCAGCACAATGTGTTTTTTCTTCACCACCTAACAAGGATTATATTAATATGAAATTTTTTATATAATTATGATATTTATGATATCATTTATATTCTAGAATTATAAAACATTTACTCCATTTCCTTTTCCTATATAAAATGAAATAATCATCTATGCATACATGTGGACTACTGCCTCCATGGAACGATCGATTTCATTTTTTTCATTTCATCACCTCCATACATAAAAAGAAATGATAGTGGTTTTAAAAATTTTATATTATTTTCATGATATTAATAAGTTTTTTTCAATATAAATTTATGAATATATTAATAATATAAACAATAAAAATTATTTATAAAAGTAACCCTTTAAATTAAGAATACTAAAAAGGTATAATTTTTTTTAATATTATATAATATTTGTATATCAATTAATATTTATAATACTTCCTTTTAATTATATTATCTCACTTTAATAAACTTTAAATATGATACTTATGCTTGTTTTATAAGGGTATTAAAACTAAAAATCTCATAATCATCAATCAATCGTTGTATACTCATTTTCAATGGTTTTGATCACCTACCTGACCAATGCTACAAAATTATTCCATAGATGACTCTAAAAAAATAATTAATGAAAAAATATGATATGAATATTTAAATAATGTTTTCCCAAGAATGGATACATCAATATTTTACTCAATAATTATGAAAACATGTTTCATTGTACAAGAAAATCACTATAATGTATTAACTGTTATTTTTATATTTATGGATAATGAATGAAACACTCATAAACAAATTTGACTATTTATAATTAATTACAATCCATAAATTATATTAAAATTAAAGATATTAGAATGATAAATTTTGGGAGATAGGAAAATACATTCAAAATCCCATACCCAAAATTTACCCCTCCTAGACCGATAATAAATGGAGGGATACAATGACCAATGAGTTCTGCATTGAGTAGGCCTTGAGTTTGAAACTAACACTGAATGTATAAATAATTATCACACATGAAAGACATTAAAATAATAGTAAAATTATAATTGTGAGATAAAATGAAATCATCCACGAAACTTCATCTCATAAATTAAGTGGTAAAAATTTAACTATCCCATAATATAGGTATACTATAATTAAATACAAATAAATCCTCTAAATAAAACCCCAAAATTGATCATAAGCCAGTGAATCAGTAACTCCTCCAATTTTTAAGCTTTTTATGCCTATATCGATCCCCAATGTCATCTTAGAAATATGAAAAAATAGCTTTTATATACATAGAGTGATAATATCGTATATACTAAGTAGGATTACACCAATTTTCTCTTAAAACATGAAAAAAGATCAAAAAATACACAAGTGAACAAACCTTCTAACCAATATGAACCAAAATAGATAATCTAACCATTATCAAACTCACCGTAACATAAAAACTAAATCTTTCATAAAAATTTTATAATATCTTATGAATAATATTGATAAAGGTACCACACCCCACATTCCAACTACTTTTTCTCTCTCATTTGGAAATAGCGTACATCCTAGAACTTCAATCCCTTTTCTACTAATCACACAAAATGAACCCTATGAGACTAAAATATATAATGCACCATGTGTAACATCTCATCACATACATATACTACCATAATCAGTGAAATATATCTAGAGTAGTTGAGAATCACAAACATGAAGTACATCAACCCTGTAACATCCTCCTACCATGCATTACCCACACAAAGAACCACCTCGTCTACTGATAAATCACTAAATCTAGTGAAATATATCTAAAACAAATCAAAAATCATGGGTGATAATATACCTATGAAGATATATAGAGTGTAATATAGGGTATAAATCTATACATCCTCACTATTTTGGATGGTTTTGCAAGTCACAAAGTTCCCAAAACTGATGGGCATCAGTGTAACCACATGACATGGTTAGGGTGAATATAGATATAAAATAAAATTAGATGATTGGAATATAACACAGAAAACCATTATAAGAGTTCATGAAAATAGAACCTAAATATATCAGTATATCATTATAAAGTATCACAACATCCTCTAATATCAATTCCACCTTTTAATGCACCACAACACCCCAAAAAGACACACACAAGACACATTACTTATTACATCCCAAACCAACACCATTTATTATTTTATAATCACCTAAACTATTCATTTATTAGTACAATTTATTTAATACTCAATGAAAAAGACTTTAATCATACTTCCCACAATAATTATATGAGCTCATTAATATTTTCAAACCATTCCATTCTAGTTTCCTCACAAACATTCCATTCCCTCACGACCTAAAAACAAACAAAAAAATCCCAACAACCACACATCCATCTCACTCCAATGAATGTTTTCTTACAACCACCACACATCAAAACTTACACACATATTAGTAAATATTAAAAAATGTATTTCATCACAATTACTTCATTATATTCAATGGTATTCTCACACAAATACTAGATTCTACAGGAAACTAGATTGTTATATTTATATATATATATATTATTATTGTTTTTTATTCATGGAGAGTTTATCAAAATAATGAAAGTAATGTTCAAATATTTAAAAAAACCAATAAAACACATGAAAGGTCTCATTTTTTTGAACCAAAATAAATTCCATGAGGATTTTAATTTTTAGTAATTATAAGTCAGACCGTTTTTAAAACTGAGCCTCAAAATCTAATTTCGAGAGTTGAGACACAAAAACATTCAATTTTTGGAATTGGTTGAAAGACTAAAAGGACCCTTTCATGTCTGTTTGAGTTTTGGGAGTGCCGATTCTAGAAATCAAGTGGTTTGGGGATTTTTACACGGTGCACAATTTGTTTGAAACTATACACCCCACAACAAGAAAATGTGGGTCCTTTTGTTCGTGGGGCTATTATGGTGCACATAGGTTGTGTATAGTATGAAATACCATGAGCCTAGCCCATATAGTTAGTGGAAATATGTAGCACCTAATAATTATCACCCAATGGTTGGCACATAGTTTCTAAATCATACGACCATCCCATATAGGGTGCCTTAGATTCCCAAAAAGGGTGCATGAATAATGCACTATTTAATAAACCATGGGGGGAAAATGTTGAACCAGAACCCTATTTTAAAAATTAAATAATTTAATAAAAACTAAAATTAATTTATGAAAAATAAGGAACACCCATACCTCTACCCATCTAACTCACAAATCACCCCCTGGGGGTCTCCATTTGTGCACGATGCACCCCTCGGCTCCCTCTTTATATGAAGATTTCAACTAGTTTACCTTATGATTTATCCTTCAAATCAATGAGGTATGTTCTTGGCACCCTTCCTAATTCTATATTTGGTAATTTTTCCTTACTTTTTTTACTCGGTGAGGTTCATACATACTTTTGGTCAAGGGGTAATCTAGATTTATAGTTTTCATTCGATGCTGGGGTGTGTGAAAGGCTTCTCGATTTTCCTTGGGTATGTTTTGATTTCTTCTGCCCAAGGCGATCATCTTCAGTCCCTTTCTGGTTTTCCCCCACTATCTGAGGAAAGGGTTTATGTCCAATGTTTGTTTTTGTCTATTTAAATTAGCATATTTGGTGATTTTTGGTTCTTTATGGATAAATTAGATTGTTGGGTGGCACCTTGAAGACTTTCACACTTATACATAGGTATGTGTGTGTGTGTGTGTATTTATATATATTCCTTTTATATATGCCCTCACAGAGAGGGGAAATGTTAATTGGACTATGGGATATATATATATATATAGGAATGAATGTGCATTCAAGTGTGGAGTGATATTCATCAAAAATTTCAAGAGTCGAAGCATTGACTTGGACTTCTTTAGAGGTTGGATTCCTATCCTTGACCCAATGTAAATTTAATAATGTTTTATGTGATTATTTATATAATTTGAATTATGATTTCCATTAATGAATTGAAATTTGACCAACAAATGAAGTTCTTATTTGTGATAAATTATTTTTTTATAAATAAAGTCATGTTTTTTTATAAGACTCATCCAACGGAGGTTCACTATATTTTAAGTTTAAAATTGGTGATTTTTTATTTTAAATCATGCTTTTCCATACTTCTTGGATGATCTCCAAGCTTGAGTAATATTTTTGATATAAGGAATGATAGCATATAGCCTCTCCCATTATGTTTAAAACGAATTTATTTTAATAATTTGAGTTCCTCAAAGATTTAATCATGGTCTGTTTGTTTAAGAGGATAAATAATGTTGTTATAGGTTTATAACCCAGATTAAACCACCCCTTTGGGCGTTTTGGATTAAATATCCATTTTTATGGCTTATTCTTTGGGATCCCCTTATGTTCTTCCTTTTTAACCCATTTAATGGGATGTCAATCATGTAATTGAATTGTATATTGAATTGTGAATTAAATAGATTGAATGGGAAGTGATGAGTGACCATGACCCATGGTCCTTATTATTTCATTTCTTGATTAAGCATAAAATTCTTTTGAATGGTCATTACAATGTGATATAGATAATATTATTCAATGTAGTGGTTTATTTAATCCAAAGAATATTGTAATAATGTTTTCCAATGTTTGTTAATTGATTTTTATTCCATGTAATGTCTTTTTTATGTATGTGTTTCTTTTTATAATTAAATTCACATGTGAGTAATTGTGATCCAAGCCTATTTAGATTTCCCAATGTTTTCGCCACCCTTGGGTGAGGTCTGAAATGAATATTATTGTTTCATCCATGCCAAATATAAATGATATTTCAGTTGAATGTTTTTTAATCAATGGTTGATACATGGATTTAAATGATTAATTCCATGAACAGACTTATGGAGGGTTGAATTTATGCTTGAGTTACACTTGGTTTCCCAGTATTGACTCATAGGGTCTTTGGAATGTTATATACTGAATGATAATTTGACATCATAGAGGTTATCGGGAGAAGACTCAAGGAAATTAATGAATTATGTCATAGGTGATACTCTCGCTCTCATAGTAGACTGCCAAGGATGGACTCAAGTGGAAGACACATTATTCTACACCTAGAGTGATATTGAGTTCCAAGGAGGTTCACTAAGGATGGGCTTTTAGGGGGTGGTTCGTATAATACGTAGAGAAATACCTGGATTCAAACAGAGGAATTTCTTGGATGGGATTAGGATCTAAATTGATTAATGAATGAAATTAATCATATGATGTGATCTCCATGCCAAACCAAAATCTTGGATTCGGTCTTATTTATGTTTTATAAACGGCCTCGTTAGGATGTTTAAATTTCAGATCTTCCTTACATGTCAAATATCTTCTTGAACACTATGAAATTTAACTAGAAAATAATGGATAGGGCTAGACATCATGGGTGATGGATTATTGAGATTTATATCTCACACCCTTCTTGAGTACCATTCATACCTGGATAGACATTCTTGATTGTAGAGTTGTGGAAATTTTTGTGTGTTGTTTTTCTTATGCCTGAAGAGTAGGGAGCACCGGACTAATATGGAGCTTAGGATTATCGTGGAAATTCCCTTTTGGATTTTTAGTTATTTTCTCTACATGAGTCCTGTATTGTACTTAATTATAGAGAATAGTGAATATTTTCTATATTAACATATATATCATCATCTGGACATTCAATCTTGTATAAACTAGCTTTGTCCATCTTTTGTATTTAGTTGATATTACATCTTTCTTCTACTTCTTTATCATTGATTTATAATGCATATGATATATTTTTCTATTTAATATATGTTTATCATTGTTCTACTCTGACATGAGGGTATAGTCACTCTACTACCACCTCTTAGACCCTTACTATTAGTTGTTAACACCTACTGTATTGGGAGAAGTGTTTGTGGCTATATAGCCTACCAGCTTAGGGGTAAGTCAGGCCAAGACATTACAAAGTGGTATCAAATGAAATTTTTCCATTATATTTATATTATAGATTTATAGATAGGATACTTAGAATGTGTAGGTTCTTGGTAAATAGCTATTTTTGGGACTCATCCCCCCACCCATGGGGAAATGACCAAGTGAATAGGGTTTTGGATAACTATTTATTTTGTTTGATGTTATTGTTGATATGATGTCACCTTGATTGAATGGTGTATTTTTTATGGCTTATTGACTTATTGAAATTTTTTGTATTTTCCCATGGCCCGGGATGGGAAAGAAGTTACATGACATGCAGCATTATATTTCATGCCATTCATATGACATACCATGTAGCTAAATTAGTAGGTTTCCTTATAAGTATTATTTTCTTCCTAGATGGATTTCAAGCTTAGTTTTTACAGGTTTATGTAATTATTTAGAATGCATTTTCCGATAACATTATTGGGTGTTTAAACATAATTTTGATTTGTTTCCATGATTATATGCCTTGCTTTTCTATTTATTTATCATGCTTTACCTATATTTCTTTTTTTCGTACTTTGTTACTTTCTTATTGGTGTTTATTATATGTTATAATATTCCTAGTCATGATGTTATAAAGTTGGTTCCTTATATGAATTAAATGGTCAGTATTTGGATGAGATCCATTTTTCAATTTTAAGGTGTATGGGTTCCTTATAATTTGGAAAGGGTAACACATATACTAAAAACTTATCTAGACTTTTATAAATGCCTATAAGATATTGTTGAAAATGAAATAGATTTCTAAAGTTAAATGTTAAAATTGAATGATTTTTATTAATGGGATTGAAATACAAACCGTAAAGTGTATTGGTGATTTATGGATTAGTAGATGGTCATCCATATGACTGACTTTATATAACCATGGTATATTTGGATATGGTTATAAAATAAAATTGGTTATGTTTTGAACATAAATGGATTGGTTACCTTTCAAAATGATCGAATGGACCCATTAGGTCAGTTGGGATATGATTTTATGAGATGAAACATAATGGTTTCCATGCTTTCTATATTTAAACAACTACTATTGGGTTTCTTTTTGAAGAATCCAGTTAGGTTTAATGGGACTTTTGTTGGTTGACTTTTCCATTAAAAAACTTTATATGGTAAATCTTCAAATTATGATAGAATTTAAATGCATGATAAATGTTTAAAAAGGATGATTGATAAGTCTTTCTTATTTCTACTTTGAGATATTTGTTAATTGGTTACTAAGTTCCCTATTTTAACGAACTGTTACTTGAGGTTTTGTTTAAAATTATTTTAAATGTAAAATGAGGAAGTGAATTAAAGAAAATTATTTAAAATGGATATTGTAGTGGTTTCATTTTTTTAAACCCTCGTGTAATGGTATTTTAAATGTTTTCAGTAGAAGGCCTTGGTATTGATATATGATAATTTATTATTAGGATTATTTTAATTATAAATGGGTTTAATGAAAGGCTCTTAAGCCTAGTGGAATATGTTTGTGAGAAATAATGATAGGGTTTATGATTATGCTTCGTATGGGGCTCGGTTGTGGTTGGTAGAAAACTTATAGCATGAAATTCCCAGCTAATACTATTATATTCTATCTATTGGTTCTACTCAGAGGCTATTTTCCCTACCATGACTTTTAGTTTTAAAAGGTAACCTTGTTCAGATGGGTGATCAAGGCATCTTGACAATTGATATAGCAGTGAGTATCGAGGAATACTCGATTTGATAGGTTAGATATTCCAAGGGCATGTTCTGACTCTTCTTATGTCATGTGACCTTTTCATTTTATTCAATGAAGGACAACTAGGTATGTTTTCATCAAGGATAATGGTATTATCATGTAATAATACTTGGCGTTAAATCTCTTGTATGGTCCATCCAATCCGTGAATGCATCGGTATAGTGAGCCCATGGGTATTATTCAAGATGTTTCATCTAACTCCTAAATCTTGGGGTAGTATTCATTCACATATGTGGTGCCCAACAACAGATAAATGTTAAAACAAACCATTTGAGATCAATTAAATTCTTGATATTTTAGTTGTTGAGTATGTTCTTGGGTCATCTTTGTAGTTGAGTGACCTGAGTTTTTGGGAATCAATTTTATCCCACTGCTCAGGTGGAATTTTGTGGCACAAATGTTTTTACACACTGGTCAGGTTGGTCTTGGCCTTCCTGACCAAATTCAATAACATATATGAACATGGTTCAAAGAAGCATCAAATTTACGTCGAAGAATAATATGTTTCTAGATTGCTGGTGGTCTATTGTTTTGTCCTTTTGTTTCAATGGATAGTACACTCCTGATGGGGGGAGCATCATGTTAGTTATGTGCCATTCCAAGTTGAAGAAGCACAACCCAATAGGACCATTTGAAATTGGTCAATTTTTTTCAAATTACATTGATGCTTGATAGTTTTAAATATTCTTTGCTGCTTTCTTTGTAGCACAATATTCTTTTGGTTGGAAATGCATTCAACCTTTGTAAACACTGTTGTTCTTGGGGGGGGATTTCAGGGGTTAATCTTGAGAGGTCACAGGGTTCCCCGGGTGGTAATGGCTTGGGATCGATTAATTGTGATGTGTCAGGAGGATGAATCCTATATTCATTCAATAGATAGACCATTAGTGGTTCATCCATTATTCCTTTGGTAACCCATAAGATCCTCTTAGTGTTCTTACTGATGAGTAGGTCCCCTATCTTCACATCATCTTAGATGCACTAAGAGAGCGTAGGTTATACGCCGCACTTAAGTTTGAAATTTATTTTTTCTTTTTTATCTCTATTAGAGTTATACACTAATGCATGAGTTTTTTTCGGATGTTTAGTCCTGAGTTATACTTGGGTTACAATGTAGGAGGATACCTAGGTATAGTTCCACTAACTAAATTTGGCTGAAAATGGGGTTATCCCATACATTTTTTAGGTCTCGGATGTATTACTTTAAGAGTGATGAATCCAGTAGCCTCAATTTGGTCTATGTATTTGTTTGTGTTGAGGAACAAAAGTGTTAAATGGCCATTTGTTAGCTTGGTATTAAAAAGTAACTGAAATTATGGTGTGATATTTTGTGGACCCGCTGTTTTTTATTTCCATATATTTAAAGTAAATAATTAAAATTTTCTTGAAATAAACTATAAAGACCTAAACATTTAGGAAAAAATTTTATTTATTTTGAATTAATTAAATGTAGTATCACTACTGGAAAACTAACATATACCAACGGTTTGGAACTGTTGGTATATGCCTCCAAACCGTTGGTATATCCTATACCAACGGTTTGGAGAACCGTGGCCAAGTAAGCCGTTGGGATAGGTCTATACCAACGGTTTTCCCCAAACCGTTGGTATAGACCTATCCCAACGGTTTTGGAAACCGTTGGTATAATTAATATGAAAATCTTTACCAACGGTTGTGGAACCGTTGGTATATGTATTTCAAAAAAAACATTCGCTGGGATTTGATCCCAGCACCCCTAGTTTATTATTGAACGACTTAACCACTAACCTAACATGACATTTATGTATATAATTACATAAATATATATATGTATTCTCATAATTATATTAAATTTTGATTTATATAATGTTCTGGGTAAGAAGAAATGATAAAAAATCAAAGGATCTATACCAACGGTTGTCAAAACCGTTGGTATAGGTCTATACCAACGGTTTTGACAACCGTTGGAATAGTTTTTGAGCCTGGATTTGATTCTGGGTGAAGGTTGATTCATGGGTGACCTTTCCCAACGGTTTTGGCAAACCATTGGGAAAGGTATACCCTTTCCCAACGGTTTTGGCCAAACCGTTGGGAAAGATGTCCACAAATTGGACCTTTCCCAACGGTTTGGACAAAACCGTTGGGAAAGGGTATACCTTTCCCAACGGTTTGCCAAAACCGTTGGGAAAGGTCCCCACAATGTGGGTTTTCCCAACGGTTTGGCCAAAACCGTTGGGAAAGGTCCCCACAATGTGGGTTTTCCCAACGGTTTGGTCAAAACCGTTGGGAAAGGTCCCCAAAAATGTGGGCTTTCCCAACGGTTTGCCCAAACCGTTGGGAAAGGTGGCATCAAAGTGGGATTTCCCAACGGTTTGGCCAAACCGTTGGGAAAGGGAACCTATACCAACGGTTTTTATGAACCGTTGGTATAGAAGCGTTGGGAAAGGTCAGATTTCCAGTAGTGTATGTTTATAGAAAATAGATGAACTTATTTTATTATATCCAATTGGATTTCAAATTACTGTTAATTATGTTTTCCATTGATAATATAATCGGTGAACAATTATCATATGACTGGTATAAATATCGGGTTTTAACAAATCCCTTTAACACAGACAAAGGAAGTGATGGCCTCAACATGTAGGATCTTACCCTATGAATCCCATTTATCAAATCATCCATGGGAGATATCATTTAAGGGATTTTACAGAGGCCAAGAAAAATCTGAGATTCGATAACAAAAGAATGATCAAAATTATTTATGAGAGAAGTTCAAGATCATCGAGATCACGACCCAAACCATGTTTACTATACAACCCCATAAAATTTCCACTGTCAGGCACCTTACTCTTTGGGAATATTTTTTTGTAATAAAGGTATTCATATAAAGACCCTATCTATGATATTATGTGCATTAGTTTTTAATGGATAATGAATATATTTATCTTACTATTATTGTTACTTTGTAAATGACTTTTAAAGAAAAAGTAGTATTTTTGGTAAATATTTAAATTCTATTAAGAAATCTATTTTGAAGAATTTATATATTTTTAAAACAAATAATATTTTAAAAAAAAATATTATTAAATAATTTTTATTAAATATAAGTGATCATATAATTTTTATGAAGTAAAATGTGATTTTTATTAAGATTTGAAAACTATTTTATAATAACACGTCTACTTTCAATAAATGTTTGTTTTTATTTGAAATGTTAAAATTAACATATTCATGAAATTATTTATATAAATTGAATATTATTTTTTTAATTATTGTATCAAAATTATCCAACAATTAAATTTTCATAATTTTATGAGATAGTCAAATTTTTAGGTAAAAATTAAATATTGTATAAATATTTAGTGTGTTTTATGACAACATAATGGCCCAATGGTGATGTTATATATATTATTAAAGTTCTACACAGAAAAATATATTTTTTTCCTCCAAAATAATGTAATTTTGATTTTATTTTTTTTATTTTATAAAGCCTTAGTTGATTATCCAAGACATATAATATATTTTAATATTTTAAAGTTGTTTCCTTGAGAGTGTGAATCAACTCAACATAATAAAGGGCATAATTTTAATATTTTCAGACCTTGGCCTTAAAAAATAATTTAATCCAATCCCATTTCTAGAAAACATGGGAAAAATCATGGGTCAGTTTGTGGTTTTGAATATTTTTCAATGAAGTTTCCAAAACCAAAATAATAATGAAATCCCCCTCATTTCCAATATGAACCCACCCAAGATCTCATTCCACATCACTAAAACTCGTTTAATCTTTTCCACACTCTAATAGCTACTCCATAGATTCCTCACAAGGATCCCCCAATATCCCAATAAACCTCTCCCAATCCTTTAGTGTCACACACCCATGTAAGGGATTTCTCTCTCCACATTTCCATTCAAGAAATTCTTTTATATTATACTTCTTGAATTCCATTTTCATATGTTGGGAAAAAATGTTCCATGATAAAATTATTATCAATTTTATGTAGAAATTATTTTATATTTTTTTCACTTAAATTAATCCACCCTATGATCCTTTAATCCCAACCCTTATTATACTGAAATTCCATAAGGGATCTTCCACCCACCTCCTTTATCAAGCATCTCTTTTATGTTATGTCTTTTAATTTCCTTTTTCATTTATTGGGATATGTTCAAAAATATTAATATTACTATCCATTTCATTTTTATGTTATGGGAGACCCCTTTCACTATCATCAGCTAGTTTTATGAATTTATATATAATGTCGGTATGCTACTGAAATTGCAGAACGATTTTCCATGCCGAGATAATGGTGTAGTGAATACCATACCCATTTCTATATCAAGTGTATTCACCTTTATGCACACACTCTTATTTATTAGGCACTTACGTGTATTTATTCCACTTTTCTAGATCATGGAATAAAATTTTGGTGTTGAATGAATCCATTATATATGATCTGTATGGAACACTTAATCATGAGATTGAAATTTTTATAGAGGGTGTGCCCTGATCACGCTCAATTACATTGGGTAATTTTTAGTGTCATGATAAATAATGTAGGGATAGGGGTTTAACTTATTATTTTATGGGAAATTTTCCCACCATGAATTCTTGGTGGTTTATTTTTGACTTATGTATAGGATGAAATGTTTTATGTTGTGGTCTCATTTCCCATGTTATGATTATCAGGGAAAATCATGCCCTAATATTCATGTTCTTTTATGACTTGTTGATATGAATTGACTAACATGTATTGTTATCCTCATGTTATTCCATGTTAACTACCTTACTGGGCATTATAGATCACCCCTTTCTCATGTATTTCCTTAGGTTATCCCATGTAGTGTTAAGTACGAAAAATTATTGTGTCCATGTCAAAGAAATTTTACATAAAGATGTTGTGGTATTTAATGTTTTAATTTCTTATGTAATGTTCCTAATACCCAAAGACACTATACCTCTTATTCTTTTGAGTTGAATTAAGTGAAATTTTATGTAATAAATCATGTTTAAATATGAACTAGGGAGCTGGGTTGTTATAGTTGGTATTGGATGGAGGTTTATTTTTTTTGGGATTAGGATTAGAAAACCCTAGAGGAAACCCTTGGGGATATTACTATGTGTAATAGAACATATCTAAATTTTGTTGAGTATATATCAAGTGGTTTTTCAATAATATACATCCCTTTATGGATACTACTAGTGAACGTAGTTTTTACACAGAAATAACTAGGAATAATAACTCTGATAAGGTGTTCCACGCTTGACTCGGATAACCAAGTACATGACAACAAGACTTACTTCACACCTGGTTTGAAACTCTCTAGGGATATGATTTAATAAATTCATAAACTCATTAAAAAGCAGTATTAAGGGAACAAAGAAAAAAACTCATAAGAATATTTGTTCGGAAGTAGATAATGGTTAACATATATTGAAGCCTATAAACTCATAAGTTATAGAGATAATTTAAATTCATAAGTTATCACTTTAATGCCTTTAGATTCCACTTTATTTTTTTAATTGCTTAATATAGTCATCCCTAATTTCCCTTTTATTTTATTCAATGAACAAAAATAAGAGGAATCATGCTAACCACCAATGCAAAGAGAACTATGTGGATTTCCCAAATTAGATGCCCAACCTAATGGGAGTGGGAATCGAAAACTATATCATTATACTCTCGCAGTTAACTCGAGTTATAAATATGATCCAAGGCTTGTAGGAGTGTGAACCCCCCCCCCAAGAGAGAGAAACCCATAGTCGAAATATTCTTGTGACAAAGGCATCCTACTTTTAATGGATCATCTAATCCCTTAATCACGAAGCAATAGATCAATTATTGAAATGATTTTTTCTATCCTTAAATGTTCAAACAAGAGAAGGTTCGTCTCGTTGTTTATCGAATGTTGGGTGAAGCGGATTAGAGGTTAAAACTGATCAAGAATATATAGCCTGAGGTAGAGATCGAAGAAATGGAGTGGAAAGAATTTTGAAACATGCTTTTTGATTAATGTTTTCTTCACACCCTCCATCTTAAGATAGAAATATACTTCCTTCCACTCAAGAAAAATTATGATTAGTCTATTTGGATGTATAAGGAAATCAGCTTAATAATTTCATGATACACCTTCTATTTTTTTGTTACCCCAGAATGAAAGGATAACTGCTTCCTTGGTGGAATAAAACCTACCATAAAAAAGACTGGGAAATCCTAGAATTTGATAGCTAATAAGAAATTGTGTGATGATCCCTAAAAGTAGAGATGGAGATCGGTGATTCTTAGGGGTATCATGGTGGTAAGAAGTAGAAAATTCCCTTTAATTAGGGTAGTCTGATGGATAAAGCTCATGGTGCTAAGAAATTATAGAAACCCACTTTCCAAATGTGTGGAAAGAAATACCCCTAAAATTTCCTAAGGTGAACAAGAAAATGATTTTGGTGTGGAAGGGAAGAAAAATGGACCAATTATTGCTAACAAGATAAACCCTTCAATGTGAAAAAGGAAAGGAATACCCTAGTTGACCCTCAATGCTTTGTTCATTACTCTAACTACATGGAACCCAAGAACTTTGTGAACAAGTGACCTGAGCTAAGAATTTTTAGAGGCAACCAATAGACTCCAAGGAAGCAACGGATATTTTTTTCATCACTACAACTGAAGTGAATCCCAAGAATGAAGTGGTGATAAGTTCACTTGTTATTCATTCAAAAAATAAGAACGTACTTTTTTATTCTTTTTTTACGCATTCCTTTATGTCATGAAATATTTGTAGAACTATCTATATACAAACCTAAATAATAGAAATAGAAAAGTCGGTGAAGATAGAAAATCGGGAAATTGTTGCATCCCATGAATATAACTCCTCCCCTGTCACAATTTTTTGATTTAACTTCTCAGTGGACCTTTTCATACTTTCCATGGTGTAATTTTATGTAATTATAGGCATGGATTGGCATTCCCTATATAGAGCCAACAAAAATTATCGTGAGAGGGAAATCACTCTCCATGTGGTAAGTCAACACCTGATTCTATACAAGTGAAATGAGGGGATGAATCTTCTTTATCACCATCATATAAAACATGAATATTATTTCCCAATGAGAAAGTATATCTAGCTCAATTTATTGAGTCTAATGAATAAACCATTCTCAGAAACATGTCTATTATGAGGTAATTCACTAATGTAATTCCCTAGGAATTTTCTAGCCTTATTTTTAGTTGAGAGGTCGGATTTTTAATTGATCTTATACATAGGGTATTGCCAATAACCAATATTTATTATATGATTTAGGTTGTGGAACTTGAGGAACAGAAGAAACAACTACCAGATAATGTGGATAAAGGGTTTATAACCCTAGGTGCCCCACCATGGGGTGCACCAGTCCTCTTCATCAAGAAGAAGGATGGGTCAATGTGCCTTTACATTGATTATCATGATCTTTACAAAATCTGGATAACGAACAAGTATCATTTTCCCCGAATTGATGACTTTGTAGATCAGCTACATGGAGAAAAATAGTCTCTAAGGTGGATCTTCAGTGGGTATATTTCCAATTAAGTTTGAAGGAGGATATACCTAGGACTTCTTTTCCAAAAAGTTAAGGGGACTTGAAGTTCCTAGGGATGTCATTTGGACTCACTAATGCCCCAGAAATCTTCATGGGATTAATGTATAGATACTTTAGACATTACCTTGAATGATTTTAGGTAGTCTTTATAGATGATATTCTAATATACTCCAAAACCAAGGAGGGTCATAAGGAGTATCTGAGCACTATTCTAGAGAACTTGTGAAAGTGTAATCTCTATGAAAATTATAGGAAGTTTGAGTTTTTTGATGAATTAAGTCTCATTATTGGGGCATATCATCACATGCAATTGGATATTTGTAGTTCCTTCCAAGACAAAAGAAATTAGGGGATAACTAAGGCTAACATCTATGATAGATATTCATTATTTATTTGGGATAAATGGATATTATTTTCAATTTATGAGAATTTTACCATGATTTTTAAAACCTATTACAAATCTAAATAGGAAGGGAGTCAAATTTTCTTATAATGATAAATGTGAAAAAAGCTTCATGGACTTGAAAAGGAGGCTTGTTAGTGCCCCTATTCTCACACTACCCAGAAGTGGGGAACTTTTTGTAATCTTTAACAATGATTGAAAAATGTATTGGGATTTATGTTGATGAAAAATGAAAAATTCATTACCTACACCTCAAGGCAGTTGAAAATTAATGAGCAAAACTATCTCACACATGATCAAGAGTTAGTATCTGTGATTTTTTTCATTAATAATATAGTGTAATTTTCTCTTTGGGAATAAGTGTAAATATATATGAATCAAAGAGGTATCAAATATATATTATCTCAAATAGAGATAAATATTCACCAATGAAGATGGTTAGATCTAATCAAGGATTACGAATGCTTAATCCACTACCATACAAGGAAACACAAAAAGTTAGTGGATTATCTTAGTAGAAAGGACCCATGAATTATATCATTGATGATAATTGAGATGAATATTATCTTATTACACTTGAAGAAGATAGACATTGGAATATTAAATAAGGGAACACCATTAATACTTTCACAAATTATTGCTTAACTATCTCTTCTAGATAGGTTAAAGGATGATCAAAAAGTTTATGTGGGAATTCAGAATAAATTGTAAACTATCAGAAAAGGGAAATCCTAGGAGTACAATATTAATGCAGATGTAATTGTGATATTTTGGCCTGACTATGTGTTCTATCAAATCCCAAGTTAAATATATATCTTTTTGGTGGTGAAACTAGTTCAAATTTATCCATTAACCTAGGAAACACAAAGATGTATCGTGATATCCAAGAGAACTATCGGTGGGATAATATGATGAAGGAGATCTTTGAATATACAACAATGTTCCTGGTATTTAATCAACTAAAGGTTGAATGGTAGATGTCTAAGGGGATGATGAAATCATTACCCATAACAACTTAGAAATTGTAAAAGATCAACATGTAATTTCCCACTATACATCAAAAGACATCCAAAAGAAACAATTCAATCTGGGATTTTACAGATTGTTTGAAAAATACTGCACGATTCATATTTTGATTTCAGGGGACTTCCCTCTAGATCAACTAGAATGGATATACATCAGATAAGTGTAAAAGATTCATGTTGTACCACTATATATTATGTCTAATTGATATCCAAGATTCACCAAAATGTTTTGGAAACGTATCTAATATAATCTATACACTTAGAAAAACATTAGTATGGTTTACCAACCTCAAACTAATGGCCAATTTGAGTGGACTATCCAAACACTTGAGGAAAATTTGAGATATTTATCAATAGACATAAAATGTGTATGGGACCAACAACTTATTTTGCAGGAGTTCTCTTAAAAAACAATTTCCACTCAAGAATACAAATAGCTCTTATAAATCCCTTTTTGGGAAGAGGTGAAAAAAACAAGCATGTTGGTATGAAGTTGGGTAATGAAATCTTCTACATCTAAAAATGGTTAAATAAATGTTGGAGAAGGTTAAGACCATCCATCAACACATCAAAGTTACTCAGAGTTGAAAAATTTTCTAGGATGATAATCATCAATGATACCTAGAGTTCGATGTTAGAGACATGGTTTTCCTCCACATATCTCCATGGAAAACAGTGATGAGATTTATTAATAAGGGAAATCTTAGTCAAATGTAAATTGGAACTGTTGAGAAACTTGATTGAATTAAAGTAGTGGCCTACCGAAAACCACTCCCACTGAACCTATCTCATGTACATGATGTATTCCATGTATACCTTTTAATAAATTACATTCTAGACCCTACACATGTAATAAATCCAATGGTGGAACCATTTGATAATGAACCTTCCTATGAGGAGCATCCTGGGAAGATCTTATATTGTATAGAAAAAGTTATATGAAATAAAACATTTCCCCTCATCAAAGTGTTGTGGAAAAACAAAAACATTAAATAAGAAAAGTGGGAACCAGAGTAGGTGATGAAGCAGAGTTATCCTCATCTGTTTTAGTATGGTAAAAGTAAATTTTGAGGGAAAAAATCTTAAGGGGGAAGGTTTTACCGATCCAAAAATTTATGAATAAAATTCTTGTTCTTTTGACGTAATTAAATGACTTATGGTTATAGAAAAAAATAAGAACATCATTTTTTATATCCAAATAAATTTTAATTGATCACTAAGTATATTTACCATTTATAATACAGTCGTTCAGAAGACTAGTATAAATAAAGGGTTTTGAAAAATCCTTTTGACACAGACAAAGAAAGTGATGGCCTCAACCTGTAGGATCGTACCATATGAATCCCATTTATTATAGATTTTGAGGGAGAAAGAATTTTTGGATTTTTACCAAGGCCAATATCAAGCCTAGAGCCAATAACATAAGCATTAGAAAACCATTATAGGAGAACTTCAAGCTCATCATGATAATGGCCCAAACCATATTCAACGAATGGCGTCACGAAAGCACCACCATCGTGCACCTTACTGTAAGGGAATATGATTGTGTAATAATTGAATATGTATCAACACCATAGTAATAATATTATGTACATTATTATTTATAGAATAATGAATATATTTCTCTTCTTATTTTTTTTACTTTGTATATAATTCTTAATGCACAAGTATTATTTTTGGTTAATATTCGAATTCAACTAAGAAATATATTTTGATGAATTAATGTATTTTTAAAATAAATAATATTTTAATAAAGAATTATTATTAAAAATTATTAAATATAAATTATAATAAAATTTTTATGAAGTCAAATGTAATCTTTATTACAATTTGAAAACTATTTTATTAAAACCCTTTGATTTTAAATAAATTATTTTTTTAAAGATAAAATTCACATATTTGTAAAATTATTTTGATAAAATTAGTATTATTTTTGGAATCATTATGTCATAATTATCCAACAATGAATTTTTTCATAATTTCCAGAAACAGTCGAATGTTTGGCTAATAATTCAGTACAGTATAAATATATGGTGTGTTTTATGACATCGTAATGAACCAATAGTGATGTAATGAATAATATTAAAGGTATCCTCAGAAAAATATTTTTTTAACATGTTAATAATGTAATTTTGAGTTTATTATATTTATTTTATAAATCCTTAGGGAATCCAACAAGACATATAATATATTTTAAGATTTTAAAATCACTTATTTGAAAGTTTGACTCACCTCCACATAAGAAAGGGAATTATTCTAATATTTTCGTCACCTGTTCTTATAAAATAATTTAATCCAATCCCATTTTCCAGAATCCATTAGAAAAATCCATGGGATGTTTTTTGGATTTGAATATTTTATTATGAAGTGTCTACAACTAAAATAATAAAGAAACCCCCCTCATTTACTATATAAACCCACCCAATATTCCATTTCTCCTCAATAAAACTCCTTTTATGGTCTTTCAAACTTTTCTATATACTCCCTAGAGTCCTCCCATGGAGACCCCAAGATACGAAGAAGCAACTCCCAGGCCTTCAGAGTCACACATCTAAGTAAGGGATAACTCTCTTCACATTTACATTCAAGCACTTCTTTTATATAATGCTTCTTAAATTCAATTTCCATATGTTGTGATATGATGTTACATTATCCCCTTAATGTCAATTTTATTTATAAAATATGTGATCTTATTTTCACTTCCATTAATACCCCCAATGATACTTTAAGCCCCACTATTACTATACTGAAATTTTATATGGGATCTTCCACCTATCTACTTTATCAAGCATCCCTTTTATGTTATATCTTATAATTTCTTTTTTATTATGTCAGGATATGTTTTTAAATATTTATCTTACTTACTATTTCATGTCTATTTGATGGGAGACCCCTTTATCTCTCATCAACCCATTTTTTGAATTTATATATGACGTTATTATGCTGCCAACATTACACCATGATTTTCCATACCAAGTTAATGGTGTAGTGAATACCATACCCATTTCTATATCAAAGTTATTCACCCTAATGAACATACTACTATTTATTGTGGTCTTAAATGACTGTATACCATGTTTCTAGATCTGGGAATAAAATTATGGTGTTAAATGAATCCATGTTATATTATATATATTTCACACTTAAGAAAGAGATTGAAATGTTTTTGAAAGGTGTGTAAAGATATAACTCCAATGCATTGGGTAAAATTTTGTATCATGATAAGTCATGTTGTGATATGGTTTTACATGATTCCACTATAGAGATTTTTTCCACCATGATGTATTGGATGTATATATTTGATTTATGTTTCTGATTTAGTGTTTTAAGTTGTTTTCACATTTCCTATTTAATGATTATCATGCTAATCCATTCCATATTATTCATGTTCCTTTATGCCTTGCGGATATTCCTTGTCTAACGTGTATTTTTACCCTCATGTTATTCCATGTTTAATCTATTACTAGGCTTTAAATTCACCCCCTTTTTTATTTATGTCCTCAGGTTATCCCATGAAGTGATAAGTATGAAGAAATTTTGTGTTCATGTCAATGAAGTTACTAATAAAGATGTTGTTGTATTTAATTTTTTAACTTCTTATGTAATTTTCTTGATCCCCAATAACATTAGACCTATCAATATTCTATGTTTTATTATGTGAAATTTTAAATAATAAATCATATTTAAATGTGAAATAAATAGAAGGGTTGTTATATACAATGACTGTCAAAGCCAAGCATTTGGGAATAGTCAGCCAGAGTGGCTAGATATTTTCTATTCTTGGAAGTTTACAACTGGTTTCTATTTGTTTTATTAGGATTTTATTGTTCCATTTATATAAGGTTATTTATATGACCCCAGGTGTAATAGGGTTTTCTCAGTTGATGAATTCACATGAATAGAATTTCTCGACTTCTTAAGATTTGATCTCTAAGGAAATTTTGACGGTGAAAAAATAGTGGTTAGTAATTACCCTCTTTCTATTATTTAAAGCCTATGGTGGGAAGAAACTTCGTCCAGATGTTTATTATAAGATGATAAGATGGTTTCATTGGTTAATAATTCTTGGATAAGAATCAATTTTTTGTTTTAGTTGGAAAATGATCATTGGATCAGGATTTGATGGCTTATGTGTTTTATAATTAAGAGGTTCTTTGAGGTGCATTGGGGGTTTTGAAATGTAACATAGTATTGTCAACAGAACTTTGTGACCCTTATAATTCAGGAAATGTCTTTGTTATTTTCCCATGGCTTCTCAAGGATGATAATTTATAAGGAGGGGATTTTGTAAGGTCCCATGTTTTTTAACAAGGCAAAATTATAGGGAAATTTAAATTTTTGGTGATTACAGGTTGAGCCGTTTTTAAAACCATGATTTAGAACGTAATACTAAGAGTTGAGACACTTCAACATTTTATTTTTTTTGGAGTTTTTTAAAGGTATGATAGGTCTATATAGTGTCTCATTGAGTTTCGACAGCATCGGTACTAGAAATAAAAAATTTTGGGGGTCTGCATAGGGAATACAATTTGTTCGGAACTTTGCATCCCATCACAGAAAATTGCGTGGCCTTACACAGGTAGGGTGGTGGTGGTGCGTGTGGGTTGCAAAAAGTTTGTCAAACCATATGCCTATCTCTCATGGTTTGTGGAAAGATGTAGAACCTAATTAAAATTTACCTCATAGTTGGCAAAAAGTTTCTAAACTATGCAGTAAGCCTATGCAGGGTTCCAAAGATCCTAATAAAGGGCGCAAGTTTGGCACATATTTTTATAAACCATGCGGCCTAAACTTCATGCTGATTACCTACATTAATAACAAAATAATTTATTTAAAATTAAAATTAATATAATAAAAATAATGAAACCCACTACCTCTCCCCTCTTAAGACTCTAATCACCCCCTGGGGTCTCCCCCTGCATGTGATGCACCCCTCAACTCCCTCTTCAGATGGATATTTCAACCATTTTTCCTTCTAATTTCTCCTTCGAATTGATTAGGTATGGTATTGGATCCTTTTAACCTTCCATGGTTGTATTTTATTCTTTCTTTCCATCACTCAGTGAGGTTTGGCCAAACCCTAGGACAAGGGGTAATAAACATTTTTTGTTTTTTTAATACTAGGGTGTGGGAAAGTATTCTCGGGTTAGATTTGGTATGTTTCAGTGTTCTTCACCAAAGGTAATTCACTTTGGTACCTTTTTAGTTTTCCACCAATGTCTGAGTTAAAGGTTTTCGTCCACTATTTATTTTTTTCAATTTAATTTGGGTCCTTTTTTGATTTTTGGTTCCTTCTATGTTAATTATATTGTTTGGTGGCTTCTCAATGACTTTCACAACTATACATGTGTGTGTGTGTGTTTCCTTATATATATATATATTCTTTGTTCATATTCCTTCATGGAGATAGGAATATGTGCATTGGATTAACGGATATTTATATATATAAATGTATGTGATCGCAATTGTGGAGAGATCTTTATCAAAAATTTCAAGATCTAAAGTATTGGATTAGTCTTCTTTTGAGGTAGGATCTATATCCTTAACCCCCTTTAAATTTAATAATGATTTAAGTGCTTATTTAAATAAGTTGAATTATGATTTCCTTTGATCAGTAGAACTAAAAACTATCTATAAAGTTCATAGTTGTAATAAATGATTTTTTTCATAAACAAAATCAAGTTTTTATAATAATACCCCTCCAACATAGGTGAATTGTATTCTAATTTTAAAAGTAATGATTAGTAATTTTAAACAACGCATTTCTATACTTCTTGGATGTTCACTATGCTCGAGTGAAATTGTTGATATGAGGCATGATAGCATATAGACTATCCTATTATTTTTAAATTGAATTTTATTTAATTAAATTGATTTTTTAAAATAGATAGGATTGTTCTATGTGTTTAAGATCATGAATAATGATGTCATATAATAAGAACCTTGAGTAACCCATCCTTTTGGGTCTGTTGTATTAAATGTCCATTTTGATGGATTATTATTTGGGACCCTCTTGTGGTGTTCCTTTTTACCCCATGTCATGGGATGTCAAACTTGTAATTTAATTTTTTATTGAATTGTGAATTAAATGGATTTAATGGGAAGGGATGATTAACCATGACAATTGGCCCTTATTATGTCATTTCTTAATTAAGACTAAATTTCCTTTGTATGGTTATTCCCATGTGTGATAGATAATACTATGACCGATAGTAGTTTTTTTAAGCTTGAGAAGCTTGTTATAAAGTTTTTTCATGTGATTTAATTGATTTTTATGAAATATAAGTGATTTTTTATGCATGTGATTCTTTCTATATTGAAATACCATGTTAGTAATTGTGATCCAAACCTAGTTATTTTGACCCATTATTTTATCCACCGTTGGGGGAGTTTTGAATGTGATATTATTGGTTCAGCCAAGGAATATATAAAAGATATTGTGATTGAATATTATTTCATCCATATGCAATAAATTGATTCAAATGAATAATTACATGGACAGAATCATTGAGGCTTGATGTTTATGCCCAAGTGATACTTGGTTTCCAAGGATGGACTTATAAGGGCTTTTGACTATTATATCCCATGTGATACTTGGATCCTATACCAGATATTGCGGATGGAATGAAAGTGAATTGATTATTTATTATAGGGTTGATACGTGGGCTCTCTCGGTTTACCTCCAAGGACAGACTCAGGTGGCTGAGACATTATACCATGCATAGAGTGATAGCAGGTTCCTAAGAGGTTCACCTGGGAAAATCATGTAGGTTGAAGGTTTATATTATACCTGTAGAGACACCTAGATTCTAATGTAGCAATTACTTGTACAGTAAATAGATCTAAATTGATTTATAAAATAAATAAAATCATATAACGTGACTGCCACACCAAAGAACATTTTTGGATATAGTATTTTTTATGTTTTAAAGATGGTGTGGTTAAGTATATTTGATTACATATTCTTGGGAAATGTTTGTATACAAGCTAGGTCTTTATGATTATTAACTAAATCAAGTTTCTTAAACATATTCAGGAATAAATGGGAACCTGGAATTTATAGGATGTCTACTTTTGAGAGCTTCCTTAGTTGACATATATCTTCTTGGAAACTGCTAAATTTACATAGCATAGAATGGATTGGGCTACACATCGTGGGTTCCATCCTAATGAGAGTTATATCTCACACCCTTCTCCTCTACCATTGGTACCCGAGTAGGCCTTCTTGATTCTAGGGATATATACACTATCTTGTGTTATTTTTCTTCTTCTTTGGGAGTTAGTAGAACATGACTATTATAGAGCTCATGATGCTCTTGGAGATAGCCCTTGGGATTTTAAATTATTTTCTTTAATAAGTATAGAATTTTAATTAATTGTAATTAATTCCATATATTTACTATTTTAACTTATGTATCCCTATTTGTACATGCATGCTTGTATAAACTACAATTATCCATATTTTGTATTCAGTTGACATTACATATTCATTTTTATACTTTACTATTGATTTTTATTGCATCTACTATTTCCTTCTATTTACTATCTATTTACCAATGTGATACTATGATATGAGGGCTTAGTTAACCCACTATCACATATAAGACCATTACTACTAGTTAGCAACCTCTGTCATAAGGGGAGAAACACTTGATGTCTTATGAATTACTAGCTCAGATACTGGTTTAGGGGTAACTCGGTATGGGATGTTACAACACACCAATCCCATATTTATAAAAATGTATTAAAACAAAATGAATTCATAACAATATTAGTAAAGTCGCAAGAATAATTCAAAATCATGATTTTTCATCTCTCCTCATAAATTTTAATTAAGTTACTTAATTAACATTATTATGTTGATATGAACCATCTATCCAAAGGAAGACTATATAATGATATTCCCATATATAAATCTAAAAAATCAAGGGTGAAGGATCCCCCACCACAAACTAGGTCTTCCAAAACACTTTATATGGATGAAATAAGATAAAGAGAACTATCAAGCACCACAATATATAGAAACACCACGATCAACCTGGGACATAACATCCTATATCAATCTCTTAAAAAGATTCACTACAACCAGTTTTCCCAAAATAGTATCCCTATTTAGATAAATAATGAGAAGGAAACCAGGAATAGAATAGTAGGTAACTAACCAACAATCCTCAAGGATCAATCTCCCAAGCATGCAGATAAATGTTGACTAAAGGTATGGATAAATGACTCTTAGGGACGCACGTGAATCATCCATATATTGGGATAAAGTATCGATGAATGGTGGGGATATATGGGGTTTCATAATTTATAAGAAAACTAGAAATTAAAAGACCATATAAAAACACCAAGTACCACTAAAAACTAGTGTTGACATAGGATGAAACTAGGGTATAAGGTAATGTAATATTCCAAAATGTGGATGGTCAGAACCATGTCTGAAAAACTTGATGAGTTCCATGATAAATATCATATAAACTAAGAGGATGGATACAAAACAAGGAAAATCCTCACTCCATGGTATTCAATATCCAGGAATAATCCATATATTGGCTCACCCCTGTGGCATAACTTCCCCAAAATTGGTAGACACACATGAATACCTCCTCTATGACTCTATGTTATAGCTTTTTAACAATTATACAACAATGAAAAAAGTGGTATAACAATGAAAAATCTACTTCCATGGAATTACATCACATCCAATCTCTATATGTTAAATAAACACCCCATATAGTGCAAAAAAACCCTACACACATCAAAATATTTCACAACAAAAATTTAATCTATAAATCCATTATCCACCCCACAACATTAATTGAAACCCCCAATAAAACATTTATCATCTTCAATAATGAAAACTATACCAAAATGAAATAATTTAAGGGGATCAAAAAATCACCACATGTGATACAACTTAGTGGTCTTAATTCAATCAAAACATGGACACCAATTATTATCATTATTATAAGAACAAAGATATGCCAATCATAACAAAATACCACCCTAAGAAAACAACTCAAGGGAACCCACCCTTCATATTAAGGTAATATTCACATTGGGAGTCACTTAATCAACTTTATGGTATTAAACCATGTCGTAAATATTATGGGTCACAATTGTGAAGGGTTTTCCACCTCTTAATTTTCTTGGTTCATAACACATTCCACCAAAAATGGAAAAAGAAATATCTCATAAATCAACAAAGTTTAAAAGACGCATAATCAAATAAAAAAACAAAAAAACACAAAATGAATTAGGTACTAGGAATTTAAATTCATTTGATTCCCCTAAGTATACTCTTACAAGACACCATTCCTCCATAAAACACAAACAAATGGAATGGTTCATCAACATATCAACTTATCTTGGTGGTATTGTATATCTAATGATCATTATATGAATGTCATTTCATCCTCAATGTCGACCTCTTAATAGTAAATGAAGTGGGAGTTATCTTGAATATAATGGTGGAGCTGGATGATGTGGAATACATCATGTTTCCTGACCTGTTGTGGCAGGATTGAAAAATGATATGATGTTAAGACAACACTCTCTAATACCTTGAAAGACCCAAATAATCCAGGAGAAAACATACAACCCCTACCAATCCATTACTTCCCTCAATGAGGGGTACTTTTAAGAGAATGTATTCCCTAAAAATGAATGTCAATAGTTCATCATGTAGTTGTAATGATATTTTAGTCAATCATACAAAACATTGATCCTCTCATGAACTACCTAGATCTTTTCTATCATGCTCTATACCACATCAGGTTAGAGAACATATTTCTATAGAACCTTGGTTTAGCACAACGAGGATAGATATGACCTCCAATATAATTCCTCAAAGGAATCAATACCGGGGGAAGAGATTTTTATGTTGTGACAAGTGAAAAAATAAAGGTAAAATCCTTTCTTTGGATCCACTAAAATCTAAGATGCATACGTGCAACATATCCTCCAGCATCTTGATGGTCAGTGTCTTTTATTCATCTATCTGAGATTGGAAAGAAGTGTTGTTGTGTAACAGAGGGATGAAAAAGTGCTGAAATACCCTACATCAACTTGTAAAATTAACTTATCAATGTGAGAAAATTACCTAATAAATTCCATATAGTCATACGACCTCATCTGCATTCCACATTGTCAAAACAACAATTGTGATTGACTACATGATTTTTAGAAATTGATCTGACTTCATCAGTCAATGAATTATTACCCATATGACATCGTATCCTTTATAACACCTAGGTAATAATATGATGAAATCTATATATATTAATTCCCACTTATAATCAGTTTTACCCAAAGGCTATATTGATCTTTCAAGAACACGATATTCTACATTCACCTATTAGAAAACCAGACACCAAGCTATGAACTCTACTGCTTTATGCTTTATCATAGGCCACAAAAAATATTTCATTAATAAATGATACATATTATATACCTCAATTCACTCTGATAAATGTAAGATATTAAACTCATGATGCACTCCCACATGCATCACCATTTGAAAAAATAGTCTCCCCTAAAATAACACCCGGTTTTGTCCATCATCCTACCTTTACTTTTGGACATTGTCATTATTGGATTGATATATATATATACATATATACAGAAATAAGGACCAAATGGGGAGATATTATATGAAATAATTATAATAAAAATAATAAATTATAGGATATTATTTAGTGAAACAATATTGAGTTTAGTGTTTATAATAATGTTCATAAAATAAAAAATTTGAACATAGTATTTTTATTGACATTGAGATCGATAATATCCTAATATACTCTTCAATAATCTCTACTAGTTGATAATATTGGTACCCAAAAAGTAAACTAACATCTAAAGGATTGATAACCAATTTAAAAACTCTTTCTTTTACAATACTTAGAAGCATAAACAAGAAATTTTATTGGATCACAACCTTGTCTAGCATGATATTGTTTGGGATTGAAACCCCAATTTTACCTGACTTTTCATTATAACTAATAACCCAATAACTATATTTTTGATTGGTAGAATGAACAATGTTGACTTCACAATTTTTATAATAATCATAAACTACTACTTACAATTTCAAACATAATAAATAAAAATAACACAAAGAAAACTAGAAGACAATGACAATCTACAAAGGGAATATATATAATTTTATGTAACTCTCAAAACATAGATCACTTCCATATTGTATAGTTAAACATTTAATTTATTTCATGATTTTATCAATAAAACTATGGTCACAAAAACTCTCAAACATGAATTAAAAAATTGTGTGTTTCTAGTTGTTGAATAAAAACTATCATTTTTTTATGACAGATTACTTTGATCTCATTCCAATGGATTAATCCTGAATCTTTAATTCTAAGATAAATTTTTGGTTATGAAGGAGCATATAATTGATCAATCATAGGATTCTAGGGGTTAGAGAAAAATAATACATAGAATAATAATGTTTACCTATCATTTGAATTTTAATGCTCATTAATATAGAGTTATCATAGTTTTTTATTCCAATATAAAAGATCTTATAAAAACATCCAAAATTACCTTTATATTATATGAAATATTTTAAAGTAAATAAGCCAATAAAAAAATTTAATTTTTTTTTGTAATTTGATAATTCATAAGATTCTAAAATTGGGTAAAGAATAAAAAATTAAACTTTTTATTTCAAAAATAATTTCAGATATTATTCCTATCAAACAAATTCAAAAATAGCTTTTAAATTATACTTCTATTTTTCTCATTGATTAAATAATAAAAATTAATCATAATAATTATAGAAGAAAAATATAAAATAAAGAAGTAGAAGACTTATTCATATCAATAATATTTCCACAATATTTTCTCCATCAATTTTTTTAAAAAGTCATAATAATATTTATATATTTTATAAAACAATATAACAATTAAAAAATATTATAAAATCATTCAGTTTAACATTTTATAAAAATCCTAAAAAAATTGAAAATGATTAAAAATATAGTTTTTTATGTTATAAACAATGTAATGAACTGACCATGTGAGGAAAATCACTATTATCGGTTAAGTTACCATTCCATCAATGTTCTTGGACTATATACTGACCAAGTGAAAAAATTTGGCTACTCATTCGGTCACTTGAGAAAAGAATTAATTTTCAATTGAAAAACTAACTCATTTTTACTCAGAAATTAGTACGTGTGGTAAATAAATAATTCATGAGGTCAATTGTGAAATACATGTTACTTTTTAAATACCTTACACTCATAATAAAATGGAATTTCAGTAACATTATAATTCCTTCATGACCACTTACAATATCTATGGTTTTTTGGTATTATCACTTGCTATCACTTTTCATATTCATGGTAAAATTTCGAGGCTTTAGGATAACTTCATAAAGGCTTTATATTCAATTTAAATAACCTCATGAAAGGTTTAAGTGGAATCATAGTCACTTTGAAAAGATTTACTTTTATACATTCTACTTTCTTGTTTGAGGTAACTTGACTCATGGTAACTTCACTGCTCACAATATTGGATACATGAGTTCTCTAAAGCTTATGGCTAGATCATTTTCTAGTGATATTGTCTAGAATAATATATTGGTTTTATTGATCCTTTTATTTGAATAATCCAAGTTGAAACAAGCTAACTTGGTGGACTAGAGTACTTGTCTATTGTCATAAGAGAAGGAAAAATGATATTTAAACTTAGCAATGGCTTGAAGACCCAAATTTGGGAATTTAATAGTCTCATACTATGTTTTATATTGGTGGGTACAAAATTGTTGAGCATACTACAATGAAACTGTGTGAACTAGTGTCACATTGCAAAAATGGAACCAAAAATGGGATCATGTCAGTGTTGTGTGTGAGTGAGGATGATGTTTCATGATCATTGTTATCATTAAATGAAATAATAAGGATGCATATCACTCTGTCCAATTTAAATTTTAAGTTTTCACTACTTCTACTAGATAGGGTGCCTCTGTGAGATTGTGTAAGAGAAGAAGAATCACTATATAATTATATATATATGTATTCAAATAAATAAATAAATATATAAATATATATCTACTATTTTAAATATTTATAAACTAGTTCTAAAATATATATTACATTGAATATATATTTTTATATATATAATGATATATGTATAAAATTAATTCAAGATAGTTACATAAAATATAAAATTTTATTACGAAAACTAAAAGTAAAATTTATATTCAAAAAAATAATTTTATAATTATAATTATTAAAAATTATTAACATTTAATTCTATTAAAATAATAAATTTATTAACGAGTAATTTTTAATAATGAAATTATAACTTCATTACAAATTATGATTGATTAAACAGAATTCCAACATAAAAATAATTATTTAAATTAAATAATTAAAAGATTAAATGTAAATAAAAATTTACTCCATAATAATAAAAAAGTGTATTTAAGTGAATGAATTATTAATTTATGAAAATAAATAAAATTATAATAAAATTCCCAAAACTAACCATAGCGACCATGATTCGAGTAGTCGGAAGCTAGTGTTTATTTTATTAAATTGGAAAAAGATACAATGAATAACATCCTGAAGGGCCAAATACTCTAGTATTCTTGGTGAACTATATAAATTATTTAATTCACTATACATTTTAAAACATAAAATTCACATAGTATTTTATTTGAAAACAATATTATTTCCCTTATTATATCACCGCATATAAATTATAAAACACTTTGTGGTATCCTGGGAAAAATAGAAGATTAGAAATTGGTGAGATCAGATGCTCAGTAAGGGTTAGAATAAAGTGGGAGATATGAATGAATAAGGAATTATAAATATATAATGGTAATTGACTAAAACACATTTCATTTAATCAATAACATGATAATAATATTGAAGGACTAAAAAAGGATGAAATAATTCCACATAAATAATAACATGAGATTGAAAAATAAATAATGTATATTGTAACTAATCTAATAATTGCATGTAATATCACTAAATGAATTCGTAATGGTGGAAAGAATAATGATGGACATCTAAAACAGTTTGTTGAGGCCTTATTCTATGAAATCTAAATAAATTGGTAATACCTCGACCAAAACCCAATCTAGTTTGCCTCATGATAAATATTGATGTATCAAGAGGCCATCATGGGCCCTAAATATCACATATTATGTAAAATGAACTTCTTTAAATGGAAGGGGTGGAACACAATAATCATAAAAAATTAATATTTAAAAACTAACATACAAAATGTTAATACTTATCCAAGTCAATAAACATAATGGGAAAACATCTTGAGTAAAATTAATCATTGTAATAAAATTATACATCCTCAGTCAAATTGATCATAACCCATTAGGAGATATAACAAGGATGGTATCAAAGTAACATATCCCCAGTGGTTCATAATTAAAATATAGGGTTGATGTTGTTGATCAATATAAATCCAATGAAAATATCCTAAAAAAAACTTTCTTTAAAAAACCTTGCATTTTGAATATCAAATTTTAAAACAAAAAAATCACAAAAAATGGAAAACACTATTCATTAAATATAAAATTTAAAAAATATTAGAATAATCATTAAAACATTGATTGTTCATGATGGTGTAAAATTCTATTCTTGTTTTATATATTAAAGCACTGGTTTCTTTCACATTTTCCAAAAAAGACAAACACACATTGTTCGGAAAATGACACGAATATATTCCATTAAAAAAATTTAAAAAAATACAAATTGGTAAAAAGAATCTTAAATATATAATTTTCAATTGTTTAATAAAAAAATTTAGAACATTTCTAGAAAATGTGGGTTTTGATAAAAAGGGTATTTCTGGCCGAAAACAAAAATAAAGTCATATTTTTTTAAACGATAATTTCCCAATTATTTAAATGCCAAATAGTGGAAAATGGTACTACTCACTGAAAAAGTTCATAAATAACTAGATATGTATAAAAATATTTATTTTATGATATAAATATCAAATAATTTACCCAAGGGAGATATAAACATAATAAATCCCAAATAATGATGAGATTGTGAAATAATCTCGAACCACTTTGGTTACTTTTTTAATCATAAAACCCATAACAGAAATGAAATTAGATGAAACATTAAATAATATTAATATAAACATATTAATGTTATAAAATATAAAATGGGTTGTATATACATCACATAATGTAAATAAGTTTTGAATATGGTATATGTTTCACAAACTTAAAAGTGAGATGAGAAACCCTTAACATAGTTCTGATTTCTTTCAAATATGTCCATACCTTATATATAATGGTTTTAATAATTTGTTTAATATGTACCCAAACCATGATAATAATATCATATATGCTCTAATTATAACATTTTACTACCCATTGTTTTATAATGTTTCAATCTTTTCATTGATTTCAGTGTAAATTGCCTTGTTTTCTCATGCGTGTTTTACCATTAAAGTTATGGTTATTGTGTACAGGCCTTATATATATTATATCTAGATTAAAAATAATGTTATATATATATTATTTAATCATTATATACATTTTCATAACCATTCATGAATGTGAGACATGGAAAATGAATCACGTCACTTCGTGGAGATGGTATGTCGTACGTATACATGAGCGATGATATTATTCACTTAAAAAGTTAAGGGGTAATGAATTGGGTGATATATTAATTCTGAAAGATAAATATAATCTCATATATATTATATATATTCGTTAATTTTAACATTATTAAATTCCATGAAAATCTTAAGTGAAAAAAATCACATCGCTTTAGGAGGATGTAGTCCATCGTAAACACAAGAAACGTTATAGTATTTGAAACAGAATGGAACATAAAAAGGAATATTTGATATTAAAATTAATTAAGTATAATAATATCATAAAAATAATATAAATATGTTAAATATTTCATTACATCCGTCATTGAAATGTGGGGATGGAAAAAAATACATTGGTTTGGGAGGCGGTAGTCTGTAGTACACACGTTCGACAGTTTCATTTCCCATTTGATGAAAGAAAAGATGGATATAGGTCATTAACATAACATAAAAACATATAATTATACATTGGGTATTCATATCACTGTATCATAATGTTTTAATATAAATTTAAGGAGGTAGAGGAATAAATAAAAAAATGCTTTGTTAGGGATATTACCTCTTCTTCAGAAAACTTATTTTTGTTTAAAATAAAAGCCTTCATAGGTTGAAATTTTAGAAAAATAAAGATTATAGTATGATAGTAGTTAATTAAGAAATTTATTTGGGTTGGAATTGGTTTAACCAATTTTTTTTCTAATTGGGAAGAGAAGAAAAGAGTGGGTGGCCTTTTATAAGTGAGGTGAGTGGCACCCTTTTAATTTTTGAAAATAAAATGATATACCCACATTTTTCAATTTCAAAAAGGATAAAAAATGGTAAATTATAGAAAATAGAATTTATAACTATTAAATATGTCTCGAAAATTTGTGTTAGAATTTTTTTGGGTCATTTTTACCCTTTATATATTTATTTTAACCCCCAATAAACTCATTTTTCCCTTAGCCATGTTAAATATTTTTAAGTATTTTTACTATTTATTATGGTAAAATTTAAGTTAAATTTCTAGATAATATGAATTATTATTTTTCCAAATATTAAATACACATTTAAAAATTCAATTCATATAATTGGTAAATTTTAATTTAAAACAAATTCAACAAACATGATGAGAAGGCAAGTTTTCAATAATAAAATGATTAAAATTCAATGAATTTTTTGTATTAAAATTCAATAAGAAATTGAATAAAAATATGAAAATAAGATTAATAGATACATTATTAAACAAAATAATATTTTAAAAACATATTAAAATATAACATATCTTTTTAAAATAATTTAATAAAACAAGTATGTTATTAGTAAAAGGTAGTATTTTTCACTATTAATCGAAAAATGAATCATTTCAAAAATATCTCAGCCATTCACCATAGATTTTTTTTGATATTTACTTTTAAAACATAAATTTAATTTTATCAAATAAATTTTATAATTTTGAAAAAATTAAATTTATTCAAGGTATTAAAGAAGTAACTAAGTCATTTTCTTTAAAAAATACAGTTTTTGAGAAAGAGTTTATTTTACATTCAAATGATTATTATTTTATTTCTAATATGTATATATATATTAAACTTTTTTATACATGTGTAAAGAATATAATTTCATAATTTATACAGTATTATTCATTCATTCCATTTTAATGGTTATGTTATAATTTTCATGTTTTTATTAAATAAAATAGGATCATGTTTCGTTTAAACCCAATTTTGTGTGCATCATAAGTTATTGAAGAGATTAAATTTATTTTAAAAGAAATGTATTGTAAAGTATCATGGTGTTATATTCTCATCTAAGATTTTTGTTTATTGTCATACATTCTATTGAACATTATGTTACTATTTATTATTCATAGGGTATTACACTAACAACCATGGCCAAAATGACCGCACATCTCATCTACAAATATGTCACCCTATTAACACTCCTACAATAACTACCTAAAATAATCATACACTATCATATGAAATAATAAACCTTTATCATTGACCACCACTATATCTAAGAGTAGGGATTATAACTCATTGATCTCCCACTAAAAATTCCTAAACTATCTGAAAAAATATCTACTAAGGACTTATTTCTTAATGTGTCATGTATGATATCCCCCCTCTCCAAGGTTTAGGATATCAAAAAGTATTGGTCCTAAATAAACTCCAACCACCTCCATTTTCATAGATTCAGATAACATAATGGGAAAATATAGCTCAAGATCACATGATCGGTAATGACACCGAAGTGTTCTCTAATGATGTAATATTACCACATCTTAAGCATAAACACCACCATCACTAACTTAGGATCATGGGAGGAATATTTATTCTCATCATGAAATAACTCCTAAGACTCATAATAGATCAATTCATTATACTATATCAATAAAAAATCCAATCCTAGGCATTAAGTGTTATAGAAAACATAAATCATCGCCTCTTATTTTAGAAACTAAAGAACCAAGGAACTATTGAATCTCTAATTTTGGTATTCAAATACTTCATAAGAATGATCTGTCATAAGTAAATCCTATAATTTTATATTCGGATTTATAAATAGGGAAAAAATGTATTAGATTTTAGAAAACAGATTCTTGTAATATCAAATGAGATCGAGGAAAATTATAACATATAACACATTATTTTGTTATTCCCAAGAAACAACATCCTCATTCATTGATGGGTATATAACTACATGTAGTTTTAGAACCACTAGCATAAGGAAATACAAATCCCACATCCAAAACATGCACTTAGAAAACATTCTATGTAGATAGTGGAGATGAAAGGCCACTAATTTAGCTCCGATATGACCAATATTTTCAACCTCAAACAACAAGTGAATAAATATTTCATTGATGAACATGAATAAAAATAGTAAACAAACATAAAAAAATGGATTTAATAATTTAAATGAATACAACTACTTAATTTGTGACACTGAATGTCATGACTATGAACCTAAAGTGCCCATACTAGCACCAAAAATATATCTTTAGAATAATTTCCCCCTTTCATCTCAATTGGTGATAAGTATACATTAGATCAATTTAAATCCGCAAATAATAAAACATAGAGGGTTATGTATGATATGTATCCATTGAAATTAGAGAATCAACTGATTCTAAACCTATACCAAACTATACATCTCACTAAAGGGTTACTGTAGAATCCTCCGTAAGGAATATATCAATACATTAATTGAAAGAACTGGTGGTATACACTATCCTAGCACCAACTGACTTCACTTTAAATTCCTCCATCAAGTAAATAATGGAATCAAGATTCCAAAAACCTTACTCACAGCCCTATTTTCTAAAAAAAACATATCTCTAAAAAACCTTGTCCAAAAAAGTGAACATTAACTAGAAGAAATTGATTACTGTAATCATATACTATATCTAATCAATGTTGGGGATCATATTGTATGACCATATCTATAATAATAAGAGAACCCTGGATGATTGATATTTATCCATCATTTACCTACCCCCATGGAAAAAATTAGAAAAGAAGGTCTAACATTTAACTTACATAAACAACACTGGGGTATGGGAAGCCTCTCCATATCTTATCCCAATGAACATACTAAGGTGGGTGAAATGAAGGAGTTTAAATATCTTGAATCAAGTAAGGTATAAAAAGGGTATGTGATAAGCTAACCGTACTTATGATCAAATTTGGCCCCTCTAGTGTTAGAATCTATATAGTAATAGTACAATCATGTCTCTTCTACATCACTACAGAGTGAAACCTCCACATCTATGATCAATAAAAGGTCCCTCAAGGTGTTGAATATACTAAGGTATTCTCTGCCTCCCACAAATCTTCTTAATAATGCATAAGCCTACTACACATGCTACTGAATCAACCTCATAGGCTAGTACTATTGAGTAAAATACCCAACCAAAAATCCACCACCATACTGAGCTATAAGAACCACTTTTCACTGATGCTTGTGATAAACAAAATCCAAATAGACATAACACACTAAACCAAAAATAATAGAAGAAGAACTTGATCCATTGGCCCTATAATTTCGAGAAGTGTGTTTTTAGGGATAACTCTATACTGGTCAAAACCAAAAATCCCATAGTGTGTAATGTCATATAGTAAAACCCCAAGACCAAGACATACCCTATTTGATCCGCCCTTATGATGGAACTCGTCATGAAATCATGCATTTTCTCACCTACTCTTCTTCTTGAACCTCTAAATTTTTTAACAATATAAATGGAGTAGCAGTATATTGGACAGATTTGTGGAGTGAATCCTAAAAATTTCATGTGTGGAACTCCTCCCAAGGTAAATGATATGGTGAAAAACACAAAAGGTCCTTAAACTTTATCTTGAGCTCTTAAACATACATAATTTTATGCTAAAGAGAAAGGATACACTGCATCATAATTCCATTTTTGGTAGATAATAGGAACTCTACTCAGTACTCATTCTATAAATATTCCAAGAAAAATATGCTTCCTATCGAGCACCAAAAAGATGTTTCTTGAGAATAATTCTAAAATGAGTTCTGGGATGATTTTACATCATTGACCATTATGGTTTTGGAAATATATGTAGGGTGTGTGCCCAAATCAATGATCATTGTTAGGCCTCACCATCCTTGGTCAGATCAATCCACCAACAATCAACCAAATCAACCTGATAAAACCCTACATCCTAAGCTTCTTGTTAACTATGGCTGAGATCCATTATTGAAAATCAAATAGAAACTTCACAGAATATCGACTAGAATTTCATTCAGTTTTATTCAATTTAATCTTTTCAATTTACAATGAATGAAAAATTATTTAACAAATACAAAAAATCATGATTCATGTAACATTCCTATGTATCTACCAAAGAATTGGAATTAAAAAACTTGGTCGTATAGTAGTCTTAGGGTACTCGAATCAGATTATAAGAGGTTGTAAAATATTCTTTATTAGTAGGTCTCTCTATATTATTCCACACACAATGACATACTATATTTTTTCCCTACAAATATATAATATAATTTTTGTTGATAAATCTAAACACTATCATATATCTCAATATTACTCTATTACATAACAATAATGAACCCTCCCCATAAGAAAAAGTATTATTCGAACAATGAATATAGGGAGAGGATAATCCCAAAGTTTCACCCTCAGCAGGCCTTGGGTCGGTGATAAGGACTTAGGGTATAGAAAAAATTAATTTATGCAAGGCATTACCGTCATAAATAAAATTTATGGAGATAAAATGAAACTAAAAATAAAATCAATATCATTAAAGGAATTTTCAAAAATCAAACCATCCCATTGTATATGTATAATGTTAATAAATAAAAATAATTTCTACAAATGTAAAAAATAAAAGTGGTGTTAAAAACATATTAACTACTCCAATGGATTTTCTAGAAATGCTCAAATTGGTCAAAAATCCTCCTAGAAACCTAGCAATAAAATATATATAAATAGGTAAAAATTTATATATATTTTCAGTTGTATCATAATCATTAATATTTTTCACAGAAGAAAACGTCATATCAGTTCACAATTGAACTAATAGATAAACCAACATGCACCAAAACAAGTCAACTATCCAATACCATCCTCCCTATCAAACCTTCACCAAATAACACATCAAATTTTCATAACATAATAAGAATAATATCAATTAAAGAAGCCTCACATCTTCTTACCATTAATTTACCCCTCTCACACCCTAACATCATACATCCTAAAATTTTCATCTATTAAATAAGAACATTGCATAAAAAATAAAGCAACTAAATAATACCATGAACCTTGTACAATATGTTATAAAATCCACATCCTCCCACAACTAATTACATATAGTCATATTAATATGGAATAATGAACATGATATACATCGACCTTATTCCCTCATCCAACCTGGAAGAACTCCAAATCTGAACCACTTCATCATCTTATTAATATCCACCTACAACACACTATCTATAATTCATCTTAGCCCATGTGTATTAATATTACCTAGGAGAGAGAGAAACAAAGAAGGGGTATATAGCCATATTTCTTTTCCATTTAGAATTTCTGTGAATAAAACACCCAAAAGAAATAAACTTTAGGAATCCGTGTAAAAAAGTGACATGGGTGTGGTTTATATATAAATTATATATAAATATATAGTAGGTATATAAAAAATATCATCATATAGTTCATGAACAGAGTACCAATATTTCTCAGAACATAACCACAAAATATCACAACCTCCCCCATTATCACTACCACCCCTAAATGCACCACATTGTAGAAAGAATACAAACACAAAAAATATTTCATATTCTATTCAAAACGAACCCCTTTAAATATTTTATAATAATCAGACACCTTCATTTATCATGCATATTAATTTCATATTCAATGATAACCACTTTGACTATGCTTCCCACTTTAATTCTATGATTTTATTAACCATTAAATCCCTTGTTATTTTATTTTCTCTAGGAACATTCCATTACATGACTAATAAGAGTCTAAAAACCACCCTAAATCTAATCCATCAGCTGCCAATAAACTCTTCTTAAAAACTAACGCACGTCACAAGTAGTAAACATTAAATTTTTTTAAAAAAATGGATTAAATAAAAAGTAATTCATCGTGGTCAAGGTAATTGTCACAAATATTTGATATTCCTTCAAAATAATGTTTATTAACTAGATATATATTTTTTTTACTTTATTCAAGAATGTTTAGATTTTTAAAAATAATAATGAGGTTAAAAAATTACTATGGAAACTATAAGATACTAATCTCATTATAATTTAAATTCTGAAAAACAATAAGCTAGTACAACCATATCAACAAAACCAAATGAACATGTAAAAATCATGTAACGTATTTCATCCCTACAAATTTAAGTTAATCTATTTAATTATATTTATTAAGGTGATGCATAATATCGACCCTAAGGAATAAAATTGAATTATATCAACACATATACATATAAGGAAAGAGTGGATGATGGTTACCAACACTAAATAAGGATTTCCAAACTGCTTCATAGTGGTGTAACTTGATTAAGATAACTTACAATCACTAAGAAAATAATAAAATCCTCAATTATTATAAAAAAATATCATCATATATCCTTCCCATTCCAATGTATCTCCATAACAAGTTGTTCCATTGAAAATATCCCTCTTTAGAGGAATAACGATATGGAAATAGAGTGTAGAACAAAAGTGAACTCCCTTGGATTCCCAAATGATTGATATCTCATGGTTGGGGTTGACAGATGATTAAAAGGAAATAAATTAACTCCTAGGGATGTATATATATCTCCTAAAAATTGAGATCTTTTTTTTTGAAATGATGGTGTCTGAAGGGGTTAAAGAATTTATAGGTAAAGTAGAAATAAGAGGAGTATGACGAAACACCATATATTTTGATGAAAAAGTGCTGGAATTAAAAACAAAATATAAGAATATGTTAAGGGACAACACCATGATAGATTTTTTCAAAACCACCTATGAAAAACATGATGAGACCAATTCCATAGATCTAATAAATTATGAGGGGGAAAATCACATATAAATCACTACACTATAGAATTGTATCACCAATAAGAATGTCACATCTACCATAACCCTACAGTGTAACTTCATAAAAATAATAAAATTAAAACAATAACACCTCTAGGAATCTATATCACATATTATTAACTAATCTACATCTACATTAAAAATGAATGGAACAACACAAATCTCATTGTTGAAAAAATATTCCCTTTTGAAATTTCAGATACGAACCAACCATCCAATCCTTGGGTACTATAAAATTCCTATAAAACCCTACTATCACCTAAATTATTCCAATTTAATGGGTCATATTGTCCGATCCATCACAAATATCAAAACATCTCCTTAGAAACATGAGCTAATAGTCAAAAAAAATATAAACACTTGATGTTAGAAAATAGGTAAAAACTATCTAATATTCATGTATATAATTATTATTAATGAAAATTATTAATATTATTGGGTATGAATATGGTTCTTGAAATAATTATTATAATATTTAAATTTCAAATATAATAATTTAAGGCACTTCTGTGGAAATCAAAATTAAACATAAGTATTCTTTTGTCTCATTTTCCACTATATGGGATTTGTTTAATAGTTTATGCTCTGGATTATTTATTATAGTGTATTCACTAATAAATTTTCTTCAATTATGAAAATATTTTCAATTTAATTGAATTTTAATGATTATTTCATGATCATTCCCTCAATATTCTTTGTCTCTTTCATTACCAATTCTGTAAGTGTTTCATAAACTCAAAATCTAAATCACTGGGTAATAGACTTTATTATGTGAATATAGTTTCATTTTTTATGGATCCTACTGTTCACCTATTTTATATGGTATGTTACTATAATCATATATGGAAATTAATTCTTACCATAAATTAATACTTCTTTGAAAAATAATTTTAGAAATAAAACGGTAATATTGGTAAGAATAACTCCCACACATACCAAATAATATTTTCATCCATGTCTATAATTTTCTTTCCCACTAATGTTCTACACACTATTAGAAAATATATATATATTATTTTATATAATTTTTAAAAATTATATATAATCTTATTCAAATGTAATGCTTGATACATTTTTAATGATGTGAGATTTCAGACTATGGTATATCAAAATATTAATTTAAAGAGATTTCTATCCTTTCAGAATAAAATTATTAATCTTTCAATAAACATTTTTTTGATTTACATTATATATTTTTTAGGGTATGTTATATATACCTCTTCATAATAATATTTTAAAATTAATTAATTTTCCTTTATTAATATTTTTAAGTTAATTTTTACTTGATATTTTATAATAATGTTTAAAAGGTTTTTAAAAAAATTATTTTCACTTATATTTTTCCTCCCGGGTTTATATATCATTAAGTCATGTTCTAATTATCCTTGATATGATTCACAATCATGTTTTATGATTATCATATTTTGTATTATGATCTCTTACAAAAATATTTATTTCTTATTTATGTTCTTCTACATGTTTAGGATCTGACATATGGTGACATGTTTTTCCCTTACTGAGTGTTTGAGGTTTCCCTTTTCTTTTGTTACCATTACATAGGTTATAAATAGTATTATATCATGTGATGTGTATAAAAATGTTCTTGGAAAGAATTATCATGGATAAGTGTTTTTATGTTTTTTAAATTAATTTTTTTATGTAGTTAATCTCCCAGACACTAAAACTTTCGGTCCATGGGTTGTGAGGCTATTTTTTAGATGTCTTATTTTAATAACATGATTAATTTGTTATTTATTTCATTTATATAATGGAAATATTTAGTTTTTATTAGAGTAGGTTTGAGTTATTTTTGAGATTTGTTTAGTTATTTTGGTGATTATCTTAGAGAACCATAGGGAAAAACCTAGAGATAAGTATATGTATAAAAAGACATACGAAAAAATTAATAAAATCTTAAGTAGATTTATTTCTCTCAAAATAAGTCTTTTAATAGAATCTAAAAGTTGAAATGTGATCTAGAATAGATTTACTATGTGTAAATAGCCCAGAATGGGGTGTGTTGTGTATTAACTCAATCATAACCTCATGTATAATAAAAAGGTCTAACAACACACCTGGTTTGATAATCCTAGTTGATATTATTTGTTTGAACATATTCTACTTATTAATTTCTATAAATAATGGACTTCATAGTTAAATTGTGGTATTAGGTTGAGAATAATAAGGAAACCCAACTTAATGTATTCTAGATCAAACTATTATTATTAAATGTAGAACTCAAGGAATAAGGTTCCATATAAAATGTAAAAGAAAAATAAATTTTATGGATTAATTAATTTTATTATTATGATATTTTCATAATATTGTTATTTATTATTCACTCATGTAAAAACATTTGTTTCTAGTTATATAAAGAATTAGAAGAATCCTTTTGAGTGAGTTAAATTTGTAATATAACCTCAATAAAAAACCCATCAGAATGGGAGCTGTAGTGAGAAACCTTGTGAATATTCTGAAAACGCCCAACCACGATAGAGATATCACTTAGAGGGGAGGGTTGAATCCATTATATCTTTTTATTTTATGTTAAATTTCTTTTATAGCAATATTCTTCTCATATTAAATATGTATCATATTTCTAAAAAAAAAGATTCTCACATCCATAAGAACACAAGAATGAAAAAGGTTCACTACTCAATAAGAGTAGTTATGTACTTAGTATAGTTTGGAAATAAAAAAATACCACCCTATACGAAAAAATCCTTTTGTTTGGATACAAGTAGCAGGATATACCCTTGCACTTTTGTATCACTAGGATCAATACAATAGTGCATGTGATTCTTCTAGAATGAATAATGTAAAAAAAGTTTTGTAGTAAGTTAATAAACCTTCCCTAGTTAGTTAAAAAAATTAATTATGTTTCCTTATAAACATCAACATGAATAATTCATCAAAACCAAGATATTCACTTTCCTACCAAATAGTAGGTAGAAACAACCTTTCTAGAATTTCTATACAAACTCTATCTCATGGCTTAGTCATATTCTATAATCTGATTTCTTAGTCTAAAAAATAGATAGGAAAATAACAATCTAGAAAAAATATTGAACCACTTCAAACTATCCCCATAAACATTCATCTGATGGATTGGTCTGATCTAGTAACACTTTTTTCTTATTCATCTTCTATCTAGAAAACATTCTTATTAAATCTTAGTATGGAAACTTATTCTCCAAAAAACATTAGTGTTTTTTATCTCTTTCTTAACACATTAATAGTACTCTATCATTAGAAATTACAATGTACTTATTACTATTTATAAGATATCCAAAATTAGTTTCGAAGGGAATCTTGCTTTTTTCCACTCAACCAAATTTTAGGAAATAGAAATTTCACGTTTACTTTGATTTTATCTTTGAATATTTCATATCTTCTCAAATCTTATTGATTATTCTCAAAAATTCTCAAATCTTCTCACATATTAATATTGAAGTATGATTTCTAGCCATTATTCAGTGTGATAAATATATCATTCTAATTTTATTTATTATACTAAAACATATATAAGATTGACACTTCTCATTTTATTGCTCTATATCATTTGAAAACAAATATATTAATTCCCTGTTATTATTCTTTATAATAACTGATAGATATAAAACATTGAAACAACTCTTCCATAAACAGTGTTACAACTTATATAGCATTTGAAACCCCCATTTACAACACTATAGGAAAATTCTACAAAAAGATATTCTTTTCTTTAAACATTAAATAAACACTAAGGCTAATGACTCCTCATCCTATGAAGTCATGTATCTTATAAATTATAAATGTCATTATATATAAGATGCATCGATATTGTCTTGCTTCTGGTGTATCAGTGTCATGAATTATTTTATGACTCTTGAACAAATTGAAATAAACAACAATTTTTTTTTTCAGAAAACAAATCATTATTATTTTACTCTTTACCCAATTTAATAAAAAAACATTAAATTCTATCTTCACCAACTTAAAAGTAAATCTAATATTCCTTTTCCCTTGACCCAATTATATAAAAATATAACATAATGGAAATGGATGATTATATTATTGAACATCATCCAGTTCATCAGTATTTGATCTCATCTGATGAAATAGTCATTGAAACTTCTTATCATTCAATAGTCACAACAATTCCCACCTTATTCATCACTCTTACTCTAATATAACTCTACATATAATTCTATTTTATATTCAAAATCATGTTTGACGTATCAGTGTGAAAATTCCTAAATGGATCAGTGGCACACTACATCCGGTGGATTGGTGTCAGTAACGACTTTTTCTTTTCCATATTTTCCTCAATCAAATATTGATCCTATGAATTGTTTCTTTTAGTGGATATGAGAGTAAGATGAATTCTTTAATCCAATGGATCAGTGTTAGTGATTTAGGAAAATTTCAAACATCTCATGCGTTCTTATTCTAGAAACTAATTATGTCTTGATGACTCCATGAATCTGAGAGCATTAGGATTGACAAATCATTGTCTCACTAAAAGTACCAAGCACATATTATCCCCTTTTTCACAATGATTAAATCAAAAATTTCTAAACCAAGTAATGATATAAAAGATTTAAAAATTTTAGAATTTTCAGTATATTTTGTGTCAAGTTATTCAGACTCTGATAAATTTCTTCATACCAATGAAAAAACTCTTTCCAAACATAATGTCAGTTCAAAAAAACAACTTCAATTAGAAAAATTATTCAGAATATAAAATTAAAACTAATGAACTTTATCACTAAAACTTTTTCTAATATTTTGATTATTATTCCCCTATTCATATGATGATAAAAACAATCTGAAATGATTTTTCAATAATGAAAAAAATACAAAATAATCATCAAAAACTTCTATCATCATCAAACACAACTTCTATCTAACTTGGACCCAAAAATCAACCCCTTTTGATTTCTTTTTCAAATAATGTTCATAAATCACTAAACATTTTAAACTCATTTTATGGATAACTTATCAACAATTATAATCAAACATGAATAAATTCATTATATGAAATTAGAATCATAGAGAGAAAAAATAGGTTGTCAAAAAATTCTTACAAAAAAACTTTTCTTATGGAAACTTAAAAACCATTAAAACTTTCCAACTCTTCACAACTTATTTCTTACAATAAAATAAAAAGTTTCCTATAACCATCTACAAAAAATTATTGGAATAGTTAAAAACACTTAAATTTTATGTTCACAGATTACGTAGAACACCCCCGACAAACATGCTTCCTTAAAAGGTCTAGCACACATCAATGGGTATATTTAAGAAACAATTCTACCCATTGGACATAACTAACAAAAATCTATATGAGATAGAATATAGAAACACATACCTAAACCTTATAGAGGAATAGGTTGGATGCCCATGTTTGACCTCAATTTAAAAAATGATTCCTTTAGTAAAGTTTATTCTGAAAATTCCAGCAACATGTCCTGATGTAAGTACATACTTTAGCTTCAGTTAATTCTTCTACACATACTCTTTGGTGAAATGAAATTTTATATCAATATGTATTGAATTAAAATGATATAATTAAGTTTTTTAAGGTTTATGGAACTATAATTATAACAACCCAATAATATAGGAAACTTCACTTCAAAAGTTATGTCTTCCAACTGAGCCTTCATCCACATAAGTTATATAGAATCCTAAGTGGTAGAAACATACTCATATTCACCCATGGTGAGACTCACTGAATTTAGTTTCCTAGAATGCAAAAAGACAAAACTTTTCCCCAGAATGGAAAATCCACCAGATATATATCTTCTAACATCAACACTTCCTTCCTAATCAGCATCTATATAACAAAAAATTCAATTATTTATAAGTTATCATACATGATTCTGAAATATTCTCTACAGCTGATATATCAAAGAATTATTTTTCATCCAATTGATGGGATTATTTTGGAGAAATTTGTAATCTTTCACATAAGGTAATTGAACAAAAAATGTATGGTCTTGAGTCAGTTGAAAACAACTAACATGTAATCAGCTTATAAAATACATTAGAGTCACCTTCTCTACCTTCTCCATCTTTAATCAACATGGTTCCTAATAAAATCGGTTTGGGAATAGGTTTCATATTTTCTATTCCAAACATATTAAGAATTTTTTTAGCATATTTTTATTGTTAATGAAATATGTGTTTCTTATTTTGTGAGATTTTTATTCCAAGAAAGTATTTCATTTCACCAAGCATAGACATATCAAATAAATTTATCATTTCTATAGACAATATTTTCCAATTTCTTTCATCATTACCATCAATGATAATATTATCAACATATATATTTATAATGATTTAAATCACTTTACATTATTTGATATATATATTATTATCAACCCCTGTTTTATTGAAGTTCAACTTCCTTATGCAAGTAACCAATTTGGAATACCATGCTAGATCTTTCTTTATCCCATACAAGGCCTTCTTTAACAATGACATATAATGTTCATCCTTCCCATTAACAAAGCCACATGTTTTTCAACATAAACTTCATCATCAATTTCTCTATTCAAAAAGTTTGACTTCATATCCATATGAAAAATTTTGTATCATCATTGAGAAACAATTTCAAGAAATATTATAATTTTTTCTAACTAACCAATGGAGAAAAATTATCATCTAAATAAGTGCCTTTAATATATTAGTATCCTCTTCACAGTAGACTTGATTTTTTTCTTATCACTTCACCATATTTACCCAACATGTTCTAGAATACTCACATTGTAATAATAACATTTTTTCTTTCAGTTTAGGTATGAGTGAGAATGTATCATTCTCCTTAACCTAATCCAAATCTTAATTTACAACTTGAATCCATTCTGGATTGTCATAGAATTAACTAACATCTTTTGGTTCAAATTTGGAATATAAATTAGTATGTGTAACAAATTTTTATGTTCTTCATATTTGAACCTTTTAATGTGTATCGCCAATATTGTTATTATATTCCACATGTTTCCTCATCCTTTATGAGATGTTCAAAATTCTTCCTCGTCGCTAGAAATAGATGAGTCTGATTATTATATTTTTCTAATATCACAATTTCTTGAATCTTTCTCATGGTTCTTAACAATAATTCTTTAATTTTCCTCTTATTCATTCTCTTCATATGTAAGTATAGTATCATCCATATATATTTCAGTAAATCTTACATTAACATAATCAACAATTATCCTATTTATTTCTTTAAACATTTATATCCTCTTCCATCTAGATAATTTAAAAGAAATATTTTATCTTAACCTCTCTAACCAAACTTCCCTAGGTTTATACCTTTGTTCTTTATGATGCATGGACTCCTAGAAACACTTAAGTTTTTCAAACATGAAGTTTTATCATATAACATTTCATAAGGAGTCATATTCAATATTTTCTGATAGAAACACTAGTTCTGAATATAAATTTTGTTGCTCATATCTTTCCACCATATGTAATGATAAAAACCATATTTAATTAACATAGTATTACCCATTTAAACTCAACTTATATTCTTCCTTTCGAAAATAAAATTTTTTATTAGTGTGTATGGTGCATTCAAATCATGTTTAATTCTTTTTTTTAAGATAAATTAGAAACTATTATTTATTATACTCACCACCATTATCAGTTCTCAAATTATTTATAAAATTCCCACATTCCATATGATCTCTTATATTGAACACTCTAAAACATAATTAGATCTTCTGATTTATGTTTCAAATACAAAAAAAAGTAATGAGGGAAAATAATAAATGAAAAATTGAAAAACTTATCTCCCAAAGTTGATTTTTTCTTCATTGAAACACAAATATCAGAATGAATAAGCTATAGTGGTCATGTTTAACAAATATCAACTTTTTTATGCACCGAGTTTTTTATTCCCTCTTTCTAAATTTTTTTCAATACCAATATCTTCTTCATGACATATCAAGAATACCATGAACACTATCTCTCTTTGACTTTATCATATTTATCTGACACATATGCCCTATAATTTTATTCCAAATCTGATTTTCATCCATGATGATTAAGTAAAATGAATTCTAAACATCCCCATATTGAATAAAAAATCATTTTGTACACTGGACATTTATAAAAACTCTTCCATATTCTTGTCTTTTCAAAAAAACCAAATTTTATTTAAAATAGAATTATTTAATTCATCCATATTTTGTGAAAAACTTAACATATTGTGTTTTAAACCATCAACAAATAAATATTTATTGGATTTCAAATTTTCTTCCCCAATAATAGTGGATTCAACACCTTTGATTCCAAGGGATTCAACATTTCCAAACATTATTTTTCTTTTTTAAAATAATTTACATTATTTAATGATTTCAAGGCCCCTATCATATGAAAAAAACACCCATTATCCAAGATATAGGGTCATAATCCTTGTGTATATTTAAAGGAATTTTCTATAAAAAGATATTTTTACTTCAATTTAACTTTAATGGCATTCACCTTTACATATTTGTTTCAATCATGTTGTTGTACAAGTAACATAATAAGACACCCTTTTTAAATATGTCTAGGTTTTTCACATCTTCCAAAAATTATTTCCAAAGGTTGGAACCTATTTTCAACTTCCAAAACATCTTTCTTAGATTTCTTACATGAGAGTGTTGACTACCCCTTGATCATTGACTTCTAAAACTCAAGAAATAATTTTAGTATTGTTTAATGAACTAATATGTGTTTGTTGTATTCTAAAATAAACTAAAAAACCAATAGTACCCATATAAAGAGTAATTTCATCTGTAACGTCCATAATTTCTATAATTTTGAACATTTCTCTTAGAAACTTTTTTATTTTTCACATCAAAACTTTGTAGTTCCCTAAACTTCCTATTATCACATGTAATATTTGTCTTAAATTTGGATTTATTTCCAACCTTATCAGAATTAGAAGTGGTAGAAACTTGTTTTACTCATAATTTTTACAAACATATAACTTATTTGATTTTGGTCGCATACAAAATTTTCTCAACCATATTATTCAGAGGAACATTTTTTAATTTATTTCTAAACTTTGACGGTAACTTTTGATCATTATAACTTTAAAACATTATTAAAATTCCACCAACCTCATAGATACCGATTTTTTAACATTTAACTCCCTAATTATCTTTAGAAAACTATTTTTGGACATATTTTAACTCTTATTCCTTTTACTTTATCATTAATTTAAGATGTTAATTGCTATTCTTTTCATTCACAACAAACTTCTTCACAAATTAAACTTCATAAAGAAAATTTTCTTTCTATTCAAAAATAAATTATTTATTTTTTTGTAAAAAATTTCTTCTTTAACTTCTTGATATCTTTTTATATCCTTAAAATATTTCTTAAACATTTTTTAATTCACTCTTTAGATGAAACTCTAACTCATTCTCTTCATCTTAAAAAATACTACCTCCAAACTCGTCATCATTAACTGTTTTGAGGAATATATTTTCTACAAAAACATCAATAAATGTTTTCTTACAAAACTCACTATCTTTATCTTTGTCATATTTAGATAACAACATTTTCTATTTGGGGTTGATAACTTTTTAACCTTATGCAAAAAAAAATGATTTAGATTTATCACAATGTTTTTTTTATATATTATTGATCTTCTTTAATTTTCATCACTATCACCTATATTAATTCTTCAAGGTCATTAATTAAAAAAGTTTCTAATGCCACAACATTAAAAACATTTTAAGGGAATTCTCCTTTAATTCTTTCTTGTGAATATTTTAATATTTTTTTAAAACAATGATAAAAATTCATCAAGAATGTAACCTAACTCATTTTCAGATTTAGAGTCAAAAATTTCTTCAACATCATTAATATTCATAAAAAATCTTACTTGAAATCCTTTAAGGGCATTTCTTTGTAAAATTTTTTTTTCTTTCATAAATTTATCCATTATTATTTCATAATTAATGAGATTACTATGAATTTAATTCAAGTATAGAGCTTCAGGATCTCTGTAACATTTGAGGTAAATAAAGAATATGAATTTTTCATATTTATTAATATTTGTGAATTAAATTTTAATTTTAATTTAACAGTTGTTTCTATGTTTGATAACATACTCAACATGCTAAAATGGGTTTCTTTGAAATCTTATGTTGCACACAACGTTGAGTTATAACAAAAAATAATATAATAATATTATTTTTTTTAAATTGTAGTAAACGTCTAGCCATTGTAATGGAGGGAATGAAAAAAACTAACTAAAATATAATTAAACATGCTTTTTAAATGTTTTTACATTTATCCAATGAATGTTAGAGGCTTAAAATGTGAATGAATCCAATTTTAAACATAAATACTCTAACATTCTTTAATGGGTCGATTTACCACCTTTTGATAGAGAACCCTTTTTAAATCTATTTTTTGTCACTTTTATATATTCTATTTGACAAAATATTATTCTTTTTTATAATTGGGACATCAAAATTTACTTTGGATGAAATTGTGAAATTTTTCTGATAAGGTCCATTTTTTATGAATAGTGAAAAATACAGCATTTTAATTCAAAACTGCCCTTTAATATAATTTATTTGTATGGTTATATTATCTTTTTAATTATTTCAAAGTGTAATTATATTATATTTTAACCATTTAATCCAATTTTTCCATTAATATGTCACTATATTTACATGGGATATATATTATATTCATATTGTCTCTATAATTCTGTATTTTTCATATATAGTATACCTTTATGGTCTCCATAATAAGTAAATATGATAATTTCATTTAAGGAGGTGAGGACTACCACCCTCTCAAAGTGATATTTTCTTCTATATTCTTATTTTTGTACAATTTATTTCAATGTGATGAGAGACCCTTTTCTCTCTCATCAACTTATTTTTTGAATTTTAAAGCGACATCGTTAGGATGTTGAATTTCTGAAAGAGAACTTTTTAACCCAATTTAAATTATTTGGGTTAAACTTAAACTTATTAATTATGTTGTGCTATGAATATGTCTAAATTACCTATGATTGTTTAAATATTAATATCCAATTATATTATGAGTATTATTATTTCTCACACATAATAATGCCATTTATTTGTCCTTAATCTAAGGATATGATCTTTGCAAGGGACTGTGTCTCAAATTACCTTTCATTGAGACATAGTTGTTGTTATAAACTAATTCACTTTTATATGGTTTATATACTACCATTTGACATATTATATCATGAATCTCTTTATTCTCATGATATTATAAGCATATATTAATGTTATTCCACAATTATTTTTATTCAATCATCTCTCATTTAGTTTGGAACTCTTTAACTAAAATATCATTTTAAATTTTTTAAAGATTTATTCTTCTAATTATTTCTCATTAATGTCCATGTTTTAAAAATGGTTTTAAGGATTTATTTATATGTACATAAATGTTTGGAAATTAAAATTTCTTTCAAAAGCTTCAAAGTGTTATGGGACACTTTGATTAAAAAATCATATTATTAAATGTTTTAAATGGTTTTGAGTATGGTTTGATAAAGTATTGTTTATTTAAATATCTTGATATGATATATTGTGATTGGAATATGGAAATTTTATCCTTCATTTATGCTTGTGTTATGTGTTATGATTATGTTATGGTTATTGTGCATTATTTAAGTATACGGGTGGCTCTGTGATAAACCTAGGGTGGGTGAGCCCAAGATAGCTCTCCAATGAATTGGGAAATGTGGTGGGGGTAAACGTTAATTTATATCTTTAGATATTTAGGGAATATACTATGATGGGTATTCCAAATGTAACTTCCTATGTTTCTTTGAAGTCTATAATGTATGTTTGATACGGATACCATAAGTCACATTTATGATTTATGATTTCTATGTGTTATTCATAAATCTTATGATTTCTTGAGTTATGCTAAAGAGCTTATGTTTTGTAGATATTGAGAAAATAATGTTTTCTTTCTTTATTTTATAACCCTTACGGAGAATTTTATGCTCAACTCATGTTTTTGAAATTTTCAGAGGGTATAAGGCAGGTTAAGAAAAAGGAATAACTCAAGAAGATTTATATCAAAAAAAAATTATTTTTTTCTTTTATGAATTTTTATTTTATGAAAAACTTGATAATGAGTAGAAGTTCCTACTTTGTAATTTTTTAGATGTAATGTAATAGTTATGTACTAATTCTCTAAAACTCTAAACTTAAAATTTTCCTCAATGTGAATTATTAACTTAATTCAAGATTATGTAATGTTCAAGGCTGGGGACTCATAGTTGGTATCAAAGGTTGGTTTAGACAACTTTAAGGAATAGGAGTTTTTATTAGACACATGGTTAGTCTATATGATTACTCTTTAAGGTAAATACTTCTTTTATAACTTTTTTAGGTCAAGGAAAGTCAGTTAAAAATAGAAGGAGGAGGATCTCAAACAACATTCCTATCTCTTCCTAATGACATGCTTGAAATAATTATTGCAAAGTCCTGTTTAGATGATTGTGAAACTTTTTCTATCATGCAAATCACTTTCAACAATTTGCTTGAGATATCAAAAACCTCCACTATACCTCGATATCATCGTGGATAATGGGTTGTATTTAATCAAATCCTATTTTCACAATATTCTCATAATTTCAAGAATGGAAAATATTATCAAGGAATTTTAAAATATTTTACCTTATCATATGATTTTGAATCATATAATGATTTTGAAAAAGGTTCTAAATAAGGAGACCATTGCGCAACCTATTTATATTTTCTTTTAAATTATATTCTTTCAACACATATTAATGGTATTTTAAAATGACCATTGATTAAAAGTTTCAAACCTAACTTAGTCTAACTGTTTTAGAAAAATTAATTTTTGTCAGATATTTTGAAATTATATGTTATACATGATGATTTTATAAAAATATTTTTATGTGAACACCCATATGACCCATGTTGTACAAGGTGTATTTGGATGTAGGAAGCAAATTATTTTAAAGGACATTTAAATCATTTTTTCAATGCATGGACCTTCTACCTATGTGAACAAGAGGACAATGAAACAATTTGGACACCATGATCAATGTATGATGTTCTTTATTTTGGGTATAGTTTTATTTTATCATAGGGAGGTGAAATAAAAAAATTATAATATATATAAGTTTTCATTAATATGTTCTGGTATTGATGTATTGGGATGACAATGATATGTATAATACAACCTTTGAGGTTAAAATATGTAAGGGTTATTTTTGAGTTTTATAAAAAAGAAAACTCATAAGATGGGTGACAACCTGTCGCGTCTGGAAAGTCCATGGGAATCGAACCCACAACCAAAGGGCGACAAGGGAACATCACCTGTAACTGGTCTATGTGAAGTCTCGGTTTAGTATGAGATGTTCCTTTAATTAAATGATTTTATGGATCAATAATAAGTAGGTTTTTGGAACTTATGTTTTATCAAATGGATATCCTTAGTATAGGAAAATTATTTTGTGATTAAATGATAAAGGTTATTTTGGAAGGCATTCTCTCTTTTTTGGAAACACTATATGCCTAAGTAAAATATAATACTATGGGATTTCATTTGTGGAGTAATGGTTGAAATTTTATTTTGGAAGATTCTATGATTTATCTCAACTTGGGTTATTTATGAAAATTATTAACCGATCATATAGAATATGTGATTATGTTAATTACACTTCAGTATGAGACATAAATAGTAGTTGATGTTATTTGGAGATAAATATTAAGATTTACTATGGAAGACTATGTGATTAAATCCTTCTGAGTTTTAGGTTTCAATATTAGTTTGGATTACTTTGAATAATTTTATGGATAGTTTTTTATTGAATGATATTTGTTGAACATTGGGTATTGTTTGTCAAATTTTGGATATTAGGAACAATATTTCTTTTTTTAAAGCATTGTACTTTTTTGGAATTATGCGATCTTGTACAGACCATTTTTGTTTTTGTTAACCTCTAAATACAGGAGAAATATATATTTAATATTTTGTGGATTATTTGATTCTATAGAAGTTGATTCTATCACTTCAAATGTGAACAAGTCATCTTGAATACACATCATTTGGAGAAAATATGAGTTTTTTTGTAAAAGCTTATTAAAGGATGAAACTCTACTTGAAAATTAGGTATATTTCATTATGTCTTTAGTCAATATCACAAAAAATTATCCAAATTTTTGAAAAGTAAATAAAACAAAAAAATGTAGTTTATTTACTTTTCTTACTGGGAAACCAAGAACCGTTAACCAATCACATGTTTTTGATTTTCTGGTGGTTAACTTTATTCTAATAATGTTTTCTATCACTCTCTATCAGAACATGACACTTAGTTTCTCCTCCATATCCATGTTTTCATGGAATTGTAGTATGGGTTATCGCAGGTGACCTTTTTAATTCTCTTTCTTTCTTTTAAAGTGATAGTTGTATTGACTCTTTTTCGAATGTGGGGCTTTTAATGATGTTTTTGAGTGCAATTTTAAAATTGTGAGGATGTAATTCCCAAAAGGAGGGAAGGTTGTAACATCCCAAGGAAATAAAGAATATGATAACTTCATATTTATTAATATTTTTGAATTAAATATCAATTTTACTTTAAAAATGGATTCTATGTCCAATAAAGTACTCAACATGCAACAACCGGTTTCTTTGAAAACATAGGTTGCACACAATGTTGAGTAATACTAAAAAATAATATAATATTCGTATTATTTTAAATGGTAGTTAACGACTAGCAGTTGTTATGGAGAGAATGAAAAAAACTAACTAAAATATGATTATTCATGTTTGTTAAATGTTTTTACATTTATCCAATGAATGTTAGAGGCTTAAAAAGTAAATGAATCAAATTTTAATCATAAATACTCTAATATTCTTTAAATGGTTGATTTACCGCCTTTTGATGAAGAACCCATTTTAAATATAGTTTAGGTCACTTTTATATATTCTATTTGACAAAAGAATATTCTTCTTTAGAATCGGGACATGAAAATTTACTTTGGATGAAATTTTGGTATTTTTCTTAATAATGTTCATTTTTTATGAATAATGAAAAATATTGCATTTTAATTGAAAACTGCCTTTTCATATAATTTATTTATATGATTATATTATCCTTTTAATTGGTTTTAAAGTGTAATTAGATTATATTTTTACCATTTAATCCAATTATTGTCATTAGATGTAATTTTACTTTAAATTTAGACATAAAAATCTCAATCTTTTGACAGTTATTATTTCTGAAAATCATGCTTTTTGTTTTGACAACTCGATTTAATTTTAAATTAATTTTCGCCACTTATGTGTTTTGAATTTAGAAAAATGGATTCCATATTTGCAATCAGGAGGTACAATTGGTTTAAATAGGTAACATTTACTTTTAGGCATTATGAATATTTACTTGAGTAAATATATTATTTACCATTGTTAAAAGGTAAATCTAGTAAATAAGAGTAAACAAATATTATACTAATATTATTAAATTACACTAAAATGTGTCTTAATAATATTTTTTGATACATTTCCGACCATGGTAATCCTTGGGTCAATTTGGTGACCCCATGGAGCCACTTGGGAGTGATAATGACACTTTTTATTAATTAATTTAATGTAGAGAAAAAAATGACATAAACAAATATATTTTATTAAAACAATTATTATATGGGGTTATATAAGTTATATATTTGACTATAAATATTAATTTTAAATATAAAATGATTTCCTAAATGATTTTATTTTATTTATAATTTTTAGTCATTAAATAAATAAATTATTTTTGACACAATGATGATGTAGTGATTACCTTATTAATAAATGATTCAAATAAATGAGATTATAAAATTTAAAAAACTATTCAAAACCTATAAAATTACTATTGGATGATTTTAATTCGAATAATATTCATATTAACTTAGATTTTAATGAGTTTTGGACCTTTTTAAATCGAAAATTAGCTTATAATAAAATAATGTTTTTAAATTTTCTTAGAGAGCCCCTCCTCCCCTTAATAAAAATCCCTCACCTCGAATCCATTACTCACACCTCTCAAGCTCCTTGGATCATCCAACCTCAGACCATATAAGATTTAAATATCCCACTATTCCACCTAGAAGCTATACTATAGGTATAAGGCACTTCAAGAAATCCTTTTGGTTCAAACCAAAGGGACTAACCCGATTTAAAGGTAACGTCTTCTCTTAAGTTCTTTTCTTCTATTTTACTTCTTCATCCCCCTAAACTATGTTTATTACTTTATTTTATAAAAAAACTAGTATATTCATATACTATTTTGTTTTATGATATGTATTCGAACTACCCTTACTCACACCTCTGTCTAATGGGTAAAGAACATATTGTTTCTGTGGACGGTGAACTACTACCTCATGAAATGATGATTGTTCAATTTTCTCATACCACCTCTTATGGTGGCCATTAAGATAGCACTATATTTACCAGTGATAAATATTATATTCATATTTTTCCTATAATTCTGTATTTTCTATCTATATTAAAACTTTATTCTTTTAATAAAATGGAAATATGATAATTTCATTTGAGGAAGTGCGGACTACCACCCCCTCAAAGTGATATGACCAGTTCGTGCCATGTGTGGAATGTATAAAGGATAGAGTTATTCAAATTACATAACATAGTTATTATATTGGATTTATAATATAGCTATTTATATTTATGTTTTCATTCCTATAAATATAAAATAGAAATGAAAGTAGCATTCATGCGTATGTACGGCTTACCGTCTCCATAAACGGTGTGTTTCATTTATTAACTCCAAATGATATGAAATATTATAAATACATATACAAAGTATATATCTGATATATATGATATCTAAACCATGAATATAATTCTTCAGATAATGTAATTTGGAAAACATGGACAATTTTTAATAATAACAAGTTTATTTTCTACTAAAGTACTTAACATCGACAAAATGTCTGATATGAACTCAAACAATTAACTAATTTTTATAGAAAGGTAAAAAGTGATATAAAAGAAATAATACAATTAAAATTTTTTCTTAAGTTATTATAAATTAACTTAATTTTATTATTCATTAATAACACGGAACATACGAGTCAATTCGGACACAATGTAATGGATTTATTATCTCACTTTTAATTCTATGAGATTTCCATTGTTCGCAACTTATTTATTGCATCTGGTGTTTTGCTTACTTAAATTTGAAATATATTATAATTATTCTCTTTATATTCATGGTATTATTGATTCATTTGGTGTTTATTAACTTTCGATCATATTACTCAATTGATTACAATGTGGTAAAAGGTTTTTATGTCACTTTTTATTCCCCTGAGATTCAGGCTATATTTGCCACTATTTCTTTTTTTGTGGTGTATATACTGCCCATGATTGTAATATTTGTGTAATATAATTTAATTTATGGGTATTTAAATCTTTATTGTATAATCCTTCCTTTATGGGGATTATTTTTTGTAATTTACCAAATCAGTAAAGGAACCTTTCAACGTACTCTTTTAGTCAAAGATTTCATTTATACGATCTATAATAATTTCCTTTTTCTTATGTTAGGATATGTTCTTCTATATCCTTATTTCTGTAAATATTATTTCTTTGTGATGAGATACCCTTTTCTCTCTCATCATCTAATTTTCTAAATTTCATATCGACATTGTTAGGCTCTCGAATTTCTGAAAGAGAACTTCTTAACCCAATTTCAATTATTTGGCTAAAACTTTTACTTATTGATTATGTTGTGATATGAATATGTTTTAATGAAATATGATTCTTTTAAACTTAATATCCACTTATATTGGGTGTATTATTATTTTTCACACATAATTATGTCATTGATTTGTCTTTAGTCTAAGGATATGATCTTTTCAAGGGACTCTGTCTCAAATTACATTCCATTGAGACATATTTGTTGTTATACAAGAATTTACTTTTATATGGTGTATATAAAACCTTTTGAAATATTATATCATGAATCTCTATATTCTCAAGATATTATAAGCTTTTATTAATGTTATTCTTCAATTATTTATATTCAACCCTCTCTAATTTAGTTAGGAACTCTTTAACAAAAATATCATTTTAAATGTTTTAAATATTTATTATTATAAATCTTTCTCATTAATGTCCATGTTTTAAAAATGGTTTGAAGGATTTATTTATATTTACATGAATTTTTTGAAATAAAAATTTCATTCAAAATCTTTAAAGTGGTATGGTACACTTTGATTCAAAAATATCATTATTAAATGTTTTAAATATTTTTAAAAATGGTTTGATAAACATTGTTTATTTCAATATCTTGATATGATATATTGTGATTGGAATTTGGAAATGGTATCCTTCTTTTATGCTTGTGTTATGTGTTATGATTATGTTAAGGTTATTGGGAATTGTTTACATATATGGGTGGTTCTGTGATAAACATAGTAAGGGTGGGCCTGAGATAGCTTTATAATGAATTGGGTAACGTGACGGATGTAAACATTAATATTTCTCCTAAGATAATTAGGGAATATAGTTGGATGATTATTCCAAATTTAAATCCCTATATATCTGTGAAAGCTAAAATGTATGTTTGATATATATTTCCCAAGTTACCTTTATGATTTACGATTACTATGTTTTATTCAAAAATATTATGATTTCATGAGGTATGTTGAAGAGCTTATGTTTTTTTATTGATGAAATAATGTTTTCTTTTTTTATTCTATAACCCTTACTATGATTTTTATACTCATCCCTTGTTTATGAAATGTTTTCCACAGTGTATAAGGCAGGGTAAGAGAATGGAAGAGCACAAGAATATTTATATCATGAAAAGAATTATTTTTTTCTTTTAAGAATTTTATTTCATAAAAAAATGGATACTGAGTAGAAGTGTCTACTTTGTAATTTTTGGGATGTAATGTAATAGTCATGGCCAAATTCCCTAAGACTCTAAACCTAAAAAGATCCCCAATGTGAATTATTAACTTAATTCAAGATTATGTAATGTTCAAGGCTAGGGCCTTATAATATCTATCATACAATTATTAAACTTTGGTATCAAACATATCAAGAAGAATTCTAATGATATTTTCAATAATAGTCAAGACTTCTAAATTCTCAATAAGAAATATTATGGGGCTAAAAATATCTTTCAACCATGTCAATAATTCTCCAATATATTCGTACTCACCTATTTCAATATATACATATATAGACCTCTAAATTTTTAATATTTCTTTCTTTTCATTTTTATTTCAATAACAAATATTCTTCAACTTTTACCAGATACCATTAGTTGTAGAAAATAATTCCCGATTAGAAAATCACCTTCAAAAAGTGATGAGAGGAATGAATTATATGGAATTTGATCATTATTCATAATCTTCTTTTGTACATATCTTAGATAAAAATTTTCATCAAGAGGTTGAAATTCATCTATATATACTTCTAAACCATCTTACCCAAGATACATAAGTTATTGAAAAATTGCACCTATACTGATATGACAGTTTTTTCCATTAAAGACAATAATTCCCTTACAATTCACACAATTAAAATTATCCATTTTAACTTCACTTTAAAAAACCAGTAAAGAGTAAACAAAGGGAAGCTTCACTCTGATACCACATAAAAATACCCAAGTAGGATGGATGTTTCACTCAGAACGGGAGGAGGAGAATCGGTGATATCTTATTATTTGATGTTATCTTTTTTTAATTCAAACCTTCTCAACGATTAAATATCTATCACTTTTCTAAAGAAAAAAATATTCACACACAAAAATAACAAAAATATTTACAATGTGTATTACTCAATAATAATATTTACATACTTAGCATGGTTTGGAATTAATCCAGTACCACACATTCCACTATAAAAAATACTTTTCAGTAGATACTTCAAGTAGGATATAATTTTACACTTTTGTATAACTATGATCAATAAAACTGTGCATGTTCTTATTATATCAAAAATAATGTGAAACAAGCTTCTGTAACATGTTAATAAAACTTCACTATTTAGTTCAAAATAAGATATTTTGATTCCATATCTACTTATACTTGAAATATTCTTCAAAACACAAATCATTAATTTTTTATCCATCAGGAGGTAGAAACAACCTTTCTAGACATTGAACAAAAACTCATGTCTAATGGCTTAATCTGAATCCCCAATATGATTATATATTCTGAAAAACAAATAAAAAATCATAATCTCAAAAAAAATATGATCCACTATAAAATTTCCCTATAAACCAACATTTGATGGCTTAGTCTGACCTGGTAACACTTTCTTCTTCTTTTTTCTGTAAAACTTCCTCAGTAAAGATCTGTCTAAACAATTATTCTCTCTAAAACTACACTAATTTTTTCCTATTTCTTTACACATTTATATTAATTTATCTCTAGAAAATAAAATGTATTTACTACTATTTACTGGAGATCTTAAAGTGGTTTTAGAAAGAATTGGAAAATGTCTTCCTGCTAAACCAATATTCCTGAAAAAAAAAATTCACACTCATTTTGTCTTAATATTTTTCTATTTAAATTCTTCTCCACTCTTATTGATTATTATCACACCTTCATGAATCTTATCACAACATCTATCTAAAGAAGGATATCTAAACCTTATTCAGTCTGATATATAGGAAATTCTGATTTTCATCATTACGATGAAATGTATGTAAGACTGAAAACTCCCATTATGTTTCTCCAAACCATTTTAAAACAAAATAATGAATTCTTATTCTATGTTATATGCCAACTGAAATTCACTAAAACATTGAAAAAACACTTCCATAAACATTTTTCGAATTTCTATAGAATTTGAAAACCATCTTGAAAATAGTATGGAAAACGTATTTAATATAGGTCTTGTTTTATTCAAACATTAAATAAAAACTAAGACAATTGATTTTATATCTGATGAAGTCGATTGCCTGATGATTTGTCAGTTTCTACCTACATCTGATGGATTGGTCTCTTCTTCCTTCTTATTAATGGGTAAGAATAATTTTATAATTAACCTTGGACCAATTTTAAAAAAAATGATAATTTTGTTCTTTGAAAACAAAACTTTTTTTTACTTGATCTAATTGTAGTGGTTGAATTTTGAAATTTATGTTTATGAGAATATTAATCATAATATGCGTCCTTTAAATAGATTTAATATAATTTATTAACAATTTATATATAGAATATGTATTCATTGATTGTGGCTAAATTACCCAAAACATTCCAAATGTAAAAAAATGGATGATGGTAAAAACAACAACCAGTAGCCACTGCATAGTGATCTTAACATCATTATAATAGTAAATAATAGTAAAAAAATAATCTTTATCATTGTCCAGAAATGAATAACCACCATTTATAGGTCCTTATGGTTCCAAAGAGTCCAATTCACCATACCAATGGTTGATATGTATATTATAACCCCTTCCACTACAACTAGCTCAACTAGAAACATCAGTTATGATAAAAAGGTGTCCACCTAAGGACCTTGGGGATTCAATAAAATAGAGAATCAAACCGGATACATTAAAGTACACAAGACCATATAGCATGTGTAGGAAAAAAATCATGTTTTGGAAGTCCATGATTGGGTACATGAACATACACCTATACCAAACAATGTAGAGAAACCATACCCCTCCAACCATTAAATGATAGGGTTTTATAGAGTCACAAATGCAAGGACTGCTGCAATAAGTGGGGAGGATATATTTGGTTATCAGTTGAAGTAGGTAAAATAACAGGGGGATAATATGGAGAGTGAATAGTCTGGTTCAATAGAGGATGCTACTTTAAAAAAGGGTTGAGAGGTGTTAGAAAGTGAATCTTAATGAGATTTATGGGTAGGAGGAGGATCATTCTTCGATGACTTCACCGTTAAACCTAAACATTCTTCTAAAAATTCCAGGTTAAATAACCATAAGGGTAGAGATATATGTTTTGGTAGTGTGTATATAATAAAAATATGGAATAACATTTTATACCAAAAAATAATTTATGATAATCTCCCGTGGAAGGTTCAAATTATGAACTCAATGAAAAATAAAATAGGTCTTAACACCCAACAGAGAGATTAATTTTACTCAAATTTTTCGAAAAAGAAAAATTATAAGAATATGTTTATTATATGTAAATTGATCTGATTGATACCTTATAAGATTATTAAATCCCATTTCATCATATATATTCCACTTCAAAGACTGTTAGTTTGTAATAACTAAAATTGTGAGGCCACAAATTTTTTAAGGGGGAATATAAGATACTGAGATTCCACTATATATTTTCCATAAATAAATCATATATTAAATAGTTATTTTAACACACTATATGTAAAAAAAATGAAAAAAACCTGATAAGTTTTTAATATTATATATATTCATTAAATCATATCCGTTAAATTATCTAGTATAAATTGATATCAGCATATCATAGAATAAACAAATAAATTATGAGGAAAATGAATCTAGAAGTATAATTATTCACTATGGATCCCATTATTCAAAAAATAAAATGTATGTAGTAGTTAAAGGTTTCTCCAACACATGAAATTATAGTATTAGAAAAAAAGTATGTGGGAAAATTTCAAGCTTCAAGAGATTATCGTAAGAGACATGCTAATAGAAATTCCATATAAACCTACAACCCGAGCATACCCAATTCTTAGGTCTTACATGAGGTCATAAGGGGTTAAATATGTATAAACTATTAATATACAAAAATGTATTTAAATACTTACATGTGCAGATAAATCATGAATTTTTATACTTTTAAAAATGTCATATTTTCAAAATTCACTTTATATATAAAAATATATTTTTCAGAAATTGGTATTTTATTTTAAAGAATGAGAAAAAAATTTATTGAATTATAACATGTTAAATAAAAAAATATTAATTAATAATTAATTAGGGAAAAAGCTTATATTCCAAAAAATTATTTTCCTATAAAATAGTTTTTATTTATATTTTATGTTTTTAATTTTTTGTTAATATTTTTGGATGTGAATTTTAAAAATTAAATTAATTTTTTTATTTATCATGGAAATATTCACATAATATTAATTGTTTTATTTTTTAAAAATAATAATTTTTTTTGCGAATAATGAAATATATTATTTTTACAAAGAACATCACTTTTATGACATTATTAGAATATAAGTATGAATTATAAATTTATGATATACATTTATAAGACCTAGTAGGTATTTTATATGTGACATTATATTTTTCTAAATTAATTAATTAATTAATTGACTCATATTTGAAATTTCATAACATAAAATATAATTTTTCAAAAAAAAAGTTTTTAATATATTGTATATTTATTATATAGAATATAATATTTATAATATTAAAAAAATCATTTAAAATTTGGATTCCCTAGGTATAAATTATAAAACAAGTGCATTTTATTTTTATCCATAAAGGTTAATTACCCAGGTAAAAAAGGGATGTCCTGGTGTAACCCAAAATATTAAAAATATGTATCTTAAGAGGTAATGAACCTAACATGTACAAAAATATATTAATTTAGTGGTTGAGATATTAATCAAAATTATCTACTTCCTAGTCTATTATTTCTCAATTTTGGAGATACTTTCCTTGAGAGTTACTTTCCATTATTGAAATGTTTTTGGAATTCATAAAAATATCTTCCCTTTTCACTTATAAAATTTTCACTTCTATCCTCACTTTAATTCACACAAAACCACTTAATTTTATCCCACAATATACCCAAAAATGTCATCAAAACTCCTAAAAACCTTAAAGTGATTTTAGATTTTCAAAACCCATCCCCATAAGATTTAACCCCCTTTACAAAAGAGATAATCCAAGTTGTAATGTAAGGATTTATAATCGCTCCTCCATCTTTCATAATTCTTTACGTGTGTTTATTCTTCCTAAAATTTTTGTTCAACATATTATAATGATAAAATTAGTATAATTATTATAATTTAATGTTATTATAATGATATTATATGTCAAAACCTTGAACCCACACTACCATATCTAGTGCTAAAAATGAAATATTTATTTTTATTGATTTGATACCAATAAACATGACCCAATTTTATCTATCGAAAAATTAAACCATAAAATAGAAATATTTTAACACATATATACCAATAGACCATTTAGTTTTAAATATTTATTTAATTAGTAATAATGATTACACAACATTGTCACTGTCTTTAAGTGAGAATTTTTTTCATTATATCAATCCTATCATATTCCAAAATAAATCATAAAAATCTCCCAAATGAAACCATTTTAGAAAAATCATACATAACATGTTCCTTTATAACCAAGGTAAAAGTTGTAAAATATGGTATAGTTTAAATTCATAATATTTTTATACATAATCATTAATAATTAAATTTTGGTAGTGAGCGTAAGATGATCATAAGATTATGATGAAAAAATAAAAGTGATTGATCATAACATAAGAGAAATAATTCTTATAAAAACATGGATCATAAATCATGATAAATGGAATAAATAATTAAAAAATAATCATATAATTGAACAATTATGATCCATGAAAAAACAATCCTCAAGAAAAGTATCCCTAAAAACTGATAACAATCATTAAAAAAGGCGTAGGTATTGGGGAACATCAATAATTCAACATAAATTCACATAAAAACAAAATTATAATATTTATTAGGAGTAATATATATCCAATAAAATCTACAATTTCTTCAAAGTAAATTACAAAATGTTATTGTTTTCATCTCTTAGGAGTAACATTACTATGTTGACTCTTACCAGAGGTATTTGTCTATTTAAATATATCTCAATACTTAATGCATTAGAGGGCTATAACAAACACACCCATCACATAATAGATAAGGTCCATTAAGTATATATAATCACTCCCCAATCCCTCATTCATCAATAATTTCCATATACTATATCATTAAACAAAACACATGGATTCTTGAATTTCATAAAAACATTCATTATATGATTTAAAATTCAAAAAGAAAAAGGTTTCATGAAAATATCATTAAAACATATCACAAATCATTCAGAGAAAGTAATTGAATGGTATAAAATTATAATATCTTTAGAGAATCATTGGATCATAAATGGATTTTAAAATTTCTGAAAAACAGTATTACTATATTATTTTATCATTTTATTTAAAACAAGATAAAATATCTATACTTTTAGTAGAATTTTAAATAAAATTTATAAGAAAATTATAAAAAATTATTTTATTTGAATATAATCATATAAAATTGTAAGTAAATATTAAAAGAAAATAATTACAAGAGGATGGGAAAATCAGTTCATATCATACACATTAATTGAAAACATTCTTTTCACAAATTTTTATTAAGTCAAAAAAAAATTGAAGACTTTAAGAAACATTAATGTTAAAATATTGCTAAATAAGGTAAATGTTGTGGAAAATTACCCATTTAAAAACATTTAATCTATTTTTAACAATACTAAAAGAACTATTTTTATGATTATGGATATTTAAGAGACTGTTCGTCATCCAAATAAAAACTAGGGTTAAATTTTCCTTAAAATATTTTCTTGATAATTTTAAATAATAAATAGAGAAAAATAGTATTAACATATAAAAATTCAAATAATAACTTCTGTAAAATAATATAGATGTGTTTAAAGTTTAATTTCAATAAAATTTAGATCAATATAAATTCAGTATAGATAGTCTTTAAAAATGAGATTATAACAGAAATCCTTATCATGTTTGTAAATTTTAAAATGTAAACTCGGTTAAATAAATAACAAAAAATAAAACATTAAAACTCATGAACACAATGGTATTAATGAAAAAATTATCAAAGGGTAATTATATACTCCTAAAAAACATTAATAGTTTTACAACATTGGATATGTCTCAATGAAACAATATTGAGACAAAGACTCTTCATAAAGATCGTAAACTGGAGTGAAAATTAATCATCGAGGTGATTTTCTGTGTCAATTGTAAAATAAGTATAAAAAACAAGAAATGAAATAAAATATATTCCCATGTCATTTTACATATAAAAATTCCAAAATAAATTCAATTATGTATACTAATAACCTAATGAATGCAAATTGTTTTAAGAAACCACTTACCTCGAGTCGAAATTTTTTATTTATCTCCTTTAACTCCACTTCTTTGAAAAAAACACCTTTTTATTAAGCCTTAAGCCTTATAGGGTGTTTTTTAATGATAATAGGGCCTTTATATCTTGAATATAATGTTTGGTTAAAGATATGGTGAGGTATTGTCCAATTTAAGGTGCTTAAAATTTACAATGGAGATAGGATTGGAGGTTACCTTTTAAAATAGAGGGGAGAGGTGCCCTTTGAATAACATAAAAATTTTATTTAACATAAATTATTTGTCACATTCATGTGACTCAAATTTTATATATTTTTAATATAATATTTTGATAAGTAGAAATAATCTCATCTAAAAAAAATTTGACATTTTTTCGATGTTATAACCCATATCTCTTACTTTTTACACCCACTCCATATTAACCCTTTTGAAAATAACTATGATGTCAATGTTTTTTAATTATTAAGTGTCAAGAAAGATACTATTGAAGTAAAAGTGACATATAAGTGGATTTTTTGGATATTATAGACTATATCCTATTCAATTGGACAAACAAATGATATTTAGTAATTTTAAGTCATTTAACATATTATTATTTAAAATAATTTATAGGAATAATAACATATGTTGACTTTAAATAAATTAAGATAGTAAGTGAATTTGAATAAAAACATTTAAAAACACTAATATGTTATATTTTTTTATAAAAATTACATATTCCAATAATTCATCCATATTATATTAATTTTGAGGTTTTTAAAATCATTTACGTGATTTTTTATAGCTTCCACAATAAATTTCACAGCATTGCATAAGCATTCAATGTAATTATTTCATACTAAAAACAAAAATAATTTACCATTATAAAAAAATATTAATTTTCAAAATAAAATTTTAGAATAATTTATAAATTTTTTTATCCCTTTCACAAGATGTTATAAACATTAAAATAAATAGAGAGACATTTTGTATTATGTTTTTTCTTAAAATAATATTACCATCCTTATAAATAAAAAATGGAACCACATTACGATATCATTTAATATTTGAGTAATATTATTTCACTAAACTCATCCCATATAAATAATGTATGTTTTTTATACAGTTTTAAATCCTTATCACAATATTGATTATCATAATTGCAAATTTTACCCTTATCGAGGTGAAAAATGTTTACCACAGATACAGTTTATTGTGATAAAAAATAAAAGGTACCATTTACCTAATTTAACCCCCACACTATATTCAAAATATTTTTTTATTTTTGTCAAATTCAATTCCTATAAGTGATACATTTAAATTTCAATATTAAAGAACAATGAAAAAGGGTTTTTAGAAAAGGGTTTTTTTATTCCTAAAATGAACTTATACCAAAATCAAGCAAATAGGAGATTAATTTTTAATTTATTAGTCTGTATAAAATTAAAGGATTATTATGTCACATTAATCATAAATTTAAATCAAAAATTGACTAATAAAACACATGATTTAATAACAATAAATGAAAGTTTTATAAAAATCATTATTTATCTCTACCCAAAGAAAAATAAATATTTTTAAAAAAAATATCAAATTTTTAACATAAGATAAAATAAGTAGGGGAATTTTCTAAATTATTTCATTTTTATAAAATATAATTTATAAAAGTGGAAGAAATTATCTATAATATCCACTCACAAAAGTGTTAAAATCCATTTTTTAAGTGAAAACATTTTATAAATCAAATTAATTAACTAAAAATGGAGTTTTTATTTTCTATGAATTAACAGATACAAATTTATTGATTAGGAATTTAATATATATATATATATATCATAATTATTTTTTTCTATTAAATCCTACAAATTTACAAGAAATGTTTTAATGGTTATATTTGAATAGTAAAAGTTTACAATCATTTATACTCATTGTTGTGTGTAAATAATATTTTCAAAGATATTGGGTTATTTTATTATCCCCCCATTAAATAAAGTTCATCTTTAAAATTTTATCTTAGGATATGTAAGTAAATGGATTAATTTTTGAAAAAGCCTTTGATTAAAACAAATATTTTCAAAGGGGTAATAAAATATTCTTTTGAAATGAGGAAATTTCAAATATGATGGACATATAAAAAGGTTCCTAAATTGGAGAACATTTTAAGAAAAAGAAAATATCTACATAGGGGAGAATTTTAATGTAATAATAATGATAATTAATGGTAGAGAACATTGATCACAATCTAGTGAATGATCATGAATAATTCAATAATCACAAAAGCATAAATCAATTAAGTGTTAAAAACACCTTATACTCATCAGAAATTATTTTAAGAAAAGAAAACATTTCTATTTTAAAAATCATTTATCTAAAGTTGGGGGATAAGTTTATAGATTAGATACAAACATGATAAAATTCATTGAAATTATTTATTTAAATCCATAACTATAATTTCATCATTTTGATACATGTTCCATTCCTTTTTTCACTGTGATATCACCACATATTGAAAATAATGATTATCCTATCTCGATATTTATTATTCCTAAATTATTAAATCTAACCACAAAAAAATCATGATATCTATTAATGAATTAGTTTTTCTCATCTTACATTTACTAAAACCCAAATGGTTAACACAAGGAATGATAATACCTTGAAATTACTTTTTTATTTTCAGAAACATTTAAGTGAAAGTGAGAACCCATGTCAGTAAAAAATACATAGATTCAAACAAAAAAGGGGATAGATGAACCACTAAAATCAATTTTAAATCTATTAGCCGAATTATTCCTAAATATATTACAATGAAATCCATTTACCTCTGAATCATGGGCATCTTAACACAATCATCTTTTGAGAAATTGAACGGAATTCATTTCTCCAATATTTCTTCCTTAGAATGAATAATAATTTACCATAGCACTTCTTTCTATTATTATCTAGGAGGTTATATGACCACTTTAACTAGTTCCACAGCATTGATGTGAAGTGGTATCTCTTTGATCAGAACCTCTAACCTTTCATTAATATCCCATGGAGGGTTCACAAAAACATCTGATCTACCCTCTGCCTTTGAAACCACCTTGCTATGTTCTTCAAATCCAGAGACTCTAAAGTGTTAGACCTCCATTCCTTCCACTATCTGGACCTCCGGTTCCTTGTATTTATTAACTTTTTTTTGGTTAGTGTCTCCTTTGGTCTAGTGAGATATGAGTAGCCCTTGCGCCCCCATGGGTTTTTTATTCTTGGAAACAATACAGAACCTGAGGTACCTATTTTCATTACTTTCATTCTTCTTCCATGGACTATAAAGGCCTTAACTAGTCTCTCCTATAAAATTTTAAAATTTGGATTATCCTTTTCCATCAGACTCGGCTTCTATGGGAAAAAATGAGTTTTATTTAACCCCTCCACCAGAATGAAAACACTCAAAATGGTTGTTCAAATTGATACAGGTTGGAGTCTTCCTTGGATTAGATCCAGGTTTAGGACTTAGCCCATGATTTCTCCAAGTTTAGGTGCCTCCCACTACTAACCATACATTGAATCACTATACATATGGATCACCATTTCGATAATGTTACTACTTCTTGCACGCATATCCAAAGCATAGGTGCAGAAGATTAGGAACACTTCTCCCTTAGAAATTAAAACCCCTGCTCTAACTAGATCCACTAGAGCATGATCATTATCCTTAATCATATCCAGATTAATATCTTCTGTTTTACTATTCTATGAATCCCCTCCGATCATAGTGATTCTTAAAGGACTTTCTAGGTCTCTTATTAGCCTATTACAAATTCTAATTACACTCAACTCGGGAGGTACTTCCTAAGATATTTTTTTCTTCACCACTTCTTCCAAACGTACAATACGATCATTATTACTAGGATATGGAAATGATATTTCACCATCATCAATAGACCTATCACTGTTCATATCCATTATATTTGTATAATCACCAGAATAAACACCCTGGGCCCAATTCTCCTAAGATCCAAGATGTTTGAAATCCTTCTTCCTTTAATGACAACAATGTGGTGCATGTCCCAAAGGAGAACACAATGAGAAGTAGTTTAACCAAGCCTAAAACTCCATTGCTTTATGGAATCTATGTTCTTCACCAAACTTAATCCAGATAGTTCCATGAAAGGCTTAAAAACATCAATTTTCATTCATATACAAGGGAAAATGGGGTCGCACCGGGATTGAGAGAATTTATGAAATGAAAAAATATGTCCAATGAGATCTCCTAACATTTAAAGGATAGAAGGATTTTGAAAGGGTAGGGGTAAACATGGGAAAATTACCCAAATCACCATGGTCAGAGGATCCCGATTCTTGTGAAATTCATAACCCTATCTAAAGAAAATAAAAGTGAGATCCCTAACATGACTGTTATCCCTTAGACCAAGTCATGGAGAGGTAATCCTCACTATCTAAATGAAGAAGGAAGTTATGAGGATCCAACAACCAAATGGTGACTCACTCTTTTAGATACCAAGCATCGTTAATGAATCTATCGAAGTTATCAAGAGGGGACATATCTGACTGAAAAGAGAAAATAGGGATAGTCCAAAGCGGGTTGACACCTCAAATAATTCATGGAGGTATAGAGGAAGAAATGGGGCCATGAGGTGAAGAGAGGGTAATTTAGGGTCAAGGTTTATTCCGATTATATTGTAGAGAAGGTCAGGGTTTGTAAAGGGAGAAAAAGAAGGAGGAGTCTACCCCCCATGAAGAGAAGAGTGGGTGGCCGGATTAACTCATATTTAACTCTAAAATTCCCAAAATAGCACCTAAGGATCAACTTAGATAATGTGATATATAATTATACATATATTTCAATTATACTCAATTATATCAGTATTAAAGAATGTTTCAACCAAAAATATTTTCATATAAATTACATATTATATCAAAGAAAATTTAATATAATTCTTATGAAATAATCATTCATGTTAAATATAGGTGTTACATTTTCCTCAACCCAATAAAACATCCCCCAAAATATCATTAACCACTTTAAAATATCATCCCATAAAACCTAACAAGTATTATTTGTGCCATTGAACTTATGATCAACCATAAATTTATAAAACTAGGATAGAATTTGTAAATATTACGGTAACCTCACACAAAAACGTCATAGTATTTTATTTTATATAAATATCATAAAATAACATCAATAATAGCCTTAAACCTTCACTCTTAGATCTAGTTCTAAAAATATAACATTTACATGTTTTTTTATTTGATACTGATATACAAGTTTCCATTTTATCCATTCAATATATTCAAAATTAAAAATAAATTTGATCAATTAGATAACCATACACAATTTAGGTTTAGAGTATTAGATATGTATGACAAAATATTACAGGAAAATATCCATGAATTTGAGTGAGAAAATTAAATTATACCTAGCTTTATTATTTCAATTAAATCACTAATATCTCCAACATGAAACCCTTCATGACATATCATAATAAAAAGAATTATTTATAATATGTATTAAATAAATATAATAAGTGTTTTCTCAATGGATCAATAAGGATATAAATAAGAATTAATAATTTAATTCCATTAGTGGTCATAGAATGAGCATTATGGTATGATGACATAATAAAATTCCATGGGTATAACATATAAAAATTCATACAAAAAAACATGGATCATAAATCATGAGACATGGAATAAAAATTTAACATATTATAAGTGTCATATATCTATAAATCATGAGTCATGTGGAAATAATCCTTGATAATAAGATCTATTATATTCGTATGAATCAATGAAAAATTGTATATATATATTGAAAAACAAAACAATCATCACAGAACCCCAAAATGAGATAATTTTTATATCTCTTATGAGTAACTTATAACTGGTAAAATCCATTGTATCTATGAAGTAACTTATAATTTGTTAACTCTATATTCAAATAGAGGTAACAAAAATATATCATCTCATAGGAGTAAATTCATCCAGTTATCTCTATATCATTACATAATGAATTATAGGTCTATAATGAACCCACCAATCACATATCTAAAAAATACTTAATTATTTTGGTTCATTTCCAAATCCCACATTCATCAATAATTTCTATGTACTGTATTTTGGATCATTTCCAAATCACATATTCATCAATAATTTCTGTGTACTATATTTTTAAACAAAAAACAACGATTCTTACTTCTCATAAAAACTATCATATCTTCATTTACATAAGAAAAAGAAATGGGCTTAATAAAAATTTGTTTAAAACATCATCATAAACCATATAGAGAATGAATTTTAATAATATGAGAATATTATTAATGATAAATAATCTTATAGAATATGGAAATTGTGGTTGGGGAGTGATTTATATAGGTATTATATTTTTTTCGAGTTCCTAAAATATGTGAGTAAGATACCATTAATGTAATTTCTAGGAAAATTAAAATAGTTTTACTATAAATCTTTCTTTATGGTAATTTAATTCAAATATAAAATTTTGAAACATCACTAATATTTTATGTTTATCTAAAAATAATAGACCATAATAATAAAACAATATTGAACTAATTTTCTTATTTTTAAAGAAATTTACATTATTTTATATAGCGTATACATGAACGTTGTTGGCTTTATGTAATAACTTAGGGTAGTTATTTATTCACTAGTAATTAGATATAAATAAACATCATGAAAAAAAATACTATAATTCATATTTACAATTTAGAGTAGATCATTACATGATTTTATCCCAATCAAAACAATTTATAAATATTAAAAAAATAGAGAAAGTTTTGTATTTATTCAATAATTAAAATAATATTCTGGTAATTAGAAACTAAAAATGAAACCAAGTTGAATTTTATTTAAATATTTTATGATTATATTCAAAAAAAATTCTTCATGTATAAATTAGGTAGGTGTTGGATATATTTTTAATTTCTCATCATGTTTTGTTAAACTTAATTACCTGATTAACCCTTACCAAGATGAAAAATATTTCCATGGTTATTATTCATAATGATAAACAATATAAGGGAAAAATTTACCATAGATTAACCTAATGATTCCAAATATGTAATCAAATTTATCAAATTCATTTCTTATAAGTGGAAAAAAATAAATTTAATATAAATGCTTAATGAAAAACATTTTTTAGAAAAAATGTGTTTTTAGCCCTAAAATAAACATATAAAAATTATAATGATGATTCCAATAAAATTAATTAAATTATATAAAATTAATAGAGCCTTAAATTACTTTAATATATAAATAAAAAAATAATGGGACTTTTATATAACCAAATTTAATGAAAATAAATGATAGTTTTATAAAAATTAAAATTTTAAAAATTCACTGAAAAAATAAATATTTTCATAAAATTCCCAAAATTCCATCCAAAGATAATTTCTATATTGTGATTTAAAAATTGAAAATTTTTTATCAAATAAAATTTTTACAAGTGTCAGAAGTTAATTTTAGCAACTCCAACCCCTGTAACCTAGATCTAGTGTCTACTATATAAAATTATCATAAGATATAAGAAATCATATCCTAAAGGAAAAGTCATTTAATATTATTGGTAAACAATATCAAAACATGATCCAAAATTTACATTTAAAAACAAAAATTTGAACATAATATTTGTTGGGAAAAAATCCCTCAAGGCATCAATGAAGCATTTTTGAGGTGCTTATGTTTGTTGACAAAGTGGAAATCTATGTTGTGATTGTTGAAAAACCAAACTATGATGTACAAAATTGTTAACAAAAGGGATTTCGTGGTGGAATGTGAAGTTCAAGGGCTATAGTTAATGATCCATGTTTTATTCAAGGACATCTATAAAGAAATAGTTGATCTAGAGTCGGTACAAAAAATTCAGATACAAGGCGGCGCCGTGTACTTGAAGGAGAGGAAACTTGTGCGCCTAATGTTTTTTAAGATCAGAACATCAAAATATGGAAAAGGGAGAAGGGATCCCAAATTTTATGGTTGGTCGTGCAACTGGATTGCGCACCAAGACCTGTGTGCTGAGATTTGCGCGCCAAAACTTGCGTGCCGAGGGGAGACTTGCATACCATCACGCAGGGTGCCCAAATTACTCTAAATACAGGTCAACCCCTCCTCATTCGGTACGAGTTCAACACTTAGAGAAAATCAGATCTCCCGTAGCACAGGTGTAGTGGTCGTGCAAGTGGTGTGTGGTCGCGCAAGTAAAAGTTGCACGCCAGGTGATAGTTGTGTACCCAAGGTGGTTTGGGCGAGAAAGGAAGTAAGTCACCCAAGTTTTGAGCTGAGGAATGAGGTGTCGTGCAAGTGGTTGAGGTGGACTTGCATGCTAGATTTTGAAGAAGCGCAAAAGTTGATGGTTTCACTCCGATGTTGGTTTGGGCGTAAAAGGGTGTTTGTCGCGCAAGTATGGAATTAAAGAAACTTGTGTTGTGTAAGTGGTCGAGGTGGACTTGCACGCTAATTATAACTCGTACGCCAATTCTTGTGCACCAACTTAGAAAGGGGTTCCAGGTAAAGTGGATGTATGACAGTGATTCAGGGCTACATGGAAGCTGGAAGATTGCTCGAGACCTTCGGTGCAAAATGAGATTCATCTACGGGTGAAAGTTGAACATCAACAAATTAACCACATACAACAGAGGATGTATTCATTAGTGATAATGAAGATATCTACAGGTCTATAAATTTTGATTGGATCCTTTCCAGATCAGTGAGAAAAGGGAAAGGAAAAAGGTGATCCTCTCCATCGACAGTGAGCCAAAGAGAGATAAATAGGGAGTGACACTTGGGAAAGCAGGGAGCTGACCCTAAACCTTTTAAAGGTAGTGACCCTGGGCATAAAAGTGATCTGGCTCAGACCTTGTAAATAGAAGTTTTCTTATAGTGGATTTGGTACATCGGCACATTGTTGATGTATACTCCTTGGACGTAGCCCAGTAAGGGTGAACCAAGTAAAAATTGTTGTGTCTTGTTCATTATTTACATTCTCTTTATATTTTACAATGGGAAAGAGAGAGAAGAGTGTTTTTATTAACAGCCAAACAAGATCAGAAAATGATTTAATTTTAAATTATTCATTCCCTGATTCACCCCCCACCCCTCTCAGGGTATTCAAAATTATAGACCTAACAATTGTTTTCTAAGAATAACATTATTCTCTCTATCATATCATTTCTAACAAAACATATCATAGTTCATGGATTCCTACAAAAGGAAACAAAATAAGTTTTTTCTCGAATGCTCAATAAGGGATAAGTATAGTGGATGATATCTAGTGTGAATAAATCATAATAAATATGGAAAGTTAAATAACTAAAAACAAATTATATTTAATTAATACTTTGAATTTCATAACTAGATAATGAATAATCAACATTGAATGAAAAATAATTGAAAATTCATTCTATTTAATCAATAACATGACTAACATAACTCGATAAGTAAAAATCAACATGGTAAGTTAAAGAGCTGAAAAAACATTCCATTTAATCAAAAACTGAGAATGAAATACAACCAATGATAATTTTATTATGAAAATAAAATTGATAATTATAATAAAGTTATGAATCAAGGAAATTCTTAATTATTAAACATCATATATGAGGAATAGGAAAACCTCTAAAATCAATATATATCCTCAAGACAGTACAATTTAACACTAATATTCATAAACCCATTTAACTAGGGCTACCTAATTGTTTCATATCCTGAGACCTATTGATGCATCATCGAGATATTTATAACTGATCCCCACTTGTGTCTTTGTGTCCAAAGAATTCCTCATATATTGAATAATCGATTTAATTCAAGAAAAATGTGCCTTTTAATTAAATATCTGTGTTGATTTAGGAATACATATCCATCATTATTTCCCAAGATAATAAAATATCTTTCAATATATAACATTGTTTGAAGAATTTGTGTACGTTTAAAGAGAGAAACATATCCATGATAAATATGGATACTTAAGAGATATTTATTTTCCACACTAAAGTGAATAATTCTAGGAAAATTTAATGAATAAAAAATGAATTAAGAAGTGAATTCAAATATCTTCCATGGTGAAAATCATCGTAAACCATCCAGAATAATAATAATTATGGTATCAATACAAAATATACCCATTAGAGTAAGAATAAAGGTTTCATTAATGAATAGAAATATTATACAAATACTTTAAAATTGCTCTAGGAAAATATCATTTTAATTTTAAAAATTAGATTTTAAAACCTCAAACTTTTTGAAAATCCTTCTCTTTAAAAATCAATTTACAAAATATAGAACATTTTTCAAATATTTTTTATTAAAATCATTTAAAAAAAATCAAGAATATTTGGAAAAAAAGTTTATAAATATAACCTTGAAAACTTGAAAATTAATCTTCAAAAAAATGGTGTTCAAGTCAGTGTGTAATCAATAAATTCCATACAGTTAAAAAGAACATTCCTTTTGCCCTCTAAAAATGTTTGAAAATATTATTATTTGGAAAAAATAAAGAATTGAAACAAAAAAGATAAAAATAAATATTTGAAAAATTTTATTTAAAGATAATTTTTAAAAGCTTAAAAACATTTTTTGAAAACATGGTTTTGGAAGAGAACGTGTTTCGGAAAAAAGAGATAAATCATGCTGAATTTTCTCAAAAACGTTTTATCAATTATTTTGAGTACCATTATGTGAAAAAATGTTAATATTACTTGAAAATATCATGAATAACTGGAGTATAATGAAATAAAATGTGTCTATTTAGACAAATACAAAATAATTCCATTAAATTTCAATTCAAGAATAAATAATCTCGATTAGAATGAGATTGTGAAATAAACCCTTATGATGTTCATAATGAAAAGGTGAGAATAAATGAATGAATTGATTATGTGTATATATTTTAAATCCACATAGAACATGTATAAATAAAATATAATGTAATCAAAATTCATTATATACATAATCTTATAATATCAATGACAACAAAAAAGTAATATCACCTAATGAAAAGAAATTGATTTTTTAAATTATTTACCACTTAGAAACATTTAATTAAAATCCACCAAAATGAGATAATTAAAATTTAAACTTATAATACCATGAATTATTAAGTATTTGTGATATTACATATCTAAGTGGAATTAAATACGACATATAAAAAAACAATGTGTATATCATTTCCATATTCCTCAATGAAATGAAATTAAGATGAAATCCCTTACCATATGATTCCTATTTGTTGAACGTGATTTAAAATACATAATAGTGAATTTAAAAAATTTATTTAATTATACCATAACTGTATTAAAATATATAAGAATATATATTCTCCTATTATAACATCTTATCACCCTTTCATTAAAACTATTTCTTTATTTTTGTTGGTCAGGTGTTAATTTTTTTTGTTTACTCGTGCGTGTTTTTTCATGAAAGATATAATTATTATAAGTATTATATTGGTATATCTTCCAAATAATTATAATCATAAAATAATTATTACATTTTTAAATCAATCAGACTTATAAAACTTATAATTAAATATGGATTTTTAATATAAATTACAACACAACCATGGAGAAGGTTATTCGTATGTACGAATGAGTAATGTTTCCATTTTTCAATGATCACTACGTAAATTTGGAGGATAATATTTTATCTCAAATTATAATCATAATTTAATAAAGAAAATATTATTAATTTAAATACACCCATTTATATATCATCCATGTGGTTTGATGATGAAAATAGATTCACATCGTTTCGTGAATATGGTGGTTTACACGTACAATAAGGACGTTATCATAATTCATTGAGTGAGAATTAAAAAAAAGAAATGATATATATTATCTTTCTAGAATGATAAATATGTAATCAATATAATAATTATGTTATTTAGATCACATATAATAATTATAATTACTCTTATCACCTTCCATGTGTAGTGTTAGTGAATGATAAATCACCTCACTTCGTGAGGCAGTAGTCCACCATACACATGAGAAATGTTTTTGTATCTCCCATGGAATGAAACATAAATATTTTTATATGATATAATTAATCCATAGGTATAATTATTTTATTAATATCACATATATAATTTTGATAAATTAACATTCCCAACCATGAAATGTGGTAATGGAGAAATTATTGACATAGGTTCACTGGGTGGTAGTCTGTTGTACACATGAGAAAATATTTTGTAACTTATTTGATGTAAGTGGAGATGTATAAAAGATATTTACATATTATAAAAACATATCATTATATTTAATATATTTAGTTTTTTATATTATCAAGCTTTAACAAAGATTAAATTATGTGGATAAAGAATTAACATAAAAATGCTCATTGAAGAGTGGTAACTCTTCATCAGGTATCCTCTTTATGTTTGCACCAAAATCCTTCATAGGATGGTTTTTCCCCAATATAAAGATTCTTATTTTATGTTGTGGAAGTCTAGAAGTAATTTTTTCTGTATTATCTAAACCAAATAGTTTTTAATATGTGAATAAGAGATAAGTGGAAGTGGTTTTTAATAGTGAGGTGAATAGAACACTTTTAATTTTTTAAATATATTAAATCATACCCATGTTTGTATCATGATAATAGATTTTAGAATGGGTTATTATTGTAAATAGAAGATATAAGTTCTAAATATGGATAGAAAATGGGTTTTTAAAATGATTTTGGTTCTTTTTTAACACTTTTCTTTTTAGTTTTACCAACCCCCCCCCCCCCCCCCCCCCCGCGTATCCCATCATGTATATCCATTTTTACCTTAACCATAGTGAATAACTTTTTAATGTTTTCATAATTCATTTTGGTAAAAAAATTAATATTACCTACTTAAAAAATTATAAATTTTTAGAAAATAAAAAATTTAATACATTTTTTTAATTCAATTCACATCGTTGTATAAATTTAATTTAAAATTCATCTCGTAGAAGCAATGAGAAATCATGTTTATAAGGAGAAAATGTTCAAGAGTTTACAAGGTTTTTATATCAAATTTTAATATTAAAATTATTCAAATGATATATATTAAAATAAATTATATAATTTTTATTTTATTTTATTTTAAAACAAATTATAAATATAAATTAATATTATAAATAATTTAAATTATATGGTAGGTTTCATTTAAAATTTAGTATTTTTCACTATTCATTTAAACTCAGTGTTTCGTGTAATGCTATCTAAACTCAGTGTGTTGTATAACACAAGATAAACTCAGTGTTTCTTGTAATGAAATCTAAACCCAGTTTTTCATGAAATGAAAGATAAAAAATTAATTTTATATTTAACACAAGATAAACTCATTGTTGTGTGTAACACAATATAGACACAACATTGCGTGTAATTCAATCAATTAAAGTGATTAAATTTATTTAAAAATAAAAAAAAATTGTAAAGTATTGTGGTGTTATATTTTCATCAAATAATGGTGTTGTGTGTCATACATGTTATCAAATATAGTTTTTTATTTTATAATATTGTTGTGTTTTATTCTACAAACATTAAATAAATTGCATCCTCACTATTTAAACTTGATGTCAATCATCAAGGTTCTGACATTTGGAAACACTATTGTTGAAAACCACTCATTAAAAAATAGTTAATAAAATGTCATCTTAATAATATAGAAAGAAAATTATCATAGTCATATGTAAGAACACATAACTAGGTTTCCATTTAGGGGAATATTGGAGGAATGTATAGATATTAATATAGAAAAAAACATAAATAATTATATAGAGTTATTAAGGTCATTGACCACAAACAAGTTAATGATAAATAGATTGTTTGGGGCCTTAAAACAATAAATATTTGATCATTTAAAACACCATTTGATATATTTGATATGATTATAACAGGATAATATTTTTATTAGGGTCCTTTTACAAAATTGAGGAATTTGTTAACTGTCAAATAATATAAAGAAATATACATACTTTGTAAGGTCTAATACATTTTAAGATATGTAACAAGATTTTTATCAAGTAATAGTATTTCTTTGTTTGAGTACTTTTTAGTTGTCCCTTGGGGTGAATTTGGATGAAAATTGAGAAATTTGGAAAGAAGTGGTAAAGTGTACGGTTGGTGCATGGTTTAAAAAAACTGTGTTTCCTTTTAGGAGAAACCATACACCCCCCCCCCCCCACCCACTGACCCATAGAAGAGGCACATGGTTAAGTTTTATGGTTTTTAAAATTATACACCCCTTCCCAGGAAACTGTGCATGCATTTTTAATTAAACAAACACATTGATTTAATATTCCCAACCCCCCCCCCATTTTATCCCAAAATCACCCCTAACTCAAGAATACTGATTCCTATAATTTTTTGAGGCTCCCATAAAAATTATTATTTCTCCAAACCTCTGTTCATCGTGATTCAAATGGAGTATTGATGATCTTCACCCCTTCAAGTTAGAGGATCTTATCCCATTTTGTTTCCTTTATATCTATCATCACTCCTTTATCTTTAATAAATATGTTATACTCTATTTTGTGGGATCTGGATCTAAGATTATTGGATCCAGATTTAGGATTTGTGAATACTTATAGTTAGATCTTGTATTTTATGTTTCTATTATATATCTCATTCATCATTATTGTTCTCTTTTAAGTTGGGTATTTTTGTTGGTGAGAGTTTCCCAAAAAATTGAGGTTGGTGGTCTATAATTAGAATCCTAAATAATTTATTCCAATTAAGTTTATGTAATTTTATTATTGCTATTGGATGATTAGAAATTGGTTTTCTTAAATTTAATTAATTAATTGAGGGATTATGAAATTGGGTATATTGAATTTATCAAATTGAAATAATTAATTTTGGGAATATTTAGTTCGAATAATTTGATTAATTATTTATTGAATTAATCAATTGAATTTATGTGATTAATTATTCAATTAATTAATTAATGGATTTGATGTGATTAATTATTTGAAAAATTGATTAATGGAATTGATTTGATTAATTAATTTTTTGATTAATTAATAGAGTTGATGTGATTCATTAATTTTTAATCTAATTAATGGAATGATATGAATATGAAGATTTTGAGTTGGATTATTTAATTGGTAAATTAATTAATTGTGATATTGTGATATATATGTTATCATGATATTGTGATATATATTATATTTTAATATTGTGACATATGTAAATTGAGATATTGAATGGTAATAGTGGAATTCATATTTGAATTGAGATAATGAATAGTAATAATGGAATTCATATGTGAATTGAGAAAATGAATGGTAACAATGGAATTCATATGTGAATTGATACAATGAGTAGTAATAATTCAATTTTTATGTAAATCGATAAAATGAATGGTAAAATGGCATTCATATGTGAATTGAGGAAATGAATATTAAGAATGGAATTCATATGTGAATTGAGATAATGAAAGTTAATAATGGAGTTCATATGTGAATTGAGATAATGAAGGGTAAGAATGGAATTCATATGTCTATTTATAAAATTAATGGTAGAAAATAATTCATATGTGAATTTAGATAATGAATGGTAACAATAAAATTCATATATATGACACCCCTTTGGGATAGTTCAGAATCTTCCACAGGATGAAGTAGGTATTGAGAGTTTGGCTTTCCTCGGTAAACTAGGGTTTATGTGGTTAGATAAAGATTAATTGAATAAATGTAAATATTTTACTCCATTTCTTTTGTTAATTCTTTATTCAACTACTACACTATTTTGACTGGATATTATTTTAGACACTATAGGTGTTGGCCTAATGGGTTGTACTCACACACTACTCAGGTTTTCTGATCAATACCTCAATATATTTCATGGTTATAGGATAGGATAAGGTAAAGAGCCATAGGTAATATGATTGAATTGGGATATATTATGGATGAGGGAACCAAACTTTGATTTGGGACTCCATTGGGAGAAATCTGTGTATTTATTGCTTTTGGGTTTCTCATATTGACACTTTACACGTATCGGCATGCCATATCTACCATTTAGTTTTTGAGTTTTTTTTGGTCATCATGTGATTCTGGTATTATTATAGTTATGGTTATATATGTTTCTTATTGTTTATTTCTTTTTTTCTATTTTGTTACTTTGATAATGAGGGTCCAGTCTCCCCATGATCGATATTGACCCTCACTCCTATTTGACAACCTCTAGAATTTGAGGAGGAATGGTTGAATTCTTGTATTGAAGTGGATCGGGGAACCATCATGTGGCACCCGGTTCGGGATGTTACAAACTTCTATTAAAGGAGTTTTCCTCCCTTTTCTTTTGACTTACTATTTAGGAAATGTAGACAAGATGCAAGATGATTCAAGACTTGGATAAAATAACATTAATGAAAGTATATAACCCATGTATTAGTATAAAATAAAATTTCTAGGGTGGGATTGATGTTATTTATGTGTGTTGTTTCAATTGGTGATATTTCACCTCAAGTGATGCACTTTTTGTGTGATGTGAATATTGTTTTTAATATTTTATAAGAATTGAATCATGGAACATAATGGAATTAGATTTGAGTACAAATTTATCATTCTTCGAACCCATGATTATTTTATGGCATTCAAAAATTTTAGAACACTTGGGAAAATGGTTTCTAGGTAAGTGGTTAAAATTGAAATTTTTTTCTTTATTTTTTGACTTTTTAATGGAAAAGGTGCTTAATATGAATTTAAATTGCTTAAAATGATGAAAAATGTGAATAAAAGGATTTCTAATGTGAAATTTTTATAATAATATAATTTTATCCTATGTTAACTATGAACTAAATGTAGGATGGTAAATGGTTTTGGTAGTGCCATAGTGTTAACCATGTGGCACAAAAATGGGATAAATACTCTATGTGGGTTATTATGATTTTATCCTTATGAAAATTTGTAAAAGTTCTGTTATGTGTCCTAAGATGAGTGTTTGTAATTATAGATATATGACTCTACGATGATGCTAGCCGAGTGGATGATAGGACTAAATGGCTAGAGATTATCCTCTTGTAGTGTAACCTGAGGCACCAGTAGTGTCGGGTGAGGAAGTATGAGAGTAGTTCTGAGAGGACCTTGATCGGTTTATGAAATTCATCGAAAGATACCTAGGGTGGGTTTTTAAGAGTATGATAGACCTTACATAGGAATTTTAGTTTCACCAACCTCTCAAGTTAATTAGAGAGGGTGGACTAGAGGCAATAGAGTTCTACATTGATTCCATCCAGAATATACTTAGCCCTTTAGAGACTCTTATTGGGAAGAGAGTCAAGTCGGCTTATTACATTTTATGAGGATTAGTGAAGCACAGGTGGGATGTTCAACCCCCAACAAGGAATGCATAAGGGATGTATTTGATGTAATTTTTGGAGAAATTATTGGAGCACATTTATGCAGGCACGCTAACATAGGAGAGAAAAGTTGAGTTAATGTAGTTGAACTAGTGGAGTATGGTCATGATAGACTATGATGGACTCTTTAAATACCTATAATTCATTTCTCCAGTCCTATAAGGTGATGAACCAACTATATAAAAATGTTTCTAGTATAAACATAAATGAGTGATTAGGTCCCAAGTTAAACTCATTTGATTAAATAAGTGTGTTGAGGAGGTGGATCCAACTCTCATTCTTAAGGGAAACATGAGGGAGGCCTCCAGTGTAGGAAAGGTGGTTAATGTTGGATGATTAATAGGAACATATTCTAAAAGTGGGAATAATTTCAATAAGAGTATTATCTAAGGGTATTGTAGGAACAGTGGCCATGGGAAGGATCAATTACTCAGAATTTTACCTAGACTGTGTGCCACCAGAGTTGTAGGTCAGGCCACTATTATATAAATTTTCCATGACCACCAATAGTGTTCCAATATTGGTTTAGTATGGGACATATAAAAAATATCCATAGTAACTTATTACAGATGGGTGATGATAGATGAGCTAGAAAGAACCAAAGTGCAGGAAGGGAATCTTCTGCACCATATCAGTCTGGAAGATTTAGTTTTACTGATCATTGTGGTAAAGCTAGTGGATGAGGTGCTAATATGAAATATTGTATTTATCAACTAAGTGGTTTATCTTAGGGAAATCAAACTAAATCATAGGGAAGAGGGTTAGGAAATCTAAATTTAGTTCACCCTACACTGGTGGATAGCGAGGCTAGACCATTGGCAGTGAGATGTACTATTTTTGCAGTTACTATATTATCATATTTTTTATTTATAATATTTCCTCTAATTATTTTATATCTACCCAACTTATGAATGGTTTGTTCCTAGAGGTGGATTTCATTAGTGGGGTATTGATGATAGATACATTGTTGGGAGTATGGTCGATGGAAATCAATTTATGCAAGTAGTGTTCTCTCAAGGTTAGGGATTATCATTTTATATGGTAAATTTGCATCATTAACATTACATTTTTTGACCTAATTTTTGGTATATACGGAATAGTATCATAGATATATTATATATGTTGTTACCATATGAGAGTGACCTTTACAAATCTTAAGGGTGAAAATTACACTGATAATGGGGAATGGGATATACAGGCGGGCTATGTTGAGCTAGTTCACCAGCAACTTGTGGAGATTTTCTCCCATGATTCAAGTCCATTGTAGGACGATAGGGGTATCAAGAAGGATATATTTCCACCTATAGAGGATCGGTTTTAGGATTTTCTTTTTTAATACCTATCAGGGACTCCACCTAAGAGAGATCTGGAATTTATGATTGAGATCTGGCATGGGGCTGTGCTAGTTTCTATTCCACCATACAGAATTAAACCAACAGAGATTCCAAAGATTCATAATTAACTAGAGGAGTTTTAGGATAAGGTAGTTATCCATCCGAGTATGTTTCCTCATTGTGCATTAGTGTTACATGAAAACAAGGCTGACAAAACTCTACACTTGTGTGTTTATTAATATAAGTTGAACTGAATAACTGTAAATAATCATTATCCTCCTTTGTGTATCGATGATATTTTTGTCTAGATCATGGGATTTTGTGTTTTCTCAAAGATTTAATTGAGATCAGGGTGTCATTAGTTTATAGTGCAACCATATGATATAATTAGGATTACTTTTAGAAGTAGGTACGGCCTCTATGAGTTCATGTTAATACCATTTGGGTTGAAAAAAAACCAGTAGTTTTTATGGCCTGGATGAACAAAATATCCCCTCTGTACCTTGATCTGTTTTTTGGAGTGTTCTTAGATGACATAACGGTTTACAAAAAGACTCATTATTATCAAGAAAAACTTCTTGAAATAATCTTGAGTAAACTGAGAGCGCATTATCTACACACCAAGCTGTCTAAATTTTAATTCTTGATTGATCAGAGAAAATTTTTGGGTCACATCGTCTCAGCCCAAGGTGTGTCTACGAACGCAGAGAATGTTTAGGAAGTTGTTTCTTGGGATCATCCCAATAATGTTTCAATATCCGTATCCTTATAGGACTATAATGATACTATCATAGGTTCATCTTAAACTTTTCCCATTTGGAAGCTCCACTTATGGGCTTGACTAACAAGGGGATAATATTTTAATGGTCAGAATCATGTGATAATTCCTTCCAAGATATGAAGAAAATTTTGAAATCAGAACCAATCTTTATCCTATTTGAGATACGAGTGGAGTATACGTTGTCTTTTTATTCTTTTTTAATAGAAATTAGATTGGTGTTGATGTAGGGAGACCAAGAAGTATTTTAAGGTCCTGAGTTGCTTCGACCACAAGAACAGAAATACCCCACACACAACATTGGGATGGATAAAAAATTATGCTTTGAAGTATTGGTCGAACTATCTATTGGGTGAAAATTTTACTTTTTTTATGGATCACAAGAACATGAAGCATATATTTTCACAGTGATATTTGAATATTTGATTGCTGATATGGGTTGATTATAGGGTTTATGAATTCGTTCTACACCTATCAATAGGTAAAGGATAATCATCATTAATCTAGTGGTTTACTACATCCATTTCCCACTTTGGAATAGAAGTGGGTTGATGTTACCATAGAATTTTTGGTGGGTATCCCAAGGACACCTCAAAAGAATGATATTCATTGGGTTATTTTTGGACAATTTGAAAAAGGTAGTGCATTTCTTACTGATACAAGAGACTTTATCCGTAGAGAAGCTGGGACATTTGTATGTTTGGGAAATATTCCATCTACATGGGATACCATGGAATATTATTTCAGAAAATGACTCTTGTTTTACTTAATGATTTTTTATGGGATTATATAAAGATCTTGGTAAATAGGTTTTATTGAGTAAGGCTTTCTACCCACAGACAGATGGTTAATTAGAGAATAATATACAGATGATTGAGGATATGTTATGAGAATCTATCTTTTCCATTAGTAGATCTTAGTAGAATTTCCTATATTTTGTTGTGTTCACCTCGGACAATAGTTATCAAAAAAATATTCAGATGGAACCATACGTGGCTCTTTAGTGTAGGCCATGAAGATCACCTTTATACTGGATGGAGGTAGGTGAGTTTGAGCTATTAATACCGAGTCTCATGCAGGAGACATCAGAGTAGGTTCATCTTATTCTGAAACATATGGATACATCTCATATTAGACTAAATTCATATACTGATAGACATTGATGACACCTAGAGTTTAAAGAGGTTGATTGTGTATTCTTACAAGTGTCTCCAGGTTTAGATCACCATAGGATATGAAGATATGGTAATCTTTCATCTAGGTATGTTGGAACAATTGAGGTTCTAAAGAGAATAGGGCTGGTATCATACCAATAGGATCTTCCATAAAAATATTGTGCTATGCATGAAATTTTTCATCTGTCTTGACTTTGGCGATATCACTCCAACAATTCCCAACTGATCAATGTGGATTATGTTGAGCTTCGGTTTGATGTGTCTTTTGAGGATCTTCTGATACCTTTGATGGATCACAGTGAAAAAGTGTTTTTGGAAATGATCATACCATTATTTGTGTATTATGGAAACATGAGCATGGGTAGGAGGAAAATGTAAGAGAGATGCAGATATTCTAGCTTAGTGGCACAATATTTTTTACTCATAATCTTTAATATACTTAGGAGTATAGCTCAATGAAGAGTTGTTTTAAGGTGGGGAGATTGTATGATCCCAATAAAAATTAGAAATGTCCCATTCTTATTTTCAAGCACTCTTTTTTCCTTATTTGATTAAATTTTTTGGGTTATACGTTGGGGTGACTTTAGATGAAAATTGTGAAATTTTGAAGGATGATAGAAGGTGCACGGTTGGCATGTGGTTTTCCCAAACTGTGCACCTTGGCCCATCAAACCATGAAAACCCAGAAAAATGGGATTTTTATGGATGGCACATCATTTGACAAAACCATGTTCCATTTTAGGAGAAACTATGAACCCTCCTTGAATAGTTACATAGTTGTGGTGTGTGATTTGGAAAACCGTGCACCCCTCCTTGTAAGCCATGCATGCCTTTTTAATTAACCTAAACATTAGATTTAAATTTTGAACACCACTTTTAATTCAAAATCAACCTTAACTCATGCATATTTGATTCCTTTCATTTTTTTGAGGTTCCATGATGAATTCATAGGGCTCCTAACCTATGTTATTTTCAATTCGAAGGGAGAATTAAAGATATAAACTCTTCTCAGTAAGGGGATCTTATCCCATATAGTTTCCTTCTTCTTTCCCCTATCTCCCTCAACTTTTAGAGAGATTTCATTCTATGTTTTTTTGGATCTATCCATGTTCAATCTCGATCTATGGTTATTGGATATTGATTTTTTGATCATTTGTTTTTGGTTTCCATTCTATATCTCATTTTTTCACTATTGTCGCATTTCAAATTAAGGATTTTTGTTTGTGAGGGTTTGTGAACAAATTGAGGTAGGTGGTCTATAATTCAAATCCCAAAGTCTTGATTCCAATTTCATATATATAATCGTAGAATTTTTATTGGATGAATAGAAATTGGGTTTATTAAATTGAATTAATTAATTTGGTAAATTAATAAACTGAGGGATTTTGAAATTGGGGAAATTTAATTGATTGAATTTAAAAAATTATTTTTGGGTATATTGGGATTATAGAATTTGATTAATTGATTATTGAATTAATTAACGGAATTTATGTTATTTATTAATTGATGAATTAATTAATATAATTGATGTGATTAACTGATTGGTGGATTTATTAGTTGAATTAATGTGATTAATTAATTATTGGATTAATTAATGGAGTTTATGTGATTAATTAATTTTTTAATTAATTAATCGAATGATATGAATATAAAATTGTTGAGTTGAATTAATTAATAGGGGAATTAATTAATTTTGTTATTGTGATGTATGTGTTATCATGATATTATGATATATGTTATACTAAAATATTTTGACATATGTGAATTGAAATTATAAATAGTAACAACGACATTCATATATGAATTCATATAATAAATGGTAACAATGGAATTCATATGTGAATTGAGATAATGAATGGTAAAAATGGAATTCATATTTGAATTGAGATAATGAATCGTAATAATGAAATGTGTATGTGAATTGAGACAAATAATGGTAACAATGGCATTCATATGTGAATTGAGACAATGAATGTTAAAAATGCATTCATATTTTAATTGAGAAAATGAATATTAACAATGGAATTCATATGTTAATTAAGATAATGAATGGTAACAATGGGATTCATTATTGAGTTGAGATGATGAATTGTAAAAATGGAATTCATATATATGATATCCCTTATGGATAGTTCATACTCTATCATTGGATGAATCAGGTTTTGAGCATTTAGGTATCCTCAAGAACTCATGGGGTTTTGTGGTAAAATAAATAGTAATTGAATAAATTTTTACTTTTGAATTTATTTCATATATTTATTCATTATAAAACTATATACACTAATTTGAATGGATATTGTTTTAGACATTGTTGGTGGTTTCTTACTGAGATGTACTCACATCCTACTCGGGCAGCCTAATTGGTACCTAAATAGATCTCATAGATGTAGGAAAAGACAAGGGAAAGAGCCATAGGTTAGATGGATAAGCTTGGATGGAGAATGGGCGGGGGAACCAGACATGGATTCAATACCCACATGGGATCATTCATTGTTCTTATTTCATTTGGGTTTTTTATATTGACACTTTGCAGGTATTGTAATGAAATATCTATTGTTTGGTTTATGATATGTATTTTCTATTTTAGTCATCATGTGATTCTAGTATTTCTATTGTTATGGTTTTATCTGTTGGTTTTTGGTTTTTTTTAAATTGTTGTGCTACTTTGATGAAGAGGGTATAGCCTCCCCATGATTGATATTGACCCTTATTGTTATTTTTCATCCTCTAGAGTATAGGTAGGTGTGCTTTATGTCACATAAAAAATTGGATCGGGGCACCGATGTGTGACAACTGGGTTGGGATGTTACATACTTAATATATTTCTATTTCATAAGTACAATTTAATACTTTGGTTTCAATTTGATCAATCTATGATTCATCACTTACTCTAGGACATGAATATCAAAAAAATGAACTTTCTTATGATTGAATAACTAAAATTCACATTCAATGGATTGTAAGGTCCATAAAATAGTGACAAGACATTATGTTGATCTCTAACTATCTTCCTGAACCAATATGGTTCACATAAGTTATCTAATTGATCTCATAAATATCATCCAAATTTTAATTTAAACCATTTCATAAATGGTTAATTTTAAGGCCCTTCAAAAAGATGAAGATCAATAACTTATGAGAAAAGGTCATTGAATTCCCAAAATCAAATTATCATCAATTTGTTCCAAAGAAGTTAAAACTATCCAATTTAATTTAGCCATATCATAAATCTATCTATCCTAATATAATTATATCATCTTCATGAACATATTTAGGGTTATATTTCCCTTATTCAAGTGTCTCCCTAGAATTCAAACTATTTATTGAATCATTTTTCTTGGTTTCAGTATCGTTCAATATACGCTATCAAATCCTTAATGAAAAGGTACTACATAAAATTCCTTTTATATTTAATAATTATTATAACTAGGATATCATTGATAAAATATTCAAATTACATAATCATTGAATCCAAACACATACACATTAATCATTCCTATTCATATGTGTGGATATAATAATCTTGATCATGATCAATTATCTTCTCTTGAGGTATATTCCTATGACGCTTGAGATATTAATTTTTTTAGTGTCCCATATATATATATTTGAATAATTTCACATTGGAAATTTTTTTTCTTTCCCATAAAATCACAATTACGTTGGCCTTTATCATCATACTTGTATCAATTTTCCATTCCTTTTAAAGAAGCACGAGGATATTTATTTTAATAATTTTTTCTTGTTGGAAAATCATTCTTTATATTATTTCCTTTATTTGTCTTCTTCTTATATATAAAATTCTTATCTTTATTCCATTAAAATCCATAATATATAGATATTTCATTCTCTAACTTGTTATAATAAGATTCCATGTCTTTGTATGATGAGAATGTTAGTGAGAAAAGTTCCTTCAATTATTTTATCTCAATCCTAGAAAATAAAATTACTTTCTTAAAATTTATTTTATGTAAATTGAAGTGAATTGTTATAAGAATACCCAACAGATACACTATCCTTTTACACCTATCAATACAAGAAATTAGGCATAATTGACCAGAAAATACAACCAAGAATCATAATGCCTAGTTTCTTTGGAAGCTTTTGTACAAAATTTGAAAACATGAAACAAAAATAAAAAATATATTTCATTTAGTCTTCAAAATGAGCTCCTAACATCCATTTATCTCTTACATATGAATAGCATAACCTAGGGAATACAAGAAAAAATGGACGAGCAAAAAATCCTAGTAAGGGAATAAGTATAGGAATAAAACATAGCACATGGGTTAGAAGGTATAAGATGATGACATTAAAAAAATGGAACAAGAATAAACATAATAAATAATAACATGGGAAACATGGGAACATATAATCATAGTAATATAGAAATGTTTAAAAAACACACAACAAGTCATAAGCATGAGTCAAGGATAACTGCGAAGACCATAGCACATGGTCGAAAATGTCCCATAAAGGAATCAAATTCTTTCCATATCCCAACATGACATCTTATGAGACTAACAATTACACAATAAATTAGATAACTATCTAGTCACACCCATTATATCATGTTCATAAATATGTGTTCCACATGAATAATCAAGTATAAAGGAAACCAATGGAATGAATTTGGTATCATAATCTTTTCAAAAGGTATAACAAAACGTAATATCATAATGGTGTCAATTAAATAATGGATTTAAATAATAAATGGACATTAATTAGGGAAAATACTAATAGAACATGATAATTTATGTAAAACTAAAATAAATACCCCTAAAAATAGTGTTAAAGACACATTATAAACTAAACATTTTAGTGTGGTTTAAAGAGAATATTAAAAATCATTTAAAGCGGAAAAGGAATATTTGATTCCGTAAAAATAGAAATGAAACAAGACTTGTTTTCATGATGAAATAAGTGATTTTATAAAAATAATTTTGTTTTAAATCAGGTTATGGATTTTTCTTAAAATGGGTAATGAAGGGAGGATTTCCCTTTAATTGGGATTTCTTTTTGGAAATAATTGAGAAGTGAACCTTTTTGAAACATGTATTTCCCTATGAATGAAGGATGATGAGATCTAGATACTTGATTTTAGAACATATGACAATAAATTTTAAGAATTAAAAAAAATAAACTAGCATTTCATTAGGTTAAATAGAGATAAAGATTAACCTAAAGAAAAAAAATTGAGGTTCAAGTAGAAACCCTTACCTTATGTCTAAAATGGTTCTGCACTTGACAATAATGTCCTGGATAATCAGATTAAACCTATTAATTAACTAATTAATAAATTTTTAAACATGTTTTTAATTTATTATAATTTTAATAAGTTTATTTATATCCTTTTTTATGGGTTATGATTTTCAATTTCATCATTCAAGAGCATTGGTTTCCATGGTTTTCATGATCAGATTACTTGTATCCATATATGGAAAATCATTTAAAAGGGGAATACTTTTTAAGAATTTAAGGTATATGTTATTAATGAAAATTTATAATATTAAATGGTTATTTAATTCATTTAGTTACTTGGTGTGAGGGTGAATCATTTGATAAGACATTAGTGATAATAATTTAGGTTATTTTTGTGGTTTTTTATCATCACAGACAAGTTTTGTTTTATTAATTAATTTTATGTATATATATTCGTTCCAAAACAATACATAGTGTGTAAAAAAAATTAAAATATTTTTTAAAAATTTAAAATGTTTTTATGATCATCCTTGAAGGTTGTAATGGAAATTTAAAACTCTTCATCCATGAATGTGATAAATTAAGACAACACTGATGATGTTTTCTTTTTTAGAACAAAAATAGATAGGATAAGAGGTTTTAAAATGAATTATTCCAACAAAAAGATAAAATTATTTTATATATATGATAATATTTTTTTCATTTCACTTGGATAAGGGGTGGTGGGGGTAGAATAATAAAAAAAATTGGAAATGAAATCAAAATAAAATAAAATAGGATGTTACGTTTTTTAATTTCTCTTCCTTGAGAGCCTCCTTAGGGAAAACTGTTTGGACTTTCTTTGAGAACTAGGGCTCTTAGAGGTGTAGGAGATTCTTGATGAGAGTATCAGCAGTAATTTGGAATGTTCTCCAAGATTGAAATGTGTGGGGAAAACTGGTGGTGAGGGTGGTATTTATACTAGAAGAGAGGGGTGTTTTCTCATTATTTTATCGATTAGTTTAACATTTTTCCGCATAAAAATAAATATTTTGAGAATTATAACTAATTATGTTAAAATAATAAAGTATTATTTGATATAATATTCAAAAATAAACCATAAATCATTTATTAATTATTAATTCATGTATTTAGCTTTTATTTTTAAATTATCTTATTTTATTATTCACCAAAAAATCATGTATTTCGGAAAAATCCCAATAATTCATTCTAACCATTTATTTGTGTGTGTAATTAAAAAATGTACTCCATTTTAGGAAAATAATTTTTTAAATATTAAAATTTTATTTTTTTAAATTAAAATCTTCATTTACATGTAAAATACTTATTTTAAAATTATAACTGATTTTATAACACCTTGAAAAAATAATTAAGGTCTCATAAATTTATCTTAATATCATTAGAAAAAAATATAAATCTATGGATCTATTTTGTGTAAATAAATTTTCTTTCAAATCCTTATATTAATTATATAAATTAAAATAAACTATTATGTTTTATAAAAATGATCAACTCTTAATTAATTATTTCAAAAAATATATTTACTTCTACTATGATATTATTATATCATAGTACCATTTATAAGATTCAATAATTTTAATTATAATTTCATAGGTTAGGTTACTATTCTATTGGCTGGTTTAGTATTCGTAAAAGTCACATTATTATTCGTAAGATTCACATTACTATTACATTTATATAGGTTCCTTAACTTCTAAAAATACCTTTTATTTCATTAATTTTTAATTTATAAAGGTTGTATTTTGTTCTCTGTGTGATTTTATGTGATTTATGTGATATGAAACAATTATAATAAGGGAATTTTCATTGATAGAATTCTGGGTTGTTACATTCTTTCACATTATAATATTTATCTCTCAAAGTTTCATTTTAAAAACAAGGAAAAAACATGTAAGGGTGATTCTTCTTCATTAATTCCTCTAGTTCCCATGTTTTCTCTTCAAATTTACGATTCTACCATAGTAATTTGACCGGGAGAGTAGTCTTATGGTGTATAACTTTATCTCTATGATCCAAGATCTCCACTAGATTCTCCTCAAAAGAGATATGATTATCCAATTATCCCGCCTCTAAATTTAGTACATGTGAAGGATTTCATATGTACTTCTTTAGAGGGACATGTGGAATACATCATTTACTTGAGACATCATTGGTGGAAGTTCTATTTGATAGTGCACATATCCAGCATGGTCAATATTCTTAAAGGGCATGATGTACCTCATACTTATCTTTATCTTCTTTCTGTATCTCATGATCCTCTTCCATGAAGATATGTAGAGGATTACCATGTATCCAACCAAGAATTAAAGGTATATTTTATGATTGTCTGTATATCTCTTTTGTCAAAAATGTAATTCCTTGATGTTTTGATGAATAGTTTTCACCTTCTCCACCATTTTTTCAACCATTTTAGGTCCTAGCAGCTTACGTTCACTGGCTTTATCCTAGCATGTCGGCATTAAGAATCTTTTCTTATAGAGGGATTCATATGGATCCATTTGGATTCTTGAGTTGAAATTTTTATTCTAAGATAATTTTTCAAGAGTAACATGTTGGCATCGTCTTCCTTTGATGTCCATAGAACAAGACCTCAACATGTATTCTAGTCTCTGAATAGTTTTTTCAGATTTTCCATCAATTTGAGGATGATAGGTCGTACTGATGTTCAACTCTATGTTTAGATAATGGTTGAGTATTTTCCATAACTTGGATGTAAATCTTGGATCCTGATCAGATAAAATTGATATTGGTACTCCATATAGCCTTAATAATTCTTTGATGTATATTTGAGCCAGTTAATCCAGTGATAAATCCTCTCAAATTATGATAAATTTAATTGTCTTTGTGAGATGATCCACAAAAACCATATATAATTGTTTACTCAAGATTTAATTGGATGTATAGTGAAAAAATTAATATTGATGTTTTCCCACTTTTATTTTGGTATGAGTAATGGTTGCAGCATCCCCTAAGACAGTTTCCTTTCAGTCTTCACTTACTGACATAGTAGGTACTTTGATGTATATTTACTGGTCTCATTCCTCATATTTTCCCAACCATAGTTTTATCAGAGATATTAATACATATTTGTACTCTCTATTTGAATAGATAATGTTGAGTTATGTGTTTCATTTAGAAGAAATTTCTTTATCTCTATATTGGATGGAACACATATTAATTACCCAAACATTAAAATTCTTTCCTCGTCAATTTTGAACTTTATGGATTTCCCCTTCTTCATGGAATCCACCATATTCAGAATTTCCAAATAATTTCATTGAGCATAATTTATTTTTTCATGAGGGATAGTTGAGCATTCGTTTTAGAAAGGATTTTTGATGTTCCTACTTTAATGATTACCATGTCCATCCATTGTAAATCTAATAATATTGGATCCTTCTCAACTCTCATCATGATAATTTTATAGGATCTTTTATATTAATAGCATCGTACACCTTATTTACTTTACTAATAAGGTATTGGATTTAGAATCCATAATCCATAATTAGATGTAACTATCTTCACTAACACATATTAAGCTCCTTCTATGTGAATATATATTTGAGTCTCATGTGATCAGTATATATCCCACACTTTTATCCATAAAGATAATTCCACAATATTTTCAATGCAAAGATCATAGCTTCTAACTCCAGATCAATAATGAGATATTTTTTCTCATTAATTTTCATCTCCGTTGAGTTTGAGGCTATAAATTAATCATTTTGAATTAGTAAAAATCCAAATACCTTCTTTAAAACAACATTGTACACCATAAAGAGTTCCCCACTTATCTTTAATGTGAGCACGGGTGCAATGATAAGACTCTTTTTAAAATCTTTGAATCTATCTTCTTATTTACTAGAATTGAAAAACATAACTCCCTTCTGATTAAACTATGTTATTGGGTTTGAAAATTATGAGAAATTCCTCACAAATCATCGTAAATACCTAGATAAACCAAGGAAACTGTAGATCTCCATTATAGAAGATCTCTTGGGGAACTCATTGATTTCTATTGTCTTAGAAGGATCCATCAAAATTCATTTTCTAGTAATAAGATGCCCCAAAAATGATACTTCCTCTATCCAGAACACACATTTCCTATACTTTGCATATATTTTCTCCCTTAACAAAGTCTTTATCACGGTATTCAAATGTTCCTCATGTATTTTCTTTCTCTTGGAGTATATCAAAATATCTTTAATAAAGACTACCAAAAATGAGTCAAGGTAATATCAAAATATAGTATTTATTAAATACATGAAATTTTCTTGAGTATTAGTAAGTCTGAAGGGAATAACTATGAACTAATTATATTCATACCTCACTCGAAAATCATTCTTGGGAATATAATTCTTCTTCACTTTAAATTGGTAATATCCTAACCAAATGTCCACCTTTTAGAAACAAATGTACCCATATAGATGATTGAACAAGTCATATATCTGTGGAAGGGGATCCTTTTTTATCATGATTTTGTTAAGCTCTTCACAATCAACATATTCTCACATTGATCCATTTTTATTATTGATGAAGATGAATTGTTCACCCCATAGTGAATCACTTAAGAATATAAAACCCTTATCCAATTTCTCTTATAACTCATTCATCAATTATTGAATTTCAATAGTGGATATTCGATAAGGTTTATATGATGTAGTAAGAGATCCAAAAATAATTTAAATTTAGAACTCAACATCTTGATCAAGAGGAAGACCAGGAAACTATTCGGGGAACACATTAGTGGATTACATCATAGTGAGAATGTCTTTCAGCATGATTCTCTCCTTCGTCTTAATCATTTGGGCTAAATATGCTTTGTTGTAAGGAAATAATATCCACAATTGAGAATATGAATCTAAAAAAGATTCATCTTCCCCTTATATTTTAACATAATAGGAGGATGCTTTGGTATGTGAAGAGTGATATCCCTTACTCAAAATTTTATGTTGGATGTGTATAAAGATAGTTAATATGTGTCCAATATAGCATAAAACTCTACCAAAGAAAGTAATACAAGATTTTTTAGGAGGTTCACTCCATAAACTTTAACCAGGGAGGAGTTATATACTTTGGATGTAATAATTTCCTCATTTTCTATTCTCATAGATAACACAACCTTCATATTTTCAAGTGGTGTTCGAATATTGTACTAAAATTGAAATATATGAAATAATGTATAGAACCAGAATCCAATAGTACATTCTCTATTAATGAATGAATAAACAGCATACCTAACACCACATCATTATTGGGTACCACTTCAAAAGTAGTGATAGCATAATCCCTTCATTATTTATTTGGAGCTTGTTGTTTATTTCCTCTAACAAAAATTATCTTCGGGAAATGGATTTCATAATGACCATGTTCCTTTCAGTTGAAACACATCATTATAAACTTAGTGTTTATCTGAACCTTCCTTTATTCTTATGAATTAGTGGGACTCTTCATATACCATCAATAGTTATTTTCTATGTTCCCATATCTTACAAATTTGTAACATCTCTTGGTTCTATTTAAGAATTTTTTAAGTTGTTTCTTCCCACAATTTCGACATGTGGGATGTTGGGTCTTATTTCCATTATGTGGTTTACTAGTTTATCTATCCATATTAAGCTTTATTACCCTTTTTCATGAGGACATAAGACCACTAAGAGTCTCTGATCTTCATTTTAACCTTAAGGGAAAAACAAAAAATCTCTTCGTAACTATCAATGACTTCAAATTCAAATTCTATTCATATACTTAGATTTATTAAACTAAAGAATCAATCCACCTTGATTTCGGTGGTCATGAAAAAGATGAAGGAATATCTTGCCAGCCTTATGAAGTTTGTCTTATATGCTACAATATACTCATCTTCATTTCTCTTCAATCCTAGGAATTCCATTTCAATATTAGGATAGAGGGTTCAGGGATTATATTTAATGAAAAATATTTCCATGAAATATCCCTATTCCATGGAATAAATTTCCTCTTTGGGATTCATTTCCTTGATGAGTGTCCTCAACTAATCAGCATCCCATCGAAATAATATACCTCCAACACCACTTTATCTTCTTCTAAGAATGGGAGGAAATAGAATATCTTCTCAATAGAGATAATCCATTGTTCTATGAAGAGGGGATCAGAAGATACACTAAACATGGGAGTCCTTTTTCACAAGAATTATTTGACCAAAACATTCTCTATATTAGGAGGAAGGTATTACACATGATACCGGTTACTATTCATAAATTGAGATATTTGAGAAAGTATTTTCATGGATTTTTTAGCACTCATTCCCTTCAAATTTGGCATATCACTAGGGAAATATTTACATTTTATATCACATTGATAGTTAGTATGGGTTATTATATTTTCATACCTTAACTAAGAAAAATAAATTACAATTATGGGCCTTGAATTCATAACTAATAAGCATATAAAAAACATTGGACATAGAAGGATAAACATGTAAATGAAAAGTATATCCAAATTTCTGATACCCTAAGTTTAAATCTAGTTTATACATGGTTATAGAATTATTCTTAGCATTCATAATAATTTTCTTTAATCTTAATCTTAGAAAAATAACTAGAAATTTCTCAGATACCAACTATAATTGACCATTCCTTTTACACATATCATTACATGATTTTAGGCATAATTAACCATCAAATACAACCAAGGATCATAAATTCTAGTGACATTGGAAGATTAAGTATATAATTTTTAAACATGAAACCAAAATAAAAAATAATTTTATTTAATCTCCAAACTGATCTCATAGATTACATTGAGATATTTCATGTAAATAGGATAACATAGGGAATACATGAAAAAATGGGATGAGCTAAAAATATCTGTAAGGGAATAATCATTAGAAGAAAACATAGAACATGGGTTAGAAAGCATAAAATGATGACATAAAAGGAATGGAACAGGAATAAAAATAAGGAAGATTAAAATTTATAACATGGGAATATATAATCATGTAAACATATAAATGTATCAACAACACACAACATCACATAATCATTAGTCAAGGCTTACTACCAAGACCATTACACATGGTGGACAACGTCCCATAAAACAATTAGGTTCACCCTTGTCCCAACTTGATGTCTTGTGAGAATAAACATTACTTAATAAAATAGAGAACTATCTTGGTACACCCATCATAAAATTTTTATGTATATGTGTGCCACATTAAGAATCGAGCATAAGGGTTACCCATGGGAAGAATTCGGTATCATAATCATGTCATAAGGCATAGAAAAAGGGAATATAATTTCTTTGTCTCGGAAATAATGGATTTGAATTATATAGGGACTTTCATAAAAGAATATAGTCACATATAAGGATAATTGATGTCAAACTAAATTTAGTACATGTAAAAAATAGGGTTTAACACCCATTAGAAATGAAACATTTTAGTGCGGTTTAATGAAAATATTAAAAAGTGTTTATATTGGAAAAGGAATATTCATTTTTATAAAACCATAAATGAACAAATATAGATATTTATTATGAAATGAGTGATTTTATAAAAATAATTTTGGTTTAAAAATATTATGTAGTGTGCTTAAAAATGGGTAAGAAAATGGGAAGTTCCCTTTAACTGGGCTTTCTTTTCGTGAAGAATTGAGAAATGAACCTTTGTAAAACATGTATTTACCCAAAAAAGAAACATTAATGGATATGGATAAATTAGTTTGGAACATATTATTATAAATTATAATATTTAAACAAATAAATAATCATTACATTTGTGTAAATATAGAAAAACAGTAACCAGAAGGAAAAAATGGCGGTTTGGGTTGAATCACATACCTTATATCTGAAAGGGCTATTCACATGATCTAACTATCCTGGATAATCATAATAAATCCACTACTTAATTAATTAAAAAACTTTAATAATTTTATATTATTTATTATAGTTTTATTATGTTCATTTATGAACTTTTTTTGGGTTGTGAGATTAAATTTCAACATTCAGGAGTGTTGGATTCCTTGGTTTTCATGATCGATTTACTAGTATTAATGTATAGAAAATCGTGTAAAATTAGAATAATTTTTTAGAATTAAAGATATATATTTTTAATGAGAATAAATTAAATTAAATTTTCATATAAGTCATTTTGTTATTTGTGGCGGGGATGAATCATTAGAGAAGACGTTAGTGATAGTAGTTTTGATAATTTTTGTGGTTTTTCCATTATTAAAAAATAGTTTTGCTTTATTTATTAATATTATGTATATAAAATGGATATAGAACAATAAATAAGATGTAATATATATTTTATAATTTTTTTTAAAAATAAAAAAAATTATTATAAGACTTGAAGGTGGTAAAAGAAATTGAAAACTTGTGGTCCTTGAATGTGATGAACTAACACATCGCTGATGATGTTTTAATTTTTAGAACAAAAAATGGAGAATAATAGGCTTGATGATGAATTATTCCAATAAAATGATAAAATTAAGGTATGTATGATAATTGAGTTATCATGTCACCTGTATGATGGATGGTGAGGAGAGAATAATAAAAGAAAAAAATTGAAAAGAAATTAAAATAAAATAAAAGAGGATTTTAGCTCATAGATTTCTCTTCCTTGAGAACGTCCTTAGGGAAGAGGATTTGGTATTTTGTTGAGAAAAATTGCTCTAGGATGTGGGGTAGAGGCTTTTTAAGAGTATTTGTAAAAATTTGGAAAAGACCCAAATCTTGAATGGTGTGAGGAAAATAAGTGGTTATGGGTGGTATTTATAGTTAAGGAGATAGGTGTTTCTCATTGTTTTCTTCATTAGTTTATTATTTTTCATCAAGAATATAAATAGTTTGATAATTATATATAATTATATCAAAATAATGAATTATTATTATATATATGGTCTAACATTATCCATTCATCATCTATGAATCAATAATTCATATATTTAGCATTTATCATAAATTTTCATATTTTACTATTCACTAAAAATTCAAGTTGTTTAGAAAAATCCCAAATATTTATCCTAAATTTTTTTTGATATACAGAATTAAAAAAAGATCTCTATTTTATGAAACTAATTTTCTTAGTGTGATTAACATAATTTTTAATTAAAATCATCATTTACATGGGAAATGCCGATTTAAAAATTATAACTGATTTCATAATACTTTGAAAAATTAATTAAGGTCTCATAAAATTATATTAAAATCATAAGACAAAAAATATAAATTTATGAACCTATTTTATTAAAATAAATATTATTTTGAACCATTTTATTAATAATAAACTTTAAAATAAACATTTATGTATTAAAAAATTAACATTTAATTAACAATTTTTAAAATATTTATTTACAAATACTATGAAAATTATTATATCAAATTACCATTTATAAGATGCCAATATTTTATTCATACTTTCATAGGTGAGGTTACTATTATATTGGCTAGTTCTCTATTCATAAGGGTCACATTACTATTCCAAATTTCAAGTTACTATTCCATTGTTATAGTTTCCTTAAATTAAAGAAAAACATCTTATTTCATTCATTCTTCTTTTATAATGTTTGTATTGGGTTGTATATGTGATTTTATGTAATTTATAATATATTTAATAATTATAGTTGGGTAAATTCCTTTTATAGAATTTTGGGTTGTTACATATTTTCTAAGAGTGTAAACCAGATACACAATAAGGCTCGTTTCCATGGACTTGGTGATGAATGGGTTAGGCCCAATGCATCCTTTTAAGAGTTATTTCCCCTTGGAACCTCTATGACTAAACAAATTCCACTTATAGTATCTGTAAAATGATTTATTTATACGTAAAACCACATAATATATAACTTAACAAGACATTATCAGGTTATTTCTATTCTTATCCTAAAAGTTTATCATAGGGTTATATTACCTCATCTATATTTTCCTAAATCATTATCCCAAGTTTTCTTCAAAACATATTCTAATACATAAAATAGTGATCTTGACTTTAAGATCTCAAAGCTTTTCTCTACTTTATTACATTTTCATAAGATATGTGGAATCACATCCTAAAAGACTAAATAGTATAGTAGTCTTTGTAAAATAAATACACAAATTATTCACATATTAAATTTAAAAACAAAAAGTACAACATAATTTTCTTTTAAGAGTAACATTATTTTCTATAGTGTATCCTTTATTATCAAATATAGTTCAATTCATCGATTTTGGAGAAAGGAAACAAAATAATTGTGAACTCAAATGATTAGTAAGGATTATTTAGAGTATAATCCATCATAAATCAATAAAGAATAATCTATATTCCAAGGTAAATAACTAAAAATACATTCCATTTAATCAATAACTTAACTATCATAATTGGATAAGGAATAATAGATAAATAATGGTAAATAACTAAAAACACATGAAATTTAACATATAACATGAATATCATAAAATGATAAGGCATGGTCAATATGGAAAGGTAAATAACTAAAAACATATTTCGTTGAATTGATAACAGAGAATAAAATGAATCCAGAAATAATTTACCTAAATGGACCAAAGGCCTTCCATTTTTATAAATTTTTGATAGTCCCCCTTTTAAGTGTTGAAGGGTACCCTACATGGCTCAAAGTCTTCATGAAATTTGATGACCTGAAGGTCATAGAGTAATTCATCCCAACTATAACTACATGGAACTACACCTCCCCAGCATCTGCATCATGATGTCAGCTCTCCACCTTCGCATGGTTATTTAGATAGGATTCATGTTCATGCAATGGATAGTCCTGATGGAAATTTTCATACCTTCTCATTTTTCAAAATCTATTTTCTCTAATCTTGGGGAATCCTTCTGCTCTGAATCAACATTTGGATCCTTCTCCTTATAGAGCTTTCCTGGTTAATTTAATCACTATTTAAGGTGTCCCTAAGGCCTTGAGGTGACCCGAAGTCCTTGAGGTGGCCCAAAGGCCTTGAGGTTTCCTTAAATTCTTGCTGGCCTGAACTTATTGGTTGGCCTGTAGGCCTTGATGGATTCAATGACCAAACCGGTGGCCTGAAATCCCAAATAGATGAATAGTTCTAGCAACTATAGTACCAAATAGTACCCATTAAAATTCCTACTAAATTACCTGCTACAGTACATGGAAATATGTCTCTACCCATATTTGATATTGGGTGACTTGGATTCACTTGTCTAGTCCTCACAAACTGGGTTGAGGCTCTAGTGATATCCAAATATAATATCATTGTGAAAATATAATGGACAATTATAACTAAATTTTAAATGAAGAAAATGCACAATTATTGGAAGTCTTGTCTTAGGAATATGAAACCTATATTATCAAGAAACATCCATGATATAATTTAAAACCAATAGGTAGATACCCATTTAACTAAAGATATTCAATTGTTTCATATCATTAGACCCTTCAATGCATCGAGGGGTTATCTATAACCAGGCATGGCCCATTTATGCACGTCTGAAGCATTACCCATGTAACTATCTATTAATATAATTCATTTGAAATGTGTCTTGCAATTAAATATTTGTATTTATTATAAAATATGGATTCATAAAAATTTCCACATATAAAAAAATAACATTCGATGTAGAACAACATATGCAGAAATGATACATGGTTTAAGAAGTAAACATATACATGATAAATAATATAGATATTTAGGGGAATATTAATTCTCATAGGATATTGAATAATTCAAGTGAATGTTAATCACTAAAAAATGTAACAAGGAAGTGAATTTCAATAAATATCCTTAGTTAAAAAATCATAACCCATCTAGATGAAGAATAAGTGTGGTATCAATACAACATATAAAAAATAGAGTAGGAATAAAGTTTTTTGAATATTATGAATAAATAATACAATAAAATTTATTTTAAAAAAAGTTGAATAATGTATATTTTTCTTTTAAGAAATTACTTTTTAAAACATAAAACATTTTGAACATCCTTTTTATTGAAAATCACTTTTTAAAACATAAATCACTTTAAAAATACATTACTTTAAAAAAAATATAAAATACTATAATTTCTAGAATATAATGAAAAAATATATTATAAAAATAACTTTTTAAAATTTCAAAGGATGATTCAACAAAATGATGGTCATGTTAGTGGAAAATTTTGTACATGTCATAAAAGTTAAAAAAGAGCATTTGTTTTGCACTATATAAAGGTTTGGAAAGTATATTTTTGGAATATGATAAGAATATTAATTTGAATGAAAAATTAAAATTAAAATATGGATAAAAGTTTCTATAATAAATTATTCCTAAAAGGTTAAAAACTTTTTGGAAACATTTTCAGAAAAATGGATTTGGAAGAAAATAGATTTTCGACTAAAGAGAGAAATTAATTCAGATTTTATTAGAAACTTTTATCAATTATTTTAAGTACCAAAGAGTGGAAAAAATGTACTATTAATTGAAAATGTCACAAATAAAAAATGTATAATGAAATTAAGTGTTTTTATTTGTAAAATAATAAAATAATTTCCTTCAACTAAAATTCAAGAATGAACAATCTTGATTATAATGAGATTGTTAAATAAACCCTTAAAATGATCATAATATAAAAGTGATAATGAATCAATGAATATAGTATTAGAATAAACATTAAAAACACATAAAAATTTTAAAATACAATATAAGATAATAATAATTCATTATAGAGATAATCTTATAATATCAACATCAATAAAGAAGTAACATAACCCAATGAAAAGAAATTGAGTTATGAAATTTTCTACCACTTGGTAACATTAAATACAAATCCAATTAGATGAAATTATTCAAATTAAAAATTAAAATAATATTAATAATGAATTATTAAGGATATTACACGTCAAAATGGTAGTATATACACTATATAAACGAAATTAGGTGTATAACAGTATGGTGTGCCTCAATGAAATGAAATTGAGATAAAATACCTCACCTCACACATCCTTTTGAATTAATGTCATTTAACCAATTATATAGTGGTTTAAAACATGTTATTAAATTATAAAATAACCATATAAATATTTATATCATCAAATATGGTCATTTTATAACATCTTTTCACCCTTTTGAAAATAATATTTTTTTATCATATTTCCTCATGAAAGATCTGATTCCTTCACATATTATATATTCTAATAATATATAGAATAATAATAATTATATAATTTAAATATAAAAACATAAATTATAATTTCAAAACCATTAATTAAATATGGTTCTGATAAATAAAGTATGTTATGACCATGAAGATGGTAGGTCGTACGTACACAAGAGTATCATTTCCATTTTTCAATGATCATTATAGAAAATACATAAGTAATATTTTATCATCAAATTTTTATAATAATATCATAAATACAATATTATTACTTTAAATATACCTATATATATCATCCATGTGGTGTATCTATGAAAAGAGATTCGTGTTATTTATTGAAGGTGGTAGTCCACACGTACACAAACGAAATCATCTTTATTCATTGAGTGAAAAGGTACGAAAGAAAATGGAACATATTATCATTTAATAATGATAAATATGTCGTTTATATCATAATTATTTCATTTATATCACATATAATCATTAACCTAACCCTTATCACCTTGCATGTAAGGTGTTAGTTAAAGACAAATCGCATCGCTTTGTGAGGCAGTAGTCATTCGTACACAAGAGCGATGTAATAGTATCTCCTACAGAATATAACGTAAAAAATTATATATGATATTATTACTATAAATTTATAATTATGTCATAAATATAATATATATACATTATATTCTTCATCAAACTCAACTGTAAAATGTGGTAATGGAAAAAAATGAATGACAACGGTTTGTGAGGCGGTAGTCTGTCGTTCACACAAGGGATGGTTTTGTAACTCATTTTATGGAAATGGAGATTATTGTAGGTCATTAACTTATTATAAAAACCTAAAATAATATTTATGAAACTAATTTTATTATATCATTATGGTTTAATAATAATTTAAGGAGTTTGATAAAGAAATAAAATAAAAACTCTCATTCAAGAATGTTACCTCTCCTTCTACTATCCTCCTTATTTTTGCACCAAAATACTTCTGAGGTTTGATTTATGAGCAAAATAATTATTGTAGGAATAGGTTATAGATTTTCTAAATTCATTTGGGAACTTATTTGCTGATAAAAATAGGTTTTATCATGTGAATAATAGACGATATGTGGTGTCTATTATTAGTGAGGTGAGTGGAACACATGTAATATTTAGAAAAGACTCCGTCATTCCCACATTTCTATCATTAACTAAGAATTAAAAATTATCCCTTATAGAAAAAATAATATATAATGTGAAAATAAAGATTTAAAATTTGTTTTGGAAAAGTGTTTGGTTTATTTTTTACCCTTATCATTTTTGTTTAACCCTTGATAAATCTATTTTTACCTTGATCATGATAAATGATTTTTTTACTATTTTCACTATTCATTTTGGTAAAAAAAATAACATTACTATATTATAAATTAATCATTATCATATTTTTCTAAACTAAATTTATATAAGTTCAAAAAATAATTTAAAGTTAATCTCACAGATGTAATGAGAAATTGGGTTTTTAATGAAAAAAATGTTCAAAAGTTTTAGAAGTTTTTATACCAAAATTCAATATTAAAATTATTCCAAAGACCTAAATTATATAAATTGATATAAAATTTATCTAATTTTAATTTAAAACAAATTAAATATATAATTTAACAGTATACATAATTTAAATAGAAATAAATTTTTCAATTGAAATTCAGTATCTTCACTATTCATCAAAAATTTACATGTTTTAGAAAAATATAAAAAAATCAGCCAAAGGTAATTTTGATATTATGATTTTAAATATTAATTCTATTTTTTAAAATAAATTTTCAGAACATTTGAAAAATTAAATTTATGTTATGTGTGTGAAGCCTGAATAGACTGCTTTTTAGAAAAAATACAGTCTCTTAAAAAACATTTATTTTACTTTCAAATGATTCTTATTTTATTTATGATCATTATATAACCATAATATTCATATTTTTGTGATAACTATTCATAACTCACAACATTATGGGTAGTTTATAATGGTATTGTTTAAATAATATTTTAATAATTTTTCATGTTTCATTAAAACTTAGGGTTGCATGCAACACAAGATAAACTCTATGTTGCATACAACCCAATATAAACTCAGTGTTGCATGTGAAACAAGATTAAATAACTATTGAGTATAATGAAAGATAAAATAATTTTTTCATTTAACACATAATAAAATCATTGTTTCATGTAATGCAAGATAAACCTAGTGTTGTGTGTAATAAAAGACGTTGAAGATATTAAATTTTTAAAAATAAAGTTAACCAAAACTCTTGGGGTGTTATATTTTATTTATAATATTGGTGTTGCGTTTCATACATGTTATCAATTAATATATTCTAAATTGATAATTTTAGCATGTTAAAATGGATATAATTTTCATTCATAAAAATTAATATGAACCATTTTTTGAAGAAAACATAATAATGTAGATAAAATTACATTACTAAAAATTGAGTGCTTATTTCCTAAGAATTAATAAATTTATTGGTCTTGAGTTGGGTATTTAATTATATTTTTTCATAATATAGTTACTTATATACGTAACTTCTAATTCAAAGACATATTTATAATGGTCATATTTAATTCATTATATTTAATGGTCACGAATACTAGGTGTTTCATATATTATATGACATTGATCAAAAAATTTCTCTAAAATATTGTGGTATTATATTAAAATAATTAACCACCCCTCTATTTTCAATGAAAAAAAATGAAAATATCAATTAGTTGTTGTGTTAATAATCATTTCCATGACAAAATTTGATTTTTTTTCCATCACCAACATACAAGGATTTCTTTTTTGGGAATTTAAAATATAATTATGATATTTATGAAATATTTGAGATTCTAAAATGATAAAACATATTAGTCATTTTTTCCATTATATGGAAAATGAAATCATATTCAATTAATATAATTGAACTACCACCTCTAGGTAATGATCTATTTATGTATTTCATTTCACCAACCTCTTATATGGTTATTAATGAGAATACTTCTAAAGAAAATATATGATAGTTATGATTTGAATAAGTATATGTTAATAATAAATAAATAACATATTAATAATATCAATGATACACAATCATTATAAAAGTATCCATTATTAATATTATGTGATATTTCTAAATCCAATACTTATTCATTTAATTCCATAAAATTATGATATATCACAACAATAAATACTATATATGATCATTATACATTTAGTATAATTATATCTCAATTTAATTACCTTATAATCATCTATTAATCATGGTATGTTCATGTAGGTGTTGGTTTTACCACCTAATCGAAAAACAAAAAAAAATATTTTGGATGAATATGAAAACATAAATAATTAACTATTAATATTTGTGTGTGTGTTTGTTTAAATAATTATATTTTGGATATAAAATGGATACAAAAATATCTAACTCAATAATTAAGAAAACACCTTTCTTTGTTTAATAAAATCACCAAAGTGTGTTTATTATCAATTTTATCTTTATAAGAAAATAATTAAAAACACATTAAGTGAACTTAAAAATCAATGAATATTTATAATTCATACATTATAGTAAATTAAAATAACTTTTATTTATTAATGTTTTTAGAAAAAAAAATTTACACTTCTCCAAAATTAGAATAAATGACTAAAACTATAAACACCAAATGTGAGAAAATTTATAAAAACAAAATAATAAACAAGAATATAATGATAATAATTGAAAATTATAAATATTTTTAGGTCTCAATATTATTATAAAATTACTTATTAAGATATTTATGTTTTTTATATATGGTATTGTATCACTTTCATGGAAATTAATAGTAATGCTAAGGGGTTTTTTGTCTCATTTTTAACTCCATGGGACATGATTGATACTATATGTTATAACTTCCATTAAGATGTGTATTCACTGCATAATTAATTTCACATATGAAAATATTTTCTATATAATGGGATTTTAATGTCTTTTTCATGATATTCCTATCATGATCATTTTATTCTTTCATTACCAATTTGGTAAGAGTTTCATCAACTCAATTTTTGATTCATTGGGTTATAGTTTTTATTACAAGAAAATACTTTTAAATATTTCATTGTTCCTACCATTGCCCAATTTACATATTATTTTAATATTTGTCTCTTAAGATATTATTTCTCACTGTAAATAACTATTTCATTGAATAAAATCATTTCTAAAATATAATTTTAATGTCGGTAAAAATAACACCCTTTAAAACTGATAAATATTTTGTTCTATATCCATATTTTCACTCTAAAAATTTTATACTATATTTTGGATTGATAATGTGAATTATTTTCTATGATTCAAAAATATATATTTAACAATTTTGAAAATAAATCCTTAGTAATCTTTTTAATATGTGGATTTTTAAACAAAGGTATTTCAAAATAATAGAGAAAAGGGGTTTCAATCCATTAAAAAACAATTGTTTTATCTTAAACTACAAAATTTTTTATAAAAATTGCCTATTTTTTGGTTATTATATTTGTAAAATATTATAAAAAATTTTTCTAAGGACTTCACTTCCAATTATCAAAATTTTTTTAAGTTAATTTTCACTTGATCTTTTATAACATTGTTTAAAAGGATTTATAGAATATTTTTTACTTGTATTTCTAATTTTTCTCTAATAATTACCTCTAATAAAGTAACATGTTGATCGTACTTGATATTTTATTATTATATGATTAATCTTAGAAAATGATATTTTTTATATCTTAGGATATTTTATATTTATATTATGTGATGATTTTTGATTGTTTATGAAAACGATTATTCTTCCATGATAACTTTAATATATGATGGTTGATTATTTTTAAGTGTAGCACATATTTATAGATAATGAAATTTGGGTCCCTATATCACCCACCTATTTATTGGTTTATTTTAATATCTCTTGAGATAGTCATGTATAGATGTAATTAATTTTTCACACAGGGATGGTAAATAGGCGTATGACACATTTTTAGGCATGGATATAATCAGTTTATTTATATAATAATAATAATAATGGGTTTTATTGTAATGTTTTTCATATGATTATGGTTATGCCACATTTACAAGAAGTTTAACTTGTTATGATAAATTTTCAGATTCATTTCATTTCCATGAAATTCCATTTTTTAATTACTATAACTTTTTTAAATATATTTTTCACATTTATAATGCACTCACATATTTTATGATTAATAATATGTATTTTAGAAAAATAAATAACATTATTATTCCATAACATGTTTTTTGTATTTATATTTTTCTCCATAATTTTTTATAATTATCATCTTTTTCATTATAAACTCTTATTATGATATTTATGTCTTCCCCAAGTTCTCCTTCATATTTATAATCTAATACATCAAGATATATTTTTTCATTTTTTGGGAATCTAGACTAACACCATTACTATGTTTCTATTACTCATGTTTTGAAGATTAATATATCATGTGATATTTATATAATGTTTCTATAGAATCCAGATCATGAAGTAATATTTTTAAGTTTTTTAAATTAACATGTTTATGTAGAAAATCTCCAAAACACAAAACCTTTAGGTTATTGGGTCGTATGACAGTTCAAGATATATATATTTAAATTGTTAGATTAATGTATTATTTATTTAATATTTAATATGGTACTCCATATCATCTCTATTTTGGAAATAAAATATTTATTATATACTATGATTATCATAAATCTATTTATATATTTTCAAAAGTAAAATCAGATAATTTTTTATGATAATTTTACAAATATTTTTTAAAATATATTTTTATGTTTTCATACTTGTTAACACATAATTATATAATATTTTTATTATCTATAAATCATAATCTCGATTTTTTTATGGTCTATAAAAGAAATTATATTTCTTGTTATTTAATTAATATTTAATTATATATTTTTTAAAAAGATCAAATATATTTCCATTTTCTATAGTGGTTTTCTAAAACTCCTAAATAGTGTTTCTCAAATTTTTTAATTAATGAAACCCATGGAATATATAACATAAATAATACTTTAATCTATTGATTTAGACAATACATATCACAAACAGTGAAAAACCCTAGGGACCAAATGGTTTTATGTTATGATGATTATCTATATAAACATCTTATTTTATAACACTTGAAAACATTTCTCCATAACCATGCTCAAATAGAAAATTTCTTGAGCTATAAAATTATATAATAATATTCATAAACTAGGGGATGGAATAATAATAAAGGTGGTGAGATTAGACACTCAGTATGGGTAAAACATATCATAATATGTTAAATCATAAACATTAATGAGTAATGAGAAAGAAAAAATATCTCAAACAATTATCATAATACTCTAGGTGATAACAATTAAACAAGGAATAATAATATAAGGCCATAATAAAATCACTATAAAATATATATATATAAATTAATAGCATGGTTCAAAATTCATACCAATAATCATAAAACATGTCAGCACATTATAATGTCATGGAATATAGAAACAATAATGTGTTATCCCGATACCAGGGAATTTCATAGAAATAAATTTTACATTGAACATTTTTCATAACATGATAAAAAACATGAAAATTTGTAACACAAAAATAATTTTAAATTCATTGTGATTAAACCTATGATTCCCATAACTATGTGAAATAACTCACTATGACCATGCCTAAAAATATGAGGAAACTCCACATGCCAATTCCTATATAAAAAAACTCATTATATTTGAGAATGACTATCTCAATAAATAAAAACTTAATATTAGGAGTTGGAGTTAGATATAGAAATCCACCCTCCATTATTCATATATATTTATTACACATAAAAATAAACAACTATAATATCTTAAATATTTAATGGAAAATGAAGGAGAATCATAAAAACTCCAAAAAATCACATAAAACAAACTTATAATATCATAGGATATTGAAAATATATTTTTATCAATTGAATAATTTTATAATAAAATAAATAAGAGGATCAAAAAAACACATCATGAGAGATAAACTATATATTATTAATAAAAATGAAAATATATATGTTTTTATAAAAACATTTAAATGTTTTTATAAAAGATGAAATAAAAATTACTTCGTAAAAAACCAATGAACTATAAAAGAAAATAATTTTTGAAATATAATCATAAATATAACTAAAAAAATATTATTTATAAAATAAATGTTATCTAAAAATATGGAAAAGAAGATAAAGTAATATTTTTGAAAATTATGAAAAACCCCCTTTTTAATATTATGAAATAACTTTGTTTTAAAATATATATCATAAAGAGAGTATTAAATAGTAATTTTTGAAAATTTTTAAAGTTGATAATAAGAATAAAATAAAATAATCCATATAACTTTCCCAGAAAGAGGGGATAACATTTCATGGAAGTTAAATATTGACATATAATAAAATATTCTTTGTGAAGAATGAATTTTATTGTTACAAATGTTACACTTTCATTTTAATTTTTTTATCAAATATGTAGTTATTAGGGATGAGATATAATTTCCCCAAATAACATAAACTAAATACCAAATATAACAGTGTAAATTGTAGGATTTAATAAATCTTGTAATAATATATTTATATAAGAATGGATTTGAACCAATGAATCATAAATTCAGTAATTGAAATCCATGAAGAATTGGTAATGAATAAATTAAATATTATTAAGAGGATGATCATGAAATGGAAATTAAAATCTCATTAAATAGAAAACATTTTCATTTGAAAAATAAATTTTTTATTGAAAACACCATATAAAATATATAATGGCACATAATATCAAAAATTTCCCATGCAGTTGAGAATAAACCAAATAAACCCTTAACATTATTCTTGACTTACTAGGAAGAGATTTAACATCATATAAAACAAACATATATATTTTAAATTAATTTAATAACAATATTGATAACCCAAAATAATTATAATTTTCCTTTATAATCATTAATTACATGTATTTTATATAGTTTTTACTTACATTCCCACTAAATGTGTTTATAGTTTTGACCATTTTTACTTATTTCATATGAGATGGATCAGTATTCATTTTTTCGAAAAATTTATTCATTCCAATTTTGTTAAAGTTACTTTAATAGATGACTTATAATAATTTATGTTGTTTCAATTTAATTTTATGACTGTTTCATTCTATATACTTATAGATGTAATCTACAAAAAGAAAACTTTGGTGATTTTCTTAACCAATGATAATTATTTTCCTAACTATTTAGTTAAATACTGATGTATCCATTCAAAAAACACAAAATAAAATTATCTAAATATTAATATCATATTATTCCATTAATTAAGTTTTTTAGTAATCCAAGATATAATTGCATGTAATTGGTCAACTATATGAACAAATTGACCCAAAAATGAATGTACCATGGTTAATGGATGATTATGAGGTGATTCAGTTCCAATATCACTATTACAAGAAAATATTTATGTTATTTAGTGTATATTATTATGATATATCATAATATGAATGATTTATTGAGGAAATAATGGATAATAGATACAAAAATATTAGATAATACGAAAATGTTGTTTTTTCTTCTCTGTTTTTTTTAAGACGGTTAATTATATAATGGATATTTATCATCCACTTAATTAATATGTTATTAAATTCTAACTAAAAAACATATTCACATCATAAATATAATAGTTATACTTTAACCCCATCCTCATTAGAATCCATGTAAGGTAGTGATGAAATGAATATCATAAATTGATTAATTCATTCAGGTAATAGTCTACTTGTATGCATCCATGAGGATATCATTTTCCATATAATATGGAAAATTATTAATAAGTTTTATCATTTCAAAAAATAAATCATTCCATAAATATTATAATTATATATTAAATTTCCAATTATTACTTTTCTTTTTATGTGGAAAAGGAAAATAAAATTCATTGAATCCTAGAGGCGATAGTCCACACAACATATGAAGAAAAAACACATAAAAATATTAAAGAGGAAGGACTATTTATAAATCAAAAACATACTACTTGGATTATCTCCTTTAAAAAATTAACCTTCTATTGATGGTCATTTAAGATGACAAGAAACTCATTTTGATTTCTAGGAGTGTTTAATATATTTTTGGGTATATTTTTATATAAACGTAATGGGTTTTGGTGTGAGGGAATGTGAGGGGAGAAGTACTAATTTTATTAGTGAATATGGAATTCATTTTTATAAATACCCAAAACATCTTAATAATGAGAAGTAAATATAACAAAATGTGAATTAAAAAATGGTAAATAAAACCAAAGTGAATAAATATTTTTGTGACACACCATAACCATTTAATTAAAAACATTTTTTTAACATTTCAGTCCCTTTTCCTCTTAGGTTACTCATTTATTTAAAATTTGGTTTCAACCACGATAACTAGTTTTCTAGGTGGGTAATTTATCATTTGTAGCCCAAAATAAAATTCCCATTATTATATTATATTTTTTATATGATTCCAAAATTAAAACCCTTTTATAATTAAATTTTTAAAAATGATAAAAATTAATTCATAAACACATAATATATAATTCATTAAAAATAATGTTTTGGAATAATATATCTTATGTTTTTTAATATCAAATATTCGTTTATAAAATACATATTTAATATAATAATAATGTTTCATGTATTTATAATTCTTACTTTTATGATAATAATTTCATAAAATTAATTTAATTAAAAAAAGGTATTTTTCATTATTTACAAAGAAGCCAATTTCTTTTTTGAAAAATCTAAAAAATTCTGGATAAGAAAATATTTCCAAGAAGAATAAAAAATGATGTTAATTTTTTCAAATTCACATCATAAAATTTAAAATTTTATTTTTGAATAAAATGATATTATGAAAAACTATTTTATAAGAAAAAAATATTTTTGTTATATAAAAAATATTTTTTCTATCAAATAAAAAATAATTGGGTTTTTATATAATAATTAATTGATTAAAAAATAAAAATATCAACTATAAATAAAAATATATTTTTTTTAAAATTATATTTTTTATGAATAAATTGATTTTAGAAAAAGAAACTCTTAAAAAAGTATTAAAAATGATGACTTATCTATATTTCAAAATATTTTAATATATTTTAATATAATTCAAATTTCTACTTTAATATCCTCTAATGGTATCCACATAATTCATATGAATTAAATATGATCAAGTTTTAAATTTAAGTAAAGATTCAGTGAGCATGTATATTGTGAAAATCTCTATACGCTTGAACATATCACATATACAATGTTGTTGTAACTGTAATTTCTTTAGTTTGAAATCTTATTGGTTTAGGAAAATCCCATATAAATCCACTTCTCTTCGGATTTAGGAAAAATTATATTCATAAGGAATAATTCCACTTCAAGATTCTATTTCACCTTACTTTCTTTAATATTTTTTTTATATGGTAAATTCAATTTATACCAACTAATTTAACTTATATGTTTTTATAATATTATTTCATAATTATAAAATATTAAGGATTTTATTTTTTGTTTATCATTATGTGTGAAACATGCTATTTAATATATTATTTATTTAATGAAAATATATAGTAAAATATAGGTTTGTTACATTCTCCCCCTAAATAAGTTTCTCTATCATAATTTTAATTATTACTCGATAACGAAGCCAGGTAGGGGTATCTATAAAATGACTTGATGTTTATTTTTTAGTGAGGTATAAATAAAATATTTTTTACTTATAAAAACCATAATCTGAATAATGTGTTTCTTCTAAACCATTTTTGTTAAATACCTCTCTTGGTTTGGTGTTAATACCACTTTTCTTTTCCCTAAGTTCGTAACTCATGCTTGTAGTGAACTTTTATACTAAACTATTTTATTATATGACATGTGATTCCAAGTTTTATAGTATTTTTACCACACACATATATCTCTCACCCACATATTTTTTCAATATAGTAGTGTTGTCAGAAATTTTATGTTGAATGATGATGTAATCAAAGAATGCTCCTCCTTGTCAGATAGATTATTTAGATTCATGTTTTTATAGATACTAGACTATCCTATAGTTGTAACCTCCACTACACCAGCCTTCACCTTATCCATTTTATCCCAAAAATACATCTACAACTTCAATATATACCCATACATCAACATATTTTTTTATTTCACATGTAATTTCAATGACTACTTTACAAAAACCTCTCAGAAAACAGTTAGTGGGGGATGGATTCCTCACCATATCCACTCTCTGTGTATATTTATATTCCAAAATAGGAACTTCAAAAACATACATGGTTTACCATACACTATAGGACTTACATTCTTTATATAATCAAACCTAATTCTGGTATTTCTCTGAACCCTGAGGTCACTAGTGGCCTCCTTTTTAATCTAACCATTGTTTATTGTTCCACTAGTGGTGGGGTGTTGAATTCTAAATCCACCATTATCAAGGTTCATTATACTTTTATTGAAAAATTAGGTCTTACATGTGGAATTGGTAAATTTTTCAATGATTATGAATATTATTTTTTATTTTCATATATTTTTGTTTTGATCTAAATTTCACTCCACAGAAATAGATAGCTTTTCTTTCCTCCACGTATATTTTTTAATAGTGAGAGTGGTGTAGGAAATCTAACCAAGTTTAGTGAATATGGAGTCTGTGTTGAAATATTTAATCCATTACATAAAATCTATCTAAATAATCCTCCACATCTATTTTTTACATTCTTCAAAAAAATTATAAATGAAACCACTATAAAATTTTGTTCTTTATTTGATAAAAAAACATCTTGTTAGTATATGTTAAAAAAATTCATAAAAACATAGAGTGTCTGTAATAAATGTCCTATATTCATAATTATAATGTGGAGTATTTTTATCACAATCCACCTTATATATAGTCATTAAAAATTTTATACCTTGTTCCCTTTTTTGGTTATTTTTTACACCTAACACTCTTATCATCCTTTGCTTTATGACACTAAAAAGGTAATGACCAGTCTTCCACATATAAGGAATTAGATCGTTACTTGTGCCTTTAGAAACATAATTTCAACTCCCATAAATCAAACCAGCCTATAAATTTTCCAATTATAGCTTGATTTTGGATAATCTGCATTTACACAAGAAAATAATATTACAATTCCTAAGGAAATTCCTTTGGTTATTCTGCGAATATAGTTTAAATGTAGTAAATTGATCATTCAATATTTCATCATCTTTGTCCCTTATTATTTCATTAGAAATATCAATAACTTCATTTGTTTTTTGGGACTTCAAATATGATCACATTGTTAATCACATTTCATTATTGTTTGTATTGAATAATCACTTTGTTTCTAACTCAAGATCTAATTCTGATGGGTTCTTCATTGAGGTAATCTTTATATTGTCACTTGATCCAAGGGTTATTCTAGTTCCTTCCTTTACTATTACCATAATGGGTTGAAATGAGTGATGAAACATTAATAATAAAAATGAGTTATCGTAATTGTGAAATGAATTCAACATGAAAATGTATTGTTCTTTAAAAAATTTATATTATCCCATAGTTCTACATGTTCAACCTATATCAAAATTATCTGGATGTAGATTCGTTTAATTTTTATAACTTAATATTCTCAACCAAATAAATAAAAGTTACTAGGATTTCAATACATACAAGGAGTTTTAAATTGAATATAATTAACTAAAACATATCCTCGTCGATTTTCAAACTTGGTGTGATATTGGGAATCCTTTTCATGCAAAAGGTGATGATTAGTTAAAACCCAACCTTCCATTTTCGATTTCATTACCCAAAGGTACATCGGTGATAGATTTGAAATCCACTTGTAACATCCAGATAAGAATTCATTTCTATGGAAAACCATCTACTCAAGAGTTTACCAATATTACAAGATATCATCCTATACATAGACACATCTCTAAGGGTTTCACTCTGGTTCTCTAAAAAAACCCCGAAATAACTAAACTAATATCCCAAATAACTAAAATCTTCGCTGATATAAAATAAAATGAAACAATAAAAACATAACTTAAATAATAACATAAAATAATAATTTTTATAATATATCTCACAAAAATCCACACGACCCAAGGCTATAATGGTTTTATGCCTTTTAGATTAGCTACATAAACATCCTATTTTAAAATACTTGTAAAAAAATCACCATAATTAAACTTATCTAGATCCATCTTAGATATCTCACATGATATAGTTGTCTTCACAACCAAGGGAATTTAAACATAAGAAAGTGAATAATCTTAGACACTCAATAATGAAAATCATATTGTATTTTTTTTATCATAACAATGAATTAAAACCAGAAGAATATAAAAATATCTTAATAAAATGTCATATTTCAATATATGATAACCTTAAAAAATGAAAAAAAAAGATATAAGATGTAAGGGCCAAACCTTAAACATTACATATTCTAATAACTTTAAACTATATTTCACTTTATTATAATCCCAAATATCATTGAAGCTTAGAGATATAGATAATTTTGTCATACGTCCTCTATAATAAACACATACAAAACAAGTGTATACTTTTAAATAGTATCTATTTTTTTCATTAAATAAAACTTTTAAAATGGGGTGCATTTTTATCTCAGGAAATATCTTCGCAATATTCACCATTACCACATCCTTGTCCCTTATCTTACTTAAAACCCTTTCAAAAATCATTTTGAAACATGGGATGAAAAGAAATCTCAGTAATGTACATAAAATAATGAAAGAAAATTATTATTCCATAGATACTTATAACAATTTTCATTTTTCAAAATAAAATTAGGGTTCAAAATAAACATTTTCTTTTCAAAGAAACAAATTTCTCTACTGAAAAATCTTCATAAAAATTTCATAATAAAATTTATAGAAAAAAATAAAAATCATCAAGGTTTATTTTATATGATGAAAAAAATCATAAAAAATTCCCAAAGTTATACTATTTACCTATAAAATGTTGCATGTACTTTACTTAAAAAAATAATTCATTATCTTACCTTTCCAAAAGGTTATATTTTCATAAAAACCCATAGAAATAATAGATAAATCATACAGGAATATGAGGAATAATTTTCCTATCACTCTTTAAAATGGGATAACTTTTATGATTAAACATATATTAACCTTCATGGTCATAAATAAAATAACCATCAAAGTAAATTCCATTAATCTCTTAAGAGAAAATGAATAAAAAAAATCCATCCCTTAACCCAATGCATCCGAGTGATATAACAGGATGAAACATTCAAGGTTTATAATAGAATAACCAATCATCATAAACAATACCCAAGAATAATAACATAATAAAAGTATATAAAATCTAAAAAATTTATAATTACGCTAATATAAATATTCTTTTCACCTATAAGATAAAAAATTTAGGTACAAAAATATCCATTCTAAAAAATTAGAAAACACTCAAAATAAAGGGAAGGATGGTTTTTTTTTTCTTAAATAAAACATGGAATCTTTGAAAGTAATACAAGCATCAAATAACAGTTATCAAACTTGAAAAATTAATTATTATTGTATACATTAAAATATAATATTCAATTTGACATTTGAAAATATAGTCAAAATATTATATATGAAATAAATAAAAATAATCATTTTGAAAAACTTTTAAAGAAAGTTAAAAGTAATATTAAATTTAATTTTTAATTTTTTTAAGTTCATATAAATAAATCCATAATTTTAAAAAAATAGACATGGGAGAAAATGTAATTAAATGGAAACTTTAAATTAGAATTTTTATAAGAAAACCCCTTACCTTATGTGAGACTCCTAAAGTGAATTATTTTTATTTTAAAATAATAAACTTTGCTTAATTATTTACATTATTAATAAAATATCATACATTTTGATGATATTTAGTTCATAATTCAAAAATGGATTCAGTAATTTGGAAATGGTCAAAAAGGTCATTATTTAATCATATAAAAAATAATTATCGTGACTTAATTATCACTTTTAAATTATATTATTCTTTTAAAACCAATAATCAATGATGGTTATGATAAATGAACTACATTAAAATCATTCAGATGGTTGACAGTATGTATATGTGAGTAACGTTTCTATTTTTCAATGATTATTATAAAAATAAGGTAAGAATTATTTTATCTTTATAGAATTATAGTTATATCATAAAATACCTATTATATCTTTAAACATACTTATATATATCATTTATGTGATGTGGAAATAAATAATGGATCACATCACTTCATGGAGGGGGTAGTCCATACGCACATAGAGACAACATTATCATTTTCAGTGAATGGGAAGATAAGAAACTAAATGGTAAATTATATTTTAATAATTTTAAATATTTCATTACTATAATATATATATATATGAAATATATCATTATAACCAACTGTGAGAGGTGGTGATGGACAATGAATTACGTTGTTGAATGTGGTGATAATCATCCATACACAAGAATGATGGATTCTTTTCTGAATTTTTGGAGGTTAGAGAAGGATATAGGTTATTTAACTAACATAATAAAAACCTAGTATTTGGGAGATTCTTATGTTATTATATAATCACAATCATAGATTATTTTATGGAGACAGAAGAGGAAAATAATTCTCTAATAAGAAATATTCATCTACTTCGGAAATCCTCATTTTCTTTACACCTAATGACATCCACGTTTGGTATTTTTTTCAAACAAAAGAATTTAGAATGTGGGGTGTCATGTTAGGTTTGGATTACTATAGATCATAGTTGATCTAAAATTTTTATGTGTTTTGATGGAATGAAAATAAGAGGTTCCATTCAATTTCAGAGGGGAGCGACACTCATTAAATTTTTTAAAAATGTTACTATTCATAATGACCAATAATAAATGGGTCACATTTAGAAATTTTGGAACCCCTAATTCTAAATATGGAATATATTATGTAAAAAACAAAACACATAAATGGAATAACTTCAGCTAAAATTAAACTGGAAAAACATGATCAAAATTTTGTTTTTGAAAAATTCTCAATTAAAGTATAAAATGTTTTTATTATAAATTCATGTTTAAAATAAATTTAAAAATAATAATTTTATTATTTAAAATATAATTAATCTAAACTAATTTCTAAATTAATCAAAAATATAATTTTTCTATGAAATTTATTATAATGAGGATAATACTTTTAATAAAAATATATAATTTTATTATTCATTGAAAAACATGATTTTCTAAAAATTCTAAAAATTTCACCTCAATTTGACTTTAATATTATGAAATCAAATTTTTTTTTAATTTTATCAAATCATTTTCTAATATTTCTAGAAATTAAAAATAAAAAATATTTTTTATTAAAGTGTATTTTTCAAGCATAAAATGACTTTAATAAAAAATCATATTTAATAAGAATTAAAAATAAATTTTTTTTATTATGAAATTAATATATATTTCATAATATATCTATTCTTATTCATACCTAAAAATTAAACTACTAAGTTATAATAGACATATTTAAATAAAATTACTTGGGGGTTTGTTTATGTTTGGTGTTGCGTATCATATACACTATTAAACATAGTATATATTTTAAAATCTAGAAATATTACATTGTCCCCATTTAATAAATTTCATCCCTTAAATATGATTTTGGAGAGGATAATTAGATATTTAACATTTGAAAATACATTTTTTTTTGATATCCCACATTGTAAGAGGTGTTAATAACACTTTCTATTAAAAGAGTGAATGAGAAGTGCGAAGAACATCTAGAATAATAGATAATTAGGTCTCCAAATAGTATAACACTAGTGGAAAGTTAAAATAATTAAATTAAATAGAAATATGACACCTAATGATAGGTGTAGAGTGATATAAAACATGGTCAACAGAAATTTAACAATCACAAAAATCATAAAAATATAATGGGTAAAGAGACCATCAGTTTATTGAAAATAAGGTGAGAGGAAAACATTATTACTTAAAGATCCTTTTCCCTATATTTGAGGAATTTATTTATAGTCTAGACTAATAGAAAAATAAAATATACATATTTTAGAAGTATAATTTCATCCTGTAATAAATTCTCATGACAATATCTTCTATTTTCGAAGAACAAGCATGATGTTTTTTAAGACAAAAGTACTAGAATATAATTCTAATTGGTCATATAATTATATAAAATCCTAAAAAGTTGTTCCTCGTATTATTTTATAATAAAAAAAGAAAAAATAGTTAGAAAAAGGTAAGATAATTTACAAAATGTGTAGATATTTTTATGAATAAATAATACATTCATCTATAAAATTCAATAGTAATACCCAATGTTAAAACAAAATCATTCTGTAAAAAACAATAATTATAATTACTAAATATATTTTTGGTTATCATTGATACCCAAATATTATAATGATTTGATCACATGTTTATATAATATTTATCTCTAAATCACGTAATCCACTCTCAAATTCTCATACCAATAATTTATTTGACATAGTCATATAATCTAGAAGATATGATAATCATTTTATATGTGACCTGAATCACCATAAGGCCACATTAAAATCATATATGCATCCAAAATATATTTCATTCTTTAGTCTCGAAATAAAATTCTATAATATTCAATTTAGCTTAATAATATATGGTTCTATATAGTGTATTTCTTTCAAAATTAAATTAATAACCTAAACACCAAATCAATTTTCAATCACATGGTTATATCTATGAAATAATATATATTCTCATAATCAACATATTCAAAAAAAAATCCACACCAATCAGGATATCACATTTTCCAGCGGTAGGCATGGAAACCTTGGTACCCTACCGTTTTGGGTTCATGCCCAATAGCATTTCCAGATGAGATAGGTCATCACCCAAATTATACATTTTTCTTTTTTATCATAATATATCAATATTATTCTTATAATTTTCCAAAAATATGTTGAGCATCCTCAAAAATATCATTAATCATAAAATCAATTTTTAAAATCTATGGTTTTCTATATAACCCAATTTTCCTCAAAGTCAAAATATCTTAATTGACTATCATAAGTAACATGTTAAATCAAAATTTTATTCATACCTTTACCATATTTCCTTAGATGACTATCTCTAAAAATTATCACCTTTTCACTACACCACTTTTTAAAGGTATCAATATAATCTAACATATGCTTCCAAATTTTGAACTCAAAATATACTATATATTTTTTCAAAATTCTCATAACATTTAGAATATATGATACTATCATTGATAAACACTTATTTCATTCAATTTATTTATTAAAACTTTAACCATGAATTGACATCATATCCATTGATATGAAATTTTTACATATGATTCATCAATATAAACTCAATCATGATTCATACTTAGATCATATGAAAATAAATCAAACCATTAATATATACATCAAGGCCTTTCTTTGTGTTGTTGATATCCTATTTATATTTCTTTATGATGTTCATATCTCTTGAAAATAAATAGTTAAGTCTGTGGTGGAATTTCTATTTCCTAATGATATGGATGAGTTTATATTTTGAAAACAAATAAAATAAATTCAATTATCAATAGAATTTTTGGATAAATGAAAATCTGTTGGAGAGATCAAATAGTTTATTTCCAATGATTTAGATGTTGAAAAGGATTCCAAAATCATTTGAGCAAAAAATTTCAATGATATTTATTATTAAATTATATGGAAAGGATAATCAGATAGTGTGAGATCATTTTCCTTCTATATTTATAAATAACATTTAATAAAAATAAAATAACATCACATAAATATAAAATGAATTATTGTATGTTAAAATGAAAATTTTCCTTATAAATACAATATCCATGGAAATTTTATAAAAAAACATGTAATTTAAACAAAACTCGATAAAAAATATATTTTAATGTCAAAGGATATCTCATAACTTTCTAATTACATCCCTAAAAATTTAACACCATTCTTATGAAATAATCCTTCATGTTAAACCTAAGGGTTACACTCACCATAACCCAATAAAATGTCTCTAAAAATCACATTAATCACTCTAAAATCACATCACCTAAAAAATTAAAATGGGTTTCCATACCTTTTAAATTTTAATCAACCATAAATTTTTAAAACCATGAGGGTATAAATAATTTTTATTTTAACCATGCATGAAAACATCTTAATACCCTATGTTTTCTAAACAATTCTTCTATACAAATGGAAAGGATTCAACTCTAAACATTACACATTTTAGTGAAATTAATATATAATTCAATTACTGTATCTCAAAATATATTTATTGTATATATTTTGAGATAATTAGGTCAAATATCAAACAAAATAAACACATACATTACATTTTTATTCTTATACTAAGTATCATTTTTCTCATAAAAAATTTTAAAATAGAAAAAATTTTATTTTCATGACATGTATTAACAATTTTTATTTTGACCTCATTTGTTTTGCTACACATCCTTAAAACCCAGTGAAAAAAAATATTTAAAAATTTATGAGAACAAAAATCTAGTCATGGTAAATAAAATAAATAATAAAAACTATTACTCCATGGATACTTATAAAAATATTCATTTTCTAAAATAAACATTGGGGTTCAAAATAAAAATTTTCTTACCCAATAAAACAACTTATCTATCAAATTATTCGGATAAACAATTAACCTGAAATATTAATGGAATAATAAAACTAATAATGGGTAATTTGAAAAAAATAATTAATCAAATATCCTTTTCAAAAAGTTATACCTTATTCCCTTAAAAATATCATGAACTTTATTTAAAACATAAAAATGTTATCTTTCATTTGAAATCATAATATTCTCATAAAAACTCATATAAGACATAATTAAATCACAAAGTAACATAGGAAATCATTTTCATTTAAATCATAATATTCTCATAAAAACTCATAGAAGATATAGTTAAATCACATAGAAACATGGGGAATCATTTTAATATCACCCATATGAATAGGATAAACATTATGGACACAAATATAATAAAATTAATGGTTATAAACAAATAACCACCACATTTTCACTTGGAATAAAAACCATTGTAAATTCCCATAACCTCTTGGGAGAAACTTAATCATTTAACTCCACACTATTTCCCAATATTTTGGAGTGCCAAAACAAGCTATCATAATAAAATTTTATAATATTGAAACCCATCCTCATAAACAATTCCCATGGACCATAACATAATCAGATTATATGGATTCTTGAATTTTCATCATTAAACTCATAAAAAAATTTCTTTGAACCCATATGAAATTATTTATCGACAGAAAAATATCCATTTAAAAAATATTTTTCAAAACACACAAAATAAAAGGGATTAGGGGTTACTATTTGAAGAAAATATGGAATCATACAAAAGAATCTAAACATCAAATTATAGTTAAAGTGGCATCAAAATTCATTGTCTTCATATAATTTAAAATACAACACTCATTTTTTCTTTTTCAAAAAAATTAAATATGTCCTATATAAAATACATAAAAAGATTAATTTTTAAAATCCATAGAAAAGAATTTTAAAAAGATATAAAATAACCTTTTTAATATTACATATCCAAATAAATGCATCCATAAATCAATTTTAAATATTTTATGTGGAAGATAAAGAGTCTAAATTGAAATTTTAAAATTGGATTTTTAAAATAATATCCCTTACATTGAATTTGGATTGTCATGTAAATTCAGTATATTCCTAAATAATAAACTTATGTTCATTATTTAAATTATTAATAACCATTTTCATGTTTATTATTCCATTTATTTTATATCTTACCCTACAATATTTAATTATTTAATATATTAAATCCACATTAGACATTATGACAACATTCAGATTATATGTCCAAAAGGGATTTAGTAAGTTATTTATAGTCCAAGTTTTCGTTATTTCATCGTCTATAGAATAATTATCATGAAATAATTACTTTTTTGCATAAATTAAACATTGGAAACCAATAATTAATTATTGTTTTGAAAAATAAACTACATTATAATCATGTATATGGTAGTTCATATGTATACACGTGTAATGTTTCCATTTTTAAAAGATAATTAGGGAAAGAACATAAGTACTATTTTATATCCTCATAAAGAAAATTATATCATAGATAACAAATTATTTCAATAAAAATACATATATATATCATCTATGGTAAGCCATAATGATAAATGAATCACATTGCTTCGTGGTGATGGTAGTCCACATGTATGCACGAAAAAATGTTATCATTCTTCAATGAATGAGAGTTTAATAAATTATATAAAATTCTGTTACGTCATTTAAGGTATTTATCCTCGATATTTTTGTTTCCTTATTTTTTTGGGTGTGTTTTGGGGATTTTGAGGATAGTATTCCTTGGATATGGAAATTGACATAATGTCTGAGGATATTTGTTTATTTGAATTAATGGTGTCATGGGATAAATGTAAATAATGATTATGAGGATGTACTTTGAAGTCCAGGTTGACTTATGGTATTTTTCGAAGTGTTTCTGAAGAGTCTCACCATAGAAAAGTTTCACATCATAAACTTATTACAAGATGTGAAACCATTACTGATTTGATATCGTGAACCCATTCGAAGTGTGAAATATTTAAATTTCATGAGACGTGGTGACAATATGAAAAATTATATCAGTGTTTGTTTAACTTAGGTTATTCCTTTTTGGGATATAAGGATTTCATAGATTTTATGTCATGAACTTAGGATTTAAATATTTTAATACTTGTGGTTTATAGGTTTTTATTCACTACATATCTGATATATATTTTATTCTACCATATCCTCCTCTATTGAAACCTAATATCCCTCTTGAGATATTTTGGGGATCTCTTACCCTTCCAAATCATTTCATTAGTTGATTAATCTTTACTTTGGTTTTGATACATCTCTCCAGGTAATTTATCTCTTTACTTCTTTTTTGTGATTGGTTATAGTAATACTTTTTCACAATATTTCCAGATTCATTGGTCTTGAGGTATTTATTATTATGATCATTTCCAGATCCATTGTGTGATATTTCTATGTAGGATAACCTTTCTGTTGGTTTTCATGCGGCGTTTGAGTTTCTTTAATCACTTTTTTTATCTTTTCTTCATAATTTTTTTTTATTTTAATTTATTCTTTGATGTAAATATTGAATATAGGTCCTTCGTTGTTTTCTTATAGTTCTTCTATGTTGGTAGATCTTATAGGAAGCATGTGTGACCTGAGTTTTATGTAGGTGGTTCTATCTATAGCCTATGACGGATGAACTATATTTCTCAAGTTTTTATAATCTATCTTATGAATTAATTTTCATGTGTGAACTGTGGCATGGAAATAGGTTTAGGAAAAATATGGTTATCCCCATGTTTTGGTAAAAGAAAAATTTATTTTCAAATTATTCAGAAATGAATTTATGAAAAAAAAATCAAACAATGGTTTTGATGAATTACTTTGGAAAATGTAACGCAAGGGGGGCCTTACGTACTTCAGTGGAATGTGTAGAAGTATTACTCATCTATTGATACTTTATAATTATTCACTCATGTAGTGTCTCTATACTCCATATGCCCATTTTTATAGAGACTCGTTATACCTTTTGGTAGGTACACTTTATGGGGTGTTATTACACTCTCTAGACTCGATGAAAATATCTAGAGACTGGATGAGTGTTATTATCTATAACTTGTTATAAGTGTTCTAGCTATCCTAACATGTTATGATCCTTGGCATGATATTTTATATGCTTTTGTTTTTATCTCTTTAGATTTTATGTGATATTTGATACATGATTTGGTTTAACTATTTTATTATATGTTATGTTCTTTGAAACTCTTTTAACGTGATTATTTTAAAGAGTGAAAAACGGGGAAATATTGTTCCATGATTTATCTATAAATTTTTTTAAATATTATCACAATTTGTTTTATTTAAATTTGATAATGTTCATATTATTTAACAAATATATGTTATTGAACCCCTTGGAGGGATCCTACTGATATTGCTTTTCTCACACCTTGTGCACCCCTTCATCAGTGCACCGACTATATTATTCCTTTTGATGAAGGAAAAGGAAAGTTGTTGTAGTAAGGTAGTGAGGTTTCTGTCATCTCTTTCTAGGTATCTAGTTTTAAGATAGTGGTATTTTTTCAACTTCATCACATATAGTAACTATTTCAATTATATTTTTATTTTATGTTATACTTTTACTACAAAGATTACTTACCTAATTTTTGGTTGTATCGGTTCTATTATTTTCTATTTGTTTCAACATATATTTATTATTTAATATTCCATTGTTTCTTACTAACTTGTGTATATATATGTCACATTAACTGATTCAAGTTTGGAGAAATTCTTTCCTAAAGTTTTTGTTGACCCATGAGTTTTAGTCACCATCCCATGGGGATCGAAAACGCCCTTCGTTTATGTGACTGTTTGGGTTATGTATCAATTTAATAGGGTATTTGGGTCGGGTTATTCACATTTTGATATCAAATAAATAAGGTTTATACTTTGTTTTGGGAAATATTTATATTGTATATAGGATTTTTGGGTCTTATAGGGTATGTTGTATTGAGTGACTAGCCAGATCGTACATTGTGTGACACATGTTACCATAGGATGTTGGGATGTTTGTCTCTTGTGTTTAATTTTTTATCTTAACCTCTATTTTACATATGGTTTTATAATTTTTTCTAAAATTATTCTATTTTATAATAATTTATTCTATTTTAGTGTATAATAATTTACCTCCAATAAATCTTCCATGGACTCCTCAAGAGTTTACAATGAATTCTCTTCTAGGGAATACACCTCTAGATAAGAATGTTATTGAGGATATTGTGCAGATATTAAATTATGCATACAATAATATATCAAAATTCTATAAAAATATTATTGATTTATAAATAGAACTTGTAAGAATAAGGGATTGATTATAGGAGTTCTTATGTAAGAATCGACTTTCATTTTAGGGTAAGAATGAACCTCAATGGGAAGAGTACTAGATAGAAAAGATCGATCAGATCTTTATCATCCTTGATACATTCAGGTATATAATGGTGAAGTGTGTGGAATTAAGTTTCAAATATCCTATCAAGGGATGGTGGTATTCAATAGTATAGGAGGATAAATGCATGGTCTTATACTGGAATGGTTTAAAGACGAACTTTATTCATTAGTTTTTTCTAAATTCACTAATAATGGAAAATTCTCTATAGTTTTCTTACTTATTATAGGGAGATATTTTGGTGTCGGCTTACACCAATGAGTTCACATAACTATATATTCTTTCTTTAGATGTAGTAAGGAATGACCAGTTGAAGTCTCAAAAGTACCTATAGGGTTTTCCACCCCATTTCATATTGTATATATTAATGTGGAAGCTTTCTACCTATGCAGAGAAAATAGATATAGAAATAATTGGATAGATGTATATAGTAGGAAATGGTGGTTATTATACCCCTTTTTATCCACCCAATGACTACTTTAGTTGTGTGTGGGGGAGTAAGAGGAATTTCCATGATCATTACAGTAGTGGGGTGGTGATTCATAGCAGCATGCCTCCTCTGCACCTTTGTTTCTATCCATTAGTGTTTCCTAGACATTTTATTACTATATGAACATTGGTAACACCCGGTGTTCTTGTTTCATTCTTATGGTGTTGTATAAATGTTTTAGACTCTATAGTTATCTACAGAATTTTTGATAGACTATGTCTACGCTTCATTATGGTCAAGGATCACTAGCTACAAAGGCTGCTTTGGTACTTCCAGTTTCTTCATATACTACAAGGCACCAAAAAAAGGACATAAGAGTGAATTACCTTTATATAGTGGATAATATTCCAATAGTGTTTGATAGGGATCTAGTGATAGTGAGTGGTTACATCATCATTGCATCTTCAGGAACAACTACTTTATTTGATACATTTTCCAATAACTTTTTGATATCTACACATTTTGTGAATATTATGAAGCTTCTGAAAGAACTCATGCCCTTTTATATGGAGTTATATACACCTCTTGGAAAGAGGAAATATTAGGGTTTTTTATAACCTTTATATTCATTGTCGATAGTTTATGCAGAATTAGTTTGAGATTTCTATGTTCTAGATCATAACTTATTAGACATCATCATCAGGATAGATTGTGGTATTTATTATCATGTTAAGATTGGTTTCTATTTTTAGTGTGTTTTTTCTTTTCTACCAATGTTAGAAATCATTTTTTAGGGATAGTGGGTTTCAAGTTATGGCCACTTAGGACATTTCTACCAGATCTCAGGAATAAGTTGTCTACAACAATAATTTAGTCGGATTATGGTTCTTCAATTGTTGATTTTCCAACTGTTGTTTGGGAATTTTTTGATGTTTTCCCATATAATTTCTTTGTTATTCCTCTGTATTGGAAGGTATATTTTACAATTGAACTAAGTAAGGTTATTCTTCAATTCTTAATACCCTCATATATTTTTTTAGTGTATTTAAGAGAGCATAATATTAGGTTGCATGATCTGAGAGTGAATGGTTTTTTCCCTATTTTTCAACTTAAGCCTCCCTTGAACTCCTTTGCACGAATTTTTATGGTTTTATATTATTGGGTGTGTACTGCAGAATGTTTAATTGGATAAAAATTAAGAATAAGTATCATTTTCCCTATGTGGATAACTTTCTTGACCAATTAAAGTGGGAAAAGAAGTTTTCTATGATCGATTATTTCTTGGGTTATTATCAGATCAAACTTCAGAAGTTTGGTATAAATAATAAATATCTCTTGAGAATTTATAACCATTATTGGTATTTTATGATTCATTTTCATCTAAAAAATTCCAATACATTTTTTATTTCTTTGATGAACTGGTTATTACATGATTATCTTTAATTTTTTCTGGTTGTTTTGGTGGATAATTATTTTTTCTTAATTGAGATATGAGGTGAGCATGAGAACCATTTAAGGTTGGTTCTAGAGATCCTAAGAAGTTATAGTTTGTATGTAAATATTTCCAAATGTAGTTTCTTCATCCAAGAAGTGATGTTCTCAGGGGACATTATACTTAATCAGGTATTATAGGTTGATCTTGGGGAGGGGGTAGTTATCTTACAATGGTAAAATCTATGTAATGTCTTTGAGATTTGGATCTTCATTGGTCTTGATGGATACTAACAATAGTTTTTCAAGGATTTCTCAAATTTGTCTTCATATTTGACTACTATTACCTAAAAAGTGATTAAATTCATATGGAATGCAAATTTTAAGTCTTCTTTTGATGATATGGAATGATTATTAACATTATCCCCTATTCTAATCTTACCAGTGCCCAGTAAGGGTTGTGTGATGTTATGTAATTCTTATAGTGCAAGTTTAGGTTATATGTTAATTGAATATGATCATGTGGTTGCTTAAGACACTCTCCAACTTCAACCACATGATAATAAATACACCAAGCATGATTAATTGCTTCCCATGGTTATCCACGTTCTTAAATGTTGGTAGCACAAACCTTTTGGGGAGAGGTTCACATTATTCCCTAACCATAAGATTCTAACAAATATATATTATCATAATGAATTTAATATCATAGAGAAGTGGTGGATGGAATACCATCAGATTTTCTAATTCAAAATCTCATACACTATATGTTAGGGGAATGTTTCTACAGATGCTCTCAATAAGAAAGTAATAACACAGGATGTACTGGAATCAAAGAAGGAGTGCAACATTATAGGGGAATTCACTAAGTTGCACCTAGCTTATTAGGATGATGTTTTAATTATTTTTCTGATCTATGTTTAGATTTCATTATATCTCCTCGAGTTTATTTTGTAGGATCAACAGGTAGAAAATTTGTTATGTGAAATTATAGAAACCTTGTATGTTGGGGAGGCCATTTCTAGTAGGTCTCTCGATTAATATGGAACTATACATTATGGGGAGTGGGTATTCATCCCAACACCTCTAAGGAGGTCATTTTTTATTGACTATCATAGTTATTTGAGGTCTGTTTATTCCATAACTACAAATATGAATTATGAAATGATTTAGTGATTCTTGTGGATAAGTATGAAGCATGACATTTTAGATTATGTTTCACACTATTACACATTCCAAAAGATAAATCTAGAACATATAAAACCATATGGGTTTCTCTTTCATCATCTTCTGTGAGTTTGGAAATTTAAATAGGAGTCTGTGGACTTTTTTTATATTATCACAGACTCCCTAAGGGAAGAATTCAATCTTAGTGTAGATTTATCGATTGATAAGGTCAGCTCATTTCATTCTGATTAGGGATACCCCTATAGGGAATACTTGGTCAAGCTATATGTGTAGTAGTTTTTGGTATTTTATAGGGTTACCGATTCCATTATTTTAGATAGGGTTCTTAGTTTTACCTCATGGTTTTGGAAGAGTCTTTTAGATGTGATGGGGACTCAGTTCAAGTTGAGTACAACTTACCATCCACAGAAATATTTCTCGATGGAGTGTGATATTTAGATCTATGAGTATATTCTATGTTCCTATGACTTCGATTTTAGTGTATCATGTTATATCCATATAGCACTATTTGGTCTTCCGATATCATTAGTTATTATTCATCGATCATAATGGTACCCTTTAAGGATTCATATGGTCACCTGTACAAGTCTCCTATCTGTTGGGAAGAGGTGTGAAATTCCTATTCTATGGGACCAAGTCTCATTTGGTAGAAATCGTCAAGGATTCCTGATATATATCAGTGTATGGTTATATTTCTAAGTCAAAAGTAATGCTATGTGGGTCATTAGCAATGTCCTTAGAAGTTTTACATTGGTGAGAAGGTTTTCTTGATTGTTTCTTCTCATTTGGGTCATCATGGACATAGAAAATAGGGAATGATGGCCCTGAGATATGTTGTGAAATTTTAGGTCATCGAGAGTATTGGGAGGTATTATAATAAGTTTTAATTTGCAATTTATTTGATGGTTATTGGTGATGTTTTCCACACATCTTAGTTTAGGAAGTTCCATCCTGATCCCTCTCAGGTTATGAGTTGGGAAGACATCGGGTTGGAGCCAAACATTTTTGTTGTAGAAAAACCAGTGGAGATCATTGAATCTCAATGAAATGTATTTCTTGGGGAGTTGATTATATTGATTATAGTATTATGGAAACACAATTCATATTCTCATGACACTTATGAGTGTGTCGCTGATGAGGAAGAAGTAGACTCATGTATTTCTTGACATTATTCATTCACGTGACTTCCTAGAGATGGAAAGTATAATGGTAGAGATTTTATAACATCTCATTTCCTTATTAATGTTGTTTCACATCTATTTTTTTATTTCCCTCTTTTTTTTGGGTGTGTTTTTGGGCTTCTGATTATTGAGATACATTGTTGGGGGAAATGAACTAACTTTTGGGGATGTATGTTTATTGTAATTAATGGATTATAGGTATAAATATGAAAAGGGATTAATAGTATATTCTTGGGGGTTTGTAACTACCTTTTTATATCTCTAAGTGTTTCTGAAAAATATTCCTACTGAAAATTTTCATGTTGTGAACTAATTAAATGATATGAAACCTTTTATGGGACGATTCCATGAACTAGTTAAAATCGTGAAATGCTTACACATAGTGAGACTTATTCACATCATGAAAATTTTGATCAGTGTTTTTTTAAAATGTGGTGATACATTTTTTAATATATATGGATTTCTTGGATTTTATAGTCAATAGTTTTTTATGTAATGCGCATCTGATTTCTTTTTCATTCAGCTACATCCTCCACTCTCAAAATTTAGGAGCTCTTAGTTGATATTTTTCAGAACTAAAATCCTTATGAATCTTATCTTATGATGATTGATCTTCATTGTGGCTTCACTACATCTCCCCAGGTAAGTGATATTTATATTTTTTTCGTAGTAATTCCATTTCACTGTGTTTTAAGATATGTTTGTATTTTGGTGTTGACTCCCTTAAACCTTTCTAGATATGTTGTGAGATATTCCTCTAAATGCTATCTATTATGATGGTTGTGGTTTTTAGTGTGGGCTTCATAAGGTAAGTGTTATTTTTTCTTCTCTACTAGATGTTTCTCTTATTGAATTGATTCTGACATGTAAGGATTGATTATAGGGCCTTCATTTTTTGTCATTGAATTCTTATGTATTAGTGGATCTCATTATGGCTATGTGTGACCCGAGTTATAGGTAGGTGGTTACATCTTTATCCTATGTGGGATGAACTATGAGGTTATGGTTTTTATAAATTATTTTATAAATTAATTTCATGATTGAATTATTATTTTTTTTGAAATGGGGTTTTGAGAAAAGATAGTCCTCACCCTGTTTTGGTAAAAGAAAAGGTAATTTTCAAATCATTTTGAAATATATTTATGAAATGGTTTCAAAATAATGGTTTTTGGTGAAATTATTTAGAAAGTGTAGCACATGGGTAGCCTTGGGTAATTGGGTGGAAGGTATAGAAATAGGCCTCATCCATTGATACTAACATACGGTTCAATCATGGTGTATTCCTCTACACCCAAGGCAAATTTTTCTAGAGACCTGATTAGAGGATCACTTTCTATAGTGTTTATCTCCTCTTAACATTAAATTCATATATCTATAGACATGATGTGTATGATTTTCTATGATTGATTTTGAGTGTTCTAGATATCTGAACATGTTGTTACCCTTGTCAGGGAGTTACATGTGCTTTGGTTTGTACTACTTTTGACTTGATGTGATTTGTGATGAATCTTTTAGTTAAACTATATTTATATGTGGGTTATTTCTTAAAAATATTTTACCTAGATAATTTAGAAATTTTGGAAAAGGGGAAATATTTTCCCAGGATTTTGATATAAAAACAATTTAAAATTTTATCATACCTTGTTATCATTAAAGTTTAAAAAGTTTATATTTTTGTATAGATACTTATTATAAAATATTTGGGTGTAATACTCTAGAACCTATTTATCTCACATCATGTTCACCCCTTTAGTGGTATATATATCATGTTATATATTTTAATGTAGGAAATAGAAAGCCACTAGAGTGAGGTGAAAATGTTTCTGTCAGCTATTTATAGACAGATTGTGGTGAAATGGTGGGTGTTTTCTCATGCTATCATATGATTTAGTTGTTTCAATTTTCGTTTTCCATTATTTTTTTTCTTTTACATTAGATATTTCTTAGCTACTTTTGGTTTGTATCACGTCTGTTGTTTCCCTTTATTATGACTTATATTTCTTTTTTAATCTTCTGTTTTTCTTCCTTCCATTTGTGTGTGTGTGTGTGTGTGTGTGTGTGTGTATGTATGTATGTGTATGTATGTATGCATTTCATGTTATTAGCTTTAGTTTTGGATAAATCATTCCCTCTAGTAGTTTTTAATTCCTGGGTGATAATCATCAGCCCATGGGGATTAGGAAGGTTCTTCAGGTTTGTGATAGTTTGGGTTGGGTACCGGTTTAAGAGTGTATTTGAGTTCAGTTCTTCATTAATTAAATGGTATATTATCTCTTTATAATGATAAATATGTCATTAATATCACATATATACATTAAATACATCAATATAAATAGTTATTCTAGTTGGTTATGGAAAATGAATTTCATCGTTCTCTGAGGAGGTAGTCCATCGTATGAAAAAATGACAAATTCCTTTCCCATTTGATGTATGTTGAAGATATAAATAGGTTATTGAATTAAAATAAAAAAAATCTCATTATTTAGTTGGTAGTGATTTTGTTATATCACCATTTTCATGGACTATTTGAACAACACTGAAGAATAAATTATACAAAAAAATCAGTTAAGAAGTATACTTCTTTTTTGGAAAACATCCTTTACTTTACAATATACGACCAATTAGGATGAAATTGTGCCTAAAATATGGAATCTCCAACATGTAAAGTGTTGTTATGAAGTTATTTGGGTAGATATTTTCCAATAAAAATGGTTATTTATCTTTTAATAAATGTGAAAAAGATGTGACCTTTTATAAAAGAGGGGAGGGGTACTCTTGGAATTTCTTAAAATATTAACTTAATGTAAATACATTTAGATCTCCAAAATGTATCCAAATTGATAATATTATAAGATAATTATATTTTGAGTTGAAATTGTCACATACAATAAAATTTGGACATGGTTGGATCACATTTTTACCCCTATCATTTTATTTTAACACTTCATTAATACTTTTCACAGTTACCGTGATTTCAGTATTTTTATGTTTTGGGTGTTAATATTGTCACTATAAATAGAAAAACAATCCATAAATGGAAATTAGTTGATATTATCCACCATATCCCAATAACATGGTTGAAGATGCAATTTTTAGGAATTTTAAATCATTTAATACAATATTTTATATTATAAAATATCATTAATGATAGTTTTTTAACTATTCATTTACTTTTACTTAAATAACATCAAAAAAAATAATTCAAATATAATAAATTTACACTTCCATAACATGTTATATATATCCACATAAGTCATGGATTATAATAATTATTTCAAATTATATTACTTTTGATACTTTAAATATCAATTATTTTTTTATTAGTTGAATAATTTTAATATCAACAATACGTAATACTTTAAGGAAATTATTTCATCACTATAAAATAAAAATATATTTATCATATAAAAAAATATATCTTTAAAATGAATTTAAATACTAGAACATATCCTCTATTTATCACATTTTTAAATATTTTATAATCACTAAAATAAAGAGTGAAACATTTTTGGATTTATATTCACTTTAATATTATAATGGTAAAAATCAAGTATAAAAATAATAAAATGGTCATATATTAAACTTTTTTATTATTATAATTGTTATATACTCATCAAAAAAAATTAATCCATGTCTTAGAGTCATTTTTTAGTTTTCATTATTTAAATTTTTACCATAATTACATGATTTATCATTTATTATCTTAACAAAATTACTAAGGTAACTCTTCATAATGGAAAAAAAATAAATGGGTCTTATTTAAAAAAATTTAAAAATTGATTCCAAATAGGGAATCTATTTATCAAATTTAAAGTTATAGTAATAAAAGAATTTAATTTAATTTTTAAATGATGATATATAATGAAAACAAATTCCAAAAAATTCCCTTCTATGTATAAAAATGTTTAATTATAATTTCTATTATAAAATTAATTTAAAAGATATAATTTTATAATATTAAATAAAAATAAACTAATGAAGTTTTTAAAATAATCCAAAATATAATTTTACTTTAAAAATAATCGAAATGAAAATATAACTTTCAAAAATAATCTATATTTTCAATATTCATTGAAACCCAATATTTTGAGAAAATTCAAAAATTTCAAATTACCCTAATTTTAATATTATTATTTCAAAATTTAATTTTATTATAGAAAATAAATTTTCTAGATCTTCCAAAAATAAGCTAAAAATAATAATTTTTGAAGAATACCTATTTTTGAAGAAATAAATTGACTTTAATGAAAATTGAGTTCTTATTACCTAAGAATTTTTCAATAAAATTGAATTTATTAAGACCTATATATATTTTTCTAATGAAGTTATTATTATTCATACCTTCCAATTCAATTTTTAGATTATAAAATTCATATTTAAGTAGTAATATTTCAGGGTTTGTTTAAGTTCAGTGTTGTGTATCTTGTAAGCTATTGAACATAGTATTTTCTTAATCTAGAGATATTACATAATATCATAAAAATATCATTAAGTTAGTTTAAAATTCATGATATTTTTAAAATTATCTATCAATAATACTAAAATTAATGTTCACGATATAAAGGTGTGGAGTAATTTAAAAATAAGGTATAATCATGACAAAAAGGAATTTCATGGAAGAGAAAATCAACATAAAATTTTGTTATAATATTATATAAAACATGGAAATGTGGAATAAAAATAATATTAGAAATACCTTTGTTATAAAACCTAGTATTCCCATTCATATGTGAACAAAATAATTATCTCGATGTCTGAAAATGTGGGAAAACACATTATGGCCAACCATATATAAACAAACTCATTATTTTTACTCCCTATTATCTCCTAATATATAAAAATCAATATATAAATTAATGGAAAATATAGGACCCCACCAATCAACAACCATACATATTCTTTCCACATAAAAACAAACATCCAACATATCTTATCGAACCCATGGTAGAAGAATTAGTTTCATAAACATTCCAAAAATATTATATAACATAAACATAAAATATCATAGGATATTAAAAATATTATTTTATAAACGGAATAATATCATAATAAAGTATAAAGGATGATAAAAAATAATTTATAAGATAAAAACATGGTGGAAAAAAATAACTGAAAACTCAAATAAAATCATAAAACCTTTTAAAACAATTTATAAAAGACTAAGTGAAAATTAAATTCAAACACATTTCTAAGGGAATAAAGAGAATAATTTTGAAAATCATATTTTAAGTAGTTCCAAATAAAATATTTTGGAAAATAAATAGTGGTTATAAAAATATAGTTGAAGATAAAAAATTATTTTGAAATTGTGGAAAACCCCCCTCTTAATAATATTAATTGTGTTTGTTTGAAAATACTAATTATTAAAAGAGTATGAATTGTTAATTTTGAAAATAAATAATGATATTTTTAAGATTAATATAAAATAATCCATTTTATATTTACCAAAAAGAGAGAATAACCATTCTGATAATAAGAATAAAAAAATTGATTAAAAGATTCATTGGTATCAATAATATCTATTCTTACAAACTTGACACTTCTATTTTAGAAAACATATTATAAATTAAGTAGTTGTTAATGATGAGAAGTAATTTTCTCAGATAATAATATGGTATACCATAAAATATAAAGGAAATGGTTAGATCAATTAAATCATATATTATTTTTTAAAATTGAGTAAAAAATTGATACAATAAATTCAAAATTGATTTATTGAAACACTAATGGAAATTATAATGATAGAATCAGAGGATCTAAAGTTTAATATAATTAATGAAAATTAAAATATCATTAAATAGAAAATAGTTTCATATTTTAAATCAATTGGTTAGTGAATACATCATATTAAAGAAGTTATCGCACAAAATATTAAATATTTCCAATGGAATTGATAATTAGACATGTAAACCCTTAGCATTAGTCTTGATATCCATGGAAGTTCCTTAGAATACTATATAAAAATAAATATATTAATAACTAATTTAAAAACCATATTCATACCTATATTTATTAATAAATTTCATTTATAATTATTATTTATGTAATGGTCATACCCACTAGGCTCCACTTATCTGGCATGAGGTTGGGATGCCCCAAACCTAATCCTTCCTCAAATAGTCTAGGGGTTGGATCCAAGATCCAAGAAGGCATAATGTAAATGGGAGGCCATTTCCTAATAAAGTGGTACATACACACCAAATTATATAGTTATAAATATGTAGTGAAATATAATAAATGATAGTAACATATAGAGTAAAACCATACATATAATAACTTTTCAAAAATATAAGAGTTAATGATTGTATAATATAAAATGAAATGGGAAAAATAAATTCCAACTATAAAGAAGTCCTAACCTGAAAACAGAAGGAAACTAAAGAACACTAAGGAAGTCTATCTCTATATCTCCATGCCTGGCCACCATATCGGGTATCTACAAAAAAGTATCTCTAAGTTCCACTGATGTATCTCTCAATATTCTTATCATCTGTACAGGACAAAACTTGTACAGTAAAATCTCTTTTCGGGATAAGTATATACATACCTACTATGATGCCTCTTAATGCACCTTGATTTGATTAAAATCACCCTTTAATATCTACCACAACTAGACACCTTATGTCAACCAACATTAGGTCACGCCTGGGGTAAATCCAATATTCCATAATCATTTTTCTTCTTATAATTCTAATTCATGCCTCTATTCTAGAGATATTCCAGTAATTATGAAAATAGTGTTTGTGTGATATTAATATATTTAATATTTTCATAATATCAACTTCACTCTCACTAAGCCTTAGAATCTCACACCGTCTTATTGCATGGTTTGTAAAATATTCCTTAATATATTTCATATACATATAATAAAATAACAAAATCACTATAATTTACATTTATTTGCATTAATATTTTCTTATTCTCTCAAATTCGTTGTTTATTGTTTTCATTGTTTCTACTATATTTTAAGGATCAGTTCTTTTATTAATTTTTTAACCAAATTTAATCATTAAAAGTTAAGTAATTTTACTATAATATATTACATATAAAAATTTATGAAGTTTCAACTTCTTTTTATGAATTTCTCATTCTTTATCCTTGAAGACGAAATCAACAATAATCACACATCAGTGATTTTCCGAACCAGTTAAAAACTATTTTCTTAATAATTGAGTTAAATATTGATATATACATTAAAAATGAAAAATTAATAATGTAAATATTTATATCATATTTTATTATTAATTATGTTTTCATAGTTATACATGATGTTGTTTATAGTACTTTTCAAATAGGTTGAAAAACCAACCCTTACATGAACATATCATGACAAATAGATTATTATGAGGAAATTTAGATAATATCATTGTAATAGAAGAATAATAATCATATTAAGTGTTTATTAGTTTGATATATAATAATTTTAAGAATGAAAAGTATGAGTTAATGTATTTTAAAATATTTCATTTTAGGAATAAAATGATTTATTCTTCTTAGTTTCTGGTTTGAGACCGTTGATTTTATAATGATTCTTTATCATTCATATAATTAATAGGTTATTCAATTAGTCTTAATAGAACATTATTAAAGTTATAAAAATCATATATATCCTTTAAATCCATTATCATGACTAACCATGCAATTTAGTGATGAAATGGAAAATTGAAATTGATCATTCCATAGTTGTGGTATTTTATATGTACGCATGGATGATGAATTTTTTCATAGAACTCAAACAAGTGGTAATATGTTTTATCATTTTAGAATAAAAAATATATCACAAATATCATAATTATATATTTAATGTTTTCTTATAAATATCTTTGAATGTTGGTTAAGGAAACCAAAACATGTTCTCTCAGGGAGGTGGTAGTCTGCACGGTGTACAATTCAAGTTTCCATTTTTCTTAATGGGAGAGGGGAGGGTGGTTAATGATTTTGAGATCATTACAATTACATATTTCTATAAAATTTATACTCATGTTATAAATATAAAATTTTTAAATGAAAAATTCAGGAAGAATAAAAGGACATACAGATATATAAAACGGGGAGGAGTAGTTAGAAATATATTCTTTACTACTAATATTATTTCCTTTGCTATGGTTATTAGAAAATTATAGTAAAACCTTATAAAGGTGGCTATAAGTGTTCAGAAAAGGATTTGGAATATTTTAATCCAACCATAAGTGGTTTTGTTGTGAGTTTAACTGAGGATATTACCTCCACTTTTATAAGTGAAAAGGCATTAATTTTTCTTAAATACCCAAAACATTTAAAAAAATGAGATTCAAACCTTAAGTAAATTTGAAAAAAATTGAGAAATAAGAGTTAGAATAAGAGATAAGTTCAGTAAAAACCTTAAACACTATATGAAAAACATTTTTTAAAATGTTATATAATTTATCTCTCGATTTATCCATTTTTTTACCATTTTTGTTTTCACCCTGATAACTATTTGTTTAATAGGTAATTAGTACATAATTGGGAACTAATGATTCAACATTTAAAATAATTTTTTATATAATTTTTAAAATTTATAAAAATTAATTTCAAAATACTAATTCTATGACATAGTATAATTTTTTTCATATATATAACTAATCTTTTAAAATGTCAAATATGGGTCTTTAAATTCAATTAAATATTTTTAAAATTATTAATTCACTTTTAAAATACACATTTTTTCTTTAAAAAAGTTTTTATAAATTTAAATTAATTACTTACACAATAATAGTTTCAAAAAATAAATATTATATGTAAATATAATATTTTTTTCTATTCACTTAAATATCATTCTCTTTTGAAAAAACTAAAAAATTCATATTTTGGTAATATATGAAGTACAAATATAAAAATGAATTTACTTTTTTAAAATTCAAATCCTAAAATTTAAAATTTTTATTTGTATTCAAAAATATAAAATATAGTGAAAAAACTATTTTATAGAAAAATCAATTTTTTATATTAACTATTATTTATTATTGTAAATTAATTATTCATATAATTTATATATATATATATATATATCATTAAATAAAAATATACAAATTTCCATGATATATATAATTATAATTTCTAAAAAAATAAATTGTTTAAGCATAAAGTAAATTTAGTAAAACAAAATGTTAAAAATCAAAAAAAATCATGATATTTCAATAAATGTAGATATTTTTACACGTTTTTATATAATTATAATTTATTCTTACATAAACCCTTTATTTTGTTTACATACAACCTAAGAATCAAATAATATTTGTTTTCAGTATAAGTTGGTGGTTTAGCTTAAATTTATATTATGGAAGCCTCTAGTAGTATAGAGGTCTCCCATGTATGTTTTTTCTCAAACTATATTTTCTTAAAATCAAATTGGGATGGGTTATGGTTTAACCATTATAAATCTACCTCCCTTGTGATATTGGAAAAATGGTCTTTATAATGAGTGGATCTTCTTCCAAATTCCATTTCTTTATACTTTATTTATTTATTTATTTATTTAATTATTTGGTTTCTCGAAAAATATATAGTATAATTTAATGGATATTTTTTAGAGGACATATTTGAATTATAGTTATAGTTTAATATTTTTTAAAAATAAAATCATAATCATTTAAAAGAAAAATAAATGTTTTCTGGGGAACTTTGTTTTTTCACAAAACAGTTTAGTCGCGAATTGAACACATAAATTAAAATTAATTGTTAACACCTTTAGAAATTTTATTTCAAAAAAATTAAATTAATTAAAATAATTATATTAATGTTATATTATATTTATCTTTTGGATTTTTCTAAAAAGATTCATTTTTTGATGAACCATGAAGAATATTAATTTTTATTGAAAAATGCCTTTTCGTTTCAATAATTTTCTTTGTTAAATTATATTTTAATTTTTTTAATTCAAATAAGTTCCATTAAATTAAAATGTAACTAAATTATGTCATCAAAGTAAATTTAATTTTAGATTTTGATATTAAAACCTTCTATACTTATGTTAATTTTCTATTTGGAAATCCACTTCTTCATTACGTCTACAAATATACTTTTAAATTGGATTCAACCAATTATGTGGATTTAAATTGTAAAAATGGATTCTATATTTGGAATCATAATAATTTATATTATATTAAAATTTCAACATAAATTTTTAACATAATTATTAGATAAAATAGTAAATATTAATTACCATCGTTAATGTTAAAAGAGGTTTACCAAAAGTAAATCTCAGAAGATAAGTGTTAAAAATGACCTAAAAATTGTTCAGAGCTCATTGAATAGATATATTTTGACACTATAACATATAATTATCTATAATTACCTACTTTTGAGACTTTTTTAATGATATAAACACAGTTATAATTGAATATTTTCAAAAATTTCATGTGTATCCTCTCTCCCACTTATAAAAGGAAACCCACTATAATCACCTTGTCACACTTCCAGACCCATTTATTTCAAAAAGTACCTTCCCAAATAATGAAATTAATCCCATAAAAAGACCCTATTTCCCATTATAAGATCATAAATTAAACCTAGGAAGTATTTTGGAGAATATATAAAAAAGTATTCCGAAGAAGAAGTAACATTCTTAAATGAGAATTTTTATTTTGTTTCTTCTTCCACATCCTTAAATTATTATTAAACCATGATCATATAATAACCTTGGTATATTACATATACTAAGATGTTATTTTGTTAACTTCCTGAACTATATCCATATAATATTCCATTAAATGGGAAACAAGGTTGTTAATCTTGTGTATAGAAAACAACCGCATAGCGAACCAATGTAATTCGTTTTCCACGACCACCTCTAAATGAAATATATAATGATAAATTTATCATATATATTTTATATTTATTATATTATTTTACTTCTAGGATTATATTAACCCATATAATTTCTAAATTACCATGATAGTTAAAATATGACAACATCGCTCACATGTGTGGAACACTATAGCCTCATAAAGTGACGTAATTCGTTTTTCACATAAATTGTACATGGTATGTAATAAAGAAAATTTTCATTAATATATAAAACATAATTGAATTGTTTTTTAGTTTTTAAAATCAATATATCACCTACTTCCTTTCCAATTAACCCGTTATTGAAATGGAAACATCACTCAGGCATACGTATGACCAAACACCTCCACCCAGGGATGTGTTCGATTCTCAATGTTCAAATTTAAATAATGATTTTAAAACTAAATCTATTGAAAATGTATTTATAAAATTAATATCACTCTAGATATTATGTATCTATAGAAGTTTCTCAGGAACCATAACTTTTTTTATTAAACATGCATGAGAAAACAAGGTAGTTATCTCACGAAACGGTAGAAATAATGAGTCATTATTAACAAACATTTGATAATATTCCATAATGGATCATATATGATATTATAAATGAGAATATGTTTTTGTTATAAATTAATAAAATTATTAAAATAATTATACTAATTATAAATCACTATTATCCCAAATGAAGTGTTTGGTAAAGAACTTTTTCTCAATTTCCCTTCATTAATGTGTATTTTAATGTTTTACACATATTTTCTTTTATTTAGTGTATATATTGACCCCATGACATGTAATATCATGATTAATTCATAATTAATTTCATTTTTAGTTTCATTTTAAATTATCTCATCCAATGGGAATTGGTATAAAAATCATAAAATGGTAAATAGTTTTCCTAACTCAATTACATTTCATTGGTCTATATTACTTCTTCATTATATTCAATATTCTAAGATTATGTGTGTAACAAATTTTGACTATATTATGTGTTATTTATAAATTTTTCATTTTGATTTACAATTTATACCCAAAATTTAAGATTTTATCAATTCTTACTTCAATTTTTTGATCTTTGTAAGTGATTATTTCACAATCTTATTTTAATCAGGATTGTACGTGATTGAATTTACAATATTGAAAGTTATTTCATCACTATCATATTAAAACATCTAATTTTATTATCCTATACTTATTCATTAATTTTTTAATTAATAGTACCATTTTATAACTTTTTGGTTCTTAAAAGGATTTAAAAATTGTTTTTAATAACATCCAAATTCATTTCACTCTTCAGTGGAAAATCCTTCCTCATCCAAAACCATGTTTTCATAAAATATTTTCAAAAAAAATTTCAAATTTTTAAAATGATTTATTAAATTCAATTTTACCCTTGTTTGACTTTTCATAAAAAAAATTAATGGAATCGTCATGTCATTTCCAAAACAAGGCTTATTCGTATTTCTTTCATAAATGTGAAAGGAATTGTTTTTTTAACATATACGGCGTGTATAGAATTTCATTCCACCATTACCACTCAATGTTTTAAATATTACATTATAATTATCAAATTTTATATTCAAATACTTTTCTTAAACATATATTAGGAAATTCTAATTTTTTAAAACTATATTTTCAACTTGATAAATATATTTTTCTCAATAAATTTTTTAAAGATATTTTTATGGTATTTATAATCATTGATAACAATAACCCTATATTTTACATATACTTCATTGGGGATATATTGTATTGGTATAATTATTATTCTTTTTAAACATGGTTTATGGTCATTTTGAAAAAGTAATTTATTAACATTCACTTTCTTGGTTAATATTTATTGTTATTAACATTCCCATGAAATATTCACTCTCATATGATCATTATACATTAAATTTATACGAAATATTCATATTATTTATCATTGATATATTTATTAATTTCTTCATATATCATTATTATATATGGTGTTCTACATTTAATGTTATTTTTTATTTATTTAAATATTCATAAATAATTATTCTTTACCCAATATAGATATTTGATGATAAGCCACATTGTTCGTGAATTAAATTCATTATTCTATATTTGATGAATTCTTTAAACATGTATTAATAGTTGGGTATCATAATTATATAGTCTCTCAATGCATCTGTACTATAATGAGCTAAATCATTAATATAGCTATAAAAAGGGGGTTACCCATAGTTTAAAATAGTCTAGTGAAAGTTCTTGTTAGTAAAGTTATCCTAAAACCTGAGATCATGATATCCAATGATAAAGAATTTTCTTCATTGAAAGATCATTTATTAATATTATCTATGATATTTTAATAGTTGTATTACCTCTAAATTCATTTAATTCCAAGATTATTAATTAAATGGAATGTGCATTCAGTTATTTATGAAGGCATATTTATTATTACTTATCTATTCATGCGAGTCATGTTATTTTAATGGAATGTGTGTTTAATTTTTTACCTTTCTATTTTGATTATTCTTTTTCTATATATAATATTTAAGTTATTTAAAGGGATCGTGTGTTCTATTATTTATATTTACATACTAATTATTCTTTATCTAATCATTATGTTCATGTTATTGATTAAGTGGAATGTATTTCAGTTATTTATCTTTCCATATTTATTATTATCCATGATATTTTCACTTTGATATTATCTATAGATTCATTTCATTCTTAGTTTATTGATTACATAGAATTTTTGTTTAGTTAATTTTATTTCCATTTTTATTAGGTTTATTGATTAACGATAGCTTCTACTGTACTTAACCCTTACTAAACATTTGAGATCAACCTAATTTTATTTCCATTCATAGGAATCCCAGAAGTGAATTAAGAATGAAAAGATATGCAAAAGTTAATAAAGATGTTCTCAAAAAAATTAAAATTTTTGTATTCAAATGTAATATAGGAATCATATATATATATATATATATTACCAAGACTACTAAAATACTCATTCATTTTGGATGTGATTACTTATATATTATGCCAATGTTATAATGTAGACATCGGCTCTGTGTTAGTGGAGTTTGGGTCATTATAGTTAGTATTAGAGTTTGTTTAGTAGAAACCTTTGGAAATATATTTATGAAAACATATATTAGGGATCATAACTATATGAAACAATTTAAGAATATGTATAGAATAACATCCTAATATTTTTTAAATAATTGATTATTTGGTTTCTCCTAGAAACACATCCCTATTAGATATTATAAGTAGATGTGTTTCTAGAATAGATATACCTAGGTAAAATAACTATAAAATAAGGTGAATATATCTTGAATTTAGTGTTACTTGGTATCTGATAATGGGAGTTATTGTGCACTCAATTTTACACTCCATAGAAATATTCATTGGATAATTTACATTTTCATTAAAAAAATTAAGAAGGATTTGAATAGATAATAATAATGAATGAACAAGTTTAAACCTGAGGTGTATTAGATTAAAATGAATGTGTCTCAAATGAAAAATAAATTGTTTTATGTGTTGAAAAAATTTGAAAAAAGTAAATAATTACTTAGGAAAATTAAGATTATGATGGTATGAAATAAATTTCATCTTAGGGATCCATTAATAGTTTTTTGTATTAAATATGGGTATCCTAGGAATCATCTGAGTCAATTCCCTCTTCTAAATGATAACTTATAGATTGAGTAATGACCTATGTTGAAATAAAATAGATGATATATTTATAAGAGTTCCATTATTATAATGTGGATGTATATTTACTAATTATATTTTGGTTATGGAAATCATGAAATATATATAGATTATGTCAATTTAATCAGTATATATGTCTTCATTAACTTAAGAGTTATGGATATCATCGTGGGTTTATGAGATTAATATTGATCATAATTTCAAAGTCCCAAGAACCCCATTGGGTTTTATGCGATGATATCCTACCAAGATTAAGGATAATTTGCGAAATAGTTATGTAAAAAAAATCCATCGGTTTAGTATATGATTTATTGAAAAAGTTATTCAAAGAAGAATGAACTTACATATTGTGGGAATAATTTAAATGTTACTAGAAACCATTAGGATTTATCAAATTTTTTTTGAGTTAAATATGTCTTTTTACACTTTGGTAATGTTATTTGAATTATATGAATATCTTTTTAGAAAATGGAGACCCTTATATCAGGTGGCATCGTTCCTTATCCAGTGAGATCATGGGGATTTAACACAAAATTGGAGGACGATAATGATTTATCTCTTACCACTAGCCTACATGATGTTTTTATTATCATATAATTATTTTTATTTAAAATATTTTACGAATAAATATAAATAATGAACTAGTGGTGTAATTTTTTAGGTTTAGAGATTAATGTACTAAATTGGATAACTTATGAAAACTATATTTTTTTGGAAATTAGTTAGAGATAGATGGAATTACTTTTCACTCTTTTATGGACCATATGATTCATTAAAAGTGAATTTTTTGTCATTTAGAAAAAAAATAAATTTTTGGATATTAATTTCATGGTTTAAGAGATGATGTGGAAATTTATTGAAACACAACCAGTGGATGAAATTTTCCTTATAAAATAGATTTATATCAATTATATTTACTCATTTTCATAGTCATGATATAATATGAATTTCTCAACATTAAAAAAATGGTTTTAAAATAAAAATTATATCCTATTAACTCATAATTGAAAAATCAAATACAATTCCATATCATCCCAAATTTATGGGTTTGAGGTCCTTAGAGTTGCATTGATCATTCACATTATTGCCATTAATGACCTATATAACTATCTATATTTATTTATTCTTTTCATCTATGCCCATATCTTCAAATGCAACCAATATTTACCTACTTTTAAACCTAGTTATTTATTATTCTATATGACCATATTACTTCTTTTTCTCTATTATTAAGATTCATTATTATTAAACCTTTTATGATGTGGGTTTCTAGACAATGGACTTTCTAAATGTATAACCATTAAATACTAAGTTCAATTTTAAATTTTTAGAACACAATTTATTAAATTTGGGAATAATTTAACACCATAAATATTTTGAAATAAGAATATTATATTTGATATCGTATGCAAAACACAACACCAAAAATAAATAACCAACGAAATATATTTCTTTAAATTTAGTTTCTTCAATAGCTTGAAAGACATGAAACCCGAGACTAAATGAATGATGATATATTATACCATTATAATATAGAATTTAAATTGGAAGGTATTAATATTAAAAACTTAATTATTAAAATTATGGTCATCTATTAATTAGAAATAAAATAATATTTATTTAAATTAGAAAAGATACTTTTTCTAAAAAATAGTATTTTTCTAAAACACGGTTTAGTCCCACATTGGGAACATAAATTAAAGTTAATTTTTAAAACATTTAGGGGATTTATTTTTAAAAAAATGAATCTTGTTTTTTATATAATAATATAAAAAATATCTTAGAGTGAATTTTTTATATTTTTCTGAAAGAGATTCATTTTTCGAAGAATAATGAAAAATACATATATTTATTAAAAATTTCCTTTTCTTTTAACTAATATACAAGGTAAAATTACATTTTAAATTTTTTTTATAGTAAAATTAATTCAATTATATTATAATTTATGTAATTTAGTTCATTGGAATCAATTTTATGTTAAATTTTGATATTAAAATCTTCTATATTTATGGGAATTTTCTCTTTGGAAACCCACTTTTCATTACATCTATGGCTATAATTTTAAATTGTATGATGCAAAATATTTAAATTAAGTTAGTAAAAATGGATTCCATAGTTGGAATAATCATAAATTATATTATCTTATAAGGAAAAATATCAACCACGTTGAATAGTGAAAACAGTAAAAATTAATTATTTTGGTTATGGTAAAAATAAGTTTATGAGGGGTTAAATAAAGAAAATATAGGTTAAAATAACCTAAAATTTGTCGAGAATATATTTTATGTATATATATTGAACTTATGACATCAGATTTTCTATAATGACATATTTTTTTCCTTTTTTGGATAAAAAGTACATATAATAGATTCTTTTCCAAAAGTATGTGTGTGTCCTCTAACCATCTTATAAATGGTCACCTGCTCTCATATCTACTTCACAATTTCAAAGCCATTTGGTTAAAAAAACCCTAAAAATAATTTACATAATCCCCTACCATCATATTAAAGTCATTTTTTATATTAAATCCAAACATAGAAGGATCTGTGTGCAAGCTTAAAGAAGTTGTTTTAAGAATAGTTGATGTTCTTAAATGAGCATTTTTATTTTGTTTTTTCTTCCACAAATGTAAAATATTATTAAAATGTGATCATATAATAACCTCTTTATCTTCCATTTATTTATATTTTATTTTGTTATTTTCATTACCTATATATATCTCATCTTCAATAAAATGGTAAAGTAGATCGTCAATCATGTGTATGAAGCACTACCGCTTTGTGAACTGATGCAATTTTTTTTCCATCACCACTTTTTAAGGTCAGATTTAAACCATTTATATGATATTTATTATATTGTTACACTTATGAAATATTTATTTTATATATAACTTTTTTATTACCATGTCATTTAAAATATGATAATGTCGCTCATGTATATGGAGGGATACCTTCTCAAAAAGTGATGTGATTTATTTTTCACTTATGCTTTATAAATAAAGTAATTAGGATAAATTAATGAATATATTTGATATATATTTATAGTTATTTATTGTATAAAATTAATATATCACATACTTTCTTACCCTTTTTCCTATAAAGTAAAATATTACATCGCATGTGTGTACGTACGACCTACCTTCTCAACGAAGTAATGTGATCTATTATCCATGTCCAAATGTAAATAATGATTAAAAAAAATTATTATGAATAAAAATATTTATAAAATTAATATAATTTTGGAGATGATGTAGCTACATAATATTCTCATGATCCAGAATATTCATGTTAAAAGATTCATGAGAAAACATGGTAGTTATCACTCAAAAAATAGTAATAATGAAAGATAATTAACAAATTTTTGATAATATTTTATAACATAATAATATATGATATTATCAATATGAATATTATATGGTATAAATTATTTACATTCATAAAATTATTATACATGAGTTAAAGCACGTTCAACCAAAAAGACGTGTGAGGTAATGGACTTCATCTCAATTTACCTTCATTGAGGAATATTGTAATGTTATGAAGATAATTTATTTTATATATGGTACATAATTCCCCTTTTACATGTAATATATTGATTCATTCATACTTCAGGGTATTTTAAGATTTAATTTTTTTTATTTCATCCAAGGGGAATTAACATGAAAATTACCAAGTAACAAAGAATTTCATAACTCAATTTATTTTAATTGAGTTATATTATATCCATTGAAGGTGATTGTTTGAAAATAATCTAATAAACAACTTTCATTATCTTATCCTTAGTTAATTATAGTTTTTTCATGTAAATGTACCATTTTTTCACTCTTTCATAGTGATGGTTATGTGCAAAAGAATTTATCAAGAATCAATAAGCATAATCACAATTTAATTTTAATCATTAAACACACATTCCATTCAAATAACTGGAATATCATATCAAGATAAGAAATAATCAAACTGAAAAGGTAAATAACTAAACACACTTCCCATTTAATAAATAATATGATAATGAAATGGATCCATAGATAATATCATTATAAAAATATCTTGGATAATAAAAATACTTCAATTCTCAATAAATGAAATTATTATTTTTTATAAATCATGATCATAGGAATCATAATACCTTAACTATCCTTACCATTCATAAGGTGGTTTAAAATTCATGTAGAAAAGTGTTTAATTTGGCCAAATAATTTTTCACAAACTACCAATCTATCCATCAAGGGGATATATAATTTCGAACCTCACCCATCACTACATGTCCAAATCATTCCTCATATATCGAATAGTTTATTTAATTCATGAACAATATTCCTCGTCATTAAATATCCAAATTGAGTAAGAATATGGATTTATCAATATTTCCCTAGATAAGTAAATAAATGTAAATAAATAACACAATATGTAGAAATGATATATTCATTAATAAATAAATTTATCCATGATAAATAATATGGATATTTAGAGAAAATTTAATATCTAATGATCACGTGAAAGTGAATAATTCAAGGGAAAGTTAATAATGAAAAAATGAATCTAGAAGTGAATTTTAATAAAATCCTTGATCAAAACAATTGTAACCCATCTAGAGGGAGAATATGGATAGTATCAACAAAACATATCCCTAGTAGATTATATGTAAAATGAATGATTTTTGTCATTAGAAAAAATAAACACTATAAAAAACCTTTAAAACATTCTTGGGGAAAATATCCATTTCAATTTAAAAATCAACTTCTAAATTTAAAAGTTCACTATAGATTTTGAAAACATGTTTATTTAAAAATAACCTTTTAAACTAATAATGGATATTTTAAAACATGGATTGGTTCTGATGGTAGGAAATTCCACACATGCCAAGTACTTCAAAACAAAGATTCAATTCCCTTTATCAATAAAAGACAACCAATATTTGTTTTTTTTTACAACAAGAATAATAATTCAAAATAATTTTTAAAAAAGTAAAAATATTTAAAAAATAATAATTAATTAATTAATTTTAAAAAAAAATTGACACATTTTTTAAAACATTTTTCTTAAAAAATTATAAAAAAAATGATTTCTGACCAAATAGGGAAATGAAATAGTATTTAATTCAGACATTTTCTCAATCATTATAAGTAATAAAGAGTTATAAACTGGTAATATTAATTTAAAATTTAAATGGATAACTATATGAGAAGAAAATTAATTATTTATTATAAAAATATCAAATAATTACCTTTAACATAATTTTATATATAAGCAATCGTGATTAAAAGGAGATTGTGAAATAAACCCATTTAAAGGTCATAAAGTTGAAGTGATAATTAATAAATGAATTGATTATGTGTATGAAATTTAAATATTAATAAAAAGAGTTTAAATAATTCATAATATAATTCGAAGTAATTAAACACATAAAATTATAATATCAACTATAATGACGATTTGTTATAACTTAATGAAAAGGAATTGAGTTATAAAATTCCTTACCACTTGATATCATTTAATTAAAATCCTGTTGGATGAAATAATTGAAATTGGAAGCTAAAATACCCTGAATAATTTATTAATCATGGTATTTCAGGTCAAAGGGGATGAATATTCAGCATAAAAAATAAATTAGGAGCATAACATTACAATATGACCCAATGAAGGAAAATTAGGTCGAAGTTCCTTACTTCGCACTTCCTTTTTGTTGAATGTAATTTAAACTCATGTATAGTGGATATAAAAATTTAATTAAGTTATTAAAGAACCATATAAATATTTATAATATCATATATTATCCCATTATAACATATTATTACATGTTCATTAATAATCTTACTTTCTTTTTTTTGCGCCTGGTGTCAATTGCCATATTTTTTCAATCATGTTTTGTTATGAATGTTATGGTTCTTGTTCATATTATATAGTTCAAAAATATCCATAATAATAATAATTATATAATTATAAAATTTATAAATCAATTTCACTTTTGATACTAATCATGAATGATGGTGTTTGAAAATGAATATGTTACGATCATGGGGAAAATATGCCATATGTACGCATGAGTAATGTTTCCATTTTAAATGATCATTATGCTATGGAGTTGAATTATATATTATATTTAAAAAAGGATTATAATGTCATATGTACCATATTATTTCTTTATATATACTTATATATCATCTATGTGGTGTGATGATGAAAATAGAGTCACATCACTTTGTAAAGGAGGTAGTCCACACGTGCATGAACGATGTTATCATATTTTAATGAGTGAAGAGGAAAGAAAGAAAATGACATATAATATCTTTTAATAATGACAAATATTTCATTAATATCATAATTTTTTCATGTATCTCAAATATATTCATTAAATTTTTTTATGATTATCTTCCTTATATAGTGTTAGTGAAAAATGAACAACATCGCTTTGGGAGGTGGTAGTTTTCCGTACACAGAAGCGATGTTATTATATCCCCTATAGAAGGGAAAGAAAAAAAGGTATATATAATATAATTACCCAATAATTATATTTTTTTATTAAATTTAATATACATAATTTATATTCATTAGAAAACAAAATTTTGATGGGTGGTACTATAAAAATGAATGACATCGGTTCATGAGGTTTTAGTATGTCGTACCCAATAATGATGATTCTATAACTCATTTGACAGAATTCGGGATGATTTTAGGTCATAAAATTAAAATTCAAATAAATAATTATATTCAATTTACATAGGTTATTATATAATCATGTTTTAATAATAATATAACAGGGTAGACGAACAAATAAAATAGAAATGCTAGTTGAAGAATGAAACCTCTCTTTCGGGTAACCTTCTTAGGTTTGCACCAAAATAATTCCAAGTTTAAATTTTTGATAAAAATAAGGGTCAGAGTATGATAGTATGGAATTTTGGAAGTTATTTTTACTATTATTTTATGAAAAAAAAATTAATGTGCACAGAATAGAGTATAGTAGGTGGACTTTTATAAGTTAGGTGAGTGACACACTTGTAATTTTTTATAATAAAGAGTTGTACACATGTTTTTCATATTCCATAACATTAAAAAATGAACTATGTTAGAGTCTCAGACATTATAAGTTTGAAATATGATCATAAAATGTATTTTATATATGTTTTTTGGTCATTTTAACCCTAATAATTTTAGTTTAATCATTCAAAAATCCAATTTTAACCCAACCATGGTAAATAATGATTACTATTTTTACTATTAATTATGGTAAAAATCAATTTGAACTTATAATAAAATATAAATTATTATTATTTCAAATATTGAATCATTTTTTTAAATTCCATTCACATAATTGTAAAATTTTAATTTAAAATGAATCCCACAGACATGATGAGAAAGCGGGTTTTAAGGGAGAAAATGTTCAAAAGTTTATAATCTTTTTATATAAATAATCACTATAAAAATGATTCCAACAAAAAATTAGATTAATTGATAAATAATTTATCTAATATTACATTCAAATCAATTTAAAATAAAACATAAATTATTAAATAATATAAACTAAAAGGTGGTTTTCAATTAAAATTCAGTATTCTACACTATACATCGAAAAATAAATTTTTTTAGAAAAATCCAAAACAATAACAGTAATTTAATTTTGAAATTATGATTCCTAAAATGTATTTTTTTTTAAATAAATTTTCTAATGGTGTTAAATATTAATTTTTAATTATGTGCATAAAGAGAGTGTAAACCACCTTTTAGAAAAATATATTTGTTCACAAAACATTTTTTTTTCTTTTAAATGACTCTTATTTTATTTATCAAAAATAGATAACCATAATTTTCATAATTAAGTTTTTTCTATTCATACCCATAAATTTAATAGATTTTTATAATAGTAATAATATTTTAATAGAGTTTTTTATTTCACTCAAACCCAGTGTTATGTGCCTCACATGTTATTAAAGAGATTTAATTTATTTAAAATTAATTTTTTCATAAAGTATGGGGATATTATATTATCTTATTTGAATAGTTGTGTGTGTAATAAACTATTTTAAATATAATGTTTCTATTTTTAAAGTATCATGGTGTTATATTCTCCCCATTTAAATAAATTTTTTCGTCGAAATTTAATGATGATCTTGATAATCAAGGGTTTAACATTTGAAAATACCATTATTAAAAACCAACATTGTAAAACGGTTTTGGTAAAATACCATCTTGATAATAGATAAGGGGAAATAAAATGGTTATATGGAATAACATATAACTGGGTTTCAATGTTGGAGAATATTGTTGGGGAATGAAAACATGTACATGGAAGAGAATATTAATGCCCATACATTAATAGAGATAGAAATATATCATCGATCACAAGAAATTATGTGATTTATAAAAAGTTAATGAACAAAAAACCATAATTATTTGAAGATTTACGGGACCATTTATTCATTGAAAATGAATTTACTAGGATTACACTTTTGTATCAAGATCCTTTTCATGGAGTTGAGAAATTTTTTTACCATATAGACTGAGAGCATAAGAAAAAATAGTGACATGATATCATTCTATAAGAAAAATTTAATACTTTGTATGTGGTTATATCAATTCTTAATCATATCTTACTCTATTCAATTAATAACCAAAAAATATTTTTCCATGCTTGAAATACTAAAATTCACTTTAAATAGATCATAAGATCCATATTTTAATGACTAGTAATTTATCTTATCTCTATATATTTTCCATGAAAAAAATGTATTGCACAAGTTATCCAATAACAAAAAATGTTTAAATTAATCGATTCTATAAATATTTAACCTAAATACTTGTCCAAAATATTTCTATCCAAATTAAAAGTCCAAATATTTGAACAAATATCACTAAATAAACATTATATTCACCAATAAATATAAATTTTATCTTAATATAACATTAATAATATAAGAACCCCTTAATAATCATAAAATATTAATTAAAACGTGAGTGGTTATAAATATAAATCCTCATGTTGTAGAATATATTCTGTAAATAAATAATTACAGTAAACTCCAATAAATATGATATAAACCATCAAACCACTAGTTGATTTCATGGTCACAAACATAGTCCTATAAACATCCAATTATTTTCTCAAAAATGGGAACATATTAATTTTTATCCTCCCTCAGTCATATATTTTCCAAGAGTTTTGAATTATTATTTAATATCTTTTCATGGTCATCAATACCATTTAACATATTCTATCAAATCCTTTAATAAATATTACTACAGTACAATCCTTATACATTTTATAATTATTATAATTGGGATTACATTGATAAAAAACTCAAATGACATAATTAATGAATCCAAACACAAGATCATTAATCCTACCACTTCCTCTATTGTAATGTCATAATCTTGACCATGATTCATTATCTACATTAGTGGAGTATGACCCTGATTCATGGGGTATTCATTTTCATAGTGCCAAGCTACATAAAATTGCAGCATTTAAAATTTAAAATCTTTTTATTTCCCTTCAAATCATGTTCATGGTGTACTTTTTCTCCACTCTTGTAAAAATATCCCATTTTATTTTAGCGAGTACCAGGTTATTTATTTACACAATTACCACATGTAAAAAAATCATTCTTTCCCTCCATCCCTTTATACATATTTTTCTCCGGTTACCTCTTCTTATATTTATTCCCAAATAACTAATAAAATATTGTGAATTATTTATTTTTCTTAATATAACAATATATTATATCCCCATATGACGATAATGTTTTATAGACGATTTCCATTTGAAATGTTGGCTTAAACCCATCAAAGAAACAGTCATTCTTTCTCTTTGGATTACGTACATTTATAAGGTCTCCATTCCTTCGATTGGATTCCATTTCTAAAAAAAATCATACACTATATTAGATAATTCCATTATAAAACATAATTTATAATACCAAAACTATTGAAACACTTAACATAAATTTAAAATTTTATTCATATTTAACCTCATAATAATAAACATGGTTTCTTTGGGGATATCATTATTTTCAACTCCTTTATAATAATTTATAATAAAAATGTGATTTATCCTAATCATATTTAAATGGAGTGTCAGACTAGGTGTGTAATAAGGCACATTTCCATGTACTAGGTGATGATAAGGTCAAGCCCAATGCACCATTTCTGGAGTAATTGCCCTTAAGTACCTCTATTCTAGAACTGCATCCACTAGTAGTATCCAGATGGAAATTTATTGTTAGAAACAACCACATAACCATTTCGTTACCAAAAATTTATCATGTTCTTCTATACTTATCCTCAATGTTTATCATAGTTTTATGTTCCCTAATCTTTGTTTTCCTAAATCTATTTCTCAAGGTTTCAAATAAACTTTCTCTGATGCGAATTGTAGTAACTCTAGCCCTAGTATCTTGGAGCTGACGTATAATTTATTTCATTGGTATAAGATACCACTAATATCATATTTAAGGGATAAATATCATATTATTATTCATAAACTAGATAAATACATGATTCTCATTTTAAATTTGAAAACAAAAATTACAAACTATTTTTTTCGAGAGTGGAATTATTCCCTCTAACATATTCTTTCAATTGAATTATAGTACACTCCATGGATTCATAGAAAAGGAAACAAAATAAAGGAAAAATAAAATTCATAGTAAGGGTTAATTATAGAGGAATTTACCATGACTCAATAAGCATAATCAATAGGATAATGTAAATAACTGAACACAAAATCCATTTAAATAACTTTATTATCTTGAAAATATAAGGCATAATAAATATGGAAACATAAACAATTAGACAAAAATTTCATTTAATAAATAATCTAAGAATAAAATGAATCTATAGATAATATCATTGTGAAAGTAGCATGTATAATAAAAATAACTGAATTCTCAATGAAGAAAAATCTTAACTATTGGATATCATGATATCACTTCCATCAAGACTTCTCACAAAAGACTTTAAAACTACAAGTTGAAATCTAATTAATTTGGATCAATAATATTTTTTAGTGAACCTATTGATGAATTAAGATGGTATATAATTTTGGGCCCCACCCATCATTGTATGTCTAAACCATTCTTCATATATCAAATAATTGATTTAATTCATGAATAATATTCCCTATCATCAAATCTTATAATTGAGTAAATAATATATATTTATCAATATATCCCTAAATTAAAAAATAACTTTCAATGTATAGCACCATATGTACAAATAATATATGGTTTAAGAAGCAACCATATCTATGATAAATAATACTGGTATTTTGGGTAAATTTAATGTCCAATGATCATAGGAATGTAAATAATTCAAGGTAAGGGTAATGACTACAAAACTTAATCAAGTAAGTGAATATAAATACTATCCTTATTCAAAATAATCATAAGAAATATAGAGGATGAAAATTTTTTTCAATACAACATATACCTAGGGTAGTATAAGTAAAATAAATTCTTATTATCATTGAAGAATAAAAATATCATAAAATATATATTTAAAACATTATTCAAGAAAATATTCTTTTTATTTTGAAAATCAACTTATAAAACTAAAAGTCAACAAAAAAAACTAAAAACGATTTTATTTTAAAATAAAAGTTTAAATTAATAAATTAGTATTTAAAACATGGATTTTCCATGATGGTAGTAAATTTTATCCATCCCAAGTATGTTTAAACAATGATTCTTTAACTTTTTTGGTGAAAGACAAAGAGTCCTTATTATGAAAATGATATGGAGATTCTATTAAAAATATTTCATAAAAAATAAAAATGGGTAAAAATATTTTTGGTAAATAACTTTTCGAAGGGTTGAAAACATTTTTGAAATCATTTTTAGAAAACATGGTTTTTGACAAAAATGGATTTCCGACAAAACAGGGGAATGAAATCAGGTTTTATTAAAACACTTTCTCAATTATTTTAATTACTTATGACAAAAAAAATGGTACAATTAATTGAACAAATTCATGAATAACTAGAATATAATAAAATTAAATGTTTTATTAAAGATTGATAAAATAATTTCCATCAATTTAAATTCATGTATAAATAATCCCGACAAAATGATATAGTGAAATAAACCCTTAGAAAAAAAATAAGTTATAAGTTATACTTAGTATATAAATATTATATGTATAAAATTTAAATAAACATAAAACAAGTTTAAATACAAAATAATATAATCAAACGTCCTTTCAAATATCAAATTAGGATATTAAGGATAACGAAGAATTAATATATCCCAATGAAATGAAATTGAGTTATAAAATTATTTACCACTTAGTAACTTTTAAGTAAAATCTCCTAGGATGAAATAATTAAAATTGAAAGATAAAATGAAATTAATTTGTACTCAATTTTGAAATTAAATTTAAAAGGGTATTTATATACACCATATAAAAAATAAGGTGTGGAACATTGCAATATGCCTCAATTAATGGAAATCTATACGAAGTCCCTTATGTTACACTTATTTTTGGTTGAACTTTATTTATATTCTTGTATATTAGTTTTAAAAATGTTATTTAATTACTAAATAACCATATTAATATTAATAATATTATATATGATCCTTTTATAACATCTTTTTACATGTTCATTAATAATATTTCATTCATTTTGTTGTTTCATGTGTTAATTTTCTTTGTTGTCTCATTCATTTTTTGTAATGTATGTTCTGGTTCTTGTGCATATTAAATAGATAAATATTTTCCATAATAATAATCATGAAATAATTATCAGATTATTACTAAATTATAATTTTAATACCAATCATAAATTATGTTTTTGAGAAATAAAGTAAGTTATGATCATGGTGATGATAGTTTATACATACTCAGGAGTAACATTTCTCTTTTCAATGATCTTTATGGAAAGGGAATAAGTAATATATTATATTTATAGAATTTTAATAATATCATAAATACCATATTATTTCATTAAATATACTCATATCTGTCATTATTCGATTTTGGTGATGAAAAGAGAGTCAAATCCCTTCGAAAAGGTGGTAGTTTAAACGTACATGAATGACGTTATCATCTTTTAGTAGGGGAATAGGTAAGAAATAAAATGATATATATTATATTTTCATAATGATAAATATGTATTTAATATCAAAATTATTTCATTTATATCACTTATATTCAAAAACTTATCCTTATTATATTCTATGAATAATTTCAGTGAAAAATGAATTACATCGCTTCATGAGGCAATAGTCTGTCGTACGCACGATCAACGTTATCATATACCATATGAAATGGAGATTAAAAATGTTTGTATGGTATAATGACAAAAAATTTATAATTTTTTTATAAATATAAAATATATACTTTATATTGATGATCAAACCTAATCATGTGCGGTGGTAATGGAAAAACTAATAGAATTAGTTCATGAGGCGGTAGTCCACTGTACACACGAATGATGATTTAGTAAACTATTTGATGGAAGTGGGGACAGTTTTAGGACATGAACATAAGAAAAATATTATATTTATATTTATTTTATTTATTTTATTATATCATTCTTTTTTACTATTAATTTAAGGAGGTTTGGGAAGAAATAAAGTATAAATGATCATTAAAGAATGTTACCTCTTCTTCGGGTAACCCCCATAGGTTTTCAACAAAAGCATTCCATGGTTAGATTTATAAAAAACTAGGGACATTAGGATGTGATAAGGGAATTAGGTAATTTTTTTGGGAAGGTATTTTTCTAAACATAAGGGTTTTAATATGTGAATAAGAGTTGATAGTGGGTGGCATTTTACAAGTGAGGTGAGTGGAAGACTTGTAATTTTTGAAAATAAAAAGGTGTACCCACATTGTTCACATTTCAAAAGGGTAAATAATGGATTATTCTCTATAATTACACATGATAAGAACAAAATATATCCATAAAATATATTTTATAGACTTTTTTGATCATTTTAACCCTTATCCATTTATTTAGACCTCGGTAGACCAATTTTTACCTTAACTACGGTAAATAATTTTTACTCTTTTTACAATTAATTATGGTCAAAAAATAAGTTATCATTATTAAAAAATTTAAATTAAACAGGTTCAATAAATGGAATCTATTTTTCAAAATTCTATTCACATGAGTATAAATTTTTAATTTAAAATTAATCGCGTAGACGCGATGAGAAAGAGGGTTTTTCTGGAGAAAATTTTCAATTGTTTAGAAAGCTTCTACAATATAATTCAACATGAAAATGATTATAATAAACTAAATTTAATTAATTTATTTGTATTTGAACTAATTTTATATTAAAACAAATTTAAAATATTATATAATTTAATCAAAAATAAATTTTACAATTAAAATTCAATAATTTTCACTATTCATTGAAAAATGAAACATTTCAAAAAAATCACAAAAATACACAATATTATAATTTTAATTTTTTGATTTAAAAAATGATATTAATTTCATAAAATAAGTTTTCTGAAATTATTTAGAATTATATTTATATTATGTGCACAAAGAGTGACTAAATCATATTATAAAAAAATATGTTTTTTTTTAAAACATTTCTATTTAAATAATTATTATTTAATTTATAATAAATAAATAACGATAATATTCATAATTTATTTAGTAATATTCGTAACCAATAATTTAATGGATAGATTAAAAGGGTAAAAATATTTTAATAGATTATTGTGTTTCGTTCAAAATAAGGGTTTTGTGCATCGCAAGCCATTGAAGAGATTGAATTTATTTAAAAATAAATGCATTATAAAGACTTGAGATGTTATATTCTCTCATGAGACTATTGTTGTGAGTAATACATGATAATTGGAATGATATTAATATTTTAAAAATCTTATGGTGATAAAAGAATTTTCAAAATATTTGGTGAAATTTTATTTTCCCAAAATTTTATTTTCAAAGTAATAAAAATATTTTCCAAAAGAACGTTTTTAATGATCATTTTATGGTATTTATATTTATAAACTAAAAAAACCATTATTTTACATATACTTTACTATGGATATGTTTTATTAATACCAACATTATACTTTATATAGATATTTTATTATCATTTTGACCATGGAATGTATTGATGTTTACTTTCTTGATTCAGTTTTATAGTTTTTAAGTTTCCCTTTATATATTCACTTTCCTATGATTTCTAGAAATTAAATATCCCCTAAATATCCATATTATTTATCATGTATTAATTTATTTTTAAAAATTTATATCATTCTTTGATATAGTTTTCTAATTTGAAAATTATTCTTTTATCTTGGAAAATATTTATAAATCCATATTCATTATTCAATATGGATATCTAATGAGAAGGCATATTGTTTAGGAATTAAATAAAGTATCTGATATATAAGGAATGAATTGGAGATACAGTGATGGGTGGAGGATATAATTATATATCCCCTTAGTGTATTGGTAGTCTCATGAGGCAAATCATTATGATATAATTAAATAGTTTCTTACCCAAAATTTTAAATTTTCTTATTAATGGTCTTGACATTTGAGGTATCTTGAAAACTATGATCATGTCAACAAATAATTAATCATTTATCACATTAAGAATTTAGAAATTATTATACATGATATTTTTACGATTATATTATCTTTTAATACATTCCATTTTCATTTTATTGATTATATGGAATGTGTGTTCATTTATTTACATTTCCATATTTATTAGGCCTTATCTTTTCATGATAATCATGTTATTAAAATGGAATGTGTCTTTAGTTACTTACTTTTACATATTTATTATTCCATATCTTTTCAATATAGTCACATTATTTATATGTCATGTGTGTTCATTTAGTTACCTTTCCTTATTGATTATTCCTTATTCAATCATGATATTCTAGTTATTGAACAAATAGCATGTTTTTAGTTATTTAACTTTCTATATGGATTATTATACATGATATTATCACATTAATGTTATCTCTCGATGGGTTTCAGTCTCATTTTATTAATTGTATGGCAAGTGGGTTCAGTTATTTACATTTCCATATTGATTATTCATATTTATTCATGATAAAATCCATTATACTTAACCCTTACTGAGAATTTGAGATTTCCTTTATTTTTTTCCTTTATTAGGAATCTAGTAAGTGAACTAAGATTGAAATTAAAGTATATTATAGAGGTAATAATGATATTCTCATAAAAAAGGTTTAATTTGTGTATTTAAATGTAATATAAGAATCATGTATGTATCTAGTTTACCAAGACTAGTAAACACTTTGGTCCTTTAGGAAGTGATTCATCATATCTTATTACCATTTAATGAGGTTAGAAACTGGTTCTTAGTTATAGGATTCTATTTCATTACACCCATTAAGAGTAGTAAAAGTAGAAAAAATTAATTACCAAGGTTAAGGTAAAATGAGTATATTGGGGGTAAAACTAACATAATAAGGGATAAAATGACCAAAAACTTTTCAAAACCCCCATTGGATGACCAAATTTCAACCTTATAACCAATTTTTTTATAATAGACCATTTTTTCCTATTTTTAATGTGACAAATGTGGGTACACATTAGTATTATAAAAAATTCCAAGTGTTTCCTCACTCCCAATTATAAAAGTCCACTTCCTCCATTCACTTTTATACACCTCTAAAGCACATTCACTCAACCAAACCCAAAAAATATCCCACCACAACATCATTACCCACATTCTAGAGTTAATTTTCTTGCTATAAGACTAAAACTAGGTTCCTTAAGATGAAGTCCAAATATTGTTTCTCTAAGATAAGGTGATTTTTATAAAGAAGATATTTTGTTTTCTTTCTTATTTTTCTACATTAATTTATATATTAAAACATAAAATATAATTAAAAGAGTATATAACTTATACTAATATTTTATTAGGTTGATTTCATAACATTTATCTATCTCCTCCCCCATCAAATGTGAAATGAAATCGTTGATCATGTGTATGGCGGACTGCTGCCTCCGGAAACGATGTAACTCATTTTCCATTAAGTCATAACATGGTTGTATATATTGATGAATTTAATGTATATATATAATATTTATTATATTATTATAACTAAGTAATTATAATATCACCTATATCTGCATACATTCAATTCTTTTTAAAATATGATAATATTGCTCGTGTCTACAGCAGACTACCTCTGTACGAAGGGCTAGGATTCATTTTTCACATACGCTTTACATAGAAAGTAATAATGACATATTTAATGAATATATTTTATACATAGGAAATAATTTTGATTATTTAATTTTAATACATCACCCACTTAATTAAATTATCACTTTTTAATGTAATTATATCATCACTCTTGTGTACGTACGAAATCTCATCTCAATGACGCAATGCAATTAGTTTTCTATATTAAACCATCAAGAATGATTCTAAAAATTTATCTAAGGAATAAATATTATTTTTAAAACATTAATATTATTATATAAATTATGTATCTGTATCTTATAAATAATATCTAAAACATTCATGAAAAAACACTCATGACAAAATAAGGCAATTAACAACCAAAATAATGAAAATAATGAAATATTATTAAAAAATGGTAGTTAAATGTTATAAGAGAATAAAATATGATATTATAAATACGAATATATTTTTTCTATAAATATTAAGGTAATTAAAATATTTTTTAGTAATTTTAATCATCTTCATCCAAAATTAAGTGTGAGGTAAAGGACTTCATTTTAATTTCCCTTGATTGAGGCATATTGTAATGTTATAATATTAATTGATCTGATATGGTATATATACTGATACTTATTCATGTAATATCATTAATAAAAAATAATTCATGTTATTTGAAGTTTTAATTTAAATTATTTCATCTAATGGAATTTTACATAAAAATTACTAAACGGTAAATAATTTTATAACATAATTTATTTTAATTGGGTTATATTACATCTTTATTGTCTTCGAAATTCTTATATTATGTGAATAAATAATTTTTATTATCTTATGATTTATTTCCAATTTTTTTATTTTCATTTACATTTTACATATATAATATATTCATTGATTAATTCTCACTTCAAAGTTAGGATCTTTAAAATGGTTAATTACACAAATACATTTTAATCGAAACTATTTATGGGTGAATTTACATTGAAGGAAATTATTTGATCAGTATCTAATAAAACCATCTAATTTTATAATCCTCTAATTATTTAAGAAATTTTCAATTAATATTAAAAAAATTCACTCTTTGGTACTTAATGTTTTTGAGAAAGTATTTTTAAGAAAATTGACATTATTTATATCTTTAGTCCAAAAATATTTTTCATCAAAATTATTATTTTCTATAAATGTTTTTGAAAATATTTTTAAAAATATAAATTTTATTTATTAGATATTTATTTACCAATTTTTGATTTAAAAAAAATTAAATGAATCTTGATGCCATTTTCTTTTAAAGAACCATTTGAATTTTATTATAAAAGTGAAAGAAATTTTTTTTAACATGTACAGTATTATGGAGTTTTCATCAGTAAAGAGCACTTAATTATTTATCGAATAAATTGAATGTTTCAAAGGTTATTTTCAATGAAAATTAATTTCAAAATATTTATTGAAATTTTATTTTAAAAAATATTTCTATAGTGTAATGGTTATTTTTTTTAAGAATGTTTTTAAGGAAATTTTTTATCATCAATGACATTAAAACATTATCATACTCAGGATCTATAGGGAATATATTATATGTAGGACCCCAGAGCACCCTGAAAGGGTGGGGTGAATCAAGCTGTCAATTTTTCTTTTAAATCCACAGAGCTTGTTTCTATGTTGGTAGGAACTTGTTAAACCTGTCTATTGGAATAGTGTAGTAATAAAACATTCACAGGAAAAGAGACAAAATAAAAAATTTACTTGTTTCACCAATAAGGGCTAGTCCAAGTAGAATACGCCGATAGTGTGTTGGTCATACCTAAATCCACTAATATTTGGTAGTTGTAGAGTACAATAGTTGAGAAATAGACACTATGTGATCAGCACACTGTCTTTATAACATATTTTGGATAGCACACTACGTACCTCAGAACACTTTCCTTGACTCCCCTTACCTCACAACCTCAGGTGAAGTATTGATCAATTTATCAACATGAAGGTCTCTTCAATAGATTTTAATCGAAATCTTTATCTCAGTCTAGATTGAGACTCTTCTTGCATTGAAGTCATAAAATGATGCACTTGAAATCACAGAACAAACTAACTAGATATTCAAAACATAAAAGTATCTCAACTTAGTAATCACACATAACACCTATTCATGCACGCAATATTTGCTATTTTCATACAAGAGGTCATTCCCAAAACCCTTATCTTTTATATAACCCTTATATTTCATGCAACCATTCTCTTTTATGCAAATACAACATAAGATTCGCATAGTCTTGATAGACTCAAGGAACACTTTATAAGGAACTTCATTCTTATATCCAACTCACCACTCGTGTTTAACTCATAGATTACATGAAACTATATTCTTGTGCATGACTCACCACTCGCGTGAAACTCACCACTTGAAACTCCACTAGCACACAACTATCATATGTGCAAGTCTCTTTTCTCACAAACTCTTGAAAACTCATTTTTCATTAAAATCTATAACTTTCATTAACTTCTTTAATTTTCTATTTTCTAATGCCAAGATCTTGAAATATGGCTTGCACATAACATTCCACTCCTTCATAACACCTATTTAAAAATTCCTCTTCCAAAATAACTTTTCGCTATTCTCTAATTTTGGGATATAAAATTTGGTAAGCACTGGGAAATGAGACCACCTTCAATATTATTGTGGGCTTGAACCATAAGATCTATTTCCTTAGAAACTCCCTGATCTTTCATATGATGATTGATAAAAAACACAAAAAATACTTAATTTCCATCAAAGAAGAGCCATGGTTACAAAATTATATTGATATAATCCTTATTATTTACCAACATTGTTTACAATCAGTTTTACTAGGGTCGATATTTATATTCTCTTTATTTATTAATTTTTTTAATCACTAAATTAATCTTAAAATATTCACCTTTTTCATTTTAAATTAAATTTCTCCTAAAAATACTATTATTTATCATGGATATAATTATAAATTAAATCAAGTATAATTTATATATATGTTATTTTACTATTAAAGAAATAGGATTGTCTGGTGAACTTATTATTAATAATTATTCCTTATTCAAAACAAAAAATTGATGGTAAGAAATATTTTTCATGAATTAAATAAATGATTATATATATTACTAATGCATTGGACATAAATATATGGTTGGGGACTAAATAGGGATATCCCTTTGATGTTATGATAAACTCATTAGATGAATTAGTGGGCTAACCTTAGTTAAATGGGTTTCTTTTGTATACCTACACATTTGTTTTATACATTATTATGAATGGTCTAGTCAGTAAAGTGACATCTAATAATTAAACATTTCATTCATTAAGAATTATGTTATCACTATCCATGATATTTTTAAAATTTCATTATTGTTGGATTCATTTCATTCTAAAATTATTGATTAAATGGAATGTGTTTTCAGTTTTCTATCTTTACATATTGATTATTCCTTATATTATCATGATATACAATTTATTGATTAAAAAGAAGGTATGTTAAGATATTTACCTTTTTCATATTGATTATTTCTTATAGATTATTCTTTATTTACTCATGGTATCTTATAAATTACATAAATCATACTGGTCATTTCTGTTAACCCTTTTTTTTTCTTTCCCAAAAATCCAGGAAGTTTACTATTAATGAAATTCAAGGATATTATATAGAAAATAATGATATTATTAATTAAAATTATGTTTTTATTTGTGTATTCAAATGTAATATAGAAATAAAATTTGTAACCAGTTTACCATGACTATAAAACTATAACTTCTTTTTTGATATGATTCTTTTCATATTATGAAAATGTAATATAGTAAACAAGTATTATGGGATACTAGGGTTAGGGATGTTACAATTGTTATAATAAAAATTTTACTATAAACCTTGGGAAAAATGTTTAAGAAAAAATATATTAGGAAACATTTCCTTATAATTTAATTTGAGGATATGTATAGAATAATATAATAATGTTTTGTTAAGGTATAGATTATGAGGTTTTATCTGGAAAACCTTCTTTTTCTGGATACTATATGGGGATGTGGTTCTAGAATAGAAGTTATTAGAGTTAATAACTCTAAAAATGAACATTTATCTTTACTCAATCATTACCTGGTGCATGATGATAGAACCTATTATACACCTACATTGACACTCTTAAGGGATATGCATGGAATAATTTACATTTTCTTTTAAAACAATAATGATGGATTTGAATAAATAATGAAAATGAATGAAATAGGTTAAACCAAAGGTGTCTAATATTGAAAATAAGGTTTCAATATTTAGACATCCAATAATTGATTATTTTGTTTCCCAATATAATTATTTTTACTCACAAAACTCATTTTTTAGTCAATGGTTAGAACCTAAAGTAATAATATTAACATTAAACAGGAAGGAGATAGTGGTGAATATGTGAAACCCAATTGGATGAGGACAAAATTGAAATATATCATTATTATTCCTAATAAATTATCCAAAAATAGGATTAAAAAACTATAACTTAATCAAATATTTTCTTAGCCAAGAAAAAGAGAAATATGGTGTTCACTAACAGATCGAGTGTAAAATACCATGTATTAAAGCGGGTCTGATTTACTTCATGCCATAAGTGAAGAAAGAGACACCTGGGAATATGTCTCAACGGAATGGGAAAACATTTATATGGAAAATAGGAGAATAAAGAAATGAATTTCTGAGGAAAAATGAATAATTTTATGGAAGGAAATAAATTTCATCCTAGGGGCCCATTTATAGTTATCTTTCTTAAGTATGGGGAACCTGAAAATAATTCGAGTCAATTACCTCTTCTAACGTTTAATAAGTATATTTAGTAAGGACTAATGTTAAAATAAAATGGATGAAGTATTTATGTATTAGGATTCAAGAATTAAATTTTAGAGGCATTTTTTACCAAGGGTACTTTGGTTATAAAAATAATGAAACATATAAGGATTATGTTTAATTTTAGAATCATATATGTCTTCATTAACATAAGATTTATATATACCATTTTGGGTTTAAAAGTTTAGGTTAGATCATAAGTTCAATGTCTTAAATACATATTTTAAAAAAAAATCTAAGTAATATAACATGATAAAGGATATTTTTGGGAAAAACTATAGGAATACAACATATTGGTTTAGCATATGTAAATTTTATTTAAGGATGAATCCAATTAATTTTTTTGGACTTATGATTAAAGGAATTGGTGCCCTTTAAGGTTTATCGTATCTTTGATTTCCTATTAATTTTGGGTCATCACAAATTAAAATATTATAGGAATTATATAAATATTGTTTTATAAAAAGGACAACATGCATACAAGGTGACAACTCATCATGTCAAACAAGGACGTGGGTCTAGAACCCACAACCAAAGGATGATAAGGGTTTATAACATACCACTTGCCTACATGATGTCCTAGTTAATATATCTTTGTTTTTAATTAAAAAATTTGATGAATAAAAATTTATTATTATCTATTAGTGTTACTCTAGATGTTTAGAGATTAATGTGTTATATTTTATAACTTTAAATGACAATATTGGTTTTAAAAAATATTTATAGACATGGGGAAATACTTTTCACTCTTTTATAGATATCAAAATCAATTGAAACTAAATTTATTTATTCAGGGAAAAAAATTATTTTGGGATATTCATTTAATTTATTAAGAGATTAAGTTGAAACTGATTAAAGTACAACCAAAGGATAAAAATTTACAAATGAAATAGAATGATATCAAGTATGTTTATTTACTTATATTTTTATAGAGTAAAATAATTCCACAACATTTTGAAAATTATCTTAAAAATTATCCTAATAACTTCATATCAGTTTAATTGATGTTATTTTTAACTCATGAAATATTTATAGTTTTTTGGTTATTTAATTTTTCTTCATTATTCACATTATTATGATCAGTGACCTCTATCACTGTAGAGACCCGTATCTTGACGTACATTGACATTACATTACTTTTGCGGAATACTAAGTACATAACAAAAACACACACACAAGGATCGTAATAGTTTAGTGTCTTTGGAAACTTGGAACATAATCTTCTAATCGTGGTGAAAGATCTTCAATATCTCCCATAAAGATCTTCCTTTTTTTTACCTAAAACCTTTCTTTATATCCTGGGGAAAAGAAAACATAAAAGGGTGAGCTCAAATGCTCAGTAAAGGTATACAAAAGAAATAAAAATCATATCATATCTTTTTGAAAATCATAACCTGCAAAAGAGATCATAATATCTTAACATGGAACAAATCATAGAAGTGAAAATGAGATCACCATAATCATAACATGAAACTTGAAACTTTTTGGCATGCACACATAATCATGGAAAATCATTTCTTGTTAGTCATGACTCATTGCCAAGACTATCTTAGTGGACAAAGTCCCTTTCTGAATCGAGTAACCCTCGTTTCAGTCCTGTTTCACTGAACCGGTATAACCTACCATTCCAGCCATGTCTATCTCATGAGATATAAAATCTTTACCCAATGCATTGGAGGGAGATATAGGTCCCACCCATCTCATAATGAAACCATTCTTATGTGTGCCACAAAATCATAAACCATACATCATAGCATAACCCATGTAATAAAATGGGAATCTTAAACATCATGACATCATAAAACAGTTCATATAAGATAAAGGAATTCATAAAAATAATTCCATCACAACATTATCAAATCAATTTAATAATAGGGAGAAAAACAGATCCCTTTATTATCTTAGATGGAAAATAATTTTGATAAAACACTTGAACTCCATTCTTGAGGAAAATATCCTTTCTTCTTCAAAAACATTTTTCCTTTCATAACATGTCATACAACTTTAAAATAAAAGAAGTTGATTAAAAATAAACTTGAAAACTTATAAAGGAAGCTTCTTGGAAATAATGTTTTAAAAATCCATTCATGCCGTATAAGTTAAAAAAAACATTCTTCGTACTTTTGTCGGAAAAGTCAAAAAGTACCTCGTACGAAAAACGACAAAAGATTCATTTCATTTCTTTTACTAAAAACTCACCGAAGGGTAAAAATGGGTTTAAACAATTGTAGGTGGATGGAAATAATATTACATATTTATGAAACATGTATGTGGATGATAAAATACACCCCAGTAAATACTTACGAATAAACAATCTCGGATAAAAATGAGATTGTGATATTTCCCTTACCTTAGGTCTGGCTTGCTTTGTAAGTGTCCGAACCTCCTGTATAATGATTTAAATCATGTTATTGACTTATTCCAGAATCATATTCATTGTTATGATATCATATATGGTTCACTTATGACATTATATTACCCGTTCTTTTGTAAATTCCATGTTAAAGAAGCGTTTTGGGTAAAATCGTTTCATTTATCTTAGGTGTTTTGACTTGTTGTTCTTGACATCATTATTACTTATATCATGATTTACTTACTTCCAGAATATAAAATACGATTTATATATCATATATATTCAGTATATATATATATATAATAGATAGATAAATAAAATGAAAAACATCGTTCATGGAGACGGTAGTCCGTACGTACGCATGAACGCTGTTTTACTTTCCTTATTGTCTTGAAATGGAAGTAAGTAGATGACATACATATATATATATATAAATAAATCCAGTAGCTTTATAATGTCATATATTTCATTATTATTTCTTATATATACTTTATAATCATTCTTAAATGGTTAATATGGAGAATGAATCTCATCGCGTCGTGGAGACGGTAGTCCGTACGTACGCACGAGCGATGATATCATTTCTATAAATATTGAACTGAATTGGAGTGGATTATACAATATATCAGAATCAATATGATGTTGTAATAACTATGTATAGTTATTCTTTACACCATTATACTCATCCATGTAAGGTGGTGGTGGAAAATAGATTACACCACGGCGTGGAGACGGTATTCCGTACGTACACACGCGCGGTGATTTCTTTTTCCGTAGGATGGATAGATGGTGAAATAGGGTTGTTTCATACTTATAATAACATATCAGTATATTAGTGATACTTATGTTATTACTTCATAATGAAAAAACCTAAGAAGAAGAAGTGGAAGAAGAAATAAAGATGAAAGAATTGGTAACGGTAATTACCTCTTCTTTGAAGTGCCTCTTTGAGACCTCCTCTTAGGGCACTAAAATTGGTCTTTGATGAAGACCAGAACCTCTAGGATGTTTCTAGGGAAGTGGAGAAGAGATTTTGGCAGGGTTTGGCCGAGCTTGAGATCTCAAATTGTTGTGAGGAGGAGGGGGAGGAGGTGTCCTTTTATAGGGGAGGAGAGGGGCACCTTAGGAATTCTAAAAAAATTAATTTATAATAAATCTAACCACACTTAAAAACCTCCAAAAATGACTCATATTCGAAGATTAGATGAGATAGTGTTGTAATCTCATCAACCAATCAAATTTAGACATGTTTGGATCTTATTTTAAACCTTATCAATTAGATTTTACTCTAAGTTAAATAATTTAACTTTTACCGTGTCTTTTTGTTTTCTTTCACTATATGGTTAATACACTTACTATAACATGCCAAACGAACCCCAAATTGTTTATTATTAATATATATATCCTTATCTAAGTCATTTGGCCGAACCTTAGATTTTTAGGAATAAAATAACAAATAATAATATAATATTTGATTTAAAAACTATTTTGTGTCAATTTTGACACTATTTGATATATGATTTTTGTGAAAGTCATAATAGAATTAAATGTTCGAACCAAGTTGATTAAATCAACATTAATATATCATAGTAACATAGAAAATTAGTGTAATTCATAAAAATTCTCAAATTACATTTATTTTGGTGTTTATAACATCAATTATGTCAATATTTCATAAATAAGATAATTACTTCATCATCTTTGTGTCATAAATTAATTAAATTATTTGATGTCTAAAAATTACAAATAAAATACCATTTTGTAGGAAATCTTTTTAGCTTTCTATTGAATATTTATAGTCGAATTTATCTTATGTATAACCCCATATTAAAAATGATTTACTTATTAAACTTTGATTTTAACTATTTTAACCCTTCTTTAAATAAATTAAAAATAAATGTCCTAATCTAATCCAAGTGGGCCTAAATGGTCATATTTTATTCCTATGTTTGTTTTTGGTCGAATTACACTTGTCCAATAGAATTAGGACATGTGTTAGGGTAATATTGATATCATATTTACCCTTAGTTACCCTATTTACTATTAACCGCGGTAAAAATAGTAAAAAGTTACTATTCACCAAAAAAAATATTTTTATCTCATTGAACCACATTTTACTTACTGATATCAACCGTGTCTGTCGGATTTTTGAAATTCCATTCACAAAAGCGGTAAAATTAAGTTTTATGAAAAATTCAGTTTTTTAACTACCACTTAGTAGTTTCACTATTCATCAAAAAATGAAGGTTTTCAGAAAAATGCCAAAATTTCATCCTAAGCTATATTTCATATTCCGAATTCAAAAATGAAGTCTATTTTATCAAATTCATAACATAGAAGTTGCATTAATTAATTTTATAATTAAATCCCGCTGTTAAAACAAATAGCGTGTTTTTAAGAAACAATATCTATCAAAAGATTGACATTTGTTTATGTCTGGTTTAAATGTGCAATTACATCCAATGACCAACATTTTATTAAATCGTAAAAATATATTCTAAATATACTTTAAAACTACTCCAATTAATAATTTATCACTATTAATTATTTCGATTAAAAAAGTTGTTTTTTAATTATAATTTAGTAATTTTCACTATTCATCAGAATATGAAAGTTATCCGAAATGTACCAAAATTTCACCTTAGGCTAAATTCGATACTCTGAATCCAAAAATGAAGTTCATTTTGAAAAATAAGATTTACGGAATTTCAAAAAGTGGTTATTACTATTCATAACGACTATTTTTAATAATATTTTAATAGAATATCGTTGTTTAGTGAAACTCGGTATTGTGTATTACACACGTTATCGAGGAAGGTCGCGATTGCGTGTAATGCAAGGCAAGTCAAGGATGCGTGTTGTGCAAGCTCCTTTTGGTGTAGCGTACAACACAAGACATTAGTGAAATAAAAAGAATATTTTTCATAAATTCTCGGGCTGTTACATTCTACCCCCCTTAAAATGAATTTCGCCCTCGAAATTCGTCGGGGTTATAAATGGTTTACTATTCGAAATTTTCTTTAATAGAAACCCACATCGTAAAAAGGAATACCAAAACCAATCTTTAAAAACAAAAGTATGAAACGTAACGGTTACCCAAATAAACTAATCACTGGGTTTCCACATAGGTGAAAATATGGATATGGAAGAGAAATCTAACCATCATGTTCTGATGGAGAGTGGTAGAGAACATGGCTATGGAAAAGCCAGTAATCACAAATCCATAGATTTGTGATGATATAAGGTACCATCTGATTCATCAGGTATAAGATCACTAGGACAACATTTTTGGTTTTCAAGATCATTTCCCTAAAGTTGAAAATTTGAATTAGAATAAATACTTACTTTATTTTGGTACAATCTCACTGTTGTTCATGCCTTGAACAATTTCCACTTCATCTCTTAAATAAATGAAGTTGAATTTGTTATTCGTGAAGTGTTAGCAGATCATGTGATAGAATGATGGGTCATTCCATCTGTCTCAAACAAAAGGTTAGCAAAAATTATATACATAAGTCGATCTATAGTGAGATTAATCACATATGGTTCCTAAAATGGACTTATACTTCATATATCATACTCCTTAATATAATAAAACTAGTTTCTACTAAACAGGGACTTCCTGTAGGCCAGTGGTAGGTGATAAAGGCCAGTCGCACTTCGGTTGTGGGTTCGATTCCCACATCCTTGTCCGAAGCGATGGTTTGTCGCCCGTCCTGCAGGTTTTCCTTTTTCTAAAACTACGTTACTATAACATCCCATCAATAATATCAACATAATCCATTCCAATCTTTAGGCTTACCCATAATACTGTAGTCCACTCTCATAACATAGTGAAAACGATTACCAGAGATTTAATACCATCGTTGATCCCCATATATCATAAGATATGTTTTGTTGGTCACATTCCAAACATTCAAAGTCCTTAATCATGTATTCGCTTGAATACCTTAGTGAAAACATGAATGCAGTTAAAAGTTAACACTTTCCACATACCAAAATCCTCAAAATTCTATATACTCAAACCATGATATCACTTAGTCCTTATATCAATCATGAGCTCATGAATACTATTAAACATTTCATTTTCTCGTCTTCATTATGCGCATATCATCTTATTTCCAAAAAATATCTCAATCACTTTGAATACCACATTAATAAATATTGCAATACTCAATGATACAACATTATTTTGGAATCCCATTACATAAACACTTAATCATTCCACCACATCGTTGTCATATTCTATATTGCCAATAGTGATCACATGTGATTTCCATTTGTCCTTTGCCTTCTGTGGTTGCTCATGTTGATCATTACTAACCCTTGGATTAGGGCAATTATTAGCATAATGCCCCATTTCCTTGCACTAGAAGCATTGAAGTGTTGGTGGTGCGTTCTCTGCAGTGTTTGCTTTATTCACATCATTAGAAACCCTTTTTCCATTACTTCGACACTCATCTGCTCGATGACCTTCTTTTCCACACTTAAAACATTTTCTAGTCCCTTTAAGACAATCTCCACCATGCTTCTTTCCACACTTTGTGCATAAGGAAACATTCATCTTCTTTTCACCATTATTCTGAGATTTCTCCTTGAACTCCATCTTTCGTTTCTTGTCAAAACCATGAGATGGATATGTAACACCAACTTCCATTTCTACCTTGATAGAACAACACACAATTTCTTCATAGCTACTGAAGTCTCTTATAGCTAATGCCCTTCGAAGACTTGGTTTTAAGCCACTGAAAAATCGATCAACTTTACTTTCAGGTTGGATGATAATACCAGAAGCGTACCTTGCAAGTCTTGTAAAATTTGCTTCATAGTTACCAACAGATTCATCATCCCTTTGCTTCAGTTCAAGAAACTCTTTCTCCATCTTTGTTCGGAGAATACGGGGGAAGTACTTATTGAAAAATAAGTTCTTGAACTCGTCCCATTCCATGGACTCAATTTCATCTCTTGGCCTCGTATTCTTGATAAGATTCCACCATTGATCAGCTTCACCTTCCAAACGATATACTGCTAAAATGAATTTATCATGTTCAGAACATTTAAGAACTGAAAATATCTTTTCAGTGGTGCTGATCCATTGTTCAGCAACAAGTGGATTGGAAGTCCCACTGAAAGAAGGTGGACGTTGCCTCATGAAGGACTCAATAGAATATTGTTCCCTTCTCTGCTCATTTGGATGTCCAGAATGATTCATAGCTTGTGTAAGTATAGCAATAAGATTTTTCACTCCATCTCCCATAACATTTGTTTGTTCAGGAGGGCAATCATTGCATTGTCCATTGCATTGATCAACACGGTTCCTTCGGGTTCCAGCCATCGTCTAAAACCCAAAAAGAATAGCGTGAGAGGCAAAAATCATGCTAGGGAAAACAACATAATAAAGGGGGAGTACCTTGAACATCTAACATCTTAGGTTTAATTCTATGATCGTTAGCGTAATTCTAGTACTATAACCTATACGTATACTTAACCTTAGGGACATCCCTAGACATACCTTAGAAATATCTCTAGGGATCTCACTAACGTTTTCGCATCCTAGTTTCCAAAGGTTGACTAAACTTTTCCTCTGATACCAACTGTAGCGGTCTATAATTACTTCCAACGGACTACAATTGATACCTATCAGGGCACTCCATGGGCGGCTACACCCCCTGGGCGGGACACACCACCATCCCCAGTGGCAGCCATTTCCTCATGAATCCCTTGGGCGGAGAGCCATGCTTCGTCCAACGCTCACATGTGAGAGTTCCCAAGGATCGGATACATTCATACCTCCTTTGCCTCTGATACCAACTGTAGAGACCCGTATCTTGATGTACATTGACATTACATTACTTTTGCGGAATACTTAGTACATAACAAAAACACACACACAAGGATCGTAATAGTTTAGTGTCTTTGGAAACTTGGAACATAATCTTCTAATCGTGGTGAAAGATCTTCAATATCTCCCATAAAGATCTTCCTTTTTTTTTACCTAAAACCTTTCTTTATATCCTGGGGAAAAGAAAACATAAAAGGGTGAGCTCAAATGCTCAGTAAGGGTATACAAAAGAAATAAAAATCATATCATATCTTTTTGAAAATCATAACCTGCAAAAGAGATCATAATATCTTAACATGGAACAAATCATAGAAGTGAAAATGAGATCACCATAATCATAACATGAAACTTGAAACTTTGTGGCATGCACACATAATCATGGAAAATCATTTCTTGTTAGTCATGACTCATTGCCAAGACTATCTTAGTGGACAAAGTCCCTTTCTGAATCGAGTAACCCTCGTTTCAGTCCTGTTTCACTGAACCGGTATAACCTACCATTCCAGCCATGTCTATCTCATGAGATATAAAATCTTTACCCAATGCATTGGAGGGAGATATAGGTCCCACCCATCTCATAATGAAACCATTCTTATGTGTGCCACAAAATCATAAACCATACATCATAGCATAACCCATGTAATAAAATGGGAATCTTAAACATCATGACATCATAAAACAGTTCATATAAGATAAAGGAATTCATAAAAATAATTCCATCACAACATGATCAAATCAATTTAATAATAGGGAGAAAAACAGAACCCTTTATTATCTTAGATGGAAAATAATTTTGATAAAACACTTGAACTCCATTCTTGAGGAAAATATCCTTTCTTCTTCAAAAACATTTTTCCTTTCATAACATGTCATACAACTTTAAAATAAAAGAAGTTGATTAAAAATAAACTTGAAAACTTATAAAGGAAGCTTCTTGGAAATAATGTTTTAAAAATCCATTCATGCCGTATAAGTTAAAAAAAACATTCTTCGTACTTTTCTCGGAAAAGTCAAAAAGTACCTCGTACGAAAAACGACAAAAGATTCATTTCATTTCTTTTACTAAAAACTCACCGAAGGGTAAAAATGGGTTTAAACAATTGTAGGTGGATGGAAATAATATTACATATTTATGAAACATGTATGTGGATGATAAAATACACCCCAGTAAATACTTACGAATAAACAATCTCGGATAAAAATGAGATTGTGATATTTCCCTTACCTTAGGTCTGACTTGCTTTGTAAGTGTCCGAACCTCCTGTATAATGATTTAAATCATGTTATTGACTTATTCCAGAATCATATTCATTGTTATGATATCATATATGGTTCACTTATGACATTATATTACCCGTTCTTTTGTAAATTCCATGTTAAAGAAGCGTTTTGGGTAAAATCGTTTCATTTATCTTAGGTGTTTTGACTTGTTGTTCTTGACATCATTATTACTTATATCATGATTTACTTACTTCCAAAATATAAAATACGATTTATATATCATATATATTCAGTATATATATATATAATAGATAGATAAATAAAATGAAAAACACCGTTCATGGAGACGGTAGTCCGTACGTACGCATGAACGCTGTTTTACTTTCCTTATTGTCTTGAAATGGAAGTAAGTAGATGACATACATATATATATATAAATAAATCCAGTAGCTTTATAATGTCATATATTTCATTATTATTTCTTATATATACTTTATAATCATTCTTAAATGGTTAATATGGAGAATGAATCTCATCGCGTCGTGGAGACGGTAGTCCGTACGTACGCACGAGCGATGATATCATTTCTATAAATATTGAACTGAATTGGAGTGGATTATACAATATATCAGAATCAATATGATTTTGTAATAACTATGTATAGTTATTCTTTACACCATTATACTCATCCATGTAAGGTGGTGGTGGAAAATAGATTACACCACGGCGTGGAGACGGTATTCCGTACGTACACACGCGCGGTGATTTCTTTTTCCGTAGGATGGATAGATGGTGAAATAGGGTTGTTTCATACTTATAATAACATATCAGTATATGAGTGATACTGATGTTATTACTTCATAATGAAAAAACCTAAGAATAAGAAGTGGAAGAAGAAATAAAGATGAAAGAATTGGTAACGGTAATTACCTCTTCTTTGAAGTGCCTCTTTGAGACCTCCTCTTAGGGCACTAAAATTGGTCTTTGATGAAGACCAGAACCTCTAGGATGTTTCTAGGGAAGTGGAGAAGAGATTTTGGCAGGGTTTGGCCGAGCTTGAGATCTCAAATTGGTGTGAGGAGGAGGGGGAGGAGGTGTCCTTTTATAGGGGAGGAGAGGGGCACCTTAGGAATTCTAAAAAAATTAATTTATAATAAATCTAACCACACTTAAAAACCTCCAAAAATGACTCATATTCGAAGCTTATATGAGATAGTGTTGTAATCTCATCAACCAATCAAATTTAGACATGTTTGGATCTTATTTTAAACCTTATCAATTAGATTTTACTCTAAGTTAAATAATTTAACTTTTACCGTGTCTTTTTGTTTTCTTTCACTATATGGTTAATACACTTACTATAACATGCCAAACGAACCCCAAATTGTTTATTATTAATATATATATCCTTATCTAAGTCATTTGGCCGAACCTTAGATTTTTAGGAATAAAATAACAAATAATAATATAATATTTGATTTAAAAACTATTTTGTGTCAATTTTGACACTATTTGATATATGATTTTTGTGAAAGTCATAATAGAATTAAATGTTCGAACCAAGTTGATTAAATCAACATTAATATATCATAGTAACATAGAAAATTAGTGTAATTCATAAAAATTCTCAAATTACATTTATTTTGGTGTTTATAACATCAATTATGTCAATATTTCATAAATAAGATAATTACTTCATCATCTTTGTGTCATAAATTAATTAACTTATTTGATGTCGAAAAATTACAAATAAAATACCATTATGTAGGAAATCGTTTTAGCTTTCTAGTGAATATTTATAGTCGAATTTATCTTATGTATAACCCCATATTAAAAATGATGTACTTATTAAACTTTGATTTTAACTATTTTAACCCTTCTTTAAATAAATTAAAAATAAATGTCCTAATCTAATCCAAGTGGGCCTAAATGGTCATATTTTATTCCTATGTTTGTTTTTGGTCGAATTACACTTGTCCAATAGAATTAGGACATGTGTTAGGGTAATATTGATATCATATTTACCCTTAGTTACCCTATTTACTATTAACCGCGGTAAAAATAGTAAAAAGTTACTATTCACCAAAAAATTATTTTTATCTCATTGAACCACATTTTACTTACTGATATCAACCGTGTCTGTCGGATTTTTGAAATTCCATTCACAAAAGCGGTAAAATTAAGTTTTATGAAAAATTCAGTTTTTTAACTACCACTTAGTAGTTTCACTATTCATCAAAAAATGAAGGTTTTCAGAAAAATGCCAAAATTTCATCCTAAGCTATATTTCATATTCCGAATTCAAAAATGAAGTCTATTTTACCAAATTCATAACATAGAAGTTGCATTAATTAATTTTATAATTAAATCCGGCTGTTAAAACAAATAGCGTGTTTTTAAGAAACAATATCTATCAAAAGATTGACATTTGTTTATGTCTGGTTTAAATGTGCAATTACATCCAATGACCAACATTTTATTAAATCGTAAAAATATATTCTAAATATACTTTAAAACTACTCCAATTAATAATTTATCACTATTAATTATTTCGATTAAAAAAGTTGTTTTTTAATTATAATTTAGTAATTTTCACTATTCATCAGAATATGAAAGTTATCCGAAATGTACCAAAATTTCACCTTAGGCTAAATTCGATACTCTGAATCCAAAAATGAAGTTCATTTTGAAAAATAAGATTTACAGAATTTCAAAAAGTGGTTATTACTATTCATAACGACTATTTTTAATAATATTTTAATAGAATATCGTTGTTTAGTGAAACTCGGTATTGTGTATTACACACGCTATCAAGGAAGGTCGCGATTGCGTGTAATGCAAGGCAAGTCAAGGATGCGTGTTGTGCAAGCTCCTTTTGGTGTAGCGTACAACACAAGACATTAGTGAAATAAAAAGAATATTTTTCATAAATTCTCGGGCTGTTACATTCTACCCCCCTTAAAATGAATTTCGCCCTCGAAATTCGTCGGGGTTATAAATGGTTTACTATTCGAAAGTTTCTTTAATAGAAACCCACATCGTAAAAAGGAATACCAAAACCAATCATTAAAAACAAAAGTATGAAACGTAACGGTTACCCAAATAAACTAATCACTGGGTTTCCACATAGGTGAAAATATGGATATGGAAGAGAAATCTAACCATCATGTTCTGATGGAGAGTGGTAGAGAACATGGCTATGGAAAATCCAGTAATCACAAATCCATAGATTTGTGATGATATAAGGTACCATCTGATTCATCAGGTATAAGATCACTAGGACAACATTTTTGGTTTTCAAGATCATTTCCCTAAAGTTGAAAATTTGAATTAGAATAAATACTTACTTTATTTTGGTACAATCTCACTGTTGTTCATGCCTTGAACAATTTCCACTTCATCTCTTAAATAAATGAAGTTGAATTTTTTATTCGTGAAGTGTTAGCAGATCATGTGATAGAATGATGGGTCATTCCATCTGTCTCAAACAAAAGGTTAGAAAAAATTATATACATAAGTCGATCTATAGTGAGATTAATCACATATGGTTCCTAAAATGGACTTATACTTCATATATCATACTCCTTAATATAATAAAACTAGTTTCTACTAAACAGGGACTTCCTGTAGGCCAGTGGTAGGTGATAAAGGCCAGTCGCACTTCGGTTGTGGGTTCGATTCCCACATCCTTGTCCGAAGCGATGGGTTGTCGCCCGTCCTGCAGGTTTTCCTTTTTCTAAAACTACGTTACTATAACATCCCATCAATAATATCAACATAATCCATTCCAATCTTTAGGCTTACCCATAATACTGTAGTCCACTCTCATAACATAGTGAAAACGATTACCAGAGATTTAATACCATCGTTGATCCCCATATATCATAAGATATGTTTTGTTGGTCACATTCCAAACATTCAAAGTCCTTAATCATGTATTCGCTTGAATACCTTAGTGAAAACATGAATGCAGTTAAAAGTTAACACTTTCCACATACCAAAATCCTCAAAATTCTATATACTCAAACCATGATATCACTTAGTCCTTATATCAATCATGAGCTCATGAATACTATTAAACATTTCATTTTCTCGTCTTCATTATGCGCATATCATCTTATTTCCAAAAAATATCTCAATCACTTTGAATACCACATTAATAAATATTGCAATACTCAATGATACAACATTATTTTGGAATCAGATTACATAAACACTTAATCATTCCACCACATCGTTGTCATATTCTATATTGCCAATAGTGATCACATGTGATTTCCATTTGTCCTTTGCCTTCTGTGGTTGCTCATGTTGATCATTACTAACCCTTGGATTAGGGCAATTATTAGCATAATGCCCCATTTCCTTGCACTTGAAGCATTGAAGTGTTGGTGGTGCGTTCTCTGCAGTGTTTGCTTTATTCACATCATTAGAAACCCTTTTTCCATTACTTAGACACTCATCTGCTCGATGACCTTCTTTTCCACACTTAAAACATTTTCTAGTCCCTTTAAGACAATCTCCACCATGCTTCTTTCCACACTTTGTGCATAAGGAAACATTCATCTTCTTTTCACCATTATTCTGAGATTTCTCCTTGAACTCCATCTTTCGTTTCTTGTCAAAACCATGAGATGGATATGTAACACCAACTTCCATTTCTACCTTGATAGAACAACACACAATTTCTTCATAGCTACTGAAGTCTCTTATAGCTAATGCCCTTCGAAGACTTGGTTTTAAGCCACTGAGAAATCGATCAACTTTACTTTCAGGTTGGATGATAATACCAGAAGCGTACCTTGCAAGTCTTGTAAAATTTGCTTCATAGTTACCAACAGATTCATCATCCCTTTGCTTCAGTTCAAGAAACTCTTTCTCCATCTTTGTTCGGAGAATACGGGGGAAGTACTTATTGAAAAATAAGTTCTTGAACTCGTCCCATTCCATGGACTCAATTTCATCTCTTGGCCTCGTATTCTTGATAAGATTCCACCATTGATCAGCTTCACCTTCCAAACGATATACTGCTAAAATGAATTTATCATGTTCAGAACATTTAAGAACTGAAAATATCTTTTCAGTGGTGCTGATCCATTGTTCAGCAACAAGTGGATTGGAAGTCCCACTGAAAGAAGGTGGACGTTGCCTCATGAAGGACTCAATAGAATATTGTTCCCTTCTCTGCTCATTTGGATGTCCAGAATGATTCATAGCTTGTGTAAGTATAGCAATAAGATTTTGCACTCCATCTCCCATAACATTTGTTTGTTCAGGAGGGCAATCATTGCATTGTCCATTGCATTGATCAACACGGTTCCTTCGGGTTCCAGCCATCGTCTAAAACCCAAAAAGAATAGCGTGAGAGGCAAAAATCATGCTAGGGAAAACAACATAATAAAGGGGGAGTACCTTGAACATCTAACATCTTAGGTTTAATTCTATGATCGTTAGCGTAATTCTAGTACTATAACCTATACGTATACTTAACCTTAGGGACATCCCTAGACATACCTTAGAAATATCTCTAGGGATCTCACAAACGTTTTCGCACCCTAGTTTCCAAAGGTTGACTAAACTTTTCCTCTGATACCAACTGTAGCGGTCTATAATTACTTCCAATGGACTACAATTGATACCTATCAGGGCACTCCATGGGCGGCTACACCCCCTGGGCGGGACACACCACCATCCCTAGTGGCAGCCATTTCCTCATGAAGCCCTTGGGCGGAGAGCCATGCTTCGTCCAACGCTCACATGTGAGAGTTCCCAAGGATCGGATACATTCCTACCTCCTTTGCCTCTGATACCAACTGTAGAGACCCGTATCTTGACGTACATTGACATTACATTACTTTTGCGGAATACTCAGTACATAACAAAAACACACACACAAGGATCGTAATAGTTTAGTGTCTTTGGAAACTTGGAACATAATCTTCTAATCGTGGTGAAAGATCTTCAATATCTCCCATAAAGATCTTCCTTTTTTTTACCTAAAACCTTTCTTTATATCCTGGGGAAAAGAAAACATAAAAGGGTGAGCTCAACTGCTCAGTAAGGGTATACAAAAGAAATAAAAATCATATCATATCTTTTTGAAAATCATAACCTGCAAAAGAGATCATAATATCTTAACATGGAACAAATCATAGAAGTGAAAATGAGATCACCATAATCATAACATGAAACTTGAAACTTTGTGGCATGCACACATAATCATGGAAAATCATTTCTTGTTAGTCATGACTCATTGCCAAGACTATCTTAGTGGACAAAGTCCCTTTCTGAATCGAGTAACCCTCGTTTCAGTCCTGTTTCACTGAACCGGTATAACCTACCATTCCAGCCATGTCTATCTCATGAGATATAAAATCTTTACCCAATGCATTGGAGGGAGATATAGGTCCCACCCATCTCATAATGAAACCATTCTTATGTGTGCCACAAAATCATAAACCATACATCATAGCATAACCCATGTAATAAAATGGGAATCTTAAACATCATGACATCATAAAACAGTTCATATAAGATAAAGGAATTCATAAAAATAATTCCATCACAACATGATCAAATCAAATTAATAATAGGGAGAAAAACAGAACCCTTTATTATCTTAGATGGAAAATAATTTTGATAAAACACTTGAACTCCATTCTTGAGGAAAATATCCTTTCTTCTTCAAAAACATTTTTCCTTTCATAACATGTCATACAACTTTAAAATAAAAGAAGTTGATTAAAAATAAACTTGAAAACTTATAAAGGAAGCTTCTTGGAAATAATGTTTTAAAAATCCATTCATGCTGTATAAGTTAAAAAAAACATTCTTCGTACTTTTGTCGGAAAAGTCAAAAAGTACCTTGTACGAAAAACGACAAAAGATTCATTTCATTTCTTTTACTAAAAACTCACCGAAGGGTAAAAATGGGTTTAAACAATTGTAGGTGGATGGAAATAATATTACATATTTATGAAACATGTATGTGGATGATAAAATACACCCCAGTAAATACTTACGAATAAACAATCTCGGATAAAAATGAGATTGTGATATTTCCCTTACCTTAGGTCTGACTTGCTTTGTAAGTGTCCGAACCTCCTGTATAATGATTTAAATCATGTTATTGACTTATTCCAGAATCATATTAATTGTTATGATATCATATATGGTTCACTTATGACATTATATTACCCGTTCTTTTGTAAATTCCATGTTAAAGAAGCGTTTTGGGTAAAATCGTTTCATTTATCTTAGGTGTTTTGACTTGTTGTTCTTGACATCATTATTACTTATATCATGATTTACTTACTTCCAGAATATAAAATACGATTTATATATCATATATATTCAGTATATATATATATATAATAGATAGATAAATAAAATGAAAAACACCGTTCATGGAGACGGTAGTCCGTACGTACGCATGAACGCTGTTTTACTTTCCTTATTGTCTTGAAATGGAAGTAAGTAGATGACATACATATATATATATAAATAAATGCAGTAGCTTTATAATGTCATATATTTCATTATTATTTCTTATATATACTTTATAATCATTCTTAAATGGTTAATATGGAGAATGAATCTCATCGCGTCGTGGAGACGGTAGTCCGTACGTACGCACGAGCGATGATATCATTTCTATAAATATTGAACTGAATTGGAGTGGATTATACAATATATCAGAATCAATATGATGTTGTAATAACTATGTATAGTTATTCTTTACACCATTATACTCATCTATGTAAGGTGGTGGTGGAAAATAGATTACACCACGGCGTGGAGACGGTATTCCGTACGTACACACGCGCGGTGATTTCTTTTTCCGTAGGATGGATAGATGGTGAAATAGGGTTGTTTCATACTTATAATAACATATCAGTATATTAGTGATACTGATGTTATTACTTCATAATGAAAAAACCTAAGAAGAAGAAGTGGAAGAAGAAATAAAGATGAAAGAATTGGTAACGGTAATTACCTCTACTTTGAAGTGCCTCTTTGAGACCTCCTCTTAGGGCACTAAAATTGGTCTTTGATGAAGACCATAACCTCTAGGATGTTTCTAGGGAAGTGGAGAAGAGATTTTGGCAGGGTTTGGCCGAGCTTGAGATCTCAAATTGGTGTGAGGAGGAGGGGGAGGAGGTGTCCTTTTATAGGGGAGGAGAGGGGCACCTTAGGAATTCTAAAAAAAATAATTTATAATAAATCTAACCACACTTAAAAACCTCCAAAAATGACTCATATTCGAAGCTTAGATGAGATAGTGTTGTAATCTCATCAACCAATCAAATTTAGACATGTTTGGATCTTATTTTAAACCTTATCAATTAGATTTTACTCTAAGTTAAATAATTTAACTTTTACCGTGTCTTTTTGTTTTCTTTCACTATATGGTTAATACACTTACTATAACATGCCAAACGAACCCCAAATTGTTTATTATTAATATATATATCCTTATCTAAGTCATTTGGCCGAACCTTAGATTTTTAGGAATAAAATAACAAATAATAATATAATATTTGATTTAAAAACTATTTTGTGTCAATTTTGACACTATTTGATATATGATTTTTGTGAAAGTCATAATAGAATTAAATGTTCGAACCAAGTTGATTAAATCAACATTAATATATCATAGTAACATAGAAAATTAGTGTAATTCATAAAAATTCTCAAATTACATTTATGTTGGTGTTTATAACATCAATTATGTCAATATTTCATAAATAAGATAATTACTTCATCATATTTGTGTCATAAATTAATTAAATTATTTGATGTCTAAAAATTACAAATAAAATACCATTATGTAGGAAATCTTTTTATCTTTCTAGTGAATATTTATAGTCGAATTTATCTTATGTATAACCCCATATTAAAAATGATTTACTTATTAAACTTTGATTTTAACTATTTTAACCCTTCTTTAAATAAATTAAAAATAAATGTCCTAATCTAATCCAAGTGGGCCTAAATGGTCATATTTTATTCCTATGTTTGTTTTTGGTCGAATTACACTTGTCCAATAGAATTAGGACATGTGTTAGGGTAATATTGATATCATATTTACCCTTAGTTACCCTATTTACTATTAACCGCGGTAAAAATAGTAAAAAGTTACTATTCACCAAAAAATTATTTTTATCTCATTGAACCAAATTTTACTTACTGATATCAACCGTTTCTGTCGGATTTTTGAAATTCCATTCACAGAAGCGGTAAAATTAAGTTTTATGAAAAATTCAGTTTTTTAACTACCACTTAGTAGTTTCACTATTCATCAAAAAATGAAGGTTTTCAGAAAAATGCCAAAATTTCATCCTAAGCTATATTTCATATTCCGAATTCAAAAATGAAGTCTATTTTACCAAATTCATAACATAGAAGTTGCATTAATTAATTTTATAATTAAATCCCGCTGTTAAAACAAATAGCGTGTTTTTAAGAAACAATATCTATCAAAAGATTGACATTTGTTTATGTCTGGTTTAAATGTGCAATTACATCCAATGACCAACATTTTATTAAATCGTAAAAATATATTCTAAATATACTTTAAAACTACTCCAATTAATAATTTATCACTATTAATTATTTCGATTAAAAAAGTTGTTTTTTAATTATAATTTATTAATTTTCACTATTCATCAGAATATGAAAGTTATCCGAAATGTACCAAAATTTCACCTTAGGCTAAATTCGATACTCTGAATCCAAAAATGAAGTTCATTTTGAAAAATAAGATTTACAGAATTTCAAAAAGTGGTTATTACTATTCATAACGACTATTTTTAATAATATTTTAATAGAATATCGTTGTTTAGTGAAACTCGGTATTGTGTATTACACACGCTATCGAGGAAGGTCGCGATTGCGTGTAATGCAAGGCAAGTCAAGGATGCGTGTTGTGCAAGCTCCTTTTGGTGTAGCGTACAACACAAGACATTAGTGAAATAAAAAGAATATTTTTCATAAATTCTCGGGCTGTTACAATCACCTTCCATAATTATTTAGGCATTAAGATTTTCTTTGATGATAATATCTTCACTTCACTCTTATTTTCTCCTACATGGAACCCTAGTTATCCGTTATTCCATATGAACTTTCAAATTTATAATTACCTATTTAAGAAAAAATTTTACTTACCCTTATTAAGATTTGTTTTTTTAGAAAATAAATTTCAAATATAAATCATTTGATTTCTGGGTGGAATTCTAAATGTTGAGGATGAAATTTAATAAAGGTGGACATAAAGTAACACTTTGAGAATTTAAAAGAAGAAAATTAGGTTTAACTGAATATATGATAGAAAACACAGAGAATAGAAGAGAATGTAACACCTTGATACTTTAGGATATATTTATTTTCAATCTCTTCAATAGCTTTCAATGCATGTAACACCAACCTTAAATGAAACACAATACACAATTAAAATATTATTATTTAATTCATGACTATTATAACATAACTATTAAGTTAGGAGGTATGAGTAAGACTAAATATTTTGTGAAAATATATTATTTACACATGTTCATATAATATTTAGTGATTATTAATAAAAATATAAATAATTTTAAAACAAAATAATTGTTTTCTAAAAAACTATATTTTTTCTAAAATGTGGTTTAGCTACTCTGTGCACACATGGATTAAAATTAATATTATCACATTTAGAAATTTTATTTGAAAAAAAATTAATATATAAATATCAACACTATATGTATGCTATTTTTTAAATTTTATAAAAAGTTAATTTTTGGATAAATAGTTAAAAATACCGATTTTTATTGAAAATAGTCTTATTATTTAAATTATTTTAAATTTTAAATTTTATATTAAATTATTTTAATGTAAAATTAGTTTAATAATATTAAAATTTAATATATTTAGGTCATTTTAATCAGTTTTATAATGAATTTTTAGAATAAAACATTCTATACTTTGGATTATTTTATCTCTGAAAACTCACTCTTTCATCACGTCTATGATTTAATTTTCAAATAAACTATGTCACTTCTATGAGTTTTAAAAGGAACAATTTATTCCACATTTTAAATAATAATAATTTAAATCATCTAATAAGTTAAAATAATGTTATGGCCATTATGAATAGCAAGGACAATAAAAACCAATTATCACACTTAAGGAAAAAATGGGATTTTTGGCGGGTAAAAAAAGAATGTAATGGTTAAAAAGGGCCTAAAACAAGTCCAACATACATTTTACAGCCATATATTGACATTATACCCTATAAATTTAAATAATGGACTATTTTGGATCCTTTTTTCATGTTAAAAATTCTAGTACATTTCATTCTTTTCAAAATTTCCATGTGAATCATCTCCAACTTTTATAAAAGTTCACTCCCCCATTCTCTTAATCACACCTATCAAACCCCTTGAATCAAAAAACCTCATCCAAAATCATTTCCTAACATCCTTATCCACATTATATATATTTTGTCTTCCAAAAATACCAACCCTATATTCCTTAAGGGGATATCCATTAAAAGTTTCTCTAAGAGAATGCAATTGTCTTAATGAAGTTATATTGTTTTCATTATTATTTTTTCACCTTAAATTATGTATTAACTATTATAATATATTTTATACAATTTCTCACATATGATGAGATATTAATATGTTTATGTCATAAAATTTACCCATCTCCTCCTTCATAAAATGGGAAACGAAATCATTGATCGTGTGTATGGCGGACTACCACCTCATGAATCGATATAACTTGTTTTCCATCAAATGATATCAAGTATATATATAATGATATTATATATATATATATTATCTAGGGTATTATTATACTTATTAATTTAAAATATTCAATATAAACTTTTACTTTCCATGTCATTTAAATTATTATAACATTGCCCGTGTATACAGCGGACTGCCACCACACAAAGTGAGGTTAATCATTTTTAACTTACTATTTTCATGGAAATAAATAGAGATAAATTTAATAAATATATGTTAAATAATTTACATGTTATTTATTCTATAAATTTAAAATATCACCCACCTCCATACCTTTTCACTCTTTAATTGAATGATATCATCGCTCATGCATATGTAAGACCTAATGTCCCCACAAAGCGATGTGATCAATTTTCCAAGTTTTTCATTCAATAATGATTCAAAAATTGTATCTAATAAGAAAATATTATATTTATGACATTAATATAATTATATAAATGATTTTTTATATCATATACACAATAATAGTAACATTCATGACAAAATACGTGTGAGAAAACAAGACAACTAATACTCAAAATAATGAATTATTATTAACTAACTACTGTTAAAATGTTAAAATAAGATTTTATATGATATTAAAAATATGAATATGGTTTAATGATAAAATGATAATATCTTCAAAACCATGATAAAAATTTTTAAATCATGATCATGAAAAAGCAAGTGTAACGTAAAGGATATCGTCTCAATTTCCTTTCATTGAGGAAAATTGTAATGTTATGTGAAAAATTATTATATATGGTGTATATAATACCATTTTTCTTATAATATCATAAATAATTCTTATATATTGGTATTTTATTTTTTAATTTTAATTATATCATCTGATGGGATTTTAATTAAAAAATACAAAGTGGTAGAGAATTTCTTAACTCAAATTTTTTCTTTGGGTTATATTACTTATTCATTTTCATTAATATTCTAAAATTATATATTTAAATAATTTTAATTATCTCATGGTGTATTTAAAATTTTTATATGGATTTAAATTTTATACAAATAATCAATTTTTTAATTAATTATACTTTAACATTATGAAAATTTAAAGGGTTTATTTAACAATCATATATCAATCGGGATTGTTTATGCTTGAATTAACTTTGAGTGAAATTAACTGATCTTTCCATAATAAACCCATTAAATTTTATTCTTCCATAAATATTCATTAATTTTTAAATTAATAGTTCAATTTTCAACTATTTTATAATAAAAAAATATTTATAAAATGTTTTTATGAAAATATGACATAATTTCTTTATTCGGTGGAAAATCATTTTTCATAAAAATCTATGCGTTCTAAAAAAATTGAAAATGATTTGGACATTCTCAAAATTATTTATCAAAGAAATTTTTACACATCCATTTCTTTTAGATTTTTTGTAATGTATTATTTATTCAATTTTCTAAATGAGTCCCACTTGGATTTTATTGAAAAAGTGATTGCAATCTTTGTTTTAACATGTACGGCATGAATTAAATTTAAAAATATTTATTTAAATTTAATCTCTAAGATAGATTATGGAACATGAATCCCTGTCTCTAAAAAAAATGTAATATGATATACCATTATAAACTAGATGTTAAATTGGAAGATATGAATAGTACTATCTAAATTATAAAAATTATGGTAATATACTGATTAGAAATAGGAAAAAGAGTCACTTAAAAGAAAAAAGAAATATTTTCTAAAAAAGCATTATATTTTTATAAAAGATGGTTTATTCATGCCTTTCAAACATAATTTAAATTTTATTATGACTATTAAAAAATTATATGATGAAATGAAAATAATTTTTGAAATAATAATATAAAAATTACCTTTGTGTGAATTTCTTAAATTTTTTCTGAAAAGTTTCATTTTTCGAAGAATAGTGAAGACAGAAATTTTTATAAAAAAATATATTTTTATTTAAATAATTTACAAGGATAAATTATCTTTAAATTGGTTTTAACATAAAATTATTTAAATTATATTAAAATTCAACTAATATAGGTCATTTTTGTAAATTTCAAATGAATTTTGATATTAAAACCTTTTACATGTATGATAGTTTTCCCTCTAGAAACATGCATTTTCATCACGTTTGTGGGTATAATTTTAAATTATTTTATGCCACATAAATTAATTTAATTTGAAAAAATGGATTATATATTCTTAATAAGAATAATTTATTTTATATGATAAGAAAAATTTATTTTTTACCAAAGTTAAAATTAATGAGTAAAAATTATTTATCATAGTTAAGGTAAAATGGGTTTACCTAGGGGTTAATCTGAAAAGATAAGGGATAAAATAGCCTTTAAACGCATCCAAGATATATTAAATGGCCATATTTAGACCTTATCATGTCTAATTCTTGAGAATAATCAATATTTTAGTCTTTTCTCAAGTTAAAAACTTTGGTACACCTTTTTCTTTTCAAAAATTACAGGTGTTCCACTCACCTATAAAAGGTAATCCACTCTTCACACTTCATACCACCTTCAAACCTTTTTTTGGTCTATACCTATCTATATAAAATAAAAATTTACATCCCCTAATCCTAGAATCCTTTTTTGGTTATAAATACATTTTATGAATACATTTGGTATAATCCTAAATATGTAGTCCAAGAAGAGGTAAAATTCCTAACTATGTCATTTTGTTTTATTTCTTCTTCCACCTACTTTAAATACACTTCATCTATACTTATATAAAAACACTAGTATCTATAATACATTGAGATATTATTATATTAGTTTAATTACCTATATCTATCTTCTATTACCTCAAATTAGAAACAATAACGTCATTTGTGTCTATGGCATACTACCACCTCTCGAACTGAAGTGACACATTTTCCATCAACACCTATCATGGTTGAGTATGATAATGGATATAAAGTAATAAATGATATTTATTACATAATTAAACATATATATTCATTATATCATTTTTACCTTTTTTAATTTTCATTCTATATGGGATATGACAACATCGCTTATGTGAATAGAAGACTACTGCCTCGTGAAGCGATATGATTCATTCTTGACTATATCTTTACATGGAAGTAATATGAATAAATTTAATTAATATATGTGATATATAAGAAATAATTATGATATTAATAAAATATTTATCATTATAAATATATAATATATCTTTTTATTTCTTACATTTACACTCACTGAAAGAAGACAATGTCGTTTATGTACATGTCGACTATAGCCTTCATGATGTGATGAGACTCTATTATCATTTACATACATCATGGATGATATTAATAAGTAAATATTAAGAAATAATATATTATTTATGATATTATTATCATTATTTAATTATAAAATATTACTTAACTCATTTCCCTGATGATCTTTAAAAAATAGAAATATTACTCATGTGTACCTAAAACATACCGTATCCTTTATTATAGCATACTTTATTTCTCAAAAAAATGATTAATGATTGGAAATAAAATTATAATTTATGTATTAATATTATAATTATGTTGTGATTACTATTATGGATATGATGAAACTATATAATGTTCACAATAATCATAACATTCATGACAATGTATGAATGAGAAGAAAAAAAGAAATTAACTCTCGAAACAATAAAAATAATGAATTTTTATGAAAAAATGGGTCATAATATGTTTTTAAAAGATCATATATGATACTATAATTATTAATATGGTTCAAAAATAAGTTTTCAACATGTCTAAAATGAATATATAGGTAGTTATTTCTTGTTCAACCAAATTGAAATGTGAGTTAAGGGACTTCATCTCAATTTCTCTTTATTGCAGAAAATTGTAATTTCATGTACATAATTTATATTATATGGTGTATATATTTCCCAAGTAATTTAATATCACAAATAATTCATAATTCATGTTATTTTAAGTATTATTTTTTATTTCATATAATTTTTTAGAGGAATGTTCATTTCATTTTTCAAATAGAGATTGTTTGGATTTTATCAAAAAAGTTAAAGGAATATTTTCTTTAACATGTACATCATGTACATAATTTACTAATGTCATGACCACAAAAAAATTAATATTACATTATAATTTTCGAATGTTATTATAAAATAAAATTATTTTTAAAACTTTTTTTGAATATAAACTTTTAAGAGTTGATTTTCAAAATAAAAAGAATATTTTTTTGAAAAATGTTTTTAAAGGTATTGTTATCGTATTTCTACTTGTAAATGAAAAAAACCATTTTATTTTATATATAATACACTAGGGATATGTTTTATTTATACACACATATTTCTTCTACTAGATGTTTTATGAATTTTTCAAAACAATTATATTATTGACATTCACTTAATTTATTCATTTTTTAGTCATTAACTTCCCCTTGAGATATTTACTTTTATATAATAATTTGAAATGAAACATACCATAAATATATATAGTATTTATCATGGAAATTCCATTTACATAATATTTATATAATTTCAAAACACAGTGATTTACTTTGAAAGTTATTTGATTTACTTGGAAAATATTGATAATCTGTATTCTTTCTTCAATACTGATATTTAATAGAAATTCATATTGTTGATTAATTAAATAAATTGTTCAATATAAGTATAATTCTTTTGATATATCGATAAGGGTGGGGCATTGTTATTGAGATCCCCTTGATGCATCTATAGTCTCATGAGGATAATCTGTAAGCAATAATTCAACATGTTTCTACATATGGTTTTAAAATTTGTAAATAAATTTCTTGAAAGTATATTTAACATGTTCCTGAGAACATTATATCTATTGATTAATAATTTACTTCATTAAGAATATGGTTATTATTGACCATGAAATTTTCACAATGATATTAAATCTACAAAGAAATCATTCTTCCTTTACTAATTAAATGGAATGTGTTTTCAGTTAGGTACCCTTCCATATTGAGTATTCCTTATATTATCATGATAGTCATGTTATTTGAATGTTATGTGTGTTCAGTTATTTACCTTTACATGTTTTTAATTCTAGTTAAATTATTTAATTTACATGTGTGATCTGTTACTTACCTTGCCACTATTATTCTTATTTATTAATGATAGCGGCTTTTGTACTTAACCCTAACATAGAATTTTAGATTACCCTTATTTTTTTCCCTTTCCCAATAATCCATGATGGGTACTATAAAATATGTACAAGGATATACCAGTGGGAATAACGAAATTGTTATCAAAAAAATTATGTTGACTCTTTCATTAAATGTAATATGGGAGTCATGTATATATCTAGTTTACCATGACTATTATACCACTCAATCCTTTGGGATGTGATTTGTTATATATTACTATAATGTAATAAAATAGTAACCATCATTGTTCTACTTGTGTTGTAGTTTCTAATGTTGGTGTCAGATAATGTTTATTATAATTCTACAAGACTACATTTAGAAAATTATATATTAGGGAATATAACTCTATGATAGACATTGAGGATAAGTATAGATGAACATACTATTGATTTGGTAAGGAAGATATTATGTTTTTTTTCTTATAAGTACATCCCATTCAGGAAAATACCAGTGGATGTGATTATATCCCAGAAGTAACTATCAGTAATAACTCCAGATAGGGTGTATTGGGATTTACCCAATTATCACCTGGTGCATGAAAAAAGGATTTACTATACATCTGGTGTGACACTCTTAGGGGATATAGTTATAATAATTACTATTTTATTTAAAAACCATTAATAAAGATTTTAACAAATAATGAAAATTAATAAACATGGTTAAAAAAATTTTCTTATAATTAAACGTGAAAAGGTTTAAATATCCTGTAAATGATTATATAGTTTTCCCACTATGATTATTTTTTCTCACACTATGATTTTTGGATTTAGTCAATGGCTAGAACCTAGAAGAATTATGCTAATAATGATCATGAAGGACAATGTGATGACTATGAGAAACTAAATGGGATGATGACCTGAGTGAAAGATATCATGATTATACCTAATAAATTATCTAGAAATATTATTAAAAATTTATACTTTAACAAACTCTCAAACTCAATAATTAAGATAATGATGGAGTTTGATAAGATCTCAAGGGGTGCATACAATAGTGAAAAGAATGATCAATTTCATTATTGTGAGAAATGTCTAAAAAGACACCTAATAATGTGTCTCAATGGATCAATAAAATTATTTATGTGTGGAATATAAGGTCATAGCGTAATTAAATACCTAGGAAAATTAATATTATGAAGGAAGGAATTAAATATCATCTAATAGATCCATTTATAGTTAATATTATAAAATATGGTTAGCCAGTGAATTTTCTGAGATAATTCCATTTTTTAAAGGTTAGCCCCTAGACCAAGGAAAGAACTATGTTGAAATAATATGGTCTAAGTATTTATATATTGATAATAAATAATTAAATTTTAGAATTATTTTTAAAAATGTTATTTTGGTTATAAAAATAATGAAACATTTGAGGATTGTGTAAAATTTTAGATTCAAATATTTCTTTATTAACATAAGATCTGAATACCATCATGGGTTTATTAGTTTATGGTTGATCACAAGTTAAAAGATTTAAACACCCATATTTAGATTTTATGTGAGGGGTGTTTATAAATATTTATCATATTTTGGGAGACATTTATGGAAATTTAATCTCTGGGTTTAGTATATGTTTTAGTGAAAAAATTAATTTAAGGGGTAATGGGGTTATGATTTTTGGAATAAGTTTAAAGGTATTGTTATCCCATAGGGATTATATAATATTTTATGTTGAGTTAATTTTGAGATATTACACTTTGAGATTATTATAAGAATTATATCAATATATTTTCAGAAAAGGATAACCCACATTCCAAGTGACAACCTATTTTATCTGGAAAGTTCGTAGGCCTTGAATCCACAACTAAAGAATTATTAACGCCAAAATAATCAAGAAGAAGAAGAAGAATATGGAAGCCTCCAAGGTTTCCCCTCATGGCCCTTTCACGGAGCCCCATGTCCCCGTTCCCAGTACAGAGCAAGGAGGTGGAAATTCTCCGCGATCCATTTTGACATTCGCGACCTGCTGGGGAGAATGGAGGCTATAACACTCTATGACCGCATTTGACATTCAGGATTAGTCGCGAAGCTAACTCTCTCTTAGTGACGAGCGATCACTACTTGGAGGTGCCTCTTGCCTATAAATACAGGGATCCACTTGATCCCAAAGACGTATCATTTGACCTTTCACCTTCTAAGCTCTCAAATCACGAAGCACTTCTTTCTCTGCGAACCATGAGCTCCTCAAGGTACTCTTTCTTCACGAAGTTCCTTCCCCTTTTCTTCAATTGAGCCCCTCTTTCGAGAGGGATTCATTTCACGATGCCCACTGGCCTTCGCGAAGGAAGGAGATCCCCACAGGGACTCAGGTCATTGCAAAGAATTTATGCTTATTGAAATGCCCTCCATAATCACATTACCCACATGCTAAGGTTGGGTCATTGTGATTCACAAAGCACATTACATCACGACACCTTACTTCATGAGGCACACCGGCTTCATGAGGCATTGCTTCGTGAATGCCTTTCAACTTTGTAAATCTCTCACCATATGCACCTATTCCCTATGTCTAGCCTAGGAAGCTTCACTTAGTGAAGCACATCCCTTCACGAAGCCCCTCTACTACATGGATCACTAGAGCTTCATAAGGCTTATTATGAACCCCTTTTCTTTGAAACTCCTTTTCCCGTGCAGCCCTTCAGGTCTGCATGAAGCAATTTCAAAGTCTCTCAGACGATACTGCCTGTTGTGTTGGTTTACCTCATGCTTCTTTGCATAGGCACACTAGCACATATTTCTTCATTGCATAGTCACGCTAGCGTGGACACCCCAATGGTTCGCTTCATAACACACCACAACCATGGTGTTGTCGGTCCCTTAACTTCACTAAGGTGTAGAGGGTGCTGGTCATGTAAGTCCATGGGGTTTGGAGTGAACCCGCCTCATTTGAGCTGTAGGACGTTAAAATTCCAAGAACCATCGTTCTCAGTACATGAAGTTAAATTGTATCCTCTCCCCATGAATCATGCGTGGGGTGCCCCGTCTCGGACATTCTCTACACCCACTGGTCTCCATAGGATTGAGATCATTCCTCGGATGGAATGAGATCCTCTTTAACGGAGTGGTGTTTATCTGCGGGAAAAGGAAAACCACCTTGGTGTATGCCCCTAGCCTTCCTTGCGGGAGGTATAATCCCTACTCCTCCTATCTTCTTCCTGGTTGAAGACGAGAGGGGGGGAAGGGCATTGGAGACCACCTTTCTTCACTGCCAAATCGCATTCCCTTTGGGCTTTGTCGCCACCAGGGCCTCCACACCGTAGTAAGTCCCAATATCCATCTCCCTAGATTGTTAACCACACATAATCCCCATTTTCCTCTTTGGGCCACTAACTATGTGTAATCCCAACTCCACTTCCAATGGACACACCTTTTGTGACGTGATCGCCAGGTCTTTGCTGTCTCTTGTTTCTCACACCGAGCATGACTCACATGGGCATAGAGCAAACACTGACCATGATATCCTCTCGGGGTAGACTAGAGTGTAATCCCCACACCCCACCTAAAGTATGTGGACTTTGATACCTACCAAGGCAAGGTATATACAAAGCCTCCCTGAGGTTCAAGGCCACCACTCATTGGTCGCTCCAACCCCCTACACATCGGTTCGCCCAACACCACCTGAACTATGTGGACTTTGATCCTTTCCAAGGAAAGGTATGTAGGAAGCCTCCCTGAGGTTCACTCCTACCACCCATTGGTAGTTCCGACCATCTTCACATCAATTTTCCAACCCCACCAGAACTACGAGGTCTTTGATTTTTTCCAAGGCAAGGTACGTAGGAAGCCTCCCTGAGGTTCAAGCCCACCACCCATTGGTCGTTCCGACCATCTCCACGTCGGTTCTCCAACCCCACATGAACTATGAGGTATTTGATCCTTTCCAAGGTAAGGAATGTAGGACATCTCCCTGAGGTTCAATGCCACCACCCATTGGTCCCTCTGACCCTCTTCACGTCGGTTCACCCAACCCCATTCTGAACTACGAGGTCTTTGATCCTTGCCAAGGTAGGGTACGTAAGAAGCCTCCCTGAGGTTCATGCCAAACACCTGGTCACTCCAACCCCATTTTTGGTTCCCCCCTTATTACATGACGTTAAACTATGGACCTCAATCAGTAGTAATTCATTGTGTCCCCAGTCATTAGTAAGTCATTTCACCCACCTGAACTAGGTGGACTTTGATCCTTGCCAAGGCACGGTACGTAGGACATCTACCTGAGGTTCAATCCCAACAAACATTGGACCCCAGGTCCTCCTACACGTCAGTTCACTGACCCCCATCCCATAGGAACTACATGTTTTTTATCCTTGTCTCCTAAATTAGGAACATAGGAAGCCTCCCTGAGGTACGACCCCGTCCAGCGGTAAGCCGTTGTGACCTCGTCCAGAGGTAATCCATTGACATCCCCATCCAGTGGTAAGTCGTTGTGACACCATCCAGTGGTAAGCTATTGAAATACCCAATCAGTGGTAATACTTCATCATATGAACTATGAGGACTTTGATTCCCTACCATAAGCATAAGTAGGACGCATCTTCCAGACTGGCACCCAACATCATCATCGTCCTCGAGAAGACTCCATCTCATTCTCCATCTGCTTCATTTAACCTTCCATCATCCATCCTGATTCTTACCTAGGCATCCACATCCCAGTGGGATCATGCCACCTCATTCCTCATTTACCTTAACAAAAATCTATAAGCTAACCACACGTTGACCCCAACATCGGTGTTCCCTATAGAGGTTGAACCCATCTAATACACTCAAATAAGTGTTCTGATCTGTCTGATCTTTCTCCTCTAGACGTTAAACTCACGACATACCCTATATTAAACATGGGAAGCTGAGGAAAACCATAGATAAATTCCCATGGCATATAATCCCTTGCGTTCGATGTGGCGTTCCTCGGGCTTCCACACCCTCGAGAAACCCTATAATAAGGCCAAGAAACCCAGACATGCTAGTGTCCCGGTGTCCAGACACGCTAGTGATGTCCAACATGACTACTCCCCTGACCAAAGATTGTTTCCCTTCTTGGACCCTTTCGAATTCCCTGATATAAGTAGTGTAATTAACTGGTGTCCATGAAGATATGGCACAAGGAAGAGTTTCACAAACAACATCTTAAATCTATAAGGGCGACCCTAACTAGGTGACGAGTTCTGAGGAGGAATCCATAGAAGTGAGAACCGATATCCCATCATCCTATTTCGATCAAGTAGAAAACATCCCTAAATAAAGAATGGATTTCGTCTGCCTTTGGAAAGTGGTAATGCGGGGAAACAGCTGCGGATCCTCCACAGACGGATGTACATGCCCCATAAAAAGTGTCAAAAACAAGGATGATAAGGGTTTAGTTCCTACAACTAGAATAAAATAATTCCAGGGTAATATTTCATTATTTTTAGATAAATGATTATATGAATAAATATTAATAATAAACTATTGTTATTATTGTTTTGATTTAGAGATTAAATCATTATATTGGATAAATTTTTCTAATAATATTGGTTTTGGAAAGTAGTTAGAGATATACAGAAGGACTTGTCAAACTTTTCTGGTACCTATAAACCCATAAAGGTGAATTTTAGTTCTTTAGTTCTAAAAAATATCTTTTTGATATTCATTTATTAGTTTAAGAAATTAATTATAAATTGTTCGAAGAATATATAAAGGAATAAATTGTGCTTATGAAATAAAAACATATCATATATGTATATTTCCTTATATTTTTAGATAGTATATGAATTAATAAACATTAGGGAAAGGATATTAAAAAAATAATTCTATAATATTACCTCTATATTAGTTAAATCAACTGGATTTTTAAATCCTCAATGATTTATGTCTTTGAAGTCCTTAACATTCCATTGATCGTTCATTTTTTATGATAAATAACCACTTTAATTCTCTATAATTATTCTTTATTTTCAACCATGTCCTAATATTCACTTTACAACAATGTAATCCAACATAGAGACCCAGTTATGTGTAAATCCATATAACCATTCTTACTTCCCTTTCCATTTTATTAAAAGGATGTTTTGTAAACCATTTTTACAATGTGGATTTTAAACAAAGGAATTTTCAAATATCAAACCCTAAGGTTTTAGTAAAAGATCAAATTATGAGAAATTATTTATTTAATTTGAGGATAATGTTGTGCCCAAAAATTAAAAATAAAGAAATTTTTTTTGATATTTTATTTTACATGAAACACCTAGCTTAAACAAGCAATGAAATACATTACTTTAAAATTAATCTATTTTATAGCGTGCAGAATAATAATCCCAGAGTCTAAATGACCCATAATATAGTATAACATTATAACCTAGATATTAAATTCGATAGTATGGATATTTCTAAATAAATTAGGAAAATAATAGTTACATATTTATTATAAATATAATAATAATAATTTAATGAAAAAGAAATGTTTTCTGTAAAACTCTATTTTTTCTAAAAGACGGTTTCATCATGATTTTCACACATAATTTAAAGATAATATATTCCAAATTTAAAAAATTAATTTAATAAAATGAACTTAATTTTTTAAATAATCAAGTCAAAATTCTCTTAGGGTGACTTTTTATGATTTTTCTGAAAAGTTTCATTTTTCATTAAAGAGTGAAAAATACATATTTTTATTGAAATTGAATTTTATTTAATTAATTTAAATGTTAAATTATATTTTAATTTAATTTTAAAGTAAAATAAGTTCAATTATATTAAAATTTAAATAATATTGGCCATTTTAATCAATTTATAATTGAATTTGGATATTAAAACCATCTATACTTTTGATAATTTTATCTTTGGAAACTTTCTTTGTTATCACGTCTACAGGTATAATTTGAAATTAGATTTTTCTTTTTCAATGAATTAAATTTGGAAAAAGGGATTAAATATTTGGAATCAGAATAATTTATATTATCTAAAATTTTCAAATTATTTTTTTTCAGGAATGGATATTGAGAATAGTAAAAATTAATTTCCATGGTTATGGTAATAATGAGTTTACTATGGTGTTAAAATCAAATGATAAGGGTTAAAATGAGCTAAAAAATCTAAAAACATTTTAATGAAAATATTATGAATTTATAGTTTATAATTATATATGATACTAAATTTTGGAACCATGTGGAATGTGAAAAATGTGGTTAATTATTTTTATTTTAAAAAATTACCAGTATACCACTCACCTAACTTATAAAAGGACACTCAATCTCTTATATTGTTCACACATTCAAACACTTTTGGATAATAAAATACCAATCCAGATAATTTAGCAACTTCCATAAACTATTTATAGAGGAATTTCGTTGTTCATAAATTCATTCTGTATATTATTTGGGTATAATCCTAAAGATATGTTATGAGAACATGAAATATTCTTAAATATGCATGTTTTTAATATTTATTCTTCCACCTCCTTTAAATATTATTCATTTTCCATTATATGACAGAAATAGTATCTATTATATCATTATATATTATTATGTTATGGTAATTAGCAATATAATTCTCATCTTCCATCAAATGGCAAATGATAATGCCGCTCGTGTGTGCGTTGAACTACCGCCTCATGAACCGATGTATCACGTTGTCCATCAACACCTCTCACGGTTGGGTATGATGATGGATATAAAGTATATATATAATATTTATAATATAATTATATCTATTTATTAATTATAATATATATACCTATTTACATTTCATTTACTATAAGATACGATAATTTCACTATGTGTGTGGTGGATTACCACCTCGTGAAGAAATCTCATTCAATTTCCACTAAAACTTTACTTCAAAGGTAATAAGGATAATTTTAATGAATATATGTGATGAAAATGAAATAATTTTTATATTAATTATATATTTTTAATTCTAAAAACATAATATTTCATTTTATTTCTTTCATTTCCCCTCATTGAAATAAGATAATGTCATTCATGTATGTGTGGACTATTACCTTTACGAAGAGATGCAACTCTCTTTTCATTGCCAAAACACATGGATGATATATATTAGTATATTTAAATAAAAAATATTTAATTTATGATATTATGAAAATTCTATAAATATAAAATATTGTATACCTCTATTCCATAATGATCATTGAAAAATCAAAATGTTACTCATGTATACGTACGGCATACCATATTTATGATCGTAACATAATTTATTTCTCAAAACCATCTTTAATAAAAGGTATAAAAATAAAATTTTATGTATACATATGAAAATTATTTCATGATTATTATTTTGGAGATGATAAAACTGTATAATATTCATAATAACTATAACTTTCATGAAAATTCACGAATGAGAAAACTGGAAAATTAAAACTTAAAAAATAAAAAAAATTAAATATTATGTATGAAATGGTTATAATATTTCATAAAAGGATTATGTATGATATTATAAATACTAATATGGTTCTTTTATAAGTTAATAGAAGGTTTAAAACCACTATAAAGGAGGTTAAATAATGTTCAACCAAAATGAAATCTGTGGTAAGTGACTTCTTCTCAATTTATCTTTATTAATGCATATCATAATGGTATATAACTAATTTATTTTATATTGTGTATATAATTTCTAATTTACTTGTAATATCATTAATAATTTATAACTCAGGGAATTTTAATTTTTAATTTAAATTATTTCTTCTATTGGGATTTGACTTAAAAGTTACCAAGCGGTAAATAATTTCATAGCTCAATTTATTTTCAATGGGTTATATTACATCGTGATTGTATATGATATTCTATGATTAAGTGGGTAATGATGTTAGATTAAATTATGTTGTATTTCCACTTATTTTATTTAGATTCAAATTTTATACACATAATCGATTCATTGATTATTTCTCACATCAACATTATGATCATTTTGAGGTTTTATTTCACAATATCATTCTTATCGAAATTTTTTATTCTTAAATTTCCATTAAAGGAAATTATTTTATCATTTTATTTTAAACATATATAATTTTGATATCCTTGATTTAATCCTGATATTTTCAAGCAATGAAAAAGAATTTATAGCCATTGGTACATAAAATAATTAAAAAATTGTATTTAAGAAAATCCTTCTTTATTTATCTGCTTGGTCGAAAATAATTTTTCTTCAAAAATCATGTGATATAAAAAAAATTAAAAAAAATTTTAACATTAATAAAAATTATTTATTAAATACATTTTTACATTTTTTTTAATTTTTTACAATATTTATTTAAAGGATTCTTCATATCATTTTCAATATAGTGCTCATTTTTCTTTTACTTAAAAGTTTTATTTTAAAGTGTAAGACATGTAAAAAATTTCCTACTTCCATGACCAACCAATGGTTTATAGAATCATTTATAAGTTTAAAATTTTATTTTAATATATGTTTATCTACAAAATTTTTTGTGAATTTTAATTTAGAAAGGTGATTTTAAAAATTAAAAGAATATTTTTCCTCAAGAATGTTTTTAAAGATATTTTTATGGTATTTCTATGCATTAATAATAATAACCTTTTTATTTAAAATATAATCCAATAGGGATATATTGTATTGATACCATACTTCTTCTTTCATTGTATGGTTTATGATTATTTTGACCAATAATTTAATTAATATTCACTTCCTTGATTCATTTTTGAAGTCATTAACATTCCCTTGAAATGATCATTTTCTTACGATCATTGGACCTTAAATTTCCCCTAAATATCTAAATTATTTGTCAAATATATTATTATTTCTTAAACAATATATCATTTATAAATTCATTGATTTATATTGAAATTTATTTTATGGATTAGAGAAATATTGATAATCTGTATTCTTTATTTAATACAAATATTTAATGGTAAGAAAAATTTATCAAAAGTTAAATAAATTATTTAATATATAAATAATTATTTGGAAATGTATATATGGATGGGTCCTGATTATTGATATTATATTGATAGAACTGTAGTCTCATGATGTGAATATAAAATCTAGCATTAAATGGGCTTCTGACTATATTTTTAAACAGTCTTATGAAATTTATTGATAGTAGAGGTTTCTTTTTCCTCGGAACATAATGTAAAATGATTAAAAATTCCCTTAATTAAGAATTTAGTTATTATTAACCCTGAGGTTTTCACAATGTTATTATCTTTATATGTATTTAATTCTAATTTTATTAATTAAATAGCATATGTTTTCTGTTATTTATCATATCATATTGATTATACGTTATCTTATCATGATATCCAAGTTATTTAAATGGAATGTGTGTTCAGTTATTTACCTTTCCATGTTTTTTTATTCTTATAATATTATTTAAATGGAATGTGTGTTTGCTTAATTACCTTTCCAGGATTATTTTAATTAATTATTGATAGTTTACCCGGTATTTAACCATTAGTAAATATTTGAGCTTTCCCTTATTTATTTTCTTTTCTAGGAATACATGAAGTGTACTATAAAGATGTATAAGGATATGCTAAATTAAATATTGACATTCTTAAAAAATAGGTTATAATTTGTGTTTTTCAGTGTAATATAGGAATCATGTGTGTAACTACTTTACTAAGACTATAAAACAATTTGTTTCTTCAGGATGTGATTCCCTATATCGCATGCCAACAAAATAAAGAAGACATTGGCTTTGGACTACTAGTGTCACAGTCAATACAGTAATTATTATCATTCCCTTGAAATATAGATAAACTTAGTTAAATGGTTTTCTGGTGTATACCTACCCATTAGTTTTAAACTTTCTTGTGAAAATTCTTGATAGTAAAGTTATCATGATTACTGAGATCATGAAACCTGATAATTAAGCATTTCATTCAATTAAGAATTTATTTATTATTATCAAAGATATTTCCACAATTATATTATCTCTAAATGTATATAATTATCATTTTATTGATTAAATATAATGAGTTTGTAGTTGTTTACATTACCATATTAATTATGCCTTATTTAATCACGATAGTAATGTTATTTATTAAATGGAATATTTTTTTGGATATTTAACTTTCTATATTCATTATTCCTTGTTGATTATTTTTTATTTACTCTTTATAGTTTCTAATTTATATAACTCCTAATGAAGATTTCATCTCACCATTACTTTGATTCCTTTCTCAGGAATTCAAGAAGTTTATAATGAATTATATGCATGGATATTCTATTGTGAATAATGATATTATCGAAATAAAATTATGTTGTAATGTCACGACCAGTCCCCCAAGGCCCATGTCGTGACTACCCCAAGCCTACCTTCCATAGGCCAATAGTTGGGGACTAGCATCAAAAAGGCATATCCCTAAAATGGGAAGGCATTTCCTTTATACCTGTATAAACACACAGACTAGAACATAACATGAAGAAACTATGAAGTAAAACTACTGGAGTAAAAGTGTGTAATAAAAGTAAGGGGCCAGAATACAAGCCCAACTGAAAAGATACAACTAAAAACAAAAATAGAAAACAACTCCTAAGATCATCCACTGGGTATCCTATCATAAGGGTACGTATAGCTCGTCTCTATAACTCTCCAGGTCAACCATCACCACCATCCACCATTAGGTCCTAGCTCTCTGATTCTCAGTCAAAGATGTCTGTCGTCTTCACAAGACACCACAAGGTGCGGGTGAAGCCTGTGAAGGGGTGAGTATAACAATACCCAATAGGGACCCTGAGACCCTCAAAGGTCTCTAATAATTCCACAAAGTAAAACTAAAAGCATGATATCAATCACAAATAATAAAGAAAAAGACACTCCTCAAACCAGGTATAACTGAGTACAGTAGTATAGATGATTAGTCATAAGGCTAGATCATCTTATTATGTTATAATGCACTGCTACTAACCCACACATGAATGATAAGTACTAACCCCCGCAAGACCCACATAGGATAAATAGGTACTAACCCATAAAAGACCCACACATGATCAATAGGTGTCGATTAACACAGAATCACAGGGTGCTGATTCACATAGAATCGCTCGGTGCTGATTCACACAGAATTGTTATGTGCTGATTCATACAGAATCGATGGGTTCTGATTCACACAGAATCGCTGGGAGATATTCACACAGAATCGTTTAGTTCTCATTCCCACAGAATTTCTAAGAGCTGATTCACACAAAATAGCTTGGTGCTGATTCACCCAGAATCGCTCTTTATTCTTCACATCTCATCCAAACAAAGGATTCCCACTCATAGTATGCTTTTTTCTGGGAGAACCTGCTCCTCAAGACATCGGTCATATTTCAACCGGCATGAAGTCACATGTATAAATTACCCAATGATCTATCATGTCATAAGTGTTCCAACACAAGACACGGCGCGTCAACCGGGTGATCGGTCCGTAATTTATTGCCATTTTAGTGTTGAGGGCCCGGTTGGATTCGGAGTCGATCCAACCTGGCCATACCCTAACTTTATCCAAAACTCTCGTGAAATATCTCAAATAGACCATCTCTATCCAAGTATCTCAGAACTGTAGATGGTTCGATAAATGGACATTTGGTTCTCAAGATACGGCCTTTTATGTGTATCTTCACCCGAGAGGGTCTGGGTATAGTCCGACCTGGTCGGACCAACCCGAACCAACCCGCCCCGGGTCCAACCTGTCTTGGCCTAGCCCAAACTAGACTGGTTCAGCCCGATTGGGCTAGACTGCAGACTGGCCCGGGTAGCCTCAGCTGGGTCGGGCCGAGGAGGCTCGGCCCATAGGCATGCGGGACCCGCGCGGGGGTCGCATGGTCCGCCTCCCGAACATCTCAAAGAGTCGTTCGCCTCTTTAAATGGTGGTTCTAGGTGGGGTCACCTTGTCACCCGAGGGACCTGTAAAGATTTGGTCCCCTGCCTTCGTCACGGCATCGAGTCGCGGCATGTCTCACTGTGGCATGCAACGGTGCGCCATCTCTTGCCTTCCCAGTAGGTCGTTACCGGCCGCCTGTACTACCGGTGCAGCACCGCCCTCCTCTAAGGCCGGTGAGCACCGGTCGCCTCCTACACCGCCGGTGTCGCGCCATCAGAATTTCTACGGGCCACTGGGTGATCTCTGGTGGTCATATCTTCCTTCCGAACACACCTACAGGTCTACTAGTATTCTACCATCACTGTATGCCTCCCAGTTTCCTCTTGTCATCATATTGAAAATCATCCAACAAAGAATGCAAAGAAAATCAAGTGGGAGGGTCTGGTCCTTTTTTGTTTGGCCCTCTCCCTCCGCATTCACATTATAACAAGTGGGAGTAATTTATATATCTCATTAAAATAATGATAAATATCATTCCAAACATAAACCCCCTACCTTGAGATTCGCTGGGGACATCACAGTGGTGGATAAAGAATCCTTGTTTGTGGAAGCTACCAGCATTCATCATCAATCCCTCTAACTACATCCATGCTTCCACTCCTCATTGGTGGAATACATCACATCACTTCATCCGAGGTTCCTCGCTTGATGAATTCGTGTCAAAACTCCAACCTGGGCCTCACTTAAATAGAATAAGGATGATATTTTAACGCAACAAATCTATAATGAGTATCATTAACAAGTTAATTAATGAACCTCTCATCTCTCAATGGAGTGGTTATGAAAAAAAATAAATCCATTAATGTCTTGACAACTCAGCGGCCCTGCCACCGCCGCTCAACTGCTAGAGAAAAATAATATAACTTTGTAAAGTTATTTTATTATTTTTTTGTAAAGGCCAAAAATTTATCTTTTTCTCTTGACCTATTATGATCGAAGTGAAGCCTCTATTAAGAAAATCATAGTGCTTCGGATTCAATGGTTCTCTCATATTTAAATTCCATGCACTGATTAAAAAGTTAGAAAATTCCTCCCGTACATTTACTAAACGTACCTTAAAAAAAGTTCAAAATTACATTATGGGCACATCAGGCCTCAGAATCATGCGCCATCAATTTTCATAGACTCATAATAATCCAAGATAATTTAAAAAAAAATACATGGGATTTATGGGTCTTTATATTCTCCCCACCTTAGGGTTTTTTGTCCCTGAAAGCTACAACAAAACTAGGGAAACAATTCGAGGTACTGGGCACATATATGAGCCTCCCACTCTCATGTTATCTCATGGAGAGTCCTATGCTACCAACGAACTCACACCAGAGCAATCAACCACCCACGAAGTACCCACTCATTTTGATCCTCTATCTCTACTGGAAACTCCTCTAACGTCACCCCATCGTCGATGTCCAGCTCACCCCAGTCAATAACGTGCAATGGATCATGCATGTATCTCCTTAACCATGACACGTGTAATACATTATGCACTTGTTTCATCTGTAGGGTAAGATCTAGATAGTATGCCACCTCACCTACTCTAATGAGGATTTGGAAGGGTCCGCTGAACCTTAGAGATAGCTTGCTGCCCCGGCCAAACCACCATAATCATCATTGGGGTGAGACCCATAGGAAAACATGGTCTCCCTCATCAAACTCCAAGGGTCTCCATCTCCTATCAGCATAATACTTCTACCAGCTATGTGCAGTCTTCATCCGCTCCTTGATGCTCTTCACGTTCTCTATGGTTTCCTGTACCAACTCTGGACCCATTAGTGCTGACTCCCCAGGGTCTATCCAATAAAGAGGTGGTCTGCATGGTTTCTCATACAATGCCTTAAACATAGTCATGCCGATAGTGGAGTGATAACTATTGTTATATGCAAACTCCACTAGGGGAAGGTGTTCCTCCCAACTATGGCCAAAATCAAGAACACAAGCATGAAGCATTTCCTCAAGTGTCAGTATGGTCTGCTCTACTTGACCATTTGTATGATTGTGAAAGGTGGTTCTTAAGTGTATCTGTGTCTCAAACACCTCCTGAAATCCCTTCCAAAAATGCTATGTAAAACGTGTGTCATGATCAGAGATGATCGTAGATGTAACTCAGTGAAGTCGTACAATCCCTTTCACGTAGAAACTTCCCAAGATCTCTATTGATCCCTGCTTTTGGATGGGTAAGAAGTGGGCTGAATTGGTGAGTCAGTCAACAATCACCCAAATGGAATCATGACACCTTGACATATGTGGTAGTCCCGTCAAAAAGTCTACAGAGATATCATCCCACTTATACTCTGGTACCTCAAGTAGTTGAGCTAATCCCATAGGTACCTAATGCTCGGCCATCACTTTCTAACAAGTGAGGCATCGGGATACAAACTCTAACACTCCTTTCTTCATCCCTAGCCACCAGTACTGATGCCAGAGGTCCTGGTACATCTTTATCAACCATAGATTTACCGCTAAAGGGGGTGTATGGAACTCCCTAAACACCTCCTCTCTTAGCATCACTGGTACCATGGTGTGTCCTATGAGGAGGTATAGTTACTCCCCACCTTCAGAAAATCCTTCAGGAGTAGGTCCTAAGGATATCTGAGCACATTGAGCCTCACAGTCAACGTCCCCAATCTATGACTCCCAAGCTCACTATAGAAGTTGGGGTGTGATATTCAAAGACATAAGGCAATCTACTTCATCTCTATCCATGAAATATATCTGTAACATGGCTAGATGCTATGTCACCTCACTCAGAAGCTGTAGACCAGACCTCCTACTGAGTTCCTCTACTACTACGTTCCCCTTCCTAGAAGTATAGACTATCTCAAAATCATAATCCTAGAGGATCTATAACCATCGTATTTGTCTTAGGTTCATGTCCATCTGTGAGAAGATATACATGATACTTTTGTGATCAGAGTAAAAAAGTAAACATGTCACCCATCAATTAGTTCTACCATATATTCAATGCAAAGACCACTACTTCTAACTCCCTGTCATGGGTAGTGTAGTTATGCTTGTGTGGTCTCAACTACCATGAGACGTAGGCGATCACCACTAGCTCTTTCATCAGGACACAACCTAGTCTGGTCCCTGATGCATCGTAATAGACTAAATACCCAACTACAACTTCTGGAAGCCTCAAGATGGGGGCACTCTTTAGTCTCTGCCTCGGCTTTTGAAAACTCTCTTGGCACTTCTCCATCTACAAGAAAGGCTCCCCCTTCTTCGTCAAGGCTGGAAAGGGTGTCTCTACCCTGGAGAAGTCAGGTAAAAATATCTAGTAGGACCCAGCCAATCCCAAGAAACTCTGCACCTCAGTCACACTCTTGGGTGTCTCCCAAGAAAGTATTGCTTCTCTCTTTTCTGAATCCACTGTGACTCCAGCCTCTGAGATAACATGCCACAGGAAGTGTACTTCTCGTATCCAGAACTGGCACTTCGAGAGATTTCCATAAAGCTGGTGCTCTCTGAGTGTATTGATAAAACACAATTTTATTGAATATTTATTGATAATAAATGAAATAACTTCCTCAAATGGTGATAAATATGTTAATTTATAGAATATTTTGGGTTAGATCATTCATTTGAAAATTTGATGAAAATTTTAGATTTACCCATTTATAATTTACTGTATTATTTCAATGATAAATATTTTTCAATAAAAAATTTTGAAATAAAATTTAGTAAACGTGTTTCTAAATTAATAGGATAAAAATTCTATTCAGGACATTTGAGCTGGATCATGCATTTGAGTGGATTAAATTGGCCAGGAAGACAAAATTTGACTAAACTATCTAGATTGGACATCACTTCACTATATGGGTTGTATCTAATGAATATGGACTTGGATTGAGCCCAAATTTGGTGGGAGGATTAGGGACGTTATTATGAAGAAATAATCCTTCTATAAGGCCAGCTAATTCTTGGGTTTGGAGGTTAAATATAAGGTGCAAGTGGGACTAAAAAATTTGGCCGAATTTCCCTTTCACAATTAAAATGTTTTGTAACCCTATCCCTCTACAACTCTATTTAAAGGATGTTTACACTCTTTGGGAGGGTTGGTAGAGGATTTGGGAAGTTTTTTATGAAATTTTGGCTCTTGGAAACCCCTCACATCTCTTGTAATATATAAGACCTTGTGCAACCATCTCTTCCAAAAAGGCTCTCCTATCCCACCACCTATTTGTATTTATTTTCTTTCATGATTGTATCTTGAATTTTTCTTCAATAAATCTTATATGTTATTCTCTTTTCATCTTCTTATTTTTATTATTGGTCTAGAATATAAGAGTGGGGATGAGATTGTGTGTTCCCCAATCAACCCATTTCTTATTCAAAACATCTCCACGATGACAACTCTACCCATAGAAGAGTGATTTATTTAATAGTTGATCTAATACCAAATACCTTAATTTATTTATTTTGAATCCATAAACATACTTTAATTATTAAATTTTGATCAATTAATTGAGTTCTAATTTTTAATTTACCTGATCGACTTTCACTTGACTGTGTGTTCTGTCTTGTGTAAACCGTGTGAGTGAAACCTCAATCGCAAAATCTAATCAACTTGGGATTGAATTATATGGTTCAAGTATCACCCCAACTCAATTAATTTTCAAATCTAGGAAGTATATACTTTCCTAATTGACCATTGACCAAAATTTGGCTTCTGGATCACACTCAAGGCATTGTGATGCGATTGGAAGTCCCAAATTTGACTGAAGGCTTATTTTTCAAATATTTTTGGTCGTGTTAATTTCCATAGGGTTTGGGGGTTTAAAAGGTTAGGTTATTACAATTGAATGAATTATAATCAAATGGGACAAGTATTATGTAATGGTGAAGGTGGAAGATTAGATCGACTATGTCTTCTCATATAATTATTTTTAAAGAAATTGTGTCTTTGATTGTTCCATCTCATTTGCTTGTTTAGTGTATTGTCTGAAAGTCAAAAAACCAACCCCACATCCCACCATATTATGTTTCATTTTTCTTCACTTATTTATTTATTTTTCAAGCCTATTAAGGGTTGTTTAATTCACTTCCTCCTTGAGAGAATGACCTAGGTTATCCACTGTGTTGCACTTAGTAAAATCACAAATAATTATTTTTGAGAGCGTGTGCGACAACTCTCATCAAATTGGAACTGTTTCTAGGGAGGAAAGCATTTTATTCAACCAATTTTAGTTAGGTTATTTATTCTTATTTGTTATTTTTTTATCTTCTTCTCCTCCATTTTCTTTTCCGTTCTTTCTTTCCCACTTTTGTTTTTCATGGACCAAAAATTGAAACCTCATTTAATTATATGGTGTCCACTTTTTTAATTTCTCTATTATTTATGATTTATGAAATGATCCCAACCTGAGGATCTACTTGATCTAGACCCTGAGATTGAGAATAGCCTTAGGTTGTGAATCAGACAATCTCAGTCTACAGGAAGTGTCGACATTTACCTAACTAGGGAATTCCTCCACTCTAGAAATTTTGAAATTGGAAACTCTTAAAAACAATTGTTAAACAAGATACAATTTCTGAAAATAACAACAATAAACTCAATAGGACTATTCAAGAGTTGGTAGCACTTGATATTAGTTATCAACCTACATTCATTGAATATCCAACTCTCAAATTAGACTTTGAACTAAAATATGGGTTAATTCACCTTCTTCCAAAATTTCATGGCTTATCTGGTTAGTATCCAAACAAAAATTTAAAGGAATTCAATGTGGTATGCTCAAAAATGAAACCAAGAAATGTCTCTGAAGATCAAATAAAACTTAGAGCATTCCCATTCTCACTTGATGGAACTAATAAGGATTGGATGTATTATTTACAACCTGAAGATGTAACATGTGGGAACGAATTGAAACATATTTTCTTATAGATATTTTTTCCACCATCTAGGACCACTTCCATTCGAAAGGAGATCTCAGGTATCAAGCAGGCACATAGGGAGTCAATGTATGAGTATTGGGAAAGATTCAAGAAGTTGTGTGCAAGCTGTCCACATCGCCAAATTAGTGAGAAACTCATCATCTAATACCTCTACAAAGGACTCAAACCTATAGGGAGGAGCATGGTGGATACTGTGGCTAGAGGAGAATTGGTCGAAAAAACACCCGCAGTTGTACCTACATTGATTGACAAGATGGATCAAAACTCTCAATAATTTGATGATCGCGGTGCACCACATGTTAGGGGAGTAAATTAGGTAAGTCCATCTTCTCTCTAAATTCATTTAATTGATACTAAGTTGGAAGAATTTACCACTATGGTGAGGCAGATTTATTTAGCACAGAAGACATCCCAACCCCCTTTTTCGAGGCCTTATGGCATATTCACCGAGACAAGCCACCCAACTGACTATTTCTCCCAACTATAAGAAATAGAAGATTGTGAAACAGTGTTTATTAGGAGACCATATCAGCAGCAACAACAACTATATCCCCAAAAGAATTTTAATTCTTATGCTCAAATATACAACCAAGGTTGGAAGGATCAACCATACCTTAGGTATAGATTTGGACAACAACAAAGTCCCACTTTTCAAAAAAACATCCCACATCCCCCGCCTTACCAGTAGGGTTTCCAACAACCCCAAAAGAGATTTGAATACCAATAATAAACAAACCAAAAACAAGGGAATCCCCCACCAAATTTAGATTCTAATACTGATGATCTTTTGAAACAAATTGTTCTTAATCAATAGATTGAGTTGAAGATTCAGGATTCAGAGCTGAGGGAGTTGAAAACTCAAATGATCCAGATTTACACTGCCCTCCATGAACTGGTAAGTAAGAATTCTCGAAATCTACCTTGCAACCTACTCCAAATATAAAGGGGAATGTTAGTGCCATCACATTGAGAAGTTGGAATCAAACAACTGATGGTTCTCCACCTACCATTCCACCAGGATTCACCTCAACTCTGGAGAATCCCCATTAAAAATTAACTAATGAGAAACCCAATGAGAAAGATAAACGTAAGAAAAATATTAATTATGTTACTCCTAAACCCCTTACTTTTCCGAACAGTGTTGTTCAAACAAAGAATATGGTTAAAGAGGCAATGAAAAAGGAGTTTTTCTACACATTCAAGTGTGTGGAGATAAACATTTCCCTTATTGATTCCATTAATAAAATCCCAAGGTATGGGAAATTCTTAAAATGACTTTTTACCAATCGAATTGGTCTTAAGGAAAATGAGAGGATCAATCTTGGAAGGAATTTGTTAGTCCTCATTACACCAACTCTAGCGATGCCAACAAAGATCAAGGATCCCAGGACATTCACCATCCCATGCACCATAAGAGATTTACACATTTCTGATGCTTTATGTGATTTAGGATCTTCTATAAATGTGATGCCTCACACTATATTCTCTTCTTTATAGGTTAGGGGTTTGAATGTGACAAGAGTAGTGGTGTAGTTAGAAAATATAGTTATAGCATATCCAGTGGGATTCCTTGAGGATGTACTTGTTAGGGTAAGAGACATGATCTTCCAAGTAGACTTTTATGTTCTTAACAAGGAGGATGAGTTCTCATTCTCCAATTATATTAGGTAGGTCCTTCCTCAAAAATTCAAAAAAAAATCATAAATTTCCATGAGGTTACACTTTACATGGAGTTTGGAGATAAATTTGTGTTATTTATTATTATGGATTCCACGAGGTACCCCTCATAGGACCATTCTTATTTTTTTATCTCCCATTTTGAAAAACCAAGTAAAAACCCCTAAGAATTTGATTTTCTTATGATTAGGGATATTATAAGAATTGGTTCTAGTTTGATGTCTAATAGCACTTCTACACCCATTTATAATGAACAAGACTCTCTTATATTTTATTATGTAATGGATTCATATTATTATTTTGATTAGGTGAACTCTAATTATGACATGGATGTTGAGTATGTTGTTGGATTTGATGAACTATTCTATGATTTTGATGATGTCTATTCTGATACTGATGCCATTTGTGCACATATTTCAGTTCCTTCAATATCTCCATCCATACAGAACCACCCTATATTGGAACTCAAGCCATAGGCACATAATCTCAAATACTCATACTTTTTTAGTGGTGAAATATTACCTGTCATAAATGCAAACAATCTCTATTTAGAACATGAATAAATTTTTTTGAAACTTTTGAGGGAGAACATCAGGGTAATTGGGTGGACCTTGGGTGACATATCAGGTATTAGCCCCTCCATTTTCATGCATAGGATTATTTTGGAGGATGGGGATAAACCAGGGAGGAAGCCACAAAGGAGACTCAATCCAAACCTTTTGGAAGTTGTTAAAAAATAAGTTGAGAGGTTGCTCAATGTAGGTATAATATTTCCCATTTCAGATTCTCAATCGTTAAGTCCTATTCAGGTTGTGCCTATGAAAATTGGTGTTACAGTTGTTAAAAATGAGAAAGATGAGTTATTTCTAAATAGGGTGAAAAATAGTTGGCGTGTGTGTATTGATTAGGGGAAATTAAATCAATCCACTTGCAAGGATGAGTATTTTTTCGGATGGTTCCATTTGGACTCTTCAATGCCTTAGGTACCTTCCAGAGATGCATGGTGAGTATTTTTTCTGATTTTATTGAGACCTGCATAGAGTTATTTATGGATGAATTTACATTATATAGATCCTCATTTGATTAATTTCTAAGTAGTTTGAGAAAGGACTTGAATTCATGTACTACGAAGAATCCGGTCTTAAACTTTGACAAGTTTCATTTCATGGTAGAGCATGGCACTGTGTTAGGGAATGTAGAGTCCAAAAATAAAATAGAGGTTGATGGATCTAATTTAGATATCATTTCATCCTTACCCTATCCTTTGAGTGTGCATGATGTTAGATCTTTCCTAGGGAGTGGAGGGTTTTATTGGCACTTAATCAAAGATTTTAGTAAGATTGATCTTCCTTTGTCATGATTACTTCAAAAGGATTCTGATTTTGTGTTTGATGATTCATGTAGGTTAGCATTTGATGAGCTGAAGAAGTGTCTGACCACTCCAACGATCATACAACCCCTACAATGGGACATTCCTTTTGAGATTATGTGTGATGCATCCAACTTTGTAGTTGGTGATGTCTTATCATAGAGGGTAGAGGGACATTCACATGTGATTGCCTATGTATCAAGGACATTAGATTCAGCCCAAAAAAAACTACACTACCACTGAAAATGAGTTTGTTGCCATAATATTTTCTTTAGATAAATTATGTTCATATTTATTAGGCTCTAAAGTAGATGTTTTTTCTAACCATGCAGATCTGAGGTACCTTTTAAAGAAGACGGATGCAAATCCTGGACTTATCTAATGGATGCTCCCTCTTCAAGAATTTGATATTGAAATAAAGGACAATAAGGGGTCAGAAAACATTGTGGAAAACCACTTGAGTAGGATTACGCACACACTAGATGATGACACCTTGGCCCAGGTACCACATCAGGATACTTTCTTTAATGAGCATATTTATTCCATCTCAGGTATGTATCCTTGGTATGCTGATTTACTAAACTACATGATTGCATTAAAAATACCTACAAATTTAAAGAAACATCAAGTCCAAAAATTAAAAAGTGAGTCTCAGTATTATGTGTGGGATGATCCATACCTCTGTCTTCTATCTAGAGATCAAGTTATTAGGATTTGTGTTCCTGATCATGAGTTTGAGTTTGTTTTGAAATTCTTTCATAAACTTGCTTGTGGTGGACATTTGGACCCCAATGGACATATAGGAAAGTTTTGGACTCTATATTATATTTTCCAAGCTTATTCAATGATGCCCATGTGTTTTGAATGTCATTCTCTCATTTCCAATACACTGGGAACATTTCAAGGAGACAAAATATTCCCCAACAGCACATACTATTTTGTGAGATTTTTAATGTGTGCGACATTGATTTTATGGGTCCTTTTTTAATTCATTTAATTTTTTATATATTTTTGTTTCTGTTGTTTATGTGATTAAATGGGTGGAGGCTAAGGCCAGCAGGACTGATGATTCTCAAGTTGTAGTGGAATTTTTCAAGACATAAATTTTTTGTAGGTTTGGAGTACCAAAGGCCATCATTAGTGACCAAGGGACACACTTTTTCAATTAGAATTTGGCTTCTATCCTTTGGAAGTATGGGGTGACACATAAAAATTCAACATCATACCACCCCCAAACAAATGGATAAGATGAGGTTTCAAATCGTGAGTTGAAACAAATTTTGTATAAAAATGTGAAGTCGAATATAATGGATTGGAGAAAGTGATTGGATGATACGCTATGGGATTATAGGATAGAATAAAAGACACCCATTAGTATGTCCCCATTTAGAATTGTTTTTGGTAAAGAATGTCATATCCTCATGGAAGTCGATCATCTGGCTTATTGGACTATTAAGAAATGCAACATGGATTTGGCCCAAGATGGAGTCCAAAAAAAAGCTGCAAATTCAAGAGCTTGAGGAGATTTGATTCTCTTCATATGATAACTCAAGGCTCTATAAGGAAAGTTAAAAATAATCCCATCATAGAATCATCCAAAAATGGAGTTTCATGTTAGACATAAAGTTCCTCTCAATAGTTCATGACAAAAGTTGATGTCTGGTAAGTTTTGTTTCAGATGGTTAGGTCCTTATATTGTATCGAATGTTTTTCCTTATGGTGTAGTGGTGATCAAAAAAGAGGACACTAGAAGGATATAGGATCGAAATAATGATGTAGATGCTCAGTATACAAGAGGGGGGTGAATTGTATACTTTAAAAATTCCTTTGAACCTTTAAATTTTGTTATGAATAACTTTGTTTTGCTTAAACAAAGGAAAGGGATAAGTTTAACAAAGTTAAACTAAGAAAATTCACAACACCTCTAACACCGAATGAAAACTTGGAAAGAGATTCCGAAAGTAGGTTCCAGAAATATGGTTCTAGAAATTGAAACTTAACAAAAGATTGCAATATGAGATTCTACCTTAAAGCCTATAGAATCTAAATGAAACAGAGTAAAAGTAAGAAAGTATAAGAAAGTTATACTTTCCTTATAATACAAAATACAGCGGAAATAAACAAGTAATAAAACTACAAGTAACAAGATATAAGTCTTTTAACCCAAATAGAAGGGTATCCAACAACCTTGGATAAAGGTCCCTTGATTTATACTTTCAAGAAAGTCTCTCTTACCCACACCAGGGTAAGCCCTCGATACGAATATCGGAATCTCTATCTTGCTATCCCTGCAAGCCCTCAACTTCAAGGTAGTTGGTGACCTCTGTCTTCCTCAGCAAGGAAGCCCTCGAACTTTAAGTTAGTCGGCACCTCTGTCTTCCTATCCTCGGAAGTCCTCGAATGTAATCACTAACATTCGGAGTCGCACGAAGCAAAAAACTGACCGATCGGTTCAGTATGCACAAGGAATAAAAAGATTTCTCTCTCTAGAAATCACCTTAGAAGCGTGTGGTCTCTAGATTGATCAACTTCATTCTTCTAATCTCTTCCAAATGAGCTTCTATTTATAGGTAAGGTCAGCCTCCTTCCCAACGGTCATATTTTCCTTAAAAATTGGAGGGACCTGTACATGTGTCACTTAACCAATGGTTAGTTTATAACAGTATAGATGACATCGTTTTATAACAAAACAAGTGTAACAGTATGTATGACATCATTTTAAAATCTAACTAAAAAGATCGGAGTGTAATAAAAATAATTTTTGGAGTCTAAATAAATTCGGAGTGTATAAAACAAAGATGATCAGATTCTGTTTAATAGGTGAATTCGGAATGAGAATTCATAGTGAGAATTCCTCATCAGAATTCATAATGAGAATTCGTTGTCGAATTTCACAAGGATTCATCTCCTGAATCTAGAGTAGAACTTAATCAGAGTTCGTATCCGGATTTCGGAATGAAACTTTGTTACAGTTCTTATCCAGAATTCAGATCCTAAAACAGAATAATTTATATCAAAGTTTCAAACAATTCCGACAATATAGAAATGAATCTGAATCTTATACTTAAGAAAAATATAGATGAAAATATGTTACGGATAATTTTTCTTACAAAAGCGATTTTCTTTATAAAAGAAATTTTCTTAAAGATAAGGTGTTTGTGATTTTCAATACAAGAAGGAATGGAAAATTCATAAGGAAAACCTTATTGACTCAACAATCTCCCCCTTTTTGGAAAGCACAAACATCCTTACGAAAAAGAAATTCTAAGTAGAAAGAAAAACATTAAGGCTTATCTCCCTTTGCTTTAAGGATATTGATGAATACGACTAACTCCTCCTTAGGCTTTGAAACTCTAAGGATTGTATTCCAGATTTCCAGAGAGACATCTCATTACGAATAAGAAAGTCTTCTTTAATGAAAAACTCCCCCTTGGATAAACGCTTTGTTAATGTTTTTTTTTCTTCTTCCCTTTTGTTAGAGTTATTTTTCCTTAAGAATCTTTTCCTTCTCCCCCTTTGTGATTTTCAAAAAGAATTTGAGTGAATGGAAAATATAAAAAAGTACCTGAAAAATTCGTAGCAACGACAAAAGAAACGAGCAAGCAAAAATTTTCATTAAGTTTGGAAGCTCGGCAACAAAGAAATTTAGATACAACAAATGATCGGATCTATCTATTTTGGATCTTTTTCCTTCTCTATGAGACCCTTAAGAATAGTCTTTATCTTCGTCAAGTCTTTATGATCTTCTTCATCTTGATTCTCTAACACAACAATTCTTGCATTTTGGGATTCAATCTTTTCTTCCTGGGCTTGAAGCTTTTCTTCTTGAGCTTTAAGATTTTCTTCCTGAGCCTTCAATTTCTCTCCAAACTCAATCCGATGATCCCTTTCATACTTCTAGTTTTGAGAAACAGAATTCAGCTTCCCATTCAGATCTATAACTTCTTGAATCCGGAAGTTCTTTTCATCTGTCAGCTTTTCCTCAAAGGATGAAGTAATCTCATTTATCTTCCTGTCTTCTGTCTCAAAGGCATCCTTCACATTGTCTTGTAATTCATCAAAGAGCCTCATCTCTTCCACAGTCTTCCTCGAACAATTTTTCATCCTCTTGAAAGATCTTCTATGGGCTTCATAGCCGACAAAGAAAGTTTTGAACTGAGCCTCTATTTCAACACACTTGTCCATAACCATAGATACGGAGTCTGTTTTCTGATTCAAATCATGTTGGAGCATCTGGAATCTTGAATCAATACTTGAGAAATTTGGAATAGTACCCACCAACTTCTTGAAAGACTGAAGGACAAAGTCATGCCCCAACGAAGATGACTCTAAATCCCAAACTTTTCTTGGAGAAACTTCTTCTTCAAAATGCTCAACCTTCTTCTTAGAAGAGTCACCAACTTCCCTTCTCTTTACTACCACAGAGCTTGGAGTATCAACAATAAGTTGCTTTCCCTTGTCCTTTTTCGTAATAGAGTCCTGTTTCGGAGTTCTCTTTTCACTATCAGAAACTTGCACAACATTGTCTTCCTCCTCAGGAACTTTCTGAGCACCAACCTCTATGTTTTCCATTTGAGAAATATCATGTAGAAGTTGTTCTTCCTCTGCATGATAAGATACTTCTTCTTCTCCTTTCTCCTCATCCATCGCTGGAGTGAATAGCTTCAATGATTCAGCTTCTGAAGTTCGGAGCGATAAATGTTCTGAAGGTGTCCCCTTATAATCATCTACTTGCTTCAACACATCTCCGATTTCACCACTTCCTTCCGAAAAATCTTCTTCTTCTTCCACTTGCTCAATCTGCTCTATTTCCTCAACAGGCTTAGCTACTACCTCGTCCGAAGCAACAAAGTTCCTTCCTGGAGTCTTAGGTATAGATTCTAGAGAAAAAGATCTCGGAACAGGAATATTTGCTGAAACCATCTCATCGAACTTCAACAAAGCATGTGCTACCTCAGCCTCAGACATCTTCTTCTTGAGCTTCTTTTATTTCGCTTGTTTTTCTAGCTCATCTGCAGTTCTTTCCTTCAAGGCCTTAGCCTCCGCAGGATCCACACCAAACTGAGGCTCCCCTTGCACTCTCTTCTCTTTGATCTCCCTCCATTTAGCAACTACCTCATCTGGGTAAGCTTTCTTCTTCTTTGGTTTTGGAGGTGCAGAATGAAATTCCTTAGACTTTGGATTCTCTGCTTCAACTTCAACTTCTTTCAACTTTCTCTTCCTTGCTAGCTTAGAGGATTCCGGATCAGAAACTTTCGGAACCGTTTCTCCTTGAGCAGGTAGATCAATAAACTGACCAGTCTTCTTGTCGAAGACTACAACCATTCTTTTACCATCACTCACCAACATAATTTTGAAAACTCTTGGCTTAGACTTGCAAGCCTCCTTGAAACACTCAAGGCACTGAACTACCAATTTTGAGAGGATTTTTGGATACATCAATATCTGAGCTCTCAGATTTCCTTTATTCACACTCTCAAGGGTAATAAAAATGTGTTTCATCAAATTAAACTTTCTCAGATTTATCAGAAAATCTAGGATATAAATATCACTCTTCTTCAAACTATCTTTGTCACCCTTTCTCGGCATGATAAGGCCTTGTACCCATAATTCTAGAATCCAAAAATTCGTAGATAAACTAGCAATCTTCGGAGCCTTGTCATCTGCATGTCCGAGAGTTTCTAATGCTTTTTCCTTGTCGAATCTACCCTTTGAATCCGGCAACACATGATATATGAATTCAGCTTCACCTTCATTATTCAGACCTACCAATCTGGCTACCTTGGCATATGAAAGCTTATAAGTCTTACCATAATACTTAAAAGACAAATTCTCCCTTCCATCTTCCTTAAGAAAGGAAACTGTCTCATAGAATTTTATAAGCAGATCCAAATACAATTTATCTTGATTCCCAGGTTTTGACACCACAACATCTTCCAATCCATTAAGCTTAATATTTTTGGAAATAAGAGAGTCATACTTGTTGAAGAAATCAGGATGAACCAACCTTTCTCTATATACTAGCCACTTAGAAATCGGCTTAGAGGAAGACATGTCTTGAGAAGCTACTTCCATAGACATTCGGATCTGAAGACCTCTGAGAAGTTTGGAATGAAGAAAGCTGAAGTTCAGAACGGCTTTAAAATAGAGAGACAGATCTTCGAAACGCTGGAGCTTGAAAACTGATGTGGGACAACCATTTAGGGTCCCCTTTATATAGGCAACGAGAAAACGGTTCATCTTCCACGGTTGATCGAACGGTTGTGACAAGCTGAGATCAGATCTGACGGTCGAAAACTAATTCTCATGAAAACTTAAATCCGATCTTTTGAGGTTTTTATTAAAACAAATAATTAAGAATACTATAATCCGAAAACAAAATATAAGAAAATTCCATCAAGTAAATTATGAAAACTTGAGTAAGGAAATCATACCTTTCGGATTAGCTTAGGAAAATTACTTTTAATTGGTAACATTCTTAAGAAAACTAAAAAAAAATTTACTACGAAAAGACAAAGTTCACAAAACTCACTACAAAAAACAAAATCAGTACGAAAAACTCAGTACGAAAAATTTCATTAAAAAATTTTGAAAACGAAAAACTCATTATGAAAGATTTGGTACGAAAATTCCGTTATGAAAATACTAGTACGAAATTTTCCATTCCGGAATTTTTCAATACGAAAATTTCCATTCTGGAAGTTTTCTATATGAAAATATACATTCTGGAAAATTTTTAGTTCCGGAAATTCCCATTCCGGAATTTTAGTTCCGAAAAGTTTGAAAAAAAACTTTGAAAAAAAAAATTGTTACTCTAACAACCAAATGTACTCCCCCTATGAAAAGGAGTTTATTTTTGTAAGGAGACCTTTCCAAAATAAAGTTAATTAAGAAGGATTACCTTACGGTTATCATTCCTAACTTCTGTTTAATTTATTCAAATCTATCAGAAGGCAAAGATTTTGTGAAAATATCAGCAAGTTGACCTTGCGTTCCGATAAACTGAAGAATAATATCTCCTTTAAGTGTGTGATCCCTAAGAAAGTGATGCCTGATATCTATATGCTTTGCATGAGAGTGATGTGCAGGGTTCTTATTAAGGGCAATGGCACTTGTGTTGTCACACAAAATTTGAGTTTTAGTGAAACTCAAGCCATAGTCTGTGAGTGTGTGTTGCATCCATAACACTTGAGCACAACAACTTCCAGCTACTACATATTCAGCTTTAGCAGTGGAGAGTGATACAGAATGTTTCTTCCTGCAAGACCAAGAAACTAATGAATCTCCTAAGAAATGACAAGTTCCGGATGTACTTTTTCTGTCTATTCTACATCCACCAAAGTCAGCATCAGAAAATCTTTTTAGAACAAAATTATTTCCAGAAGTATAAAATAATCCTAGATCCATGGTTCCCTTAAGGTAGCAAAAAATTCTTTTTACTGTCTTTAAGTGAGATTCCTTAGGATTGGATTGATATCTTGCACATAATCGTACGGAGAACATTAAGTCTGGTCGACTAGCTGTTAAGTAAAGTAAACTTCCTATCATACCTCTAAAATATTTTTGATCTACTGGTTTCCCAGCTTCATCAAGATCAAAAGAGTTTGAGGTACTAATAGGAGTACTTATACTCTTAGTGTTGTCATAACCATACATTTTAAGAAGATCTTTAATATACTTATGTTGAGATATGTAGGTTCCTTCTGGTTTTTGAGAAATTTGAAAACCAAGGAAAAAAGTTAACTCACCCATCATACTCATTTCAAACTCAGATTTCATTAGACTTGCAAAAGAGTCGGTCAAAGATTGCTGAGTTGAACCAAATATGATGTCATCAACATAAATTTGAACAATAAAAACATTTTTCTTATCTTTCTTTATAAAAAGGTTTGGATCTGCATTTCCCTTAACATAGTAATTTTGAAGCAAAAATCCAGTGAGTCTATCATACCATGCTCGTGGGGCTTGTTTAAGGCCATACAGGGCTTTGGTAAGTCTAAAAACATAATCACGATGTTTTGTATCTTCAAATCCAGGAGGTTGTTCAACAAAAACTTCCTCTTGAACATAACCATTAAGAAAAGCACATTTCACATCCATTTGAAAAATTTTAAAATTAAATAATGCTACAAAGGCAAGTAGAATACGGATAGATTCAAGTCTGGCTACTGGAGCATAGGTTTCTTCATAGTCTATTCCCTCTTGCTGATTATAACCTTTAGCAATAAGTCTAGATTTATTTCTGACTATGACTCCATTTTCATCGCATTTATTTCTGAAGACCCATTTTACTCCAATAACAGAAGTTTCCTTAGGTCTTTCAACCAAGGTCCAGAATTTATTCCTTTCGAATTCATTTAGTTCATCTTGCATGGCTTTGATCCAATCATCATCACCTAAAGCTTCAACAGTGCTTTTAGGTTCTAATTGGGAAAGAATTGCTAGATGTTCTATTTCATTTCTTAAGGAACTTCTAGTCCTTACAAGTTGATTTACATCACCAATGATAATATCACTGGGATGATTCTTAAGAAACGCCTGATTTGGGTTTTGAAAAGCATGTTCATCAACATAGGGTCGAAAGTCTTCTGGGGTAAATGTTTCAGAAATATCTTCTTGAACATTATCCTTATCAGAAGATTCTTCTATCAAAGGTTGACAATCAGTTTTTGAAAACACATCTGGTGATGTAGGCTGGGATGGTTTAAAAACAAAAGGATCAGACTCATCAAATTTTACATGTACTGTTTCTTCAACAGTACACGTATTTTTATTACAAACTCTATAAGCCTTAGAAGTTGTGGAATAACCTAAGAAAATTCCTTCATCAGATTTTGGTGCGAATTTATGTAAGCTATCTTTAGTATTCAGAATGAATAATTTGCAACCAAAAACCATGAAGTAGGATAGTCTTGGTTCTCTACCATTCTATAACTCATATAGAGTTTTATTAAGAAAAGGCCTAATCAAAACTCGATTTATAGTATAGCAAGCAGTACTTACAGCTTCATCCCAGAAATTTATAGTTAGAGAATATTCACTCAACATGGTTCTAGTTACCTCTTGAAGAATTCTATTTCTTCTCTCAACTACACCATTCTGTTGAGGAGTTCTAGGTGCTGAAAAAATGTGAGTAATGCCTTTTCTACTACAAAAAGTTTCAAAATATGAATTTTGAAATTATCCTCCATGATCACTATGAATTGTTTTCAATGGAAGGTTTTTATCATTTGTAACTTGAGCTCTAAAACTTTTGAAATAAGGAAAAGCTTCAGACTTCCTTGCTAGAAAATAAACCCAAGTAAATATAGTGTAATCTTCCACTAGAACAAACACATAGTATTTGCCTCCAATACTTCCAGTTTGTGTTGGACCAAAAAGATCCGTGTGCACTAACTGCAATGCATTAGTTGTTGAGACTTCACTGATTGATTTAAAACTAGATTTATGTTTCTTTCCATATTGACAAGGATCATAAACTTTAGAAGAATTAAATCTAAGCTCCGGTAGATCCTTAACTAGTTTCTTCTTAGAGAGTTTACATAAGTTTCTAAGGTTACAGTGACCTAGTCTTCTATGACAAAGCCATGAATGATCTTCCATTGAACTTAGGAAAGGTAAATCTTGGCTTCTAAGGTCTTCTAGGTTCAAAGTGTAAAGATTCTCTTGCCTGTTGGCTAAAAGAATAAATTCTTCCTTGGAATTGTGAACTAAGCACTTATCATTCCTAAAATTCACAAGCTAACCTTCATCACATAACTGACTTATGCTAATGAGGTTGTGCTTAAGACCCTTAACAAAAAGAACATTTGAAATCAAAGTTTTACCAAGAAAAAAAATATTACCAATACCAACAATCTCTCCCTTAGCATTATCTCTGAAAGTTACCTTTCCTCCTTTCGTTTTGATAATCTTTTCAAAATAGCTTTTGTTACCAGTCATGTGCCGGGAACATCCACTATCCATGTACCATGTATTGTTGCTGGTACTCTCTTTATTTTCTTGAAATCAAGAAAAGAATTAGTTTTTCGGAATCCAGACTTGTTTGGATCCGAGATTTCCAGACAATAAAATTTTAAGAACCCACATCTTCTTAGAAAAGTAAGCTTTGTGAAATCCTAGAGATTGGGTTTTGTTTAAGGAACAATTATTTGCCCACTGACCACCATATTGACACTTGGTACAAAATGGGGCACTTTGAGGAATAAAATAATTGTTACTAAAAATTGGTTTTGCATGGGTATAACCAAATCCAGATTTATTTCTTAAAGGTTGTATTTCGGAATACATTTTATCAAAATTTTCCTTACCATGGGTAAAGTTTGATAAACACTTCTTTAAGGAAAAAATTCGAACTTGAGTTTTATAACCATGTTTTTATCCTCAAAATCATTAGTTTTAGAACTAGAGCTAGGCTCGAAAACATTTTTCTTAGAAATTACTATTTCTAAATCTTTAGAAAGTTTATTCTTCTCAGTACATACTTCCTCAAGGTTTTTTGAAATACTTTCAAAATCAGCATTTTTCTTATCAAGATCTTTAGAAAGATTTGATATCTCTTTCGTAAGAATAGAATTTCTAGAGTTTCCCTTATCAAGTTTCTTATTGATTTTGGAATTCTCAATCTCAAGAAGTTCAGAAAACCTAGAAACTTCTTCATAAGTAGGTAAAGTATTTTCTTCATCAGAAGAGGATTCTTCATCAGAAGAGTTATAATATTTACTATCATTAGAATTTAAAGAAACATTGGTCAATGATTCATCATTTCGTACCTTATCCATAAAAAATGATTATCAATAGGTAATCTGGCTATAAGACCAAGATTCTTCTATCCTAAAGATTCGTAATCAGAAGATTCATCTGAAGAGTCACCACCACTAGCACTCTAGGTGTCATTAGATTTCAAAACTTTCTTAGCTTTGGCTTTATAATACTTTTTTCTATTCCTGTCTGAATTCCTTTCTTTCCTTTCTTTATTTTTGAGAAAAGGGCAATATGGTCTAATATGTCCAGCTTTATTGCATTCATAACAAGTGAATTCTCCATCTTTTCTATCTTTTCTTTCCTTTTTTTATACTTGGATTGGAAATTTCTCTGGCCAGCTATCTTGTTTATCCTACGAGAAAGATTTTCTAACTCATTTTTAGAGACTTCACTCTCACTAGATTCGGATTGGAAAATAACTTTCTTATACTGGGATCTGGTTACTCTCTCAGGAGTCTTAGCTTTCATCTGATTTGAAGTTGTTGTAAAAGCAACAGTACCATTTCCATTTTTCTTTTTGATGTTGTTAGCATCTCTCTTCATTCTGGTTTCATGTTGGAGAAGAGTTCCGAATAACTCATCAAGAGAAATTTTAGTGACCTTCCTGTTCTCATCTATAGTTGTTCTTTTGGATTCCCACTCATTGGGCATAATATCAATTATTTTGTCCACAAGAGCTTCATCATCTAAACCTTTCTCTCCCATAGACTGTAAGCTGTTAACAATGGTCATAAATCTCTGTTTAACTTTACATATAGTTTCACCATAAGGAAAGTTGAAGCCATGATATTCATCTCTAAGCATAGCTCTCCTAATCTCAATCACTTTAGAAGTTCCAAAGTTTGTAACCTCTAACTTCTTCCAGATACAATTAGCTGATTCACAAGAAGAAATTTGGATATATATATTTCTAGTCCTTAAACAAAGTAAAGTATTGCGTACCTTATAATTGAGTTAATATTCTTACTTTTCCTGGTTAGTCAATGTTCTAACTTCCTTGTCAGGAATATTATAATCACCAGTAAGCATAACAAAGTTATCCACTCCAGTATTGATAACAAAAGTCTTCATTGGATCTCTCTAGTACTCATACTCATTACCATAAAAGATTGGTGGTCTTGTAGGATTTAGATTATCAATGGAACCAACATTAATTCCTGCCATACTTAAAAACTTTGGCACACAAACTTGTTAAAAAAAATCGTAATCACAAAGTTCGAAATGAGAAAGTTCGGAATGGAAAAATGAGCAAGAAAAACTTATTCGTAAGTATAATTATTTCAGAGACCTGCTCTGATACCAATTGTAGGATCAAAATAATTATTTAGATGCTCAATATAAAAGAGGGGGTGAATTGTATACTTTAAAAATTCCTTTGGAACCTGTAAAGTTTGTTATGAATAACTGTGTTTTGCTTAAGCAAAGGAAATGGATAAGTTTAACAAAGTTAAACTAAGCAAATTCACAACACCTCTAACACCGAATGAAAACTTGGAAAGAGATTCCTAAAGTAGGTTCCGGAAATATGGTTCCAGAAATTGAAACTTAACAAAAGATTGCAATATGAGATTCTACCTTAAAGCCTATATAATCTAAATGAAACAGAGTACAAGTAAGAAAGTATAATAAAGTTATAATTTATTTATAATACAAAATGCAGCGGAAATAAACAAGTAGTAAAACTACAAGTAACAAGATATAAGTCTTTTAACCCAAAGAGAAGGGTATCCAACAACCTTGGATAAAGGTACCTTGATTTATACTTTCAAGCAAGTCTGTCTTACCCACACCAGGGTAATCCCTTGATACGAATATTGGAATCTCTGTCTTGCTATCCCCGCAAGCCCTCAACTTCAAGGTAGTTGGCGACCTCTATCTTCCTCAGCAAGGAAGCCCTCGAACTTTAAGGTAGTCGGCACCTCTGTCTTCTTATCCTCGTAAGTCCTCGAATGTAATCACCAACATTCGGAGTCGCACGAAGAAAAAAACGGAACGAGCGGTTCAGTACGCACAAGGAATAAAAAGCTTTCTCTCTCTATAAATCACCTTAGCAGTGTGTGGTCTCTAGATTGATCAACTTCATTCTTCTGAGCTCTTCCAAATGAGATCCTATTTATAGGTAAGGTCGGCCTCCTTCCCAACGATCATATTTTCCTTAAAAATCGGAGGGACCTATACACGTGTCACTTAACCAACGGTTAGTTTATAACAGTATAGACGACATCATTTTATATCAAAATAAGTGTAACAGGATGTACGACATCATTTTAAAATCTAACTAAAAAGATCGGAGTGAAGGTTTAGAGTGTAATAAAAATAATTTTTAGAGTCTAAATAAATTCGGAGTGTATAAAACAAAGATGATCAGATTCTGTTTAATAGGTGAATTCAGAATGAGAATTCGGAATGAGAATTCGGAATGAGAATTCATAGTGAGAATTCCTCATCAGAATTCGTAATGAGAATTCGTTGTCGAATTTCACAAGGATTCGTCTCCTGAATCTGGAGTAGAACTTAATCAGAGTTCGTATCCGAATTTCGGAATGAAACTTTATTACAGTTCCTATCCAGAATTCGGATCCTAAAATAGAATACTTCATATCAAAGTTTCAAATAATTCTGAGAATATAGAAATGAATCCAAATCTTATACTTAAGAAAAATATGGATGAAAATATGATAAGGATAATTTTTATTACAAAAGCGATTTTCCTTATAAAATAAATTTTCTTAAAGATAAGGTGTTTGTGATTTTCAAAACAAGAAGGAATGGAAAAGTCATAAGCAAAACCTTATTGACTCAATAAAGGAGCTTTACATTAAATGGGAGACATTTGAAGAAATACATTGAGGGACATCCTATTGATGCAGTTGATTTCATCACACTACATGACCCCACCACCACTTGAGCATATCAAGATTTTCCTAACCCTTTCACTTTTATATTATTTATCCTATTTAAAATTATTATTTTCATTTGCACATATCATCTCATATGATCACGTTGAAGATAATGCAATATTTTAAGTGTGGGGGGCACAACATTTTGGGGTTGACATTTAGGATTTTTATTTGTGTGATTTTATATTAAGTTTTTGTTTAAAATTTTCAAAAAAACAAACAAAAAAATCAAGATAATATATTTATATCATGTAACATTATAATGTGAAACATATGGAAAATGAATGTTTTCAAGATTCATTGGTATAATGATAATCATAAGTAAGATTTCATCATAAAGGGTTGATTTTTATAAAAATTGAAGTCATCAATGATATGAATGATTATATTATAATAAATACTTTTAGATTTTGACAACATTCATTGTGATTTTTGTTCGTGGAAAATTGTGACATTAATTTCTCCACACATCTTTTCACACAATCATGACTTGTGAGATTCTCTTACCCAATTGAATGTGTATTAAGGGTAAGTAATTATTTTCAACTTATAACATGGTCTTTCTATACGTTCATTTCTCTTCTGATCATTTTTATTACTGTACCAGATTGACCAATGCATGTGAACCTAATATATGATTGTTGTATTCCCTATATATATATGTGTGTGTGTGTGTGTGTGTGTTTATATATATCAAAAAAACAATAAATAGGGGAGTGAATAAATGTAAAACATGTGCTGATATTTAGGTTGGGATATCATGGTTTGACTTCTGGGAAGGCTTAAATGAGTGGGTTTTTGAATTTGATTACAAAGGATGTTGAATAGGTTTGGTGGAATAGAATCAGGTATGAATAAAAGTTTTTATTGAACTAAATATACTATATAAAGGGTGGAGAGACAAGCTTTAAATGATTGGAACACACACATGCTAGGAATTAGTGTCATGGTAGACCCATGAATTATTTTTTCTTTGATTAGTGTTATAAATCTCACTAGATTTTTTTTATACAACCTATAAGACAATTACTTTAAAATTTATTGAAATTGAATCTTTATTTGATTCTTACTTTGCCTATTTTTTCCACTATGGATTTTGGAATATGAACAAGCATATCTTATCCAAAAAAAATTGTTTGGAATACATGATATGAGGTTTTCCCTAAGAGTGAAAAAGGGTAAGTGTGAGGGGGTTGATAAAACATGATTTAATTGAATATTTTATTGATAATAAATGAAATAAATTATCACATTATTCTAAATATTTTAATTTATTGAATATTTGGGATTAGATCATTCATTTGAAAATTTGATGAAAATATCAGTTTTACCCTTATAAAATTAACTGTAGTATTTCAGGCATAAATATTATTCTATAAATTATATTGAATTAAACATTTTTAAATGTGTTCTTGACTTAATTTTCTAAAAATTCTATTTAGGACATTGGATCTTGATCATGAATTTGAGTGGAGTAAATGGGCTATGATGAAAAAGTTGGACTGAACTATCCAGATTCGAAATCACTTCACCATTTTGGTTGTATCTTCTTCATCTATACTTTAATTGGGCCCAACTTTGTATATAAGCTCTAGGACATGATTATGAACAAATAATCGTTCTATAAGTCAAGATAATTCGTGAGGTTTGGAGTTCAAATATGTGTTTCAAGTGGTATTAAACAATTTTTTTCATATTTCCCTTCCACATTTAAAATTTTTTGTAACCCAAGTCCTCCATAAATCTATTTAAAGGATATTTCTACTTTTTGGGTGGATTGGTAGAGTATTTTGGAAGGTTTGTTAGAAAGGGTGGCTCTTGGGAACCCCTCAAGTCTCTTGGAAGAAGTAAGGCATTGTGCAACTATCTCTTCCAAGAAGGAACTTCTCTCCCACCTTCTCTTTGTATTTATTTTCATTCATGCTTGTATCATGAATTTTTATTCAACAAATATTATATGTTATCCTATTTTAATCTTCTTATTTTTATTCTTCAGCTGGAATCTAAGAGTGGAGATGAGATTGGGTGTTCCCCAATCAACCCATTGCTTATGCAAAACGTCTCGATGATGACAACTCCGCCCATGGAAGAGTGATTTCTTTCGCAGTTGATCAAATCCCCACTCCCTTCATTTATTTATTTTGAATACATAAAAATACTATAATTCTTAAATTGTGATAAATTAATTGAGTTCTAATTTTTATGTCACTTGATCGACTTTCACTTGACCGTGTGGTCAGGCTTGTGTTAACCGTATGAGTGAAACCTCAATCGCAAAATTTAATCAACTTGGGATATAATTTTAATGTTCAGGTCTCATCCCCAACTAAATTAATTCTCAAATATAGGAACGATATACTTAACTAATTGACCATTGACCATAAGTTGGCTTTTGGATCATAATCAAGGCAGGGTGCTGCGATTGGAAGTCCCGAAGTTGACTGAAGGCTCATTTTTCCAATATTCTTGGTCTTGTTAATTTTCGTAGGATTCGGGGGTTGAAAAAGTTAGAGGATTATAGTTGAATTAATTATAATCTTATGGGAGATGGATAAATTAATGATTAAGGGGGAAGATTAGATTTACTACGTCTTCTCATATAATAATTTTTAAAGAAATTAGGTCTTTGATTGTTCCATCTCATTCGCTTGTTTAGTGTATTGTCCGAAAGTCAAAAAACCAACCCCCCCCATCTTGTGTTCCATTTTTCTTCACTTATTTTTTAATTCAAGTCTATTAAGGGTTGTTTAATTCACTTCCTCCTTGATATAATGAACTATGCTAGCCACTGTGATGCTCTTAGTAAAATCAGAAATAATTATTTTTGAGAGCATGTGTGACAACGATCATCATGTATCCAGAACTATCTACAGGTGTGTGGCATTATCCTCCTCTGATGATGAGTATATCAAGATGTCAACAATGAACACTACCACAAAGCTATTGAGGTATGGTTGGATGATCCTGTTCATGATACCCATGAACACTACTAGAGCGTTGTTCATGCCGAAAGGTATCACCAAGAACTCGTAATGGCCATACCGACATCCTAAGGCTATCTTCGATACGTCCTCATCCCATACCCTGATCTGGTGATAGCCTGATCTAAGGCCTATCTTAAAAACCCAACGATCTCCCTTCATTTGGTCGAAGAGATCATCAATCCTCGAGAGTGGATATCTGTTATTCACGGTCACCTGTTTTAGGCTTCGATAGTCCACACAAAGCCTCAAACTCCCATCTGCCTTCTTGGAGGAAAAAATTAGGGATGCCCATGGAGAAACATTGGGCCTTATGAGCCTCTTCCCTTAAAAGTCCTATAACAACACCCACAACTCACAAATCTCCATGGGATCCATATGATATGCTGGTGTAGATATCGGTGTCGTCTTGGGGTACAGTTTGATATAAAAGTCTACTTCTCTGTGAGGAAGTAGTCCCGGAACATCATCAGGGAAGACATAAGCATATGGGTCCACCACTACAGTATATATCGGACTCCTCACACCAACTACTCCAAGGGTGAGGCTATCCAACTGGTGAGTGATTGGATGCACTCTCTTCTGAGAAAGTCCATCATGTGCTTCAAAGGTTTCCTTCTCACTGGTGAAGGAAAATCTGATACCACCATCGTGGACACACTACACTTTGCGCCTAAAACTGTCAATGTGAGCATGGATTGTAGATAGCCAGTCCATACCCATGATGATGTTGTACAGCCTCAACACTGCTACTAGAAGATCCCAGGTGAATCTCTTACATCCTAAAGTGAGCTCACACTGTCTACACCAGTGCGTAATCGTTGAATCCTCTCTTATAGGAGTCTCTAATCGTAAGGATAGATCCAATTGATCCATCAAAATCTATGAGCTCTGAACGAGTGTCGGGGAAATGAAAGAGTGAATGGAACATGTGCCTTTAAGAACTGCAATTAGGGTGTAATAGACATAGATCGTACATCTAATCATCTCCAGAGCACTGTGGTCATAGGCCTCAGTGGTCTATAGTTGTGCTTTCCCCTATCCACATGCTCCCTGTAATCGGGGTGGACCACCTGGTTGTGGTGGCGGTAGATTCTAAAATTGCCTCTCATCAACTGTTGCACAACCTACACCTCAGCCACATCCACCGCCCTGCGGACCTCCTCACTTGAATCTCTACCATTTCTTCATTGTTCCCATGACTGTATTCTAATCTTTAGTACGACGATTCGGGCAGTCGCGAGCCATGTGGCCCTACCCGCCGCACGTGAACCACACTCTGCCACCCAGATTACCTCCTATACCTAGAGATCTCCTCACCTCTGACCCGTTGTTCTGGGGTCTTCCAATGGAGGTTTTGTCCTGCTTGGACCACTGATTCATTTTCTTACTACCTCCTACAGATGACTTTTCTACCAGTCATCTAGTGGTGGATCTCCCCGTCAGTTCCTGCTCAGCTAAGAATATATCCACCTATAAGGCTTGATCGAGAACTCCAGCCTACATTGGGATATTCAATGATATCATTGACACACTGATCTCTCTCTGTAGACCCTGCTCAAACATATGGGCACTGATAAGCTGCTCTACTGTAAGTGCAGCAACTCCTGAATATGAATAGAGTGTAGTGTCACTGGGAAGAACTCTGCCCTGAAGAGGATTTGAATGTCCATCCAGGTGAGGGTCGCCTCATTATGTAACTAGAGTGTCAAGATCCACCATCTTCCTATCCTTTCTAGGAAAATAATAGCATCTAGGATCACTATCTTCTCTGTTGTTGTCCCAACTAGGCAAAAAACTTGTGTCATAGCCTCTAGCTAGTCTTCTATTTCCTAGGGAACTACCTCGCCTCAAAATCTCAGTGGCCTCTTCCGCTGGAACTCAAGCAACGTGATTAGTCAGTATGCACCATCCTCTAGTGGGGATATTGGAAAATGCATCCCAATGGGTGGTGGTGCATCTAGTGCACCACCTGAAGCTGCTAACATAGTAAGAGGGCCCTGCACCGAAGCCTCATCACTCGGTGGGCCATCATCTTGAACTCTCTTGGGAAACATGGCTAGATGTCTATGCGATGGAACCCTGAAAAGGAATATGAGTTACATGTTTAAGAAGTTATACCTAGTGATAAGACTCAAAAGAGACCAAAATCAAAACATTTCTAAAACACATGCAATCATTTTTTCGTGCACCAAGTCGGAAATCAGAATTCAGGGTCCTGGTGTATGGATACGTCGGCCGACGCACAAACACTAGACTTCCCAAACTGAAAACCACACTTAAAACACTTAACACTATTGATCCATTGGAAATATCAAAGTTCTAGTTCTTCTCTAGAACTGACTCCATTGATACCACTTTATCATGACCTGCCCTCTGGGGCACGTTCCATGACAACCCCAAGCCTGCCTTCCCTAGGACAGGGGTTGGAGATTAGCACTGGAAAGGTGTATCCCTAAAATGGGAAGGAATTTCCTTTAAACTTGCTCAAACACATAGAATATAACAAAAAAATATGAAACCATGAAGTAAAATTGTAGGAGTAAAAGTGTGTACTGGAAGTAAGGGGCTGGAATACAAGCCCAACAGAAAACAGAAAACAAATCCTGAGATCATTCACCAGGGATCCTACTTGAAGGTTAGGTATAGATCATATCCACAACTCTCCTTATAAATCATCACCACTGTCCACCCTCAGGTTCTAGCTCCCCAAGTCTCAGTCAAGGCTTCTCGTCGTTTGTACAAGACACAACAAGGTGCGGGTCAAGCCCATGCAGGGGTGAGTATAACAATACCCCGTAAGGACCCCGATACCCCTGAAGGTATCTAAGAATTCCACAAAGGAAAACCACAATCATTATCTCAATCAAAAATCACAAATCAAAATACATATTTCAAACTAGGTATAACAGAGTACAGTATTACAGATGATTAGTTGTATGTCTAGATCATTTTATTCTGTTAAGAGGCACCGCTACTAACCCATAAAGTATCGATAGGCACTAACCCCCATAAGACCCACATATGATAGATAGGTACTAACCCCTAAAATACCCACACAAGATCAATAGGTGTAGATTTACATAGAATTGTTGGGTGTTGATTCATACAGAATCGCTCGGTGTTGATTCAAACAGAATCGTTTGATGCTGATTCAAAAAGAATCCCTGGGTGCAGATTCACACAGAATTGTTGGGTGTTGGTTCACATAGAATTGTTGGGTGATGATTCACACAGAATCACTTGGTGTTGATTCACACAGAATCGTTGGGTGCTGATTCACAAAGAATTGTTGGCTACTGATTCACATTGAATCACTGGATTCTGATTCACACAGAATTGTTGGGTATTGATTCACACAAAATCTCTAGGTGTTGACTCACATAGAATACCTGGATGCTAATTCATAGAGAATAATTGGGTGATTATTCACATAGAATCGCTTGGTGTTGATTAAAATAGAATTTCTGGGTGCTGATTCACACAGAACCGCTCAATGCTGATTCACACAGAATCGCTCTTCATTATTCACGTCTCATCAAGACACAGGATACCCGCACATAGTACGCTTGTTTCTGGGATAAAATACTCCTCAATCCATTAGTCGTATTTCAACCAAAATTAAGTACCACGTAGAAGTTACCTAATGATATGTCATGTCATCAGGTTTCCAATACAATAGACGGCTCATCAACCGGATGCCCGGTCTGTAAGTTATTGGAAATTTAGTGTTAGGGCCTGATTGGATTTGGAGTGGAAATAACCCCTCAATACTATAAATTTCTATAAAACTCTTTTGGAGTATCTCAAAAGGACTGTCTCTCTCCAAGGATCCCAGTGTCGTATATGGATCGTCAAATGGATGTCTGGTTCCCATGATAAGGCCTTTTAAGCGTATCTGGACCCGACAGGGTCTGGGTCCAGTCCGACCCGGTCTGGTCCGACCCAACCTGGTCCGACCCAACCTGGTTCGGGTTGAACCGATGTGATCCAGGTCCAACCCAGCTGGCCCATCCCGAACCATCCTGAGTCAGCCCGGCTGGGCCATGCCACAGCATGCTCACCCACTGGGTCGTGGCCATGCCTGCCCCCGCTGGGAGGGGCTGTGGCAGCTCGACCCGCCGGCTGGCGCGATCTGCGCGGGGGTCGTTCGGTCTGCCTCTCAAACGGCTCAAAGAGATGTTTGTAAATTTAAATGGCGGTGCCAAGTGGCGTCGCCTCATCACCCACGGGACCCACAGGGAGCGGGTCCCTTTCCTTCATCGTGGCTTTAAGACGTAGAATGTCTCACCACGGCGTATGATAGTGCGCCGCCTCCCGCCTCCACAATTGGACATTGACGGATACATGTCCAACCTTCATGGCGTTGAGTGGCTCTGGCTACCACTTACACCATCGGTCACCGGTGCGGCGCTAGCGGAATTTTTCCAGGCAACTGGGTGAGCTCTGGTGGTCCATTCTTCCTTCTGTACGTGCCTACGGGTCTCTCAAGATGCCGCCGTCATTGCGTGCCTCCTTATTTCCTTTTGTCGTTGAATTGAAAATTGTCCCACAAAGAATTCAATGAAAATCAAGAGGTGTAGGGTCTGGGCCTTGTTATTTTTTCCTACACCCTCCAAGTTAGCATTATAATAAGTGGGAGTAATTTATACATCTTATTAAAATAATGATAAACCTCATTCCAAACATAAAACCCATACCTCGAGACTCGCTAGGGGAATCGTAGTGGTGCATGAAGAATCCTTGTCCGTGGAAGCTACCGGCGTTCGTTATCGATCCCTCCAACGACATCAAAGCTTCTGTTACTCGTCGGTGGATGGCATCCCATCACTTTGTCAGAGGTTCCTCGCTTGAGGAAGTTGTGTCAAAACTCCAACCCGATCCTAACTTAAATATACGGAGGATGCGATTTTAACGCAATGAAGCATTAATGAGGTTCATTAATAAGTTAATTAATGAACCCCTCATATCTCAATGGAGCGGTTACAAAAACAAAGGGTCGAGATATTAATGGCTTGACAACTCAGTAGCCCCACCACCACTGCTAAACTGCTCGAGAAAAATAAAATAACTTTGTTAAGTTATTTTTTTATTTTTTGTAAAGTCCAAAAATTTATCTTTTTCTCCCAACCTACTACGGTTGAAGTGAAGCCTCCCTTAAGAAAATCTGGGTGTTGTGGATTCAACCATGCTCTTAAATTTCAATTCTGAGCACCAGTTCAAAATTTAAAAAACTTCTCCCATATGTTTACTGTACTTACCTTAAAAAAAGTTCAAAATTTCATTCTGGGCACATCGGGGCTCAGAATCACACACCTTTAATTTTCACAGACTCGTAATAAACCCAAGTAATTTTAAAAAAATACCTGGAATTTATGGGTCTTTACGTGTAATTTGTGTATTCCAATATAATATGGTAATTATATGTGTATCAAGTTTACAAATACTAATCAACTAATCAGTCCTTTCGGTTGTGATTTCTTATATCTTATGACAATGTAATAGAGTAACCACTGAATCTGGGTTACTAGGGCATATGTCTTTACAAATATCATGTTATCCCTTTTATTTACATGGGTAAAAGTGTTTTGGTTTTGTACATTATTATTATATATGATTATTGAAAAGTTGACTATTTGTTTTCTAATTTTACACATTCCTCCTTCTGATGTGTTATGATAGTGATATACCTTTTATCAGCATAGGGAAAGTATTGGTATTAATTTTCTATTCCGATGTTAAATATTTTTTTTAAGTAGAATATGAATTTTATGACAATAAAACTTCTTCAATTAGATGGTTTATGATCATGTTATACATCTCACTAAAATAGGGAAAAATATTGTCCTTTCAAAAAAAATCAACACAAATGATTATAGTAAACATTGATTGTGTATTATTTACTCATTATCTCATAAGATGGATGAATTAGACTAAAACAAGTGACGGTTGGGCCCTGACATTATTTTACCCCTCAATGTATTAGTAAGTCACATGAGAAAACTCGGTTTGGGGTTTTAGTGTATACTTATACTATTAGGTAATATTTACTGAATGTTTTCTTGAAAGAAATAATTATGTCCTTGATGATTCCATGAATGTAAGAACATGATGTCTGACATTATACATTTCATCACCAAAATTTCAGAAATATTTATCCATATGATTAATTTATTATCATTATTATCCATGGATATATTATTCCCTCATTTTTAGTTGATTATTTAAATAAAATGATTACCTATTCCTATTATAATATTTATTCCATGTTTATTACATGATTTTCTAGGTTTTGAGATATCCCTTACTAAGTGCTTGAGCTCACCCCTTCTTATATCTATATTTACCAGCGTCATAGAGAAAAGTATTAGACATGATATTACTAGAATATTTACATGTATGGGGAATTTATAGGGGTTATTTATGACATTTTATAAAATAATTTCTTTATTATAGTTTAAAAAATGTCACATAGTTGTAAAAAGAATAGAATTTATTAGATTTTTATTTTTCCTAATTTTAAAGATCTAAACCTCAAAGGTATAGAAAATTTATGTAATAAAATATTTGATTTAGGTTATCTAATTATGTGATATTTATTTCTAGTAATCTATCTTGGTATCTATCATAGTATTTAAAACATGTGTTTATGGTATAGGATCTAGGAGTATGGGTTTGGAGGGTCACTATTGGTATCAAAGAAGGGTTTAGATAAATTTAGAGATTATGATTCTATTGGTTAAGGATGTAATTGTCATTAAGGGGTGATAAGTTTATCTTTATCATAAAATCTATTTTACATATAACATTTCAGGTTAGGTGACGTAATATTGATAATTTTAGTAATTTTCATAAGATAGCGTTAGAAAAACCCATAGGGATAAGTCTAAGTTATAATTATATATATAGTAAAAATCCTAATTTTTTGGTATAATAGAGATTATGTGGTAATCCTAGAAATTATATCATTTCTTGGATACTATAACAGGATATTGGCTCTAGAAAATATGTAACAGGGGGTAAAAACATGAAAAGGGTGGATTGGGTATTAAATTGATTATCACCTGGTGCAAGACAAAGAGGCCAAACTAAACATCTTTTTTAACACTTATAAGTGATTTTCTTATGTTAATCACAATATATTTACAATCCATAATGAAGGATTTATTATGTTAAGGAATTAGGTTTTGGATAATGGGAGAATGCAACCTATAGAATACTAGATTGAACATGGAGTGATTTAGTTTTAATTGAAATATAATTTCAAAAAAATTGAAATTGTGATGTTGTAATTATTATCCTAAAATAATTATACTATTTTTTCATTACTCACAATAACTCCTTTTATTTTTAGTTCTATTTGATGCCCAATGGAACAAAGTTAGTAACGGATCCCATGGATAGTAATGACATTTTCCAAATAATCAATATAATGGTATTGGATCTAGTGTTAGAAACCTTATGATTATAAAATACTGAATATAAAAAATTATGATTAACAACACGAGCATAGTTGAAATCCAAAACAACCTAAATAAGGGAATCATAGCCTCTCAAAGTAGTTTGGGTGAAAAAATATGTTATAGAAAATATAAATAAACTCTTTATAAATGTCAAAAATGTTGAAATAATCTCATTGGGAAATGTATTAAATTAAATGAAGATGTTTTATGTATGGAAGTGAATGAAATATAGAAACAAATTATGGTGGAAAAAGGAGAGTTCAGTTAACATGATCAATGGAAAATATGTGTTTTATAGTCATGTTTATGCTACTAAGGTAGGCACCTCATTTGAAAATATATCTTTATTAATCCTACATTTCTTATTCTATTATCTAATTTTTGTAATGTATGATAATTAAAATTTTGAGGAATAAATTTACTTAAGGGATGTGGGGAGTATGTACCCTGTGATATTTAAAATTATATTTTTACTTGTAAAACATAGTGTATTTAATAACTTTATTGATGTGTAACATTGAACCAAAACATACTATTAAAAAGTAGATAACTATTAAATTTTATCCATAGAATTGTTTGGTAATAATACAGATAAATTAATTTTGAAATATATGAATAAATTCAAATAAGATACATCATTTGTAATAAAGCATTAATAAAACTCAATAAGTGTAACAAAGAGACAAAGAGTCTAAATTTTTATTTAAAATGAAACCTTTAAAAAATATTATGAGATATATTTTAAGAAATTAAATATATTATGAATAAAATATATAATTTATATAAATATAATATTAACACAAATATTATTATAAATTTATTGGAAATAAAAATGGATAGTTAAAAAATTATTTTTAAAAATATTCCCCAATGAAAATGGTTTTTGTTATATTTTAAAAAAAATTATTTAATATTTAGTTAAAAAACTTAAGAATTTGAATTTGAAATAAGAAACTTCAATTTTATATTATTTATTTCAATATTATTTTAATATGGATTTTTAGTATTTTTTTGAAATAATTTATTTTTATGTGAATATTGAAAATATAGATATTGTTAAAACATTCATTTTTGTGACATTATCATAATACAAGAATGAATTAAAATTTTTGTAAAATTTTTATATATAATATATATAAGTAATATAAATCATTTAAAATTATTAAGTTTCATTTATAAAACCTATGTGTATCATTTGGGGAACATAATTAATACTTTAATCTAAAAACTATTTTATTCACTTATATTAAAAAAATTATTTTTCATTAATTAAAGAAATTAAAAAATGTGTTTCAAAATTTATATCAAAGTGATCATATTATTTACCAGCTTAAATTTCATTTTTTTGGAATAAAATAATGGTTACTGAGATAAATTTTATTCACCATGATAATTATAAAAGTTTAATTTTCAAAAAAAAATATTAATATTGTCTAATTTTTATCTAATCAATTAAATTAATTTATTTTAAATTATGAAACTGATATTTTTTTAATTAATAGAAAATTATATTAACACACATTAACTTTTTAAACAATGATAAATAATATTAAGAACACATAATTCTTAGAACACCGTATTTCAATAGAAAAACAACTGTTCTATATAAAAACATTTAATTTTAATGTTATTTTTTATTATTTAGAAATTGAATTAGATTAAATTTAGAATTTATTTTTTAATAAGACCTAAATTTTTTTATATTTCTTATTTTATATGTTTATTAAAACAAAAGTCACATGAGTAAAAACTAGTTACCATGGTAAAAACAAAAATGGTAAATTAAAAATATAAGAGAAAATGACTTCCATCATGTTTAAACCATGTCTAGAAACACTAGTATGGTCCTTTCACAACCTAATACAACATAATAATCCATTTTTTCACTTTTTGATTAATTTACCCTTTAATAGTATCATGATATCATTGAAAAATAAATGTTATTCCCAAATGTGACCTTTTATTTTCTTATAAAAGGAGAAACATCCACCCATTCATGTCAGCCATTCCTTAAAATTTATTCATAAAAAATATAGAATTTTTTACCTTCTATTATGATCTATGATATTCATAGGCCTATATTCTCAATTATTTATCCTGAAACCTTCATTTCTAAGGCAACTTTCATGATAAGTTTTAAGGTCCTCAAGTGTGTATTAATTAATATGTATCTATATCTTTTTATACTTTCCCTTCCAAAAATATAATAATAATATATATATAATTAATCAAATATCATTAGTATAATTATTTTTATTATATTAATGGAAAACACATATTTATTTATTTATTTGTAAAATTTAAAAAATAAAAAAACCTGTTAGTTGTGTGTTTTGTGGACTATAGGCTCCATGTAGTAACATTTTGTTTTTTTATCTTGGTTTTATTTCTTTATAAAAATTATTAAAATATGATTACAAAAATAAATAAAATCTAATTAATAACATTATTCTTTTTGAATAATTATATTATACACTACTATGATCATAGTCACCCATTGAGATATAGCATGTCAACTATCAGTTTTGGTTTAACCACCTACATGAATAATTCTATAAAATACTATCATGGATGAAATTGGAAAAATAAATACTAATTTTATTATAATTTAATCATAAAATAGTTATTGTGTTACTTTTTTATAAACATTATTTTTATTATTTGACTTATTATCAAATCATCACCTTCAATCTCTAAAAATAACAAAAAAAACTATCGAACAGATTCGATTTTCAAATAATCATATGGTAAAACTATATAAAAAATAAATATAATATAATAATAAATGGTCTATATTAAATGAAATATTGACTAATATGGTTCCTTATAATGTATATAATCAAAATTATTTTATTAATAAAGAAATTGGGAACATGCACATAACAAATAGAGAACAACGTAATGATTTTTGTTAAGTCGTTTTTCTTCCTCTCAGTTATAAATATTATTGTGGATTATTATTGGTCCATGAAATATTTATTAAGAAAAATAAAAAAATTATTTAATTATATCATTATATTCCCAAGTTCTAAAATTATTTCTTTTGATCAAATTATGAAATTATTTTTACCTCATAGAATATGTTAATGGGGTGGGTGTCTTGCCTCAATTTTCAAATCCTTGACACATTCTTCTTATTATATCATATTTTTTCTTTGGATTGGTGTATCTTCTACACAATAAATATTTTTTCTCATGATACTCCAATTAATATAGTTATTTTAATCTTCATTTGAAATCATATCCTCCATGTTCTTTTGACTTTAAAGTTTCTAATGCTTGAAGGGTTTTTTATCACAATTCTCAATTCCTTTGGAAAAAAATCACATTATACACCATGTTTCTTTAAAAATTGTATCTTATATCCATTAAATATTTTGAATTATGATCCTATACTTAATCATGGTATTTAGTGTTTTATTTGAAATCATATCCGTCAAGGTGTTTTGACTATAATATTTCAAAATATGTAAGGGTTTTCTTCTGAAACGTTTAACACTTAAAAAATATTTCTTAGTATACCCCTCGTTTTATTTAGAATAGTTCATGTACTACCTTTTTATATTTTTTTATCATGATTCTATAATTATTCATAATGTTTAATGATTCATTTGAAATCATATCTTTATAGGTATTTTTATTCTGTAGTTTCTAATTTTATAATGGTTTCTTCAACTAAATTTTAAATACATTGAGTCATAGTATTTCTTACATGGGTAAAATTTTCAAACATTATTTAATCCACACTTTTTTATATTTTATATGTTATTTCCTTTTTTTCAAGGTAAATTACTTCTCATTATCAATAACCACTACATTAAATAAAAAAATTAAATAAAAGTATGAGATTTTTAAGAAAACTCTAATTTTTATAAATGAAAGTTTTCTTTAATTTCTATACTACACATAGAACCAATGTTCCCCACTATTATTCAAAAATATAATATGGGTTATTTTTTTATGAATCTCATAATTATTCTTACTTGTTATCAAAATAAAAATATAATAACCTTTTTATGTTGTAGTTTTTCAAAAAAAAATATTTCAATGTATTAAAAAGGATTTTATATCCTTTCAATAGAAAAAATTGTATCTTCCACCCCACAATTATTTTGATAACTTTTATTTATTTTCAATTATCCCTTATAGAATTATATATTAAAAAATTAATTTTTTTCAATTTTATAAATTCAACTTTTTAAAAAATAACTTTGAAGGTGGCCCTCAACTTTTTTTTCTATAATCACTTTAAAAATATTCTAAAAACCTTTGTAATTTTTCTAATATGCAAAAATATCATTTTGTTAACTTTTTACTCTATATAAAAATCTATCTACAAATATTGATGGATTTTGAAATTCCTTTTATCATAATTTTATAAATATTTCTTTAATAATTTTTTAAAATTATCAATGATATTTATTATTTAAAAATTGTTTCTCATCTAAGTCATTGACCTCTGATGTATCCATTTTCTTAATCAAGAATATTCATAAAATTTTAATGTCCACATAATTTTTTTTGATGTATTATAAAACATTATTCTATATCAAATATATGATCCATCTCTAAATTTTTCTTTCCTAACCATCCATCGTGAGTTGGTATAAGTTTATTTCCAAAGAATTTACATTATTAATTTCATATTTTCCATTTCATTAAACGATTATAATTCACCTAGTTACCATGAAATCATTGATTCAGGAAATTATTGAAAAGATTGTATACCCCTTATTCTATACTATATTAGTTTAAAGTATTATTACATAGAAATTTATTTCACTTATTGATTCAGAAAAATTCAAAAATTTAATGTTTTTTATTTATATATGGATATTTATTGATTAGTCATGAAAGTTGACTATTTATTATATAACCATCCATCTTATTCCCCTAGATAGTTTATTATAAAATTATCAATTTTATTTACATAGGTAAAAGTATTAGCATTCAGTATTTTTTTATTCCAATATGGATGATTATTCAAAAGTCAATTATGTATTATTCATTTATCCACTTTCTTCATCTATATAGGCTATGATCAAATTATCCCTTTTATTGACATGGGAAAAATTATTTTTGTTCTATACGTTCTTACTCCAGTATGGACGATTATTATAAAGTTGACTATATATTTTTTGACCATCCTCCTTCCTTATCCAAAAATTTTACAATATGGTTAACTCATTTATTGAAATGGGGGGAATATTAGTGTTCCACATGTTTTTATCTAAATATTGGTGATTTTTTGAATTATTGATTATTTATTATTTACTCATTATCTCATATTATGAACTTATTGAGCTAAAAAAAGTGACGGGAGGGTCTATAAATTATAAATACCCTTGATGCATCAGTTGGTCTCAAGAGAAAAACATGTATTTGTTTTTTATGTGTGCCTACCCAAGTCAGTAAGATATAGGATCGAAATGTAGATATAGATTCTCAATTGAAATAGGGGGATAATTTAAGCTTTAAAAACTTTAATTTTTTAACCCTTAAAATGATTTAGTTTAAAATTATTTAAAATAATTATATTCACAAACAATATTATATTAAAACAATAAATTAGTATAGTGCCTTGGGTCTGATAATTATCATAGTCAAAGTTACTATGATGATAATCCATAGGTCTTTATTTTATCATAATCACAAATAGGTGGAAATGAAAAGTATTCCCAATGGATATGGTTTTCAGAGTAATGAAAATAAAGAGATTCTACAATATAGCATATAGAATTGTATTTTACATGTTGTAAAATATCATAATCACCAAATTATTATAATCATGTAATTGATCATATTCATAATTTATCATAATATGATTAATTACGATGGAAATACTATACAGTAGAAAATGAAAAAGTAAATAATTCAATCTCTATTATAATAGCGGAAAGTAAAAATACATGAAAAAAATTAAAATCTTTTAACCTGAATAGAAGGGCATCCAACAACCTTGGATAAGGGTCCCTTGATTTATACTTTAAAGAAATTCTATCTTAACCACAATAGGGTAATCCCTCAGTATGATGATCCGAGTATTTCTTACAATCCTTACAGGCCCTCGATCAATACAGTGATCTGTGCCTTCTATCTTTCTATCCTAGGATGACCTCACTTTTATTCAGCAATAATTGGAGTCACACAAAGCAAAAGAAAGCAACTAAATATGAAAAGTGTGTCTAAAAATATGTTCAAAACTATATCACTTCAAACATTTTCGCACAAAGAAATTTTTTTAGTGTTTTAGTACATTCAAAAACAACAACACTTAGCTTGTAAAAATGACCTGGTATTTATGGACTTTGTCCCAGTGGTCATATTTTACTTCAATAGTCATATTTCTTTTTGAATTCTCAGAGGTACCTGGATAGGTGGCACTCCAACAGTCATATTATAACTAAAACAATGACATCATTTTAATACTTATCAAAATATAATAAACGGGCTCATTTTGATTTAAAGTTATTCTTTTTGATACAAGACTGTTTTCTGGATGAGATAGAGTGATTATGAAAATAATATGACTTATTCAATAAATTACTAGAGTCAATAGTAAATTGGTATAATTTTATTCATTTGAAATATTGAGTATAAAAATAATATGGCATATCTGATAAAATACAATAGTGAACAGTAAATCAATACGACTGTATTTATTAGAAATAGTGAATATGAAAAATCCAAGATATATGGTTTTATCAGTGAGTATGATGAAATTCATAAAATTGATATTGATAAAAGTTGTATTTATATTTTATCTGATGAGTACAATGATAAATGTATCAAGGATTACATTAATAGTAATATAAAAGGATTATTTTTATGAAACAAGTGTGTATAATTATTATCATATCCACATAAAAAATCATATTTTAGAAATGAAACATATTAAGAATTCTTAAATACAATATAAGTATTCATTTAAAAATAACTCTTTGATTTCCAAAACAAAAAGTAATAGAATAATCAATAGAACATTTTGACTTAAAAATCACCCCCTTTTTAGAAATCACCAACCACAAGTTAAAAAAATTAGGAAAAAGAAAAATTAAATAAATTTTGTATTTATAAGACTTATATTTATCTCCCTTTGAGTTTTAAAACCTCTTATGAATATGATTTGAATATAACTAACCTCCCCCTTAGGATGATAAAGTCCCTAAAGATCGAATTCTATAATAATAAACCCCCCCTTACTAAGAGATCTCTTTTAGAGAAATTATCCCCCAATATCTCTTTTTCATTATCCCCCTTTATATATTATACCCCTGAATAAAACATTCTCCCCCTTTGTGATTTACAAAAAGGAATGGGTAATATATTCTAATTCCTGAAAAAAGGGTTATAGAAACAAAGAATATACAAATAAACAATCGATTTGATCATCTAAAATGATTTAGAGGACATTAATCTAGAGAAGAAAAAACATTAAAATAGAAATTTTAATATTAAAAGCATACATCGATGTTTTAAAATTATACAACAATATTTCAAAACATTATTTATTATCCTTGTATGTCTCCTTCTCTTTCTCCTTTTCTTTATTTTTCAATTATAAAATAGTGGTCTTTATCTTTTTAAATTATTTACTACATTCCAACAGCTTTTTTAGAGATTTTTTTGAGAGTGAAGTATTTTCTCCTAGACTATAAACAATTGATCCTGATTCAAAATTAATTCCTCTTGATAAATTAGATTTTCTTGTAGAGACAGAATATGGGCTTCCTTAACCTTATCCATTTCTTCCTAGGACTTATTTCTTTCTTTCTGAGCTTTAAGATTGTCTTCTTGAACCAGAAATTTCTCACCTCGAACTCTAGTTGCCTTTTCTAGGATTTCTACTCTTCTTGTTAGAAAGAAAAAATCATCCGTTAATTCAATTACTTTCTCTTTATGAGTATTCATCTCTCCCAAGGGTAGGGATTTTGAAGAACTGGGATTTTCAAATGTTTTTACTTTAGCATTTGTTTCACAGGATAACTTATTGAAAGTGGTTACAAGATCATTTATTAGTATTTTATGCCTTCAATCATAACATCATGATTCTTGACATTTATATTAATGTTATAAGAACATTTTACAACTTTATTGCTGGCTTTCCTTTGATCCATTAAAAATTCATCAAAAACCTTGAATTGGGATTTGAGTATTAGAAAACTATCCAAAAAAACTTTGATTGAATCTATTCTTTTATTGTGACTATTATAAAGAATATAAGTATTTTCATCTAGCTTTTGAAAATAGGTAAATATCTTTTCCATCCTATTTAAAGCTTGTTCAATGTATTGATCCCCTTTGATTTATATTGTTCTATCTCAATCAGTCTCTTCTTTGAAATTAGTAAGATCACCATAGTGATTTTATATTTACACATCCTCAAAATTTTGATTCTAATTCATTTAGCACATCTTGCATTTCTGTAATACAATCCTCAAAACATTAATAATCTTCTGTACTTTTATGTACAAATTTGGAAAAAATTCAAGATGAACTAATTTGTTTCCTAAACCACTTTTAGTCCTTATAGAAAGATTTAAATCACCAATTATAATATCACTGGGATTATTCCATCGAAAAAACTGATTTGGGTTTTGTAAAAATTGTTCATAAAAAAAAGGTAAAAAATATTCTAGAGTGAATATTTAAGAAATATTTTTTTGATTATTTTCTTAAATAGAATAATCTTCAATCAAACATTGAAAATCAATTTTTAAAAACACATCTAAAGATGTAGTTTTGAGGTTGTTTAAAAAAAGCATCAATTTCATCAAATTTAAAATATACTTTTTCTTCAACAGTACAATAATTTTTATTAAAAACTCTACAAGTCATAGAGTTAGTGGAATATCCTAATAAAATAACTTCATCAAACTTGTGTGTGAAGTTATGTAAATTATATTTTGTATTCAAAATGAATACTTTGTGTCCAAATACTCTGAAGTATTAACCTTTTGTTTTTCAACTTTTCCATAACTAATAAGGTGTTTTATTAAGAAATGGACTGATTAAAACTTGATTTATAGTATAAGAAAAAGTACTTACAGATTCAGCCCAAAAAATTTTAGAAATTGAGTATTCACTCAGCACGGTTCTTATTATCTCTTGGAGAATTCAATTTCTTATTTCAAAAATACTATTTTTCTTAAGAGTTCTTGGAGATGAGAAGTTATGAGTAATTCCTTTCTTACCACAAAAAGTTTCAAAATATAAATTTTCAATTTATCCGCTATGTTCACTATGAATATTTATCAATGTAAGGTTTTTATCATTTTAAATTTTGGTTGAAAAGTATTTAAAACATGAAAAATCTTTAGATTTATTTTCTAGATAATATACCCAAGTAAACATTATGTATTCATCAACTAAAACAAATATATATTATTTGACTCTAATGTATCTAGTTTGTGTAGGGACAAATAAGTCCATGTGCACTAGCTATAATGCATCAAAAGTTTTGACTTCACAAATATATTTAAAACTTGACTTATGTTTCTTTCCATACAGACAAGAGTCACAGAGTTTTGAAGAATCAAATCTAATATCTGGTATATCCTTAACAAGTCATTTCTTATATTTATTATATATGTTCTTAAGTTTACAGTGTCATAGTCTTCTATTACCTAACCAATATTGATCTTCTGTTGTACTAAGGAATGGTAAGTCTTGGATCTAAAGGACTTCTAAGTTAAGTTCATAAACATTCTCTTTCCAATGGTAGAAAGAATGAACTCATCCTTGGAATTGTGTACTAAGCATATATAATTTCTAAAATTCACAAGGTAACATTCATCACATAATTTACTTATGAATATAAGGTTGTTCTTTAGAACTTTAAAAAATAAAACATTTGAAATCAAGGCTTCTCCAGGAATAATGATGTTTCATGTACCAACAATATCACATTGATCATTATCTATAAAAGTGACTCTTCCTCCTTTCATCTTAATAATATTTTTAAAGAGTATTTTGTTACCAGTCATGTGTCGTGAACATCCATTATCCATGTACCATGTATTATTGTTGGTACTTCCTTTATTTTCTTGAAAATAAAACAATTATATTTTCAAAATCCAAACTTTCTTAGATCTAAAAATGTTAGAGAGTAAAATCTTAGGAATCCAAATTTTCTTAGAAATGTGAGATTTATGAAATTTTAAGGATTGGATTTTATTTAAAGAAAAACATTTATCCCAATGTACACAAATTTAAAACATAGGCAAAAGGGTCACACTGAGGAACAAAATAGTTGTGACTAAAAATAGGTTTTGAGTGAGTATAACCCATTACAAAACTATTCTTAAAAGGATGAAGTTGTGAATACATTTTAACAAAACCTTCCTTACTCGAAGTAAAGTTTTACAAAAGTTTCTTGAAAGAACAAATTCTATATTTTAGCCTAATGACTAAATTATAATAATCATAGTCATTTTCTTTAGAATTGAGGTTAGTCTCTAAAAAAGTCATAGAAATAACATTTTGGAAATCCTTAGAAATTTTACCCTTTACAGAATTAACTTCATCAAAAAAATTTAAAATAGAAGCAATTTGGAATGATTTTTCATCAAGATATTTAGAAATATCAAATACTTCTTTTGTTGGAATACTTATTCTAGAATTTTCCTTATCAAGTTTATTTTTGGTCATACTATTTTCATTATAAATTAACCTAGAAAATATAGATACTTATTTAAAATAAGCTAAATTATCTTATACTAAGGAATATTCTTCTTCTGTAGATTTAGAATATAATTAATCAGGATAGTTTACACTTAAATATTCATTGGTTAATGATTTAGCAGTGTGTACTTTAACCATCAAACATTGTTTTTAAATACTTATTGTGGAAATAAGACCAATATTCTTCTGTCCATAAGATTCATTATCTAAATATTCATCATACGAGTCTCCGCCACTTGAACATCAAGTATCATTTTCTTTCAAGACTTTCTTTCTAACAGGATTGAGATATATTTTCTGATTCCTTTTAGAATTTATATCTTTTCTTTCCTTTATCTTAAGACTTGTATAATCAGGTCTAATATGTCCTTCTTTATTATAATCATATCATGTGACTTCAGAGTCTTTCTTATCTTTCTTATCCTTTTTCTAAAACCTAATTATAAATACTTATTTCTAACAATATTGTTCATTCTTCAAGCAAGATTGTATAACTCATTCTCTGATTTTCCAAATTCACTTGAGTCTTGACTTTGTTGTCTTGAAAAGTATCTATAGAATTTTTCACTTTGTCTTATTTTAACTGGTAGTAAAATCAACCCTTACATTCTCCTTATTTATATTATCATCATCTATCTTTAATCTATTCTTATGTTGTTAGAGAGTCCTAAATAACTCATCAAGAGTGACAATTGTAACTTTCATGGACTCATAAATATCAGTTCTATATGATTCTCATTCATTAGGCATGATGATTATAAACTTATCTACATTAATATAATCATATATCCTTTTTTATCGCATTTAATATAGACTGTTTACAATAGTCATGAATCTTTGTTGAACATTAACTATTGTTTCTCTATAGGGAAAAACTGAACCATAATAATCTGCTCTAAGCTTGGCTCTTCTAGTTTCTATAACAATAGATGTTCCAAAATTTGTAACTTTTAGTTTCTTACATATGTTGTTAGCTTCCTCACAAGAAGATATCAAGGTATATATATGCCTAGTCATAGATTAAAGTAAATTATTGTATACCTTATAGTTCAGATAATATTATTGGTTTTCTTGATTAGTAAAACTTATGACTTCCTTGTCTGGAATTTTATAATCTCCAGTAATCATGAAAAGGTTTTCCACACCTGTATTAATGAAAAGGTTTTTCATTTTTTTCCCTCGAGTATTCATAATCATTCTCATCAAATATAGGTGGTCTTATTTGATTCATATCATCTATGGATCCAATATTCGTTCCTTCTATCTTTCCAAACAAAACTTTTCCACTCCACACATTAGTGTAGTATGATTTTTAAAAATGAAGAGTTTATCAAATAAATAAATATAACTTTTAGGAGAAAAAAAGTAAGATAAACACATTGGAATCCTTTTTTAATACAAATGTATATATTTATATTTCAGAAAAATTCTTTGTAACCAGTTGTAGGATCGAAATGTAGATGTAGATGCTCAATTACAAGTGGGTTGAAATCAAGGTTTAAAAAAATCGTTTTTATCACTTTAAAGAATTTATTTTAAAATGATTTGAACTAAATTTATTCACAACCACTATTTTATTGAAATAATTAATTTGGACAAGGACTTGGGTCTGATAATTATCATAGTAAGAGTGACTATGATGATATTCTACAAGTTCCTATATTATCATAATCACAAATACATGGTAATGAATAGTATTCACAACGGATAAAATTTTTAGAGTAAAGAAAATAAATAGATTATTCTATATAGCATATAGAATCATATTGTACAGATTGTAAAAGATCATAATCCCAAAATGATCATAATAATGTAATTGATCATATTCACAATTTATCATAATCTGAGTAATTATAATGGAAATAGTGTACAATATAAAATGAACAAGTGAATAATTCACTTTCTATTACATATAGAAAAAATTAAAAATAAAAGAAAATAAATAAAAAACTTTTCACCCTAAGAGAAGGGTATTCAACAACCTTGGATAAAGGTCCCTTGATTTATACTTTAAAGAAATTTTATCTTACCCGCACCTGGGTAATCCCTCGATAGGATGATCGGAGTATGCCTTATTATCCCTACAAGGCCTCGATCAATATGGTGATTAGTGTCTTCTGTCTTACTTTCATAGTAATCCATCGATTTTATTTAACAATAATCAGAGTCGCATGAAGAAACAAAGAAATTGAAAATAAAAAGTTTTTCAAACAAGATGTTCAAAACTATATCACTTAAAAGCCTTTAGCACAAAGAAAATTTGGAAGAGTTTCAATGCATTCAAATATAGAAACAATGAGATTGTAGAAATTTCATGGTATTTATATCCTTCATCCTAATAGTCATATTTTCCATTTATGGTTAAATTTCTTTCTGAATTCTCAGTGGGACTTCGATAGGTATCACCCCAATAGTCATATTATAACTGAAACAATGAAATCATTTTAATAATTATCAAAATAGAATACACGGTATTATTTTGATTTAAAGTTATTCTTTTTTATACAATACTTCTTTCTAGATGCAATACAGTGAGTAAGAAAAGAATATAGCCTATCAGATAAAATAAAATAGTGAATACTAAATTGGTATTATTGAATTCATTTTAAATAAGGAGTATGAAAATAATACGGCATATTCGATAAAATACAATAGTGAATAGTAAATCGGTATGGAAGTATTTATTTGAAATAATGAATATGAAAATCCAGGAAATATTGTTTTATAAGTGAGTACGATGAAATGCATAAGATTGAGATTGATGGAAATAGAATTCAGATTTTATCTGTTGAGTACGATGATAAATGTCTCTAGGATCATATTAGTAGTCAAATAAAAGGATTATTTTAATAAAAATAGTGGGTACGATTATTATAGTATCCATATAAAAAATCGTTGTTTAGAGATGAAACAAAATAATAATTCTTAAATACAATTTTTGTATTCATTTTAAAAAAGACTGTGATTTCCAAAACAAGAAGGAATAGAATACTAAAAAAGAATAATTTTGAATTAACATAAGATATCTTGACTATAGTCATGATAGCACAAATTATTTCTCTCCTACACCCTTGATGGAAATAATGTTTTCTTTGTTGATTCTTTTATGGTGATATAAAGATATCAAACATTATGAATTCCACCACCCTGAGTTCATTTAATTTTATCCATGTGAACTAATTAATTTCATTGGTATCCATAGATATATTATGCTCATATTTTCAGTTGATAATTTGTTTATAATGGTCAATTATTCCTACCAAAATATTAATGAATTTTTATTCTAAAACTAGCTTAGATTTATGTTTTCCCTTACTAAGAATTTTAGCATACCCCTTATTGTGTTTCCCTTTCCCTATGTTATGAAGAAATGTATTACACATTATATGAATAGAAGAATATAAATTTTGGAGGATTTTTGAGAGATGTTCAACACTTTTTTTAGATTAAGTAGTATAGTTTTGTGAAAAAAATTTCCTTTATTTCAAAAATACATGGGCATTTTTAGTTTTTGACTTCTATTTATTTGATGATCTAAACCTAGAGTTTCATAAGAATTTATGTAATGAAATATTTTCTTTATGTCCTATAACTATGGGATTTTCATATCCTAAAGTCTAGAATTGGTATCGAATATAGTATGTGATGTTTGTGTTCATGGCACTAGATTTAGGAATTCACATCTGGGGCATCAAAATACTTACACTTTCAAGACCCATGTCCAAAATCCCATGATATAATTATTTAGAAAACTAAACCTTTTTTAAATATTATATTTCAAAACTAGTTATTTGAATTACCCCTTTCACCCTAAAATTCAATTTTAAATCATTTGATTTTAGAAATCCATTTTATATAAAAAACAAATTTTAAATACACATTTAAAATTAAAAATTAATTCTTCAATTTATTACATTTCTTTGATATTACCATTTTAATTAACTTCCATTTGAAAATAAAATTTGAAAAAAGGATCCCACTTTTTTTAAAGATCCAGCATATTCCACTAGCCTACCATATAATGGTCTGCTAAAAATTGTTTAACCAAGGTGCAACCAATGAACAATTTATCAAGGTATATGTTCCTTATGAACTATTAATCTAATGTGATACCATATCATCTCATGGGGTGAGGTAAATTTTTTTATAAAAACATTATAATAATTACTATAATTATAGAACCAAAACATAAAATTAATAAATGAGTAAGTGACTCAATAAATTAAAGTTTATATTCCTTAATTAGTGATTTTTATATCAATTAAAATGTTTTATTGAACACCATTATTCCTATAATCATCAATATCATCCAAGAAAACCACCAAATTAATAGTCTATAAATTTTAAACCAATTTTCTAAACTATCATAACTAAAACCAAAATTAATTGGGTAAAAATGATATCGCACCTGCAATCCAAAGAATGTGGTATACACCCTACAAAAACCCGACAATACAACCAATAAAATCCAAAAAGTATAATGCTGATAAAATGACCAATTTTATATAATTAGATTAAAATAACTAATTTAATTCACCTATCATTATACATAAATTAAAATTGAAATCAATTACATGAACATCTCATTATAGAACCTCCTACATGCATTGCGCATGGAATCCACATGAAGTAGGCTGATTCTGTTATGATCTAGAGGAATATTCACTAAAAACATAACTAGGTAGGGAAAATAGATATGGATAGAATGAAAATGAATTATTAGAGTAAAATATCAATATTATTTCAAATTGATTCCATGAATCGCGGTCAAACCACCTCCAATCAAAGAATAACCAAAAGGTCACTAATGGTGAAACAAAGATGGATAGGCTGAATAAAATGGACACTCTGAGTACCAAACCTGGTAAAAGGATAATTGAGATATCACTATCAATTGATGAATCTACCCCTACTATAATAATTGTAAAAAACCCCATCAGTTATTTTCTCTTCTCTCACATGGTACTCGGTGACTCCATTGGGCACTAGATGATAGGAAGAGGACTTCTAATATCCTAGAAAAAGGGGAATCTCCTCTACCAACCACACCTCATACCCGGTGTAATAAAACCAACAACCTAGTAGTGGCCTACATTCACCCCTCTATCTTTTATCCTCTGCTAAATTACTTGATCTCAATCCATGATCATTTCCACTAAACTACCTCCCACAAAAACACCTCAAAAGATACCTTGAACATGATATTCATCCATCCATTGGGATAAAAAATATTTGACCCATTTATATGATCACTAATGCTAAAATATATAGTTAAATTTAAATTACACTTACTAATTAGTTTCAAATAAAAAATTAACTAAACATGATTTAGAAAAATAGATTTTTTTCAAAAATAAACATGATCATAAGGGAAAAGTATCACACAAAAAATTGTGATATTTTCAATGATTACACTAAAATTTATTATATTAATTTTGATGATATAGTTCATAATTTGATAATGATTTAAATTATTCATATTCTTCTTGTTATATGTTCTAAAATAAACTAAAAAGTGTTAAAATATATGTAAATTTAGAATTATTGAAAAGGGTACATAAGGTAGTTGTTTATAACAGAGAAATAAAAGGATTTATTATTGATGATGATGGTTATATGGTATGAAGGATAAAAAATATAATTCCTAGAATTAAATATGTTCCCTGATCATTGAATTTTAAATTAAAATATACCATAAATAAAATAAATTTAAATAAAAGTAAGTTGAAAAAAAATCGATTTCCAATAGAAATGATACAAATTGAAAACCTATGATAATATATTTTGATGATATAATTTTTTATTGAAATGAAATAAGGATTAAGAAAAATTTATTTCCCAAATGAAAATATTTTTAAAATTTTAGTGATATGATAAATTACATTGTCTTTTGGTATAAAATTGATGAATTCAATAGAATATATATTTATCTCCTAAGAATAGTTTGTTGATATGTTAATAACGATTTTTATAATGGGAAACTTGATAGAAGATTTAACTCTTATTTCTCTTGAGATAAATTTCTCCTTTGATGAAGGAAGAATGATTATGGATGAAAAATAGTTTCAAACAGACTTTAATAATTAATTAAAAATATGAATACTTGATATTTTGTTCTTTATTATAATTTTTATAATATTCTAAATAAATATAAAGAAGTATGATTTTATTAAAGTTAAACAGTTCTTATTAAATGTAAAAATAACTCTCTATTTGGTCCTAATGTGTGAAAAAGATAAATATTTAAATTTTTATTAATTTTCCAATGATAATTAGGCTGGTTCAGTTAAATATTCTAAAATTTCTTCTGGAGAGGGATTCATTATTGGAAGAAATTTAATCGCATGGAACCCATTTAAGATAATTTCTATCATGTTAATTAAAAAATAAAATTTATATTGTTCCACTATAATATGTAGCTCAAATAATGTGGTTAAATTCATAATTTAATGATATGGGGGTGAAAATCAGATATCTATTAATTAATGAATGTGATAATAAAAGTGAAGTAAATTATTCAAAAAATCTAATATAAAATTTTAGGTCAAACATATTAATGTGAAGTAACATGTCATTAAGTAAATATTTGAATTAGGTGGGAAGAATTTAGAATATATTCTAATATATAAGAATATAGTGAATATCTTGATAATATTCTTGATAAAGTATTTGTTTGAGAAGTTGAGAATGTTGTTGGGGGTTTATTATCATTGAATTCCCCTATATTTTAATTGATTCATTTTCCATTATTCATTAATTTTCAATTATTAACAAAGATAGAGAATTTTTTAGGATATATTTTAGTAAATGGGTAGAAATCATTTTCATTTCAAGTGAAAAAATAGTTAACTGTTTTCATGGGGAGTTTACTTTAATGGGGTGAAATTAAGTGTTGGAAGATAAATCTTTCAAGAGAGTTCAAAATATTTTTTATTGTGTTCTTAAAAAATAAAAATGTTGATATTGATGGTTCGATAATGTTTTTAAATTAGTAATTAAATTATTGAAATAGGAGGATTTTACAATACCTTAATCAATTGTATGTCAATATAATATTAATTTTTAAAAAAATAGTTTTAAAACTCTTAAAAAATAATTATATCAAATGGTGTGGTATTTAGATAACTCTAACACTAGGATCCTACTATTACTAGTTTCATGAGATGATCATTTAAGTTTATTAAAGACGTTTTAATGTTATATTTAATTAATACGATCTCATGGATTGATATTAGTTCATTTCGAGTAGAATATAGTGTAACATAATGAATTTTTATTAAGGAAACACAATCATTGTCAATATAGAAATATAAAATGGTGTAGTTGGTGTGTTGATAAAATGAATCATCAAGAAGTTTAGAAAAAGGTTGTGCCTATGATTTTTATTTTCAGTAGGTTTGGTGTGATGACATAAGATTGAAAAGCACAACATATTTTACATAGAAATGACATTGTCTACAGTGAATAACATTAATGCTATGAGGGGTTATGCTTCTTGAGGTACTAAAAGTTTTATTTAAAATATTAAATGAGGAGTTTAAAATATATATGTTTTTCTCATTTTTCCATGGTTTTTGAAAAATTGGTATTATAATGGTTATATTCTTAAGAAAAAATCATAGTTACCATGATAAAATTAAAAATTTCCACGATTAGATATTTGTTGAAATGGGTTGAATAAAACATTTAATGGTTCTCAAAAAAACATCAAGGGTTTTGGGTAAAGATATATTTGAAAAATAAAATTCCCTATAATATTTAATGTAATATAGAGATTTCTTGTCATGATTATTTAATTTGGATTTAACCAAAAAAACTATGCCCATCTAACATCAATATATCATTATTTTAGTATGGTTTTGAAATTTTTAATTTTTCACAATGTGAAATTGAATAGAATTTATATATATATATATATATATATTATAAATATACATTTTATTATCTTAAATATAGGAAAAAATGTACACACTTGACCCATACATGGAGCTACTTGAGGATGATTGTAAGATATTAATTGACATAGTGGAAAAAAAATTAATCTTTCATATACTGGAGTTCTGAAACATATTATTTCTCTATATACTTTCCCTATTGATAATAATATAAGGATATATAAAGTGAAATTGAAATCACTAAAAAAATGGACTAAAAACTCAAATATATATGTCGGTTAATCTTGTAAAAATATCTCGTATCATGTTATATTATTTCTCACTACCTCTCTAGATTAATCATCATATTCTTCATTACATTTATAAATAATTCACTTCAAAATATAATGGATCATTAGTCGAGTAATAAAGTTTTTTTTGGACCTTTAATTCACCCACATCTCAGAGATCAGGTATCATTCACCTTTACCTTTCATTTAACAAGGTAAATTCTTTAGTATGGTGAGTGGACTAAATTATTCAATTACATATATAATTATTATTCTATTACATTCAGTGATCATGGTAATTTCAATGTATCATTAATTACATATCCTAATACTTATTCTAATTTAATATTTTAACTATGATAATAAATTTATGTCTCATTGAGTTGAAAGAAAATTGGAATTATGAAAAAGGATTAAAAAACATTATATACATTTTGTTTACAATGCTAAACATCTTAAATTGAATAAAGTGTGTATGAATGATATTGTGGCCATATAGTTAAATAGAAAGGCCATATTTATGGGGACTATTTATATATCAATAAGAGGATCAATTATTATGATGAGAAATAGAGTAACTTTCAATATAAAAATATATGATAATTATTATAGGGTTTAAAATTATTTCTTGGGTTTTTAAATAGAAATGGATTATTTTAATTTTTATATAGAAATTATTGGTATATTTTTCACTATGGTGAAAGTTTTCTAATCCACGTACTTTTTTTATAACTTAGTATAAATATATGGAAAATAAAATAGAGTGAATTATTCTTTATAGAATAATTTTTCTATTATAATAAAAAATGATAGTTAATAATGAGACCTTTTGGATTTTTATGGCACAAAATACTTTTAATATTGATATGTAAAAATAATTTTTTAATTAGAAAAATAAATATGGATAGATATTTAATATATAATTTTAAATATTTATTTAATTATTTTTAAATATTTTTTCTCTAAATTAAGACCAAATAGGTTATAATATTGTTTGAATTTTAAATTCTATGTGATAAATTTTCTTTTCTTCCAAAATTTTTTTTTATGGATTTATTGATGTGATTTTATAATGAAATACATAAAATGTGAAAATAAAAAAATGTATTAGAGTTAATATTATATGATGATTATCCTTTTCATTTTTTTATTTTATTTTTTTATTATCTAGTTTTATTCATTTATTTTCCTCTCCTCAATGGCAGACATGATTCATATTATATTCCATCCCCATATATCCAAAACCCCACAAGTAAGGACCCATAGCTTGACATACATATAAATTACATTACTTTTGCGGAATACTTAATACATGACAAAAAAAGACGCCCAAAGATCATATTAGTTTAGTGTCTTTGGAAACTCAGAACATAACCTTCTAATCACGATGAAAGATCTCCAGCATCTCCCATAAAGATCTTCCGCTTTTGTTTTCTTACCTAAAACCTTTATTTATATCCTAGGGAAAAAAGAAAACATAAAAAGTGTGAGATCAAATACTCAGTAAGGGTAAACATGGAGAACCTAAAACAATCCATAAACATTTGAATGTAAGAACATGAACATAAAATATCAAAATCATGAGTAATAACATAAATCTTGATAGTGCATAAGGCATAGATCATAGAGGAACATTAACCATGATAAAAAATCATAGGAACAAAACATGTAATTGTGGAAACCATTAAGCACATGATATGATTTCCATAGTATCCAAGGCATTCCTGCCAAAACCATCATAGTGGAAAAAGTCCATTACTGAACAAGGTTTACATGTCGTTCCATCCCTGTTTTACTGAACCGGATTTACTTGTCGTTTCAGCCATGTCTATCTCATGAGATATAAATCTTTAACCAATTAATTGGAGAGAGATATAGGTCTCATCCATCTCATAATGAAATCATTCTTACGTGTGCCACAAAATAATCCTAAACCATTCATCCTAACCCAATGAATAAAATGGGCTTCATAAACATCATCCCATCGTAAAATAATCCATAGAAAAAAAATGGATGTCATTTCATCATAATAAAAAACAAACCATGTAAATAATAGAGACATTATACTTGAAACATAAACATGCTAAATAATGTCATCATAGATGGAAAATGGTTTTGATAAAACACTTGAAATGAATTCTTGAGGAAAATTTCCTTTCTTCTTCAAAATCATTTTCTTTTATCAAAATGACATGAAATTTTAAAAGAAAAGGATTTTTTGGAAAATAATCATGAAGTTTTTTAGATGAATCTTCATTGAAATAAGTTGTTATGAAACTGTAAAAATCTAATTGTGCCATATAGGTTAAAAAACATTCTTCTCGTACTTTGGCCGGAAAAGTCAAAAAGTACATCGTATGGTAAACAAAAGAAAGATTCTTTACATACCATGTAGTAAAAGTACAAAATGGGTAAAAATTGACTTTAAACATACATGAAAACATTTTTCTAAAAAATGTACATGGATGATAAATATAACCCTAGTAATTACTTACGAATAAATAATCTCGGTTAAGAACGAGATTGGAATAATTATCCTTTACCTTAGGTCCAATTTCTTCCGTACATTTCCAAAACTCATGTATAGGGGGTTTAAACATATTATTAAATTGTAACAGAACCATAATATTATTTATTATATCATATATGATTCATTTATGACTTTATATTACCCATTCATTTGTCAATACCATTTTAATGCATCGTTTTGGATAAAATCATTTCATTTGTCGTACGTGTTTTGACTTGTAATTATTCATATGATTACTTAGATAATGATTAATTAATTACATAATGTAAAAATTGATTTATATATAATATATATTCATAATATAAATATATATTATAGATCAATAAATGGAACGAAATACACCGTTCATGGAGACAGAAGATCGTACGTACGCATGAATGTTGTTTTCATTTCCTTATTAAATTTAATAGAACTAAATGACATATATATATAAATAAATCCAGTAGAATTATTATTTCATATGTTTCATGATTAATTATTATATATACTTTATAATAATTCTTGAATGGTTAACATAGAGAATGAATCTCATCGCATCGTGGAGACGGTAATCCGTATGTACGCACGTGTGATGATATTTTTCCCATAATTATTGAATGGAATTAGAGTGGATGATATAATATCTCATAATTAGAATAATGTTATAATAATCCTATATAGTTATTATTTCCACAATTATACCCATCCAAGTAAGGTGGTGGAGGAAAATCAGATTACACCACGGCGTGGAGACGGTATTCCGTACGTACGCACACGCAGTGATTTCGTTTTCCGTAGGATGGATAGAAGGTTAAATGGTTTTGTTTCATATTTATAATATCATATAAGTATATTAGTGATAATTATTGTATTAATTTTTAATTAAACAACTAAATAAGATGAAGTCAAGGAAGAAATAAACTTGAAAGAATTGGTAAAGGATATTACCTCTTCTTCGACACGCCTCTTCTAAACCTCCTCTTAAGGGACTAGAGTTAGTCTTTTGAGAAGACCAAAACCTTCAGAATATTACTAGGGGAGTTGATAAGAGTAACGGGAAGGGGTTGAAAGATATTTAAGGCACAAAATGTTGTGAGGAGGATAGGGAGGAGGTGCCTTTTTATAAGAGAGGAGAGGGGCACTTTTGGAAACTTCTAAAATATTAAGTTATAATAAACCCAAACCTCGCATAAAAACTTCCAAAGTGACTAAAATTAGGATATTAGATAATATAGGGTTGTAATATAATCATATAATTAAATTTATACATGTTTTTATTTTATTTTAAACCTTATCATTTTGATTTATCCTTATTTAATCTATTTAATTTTATTTGTGGTAATAATGTTATAAATTTTATATGGTTATAAATACTTACTTATGTGTTGTTAATTATAAATAATTTGATACTTTATGAAATTTTAGATCATATAAATTTTAATTTGTAATTTTTAAATATTATTGTGATTTTTAAACAATTTAATAATATAAAATATCAATAGTTCCAATTTTGACTCAATTCATTTATTTGAATTTAAATAAAATCCACAGGGAATATATTTTCGTAAAAAACTATTTACTAGATTACTAAGAAGTCATATAAATCTATAAAAATCGTGACGAACATTTATTAGTTCATATAGTATTTATTTTAATGCTTTTAAAATCATTTATTTGATATTTCTCTTAATAAAATAATTAATACAACATTTTTGTATAATCATTTGATATACATATTTTTTGTATAAAAATTAAATATAAAATACTATGATGAATATAAATATATTATATTTCATAATAATTCTTTTAGTCGAATTTATATTCTAAAATAACCATCTTTTAAAATTTTATCTTTATTAAAGTATGAAGGTGACAACTTTGACATCATTTAAAATAAAATAATATAAATGTCCTAATCTATTTTATAAGGCTTCAAATGGTCTATAATTATACTCTTGGATGCTCAGGGTATATATATACTCGAGAAATAAGGTTTAGTCAAGTTTCTAGTCCTTTTTATGGTTATTATTATTGTAATAAAAACTATATTATTGATTTTTTTACTAAATAAATAATTCCTGCATCATTAATGTATAAGATATTAAGGTAATTAAATATCTCTTAAAAATTACAAATAAATTACCATAACAAAGAAAAACATTTTATATTTCAAATGAGTATTTATAATCTAATTTATATTTTATATAACATTATATTAAAAATACTTTAATTATTAAAGTTTGAGTGAGACATATTTCACTTTCTTTAAAATAAAATAAATTAAAGGTCTTAATCACATCCAAGTGGGTTCCAATGGATTAAATTTAGACCAAAATATTCCTTAGGACAAAATATTATCATCCAATTATATTAATACAAGTTTCAGGGTAATTGTATAATATTATATTTACCCTTAATTATCTGATTTACCTTTAACTAGGGTAAATAAAATTTACCGTAGTAACTATTCATGGTTCCCAAAAATAAAAAAGTAGCCTATTAACATAATTTGGACCTAATTATTACAAATATGGAATAAATTTTTCCAAATTCAAATCATAGAAGTTGCAGAAATTAATTTAAAATTAATCACGTTGTTAAGAAAACGAGTTTTAAAAGTTAAAACATTGCAAAAGATTGAAATGATTTTACCTATGAATTCAATGTAAAATCCATGATAATGACATAAATTATATTAAATGGTAAAAATATATTCTATTTATACTTTAAAACCATTCAATATTATAATTTAACCATATAAATTATTACGATGAAAAAAGTTGTTTTTAATAAAAATATAGCGTGTTTTTGTTATTCATTAAAATATGAAAGTAAACAGAATAATATAAAAATTTTATCCAAAGTAAATTTTTATATCCTGATTCCAAAGAAGATTTTTATTTTGTCAAATTTATCTTATAAACATGTCAAAAACTAGATTTAAAGTGAGTGCGCCATCAAAAGGTGACAAAACTGCATTTCTTAAAAAATACTTATTTTACTCGAAAAATTTCTTTTGTTCTCATAACATGTTATAGAAAATGTGTAAGATGAATAATAATGTTATAAAATTAAAAATGTAGTTAATACTATTCCTAATGGCTAGTTCATAATTATATTATAATAATATATCATTGTTTAGTAAAACCCGGTATTGCGTACTACACACTCTGTCGAAGAAGGTCATTATTGCGTGTAATGCAAGAAAAGTGAGGGATGCATGTAGTGCAATCTACCTTTGGGGGTGCGTATAAAATAATCAAAACTTATTTTATTTATACATTAAACAAAATCTATACTTAATGTTGTGTAGAATAATTTCCACAAAATGAACTTGAAATTGTGTATAACACGAGCCAAGAATAGTGTTGTGTATACTGAAAGCCAATAAGGTGTTGCGTATAGTACAAGATAATCTTGGTGTAGTTTATAATAGAATACATAAAAGAAATTAAAAATAATACATCTCATAAAATCTCAGGGTGTTACATTCTATCCCCCTTAAAATTAATTTCGCCCTCAAAATTCGTCGGGGATATAAATCGTTTACTACTTGAAAGTTTCATTCATAGAAACCCACATCGTAAAAAGGAATAAAAAACTTAATTTTAAAAAGTTAAGTATGAAACATAATGGTTACCCAAATTAACTCATCACTGGGTTTCCACAAAAGAGAACATAGGTGAAAATATGGATATGGAAGAGAAATGTAACCATCAACTTCTGATGAAGAGTCGTAGAGGAAATGGATTTGAAAAAGCCAACAATCACAAAGCCATAAATTTGTGATGATCTAAGGTACCATCTGATTCATAAGATATTAAGGAACTAGGACAACATTTTTGGTTTTCAAGATCATTTCCCAAATGTTGAATAATTTTTGAATTAAAATAAATAATTACTTGATTTTAGTACAATATCACCATTGCTCGTGCCTTGAACAATTTCCACTTCATCACTTAAAGAAATGAAGTTGAATTTCTCTTTCATCAATTGTTAGCAGATCATGCGATAGAATGATAGGTCATTCCATCTGTCTCAAACATAAGGTTAGCAAAAGTTATATACATAAGTCATTTATGGTGAGATTAATCGTATATGGTTCCAAAAATGGACTTATACTTCCATTATCATCCTGCTTAATAAAATAAAACTAGTTTATACTAACCAGGGACTTCCTGTGGGCCAGTGGTAGGTGATAAAGGCCTGTCGCACTTCAGTTGTGGGTTCGATTCTCGCAGCCTTGTCCAACACGACGGGTTGTCACCCGTTCTACAAGTTGTCCCTTTTCTTAAACTCTACTATTATAACATTCTAGAAATAAAATGGAAAAAATGTTCGAGCCTTAAACAATACTATCTGATTTCTAACTTAATCCATTACAACCTTAAGACTTATCCAAAATACTTCTTTCAAAACTCATAGTATAAAGAGAATGATTACTAAAAAAGTCATATAACAAGCATGTCAATACCATCATTTATCCCTTATATATCACAAGATATATCTTTTTGGTCACATTCCAAACATGTGACTACCTTAATCATGTATTCTATGGAAACATGAGTTACCATAGAACCTTAGTGAAAACTTGAATGTTGTCAAAAGTTAACTCTTTCTACATACCAAAATCCCAAAAATACTATATACTCAAACCATGATATCACTTTTTCCTTATATCAATCATGACCTCATTAATAATATCCAACATATTATTTTCTCCTTATCCCTTCATTATGAACATATCGTCTTCTTTCAAAAAATATATGAATAACCTTTCATGGTTACTGATACCATTCAACGTATACTTTCAAATACTCAAGGAAAAACAATAGTGTAACAATCCTTAGATGTTTCTTTATTCCATAGTACCATTAAATTACCTATAAAACATTACTCTTTATAAATATAAAATCATTCCACTACCTTCTTAAACCATCAACCGAGCTTTATCATTTTATTCCTCAACACTTCTTTCATATCATATATCATTTGTAGTCTCCTCATCATCATCAACAAAAATACTACCCATACGACCATGCTGATTCTCTTCATGAGACATTCTCTTAGGGCATTGGTTTGCATAATGCTTATAAATTCCACATTTAAAACATTTAACTGTTGTTGATGTCTTACCAATACCATTATCCTTGTCCATAGTGTTAACTGAACCCTTTCCTTTTCAATTACTAGCTTTGTTTCCTTTTCCACACCCAAAGCATCTTCCTGTTCCATTGAAACATTATCCATGATGTCTCTTCCCATATTATTTACATGAGGAAAATTGAACTTTCTTTCCTTTATGATCATCATGAAACTTATTCTTTCTCTTACTAACGGAGTTAGGAAACTTACCAAAGTTGAGATTATTGATCATATTATGAGATTGTTGATTTGTCATAATAATGATGTTTCGCCTTCCAAATCCCATTTCATTTTCTTTATCATGAAGGATGTCATTCCATTGTCCATCATATTCTCCATTAACATGAATCTTTTAGTTTCCAGCCATTTTCTAAAACCCAAAAAGAATAGAGTGAGAGGCAAAAATCATGCTAGGAAAATAACATGATCAAGGGGAGTACTTTCAATCTCTAACATCATAGGTTTAATCCAAGGTTATTCATGATCTTTATCATAATTATAGTACTATAACCTATACTTTTACTTAATCTTTGGGACATCCCTAGACATACCTTAGAAATATCTATAGGTATCTCACTAAAGTTTTCAGATCCTAGTTTCCAAAGGTTAACTAAACCTTCACTCTAATACCAACTATAGAGACCCATAGGCTGATGTACATAGTCATTACATTACTTTTGCAGAATACTTAATACATGACAAAAACAGACGCCCAAAGACCATATTAGTTCAGTGTCTTTGGAAACTCAGAACATAATCTTCTAATCAAGGTGAAAGATCTTCAACATCTCCCATAAAGATATTACCCTTTTGTTTTCTTACCTAAAACCTTTATTTATATCCTGGGGAAAAGAAAACATAAAATGGCTGATCTCAAATTCTTAGTAAGGGTAAACATGGAGAACCTAAAACAATCCATAAACATTTGAATTTAAGAACATGAACATAAAACATCAAAATCATGAGTAATAACATAAATCTTGGAAGTTCATAAGGCATAGATCATAATGGAACATTAACCATGATAAAATAGAATGGGAATAAAATATGTAATTGTGGAAACCATTAAGCACATGATATGATTTCCATAGTAGCCAAGGCATTGCTGCCAAGACCATCATAGTGTACAAAGTCCATTACTGAACCAGGTTTACTTGTCGTTCCAGCCCTGTATTACTAAACCGGATTTACTTTTCGTTATAACCATGTCTATCTCTTGAGATATAAATCTTTACCCATTGCATTGTATGTAGATATAGGTCCCACCCATCTCATAATGAAATCATTCTTACGTGTGCCACAAAATAATCATAAATCATTCATCATAACCCAATGAAAAAAATGGGTTTCATAAACATCATCCCATCGTAAAATAATCCATATAAAAGAAATGGATATCATTTCATCATAATAAAAATCAAACCTTGTAAATAATAGAGACATTATACTTGAAATATAAACATTCTAAATAATGTCATCTTAGATGGAAAATAGTTTTGATAAAACACTTGAAATGAATTCTTGAGAGAAATTTCCTTTCTTCTTCAAAATAATTTTCTTTTCTCAAAATGACATGAAATTTTAAAATAAATAGATTTTTTAGAAAATAATCATGAAATTTTGTAGAGGAATATTCATTAAAATAAGTCGTTATGAAATCCTAAAAATCTATTCACGCTGTATAGGTTAAAAAACATTCTTCTCGTACTTTGGCCGAAAACGTCAAAAAGCAAATCGTATGGTAAACAAAAGAAAGATTCCTTACATACCATGTAGTAAAAGTCAAAAATGGGTAAAAAGAGACTTTAAAAATACATGAAAACATTTTTAGAAAACATGTACATGGATGATAAATATAACCCCAGTAATTACTTATGAATAAACCATCTCGGATAAGAACGAGATTGGAATAATTATCCCTTACCTTTGGTCCAATTTCTTCCATACATGTCTAAAACTCTTGTATAGTGGGTTTAAACATATTATTAACTTGTAATAGAACCATAAGAATATTTATGATATCATATATGATTCACTTATGACTTTATATTTCCCGTTCATTTGTCAATTCCATGTTAATGAATTGTTTTGTGTAAAATCATTTCATTTGTCGTACGTGTTTTGACTTGTAATTATTCATATGATTTCTTATATCATGATTAATTACTTCCATAATGTAAAACATGATTTATATATAATATATATTCATAATATAAATATATATAATAGATCGATAAATGGAATGAAATACACCGTTCATGGAGACGGTAGACCATACGTACGCATGAACGCAGTTTTCGTTTCCTTATTAAATTGAATGGAAGTAAATGACATATATATATACATAAATACATTAGAACTATTATTTCATATGTTTCATGATTACTTATTATATATACTTTATAATCATTCTTGAATGGTTAACATGGAGAATTAGTCTCATCGCATCGTGGAGATGGTAATCCGTACGTACGCACGAGCGATGATATTGTTCCCATAATTATTGAATGGAATTGGAGTGGATGATATAATATCTCATAATTATAATCATGTTATAATAATCATATATAGTTATTATTTACACCATTATACCCATCCAAGTATGGTGGTGTAGGAAAATTAGATTACACCACGGCGTGGAGACGGTATTCCATACGTACGCATGCGCGGTGATTTCATTTTCTGTAGGATGGATAGAAGGTTAAATGGGGTTGTTTCATATTTATAATATCATATTAGTATATTATTGATAATTATTCTATTAATTTATGATGAGACAACTAAATAAGAGGAAGTTGAAGAATAAATAAACTTTAAAGAATTGGTAAAGGATATTACCTCTTCTTCGACGCACCTCTTCTAAACCTCCTCTTAAGGGAGTAGAGTTGGTCTTTTGAGAAGACCAGAACCTCCATAATGTTACTATGGGAGTTGAGAAGATTAATGGTCAGGGTTTTCCTGATCTTGAAGGCTCAAAATGTTGTGATGAGTAGAGGGAGAAGGTTCCCTTTTATAAGAGAGGAGAGGGGCACTTTTGGAAACCACTAAAATATTAATTTATAATAAACCGAAACCCCACTTGAAAACATTCAAAGTGACTCAAATTCAGATATTAGATAATATAGGGTTGTAATATCAGCATCCAATTAAATTTATACATGTTTTTATTTTATTTTATACCTTATCATTTTGATTTATCCTTATTTAATCTATTTAATTTTATTTGTGGTAGTAATGTTATAAATTTTATATGGTTATAAATACTTACTTATGTGTTTTTAATTATAGATAATTTGATATTTTATGACATTTTAGATCATATAAATTTTAATTTTCAATTTTTAAATATTTTTGTGATTTTTAAACAATTTAATAATATAAAATATCAATAGTGTCAATTTTGAATCAATTCATTTATTTAAATTTAAATAAACTCCACAGGTAATATATTTTCGAAAAAAAACAATTTAATAGATTTCTAACAAGTCGTATTCATCTAGAAAATTCCTGGATAACATTAATTAGTTCATATAATATTTATTTTAATACTTTTAAAATCATTTATTTGATATTTCTCTTAATAAAATAATTAATACAACATTTTTGTATAATTATTTAATATATATATTTTTTGTATAAAAATTAAAAATAAAATAATATGATGAATATAAAAATAATATATTTCATAAAAAAACTTTTAGTTGAATTTATATTCTAAAACATCCAACTTTTAAAATTTTATCTTTATTAAAGTATGAAGGTGACAACTTTGACATCATTTAAAATAAAATAATATAAATGTACTAATCTGTTTTATAAGGCTCTAAATGGTCCATAATGAGACCCTTCAATGATTAGGGTATAGATATAATTGACCAATAAGTTTTGGTCAAGTTTCTGGTCCTTCTTATGGTTATTATTATTGTAATAAAAACTATATTATTGATTTTTTTACTAAATAAATAATTTCTACATCATTAATGTATAAGCTATTAAGGTAATTAAATATCTCTCAAAAATTACAAATAAATTATCATAACAAAGAAAAAAATTATATTTTAAATGATTATTTATAATCGAATTTATATTCTGTATAACCTTATATTAAAAATACTTTAATTATTAAAGTTTTTGTGAGACATATTTCACTTTCTTTAAAATAAAATAAATTAAAGGTATTAATCACATCCAAGTGGATTCTAATGGATTCCATTTCGACCCAAATATTCCTTATGACGAAATATAATCATTAAATTATATTAAGACAAGTGTTAGGGTAATTTTAAAATATTATATTTACCCTTAATTATCTGATTTACCTTTAACTGTGGTAAATAAAATTTACAGTAATTACTTTTCATAGTGCCCAAAAATAAAAAAGTATCTTATTAACATAATTTGGAGATAATTATTCCAAATATGGAATCAATTTTTCCAAATTCAAATCACATAAGTTGCATGAATTAATTAAAAATTAATCCCGTTGTTAAGAAAACGAGTTCAAAAGTTAAAACATTGCAAAAGATTAAAATGATTTTACCTATGAATTCAATGTAAAATCAATGCTAATGACATACATTATATTAAATGGTAAAAATATATTCTATTTATACTTTAAAACCATTCAATATTATAATTTAACCATATAAATTATTACGATGAAAAAAGTAGTTTTTAATTAAAATATAGTGTTTTTTCACTATTCATTAAAATATGAAAGTTATCAGAATAATATGAAAAAATTATACAAAGTAAATTTTTATATCCTAATTCCAATGAAGAATTTTATTTTGTCAAATTTATCTTATAAAAATCTCAAAAACTAGATTTAAAGTGGGTGCGCAATCAAAAGGTGACAAAACTGCATTTTTTTAAAAATACTTATTTTACCCGAAAAAATTATTTTGTTCTCATACCATGTTATAGAAAATGTGTAAGATGAATAATAATGTCATAAAATTAAAAATTTAGTTAATACTATTCATAATGGCTAGTTCATAATAATATTATAACAATATATCATTGTTTAGTGAAACTTGATATTGCATACTACACACGCTATCGAGGAAAGTTGTGATTGCATGTAATACAAGCCAAGTCTGGGATGCGTGTAGTGCAAGCTCCGTTTGGTGTTTCCAATAAAATAATCAAAACTTATTTCATTTATACATTAAACAAAATCTATACTTAATGTTTTGCAGAATAATTTCCACAAAACGAACTTGAAATTGTGTGTAACACGAGCCAAAAACAGTGTTGCATAAACTGCAAGCTAATACAGTGTTGCATATAGTACAAGCTAATCTTGGTTTAGTGTACAATAGAAGACGTCAAAGAAATTAAAAATAATATATCTCATAAAATCACAGGGTGTTACATCACACACACACAGAGATATATATGTATATATATATATATATCCCCCTTCATCCCTCTCTTTATCTCCCTCTTTGATAACACTCTCATATATCATGGAAAAATATTTATTTTCCCTTAAATCATAAAATTATTCTTTGAATAATAATTTGAGTTCTAACTCCCTCTTACACATTGAATTTATCCAATTATATTACCCCCCCCCCACCACCACCAATTAAACTTCATAAATAACATACATGGTTTAATTTAAATTTTTTCTTAATTGTTTATCACTAGGTGGACCCTTTCTTTTTTTCATATATGACTTTTTTGTGGGTTATTTATGACTGTGTAGGTTAATATTCATTATTTGAAATTTGAAATCAAGTTTTGATTTATATTAAGTGTTGGTTTCCTCACATCCATGTGGTTATTTCTTTAAATTGGTTTTATTTTTTTTATTGGGAATTTTTTCATAACCTAGAGCTTGGGTGTTTTTTTATTTTTTAAAATTTGTTTTTTAGAACAAAAAATATTTTCTTGGAATTTATGATTTACAACATTTTACAATGAAATTAAATAATGTTCTAAAACTAATTTCCTTTATTTTATGAACCATAAATTACTGAAATTATTTTTTAGAATATGGGATATTGTGACAATATATTAATAACAAATCACTATAGGTTATAAAAGAAATGATTGAGTTGGTGTTTTTTTAGTTTTTATCTCTATGATAAATTGATAATGTTTATACATATTTATAGTTGTGTCTTGTTTCCTTATTTTTTATTGAGTATTATTTCACTTCTTCTATCCTCAATATGTGATCATAGTTTTATGTAATATATAATATATAAAATCATAAAATTTATCATATATTCATTAGAATTTAATTATTTTTTGTAAATTTTGTTTTGGTTAATGTTCATAAAAATGTATATTTTACATGTAATCTTTTGTTAGAATACTTGACTTATATAATGGGAGAATTTATAAATTAAACCTATAGTATTTCTTATGGACATGGTTGGAAAATCTCATGTTAGTATTGAGGAACTATCCACACTCACAATATAAAACAATTATTGGGTAGTTTTGTTTTTTAGGAATGATATAAAGGTTTATAATATAAATTGGGAATTTTTTGTGGTAAAATAAGTATAAATTAATATTGAAACATCGTAAAGTTAAATAGATATCCTTTACTTTTTTATTCTTTAAGTATAAACATCAACCATTTAGTTAAATAATATATAATAAGGATCATATAATAGGTTCTTGTTTTTTTGTTTATAAATATATTATTTTTCTTATGTATATATTTATATAATATAGTAAATGACTTCCATGTTTATTGAGGTAGTAGAAGACGTTTAATGAAGGTTCCTAGTGAATTTGAGAAAATATTTATAAGATTCATAACTAAACATGAAATATAGGAGGTCAAAGAATATATATAATTTTTTGATTTAGATATTTCATATCTATTGGATGAAAAATTGTATCATTATGTAAATTATAGAATGTATTAAAATCATGAAAATATATTATGCTTGACCAATATATTCTAATTCTTAATATGTTTATAACATTGTTATCTTAAAATAATTTTTTGACATAGAGACTTTTTGTATGATGTTCAAAAAATTTAACATTTTGTTTAATTCGTCAGTTTTATCCTTTTATAAATGTCTAATGAGGACACAGATGGATAGAGGGTTTTCATTGCTTCTTTAGTGTCAGGATCCTATAATTTTGGAGGAAATTTATAGGATGTATAGTTAGTAAAAATCATTCCTCCCAGTCTTCATGGTTAAAAAAATCATGTGGGGTGCTAAATGGATCCACATATGGGAGGTCATTGGCTATGCCCGATTTGTTTAATCATGCATTGCATCCCATGTGGGGTGTGTTCCCAACATAGAAGGGGAAATATGGGTAGAACATATTTAGATAAACTATTCTCCCCAACGATATTGGACATTATCCTTGGATAGTAGATGGTGCATGGTTGGTGCACGGTTTGGCTGACTGTGTGGCCAAACTGTATGCCTAAATAAATTTTGGTTGCAATACCATTTTCAATCCATCCTTTTAAGAACTCACCCTCCTCTTTAACCTCATTTCTCATGCACTGTAAGCCTTCCTATGTGGTATCTCCTCCTCAAGCCTAAGCTATAACTTTTGATATCTTCTTCATTTGATGCCCGATCGAGGCACTGTTCATCTCATTAGATACCTATCAATAATATATATATTATTCATCCTTTATATAATCATTTATCTAGATATATCTCACACAATTTTAGTGTGATATCATGAAACAGCCTATGTTTTGATCTAAGGTATAATTTAAAGGAAATTTGAATTTTGTCATTTGGTGGATGAGCTGTTCTTGGGACCAAGATTTGTAATGCTCTTTCGAGAGTTGAAATTATCAAAAGTTTTGATTTTAGACTTGGTTAAATTCCTCAGAGGTGCGTTTGGTGTTCTAGAAAGTTTTATAAGTGTCAAAATATGGAAAATCAAAACCATTGATGGGTAAAAGGGCTGCACGTTTTTTCTGAAACCATTCGACTCTCCAATAGAAACCATGTGACTGAACTAATCGATATGGAGGTCTCACACAGTTTTTTCTAACCAAGAGAGAGGGGTCCCATGATCATGTGGATTTATGTAGATTTTTTAAAATGGTAAATTGATTAGTTTTCACATGGTTTCCCAAACCATTCACATAAACTATGCAATCCCCCTTCCAAATAAGTAGAGGAAGAACAGTTGGTGCATAGTTTATCTAATCATGCGACCAAACGGTTTGATCGTGTCTCAAAGGGTGAGTTTAAAATTTTACCATTAATGAAACTTAAAAACTAATTCTCTATTTTCCTCCTCCCATTACATTATATATCTCCTCCCTTTTTCTCTCGTATCTTACTCCTCCTCTCAACCTAATCACTAAGATATCTCATGGATCCAGACTCCGATTTGATCATCCTCAATCATGTTAGATCTATATTGGTAAGATCTAGAATCCTCTTTTATACTACATGTTGTGTTATTTTTGTTGTGATATCATGTGCCTTATTTTCAGTGTGGATCTATATGGATTGGATCTAATTCACAAACTGTGGTTCATGCTTTGAGAACCAAGATGCGTCAAGTTCCTTGGTTTGTGCTGCCTCAGTGGGTTGACTGCCTTAGAAAAATCACTCGAATGCGAGCGGATGTCTCACATGTCTACTAGGAGTCCAATCAGGTGTCGGATGCATTAGCAAAGCGAGCACTCATTAATCCTGGGGGGATGTGGTCTTTCATGGATCCGGACTATTGTGCCCCGCTGGTGGAGGCAGATAGATGTGGTGTCATGCATACTCTCATTTATGTAACAACCCCCTGTATGCCTGACTCGGTTCCTTCTTTTATTTTATTTATTAGGGCTGGCTTCCACCGATTCCTAGATTTTCTGGTATGTTTATTATATTTCTTCCAAATAGAACCTAATCAAACCTCGATATTGGATGAGTGAATCAACCTTAGTACATGGTAGTTGGTATGTAGCTATTTCCCCATGTTTCCATTGATTTATAAATATTATCATTATGTTGTGCACCAACCTTTTTTATGTGTCACCCTAAAATGAGTTCTTCGTTTCTAAATTGGTATACGCATGGCCTATTACTACCATTGAGCCTTACTATGTAGTTATAGGATTATGAACTAAATTATACCAACCTATTTGAGTGTGAAAAGTGTTTTTTATTCTTTTATATAATTTTTTTAAAACCCCAGAATGCCTTCTAGGCATTTGGATTGATATGTAAACAAATTTACCCCTTATAGGTAATATTTATAAACCAGGAAATTTCTTTTACATGTTTGGTCACTTTCTAAAATGCTTATTTTAGTAATTTGAGTTATGTCTCTTGAATATGATGATTAGTTATGCTAAATGGATTATTTGTTAACAATTTCTAGTTTTATATTAAAACCCCTTAGATCAGGTGCGTTGTATTCGAAAATAAAAAGTGATAATTACTCAATTAAATATTTCTTAGCCCTATGGAATTGGTGTTCCTATGCCTCTAGGATTTTTTCTAGATATATGGAATTATTAGTATATAGCCTCAAATGATATTCTTAGATGGATTAAATAAGTGGGTATGGAATTCCTTGTGAATAATTATTTCAAAGACCATCCATTTTCTAATTTGGTTAGAAAGCCTTGATTATAAATTTATATTCCTTGATAAATGAAATGGCATGTTAAATTGAATGGTTTAAATTAAATGTGATTGAATTGGGTGGTACAAACATGCCATTTTCAATATTTAAAAAAGTACAGCTTATGATAGTTATAATAAATGTGATGTAGTTGGTTATATTGGCATAATGGATTATATTTAGAGGTAATGACTTATTATTAATATTAATACACCATTGATATTTTCTATGATATGATGCTAAGGGTTTTATTGGGATTGGTGATTCACTCTCCCTAACATCAGTTGTTGAGCATTATGTCTCACTCCATTGAAACTATTTGGATGGTGGTCATAATGCACCAAGTCCCTCTTTTCAGGTGTTGGTAAGATGACATACACAACATGTCATGTTTTAAGCATTACCCCTCTCATTATTTATGAGATATAATGATTTTACACTTTTCTTAAGATTATAGTCTCATTTAGACTGGTTATTGATGACCGTGTTACACCCCAGTTCATTTAGCATCTATTATTCTAGGTATATAGATACTAATTTAAGAACTTACTTAGTCCATATAGGTGGATATAGTATATAAATAAACTATGTATATACTATTAGTATATATATGGTTACCGATCAGATCTGCATTCAGGATAAGAGCCAAAATAGGTAGATCCACTACGTGACTTTTAGAAACCTGAGAAGATTGGTATATATTATATCATCATTGTTGATTATTTTTATTATATTCACACTGATATACATTATATTCATATATTGGATTTAGTGGTAGACAGTTTTGGTAGTGGACTACCGCACTTTTGTCTCACTCCCTACACAGGTCTCCATATCACTAGGGTACCTGAGCAGATCTCATTCTTGTAGAACTATAGATTATTGCTTGTATTTTTATGCTTTTACCTAGGATTTAGGAGAAAGGGACTAATCTAGAGCTCAGGGTTCTCTTGGAGGTCACCCTTGTGGCTTTTATTTCTTTTCTTTATTCATGTATTTCATCATATCATGTTGATTTTTATGTTTCTAATGTTCTAGTTTATGTATCCTCATATAGATATGAATTCATTATTGTATATTGGAATCTACCATTTTTATTCAGTTGATATTATTCTTCCAATAATATATCTTTATTTATTACTTCTTCTGTTGTTGTATTTTAATTATTTTCTAATATAACACTTTGATACTCTGATCATGAGGGTATAGTCTCTCCATTATCACCTCTTTTAACCCATACTATTATTGGTATCCTCTAGTGTATGGGGAGGACCACTTGAGTACATGTAAAGACTGATCTGGCTACTAGTTTTATAGGAAGTCAGGTCGGGATGTTACAATGTGGTATTAGAGCTCTCCTTCCTTTGTCTTACTTTTTTGGGCTAGTAGATAAAAGACTATGAATGTGTTGGTGCTTAGTAAATATTCATTTCTGGGTGTGATCAACCCACCGATGGATAAAATTCAATGTGGTCAGGGTTGAAATTGTTGTTCATACTATTTTTTTTACTGTTGATTATGATTTAACCTTGATTGATTGGTTTACATTCCACTTCTTTTTGATTTATGAAATTTATGCTATTTTTCTCTTGTCCTTATTTGTAAGGGAAGTATCATTACATGCATAATTATAGGAACATATAGATCCATAGGCCTTACATATTCCATTCTATGTAGTTGGATTTATAAGATGCCTACTGATTGTGATGATGTGCCTTCTTTGATTATTATACTAGTTTTCATATACCATGTTAGGTATTTTAGTTGTATGTTTTTTTTGTACTTTTTTAGGTATTTCTTTAGAATTCCTACTTATATAAAATGATTTGGTGATTTTTTTTATCATGTTAAAATAATTCCATAATTAGGTGATTGTATTCTATGATGTTTGATTATTTAGAATGTCTCGCCTATGTATCATTCTTTTGTGCTTATTAGTATGTTCCTTTATGGTTACTGCTTGTTATAACATGCCTAGTTATGATATTGATATATAATTTTTTTCATGGTATGAACAAATTTGTTATGGTTAAATGGGAGATAGTTTTTAGTTGTAAGTTGTATGGAACCTAATAAATTGGGGAAAGGTAACCCATGTATTCAATCCATCTTTTGATATTTTTATATAAATTTAGATACCATTGTTAAAATGTAAAACCAACTAAATTTTAAATATTAAATTTAATTGGTTTTGATTAAATGGGATCTAGTTTTTGTTCTATAAAGTGTATGGGTGTTTTATATTTTGGGAGATGGAAACACATATAATCGACCCATTATATATGACCATGATATATTTAGAAATGGTTATAAATGTAAAAGATATTTAATTTTGATCTGAAATAAATTGGTTTCTTATGGACCTCTTATGTGACCTGACCCTAGTAGTTCAGTTATTCTATTTAAATCTTATCATATATAACTCATTAAGGGTAATTTAAAAATTTAAGTTATTGATGGTTTCCTCTATAGAGTCTTGTGACGATATCACATGGGCATGGAGATCAATATGATTAACTTTCAAATAGAAAAAATGGACCCAAGTAGGTCAATTAAGGAAGGTTTCTTATGAGATAACCTATTGTGGGTGTTTTGAGACCTTAATAATTAAAATACAATTATTGGGTTGTATTGTGATGAACCCAAGTTTCTTTAATGATACCCTCATAGGATGCCTTAACTTTGGCAACATAGTATTGAAATTGAAATTTTATTTAACTAATTACAATTTTGAAAATCCTTATGGATATTTGAAATGACTAAATGGAATTTATATCATAAATTTCCTAATTATGAAGGGATGTTAACAAATGATTAATGTTTAGAGAGTAAGTTTGATAAGTCATACTTGTTTTCCTTGAGGTGTTAGTTAAATCAAGTAATAAGTTTTTTTGTATTATAATTGATACTTTATTCACTTATTTAAATATCTCAAATGTTTTAATAATGAATTTGAATCAATGAAATGACTTAAAATGGAACCTTATGCGGTATCCTTAGTTTAAAACCTTGTGTAAAGGTAGTTTAAACATCTCTTTGAGTTTCCTTGGAATGGAAATGTTAGCTTTTTCCATATGAATTTTTTATTTTTGGAAACGGATTACATGGTAGGTGTAGAGGCTAGTAGAATATATTTGGTGTGAGATAGTGATAGGGTTGAGGGTTGTGCTTTTGTGAGGGGCTATCCCGAGCTAGGTATCACCCTAAGAGCTTAAAATGAACTTCTAAATGCCATGATTTTTCTAACTTATAGTACTACTCAAGTGTCTTTGTCCCTAGTAGGACTCTTAGGTTCTAAAATACACCCTTGTTTGTATGGGTGTAGATTGTATCATTGACCTTTCATATGATCTTAAGCATCCGGTAATTCTCAGTTTCAACTGGTTAGACATGTCTAGGGCATGGTCGGCTGCTAAGTAGGACTTTTGACCCTCTATTCTTCCTCAGTGATGTAATAGTTGATATGCATTCATCTATGTTAATGGTCGTATGGTGAAATATGACACTAAGAAAAATCTATTGTATGGACCACCTAATTCTTGGATGCATAGGGTGGACATCATATCGATAGTATTGAGGGTGTTCTGACTAAATTCTAAAAATTGGGGTATTTGTGATTATATACATGGTACCTATTGAGTTTCTAATTGATTTAATGAACCAGTTAAGTTCGGTGGAATCATTAATCCTTGAGATGTTGAGTATGTTCTTGGGTCATCTTAGAAGTAGATTCATCTAGGTGTTAAATGAATCAAATTTTTTCCAATTCTTGGGATGTTGTTCTAAGAGGATCAAGTGTTTTGAAATGTTGTTCAGGTTGGTTTTCTCTCTCATGCCAAATAATATGGTGTTTATGATCTTGAATCAGAGAAGTTTCATGCATGCATTTAAGGTGAATTTGAACTTGTGTGATTATGATCGTCAAGTTTATCTCCCCTTTATATGATGAGAAAACTCATACGGTGGGGAGAATCATGTCAATCAAGGTATTAAATTTCCTCAAAAGTATACAAAACACAACTAAGAAGGACCAGATTGAGATAGTCAATGCTACTCTGGATTTACCTTATCGCTGGTGAGCATTGATTCTTGTTAGCATTACAAGGCAGCACGATAAGGAATTGTTGGATGTTGACAGAACCTTTGAAAACATTGATAGTCAGGATGTACTTCAGTGGTTGTACCTGAATAATCATGGGATGCCTCAGTTTTAAGATCTTCAATGTCTGGTATTCATGATGTGTCATCATCCGAAGCTGATATCCTTCCTAAATACGTCAACCAGTACTGGTTAGACTACTCTTTATTTTCATATTTGGTGTACATTATTTACAGAACCGTATTCATCACTTTATCTTGAGGAATAAAGAGTGTCTCATATCCATTGAATATCATTATATCCTCTTAGTGTAATTTTCTTTAAGATATGATAATTTCTCTTATCTAGATGCTTTCCTTAATGCGCTAAGATATCATCAGTTATACACTATGTCAAAAAAATTATATGTCATTTGACCTGATAAGTAAACTTCAAGGGAGTTATGTTTCTGTAACGTGGTTTCTTAAATAGGCATGGTAAGTCATGAGTGATAATTTCATACCAATGTATTAACACCTTGTTTGAGCTTACAGACACTAGCTAGTTTGTTACTAGAATTTCATTGGGATTAGTTAATGTTATTGACATGTGTATGTCTTGGCTACGTAATGATGTATCACTTATAAATGCTAAAGTATAGGCTATCTGGGATAAACTCCTCAATTCCATTTGATGATTATGAGGTTACCCCATACCTGATGTGATCTTTAATGGGATATTTTAAGGGTGATTATCCATGTTTATCGGACCAGGAGTACACCCATGTTTATGTTGAGGCACGACAGTTCAAAGGTATGTTGGGATTGGAATCTCATCGGAAGTCAAAAATGAGCTTCAATAGACATGGTCAAGGGTAATGTGAAACACCTTGGAAGAAGGCACTATGGTTTAGTTTGTATAATTCTAGCCATCAAACCCGAGCATTTTTAGAATGGTCATCCGAAGGTGTCTTGACTTTTTTTCTTTTGACTTAAGTAATATGGTCGATGAAAAACTATTTTGGGAATGTTGTAAAGTGGAGATGAACGCAGTATATGTCGGCCAAGGATCTTCAGTAAAATCCAGATCAACCTAGATAAATGTGTTCAGTGGGGAAACAACTATTTGATCGATTCAAAATTTTTCCAAGAGAGTCACTAAAATTATTAGGGCATTCTTTGTAGGAAATTTAATTGGCGGAGGTATCATCGCTTGAGATTGGACCCTTTTGATGTTAAAACCTATGGTAGGAAGAACCATCAACCAGATGTTTAAAGAGAAAACAAAATAATCATGCCTCTATTTAAATGGACTCAGGTAAGCATTTTTTTAGTGTTCCAATTGAAAAATGAGTGTTGTCTTAGGTTTTTATGGCTTTAGTTTCGTACACTTAACTAATGCTTGGAGGTGAATTGAGAATTTGGGAATGAAATACAATTTTTTGAACATGACTTCTATGACAACCCTGCTTTTTATTACAACTTAAACATGCTTTATTACATAAAACTTCACTTGATACAACAAAGAAGATCGAGAGGTTTAGTGTCTTGGGGGCTTAGGATCATTACATAAAAACTTTAAACTTTAAATACAACATCCTTATTGAAAACTTCCTTTACATGACCACTACATTCCTTCGTACTTAGCATTGCATGGGATAACCTGAGGACATGCATAAGAAAAGGGTGAGCTATAAAGCCCAGTAAGGGAGTACACAATGAATAACATGAGGGGTACAAAACATGTTAGGCAATAGGCATATCAATAGAGCATAAGAGATACATGAACATAAAGGCATGATAAAGCATGATAATCATAACATGGAAATGTGGCAACAACACTTAACATTGAATTAGCATGAGCCAAGGCTCATTGCACATGGAGCATGAGTAAACCCTCATTGCACTTGAAGCACGATTAAACCCTCATTGCACTTGAATTAGCATGATTCAACACTCATTGCACCTGACGTATCATGATACTATACTTTACCCAATGCATTGGAGCGCTATAAAGGGCGCACCCTTCTTAAACATTTCATTTCATGCATAAGTGTGCCACATGGATCATAAAACATGGATTCATAAAACATAATAATTTCTTCCACGATAAAGGAATGTGGAATTCATACATGAAACTTTATAATCAATATGTAAATGTGCATAAAGGTGAATACCCTTGATGGAGAAATGGGCATGGTATTCACTACACAAAGACATTGGCTTAGAAAATCGGTGCGATTTCGGCAGCGTAACGGCGTGACATAAGAATTCATAAAAAAAGTTGATGAGAGAGAAATGGGTTCCTCATCATATTTACATGTAATGGACAGTAAGGAGATCATATATATACATGTCCCAACAAAAGAAATGGAATTTAGATTCATGATACAAAAGTATTGCTTGAATGTAAAAGAAGAGAGAGAAGTTCCTTTCGGAATTTCAGCATAGTAATGGGTGTACATGGGAGGCATTTAATGAGAGAGAAAGGGTTCTCCCATCATTCAAACAATAAGAGGGCAGTATGGGGGAGGTGAGAAACCATACCCCAACATTCATAAATGAAATTAAAAAGGGCAATACAACTTAAAGAAAATTGACAAAAATGAGAAAGGAAGAAAAACCCTTACTTGGAAGTGTGCTTCCAAAGGCTAGAGAGAGGCTCGTGAGAGGCTTCTTGGGAGCTTGGGGCACCTTGAGAGGATTCTAGAGAGAGTAGGGCAGAGGTTGGACGAACTTCAAGGGCTTTGAGTGAGGAGGAAGTGGGAGCTTGGGTGGGTTTATATAGGAAAGATGAGAGAATTCTTTATTATTTAGGTTTGGGACCCCTTATATTAAAATAATCCAAACCACAAACCATCCCATGGTATTTGCCCATGGTTTCTGGAAAAGGAAATAGGAAAACAATATTTTACAAGGCCAGGGTCCGAACTTATTAAAAAATTAGGGTTGCTTATGTGGAGGTGAGTCACACTCCCATGGAAATTAATTTAAAAAGGCAAAGTGTTGAATAAGTCTTGAGGGCTCCATTAATGCTTTGAAAAGTGAGTCAAACAAACCCAAAACCTCATTATTTTAATGATAAAACATATATTGGCCGAACATAAGGATTATGGTATTTTATTACATCACCATTGGGTCATTATGATGTCATAAAACACATTATATATTTAAATGGTATTTAATTTTTACCCAAAAATTTGACTGTCTCAGAAAATTATGAAAAATTCACCGTTGGATAATTTCGACGTCCTGATTTCAAAAATAATATTTATTTTATCTAAATAATTTTCTAAATATGTGAATTTTCACTTTTAAAATAAAAACCGACATTTATAAAAAATTCACGGGTTTTGACAGAAATGGCTTTCAAACCTTAATAAAAATTTTAATTGCATTCATAAAATTATAAGATCATTTATATTTAATAAAAATTAATTTAATATTAATAATAATATTTTATTAAAATATTATTTAATTCAAAAATCCTTTAATTTAATAAAATATAATTCTTAATTAAATAATAACTAAAAACATCATTTGTACTTTAAAAACTAATTACAATGCATCAAAAATGACTAGAAATTATATTCATTATTATATACAAAAATAATGTACATGAACATGGTGCTACTTATTTGTTACATAACCCCTTAAAATAGCCGCATAAGACCTAAGGGTAAGGTGTGCGATGGTGACAGACTCTTGGGGTTGCTCGGATAACATCGCTCGAGTGGTAATCTCTATCAACTTCCATTTTTCCCGTAGATGATCACGTTCGAGCTTGACTTGATGAAGCTCAGCTTGGGCTTGGTCAAGGGCAAAGCCCAAAGACGCCACCTCCTTTCCGAGCTCGGACAAATGGGCTTCGTAAGGGGCAATTCTACTGGATGAGGCCATCGCTTCCTTTGTCTGAGTAGAAAATTGGTTCGTTAAAGCCTTATATTTAAACTACCCAGACGATCACTGTTCAACGGCTATAAAAGTAACGGTCACAAATCTTAACGTAAAACTTAAAGAAGTTGACATCTTATAAAAACATTTTTCATAAAGAAACATTTAACTAGATCAAGAGGGATTTTCCATTAATGAAACTTTGGGTCGTTACAACTTCATGATCCTTTCAGTTCAAGTGATGATTTATTTATTTCCACAGGTAATATTAGGGATGAGAAGCTCTAAGGTGGGGAGGTTGTAATGACCAATGTTTTGAGCCAAGGTATAATTCCAAAGGAATTTTAATTTTTACATTTGGTGGATGGGCCTTTTCTTGGAACAGAGATTCGGAGAAATTATGAGAGTTGGATTTCTCTAAAATATTTTTTTTAGAATTTATTAAAGTCCTATGATATTTCTTGGGTGTTCCATCAAGTTTCAAGAGAATCGGACCACATAAAATCAAAACTAGAGAACGATAAAATGGCTACATAGTTTTTCTGAAACTATGAAACCCTCCAGTAGAAATCATGCAGCTAAACTTGTGGAACTAGAGGTATTTCATGGTTTGGTCTAACCATATGAGAGGGGTCTAATGATTGTACAGTTTACTATAGGTTTTTTAGAGGTATATCATATGGTTTGTGCATGTTTTCCCAAACTATTTTCATAAATAGTGTAGTCCCCCTTCCAAAGTAGTGGTGGAAGCATGGTTGGTACACAGTTTGACCAATAGTGAAGCCAAACCCTTCAAACCTATCTTGAAGGGTGAATTTACAATTTTACCCTTAAAAAAATTAAATTGTAATTTTATCTTTTCCTCCTACCGTTATAGTGGATGGATCCTCCCTTCCTCTACCGTAGCTTTCTCTACCTCTTAATCTAGCAATTGAGATATCTCATTGATATGGGATCCAATTAAAATGTCATTGGTCACATTGAATTTGTGTAAATAATCTATCGAATATTATTGTATGCTTTCATGGTTTCTCCTTCAATCTATTTTATAATTTTGGTGTGAGGTCATACAACCTATTTTTAGGGAAGATGATCGTTTCTTCAATTTCTTCTAAATGGGACCAAATTAAGCCTCGATATTGGATGAGTGATGCATCCATGGTATAAGTTAGGAGGTATTTTTCTATTTCCCCAAGTTTCCATTGATTTATAAATATTGATGTTGTGTCATGCATTGATCATTTCCACGCATCTCCCTAAAATGAGTTCTTCATTTCTAAATTGTTATACATATGATGTATTACCCATGTTGAGGCAGAATTTTCAGGGTACTGTAGCAGCACTGTAGCAGTATTATAGCAGGGGACTGTAGAAGTACTGTAGAAGGTACTGTAGCGGGAACTGTGCAATACTATAGTAGGTATTTTAGCTGGAACTGTAGTAAGAAATGTTTGGCACTATAGCAGCTGGGAATATTCCCTCGTTTGGGCCTTCGGGCCACCAATTTGGTCCCTGAGTTCTGTAAGGCTTTTGGGCCACCCAGGCCTTCAGGTCAGTAAGGCCTTTGGGCCATCTCAAGGCCTTTGGTCCACCTTAAGTGCAGATGAAAACCAGACAACCTACAAGGAACAAGCTCTACAAGGATGATGAGCAAGGAGTTTTCACCGTAATAGAAGCTAAAACGAATTGCAAGATTTAGAGGGTATGGCACCTTCCATCGGGACAAGCCTGTGCATGCACGGAAATGCCTAGACAAACAGCCATGTGAAGGTGGAGAGCTGATTTCATGATGAAGATGCTGGGGAGGAGCAGTTCCAAGTAGTTAGTTTGGGTTATATGTAATGTTTGAAACCTACGGCAATGAATTCCTCTAAGGCCTACGGTCCATGTAATACTTACGTCTATGGGCCTTTTAAGGGTTCCACCTCACCCCTTGAAAGGTGGATTATCAAAATCAATAAAAAAATGAAGTCCTTCGGGCCATTGGAGGAGGATATGTAGTTAGATGATGTAAATATCAATTATGGCCACCCCTTTGGGTGTGCCAAGTGTTTTTTAATCATATATATAATTTTTTTTAAATCCTAGAACACCTTCTAAGGATTTTTCTTGGACTGTAAATTAATTTACACCCATGAAAAAAAAATTACATGTTTGGTAGTTTTATAAAATGATTATTTTGTGAAATTGAGTTATTCCACTTCAATGTGTTTCTTTGTTGTGCTAAATAAATTGTTTGTTAAAACTGTCATGTTTAATAATAAAACCCCTCTGATGAGGTGCACTATCTTCTAAACTAAAAAGTGGTGGTTAGTGATTTAAATATTTCTTGGACTTTTTGAATTGGTGTTCCTATGCCTCAATGATTATTTATATATATGTGGAATTCTTAGTACATAGCCTCAAATGATATTTTTAAATGTATTAAAAAAGGGTTCATGACCTTCCTTGTGGCCAATTGTTTCAATGAACAACCATCTTCTATGTGGGTTGTCAAGATTTGATTATAAATTTCCATGACTTGATAAATTAAATGGATTTTTAAATTGAATTATTTAAGTTAAAGGGAATTGAATTAGGAGGTATGAACATGCAATTTTTTATATTTAAATAAGCACATATTATGTTAGTTGTAATATATGAGACACACTTGATTATATTGGGATTATGGATTATATTAAGAGGTAATGACTTTTTATTAATATTAATAAACCATTTATATTTTCTATGATATGATGGTAAGAGTTATGTTAGTCATGTTTATTCACCCTCCCTTACATCGGGTGTTGAGCATGATCTCTCACACCATTAACACTATTTGGATGGTGGACATGATGCACCTCATCCCTTATTTTACATAATGGAATGACAACACACCGACCATATCTAGTGTTGAGTATGATTTCTCTTATTTATTATGATATGTAAGTATTTTACCCTTTTATTAAGATTACCGGAACATTTAGAATAGTTATGGATGACTAAGTTACGCCTTGGTCCAGCCAACTGCTAGAATTCTAAGTATATGGCTACTTACATCCACACATACTTAGTCAATGTAGGTGGATTCAGTATATAAATAAAGTATATATATATTACTATATATATGTATACCGATTAGATCATCATTCCATCCATGAGCTGAATAAGGTAGAGTCGCAAGGTGTCCTTTAGGAACCTAAGCAGGCTGGTATCTATTATTTTATCATTGTTGAATATTTATTATAGTCTGCACATTGTTGTACATTATATTCACTGACTGGATTTATAGGTAGACACTGTTGGTGGTGGACTACTATGGTTTTATCTCACACCCTGCTCAGACTGCCATTACACTGTATTACTTGAGCATATCTCATGTTCATAAGACCATGGATTATTAATTACGTTGTTATTCTTGCACCTGGGAGTTAGGATAAAGGGACTAAACTTGATCTCAAGATGATCATTGATTTCACCATTGGGGTTTTATTTATATTATTTATTCATGTACTACACTGTATAATGTTGATGGTTGTGTGTTTAATGTTTTAGTTTATGTATCCTTACCTAGACATGCATGCGTTGTTGTTTATTGGTGTTGACCATTTTTATTTAGTTGATATTATTCTTCCACTGCTATGTTTTCATTTATTACTAAATCTATTGTTTTCTGTTATTTATTTTCTGATATACCATTTTGATACTATGATCTTGAGTTTATATTCTCCCCACTACCACCTCCTTAAACCCTTCACTGTTAGTCAACAGGTTATGGCGTATAGAAAGTTGAACTTAAATCCATGTGGTAACTAGTCCAACTACTAGTTTTATAGGAATTCAGGACAGTACATTACATCTCATATGTACTATTTTTAGTCCTTTCATATATTATTCTGATTTTTTCTATCCTAAATCGATTCAGGGGCTGATCCTGAATTAGGATAATACTACAAGCACAAACTAGTTGGTCTAGTCTTTCTTCCAAAAAGTTTGATTCTTTATAAGGTGTGATGTTGGGATGTGTGTCAAACCTACTCAATAAGGCCTCTTAATGATTAAATAAATTGGTGTACCATGTTTAGCATACGTGTAGTGACCAGTCAATGATTTCATAGGTTGACCACCATGATGATATCCACTCTTAACTGTGTTCCAACCTTTAATTCCTAAGTTCTCCTTTGACTTAAATTGTTAAAACACCAATTAAGGTGTGTGTTTACCATATGATAAATAATTTGGAATGTTAAATGATCTAATGAAAATGATTTTCCAAGTGTTAGTACCTTTTTCTTTATGCTATATATTTCTTTACTTGAATTGAAAAAATTGGAAAACCTGATTAAAGTTTTATGGCTGTAATGCCTTGATGAAATGGTATGTTTTCTTGATAGATAAATCATACATTCATACCATGATGAGGGAGATAAAAGGGTACCTATATAAGGATTTATTGGGTGGTATCATCATGAATTATAGTTAAGACATTTTATGGATTTTAAATACACTAGTAGATATGCTTGGACTCTTTACAGAATTCCTTAGAAAGGCCCAATAAGTGGATTACTTACCAACCCATGAGTGATATTAATACCATAGTGGAGTCACATTGGGTGAGCACAATGGAAAGAAGGTTATACCATTCCATGAGAAATACTTGGTCCCCTATTTAAGATATTAGGGATGAGATCATAAGGTTATACTTACACCATTCTAATAGTGATATTTGAGATTCATTTTATGAATCACCTTAGAGGGACTATTATGGTGATGGATATTTATAGTGATCCTAGAGTGATACTTAGGGATTATTTTATGGAATTACTTGGATGGGATAAGGATTACTTTTATTGAATTATAAGGTTGAAATTTATATTAAAAACCTAAAATGGATAATTTATATCCCAGGGAAACATCTACTAATCCAAATAACATTCTTGGGTTCAGTCCCCTATTGATGATTGTTTTATGATGACCCTTAGTTACACCCGTACCATATATGTATAGGTAAACCATAGTTTAGAGATATATGGATTATCCAAAAGTAGGTAGGGTCATCTAGGTACACCATGGGAAACCCAGTCTGATGTGTTTATTTATTTATTTCCATACATTTATTATATACCTGAACACTATCCATTTTGTATGAATAGACTGGATTTTTCTAGACATTGTTGGTGGTGTCCTACTTATTATATCTCACACCCTATTTAGGCCACCAATGGTACCTGAATAAACCTCATGTCAGTAGGTATAGACAAGGGGAAGTAGTCAGCTTTCGATGTTTGATCTTTGGTGCTTGGATGGAGTACAATAGTTGTAGACCAAACATATGCTTGTGATTCTAGTAGAAGAATCCTTGCATATTTTTGTCTTTATTTGAGAACGTTTTATACACCTATAACCATACATCCTATGTACTTATCTTTATTTATATAATCATGAAAAGATCATCATTTTTTCATATGATATTGATTTAGCTTCTACCTATTATCTATCTAAATGATTTATTATTGTTTCAAATGTTTATCATTATAATTATCATTGTGAATTTCTATGATCATGGGGGTATATTCTCCTTAATATACAATAATAGAACCTCATTTCTAGTTAAAAGCCTATGGAATTTGGGGAGGCATGAATAAGGATATGTGGCCAACCAGATCGGGGTATCAATTAGTGTATTCCTAGTCAGGATGATATAAAGATGTATTAGAGCATTTTTTTCTTTTTATGTTACTATTTTTTTATTATAAAGGAGATGAGTAATGTATCATAATTTTGTAATGATACTATTCCTTGAATTAGTTAACTCATGTATAGTGGAAACACTAATTACCTAGGATGGGTTATTGTTATTCTAGTTTGTGCGTGTAACAGTTGTACTGATTTCATTGATGAATCATGTATATGTTTTCTTATGTAATTATTATTTTTTATATTATTATTATTGACTTAATTTTACTTTCCCTAGAATTACAATGATATGTGATATCATGCATCATTTTAGGCACTTAAGGATTTACATTTCATGAATTTTGATATGCCATATCTATATTATAGCATGTGTTTCTTGTATTGCTTGGGATTTTTGTGAGTGGATTTATTATTATATGTAGAATGTGATAACATCTATTATAGGGATAAAATTTTTGGATTAATTAATGTACCTATATAAATATAAATGTTTTTTACCTTATAGATTGATGATTACACGTTAATTAACTAATTGGACCATGTTTGATCCATAAGAAATTGGTTTTATGGGATGAAATATTATATGATTTGATTATATGAATGCCAATTGTAATTTATGAATCGTGTACTATAGTAATTTTTTAATTTTAGTTCATTAAATCAAATAATTATACATAGCCTATTACATCCTAATACAAAATGTGAAGGTGAGGTCATAGTTAGATAACATACTAATTTCAATTTATAAAGACTATGGGACTTTATAGATAGGGAAAGGTGATGCATCTAACTAGATTATGATATCTATGTGCATATAAATAATAATTAACTTAAATAAGTAAGAAACCTAAATGAATTTTATACCGCTAAATAGTGATTCCAATTTCAATATAAATGGTGTTTTCCTCTATACCTTGTAATTGAAACTATATATACTAGAACCTATACTATGTTATATGAGGAATTGAACCTGACCCAACATTAATAGTGGTAGTAAGCAATATCTTCTATAACTATTACAACCTTTCATATAACCTATAACTAGAATTAGGAGTAGTTTGAGAGGTGTGACTCATTTATTGGAAGTCTTTGTACCATTCCTTTAATGTTATCTGTTTCCTATCATCTTTTTGTTAAATATTGTCTTAGGCATGTGTTTGGAAATAATAGAGTTGTTCCACAACTACATCCCCAAGCAATTTGAAAAGAGGGAATTTACAACTATACCCCAGAAGTGGTGGACCCTAATCCACCATAATTACCTCATGTAGTGAAACCTAAGGAACCTCTTATTAATCCTCTGCTAGGAATCGATGCTCAGTTTTGAGATAAAATTTTGTGCTTCATGTAGTCTATATAGGGATATCCATGAATTTCCCCTAATATGGTAGAGTTTTCACAGAAGTTCCTGCAGCATCATCCTACCACCCACTTGATGGATGGAAGCCCCAAGTTCCTAAGACATTACAGGATTCCATTTTAGTGATATTTAAGTATATGATGATTCCTCTAGGGAGGAGGGTCAATCATGCCACCAATCTGCACCATGACTTCACCAAGAATTGGTGGGAAGCCATCTCTCAGGCTGATCGCCATCATGGTATGGTCTGGGTGGACATCCAGAGATTCATATTTGACTACTTCTTTCCAAATATTAATAGATAGTATCATACTATAGATTTTATGCGTCTATATCTTGGTGATATATTAATGATGTATTATTCAATTTTTTTAATAGATTTTTAGAGTTTTGTGTTGATACTCACCAATGATGAGTTCATGATTGTGAGACGGTTTGAGGATTGGTTTGTGTATGCCATCCAATAATTGGTGACTGTATTTTAGCTAAACACCATTTAATAGATATTGAACCAATCCCTTGTCACTGAAAAAACCTGAGCGAGGATGGAAATGTGAGCCATGGTATTTCAACATTAAGACAGGGAGATTATCAGTCTAGCAGTTGGAAATTCCATTTTGAGGTTTCTCATGAGGGTAACACTGACCAGATGACACGCACCAATAGTTATGTGGCATGTCACCAGTATGTTAGGATATTTCATATGGATCCCTAGTGCACAAGTAACCTAATATAGTTTCGACATTATTGATGGATTGGACACCTTTAGAACTTGTAGTGAGTTTTCACTTCAGTGCCTAGTGAGAAGGGATCTTTATAGACCCCGCATTCAAGTGCATGATATTTAGCTCTGTTTAATGTTGGGATATGTTCCGCTACTGGCTGATCATCCTGAGGTGATGGTCAATGATGAGTTAGTCATACCTAAGAGGTTCAACGCCAGTAGAGAGGGCATACTCAGGGTAGGAAAGTCACATCTCATTTCTCTGAATCTATCCAAATTTATGCAGTGTATCTTACTCTCGATGAATAGATTCCAAGTCCATCAACTGTAAGAGGTTCTATTCTAGTATAATCTACATTATTTTATACCTTATTTGATATATGTGCTTCATAATATTTTATATATTAAGAAATTATGTAATGTTTGTTCCTTGAAATAGGGTAATTCAGCGGCGTCATGACTCTCGACACACCATTAGTGGTTAATTTGTTGAGAGTACACCAGTGAAAGGAATTCCCCCATGAGATAGGTGGGTAAAAATTATTTTCTAATTTCTTTGTACCCAAGAGGATAGGTTTTTACATCACACTTGGAATAGACTATCTACTAACTTATCATGTTCATATCAATTTCTATCATCAGAGGGTTTCCTTTACATAACCCTACAAAAATACATAAGTTCATAAGGTTGAATAGAATGTCTCGACAAGTTGATTTAGATCATAGAATCGTGGGATGGGTGGAGTGAGAGTTAGGATATATAGTTTATTTATGAGTGATCAATTCATGAATTTTACAGAAATACATTCTATCGTAGATCATTTTATGGATGTCTTCCTTGAATAATTCTTTAGTTTACCTCCTATAATATTGGTAGTTTTTACTATTGAGATACTGCTAGGAGAAGAACCATAGTCCACTACTCCCTATAAAATATCACCTAAAGAGCTCTAGTAACTCAGAAGAAAGTTCGAAGACTTATAAGAAAGGGGTTTTATATGACCCAGTACTTCACTAAGGGGTTTCCTATCCTTTTAACCAAGAAGGTTGATGGTATCCTCATATTTTTTTGTGGATTATCATCAGTTTAACTACTTTATGGTTATGAACTGATATCAACTACCTTGTATAGATGACATCTTTGACTAACTATAAGGAGAGATAGTTTTCTCTAATATTATTTTATGGTTGGGATAACATAAAGTGTGTGTGAGACCATCAAACATACCATGGACAACGTTTTTTAGTAGATACTTCTTATAAAAGTATAATGTTATATCATTCTACCTTACAAATTCAACCAAAAAAAATATTTCCTTGATGAATTAGGTTTCCCACCAGTATCTGGAATCATTTTTTATTATCTTCATGGATGAAATATTGGCGTATTCTCATACTCATCACAAACATGTCAAACTTTTTGATATCATGTTCAATACACTAAGAGAGAACCAGTAATATTCTAAGATCACAAAATTACACTTTCGGGTCAATAAGGTTCACTTACTAGGTCATATTATTAAATGAGAATATGTATTTACTCACCCAGATAAGGTGAGTTCCTTTATTTCTTGGGAGCATCCCAAAAATGTATTTGACAAACGCAGATTCTTGGCGAGGGCTGGTTATTACAGGCATTTTATTAAGTAATTCTCATTCCTAGAAGTGCATCTTACAAGTTTGAAAAAAAAGGGTATGAGGTTATTGTTTTTTGATGCCTGTGAGATATCCTTTTATGAGTTGAAATAATGACTGACTTTTGTGTCGATCCTAATTCTACCAGAGTTGTCCAGAATCTATATATTTTATTTTCATGCATTAGAAATTAGGCTAAGAGAAATTATAATGCATGGAGATCAATTTGTAGAGTACAAGTCCCACCATTTGTAAACTCATTAGTATAATTACCCTATGAATGACATAAATCTAGAATAAAAGTTCATACATTAAATTTTTGGAGGAATTATCTATTGGGGGAGTGGTTTGTTGTTTACACTGATCATAAAAGTTTCTAATAAATCTCCACACTACATGACTTGAATATTAGGCCTAAATTAATTAGAATTTGATCTTTATTATACAACTAGAATGGAAAAAAATTATCTAATACCCTAATCCACACTACTTGGACATAGGCCATCCAAAAGTCAAGTAGTGAGTTGGAGTTGATGGATTTGTTTTCTAATATGAGTCTTGAATTTTATGAATTCATGGGAATCTTGTTTTAATAACTTTGGTAGTGACATCCTCCCTTCTGGAATGGTTGTGGATGATATAGTTTTCAAATCCCAATGTATTAGTCCTATGGGAGAGTGTATCATGTAAGGACCCACCTCTTAGTTTGGGTTATTGATTAGGATGACATTATGCACTTCCTCGAACGTTTATGGGTCACTTCAGACATATGAAAAGAATTGATGCAGGAATATCATGATTCTGTTTGAGATATTCAACATGGTATTACCAAAATGTACTGAGACATAAATCATTCGTATTTGTAGTCGCGTATGAAGAGTAAGATTGGGGGTTTTATCACACGGTGATCCACCTAATAGCAGGTGAAGGCTAATTACTAGTGATGTGCAAAATGTTTACAACCACTGTCAATTCGAGAGTGGAAAAGGGAAAAAGTCACTATAGATCTCATGATGAGAATTCAGAGATCCCCTTGATTTATTGATGCATTATGGGTGATCATCATCATTTTTACCAATGTCACACACCTTCAACCTATCTAATAAACCTTATCAGTAGATGAGATCAAAATTTTTTATATTCGGGAGATTGTATACCTTCATGATGTTCCATGTACTATTATATCATATCAAGATGCTTAGTTTATGTCGTGGTTCTAGTGGGGGTTTCAAAAATCAGTGACTTTTAGGTGCTTCTAATTACATCATATAACCCACATAATGATGGGAAGTCTGAGTAGATGATATGGGTGTTAGAGGGAATGCTCTGGGAATGTGTCCATTATTTTGGGAGTTTATGGGAAAAACATCTACCTATCATTGATTTTCAATAAAATCATATATTTCAGGAATTGATTGAGATATATTCCTACGAGTCCCTTTATTTTAGGCTGTATTTTCACCCCTTTATAGGTTAGAGGTAGATGAGGCCACACTACTAGGTCCTCATCTCATTCAGGATATATTAGAGAAGGTACAACTGATTCAAGGATGTATGGGTTCCGCCCATTCTAGGAAGATGTCTCATATTGATCATCATCATTTAACATTAAATTTTGAGGATGAACATATTTTATTTATATATTTTTTCTAATATTGGTTCATAAACAGATTCAGATACAAGGTATGTTATCACCTTGTTACATCGGGCCTTTTTGACCATGGATAGAGTCGGGCTAGTAGCCTATCAGTTGGATTTATCTCAGAGGTACTGGGCTATACGTGATGTAATATTTGTAACATATATTCATTGTTATCATTAAATCTTATCTTATTAATTTAATCCTGGGGAGATAGATCTTGAGGAAGATGTTTCCTTTGAGAAGCGAATGATATGTATCATTGATCGGAGCACAAAGACTCTTTGAGGATGGTCAGTTCCTCTAATATGGGTGTTATATAAGCAGAACCATATAAAGGATGAGACCTGGGAGTAATAGGTCAACATATGTGTTTATTCGATATAACTTTTCTCAGATGATGATTTACCAACCTCTGAAGGGAAACTTAGGGATGAGTTGTTTTAGGGAGGGTATTTTGTAGCATCCCTACTTTTTATATGTGGTATGGATATCTTAATGTTAAATTTAAATTTTGGTTATTATGTATTTATGAATGTATAAATACATCAAAGAGGTTTATAGGGTTTTGGGGTCTTTTTTAGAGCCTGGAGACTACACTTTTGGAGGAAATAACTGGGTTTTAAGGTTAGTACAAACTGTGCTTCCCAGTCTGCATGGTTAGACAAACCATACATGGTGTTCCATGGATCTAGAGAGGTGAGTTAATAAGTTAGGCATGGTTTAATTAACATTGAACCATTTCACATGTGAGGTGTTTTCCTTGTAAAGAGGTGTACACATGGGTAGAGAATAGTTATACTCCAAAACTATATAGGCCACTATCCTTGGATAGTAGCAAGCACAAATACAGAACACTTTTTAGCTAACTGTGCGGCCAAACCATAAAACACTTTAAATTTTAGTGAATTACCATTTTCCCTCCATCCTTTTAATAACTCATCCCCCTTTTTCCCATAATTTCTCATACACATCATACCTTCCCATGTTATCTCTCCTCATAAATCATAAGTTAGGAATTTCTATATCTTCTCTATTCAACATCCAATCAAGTTACTATTCATCCCATTGGATCCCTCGTGGTATGATCTCCACTCCTCTTCCTTCCAATATTCATTTATCTCATCATATACCACACTATTTTGGTGTTATATTATATTCCCTATTTCCATGGATTCTATCTATTATTCTGATTTCTTCCATCCTAGCACGTGTGTTGATACTTGAAGAGGAGTGTGATACAGGAATAAGGTAGGTGGAATAGTTATTTTTCCCAAAATATTATTTCTTTATAAGGTGTACCATTGTACCGCATGTTGTACCTACCTAATGACACCTATTAAATGTTTAATTGATTAAATAAATTGATGAATAATGCTTAGTATACTTCTAAATATCCATGAATGATGTCTTAGGTTGACCACCTTTTTGAGAACCATCTTGAATGGTGTGCCTTTCTAAAAGGCTTAAGTGATCATTTTCCATAAATTATTAAACCACCAGTTGAGGTGTGTTATTTCCATTGTAATAAATATGATAAATTTAAAATGATCTAATAAAAATGATTGTCCATGTGTTTATCTCTTGTGATTTATTTCATATATTTCTTTACTTGAATTGAATAAATTGGCCAAATTGATTAAAGTATTATAGTTATAATTCTTGGATGAATTGGTATGAGTTCTTGATAACTAAAATATACCTTCAGAACATGTTAAGGGATATAAGAGGGTCCTTATTTAATGATTCTTGGATGTGATCATTGTGCTTTATATTAAATACTTTTTATGGATTGTAAATATATTGAGGGCGACACTTGTATTCGTTATGTAATTACTTGGACGGGTTCACCAAGTACATTACCTACCTTCCCATTAGTGATACCAATTACCTAGGGGAGTCACCTCGGATGAGCTCAATGGAAATATGGTTAAACTATGCCACTGGTGATACTTAGTCCCCTACATGATATACCAGGGATGGGATCAGAGGTTCTTACTTACACCATGATGAGAGTGATGCTTAGGATTCATTTTATAGATTTCCTTGGATAGACTCTTATGTTGATGGGTATTTATAGTTCTCCTAAAGAAATACTTTGGGTTCCTTTTATGTAATGTAATGGATAGGATCAGAATTCCATGTACTCAATTCTAAGGATAACTTTTATATTAAAAACTATGAAATCATAACTGATATCCTAGGGACACATCCGAAAAGCCAAATAACACCCTTGGGTTCAATCCATTATTGATGCTTATTTTATGATGACCCACGATTAAACCCATATGATTTATGTACAGTTTGACCATGCTTTAGAGATTTTTAGATTATACTAAAGAATGTAGTATCACTCTGGTATACCAAGGGAAACTTGATCAGATGTGTTTATTTATTTGCGGGTTTAAATTTTTTATATACCTACACACTACTCATTTTATATGAAAAGACTATATTTTTCTAGAAAAAATTGGAGGTATACTACTAAGTATATCTCACACCCTGTTTGGGATTCCTACACTACCCAAACAGACTTCATGTATGCATGTATAGACAAGGGGAAGCGGCTAGCTTTTGATGTTTTATCTTTGGTGCTGGAATAGAGTATGGGAGAAGAGGACCAACATATGCACATGATGCTAGTAGAGGAAGATGTTGATATTTTTTATTTCATTTAGAGTTTTTATATACTAATACCCTTATATGTCATCTACTTCCCTTTTTGTATAGCATCATAACATAATCATCATTTTTGTATCTAATATTGATTTATCATCTACCTATTAATATCTAGATGATTTATTATTGTTTCCTCTACTTATCATTGTTATTACCAATGTGGAATACAATAATATTGAGGGTATAATCAGCCCCACTATATCAATATAGAACCTTTCTACTAGTTAGAAGCCTCTGGGGTTTGAGGAGGCACTCTTGAGGTCATGTGGAAAACCAGATTGAAGCATAAATTAGTGGATTCCAGGTCAGAATGTTGAAAATTTATTTGTATCACATTCATGGAAAAATATTGTGTCATTTACTGACTATGAATCCAGTGAATTTTTTTTAATTCATTTATTTTTCATGATCTATTTCATTTTAGTATTTTAATTAAAATTTAACTTAACTGATTCTGGGGTTATAATTTCTTCCTTTTATAGTTACTATATTTGGAATGCCCATGTCATTCCATAGTGAGAAATGTTTATTTGATCTAGGTAATTATAGTTTATTATGTGGTAAGTAAATGGTATATTATACTATTCCAAGTGAAAAAAACTCATGATAAGGAATAGTGTAATATATTGAATGCTTCTAAAAATTAAATCATAAAATGAGGAGAATATAAAATGATAGATTGATAATTTATGACATAAATATGAATCTGAAAAAAAAATTAAAAACTATATTTCTCTTTAAAACCAACTATTTAAGAGGAACATGATAAGGATTGATAAACATATAATCTTAATGTGTATGGGTGTTATAAAGTTATTTAGAAATTTATATGTTTTATAATATTGTGTTTCTATCTTTATATTTGAGTTATAATTTGGTGTCTATATAAAATGGAATATTTTATATTTGATATGATATTAAAAGATAGTAGAAGCAAAACATATAGTGGGTGGTCCCATATTAATGGAAAAAGGGGATTACTACTAATGGATTAATTATTGGCTTATATGGATTGATAATTTAAAATAATTATTTGATGAAAGGTCACCTATATGTTAAAAATTCAATAATTTAAGTAAGTTTCACTTTGTAGTGGGAAAAAATTATATAATTGATCACTCTTTTAGAAAATTGGTTTATCGTGTGGTATTATGATTTCTATAAGGTCATGGAGATACTTCTTATCCATGTATGTTGTTTGATTGAGGTTGAATAAAGGTTGGTTTTTACAATTATTCCATTAGGATGATATATTTTCTAATTGTTTATACTTTGAAGTATATGGAATGCTTACCATTAGAGTGTTTCTTAAAATTTTATTTTGATATTATTTCCACAGAATATGACTTTTCACTAATATTGATGAGATAATATTAAATATAGGATAATACATATATTCTTATTAGATTGGTTATTCAGATTATTATAAAAATTAATATATATTTTTTAATACTAATTAATACTGATTGTTTATTTTTTTATGAATAATTTGGTATTGGGGATATTATAGCATGTCTTCCACACCCTCTAATACATACAATTGTATTATTCCCATGTATAGAAATCATATTTATTGGGAAAATATTACTATTTTTTCACACTCACCCATACCTATAAACACTAAATACAACAACATATATATATATACATAATATTTTTATGATATACAAGTTTAATAGAATAATCCAGTGATAAATGTTATTGATTTCATGATCATTTAACCAAATTATAAATATAGATTTATTAATGATAGTGTCAGGTATTTGGTGATTAGTTATGTGTTTTAATTGTAGTTATATCCATAATACATGGATCAATTTTATACTTTGTGTCTTGTAATTTGGTATATTCATTATCATAAATTATAGAGTTTTTTCATTATATAGATTATATATAATATATCAGTTATTATTATTCTATTTTTATTATGTTTTGGTATATATAGAAATGGGTTTAGGGAAAATTTCTACCTTAAGTTAGTTTATTACCTCATGATATCATTTGTTAATAAGTGATATTTAGAGAAATCTAATTGATTATCCCGTAATTTTTTTTATAGGTAAAGTTCCCTTTCGAATACTTGTGTAAATTTAGTGATCATACAAAGACAACATTATAGCAGGAGGGTACATATTAGGAAAAAATGTGTATCAATAGATACTCACACCACTAAATATATGAGGATTATTTATTTTTAATTTTTTCCATTTGAATTTTATTCATTCTTCTTAATTTATTTAAGGGATTTATAATGTTATATGAATAATTTCTATTGGGTTCTAATTCTTTAATGTGGTTCTTAAAAGAATTTTTCAATTATGATATATTAAAATACTTATTTTTTCATCGAATTATTTATTTCTTTTGAAGTTCTAGTGAATTATAGATAGATTCAAGGTGATGTGGGGCTGATCTTCAGATGGATTGGTTTTATTATAAAATTACTTTATTTTTCATGGTGCTAAAATGAATATTGTATGTGGTTCAATATTGACTTATTTAAATGGTATAATGAGTATTTTTCTTATGGTTATATTCAATGACCAGCCTTGGAATTGGTAGGATGTTTAGTTTAAATTAAAAATTATTAAATAAATTACAAACCTACCCCAACAAGACCCCCTAGTTTGAAAATAAAACTAGGATATGATACTCAATTCCCAACTTCAATAGGTAAGGGTTTGATGACTATCATCAAGGATATAAAAATTAATTTTGATTCCATTACCCATAATTTAAACTATATACAACCATATCTTCCTAATTCAAAAATATAAATAACTATATAAATACATGAAAATAAATAATAATATTGTATATCTAATGAATAAAAATTTTATATAATAATACATAAGATGAAAATTAACTAGTAAAAACATAATTATAAAAAATTAATAGCATCACAAATTTATAATACGATATAGGTTAAAAATTCCAAATTAACTCCTCATCTTCACATTATTGTTTCTAGAATAGTTATCTAACTCAATAATATATATATTAAAAAAACATCTATAAGGTTGGGGTGTGTATATAAATATACATAGTAGTTTCCTCCCTTAAACCCTCATGTTTCTAAGTGAATACAACATACTAATATAATCATGAATGAATAAAATTAGACAAAATAATTGACTAACCATCCCAGGGTATTATAAAACCCTATATATACTATATATTTCGAAAATCTTATACTACTTAAATCATATGTTAGCTATATATATAATATAACTAATAAAAAACATCTCAAATGGTTCCTTTTTTTCTATTTACTAACTGACTTGTCCCCGCTATAAAATCTTATAACTTTTTGTGTATCCGAGATACTTATCCAATATGAATCAGTAAAATATAGTACAAACATGGTTTTATCCTCATAATAATTATATTGAAAAAAACCATTACTATATCATCATCATCATCAAGGAACAAAAAATCCATTAAGGTGGAGTGGTAGAGGAGAATCTAGCATCCATCAAAAATCCTCACAATATCAATATGTCAATAGATGGGTATACTGAAAATTTACTAACATAGACATCCATATTTTCAAATAACATGATGATAATAAACTATTAATACCTATATAAATCGTCAATATTTTAATTAAAATATCCATATTAATTCAATATTATAGTGTAGGGACATAATCATTAGTTTAAAAGGCTCATGCCACCAGCATCCAATATATTTTCATACCAATGAGTCTGTATATTTTTTAATTTTTCAACATTAATATAGAAATAAAACTACCCATACATATATTCTATCTTTAATAAAGGTCTTAAAAGGCTAATCATAACCACATTTTGGGCATCACCACATACACACCACGAGTCACATTATATATGTGTCAAAATAATATTTCAATTGAACCTTATATTCATGGTAATCCTTGTGTATCCCATCCACTATATAATATTCCAAACCTTTCCATAGGTATGTTTTGAACCATTTTAAAAAAGATAGAGATAAATATGTCTTTAAAAACCCCCATTGTACTCTAAAATATCAAGTTGGGTCAATAAGAGAATAAAGATAAAGAAAAATAGTATGTGGAATGAAACATGTGAAATTTTATCTTAATACTATGCTAATTCAGCATAACCTCAATAAAAACATAAAAATAGGGAACACTTTGAATCATATGTGGTATAGAATCTGTTCCATTTTCGACTAATCCAATGAATGCAGTAGTATCATCATCTAAGAGAGTATTATAAAAAAGGGTAACATAAATAGAGGTATATAGACCCCAATTAATTTGGAACATCCCTATGCTAAAAGGAATAATCATTGTGTTAATTTCCTTAAATATGAAAATAAATTCTTATAAAATTATAAACTTGGGATCCCATAATGTTATATTTGGTATACCACTGTGCGAGCTCGTCGAGGTTAACATTTTCTAATATAATTCATTATAACCAAATATAGTGTATACTTCATTATAAGTAAAATATATACCTTTATTTTATCTACTTTAAATGTTAATAATTTGAGAAATAATAAGTTCACAACATATATGTTATGTATCACTGTAACAACCAACACTTTAATATGAGTAATTATCCTTCTGATTTAACATGTGTGATAGTTTGTAATATAATATAATATAAAAGTAATTTTAATATTTCATTTAATGAATAAAAATAGATAAAATTTATGTCACAACAAAATTAAATATTATTGTCCAGAATGATAAAATAAATATTCAACACAAAGAAAGCAGGCCTGAATTTTTAGTAAAACAAAATTATTTTAGTTCATGAAAATATATTACTATGATCACCTTATAAAATTAAAATAAATAATATTATCATAAAAAAAATTTAAAACCTAATTTATTTATATAAACATTATCATATATTTTTATAAAATCATAAGTAATTTTTCTAACGGTTGTAAATTAAATAATTGTATAAAAATTAATATATTTCAACAAATAAAGATTTTATATAGTAAAATAAATTTCACATATTTGGAAAATTATTTTGAAAAAATTAATGTTAATTTTTGAAATCGTAAATTTGAAGTTATATTGGATTTTTTTGGGTATTTTTCTGAATTTTTTATTTTTTGGTGAATTTAAAAAATGTTGTTTTAATAAATAACATAAATTTTATGAAATAATCACTATAAAAGAATAACTTTAAAAATTTATTAAAATATTTTATCTACCAAATAACAAATTAGGGAGGAAATATTATCATTTAAAATAATCTATTCAAAATGGAAACCTATGCTTGATGTTTTAGAATGTAAGTCATATTTTATTCAAATAAAAACCCTTTTTTAATCTATTTTATTTTATTAATTCAAATGATCTCACTAAGTTTTAAATTGGTATAAACTAAAATAAAAATTCATTTATAATAATAAATCAAATATTATCATGGTGATGGATATTATTAATAATATTTTTCTTAAATATGTATGAATTCATTTTTATGGTTAATAATATATGTTTTCAAAAAAAATGGTGTCATGTAAAATTTTATTCAAATTAATTCTAAAATAATTAGATATTTAATTTAATAAAATTTATTCAATAATCATAATTACCAAGTTGAAATTATTTAATATCTCCATTTTCATTTTTTACTAATTAAAATATTTGACAAAGGTAAAAATGAGTCACCTAGTTAAATGTTAAAATGGGTTTAAAGTGTTAAATCTAGTGGTAATGTCTCAAAATATCATACTACTTATTATTTAAAATGGTGGGTGGGGTATTTCATGACCATAACATATCTTATACACAAGAATTATTAATTTTTATCTACTCTTCTGAAATATAACTCCCCTTTTAATATTAAGAAGTTAATATTTAAAGACACTTCACCCCACTCACTTAGAAAAGGACACCTTCACCACCCCACTTAATCACGTATAAGGAATCTTATATCAACTAAGATATACCAAAAACTCCTTTAAAAACTCCCAAATAATTCCTAGAGGTTACAGTTTCATCATAATTCCACATTTCAACAGCATTATACAATTAGTAAAGGAGTGTTCTGAAGGTGCAAGTTAAGAACCCCAAATCACTCTTTTTCATAATTTTATTCTTCTTTTACCACATCCAAAACAATTAAAATGATCATAAAATAATTATATCATTATCATTATTATTATAAGACATTATTATGTTTATTGAAGAATCATTATCAATCTTCCCCTATTAATTCAGAAAATGAAAACTATACCCATATTATTATTAGTTCATCACCTCCAAGAATGAAATATTTCATTTTTCATCGCCACCTTACACGGATGGTTATAAAATAGATTTAATGAAAAATTGTGATATTTATGAAATAATTATAAAAATTTAAAAGGGTGTTTTCCTTTTTATTATGATAATAAAAATAAATAATCGTAGTATTTTCAAACACAAAAAACAAACATACCAAGACATATTTCACAATTATAATATATTTAGGGTATCATACTAATATTTATAACTTTTATTCTAATATAATTATTAATAATATGAATATATAATTCTATACCTAACTAATTTATGAACATTAAATGATATATGAAACTGTTTCACCAAAACAGAAAAGGAACAGTTGAAACTACTCCCAACCATTGATCAATATTTAATAATAATAAGTAAAAAAAATTATTCAATAAGAAAATATAAAGTGTTAATATAGAAGTTACTACACATGAATATGGATCATTAAAAAATTATTAATGTGTCTAATTTATTATAATGGATGTAAAGGTATGTGAATACAAGAAGGAATCTATGGTAAGGGTGTTTTGTCTAAATTAATATTCTTTAAAACATGATTCTTATTATGAACAAATTTAATTTTATGTGTAAATAATATCTGATTAATTTATTATATAGTTAATAATTTTTTTTATAGAGTTTCACATTCATTTAACCTCTTCCTTTTTTTAAATCTATTCATATTTACAGAAGTTGAAAGGTTTTTTGTTATCTTTCATTAAATTAATTTATTTATATCCATTTGTTTTTATCTATATCCAAATATGTCTACTTTCTTACACAATATGATGGTGTTATATTGTATTACCTACTTCTTTTCTTGATATATATATTATTTCCATATAAACTACTTTTCAAATGATTCTAACAGTGAAAAAATCTAATTTTTTATAAGTGGTCTCTCGTCTCAATTTTGGTTCCAGGAGGCATATTATATAATAAAAACCTACTTTATTTTTATGTTATATATAAAGCCTCGTTGATATATTATAATTTTTCATATCTTTAATCATGGTTTTTAAATTTTTATTTCATGTTCACTCTTTGATGGGCCTTTGATCCAAATTTTATAAAATCTGTAAGGTTTTATTTTTCAATATCCTACTGTTTTTAAGATTATTTATTTCAGTGTTCCCATTTGAGGGAAATGAATGTTAATTTAATATTAAAAAACAATTATTTTCACTTTATCTGGTTATTTTTTTGTTTTATATACCTTATTATCATTTCATTTCCCTTTCATTCACAATTCAAACAAACTTTTTCCTCTATGTGAATTCAAGCTTGTTCTTTATTTACAGTTAGGAATTTTTCTCCTCCATGTTTGTATTCATTAAAATTTAATAAAATTTATTCTTTATAAGTAAATTATTGTTTAACATTGTTTTCTATTATCATTTACTTTTAATAAATTTTTTTAAAGTAAATATATTTAACATTTTTTATTCGAGTCATTTTTGACTTTTTTGGAAAAAATTAATAGAATAACACTTGTAATGTTCATAACTATAGTGACCTAATCCCAGAAATCCCAGAACCAGTGTCTATTACTAATTATATTGTCATGATAAAAAGTAATAAAATCCCAAAAGGACTGAATAGTTTACTGGTCTTTTTAAACCAGATACATTCAGGAGAAAAGAATACACTAATTACAACATATTTGTTTCTTCTTTATAAAAAATAACATTGAGATTAACTTTATTCTCTCTAGAAAATCCCTAAATATATTTCATAATATACTTCTTGGATTTCTAGAGAAAGAAACAAAATAAGAGTGAGCTCAAATGCTCAGTCAGGGAAAAATATAGTGAAGTAATAATGAATAAATGATAATAATAATTATAAAATTTTAAATAACCGAAACCACATTACATATAAATAAAATATTGATAAGGAGTTGTATAAAAATATGGAAATTTAATTACTAAAAACACATGACATTCAGAAAACTAGATAAGTAAAAATTAATTTAGTAAGGTAATAACTAGAACACATGTCATTCAAATAACTAGATAAGGAAAAATAAATATATAAAGGTATGAAAATGAATCACATACCATAGAATCAATTAACTAAAAATGAAATCTATGCATAGATATGTCGATGAAAAATATAATGGAATAATAAAAATTGAAACTAAATGAGGGAAATTCTTGATTATTAGATGCCATGTTTTCTATGCACATAGTACCTTTAGCGTCAAGACCTTTCATAATATAGTTTACAATACACTAGGTAAAAACCTATCAAGGGAAGCTAGATAAATGAACCATCCCCTGAGACTACCTATGCCTCGAGTTTCTATCTATAACTGAGCTCCACCCATGTTATACCAGTCCAAAACATACAATTTATATCGAATAATTTATTTAACAATTTGCCATATCAAATATCTGTATAGGGAAAGAGATACATATTTATCAATATTTACCCAAAAATAAAATAAAATTACAAGCTATCACCTTAAAAATTATATAGAGTTTATCCAATGAATATATCCATGATTAATGATATGGTAAAATAATGGAAATTCAATGTTCAATGATCATATGAAATTCAATATTTCAAGGGGACAAAAAGAATCAAGTAAGTGAATGAGAATACTATCCTTATCCAAATAAATCATAAACAATAAAGAGGAATATTAATTATGGTATCAATAAAACATACCCAAATTAATTTAAAATAAATGGTTTTTTTCATTGATGGATATAAATATTAGAAAAATATCTTTAAATAAATTCTTGAGGAAAATATCTTTTGTTTTCAAAAACCTTTTGAAAAAACTTTTCTTTGAAAAAAAAAATTAAAATAAATTTATTTAAAAATTAAACTTTTATATAAGAAAATTAAAATTTTAAGTAATTAGAATGAATAAATTTATAATTGTCACACAAGGTAAAAATAACATTCATTTTATATGATAAAACGGTAAGAAAAAAATGCCTTGTTTAGAAAGAGAAAAAAAGATTCCATTATAAACATTGGTAAAAGAAGAAAAGGGGTAAAATTTTCTATATCAAATAATTATTAAAAAAATTAATACACTTTAATAAGATATGGTTTTAATTAGGAAAAATGTTCTCCAATAAAAGAGAGAAATAAATTCAGGTTTTCTAAAAACCATTTTCTAAAACATTTTGAGTACCAAAAAGTGGGAAAATGGTACTAATACTTGAAAATTTAAATTTATAACCTGAGGAGTGAAAAATTAAAGGTTTTATTGAAAATTTTTCATATAATTTCCTAAAATGGAAATACCATTTGACAATCATTAAAATTATTCTTAAGGAAAATAATCTTTAAACATTCCAAACTATCCCATACCGCTTTAAAACTTTCTAAATCATAATAATCATGAAGGAATAATATTAAATTATGGTTTTAAATACCATTTAGATAATTTAATTGATATTATAATATATAAAAATCAATATTAGGTACACCACACAAAAAAAAGTAACTGGTGAATATGACATTTATCTCACAGATGTAAAAAGAGAGATGAAAATACCTTACCTTGCGTTTCCTTTTGGGTGAACATCATTTAACTTCATGAAAAATAAAATTATGTTAATCTTATACTTGATTTAGAAAAAATTTCATGTTTTTAATTACTTTTCTTTTACTTATTACCATGTATTAAACAACTACTTAAACAATTAAGCTTACGTCTGGTGTTTTGACCAAATTCAATTTATATTCCAAAAACAACTTTGGTAGGTCAACTATATTCAAAGGGTTCATTATATAACATCTATATAATAATAATAATTACATAATTATCATGTTTATAAATTAATTGTAGGTTTAAAATCAATCATTAAATATTATTATAAAAAATGAATCAATGTTACAATCATGGGGACAGTAAGTTGTACGTACGCATGAGTAACATTATCATTTTTCAATGATCATTATGGAAAGTAGGTAAGTAACAATATATATTTATATAATGATAATTATATCATAAATAACATTTTATTTAATCAGAAATGATTATATATATAATTCTTGTGATGTTAAATGAATCATATTGTGTCAAGGAGGCGGTAGTTTACAAGTCTACGAATAACATTATCACTTTGTGTGTGAATGGGTAAAAAAGAAAATGATATATATTATATTTACATAAATTTAATTATGTAATAAATATAATATATACGTTGTGTATTTAAAATATTTTTAATTAAAACCAAACTTTATACATTCCATGTATAGTGTGATAGAATCACATCGCTTTGGGGGGTGGTAGTACACACTTCCTCAAACAAAATTATCATATTTACACAAGATGGAAAGAAAAAAGTATGTTATAAATAAAAATTATAGAAGAATAAAGACATTATAAATATCATACATATCATATATAAATATATTTTTATTCATAATTTCCAATAAATAATGTTTCTAATGGAAAAATGGGCAATCATCGTTTCGTGAGGCGGTAGTCTATCGTACACAGAAACAGTATGTTTGTTACACATTAGATGGATGTGTGTGTAAGTGTTGGTCAAAACCTTAATGTAAAAACATATAAGTATACATAGTATAAAATTTTTAATATATTAACATGGAATAAGAATATTTGAGAGTGTGGAAAAGTAAATAAAATAAAAGAGATTGTTGGAAAGTGCTACCATAAAAATCGTGTAACTCCTTTTGGTTTATACCCAAGGGCTTCCTTTGAAGGATTAATACCTAAAGAGAGGATAAAAGATCAAGTGGAATGATGTTTTGAATCTATTTTGGCATATATTTTCCAATCCTAATTGGTTTGAGAGGTGTGTGTAATGAGGATAAATGGGGGTCTTTATAGTGGAGGAGGAGTGCCACTTTTGTAATATTTTGAGAATGGAATTCCTACCACATTTTTATTATTACAAGTGGATAAAATAATTGTCCAAAATCTATAAAATGGAGTATATAGTATAAATATTTCCATACAATAGCTCTTGGATAATTATATAGGTCATTTTGGGCCTTATGGTTAAGGTTTATTCCCTTATTGAGCTTAATTTAACCATAATCGATGTGATTAATTTTAATTACCTTCACTAATATTTTTGATAAAAAAACAAAGTTTTTATTTTTATAAATAATATATTATTTAGATTCAAATTATGGAATCCATTTTTTAAATTACAATCATATAATTGGTATAAATTAATTTAAAATTGATCCTGCAGGTGGGCCGATAATTCAGGTTTTTGAAGAAAAAATGTCTGAAAGTTTGCTATGTTTTTATAATCAATTTAAAATTAAATTTTAATTAAATTAAATAAATTGTTTTAATTTATAAAAATAAAATAAAATTAAACTTAAATAAAATTAAAACTATTATTTAACCTTATAAATAAATTAGATGAAAAATTAGTTTTGAACTACAATTCAGCATTTTCACTATTCATTAAAAAATGAAATGTTTCAGAAAAATATCAAAAATTCACCCAAGACCAATTATTATGTTTCTATTTTAAAAATTAAGTTTATTTTGACATATTAAATCAATAAAATTTTCAAAAATTTATATTTAAAATGGGTTCTCCATTAAAAGGCTGTAAATTTGCCTTTATAAAAATATAAGTTTTTATGAATAAAATAGGGTTTATTCTTATCTTATGAATATAAAACCTAATGGATGAATATAAAAACAAATTATTGAATATATAACATATACATTTATTTAATATCATTAAAAAATTGTTATTAATTAATTTTATTAAGACAAAACTCCTTTAGAAGCATAAAAATAATAATAATTCTTTTTATATCTAATTGGTTCATATCTTTGTTTCTCATTCAGTGGTAACTAATGAATTAATTTTATATTTTTGTAAACCATATATTTTAATAATTTAGTTAATAATATTCATAACTAATAATATAACGGAAAGGTTATATGATATTATATTAAATAATAATATTTTAATAAAACATTGTTATTTGGTGAAACTCAGTCTTCGTGTAATGCAATATATCATGGATGGTCGCTCTTTCATGTATAGTAAGTTATCAAGGAAGGTCTCTCACGCATGTAACACAATATATTGAGGAAGGTTACACTTTCTTGTAACTCAAACTGTCTAGGAAGGTCACTTTTGTGTGCAATGCAAGATAACTCAGTGTTGTGTGCATTACAAGCCATAGAATATATTATATTTATTTAAGATAGTAAATATATTATAAATATCATATTATAATATTTATTTTTTACACTTGGTGTTTCATATCATAAACACTATTGAATTCAAAGTTGTACTTTATAATTTTAAGATTTTATATTCTCCCCACCTTAATTAAATTGCATCGTCGCAATTTAAACTCGATCTTGGTAATATATTGTTTGATATTTCATTTGTTAAAAATATAACATCATAATAACTATTTGTAAATAATCCTTTATAAAATATAGAATGAGAATTAAAAAGTTTGTATGGACAAACATGTAACTAGGTATCTATGTAAGAGAACATTATTGGTAGGTAGAGATACGTACTTGGAGGGAAACATAAATATTTATAGGGAGTGACTGAGGTAATAAATCAGAAACAAGTGAATGATCAATAGAAAGTTAAGGGCCTCAAATCCATAAATATTTGATGATTTAAGATACCATTGGTTTCATAGAAATTAAGGTATTAATACAATATTTTATTTTAATTTGTTTTCCTAATGTTGGCTAATTATTTTACTGAATAATAATATACAAAAACTATTATTACATTATAGGTTTAAATTTCATGTGAAAAATTTACATCTTTTGGTTTCACTTCGATAAAATTTCAATTCATTCTTTACTTTAAGGAATTATTATCCAAAAATTAAAATCTATGCTTAAAGCACTAAAAGAAACTTTTAAAACATCATAGGGCCTATAAAAGAGTGAAAATTAAAATTATTTGTCTCTAACTATCTTCCAAAACCAATATAGTTAATAGATTAATATCTAATCCAAAAAAGTGATATTATCGATTCATCATTAATAATTATTCATAAAATCGTTTAACTAAAAACAATAAAAAATTAACCAGGACATTGTGTAGGTCAGTGGTTGGTGTCAAACCCTTATCTTCCTTCAGTCAAGTGTTTAAGACTTACGGCCTTTCTGAACATGATAGGTTATCACCCTCCATATATATTGTCCTTTTTTAAAACCATATTAAAATAATTTATAAAATAAATATGATGTACATCCTTGAAATAAGGTTAATCATTAAATATCCTTTCAACTAAGGTTTTCAATACAACTTCAATACATAAATACTTAATCCATTTATTTCCACATAGGTATGACCTTAGTCTAGGGTTTATCCATAATATCATTTATAGTATTTCTAAATCATTACAATTTATCTTCAATGTAAACACCATTGGTTTAATCTAGGATATTCATTTTCATTATATATTCAAATCCTTTATAATGGTTTGAAAAAAATATGAATTATCCTAAGAATATCCCATGGTAGTGTTAAACTAGATGCATAGTAATGATCGTTGTCATGTATCAAGATACCATAAATCAGGCTCGGAACACCTTATTGGATTTATTACTTCTAGGTACATCTGTAAAAGATACACATCTACTTGTAGTATCCAAACAGAGGTGTATTTTTAAAACGACCCATATAATCTCCACCTTACCAAAATTCTAGGGTGTCCTTATATACTTATACTCAAATTATACCTTTAGGTTTATGTTATCTGACCAATTTTTTCCTAAATCTAGTTCCCAAGGTTTCTACTAAACTTCCTCTCATACCAACTATAGAGAACCAACCCTAGAAAGCCTGAATTTGTTATGTTCTACTAATTTCATTATCATGATTACAAGGAATCAAATCCTGAAGGACAGATTAGTTTAGTATTCTTTGTAAACCCTATAATACATAAAAATATAATACACTAATTACATGATAGTTTTTTTCTTATTTACAAAAAAATAACTTTGAGGGTAACTTTATTCCATCTAATAAATACCTGCTTATCTTTCAAAGTACACTTCATGGATTCCTGGGAAAGGAAACATAATAATGGTGAGCTCAAATTCTAAGTAATGACAAAATAAATAATAATCAATAATTAATCAGTGAGAATAATAATTATGACATGGTAAATAATTGAAATCACATTCCATATAAACAATAAATGAAGAAGGAAGTGCATAAAAAATATGAACTGTAATAACTAGAAACAAGTTCCATTCAAATAACTAGATAAGGAAAAATCAACATGGCAAGGTAATAACTAGAAACACATTCCATTTAATCAATGGACTAAAAATGAAATATATCCATATATATGTCAACACAAAATCTCATGGATGAATAATAACTGAAACTAAATGAGGTAAATACTTGATTATTGGATACCACATTTCCAAGGTACATGGTATCTTTACCTTAAAAATCTTTAAAACGACGGCTTACAATATACCTGCTAAAAACCCATCTAAGGCAGCTAGCCAAATGAATCATCCCATGAGATTACAAATTCATTGACGGGTTATCTATAACCAGGCCTCATCCATGTCATACTAGTCCAAAACATTCCTCATATATCGAATAATCAACTTCACAACATTCCTTATCAAATATTCATATAGAGTAATAGATATAGATTTATTAATATTTACTAAAATAATCAAATAAAATTAAAAGTGAACACTGTATAAAAAAAGATATACAGTTTAGGTAATGAGAAAACAACTGAATCTAATTCCAAATCATATGTATAGTAATTTAACTCATTAGTTTTCAACTGACGTGAATCATAAGAAATTAACATATCATTCTGCATCAGGTTGAAACCAAGTCCTTTTAATGGAGCAACACTTTAGGTGATAAAATCACCCTCTTTAGAAGGAAGGGCCAAAATTGGGGCATTGACCAATATTTTTTTCACTTCCTGAAAGAAAAACATTGCATTATCCAATCCAGATAAACCTAACTACACTTTGTGTTAACATAGTTAGTGGGATATATAATTGAGAAAATATTTCAACAAAATGTCAGTAATAACCCTTTAATCCAAGAAAAATATTAATCTCTATGACATTGGTAGGTCTTGTTCACTCATCAAAAACTTTTTCTTTAGCATGATAAAAAGTTATTATATCTTTAGAAGAAAAATATCCAAGGAAATAAATTTTTTTCAACCAAATTTTACTCTTACCAAACATTCCATATAGTTTATTTTATTTTAAGGTTTGTAAGAAAATCCTTATGTTCCTTTTATATTCCTCATGGATCTTAGAATATATCAAAATTTCATCTATAAACACAACCAATAACATATCTGAAAATTGATAGAAGACACTATTTATAAGAATCATACATATATAGGGTGAATTAGATAATCCAAACCGAATAACTAAAAAATCATAATGCACATATATTGTCTAAAATATTGTCTTCAGAATGTCATTCTTCTTAACATTTAGCATATGATACCCAATCCTCAGATCAATACTTGAAAACACTAAGGTCTCTAGATCTGATCAAACAAATCATTTATATGAGTCAAAGGATAATTTTTCATAATAGTAGTGTTATTCAAGGCTCTATAATGAATTCAAAGTCTAATGGATCTATCTTTCTTTTTCATAAATAAAATAGGAACACCCTATGGTGGAGTGTCAGGTTGAATAAAACCTTTATCAAGAAATTATTACAATTGACTTTCCATTCTAAAAGTTATAATTGATCCATTTGATAAGGTGTATTATAAATAGTCTTAGAATTAGGCACTAAATCAACAATAAATTCAACTTTCTAATCAGGAACTACACCAGAAAAATCCTCAGTAAAAACATTATTGAATTCATTTACTATTGGAATTTTACTAATCATAACTATTTATTTTTGTAACAACATTAGTTACATAAATTTCACTTCAATATTTAATCAATTTATCAACTTATATGTATGTTATCAAAGGTATTAAATCATAAAATAAACCTTTATTAGCTTTTAAATATATTTTATCATGATAAAATAAAATCTAATCCATACCCAAAATGATATTAAATTGAACTATGGGAAGCTCAAAAATATTTTTGTAAAATGAAACCCCACTAATGGAAATAGAAATATTTTTATAAATCATGTTTTCTATAATATTCTCACCATGAGATTTTACCAAAAGTTCTATCTTACTTTCATGAGGTGATATTCCCAATTTTCGAGCAAATTTCATAGAAATTAAAAAATGTGCAGATTCATAGTCAAATAGAGTTTTTTAATAATTCAAATAAACCAATAACATACCTTTCACCACTTAATTTTATGGCCCAATATCATCCAAATTAGTAGAAAAAAGATTTTTCCACACCCATTTTATTTCTATCTTGATGGTCTCCAGCCTGAGTAATTAACTTTGGACACACATTGACATAATGTACAAACTCATTGCAACTAAAAAATATTACCACTAGATTTTTTTTTATTATATGATCATATCCCTTGAATTCAAGATCCATATGAAGAAAAATTAACATATTAGAATAACATCCAAGAATATATATGACATTCTCCAGGATTTTTTTAACACACTTCTCACAAGATGGAAATTTGAGTTTCTTACCTATAAAATTTTTTGATTATTGATTTCCCATTGTATTCCAACGAGATCTATTCTTTTTCTTGTTTTCATGGAATACATTATCATCAGAAAAACTCATTTCTACCATCTCAACACATTGAAATTGTTTCACATAGCTCTTGAACTCATGATAAGTCAATGCCCTTCAATGTCTTGGATTTAATCCTAAGTAAAACTAATTTATCTTACTATTAATATCTTCGAGAAATTTGGGACTTACCTCGCCAATTGAGTGAATATTTTTTCATATGGAAATACATAATCATCCTCATTTTATCTCAATTCAAAGAATTTGTTTCCATCCAAATTGAAATAGCCTTAGGAAAATATTACTCATGGAAAATATTCATAAATTCATCCGATTCTAAGGCATAAATCTCTTCAATTTACAAAATATTCTTAACCACTTACCACTACTGGTAAAATTAAACTTCGAAATGATAAATTTAAAGAGTTAAAATTTGATGATTTGAACAACCCATGATATCAAATATATTTTCTATTGATTTAATCCATCCTTTAGATAGCACAGGGTTAGATGATCCTCTGAATGATGGGGGATGTTGTCACATAAAATGCTCCACTATCATCATGTTTATATATAGTGGATATAGTTTCTATTTTTTATGGACACCACCACCATTTTATCTTATTTCAAATGATCCATCACAATAAAAAACTGCTCAGTTCCATTTTCAACCATCTTGGGATGTTGATTTGAAAGGATATTTTCCTCTTAGTGTATTCCCACTACAGCTTCCTTGTTTCCTCTATGGATAATCATTCTGAATAAATACATTTTAGATGAATCAACATAGTAATCTATAAATTCTATATCATTATAAATTTACCATAAAGTAAAATCTTATAATGGAAGGATATTGACACTATACTAACCTCTAAAGTTATCTAAATCTTTCCTCTAATACCAACTAAAAGATATCAACCTTAAACATTACATAATCTTGATTTTTAGACAAAAAATTACTTTCTTTCACACTGATTATCTTTTCATGTTTATTATTTTAAATAATTAATACCCAAATCATACATAAAAAAATAGAAAATTACAAAGTGTACACTTTAAACTAGTTTATATTTTTTCTATAATATAAAACTTTTAAAATAAATCATGATCTATTTATAAAAACAATTCTTGACTTTGAACATGACTTATTCTAATCCTCTTATCATCCTTAAATCCTCTGAAAAACATTAAAAATGTGGGATGATCATAAAAATCTTAGTAAGGGATATAAAAATAAGTAAGTCTTCATTTTATTGATAAAAATTAAAACCTACTAAAACTTTATCATAAAGTAACACTATTCACACTTAAGAAATAATAAATACTTTCCTTTGAAAATAATCTCATTGATTGACCTTTTTGTAATCAAAATATTAACATAAAAACCATATAAATCATATAAAACACAAAAATGTAACTTTGGGAATTATTATACTTTTCACTCTAATAAATGGAATAACCATGTGGTTGACTTCCATAAATTTCACTCTTAAAAATATAATATACATGTGGTCGACTTATATATCCAATGTATTGGAGGCATATAATGGACCCACTAATCATTTTTTAATCATGAAACCACTCATCATTAGTTAATCACATAACCACTCATCAAATATACAAGTCCCATTATCTAATCTTAACACATAAAATAATTAAATTGTCAACATTTCACTCATACAATTTAATTTGAAATCACAAGAAAACATTTTAAAATATTGAAATAATTAATCCATTTTCCAAACCCATTTTCTATAAAAAAATTAAAAAAATAAAAAAGAATTATTTTTATTTAATAAAACATGTAACTATGTAAAGGAATATAGAAATCAAATAATAGTCATAGTGGTACAAAAAAAATTTTCGCTATATAAATTAAGAATATAACATTCCTTTTGTCATTTAACAAAATGATCAGTATAAAACATGTAAAAAGATTCCTTTTTAAAACCATTGAATGAAATTAAAAAAAGGCATAAATTTCCTTTTTAATACTTTTAAATACATATAAATAAATATTAAAAATAATATCAAGAATATTTATATGGAGAAAATTATATCAAAATTAAATCTTTAATCATTCAAAGTATCCCACAGCACTTTGAACATTTAAATAATATGCATTATGAAAGAATAAAATATAACCGAAACATTAAATAACAAGATAATAAGTAAATTAATTATATTATATGTCAAAGGAGTTGTATATACACCTCATAAAATAAGTTGGGTGTATAACATCAAAATATGCCTCAATGAAAGGAGATTGATATGAAATCCCTTACCGTGATAGAAATAGTTAAATCATAAAACTCATTAAATAATAACATTAAAAAAAACTTTAAATATCATAATAATAGATAAATTCATGATATAACATATAAAAGGGTTTTAAAATTCACCTTATAAAATAATAAATGTTCATAACATCATGATATGTCTCAATGAAAGGAGATTGATATGAAGTCTCTTACCTTGAGTCCGACTTGTCACGTGTGTCTTTATATTCCCGAATAAAAAAACTTATTATGATTACTAAATTATTTCATAACCTTTTTAATGTTTATAATTAGTTTTATTTCACATATTACATTTTTTTTATACAACTACTTAAATAATTATGTTTATGTCGGGTGTTTTGACCATATTCAGTTTGTGTGTCAAAAATGACTTTAGTTGGTCAAATATGGTAAAAGGGGTAATTAATAAAAAAAAAATACTAAAAATAATTACTAAATAATTATAATATTTATACATAAATTCAACTCTTAAAACCAATCATCAATTATGTTTATGAAAAATGAACCAATGTTGTAATCGTGGAAATAGTAGGTCATGCATACACCTGAGTAACATTCTCATTACTCAATGATCATTATGAAAAGAAGTTAAGTAACATTTATCATTAAATAATGATAATTATATAATAAATACCATGTTATTGAATAATATATACTTATATATATAATTATTTTTATGTAAATTGAATCACATCGCGTCGAGGAGGTGGTAGTCCACACATCCAAGAAACGAGGACATCAATTTTTCAGTGTGTGAAAAGGTAAAAGTAAAATGACATATTATATTTCCAAAAAAGTAATTATTCCATGAATATAATGTATATTTTATTTATGTCACATATTTTAATTAAATATATCCTTAATAAATTCTAGGTAAAGTGTGAACATATCACATCGCTTTGAGGAGGCACTAGTCCACATGTCCAAAACGGTGTTATAATAGTCCTACAAAATGGAAAGAAATAATGTATGTACATATAAAAATTAAAGAAGTATGAATACATAATAAATATAATATATATATATATATATCATATAAAAATTATGTTTCCATCATAATTCCCAACCATGATATGTGAAAAAAGTAAAAATGGATGACAACGTTTCCATCATAAATACATGTTGAAGAATGTTGCCTCTTTTCGGGTTACTCTTTTTGGTTTTCACAAAAGGCGTTCCATGGTTGGATTTAAGCCCAAAAAGAGGACTCTAGGGGGTGGTTATGTATCTTTGGATCTTATTTTAGAAGTATTTTTATGAGATAATTGTCTTTATATGTGTGAAGAAATGTGAGATAGTGAGTGCCTTTTATAGTGGAGGAGTAGTGGCATTCTTATAAATATAAAAAGGTTAAAACTATTAGGAGCTCTCACATACATTATTCACCTCCAATAATGATATAAATTAAAAAAAAAATATGATATATGATATAATAATTTCTATAAAATAGGATTTTTACATATTTCTAGGTCATTTGGACTCTTGAGACTAAAGTTTTACCATTAAGTAAATACATTTTTCCCTATTGTAAATAATTTCAATTAGTTTCAAAAAAAAATTGGTGAAAAACTAACATGAGCTTATTATATATTATAAAATATTCTTATTCTAAATATGTAATCTATTTCTTCAAATTCTAACCAAAAAAGTGGCATAAATTAATTTCAAATTAATCTTACCAATGGGATGACAAAGTGGGTTTTTAAAGTGAAAATGTTCAAAAGTTTGCTAATTTTATATATCTAAAATCACTATGAAAATGATTATAATGACCTAAATTGGATTAAATTATATAAAATTGATCTAAATATACTTTAAAAAAATTCAAAATATAATATATCTTTATAAATAAATTAGTTTAAAAATCAGTTTTCAATTAAAATTAAGTTTTATTTACAATGCATAGAAATATGAAACTTCCCAAAAAAATACCAAACTTTCACCCAAAGTTAATTGTGATATTATTATTTAAAAATTTAATTTATTATTTATTATAAAAATTATACAATCCTCAAAATTTATTTTTAAAATAGGTGCGCTATTAAAAGGCAATAAAATTGTTTTTTCAAAAATAGAGCTTTTAAGTGTAAAAGTGGATTTATTCTTATCTTATGGTGATAAAATATTTTGGATGAATTTAAAAACATTTTATAAAAAAATTTAAACATATTTTAGTTATTCCTATTCCTTCCCTCTAATAAAAATTCTAGGAAATAATTTTTATGTTAAAAAAACTATTAATAGTGTACTGTTGTTTGGTATAACTCAGTCTTGTGTGCAACGCAAGATTTTGAAGAAACTCAATGTTGTGTGCAATGTATACTATTAAACATAGAATCCATTTTTTAAAATATTACTATAAAATTAATAAATATTAATAAATATGATAAAACTTATTTGATCATTACCTAGGTTGTTATAGTAACAAACCTAAAAATATCGTATTGAGTTAGACTCAATTGACAAACCAGTGCACCATAGTAGGCCCTATTACACACCTGGTTTGACATTCCCAGTGGATATTCTTTGGAAATTAACTCACTCATTACGAAACATCATTAATGATTTAAATATAATATGAATATAAATTTCCAAGGATAATACTAACGTGTCAAAAACCAACTTAGTTTAACCCTAAACCAGTAACCTGAGCCGGCCCGGGGAAAGACCTGAGAAGCATTCCTGATCCTCTAAGGCTGGTGAAAAGCGCCAAGGGCATAAACAGAGGCAATGGAAGTGGTTTCACCCAATGAAATAAATAATGACAGTGGAATAAATAAAAGAAAAACCCAAACTCAATTGATTTAAAAAATTTACATCATTTAGATTTTCAAATAAAGAAACACAAAAGTGAGAAACAAATAAAACAAAAATAGCCAAGATGAACCTGACACCAAATAGCACCTCCATGTGAATCTGAGGTTCACTCTCCAACCAAACACCAACTATCACCCGAGGCGACTGAACCAAAGTTGGGACCTAAAGAAGAACAAAAAATAAGAAAACACTATAGGCATGGGTATTAAAACACTGTAGGTAGGCCTGGATTAATCTATTCCCAATTCATACCCTTTAAAAAATTAAGATTGATTTTCAAGATTGAAATACAAGCTATAAAAATAGGTTTTTCCATAATTTACATTTTAGAATAAAAAATCACAACCCATTTCCCTCACATTTTAAAACAAGGTCCATTTGTGGCGATAAGTTAAGTTATAGATAATAAGGATAAAATGGAACCAAATAAGAAAATTTTCATTTTTCATTACAAGGAGAAATAGGGAAAACACTTACCTATTCACATTGTCCTTTTTAAGAACTTTTTAGAAAAATTGCAAATTCAGAATTTCCCAAAAGATCACCCAAATACAAGAACAAGGGAGTATATTCACACAAAAAGGGAAATAGATAACGATACTAGTGTCGAAGCAGCATAGGAACACCTAGGAACTTAGTGGAGAACCAAACAATATTATACATGGGACTCATCCTGAAGGTACGCTCTACACGATGACATCAAAATTCCCAAATTCATGACCGTCTCACTAACTATCCAAGTCAAGGGGCCCAATACCATATAAATAAACCCAAGTTTCTACCTACTATGGGCCACTATATAGTACAATAACCTAGACTGGTGCAACAAACGTTCTCATAAATCCACTTTTCTATGCTAGATTCTCATTCTATGTTCATAAGGGGGTGTGCCAAAAATTCAAGCAACAAGTCAAACATATATACTATCATACACTACCATAACTGACACCACCCTGACCTCATCAAGGAGTATCCCATGCCTTAAAGAAAGGATCACATGGGTGGAGTCCCAAACTGAGGACATTCCCACCAATTTTCCAATCAACTAGGCAATGGATCGCTCCTAGAGGGGTTTTCTAAATAATCAGTTCAAGATGACAAATGGGACTTTTAAAATTTTCAAGAAATAATATATTTTATAAATAACCACACATAAACCATCTTTGTAACAAAGAACACCTTTGGAAACCCATTTCATTATTCCAACCCACCATTCAAATCAAAAGGCACTTACAAGGGCCAAAGGGGTGAACCATTAAGCACTTAATGTGAAAATCCCATTTAAATACTCAAACAACCATTTTAAACATCATAACATCATTTTTAAAAGCTAAAGTATGCCTTTAAAAATCACATATCACTTAAAATAGCCCACTGGGAGATTTATCCAACACTCTGTGAAAATTCTTTTCCAATTATTCCAATCAAACACAAAATAAGTGGAAACTCACTAATTTCACATGATATAATTATTCTAACAATGATAAATGCCTATTTATCAATTAAAGGAGGTGAAAACATCAAGAAATCAAGGTAAACCTTATTTAAAGAAGAATATAAAATGGTGTCCTAACTCAAGAATGGAGAAACATCTGAAATATGTTGTGAAATATCAATCGCACCACCACCACACTTAAGGGAGAAATATTCGACCTAAGACATCAAGATTGAACCCAAAAAATTAGGATTAAACCCTAAAAAGAGGATCCCAACCTCCAAAGAAAAGAAAACCCAAGAAAGGAGAAAACCCCAAGAGAAACGAGAGAAATCAAAGGATAAGGAACTTACATGGAGATCCCTTGAATAAATCAATCCAAAAACACCCAATGGAGAAGAGGCGCCCAGATCGAACAAATCCAAATGGGGGAGAGAGGGGAGATTTTGGGTTAAAAATCAAGAAGGGAAAATGGAAAAATAATACTTTTTAAAAAAACTGGGAAGGTCACACAGTTAGTCATCATATTCTACCAGTCTATGTAGTAGGCATGTGACTACTACTTCCAAGGGACCAAGGGACTATATGGTTACTTGGAAATTACCACAAGACCATGCGGTACTCATGCGGTAACCATAAGGTAACCTTGATCAGGGTACTTTCCACCCCAAAAATTCTCATTTTTCCCCAAAACCTTAAAAAGAACCCAAGGAGGAGATCTAGTCCATGTATAAAAGAGGAAAACATTCCAGTAACTCAAACATGTCACTCTCGTCCCCCAAGAAAAGAATCAAAAACTGAACCAAACTAGAACCAATGATGAATTTCAAAACCTAAGTGAGACAATTCTCCTCACCATGATGCTTTCTATCCCTGGAAAGCAGACCCAAAGCTTAATCAGGAAGAAGAATCGCAATTCCTTCACAACCTAAGGATATTTCTAATGAAAGGAAAATTAAGAGGTAAAAAAGACATTACCAAAAAGAATACAAACTAACAAGAAGAATTTAGGGGACCAAATTGGGATCCCTACTAAGTTCCACCACCCCAAGAGTTTAAACACCTCTAGTTGATCAGTCTAAGGACAAGAAACCATCACCACACTCCAAAGAGAACCTTTTTAAAACCCTACTCCAACTAAACATTGGAACACTCACATCCCAACCTCTTACTCAAAAAGAGGACATAGAAGTAATTGGTTTCCCTGAAGAAAAATCACTGCCAACAAAAATTAGGAATAGAACCAAGACACTGACATGGGGAGTCCCAAATAGACTCCCTACTATAAGTGACTGGCTTACACTGTTATCCTTCATGATAATGTTTCAATGAGACCCACAATGGGTCTCCCCACCATAAAAACTAACTATATCCAATGAACTTAAGAATTTTTCTGTATGAACCAAGGACCACTACCAACATGGGGGGGAAAGAGGGATTATCTAATAGACCATAAAAACCATGATAGACATACACCAAACACTCAACGTTCCCCAGAAAACCACCAATAATCAAAAAATAACTAACACAAGAAGAATGTAAGGGGCATAAAAAGGAGGCATGCATTTGATGGAAAACAACCATTAACATCTTAATAAAATAATAAGGTTATGCCTCCTCATAACTAAATAGAAAAAATTTCACATCTAGATGGGTCACAACATGGGATAAAAGTTCCCACGGCACCTTCCACCAAATAGAAGAACTGAAACAAAATGACTATGTATGAGGATTAAACTATGTTCAATTCCCACAAAGTGAATATGACTTAAACCCAAGCCTTTCTACACTGCCAGGGATCTCCTTAATATGAAATATATTCACCCCAAGACTTATTGCTAGATCTCCAATGATTGAATCATATTTTACCTCATAATCAGGCTTCAAAAACACCTGAATAGAATAAACAGATTAAAACTTTAGAAAACACACTTCCATTGAAATAGAAGTTCACAAGGGTTCGGAAAAAATCACTCTTACAATGGAAAGAGAACGAACCACCAAAAAAATCCAATGGAAAAGACTATTATAATGATGAACATTATAGTAAATGAGACCAAAAACTGGCCCTAAATAGTTACCTACTCCTTCAAATGGGATGTGGTGTCCTTTGAAGATCTGGGTTTGGATTCACAGTGCTTCTTGGAAACACATCCATAGAACCACTTTAGGTGACCCAAACATCAATAGGTGTGCAAGGTTCTTGGATCACTCAAGAATGATGTCCTATTATGATCAATCTTTCAAAAATAATGGCAATTCACAACAATGCACCACAAATAGGTTGACGAGAGGTCCTAAGGCCTCTTAATTACCCTACCAATACCACCAACAATATTATGCTTTCCATTCTGATTACCATAGTTATATTCACCGCATTTGAAGACTTGTGGAAGATCGTCCATCTCAATCCCTTCGGCGAGGCTATCTTTATCATGAAAGGCTTGCCTCACCTCATCAGATAAGGTGTATAGGTTGATCTCCTCCAACTTTGATTGTAGCTCGAGACGAATCTTGAGCTAAAAATTCTGAGCTTTCATGGGATCATTTACAACATACCATGGATCATATGGATCTAGGTCTGAGAAGTAATAATAGAATTCCAACACTGATCCAATTCCATATTAAAAACTTCACAACTACCTCTTATTCCTCACCTTAGTCACCTTAAAGAAATATTTTTGGATAAATGAATAATTGAATAACACCCTTGTGAGATCTTTCTCAGACTTTCTTCGAGACAAATACTTCCACCATTTTTAGGTTGGGCCTTCAAGCATAAAGGTAGAAAACTTTACCTTTAATGTCTTAAGAAACTTGGGGAAAATGAATTCCCTCTCAATCCTCCACAACCACTCCTCCAACTCAACAGGATCCTCTTGACCATAGAAAAGAGGAGGATTTAACTTCCAAAACTCAAGAACATATTCTATGGGTTGATCAACTGGAGAGTTCACTAGAGATTTACCACCTGAAGCTACATCTTGGATATCCCTCAAACCCTTGTGGGGTGGACACTAAGAAACAAGGGAAATAAGGAACCAAATTAAAACCAATCCAACAACATGGATCATTCACATCAAACATCACAAAATAAATATCAACTTTCAAAAATATAAGGTAAACATTGCACCACCACAAGCTATCAAAACATCAAATTTTCCCTTAAAACACTTTCAAAAAGAAAAAAATTTTGAAATAATTCCACACCCACCAATGGTGTCCCATAGGCTCTACCCATTCACATCTGTGTTCCATACTGGGCACCTAACTATTTTGTCATAAATACATATGCATGTGTCCACTCACAAAAACACAAAATGAAAAACATTTAACTCACCCTTACTTTTCAAAAACCATTATCCAAAAAAATTTAAAATCCCATCCAAATATCAAAAAACCCCTTCCAAAGAAAATCCCACCATTCAGGAAAAACTCATTTTTGAACTTTTCACTTCAAATGTAAATCATTTCCTTTGTTTTAAAAATTTTATGAAACTTCTTGAAAATTTACCAACCACCTAGTCGAAACCATTTATGTTTTACATCAAAAATTCATTTCAAAAAAAACCCAATTTTCCATTTACCCAAACAAGGTCATTTCCATTTTAAATTAAGTTTTTCAAAATTCAAAAATGAGAATTTTCAAAACAATTTTCATAATTAAAGAAAACCCAAACAATTCACAAGGGGAAACTAGCATCGATGTGTGATTCGATCATATGGTAGGCAGCCATATATCAATCACGCTACCATCATAGAGAGCATTCCAGGGTAATTTTCCCAGCTCCACATGGCTTGCAAGGCCCTGTGAGCTCACAGAGTCTACTTCCCAACTCCTTTTTCATTTCCCAATACAAAACAACCCATGATAACCAAAGACACTAAAAAACCCAAACATACCATGGTAATCTAAGGTTCGAAATGAGTAAGAGTTCTAATTGATCTTCCCACACTTACACCTCCAACCCGATAATCCAACTCCTTCTACCTAGAAGACCCCAAGTAACAATGGAAACTCTAAAAGAAAGGTCATCAAAAGAACCAACATGATATGATACTATTTTATCATGAACCAGCCTATTTCAACCCTAAACCATTCACCCGAAACAATCTATGGAAAGACCTGAGAGGCATTCCTGATCCTTTCGGGATGGAGAAAAGCACCAAGGGAATCAATATAGGAAATGGGAATGGTTCCTCCCAATGAAATAAACAAGGATAGTTGAATAAATAAAAGAATAACCCAAACTCAATTGATTTCAAAAATTCACATCATTTAAATTTTCAAATAAAGAAACACAAAACTGAGTAACAAAAAACCAGAATAGCCAAGATAATCCTCACACCAAATAGCACCTTCATGTGACTATAAGGTTCACTCCCCAACCAAACACCAACCATCGCCCGAGGTTATAGAACCAAAGTTGGGACATGTAGAAGAAATAAAAACAAGAAAACACTATTGGAATGAGTATTAAAACTCAATAGGAAGACTTGGATTAATCTATTCCTAATGTATATCCTTTAAATAAAGTAACATTGATTTTTAGGTTTTAAATACAAGCTATAAACATACGTTTTTTCAGACCTTACAATTCAGAATAATCAAATCACAACACAATTCCCAAAACTTTTAAAAAAAAGGTTCATTGATGGAGATAAGTTAAGTTCATGGGGAAGAATAATAAAAGGAAAAAATAATAAACCTTTCATTTTTCATTACAAGTAGAAAGAGTGAAAACACATGTCTCTTCATAGTATTTTTCTTAAAAAAAATTAGCAAAACTACACTTTCACAATTTTCCCAAAAGAACACCCAAAACTAAGAACAGGGGAGTACAGTCACACAATGAGGACAATGTCTAACGATACTAGTGTCAGACCAAAATGGGAACACATAAGAACTCAGAAGATAACCAGAACATACTATACATGTGACTCATCCTGAAGGAAATCCCCACTCAATGACATCATAACACCCTAATGCCTGACCATCACCCTGCCTGGACTGGTTGAGGGGCCTGATCCCATAGTAATAAACCCAATTTTCCACTTGATATGGGCCAATAACTAGTACAATAACCTATACTAGTGTTGAAAATGTTCTCATAAATCATCTATGTTATGATAGGTTCCCATGCTAGGTTCGTAAGGGGATGTTTCAAACAATTAAAGAAAGATGTCACACATATATACTATTATACATCAGCATAAGCAGTACCACTCCAGCCTCCCCAAGGATCATCCCATTCCTTAAATCAAGAATCGTATAGTTGGAGTCTTAAGCCAAGGACATTACCACCCATTTTCTAATCAACTAATAAATGTCTCTCCCCTAGAGGGGTTTTCTGAAAACCAGTTCAAGATACCAAACAGGCCTTATAACATTTTCAAAAAATGATCTAATATATCAATAATCACACGCAAACCATCTTATCAACCAAAAACACATTTGGAAACCCATTTCATGAATCCAACCCTCTTTTCAAATCAATATGCACTTATAAGGGCTCAAGGGGAATACCATTAATCACTTAATGTGAAAACCACAATTTAAAGACTCGAACCATTATTTTAAACATCACAGATTCATTTTTAAAAGCCAAATAATTCCATTAAAAATCACATATCACTTAAAAGAGCCAACAGGGATATTTATCCAATAATCAGTGTGTAAAATCCTTTCCAACTATTCCAATCAAACACAAAACAAGTTGAAACCAACTAATTTCACGTGATATAATTATTCTAACAATTATAAATTCCTATTTAGAAATTAAAGGAGGTGAAAACATCAAGAAATAAATGTAAACCAAATTTAAAGGATAATATGAAATGGGGTCCTATGTAAAGAATGATGAAACATCTAGAATCTGGTGCGAAACTTAAATCACACCACCATCACACTCAAGTGAGACAAGATATGGCCTAAGACATCAATATTGAACCCAAAAAAATTGGATTCAACCCTAAAAATCAGATCCCAACCACTAGAGAAAAGGAAACCCAAGAAAGCAAAAGAAACCCCTATATGAAAGAGAGAAATCGAAGGAGGGGAAACTTACATGGAGATCCCTTGAATAAATTGATCCAGAAACACCCAAGTAGTGGAGTTACAAGAATCCTAGAGAAGGGGGAGGAGGATCATATGTTGAAAAATTAAAATGGGGGATAAAGGGATGATTTTGGGTTAAAAAACTGAGGAGGGAAAATTAGGAAAATTCCATTTTTTTTAAAAAACTGGGCAGGTCACATGGTTAGTAAACACGGTCTTATAGACCGTGTGGTAGCAGTGTGACCACTAATATCGAGGGACTGAGGTACCACAAGGTTACTTGGAACTTTTCAGAGGATTTTATGGTAGTCATGCAATTACCATACTCAAGGTATTGTCCACTCCAAAAATTCCCATTTTTTCCAAAACCTTAAGAAAGAACCCGAGGAGGAGATTTAGGCCAAGGATAAAAGACGATAACCTTCCAAAAACTCAAACCCATCACACCCGATCCTCAAGAAAAGAACCGATAACAAAACCAAACTAGGACCAAATATTAATTTTAAAACTCAGGTGCGACATAAGGTGTCATAGATTAAAAAAAATTTCCTGACATAGGCATCATATAAGTGATTTTTTTCATGATTATATGGTTTTCTATTATTATTATCATGGATCACACTATGATTTTTAGTTTTATTCACTGGATAGAATAAAAATGAATCATGTTAACATTGAATCTGATGGAAAATTATGTGACTATAAGAAATAAAACTGGATGATGACTGGAGAGAAACATATTGTGATTATACCTAATCAGCTATCGTGATATATGATTAACCATGTAACTTTTTGTGAGATTTTGGACACATAAAATAAGAGGAATATAGTCTTTTATAAAATTTAATGTGGTAATGAACATAAAAGAAATAATATTTGGCTTTTTATATGTCAATAAGGTGAAAATAAAACCCTAAAGAAATGTCTTAAATGGTGGTGAAGATGTTATCTATGTTGAAAATATGGTCATAGAGTGAAAATTTTTACAGGAGTTAAATGTATTATCTATGGAGAATGTGGGAATTATCCAACTAAATACCATAACTAAATAATTATCTTCTATACCAAGGAATTAAATATCCCAGTTAAATCATTAATGTTTAAGGATTACAGTAATCATATATTAGGATTCAAGAACTATTTTGAAGAAGTATTTACAAAATTTTATTTGGGTTATGAAAAAACTAAGGATTATGTTATTTTTAGGAGTATATATGTCTCTGTTAAGATTTATGGATTATGTCATGGGTTTATAAGTTTGAGGTGGATTATATGTTCAAATTATTAGGCACCCCTCGTGAGGTTTTATGTGATGGGAGTTTATCAAGATTAATAACATTTTAAGAGACATTTATGTAAATACAATCCTTTGGTTTTAAGTATTAATTCCTTTTTTATGAAAAATGATTAAATTTATTAATATTATTTAGGGTTTATCTTATCTTTAAGGAAAAAATACAACTTGTAAGCCCAACAACAACATGTTTCATCTAACAAGGCCAGAGAGATTGAACCCATAACCAAATGGTGACAAGGGTATAGTGCCTACCAAGAGACTATTTGAAATATTAATTATGGTGCGATGATATAAAAGGGATAAATTTGTGATTATATATCTTAATTATTAATAATTCATCATGTCAAGGATAAGATAAAAATGTATAAAAGGATTATATAACCATTATACATAGAAAAAATGAAATATGAATATATCACTATGGGTTTTGTGGTCACACTCCCCAAAATATCTAAAGGGAATAATGCTACATGGTTTGTAGTTGACCATCATAAAAAATCATCACTATTCATGTATATCAAAGAATATTTCACTTTGGATAAGTTTTATAAGATATACATTAAAGAAGCGGTAAAGTTGTATAGACTACCACATTAAATTGTATCTAATCGGGATAAAATGTTTACCTAAATGTTTTGGTGATGTATTCAGAAAGATCTTGATATAGAGTTGAGTTTCATAACAATGCATCATCCTCAGATAGATGGTCAGTCTTCAAGAACAATTCAAACACTAAAGGATGTGCCAACATCTTATTCAATGGATTTAAAAGGTGTTTGGGATCACACATTCCTCTAATTTAATTTTCTTGTAACAATATCTTTCACTTGAGCATTCATATGGATCCTTATAAATCCATTTAAGGAATGAGGTTTAGAACTCCCACATACTAGAATGAAGTTGCAGAAAGAAATATATTGGGACCTGATAAAGCTGATGAGATTATAGATAAGGTTAGTGACATTCAAAAAAAATATAATGACTATAAAAATTTGACAAAAATATTATGCAGATAATTTTTTATTCAATCTAGAATTTAATTTTGTGGGAAGCCATTTTTATGAATTTTATCTATGGAATAAAGAAGGAAAAACTCAGTGTAAGATCCTAAACTTCCTGGATATGTCTCATGCTCGTTTCTACATATTCTTTTACCCATGTTTTTATTATACCTATTTTGGGTTTTTCATTGGGGTTGTCTTAGGTGAGTTTATATAATTTTAGAATCCCATGTGGCTATGAATGATTGGTTCATGGTTAGATAAACCCATGAGGTTTTCCCTAGAAAATGGTGTGCCCCTTTTTGAGCCACATAATGTAGCTCATGGTTTGACCAAACTGTGTTGCATCCCTCTCCAAACCATAAACCCTTAGACATTGGGGGTTTACATAGTTCTCACACTATTGTTTAAACTGTGAACCCATCGAGGACTAACCATACACCACTGATTGTAGGGGTTCATAGTTAAGGCACACAATTTGGAAAATCATGCACTCGATCCAAGAAACTATGTGCATGGGGTTTGAAACCCCTAAAATTTTATTTAAAATTTCTCACACCCAAAATTTATATACCTAATCACCCTATTTTGACCTAACATGAATTGAATTTTCCTTGGAGGATTCTCAGAGGATTCCTAAGAAACTCCAACACCTTTCATGGTGATTTGAAGATCCATATGATGGATTGAATCCTATATGGTATATAATATCTTCTATGTTTGGGTTCCTCTCTCTCCTATATTTCTATCTTCTTTGAGATTTATGATTTCCTCTATAATAAATTAATTAAGAAATAGGTTTTTATAGACCTAATTTCATTGGATATTGATCCTGGGTTATGATTCTAGATCATCCTTACTATTGTGTTTTCAATCATTCTACATTGTATTAAAGGATATTTGTTGGTCAAAATTCATCCAAGATCTTGAGCTATGTAGTCAAATTGCTAATTTTTATAGTTTTTATTATGATAGTGTGTATGTAATTATGACATTGGGTTGATATGTTGTGAAATTTTATTTAAATTGTAAATAGTGAAGTTAATTTAATGAAATGGAGAAAAATTTTATGGATATTATTTCACCCATTTGACATTACGAGACCAGGCTTGAGGTAAATCCTTTGGGTGTGCTAATAATTTAAAATAATGATTTATGAATTATAAAAAAATGTAAAATGGGTTAATGGAATTGAACCAAATCCTTATTGTATGTAAGATAATACTATATAATGGGATGTTTTCCATAACCTTGAATAGTTAAAGGGGTGTGAAATAAATGATGATAAATGCAATAATGGTTAAGTTTTTATGTTCTTAATTGTGATAAAATTGAAGGACCATAGTTGCATTTGATAAATGAATTGGTATACCACTACGAAAATTGATGATAAATGAGTTACGAATGTGGAACCATAATATGTGATATTTGTTAATGGTTGATCAATGAGTTGTGGGTCATGGACTACTACTCACAATATATATTCCATCATTATGAGAACATTTATTATTATCCATGAGATTATTTATTTCAATTGTCATGACATCAAGGAATTGTGTTTATGTATTCATAAGGAACTATTTGTTTATCTATTTACACTGCATTGTTTATTCCATTATTATGCCATGTTAGATTTTATTTTACTCTATCTCATACTCAATGTTTAAATTCACCCTTTTCTATTAATTTTTTATTTCCCTGGGTAAATAAGAGGAGTATTATGTATGAAATTCTAAGGATAGTACCGATGGAGTAATAATGACACCATTAAATAGTTATTTTAAGCACACTAAATTTTATGTCATAATAAATTAATTAAATTTATAGCTATTTAACTATTAACACCATGATATTTTTTGAAATATTTTTAAAAAAAATTCTTTGATAGCATGTATTTCATGCAAAACTGAGTTTTAACGAACCACAATATACTATTAATATAATTATTTAAACATGAACATTATAAAATAGACATTAAAATTGGATGTATTAATAGTAATAAAAATATTTTAAAAATATGTATAAATTTTTTATATAAAAAAATATATTTTCTAGTAAATTCTTTATATGTTTAACAAGTATATATTTCCAGCAAAATGGTTCTTATTGGTTTTTGTGAATAAATAGTGTAATTAATTTCTACCAATATTATAAAATGTATTTGAAAAAATGAACTTCATTTTTTTAATTATTCTATTCAAAATTTTCTTAAGTTTATTTTTTGTTAATTTTCCAAAAATGATAATTTTTTTATGAATAGTGAAATGTACAGATTTTTATTGAAAACTGCCTTTTCGTTTAAAGGATTGATAAGGTTAATTTTTATTTTAAAATTATTTTAAAAGTAAAATTAGTTTAATTATATTAAAATTAATCCAATTTAAATCATTTTAATCAATCTTATATTTAATTTAGATATTAAAACACTTTATACTTATGAAAACATTTTCCTTCAAACCTCGCTTTTTTGTCACGTCTGCAAGTTTAATTTTAAATTAAATTTTACCACTTCTATGAATTTAATTTTCAAATATATATTCCATATTTTAAATAATAATAATTAATGTTATATAATAATTTAAACTTAATTTTTTTCATAATTAATATTAAAAAAAAGTAAAAATTAATAATCACAGTTAAAGTTGAAATGGGTTTACTAAGGAGTTAAACTAAAAAATAACGGATAAAATAACCTAAAAACTTTTCAAGTTCATATTTTATGTCTATATTTATACCTTATAACATTTAAGGCTTGAGAGAGATCCATTTTTTAGCTTCTTGGATTTTAAATAACATGTTTATAACTTTTCTTTTCAAAAATTCCAAGGGTGTCCTCTCCCCCACTTATAAAACTCCAACCGCTCTCCTATCCTCTCCACAATTCCAAATACTTTTGACTCAGAAAATACCTACCCAAATACCATACTTATATCCATAACTACGTCTTATAGGTATTATTTTTATTATTAAACACTCTTATAAATTCATTAGGTATAAACCTAAAGAGGTTCTTCGGAGAATAGGTAAAATTATAAACCATGGGTTTTTGTTTTATTTATTCTTCCACCTCCTTAAAATATTTTTCAACTATTTTGATATAATAAAACAAGTATATACCATATAATTATATGTTATTATTTTAATTTAATAACATATATCCATCTCCTCTTCTATCAAATGGGAAATGAAATTATCGATCGTGTGTACGGTGGACTACCACCTCACGAACCAATGTAATTTTTTTCAATCCCCACCTCTCACCGTAGAATATAATGATGTATTTAAAATATTTATATAATATTTATGAAAAAATTATAAATATGTAATTATAATATTATATCTACCTAATTACATTATGGTATGTTATAAAATAATAATATCACTCATGTGTATGTACGGACTACCGCCTCCACTACGATGTGATAATTTTTTCATTTTATTTTGAATTTACTGGTAATAAAGAAATATTAAATAAATATATAAGAAATATACTAAATATAAATGATTTTTTAAAGTTGGTATATTATTTACATTCCTTTTTTCTAACCGTTGAGAAAATAGAAATAATGTTCATGTGCATGTACAGCCTACTGTCTCCATGAATGGTGTATTTTAGTTTTCTATCTCTAACTTTTATGGATGACTCTAAATATGTAAATAATTAATATATATTACATTTATATCATTTTAAAAAAATATATTATGGAACCATGATCAAAGTAAAAGGACCTAAAATACCAAACCAAAACATACATGAAAGTGAATCAAATATTACCCAAAATGTGATTTTAACAAGACATTTGTAATAAATGGATGATAAAATATTATAATCAAATCATATATAGTATGATATATATTATTATGGTTATATTAAATATTTATAAAAAATTGTATTTATTATACAAGAGGTTTTAATGTGTACAAATAAAGTCAGGACTTAAGGTAAGGGATTTCTAGTCTCTCTTTGATTTCTAGGAGACATATGTTATATTCACCACTCTTTTATTTGTGATTTATATAATTACACTTTGACATGTAATATCATGAATATCATTATTTTCAGAATATTTAATGTTTCATTTGATTTTATTCCATAATGGGGCTTATGATTCCAAAGTTTCCATTGTTGTAAAGGATTTTTATCTCAATTTTATGTTTGTGGGACACATTCCATATTCACCACTTAATTATTTTATGTGGTGTATATACTACCCATGAACTTATTTTATGATTAATATTATGGTAATCATTTGGACTTAAATATCCGTATAAGGTTCTTTATTTCATAAGTAATGCTATATAAAAGTAACTAAAGCGGTAAAGTATTTATGTTTCAAAATCATTTTAATCAGGATTGTATATGCTTGAATTTATATTAAAGGAAATTATAGGATCCATTAATGATAAAAAAAAACCCTTAAATTTTATTTTCCTATATTTATTTCAAGATAATAGACGTTTTCCTTTCATTTCCCTCTCTTAAATAACTCAAGATACAGAAATAATGTTTTTTAATAAAAACCAACTTTTTTTCTCTCTTCAGACAAAAACCTTTTTTCTTCCATATACATAGTTTCTAAAAATGGTTTCATGAGTGTTTTTATTATTATACTATTATTTTTTAAAGTAATTCTTACCCATTCTTGAATTTTTTAAAATTGTTTAAAAAGAATCTACTTGTCATTTTTTGAAGGAGGTAATTTTGACTTTTCCCCAAAAATGTAAAACTAGACTTTAATTTAACATGTACAACATGGATAGTATTTTCTACCATCATGAACACTTAATGGTTTAAAGTATCCTGTTTAAGTTTCCAATATTATTTTGTAACAAAAAAATTATTTAATGTTTGATAAATTTTAGATTTCAAATAAGTGGTTTCATAATGGAAAAGATATTTTCTATAAGAAATGTTCCAAGTGATATTTCAAAATCATTTTGCATATAAGATGAAATAATTTGATCTTACTTAAGATATACTAGGGATATGATCCAATGATAACGTCCTTATTTTTCTTTATATGGTTTATATTTATTATGAAAAGATGATTATGAAACTCTTTCTTTTTCTTTGGGTTATTCCATGATGAATTAGTGAAATTGGTATAAAATCTATTTCTCTTCCATGGGTTATTATATGATGAAATATCTATAAAACCCATTAATTTTCATGATTTATATTATGATGAATGTTTTATGATATTTTGGTACACATAGGTATGATTTTCATTATATGAAGGATTGTGCCTATATCTCCCTCTAGTGTAATGGTTAATCGTTAATGTTTTATAATCTCAAAGGGTATACTATTGGTTATGTCAATCTAAAAATAGGGTACATGAGAGGTTATACCAATCCTAAATGAGGGTGCATGGGAATATATCTCAATCCCAAAGTAATTTTATGGGTGTTTATCCCAATCATAACATGTTATGAATGTCTTGTTGGATATCCTAAACATAATATTTTATATACTTATGTTTGTAAAACATATCTATGTATTATGGAAATGTTAATCTCACATGGATTATTCACTTTGACTCATTTATTATTCATGTCTTATGAACTTAAAAGATTTATTTCATGACTCAAGTTTATGGTCAGTGATATGTTCTCGACCTTTTATACTCATATTCTGTTGATATCTCCCTTTCTTACCCTTACTAAGAAATTTATCTCAACTTTTATTATGTTTTAATTCTTTAGTTTAATAATAAAGGTATGATGTGAGATTTTACTAAGAATATTTATAGTTATTATGAACTTAATGGGTGATAATAAAGTTAAACTATGAACCAGTTTTTTTATGTTTTCAAGTATCCAAAGAAATGGACCTATATGGTTTGGGCATGGATTATTATGTTTTGTAATGAATATCCATCTATTAATATGTAATTTTTTTTAATTAAAATTATGAGTCACTATATTTTGTATCATATAAAGGTTTAGTTAACCTTTGGAAACTATAATGATAAAAATTTAGCAAGAAGCCTTAAAAATCCTATATATAAGAGAGTATCCTAAGTTATAGAAAAGAATTAATTATGGTTTTCCTAGAAAAACATCCTAGTTTAGATATTATAAGTGGATATATATCTAGAATAGTTTTACCTAGGGGTAATAATCCCAAAAATGGCACATTGATATGGAATCGATCATCACTCAGTCCATGATATTGAATGTTTCTACACACCTTTCTTGACACTGTTGGGGGGATATGCTTCGGTTAATTAAGATTTTATTTATAAACCATTATGAAGGATTTGAATAAATGATAACCATGAATGACTTAGTTTAAACCTAAGGTGTCAAATATTGAAAAAACGTTTCATGTTTTAGACATCCTATAAATGATTCTTCATGACTATGTGGTTTTTTCCACTATGATTAATGTTTATCACACTATGATTTTTTATTTGATTAGATGATTGTAACATTAATGAATCATGTCAATGTTGAATAAAATATAAAATGTATAGAATTTCTTCTTGATTAACCAACTTTTATAGGATATGGAATGAAAAATATCATTGTTACGCTCAAATAACATTCTCAAGCTATGAATCAAATTGAACTTCCAACTGAGAAATAAAGGGAACAATGTTCTGTTGTTTCCTTCATGATGTAGCATCCACCATATTTTAGTGGTTGTTTTGATCCACTATTTATAGATAAATGGATCAGTAACATTGAAAATATATTTTCCATTCTCCAATGATTGGAGCATGAAAATTTCATTTTGGTTGTCTATCATTTAGATGGTGAATCAGGTAAATTGTGGAATCTTATCAAAAATATGGGGAAATTTGATGAAATTAACTCTATGGAGTGGAGTGAGTTTAATAGATTATTTTTTAATAAATACATATCTCATATTCTTCATATGAAAATGAATAAGGATTTTCTTAGCCTAAATTAGAAGGTTGATGAATCTATAGGTACCTATAAGGAAAATTTTATAACACTTATGAGTTATGATTCTTGTATTATCATTTAATCTGAAGGTAATGTTGATTGATTATTTAGTGGATTAAAAATAATTCTACAAATTGTTTTATCCCTAAAGGACTTCAATAGTTATGAATAATTTTTTTGATGTTCTCTCAATGTGGAACTAGAGATTTGAGTTACCTAACAATCTCCTAGTTTTTGTAAGAAATGGAAGGTCGAATTCAATGGAAATTCTAAAAACAATGGAGAGAAGAATATAATCCTTACTTTAGGCTCAAAATGTGAAATGAAACATGGTATAAGTTGTATTAATGAGACTAATAAATGTTTTAAGTGTGGAAACTAAGGTCATAAAGCTACTGAATATTAAAGTGATCGAAATAATTCATCAAATGATTTGAATAATGAGAAATATTCAAATATTTCCCCACCCACAATCCAATGCATCAAATTCAACGAGAAAGAGAATTGCGATAAAAAGTTATCAAACCAAATTCTTAATTATTATGATCAATGTTAAAAACATATTAAGAATAGATACAAATATAAATCTCATTTAATCACTATTTCTGATGATCGGTGTTATAACAATGAGGTAAAGTGTACACTTACCATCCACTCTAAAACTAATAATTTCTTATTTTATTCTATATTTACCCACTATTTTATATCTGAATCATTTTATAAGGTTATAAAAATTTTGACACAATGATTAGATATTGAATTAGTATTGAAAACCCATAATGGTATGATGATAGCATCTCAATTCTATGATTATTCTATAGTTAAATCATGTGGTAATGTGCTTCCTCAAAATATTATCATTATCCCTCTAGTTAAAGTTGATGTTATTAGGAATGGTTTTTCTTTCTCTACATAAATCCCACATAAGTTTCCAAGGAAAGGAAGTTGAATTTGATATACCAAACCAAAATATGATTGTCTTTCAGTGTGATGATAAATACGAACTTCTAATGTAAATCACATCCATAAATGGGTCTTGATTCATATTAAAAGGGGGTATATATCTAATATGGTTGGGGAGAAACACAATGTCAAATATATGCCAATATTTTGGGAGTTTTAATATTTATTTCTGGAATAACTTATTATTATTCCACATAATCGTGAATTTTAGTTCTCAATAGAACCCATACTAGGTGTCTAACCTATTTCAAAGAATCCCCTATTTCCTCAATTGAGTTACAAGAAATGAAGAAGAAAACCCAAGATAACATTTACATGGAATTAATTTAGACAAGTGTGTCACCATGGGGTGAAATGATTATTTTTATTAAGAATAAAGATGTATCAATGAGACTCTTTATTGATTGTTTGGTACTAAACAAGATCACAATCAAGAAAACGTAACATACACCCTGTATTGGTGACTTGTTTGATAAACTACACAGAGCTCAATACCTTTCCAAGATTGAACCTCATTCTGTATATCATCAATTGAGGGTCAAGAGGGAGGATATACCCAAGATAGAATTTTGTACAAGATATGGACACTATGAGAATATATTGATCCCATTTGTTCAAACAAATTTTCTCATTGCCTTCATGTATTTAATAAATAGAGTCTTTAAAGAATACCTTGATCAGTTTTTGGTAGTCTTTATAGATGATATTCTAATATATTAAAAGAGAAATAAATAGAATGAAGGTCATTTGAAGGTTATTCTAAATACCCTAAGTATGGATAAGTTTTATGAAAAAATTACTAATTATGAATTTTGACTAAATAATGTTTCATTTTTTGGTCATATAATCTCAAGAGAGGGTCTATAGATAGATCCATAAAAGTTATAAGTTATATAACATTGACCCAAAATAACCACTGTGACTGATATGTAAAGTTTTATGGTCTTTTATGGATATTATAGATGGTTTTTAGAGAATTTATTATGAATATATAATCCACTCACCAAGTTAACTCTTAAGGGAACAAAGTTTCTATAGAAGGTTGAATGTGAGTAAAATTTCATGAAATTGAAGAGATGATTAGTCAGTGAACCTATTCTTACTATTATTAAGTGTAAAATGGTTTTTAATATATATTTATTCATCCAATAAGGGATTGGTATGTGTTCTCATGTAGAATGACATGGTATAAAAATTGAAGATTCGTCAACAAAATTACTTAACTCATGATTTAGAGTTAACTGTAATTGTTTTAAATTAAAGATTTAGATGAATTATATTTATGGAGAAAGGTGTAATATATATATATATATATAATATTAAGGTATATATTCATAAAAAAGCAATTGAACATGCATCAGATAAAATGGTTGGAGTTGATAACGGATTATGACTGCTCAATACAATACCACCATTGGAAAGAGAACAAGGAATTAAATGATTTAAGTTAAAAAGATAAAGATAGCTTATCAATGATGAGGATCAAAAAAGATCTAGTATTTTAATATTTTAAAAACTGGATCTTGAAATATTGAAGTAAGGGGATAAATATTATCTTTTTAAAATGATTGTCCAACCATCAATCCTAAAAAAGATTAAAGAGGCCCAGAAACAATATGTAGAGTTCTAGAAAAAGGTCAGAAATTTTTATGATTTTAACCATGATTATGATGGAATAATAAGGTTGAGGAACCCTATATGTGTTTCTTCTATACCTAATATGAATAATTATATGTTAGTGTAGGATTAAAGTTATTCATTCTCTATTCATCATGTATATACAAATATGTATATAAATTTTAAATAATATTTATGGTGAGATAGAATGAAGAGATATATTGTAGAGTCTTTATCTTGTTTCTTGGTATTCCATCATGTTAAAGTTGATTAACAAAAGTCTAGGGGTTTTTAAAACTGTTAACCATACCAAAACAGAAATGGGAAAACATCACATTAGATTTTTTTGTGAGACTCCCCAAAATTTCTAAATAACATAATTATATACCTCAATTCATATTTTTTTTTTAATTTTCAAATGAATCTTTTGAAGGGGTAAGTGTGAACCCACCACAAGTCCAACCATATACATAACCCTCCCATTGTAAAAACCCAAGAACCAACCAGATATACAGCCCCCCCCCCCTACAAAAAGCAAAGAAACATACCCTTTATAGTTTTCGGCATTTCAAAATTCAAATTTCAAATGCAGAACATCACAAAACACGAGCAAAAACTAGAATATTCCTGGGATGCACGCACCCTGTCACTGCCTACCTCCATCCATCACCGTTAGATAAATCCACTGCCTGAGACATCTCTCCGAAATCATTGCATAAAAACACTCCACGAGATACCCGAGGACTGACATCTAGTACACCTCATCACCTATATCGCCCCTATCAACCTCTTCACGATCATCATCAATACTTTGAGAAAATTACTCACATGTTTTTGTCACCCTATCATTACCAGAGCTGGTAACCGGAGCGACCGAAAACTCATCAACAAAGACAAACTCTAAAGTCCACACATCACCTTTGCCGAACAACCAATTAAAAGGCTCATTCCTTGGAGAATTGATGACTACCCGAACACCACCTCTAAAAGCTCCAAAAAACCATCCAACTCAACCGACCTGAAGAGGAGAAAAGGTACCCCAGGCCAGGGTAGGGTTAAATCAGCATGAGATTCTAGGAAAAAGAACCTTTTACCAAGGACCATTAGAGCAGACCAAAACCCCATATCTAAAAATCAACTACACACAACACCCTTCGAGAAGAGGCTTAACAACCGAAATAAAAACCATACAGAGATAGAAACCCTTGACTAGAATAAACATAAACAAACAAGAGGAAGCATTAATTGAATCCGTAAAAGGAACTGGGGATTGAAACCCTGAAAAGAAACCCCATCCGAAACTTGGGAAACTGAAGAATAGAATCTAAGAAACGAAGAATTGTGCCTTACCCCTAAACCCACCGCCATAATCCAAAACCCATCTGAGGAACCAAAAAACCCAGCCAAGATGGGTTTGTGTGTGTTGGGTCATATCAGAAGATCAGGGGTGGAAGGGGAGAAAGAAAGAAAACTCTATAGAATCACAAGGAAAAGAACCTGGTGAGAAGGAATCCAGAGAATATGAAAAGGGGGACCATCACTATTGAGAGGCCAACAGAACCCGAGAAAGGAGATATCAAATCCAAAACGAAGGCCTAAGTGAAGAAACCCTAGAAATAGGAACAACGAAGCATCTGGAGGAGTAGGAAAATCCCATCACCAGTTAGGAGAGCGTAAAACCCTAAATCGAGGTCGAGGCATAAATATGAGAGTGGTCCTGGGGAGAGTGGGGCGCCATAGAAATTCATAATGCCATATGGGTTATAGTCGATTTCCCTATAGAAATAACACACTTCATCAATATAAAAGAATATTTCTATTAGGATCATATTTCTAAGATATATATTAGGGAAGTGGTATGGTTTCATGGGGTACTATATTTTATTATATCTGATCTGGATATGAGGTTTAGCTAGAAGTTCTAAGGAACTCTTCAGTATAACCGGGATATGGAGTTAAGTTTTAGTACTACATATCATCCTCAAATAGGTAGTCAGTCTGAGATAAAAATTCAAACATTGGAGGATATGATAGGATTTTATTTTATGGATTTTAATGGTGGATGGGAGCAACACCTTCCTCTCATTCATTTTTCTTACAACAATAGCTTTCAATCGATCATTCAGATGGCCACTTATGAAGACCTCTATGTAAATAATTATATAACTCCATTTTCTTGGGATTAATTTGGAGAAATAAATCTATTTATACTATATATAGTTGAAGAAATGATATATAAGGTTAAATATATTCATTAAAAAATAAGGGAATCACAAAGTCGATGGAAAAGTTATGTTGATAATTGTAGATATGGTCTTGAATTTGAAGATCCTGAGAAGGTTTTTTTAGGAATTTATCCATGGAATGAGGTTTTAATATTTTGTAAGAAAGGAAAGATAAGACCAATGTATATTTTCCCATTTTATATTATTGGTCCATTTGGTATAGTAGCTTATTGTTTTTCACTTCCACCGAACCTATCTCAGGTTCACAATGTGTTCTATGTATCTCTCGTGAGAAAGTACATACCTAATCAATCACTTGTATAGAACTTTGAGATCATACCATTGGAGAATGATATTTATTATGTGAAATGACTACTGTATTTTGTGATCATATAGAGAAATTTAGATGAAATAAGACCACATGCATGGATAAAGTTTTTAGAAAAACCACTAGCCTGAGAAAGCTATATGGGAACCTAAGGATATAATGAGGTATAGGAATCCTCATTTTTTGTAACAAAGTGACATAATTTATAGAGATAAATTAATTTCAATTTTGTTAAATGTAACACCTTAAGATTTTATAAAATATTTTTTAAAATAAATTTAATTTCTTTTATACCTTTCATTACACGCAACGCCTAGTTTTTGCAAACCAAGATATATTATTAATATTATTATTTAAATGTGACCGTTGTAACCTAGCTATTAAAATTTATGCAATGAATAGTTTCAATAGTAATTTAAAAATATTTTTGAAGTTTTATGGTCAATAAAATATATTTTCTAGTAAATTTTTATATGTTAGAAAAATACATTTTTTCCGCTGAATGGTTTTTATTGATTTTCATGAACAAATAATATAATTAATTTATACCAATTTTATAAAAATATATTTTTAAAATTAAACTTCATTTTCTATATTATAATATTAAAATTTTCATAGGAAAATATTTTTATAATTGTTTTAAAATAATAATTTCTTAATGAATAATGAACATTCTAATTTTTATTGAAAAATGACATTTCATTTAAATAATTTATAAGGTTACATTTTATTTTAAAATGTTTTGAAATTAAAATTAGTAAAATTATCTTATAATTAATCTAATATAGCTCATGGGAATCAATTTCATACTGAATTTGTATATTAAATATTTCTATATATATGAGAAAATGTTCCATGGAAAACTCCTTTTTCGTCACGTCTATGAGTTTAATTTTAAATTTAATTCTACCAAATATGTGAATTTAATTTGTTAAAATATATTACATATGTTGAATCATAATAATTAATATAATATAACATGGTCAACCTAATATTCTGTCATAATGAATAGTAAAAATGTGAAAATTTAATTTCCACGATTAAGGTTAAAACGGGTTTAGAGTGGATAAACTAAAAAAATTGGAGTTAAAATAAAATAAAAATATGTTCAACTTCTATTTTATGGACACATATAGGCTTTATGACATCAAATATTCTATAATGATCTATTTTGGTTCCTTTCTTCACCTGAAAAATGCGGGTATAACTTTTTCTTTCCAAAAAATCTGTGTGTGTCCTCTTCCCCGCTTATAAAAGGTCACCCTTCTCCTCTTCTTTACACACTTAAAAAGTATTTTTTTCATAAAATACACACCAAGATACATTCCTTAATTACCTAGCCACATCCTAGAGGTATTATTTTTATTAAGAAACCCTCCTATAAAGGATTTAGGAATAAACTTAAAGATGTTCTCGAAAGAAGAGGTAAAATTATTAACCTTGTGTTTTTGTTTTATTTCTTATTCCCCCTCCTTAAAATATTCTTAAACTATGAATATATAATAAAAAAATTATAACATATAATGATATTTTATTATCTTAATTTCATAACCTATATCTTTCTTCTATTTTATAAAATAGGAAACAAAATTTCCAATCATGTGTACAACAAACTCCTTCATTGTGAACCGATGTAATTGGTATTTTATTACCACCTATCATAGCTGGATATAATCATGGATCCAACATATTTATATGACTTAACACCATAATATTCTAAAATAATAATATTTTATTTTATATCATATGATATATAAAGCACCGAGCTTAAACAACACACAAAATATATATTGTTAAATTTAATCTCTTTGATAGCTTGCGCAACACGTGACCCCAATCCTAAATAAACCATAAACCTTTCAAATTTTTCTGAAGAATATGTAATATTATTAAATGAGAATTTCTATTTTGTTTCTTCTTCCACATCCTTAAAATATCATTAAACCATTATTATATGATAAAATTAGTATATTAAATATAATTATATGTTATTATGTTAATTTTAAAACTTATAACCATCTCCTCTTCCAAAAAATGGGAAATGAAATCACCGATTGTATGTATGTTGGACTCCCGCCTCGCGAACCAATGTAACTCGTTTTCCATCACTACCTGTCAAGGTCAGATATAATGATGGATTTAAATAATTTATATTATATTTATGATATTATTATATCTTTTAAATTATAATATCATATTTACCTGTGTACATTTTATGTTGTTTAAATTATGATAATTTCACTTGTGGGTACGGCAAACTACAGCCTCATAAAGTGCTGTGATTTTTTTTTCACTTATTCCTTACATGGAATGTAATAAGGATAAATTTTTTGAATATATTTGATATATATTAAATTATATTTATTATTTTAAGTTAATATATCAATCACTTCTTTACCCATTAACCCATTAATTAAATTATAACATCGTTCTTGCATACGTATGACCTAGCATCTCCACGAAGCGATGTGATCCATTCTACATGTTCAAATTTCAAAAATGACAATAAAAATTTATATCATGAAAAAATTGATATTTATAACATTAATATCAATATATATATTATGTAACTATATAATATATTAAATAATTAGAACTTTTATGACAAAATAGGCATAAGAAAAAAAAGGAAATTAACACTAGAAATAATGAAAATAATGAAATATTATTAACAAATAGGTGATAATATATTATAAAAGGATCATATATAATATTATAAATATAGAAATGATTATTTTATAAAGTAACAGCATGATTAAAATCATTATACATGAGTTTAAATCAAGCTAAACCAAAAAGAAGTTTTGGGTATGGGACTTCATCTCCATTTCCCTTCGTTAATGCATATTGAAATGTTATGAATCTAATTAATTTTATATAGTGTATATACTTACCCTTTTACATGTAATATCATGAATAATTCATAATTCATTGAATTTAAATTTTCACTTGGAGTTATTTCATCCAAGGGTGATTGAATTAAAAATTACCAAGTGGTGATGAATTTCATAACTCAATTTCTTTTCATTAGGTTATATTACTTATTCATTATATTTGAAATTATAAGATTATGTGTGTAATGAAATTTTAATATAATTTTATAATTTCTACTTGTTTTTTGTTTATTTAAATTTTATACACATAAAATATTAATTGGTTAATTCTCACTTCAACATTTTGATCTTTTTAGAGGTTTATTTTACAATCTCATTTTAATCAGGGTTGTTTTCCCTTGAATTACCATCAAAGGAAATTATTTGATCATTAGATAATAAGCACCTTTAATTTTATAATCATATTTTTATTAATTAATTTTTAATTTAATATCAACATTTTACACTATTTGGTACTTTAAATGAATAAGAAAATGTTTGTTTACAAAATTTAACTTCATTTATCATTGTGGTCGAAAATTCTTTTTCATCAAAATCCATGTTTTCTAAAAAAATTAATTTTTTTTAACATTTTTGAAAATGATTATTAAATTAATTTTCACCCATTTCCACTTTTTAATAAATTTTTTGAAATTAATCTTCATGTTGTATTCAAAATATGGCTCGTTTTGTCTTTACCAAAAAAGTGAAAGGAATCTTTATTCTAACATGTATAGCATGAATGGAATTTCCAACAAACATGACCATTAAATTATTTAAAGATTATTTTATAATATAAATTAGTTATTTTCAAATAAAAATTATTTTTAGAGTTATTTTTGATCCTTTAGTTTTAGAAAGTAATTTTCAAGATGAAAATTATATTTTCCTCAAGCATGTTTTTAAAAATATTTTTATGTTATTTATATTCATCAACGATAATATCCCATTATTTTTCTTATACTTTAAAATGAATATATTGTACTGATACCATGTTTATTCATTATAGTGATTTTTTATGATCATCCTGGATAAGTAAAGTATTGACATTCACTTTCTAGGTTTATTTTAACAATCATTAACTTTCCATTGAAATATTCACTTTCCTATGATAATTAGACATTAAATATCCCATAAATATCCATATCATTGATCATGGATATTTTTATTGCATAAACCATATATCATTTCTCCATAGGGTGTTATACAGTGAAAGTTATTTTTTTATCCAGGGAAATATTTATAAATATGTATTCTATACTCAATATATATATTTAATGATAAGGAACATTGTTCATGAATTAAATAGATTATTAAATATATAAGGAATGATTTGGGAATGAAGTGATGGATGGGGCCTAGAATTATATATCCCATTGATTAATTAGAATTATCATGAGTTGATTTAGTAATATATCATTAAATGGGTTTTTACCCATAGTTTGAACTCTCTTGTGAATGTTCTTGAGAGTATATAAATCATGTGTTAAAGAACATGAAGTCCAATAATTAATAATTTCCTTCATTTAGAATTCAGTTATTATTATCCATGATATTTTTGCAATGATATTATCTATGTATAAATTTCATTTATAGTTTATTGATTAAATGGCATGTGTTTTTAGTTATTTACCTTACCAAATTGATTATTCCTTATTTTAACATGATAGTAAAGTTATTTAAATGGAATTTGTATTCAGTTTTTTAACTTTCCATGTTTATTATTCATATTGATTCATGATAGATTCCATTGTAATTAACCCTTATGGAGAATTTTATCTCACCCATATTTCTTTTCCTTTCCTAATGATATAAAAAATAATTATTCGAATGAGTTCAAGGATGCTAAATTTCTTCCATTAATATGATTTTTATTTTATTTACCAATTTAAAAATGGTATCATGTGTGTACCTAGTTCTCCAAAACTACTAAATTGATTGGTCCTTTGAAATTTTACACCTTTTATCTCTTATAATGTAATAAAGTTGGCACTAGATCTGGGATATTGGGTCAAAGTTCACTAAATATGATATTTATGATATAATTATACCTTTAAACTTATAATATCAAATCTACCATATTAACATCCAATCTGATGGAAAATGATAACATCACTCATGCATACATGTCAACTACCTTCTCCAAGAGGCGATGTTTCATGACCCGCCTTCACTAACATGAGGGAAGGGACAAAAACTGTCAAACCCTTCCTTCTTCAAGTTTAAGGATAGATAATGACCCTCGAATCCATCTTTCAATAGGCCCAAGAGTAGAAACTAGCACCAAGGGTGTAGAATCACACGTAATATGGAAGGAATTACCTTTTTTATTAGAACAAGATTGGTAGATTAGATGGTAAATCCCAAAAAACTCTAAAATACTAAAATTAAATGTAAATATCAATGCATGTCCAAAATAAAATAATACAAGTACAAGGAAAACTCCAAAGAAAAGTACCAAAGTAAAGAACGCAGCAATGAAAAATGTCCCGATGCTGAGCTAGTATGGTCTGGCACAGTCCTCAAAGTCTTTTTAGAAACCTAAATGTGGTTTTATATATGTAGGGTGAGTATACATGTATACCCATTAGGGAAACCAAATGATCTCATTCATAAGTGGGGAGGCATTCTAATGCCCCATGAGAAAGTATAGGTAACAAAAAAACCTAGTAAGGAAAACTATCCACCCAACCTCATCAAGGCACACTCTGTAAATAACACAAGTCAGGTAAAGTAATAATAATAATACATCGATATTTGGGTACCCCACACCACTTTTCCACTAGTTATTTAGGACATCCTACGCATCAGACCTCCCCCAAAAATTTCACTATAATCCCACTACCACCCCCAACTATAACCATATGGTCCATCATAATCACACGTATTTCATACCCCCAACCACAACCATATATTCCACCACAACCACACACCCATCCCCCATAAACCTGGGCCACAACATCCACTGCCATGCCTGAATACACCTTGGCCAAAACATCCACTACCATGCCCAAAGACACCTAGGCCTCATCCCAAAGACACCTTTGAAATAAACCTGCCCCTACACACTTGGTAAAACCACCAAAAAACACCCTGACTAAATAATCTTAGGCTATAATAAACCTCAGGTCATCACAGCCTACCTGAAGAGTCTTGGGCTAACTAGGAGAGGGAGAATAAAGGAGCTAATAATGATCCACTTATAGGAATGCTGGGGAAAAACCCTCCCCCGGGAAATAGGGGTGTTCAGCACAAAGTTCTCAACATTGGTAGGGTGCATATAAGAAACACAAGAACTAAATTATATACATATAGATAATCAAGAACTCACCCAAACCTATGGGTCCCATAGCCAACAACCATCATATACACAACCACTCTTGCTATTACTCCTACATGCACAAATACACAACAGCCAAAACCAGGGCACAACCCATTTCTATAAAACAATCCCCCATTATAACCATTTTCATTGTCATCTTCAAGTTATTCTATTTAAAATATTCCTCCACTATTGGGAAACTAACAGGCATAACCACAAGTCGAAACAACAACTGAAGGAAAATAGCCAAGTGACATTTAAGCATTCCCACCCGATTCTCTTGTGAATTCAAAACATAAAAAGGGATTCATGAGATCCCTTGAAGTACTGGAACCAAACAAATCCCCAACATATGGGATCCACTGTAACACCCCAAGCTTCTACGGTACGCTTCTCTTGGAATAATGCGATAGCGTGTGTTGTACGCAACATCGAGTTCTAACACACCACAACCAATCAAACTAGCCGTTATGAATAGTAATACCTACTTTTTGAAATTATATATATTTTATATTCCAAAATGGACTTCATTTTTGGTTTCATAATATCAAAATTATCCTAAGATGATTTTTTGGTATTTTTCTGAGAACTTCCAATTTTTATGAATAGTGAAAAATACTTAAAAACAACTTTTTTAACCAAAATAATTTATAATGATAAATTATATTATTGATTGGTTTTAAAGTATAATTAGAATATATTTTTACCATTTTATCCAATGTTGTTCATTATAATTAATTTCACTTTGAAATTGGACCTAAACAATTGTCAATCTTTTGGTATATATTGTTTCTTAAAAACACGCTATTTGTTGTGACAGCGGGAATTAATTATAAAATTAATTAATGAAACTTATATTTTTGGAATTTTTTAAAATAGATATCATTTTTGAATTTGTAATATCAATTATAACTTAGGGTGAAATTTTGGCATTGTTCTGAAAAACTTCAATTTTTGATGAATAGTGAAACTACTAAGTGGTAGTTAAAAAACTGAATTATTCATAAAACTTAATTTTACCACTTCTGTGAATGGAATTTCAAAAATCCGAGAGACACGGTTAATATCAAGAAGTAAAATTTGGTTCAATGAGATGAAAATAATTTTTGGTGAATAGTAACTTTTTACTTTTATTTACCACGGTTAAAAGTAAATAGGGTAATTAAGGGTAAAAATGATATTAATATTACCCTAAAACATGTCCTAATTCTATTGGACAAGTGTATCTCGACCAAAAACTACCTTAGGAATAAAATATTATCATTTAGGTCCACTTGGAATAGATTAGGACATTTATTATTATTTAATTCAAAGAAGAGTTAAAAGAGTTAAAATCAAAGTTTATTTACTAAAAAAAATTTAATATAGGGTTATACATAAGATAAATTAGATTGAAAATATTAATTAGAAATATAATAAGATTTCATACATAATTATATTTTATTTATAATTTTTAGAATTTAAATAATTTAATTTATTTATGACACAATGATGATGCAGTAATTACGATAATAGTGAAAAATTAAACTAATTGATATTATAAATACCCAAATAAATATAATTTGAGACTTTTAATGAATTACACTAATTTTCTAGGATAATATGACATATTAGGATTGATTTAATTGACTTTTTTTGAAGTAATAATTCTGTTGTGAGTTTAACAAAAATCAACTATTGAATAGTGTCAAAATTGAAATAAAAGAGTTTTTAAAAAAATATTATATTATTAACTGATATTAAATTTATAAAAACTAAGGTTCGGCCAAGAGACTTATATAATGATATGTGTATTATTAATGGACCAATTTTGGGTCTCTTGTATGTATATAGTAAGTTTATTAACCATATAATATAAAAATACAAAGAGACATTGTAAAAGTGAAACTAATTAACTTAGAGTTAATACTTAAATATAAGGTTAATATAAGTACCCAAACCTGTCTAAATTCTATTGGTTGAGTGTTTTTAGACCCATACCCACATTAACATTTAAATAATCCACTTTGGAGCCATTAGAAACCGAATATGAATTTATTATAAATTAATATTTCTAGCTTTTCCAAAGGTGCCCCTCACCCCTCTTATAAAAGGGCACTTCTCCTCATTTCTTCACACCTTCAAAGCCTTTTGGTTCGGCCAAAATCTGCCCAAATACTCTCCCAACTTCCCTCACTACAACCTAGAGGCCTTAGTTTGATCATAATTCCAACCTAAGGAGCCCTTTTGATCAAATCAAAAGGAAGAACCCGAAGAAGAGGTAATGATTTCACCACCCTTTTCCATGTTCCCTTCTTCTTCCACTTCTTCTTCCTTTGTTGTTACCATTCTAAAATAATAACTCCATTATCAAATATATACTATGATGTTATTATAAATATGGTACAACCATATTCAGTATTCTATCCACCCTTTTAATAACATGTCATCATACGTGCGTACGTACGGCTTACCGTCTCCACGTCGTGGTGTAATTGTTATTCAATATATTATTATTTGGATGGGTATAATAATGATGTGTAACTCATGTAAATAATAAATATAACATGTTAATGATTCTGTATATACGATATACCATCCATTTATATATTATTTTAATATCAAAAGAATGATATTGTCGCTCGTGCGTACGTACGGACTACCGTCTCCACGAACGCGGTGAGATTCATTCTCCATCGTATCCATTCAAGTATAATTACCATTTGATGATTTAAAAATGATGTTTAAGGACTTGATATCATTCTGGACATGAATAATATACAACCTATCCATTACAAACATGGCTTACGTAACAAAACATATAAAATAAAACGAGTAATTTAACACCCGAAATGACGATAATACTATGATATTATTAACAAATCAATGTTAAAAGATCATATATGATATCATATGAATGTATATGATTCTTGTATAATTTAATAACAATTATTTCACTATTATATAGGAGGTTAACCTACCCCAACCAAGGAAAAGTACAAGGTAAGGGATTATTTCACAATCTCTTCATTATCCGAGGTTGTTTATACGTAATAATCTACTGGGATCTCTCAATCATCCACATCCATGTTTCATAAAAATGAATTTCAAAACATTTTTACTATTTACAAGAATATGGGTTAAAGTCATTTATACCCTTGTTTGACTTTTTATAAGAGGTTTATAAAGGAATCTTTCCGTCGTTTTCCAAACAAGGTGCTTTTTAACCTTTTCGACAAAATTAAGGTAAGAATGTTTTTTTTTAACTTATACGGCGGGTGCGGTTATTTTCCGCCTTTATAAAATCGTCGAAGCTTCCCTTACAAGCTTATAAGAATATTTTCAAAGAAAATGTTTTATTTTATAAATATATTACTCAAAAATGATTTCAAAAATAGAAAGATATATTTCTCTAAAAAGAGTTTCGATTTCATCTATGTCAACATCCTTTGATGAATTTTACGCTTATTTGAAGTTGATTTATTATGATACAAAACTTCTATATTGTATTCAAGGTTTTGTGATATGTTTGACTGTGGATGTGATATTTTTATACCATTCATAGTTTATGGTGAAAGTAATGACATTTCGTATGCTAGTTTTAATACGAATGTTTATGTTATGTTTAAACCTTTTCATATGGGAATGCATTGGACTTAATATGTGACGGGTGGAGCCCGCTATAGCTCATCGATGCATCGGTAGGTCTCATGGGACAAACTAGTGTCTTGGCACAAGGACTTGGGAAAATCTTATTTGTAGTCTTGACCAGTCCTTGGCTATGTGGTGATGATAGTCTGGCATTATGCATTCCATCATTATGAAAGTGGTTATTGATATTGCATGTGATTATTCGATTAGTAGAATATCCATGTGAATAAGTAAATGTAATTATTTCATTTTATTTTTCCCATACAATGTTGAAGTTCAAGTTTAAAAGGCTTTTTTTTAGTTATACATTGCCTTAAATGTTTATTCTTATTTATGAAAGTTTCCGCTATATTTTTATCCTTACTAGGCATTTGATCTCACCCCTTTTCTATGTTTTATTTTTCCCAGGATGTGAAGAAGTAAATTATGAATGACCTGTAGGGATATTATGAGGGGATAATAGTGTGGATTATGGAGACAATATGTTTTTGTAGTAGTTTTTCACTTCATGATGTAATGTAAAACTTTATGAATATATCTAGTGTTTCCAAGGTTACTAAACCAATCGGTCTTTCGAGATTGGATCTTTCTTGTGATCATGCCAATGTTATGTAATAATGCACCGACTCTGGGTAACTAGGGTCGGGGCGTTACATCCACACGACCTCATATTTACAAACCAAAACCTCCCATCTAGAGATTCCATTCTCATCCACATCACCCCACAACCATCAAACAGAACAACCAAAAACATCACCAGAATAGAACAAGGAAGTTTCTTTAGATTTATCCAACACTATTCATTAAGTCCCTTCTTTCCATTTGGTTAACCATGTTGATCACAAAAGGGTTCCTTATTCATCATATATACATTTATTAGACCAAGTTTATGTGATTAATAAGTTTCCATATTACATCCATTCAATCACATGATTATCCAGAAAACATATCTTCATTAGTGTGCAAGAAAGGACCACCAACAGTTACAATTTTTAGTAGACATATTCCCATAAAATTCACAACATAAAACGAAGTTAAAACATAGAAACATCAACATCATCATTCCCACCCCTTGATTCTTTAAAAAGGTCCATTCATTATCTTCGTTAAAGTCTGTTTCATCTATGTCCTAAAGGATCATCATCATACCCACCCCACATGATGAATAGTAAAGAGTGACGAAGGAAAAAAACCCCTACTTGGATGATCAAAGATTGATGTTTTATCCTCGCATCAAAAACTGGGGATGTGCAACTTGCAAAGGAAGATCTATGAGAACTCCAAGGATGAGCTAGAAGGGCTCCAGCACAGGCGTACGATTCATATCTGGAATAAGGACTCCAGGGGAACCAAGGTAGAGAAAGATACCAAGGAACAAGAAGATCTCTATGTGATAAAAGTCCTGATCCTAGAGTTATAGGATGTGCAATCTCAAAGTGATTAAAAAGATAATTGTGGATTGACCATGCGGCTCTGCGGTTTCACATGTTGGGATTTATTGAGATTTAATAATTCTCTTGGGAGATGGTGGAGATAGACCAGTGTACGAATATGAGTTGATAGATAACCTTTAATCAAAGAAAACACGTAATAGAGTCTAAATTAGAAATGCTCCAAAGGTGTAACACAAAGGTGTCCCCATTCTTAGAGGATTTAAAACATTTTTTATGGTCTTAAAAACGGAATCAACCCACATTAAAAGGGTAATAATACTAAAAAGGAAGATTACGGAAAACTGGGGAAAGAACCTTGACACACCACATTGGCATCGTTTGGGTGTGGCATCGATCGGTGGCACTGATAGGTGACACCACGGTGACACCTTTCCACTAACATTGACACCCTTCTAACTCACCAATGGGGTCCAAGACACTAGAGACACTAGAATTTGGAAATTTAATGGATGATAAGGGTCTAGGATATTATATTAGATATCTATTATAATATTCTCATTCTTGAGAATCCAAGAGAAAACCCAAAGAAAAGATGGGTTAGAACAACCACCATATAAGATGACTCTCAAAGACAAACCACACCGAGTTATTCCATGGATGGAACAAAACCTCAACATCTAGGAACACCTATCCCTTATCTATATCCTGAACAACTATGGATACACTACCTCCCCTATCCCCCAAGTAACCATATAAATATATAAAGGTCACACTGTCTGGACCCATAGTTTAGGGATTCCCTTTTCCCATATCAAGATACCATCCACTTTGGGTGGCACTGACTCGCCCACACAGGTTTAATCACATCCACCTTAATACGTGTTGATTAGGTATCAGGTCCCCCCTCCCCATAGTTGAGACTTTTCACACCCATTCAGAGAATAATGAAAACGTTACATCTCATATTAAACAAGGTCAAGCATTGCACTATAGCAAAGCACAAGAAACACAAGATCAAAACTCAAAACATATCTGGGTTCTAGGAATTCATTTGGGCCTCCCATTCCTAGGTACTCTCCTTGAGGCCACTATACCTACACAACACACAAACCAAGGGAATGGTCTGCCCATGAAGCACCTTCTCCTTAAGATCCTTGATTCTGACCGATTTCTCCACGAATATCTTGTTGTCCTCAATATCCAACTTTCTCTAGCCAACAATGTGGTATTCATCATCTTGATACCAATAGAGTTTACATACATGGAAGTTGTTGTGGACCCTCTCTAGCGGTATTGGTAGTTCCATGTGATATTCCACCAGGCTGAATCATCTCAACACCTCTAAGGGTCCGATGAACCGGGAAGAAAGCTTACTCCCCCTGCCAAACCTCCGCTACCCATGCTGAGGGGAGATGTTTAAGAACATATGGTCCCCAACCTTGAACTCCAAGGGTCTCCTCCTATGATTGTAATACGACTTCTTCCAGTCTTTATCTAACTTCATCCTCCCATGCACAAGCTGAACCTTCTTCATCGTGCTTTGCACCACCTCCGGGCCAAGAACACCTACCTCCCCAACCTATGTCCATCACATGGGTGAAAAACACAGTCTCCCATACAAGGCTTCAAAATGTGTCATTCCAATAGTAGAGTGATAGCTATTATTGTAAGAAAAATATACTAGGGGAAAATTTCATACCCATGATCCCCCTAAGTCCAAAACACATGCCCGTAGCATATCCTCCAATTCCTGGATGGTCCTCTCCATCTTCCCATTTGTTTGGGGGTGGAAATTGGTTCTAAAGCGTAGCCCGATGCCAAAATCATGCTGCAATCCCCTCTAGAATCGGGATGTAAACCATTCATCCTGATTCAAGACTATGGAACTCTAAAATCCATGAAAATACACCACCTCATCCACATATCTCTTTGCTAAGAAATCCACCTCACTCAAATCCTTGATCACCAGGAAGTGAGTTCATTTCGTCAGACAGTCTACCACTACCTAGATAGCATCATAGTCTCCTTGAACCCTAGGTATCCCTATGACAAAATCCATTCAAATTTCATCCCACTTCCACTCGGGGAAATCTAATGGCTGCAACAAACCGCCAGGAACACAGTGTTCATCCTTCACCAACTGACACATGAGGCACTTTTCCACAAACACTACCACTGCTGGCTTCACTCTGGGTCACCAAAACTATACTCTCAAGCCCTAATACATCTTGGAAACTCGTAGGTGTACTTCCAAGTGTGAGTTATGTAACTCATGTAGAACTCCATCATTCATAATATCTATAAAAAATAGTGTCCCTCGAAAAAGAATTTGATTCTGTCCATAATCTTACCACTCTTCTAGAGTATTGCCTTAGTCAACCCAATTGTGCATCACTTCACTCTCTAAGTCTCCCCATTGAGACTCCTCGACCTGTCACAATAGAGAGAATTGCACTATCATCTGAAACAGACATCCTCTACCATCATCTTTCCTTGTATCCAAGAGTAAGGTATCAAACTCCTCCATCACCTTCCAAGCATCCACAAATTCTCAAAAAGTTACCTCTATGACTTCCTGCTCAAGGAATCGGCCACAATGTTCCCCTTTACTTCTATGTAAGAGATATCATAGTCATAGTCCTAAAGAAACTCCACCCACCTTCATTGTCACATGTTCAGGTCTCGTTGGGTAAATATATGCCTGAAACTCTTGTGATATGTGAAGACCACAAAGTGCTCCCTAATGAGGTAATGTCTCCACAACTTCAATGTGATAATACTGCTGCAATTTCTAGGTCATGGTTGGAATAGTTACGCTCATTATGACGTAACTACCTATAACCATAAGAGATCAATCCCCGATGTTTCATTAGCACACACCCCAAGATAAGACTAGAAGAATCACAAAACACCTCAAACAACATCACTTCCCCTAAAAACATAAGCACTAGAGCACTGACCAACCTTTCCTTAAGATAGTTGAAAGCTTCCCGACACTTCTCACTACATACGAAATCTTGGTTTTACTTGGATAAGGTTGTCAAAGGTGCTGCAAGTCGAGAGAATTTGGGAAAGAACCTCTGATAATAACCTTCCAGAACCAGGAAACTAAGAACCATTGTCTTGTTCTTAGGTTATTCCCAAGAAACAACCACTTAAACCTTTTATGGATCCACCACTACCCCTCGTTGAGACACCACATTTCCAAAAAGTGCACCCCTCGTGCCTAGAACATTAACTTAGACAACTTCATATAGAGCTTATGGTGTCGGAGGACCTCCATGACTATCCTAAGGTGATCAGTGTGATCCTCCTCTGATATCGAGTATATAAGGATGTTGTCGATGAACACTACTATGAACCCATCAAGATATTCTCTGAAAATTGAGTTCATGAGCCTAATGAACACAAATGGTGCATTTGTAACACAAAATAGCATGACCACAAACTCAAAGTTCCCATATCTGCACCTAAAGGCAGTTTTCAGGATGTCACCATCCTTCACCCTCAACTGGTGTTACCAAGACCACAGGTCGATCTTAGAGAACCAACTTGTCCACTTTAATTGGTTAAAAGGGTCGTCGATCCTTGATAGGGGGTAACGGTTCTTGAACATCACCTAATTTAGACTTCGGTAGTCTATGCACAACTTGAGACCACCATATGCCTTCTTTGCGAACAAGACTAGAGAACCCCATGGAGACGTGCTTGGTTGGATAAAACCCTTCTTCATTAGATCATCAACCTAAACCTACAACTCCCACAACTCATAAGGTTTCATCTGATAGGGATCCATATAAATCAAACGGGCACCAAGTTGTAAATACATCCTGAACTCAACATAACGTTGAGGGGGTAGAGTCACAACCTCTTCGAAGAAGATGTCCAGGAACTCACTGAAAATCCTTGGAACATCCAATATCTTTTAGTCTACTGAATCAACTAACAACTCAGCTAACAAGGAAAGGAGGGGCTCTACTCGCCGGCTACCCTCCTATAAATCCCGCTCACCAACAAAATCTACATGATAGCCACCAATATCGGAGAACGCGAACCTTCACCGAAAGCAGTCAATAACAACATGCACAAAGAATAGCTAATTGATACCCAGGACGATATCGTATGGCTTCATTCGCAGTAGAAAGAGATACCCCCTAGACTGATGCGGCCCCAACATCATTTTTCATCCTCAAAAAACATCAAATAGGTTGGTATGTGCTCAGCACCAGGGGAATGGCTATTATCTTTATGTATAGGCCTAAGTAATGGGATAGAATGGCTGCAAAAAAGGAGTGTGAATCTCCTAAATCAAACAAGGGGCGGGTAAGAGTACTAAACAAGATGATCATACCTTGAACAACCTCCGACCTTGCTGGAATTGCTGCCTCTGCATTGTGAAACTACCCATGACCATCTCCTCTACCCCACAGCTACCAGACGCCTCCCTGAACATTCCATGGTGTAGTACCTAAGGATTTACATGATGTCGACCTCCTCCAGCACTATCCACCTTCGGTGGAGTAGGAGCTCATTGTCCCTGTTTTTATTGTTGAAAAGGCCTGGCTGGTGATAGCTACTGTTGAGGTAGGCACTGAACCTTCCAACCACAACTATACTGAGCTCGAACCGGTTACTAACTCTAGATGTTCCCAAAACCTCCACAATAAAAACACCTCAATACTGAGCTCATGGTGAAAAGGTGAGGACAAGGAGACCAAAACAGAAACTGCTAAGGTCTGCTCCCCACCAGCCGAAACTTGGAAGGCCCTGACTCTGGAGGCCTTGTAACGCCCCGACCCTAGTTACCCAGAGTCGGTGAATTATTAAATAACATTTCCATGATCACAAGGAAATCATGTCTCAAAAGTCCGATCAGTTTAGTATTATTAGAAACAATATTCATACATAAGTTCAACTTTACAACTTGAAAAGAAATACAACACAAATATATTTAATTAGAAACATCCAAGACTCCAAGACTATAACTGCTGGTCACTCATAACTAACTTCTTCATATCCTGGGAAAATGAAACATAAGAAAGGGGTGAGCTGAAACACTCAGTAAGGGTAAGTAATACAGTAGAAAATGACATAAATATTAATCATGTTAAATAATTTAAAACACATGCCTTTACTAATAATAAACATGAATACTCTTATGGAAAGAATATGAGCTGAGTAAATAATGCCATAATAAAACATAATCCTAGGTATTCTACTAGTCGAATGACCACATGAACCATCAATATTATTTCCATAATGATGGAATGTATAATGTCGGACATTCTGAAACATTTTGTCAAGGCCTCGGCCAAGATGTCTAAAAATGATTAAGGCCTCGGCCAAAACCATAAATCAAATTGGGAAAGGGTATCGGCAAATTCCACATCTAGTTGTCTTATAAGATGTATTTATGCATCTAGGAGCTATAGTGGGCTCCACCCGTCACTTACTAAGTCCAATACATTCCTCGTATGAAAAGGTTTAAACATATCATAAACATTCTTATTAAAACTAGCATACAAAATGTCAATACTTTAACCATAAATCATGAATGGTATAAAAAGAGCACATCCACAGTCAAACATATCACAAAACCTTCAATGCATTATGTAAGTTTTGTATCATAATAAATCAACTCCAAATAAACTTAAAATCCTTCAAAGGATGTTGACATAGATGAAATCAAAACCCTTTTTAGAGAAATATCTTTTTCTATTTTGAAATCATTTAAGAGTCACATAATTATAAAATAAAAAATTTACTTTGAAAATACTCTTATACAATTTTAAATGAAGCTTCGACGAGTTTATAATGGTAGAAAATAGTCGCACCCTCCGTATAAGTTAAAAAAACATTTTTACCTTAATTTTTTCAAAAAGGTTAAAAAGGACCTTGTTTGGAAAACGATGGAAAGATTCCTTTATAAACATATTATAAAAAGTCAACAAGGTTATAAATGACTTTAACCCATATTCTATAAAATAGTAAGAATGTTTTGAAATACATTTTTAAGAAATATGGATGTGGATGATAAAGAGGTCCCAGTAGATAATTATGTATAAACAACCTCGGATAATGAAGAGATTGTAAAATAAACCCTTACCTTATACTTTTCCTTGGTTGAGGGTAGATTAAACTCCTATATAATGGTGAAATAATTGTTATTAAATTATATAAGAATCATATACATTAATATGATATCATATATGATCTTTTAACATTGATTTGTTAATAATATCTTAGTATTATCGTCGTTTCGGGTGTTAACTTACTCGTTTTCTTTTATATGTTTTGTTACATAAGACGTGTTTGTTATGGATAGGTTTTATCTTATTCATATACATAATGATATCAAGTCCTTAAACATTATTTTTAATCATCAAATTATAATTAGACTTGAATGGATACGATGGGGAATGAATCTCATCGCGTTCGTGGAGACGATAGTCCGTACGTACGCCCGAGCAACAATATCACTATTTTGATATTAAAATAATATATAATTGGATATTATATCATATATAAAGAATAATTAGCATTTTATATTTATTATTTACATGAATTATGAATAATTATTATACCCATCCAAATAATAATGTTTTGAATAACAATTACACCACGACGTGGAGACGGTAAGCTGTATGTACGCACGTATGGTGACATGTCATTCAAAGGATGGATAGAATACTGAATATGGTTGTACCATATTTATAATAATATAACAGTACATATAAGATACTGTATTTAATATTTTATAATGGGAATAACAAAGAAATAATAAGTTTAAGAAGAAAGGAACTTGAAAGAGGGTGGTGAAAACATTACATCTTCTTCGGGTTCTTCCTTTGGATTTGATCAAAAGGTCTCCCTAGGTTGGCTTTATGACTAAAGTAAGGCCTCTAGGATGAAGGGAGGATATTTTAGAGGGTATTTGGGCATAGTTTGAGCGAACAAAAAGGCTTTGAAGGTATGAAGAATTGTTTAGAAGTGGTACCCTTTTATAAGGGGAGGAGGGGCTCTTTAGGAAAAACTTAAAGTATTAATTTATAATAAATTCATATTCGGTTTCTAATGGCTCCAAAGTGGATTATTAAAATTATAAGGTGGGTATGGGTATAAATCCTTTCAAAAAATAGATTTTATATAGGTTTGGGTTATTATATTAACCTTATCTTTTAGTTTTAACTCTTAGTTAATTAGATTTACATTTACCATGTCACTTTGTATTTTTATATTATATAGTTAATAAACTTACTATATACATCCAAGCGACCCACAAGTGGTCCATTAATGATAAAAATATCTTGATATAAGTCCTTTGGCCGAAAATTAGATTTTTAGGAATATAATATCAATTAATAATATAATACCTGTTTTAAAAACTCATTTATGTCAATTTTGACAATATTTAATAATTGATTTTTTTTAAGTCTTAACAAATTTATTAATTCGAACAAAATTCATTTAAGAAATCCTAACATGTCATATTAACAAATAAAATTCGTGTATGGAATCAAAATTTTTAAATTATATTTATTTTAACTTTTATAATACCAATTATTTGATTATTTCAATAATAAGGAAAATACTACATAATTATTGGGTCATAAATAAATTTAATTATTAAATGTATAAAAATTATAAATAATATACCATTATGTATGAAATATTTTTATCTTTATAATGAATATTTATAGTCGAAAATATAACATATATAACCCTATGTAAAAATTGTTTTTCTAAAATATATATGCTTATGCCATTTTTGTATTTACTTTAACTTAATTAATATAAAGTGTCCCTATCACCTAAAAGTGGCTCCATGGGGTCCCAAAATTGACCCAAATATGCCCATGGTTGGACATGTATCCACCAATAAGGTTAGTACACGTTTTAGGGTAATTTATTATTATTATAATATTATTTTTTACCCTTATTTACCGGATTTACCCTTTAACCATGGTAAATAAAATATTTACCAAAGTAATTATTCAAAATGTCTAAAAAAAGTTACCTATTTACAAAATTTGGAAATCCTGATTCTAAGTATGGAATCTATTTTTCCAAATTCAAAACACAGAAGTGGTAGAAATTAATTAAAAATTAATTCCCGTTGTCAAAACAAAAAGCGTGTTTTTAAGAAATAATAACTATCAAAAGATTGACACTTGTTTATGTCTGGTTTAATTGTGAAATTATGTCTAATAACCAACATTGTATTAAATGGTAAAAATATATTATAAATATACTTTAAAACCACTCAAATTCATAATTTATTATTATTAATTATTTTGATTAAAAAAGTTGTTTTTAATTAAAATTTAGTAATTTTCACTATTCATCAAAATATAAAAGTTATCCAAAAAGTACCAAAATTTCATCCTAGGCTAAATTTGATATTCCGAATCCAAAAATTAATTCTATTTTGAGAGATAAAATTTATAAAAGTTCAAAAAGTGGGTATTACTATTCATAACGGCTACTTTGATTGGTTGTGGTGTGTGTTAGAACTCGAAGTTGCGTACTACACACGCTACTGTATTATTCAAAGAGAAGCGTACCGTGGAAGCTTGGGGTGTTACAGGCCTAGTACTGACGGCCTTTCCCTTTAATGAGAATAACTAGTTCCCCTCTCACGGCACATCTCCAAGTGTGTGCATCCTATCTACTAGCTCATCCTTCATCTGAACCTCTAGGTACTTCGGTAGAGTGAAGGGAGTAACAGCATACTTGAGAGAAGGTCAGAGTGCCTCCTCTAAGCGTCTTTCATGCGACTCCTCATCCAGAAAGAATTCTGAATTGAAACTAAGGAGATACTTGAACTTGATCTCCAACTACCTTACCAAAATATTCCCCTTCTTTAGGGAGAGAAACTCTTTCCTCTTTTCATCCATCGTCACAAAAGAAATGAATTCCACCCAAAACTCTTTCTCTAAGTCAGTCCACAAAACCTCAGTCTCCATCCTCACTCAGAGGTAGAGTTTCCACCACTGATGTGCTACTCCCCTCATCTGAATGACTTCCAATGGAACATGGTACTCTCTCGAAGCGCAGATCAAGGTAAAGGTGATCGTCAGATCCTCAATCCAGCCCTCTATCTCCAAGTTGGAAACACTGCCCTCGTACTTCCCAAGGGTCACCCACTGGAAGGAACAAAGATTCTTCTACCACTTTTTATCCTCTTACTCTCAGTCAATCCTTCACTGATTGACTAGATCATCCTATTAGGACTCAATCTCCTGCACTACTCGTGGATGTCATCCGGGTGCCATGGCTGTAAGGTAAATAAGGAATGCCTAATCTCGAGTAGTGTAGAATATTATTTTTAAATCTTTCTTAAACTTTTTATTTATTCTGAATTTCCAAAATACCCAAGACACACAAGAATACAAGTCATTATGATGTATGTAGCTTTCCTAGGGTCTCTACCACGCAATCAGTGTAGCCTCACCTGGCAATTCAATAGTCCTAGAGTCCTTGCATCGAATCACAGGGGCCCTAAAATCCCATGTCCTAGCCAGTCTTCCCTGGCCTATTTCACACACCAAGATTTCCAAACATGGTTTCCCTACTATCCCATGCAATCATCAAAGTACCTAACCCTGAACATCATCCTATCTATCAACCATTTCCTCTGATACAATTCTATCATGACCCGCCTTCACCAAGATGAGGGAAGGTACAGCAAATTTCCAGACCCATCCTTCTTCAAGTTGAAGGAGATATAATGACCCCTGAGTCCCTCCTTCAATAGGCCCCAGAGTGGCGACTAGCACCAACTGTGTAGAATCACACAAAATATGGAATGAACTACCATTTTTATTAGAAAAAAGATTAGGAGATAAGATGTTAAATCCCAAACAATGCCAAAATACAAAAACTAAAACTAAATCCCAAAATCCATTCCCACATGCATGTCCAAAATAAACTGATACAATTATAGGGAAAACTCCAAAGGTAAGTACCAAATAAAAGAATGCAGCAATGAAAATTGTCCTAACACTAAGCTAGTAAGGTCTGGCATGGCCCTCAAAGTCCTTCTGGAAACCTGAAAGCAGTTTTATATACATAGGGTGAGTATATAGGTATACTCGGTAGGGAAACAAAAATCTCTCGTGCATAAGTGTGGAGGTATTCTAATGCCACGTGAGAAAATATAGGTAACCAAAACACCTATTAAGGAAAACTATCCACCCAAGCTCACCAAGGAACACTCCCCAAATAAATCAAGTTAGTTAAAGTAATTATAATAACACGTCAATATTTGGGTACCATGCACTACTTTCCCACTGGTTATTTAGGACATCCAACGCATCATACCTCCGCCACAAATTTCACTACAGTCTCACTACCACCCCCAATTACAACCATATGGCCCATTACAATCACACTTTTTTCCCACCCCCAACCAAAACCATATGGGCCACCATAACCACACACCTCTCCCATAGACACCAGGGGCACAACAACCACCACCACGCCCAAAGACACCTGGACCAGAACAACCACTACCACATCCAAAGAAACTTGGGCCTCGTTATGAAGACACTTAGGAAACAAACATGCCTACACACACCTGGGAAAACCACCACAACACACCCTACATAAATAATATTGGGCTATAATAAACCTCAGGTTGTCACATCTTTCCCAAAGAGTCTTGGGCTAGATGGGAGAGGGAGAAGAAAGGAACTAATAACTAGAAACTCATAGGAATGTTGGGAAAAACACCCACCTCCATGAAATAGGGGTGTTTGGAATGAAGTGATCAACATGGGTGGGGTGCGTATTAGAACCATAAGAACTAAATTTTATACATATAGATAATCAATCACTCATCCCAACCTATGGGTCCTATATCCAACAACCATCCCATACACAACCACTCTTGTTGTTACTCCTACATGTACAAATACACAACAACCACAACCAAGGCACAACCCATTTTTATAAAATAATCCCCCATTTTACCCATTTTCATTATTGTGTTAAATTGATTTTGTTTAAAACATTATTCCACTACCGGGAAACTAACAGGCATAACCACAATTCAAAAAAACAACTGAAATAAAACAAACAAGTGAAATTTAAGCATTCACACCTAGTTCTCTTATGAAGTCATAACATCAAAAGGAATCTCTGAGATCCCTCAAAGTACTGGAACCAAACCAAGACCCAATATACAGGCTCCACATGGCCTCATATTTAAAAACCAACAACCTCCAATCCAGAGGTTCTATTCTCATCCACATCAACCCACAACCATCAAATAAAACATCCAAGTATATCACCAGAATAGAACAAGTAAGTTTTTTCAGATTTAACAAACACCATTCATTAAGTACCTTCTTTCTGTTAGGTTAATTGGGGTGATCACACAAGGGTTCATTATTCCTCAATAATCCATTTTTTTGACCAAGTTTATGTGATTAATCAGTTTCTATATTACATCTATCCAATCACAAGATTATCCATAAAATAGAGCTTCAGTAGTGTGCAATAAAGGACCACCAATAGCTATGATTTTTAGTGGAAATAATTTCATACAATTTACAACATAAAACTAAGGTAAAACAAAGAAACATCATCATCATAATTCCCACCCATTGATTCTTTAAAATGTTCCATTAATTATCTTTGTTAAAGATGGATTATTCTACATCCCGAAGGATCATCATTATACCCACCCTGCATGATTCACAGTAAAGAGAGATGAAGGAAAAACCCCTACTTGGATGATCAACAATCGAAGTTTTATCCTCGTGTCAAGAACTCGGGATGTGTGAATTATAGAGTAAGAACTCCAAGGACTCCAAGGCTAAGTGGTAAGGGTTCCATCACAGACATATGATTTGTATTTGGAAGAGGGACTCCAGGGGCCCCAAGGAAGAGAAAGAGACCAAGGAAGAAGAATATATCGGTGTGATAAAATTCCTTATCCAAGAGTAATGGGATATACAATATCAAAGTGCTTAAAAAGTGGATCGTGGCATGAACATGCAGCTCTATGGTTTCACACCTTGGGATTTATTGAGATTTAATAATCCTCCTAGGAGATGGTAGAGATAGACCAGCGAGCGTCTGTGAGTTGATAAATATCCTCTAATCAAAGAAAACACGTAATAGGGGATAAACAAGAAACACTTAAAAGGTGTAACACAAAGGTCTCCCCACACTTATGAGATTTAAAACATCATTTATGGTCTCAAAAATGGCCTCAACCCACTTTAAAAGGGTAAGAAGACTAAAAAGGGGTGTTACAGTAAAACTTGTGAAAGAACCCTGACACCCCATGGTGGCACTATTTGGGTGTGGCACTGATTAGTGGCATTGATAGGTGACACCACAGTGACACCCTTCCACCAAAACTGACGCCCTCCTGACTCACTGATGGGGTCCAAAACACCCCAAACACTAGAATTTGGAAAAGAAATGGACCAATAGGGTCCGGTACATTACATGATGTAATAAATTTTTAATTTTATTTTGAAATGGGTGGTAATAAGTATATATTTAATGTATATACATGATATCTATGAAATATAAATTATTCTATAAAGGTGATATATTATTTACCTTTCTTTCTATCTATTCGTCGAGAAAATGGAAATAGTGTTCATTTGTACATACAGCATACCGTCTCCACGAATAGTGCAATCAATTTTTTATATATAAATTTTGTGAATGAATATGAATATGTATATAATGAATATATATAATATTTATATAAATTTTAACATCATGGATATTATGGAACTATGATAAAATTAAAAGCGCCAGAAGTACCAAACCAAAACATACATGAAAAACGAAGTAATTATTACCCAAAACTTAATGTTAATATAGATTTGTTAATAAAAGGGTGATAAAAGGTAATAAGTAAATAATATATGGAATCATATATATTATCATGGTTATTTGAAATATATATAATAAACATATATTTATTATATAGGAGGTTTTTACATGTATGAATAAATTCAAGACTTAAGGTAGCCTCTTTTTTATTTTTGGAATACATATGTCATATTCACCATTCATTTATTTTTTGTGGTGTGTACACTACACTTATGAAATATTATATTTAAAATATTCCTATTTTTATTATATTTAAATTTTCATTTGTTTTTATTTTTTAATTTTATTATGATTTAAAAGTTTCTAAAGTGGTAAGGGATTTTTGTCTCACTATTATTTATGTGGGTCATCTATCGTATTCACCACTTGTCTTATTTATGTAGTGATTATAACAACCATAAATGTATTTTATGATAATTATTATAGTAATTATGAGTATTTAAATATCTATATAAGTTTATTTATTTCATATATATTATAATTCAAAAATTACTAAAGTTTTAAAGGATTTATGATTCAATCTCATTTTAATCAAGATTGTTTATTCTTGAATTTACATTAAAGGAAATTATATGATCTATTAATGATAAACCCCATTAATATTATTCTCCTATAGTTCTATCTAGATAATAAATTTTTTATATTCATTTTCTTCACTTTAATAACTTAAGAGACTAAAATAATGTTTTTAAAGAAAACTGAATTTATTTTTCTCTTTGGTTGAAACCCATTTTTCTTCCATATACATGTTTTCTAAAAAAATTCAAGATTATTTTTAATATTATAAAATAATTTTTAAAAAAAAATTACCCATGTTTTACTTTTTAAAAAAAATCAATCTCTTGTAACTTTCTAAACAAGATACTTTTGAATTTTTACCGAAAATGTGAAAGGAATATTTGAATTAATGTGTACAGTATGAATGGTATTTTCCACTATCATGAACACTAAATGGTTTAAATATTAAATTGAAATTATCAAGGTTATTTTCAATTAAAATGCTTTATTTGATTTTTGATAATTTTTTATACTTTAAATAAGTGATTTCATAAGAGAAGGTATATTTTTCACATGAAATGTTCCAAGTGATCTTTCAAAATCATTTTCCATCTATGATGGCATACTTTGATGTAACTTAAGATTTACTAAGGATATGATCCAATGATAACATCCTCATTATTCTATGGATGTTTTATATTTATGAATACAATATTTGTATGAAACTCATTCATTTTCCATGGGTTATTACATGAAGAATTTATGAAACAATTATGAAACTCATTCTTTTTCATAGGTTATGCTATAATGAACTGTTTATGAAATCCATTCCTTTTCATGGGTTCTATTATGATGAATTATTTATGAACTTTTGGCATACATATGTATTATTTTCATTAAGTTATAGGTGGGACCTATATATCCCTTTAATGTTTTGGTTAATGATAAATGTTTTACGGGCACAAAGGGTATAAGGGAAGTTATTCAAAGACCAAAATAGGGTACACAAGAGGTTATCCCAAGCCTGAAATTGCATACACTGAAGGTTTTCCCAGGCCCAAAGTAGGTACATGTGTATTTATCCAAAAACTAACTTGTTATGAATGTCTTGGTGGATTTCCTTGACTAAATATTTTCTATGCTTATATGTATGAAAAAAATCTATGTCTTATTCCAATGTTATTCCCTCATGGATTATGTAATTATATTACTTTATAATTCATGTCCTATAAACTACTAAGATATATTCCATGACTCAATTTACTGATTTATGATATGTAGGGTATGGTATTCAAATGTTATACTCATATTCCCAAACCCTTTTGCTCATGTGACATTGATATCTCCCTTTCTTACTCTTACTGAGCATCTAAGATCACCCTTTATTATATTTCTTTTCTCCATGTTATAATTAAATTTATTATGTATGATATGTTTAAGAATGGTGATAGTTATGAATAACTTAGTGGGAGGTGATTTAGTTCACCTATAAACTAGTTTTTTATGTTTTCAAGTTTCTAAAGACAATATACCTATACGATTCTGGTGTGGATCATTATTTTATGTAATGAATATTCATATATTAAGATGTAATATCTATGTATTAAAATTGTGGGTTGGTATATATCTATTCTCTTAAGGACTACTAAAATTTTAACCTTTTGTATGTGATCTCTTGTAATCTGATTTCCATATAATAGAAGAACCCTATGTATCTTGGTCGCCAAGGTTATGTAACAAACTAGCAAAGATCAACCAATCACATTACTTAGTTTAATCTCCCACAAGGATTGAAGTACATTCCTGACCACCATGGGTTAGAAAATAATGTTTGGGAATTAAACATACTCAACTTGGTAATTATTTACCCTGATAAATCATAAAATTTAAAGAACTTATTCCCTAATGTTTTGCATGACCACTCTAAATATTGGTATGTGGTGCATAAAAAATAAATTTTTTAAACAATATATAATAACCAAACAAGTCATAGTGAATTAAACTAAAAATAAATAACCCAAAAGTGAAATATAAAACCCAACCTTAAGCATAAATGTATTAATATATGAAATCATAAAAAATATTGAAATAATCCAATAAAAAAAATAATATATAAAATCAGGGAGTATCTCAATATATAAAAAATTCAATACCAAAAACTAGAAATGCAATTCAAAAGAGGGCCATCTACCCAAATACATGTGATAAGAAAATTCACTTAACTTGACACCTCCTCCATACCCAAACCAATAACATGATCAACCAGTAGATAGAAAAGGTATCCTAGATAAACCTAAAAAATATGAGACAAATACAATTCTACATACATAGGAGTGTGTGTGAAGGGTGTGATGATAGATTTTCATTAGGATTCCACCATATGCTCTATATAAATTCTTTAAGAAAATAAACCGTCCAATTCAAGTTTGAAATACATCAACCCAAATTATTATTTTTATTTTAGAAAAATAAATAATAAAGAAAATATATTAGTGATAAATTATAATAACACCAAAATCATTTCATGATAATATTTACAAGGTTTTTATATAAAGAAAACAACTGTGTACACTTTGAAAAAAAACTAATTTTTTGGAAAAATGGTTCTTTTATGATACTAATGAAACATGTAAGAGTAATACATTATTATATTAAAATAAAAATTTAATATTTCATGAAAAATTTATTTATATATATACACTTTATGAAAAACCCTCTCTAAATTAATCTGTTATCTAGAAAATAAGAGGAAGAAAAAATTAAACATCAAGGGAAAAGAAACTTATACTTATCAAGAATGTAACACAATACATTAGCATCATAATTAAACAAATAACAACTAAATAGAACAATTATGAAGTATTAAAATTAATCATCAACTTAATAAAACCACATAAGACAAAAAAAGTAAGTAATCATAAGAAAATGTGCATCATTTTAGTAAACCATAAAAATTTATCCAATTATAATATAAAAAATTAATAAATATATTTTAATCATCTTATGAAAACACCATAGAATCTAATAAAATGTTTCTAGACACAATTATAATGGATATCATCATATGTATAGTCTATTATCCTAAATAATTCATAATTAGTTTTCTCTCTACCAAATTGCTAGGGTGGTATACACCCTATTGAGAGAAAATCATATACTAACATAGACATTAGCCAGAGTGACATCCTAGATAATATATTATTCATTAATTGGACTCCCATCAAGCTACCCAAGGTTTCCCATGATACTCTAATATAGGTGAATATCCAAATATATGTAATAGAAAATAAATTTAGTATAACATAATAAACTGCTCACACTCTCCCCTGAACAACTTTTAAATAAATAACCCCTTTTATTAGGATAATAATTCCCACATTCTTATATTTCATATATTACACTATAATCCATCACAAAATAAATAAAAACTAAGGATCGTGTCTCAAAGGGTGGAAACACATAGTGAAGATTATTATTTCATTTTCCAAATGGGTCTTTAAATATAGAAAACCCCAATAAAATCTAAACATCAATATGATAAAAAATATATAATTGAAAGTAGCCACAAATAATATTTGAAATCCTAAAGTAGTAAAAAATCATTGCTCAAAAAATCAATAAAAAACATTTCATATAATATTAAAATCATGATAAATATCATTTAATTTATTTGAAAAAATTATCAAAATCAAATTATATTATCTTTTAGTTCATAAAAAAATTATCCATAGAAATTATTTTGATTATTTTAGAGTAAATCCAATTTAGGAATTCCATTGAACACCTAGAGAGAAATATTATAAAATATTATAATTTTATAACTTAAGTTTAATGTATAGATATTTATTAAATTGGAAATTGAGTTTAAAAAATGATAAATCGTCAAGAAACAATTTTTATCAAAAAAAATATAGGTTTTATATCAGTAAAATACCATGTAAACTCAAGAAACATTGGGATTTTAACAAAAAAGAAGAAGTTATATAGATCCACCTACCATGATCTAAGGATCTATTATTAAGAGAGGTCATTTCACCAAAATAGAGGAATATAGAACACTAAAAGACCTATAAAAATACCAAAATAAGAGAAATCCCAAGTAAAGTTCATACAAGGTGAATCTCTATGCCTCTATAAAAATGAATAAGCAGGTAAATGAGGGTAAAAGTAATAAAATGAAGAGAATAAGTGATTTTGAGGAACTAAACTTGAAGAATCAACAAACATTGGTGATAAATCACCAAGTAAATGGTAAAAATAGAAAATAACTAGGGAGGTTTGATACCCGGTATATTTCCAACTAATAGAGTAATAAATGGTAGGTAGAATCACATAAATTGAATTTATAAAATAAAATGTATTTAATTTTTAATGGATTGTAAAGTTTATAAATAGTGTTTACCAAACTATGTAGAAGATACTAAAAATATAATTTTAGCATGAAGAGAATAAATTCATTATTTAAGAAAACCATTCTCAAACCATGTATCTAGGAAACTTCCATAAAAACCTAAAAATGTCACCCTTGAACAATAATTAAATCCATACAATGATCAATGATTGAATTATATACTATGTAGTAGTGTCATGGATATTGCATATCATTGGAACTGTAGTTGGAATGAGAAAAATTTTAGTAGAATCCTTAGGAATTGGATTTAGAATAACATATGTATTGAATATATAATTTATAATGAAATTTTAGTAAATTATAGAAAAACATCTAGAGAAAGTGTAGTTGGATCCTCTTACTATGACCCCCTTATTCTAATGAGTGTTTCTTCATCATCGAGTCACATGGTGGCTGGTGGATCTTTACTCTCCTATGTGGAGCATGCACCATCCTTCAAGTCAGTTCTTGAGAGAGTGGTTTTTATGTCTAAGTTTATCCCCTCCATTATATACATTCTATTTTCTAAGAATCCTAATTATGTTATTGAGGGTTTTTATGAATTGTCCATTTTAGATGCAGGGTTTAATGTGGTAGAGGAGTATAATTATAATTAACTGACCAAGGGTACCTCTAAACTAATACCCAAACCAATCATAGACAAGGATTGAAGTGCATTACTAGTCCCTATGGGATTGAAACTAGTGTCAGGGTATAAAAATAGGAAACTTATGGGAATGGTTTCACCCCTTAATGATAATACATAAGTAGTGTAAACTACAAATAATCCATCAAGGTATGTACATATAGTGGGATTCTATTCATATCAATAAACAATACAAACATGTCATAACTAATGAGAATGATTAAGATCATTTATACAAGTATACATTATCAACTAAATATACAAACAAACCTTGATATAAATTGGAACAAAACTAAAATACATCATGATTGCCAAAATAGTAAAGCCATAAGAAAAATACACCTGGACAAATTGTTCTATGTATAATAATATCAAAAAAATAGTAGCTTTGGACATTATTCAAAGTCATCCATGTGACTTGTGGTCACTCACTATATTCACAAAATCCATCAATAAACTACACTAATGATATCCAAATCAAGATTGAAACCTGAGAACCTGTAGAAATCATGAATTCTTCATGAATTTACACAAGTGTGTATATAGGGTGTAACATAAACAGGCCCAATTTTTAGAATCTTAATGATTAAAGACTGATAGATTGATTTTTTGGAATTTTTCTAAAATAATTGAATTTTTTGTGAATAGTAAATATAGAAAATATGATATTTATCATTATAAGTTAAATACATGAATAAATAAATCATGGATGATATAAGTATAATTTATCTCAAACTCACATACATAAATTACTGTATATATTCAATAGATTCAACATTATTTATAGTCTTCAACAAAAATATTAAACTAAAAAATATTACATTCAATAACCCCCCCTCTCCTCCCCTTATAAATACCATCATATCTCCTCAAAACTTCTAATCATTAGATATTGTTAATTCTTTTACCCAATTATCTTCCCAATACTCTCGCCCACATCGTTGTTCTTCTAAATCACTAAAAGACCATACCAAGGTGCTTTAAGATGTTTTCTAATAGAGGACATCCAAAGAGGAAATATTCTAAACTAATCTCTTTCAATAATTTTCCACTTCTACCTAATCCAAAGTTAAATTTCATTAAACATAAACCATAACACCTAGTTTATTAAAACAAAAAACATTCTATGAAATTAATTTTTAAAATAAACCACCAAAATGGATTTAAACCAAAATATTTCATGAAATTATCTTTTTCATATGAAGACCATTAAAACCTAAAACATAACAAAAATAACAACATGTAACATCAAACAAATCCAATTCAACATCATCAAAACATCATCAAAAACTCTATTTGATATACATATAAAAAGTGTAAACCACTTCAGGATCCATCAGAAACCAAAAGAGGTCTAAAAACTAATCCATTAGGGATGAATATTTGTATATAGTCTGACTTCAAGGATTTTTTATCCATGTGTTGATAATGTAGAAGCCTATATAATGTTTCTAGGGACATGTTCATGGGATCCACAGGGCTTGAAGGATTGTGTGAAATAATTATTCCACTCTAGATTCTTTCTCCATTCATTATAAAAAAACAAAATTAATTCCCAAAGTATACGGTATAACTCAATATAGATCAAAACACTATCAAAATAGTCAAAAAATATAATCCATGACACAAACTTGGTCTACCAATGGAAACGCAAGTTTTATCATGAATGGTGTTATTAAAGAAACTAATCTTGAACTACCACCTAATTTTAAAAATCATGGTCTCCATACTACCAAGACATACCCAAATATAAATAGGGTACTCAGATGCCATTTGTGTGATGAATTGTCTTGGGCTATCACTAAAATAGTACCCGAACTGATCCTCCACAAGGCTCAAAGCACGTTCATGATCTCTAGGATCTGGAAACATATACAATGGTGAGGAAAGATATAACTAGTTGGAATGGTTTTACACAGCAATCATAATACAGAGCAAGTATAAACCTCAAAGAATCAATAATTCTATGTCCATTAAAAGTACTTCCATTCAAATTAATAAACATATAAAAAATTAAATAATAAAAATGAATCATAACCAATGATAATGATTTAAATCATTCATACATATATACATCATTAACTAAATACATAAATAGGGCCCAAAATAAAGCGTACTAAAACATAAATACACCACAATCACCAAAATAGGATAGATAAAATAAAAATACACTTGGTTGAATTGGCTGTTACATAAGTGCCCAAAAAACTAAAATAGTTTTGTGAACCACTTCTTAAAGATATCCATGTAAACCCAGTTCACAAAACATATCCATAATTTATATAAATAAAATAGACAAATGATATCCAGATAGAGGTTACAACCTAGTAACTAGTGCAAAATAAGAAAGTTGTATAGACACACATAATTATGTATAAAAGTAGTGTTCTAAACATGCCCAGTATAATTTCACCACACAGATTATTAAATTATTTTTATAAAATATTTCATAAATGATAGTTTGAACATAATTAAGAAAATAAGTTTTTCTAAATATAAATTATAATAAAAAAAATTATCATACAATAATCTTTTCAAAACCAAAAGATAATCCTCATTAAAAAGTAAAATATTTTTTTATTTAAACCCAAGACAATAAATAAAATAAAAAAATAATTTCCCAAAAAATATATATATTCTAAAACTTATTTTTATTTAGGAGTGGAAAATTATATATAAAATAGAAAATAATTTATGATAATCAAGTGTTGTACTTACAGGTTTCCAAATGCAATCCAAATCATTTTCCCTTCTTTCAAAACCTTTAAAAAATATCTTTTTTGATAACAATATAAAATGTAAAAAAATAACAGGAAATAAGGAATAAAATAAAATGGAACCATAATATCAAAGAGAATCTTACAAACCCAAAACAACAATGAAAATCGTGTTACTAAACCAAATGAAAGTGAGGGGATTAACATAAAGTGAAAAGTGGGAATCTATAAAGTAATACCATAATCAAATTAACAAGTTTCATGGGTAAATCCTTAGGTCCTAATGTGAGGTTATATCATGTATATTCAAAGCGAACTATATGTTAATATGATTCCATAGCCTTAATGGGTCAACATTGAATTATATCATGTATTCTAACTAGTCCACCATCCCTAGAATGGTCACAACCTACTCTAAGTGCCACTATTAAGTTATTAAAAAACGTTAATATGAAAACAATATATAATATCTCACATAGTTACCCTAGGTCTCTATTATAAAATAAAATTATAGGTGAGAAATAAAGGAAAAATATATTCATCATATACATTAAAATTAATAAACAACAAACCTCATCTCACCTCCAACACCCTTGCATGAAATAGCCTCATTCACATCCATGTTTAATCATCACAATACTAATAATAATAAAATTATCATATGATAAAATGGGTATGAGTATATAAATGGAATATAACTAAGTGGATCATAAAAAGGTTTCACATAATTAAAAAAAATTTAAAGAAATTAATAAATGGGACTTTAATCCCAACATGGGAAACCATATAATAAACACCATTCAAAAAACAACTACGAATCACTACTTAAAAAAGGTATTTCTCCCTTAGGATTCATTTGAAAAAAATGCCCCTTTTATTTAAAATAAACCCTTAAAACAAGTTTTAATTTATTTATAAACCAAAATAAATATAAATCCCTCTATTTTTCATTAAATTAAATTGAATAGATCCCTATAGTAATTTTCACAAACACTTGGAATTATTCACATTTTAATTAAAGATGGATATGAAAACCCCATTGGAAATACTTCAATCCCATGTACAAAAAACAATGAAAGATATTTTACAAACAACTTATGGGTCTTAAAAATATATATAATTTGATTAGAAATGAATTTAAAAACTCAATAGTTTTAGGAAATTATTAAAAAAATGGAATTTCAAAATAATACCAACCTATATCCAAGTATAAAAAATTAAAAACACATGAATCAAAACAACCAAGGAAAATATCTCTACTAACCCAAAAAAACAAAATCTCTCTAATTACACCCATCTCAAAACCTAAATTCAACTCACACAATGATTATTGTTTATAATAAAACAAAAAACCAAGGGGTGTGGAGGAAGCGATAAGAGGAAGAGGGGGAATATAACTTGTAAATCCCCCAAAAATAGAGGAATAATGGGCAAGGATACAAGGAGGAAAGAGATTAGAATATCCCTTGGTGCTCTCATGATCGACAAATGAAAACATTAGGGAGGCAAAAAATCAGATAAAATGGGTAGGGGTAGAATAGGAAAACCATAAGATTTAAAACTGGTTAAATTGCCCCCATGACACATCAACTACCACCACATCATAATGCACCCCTCTAGTTACCCACCATGACATACCCCACTCATCCACTTTGCAGGGAACCTCATCCAAGTAGAGCCAAAAATCCCAAGACATTATCCACTACAACGTGTCATGCCAGGTTCATGGAGAAACCTCTCCCATAGTTTCTGTTTGTGGTGAAATTCACACACATAGTGTCATATCCATCCCCCATAAGAAAAGTACGTATTTGGAAAATAAAGGCCCTCCATGGTGAAACCCACATGTAGTTATAGGCCCCATATAGGTAAAGGTATCAAGGATAAGGGAAAATCCCTTACATGAAAATAAATACTCCCATGCCATAACTAATATATCATGGTGTGCTTCTTCCCTTATAAGAACATCCATAGTGAAATGCCTACCTCTAAGGATTATTCACTCCTAAATAGATAAAAATGACTATAAAATAAATAAAAACTCTTGAAAAACTTAAAATAACCAAAGAATACTTAATATATAAAACTATAATGACATGGCGGTGTCAAAATCATAAATGGACCCTGATGGTAGAATTTAGAGTGGACCATTTACTCCTTCCAATATTTGAGAAGTTTATCAGTTTTTAGAACCTTGTAAATCCCACATAGGATTAAATTATCAAACTTAGTTCCTTTATAATCCATTATTTCTCAAAATAAGACTTTATTAAGTCTTGGGTTAGAGATCTTTGGGTGTGAGAAAAATATTGGTTTCTTCTCCACAAATGACCTATGGAAATTAAAAGGGGTTGTTATATTAATACATTGATATGGGTATATATCATAGGTCTTCCTCTTCACATTCATATCTCCTAGTGATTAAAGGTATTTTAAATTCCATTAGACACTTTCTTCATGTGGATTCTACTACCCTCACCATAAAATATATAATAGTATCATCATTTTTCATTGAGATGGATATATATGTACCTTTTTCCTGGTAAATTTTACATCATGTGGGATTAGCTTCTTCCATATATTAGAACATTTTTCACTTTAATAAGGTTGTATTATAATCATAATTCCATCTACAAGGTCAAGTTACTCTCTCTTATAGAAATTGTTGGCCACTCTCTCTTATAGAAGTTTATGGCCTCAACACTCATCTGATTGTCCTTCGCATACTCATGGAACTATGTTTTAGAAGTAATATGTGGGTCCCCTAGATGTTTATCTTTGATTTAAATAGAGAGTTGTGGTCGGAACATCTCATTTGGATGAGGGTCCTTATGCTTATACTGATTAAAGTTAGGTATTTATTTATCACATGGAATATTTTCCATATTTAGTTGATCTTCTATTTGGAGTTCCTTTGATAATTGATCTCTTTATGGAGGGTGTTTATTAGTTGGTTTGGTCTGATTCACTGGAACATATTATTAAAATTCCTTCTCTCTCAATTTTAATGGATAATTTGGATAAATAATTTTTTGTTATCCCCTTTATTATTACTAAAAAATTTATCCATTCTTGATCCAGGTAGGGGATTGATCTGATTCTACCACTCCTAAATTCATCTTTATATATTAGTTTAAGATAAGTCAATCCCCACCCCCCCCCCCCCACCCCCTCTATTGATTCCATTGGTGATATATTCTAATTTTATTCCTCTATCATAGTATATTAATAAGAATTATTCTACTCCTTTAAAACTTAAGGAACGAGTTTCTATTTCTATGATGAATCTAATGAAAAACATGTTTAATTCTCTGGTGGCATAGTACTTGTCTTCTCCCTCTATTTTGGCACTTATTTCAAACATAATAACAACCCAAAGGTGAAATATTATGAATTTTGGGTCTTGTAAACCATATTAAGTTCAAAGTCCAAATAAGAAAGGGTATTCCCCTCTATGGAGAGATTAATGATAATACCTCCAAGGTCCCCTCACTATAATATTATATCTTTCATCTTCATTTGGAATGGTGTAGGTTTAGGGACCTTGGATAAATAAAAATTCATCTCCACTAAAACCTTCCTATGAAATTTCTCTATATTTGTTATTTTGGAACATAAACATGTTGCAAACTCTATTAAAAAAATTTTAATAAGCTCAATTTTAGACACTTCATTCATAACAGTCATACCAAGAATTATATCGTGGTTTTTATAGGATAAATCACTAGTTTATATTAATAACTCATACCCCAAAAAAATTACTCAAGTTAAATCAATTCTACTACACCATTTTCATATATTTGTTTACAAAAAAATGATGTGAAGGGAAGAGAGTTCCGATGGAAATCACTTTACTCATTCAAATCAGGGTCTCTTTCCTAGTTTAATGGAGGGGACTTCAATACCATTATTGAACAATCTAAGAAGTAAGTGTGTGATTACTCTAAGAAAAACATGATTGAATTAAAATATTTTATATATTACAATAAACTTATGGGTTTGGGATTCTAGTGGGATCCATTCAGTTGGTGTAATAATAATAGATGAAACTAGAGGATTTGGAGCTAACTTGATAAGTGAATTACTAACCTTCAGGGATATTCCACATTTTTTAATACCTTGGTGAATAATAATCCATATTTATTATCTAATAATTCACCTATTTTAATAAAACTAACATGTTCATGTGGAATCCCCCATGGGTTTTACTTCTCTAATTTTTGGCTCTAAACTAAGAATTTAATATAGCTAGTGAATAACTTTTGGGTTTAAATTATGTAAGGATAACCTTGGTATATATTAAAATAAAAACTAATATTGTTAATATATTAGATCAAATAATGGGATAAGTGTAGATATAATCACCTATATAGTGTTTTAAAATTAGAGGAGGTGCTCAATCAGTTGAATGGTAGCCTTAAAAATTCTTAGGATAAGGACATAATTTTTATATTTTGGCTAAACAAAGGGAAATATCAAACATAATTCTTTTAGTGGAAATAAATTTTAGAGAATTTGATACGATATGATGGATTAATGAGGGAGATATAAACACTTCTTAATTTAATTCTTGTGTTAATGATAATAATTTCATTGGAAACCTTAATCTACAACTGTGTGATGGTTCCTACACAAATGAAATAAATATTTCATGAATTATAGTTAAAAATAATTTTATAAAACTTCTTACTAAATTATAGCTTGATACAAGAAAGTATGATTATCTAAATATATAGAATGATAGTGTTTTTACTAGTCATTTTATTTATCCAAATGATTATATTAATAATGGTCTATTGGAAGATATGACTCATGAATAATTGATTTTAGGAGAAATTAGAACATTAAATTTGGATATTTCCCTGGGGATATATGGCTTTAATGGTCTCATTTATATTACTCTATGGGAACATATCAAGATGAACATCATTTTAATTATTCAATATTACTTTAAAGGAGGGGGTCTTTCAATATCCATGTATACTATTAAATTTGTACTCATTCCTTTAAGGGACAAACTTGAATACTTTAATCACTTTACACCCATAATCTTGAGAAACAATTCTCATAAAATTCTTACTGATATTATTAATGACACACCCTATCCTATCCTTCCCTAGTTTTTTTGTAAAGGGTTACATGGTTTTATAAATGGAAGAGGTATCCAAGGTGATAAAGGATTATCCCTTGAGATGATACATCACATCAATAATAATCTCATGAGTACAAGTATTATAGTGAATATAGATAGGGATAAATCCTATGAAAGGATATAATGATTAGTTATTATTAAAAACATGTGTCACATGGGATTTTCAGAATGGTTTTGTGATCGATGAATTAATTATTACTTTTCACTAGAGTTTTTTATCTATTTTATGGGAATAAATATGGTTTCTAAAATTCCACCATAGGTTTTATTCAAGGACACAAAATATCCTCCACCTTATTTTTTATTTCCTAAGAAGCTCTTAGAATGAAACTATAAAAGGCCCTAATAACTGGTTATATTTTACCTTTTAATGAAAAGTTTGTAGCTCTAGGTATCTCATATATTTTTATTATTAGAGACATGATTTTATTTTTGAATATTAGTCTCAATCTGATACTGGGATTCATAGGGTTTATTCAATACATATAGATTTTAATGTATTAAAAGTGTGAGTTTTAATAAGGGTAGTGTATATACATCTAGTAGTTTTATTAAATAGATGGCTCTTCTTCTTGAGGGATATCTTGGATTCATGAGAGGTATATTCCTCCTAGAATACCTTGGTGATTCTTTTCTTACTAGGAGGATTCAGATACTTTACTATGACTCCATGTTTAATAGTATTATGGGTCATATTACCAACTATAAAAGATAATTTATATCCTTTAGTGGTATATTTACTCTAATAGACAATGTTTTATATTTAATCCCTATCCACATTTTAGTGCTTATCCAATTCCACAAAGAAATAATTAAAATAATTTATATTGAGATTAACCCATTATTCTAGGAACCTCATATTAATGATAAGTGAAATTGAGCCAACTAAAATTTCTTGTAAAAAGATAAAGGTAAAGGTGGGACTCTTTTACATGACCTAGATAATGCCATGTACGCGAGACTAGAATGGGAATTTATATCAGTTGATTCCTTATCAAATACACATAAGAGTGATAAATATAGAATAAAACCCAATTCAATTAATCATTTCCCCAATACAATATCCCGTTTATGGTGGATCCTTAAATCATCCCTTTTATTCCTCCTTTATAACTCTATATGGATTACATATGTAGTAGAAATTTATTTTTGGAAATATAATTGGATGGGGAATCCATTATTTTTTCCTCATAGCCTAGTTTCAGACCTTAGTTTCAAGGATTCAAATAATTAACCCAACTTCAGAATATCCATTATTAATTATGAGAATAATAATATTAATAACAATATTAAATTAGTGGAATAACCAATTCCTTGTAACTTCATTGGTTATAGTTTTGGTATATTTAATATGAGATATTTCTTGTTAGAAAGACATGTTCCACATGCATAAGATGAATATGATAATATTATCTAAGAAAACATCATTTATAAAAAATATATCTTTCTTTTTTATAATGTTCAAAATAATTTTTCTTCCCATGGATAATTTGATCTCGCATAGAGGTATCCACATTGCCTCTAAACATTGTTTTTGTGTATAGCCTTAGTCATAATTAAAGGAGCGTCTTTTTAGAGAATGTATTTATAAATATTTCATCTTGAATATATTATTTTAGTGATTAGTAATTTATTTTAACATGTACTTGTTAACTCATTTATTCGAAACTTAGTTTTATAGAATTGATTTTAATTTTGTTAAAGGTAGGGTTTGTAGAGAGTATTTGGTATTGGGGTGTTGTTCTATCTGTAATATTCACAATAAAATGCATCATTACACTATCAGACATAGTATTCTACTCTTATGAATATAGACATTTTCTCTTATTCATGACATGGACTTTCTATCTTGGTTATCTTATGTTTAGGACCGGAACATTCCTGTTTTGATTCCCCACCCTTAGGGTGGTAGTAGTAAGATTAGGTGTTGGGTCCAGTGGCTCCCTCTTAATACTGGTCTCAAAATCAATATGAATTACCCCTACTCTATAATATATATATTATGTGGTAGAATTTTTTGGAATGTTCATGTCACATTGTAACTTCCCTTAAATTATTTCAACATTATTGGAAGTTCCCTAGAGGTGGAATTCATAGATCTTTAGATTGATATTTCCTTTGGAAATTATTAGGATCCCTTTTTTCAATCATTGAAGATGACTTGGATCTGGTTTTTAATTATTTAAAAGACCTCACAAAACCAAACTATTCTATTTGTTACCTCCTTAGATATTTTAGAAAAATGATAAACATTGATGTGATGATTCATAAAACTTGGAATGAGGGGAACATGGCAGCAGATGTCATGGATTCTAAAGGAATGGAATAGCTTCCACTTATTATCTACTCTTCAAATTTTTTTACCATAGACCAAATTGGGATTATTTTATGGATTCTCATGGTCTCCATCATTTTAGATCCTCGTAGTTATTTTATGTTGGTTTTATTCTCTGTATCTTAATAATAAATATTTATTTTTTAGTCAAGTAGTATGTTTTTTGAGTGAAATTCAAAAAAAATTATAGATTATATTAATTTTACGTTATTTATCGCTTTTAGTTTTTCCTAATAACAAAATAAGGTATTCCATTTATTAGAAAATGCAACATGCTATAAGAAATTAAGATATTTTAATGTTTATGGAAATTTGTATTTATATATTTTTGGGAATAAATAAGTTATTTTTGGAGTTATAGGGTAAACAATTATGATATAAAACCCATGGTTTTAGTGAACTATTTTAGGAAAAACCAATATAAGAATATTGGGTTAACATTTATACTCTATTTATGATAATTCACATTAAAATGGATCATAATTAGTCTAATTATTAAGATTTTGGTTATTGAACAATGGTGGAAACCATAATATATAATTTAAGATGAATTCAAAATGTTATAACTTTTGAAAGTAATTATTATCAGTAAATATTTTAAGATAGAAATTTATTTAAGGGTGGAAATAAAATACCCAAGATTTCATATATATATTTCTTTCATATATTTTAAAAATAATTATTTTGATTTCCCTTTTTGTAAGGAAACAAACTTATATAATAATGTCACTGATAAATAAATGAATATGATAATATAAACATATTTTCATTATATAGTTAAAATAAAATATAAATAAATAATATATACTAACCATAATTAATTTAGAATAAAATAATTAATTAATAAAAAAAATCTCATGAATGGGGGGATGTAAATATTAGTCTCTTACAAAACAATAAACATATTATCAATAATATATATATTTATTTACATTCATAAAATTATAAAATAAACATTATTTTATAAATATTAAAATTTGATAAAAAATATATTATAAACTATAGTATCAAACAATCATTTTACCAATAATAATCATGGTTAATAAGATAAATAGAAAAATACATGAAATATATATTTTGAATAATAACATTATTTTAAATTATAATATGAATTTTTATGGGTTCTTTGTTTGTTACATGACCATTAAGTGTATATTAATTATCATTATTTAATCATTAAGTGGAACCATTTTTATAGGAATTTATAAAATTATAAATGATAAATTACTTATACATAAATACATTAACATATGAAATTATTTTAACTATATGAAAATATCATTCATCCTAAAATCATGATGTTATAGTGCACTATGGATTTTTTTTTTTCTTGTATTTTTTCCATTATAATGTACCTATATATAGACACTAGTAAATTTATAAGTATTATTAATAAATAAGTTTTTTTTCCATATGTCATAATAAAATTTTACTCATATATCTCAAAATAATATTTATTTCCAAAAATGGTTATAAAAAATATATTTTTCTAAATTCATGATTCCTTGAAAACTTCATTTTTCATATTTAAAAAAATATTCTTATACCTAATGTAAAAATAATTTAATCATAGGAATCTAATTATTAGTATAGTATTATAAATATTTAAACTATAATTATATCATTTTAAGGTTGAAAATAATGTATTAAGTTATATTTTAATGTGAGAAATTATTATGTGTGCATCCCATGAAAAAAAATATAATATTTATTTATAATTTTAAATAATATATTTTAAAATAAAATAATATTTTATAAATAATTTGTAATTTATAATTATATATAATAATTCACTTAATTTTTAATTTATTGTCAACATATTTATAAATTATTATAAAATTCTATATATATGATTTTATTCTCTAAAAATAACATTAAAAATATCTGGTAACATAATTTTAACTAAAATAATATTTCATAAGTATTTATTAATATCATTTTAAAATTAATTTCTTGTATTTATAATCTTATTATAAAAAAATTAAATATTTGGAAAAGTTATTCATTGGAAAAATAATATGTCTATTAGAATAGTAATATAGTTGTTTAAAGTATTGTCCATGGCATGAAAAATATTTTTAGAAATATTTATTTAAAATAATAATTTCTTGTATTTATAACATGAATTATATAAAAATTATTATATATTTTTAATAAAAATGGGTAATTTAATTAAGATGTAAATTTTTGTAATTTTTGGAAAAAATGTGATATAAATATTGTGAAATGTTATAACATATGGTAAATATGAAATCATATATAAGTAATCATAACCAAACAAAAACAACTTAGTTTTATTATACTAATTTTTTACAATAAATTATATTTTTGAATTAATGGAGTTAATGGGGAACTATGGATATAGTATATCACTTAAGATAATGGGAAAAAATAAAAAAAATTACTTGAGATTCCACTCACCAAACCTATCAATACTCAAACCCTTTTCTCATTTATTCTCACACCAAGATAAAAATATATATTCATATCCCATTCTAGGAGTTTCTTCCATATTTATCTCTTAAATATTGAATTTTTTTGGGATAGAGTGTTTTTTTGTAAGCTAGGAAACTTAAGAAAGGTGAGGGCTTCTATTCATCTACTTTCAATTTCCCATTACAATAAATTTTAAATAAAATCATTTAAACATCATGTTAATTTGATTATATAATTTTATTTCTAGATTATTATCATGTATTTGATCATTTTTTCATGTGTTATTATCTAATCCTTCTCATATTAACAATTTCATTAGTTATTACCATGCTAAAGTAAGGATTCCAATTTACCCCTCTCAATTTCCAATTATTATTATTTTATAGTAAACAATTTTTAAATTTCATTTCATATGATAATATTATTATATTTAGAATATAATGTCATCCCTTTAATCTATTTTACATGATATACTACTCATTATCTCTTATAAATCCTCTTTGTATAAGTCGTTATCATGTTGATGTAAGGGTCCTTTTTCTCTCTCTTTCTTATTCCTATTTACATTTCCATTATTGTATCATTTTTAATTTCCAAGTAATTATTACCATATTATTGTCGTATCAATTTAAGTACTATCCTTATGATATCCTATCCATGTGATACCTCATTTCACTCACATTTTTCTATGTTTATATGTCATTGTAATGATGAATATCTCTTAAGAAGCATGAAATTCTATATTGTCCCATCACCAAAAATACCTGTATATGACATGTATATGTAGTATTATGGATATATTACTTTTAATTGGGACATTTTTCTATGGATAGATGATGATGATGTCACTAGTGGAGTCTATTTCAGGTTACAAGTGGATTAAACTCAATTTTTACACAAGTTAACATTTCCCACCATTGCATACTGACCTAGATATTTTCTTCTTAAGGAAATATTATTTACCTAATACATATAAAATATGTGTGATTATATACTCTTAAATTTTAGAGGGGATTTATCCATAATACCCTAGTTATCCAATCATTTTCAATTTATAATTATTATTCACCAAACACATTTATTATCATGAAATTTTAAGGTACTTGATCACTGTAATTCCATAATATTCAATTAAAGATGGTACTTATATTAACATTATTAATCTATAATTATTCCTAATAATTTAAAATGGAATTCACCAAAGAATGAGTACCATTAGATTGGATATGGAAAAATATTGATATTATCATTCATTCATTCATTATTTACGATGGAAATACTTTATACTTCATTATTCTGATTAAAGGGTATTCGCCTAGATAGACATACAATCCAATTAACTAAGATAATATATTATCATGATTTTATGCCCATATATCATATATAGTGTGACTAATCTATATATAATTATTCTAATTAAATTGTATTAAACAACATGTCAAAATATTTAAACAAACTAAGATAATCTATTATTATGTCCATATCTTTATTTATCAAATACAGTGTGAGAACACTATACTTATTTATTTAGATTAAAGTTTATCATCTAGATGAATAAAAATTAAAATTAACTAGGGTAATATATTATCTTTTCTATATATCCATTTATCATATATAGAATTAGTTTCATATACTTAAATATTCAGATTAAAGGGAACTAACCTCGATATCCAAACAGTTCAATTAAAGAAGGGAATTTATTGTTTTGGTGGTATTTTATCATTGTTTTCATGATCATGTTTTGTTTGGTTGTGGACCAACTTTACAATAGTGGGTATTTTTTACAAAAAACTAATGACAATGGAAATTGTTCATTGAAATCATGATTATGGGTGGTGATTTAATCTCATTAATAGTCTTATTACCAAGTCTGGGACTCTATTACTGATTTAATATGTACTTATAAAATACTTACCAATAAAAATACAAGTTACCCTTATCATTAAATTTATTGATCGATAAAATGAATAAATTAGAACATTTATATGTTTGAGAGGTTCTATATCTTTCCCCTCATTGGTTATTCTATGGATTAAATTCATATAGCTAGGAACTATAGAATGTATCATCATCTAAGGAGGAAGTGGTTATGTTGGAATTAGGATTCCACCATTGAAATGGGATGCCTTCATATCCCAATGAATGGAATCACAACACACATAGTTTGGTTGAATTTCATGAAAGATGTCAAATTTTTTAAGGTCGCATGATAAGGATCATTGTGGTTCCTTTTAAGGTCATATATCCATAACCAATTAATTTAATTTTAAGGTCATGCATTAAATACCAATGATATTCATTTTAAACTCATACATTCATAACAATTGTGTATTATAGTTAAAGGTCATGAAAGTATAACTTATTCGTAGTATTTTAGATTCATGAATAATGGACTGCTATTTAAAGGGGACCTAAAAATGTTTTCTGTGGGACTTATGCATGATAAACACCTTTAAGTTATCTCTTGTCTAATGGAAAATATATAAGGAAGTATGACTAGAATCATGGGTGATGTGATCCAATGGATAATATTTGGGTATTACACTAAATTAGAAGCACATTTATATCTTTATGTCATTAAGTAGACATAATTGAGGCTAATTAAAGGATTTTTAAAATTCTAGGTGTACATGGTTTCTATTCAAAAAATACAAGTTTGGTGAAGAATGAAGGCCGATATAAAGATATTTATAACGATATTCTGAAGGGGAGATTCCTCATTAACAATATAATACATGATTGATTTTATCGTGAGGATATTATTAGTTAATGATGAAAATGGAAGGTTATATCTCACCGGATGTATGATTTCTATTATCAAATAAATACATTACCGGAGGGAACCATATATATGTGTAGAGTGACTCAGTCATGTATATCAGGAGGTCATGGGAGATGCCATGATGAAATAAGTTTCTCAAGCTAATTAGATAAAAATAATAATTTTAGTGTGGTATTTTGGGATACATAAGAAGCTTATATAGTCATAAATGGATCCTTTTTTATAGGGAAATACCCTTGGTGAAATATTACACAAGACTAAAATATTATAAATAGGGAAACACGTACTTTAAGAAGTATAAACTTTTTAGAAAATTTGAGTTCTTAAATTAATTAATGGGTCCAAAAATTATATTTTTGTTAAATAAAGGTGACTAAGAAATAATTATGTGTGAATCACTTCATGAATGAATCACACTGAGTAAACAAAGTGAGTTCTTTTGATGGTTTTTCATGTAAAAAATCACAATAATACTATACGGTTTAGTCATTTTCATGAAACTTTTACATGGGAGGTCACACCAGAGTTATACTTATGTTTCAAGTCTATTAGTGTAACTTATTCCATAAATACCATCTATTGAATGATGTGATTTTAAATTATGTGATTTGTCCAATTTTGTGACTTAATAGATAACTTTTTCTATATAATACATGTTGTGGAGTTTATTTATAGGTATTTTTGATAACTATCTATCGTTAGATAAGAATAACTATTGATACCATTAAATTTTAGAGTGTATATGATTATGTGTGTTGGATTATTTGTTCAGTGCATAAATCATATTCAAAGTCACATTTATTGTGAGGTGAAGGTATTTAGAGGATAATTAATATGATTATTAATATGTTTCAAAGTGATTATAAATCATGATATGAGTTTAAGATGTTAGAAAAATGAAGGAATAAATAGAAGACGTTTCATGATAAAAAATAGGGTTTAAACCATAGAAGTTATTTTTTGAAGAAGATTTGGGTCATAATATATTTCTACACCACATAGAAGGATGAGTTAATTTTTAGTGTCCTATACTGTAATAGACATCCAAAGTGTAGTCTGTTGATGGGAATTCTTATATTCTATAAAATAGGATTTTACATTATATTTCTCTATTTTCAAAATTTTGGTGGTCCTGGAAAATTTTGGGTCTCCGCACTGTAAAAATATGTTGTGCCAAATAGGAGGCTAGGTTAGTGTTTTAGTGGCCAGAGAAATTTATAGACCTCCATGTTTTAAGAATTTTCTATTTCAAAACTAGTTGAGATCAAGGTATTTTATTTCATAGGATATTTTTCCACTTCCATATGATCAAGTTTTCTGGAATTTTTTAGTGTTGGAAAACTCAAGAAATCCATTAAATAATGATTCATTACACTTCAGTAATTTCAAATAGTTACAAAAAAATGTTGATAACTACTATGATACATTGTATAAGAGTAGTTTATTCCATGATAAAGAGTTTTCTAGAAAAATATGGATAGTTTTATAGACTTTAATAATTGTCTCCATCCAAGAGGTTTTGTGGTTATTCTATTCAATTATAAATTTCAATTCGAATTTAAGGGTGGTTAAGATTAAGTATAAGATGAACCAAGGTCTGAGTTTGAAAATTAATTTATAATAATTTGATTATTTGAATTTGCGATTGAAATTAAAATTTAAAAAATAATAATTCTATTGTAAAAATTTATATATACATAGTATAGTGGAAAAGAATAATTGTGTTAAGTGGGTGTGTAAGAAGGTAGTTTAACACTATTATCGTACATAAATAATTTTTTCACCAAGATTAGAATTATGATCCAGAACTATATCTATATTGAATATATTCTATGTGTTAAAGTTATTAAAGAGATCTAGTTCAGTCCAGTTATGAACTAAAGTTAAATAATAAAAGCAAGAAGAATAATATAGGAATATAAACTAAGAGGAAAGTTTTTTTGTGAATGTGATGTGAATATAAACAATAGAAAAAACTTATTTATGTATAAGTTTGAAGAATTTTTTCACCCTGTTTTATAATATGAAAATAAATAATTATAATATTATTCACACTCAACACCTTAGAGGAAGTTTATTTGGTTATAGTAATTTCTTTTTTTACCCAAACATTTATCATTGTAAGGTGTGGGTTGCAATGAAGCATAGTTGATAGATATAAAAACATAAGTTTCATTTTTACACCCTATTTATTTATACTCACATAATGTTTTTAGTGGGTACTGTGATCCTAGAGGAATCCATATCACACCAAGGACTATACTTCTCACAATTAAGGGCGAACCTTGTAAATTTTTTATGTTCCCTTGTATTGGTGTGTGTTTGGGTGTGTTGTAGCAATCATAACTACATCCTAACAGGTGGAAAACTTTATTTTGAAATAAAAATATAAAATTTTATTGATCACTAATTCTCCCCCCTCTCAATGATCTTATATTGACCCTGAAGTGGCTCTATAAGTGGTATCAAATCCAAGTCCCCTTTGTTAGTGATTGGGTATTTGAAGTTGTTGGCATTTAAGTCATCTATATCTTAATTTGAAAAATAATTCACTAAATTGTGTCATATAAAGTCGATAATATAAATTCAGTGACCAGTAAGATGATTCCTATATTTTATAGGAAAATTTATCACATAGGGAAAGATAGGATGATTCCAAACTTATTATCTATCAGTTATGATGTTTTGGAATTTATAACTAAGGGGTTTTTTCCCATGGATAAAGGTGTTTATATGACAGAAATAGATAATAATAATTTGTAAAATGATGGTCATGAAGGTAATTCTATTCTATCATCACTCTATGAAAGTGAGTTTTTTAAAATCAAAGGACTCAAAACCTCAAAAGATATCTAGGATAAATTTCAAAATATATATTAAGGAAAGACCAAAATGGAGAAAACTAAATTAAAGTTTCATATAATTAAGTATTAATATCTTCATATTCATTATGGTGAAACTATTAATATTTTCTTCACAAGGGTGGATGAATATGTGAGTAAAATCAAAGGCTATAGTAGGAAATTGGAATATGCTGATGTTGTTGAAAATATTTTTAAAACATTTCCAAATAAGTTTGATTCTAATGTATCCACTTAAAAATAAAATGATCCAAGTGATATTAATATTGAGGATTTACATAGTAATTTAATATATTATGAAATGAGGAAATTCAATGCTATCAAGAAGAAGGTGAAGGATGAAAAATAAATCTATTTTAAATCTATAAATAATGAGAAGTTGAAGAATAAAGTTAATGTTAAAGAATAATATTCTTATTTAGATTTAAATGAAGATTTGGAGGATAATATTGATGAAATTATGTATCCTATATTAAGAAAAGTGAAAATAGGGTAAGGAAACTGTAAAGTAAATATTCCCTCATAATGTTTCAAGTTTGGGCCTATTTGGAATTATGTAGAAAATATTCCAAAATCCAAAACTATCAAAGAAAGTAAAGAAATATATGTTATATCTATAATATTCTCAAAGAATAAACATAATGAGACAAAATATTATTAAAATTATAAGGATTATAATTTATCTCAATTTCATTAAAGAAAATTATTTTCAAAATATGGTATCGAAAATGATAATGAAGATGAATATAATTTTTTATCTAGTGATGATGTTGCTAAAAAACTAATATTTGCTAAAGTGAATGATGAAAATATTTCAACTGATAAAATTAGTTCTAAAATTGAATAATAAGAATAATATACTAATATATAATTAATATTTAATATATAATTAAATTAATATCTCTCAAAAATTTCTAAAAAGGAGAAGGAGGTCAAAAAATTGAAGATAGAATATAAATCCCTTAACAACAAAGAATTTAGCTTTTTAAAATAAAAGTTAATTTTTTTTAAATATGTTAAATGATTGAATATGTTTCTTATTTATTATAATACTCTTAACTTCATGTTGTAATAAATATTGAAGGATAAAGAAAAAGAGTTTTATCATTTATGGAAAAATATAATCAAAACAGAAGTAGATTTTAAGAAGTGTAAATCCAATGTTTGGAATTATACTTTAGAATTTATAGAATCCTTGAATAATTTTGAAGCTTAATAAGACCAATATAAATAATTATATAAGTATGATAAAACTTCTTACAGTATTATTCAAAATTTATTGAACAAAAATCATTTCATGAAGAATAAGGTTATATCTAAATCAAGTGATATTCTAAAATCTAGAAATTATAGGATAACTAAATTGAGTGAAACAAATATCTAAAAATAGGGTGTCCAAAAAATATATAAAAAATATTGATGTGAATATAAAAGATTTGTGATTTTATAAAATTTTTATTACATGAAAATTAGTTAAAAATTGTTACTCTGGGGATGTTGAAAGATATTTGAAAAAATCATGATAGCTTGTCACTTTTAAAGGTAAATATAAATTTTATGGTTGTTATTGGAATTTTGGGGGTTTTGAGCATACAAAAAAGATGTATTTGTTCAATTAACAACATTATAATCATAATATAAGGTTTTATATTCAACGTTTTAAGGGTAATTGGACCAATAAAAATAATGAAGTTCATAAACTGGTAAAGATATCTTGATATAAATTACAAAAAAAAATCTTGATATACTTGATGAATTATGTGGAAGGTGTGATCATTATATCCATAATTTTAATTATTTCATTAAAATTTTACTAGAAAAATAAAATATTAGTTTAATACTCAAAATCCTCTGATGAATTAAAAGAAAGTAAAGTAGAATGATTTAATTATAAAATAGCAATTAAAGTATCCAATGGGGAAATTTCAAGGATTTGGATAGAGTATGTTTATACCACTTGAGGGATTTAAAAATATTAAATGTTTATGAAAATTTTATAGAAAGATTAATGAATTTTATAAATTATGGGTCACTCAATATCGGATAAGTTTTTTCAGCAGTCATAGGAAAAGAAAATATCAAATACAAAAATGCATTATTTATTGACATATTAAAATATAATTTTTTCAGTGTTTCATAGCTTTGTGGTTAAATAAATTAATATATTTTAAGTAAATATGATTTCATTATCAATAACCTTAAATATGAAAATGTAGTAACAAGAGGAACTTTATTTCAAGTGGTAAATACTGAAAATTCATGCTATCTAAGTATGAAACAATAGAATTAGTTAATATATTGAAGACTTTTCCATATTGGAAAAAAATATGTATTTATTACCCAATTAAATAATGTTTTTGATGTTACTATGCTAAAAAGTTAAATATATTATATGTGATCGATATGTCAAAAGGGGAAGATTGTTAACTCTTTACACAAGAAGGTGGAGAGTAAATCTACTAAGACATTATAGCTCATTAAATTAGTTGTGTGTGGGACCATGAAGAAGAAATCAACCAATATAGATAATTATTTTATTAATTTCACAAATTAACTCACTCATATTACTTGTGATATTTTTATGAAACAAAAATCATAGGCCCTGTGAAAGATTAAAATTTTTAGAAGATGTGTAGAGAAAGTGAATTCTTTTTATCTTAAGAAGTTTCATATATATAATGTAAATAATTTTAATAATATAAATTTTGAATATTTCTTAAATAATCATGTAATTTTACAATAACTCAATGCACCATACAAAATTCATCAAAATGGAGTGGTTTAAAGGAAGAATATGTGTTTTATGCATATGGAATGAACTATGTTATTAGTGTATGATACATCTCAATATTTATAAAGAGAATCTATTTGTAAATTACTTCATATTAACAATCTCTATTTAAAAATAAAAAGATCAAATATTTACCCTTTTATATGTATTATAATAAATATATATGTTTTAGGTATCTTTGTTTTTTTGGATGTCCTTGAATAATCATGGTTAAAGGTTAAAATATGAGTAAGTTTGAACAAATAAGAGTAACAATAATTTTTATTGGTTATCCTCTAAATGGAATGGGATATCATTGTTTTAATAATAAAATTAGAAAAAAAAATGACATTATATATGTTAAGATTTAGTAATATATAAAGAAGAAAATTATTGATAATGAATCAGGTTATAGGAGTGATGATAATATTGATTTTATTAGACATTATAAAGATATTATAGAAAAATATGAAAATATTATTGATGTACAGGTTAGATAAGAAGATTCATCTATTTCTGGTGATGATGAATAATTACATTCAACTCATCCTTATATAAGAATACAATTTCAAGTACAAAACATCATTGAAAATATTGTACAATAGATTCAAACAAGGAGAACATTGAGGACTGCAACTCATGCCTCTTTGTTTACAAAAGTTTAACCAAAATATGTTTAAGAAGAAATATTGCATCAAGAGTGGATTTTTGAAATGAACGAAGAGGTTTGTTAGATTTTGAATAATGATACATGGGAGTTAGTCCCAAAGATCAAAGAGAATAATTCCATTGGAATAAAATCGGTGTTCTGGAATAAATTGAATGAGAAATATTATGTGGTAAGAAATAAATCAATATTGTTTTTAAATGGTTATTTTAAAGTAGAAGGATTATATTTTGATAATAATTTTTCACCCATATTAATACTTGAAACCATTATAATTTTTCTTGTGATTGTGGTCCAGAGAAAATATATGATTTTTTATATGGATTTAAAGTCTTACTTCCTCAATGGTCAATTTTAAAAGGAAGTGTTTATTGATAAATATTGAGTTTTATTTCATGGAAAATGTGATAATCAGGTTTTCTATTTGAAAGGTATTTATATAGGGGGAAACAAACCCCAAGCATGTATTATTATAAAATGGACAAATTCTTGAAGAGTTTTAATTTTAGAAAAGGGAGAGTGGATAGAAATATCTACATCAAATATGAAAAAAGAATCATCTCTTCCAGTTTTTTGTAAATGAAATCATATTCGATGGGAATGATGAAGAAATGTGGAAGAATATTTCTAAAGAGATTAAGGAGTTATTCGAGATGACTATTCTTAGAGAAAATATATATTTTCCCAGAATTCAAATTTCTCAAGATAAAGAACATATATTTATTTATCAAGAAATGTATGTTATGGAACTCATAAAAATACTTATAATATAGAATTAAAATATTATTTTTATAAAAATTTTATTGGGAACTAAACTATCTGAATATGATTAGGGACAATAATTTGATAAAAAGGAATTCAAAAATATGATGGAAGCATATTATTCCTCATAGGTTTGAGGTAGGATATTTTTTATTTTGTTAAAAAAATTATAGATATCAATGTGCACCAAAGGGGTTACAGATAAATGATGGTAATCAAATTCTAAAACATATTTGAGACAAAATATATTTTTAATTTAAATTTTATAGAAAATGTAATCTTGATCTATTTAGTTTTATAGATACAGATTTGGAAGATTTTTTTGATTATAGGAGGTCAAAATACAATCTATTTTTCTATCCTAGAGATATTTTTGTTTGTTATAACTCAAAGAAGAAGAAAAAATGTGACTTTAAGCATAGATGAATTAGAATATGTGGTAGCAACTCATGCCATGACTCAGTTAAATTGGGTGAAGACGGAGTTAGATGGATTAAATTTTGAATTAAAGTTAACACTTATCTTAGGATATGATAATAAAACTACTATAAAGTTATCAAATAATCATGTTTGGCAATCAAAAAGTGGGCACATTGATATCCAGTATTATTTTGTAAAGTAACTTTTGGAAAAAAATGAGTCCAAAGTGGAATTTATTCCTATAAAAAAAATACTAATGTGTTCACCAATCTATTTCCAAATGAATCATTTCATTATATAAGGTTGATATTGGAAATTCAACCTCATCATTCTCAATTTCAATACCATATCTCTACAACATCTTATCTCTTTTAAACCTTTTCTAAATATTAAAACAAATGAATGGATGCTTTGATACCACTTTGTAATATTTCATCACCCGAACCACAAATTGGTTCCTAAACTAGTGGTCCATACTATACCTAAATCATGCCTCCCCATACACCAGAGGTTTCTATTTAGAAATTTAGATCTAAAGTGGAAAATTGGGGAGGCTATACCCACATATCAGAATAAAAAATAGCTAAAATAAGTTAAATCATATACATTCACATAAATAAAAAAATGAAGCAAAATATTGGTATGTTTTGAAAAATAATAGAAAATAAAAAAGGATATAATAAATTATTTATATACTATACATTTCATATAGTCATAAGAACATGAGAATCCAAAGGATAAAAAATCCAAACTAGGAAAAACCACTAAACGGTAAGGAGTCCAGCCCCGAACCCAACTCCAATGCACCATCCTAGCAGCCTAGGCCATAATAATCGATCCTTTTCCAAACCCATACCTACAATAAAGTAGCAACTACTTAGGTACCCATGATCCATGGTGTCCTGAGTAGGGTGTGAGTACAAGTCAATATGCCATAACTAATAGATTTTGTAAATATAAATTTTCTGATAAAATTTGATGAAAGAATATTATAAATAAATAGTTTAACATTTTAAATAAAATTAATAAAAGTAATATATAACCATAGATGACCTAGGTTAATTAATACACCTGAGGTCAGTCATACCATTTTTTATCCTTAGGTTTGTGAACCCAATCAACCATACCTACTTTAACCAATGTTGAGGTTTCTATAAGCACATTTCATGTACGTATTTAACCATATATGACATGAGTCTCTATTGTATATATAATAAGTATCATGGACCGACCTTGTGGGAGTTTTTTTAGCTGGTCCATAAGACTATTTGTATCATGGACCTTCCCTACATGAGTTTTCTCAGCTGAGTAACAATCCCATAAGTAACACAAACTTCCACTGTGGGATTTTTCAAAACATGGGAATAATCATATGAGTGTTAGAGACCTCTCCAATGGGAGTTTCTTCGGCCAATATCATTAACCACCACATGAGGTATTTTCCATATAATGTAAAACCACCCTTGAGGGAATTTTTATTCCATTTTTAAAAAGTACAACTACCCCCAAGGTAATTTTCATTTCCCTCCTAACCATCCTAAGAGAATTTTAATTTTCATTAAAAATAATTGAAAAAAAATTACCATTTCAATAAAAAAATGAAAATAAAATTCTTATGGTCCATTAAATTTACCATTTCTAAAACATTTACCAACCCACTATACAATCCCATTTCACATAACATGAAAAAAATTAAGACATTCTCATCATTAACCATTTTCAAACCAGACATAAAATTACAATTTCTCTTTTGACCTTTTAAAACTAAAACCAAAAAAATCATAACTCCCATGCCATCCACTTTTCCCATTATATAAAAACTCAAAAATCCTTTATGATCCATTTTTTATCATTTATGATTGGTAATTTCTATTTAAAAATAATCTATCATAATATAATTTTTCATTTAACCATTTAAAACACAATTTACTAATTTATGAAAAGAAAGAGATTCCCAAACATCATTTACCATTTCAAGAGGCCATAGAGATTTATAATCCATATTCATGATAAATTTTAAAATAAGGGGATTCACTTGGTATCACCCTCTTTATTAGGTTCAACATAATTAAACTTCTCCATCTAAATAGGGTGATTCATAATTAAATATTTGGTTTAAGTAAGGTCATCACATGAAAAGTTCAATATTACACACCATGCACAAACATGAAAAAAATGTGGGTTAAATTCAAGGACCACCTACCTCATTATAAAACAATCTCATGAATTTTATTCCAATATTTGGTTCCACCAAAAATAGGGGTAATTAGGAAACCACAAAAATCCCTAGAAATTGGGAATGCTATATTAAAATCAAGATAGGCAGCATAAATGAGTAAAAATTGAATAATAGAATCCAGAAAATGCTGATACATACCTTATGATCACCAAAACAATCAAATAAATTCAAAATCGAACAATAAAATATGATATCCACCATATTTTATGAAGAAGAAGAAGACACCAAAGGGGTGATTATGACAACCCTGCTTTTTATTACAACTTAAACATGCTTTATTACATAAAACTTCACTTGATCCAACAAAGAAGATCGATAGGTTTAGTGTCTTTGGGGCTTAGGATCATTACATAAAAACTTTAAACTTGAAATACAACATCTTTATTGAAAACTTCCTTTACATGACCACTACATTCCTTCGTACTTAGCATTTCATGGGATAACCTGAGGACATGCATAAGAAAAGAGTGAGCTATAAAGCCCAGTAAGGGAGTAAACAATGAATAACATGAGGAGTGAAATACATGTTAGGAAATAGTCATATCAATAGAGAATAATAGAAACATGAACATAAATGCATGATAAAGCATGATAATCATAACATGGAAATGTGGCAACAACACTTAACATTGAATTAGCATGAGCCAAGGCTCATTGCACATGGAGTATGAGTAAACCCTCATTGCACTTGAAGCACGAGTAAAACCTCATTGCACTTGAATTAGCATGAGTAAACACTCATTGCACATGACTTATCATGATACTATACTTTACCCAATGCATTGGAGCGCTATAAAGGGTGCACCCTTCTTAAACATTTCATTTCATGCATAAGTGTGCCACATGGATCATAAAACATGGATTCATAAAACATAAACATTTATTCCACGATAAAGGAATGTGGAATTCATACATGAAAATTTATAATCAATATGTAAATGTGCATAAAGGTGAATACCCTTGATGGAGAAATGGGCATGGTATTCACTACACAAAGACATTGGCTTAGAAAATCGGTGCGATTTCGGCAGCGTAACGGCGTGACATAAGAATTCATAAAAAAGGTTGATGAGAGAGAAAGGGGTTTCTCGTCATATTTACAAGTAATGGACAGTAAGGAGATCATATATATACATTTCCCAACAATAGAAATTGAATTTAGATTCATGATACAAAAGTATTGCTTGAATGTAAAAGAAGAGAGAGAAGTTCCTTTCGGAATTTCGGCATACTAACGGGTGTACATTGGAGGCATTTAATGCGAGAGAAAGGGTTCTCCCATCATTCAAACAATAAGAGGTCAGTATGGGGGAGGTGCGAAACCATACCCCAACATTCATAATTGAAATAAAAAAACGCAATACAACTTAAAGAAAATTGACAAAATTGAGAAAGGAAGAAAACCACTTACTTGGAAGTGTGCTTCCAAGGGCTAGAGAGAGGCTTGTGAGAGGCTTCTTGGGAGCTTGGGGCACCTTGAGAGGATTCTAGAGAGATTAGGGCAGAGGTTGGACGAACTTAAAGGGCTTTGAGTGAGGAGGAAGTGGGAGCTTGGGTGGGTTTATATAGGAAAGGTGAGAGAATTCTTTATTATTTAGGTTTGGGACCCCTTATATTAAAATAATCCAAAACACAAACCATCCCATGGTATTTGCCCATGGTTTCTGGAAAAGGAAAGAGGAAAAAAATATTTTACAAGGCCAAGGTCCGAACTTATTAAAAAATTAGGGTTGCTTATGTGGAGGTGAGTCACACTCCCATGGAAATTAATTTAAAAAGGAAAAGTGTTGAATAAGTCTTGAGGGCTCCATTAATGCTTTGAAAAGTAAGTCAAACAAACCCAAAACCTCATTATTTTAATGATAAAACATATATTGGCCGAACATAAGGATTATTGTATTTTATTACATCACCATTGGGTCATTATGATGTCATAAAACACATTATATATTTAAATGGTATTTAATTTTTACCCAAAAATTTGACTGTCTCAGAAAATTATGAAAAATTCACCGTTGGATAATTTCGACGTCCTGACTCCAAAAATAATATTTATTTTATCTAAATAATTTTCTAAATATGTGAATTTTCACTTTTAAAATAAAAACCGACATTTATAAAAAAATTCACGGGTTTTGACAGAAATGGCTTTCAAACCTTAATAAAAATTTTAATTGCATTCATAAAATTATAAGATCATTTATATTTAATAAAAATTAATTTAATATTAATAATAATATTTTATTAAAATATTATTTAATTCAAAAATCCTTTAATTTAATAAAATATAATTCTTAATTAAATAATAACTAAAAATACCATTTGTACTTTAAAAACTAATTACAATGTATCAAAAATGACTAGAAATTATATTCATTATTATATACAAAAATAATGTACATGAACATGGTGCTACTTATTTGTTACATAACCCCTTAAAATTTCCGCATAAGACCTAAGGGTAAGGTGTGCGATGGTGACAGACTCTTGGGGTTGCTCGGATAACATCGCTCGAGTGGTAATCTCTATCAATTTCCATTTTTCCCGTAGACGATCACGTTCGAGCTTGACTTAATGAAGCTCAGCTTGGGCTTGGTCAAGGGCAAAGCTCAAAGACGCCACCTCTTTTCCGAGCTCCGACAAATGGGCTTCGTAAGGGGCAATTCTACTGGATGAGGTCATCGCTTCCTTTGTCTTAGTAGAAATGGTTTCGTTAAAGCCTTATATTTATACTAATCAGATTATCACTGTTCAACGGCTATAAAAGTAACGGTCACAAATCTTAACATAAAAATAAAGAAGTTAACATCTTATAAAAACATTTTTTCATAAAGAAACATTTAACTGGATCAAGAGGGATTTTCCATTAATGAAACTTTGGGTCGTTACAACATTCCCCCCTTATGAAATTTCGCCCTCGAAATTTTCCTTTTCCCACAATAAAACAAATGTGGGTAATTTAGCTTCATCATATCCTCCGACTCCCAAGTTGCTTCTTAAAACTTGTGGTTTCTCCACAACACCTTGACGAGGGGCATTGTCTTATTTCGTAGAACTTTTTCTCTACGATCTGAGATCTTCACTGGTTGCTCCTCATAAGAAAGATCATCTTCCAATTGTACCACCTCGGAAGAGAGTACATGTGAAGGGTCCGGTATGTACTTCCTTAAGAGGGATATATGAAAGACATCATGCACCTTGGCCATAGTCGGTGGAAGTGCTAGTCGATAGGCCACAGCCCCAACACGATCAAGAATCTCGAATGGGCCGATGTACCTTGGACTTAACTTCCCTTTCTTTCCAAACCTCATGACCTTCTTCCACGGAGATATGCGTAAAAACACCATGTCTCCGACTTTAAACTCAAGGTCCCGTCGATGATTATCTGCATAACTCTTCTGTCGACTTTGGGATGCCTTGATATGCTGCTGAATGGTTTTCACCTTCTCCACCATTTCTTCGACCATTTCTGGTCCAAGCAGCTTACGTTCACCGACCTCATCCCAACATGCCAGTGTTCTACACCTTTTCCCATATAGGGATTCATATGGTGCCATTTGGATGCTCGAGTGAAAACTATTATTATAAGAGAACTCAACCAGAGGAAGATGTTGATCTCATCCTCCTTTAAAGTCCATTGAGAACGCTCTCAACATATCCTCAAGTGTTTGGATAGTCCGCTCAGATTGGCCATCAGATTGAGGATGATAGGCCGTACTGAAGTTTAGTTCAGTATTCAGAGCATGTTGAAGACTCTTCCAAAACTTAGAGGTAAATCTTGGATCTCGGTCAGACACAATAGATAGTGGTACTCCATGCAACCATACCACTTCCCTGATATATATCTATGCCAGTTGATCCAAAGAGAAATCCTCTCGAATAGTAATGAAGTGTGCAGTCTTTGTAAGACGATCCACAACAACCCATATTGCATTGTTTCCTTTGGATGTCCTTGGAAGTCCGGTGACAAAGTCCATGGTGATGTTCTCCCATTTCCATTTTAGTATGGGCAATGGTTGCATCATCCCCTTAGACTTCTGCCTCTCTGCCTTCACTTTCTGACACACTAGGCACTTTGATGTATATTCAGCGATCTCCTTTTTCATATTATCCCACCAAAAGTTTTCTCGGAGATCTCGATACATCTTTGTGCTCCCTGGGTGAATAGAGAAATTTGAACTATATGCATCATCCAAAAGTTCCTTCTTCAGCTCCGAACTTGATGGAACACATAGTCTTTTCCCAAACCGCACAATTCCTTCTTCATTAACATTAAACTCTGAGGATCTTACCTTTTTGATAGCTTCCACTTTTTCTTGGATTCCCGCATCATCCTTTTGAGCATCCTTTAACCTTTCCAAAAGAGATGGTTGAGCAATCATTTGTGAAAGGATTGATGATGTTCAATTCTTTATGATTCCCACGTCCATCTTCATCAAGTCTAAGAAGATTGGATCCTTCTCAATTCTCATCATTGATAGAATTGCTGGATCCTTTCTACTTAGGGCATCTGCCACCTTGTTTGCTTTCCCAGGGTGGTAATGTATTGAACAGTCATAATCCTTGATGAGCTCTATCCATCTTCTCTGGCGCATATTAAGCTCTTTCTGTGTGAATATATATTTAAGACTCTTGTGGTCAGTATATATCTCACATTTCTCTCCATAGAGATAATGCCGCCAGATTTTCAAGGCAAAGATCACCGCCGCCAACTCCAGATCATGCATTGGATAGTTTCTCTCATGGATTTTCAACTGCCTTGAGTCATAGGATATCACTTTATCACTCTGCATCAGCACACATCCTAAGCCCTTTTTCGAATCATCACTGAATACCACAAAAAGCTCCCCACTTGTGGGTAAAGTGAGCACGGGTGCAGTGATAAGCCTCCTTTTCAACTCCTTGAAGCTTTCTTCGCATTCATCACTCCAAGCAAACTTTACTCCCTTTCGAGTTAGCTTGGTAAGAGGGTTGGACAATCGTGAGAAATTTCTCACAAATCGTCGATAATATCCAGCTAACCCCAAGAAGCTACGGATATCAGTTACCGATGTTGGCCTCGGCCATCCCTCAATTGCATCTGTTTTGGAGGGGTCCACAGATATCCCATTGCTTGTGATGATATGACCCAAGAATGAGACTTCCTTCAACCAAAACTCACACTTGCTGTACTTTTCATAGAGCTTCTCCTTGCGCAAAGTCTCTAGTACAGTTTTTAAATGCTCCTCATGGTCCTCCTTGGTTTTGGAGTATATTAGAATATCATCTATAAAGACTACCACAAATTTGTCTAGGTAATCTCTAAAGACTCTATTCATCAAGTCCATGAATATTGCTGGAGCATTGGTGAGTCCGAAAGGCATTACTATGAATTCATAGTGCCCGTACCTTGTACGAAAAGCAGTCTTGGGGATATCTTCCTTCTTCACCCTTACTTGATAATATCCCGACCGAAAGTCGACCTTGGAGAAGTATTGTGCTCCACGTAGCTGATCAAACAAGTCATCGATTCTTGGGAGAGGATACTTGTTCTTTATCGTGATTTTGTTAAGTTCATGATAATCGATGCAAAGCCGCATTGACCCATCCTTCTTCTTGACGAAGACGACTGGTGCACCCCATGGTGATGCACTTGGGCGTATAAACCCTTTATCCAGATTCTCCTATAGTTGTTTCTTCAGCTCTTTAATCTCAACAACAGCCATTCTATATGGACTCTTGGATATTGGTAGCGCCCCAGGTATAAGTTCAATTGAGAACTCAACATCTCTTCTTGGAGGAAGACCAGGAAGTTCCTTGGGAAATACTTCAGCGAATTCCCTCACAATAGGCATTTCTTCAAGGGTGGTTTCTTCCTTGGACTTAATCATCTGAGCCAGATATGCGTGCTCATAAGGCAGTAATATCCATGCTTGAGATGATGGAGCTAAAGGAGATTCATCTTCCTCCTGACACTTGTAAAGAATCGGGGGTCGATTCTCCATATGGAGTGTGATTTCCCTCTCCCGACAATTTATGTTGGCTCTATATAAGGGAAGCCAATCCATGCCAAGAATTGCATCAAATTCCACCAAAGGGAGTATGACGAGGTTCACTGGGAAATTCAATCCACATATTATAACAGGGGAGGACTTATACTCATGGGATGCAATGATTGCCCCATTTGCCGTACTCACCGACATCTTTACTTCCATGATTTGTGGTCGTGCAGGGATTGTTCTACTAAACTTTTGAGATATAAAAGAATGCGTAGAACCTGAATCAAAAAGTACGTTCGCTATTCTGGAATGAATAACTAGCGTACCTGTCACCACTTCGTTGTCGGGGTTCACTTCGGCAGAAGTGATGGAAAAAGTTCTTCCTTGCTGTCTTGGAGGTTGCTGGTTGCCTCCGATAACCCTTGGATTAGGGCACTGATTTGCAAAATGGCCCGGTTCTTTGAATTTTTAGCATTGAACAATGCGTTGAGGTTCGAACGGAGCATTCCTCTCCTCTGTCGTAGTCGCGGGTCCTTCTGGCTGACAGTTAACAGCTAGGTGCCCTTCTCTTCCACACTTGAAGCATTTTCTTGTCCCCCTAAGGAAATTTCCAGGGTGCTTCTTTCCACACTTTTGGAAAGTGGGGTGCTGGAACTTTTTAGCGCCGTTGGATTTATCCATCGGACCACCAGCATTGAAGTCCACCTTACGCTTCTTGTCCCTATGATACCCCTGTGATTCTCCGATCTCCATTTCAACCTTGAGGGCACATCAGACAATTTCCTCATAGCTGTCGAAGTCACGGATCGCTAATACTTTCCGCAAGCTAGGCTTCAGCCCACCAAAGAAGCGGTCAACCTTGCATTCGGGGGTAACGACAAAGCCAGAAGCGTATCGTGCAAGCCTTGTGAAGTTTGCCTTGTATGCTCCCACAGATTCTTCATCTTTATGTTTGAGGGAAAGGAAGTCCCTTTCCATCTTAAGATGGAGGGTGCGTGGAAAATATTTATCAAAAAACATCTTCTGAAATTCCTTCCATTCCAAAGCCTCGATCTCCTCCTCAGGCTTCGTATTTTTGATCAACGTCCACCATTGATCAGCTTCACCCTCCATACGATAAGCCGCCAGGATAACCTTCTCTTTTTCAGAGCATTGGAGGATGGAGAATATCTTTTCAATGGAGTTGATCCATTGTTCAGCGATCGTGGGATCGGATGATCCACTAAAAGTAGGAGGCCTTTGTCTCATGAAGCTTTCAATAGCGACTTGTTCTTTCTTAGGGGGGTTGAATGTTCCTCTTGACCAGTGTTTCTATTCAAAACTTGAGTTAGCTGAGAGAGAAGCATGACAAAGTTCGCGATTCCCGCTCCCATTGGATTGGGCATCTCATAAGTACAATCATCACACTGATCTTCACAACAGTTGTTAGCCCGAGTTCTCCTATTACCGGACATTGGCTGGAATAAAAGGAAAGTTAGGGGTAGCACATAAAGGTTAATCCAAAGACAAAAGTTGATGACTTATAAATAAACTTTAATCTCTTTAACTCATGAGTCTATAGGATTCAATCTAGGCTTTTCATGATCTTCCTTCTAATATATATTCTTAGGGGCATTTTTCCCTTAATAAGGGTTCATACTAAGATTGTGAATTTATCAAAACATATCCCCCGGGAGTGTCGTAACCAAGAGTGCAGCAAGGCCCGTTTTTGTGCACCAGTTCCCATTCGAGTCTAGCTCAAAGTGGTGTTTTTGGGTTTTACCCCTAGGATACATCTGTGCCAGAGCCGCCTCTACCTGCTCGTATCCAGACAGGGATGTATTTGTTTGATAAACCACGTACTTAGTATTTACCAAAACTTAGGGATGTTTTTATTATGCTTAGTCTTGTATCTAAGGCTTTACTAGGGTTTCCTAATCCCAAAAATAACTAAACCTATCCTTTGATACCAACTATGACAACCCTGCTTTTTATTACAACTTAAACATGCTTTATTACATAAAACTTCACTTGATCCAACAAAGAAGATAGAGAGGTTTAGTTTCTTTGGGGCTTAGGATCATTACATAAAAACTTTAAACTTGAAATACAACATCTTTATTGAAAACTTCCTTTACATGACCACTACATTCCTTCATACTTAGCATTGCATGGGATAACCTGAGGACATGCATAAGAAAAGGGTGAGCTATAAAGCCCAGTAAGGGAGTAAACAATGAATAACATGAGGAGTGAAATACATGTTAGGCAATAGGCATATCAATAGAGAATAATAGAAACATGAACATAAAGGCATGATAAATCATGATAATCATAACATGGAAATGTGGCAACAACACTTAACATTGAATTAGCATGAGCCAAGGCTCATTGCACATGGAGCATGAGTAAACCCTCATTGCACTTGAAGCACGAGTAAACCCTCGTTGCACTTGAATTAGCATGAGTAAACACTCATTGCACATGATGTATCATGATACTATACTTTACCCAATGCATTGGAGCGCTATAAAGGGCGCACCCTTCTTAAACATTTCATTTCATGCATAAGTGTGCCACATTGATCATAAAACATGGATTCATAAAACATAAACATTTCCTCCACGATAAAGGAATGTGGAATTCATACATAAAAATTTATAATCAATATGTAAATGTGCATAAAGGTGAATACCCTTGATAGAGAAATGGGCATGGTATTCACTACACAAAGACATTGGCTTAGAAAATCGGTGCGATTTCGGCAGCGTAACGGCGTGACATAAGAATTCATAAAAAAGGTTGATGAGAGAGAAAGGGGTTTCTCATCATATTTACATGTAATGGACAGTAATGAGATCATATATATACATTTCCCAACAATAGAAATGGAATTTAGATTCATGATACAAAAGTATTGCTTGAATGTAAAATAAGAGAGAGAAGTTCCTTTCGGAATTTCGGCATAGTAACGGGTGTACATGGGAGGCATTTAATGAGAGAGAAAGGGTTCTCCCATCATTCAAACAATAAGAGGGAAGTATGGGGGAGGTGCGAAACCATACCCCAACATTCATAATTGAAATAAAAAAAAAAGCAATACAACTTAAAGAAAATTGACAAAAATGAGAAAGGAAGAAAACCCCTTACTTGGAAGTGTACTTCCAAGGGCTAGAGAGAGGCTTGTGATAGGCTTCCTGGGAGCTTGGGGCACCTTTAGAGGATTCTAGAGAGAGTAGGGCAGAGGTTGGACGAACTTAAAGGGCTTTGAGTGGGGAGGAAGTGGGAGCTTGGGTGGGTTTATATAGGAAAGGTGAGAGAATTCTTTATTATTTAGGTTTGGGACCCCTTATATTAAAATAATCCAAACCACAAACCATCCCATGGTATTTTCCCATGGTTTCTGGAAAAGGAAAGAGGAAAACAATATTTTGCAAGGCCAAGGTCCTAACTTATTAAAAAATTAGGGTTGCTTATGTGGAGGTGAGTCACACTCCCATGGAAATTAATTTAAAAAGGCAAAGTGTTGAATAAGTCTTGAGGGCTCCATTAATGCTTTGAAAAGTAAGTCAAACAAACCCAAAACCTCATTATTTTAATGATAAAACATATATTGGCCGAACATAAGGATTATGGTATTTTATTACATCACCATTGAGTCATTATGGTGTCATAAAACACATTATATATTTAAATGGTATTTAATTTTTACCCAAAAATTTGACTGTCTCAGAAAATTATGAAAAATTCACCGTTGGATAATTTCGACGTCCTGATTCCAAAAATAATATTTATTTTATCTAAATAATTTTCTAAATATGTGAATTTTTACTTTTAAAATAAAAACCAACATTTATAAAAAATTCACGGGTTTTGACAGAAATGGCTTTCAAACCTTAATAAAAATTTTAATTGCATTCATAAAATTATAAGATCATTTATATTTAATAAAAATTAATTTAATATTAATAATAATATTTTATTAAAATATTATTTAATTCAAAAATCCTTTAATTTAATAAAATATAATTCTTAATTAAATAATAACTAAAAATACCATTTGTACTTTAAAAACTAATTACAATGTATCAAAAATGACTAGAAATTATATTCATTATTATATAAAAAAATAATGTACATGAACATGGTGCTACTTATTTGTTACATAACCCCTTAAAATTGCCGCATAAGACCTAAGGGTAAGGTGTGTGATGGTGACAGACTCTTGGGGTTGCTCGGATAACATCGCTCGAGTGGTAATCTCTATCAACTTCCATTTTTCCCGTAGACGATCACGTTCGAGCTTGACTTGATGAAGCTCAGCTTGGGCTTGGTCAAGGGAAAAGCCCAAAGACGCCACCTCTTTTCCGAGCTCCGACAAATGGGCTTCGTAAGGGGTAATTCTACTAGATGAGGTCATCGCTTCCTTTGTCTGAGTAGAAATGGTTTCGTTAAAGACTTATATTTATACTACTCAGATGATCACTGTTCAACGGCTATAAAAGTAACAGTCACAAATCTTAACATAAAACTAAAGAAGTTAACATCTTATAAAAACATTTTTTCATAAAGAAACATTTAACTGGATCAAGAGGGATTTTCCATTAATGAAACTTTGGGTCGTTTCAGTGATGCTATAGGATGTAGGAGGGGGACAACCCCGATTAAGGGTATAACGGGTTGGCCCTGATGAAATTAAGGGGATGACCTTAATAAAATCTCTACTCAAGAGGCCACTAGCTAGAAAGTATCCTTTAGTGTCTAACTTCCCATAGTCCACTAGCTAGAAGGTGATCCCAGACCCCTTATAGGGCTAATACCCATTCCACAATCTAGTTGGTGGCCTTATACTAGATAGTTGGTGGTGATGTTGTAATATAATTCAACATTGGTTATTTTTGGACCCCTCCTTAAATTCCTTTTACATGAATGATATACCTTGAACACCCCTCTTAAGGAAGGTTACCATAAGTATAGAAAAATTTTAGTGGGTTCATACTTTCAAAAGGGATGTTTATTACAACATCATCCACCACATAAAAATCACCCAAATCAATAACTTGGTAGTCATCATTAAGATACCAAAAAATCTATAACTTAAATAAAATTTCATGGATGCCATCCATCTATAGAGTAAGAACTAACCAATATGCCACCTCATCTATATACTCTAGAACCTCAAAAGGGATGATAAAATGAAGGAAAATATTTACCCCAATACCAATCCCTAAATTCCCATAATGATGATACACATTTAATAATATATGAAATCTATGTTTGAAATCTTGAGACCTCATCCTATGATCAACATAAGAATTATGATGATCTTAAGTTTCCTTTATCCACTCTTGAATCACATATAGCTTCTCTATCATTCTTTATACCAATTCTAGTAATATAATCCATGACTACCCAACCTTAGTCAAAAACTATAGATATCTGCAAGGATGATATTACAATTCTTTAAAAAGAGTCATATCAATGGTAGAGTGATAGAGGGTGGGTGATTCACCCATTAACCCCCAAAATCCAAAATACCAACATGTAACATGTCTTCAAAATTAAAGATAAATTAATCTATATGAATGTATATTAGTGGATGAAAATCTATATTAGGACACAGCTGAGAGAAAAATACACATTAGTGACCCTTCAGTAATCATGAGATAAAATGAGAATCATGATCAGAAATTTTCATCCTTAAAACCCCTTGGAGCCTCATAATATCTTCCAAATACAACCTCGATAGGTTACCCAGTGTTCTCTACAACTTAATTTCCAATAAGTTTGTCTGATTTATTAAATATTATATGATCAACCATATAAAATTATGTCCACCCTATGTTTAGGGTAAATGGGTCAAGAAATCCATCAATACATCCTCCCACTTCCCCTAAGAGTAATCCAGTAGTTTTAGAAACCCACCTGGAATGTGATGTTTAGTATATACCTTTAGAAGACTAATTATTAGGTTAAGAACTCTAGAAATGAACTCTTTATCACATACCACCAAAATGAACACCTTAATTCATGATACATCTTAGTCACACCAGGATTCACTACAATGGGTGAGTTGTGAAACTCATAGAGAAACACCTTGTACACTGCTGAGGTAATAAAGAGTATCCCATAGAAAAATACTCATTTTTTAGAATTCTAGGACCATCCCTCAAGGAAATCCACAAAAACAAAACAAAACAATCCCACCAAAATTAAATTCAATGATTCCCTAACTAAGATTCATTAACCATATACATAAATAATTACTATAATATTATAACATTTCAATCCTCTCTAATACTCATTATAAATCCATAGACTCGTGAATAGCACTTTCATGTTAGTTCCTACTCACTGCATCATCTATAACATTCCCCTTCCTAGGTGTAAAGAAAATATCATATTCATAATCATGTAATAATTATATTTACCATCATGGTCATAAATATAAATCACATTGGGAGAAGATATATCTCAAAATCCTAGGATCCATGAAGACCACAAAGTGATCACTAGTGAGATAGTGTAACACGACTTCAAAGAAAACGCAACTAAAGTAGGATCAATATTTTTTATAAGATATTTATATTTATGGGGTTTTAAATTTCAAGTCTCATAGGATATTAAGAATCTATAATACATCATAACATAACCCAAGTATAGGTGTAAATCATAATAAAAAACCATAAACATATTTCTTTCCTATAGAAAACAAAGAACATGAGCACCAAATATATTCTCCATTAGATACTCAAAATAATCCTGAAAAAATCAGTTTATGGGAAGACTTGATTCTTCCTAGTCAAGACTATTATAGGAGTTGTAATCTCGGAAAAATTGGGCATAAACCTCCTTTAACAGCTTGTGAGACCAAAAAAACTATGAAACCCTACAATAATCTTGGGGTCACCTAAGAAACAACCACCTAGAACATCAAAGGTTCTAAATATTATCCTATATGAAAGATAACATTACTTAGGAAATGAACCTTATAATCCAAAAAACTAAACTCATATAGCTCCATAAGAAGCTGATAGAACTAAAGATCCTTAAAATGGATCAAAGATGCTCTTTCTCATGGTTAGAATATATGATGATGTTTTCAATTAACACCACTAGAATTTAGTCTAGGGACTCATGAAACATGAATTTCATCAATTTTTTGAATACAAATAGTGAATTTGTTGCTCCAAAAATAATTACCATGAAGACATAGTGCCTATAATGACATCTAAGTGCAATATTTGTAATATTATCATCCTTCACCCATATCTGATGGTACCCTAACCACATGTCAATATTCTTGAACCAGCTAGCTTACTTAAGATGATTGAATATATAAACAGTCCATATAAGGGAATAATGGTTTATAATTGTCACCTCATTGAAAAAATATAATCAATATATAGTTTCATACTATCATCTATCTTATTTTAGAAGAATACTAGAGCACCTAAAGGAGAAATACTAGGTTTAATAAAAGCATACAATGGGAGATTATCAATCTGAATCTGTAGCTCATACAACTTAGAAGGTTTTATCCTATAGAGAAATAATGAAATTATTGATACGCCCAAATGTAATTCATTCCAAAACTCAATTATATGTAATGGGGATAGTGTTGTGACCTATTAAGTAAAAAAACATCAGGGTACTCTTCTACAACACAAAGAAACACCACCAATTGAACTTTTATTATCCTCAAAAATCATATCAGTCATCATAAAATATAAGAGCTCAACACATATCTGAACCATGTGATGGTCCCGCTCACTAATGAACATGTTATGATCACTATCTAAATTAATGAATATAATTATCCACCTGATGTAATCAATGATATCCTACACCAAATACAACTAATCCATCATGAGTATGTTATTGTATGTTTATATCCATAAATATAGGAAATCTCTCGAAGACTGATGCTTTCATAGAATCATCTCACAATCTCTACATACATCATATAATCTAACTTGACCTATAATTGGAATAGTAAACACTAATACCATTCTTTATCGTGTTTCCCTAAGGATGAGGGGTATCATGGGGTTATCCTCTACCCACCTCATCTCATCTCTACGAACCAAATCCAATAAGACTCAAAAATCATTGCCTCAATGGATACCATTTCAATTGATAAACCTAAAATAGGCTTCCAACTTTATGTTGACTATCAGGTAAGGTTAGACACTCAAGATTATAATTTACATGACCTACCCATGAAAATAAAATAGAATTTTATATCCTGGTAGAGGTATAATAATTTTAATCATTAGTGATATGAGGGTAGTTGAAGACATATTCCAACTATCTAAAATTTTGATAGACTATTAAATCGGGAACCTCTCCTCAATGACCTTATCTACATGATGTGATAAAAAGATTCCTTACCATGATGATCTATCCCAGTACTATTTCTTTTCAATAACCTCTTCCTTCTAAAACACCTCAAGAGATATCACTAAATTTAACGAGTTATCCTGGAGTTGTATTTATGGATGAAATGCCACCTAAAAATTTCTATCTCTAGAATATTTATCAATAAGGTGGTATAAATCATTATTAAAAAGGCTATTAACCCAAATTATGAACACCCTTATTCTATATCTTCACTAGATAAAATAAAGAATCCCCTACTGATGTTTTTCCTTTATATTTGAAGAATGAAACTCATTATGAAACTGATCATGAAACTTCTACCATGAAACTTTTAACTAATCAAAATATCATATGAATAAAATCCACTACTGATGAGAATACCCTCTCAACATAATGATATCCAATGTAATCCAGTGATCCTTATAAGAATGACTCAAACTAAAATATATTTTTTCCTCCTCCAACCATACCTCAGTCTCCTAATCATAAACATATACCAAAACTCCTGTGGGACCTGACACTAAGAATTATGAAGTGTCTATCCTTAGAAACCATTCTCATCAAACTAAACTCTTTGAATTTTGTTAGTGAATCATTTTTTATGTCACCAACACAATCCTAATAGGAAAATCATCCCAAATCTATACCTAAAAATTAAAAAAACATTAGGAACTTATTAAATCCAAAGTCTGGAATCGTTAATATTATTTAATTTTAATTATTCTTGATTCTCATTATCCACCCAATTAAATCATAGGTTCAAATAATTATCTTGTGTGATACTTACCTAGGTCTCTATCCTGTAAGAAAAATAAAATTTCCAAATTCATTTAGAAACTTAAGGTCCTTATATTATACCATAGGTAACCCTAATCACCTATTTCCTAGCTAGTCTCTATTTATTTAATCACCCATTAATTTTATAAAATATAGTTTCCCTACTATCCCATAGAATCCGAACAAGTTCCTTTCTCAAAAATCCATTTTATCACTCAACCAAAAACTTTGATACCACTATTTCCTGACCTGCCTCGACTAATACCCCATCTGGGATAAAAGTAACAATAGGAGTGACCCTCAAATATTTATTCTAATAGGATATGTTTTATAAACTAGTATTCAGGATATAGAACACTAACATATAGGGATAATTACCCATAAAATTCCAAGTAAAAGATAAATAATCCACCAATCAACTCTATAATAAAAATAAAACAATACTGATACATTAAATTTCTTATAAAATAGGGATAAAAAAGGAAATACCATGAGAAAATATAACATAAGTGACTCGTGAGAACCAATAAACCTCAAATAGAATTTTTGGTCTAGTATGGCCCAACTCAACCACCAAATCCCACATGAGGACCTGAAAATAGTTATATGTATGTGAGGGTGATAATACAAGTATAATTAGTAGGATGTTCCACAAAACTTCTTGAAAAAATACAGAATAATCATACAAAATCCCTCATGAATAAATAGTGAAAATAAATCATTACCAAAATTAGAATATAAAAAATTCTCTATCTCACCAAGTCTCACTCATCAAATATCACATAGAAGAAGGTAACATATCATTGAGAATATATATATCAAGAATGTACTTCTATACTTTCCTATAGAACCAGTCACCCTAAAAACTAATACCATACATCCTAGCACTCTCATCCCATAAATAATTCATACCATAAATTAATGTAATCATATCACAACCACATATACATAAACACAACCACATCTATATATCACAACCACATCACCATCACATCCTCATAATAACATAGTAAAACTAAGAGTAATTGAAACACGTAAAAATATACACTACACCTTAATCCATTACATTCTATGTATATATACACAATTAATAACCATATTCCATTTTATCCTGTATATAGGTATACACTATAACCTTAAACCTTCATAGCTCGTGTACACATGTATGTCGCAATTATGATTCATTATAACCCATATGAGATCACATCCTATAACTGTAAGCCAATATAGTTCAGATATTCCTATATACCATACTACATATGTTAAAGAGAGATATATAGGGGGAGTAGTCACCCAATAGTATCCTTGAAAAACTAGATATTGGGATGACACCTAGAACCTAGGGCCTAGTATGGGCGTCCTTCATGCTATAAAACTCAAGTGGTGGAGAATAATAAATAAAAAAACAAAATGAGTATTAAAAACCACACAAAATTTCTATGGTAAACTATCCAAACTAAGACTCAAATATAAATAACTCTCTCCATGAAAACCCAGATGATAACACACACAACCAGGAATATAATACTCTCATAATAACACATCAAGAATATTGTTCATTATAATTATTTATCCAATATTATTAACCAATTACCAACACATTATAATATTCTATCGTTAATTGTGGATTAATATTTATTTTAAAAATATAATTCCAAGGTGTTTTTCTCCAATATTTAAATATTATTATACTTAATAATTTTTTATTTAGTCATTAAACCATTATAACCCATCCCTATTAACTAGTTCATGAGTTATTTTACCATTCCATTAATCTTATTATTAATACAAAACTAACCGGATACATAGAAATATGACACTATGAATTATGCAAGAAAATAACATCAAGAAAATAATAAAATATAAAATAACCACCAAATCAATCTCAATATAATAAAAAAACTACATACCTAATAGTTTTCCACACTAACCATACCATACCACTGTCAAACACAACAACTACTACCACCACAACAATATAACATAGCTTAAACATTTCCTTATAATAATACCATACTAGGTTGAAATTCGAAATCATAGAATGGGAACTAGTATAATATATATACTTTTAGAATAAAAAATAATTCCCATAAATAAAAAATATGAATAACTCCACACACGTCATCAACCAAAACTAACAAACCTAAAACAAACAAAGACTGAACCTCATCAGACACAAATATTAATTCCATCAAGCATAAACCTTTTATTATTATCGTAATTAATTTTATCCATTATGAGTAGGTTTTAGTAAGAAACATAGCCAATTATAACAACAAATAATATAATAAAAAAATACAAAATAAATGCACTAAATGGAATGATCTATTGTATCAGTCAACTCTAAGGAAGGAAGTCAACTTCAATGAATTCCTTGTACAATATCCTCCTTTTCATACCATATTTATATTATTTAATAAGTTTTTTAATGATAAATATTTTAAATAAACATTTAAATCATATCAATAAGATATCATTATATCTATAAAATATCACGATCCAGCAACATAAATAAAATTATTAGTGCATATGAATATATACCACCACCCCATTAATTTCAATTAATTTTTGGTTTATTAAATTAATTAGTTTAATTCACATTATTCACCCATTTAACACTAAATCATGTTATTCCTAGACTTATACATAATATAATAAGTGAATTCTTGAATCTCATACCTCTATTGAAGCTTCAAGGAACACTACACAAGTATGGAGTAAATCAAGCATCAAGTACAACAAACATGGTGCAACCCACATCAACGCCTAACAAAAATGAACCCTCATAAAAACAATAACCAATCAAAAATAAACTCTCTATTATAACCTATAAATTAAAAATAAAAAAATAGAATGGAAAAGAATATGATACCTTATATCAAGAGTGATCAATCCCCACAAATAAATAGATTTTAATTTTCAAGAGAGATGAATGGATAGAACTAAGAAGGGATGGGTTCATATAGGTTTTAAGGGAAAAGAATTAAATTTGAACCAAAGGAAATCTCATCCCCAAATTATTTATAGAATCTGACTAACCCCCACCATAGGATAGAAACTTCCAAAATATCTATGGAGGCCTCAGTCAAATCCATATCCAAAACTCTAGGTCTTTAAAATGGAAGACCCCCCCCCCACCCCCACCCCTTATCGATGGACATTTTGGCCATTTTAAAATGGGTGTAACTAACCCCACTTTGTGTTGGTATCCAAAATAACGATTATAGCATTCAGTCCTTACACTTATGAAGAACCACCATGATGTAGAGGAACTTCTGTTTTCATTTCCAACATACCTTCAAAAACTGATTGTACTGAAGAAACCACATAACCATGTAATAACAACACTATGGATCCTAAAATAAGAATTTTACCTTCCTTATTTTTCATGGAGATTCAACCATAAACCTCCAAGAACCATGCTCACTAAAATGACCATCACCATGATATTCTGATATCCCCACATATGATTGAATTATGAATACCTATCCCTTATGTATGTTTAAATTAAAAAAAATATAATATTAATTAAAATAGTATTAAAATATAACTATATAATATCAAAAAAATAAATCAAAATATAGGCTTTCTAAATATGGTGAAAGACCGCCATGCCTACCTAAATAGGCATTATTCTCATCCCCATTTTATATATAGGCCACACCAAAATCTCCTCTAACACAACACCCTTCAAAATGTATCACCCCATACAAAACATATATATTAAATCCATAATTTACCAAAATGTTATATCTATTAAAAAATAGGAATTTGTTCACCCTAGCTTCACTATATATCAAAACATCCAATTCTCTATGACTAAAACCCTAAAAGTCTTCCACCATAGCTACCAAAATTGGAGTTTTAGACCATATAGATCCAAAATTAAACCCTCTACCTCTATATAATCTTCAAAATTTCTCTAGATTCCTAAAAAACCAAGGAAAATATATATTAATGATCTAAGAAGGTACATGTTTTTACATGAATAGAATTCTTATAATGGAAACAAAACCTGAGAAAGTCGACCAAATAAATTTATTCATATTGTTGTTAGCCAAGATATGTTATATCTTAAGTTCCATAAATAGATTAATTTCAATTTTTAGGACTGTTGTACCATTTCATGTATTATGTAATTAGATCTCATCTCATTTGGTAGGTTATGAATTCATCAACACAGTTATCCTAGGAGGTCAATTCAAGAATTATTTTTAAAGAATTATTGATTTTAGGTTAGTATAATTGAGTGAATGGGACATCCTTTATTTAATTTCCAAAATATATTCCCCTTAATTCCATAATGGGTCCTAACTGGCATAATCACCAGCAATGAAACTAGAAATCGTGAATAATGTGCAACTTTAATTTCACTAAGGGGAGGAATATTGGTAGTTAGAATTGATAGGGAGATTATTTTTTAAGGTATATATTAACTATAGATTTTTTTTGATAATTTATTTTCATATAGGATAAATTTCCAACTCCTCCCCATGGTCCCTGAACTAAGTGGAACCTGATGATCACATGCTAATTTTGGCTAATTCCCATGCAGGAGGATATGAGTATCACTGTCACTTTTCCACTATATAATGATCCTATAGAATTGTTTGTTGATTATGTTAAAAAATATATAGGTTTATATCTTAAGGTTATATTTATGGTTCTATAATTACAAATCAAATAATTAATGTCATCTAATTATGATAGGGAGTGTGATCCCCTAGTTTCAATGACATCCTAAATTCCATAAAAATTTCTAACACCATGGAATCCCCCTAGTTGGATAAATTTATAGGAAATAGTTAAGGTGGTTGGTCCATCCATTTTCATTAATAGAATAACTTCCTAACCAATCATCCATATTAATTCCTAGTTCTTGAGAGATTGGGAAGAGTGGGATTCTTAAAGGGGTGTATATTACAACAAGAAAATTTGGGATGCCCTATAAGTATAGGAAATATTCTGGAAATATCTTATTAAAATCATGGTTTGTCTCAAAATAACTTTTGAAAATAATCCCATTGAAGTATAAACATACATCAAAGAACTTAAAGTAATACTCCATGTAATTAAAAATAAATTTTTTTATTCCCCATGAGTACATAGATCGATGGGTATCAAGTTAGGCAATAATGATGGTGAAAACGGTGATGATGAAAATGAAACCTTGTAGGTAAGGGATACTAGTGAGGAAGGGAAATTTGATTGAATATTCTATTCATGGAAAATAATATTAATCCATGTTTAACTATACATTTTATCATCAAAATTATAACTTATTTTTATAAAAAAATTATGAATAAGGAAAATTTTCCTCACCTATCAAGTCCCAATAATATTCACCAAGGGAATTTTGATTAGGTCAAAGGATAACATGAGTTAAAGTGTTGAATAAAATCCTTCTTTTATCCATATTTTATATATTATTTCCATGTATTATAACCCTTTATAGGTATTCCTAGTTTCTTAATTAATGGTTCTCCCCAAAGATATCTCTTCTAATGTGCTCAATAGGTGATAAAATATGAGGATTATAGAACTATATCTCTACTCGTGAATGATAGGTAACTTTTTTATGTGCATAATAATTTTGTAAGTCACTTTATAATTTCATCCTAAAATATTAGATTGCTCATATTTTAGGATAGGATTCTCAAGTTTAGAATGTTAACCACCCAAGATCACATGATCCACCACCATCAAGAGGGGACCTAAACCGAGGTATTAATCGGTAGAACATGGGATAAATTGTAAGTAGGCCTTGAATTAAATCCATTTGATAAAAAATTGATCATTAATAATTAGTGGAAAACCCGCTGATAGATAATGGAGACATGTTTGAACATCTAGAGTCAAATATCAGTGCACTTATTACATCTTTGGAGGAATGTATGTTTATTTTATATGTGTATGCTTTTTATCTACTATGTTAATCAATGTCAATTTGTAATATATATATATATATATTCATACCTTTATGGGATCAATAAAGTCTCATAGAAATATGAATTTGGACTTGGGTCTATATATCTACTAGAGGGTATGTTACCCTTTAAGATTGATGTGCACCCTAAATATCCAACACATGGGCCACTGAATAGAAACCCTCAACTAATGCAATATGATAAAGTTACATAAATGAATTAAAATTCTCTTACCATAACAAATTAAGAGGAAATGGAAGAAAAATGAGACACCTTTGTTACACCAGATGATATGAAAATAACTAAAGAAGATAGAACCATAGTGGGTGAAGGTGAGCATTCATAATGATTTATCTTAATTTTTGAACCTATTAATTGATTTATACACCTTCCATGTCACCTACAGTAGTGATACCAAAAACTATAGGGGGATAATTTGACAAAGATTATTTCTTAACACTTCAACTGTCAGAGAGTATGATAGGTGGGGTTCTTCCAATATCAGTAAGCATAGGGAGGGGTAAGAGTGAAATTATCTTGAGTAATATAGTTCTAGAGTATGATTCAATATTTAGGAGTGACTCTGAGTCTAAAATAAAATCTATTTTTTTCTATTAGACTTCACGATGCAGTGTATTGAATGAAATCTGAAGAAAATATATATAACACATGTAAACGATTTACATAAGAAACAAAATAGTCACTTACAAATATTTATGAACCAAGGATATAATGGGTTTTACTTCAAGACCATTAATGATATTTTGAAGGGGATTTTTCATGTGAGTCAGAAAGATAAAGTTTCAAAAATAAGTCTTTCTATAAAAAAAATTAGCATATCAATATGATAACCTCAAAGTTATAGAACATTAAAAAAAACTAATTTTACAAAGATGGTAGAAGATAAATAGAATTTTATTGATAAAGAAATAACTCTAGTCAATTTACACTATCAAGAACTGATCCTAGTTGAGGGAATAATGGAATATCATAAAAAAATATTAAAGAAGATAAAAAGTAATAAGAAGATATTGCTATCAAAGTAGAGATATTGTACCCTATCAAGGAAGTTAAAGCTGTAGAGATGGTCAAAATCCAATTAAATATTAATTAATCTAAGAAATATATCAATAAACTCTGAGTTTTATTGCATCACACTCTATAATAAATGTACCTTTTATTTTGTAGATAATTAGGATGAGACTCCAAATTGTGGATTCCCCTCCCTATATTACTTAAAAATTGGAAAAATTTCTTATATAAAAGATATTGTCCATTTCTTTATTGTTTCTCTCTTTAAATATCAATCCTTAGAGATCGGTGAAATTCATAAAGTGTAATCATCATAATAATTTAATCCACCAGAATATTAAATAAGTATGGTTATGGTAAATTAGAATCTCAAAGTACTTGATTAAAATGATGAAGAGGGAGTCAATCAATAATATATACTACATATGCTACTAGAAAAATATAGGAAACTTGGATATTCATCATATATATACAATAATCCTAATATGAGGTGATCCTATTAGATAAAAAATTAAAAAAATAATTACCTTTTTCACTTGTTCTCTTGGATATATATAGATGGGTTGAATATGCATTGAATTTAATATCATCATAATCCAATGTTAGTATATATAGATTTGAGGAAGTGATTGAATAAATATAATCAAAATAATAAAGGGGACTTTCCATGGAAGAATTGATGCTTATGTGGGTTCAAGTACCCTAAAATTACATTTTCATTTTATTTTCACATTTTATTTGAACTAATATGTATAAATATAATAGTAATATTATCTAATGTTTTCTTAGATTGGTAAAACCTATGATCATAGAATAACTTTTTTATAATATTGGTACCTACAATATTTTTGTGTCTTGTTCTTTTTATCTCTAAATTTTTTCTAAGTATTTATAGGAAAAGGATTAGCAGTCAAAAAAATGTATTTTTCCATGGTCTCCCTTAATAAGTTTTCAACTAGAAAATATTTTTTCCCCTTTCTAATTCATACAATCTAAATTTATCATGGGATATGAAAGTTGAAGGCTTGGTGAATAGATACATGAATTTTTATTAGTCTAGACTTTTGTATTTACAACTTGATGAGTATTATTCCTCTTCATTTTGGGAGTTTAAGGTCATAAATATGGATTAATAAGGATAATGTTTAATTTAAAACATCTTTGAGAAGAATGTGATGTATTTTAAGGTCATTGTACTCAAATAAATGGGAAGTGTGACATTCAAACTTGGTCATTGAAAAGTATAATCATTTCAACACCTTTGGAACTGGGTGGAAAAGTGATTTAAATCATAACTTGATTTATTTTAATCAAGAAATAGTTAAATGAAAATGTATACCTTAGGACAACTAATATTCATATTTTAAATTATAATCCCATTACTATACCATTAAATAGGCATACTAAGGATGATATCTGGCCAAATTAAAAATATGGGATCTATTGTATTACTTTTAAGGGAATATGGGATTAGTTGATTTCTCTTTCAAGATGAAAACATACCTTTGGTTGGTTATATGCAGGATAGATATACAACACATTTACCATCACCAATAAGAGGGGTCCTTCAAGATTCAACATGCTCATTACTAGATGCCATGAAATATTTATGGTGATTAATATAATTAAGGAATAATTATGGTATATTGGTATATAATATTCAAAAGGTAATTAGAATACACTAGTTTGATACCGACTAAGGTTTATTTATTAAGAAACATTGAAGAGGAGTGGAATCATATGAGGATTTAAAGTTGGGTCCAGGGCAGTGTTCTGTACATCTCTACATATCTTTCTATAATAGAAATCAAGCCATATATAGTTTTATAAAAAATAATATATTATCCAAATGTATATTGAAATATAGATTGAACCTAATGAATGAGAAGATCATACATCGGGATGGTTTTGAATATTATGAAATTTATAAGTAAGTCTATGTTAAGTGACTCAAAAGTCATTATATATCCTATAATAACTAGAATAAAGATATGATTAGTTATTAAAAATGGTCTCGGTATAGATATAGAACATGTGTAGGAGAAATAATAGTAAAATGGATAAGTTCTCCAGTGAAATAAGGGAGAATAAAACCTGACATCAACTGAGAATGAGTTTTGAAACCAAGGAGAAACAAAATGCTTCCACCCTAATGAAGGTTCATTGTAATTACCAATATGAACTGAGAAGGAAACCAAAAAATAAGATGTAATAGAGAATTTAATTGAAATTCAAATCTATAGTAGGGTCTATGATGGGATATTTGATTGCCACAATGTGTCATGTAAAAGAAATAATCAATCCATGTGTAGTTCCTAGATATGGTCTCTATGAAAATGTGGCTCATATATATGAGAGAAATATATAATTATATACTATATTTGGGTCGTGGGTGGGAAACCATATATGAAATGATACTATGCAACAGGATATGATAGTGGATTAAAGAGGACAAATTTTGTAGCTTGGTCTAAGATTAGTGGGATGGATGTCACTACATATAATTTGATAATAGTAATCAATCCACATGTAGTTGTTAAATAAGTCTCTACATATATTTAGCTTATGTGAAGGGGAAATGGTAGTGAAATGGATAAATTACCTAGTGATGGAAGGGATAAAGAAACCTAATGTGAATGAGAGGTGGTATTGATAAAAAGGAAGAAAATGGTTCCATCTTAATGAAAGGTAAATATAATACCCAATGTTAATGAAGTTAAAACAAAAAATATTATGATAGATTATGTAATTGAAGTAAAATTGGAATTTGTGTCTTGGTTCATGATAGTAAATCTAATTATCACTACATTTTCTATAATAATAGGAACCAATACAGATATAGTTCTAGAATATAATGTAATTTCAATCCTATTATAGGATTATGGATTGGTAAAATGATACACTAGGACTCTTACATGGATCAGAATCCCATGTAAGGGATATAGGTCATAGGAGACAAACCACTCCTTTTAGTTTAAGGGTCATGTCGAGCTAACTTGGTGTAATGTATTTTGATGTTATATGATAAGAATGATATGTTATACAGTTTAAATTCATGCATCAAGGACTTAAGAACCATGTAGTTTAGTTTCATATGACAAGGATCTATTATAACGAGTTTAAAGTTATAGAAAATTGACTTATGGAACCCAAGGTGAAGTTATTAAAGCTATTTCTTTAGAAACCTTGTATTAGTGGAAGGTTTGATACACTCTCCATCCATTTTGATTAGGGAATAAGACCCAATGAAGTAGAACATATGTATGATATAATTTCCTTACAATTTTTATTCACTATTCAAGGGCTTATTTTAAATTATTAATAATGTTATAAAGTACAATAATAGTTATCCTTGGATGAATATGTAGAGGCATACTTTTCATTGAACACTCATTGGACATGGTTTCGATGGAATTCAAGGATATGCAGTGTGCATAACCTTTCTCATCTAGTCATTACAACTCATTAAGATAGATTTGTGACTGATAATATTTATATATTTGATCTCAAATGGTAATGTTAAGTGAATAATATTTAAATTTTATTTATAAGATTATTTTTTTCTCATATACTTGTGAGTATGGGATCACCTATGTGGAAGTATGGGTAATGGTGTGATGGGACCACAAATCATGAAGTATTTTTTCAATCCAAGACTTATTATACTTATCCATAATTAGCTGAAGAATATTGGATAATGTTTCTTTTAAGGGCTATACCTATCTGTTTATAGTCAAATGACCGAAGGATGAATGATTGATCTAAATATTATAATTTTTGTTATAGTATCATTAGCTTGTAGGCATAGATATTAGCGTTTTTTTATCAGGATTGTATGGGGAACTATGAATTTGATAATGATATAATATTTAATGAATTTTATGACATCCTTTCTCCTAATATTCCTTCAGGGGTACAGTTTCAAACTATTTATATAAGAATTCGACAGTAATGAGGATAGACCTGAACTACCTGACTATGGTTAGAGGGTATAGACTCGTGATATATATTTCTTATATGTTGAATGTACATAATTATTTAGAGTTATTAAATAACTTAGAGTATTTATTAATAAATTTTTCATGTATTTGGAATGCATGGAACTTACTGGTTAACTCCATGAAATCATGCACCATTGGTGAACATAAATATCCAAGTCTAGTGATTTGGTAGAAGAGCTTGACCCATGACTAATGTGTGTCACAAGTGTTAACATAGACTTTCTAAAAACCAATTGGGTCTCTCTTCCTTTAATTCACCTAATTAGGGGCCCATTAAAACCATGCTTATAGAGGAATTTCTAGTATTTTCAACTATTGTAAAGGATGAAATTTATTTCTCAAAATGGATTTATTCCTTTTGGGATTGATTTTATGGGAGATACTAATTTTGGAGATACTCCAATATAGGAGATATCCAACCAGTTATGGTTTCAGTTTGAGAGACACTATTATGATCTTATTATATGGTAACATTAACCTCATTTATATCCCCCATGTCATTACTAATTAATAGAGATACCACATTTCAGTTCATAATGAAAATCATTGTTTCATTTGGATATATATTTTCCAAGTATCTATATTTTTCAAAGCATAATTTTGAGAATTATATGATCATGGAATGTGGTAAAACACCATATTTAAAGGAAACTATGACATCAATTTTTTATCATATTCATGAAATTGTATCATATCTTATTTCTTGATTGAATAATTCTCATTTATTTCCCTAATCGCTAAATCTAAACCTCCCTTGAAATTTAATCATGTAATAAGTATATATAGAGAAATTTCAACACCTGTAATATGATCTTGGTATTCTGTATCATTTTTGGAACACCCCTCTAATATGAGAAAATAATATGGTATAACTACCTTTTTGGGGAAACAAACATAATACATAATTCTTTTTCTTGGTTGGACTTTGAGAAGTGTATTCAAAGTAAATTTCCCATTTTTACAAGGTTTCATTAATAGAGAAAACAAATTTTTCAATTATTTATATATATAGTGGTACTTCCTAGGGGTAGGGTATGCTATAATAAAATCCGCAATCCCTTTTCCCTTAATTTCCTTCTAGGATACAAAGTGGATATCAAACTTCTGTAAGATGATAGCCTTATAATTGTCACATCAACCTGGGTAAATTAAGGATATACATGATCATTTATATATAGGAAATCAAGTATACCTCATGATGCTATAGATAATTTTTAATTTTCTACACTTTGAAGATCAATACAAGGATATTCTTTTTGATATTAGTGTATTGAGTTAAAAATTTCAAAATTGTTTTTTTAGGGTAATAAATGTTATTCTCCTTACCTTTATTATCTTTCATAGAAAGTTTGGAACCAATTGATCACTCCATTGTTTACATATATAAGATAAGGGGTATCACTTCTATAGGTGACGTCAATACTGGAGGTTTTATAAGATATTTATATAGTTCATCAAAAGACTTTTGATAATATTTATCCCACTTATTATTTACTCCTTTATTCAATAGTTTCTTGAAGGGTAAGTATTTACAGACAAGTTTTTCTATGAAGAACCTAATTTAGGATAGAAATCCTTTCAGTATTCTTAAATCAAAAAGGTTTCAATGGTTAGATATATCAATTATCCCCTTAGTTTTATTAGTTCTAAATTCAATTTCATCATTTCATACCACAAATCCAAGGAACTTCCATAATGTCACCCTAAATGCACATTAAAACATATTTATTTTCAATCTATTTTGATGTAACTTGTTAAAAACCTCTTTAATTTTGGAAATGTGATCATTAAATGGGGGTATTTGATTACCAAATCATCCACATAACATTCCACTATTTTCCTTATAAATAACTTTAATATATGGTGGAAGGAACATTGGTATGTTTCTCGAGAATTATTCAAACCAATGGGAATCATGAAGAATCCATACGCCTCTTAGGTTTACTTAAAGGTAATGGATTATTCATTTTCAATGTGTATTCATATCTTTTTATAACCATAATACCCATCTATGAATGAGATGGCTTGAAACTCGGTTATTTCGTCAATCAGAAACTTTGTGATCATAATTGAGAAATATTCCTCTAGATAGTGGTACTTAAAATCCATAAAGTCAATATATAAATTAATTTAAACATTATTTTTCTTTATAGAGACAATATTGGAAATCCATATAAGGTATTTAACATCTAAAATAAATTTGGATTTCATCATCTCATCAAGTTTAGCTTCCACCTTACCTTCATGAGTCATATTTTTTCTTCATGAATCCTATTTATAACTAGAGTGGTTGTCTGGTAAACTGAAATGATGAGTAAATAATTTGGAATATAACTGATTTGTCACTATGAAATTCCATAAAAACACATCTTGATGTAACTTAAATAAATTTATATATGTTTCTTGTTATTAATTGTTCTTGGTGGCCCAGATTAGTATTAGTCATAGGTTCTCTTCAGTATCTAATTTCATCTATCTTGTTTTATCGATAATTATGGTAAAATATTATCCAAAAACTAGTGTAGTTTCCTTGATCTATTTGACTTATTCTTTATCAAGACTTAAATATTGAATGATCTTTTAATATTTAAAAGATGATATCAGAGTGTCATAATTTCTATTTATTTCAAACCTATCTGAAGAGTGAGGGTTTATCAAGTATAACACTGTATAAAAGGATAAAAAAGTTCTAAAACCCTATGTTCTCCCTTGAGGGTTCATTTCCAAACATTTAAGGATCCTTATTTGTGTTGACTGAATATTGGTTATTCCCACATTTGAGTAGATATTCTCAGGGGGGAAAGATTAATTTATATAAAATGAATGGGAACCTCTTCCTCTATTGATGAAAATTTCTTAATGGAATCTTCTTCCTGGAAATCATAGGAGATGAAGGTTATCATAGGGTCTATGTCATTAGGAATCACTACGCGATGACTACCTAAATTTGGTATTGTTTATTCAATTTAGTTGATAGGGTGTATAAACGTTTTTCTGAGTCCCCTCTCCTAATTGTTTAGATAATATTATAGGCTATTACAGGTGGAAATTTTTGTGACATAATTCATCAATGGAATCTTTCCCTCCCTTTTGTAATATACCATATATATATATAGATATTATCAAGATTTGAATAAGGATATTTAACTATAAAGTACCTCTACATTTCCCTCAATAAAGTATTTAAGACATTTATAATAGTATGGAGGCACTTTTTCATGCATTTAAAGCTACGTCCTTCCCAGTAATGAATTAATAGTCATGTCTTGGTAGACTGCATGAATTCTATGTCATACATGAGATATCTAAATTTGGTCTTTAACTTGGTCCTCCCAAGTGACCTCAACTCACTCTTTTTATATCATTGAATTTTTATATTAAAGGGAGAAAAATAAGCTTTATTGTATGATAAATGATGAATAGTTTAGATTAGGTTATGGTTTATTCTATAACCATTTTCAATAAGGCTCCACAAATATCTACATCATTGAGATTTCTTAAAACATGTAAGGGTATTATGTTCACTCGTATTATAGTTTATCTGTATTTTTTCTGAATGAAATGGTTTTATAACACTCAATGGAACCCACCTCTACAAGGTATATCTCAGTTGTAGACACTTTAGTGTTAAAATCCTAAGGGATTGAAAGATATTTGATATCAGTATCTTTAAGTTCTTTATAGAGATGAAGGGAATCCAATATTTAAGGTCCTATAGGGGAAATTAATAGGTGTTGTAACAAATCATACATCTGATCCAAAGGCCTATAATTTCTTCTATGTTTTTATTCCCATGCTTGGGGATTAGGAGTTATATTTTTTTGAAAATAATAACCCCCTCCCTTATTCATAATAGGGGGTGTCCTTGTTTCTGATGGTCAGGCTGAGTTAGTCTTAATAGATCCCAAAATTGGCCAGTTGGTTATCTGTCTATTAGATGGTCTACTAATATGATCATACTAGAATGATCCCCATAAGACTCAATATTAGATCAATTACATTTTTAAGATCATTATAGAACCTAACATAGAGTCTCGGCTACATGTATGATCATGGCATGAATAACACATGATTGTTATGGTCTACCACAACCTCATATTTCCCACCCTATATGACATACTCTATGATTTTTAGTAGGGATACCTACTTTAAATGAGTCATATTCATTAACATAATGATCTCTCAAATGGATAACATTCATATAATTATATTGTTTCTCCTCATCGAATAAAAATTCCATTAGGTGTGGGGCAGCACCCTTCCTCTCAATGATGGGGGAAGGAATTATAATAGGGTTTGGAAAAAAATTATGCCCTTTGGGGGTCCTCTTCATATGTTTTAATTTATGTTTATTTTTTTACCATTACAATATTATAAATATTAATATGTCACCTTGTGTCCTACAAGGGGAATTGGGGTCCTGATTAGATGATGCATACATGCCCTGATAATGGTGTGTGCGTGATTGATAGATGATTCGGTCATATAATCATAAAATTTATATACATTTCTTCATGAAACTTCCTTACACTATCTTACTTATTTTAGTGATGTAGTAGACACATGAGTCACTTTATTTGGGGTATAAATCAATTTTACATGTTGGATGTATATCATTTTCTAGAGAATGTATTTGAAGTAATAGTTGTCCTATATGTTATGCCCCGAAATTTAATGGTAAGGGTAGTAAATGGGGTGATCATTCAAACCAAAATCATTTGTTCTTATGAATCCTAAAAATTTAATCAAGTTCTTTTCCAAAGTAGCAACCAAATACCCTAGTACTTTCACTTTCCAAAAGGAATATACTTATTTTTTTCCCTATCCTTAAAGTTCCATCAATTTTGATCCTTATTCCTATATTTAAAATTTTATTATTATCACTTCCCAAAAGGATGAATTGTGTTATACTTGGAAATCTTGAGAGTAAGAGCTACCACTATCATCGGTTTGAGAGTTACATTCATTATTTTTTATTTACTAGTTTTGTTTCCTTATATTTAGGATGTTGTCTAGAATTTTTCCTTGGAATCCTAAAGTAAATCTTCCAAATATTGTTCCACTATAGTATATTCACAAAATGGGCAATAATACATTAAAAGGATGAGAAATTTTTTAATATCATCTTGAATATCCTCTATATAGATCTAGAAAAACTGCACTTGTAGAATTTATTTACACAGGTAATAAGTCTAGCCCTTCCACCTAATGATGAAATTCTAAACCCTCTAATTTTAAAACTATTTTAAATTAAAGTTTTCAAGAATTTTCATTTAAAGAATACAATTGGTTTATTTAGGTTGTGTTGAAGTTAAATTTATTTTCAATAGATTAATGATATGAAAATTCAATGAGTTTTTAAATGTGGTAATTTTTGAATCATTATTAATATCAAATACATGTTTCAATTGTACTAGGAGGATGAAAATTATTTATAACATATAAATAAGTGAATATTATTTATCATTGAAGAGTTTTGGAATTTAAATATAAATTCCAAAATAAAAGAAAGAATATATTGATGAGGATTTGAGCATTTTGGCTTGCATATTGTGGTGTAATTTGTTTTTGGATAAATATTTTGATATTGGTAACACTATTATATGTAGTATAAAGATTATCCTTTAGAAATTATGAGTCTATTGTGTAGGTGGGTTCTTTTTATCTCTAATAGGAATCTAGATTGGAAGAATGTGGGACTCAGTATTGATGGGAATGGGACTTTCACTGGATGTAACCACTTGCATATAGTGAATAATCTATAACTGGGTATTATAATGGGTTATAATAAGAAGTAAGCCTTACTACCAAACCTTGTAAAAATATTGTTTTTTGTGTTTAATTTTCTTTCTATATTTTATATAGGATCCACTCATGCTAACATGCGATAGAGGTTTGAAGGGAGTAAATGAAAATAATTCAGTAAAAAAATCCACACCAGATTCCCCCCACCCCCTCTTATTATGACTATATGATCCATTGGTCACTTTAATTATTATCAAATTAATGGTTCCACCTATGATTAGATCTACTTTACTAGTCCAACTATTTATATCTGAAATATATGAAGTGAAATTTTGTGTTTAAAGAAGATTTGAAAGAGATTCAAATGGAAAAGCCTATATCTCCTCTTAATGTTACAAATATTGATGTTTCGGTAATAAATCAAAAATAAATAGGAAGAAAAGAGTGGAAAAAAAGCTTAATAAGAACTCAAAGGTGAAATAATATCAACTAATATCTAAAGGAACTTAGGGTGATAATTTTTTAATGAAGTAAGTTGATTATAATTATGATCAATCAAGTTCAATTAGTGATAAATAAGAGATTAACTCTAAAATAAGAGATATTTTAAATAAAGTTCCCAAATAAGTGGTTACATTTATATTCAAATTTTTCAATGATCATCAGGATAAAAAATTACATCTCGAAGAATAGGTTAATGTTATGGAAGTGGAATTGGATAAAAAGGTTAGCAACTCAATACTCTCAGAAAAATTGTAAGTGAAAAGGTTGAAACAAATTTTCATTATAATTAAATATATATTTAATCTCTTTAACAATTAAAAAGTTATATTTTTTGGAAATAATTATTTAAAATCGTTTTTACATGAGTTTTCCATGCATTTGGAGAGTTGCATAATGTATATTTGAATGTTAAATATGCACAGGTGGAGTTTAAATAAAAAATAATTAAGGAGATTGATAATTTTTTGCTAAAGTCCAATAAAGTGCATTAAGGTGGTATTTAAAAGATGAATATTCAGTGGTAAGAAAGAAAAAATTATTTTAATATGATAATATTGATCTCAACTTAAAATTTCTTGAAATAGATGTGAAACTAAGAAATACATAAGAGACATGAGCCAAGACTTCCCAAGCTACTGAGAAAATAAGTGTTTCCTTAAATGAATTTTATAAGAGTATTATTTATAAAAAGTATCAAACAAGTGGCACGAATTGGTTAAGATTATCTAAGGATAAATATATTCTAGTCTCATTCAAAAAGGTAACTATTTTTCCTGTACATACTAATGTTGTTTTGATGGCTAGTGCATATTCAACATTAAAATCAAGACAAACATGGGTGAATAAAAATTAACATGAATCCAATAAATATTCAAATATGGATGTGAATAAGTGTAGTAAATCTTTTTCCCCAAATAGAACATAAAATAAGAAATGTTCTACCCAAAAGTAGCAAAGTATCAAAGAAAATAAGAATGTGTCACAAAAGAAAAAATCAAGATTCTTTTACTACTATTGGTGTTTTTGGAAGTTTGGTAATTAGAAAATGAATTATTTAAACAATATTAAATTTTTTTTAAAATTAAATAATGCCAATATTTATGGGTATAAAAGTTTAAGAAGAGAGGAAACATGTACAACCGAAGTAGGGTTCATAGAAAAGGAATCGGTCTATCAATAAAAAATATGAATACTTTGGAAATTTATGTGATTATTAAAATAGTAGTGGTCACTATTATGATGAGTGTTGGAATAAACCAATCATGCACAAATAATCTATTTATGTTAATATAATACCACAAAAAAATAAGGTATTTAAGAAAATAAGATGATAGGTTATCCTTATGAGGTAAACAAAAGAAAAATATTATTAAACAAATAACTCCCAATATGTTTATAAAGAATTATGTGAAGAGTGTAACACCAAATAAAAGATGCTTCTATTTTGGTATGAAATTTAATATCATGGACTATTTTCAATCTTCCATGAACATCAATACTAAAGTATGCAAGAAATAATTGAATAAATAATCAATCCAAAAAAAGAAACAATAAGATTTATTTGGTCAGATCCATCTCTGATAGAGAATCTAAAATGTTTCCTAAAAATTGTAACTTGATGAATTTTAATGTTTTGTGTGAGAGGAGTAATATTTATGGGAATTCAAATAATATGGTTGGCTAGATAGGAATAATTCTTTAAGAATAAAAAGAAAGTTCATGTAACTTATTATACTAAGAATATTATTGGGAAAAAGAGTCTACATAAAAAGTGAAGACTAATAATGTTTTAAAATAATGCTTGATAGTATGGCTAGGATAGTTTTAAGAGTATAGGAATACTAAGTAACCATATAAAATGTGAAGAAACAATTTTCATCTAATAAGATAGTTGGTTTCAGAAGTAACTATCAACCCTATTACTCTAACTAAGGATCATTGAAGAACCACCTTATTCCCATATATACATTAATTTTTTTTATACAGGGAATTAAAGGTGAAGAAAATATTCAGGGGGAGACCTAAATTTGAAGAAATATTTAAATATCTTATAGTTACAATGCTATCTGTCATAGAGGACTATTGGCATAATGTTTTCTCTTTTCAACATTTCAAATAATACCAAAGATATTTGGAGTTTATTAATAAATAATTACAATCATTATTAGGAAGTATAGAGAGTATATCTTGAGAGGGATCACAGAAGAACAACCACCAGATATCTATATTTTAGTTTATATCACAGGAATATCTAAATTATTGGTGAGGTATATTAAAACTTTAAAAATTGAATCTTTTCATCATTATGGTACGTTGATTATCTTCACTTATTTTTATGTTAAAAGATAAAATCTAAAAGGGAGAGACTTATTACTTGATAATAAAAGGGAAAATAAATTTGAAAAGGAGAAATACATTCTTACACTTGAATTTTTTTAATCTTTTTACTGAAATGTATGTAGAAGATTAGTTAAAAATATTTTGAACAATCCCTAAAAGAATGTTACAGTGTTTGGTATCACATGATGAAAATTTATTGATAGCATTGGTGTTAAATTTGATCACTCTTGTTTTCTACACCAAGAATGGATCACATAGACTTAGATTTGGTCATTTTTAGATCATTACAAATATATATGTGATTTTATACTTCTTTGGATTAAATCAGACTATAAGTGGATAAGATGTTCTTAAAATTTTAAATATAAAGATGAGTATCCCTTCACTTATATCTTTTGTTTTTTTTTAAATAAATTTGGGGAGTAAATATTGACTTTTTAAATTAAATGGGTATTTAAATGAAATAAAAATGGAAATATTTATGAATCCAAGTGGTTTATTGGGTTTGTTCTAAAGTTGAATTTATTTTCAATAGGTTCTGAAGATGACAAGTCAAATATTTTTCAAATGTTATAACTGTTAAATTGTTCTTAATTCCAGAAACATGTTCCAATTTCACTAGGATGATACACATTTTTCAACACATATAATAAAGTGAAGATAGTTTTTTATGAGTTTTTAAATTAATAGTTTAATTCTAAAAATAAAAGGATTGGATAAATTGATAGTTTTAGATTTGTAAGATGAAGGTGAGTATTTGGAGAATTATTTTCTGGTATCCTTTATTAAAAATGGGGCCAACCATGGGATTTCTAAGGACACTTGCAACCACTAATTAGGTGCTCATGAAATTCAACTCATATAGAAGATAGTGGAAAATTGGGAGTGTATCGCACCAATAGGAATCACCTGAGAATGGTGGATGAAAATCACCCACATTGTGTGTTTGTGTGTGTGTGGTGGGAAAGGGGGTGATATGGTGCCACCCACCCCATGTTAAGAGGAACTTTACTAAATAAATAACTAATGTGGGATTGGTTTTATATAGTCATTATATGTTTGGTAAAAAATGAATGCATGGAACCATATCCATTTGATCTAATTTATGTAGTTCATTTGATCAATACAATGTATCATCTTCTACATTGATCATATTAAGGGTTTTTTATTTATAGTGATCTTAATGGTGGAAGCTACATTAAATAACAAGATTATTTAATTGAGATTATAATGATCATATGATATCGTGAGTTTTCTAGTATTACTTATATGGGTTTGAAGATGAATTCTATTATAGAAGAATATCTTTGAACTGAGGATAAACAATGTAAAACAGATATGTTTTGTAGTGATGATGATTCCCATATCTGTGGAGAACAAATTGAGGTTGTGCATGTATAAATTTTAAGCAGTGTAATGATCTGGTGGGGTTTTCTATAAATACCCCTTAAGGATCTCATTTGTTGGTGTAAGATAATCGCATATCTGAGAGAGATATATTTTGAGATAAAAATTAACAATAGAAAGATATATGTATTTGAAAATTGTTCTATGTGCTCATGTTGTACTAGCCAAATCCTTAATTATCGCATGGTGTTTTCTTGATTCCACAAATCTATGTATATAATAAAATTATATTAAGTAAAGGAGAATAAGTTCTTGTGATTCTTTCACATGAAACCCTTGAGCCTTCTAGGACTTTCAAAGAAGAAGAATCCATAAGAATTCCCTCATTATGTGAATAATAAAAAGGTTCCGTGTGATCCAATCTCATAAATCCCTTACGTGAATCTATTACATGAAGAAATAGTGCATTAGTTTAAGTGGAACAGTATATGTGTTTGAGTGATTTATGTGAAGAGTATGAGAAATAACATGTATAAAATAATATGCATGCTTGTGCAAATTTTCATAAACATAAAATAATGCATGCATAAAGATTGTGAAGGTTGTGAATTTTTATTTATTACACAAATAAAGAAAAAAAATAAGTGAGAAGGCCATGCATTGTAATATACATGAATGAATATTAAGAAATGTACATGCTATATGATTTTCATGTATAGTGTATATTGAAGTTTGAGACTGATATCGAGTAGTTTTTTAGATGGTATTTATATTTGAGTTATTAGTGTATTCAGTGATCAATTCAGATCATTAAAGATCAATGAATGGTTAGTGAGGTTGGGACTTCATCATAAGAAGGAAGAATTTGTAGATAATTTCTGTACTGAGGAAACTAATCATGTATAGGGGATTAGAATAATTGATAATAAACAACATACCTGATCAGTGGTTGTTGAAGATACTTGAAATTTTACACAATAAGATAAAATCTAGTATACTTGTAAAGGGTGATCACTCTAAAGAAGAAAGAAGGCTTTATACTATAGTATAATCAAGAAAATGAAGGAGCTTGTGACTAGGTGGTCTAACCAGTTACTAAAGAGGAACATGGATAAGGTTTATAAAAAAATTAATAAGTGTAAATTGGGACTCTATAGTGGTCTGGTCAGATATAGGTAACACAGTTGAATATATGATATAGATCATATTTTGGGAATCAGGAGTCATTTGTGTACGTGGTAACTTTTTTTCTCTATTGGGACTCTAGAGTTAAACATTATGGGACTCGGTGTTGATGGGAAAGGTACTTTCCATAGATGTAACCACTTGAATATAGTGAAGAATCTATAACCAAGGGGGTATAACCGGTTTTAATAAGGAGTATGAATTAGTACTAAATCTTATAAAATTATCATGTGTTGTATATAATTTACATTCTGCATTCAAAGATTGGATTATGAGTTCTTCCAATTAAATTTCAATAGCATTAAATGCATCTCATCATCTTTAGATAGAAAAATAGTTTAACTATATCATCTAGTGTATTCACTTATTCATGCTATTACCATGTGATAATGTTCATGGGAATAATTATGTAAAAAATAGACATTAAAATTTTCCAAGGAATTAAATAAATGTATAATAAACCTCTATAAAAAACATTAAAAAATACAAATCAAGTAAAATAAAATTTCTACTTGAGTATATTTTAATTTTTAAAACTAAAGGACAAAGATGAGTCTTTGACTAAACAATATCATCCATTTTTAAAATCACAATTCACATAGGAAAATTTACAAGTTTTTCAAAGTTATTAATAAAATGATTTATTTTGGTTTTGGTGCAATTAATCTCACACCCTTCAAGAATTTATTCAAAATAAACTCATTTGATTAAAAATTAAAATAGTCCCCTTTGTGTTCTCCCCCTTCGTTAAATAGAGCTTATACAACCATTCTTTGTAATTTTATCCACTTTTTATTTTTAAAAAGAAACACAAAAAAATGAAAAATGAAAATGATAGTAAGTTTCATTAAATAGAAAAAAGATTCCTTTTTGATAACATTATTCTTGGAACATATTGTGATTCTTAAAATTTTGATAATATTTCCTAAAATGTGAAACAAAAAAAAACTTTCTCTAATTTTTTTTATAAATAAAATTATTTCCATTTAACCAAAAAAATAATCCAAAAAATATAATAAAATTATCCCCCTTGAAAGAAAAATTATGATAAAATTTGAATATTAATAATAGTTAAATAATTAAAACTCTAATAAATTGAAATTTTGGTTATTTTTTAGAGTTTTTCAAATCACATGCTTTAGCTACTTAATATTCTTCTCATAATCAGCTAGTTTTTCATCTTGAGCTTCAATATTCTGGTTCTATTATTTCATCCTTCCATTCTAAAACATAATAATATTATTTAGCTCTTTAATTTATTTACTCTACTGATTAAGCTTCTCTTATTGATCCTTACTCACTTATTCACACTCAAATGAAATTTTATAAAACTACTTAATATATTCATGCAAGTAAAAATTGTGTTCATTAATGATTCTAATATAAATTATTGGGATTTAAAATATTTTTCAAAATATGTATCCTTTTGGTGACCTTATTTTATAACATTTAACACTACTAGATTAAAAAGAGCTTAACCTACACTCACTTTCTAATTATGTTACACCCTTTGTTTAACTTATCAAAGGATATGTAGTCAAATAAATATAGTAATGGACTCATGATTCCTTTAGTGAAGGATCTTATTTAGATTTATTTTCAAAAATATTTTAACATCAACTTTTACTAGATAAATTTTTGATGAAATTTTTAATTCCATTTCTTCTAGAGGGAAAACTTTTTTAGATGACTTGGGAACTTCAACTTCAATATATCATGGATATTAAAGTGATGAAGACTTTACATATTCTTTTTTCACCTTTTACTTTATATTTTTAGTAACATAAAGTTTATTTTGGATTTACTGCTCTTTAATAATTAGTTTTCTAATAGAAATCAGAGGAAGAAGAGCTTTAGAGATATGATATTTTTTAATTTTTTAAAAATCCCCTTTTTTCATTTTTCTTCAAGCATTCTTTTCTTAACCTCTTGTTCAAAAGCCTTCACCTCGGATATATCAAACCCAAAATAAGGTTTTTTGAAAGATATTTCTTATTTATTCATTTTGATTTCATCTTCATTCTCTTTCCAAGATCCACTATACTTATCCACTAATCAATGAAAATAATCACTTGAAGTAATTCATTCCTCCATAGCTCCCGTTTGTTGAACTACACCTTCTCCATCATATTTCTTCTTCTGTACAGGTGACTTCATGGAAGAGGTTGCTTTTGATACTTTCACTTTTCTAGAGATTTCTTCTTAATATATTTAGATGATTACATTAAGACTAAATCCATTGATTTTTTAATAAAAATATTTTTATTAAGAACATAAAATAATCACACAATTAAGATGGAATTATCATCAATTGTATTCTCTTTAAACCTTTTAGAATGGGATTTATTCCTAAATCCTGAAATTTTTAACAACTTCACAATAATTCTATTAAATATTTTTAAATATAATAAGATCTTAAACATTTCCATCCCAGTGCATACAGATTCTATTTGATTCCATATAAATGTTATAATATCAAACTTCTACATATGGTATAAAAATTAAAAAATATATACATTATGAAGCTTTAAAGTATCTTTGTATCATTTCTAGGAAAGTATAAAAGATTAAACCCATTGAAATGCAATTCTATATTATGGTTAAAGATGATTCGTCTTATGTACTCTATATTTCAAACAAAAAATAATTTATTTTTCTCTAGTATTAAAAAAATCCGATTAATTATAGAAACTTATGGGATACAAAAAACTAATTCTCCCTCTAAGATGAGCTGAACTTGTTTTCAAAACCATTAAAAGAAACATTCTTAACTCTATATGCTTTAATAAATATTTCAATTCCATAAAAATTGTGAATGATTCAAGGATAAAATAACTCATACTCTCTTTTTTGTAAGGAAATAGATTCTAGGACTTTAAATTTAATCATCGCCTTGATTAAAGACTCACACTTCAAATACCAATTTTAATTCATAACCCTTAAGCAAAATATTTCTCTTGATGAAATTCTCGTGCATGAAACTAGTACTCAAAAATAAATAGAAAATAGATTTGGAAATTCAAAAAATAATTTGGAGATACTTTTGTGTCAACTTTCCCTTATATAGACCACATATGAACATATATAAATTTAATGGTCTAAATTACTTCCCACTAAGACATATGATTGAATAAAGTCTTGAAAGTTAAAATTTTTTATTTTCAAATAATAATATTAGTTTACTTATAATGAAATTAGACTCAGAAAATAGTAAATAAATTTACTAGTTTTTAAGTCTATATCCATTTTTTTGTAAATGAAAATCCATAACATAAAACAAGAAAATATTGAAATCTATGAAAAGTAGGAAAACTTCCAAATTTAAAAAATACATAAGATAAGTATAATAAATTTTAAACCTTCATAGAAGTTATCTTTCATATCTATAACATGATATTATTTTATATAAGATGGTTCTCATAGATATTAACAGTAAAATTCATATCTTCCTTTTAAAGTAACTATATAAAAAATAACTTTGTAAAAGTTTATCCAAATAAAAAAGAAACTCTCTCTTTGGTAATGGAGTTAACATTTAATGTAATACTTTTTTAAACATGATTACTATGTATTGGATATGGGTTTTTTTCACTGGTACACAATGAATTATTTTGATTGGAAATTATTTCTATGGAACCCAGACATTCTTTGATCGAGAAGTATTAGAAAATAAGATTTTAGAAACACAAATTTTATGGTTCTTCTATGTTTAAAAGCTACAAGCTCCTCTGAAATGTAATATCAGTGATGTTTTAGTGATTTAATTTTATTCATTGAGATTTGTACCTCTAGTATCCACCTCTCTAACACTTAGTGTGTAAGGGAGAACTATTGGGAAAAAAAACTATTCTAATAACATCTACCACTACCACAAAACTGGGTTTCTGCAACACCACCCTTTAACAGTGCGAAAAAAGGCACTAATAAAGGCAGTGCCTTTATCAGTGCTAAAAAAGTGCTGATAAAGGGTACTTTTAATAGTGCTAAAAAAGTGTTGTTAAAAGTTCTCCTTTATCAACACTTTTTTTAGCACTGATAAAGGCACCCCCTTTATCAGCGCGTTTTTTTAGCCCTGTTAAAGGGGCCCCCTTTATCATCCAATAGCACAGATAAAGGGGGGCTTTATCAGTGCTTTTTTTCTTAGCGCTGATAAAGTGTATATTTCAAAAAAAAAAAATTCATAAAAAATATTATATTGATATATAAATATATAAGTATATTTATATTTATATAAATATAATATATATATTTTAAATATGTTTTAGATAAGTATAAATAAACATTTTCACTTAATATATAAGATATGTAGTGAAAACGACTTATTAAATATATTAAAAAATTATTAATTAATAATTTTCTAATTATCATCGACTAATAATAATTTAATAACAATTTGAAGACACAAAAAATCAACAAAAAATGAAAAAATAACTAAAACAAGTTGAAAACATAATTCAAACTTCAAACGACCATAAATTTTGATCCAGGTATCCATTTGAGCTCTACAGCATATCAAGTCAAAGCCTGTGATGAGATCTATGCATTATTGACTGAAAGGAACCTTCTCTCATATTGTTTAGGCAAAAAATGGCCCAGAAGGGCCCCAAAACTGAGTTTTTAGTCTCGATACTAAAATTTTTTAACGTTCGATAGAATTTCAGCCTCGTTTAAGGGGGTATTTTGCCCTTTTTCAGTGGGTAATGAATTTATTTCAAGGGATTACATTCATATTCATATTATCGCTTTGAAATTCTATATTTATTCTTAATTTACTGTTATTTATAATCAAATATATAACAATATATATATATATATTTTATATATTTTCTCATAAAAATTTAATTGTATAAATAAATAATTAAACATATTTACATATATAATATATTTCTCAATATATAATCCTTATATAAATAAATAACTAATATCCATTTTATTTAAAATACAAATATATGAATATTTATATACCTATATAATGTGTACGTGTATATATATATATTTTTGTGCATGTGTATTGAAAAACTGATATATATTATCTATATATTCTAAACATATGTATATACATATTAATATATAACATTTATAAATATATATAAATATGTATAATTATATGTACATATACACATATAATATGTGTGTGTGTTTATGTTTTATATATGTATTTATTTATTTATAAACACACACAAAAAGGCATATTTTATAAATTCATTTAAAACTAATATTATAAATACATATTAATATACAAATAAATATACAGATAAAAAATACAAACATATAGAAATAAATAGATATAAATATATATTAATATACAAATAAATATATAAATATATAAATATAACTATATATGTATATATATATTAATATAAGGTTATATATATATAATATAACTATATATATATTAATATAAATATATATATATATATGTTAATTTAAATTTATATTAATATACGAGTAAATATAACTAAATATTTATATATAAATAAATAGATATATTATTAAGTGTAAAGTAAAAAAAATATTGTGGAGTGGTAAAGGTTTAGGTGCACAGGCAAGAGGTCTCAGGTTCAAATCCAGGGGGAGGTAGGTCGCGCGCGTGGGTGGAATTGCAGTTAGTGTTTTTAAAGGGTGGGTGGGGCGCTGTTAAAGGGTGGGTGGGGCGGCTGCTGGGGTGTGCGGGCTGGGGGCGCTATTGAAGTGGGGATTCAAGTACTGTTGAATGCCCCTTCTCGAATTGCAAAAACATTTTTTTATTTTTTTAATGTTTTTTAAATTTTATCAGCGCTTTTTTTAGCATAGACAAAAGGGGTATTTATCAGCAATTTTTTTAGCGCTCATAAAAGGGACCCACTTTTATTAGCACCATGATTAATAGAACTTGTTTTAGCACTACAAATGGACTTTTCTAGTGCTTTTAAAGGCCATATTTTCAGTAGTGTACTATCGATGGATTTACTTCCTAATCCATACATTTATCTTTAAAATCATTACTATACATACATTTCTTCAAAATATTTTCATCTTATGTTGAAGTTTTTTAATAATTTATTCAAACTCTCTACCTATGATTTTATAATGAAAACATAATTTTTATCTTCTATTGGTATGACTGATACTTTCTTAATTATTTATTCAGCAGTTAGTATAATAATTTCCTTCATAGATTCATTGATCTTTATAGAGAGTTTATTCTTATTCTTCTTTATTTATGAAATTTTAGTATCTTAATCATCTTCAAAGTATAAAATAGTTACTTTATCTTTATAAGTTAACTTCATTAGATGATTTTTCAATCTATCCAACTCTAGACCTAGTTTAACATTCTTATTTCTTAATTCAATCAGTTTTTCTTTTGATTTAGAAAAAAAAATGCATTCTCTTAGAAACATCATTTTTAAGTTTCATATATTTATTATATAGTTTTGGATACATATATTCAAATTCTATAATATAATATTTCATCTCATAATAGGTTTAAGGAACATAATTCATTTAATCAGAATGATATTCACTATCTGATGAATATGAAAATTTGGGTCTTAAAGATGATTCAGCTAAAGTATCAGCTGATATCATTCCCATAAGACACTTATCATTCAATTGAGAATATTTGTCAATAATATCATAAAACATAGTGATCCTTCTTTTATCATCACTATAATCTGATAAAATATCACAAAAAAATATTCCTCACTAACACTCTATATATTAAATTCCTTCAAAATTTTATTTTCTTTTCTTCTACATAACTTATTCAAAATTATTATTTATATTTTATTTAATTCTAGATATTCTAGTCAAATATTTATAAGATTATTATATTCATATCAGTATTATCTAAAGATTATTTCTTATTATGGGTATTACATAATTCATTACATTCTCTAGGGTGTATGTGATATGGGACTAACCACCTTGCTGCTTGATAGAAGTGTGTTTGGTGTGACACATAGGGTTTCACTCTATGACACTTTCCCCTAAGTCCCACATTAGTTATCAAATGTGTTTTGGATATGAATATTAGTCCCTAAATCCCTCTCCTTACAAACAAGGCTTTTCTAGAAATGGTGATCTATGACAAGCTAACACTAGGAAAAGCAAACCTGTCAGGGATTACACCCAGAGCAGACAATATTGTTGGAGGTGCTTACAGGTGGCTTTTTTACAATAGTTGGTATTAGAGAATAGGTTGTTTTTTGTATTTTTTCATTGTTAATATGTTCATTCAAACATTGAAATTGAATTTTTTATTTTTCTCTTCTCTCAGTGTTCCATGGTAAAGGGAAGAACTTCAAAGAATAAATGAAAGTCCGGTAGAATTCCTCAGTGTGGAAATGTCTATGGAAAGAGTGTGATTTGGTTAAAGGAAACCAAAAATATACTAAATAAAGGATTGGATGGATCATAATGTAAGACTATTTTCTCATTTAGTGATAATACAGGAATAAGTGAAGAATTTGATATGCCAAGTGATGTTGGAACTACTGATAATGAATAAGTTATAAGAAGTAAAAAAGTAGAAGTTGTCCATGTGAAAAGGGAATTGGATCAAAAAATAAGAGAATAAAATAATTCTCAAGATATACGGATCCAAGCATAAGAAATTGAATTCAATAAGATAAAAGGTTTAAATAAAAGACTTGTTGAAGTAACCACTTATCTAAGGAAGAAGAATGATTCTCAAGATGAATAATTGCAACTGATATCCACATAGATGGAAAAAATCAAAGCTCATAACATGGGAAAGTATTTGAACTCAAAATAAATTTATAATTTAGGATCTGTAAATTATGATCTATCTATAAAACAATTAGAACTAGTTTAGGATAAGTAAAGGATACAATAAAGTAATGCATTCTTTAAAGATTTTTTTTCTCATATGAATTCTAAAATAAAGAGGCAAAGTGACATGGTGGATAAGCTTACTCTGGCATTAGAAGATGATATGACTAGTGGAAAAACTATAAAGAGATAAATTAATGCAGAGCTTTAATATACGGAAAAAACATTCAATAATTGGTATAATACCTATAATTAGTCAAGAATGATATAGAGAAATCTAATATCAAAGGCATGCCCAAATTTAAGGATGTTTTTCATTTATTATTTGACTATCCTTTGGAATGTAATAATTAAATTGAAAGAAAATATTCTATTTTAGAGAAAAACTTTAAAATATTGTCTCATCCTAAAGACCATCCAATTTTTTAATATATGGTATTGGATTTGATGAACCCTCTCCCATGCATGAGAGGAATAAATCCATGAATAGTTCCAAAAATAGGTAAAATCATGTAGGTACTATAAAGATATATAAAAATAATTTTTTAGGTTGTAATGATAACATGTATTATTTTTGTGGGATGCATAGTCATATTTCATGTTTTTATTTTAATGATTTGAAATATATATCATTATTAGAAGACATAAATATTGAAAAAAATATGATTATAAGAAAAATATTATTGAAAATTATGAAATAAAAGTCTCTCGGAACAATGTAGTCATGAAATTCTACTACTGTGGAAGACTGGGACACACCATGATTATGTTTCAAGAAGTATAAGGGATAAATGTTAGAAGAATGACTCTAGAAACATCAATATTTAATAGGAGATTTTTTATATGTGATAATCATGATAATTTGGAAAGATATTTTAGATGGAAGAAGATAGGGAAGGAAAAGGAACCCAAAAGGAAATCAGTAACTATGGTTGTGTATAAAGAGAAATATTATACTATAAAACAGCCTTCTAAGTTGAAAATTAGGTTTTAAGTCTCAGGGGAAAAATAAGAAACTCAATAAAAGGTGCACTAATCACCTCCTTTGTTATGCTCACATCAACTCCCTTGTAAATAATGTGAATGATCATATAATAAAAAAGTGTACCTACTCAAGTTATGATTACGAAGAATGTATGTTCAATGAAAAACTCGCTCCTAGTAAGAAAGGGCGAGTTGACTTAGATATCTACAAAAATAAAAATAAATAAAGAATACCCCAAAATATTCATGTATCATGCCACAAAGAAAGAAGTAAAGGAAATATAAATAGCCATATAATAGAGGATGAATCAAGAGAAGATGACTAGTGAAAAGATTCCTACTCATATAGAGAATCATGAAAAATAACATATTGGTGGATATTCAAAGAAATAAAAGTGTAATGGTGGTTTTAAAACCCAAATTGTGAAAAAATACCAAGCCTATGCAACCTACATTTCAAAATAATATTGATCATGTGGGTAATAAATTTCTAGTTATATAGACAGATCAGTTGAAGTTGGTTGGGCAGTTGGAACAAGCATAGAAATTGTATGTTGCTTTGTAAGAAAATATCAAAGGGTTAGACCATCAGGAAAGACCATAATCTTATTCTTAATGATTCTATAAGTACCCCTATCCCCATTTATTTAAATGTTTCTGATATCTTTTTGAATTTTTGCAGGACTAAGGTGGATATATGATATATGGGGTGTTTATGTGTTGAACAGTATAGATTCATAAGCTAAATAGATATACATGCGATAAGAAGAATCATAAGTCTTGAAATTCACATATGGTGTCAGATTCAAAAAAATTTGTTACAAAACCACTATTTTATCACATATATATCTAGAAGTTGTGTTCTATATAAAAGAAAGATTATATTATGTGATTTATGATATGAAACTGAAGAGATATCAAATTAATACTTTAATGATATCGTGGTTCTAAGTCACATTGAATACTCAAACATTGGTATTATGCCTCAATTCAAGTGGTATTTATATAAACCCAGTCTTAAAATACATGGATATTACATAATTTTATGTTAATATTCAACACATTAAAAAAAGTATATACCCAAGGTACATAATAGTTTAGTGTCTTTAGAAACTTAGAAACAAAATCTTCTAACTTGGTGAAATATCTTCAACATCTCCTGTAAATATCTTCCCCTTTAGTACTCTTCACAAGCATGCCCTACTTAAAACCATTCTTCATAACCTATAGAAAGGAAACATAAGAAATAGTGAGCTAAAATTATTAATAATGGTAAAAAAAGAATATATATATATATGCCTGAAATAAGAATAAGTGTATGAGAATATGAGTATAAAGTTGTAAAATCATACCCTACATATCAAAGATTATAAACATGAATCATGGTACAAATATTGGCAGTTCATAAGACATAAATCATAAGGAAATTATAGAACATGATCCATCAAAACATAGCATTGGAATAAGACAAATAATTTTTTTCATACACATAAGCATATAAAATCATTCCCTATAATTCAAGGATCATTTCCAAAAATCATCAGAGCACTTCATGGGGGATACACCTACTGGTCAAGACACACCATGATGCCCAGTTGTAGCCCTTTCCTTATAGAGGATCAAGTTACACCTTCTTCCCATAGGGGATCAAGCCCATTGAATTTTTCCCATCATTATCTCATGAGATATAAATCTTTACCCAATGAATTGGAGGGAGATATAGGTCCCACCCATCACATAATTAAATCATACGTATGTGTTCCATAAGATAATAAAACATTCATCATATCATGACCAATAAAAAGATATGGGTTTCATAAACATCAAATCATAACCCATGAAATGGAATGAGTATCATAAAAATTTCATCATATCATAACCTATGGTAAAGATAGAGGTTTCATAATCATTTTATAATATAATAACTTGTGAAAGGAAGATGGTTTCATATTCATTTTATCATGGTATAACCCATGGAAGATAAGTGGGTTTCATAAACAAATTGTCATCCTAAAAATAAACCATTAAAATAAAGTAAAATAATGGTTTCCTTGGATCATATCCCAATTAAATCATAAAATATAATAAAATATTTCATATTAACTTGAAAATAATTTTGAAATATCATTTAAAACATTTATTGATGAAAATATCCTTTCCGGTTTGAAAATCTATTTTTAAAACATAAAAAAATTTGGAAATATTTTTTCATTGAAAATATCTTTGAAAACTTATAAATGAAGCTTTGAAATCATTTAAATACTTTTCTTTGAAAATAACCCTTGAAAACATATAAATTAAGCATTAAAAATCATTTAAAACAATTTTTAAACATAAAACATTTTTGAAAACATTTTTCCTTGAAACCCGCTTTAAAAAATGAATTTACAAAATATTAGGAAACAAATTTCCAAAAAAAAATAATCTTGTAAACTTTAAAATTAAGCTTCAAGTAAATTATTGTCATGGTGTCAGATAAATCATTACATGTCGAACATTCCTTTTGTACTGTAAAAAGTTTAGAAAAGTGTCTGGATCAAAAAATGAAAAGAAGATTCCTTTTTAAAAATTATTTTTCTAAAAAGGTAAAACATATGTGAAAATTTATTTTAAATATCATAGGAAAATATTATAACATTTTTTAATATATTTTAATAAAACATGGTTTTAAAAAAGAACATATTTCCAACCAAAGAGAGATATAAAGTCGAGTTTTCATAAAAATATTTTATTAATTATATTAAGTAACAAAGAGTGTAAAATGGTACCATTACTTGAATATATTATAAATAAACATAGGATAATAAAATTCATAACATTTATTGAGATATGGATAATAATATTTCATTAATGTAATCATAATCATAAACAATCCCAATAAAAGATGATATTATTGCAATAAACTCTTACCACTTTGGTAACTTTGAATAAAATCTTCATGAAATAATAACATTACATAAATCATAAAATATCATGAAAGTAATTATATTCATGATATAAAATTTCAAAGGGGAATTATATACACCTTGTAAAAGAATATAGGTGCATAACATAACATGTGTCACAAAGAAGGTAAATTGAGACAAAATTGCTTTACTGATTTAGTAACTTTGGAATCATGAACCCCATCAATGAGAGATCATAAAATGGATATGTAAATAACCATAAATATAATTATAAGAATAATATAATATATTCATGAACATTATATACACCACACAAAATAAATCAGTGGTGAATATGGCATAATTCTCACAGAAATAAAAGTGAGGCTAGAAATCCTTTTACCTTAATTATTGAATCTCATCGTACTTGTTCAAGAATTCTGTTTAATAAATGTAAGTATATTATAAATGTATATAATAAAAATATTAATACATATAATACCAAATATTATTTACTTATGAGTTTATATTACCTGTTTATTAACAATTATGTGTTAAAGTTAGGTTTCAGGTAATAACCGCTTTGTTTTTGTATACATGTTTTGACTTTTTATTCTTGGTCCTATTACTTAGATAATTATTTCATCATTTAAAGAATATAAAGAATTATATAAATATAATAAATATTTAGTATATATTTATTTATAATAATTTATAAAATATATAAATAAGAAATTAAATACACCGTTCATGGAGACGGTAGGTCGTGCGTAGTATGGACACTGTTTCTATTTTCTTATTGTATTGAAAAAAAAAAGAAAAACAAATGATATATATATATATTATCATTACAGTATAATTATTATTCACTATATATCTCATATTTATACTATATTCATCCTTAATAAATTCTATGTAAATCATGAATGAATCACGTCACTTTGACAAGATGGTAGTCCACACGTCCAAAAACAATGTTATCATATTCCAACAAAATGGCAAGCATTAATGTGTGTGTTATATAATAAGTACAAAGGAATAAATACATCATAAATATAATATATATTATATAAAAACATTATTTACATCATTATTCCCAACCTTGAGAGGTGGTAATGGAAGAAAAAACGACATTAGTTTGCAAGGTGGTAATTCGACGTACACACGAACGATGATTGTGTATCCCATTTGATGGAAGTATGAGAAGGTGTAGGTATTAACCTTAACATAAAAACATCTCAGTATTTTTAGGATAATGATTTTATTATTTAATATTAAAATAATAATAATTTAATGGTGTGGATAAGGAATTAAAAAATGAACGTTGATGAATGTTGCCTCTTCTTCAGGTAACTCTTTTAGGTTTACACCAAAAGAATTCCTTGTTTGGATTTCTACCCAAAGTTAGGATTATAGGATTAAAGTATAAAATTTTAGATCTTATTTTTTCATGGGTTTTATGATCCAATGGTATTTATATGTGTCAATAAATTAGGGGGTTGAGTGCCCATTTATAGTGAAGGATGAGTGGTATTATTGTAAATGCAAAAATGGTAAACATTATTGGGATGTCTCCCATATATCGTGTGCCTCCAATAATGAAAATATTATATAAAAGATATTATATGGTTTAAATATGTCCATAAATGGGTTTTTAATATTTTTTTAGTTAATTTTTCCCCTTAATTTCAAGTTTAGTCCCTTGGTAAACTCGTTTTTCTCTTAATCGTTATAATTAATTTCAATTATTTTCACTAATAATTTTGGTAAAAAATTAATTCAACCTTATTATACATTAAAAATAATTCTGATTACAAATATATAATATATTTTTCAAAATTATAATCATATAAGTGGTATAAATTAATTTAAAATTAATCCCACGGACGAGACGAAACTATGGATTTTTTAAGTAAAAATGTATAAAAGTTTAAAATGTTTGTATATCCAATTTCAATGTGAAATTAATTAAAATTAAATAAATTGGATTAATAGTTTTATAATTTATCTAAATATACCATAAAACCAAATAAAAATATAATTTTACTATATAAATAAATTAGATGAAAAGTCAGTTTTCAATTAAATTTCAATATTTTTCAATATTCATCAAAAAATGAAACTTTCCCAAAAAATACCAAAAAAATACCCTAAGATAATTTTGAAACTTTGAAATAAAAAATGAAGTTCTTTATTTCAAATAAAATTTTCAAAATTTAGTTTTAAAACAAGTACGCCATTAAAAGTTGGTAAAATTGCCTTTTAGAAAAATACATCTTTTTATGCCTAAAATTGGAGTTATTCTTATCTCTTATCTATAAAACACATAATATGAATGTCAAATAATTTATTGAATATATACTATATACTTTTCATTAAAATCATTCATTTAAATTGTTTTGTTTAATTTATTGGGATAAAATGTGGTTTTGCATAGAAGCATAGTTTTTCATAAAGAGAATTTCTTTATTTTCAATAGTTCTTACTCCCATTTCTAATTAATTGGTAACCAGAAGATTCATTTTATATGAATTTTTAAGCCATATTTTTAAAATTCATTTAATATTATTCATAACTTCCATTCCAATAGCTATGTGATAATTATAATAATATTTTAATAATAATATTAATAATATATTATAGTTTGATAAAACTCGATCTTACGTGTAATGTGGGTTGTTGAAGGAAATTGGTGTTGTGTGTAACACAAGACAAACTTAGTATTTCATTTAATGAAATCTAATATTTATGTTTCATATATTTCAAGCTTAACTTGGTGTTTCATATTAATCAAGCATAACTTGGAGTAGTGATTAATGAAATCCATCAAATATTTTTAATTTTTTTGAAAAAAATAATTCATAAAAACTTGAGGTGTTACATTCTACCCCCCTTAAAATAAATTTCTCCCTAAAAAAATTTTTGGGTAATCAAAGGTTTCATACTTTAAATTTACCCTCATAGAAACCAACATCGTAAAAATGAATAATAAAACTTCCCTAAAAACAAAGTTGGAAACATAATAGTTACTTGAGGTAACTCAAATATAGGTTTCCATATAAGCGAACATACGTGGGATGTGAAGATTTTTACATGGAAGAAAATCATAAATAAACATTGTAAGTCATAAATATCACTAATCCCAATAAATTTTGCGATCCATATAAAGTTAATAATCACAAAACCATAACCTAAATAGGCATGAAAATGTCATTTATATCATCAAAATGGTGATAAGAGGACAACATTTTATTTCAGTTACCTTTTCCAAAAGTTTAATAATTTTTGCAAGGAGATGTAATTACTTGATTTCATTCCATTTATGTAATGTATCATACCTCCCTATTCCATTACTTTTTCAAAATACAGTGTTTGGAGTGTTCTGCGAGGCAACGGTAGCTCATTTCAAGAGTTTTCCAAAATTCTAGTTTTTTCATCATTGACTCAGCATCAGTAGATCACGTCGGTATGTGGTATAAGTACCTCTCATAGGTATCTTATCATCGGTATCTTGTGTCAGTAGCTCAGCATGGGTATCTCATGTTGGTAGGTGATATCATTAGATCATGTTGGTGGCTTAGAATTGGTATCTCACATCAATAGCTCAGCATCGGTGGCTCATCATCGGCGGATCAACATCGGTAGGTCAGGATGTCGGTAGGTCGGGCGTTAGTGAGTGGCGTCAGTGAGTCACATCAGTGACTCACTATTGGTGGGTCACATTGGTGACTCGTATCGGTAAGTCACATTGGTGACTCACATCAGTGAGTTAGGTGTTGGTGACTCACTGTTGGTGAGTCACGTCAGTGAGTTAGGTACTGGTGAATCACTGTTGGTGACTCACGTCGGTGACTCACCCATTGGTGAGTCATTTCTAACTTTTTCTATTTTTTCCAGTTTCACCCCTCTTATGTTTTATTTGATATAAACCAAGTTTAAACCCTTGTTTGGGAATTTCTAAATTTATTCCAAATGATATTAATTATATCTTTAATATCCTAATGCTCTTAGGGATTTAAAATAATTAGACTATGTAATATTGACCATGGTCTGACTTTAATGTCCCTTGAAACCATTTCCTTTCATTGATATAGGATCTGGATCTTCTAATTCGAGGTCTTCTCTTCCCCATGTGTTTATTCTTCTCTTGGTTCACCTAGAGAATTTCTTCCTCGTGGATTCATGTTTTGTGTTGTGGACTTTGAATTCATTTTCCCTTAGAGTCTCTTACAACTTGCACGACCCTCTATTTTTTACACAAAGAGGAGTTTTTGATCATTTGTTCTTCAAGGTAGTAATTCTTTAATCCCTCTTTTAATTTTTTATCATGCGAGGTGGGTAAAATCATGTCTCTTTGAGAATATGGTTGAATCCAAATCTAAATTAAGGGTATTTTGAAGATGAATGGTCCTGTTACAATAATAGGTTTAGCTACCTTATTAATAAATAGGGGATGGAGAAGATGATGATGATGCTTTTGTTATTTTATCTGTTATATTTGATTCATGCTATGAATTTTTTTGGTCGTGTTCCCTCTAAAATTTATGGTTTTTGGTGTTTTATGTTTTTAAACTGAACACTTGAATACTTGTTTCTAATCTTCTATTGAACGGCTGTGAAAATGAAAAATTGATTAATCACATATATCTGGTTAATTAAATGGATTCCCCATGATCAAAATTGTTCTATGATAACCCCTAAATTGTGAAAGTTTAATTAAAGAACAGTGTTGGTCAAATATGAATACACTCTATTTGATAGGTGTGGTCATGCACTGTGTATGGTTATGTTTGATTTTAGCACCTTGTGTGGGTTATATGGTACTGTGGTTGGAAGCATGGTTGTAGGTGTATAAGGTATAAGGGGGTTGTCTCTATGGGTACAGTGTGGTATGTTTGTGTAGTGGGGATATGGTTTTGGTGATGTTTGCTAAGGGTTTCATGTATGGTGTGTTATGGGTGGTGAAATGGAATCTTTGGTTGAGAGATTGGTTGATTGTGTAATGGATGAACTTTTTGAATAGTGGGTATACATCCAAGTTGTTCTATGGTCATTAGGAATGGTCTGTTTGTGCAGTGGGACTGTAAGCTGGTTGAGATTTGTTGTTTTTATGGATGAGGTTCTTTTCTTGCATCTAGGTTTCTTAATATGGTTTGTGGGGGATCATTTTGAATAAGGATGGTGTTACCATGAATGGGCCTTTCAAATAGGGTTTCTAAGGACATTGTGAAGTGTGTGTGGGTTATGGTGTTACTTGTGGTGTGTTTTTTTTGGTAGTTTCCCATGTAGGGCTGGAATAAATAAATGAATTTTTTAATGTAGAGTGATAATTGGTTAAATGAATTGGTTGGGGTTATAAATTAAGTTTGTGGATGGTTGTGTGGTTCTACATTAGAGGTGGTGGCAAGGGTAGTTTTTGTGTGGGATGGTTATTTATTTTGAGAACCCATAGGCTAGGCTGAGTGTTTGGTACCTATATATATACATATAGTTCCTTGTCATTTCTATATGTACCCCACCCATGTTGAGAACTACGTGTTGAACACCCACATTATTGCGGGGGAGGGATTCATTTCCCAATATCTTGGGGGAGGATGGATGGATAGTTATTGGCTCTTATTTTATCCTTATTCTAGATATTGGTATCCATAGACTCTTCAGGTAGGTTGTGGTGATGTTTTGAGTCCCAGGTGTCTGCAGGCGAGGTGTTCTTCTCAAGTGTCTTTGGGATGAGATATGTCATACTTTCCTAGGTGTCTTCAGGATAAGGTTTTGGTTTTGTGGCCTAGGTGTATGTGGGAAGGATGTGATGTGGTTGTGGCCCAAGTGTTTTTGGGAGGGAAGTGGTATGTGGCTCAGGTGTATGTGGATAGGTTGTGACAGTGGGGCTTGTGGAAGAGCATGGTAGCGTTAGTATGTTTTCTGTTAGGGATGAGTAGTTAACCAGTGGTAAGTGGTGTGGGTTACCCTATCATCGATGTGCTTACTACTTTACTTTACTTTACTTTCATTATTTTGTGATCATGCCTTTGTGAGGTTAGAGTGGATAGTATACCTTGTTAGGTGATTTTTATTTTCTACTATTTTTCTCATAGGGGAATTAGTATGCTTCTCCAACTTGTTCACAAGAGAATTTGGCTTTTCCTACTGAGTATACATGTATGCCCACCCTATATATATATAATTGTTTTCATGTTTCTGGGGATATTACACAGACTGTGCTAGACCCTATTAGCTTGAGCGTTGGGATAATTGCTGTGTCTCTACTTAGCTTTGTTCTTTTGGTATTTACTTTGGAGTTTTTCATTGTATTTCTAGAATTTTTACTTTAAACATTCATGTGGGATGGATTTTGAATTCTTTTATATATATTTCTTGGATTTGTTTTGAGTTTGATGCATCTTATCTCCCTATCTTGGTTACTATAAAAAAATATCAATGCCTTCCATTTTGTGAGATTTGTATACCCTTGGTGTTGGTTGCCACCCCGGGGCCTACTGAAGGCGAGACTCAGGGGTTGTTATCTCGTTTTCATCTTGAAGAAGGAAGTTCATGCCACTTTTTCATCCCTTCCCACATCTTGTCGAATGAGGTTCATGACGGAATGGTATTAGAGGTGATGGTTGAGAGATAGGATTGAGTTTGGATTTAGGCACAGTGAGGATTGCATGGGTTGGTAGGGAAACAGTGTGAGGTGATCTTGGTGCATGACATAGGTCAAGGAAGACTGACTAGGACACCAAATTTTAGGGGCCCCCATGATCTAATTCAAGGAATCTGAACTTACCGAATGACCAAGTGAGACTGCACCATTTGTGGGGTAGAGACCCTAGGAAAGGTACATGAATCATGATGACTTGTGTTATTGTTTTTTTTTGGCATTTTTTTGGAAATTATAATAAATAATGAGTTAAAATGAATCCTAAATAAATTCCATACTAATTTTCCTTAGAAGTTCCTTGTTTACCTTTCAAATATGGTGCCCAATCATCGTTCATGAGTGGCTCATGGAGTGGAGGCTCAGCAATCCAATCTAGTAGATCAATGAAGGGTTAATCTAGAGGAGGTTCCCAACATTATTGGGGAATTATTATATGTCTTCCTTGAGGAGTTTGTGACTCTAACCCCTTGATGTGATGTTGATTTCAAGATATACTTATAGCCCAGTGCTTCTCCGATTTTTATGGATTCTTATCAGATGGAACCTTCTGAGTTGTTGAAGCTAAGGATTCAAATTGATGATCTAATGAAGAAGGGATTTATCTGGCCCTGTGTGTCATCATGGGGTGCTCTGGTCTTGTTCTCAAAGAAGTTATATGGTGTTCTGAGACTATGCATAGACTATCGGAGGTTGAATCAGGTGATGGTTAAGAACCATTACCCTCTCCCAAGGATAGAAAATAATTTCGACCATCTGAGGGGAGAAAGTTGGTTTTTTAAAATCGATCATCGGTCTGGGTATCACCATTTGAGGGTGAAAAAGGGTGATATCCTGAAGATTACTTTAAGATGCAGGTATGGGTACTTTGAGTTTGTGGTTATTTCATTTGGTGTTATGAATGCACCAGTCATATTCATGGGACTTATGAACTCCATCTTTCATGAGTTCCTCGACTGTTTCATCATCGTATTCATTGATGACATTCTGATCTAATCAAAGTCAGAGGAGGAGAATACCGACCATCTCAGGATTGTCTTGGAGGTCCTTTGACTCCACTAGCTCTACAAAAAGTTATCCAAGTGAAAGTTTTGAACATGGGAGGTCCACTTCCTTGGACATGTGGTGTCTTAGAAGGGTGCAGCAGTGGACCCGTCAAAGGTCGAGGTAGTTGTTTCCTGGGCAGCACCCAAGAATTTGGAAGAGGTTCACAATTTTTTTAGTCTGGAAGTCTATTACTAGATATTTTTACCCAATTTATCTTTAGTATCATCTTCATTGATGGATCTAACCAGAAAATACTAGGCCTTTATGTGGAGTGAGCAGTGTCAAACAATTTTCATCTATCTGAAGGGGAAGTTGGTCAATGATCTAGTGCTCAGGTTTCCAGAGGAAGGGGTGATGTTCGAGGTGTTTTTTGATGCTTCCTATCTAGGATTGGGGTGTGTGCTAATGCATCAACAGTGAGTGATATCTTATGGGTCTAGGTAGTTACATCCCCATGAAAGTAACTATGCCACCCATGATCTAGAGCTAGCAGAGGTCATGTTTGCACTGAATTTGTGGTGTCATTACCTCATTGGGGAGTGCTTTGTGGTCTTCACAGATTACAAGAGCTTGAGATATATCTTTTCCCAGTGAGACCTGAACTTGTGGGAATGGAGGTGGATGGAGTTTCTCTAGGATTATGACGTCTATATCTCTTAAACCTCAAGAAAAGGGAATATTTTTTCTGATTATTTGAGTAGTAAGTCACAAAAGGAAGTAATTTAGTAATTTTCAAACACTTGTAAGGTGATGGAAGAGTTTTATGCCTTGCACCTAGATGCAAGGATGGATGGTGGTAGGGGATATCTATTTCAGATGACGGTGCAGTCATCTCTGATGTAGTAGGTGGAGGATTCTGAGTGGGGAGACTCAGAGGTAGAGGTTATGCATGACCACATTGACAAGGGTGATGCACCAGAGGGATGGTATAAGGACGGTCATAATAGAATGTTGTTTCTTGATAAACTATTTGTTCCTGTAGCGATACAAGATGGATTTATCTATGAGTTTTATATCACCCCCAAAAGTACACCGAGGATTTTCCTAGATATATTGTGGCTTGAGGTAGGAGTTATGGTGGCCTGGGATGAAGTAGGTAGTGGTAGAGTTTGTAGCAAAGTGCCTGGTATTCCAACAAGTGAAGGCTGAGCACCATGTTTCTAGTGGTTTTTGCAACCCCTAGATTTTACTAGGTAGAAGTGGGATGGCATATCAATGGACTTCATCAAGGAATTACCGAAGGCTTAGGGAGGATGCGATGAAATCTAGGAAATAGTGTATTGGATAATGAAATCAGCTCACTTCATAGAGATTAAGGAGTTGAGCATAGTGGATGCCTTGGAAAGAAGGTATATGTATGAGGTGGTGAGGCATCATGGAGTTATGAGATATGTTGTCTCAGATTGGGATATGTGTTTTAACTCATGAGTCTGGTGGGGATTGTAGCTTGATTTTGGAACTCAGTTACACCTCACCACTTATTTCCACCCTCAGATAGATGGATATATTGAGAGGACCATCTAGATGTTGGAGGACATGTTGTGAACATGCATCTTGTATTTTGGGGGGCCTTGGGGGATACATTTGACTTTGTTAAAGTTTTCTTACAATAATAACTATCACTATACTATTGGCATGGATCTGTTTGAAGCTTTATACAGAAGACCATGTTGTTTACCTTTGTGTTGGAAAGAAGTTGGGGAGGAAGCTGTTCTTGGTCCAGACTTGGTACAAAGTATGATAGAGAATGTTTAGTTTGTCTATAAAAGGATGAAGGCAGCAACATATTGACATAATTCATATATTGATCATAGGATAATTCCCTTGGAGTTCTAGGATGGGGACCGCATGTTCTTGAATGTTTCCCCTCGATGTGGTAATTAGAGGTTTGATTGAAGGAGCAAGCTTTATCTTAGGTTGATCGGACCCTTATAGGTGTTGGGGTGAGTTGTGAAGGTGGCATACCAGTTGGAATTTCCACCACATTTGGAGAGGATCCTTGAAATCTTTCATGTATCCTAGCTTCTTTGGTATCTTCGCGATGACTCCCATGTCATTTATTAGTGAGATATGGATGTAATTTGTGACACAAAGTTTTTGGAGAAGCCAATGGAGGTCTAGGATCATTAGAAGAAGGTTCCACGTGAGTGGAACATTACTTTAGTTTATGTGTTGTGGAGGGATGGTGGCCTAGAGGAAAGTACCTTGTAAAGGGAGATGTGGATTTTTGCCCAGTACCTGGAGTTGTTTTGAGTTTTTCTTGTGTGTTTTTCTTCGTGATGTAGTGCTTGAACCTTGTTTGCTATAATATGGGTTTATTCCTTGATCTGTAATGTGTGATGAAGTCCTAGCATGTGCAAAGGGGGAGACCACATTCTTAATCAAGATGAATTAATTGGGATGTGATTAAACCCATGTGGTCAAGTCAGTGTTGTCCAGAGTGGATAGTATATTGACATGGAGAAATGAATTCCTTAATTCATGTGTATGGACAGTTGATTCTTGTGTGAGGTATCTTTTGGATTTTTGGTTTAGAAAATATGGGAGGATGTGTTCTTGGATGTTGAGGTTTCACTTCAACTTTTGATAAACATAGGGTGGTTTATCCTTGAGAGTTATCTTATGGGGTGGTCGTTCAGACCCCTCTTTCTTCTGGGTTTAGTTTTGAATTATCAGGGGAAAGAATAGTTTGATGGGTATATTATGTAATGTCCTGGACCTCCCCAGTCCGTTACTTTGTCAAAATATAGTGTTTGGAGTGTTTTGGAAGGCAAAAGTAGCTCATTTCAAGAGTTTTATAAAATTTTAGTTTTTTCATCGATGACTCAGTGCCGGTAGGTTGCATCAGTAGGTGGTATCGATAGCTCATGTTGGTAGCTCAATGTTGGTATCTTAGAATCGGTAGTTTCTGTTGGTAGGTGGTATCGACAACTCGTGTTGGTAGCTCATCATCGGTATCTCATGTCAGTAGCTCAGCGCCAGTAGCTCGTGTCGGTAGCTTAGTATCGATGGCTCAGCATTAGTGGCTCAGCATCATAAGGTCAAGGAGTCAGTGAGTTACATAAGTGACTCACTATTTGTGAGTCATGTTGGTGACTCGTGTTGGTGAGTCATGTTGGTGAATCATGTTGGTGAATCTCTTCAGTGACTCGCATTAGTGATTCAAGCATTAGTGACTCACTGTCAGTGACTCACCCATCATTGAGTCATTTTCAGCTTGTTCCAATTTTTACAGTTTGGACCCTCTTGCATTTTATTTGATGTAAACCAAGTTTAAAACCTTTTTTGAGAATTTATAAATTCATTCGAAAGGATATTGATTATATCTTTAATATCTTGATGCTTCTGAGACTTTGAAATAGTTAAACCGCATAATCTTGACCACGATCTGACTTTAATGGCCCTTGAAACCATTTCCTTCCGTTGATATAGGATCTGCCTCTTCTAAGTTTAGATCTTATCTTCCTTATGTGTTTCTTATACTTTTGGTGTTCTCAGAGCATTTCTTCCTCATGGATTCATGTGTTTTTTGGTGGCCTTCGAATTCAGTTTCCCTTGGAGACTCATGATGCTTGTGCAATCCTCTGTTTTTGTCACAAGGAGGAGTTGTTGATCATCTGTTCTTCAAGGTAGGAATTACTTAATCCCTATTTTAATTTTGTATCATGTGGGGTGGTTAAACTCATGTCTCTTTGAGAATATGGTAAAATAAAAATCTAAATTAAGGGTATTGTGAAGATGAATAGTCTTGTTACAATAACGGGTTTAGCTACCTTATTAATAAATAAGGGGTGGGGAATATGATGATGATGCTTGTATTGTTTTATCTATTATCTTTGATCAATGATATAAATTGTTTTGGATGTGTGCTCTCTGAAAATCATGGTCGTTGGTGTTCTTTGTTTATACACCAGACTCATGAATACTTATTGTTAATCTTATGTTTAAGAGTTGTGAACAAGAAAACTTGATTAATCATGTATATATGGTTAATTAAATGGATTCTTGGGTATCAAACATGTTCTTTGATAACCCCTAAATTGTGAAAATGTAATTAAAGAATAGTTTTGTTCAAATCCAAATACACTCTATTTGATAGGTGTGGTTGTGCACTTTGTATGGTTCTTTTCGGTTTTAGCACCTTGTGTGGGTTGTATGGTGTTGTGATTGGAAGCACAGTTTTGGGTGCAGAGGTAGAAAAGGGGGTTGGATCTATGGGTATTGTGTGGTATGTTTGTGTAGCGGGGCAACGGTTTTAGTGATATTTTTTGTGAGTTTCATGTATGGGTGGTACGGTGGTGAAATGGAATATCAGGTTGCGAGACTGGTTTATTGTGGAATGGATGAACTTGTTGAACAGAGGGTAGGTATCTGAGTTGTGATATGGTCATTGGGCATGGTCTATTTGTGTAGTGGGACTACAAGTTGGTTGAGTATTTTTGTTTTTCTGGATGTGGTGCTTTTCATGCAGTGGGGTCGCTGAGGATGGTGTGGGAGGTATAATTTTGAAGAATAAGGATAGTGTTACCTTTCATGGGCCTTTCGCTCAGGGTTTCCAGGGACTTTTTGAAGTGTGTTTGGGTTATGATTTTACTTTCGGCGTGCTGTGTTTAGTAGTTTTTTGGGTAGGGATGGAATAAATAAATGAGTTAATTTTTTAATGTGTAGTGATAATTATTTAAATAAATTGGATGGGGTTATAAATTAAGTCTGTGGATGGTTGTTTGGTTCTACATTAGAGGTGGAAGAAATGGTATTTTTGATGTGGTATGGTTGTTTATTTTGAAAACCCATAGTTTGGGCTGATTTTTTGGTACCTATATATACATGTATTTCCTTGTGATTTCTATACGCACCTCACCCATGTTGAGCAGTACATGCCGAACACCTCCATTGTTATGGGGGAGGGTGTCCTTTCCCAATATCCCAATGGGAGGATGGATGGATAGTTATTGGCTCTTATCTACTCCCTATTCTAGTCAATCGTAGCCCTAGACTCTTCAGGCAAGTTGTGGTGCGGTTGTGAGGTCTAAGTGTATGTGGGTGAGGTGTGCTTTCCAGGTGTCTTTGGGATGAGATATGTTGTACTTTCCCAGGTGTCTTTAGAATGAGGTTGCGATTTTATGGCCCAGGTGTCTGTGGGTGGGATGTGATGTGGTTTTGGACCAAGTGTTTGTGGGTGGGATGGGGTATGTGGCCCAAGTGTGTGTGGGCATGTTGTAATAGTGGGGCTTGTGGAAGATCATGTTAGTGTTAGGACGTTCGCCGTTAGGGATGAGAAGTTAACTAGTGGGATGTGGTGAGGGGTACCCTATCATTGATGTGCTTACTACATTAATCTACTTGATTTTCATTATTTAATGGGTGTGCCTTGGTGAGGTTGGGTTGGATAGTATACCTTGTTATGTGCTTTTTGATTTTCTGTTGTTTTTCTCACAGGGGAATCAGTATGATTCTCCCACTTATGCACAATAGACTTAAGATTTTCATACTAAGTATACTTATATTCTCACACTGTTTATATAAAACTATTTTCAGGTTTCTAGGGATATTACAAGAACCATGTTGGACCCTACTAGCTTAGGTGTCAGGATAGTTTCTGTGTCGCTGCTTAGATTTGTTCTTTTGGTATTTACTTTCTAGTTGTTCATTGTATTTCAAGCAGTTTTTCTTTAAAGATGCATGTGGGGTGGATTTTTGAATATTTTATATATATGTATTGGAGTTGTTTTGAGGTTTATTCATCTTATCTCCTTATCTTGGTTACTATAAAAAAAAGGGTAATGCCTCCCATTTTGTGAGATTTGTATACCCTTGATCCTATTCACCACCCCGAGGCCTACTAGAAGTGGGAATCATGGGTCATTATCTCTTTTTCATCTTAAAGAATTAAGGTCACAAAACTTTTCCATCCCTTCCCTCTCTTGATTAAGGAGGGTCATGACAATTTAATATTCTCAATATTACCCTTTGGTTGTTCCTTGATCAATTTCTACTTCATCTCATACTCTAGGAAATGAAGGTGAATTCATTATCCCTGAAGCACTAACATAACATGAGATTTATAAATAGAATGATAATTCATTCCATCTATCTTTATCTAACATCATAGAAAAATGGTTATCAAAATTTATCCAATATGCATAAATTCTCATATTAAGAAATAATTATTTAATCTCTAAAACCTCATTTGATGTTTAGCATAAAAAATTCCATAAATGTTTAACATTGTATCCCTTCAAAAATATGAAAAATACAAAACATTATAAATTTATAAAAATCAACTTAAAATTGATCCACCATATATCATAGAGTAGAAATTTTTTGTAACATAACAAACATTTGAATACCTTCATCATGTATTCTCTTAAAACATGGTAACAACCTAAATTACCATAAATCCTTGTTGAAAACATGCATTCCTTCTTGTTCCAAATATTATTAGATATATTCCTTTAATATAAAAAATCTATAAACTTTATCAATGATAGCATAAACCACTTTTTCAATAAACCCTTTATCAGTTATATGGTCATGAATACCATCTAATTAACTTTATCCATATCAATAATCTCTTTATCCAAGATAAACACAATTTTCTAAACATCAGGAACACATTAAGGGGTACTTTACCTTAATCAAAATATCACCTTTCCATTAAATCAATTTTCTAGGTTATTAGCACCATTCAATATATTTTTGAAAATACTTAAATAAAAATATATACTTTATTATTAATATAACATAATTCTTTAATTCCAATACATATACACTTGAATCATCCCACTTATTTCTCAAACCATTAACTAGGATTCACCATCTTATTCCTTAATACCCCTTTCCTAAAATATGAAACATGAATCATGTATTATCATTCATCAAACTCAATTTAATCATGCTTATAAATTATACTATTTTAACATAACATACCTTTCTTATATTGCTCATGGTCTCTTCATCATCAGCAACAAGACTATTGCTTTTAAAAACTTATAGATTTCCTTCATGATATTGTCCCTTAAGACATTGATTTTCATAATGACCATGATTTATACATTTATAATTCAATATCCAATGATACCTTAGGGGGGATATTATTCTCATCCATTATGTTAACTGAACTATTTATTTTATCTTTGCAGTTACATGATTTGTATCCTTTTTTCCATAGTCAAAACATCTGCTTGTCCCTCTAATAAATCCACTTGGGTGTTTATTCCCACATTCTTGACACAAATGAAACTGAATCTTCTTTCCTCTATGGTCTTAATTACTCTAATACTCTATGTACTCTTTTCTTATCTTCTTTGGTAATTCTGAGAGTTGTTTAAGGTAAACATTGTTAATCATGTTCTGTGCAAACTGATTCGGAATAATCACAATTTCATTCACTCTAGTCATCATTCCATTTTATTTATAATTAAAAAATTACCTATCACATTCAACGTTAACCCGATTCCTTCTGGTTTCCACCATTGACTGAAAACCATAAAGCATAGCATGAGAAACACTTATCATAGATAAAAACTCAAAATCATGAAAAATCACTTATCATATGTATAAATCATGAAACCTTGTTTTAAATCTAAAACACCATAGGTTTATCCTATGTAATTAATGGTCATATTATATTTAAATCCTTCAATATGGTTTGTAAATAGTTTTTTAATTTCTAAATCATATCCCCTAGGAGTGTCAAACCTGGTGTATAGAAAGACCTATTGTTGTGCCCCAGTTCTTGATCGATTCTAGCTTAATACAGTTTTTTTGTGATTATTACCCCTAGGTATATATATTTTAGTGCCACATTAACTTGTAGTATCCAAAAATGGATGTATTTATATGAAACCACTTTATCTATCCTTTACTAAAATTCTAGGACCTTTTCCTATACTTTGAATCATCCTTAGACTTATCATTTGATACATCCCTAGACATATCCTTATAAATATACCTAGGTATGTCACTAAAATTTTATAATCCTAGTTTCTAAAGGTTGAATAAACATTTACTTTGATACCAACTATAGTGACCCAGGCTTAATATACATGTATATTACATCATTTTAGATAGATATTTTTCACATTAAAAAAGTAAATTCCTATGGACTGTAACAGTTTAGTATCTTTGGAAACTTGGAAACACAATCTTCTAACTTGGTGAAAGATCTTAAACATCTCCCATAAATATATTCCACTCTAGTAAATTTTACAATCATATCCTACTTCAAACATTTCTTCATAACCTAGGGAAAGGAAACATAAGAAAGGGTGAGATAAAATGCTTAGTAAAGGTAAAAAAGAAAGATACGCAAGCATGACATAAGCATAAGGTTATGAGAACATGAGCATAAAATTGGAAAATCAAACCCTACATATCATAACATTAGAATAAGACATAGAATTTTTGGAATCCACGTTAGTATATAAAATAATTCCCTATATGTCAAGGGATATTTCCAAAACTCATTAAGCCACTTCATGGGGCTACACCTATTGGGAGGGACACACCACCATCCCCAATTGCATCCCTTTCCTTATAATGTATCAGGTTACAACTCCTTCCCATATTAGATCAATCCCTTGAACTTTTTTAAATCATTATATAATTAGATATAATTATTTACCCAAGGTATTGTATGGGGATATAGGTCCCACCCATCACATAATGAAATCATACATATGTGTACCACAGTATAATAAAACATTATTCATATCATAACCCATAAAAAGAGATGGGTTTTATAAAAATCATATCATAACCCAAGAAATGAAATGGGTATCATAAACATTTAATAATATCATAAAATTTATAAAATATACATGATTCATAATCATTTTATTATATAATAACCCGTGAAAGGAAGCATGTTTCATAATCAGTTTATCATGGTATAACACGTGGAAGACGAATAGGCTTCATAAACAACTTGTCATCATATGCATAAATCATTAAAAGAAAGGATTATAATTGTGTAATTAGACCATATACTTGGTAAATCAAAAACTATAACAAAGGATGTAATATTATATGGAAAATAATTTTTGAAATATTATTTAAAACATTTCTTGAGGAAAATATCCTTTCTGATTTGAAAACACTTTTTAAAACATAAAACAATTTGGAAACATTTTTTCTTTGAAAATATCTTTAAAAATTTATAAGTGAATATTTTATATCATTTAGATCCTTTTATTTTAAAATAAACCTTGAAAATAGATAAAGTAATCTTTGAAAATGATTTAAAACACTTTTTAAACATAAAACATCTTTAAAACCCCTTTTCTTTAAAAACCACTTTAAAAACAATGAATTTACAGAATATTAGAAAAAATATATTCTAAAAATAATAATCTTGTAAACTTGAAAATTAATTTTCAAATAAAATATGTTCATGATAGAAAATAAATCCATATATATTGAACATTCCTTTTGTGCCATAAAATGTTTAGAAAAGTGTCTCGATCAAAAAATGACAAGAAGATTCCTTTTTAAAAACCATTTTGTTAAAAAGGAAAAACATGGGTAAAAATGTATTTTAAATATCATGGGATAATATTAGAACATTTTTTAATATATTTTTATAAAACATGTTTTTAAACATATTTTCGACTGAAGAGAGAAATAAAGTCAAATTTTCATAAAAACATTTTCTTAATTATAATAAGTAAAAGAGAATGTAAAATGGTACCATTACTTGAATATATCATGAATAATCATATTATAATAAAATTAATGATATTTATTGAGATTTGGATCATAATATTTTAGTAAGGTATGCATAATCATAAACAATCCTGATAAACGATGAGATTGTAGTAATAAACTCTTACCATTTTGGTAACTTTGAATCAAATCTATATAAAATAATAACATTAAATGAGGCATAAAATATCATTAAAAAATTATATTCATGATATAACATTTCAAAGAAGTAATATATACACCTTGTAAAATAATATAGGTTCATAACATAACATGTGTCTTAAAAAAGGAAAATCAAAACAAAATTACTTTACCAATTTGGCAACTTTTGAACTGTGAACCGCGTGAAAGAGAGATAATAAAATGAATATTTAAATACCCATATATTTAAGGATAATAATCATATAATACATTAATTTATATTATATATACCACAAAAAATAAATGAGTGGTGAATATGGCATAAGTCTCACCGAAATAAAAGTGAGACTATAAATCCTCTTACCTTAAGTCTTGACTATCATCGTACTTGTTCAAACCTTCTATATAATAAATATAAGTTTATTATACATATATCATAGAAACATATTCATATATATAATACCATATATTATTTACTTATGAATTTATATTACCTTTTTTATTAAAAATTCCATGTTAAAGTTATGTTTCGGGTAATAACCGATTTATTTTTTTCATACATGTTTTGACTTTTTATTCGTAGTCCTCTTACTTATATCATGATTTCATCATTTACAGAATTTGAAAACATGATATAAATATCATATATATTCATTATATATGTATTTATAGTAATATATAAAATATATAAATAGTAAATGAAATACTCTGTTCATGTAGACGGTAGGTTGTGCGTACTCATGAACATTGTTTCCATTTTCTTATCATATTGAAAGAAAGAAAGAAAATTAAATGATATATATATACATATAATAATTTTAATAGAATTATTATTTAATATATATCACATATTTATATTAAACTCATCCTCGATACATTTCATGTAAAGTGTGAATGAATTACATCGCTTTGAGGAGGCGGTAGTCCACATGTACATAAACGATGATATCAAATTCCCACAAAAAGGAAAGCATGAAGGTATGTGTTATATAATAATTACATATAAATAAATACAAAATAAATATAATATATATAATATAAAAATAGTATGTATTCCATTATTCCCAACCTTGAGAGGTGGTAATGGTAGAATGAACGACATTGGTTCACGAGGCAGTAGTTCGCCATACACACGAACGATGATTCTGTATCTCATTTAATAGAAGTGTGTAAAGGTTTAGGTCATACCATTAATATAAAAACATATAAGTATATTTATAATACTTATTTTTTTATATAATCTTTATATAATAATAATTTAAATGGGTTTATAAGGAAACATAACAAAAATGCATGTTGATGAATGTTATCTCTTCTTTGGGTAACTCATTTTGGTTTGCACCAAAGGACTTCCATGGTTGGATTTATAACCAAATTGAGGCTTCTAGTTATAGATTAGGAAATTTGTTATCTTATTTTGGTAGGTTTTTTATGATAAAAATTTATTTGAGGGTGTGAATAAGTGAGGGGGGTTGAGTTCCCTTTTATAGTGGTGAAGGAGTGTCATTCTTGTAAATACCAAAAAGGTAAACACTACTGGGAGGTTTCCCTTACATAATGTGCCTCCAATAATGAAAAAAATTTGAACCAAAAGGATATATGGTCTAAATATGGCCATAAAATAGGTTTCTAACAATTTTCCAGGTCATTTTTTCCCTTCAGTTAAAGTTCAGTCCCTTGGTAAACTAGTTTTTCTCTTAATCGTTGTAATTAATTTTAACTATTTTAATTAATAATAATGGTAAAAAATTAATTTTAAATTATTATAAATTATAAATTATTCTAATTCCAAAATAATTAATCTATTTTTATAAATTATAATCACATGATTATCTAAAATTAATTTTAAATTAATACCGTAGATGGGATGAAACAATGTGTTTTTTAAGTTAAAATGTTCAAAAGTTTGAAATGTTTTTATATCCAATTTCAATATGAAATTGATTCCAAGAAACTATATTATATTAATATATATATAATTTGTCTAAATATACTACAAAACCAAATAAAAATATAATTTTACTATATAAATAAATTAGATGAAAATACATTCTTCAATTAAAATTCGGTATATTTCACTATTTATTAAAAATTGAAACTTCTCAGAAAAATACATAAAATTCATAATAATATAATTTTGACATTAATATTTCAAAAATTAAGTTTATTTTTTCAAATAACTTTTATACAATTTTTAAAATTTATTTTTAAAACAATTGTGTTGTCAAAAGGTAGTAAAACTGCCTTTTAGAAAAATACGTCTTTTATGCCTAAAATTATATTTATTCTTATCTATTGTATAGAAAAAAAATGATATTAATGGCAAAAATTTTATTTAATAAATACTATATACTTTTTATTAAAATCATTCATCAAAATTTTTTTGTTTAATTTTTTGAGATAAAATGTGTTTGTGCATATAAACATAGTTTTCAAAAAAGGAATTTCTTTATTTTTAAATAGTTATTAATCCCATTTCTAATTAACTGGTAACCAAAGGATTCATTTTATATACATGTGTATTAAATATTTTCACAAATTAGTTAATATTATTTGTAACTTTTGTTCCAATGGATAGGTGATAACTGTAAAAATATTTTAATAATAATATTAATAGTATATTATAGTTTGGTGAAACTCAGTCTTGTGTGTAAAGAAAGTTTTCAACAGAACTTGGTGTTGTGTGTAACACAATCCAAACTTAGTGTTTCATGTAATTCAATATAAGATCTATGTTTTATATAGCTCAATATTAACTTGGTATTTCTTATAAAGCAAGCATAACTTGGTGTAGCGTGCAATATAAGCTATCAAAGAATTCCAATTTATTCAAAAGATAAATCTATAAAAACTCAGGGTATTGTGGTATTTTCCCACTAAGAGAAGAAATATTAGGGGATAAGTAGAAACATTCATTTATTTCATGTTTATATGTTTCTTCTATAATGAGGTGTCAGCTTACTGTTTTCAGGATACCAAGAAGATCCTAGAAAATCAATAATATTTCTAATTTGTGGTCTCTCTATTTAAAGTGTAATTAAACATCTAGACCCATCTCAACAATTAGTATCAGTAATATGTATCAGTAAAAAGCTTTATGTTTCAGGGGGATATAATGATAAGAACTCTAGGTAATATAACCTCATCCGACAATAGGTACAGTGTATATCAATGGAACGGTGTATCAAATGCATAGTGTATCAAAGGCACAGTGTATCAAAGGCATAGTGTAATCCCAAATAAATCCACTTACTTACAGTAATAACAATACTTTGGTATATCAAAGGCATAGTATATTTATTTTTACTATATAATGAAACATATCATCAAGATTTATTGGATTTTACGGATGCAGATTGGGAAAATTCATCAGATGATCAAAATTCAACATCATATGGTGAATTCTTTCTTAAAAGACTATATTTATTATATAAACAAGAAATAAGATTGAATTTCCTTGAGAACCGTGAAATATGAATACATTTTTTCTAATCAATCTTATACATAGTTACTATGGATGAAGCAGTAACTTGAAGATATGATAGTTGAAATGAAGTCATTGATTAGGGTCTATTATGATAATTCAAGTGTTATAAATATAAAAAAAATATAGTAAATCACTCTAGGACTAATAAAATTCAAATAAAATATCACTTTATCAAAGAGAAAATATATCATGGCCTTGTGAAGTTGGAGTATGTACCTACGAAACTTCTGGTTGCAAACATCCTGATGAAAGACTTACCCAAATAGGTGTTTAGATGGAATAAACTAGATATTAGAGTTTAGTTGAATCCTCATATATGAATAATGTGTATGTGGGACCCCCTATCCCTGGGGTATAATGTGTTTTTCCTCTATGTACTAATGTGTTTTCTTTTCCATATTTCATACCAAAAAGAAGTGACCTTTGGGTTTAATGAAAAAGGGGGAGAAAATTTCTCGATCAAGATAGAATGAGAATCTGATAGGGGGAGAAATGAAATGGGGGTATTTCTAAATATGAGGTTGAAAAAACTAGTCTATAAATGAAGATGAATCATGAATAGGAGTAATGAGTTTATGGGGCTAGCAGTTGACATAAGAAGAATTCTTTAGGGGTGATCTTGTTTTATTCATTAGTGTCGAGAAGGTTTCCAATGGAAGGTTTGAAAACAAAGTGATTCATCGATGAAATTTTTATGATAATATTATTTCTCATATTGATCTTGAATATTTTGGGCTTAGAGTACACATTATGGAATTTCTTGATCACTACTTGGGGTTGTATAAGAAAAATAGTTCCCCATGTTCATGACTTGTAAATAATTTGGTTCTTGAAGTTTTTAAGTGTTGTAGACAAACCCAAAGGGAGATATTGTTGGAAAAAAATACCTCTTGATGGTGATTTTGGGATGATTTTTTTTATTGATAAGGTTTGATGTTGTTGGTTAAGGATAGTTTTCAAAAAAGGCATGAAGAGTTTGTGAAAATGTTTGAACTGATCCCACGGAGTGTGAATGTCAGAATTGATCACACAGAGTACGAATGTCAAAACTGATCACATGGAGCATGAATAAATGAACTGATCATGTAGAGAAAAAATGTCAAAACAGTCCATGGGATTCAATTGAATACATCACTTTATTTTCAGTGGATCTCATGGTAAGATCATTTGAATCTTGCATGATTTTCAATGGATCTCATTTTGAGATCATGTGAAGTGAAAATGACTATTAGGGGACCTTACGAAGACACCACACAAATCACTATATGATTTTCAGGGGATCTTGTAAAGAGATCACGTGAATCACCATGTGATTTTCATGGGATCTTGCGATGAGATTACACGAAGTGTATGAAGAAAAATATGATAAAATTTATAGATCCTTATTATAATAATTCAATATCACAAGAAGAATGTATGATTTTCAAAGGATCGTATGATGGGATAACATTATGACCACATGATTTTCTTTGGATCTTGTGATGGGATCATGCAATGCACTGGAAGAAAAGGATTTTTCCCACATGATTGTATTTATATCTTGCAATGGGATTATGTAAAGCACGCATTATTTTCATTGGATCGTGCGAAGTTCCTTAAGACAATAGTGGTGATTATGCATATCTTGTAAAACATTTGGAAAGTGATCATGTGAAGTTCTTAAGACATGTGGTAGGTGATCTTGTGGAATGATCATGTGAAGCATGTAAGGTCGATTACTAAGGATTTGAAATAGATGGATAACCATGATTTTTGAAGTTAAGTTAGCATATTTATGCCTATAAATACCCCTAAAACATCCTTAAGAATTAAGAGAAGTTTTATTAAGTGGTTTGATCTAAAGAAAAGTAATTCTCATGCTTAGAACAAGGTCTTGCGTTAGGATCATGCGATCTGAATACACAGAAGAAATTCTTGTTAATGGGTTTAATGAAAGAGTTTCAAGAAGTTATATCATGAAAGGATGTATTCACTTGGCATATTCAGGTCTATTAATATATTATGATCAACATAAATAGAACAAGGTCTCATTCCAGAGTCACATGATCCGTATGAAAAGAACAAAGTCAAGTTATCTACATGAACAGAACAAATTCTTGTGATCCACATAAACAGAAGAAAAAATCATGATTCACATGAAAATAACATGGTATCATGGAGGATTCACACCAATAAGTCTCATGGAGAAGTCTCATATAGAGTCCCCATGGAAGAGTCTCATGGAAAATTCTTGTGTAGGGATCTCGTGAAGGGGTCTTGCAAAGGGGTCTCATGCAAGTGTTATTTGTTAGGATCTCACATAAGAAGATATGCACCATAATTACCATGTGAGAAATATAATTTTTAGAATAATAATAATATAGATGATTTATACCATTATACAATACTTTTATAAGGATTTTATTCAATACTAAATTTGAAGAAGTGAAAGGAATAAGGTGGTTATGCATGCCAGCAAGTGAAGGTATTTCTAGAATCATTATAGAAAGTGAAAGACTTGGAATCTCTTGAATAATATTCTAAATTAAGGAGTAGTTTCCATGATATATCATGGAAATATGATGTGTAAGTGTATGTTCACATAGAGGTTGTGAATGAGCATGTAAAGTTCAAATGCACCTATAATACATTTGGTGCAACTCTCAACAATAGAATATATTATTCTTTGTCCTGCATCCCAATTGTTTTTCCTTATAAATAAGTGATCATAAGAGGTAAGTTTGAGGGTTTTGATCCCATGTATATAGTGTATTATCCACAAATTTTATAATGGTAATGAACCTAGGTAAGAGTGACCTATCTTATACCAATATTAATTCTCTTTATTGGATTTGGTATATTGGCACATTGACTTTTTATGCTCCTTGGATGTAGCCTAGTGAGGGTAAACCAAGTAAATATCTATGTGCCCTTGTGATTGATTTCTTTCTTTACTTTCTATGAATGAACATAATATATAGTTATAAAGGATAAGATCAATATAAACATAAAATAAAAAAATAAGTGACCCTTATAATAAAGAGTTCAAGATTCAATGGAGCGAAAAGAATTTGGAAAATAATATACACACAATGAATCACCCCCCTCTCCCTTCCCCCTCTCAAGTTATCTAACCCCTTTTGGTCCTAACAATTATCATGTTTTTCTTTTTTATTCGTTAGATAATTTTTTTAAACTTTTTATTTTTAAACACCCTCCTTTCTATATTTTAATGTTATCCTTAAATAGGTTCTATATCACTATTATCTGGAAGAATTCTAATATTTACTTTTGATGGACTAGTTTTTGATGTATTTACTCCAAAATTTAAGGCTATAAAGGTGGAGTTAAATTAAACTTCATTTTTATTATTTCCTTTTTTAGAATCTCTATTTACATTACTTTCATATTGTATTAATTTTCTGATTAAATCATCAAGACCAAGCTTTGTGATATGCTTCAATCCATATATCACTATCCTCTTTAATTTCCACTCAATCACTAAGATATCAATTATTTTCTAGAATAAATTATCATCCAATATCACCTTCTTTCGTAGGGAATGAATTCTATTTACAATCATCATAAATAATTGATGCATCTAGTCTACAGTTTCACTAGGTAGAAGGTTAAAACTTTGATAATCATCCCTAAGTATAGTTCTTTTAGTTTCAATAACTTTAGTGTTTTGAAATATGTGGTTTCAAAATTATTCCATATATTATTAGTAGTGTGACAATTGTATACTTGAATATAAATATTTCCTTGAATATAATATAAAAGAGTATTTCTCAAATGAAAATTTAGTTGAAACTCAGTCTGTTCATCTATTGTAAAACTAATAATATTTTTCCTAGAAATTTTATACCTTCCAATAAGAATCATGTAATTTTCAATTCTAATTTTTATAAGGTATTTCTCTATATGATCTCCCTAGTACTCATAATCTCCACCATCAAAAATAAAAGGTATGTTGGGATTTATATTTTTAATCGAACCGACATGAATTCTTTCCTTATCTTCAAAAACAATAAGAATATTTTCTCTTAAAATCATTGGTGTAAGAAAAATATAAAATTTCAATAATACAAATAGGAAAAAAATATAGATACTAGATTTGATACCAAGTTTTTTTCCTATATGTAAATGGATGTGAAACTATGAGAGAGGGTTATTGTTATAAAAAACTGGAAATTTTCATCCCACTCAAGTGTTAAACTGATCGAACAATATAATTTTTTGTCAATATAAAATATATCATAGTATTAAAAGAATATGTATAGTGTAAATAACAAAATTATAGTTAGATTAATGTCTAATAAAAAAATTCATGGTATAAAATTAAAAAAAAATCAATATAAACAATTCACACAAAGTATCGAATAATAATTCAAATACTCCTTAAAAAAGATATTATTAACAACACATTATAATCAATGGAAGTGTTCTCTTTTATACAAAGTGGAAAGAGGATATTTAACTATATACAGGTAACCCCATTCAAAAACTTTAATGTCCTCTATTGAAAACTCATCAAAAGGTATTATGTGTCATGTACCCAAACACTCTATATTCCATAATGTGGAATTCCTCAATCAACCTAATCTAACAATCTCAATCTTTCAAACCTTGGAATCCCTTGATCATGAAGGATCAAACGCACATCTATATTTATATCCTTAAAATACCAAAATTAAAAAATATTTGAAATACCTCTGTATTACTATCCCTATAATCCTTTGATCTTACTAATAGGACAATCCATCTTCCACAGAAATAAGCTCCTAGATCTCAAAGGATCGGAAAAAGAATGAATACAACAAAAAATTATAATATCTTTACAATAAACTCATAGACAATATCTATTAGATCACTTAGAAAAATGTTACAAATGTGAACTCTCAAAGGCAATGATAATTTTTCACCGCTTCACATGTAATATTTCCAACATAAAAAAATTCTTCTATATTGCTTCCGATCCTCAAAACCTTAGGATAAATTTATATACATACACTATAACTAACTCCAACCTTCATATTCTAAATTTTTTATGTTTAGTTACAATAATAGTGGATATAATTCATTACCTTATGATGGATGCAGCTTTAAACTCTACCATCTAATGTGCTCACTTCTACATGCCATTAAAATGTGTTAATTTCAATGGGAATTAGCCTCTAGAAAATAAAATTTAAAATTTCACCAAACATTAAACCAATGGAAAATAAACCTATATAGATAAAATAAAAAAACATATTAAATTAAATCATATTTCTATTATATTGAATTGTGACTTTCAAAATAAGAGGATAAAAAATTGTCTTTAACTAAATAGGTTATCTTGTTTGTGCCTATTATTTATAGTTGGCCTAAGTTTCCTTGGGATGGCGTGTTTTAACTAATATGGTTTTCTACCCCATTGGAAAAAAATTCTTATAATCACCTAATGTTGAGGTCTGGTAAACCGGTTGTTTTGACCTCAGGATTATTTGATGTGTTAACTCTTCCCTTGTGGGTTGATAAATTTTATTTTTTTTATTGAAGAATTTCTATTGAATGAGGCATGAAGAATTCAGTCCAAGAGTTTCACTCAATGAGTCGGTTGCATCTGAGTAATTTAGTGCTAAGTTTCACCAAATTTTCTATCTTAGCTTCATACTGGGAAATCTTTTTTTCAATAATAATTAGATCATCTTATTTGGGTGATTGGTGGTATAATAACCCTGAACCCACACTCTCGAATTCAATGCTAAAATCATAAAATTTACATTTATAGCTTTAATATCAATGGAGGTGACCCAATTTTATCCATCCAAAACTTAAAATATCAAAAGTAAAAATTGGGTCACTTACATTCTCAAGGACCTTTTAGGTTTAGAGTTTTAGATAATTGGAACATACTCTTACATAAACAATGCTCATGAGTTAAAGAGAGTATATTTACCACTATACCCATCATTTCATATTTCACATTAGGTCATCAACATCATATATATATATAACCCTTCTAGATATAATTCATTCAATATTATACTTGATAACCTAGGGAAAAGGAAACATAAGAAGGGTGAGATCAAATTCTCAGTAATGGTAAACGTAAGCATGAATAATTGAATTTTATAAGTAAGTATAAGGAGAGAATGAGTGTGAGATGAAATAATCAAAGTGCATGAGCATAACATAAGAATATTTATACCTATAAATACCTAGATCATCAAACATGAAAACATTTCATAAGGATTTAAAAAAGTTAATAGTCATCAGAATCAATAATCATGAGTTATGTGATATCAATCTTGATCATAAGAAATATTATAAATCTATTGTAATCATAGATAAAACATATTGATATATTGGAACATCATCACTATAGAACCCTTACAAAACCCTTATAATTAAAATAACCATATGGATGAATTCCAATATAATTCTCTGAAGAAAATAATTATTACTCAATGCATTGGATCGTTATATGGGAACACCCATCATATAATCTATAACGGGCTCACCTGGTGCTATCTGGGAACACCCATAATTTAAGATATAATGGGATCACCCAATTATATTTGGGAACAACCATTGTATAAGATATAATAGGCTCACGTGGCGCTATCTAGGTGCACCCGCCGTATAAGTAATAATATTCCCACTTGGTGCTATCCGGGTTCACCCATCATATAAGTAATGTCCAAGAAACACAACATGAATAAGGAACAAAGAGCTTTAATTTCATCATAAAACTCATAAAAAAATTATTATTCATTTCATAACTTGTTCAACCTATGGAAAGTAAATAGGTTCCATGAAAATATATTTGAAACATGATTAACCCATGGAAAAGAAATGGGTTCAATGACAATCACTTTGAAACAAAATTGAACTATGTAAAAGAAATGGGTCTCATGAAAATCTATTTGAAACGTGATTAACTCATGGAAAAGAAAAAAGTTCCATAATAATCTCTTTGAAACAATCTTAATCCATAAGATAAAGAATAAGGATGGCATCATTACAAAATTTCCCCATTAGAGCCTAAGCAACAACAAGGGTTGTTGACATTGATGAATGGGAATACCATTAAAATTTAATTAAAAGTGTTTTGAAGAAAATAAACTTTTCATTTTTAAAATCACTATTTTAATAACTAAAATTTTAAAAAATATTATGAAAATATTTTTCATTAAAAACAACCTTGTAAACATATAAAATAATTTTTAAAAATCTTTTAAAATGTTTCTTAAAGAAAATAACCTTTCCATATTGGAGAAAAAAATTTAAAAATAAGATATTTTGAGAATACTTTTATTTAAAAGTAACCATGAAAATTTATAAAGGAATCTTCAAATAAAATAATGTTCATGATGTTAGTAAATTCTGTTCATATTGTAGATATTAAAAAATGATTCCTTTTACATTTTCAGTAAAAGCTAAACAGGCATTATTTTAGAAAAACAACATAAAGATTAATTTAAAAACATTTGGTAAAAATTAAAAAAATAGTAAAAATGTCTATAATAAATCATTTAAATAATGATAATAAAAATTTATAACATTTTTTGAAAACATGGTTTTGAAAAAAAAGGTATTCAACCAAAGAGGGAAATAAAGATGGTTTTTAATAAAAACATTCTTTTGAACTCTTGAGTACATAAAGAGAGGAAAATGAAGGGAAAACATATATTCTCATGAAATAAATATAGTAGAATAAAATTCATTAGTTTATTGAGATATGGATCATAGGATTTGATCATCGAAAACATAATCATAAACAATCCTGATAAATAATGAGATTGTAACATAAATCTTTTACCACTTTGGTAACTTTGAAATGTAAACCCCATGAAATAATATCATTAAAATAGACTTAAAATATCATGAGGATAAATATATTCATGTTATTACATGTAAAATTTGTTTTATATACACCTTGTAAATGAATATAGTTTCATAACATAACTATATGTCTCAAGGAAGGAAAATTGAAACAAAAATCCATTACTGTTTTGGTAACTTTTGAACAGTATACCCCATGAAAGAGAGATCATAAATTGCATATGTAAATCCCAATAATTATAAGTATAAGAATCATAAAATACATTAATTTTAATTATATAATCCATATAAAACAAATAGGTTTTGAATATGGTGTGTGTCTCACATAAGTAAAAAGTGAGATGGGAATCCCTTACCTGGAGTCCAGACTTTCCTTACATGTCCTTTAAATCATGTATAATAAGATTATATAGTATGACAACCCTGCTTTTTATTACAACTTAAACATGCTTTATTACATAAAACTTCACTTGATACAACAAAGAAGATCGAGAGGTTTAGTGTCTTTGGGGCTTAGGATCATTACATAAAAACTTTAAACATGAAATACAACATCCTTATTGAAAACTTCCTTTACATGACCACTACATTCCTTCATACTTAGCATTGCATGGGATAACCTGAGGACATGCATAAGAAAAGGGTGAGCTATAAAGCCCAGTAAGGGAGTACACAATGAATAACATGAGGAGTACAATACATGTTAGGCAATAGGCATATCAATAGAGCATAAGAGAGACATGAACATAAAGGCATGATAAAGCATGATAATCATAACATGGAAATGTGGCAACAACACTTAACATTGAATTAGCATGAGCCAAGGCTCATTGCACATGGAGCATGAGTAAACCCTCATTGCACTTGAAGCACGAGTAAACCCTCGTTGCACTTGAATTAGCATGAGTCAACACTCATTGCACATGACGTATCATGATACTATACTTTACCCAATGCATTGGAGTGATATCAGGGCGCACCCTTCTTAAACATTTCATTTCATGCATAAGTGTGCCACATGGATCATAAAACATGGATTCATAAAACAGAATCATTTATTCCACGATAAAGGAATGTGGAATTCATACATGAAACTTTACAATCAATAAGTAAATGTTCATAAAGGTGAATACCCTTGATGGAGAAATGGGCATGGTATTCACAACACAATGATATTGGCTTAGGAAATCGGTGTGATTTCGGCAGCGTAACGGCGTGACATAAGAATTCATAAAAAAGTCTGATGAGAGAGAAAGGGGTTCCTCATCATATTTACATGTAATGGACAGTAATAAGGTCATATAGATACATGTCCCAACAATTGAAAAGGAATTTAGATTCATGATACAAAAGTATTTCTTGAATATAAAAGAGGAGAAAAAGGTTCCTTTCGGAATTTCGGCATAGTAACGGGTGTACATGGGAGGCATTTAATGAGAGAGAAAGGGGTCTCCCATCATTAAAAAAATAAGAGGGCAGTATGGGAGAGGTGAGAAACCATACCCCAACATTCATAAATGAAATTAAAAGGGCAATACAACTTAAATAAAAATTGACAAAAATGAGAAAGGAAGAAAAACCCTTACTTGGAAGTGTGCTTCCAAAGGCTAGAGAGAGGCTTGTGAGAGGCTTCTTGGGAGCTTGGGGCACCTTGAGAGGATTCTAGAGAGAGTAGGGCAGAGTTTGGACGAACTTCAAGGGCTTTGGGTGAGGAGGAAGTGGGAGCTTGGGTGGGTTTATATAGGAAAGGTGAGAGAATTCTTTATTATTTAGGTTTGGGACCCCTTATATTAAAATAATCCAAACCACAAACCATCCCATGGTATTTGCCCATGGTTTCTGGAAAAGGAAAGAGGAAAACAATATTTTTCAAGTCCAAGGTCCGAACTTATTAAAAAATTAGGGTTTCTTATGTGGAGGTGAGTCACACTCCCATGGAAATTAATTTAAAAAGGCAAAGTGTTGAATAAGTCTTGAGGGCTCCATTAATGCTTTGAAAAGTGAGTCAAACAAACCCAAAACCTCATTATTTTAATGATAAAACATATATTGGCCGAAACTAAGGATTATGGTATTTTATTACATCACCATTGGGTCATTATGATGTCATAAAACACATTATATATTTAAATGGTATTTAATTTTTACCCAAAAATTGGACTGTCTCAGAAAATTATGAAAAATTCACCGTTGGATAATTTCGACGTCCTGATTACAAAAATAATATTTATTTTATCTAAATAATTTTCTAAATATGTGAATTTTCACTTTTAAAATAAAAACCGACATTTATAAAAAAATTCACGGGTTTTGACAGAAATGGCTTTCAAACCTTAATAAACATTTTAATTGAATTCATAAAATTATAAGATCATTTATAATTAATGACAATTAATTTAATATTAATAATAATATTTTATTAAAATATTATTTAATTCAAAAATCCTTTAATTTAATAAAATATAATTCTTAATTAAATAATAACTAAAAACATCATTTGTACTTTAAAAACTAATTACAATGCATCAAAAATGACTAGAAATTATATTCATTATTATATATAAAAAAAATAATGTACATGAACATGGTGCTACTTATTTGTTACATAACCCCTTAAAATAGCCGCATAAGACCTAAGGGTAAGGTGTGCGATGGTGACAGACTCTTGGGGTTGCTCGGATAACATCGCTCGAGTGGTGATCTCTATCAACTTCCATTTTTCCCGTAGACGATCACGTTCGAGCTTGACTTGATGAAGCTCAGATTGGGCTTGGTCAAGGGCAAAGCCCAAAGACTCCACCTCCTTTCCGAGCTCCGACAAATGGGCTTCGTAAGGGGCAATTCTACTGGATGAGGACATTGCTTCCTTTGTCTGAGTAGAAAATTGGTTCGTTAAAGCCTTATATTTAAACTACCCAGATGATCACTGTTCAACGGCTAAAAAGTAACGGTCACAAATCTTAACGTAAAGCTTAAAGAAGTTGACATCTTATAAAAACATTTTTCATAAAGAAACATTTAACTGGATCAAGAGGGATTTTCCATTAATGAAACTTTGGGTCGTTACAACATTCCCCCCTTAAGAAATTTCGCCCTCGAAATTTTCCTTTTCCCACACTAAAACAAATGTGGGTAACTTAGCTTCATCATATCCTCCGACTCCCAAGTTGCTTCTTCAAACTTGTGGTTTCTCCACAACACCTTGACGAGGGGCATTGTCTTATTTCGTAGAACTTTTTCTCTACGATCCAAGATCTTCACTGGTTGCTCCTCATAAGAAAGATCGTCTTCTAATTGTACCACCTTAGAAGAGAGTACATGTGAAGGGTCTGGTATGTACTTCCTTAAGAGGGATACATGGAAGACATCATGCACCTTGGCCATAGTAGGTGGAAGTGCTAGTCGATAGGCCACAGCCCCAACACGATCAAGAATCTCGAAGGGGCCGATGTACCTTGGACTTAACTTCCCTTTCTTTCCAAACCTCATGACCTTCTTCCACGGAGATATGCGTAAAAACACCATGTCTCCAACTTTAAACTCAAGGTCTCGTCGACGATTATCTGCATAACTCTTCTGTCGACTTTGGGCTGCCTTGATATGCTGCTGAATGGTTTTCACCTTCTCTACCATTTCTTCGACCATTTCTGGTCCAAGCAGCTTACGTTCACCGACCTCATCCCAACATGCTGGTGTTCTTCACCTTTTCCCATATAGGGCTTCATATGGTGCCATTTGGATGCTCGAGTGGAAACTATTATTATAAGAGAACTCAACTAGAGGAATATGTTGATCCCATCCTCCTTTAAAGTCCATTGAGCACGCTCTCAACATATCCTCAAGTGTTTGGATAGTCCGCTCGGATTGGCCATCAGTTTGAGGATGATAGGCCGTACTGAAGTTCAGTTCAGTATTCAGAGCATGTTGAAGACTCTTCCAAAACTTAGAGGTAAATCTTGGATCTCGGTCAGACACAATAGATATTGGTACTCCATGCAACCGTACCACTTCCCTGATATATATCCGTGCCAGTTGATCCAAAGAGAAATCCTCTCGAATAGCAATGAAGTGTGCAGTCTTTGTAAGACGATCCACAATAACCCAGATTGCATTGTTGCTTTTGGATGTCCTTGGAAGTCCAGTGACGAAGTCCATGGTGATGTTCTCCCATTTCCATTCTGGTATGGGCAATGGTTGCATCATCCCCTTAGACTTCTGCCTTTCTGCCTTCACTTGCTGACACACCAGGCACTTTGATGTATATTCAGCGATCTCCTTCTTCATATTATCCCACCAAAAGTTTTCTCTGAGATCTCGATACATCTTTGTGCTCCCTGGGTGAATAGAGAAATTTGAACTATGTGCATCATCCAAAAGTTCCTTCTTCAGCTCCGAACTTGATGGGACACATAGTCTTTTCCCAAACCGCACAATTCCTTCTTCATTAACATTAAACTCTGAGGATTTTCCCTTTTTGATAGCTTCCACTTTTTCTTGGATTCTCGCATCATCCTTTTGAGCATCCTTTAACCTTTCCAAAAGAGATGGTTGAGCAATCATTTGTGAAAGGATTGATGATGTTCCCTTCTTTATGATTCCCACGTCCATCTTCATCAAGTCTAAGAAGATTGGATCCTTCTCAATTCTCATCATTGATAGAATTGCTGGATCCTTTCTACTTAGGGCATCCGCCACCTTGTTCGCCTTCCCAGGGTGGTAATGTATTGAACAGTCATAATCCTTGATGAGCTCTATCCATCTTCTCTGGCGCATATTAAGCTCTTTCTGTGTGAATATATATTTAAGACTTTTGTGGTCAGTATATATCTCACATTTCTCTCCATAGAGATAATGCCGCCAGATTTTCAAGGCAAAGATTACCGCCGCCAACTCCAGATCATGCGTTGGATAGTTTCGCTCATGGATTTTCAACTGTCTTGAGGCATAGGATATCACTTTTTCATTCTGCATCAGCACACATCCTAAGCCCTTCTTCGAAGCATCACTGAATACCACAAAAAGCTCCCCACTTGTGGGTAAAGTGAGCACAGGTGCAGTGATAAGCCTCCTTTTCAACTCCTTGAAGCTTTCTTCGCATTCATCACTCCAAGCAAACTTTACTCCCTTTCGAGTTAGCTTGGTAAGAGGGTTGGACAATCGTGAGAAGTTTCTCACAAATCGTCGATAATATCCAGCTAACCCCAAGAAGCTACGGATATCAGTTACCGATGTTGGCCTCGGCCATCCCTCAATTGCATCTGTTTTGGAGGGGTCCACAGATATCCCATTGCTTGTGATGATATGGCCCAAGAATGAGACCTCCTTCAACCAGAACTCACACTTGTTGTACTTGGCATAGAGCTTCTCCTTGCGCAAAGTCTCCAGTACAGTTCTTAAATGCTCCTCATGGTCCTCCTTGGTTTTGGAGTATATTAGAATATCATCTATAAAGACTACCACAAATTTATCTAGGTAATCTCTAAAGACTCTATTCATCAAGTCCATGAATATTGCTGGAGCATTGGTGAGTCCAAAAGGCATTACTATGAATTCATAGTGCCCGTACCTTGTACGAAAAGCAGTCTTGGGGATATCTTCCTTCTTCACCCTTACTTGATAATATCCCGACCGCAAGTCAACCTTGGAGAAGTATTGTGCTCCACGCAGCTGATCAAACAAGTCATCGATTCTTGGGAGAGGATACTTGTTCTTTATCGTGATTTTGTTAAGTTCACGATAATCGATGCAAAGCCGCATTGACCCATCCTTCTTCTTGACGAAGAGGACTGGTGCACCCCATGGTGATGCACTTGGGCGTATAAACCCTTTATCCAGATTCTCCTGTAGTTGTTTCTTCAGTTCTTCAAGCTCAACCACAGCCATTCTATATGGAGTCTTGGATATTGGTAGCGCCCCAGGTATAAGTTCAATTGAGAACTCAACATCTCTTCTTGGAGGAAGACCAGGAAGTTCCTCGGGAAATACTTCAGCGAATTCCCTCACAATAGGCATTTCTTCAAGGGTGGTTTCTTCCTTGGACTCAATCATCTGAGCCAGATATGCGTGCTCATAAGGTAGTAATATCCATGCTTGAGATGATGGAGCTAAAGGAGATTCATCTTCCTCCTGAAACTTGTAAAGAATCGGGGGTCGATTCTCCATATGGAGTGTGATTTCCCTCTCCCGACAATTTATGTTGGCTCTATATAAGGAAAGCCAATCCATGCCAAGAATTGCATCAAATTCCACCAAAGGGAGTATGACGAGGTTCGCCAGGAAATTCAATCCACAGATTATAACAGGGGAGGATTTATACTCATGGGATGCAATGATTGCCCCATTTGCCGTACTCACCGACATCTTTACTTCCATGATTTGTGGTGGTGCAGGGATTATTCTACTAAACTTTTGAGATATAAAAGAATGAGTAGAACCTGAATCAAAAAGTACGTTCGCTATTCTTGAATGAATAACTAGCGTACCTGTCACCACTTCGTTGTCGGGGTTCACTTCGGCAGAAGTGATGGCAAAAGATCTTCCTTGCTGTCTTGGAGGTTGTTGATTGCCTCCGATAACCCTTGGATTAGGGAACTGATTCGCAAAATGACCCGGTTCTTTGCATTTGAAGCATTGAACAACGCGTTGAGGTTCGAACGGAGTGTTCCTCCCCTCCGTCGCAGCCGCGGGTCCTTCTTGCTGACAGTTAACAGCTAGGTGCCCTTCTCTTCCACACTTGAAGCATTTTCTTGTCCCCCTAAGGCAATTTCCAGGGTGCTTCTTTCCACACTTTTGGCAAGTGGGGTGCTGGAATTTCTTAGCGCCGTTGGATTTATCCATCGGACCACCAGCATTGAATTCCACCTTCCGCTTCTTGTCCCCATGATACCCCTGTGATTCTACGATCTCCATTTCAACCTTGAGGGCACATCGGACAATTTCCTCATAGCTGTCGAAGTCACGGATCGCTAATGCTTTCCGCAAGCTAGGCTTCAGCCCACCAAAGAAGCGGTCAACCTTGCATTCGGGGGTAACGACAAAGCCGGAAGCGTATCGTGCAAGCCTTGTGAAGTTTGCCTCGTACGCTCCCACAGATTCCTCATCTTTCTGCTTGAGGGAAAGGAAGTCCCTTTCCATCTTAAGACGGAGGGTGCGTGGAAAATATTTATCGAAAAACATCTTTCGGAATACCTTCCATTCCAAAGCCTCGATCTCCTCCTCAGGCTTCGTATTTTTGATCAACGTCCACCATTGATCAGCTTCACCCTCCATATGATAAGCCGCCAAGAGAACCTTCTCTTTTTCAGAGCATTGGAGGATAGAGAATATCTTTTCAATGGAGTTGATCCATTGTTCAGCAATCGTGGGATCGGATGATCCACTAAAAGTAGGAGGCCTTTGTCTCATGAAGCTTTCAATAGCGACTTGTTCTTTCTTAGGGGGGGTTGAACGTTCCTCTTGACCAGTGTTTCTATTCAAAACTTGAGTTATCTGAGAGAGAAGCGTGACAAAGTTCGCGATTCCCGCTCCCATCGGATTGGGCATCTCATTAGTACAATCATCACACTGATCTTCACAACGGTTGTTAGCCCGAGTTCTCCTATTACCGGCCATTGGCTGGAATAAAAGGAAAGTTAGGGGTAACACATAAAGGGTAATCCAAAGACAAAAGTTGATGACTTATAAATAAACTTTAATCTCTTTAACTCATGAGTCTATAGGATTCAATCCAGGCTTTCCATGATCTTCCTTCTAACATATATTCTTAGGGGCATTTTTCCCTTAATAAGGGTTCATACTAAGATTGTGAATTTATCAAAACATATCCCCCGGGAGTGTCGTAACCAAGAGTGCAGCAAGGCCCGTTGTCGTGCACCAGTTCCCGTTCGAGTCTAGCTCAAAGCGGTGTTTTCGGGTTTTACCCCTAGGATACATCTGTGCCAGAGCCGCCTCTACCTGCTCGTATCCAGACAGGGATGTATTTGTTTGATAAAACACTTACTTCGTATTTACCAAAACTTAGGGATGTTTTTATTATGCTTAGTCTTGTATCTAAGGCTTTACTAGGGTTTCCTAATCCCAAAAATAACTAAACCTATCCTCTGATACCAACTATGACAACCCTGCTTTTTATTACAACTTAAACATGCTTTATTACATAAAACTTCACTTGATACAACAAAGAAGATCGAGAGGTTTAGTGTCTTTGGGGCTTAGGATCATTACATAAAAACTTTAAACATGAAATACAACATCCTTATTGAAAACTTCCTTTACATGACCACTACATTCCTTCGTACTTAGCATTGCATGGGATAACCTGAGGACATGCATAAGAAAAGGGTGAGCTATAAAGCCCAGTAAGGGAGTACACAATGAATAACATGAGGAGTACAATACATGTTAGGCAATAGGCATATCAATAGAGCATAAGAGAGACATGAACATAAAGGCATGATAAAGCATGATAATCATAACATGGAAATGTGGCAACAACACTTAACATTGAATTAGCATGAGCCAAGGCTCATTGCACATGGAGCATGAGTAAACCCTCATTGCACTTGAAGCACGAGTAAACCCTCGTTGCAATTGAATTAGCATGAGTCAACACTCATTGCACATGACGTATCATGATACTATACTTTACCCAATGCATTGGAGCGCTATCAGGGCGCACCCTTCTTAAACATTTCATTTCATGCATAAGTGTGCCACATGGATCATAAAACATGGATTCATAAAACAGAATCATTTATTCCACGATAAAGGAATGTGGAATTCATACATGAAACTTTACAATCAATAAGTAAATGTGCATGAAGGTGAATACCCTTGATGGAGAAATGGGCATGGTATTCACAACACAATGATATTGGCTTAGGAAATCGGTGTGATTTCGGCAGCGTAACGGCGTGACATAAGAATTCATAAAAAAGTCTGATGAGAGAGAAAGGGGTTCCTCATCATATTTACATGTAATGGACAGTAATAAGGTCATATAGATACATGTCCCAACAATTGAAAAGGAATTTAGATTCATGATACAAAAGTATTTCTTGAATATAAAAGAGGAGAAAAAGGTTCCTTTCGGAATTTCGGCATAGTAACGGGTGTACATGGGAGGCATTTAATGAGAGAGAAAGGGGTCTCCCATCATTAAAAAAATAAGAGGGCATTATGGGAGAGGTGAGAAACCATACCCCAACATTCATAAATGAAATTAAAAGGGCAATACAACTTAAATAAAAATTGACAAAAATGAGAAAGGAAGAAAAACCCTTACTTGGAAGTGTGCTTCCAAAGGCTAGAGAGAGGCTTGTGAGAGGCTTATTGGGAGCTTGGGGCACCTTGAGAGGATTCTAGAGAGAGTAGGGCAGAGTTTGGACGAACTTCAAGGGCTTTGGGTGAGGAGGAAGTGGGAGCTTGGGTGGGTTTATATAGGAAAGGTGAGAGAATTCTTTATTATTTAGGTTTGGGACCCCTTATATTAAAATAATACAAACCACAAACCATCCCATGGTATTTGCCCATGGTTTCTGTAAAAGGAAAGAGGAAAACAATATTTTTCAAGTCCAAGGTCCGAACTTATTAAAAAATTAGGGTTGCTTATGTGGAGGTGAGTCACACTCCCATGGAAATTAATTTAAAAAGGCAAAGTGTTGAATAAGTCTTGAGGGCTCCATTAATGCTTTGAAAAGTGAGTCAAACAAACCCAAAACCTAATTATTTTAATGATAAAACATATATTGGCCGAACCTAAGGATTATGGTATTTTATTACATCACCATTGGGTCATTATGATGTCATAAAACACATTATATATTTAAATGGTATTTAATTTTTACCCAAAAATTGGACTGTCTCTGAAAATTATGAAAAATTCACCGTTGGATAATTTCGACGTCCTGATTCCAAAAATAATATTTATTTTATCTAAATAATTTTCTAAATATGTGAATTTTCACTTTTAAAATAAAAACCGACATTTATAAAAAAATTCACGGGTTTTGACAGAAATGGCTTTCAAACCTTAATAAACATTTTAATTGCATTCATAAAATTATAAGATCATTTATAATTAATGACAATTAATTTAATATTAATAATAATATTTTATTAAAATATTATTTAATTCAAAAATCCTTTAATTTAATAAAATATAATTCTTAATTAAATAATAACTAAAAACATCATTTGTACTTTAAAAACTAATTACAATGCATCAAAAATGACTAGAAATTATATTCATTATTATATATAAAAAAAATAATGTACATGAACATGGTGCTACTTATTTGTTACATAACCCCTTAAAATAGCCGCATAAGACCTAAGGGTAAGGTGTGCGATGGTGACAGACTCTTGGGGTTGCTCGGATAACATCGCTCGAGTGGTGATCTCTATCAACTTCCATTTTTCCCGTAGACGATCACGTTCGAGCTTGACTTGATGAAGCTCAGCTTGGGCTTGGTCAAGGGAAAAGCCCAAAGACGCCACCTCCTTTCCGAGCTCCGACAAATGGGCTTCGTAAGGGGAAATTCTACTGGATGAGGCCATTGCTTCCTTTGTCTGAGTAGAAAATTGGTTCGTTAAAGCCTTATATTTAAACTACCCAGATGATCACTGTTCAACGGCTAAAAAGTAACGGTCACAAATCTTAACGTAAAGCTTAAAGAAGTTGACATCTTATAAAAACATTTTTCATAAAGAAACATTTAACTGGATCAAGAGGGATTTTCCATTAATGAAACTTTGGGTCGTTACATATAGATTATATTATTTATTAAGAAAAAATTCCATGTTTAATAATTTATAATTAAATAATTTATTTTATTTATTTATAATTACATATTTGAATACTTAATCAGTTAAGTCCACATCGGGTGTTTTAGGATATTCAGTTCATTGTTTAAAAACAGATTTGGTGTGTTGACCATGGTCAAAGTAGTCATTATATAAACATATCTATAATGATAATCATGAAATATTTATCACATTTATTCATCAATAATACTATTAAAATCAATCATTAAAAATGGTTATGAAAAATGAACTATGTTACGATCATGGAGATGGTAGACCATACGTACGCATGAGAAACGCTTCCATTTTTCAATGATCATTATGGAAAGGAGGTAAGTAATATTTCATATTTATATAAGAATAATGATATCATAAATAAAATATTATTTCTTTAAATATACATATATATATCATCCATGTGGTGTGGTGAATAAAATATAGTCACATCGCTTCGTGAAGGCGGTAGTCCACACGTACACGAACGATGTTATCATCTTTAAGTATAAAAAATGATATATTATATTTTCAAAATAATAAATATGTAATTAATATAATAATTAGGTCATTTATATCACATATATTAATTAAATTTTATCCTTACTACCTTCCATGTAAAGTGTTAATGAATAATGAATCACATCGCTTCGTGAGACAGTAGTCCATCGTACACATGAGCGATGTTATTGTATCCCCTATAGAATGTAATGTAAAAAATTAAATATACGATATAATGAATCCATAGGTATAATTATGATATAAATATCATATATATACTTTATATTCATCATTATACCCAACCGTGAGATGTTTTAATGGAATAATGAATGACATCGGTTCGTGAGGAGGTAGTCCGCCATACACACAAATGATGAATTTGTAACCCATTTGATGGAACTAGAGATGGTTTTAGGTCATGTCATTAAAATAACATCATATAAGTATATTTAAGATAAATAATTTATTATATCACCATTATTTAATAATAATTTAAGGATTTGGAGGAAGAAATAAAATAAAAACACTCGTTGAAGAATGTTACCTCTTCTTCGAGTATCCTCCTTAGGTTTACACCAAAGCCTTCCTGGGTAGACTTTCTGCTCAAACTAAGGATTCTATAATGATATGATGAAAAAAAATTAGTGATTATGTTATGGTTTTTTTGAGACAAATTTCTTGATATGTGTTAAGAATTTATGGGAGTGAGTGCCCTTTTATAATTGAGGAGTGGCATTTTTGTAAATAATAGAAAGTATTCAATAATGGGAGGTCACTCTCACCTCATGTGGATCAAAATTTTATAAATAATTTAGGGGAGGGATTATTTTTTATAGACTAACCTACACCACCCAAAATAAACACATTTATTTTTCATGATATTCCTTAGACTTTAAGTTTACTCAATATTACCATTTTAGTTTTTACCACAATAGATTCTATTTTTTATTTACCCAGGTAACTTATACTTTTAGAATAAAATTTAAATGTTATTTATTATATAACTTATACCTTATGATTCCAAATATTAAATAAAATTTATTAAATAAAAATAATAGGTGTTTATAAAATTGATTTTAACACAAGTTCATATAACTCGCAAAACTTCATTTTAACCTTAATCATGGTAATCAAGTTTTAATTATTTTCACGAATCATTATGGTAAAAATTAAGTTAAACCTTTTATAAATTATTATGATTCAAAATATGGATTCTATTTCTTCAAATTAAATACATAAAATTAGAATGGTTTGATTTAAAATTAATCCCATATATGTGATAAGAAAGCGGGTTTTCAAAGAGAAAACGTTCAAAAGTTTGTAATGCTTTTATATTAAAATTAAATATGAAAAATATTCCTATGAACTAAATTGTATTAATATATATATAATTGAACTAATTTTATTTTAAAACTAATTTAAAATATAATTTAACTATATAAATAATTTATACAAAAGGCAGCTTTCAATTAAAATTCAATTTTTCACTATTCATCAAAAAAATAAAACTTTTCAGAAAAATCCCAAAAATTCACCTTATGATAAGTTTGATGTTCTTATTTAAATAATTAATTTCATTTTATCAAATAAAATTTCTAAAATTTCCAAGAATTTATTTTAATTTCTTTCACAAAAACTAATAAAAATTATTTTTGAAGAAAACATATTTTTATAGAATATTCAATTTACTAAAAAATTATTGATTATTTAATAAAAATTTATAAATAATTTATATTTAATATAAAAATTATATATATTTATATATCATAAATTAGTTAATATTATTCATAACCACCAATTTAAGGGCTAGGTTATAGTGGTTACATATATCATGGGTCGTTTAATCTTGGTGTTGCGTATTGAATATGCTATCGAACATAAAAAAATCTATGGGTTGTGTGTATCTAAAGCTATTAAAGAGATTAAATTTATTTAAAAATAAATATATTGTAAAGTATCGAAGTGTTACACTATCATATAAGATCAATGTTGTGTTTTTTTATGCTATTGAACATGATTTTATTCTTTAAAAATCTTGTGGTATTCTAGGTGGAAAATGCATGTAGTTACACCATTCCCTTGTTTATTGATAGAATCCCACTTAGTTGATGGAAATGGGATGTTTGTAAAATATCTCAAATCATGATTCTTCTTTTTATATTGAGTTAAGACACCCTATTCTTGTAATTTGGTGTAGACTGTATTTTGAGCAAATGTTTCTCCATCATGTTATTCTATATTAGTATTATGCACTACATTATTTGAAAGGTTTTCATTGATAAAAATAACTGATTTGAATCAAGTGATAGGAATTAAATTCTTATCCTCATCGAAATATTGGTAGACTCTTCATTTCTAGGTATCCTTCAAGGGGTAGATCATAATATTCCTTCTATATTTCTCTAATGGAATATTTATTGGGATTACAACCCCTTATAGAATTTAATTCCATCCTATGATGCTCATTTTTTGGATGAAGTGTCAAATTTTTCATGAATGATGATCATGAGAAAATTGATCATAATTATCACTAAATGTGATACTAATGGAGGGTATGATTCATGGAACATATCTATAGAGAATCTTGGAGGTTATTCTTGAGGATCTTCTCCTAGTTTTCAAAATATCATCTTCTTTGTAGGGGAGATAAAAAATCACTTAACATAATGGGCTTAGTTGGACCCTGGTATGCTAAATTTGTGGTTGAACCTTATCATATATTCAATGTTTGTGGGGGTGTAAGTGGTGATAATATTTCCCCAAACCTATGGACTAGGGTTTCCACAAGAGATTTTGATGCATATTTCTTTACCTTTTATACTCACGTTATGACATGAGCAAAATGTAGTGTGTAATCTGTCTGTTATGGATGTTAGGGGTTGACCATTAAAGCATTTCAATTGTTAAAGTCTTTAATTTTAAAAAATTAGTTTCCTTATTCAGTTTTTTAGAGACTCGATGCTAGTGTCTATCAATAACTTGTTCTTTTAAAGTTAATATTTTTTTAGCTTTAGAGATGGGAGAATTTTGTTAGAATGGCCAACTAGAATATACTATCCCCATACCTGAGACTTGCCCTGAGCCGATGACATTTTAGGATACCCTACAAAAATAAGTTTTCTAGATCTCAAGTATAGTAAAGTGTAGAACTTTTTATTCTACTCGCCCTATAATTTTTATGTTATATAAAACATCACTCTTCATTTTATAGAGCATATTCAAACTATTGAGGCAAGCATGCTAGAGATACCCACACTTATTTCCCAATTTGGAATTTCGAGCCACTCATAGGGTGTCCAGATCAACATAGTAGTGCTACTCATCTAGTTCATTGAGGTTATCAATGTATCCTTCATAGGTAAAGTGGATGGATTTAAGATGATGGAGAATTTCCTATAGTTTATAATGGAGAATAGGTACACAGTTTTCCTCTAATAACTTGGTAACATCATATCATGATGGGAAAAGATCCAAAAAATTAATGGTATCTTATCTTCATCTAGTAATGTCCACATTATTTTGAAATTTTCCTCATTTTAGTGGTGTTTCCTTGAATTGATTTTATAAGGCCCCAGCCTTAAACCTTACTTAATATTGAATTAAATGAATAATTCACATTGAAGATCTTTTCAGGTTTAGAGTTTTAGAGAATTAGGACATAACTATTTCATCTCAAAAGATTACAAAGTATACACTTCTACTAAGTTTCCATAAAATAAAAACTCTTAAAAAGAAACATGTCTAGTTCCATGTTTTAGATAGCATGACTTTTCCTTGATCCCATCCTTAACCCTATTCCACATTAAGTCATGTGAAAAACATTTCAAAAACTTGGGATGATCATAAAAAGCTCAGTAAGGGATATAAAAGTAAGAAATGAAAACATTAGTCCATGTATGAAATCATACTTTACTCATAAAACATAAGCATTTTAACATACCTAATCAAATAATGAATAAATTATAGAAATCATAAGACATAAAGGTAACTTGAGGCATTCATAACATTCTTACGTAGGGAGTAACCCTCATGGTTACGTTTGGAATACCCATCATAGTATATTCCCTAAATCTCTTTGAAAAAACCTTAATGTTTAACTCCTTCGCGTTACCCAATGAATTGGAGAGCTATATCGGGCTCACCTGCCCTTAGTTTATCACAGAACCACCCATCTTCATAACAATGCCCAAGAATCATAACATAATCGTATCACGTAAAACATGCATAAAGGAAACATAACATTTCCACATTTCAATCACAAGATATCAATACAATACATTGATATAATAAAAACATTATGAAAACCATTTTCAATACCAAAATAAAATAAAAGTAATACATGGTATTTATTTTTCATTTTAAAAAAAAGTTAGGTTATGGCTTGTAGAGGAAGCCGAAACTCAAATAATGGTCACGGCGGCGGAGAAGTCGTTGTCGCCGCATACGTATGACAAAAAAACATTCCTTTTTTCTTTTAGTAAAACGCTTCGTATAAAAAAAATATTCCTTTTGAATAAGCATAAAAGTCAAAGGGGTTTATACACCGTATAAAAGAAAGTTGTGTATAAAACAAAATATGCCTCAATAAATGGAGATTGAGACGAAGTCCCTTACCTTGTGTCCAATGTGACTAGATTGCTCTTTAATCTCCTGAATAATAAAATTGAGTTAATTTATACTTGCTTAAGAACCTTTTTCAAGTTCATTATTCCTTTTATATCACTTATTACCATGTCATGAACACTATGTAATTATTTAAATTAATAACGGCCGTTTTAACGATCATTGGTACTTGAGTCAAAAATAGCTCTTTATAATTACAATTTGTTCATGTATCCATTATATCCAGAGTTATATTCATTATGTAGATATCATTTATATCATATATATCCAGTATATACATGCATTTATAATATTACATAACATTTAGAGGTAAGAAATGAAATGCACCGTTCATGGAGACGGTAAGTCGTACGTACGCATGAACGCTACTTTAATTTCTATTTCATATTTTATGGAATGAAATCATAATGAAATAAAGGTATATTATAATTCCAGTATAATTTAATATATAATATCATTAACTCTATCCTTTATACGTCCCACATATGGCATTAACGAATCAAATCACTTTGAGGGGGCGGTAGTCCGCACTTCCTAAAATGAAGATATCACGTATACCCATAATGGAATCCATAAAGGTATGACATAAATGAAAAATAAATAATCTTAAGGAAAACATAAAAATATTATATATCATATATAAATATATTTTCATCTTAATGGCCACCTTTGAAGGTGTTATAAGAATATTGAACAATCATCATTTCGTGAGGCAGAAATTCGTCATCCATGGAAACAGTATGCTCTTTAACCATTAGATAAAGGTGTGTGTAAGTGTAGCTCTAATACTTCTCATAAAAACATCCTAGTATATTTAAGATACTTGTGTTTTTACAAAATAAAGGAATAAAAAGAGTTTAATGGGTTGGAGAAGCAAAATAAAACATAAGAACACAAGAGAAGACACTACCTTTAAAACGGGTAACTCTTTTTGATTTGAGCTCAAAGGCTTCCTTGGAAAGACTTCTGCCCAAAGTGAGGATTATAGGAGTAATAGAGGGATGTGGAGAGACAAAATGGTCAGGGGTTGGCCGAGCCAAAGGCTTGAGAGGTGTGGGTAAGGTGGTAGAGGTGGGGGCCTTTTATAAGAGGAGAGGAGGGGCACTCTTGGAAAGTTATAAAAGGTTACTTTATTATAAAATTATTTTCGGATTTTAAAGGTCCCAAAATTATATATTTCGAGGATAAGGTGATAAGAGTTCTAAATCCACCCATCCAATAGGTTTTTGACAATTTTAGGTCTTATATTTTACATTATCTTTTGATTTTATTTAAATCGTTAAATAATGAGGTAATCGCTGCATCATCATGGTGTCATAAATAATTTAATTTATTTAATGTCTAAAAATTATAAAAAAAAATAATGATTTAGTAAATCTTTTTAGCTTTATAATGAATATTTATAGTAAAAATTATGACTTGTATAACCCCATTTAAAAATTGTTTTAGTAAAACAACACATGTTTGTGACATTTTTATTTTAACATTAAATAAAAAGTTATTAATGTCATTTTCCTACCAAAGTGGCTCCATGGGGTCCCCAAGTTGACCCATGGATTTTCTAGGTCGTTAATGACACATAACATAAGGGTAGGACATGTGTCAAGGTCATTTCATATTATTAAAACATTATTTTTACCTTAAATTACACTAATTACCTCTAATCGCGATTAAAAACTTAAAAGTTACTATTCACCAAAAAAATATTTTAATCCCATTGAACCAAATTTTACTTACTAATGACAACCATGAATGTTGGATTTTTTAAATTCAAAACACATAGGTGGTAAAATTTCATTTAAACAAAAAAACAGTTTTTTTAAGTACCACTTAGTGGTTTCACTATTCATCAAAAATTGAAGTTTTTCAGAAAAATACCAAAACTTCACCCTAAGATATATTTGATATTCTGAATTTAAAAATGATGTCTATTTTAAAAAATTCAAAACATATAAGTTACATTAATTAATTTAATAATTAATTCCCACTGTCATAACAAATAGCGTGTTTTTATGAAACAATATATATCAAAAGATTGACACTAGTTTAAGTCCAATTTCAAAGTGAAATTAATTACAACGACCACTATTGGATTAAATGGTAAAAATATATTCTAATTTCACTTTTAAACCAATTAAAAACATAATCTAATCATATAAATAAATTAGATTAAAAAGAGTTTTTGAATTAAAATACAACATTTTTCACTATTCATTAAAAAAAATAAACTTTATCGGAAAAATACCAAAAATTTACACAAAGTAAATTTTGATGTCCCAATTCTAAAGAATAATTTTATTTGGTCCAAAAGAATATATAAGAGTGACCAAAACTATATTTAAAGAGGGTTCTCCATCAAAAGGCGATTAGTGGACCTTTAGTGAAAATTAGAGTATATATGCCAAAAATTGAATTCTTTTCATATTTTAAGCCTTTATCCTTTATTGGATAAATGTAAAAACATTTAAAAAACATATATAATCATATTTTAGTTATTTATATTCATTCCTGCCAATACAATGGCTACGTGTTAACTACCATTTAAAATAATATTATTTTATTACTAGTGTGCAACGTAAGATTTCAAAGAAACTCTTTGTTGCGTATCGGGTATGCTATCGAACATAGCAACCCCTTTAAAGTAAAATTAATATTTAATTCGTAAATATTAATAAGTATGAAAATGTATTATTCTTTATTTACCTGGGATGTTACATCCTTCCCCTCTTTTGGGAATTGTGTCCTCGCAATTTTATTCACTTATCAAAATAAGTGGGGGTATTTATCCCTCATAGCATTTTTAGATTCCCACGTTGCCTCTTCAACCATATGGTTTTTCCACAAAAACTTTACCTGATTAATTGCCTTATTCCTCGACACTTTCTCTCTATGGTCAAGAATCTGTACTGGTTGTTCTTCATAAGAGATATTCTCTTCCAACTGAACTACCTCTGGGCTCAAAACATGAGATGGATCTGGCATAAACTTTCTCAACATAGAAACATGAAAAACATTGTATACCTGAGATAAACTCGGAGGTAAAGCCACTCGGTAAGCAACTGATCCAACTTTTTCCAGAATTTCATATGGTCCAATGAACCTTGGACCCAGCTTTCCTTTTTTACCGAATCGCATCACACTTTTCCATGGTGAAACTTTGAGAAAAAACATGATCACCTACCTCGAAAGATAGATCCTTCCTTCGGTTATCCGCATAACTCTTTTGCCTGCTCTGAGCTGTTCTCATGTGTTTCTGAATCAACTGAACTTTTTCTGCCATCTCTTCTACCAATTCTGGTCCCATTAACTTCCTTTCACCCACTTCATCCCAAAAAGCTGGAGTTCGACACCACTTCCCATATAATGCCTCAAATGGTGCCATCTATATACTGGAATGAAAACTGTTATTATATAAAAATTCAACCAAAGAAAGATGTTGGTCCCAACTTCCCTGATAATCCATCAAACAAGCATGTAGCATATCCTCCAAAGTCTGAATTGTTCGTTCTGACTTCCCATCTGATTGAGGATGAAAAGTTGTACTAAAATTTAATTCAGTACCCAACAACTTCTGAAGGCCTTTCCAAAAGTTAGAAGTAAACCTGGGATCACGATCAGATACAATGGATAGGGTAACTCCATGAAACCTGAATATCTCTTTAAGATACAATCGAGAAAGTTGATCTAGAGAGAAATTGTCTCGAATAAGAAGGAAATGAGCAGATTTAGTCAAGCGATCAACAATAACCCAGATTGCATTATTACCTTGAGATGTCTTCGATAATCCCACAACAAAGTCCATGGATATATTTTCTCATTTTCACTCTGGCACTGGTAAAGGTTGAAGTATCCCTTTCGGTAACTGCCGCTCTGCTTTAACCTGCTGACAAGTCAAACACTTCACAGTAAAATCAGCAATATCTCTTTTTATTCCATCCCACCAGTAATACTCTCGCAGATCTCTGTACATCTTAGTACTGCCAGGATGAACTGAAAACGGAGAACTATGAGCTTCACATAACAACTCTCTCTTCAACTGTGAATCACAAGGCACACACAATCTCTTCACAAATCTCAAAACACAATCATTATCAATGTTGAATTCAGGAAACTTACCCTTCTGAACCAGCTCTACCTTTTTCTGCAACTCACTGTCTTGCTTCTGTGCTTTCTTGATTCTGTCTGATAGAGAAGATTTCACTGATACCTAAAACAAAACAAAAGGACATCCTGCACCAACAACTTTTATTCCAAAGTTCATCAAATCCTTAACCAAAGGATCATGTTCCAAACGCAACATTGTTAATGAAGCATTACTTTTTCAACTCAAAGCATCAGCCACTTTATTTGCTTTTCCCAGATGGTAATGAATTGTACAATCATAATCCTTGATTAATTCTATCCATCTCCTCTGTCTCATGTTCAATTCTTTCTGAGTGAGTATATACTTTAAACTTTTGTGATCAGTATATATTTCACATTTTACTCCATACAAATGATGCCTCCAAATTTTTAGATCAAAAACAACAGCAGCTAATTCTAAGTCATGTTTAGGGTAATTTACCTCATGATTTTTCAACTGACGTGAAGCATATGCAATTACATAATCATTCTGCATAAGGACATAGCCAAGTCCCTTCAATGAAGAATCACTGTATATAACAAACTCACCATTCCTGGAAGGAAGTTCCAAAACTGGAGCATTCACCAATCTTCTTTTCAACTCCTGAAAACAATCATCACATTATTTTGTCTGGATAAACTTAACACCCTTCCGAGTTAGCTTAGTCATTGGACTAGATAACCGTGAAAAATTTTCAACAAACCTTCGGTAGTAACCTTCCAAACCAAGAAAACTACGGATCTCGGTTACATTTGTGGGTCTTGGCCATTCTTCAACAACTTTTGTTTTAGTAGGATCAACAGTTATTCCATCTTTAGAAACAATGTGACCAAGGAAAGAAATTTGTTGGAACCAAAACTCACACTTGATGAATTTTCCATACAGTTTCTTTTATTTTTAGGTTAGCAAGATAACCCTTAAATGACTTTCATGCTTCTCTTTACTTTTAGAAAACACCAAAATATCATCAATAAAAACAACCAACATTTTTCACCTGAGTCAACTGAGCCATCACTGCAACAAACTGTTTAGTTCTGATTCTGACCATCTCAGGATAATGATTTGAAAGGTCATTTCTCTCTGTATGCCTTCCCAGAAAATTTGTTCTGTTTCCTCTATGAAAAACCATTCTTAACATAGAAATATCTTAGGCGAAGCAACATGGTAATCTTTAAATGCTATATCATTTCAATCATGCCATAAATTAATTTATAATTTAACAATTTTCTAACTCCTAAAGTTGTCTAAACCGACCTTTGATACCAACTATAAGGCCCCGGCCTTAAACCTTACTTAATAATGAATTAAATGAATAATTCACATTGAGGATCTTTTCAGGTTTAGAGTTTTAGAGAATTAGGACCAAACTATTTCATCTCAAAGGATTACAAAGTAGACACTTCTAATAAGTTTCCATAAAATAAAAACTCTTAAAAAGAAAAATGTCTAGTTCCATGTTTTAGATAGCATGACTTTTCCTTGATCCCATCCTTGACCCTATTCCACATTAAGTCCTGTGAAACACATTTCAAAAACTTGGGATGAGCATAAAAAGCTTAGTAAGGGATATAAAAGTACGAAATGAAAACATTAGTCCATGTATGAAATCATACGTTACTCATAAAACATAAGCATTTTAACATACCTCATTAAATCATGAATAAATCATAGAATTCATAATACATAAAGGTAACTTGAGACATTCATAACATTCTTACGTAGGGAGTAACCCTCATGGTTACGTTTGGAATACCCATCACAGTATATTCCCTAAATCTCTTCGGAGAAACCTTAACGTTTAACTCCTTCGCGTTACCCAATGCATTGGAGAGCTATATCAGGCTCACCCGCCCTTAGTTTATCACGGAACCACCCGTCTTCATAACAATTCCCAAGAACTATAACATAATCGTATCACGTAAAACATGCATAAAGGAAACATAACATTTCCACATTTCAATCACAAGATATCAATACAACACATTTATATAATGAAAACATTATGAAAACCATTTTCAATACCAAAATAATAGAAAATTAATACATGGTATTTATTTTTTATTTTAAAAAAAAAGTTAGGTTATGGCTTGTAGAGGAAGCTGAAACTCAAATAATGGTCATGGCGGCGGAGAAGTCGTTGTCGCCGCATACGTATGACAAAAAAACATTCCTTTTGTTGTTTAGTAAAACACTTCGTATAAAAAAAGATTCCTTTTGAATAAGCGTAAAATTCAAAGGGGTTTATACACCGTATAAAAGAAATTTGTGTATAAAACAAAATATGCCTCAATGAATGGAGATTGAGACGAAGTCCCTTACCTTGTGTCCGACGTGACTCGATTGCTCTTTAATCTCCTGAATAATTAACTTGAGTTAATTTCTAATTGCTTAATAACCTTTTTCAAGTTCATTATTCCTTTTATATCACTTATTACCATGTCATGAACACTATGTAATTATTTAAGTTAATAACGGTCGTTTTAACGATCATTGGAACTTGAGTCAAAAATAAACTCTTTATAATTACAAGTTGTTCATGTATCCATTATATCCAGAGTTATATTCATTATGTAGATATCATATATATCATATATATCCATTATATACATGCATTTATAATATTACATAACATTTAGAGGTAAGAAATGAAATGCACCGTTCATGGAGACGGTAAGCCGTACGTACGCATGAACGCTACTTTCATTTTTATTTCGTATTTTATGGAATGGAATCATAATGACATAAAGGTATATTATAATTCCAGTATAGTTTCATATATAATATCATTAACTCCATCCTTTATACGTCTCACATATGGCATTAACGAATCAAATTACTTTGAGGGGGCAGTAGTTCGCACTTCCTAAAATGAAGATATCGCGTATACCCATAATGGAAGCCATAAAGGTATGCCATAAATGAAAAAAACATAAGATTAAGGAAAAAAATAAACATATTATATATCATATATAAATATAGTGTCATATTAATGGCCACCTTTGAAGGTGTTAGAAGAATATTGAACAATCATCGTTTCGTGAGGCAGAAATTCATCATCCACGAAAACAGTATGCTCCTTAACCATTAGATGAAGGTGTGTGTAAGTGTAGCTCTAATCCTTCTCATAAAAAAATACTATTATATTGAAGATACTGGTGTTGTTACAAAATAAAGGAATAAAAAGAGTTTAGGGGGTTGCGGAATCAAAATAAAACATAAGAACACAAGAGAAGATACTACCTTTAAAACGGGTAACTCTTTTTGATTTGAGCTCAAAGGCTTCCTTGGAAAGACTTCTGCCCAAAGTGAGGCTTCTAGGAGTAATAGAGGGATTTTTAGAGACAAAATGGGCAGGTTTTGGCCAATCCAAAGGCTTGAGAGGTGTGGTTAAGGTGGTAGTGATGGGGGCCTTTTATAAGAGGAGAGGAGGAGCACTCTTGGAAAGTTATAAAAGGTTACTTTATTATAAAATGCTTTTCATATTTTAAAGGTCCCAAAATTATATATTTAGAGGATAAGGTAATAAGAGTTTTAAATACACCCATACAATAGGTTTTTGACAAGTTTAGGTCTTATATTTTACATTATCTTTTCATTTTATTTAAATCGTTAAATAATGAGGTAATCGCTGCATCATCATGGTGTCATAAATAATTTAATTTATTTAATGTCTAAAAATTATAAAAAAAATATCATGATGTAGGAAATATTTTATCTTTCTAATGAATATTTATAGTCAAAATTATGACTTGTATAACCCCATTTAAAAATTGTTTTAGTAAAACAACACATGTTTGTGACATTTTTATTTTAACATTAAATAAAAAGTTATTAATGTCATTTTCCTACCAAAGTGGCTCCATGGGGTCCCCAAGTTGACCCATGGATTGTCTTGGTCGTCTATGACACATCCAATGAGGGTAGGACATGTGTCAAGGTCATTTCATATTATTAAAACATTATTTTTACCTTAAATTACACTAATTACCTCTAATCGCGATTAAAAACTTAAAAGTTACTATTCACAAAAAAAAATATTTTAATCCCATTGAACCACATTTTACTTCCTAATGAAAACCATGAATGTCGGATTTTTGAAATTCAAAACACAGAGGTGGTAAAATTTCATTTAAATGAAAAATCAGTTTTTTTAAGTACCACTTAGTGGTTTCACTATTCATCAAAAATTGACGTTTTTCAGAAAAATACCAAAACTTCACCCTAAGCTATATTTGATATTCTGAATTCAAAAATGATGTCTATTTTAAAAAATTAAAAATATATAAGTTACATTAATTAATTTAATAATTAATTCCCAATATCAGAACAAATAGCGTGTTTTTATGAAACAATATATATCAAAAGATTGACACTAGTTTAAGTCCAATTTCAAAGTGAAATTAATTCCAACGACCACTATTGGATTAAATGGTAAAAATATATTCTAATTTCACTTTAAAACAAATTCAAAAGATAATCTAATCATATAAATAAATTAGATTAAAAAGAGGTTTTGAATTAAAATACAACATTTTTTCACTATTCATTTAAAAAAATAAACTTTATCAGAAAAATACCAAAAAATTACACAAAGTAAATTTTTATGTCCCAATTCTAAATAAGAATTTTATTTGGTCCAAAAGAATGTATAATAGTGACCAAAACTATATTTAAAGAGGGTTCGCCATCAAAAGGCGATAAGTGGGCCTTTTAGTGAAAATTAGAGTATATATGCCAAAAATTGAATTCTTTTCGTATTTTAAGCCTTTATCCTTTATTTGATAAATGTAAAAACATTTAACAAACATATATAATCATATTTTAGTTATTTCTATTCATTCCCACCAATACAATGGCTACGTGTTAACTACCATTTAAAATAATATTATTTTATTACTAGTATGCAACGTAAGATTTCAAAGAAACTCTTTGTTGCGTATCGGGTACCCTATCGAACATAGCAACCCCTTTAAAGTAAAATTAATATTTAATTCATAAATATTAATAAGTATGAAAATTTATTATTCTTTATTTACCTGGGATGTTATAGATTTGACTATAAAGGTATATTTTCCATCATTTCCTTAAAAGAAGAGAAATCATTTTGAATATTCACAATTTCATCCAGGTTTTTCTAATTTGGGGAGGCACCGACGATGATCATTGCCTCAATTTTTTCATTGGTTGGGGAAAAACACCACTAATCAATAGAGGAGTAACTAATGTAGATGACTTCAGATTTTGCAATTTCTCACAATATGAGGAAATATTTGGAATCATTACAGCATGACTAGGACCTTCATGTTGAGGATAGATGGAATTGTGATGAGAGCCTTCATAATCAGTACCATAGGGAAGACCTCCATGGTTGTTGATTTAAAATCTACCATCATTGGGAGGGCCTTCACTTCATCTATTTATTTGACCACCATAGAGAGTACCTCTATAGTTATAGATTTTTTTCCATCATATGAAGGAACTTCGCTTCAGTTTCATATCTTTTCATAGGGAGAACTTTTGTAATATATTTTCCCAAGAGGACCTCTAAAACTATTTTCTTTATCACCATATATAGGAACTTTATGGTTACTAATTTATTTGTTTCTAAGATAAGGAGGACCTCTATTTCAATAATCATCCACTTGATTTTAAAGGGGGTGGCCTCACAATATATTAATCCTTTCACTATATAGTAGACCTTCACAAATAGAATCATGGGGTATCCCTTTTTTATTATTAGATGATTTTATTCATAAAAATGGCCTCTATAGGTAGTCTTTGTTTAGATATGAGGACCTTTGAAATGAGGAATTTGGGTTAGAACACCAGGTTTTCTTACTTGTATACAGTCATAGAGAGGAACTCCATGGTTGGGGACTTATTGATGGACACCATGGGGAGGACCACCGTGATTGGATTTTTCATTATCATGGTTATAACCTTTATAATGAATTATCTAGTGAGGAACTCTATAATATTGTTGGCTTTTCTCACTAGAGAGGTACTTGTTGAAACATCTACTAGTGTCTTACTCAAAAAAATCTATACTTATTAGACAATGGTGATTTAAAATCATATCTGAGTCACTATCAGTATATGTTGAGGAGTTATAAGGATGTTGGTTTCATAGGAGGAGGATCATACACTTGGGCCTCAATAATTGATTTATCTTGATGATCCCTCCTCCTCAGTTCCTTATTTCAGATGACCAGAGTGGAAACAACATCAATAGCTTCCTTTGTGGATTCTTAAGGTATTGATCATGAGTGGTGATGGAAGCAACCACAGTTTATGGAGTACCGCCTAGGTTTTTCTAGGTTAGCCATTGGCATGTAGTGAAATTAATCATCAACCTACATAAGGTAATGGTTATCTAGGTTTCTTTTCTTTGGTGAGAGACTTTTGAAGTATTTTGATGTAGTGATAGGGTCCACTTATCTCCCATTGGCATTTTATTGATGGGACAGCCTATAGAGATTCAACTCCTGAAATATATCATGATCATATTCTATGATTGGAATGGAATCATTATAGTTTCACTCCTAAACTAGGGAATTCATCATCAAACATTGAAGATGTTGGGTGGGAAATAAGACCAACCTGGTTTGAAGGGTGTAGTAGTCATTATGGTCAAGGAATACATCTAGGGAGACACTATGATATAGAATTTGATTCTTGATGATGCATTGAGAGATGATTCTATTTAGATTTTATAGGATAAAGTTTATATAAAAACCACAAATAAGAAACCCTTCAGTGAAACATCACAAATAAGAGTGCATAATCAATTAATATCTTTCATGGGTAAAGTATTTCACTTAGGGTTTTCCATTTTTGTTCCCTCATGTATTCATGCACACATTTTTTTATCTATATATCCACTTTACAAAGTAGGTTGATCATTAGAATAAACTAATGACACTTTGAATGGTGTGTCGATATTGAGAGGATGGGGGGTCAACTCATCACATGAAGATTCTTATTTCTTATTCCAATACTCTCTTATATATTTATTTATTATTCAAAAAATCATTCCTGGTAACAATACCAATTACCCTTATCATAAAAGTGATCTATTGATAACATTCATAGATGTGTACATTTGTATGTATAAGTGTCTCACTATCTTCCCTTGTGTTGGTTAGTTATGATATATCTTAAACAGATAAAATTGGGAACTCTATAATTCAGTGTTATAAAAGGACCATTATGGTTCCTTTTAATTTCATATAGCCATGGAAAATTAAGTTCCTTTTAAGATTGTGTGTCTAGGTCCAATCAAGTTCCTTTTAAGTTTATTCATTTAGGACCAATAAAGTTCTTTTTAAGGTCATGTGTTTAGGAACATCATGCCTTATAGTTTATATTCATATAACTAGGACTGAATCTAAGAAGTTTAGAGTTTTTCAGAGTAGACTAATAGGTTAAAGGGACCTAGAGTTTGTTTTTGTGGGACTTGTACATGAGATACCCTTTCTTATTGTATCTTTTCTATTGGTAACTAGACAAGGAAGGATGAATATACTCATGAGTGATGTGATTCAATAAATAAGAGTTAGGGATTTTGCAAAATAGAATGCCCATTTATGTCTATATATCATTAAATGGATACAAGATAGGTTTATTAATGGATTGGTTTGATGCTTGGGGGAATTGGTGCTGGTTCATATCATCCAAGTTGGGAAAACCGAAAAGGATGATCCAGAGATAGTATTATCAATCCTATGAAAGTGAGATTCATCATTATTATATGATTATATTATTAATTGTATCTCAATTATCTTATCAGTCAAGGGGAAAGATAGAGGTGATCTCCCATGGGATTCCTGATTCCCATTATTAAAGGAATACCTGATTAAAGGAAAGCGCACAGACATGCATGATGATCCAGTCATGTAAGTCATGAGGTCATGGTGGAGACCTTGATTGAACAATTTTATTGAGGTTATGTTTAGAAACCCATACTTTTCATACATAGATATCACATATTAATAGATAAATATTCATTTCATAACATAACAATCCATGAAAGAATCATATAGGTCTAGTATCTTTGGAAACTTGGACACATAAACAATTGGTTCATAAGATTCTCACATTGAGTTATTCATAACTAGAACCCTTCTTAGACATATCATTCCTAAAACCTTTTTTCATAACTTGGGGAAAGAAAACATAATAAAGGGTTAGTGCATATACTCAGTAAGGTAAAAAAGGGAGATATAAATGATTATATAAGAATAACATGATCATAAGGGTATAATAACATGATCTTACCATTTGAAAACCATACCCTTCTTATCAAATATCATAATCTTGAGTCATGGCATAAATCTTGATAGTTCATGAGACATGAATCATAGAGGAATCAAAGAACATGAGCCATGAAAATATAAAATTATTATAAGACATGGTTTTGTGGCATACATAATCTTATAACTCTATAAACATGTATAAATGGAAAAATGTTCACTCATTAAGTTAAGGACATGGAATCAATCCCTCACATAAACTTATGGACATGATACCAGGTCCAAAAAAATATTATGGACATGAAATTCGGGCCCATGCATGAATATATGGATATGATAATGAGTTCCATGCATGAACTTATGGACATGAAAACTAGGTCCTCACATAATCTTATGGACATGAAAACCAGGTCCATGCATAAAATTGTGAACATGAAATTAGATTCATGCATGACATATTTACCTCATGAGTTATCCATATTTTCTTAATTAATTGGAGGGATAAATAGGTCTCTTACATCACATAATGAAAAATCATACATAGGTTTTCCACAATATCATTAAACATTCATCATATCATAACCAATGAAAAAGGAAATGGGTTTCATAAAAATTTCATTATAGTATAACCCATGGAAAAGAAATTAATTTCATAAATATCTTATAATAATAATCATAAAACAACTAGATAAATAATAATAATGGTACCATTGGATAATATCCTAAGTAAAACATAAGAAAAATCAATGGTTATTGTCATTGAAGAATAAAAATTTTAAAATCTATATATTAAAGAACATTCTTGAGGAAAAAATAATCTTTCTATTTTGAAATCACTTCTTTAAAATAAAAAAAATCTAAAATATTATAGAAAAAAATATTTTAAAATAACCATGAAAATTTTTAAAGGAATCTTTAAATAATTTATTAGTCATGATGGTGGGAAATCACGATCATGTTTTATAAGTTAAAGAAAACATTCTTTTCATGTTTTTGTAAAAAGTCAAAAGGTATCTTGTTTGTAAAACAACAAGAATATTCCTTTTAAAAAAATAAAAAAAAATAAGGGTAAAAATTAATTTAAAAAATAATTTTAGAATAGTAAATACCCTTTTTAAATTGTTTTTAGAAAACATGGTTATAGAAGAAAAAGGGTTTTCAACCAATGAGAGAAATGAAGTCAATTTTCCTTAAAAATATTTTCAGTCTCTTAAGTATATAAGGTGAGGAAAATGAAATTAAAAATTTTATTTTTAATAAATAACTATAGGTGAATAAAATTTATAAGTTTATTGAGAGTTAGATCAAAATATTTTATCATTGGAAACTTAATCATAAGCAACCCTGATAAACAATGAGATTATAACATAAAACCTTTACTGCTTTGGTATCTTTTGAATCGTAAGACCAATGAAATAAAGAAACTTATATAGATATGAAAATACCATAATTTCATGTTAATAATAATAATATACATTCATTATAATTATATACACCACACCAAAGAAACAAGTGGCAAATATAGCATGTGTCCCACAGAAATAAAAGTGAGACAAAAATCCCTTACCTTAGGTCTGAATTCCTTCATATGTGTTGGAACATCCTATATAATAAATATAGAGTTATTAAATATATTAAAAAATACTCATATATATATCATACCATATATTATTTACTTACAAGCTTTTATCACCTATTTGTTAACAATTATTTATTAAAATCACTATTCTGATGGATAACTACTTTGTTTTTCATGTATGTTTTGGTTCAGTAGTTTTGGTCTTTATGTTTTTACCATGTATGAAACATATAAATAATTTAAATAATTATATAAATATCATATATATTAATTATATAAATGTTTACAGTCATTCATAAAATTTAGATATAGAAAAATCAATTACATCGTTCATGGAAATGGTAGGTAATACGCATGCATGAACGCTATTTTTATTTTTCAAACAATATAATGAAAGAAAATTAAATATTAAATAACATTTAAATAACAATTATTATATAATATATATATAATATATATTCATTAATTCCATCCTTATTACCATTCAAGTAAAATGGAAATGAAAAACGAATCACATCGCTTTATAGAGGTGGTGGTCCACACGTACGCACGAACAACATTGTCATTTTCCAATGGTTTGAAAGTTAAGAAGGTAGATATGATATTATAATTAATTAATTATAATTATTTAATAATTATCATACATAACCATTAAACTATTCATAATATCCATCCATAAAAGATAGTGACGAGAAATGAATTATACCGCTACTTGGAGATGGTAAGTCGTACGTATGCACGAGTGAAACTTTCACTTATCATTTGATGGAAAGAGGGTGAATAGAGGTGATTTAATAATCAAAATAAAATTTAAGTATATTTAGTATAATTATATTATTATTTTATGAATAATATATTGAATTTAGAGGAGGTAAAATAATAATTAAAAAGAAAGTGATTGGTTAAGGTGATTACCACCTTTTTGAAACAACTCCTTTAGATCTCCCCTTAAGGGATATAGGGTTGGTATTTTGGGAATAAAGTGACCTATATAATTTGTATAGGGAAGTTTATAAAATAAATTTTCAGATTTTGGTTGATCTATAAGGTTCAATGTGGTGTAAATAAGAGATAAAAGGGGTTCTCTTTTATAATTGAGGGGAGGGTTACTCTTGGAATTTTTTATAATATTAAATTAATATAAATTAATTTTGATGTTCAAATAGATCAAAATTGATATTTTTCTAATATAATATGATAATGAGTCAAAATACTCTCATTAAATAAAATTTGGATAAGTTTGGATAACATTTTTACCCTTATATTTTTGTTTTAACCCTTCATTAACTCTTCAATCAATTATCGTAATATTAAATTTTTCTACCCTTTAAGGGTTAATAATGTTTCTATAAAATGACAAATGACCCATAAATGGACCCTGGTTGATTTTTAAATCCATATCACATTCATTTTTCTAAATCTAATATCTTTATGAATTTTATATTATTTAATAAAAAATTATATATTATAAAATATCATTAATAACATTTTTAATACTATTCATTTAATTTGACATTAAGTACATCAATACAAAAGGATAATTAGAATATAATTATTTCACACCTCCATAATATGTCACATAAATCTATAAAAAAATATACGCATTAACTCATTTAAATTATATCGTTTTTAATATTTTTAAAATCATTTATTTTATTTTTTATTAATTTGTGAAATAATGCATTGGTGTTTCATAAGAATTTAAAGTTTTTATATAGTTACTAAAATGTATAAATAAATTATTATCATGAAAATAATTTCATTAATATCAAAATAGGTACTTATATTCATTCATAACTTTATTTTGTCCCTATGTAGACAAATAAGAGATATTTAAAACTAAGAGAGTGACATTTTGTAACTTTCTTTAATTTAAATACTATATTGGAAATTTTCAAGTACAAGTGTCCATTAAACAATTAAATTTATATCATAAGGTGATAATGGTCTAATTTTCTTCATCCAATATGAATTAGGATAAAGAATTATGGTCTTATCACTTAGTTTTAACCTAGATTAATCTGATTTACCCTTTACCAAGATGATAAATTTTACTATGGTTTCTATTAATATTGACCAAAAATCAAAGGGAACTATTTACCAAATTCGAACCACCTGATTAAAAATATGAAATCCATTTTATCAATTCAATTTTTGAAACTGACAGAAACTAATTTTAAAATAAGAGTGCAACACGCGATGAAAAATGCTTTTTAGAAAAATACATTTTAAAAAAAAAAAAGTTAGTTTATTCTTATCCCATGATTAGAAAAATATTAAATAAATATTAAAATATTTGAGTGAATATATAATTTATACATTTACTTGAAATAATTCTATAATATTTATTAAGATAAAAATACATTGCGTGCATAAAAATAGTTTTTTTGAAAAATATTTCTTTTTCTTTCAAATGATTTTTATTTCCATTTATAATCAGTTGATAACTAATGAATTAATTTTATACATATGTAACAATAAATTTTTCTTAATTTAGTTATTCATATTTATACTCTCAAATCTAATGGTTGGGTGATATTAAATAATAGTATATCATGGTTTGTTTAAATTTGGTGTTTCGTGTAACCTAAGTTATCAAAGAAATTAAATTTATTTGAAAAAAATATTTCATAAAATATCAGGGTGTTAAATTATCTCCCCCCCCCCACCATAAATAAATCATTCCCTCTCAATTTTTCTCAATCATTAATAGTTTAATATTATAAAAATCCTCAGTCAAAACCTACATCGTACAAAGTAATAATAAAGCTTCCCTTAAAAGGGGAAAGTGGAAAACATAATTGTTACCTAAAATAACATAGAATCTGGTTCCCATGTAAGGAAAGAATTGGTGGAAAGTTAAAATATGTACATGGAAGAGAAAACTAATCCCCAAGTACTAATATAGAGTGATATAAAACATGGTCAGGATAAAGTTAACAACCACAAAACCATGAATCAGTAAGGGGTTAAAAGACAATCAATTCATGATAATTGAAGGTTATAGGACACTATTTTTTTCTTAAGATCCTTTTCTGGGAGTTGAGTAATTCCTTTACCATCTAGAATAAGAACATAAGAAAATATACTTACTTGAAAAGTATAATTTCATCCTTTAATAAATTCCAACCATAATCTAATTTGTTGCTACAAATAATGAGTATTCAAGGTTGATTTTTTTCATACCTAAAGCACTAAAATTAACTTTTAAAGAATCATAATAACCATAAAAAATTTCAATTCATTCCTTCTTTATCTGTATTTACCAAAACCAAAATGATTAGTATAGGTTATGATTAATCATACTTTAATCTCAAATTTCAACATAATCAATTCCATAAATAGTTAACCTTAAGACTTCTCCAAAATGTGTCTGACCAAGATGGAAACCCAAAGATGACTTTATCTCATATCCTTCCATAATCAACTTAGTAATAATTTTAATCAATCATAAAGCCTCATACAAAAATGTATAAACCTTGGTTATATATTCTTCGATATATACTAATCATTTCCCAAAATAAAGTCAAAATAAAATCATATATGATTATAAAAGATAATTCACCCCCTATTCCTTAAATAAGCTCTTATCATAGCCAAAAATATTTTTATTTGATTTTTGGGATCATCCTTATACTAATAGATGATCATAGGTTGATTCATAATATAAAATATGATTTCTTTATTCCAAAAATATATATGGATTCTATATAGAGAGAGCTAATCAATGCTTAGAATCACATCAAATTTCACTAAATGATAAGATTTTCATAGGTCTTATTCATATAAACATAAATATAGAATTCTCAATTCTATAGTGGTGGATAAGTGTTCCCTAACTATCATGATTCACTTTAACTGTTGTAATTGCATAAGATTTCCCTTTTTACTTTAACATCAGAGGTTTTTGTGGGTTATTATCTTCATTATCCATTGGATTTGGGTATTTATTCACATAATTCCCAAAATCTTTGAATTTATAGCACTAAAGTGTGAGTGGTGTATTATGTTGAGATCTCTCTCTCCATTCATTTCATTGACTAACATCTTTTTATCACTTTGACATTATTTTACTCAATGGAACGGCTTGGCACACATGAATCATTTTCTTATTCCTTTAAAGAATTCACTTGAGTACTCCTTCCCATGTTTTTGGAAAGTAAGAGGTTGAAAACTTTTCTTCCCTTCATGTGAAAAACCACTTGAGATTCCATAAAGCTCCATCTTCCTTTTATTATCACCAGAACCTTGAGGGTTTCCAGCTTTCATTTCAACTTTTAGTGAACATTGAACGATTTCTTCATAGATTCCAAACTCTCTTTTGGATAATTTATTTTGAAGAGTTGATTTTAAACCACTAAATAATCAATCAGTTTTTATTTCAAGGATGATGATTAAACCTGAACTATACCTTTCAAGTCTTGTAAATTTTCAGCATAGGTACCAATGGATTCCTCATCCTTCTGCTTGAGCTCAAGGAATTCCTTCTCAATTTTTATACGTATAATATGAGGAAGGTACTTACTGAAAAATATTCCCTTAAACTCATCCCATTATATAGAGTCAATTTACTCCTCTTTACTTATATTTTAATAAGATTATACCATTGATCTGCTTCACCTTCAAAACAATAAATAGCTAGGATAACTTTTTCATGGGTTGGGCACTGAAGAATGGAAAATGTATTTTCCATCACATATATCCATTGCTCAGTAAAAAGTGGATCAAAAGACCCATATAAGGAGGGTGGGAATTATCTCATAAAAGATTCAATAACATGTTTTTCTCTCCTTGGTGAATTTGGAAGTTCAACATGATCCTTGTTACCACAAATAGCTTGAGATAGTTGAGTGAGAATAGTCACAATATATTATATCCAATATCTCAAGACATTAAATTTCTCATGAGGATGGACATTGAATTTTCCATCATGTTAATTATTCACATGATTCCTTTAGGTTTTGGGCATTTACTAAAACCAAAAAACATATTGTGAGAAACAATAATCATAGTGGAAAGCCACATTATCATGAAAGATCATTCATTGGATGTTTAAATCAAGACACTGTCTTCTTAATATATTACACCTTAGGTTTATCCTAGTTCATACATGATCATTACCAAAACTTTATTATGTTATTATATACTTAGAATTATCCCCATGGTTCTCACTAATATTTTATCATACTAGTTTTGAAAGGTTAACTAAACCTTACTCTGATACCAACTATAAATACCCATGTATTTCATACATAGATATCACATCTTAATAGATGGATATTCATTATATAACATAACAATCCATTCTAGAATTTTATAAGTCTAGTATCTTTGGAAACTTGGACACATAAAAAGTTGGTTTATAAGAGTCTCACATTAAGTTCTTCATAACTATAACCCTTCTTAGAAATATCATTCCTAAAACCTTTCTTTATAACATGGGGAAATAAAACATAAAAAATGGTGAGTTTATATTCTTAGTAAGGGTAAACAAGAAAGATATCAATGATCATATAAGAATAATATGAGTATAAGGGTATAAGAGCATGAGCATAACATTTTAAACCATACCCTGCATATCAAAGATCGTAATCTTTAGTCATGGGATAAATATTGACAATTCATAAGACATGAATCATAGAGGAATTGAATAATATGATCCAGAAGAACATAACATTAGCATAAGACATGATTTTGTGGCATACATAATCATATAACTTTGTGAACATGTATAAATAGAAACAGGTTCAGTCATTAAGTTAAGGACACGAAATTAGGCTCTCCCATAAACTTATGGACATGATATCAGGTCCACACATAATATTATAGACATGATAGTCAGGTCCATGCATGAACATATGGACAAGAAAACCAATTTCAAGCATGAACATATAGACATGAAAACCAGTTGCTCGCTTAAACTTATGGACATGAAAACCAAGTCCATGTATAAAATTGGGAAGATGAAATCAGGTTCATGCATAACATATTTACCTCATGAGTTATACATATTTACCCAATGCATTGAATATAGGTACAGGTCTCACCCATCACATAATGAAAAATCATACATAGGTTTTCCACATCATCATTAAACATTCATTATATCATAATCCATGAATACGGAAATGGGTTTCATATACATTTCATCGTCGTATAACCCATAGAAAAGAAACGGGTTTCATAAATATATCATCATTATAATCATAAACCATACATATAATGAATAAGAATGGTATCATTAGATCATATCCCCATTAAAACATAATCAACACCAAATGTTGTTTTCATTGATGAATATAAATTCTATAAAAATATCTTTAAAAACATTCTTGAGGAAAATAACTTTTCCATTTTGAAATCGCTTATTTAAAATATAAAAAAAATATAAAATATTATGGAAAAAAATTTATTTAAATATAACCATGGAAACTTGTAAAGAAATATTCAAATCATTAAGTGTTCATAATGGAGTAAATTATGATTTTTTCGTATAAGTTAAAAAACTTTTTTTTTACATTTTTGTAAAAAGTCAAAAGGTGCCTCATTTAGGAAATGAAAATAAGATTCCTTTTAAAAAAATTATAAAAAGTAAATCAGGGGTAAAAATAACTTTAAAAATAATTATAGAATAGTAAAAAGAATTTTTAAAACATTTTTAGAAAACATGGATATGGAAGAAAAGGATTTTTCGACCAAAGAGAGAAATAAAGTCAATTTTCCGTAAAAACATATTTTTGGTCTCTTGGGTAATTAAGCTGAGAAAAATGTAAGAAATGCATTTATTTTTAAAAAATAACTATAATAAAAGAAAAATTATGAGTTTCTTTAGAGGTAGATTAAAATATTTAATCATCAGAAACTTAATCATAAACAATCCCGATAAATAATGAGATTAAAACATAAAACCTTTACCACATTGATATATTTTTAATTGTAATCCCCATAAAAGAAATAAAATTATATGGATATGTACATCGCATAATTTCATAAAAATAATCTTAATAGACATTCATGAGTATTATATACACCACAAAAAACAAACAAGTGGTGAATATAGAATGTGTCCCACAGAAATAAAAGTGAAATGAAAATTCCATACCTTAGGTCTGATTTCATTCATACGTGTTGGAACCTCCTATATAATAAATATAAATTTATTATAAATCTATTAAAGAAACATATTCATATATATCATACCATATATGATTTACTTATAACCTTTTATTACTCTTTTTTTAAAAGTTCTTTATTAAAATCACTGTTTCAGGTGATATTTGTTTTGTTTTTCATATATGTTTTGGGTTGGTAGTATCGATCCTTATGTTTTGATCATGGTTATATCATACCCAGAATGTTAATCATGATATAAATATTATCCCATGGAGTGTTAGTTGAGTGGTACCCGCTGGTTGTACCCCTCGCTCTCCATGGGAACCGGTGCAGGCTCAAGTCCCGCCAGACTCGGACACTGTGTGTATTATGCACAGGGCGATTCAAAGTCATTTTTTAGCTATGTAATGTGGCGCACACTTGGTATTGGTCGGGGGGCCCACTGGGAGTCAGTGTTAGCAACCCACATTTTAAAATGGGGAGCAGGATCCCCCTTGGCTCGGGGCTAACCCTAGCGCCGCCTGTGGCGGCGTTGTGCCCTCCTCCAGAGGTCGGGCACGTGGGGCCGACAGTCCCCCCATTATCCTATCTTTTTTAGTTTCCAGGGGCCTCAAATTTTCCTTTACTACCATTCTTGCTTCTCCCATAGGTGCCTACTATCAAGATCTCACTGAAAGCTTTGGAATCGCTCAATGGGTCTCATGTGTTCTTCTTGTCGGCTTATGAATTCCATGAATCTGTGGCGTTTCATTCGTGTACTTTGGTTGCAAAGTTTGGTCTGGATCGGCCCCCAATGAGTATCTTTTCAAGGTATGTGAATTCCACTTGGGGTTTGCAGCAAGCGACTGCTATTGGGGTTCTTGACCGCTACCATTTTAGTGTTCATCTCCAGTCCTTCGAGGATTTTTCCCAGGCTTGGTCTAGTATTTCACAGAGGTGTGACAACCTCCCCTTCCTTCTGTTCTGGTGGACTGTTGATTTCCACAGGGGACGTGATTGTCAATGCTCGGCTCTGTGGAGCCATCTTCCCAGCATGCCTCTTCCTTTTTAGAACCCTGGTTTCTTAAAGGGGATTGGTGACCGTCTTAGTTGTTTCTTGCATGCTAATGATTCTACCACTCGAGTGTTGCACCCATGGTTTGTGTGTTTCAGCGTTGAAATGGATTTTTCAAGGGTTCTTCCTCATTGCATTTGGTTTTCTGTGGGTGGTGAGGATGGCTTCTGGCAATAGATCATCTACGAGGAGGTTGTGGGTTATTGTTTGTATTGCTTCTGTCAAGGGAATTTGCGATCCAGATGTCGCCGGTGTGGAGGTTGTCATCAAAGAGGTCCCCCCCCCAATTTGTGATGCTTGGGTGGATGTGTCCCCCTCTGCAAACGATGATCCTATTCAGCCTTTGGTCTCTGTGCAGGTGTCGGTTCCTTCCTCTTTTCAGGCCCCTGATCTCGATGAACCCTGGCTCCCCAAGCTCCCCGCTGAATTCGGCTCTGCCTGAGGCTCTGGTTGAAGGAGATTAGGGGGTGCACATTGCTCTACAATCTCATTGTTCTCCCAGGGATGGGCAGGTGTCCAGTGGGGGTACCAGCCAGATGTGTCTCTCACTAGTTACAGTTGTAGCATTTCTGGCTGCAAAGGATCCCCAGAGGTCTCCGGTGAAGAAGGGAAAACAAGTGGTGGTTGATGATGAAGGATTTTCTCTCTACCTAGGATGGAGGACAAAAATGTGCAAGGACTATGCCTCCCCCCAGGATGGAATGGTTAGGCCTGATGCAGGGATCCCTTCTTTCCCTCCTCAATGCAGGGAAGCTATTGCAGGTATTGAAACTCCCAAAGCTCCATTCAACTTGGGTGACAGTTCTACCTCTCATCGATCTAGTTCTCGTAATGAGGTGTATCCTTCGTTATGCAACCTTAGCCCGAATATATCTAATTCTCCTCTCCTCTCCCCAAGGGGACGAACCAGGAAGATGGCATTAATGGTCTCAGGTAATATTTTCATGAGAAATAAAGTCAGACGTTGATTTTAGTGGAAGTTTTTATGCTTCCCTTTACTGATTTTGAGACACTCTGTTGGTTTTTGTTTTACTTTTCTTTTTGAATGTGAAAGTCATCAGTCATACTACTGGATCTGTCTCAGATGTGGTTTCAGAGCAGGAAGTGTTCATCATCGCATAACTATTTGGATTTGGACGAACGAGAGGATATGACTAATGCCATCGATACCAGGCTTGTGAAACTTTGCATGGGAGAGCTCACGTGAGCGGCCATGAGAAGGTGGAGGTTTGACTTAATAATATAGGTGGTGGGGAGGGGCAGCTCCAAATAGTCTTGATTTGGGTTACTTTTCCTTTTAATGGTTTTATTTGGATGATATTGTTAGGGTTCACACTTACCTTTAAAAGAGTCAATTGAAAATACCAAAAAATGGATGATAAAAATATCATATATATTCATTATATAAATGTTTAGATTCATTCATGAAATATAGAGATATAAAACTAAATTGCATCGTTCATGGAGATAGTGGGTCGTATGTACGTATGAACAATGTTTTCATTTTTCGATGGATAGAAAAAAAGAATGATAAATATTAACTCACATTTACAGAATAATTATTATATCATATATATCATATATATTCATTAATTTCATCCTTATAACCATCCAAGTAAAACAGAAGTGAAAAATGAATCGCATTGCTTCGTAGAGGTGGTAGTTCGCATGTATGCACGAACGACGTTATTGTTTTTTAATGGTTTGAAAAGTAAGAAGGTATGTATGATATTATCATTCTGGAAGTATAATTATATCATAAGTGTCATATGTAAATATTAAACACATCATAATTCCAATCCATAAAAGATAGTGATGATAAATGGATTATATTGCTACATAGAGACAGTAAGTTGTACATACACACGAGTGATGCTTTCACTTCCCATTTGATAGAAAGATGGTGGATAAAGGTGACTTCATAATAATAATAACATTTAATTATATTGAGGATAGTTAAATTATTATTTTATGAATAATATATCAGATTTAGAGGAGGTAAAAGAAATTTAAATGAAAGTGATCGGTTAAGGCAATTACCTCCTTTTTGAAATGAATCCTTTAGATCTCCTCTTAAGGGTTCTAGGGTTGGTATTTTGGGAAGACCATCACCTCTAGAATATGACTAGGGAAGTGGAGGGAAAAAATGGTAGAGGTTGGTCAATCTAGAAGACTCAAAGTGTTGTGAATAAGATAAAGGAGGGTGTCCTTTTAAAATTAAGGGGAGAGCCACTCTTAGAATTTCTTAAAATGTTAAATTAATATAAATTAATTGTGATTTCCAAGTTGATCCAAATTGATAATATTAAAATATAATATGAGGATGAGTCAAAATACTACCATGCAATAAAATTTGGACAAGTTTGGATAACATTTTTACCCTTATCTTTTTGTTTTAACCTTTCGTTAACCCTTCTGACAATTACCATAATATTAAAGTTTTTTACCTTTTAAGGGTTAATAATGTTTCTATAAAATGTAAAACGACCCATAAATGGATCATGATTGATTTTTACGACTATATCTCATTCATTTGGATAAATCTGATATTTATATGAATTTTATATCATTTAATAAAATATTATGTATTATAAAATATCATTAATGTCATTTTTAACACTATTAATTTAATGTGACTTTATGTACATCAAGACAAAGGGGCAATTTGAATATAATGATTTCAAACCTTCCTAATATGTCACATAGATTTAGGAAATTTGTGAGACACATTAACTCATTCAAATTATATCACTTTTAATATTTTTAAAATAATTTATTCTATTTTATTTAAGGGAGAAATACTGCATCAATGTTGCATAAGCATTTAAAGTCATTACATAATTACATAAAATTAGAAATAAATTTATGTCATGAAAATAATTTCATTAATATCAAAATAGACACTTAGATTTGTTCATAACTTTATTTTGTCCCTATGTGGACACATAATAGATATTTAAAACTAATAAAGTGACATTTTGTAACTTTCTTTGATTTAAATATTATATTGGTCATTTGCATGAACAAGTGTCCATTAAATAACTCAATTTTGATCTTGAGGTCATAAGGGTAAAATTCTCTTCATCCAATGAGAATTAGGGTGAAAAAGTATGGCCTTATCACTTAGTTTTAATATACATTAGGCTGGTTTATCATTTATGATGGTGATAATTTTTTCCACATTTACTATTCATATTGACAAAAAATCAAAGGGTCCTATTTACCAAATATGAATCTCATGAATCCAAATATGAAATCCATTTTATCAAACTCAATTTCTAAAATTGAAAGAAACAAATTTGCAACACGCGATGAAAACCGTTTTTTAGAAAAATACACTTTTAAGCATAAAACTTGGTTTATTATTGTCTCATGCTTAGAAAAATATTAAATGAATATAAAACATTTGATTGAATATATAATGTATACATTTCCTTGAAATCGTTCACCAATAGGAATTAAGATAAAAATAAATTGAGCGAATAAAAATATTTTTTTTCATTCAAATGATTTTTATTTTCATTTATAATCACTTGATAACCAATGAATTAATTTTATACATATGTAACCATACATTTTTCATAATTTAGTTGGTTTTATTTATATTCATCAATCCAACGACTATGCGATATTAAATAATAATATATCATGGTTTGTTTAAACTTGGTGTTGCGTGTAATGCAAGCTGTCAAAAAAAAATATTTTTTTAAAAAAAAAATTATTTCATAAAAACCGGGAGTGTTGCATTATGAATTAAACACAAGAATGTATGTGATGTATTTTGAGAAACCGAAAAAGCTTGGTTATTCATAATTGGAATATTTTATGAAGGGGGGCAGCCCAATGTAGAATCTTATATGAGACTATACTATTTGAAAGAGGAAAACAAGTACTTCAAAAAGCTTCAACTTTGCATAAAATTTGAGCCCTTATGTGAATGATTCGGGTTCACAAGTGATAAAGGAGGTCCCTCAAAAATCATATGTGAGCGAGGCATGGCTGTGAAAATATTACACTGGAGGCCACCTCCCTCCTTAGACTTAAAAAATTATTCACAAGGTTTTAATTATTATTACTAATATAATTATAAAAAAAAAAACAGATTTTCAAATGAGAAACATCAAAAACCCCGAGCGGGAGACCGTCATTAAACGCCCAAGACTCCAAGTGTCGTCCGCTAGAATTAAAGAATGCATGGAATAAAGTGTGGATAGGCGCGGAAAGGTGGCGTGCACGTTCTTGTTGAATAAGGGTGAGCCGCACCCCGCGTACGCGGCGAATCGTCGGATCTGTTGATTCTATGGGCCCGGCGCCAACCTTTTAACCGGTAATAACCGGTCAAATAAGGCCTCCCCCTGTTTTTCAATCACCGAAGATATTTTTCCCACCGGCCATGTATGGAAACACGGCTTTATTTCAATTATATATATATATTACAATGATAAATAATACCTCAATCAATTAAAAATATATGATAGTTTCCACACAATTTTCGCAATTCAAAAAATATATATAAAATAAGCCATTTAGTTTTACTTTTTCACTTACGTATTCCATTAATCGTAAAATAAAAATTAAATAAAATATTAAATTAATATTATTTTGCTCGGATATGCCGTAATTTATCACCTATATGTCCAACAAATTTCAATCAAATTTCTTATTGTAAGATAATTATTTTTTGATATATCGTTTAAAAAATAATAATTTCTATTGTATACGATTTTTTTTTTGTGGAAATTTATAAAATGTGTTGTAGAATGTAGAAATTTATCTATAAATCCATTATGCGGTTTGTATTTTTGATATATTACAACAAATATTCGGTCAGATTTTTTAATTTTACAAAAACACACTTTTAGGTTCCCATGATTTTACTCGTTTAAAATAAAAAATTAGATTTGTTATTTTAAAACAGGTTGATGGATTTTTTTTTTTTTTTTTTGTGATTTTCTCTCTCGGATTCTGATTCAATATTTTTTCAGATCTTTCATTTGATTTAGTTCATTATTTCTCATACAATCATTGCTGTTTGTTGTTGTTTATTTCTTAAAAAAGTTTGTTGTGAGTTCAAGTAAATTTAGAAATATATTTTTGAAATCTTGTTCTACATTTTTTATACTTATTTATTTTTGAGTGACATGTTAATTATTTTTTTAGAAAGAGAAAACATATATTATGCGTTGATTTATAACGATTATTTTTAATGCACATATATTATTTATTTGTGGTTTCTAACAATTATTTTTAATGCACATATGGTCTTGGCATTCCATAACACGTGTTCTGTTTCAAATTAATAAATTGTCATTTTATGAATTTTATTGGTGAGATGGAACAAATGTTCTACATTGTTTTGAAATGTGTTTTGTTGCTTGAAAAAAATTATGTGCTTTTTTATCATTTTATTTGTGACTTTTAATGATTATTGTTAATGCATATGCATATTTCAAATCATATTTGTTGCAAAAATTCGAGTAAACATTTTTTGGGGGTTTTGAGGCTGGGAGGTTGGTACACACTGCTGGAGACCATATAGGCTAATCATGCATACAACATTAAATTACACAATTTGACCCTTGGCCATTTGAAAACCCTCGTTTTACACCTCAAACCAACCATAAACACCTCTTATGATATTTAGGACCTACTTGGGATGATTTTTTGTGCTTTATTCGAAGGATTAACTCATTGTTGATGTCAAACGAATGGACCATCACCGTTGACGGTAAAATTAATCCCTATGTTTCTTTTTTCCCCTTGATCTCTCTCTCATCTCTCCTTACAATCCTATATCATGTGGAATAAATATTGTAGATTTGAGAAGATCACTTTCTCTGTGATTTTGAATATACGGTCATGGAAATCCAAGGCAAAGTGGATTCTGAATGATGAAATGAGGTGGGTGATTCAAGAATCTTATTACTTAAATTGTTTCTATGGATTAATCATGATTTAGTGCTTATGGATGGATGGATTAATGTGGTTTTCTAGTTAAGATGGAGGGGTATGTGATCAAGTGGGATGTGTTGTCTAATCATTGATTTCATTTTGCTTAAATTATAGATATTTTTTATTTGATTAATGTTAATTGATGGGGTGGAAATTTATGTAAGGTTGCATATTTGATTTTTTTTTGAAAATTCATATATCGGAAATAGTATTTTGAGGAGACAAAGCAAATGTATTATGAAGTGGAGTTATAAATGTGGTATTCTATTGAAAATTATTAAATGTAGTAATTGAAGCGGGGTTATTTAAGTGCGGAATTCCAAAATAAAATGATCATATGTTGTATTCCATAGATGACGATTGATCGAGTATTATTGGATGATGGGTAGCCATGACAGGATAGATTGAAGCAACTGCAACTACATAGTGAAAAGTTATTGAGATAGGAATTTATGATGATTTTATATTAATTAGATTAATAATATATGGAAGCATGGTGTGATAACTTGATATGGAATACTTGTTGTTGAATTAGTGAATTTATGATATTTTTTTATAAACATAATGAGATTAATGAAAGTGTAGAATGCTTTGGGGTTTGATGGAAGTGGAGAGATGAGCCACTATGTTGTGGTTAATGTGAGTATATCATTGTTTAATTTTTTATTTCAGTGACGATTGATGTTACATCCACTACTCACTACGCGACCACCACTTGAGATGGACCACACATGATTTGATGCCCATGTTGTATTGGATTCTAAGTGAAACTTGCTCTGCCAAAACTTCCAAATTCTGGAATGTCCTTCCAGAACCTCACCGGAGGAACAAGGTCGGAAGAACTGAAATAGGTGACACTTGATATCAGTGTTCAGATGAAGGAACAAAGCTCCAACATCTCATGTTGAATTACTTTGATCTCAACAGATCTTCTAGAATTCACACAACACACAACACGGAAGAATAAAACTCCCACCAACACAAAAAAAACAAGATAATTTACATAGCTCGGACTTAGTTCTACTCTATAGGAGAAACACTGCCACTTGTTTTATTATAAACACAAGAAGAAGAGAACTGTTACATGATTTTTTGAACATGTCCACCCAATTGATCTGGTGCTAGTGACTTCTGATCTTCACGAACGACCCTCCACTCGATCAAGGCCACCAACAGCTGCACAATGCATGCACCACCTCATCTTCAGATCCTGGACAAATAGTGAAATGAATCCATTTTTCTTTTATGCGTCCCCTAAAGAATCTTATGCAGCCTTGGAAAATGACAGGTTATTCTTACACTGTAGGACCCCAGGACACCCTGAGAGGGGAGAAATGAATCAGGGTGTCAACTTTTTCTTTTAAAGTGATGGATCTTGTTCCCACGTTGGTAGGAACTTGTTAAACCTGTATGATGGAAATGAACAGAAAACAAACATTCACATGCAGAGAGACGACACAACACTTTTTACTTGATTCACCACTAAGGGCTACGTCCAAGGAGCATACGCCGACAGGTTGTCGGTCGTACCAAATTCCACTAAACTTCACTAGCTGTGGATTACAAAGGTTCGGGAACAGTCACTCTGTCCCAGACTCACTGCCTTTACAAAAGTTCAGGGATAACTCACTGCGTCCCTCGGGTCACTCCCGTTGACTCACCCTGGCTCACTGCCCTTTGTGAAGTCATACTCAGGTTATAGACGTGAAAGTCTCTTCATCATTGCAAAAGAATGCATCATCTGTTGAATGTAGATGCTCTGTTGAAGTCCAACTTTCACTCGTATACTAATCCCACTTTGCACCGAAGGTATCGGACAATCTTCCAGTTTTCGTGCAGCTCCAAAAGGACTGACATACAACAACCTCACCTGGCGCGTTTCTCCAAGACTGGCACGCAAGTTTCAAGAACGGCGCTCAAGTCACTTGCGCGGTACAAAATCGGCGCGCAGGTGACACCAACACACTTGCGCGACACTGCATCCTTCAACTCCAAACTTGCGCGACTCTGCACCTTTAACTCCCAAACCGCCTTGGTCGTGCAGCCAACAACCGATGCGCAACCTCTACTTGCGTGACCCAACTACCACTTGCGCGAATCAACCACTTGCGCGACGAGAGCTCGAAAAATCTCTAAGTCTTGAACTTTGTTTCAAATGAAGTGGGGTGGTCCTCTATTTATAGGAAAACTGGACCCCCTATGCGGTGGCGCGCAAGTGTCCTCACGACGCGCAAGTCCCAGCGCGCAGCTCTAACTGCCCTAGCCTCTGTCGCACTATTCAGTTGCGCGACCACACCAATACTTGAGCGACCACACCAATACTTGCGCGACCACACCAATACTTGCGCGGCCTACTTTCCTTTGCCATATTTTGAAGTTCTGATCATGAAGAACAACCGGCGCACAAGTTTCCAAACCTCCTAATCATCGGCGCGCAGGTCACTTGCGCGACCAGCCCAAAACTTGCGCGACCCTTATCCCTTTTCCATTTTTCCATATTCTGATCTTGAAAAACATATGGCGCACAAGTTTCCTCTCTTTCAAGTACACGACGCACAAGTCTCTTTGCGAAAAACTGTAACACCCTAGGTAAATAAAGAATATGACATTTCATATTTATCCATATTTGTGAATAAAATATTTAAATGACTTTAAAGGGGACGCTATGCTCGATGGCGTACCCAACACGCAACAACGAGTTTCTTGGGAATCTTACGTTGCACTCTAATAATAAAATAATATTATTTTAAATGGTAGTTAACATGTAGCCGTTGTATTGGCGGGAATGGATATAAATAACTAAAATATGATTATATATGTTTTTAAATGTTTTTACATTTATCCAATAAAAGATAAAGGCTTAAAATACAGAAAGAATTCAATTTTAGGCGTATATGCCCTAGTTTTCACTAAAAGTTCACTTATCGCCTTTTGATGACGTACTGTCATTAAATATAGTTTTGATCACTCTTATACATTCTTTTGGACCAAATAAAACTCTTCTTTAGAATCGGGACATTAAATTTTACTTTGTGTAAATTTTTGGTATTTTTCTGATAAAGTCCATTTTTTAATGAATAGTGTAAAATGTTGTATTTTAATTCAAAACCGCTTTTTAATATAATTTATTTATATGATTAGATTATCTTTTGAATTGGTTTTAAAGTGAAATTAGAAAATATTTTTACCATTAAATCCAATAGTGGTCGTTGGAATTAATTTCACTTTGAAATCAGACTTAAACTAATGTCAATCTTTTGATACTTATTGTTTTATAAAAACACGCTATTTGCTCTGACAACGAGAATTAATTATTAAATTAATTAATGTGACTAATATGTTTTGAATTTTGTAAAACAGACTTCATTTTTGAATTCAGAATATCAAATATAGCTTAGGGTGAATTTTTGGGATTTTTCTGAAAAACTTCAATTTTTGATGAATAGTGAAACCACTAAGTGGTACTTATAAAAACTGATTTTCCGTTTAAATGAAATTTTGCCATCTTTGTGTTTTGATTTTCAAAAATCCGACATACATGGTTGTCATTAAGAAGTAAAATGTGGTTCAATGGGATTAAAATAATTTTTTGGTGAATAATAACTTATTAAGTTTTTAATCGCGATTAGTGGTAATTAGTGTAGTTTAAGGTAAAAATGATATTATAAGAATGTGAAAACACCATGACACTTGTCCTACACCTATTGGGTGAGTCATGGTCGACCAAGACAAGCCATGGGTCAACTTGGGGACCCCATGGAGACACTTTGGTTGAGAAATGACATAAATAACTTTTTATTCAATGTAAAAGTAAAAATGACACAAACATAATATGTTTTACGAAAACAATTTTTATATGGGGTTATAAAGATCAGATTTTTGATTATAAATAGTCATTTGAAATCTAAAAAGATTTCCTACATCATAGTAGTTTTTTTATAATTTTTAGACATTAAATAAATTAAATTATTTATGACATAATAATGATGCAGTGATGACATCATTATTTGACGATTTAAATAAAATGGAAAGATAATGTAAAATCTATGAACTACACATGTCCAAAACCAATTGGATGAGTGGATTTCGAACCCTTATCACCTTATCCACGAATTCTATCAATGTGGGACCTTTTAAAACCGAAACACATTTTCAAATAAAGTAATATTTCTTTACTTTCCAAAAGTGCCCCTCCTCTCCTCTTATAAAAGGCCCCCACCTCTACCTCATTACACACACTCCTCAAGCCTTTGGATCGGCCAACCCCTGCCCATTTACTCTCTCCACATCCCTCTCCTCATCCTAGAGGATTCCCTTTGGGCAGACTCCTTTCAAAGGAAGCCTTTAGGCTCAAATCAAAAGGAGTTACACTTTTAAAGGTAATTCATTCTCTCATGTTCATTTGTTTTATTTTGCTTCTCCAACCCCCTAAACTCTTTTTATTTACTTATTTTGTAACAACACCAGTATCTTCAATATACTAGGATGTTGTTATAAGATTTATTCGAGCTACACTCTCACACAACTACATCAAATGGTTAATGAACATACGGTTTCCGTGGATGGCGAAATTCTGCCTCCCGAAACGATGATTGTTCAATACTCATTTAACACCTTCAAAGGTGGCCATTATGATGTCAATATTTTTATATATGATATATAATATGTTAATGTTTTACTTATGCTTCTGTATTTTTCATTTGTGTCTTACCTTTATGGCTTCCATTATGGGTATACGCGATATCTTCATTTTAGGAAGTGCAGACTACCGCCCCCTCAAAGTGATGTGATTCGTTAATGCCATACGTGGGACGTATAAAGGATGGATTTAATGATGTTATACTGGAATTATTATATACCTCTATATCATTATTATTTCTTTCCATTAAAGTATGAGATAGAAATGAAAGTAGCGTTCATGCGTACATACGGCTTACCGTCTCCATGAACGGTGCATTTCATTTCTTATCCCCAAATGTAATGTACTATTTAAAGTACATGTATATAATGGATATATATAATGAATGATATATCTAAATGATGAATATAATTCTGGAATTAAAATATACATACCTCTCATTTAGTTTTAATTCCATTAATACGACATATAAATGAAAGTAGCGTTCATGCGTACGTACGGCTTACCGTCTCCATGAACGGTGCATTTCATTTCTTTCCTCTAAATGATTATGTGATTTTATAAATACATGTATATGCTGGATATATATGATATATATGATATCCAAATCAGGAATGTCATTTTTGGATATAAAGAACCTTTGACCACACGAACAACATGTAATTGTAAGAAGTCCACTTTCGACATAAGAACCAAATATCGACAAAACAAACATTACTAACTTAAATGGTTACATAATGTTTATAACATGGCAATAAGTGATATAAAAGGAATAATGAACTTTAAAAAGGTTCTTAATCAAGTTGAAATTAACTCAAGTTTATTATTCAGGACGTTAAAGAACGATCGAGTCAAGTCGGACCCAAGGTAAGGGATCCTACACCTCTCTTTCTTTTTAAGTACACTCTTTTATGTCATTCCTTTTAAAGCTCATCTTTATTGTTATTGGGATGTTCTTTTATATTAATCTTACTGTAATTTTTATGTTCATGTGATGAGAGACCCTATTCTCTCTCATCAATCCATTTTGGAAGTTTTGAGTGGCGCCGTTAGGCTGCCGAATTTTCGTAAGGGATTTTTCATCTCACTTTTATTCCCGTGAGATTTATGCTACATTTGCCACAAATTCCTTTGAGTGGTGTATGTACTGCCCATTATTCTACTCTTTGTGTAATATAATTTTGTTTATGATTATTTACATCAATGATCTATTGTCCTTCTTTCATGGGGTGTATGTTTTGAAAGATACCCAAGTCGGTAAAGGAACCTTTCACCCTCCTCTTTTTTAAAAGACTTCTTTTGTTTGGTCTTTTAATTTACATATTGTTATGTTGGGATATGTTATCATATATCCTTATTGATGTAAATTTTATGTCCAAGTGATGAGATACACTTTTTATCTCTCATCAACTCATTTTGATGTGATGCCGTTAGGCTGTCAAGGGAACTTTTTAACCCAATTTCGATTTCTTTGGGTTCAACATGTAGTCATTGAATATGTCATCCATTGAATATGTGTGAATGACCTTTTATTGTTTTACACTTAATATCCACTTATATTGGGTGTATTTATATTTGTCACACATATTTTTGAGATTGATTTGTCCATAATTTAAGGATACCTTCTTTATAAGGGATTTCATCACATTTGACATTTCTATTGAGGGTTCATTGTTGTTATGCACCAATTCAATCTTATATGGTGTATATACTGTCCTTTGGAGAATTATATCCTGAATCCATTTATTCTCATGATATTATAAAGTTCTGAATAAATGTTACTCCTCAATTATTGTATTCAAGTGTCTCTAATTTTGGTAAAACCCATTTAACCAAAATATCATTTTAAATGTTTTAATTATTTGTTCTTATTAATATCCATGTTTTCAAAATGGTTTTAAGGATTTATTTATATGGATATTAATGGTTTAAAATTTTAAGCTTCAAGGTGGTATGGGACACTTTGATTCAAAAATCTCTTTATTAAATGTTTTAAATGGTTTTGAAAATGGTTTTGATAAAGGATTCTATTATGATATATTGTGATGTGGAAATGTTATCATTCCTTTATATTGGTTTTATGTTTTATGATTTTATATTGGTACTTGGACATTTTAACGGGTGGTTACGTTATAAACCATATGACGGGTGGTGCCGTGAATACCAGGACGGGTGGTTACGTTATAACCTCCAATGCATTGGGTATGGAAGTCGGCCGTATGGATATTCCATTAAGTATGTATGGAAATTGGCCGTATGGCTATTCCATTAAGTGATATGTGTGGAAGTCGACCGTATGGTTATTCCACTTAAGTATGTTTATGTCCCAAGTTACCTTTATATATGTTATGTGTTCTTTATATGGGTTTTATGGTAATCCTTTGGTTACAAAAAGGTAAGTAATGATACTTTTTTTTCAGTGAAAAGTTTTTACTACTTCATGAAGGTGAAAAGTATTACATTGATAAAGTATCATGGTTTACTTGTTATTTTGAAAAACTAACAGTTTTCATTCTTTGTGTATCCCTTACTAAGCTTCTTATACTCATCCCAAGTTTTTGAAATGTTTTTCACATGACATAGTGTGGGATAGGGTCAAGGATGGGATCAAGGGAAAGTCATGCTACCTAAAACATGGAACTATACATGTTTCTTTTAAAGAGTTTTTATTTTATGGAAATTTAGTAGAAGCGACTACTTTGTAATCTTTTGAGATGTAATAGTTATGTCCTAATTCTCTAAAACTCTAAACCTGAAAAGATCCTCAATGTGAATTACTCATTTAATTCAATATTAAGTAAGGTTTAAGGCTGAGGCCTTATAGTTAGTATCAAAGGTCGGTTTAGATAACTTTAGAGGTTAGGGTATTCTTTAAGCATAAGTGAAATTACCATAATGGTTAGGATTTCAGAAAGAGTCCTAGTTTTAGATAAAGTGAATGAGTAAGTGTATCTTAGTGTTTACCTTCCTCATTAGTACATGATGGTTTTGTTGATATACTCACACTGACATTTCTGTTTTTAGTATGGCTGGATCTCGCAGGCACCAAAGTGACAATTGGTTTGAAGGAAACTGTGGTGGATCTATGATTAAGATACTAGATAAAATGGAGGATTCAACGAGGAAACTCATGGTTGTTCTAAACCAACTATCAAGGAGTCATGATCAACCACTTCAACCTTGGTGAGTTCTCTAGTGCATCATGTACGAGATGGCCAACTCGATGTGGAAATTCAGGTAATAATTATTAAGGTAACCATTAGGGTTTATATGATCCTTACTTTTGAGGTAATTATGGGTTATTATATGTTCTGATGGAAAATGGAAGGAATGAGATAAAATTGAGGATAAATTATGTTATGGTTATTTTTGATGATTTTATCCCTTTTTGGGAAATGATTTAAGAATTATATAGTTTTGGAAAAAGGACAACACGCAGACCGTGTGACAACCCGTCGCGTCGGACAAAGCTGCGGGAATCGAACCCACAACCAATGTACGACTGGTATTTATCGCCTACCACTGGACTACGTGAAGTCCCTGGTTAGTTTGACTGATTCATTCTAGTTATATGATTTTATGAATTAAGAGTAAGTTGATTTTGGGTTATTTATGAAAATGATTAACCTATCATGGAGGATATGTGATTAGGTTAATTACTTTTCAAAACGAGACTTTACGAGCAACTGATATTGTTTGGAGATAAATGTTACGATTTATTTTGGAAGACTATGTGACTAAATCCTTCAAATATTTGGGTTTCAATCTTATATTGGTTTACTTTGAATAATTTTATGGACAAGTTGATTATAGAATGGTCCTCGTTGAACTTTGGGTTTTGTTGGACAAATTTTGGAGATTAAGAATAGATTTTCTTTTTATAAAGGGTTATCCTTTTCTGGATTATCTGATCTTGTACTAGCCTTTTTGGTTTTGGTTTTGGTTAAAGTCTAAAGACATGGGAAGTATATAGTTCTATTTTGTGGATTAGGTGATCCTCTAGAAGTTGATTATAGTACTCTTAATGTGAACAAGTCTTCCTAAATACTCGTCTTTTGGAGAAAATATGAGTTTGTGTAAGGAATCTAATAAAAGTTGAAAGTCAATATGATAAGTGATTATGTTTCCTTATGAATAAATTCCTCAATAAAAAGTAACTTAAAACAAAAATGTTGTCTATTAACTTTTCCTACTGGGGAATCCAATACCGTTTAACCCATCACAAGTTTGTGATTTTCTCGTGGTTAACTTTCTCCTAAACATGTTTTCTATCACTCTCCATCAGAACATGACCCTTTGTTTTTTCCTCCATGTCCATATTTTCATACTTGGAATCCTAGTATGGGTTAACTCGGGTGACCTTTGTACTTATCTTTCCTTATTTTAAAGTGTTTGTTTTACCGACTTTTGTTCCGATGTGAGACTTTCAAGGATGTTTCCAAGCGCAATTTTAAAATTTGCGAGGACGCAATTCCCAAAAGGGGGGAAGGATGTAACACCCCAGGTAAATAAAGAATATGACATTTCATATTTATCCATATTTGTGAATAAAATATTTAAATGACTTTAAAGGGGACGCTATGCTCGATGGCGTACCCAACACGCAACAACGAGTTTCTTGGGAATCTTACGTTGCACTCTAATAATAAAATAATATTATTTTAAATGGTAGTTAACATGTAGCCGTTGTATTGGCGGGAATGGATATAAATAACTAAAATATGATTATATATGTTTTTAAATGTTTTTACATTTATCCAATAAAAGATAAAGGCTTAAAATACAGAAAGAATTCAATTTTAGGCGTATATGCCCTAGTTTTCACTAAAGGTTCACTTATCGCCTTTTGATGGCGTACTGTCATTAAATATAGTTTTGATCACTCTTATACATTCTTTTGGACCAAATAAAACTCTTCTTTAGAATCGGGACATTAAATTTTACTTTGTGTAAATTTTTGGTATTTTTCTGATAAAGTTCATTTTTTAATGAATAGTGTAAAATGTTGTATTTTAATTCAAAACCGCTTTTTAATATAATTTATTTATATGATTAGATTATCTTTTGAATTGGTTTTAAAGTGAAATTAGAAAATATTTTTACCATTAAATCCAATAGTGGTTGTTGGAATTAATTTCACTTTGAAATCAGACTTAAACTAATGTCAATCTTTTGATACTTATTGTTTTATAAAAACACGCTATTTGCTCTGACAGCGGGAATTAATTATTAAATTAATAAATGTGACTAATATGTTTTTAATTTTGTAAAACAGACTTCATTTTTGAATTCAGAATATCAAATATAGCTTAGGGTGAATTTTTGGGATTTTTCTGAAAAACTTCAATTTTTGATGAATAGTGAAACCACTAAGTGGTACTTATAAAAACTGATTTTCCGTTTAAATGAAATTTTGCCATCTTTGTGTTTTGATTTTCAAAAATCCGACATACATGGTTGTCATTAAGAAGTAAAATGTGGTTCAATGGGATTAAAATAATTTTTTGGTGAATAGTAACTTATTAAGTTTTTAATCGCGATTAGTGGTAATTAGTGTAGTTTAAGGTAAAAATGATATTATAAGAATGTGAAAACACCATGACACTTGTCTTACACCTATTGGGTGAGTCATGACCGACCAAGACAAGCCATGGGTCAACTTGGGGACCCCATGGAGACACTTTGGTTGGGAAATGACATAAATAACTTTTTATTTAATGTAAAAGTAAAAATGACACAAACATAATATGTTTTACGAAAACAATTTTTATATGGGGTTATAAAGATCAGATTTTTGATTATAAATAGTCATTGGAAATCTAAAAAGATTTCCTACATCATAGTAGTTTTTTTTATAATTTTTAGACATTAAATAAATTAAATTATTTATGACATAATAATGATGCAGTGATGACATCATTATTTGACGATTTAAATAAAATGGAAATATAATGTAAAATCTATGAACTAAACATGTCCAAAACCAATTGGATGAGTGGATTTCGAACCCTTATCACCTTATACACGAATTATATCAATGTGGGACCTTTTAAAACCGAAACACATTTTCAAATAAAGTAATATTTCTTTACTTTCCAAAAGTGCCCCTCCTCTCCTCTTATAAAAGGCCCCCACCTCTACCTCATTACACACACTCCTCAAGCCTTTGGCTAGGCCAACCCCTGCCCATTTACTCTCTCCACATACCACTCCTCATCCTAGAGGATTCCCTTTGGGCAGAATCCTTTCAAAGGAAGCCTTTAGGCTCAAATCAAAAGGAGTTACACTTTTAAAGGTAATTCATTCTCTCATGTTCATTTGTTTTATTTTGCTTCTCCAACCCCCTAAACTCTTTTTATTTACTTCTTTTGTAACAACACCAGTATTTTCAATATACTAGGATGTTGTTATAAGATTTATTCGAGCTACACTCTCACACAACTACATCAAATGGTTAATGAACATACGGTTTCCGTGGATGGCGAAATTCTGCCTCCCGAAACTATGATTGTTCAATACTCATTTAACACCTTCAAAGGTGGCCATTATGATGTCACTATTTTTATATATGATATATAATATGTTTATGTTTTACTTATACTTCTGTATTTTTCATTTGTGTCTTACCTTTATGGCTTCCATTATGGGTATACGCGATATCTTCATTTTAGGAAGTGCGGACTACCGCCCCCTCAAAGTGATGTGATTCGTTAATGCCATACGTGGGACGTATAAAGGATGGATTTAATGATGTTATACTGGAATTATTATATACCTCTATATAATTATTATTTCTTTCCATTAAAGTATGAGATAGAAATGAAAGTAGCGTTCATGCATACGTACGACTTACCGTCTCCATGAACGGTGCATTTCATTTCTTATCCCCAAATGTAATGTACTATTTAAAGTACATGTATATAATGGATATATATAATGAATGATATATCTAAATGATGAATATAATTCTGTAATTAAAATATAAATACCTCTCATTTAGTTTTAATTCCTTTAATACGACATAGAAATGAAAGTAGCGTTCATGCGTACATACGGCTTACCGTCTCCATGAACGGTGCATTTCATTTCTTTCCTCTAAATGATTATGTGATTTTATAAATACATGTATATGCTGGATATATATGATATATATGATATCCAAATCAGGAATGTCATTTTTGGATATAAATAACCTTTGACCACACGAACAACATGTAATTGTAAGAAGTCCACTTTCGACATAAGAACCAAATATCGACAAAACAAACATTACTAACTTAAATGGTTACATAATGTTTATAACATGGAAATAAGTGATATAAAAGGAATAATGAACTTTAAAAAGGTTCTTAATCAAGTAGAAATTAACTCAAGTTTATTATTCAGGACGTTAAAGAACGATCGAGTCAAGTCGAACCCAAGGTAAGGGATCTTACACCTCTCTTTCTTTTTAAGTAAACTCTTTTATGTCATTCCTTTTAAAGCTCATCTTTATTGTTATTGGGATGTTATTTTATATTAATCTTACTGTAATTTTTATGTTCATGTGATGAGATACCCTATTCTCTCTCATCAATCCATTTTGCAAGTTTTGAGTGGCGCCGTTAGGCTGCCGAATTTTCGTAAGGGATTTTTCATCTCACTTTTATTCCCGTGAGATTTATGCTACATTTGCCACAAATTCCTTTGAGTGGTGTATGTACTGCCCATTATTCTAATCTTTGTGTAATATAATTTCGTTTATGAGTATTTACATCAATGATCTATTGTCCTTCTTTCATGGGGTGTATGTTTTGAAAGATACCCAAGTCGGTAAGGGAACCTTTCACCCTCCTCTTTTTTAAAATACATATTTTGTTTGGTCTTTTAATTTACATATTGTTATGTTGGGATATGTTATCATATATCCTTATTGATGTAAATTTTATGTCCAAGTGATGAGATACACTTTTTATCTCTCATCAACTCATTTTGATGTGATGCCGTTAGGCTGTCAAGGGAACTTTTTAACCCAATTTCGATTTCTTTGGGTTCAACATGTAGTCATTGAATATGTCATCCATTGAATATGTTTGAATGACCTTTTATTGTTTTACACTTAATATCCACTTATATTGGGTGTATTTATATTTGTCACACATATTTTTGAGATTGATTTGTCCTTAATTTAAGGATACCTTCTTTATAAGGGATTTCACCACATTTGACATTTCTATTGAGGGTTCATTGTTGTTATGCACCAATTCACTCTTATATGGTGTATATACTGTCCTTTGGAGAATTATATCAGGAATCCATTTATTCTCATGATATTATAAAGTTCTGAATAAATGTTACTCCTCAATTATTGTATTCAAGTGTCTCTAATTTTGGTAAAACCCCTTTAACCAAAATATCATTTTAAATGTTTTAATTATTTGATCTTATTAATATCTATGTTTTCAAAATGGTTTTAAGGATTTATTTATATGGATATTAATGGTTTAAAATTTTAAGCTTCAAGGTGGTATGGGACACTTTGATTCAAAAATCTCTTTATTAAATGTTTTAAATGGTTTTGAAAATGGTTTTGATAAAGGATTCTATTATGATATATTGTGATGTGGAAATGTTATCATTCCTTTATATTGGTTTTATGTTTTATGATTTTATATTGGTACTTGGACATTTTAACGGGTGGTTACGTTATAAACCATATGACGGGTGGTGCCGTGAATACCAGGATGGGTGGTTACGTTATAACCTCCAATGCATTGGGTATGGAAGTCGGCCGTATGGATATTCCAATAAGTATGTATGGAAATTGGCCGTATGGCTATTCCATTAAGTGATATGTGTGGAAGTCGACCGTATGGTTATTCCACTTAAGTATGTTTATGTCCCAAGTTACCTTTATATATGTTATGTGTTCTTTATATGGGTTTTATGGTAATCCTTTGGTTACAAAAAGGTAAGTAATGATACTTTTTTTTCAGTGAAAAGTTTTTACTACTTCATGAAGGTGAAAAGTATTACATTGATAAAGTATTCATGGTTTACTTGTTGTTTTGAAAAACTAACAGTTTTCATTCTTTGTGTATCCCTTACTGAGCTTCTTATGCTCATCCCAAGTTTTTGAAATGTTTTTCACAGGACATAGCGTGGGATAGGGTCAAGGATGGGATCAAGGGAAAGTCATGCTACCTAAAACATGGAACTATACATGTTTCTTTTAAAGAGTTTTTATTTTATGGAAATTTAGTAGAAGCGACTACTTTGTAATCTTTTGAGATGTAATAGTTATGTCCTAATTCTCTAAAACTCTAAACCTGAAAAGATCCTCAATGTGAATTACTCATTTAATTCAATATTAAGTAAGGTTTAAGGCTGGGGCCTTATAGTTGGTATCAAAGGTCGGTTTAGATAACTTTAGAGGTTAGGGTATTCTTTAAGCATAAGTGACATTACCATAATGGTTAGGATTTCAGAAAGAGTCCTAGTTTTAGATAAAGTGAATGAGTAAGTGTATCTTAGTGTTTACCTTCCTCATTAGTACATGATGGTTTTGTTGATATACTCACACTGACATTTCTGTTTTTAGTATGGCTGGATCTCGCAGGCACCAAAGTGACAATTGGTTTGAAGGAAACTGTGGTGGATCTATGATTAAGATACTAGATAAAATGGAGGATTCAATGAGGAAACTCATGGTTGTTCTAAACCAACTATCAAGGAGTCATGATCAACCACTTCAACCTTGGTGAGTTCTCTAGTGCATCATGTATGAGATGGCCAACTCGATGTGGAAATTCAGGTAATAATTATTAAGGTAACCATTAGGGTTTATATGATCCTTACTTTTGAGGTAATTATGGGTTATTATATGTTCTGATGGAAAATGAAAGGAATGAGATAAAATTGAGGATAAATTATGTTATGGTTATTTTTGATGATTTTATCCCTTTTTGGGAAATGATTTAAGAATTATATAGTTTTGGAAAAAGGACAACACGCAGACCGTGTGACAACCCGTCGCGTCGGACAAAGCTGTGGGAATCGAACCCACAACCAATGTACGACTGGTATTTATCGCCTACCACTGGACTACGTGAAGTCCCTGGTTAGTTTGACTGATTCATTCTAGTTATATGATTTTATGAATTAAGAGTAAGTTGATTTTGGGTTATTTATGGAAATGATTAACCTATCATGGAGGATATGTGATTAGGTTAATTACTTTTCAAAACGAGACTTTAGGAGCAACTGATATTGTTTGGAGATAAATGTTACGATTTATTTTGGAAGACTATGTGACTAAATCCTTCAAATATTTGGGTTTCAATCTTATATTGGTTTACTTTGAAGAATTTTATGGACAAGTTGATTATAGAATGGTCCTCGTTGAACTTTGGGTTTTGTTGGACAAATTTTGGAGATTAAGAATAGATTTTCTTTTTATAAAGGGTTATCCTTTTCTGGATTATCTGATCTTGTACTAGCCTTTTTGGTTTTGGTTTTGGTTAAAGTCTAAATACATGGGAAGTATATAGTTCTATTTTTTGGATTAGGTGATCCTCTAGAAGTTGATTATAGTACTCTTAATGTGAACAAGTCTTCCTAAATACTCGTCTTTTGGAGAAAATATGAGTTTGTGTAAGGAATCTAATAAAAGTTGAAAGTCAATATGATAAGTGATTATGTTTCCTTATGAATAAATTCCTCAATAAAAAGTAACTTAAAACAAAAATGTTGTCTATTAACTTTTCCTACTGGGGAATCAAATACCGTTTAACCCATCACAAGTTTGTGATTTTCTCGTGGTTAACTTTCTCCTAAACATGTTTTCTATCACTCTCCATCAGAACATGACCCTTTGTTTTTTCCTCCATGTCCATATTTTCATACTTGGAATCCTAGTATGGGTTAACTCAGGTGACCTTTGTACTTATCTTTCCTTATTTTAAAGTGTTTGTTTTACCGACTTTTGTTCCGATGTGGGACTTTCAAGGATGTTTCCAAGCGCAATTTTAAAATTTGCGAGGACGCAATTCCCAAAAGGGGGGAAGGATGTAACACCCCAGGTAAATAAAGAATATGACATTTCATATTTATCCATATTTGTGAATAAAATATTTAAATGACTTTAAAGGGGACGCTATGCTCGATGGCATACCCAACACGCAACAACAAGTTTCTTGGGAATCTTACGTTGCACTCTAATAATAAAATAATATTATTTTAAATGTTAGTTAACATGTAGCCTTTGTATTGGAGGGAATGGATATAAATAACTAAAATATGATTATATATGTTTTTAAATGTTTTTACATTTATCCAATAAAAGATAAAAGCTTAAAATACAGAAAGAATTCAATTTTAGGCGTATATGCCCTAGTTTTCACTAAAGGTTCACTTATCACCTTTTGATGACGTACTGTCATTAAATATAGTTTTGATCAATCTTATACATTCTTTTGGACCAAATAAAACTCTTCTTTAGAATCGGGACATTAAATTTTACTTTGTGTAAATTTTTGGTATTTTTCTGATAAAGTTCATTTTTTAATGAATAGTGTAAAATGTTGTATTTTAATTCAAAACCGATTTTTAATATAATTTATTTATATGATTAGATTATCTTTTGAATTGGTTTTAAAGTGAAATTAGAAAATATTTTTACCATTAAATCCAATAGTGGTCGTTGGAATTAATTTCACTTTGAAATCAGACTTAAACTAATGTCAATCTTTTGATACTTATTGTTTTATAAAAACACGCTATTTGCTCTGACAGCGGGAATTAATTATTAAATTAATTAATGTGACTAATATGTTTTTAATTTTGTAAAACGGACTTCATTTTTGAATTCAGAATATCAAATATATCTTAGGGTGAATTTTTGGGATTTTTCTGAAAAACTTCAATTTTTGATGAATAGTGAAACCACTAAGTGATACTTATAAAAACTGATTTTCCGTTTAAATGAAATTTTTCCATCTTTGTGTTTTGATTTTCAAAAATCCGACATATATGGTTGTCATTAAGAAGTAAAATGTGGTTCAATGGGATTAAAATAATTTTTTGGTGAATAGTAACTTATTAAGTTTTTAATCGCGATTAGTGGTAATTAGTGTAGTTTAAGGTAAAAATGATATTATAAGAATGTGAAAACACCATGACACTTGTCCTACACCTATTGGGTGAGTCATGGCTGACCAAGACAAGCCATGGGTCAACTTGGGGATCCCATGGAGACACTTTGGTTGGGAAATGACATAAATAACTTTTTATTTAATGTAAAAGTAAAAATGACACAAACATAATATGTTTTACGAAAAAAATTTTTATATGGGGTTATAAAGATCAGATTTTTGATTATAAATAGTCATTGGAAATCTAAAAAAATTTCCTACATTGTAGTAGTTTTTTTATAATTTTTAGACATTAAATAAATTAAATTATTTATGACATAATAATGATGCAGCGATGACATCATTATTTGACGATTTAAATAAAATGGAAAGATAATGTAAAATCTATGAACTACACATGTACAAAACCAATTGTATGAGTGGATTTCGAACCCTTATCACCTTATCCACAAATTCTATCAATGTGGGACCTTTTAAAACCGAAACACATTTTCAAATAAAGTAATATTTCTTTACTTTCCAAAAGTGCCCCTCCTCTCCTCTTATAAAAGGCTCCCACCTCTACCTCATTACACACACTCCTCAAGCCTTTGTCTCGGCCAACCCCTGCCCATTTACTCTCTCCACATACCTCTCCTCATCCTAGAGGATTCACTTTGGGCATAATCCTTTCAAAGGAAGCCTTTAGGCTCAAATCAAAAGGAGTTACACTTTTAAAGGTAATTCATTCTCTCATGTTCATTTGTTTTATTTTGCTTCTCCAACCCCCTAAACTCTTTTTATTTACTTCTTTTGTAACAACACCAGTATCTTAAATATACTAGGATGTTGTTATAAGATTTATTCGAGCTACACTCTCACACAGCTACATCAAATGGTTAATGAACATACGGTTTCCGTGGATGGCGAAATTCTGCCTCCCGAAACGATGATTGTTCAATACTCATTTAACACCTTCAAAAGTGGACATTATGATGTCACTATTTTTATATATGATATATAATATGTTTATGTTTTACTTATGCTTCTCTATTTTTCATTTGTGTCTTACCTTTATGGCTTCCATTATGGGTATACGCGATATCTTCATTTTAGGAAGTGCGGACTACCGCCCCCTCAAAGTGATGTGATTCGTTAATGCCATACGTGGGACGTATAAAGGATGGATTTAATGATGTTATACTGGAATTATTATATACCTCTATATCATTATTATTTATTTCCATTAAAGTATGAGATAGAAATGAAAGTAGCGTTCATGCGTACATACGGCTTACCGTCTCCATGAACGGTGCATTTCATTTCTTATCCCCAAATGTAATGTACTATTTAAAGTACATGTATATAATGGATATATATAATGAATGATATATCTAAATTATGAATATAATTCTGGAATTAAAATATACATACCTCTCATTTAGTTTTAATTCCATTAATACGACATAGAAATGAAAGTAGCGTTCATGCGTACGTACAGCTTACCGTCTCCATGAACGGTGCATTTCATTTCTTTCCTCTAAATGATTATGTGATTTTATAAATACATGTATATGATGGATATATATGATATATATGATATCCAAATCAGGAATGTCATTTTTGTATATAAATAACCTTTGACCACACGAACAACATGTAATTGTAAGAAGTCCACTTTCGACATAAGAACCAAATATCGACAAAACAAACATTACTAACTTAAATGGTTACATAATGTTTATAACATGGCAATAAGTGATATAAAAGGAATAATGAACTTTCAAAAGGTTCTTAATCAAGTATAAATTAACTCAAGTTTATTATTCAGGACATTAAAGAACGATCGAGTCAAGTCGGACCCAAGGTAAGGGATCCTACACCTCTCTTTCTTTTTAAGTACACTCTTTTATGTTATTCCTTTTAAAGCTCATCTTTATTGTTATTGGGATGTTCTTTTATATTAATCTTACTGTAATTTTTATGTTCATGTGATGAGAGACCCTATTCTCTCTCATCAATCCATTTTGGAAGTTTTGAGTGGCGCCGTTAGGCTGCCGAATTTTCGTAAGGGATTTTTCATCTCACTTTTATTCCCGTGAGATTTATGCTACATTTGCCACAAATTCCTTTGAGTGGTGTATGTATTGCCCATTATTCTACTCTTTGTGTAATATAATTTCGTTTATGAGTATTTACATCAATTATCTATTGTCCTTCTTTCATGGGGTGTATGTTTTGAAAGATACCCAAGTCGGTAAGGGAACCTTTCACCCTCCTCTTTTTTAAAAGACTTCTTTTGTTTGGTCTTTTAATTTACATATTTTTATGTTGGGATATGTTATCATATATCCTTATTGATGTAAATTTTATGTCCAAGTGATGAGATACACTTTTTATCTCTCATCAACTCATTTTGATGTGATGCCGTTAGGCTGTCAAGGGAACTTTTTAACCCAATTTCGATTTCTTTGGGTTCAACATGTAGTCATTGAATATGTCATCCATTGAATATGTGTGAATGAAATTTTATTGTTTTACACTTAATATCCACTTATATTGGGTGTATTTATATTTTTCATACATATTTTTGAGATTGATTTGTCCTTAATTTAAGGATACCTTCTTTATAAGGTATTTCATCACATTTGACATTTCTATTGAGGGTTCATTGTTGTTATGCACCAATTCACTCTTATATGGTGTATATACTGTCCTTTGGAGAATTATATCACGAATCCATTTATTCTCATGATATTATAAAGTTCTGAATAAATGTTACTCCTCAATTATTGTATTCAAGTGTCTCTAATTTTGGTAAAACCCCTTTAACCAAAATATCATTTTAAATGTTTTAATTATTTGTTCTTATTAATATCCATGTTTTCAAAATGGTTTTAAGGATTTATTTATATGGATATTAATGGTTTAAAATTTTAAGCTTCAAGGTGGTATGTGACACTTTGATTCAAAAATCTCTTTATTAAATGTTTTAAATGGTTTTGAAAATGGTTTTGATAAAGGATTCTATTATGATATATTGTGATGTGGAAATGTTATCATTCCTTTATATTGGTTTTATGTTTTATGATTTTATATTGGTACTTGGACATTTTAACGGGTGGTTACGTTATAAACCATATGACGGGTGGTGCCGTGAATACCAGGATGGGTGGTTACGTTATAACCTCCAATGCATTGGGTATGGAAGTCGGCCGTATGGCTATTCCATTAAGTATGTATGGAAATTGGCCGTATGGCTATTCCATTAAGTGATATGTGTGGAAGTTGACCGTACGGTTATTCCACTTAAATATGTTTATGTCCCAAGTTACCTTTATATATGTTATGTGTTCTTTATATGGGTTTTATGGTAATCCTTTGGTTACAAAAAGGTAAGTAATGATAATTTTTTTTCAGTGAAAAGTTTTTACTACTTCATGAAGGTGAAAAGTATTACATTGATAAAGTATTCATGGTTTACTTGTTGTTTTGAAAAACTAACAGTTTTCATTCTTTGTGTATCCCTTACTGAGCTTCTTATGCTCATCCCAAGTTTTTGAAATGTTTTTCACAGGACATAGCGTGGGATAGGGTCAAGGATGGGATCAAGGGAAAGTCATGCTACCTAAAACATGGAACTATACATGTTTCTTTTAAAGAGTTTTTATTTTATGGAAATTTAGTAGAAGCGACTACTTTGTAATCTTTTGAGATGTAATAGTTATGTCCTAATTCTCTAAAACTCTAAACCTGAAAAGATCCTCAATGTGAATTACTCATTTAATTCAATATTAAGTAAGGTTTAAGGCTGGGGCCTTATAAAAACACTTTTCTCCATTTGTTGATTTTCAGGCCCAAAATGTTGGCAAACACTGGGAAACGACGTCACCTTCAATATTGTTGTCTGCTTGAATTGTATGATCACTTTGCTGATACACATTCTGAACTTCCACTGATGATTGACAATAAACACAAACCATACTCCAATTCATGCATAGAAGACCATGGTTCCAACATACACATTATTAGAGTTACACTTACACAATCCAATCGCTCATTTTTCACTTCCATCATCCGGAGTTACTCATCACCGCTGCTCCTGCCTATGGTTCTAGACTTTTTTGGCTCCACTATACTAACACAATCCAGTTATGTAACATAACTTCTAGAATCATTCCTTCTGGAAGATATATTGAATTAACTAGAAAAAAATTATCACAGTAAAGACAACAATTCCCCCCTTGGGAATTATTTTTTCAGTCTTTACAAAATCCCTTGGATCACTTAGGCAAATTTTAGCCTTCATTATTACCGTAATTACAGGTAGTGAATCTATCTTACTTTCTTTCTAGTCATCCAAGCCCCACTAAGGCACAATAGTTCCCCAGGATTTCCTAATCTACTACCTTTATCAGCATATCTAACAAATTATAACTTCAACCTACCTTCCGTAGCTTCAACACTCCATCTTCCAAAACTTTCCAGATGAAGTGATACTTCATACGAATATGTTTTCTCCTTGAGTGAATCACCATGTTATTTTCAAGATGGACCACGCACTGACTATCATAGAATAATGTTCCATTCTATTCCTTCCAAGTACCTATAATAATCCCTTCAACTATATCATCTCCTTACCTTCTTTTATTTCTATAATGTACCCTACTTCTGTGGTAGAAAGTGAAACTGTCGGATGTTTCCTAAACATCCAACTTATGATAGTTCCTCCATAGATAAACATAGACACTGATACTTCTATATGTGTCTACATATCCTCCATAGTTCAAATCAATATAACCTTGTAATAGATCTTCTATTTCAAAACATATAGCTAGTCATTTTGAACCTTTGAGATACCATAATATCCATATTACCACATATCAATTTTCTACTTTAGATCATACATTATGAACCTTTCCATTATCTTATGGGTGTACTCAGACAGAGACAACATCACTGTTTTGTGATTCCAGTCCTTCTAGATTCACATATGAAATTTTTTCTACTTCCCCAAGATCCTTCATCTCAAACCTTCTTGAAAAATCGACTTTTAGTTCTTTAATCGACTCTAAGTTCAGACCCACCAAAAATCATGTTATCCATGTACAAGAGATGAATTATTAATATTTCATCATTGAACGCCTTCTGGTAGTATCAATGATCTTCATTATAATGAGTGAAATTTCATTCTTCCATGAAGACATCAAAATTCTGATTCTATTATCTAGGTGTTTGCTTCAACCTATACAAACTCCATTTGATCTTGCACAACAATTTGATTCTAGATTACTTGAATCCTTTCAATTTCTCCATGAATATGTACTCCCCTAAATCTCCATGAAGAAAATATTCATTCACATCAAATTGTTCAAGATGTAGTCCTTCATTTTTAATCATTCCAATAATTGTTTAGATTGTTTTTTGCATAAAAACTGATGAAAATATTTATGATAAATCCACCCCTGCAGTTTATTGAAAGCCTTTCACAACTAACCTTTTCTTGTACAATTTCCAATTATCATATTTTTTCTCGAACTAGTAAACCCATTTATTCTTCAATGGACTTTTTCCAGTAGGAAGTTTTGTTAGCTTCCATGTTCAAGAAACATATAAAGAGTACATCTCCTCTTTCCCCACTAACTCCCACTATATTGAGTCACTGAGACTTGCCACTTCTTCTGGATTTTTAGGTTCTCCACCAGAAATAAAGTAGTAGATAATGAATATCAGTTCCAAACCTCCACACTAGTCTTCTGACTCTAGTCGACCGCCTCACATCCTAAGATCACACTTCTTCTGGATATTATTCTTCCGAAACTCTTCTTTGATCTTCCAAAGTCCTTGAGATTTTTTTTTACATTTATCATTGGAAACACCTATATAATTTAACATCCATTTGAAACTTATGCTACAAGAAAATCATAAGTTTCCCGAACTTGAGTTCTTCTCGAAGTATCTGGTTCTTCTATTTTTTTTCCAGAAAAACCTTGGCAGGATTCATTTATTCTTTGTTCCCAATTTCTTCTTCCACTAGGTTTTTATCATTCCCTAGAATTCATTCATTGAAATGAATATTCCAACTTCTGATGACCTTCCATAAATCATTTTCCAATAGCTAAAATCCAATGTCTTCACCACCATATCCTAAAAAGAAACATGCTCTGGAATTTTCTTCTATCTTGTCCCTCTCCCTGACATCAACAAGGATATAGGCAATGAAACCAATGACTTTTAGGTGGGAGAAATTAACCGATCATATGAAACACAACTCTTATGGAATCTCCTACCCAAATAATGCAGAAGAATTCTTATTCAAGAGGTTTTCCACATATTTAATTGCATCTGCTCAAAATTCCTTTAGGAAACCAGAATGTAGTCTCATTCTCTTGACTCTCTTATTCAGTGCCTAGTTTATCCACTATGTTACAAATTTTTTTCTAGTATTTTAGGGTCTATCATCCCAAAATGAATTCCTTCCAATAAATTTGTTAAAACTATCTACTTCCATACACTCCACCATTCTCATACTCCAAGCACTTAAGATTTAATATAACCCTCTTTTTTACCAAGGAAATCCATGAATGAATGTTCCAAAAACCTAAAAATTATACTTGATAATGAACTCACACTTTTTGTGTTGCATTTTCAATGGAGAAAACATAGTATAACTACCCTCCATGAGAATGAACCAGTTTCACACCCCTTACATGTATATACACCTACTCTAAATTCAAGTTCTTTGGTGTCTTTTGTAGAACCCCATGCTAGATTGACCACGGGGGGGGGGGGGGGGGGGGTGAATCAGTGGTTTACTTTTTATAAATTCTTTATTTTGAATTAATCCTCTTAAACTTATTAAGGTTCTCAATCCACTTAGTGTTATCTCATAGTCTCACTTTAAATGCATAAATAATAAAAAAGAGAACAACACACAATATTTACAAGGTTTGATAAAGAGACCCACTCATTTCCATGTCGGTTGGAACCCAAACACGAACTATCCACTATAATATTATTATTAATTACAACGGTTTAAGAATGAACTAGTTATACTGTAAAGACCCGTAAATTTCAAGGAATTTTTTTTTTTAATTCTTTGGAATTTTACGAGTCTGTAGCTTCTGACGTCACTTAATTCCGAGGCCCGGTGTGCCCGAAATCAATTTCTGAAGATTTGTTCGGGTACGTTCAGTAAACGTACGTGCAAGTTTTTCAATCTTTTGAACCGGTGCTCAGAATTGAAATCTGAGGGCACCAATGAACTCGCAATGCGTGTAATTGCTTAAGGGGACCTTTATCGCAATTGCGTTTTATGCGGGTTGAAAGATAATAATTGAGGATTTAGATTAAAATAAATAAAATAGGTAGCGTACAATTTTATTTATATCTATGATAGTTTTATTCTACAAAGGGGAGTTAAGGGTGGGACCCACAATCACCTAACTACCCATGTGTGGATAAATGAGAGGTGGGGCCCACACGAGCCCCAACCTTTCACCTCCTTTGAAACCTCCATTAAACTCCCTTGCATTTATTGTGACAACCATTCACTTTATTAAGTTTGTTAAACTCTCCACCTTCCTCCCAATTAAATTGCCAACACATTATAATTAATTAAGGGGATTCTCCAATTAATTAATTATAGTATTTGAATCTTAAATCAATTGTTGTGAGAATAAAATAATAGGAAGAGCTATTATTTTAGTTCGCCAATTTTGGTGTTGGATAAAACCTGGGAAAGCTCTGGAGATATAGATAAAGAAAGTGTTCTTCCCTTCGATGAAGAACGCCTCCAACGAAGAACGACGATGCGCCTTCCTTTCTCTTCTCCGCGACGCTGTTCTTCGCGACACCATCTACCGCGACGTTCGTCTTCCACGGATCGACGACATGCGACGTCTTTGCGAGGTAGGGGAATATTTTAAATTTCTCATGATGAATGCGAATTAAATAAATTAATTTGTGGATAGATAAACAATTGATTGAATTAATTTTCTTATTGTTTATCTTGAATTTGAAATTCTTGAAGCATGATAAATATTTAATTTCCAATTCCCCATGTTCTTGATTCTCAAAAACGATGGCCAAACTAATACGGCTATCGATACACACTTTGACCGTGATCTTTCCTTATTCATTGTCCGCGCATTCTTCGCGTGTTCTTCATCCCTAAATAATTAAGCACGCTGGAAACTCAATGTTTCCCTGAGCGCGACATACGAACGCGAAGATCTCGACCCGAGGATCATGGATATGTGTTCGTGTCTTTTTTCCAAGTTAAATCGAAGTTGGAATGGAGTGCAGAAGGATATCGTGGCACGCGTAGGGCGGTCTGGCGGAGCAAGGTTGGCTGGACGAGATGGAATCCGTCGGTGCAGCATGTTGGAGTCGCTATTTTCGTGGGAGAAGATGCTAATTGGAGAGAGGATGAGATATTAGAAGTTGATAAATAATAAAAGAAATTAAAAAAAGGGGTAATCAAAGAGGGGGGGGGTGTGTGGTTGGCTTGGAGTCAAAGAAGGGAGGCAGATATATTTTGGTGGTGCGTGGATTTGGGGTGTGAGAATTTGAAGAATTAAATTAAATTAAAAATAATTATAATATAATAATGTTATTATTATTTTCGTTGGGAAAACCGTATTTTGAAGGTATCTTCTTCATGCGACATCGGTTTCATGAACCGTCAGTGGCAGTGCGACCTAGATTCCGAGACGGACATTCCAAGTCCAATATTGGATGCCTTTTTCGGGTTTTTGGATTGGGTACCCGAAGCGCTCAGAAAATAATAGATTTAATATTATTATTAAATCTTCGACACGCCATAACTCATGCGTGCGACGTCCGATTGGCTTGCCGTCAGTGGTGATGTAATTCCGTCATTAATACGGTCGATTCAAGTCTAATGTTGGATACTAAATTCTGGTTCATGGATAGGGTCCACGAAACACCGAATAATAATAATAATATTATTATTACGGGATCTTGTATCTGACATATCTCTCTCATACGGTGTCGGAATGACAAACCGTCTGCGACATTGCGACCCTAAAATTAAGACAAATGTTTCAAGACAAGTTTTGGATATTTAAGTCAAGGTCGAGGCATGGGCCCCATGAGGCCTGGTTCGCGCGTGTTGCGGTGAAATGCAACCTTTTCACCGGCTATCCATTTTGGACCAATGGGTAATCCATATCGTGTGTTTTTCGGTATGGATCGCAATGGTGTGACTGGTTTGGTTAACCAGTGTCATTTGAAGTACGACCGGGTTGGTTCGAACTCGAAACCAACTAGGCCCTTAGAGCGGAAACACTTATAACTTGAGCACTAGACATCCGATTGACGTGTCGTTGACTATGTTGGATTCCTCTTGATGAGGCGATTCTTTTGGAATACTTCACCTAAGGTTTGGATGCAGTTGGAGTATGACTGGGTTGGATTGTACCCGAAATCCAACCAGGCCCATGGAATGGAATTGCTAATAACTCACAGACCGGACGTCCGATTGACGCGCCGTTTGTTGCGTTGAGACCCCTATGATGAGGCGGTTCTTTGAGATACATCTTCATGGAACTTCGTTATACTTGGAGTGTCGACCAGTAGCTCGTGAAGCGGATCCTCCCGGAGACGAGCATACGGAGTACGATGACCTTGTAGCTGGCTAAGACCTGATGACTGCTTGTCCGATTCATATCGGAATGACTTGACTAGCCCAGTGGGGAGCACTACTGTGTTGGGGTGGCAGACCCGCGGTACTCGACAGGAGGAGTACCTCTGTAGGCTAGTAGGGGGAGCACTACTATGTTGGGGTGACAGACCCGCGATACTCGACAGTGGAGGCATACCTCAGCAGTCTAAGGTTAGTGAGTGGCACCTCGGAGTCGTGGCAGGACTACTGCGCTCGACAGAGGAGGAGTTCTCCAGCAGCCGTGTTTTCTTCATCATGAATAAAAATACTGGTTTGAGCTGAGTCAATGACCTTTGTGTTTTCCTCACGATTGATATGAGTTACTTGATAACTTAGGTATATGTATGGGCATATACCTAGGTAAATGTTATCTGTTGAGATATTTCTTTGTGGTTTATCCTTGTTGGATTTAGTGATACCTTGATGGTCTCGGGGTCCCTACTAAGTATCATTATACTCACCCCTCCACGGCCTATGCCCGCACCTCGTTGTGTTGGATGCAGACGACGGACAGTGCTGTCGGAGGCTGAGTGTACGAGAATTGGACGACACCTGGAGGTGGACCTCACGGCGAGTCGGTACCCGGAGGTGGACCTCACGATGAGTCGGTACCCGGAGGAGGTTGACAGATGAGGGCGCTGAGGAGGCTATCTGTACCCACCCTCCAGGTAGGATCTGTGGTGGACGATCTAGGAGCTGCACTATCTGTACCTACCCTTCAGGTAGGATCCGTGGTGGACGATCCAGGAGCTGCTTGTCACCTTCCAGCTGTTTTGTCTTTTACCTTGTACTTTACAGTTGTGCTTTTATTTCCGGCCCCCCTTACTTTCATCACTACTTTTGTTATTCTGCTTTACTTAGTGTTTGATTCCGCTTGTACTCTGGTTGTGTGTGTTTACGTTTCATAAAGGAAATGCCTTCCCTTTTTTCGGGTTTTACGCCTTTGGTGCTAGTTGCCAGCCCCTGCCCTATGGAAGGCAGGCTTAGGGTAGTCACGACATCGGCCCCGAGGACGGGTCGTGACAAATTGGTATCATAGGAGTCAGTTCTACCGCAGAACATAAGACTCTGATATTTCCTTTATGTGAAGTAATAGTGTTAAGGGTACCGATTGTGGTTTTCAGTTTAGGTAGTCCAGTGTTGGTGCGGCGGCCGATGTATCCATACACCAGGACCATGAATACTGATTTCCGACTCAGTGCACGAAAACACTGATTGCGTGTGTGTTTCCAAAAGTTTTATTTAAGTCAGCTCAACCAGGTTTAAATCGTTTGACCGTGTTGCATCTGTTCAGGATGCTTCCACGCAGAAAGTCAGTTGGAGTTCCTATAGAGTACACGATGACGGCCCACCGAGCGACGAGGATCCGATGCAGGGCCCTCTTGCTATGTTGGCACCTTCATGTGGTGTACCAGCAGCACCACCACCCATTGGGCAGTAGATGCCACCATCCATACTAGCGGACGATGCACACTGACAGAGCGCGTTGCACTAGTTCCAGCAGCAGAGGCCTCCGAGGTTACAAGGCGAGACAGATTCCCAGATATAAAAGGACTGGCTGGAGGTGATTGCTAGAGTTCAACACCTAGTTTAGACACTAGTAGATCAGATGGTGATCTTATCTACTAGTGTTTTCCAGTGAGTGACCATGAGGTTGGCCCGCTTAGAGATGAGGCTTCAGTACATGGATCGATGCCTGAGATAGTACCTTCGGGTAGTGTGCCATCTATATCACTACCTGATGGTCAGCAGTTACAACCGGTGGTACCGGTAGATGACACATGTAGGCATAGTGCCTTACACATGTTTCAGCATCAGATACCCCTCAGGTTCCGAGGTGAGATCGACTCATAGGCGGCTAAGGACTGGCTTGAGGAGGTGGCTGAGAGTTTTCTAGAGCTTATACAGCTTCGGCAGGACGACATGTCAGTAGCTGGGTATTCATCGAGGCATACCGATCGTTCCTGGTACTTGATGACTACGATACAATCAGTTCTTTAGAGCTCGGACCTCAGAGCGAGGTGTGTTTAAAGGACATCCGAGCCAACACTTTTCCTCTATACATTCCTACTTATGCTAAGGTGATAGAGATAACCTTTGTGGTTGAATGTTCTTTGGTTGAATGGATACAACCAGTGAATGTTAGCAATGGGAAAACATGAAAATGGAACCAGTTTCAGAGACTTGGGCGTGTAAAATGTTTCAAGAAGAGGAAGTGTTAAGGAAAGATGAATCTGCAAAGCAGCAGACGTGGAAGCAGAGCTGGGAGAGCAGCATGAGGTGGTGTACATTTCGACATGTTACAACCACCCGCCTTTGTAGTTCCCGCCAGGCTCAGGGAGTAGGAGGGAAGGGGAAGAGAGTAGCTGCATGTGGTCAAGGAGTGTGACCCAAGGGCTCTAGGAATGATTCGAAGTACGGTCTATGTCTACTACTAGCTGCCGTAACAACAAACATTGATACGAATCATCCCTTCCTTCCACAAATCTTGTCCCAGACCTAGAGTTTCTGGTTAATCCGTTGACTTGACCCTCACGTCTAGAGATACCATTGGGAGGAGACTCGATAATCATGCTTACGCCGATAGTGTGATATGAACCTTGAGGTGAGAGTTTTGGTTGGAACCTCTTGGAGGCAGTGTTGAGGCCTTACGACGTTAGTTTGGGTATAGACTGGGAAACTACAATTCATACACAGATTGAATGTATTAGGCAAAAAGGTTGTGGTTTATCTACATTGTTGGGATGAGGTTTTTCCCTTGGTTGGCGAAAAGGGAAACCCAGGCAGCACAGGATAAACTCATGCATAGTAGGGTGCGGCCGATCACTCTTGAGTTGGCCAACCTTACCCTCGTGGTAGTATGTGTTTTGAGTTTTCAGTTCCAAACAGGAAACGAAGGCCTCTAGAGTTCGAGGATGGCGACCACGTCTTTATACGGGTCTCACCTAGACAAGGTATATAGAGATATGGCTGAGGCGGCAAGTTATATCTGAGGTTCAACGGACCTTTCCAGGACCTCAGTAGGGTAGGAGAGGTGGCTTACTGCTTGGTCTTTCCACCACTGTTGCACTGGGTGCACGACGTCTTCCACGTATCTCAGTTGAGAAGATACGTGCACAAACCATTCCACATCATCGACCACAGAGAGTTAGATATCAATGACGGGGTGACTTTCATGGAGGTTCCAGTAGAGATTGAGGATCAACAGGAGAGGGTCCTACGAGGACGGTCGATTACTCTGGTGCACTTTCACTGGCAGCACGAGAATCTCCAGGAGAGCACATCGGAGCGGGAGGCTCAGATTCGTGCTCAGTACCCTCTTTTGTTTCCATAGTGTGCGTTGAAGCTTTACGAGGACGTAAATCCCTGAGGTGGGAGTAATGTAAAGACCCATAAATTTCAAGGATTTTTTTTCTTAATTATTTGGAATTTTATGAGTCTGTAGCTTCTGATATCACTTAATTCCAAGTCCCGTTGTGCCCGGAATCAATTTCTGAAGATTTGTTCAGGTACGTTCAGTAAACGTACGTGCGGGTTTTTCTATATTTTGAACCGATGCTCGAAATTAAAATCTGAGGGCACCGATGAACTCGCAGCACGGGTAATTTCTTAAGGGGACCTTTACCACAGTTGTGTTTTATACGAGTTGAAAGATAATAATTGAGATTTAGATTAAAATAAATAAAATAGGTAGCGTAAAATTTTATTTATATCTATGGTAGTTTTATCCTACAAAGGGTAGTTAAGGGTGAGACCCATAACCACCTAACTACCCTTGTGTGGATAAATGAGAGGTGGTGCCCACACGAGCCCCAACCTTTCATCTCCTTTGAAACCTCCCTTAAACTCCCTTGCATTTATCGTGACAACCATTCACTTTATTAAGTTTGTTAAACTCTCCACCTTCCTACCAATTAAATTTCCAACACATTATAATTAATTAAGGGGATTCTCTAATTAATTAATTATAGTGTTTGAATCTTAAATCAATTGTTGTGAGAATAAAATAATAGGAGGAGCTATTATTTTAGTTCGAAAATTGTGGTATTGGAGAAAACCTGGGAAAACTCTGGAGATATAGATAAAGAATGTGTTCTTCCCTTCGATGAAGAATGCCTCCAACGAAGAACGACGACGCGCCTTCCTTTCTCTTCTCCGCGATGCTATTCTTCGCGACGCCATCTACCGCGATGTTCATCTTCCGCGGATCGACGACATGCAATGTCTTTGCGAGGTAGGGGAATATTTTAAATTTCTCATGATGGACACGAATTAAATAAATTAATTCGCGAATCGATAAAAAATTGATTGAATTAATTTTCTTCTTGTTTATCTTGAATTTGAAATTCTTGAATCATGATAAATATTTAATTTCCAATTCCCCATGGTGTTGATTCTCAAAAACGATGGCCAAACTAATACGGCTATCAATACACACTTTGACCGTGATCTTTCCTTATTCATTGTCCGCGCATTCTTCGCGTGTTCTTCATCTCTAAATAATTAAGCACGCTGGAAACTCAATGTTTCCCTGAGCATGACATACGAACGCGAAGATCTCGACCTGAGGATCATGGATATGCGTTCGTATCTTTTTTCCGAGTTTAATCGAAGTTGGAATGGAGTACGGAAGGATCTCATGGCACGAGTATGGCGGTCTGGCGGAGCAAGGTTGGCAGGCCGAGGTGGAATCCGTCGGTGCAGCATGTTGGAGTCGCTATTTTCGTGGGAGAAGATGCTAATTGGAGAGAGGATGAGATATTAAAAGTTGATAAATAATAAAAGAAATAAAAAAAGGGGTAATAAAAGAGTGGGGCGTGGTTGGATTGGAGTCAAATAAGGGAGGCAGATATATTTTGGTGGTGCGTGGATTTGGGGTGTGAGAATTTAAAGAATTAAATTAAATTAAAAATAATAATAATATAATAATGTTATTATTATTTTCGTTGGGAAAACTGTACTTTGACGGTATCTTCTTCATCCGACATCGGTTTCACGAACCGTCAGTGGTAGTGCGACCCAGATTCCGAGACGGACATTTGGAGTCCAATATTGGATGTCTTTTTTGGGTTTTTGGATCGGGTACCCGAAACGCTATGAAAATAATAGATTTAATATTATTATTAAATCTTCAACACGCCATAACTCATGCGTGCGACGTCCGATTGGCTTGACGTCAGTGGTTATGTAATCCTGTCATTAATACGGTCGATTCAAGTCTAATGTTGGATACTAAATTCTAGTTCATGGCTCGGGTCCACGAAACACCGAATAATAATAATATTATTATTATTACGGGATCTTGTATCTGACATATCTCTCTCATACGGTGTCGGAATAACAAACCGTCTGTGACATTGAGACCCTGAAATTAAGACAAATGTTTTAAGACAAGTTTTGGATATTTAAGTCGAGGTCGAGGCACGGGCCCCATGAGGCCCGGTTCGCGCGTATTGTGGTGAAATGCAACTTTTTCACCGGCTATCCATTTTGTACCAATGGGTAGTCCATCTCGTGTGTTTTTTGGTATGGATCGCAATGGTGTGACCGGTTTGGTTAACTGGTGTCATTTGATGTACGACCGGGTTGGTTCGAACTCGAAACCAACCAGGCCCTTAGAGAGGAAACACTTATAACTTGAGGAACGGACGTCCGATTGATGTGTCGTCGACTATGTTGGATTCCTCTTGATGAGGCAGTTCTTTTGGCATACTTCACATGAGGTTTGGATGCAGTTGGAGTATGGTCGGGTTGGATTGTACCCGAAATCCAACCGGGCCCCTGAAATGGAATTGCTAATAACTCACAGGCCGGGCGTCCGATTAACGCGCCGTCTGTTGCATTGAGACCCCTATGACGAGGCGGTTCTTTGAGATAAATCTTCATGGAACTTCGTGACACTTGGAGTGTTGGCCAGTAGCTCGTGGAGCGGATCCTCCCAGAGATGAGCATACGGAGTACGGTGACCTTGTAACTGGCTGAGACCTGATGACTGCTTGTCCTATTCGTATCGGAATGACTTGACTAGCCCAGTGGGGAGCACTACTGTGTTGGGGTGGAAGACCCATGATGGGGAGCACTACTGTGTTGGGGTGGAAGACCCGTGGTACTCGACAGGAGGAGTACCTCTGTAGGCTAGTAGGGGGAGCACTACTGTGTTGGGGTGGCAGACCCGCGGTACTCGACAGTGGAGACGTACCTCAACAGTCTAAGGTTAGTGAGTGACACCTCGGAGTCGTGGAAGGACTACTGCGCTCGACAGAGGAGGAGTTCTCCAGCAGCCATGTTTTCATCATCATGAATAAAAATCTTGGTTTGATCTGAGTCAATGACCTTTGTGTTTTCCTCATGATTGAGATGAGTTACTTGATAACTTAGGTATATGTATGGTCATATACCTAGGTAAAGGTTATCTGTTGAGATCTTTTTTTTTGGTTTATCCTTGTTGGATTTAGTGATACCTTGAGGGTCTCGGGGTCCCTACTGATTATCGTTATACTCATCCCTCCATGGGCTATGCCCGCACCTTGTTGTGTTGGATGCAGACGACAGACAGTGCTGTCAGAGGCCGAGTGTATGAGAACTGGACGATACCTGGAGGTGGACCTCATGACGAGTCGGTACCCGGAGGTGGACCTCATGATGAGTCGGTACCCAAAGGGGGTTTATGGATGAGGTCACTGAGGAGGCTATATGTACCTACCCTTTAGGTAGAATCTGTGGTGGACGATCTAGGAGCTGCGCTATCTGTACCTACCCTTCAGGTAGGATCCGTGGTGGACGATACAGGAGTTGCTTGTCACCTTCCAGCTGTTTTGTCTTTTACCTTATACTTTACAGTTGGGCTTGTATTTCCGACCCCCCTTACTTTCAGCACTACTTTTGTTATTCTACTTTACTTAGTGTTTGCTTTCGCTTGTACTCTGGTTGTGTGTGTTTACGTTTCATAAAGAAAATGACTTCCCTTTTATTGGGTTTTACGTCTTTGGTGCTAGTCGCCAGCCCCTGACCTATGGAAGGCGGGCTTGAGGTAGTCACGACACGGGCCCCAAGGACGGGTCATGACATATACACCCTAGCAGTCGATCCTCCAGTTGATCCTAGTTATACCCCTCAACAATCCAACTCATTTTCTATGATTTTTTATACCCCAACCATCTTCTATTCTTCTCAATCCCCTTCAGTAACTTGTTATAATCCCTAGTCACATGCTCCTTATTCTCTATGGTTTTTATCCTTTTACAAAAAAGATCTTATGCTCTTGGTTGCATATGCACCAATGGATGTTGATCTTCCTCTATAAGATTTCTAGATCAACTATCCAGCTTGTGTACACTTGAAGAGACTCTGCATCTATTAACCAGGTCTATTGGTTTTGCTCAAGTTCTTATGATCATCAATAAATGATCAGTTCATCCTTAATAAATCAATTTCCTCAGGCAATAATTCTTCAATCTATCTAAAGAAGTCCTGAACTCACTTAAGTGTGTGTAGGAGATGCACACAATTTCTCAGTGGAACTTAATGCATGAATTTCATAGGACTTCTCTAACTAGGTTTGTTCCAATGCATGAAAAGATGATACATAAGTATTGAAAAAACTCTAGCACATATTAATTCAATTTATTATTACTTTATGTTCTTCTCAAATCTGTATATTTGAGCTTCCATGAATTCATTAATACCAAAGTGGTTTTATGAAAAAAAACCATGCATGTGCTTCATTATATTCATGTGAATCATATCACACATGCATGCTATCCGCTACATAGATATATCTTCAATAGTGAAACTCCTATCCGTGAAAAGCTAAAATAGATACACGACTTTACTTAAGGTTATTCATTTTCACCTCCTGGTTCTTCTTGTTCACATAAAACAGATGGATTCATGTAATCTCAAGTGTACTTTTTGTAAAGATTTCATATTAAATAATCACACAATTCTCTATTGCATCCTTCACGAGACTAGGTTAGCCTATGGATGTCTTCTTCTTTACGTGATCAAAGCACACAATTTCTCATCCTTCTTCACATAAATAGTATGCATGAATTCTCAAACCTTCATGTAACTAAGTTAGTTCATGGGATATCCTTTGCATGAACAAGTCACATGGACTCCTTATCTCCTTCGTGTGAATGGATCATGAGAGATATTTCTTCTTCACATGAATATATCATGTAGACTCCTATTCTTCACATGATTAAAACACATGTATTCTTTGTTTCAAGGAGAAATAATATCCCTTTGTGAAGTCTCGAATAAAATCCACAACCCTCAACCCTTTCCTCTATATTTATAGAAATTTCATCATTACCTCTCCTTTAATATTAAAATCTATTCAAGGATTCCCAAGGATCTCAGGATCTAATTTAATGAAAAAAATCATGGTGTTATCTTTTGATGCTGAAGTGGACATGATATCACATGATTGCTGCACTTGATCATGCGACACCTTGGTGTTTCACGTGATATGTTTATTCTTTATGAAACACCTTGGTGGATATTCAATGGAAAATATCCAAATCCTTCACATGATGGAATATTTCCATGACTAAATCTTCACATGATAGAATTTACACACTTTTAATGCGATGGAATTACACGATTTCATGATCTCTTCACTTGATCATCGCTTGTTCTTACAATGGATTTAATCTTCACATGATACTGCAGCTTCATGTGATGTCACTGTTTGATCATTACTTAGTAGTATAAAAGTCTTCATATGATTTCATGCATGTAGGATATTTATTTCATGCATGATCTCAGTTTTATCAACCATGTGTATTCATCACTTTAGTTGTACGATCATGTGAGTGTCTCTTGTATCGAGTGCACATGCAGGTTCATCGATGTTTGGGAGGTTGGAGATGATGGTTCTTTAAATATGTGATGTGTGGGATCCATCAGATGGATTAGATTCATCTGATTGGATGGGTAGTGTTATATCCGTAAGTTTATAACATGGATGAAAAATTCATGTGATTGTGTTAACACATTAGACTTTCTCTTTGTTACGAACCGCTAAATAATGACTTCTGTGTCAGCCACACCTCGATCCGACACTAGGGTTGACAACCAGAACACTATGCACACACCATATGGGGCATGCCACCCCACTCACCCCTAGCATGCCACCGTGTGCACCCCACAGGCACTATGTGACCACTCTATACCCTTTCACCTTCATGCACACACCTGCCTACCTATGCAGGTGCTCTCACTCATGCCACCATGCAGGATTTCTTAGATGAATCCAATGTGTTTGTGATCTTGATACCACAAGAGCATGGTTTATTTGACTTAGTTAGCTTGTATGGTTGGCCAATTTTTTTTCTCAACACTTAGAAAACATCTAAGTGAAATATACCATATGGAAATACATGCCAAACCATAGTCTCAACTTCTCAACAATTCCTTCCATTCCTCATGCATACAATTTATTTTTTTGCATAGTCTTCAGATTATCCCCTCTTTCAATAAAAAATTTCATGGACTTATTCAACTCCTAATATTCAACTTCTCTTTTCAACATGTTGTAAACACCGTGTTATCATTGACACATGTCTTAGGCATTAGGACCAGTTCAACAATGGTCAATAATTGATCTTCTTCTAAATAATCCCTAACACATATTGACCCTTTATCAACAAAAAATACAATTCAACTTCATTGGTCTTAAAAATATACCCATTTTTATTTTTTGGAAATATATCCTCACATCCTAAAGTCAATATGTAATTTAACTCCTTTTATCCCCCTTATTGACAATCAAATGTAAAGGATAAGTGCTGGTCTTCTCATCTCATAATTTTTTTTAAAAATATTCACCACCATTATATGATTATTTCTTGAAGAATAATTAAAGAAGGATGATATCACATGGTTATATTTAGAAAATAGCCTATAGTTGATCAAATCTATGTATACATGAGCTAACTTGGTGTAGAAAAAAGTGATATGTAACCAAGGTTGTCTATTGTATCCAAAGACTACCATGCATGTGAAATCTTGATAAGAGACTCTCAATTATCATTTTAGGAGTTATAATTAATCAAATTTATCAATAAAATGGTATATACTTCACACACTTCAACAAAAACATCAGAAAGTTCAGGTGAAAAAGATATTTTTAACCCTTATTTTCTCACTGGAAACTCCCCCTTGATAATTATTATCAATTCAATCAGAGCAGGGATAAGAGATTGAATGCCATACCACATCTTCCAATTTTGTAAAGATATTCAAAAGTTACAAATTCACCATGTAGTGAATATTTAATAGTTTTAAAACATCAATGATCCCTCTCAAGGGATGTATCCTCCTTAAATTTTCCACACATTAGTTGAAGATACATAAAATATTAGGGAATAAAGAGGGACCTATTGGATTTTTAGAAGCAACTATGAGGTTGAGAGATTACTCTCAACCTAGGAGACTATTTCCTTACTAACTCATCATTTTTACTTTGTGTGAAACCTCCTATTAAATTGTATTCATTTGAGTACATGAATCCTTATTTACTTTAATTTTATTTTTAAATAAATCTAACTATCCAGGAAGGAATGTAAAGAATTTATTGGTTATATGTTCTTACCTATTTGAATTTTCACAAAAGAAACTAGCCACATTGTTTTCTATAGATACTTTATTTCCTTTAGATTTATCAAATTTTAAGTTCCCTCTAATTTCTTATATAATTTTAATTGATTTGGCCAAACAACTAGACACTCTTTCCTGAAACTCTGTCTTCTCAAAATATTCACACAACTTACCACTATTTTTATATTGAATCCTCTTTCCTTTAATAATATAGTGAATATATCATGGCATTCTTATCATAAAGTTATCATATGTGTTACCCCTACTTCTTACATATACCAAAAACTTCTTCTAAACATTCATTTCTGTTCAGAATAGGATGCTTGGATGGATTTATGATCACAAAATTTTTATTTTGATAACTTATTATAATATACTCACCATTAATACCCCTTGATTCACATTTGTTTATTAGAAATGACATGTTATACTAGAAAGGGAATTATTTATGCCCATACCTTTCACAACACTAGTAAAATCCACTGAACTTAAATCTTCCACCTTGATATGCATTCTATCCAGACACTTATTGTTGTTGTACTTCTTCAAACCGAGCCTTATTTTTTTCCTTTGGGGAAGTGATTTTATTGAAATATTTCTTTATGCATTTGATGTAGGATATGATATCTCACTTTTAATCTTGGTAACAATTTATTTGAAACTTTTCTTCTTTTATTCACATACCAAGGCTGTCTTATCACTTTCTTTTCTTACTTTCCGCCCTTTTTGTTGTGGTATACTCTTCAAATTTTTAGATAATTTGTGCATTATTGGTACATACTAGCACTAATCATAATTATGGACACTTATATTGCAAGACTCACAAAAATATTCAAGGAATTCAAATCTGTTCTCTATAGAGAGATTTGTTTTTTATGAAATTCACTTATCTAGTAGAGGTATTATCTTTTTTTCTTCATCCCCACCTAAATACAAGACTTATGTTATTTTCATGAATTTTCATGTTATTAAAGCATTCCAATTCCTTATTCCCAAACTTTGAGCAACACTAAAAAGACTATGGATATTCTTCTCTTCTTTTCTAGTGTAGTCTATTCAGTTTTCAAACATTGTGAAAATTTCAGTTTTTGAGTGGAACCACCACTCTTTTGTAAACATATTGGGGAATAGTTATTCATACATATTTTCTCATCCAAAATTGTTGGGGAAGATTTATTAGTATTTTTTACCATACATGATTTTCTATAATCTTATTTAAAACCTATATCAGCAATTGAAGCAGCATTAGTACATAAGATTGTTTCTGGGTTATGAGACACCTTCTTATTCGAGGATGTTTCCATTTGATATGATTATCTCTTTATTTTCTTATAGTAATGATTATCAATGAAAAATTTTGAGGAAACATATATTTTTCAAAAATTATGGGAAGTTTCATCTTGTAGTGATTCCTAATTCTTCAATCTCACCTCTTTCTCTAAATACTTTATGTTGAGGAATTTCTTGTCAACCTCAACCGATCTTAGAATATATTTCCTATGACAACCATACTCTTTATTACACACTAATTCATGATTTATTACATAATATTACACATAATGAAACCCATAAGATCGATAATTATTGTGTATTTGAGAATTAGGTATACTACATAATAACTTAAAATAGAGAATACATCACTATTATTGAAAAATTTCTTAACATTCTCATATTATTCCATCGCACTTAAAACTGCATGGGATAACCTGCGGACATACATAAGAAAGGGGTGAACTATAAATCCCAGTAATGAAATAAACATGACATAACATGAAGAAAGTATTACATGTTAGAAAAGTGGCATATAAATGAGACATAAAAGGGGTGATAATTATAAACATGAACAATGAGACATGATATAACATGATAATCATAAAGGTAACATGGGAAATGTGGAAACAACTTAAAACATGGAATCATAAACATAGGTTAAGGCTAACCGCAAAGACATCATGATTGAAAAATTACCATGATGTATTAGGTTCACCACCTAATTCCTTTAATGGTGTATCATGAGACTAAAACATTACCCAACAAATTGTATCACAATATAATTTTGGGCGCACCAATCACTTTTATTTCATTCACATGCATAAGTGTGCCAGATAAACCATACAATATAGAATCATTTATCATAAAATTTTATTTCATGATCAAGGATTGTGGAATGCATACATGTAAGTACCCAATAAAATAAGTATAGGTGAATAAAGTTGAATACCCTTGATAGGAAATGGATATGGGTATTCACTACACATTTTTTTGGCATAGAAAATAATGGTGAGATTTCTACAGCATAATAGGGGAAAATAAATGTTCATGTGAAAGATTAATGAGAGTGAAAGGGGTATATCATCATTTAAAAATAAAATGGAAAGTAAGGGGGATATGGAAGAACATATCCCAAAATTAGGAATTTTAGATAAAGGGAATATGTTAATAAAGATACTTGAATAAAGAGGAGAAATAGAGGATCCCTTACCTTTAGAGGGTGATTCCAAATGATTTTGAGGAGCTTCTTGAGAGGCTGGGGGCACCTTGTGAGGACTATAGATAGGGGATAAAAGATTAAGGATGTGATCCAAGGTTTTTTATTAAATATAAATAGGATCTTGGTTGGTTTTATATAATAAATGAGTGGGTAATTCTATATTATTTCTCAAACTTAGGTTTTAGACTATATAATAAAGTAATCAAAACCACAAAACTTCCCATGGTTTTTGCACACGGTTTCTACCAAGGGGGAGTGTTTTTCATTAGTTTATTAGTATCAGGGATAAAATTATTAAAATATTACCCTTGGTGATGTGGAAGTGAGTCACATCTTTAAATAAATTATTTTAAAACCTTAAAATATATTATAGGTTTTGGAAGATTTATAAAGAATTTATAATATTATTAAAATAAAATTAAAATAACCTTATTTTAAATTTTAAATATATACTTGGTCGTGGATACCCTCTATATTATTTATTACATCATTTTTTTGTCATTATGAAGTCATAATACAGATTGCATATTTATACCATATTTAATTTTTACCTAAAAATTTAACTATTTTAGAAAATTATAAAAAATTAACCATTAAATAATTTTGAAATTATGATTCTAAAAATAATATTTATTTTATCTAAATAATTTTCTAAATATGTGAATTTTCACTTTTAAAATAATAATCGACATTTATTGATAAATACTGGGTTTTTTTGACAATAACAGTTTTTAAAACCTTATAAAAATTATATTTGATTTCATCAGAATTATATGATCATTTATATTTAATAAAAATTATTTAATAATAATATTTATTAAAATATTATTTATTTTAAAAATTAATTATTTTATAGAAATAAATGCCTTAATTGAATTTGAATATCACCCAAAAATACGATTTGTGTTTTATTGTATCAAAATCAAAATCATTTATAAAGTAAAAATAATAAGAAAAAAATATACTAATTATTATATAGAATATAAATATTCATAATATTAGGGTCTTGATACATATCCCTTTATTACACCAGCAAATTCCTTAAGGGTAAGGTGTGTGACAATGAGACTTTCATGGGGTGGTTCAACGTACATGGTTTGGGTTGTGATCTCGATGAGATTGAACTTTTACCATAAATAGATTCAATCATGCTTAAGTTGTTGGATCTTAGTTTGGGATTAGTCAAGGGGAAATCCTAGTGATGTTATCTCCCTTCGAAGCTCTGATAAATGGGCTTCATAGGGTACGATCCTACTGGTTGAGGCCACCGCTTCCTTTATCTATGTCAATTATATTTATCAAAACCATATATTTATACTAATCATATGATCATTGTTCAAATATTATATTATCTATGATTAATATTATTAATGGCATTTTATATCCAATCGGATAAAATAAAACCAAGGAAGTATTTTATATAACTTTAATATATAATATGACATTTAATTAAATCACAAAAGAATTTTACTTATAAAAGTTCATGTCATTATAATATCCCCATTCATAAATTTCACCCTCAAAATTTTCATTTCATACACTAAAATAGATTAGGGTAATTCTGTTTCATAACTTCCTCTACTTCCCACATCGTCTATTCAGACTTGTGGATTCTATATAGAACTTTGACTGGGTGTATTTTCTTATTTTGTATAACTATGTATCTATAATATAAGATCTTCACTAGATTATCCTCATATGAAAGATCATTATATAATAGTACACCTCTAGATTGAGTACATGTGAGGGGTCTGGTGTGTACTTCCTCAAGAGTGATATGTGGAACACATCATGTACTTGAGATTGGTTAGGTGGGAGTGCTAGTAGATAGGCCACCACTCCGATGCAGTCAAGGATGTCAAATGGATAGAAGTATCTTGGACTAAGATTTCCATTCTTCCCAAATCTCATGACTATATTCCATGAATATATATAGAGGAAAACATTGTATCCAACCTCAAAATCTAGGTCTCATTGATGATTATTAGCATAGTTCTTTTTTCAACTTTGAGAAACTTTGATGTGTTTCTGAATGGTCTTGACCATTTCCACCACTTCCTCAACCATTTAAGGACTTAATAGTTTGCATTCCCCAAATTCATCCAAACATGAAAGTGTTCTACACCTGTTCCCATAAAGGGATTCATCGAGATCCATTTGAATGCTTGAGTGTAAACTATTATTTTATGAGAACTCTACCAGAGGAATATGTTGATCCTATCCACCTTTGAAGTCAATTGAGCATGCTATCAACATGTCCTCAAGTGTCTGGATAGTCCGATCAGACTGGACATCAATTTGTGGGTGATAATCCATGATGAAGTTCAACTTAGTATCTATAGCATGTTGGAGACTCTTCCAGAACTTGGAGGTAAATCTTGGATCTTGATCATATTCAATAGATAGTGGTGTTCTATGAAGCCTCACCACTTCTCTAATGTATATCCTTGCAAGTTGATCAAGTGATAAGACCTCTCAAATTGCAATTAAGTGAGAAATATTTGTAAGATGATCCACCACAACCAATATAGTATTATTTACTCTTGATATTTTTAGAAGACCAGTGAAAAATTCCATGGTTATGCTTTCCCATTTCCATTTATGTATAGGTAATGATTTCATCATCCCCTTGGATTTTTTCCTTTACACCTTAACTTGATGAAATATAAGACATATTGATGTATATTATATGATCATCTTCTTCATATTATCCCACCAATAGTGATCTCAAAGATCTCGATACATCTTTGTGCTTTCTAGATAGATGGAGAAGGTCAAACTATGTGCACCATCCAACATATACTTCATTAACTCAAGATTTTATGGTATTCATAGTCATGACCCAAATCTCACAACTCATTTATTAACATTAAACTATGAAGATTTAACTTTTCTTATAGCTTCTACTTTATTTTAAATTCCCACATCATCTCTTTGAGCATAATTTATCCTCTCTAGAGGGAAAATTTAGAAATAATTTTTGAAAGGATTGATAATATTGCTTTCTTTATGATTCCCATGTCCATCCTTTTCAAGTATAAGAAGCTTGGATCCTTCTCAATTATCATCAATGATAAAATTTATGGATCTTTTATTATTGTAGAACTTTAAACTTTATTTTCCTTCCCATGATGGTAGTGTATTCAATAGTCATAGTCCTTAATCAGCTCTAACCATCTTCACTGATGTATATTCAACCCTTTTTGTGTGATTATATACTTGAGTATCTTGTGATCCATATATATTTCACAATTCTCTCCAAAGAGATAATGCTGGCATATTTTCAGTGCAAAGATCATTGCAACCAACTCTAGATCATGCATTGGGTAGTTCTATTTGTGAAATTTCAATTTACCTAAAGCATAGGCTATCACTTTTTTCATTATTATTTAATACACAACCCAATCCCTTATTTGAAGCTTCACTGTATACCATGAAAAGTTATCCACTTGTGGGTTGTGTAAGTAAAGGTTCAGTAGAATCTCTCTTCACATTCATTGTTCCAAAAAAACTTGACTCTCTTCTGAGTTAACTTGGTTAGAGGGTTTCAACTATGATAAATTTATCAAAAATCGACGATTGTACCAAGATAATCTAAAGAAACTCTGGATTTATATCACAAATTTTGGCCTCATCCATCCTTCAATTTCTTCTATATTTTAAGGTTATAAAAATATCCCATGAATTGTGATAATATAACCCAAGAATGAGACTTCATTCAACTAAAACTCACATTTTTTGTACTTTGAATAATGATTCTCCTTTTATATGGTCTTTAGCATAGTGCTCAGATTCTCCTCATGCTCCTCCTTTATTTTGGAGTATATTAGAATATAATCTATAAAGATAACCTACAAATTTTCAAGGTAATATCTAAAGACTCTATTCATCAAGTCCATACAAATTTATGGAGCGTTGGTGAGTCTGAATGGAGTTACTATGAACTCATAGTGACCGTACCATGTATGGAAAGAATTCATGGGGATATCCTCCTTCACCCTTACTTGAAAATACCCTGAATGAATATTCAACTTGGAGAAGTATTGGGCTCGACACAGTTGATCAAACAAGTCATCAATCCATGGATGATGATACTTGTTCTTTATCATGATCTTGTTGAGATCATGATAATCAATACAAAGGTACATTGACCCATAATTTTTCTTGAAAAAGAGGACTGGTGCACCCCAAGGTGAAGCAATTGGGCGTATGAACTTCAAATCCTCAAATTACAAAACTACCATTATATATAGAGTATTGGATAATTATAATTCCCCAGGTATAAACTCGATTGAAAAATCAACCTCCCGACTAGAAGAAAGTCCAAGAAATTCTTTGGGAAACACATCAGAATATTCCCACATAATGGGAATGTCTTTGAGGATGATATTTTCCATATAATCAATCATTTGAGAAAGATATGATTTATTAGAGAAATAATATCCATGGTTGAGATTTTTATTCTAAAGAAGATTCATCCTTCTCCTTGAATTTGTACAAAACCAGAGGATGATTCACCATACAAAGAGTGATTTCCTTATCATGGAAATTTATGTTGTGTAATTCCCCGACCCTAGTTACCCAGAGTTAGTGCATTATTACATAACATTGGCATGATCACAAGAGATAAATCCTCGAAAGACCAATTAGTTTAGTAGCCTTGGAAGTACTAGATACATACATAAGTTTTACATTACATCATGAAATGAAAAAACAAAAAAATTGTGTCCCCTTTGAACACACTCATATCCCTTAGCCTATTTCTGCTAGTTAATCATAATATACTTCTTTTCATCCTGGGAAAAATAAAACATTTAAAGTGGTGATCTTAGATGCTCATTAAGTATAACAATATAATGAAAACTATCATAAATAATCATAAACATTTAAGGAAATGTATAAGACTAAAATAAAAGCCTTTTAAACATAAACTTCAGTATAATATGGAAAATATAAATCAAATAATTCCATTTACTTATTCACATGGATATTATACTAGTTGAATAATCACATGCAATATCAATAGCTAATTTCATAATGATGGAATGCATAATGTAGAACATCAAAACCACAAAGTTAAGGCCTCGTTCCAGGACTACAAATAGGATTTTGTCAAGGCCTTGTGCCAAGACACTAGTTTGTCTCATGAGACCTACCGGTACATCTGGGAGCTATAGCGGGCTCCACCCATCACTTACTAAGTTCAATGCATTCCTTATATTAAAAGGTTGAAACATAATATAAATATTCGTATTAAAACCAGCATAGGGAATATTAATACTTTAACCATAAACCATGAATGGTATAAAAATAACTCATCCATAATCAAACATATTGTAAAAACTTCAATACAATATGGAAGATTATATCATATTAAATGAACTTCAAAAAAGTGTAAAATTCATCAAAGGATGTTTACATAGATGAAATCAAAACTATTTGAGAGAAATATCTCTTTCTATTTTGAAATCTTTTAAAAGTAACATAATTATAAAAGAAAAAATTTATTTTGAAAATATTATTATAATATTGTAAGCAAATATTTAAAGGTGTTATAACGGTTGAAAATAGCCACACCCTCCGCATAAGTTAAAAAAACCATTCTTATCTTCATTTGTCGAAAAGTTCATAAAGTACCTTGTTTGGAAAACGACGGAAAGATTCCTTTCAAAACATTTTATAAAAAGTAAAACAAGGGTATAAATGACTTTAACCCATATTATAAAAAATATTAATTTTTTTTGAAATACTTTCTTAAGAAACACAGATGTGGATGATACAGAAGTCCCATTAGATACTTACGTATAAACAACCTCAGATAAATAAAGAGATTGTAAAATTAACCCGTACCTTGTACTTTTCCTTTGTTGAGGGTACATTAACCTCCTGTATAATTGTTAAATCATTGTTAATAAATTATACAAGAACCAAATACATAAATATGATATTATATATGATCTTATAATATTTCTTTGTTAATAATATTTAATATTTCATTAGTATCATTGTTTTGGGTGTTAACTGACTCATTTTCCTTTATATGTTTGGTTATGTAAGTAATGTTTATTATGGATATGATGTATTTCATTCATATCTAGAATGATATTAAGTTCTTAAACATTATTTTAAATCATAAAATAAAAATTATTCTTGAATGGTTATGATGGGAATGAATCTCATCGCGTTTGTGGAGACGATAATCCGTACGTACGCACGAGCGACAATATCATTCTATTGATGGTAAAATCGTATGTAATTAGATGTTATATCATATATAAAGAATAATTAACATGTTATATTTATTATTTAAATCAATTATACTCATTATTATACCCATCCAAATATTGAAGTGTTGAATAACAAACTACACCACGACATGGAGATGGTAAGCCGTACGTACGCACGTATGGTAACTTTGTCATTCATAGGATGGATAGAATAATGAATATGGTTATACCATATTTATAATAAAATCATAGTATTTAGAAGGTACTGGAGTTATTATTTTAGTGTATAAACAACAAAGAAAGAGGAAGTGGAAGAAAAAAAGAACTTTGAAAGAGGTGATGAAATTATTACCTCTTCTTTAGGTGCTTTCTTTTGATTTGATCAAAAGGGCACCTTAGGTTGGATTTATGATCAAATTAAGGAATCTAGGTTGAATTTAGGGTATTTGGGAGGATATTTGATCAGGGGTTGGCTGAGACAAATGGATTTGGAGGTGTTATTTTGAGAGAAGGGGAAGTACCCTTTTATAAGTGAGGTGATGGTCACTTTAGAAAAAACTTGAAATATTAATTTATTATAAAATAATATTCGATTTATAATGTATCCAAAAGAATTTATTTTTAGGATAAGGTGGGGATGGGTCGAAAACCTCTCAACCAATAGGTTTTAGACAGTTTTAGGTCACCATATTAACCTTATCTTTTAGATTTAACTCTTATTTAAATAGTTTAACTTTCACAATGTCTTCTTGTATTTTTATATTACATGGTTAATAAACTTACTATAAAAATAAAAGATAACCCCAAGTGGTTACTTATTGACATATATAACATTATCTAAGTCTTTTGTCCTAACCTTAGATTTTTAGGAATATCATCTCATTTAATAATATTTTATTTGTTTTAAAAACTCATTTATGTCAATTTTGACACTATTTAGTATTTTGTTTTTTGTGAAAGTCATAAAAAATTTATCACTTCGAACAAAATTTATTTAATAAAACCTAAAATTTAATATTTACCTATAAAATTAGTGGAATGCATGAAAATTATCAATTTACATTTATTTGGATATTTATAATATCAATTATTTTAATCTTTCATTAATAAGGTAATTACTGCATCATCATTGTGTCATAAATAAATTTAATTATTTAATGTCTAAAAAATTATAAATAAAATACCATTATGTAGGAAATATTTTTAGATTTCTAATGAATATTTATAGTTGAATTTATCCTATACATAACCTTATATTAAAAATGTTTTAGTTATTAAAATTTGAATTTAATACTTTTAACTCTTCTTTAAATAAAATAATAATAAATGTTCTAATCTAATCCAAGTGAATCAAAGAAGATCATATTTTATTCCTAAGGCTTATTTTGTTCGAAATACACTTATTCAATAGAATTAGGACATGTATTAGGGTAATTATAATATCATTTTTACCTTTAATTATCCTATTTACTTTCAACCGTGGTAAATAAAATTCAAAATTTACTATTCACCATAAAATATTTACATCATATTGAACTAAATTTTACTTACTAATGTCAACCATGTCTCTCAGATTTTTAAAATTAAATTCATAGAAGTGGTAAAATTACATTTTATGCAAATTTGCAAATATGCCTAGAAGGTGGGTAAAAGACGTTAAAATGTTCAATAAAATTTTATATTGCTAATTTTATTATAAAATGAATCCAATGAATTACATTGAATTTATATAAGTATTATGTATCTATTTTTAACTAAAATAAATTTAAATAAAATAAATAATTATTTTAATAAAAAGTAGGTTTTAAACAATAATGGAGCGTTTTTCACTATTTATAAAAAATTGAAAGTTTTCAAAAAAATACCAAAAATTTACCCAAAGATAATTTTGATATTAAAAATTCAAAAATGATGTATATTTTAACTAATTCAGAACATAGAAGTTGCATTAATTAATCTAAAATTAATTCCTGTTGTCAAAACCAAAAAGCGGGTTGTTGAGAAGTAAAAACTATCAAAAGATTGATATGTGTTTATGTCCAATTGAAATGTAAAATTAATTCCAATGACCTAAATTATATTAAATGATAAAATATAATATAATTATACTTTAAAAACATCCAAATGTATAATTTAACACTATAAATAATTTTGATTAAAAAAGTTGTTTTTAATTAAAATTTAATATTTTTCACTATTCATCAGAATATGAAAGTTATCAAAAAAGTACCAAAAATTTAACCAAACTAAATTTTTATGTCTATTTTCTAAAGAAGAATTTTATTTTGTCAAATTAAATATATAAAAGTGTCAAATATTGGATTTAAAAAGGGTTCTCCATTAAAAGGTAGTAAAATTGCATTTTTTGAAAGACACTTCTTTTATTTGAAAAATTAAATTTGTATGTATATTATGTATAAGAAACACAAAAAATGAATATTAAAATTATATAGGATATATATATATAATTTAAAATGTGGTTAATAATATTCATAACCTCTTTTTAAATGGAAATTTTGATAGGCCGTGATGCACTTGAACTCAGTGTTGCATGTAGCGCAAGCCATTGAATTACTTTAAAGAGATAACGTACTATGGAATCCTGGAGTGTTACATGATGACTCTATATAAGTAAATCCAATACATGACTAGAATGCATCAAATTCCACTAAAGGGAGTAGGAAAAGTTTTTCTGAGAAGTTCAACCCACAAATTTTGATAGGGGAGGAGTTATATACTTGGGATATAATAATTGCCCCATTTTCCATTTTCATCGATAGCTCTACTTCCATGATTTGTGTTGGTGTTTGAATAGTTCTAATAAACTTTAATGATATGAAGGAATGCATATAAATAGAATAAAAAAGTACATTCCCGATTCTTGAATGAATAATTAACATATCTATCACCACTTCATTTTCAAGATCCACCTTAGTGGTTGTAATGGCATAAGATCACCCTTGTTTCCTTAGAGGTTATTGGTTGTCTCCAAAAACCCTTGTCTTAGTGCATTAGTTTGAAAAGTGACCTTTTTCCTTGAATTTTAAACAATGAACAATACATTGAGGGTTTACTGGAGCATTCCTTTCCTCCATCGCATTAGTGGGTTTCTCTCATCGACAATCACTAACTAGGTTTCCATCCTTCCCACACCTAAAGTGTCTCGAATAGGCTTGAGTCGACCCCAAACTGGTCACCTAAATTAACCTAAGAGAAGTGTCGAGAGGCATTCCCAATCTTCTCGGGCTAGAAACTAGTTCCAAGGCATAAACATAGAAACAACAAGAATAATTTCACCCAATAAAATAAACTGAATAGTGAAAAAATAAATATATCAACCCAAAATAAATGTAATTACTAAACTGAACACCATTTATACAAAACTGAAAATACAAAAAAAAAAGAAAAAAGAAAAACCCAAACTGAACCTAATGACTATAATGTCTCAATGTGACCATGAGTGTCACTCTATAATACCAAAACCAACCATCACTCATGGCGATCAAAACCAAGATGGAACCTACACCAGAAGCTAAAAATAAGAAAGAAATATAGGTGTGAGTATTAAAACTCAATAGAAATTCCAAAAAAAATATATTCTCAATAAACAACATTTAAATAAAAGAAACATCAACCTCAGGTTTGAAATACAATATAAAAATCTAAGTTTTCACACACATATCCTCTTTAAAAACCAAACACGGCCCATTGTGCTTTTTTCATTCAAATCTATATTCTTTTCCAAGAAGAATACATTATCATTTTAAAGAAGAATGATGGAGTTTTTATTTAAAAAGGGGAAAAAGTGAAAAAAGTTCTCAAAACATTTTTCCATAAACACTTGAAACCATTTTTTCATTTTAGCAAGAAGCTACAATATACAAGGAAACAAGAATAACAAACCTACAACAAGGGCAATGAAAAATATCACACAAGAGTAACCAACCAACAAATGAATCTCAATCATCCACCATAAATAACTAAGTGTCAAAGAACATGGGATAAACTAGGAGCTAAAGGGATAATATAGAATATACTATACATTTGACTCATCCTGTAGGCATGCCTTACCCGATGACATCAATTCTCTCCCACATGCTTGATCTCACCCTACCTGGTCTAACCAAGGGGAACAATCCCATAGAAAAGAAAAGTACATGATAAGGGACACTAGATATAGAAAAATCATAATCCAGTGCACCAATCATTAACCTAAAATCCACTAGCTATGATAGGTTCCCATGTCAAGACTAAAGTGGGGGTGAACCAACAATGCCAAACAAGCAGCCAATCACATGAACATATATCATATACATGAAACACACACAACAAGTCACCCCTGAGTCACCCCAAGGACAACCTCTTTCCTTTCAAAATTTAAAACACAAGGGAGTCTCTCAGCCTAGACCTCCCACAATATTCAACATAACCAAGTCAAGATGATTATCCAAGGAGAGTTCTCAAGACAACCATTCTTACAAAGCACCAAACGGGCCTTAAGCACCCTTTAAGAAAACACCCATTCTCAATGAAACAAATACACCATTCCAAGAAGGTTCAAATAAACCATTTTTCATTTGAAAACATTTAAAAAATTCCATTTAATCACCCACACCACATTTTCAAACCAAACCCACTTTCATCAAAATGCTAAATGGGCCGCACACCATCATCACATGCCAAACCATTTTCCAAACCATAAAACATACACCACTTTAAAATCCAAAACCATTTAGGAAAAATCTATTCAAGAAACCCAAACCATCATTTTAGAATCCAAATACCTTTACTAAACCAAAACTATGCTTTAAAAATCACAAATCACTCACAAAATCCAACTGGGCATTTTATCAAACACGTGGTTTGCAACACTTAACAAAACAATTCCATATATTTCCAAAAAAGAAGGAAATCACCTCATTTCACGATAAAAAAATATTCCAAAAATCATACATCACTAATTAACATCCAAGTAAGGTGAAAAAAACAAGAAACTAATGATTATTAGATTGAAAGGACAAGTGCAAAGGGAAACCTACCTCAATCTCACGACGCTTTAGCAACGTCCACCCGAAAAAACCTCAAAAAGGTCCAAATATGAAAGAACATACAAGAGGAACCTTAAAAACACATAAAATATAATTTAAACCAAGGGAAACATAAAACCTAGATCCAAGATATCATGGAATAAGATAAACCACAATGAGAATGGAAGGAGAATGAAGAGAAGGAACGTATGAGAAGATTGCCTTGAGAAATCACCGTAAAACCATGAAGAAAACCCTAGATCCACACCTTGGTAGAGAAGAGGAGTCTTGGATAAGAAGGGAGGGGATCTCTTTAGGTCATATGAATTTGGAGTGGGAGGGAATGTGAATTTTGTGGTTACAAATTTGAGAGGGTAAAAGATGAATTTTATATTTTTAATGACCTAGACAGGTCGCATGGTTAGCCCACATGGTTTTCTAAACTGCATGGAAACCATGTGTACCTCACTGTACAAGAGGAACAAGACACATGGTTTGCCAAACCGTGCAACAATCATGCAGTTTCCACTATCCAAAATAGAATTTGGTAGCATGGTTTCTTGGAGGATGAAGCACGATTTTCCCTAACCATACACCAACCGTGTGCCACTTGCTGTCAAGCCCAAAAATCCCATTTTTCACCAAAATCTCCTTGAGAAAATAAAGAATAAACATGGGACCAAAAATAAACAAAGGAAAACCTAAAAAAAACGAATTTGAAAATTCTCCCCACCATTATACTTTATACCCTCAGAAAGCTACAAAATCTCTAGTTGATTGATCAAAGACAAAGGTTCACAAACTCACACGATTTGATTTACCAATCCAAAAAGCACCTTGACTACCATTAAGATGAAACACACACTCCTACTTAAAATAAACCAAAAAAATAAAACCACTTCTTAAAAAAATGATGGAAAAATTGAACCACAACTTCCACAACCTTCCTTCAAACAAGACCGTTGGGAATAATCCTAAAAATTCCAATGTTCCCCTAGACTAAAAGAAACTCAAAATAAAATAACCCCAAATGAAACCACCCATTTTCAAGATAAGACCAAATACTAAGCCATATTATCAACATGAAAGGGTGAAATGGACTCCCCACCATTATAAACCAACTAGAACCAATAAAATCCATAAGAAACCTCAATAAGATACATAGTGGGTCTCGCCACCATTAAGAACTGATCGACTTAAACCAACTTGAGAACTCCCCACACAGACCACCCCCACCACAAGGGGGGGGGGAATGAAAGAAACTCCAAACCAAGAGGAAAACCAATGCATGATTCATCATCTGTATAGGACACATCCATCTCCAAATGAGCATAACCAAAACAAAAACCGATCCATAAAGTCTAGCCACACAAGAAAAACCAATCATATATTCACATCTGAAAAGGCACAACCACTAGAATTGTGTGAGGATAAGACCACCAAGATTTTTTCAATGAGGAGAAACTTACAATGATAAGGAAAACTACAATAAGAACATTTAAACTTCTTACAACCCAATAGTGTAGATAATATCTAATTCAAGGTTACCCACACCCTCATAAATTCCTAACCACATGAAGAGATTCACTATGGGACCTATGGCTAGAGCCCTGATGTCTTGAACCATCTACTTCCCCACAGTCATGGGATGATAATACTCGATCATAACTCCTTCTTTTGGTGTCACGAGTAGAAACATAGCACCCCAGATAGAACCAAAAGAACATGACACACCACAAGACTCAATTTACTCCAACAAGGCACCTTCACCAAAATAGAGATTCAAAATACACACACACATCATCCTCCTCCACCCCAAATGTGAGGAAAAAAAACTAGGCACACAATAGAACACCCCTCCACTCAAAACAAAAAAATTTATAATTTCCAAAAGATACACATTCATTAAAATAGGAGTTCATAAAGACACACAACAACCTTCATTATTACAAGTAAAGAAAAATACAAAAAAACACAACCACTACAATGGAAGGAATAATCAAACATAAAGGGTTTTAAAATTGAACACAAGACAGCACCTTATTCCTGCAAGTGGGATGTGGTGTCTTTCGAAGGGGTGGGTCTGGATCCACATCACTTCCTAGAAACACCCCAATAGAAATAATACATGACCAAATTCATGCCTCCCTATACACAAGAGGTTTATGACTAGAAGTGAGTGCCTCAAGTGAAACCTTGGGGAGACTATAACCTTTTTATCATGTAATAGGATCAAAAATAAAAAAAATATAAATAATCAGAGTAAATATACAAAAATGTGAATATAACATATGTAACAACCCGAACTTTTTAATAATATTTATTTCCTAAATTTGTGTGTTATTTTACACTCAACAAAACTATATCCTTTAATTAATGAAGTGAGTATAATTAAATGAGACCTTTGGGTTTTCAACTATTATGTGACCGTTGGTCAATATGACCATTGGAAACTAAACTCCTTACGTTACAATTATTGTTTATAAATACAAGTGATCTTGGTTAATTAATACTGAAAGAAGAGTTGATGACCTTATCCAATAGACTTGGTCCGTACAAAGCCCATCTGTCAGAGCTTGGGAAGGAGGTAGCATCTCTGGGCTTTGCTATAGACCAAGCCCAAGCTGATCTTCAACATGTGAAGCTTGAACGAAATCACCTAAGGGAGAAGTTCAAGTTGATAGAAATCACCACTCATGCAATGTTGTCCGAGCCGACCCATGATTCTATCACTATAACATACCTTACACTTAGGTCCTATGTTGGTGTTATAAGGGGATATGTAACGAGGCCTTAGATACATTTCATAATACCTTGGTATAAATAAAATTTTTATTTCTTATTATGGTAAAATTTGTGATTTTCAAATGTCCAGATAAATATAGGATGAATATTACTAATGAATTTTGGAAAAAAGGGTATTTTAAAATATTTATGTAAACTTTAAATAATTAATAATGTGAAATAATTTCCAAAAAATGGTCTTCTATAATTGTGATCAGTAAGGAATTTAGAGTCTCATAAGATCAACTTGATTTTTAGTAAATAGTAAAGTATGAATAGTAACATACCCTTATTAACAGTAATGAATAGTAAATCAGCCAAAAAAAATAAAAACTTCACTCATTAATGTATAAATACAATTTACACATCTTAAAAGTGAAAAAATGATCATAGTATAAGTTTTTTTATTTTTGTATGTCATAAATACTTTATTTACAATTTTATAATTAATTTAACAATTTAAAATGGAAATTTATTTTCATAAAATATAATCATAAATTGTTACTTTATTGTCTTATGGTTATACGATAATTTTATGGGACCTTTATTACCTTCTCAAGGTATTACAAAATAAGTTATAGTTTTAGAGTTGTTTTTTTGAATAAATAATGATTTTATTTAAAAATTAAATTAAAAATATTTAGAAAATTATTTTAATAAAATGGATTTCATTTTTGAATTCGTAGCCTCGATATTAGGTTAGGGTAAATTTTTGGGATTTTTCTGAAACAGTTGAATTTTTGGTGAATAGTAAAAACACAATTTTGAGTTTTGGGTGTTTAATGACATCATTGATGGTGTAATCATGATGTAATAAACCTGGTCGAATTATGAATAGTAATATGTATTATGAGGTTTCCCATGTGACAAATATCATGGGAAAATACTATGATAAACCCATGGTTTTGAAAATACCACCGATGATGTCACGACCCGTCTCTTAGGGCCTGTGCTGTGACTACCCCAAACCCGCCTTCCATAGGCCAGAGGCTGGTGACTAGCACCAAAGGCGTAAATCCCTAAACTGGAAAGACATTGCCTTTATAACTTGAAAATTAATACAATAGAGTACGATCTGGAAACAAAACACTAAATAAAACTGTATACAAAAGGAGTGCTGAAAAGTAAAAAGGGGGCCAGAAATACAAGCCCAACTGTAAAGTACAAGGAAACTGAAAGTAAAAGTATTGGAAAAAGGGAAAATGGCTCCTGGATCATCCATCAGGAAATCCTACCTGGAGGGTAGGTATAGATAGCCTCCACAGTACTCTACGTCCGTCCGTCTCCTCCGTGTACCGTCACGCCGTGTGATCCACCTCCGGGTACCATCCAGTCCTAGTACACTCAGCCTTGGTTAGCACTGTTCGTCGTCTGCATCCAACACAATGATTTACAGGCATAAATCGTGTAGGGGTGAGTATAAAGATACTCAGTAGGGACCCCGAGACCCTCAAGGTCTCACAAATCCAACAAGGATAAACCATAAAGTATGAAATCAACAAATAACCCTACTTAGGTATATGCCCATACATATACCTAAGTTATTAAGTAATCCATCTCAATCATGAGCTAAACACAAAAGTTACTAACTTAGCTCAACCAGGATTCTTATTCACATTATCAAAACCAGGGATACTGGAGAACTCCTCTGTCGAGTACAGTGGGCCTTCCGTGACACCTAGGCGCTTCCCACTAACCTTGGACTGCTGAGGTACTCCTCTTGTCGAGTACCGTGGGTCTGATGCATCACCATGGGTCTGCCGCGTCACCAAGGCGCTCCCCCTCGTAGCCTGCTGAGGTACTCCTCCTGTCGAGTACCGTGGGTCTTCCGCGACACCAAGGCACTCCCCACTGTGGGTCTCCCGCGACCCCAAGGCGCACCCCACTGGGCTAGTCGAGTCACTCCTAGTCGAAACGGTCAGCAGTCGTCAGGTCTCAGCCAGCTACTAGGTCTCTCCACTCTGCTCGCTCGTCTTCGGTAGGATCCACTTCACGATCTACTAGTCGATACTCCAACTATCACGAAGTCCCATGTAGAAGTATCTCAAAGGTCCTCCACGTCATAGGGGTCTCAACGCAGCAGACGGCGCGTCAATTAGACGCCCGGTCTGTGAGTTATTAGCCTTTTAGTTCTAGGGGCCCGGTTGGATTCGTGCATGATCCAACCTAACCGTATCTCAAATATACCCCAAACTCCGATGGGGTATACTCAAAGGGACCTTCATGCTCCAAGAATACCAGCGCCGCTGACAGTTCGTCAAACGGTCGTCCGGTGCCAAAGATATGGCCAAAGAAAGTAAAGGGTCGGTAGTGGGCCCGAGTCCGGTCCCACCCGGTCGGACCGACCCGGTTCGAGCTAGTCTGGGCCGACCCGGTCAGACCTGAGGGCCTGGACCAACCCATTGGTTGGGACTTCCTGTTAGGTTCGGCCTGACCCATTGGGCCCTGCCCAGCAGGCCGCGTGGGCGGTTCGGCACGGGCTCGGGGCTGGTTCGGCCCGGAGCGCCACGAGGGTGCGGCCAGGCCGGTTTGGCCAGGGCGCCACGAGGGGGTGTGACTCTGACGTCACATGGCGTGCGGGGTGTATGGGCCTGTGCAGTTCGTTCGGGCGCTCGAGAGGCGGCCGAGCAGGTCGGCAGGCAGCCGGGAGGCGGCCGGGCAGGCCGGCGGGGCACGGGCCGGCTCAGGGCAGTGGCTCGGCTCTGCGAGTAGCGCGACCGGTGGGGTGCCGCCGGGGCCATTTCGGCCGGTTGCGATGCGGGTCACTGCAAGGGCCATGCAGATTATGGAGGCCGCAGGTAGCGCGAACTTTGTCTTTTCCGCCTTCATCACCTCATTGCTTCATCGCCATGCCGAAGAATATCACAAAATAGATCGACGGAGGGAGTCGGGCCATGTTAGTTTGGCTCTCACCCTCCGCGATTAGGGTGATAACAATTGGTTCATCAAGGTAGAAGAATGAAGAACAAAAACTCACTCGTGAAAGGAAACATATCCTCGTTCTTCGTTTTGAAAGAAAAGAAGAACATGGCACAAAAAAGAAAACAACCCCTACCTTTGTTCGTCGATCACCAATGAAGTCGCGGGAAGAAGACGAAAGTGATCATCGTTCTTCGCGTCCATCACACACTTCCAATCCTGAGCTCGTGTGTCGGCTCGTTGATGATGAAGTGGAGGGAAGTTCGGTTGAAGACGTCCCATGTCGGTAGAAGCTCCGAGGAAGAAGTCAAAGAAGGTCGGCGTTCTTCGTAGTCGAAGGCAGGAGATTTCTCCCAATAATCCTCCTCTCAAAGCTGCCACCAAAATGAACAATGCCAACCAAAATAATAATATATGGTGTTAATCTATTATTTAATTTTTTGGCACAAAATTCAAAATGGTGAATTAATTAACTTGGCTCCCCCTTAATTAATGTGGAGGATTTGGCACCATTAAATTAGGGGAGTTGTCACCAATAAAGGAGGGGGGGTGTGTGATACTCTCCCTCATTAATGAGGGGAGTTGAGAGGTTTTCCTCTCCCACCATTAATAAGGTTGTTTAGTCCCATGTGGTCCCCACGTCGTAACCTCTCGCGGGAGGTTAGGTTAGGGTGGTCCCCACCACCATAACCTCTCATGGGAGGTTAAGGTGTGGTGGTCCCACCTCGAACTTCCATGAGGATGTTTTAACCAACAAATAAAAAATAAGCCACACACTTTATTTTTTATTTACTTCATTCTCTAAAAACCCAAAAACTATCTTTTAACCTCGACCCACTGCTGTCGAGGTGATAGCTTTCTTAAGAGAATATCGGCGCTGTGAGTTCAATGATGTCCTCAGATTTCAATTCTGAGCACCGTTTCAAAAGTTATAAAAACCCGCTCGTACGTTTAATGAACGTACCCGAACAAAACTTCAGAAATTGATTCCGGGCACACCGGGCCTCAGAATCATGTGCCGTTAATTTTTGCAGACTCATAAAATTCCTATGTATTTAAGAAAAAAAAATTTCCATGGAATTTATGGGTCTTTAAATTCTCCCCTCCTTAGGGATTTATGTCCCCATAAGCTAAAACTCAAACTAAGAGAACAAGTGGGGGTACTGAGCACGCATCTGAGCCTCCCGCTCCCATGTGCTCTCCTGGAGGTTCCTGTGCTTCCAGCGAACGTGCACCAAAGGTATCGACCGTCCACATAGGACTTTCTCTTTTCGATCCTCAATCTCCACTAGAACCTCTGTGAAAGTCTCCCCATCGTCGACGTCTAGCTCTCCATGGTCGATGATGTGGGAAGGGTCGTGCACGTATCTCCTCAGCTGAGATACGTGGAAGACGTCATGCACCCAGTGCATCTGAGGTGGAAGAGCTAAGCTTTATGACACCTCTCCAAATCTGCTGAGGACTTGGAAAGGTCTGATGAATCTCGGAGATAACTTTCTGCCCCAACCAAATATCCGTAGTCCTCATCAAGGTGAGACCCGTAGAAAGGCGTGGTCGCCACCCTCAAATTCTAGAGGTCTCCATCTCCTGTCAGCATATGACTTCTGTCTATTCTGTGCAGTCTTCATCCTCTCCTGGATGATTTGCACATTCTCCGTGGTAGCCCGTACCATCTCTGGTCCCTCTAGTGCTGACTCCCCAGGGCCAGTCCAGCACAAAGGTAATCTGAAAGGTTGTCTGTATAATGCCTCAAAAGGTGCCATCCCTATGGTGGAGTGATAGCTTTTTTTGTATGAAAACTCTAACAAAGGTAAGTGATCCTCCCAGCTGCGAACGAAGTCGAGGACACAAGCACGCTGTATGTCCTCGAGGGTCTGAATGGTCCGCTCAGTCTGGCCATCCGTCTGAGGATAGAAGGAGGTGCTCAGACGAAGTTGTGTCTCGAAAGCCTCCTATAACCCCTTCCATAGCTGGGAAGTAAACTGTGCGTCATAATCAGATAAAATAGAAGAAGGTACTCTATGTAGCCACACAATCTCTTGCACATAGAGGCATCCCAATATCTCTACTGAACCCTGCTCTCTGATTAGTAGGAAGTGGGCCGACTTGGTGATTCGATCAATGATCACCCAAATTGAGTCATGACCCCTGGATGTACGTGGAAGTCCTATCACGAAGTCCATTGATATCCCATCCCACTTACACTCTGGGACCTCTAAAGGCTGAACCAAGCCTGCTAGTACCTAGTGCTCCACCTTCACTTGCTGAAAAGTGAGGCATCGAGGGAAAAAATCCACTACTGCCTTCTTCATACCTGGCTATAAGTGCTGTTGTCGAAGGTCCTAGTACATCTTCGCCACTCATGGATGTACCGTTAAAGTGGATGTGTGGAACTCCCTCAACACTTCCTCCTGAAGTGGAATTGGTACCACAGTACATCCTCTGAAGAGGATGATGTGCTCCCAACCTTTAGAGAATCCATCAGGTGTCTGCCCTGTGGATATCTAATCATGTCATGTCTCGCAGTCAGTGTCCTTATGCTGTGCCTCCCTGACTCGTTGAAGAAGTAGAGGATTGACTGTAAGAGACTGAAGGAAAGCTACTCTATCTCGGTCCATGAAGGATATCTGTAAAGCAGCCAGCTGCTCTATTGCCTCTCCTAGCAGCTGTATACCAGATCTTCTGCTAAGTGCATCTACTACAACGTTCCCCTTTCCAGGAGTATAGAATATCTCAAAGTCATAGTCCTGGAGGAACTCAATCCATCGACGCTATCTCAGGTTTAGGTCCTTCTGAAAGAAGATATACCCGAGACTCTTGTGATCAGAGTACACGGTAAACCGTTTGCCCATCAGATAGTGCCACCACATATTTAAGGCGAATACCACTGCTGCTAACTCCAGGTCATGGGTAGCGTAGTTCTGCTCATTCTGTCTCAGCTGCCGAGAACCATATGCGATCACTGATCGCTCCTGCATCAGGACACACCTGAGTCCGGTACCTGATGCATCGCAGTAGACTACATACCCCATTCCCTCCTCTGGAATCCTCAAGATGGGGGCACTAGTCAGCCTCTACCTTAGCTCCTAAAAGCTCTACTGGAATCTCTCCGACCACATGAAGGGTTTCCCCTTATTCATCAAGGATGATAGTGGTGCTTCAACTCTGGAGAAGTCTGAAACGAACCTCCGGTAGTAACCAGACAAACCCAGGAAACTTTCGACCTCCATCACACTCCTGGGTGGAACCTAAGTAAGTAACGCCTCAATCTTCACTGGATCTACTGCAACTCCAGCCTCTGAGATGACATGTCCCAAAAAGTGAACCTCTATGATCCAAAACTAGAACTTAAAGAGCTTACCATAAAGTTGGTGCTCTCAGAGTGTGTCCAGTACTACCTGCAAATGGTAGGAAAGATCCTCCTCAGTAGTCGAGTAGATCAGAATGTCGTTGATGAAGACTACGACAAAGAGATCGAGGTATGACTGGATGATCCTGTTCATGAGTCCCATGAACACTGTTGGAGCATTGGTTATACCGAATGTCATAAACAAGAACTCATAGTGGCTGTACGAACATCTGAAGGTCGTCTTCTGCACATCATCATCTCGAACTCTGAGATGGTGATAGCCTGATCTGAAGTCTATCTTTAAGAACCACCGTGCTCCCTTCAGCTGATCAAAGAGGTCATCAATCCTCGAGAGTGAGTACTTGTTCTTCACAGTCACCTGGTTCAGGAAACGGTAGTCAACACAATGACTCAAGCTTCCATCCGCCTTCTTGGTGAACAAAATCGGGGCTACCCAGGGAGAAACACTGGGCCGAATGAATCACTTCCACTGCAAGTCCTCTAGCTGTACCCGCAGCCCGCGAAGCTCCGCGGAAGCCATACGATACACTGGTGTAGATATCAGTGCCATACCGGGGTACAGATCAATGTAGAAGTCCACCTCTCTATGAGGAGGTAGTCTTGGAACATCGTCAATGAAAACATCCGCGTACTGGTCCACCACTATAGGATAGCTTAGAATCTCCACATCAACTGCTCCGAGAGTAAGGCATGCCAACTAATGAGTGATTGGATGCAACCCCCTCTGAGTAAGTTCATCATGTGCTTCAAAGGCTCCCTTATTGATGGTGAAGGTAAACTTGGTCCCATATTTGCAGACACACCGCACTTTGCGCCTAATATAGTCAATCTGAGCATGGACTATAGATAACCATTCCATACCCAAGATGATGTCGTAAGGCCTCGACGCCACTACTAAGATCCAAACCGAAGCTCTCGCCTCCTAGAGTAAGCTCACACTGCCAACACCAGTGCGTAATCGTCAAGTATGCTCCCGTAAGAGTCTCTAGCCGTAAGGATCGAGCCAACGGATCTGTCGGAATATCCGAACTCTGAATGAGGGCAGTGGTAATGAAAGAGTGAATGACACCTGTGTCTATAAGAACTAAAGCTAAGGTAGAGTGGACACAGACCGTACCTCGAATCATCTCTGGAGCACCATGATCGTATGCATCAGCTGCCTGGATCTGAGCTCTCGCCTGTCCACCTGCTCCTTGCGATCGAGGTGGACCTCCTGGTGGTGGTGGTGGTAATACCTCGAAACGTCATCCACTTCCATCTACACGACCAGATCCTCTGCCACATCCGTATTCTCCCTATAGACCGCCTTGATCGAACCTCTGCCTCTGCCTGGGAGGTCCCTTAACTGTTTGCTGATCATCCAAACGGCGGGTCAGACAGTCACGATCCATGTGACCCTGCCCGCCGTAAGAGTAACACTGCCTGCTCCTGGCATGTATGTATCTGCCCCGGGTTCCCCACACAACCAATCCTGAGTCATGCGGTCATCCACATGTGGGTCTAGTCCTCTTGGACCTCTGCGACATCTTTCTACTGCTAGCTGCAGAAGACTCCGCTGCATGTCGACTAGTGATGGGTCTCGCTACTGGAGATTGCTCAGCAAGGAAACTCTCTACTAAGAGGGATCGCTCCAACACCCCTACCTATTTCGGGATGCTGAGGGAGATAATTGAAGCCCTGATCTCTCACCTGATCCCCTACTTGAAGGTCCGAGCCCTGAAGAATGGGTCCCGTACCATATATGTGGAGTAGCGCGAGAGGTCGGTGAACCTCGCTGAGTACTGTGCCACCGTCATACTGCCCTGCTATAGGTGAAGTAGCTCCTATATCCACACTTCATGTAGGGTGTTTGGGACAAACTTTGCCTGAAACAGGATCTCGAAGTCTGCCTAGAGTAGTGTCGCCACATCATGCACCTGGAGCATCAGGATCCACCATATGCCTGCTGCTTCCTGAAGGAGACTCACAGAAAGGATCACTATAAGGTCAGCTGGTGTCCCTACCAGTCTGAAGACTCTCACCACAACCTCCAGCCAATCCTCAACTGCCTGCGGGTCCATCTCTCCCCTGAACTTATTCGGCCTATGCCGCTGGAACTTGTGCAACGCGCTCAAGGGGCGTGCATCGTCTGCTACTGGTGCTGGTGGCATCGGTGGCCCAAGGGGTAGTGGTACCGCTGGTGCCTCCGCTCGAAGAGGGCCATGCACCGAGTCCTTTTCGTTCAGTGGGATATCTGTGTGTAATACTCTCACGACTCTCGCTGGTTATCCGCGAGGAGGCATTCTAAAAGAAACAGATACGACACGGTCAAAGATTATACCTGGTGAGATGACCTGGTTGAGCTGACTTAAAGAAAACTTTTGAAAACACACACGCAATCAGTGTTTTCGTGCACTGAGTCAGAAATCAGTAGTCAGGGTCTTGGTGTATGGATACGTCGGCCGCCGCACCAACACTGGACTCCCTGAACTAAAAATCACACTCAGTACCCTTAACAATATTGCTTCATAGAAAAGATCAGAGTCCTAAGTTTTATGGTAGAACCAACTCATCTGATACCAATTTGTCACGACCCATCCCCTTGGACCATGACGTAACTACCCCAAGCCCTCCTTCCATAGGCTAGGGGCTGGTGACTAGCACCAAAGGTGTAAATCCATAAACTGGGAAGGCATTACCTTTATAACTTGAAAACACACACAACAGAGTACGAGCTGGAAACAAAACACTAAATAAAAATGTATACAAAAGGAATGATGAAAAGTAAAAAGTGGTCTATAAATACAATCCCAACTGTAAAGTACAAGTAAACTGAAAGTACAAGTACTGAAAAAAGGGAAAACGACTCCTGGATCGTCCACCGGGAAATCCTACCTGAAGGGTAGGTACAAATAGCCTCCACAACAATCCACATCTGTTTGTATCCTTCATGTACCGTCACGCCATGTGATCCACCTTCAGGTACCGTCTAGTCCTGGTACACTCAGCCTCGGTCAGTGCTGTCCGTCATCTACATCCAACACAATGAGGTACAGGCATAACCTGTGCAGGGGTGAGTATAACGATACTCATTAGGGACCCCGAGACTCTCAGGTCTCACAAATCCAACCATGATAAACCACAAAGTGTGAAATCAACAGATAACCCTACTTAGGTATATGCCCATACATATACCTAAGTTATTAATTAATCCATCTCAATCACGAGGTAAACACAAAAGTTACTGAATCAACTCAACCAGGATTTTTATTCACATCATCGAAACCATGGCTACTGGAGAACTCCTCCTCTGTCAAGTACAATGGGCCTTCCATGACACCAATGCGCTTCCCACTAACCTTGGACTGCTGAGGTACTCCTCCTATCGAGTACTGTGGGTTTGCTGCATCACCAAGGCACTCCCCATCGCGGGACTGCCGCGTCACCAAGGCGCTCCCCCTCATAGCCTACTGAGGTACTCCTCCTGTCGAGTACCGTGGGTCTGCCACGAAACCAAGGCGCTCCCCACTATGGGTCTGACGCAACACCAAGGTGCTCCCCACTGGGATAGTCAAGTCACTCTGAGTCGAAATGGTCAGCAGTCGCCAGGTCTCAACCAGCTACTAGGTCTCCACACTCTACTCACTCGTCTCTGGGAGGATCTGCTCCACGAGCTACTGGTCGATACTCCAGCTGTCATGAAGTCCCATGTAAAAGTATCTCAAAGGTCCTCCACATCATAGGGGTCTCAACGCAATAGACAACACATCAATCGGATGCCCGGTCTGTGAGCTATTAGCCTTTTAGTCCTAGGGGCCCGGTTGGATTCGTGCACGATCCAACCTGACCATATCTCAACTATACCCCAAACACCTATGGGGTATACTCAAAAGGACCGTCATGCTCCAAGAATACCAGCGCCACTGACGGTTCGTCAAATGGTCATCCAGTGCCAATGATATAGCCAAAGAAAGTAAAGGTTCGGTAGTGGGACCGACTCGATCCGACCCAGTCCAGGCCGACCCGGTCTGGGTCAACCCGGTTGGACCTGTTGAGTCTGGCCCGACCCATTGGGTGGGCCAGCCTGTTAGGTTTTTCCCGGCCAGCTGGGCCCAGCCCAGCAGGCCGTATGGGCTGTTTGGCCCGGAGCGCCCGAGGGTAAAGCCCGACGCGGCTCGACCTAGAGGGCGCGACCGGGCCGGTTCAGCCAGGGTGCTGTGAGGGGGCGCGACTTTAGTGGCACAAGGCGCGTGGGGCACGTAGGATGGCGTGGTTTAGCCGGGCGCTTGGGAGGTGGTCGGTTAGGGCGCCAGGAGGGCTGGTGGGTGGCCGGGTAGGCCGGCAGGGCGCGGGCCAGCTCGGGCCAGCGACTCGACTCTGCGAGCGGCGTGGCTGGTGGGTCTCGACCGGTGGCGGTGCGGGCCGCTGCGGGGGCGGTGCGGATCACAGAGGCCACAGGTAGTGCGACCTTTGTCTTTACTGCCTTCATCGCCTCGTTGCTTTGTCACCATGCCAAAGAATATCACAAAAGAGATCGATGGAGGGAGTCAGGCCATGTTAGTTTGGCCCGCACCCTCCGCAATTAGGGTGATAACAATCGGTTCATCAAGGTAGGAGAACGAAGAACAACAACTCACCCATCAAAGGAAACATATCCCCATTCTTCGTTTTGAAAGAAAATAAGAACATGGAACATAAAAGAAAACAAGACTTACCTTTGTTCGTCGATCGCTGATGAAGTCACGAGAAGAAGACGAACGTGATTGTCATTCATCGCGTCCATTTCCCACTTCCAATCCCGAGCTCATGCGTCAACTCATTGATGAAAAAGTGGAGGGAAGGTCGGTTGAAGACGTCCCACGTCAGTAGAAGCTCCCAAGAAGAAGTCGTAGAAGTTTGGCGTTCTTCGTAGTCGAAGGTGTTCTTCATTGGGAGATTTCTCCCAATAATCCTCCTCTCAAAGATGCCACCAAAATGAAAAATGCCAAACAAAATTATAATAGATTGTGTTAATCTATTATTTAATTTGTTGGCACAAAATTCAAAATGGTGAATTAATTATCTTGGCTCCCCCTTAATTAAAGTGGAGGATTTGGCACCATTAAATTAGGGGAGTTGTCACCAATAAAGGAGAGGGGTGTGTGAGACTCTCCCTAATTAATGAGGGGAGTTGTGAGGTTTTCCTCTCCCACCATTAATAGGGGGTTTAGTCCCATGTGGTCCCCACGTCGTAACCTCTCACGGGAGGTTAGGTTCGGGTGGGCCCCACCACCATAACCTCTCATGGGAGGTTAAGGTGTGGTGGTCTCACCTCCAAATTCCATGAGGAGGTTTTAACCAACAAATAAAAAATAAGCCACACACTTTATTTTTTATTTAATTCATTCTCTAAAAAGCCAAAAACTATTTTTTAACCTCAACCCACTTCTGTTGAGGTGATAGTCTTCTTAAGTGAATACCGGCACTGCGAGTTCAACGGTGTCCTCAGATTTCAATTCCGAGCACCGTTTCAAAAGTTATAAAAACTCGCTCGTACATTTACTAAACATACCCGAACAAAAATTCAAAAATTGATTCTGGGTACACCGGGCCTCGAAATCATGCACCGTCAATTTTCGCGGACTCATAAAATTCCCATGTATTTAAGAAAAAAAAAATTCCATGGAATTTTTGGGTCTTTACAGATGAGGTGTCCCTTGGAAATTAATTAAATATTCCCTCACTTTTTCTATAAATACCAAGAAATTCCCTCATTAATTTCATTCCAAAATCCTCATAAACTAAGCTCTAGTATTTTTACCTCCCAGAGAGTCCTCCCAAGGTTCCCTCAAGCCCCCCAAGGTCCCAACCTTTGAGCTTTTGATGATTACTCTTCAAGGTAAAGGAACCGTTCACTTTCCTCTTCTAAGTCATGACTTCTTTTATGTTATGTCTTATATTTCCATATTATTATGTTGAGTTATATTCTTCTATATCCTTATTACTATCCATTTCATGTACTATTGATGAGATACCCTTTCCTCTCTTATCAACCAATTTTCAGATTTTTTAATTGATGCCGTTAGGCTGCCAAATTCTCGTAAAAGAAATCACATCTTCACTATTCTTTCGAGTTTCATTTTCATATGGTATTTACTTCAAATATCCATACCATGATCTTATTTATTTTTATTCTATACCCATACCGTATTATGAGTTTTTTATGAATGGGTGACTCTTGTCCCCTCTCTTTTCAACATTTTCTAAAACCATGTTATATAGCCGTTATGCTGCAGAATTTTTGTCTCTAGACCTCTCTCTCTTTTTCTAAAAAATTATCTTATTTTATTTTTTTGAATACCCAAACCTATTTCATTTCCAGGTTTATTCATCAATACATAATATTGATCTATTTTATTCTGGAATTGGCATACATATAATCCTCACTCCCTTTCCATGGGTTATAAATGACATAATGATCTTATTTTTAAGCACTTTTAAAACATCACGATTTTGAAGTGAAAACCATTTATTTTACTCTATATGAGTTATTTATGAAATGTATGATTATGATCTATGTAGATCACATGAAAATAAATATATATTAAGGGTGCTCCTTGATAGCACTCAATGCATTGGGTATGGAATTTAATCTCTAGAGATGACAAGTTTCACGATACCTTGGCTAATAACCTTGGTAATTTTTATGAAACCTCGGGGATGAACCTTGGTGATATGTTCATGAATGAATAAATCAAATGTTTTAGCCACATATTCATGTTATGGTTCAAGTTATTTTCATTATGATATTTCTTTACTTCCATTTCACATGTCTTTATGTTTTTTTATCAAGTTCTTATTGATTTCACAAGTAAACTGATTCCCTTGTTTTCCTTACCGGGCCTTCTAATCACCCCTTCCTTTGATATATGTATCTAGGTTATGAGATGAAATAATTGTACTTAGTAAGAAATTATGATGAAGCCCTACAAGTGTATTAGAATAATGTTTAATGTTTTCATGTTTTATGTTCCTGATTTCCAAGACACTAGACTTTAAAAATTCTCTGTTTGTAAACTATAATTAAAAGTTATGTAATAAAAAGGTGGGAAGCTATAGTTGGTATCAGAGGAAAATTTAGTTATTTATGGAAATTAGGCTATGAAAACTTTATTAAGAACCCTATAGAAAAGTTTAAATATATGAAAACTTTATGGTATTTTGGTGATTATTGAGTAAGTGGTTTATCAAGAAAATACATCCCTGTCTAGATACGAGCAGGTAGAGGCGGCTCTGACACAGATGTACCTAGGAGTGAAAACTCCAACAAGGAGTTTTGGTCTTGACCCGGGGTATCCTGGTACACAACAATGGGCCTTGATGCACTCTTAGTTATGACACTCCCAGGGGATATGTTTGGTTAATCATAAGATTTTTATGAATCATTATAAAGGATTTATAGAGAAATGTAATTGTTTAAAGCATGATGTTTTGAGACATAAAATCCTTTATAGTTAAAAGATTCATAAATGAAATAATCTTCTCACTAAGGTTTTATTCTTTTAGAAAATGGTGGGAAATAGGAGGAACCGTGCAAATGGTGACTGCAATGGAAAATGCACTGACAACCCTCTGATGGAATCCGGAATGAAAACTTTCATGAGAATGATGAACCAAATGACTCAAGTTATGAGAAATATATTGAATAAAGTTGAGATACAAATATCAATATGAATGGAACAACTTTATGTTGAATCATTTATGTGTCAAAGACCACCAAACTTCAGTGGATCTACCGACCCATTGATTTCTGAATAGTGGATCAACTATATCGAGAAGATATTTTTTGTGATCCGCTGTTCTGAACAAGATAAGGATACCTTGGATGTTTATTGATTATAGGGAGTATATGATCAGTGGTCAGAACTGATTAAAAATACAAGGCCAAGAGTGGAAGTTGAGGCTATGGAGTGGTAATAGTTCATAGGAATATTCTTCAACAAGTATTTCCCTTAATCGATGAGAACAAGGATGGAGAAGGAGTTTCTCGATCTAAAGCAGAAGGAGAATGAATCTGTGGGAAGATATGAGATGAAATTCAAAAGGATTTCATGTTACACCTCTATATTTGTCATGGATCCAAATGGTAAGGTTTATAGATTCTTCGGTGGACTGAGACCTCATCTGTGGAAGAATCTAGCCAATCAAGATTATGATAGCTATGAGGAGATCATGCAAAGTGTGATGAAAGTAAAACTGGAGTTTGGTGAGATGCAATGGTCTCATAAATCCAATGAAAAGAAAATATCAATGGATCCAAGATTAGGGATGAGCTTCGACCAACAAAGAGGAGGAAAGCAAGTACAACATCCCATGTGTAATAAATGTGGGAAGAAGCACTCGGTAAACTGCTTGCTCGGGAGCGGGAAGTGCTAAAAGTGTGGAAGAGATGGCCATATTGTGCGGAATTGTTATAGTGAGGTGAAGCCATAACTTCCCAACACTAATGAAAAAGGGAATATTGTTCAGGACCTACTTGATGTCCAATGCTTTAAGTGTGGACAATTTGAGCACTTTTCCAATCACTGTCCAAATCCGAGGGCAGTGGAGGGGAATCAACATTAGCCTCAGAAATGGAAAATGGAACAAGGTCATACTTTTTCAATCACTACGAATGAAGTTGAAGTGCCAAATGATGTGGTGGAAGGTACTCTTATTGTTCTCTCAAATCTATAAATTACTTTGTTTTATTCTAGTTCTACACATTAATTTATTTCCTCTAAGTTTGCAAAGAATTTAGAATCAACCCCTGATTTTCTAAAAGTAGAGTTATTAGTCAAGACTCCTAGTGGGATTATCCAAGAATCATTAGTGTTTAGAAACTATAGTATTTACTTTAGTAAGCACAATATTATCGCAAATCTAGTATTCATTCCCATGATGGAATTCGATATTATACTAGGTATGGATTGGATCTCAAAGTATAATGCTAAGATCAAATATAGAAGAAAGGAAATATTAGTAGTCTTGAATGTAAAACATATAGTTATCTTCCAAGGATAGATATCTCAACCTGATCTTTGTCTAGAAGAACCTCCTATATCCTTCTTTATGGAGTTGATCGGTGAAGAAGAAGAAGAAGTAAATGAGAGTTTGAGGATATAAAATTCCCCCATCGTCTAGGAATACGTTGACATATTTCTTGAGGAGTTACCCAGACCTCCCCCAGAAAGATAGGTAGAGTTCTCCATTGAAATTGTACCTAGATCCCATCCGATATTAAAGACCCCACATAGGATGGAAAATGTGGAGATGGAGGAGTTAAAGAAATAACTCCAAGATCTTTTGGAGAAGGGTTTTATCCAACCAAGTGTGTCTCCTTATGGAGCTCCAGTTCTCTTTGTGAAGAATAAGGATGGATCGATGCAACTATGTATTGATTATAGAGAACTGAAAGAGATCATAGTGAATAATAAATACCCTATTCCAAGAATTGATGACTTATTTGAACAACTTCATGGGGATTAATTCTTCTCTAAGATTGATCTTTGATATGGTTATCATCAATTGAGGGTGATGAAAGAAGATATTCCAAAAACTTCCTTCTGATCAAGATATAGGCATTATGAGTTTGTTGTTATGCCATTAGAACTGACTAATGCACATGTTATTTTTATGGATTTGATGAATAGAGTCTTTAAGGACTACCTTGATAACTTTGTGGTAGTTTTTATTGATGATATTCTAATATATTCTAAAAGTCGCGAGGAGCATGAGGATCATCTAAGGGTTATTTTGCAAACTCCATGGAAGGAGAGGAATTTTGGGAAGTTCAACAAATGTGAATTCTAGTTACAACAAGTTGCTTTCTTGGGGAACATTGTTACCAATGAAGGAATCACAGTTGACCCTGCAAAGACAAAAGTTGTAGAGGAGTGGCCTCAACCTACAATAATAACTGATATTCCTAGTTTCATTGGATTAGTGGGATATTATAGGAGGTTTGTGGAAAAAATTCTAATGAATTTCTAACCCATTAACCAAGTTAACTCGAAAAGGGGTCAAGTTCATCTGGACAAAGGAGTGTGAGGAAAGTTTCTAAGAGCTGAAGAAGATATTGGTTACTGCACCCGTGTTAACTCTGCCCTCAAGTAGAGAAGGATTCGTTATTTTTAGCGATGAATCTTTGAAAGGGCTTTGGTGTGTCCTCATGCAAAATGACATAGTCATTGCTTATGCATCTCGACAGTTGAAGAATCATGAGAAGAACTATCCTATGCATGATCTGGAGCTAGCTGCGGTCGTTTTTGCTCTGAATATATAGAGGCAATATCTTTATAGGGAGAAATGTGATATATATACACACCATAAAAGTTTGAATCATATTTTCACACAAAAGGAAGTTAAGATGAGATAGAGGAGATGTTTGGAACTTCTCAAAGACTATTATTGTTCAATTCAATATCATCCTGGAATAGCAAACAATGTCACTGATGCATTAAGAAGGAAAGACCTAGTTGTTCTTTCCATGATGAGGATTCAAAGATATCCTTTGATAAATGACCTAGTAAAGCTGGAAATGGGAATTATAAGTGAAGGGAAATAATAAACCTTAACCCAAATGATTTATCAACCATCATTACTAGAGTAGATCAATAAAGCTCAGAAAGAAGATCATTTGTTACAAAATAAGTTTGAGGCTGTGAAGGATGGGAAGTTTCCTGAGTTCAATATTGATCAAGAAGGTGTACTGAAATTTTGCACAAGACTATGTGTTCCATCTATTCTAGAAATAAATAAGGAGCTGATGGATGGAGCTCATAACTCTAGTTTCTCTATACATCCCGGAAGCACAAAAATGTATTGGGACCTTTGTGATCATTATTGTTGGGATAATATGAAAAGGGATATTACTGACTAAACTTCAAGGTTCCTGGTATGTCAACAAGTGAAGGCAAAGCGACAACTTCCTAAAGGGGTATTGCAACCACTACCCATACCAGCTTGGAAGTGGGACAATATCACTACGGACTTCATCACTAGTCTTCTAAGAACTTTGAAAGGAAACAATGCGATATGAGTTATTGTGGAACATCTCACCAAGACTGCCCATTTTATCTCCATTTGGGAAGATTTATCTCTTGATCAAATAGCCACGATTTTTGTGAAGGAAGTGGTAAGGATGAATGGAGTTCCACTTTCTATTGTATCTGATCGTGATATAAGGTTCACATCAAAATTCTGGAGAAGTCTTCAACATTCTCTGAGCACTGAATTGAATTTCAGTACGGCCTATCACCCTCAAACTGATGTCCAATCTGAAAAAACTATTCAAACACTTGAGGATATGCTGAGAACATGCTAAATTGAATTTAAAGGTGGATGGGATCAACATCTCACTTTAGTTGAGTTCTCTTACAACAATAGCTTCCAATATAGCATTCAAATGGCACCCTATAGAGATCTATATGGTAAGCGATGTAAAAATCATACTTTTTGGAATGAAACTGGTGAGAGAAATCTTCTTGGGATTGATCTTGTGCAGGAGATGAGAGAAAATGTCCACGCCATCCAGCAAAACATTAAGGATGCTCTGAGTCGGCAAAAGAGCTATATTGAAAACCATAAAAGGGACTTAGAGTTTGATGTTGGTGACAAAACCTTTCTTTAAATTTAACCTTTTAAGAGAGTCATGAGATTTGTGAAGAAAGGGAAGCTCAACCCTAGGTAGATTGTCCCCTATGAAATCCTTGATCGCATAGGAGTAGTGGTCTATCGCCTTGCACTTCCTCTAAATCTAGCACAAGTTCATGATGTCTTCCATGTATCCCTCTTGAATAAGTACACACCTGACCCTTCACATGTACTAAATACAGAGGTGGTACAATTAGAACATGACCTCCCTTATGAGGAGCAGCCGATGAAGATCTTGGATCGTAGAGACAAGGTTCTACGCAACAAGACTACTCACCTTATTAAGGTGTTGTGGAGGAACCACAAATGTGAAGAAGCCACGTGGGAACTAGAAGAGTCTACGAATCAGAAGTACCCACACCTTTTCTCTTCTTAGGGTACGAGTTAAAATTTCAGGGACGAAATTTCTTAAGGGGGGAAGAATGTAACAACCTGAACTTTTTAATAATATTTATTTACTAAATTTTTGTGTTATTTTATACTCAACAAAACTATATCCTTTTATTAATGAAGTTAGTATAATTAAATGAGACCGTTGGGTTTTGAATGTTATATGTCCATTGGTCAGTATGAACATTTGAAACTAAACTCCTTATATTACAATTATTATTTATAAATACAAGTAATATTGGTTAATTAATAGAGAAATAAGAGTCGATGGCCTCATATAGTAGACTTGGGCCGTATGAAGCCCATCTGTTAGAGCTTGGGAAGGAGGTAACATCTCTGGACTTTGCTCTGGACCAATCCCAAGCTGAGCTTCAACATGTGAAGATTGAACGTAATCACCTAAGGAAGAAGTTCAAGCTGATAGAAATCACCATTCGGGCAATGTTGTCCGATCCACCCCAAAATTCTATCACCATATCACACCTTACACTTAGGTCCTATGCAAGTGTTATAAGGGGATATGTAACGAGGCCTTAGATAATTTTTGTAATCCCTTTGTATAAATAAATTTTTTATTTCTTATTATGGTAAAATTCGTGTTTTTCAAATGGTCGGATAAATATAGGATGAATATTACTAATGAATTTTGGAAAAAAGGGTATTTTAAAATATTTATGTAAACTTTAAATAATTAATAATGTGAAATGATTTTCAAAAAATGGTCTTCTACAGTTGTGATCATTAAAAAATTTAGATTTTAATAAGATCAACTTGTTTTTTAGTAAATCGTAAAGTATGAATAGTAACAAAACCTTATGAATAGTAAATTGGCCAAAAAAATAGAAACTTCACCCATGAATGTATAAATAAAATTTAGACATCTTAAAAGTTAAAAAACAATCATAGTATAATTTTTTTTTATTTTTGTATGTCATAAATACTTTATTAAAAATTTTATAATTAATTTAATAATTTAAAATGGAAATGTATTTTCATTAAATATAATAATAAATTGTTACTTTATTGTCTTATAGTTATACAATAATTTTATGAGACCTTGGTTACTTTTTCAAGGTATTACAAAATAAGTTATAGTTTTAGAGTTGTTTTTTTGAATAAATAATGATTTTATTTAAAAAATAAATTAAAAATATTTATAAAAATATTTTTATAAAATGGAGTTCATTTTTGAATTCATAGCATCGATATTAGGTTAGGGTAATTTTTTTGGTATTTTTCTAAAACAGTTGAATTTTCAGTGAATAGTAAAAATACAATTTTGAGTTTCGGGTGTTTAATGACATTATTGATCATGTAATCATGATGTAATAAATCTGGAAGACTTATTAATAGTAAGATATGTTATGAGGTTTCCCAAGCGGTCAATATGAGGGGAAAATACCATGGGAAAGCCCATGGTTTTGCAAATACCACCGATGAGGTGTCCCTTGGAAATTAATTAAATATTCTCTCACTTTTGCTATAAATACCAATCCATTATATCATTAATTTCATTAAAAAATACTCATAGACGAATATATGGTCTTTTTACCTCCCAAGGAGTCATCCCAAGGTGCCCTCAATCCCCCAAGGTCCCAACCTTCGAGCTTTCGAAGTTACTCTTCAAGGTAAGGGAACCGTTCACCCTCCTCTTCTAAGTCATGAATTATTTTATGTTATGACTTCTAGTTTCCATCTTATTATGTTGAGGTATGTTATTATATATCCTTATTACTGTAAATTTCATGTCCAATTTATGATAAACCCTTTCCGTTCTCATCAACAGATTTTTTGAATTTTTAATTAACGTCGTTAGTCTGCCGAATTCATGTAAAAGAAATCACATCTTCTCTTTTCTTTAGAGTTTCATTTCCATATGGTATTTTCTTCAAATATCCATAACACGATCTTATTTATTTTTTATTATGTACCCATAATATATTATGATTTTTTATGAGTTGGTGACTCTTTTCCCCTCTCTTTTCAACGTTTTCTAAAACCATGTTATATAGCCATTATGCTGAAGAATTTTCATCTCTAAACCTCTCTCTCTTTTTCTCAAAAATTATCTTATTTTATTTTTGTGAATACCAAAAACTATTTAATTTCTAGGGGTATTCATAAATACATAATATTGATCTATTTTATTCTATAATTGACAAACATATAACCCTTTCTCCCTTCCATGGCTTATAAATGACATAATGATCTTATTTTTAATCACTTTTAAAATGTCACAATTTTTAAGTGAAAACCATTTCTTTTACTCTATATGGGTTATTTATGAAATGTATGATTATGATATATGTGGATCAAATGAAAATAAATAAATATTAAGGGTACGTCCTGATAGCGCTCTAATTCATTGGGTAAAGAATTTAATCTTTAGAGATGACAAGTTTCACGATACCTTGGTGAATAACCTTGGTATTTTTTATGACACCATAGGGATGAACCTTGGTGATATGTTCATGAATGTATAAATTAAATGTTGTAGCAACATATTAATGTTATATTTTAATTTATTTTCATTATTATATGCCTCTAATTCCATTGCACATGTCTTTATGTTTTTTATCAAGTTCTTATTGATTTCATAAGTAAACTGATTCCCTTGTTTTCCTTACTGGGCATTCTACCCACCGTTTCCTTTGATGCATGTCTCCAGGTTATGAGATGCGATAATTTTACTTAGTAAGAACTTATGATAAAGCTCTACAAGTTTATTAGAAGAATGTTTTATGTTTTCATGTTTTATGTTCCTGATTTCCAAGACACTATACTTTAAAGATCCTCTATTTGTAAAATGTAATGAAAAGTTATGTAATAAAAAGGCAATATGCTATAACATACATGTCATATAATAAAAAAATTACCAAAGTGGTGAGAAAAACTAGAGTATATGATTTGAGTAAATATAATAAAGTAAATAAACAACTGTCCATGAGGTACTCCAATGTCTATCCCAGTCTTCCCCACCTCCATGATCTACTTGCTCATCCGTCCACCACAGGGCCCTTTCCCTTTACTGTGTCTCTCATGAAATATACAAGCACATAGAAATTCCCAAGTATGGTGTGATTACAAGAGTCAATAGGACACCACCAATAAATCCTCAACCTGATGTGTTCGATTATACAAGTGTATTAGATAATAAAATAATTCCTAAAAATAATAACACACAAAACAACCGAGTGGTCATCTGCTAACCAATTTGCCACAACCTTTAGCCGTATCTGCTTTGGATAGGAGTCCATAGGTATAACAGTTATTCAAATCCCTTAGACATGATGGATTCTTATGACCAAGCTTTCTGCACTGATGACACACCATGATCCTGTGCTTAGAATAAGCTAATTAAAGATCCAGTGGCATTTTAACTCCATGACTAACACCAAAATCTTCAAGACAATTCCCCATATCCTTACTAGAATTCCCTTCACCACTTATAAAGATTGGAGGAAGGTTGATTACCTAAAGCACTACTATTAACAAAAATTTAACTCGAACATCTTACTTAACCATGTCAAAAAAGGAAGTTAGACCGAACTCTGTAACCTTCAACTGTAGATCAGGATAAAGCACATTCTCAAAATACAGAGCCATCAAGGAATCATATGCAGCCCACTTCAGAAGGTAAGTAATTAGATCAAAAAAATTAAAAAGAACCTCAACACCAACCCATGAACTTTCTATAGAAATAAAATCTTTATTCCCTTCCTCACCTTCACCAACTTAGTGAAATACCATTGAATGAACAAATCCTTGAAGAACTAACATGTAAGATATTCCCAAGGATTAGTTCTTGATATTGACTTCCCCACTTCTAGGCTAGACCTTCAAGAATAAAGGTAGTGAACTTAAACTTTAACGACTCAGGAAACTCAAGGAAGATGAAGTTTCTATCAATATTCCATATCCACTCTTCCACTTCAGTAGGATATGCTTGACTATAAAAGAGAGGAGGAATCAGATTTTGAAACTCAAGAAAGAATTATAAGGGTTTATCAACTGGAGGGTCGGCTAATAGTGAACCACCCGTAGATGCACATCGAATATCCATTGAATATTTGGTGGGGACATACACTAAGCAATAAGAAAACCAAGAACCCAGTCAAAACCAATTAATCAATAAAAATTCTCAAACTCAAAACACTATATAAAAAACATTCCCAAATCACAAGAAAATTCACCACACAATAACTGGTTATTAAAACATCATATCTTTCCCTATTAATAAAACTTTTAAAAAACAAATAAAACTTGGGAATCTTCACCGTCACCAATGGTATTTTATAGAGCCTCACACATTTACATTCTCGTGCCACTCTAGGCACCCATCCACTCATTCCATCAACCACCCACCTTCTTACACATATCCTCACATGTGAGCACTCATAAGAATACCAAAGGTCAAACAAAAATTTTCCACTTTCCAAAAAAAAACATTCAACCCATGTTTTAAACTTATCAATTTAATTTCCATTTAAAATTTCACAAAGATTTTTAAAAATCCTCCAAAATAACTTTCCCAAAACCATTCTATTTCAAAAAAAAATTTCTATTTCAAATTTCAAAAAAACCCATTTCAAAGGGTCACCAACCACTAATCAAAAACCATTTTCAAACTCCAAACCTTAATCCATTTTATTTATTTAGAAATTAAAATCCCACAAATTCCATCCAAAACATTTCCAAAACCCTATTTAAAATAAATTTATTTTTTTTCCAAACAACCAATTTCAATAAACCCCGGGTTTTAATTATAGAAATAAAATATATATAAACTCATCCCTATTTTACCCAAAAACCATTCTATAAAAATAATTTTTCTAAATATTTCTTCAAAATAAATAAGAAAACTCATTTTCCATCTTCCCAAAACCAAACCAATACCACCTTAAATTGAGTTTTCATAATTACAAAATAAGGGGTTTCAAAACAATTTTAAAATCACAAGGAACTCAAGGAAAATCACAAGGGAAAACTAGTTTCAGTAGGTGACTTGTCCATATGGTTGATGACAATATTCCAATCATAACACCATAATGGAGAGTCTTTCTAAGCCATGTACCTGGCTCCACATGGATTTTAGAGCCCTGTGAACTCAACGAGTCTATTGGCCTAACTCTTGTTTCATTTACCCAAACATCAAATAACCCATAATAACCAAATAATGAAGAAAAAATATAATTCCCATGGTAACCCAAGGTTAATAATATAAATTTTTGGTTAGAAACTCCATAATACCAACACCCTAAGTTCTGATAGTTCCACTCCATCAACCTTTACAACCCAAATAACAAAAGGGTGCCCTGAAAGCTAGGTGCTCTTAAAGAATTGGCCTGATCCGATACAATTTTGTCATTAACTAACCCAAATCAACCTCGAATCAGTCTACCAAATTAGTATGAGACAAGGGATGAGAGGTTTTCATGATATTCCTGGGATGAAAACTAGTTCCAGGACATTAATAGAGACACAAAGTGAGTGATTTTTCCTAATAAAATACAATAAATAACGGAAAAATAAATAGAGCATCCCAAAATAAATGCAATTACTAAAATGAACATCATTTATACATAACTAAAAATGAAACAAATAGAAATAAAAATCCCAAAATAAACCTGATGACCAAAATATTTCCATGTGACCCCGTGGGTCACCCTCTGATACCAAAACTAACCATTTCCCATGATGATCAAAACCAAGTCAGAACCTACACTAGAAGCTACAAATAATAAAGAACTATACGTGTGAGTATTAAAACTCAGTAGGCGTGCTTGAACAAATATATTCCCAATGTACTTCCTTTAAATAAAAGAAACATCAGCCTTAGGTTTCAAATACAATATACAAAGCTAGTTTTTTGACACACATTTCTTATTTATAAACTAAACATTGTCCATTTCCCTTTTTCCATTCAAATCCATATTCTTTTCTAAGAATAAGACATTAACATTTTAATAGAGAATGATGGTGTTTTAATTTAAAAAAGATAAAGGAAGTGAAAAACATTCTCAAAACCTTTTTCCATAAACAATTTAAACCATTTTTTATTTTATAAATAAGCTACACTATGCAAGGAAACAATAATAACAAACATACAATAGGGGAAATGGAAAATATCACATAAGAGTAACCAACCAACAAATGTATCTCAATCATATTATGTAGATAACTAAGTGTTGAAGAACATGGTAGAACCTAGGATCTTAGGGTATAATATAGAACATACTATACACACGACTCATCCTGTAGGCATGTCTCACCCAATGACATCAATTCTTTTCCACACAATCAATCTTATCCTTCCTGGTTTGACTAAGGGGAACTATCCCAGAGTGAATAAAAGTTTATGCTAAGGGCCACTATCCAGAGTAAAATTCTAAGATAGTGTAGTAGTCATTCACCAAAAATCCACTAGCTATGCTAAGTTCCCATGTCAATAATAAAGTGGGGTGATCCAAAAATTCCAAACAAGTATCCAATCACATGCACATACATCATATACAACCAAAATTTAAAAAAAGTCACCCCCGAGTCACCCTAAGGAAAATATCTTTCCTTTCAACCATTTGAACATAAGGGAGTCTCTCATCATGGACCTTCCACCACATTCAACATAACTAAGTCAATATGATTATCCAAGGAGAGTTCTCAAGAAAACAATTTTCACAAAGCACCAAATGGGCCTCAAGTACCCTTTAAGAAACCACCCTTTCTCAAAGAACCAAATACACCTTTCCAAGAAGGTGAAAACAAACCATTTTTCATTTCACAACCATTTATAAAATTTCATTTAAACACTTACATCACATTTTCAAACCAAATACACTGTCATAAAAATTCCAATCGAGCCACACACCATCATCACATGCCAAACCATTTTCCAAACCATTAAACATACACCACTTTCAAATCCAAAACCATTTAGAAAAAAACCATTAAAGAAACCAAAAACATAATTTTAGAATCAAAATAACTTTACCAAACCAAAACCATGATTTAAAAATCACAAATTTCTCACAAAATCCAACCGATAATTTTATCAAACACTTGGTGTAGAACAATTAACAAAACAATTCAATATATTTCCAAAAAATAAGTAAATCACCTCATTTGATGATAAAAAATTATTCCAAAAATCATACATCACTAATTAACATCAAATTAAGGTGAAAAAAGGAAGAAACCAATGATTCTTAAATTCATGGGACAAGTGAAAAAGGAAACTTACCTTAAAACTCACGACGCTTCAACAACGCACACCAGAAACAACCTTGAAAAGGTCCAAAGAAGAAAGAACATACAAGAGGAACCTTAATAACACAAAAAACCTAATTTAAACAAAGGTAAATGTGAAACCTAGATCCAAGATATAATGTAATAAAAGAAAACACAATGAGAAATGAAGGAGAAGTAAGGGGAATAAGAGAGGAAAAGATTACCTTGATAAATCACCACAAAACCATGAAGAAAACCCTAGATCCACACCATAGGAGAGGAGAGGAGGCTTGGAGAAGAAGGGAGGAGCTTTATTTGGGTTTCACAAACAAGAAGAGGGAAAAAATTAGTGTTTCATGGTTAAAAATCTAATAGGTTAGAATAAGAAATTCAAAATTTTAATGACCTGAACATGTCGCATGGTTAGCCTACATGGTTTTCCAAACCATGCGACAACCGTGTGTCCCTCACTATCCAAGAAAAAAAACTACATAGTTATCCCACATGGTTTTCCAAACCATTCAACAACTGTGTGGTCTCCACTATCCAAAATGGAATTTGGTTTCATGGTTTCCTGGTGGATAGAGCACGATTTTCTCTAACTATGTACCAACCATTCGCCACCTGCTATCAAGCCCCAATATCCAATTTTCACCAAAATCACATGTATAAAATAAAGAATAAACATAGGGAAAAAAGTAAACAAGGTAACACTATAAAATAAAATCACGAATGTGACATAATTCATCTCCTCGTCCCCTTAGGCAATTTCCAGGGTGCTTCTTTCCACACTTTTGACAAGTGGGATGCTGGAATTTCTTAACACTGTTAGATTTTTCCATCACACTACCAAAATTTAACTCCAATTTTCTTTTTTTATACCCATGAAACCCTTGATATTTTCTTCTCTCCATTTCAACTTTGAGGGCACACTGAATAATTTTATCATAGATATAAAAGTCTCAGAATTCCAAGGATTTTTGTAGACTAGGTTTTAACCCACCAAAGAAGTGGTCAACTTTTCATTTGGGTTTAATGACAAAGATAGAGGATTATCATGAAAGTCTTGTGAATTTTTCCTCACACGCTCTAATGGATTCATCATTTTTTCTTAAGGGAAAGAAAATACCTTTTTATTTTATGTTAGAGAGTGTGAGAAAAATATTTTTTTAAAAACATTTTCCAAAATTACTCCCAACCCATCACTTTTATCTCTTATTCACGCTTCATATTATTAAACAATTCCCATCACTAATCATCTTCTATTTATATATTATAAACAACCAGTATAAGATTATTTTTCTTGGAACATTAAAGTATAGTGAAGATCTTATCAATATAGTTGATCCATTGTTCCATGATTAAGGGATCCGATGATCCATTGAAAATCAGAGGCCTTTGTAACATAACAATATTAATTATAATTTGTTCTCTTTTTAGGGGATTTTGAAATTTTTCCTGATCCATGTTTGTATTTATAACTTGAGTTAGCTGAGAGATTATCATTACAATGTTTGTGATTCCTACTCCCATTGGTTTGGGAATCTCATTCGAGAAGTCATCACATTTCCCTTCACATTGGATGTTTACTCAGTTCCTACTATTTTCGGTCATTGGCTAGAATAAAGGTAAAATTACAGATGAGTATTTTTTAACTATTAAACTCACATATGAGAATCCAATTAAATTAAATGGATAACTTATAAATAATATTTATTCCTTAACTTATAAATTTCTTAACTTAAATATATGTTATCCATGATCTATTTTCTAAAATAGAAACTTATATTCAATTTTTCCACATAATATTATTTTGTAATGAGATTTTAAATTTACCAATGCATATACCTCTGGAGTGTCAAACCAGGTGTGTAGAAAGGCCCATTGTCATGCATGAGTTCCCCATCGAGTCTAGTCTAATACTGTGTTTTCCGGTTTTAACCCTAGGTATATCTGTGTCAGAGCCACATCCAATTGTAGTATCTAGACAAGGATGTACTTTATTGGAAACCACTTAATCTATAATTTATGAAAATTTAGGGACGTATTATTATGTTTAGTGTTATGCATAAGGCTTTTTTTAGAGTTCTCTAATCCTAATCCAAAAAATAACTAAACTTTCCTTTGATACCACCTATGACATCTCTGATATTTATTACACATTAATTCATGATTTATTACATAATATTACACATAATACAACCCAAAATATTGAGAATCCTAGTGTATTTGAGAATTAGGTACATTATATAACAACTTAAAACAAGGAATACATCTCCATTATTGAAAACTTTCTTAACATGATCATATTATTCCATAATGCTTAAAACTGTATGAGATAACCTGGGGATATACATAAATAAGGGGTGAGTTATAAAACACAATAAGGGAATAAACATAGAATAATATGAATAATTTATCACATGTTAGAAAATAGGCATATCAATGAGACATAAAAGGGGTGAGAATCATAAATATGAATAACGAGACATGATATAACATGATAATCATAAAGGCAACATGGGAAATGTGGCAAAAAATTAAAACATGGCATTATAAACATATGTCAAGGCTAACCTTCAAGACATCATGATAGAAAAAGTCCCATAATGGATTAGGTTCACTCTCAAATACCATTCATAATGTCTCATGATACTAAAAAATTATCCAATGCATTGGAGCGCTATATAATTCCAGGCGCGCCTATCACTTTCATTTCATTTACATGTATAAGTGTGCCATATAGATCATACAATATAGAATCATTAATCATCACATTTTATTACAATATCAAGGAGTTTAGAATACATACTTGTAACTCACCAATAAAATAAGTATAGGTGTATAAAGGTGAAAACCCTTTATAGGAAATGGGTATGAGTATTCATTATACATTTTTTTATCATAGAAAACCATGGTAAAATTTCAGCAGTATAAAGGGGTGAATAAATGTTCATGGGAGGTATTAATGAGAGTGAAAGGGGAATCTAATCATTTGTAAATCAAATGGATAGTAAGGGGGATATGGAATAACATATCCCAATATTAGGTATTGGATATAAAAGGCATATGATAATAAATATACTTGAATAAATAGGAGAAGGAGAGGATCCCTTTCCTTGAGAGGGTGATTCAAAATTCTTGAGAGGAGCTTCTTAAGAGATTGGGGGCACATTGGGAGGACTCTATATAGGGCAGGTAATATTAAGTATGTTCTTCATTTTTTAGTGAAGAGAAACAGGATATTTGGTGAGTATATATAGGAAATGAGTGGGTAATTCTTTTTTATTCATCAAACTTAGGTTTTGGACTCTATATAATGTAGTAATAATAACTAAAAACCTTCCCATTTTTTTCACATTGGTTAGTATAAGGGGGGGGGGGGGGGGTTTAATTATTTTATTATCCCAAGGTCTGAACTTATTAAAATATTACCCTTGGTGATGTTTAAGTGAGTCATGTCCTTAAAGAAATAATTTTAGAACCTTAAAATATATTATAGGTTTTGTAGGATTCATAAAGGATTTATAAAATTAATCAAACAAACTTAAAATTACATTATTTTAAAGAGTAAATAGATATTTTCTCTTGGATACCCTTTATAGTATTTATTACTTCATTTTTGTGCCATTATGATATCTCAATACACACTATATATTTATACCATATTTAATTTTTACCCAAAAATTCGACTGTCTTAGAGAATTATAAAAAATTAACCATTGGATAATTTCAGTTTTTTTGATTCAAAAAAATAATATTAATTTATATAAATAATTTTCTAAATATGTGAATGTTCACTTTTAAAATAATAATCGACATTTATTGAGAAATGATGAGTTTTTTTTGATAATAACAGTTTTCAAACCCTAATTATATTTGACTTCCTAAAAATATATTATCATTTATATTTAATAAACATTATTTAATAAAAATTATTTTATTAAAATATTATTTATTTTAAAAATCCATTAATTCATCAAAATAAATTCCTTAATTGAATTTGAATATTACCCAAAAATACAATTTGTGTTTTATTATATTAAAATCAAAATAATTTATAAAGAAACAATAATAATATGATAATATATTCATCATTATATAAAATTTACATATTCATATTATTATGATATTGATACATATCCCTTTATCACACTAGAAAATTACTTAAGGGTAAGGTGCATGATGGTGAGATTTTCATGGGGTGGTTTGACATACATGGTTTGGGCTATGATCTTGATGAGCTTGAAATTTTCCCATAAATGGTTTCAATTATAATTAAGTTGTTTGATCTTATATTAGGCTTGGTAAAGGTAAAATAATAGTGATTCTATCTCCCTTGGAAGCTTGGATAAATGGGCTTCATAGGGTATGATCCTATCAGTTGAGGCCATCACTTCTATTGTCTCTGTCAATTGGGTTTGTTAAAACCCTATATTTATACTATTTATATGATCACTGTTTAATGAATATATTATTGATGGTTAAGATATTTAACGATCTATTAAATATGATAGGATATATGAAAACCAAGTAAGTTCATGTGTTATCTATATCCATTATACATAATAGGACATTTAATTAAATCACAAAGGTAACTTTATTTATAAAAGTTCAGGTCGTTACATTTCCAATATTACTTAGTCTTCTTTACCCATTCCTCATGCATTTTTCTCGATTCTTATAAATAATTTTTAAGAACCTTTACTCGTTTCACTTTATCCTTTTATTGAGAAGCTTTGAAAACCATAGAAACTTTAGGTAAATTTTCAAGTGCATGAAAAGATTATACAAAAATTATATAGCATATATCTGTCTCAAAAAAATTTCTTTTTAATTCTTCAATAGATTCATAATATATTTCATTGAAAAGAGAAATTTTTTCTTCCTTTGCTTTGAATTTTTTTGTGAGAGTGTTAGATTTTTCAACCTTTTTAACCAATTCCTCTCCTTACAACTATAATTTTTCATTATTTAAATCCTTGAAACCTCCAATAATACTATTTAAAACTTATTTGGGAACATACTTAAGATGTTATTTGAATTAAAATTGAATATTACGAATTGATAAATCATCATCATAGCTTGAGAATGCTTCTTCAGAAGAATCATAATAAATAGAATTATTTTTACACATACCACTTTTATTAACTTCAGTTAGTTGTGTATAATCCTTTACTGTAAGATTCTTGTTCATCTTCTATGAATGTATTTTCTTTTTGTTCATCTGAGTCTTGGAATAAATATCTAGATTAGTATCATTTGAATTAAATTCTATTTTATCCATCTAATGAATCTCACTTTTTTACTAAAATTTTCACTTTATAATAATCAGCATGGATCATTTGAGGGAACCTTTTCCTGATACCAATTGTAGAACCTCGGGTCGGGTTGACCACTGAGGGGGGGGGGGGGGGGGTGAATCAGTGGTTTAATTTTTATAAATTCTTTCTTTTGAATTCATTATCTTGAACTTGTTAAGGTTCTTGAACCACTCAGTGATAACTCACAATCTCTCTTTGTATGAAAAAATATTAAGAGAGAGTTTATAACATGGTATTTACAATTTTTGGTACAATGAAAAACTCCTTTCTATATTTATTAGACCCCAACCAAGATTCTTCAATATAATCTTATTATCAATTACAATGGTTTAGGAAAAAACTAGTTATACACCCTAGTATTTTATCCTCCTGTTGATCTTGGTTATACTCCCCAACAATTCAACTCTTCTGCCTCTATTGTTTATACCTTCAATCCATATTCTTATCTTCCTCATCCTCTTCAGCAATTGGTTATACAACCCAATCACAAGATCATTCTTCTTGATTTTGATCCTTTTATTGAAATATATTTTGATGCTATTTTCTTCTACACTAACGTATGATAATCCTTATCTACAAGCTTATTGGACCAATTATAATTATTATGTGCAATTCAAGAGCCTCTGTAGCTGGTAAGTAGGTATACTAATCTTTCTCAAGTTCTTACGATCTTTAGTATATGATCCGATCTTCTTCAATCAATCAAAATATTTGGGAAATAATTCTTCCTTACGTCTAATAAATTCCCATCTACAATTAAGGGTGTAAAATATATGCACACAATTTCTCAATGGAAATTCATGTATAAATTGAATGGGACTTCTCAAACTAGGTTTATTCCAATGTATGTAAGGATGATGCATAAGTATTGAATAAAACCTAGAAAATATTAATTCCCTTTATTATTATTATTTTATATAATTTTCAAATCTATCTATTCAATTTTCCTTGAATTCTTTAATATCAAAGTGGTTTTATGAAAATAAACCATGAATGCGCTTCATTATGTGCATGTGAATCACATCATATACGCATGGTATCCTCCATGTAGATATGTATTTAATAATAAAACTACTCTTTGTGAAAATATTATATATATACCTGACTTTACTCTAGGTTATTCTTCTTCACCTCCTGGTTCTTATTATTCGAAAAAACTATATGGATTCATGTAATATTAGGTGTGATTTGTGTAAGGAATTTTGATGAAATAATCCCATGATTCTCTATTATATCCTTCATGAGACTAGGTTAGCTAGTGGATGTTTTCTACTTCATACAATCAAAAAACATAGTTTATTAGCCTCATTAATATAAACAATATGCATGAATTATCAAATCTTCACATAACCAATTTAGTTTATTATATCTCATTTGCGTGAACAAGTCATGTGGACTCATGATATCCTTCATGTGAATTGATCTCATGACATCATGTGAACTCCCATTATTTATGTGATCAAATCACACATGTTATTTGTTTCAAGAAAAAATAAAATCCCTCTATGAAGTCCCAAAAAATAGATATATTCATTGAAACTTACTAATATATTTATAGGAACTTTATTAACACCTATCCTATGATATTAAAGGTGATTCATGGCTTCCTGAGGATCTTTGGATCTCATTGAATGATGAAACTCTCCACATTGTCTTTTGATGCTGAAGTGAACATGTGATCCCATGATCATATGAAACCTTATTTATTTGAGTGTTCTATTTATTATTTATATAATTACTTGGTGGATAGTTGATAGATAGTGGAAAAATAATTCACGTGATGGAATCTATCCATGATGGAAGCTTCATGATATGGAAGTTACACATTTTTCACACAATGGAATTACATGATCACATGATTGCTTCAAAATCACTACTTATTCTAGTGATGGATTTAATCTTCATGTGATGTAATGACTTCATGTAATGTTTTTGGTTGACTATTACTTGATAGTATTAAAGTCTTAATATGATCACATACATGAAAGACATACATTTCATGTAGGATCTCGATTCAATTGACCATGTGGATTCATCACTGGTGATGCCTGATTATGTGACTATCACTTTTCTTGAGTGTAGATATAGGATCATCCAAGTTAAAGAGGTTGAAGATGATGGTTCTTTGAATAAATTATGTAAGAGATCCACTAGAAATTTGGTATTCATCTGACCAATCATGAATCATTATATCTGTATGTTTTTAATATAGATGAACAATTCACATGGTTACAATCCCACATAGAACTTTCTCTATGTCGTGGCCCTCTAAATAAATAATCCCTTGTTAATAACACCTCGAGTAGGCACTGGGGTTGATACCCAGAACACTATGCACACACGACATGGGAAGGGACACCTTTCTCACCCACAGTGCACCACTGTGTGCACCCTGAGGGTGCTATGTGCCCACTCTACACCATTACACCTCTATAAACACACCTGCCTACCTATACATGTTCTCTCACTCGTGATACCATATAGGCTTGCCTGGATAATTCCCATGCATTTTTGAGATTACTGCCATAAGAGAATGGTTGATTTGACTTGGTTAGCATGTATGGTTGGCCAATTTTTTTATACTCAACACTTATAAAATATCTATGCGAAATACTCCATATGAAATTACATGCCAAACCATAATATCAACTTCTCAAAAATTACTTATATTCCTCATGCATGTAATTTCTTTTTTTCATGGTCTTAAGATAAGATCCTTATGAAAAAAATATTTTAAAGGCATACTTCAACCCCTCTTCTTCAGTATGTTATAAAAACCATGTTATCATTGACACAAGTATTAGGCATTGGGACTATTTTAAGAATCATCACAATTGATCTTATTCTAAATAATACAAAACACATATTGACCCTTTATCGACCAAAACCACAATTTAACTACATTGATCTCAACATATTTCCTTTTAAATTGAAGGAAACCTTCCATTTATTTCCAGAAATACACTCTTCACATATTCCTTGCTAGAATTGATTAAGTTTTAATATTCATTAAGTTTCTCATACTTTCATCCCATTTTTTATTATGTGTACGAGATAATCATACAACAAATTTTCCATTCTGAATGTTGTTAATTTGGAAATTGTTCCACATTCCAAACTGTTATAATGGTATAAATTTACATCTTTAACAACTTTGGCCACCATTATGGATCCATGTTTGATCTTCCACCCTCATTCTGTAAAAATTATACAAAAAATCATATCATCAAGCAGACCTATCGAGATTAGATTATTTTATAATACTAGTATATAAATCAAACTTTTCAATTCCATCAAGTAACTTATTTTAGTTCGGATGTTCACATCACCCTTTATAATAATTTGAAGTGTTTCATTATCTTTATGATCAATCTTTTCAAATCATCCATTGAAATAATTTATCATTTCTCCCTCTTGAATGTTGAGTGAAATAAAGCCCCAAAATTAATGATCTATAACTCGAATGGACTGATGAAACTTATCAATAAAGTTATTACTTCAGATGTGGTATTTTAAGAATAAATTCCTGAAGCAAAGCTTCCAAAATTATATTTCATTTCATTACAATCCTTTATTAGATACCCCTTCCATCCATAATGGTAGCATGTAGGTCTAGGCCTAGTAAATTACCTTGAATCTTCTCTATTTTATTCTAACCTTTCCACCGAGTGGTGATCCCTCTACATTTCACACAAAAATCTATTATAGTGGAATTTTGGAACTTATTCCACAAAATATTTTCATTCAAAATTAGATAAAAAATGTCCTTAAACACAATACTAGTCTTACTATTAGAGTTACTTACCTTGGTAACTATCTCATCCCATGTTTCCAAAAGTAATGAAAAGTGGATCAATGTCCACACTATCCCTCCACACTTCATACCTATTGATTAGAGTTGAATATGAATAATGTTAATGTAATTGAGATAGTATACCACCAAATTTCCTTCAACCTTATTTATGGTTAAGGGTTTCTACATTAGAAAAAATTATGTTAGGATTCTCATACATGTCTATGAGAGTGGATATTAATGTCACAGCAGTTTTATCATCCTAGATTTTGAAGTCCATGTTCAGGGTCAACATCATCAAAAAAACTCCATGTTATTTCTGATCAAGTCTTTACCATTTTACTTTATCTATTTCTTTTGGTTTTATACCCTTTAATAGGGCCTATAGATCTCTCTAAAATAGATAATCTTTGATCAATATCTTCCAGAATCTAAAATATGACCCATAAAAATCTTCAACTCTCAACTTTCTTACTTTTAAAATCATTCCTTTCAAAATAGTTAACTCCCAATAAAATATAAAATGTAAAATAAAATTACCTCCAAAATTTCTTCTTTTAAGTCAAGTTCACATACAACTTATTATGCTAAAACTTCCAAATTTCAGAATGTCCTTCCAAAACCTCAATTATGGAATAAGATAGGGAGTACCAAACTTAGAGACATATGATGTCATTATCAATATGAAGCAAAAATACTCTAACATATCATTCTAGATCTATTTGAAAATAATATATCTTCTAGAACATACACACAAAATAGAAGAACAAAACTCATACCAACACAAAAAACAAACAATATAATTCACATGGTCTAAACTTAGTCCCAATCTATGGGAGAAATTATATTTTTCTTTTTATTATAAATTAAATAAAAATATATCTATTATAGTTTTTTTTGAAAAAGTTACCACAACCATTTATAAATAGGCATGTCCAATCATTTGATCTGATTCCACCACCTTTTGATATTTGCAGATGACCCTATACTTGATCTAAACCATAAGTATCTATAGAATGAATGAACCATCTCAACTAATGAACCCTATTGAATAGTGAAATAAATTCATTTTACTCTTTCCCATACCTTAAAATAATCTTTCTTTTCCTTTAAAAAATGGGGTTATTCTTATGTAATGTTAGAGTTACACATACACATTCTAATCACTTCTCTCACACTACCACCATCCAGAGTCATTCATCACCATTGATGCCTCATGAGGTTCTAAAATTTATTAGTTATATTTTACTTACACCATATAATTTTATAACATAACATATGGAATCAATAATCCTAAAATATATTTTTACTTAACCAGAAAATAGTTATCACAAAAAACCCAATAAAATAAAAACTAACGTTTTATTAAATGATTTTATACCAACCTATCATGCTAATTTAATATGATATTATATTCTATTCGTAAATATTTAATTTTTTTAAAATATATATGGGAAATTTTGTTCATTATAGAGATGTTTTTAGTGTGTAGTGGGTTGTGAGGGCCTTTTATGATATACTATTTTATAGATATTGTATTGAATTATATGTTTTATTTCATGGGATCCTGATTGTGATGATATGGGATTGATGTGAAACTACCTTGGGATGGGTTGAATTATCTATTTTTTATTCCATTAATTAAAAATCTAGAATACTTCACCCACATTAGCACATGATATTTTTAAGGAGGATCCTACTAAGTATAATAGTTTACTCATCCCTACTTTATCTTTACTAGATTTATAATAATATATTAAAGGTGATGTTAGAAAGTACTAGTTCATAGTATGTGGTGGATATATAGTGTTAGAGTAATGTTATTTTACTTTTGTTTCATTTTGAGAAGGTTTATATGTTTAACTTAGAGTTTTTTTTGTCATAAACCAAGTCGGAGTGCCATCCAACCCAACCCCTAACCCGGTCTGTGGCATGGATAGAGGGGCGTTCTCAATCCCCATGGGCTAGAAACTAGTTCATGGGTATCAAAAACACATATTGGGAAATATTTCACCAATTATATAATAATAAAAAAAATCCACAATGATAAATAAAACAAAACTGAATAATCATAACCAAACATGGCACAACAATTTTCAGATTCAAGTTTATAATTTTAAATTAAACTCAAAAGGACTACAAAGGAAAGGGGAACAACACTATCCCAAAAACCTCCATAAAAAAGGATCATCCTCCTAAATCCACCACCACCAACACCTTTAAGGAATAGAGCACTAGAAACTAGAACCACCAACATCTCCATGACACATCTTTCCTTTACCTAGATCATACATAGAAAATTCTATATACACTTGAAGGTTTATGTAGGGTGTGGGACAAAGCCTGGTTGGATGCCACCCAACGAATGGGATTCCATGACAAAACATTATAATATAAATCAACATGAATCTTGTATAAAGGGATGGATTTTTTTTTATGGAAATCATTTTAAAAGAAAACACTTCTAAGGTAAAACATTTTAAAGTAAAAACATTATTTGATTCTAAAATGAAACAAAAAGTTCATCATATGCTGATGGTAAGTAAAATATCATGAGAGAGAACCATGTCATAGGAAATACCTATAGGCACTAGCTAATGTAGGAAACTAGGTACATCGTATCTTGATGAAACATGGTATAAAAACCACATTGATCATCATTCTCATGAATGAGAACTAGAGAGGAATATATCCAAAGTTATAGTGGTCCCCAATCATCATTAGTTTAGTTAGTGTTGTAATGTCAATCTATCTAGGAATAACCGAGCCTTGTCCCCACCGATCCAACTAGCATACTTGTCCTAGTCCACCCAAAAAGTCATTTAGGATTTCATTTTTGTGCTTGATTTCCATTGCACATATTTCATAAAACATCATTTTCACACATGCATAAGATAATTAATATAATTCATATGAAAAACCACCATTTCTACAACACAAAACCTCTTTTGAATCCAAACTCACACCGAAACCACTTTAAAACATTTTTTATACCACTGACACATTTTATTAAACACCTTTAGAAGCAACAAGGAAGCACACAAGAATTACACATGAAACATAACCCATTTCATTTGGAAAACAATATTTCATAAAAAACACACCTTGAATCCTTTTAAAAACACATTTAACACCCCATGAACAATGCATAAAACATAACCAAGAAGAAAGTAAAGCATACCAATGTCATAAAATAATGTTTAAGCATGGAACCACCTACCACAAGTGTAGAAATTTATATAATCCAGTGGAAAACCAAAATCAAACCCCAAGAGAACCCTATAAAGTAATGATCAAACTATAAAAATAAATATTGAACACTAATAATCAAGATTAAACCCAAAATAGGTCACCCAACCCACTATAGATATGAAAACTTGAGAGATAAGAATAAAGACACTAGAAAAGAGGAGAAACCAAGGGATAAGGTAACTTACTTGAATAATTTTGAAGAAAACACACCAAATCCACAAAGTAAATTGAGATCTAAGGGAGAAAAGGGATGGGGGAGAGGTTCCTTAGGCTGAAAATACCGAGTGGGGAATAAAATGGGGGATCTGGGGTTAAATACTGAGAGGAAACAATAATATTTTTTACAATATTAAGGACCAATATATGGAACATGGTTTTCCAGCACAGTTTTCCAAACAATGAGGTAACTATGAACCAATATCTATCCAAAATGAGTAATACCCATATTTACCTTCATGGTTTAACAAACCATGTGGAAACCGTTCGATTTACCACTATCTAAAAGAACTAACTGAATGCATAGTTTTCTAGGTAAGGGCGCATAGTTTTCCAAACCCTATGCTAACCATGAACCACCTTTTGTTAACCAAAAACTCTCATTTTCCCCCAAAAACACAAAGTCAACCTAATGAAAAAATGATATAACAAAAATAAATAGAAAAAATAACTCTATATGAAATCATATATGTGAAAATTTTCTACTTGGGTTGTTTTATCATATCAACTATGTGACATATCATACATGTTCTTGGTTTGTGATGTTTTTATGTATTTTTTTATGTGTTTGAGTTTTGATTTATATTGTTAATTATTTATTTAAAATAAATAATGAAATTAATCACATTAAGTGATATCTATAACATTGGTATTATTCAATACCTTGTAGCCTATTTGATATGGATTTTTAGAGTCGTTCTCAATATTTACACTAATTTAGGAGTCTTGGTGTTGTCAGGTCATGACACAGTTTTATTAGAGAAAGTTTTAGGATGAAGTTTATATTTTTAAATTGATAGGATTGAATTATTTTCAAAAGTTAATAATATATATGAAGTTAATATAGAACTTAGACCAAGGAAACTAACAAATGATGCACTGACCAATGTATTCTTTTGAAAAGTACTTCAATTTTTTAATATGCCTGAGGGATGGTTTAATATTTTTAGGGTTTTGTGTTAGGGTATTCTTGTATCATATAATACTAGGTTATGATGATTAAACATGTAGATTAATATTTATTATTATTATTGGGTGGATTATGTAGTAAGTTAAAATATTTACAAATCCTTAGTCTTAGGGTTTTTTCCTTAACTATAGATATCTGATTCTTATGATACACACATGTAGTTAAGTTTGAGGAGAAACAAAATTATTTTGAACTAGTTAATTAGAGTATTTATCAATTATATGGTGAGATATAGAGGAAAATGTTTTGAGATTTTTATTTAGGAATATTCTAAAATACAAAGGTTATATTTCCAATCAGAAAGTAGAGCATTGGTTGGAAGAAGTAGAGATTTTATTTTAGTTGATTCAAGTGAAGGAAAAGTATCAGATACTATTGGTTGTTTTTTTTATATAAGGATCTAAAAAATGGTAGAATTTTAATTTATTTACAAATATTTATATGAATTTTCATTGGGTATACATCAACAGTTAATATGACCTTCCTATCATGGTGGTCAATAATGTTTAGTCAATGTGACATTCAATAGAATTTTATGGTATTAGATTTCATCTTAGTTATAGTTACCTTCTATGAAGAATCCACAACAGTAGGACTAGTCAACATCATGACCATTAATATGGGGTTGTGTATGAGAAGGTGTGTTGAGGGATATTCCATTCCCTCTAGGACCTCAAGAAAAGTGGGGATGAGGTGGTGGTAGATATCAATGATAGAGAGGTGGAGGATTTTGATGTTAGAGGATTCTTGTTGTGGAGTTACCTACCCCAATGGGAACTAAGGTAATCTAATGTATTTTCTAACTTTATTCTATTTTGGTTTATGTGATGGAAAATATTAATGCATTAAATTACTTTTCACTATAATAAATAGTCATATTAGGAGTGATTTTTTATTGGCGGTTACTAAAACCACTGATAAATTTAAAAATATTTATTTTTATTTAAAATACAGTGGTAATTTATCATAACCACCACTATATTTTAAATAAAAATAATAAAATTAAAATTTAGTAGTAGTTTTAGAAAAATTGATTCCAAACAGAGGTGGGGTTTTATTAAACACTGCTAAATTCCTAATAAAAACCCTTTTTAACCTATACCATCGACCAATGAGGTCCACCCTCATATCCCCGTGACATTAACCCCCAACCCCTAATGGTAGACCCCCTTATCCCCAACCCCTTTGACCTACCTTCATTCTCTTCACCCCTGCCTCAACCTCAGTCCCCTGACCCTTTTTCTATTAGTGAGTTAGAAATTTATAACCTCTCCCAACTATCCACCACACTAGTTGTTTCCCTCTCACCTATAACCTCCATCCCCTTACCTCATAAACATTTTCCAATGACATCCAATCCCTAACCTGTTAGGTAGTTCAAAGTACTTATCTATCCCAGTCAAGTTGATTTGAATTACTAGGAAGTTCTAATGTATTTTTTTTGACTTTACCTTTTTATCATCATGGGTTGATTTCCTCATCAATACATGGTGCAATAATGAGGTTAATGTTAAGAAAATACCAATTATGATTCTAGAATTAGGGATTCCACTCAACTGATCAAGGAATTACTAGTTTATGAATTTACAAATACTGTCTAGCTAAATAAATTTAAGTAATTTGATAAGGAATTTTTATATATTATTTAAAAGAAAAATATGGATCCTTGATACTATAATATTAATATGATAATATATTATAAATCTAATAGTGAGAGTTATTGAAATTTGATAAAATAATTGGTGAATAATAAAATAAAATTTATTGCGTCACATATTTTGGAAATAAAAATAATTTACTAAACATTTTATTTTATTTTATTATATAAAATGAAAAGTAATTTGACCTCAAAATTTTCTCAGTGATCAATATTAGAGAAATTCAATAATCAGACTGGCACAAACTTCCAAGAATGGTACAACTTATTGTTCATTATATTATTTCATGAGGGGAATCTTTACACTATAAAGTCCTTAGTTCCTAATGATTCATCTAATAAGGAAATTGAGAAGAAGCATACTATCTTATGGAAACATGTGGATGATTAATTGGGTGTATAATGCCTCATGTTATCATTCATGACTAGTAAGATCTCAAATAAGCATGAATACATAGATGAATGCACCATTTTGTCCCATATCCATGATCATTATTAGGAGAAGGAAAGACAATAAAGGTGAAAGATCTTAAAGAAACTATTTATGTAAAATATTGGATAAGGTTCATCAACTGAGACCATGTATTCAAAGTGATTGGATATATTGAGCATCTAGAGCTCTGAGTTTCAAATTACCCAAGGAATTGTGAATGGACTATGTTTTTGCCTAAATTACTTATAGATTCTCTAGTTTTATTGTTAATTTTAATATTAAAAACCTTGAGAAGACAATAAAAAATCTCCTGATTAAAATTTTCAAAAAATATAAGAAGATAAGGGATGAAAAAAATTCATTTTTTGGTGAAAAATAGGAAGGGTAAGGAAAAAGGCCCCAAGACTAACACTAAGTATAAGGAAATTTCAAAGCAATCAACCAAGAGGAGTATAAAGGGGTAGGATAAGAAATAAGATTTAGTATGTTTCTAATGTGATAATAAAGGCAACTATAAGAAGAAATGAACCTCAGTGAAGAATCAAAGGGAAGCTTCAGGTGCATTTTTTATCAATCACAATATTTAATTTTCTATAAATTGGGTAATAAATATAGCTTTTGGTGCTAAAATTTTTATTCTAATATAGGAACCAAGTAGATTTAGGAAGGTTTCAAATGTTGTGGTGGATCTTTGATCTAAAAATAGACAAATGATGGTTTCACTAGCTATCAGAGGATACTATCTTACTATGCTAATGGGTTTAATTCTAGTTTTAAATAACTGTTATTATGTTCCAAGTGTAACCAAAAACATTATATCCATGTATAGTTTAGATATTAATAGCTTTATTTTCATGTTTGGAAATAAGAGATGATAATTTTATGAATATAGCATATTTTATAGTATGAAATATCTTAATAATGGTTTTTATGTACTAGAATACATAAAGAAAGTGTTGTAAATCAATAACTAATCAAGTTCACATGACTCATATCACACCCAATTATAGAATATATTTCTTTGTAATATAAACAAGAAGTTCTTGAAAATGATATATCAATAGGGATATTTATATTATTTTGAACTAAAACCATTGTATATATGTCATTACAATTTTAGAGGAAAAATTACTAAAGCTGTATTTAGTGTAAAGGGTGAAAGGGCCATAGAGATTCATGAAAACGTTTATGTAGATATGTGTGGACAATTTCTAATTGATGCTAGGGGTGGGTAATATTACTTCATAACTTTTACCAATGACTTTAGTAGATATATAAATATCAACTTAATTATGTATAGGTCTTAATGCTTTGAGTAATTTAAGGATTAAAAGAATAAAGTATAGAATTATTTTGGTAAGAAGATAAAGAAACTTTACTTAGAACATGAAAGAGAGTATCTTAAACAATATTTCATTACCACATAAAAGAGTTTGGGATAATATATCAACCCCATACTACTTATAAACTAGAGTGGAATGGTGTTAGTGAAATGAGGAACCTCACCCTATGGGGTTGTAAAGTATTTATTAAGGCTATCTGTAGCAACAAAATTTCACCCTGAGACACAAAGTTTATATTTATAGGATATACCAAGAAAATATGGGGATATTATCTACAAAAAACCTAATAAAAAAGGTAATAATAGTAATAAAATAAATATTACTTGAGAGGGTTCATGTCTCCAAATGATATAGTGAGAGAAAGATTGATTTCAATGAATCCAAATCTTAATATATATTAGAGTTGGCATAGGAAAAAAATTCCAAAATTCCCAATATAAAAGGTTATTTAAAAGACATAAGTACTTCATATGATCACCAAATAGGTTAGAGAACCATAAATATATTGATTTATTATCAATGGGGATGATGAATCATTATTTTTTGGTAATGACGAACCCATGGATTATAATTAATAAATAATAAGTTTATAACTTTTCATATGGCATGAAGACATGATTTATGAGATAGATTCCATGTAACAAAACCAATTGTTGGTTTCGGTAGATCCTATTGTGGATGTAAATCCTACTGGGTGAAACTAGACATTCAAGAAGAAATTAGACATGGATAGTAAAGTAAGTGCCTTTAAGTCATGACTATTTGTTAAGGGGTTTAAGTAGTTCCAATGGATAAAATATGATAAAACCTTTCCACAAGGAACTATGATAAAATATAATTAGAATCATTCTTTCTTTATTAGCTTAATATGATTATGAAAGTTCGAAAATGGATATCAAAATTGTCTTCCTTAACAGGAAAATTGTATAAGATGTCTACATGAAAAAACCATAAGGGTTTGTGAATCCAAAAGATTCCAATAATGTATGTAAGCTGCAAAGATCCATTTATGGGTTTAATAAAGAATAAAGTTTAGGGAATATTCATTTTGAAGAATCTATAAAACAATTTTGTTTCATTAAAAATGAATGCGAGCCTTATATCTATAATAGATTTAGTGTGAGTTTAGTTTTTTTCCTTTTAGTATATGTTTCTGATATATTACTAATGAGAAATGAGATACCAATATTATAGTTTGTCAATATGTGATTTAAAAATGGTTTCCTATAAAGTAGTTAGGTAAAATAGCCTACATTCTAGGGATCAAGATCCATCATGATAGATCTACGAGGCTAATTTTACTAAGTTAGGTTATATATAATGACAAGGTGTTGAAGATATTTAGTATATAATAGTACATAAGGATATTATTTCCAATGTCACATAAGATACATATCTCTTAGAAAATGTATCCTCAGACACAAAAGGTGGGAGATAGAGATAGGATGAGCATGATTCATTATGCATTAGTGATATGTTCATTCATGTATACCATGATATGTACTAGGATTTATGTTTATTATTCCTTGATAAGGGTATTAATATATCAAGAATAAATATTATAATAACATTTGAATTCTATAAATACTATCCAAAATTATCTAAAGAATACTAAGGATATGTTCTTGGTTTATAGAGGAGATGAGGAACTAATTATTAGGGGATATATAGATGCTAGTTTCCAGATATATCGAAATGATATGAAATCACATTTGGGATAAGTCTTAAACCTTTATAGAAGACCTAGGATCGAGAATAGATCAAAGTATATATTGGTTTCTAATTCTATAGAATAATCTGAGTATATTGTGGCTTCTAATGGAGATAAATAAGTATTTTTGAGAAAAAAAGTTATCCATGAGCTTGATGTGGTTTCTAAAAATAAATATAATATAAAATTATATTTTTATAATATAATAGAAATGGTCATATTCAATGATACTAGGTCACATTAGAATCTCTTGAGGAATTTTTCTCAAATGGGTGAGGGAGCAGTAAACATAGTTTCTATGTAAGAGAACATGGAGGAATCATTGTCTAAAGACTTATCTTAGTATATGAATGAATATAATGTAAAATCTAGAAGACTTAAAGTCATTAGTAGTTGAATCTAGTTAAAGTGGGAGTTTATTAGAGTTAGTTCCCTAGAAATAATTATTATTATATCTTCTATTACTAGTATATTCATAGACCCAAATATTAATAAATATCCTACCACGTGATGAGTGTTCTTCTATGTATCATTAATTTGAAAACATAATTAGAGTATTAGTCACTAAAAAGGGTTATAATCATTCCCCACTATAATGATAACCTTTAAGTGATATTATAATATTATTTAACAAATTTACTATAGTTATATGATATCTATATGATAAGACATAGATATTGTTTTACTATCTAGTTCTGAAGCATCATAATACATTGGGAATTCTTTTCATGAAATTCACACGTAGTAATCTCTAATATGGGAGGTTATGAGGACAAATACTATAATAAAAATTTTATATGTTATGTTTCATTGGATATTATTATTTATGGATGTGGGTATTGGTCCTTATACTTTAGATTATTTCTAATGTATACCAGGAATCATGTACTTTAATTTATTGTCTAAAACTGAAATGACATAAGCTCATGGTAAAGTGAGATATAATAGGTGCATAATAAGTGAAATGAAATTGAAATACATGTTAAGAAAGGATTTTTCCCTTCACAAATTAGAATATGTTATGTTAGGACCTTTCATTGAAATGAAACTATCTGATTAAGTCCATGGAAATGGTGGCTTATTGATGAGTTTCTTTCAGGTAGTCAAAGAAAGATATATCGAGCATATAGGTTAATGATTTAAGTATGAAACCAACTGGATGAGATATTGAGACAAATTTATTATATTACATAGTAATAATTCATATAAGGTTGTTTCCACTGTGACATTAACCACTTTCTCTATGGGTTACTTGACATGTTTCTAGATGATAATTGACATTAGGAAAGACTGACTAATGCTACTAATAAAGTGTCTAAGAGAATCACACACTAAATGTATCCATATACTAAGATAAATTCTATTTTAATTTATTATATGAATTAATATTATTCTTGAGACCTAGTAATATCAATTATTTAGTTTAATTTGATCACATAAATTCAATCTATAATTATTCTAGTTTTGAATATATGTGAGTTGAATATTAAACAAATATTTATTCTCTAGTTAGTGAATATTATATATTATTTATATACATTTATTGAATGAATAAGATAATGACATTTATTTAGAATATATAATTATTATACTAGGTTTGATCAATGATGGGGAGGATTAATGGGCTAAGTCAAGGCCAAAATGGAAATGATATATTTTATTTAATATCATATAAATAAATATTGATTTATTTACTTAATAAATGATATTAAAATATTTTTGAGGTTGATAATGTCCTAGAATATAATAATAATAACATTATTATTATTATTTGAAAAGTGGTTTTTAGAGTTAAAAATTATACAAGGGCCTCTACACAATTATTAATTGTGTTACCCTAAGTATATAATCTAACTTATTACATTTTCAGGTGGGTGTGAGAATGGAATGTAGAACATTATTATCTCAATAGAATTATTTCATGACCATAGATCACTATCTCAATAATTCTATAAATAATGAGATATGATCCTAATAATTATTTATGCCCAAAGGAATTCTCATTATGACCCATGTTGTATGATGAAAGATGATTTGAACCTCTGCATTAGCAGCCAGAGTTCCACCAGTGACATTTTGCGGTTTGTAGAGAATGTATGGATACATATATGGTAATTATACTCTAGATTATTCATAAAAACAATGGTAAAATGTTATAGTAAATAAAATTAATTAATTAAGAAATAATTATCTAGTTTGGTAAATAAATTAATTATAGATTATATGTGAAAATATCCCCTATTTTAATATTATGAGTTTTCAATCAAGATTTATCCAATAAAATTGATTAAAACCATTAATAGGCATGGTCCCAATAACTTCATCAGAACTATGAAACATTTATTTCTTCCATCACTGGTTAGTATGATTATATCTCAATTGTGATGATGTGATGATAAGAGATAAAGTGAAAAAGAACACACAAGAAACATGAGTTTTTACAAGGGTCACTCACTATTATTTTTAAGTGGTTAATCCTTAAAGAAAAATGGTTGAAATCCCACCACACACATTATATTATTATCAATAAGTGTATGTAATGAAGCAAGATGGTGGTTCTAAACTATGGTTACAATAATGAAAGAAAATCATAAAAAATTTGATCAATTTTTGCTTCCAGACCTCAAGTGCCTCTAGTTGTATGCCTTATCTATTTCATAGAAAAAAATATATGATAATGGTATGATGAATATATATAATATTATCTTCTTCCTTTACCCTTAAATAGTTACAAAATGATCATCACCATTTACACCGTGGTTTGATCTTCCTTAGAAAATTTAATTCCTTTTCATTCCATCTCATCTCTATTTGGAATCTAACTCATCCATAACCTCATTTTAGATAAATATAACTTTAGAATAATTCTAAAAATTGTGATTTAATTATCTATAGAATAAATTAAATGAATGAATTTAATTTTAAGTTTATTTAAATACCACACTATAGGAAAGAATAGTTTTTTTGGGAGTACTCCAACTCCTGGTGAAGTTCAACGATTTATCAACCATGTCTTAATTCATAAAAACTAACATATCCCCCTTTGTTAATTAACTTCATAATGGATCAATATTCATCAAAACTCATCAAATCTCTAATCATTAAGGGATATTTGATCCCCCACTTATTTTTTTTGGAAATATGAAAATCAACACAAGAGATATTATCTAATATTTAGTTAAAAATTCCTCATGTCTCCCCATACAAGAAAAAAGTTGACTTATCTTCCCCCCATTAGCATCACCTACAAATGAAACTATATTCTATAAAAATTTGTAAAAAGTACTCATTTTGTATTATATCATTTTTACTACAAATAATAAGAAATGAAATAGGGAAAAAAGTAAAAAAATCCTGAATTTGGGAGAGAATAAATTCCCAAAACACTCTCAAGTTCCATGAGGCATCCTTAAATAGAGGAATTATTATGAAATTGACAACATATTGTTCGGTTGAAAGATACTCCAATGAAATCATAACACATTACTAATTCTCCATAATTATGTGATACTTCATATCAATATGATTTGTCTATGAATGTTATACTAGATTCGTTGATAATTTGATTTAACTTTGATCATCACACCTAATCATCAATTGGTCGGAAACATCCACCCTCAATTATTCAACCCGTGACATAATCCAAATCTTATTTTTCCTGGATTTATATATCAGGATATATTCAACTATAGTTGTGCTAAATGAGATAGAATTTTTCATCATAGATTGAAAAAAATTTCATCTTCCTTTAATAAAGAATGAACCTCAAAAAATATACTTCTAATCAAAAATATATCTTACCAAATTCATATTGAAATAGGTACAAAGATAAAATGATATATTATCTTCAAAAATTATATTGAAATTTAGAGCACTATTGATGTAACTAAAGTTACACTTCACCACTAGAATATCCGAATCTTTGGGATTACTATGGAATCATATAGAAATATTAACCATTAATATGAATTATAGTCTAGAAAATTTCAAGTAAAGTGGGATATCAATAACCCTTTATAACTCCATTTTTTTATACTCCTTTATAAATTGAAAACTTAGTTATAAGTTCTATTGGAGTAGTGACCTCTCTCAATTATTTCATGAGAAAATTCTTTAAGAAATCATAGGTATAATTTTCTTATTATGGAAAGTTAGAAATTTCTATGTTTGTAACTTGAAAACCCAAGAAGAATTTCAGCACACCAATCATTAAAATCTCAAAAAATTTACACATTTGGGTATAAAAGTCCTCAAAATAAGTGAATTTTTGTAATATCTACTTATATAAATATTATAATATTTTTCTCCTTGAATTTCACACTCCTTAAGTTTATACGTGGCTTTGAATACTATGGTCAGGTAACTTTTTTATCCCATACAAGGCATTTTTAAGCTTTAAATATAGAAAACCATAACCATCAAGGGAGAACCCTTATAATTGTTCAATATATACCTTTTACAAAATTTTACCATTTAGAAGTGTTGATTTCATACCCATTTGAAAAACTTTGTAATTACTTTGAGCATAAATATAAAAAATGATTTAGATCATTTGATGGCTTATAATGAGATAAAAATTATCAACAAAATATATAACCTCAATTTGAGAGTATTATTTACTAATTAGAAGAACATTGTTCTGTGATACTCTCTTTGAGCTTATTTCTAAAGCCCCACTTTATCCCCATCACATTTTTTTCTTTAGGACATGGCACCAATTTCCAAGTGTCAATTTTCTCAAAATAATTATACTCTTCAGGTTTTACTACTATAAAATCCTCATATTACAAAGATTCTTTAATAATTTTGGTACACCATATGAAATAAATCTAGTGTGATTTGAATTCTTAAAAAATTTCTTGTTTGAAAACCCTTTCTACTATCTCTAATAATTTTATTTATCTCCACATGTTTCTTAGGAATTGTGGAATAAGATGAACCTTGTCCCAAATTATTATCATCACTAAATATTTTATAATTATCATGAGATATTTAAAAGTCCTATTATGTCTCCAAAATACTTTCTTGTTTTCCAATTTTATCTCTAAGATTTTAGTCAAGTTCACTATTAATATAAAGTAATGTATTTTAATTTTCCAACACAATTAAATCCATGTTATCAATGACATTTCTCATATTCTTGATGTAAAATAGAGAACTCCTTCCACTAGGTGTATATTCAATAAATATACCATTATCATCTCTCTTATAAAACTTACCCAAGTTTCTTCCTTTTATCTTAATGTAATTATTGATTCTAAAAACCTTTAATATTTTCAAGTTTTTAATCTTTCAAAACCATATATCATATAGCGTGTTTACTAATTTTGGTCAGATTAAACATCAATTAAAGATGTACATAGATAAATTTGTCAATTACCATTAATTTTTATAAAGTTTCATAATCTAATAACATTGTTCTATCTATGTACACAAAACTACAGTTATTTTCATATGCTTCTCCATTTTTTGGGGTGTATATGGAGAATTATGCTCATTTCATATTCCATTATTATAAATATACACCTCAAAATACCCTTTTTTATCTAGATCCATCACCAGATAAAAATATTTTGATAACAAATCCAATTTGATTTTTAAAAGACCTCTAAAAGTGATTAAAAACTACATGATCTTGTGATTTACTTGATATAAAATATAAAAAATTCATATGATTAAAATCATTAAAAAAATTAATGAATTAATTATATTCATTGGTTAAATTCAAGTTAATTGGAAAATATACATTTGATTATCAATTAAATAGGTTTATTTATCTTGATCTCTACTACCTTGTGACTATTTTTTACTATATTTCCTTTAAAAAACATGTCTTAAGTGCTGAGTCTTTAATTATGTCACTTAAGTAGATTAATCAATACTTCATACATGATTATCTTAGCTATGTTTTCCACAAATGGACAAGTATTCTATGATATAATTTATTTACCTCTTCCACACTAATGTAATAAAAAATTCAATCATTGTAAATTTGAAATAGATTACTTCTTTCTCACTATACCTTTATTAATATTTTGTTGTCCTTTATCCACCATATGAAACATCCATCATTGTGAAAGGTCACCTCATTAAAATTATCACAAAGTTGAGAAATGTTTAAGAGATTGTGATATATCCCATAGATAAATAGAACATAATTTGAATAATGTTTATTATTATAATTTTTTTACATATTAATCCTTTAGTATTTAGTGATCTATCATTTCCAAAAGTAATAGCTCCTATACCATAACTTAAAATATTTTTCAAGAGATTAATTTTTTAGTCATGTGTCACTAGAAACCACTATCGAGTATCCAAGGATTCTATCCTTTTCCATCTTGTAAGAAACCTTGATCACCATAACATACTCTTGGTTATTAATACTCTTGATAGATTTTAAATTCTTATTTTAGTTAAATTTCTTGAGTAGCATAGTGAGACACTTGTTGGTGGTGAGTCTAGGTTGATTAAACCTACCACAGATTTCCTCAATAGAATTAGTAGAGTTATTCAATTACACCTTATGTTTTAAATGTTTCTCAGTTGGATTATAGTAAATTTAGGTTTAGCCCCACACTTCAAGGCCTCTATTTTATTTTGTGAAGGATAAGTTATACCATCACACATAATATTTGTTACAGTACACTCTACCATAATAGGAATTTCATTCAAAGATAGATATCATTGTTTTTTAAATTGATTCTTCCAAATATGCTCAATGATTTTCCTTCTGATTTAAAATCATATCTTTTTTCTTATCCTCCATGTGCTTATAATTTTTTATATTTACCAATGATTTTCCTACAATCTTAAACTTGGTTTTGTTTTTCTTCCATGCCTTACTATGTTTTGAAGTTTCAAGACAAAAATTTGATTTATTAATGGGTCAATTATCCTTTTTAGGTTATTTAATCACCTTTTTTCCCTTTCTTTTCATTACTTCCATAACATACATTTCATACTTGGGTACCCAAAATTATATTTTAAGGTATCATAGGACAATATCCATCTTTAATATTAGAATTAGTAGCATACTTGTGCATCCAAAATGATATTTCAAGGTATTATATTATATTAATCTAGATAGTTAGTAGAATTTTATAATTTCTACACTATTTTGTAACATTCATAAATATATTTTATAGATTTTTTTATCTCCAAAGCATGGTATTTTCTCAATTATTTTTTTATCTTAAACTAAATTTTCATCAGTAAATTTTATTTTCTCATTCATAGTAATCAAATTTGAAAAAATAACATTTAGTATCCTATTTATAGATTCAAAAATTTCATTAATATATCCCATGTTTTTTGTGAATTCCACTTTCATCTCCATAATGTCCTTGTATTTTTATTCATAAAGTTATTCTATTGATGAATTATTCTTAGATTTCAAAACATTCCTTTCTATCACAAGAATCTTTCTTTACTTTACTCATAACAAAGGCATTATCATCAATTAGAACTCATTTGGTATTTACCCATCATTTTTTTTATCTTATTAACTATACCCTTATTTATATTCATTCAAGGAATATTTTGGATTTTTTGTCTTAGCCATGAAATTTATTTTCCCCCAATCCTCTGAGTCCTATTACACTCTTTCACATTCCTCATTATAAGACGTGTCATTATTTTTTGATAGAAAGTTTTTCTTTATTTTGATGATGGGATTTACTTTGAATTTAATTTATTTTCCTCTATTATAACCACATGACACAATGTTTATATTTTATTACCTTTTATATTGGTTATCCTCCTTATCTTCTTATTCATTCTCAGAGAAATTAACTGAGATTTGTCCAATTTTCTCATAATTGAAACCCTTCAAAAAAGTTTACCTTTATATTTACCTTTGTCTTATTTCATTTCATTTTAAAATAACTTTATAAACTCATTTTAATCTATTAAATTGTATTTATAGCTTGTTTATTACTTATGAAACTTCTTTGTATCATGATATTTTAAACCAATTGAAGATTTAAAATCTATATCCTTCTTATATTTTCCTTTTCTTCCTAACGCCTACTCTATCCTATTCTCATAATTAATTAGTGAATTTATAAGCATATATACAGTCTAGTCATCCATGTATTGACCCTCAATGGGGAAAATATTTGTATTGAACTTATCTAGGAGGATTCTCATCAACTTCATTACCAGAGTCGAATTTTTTCAAATCAAGATCACAATTTTTTTTCACTTGAAAGAATAAATTATCCTCTATTTCATATTATACCATTTAGATATCTTAAAATTGATACTATAATGTTTTAATCTTAAACCATTAACTATTTTATATCCATTAAATATTTCATGGAGTTTCATTGATTTTCCATTTTTTATCATTAATTCCATGGCTCATGTCTGGTCATTCTATAATAGAGGTAAAAGTAACACATTGTGTATTCTCGCATCAGATTTAATAATCTTTATATTGAGTAAGATATAGGTTTTCCTAGACTTAGGAAGATGAACACCATTTCTAATTATTTCAAGAGTACCGAATCCAAGAGATAAAATATAAATAACTATCCTCTCATTCCAATGATGTAATGCATTGCCATCGAACATGTGAACTCCTTTTTTGATTATGTTATCCATAATTTCCATAGATCTCATTGATCAAAATATTTTATAAATAAAAATAATCTTAGATATATGGGAATATCAGAAAATAATTCAATAATGACTTGATTCCAACCTATTGGACCAAGAGAGAGTATGCCACTAGTAGAGGGGTGAATTAGTTGTTACTAAAACAATAACTCTGAAAAAATATTTTTCTTATCCTTAGTTTTTGTGAGTGGATATAAATAATGATAATATGATAAAGAGATATAGAGTAAGAAATAACACACCAAAAAATGTTATTTTTACATGGTTTACTCACTATTATTATCAGGTTTTTAATCCATGGTGAATAATGGATTTAATCCTACTATGCATTTTTTTATCTTATTATCCGTAAGAAAATGGAATGTAGAATGAAGATAGTGATAAAATAAATTTATAATAATTAAATACAAGTGTCAATGAGTAAATAAATGTTATCTTTCCAACCTAAAGTGCCTTTAAAAATTGGACTAAGTGTGCACCCTTATTATTCTCCTCATACCAACCAAAAGCTCCATAGAATGAGTGATCAATTATCTCAGAGTTTTGTCTCATTTTTTTTCACACTTTTATCTAGTCATGAATACTCAAATTTATAGACTTATCATGAATTTTAGTGTGATTTTTATATCCAAAATATGTGAAAAAATATATTTCTAAATATTTTACTGGATCCTAAAAATCCAAACACCCATTATGGTGTGATAAAAATAATTTTTATGTGGTCCCTTTGTCTATTAAGATCTATTGAAGCACTAAATTTTAATTTCCTAACTCATTTTGGTATGTCCATATACTTTTCAAAATGATGTTAAAAATAAAAACATGACACCATTAAGACTCTAATCCATTACTGTATCAATTTTTCATGGAATCTATATCATAATGCAACTGAATCCTCCTAATTAATTGGGAAAATATTCAAAAAGTAAATCTTTAAGAAATATAGTTACTATTTTATATAATATTATATTACTCCTATTACTCATATCCTTCATGGAATAATATGTATTTCTATAGCATTATGTGTCTACATAATATTAATTTCTTCCTTCATCCTTAACATATTATGACGTGGTCATCACCCTTCATAATGTATTTTGATCTTCTTAAACATACTTTCATTCCTTTACAATCCATCTTAGATAAAATTTGTATCCAACAAATCCATGGGAATTTTTTTATCAAATACAATAAGAGAACACTTCCAAATATCATCAATGAATCCAATTAAGAAAAAATTCAAACCATACCTCCAATGTGAATGTTATTTAACTACCACACCATAGGATAAAATCGTATTTTGAGAGTACTCAAGCACTCGATGAAAGAAAAATGATTTATAGACGATGTTTCAATTGAGAAAAACTCAAATGTCTCTATATAACTATTAAATTCATGAGGTATATTCAATCATTTAACCTCATAAAATCCCCAATAATCAAATACTATTCAATAATCGCACATTTGGACTACTGAGAAGACTAACCAAATGACTAGAATAATATTACCTTCATCAACCCACTAACTAGTATAGACTAGATGTGAATAAGACATGTATCAGATATATTATAGTTTGAATCTAAAATGGATGTGTTTATGTCTTGATTATAATAGTGGTTTGGTGATAGTATGTCAGATATTAGAGATATGGTTAATTGATTGTGGAAGTTGGTTTATGGAGAACCTTCAATTTTTTATAATGGGTGTTATTTTATAAATTTTATAGTATTTGGTGATTTATGTTTGTGGTGAGAATGGTGTGACATCCTAGATCTTCTAGGGATCCACCAAAGAATACCAAAATCACTAGTAAGTGAACTCTCCAAGACTATTTCCAATAATATAGGGCTCATGAGTAGAACTATGGTATCTGTCCATTCAAATGGGAGAAAATACCTCTATATATAATCAACCACCTTATAATATGTGTATATATATACCATATAATAGGAAGAATCCATAAATATTTTATAAAATGAATTCATGTATACCATAACACCATAAAAATACATCGTACAAAGTATAAGCTGCCCATACATCAATATGAAAACTCATGCCAAAAAAATAAACTATAGTAAAAACTTTGAATGAGAGAATATGATTTGATCACCCCCATAAAGTCTCTAATATTTTTTCCACAATCCCTCTAATAAATCTTAGTATTTGATAACATCTCAAGATATACCTTCTAGTATGAATAAACACATAGGTTAACTTGCATGGGTGAGTAATGAAACTCACCATGTTCATCCCAGGCAGTGAGCCAACCCCTATGTAAAACTAGAACTAAGTTCATTTTCAAGATAATAAGAGTGTACATAATAGTGATCGTGTCCCAATCAACCAATTAAACTAAATCAATGATCATCTATAAGTGAATCTAGATATGTTTTACCATAGTCACGCTTTCAAAATAAACCATGAGAAAGAAAACAATTTTTCACACCTTAGAATACTCACATTAATATATTAGTGGTAGCAGCATACCCACACCTCACAATGGATATTTTTATTGGTCGAGGGAGTAATAATGCCAAATATAGAGAACTCACACCTCATATCTTATAGAAGAACCTTACTATGTTAATCTCATTGGAGACCCACTCCTTTTTGATTTTAAGTTAATCAAGGAAGTATAAAAACCCACACATGATCTAAATACTTATACCTAATGTACACAACAATGGGTAACAAGGAAGTTATAATAAATGCATATATGTTAGCAGATAAAGAATAAAAGGTTACTCAAATGTTATTGTTTGTCTCAACTTGGTTTAGTTTGTGAGGATAATCATAAATACACTACTACACTATAGTATCTGACATACATCATCCATATAGCTATATCACACATATCCTAAAAGCTAAATCATATATAAGAAATCAGAAGATCACACATAAGCAATCATAGTAAGTCTAGTTCAATCATCAGAAGGGACCACATCCTCATAATGAGCAACTTCTATCCATCCTTCTAAGAATATCAGTCATAAATCATTACCTAAAACATTATCAATATAATCATAACCCATTATTGGATACTCATATCATCTATACCTAGGTCTATGCCATGACCACAATAAATTCTAATAACTTACAGGATAATCACACATTTCTCATATCATACAATAATCATTATAACATCTTAGTCATATCTGAAACCTGTGGAAGGATTTTGTTTGTGATTTTATTTCACACCTTTTAATATTCTTCATTTCACTGAGTGTATTTTAGAATATTATTTTCACTCTATTTCAATATTTATTCATACTATCAAAACATGAATTTCATCACATCAATTAATTACTTTCAAATCCCCCGTGTTACATAACAAGAATAAAAACCTCCACCATAATATCATAGTGATACCATGGACATACTATTCTATTTCCAGTTTTTTAAATTTAGTACTCTCTATTCCAATCATCATTCTTCACTAATTGATCTCATCTTCTTAAAAAATCCTTATAATATTATAATTTTTTTCTTTTAATTAAATCTTCCATTAATTAAGATCCAAACACTCACAAACACATGATTACCTTTGAATTTATCAAAAATTAACTCAACAAAACCTATGTAATATTTATAACCACTAACGATTCACTTTAATTTTATACTAAGTACCAAAAATAAAATATTTTATTTTTTATAATGTTATTAAATTTAATGTTATTTTACTTCTATAATTAATAACTTCATATAAATATATCCATGAGTAGAAATATTATTAATTTAATATTAGATTTTTTTTGAAACAACATAATCTAAATTAATCCACTTATAATAAATGTTCTAATAGATAATTAAGTCAAACTATTATTAATTTAATAATAATAATTTACTTAATCACTAGTATCAATCCTCTGATTATGATTAATTTCCATTTTTATCATCATTATAGAATAATTATAATAATTTTTATACTTTACGATCTTTTACACATCATAAAGAATGTCGTTTAATGATTTCCCATAATATCTAATATTAATCATGCCATTAATATTAATTAACTTAGTTAATTAGATCAAACCTCATATTGGTTAACTCACATAATCTATTTAAACCCTAAACCTTATTTAAATATAAAAATTATTTAGCATCTCATAAATTGTAATAATCCTTAATAACATTATTATTACCTTTAAAATAATAACTTTAAATTTCATTAACATTAATTATCCATGAAATTAATTATTTCACATTCTTTATGTAATTATCATCTTCAAACAAGGTTCAAATCCTAAATAATATTTTCACAACTTCTCAATGATACCAAAACATTTAATTAAGTTAATAATAAAATTATTACTAATTTTATAATAATATTTTTATTAATTTTTCAAAATTAATTAATTATTATAATAAATTATCCCACTTAACTTTACCAAAATTGACTAAGAAAATTTATATTAGGTTTGGGGCATTAATATAAGTCTAATTTATTTTTTTAATTTTCTAAGGTCAAATGTTACCTTACATTACCTAAGAAGAGGGTACCACATTGTACCCCCATGCACCATCAGAGCAACCTTTGTGACCTTACATTACTCCATTATTCCACACTCTTCTTGGTCATCTAATCATAGATCAGATAGTTGGCACTACATCACCCAACTCCAGATGAGCACATCTTTACATGGACATGTGGCTACGTGACTAACTTTTTGATCAATCAATCACCTGTGTTTCATATCACATAATTGGTATCCACATGCTCACTTTTCTAGGGCTATGAAAACTGATCTATTTTCTAGAATATTTTATTCAATGATCCTCTATTCATTACCACACCACTAAAACCACCACTATTTATGGTGAGATCCTATAGAATGAAAGTGTCCAATGGATTCCAAAATACACTTAAAACATCTTCTTGATCCATGGTTGTCACATATGGCCACTATTTTTCAGAATTAATTCATCAATTATTTCAAAAAAATAAAGAATATAAAAGTGTTGGATAATTATCCCTAGATTTTATCTCAAAAATTAACTCCAATCAATGTGATTTTAGATCTATTAGGTACTTATATTTAAGCGATTTATAGCTACATGTGGGATGAACCATAATTGATTAATAAAAATAAGTGGTTTCAAAATAATCAAAGTAATCTATAAAAATACCCTCTTATGTTTATCAAAATACATGCATAATATTAAAAACATTCTAAGACTATTAGGTTTATTTATAAATTTATAACATATATAAAAAAGGATTGAACTTAATTCATTCAATAAGTTGTTCAAATTAAAGAGAGAATATATAAATCCTAAAAATTAACTTGATGAAATCTCATAATACATGTGCTGAATTTCAATGATTCTAGTGGTATTTATTTTATAGTACCTAGAAAAAGATATTCTGATAGGTTTTGACCAAAATCAATTTTTAATTCTATCGAATCTAGGAGATAGGTTTTAACCCTAAAAAGTACTCTATGATATCTCATAATCCATGCATCAGAATTATGAGATTCCTTTTATTTAAGAAACAATTTAAAATATAATAAATAATTCTAAAATGTTTCATTGATATTAATTTTTTTTATTGAGGAGAGAATCAATTTATAATCGAATTCCTCTATAAGATATCTCATAAACTTTGCTTCCAATTTATTGGATTCTTATAAAAACATGTTAGTGTCACTAATAAAAAAATAAAATTGTGTAATATTATGGTATAAGTTATAAATTAATAAGATTAAAAATATTCAAATTCAATAATAATTTAATTAATGAAACTTTAAGTATATTAGATAAAATCAAAGAACCATAGTTGAATTTTTTGTCGTTATTCATTCAATGATGATCCTCCATTTTTTATGATGACCTAATTTACCATGATCAAGAGATTAACATGAATAGTTTTTCTCAAAACCATAAAATATGAATATATATATATTGAACTTAGGTTAAATAATATTTATTTAATTTATTACTAATAATGCCTAAAACATATACAGTGCTGGGTCAAACAAAAAATCTCACCCACATGGAAACAACCCATTCTTTACTCAATGGAGAAATTTATTTTCATTTTTTAAACCCCAATTAATAGGAACTTATAGTTTTGACCTTAGTGGGATTATGTTCCTTCTTAATTATATTTTCATTTCTAAATTCTATTTGTAATAAACAATTCCATTGAGATATACCATATAAAATTTAACAACCCCAATAAATCTAATTGAATCAAAACTCAATCCATTTTTTTGGATAATACAATCTTATTAGGGAATCCAGGAATGTTAAATCCTACTGACCTTAAAAATATTTTAATCTAAAAAAATTAAACAAAAAATCTAATCTCTGAACCAATTATATAATTCATTAAAGCACATCCTTTTATATAAGTGTATTTCCCATAAAAGAAACTATTAATAGACTATAATAATATTTTCAGACTTACTCATTATATTCACACACTACATAGTGATCGGACCTTAGTATATGTAATTGAAAATTTCATAATTTTCCATCCTAGGATAATTTCCTAGAAACATCATTACAGTAAAAAACTATACATAACTAGAGAAAAACACCTGATTAGTCCTATCATAATACATATCACCTATATGTAATCAAAAGTAAAATAGTTATCACTTCCTAAAATATAGATATCGATAGGATGCACTACTTTGAGCAATGTAATTCTTAGTACTTCAACTTAGTCATTAGGTAATAAAAATTGTTACATATTTGATAAGATATTACTAATCACCGATCTATGATGGAGGAACCACACATAAACAATAATATAGGTTTTGTTCAAGGTAGTATTTGGACCCATTGGTGGAGGACCAATGCCCAAGGTAGTACCTACTTCACTAATGGAGGACCCACACCCTAGTTGTCAAAGGAGTACCTACCCCACTAATAGAGGACCCACACCCCATTCATCAAGGAATTATATAACTCTAACCAAAATAAGTAGTACCAACATTCTTTCAATGTCACACGAACTAAGTAAGTACCTGATCCTATCAAACACATGGGAGAACTAAACCTCATCAAAATTAGTTTAATAAGTGATTACCCAACCCCATACCTATATCGAACACTCATGGATACCACAATTTCTAATCTAGTGGTAAGGTTTTTTTAAGAAAATTATCAAGATGATGTTATACTATAATATTAAGAAAACATAAACAAGGAGGAATTGTACTCTTGTGAGTATTTTTGATACTCACATTACTCACAAAAGGATTATACTGCCCCTCTAAGGATTACATTGTTTCGAGAAATCCTATTGTAACGACCCAAACATTTATGAATAAAATTCACTTTTTGTTAATTAAATGTATTATATATATAAAAAACACATGAAATCCTTTTGTTTTATTATATCCAATTGTATTTAAATTACTATTAAGTATCCTTATCTTTGATAATATATCCGTTTAACAGTGATCACATGACTTGTATAAATATAAGGTCTTAAAAAATCCTTTTGGCCTAAACAAAGGAAGTGATGGCCTCAAAGAGTAGGATTGTATCCTATGAATCCAATTTATTAGAACTTATGAAGGAGATAGAATTTTTAAGATTTTTCTTAGACCAATCAAAAGACGAGATCCAACAACTTAAGAATAAGTGAAACCATTTACAGGAGAAGATCAAACTCATCGAGGTCACGACCCAAACCATGTTCACCGAATAGCCCCATGAAATCCCCACCATCGCACACCTTACTCTTAGGGTGTATGCTGGTGTAATAAAGAGATATGTAATAGGAACCTATAATTATTATTATGTTCATTATTTTTTTATATAATAATGAATATACTTTCATTTTAATATTTTTAATTTGTAAATGATTTTTAAAGCACAAATAGTATTTTTGGTTAATATTCAAATCCAATTAAGAAATATATTTTTGAAGAATTAATAGATTTTTGAATTAAATAATATTTTAATAAAATATTATTATTAAATTAATTTTATTAATTATAAATGATCACATAATTTTTATGAGGTCAAATTTAATTTTTATTAATGTTTGAAAGCTATTTTTTGTCAAAACCTGTCAATTTTCAATAAATATCGATTTTTATTTTAAAAGTAAAAATTCACATATTTAAAAAATAAATTAGATAAAATGAATATTATTTTTTGGAATCCAAATTTCTAAATTATCCAATGGTGAATTTTTCATAATTTCCTGAGATAGTAGAATTTTTGGTAAAAATTAAATATCGTATAAATATAAAATGTCTTTTTTGACATCATAATGACCCAATAGTGATGTAATAAAATACTATAAAAGTAATAATCATCCAAATATATATTTCTTTCTTTAAAATAATGTAATTTTAGGTTTATTTGATTTATTTTATAAAGCCTTAGTGAATCCTCCATGATAAATAAAATATTTTAAGATTTTAAAATTATTTCCTTGAAAGTGTGACTCACTTCCACATAATAAAGGGAAATATTTTAATATTTTTTAACCCTTAAAATTTTAAAATAATTTATAGCACTCCAATTTTCCATAAACCATGGGATAAAACCATGGTATGGTTTGTGGTTTTGAATATTTTAGTGTGTAGTGCCCAAAACCAAAATAATAAAGAATTCCCCAACCTTTCCTATATAAACCCACCTAAGAACCCATTTATCTTCACTCAATCTCTTAGAAGCCCAAAAGAACTCTTCCCCCTACTCTCTAGAGTCCTCACAAGGTTCCCCCAATCTCCTAAGACGCCTCTCCCAATCCTTTGTGATCACACATCCAAGTAAGGGATCCTCACCTTCCCCTCTTCTTTTCAATTCAAGAACCTTGTTTGAAATTATTCTTTTTAATTTAAATTGGTTATTTTCCCATAATTTTATAGTCAATTAAATACTGTAAATTTTGTTTTATTTAAATTTGGTATCATTTATCCTCCCCCATTTTGACCCTTTACTAAGCCGTTACTATGTCGAAATTCTGTAAGGGATCTCCCTCTCTCCTTTTTCTTCAAGCACCTCTTTTATGTCACACATTTAATTTTCCATTTTCTTGATTTGAGATATATTTTTATATACCACCTTACTTTATATTTTATTTATACATGATATTATCTTCCTTTCACTCCTTTTAATCCTCCTATGATCATTTAATCCCGCCCATTACTATGCCAAAATCCCGTAAGGGTTCACTCCTTTCTCGTTTTTATCAAAGTTTCATTATATTGTTAAAGCATTTTATTTTAAATTAAAAATGATGGGGTATGTTTTCTTACCTCCACCATAATTCCATTTTTATGTTTTAATGATGATAGAACCTTTTCTATCTCATTAACCCCTCTAGTTCACAATCGTTTCCGTGTTGAAATTTCATAAGGGATTTATCTCTTCTCATTTCCATTCAAGAATTTATTTTTTATTATGCATATAAATTACATTTCAAATTTTGGGATATTATTTTCCATGATCTTATTATTTTTTCATTACATTTATAAATTATGAGATACCCCTTTTTCTCTCATCAACCCAATTTATGAATTTCTATATGACGCCGTTATGCTGCCAAAATTGCAATGCGATTTTCCACACCGAAATCATCATTTAGTGAATACCATACCATTTCCTCTATCAAGGGTATTCACATTTTTGAATATATACTTATAAAATGGTTACTTACATGTATTAATTCTACATTTCTTTATCGTGGAATAAATGATGATATTGAATGAAACTATGTTTTATGATATATGTGGCACACTTAAGTATGAGATTGAAATGATTATGAAGGGTTCATCCTGATAGAGCTCCAATGTATTGGGTAATGTTTAGTGTCATGATACATAATTTTGGGATATGGTTTTACTTAATTCTTTTATATGACTTTTTTCCACCATGTTGGGGAAGGTGTTTACCTGATTCCTTTATGTTCATGATGCAATTTTTTAAGTTGTTACCACATTTCTATGTTATGATAATCATGCTATATAATGCCTTTATGTTCATGTTTCTCTTATGCCTTATTTATATTCCTATTGAACAACATGTATTTTATTCTTTATTTTATGCCTTGTTTACTCCCTTATTGGGATTTTATAGCTCACCCCTTACTTTTGATTTTCCTTAGGTTATCCCATGAAATGTTAAGTAAGAATTAATGTTGTCCTCATATAAAATTAGTTTTCAATAAAGATGTTTGTTTCATGTTTTAAGTTTTTTTGTAATGTTCATAAGCCCCAAATACACTAGACCTCTTGATCTTCTGAGTTTTATTAAGTGAAAGTTTTTGTAATAAATCATGTTTAAATATAAAATAAAGAGTAGAGTTGTTATGGTTGGTATCAGAGGATAGGTTTAGTTATTTTTGGGATTAGGATTAGAAAACTCTAATGAAAGACTTAGGGATAATAATAAGTATAATAAAATAATCCCTAAATTTTGGTGAGTATTAAGTAAGTGGTTTATCAATAAAACACATCCCTATCTAGATACAAATAAGTAGAGGTGGCTCTAGAACAAATGTATCTAAGGGTAAAACCCAAAAACACCACTTTGATCTAGAATCAAACAAGAAATAGTGAACAAAAATGGGCCTTACAACACAATTGTTTTATAACTCTCAAGGGATATGCTTTGGTAAATTCATAAGCTTTCTACGAACCATTATTAAGGGAACAAAAAAATTCCCCTAAGAATATATGTTAGAAAGTATACCATTAATAACTTAGATATAAGCTTATAAATTCATAAGTTAAGAAGATACATGAAATTTATATGTTATCCCTTTTTTTCATTGGATTACCCTTTATGTGTTTAATAGTTTAAAATATTTACCCCTAATATTCTTTTTATTCTTGACAATTTCTTTTAATAGGAGGAATCAGGCTAAAAACTGATGGGAAGATCCATGTGATGAATCCTTTAATGAGATGACCAATCCGATGAGAGCGGGAATCAATTTTTTTTCACAATACTCTCTTAGTTAACACAAGTTTTTAATTGAAACTTGGGTCAAGTGGAAGGTCCACCCCCAAGAGAGAACTAGTCACAACTGAGAACTTTATGAGAGAAAGGCCTCCTACTTTCAATGAATCATATGATCCCTCAATATCTAAACAATGGATCAACTTCGTTGAGAATATATTCTCCATCCTTCAATTTTCTGAACCAGAGAAGGTTCTTCTGGATACTTATCATATGGAGGGTGAAGCTAATCAGTGGTGTAAATTTATAAAAAATATGAAGCCTGAGGAAGAGATCTAGGTGATGGGATGGAAGTATTTATGAAAAATATTTTTCGGTAAGTATTTTACCATACCCTTTGTATTAAGATGTAAATAGATTTATTTTTACTCAATAAAAAAGATGATGAATATATTGGGGTGTAAGAGGTAAACATCACTATACTTGCATGATATTCCTCTAGTTTTTTCATTACCCTCGAATAAAATCTTGACTGCTTCTTTGGTGGGATAAAACATAGCCTACAGAAAGCCCTGGCGATCCATGAATTTTATAGCTATTAGATGACTGTATAATGTAACCTTAAAGTCGAGATGGAGATTGACTATTATTAGGGGTATCATGGGGATAAGAAGCAAAAATTTTATTTATTTCTGGTGGTCTGATGGATAAATCCAATGGTGCTAAAAAATTCTAGCACCCCGGTTGTCAAAAGTGCAAAAAGAAGCACCCTAGAAATTTCCTGAAGGGGATGAGGAAATGATTTAGGCATGGGAATTAAGGGCACCTATCTAGTGATTTCCAAAAAGAAAAACCTACTCCTGCGATAGGGGAAAGTAATGCTTTGTTTGATCCTCAATGCATTGTTCATTGCTACAATTGAAAATAACCAAGGCACTTTGAAAACCAGTTCCCTAAGACAAGGGTTTTGAGAGGCAACAAACAACCTCAAAGGCAGCAAGTGTGATATTTTTCCACCACTACCACTGAAGTGAATCTCGAAAACAAAGTGATGATAGGTATGATGGTTATTCATTCAATAATAGCAAACAAAATTTTTGATTTTGGTTCTACACATTATTTTATATTCCCAATGTTTAAAAGAACAATCCAAAAACCAATACAAATCATGGAAGTAGATGTTTTAGTGAAAATGAAAAATGGTGAAATTATAGCATCCCATGCGTATGAATCCCCCCTATCACAATTTGTGGATTGAACTTCTTGGGTAACCTCATCATACTTCCCTTACTAGAATTTGATGTAATTTTTTGGCATGGATTGGATTTCACTATATAGATCCAACATTAATTTCTGTGAGAGGGAAATTGTCACGACCCGCACTCGGGGTCCATGCCGTGACTACCCCAAGCCCGCCTTCCATAGGCCAGGGGCTGGCGACTAGCACCAAGGCGTAAATCCCGGTAAAAAGGGAAGGCATTGCCTTTGAAAAGTAAACACACACCACAGAGTAAACAAGCGGAAAGTAAATACTAAACAAAGCAGAGTACGACTGAAAGTGCGGAAAGGTAAATGGGACAGAATACAAACCCAAACTGAAAGTAAAGTACAACTCGAAAGGGAAAATAGCAACTGAAAAGTAAAAGCCGCTACTCCGAGCTGTCCACTGGAAATCCCACCTGAAGGGTGGGTACAGATAGCTCCTCTGCTCCACGGGTCCCGTCGTCCGCTCCGTGCACGTCCCGCCCAGTGGTCCACCTCCGGGTACCGTCCCGCTCTACAAGCCTCAGCTAAGGTCAACGCTGTCCGTCGTCTGCAACCAACACAACGTAGTGCGGGCGAAGCCCGTGCATGGGTGAGTATAAGCTACTCAGTAGGGACCCCGAGACCCCTGAAGGTCTCTCAAATCCACAAAGGATAAACCACGAAGAAAAGTACAATCACGAAGTAACAACCGACACTGCTTAGGTATATGCCCATACATATACCTAAGTCATCAATTAAAATACGCTCCAACCTCCGAGCCCAAGTACAACTCAGTCCACGCAGGAAAGTATACGTATTCCACATAGGAAAGCAAAACATAATCCACACAGGATTGCACAACACAATCCACACAGGAAAACAACAGGATTCAGCTCACACAAGTATACTTCTTCAAGGACGATAAAGATGATCACAGATCCATCTAAGTCGTCGGACCCACGAAGGATCGATAGGTAACTAACCCCCGCAATGACCCACACAGGATCGGGCCCACACAGGACCTGTAGGCGCTGGCTCACACAGAACCGCTGAGCGCAAGGACCCACACAGGATCGGGCCCACACAGGACCTGTAGCACTGATCCACGTAGGATCGCTGAGTGCTGTAGTCGTCGTCGTCGAATCCACACAGGATCTCTGTACTGTCGTCGTCGAATCCACACAGGATCTCTGTACTGTCGTCGTCGCAGTCACAGTAGCAGTCGTAGCAGTAGAACAGTCGCAGCCAGCACTAGGGTTCCCGCACATAGCAAGCTCGTTCGGAGGGTCCGCTCCACGAGCCGAGAGGCTGATACATCAACTGTCACGAAGACCGAAGTTGATGTATCCAAAAGTTCCGTATCGTCAACAGGAACTCAACGCAACAGACGGCGCGTCGAACGGACGCCCGGTCTGAGAGTTATTGGCATTTTCGTCTCCGGGGCCCGGTTGGTTTTTAAGGCAAAACCAACCCGACCGTACTCCACCTGCGTCCAAACCTCGGGCGGAGTATGCCAAAAGATCCGTCTCACTAAGAGGAACACAACGCGACTGACGGCGCGTCAATCGGACGTTCGTAGCTCAAGATATGAGCGTTTCCGCTCCGAAGGCCCGGTTGGTTTCGTGAACGAACCAACCCGGCCGAACTCAAAGTAATCCGAAACCTTGAGTGCGATATACTGAAACGACCGTCTCGATCCAAGGATCGCGTTGCCGCTGAAGGTTCGTCGATCGGAGGTCCGAGGCTCAAGTTATTGGCCAAAAACCAATTCTGGTTCGAAACGGGGGGGTCCGGGTCCGGGCCGACCTGGCCCGACCCCCCCCCCCCCCCCCTGGGGCGGCGCGGCGGGCGGCGGCGCGGCGGCGCGGTGGCGCGGCGGCGCGGGGAGCCGCGGTGGCCTGGCGCCGCGAGGAGGCTGCGCACGCGGGGGGCTAAGCCCCCGCTTTTCATCTGGCGGCGCGGCATAGCCGCGCCGTTTTTTAAAAAAAACGCCCCCCGCCACGTGGGGGGGCTTGCTGGAACGGAACCGGGGGGCCGGCTTCCCCCCCTCCTTCAAAAAAAAACCGCCCCCCTCTTAAAGAGGGGGGTTTTTATTAGGTGGCCGGGGGATTAATTTTCCCCGGTTTTAAAGCCTTCCGGCCGGCCAGCTGGCCGGCCGGTTTTCTCAAACGGGACCGGAAATTCCGGTCCCCCCTTCGGCTTCCGACGCCGGCGGCCCGGCCGCCGGTCTTCTCTTCCGCCGCGGCCCGGAACCGGCCGCGGTCTCCTCGTCCCGCCGCGGCCCGGAACCGGCCGCGGCGTTCGTCATCCGGCGCGGTGCGACGGCACCGCGCCCCTTCGCCATGCTTTGATTCTTTTCAACGCGGCGCGACGGCATCGCGTTCTTGAAGTTTCTACCCCGGCGTGGCGCGACGGCACCGTGTAAAAATAAACGTACGGTAATCCGCTTGGTGTGACGGCACCACGCCACTTTGCTTTCACCGCAAGAATTAAACAAGAACGATGGAGGGGGGGTTCGGCCGTGTTCGTGCGGTCCGGCCCCCCTCGCGTTAACTATAACACTTAAATAAATTATTTCAAAGCCTCACGTAGACATGCGATCCACGAGCAAGAAATGGATTAATTAAAGAATTAAACAACAACCCCTACCTTGATATAAGGTTCGAAGATTGAGAACTTTCCGCGGAAGACGACGTCGCGGAGGTCGGGCGTCGCGGTCATCGTTCGTCAAATCCGTTGACGAAGAGTTATGCCCGAAGAGATACGTCGATGGCGAATATTCGTATGACGACGAAGAAGGTCCGAGGAGGGTGCGGCGTTCCCTCTTGTTGACACCGAGGACGAAGAAGAGAGGCGTCGTTCTTCGTCGGAGTTTGGGCGTTCTTCGTTCTTCGTCAGAGCTTGAAGATGAAGAAGAAGCTCTCCAAAAGCTCTCAAGGAGACAAACAAACAACCCATAATAAAATAAGATAACATCTTATTTTATTATTACAAAACACACAAGAATTTCAAAAGTTGAAATTCAAAAAGGCTTAACTCCCAAAATTAATTAAGTAACTTAAGTCAATTAATTAGGGGTTAAGTATGTTGAGAGAATTTGAAAAGATTAGGGATTCGTGTGGGCCCCACCACACTTAATCCTCCCAAGGGAGGTTAAGTGGGTGTGGGTCCCACTTCCAACCTCCTTTGATAGGTTTTAACTAGTTATAATAAAATTGTTCTTCACAATTTTATTTAACTCAAACTAAAAAAAACCCCAAAAATTAACTTTCAACCCGCAACAAACGCAACTCCCGAAAAGGTCTCTTTAAGCGAATATCGGCGCTGCGAGTTCATCGGTGCCCTCGGATTTCAATTCCGAGCACCGGATCAAAAGTTAGGAATTTCCGCTCGTTCGTTCACTGAACGTACCCGAGCCAAACTTCGGAAAATAATTCCGGGCACTCCGGGCCTCGGAATCAGGTGCCGTCTGAAACCGCGCTCTTGTAAAATTCTAAAGAAAATTAAGAAAAAATTTCCCTTGAATTTTACGGGTCTTTACATTACTCCCACCTCAGGGCTTTACGTCCCCGTAAAGATACATCAAAAACTAGGGAAACAAATGAGGGTATTGAGCACGCATCTGAGCCTCCCGCTCCCATGTGCTCTCCTGGAGATTCCCGTGCTGCCATCTGATGCGCACAAGAGGAATCGATCGCCCACGCAGGACCCGCTCCTGTCGATCCTCTATCTCCACCGGGACCTCCGTAAAGGTCGCCCCATCGTCAACGTCAAGCTCCCCATGATCAATGATGTGCGTCGGGTCGTGCACGTATCTCCTCAGCTGGGATACGTGGAAGACGTCGTGCACCTGGTGCAACTGAGGTGGTAGAGCCAGGCGATAAGCCACCTCGCCAATCCTGCTGAGAATCTGGAAAGGTCCGATGAAGCGCGGAGATAACTTGCCGCCTCGGCCAAATCTCCGAATACCACGTCGAGGTGAGACCCGCAAGAAGACGTGGTCGCCATCCTCGAACTCCAGTGGCCTCCGCCTCCTGTCAGCGTATGACTTCTGCCGGCTCTGAGCTGTCCTCATCCGCTCCTGGATGACCTGGACCTTCTCTGTCATGGCCTGGACCATCTCCGGTCCCACCAGTGCTGACTCTCCGGGGTCTGTCCAGCACAAAGGAGATCTACAAGGTCGGCCGTACAATGCCTCGTACGATGCCATCCCGATGGTGGAGTGGTAGCTGTTGTTGTACGCGAACTCCACCAAGGGTAGGTGGTCTTCCCAGCTACGACCAAAGTCGAGGACACATGCGCGGAGCATGTCCTCGAGAGTCTGAATGGTCCTCTCCATCTGACCATCTGTCTGAGGGTGAAAGGCTGTGCTAAGACGTAGCTGCGTCCCGAACGCCTCCTGTAACCCCTTCCAAAGCCGGGAAGTAAAGCGGGCATCTCGATCGGAAACGATAGATGATGGCACGCCGTGGAGCCGCACAATCTCCTGAATGTAGAGACGTCCCAAGCTCTCCACTGAGCCCTGCTCTCTGATGGGTAAGAAGTGTGCCGACTTGGTGAGTCGGTCAACAATCACCCAGATGGAGTCGTGACCTCTGGAAGTGCGTGGAAGTCCAGTCACGAAGTCCATAGATATGCCGTCCCACTTCCACTCCGGAACCTCCAAGGGCTGTACCAAGCCTGCTGGTACCTGATGCTCTGCCTTCACCTGCTGACAGGTGAGGCATCGAGAAACGAACTCTGCTACAGCCTTCTTCATGCCCGGCCACCAGTGCTGTCGTCTGAGGTCCTGGTACATCTTCGCCACTCCAGGATGTACCGCCAAAGGAGAAGTGTGAAACTCTCTCAGCACTTCCTCTCGCAAAGCTACTGGTACCATGGTACGTCCTCTGAAAAGGATGTCGTGCTATGCTCCAAGGGATAAACCATCAGGTGCCTGTCCCGAGGATATCTGTGCACGCCGTGTCTCACAGTCAGCGTCCCCGCGCTGTGCCTCCCTGACTCGCTGCAGTAGTGGAGGAGTGACTGTGAGAGACTGAAGAAAGGCTGCTCCATCTCTATCCACGAAGGATATCTGCAAAGAGGCTAGCTGCTCCGTCGCCTCCTCAAGTAGCTGAATGCCCGTCCTCCTGCTGAGGGCATCGGCTACTACATTCCCCTTCCCAGGAGTATAGACTATCTCAAAGTCATAGTCCTGGAGGAACTCGAGCCAACGTCGCTGTCTCAGGTTTAGGTCCTTCTGCGAGAAGATATACCTGAGACTCTGATGATCGGAAAAGACTGTAAAGCGCTCGCCAATCAGATAGTGTCGCCATGTCTTCAGAGCGAAGACCACTGCTGCTAACTCCAGGTCATGGGTAGCGTAGTTCTGCTCATGCGGCCTCAACTGTCGTGATCCATAGGCGATCACTGCCCGCTCCTGCATCAGAACACATCCGAGTCCGGTCCCTGATGCATCGCAGTAGACTACGTACCCTACTCCCTCCTCAGGCAACCTCAAGATAGGTGCGCTAGTCAATCTCTGTCTCAGCTCCTGGAAGCTCTGCTGACATCTGTCTGACCACACGAAGGGTTTCCCCTTCTTCGTCAAAGCTGTGAGTGATGCCGCAACTCTGGAGAAGTTCGGCACAAATCTCCGATAGTATCCAGCTAGTCCCAAGAAACTCCGAACCTCAGTCACGCTCCTGGGTGGCTCCCATGCTAATACATCCTCAATCATCGCGGGATCCACTGCAACTCCCGCCTCAGAGATAACGTGTCCCAAAAAGTGGACTTCACGTATCCAGAACTGGCACTTCGAGAGCTTACCATAAAGCTGGTGCTCTCGGAGTGTGTCAAGAACAACTCGCAAGTGATAGGCGTGCTCCTCCTCTGTCGTAGAGTAAATCAGAATGTCGTCGATGAAGACTACGACAAACCGATCGAGGTATGGCTGAAAGATCCTGTTCATGAGAGCCATGAACACTGCTGGGGCATTGGTTACACCGAAAGGCATAACCAAGAACTCATAGTGGCCATACCGACATCTGAAGGCCGTCTTCTGTACATCCTCGTCCCTGACTCTGAGCTGATGATAGCCTGACCTGAGGTCTATCTTCGAGAACCACCATGATCCCTTGAGCTGATCAAAGAGGTCATCAATCCTCGGCAGCGGATACTTGTTCCTCACTGTCACCTGGTTCAGGCGAAGATAGTCGACACAAAGTCGCAAGCTCCCGTCCGCCTTCTTGGCGAACAAAATCGGGGAAGCCCAGGGTGAAACACTGGGTCGGATGAACCCCTTGCCCTGCAAGTCCTCCAACTGTACCCGTAGCTCTCGAAGCTCGGCGGGGGCCATCCGATATGCTGGAGTGGATATCGGGGCTGTCCCGGGGTACAAGTCAATATAAAAGTCTACCTCTCTGCGAGGAGGTAGCCCGGGAACATCGTCGGGAAAAACGTCCGCAAACTGATCCACCACTGCAGGAAAACCAGGACTCCGCACGTCAACTGCTCCAAGGATAAGGCTAGCCAACTGATGAGTGATGGGCTGTCCTCTCCTCCGCAGAAGTCCATCCTGTGCTGCTAAGGCTCCCTTCTCGTCGGTGAAGGTGAACCTGCTCCCGTCGGTGCGTACACATCGCACCTTGCGCCTAAAACAGTCAATCTGTGCATGGACCGTAGATAGCCAATCCATGCCCAAGATGACGTCGTAAGGCCTCGACGTTGCTACAAGAAGATCCCAGCCGAAGCTCTCGCCTCCTAGAGTAAGCTCACACTGCCGTCACTAGTGCGTAATCGTCGAGTCTGCTCCCGTAGGAGTCTCTAGCCGTAAGGATCGAGCCAACGGCTCTGTCGGAATCTCCGAGCTCCGAACAAGGGCAGCGGCTATGAAAGAATGACTCGCTCCTGTGTCTATAAGAACTGCAGCAAGGGTGGAATAGACACAAATAGTACCTCGAATCATCTCAGGTGCGCCGTGGTCATAGGCCTCTGCTGCCGGGAGCTGTGCCTGTCGCTGCCCGCCAGCTCCCTGTGGTCGGGGTGGACCTCCTGGTGGTGGTGGTGGTAGAGCCTCAAAGCGTCGGCCACCACCAGCTGCTCGTCCAGCTCCTCTGCCTCGTCCGCCTCCTCCCTGCGGACCGCCACGGTCGATCCTCTGCCTCTGCCTCGGTGGTCCATCAACTGTCTGCTGCTCCTCGGCACGACGGGTCGGGCAGTCACGAGCCATGTGGCCCTGCCCGCCGCACGAGTAGCACTGTCTGCCTCTCGTAAGACTGGCTCCGCGCTGTGTGCCCCGCACTGCTGAGCCAGTGCCCTGAGATCGTCTGCCCGAAGGTCTGGTCTGTCTGGACCCCTGAGTCATCCGTCGACTGCCTGCTGCAGATGACTCTGCCACGTGCCACCCTGCGGTGGGTCGCTGTGCTGGTGTAGACTCAGCAAGGAAGCTCTCGATCAGAAGGGCCCGCTCCAGTACTCCTGTCTGAGTCGGTATGCTGAGGGAGATCAGCGATGCCCTGATCTCGTGTCTCAAACCCTGCTCGAAGGTCCGGGCCCGGAAGAATGGGTCCCGTACCATGTCGGTCGAGTAGCGCGAGAGATCGGTGAATCTCGCCGAGTACTGTGCGACCGTCATGCTGCCCTGCCGCAGCTGTAGAATCTCCTGAATACGCACCGCACGAAGGGTGGCTGGGACGAACTCCGAGCGGAAGAGGCTCTCAAAGTCCGTCCAAAGTAGCGATGCCTCATCGTGCACCTGGAGCATCAGGCTCCACCATCGTCCTGCTGCTGCGTGTAGTAGGCTCGCAGCGAGGATCACCATGAGGTCTGCTGGTGTCCTCACTAGCCTAAACACTCGAACCACTGCCTCCAGCCAGTCCTCTGCTGCCTGGGGATCCGTCTCCCCGCGAAACCTGGGCGGTCGCTGGCGCTGAAACTCATGCAGTGCGCTGAGGCGACGTGCATCGTCAGCGGCTTCTGCTCGAAGCATCGGGGAATCGGCGGGTAAAGCTACCGCCGGTGCCACTACTGGAAAAGGACCCTGCACCGAGGCCTCGTCGCTCGGTGGGCTGTCGTCTCGCTCGACTCTCGGAACCCTAGCTGGCTGCCGTCGTGGGGCTATCCTGAAAAGGAAACAGGCGCGCCACGGTTAGAACAGTATACCTGGTGAGCTGATATAAGTAATCACAAAGAAAACTTTGAAACACACACGCAATCAATGTTTTCGTGCATTAAGTCGGAAATCAGAAGTCAGGGTCCTGGTGTACGGATACGTCGGCCGCCGCACCAACACTGGACTCCCTGGACTGATATCCACACTCAATATGCTAAACATTATTGCTTCACATAGAAAAGATCAGAGTTCGCGGTAGAACCGAACTCCTCTGATACCAATTTGTCACGACCTGCACTCGGGGTCCGTGCCGTGACTACCCCAAGCCCGCCTTCCATAGGCCAGGGGCTGGCGACTAACACCAAGGCGTAAATCCCGGTAAAAAGGGAAGGCATTGCCTTTGAAAAGTAAACACACACCACAGAGTAAACAAGTGGAAAGTAAATACTAAACAAAGCAGAGTACGACTGAAAGTGCGGAAAGGTAAATGGGCCAGAATACAAACCCAAACTGAAAGTAAAGTACAACTCGAAAGGGAAAACAGCAACTGAAAAGTAAAATCCGCTACTCCGAGCTGTCCACTGGAAATCCCACCTGAAGGGTGGGTACAGATAGATCCTCTGCTCCACGGGTCCCGTCGTCCGCTCCGTGCACGTCCCGCCCAGTGGTCCACCTCCGGGTACCGTCCCGCTCTACAAGCCTCAGCTAAGGTCAACGCTGTCCGTCGTCTGCAACCAACACAACGTAGTGCGGGCGAAGCCCGTGCAGGGGTGAGTATAAGCTACTCAGTAGGGACCCCGAGACCCCTGAAGGTCTCTCAAATCCACAAAGGATAAACCACGAAGAAAAGTACAATCACGAAGTAACAACCGACACTGCTTAGGTATATGCCCATACATATACCTAAGTCATCAATTAAAATACGCTCCAACCTCCGAGCCCAAGTACAACTCAGTCCACGCAGGAAAGTATACGTATTCCACATAGGAAAGCAAAACATAATCCACACAGGATTGCACAACACAATCCACACAGGAAAACAACAGGATTCAGCTCACACAGGTATACTTCTTCAAGGACGATAAAGATGATCACAGATCCATCTAAGTCGTCGGACCCACGAAGGATCGATAGGTAACTAACCCCCGCAATGACCCACACAGGATCGGGCCCACACAGGACCTGTAGGCGCTGGCTCACACAGAACCGCTGAGCGCAAGGACCCACACAGGATCGGGCCCACACAAGACCTGTAGCACTGATCCACGTAGGATCGCTGAGTGCTGTAGTCGTCGTCGTCGAATCCACACAGGATCTCTGTACTGTCGTCGTCGAATCCACACAGGATCTCTGTACTGTCGTCGTCGCAGTCACAGTAGCAGTCGTAGCAGTAGAACAGTCGCAGCCAGCACTAGGGTTCCCGCACATAGCAAGCTCGTTCGGAGGGTCCGCTCCACGAGCCGAGAGGCTGATACATCAACTGTCACGAAGACCGAAGTTGATGTATCCAAAAGTTCCGTATCGTCAACAGGAACTCAACGCAACAGACGGCGCGTCGAACGGACGCCCGGTCTGAGAGTTATTGGCATTTTCGTCTCCGGGGCCCGGTTGGTTTTTAAGGCAAAACCAACCCGACCGTACTCCACCTGCGTCCAAACCTCGGGCGGAGTATGCCAAAAGATCCGTCTCACTAAGAGGAACACAACGCGACTGACGGCGCGTCAATCGGACGTTCGTAGCTCAAGATATGAGCGTTTCTGCTCCGAAGGCCCGGTTGGTTTCGTGAACGAACCAACCCGGCCAAACTCAAAGTAATCTGAAACCTTGAGTGCGATATACCGAAACGACCGTCTCGATCCAAGGATCGCGTTGCCGCTGACGGTTCATCGATCGGAGGTCCGAGGCTCAAGTTATGGGCCAAAAACCAATTCTGGTTCGAAACGGGGGGGTCCGGGTCCGGGTCCGGGCCGACCCGGCCCGACCCCCCCCCCCCTGGGGCGGCGCGGGGAGCCGCGGCGGCCGGGCGCCGCGAGGAGGCTGCGCACGCGGGGGGCTAAGCCCCCGCTTTTCATCTGGCGGCGCGGCATAGCCGCGCCGTTTTTTAAAAAAAACGCCCCCCGCCACGTGGGGGGGCTTGCTGGAACGGAACCGGGGGGCCGGCTGCCCCCCCTCCTTCAAAAAAAAACCGCCCCCCTCTTAAAGAGGGGGGTTTTTATTAGGTGGCCGGGGGATTAATTTTCCCCGGTTTTAAAGCCTTCCGGCCGGCCAGCTGGCCGGCCGGTTTTCTCAAACGGGACCGGAAATTCCGGTCCCCCCTTCGGCTTCCGACGCCGGCGGCCCGGCCGCCGGTCTTCTCTTCCGCCGCGGCCCGGAACCGGCCGCGGTCTCCTCATCCCGCCGCGGCCCGGAACCGGCCGCAGCGTTCGTCATCCGGCGCGGTGCGACGGCACCGCGCCCCTTCACCGTGCTTTGATTCTTTTCAACGCGGCGCGACGGCGTCGCGTTCTTGAAGTTTCTACCCCGGCGTGGCGCGACGGCGCCGCGTAAAAATAAACGTACGGTAATCCGCGTGGTGCGACGGCACCACGCCACTTTGCTTCCACCGCAAGAATTAAACAAGAACGATGGAGGGGGGGTTCGGCCGTGTTCGTGCGGTCCGGCCCCCCTCGCGTTAACTATAACACTTAAATAAATTATTTCAAAGCCTCACGTAGACATGCGATCCACGAGCAAGAAATGGATTAATTAAAGAATTAAACAACAACCCCTACCTTGATATAAGGTTCGAAGATTGAGAACGTTCCGCGGAAGACGACGTCGCGGAGGTCGGGCGTCGCGGTCGTCGTTCGTCAAATCCGTTGACGAAGAGTTATGCCCGAAGAGATACGTCGATGGCGAATCTTCGTATGCCGACGAAGAAGGTCCGAGGAGGGTGCGGCGTTCCCTCTTGTTGACACCGAGGACGAAGAAGAGAGGCGTCGTTCTTCGTCGGAGTTTGGGCGTTCTTCGTTCTTCGTCAGAGCTTGAAGATGAAGAAGAAGCTCTCCAAAAGCTCTCAAGGAGACAAACAAACAACCCATAATAAAATAAGATAACATCTTATTTTATTATTACAAAACACACAAGAATTTCAAAAGTTGAAATTCAAAAAGGCTTAACTCCCAAAATTAATTAAGTAACTTAAGTCAATTAATTAGGGGTTAAGTATGTTGAGAGAATTTGAAAAGATTAGGGATTCGTGTGGGCCCCACCACACTTAATCCTCCCAAGGGAGGTTAAGTGGGTGTGGGTCCCACTTCCAACCTCCTTTGATAGGTTTTAACTAGTTATAATAAAATTGTTCTTCACAATTTTATTTAACTCAAACTAAAAAAAACCCCAAAACTTAACTTTCAACCCGCAACAAACGCAACTCCCGAAAATGTCTCTTTAAGCGAATATCGGCGCTGCGAGTTCATCGGTGCCCTCATATTTCAATTCCGAGCACCGGATCAAAAGTTAGGAATTTCCGCTCGTTCGTTCACTGAACGTACCCGAGCCAAACTTCGGAAAATAATTCCGGGCACTCCGGGCCTCGGAATCAAGTGCCGTCTGAAACCGCGCTCTTGTAAAATTCTAAAGAAAATTAAGAAAAAATTTCCCTTGAATTTTACGGGTCATTACAGAAATCAATATATATATGGTGAATCAACCCCCCAATTATATACAAAGTGCAAGGAGGATGAATCTACTTTATAACCATCATCTCAATCATGGATATTACTACCTTATGGGAACACATATATTTCTAAAATTATTGTGTATAAGGAAGGAACCAACCTTGAAGACATTCCTATTATGAGGGAATTTTATGATGTGTTTCCCAAGGAATTTCCTAGTCTTCCTACTAGAAGAGATGTCAAATTATCAATTGATATTATATCTGGGGTGTTGTGAATATCTAGGACTCCATATAGAATAGATATTGTGGAGATTGAGGAGCTAAAGAAACAACTATAGGAGAATCTGGATAAAGGGTTTATATGCCCAAGTGCTTCACCATAGGGTGAATCGATCCTCTTCATCAAGAATAAGGATGGGTCAATGTGACTTTGCATTGATTATCATGATACCAAAAAAATCATGATAAATAACAAGTATCGTTTGCCATGAATTGATAACTTGTTCGATCAGCTATCTTGAGAACAATACTTCTCCAAGGTGGATCTGCGGTCAGGATATTACCAAGTAAGGGTAAAGTAGGAGGATATCCCCAATGCTGATTTTTGAATAAGCTACGAGCACTATGAATTCATAGCAATGAATTTCGGACTCACTAATTCTATATAATTCTTCATGGGATTTATGAATAGAGTCTTTATATATTACCTCGATAATTTTTTGGTAGTATTTATAGAATATTTTCTAATTTACTCCAAAACCAAGTAGGAGCATGAAGAGCATCTAATAATTGTATTAGAGACCTTGCGAAAGGATAATATGTATAAAAAGTATAGAAAGTTTGAGTTTTAGTTGAAGGAAGTCTCATTCTTGGGGAATATCATCATAAGAAATGTGATATATGTGGATCCTTCCAAAACAAAAGTAATTGATGGATGGCCAAAGCTGACATCTATGAAGGATATCCATATCTTCCTGTGGTTAGCTAGATATTATCACTAATTTTTGAGAAATTTCTCATGATTGTCAAACCCTCTTACCAAGCTAACTTGGAAGGGAGTAAATTTTCTTGGAATGATGAATGTGAAGAAATTTTCATGGAGTTAAGAAGATGTTTATCAATGGTCCTATGCTCACACTACCCACAAGTGGGGAGATTTTAATAATATTTAGTGATTAATTGAATAAGGTATTGAACTGTGTGTTTATAAAAAATGAAAAAGTCATTGACTATGACTCAATGTAGTTGAAAATTCATGGGAAAAACTGTCACACACATGATTTGGAGTTAGAAGATATGATATTTACATTGAAAATATAGTGAAATTATCTCTTTGGGGAGAAGTGTGATATATATACGAATCTCAAAAGTGTCAAATATATATTCACACAAAAATAGATGGATATGAACCAATGAATATGGTTAGAGCTCATCAAGGATTATGACTGCTCAATCCATTACCACCCTGGGAAAGAAAACAAGGTGGAAGATGATCTGAGTGGAAAGGAACCAACAATTCTATCAATGATGAGAATAAAAAAGGATCCAATATTCTTAGATTTAATGAAGAAGGACATGAGAATCATAAAGAAGGGAACATAATTAGTCCTTTCATAAATTACTGCTCAACCGTATATTTTGTAAAGGTTAAAGGATGCTCAAAAATATGATATGGAAATTCATAATAAAGTGAAAACTATAAAAAACAGAAATCCTCGGAGTCCAATGTTAATGAAGAAGGTATTGTGAGATTTCAGTCAACACTACATGTTTCATAAAATATAGATTTAAAGAAAGATCTTTTGAATGATGCACATAGTTTTATTTTTTCCATTCACCCAAGAAACATGAAGATGTATTGAGATATCTGGGAGAACTATTGGTGGGATAACATGAATAATAAGATCGCTAAACATACATCAAAGTGACTGTTATGTTAGAAATTGAAGGCTGATAGGTAAAAGTCTGAGGGGATGATGCAACCATTACCCATACCAACATGGAAATGGGAAGACATCACCCTTGATTTTTTCACTGTACTTCCAATGACATCCAAAGACATCCAATGGAAACATTTCTATATGGGTTGTTGTGGATCATCATATAAAGAATTTACACTTCATTACAATTCGTGATTCTTTCTCATTAGATCAAATCACACAGATATATATGAAATAAGTGGCAAGGATTCATGGAGTAACACTATTGATTCTATATGATTGAGATACAAGATTCAAATAAATGTTCTGGAAGAGTCTTCAATATGCTCTGAACACTGAGTTGAACTTCAGCATGACCTATCACCCTTAAACTGATGGTCAATATGAGCAGAGTATCCAGACACTTGAGGATGTGTTGATAGATTTCTCAATGGACTTTAAAGGTGGATGTGACTAACATATTTCTTTAGTAGAGTTATCTTACAATAATAGTTTCCACTCAAGCATCCAAATGGATCCTTATGAAGCCCTTTATGGGAATAGGTGTGAAACACTGACATTTTGGGATGAGGTTAGGGAACAAAAACTTCTAGGTCTAGAAATGGTCGAAGAAATGGTGCAGATGGTTAATACCATCTAGTAGCACATCAAAGATACTTAGAGTCAACAAAAGAGCTATGCTAACAATCATCAATGATACCTAGGGTGTGATTTTGGAGACATATTATTTCTATTCATATCTCCATGGATGATAGTTATGAGATTTGGGAAGAAGGAAATTATTAGTCCAAGGAACATTAACCCTTTTGAGATCCTTGATCACATCGGGGTAGTGGCCTATTGACAAGAACTCCCACCAAAGCTGTATCAAGTACATGATATATTATATGTATCACTCTTGAGAAAGTGCATACTAGACCCATCACATGTACTTAATCTAGATGTGGTACCATTGGAGAATGAACTCTCATATGAAGAGAATCCGGTGAAGATCTTAGATCATAGAGAAAAATTTCTACGAAATAAGACAATGCCCCTCGTAAAAGTGTTGTAGAGAAACCAAATGTTTGAAGAGGAAATGTGGGAACCAGAGGAAGTGATGAGGAAGAGTTACCCTCATCTTTTTTAGTGTGGGAAAAGGAAATTTCAAGGGTGAAATTTCTTAATGGGGGAAGGTTGTAATGACCTGAACATTTATGAAAACAATTACCTTTTTTAATTAAATATATTATGGATATAGAAACAACATGCACTCATTTTGTTTTATTATATAAAATTGGATTTAAATGACCATTAAGTATCCTTACCATTGATAATATATCCATTGAACAGTGATCACATGACTAGTATAAATATAGGGGTTTTAACAAATCCTTTTGACGCAGACAATGAAAGTGATTGACTCAACCAGTAGGATCGTACCCTATGAATCCCTTTTATCAGAACATCTGAGGGATATAGAATTTATGGTATTTTCCATAGACCAAGCCCAATATGAGATCTAACAACTTAAGGATGATCAAAACTGTTTATGGGATAAGTTCAAGCTCATCAAGATCATGACCCAAACCATGTTCAACGAACGATCCCATGAAATCCTCACCATCATACACCTTACTCTTAGGGAGTATTCTAGTGAAATAATGGTATATGTAACAAGACCCTAGAATTATGATTATGTTCATTATTTTTGTATATAATAATGAATATACTTTCATTTTAATATTGTTACTTTGTAAATAATTTTAAGGCATAAATAATATTTTTGGTTAATATTGAAATTCAATTAAGAAATATATTTTTATGAATTAATGGATTTTTGAATTAAATAATATTTTAATAAAATATAATTATTAAATTAATTTTATTAAATATAAATTATCATATAATTTTTATGAATTCTAATGTAATTTTTATTAAGGTTTAAAAACTATTTTTTCCAAAACCTCTCAATTTTAAAAAAATGTCGGTTTTTATTTTAAAAGTGAAAATTTACCTATTTAGAAAATTATTTAGATAAAATGAATATTATTTTTAAAATCATGATTTTTAAATTATCCAATTGTGAATTTTTCATAATTTTCTGAGACAATCGAATTTCTGGTAAAAATTAAATACTGTATAGATATATAATTTGTTTTATGACATCATAATGACCCAATAGTGATGTAATAAAATACTATAAATGGTATCTTCACCAAATATATATTTTTACTTTAAAATAATATAATTTCAGGTTTATTTTATTTATTTTACAATTCCATAGTGAATACTCCAAGACATATAAAATATTTGAAAATTTTAAAATTATTTTCTTGAAAGTGTGACTCACCTCCACATAAGAAAAATAAATATTTTAATATATTATGACCTTATACTTTTAAAATAATTTATAAAACTCCACTTTTCTAGAAACCATGGGCAGAAAACTTGGGATGGTTTGTGGTTTTGAATATTTTAGTGTGTAGTGTCCAAAACCAAAATAATAAAGAATTCCCTCACCTTTCTATATAAACCCACCCAAGCACCAATTTCTATTAACTCAAGATCATTTAAGCTAGACCAAACTCTTAATTATAATCTATATAGTTCTCAAAAGGTGACCCAAGCTACCAAGAAGCCTCCTCCAAGCCTTTGGGATCACACATCCAAGTAAGGGATCCTCACCTTCCCCTCTTCTTTTAAATTCAAGAACCTTGTTTGAAATTATTATTTTTAATTTAAATTGGTTATATTTTAATAATTTTATAGTCAATTAACTACTTTGAATTTGATTTTATTTCAATTCGGTATCATTTATCCCCCCCTATTTTGACCCTTTCGTAAGTTGTTACTATGCTGAAATTCCGTAAGGGATCTCCCTCTCTCCTTTTTCTTCAAGTTCCTATTTTATGTCATGAATTTTAATTTCCATTTGATTGATTTGGGATATTTTCTTACATAACTAATTAATTTATATTTTATGTATACATTATGGGCTCTTCCTTTCATTCCCATTAATCCCCACTATGATCCTTTAAACCCACCCGTTACTATGCCAAAATTCTGTAAGGGTTTATTCCTTTCTCATTTTTATCCAAGTTTCATTATATTGTTTTACCATTTTATTTTTAATTAAAAATGATTGGGCATATTTTTTAACATTATAAATACTTACCTTGTTATTTTTTAATGATTATATAACCCCTTTTCTCATTAATACCTCCCGTGTACACCCGTTAAAATGCCAAAATTCCATAAGGGATTTCTCTCTTCTCTTTTCCATTCAAGAATTTATTTTATATTATGAATATAAATTTCATTTCACATGTTTGGATATTATGTTCAATGATCCCCCTACTTTCCGTCCCATGTATAAATTATGATAGACCCCTTTTGCTCTCATCAACCCAATTTATAAATTTCCATATGATGCCGTTATACTGCCAAAATTGCATTGCGATTTTTCATGGGAAAATCATCGTGTAGTGAATACCATACCTATTAGTCTATCAAAGTTATTAAAATTTATGCAAATATACTTATCAAATTATAACTTAAATTTATTAATTCCACATTCCCTGATCATGGGATAAATGATTATGTTGAATGAATCCATGATATATGATATATGTGGCACACTTAAGCGTGAGATTGAAATGATTATGAAGGGTGTGCACAGATAGTGCTCCAATGTATTGGGTAATTTTTAGTATCATGATACATCATGTTGGGATATGGGTTTACCTGATTCCTTTATAAGAATTTTTTCTACCATGTTGGGATAGGGTTTTACCTGATTCCTTTATATTTATGATATAACTTTTTAAGTTATTGTCATATTTCCATGTTATGATAATCATATAATATCATGCATTTATGTTCGTGTTTCTATTATGATCCGTTGATACCCCTATTGACTAACATGTATTTTATTCTTCATGTTATGCCTTGTTTACTCCCTTACTAGGAATTATAGGTCACCCCTTTCTTATGACTTTCCTCAGGTTATCCCATTTAATGTTAAGTATGAAGGAATGCTATGGTTATGTAAATTTTTTTTTCAATAAAGATGTGCATTTATTATTTTAAGTTGTTATGTATTGTTCCTAATCCCCAAACACACTAGACCTCTTGATCTTCTGAGTTGTATTAAGTGAAAGTTTATGTAATAAATCATGTTTAAATATGAAATAAAGAGTAGGGTTGTTATACCTATACCTCTTCATACAATTACAACACTACTATTATAATACAAATTCATCAAAATGAATATTACTATACCACTAGATGATCAATGAGAAAATATAAATATAACCAAAAAACAATTATCTTAGTATTTAATCGATTTAAAAAGTTATTATAGTCCTTGCGTAATAATGTGTTGGCCACCATAACCTATTAATGGGTACCCAATCTAATAGATTATACTCTAACCTACTTAACACCGATTGAATTAGTGTCCAAACTAAAATTTCATATGTTCCAAAATCCAAAATCCATACCAAATAAATACTTACTTTATTGTCACTCTATCACATATTGACCCCATTTGGTCTCTACCTGAGTTTACCAATGTAACCAATAAGTTAAATCCCCATGACCACCTTTAATAATTCCTAGGATAAAGACTAACAATGATGTACCTGAACAATGAAGTAGGAGGAATTACCTCTATATATAACTTTTCACCCACTAAAATTCTTATCCATTCATAATTTAATAGAAATAAACCATAAATAACATAAAAGATGACATGCATGTATATCATAATTCCATAAATATGCATCATATAGAGTATAAAATACCATACATTGATATGAAATCTCATGATGAATACATGAGGTAAAATAATATCTATTAAGGATGTAATTTGACTTGATCACATTTTTAAAGAATCTAAGTTGTCAGCCATTATTCCTTAAGTCTATCCTTGAATCTAATAAATTTTTTAGCTCCACCTACTGATCTGTATAAACACGAGATAAAAAATTCATTGGTGTACATACATGGATGAGTAATGAAACTAAATATAATCATCTTAGTTAGCATGTTAACACCATATGAATTAAAAACTAAGTATATGGTCATGATAATGACTATTTACATGATAGGGATGATTTCCCAACCGACTTATTTAAACAACTAAATGTTCATCTAGAAGTGAAGAAACATATATATCATTGAATTCATTCTCACAAAATAAATCATAAGAAAGAAAAAATTTACCTCATTGTAAAATAATCATATTAATATTATAGTTTTAATGGGGTAACCATATATTTCATAGGTTGAGGGAGTACCAAACCCATATATAGAAAACCCACACCCCATCTCTTTAGGGATCAACTTACTCTATTAATAACATGGGCCCCCCACTTTTTATCATTGTCTAGTCAATCAATAGAGCACCTAACCTTGTACCTTCTCTGAAAACTTCACCCTATTATGTAAATGATAATGAGTGAGAATATAGGGAGTTTAAATGCAAAAATATCCTCATTAACCAAGAAACTAGTTATTAAGTGAGAAATTAAGAGTTACTCATATTTCACCATTCATCTTAGTCAAGGTCAATGGGTGAGGATAATAATATTAGATTGTTGCATTTTTTATATAGACATCTAGAATCTGTAAAACCGTATCACACATATTTTCATATATGTATCACATATAATATAATTATCCAACTTAGTTAAACCCACCTTTTTACCCAAGTAGTTCTACCACATGGCTCAAAGCATGTTCCTGATTTCCATGGGATTGATAAAATCACTAAAGGTATTAGAAGTATACATTGGGAATGATTTCACCATCTAAAAGAATTATTAAATAAATAAACTCTACTAATAAGTTGAAATTATTTATCCATATGATGGAAAATCATAAAAAAATGAAGTAAATAGTTATCAAAGGAGTGTTAATCTAATAAGGTATAAAAAACTAATACTAAAATGGAACATCAGACAAAGGAAGTACAAAAAAAAGATCCCAAATTATAAAATTTGAATTATAATAATATTTTTCAAAGTAATAGATGAATGAAAAGGTCAATATTCTATTATTACTTTAAGTTGTTACTACACAACTCTATGTTACCTGTCATCACCACCCTGACTTCATCACTAACTCAAATATCCTTGAGAAATTATGGAACATTACTAGGAGATAGAATTCCCCACTTGGACTCATAATAATAACTACTAATAATAAACTCACACATAGACACAAACATATACACACAAATACACCATGGTTTATACATAATTTTTCAGAAAAAAGGTCCCAGAAGATTTCACTAGATTTTCTACAATTCAATTTAAAATACATTTTATAAATGATAGACTGAAATTAAAATTTATGAAAATAATATTTTTTTTTCATTTAATGAAAAAATAATATTAACAAAACTTATCCTTATTATTCTAAAACAAACACATCTATATTTTATGGAAATAGTGTTTTTTTAAATCCATTAAGAAACATAATTTAAAAGAAGTATGAAAGTACACTTGTTACATGAGTATAATTTTAAAATTCAAAACCTTTTCTGATTACCTTAAATTTATCAGAAAATTTATTATTCAATATAAAACAAATAAATGAATATAAACAAGAGTTAAAACCATAAATTAGGAGAGTATGAAAATAATAATAAAACAAGATAAATGTTCAATCACATAGAAATAAAGGAATACTATAAATGGAATATAAATGATATCCAGTATAAAAATGGTTAATATAAAACAATAAAACATTTTATTTATCATAGAAAAGGTTAAAAACATTAGTAAAGTCCATACATAAGTAAAAAATGATGCTACTAATACATAATCAGGACTCAAAAATATAAAATTCTAGGTAAAATAATAAATATTATGTGAATCACTATAGGTTATAGTGAGACAATCTTATATGTACTCAGGTGGAATTATCTATCAATTTATCAATGCATTCCTACAAAAATAACACCTAAATTACTCTCAACTAGCCTCACTAGGAGGAAATTCATATAAGAGAGGTCTGATCATACACTAATGGATACCAGACAGTGTGTAAAATTAATTATCCTAGAAACTATATCTAGATTTCCCACCTAGATTGCCAGGGTTCCCATGAAATAATCTAAATGAGGTGAGGGAAAAATTTATAAAAAAAATATAAAAATTTTTATAATAGCATATAAGAACATTCACCATCTCACCCAAAATAACCTTCAAAGAGGCATCCCATTTCACATTGATACATATATTGAATGATAATCACTTCATTGAACATAATTCTCAAGCTTCTATACATCATAACACAATGGGAATCAACAAAAATCGTGTTATAGATGTCTTGAAAACCATTTAAAAAATTCAAAACAGGCCTTTTCCAAATGTAAAGAAAAAAATTAATGAAATAATCCTTTATAAATCATTATATAATCAAAACATCAATTGAAATTCCATTTAAAACAATATAAAACCCTATCACCACATGAATGTCATAAAACACATCAAATGACTGATAAATATTTTAAACAATTTAACTCATTCTTAACCCATCCATAATCATAATAAAAAACTTTAAAATATGATTTACCCCTTTATAAAATAATTTTTGTATCAAAAGACCATGTTTGATTCCCAATTTCATGCCAAAATTATCTTAGGAATTTCCAAAAACACCTAAAGTGCATGAAAATGTGGTATATGTATACAAATCCTTGAAACCATAGATAAATTTTTTTATATTGCAAATGAAAACAAAAAATAATGAGATTAAATTTTAAAACTTTTTAAATATAACACATGTAATTACAATCTTTAATAAAAATGGGTCTTTAAATGGAAATCATACTTGATATGTCAAATAAAAAAAGTTATATAAAAACACCTACCAAAAACAATGAAATCAAATCACTAAAGTCTCAATCAACCATAACATAACATTAGAAACTACTAATGGTAAATTAAAAACTTTAAATATAGAAAAACCACTATTAAAATAAGAAAAGTAAGAAACCCAATCTTCTATGTCCATTTGGGTGAAGAAACATTAGAAAGGGAAGCAAGAAGGAGGTGGAAGATGGAGATAATATGAAGAATTTTGATTGGGTTTACATGAATAAATCACTCTATTTCATCTTTATTCTCCATATATAAAGGGAGGATAAGAGGTGAGAGGTCCCAGGAGGATCACCAATGGGTTGAGGAAGACATGGGAGAAGATACCAATTAATTGCATTATAAAAATTAAAAACATTTAGGTTTTTATAATTTTCATGTTATCTATGAATTTTTTTGAGCCTATGTATGATGTTCACACAGCTTGCTACCCCCAAAGGTCTTACATCCCTTTAATTTTACAAATCCATAACCATATACCTAGGAGTTCCTCCCTATGCATTATGATTTTTGACTAGAAATTAAAACTAAAATTCATCACCAATAAACATAAAGTTAAATACCTAAAATTATAATAATGGATGTAATAATTCTCCCAACCATAAAACTCCCCCTACGTAAGTATCATAGGCATTACTCGGAAGGAGAAACTTATATAATAAAAGTCAATTTCATGTACTTGAAGACATCCCATAAAACATAATAAAAATATTTTCTAAAATCTCACATATAAGTGGGTTTCTCCTAACCATTTAGAAATGTCCCTACTCCAAGATCCAAAATATTACTCATGTAAGTAATTAAGAAAAAAATAAAAACACTGAAAATATAAAATTTTAATGAGATCAATCCATGAGAAAATGATAATTTAGAATAGCCAATATGACATATTCCAAACAAATTAAGAGAAATACATACTATTTATTATATATAAGGATTTTATAAATACAAAGTAAAACAATGAAATCATTTTTTAAATTATATTCCTTTTTAAAACCCAAAAATAATTTTATAATTAACTATTTGTTCATTTAAAACCAAAAAATACATAATTTTCAAATAAACTATTTGAAACATCAAATCTAACTAAACATATTACAACAAAAAAATAACATAAGGAAAAAATTATAATAAAAATTAAATATCTCCACCCAAAAACAATATTTTATAACTAAATTTCATAAGACAATATGTTATTTAAAGTAAAATAAAATCCAACACCGTAAGATTCCAACACAAACCCTCTTTGATTTTTTTTCTAAAATAATAAACCATAAATTAAACTGAAAAATATTACAATTTGAAATAAAATAACATCAACCCTATCCAAAAAATAATAATAATAATAAATCATAATTAAAATAATCTAAAAATTCATAAAGGAAACACACTAAAGTAAAAAAAATTTAGAAATACAATACCTAGTGACCAGACACAACTTGACTACATAAGGGAAAATATAATTCTATAATGATAAAAACTAATTTTAGAAACTAATTTAGAATTAAAATTTCTATACAAGTTATAATTTGAAAAACTCAAATCAAAATTACTATATTAGTACTAAGGATGTAAAAACAAGCATTACCCAATAAAATCATTTTTTAAAAAATCCCCATTCAATGGTATCCTTTCATTAAAATTACAATATTTTTTTTTGGAAAACCATATCACTAAAGATGGTAGTTAAAAACCATTACATATAAATATATCTGTTTTTTTAAGAAAATAAACTCAGTATTAATCACCCAACAACACATGATTATTTATAAATATATAATTTAAACAATATATCCTAAAAACATAAACTATATGGAGTCAAATTCACAATTAAACGAACTTATACAATATTTTTTAAAAGTGACAAAAAAAAAACAAAAATAATATATCAATCTAGAAATTTTGAATAATGATAAGTTAAGACCGTTAATCTATAGAATGAACTAGTAACTCATTTCTAATTGCATTGGTACAAAAATAAGTCATTTATCCTCAATTATAAAACTTATTTAGTGATTTTAAAAATTGATGTAGCATCCTCCATACTTTACAGAACCAAGCATATTAAAAATATTTAACTAATATTACCATAGAACATAAAATATGTATCATCCAACCAAATAAATATAAATAAATCTATTATAAATAGTATAGTTATAATAAAAAACTTTTAAATAGGAAAATATATATACAAAAAACTTTCTGGATTACCACATTATTTAACAATACAATAAAACTAGTTTTCTTAAAAAAATACTATTGAAATAGTTTAAATCTATTGATTTATTAAATTTGAGACCTTGACAACATCAAATATTCTTTTTAGATTAATTTCCCAAACTTTAATTCATGAAAAGTTTAAAATCAAAATCTTCATACCATATAATTTTGAAATCCCAATTTTTACATCTACCATTTCACCCAATACCATGAAAAATAATTTATTTTAGAAAAATTTCATTTAGAACTAAATTTCAAGAAGATCTTACTTATAAATTTTTTTCCATGTGAATCTAAATATAAACCTCAATTGATCAATCAACTAAATAAACCAATCGCAACACATGTCATAAAACCAATTCGGGTCAACATGTCAATGAGAAACCAAGTGTATATTAATTAAAATATAATTAAATAGAGACACTTCAAAATCACTTGAAAAAAAATCTAAGAAAACACATTGTATTCTATCTAAAAAATATAATAGACCTTAATTTAGATTAATAAGGACTAATAATAATGATATAATGTAATAAAAACAATTATAGAGAAAATTTTAATCAAAACACATATTAAACTTCATAGATTGATTATAATGTTTTCGTACACAGTATAAATCCTGTGAACCCAAGTCATACAACCAAAGAAAGTCCCTTAAATAAAAACTTAAAAATAAATATACACTTCCCAAACATCCCTTGGTAACTCTAGTATCTTCAGAAGAAGTATTGACCATGCATTTTCTCTTGTAATTTTGAGTTCCCTAGACCCAACTATATAGTAATTGTCATATCGAAAGGTTATAGAAAATCCTAAACTATAATAGGAACCTCGAGATACTATGAAATTAATATTATACATATGAACTATGGTCTAGATGCAACATATTGACTAGACATAGTATATGTTTGACTATTAGGTGCTGGGGGATCATAATAATTGAGTCTTATTCTCATGAAGTTTGCACTTGGTGATCTATGGTAGTTAATATCATGAGGACAAACCAACTAATAGGAACACCACATGTTTTGGGTGTCATTGGATGTTCCTATCCACAAACATGTTCTTTGTTCTCATGACTTGTGATGATTACCAATGTGTACCATTTGATAGTGTACTTTGACGTAAGGAAAAAACCATGATAATTAAATCATGAAGAGGTTGCTTGTGTTGGGTGCGTCATTGGTGGTGTGGAATTAGTTGAATGATCAAGATATAATTTTTTGCTTCTAGGTTAAGGTAGTTATATCTCTTTCTAAGTTGATCATGATGGTAGTACCTTCATAAATCTATGTCCGTGGTAGTGAAGGGTAAATTAATACAGTAATATCAGCAGATGTTAAAGAAAGAAAGGATGATGAAAAAATTGTGCATTATGATTTATGAGTTATCAAAGATAAAGAGATTATATTGCACACTACATTATTGTAGGTTGGATGTCATTGCTATGACTACACCTTATCTCTTTAAGGGTCTTGATGGGTTGTTAGTCTCCACTCTTGGTCTATGAATACTATTCACTACCATCGGGATAAGGGCCTAGAGGGTCACACATAATAGCACATTCTAGAATCTTCTCAATTATTATGAATAGGAATATAGGACATAGTGGACCCCACTATGGGGTCTGAGTTTTTCCCAAGTTTTATTAATCACCAATAAATAAATAGAGTCAATATTATTCAATTAAAGAATAATTGTTTTGGATTTATTTATTAAATGTATTTACAAGTGTTTAAGTAAATATAAAGATTAATATGATACGAATGAATATTATTTTAATATTCTAGGTTTGTTTAATATTTTCAGGAGTTAAGAGTCAAGTTAATGACTCAGTTTTATCACATAATATATTTAATATGTATTATAAGTATGTGATAAAATATAAATAATATTTATGTTATAGTTTTGTTCATAATAATTAATTATTTATTACTTATCTAGTGTAAATTTAATAAATGGGGATCAGTGAACTCTAACCGGGTATTTGAAACTTCCACTATATAAGTTAGAGATAAGATCTTTCCATGGGACTATTCATGAGTATTGATTTAAGAGATTATCTCTCCTCCTAAATCCTAGAGATATAATCTCTCAATCATAGTGAATTATCCAAGTTCTCCTTTGTGGATTAAAGGTTGGTGATCACAATGATCATTGTGGAGTTAAAGAGATTTTGGAGCTCATTTCTAGCACCCAAAATTTGATGAACAACACACACAAAGATTCAAGAAGCATGTGTGGAAGATATGGAGGGGTTCTATGTCATATCCTTTGAGAAACAGTCACCAATGAAATGTGACTGATGTGCCACTTAAAATTGGAATAAGGTACTCATTCATTTAATTTTTCTATGCTCCGATTAAATAATATGAGATCCTCAGATCACACTAGGACTCAAATCGCTGGATATGAGAAGTTACTTCACTTTGTTGATGGAATTTTTTAATTCTCCTCCCCACTAGATTCCATTGTGTTACCTGAAAACTTAAATTGGTATCAGATAGACTGTTCTATTTTTATTAGAAATAAATTAAATTATTTTTAAATTTAACTAGAGGGTATTAAATCAGTCCCAATGGATCCAACCGTGCTTCGATATGATATCATATGACCAAGTTACGACCATCCAAAGATATTTTTATGGATCGAAGCATGTTTTTTGGATATTAAAATTTTAGGTTTTAAATTGGATATATATATATATATATATATCTATTAATTATTACCCGAAGGCAGCCAATGTTGCAAATCCGGCTAAGTTCCGGCCGAACATCGAACACTGGAACAATATGTCCATGCATGATGCAATATCCACTAATAATGTGAATATATTATTATAATAACAATTATTGTTTTGTAATAATAATAATAATTATTTTATTATAATAATAAATGTTCATTTATCTAAATACTATTATAATAGAATTTAGAAAAATTCAAGGAAATATCATTAAAGGTGTGTTAGATTTGCTATTTCCTCACTTAAAATCAAACAACAAATAATAATGGCTAACTAAGGCCTTTGTAAAAAACCCAATGGGCTTGACTTTTAAGAAAAAAAGGGGGCCTTTATTTAGAAGGTGTACCCTCCTTGTCGAGAAGGGAACCTCCACCACCCTTCCATCTTAGGATCACTGGTCAAGTGCAGACTGCCTCGCCTTACCGAGAGCAGGACACAACCCCCTATGCTACTCCTACTATTTCTAGGCGCCATACGCCCTATTCCCTATCTGAAACTAACTCGTCCTACGACTGCCATCCTACTTCACCATGCCTTCTTCATGCCTCATGCACTGCTTGACTAGGACAATACTGCCCTTAGTCTCTCCACTATGTCCACCTCACTGAACCCCGATGCCATTTGTACTGCCCTTGTAACTGGACCACCCACTCATTGGCCCTCTATAGTCATCTGTTGCCCTGATTGTGGATGACCATACCACCAAAGTAGTGAACCCTGATCATCAATCACACTTCAGCCATCCACCCCTGGATCCTCTATTGGGATCTCTAGTAGCCCGATCTGATGGGTTTGTTTTCCTCCATCATGTTATAGCCTGATGCTGGTACTCCTTTTGGTGACCTACAGGTTACCACTGCCTTGATCGATCGACCAGGAAAGCTATGCGGGCCAAGTTTGACCCAAACCACTTGGAAATGGGCTCAGGCGGGTCTTCCCATCTCGATACAGGTATGGTCGGATCTTCCTAGCCTAGAATTGCCCTACACAATCTCTTCACAACCCGAAATGGGCCTATGTCGGTTAGGCCAGACCCACACAGGCCCTGTGTAGGGTGTTGGGGCCCAAGTATTTATTATATAATCAAAAAATAATTTGATTGATTAAATTAATTTTATGTATTAAATTAAATCAATTAAAGGTATTTTTTGGTTTAAAAATATTATATTTTAATATTTCAAAAATAAATTAATTTAATTTTAGGTATTAATATTAGATTAACTATTGGACCAAATAAAATAAAAAATATTTGAATAAAATATTTGAATTTATAAAATTTATTTAATTTATTTAAATGCCCTCAAACTTAAAATTTATAGAATTTTTTTTGTTATATGTTAAATTTTAATTGTGTATTGAATTGCACGATGACTGTTCTTGACCACATACCAACCAATGTATGTCTAAATTTTATTTATTTAATTATTTATAATTGTGTGCAATTATTTTAAATAATTAATATGGTCAACGTGTTATCAATGATCAATCAATTTTTATAAGGGATTGTACATCCATTTTTATCTGATATATGTTACACCCCTAGTTCCCATCACCTACATGAGAGTATGTATGTATTATGATGAAAAAAAGTAAGATGTAGACCACATAAAGATGATGCAGTATTACTGGCAAGATGATGACATATTGGGCTGGGGTACAATGTGCAATGCGAGTCAAGTCCCAACTCAGGTAATATACCCCTTGGTAATGGGTGGTTCATTGAGTTTAAATGGATCAACCAATAATAGATTCTCAAGATCAGTCATGTAGTATATTTAATTTTTTCATTGTTTATTATTTTATTGAATCTACATGTTTACACAATCATATAAAATAATAATCATAAAAATACATAGATTAAAACAATTTATGACGTGATGAATGTTTTCCTATTTATTGCATAGTCATTTGAGAGTGGGATCATATAGAAAATTCATATCAAGATATAAAGAGATTTAATATATCAGTAAATATTTAAAAGAGAACCCTCAATGAAATATTAAGTTTCAAAAAACCTTTCATCATTCTAATTTGAACAAAACTAGGTGTTCGAGTTGCTCATTAGCCAAAGTTGAGGATGACTCTTACTACCAGGGAGTTCTTATGAGAGTGATTGTTTGACTTAGATAAAGTTAGAAGAAAATAAGTATCCAAAGATAGATTGTTCCAATTTAGAGTCAAGAATTGATTAAATCAATTTTATGATTTTAGAAGCTGAGACTTCACTCAAGATATTAAGGAATCATGAGTTAATGTGGTTGGCCAGTCAAAAATATACCATGAACTCCCTGAGAAGTGGCGTAACCAATGTTTGTAGAATATTAGGGGAAGTTCAAGGATACTTTCCACTAGAATAATTAGGAGAAAGAGTATTCTAATTCTAGTACAGTGGGTTCTTAGTATTCAATGAAATAGTGGGATACATTTAATGATTAAACTAATCGGTAAAGTCTAATTTGGTAATCAAGATAAAAGTAAAATATTCTAGAATTTATTTTTGTAAAAAATAGAAAGTAATACCACAAGGCACCCTAAAATAATCATGGAAAAATTAAATTTCCAAACTATAATGAATTTCAAAGTGTAGTACAAGTGTTTACACACAATACTACAATATAGGAAATTCAAGGTGCTGGTATCCCCAATACCTGTTAAGCCACCACAAGAGGCATGGGTTTAGAAATAATTACTATAGACTCATGTGTTAAACATATTATGGTTATTTCATAATGATATCATCAATGTTTGTTGTGATTTGTGGGAACTACATCGTGTCATTAAAGATATTATGTGTAGTCTTATCTCCGAGAAGCTTGCGAGGAGAAAGTGAAGTGAGATATGAATTGATGATATTACACTAGATATGCATAAATTTAAAGATGAATCATGATATTTAAATGGATCCATTTCTCATATAATTCTCACCCAAATACTTTAGTTTCATTTAATATTTACAAAGGAATAATATAGTGTTAAATACATCATTACCTTTTGGTCAAGGTTTTCCAAGTAAGTATGAAATTAAAGAAAGTATAACCTTAATTCTTATAGAGAACAATTTGAAATACAAGGAGAAAAGGCCAATGGAAAGGGTGATTCCAAAGTCACATTTTCAACATCCTTTAATTAAATGAGGTTTTTTATTAAACAATAGGTTATTTTAATCACATATCATAAAATAAATCCATGAAAGTTTAATAACAATGAACTGAATTGTAGAACAAAAGTACTCGCTTCTTCTTCAGTGTATATTCTTCAATTAATATTTCTAACATTATTCTTGGGTATTAAATATAATATTACAATAAAACATGTGTATTTTAATACATAACCAAGTAAGTATATAAACATTACTAGAAGTAAGCTGTATTCACCAAGTGGATGAGAAAGGGTGGTTTCTAAGTTAGTGGTGAGAAGCACATAACTTATGTATTACCAAGTATAATAATTCTATTATAACTTTTTTTGAGTATTACCAAAACATTTATCTCACATGTCCTTAGGACACAATGATAAATTACTCCAGTTTTTGGATGAATGTTGTTTTTTGGTGTCGAATACTCAAGTAATAGCTCAGTGATACATGAATCGTAGGCAATACATGATGAATACAAAATGTAAGACTTAATTACATCGTTATGGAATGATAATTATTTGTAAAGTAAAACTAAAAGTATACATCAAGGATATACCCAATATGGTATTTAGACTCAGTAGAGCTAAGTACCTAAGGTATTATCGATATATATACTTGTTTAGTTTGGATAAAGAAACCTTTAGCAGTAAAGGTACACCAAAAATATTTAAGAATGAGTTTGGTTAAAGAGTGTGAACTATTCCATGGGTAAGATAGTGGAAACTATACTTTATAACATTTGTTTATATACTTAAGGAATGTGATAGTGTAGCATGAAACATTCATGGTTAGATCATATGTTTTTCTTCAAGCGAACATTTTGAAGTATATATTGACTAAGCATTCATCAATTAATATAATGTAATATAGAGTAATACCTAAACACATATTAGCTTACCTACATCAGTTCTATGATGATAATAAAGAGGATTGATGATGATAATTATATGTTAACATTGATCAATAAAATGTAGCTTGCAGAAATTCCTAAATTCACATTTCCTTATACATATTAGGGAAATGATGTTAGTAAACAGAGGATCAATGTTGGAATAAATAATCATTGCAGAGACTTCCATTATATTTCAAGATGTGCTTCTCAAAGAAAAACATTTTCCCATAATAATATGACAACTCTATTAAAAAATTTATATCATATCAGTAGTATTATGATGTAAATCTTTTATGTTATAAGAATGTGTGTTTATATGAAAAGATCTTGTTAGGATATAAAAAAACTCACATTAAAAAAAAGTTAATCTAAGGTAATTATCCTAAAAGTTTCTTAGAATATTAAATAAATCCCTATGATAGAAAATATATAGTCAAGTTATAGACTATATTTCTATAAAAGGGACCACATCTCTATTTGAGATAGTGGTAGAAATATTGACTTGGGTTTAGTCAATTCTAGAGATTCACAACTAGTTGGAATAGGGATGAGTTCCAAAAGAGGTATGGAAGAGAATGTTCCAGAGACACATACTACGTATGAAGGTTAAAACCATAGTGATGGTTTTATATTCACTGGAATAGTGATAAATTATTCATTAGGAATAATAATAATTCCTACAAGTAAGAAATATATGGAATTTAGTTAAGATTTACAAGATCAATTAAAATTCAAAAATGGATTGCATGTATTAAAGTATAGGGGGATTATTATTTTGAATACTATGGTGGGTATTCAAATCAAATGATAAATGGATGGTAAAATCATCATACCAGTAAGGATTGATTGGTAGAAACAAGTTATTATGATTAAATCCATTATAATTTTACTTGTTATATATAATTTTTCTATGATCATATTATTCAAAATTGGGTGTCAAGACCACCAATCATGGAATGTGTCTATACGACGCAACCAGAAAGGGGTAGTGACATCACTGAATACCAATAAGTGGTGAAAGTTACTAAAATCCTGTTTAAAATTAATGTAAGAAACACGATCATAGAATATTCATTTGGAATGAATATTTTCCATGTGTATACCAGAGGTTATTAGGAGCTCCATTATTTTAAAATTATAATATGTTTAGTAACATATGAAAAACTAATATTGGTCTTATTTTAAGTTAAAACTAGGATGAAATTTATTATCTAGTGATTGAATTAAGGTAGAAACCTATGTTCTAGGGAACAAGATTTTATAAGGTAGATCTAGCAGTTTCTTAGACCTAGTAAATCATATATATATTGAAAATTTATTGAAAAATAAAAGATGAAAAAATTCAAGGGAGAATTGTTACCAAGGTCACATGGTATAAATCTCTACAAGAAAACATGCATTGGCATATGAGGATATTAAATTGGTGTATTAAATTTCTATATGCTTAAATGATGGATCAATCATATATTCCATGATATGTACAAGATATGATATTTCCATCATAAACTTTATGGTAAGAAAATATCAGTTATATCTAGGATAATTGTAAGGAAAGTTTTCATAACTATCCTATTGTACTTGAGATATAAAAAGATATGTACCTGGTATGTGGAGAGGAAAGGATACTAGTTTTTCAGTATAAAAAACTAGTCTTACTTAGATCAATGTGATCTAATATCATGGTTAATCTAAGGGAATGAGCAAGATATGATCATACAAGCTAGTGGTATTCATACCTATAAATGTTAAGTAAGTTTCATATTATGAGGCATCTAAGAAGCAGTTATTAAATGAAAAAACTTGTTCGATTTATTATAATTACACCTAGTTAGTAAAGTTTTATCATTATGATAATTATATTACTATTAATATCCAAGATTTCATGTTTTGGTAGCATACAAAAGGTTATATACTCGGGGATTCCATCTCTTGAGATTTTTTTACTCAAGGAGGAAAGGTTGCACATAATAGAATAACCACACAATGGATACATAGAAAACCCAACAATGAAAGATGTGACTTAACAAAAACATGATCTGAATAATGTGAGAGCTAACAAGGTTGTTTAGAAAGATGGATCTAGTTAAAGTGGGAGTGTTGTAACAGTTTTTAACTTAGAACCAGCTTTAGAGTACTATTCAATTACCATTTCATGTATACAGTGAAATATGAATAATTTATACTTATAATTATAGTGTAGAAATTTCTGTATCCACTATTTAAATGGAAGTTTCCATAGATTAATTATGAAATAAAAAGTTTATAGTAGATTCCAGGAAATAATGAGAACCACATAATACTATGAAATTAATCTTAAACATATGTCCAATAGTCTAGATACATTATACTAACTGGACATAGTAGATGGTTGACTATCAGGTGATGGGTGCTCATAAACATTGATAATTCTTATCATGAAGTTCACAGTTGATGATCTCAAGTAGTTGAGACAACGAGGTTAACCTTCTAATTGGAACACCATGTGTTTCTGGTGTCATTAGTCGTTCCTATATACAAACATGTGTATTTTTCTCCTGAATTAAGATGATTAACAATGTGTACCATTTTATCGGGCACTTTGATGTAAGGAAAAAACCATGATAATGAAATCAAGGAGAGGTATCTTGTGTTGGGTGTGTCATTGGTGGTATGACATTGGTCGAATGATCAAGATAATATTTGTCACTTCTAGGTTAAGGAAGTTATATATTTGTCTAGGTTAATTAGTATTGTAGTATCTTCATAAATCCGTGTCCATGGTAGTTAAGGGTAAATCCATCTAGTAAGATCAACAAATGATAAATATATAAAGGATGATGGAACAAGTGTATCCCAATTAATGAGATATTAAAGACAAAGAGATTATATTGAATAATACATGTTTGTAGGTTCATTGTCATTTCTATGACTACTCCTTATATCTTTATAGGCCTTGATGGGTTTCTAGACTCCGCTCTTGGTCTATGAAAAATATTCACTACTATCAAGATAAGGACCTATTGGGTCACACACAATAAAAAATTCAAGAATCTTACCTATTTTGGTGAATAGTAATATAGAACATGGTGGGACCCACCATGGGGTCCGAGTGTTATCCAAGTTTTATCGATCAACAATAAATAAATAAATTCATTATTATTCAAGTAAACTACAATTGGGTTGGATTTATTTATCAAATTAATTTCCAAGTGTTTAAGTAAATAAAAGGATTAATATGATACAAATGAATATTATTTTAATATTCCAAGTTTGTTTAATATTATCAGGAATTATGAATCGAGTTAATGACTCTGATTTATCATGAAATATATTTAATATATATTATAGTTATGTGATAAAATATAAATAATATTTATGATGTATTTTTTTTCATCATCATTAATTATTTATTAATTATTCAGTGGAAATTTAATAAATTGGGTTCGGTGAAACCTAAACTTGTATTTGGAACTTCCACTATATAATCCATATGTAATCTATTTACATAGGACTATTTCATGAGTTTGGAATCGAGGGATTCTCTCACATCCTAAATCCTAGAGAGAGAATCACTCAATGTGAGATAATGATCTAAGTTTTCTTTCATGGATCGAAGGTTGGTGATCATGGTGATTGTCATAGTGTCTAAGATATCATCAGATCTCTATGATAGTACCTAAAATCTGAGGAGTTAAGTGCATGAAGATTTGATAAGTGTTTTTAGAATATCTATAGGGGTTCAACATCAGATCCTTCGAGTAACGGTCACCAATGATATGTGACAGATGTGTGCAAATAAAATAGGAATAAGGTACTTATTCCTTTTATTTTTCTATTCTTTGATTAAATCATGTGAGATCCTTAGACTATACTGGGTCTCAGATCATCAGAGACGACACATTATGTTAGTCTGGTGATGCATTTTTTTAATTCCTCATCTCACCATCTTCCGCTACGTGCCCCGTTAACTTCACTTTCTTATAAACTAAATCTTCAATTAAGAAAGTACCATCATATCTACCAGAATTTATAAATAACATATATTAAAACTAGGATCTATGATACCATTTTTTAACGAATTAATTTGGGTCAACCCCCCACATCACTCGAGTGAGTCCACCACAATGCCTGAATCTTATTCCCGATCACCATGGGATGACGAAAAATGGAAAGGGAATCAAAATTATACCTTAGGAATGATTTAATCCTATAAAATAAACATTGAATAGGAAAAATCTCTAAAAAATATGGCATGATGCATCTGTATGTTTAAAAATAATGAAAAATGAAGTAAATAATTATTAAGAAAATATAAACCAAATAAGGAATAAATAATTCAAACTGAAATGAATCATCATAAAAAATCATTAAAAACAAAATAACCAAAGAACCTGAATTATTCAATTGGAATTATAATAAAAGGTTTTCAAATAAATGGATAACTTATGAGGTTTATATGATATACAACACAAAATAAAATATATATACTCTGAGTTATTTTTAAACAACTCCATATGAGCTATGGTCACCACCCAAACATCATTATCAACTTTAATCTCCCTAAGAAACTACAAAACATCACTAGGATATAACATGATCCACCTAAACCTATATGAATAACCAAAAATAAAAAACACCACACACTCTAAGTTTTATGTGTATGGTGTGAGAAAAATAAGAACATTTGGATTTTACCAAATAATTTATAGAATTCCATTTACTTGAAATTTCATAAAATATAGTTTAAAAATTAAATGTCTAAATTTAATCAATTAATTATAAAAAATAACTTCTAACTTACCTCCACATTCCTTTTTAAAACAAACACAATAATTTTTATGAAAACCATTGTGTTATTCTAAACCCATTATAAAACATAATTCAAAAGAGAAGAATAACTACACCTATTCTATGAGTATAATGTTAAAAATAAAAACTTTTTCTAATAACCATTTATTTACCAAAAAATAAATTAAATAAATTAAAACAAATTAAATAAGAGAAAAAATAACAAAAACCACAAAGTAAGTGATCATAAATATATTTAAAACAATATGATAAAGAATCAAACACTAATAAAACAAGCAATACCATGCGTGGAATATAAAAAACAACCAGTATAAACCTATTTTGGAGAACAATAATGAACATTATCTTTACAATTGAAAAAGTGGATTACATAAGCAAAGTATATAGAAAAATAAATAATTATGTAACCAAGAAATAATCAATACTCAACAATTTGTAAATCTTGGTAAAATAATCTAATAAAGGAAAAGAAATAATTTATCTAAAATACAATCACACAATATCACAATAAAATATAAGAAAATCCTCACATAACCTCTAAAAACACATAAAAGTGGAATCCCATTACAAACCAATAAATACATTTAATGACAACCCATTAATCTAACATTAAGATTACATAAAGCATAAAACAATGGGTATTAACACAAAAAATGTTATGTATTTATTTAAAACCTTTGTATAAAATTTCAATTGGGTGTTTAATGTAACGCCCTAAGATTTTAAAAGAAGACAACTATGTTTGATAGTATAAATGACATATAAATCAGAGTTTGTCTTATGTTACAAAAAATATCTGGTCTAGATTACATTGTATGCAACACTGAGTTTAAACAAAACTCATCATCATTATTATTATAATAATTAATATCATTATTTAACATGATCAGCTTATGTTTTTTTGGATTGCAAGTTTGAGCAGAAATTTGATTTTTTTTTCAGATGCTTGTAAGGGGTAAAATAGTATTTTACCCTATAAGATGAACTCATATATTTTTTCTAACCACTACATTGGTCCTAGAATAGGGTGTTTACCCTATGAAATGAGTTTGGTGGAATTCAGGCCATTCGAGTTTTAGTGGAATAATTAATATTTAATATTTAATAAATTAAATATTGTTTTATTCATGCAGGTTAATTTTGTGATATATTTTGAATGGATAATCTGATTAAGATTTCATATCCACCTTTGAGTATAGAACAAGGAATTTTCTTAGGTGGATCATAAACTTGACTTGGGCACCGGGGCCAGCCCGAGCCCTATTTTCTTTTCTTTTTCTTTTTAGTCATTTTCTTTCTTTCCTTTTTATTTTCATTATTTTCCTCGTAGCTTATCACGTATGCCCCTGTGGATTTCCCTTCATGTGACTGAGATAGAGAGTATAGGGAGAGGTATACATAGAAAGATATAGGGAGAGAGGGAGGTACCGCCGTGGAGATTGGGATGCACTGGATCATCGTGTGACAACTATGGACCACAGAAACTGGTGAAGCTTTGACAGATTCTTACCAAAGGTAGGAAATTTTTAACTTTGATCTTAAATCCACATAGTTTAATAATTTTCAATTTTTAATCCCCATATATTCTTGATTATGTCTTGATTTTTTTTGGGGTGAAAATAGGGGTTTTGGGGTGTTTTGAGGGTTTTATGTTCTAGAAAACCCGTCTACATGGCATGTTGTCTAGGGAGACGTGCCATGTGTTCTTTCTATTTGAGGAAGATGAATTTTTTGAATGACACACCATGTACCAGGGGTGTACATTCTATGTACTAGTACTCGACCATATAGCTGAGTATCCATCCAAGGTAACCCAGGTAGGGGTACATGGTTGCGTAGAGTGCACGATTAGACCTTGTGTGGGTCGTACACCATATAGAAGTTCACATCTAAGAAAAGTGCATGGATAGGTCATTTTAGGGACACAAGAAGGTACTCCATTCAGGGTATATTCCATGTACCCTCCATACACGCAGTGTAATTGGGCATTTACATGCTGAGTCTGGCCAGAGTACATGCCAAGGTGGGGCTTTGGGAGTACAAGACGTGTACTTTGAGAGACACGCCATGTACTACCCATCTTTAACCCTTTATGTATTTTTCACATCTTTTACCCTAAGAGTTGGAATTAGAGCCTTGAGTAGTTTATTCTGAGTATCTTTTCTTAGCTACACTCGTGAGGTGTTTTAAGGACTCCTAAGTGGTGTTTCAGAACATTTTGTGAATAGAGAGGTTCTTCCTTTAGTAATCTAATTATGTCATCTCCTAAGATATAATTGAATGAGAATGATTGTTTGGGTGTTCAGACAATCCTAGTTTGAGACCCTAATATGAGATGGGCTATGATCCATCTATCTTGACCTATGTCTTGTAGCTCTTCCTTTGAGGATGTATCCCTTGTGATATGTACCCTTATGGACTAAGAGGATATTATACCGGTTTCTTCCAAGGATCCATATTAGGACTCATCTACTTGTGTTTTTACTAGAGGATAACATGTAGTATGGATCTATATTTTTTACTTTCCACTAAGGCTCCCCTCAGAGAAGAATTTGTTTATGCACTAACCTAGGGAGTCCATTGTAGGATCCCTTTACCCTTGTAACATTCTACGGATCCCATGTAGGATGCCTATGCTTCTTACACTATCTTGAGGGCCCCGTATAGGATGAATTTTCCTAAGTACTATTTTGAGGATCCCTTATTGGATGCCTCCATTTTCTTGACATTATTGGATCCTGAATAGGATACCACTATTCACTTTCCATTTTAGGATCCCATGTAGGATTCTTCATTTTAACTTTTTAGCTACGGATCCTAAGTAGGATACATTCTCTTTAATTTAGAACTTTATGATCCTGAGATGGATTCCACTCAGTGTTTTACTTGAGGGACCCTATGAGTTCCCTATTGTTTAACTGAACTTGAGTTAGTTCGTCTAGTTTGGGTAGAGATGGTAGAAGGTGTCACCTTAGAACCCATGATGAACTAGTAAGCCCATGGGGCTGTGTATGTAGTTTTGGTTTTAGGTGTTTGACCATCCTTACTCTTTTGTTTATTCCTTCACATGTTTATTATTGATGCAATGGTGTTTTCTAGTGGTGCTTCCTGGTTGGTGGCTGTTGAGACTGACACAAAGCATATTTATTTCTCTTGGGATACCTAGACATTCTTTCTGAGATCCATATTATTCATTAGGATTACTAGACATGATTTCCTAGTATCCAACTTTTGATCCATGTTATTTTAGATATTGACTTGTATACCTAGAGGTAAAACCTGAGACTTGGCTGTTGAGCCTGTATATTTGATCATTATATTGTTGGGATTTCTAGAGGTGTTTCCTAGAATCCATCTATTGATACTACTACTATGATATATGGGAATAGTGTCCCTAGAATGAATAATCATGGATTATTATAAAATATCTAGTGATGTGGATGATTCTGATATCCTATGGCTTATATGTGATGAGGATGATTATGCTCTCCTCGATCTGATTATACTCATGGATGATTTCTCTCTCCCAAGGGTTAGGGATGTTTAGGCTCTCCCCGACTAGTTACTTGATGACTATGTTGGCATTAAGTCTTACATAGTTGGATACCCAGGATGATTATGATATTCTGTAAGATAGGTATGATTTTTTATCTCCCTTATTAGAGACTCCAAGGGTGGACTTAACATCTAACCGGTGAGTTCTACTTACAGATCGTCTAAGGTCCAGACCCTTATGGATTATCCGAGTTCTAAATGCCATGATTAACAATGAACTAGGACCTAGGGATTAAACATTGGATTGTATTTACATATAATGAGCACTATAGCTTCTAGATCAGTGACCATTTATAGGATGTCTGAATGTACTTCCCTAGAATCCATGATTTTAGTGATTGGAGGCCAGTACGGTTGAACCCAGGTGTGGGATGAGTATCCCCCTATGGTGGAGTATCTTGCTCAGATACATTTATAGTGTTATATAAAGTAGGTATATATCGATTGGTATTAAATACCCAAAGATAGACTTAATGATACATGACTTGAGTGGCACAAAATTCAGCTCAATTTTCGTGAATAGGATGTCCAGGCGATCGAGATTATGAACCCAAGGATCGTCTGCTGATTGGTTTCATGTTATTTGATACAATTACTTATGAATATTCATATTAATGTATATATTTATAGATATGGGAATATAAATATATACATATATAGATATAGATATCCATGGTGGCACTTTCCCAATTGATCAGGATCACATACCTAAGTTTCGATTGTGGTTTCACGTTTATTGGTTTTACTTATCTTTTTCGTTGTTTCTTAGATAATATTTTTACATACACTTATAACAACATATTTTATAGATTCATCATCTGGGTGGCCTACTGAGATTATTTATCAACCCTGCACATGCAACTCAGTGTATGTGTAGACCTTATGTCTTCTTTTCAGGTTTAACATGATTTTCATGATGGATAGGGATGAGGACCAATGTTGTATGTTTGCGCAGAGCTGCTTTTTTGGGTTCCTTTGATTGGGGTGGTGCAGTTTGTTAGTGTCTGGAGACCAGATATGTAGTCTGGCTAAGAGTTAATAGTAGAAACCTATACTTTTATTTCAGTTTCTTTTATATTTATATATCTGTATGGACAACCCAGTGGGTGACCAGTGTTGTTTGTATTTCATGGATGTTCAATATTTTATAACATTTTCATTTATTTTCATAGTATGTTCTATTTCAATTTATTTATTGCTCATGTGGTATATTTATTTACAATTTTACATGATAATTATCCATTTTTTCTATTTTATTACATTTATATGAGGGAATTGTATCCCCACTATAACCCATAGGCTCTCACTGGTATTCAGAAACCTTTGGTGTACGGGGAGGCACACTTGAGGCCTTGTAACCCACCAGCTTAGAGCACCATTTTAGTGGCATAAGGGTCATGATGTTACAAAGAGGTATCATAGATTTTATTTTCATGGTCTTTACTATTTGGGATATGGTAGATGAGATTATTATGAATGTGTTGGATCCTGTGATGGATATTAGACTAGAGCATCAAGAACACTTATTTCGATAATAAGTATTGGTTTCCATGGGTATGGAATTTCTGTTCTGATCCATGATGTTATAGTTGTATATGATTTTCACCTTTAATTATGAACATATCATGTGTATGTTATGATTTACTATGGATATCTAGCTCTTGTCCATTGGTAGGAGGGTAGTGATGGATTTTGACTCTTGGCTAGAAAAGTCAAGAGGCATATCATGCATCATATTTGGCACATATGATTCACATTATATAGGCCTATTTGTGTGTGATTTTTATTGATGGATAAGGCTTATTCAGATGGTCCTAATTACATGTATATATATATTTCATTCTGATGGAAGGTTATGTGGATCTATGTTTAGGCATTGGTGTTGAGGCTGATGAGTCAGTACTCATGCATGAGTAGTGAAGCGACCCTAATAGGTCAATGTGACATGTGATTCCATTCCATTATACCCCTTATAGGGTGTTTTTTCTAAGATTGTCGTTATCTAGTATGATTTATAAGTATGATGTCGATATGTATAAGGACTTTTCTCATGAATTGGACCTCCAGGGGTATTATCATATACAGATTCTTGGTGAGTGTCAATTCAGTGCCACTTCAATATTAGTATAGACCTCCTTGGAGCATCTCCTTATGAGGATTCTCAGAGAGGATTGTTTCCCTGTAGGTTGTGTTGCTATTTTTTACCCTTTTAGGTCATTATGATCGTTAACTTATTTATATAGGTTTGTTCTTTTGGGATAGGTGGTTATAAATTGTGACCCATTTATGAGAATTATTCTGTAGGGATATGTGGGAGACCTAGAGGCCCTTAGTTTGATTCAAAAACCCATTGGTCGACATCTTTTTTGTTTGAGGTCAACCTGCATGTGAGGGGTTGGATCATGTTTTCAGATTCCTTTTAGGAAATGATCTTAGTTTTATGCTCATTTTGTGATTGAGGAACTGTAGGTGCTCAAGTTTTGAGTTATAGAAATTTTGATTCCTTTAGCTTTTGGTAATCACTTTAGTGCTTTTTTTCAAGACTGGATTTGACAGGAATGGCTATTTGGGTTCCTAGCCCAGTTTACTAGTGTTTTCACTATTTCTGATGTAGTCAGAGTGTGTGTAGACACTTGTGACTGGAATGAAATTGTGTGACAGAAGGTCATGGAATAAATCATGGTATAGGCGAGTTGCATGATTTTGAAGAGGATTTACAAGGGAGATTCTGACTTAATGAAACTGACATACCTTGTAGCATGATCATCTTATCCTCATAACAGATGACTCACTGGAGTATGAGTCGGGTGGTAAAGGTATACAATGGTTTCCATGGTTCCATTAAATCGTAAATCAGTGATCAGATGGGTGCGATCCAAGGACCAATGTTTTCAAGACTTACTATAGGATTGGTTTCCTAGGATTTGTGGGTATATGAAAAGTTTTCCTCCATGGTAGAGGAGGCATCATATTTGAACCTGGATACACATTTTCTGGAGATGTTGTGTTAGGTGTTGGTTAAAGTAAAGCGTACCTTATTTGTTGTGAGAATGGATCAAAAGAGATATACATGCCTTTTTTAGAATCTTAGAGTACTCTTGGTTAGAGATGATCATGCTCTATCATGACTTCATCTTGATCATTCTAATAGAATATAGGCCATACACTGAGTTTCTTTTCTTTTAAATTTATCTCCAAGATTAATGAGTAAGTTTTTGATGTTGTGCTTAGGGAGTGGTGTAAGGTAAGCCTTATGGTGGGGAGTGCACCGTTGGATGTTTTAGGGTGGGGAATCTCATTTTCCGTTTAATTTTGGTGTTTTTGTGGGATATTGAGTTTGGGGTTTGGTTGTGAGAATATTATAAGGGTATTACTATGGTGGGGAGTACTGGATCAATCATAGTTAAATGTATTCTATGTAAGATACAATTATTGATTCTTTGAGGATGGTCATTGGATAGTCTAGATAGCTTGATATGCAGATGTTTAGTTTTAGAGCATGGATTCCATTCTTATCAATAAGTCTCCTGAGGTATGATATGGTTTATAGTTGAGATATTGTAATGAACCCTGTTTTTTGGTCTATAATTTTGAGTTGAAATTTGAATTTTTTTTCCTTAATAAACTTTAAAGGGGGTAAAATAATTTTTTTACCATAGAATATTAACTCATATAATTTTTTCAACCACTCCATTGGTCCTAGAATAGGGTTTTTACCCTAGGATAGGACTTTTGTAGAATTCTGAGATGTTCAAATTTTACAAAATAATTAATAAATTAAATATTAATTTATTTATGCAAGTTTTTTTGGTGATATATTTTTAATAGAGTGTTGGATTGATATTATATATCTTTTATTAAGTCTAGAATAGGGAGTTTTTCTTAGGAAAGGCATAAACTTTAGTTGGGCATTGGGGCCAACCTGAAACCCTTTTTCTTTTATTTTTTTTATTCCTTTTCTTTCTTTTCCTTTACTTTTCTTTCTTTTCTTCCTGGATTCTCGTGTATGCCCTGAAAGCTTCTTCTTTATGTGATTGAGAGATATATGAGAGGTATAGGGATAAAGATAAAGAGAGTGGGATAGAGGGAGGTACCATCATGGAGCTCGGGACGTGCCAGATCATCGTGCGACAAATGTGGAATGTGGAAACAGGTGAAGCTTTGATTGATTCTATCCAAAGGTAGTTCATTTTTAAGTTTCATTATAAATCCCCATAGTTTAATAATTTTCAAGTTTTAATCCCTATATATGCTTGATTATGTCCCCTTGTGGCCTATTACATAATTATAGGTTTAAAATTAGTATTTTAGGGCGTTTTGAGGGTTTTACATTCGAGAAAGCCAATTTATATGGCTTGTTGTATAGGGAGATACACCTGTGTGTTCTTCTTGTTTAGGGAAGATGAAGTTTTTTAAGTACACTCTGTGTACCTGGGGTGTTCATTCTGTGTACTTGTACTTGGATGTGTAGCCGAGTACTTGACTAGGGAAACCCATATAGGGGTACATGGCAGTATAGAGTACATGAAAAGACCCCATGTGGGTCTCACACCATGTATAAGTACATGGACATGCTAGGTACATGGCTAGACCATTTCAGTGAAACTGAAAGGTACCCCATGTAGGGTACACAATATGTACCCACCTAACACATCATATAATTGGGCGTTTACACGCTGAGTTTGGACAGAGTACACACCCAGGTGGGGATTTGGGAGTACACATCATGTACTCATGAAGACATATCATGTACTTCCCCTTTTCAGCCCTTTCTGGGGTTTTCACATCTTTTATTCTAGGTTTCAGAATTGGACCCTTGAGTTGTAATGTCCTAGATCTGGGTGCAACCCAAAGGTGCCCTGAACCCGGTTGGTCACATCACCTCAAGCGCATTTCCCCAAATGCTAGAGGCATTCAAATAGTAGTGATGGGAATGGTAAGACATTGGGGAAACTATTCCCTCATTGACAGAGTAATATAGTCAAAAAATAGTAAACAGTAGTGGAAGCAGTAATACCATACAAAAAAAGTAAACAGTGAAAGACAAATAGTTTAAAAAACTAAAAAATATATATAAATAATGATTCATGTCACAAGTATCTAGGAAAGAATCTAAATAAGTCACAATACTAGAAATACAATACTAAAACCAAAGTACATAAAACAGTAAACTCCAATAGTTTTGCAAGCCTAATCTTGGTCCCATGCTCTCCAGCTCCAACATCAATCAAGTACCTAATGAAGAAGGAAACTTTCCCTTATATATACCTACAACCATATAATATTTTTGGGTCCAAAAGGATGAACCAAACAAGGTGTGAGATGAATCCCAGTAGGCAACCACCAAAATATCTATGCCTAACTGTTAGTGAGTATATATAGCAGGTAATATGAAGAAATGAAGGAATAAACTAAAAAGTACTCAAAAGTAAACAATCCTACAGTTTTCAATTACATACATTTACATTTATAAATTATTCAAACCATTGAATAATGTAACCTCAAGATCTATCCTAAGATCTACATACCCCTGTATAACAATAACATGCAGGCGTCTCAAAAGACCATCTAAACAATCAAGTAATACTGAGTCCAAGCTTGTGATTTGGCTTCGCGGACTCATAAAAATCATTAAATTATTCAAAATAAACCCTATGATAAAGTTCTCACAGTATGTCCCCTCTAATTCAACATATCATCAATTCAATAAATAATAATGACCCTTTGGGAAAGCTCACATAGTCTAACCCCTTTAGTCCCACATAGCAATAATCAATTACAAACGACCACCCGGGTAGCTCTCATAGTCAATACCCCTTAGTATGCATAGAAAAAAATAATATAATGACCCCTTGAAATCTCTCACAGTCAATTCCATATGGTTCAACATTCATTTAATAACGGCCCTCTGGGTAGATCTCATTATCTATCCCCTCAGGTCTTTGACCACATGACAACTCTCACAGTCAATACCTCTGGTCAACCATAAAAAAATTCATAATTAAAATACCCTACCTTAGGAATCTCTCATAGTTAGTTCCCCTTGGTCATAATTTCATAATACGAAACACATGCATCTCATATAAACATCAACTCCATCCTAACAACACTAGGCATGGAAAACAAGGTACCATAACATGCTTCCTAGACCCAGCCGTCATAATCAATCAAACATGGGAAACACATCTACAATCAAGGTAATAAACCTAAGAATAATCAATAACCCTTTCTCAATCAAATAAACCATAGTAGGAATTAAACATGGTTAAATTTCAAAACACGCAATACCCTAAACTAGGGTATTTGTCACTTTTAGAATATATAATCTAAAGACAACCAAAGAAAAACACAAACGACCTACCTTATTTTTTATGATGAAAAATCTTGAACGTCTGCCCTTGAATCCTCCTAAATTATGTAGATCTACAAAAGGGGTAAAAACAATCAACCCTTGATTACTCATGAGAGAAGAGAAATCAGGAAGAGTGGCACTAGGGGAAGAGAAAACTCATCAGTGGGAATCCAACGCACCCAACAACATGTCAATCAGACCTCATATAGAGGAACATGAGGATCTCTAAGATCTTTGCCCATACGTCACTCTTCTGTACAAGACACAGGAATAATAAATTTATTCTGAAGATGAGATGCGACCCCGATCCGATTAATAAAATAAAATGTAAAGTACACAGCGTGTTCATTTAATGTACACACCATGTACTAGCCTCAACCATCCCCCGCTTTAGGTGGTCTCCCTGGTCACCTTCACACCCATGTACTCAAATATTACATGGCCAGTACATGGCTACACGTGACAACTGGTTACATGATGTGTACTCCAAAGTACTTGATGTGTACTTAAAAAATTCCAAAATATTCATTTTCCTCAAAAGCAACATGAATTCAAGATACATACCTAAAATGAAGATCCGTGTTCTTAAAAACTTCCTCCATTAAATCAATTCATCCCCAGATTTCCCTTCCAAGGGTGGCGAAGAAGAAACTTTAAACAACTCTATCCACTGCATTTGTATTTCTGCCTCCCTCTCCCAAGTCTTATTCTGTACTCACCCATACTGCCATAGTGAATGGACAGGCCATGGAGAACCTTTGTACTGTAATCCAAAATCTATAGAGGGTGATCCTAGAAGGATGCATCCACCTCTAACTCAACCTCCTCGGGTTAAAAAACATGAGATGTGTCTGAAAAGTAATGTCATAGCTGAGAAACATGTAAGACGTCATGCATATCCCGTTACCTATGAGGTAAATATAACCAATAGGAAACCGACCTGATTCTCTCCAAAACCTCAAATGGATCGACGTATCTTAGTGAAAGCTTCCCAAATCTCTTAATCCTCTTATGTCCCAACCTTACTGTGACATGCAAGAAAACCTGATATCTGACCTCAAAATCCAGAGGTCATCTCCATAGATCATCACAAGATTTTTGGTGAGATTATGCCGTATCCATCCTCTTCGGAATCAACTCCACCTACTTAGTGGTCTCTTGGACAGGATGAGATTCTACCATAGCTGCCTCTCTTACCTCCATCAAACATAAGGGTGATTGGTATGGCCTACTGTATAATTCCTCATAAGGTTCCATCTAAATTGTCACATGAAAACTCTTATTGTAGGAAAAATCTACTAGGGGTATGTGTCTCCCCCAAGACCCCCCAAAATCCAGGACGCATGATCGAAGTATGTCCTCCAAAACCTGAATCGTACACTTGGACTAGACATCTCTCTAGGGATGGTAAGTTGTACTTAGAAGTACCTGTGTACCCAAATCCCTCTATAGTCCCTGACATATGTGAGAAGTAAACTGGGCGTCCCTGTCTGAAATGATAGAGTGTAGAATCCCATGAAAACTTACAATATATTGGATATAAAACCTTATAATCTCATCAACACTGAAGGTTTCCTTAATCAGTATGAAATGTGAAACCTCCGCGAGTCGGTCGATAACAACCCACACCGCATCATTTCCTCAAGGTGACCTTGGTAAACCTGGCACGAAATCCATCGCAACATCATTCCACTTACACTTGGGAATGGGTAACTACTATAAAAGCCATTCCGGTTTTTGATTATCTACCTTCACCTGCTAACAGGTGGAAAATATTTTGATGAAACCAACAAAATCCCTCTTCACACCTGACTACCAATACTAACAGTGTAGATCTTGATACATCTTGGTGACACTAGGATGAACTGCCCGAACTGGGGAATGAAAATCCTGCATCAACTCCTCATGTAAGTATGCTAACACCCATATGTGTCCATAAAAATACAAGACCTCATCGACACCTTCAGTTCACCTAAGAGTAGTTTCCTCTCTCAAAACACTCTAAAATAGGACTAGGCCTTAAAAATATGATAGCTGCCTCATTCACACATGATTCAGTAGAGTAGAGGTAACAACTATAGAAGAAAGAAACGTCTTCCCTATCTATTTTCACCTCCAAATGCATCTCAGAGAACATATCCATAAGTTTCCACTCACTACTAGACTCTTGAACTGCTTGTATCTGAGTCCTCCTACTCAATGCATCAGCCACTACATTGCCTTTTCTAGGCATGTAGGCAAGCTCAAGTCAAATGAATGAAGGTAATCAACTCACCTTTACTGTCTCAAAGTCAGGTCATGTTGAGTAAATATATACTTGATACTTTTGTGGTTAGTGAATACCACAAAATTCTCTCACATAAGATAATATATCCAACAACACAGAGCATGTACAACTTTATCTTACTTGAGATTGTGCGTCGGGTAATTCCTCTCATGTGGCCTCAACTACTAAGACCTGTATGCAATGAATCCTTCCCCTACATAAGCACTGCTTCCAACCCGACAACTAACGCATCACAGGAAATGCTGTAACTATTTCCCAGCTCTGAAAAAATCAGTATCACTCATGAATTCAACATCCCTTTCAGCTCTTGAAAGGTTGAATCGCAGGAATCTATCCACAAGTACTTCACACCCCTCTTAATCAGGTTAGTCAGTGGTGATGCTAAGTATGAAAAGTCCTGTATAAAGTACTAGTAGTAACCATCCATCCCCATAAAACTCCATACCTCAAAGACATTATTCAGATACTTCTAAGAAACTATTTCTCACAATTTCTCTATGTCTACTGATACTCCTATATCTGATATGACATGATCCAAGAAGTGAATATAGTCTATCCAAAAGTGAAATTTTGAGATCTTGACATATAACTGATGCTCTCTAAGTGTACTCAATACGATATCAAGATGAGTGGCATGGTCTTATTGAGTGTGAGAGTACTCCAAGATATCATCCATAAAGACTACCAAAAAAGAATCCAAGTAAGGATGGAACACTCGGTTCATCAGATCCATAAAAACTACTAGTGCATTCGTGATACCGAACAACATAACCAAGTAATCTTATAGACTATACCTGCTCTGAAAGTATGTAAGGGGTATATCTGATGGTCTAACATGAAACTGATGATAACTAGATCTCAATTCAATATTCTATAAGACCTGATATCCTCGAATATAATCAAAGATATCATCAATCCTTGACAAGGGATATCGTTTCTTGACCATCAACTGGCTTAGTTTCCGATAATCCACACAAAGTATTAGGGTACTATCTGCCTTATTTACAAATAGGACAAGTGAACCCCAAGTAGAAGTACTGGGTTGGATAAAAACCTTCGCCTACAACTCCTCTAAATGATTCTTGAGCTTCTGTAATTATGGTGTAGCCATCCTATAAGGAAGAATGAACATCGGTGCTGCTCTTGGCACAAGATCAATAGAGAAATCTACCTCTTTCTCTAGAGGTAAACCTAGAAATTCATCTGGGAAGAAATATCTAAAATGATCCACCACTGGAGGAAATTCTATCTGTGTAGTCCCCTGGTCATCCAGATATAAACTAGAAAATTGAGCTATAATTCCTCCCAACCCATGATGCTCAGGTCCATCTCTACTCGCTTGTACATCCCATTTTCCCTTGTATAGAAAATACCCACCCTCTAGAGATGTGAAACTCACCCTACGACAATAGTAGTCAACAAAGGCCTAAAAGGAGACCAACCCTTCCATTCCATGAATGAAATTGAATCCTATCATCTCTAATACAAAGAGGTACCATAATAAGTGATACCCACCAACCTCAAGAGGGAAATCCTTGCATTGATGTACACTAGATTTCCTAATCCCCAATGAAGTGTCTAGCGTCATAAAATCCTCAGAATTAAATATACAGAGCCCAATGCCATCCAAAATGGAAAAATATATAAAACTATGGGAAACCCCTGCATCGAAAAGCTCATAAGCTAAAACTAAGGCAACTAGAATCATACCTCTAACCATAGAGGGTCTGGGATTCTGCTCCTGCTAGGTTTGCTCCACTGCAAAAGTCTGACCTGTACCATAACCCTACGACCCTACCTGACTACCCCAAGCTGATCCAACTTTCTGTCACTTATCCTGACTACCATGACCATAACCACCTCCTTGGCTTGGATAGCCTGATGAACTTCAGTTCCCTGATTGATGAGAAACTGGTGGTCCTGCTCCTGAACGTGGAGTCATAACTGATCCCCTATCACTAGCTTCTAGTGAGAAAAACTAAAAAAACAATGAACATGACCCATATTGACACAAGATCAGCACTCAATTGGGTCTATTGGGAAATGTGGTCTATTACGACCACTCTTCCTGCACTGGTATCACACCACCTTTCTACCTAAAGATACATCACATGAAATCTCCCTGTAGCAATTCCTGCTATCTGTCAAAGGAGTACTAGCCCTTGATGCTGAACCGCCCTAGATTGCAGCTCCCAACTCCCTAATATTATGCTAGGTAATTAGTTCTTGGTTTACTATATCCATCACCAAAGTCATCCTGAAAATATTTAGCTGTGATCAGATGTCATGCCTAAGACTATCCTCAAATCGTATAGCCAAAGACAACTCATCACCTACCAGAATAGGTGTGAAGCGCTGAATCTCTGTAAAATAGGATGAGTAATCCATCACTAAAAGAGAACCCTGCTTCAAATGCATGAAATCTCAGGCTCGATCGACCATCAATGTTTCGGGGTAGAAGTAGTCATATATGGTCCTCTAGAAATCTTCCCAAGCCATATCCCGATGACTTCTCACCTATGAGATAACATCCTACCACATATTGGAAGAATCACATAGCATGTACGTATAAAGCTTCCCCCTTATCTCTGGAGGCATCTCCAAATGCTCAAATATAGAAAGCATGGACTACAGACCTGACTCTATAGCATGTGGTCCTCCATCCCCAGAAAAGTTGTGAGGATGCTACTGTTGGAACACCCATGTCAGCTCTTCCATAGATGGGGCAGAATGTGGTGCTCCCTAAAAAGTCTATAACATCCTCAAAAATCCTTCATGGAACTATGAATCAGCACTTGTGTTTGGTATAAAATCTATTGAAAATATGGGAATGATGAGAGGATCTACTGGTAGCCTCAAATATATCTTTTCCAGTGTCTGGTCATCACCCTGCACCTGGTGTACAACTGTAGAACATCTCAGTGGCATGAATATGCAAGGTTACACTACTACAAATACGGCTTTTATCAGCGCTAAAAATGGCCTTTATCAGCGCTAGAAAAGCACTGATAAATCCGGCGAAGATAAAGGGGGGTCCCCTTTATCAGCGCTCCAAAAAGCGCTGATAAAGACCCCTTTTATCAACGCTAAAAAAAGCACTGATAAAAGGGGTCTTTTATCAGCGCTAAAACGAAGCGATGATAAAAGGGTATTTTATCAGCGCTGATAAAAGACCCCTTTTATGAGCGCTTTTTTTAGCGTTGATAAAAATAAAAAAAATGAAAAAAATGAAAAAAATGAAAAAAAAATACTGCCAATCTCAGGGGGGGGGGGGTTTACAGCGCTTGTGCCCGCCTTTATCAGCGCTTTCCTGCACCTCCAGCACCCTCCCGCACCGCCTACACCCTTTATCAGTGCTACCCTTTAAATCAACCTTGCACGCGCACCCGTGCCTCCACCTGGATTTGATCTCGAGACCTCCCCCCTGCACACCTAAATCCTTTGCCACTACCCTATATTGATTTGTTCTCTTATTCATGATATATCTATTTATTTATATATATATATATTTAGTTATATTTATTCGTATTGTAATATATATTTATATTAATATATATATAGTTATATTAATATATAGATATAGTTATATTAATATATATATATAGTTATATTAATATATACATATAGTTATATTAATATATGTATAGTTATATTAATATATGTATAGTTATATTAATATATGTATAGTTATATTAATATATAGTAGTTATATAAATATTAATATATTGGTATTTTAAATAAAATGGATATTAGTTATTATTTAGATAAAGCTAATATATTTTATATGTAAATATGTTTAATTATTTATTTAAAAAATTTAATTTTTAGGTATGAATATATAAAAAAATTGTACATATAGTTATATATTTGATTATAAATAGTAGTGAATTATAAAAAAAGATGAAATTTCAAATACATAATATCAATATGAATGTAATAACTTGGAATAAATTCAGTCTCCACCAAAAAAAACCCAATAATACCCCATTAAACGAGGCTGAAAATCCACAAAATGTTAAAAAATCTGGGTACCCCGACAAAAAACTCAGTTTTGGAGGCCTTCTGGGCCTCTTTTGGCCTCAAAAAACGCTAGAATGGGGTCCCCCAGGTCACATCGATGTAGATATCGTCGCAGGCTTCGATTTGATATGTGATAGAGCTCAAACAGACACCCGGATCAAAAGTTATGCCCGTTTGAAGTTTGAGTTGCGTTTTCAACAAATTTTGGATCTTTTTTTTATTTTTTTTATTTTTTATTCTTCAAATTGTTATTAAATGACTATTACTCCATAATAATTATCAAATTATTAATTAAAAATATTTTTTTAATTTTTTAAGAATCCATTTTCACTAAATATCTTATATATTAAGTATATTAAGTGTAAATGTACATTTATACTTATATAAAATATATTTAAAAATTATATATTATATTTATATCAATATAACTATATAACTATATTTATATATTAATATATTTTTTAATTTTTTTTAAGTCGACCCTTTATCAGCGCTTTTAAAAAAAGCGCTGATAAAGACTCCCCCTTTATCATCGCTACTAAACAAACGCTGATAAAGGAGGTCCCTTTATCAGCGCTAAAAAAAGCACTGATAAAGGGGGGCCTTTATCAGCGCTACAAAAAAGCACTGATAAAGGGGTACTTTTATCAGCGCTTTTTTGAGCGCTGATAAAGGCCCCCCCCCTTTATCAGCGCTTTTTCTTTAGCGCTGATAAAGGGGTGGCGCTGGCCTTGCCCAGTTTTGTGGTAGTGTTAAGTGCACACCTTAGTTAAATATTATCAAGGAATTAAACTTATAAGTTCAAGAAAGGAATAGGAGAAGAAAAAATTAAAATTTTACAAAACTGGGTTACACGACCTATAGAACCACTACACGATGTGTTCCCTTAAGTTTCAACATGGGCATGTACGTCTTCCAAACCTCATTATGTAACACCCCTATGCACGACGTGTTCATCCTTAGAAATGACATGTAGTTGGATTTTCCATCCTTCCCTAGTTCTTCTACACAAATTTGAGCCACACAGTTCTCTCCTGGGTAATACTACACGGCGTGTTCTCCCTAGAAATGACATGTACTACTTATGTTCTAACCACCCATGTCATTAGTCACACGGCCGGACACACAGTCTTTACGACACAATGTGTACTCCTAGTACATGACGTGTTCTACCAAAGTTTCCCAACCCTGTGTATCTGATCACATAGTCATTTACATTGTTAAAGACTACACGATGTGTACTCCTAGTACACAACGTGTACTTAAGAAATGTTGTTTCTTCCAGGATAGAAGAATACATGGTGTGTGTTCATAACACCACACACTGTGTTGTCTATGTTTCCGGATAGTAAGCCTCTAAAACTTATCCATAACCCCTAAGAACATAGAATTTTGTCCATGTCATGACAAATTATGAACCGTGAGAGCCATTAATCCTTTAGAATCAAAGTTTTGAATCCTTATTCATATCAAAACTTCACGAAATTCAATTAAAGTTCAAACATGATCCAACAAATTCCAATCCAAGAGGGCTTATAACACCTCAAGGACCAAAGTTTGGCATCTATACAAATTAAAATTTACAACTAACAATACCCTATCAAAATATCATGTATTCTATCACAAAAACATTCATATCTAACACAACATCTATCAAAATAACATGCAATCAATAATGAACCCTAAATGACATGATGAAAATGCATGACATGTGATCTATATCAAGTTTCTATATGATGCATGAGATGGAATAACCTCATCTCATCAAGTTGTAATAGAAATATAACCTCAATGATATCAATAATAATAGCACAATACAAGTAAATCACCCAATGGTGAAATCAAACCAACTATAACATTTGAAAAACCAGAAAAAATTGCAATATTTGAGGTAAATTGGCTTTTCCCTTTACATGAGTTAGCTACTCTAGGGAAAAAATTATTACCAACCACCTATTAATTCCTATCCCTATCTATAAACTAAAAATAATAATATAAGGTAGAAAATAAACCTCCTATGATACCACTTTGAGACTTCCCAGATCCGGGTGCTGCCCAAATGTGCCCCGAACCCAATTAGTCACATCACCTCAATCGCATTTCCCTAAATGACAGAGGTTTCCGACTAGCAGCACGGTCCAAGGTATTCCATTGGGTAAACTATGCCCTCATTAGTAGAGTAACATAGAAAAAAAAATAGTAAAGAATATCATAAGTAGTAATAAAATACAACAAAAGTAAACAACAGAAGGTTGATAGTATAAAAAACTGCATCATATATATAATTAATGATGCATGTCACTAGTATCTAATAAAGTATCCAAACAAGTCACAATGCTGGAAATACAATACTGAAACCAAAGTTGTAACACCCCAACCCCAGAATCCTAGAGTCGGTGCATTATTACGTATCATTGGCATGATCACAAAATATCAAGTCTCGAAATACCAATTAGTTTTGTAGCCTTAGAAGTACTAGATACATTCATAAGGTTTACATTACATCATAAAATTGAGAAATACAACAACATTGTTTCCATAGACAACACTTAGATCCCATAGAATATCCCTGCAGGTCAGTCATAATATACTTCTTCGCATCCTGGAAAAATTAAAACATAGAAAGGGGTGAGCTCAGATGCTCAGTAAGGATACCGTTATAGTGGAAACTTTAATAAATAAGCACAAACATTTAAGGCAATGTATAAGAATAAAACAAAAGCCTTTTAAAATTGAAAATTAGAATAATATAAAAAATATAAAATAAATAATTCCATTTACTAATTCACATGGATATTCTACTTGTTGAATAATCACATGCAATATCAATTGCCACATTCATATTGATGGAATGCATAATGCCAGACTTTTATAAGCACATAGTCAATGCCTTGTGCCAATACTACAAATAAGATTTTGTCAAGGCCTTGTGACAAGACACTAGTTTGTCTCATGATACCTACCAATTCATTTAGGAGCTATAGTAGGCTCCACCCATCACTTACTAAGTCTAATTCATTCCTCATATGAAAAGGTTGAAACATAATCTGAACATTCTTATTAAAACTAGCATACGAAATGTGAATATTTTAACCACAAACCATGAATAGTATAAAAATAGCACATCCATAGTCAAACATAACTCATTCAATACAATAGGGAAGATTTTATTATAATATATCATCCTGAATAGAGAATAATGAATGATATTGACATAGATGAAAATAATAATCAAAACTATTTGAGAGAAATATCCCCCTTTTTATTGAAAACATTTAAAAGTCTCACTATTTATCAAGAAGGTGTTTAAAATAGATTTTTGAATAAAAGTGTCCCATAACACTCTGAAACTTTTAAAAGTAATTTTAATTTTAAAACTTTAATGTCTCTATAAATAAATCCTTAAAACTATTTTTAAAACATGGACATTAATGAGAAAGATTTAGAATAATAAATCTTTAAAACATTTTAAAATGATATTTTAGTTAGAGTTCCTAACCAAAAGATAGAAACCTGAATACAAATAATTGAGGTAATCAAAACTTTATAATATCATGGGAATAAAGGGATTCATGATATACTATGTCAAATTACATTATATACACCATATAAAAGTGAATTGGTGTATAACAACAAAGAAGTCTTAATGGAATGTAAATTGAGATGAAATCTCTTATAAAGACCGTATCCTTGGGTTAAGGATAAATCAATGACATAATTATGTGTGAAAAATATAAATAAACTCAATATTATTTGATATTAATTGTAAATCAATCAGATGACATTCACATATATTCTTGTAAAAACAACACCAATGAATTGGATGTTTAACTTAATAAATGGAGATTGAGTTAAAATTACTCTTATCAAGTTCATATCGATGACTTGAGATTTTATCAATGGAGTGATTATGTGTATCAAAAGTATATCCACATAAAGTGGAGTGGTAATTACTATACCAATATTAAATAGTGATTCCACACATAATCATGGGGTAAAATAATCAATGAAGTATGCGTAAAGCCGAATGAGTGGAAATTGAAATTCCCATACCAATTTGGTAACTTACGAAACATACATCCCATTAAAGATAGATCATAAAATTAAGATGAAATTACTCATAAATTGAAGTATATTACACAAATAATACAATCATTGGGCAGTACATACACCACACAAAAGGAAATAGTGGCAGTATGACATGAATCTCACGGAAATAGGAAGTGAGATGAAAACCCTTACTTCATTGTAATCAATCGAGTCATATGGAAAAAAGTTAATAAAAACCAAGTGAATCACAAAATAACATTAATATAAAGGGAATAATGATAATATATATATCAAATGACAGTACTCAATAAACCACATTTAATAAATAAGTGGCAAATAATGGAAATCTCACAGAATTAAAAGTGAGATAAGAAACCCCTTACTTTGTACTTTTCCTTGGTAGAGGGTAGGTTAAAATCCTGTATAATGGTGAAATAATTGTTATTAAATTATACAAGAATAATTTACATTAATATGATATCATATATGATCTTTTAACATTTCTTTGTTAATAATATCTTTGTATTATCGTCATTTCGGGTGTTAACTGATTCGTTTTACTTCATATGAATTGTTACATAAGTACTATTTGTTATGGATAGGATGTATCTTATTCATATTCAGAATGATATTAAGTCTTTAAACATTATTTTTAATCATCTAATGAAAATTATTCTTTAATGGATTACGACGGGGAATGAATCTCATTATGTTCGTGGAGACAGTAATCCGTACGTACGCATGAGCGAAAATATCATTCTTTTAATATTAAAATAATATATAATTGGATGGTATATCATATATAAATAATAATTATCATGTTATATTTATTATTTATATCAATTTCACATCATTATAATACCCATCCAAATAATAATGTATTGAATAACAATTACACCACGACGTGGAGACGGTCAGCCGTACGTACACACGTATTGTGACATGTCATTAAAAGGATGGATTGAGTAATGAATATTGTTATAACATATTTATAATAACATCAAAATATATAGAATATACCAGATTTATTATTTTAGAATGGAAAAAACAAATAAAGATGAAGTGGAAGAAGAAAGGAACTTGAAAGAGGTGATAAAATATTTACCTCTTCTTCAGGTTCTTCCTTTTGATTTGATCAAAAGGGCTTCTTAGGTTGGCTTTATAAATAAAGGAAGGCCTCTGGGAAGAAGTTAGGAAAGTTTATAGGGTATTTGGGTAGAGTTTTTCCAAGAAAAAAGGCTTTGAATGTGTGAAATAGAGAGAATGGGGAGTGCTCTTTTATAAGAGGGGTGAGGGGCACCTTAGGAAAAGCTAGAAATATTATTTTATAATAAAATCATTTTCGGTTTCTAATAGCTCCAAAATGAATTATTTAAAGGATAAGGTGGGGATGGGTCAACAAACACTCAACCAATAGGTTTTATCCAAGTTTGGGTCACTATATTAACCTTATCTTTTAGATTTAACTCTTAGTTAAATAGTTTTACATTTACCACGTCTTTTTGTATTTTTATATTATATGGTTAATAAACATACTATATACTTCCAAGAGAACCAAAAGTGGTTAATTAATAATTCACCTATCATTATATAATTATTTTGGCTTAACCTTATATTTTTAGTAATATAATATCAATTAATAATATAATATTTGTTTTAAAAACTCTTTTATGTCAATTTTGACACTATTTGGTATTTTGTTTTTTCTAAATTCATAACAGCATTATTACTTCGAAAAAAATTCATCTAACTAACCCTAACATGTCATATTAACCTATAAAATTAGTGGAATTTATAAAAAGTCTCAAATTACATTTATTTGGATATTTATAATATCAATTATTTTAATATTTCATTAATTAGGTAATTACTGCATAAATATTGTTTCATAAATAAATTAAATTATTTAATGTCTAAAAAATATAAATAAAGTACCATTATGTAGGAAATATTTTTAGATTTATAATTAATATTTATAGTCAAATTTATCTTATGTGTAACCCTATATTAAAAATGGTTTAGTTATTAAACTTTGATTTTAACACTTTTAACTCTTCTTTGAATTAAATAATAATAAATGTCCTAATCTAATCCAAGTGGACCTAAAGGATCATATTTTATTCCTAAGGTTATTTTTGGTTGAATTAAACTTATTCAATAGAATTAGGATATGTGTTAGGGTAATACTAATATCATTTTTACCCTTAATTACCCTATTTACTTTTAATCGTGGTAAATAAAAGTCAAAAGTCACTATTCACCAAAAATTATTTTTATCTTATTGAACCAAATTTTACTTACTGATATCAACGTTTTCTCTTGGATTTTTCAAATTCAATTCACAGAAGCGGTAAAATTAAGTTTTATTTAAATTTGCAAATGCTCTTAGGAGGTGGGTAAAAGACGGTTAAAAAGTTCAATAAAATTATTATATATCTAAAATTATTATAAACTAACTCCAATGAATTACATTGAACTTATATAGGTATTATGTATCTATTTTTACCTAAAAATATTTAAATAAAGTAAATAATTATTTAAATAAAAATTCGGTTTTAAACTATAACTATGTGTTTTTCACTATTCATTAAAAATTCAAAGTTTTCAGAAAAATACAAAAAATTCACCCTAATCTAATTTTGATATTCCAAATCCAAAAATGAAGTCCATTTTAAAGGATAAAATTTATAAATTTCAAAAAGTGGGTATTACTATTCATAATGGCTAGTTTGATTGGTCATGGTGTATTAAAATCTCGAAGTTGCGTATAATGCAAGCTATTACATTATTAAAAGGGAAACGTACCATGGAAGCTTGGGGTGTTACAATAGTATAGAAAAGAATAAACTCTAAAAACATCACAAACCTCAGCTTGGTTCTATGCTCTCCAGCTCCAACAAGAATCAAGTACCTGATGAAGAAGGGAGCTTGCCCTTATCTATACCTGTAACCATATAATCTGTTTGGGTCCAAAAGCATGACCCAAATAGGGTGTGAAATGAATCCCAATAGGAAAACATCATAAGATCTATGCCTAACTGTCAGTGAATATATATAGTTGTTAATATGCAGAAATGAAGCAATAAACTAGTAAGTACTTAAAAGTAAACAATCCTACAGTTTTAAATTACATTCATTTACATTTATAAATTATTCAAACCATTTAATAATGAAACCTCAGGATCTAGCCTAATATTTTTATCCCCCTATATAAAAATAATAAACAGTCACCACAAAAGACCATCTAAACAATCAAGTAATACCAAGTCCAAGATTGTGTTTTGGATTAGAAGACTCATCAAAATCATTCAGTCATTCAAAAGAAACCCTCTGGTAAAGTTCTCATAGTCTGACCCCTCTGGTTCAACATATCATCAATTCAATAAATAAGAATGACCCTCTGGGAAAGCTCACATAGTCTAACCCATTTGGTCCCACATATCACTAATCAATTACAAACGACTACCTGGGTAGCTCTCACGGTCAATACCCCTTGGTATGCATAGCAACAATAATATAATGACCCCATGGAATCTCTCACAGTTAATTCCATATAGTCCAACATTCATTTAATAATGACCCTTTGGGTAGCTCTCATGGTCTAACCCCTATGGTCTATGAAAACACGAAAACTCTCACAGTCAATACCTCTGGTCAACCATAACAACAATTCATAATTAAAATACCCTACCTTGGGAAGCTCTCATAGTCAATTCCCCTTGGTCATAATTTCATAATACGAAGCACATGAATCTCATATAAACAAAAAATCTATCATAACAACACTAGGAATGGAAAACAATGTAGCCTAACATGCTTCCTAAACCCAATGTTTATAATCAATCAAAAATGGGAAAGACACCCATAATCAAGTTTATAAACCTATGCATAATCCATAACCCTTTCTCAATCAAACAAACCATAGTAGGCATTAAATAGGGTTAAATTACAAAATACACAATACCCTTAACAAGGGTATTCAGAAATTTTATCATAAATAATCCAAATACAACCAAATAAAGGAATAAACCACCTTCCTCGTTGTTGTAAAATGAACACCCTTGGACGTTAGACCTTGAATTGGCCTAGAAAAACATAGATCTATGCAAAGGGTAAAAATAATCAACCCTTGAGAACTCATGATTGAGGAGAAATTCGGATGAGAGGATCTAGGGGAAGAGAGAACTCACTGGTGGGAATCCAATGCACATGACAACTTCTCAATCAGAGCTCGGATAGAGGAACGAGAGGAGCTTGAAGATCTTCAGCCATATATTTCCCTCCTGTATGAGACACGTGAAGAAGAAGTTCATTTTAAAGATAAGATGCAACCCCACTATGATTAATCAAATAAAAAGAAAAGTACATGGCGTGTTCATTTAAAGTACATGCTGTGTACTAGCCTCAACCGACCCCCACTTTAGGCAGTTTTCCAGGTCTCTTACATGACCATGTACTCGGCCGTTACATAACCAGTACGTGGACACATGTGGAAAATGGCTAAATGGCGTGTACTCCAAAGTAAACCATGTGTACGTTGAAAATTCCAAAATATTCATTTTCCTAAAAAACACCCCCGATTCAAGATCCATACCAAAAATGAAGATCTGGGTTCTTACATGAGTAGACCATTATGAGTATCATTCCACCTAGACCACAATGGTGACACCTATGTGGTGTTCTATGGATTCCTAAGTTGTGTTTTAGGACCTTTCATGAATGAAGAGGCTCTTCATCCAATAATCAAATTCAGTCTTCTCCTGAGAGATAATTGAATGAGAATGATCGATTGGGTGTTAAGACAAAACTAGTTTGAGACCCTGGAATAAGATGGTCTATGAGCTATATCACTTGATCTATGCCTTATGGATATTACTTTGAAGATGTATCCCTTGTGAGATATTCTCTTTTAGCCAAAGAGGCCATTAGACCAGTTTCTTCTGAGGATCCTTAGTAAGAATCATCTACTTGTGTTTTGACCTAGAGGATCCAATTTAGGATGCCTATATCTTTTTACTAGTAATAGAGGATCCCCTAAGGTATTCCTTTGTTTAAGTTCTGAAGTAGGGATTCCCTTGTATAATCCATTACCCATGTACCATTCTAAGGATCCCATGTTGGAATCCTATACTTCTTACACTGTCTTGAGGATCTCATGTAGGATTCCATTTCCTATGTACTGTTCTGAGGATCCCTTATAGGATGCCTCTATTTTCATACCATTCTATGATCCTTATTAGGACCCCTCTATTGAATTTCTATTCGAGGATTCCATGTAATATTCCTCCTTTTACCATTTTAGATAAGGGTCCCAAGTAGGAGTCCTTCACTTGTGTTTAGACCTCAAGGATCCTGAGTAAGATGCCTCTAAATGTTTGACTTGAGGGACCCTGAGGGTGCCCCATTGTTTGACCGAACCTGAGTTAGTACATCAGATTTGGGTAGAGAGGTATCAGGTGTCACTTTAAAACCTGTTTTGAACTGTTAATCCCCTGGGGTCATGGAAGTAGGGTTGGGTTTAGGCATTCAAACACCCTCAATATTTTGTTTATGCCTTCACATATTTATTTCCGATGTAGCGGTGTTTACCATAGGTTCTTCTTAAATGGTAACTATTGAGCATGACATGAGGTTTATTTATTTCTTTTGATTTTCTCAAATTTTATTCTCGTGATCCATCTTATTCATTAGGATGATCAGACGTGCTTTCCTGGGATCTAGATTTTGAGCCATGTTATTCGAGACAATGAATTCTATAACCTGAGGTACTACCTCGGACATGGATACTGAGCCTTTATTTTTGATCAGTATATTATTGGGATGTCCATAGGTGTTTCCTGAAATTCGACTACTGAGCCTACTACTATGATATACATGCATAATGTTCCTAGCATGAATACTCATGGATGATTACACTATCCTGAGTGATGAGGATGATTCTTCTCTCCTTTGGATTATATGTGATGAGGATGATTAATCTCTTCTCAATCTGATTTTACTCATGGATTAGATGATTTCGCTCACCCTAATTGGTTACTTAATCACAGTGTTGGCATGATGTCTCACATCATTGGATTCCCAAAATTATTAAACTCTTCCAGATGACAAGTATGATTATGTTATACCTTATTAGAGACTCAAGGTGTGGGAATAATGTCTCACAATTGATTTTTCTTTATAGATCACATAAGGGCCAGACCTTTAGGGATTATTCGATTTTTGAATGTCGGGACCACCTACGGACTGGGTCTTAGGGATCAGTCATTTTACTGGATTTACATGACATGAGCATCATGGCATCTAGCTTAGTGACCATTTACAGGATTTCCAGATGTACTTCCCCATAGTACACAATTTTAGTGACTAGAGGTGAGTACGGGTGAACCCAGGTGTGGGATTAGTACCCCACTAGGGTTATGTGGCTTTCTCAGAGAAAATTATGTCATTATCCTAATAAGGTATACGTTGAATGGGATTACAAACCCATATATTAACTTAATGATACATGGTTTGAGTGGCATAAAGTTCAACTCAATTCCCTTTCACAAGATGTCAAGGTGACTGAGATTACAAACCCAAGTATCAACTCTGGATTAGTTTCATTCTATTTGATTCACTTACTCGTGAATATTTATATTTATGTATATATGTATAGGTATGGGACTATACATATATATGTATATAGATATAGAAATCCATGGTGGAACTTGCCCAATTGAACAAGATCATGGACCCATGGTTCGAATATGGTTTCACATTTATTGGTTTTACTTATATTTTAGGTTGTGTCTGAGCTAGGATGAGCACTTTTCTTTTGCAAACACTTATAGCAGTGTATTTTATAGGTTCATTATTGTGGTGGCCTACTAAGATTATTTATAACCCCGACTTGTGAAATTCGGTGTATGGGTATACCTTATGTCTAATTTTTTAGGTTGAGAATGATTTTTCATAGTGGATAGGGATTAATCCTAGTATTTTATGTTTGAGTAGAGCTACTCTTGTACGTTCTTCTGATTGGGATGCTGTAGTTCAAGAGTTTTTGGAGACTAGGTATGTGGTCTGGCTCAGAGTTAGTAGTAGATCCATACACTTTTATTTCAGTTTCTTTTTTATTTTTGTATATTTATGGATATACTAGTGGGTGACCGATGTTTTATGTATTTCATGGATGGTCGGTATTTTATAACATTTTCATTTATTATTACAGTATGTTCAATTTTAGTTTCTTTATTGCTCTAACACTATATTTATTTACTAATATATGTGATAATTATCTATTTTTTATGTTTTATTACTATGATACGAGGGTGTAGTCTCCCCACCATCACCCCCTAGTACCTCAATTCAATTTGGAAGCCTCTTACGTATCAGGAGGTGCACTTGAGGCCTTGTATTACATCAGCTCAGAGCACCGTTTCCATGGAATCTGGGCCGAGACATTATAGTTATCAAATTTCCATTGGAATCATAGGTATGAACATGATTAGTTGAATTATGAAAATATGAATTAAACACATATATATAATGAATTATTTGGTGACTAATTAATTATAAATGAAAATAAAACCCTTTTAAAAATAAAAGGAAATCTTTTTCTGAAAAACTATTTTAATGTGTAAAAGTGTGTTTTATTCCAATAAATTATAAAAATAAATATTATATGATTATATTAATTAAATTTATATAGTATATATTCAATATAATATTAAACATTCATCATATTTGTTTTCTAGACAAGATATAAAAATAAATCCAATTTTATGCTTAAAACTATTAAAAAATAGTTCTGTCGCCTTTTTATGACACACTTATTTTAAAAATAATTTTTGACAATTTTATAAAATTTATTTCAAAAAATAAATATAATTTTTATCAAAATAAAAAAATAATCTTACGGTGAATTTTTGGATTTTTTTTGAAAAAGTTTCAATTTTAGATGAATAGTGAAAAATACAGAATTTTAATTCAAAACTGTCTTTTCATTTAAATAAATCATATTGTTAAATTATAGTTTTAATTAGTTTTAAACAAAATTAGTTAATTTTTATATCAATTAATATAATTTATTTCATTTGAACATTTTTTATATTGAATTTTGATATAAAATCTTTATAAACATTTGAGCATTTTTCACTTTAAAACCCCACATTCTCATCTTATCTGTGAGATTAATTTTAAATTAAAATTTCCCAATTTTGAGCATTGAATTTGGAAAAATTTATTCCATATTTTTAATCATAATAGTTTATAATTTATAATAATATCAACTTAATTTTTTACAAAAAAGAATAGTAAATTCAGTAAAACATAATTACCGTGGTTTTGGTAAAATTGGGTTTACTGGTGGTTAAACTAGAATGATAAGCGTGAAAATAAACTGAAATATTTTCTTAATTTTATTGGATGATATTATTTTGATATTTTCAATAAACATCTATAAAATATGGATTTTTCTTGCCCCTTTTCTTTGAATATGACCCTTATAATAAGTTAAGTTAAAAAAAAGATAAAAGAGATGCTTTTATTTGAGTTAATTTCTATAAAGAATTGGGATAGGGACAAAAACGACATAGTTCTGGATATATATATTATTTTGAAATATAAACTCAATTTTTATAATAAAAATTTATCTTTAATTTTTATAGATGATATAATTACTTTGAATGCTTAAGAAATGCCAACATAATAATTATTTAGTTAGCAATTATATGAAATAAATGATGCTAAAAATATTATAATTGAAGTAAATTGAGTGAATTATTATGATAAATTAATTTTTAATAGGAATATATCAGTTTAAAAAGGTTTTAGAATAATATATTATAATTACATAATTTTCTTGATATTTTTAAATTCAAATTAAATGAATAATGTCAAAAGTAACGTTAATGTTATTTTATGATAAATTATATTTTATTAAATGATTTGACATCAATAAAAATAATATCTTATGCCAAGTTATTTTTAAATTTTAATAATTTTATATTATTTCCCATTAATGGATCAATTGTTCTTTTGTTATGAATATATTGAACCCTAATTAGTAATAAAACTCTATTAGTGCAGTTAAGGTTAAAGTAGCTTTTTTTTTTTTCATGTTACTTGCGCTTGTGTTAAAAATAATTCTCAACACACATAATATTTTCATTTGATAAACTAGATTTAATATTTGGAATTATTGGGTCTAAATATTTTGATTAGTCTCACTTTAATTTAGTATTAAAATATAAATTATCTAGGTTAGAAAACTAGTTACCGTAGTGAAAACCAAAAATGGTAAAAATAAGGAAACTTAGATGTTAAGGAACAAAATTCATAAAACACGAGTTTAATTGGGTGGTTAAGGTTTGTATCGACCGTATCATCCATAAAAACCTTTAATTATCAATTTTTCAACCACTTTAGGAAATATTTACCTCCCAATAGTGAATACATTTGAGTATTTACAAGAATGACACTCCTCAACTATAAAAGGGAACTCACTCCCCTCACTTTTTCACACCTATAAAGCCATTTTTATCAACAAAAACCTAACCAAACCAGTTAAAAAATTCCCTAAAATCATCTAAGAATCCTTATTTTGTGCTTAAAGACAATATTTCATGTTTTAGTGAAAACCTAATGAGGATACACGAATAAGAGGTAATGTTCTTCTACGGGTGTCTTTATTTTACTTCCTTCTCTACCTCCTTCAATTATTATTATAAAATGATGATATAATAACCTAAATATCCTAAATATATAGAGACGTTTTTATGTTAAGGGTATAAAATACAAAAAAACAAACTTCCATAAAATGGGTTACGAAATCATTGTTCGTGTGTACGGTGGACTATCAGCTTGTGTAACTATGTTATTTATTTTTCCATTACCACCTTTCACAGTTGGGTATGATGATTGATATAAATTTTTTTATATTATAATTATAATATAATTATACATATTAATTTATTATATCATATATATAATTTTTATATTATATTCCATAAGGGATATGATAATGACACTCGTGTGAATGACAGACTACCACCTCACTAAGCGATATGATTCATTTTTCACTAACACGTTACATGGAAGGTAATAAGGGTAAATATAAAAAATATATGTGATATACATGAAATATTTATGATATTAATTAAATATTTATTTTTATTTAAATATAATATATCATTTTATTTATTCCCTTTCACTCATTGAAAAAAATGATAACGTCATTCGTGGATGTGTGGACTACCACCTCCTTGAAGCGATGTGATTCATTTTTTCATCAAAAAATCACAAGAATGATACATATAAATATATATGATTAAATAATATTTTATTTATGATATTATGATTATTATTTAAAGATAAATTTTACTTACCTTCTTTCTATAAGGATCATTAAAAAATGTAAATGCTACTTATATGAACGTACGACTTACCGTCTCTATGATCAAAATGTCAGTTCATTTTTCAGAACCATATTTCATGATTTGTTTTAAAAGTATAATTTATATATACATATTATAATTATTTCATGAATATTATTATGGATATATTTAAATAATGACTACTTTAACCATAGTCAACCTACGAAATTCTTATTTGACACATAAGCCAAATTTGGTCAAAACATCTGACTTAAACATAACTGATTAAGTAATTAAATATAATCTATTTATAATTGAAAATAAAGTATTTTTTTTAAAAGTTTCTAAAGAAATTAAATAATAAACATAATTTTATTATTCAGGAATATAAAGACACACGTGATATGTCAAACTCATGGTAAGGGTTTTTCTCATCTCACTTTTATTTCTATGAGATATATGCCATATTCACCACTTATTTTTATTATGTGGTGTACATAATAGTTATAAATTTATTATATTATTATTTTAATTAAATTTATGTGGATTTATATATCAATTTTAGGATCTAGATTTCATGGGTTATACGATTTAAATGTTACCGAAGCAGTAAGCGATTTTTGCTTCAATTTTTCTTCTTGAGAGGTATGTTACACTATACACCTAACTTCTTTAATGAGGTGTATATACTTCCCTTTTGAAATTCAGCATCATGAATATCATTATTTTTAATGATATTATTTTTCATTAAATGGTATTATTTTATGGGGATTATGGTTCAAAGTTACCAAACTGGTAATATTTTTATGTTGTAATCTAATTGTTTATCAAGATTGTTTATAATTATGCTTCCAACGATGAGATATTATGATCCATACCTAAAGAAACACATGTTTTTTTCTTATAAGGAATGTCATTAGAATAAAAGTTATTTATTCATTTTTCTATCTTAAATCACTCAAAATTTCAAAAGAATTTTTGTATAGAAAATCATATTTTCAGTCGAAAACTCTTTTTATTCCAAAATAAAGTTTTCTAAAAATGTTTTCATTTTTTTTAAAAAGTGTTTTCAATTTTTTTTTTTAAAAGTTATTTTTAAATACAAAAGGATTTTTTCCTCTATAAATGTTTTAAATTATTTTTTAAATCTTACTTTATAAATTTTCATGAATATTTTGAATGAAAAGGATTTATAAAATGTTTTATTTTTTAAAAATATATTTTCAAAATGAAAAGGGTAGTTTCCTAGAAATTTTTTTAATGATATTTTATTGGTATTTCTTTTCATAAACATCTACAAACCCTATTTTTACTTATGGTCCAATGTAGATATTTTATAATGATACCATCCTTATTCTTTCTCTATATGGATTAATATTGTTTCATTGATATTTTTATGGAAACCGTTTCTTTTCCATGGGTTAATCATAATTTAAAGAGACTATTATGGAACCCCTTTCTTTTACATGTTTTAATAATGTTTCAAATAAATTTTTATGAAAGCTATTTCTCTTTCACATGTTATTAATATTTAAAAGAGATTATTATGGAACCCATTTCTTTTCTATAGTCCAATCATGTTTAAAAGATAATGACATGAAAACTAATTATTTTAAAAGTGATAATCAAGTTTTAAAGGGAATAATAACCATTTTAATGAGTTTTATGATGAAATTAATGATCTATAAAATTTATTCATGTAGTGGTTCTTGGAGATTATATATGATAGGTGCACCTCAATAACACTCGGTGCGCCCATTATAGATTAAATGTTGGGTGCACTAAGTTAGTGATCTAATTTATTTGGTAATGATTATATTTTCTGGAGAATTATATTGGAATTTATCTGTATGGTCATTCCAATTGCAAGGGTTCTATAAGAGTTCTGTAAGTATTCTATTATGACGATGTTTCAAGATACCAATATGTTTTATTTATTATTTCTATGGGTTTATGATGTTTCATTTGATTAATATTGGTATCACATGGATTATTATTATTAATTATTATGACTCTATCCATTATTAAACCCTTATTCTATGTTTTCATGTTGGATGATCCATGTATTGATGGGTATGAATATTCTTATGTTATACTCATACACTTTGATTATATAACCATACCCTTATTCTCTTATTATAATCATAGATTAAATTCATTTGTTTATGCTTATGTTTTCCCTTACTAAGAATTTGAGATCATCCTTCTTATATTTTTGTTTCAATAGTTTACAAATAGTGATTTTGAGTGAGTTATATCTAGAAGTGATTTCTTATGGATGATTATTCTATATTAATGTGAAATAAGAAAATTTAGGTTTATTAGGAGAAATTATCATTTGAAAATATGAGTATTATTTATGTAGAAGTTTTTACTAATTCTATAAAACTATAAACCTAAAAGGTCCTCAATAATGTAAGTGATCCAATTTTTTCCTTCTGATGGTTTAAGGTTTGGATGGAAAAAATGGGTCATAATTATCAGCATCATACCTGAAAATGTAAATATTATGTTTTCAGTACCAGATCAGGGGGTATAGGTTCATGGTTGTTATATTTGGTATCAAAGGTCAGTGTAGATAACTTTGGATATTGTAATGTTATCATGTGTGTTTATATTATGAATTTTTGATATTTTCACAAGTTTATAATATGAAGGCTGGTCATGATTTTAATGTATTTAAAACCCCATTTTAGGTTTTAATTAGTAAAAATTTTGAGGTTATTAATGACATTTTAGGATACATTTTATTAGGTTGTGGAATTTTTTATCCCTAGGAACAACATGATGTGTTATTCTTTCTTATAAAGAAAAAAAGGAAAACACTAAGGCTAGGTGACAACCTGTCACATATGAAAAGGCCTTGGGGTTTAAATGCACAACTAAAGTGTAGAAAGGGTGTAGTGCCTACCACTAACCAACATGATTCCTAGATTAGTATGAAGTTTTTATAGGTAAATATTAAGTTTATCTTGGAAACATTGATATTTTATTTGATAAATAACAGTTCAATTGTCTTGGAATAATATATGATCAAATCATTATAATATTTTAGTTTCAAAGTTAGTCAAGAAATATATGAAGATAGTAATTTTTGATATGATTTGGTTTATAATTGGGGTTTATTGATAAAATTTAATGATTAATGTATGAAGGTTTATTCATTTTGGTAATTATCTTACCATGTTCTAACCATTTTTGTTTTGGTTAATGTAAAAAAGATAGGAGGAATAGCTTGCTACCCCTTTATGGTTATGTGGCTGTTAAAGGTTGATTTTAGTGCTTCAAGAATTAAAAATTCATCTTTAATACACATAATTTGGAGAAAAAGATGATATTGTGATGGAAATTGATTAAAGTATGGAGTTATACTAATAAAGTAAGTATATTTCCACATTCTCTTCGTTCAGAAGGTAAGCAAATTCCTCAACTCTAGGAAGAGGATCTTGAAACAAAAAATATTTTCATATTAACATCATCTCTAATGATAATAATTACATTTTTAACACCTATTTGGCTTATAGTTTTGTGTTCTTTAACTTCCTATCAATCATTCATATTATAGTGATCGATGATCTTTGTCACTCTATATCCTTATTTTGGGTTTTTGTATTTCTTCTATGTCCGAATATTGAATTCCCACTTATGTTCACCAATTTGGAAACCTGGTATGTGTTATTCAAAATGACCCTCATAATTCCCTTTCAATTTTTCTAATAGGATGTTTTATTAACCCTCTTTATAAGGTGGGTTCACAACCAAAGTATTTTCAAATGTCTATCCTTTGATTACCTAGATAAATTTTAAATTTCAAGCATGTAATTTGTTAAGAGGGTGGGGGGGGGGGTATGATGTAACACCCAAGATATTAAAAGAATAAAATTATGTTCAATAGTGTAAATGAAACAAAACACTGAGTTTTTCTTTTATTACATGAAATATTAAGTTTATCTTGCATTACATGCAACACTAAGTTTAAACAAAACACATTATTATTATTATTATTTTATATGATAGTTATCACATAGCTGTTGAAATGGTGGGTATAAACATGATTAACTAAATTATGAAAATATTATTTACACATGTATATATAATTAATTATTTTGTGAGAAATTAATTATAAATGAAAATAAAACCTTTTTTAAAATAAAAGATTTTTTTTCTGAAAAACTATTTTAATGCTCATAAGTGTGTTTTATACCAATAAATAAAAATTATCAAACATATTGGATTATATTAATGAAATTTAAATATTACATATTAAATATAATTTTTATCATTAATTATATGTGTTTTATATATAATGAATAAAAATAAATTCAATTTTATCATTGTAACTGTTTTTTCAAAAAAGTTGTTTTGTCTCCTATTTATGGAAAATTTATTTTAAAGATATTTTTTTAAAATTTTATAAATTTTATTTTAAAAAATAAAATTAATTTTTTTATAATACAAAAAATATATTAGGGTGAATATTTTTTATTTTTCTTCTTAAAAAGTTTCATTTTTTGATGAATAGTGAAAAATACTAAATTTTAATTGTAAACTGCCATTTTGTTCAAATAATTTATAATGTTAAATTATATTTTAATTACTTTTAAAGTAAAATTATTTCATTTTTATATAATTTAATATAATCTAGGTTATTTAAATCTTTTTCATATTTAATTTTGATATAAAAACTTTGTAAACTTTTGAACATTTTTTCCTTTCAAAACTTGTTTTCTCGTCTCGTTTCTGACATTAATTTTAAATTAAAATTTTCCAATTATATGAATTGAATTTTTAAAAATGTATTAAATATTTTAAAATATAATTATTTATAATTTATAATCATATTAACTTAATTTTTTACCAAAATTAATAGTAAATGCAGTAAAAATTAATTACCTCAATTAAGGTAAAAATGAGTTTATCTGGGGTTAAACTAGAATAATAAGAGTAAAAATAGCATAAAATATTATCTTAATTTTATTTAATGAGTTTATTTATAACTTTTACATAAAATTATATAAAATATGGAAATTAATTTCCACTTTACTTTGAATATGACCCATATAATAAGTCAAGTAATGAAAAAGACAGAAAAGATACCTTTATTTCTTTTTATTTATATAAAGATTTGGAATAGGGAAAAAAGAAACATAGGTTCAGTTATAGATATTATTTTTAATTATAAATTAGTTATTTTTATCATAATAATTTATGTTTTAATTTTATAGCTGAAATAATTACATAGAATGTCTAAGGTTTGCCAATAGAGTAATTATTTTTTTAGTAATTAAATGAAATAAATGATAAAAAAATATTACAAGTGTAGTAAATTGATTGAATTAAATTAATTTTTTAGATTAATGCATAATTTTTAATTTTTTTAGTACATTGTATTTCAATTAAATCATTATATTGTCAATTTTAAAATCAAATTAATTAAATAATTCCACAATTGACATTAATGTTATTTTATTAAATGATTTAATATCACAAAAAATACTATATTTTTCAAATTTATTTTTAAATTTTAATAATTATAAACTATGTCTAATCAATGTACCAATTTTTATTTTATAATTAATAAATTGACCATTAACTAGTAATTTTTTTGTTAGTATGGTTAAAGTCAAAGTAGTGTTTTTACACGTTACTTGCGTTTGTGTTAAAAATAATTTCCAGCACACATAAGATTTTAATTTAATAAATTGGGTTAAATATTTAGAATAAGTTATTCTAATTTTTTTAAAAAGTTATAATTTAATTTAGTCTTAAAGGGTAAATTACCTAAGTTAGAAAACTAGTTACCATAGTGAAAACCCAAAATGTTAAAAATAAAGAATATTAGATATTATCTAAAAAAATGTTTAAAACATATATTTCATTGTATTTTGGAGGTTTTTAATGACCATATCATCCCTATAAACATTTAATTATCAATTTTGGATCCGATTTAGGTAATATTGAACTTCCAATAGTGAATAATTTTGAGTATTTATAAGAATTCTACTCCTCAACTATAGAAGGGAACTCACTCCCCTCACTTCTTCACACATATAAATCCATTTTTATCATAAAAAAACTAACAAAATCACTTCCAAACTCCCATAAACTAATCCTAAAAGGATTATTTTTTGATGAAATCCAACCTTTTATGGATTTATTGAAAACATAAGGAGTACACCAGAAGAAAAGGTAATGTTCTTCAACAAGCATATTTATTTTACTTCCTTCTTCACCTCCTTAAATTATTATTATACCAAGAAGATATAAAAAAATTAGTGTCTTATATATACTTATATTATTTTTTATGTTAGTTTTATAACCTAAAACCACACACACTTTCATCCAATGGGTTATGAAATCATCATTCGTGTGTACGGAGGACTACCCCCTTGTGAAATGATGTCATTCATTTTTTCCATTTCCACTTCTAATGATTGGGTATGATGATTTATATAAATTTTATATATTATATTTACAACATAATTATACATATGGATTAAATATATCATATATACTATTTTTTATATTCCATTCGTTAATAGATACGATAACATCACTCTTGTGTACGACAGACTACCGCCACACGAAGCGATGTGATTCGTTTTTTCACTAACACGTTACATGGAAGGTAATAAGGGTAAAGATAATAAATATATGTGATATAAATTAAATATTTATGATACTAATGACATATTTATAATTAATTAATTATAATATATCATTTTATTTTTATCTTCTCACTTACTGAAAAAATGATAACGTCATTCGTGGATATGTGGACTACTTCCTCCTCGTAGCGATGTGGTTACCTTTTTAATCACCACATCAAAATAATGATACATGTGAGAATATATAATTAAAATATATGTTATTTGTGATATTATGATAATCCTGAAATGATAAATGTTACTTAACTTCTTTCCATAGTGACAATTGAAAAATGGAAATATTACTCATGCGTACGTACGACCTACCATCTCCATGATCATAGTGTTAGTTCATTTTTCAAAACCATATTTCATGATTGGTTTTAAAATTACAATTTTTGTATAATTCTGAATATTATTTTACTATTATTATTCTTGAGATGTTTCAATAATGACCTCTTTGACCATAGTCGACCCACCAATGTCATTTTTGACACATAAGCCAAATATGGTCAAAAAATCCGTCATAAACTTAATTGATTAAGTAATTAAATTTTAATTGTTTATAAGTGAAATAAAAGTAATAAAAAACAAGAAAAAGTTTCTCAAGAAAGTAAATAGTTAACAAATGTTTGTTATTCTGAAATACAAAGACACACTTGACTAGTCAGACTGAATGGTAGGGTTTTTCTAGTCTCATTTTTATTTCTATGTGATATATGACATATTAACCAATTATTAATGTTGTGTGGTGTATATGATATCTGTTAATGTGTTTTTTTATAATTATATTTAAATTTATTTGGATTTACATATCCATTTTAGGATCTCACTTTCTTGGGGTATACAGTTTCAAATTTACTATACAGGTAAGGAATTTTTTTCTTAGTTTTCCTTCTAGAGATGTATATTATTTTAAACACACACCTTATTTTATGAAGTGTTTATACTTCCATTTAAAATTTTATATCATGAATATCCTTATTTTCATGATATTATTAGTTCCATTCAGTGATATTCTTTCATGGGGATTATGATTAAAAGTTAACAAAATCAGAATATTTTTATGATACAATATCATCTTCTATTAGGATTATTTATAATTATGTTTTGAATAATGATATATTATAATATATATCTAAAAAAATAATGAATTTTCTTCACATATGGTTATTTAATTATAATTAATGTTTTCCATTCATTTTACCAGGAAATTTCTGGTACAAAGTTTTCCCGGACCTAAAAACTTATTAAATAAAATACAAGTACTACAAAGACAAAGTATGTGATACATGAAATGACACCAAAACATGAAAGTGTTCAATCACCACCCAACACAAACAATATTGTCCCTAGACCCATTTAAAAGGAAAAAAATCCCTATAATTGATTGAAAAAAGACCCAAGAACACCAACACTATCAGAAGCATCCATGATCTATCCAACAACTGCCAACCCTGAAGATCGCATACACCCGAATACATTGATAAGGCACACAAAAAACTCCACCTGAGGTCATAATATTGGATTCCAAATCACTCAAATCAAGGACATCACCATTATATTTAACATCATCATTCACTTGATCGAGGTCATCCCCAAGGTCTGTCGTCGGAGGTGATGATGTCAGCACATCATCAGCAGGAAATGCTCAATATTGGCGTCCCATTCCATATAAAAATCATGGTACATGAGATCATCATGTCTTTCAGTGTCCCATACCACTGTAGGTCATCCTACATCTAACTGACCATCAAAACATGGGAAATATTATTTAAATATAAAAAAACCCAAAGAATGGAAAAAATAGTTCATAAAAAAGAAACCCCAGAATCCAAGAGAAGTCCAACCACAAGTCATCTCTCTAGATGATAGTTTCCACATACAGATATCTACTCAAAGTAATCATTCCATACTACACCTAATGTGTAAAGACCTATAAATTTCAAGGATTTTTTTTAAATACTTTGGAATTTTATGAGTCTGCGGTTTCTGACGACACTTGATTCTGAGGCCTGGTGTGCCCGGAATCAATTTATGATGTTTTTTTGGGTACGTTCAGTAAACGTACGTACGAGCTTTATATCTTTTGAACCGGTTCTCGGAATTGAAATCCGAGGACACTGATGAACTCGCAGTACTGATATTATCTTAAGGGGACCTTTACTGGAGTTGCGTTTTATGCAGGTTGAAAGTTAATTTTTGGAGAATAATAAAAAAGTTAAATAAAATTATTGTGAACAATTTTATTTATCTTGGGTAGTTAAATCCTACATAGGGAAGTTATTGGTGGGGAATCCACCCACATAACCTCTCATGAGAGGAAATTTGTGAGGTGGGGCCCACACAAACCCCTAACTCATCACCTCCATTAAGCCTCCATTTAACTCACCTTTATTTAATTTTTGACAACTCCTCTCTCTTAATGGTGGAGCCTCTCCACCCCCCTCACTCCATTTAATTTTTGCAAACCCATTTCAATTAATTAAACAAACTCTTCAATTAATTAATTAAATTTTTTGAATTAATTTGAATGCATGACAATGTTATATTATGGGAGAGCCTTATTAATATTTTGGTGGGCAAATATTTGTGGGGGAATTTTTGAGAGGATCTTGGGAAGGCTCTGGAGAAACAAAAAGAAAAGCGTTCTTCTCCGACGAAGAACATGAAGAACGCTCCACGAATCGAAGGACATGAAGAGACTACTCCTACCATTTTCTTCTCCCTCCGCATCAAGGGAGAATACATCGATCGTGAGGAGTGTCCCCTATGAATACGACTCTCCCTCCAACATTGACGGGACGTCACCGTTTTACAAGATGCTTGTCTTTCGCGACTCGTTGACCTGCTCTACTCTTGAAACAAGAGGTATGAGAATTATATAATTTTAGTTTGATTAAATTATACAATTATCATTGTTGAATGCGAATGGTTATTTATGGACAATTGATACCGCCTAACGCGGAGGGTGCGGGCCGAACGTACACGGCCCGCAGACCCTCCGTAGTATCTTTTATTTGCGATGGAGACCATCTTGTGAAGGTGGTGAAGAACGAAGGCAGAAACCGCACGCTGTCCGCATGCGGAAGAACCGCGCCCACAACCACGGGCCGCTTGGCCGAAGATGAACCAGACGGCTAAAGCCGACCGGGCTGAAGAAGACCACAACGCCATAAGAGGCGCCGCGCTGCGGAGGACCGTGGCCCGTGCTTCGCGGGATGCTTCGGCGACGAACCGGCTGGCTCATCGGCTAACCGAGTGAAGGAACCGCGACACCTAAAGGTGCCGCGCAACAAGACCGCGGCCCACCCGAGCGGGCCTCTTGCGCCGGGAAGGCCGACCGGCTAATTGGGAGGGAGGCGCCGCTTGACGCTGCCTGTTTGGGAAAGTGGGGGGCCGCACCCCCCTTGGACCACTCGGCCAGCCGATACACGCCCTTCCGGGCCAGGCCAAACCCAGCCAGGTTGGGACGCGCCCTGCCAAGTCGGGCCGGACCGGGCCACGCCGCACCGGACCGCGCCGCGCCGGACCACGCCGCGCCTGGTCGTGCCGCGCCGCGCCGGGCCGGGCCGAGCCTCGTCGGGCCAAGCCGTGCCCCGCCGAGCCGTGCTCCTCGGGCCAGGCCATGCGATTCACCAGGCTGGTCCGAACCTCTACCGGGCTGGACCCTTCAAAACCGGGTTGACCCAACTCGCCAGCCCACTGGGCTTAACGGGCCGGACTAGTTTTCACTTAAAGGTGAATTACTCGAAGACTGCGCGTCCGATTGACGCGCCGTCTGCGGCACTAGGATCCTCGTGAAGAGACGGTTATTTTCCAATACTCTAAGTGAGTTTTGGACGACTTTGGAAAATGTATAGGTTTGGAACGACCGTAATTCCAACCGGTCCCCTAGAACGGAAAACCCAATATCTCTCAGACCAGGCGTCTTTTTGATGCGCCGTCTGTCGCGTTGTGTTATTTTTGACGAGACAAAACTTTGGGATACATCAAATTTGGAATTTGTTATAGTTGATTTATCAACCCCTTGGCTCGAGGAGCGAACCCTCCCGGAATCGAGCATGCTGTGTGCGGGAACCCTAGAGCTAGTTTCGACTGCAACAACTACCGTACTATAATCCTCCGTGGGTTCGACGACGATGACAATAGTATTGGAATCCTCCGTGTGTTTGATGATGAAGACATCTATACTGGAATCCTCCATGGGTTCACTAACTATGAATACTGTTCTTCTATCCTATGTGGGTCGGACAGTTTGACTTCTGTACTTGTATCCTACGTGGGTCTGATAGAGTAGCTGGTCTAGTATCCTACGTGGATCTGACAACTTAGCTGGTCTAGTATCCTACGTGGGTCTGACAGCTTAGATGAATCAGTGACCACATCTGATCATCTTTATCACTTTAGGAAATATGTATACCTGTGTGAGATGAGTCTTGAATTTCAATCATTATCATTGATGTGATTGACTTTACTTCCTGTGTGGACTGGGTTATGATTGGTCTCGAGAGTTGGAGCCGAACTGAGATTGATAACTTAAGTATATGTATGGGTATATACCTAAGTAGGGTTGGTTGATACTTTGTGATTGTATCTTTTCTTTGTGGTTAATCCTTAGTGGATTTAGGGAGACCTTCAGGGGTCTCGGGGTCCCTACTGAGTATCGTATACTCACCCCTGCACGGGCTATGCCCACACTACGTTGTGTTGGATGTAGACGACAGACAACACTGATCGAGGTGGAGTCTTGTGGAGCTTGACAGTATCCAGAGGTAGACCACTTGGTGAGACGTATACGGAGCGGACGACCGGACCTGAGGCGCTGAGGAGGACATCTGTACCCACCCTTCAGGTGGGATTCCTGGAGGACGACTCAGTGGTTGCTATTTTACTATACTACAATTGTGATAGCTTTCAGTTGTACTATACTTTCAGTTGGGTTTGTATACTGGCCATTTAATTTTCAGCACTTACTTTTGTACTCAGTTTACTTAGTGCTTACTCCAGTTATGTACTCTGTTGTGCTTGTTTACTTTTATAAAGGAAATGCCTTCCCTTTTTATCAGGATTTATGCCTTTGGTGCTAGTCTCTAGCCAATGGCCTATGGAAGGTGGGCTTGGGGTAGTCACGACACAGGCCCCGAGGATAGGTCTTGAAAAATTAGTATCAGAGGAGTCGGTTCTACCGCAGAACTCAGTACTCTGATTATTACTTTTCTATGAAGCAATAATGTTAAGAGTATTGAGTGTGGTTATCAGTTCAGGGAGTCCAGTGTTGGTGTGGTGGCCGACATATCCATACACCAGTACCCTGACCTCTAATAACCTACTCAGTACATGAAAACACTAATTGTGTGTGTGTTTCCTTTGAAAAGTTTTCTTTGTGATTACTTTGTGTCAGATCACCAGGTATACTGTTTTGACCGTGGCACACCTGTTTCTTTTCAGGATGGCCCCACTAAGGTATCCAGCTAGGGTTCCGAGTCACATACGAGATGACATCCCACCGAGTGACGAGGCCTCGGTGTAGGGCCCCATCACAGCGGAGGCACCAGTGGTACCACTACCTGCTGAGCCACCGATACTGCCAGCCTCAGCAGCAGAGAGTGCACGCCGCTTGAGTGCGTTACACGAGTTTCAACGACAGAGGCCGCCCAGGTTCCACTTAGAGACAGACCCACAGGTATCCGAGGATTGGCTAGAGGCTGTCGTCAAGGTTTTCAAATTAGTAGGGACACCAGCTGATCTTATGGTGGTCCTTGCTGTGAGTCTCCTGCATGCAGCAGCAGGTAGATGGTGGATCTTGATGCTCCAGGTGCACGACGAGGCATCTCTACTGTGGACAGATTTTGAGAGTCTCTTCCGCTAAAAGTTTCTTCCAACCACCCTTTGTGCGGTGCGGATTCAGGAGTTACTTCATCTGCAGTAGGGTAACATGATAGTAGCTCAGTACTCAGCGAGGTTTACCAACCTATCACGCTACTCCACGAACATGGTACGAGACCCATTCTTCCGGGCCCAAACCTTTAAGAAGGGACTCATACATGAGATCATGGCTTCGATGATCTCCCTCAGCATTCCAATGCAGGCGAGAGTGCTTGAGAGAGCCCTTGTTCTTTAGAGCTTTCTCGCTGAGCCAACACCAGTAGCGAGACCCACCGTAGGGCGACACGTAGCGGAGTCTTCTGCAGCCGGTAGTAAACTGATGTCACAAAGGTCCAAGCAGACTAGTCTATCAGGATACCGACCTTAGGATACAAGTTCAGTTGTGTGGGGAACCCAAAACAGAGCCAGCTATATGAGGAGCAGGCAGTGCTATGCATGCGGCGGGTAGGGTCACATAGCTCAAGACTGCCCGACATGCCGTACAGATGAGCAACAGACAATGGAGGGACCTCCCAGGCAGAGGAAAAGGTTCGACTGTGGAGGTCTTCAAGGAGCAGGCGGACTAGGCAGACGAGTTGGCCAAGGAGCGGGTGGTGGACGACACTTTGAAGCTCTACCACCACCACCATGAGGAGGAACACCCCGACCACAGGGAGCTGGCAGATAGGAGAAGGCTCATCTCCATGCAGTTGAGGCCTATGACCACGATGCACCTAAGATGATTCAAGGTACTATTTGTGTCTAATCCACCCTTTCTGTAGTACTTATAGACACAGGGGTGAGCAATTCTTTTATTGTCGCTACCCTTGTACGGAGCTCGGAGATTCTGATGGAACCGTTGGCTAGATCATTACGGCTAGAGAATCCTACAAGAGCAGACTCGATAATTACAAACTAGTGCCGTTAGTGTGAGCTTACTCTAAGAGGCGAGATATTCATTTGTGATCTTCTTGTAGCAGCATAAAGGCCTTACGACGTCATCTCGGGTATGGACTAGTTGTCTAGAGTCATTGCTCAGATCGACTGCTTTAGGTGCAAGGTGTGGTGTGTCCGCACAGATGGGAGCAGGTTCACCTTCACCGGTGAGAAGGGATCCTTTGCAGCACAGGATGGACTTACGTAGAGGAGAGGGCAACCGATCACACATCAGTTGGTTAGTCTTATCCTTGGAGCAGTTGATGTGCAGATTCTTAGTTTTCCTATTGTGGTGGATCAGTATGAAGACGTTTTTCCTAAAGATGTTCCAGGACTACCTCCTCGCAGAGAGGTAGAATTCTATATAAACCTGTACCCTGGGAAAACACCGATATCTACTCCAGCATATCGGATGCCTCCTGCTGAGCTTTGTGTGTTGCAGGTATAGATGTAGGACTTGCAGGGAAAGGGATTCATCCGACCCAGTGTTTCACCCTGGGCTTCTCTGATTTTGTTCGCCAAGAAGGCGGATGGAAGTTTGCGACTGAGTGTCGACTACCGTCGCCTGAATCAGGTGACCGTGAAGAACAAGTACCCAGTTCCAAGGATTGACAACCTCTTTGATAATCTCAAGGGAGCATGATGGTTCTCAAAGATAGACCTCAGGTCAGGCTATCACCATCTCAGAGTTCGATACGAGGATGTGCAGAAGATGACCTTCAGGTTTCGGTATGTCCATTATGAGTTCTTTGTTATGCCTTTAGGTGTAACCAATTCACAAGCAGTGTTCATGAGTCTCATGAATAGGATCTTACATCCATACCTCGATCACTTTGTTGTATTATTAATTGAATACATGCTGATTTACTCGACTACTGAGGAGGAGCATGACTACCACTTGCGGGTTTTACTGGATACACTCTGAGAGAACCAGCTTTATAGTAAGCTCTCAAAGTTAAAGTTATGGATTCGAGAGGTTCATTTTTTGGGAAATGTCATCTTGGAGGCTAGATTTGCAGTGGACTCAGCAAAGATTGATGCAATACTTGCTTGGGAGCCACCCAGGAGCGTGACAAAGGTGTGGAGTTTCTTGGGTTTGGCTGGATACTATTAGAGATTTGTCCGAGACTTATCCAGGGTTGTAGTATTTCTTTCAGCATTGAACAAGAAGGGGAAGCCCTTCGTATGGTCAGAGAGATGCCAAGAGATATTTTAGTAACCGAGGTAGAGGTTGATGAGTGCGCCCATATTGAGGCTACCGGAGGAGGGAGTTGGGTACACAGTTTACTACGACACATCAAGGACTAGACTCGGTTGTGTCCTGATGGAGGAGCGAGCAGTGATCACCTATGTTTCTTGGTAGTTGAGGCAGAACGAGAAAAACTACGATACCCATGAACTAGAGTTAGCAGCAGTGGACTTCGCATTGAAGATGCAGTGACACTATCTGATGGGAGATCGATTTACAGTCTACTCTGACCACCAGAGTCTCAGGTATATCTTCTAGCAGAAGGACCTGAACCCGAGACATCGGGGATAACTCGAGTTCCTATAGGACTATTACTTTGAGATAGTCTATACTCCTGGGAAGGGGAACATTGTGGCTGATACTCTTATCTGGAGATCAGGCATCCAGCTGCTAGGAGAGGTGATAGAGCAGCTAATCGCGTTACAAATATCTTTTGTGGATATAGATGGAGCAGCCTTTCTTCAGTATCTCACAGTCACTCCTCCAATTCTTCAGCGAGTCAGGGAGGAAAAACATGGGGATGTTTACTGTGAAACGCGATGTGCTCAGATATCTTCAGGGCAGACACCTGATGGATTTTCTGAAGTAGGGTAGCACGTCGTCATCTTCAGGGGACGTACTATGGTACCAATTGCACTATAAGAGGAAGTACTGAGGGAGTTTCACACTTCCCTTATAGAGGTACATACAGAAGTGGAAAAGATGTACCAGGACCTCAGACGATAGCATTGGTGTCCGGGTATAAAGAAGGTTGTAGCAGAGTTCGTTTCACGATGCCTCACTTGTCATCAAGTGAAGGCAGAGCACCAGGTACCAGCAGGCTTGGTACAACCCTTAGAGGTACCGGAGTGGAAGTGGGATGGGATATCTATGGATTTCGTGATAGGGATTCCACGTACATCCAGAGAACATGACTCTATCTGGGTGATCGTAGATCGACTCACCAAGACGGCCCACTTCCTCCCGATCATAGAGTAGGGATTGGTAGAGATCTTTGGACGCCTCTACGTTCAGGAGATCGTATGGCTTCATGGTGTGCTGTTGACTATCGTTTCTAATTGAGATGATTGATTGAATTTCCAGGTATGGAAGGGGTTACATGAGGCTTTTGGGACGCAGCTACGTCTGAGCACCGCCTTCCATCCTCAGACGGACGACCAGACTGAGAGGACCATTCAGACTCTCGAGGACATGCTCCGTGCATGTTCCCTTGACTTTGGTCACAGCTGGGAGGATCACATACCCTTGGTGGAGTTTTCATACAACAAAAGCTACCACTCCACCATCAGGATGGCACCTTACGAGGCACTGTACGGCTGACCTTACAGATCACCTCTGTGCTAGACTGACCGAGGGGAGTCAACACTTGTAGGACCAGAGATGGTTCAGGCTATGACGGAGAAGGTTCAGATCATCTAGGAGCGGATGAAGATTGCACAGAGCAGACATAAGTCCAATGATGATAGGAGACAAAGACCACTGGAGTTTAAGGATGGTGATCACGTTTTCTTACAGGTCTCAACTCGACGAGGTCTACAGATATTTGGAGAGGGCGGCAAGTTATCTCCGCGTTTCATCGGACCTTTCTAGGTCCTCAGCAGAGTTGGCGAGGTGGCTTACCGCCTGACCCTTCCACCTCAGTTGCACCAGGTGCAAGACGTCTTCCACGTATCTCAGCTGAGGAGATACGTGCACGACCCGACCCACATCATCAACCATGGGGAGAAGGACATCAATGATGGGGTGACATTCACGGAGGTCCCGGTGGAGATCGAGGATCGACAGGAGCATGTCCTACGTGGACAATCGATTCCTCTGGTGCACGTTCACTGGCAGCACGGGAACCTCCAGAAGAGAACTTGGGAGTGGGAGGCTCAGATGCGAGCTTTGTACCCCCATTTGTTTCCCTAGTGTGTGTTGTAGCTTTACGGGTATGTAAAGTCCTGAGGTGGGAGTAATCTAAAGACCCAGAAATTTCAAGGATTTTTTTAAATACTTTGGAATTTTACGGGTCTGCGGTTTCTAAAGGAACTTGATTCTGAGGCCTGGTGTGCCCAGAATCAATTTCTGAAGTTTTGTTCGAATATGTTCAGTAAACGTACGTGCGGGTTTTTCTATCTTTTGAACCGGTGCTCGGAATTGAAATCCGAGGACACTGATGAACTCGCAGCATTGATATTCGCTTAAGGGGACTTTTACCACAATTGCATTTTATGCGGGTTGAAAGTTAATTTTTGTGGTTTCATAAAAAAGTTAAATAAAATTTTTGTGAACAATTTTATTTATCCTGGGTAGTTAAATCCTACATGGAGAAGTTATTGGTGGGGCCCGCACTCACATAACCTCTAATGAGATGATATTTGTGAGGTGGGTCCCACACAAACCCCTAAATCATCACCTCCATTAAACCCCCATTTAACTCACCTTTATTTAATTTTTGACAACTCCTCTCTCTCAATGTTGGAGCCTCTCCACCTCCCTCACTCCATTTAATTTTTTCCAACCCATTTCAATTAATTAACCAAACTCTTGAATTAATTAATTAAAGAGTTTGAATTAATTTGAATGCATGGCAATGTTATATTATGGGAGAGCCTTATTAATATTTTGGTGGGAAATATTTGTGGGGGAATTTTTGAGAGGATCTTGGGAAGGATCTGGAGAAACAAAAAGAAAAGCGTTCTTCTCCGACGAAGAACACGAAGAACGCTCCACGACCCGAAGGATGTGAAGCGACTAATCCTACCATTTTCTTCTCCCTCTGCATCAAGGGAGAAGACACCTCTCGTGAGGAGTGTCGCATCAGACTACGACTCTCCCTCCAATGTTGGTAGGACGTCACCATTTTCTGCAACGCTTGTCTTCCGTGACTCGTTGACGTGCTCCACTCTTGAAACAAGAGGTAGGGGAATTGTATAATTTTAGTTTGATTAAATTATAAACTTATCATTGTTGAATGAGAATGGTTGTTTATGACCAATTGATACCGCCTAATGTGGAGGGCGCATGCCGAATGCACACAACCCGACGATCCTCCGTAGTATCTTTTATTTGCGATGGAGACCATCTTGTGAAGGTGGCGACAAACGAAGGAGACAGCCGCACACCGACCGCATGTGGAAGAACAACGACCCAAAAATGAGGGCCGCTCGGCTAAAGAAGAACCTACTGACTAAAGCCGTCCGTGCCTAAAGAAGACCGCGATGCTACAAGGGGCGCCGTGCTTTGGAGGACTGTGGCCCGCTCTTTGCGGGCCGCTTCGGCGGTGAACCGGTCGGCTCGTCGGCCGACCGAGAGAAGGAACCGCGACACCTGAAGGTGCCACGTAGCAAGACCACGACCCACCGAGCAGGCCTCTTACACCAGGAAGGCCGACCGGCTTCGGCCGACCGTTTGGGAGGGCGGCACCACTCGGCGCTGCTAGTTCAGGAAAGCAGGGGGTCGTGCCCCCTAGGACCGCTCGACCCCTCTGAGTCGAGCCACTAGGTCAACTGCCTGAGCCGCAGCCAGCCTGGACACACTCCACCGGGCCGAGCCACGGCCTGTTTGGCCGGGCCGCACCGAGCCGGGCCGGGATGCACCGCGTCGGGCCGGGCCGTGCCTCGCCGGGCCGGGCCCGCGCCTTCGGGCCGGGCCATGCCCCTTGGGCCGGTCCGACCCTCTACCAGGCCAGACCCGCCAAAACCAGGTTGACCCGACCCGCCCGCCCACTGGGCTTAGCGGGTCGGGCCCATTTTCACTTAAAGGTGAATAAATCGAAGACCGCGCGTCTGATCAACGCGCCGTATGCGGTACTGGGATCCTCGGGAAGAGACGGTCCTTTTGCATTACTCTATGTGAGTTTTGGAAGACATTGGAAAGTGGGTAGGTTTGGAATGAGCGTAATTCCAACCGGGCCCCTAGAACAGAAAATCCAATATCTCTCAAACAGGGCAACCGTTTGACACGCCGTCTGTCACGTTGGGTCCCTTTTGACGAGACGGGAATTCGGGATACATAAACTCTGGACTTATTTATAGTTGATGTATCGACCCCTTGGCTGGAGGAGCGGACCCTCCCGGAATCAAGCCTGCTGTGTGCAGGAGCCCTAGAGCTGGCTGCGACTGCAACGACTACCGTACTGGAATCCTCCGTGGGTTTGACGATGACAGAAATCGTACTAGAATACTCTGTGGGTTCGATAATGACGACATATGTACTGGAATCCTCTATGAGTTCGATAGTGATGACTACTGTTCTTGTATCCTACGTGGGTCCGACAGTTTGACTTATTTACTAGTATCCTACGTGGGCCCGACAGAGTAGCTGGTCTAGTATCCTACGTGGGTCCGACAGCTTAGCTGGTTTAGTATCCTACATGGGTTCAATAGCTTAGATGAATCAGTAACTACATCTGATCATCTTTATCACTTTAAGAAAGATGTATACCTCTATGATCTGAGTCTTGAATTTCGATCGTTATCATCGATGTGATTGAATTTACTTCTTGTGTGGAATGGGTTATACTTGGGCTTGAGAGTTGGAGCCGAACTAAGATTGATAACTTATGTATATGTATGGGCATATAACTAAGTAGGGTTGGTTGATACTTTGTGATTGTATATTTTCTTTGTGGTTTACCCTTAGTGAATTTAGGGAGGCCTTCGGGGGTCTTGTGGTCCCTACTGAGTATCGTTTACTCACCCCTGCATGGGAAATGCCCACACTACATTGTGTTGGATGAAGACGATGGACAACACTGATCGAGGTGGAGGATTGTGGAGTTGGACGATACCCGGAGGTAGACCACTTGGCGGGACGTACACGGAGCAGACGGTCGGACCTGAGGTGCTGATGAGACAATCTGTACCCACACTTCAGGTGGGATTCCCAGAGGACGTCTCAGTGGTTGCTGTTTTACTTTACTGCAGTTGTGATAGATTTCAGTTGTACTGTACTTCCAATTGGGTTTGTATACTGGCCCATTTACTTTTCAGCACTTAATTTTGTACTCAGTTTACTTAGTGCTTACTACAGTTATGTACTCTGTTGTGCTTGTTTAGTTTTATAATGGAAATTCTTTCCCTTTTTATCGGGATTTACGCCTTTGGTGCACGTCGCCAGCCCCTGGCCTATAGAAGGTGGGCTTGGGGTAGTCACTGCACGTGCCCCGAGGACGGGTCCTGACACAAGGTCGTCTCAGCTGAGGTCAATTAGTATCCTGAGGTCATCCCTGAGATAATCACCTATGTGAACAATGTTGCTGGAAACACCCAGTGTATCATCACTGTTAGGACTTCCATCATAACATTTAGCACCAATGAACATCCATACCGCTTCTTTCTACATTTTCTAGTAACTCTGAAGATCACCATGCTTGCCCAGATATATGCATGATATCTGACACCAACTGCCTATCATCTATATTCTGGTAGGGCCCCACAACTACCGTGCCCTATGCACATGCCAATATTGTTGCCTCTAACCACCTCACAACATGATAAATCCATTACTTTCCCCCATCCCTGAAAAAGGATAAACATTATTCACCTTAGATATTGGAAAAAAATCACCCATATATCTTGTCACCACTACTTCAGAGTCAACCCTCTGTTCGTGCCAACATAAAAAAGTGACCATCCCACAGAACACCGATCCATCCCCAGGTCTTCAAACACATATCATCACATTCTAAGGACATCTAAATTACCATCAACCATTATAAGTAGCTTGGATTCATGAAAATAATCTATAGATCTAGCTTGAATCTATCTACTTCAGGTTTACCCTTCTCTCAAAATCTATCTCCATCAAGAAACCATCACCATCCCGACCATCAATCGGGGAACACTGATCACCACCGTCATCCCTCTTTTCAAAATGAAATGGGCATTTTCCTCAAAATTTTTTAATGATATTTTAATGATATTTACATTCATCAACGTTATCAAAATTTTTTGTTACTTATGCTCCAATTGAGAGATTTCGTAATGATACCATCATTCTTCTCTCTCTGGATGGATTAAGACTGTTTCAAAGATAATGTAATGGAACCTGTTTCTTTTCCATGGGTTAATCTTGTTTGAAATGGATTTTTATGGACTGTTTTTATTTTTTATGGGTTAATAATGTTTCAAAAATATTATTATGAAACTCGTTTCACTTCTTTAGTTTAATCATAATTCAAATATATTGTTATGGAATTCATTTATTTTCTATTGGTCAGTCATATTTAAGAGATATTGACATGAAAACCAATTATTTTCCATGGTATATTCAAGTTATAAAGGGGATAATGATTTTTTATATGATTTTTATGATGAAATTAGTGATCTATGTACTCTATTCATGTAGTGGTTATTGAAAATTATATATGATGGGTGTACCTAGATATCACAAGGTGATCCTGTTATAGCTTAAATGATGGGTGCTCCCAAGTAGCACTATGATTTATTTGGTATTGATTATGTTATCTAGAGAATTATATATGATGTTAGTCATATGGTTATTCCTATTTTAAGGGTTATGTAAGGGTTCTTTAAGTGTTCAATAATGATGATGTTAAAAGATACCAATATGTTTTATTTATGCTTGGTATGAGTTTATAATGTTTCATTTGATCCAAATTGGTATCACATGGCTCATGATTATTGATTTTTATGAATATTTCCTTTGTTAAACCCTTATCACATGTTTTCATGTTTTATGATCTAGGTATTTATGGGTGTGGATATTATTTTGTTACACCCATGCATGTTGATTATATAGTCACACCCTTATGCTCTTCTTATGATCACTAATGAGATTCATTTTTTAATTATTATATTTTCCTCTTGTGATCATTTGAGCTCACACTTATTATGTTTCATTTTCCCCTAGTTATAAACAATGAGGTTGAGTGAGTTATATCCATGGGAGATTTTATATGTATAATGATGATGAATTAAGGCAAAATAATAAAAGCTGGGTTAAGTGAGATAAATTCTTATTTGAATACATGGGTATTGTTTATGATTATGTTTTTCCTAATTATCTAAAACTCTATACCTATAAGGTCCCAAAGAATGTTTTATTTATTCTTGGCATGGATTTATGGTGTTTCATTTGATCAATATTTTTATCACATGGCCCATGATTATTGATTCTTATGAATCTTTGCTTTGTTAAACCCTTATTACATGTTTTCATGTTTGATGATCTAGGTATTGATGGATATGAATAATGTTATGTTACAACTATGCATGTTGATTATATAATCATTCCCTTATGGTATTTTTACTCTCACTAATGAAATTAATTTGAAAATGATTATGTTTTTCTTTACTAATCATTTGAGATCACCCTAATTATGTTTACTTTTACCTAGGTTATAAATAATGTGGTTGAGTGAGTTATATCTAGAAATTATTTTATATGTATGATGATGATGACATAATTTGAAATAAGAAAAGATGGGTTAAGTGAAATAAATTATTATATGATGACATTGGTATTTTTTAAATTGGATTTTTTCCTAATTCTCTAAAACTATATACCTATAAGGTCATCAATAATGCAAGTAATCCAAATTTACATTTGGATGTTGAAAGTTTTGGACAGAAAAAATGAGTCATAATTTTTAAAATCAATGTTGGAAATATAAAGATTATGTTTTCATCACCATATTAAGGATTGCGGGATTGAGGTAATTATATTTAAAACATATAAAGAAAACAAATACAATAAAATACACTTTATAATTCATTCAAGAATCAGAATATCAATTTAAGCATCATTTAAAACAATATAAAACCCAATAAAAAAATAAATATCATAATATATTATAATTAACTAATAAATATTTAAATTAATTTAAATTATGAAAAACTTACCCTTATTTATAAGAAAAAAATTTGAAATAATTTTTACCCCATAGAGAAATCATTTGATTTTCAAAACACCATTTTTTTATCTAATTTCATGTAAAAACTCTCTTAGTAATTTCAACAAACACTTAGAGTGCATGAAAATGTGTTCTAGATATATAAATATTTTAAACCATGGAAAAACCTTTTCATATAAAAAATGGAAGTACCTAATTATTATATTTATTTTTAAAACACTTCAAACATAACATATATAAATATAATCTTCGATAAAAAGTGGTTTATAAATAGTAAGAACACGTGATATCTAAAATAATCAAAGTTATATAAATAAACCTATAGAAAATTATGAAATTGGAAAATAGAAGCTTCAATCCAACATAAGCTATAAAAATAAACCATTAATGGGATATTATGGACCTAAAAGTAGAAAAAGCACATTTAAAATCCTAAAAATGGGAAACCCTTGATGCCATTGATGTTAGGTGAAGAAATAATGGATAATGATCAAATAAATAGATAGTAGAAGAAGATATTCGGAATAAAGGGAGAACTTTTGGTGGGCTTACATGAATAAATCACTGAATTTAGAAAATATTCTCCAAGGATAAATAGTGAAAATGGGAGAATTCATCAGAGGATGATCGAGGGGTTAGGAAATAAATTAAAAATATGTTATTATAATTGGATCCCAAAAATTAAAAATATTTTGGTTTTTGAAATATTCACATTATTTATGCATTAGAATGGATCCCATGCATGATACCTACGAAACATACTATTACCAAAGGGCACACACCACTTTCACTATTCAAATGCATGGTCTCTTGCATGAGCATTCTCTCTACCCATGTATACTAGAAAAAAATATAAAAATCCCAAAAGTTTGATGCAAAACTCATAATAAAACACATGGAAATTAAAAATCCAATTAAATCTCTAAAATTTACATCAGGGATGTCACATATAATATGTGAGGGGACAACACATATAAAGTCAAATTAAGTCTTGGTCAATTATCACAAGAGATTGTATCCTTAAAAGGAACAACTCGTATCCATCATCCCTAGAAGAACAAACATATGTTATCACTTATAATATTCTCAATGTTTTCATAATCCACTTTGTAACGACCCAATCTTTTTGAGTAGTATATTAACTTACTCTTATTTATTTAATAAGATGTTAATGGTTAATGCAGAAAGAGGAGTCGATGGCTTCATCCAGTAGACTCAACCCTTACAAAGCCCACTTATCAGAGCTTGGGAAGGAGGTAGCATCTGTGGGCTTCGCTTTGGACCAAGCCCAAGCCGATCTCCAGCGTGTCAAGCTTGAACGAAAACGCTTGCAGGAGAAGTTCAAGTTAGTGGAGATTGCTACTAGGGCAATGTTATCTGAGACTCCCTCAGATTCTCTCACCATAGCACACCTTACACTTAGGTCTTATGCCAGTGTTATAAGGGGCTATGTGATGAGACCCTAGTTTCCTTGTGTAATCCTTTCGGGTGAATAAATTGAGATTTCTTCCTTTAGTAATGTTTGTGAAATTTCAAATGTCTAGATAATTTTAGAATGTATTTTATTGATGAATTTCGAAAAAAGGATATTTTAAAATATTTATGTAAACCCTAAATAACTAATGATGTGTAATGATTTTCAAAAAATGGTCTTCTACAAAAGTGTTCAGTAAGGAATTTGGAGTCTAATAAGATCAACTTAATTTTTGATGAATAGTAAATTATGAATAGTGATTTTACGCTTAGGATTAGTAATGTGACCAAATGGATTAGTAATTTCACTCAAAGAAAGTTTTAATATAAATTAGACACCTAGATTAAGTAATGTGATTCAATAAAATGGGTAAATAACGGTTTCATAAATTATTATTCAAGTATTAGTTTTTTAGGATGAATAGTGTTTTTTAATTAAAAATTTAATTAAAAATAATTAGAAAATTATTTTTATAAAAATGTCTTCATTTTTGAACTCAGAGCATCGATATTATGTTATGGTAATTTTTGGGGTTTTTTCTGAAAAAAATGAATTTTCGATGAATAGTGTTTTTATTTAAAAATTAAATTAAAAATATTTAGAAAATTATTTTTATAAAATGGATTTCATTTTTGAAATCAGAGCATTGATATTTGATTAAGGTGAAATTTTGGGATTATTCTGAGAAAGTTGAATTTTTAGTGAATAGTAAAAATACAGTTTTAGGGTTTCGGTATGTTTAATGACATCATAACTGTGTCATGATGATGTCATGAGTTTTTTCAAGGGTTGGCCGGCCAAGGGTGATGAATTATTGTTTTGGGGGCCCCATGTGGCCTAACTCCATGATAAGTGCCAAGGGAGAGCACATGGGTTTGAGAAAAGCAAATGTGAGGTGTCCCTTGGACATTAATGCTTTGTCCCCTCACTTTCCCTATAAATACCCACCCTTTCCTCCCTTAGTTTTCACTCCCAACTCTCCCCCAACGAAGTTCTGGTCTTCTTACCCTCCAAGGAGTCCTCCCAAGGTGCCCCAAGCCCTCAAGGTCCAATCCTTTGAGTTTCAAGAGTCACATTTTAAGGTAAGGGATCCGACCCCTCTCTTTCTTTTCATGAAATCTCTTTTATGTCATTCCTATTATGCTCCGTGTTTTTATGTGAGAGGATGTTCTTTTATATTCCTCTTACTGCCCTTTCATGTTTATATGATGAGAGATCCCCTCTTACTCTCATCATTTCGTTTTATGAATGTTTAAGTGACGCCGTTAGGCTGCCGAATTTTTAAGGGATTCTTTCACCCTTCTCATTTTTCAAGTTCAATTTTCATGTCAAGTCTTTCAAGTTCCGTTTTATTATGTTGGGGTATGATCTCTATATCAATCATACTGATCTCTTATGATCATATTATGAGGGACCCTTTTTTATCTTGTCAAATCATTTTCTTTTGAAGTTAAGTGACGCCGTAAGGCTGCCGAATTTTCATAAGAGAAATCTAATCTTTTTCCTTCCATGTTTTTCATTTCAAATGGTATGTCCCTAAAATTTCGTTACCATGTCCATATGTCCTTCTTATTCTTTCACCATACTGTTTTATGGATAATTTATGAGTGGGTGACCCATGTCCCCTCTCATTTCAACGTTTTCTAAAACCCCGAAACTTAGCCGTTATGCTGCAGAATTTTCCCCTCAAAATGCCTCTCTCTTTTCTCAAAAATTATTTTATGTTATAAAGTGAATACTCAAAGCTCTTATTTCTACAAGGGTATTCACATATATATCAAAATGTTCCATTTTAAATTCTGGGATTTACATACATGAGACCCGCTTTCCCTTTCCGTGGGTTTAAAGTGACGTAAAGATCATGTCTTTAAAGCAGTTTTTAAAACGTTATGATTATGAAATGAAACCCATTTATTTTATGCTATGTGGGTTATTTATGAAATGTTTGATGATGATATATGTGGCTCACATGATAATAAAGGCAAATTTAAGGGTGCGCCCTGATAGCGCTCCAATGCATTGGGTAATGATGTAACCACTAGAGATTACAATTTTCACGATACCATGGTGAATAACCTTGGTAATTTTCAAATGACACCTTGGGGATGGACCTTGGTGATATGTTCATGATTGTCTATGTTAAATGATGTAGCCACATCTTCAAGTTATGAAAAATGTTATTTTTATTATGAAATGCCTCATGATTTCTTTCTCATGCCTTAAAGTTCTTTTCATGTCCTTATTGAAGTATCTCATGTTCACATGTAAAATGTTCCTCTTGTTTCCCTTACTGGGCCTTCTGCTCACCCTTTCTTTTGATGTATGTCCCCAGGTTATGAGATGCAGTAATGAACCTAGAATGAACTTAAGGATACACCTTGCAAGTGTTTAAGAAGAATGTTTTATGTTTTTTTTATGTTTTATGATCCTTGTTTCCAAGACACTAAACCTTAACGATCCTCAGTTTTGTGTAATGTAATGAAAGTTTATGTTATAAAATGGTGGGATGCTATAGTTGGTATCAAAGGATGGTTTAGTTATTTGTGGAAATTAGGATATAAAAACTTTAGGAAGAACCCTATAGAAAAGTTTAAATATAGGAAAACTTCCTGGTATTTTGGTAAGTATTAAGTAAGTGGTCTATCAAACAAATACATCCCTGTCTGGATACGAGCAGGTAGAGGCGGCTCTGGCACAGATGTACATAGGGGTAAAACCCGAAAACACTGCTTTGAGCTAGACTCGAACGGGAACTGGTGCACGATAACGGGCCTTGCTGCACTCTTGGTTACGACACTCCCGGGGGATATGTTTGGTTAATCACATGCTTTTTATGAATCATTATGAAGGAATTATAGAGAAATATAATTGTCTAAGCACGAAGTCTTAGTTAAAAGATTCATAAATGAAATAAGTTTCTTACTAAGGTTTTATTCTTTTAGAAAATGGCGGGCAATAGGAGGAACCGTGCCGATGGTGACCGCAATGCACCATGTGCTGACGGCCCTCCGATGGAAGCCGGAATGGAAACATTCATGCGGATGATGAACCAACTGACTCAAGTTATGAGTAATAACTTGAATCAAGCTGGGAGGCCGACCTCACCACGAAGGGAACAACTTTCTGTTGAGTCCTTCATGCATCAACGACCGCCAACATTCAGTGGATCTACTGACCCATTGGTTGCGGAACAATGGATAAGCTCCATTGAAAAGATCTTTTCTGTACTTCATTGTTCGGAACAAGAAAAAGTCACCCTTGCTGTTTACCGCCTAGAGGGAGAAGCTGATCAGTGGTGGTCACTGATCAAAAACACGAAGCCACGAGGAGAGGTGGAAGCTTTGGAGTGGGAAGAATTTCGGGGGGATTTTCTTTAACAAGTATTTCCCTCGTTCCATGAGAACGAAAATGGAGAAAGAGTTTCTCGAGCTGAAGCAGAAGGAGAACGAATCTGTCGGAAGCTATGAGATGAACTTCACAAGGCTTTCCCGTTATACCTCAAGCTTTGTCATGGACCCTAATGGGAAGGTTGATAGATTCTTTGGCGGACTACGACCACATCTGCGGAAGAATCTAGCCAACAGGGACTACGATAGCTATGAAGAAATAGTTCGAAGTGCTATGAAAGTTGAACTAGAGTTTGGAGAGACACAGTGGTCTCACAAATATAATGAGAAGAAGAGAACTCTAGAACCAAGCCTGGGAAGAAGTTTTGATCAGGAAAGAGGTGGAAAGCATATGCAACATGCCACATGCAATAAATGTGGGAAGAAGCATCCGGGGAACTGCTTGATCGGAAGTGGCAAGTGCTATAGGTGTGGAAAAGAAGGCCATATTTCTCGGAATTGTCGTGGTGATGTGAAGCCTCAACTTCCCAACACTAACGACAGAGGAAAGATGGTTCTGGCCCTACCCGAAGTCACATGCTTCAAGTGTGGACAGCTTGGGCACTTTGCTAACCAATGTCCCAATCCGAGGGCGGTGGAGGGGAATCACCATCAACCTCAGCAGAGGCCAAGGGAGCAAGGTCGTGCTTTCGCTATCACAACAACTGAAGTTGAAGTTCCGAACGATGTGGTAGCAGGTACTCTTGTTGTCCTCTCAAAACTAGCAAGTGATTTATTTGATTCTGGTTCTACGCATTCCTTTATTTCTTCCAAGTTTGCAAAGAATATAGAATCAATCCCCGAATTGCTTGAGGTAGAGTTGTCAGTCAAGACTCCAAGTGGGATTACCCATGCATCAACAGTGTTTAGAGACTCTAGTGTTTACTTTGGTGAGCACAATCTTATCGCAAATCTAGTAGTCATTCCCATGATGGAATTTGACATTATACTAGGGATGGACTGGCTCTCAAAGTATAATGCTAAGATCAAATGCAGAAGTAAGGAAATCTCAGTAGTCTTGAATGAACGACCTACAGTTATCTTCCGAGGAGAGATATCCCGAACTGATCCCTATCTAGAAGCACCTCCTATAGCTTTCTTTATGGAGTTAATCGGTGATGAGGAAGAAGGGAAAGGGAGCATACAAATTGAAGATGTTCCGATTGTTCAAGAATACATGGATGTATTTCCTGAGGAGTTACCTGGACCTCCCCCAGAAAGAGAGGTAGAGTTCTCCATTGAACTCGTACCTGGGTCTCAACCGATATCAAAGTCTCCGTATAGAATGGAAAATGTGGAGCTAGAGGAGCTAAAGAAACAACTCCAAGACTTGTTGGAGAAGGGGTTTATCCGACCGAGTGTGTCTCCTTGGGGAGCACCAGTTCTCTTTGTGAAGAAGAAGGATGGATCAATGCGGCTATGCATTGATTATAGAGAACTGAACGGGATCACAGTGAAGAACAGATACCCTCTTCCAAGAATTGATGATTTATTTGACCAACTTCGTGGGGCTCAATTCTTCTCTAAGATTGACCTTCGATCTGGTTATCATCAACTGAGGGTGAAGAAGGAAGATATTCCAAAGACTGCCTTCCGATCAAGATATGGGCATTATGAGTTTACTGTTATGCCCTTCGGCTTGACTAATGCTCCTGCTATTTTCATGGATTTGATGAATAGAGTCTTTAAGGACTACCTTGATAACTTTGTGGTAGTTTTTATTGATGATATTTTGATATATTCAAAAAGTCGTGAGGAGCATGAAGATCATCTGAGGGTTATTTTGAAAACTCTACGGAAGGAGAGGCTCTTTGGGAAGTTCAGAAAGTGTGAGTTTTGGTTACAACAAGTGGCTTTCTTGGGGCACATCGTAACCAATTAAGGAATCTCGGTTGACCCTGCAAAGACAATGGTTGTGGAGGAGTGGCCTCAACCCACAACAGTAACTGAGATTCGTAGTTTCCTTGGTTTAGCGGGATATTATAGGAGGTTTGTGAAAAACTTTTCACGGCTTTCTAATCCACTAACTAAGTTGACTCGAAAAGGGGTTAAGTTCATCTGGACAAAGGAATGCGAGGAAAGTTTCCAAGAGCTGAAGAAGAGATTGGTTACTGCACCTGTGTTAACACTACCCTCTATCGGAGAAGGATTCGTTATTTTTAGCGATGCATCTCTGAAAGGGCTTGGGTGCGTCCTCATGCAAAATGACAAAGTAATTGCTTATGCATCTCGACAGTTGAAGATTCATGAGCAGAATTATCCTACGCATGATCTAGAGCTGGCGGCAGTTGTTTTTGCTCTAAAGATATGGAGGCACTATCTTTATGGGGAGAAATGTGATATATACACTGACCACCAAAGTCTAAAGTATATTTTCACTCAGAAATAATTGAACATGAGACAAAGGAGATGGTTGGAGCTTATTAAAGACTATGATTGTTCAATTCATTATCACCCTAGAAGAGCAAACAAAGTCGCAGATGCGTTAAGCAGGAAAGATCTTGTTGTTCTGGCAACAATGAGGATCCTGGGAGATCCCTTGATTAAAGATCTAGTAAAACTGGACATGGGAATTATAAGGAAAGGGACATCATCAACCCTATCCCAAATGATTTCTCAACCTTCATTACTAGAGAAGATCAAGAAGGCTCAAAAAGAAGATCCTTTGCTGCAGGAGAAGTTCGAGGCTGTAAAGGATGGGAAGTTCCCTGATTTCAATATTGATCAAGAAGGTGTATTGAAATTTCGTACAAGACTATGTGTTCCATCTATTCCAGAGATAAAGAAAGAACTGATGGATGAAGCTCATAGCTCTACTTTCTCTATACATCCGGGAAGCACTAAGATGTATAGAGACCTTCGTGATCATTATTGGTGGGATAACATGAAGAGGGAGATTGCCGATTACACTACAAGGTGCCTGGTGTGTCAGCAAGTAAAGGCAGAAAGACAACTTCCTAAGGGGGTATTACAACCGCTACCCATACCAGTATGGAAGTGGGATAATATCACCATGGACTTTGTAACTGGTCTCCCAAAAACATCCAAAGGAAACAATGCGATATGGGTTATTGTGGACCGTCTCACCAAGACAGCCCATTTTATCTCTATTCGGGAAGATTTCTCTCTAGATCAGCTTGCCAAGATATACGTGAAGGAAGTGGTAAGGCTGCATGGGGTACCACTATCCATCGTATCTGATCGTGACCCAAGATTCACATCAAAATTCTGGAGAAGTCTTCAGCATGCTCTGAATACTGAATTGAATTTTAGTACGGCCTATCATCCTCAAACTGATGGCCAATCTGAAAGGACTATTCAGACACTCGAAGACATGTTGAGATTATGCTCAATGGAATTTAAAGGGGGATGGGATCAACACCTCCCATTAGTGGAGTTCTCCTATAACAACAGCTTCCATGCGAGTATTCAGATGGCACCCTATGAAGCTCTGTATGGAAAGCGGTGTAGAACTCCTACTTGTTGGGATGAAACTGGTGAGAGGAAGCTTCTTGGGCCTGATCTCGTGCAAGAGATGACAGAACAGGTTCATGCCATCCAACAACACATAAAGGCTGCTCAGAGTCGGCAGAAGAGCTATGCTGACAATCGTCGAAGGGACTTGGAGTTTGGTGTTGGTGACAAAGTCTTCCTTCGAATTTCTCCATGGAAGAGAGTCATGCGGTTTGGGAAGAAAGGGAAGCTCATCCCTAGGTACATTGGCCCCTATGAAATCCTTGATCGCATAGGAGCAGTGGCCTATCGTCTAGCACTTCCACCGAACCTAGCTCAAGTTCATGATGTCTTCCATGTATCTCTCTTGAGGAAGTACATACCCGACCCTTCGCATGTACTGAACCCAGAGGTGGTACAACTTGAACATGACCTCTCTTATGAGGAGCAGCCAGTGGAGATCTTGGACCGTAGAGACAAGGTCCTACGAAAAAAGACTACCCACCTTGTGAAAGTGTTTTGGAGGAATCATAAATATGAAGAAGCGACTTGGGAGCCTGAGGAAACGATGAAGCAAAAGTACCCTCACCTTTTCAACTAGGCCTCAAGTATAAATTTCGGGGATGAAATTTCTTAAGGGGGGAAGAATGTAACGACCCAATCTTTTTGAGTAGTATATTAACTTACTCTTATTTATTTAATAAGATGTTAATGGTTAATGCAGAAAGAGGAGTCGATGGCTTCATCCAGTAGACTCAACCCTTACGAAGCCCACTTATCAGAGCTTGGGAAGGAGGTAGCATCTGTGGGCTTCGCTTTGGACCAAGCCCAAGCCGAGCTCCAGCGTGTCAAGCTTGAACGAAAACGCTTGCAGGAGAAGTTCAAGTTAGTGGAGATTGCTACTAGGGCAATGTTATCTGAGACTCCCTCAGATTCTCTCACCATAGCACACCTTACACTTAGGTCTTATGCCAGTGTTATAAGGGGCTATGTGATGAGACCCTAGTTTCCTTGTGTAATCCTTTCGGGTGAATAAATTGAGATTTCTTCCTTTAGTAATGTTTGTGAAATTTCAAATGTCTAGATAATTTTAGAATGTATTTTATTGATGAATTTTGAAAAAAGGATATTTTAAAATATTTATGTAAACCCTAAATAACTAATGATGTGTAATGATTTTCAAAAAATGGTCTTCTACAAAAGTGTTCAGTAAGGAATTTGGAGTCTAATAAGATCAACTTAATTTTTGATGAATAGTAAATTATGAATAGTGATTTTACGCTTAGGATTAGTAATGTGACCAAATGGATTAGTAATTTCACTCAAAGAAAGTTTTAATATAAATTAGACACCTAGATTAAGTAATGTGATTCAATAAAATGGGTAAATAACGGTTTCATAAATTATTATTCAAGTATTAGTTTTTTAGGATGAATAGTGTTTTTTAATTAAAAATTTAATTAAAAATAATTAGAAATTTTTTTTTATAAAAATGACTTCATTTTTGAACTCAGAGCATCGATATTATGTTATGGTAATTTTTGGGGTTTTTTCTGAAAAACAATGAATTTTCGATGAATAGTGTTTTTATTTAAAAATTAAATTAAAAATACTTAGAAAATTATTTTTATAAAATGGATTTCATTTTTGAAATCAGAGCATTGATATTTGATTAAGGTGAAATTTTGGGATTATTCTGAGAAAGTTGAATTTTTAGTGAATAGTAAAAATACAGTTTTAGGGTTTCGGTATGTTTAATGACATCATAACTGTGTCATGATGATGTCATGAGTTTTTTCAAAGGTTGGCCGGCCAAGGGTGATGAATTATTGTTTTGGGGGCCCCATGTGGCCTAACTCCATGATAAGTTCCAAGGGAGAGCACATGGGTTTGAGAAAAGCAAATGTGAGGTGTCCCTTGGCCATTAATGCTTTGTCCCCTCACTTTCCCTATAAATACCCACCCTTTCCTCCCTTAGTTTTCACTCCCAACTCTCCCCCAACGAAGTTCTGGTCTTCTTACCCTCCAAGGAGTCCTCCCAAGGTGCCCCAAGCCCTCAAGGTCCAATCCTTTGAGTTTCAAGAGTCACATTTTAAGGTAAGGGATCCGACCCCTCTCTTTCTTTTCATGAAATCTCTTTTATGTCATTCCTATTATGCTCTGTGTTTTTATGTGAGAGGATGTTCTTTTATATTCCTCTTACTGCCCTTTCATGTTTATATGATGAGAGATCCCCTCTTACTCTCATCATTTCGTTTTATGAAAGTTTAAGTGACGCCGTTAGGCTGCCGAATTTTTAAGGGATTCTTTCACCCTTCTCATTTTTCAAGTTCAATTTTCATGTCAAGTCTTTCAAGTTCCTTTTTATTATGTTAGGGTATGATCTCTATATCAATCATACTGATCTCTTATGATCATATGATGAGGGACCCTTTTTAATCTTGTCAAATCATTTTCTTTTGAAGTTAAGTGACGCCGTAAGGCTGCCGAATTTTCATAAGAGAAATCTAATCTTTTTCCTTCCATGTTTTTCATTTCAAATGGTATGTCCCTAAAATTTCGTTACCATGTCCATATGTCCTTCTTATTCTTTCACCATACTGTTTTATGGATCATTTATGAGTGGGTGCCCCATGTCCCCTCTCATTTCAACGTTTTCTAAAACCCCGAAACTTAGCCGTTATGCTGCAGAATTTTCCCCTCAAAATGCCTCTCTCTTTTCTCAAAAATTATTTTATGTTATAAAGTGAATACTCAAAGATCTTATTTCTACAAGGGTATTCACATATATATCAAAATGTTCCATTTTAAATTCTGGGATTTACATACATGAGACCCGCTTTCCCTTTCCGTGGGTTTAAAGTGAGGTAAAGATCATGTCTTTAAAGCAGTTTTTAAAACGTTATGATTATGAAATGAAACCCATTTATTTTATGCTATGTGGGTTATTTATGAAATGTTTGATGATGATATATGTGGCTCACATGATAATAAAGGCAAATTTAAGGGTGCGCCCTGATAGCGCTCCAATGCATTGGGTAATGATGTAACCACTAGAGATTACAATTTTCACGATACCATGGTGAATAACCTTGGTAATTTTCAAATGACACCTTGGGGATGGACCTTGGTGATATGTTCATGATTGTCTATGTTAAATGATGTAGCCACATCTTCAAGTTATGAAAAATGTTATTTTTATTATGAAATGCCTCATGATTTCTTTCTCATGCCTTAAAGTTCTTTTCATGTCCTTATTGAAGTATCTCATGTTCACATGTAAAATGTTCCTCTTGTTTCCCTTACTGGGCCTTCTGCTCACCCTTTCTTTTGATGTATGTCCCCAGGTTATGAGATGCAGTAATGAACCTAGAATGAACTTAAGGAGACGCCTTGCAAGTGTTTAAGAAGAATGTTTTATGTTTTTTTTTATGTTTTATGATCCTTGTTTCCAAGACACTAAACCTTAACGATCCTCAGTTTTGTGTAATGTAATGAAAGTTTATGTTATAAAATGGTGGGATGCTATACACTTTTAGATACCCATATCATTAAAACTCAAGTCCATACCATCCCTATTAAATGTTTTAATATTTTCTAGGATTATCACACCTTTCTCACATCATACAAGAATTTTCATATCATCATAGTAAAATTTGAAACCCTGGAAGGCTATTCTTTATGCTTGTCTTTAAAGCCATATAATTTTCTCTATACCATCATGAGTGTTTTAGAGTATTACATTCATACTCATTACATATTTATTCATATTATCACAACATGAATTTCACTACTTCAATAAATTTATTTCAAATAAACATTCCTTATTTTTTAATAAGAATAATGTCCACAATCATTATGTCATGATGATACGAAGGAGATATTATTCAATTTCTAGTTTGTTAAATATCTTAATCTTAATGATAATCATATTAATTCATTAAGTGATCCCATATTCCTTAGATTTCCTTATCACATTTGTATTTATTTCTTTTAATGAATTATTACTTTCATCAAGAGATATAAACATATATTTATATTATTCAGTTTGAATTTATCCCAAATTAATTTAACAAAACGTCTCTAACATTTATAACCACCAAAAATCCACTTTTCCTCCATAATGATTAATAATAATGATATATTTTATTTTATGATATCATGTATCTTTTTACCAATTTAATACATTTAATTTTATTTTACTTATCCCAAAAAATTACTATATATAAATATATCCTTGATCATAAATATAATTTATTTAACAATAATATTTTTTTCAATAATTATTCCTTAAATTAATACACTTATAAAAATGATCTAATGAATATTTGAGTCAAACTATTGTATATTTAATAATTACTAATCCCATAATCACCATTCATAATAAATTATCTCATTCTAATTAATTTCCCATTTTATCATCGTTATTGAATACTTATAATAATTTTCTACTTTAATATCTTCCACAGATCGTAAGAAAATTTATTTATTTATTTAATGATTTATCATATTATCTAATCATAATCATGCCATTAATATTATTTAACTTAGTTATCTAGTTCAAAACTCATCTTGGGTTACACATATAACTTAATTAAACAACAACCCTTAATTAAATATATATTAAATCCTTGGTGTCTCATATATCCCAAAAAAGATTTAATAAAATTATTAATATCTATATAGTAATAATTTATAAATTTATTAATATGAATTATCAATGAAATTAATTATTTCACATTCCAAAAATATTTATCATAATCAGATCAAGATTAAATCCTTAATAATAATATCTAAAAATATATATTATCCCTAAACCTTTATTTAAGTCATATAAAAATTATTATTAAATATTTAATAATAATTTGACTAATTCCAAAACATTAATTAATCATTAAATTTATTTTATTCTACCCACCATTACCAAAATTGACCAATCATAGTTCCACTATATCCAGGCTATCTATACAGGTCTTAGATAGCAATGCAAAGCAGGCTCGTGGCCCGCGGTCTTTGTGGGTATGGGGTGGATGTGGGGCGGGGTGGGCCTAAAAATGTTTACTCTTTAGAGTGAGGGCCAATGCGGGTTGAGCCCACGCGGGTGCGAGTTAATGCGGGTTGAGCCTGCGTGGGTGCTGGCTTGCCCGCGGGCTCGATTTAAAAAAAATATTATTTTTACAATATATGTTTCTTTAACATTTATTTATTTTTTAATAAAAAAATCATGGTTAAATGGTGACACATGATTTCTCATTGTAATGGTCATATTAATTCACCATTTATTCACATGTGAATTTTAAATAGGTATATATTTATTATTTTAATATGATATTATATTATTTATATAGTAATTATTAACCGTATTCACATGGTGTGTCAACCCATCTCTTGAAAAATGGAACTCATCGCCCCTGAATATGGTTTCAATTCTATAAGAGTTATTATAATCATAATATTTCTTAGGTCGATTTAATTTTTTTACTATTTTATTTTATTTTATTATTAAGAGAATTGGATAGAACCTTATGAAAAAACTAATAACTTCCTCTAAAATTGGTCGTTACTTAGAGATACTTCATTCATTCACAGGTTTAGTTGTTCACATCACCACACAACCAACATTATCATTCATCGCCCATCACCGATCACTCACCTACTTTCTATCGAAAAAATTCACCACCACATCGGCATTACTGCATGCCACCATTAACCCACAAAAAAAATGTTTCATCACATCCTTTAAAACTGTAGTTATTGTTAATTCATACTTCTCCCCAAAAATACCTTTAAGAATGATAAAAAATACAGTATTTAAATGATTATAAATAGTATTTTTTTTAAAAGTAGGTAAGCCCGTGGGTAACCCACGAGTTTATGTGGGGTGGGGCGGGCTTGAAATTTTTTGTTCACATTATATGCAGGCTTTTGTGGAAAAACCTGCGCGGGCTCAAACCCATGCGGGCTTAGCCCGCCCCACCTTGACCCACCCATTTTACATTACTAGTCTAAGAGAATTGATGGTATAATTTATTAAGTTCACCTATTTCCTAAAGCATCGTAAGAAGATGTAGACTAACTGGGGTTCCATGTGGCACCGCCACACACCATCTTGGCCACCTCTATATCTTCAAAAAACTCTACTATTTCACCCCTTTCTATTCATCAGATATTAGATCAGATAGCTATTATTATGCAGCTTAACTCTAACTGAGCATGTTTCTATGTGTCTGTAATGCCACATATCATGCCTTCCAATCATTATAATAATACGAACAAGAAATTTTCATACCACATTGAATGAATCTAACCATTCAAACCCTATATGGAAATATGGATTTATCCACACTATATTATCTTTGATTGAACAATCCCCAATTCACAACATGTTCCTCTATGCATTTTCTCCATCATATGCTAACCAACACCATCTATAATATAATCCTAGAGAGATAATGTGTCTTTTGACAACAAATTACAAAATAAACATCATCTAGATCCAAGGTTACCAATTATAGCCTTGTTTTTCTATAATCAATTCATTTATCATGACAAATCAAAGAGATAATTTGAAAATAGTGGAAGGCACTATTTATAATTTATCTCAACCATAAATTCAATAAATACAATTTTAAATGCATTAGATGTGTCTCTTAAAAGTATTTCTTGTGAAATATGGTTGGAATTATTATTTATCCATATAATAAAGTTTTTAAAAATCAATCAATACAATCTTATGGAATTATCTCTTTAATTTATCAATATCCATGCATTTTATTTCAATAAAAAATGAAAGGGGTATATAGTTTTTAGCATATAGAACATTAGCATAGAATGATTTTTTTAAACTTATTCATTAATACTTTTGAATTGAAAATAGATTTTTTATAACCTAAAAATTCTCTCAATGATATCTCATAATTCTTATGTTATATATTCAATGATTATTTTTATGAACCACCCCCATTAGTACCCCTCCTAGGATAGAAGTGAATACAAGAGTGACCCCTAAAGCCTTCCTCCAATAGGGAACGAGATATAGACTAGTACCAAGGGTATATAATAGACTCATATGGAATTCATTTTCTATATGTTCCTTAGAAATGATAAATAAACCATTAATTAGGTCTCTAATAAATAATGAATAACTAAATGTGATTACATATGATTCCATGAAAAAAACCCAAAATTAATTATGTTATAAAAACTCCTATGATAGTAACCACAGACACCTAAAACTCATTTACAACTTATATGATCTAGTAACACCCAACTTGATCACCAACTACATCCTTGAGACCTAAAAAGTTAATATACATAGGGGTGAGAATATATACATATATATATAGTAGGAGCCTCCTCAAAATCATTCATGAAAATTTTAAAGAAACATACTAAGTCCCTAGAGAATAAATAGAGAAACCAACTCATCACCAAAAAAGATAAACTATATTTCCATCCTCACCAAGGACCGCTCACTACTTTTCTAATGAACCAATCACCCAAAACCATAACATATTTTGTCATGGTTCTCCCATCCATTATTTAAGTCACAATGAACATATTTTATAAATCATCATAGACATATCATCTTCATATCCTCAAAATCACATAGTAAACTGATAATGATCTCAACCTACGTAACTATACACTATTCTATAATCCATCACAACTCATGTATAAAAACACATGTAGTAACTATAATCCATTAATACTCAGATATATGTATACTATATAACCTTACATCACTACAACTTCATATATATGTTTTTAATAAATGAGATCCATTACAGTATGTATAAGAACATATCCCATAACTGAAATACACTATAACCCAGATATTCCTATATACACTCTACGTCTATAAGAGAGTGGGGGGGGGTAGTAAATGACCATTTGTGTCCTCAATAAACTAGATGTTAGGAAAACCCTGAAACCCAATACCAAATATGGGCATTGACTTCCCCTACCATATTAGGTGGTGAAACATAATAAATAATAGAACATAATGATATATATAACTCACAACTATATTTAGAGAATCTAATTAATCCTAGAATCGTTTTATAACTAACATCTCACATAAAAACTTTCCACCCGTCATTAATGACCACGAAGTAAATATATATACAAGAAACATAGCTTAATTTCCTTATTAATCATTTATTAATTATCAATTACCTTTCAATTTATAATATTCCACAACCAATTCTGTTTATATTTATATTAAACATCTGAGAAAGACATTCCAGCTTGTATATTCATGATCATTAATCATTTACCATATCTAAAGATTTCATTTATTTACCATCATGTATACTATTATCATTATTAACCTTCTATAACCATCCCTGTTTAATTAATCCATTGATAAATTACCATTCTATAAATTTGGGCTCTAAGGAACATCTGCTACAATATCTAGGAAGAATGTGTCTGAAAAGTAATTAGATATAATTAGTAAGAAACAAGTAAATAATAGTCACGTGATAATCATTTAGAAGTCAAATAAGGATCTCAATCTAATTAATCCATCCAAAATTATCAAAAACACCTTTCCACACTATCCTAATCATCTGTCATAAGCTGTAACAAGCCTCCAATAAAAAATAATATCAACATAGCACAACCCTCACCATTTTGACCAACCTACTAGGTTTTCATTAAAAATTACAAGGGTAATATATATATATATGTTTATGTATGGAAGAAAATATAATTAAGTAGTAATAATTTATCATGATAAATTGATATCTCTTTAATCAATTCATGCAAGATAATTAGAAAAAGCTCTATATGAATTAATACTTTAGATGTTTAATTCAAACACCATCACTTTATCTATTTGTATGGGTATATTTTAGTAATCATGAGTCAAATTTTAATATTACTAAAGAGGTGGTAAATATTCTAATAATGTATTCAAACAACTCTTATCATCTTAATCAATTTAATAATGAAAAGTAAACTCATTATCCTCATTCATTATATTTATATTTTAGTTACTTATTCACTTTTAGAAATATGATATATATTTTAATTCATAATGATATTACAAAATTATAATAATATCACTCTATCTAGAAAATATCACGGATCATTAACATAAATAATTCATTCAATTGTGAAACCATCCCCTCAACCCTTCCAAATTAATTCATAATTATTATCTCCTTTTAGATTAATATCTATTATATAGCAAGTGGAACTAAATAATGATGGTTCCAAAGTTACCCATAAAATAAATAATAGATATTTTGAGATCCCTATCTTGATGAAAGACCTTTATGGTTCACGATGTTAGTGTATGAAGAGGAAGAGATGTTCAAAAAACCTGGAACTCGTAAAGAAACTCTTTTTCAGATCACAAAAGAAAATATATCATAACTGAGGGTTGATAATATTTTATAGGAACTCAATAGACTCAAATAATGACTCTCTAATCATATAAGTTTGATAAAACAAGATTTAAAATTTAATAGGGAACATATGTTCTAAATTTAAAATAAAAGATACATGAATCGCGTCATGACCTCATTGTATGCATTTACTTTCTTAAAAACATGATTCAAACCTTTAAATTTTAATTTAAATATGACATGTTAATTTATTAATACATCATAACATTAAAACACCCTAATAACAATACGTAGATAACATAGGGTTGAGAAATTTCTATTACATATCTGAATATTTAAATCATATTGTTTTTAATTTATAAATACCTTTTTATTATAAAATACAATACACACCAAATTGAATTTTCCATTCTTGTATAAAGAAATATATCTTATGTATCATGTGTAAGATATTCCTTGGAATAAAAAATAGATAAATGCATGTTCCTACCTATGAATATATATATATATATATATATATCATGAGTAAGATATTTTCCTTTTATAAAATTTCATATATATTATCTCTATCAACACATAAGGATTTTGACCTTTTCAAAATCCAATATGAAAGTTTTTTATATAATGCATAATATTTTTTAATATGTATAAGGTATATCCTTTTTCAAAATAGTTATGAATGATTTTAGATAAATATGTATTTTTTATGCATCATATATGGTTTTTGATTTTTTTAAAAAGAAATACATAATATTTTTTGAGATAAAGGAAATACATAAGTAATTTATTTCATTTGTAATATATTTTAAAATTTATTTTCAATATTTTATACTTAAAAAAATGATGAAATTACCTACTAAAAGTATATCCCAATCATTCATTCCATGTCCAACCCAACCACAACATGACTGAAATTCCTCAGAACTCAAGGAATAGCAAATTAAGGTATTGGGAAAATTCAGACCCTTATATTATATACCTATAATATGATTCTAATACTCATGAATAAAAACCCAACCCTAGAAAGAAAAGAGAGAGACATAACATTCTTAATGTAAACACCTAGTGATATACCTATCAAACATGGATCTCTCTATAATAATAGTACAAGTAATTCATCATAGGAAAATGTATAAAAACAAAAAAAATTCATCAATAATCACATCCATCAAGACTAATACATAAAAAATATCATAATAACATTAATCATAAAACAAATTGGGATATTGAGAATTTATTTTCAACTTGGGTTCCCACGTATACTCTTCTAAGACACTATGTCACCACATGACATGAACTAAAGGAATAGAATTCTCCCAAAACAACTTTTTCCTAATGGTCCTGAATCACAATAGGTCATTCCTTGAAAATTAAATTATCTTAAAATTTAAACTCAACCCATTTAATGACATGAAAATCATCATGAAGATATTAATGAAGTTGTGATACATGGAAAATATCATATCTTTGGTCTATTTTTGTGGGTAGTGCTAACTGATACACAACCACATTGAGATGATATAACACCTCAAAAGGCCCAATAATTCATGGACAAAGATTAGTCCCATGGACAAACCTTTATTTATAATTACATGGAGACACATTAAATAATACATGATCTCCCATATTTAACTCTAGAGGCCACTTCCTAAGATCATTATAAAACTTTTGATGATCTAGGGATGACTTAATCAACTCAGGAATCACTTGAACCTTCTCTTATAGGATCTACACTAATTTTGGTTTAAGTATTATAGACTCTTTAGTCCCAGTTCAATATAATAGAGATCTACAATGTTGGATGTAAAGTTTTTTTGAATGGGTCCATAAAAATGGTAGAGTGATAGTTTTTATTACAAAAAGTAAACTAAGGCTTGTTTGTTTATCCAAGAACCTCTAAAATCTAGAATATATGCATGAAAAATTTCTTTTAAAGTTTGGATTTTCTGCTCAATTAGACCATCTATTTGTGGTTGAAAAGTTTTTTTGAAACATATCTTTGAGATAAATGAACACTAGAGACCTCTCAACACCTAAGAGTTGAAAAGAATATCATAATATTAAATTTCATCCTTAGAACCCCAGGAAGCCTCAAATTATTCTTCAAATATTGACTCACTATAACATCCATTGAGATTAACTCCTTAATTTGAAATCAGTGATACAACTTCTTCAAATAGTCTATAGTCACAAAAATAACATCATATCCACCCTAGGTTCAAGGTAAACGAGTGATGAAATCCATTTAAATTTTCTCCCACTTATACTAAGGAATATATAATGGTTGAAGCAATCCACCAGAAACCCAATGGTAAAACTTTACCTTTTGGAAGATGAAAAACATTGATACAAACTATGTAACAAACATCTTCATCATAAAGCAACATAACCAATTCCATAAGTCATGATGCAACTTATGCACACTAGGATGTACTTCCATGGATGAGCTATGTAACTCAAAAATAACCACCTCTTGAATAATTGAGGGAATTAATATCCTCCCTTGGAACGACAACTGATGTTGATTATCCTCAGACCATCCCTCACTGGAATCCCAAAAAATAATATGGTTTCTCTAAATAACCACCTCAAAATCCCCCAACTAAGAGTATTCCACATGATATACCAAATATGACTATGTGAACATGTTATAGAGACAACCCCACCATAAAATTTATCTATATCAGGGTACATCACTGAAAGATCCTTTATCACCCTTAATGAATCTATTGAATCAAAAATATAATCTTCATATGAATTGTTTCTATGAACATCAATTTTTTTACTTTCCCCAGTGTATTGAAAATATTGAAGGCGTAATCATATAAAAATTTCATACATCATTATTATCTCAATTTCAAATCTCATTTAGGGAAGATATATATCGAACTCTTTTGATCCATGAAGACCAAAAAATTACCATAGATGAGATAATGTAACAATAATTTCAAAGAAAACACAAATGTGATAAGATCAAGATCATGGGTAGCATATTTTTAGGCATGGGGTTTTAACTATCAAGAACCAAATGAGATTAATACTTTTTGATACATCACAATTTAACCCAATATATGGGAGGAATAATAATAATCCTCAAATATAAATAATTCCTTTGGTTAAAGGAGAAAATGAGAACTATATAACTTCACCTTCAGATACTAAAAAGAATACTGACACTTGTCAGCACATTAAAAAATTAATCCTTTCAGGTTAAGGTTTCCAAAGGATTTTCAATCTTGTAGAATTCAGGCATGAATATTTAGTAGTTATCTATAAGACCACGTAAAATCCAAATATCTAAAACATTCTTTTGGGATACCTAAGAAATAACCACTTTGACCTTTAAAGGAGCTACTTATCTCTAAGAGATGACATAAACCAAGAAATGTACCATAAATTCCCAAAACATTAACTTTGAAAACTTTCCAAACAACTAATATGGTTGAATAACTTCTAAAATGGATTTTCATTACTCTAGATGCTCTTCCTTAGACTCAGAATACATAATTATTTTATCAATGAACACCACCAAAAATTGATCCAACAACTCACAAAAGATGGAGATCATGAGTCAAATGAACATGGATGGTACGTTCATGACATAGAATGGAATTACCATAATATCATAGTTTCAATAAAAAAATATAAAGGATGTATTTGTAATATCCTTATCCTTCACCCATATATGATGATATATTAACCAACAATCAATCTTTAAGAACAAGCTAGCTCTCTTTAACTAATAAAATATATCATTAATAATTGGAAAGGGATAATTATTATTCAATATGTCTAGGTTCAAGAGACTATAATCGATAAAAGGCCATATAATTCCATATGACTTCTTTATAAATAATATCGCAACACCACAAGGTGACTCACTAAGGAGAATAAAACCTCTCTATCATCAATCTAAATTGATAGATCTCACAACTCAGAAGGTGCTATTCTATACTAAGACATTGAGATCAGTGAGTAACCTAACTATAACTGTATCCCAAAATCAATGTCACGTCAAGTGGGTAGAATCAAAACCACTTCTAGAAATAATTTTTTTTACTCATCCATGACCTCAGAAAACACTATCGATTAAACCTAAACTAAAACCAATATCATCTAATTCATTATAAATGTCAAGTAATCATTAACCCTTTGAACCATCCAAATATATTTTATGCTAATGAACCTGATACACTATCCATTAACATCTCAGAATATTACTCTCATATAAAATTAATCAATGATATAATGCACAAAATATATCCAGTCCATGCTGAGGTTGGCATCATAATTCTATATCTATAAACATAGGAAATCTCTTAAAGAGGAATGATATAATAAAATCAACTAAAAATATCTAGATAAATCATATATACTTTCTTGAACCCTAACAAGTTTATTCAACAACAAGAGAACAAGAATCATCTATACCAAAATTCCTAGGTCTTAGACTAGGGTGGGTGTAATAAAGGAGTACATAGATACTAAATCATAAAAGTCACAAAACCATGTATAAAATAGATAGATGGTATATTTTATGATGTCTGGATCACCTAGAACTTGTAGCTTAATAAAATTCATCTAACCATATCCTACATCATGACCTTTATATTATTGATGGACACCAACACCATGAACATGATACACTCTCGAAGGATAAGGGACATATTTAGGCTATCCTCAAACTACTTTATCTCCTCACTATAGGATAATACATGGAGCACCTTTTTTCAAATGATATTGTTTCCTTAGGGGATATTAATTTAATGAATGAACTTTTAGTAGGCCTCAACATCCAAAATAACTATAAAATAAGGTTATAATCATGAACTTCCAATGAAAATGACATCTACATAGAAAACAAACAATGTTTAATCAATAGGCAAGACTCTGGGAACTACTAGTTCTAAGGAAATGAGATGATGAAAAACAAGAATTACTACCTAATATATAAAATATTATATCACCATTAAACTAAGAATGTCGGGCCATATATTTTCTCTGTGCAGAGTCACCCCTCCCATGATGGTTTAATCGGAGCCACCATACTCTTGAAAACCACTTTGTTTTCTATCACGTCAAGGTAAATCAACAACATGAATGGAGTGACTCGAAAATGAATATCTAGACATAATTACCACCTCAATTTACACTCTATTGAATCCTCATCCTGAAATAGTTATCAAAAAAAATATATGTGTGTCTTAAACTAAAAACTTAACTTTCACACACTAGAGATCCCCTAGTAGATGGAAAGTATCTCTATATTGGAGGATTCCTTTTTGGCTGAAGAGAGAAACTCATATTGTGAAAACTCTATCATGTTATTGATAACTACTAATGATCACTAAGGAAAAAAATAAACCACTAATGTGAATCTTTTTATAATATACTATCAAACAAAAAAATCTAGTTCTCCCTCGAGAAAAAAATAAAGTTGGGGAAAATATCTACCTCCTCTAAACATTCCCAACTCTTAGGATCAAATTCCTATCCCTCATACTTCTGTATGACTTGAAACTAAAAATTATAGAACATATTACTTCAAAAAACTATCTTTTTTTAATTAATATCTATGGTGACCTACCAGCACATCCTATTGAACCTCTCCTGTAAGATAATGATAGGGATTCCAACTTAGGGATATACTTATAAAATAGAAAATGTTAGGGACTTACTATAACAATAATATGAAATAATTCATATTAATTAACTCTAATTTATCATAATTCCTATTATCTTCTAATATCAATCATAGATGAAAATAATCATGATATATGATCCTTACTATAATGAACCCAACCAGGTTGACCCTGAACCAGTCACCTGAGCCAATACGTGGCAAGGACTGAGAGGCATTAACAATCCTCTTGGGCTATAGAAAAGAACCAATGGATTCATAAGAGATAATGGAATGGTTTTTCCAAATAAAATAAACAAAGAGATAAGATAAATAAATGACAAAAACAACTAAATAAGTTTTCAAAACTTTACATAATTTACACTACAACCAAGAAAAATAATAGAACAACTGAACAACAACCACATGAGAAAACCCAAACTGAACTTAACAACCAATACAACTCCACATGATGCCTAAGGTCACTCTCCTATTTAAAACCAACCATCACCTGAAGTGATCGAATCTAAACCAGAACTAATATCAGAAACTGAAAACAAGAAAATAGTATAGGTGTGAGTATTAAAATTTAGTAGGTAATCCCAAAAAATTATATTAATAATGAACATTCTTTTAATAAAGAAACATTGATTAATAGGTTTTAAATACAATATATATAAACATAGGTTTTTCCACACATTAAATTTTAAAACAAACAATCACAATCCATTTCCCTCATAATTTAAAATAAGGCTTAAAGGGAGAAGGGAAAAAGGAAACCAAATAAGAAGTGCTCATTTTTTATAACGATGAGAAATAAAAGGGAAAATTTTCTCTTTAAAAACATCTTCTTTAATTTTTTTTTAAAAACTAAACACTCACAATTTTTTAGGATAACACTAAGACCAAGTATAAGGTACATGATTACACACAATGAGGGAAATGTCACTGATGGAACTAGTATCTGAGGAACATGGTAAAAACTAGGAACTCAGAGGAGAACAAGAAAATACTATACAAGTTAGTCATCCAGAAGGCATGCCTCACTTGATGATATTATAACACCCAAATGCCTGACCATCTCCCTACATTACCTAATTGAGGAGCCCAATATCATAGTAATAATAACAAAATAACCCCTACTATGGGCCACTAGATGGTGAAATAACCTAGACTAGTATAACAAATGTTCTTAAAATTCCTCTTTTCTATTCTAGGTTCCCATGATATGTTCACAAATGGGTGTACCACACATTTCAAAAAACAATCCATATACATATTTCATCATACACATCACATAAACTGGCACTATGGAGACCACCTCAAGGGTAGTCTCTTGCATTAAATTTATTATTATATATGGGAGGTCCTATAATGAAGACTCTCCCTTCTCATGATAAACCCACAAGGAAAGTGACCTAAACCAAGAGGGGTTTTCCAAATTAAACCATTTAATAAAAATTCCAAATGGGCCCTATGTCATTTCCACATATTGAACCTTTTATAAAAAACTTCACACAAACTATTTTCTATACCAAAACAACTTAGAAATCCTTTTCTGGAAACACCAATCACTATTTTGAATAACAAACTATCATTTATAACACCAAAAGTTTTCTTTTAAGAATCAAAAACTACTTAGAAGATCCGACCATGCAATTTAAGAAGCATGTGGCAACCAAAATCCACCAAATCCATATCACACATACAAAATGATTAAGTAATTTTTTTTATTTCTCATGGAACAATCATTATACGCATGAAACATCACTATTTAATAATTAAGAGAGTTGTAAAAATCAATTAATAAATGTAATCATAAATTTAAAGGAGAGGTTCAAAGGGGTCCTACGAGAAATGATGAAAAAATTTCTGGAAACCTGTGTGAAAACCAAATCAAACCTCAACCGCACCTAAGGGAAGGTAGATCCAACCTCAACGAACCCTAAAAGGGGAAACCCCCCAAAAACTGCGAAATCATAAATAATAAAATCATTAAACATGTCCATTAGTGTTATGGAAGAAGAGAAAAATGGATAGAAAAAAGAAGGGAGGAAGAAAGAATCCATAAACATTTGATCTGGGTGGAGAAACACCAAGAAAACACCAAGAAAACCCCTTGAATCCCTCTTGAAGGGTCTTGATAGTGCCAAAATCCCCCTTGATAGGAACCTAGGTTAGAGAAGGATGAATGGGGGATAAAAGAAGAGTTAGGGTATAAAAATTGGGGGTGGGGAGAGAAAGTGTTTTTAATGACCTAAATAGGCCGTATGGTTAGTCCCATATTTTTTCAAACCGTGCGGTGACTGTGCAACCACCCCTACCGAGAAACATACCAACCAGATGGGAAACCCGTACGGTCTGACTAACCATGCAGTAGTTGTACAGTATCTACTGTCACACATAGGATTTTCCACAGAGTTACCTAGGTCGGGGCACTTTGTTACTACTAACCGTGCGCCAGGGCCTGCCCACCCAAAACACCTATTCTCTCCAAAAAATAATGGTGAAACCCAATGAGGAAAGATAGGAAAAAGATATAAGGGAATAAAACCCCAAAAATTTAACCCTTTCACACCCAGTTCTGATGAAAAGAACCAAGGATCAAACCCAAACTGAACCTAATGATGAATTTAATAACCTAGGTATGACAATTCTCTCCACCATAACACTTTCCTCTCCCGAAAATCCATCTCAAGGCTTAAACTAAAAGAAAAATCCACCACTTCTTTATAAAACATGTAGATTTCCAATGAATAAGAAATGAATAGATCAAAAAACACCACAAGTGAGAAAAAGGCTAACAAGATGAACTCGGGTGACCAAAACAGACTCCATGCTAAGTGCCACCTACCCTCAAAAGCTTAAACATCTCCATTTGATCGATACAAAAAGGCATAGAAATTTTATGATGCTAAATACAACCTTAAAAGAAGAACACCTTAAACATCATCAAGTGGAACTTAGAATTATGTGGGTTTGCATGAGACCACCCTCCCCTAAACTAATACTTAGAATTAAATTGAGATACTGACATGAGGGGCCCTGAAGGGAATTACCACATTTAAAAAAGAACCAAAACTTGAGATGAAACTAGAATACCAACATGGGGAGTCCTGAACATACTCCCCACCATAATAAATCATCTAACACCGAATTGAACAAGGACTATGATAGGTCTTCCCAACATAAGAAACAACAAAATTAAATGAACTTGAAAACCTTTCTGCATGAACCACAAAATCCCCCACCACATGGGAAGAAGAGGGAAGGTCCCCAACTAAGGGAGCATCAAAACCACATCCAACAACTTCAGGCCCACAAACAACTGTAAAACACTCCCTACTTGATTCTCACCAACATGCCATATAAGTAAAATTTAAAGATGTCTACACCCGGTGAGACACAACCATCATGATTTTAAGAAAATGATACAACTAAACCTACTTATAACCAAGGGAAAATTCTTATAACCAAATGCGTCACAACATGGAAATGAGGTTCCCACTCCACTTTCCACTGAATGTAACCAATTTAAAATAGAATGGATACAATGAAGTCTTGAACTTCTTCTATCATCCACCCTAAGGACATAGATTAAACCAAGGCCTTTTTTACACCACTGGGGTTCTCTTGACCATGTATTAGCTTCACTTTGAGACCTATGGATATAAATATGATGATTGAAGCATCCCCTTCCTTGCATTCAGGTATTAGAAACCCCCAAAACAACCACATAGATCAAAATTTCATAAAGAACACTTAAATTAAAATATAAGTTCATAAAGGTTCAAAAAAAACCATTCATACAATTTGAAGAACAATAAACAAAAAAAATTCCACCATATACAACTATCACATCCATGGAACATTACAATGAGAGAGACCCCAAAAAATTTCCAAACATTTTCTTACTACTACAAATGAGATGGGGTGAACTTTGAAGAGTCGGGTCTAGCTCCACAATGTTTCTTGAAAATACCTCGATAGAACTGCTTCATGGTTCCCAAGCATCCATAGTAATGGAATTAATTTGGATCATTAAATCACAATGGCCTCTTATGATTTATCTTACTACACTAGTGACACATCATGATATTTCACCCTATAGAGGTTCATGAGAGGTCTAAAGGCCTCTTAATTCCCATACCAACACCTCTAGTATCTGGAAACTTCCAATTATTCTCACTGGAATCTCCTTCACCAATTCCAGAAGCCAGAGGAAGATTATCTATATCAAGTACTCATACTAGAATAAATCAAACAAAAAAGGCTTGGATTACCAAATCAGAAAAAGTTTTCAATTTAAGCTCTACCACCTACGACTACAACTCGGAATGAAGCTTGCGCTCGAAGTGTCGATCCTTCATGGGATTGTTTTCAATATACCATGGATCAAACAAAACTAGCTCTAGGAAGTGATGATAGAATTACAACACTAATCCGACACCTTTACAAAGACCGCACAACTCCATCTTCTTTTTTACCTTTGTCATATAAAAAAATACTATTGGATGAATAAAAACTTCCAGAACTCCTAGGTCAAATCTTCCCAAGGCTTTCTATCAGACAAAAACTTCAACCATTTTCATATTGGAACTTCTAGCATAAAGGTAGAAAACTTTACCTTTAGTGACTTATGTAGAACAAGGAAATTTAAGTCCCTCTCAATCCTTCACATCCACTCCTTTGCATTAAGAGTATCCGATTAACCATAAAATATAGGAGGGTTCATCTTCCAAATTTCAAGAACATAGTCTATAGGATGATCAATCAAAGGGTTTTCTAATGGTGCACCACCCGAAGATATACCTTGAGCATCCATAAAACCTTCATGGGAGTTGACACTAAGAACAAGTAAACAAGGAACTCAATCACAAACTAATACAACAACTTGGATCTTCTCTCTCAAACATTACAAAAGAAACACCATTATCAAATCACATGGGACAAACCACACCACTATGATCTATGGAAACAACAAATTTTAATTCAAAATTCTTTTAAATAGGGAAACAAGCTTAAATAATTTCACACACACCAATGTTATCCCATGGGCCTCACCCATGCATATCCTCACACCTCACTGGGAACCTATCCACTTTCTCATACACACCTATATATGTGGTCACCCACAGAAACACCAAAGGTCAATAAAACCTTTCCAGGAAAAACATTTGACTCACAATCCCTTTTTAAACCCCACAAATCCTATTTTCGAAAACCTCTAACCACAAAACACAAAATCAAATTAGAAGCTAAAAAACATTTCAAGAAAAACTACAACCATTCAATTCAAAACCCATTTCCAATCTTTTCACATCGAATCTAAAATATTTCATTCATTTAAAAAATATAGAAAAATTCTCAAAGATTCACTAACTACCAAATCAAAACCATTTTTGAAATCTACACCTTTATTTTTCAAACATCTCATCCCATTCATAACTATTTCCAAACACCAATTTAACCATTTCAAAGAGTTTTTCAGTAGTTCAAAACATCCTGTTAAACCATTTTTGTTTTTACCCAAGGTTTTATTTTACAGAATCCCAATTTTTATAAATCCCTCCTTAAAGTGAATCACGAAAATTCCATTTACCACTTTCTAAAACAAATCCATTACCATTTAAAATTCATATTTTTAAAATTTAAAAATAGAACTTTTCCAAAAAATTTCTTGAATTAAAGATGATCCAAACAATTCACAAAGGGGAAACTAGTGTTGATAAGTGACTTTCCATATGGTTGGCGGCCATATTCCTATAACACCACCATCACGAGAAGTTCTTTAGGACCATGTCCCTGGATCCACATGGATTTATAGGAATTGCAAGCTCATAGAGGAAACTTTCCCAACTCCCTCTTTATTTCCCAACACCAAAAAATCCACAAGCACCAAAGGAAACCAAAAAACTCGTACATCCCATGGTTACCTGAGATTCAGAATGAGCAAGGGTTCATGATGTCCTTCCAGTTCCTACACATTGAACCCCAATAATCCTACTCCTTCTACGTTGAAATCTCTAAATAACAATGGGTTCTAAAAAAGAAAATTTTCTCAAAAGATCCAACCTGCTCTGATTCCATTTTTCACGGACCAACCCCAGTCAAACTTGAATCGATAACCTGGGTCGATCAGTGGCCAAGAATAATAGGATCTTCCAAATCCTCTTGGGCTAGTGATAAGAACCAAGGGAATCATAAGATATAGTGGTAACAATTTATCCCAATAAAATAAACAAACAAGGAAGATAAATAAAAGTTGAAATCAATTAAATAAGGTTTTCAGAACTTTACTTCATTTACACTACAACCAAAAAAATAAAACAACTAGAAAAAAATACACGAGAAAACCCTAACTAAACCTGACACCCAAGAAATCTTCATGTGACCCCGAAGGTCACTCTCTAATTTAAAACCAAAGATCACCTGAATTGATCAAATCCAAACCGAAACCTATAGTATAAAAAAAAATAAGAAAACACTATAGGCGTGAGTATTAAAACTCAGTAAGTAATCCTGAATAATTATATTTCCAATGGACATTCTTTAAATAAGGAAACATTAACTAACATGTTTTAAATATAAAATTTATAAACATAGGGTTTTCCACACTTTAAAATTTAAAACAAATAATTATAATCCATTTCCATCATGATTTAAAATAGGGCTTAAAGGGATAAGGGAAAAATGAAACCAAATGGGAAGTGATCATTTTTTATAATGGTGATAAAGAAAGGGAAACATTTTCTCTTTCAAAACATCTTTTCTAAAATGATTTTAACAAAACCACACTCAAAATTTTCCAGGATAATACTAAGACCAAGAATAAGGTCCATGATTCCACACAACGATGAAAATGGCACTAATGGTACTTTTGTCAGAGGAACCCAGAAAAAACTAAGAACTCAGAGGAGAACTAGAACATACTATACATGTGACTCATCTTGAAGGTACGACTCACCCAATGACATCATGAAACCGAAATTCCCGACCGTCACCCTACTTGGCCTTATCGAGGGGCCTGATCTCATTACAATAATAACAAAATAACCCCATACTATAGGCCAATAACTAGTGAAAAAACCTATACTAGTGAGACAAAAATTCGTAGATTTTTTATTTTCTATGCTAGGTTCCCATTCTATGTTCACAAAGGGGTTTGTAACACATTTCAAACAACAATCCATATATATACGTCATCATACACATCACACAAACTGACACCACCCAATCCACCTCAATGGTAGTCCCTTACCTTAAAAATAATTATTACACAATGGAGTTACCTTACTAATGAAACTAACATGTCTTTATTAAACAAAAAATAAAGTGACATAACCCAAGAGGGGTTTTCCAAATGAAACCATTTAATAAGAAGTCCAAATGGGCCTCATGTCATTTGCATACATTAAACATTTTATAAAAAACTTTACCAAAAAAATTTTCTATACCAAAAAAAATTTTAAATAACTTTTTGGAAACAAAAATAACCATTTTTAATAAAAAACTATCATTTATAAAACCAAGGTAGTCCTTTAAGAATCAAAAACTACTTAGAAGAACCAACCAGGCAATTTAACAAGCACTAGGCATGAAAAACCCACCAAATATATATTGGGCATACAAACTGATTAAGAAAAACATGTTATTCCTCATGGAAAATTCATACTAAGAATGAAATATCACTATTTAATAATTATTAAAGGTGAAAAAATAAATCAATCAATGAAATACTAACTTAAAGGAGAGGTGTAAAGGGATCCTACTTTAAATGACGATGAAAATTATGGAAATCGATTCAAAAACCCAATCACACATTAACCTTACCCAAGGGAGGCTATATATAACCTTAAAGAACCCTAAGAGGGAAAACCCCCAAATACTAAGAAATAATTTCTAAGAGAATCCAAAAACATGGACACTAGGGTTAGGGAATAAGAGAAAACAGAGAGAAAGAAGAAGAGAGGAAGAAAGAAGCCCTAACCTTTTGATCTAGGTGGAGAAACACCAAGAAAACCCCTTGAATCCCTCTTGGAGGGTATTAATGGTTCCAAAATCCTCCTTGATAGGTTGCTAGGTATGAGGAGGGAGAATGGGTGATTAAATAGGGGTTAGGGTATCAATATCGGGGGAAGAGAAAGTGTTTTTAATGATTTGGACAGGCCGCATGATTAGTCTTCATGGTTTTTCAAACCATATGGTTATCATAAGACCTCCCCTGTCGAAAGGAATACCTAACACATGGGAATACTACATGGTATGACTAACTATGTGGTAGCTACTATCTCACCTAGGATCTTATGCACATTTATCTAGACCAGGGTGCACAATTACTACTAACCATGCGCTAACTGTGCGCTAAGGCCTGCCTACCCAAAACATATATTCTCTCCAAAAAATGAAGGGGAAACCCAATGGGGAAAGATAGGACAAAAGTATAGCAGAATAACACCCCAAAAATTCAACCCAATCACACTTGGTTCCTAGGAAAATAATTGAGGATCAAACCCGAACTGAAACCAAAGATGAATTTAAAAACCAGGATGTGACACATACCTTGGTATTTAGCCTAAAAGTTTAACCGCATCAGTTAGTATGTTTACTAAACTTAATGAAATTTTTTCAATACATATGGAGCCATAAAATCTTGTTTCCTAGACACTCTCTATTTCTTACATCGTATAATAACCTATGTAATCCTAATCTCCATATTATCACTCAAACAATATCCCTGATACCATTTTATCATGAACTTCGCCTACTGGTACCCATCATGGGTTACCGACAAAGATATGAGTCGTGGACAATGACAAACACCAATTGGACACTAGTTAGTGATGATACCTAAGGGTATAAATACACTTATATGGTAGGAATCACCTTTATGATCTAGAAATGATAATGATACCACCAATCACATTTATAATAAATAATAAATTACCAAATATATGTACAATATATGTCATAAAAAATAAAACCCCAAAGGAAGTACAACATAACAACACCTATGGTAGTGACTATAAAGACCCATAACTAATGAAAAACCTCTATAACCTAGTAATTCCCAATTTATTCACTAAATAACTTCTTCAAACCCCCCCCTCTCTCTATATATATAGACGTGCATACAAGTATACTCAGTTGGATCCTCTATGAATCCTCTCATGAAAATATGTAATATGTATATGAAATACCTAGTGAATAAATATAGGAAACAACTTGATACATAAACAACTTGACTATATTTCCATCCCAAACAAGGCTCACTAACCAAGTAACATACAAAAGTATGTAACAAAATAATGATGTTTGTATATAAAAAGGGTAATCAAATACCAATTTCCCATTAAACCAGTCACCCTAAACCCCAAAGACATACATCTTAGTGCTCTCATCCCATCCGTAAGTCATAGTGCACAAAAAATTCAACCCATTATAGCCAGATAGTAATCATATCCTCATAATCACATAGTAAAATGTGAGCCATCATAGCCTTTGTAAATATACACTATAACTTAATCCATCACATCCCACAAATATATACCCAAGTAATAACTATGAGCTATTTCATTTTGGATGCATTTATACACTATAAACTAAGGAAAAAAATCCTACATACACATGCATGTCATAAATGAGTGCCATTACCAAGGAAAACCATGCATAAAATTCATAAATATTGTATCATTTTAGATGAATATTCAAAACATTTCTCAATAATACATTCTTGAGGAATATAAAGGTTTAGTGTATTTAGAGACTACATAAATACTCAACTTATTTTAAAAAAAACTTCAATATCTCCCATAAAGATCTTTATGTTAGTAACCTTCTATAAATATCATATATAGAGCCTTCCATCAAAACCCAAGGAAGGAAAACATAATAAAAGGAAAGCTTAGATACACAGTTAGGCTAAACAAGGGATATATCAATTATAATATAATACAAGATGATAATAATGGTATGATAATATAATAAAGTACATGTTATCAATATAAAACATTTATACCTAGAAATTATTAGATCATAAACTCCAAAATCAAGTTATATCCAAAAACATGATTAATTTGGGTTTCAAAGTAGTAATAATCACCCAAGAGTAAAAACATAGGTACGAGGCATCATAATAATTTGAAATTATAATATTATGAACATACCTATTCATAATATTTTATACTCATAATCTAGTCATAATAGCTAGAAACAATCCAACTCACACATAAAAATTTAAACATAGCTATTTGGAATATTGTCTATACATAATATTGTGAGAATATATATAAATAATCATACTCAAAAATAAAAAAGTGAACATATCTATTAACAATCATGCATACAATTATACTTATCATATCATGAGATATCTCGATTTAATCAACCAATGCATTAAAGGGAAATAATTAACCCACCCATCATATAATGAAAACAAAAAATAATTATACCACAAGATAATAAAAATAATCATAAATTACTTAAAGCATAACCTATGGTAAGGGAACAAGTTTCATAAACATTCCTTCATTTTATCATTGAATAACTTGTGGAAAATAAATAAGTGTCAAAAATATTTCATCATAACTTAATTAACCAATGGGAAAGAAAAGGGTTTCATAGAATCTTCCTTAAATCATTATCATCATAAGCCATCCAGAGAAATAAAGTTGATAGTATCAAAATATCATATCCTAGTGAACAACAAAAATCCTCAAAGTTTATTGACATAGATATAAATACCTTTATAAGAGAATTATAACATTTATGTAAAATTCCTAGAGTATTGATATATTTTTTTATTTGAAAAAAACCATGAAAAATTATAAAATAATCTTCAAAGAAACTAATTGTCATGAAGGTGGGAAAATCCATTCATATTGTATACATTAAAATAAGATTTTTAACACCTTTGGTAAAAAGTACCTCATTTTGAAAATGACAAGAAGATTATTTTTAAACCTTTTTATAGAATTTTAAATATAGATAAAAATGAAATTAATCAATCATAATATAATTTTGAAAACAACATAAATTTTTTAAAGAAAATATGGTCTTAGAAGAAAAAGTTCATGAACTAAAGATGAAATAAGTTTACTTTTTTCTTAAAATCATTTTCTTGGTCATTTTAAGCACCAAAGAGAGGAATTTTTTTTATTACTTGAAAATTTTAAGAATAAAAAGAGGGTAAAAAATATGGGGTTCAAAGTATAAGGATCATATAATTTCCCTCAATGGAAATTTAATATAAACAATCCTAAAATGAAAATTTATTGTAACATAAATCCCTTCCCACTTTGGTAACTTATGAATCATAACCCCCATAAAATAAATGACTAGAAATAAAACCTTTAAGTCAAAAAATATAAATATATTCATGATATATCATATCAAAATGGTAGTATATACACCACATTAAATAAAAAATTGTGAATATGGCATATGTCTGACAAAAATAAAAGTGAGGTGAGAAACCCTTACCTCAAGTCCCTTATTGTTTCATATATATCTGGACCACCTTTATAATTAATATAGATTCATTATATATATTTTCCAGAATCATATTCAAAAATAAAATAATATTTATAATTCCATAATAATTTTCAATTATCCTTTTATAAATAATTTCATCCATTAAATGAAAATTTAGGTGAAATCTAGTTTGTTTTCCTTATATGTTTCAAATTGATGGTTATGGTACTTACAACTTGGTCATAGTTTCATTATCTCAAAAATATTAATCATAAAATAAATATCATATATTTTTTCATTATATACACTTTTATAACCATTCACATAAATTTTTTAGGAAAAATGAACACATCACTTCGGGGAGACGATATTTCGTACGAACACACAAGTGATGTTTTAACTTTTTGATGAATGAAATGAAATAAAGATAAATAATAATTCTCATTTATAGAATAATTATTATATAATTAAAATCATATATATACATTAAATCAATCTTTATTTATGTCCACGTAAAATATAAATAAAAAATGAATCACATTGCTTCATGGAGGTGGTTTTCCATACATACACACAAGAAACGTTATCAATTTTCCATGAATGGAAAGTTAAGATGATATATAATATATTATAATTAATGGATCATAAATATTTCATAAATATGATATATGAACATTAAATTAATCATAATAATTGACCATGAATTATGGTGATGGAAAATGAATAACATCACTACATTGAGGCGGTAGTCTACACGTATGCACAAACGATACATTCATTTCCCTTTTGATGGAAAGGAGGTTGAAAATGGTTGTACCATAATAATAATAAAATCTCAGTATATTTATGATATTAGATTAATTATGTTAGGATGGATATAATAAATTTAGGAGATGTATAAGAAGAAATAAACTTTGAAAGAGTTGGGTAATATGATTACCTATTATTTGAGAGACCTCCTTTGTATTACAACTTAAATATTATTATTATAGAAATAGGGTATTACCAGTAGCTCAAGAAAGAATGAGGTGGAATATAATAAGATTTTTGGTAGGTCTTTATTAAGCTATAATAATCAAATTGTGCTAATAAGGGGGGATAAGAGGCTTGTTTTTATAAGAAATGAGAGGAACACAAATGGAATTAATTTAAATATTTATATAATAAAAGTTCACTTTCTTATGAAAATGGAACCAAATGAATAGGACTTAAAAGTTTGAATTATATTTAATATTCATGTTTTGGTGGATATTCTCGGTGGGAGAAAAACAAATGTTTTTTTTTCAGATTCAATGTATTATAGGATAATTGTGAAAGACGTAAATATCACGACCAATAAATTTTTTCCATTGAATATTGACATAGAGAATCCAAGAAACCAGAGAGGATATTTTCATTTTAAATTTATAATTAATTTAATTTAGATCTAAGAAAAGGTTACCTCATCAAAGGATCTTTATTTGGGGAATATATTGATCATCTCAAATTCTTTTCAGATTACCTTCGTTTTTCATGGAGGATCCAAGTGAAGAATCCCTCTAGCGGTGATACACACATGATCCACTCTATGAGAAATACTGATGGAATGTCAGGTGATATCTTATAGAATATATAATCTTGTATTTTTTATATTGATTATTTCTATTTTCTTCAGGATTTATGGATTCTATCTTGTTCTTCTCATTCTAGATAGGATGAGGGATGGAGGAGGAATCTTAAGAGAGAAGTTTGTTGTTTTTAATGATTCTCAATTCTCGATTAACCCTATAAAATAGACATAAACACATTTTTTAGAGTTAGTTTTTCAGTTAAAATATTATTTGATTTCATAATAGCTCTAAAATAATATAATGAAACTTGTAAAACCCCATACCATATAATAATAAGAATAGTATTAGTAGTAGTAGTAGTAGTAGTACTAATAATAATAATAATAATAATAATAATAATAATAATAATAATAATAATAATAATAATAATAATAATAATAATATTTTATGGAATTCACTAACTGGAACAATGATAAGTATCAATTTACCATCTTAAAAATTATTACTTATTATCAAACACAATCTTAGTCTCATCATCTTACTCGACATTTATTTAATACTAAAATAATTATTTAATTAAATATTTATTCATAAATTAATATTTTATTCATAATTAAATGAATAAATATATATTAAATATTAAAAAAATAAAATAAACATTCTATTCATAGCCTAGTGAATAAATATTTACTTAATTTATATAATCAGTAAAACTTGAATAAAATTTTTCCATGGTCTTTATAATAATATTTATTCTATTAATTAAATTCAAATAAAATTTAATCAATATCAAGGAAAACACTTACTGTGTTACCCTCTCGTTGGTATTAAGTGGGATTTTCTAAAGTCCAAGATTACTATCTAGCAATGGGTGAAGCCACCCAAGAGAAATATCTTATTATAATAAAACTAATAACCATATAAAAACACTTACTATGTAATATAATCCATTTGTCATAATATTTCATCAAGCGTGTTGTACATTTATGTCATTAACCTTTATCCTCGATACAGTTTTTTTTGATTATCTGAAATAAACTCATCATTAAACCATGACCATGAAATTTAATGCAACATTTAAATTACAATCAAAGTTCCAATAAATAAACTTCCATAAATATGGAAGGGATAAATCCTTAATCAACATATAAATTAATAACATATCATTTGTGAGGAACCCAACATACCCTACTTCCCATGAATCTATGACATCATAGTTTTTGTTAGGAAATCTTTGTCCGCAAGTTGTGAAATATATGAATAATAATTTTAAATTATAAGGATCATTACACATGATTGTAGATAGAAATATTTAAAGACATTAAACATGTATAATTCTTACTAATAAGTCTATTATCATAATCTCTCATCTCAGATATTACCAAGTGTGAACTTCCTAAGATGAAGTCTCATACCCTTATGAGAAATCTCACATAATAGTCAACATAATATATTCACCATCATAAAATGTTATCTTCTCAGAAAACTATATTTAATAAAATTATCATAGAATTTCAAGGTTCTCATCCTAGTTATTAACTTCCATGACTATATTAATGTAAAAAATACTCAAGATAATTATTACATTAAATTCATATAGAACAATGAAAAATATGTAATATGATATTTATTATTAATATTCAAATATTAAGATATAAATATAATCTAATGTATATAAAATTGGTTCTAGAACGCCAACTTGAACATACTCCCACTTGGACTAGAGCCAACTGCTATGAATTTCATTCCACTAGACCTTAAATGATGATCGTGTTTTTGCTGAGTTATGCCTTTAGTCAAGGGGTCTGCCACATTTTCTTATATTTATATTATAATTTTTTCAACTTCACCTCTCTGAGAAAAATATATCGAAAGATGATACTTACAAAGTATGTTCATTATCTTCTAATGTGACCTTGTCTCCTTTCCAAGAGACACCACTAAAGTATTATCATAATGGAGTGTGATAGGTTATTTACTACTAGTTACCATTTAAATCTCTTGAATTAAGTTTCATATGAAAAACTAATTCCTTAGATGCCTCATAATTCACAATATACTCATGTTCTCCTATATAATATGCGACCATAGCTTACATTGAGCTCTTAAAGCTTACAAAACCTCCATTTAGAGTGAATATATATCCCTTATATGATTTCAGATTGTCTTGATCTATTTGGAAGCTAACATTAGTATATCATATGATGAATATTTACTAATCTACTTTATAGACCTATAAAATATCCTTATTACTTCTTAGATTCTGAAGTATAGTCTTGAGTACCATCCAATAGTTGTCCCTAGGGCCATCTTGATATCTCCCTACCATACTTAAGGCGTATGTGACATTTATCCTTGTACATAACGTATCATACATGACTATCCAATCAATGATTCATATTGAATCCTTGTTATACTTTGTCTTTACTCTTGTGTTAGATTACACCTTTTACTAGAGAGATGAATTCCATGTGACATTGGAAAAAATACCCTCTTGGATTGTTCTATACTTAATATCTTTAGTATCTTATCAATATTTGTGCCTTGACTTAGGCCTAGTATCCTCTTGGATCTACCATGATGGATATTGATCCTAAGAATATATTCTTCTTTACCTAATTCCTTTATGGAGAAGTGTTTATTCAACTAAGTTTTGATAGACTATAAGATTGGTATTTCATTTCCAATAAGTAGTATGTCATTGACATATACTATTATGAAAATGGCCACATTACCACTAAACCATTTATAGATAGAAGGTTTTAATTCATTCTTTATAAAAATTATTTTTTATGGATTCATAAAAATGAATGTTCTTTGACCTAGATTCTTGCATCAACCCATAAATGGATCTTTGCAATTTTCATACCTTTTAGGCATCATTTATAGTCACAAACCTTATAATTTTTTTCATATAAATATCTTCCATAAGGTTCCCATTAATGAAAGATATCTTGAAATACATTTTACAAATCTCATAGTCATGGTAAGTCATAAATATAATAAGAATTTTATGGATCTCATTATAGAAACTTATGCAAGGGTTTCATCATAGTCAATGCAATGATGCTGTTTAAACCCTTTTTCAACCAGTCATACGTTATAAGTACTGAATTTTCCATCATTTTATATTTTATTCTTTAATACCCTTTTATAATCAATGGAATTTAAATTAATTATTGGATTTACGAAAATCCATACTTGGTTTTGGTACATGGAATCCATTTCAGAATTCACAACATATTCTCACTTGGAAACATCAATTCCACTCAATGCATACTTGTGGGTTAGAGGATCATTATTATCAACTAATATTGATTCACCATTCTTAGTGACTAGAAAACCATACCATTATGGATCTTTAACATCTCTTTTAATTATATATAGTACTTTTGCCACCAAAATTTCTTCTTCTATAGGGATTTGTGGAATCTATTCCTATGCCAAATCTTGTGTACCTTGAGCGTGGAATTTATAAAATTTTATTGTGATCACACTCTCTATTTTATAGATATCCCCCTCTCAATGAGTATGGAATGTATTTCTAATATTACCTTTTTTTCGAAGGGGCCATTTAGGTAATATTTTCTTATTTACTTAGGGAATCCTGCAAAGGTACACTTTATGCCTTAAGGTGTAAGTTTTTTCTTCTATAGATACATTAACAAATGATTCAAAACCCTGCATATTTAAAATTGAAAACATGGATTTTCTTCCACACCAAATTTTATATAGAATACTATATTTTTCTTTAGTTGGAACTTGGTTGAGTATATATGAAACTATTGGTTACAGGTATCGCCAAATGATAATGGAAGAGTAACACAACTCACCATTGATCTCACTACGTATAATAATTTGTCATTAATCCTTTATCTTACACCATTTAATTGGGGTGTTTATAGAGGGGTGATTTGATATAGTATCCCAAACTCTTATAAATAATAAATGAATTCTTGATTAAGATATTCTCCACCATATACTGATTGGAGTTTCTTAATCTTATTACCAAGTTAGTTTCAACATCATTCTTAAATTCTTTGATTCCTTATAAAGGATAAGAATTATAACTTATTAATTAGACATATATATATTTACTAAAATCATTAGTAAAAGTTACAAATCATGAGAAACCACTCCTTGCTTTAACTGGAAATGGTACACACATATTGGTATAAAATAATTCAATAATCTCCTTACCCCTTTCACATTTTATATAAATAGTGCTTTGGTAATTTTTCATTGTAATTATGCATGAAATAAAAATAGTGGATTTATTTAAAAGGAATATAAATACCCATCATAGTGAAATTTATTTAAATGATTTTTGTTTATATAAACTATCCAGTTATTCCAAATTTGGGTGTGGTATGGGTCATTTGAAATTTTTTTAGTCATTGATTGTCATTAATTTGTTTGGTAATCAATCATATAAATTATTTTATTTAAAATTTCCTATCCATAAATTATTATATATTTATAAAAGAAAAAACATTTACCCACAAACATGAAGATAAATCCATCTGTATCAAGTTTGAATATAAAGATAATGCTTTTAGTAATAGATGAAACATAATAATTACCTTTTAATATTAATAGTATTAATTTCAGCAATGTGAGGTGGTAGTCCCCAATAGACACAACAACTAGCCTAACTCCATTAGATTCTCATATATATACCTCCCCACAGTAAATCTTCAAAAATCTACTTAGTTTCGATATTTGAATACATATGTGAGTGTCACATGCTATATCTAATACCCAAGTTTTAGAAATATATAAATTTAATTAAATAAAAAATGAACTTGAAGCTTACCATTTATTCTTTACCTAGGTGAAGTTTTTATTCTAATGGACCTTCATGCCACTTTTGAAACAAACAACATACTTTTCCATTGAATGTGCCTTGATCTTTCTCTTTTTTTAAGGCAATTACGAAGATGATTTGAGATTATGGCTCTTCAATTTTCATTTTATCCTATTAACCATAAGAACTAAAGTATTTTCATGCTTTGTATCCTTATTAACATGGTAAAGAAGAGTAATAAGACCTGAAATATACTTCTCAATATTCATATTAAAATTAACAAAAAATATGGAAAAGATATTAGGAAGTGATTAAAGAATGAGAATGATGCATAGTTATTCAAGGAGTTTAAACCATAAAACCTATAGGCACTCAATGTATCCCATGAATTTGACTATGTGAGGCATATTTTTCACAAAATATCATAGATTACTTTGAAATGGCACTTTGGATATCCCAAACCATTCTAATATAGATCTATCATAGTATAAACCATGGATATACTTAATCATACTATAAGAATCCATGTTTTTATGTGACTTAATGATTAATTATACATAGAAAAAGCATTAAATATTGAATGTAGAATTCATCACTCATTTTTTCTCAAATAAAACAAACTCTTTATCAATTTCCTCCTTAGTAGGTGGATGAACTAGTGAGGATTCAATCCTGTGTGACTTTTTTCATGGTGCAACATAACCCATAGACATCTGAACTATTCCTTGAAGTTACTTCCCATAAAGAGTTGATATTTATAAAATATTGATCATATGGATAATGTGGGTTGTGAAATTTAAATTATTCTATAATTATAAATAGAATATTATTAATACATAAATTGATTACAATTTATGTGAGACATAATGAAATTAATATTATTAAGTCTCCCACTATTTTTTCTAGTATCAAAATCCCTCACCATCGAACTTAGAATGTATAAATATTAAGAAATTATAGTGTAAAGGATCCATTCACCATGTTTTATAACCCAAACAAGGGATAAATAATTTTTTTAAGGAATTTAGGTATATGGTTCTTTTCTAACTATGGGATTGTAGCTTATCAATCCTTTGAGTGGACTCGCGAATCCTAAAATCATGAATCATATTTTCTCAACACATTCCTCTAAGTTTCACCATGTTTATAAAGGGATACTCCACTTGTTTTGAAATGGTTAAGTCAACCCAAAAATTTCCTAATAACCCCCTTATAAAAGTAAGTGTCCCAACATAGGTTGGTGATACTGTAATGTCCTGGTTCCGGAAGACACCCCGAGGCACCCCATACCCAGTTGGTCACATGGCCTCAAGATAATTTCCCCTAATTCCAGAGGATACTGACTAGCAGCGAGGGAATTGGGTATGATAGTGTGGAAACTATTCCCTCATTGGCAGAGTAACACAATAGAAAAGAAACAAATAAAAATAGTGGAAGTGGTAATAATGACATACAACAACAAACAACAGAAGAATAAATGTAAATAGGAAGCTAGAGAACATATATAATGATGCATGATACATATGTTAAGAAAATCATACAACCACATCACAATGCTGAAATACAGTACTAAACCAAAGTACAAAAGAAAACAAGAAAACAACTCCACAACATCGCAAGCCTCAGCTTAGTCCCATGCTCTCCAGCTCCAAAGTAGTCAAGTACCTGAAGTAGAAGGGAACTTTCCCTTATCTAAACCTGCAACAGTATAACCTATTTGGACCAAAACGAATGACCCAAATAGGGTGTGAGATAAAATACTAGTAGGAAACCACCAATAGATATGTTCCTAATAGTCAGTGAATATATATGGTAGGCAATAAGAAAAATAAGCAGTAAAGAAGGAAGTAATCAATAGTAAACATTCCAACAGTTTCAAGGCATTCAAAAATACCACACATCAAGTAATAATATAGTCACAAATAGGTAACCCTATGGGATGTACTCACAACCTATCCCCTCTAGTCCTACCTAGAAACACAAGCAACCCTCTGGGAAGTACTACCAGTCTAACCCCTCTGGTTCAACTTTAGTATAGAATCTTTGGAGAAGCACTCATCGTCAATTACCCCTATTGTCTCATATTGGTAACTAATGGAACTCTAGGGAAGCAATTATGTCACATTCCCCCTTTTTCCCACATTGAGGAACTACATAAACTCTAAGGAAGCACTTACGTCAATTCCCCCTTTGGTCTCGCATCATAACAGTAAAAAAATAGACACTATGGAGAATACCTTACATCCATTCCCCCTATGGTCAATTCCACTAGGTTATCATGGCCCTATATAAGTCAAGAAAGCATGGAAATTCATATCAGCCAAAGTAAATCTCAAGAACTACTTGGATAATAGTCTACATCATGACAACATGGCAGATAAACAAAACTCCATCCTACAATACTAGGCATGAGAAACAAACAAGGTATCCTAACAGGATAAGCAAGACCAAAAAGTCTTAAACAAACATACATGGGAAAATACCTCCAAATCATAACAATTAACTCTATTCTCATTCAATTAACCTCTATTCAAGCATACAATCATAGCAGGCAATCAACAGGGATAAAATAGTAAACATGCAATACCCCATTCAAGGGTATTGTGAAATTTTGCACATATAACTCAAAGAATTTCAACAAAAATACATAAACCTCATAACTAGGTGTTTTAGGATTATTATACGTGAACCTCAATCCTTGAATCTCTCAAGAACACCATAGATCTAAAAAAACGTTCAAAACACTCAATCGAAGATAACTTGATAAAGAGAAGGAATCAGGAAACGAAGCTCTAGAAGAAGGAAGAGATTACTAAGGTGATCCCAATGCAATCTACGGAGGTCGGTTTGGAGAACAGACACTCGATCGGGGGCCTGGGGAAAGATCACAGCTGTTCTCTCACTCTCGGACGATCTAGACCTAGAAGGAGACAGTTTTATCTATCAGATGTGACCCCGGTGCATTTAATAAAAAAAATTACATGGTGTGTACTTTATAAGTATATGGTGTGTACTTATCTTCACCGGCCCCCACATTAGGTAGTCTCTAGGTCACCACACAAGGCCGTGTGCATGACCTCTACACCACCAGCACCCGGCTACCCACGGTAACTGAGTATACGGAATATAATTATAAAGTACACAACATCTTCTTCAAAAATTTCCATAAACTCCTCTTTTTCCTCAAAAATACCAGAAGAAGGAAAAAATACCTGAAAAGAAGATACAAGTTCTTAAAAACTCCCCCCTTAAAGAAATTCATCCCTGAATTTCCCTAGTAAGGCAGCGTAGAAGAAGAATCCTCAAATAGCTCCGGCCACTATGATGGTACATCGGCCTCCCTCTCCTAGGTCTCATCTTGTACCCACCCGTGCTTCCATAACACTCATACCAGATGGAGAGATCAACCACAGAGAACCTTCGTACTGTGATCAAAAATCTGGATTGGATGCTCCTCGAATTATGCGTCCACCTCTAACTCAACATCCTCAAGTTGAAAAGCATGAGACAGGTCTGAGAAGTAACATCAGAGCTGAGAAACATGGAAAACATCGTGCATAGACTGGTACCTCTGAGGTAACATCAAATGATAGGCAATCGGCCCAACTCTCACCGACACCTCAAATGGCCCAACATACTTCAGTGAAAGCTTACCCTATCTCCTAATCCTCCCGTGTCCCAACCTTTGTGTGAAACGTAGGAAAACCTGATCCCCAAACTCAAAATCCAGAGGTCATCTCCGCTGATCAGCATAAGACTTCTGTCAAGACTATACAATAGCCATCCTCTTCCGAATCAACTCTACCTAATCTGTGGTCTTCTGGACAAGACGAGGTCCCAACATAGCTGCCTCTCCTACCTCCAGCCAACATTAGGGTGATTGGTATGGCCTACCATACAAAGCCTCATAAGGTTCCATCTGAATAGTTTCTTGAAAACTATTGTTGTAGGAAAACTCCCAAATATGTATGTGCTTCTCCCTAGAACCTACAAAATCCCGGATGCATGCATGACGCATGTCCTCGAGCACCAAAATCATACACTTGGACTGGCCATCTGTCTGAGGATGGTAAGCTATACTCAGAAGCACCTGTGTACCCAAGGCCTTCTGCAATCCCTGCCAGACCTGAGAAGTAAAACGTGCATCCCTATCTGAAACAATGGAGTGTGGAACTCCATGGAAACGTACAATATCTTGGATGTACAACCTTCCAAGCTCATCAAACCTAAAAGTCTCCTTGATCAGCAAGAAGTGAGCAACCTTTGTGAGTCTTTCAATGACAACCCAAATAGCATCATTCCCTTGAGGTGAACTCAGAAAACCTATCACAAAATCGATCGCGAAATCATTACACTTCCACTCAGGAATAGGAAAATACTGCAAAATCCCTGCTGGTCACTAATGATCCAACTTCACCTACTGATAGGTGGAAAACCTCATAACGAAACCAACAACATCTCTCTTCATACCTGACGACCAATTCTGACGGTGTAGATCACGATACATATTAGTGACGCTAGGATGAACTACCCAAAATGAGGAGTAAAAGTACCGCATCATCTCCTTGCGCATGTCTGATGACACCCATATTCACCCATGAAAACACAAGATCTCATCCTCTCCTATGGTCCACCCAGTAATAGGGTCCTCTCCTGACACACTTTCCCTTAAGACTAGGCCTTTAGAATCTAATAGCTGCATAATTCACAATCGATCAAGAAGAGTAGAGGTAATATCTATAGAATAAATAAAAGTTTGGACCTGTCTGTTGTGAACCTCCAAATGAATTTCAAAGAACAGAGTCATAATATGCCACTCACTGCTGGCCTCCTGAAATGCCTGTATCAAAGTCCTCCTGCTCAGTGAATTAGCCACTACATTGCCTTTTTCAGGAATATAGGAAAGCTCAATGTCAAAATACTTAAGGTACTAAACCCACCTTTGCTATCTCAAATTCAAGTCATGCTAAGTGAATATATACTTGAGACTTTTGTGGTCCATGAAAACCACAAAATGCTCTCCCAATAGATAATGTGTCAAATAGTGTAAGGCATGAACAAATACTGCCTACTCAAGATCATGCATCAGGTAATTTCTCTCATGTGGCCTCAACTACTGAGACCTGTATGCAATGAATTTTTGTTCCTGCATAAGCACAGATCCTAGCCTAATACCTAATACATCAAATTAAACAGTGTATCTCTTGATTGACTTGGGAAAAACTAGTATCGGTGCTGAATCCAACCTCTATTTTAGCACCTGAAAGGATGACTCACAAGAATCTGACCACATGAACTTCACACCCTTCTTAGTCAGGCCCTTCAGTTTCAGTACTAAGTGTGAAAAGTCTTGTATGAAACGTATTTAGTTTCTAGCCAGCCCTAAAAAACTCTGCACCTCAAAGACGTTCTTCGGCTGCTCCCAGGAAACTGCTGATCTCACTTTCTCTGGGTCTACTGATACTCCTATCTTCGAGATAACATGACCCAAGAAGCGAATCTGGTCCATCCAAAAGTGGAATTTAGAGATCTTAGCATATAACAGATGCTCTCTCAGTGTACTCAAAATGATCTCAAGATGGGGTGCATGGTTGTGTCGAGTGTGAGAGTACACTAAGATATCATTCATGAAAACCACCATGAAAGATCCAAGTATGGATGGAACACTCATTTCATTAGTTCCATGAAGATTACAGGCACGTTCATGAGACTGAATGGCATAGCCACGTACTCGTATAGACCATACCTTCTCCGGAAGGCTGTAAGAGGTATATCCGATGGTCTAACACATAACTAATGATAACCAGATCTCAAGTAAATCTTAGAGAACACCCGTTATCCTCAAAGATGATCAAATATATCATTAATTCTTGGCATGGGATATCAGTTCTTGACCGTAAAATATTTCATAATCCAATAATTCAAAAAAATTTAGAGAGTACCATCCTCCTTCTTCACAAAAAGGATAGGCAAACCCCAAGGATAAGTACTGGGTTAGATGAAACCCTTTGTCTAAAACTCCCCAACTACTTCTTGAGCTCATTTAACTCTGGTGTAGACATCCTATAAGGAGGAATGGACATTGGTGATTCTCCCGGTACGAGCTCAATAGAAAAGTCTTCCTCTCGCTCTGGAGGCAAACCTAAAAATCCCTCTGGAAAGATGTCCCTAAAAAAATCCACCACTGGAAGAAAGTCTATCTGTGAAGTCCCCTATTCATCCAGATATAGAATAGAAATTTGTCCTGTAACTCCTCTCAACCCATGATGCTCGAGTCCCACTCTGCTCTTTTGGACATCCCATTCACCCTTATGAAGAAACTATTTTCCCTCTGGTGATGTGAAACTTACCCTATGAAGATAATAGTCAAAGCTACTTGGAAGGGAACTAACCAGTCCATTAGGAGAATGACATCATAGCCTATCATCTCTAGGACATAAAGGTCCCATAATAAGTGACAACCAACAACCTCAAGAGGGCACTCCTTGAACTGATGTACACTAGCCATTCTAGTCCCCAACAGTGTGTACAATGTCAAGACATCAGTAGAAGTAAATATACAAAGACCAAGGGTCTCCACAACAGCAACGAATATAAAGCTATGGGATCCCCCTATATCGAAATGATCAGAAGCTAAAACAGAGGTAACTAAGATCGTACCTTGAACTGTAGAGGGGTCGAGATCATGCTCCTATTGGGCCTGCTCTACTACAAAAGTCTGAGCTACATCGAAGCCCTGTGACCCTGCCTGACCACTCTGAGATGATCCACCCTGCTATCACTGAAATCCTGGTGACTGACTACAATGGTTGTGAACTCCACCTTGACCTGAATGTCTATAAGAACTTCAGTTCCCTGACTAAGGAGAAGCTGGTGGCGCTGCTCCTGAATGTGGAGTCATAGAAGAACCCCTGTAACCAGATGATGGTGAGAATATCTGACAAAAATGCGGAATATGACCCATCTTTCCAGAATATCGGCACTCTATTGGGTCTCTCGAGAAATGTGGCCTCGTATTCCTGCTCTTCCCACACTGGTAGCACACCACATGGATACCAGAAGAAGTGTCTCTCCTCCTTGGATCACCACATGAAGACCCCCTGTGGCGCTTCCTACTATCAGTGGGAGGGATACTAACTTCGGATGTCGAACCACCTTGGCTCACAACTCCAGAATCCCTCAAATTGCACTCTATGATCATTGCTTGGTTGACAATAGAAGTGTTGGAATTCAAACAAAATATGTTCACCTAAGATCAAATGTCATGCTTGAGACCATATACAAACTTCCTAGATAGGAATAACTCATAACCTCCTGTAATTAGTGTGAATCACTACAGATTAGTGAAACAAGAATAATACTCCATAACTAAGAGAGTACCTTGCTCTATAATCATGAACTCTCGGGCTCGATCGGCCCTTATGGTCTATGGATAGAAGTAGTCATAGAAAACACACTGGAAGTCATCCCAAGCTATAACCTGCTGGCATTCTTCCTGTGAGATCACATACCACCATCTCTTGGTGGAATCTCATAGCTTCTACGTAACAAACTTGACCCTCCTCTATGGAGGAATCTCCAGATGCTCAAAGATGGAAAGCATGGATTCTAACCATGACTCTGCAGCCTGAGGTCCTCTTTCCCCTAGGAAGGTGGGAGGATCCTTCTACGGGAAAACCCACATGAGCTCTGCCAAAGATAGGATAGGATGCGGTAATCAGTGGAAGGTCTGCATGAACCTCAAGAAGCCCTCTTCGAACTGCGCGTCAACACCTGTGTCCGGAATGATGGCTGGTGCCAAGACTAGCACAACTGGAGGATCTATTGGTAGTCCATAACCAACCATGTCTGGTGTTTTCTCATCACTTTGCAACTGGAATACAACCGGAGGACATCTCATTGGCATGACTCTATATGGTCAAATACACACCTCAGATCAAACTTTACAGAGACTGAAACTTAGAAGAGTAAAAGGGAACAAGAGAAATAAAGCATTCAAGTTTTTCAAAACATGGATGCACGACATGTATAATGACTAAATGACACGTTTCCTTAAGCTTTTCACATGGGTGTGTACTTCTTCCAAAACTGGTTGTGTAACACCCCATACACACTGCTTGTTGTCCTAACACATGACATGTACTTGAATCCTTTTCCCCTGCCTAAGTTCCCTTACATGGCTAGGCCACACAGTTCTCTTAGAACAAGACTAAATGGAATTTTAGTGCCATACACGGCATGTACTAGACGTGATTCACTGACCCGTGTTGTTAGTTACATGGACGAATACATGGCTCACACTACACGGTGTGTTCTAGATGGACACGATGTGTAATGGGAAGATTTTGCTGACTCATGTTGTTCGTTAAATGGTCGGTACTTGGATTAAACTACACGACGTGTTCCAGATAGACACAACATGTGTTAGAAAAGACTCAATCGACCCGTTTTTTTAGTGACACGGCCAGTTACACGGTTCTACAACACGATGTGTACATCTAGTACATGGTGTGTCCTACCAAAGATTCCAAACCCCATGTCTCTTTCCACACATTCTGGTACACGGTTAGAGAATACGTGGCGTGTACATACTGTAATTTCCAAATTTTGATCCATGAGGGCCCATAATCCCATAGAATCAAAGCTTGGCATCTTACACATGTCATAAACAAGAATAATATATCAATGATCCACCAAATTCCGATCCATGAGGGCCCATAACACCTCAAGAACCAAAGTTTTGTGTTCATTCAAACAAAAACTTACACAACTAATACCCTATCAAATAGATGTTATTTTTATCAAGGCATATTTCACAACAGCATGCATATCTAGCACAACACCTATCGTAACAACATGCAATTGCTAATGAACCCTATATGGCATGGAAGGATTACATGAAATTTGATCCCTAGAAAGTGCCTATATGATGAATGAGATGGCATAACCTCATCTCATCAGGTTGCAATAGAAATTGAACCTCAATAAAATAAAAAATAATAGCACAAATCTTGTGAATCACTCAAGGAAAAATCAAATCAACTGTAATAATTGAAAAACCAAAACATTGCAATAAACAAGGTAGATTGGATTTTCCTTATACACGGGTTAACTAATCCCAGGAACATCTTATTACCAAGTGCCTATTCCTTCCTATCCCTGTCTATAGGCTCCAAATAGTAAGTCGAGAGAAAATAATTCCTCTGATACCACTTTGTAATGTCTTGGTTCCGGAACCAGCCCTGAGGTGCTATGTATTCTATTGGTCACATGTTCTCAAGAGAATTTCCCCTAATTCCAGAGGATACCGACTAGTAGTGAGGGACTTGGGTGTGATATTGGGGAAACTATGACCGCATTGTTAGAGTAACACAATGGAAAAGAAATAGATAACAATAGATGAAGTGGTAATAATGGCATACATCAGGTTACAACGGAAGACTGAAATTAAATACAAAACTAGAGCACATATATAATGATACATGATACATATGTCTTGGAAAGCATGAAAACATGTCACAATGCTGAAATAAGGTACTAAACCAAAGTACAAAAGTAAAAAAGAAAACAAATCCTCAGCATCGCAAGCCTCAGCTTGGTCCCATGCTCTCTGGCTCCAAAGCAGTCAAGTACCTAAAGTAGAAGGGAATTTTCTCTTATCTAAACCTCCAACAATATAATCTGTTTGGGTCCAAAATCATAAACCAAACAGACTATGAGACTAAATCCCAGTTGAAAACCACCAAGAGATCTATTCCTAATAGTTAGAGAATATATATGGTACGCGATAAGCAAAAAAGGCAGTAAACAAGGAAGTACTCAATAGTAAACATTCCAATAGTTTTGAGGCAGTAAAAAATACCGCACATCAAGTAAAAAGATAGTCACAAAAAGGTAACCCTATGGTATGTACTCACAATCTATCCCCTCTGGTCCTACCTAGAAACACATGCAACCCTATGGGAAGTACTCATAGTCCAACCCCTCTGGTTCCGCTTTAGTATAGACTCTCTGGGGAAGTACTCACATTCAATTTCCACTATAGTATCATATCAATAACTAAAAGAGCTCTGGGGAAGTACTTATGTCACATTACCCCTATAGACCATGTCAAGGAACTACAGACACTCTGAGGAAGCACTTACACCAATTCCCCTTGTGGTCTCGTATCGTAACTGTAAAAAAAAACAGACACTTTGGAGAATCCCATACGTCCATTCTACGTATGTTCTACTACACTAGGTTCTGATGGCTCTATGTAAGTCAAGAAATCATGAAAATTAATATCAACCAAAGTAAACCTCAAGAACTACTTGTCTAATAGTCTACAACATAACAACATGATAGATAAAAAAACTCCATCCTACAATACTAGGCATGGGAAACAAACAAGGCAGCCTAAAATGATAAGGAAAAACAAACAGTCATAAACAAACATGCATGGGAAAATACCTCCAATGCATAGAAATTAACCCTATTCTCATTCAATTAACCTCTATTCAAGCATACAATCATAGAAGGAAATCAACAGGGCTAAAACAGTAAATACACAACACCCCATTCAAGGGTATTAGGCACTTTTGCACATATAACTCAAAGAATTTTAACAGAAAGGAAAAAAACACCTACCTCAATGTTGTAGGATCTCTATACATGGACCTCGTTCCTTGAATCGCTCAATAACACTGTAGATATAAAAAAATTCTCAAAACACTCAACCGAAGATAACTTGAGAAAGAGGAGGATTCAGGAAATGAAGCTATAGCAGAAGGAATAGCTTACCGAGGTGATCCCAATGCAATCTACGACGGTCGATTCAGAGAAAAAATGCTTGATTGGGGGCTCAAGGAAAGTTCATGGATATTCTCTTGATCTCGAACGAACCAGACCTATAAGTAGATGGTTCTATCTATCAGACGTGACCCCAGTGCATTTAATGAAAAAAAAGTATACAACATATACTTTATAAGTACACGGTGTGTACTTGCCTTCGACGACCCCCACATTAGGCGATCTCTAGGTCACCACACAGGACCGTGTGCTTGGTCGCTACATGGACAACACCTGTCTACCTGGGGTAACTGAGTAAATGGCATGTACTCATAAAGTACACGACATGTACTAGAAAAATTTCCATAAACTCCTCTTTTTTCTAAAAAAAAAACAGAAAAAGGAAAACATACCGGAATAGAAGATTCATGTTTTTACACAAACACTTAGTTATATTATTTTTATTCCTAATCATGTAATCAAAGGCTTAGTTTGACTTAATATTAAGTTGATAGATTTTATTTTTTATGTTTAAAAGATAATTTTTTATCCTTTACTTGTCTTGTTAATATTAAGTGGATTTTACTTAAGGTATTAACTAAGTTTTGATAAAATATTTAAGCATAATACTTTTTTTTAATTTCTAACTTTTATATTAATCAATTTATTTAAATGATTGTGGTCTTACATCCATAAAATAAATAATTCATAAGATAGAAAAAAATAAATAAATAAATGACCTTATCTTGAATTTATCTAAAAGTTGTCTTATTGAGTAAAAAATAAACAATCCTATGTCCAAGGGGAAAACCCATTGTGATGATCATGGCATGAGATATAGTATTCCACCTACATACCACTTGATTTGGTATTATCTCAGTTCCATATTAAACCACCTCCAATCCCATTGGAATACTCTTTTAATTACATGTATTTTTAACTCACACACATGAGAGGGGAACCAAAGGATTTGTTAAGGATATTTACATAAATAACCATGGATATTTAGGTTTTATATTATAATTGTGGGAGAGATAACTTACATGCCATCATATTTAATTTAATATTAAAAAATTTAAAAAACCATGAAATAAATTAAATTAAATAAAACAAACACATATATAGGTTTTAGTAAATTTCATAAATGGTTATACACATGAAAAAATATGAAAAAGTACACCAAATAACATTCATTGATATTTGTTTTTTATTATTAAGATAAACCTTCTCTCATTAGTTAATTAATTAATTAATTCCATTTTTTATTAACCATCACGAGTCTCTTAGAGATACCCATTATAATTTCATTCATGTAAAATAATTGGCATGGCCAATAAATATAGACCATTATAATAAATTAATTGAAAAAATTTAATTCTTTGAAACATTTATTAAATTTTCAAACACATATGGTATAAATCAATGTAATTAGGTTTTAATGTTGTAATTAATTATTTAATGAAATTTAATTCTATACTTTATTAGGAGACTACATTTCATTTACTTATGAGCTACACACTATGTTCTTCTATTGCTGTGTATTTGAGATAAACACCTAGGGATTTGGTGTGTATCTTGACTAGACTACATGGTATGTACTAACCATCTACATGACTTGTATCAAACTTTTGGTATGTGAATTCAAACTACAAAAAGACTTACTGTGTTCTTGATATGCAATAATAAAAGATGTGTATGCAGGATACTTGTCATGTGTTCCGCTTTCCATGTGATCATATAACTCTCTAAATAAATCTGTGGGAATTTAATATGTGGGAATTAATGAATTAAAAATCTTAAGCACCAAAAAAATTTCATGTGTTTCTTTAATTACATAGGCTATCAGTATCATGTTGTTAAAACCATGTATTTGACCAAAAATTTACCATGACTTTCATTCTAAATAGTGTAGAATACACTACATGTATGCCTACTACATACCATGCAATACAATAAGTTGTATCTATGATTTTACTTGTCTACATGTGGTGTGAAATAGTTACAATATATTTAAATACTTATCATCATGTCATGAATCCCATGACATGTCCAAGTGTAGTGCACTTGGGTACACGACATATACTCTAACTACATGTGGTGTAGCCCAATCTCACCTACCAGGATCCTTGGAACTTTTCGATGGCATCTCCAGTATTTCCTAAATTATTCTTTAAACTATAATAAAACATGAAACCCTGAATGATGATGGTTGATATGTCAAAAAAATTTAATTAAAATTTGGATTAAATGTTTTTTGAAACGAAATATCTAATAGCTATTGAACATAAATGATCAACAATCAAATAAATAATTATAAATTTTAAATTTGACCACTCTGATACCAATTCAAGGTTTTTTCATCAATAGAAGTTCATGGAGGACGAATAAACCAAATTATTTTTATCACATTTGATGAACCATTCACTAATTGTGCAAGATGTAAATGTCATGAACAATGAAATTTTTCCATTGAATATTGACATAGAGAATCCCATAACCTAAAGAGGATATTTTATTGTTAAATTTATCATTAATTTAATTTAGATCTGAATAAGGGTTACCTCATCTTAGGATATTTATTTGGTGAAGATGTTGATCATCTGATACCCTTTCCACATTACTTTAATTTCATTGGGAGAATCCAAGTGATAAATCCTTCTAGCAGTGATCCACACGTGATCCTTTGATTTATGAGTAATACAAATAGAATATCAGGTTCTAGAATGGAGAATCTGTTATCTTGTATTATTCATATTGATTTTATCTATTTTCTTTGGGCATGAAATATTTTCTCTTGTTCTCATCTTTATTGAGAGGAGGAGAGTGGGAGGATAAATGTAGAGATATAAGTCCATTATGTGGAATGATTCTCAATTCTTTATTAAACCTACATAATAGACATAACCAGATATTTATAGAGTTTGGGTTTTGATTAAAATATTATTTAATTACAAAAAACCCTTAAATAATATAATAAATATCAATGAACCCCATTCTATATAATAATAATAATAATATTATTTTATGGCATGTTCTAACTAGTGTAATGATAAATATTATTTTACAGGCTTAAAAATTAATATTTATCATCGACTAAAATCTTGGTCCACTTATCTTCCTCAAAATTTATTGAATACCTGAATAAATATTTAAATAAATATTTATTCATAAATAAATATTTTATCCACAATATTATTAATAAATATTTATTAAATATTTATCAAATAAAATAATTATTCTATTCAATGTTTAGAGAATAAATATTTATTTAATTTTTGAAACCAATAAAACTTGAATATAATTATTCCATGGTCTTGGGAATAATATTTATTTCCTTAATTATATTTAAATATAACTTAATTGAGATAAAAAATCAGTTAGCGTGTGTCCCTCTAAAATTATTTCTGATTAGAATTAGGTGGTTTTTCCTAAAGTCCAAGATTACCATATAATAAGGGGTCAAGGTACCCAAGAGAAGGAACTTAATGTCACAACATGAAAAAACACATATGAAATATTATTGTGTAATATAATCCCTTTGTCCCAATATCTAATCAAGAAGGTTTCACGTCCATGTCATCAAACTATATGCTCGATCATATTTCTTTTATTATCTCAAATAAACTCGTCATTACACCTTGACCATGGGATTTAATGCAAGTATTTAATTTCATTCAAAGGAATGTGATATAAACTTACATAAAGATAGAAGGTAAAAATAATTCATCAAATTGTTAATTAATAACATTTTGTTTATAATGAAACCAACATAGCCTACTTCCTACGAACATATGGAAACACACTTCTGGTCAGTTACTCTAAGTGCATGAGTCACGACATGTATTAGTAATAATCATAATGTCTAAGGAAAATTATTCATGAATGCAGATAGTTACTCTAAGTGCATGAGAATTAGTCTCATATGCTTATGTGTATTTTCACCTTATAGTCAGTATACAATGTTCCCCATAATAGAATGTTATCTAACCGTGGAACTATATTTAAGAATATCATCATAAAATTTCAAGGTTCTCATCATGGTAGGGAACTTCTATAATTTTATCAATGTGAAAGATACTCTAGGTTATTATTTCATTAAATTTATGTAGAACAATGAACAATATATAATAAGATGTTTTATTAATATTCAAATCAGAAAATATATATGTAATATAAAGTTAAAATAGTTCGTTCTATAAAAAATACTCTAAAAAATATAATTTTAAAATATCTTCAAAAAAATATGATTTATACAAGGTTAACTATCATTTTTACTCATATTTCTTAAATTAAACTGCCGATAAACCCATTTTAACCATAACCATGATAACACATATTTACGGTTTTTACTATTAATTAGTTCCAAAAATTAAGTTGAACCTATTAAATTATATTAATTATAATGATTCCAAATATTTAAACCATTTTAAAAGATTTTATTTTTATAAGTGGAAGAAATTAATTTTAAAATAAATGTGCAAAACACAACAAAATCTTTTTTAATGAAATGCATTTTTAAGTATAAAACTGAATTTATTCTTATTAGTTTCATATTAAACACCAATAGATGAGTGTTAAAATATTTTATTAAATATATTATCTTTACATTTAATTAATATTAATATTTAATAAATATTAATTTAATTTATTATTATTAAAACTTATTGTGTGCATAAAAATAGGTTTTCATAATTTTTTTACATTCAAAAGATTTTATTTTCATTTATGTCCAATTTATAACCAATGAATTAATTTTATATTTATGTAAAAATAACTTTTACATAATTTCCCTATCCCTCTTCATACCTACCAATCCAATATCCAGGTGATAATTATCACATTAAATAATAATATTTTAATAGTATATCACAGTTCATTCAAACTCAATGTTGCATGTTGAGAAAGATGTAAAAAAAATAAAATTTATTTAAAGAGAAATATATCCTAATATTTCAGGGTTCTACAATTCTAACCCATATAGAAGGATTTCCCATAATTGATATCCACCATAGTGTAGATGTTTGTACATAGACACCACATTTAGAAGAGAGAGAGAGGTAGGGGGAGTATTTAGCTGTATGTATCCCTGTTAACCAAGATGTTAGGAAACAAGAGAAACCTAAGGATAAATGTGGGAATCCACTTCCCCTATCGACTCGATTGGTAGACCATAATAAATAAAAAAACATAAAGATATATATAACAAACAACTATACTAGGGGAATTTACCTAATGATAGACTCATTTTATATCATCATCCCACATTAAAAACAAGCTACTACACCTATATAATGTGAAGATAGTAAATATACAATAAATAGAGTTAAATTCCCTCATTAATCATTTAATAATAATTAATTACCATTCAATTTACAATATTCCATATTATTTTATAATTATATTTATATTAATCATTAAAACCAAACCATTCACATTGTATTTACAATATTTTTAATCATTCAACTAATAAATGTATTTTATTTATTTATAATAATGTATATCATTATCATCATTAATATTCAATAACCATACTCATTGAATTAATTCATCAATAAATTACCATTCTATTATTATAGTCACTAAGACACATTTATTCCCGAATCTAGGAAGAATATACTTGAATGTGATATAAGTATAATTAGAAAGAAACAATAAAATATAAATCAAGATATAATCATTTGGAAGTCAAATAATTATCCCAATCTAAGAAATATATATAGTATTATCACAATCACCTTTCATCACGATCCTCATTATCCATCGTCAACCTCAAAATATCACAAACAGAAAATAATATCAATACAACATGAACCTCAAAATTCCAACCAACCATAACATATTATCTTTAAAAATCATAATAGGGGTAATATATGCGTTAATATTTGGTAGGAAATATTTTTAAATGTAAAAAATTTATTAATAAAAATTAATTTCGATTTAATCAATGAATTTAAGCTCGTCGGAATAAGTTTTAAATGCATTTAACCTTTAGATATTTAATTCCAACACTATCACTATATTCGTTATTTATTGGTAGATTTAAACATGAATTAGTCATGTTTAAATAGCTTTATTGATAAATATTCCAATAAACTGTTCAAAAAACACTTATCGTCTTAAAAAATTTAAGAAGAATAAGTAAAATTATAAGCTTTGTTTATATGTCCATATTTTAATTTATTATTAAATTTTAAATATACATGATATGTTTGAATGAATAAATATATTATAGTAAAATAATAATATAAAACTATCTAAAAAATAGCATGAAGCATTAACATGTACAATTTTTTTTCATACGAAACCATCCAACCATCCCTTATAAATTAATTCCAAATTATTATCTTATTTTAAAATAATATCAACTATTTACCTGATGAAAGAAAATCCTGATGGTACCAAAAAAAATTTAAAAATAAATAAGAGAAACACCAATACCCTACCTTGCTGAGAGGCCTCTATGGTTCCCTACGCAGGTATAGAAAGAGAAAGAGATATTCACAAAACCCATAACTCACAAAAAAAACCAACATGGATCGAAAAAATGATATTTGGAAGATAAGGGATCATACTAGTCTAAAGGTACTTTGTGGACTTGAAGGATGAATCTCTGATCATCCAGTTTTAAGAAAAATGGCCTAATTGAAGATGAAGGGGGTGTTTTATATTTAAAATAATAGATACATAAACTATGTCATGGACCTGCTGTATGCATTTGACTATTTTAAAACTAGAGACAACCTCTTTAATTTTAGGTAAAATCTGGCCTGTTAATTTATCAACACTTTAAAACCTTTAAAATCTCTAAAAAAAGCCACAGATCATGCGGGGAAAATATATTTCAATTCCTTACATGAAAATTTAAATCATATGGTTTTCAATTAATAAATCCCTTTTTAATTATAAAATACATTAATATACTGGTTTAATTTTCTATTCCTATGAAAAGGATTATATCTTACGTATCATTTATATGATATTCTAGAGACTAAAATAATTAAAAAATTAATGGTCATATTACTACTATAACTTAGCCTTTTATCAGTGCTAATAATTGACATTAACAGCGCTAGAAAAGTGCTGTTAATGCCAGCATAGATAAAGGGAGGATCCCCTTTATCTGTTCTAAAAAAGCACTGATAAATGACCCCTACTATCAGTGCTTTTTTTAGCACTGATAAAGGGGGTACTTTATCAGCCTATCTTGAGGGCTGATAATGGGGACCTTTTTCAGCGCTCTTTTAGTGCAATTAAAGGAATCCTTTATCAGTGCTCAAAAAAGTGCTGATAAAGGAACCTGCCCCTACACCTACACAACCAGCACCTACAAACCTGCACACCTATACAAAAAAGAACCCACACACGAACCAACAACTGAAATATGACACAACACACACAATATCTTGACAAACAATGCATTATTTATTTACTTAACATCATGAATACAGAAAAAAACACTGTTATATACATTTCAAATAATGTTTTACATGGTTACAATTATAATTATCCAAAAAAATTTATAAACATTAATTTTTCATCCTTTGATATCCGTGATCCCCTCTAAAAAATTGTCGTCCATGGTTTTTTTCAAGAAAAAAGCATCCAAACTCAAGGAAAAAAATTCACATATATAAGAAAACAAATATTATGTTAGTAATACAATAATAAAATAAATTAAAACATTAATATGAAAGAATACATTAATATGGAAATGTGAAACTAAAATATGGAAATGATAAACTAAAATGTTTTCATTCTGATAACCATGAAAGGGAATAATGTAAAATCAATATGTTTTTGGATGATTTATCTCATTTATTAAATACTGATTCGTTATCTAATGAAAAGATTTACCAGTCACACCATGCATTGAATTGAGGTGCGGTTGATTTGTACACGTCACAAATGACTCATGGATAATTTTCCTAAAGTATCAAAACAATCCGAACGCGTTTGATCAGTTTTCCGTATGTCACTTGTGTTGTTTTCTAAAGTTATTGTCAATTTGAAACTGATATCAGACACTTTTAGCCATACCGATCACACCATGCATCGGATTGAGGTGCAGTTTATTCGTACACATCAAAAATGACTCATGGATCGTTTTCCTAAAGTATAAAAACAATCTGAACACATTTTCTCGATTTTCCATATGTCACTTGTGTTGTTTTCTAAAGTTAATGTCAGTTTGAAACTGATATCAAACAATTTTAGCCATACTGGTCACACCGTGCATCAGATTGAGGTGAGGTTAATTCGTGCACGTCAAAAATGACTCATGTATCATTTTCCTAAAGTATCAAAACAATTCAAACGCATTTTCTAGGTTTTCCTTATGTCACGTGTGTTATTTTCTAAAGTTAATGTCAATTTGAAACTGATATCAGACACTTTTAGCCATACCGGTCACACTGTGCATTATATTGAAGTGAATTTGATTCGTACACGTCAAAAATGACTCATGGATCGTTATCCTAAAGTATCATAACAATCTGAATGTGTTTGCTCAGTTTTTTGTATGTCACTTGTGTTGTTTTCTAAAGTTAAAGTCAATTTGAAACTGATATCAGAAACTTTTAGCCATACTGGTCACACCGTCCGTCCGATTGAGGTGCGGTTAATTCTTACATGTCAAAAATGACTCATGGATCATTTTACTAAAGTATCAAAACAATCTGAATGTGTTTTCTTGGTTTGCCGTATGTTACTTATGTTGTTTTCTAAAGTTAATGTCAATTTGAAACTGATATCAGACACTTTTAACCATAACGGTCACACCGTGCATCGGATTGAGGTGAAATTGATTCATACATGTCAGAAATGACTCATGTAAAATTTTCATAAAGTATCAAAACAATACGAACACATTTTCTCAGTTTATCGTATGTCACTTGTGTTGTTTTCTAAAGTTAATGTCAATTTGAAAATGATATCAGACACTTTTAGCCATACCGGTCACACTGTGCATCATATTGAGGTGTGGTTGATTCTTACATGTCAAAAATGACTCATGGATCATTTTACTAAAGTATCAAAACAATCCGAATTCATTTGCTCGATTTTCTGTATGTCATGTGTGTTGTTTTCTAAAGTTAATGTCAATTTGAAACTGATATTGGACACTTTTTCCATACCGATCACACCGTGTGTCGGATTGAGGTGCGATTGATTTTTACATGTCAAAAAATGACTCATGGATCGTTGTCCTTAATTATGAAAACAATATGAATGGGTTTGATTGGTTTTCCGTATGTCACTTGAGTTGTTTTCTGAATTTAATGTCAATTTGAAAATGATATCAGAACCTTTTAGCCATACCGGTCACACCGTGTGTCGGATTGAGGTGAGGTTGATTCTTACATGTCAAAAATGACTCATGGATCGTTTTCCTAAAGTATCAAAATAATCCGAATGCGTTTTCTCGGTTTGTCGTATGTCACTTATATTGTTTTCTAAAGTTAATGTCAATTTGAAACTGATATCAAACACTTTTATCCATACCGGTCACACTGTGTGTTGGATTGAGGTGCGGTTGACTCGTACATGTCAAAAATGACTCACGTATCGTTTTACTAAAGTATTAAAACAATCTGATTGCGTTTTATCAGTTTTCCGTATGTCACTTGTGTTGTTTTCTAAAGTTAATGTCAATTTGAAACTGATATCAGACACTTTTATCCATACCGGTCACACCGTTCGTCGGATTGAGCTGCGGTTGATTCATACACGTCAAAAACGACTTATGGATTGTTTTTCTAAAGTATCAAAAAAATACGAATGCATTTTATTGGTTTGTCGTATGTCATGTGTGTTTTTTTCTAAAGTTAATGTCAATTTGAAACTGATATGAGAAACTTTTAGCCTTACCGGTCACACCGTGTATCTGATTGAGGTGATGTTGATCCTTACATGTCATAAATGAATCATGGATTGTTTTCCTAAAGTATAAAAACAATCAAAATGAATTTTCATGGTTTTCTGTATGTCACTTGTGTTGTTTTCTAAATTTAATGTCAATTTGAAACTGATATCAGACACTTTTAGCTATACCGGTCACACTGTGCGTCGGATTAAGGTGCAATTGATTCGTACATGTCACAAATGACTTATAGATCATTTTCCTAAAGTATCAAAACAATCTGAATGCATTTTCCGGGTTTTCCGTATGTCACTTGTGTTGTTTTCTAAAGTTAATGTCTATTTGAAACTGAGATCAGACACTTTTAGCCATACCGCTCACACTGTTTGTCGTATTGAGGTGCGGTTGATTCTTACACATCACAAATGAATCATGGATCGTTTTCCTAATGTATCAAAACAATAAGAACTTGTTTTCTTGGTTTTCCATATGTCACTTGTGTTGTTTTCTAAAGTTAATGTCAATTTGAAAGTAATATCAGACACTTTTATCCATACCAGTCGCACCGTGTGTCGGATTGAGGTTCTTACATGTCGCAAATGACTCATGGATCATTTTACTAAAGTATCAAAACAATCCAAATGTGTTTTATTGGTTTTCTGTATGTCACGTGTGTTGTTTTCTAAAGTTAATGTCAATTTGAAACTGATATTAGACACTTTTAGCCATACCGGTCACATCGTGCATTGTATTAAGGTGAGGTTGATTCTTACATGTCACAAATGACTCATGGATCATTTTTCAAAAGTATCAAAACAATACGAACACGTTTTCTCAGTTTTCCATATGTCACTTGTGTTGTTTTCTAAAGTAAATGTCAATTTGAAACTGATATCAGACACTTTTAGCCATACCGTTCACACCATTCATTGGATTGAGGTGCGGTTGATTCTTACACATCACAAATGACTCATGGATCATTTTCCTAAACAATCAAAACAATCCGAACGTGTTTGCTTGGTTTTCTGTATGTCACTTGTGTTGTTTTCTAAAGTTAATGTCAATTTGAAACTGATATCAGACACTTTTAGCCATACCGGTCACACTGTGCATCGTATTGAGGTGTGGTTGATTTTTACACATCCCAAATGACTCATGGATCATTGTACAAAAGTATCAAAACAATCTGAACATGTTTGATTGATTTTCCATAAGTCACTTGTGTTTTTTTTCTAAAGTTAATGTCAATTTGAAACTAATATCAGACACTTTTAGCCATACCAGTCATACCATGCTTTGGATTGAGGTATGGTTGATTCGTACACATCAAAAATGACTCGTGGATCATTGTACTAAAGTATCAAAACAATCCAAACAAGTTTTCTTGGTTTTCTGTATATCAGTAGTTCATAAGATTCTCTTATTAAGTTATTCTTTACTAGAAACTCAAATCATTTCTAAAACCATTATTCATAATCTAAGGATATGAAACAGAATAAAGGTTGATCATTGATGCTCAATAAGTGTAAGAAAGGGAGATATCAATGATCATATAAAGATAACATAAGTAGTAGGAATTCGCCTTCATTTTCCTATTTGTTTACATTCTTCCATCAAGTACGCTACCCATTCGTTTCTAAACACATCTATATCATCTTGTGAATAGGAGTTTTTGTGACAGTCATAGTAGTACAGAAAAAATATAAATACACAAAGATTAATAATTATTTTAAATGAAATAGTAATTATTTTTAAAAATACCTCTTCAGGGATGCTAGTTTGTTCATGAAATATGATCTATTTCATAAATTTACAAACATAATAATCGCAGTACTTTCCGTTTGTTTGTTTCGGACACTTCAGAAACATCCAGAAAAATAAGTAATTTGTTTTTATATGTATTTGGATAGGGAAATATAATTATATATACCCTAATACTTGTCCATTTTTATATCTCATGCACCCTGTCTTCCTTAGGCCCTAGATTCATTCCAACCTTTAGACGATATTCATACACCACCCTATCATAATAGAATCCTCATTAAAAGATAATATAAATTATATTACTAGATATTTTGTTCTAAAATGTTGGATCTAGTGTATTATAAATTAACAATCGCCATCATGTGTGGTCGGTTTGTTTGATATCCATGGAGTGAATCCAGAAAATAAATCTTTAGAGTATCCAAATTGACTGCAATGAGCATCCAATACTGCCTAGAAACACAAAAAGGAATAATTAATGATAGAAACGAAAATATAATTGATATGACTAAAATGTAGAGTTTTACCCCTACAACGTTGGTATTAAAAAGAGCCTTTCAGTCATAATTTTTCATTGAAACATTCTAAGCAGGTTTGACATTAATTTAGCCAGAAAATCAAAATCTATTTCTTTTTGTTGTGTAGACATGGTGTGAGGACTAACGAGTCCCAATTTGTGTTCATGGGAAAATCCCTTCAACTATTTTTCATATATACGTCTGTGAAAAATATAAAATTTATTTATCCATAACTATCATAGTATATCACCTTCTGTAAAATCAAATCATGAAAACATACCTCATGTATACATTTATAACTGAGGCGCCTAGCCAGTCGTATGTGATGATTTTATCTACAATGTTAGCACTAACAAAATCTAATGTTTCCTATCCATACATATCTTTTTCACAAACAATTGTGTGATTATTTCTACCTTTCAATTTCGTATCCACATGAGATTGCAATGATATTAAATGTGGATATAGAATGGGTGAGGTGAAGGTTCTCTCAATAGATCGTTTTGATTGGTTAGTTGATCCTTTTGAGCCGCTCTTTTGTTTTAGCTCCTTCCTTTTGTCCTTATATAATAAAATTCATCGGTTCAGACCTTTTCTAATTAATTGTTAAAGGTTCTACTTGAAAAATGAATTGGAAATGAATACCTCCTGGTCGACATGTTTTTTTACATGATTCGACGGCCATGCAATGAATATTCCAACATCTTTTTCCACTGTATGAATGTCGTCATCGTCATTTGGCACGGGTAGCTCGGTGCTCAGCTCATGAGCTACGTTAATCGACACTTTTACATGAACAGTTGAAAGTGGTATGAAGTGTAGTGTGTCATTCTACATATTGAACACTGTAACCCTTTCTACAAGGCGATGGGTGGGAGTTGACATATATAAATCACAGTCATTTTCACACTGTAGAATATCATTAAAAGAAAGCTATCAGTGTCTATATGATTCAAATTTCATGGGAAAAAATATTAGAGCATTAATTACCTCGGTTAAGTTAGGTCTTTGAGGGGAATGGCTCACCTCAATGCTGGTGGGGGGTGGGGCGGGATCTTCTCGCGTGGGTTGTTCTTCAGTTATTTCTTCTCTTCGCCTCTCCCCCAAAAAAGTTTCTAGTAACTGTCCATGAATTTGTAATTTTTCTTCAAGGGTAGCTAGTCTATCTCTCATCATTTTAATTTCATTAGTTTGTTCCTCCTCTTGTTTTTTTCTGAAAATATGTCCGGGGTGTCACCCCAAAACCCACACCTCTGACGCGACCATACTGTTCTGGCTATTTCAAGGACGCTGAAAGTATGTTTTAATCTGGTGTGGGTGTTGTTGATTCCTATGACTATGTCAAATAGAAAATATGGGAAAATAAGTAATCATCATTATGTAATAGTGATTTAATGCAAAAAGAAAAATTATATTATGTCATACTTACACATGTATCCCACACTTTTTGTGTGTTTTCATCTACCGGTTTCCCCTCTTTATTAACACGAGCCTCCTTCCATAGAACGTGGTGTGGGATGGAAGTGCCTTGGGATTTTGATTCATCAATATTCATATAAATAGGGAAACATGGTTACAGTGTTGTTTTATGTCACATAAAAGTGTTACAGTACTTTTAAAATACGTACCAATTGTTTTTCAATTGAAGCGTACCTCAACCTTGATTTACGGTAGGGGTACACTAGTTTTGCTACCCGTTATTTATTTTCAGCCCTCAGTTGCTGTTTTATAAATAAAAAACTATCAATCAAAGTGATGAATACAAGAAACGTTAAATAACGTGTTACCAAACACAATGTACCTAACAATTATGCTCTTCACGACGGTTGCAAAACGCATCCCACGCTCCTTAGGAGTCATGTGATTTCAGACCTTTTAAATTAAAATATCTCATTGACATGATGTTCTTGATATTTTACGAATACCCCTATAGAACGTTTACATCATTCAAGAAGTTGAAAAACTGATATCTCTCCTGCCTAGAAAGAGTGTAAGCATCATGAGGAAGAAATGTTCATTTTTAACTATTCACTGGTGCCAAATATTTTCGTATTCCCATATCAACCATGTCCAACCTAGCCTTAATTTCATCTTTTTTTTTTCAGGTGTATTTAGTAATGTGATGATGACACTATCAAATAATTTTTTTTCTACATGAAAAATATCATGAAAATGTCTGACATACAGACAATTCCAGTATGGTAATTCAAAAAAAATTGATCCCTTTTTTCCAACCGATTTTCATAAGGTTTTTAGAAGCCGGTTCACCAAAAGTAGTGTCTACATTTTTAACTTTCTCAAACAATTGATCGCATGTTATTGGAGATGGTGATGTATGTTCTTCTAAACTTCCATTGAATGATGTCATCCAAGATCGGTACTTATGTCGTCGGGGTATAAATCTGTGATGTCCTAGAAACACGATTTTCAATGAATGTTTCAACCTAATTGATTTTGTACCTTATTATCAAACGGGACACCCTTGAGTTCCTTTAATGCTATATACTGACAAATTTCCATAATCAGGGAAGTCATTTATCATCCCGTACAACATGGCTCTCAAAGTGAAATCTTCCTTTTTTAATCATCATACAATGTAACACCTGAATCCCACAATAATTTCAAATCTTCGATCAATGGAGCTAAATAAACATCAATATCATCACCTGGTTGTTTTGGTCCTGATATAAGCATAGATAACATGATGTATTTTCATTTCATGTATAACCACGGTGGTAAGTTATAATTTACCAACATAACTGGCCATGTACTGTGACTGTTGCTTTGAAAACCAAAAGGATTCACTCCATCTGTAGATAAAACAAGACGAAGGTTTCTCAACTCGTTTCCAAATTCAGGATACTCACGATCAATTCTCTTCCACTGAGGAGAGTCTACAAGGTGACATAGTATACCATCTTTAATTCTTGTATCTTCATGACATGTCAATTTTCCTACAGTCTCCTCACTTCCATATAGGCGCCTAAACCTTAGAATGATTAGAAAGTACCATAAAACTTTAGTAGGACTGGATTTATCTTTCTTGTATCGAGAAACACCACACTTTGGGCATTCTTTAAGTGATTTGTGGTCCTTGTGAAATAGTATACAATCATTCAGGAAGGCATGTATTCTTTCAGAGATCATACCCATCGAGCGTAGCATTCGTTTGGTGTCGTATGTTCGGCTAGGGAGCTCATTATCTTCTGGGATCATGTCATTCAGGAGAGCAAGTAACTTCGTAAAACTGGCATCACTCCACCTGTTGTCTTCTTTCAAATTATACAGCTTCATTTTGGCTGACAGTGCTGTATATTTAGTACAACCAGCATACAATGGCGTCCTTGCACAAATTTTTAACTTCTCAAACAATTTTGGGAAATCACGAAGTTCATCTTTGATGGTCCTTATCATTTCATCAATATGATCTTCATCATCATTCACATCTGTAATCACATCCTCCATACGGTCATCTTCATTGTTCATTCTTGTAATCATATCAGATGATCTATAAAACATAGTGTTATCCCAGCCACTACCTACATTCGTTGTTTCCCTGTGTTTATTACAACATGTATAATTCTGATCTATTCCATGACAGATCAAGTGTTTGTCCAACTCCTCTGGACTAATTTTTTTTGAATAACAACAGCGTAAACTCGGAAAAATGATTTGAGAAGGGTCATATGCATGATCTTTTGCAAACTTGATAAACTCTTTCATTCCTTCTTCATACTCTTTTCTCAACCGATTGGAATTCATCCATTCTTTATTTATATTCATCCTATTTGAAATCCAAAGGATGGGTATATAGGTTAGGGGAGAAGTAATATGAGTATAATTTAGAAAAAAACTAGATACTTCAAAAATTGTGGGGCCCGTGATCATTAATAGAAAATCTTGGGTGGTTCTTGGGATTCATCCATTCTCTTCCTCTCTTCGCCCCCTCTGACGAGGGTTGGTTCTTGGGAGTTTTTATAGTGTGTTAGTGAGTTATTCCATCATAATTCCTCCATTACAATTATCTTTTATTTCCCTATGATTTGGGATAATTTTAACTAGTATTTGTGTGATGATTTCACTATATCATCTTCAAATCAATTCAGATGATGTAGATTTTGTTTGTATTGGCTAGAGGTTATCCTCATATGAAGAACGCACCATGTTTTGTGTGGTTTAGGTTGTGTTGTGTTTCCCAGTGAATTTTTAAAAGATTATTCCTAATTATATTAAGGTGAATAATTAATTATAAGTTTCTATAATTAATTATTTGGGAATTGTGCCTTGATATTGGGTCTCAATCATTGGTACAAGATTAGATAAGGCATGTATAGTATTGTTTGTGGATGAGTTGATCTTGGTGAGGGGGTTACTCCATTTTTTGAGGTAGGTGGACCCTATAATACAAAACCATGTTACAATTTATGCATGATTGTGCATTCATGCATGAGTATATGTGTTCCAGTGAAAGGGATAGAAATCAAGAGAAACCTAGGTAAATAAATAGGGTGTTTTTTATCCACCAAGAGATAGTGTGAGGGTTCTATTGAATGTTTGTGATTTTGTTATCATCAAGAGATTATGTCTCCCTGGAGGTGAGGTTTCTAGTTGTGTTTATGAGATGATCGGGTTTGGTATGAGTTTTTTATAGCCCAGTTAGGTTTTCTAAGGCTATTTGAGTAGGATTTAGAGTCTTAGGCCTAAATAAGATGGATAATATAGTTTTATATCTCACGTATGATGGGGAACACCCTCTTAAAGATATATAAGACTCATGGTGTGTGTGATGAGTAGGATATTACATATATGGATTGGTGAAGTGTGACATAGATGATTTACTTCTTATAATTGGATTAAGATATCTGCAAGGGGAGATATGATATGGTACTTAAGTGAGGGTCATGGTAATAGTCTGGATGACTAAGCATAGGGTATCCAAGGCTCTTAGTGTGAGTTTCTTAGGATGGTCATTATTTAGTTTTAATGAGTTTTAATGTGGGAATTAGAAGATGATATAGACTAAAATATTGAGGCCTAGATCAAGTATAGCATGTGGGTTATGACATTACCATGTAGAGATGAGTGTGTGTTGGCATCAATGAGTAGAGATGGGTTTGGTTTGTAGAACCCAGTAGATTCCCTTATAGGCGGAATTACAATGTTGATAGGTTGGGAATAATTTTCATGTATGACCAAGATGGTTTTAATGAGATTATTATGCAAGGCTAAATAGATGGTGACTTTTATCATTTATGGTCAGACTGACTTAGAGATTGGGACTTCATATGACTTTCACCTAGTTGAAGTATGATCATCCATGGGGCCCACCTATTGATGATGTGGTTTAGCTAGTATGAGAGGTTGGATATCTAAATACCCTCCTTAGATTACTATTTGTATGTTTTGTGGTATGATACAAGATGGATGGCCTTTATTTAAGTGATAAGGTGTTGGTAGGACCCTACTTTGTGTGAGAAGGCATTGGTCAAAGGGGATTGGTGTGTGACTTCTATATGGGATCCAACTATTGATGGTGCATTTTGACTTGTGATAGAGGTTGGATATTATGATTCCCTCCTTAGATCATTTTTTGTATGATAATATGATGTGAGATATATAAATGGGGATCACTTAGTATTGGTTTGGAGTAGTTTTGTGAGAGGTTTTCTATAGATATTCCCTCCTCAAATTGTTTTTTATGTGATGTGATGGTGAGACCGACCGTAAGTGAGAGGGGAGAAACTACTATGTTGTGGAATTAGAGGATATGTGAATCAAATCCAATGTGAGAGGTTGGTGGCATTGTTATGTTATAAGAAAGGATGTGATATTTAAATTGGTATATGACCCAACCCAGAGAGAGTGGGTAGTGGGCAGGAATTGGTAGAAACCCTATTAAGGTTCATTTTTTTCGAACCCAAGGAGAATAGTGTACAATATAGAACATACTAAACATTTGTATCATCCCATTGTCATGCCTCACTTGATGACATGTATTCACTAACATTGACAGTTCAAACCCTACCTGGCCTAACTATGGGGGTTGTATCCAAAATCAGAAAAAGACCCATACTAAGGGCCACTAGACGGAGTGAAATCCTAATCTTGTGTAACAAAATTTCACAAAAAATACTCTCTTTATTCAGGTTTTTATCACAAGGCTGTATTGGGGAGATATAATCAAGATCAAACAAGTAACCAACCACATATACATGTATCACACACATAAGCATCACACACAAGAATCATGCCAAATCATAATTAATCTCAATATTTACAATAAATGAAAACACAATTAATTCATACAAAATTCAATTTTACTCACTGTAAGGAGGAGGAAATGGTGGCGGAGGAGGAGGAGGCGTCGAAAGAGGAGGCAGCGGAGGCAGTGGAGGCAGCGCGAAGGTAGAGCGGAGGCTACAGAGGCAGCGGAGGCTACGGAGGCAGCAGAGGCAGCGGAGGAAGCAGAGGAAGTAGAGGCAACAGAGGCATCTCGGAGGCAGCGGAGGCAACAGAGGTAGAAGAGTAGGAAGAGGAGGAGGAGGAGGAGGAGGAGGAGGCAAAGGTGGTGGTGGAGGAGGAGGAGTCACGACAGAAAAGTAGGAGGAGGAGGAGCTACGGTGGTGGTGGAGGAGGAGGAGGAGCCGCGACAAGAGGAGGAGTAGAAGTAGGTGCCGGAGGAGGAGAATGAGGTGGCAGATGTAGAAGAGGATGAGGAGAAGGAGGAAGCAGTGGAGAGGAGGTAGCGTCGGAGGCGCATGGTAGGTATTCTGTGAGAGCTTGATAGGGTGTGGGGAGGAAAAGGCACGACAAGAGGAGGAGGAGAAATAGGCACCATATGAGTAGAATTAGGTGGTGGCCACGACAGAGGAGGAGGAGAAGGAGGCAAGGACAGAGAGGAGGCAGTGGTGAAGGCATAGGGTAGGGCTTCTGCGTGAGCTTGACTAGGTGCAGAGAGGAGGAGGAGGACCTAGTGGAATTTATAAATCCCGTGGGGACCTTTATCAGCGCTAGTAAAAAGCACTGATAAAGGTATAACTTTATCAGCGCTTTTGTAGCACTGATAAAGGATGTCTTTATCAGCGTTTTTAATTTTTGCGCTGATAAAGACCCACTTTATCCGCACTTTTATAGCGTTGATAAATCCATACTTTATTAATGATAATAAAAGTGCTGATAAATGTATAAACATTATTTTTGAATATAAATACAATATTTTCATATGAAGTAAAGTGCTGATAAATGTAACCTTTATTAGTGATAAGAAAAGTGCTGATAAAAGGATAATTAAAGCGCTGATAAATGTATCATTTATCAGCGCTTTTATCTAGCTCTGATAAAGGCCTACCCCTTTATTAGCGCTTTTTCGTTAGCACTGATAAAGGCAGGCACCTGCCTTTCTCGGTTTTGTGGTAGTGTATACATAATATGTTTATATATGATAATATATATATACATATATATACATATATATACATATATATACATATATATACATATATATACATATATATATATATGGCATGTACATTAATGAAATTCCATGTGTAATACATTTATCAATATGAAAGGTCTTTAAATTTATCAAAAATATATTTTTATGATTTTTATTTCATGTATAATTTTTTAAATATGTGTAAGTTTTTTCACTCTGATTGTCGGTATGTAATATTTTTTGGAATACGTAAGGTTTTTTGGTTCAACAAATATGGTTTTTGAATTTGATAAAAACCAATATGTAATATTTTTATACTTTATATGAATAGTATTTTTAGGGTCAATATTAATTCATAATGATTATATTTCATATGTAAGATATTTTAAAATTCAAACATAATTTTTAATATTTAGCCAAAAATGATGAAATTTGTTAAATATTATACTTTGTAACACCTCAGTTTATCTCTAAGGTAAGAAACCTATTAATTCAAGTTTATTATTTAGTTTTATCCATATGGAAATTTCTAATGAGGTTAAGATTGTTTTGGGAGTATCTAGGGATTTTTTGGAGTCTGGAGCTTATGTTTTTGGAGGAAAGTGGATATGCGCACTGTTAGTGCTAACCATACATCTCTAATTGTTTATCATTTTAGGGTTCCACAAGGTTTATCAAACCATGGACCCTTGACCAATTAACCATGCAAAAAACTACAGAGATGTTGCAAAGGGGTCCTGCATGGGTTGTGCAAGTTTTATGAAACTATGCACCCAACTCTCATGGGCGGTGCCACTTAGGAAGTGACCTATATGGTGGGCACACATTTTCTCCAAATTGTGCAGTCAAGCTGTGCACCCCATTTAAAAGGGTGAATTTACCCTTTTTCCTTTATCTCTTTGTAAAACTAAAACCCTTATTATCTTACTTATTTCTCTAATATCCATCCATTTTGAGATCTCCCTCTCATCTCCACTTAGGATTTAATCTATCTCCTTCTATTAGACTCTAATTAGACTGATGTTCATTACAGTTGATTTCCAATAGTAATTACTTTGATCCATCACCTCTCTTTCATTGTTTATCTCATATTCTACCGTTCAATATTCATTTAGGATAATATTCCCTATTTGTAGGGTATGAGTTTATTATTCCATTTTATCCTAATCCAAACCCAATCAAGGGTTGATATTGAAAGAGTGTTCATCTAAATCCATAAGGTAGTTGGTTTACCTTCCCCTAAAAGTCTTATTATTTACATTTATCATTTTTTTTCTCATGTTAGTTTCATTCTTGAGATACCCCTAAAATTAATCTACCATAATATTTTTCCTAATATGGAACCTGAATACACTTTTAGTCCCCCACATATCATTGGAGGTCAATAAAATCAACTTGTTCCACCTCTTTGGGTGTTCCCATCATATTTCCATATGATATTTTATACGATATTAACCAAAACACCCTTTGTTGTGTTTAGTTTAAGTTCAAAATATGTTTTAATTAAATTAATTAATATTAATTATTGTATTGTGATATGGAAAGAATGATCACCTAACACTTATTAGTTATGAATCAAATGGTTAATGGTATGGGACCATTGATGGACCTTGCCATTTAAGGATAAAAGGCGATGGTTTAAAATGAATGGAAATATTAATTTGGCATGTTTATTAAATTAAAACAGTCCTATATTAAATAGAAGGTTCTTAACACCAATATGTACCTTTTTACTATTAAAGGAGTGGTTAGAAACGATTCATCCTTGATTTTTTAAGGGAATTCCTTGAGCAGTTAAAGTATGCCACCTTGATTCATTGACCCAATTACCAAGAGAGATACCCTCCTATAAATTTGGTATTTGTTTGATTAGTATGTGAATTCCTCGATATAGTACCAATGATTTACTGATTTATATCTAGAAATTATAATTCCTTGGATTCAATACTCAGTTTCAGCTTGATGTCCTTAGGCATGAAATGCCTTGGATTCTCTACGTGGGATCCAATCATACATACCCTGAGATTTACTATGGATGGGACCCATAGAATTTGTTAGACTCTTTTCTGATGGAATTACAAGGTTGGATCCCGTAGATTATAGTTTTACCCCTGTATCTAGGATTCATTGTTTATATACTATGAGCTGGATTGACCTTCTAAGGTCAAAAATTACTTGTTTCTTCTTAGATCCCACTATGAAATTATTATTTATTGGGTGCATTGGTTTCACCTTGAGTACTATGTCATCATTTCTTATACTAATACACATGGTTATATATCTTAAAACCTAACCACATTGAGGAAATATATTAAAAACCTACCAGTTTAAGCTGATGTAGGGATGGTCGGCAGACATCCACTGAGGATTCCAAGCCCGAAATGGTTATTATTTTAGGGTTTTTTTACAATTCTTATTTATTTATCTACACATTGAGGCATTTGTACTGACAGAATGGATCTATATAAACATTGTCTATGGTGGCCAACTAGTTGTATCTCACACCCTATTCAGGCCGCTAATTGGTACCGAGATATTATCAATCGATGCAGGTAGAGATAAGGGAAAGTGCCTGGTCTTGGATCCTTGATTTGAGTATAACATGGGAATTTTGGAGCATGAGACCGAGCCTTGGCACACAATGCTATTGGATATATCCTTCTTTTTATTTTATTATACATGTATTGTATTGTATGACAGATTTTATGTATATATGTTTCTTTTTGAATAGCATTATGACATACTAATCATTTCTATACATGGTGCTGCCTTTGGCCTTGAATATTCTTATTATCAGAATGTTCTACTTCCATTAAATTGGATGTCATTATTATGATTCCATTATTTATTAAATTATTATACCCATACACAATTTTTATTATGAGGACAAGGTCTCCCCACCACACTATCATAGAATATCACTATTATTCCACAACCTCTAGCATACGAGGAGGCATTATTGAGGTCGTGTGACTAATAATTTTCAGATACATATGATTGAAACAGGTTCAAGACATTACAAACAGATATAAAAGCCATTTATTTTCCTAATATTACTATTTTGGGTTGGTAGATTGGAGATTAAAAATGTTTAAGAATTTGGTAACAAGATAGTTTCTCAGAGTATTTAACCCATGTAGGAGGAAAAATCCAAATTTCTTAGGATGAGATTTGGTATTCTAGATTATGACTGTTATGGTTGTAATGAATTCACCTTTGGGTGACATAGACAATTTTGTTTGTATTATTTTAGAGACACCAACCCTAGTAGCCCACAGTCAGTGGTTACTTTATTACATTGTCATAATAAACAAGTAATAACATACCGAAGGACCAAATAGTTTAATAGTTTTGGAAAACTAGATACATTACTAAATCTTATATTACAAATGAAAATAAAAAATAAAAAATAATAACTCCATTGAAAACACCATTATTCTTTTATCTTAAGTTGAAATATCAGTCATAGTATACTTCCTCACGTCATGGGAAAAATAAACATAAGAAAGTGGTTAGATAAGATGCTCTGTTAGGGTATGCATACAAAAGAAGATAAAAATACATAATCTATATAGCTTAGTAAATAACTGAAAACACATTCTAGTTTTTCAATAACTTTAACATGAAAGAAATATGGAACAAACACATTATAATCAAATAATGAAATATTAAATAATCACATATTATTAAAAAATATCCACTTATTTTATAATAATTCAAAATTATCACATGGAAATAAATAGATAATTTCATAATGATGTAATGTATAATGTTGGACATCTGAAACTTATCATCAAGGACAAAACCTAGGCATCTAAAAATACCATCAAGGCCTTATGCCTCGACATCTAAAAATAAATGGGTAAGGCCTACAAAAAAACCCAATCCGGTCTATCTCATGAGACCTACTGATTCATCGAGGGTCTATATCACGCCCCAAATGTTACTTACTAAGTTCAGTACATTCCTCACATGAATAAATAATATAATTGAATCAACATACCATAAAAAATCTATAACTATCCATATTGGAAGAACTTTTCATACAAAATATCAGTACTTCCTAAGTCAAATTAATCTTAAACTATACAAAGTAATATTATGATGTTATTATTAGAGTACATTGTCAAAAAAATATTCAACAAAGGATTTTTACATATATGAAAATTCCTTAAAGATATTACTAAAACATTTCTTGAGTAAAATACCCTTTTTTACCTTGAAAATAAATTTTAAAATATAAAACATATACACAGAATAAAGAAATAATTTTTTTTGAAAATAACTATTTAATATTATAAAGTAATATTCAATGATTTAATGTGAAATTATGGTGAGAAATTCCATTCATTCCCTATAAATTTTAAAAAATTCTTTTCACATTTTGATAAGAAAAATAGTAAAGTACATTATTTGGAAAATGATGGAAATTTTTTATTTAAAACCTTTTTAAAAAGTAAAAAAGGGATGAAAATTACTTTAAAAAATCACTTTGTAATAGTTGAATCATTTTTTAAAACATATTTATAAATCATGGACATATAAGAGAAATATTCCCCAATGAAGTCTTAAATGTAAAAAATCCCAGATAATGATGAGATTTTGAAATAAATCAATACATCAGGTTTGACTTCCTTAAAATGTGTTCAAAACTAAATTATTTTTGTCTTATATTTTTATATTAATTTACACTAGAACCATATTCATATTTATAACATATTATATGATTCTTTTGTAGCATCTTACCACCCGTTCATTAGTAATATTTCATTCTTTTCACTGTTTTGGTTGTTAATTGCCTTGTTTTATCATTCCTATTTTGTCTTGTAAGTACTAGTTCTAAATATACAATGAATTATATTAATGTTATAAATATCATATTTAATTATTAAATACATTTTTGGAATCATTCTTTAATGTTTAACATAAAAAATGAATCCCATCGCTTTGTGGAGAAGGTAAACCATACATACACACGAGCAATGATATAATTTCTAAATGGTTGAAAGAATAAGTAAATATATGTTATATTAATATTACAAAATAAATATTATTTTATAATTATTATACATATCAATTATTTCCATCATTACAACCATCCAAGTAAAGTGGTGATGAAAAATGAATTACACTACTACATGGAGATGGCAAGTCGCACGTACACATATGCAATGTTTCATTTTTGTTAGGTTGTATAAAAGGTAGATTGTGGTTGTTTAATAATCATAATAAAATCTAAGTATATATATGATACTTTATTTATTATTTTATGATGTAAGAAACACATGAATATGAATTATAAGAAGAAATAAATTTAAAAGTATCAGTAAATATGATCACATCTTCTTTAGAAAACATCCTTTAGATATATTCTTAGGGACACATTAGTTGGAATATTTGGAATATCAAGACCTAATTTACTTGTATAATGATTTTAGGAATCTAAATATTAAGGTTATGTTGATATAAAATTCTCAAAGTGGTGTGAGTAATTGAGGGAGTGAGTTTTCTTTTATAATTGAGGTAAGATGCACTTTTGGAATTTCTCTAAATATTTAGTTATAATTAATTAATTTTCTATAAAAATACCACAAATTGGCCATGGATTATATTATAAGATAATATAAAATTGAAATATCATCAAAAAAATAGATTCTAGACAAGTTTTGGAATTATTCTAAATATTATCATTTTGATTATGCCATTAGTAACCTATTTTAATTTTAGCTATGGTCATTTTTTTCAATATTAAATGGTTACAAGTTTGACTTATATTGTATTAGTTGGACCATAAATTGATAATTTATGAAATTTTAAACCATATAATAATCAATAAATATTTTTTATATTTTATAAATATTTTTAAATAATTTAATAAATATTATATTCCTAAAATATCATTATTGTCAGTTTTGACACTACTCATTACTTTGACTTTAATAAAATCAATACAACAATATAAATTCGATTTTTTTAATACATCCCCAATAGGTAAATATAATCTATAAAATTTTTGTATGACATTAATTATCTCAAATTATATTTATTTTAATATTTTAATATAATTTATTTTATTTTTCCATTAATTAAATAATTGCTACATTAGTGTTGTGCAAGCATTTAAGATCATTATTTTTTCACTAAAAATTTAAAATAAATATAATGATGAATATAATTCATTTATATTTAAAGACACTATTTATAGTCTTTGATATCTCCTAGATATCACCAAATTAAAAATGTTATAGTTTTTAAAATCATGACTATGATATCTTCGACTATTCTTTAAATAAAATATTTTAAGGGTCATAATCACTTCATAAGGAATAAATGGTCATATATATTAAATTTAAATACTTATTAATGAAAATTAAAAATAAAATAAAATTTATTCAAGTTTTAGGGTAATTTTGTAGTCCTTATCATTTTATTTTTAACATATATTACCCTATTTATCCTTTACCGAGATAACCAAAATTACCAAGGTCGCTATTCATATAGGAAAAAAAAATAAAAGAGGCCTATTTAATAAATTTGTGCTTCCTGATTAAAAACATAGAATACATTTTATCAAATTTAATACTTATAATTAGAAGAATTTAATTTTAATATAAGTTCATAAGAAACGATAACCCTCAGATTTTCAAAATGCTATTTTAGGAATAAAACTGGATAAATTATTATCCCATGCATAATAAAAATACTATACGAATGTTAAATTTTTTATTGAATATATAATATATAAATTTGATTAAAATCATTCACCAATAGTGACTAATTCAATTTATTATTATATAACTATATAGCATGCAAAAAAATGGTTTTTTAGAAAAACGCTTCTTTTATTGTTATTATTATTAATTTATAACCAATTAATTTTATTATATAAATGTATAAACCATATTTTTTTAAATTTAGTTAGAAATATATATTACTTCCAAATTAATGGCTAGAATATAATGATCACTTAATAAAAGATCTCGGTATGTTTGAACTCGGTGTTGTGTTCATGGAAAGCTGTTGAAGAGGTTAAGTTTTTTGAAAAGTAAAATTCCATAAAATCATGAGGTGTTACATTATTTCAACCTTAAAAAAATAAAATCCTCAAAATTTCCAAAATATCACCTCATAAATATATTTGGGTAGTTCATCATCACAATTACCTCAAGTTCCCACATCAGCTCTTATATTTTATGATTATTTGAAAGTACCTTTACCATTTGAGTCATCCAATTCCTCAACACTTGTTATCTAGTCTCCAGAATCCTGATAGGATCCTCATATTAGGATAAATTAGGTTTCAATTCTATTTCTTCATAAGTGAGAAAATTCATTGGGTATGTCATGTACTGACTTAACAAAGAGATATGGAACACAACATGTACTTTAGTAAGGCTAGGTGGAATTGCTAAATAGTAAGACAAAATTCCTATTATATCTTGGATTTCAAAAGATCTAATGTACCTGGGGATTAATTTATATTTCTTAATGAATCTTATAATACCCATCCCTATATATTCCTTAAAAAATGTGATCTCCCACTTGAAGTTTCAAATATATCCTGTAGTTGTCAGCATAGCTATTATGCCTACTTTGAGCTGGTTTGCTATGGGTTTGTACAGTCTTTACCATTTTCTTTGTTTCTTCAGAAATTTATAGGTGTAAAATATTCCTTTCAATAAATTTGTCCCTATAGGCTGGTGTATGAAATCTCTTTCCATTTAGTGATTCATACACCACCATTCAAATACTTGAAAGGAAGCTATTATTGTCGAAAATTACACCAAACTTAAATATTGATCCAATATAACTTAATATTGAAGTTATTAGAACCTAAAAAAGTATTATAAATTTTGGATAGTTATTTCTAACTTCTTATCAGTTTGATGGTGATAAGAAGTGCTCAAATAAATCTTGGAATTAAGATCCTTTTGAATACTTTTCTATAATTTTGATGTAAATTGTGGATCTTGATCAAACATAATTGAAAGAGGTGAACCATGAAGTCTTAAAAATTCATTAATACATAGTAGTGCATGGGGTTCTAGTGGAAAATCCCCCCTTACTGCAAGAAAATGTGAAGATTTGGTATGTTTATAAACAATTACTCATATTTCATCATTCTTTATTTGAGTCTTTGGTAATCTAATGAAAAAGTCCATAGTAATTCCTTCCCATTTCCACATATAACCGGTAGAGGTTTCATGACTCTTCTTTGTTGTTTTCTTTTATCCATAACCTATTGAAAAACTAAACACTTTGATACATAATGAACAATTTCCCTCTTGATATTACCACTCAAATATGAACCTTCAAATCCCTATACAAAATGGTGCAACCAGGGTGTATAGAGAAATTCAATCTATGAGCATCATCAAATAAATCCCTTTTTATCTCACGTATAGAGGGAATAAAAATCCTCTTTTGAAATTTTATAAAACCATATTCATATATGAAGTATTACAATTTCCCATCATTCACAGCTTTAATATTCTTTTGAAAATTCTCTTTACTAGACTGATAAGTTTTTATCTTTCGCAAAAAATATGATTTGGAAACCATTTGATAGAGGAGTGATGTTTCATCTTACCTAATAATTCCCATATCCATGTAAGTAGATCCATGAACAAAAGATCCCCATAAATACTCATTTTTTTAAAAATCTCTTATCCTACCTGTTCAATGCATCTTCTACCATTTTTTCCTTCCCTGGGTGGTAGTGTATTGAAAAATCACAATCCTTTAGTATATAAAGCCATCAAATTTTCTACATGTTGAGTTCTTTTTGTGAGAAAATATATTTCAAACCCTTGTGATATGTATATAAATCACATATTTTACTATATAGATAATGTCTCTATATCTTCTGAAAAAATATTACAGCTGATAACTCAAGATAATGAGTTGGATAGTTAGGTTCATGAGTTTTTAACTTCATCGATTCATGGGAAATTACTTTATCATTATTCATGAGGTTATAACCAAGTACCTTTCTTAATTCATTACTATAAATCACAAATCTAATATTTCCTGATGATAGAGTCAAGATCAAAGAATTTACCAATATCACCTTCAATTATTCACAACATTTTTCACTTTAATTTGTCTAAATAAACATAACATATTTTTGAGTAAGTTTAGTAAGCGGGATAGCTAATAGATTTTTTTTAAAAAAATTGATGATAGTAACCTGCCAAACCAATCAAACAACATACCTCAGTTATATTTTTTAGTGGATGACATTCTTGGAATGACTTTGTTTTTACATGATCAATTTATATTCTAACCTTGCAGACAATATATCCAAGAAAAGAAACTTTTTTATGCCATAATTCATACTTGATAAATTTACCATATAAATCTTTTATTTTAAGAGTTTCATGAACAATCTGTAATTGGTTCTCATGGTGATCAAAGTTCTTGTAGTACACTAAGATATCATCAATAAAAACTACAGTGAAATGATCAATGTATTCCTTGAATAATCAATTAATTAGATCTATAAAAATAGAGGGTGAATTAGTCAATCCAAATGACATTACAGTAAACCCTTAATGTCCATACGCCATTCAAAATTCATTCATAATTAATGATATCAATAGCAAAGTTCAATCTTTGAAAATAATGAGCTCTATGAAGTTAGTCAAATAAATCATTAATATGAGTCTTATGATACATTTTATTTATCATAATAGTATTGATTTCCCTATAATCAATACACAACCTCTTGTATCCATATTTCTTCTTAATGAAAACAATAGGGCCTCCCCATGGTGAAATACTAGGCCGATTAAATCCCTTACCACTCAAATCCTATATTTTTTTATTCAAATATACTAACACCACAATGGCCATTCTATATAGTGTCTTTGATATGGTTCTTTAACCATGGATTAAATTGATGAAAAACTCAACCTCCATTTATGGTGGATATATAGGAAATTACTTAGTAAATACATCAATTTATTCATGTACAATATGTACATATACAATTAGAAGATCACATTTTTCATCTGTAGATTGTGCCTGCTCTTCTTCTCCAACAATTGCATTTGTAAGAGCTATTGGAGTTGGGTGCAGATAGGAATCAAATGATGATGTCTCCCCTCTAAAGAGAAGTAATTCTATATCTCCATCATTAATCATAATTTCCTTATCTTTGTAATGGTTTTTTGAATTATAATTTTAAATCCATTCCATTCCAAGGATTATATCAAAGTTGACCATAGGTAAAATAATAATATAAGAAAATAGTTCACTTTTTTATGTTAGAATAGGATTTTCTTGACACATCTTTGTTGCAATGAGGTTTCGCCTATGAGTTTTGACTGAAAACTCCCTTCTTTAGGTAAATGAGAAATGCCTATTTTTTTGTAAAGTGGGATAAATGAATGAGATGATCAAGAATAAAATGATTCATTATCTAAATTTGAGGATATTATTAAAGTATCTACCAACATATAATTAGGAAATTAAACCTCAGCTGTAGTGATTTCATATGCTTGGCCTTTTTACCTTGGCCTTTTTTGTGGTTGGTTTCCTTGACGCTTGAGATAGTCATTTGCATAGTGTCCTATCTCTTTACAACTGAAGCAATAAATTGTGGAAGCTTATTTCTTTCCCATTTAATAACTTTCATTATGGTCTTTCTCTCAACATTTAAATAAACCTATATTTCATTTTAAAAAGGAACCATGGTGTTTCCTTCAGTAAGAATCACTTGTTGTAAAATTACACATTTTCTTCCCAATAACGATTAATTTATCTTTCACCCTCTTCTTCCCTTTATTTTCTATAAATTAAAAAGATGTAGATAATTATTTCTCTCTCTTGATAGAAAATGAAATTTTTCCTTCACATGATGATAATGTGTGGGAGACTAATTCCATTTGGAGGGATTACTTTAAACCATTAATGAAATGATCAATATTACAATTTGGATTACATACATAGTATGTAACATGCTTTTACAATCTTGTAACTTTGTATTTATGCTTAGTAACATTCTCTTCCAACCTTTTTTGAGACTTATAAATTGGGTCTCCATATTCACTCATATTTGTGAGGGAAATATTTTTCTAATAAAATCTCATTAAAATCCTTCTATTCCATGTTTTATAAATATTCCTTCTCCTGGGTTTTTTAATCAATTACCAATATTGATCCACATATTTATAGAGATGATAAAATTCCATGAAAAACCTTTTCCTTTCAGTACTTACCAAAGGAAGAGATACATTCTCTAATAAAATTATCCATTACTCAACTATGAATGGATATGTAGTCCCATTGAATGATGGAGGTTTTTTTTTTCACATAAAGTATTTTAAAATTGTTACACAAAATTTTGGAAAGTTATGATCCATGTGGGTAAGTTTATTTCTCATAAACCGAGTCAAATATCCCCATATTGTTATACGTTGATTAGATATTAGTGTTTATCTAGCTGCAACATAATTATCTTATCTAGGAAGGTAATCCCAACATGGATTATCTGATTTGATATGGTTTCCATCCTATTCTCTAGCCACTATTTCTAGACAATGGAATACACTATATTATGTTATGAATCATAATGCATAATTTCAAAAATAGTGAATCAATTAACAAAAATTTAATATTTACATATAAATAATATCAAAATTATAAACTTGGTTTCTCTGGGAATGTTATAAAAGTGTATTATAAAGTTATTTTTCACTAATATATGTTTAACTAAATCTATTTCCAAGGTTTTACTATTATATTATACAAAATGAAAAGACCCCAACCCTAGTAGTCCAGAGTCAGTAGTTACATTATTACATTGGCATAATAAACAAGTAACCCCATCCCAAAAGACTGAATAGTTTAGTAGTTTCAAAATATAGGTACATACTTTAATAATAAATTATAACTGAAAATATAAAATAAAATATATCCAATCCATTGGGAACACTGTTATTCTCCTTGGTAAAACTTATATATTAGTCATAGAATACTTCCTAGAATCCTAGGGGAAATGAACATAAGAAAGGGGTGAGCTCAGATGCTCTATAAGGGTATGCATATAGAAGTAGATAATAATGAATAATCAATATATCATGGTAAATAACTAAAATATATTACATTTAGTCAATAAATTAAACATGAAAAAATTTATGGCATGATTAATTATGATCAAATAATGCCATATAAAATAATAACATAATCTTGAAACATATCTATGGATTTTCTAAAAAATAAAAATAATCACAAGGGAATCAATAAAATTTTTTATAATTATGTAATGAATAATTCTAGACATATGGAACTTATTATCAAGGCCTTGTTCTAGAAATATGAAAATACCATCAAGGTCTTGTTCCATGTCATCTGTAAATAAATAGGTAAGGCCTCATCCAAAACCCAGTATAATCTGTCTCATGTGAACTATAGATGCATAAATGGTATATAGTGGGCCCTACCTATCACTACTATGTCCAATTTATTCCACCCATGAATAAATAATACAACTGAATCAACATGCTTGAATAAAATCGATAACTATCTATATTAGAAGAACTAATCATAAAAAATATAAATACTTCCCCAGTCAAACTGATCATAAACCATCAAAAGGATTATAATGAATGGTATTATTATATTACATCCTCAATAAAAGATTCAAAAAAATAATGTTAACATTGATGAAAATACTTTAAAGATATTATTAAAATATTTATTGAGGAAAATATAATTTGTTTACTCTGAAAATAATTTTTAAAATCTAAAAATTGTGCATGTATTAAATAAATAATTTTATTTGAAAATAAAAAATTAAAATTTTAAATTAAGATCAAAATATTTAATATTAGGAGATAGTGTGAAATTTTGTTCATTTTTTATAAGTTAAAAAAATATTCGTTTCACAATTTTGTAAGAAAATTCATAATGTACCTTGTTTGGAAAACAACAGAAAGATTCATTTTAAAACATCTTTAAAAAAGTAAAAAAGGCATAAAAATTAATTTAAACAATAATTTTGGAATATTAAAAGATATTTTTTGAAAACATTTTTATAAAACATGGATATAGAAGGGAGAAACCCCCCAATAGAGTCTTAATTGTAAACCATCCCGAATAATGATGAGATTATAAAATAAACCCTTAAATTAGGTTCTATTTCCTTCAAACATGTTAAAAAATCCTTAATAATTGTTTAATTTATTTATTAGTTTATAAATGAACCATATTTATATTTATAAAATATTTTATGATCCTTTTATAGCATCTTACCAGCCACTCATTAGTAATATTTCATTATTTTCACTCTTTCAGATGTTAATTTCCTTGTTTTCCAATGCTTGTTTTGTCTTGAAATTCCTAGTTATCAACATGTACATAATTATATTAATGTTATAAATATAATATTTAATCATTAAAAACATTTTTATTACCATTATTGATTTTTGAACATATAAAGTGAATCGTATCTCTTTGTGGAGATGGTAAGTCGTACGTACGCACAAGCGATGATATCATTTCAAAATGGTTGAAAGGAAAAGAAAGTGGATGATATATTAATTTTATAGAATCAAAATCATGTTATAATTATCATATATATCCATTATTTCCATCATTATAACCATACCAGTAAAGTGGTGATGAAGAACAAATTACACTGCTACGTGGAGAAGGTAAGTCATACGTACGCCTGTACATTGCTTTCATTTTTCATAGGATGGATAAATTGTAAAATATGGTTGTTTCATATTCATAATAAATTCTAAGTGTATATATTTTACTATATTTTTTTACTTAAATAATAGATTAAGAGTAGGTAGAATATGAAATAATCATGAAAGAATTTGTAAAGACGATTACATCTTCTTCGATGAACTTCCTTTATATATCTTCTTAGGGATAGTAGGGGTTGTATTTTTAGAAGAAACAAACCTCCTTAACTTGTATAAGGATTTTGGGAAGATATATTGATAGTGTTTGTTCAATATATATGGCTCAAAGTGGTGTGAATATGTGAGGGAGGAGGTCTCTTTTTTATAATTGAGGTGATGCATGCTTTTAAAATTTCTTTAAAGATTAAATTATAATAAATTCAGTTTCTTTAAAAATAACCAAAAATGGAAATTTATTACAATATAATATGAAATAAGGTTGTAATATAACCAACCAATATGTTTTAGAAAATTTTTTGAGTTATTTTTAACTTTATCATTTTGATTAACCCTTAATTAACCTATTTTAATTTTAATTATGATAACAAATTTTTCATGATTAGAAGGCTGTAAGTTTTACTTATATGGAGTATGTTTGAACATAAATGGAACATTTATGACATATTATACCATATTATAATCAATATTTATTATTTAAATATTCTTATTAGTTTTAAATAATTTAATAACATATTATATTTTCAAAATATCATTATTGACAATTTTGACACTATTCATTACTTTAACTTTAATAAAATCAATACAAAAAGATAAAATCAAACCATTTATTTTAATATATCCCTAATATTTAAAGGTAATCTATTAAACTCGTGTATGTTTTTAATTATCTCAAATTATATTTATTTTATTATTTTTAATACCATTTATTTTATTTTTCCATTTATTAAATAATGACTACATCAATGTTGTGAAAAATATCAGGAAATTATTTATTCACTAAAAATTATAAATAAATTAACATGTTGAATATATTTAATTTATATTTGAAGACATGATTTATAGCTAAATATATCTTCTAGATATCAGCAAATTAAAATTTTTATAGTTTTTAAAATCATGAATGTGAAATCTTTGAATTTTCTTTAAATAAATTGTTATAAGGATCATAATCACATCCTAATTGAAAATTGGTCATATATCTGTAATTTTAATACCTTTAGATAAAAAATACCTATATAATGAAATCAGTTTAAGTGTTCAGATCATTTTCTAGTCCTTATCGTTTTATTTTTAACCTAAATTACCTACTTTACCCTTTACCATGGTAACAAAAATTATCAAGGTTGTTATTAATATTAGAAAAAAGAGAACTATTTACTAAATTTGGACCTCATGATTCCAAATATGTTTAAAATTAAATACCTATAAGTTTTATAAATTAGTTTTTAAATAAGTATGGAAAATGTGATAAAAATAACATTTTAGAAAAAGTTGTTTTTATAAATAAAACTAGATTTATTCTTATCCTTTGCATAGTAAAAATATTACATGAATGTTAAAACATTTGATTGAATATGTAATATATAAATTTTATTAAAATCATTCACCAATTGTTACTAATTCTATTTATTATTAATTGACTATATTACACGCACAAATTTTTTTTCTTCAGAAAAACACTTCTTTAATTATTATTATTATTATCAATTGATAATGAAAAAATTTTATTCTCTAAATTTATAAATCATATATTTTTTAAATTTATTCAGTCTATTTATTCCATCCAAATTAATGGTTAGTTTACAACGGTTACATAATAATAGATCATGGTATGTTTGAAGTTGGTGTTGCGTGCAATGCAAGCTATTTAAGTGATTAGATTATTTTAAAAAGAGACATAGCATAAAATATTTGGGTGTTAAAATTATTATTATCATTATGGATTATATTATAATACTTCTATCAATACAATAAGGAATAATTGATCATGCATAATTCTGGGAACCTTAAATATTAACATGCCATGCATATGACTTTCCATATTTATTTTATTACATGCATTTCCTATCTCATGTTGTTATTCCTTCAGTGTTAAATTTTCAATTTTACTAATTTATCTTATAGGTTAAATAATATTTTATTAATGTTTATGAATTAACATATATGTTCTAAAGGGTTTTTTGGGCATTTCAAATCTGGTGGTGTCATGCTTGGTTTGAAGCTTGAGGAGGTTCAAAGGTTCGAATAAGCGATCCTGGCGAAGGTCGTGGCTCATTGTTGAGGTCCCGCCTACTCCCAAATTTTCTTTGGATTTTAATTCTAGTGATCATCTCCCTATTTTTATTGTGTGGTGGTTTTAAATGAAGTTTTGGGGTGTGATGTTCGGGAAGGTGCTGGCATTCAAGGTGGCTCAAGCAGCGTTGGATTTGTCCCTTCGCAATGCTAAGATATCGATAATAGGGATGGGGAGTTAGGTTGTTCAGATCAAGGATTATAAGGTACCCATGATGGGTTTCTTATTATGGAAGTTAATTATGCTTCAAAAAATTCAAAATGATTCAGTGTTACTAGTATGGCACGACAATTTTAGTGATAATGGTGTCAACGAGGTCAAGAAGCAGTGATGATGATGACTTGGGAGTCGTGTGACCTCGATTTGAGTAAGGCACTAGTCTTGAGAAGTTTTTTCAAAATTTTCAATTTGATATTTTAATGTTTAATTTTGTGTTGTTTTTTTAGTTTGGTGATATTCTTCCGCTGGGGTTTTTCTTATAAGTGGTCCCACTTCACCATAAATCAGTTATTTTAAAAATTCCAAAAAAATGTTTTAGAGGGGAAACAACCTATTATAGCTGACTTGAGAACTGATTCTCTATTTTATTAGGGATTAGCACAACTCATGAAGACCATATAGGGTGACCCATGAACTACCCCTACCATGGAAAATATCATGTGAGAGTTTCAACGGTAGAACCCAACAACCTTTTCTAGGGACGATGGCCCCTAGTCTGTTGAGTAATGGTTATAGGACTTTTTTTCTATCTTTGAGCATCTGGAGACACTTCCTAAGATAAGATTCCAACTCACTATGTATATTATTCATGATTTTCAATGTGTTTGTGGGACATTATCACCTAGGTAGATCTTCCTCAGTATATAGTATGGATATACTTTCATGCTGTCTTCATTGAATTTTTATTTCTAGAGACGCTACGAGCTAACCAAGCTAGGTAATTTTTTCACCTTGATCAAGGATCCCTTTAAATTATATATTATTTATACCACTTCAATAAAAATAAATGTTTTGTACCTTATTTATCTAGTGATAATCTTTTTAGATTGATATGTTTCAAGGATGGGATTAGGCATGCCATCTGATCTCAGGTGAATGTCTTCCATTTGACTACCATTTTGGAAATTCTCAAACAAGCCCTTATCAATGATAGAAATTTTATGAAATCAGATGGTACATGTCTTGGTGGTTTAGTGCTGAGATAAGGTAGTAGTTTGTCTAGAAAAAGGAAAACCATCTGGAGGGTTCCTGACAGAGTAGTGGTAGGAAGAGTACCCACACTGGTAGTTCTGTGGTATGATATAAGTGTGGAAGGAAAGGTCATGTAAAATCTAAATGTGATTGAGACATAGTTGAGTGTCTAACCTGTGAAAAAAATGGTCCATATTCAGAGGTTTTTTTTTCCAGAATTTACCATCTTATTCCAGTGGGAGAGGATCTGTACTAGCTCCGCCTTCTACAGTAGGATTTGTAGATCCATGCTTGACTGGAAGATTTATAACCACTATCCATGGAGGATGAGGAGGTCGACGTGGTCGAGGAGGTCCTACTTAGGATACACAACACTAGCTAAGTGGACCCACTCAAGGTAGTTAAGTTGTATCTCATGGTTATATACCATGTTATATATACATAGTACAACTTATACCTTAGGAGCAAGGTGCTAGACTATTTATAATGAGAGGTATGATCTTTTTAGCCTCTACTTTAGTATCTTCCATTTTTTGATATAGGAAATTCACATTATTTTATAACTGTATCTATCATGGAAATACTTATTCTTGAAATTTATTATTTTTATAGAGTGAAAAATTTTGATACTTCAGTGAGAGTATGATCAAAAAGTGTATTCCAATGCATAGAGTAACCACCCGATATTGGTAGTTATCATTTCTTATGGTAATTCTTTATCCTCGAGATTAATATCATCAATATCATTCTTATGATGGGATTATTGGTTCCATATCATAACCTTATTGACTATTATCATTATAGGATGTCCTTATCATCACCCTAGGGTTGTATAAATGAGTATAAGGGTGAATGGGGTGTATAAGAAATTTGAACATGAACGGGGAATCATGGTATGGGCGGTGTGATCGCCTAGATTTCCAATCCTTCCTATGTGACCTGGGAACACATCAGATATAATTTCCTCCTATAGTGAACCATTTTAAGGATTTTTTCTAAATGAATTTTCTAGATTAACACATAAGAGAATGGTGGAGTTCTATATTGAAAAAGTTCTATGAGCTGAACCAATATCCATTCCTCCTTACAAGATGAATACTAATGTGTTACAAGAGATTAATAGATAGTTAGAGGACTTAAAAGTTATGGGTATTATATGGACCAATACTTCACCTAGGGGTTCACCCATAATGTTTTCCAAGAAGGTATATGAGACCCTCATGATTTGTGGATATTATCAAAAATTAAACTAGATTATGGCAATGAACCATTGTCCCCCACCTCATATAGAGTTCCTCTTCAATTGGATATAATGAGTTCATGTTTTATTAAAGATCGATTTGAGGTCAGGCTATCATCAGGTACAAGTTGGGCCTTCAAAAATACCTTGTACAACATTCTGTAGTAGGTCTGAAATTTATGAGTATTTGGTAATTCCATTTGGTTTGATGATAACACTAGTATATTTCATGGATTTTATGAATTAGGGTTTTCACCCATATTTGGATTCATTTGTGGTAGGATTTGTTGATGAAATTTGGTGTATTCTCAATCTCGACACGACCATTTCAAACATATTGAGATCATACTGAATACACTGAGGGAGCACAAAATTAATTCTAAGGTAACCAAATTCCACTTTTAGGTCAATAGAACTCACTTTCTGGGTCACATAATATTAGAATCAGAAGTATCTGTGGAACTAGAGAAGGTGAGTGATGCTGTTTCCTAGGAGCATCCAATTTTTTTTTGACATAAGAAGATTCTTGTGGATGGTTGGATATTACATTCTCTTAATTCAGTTCTTTTAAAGCCTAGTATAAAGTCTTACAAGATTTACTAAAAAGGGTGTTATGTTTATATGGTTTAAAGCCTATAAGAAAGCCTTTCAGGAGTATAAAGGAAGGGTTATTTCAACACTGATCCTGATCCTACTTGAGTTGGGAAGAGGATTTACCATTTATTGTGATGTATAAGGAATCAGGCTAGGAGTCATTGTAATGTAGGTCTAATGAGTCCTATAATACCGGTATCATCAGTTGAGTCCACATGAGAGGAATTACCCAGCACACGATATCAATTTAACAGCTATAGTTCACTCCTTGAATTGTTGGAGGCATTACCTACTTGGAGAAAACCTTGTGGTGTTTATAGACCACAAAATTAATAAATATATCTCTATGTAACATGTCTTGAATATTAGGAAAAAAGAGTATTTAATACTAATAGTATTTATATTTTTAGCTCAACTATATTCCTGGTTAAGTAAATGTTATAGCTAATGCGGTGAGCTGGAGACTCGTACATAGGTAATGAAGGAGGCTAATAGTGGGTGGATGCTTATGGATATACTTTTGAAGATTAAATTTTGGTATAGGAGAGTCATAGGTAGATTACTATTACATCTCTAGAAGTGACCTCTTCACATCTGGATAGGGTGAAGTTGACACAACTTTTGGAAACTGAGGTCTTGAAAAGGTACAGTGTTTTAGGAGATAACCCACCACAATTATGAATTCTTAGTGAGGATGAGATATTGCGCATTCATAGAAATGTATTCATTTATAGATAAGTGTGAGAGGAATTAATATGGGAATATCGTGCTTTTAAATGGGAAATACATCCTAGTAATTCAAAGATGAATCCCGATTTACACCACCAATATTGGTGTCTCAGGAAGAAAAGACAGATAGCTGGCTTTGTTACTTGGTGCTCCACCTATCAGTAGATGAAAATGGAACAACAATGTCTAGTAGGGATCTTACAGAAATTTTCTATTTTAGAGTATATATGTTATGAAGTCACATGGACTTCTTGTTGATATTTTTAAGGCCACCTCAAGTCAGTGACATTATCTGGGTGATTGTAAATTGGATAATGAATGTATCTGATTTTTTAATTATCAAGGAGACCACTTTAGTAGATGATCTTGGAAGTCTCTATGTACCTGATATTATCCATCTTAATGAAGTTCCATAAATTGTTATATCAAGAAGAAATAGTCATTTCACTTTCTAGTACTAGAAAGGGTTTCAAAGGGTGGTAGGTAAATAGGTACTTATGAGTATAACATACCAACCATAGATCAACGACCTGTATGATCATACTATTCAAGTGTTAGAAGACATGATCCAAGCATTCATCATTGATTTTGGAGGTTCTTCCCAAATGGACCGAAGGACTTATTTTTTTATTGATTTTTGATAATCCCCATTTTCAAGGGATGAGGGGGAACCCTTATAAGTCCCATAGGCTTAGGGATTACATGACCCGTAGGTATTAGAGAAAATATCCAAGTTATAACTACATGGAACTGCTCCTCCCTAGCTTCTACATCGTGATGTCTGCTCTTGACCATCACATGGATATTCAACTAGGCTTCCTATGCATGCATAGGCTGGTCCCGATGGGAGTGCCATACTCTCCCTTTCTTCAAAAACCATTATCTTCTGCTCTAGTTAATGCGTCTTCTCTGAATCCTCATATGAAGTCTTATCTTTATAGAGCATGTCTGGCCCATTAAGCACAATTTTTGGTGTCCCTAAGTCCTTGAGGTGGCCCAAATTCTTTACTGGCCTGAAGGCCTTGGGTGGCCCGAAGGCCTTGAAGGACTTGAGGACCAAACCTGTGGCCTAAAATCCCAAACAGATGAATATTTTTGGCTACTATAGTACCGAATAGTACCTGCTACATTACTACAATAGTACATGCTACAATACTCCTATAATACCCCTAGAAATATTTTCTTTTCCCGGATTTGAACTCTAGTCTCTTGGATGCACTTGCTGAGACCTCACCTTCTGGGATGATGCTCTTGTGTGATTTTAGAGGTTCTTTAGAAATTAATATACCTCTAGATGAATTTTCTTATAATAACATAATCCCGGAAAAAATTTAGATGACTCCTTATGTGGACTATATGGTAGGACATGTCGTTCACCCTATGTTGGTTAGAGGCAGAAGTGATAGTGCTACTGGGACCTCATCCGATTCAGGATACATCAGAGTAGGTACCACTAATTTGAAAATGAATGAATACATATTTTTATAGAAATAAGCCTTATGCTAATCACCATCGATAACCTATGGATGTTAATGTCAGGGAATGAGTCTTCTTTATGATTATCAACTAGACTAGGACATAGATGGTTTAGGCAGAAATATAAGTTATCTCCTCGATTCATTGGAACTTTTTAAGTTTTTGAGAGGGTTAGATAAATGTATTATCAGCTAAAATTTCCTCCAAGATATTGATCTATGCATGATGTATTTCTCATTTCTCAATTGTGTTATTTCTACTTAGACCCATATTATTTTTTCAACTATATGATGTGTAGCTATATTTTTATGCTTCTTTTAAGGAGAAACAAATTCTTATCATATATTGGGGAATTAATACTCTATTAAGTAGGTCATTTCCTCTGGTACAACTACTATAGAAGCTTGAAATTGTATAATATGAGACCTGTGAGGGAGAGGCTAAGGTATGTGATCAGGGGACATAACTTTTCTCCAATAATGTTTTACCATCCTCAGAGGGGAAACTCAAGGAAAAGTTGTATTAAGTGTGGGAGGATATAATACCTCCATAATTCTCTAGGTAAAAACATTTTATTTCATGTTTAATTCATTATTTTTATCCTTATTGAAATTACTAATGAGGTTATGCTAATTTCCGGATCTTTCAGGGCTTGTTCGAAGCCCAGATCTTTGATTTTTGGTGGAATCATGAGAGGTTCAGGGTTAGTGAATTGTTAATGCTAACCATGCACCTAAATCCATGTTTCCTTATAGGGTGCCACCTATTTTTTTAAATCCTATATCCTGGAATGCACATATGTTCAAAATGCTAAAAACATGTTATATATAAGACCTACATGGGCTGCACATGATTTTTTAAACTATACACCAAGCTCGTATGGGTAGTTTCACTTAGGAAGTGACCCCACAAAGTTGGAGTATTGTTTTTACAAACCATGTTCCCCATTTTAAAGGGTAAAGTTACCATTTTTTACTTCTTTATTCTTATAACAAAAAATCTTATTTTCTTCCTTCTTTCTCCAACAACCAACCACGTCGAGATCTTCCTCAGATCTCCACCTAGGATTTGATCCATCCCCTTTAATCAGACTCTGATCAGACCACCATTCATCATGTTAGTTATCCAATAGTAAGTAATTTGATCCGTTACCTAAATTTTATCCTTTATCTCACCTTTTTACATGTGATCTTCATGTAGGATAATATGCCCTATTTTTTTTGGTCATTCATCTATTCATCCATTTTCTTCTGATTAATACCCAATCAGGGGATGATACTGGATGAGTGTTCATCTACCACAATATTGTAGGTGGTATATATATTTTCTCCCAAATTATTATTGTTTATATTTGTCACCATTGTTACACACACCAGTTTAACCTATGTGTTTGCCCTAGAATTAGCCTTACTTAAATTGATTTTCTAGTTAGTAACGTGAATATAATTTTAGACTCATATCTGTCCTTAGAGGCCAATGAACTCAAGTTTATCCAACCCTTTAGTTGTTCCTGTAACACCCCAGGTAAATAAAGAATATGACATCTTTATATTTATCCATATTTTTGAATCAAATATTAATATTACTTTAAAGGGGATGCTATGCTCGATGGCGTACCCAATACGCAACAACGAGTTTCTTGGGAATCTTACGTTGCACTCTAATAATAAAATAATATTATTTTAAATGGTAGTTAACATGTAGACGTTGTATTGGTGGGAATGGATAGAAATGACTAAAATATGATTATATATGTTTTTTAAATATTTTTACATTTATCCAAAGGCTTAAAATATAGAAATAATTCAATTTTAGGCTTTTATACCCTAATTTTCACTAAAGGTTCACTTATCGCCTTTTGATGGAGAACTGTCATTAAAAATAGTTTTGATCACTCTTATAAATTCTTTTGGACCAAATAAAACTCTTCTTTAGAATCGGGACATCAAATTTTACTTTGTGTAAATTTTTGGTATTTTTCCGATAAAGTTCATTTTTTAATGAAAAGTGTAAAATGTTGTTTTTTAATTCAAAACCTCTTTTTTTATCTAATTTATTAATATGATTATATTATCTTTTGAATTGGTTTTAAAGTGAAATTAGAAAATATTTTTACCATTAAATCCAATAGTGGTCTTTGGAATTAATTTCACTTTGAAATCGGACTTAAACTAGTGTCAATCTTTTGATACTTATTGTTTCATAAAAACACGCTATTTGCTATGACAACAGGAATTAATTATTAAATTAATTAATGCAACTTATATCTTTTGAATTTTTTAAAATGGACTTCCTTTTTGGAATTCGGAATATCAAATATAGCTTAGGGTGAATTTTTGGTATTTTTCTGAAAAACTTCAATTTTTGATGAATAGTGAAACCACTAAGTGGTACTTATATTAAACTGATTTTTTGTTTAAATGAAATTTTACCACTTCTGTGTTTTCAATTTTAAAAATCCGACATACATGGTTGTCATTAAGAAGTAAAATGTGGTTCAATGGGATAAAAATAATTTTTTGGTGAATAGTAACTTATTAAGTTTTTAATCGCGATTAGTGGTAATTAGTGTAGTTTAGGATAAAAATAATGTTTTAATAATTTGAGATGAGCTTGACACATGTCCTACACTAATTGGATGTGTCATGGCCGACCAAGACAACCCATGGGTCAACTTGGGGACCCCATTAAGCCACTTTGGTTGGAAAATGACATTAATATCTTTTTATTTAAAGTTAAAGTAAAAATGACACAAACATCATATGTTTTACGAAAACAATTTTTACATGGGGTTATAAAGATCCGATTTTTGATTATAAATAGTCATTGGAAAGATAAAAATATTTCCTACATCATAGTATTTTTTTTATAATTTTTATACACTAAATAAATTAAATTATTTATGACATTATGATGATGCAACGATGACCTCATTATTTAACAATTTAAATAAAATGGAAAGATAATGTAAAATCTATTAACTAAACATGTCCAAAACTTATTGGATGGGTGGATTTAGAACCCTTATCACCTTATCCACGAATTATATCAATGTGGGACCTTTTAAAACCGAAACACATTTTCAAATAAAGTAATATTTCTTTACTTTCCAAAAGTGCCCCTCCTCTCCTCTTATAAAAGGCCCCCACCTCTACCTCATTTCACACACTCCTCAAGACTTTGGCTCAGAAAAACCCTGCCCATTTACTCTATACACATCCCTATCCTCATCCTAGAGGATTCACTTTGGGCAGAATCCTTTCAAAGGAAGCCTTTAGGCTCAAATCAAAAGGAGTTACACTTTTAAAGGTAATTCATTCTCTCCTGTTCATTTGTTTTATTTTACTTCTACCACCCCCTAAACTCTTTTTATTTACTTATTTTGTAAAAACACCAGTATCTTAAATATACTAGGATGTTGTTACAAGATTTATTTGAGCTACACTCTCACAAAACTACATCAAATGGTTAAAGAACATACGGTTTCCGTGGATGACGAAATTCTGCCTCCCGAAACGATGATTGTTCAATACTCATTTAACACCTTCAAAGGTGGCCATTATGATGTCAATATTTTTATATATGATATATAATATGTTTATGTTTTCCTTATGCTTCTGTATTTTTCATTTGTGTCTTACCTTTATGGCTTCCATTATGGGTATACGCGATATCTTCATTTTAGGAAGTGCGGACTACCGCCCCCTCAAAGTGATGTGATTCGTTAATGCCATACGTGGGATGTATAAAGGATGGATTTAATGTTATTATATATGATTTTATACTGGAATTATTATATAACTCCATATCATTATTATTTCTTTCCATTAAAATATGAGATAGAAATTAAAGTAGCGTTCATGCGTACGTACGGCTTACCGTCTCCATGAACGGTGCATTTCATTTCTTATCCCCAAATGTAATGTACTATTATAAGTACATGTATATAATGGATATATATGATGAATGATACATATAAAGGATGAATATAATTCTGTAATTAAAATATAAATACCTCTCATTTAGTTTTAATTCCATTAATATGACAAAGAAATGAAAGTAGCGTTCATGCGTACGTACGGCTTACCGTCTCCATGAATGGTGCATTTCATTTCTTACCTCTAAATGATTATGTAATTTTATAAATAAATGTATATTCTGGATATATATCATATATATGATATCCAAATCAGGAATGTCATTCTGGATATAAAGAACCTTTGACCACACGAACAACATGTAATTGTAAGAAGTCCACTTTCGACTGAAGAACCAAATATCGACAAAACAAATATTATTAACTTAAATGATTACATAATGTTTATGACATGGTAATAAGTGATATAAAAGGAATAATGAACTTGAAAAAGGTTCTTAAGGAAGTATAAATTCACTCAAGTTTATTATTCAGGAGATTAAAGAACGATCGAGTCAAGTCGGACCCAAGGTAAGGGATCCTACTCATCTCTTTCTTTTTAAGTACACTTTTTTATGTATTTCCTTTTAAAGATCATATTTATTGTTATTGGGATGTACTTTAATATTAAATTTACTGTAATTCTTATGTTAATGTGATGAGAGACCCTATTCTCTCTCATCAATCCATTTTGGAAGTTTTAAGTGGCGCCGATAGGCTGCCGAATTTTCGTAAGAGATCTAACCTCTCTCTTTCTTTTTAAGTACTCCCCTTTATGTCACTTCTTTTGAGATCCTATTTGTTACGATGGGGGATGTTATTTAATATTCCTCTTGCTGTAAATTTTGTTGTAATGTGATGATATACCCTATTTTATCTCATCAATCCATTTTTGGAAGTTTTAAGTGGCGCCGTTAGGCTGCCAAGTTTTCATAAGGGATTGTTCATCTCACTTTTATTCCCGTGAGATTTATGATATATTTGACACAATTTACTTTGAGTGGTGTATGTACTGCCCAATATTATACACTTTTTGTAGTATAATTTCATTTATGGGTATTCACATCTTCATTTAATGACCCTTCTTCCATTGGGTGTACGTTTCGAAAGTTACCCAACTCGGTAAGGGGACCTTTCACCCTCCTCTTTTTAAAAGACTTATTTTGTTATGTCTTTCAATTCACATAATATTTTGTTGGGATATGTTCTTATATATCCTTATTTATGTAAATTTTATGTCCAAGTTATGAGATACCCTTTATCTCTCTCATCAACCCTTTATGTAAAATTTTTTGTGACGCCGTTAGGCTGTCGAATTTTACCAAGGGAACTTCTTAACCCAATTTCCATTTCTTTGGGTTCAACATGTAGTTATTGAATATGTAATACTTTGAATATGTGTGAATAACCTTTTATTGTTTTACACTTAATATCCACTTATATTGGGTGTATTTATATTTTTCACACATAATTATGAGATTGATTTATCCTTAATTTAAGGATACATTATTTATAATGGATTTAATCTCATTTTACATTTCTTTTGAGACTTCATTGTTGTTATGCACCAATTCACTCTTATATGGTGTGTATACTGTCCTTTGACATATTATATCATGAATCCTTTTATTCTCATGATATTATAAAGTTCGTATTAAATGTTATTCTGCTATTATTTGTATTCAAGAGTCTCTCATTTTGTTAAAAACTCTTTAACAAAAATATCATTTTAAATGTTTTAAAGATTTATTATTCTAAATATTTATCTTTAATGTCCATGTTTTCAAAATGGTTTTCAGTATTTATTTATATGGACATTAATGTTTTAAAATTATAATTCCATTAAAAGCTTCAAAGTGGTATGGGACACTTTGATTCAAAAATCTTTTTTAAATGGTTTTTGAAAATGGATTTATTAATTCAATATATGGGAATTATTTATTGTGATTGCAAATGAAATATTGTTATTGAAATGTTTATATTTTCCATATTTTATGTGTAATAATGGTACTTGGACATTATGACGGGTGGTACCGTGAATACCAGGACGGGTGGTTACATTATAACCTCTAATGCATTGGGTATGGAAGTCGTCCATATGGCTATTCCATTTAGTATGTATGGAAATTGGCCGTATGGCTATTCCATTAAGTGATATGTGTGGAAGTTGACCGTATGGTTATTCCACTTAAGTATGTTTATGTCCCAAGTTACCTTTATATATGTTATGTGTTCTTTATATGAGTTTTATGGTAATCCTTTGGTTACAAAAAGGTAAGTAATGATATTTTATTCAGTGAAGAGTTTTTACTACTTCATAAGGGTGAAAAGTATTACCTTGATAAAGTATACATGGTTTACTTTTTTGTTTTAATAAACTAACAGTTTTTTTGTGTATCCCTTACTGAGTTTTTATGCTCATCCCAAGTTTTTGAAATGTTTTTCACAGGACTTTGCGTGGAATAGGGTCAAGGATGGGATCAAGGGAAATTCATGCTCCCTAAAACATGAAACTAGACATGTTTCTTTTTAAGAGTTTTTATTTTATGGAAATTTAGTAGAAGAGACTACTTTGTAATCTTTTGAGTTGTAATAGTTATGTCCTAATTCTCTAAAACTCTAAACCTGAAAAGATACTCAATGTGAATTATTCATTTAATTCAATTTTAAGTAAGGTTTAAGGCTGGGGCCTTATAGTTGGTATCAGAGGTCAGTTTAGATAACTTTAGAGTTTAGGGTATTCTCTAAGAACAAGTGACATTACCATAATGGTTAGGATTTCAGAAAGAGTGCCAGTTTTAGATAAAGTGAATGAGTAAGTATATCTTAGTATTTATCTTCCTCATTAGTACATGATGGTTATGTTGATATACTCACACTGACCTTTTTGGTTTTAGTAAATGGCTGGATCTAGCAGGCACCAAAGTGACAATGGGTTTGAAGGAAACTATGGTGGTTCTCTGATTAAGATATTGGATGAGATAGGGGATTCAATAAGGAATCTCATAGTTTTTATAAACCAACTATCAAGGAGTCGTGATCAACCACTTCAACCTTGGTGAGTTCTCTAATGCATCATGTACGAGATGGCCAACTCGATGAGGAAATTCAGGTAATAATTATTAAGGTAACCATTAGGGTTTATATGATCCTTAATTTTTAGGTAATTATGGGTCACTCTATGATATGATGGAAAATGAAAGGAATGAGATAAACTTGAGGTTAAAATATGCTATGATTATTTTTGATGATTTTATCCCTTTTTGGGGAATTATTTGATAATTATATAGTTTTGGAAAAAGGACAACACGTAAACCGTGTGACTACCCGTCGCGTCGGACAAAGCTGCGGGAATCGAACCCACAACCAAAGTGCGACTGGTATTTACCGCCTACCACTGGACTACGTGAAGTCCCTGGTTAGTTTGAATGAATCTTTTTTTAAGAGTAAGTTGATTTTGGGTTATTTATGAAAATGATTAACCTATCATGGAGGATATGTGATTAGGTTAATTACTTTTCAATACGAGACTTTAGGAGCAACTGATATTGTTTGGAGATAAATGTTACGATTTAACTTGGAAGACTATGTGACTAAATCCGTCAAATGTTTGGGTTTCAATCTTAGATTGGTTTAATTTGAAGAATTTTATGGACAAATTGATTATAGAATGGTTCTCGTTGATCTTTGGGTTTGGTTGGACAAAGTTTGGTGATTAAGAATAGATTTTCTTTTTATAAAGGGTTATCCTTTTCTGGATTATCTGACCTTGTACTAACCTTTCTGGTTTTGGTTTTGGTTAAAGCCTAAAGACATGGGATGTATATAGTTCTCTTTGGTGGATTAGGTGATTCTCTAGAAGTTTATTATAGTAGTCTTAATGTGAACAAGTCTCCCTAAATACTCGTCTTTTGGAAAAAAATATGAGTTTGATTAAGGAATCTTGTAAAAGTTGAAAGTAAACATGATAAGTGATTATGTTTCCTTATGAATAAATTCCTCAATAAAAAGTAGCTTAAAACAAAATTGTTTTCTATTAACTTTTCCTACTGGGGAATTGAATACCGTTTAACCCATCACAAGTTTGTGATTTTCTCATGGTTAACTTTCTCCTAAACATGTTTTCTATCACTCTCAATCAGAACATGACCCTATGTTTTCTCCTCCATGTCCATGTTTTCATACTTGGAATCCTAGTATGGGTTAACTCGGGTGACCTTTGTACTTATGTTTCTTTATTTTAAAGTGATTGTTTTACCGACTCTTCTCCGATGTGGGACTTTCAAGGATGTTTCCAAGCCCAATTTTAAAATTGCGAGGACGCAATTCCCAAAAGGGGGGAAGGATGTAACACCCCAGGTAAATAAAGAATATGAAATCTTTATATTTATCCATATTTTTGAATCAAATATTAATATTACTTTAAAGGGTATGCTATGCTCGATGGCGTACCCAATACGCAACAACGAGTTTCTTGGGAATCTTACGTTGCACTCTAATAATAAAATAATATTATTTTAAATGGTAGTTAACATGTAGACGTTGTACTGGAGGGAATGGATTGAAATAACTAAAATATGATTATATATTTTTTTTAAATGTTTTTACAATTATCCAAAGGCTTAAAATACGGAAATAATTCAATTTTAGGCTTTTATACCCTAATTTTCACTAAAGGTTCACTTATCGCCTTTTGATGGAGAACTGTCATTAAAAATAGTTTTGATCACTATTATAAATTCTTTTGGACCAAATAAAACTCTTCTTTAGAATTGGGACATCAAATTTTACTTTGTGTAAATTTTTGGTATTTTTCCGATAAAGTTCATTTTTTAATGAATAGTGTAAAATTTTGTTTTTTAATTCAAAACCTCTTTTCTTATCTAATTTATTTATATGATTAGATTATCTTTTGAAATGGTTTTAAAGTTAAATTAGGAAATATTTTTACCATTAAATCCAATAGTGGTCGTTGGAATTAATTTCACTTTGAAATCGGACTTAAACTAGTGTCAATCTTTTGATACTTATTGTTTCATAAAAACACGCTATTTGCTATGACAGCGGGAATTAATTATTAAATTAATTAATGCAACTTATATGTTGTGAATTTTTTAAAATGGACTTCATTTTTTAAATTGGAATATCAAATATAGCTTAGGGTGAATTTTTGGTATTTTTCTGAAAAACTTCAATTTTTGATGAATAGTGAAACCACTAAGTGGTACTTATATTAAACATATTTTTCGTTTAAATGAAATTTTACCACTTCTGTGTTTTGAATTTTAAAAATCCGACATAAATGGTTGTCATTAAGAAGTAAAATGTGGTTCAATGGGATAAAAATAATTTTTTGGTGAATAGTAACTTATTAAGTTTTTAATCGCGATTAGTGGTAATTAGTGTAGTTTAGGGTAAAAATAATGTTTTAATAATATGAGATGAGATTAACACATGTCCTACACTCATTGGATGTATCATGGCCGAACAAGACAACCCATGGGTCAACTTGGGGACCCCATGAAGCCACTTTGGTTGGGAAATGACATTAATATCTTTTTATTTAAAGTTAAATTAAAAATGACACAAACATCATATGCTTTACGAAAATAATTTTTACATGGGGTTATAAAGATCAGATTTTTGATTATAAATATTCATTGGAAAGATAAAAATATTTCCTATATCATTGTTTTTTTTATAATTTTTAGACACTAAATAAATTAAATTATTTATGACATCATGATGATGCAGCGATGACCTCATTATTTAACGATTTAATTAAAATGGAAAGATAATGTAAAATCTATGAACTACACATGTCCAAAACTTATTGGATGGGTGGATTTCAAACCAGTATCACCTTAGACACTAATTATATCAATGTGGGACCTTTTAAAACCGAAACACATTTTCAAATAAAGTAACATTTCTTTACTTTCCAAAAGTGACCCTCCTCTCCTCTTATAAAAGGCCCCCACCTCTACCTCATTTCACACACTCCTCAAGCCTTTGGATCGGCCAAACCCTGCCCATTTACTCTCTCCACATCTCTCTCCTCATCCTAGAGGATTCCCTTTGGGCATAATCCTTTCAAAGGAAGCCTTTAGGCTCAAATCAAAAGGAGTTACACTTTTAAAGGTAATTCATTCTCTCATGTTCATTTGTTTTATTTTGCTTCTCCAACCCCCTAAACTCTTTTTATTTACTTCTTTTGTAACAAAAACAGTATCTTAAATATTCTAGGATGTTGTTATAAGATTTATTCGAGCTAAACTCTCACAAAACTACATCAAATGGTTAAAGAACATACAGTTTCTGTGGATGGCGAAATTCTGCCTCCCAAAACGATGATTGTTCAATACTCATTTAACACCTTCAAAGGTGGCCATTATGATGTCAGTATTTTTATATATGATATATAATATGTTTATGTTTTCCTTATGATTCTGTATTTTTCATTTGTGTCTTACCTTTATGGCTTCCATTATGGGTATACGCGATATCTTCATTTTAGGAAGTGCGGACTACCGCCCCCTCAAAGTGATGTGATTCGTTAATGCCATACGTGGGACGTATAAAGGATGGATTTAATGTTATTATATATGATTTTATACGGGAATTATTATATACCTCTATATCATTATTATTTATTTCCATTAAAATATGAGATAGAAATTAAAGTAGCGTTCATGCGTACGTACGACTTACCGTCTCCATGAACGGTACATTTCATTTCTTATCCCCAAATGTAATGTACTAATATAAGTACATGTATATAATGGATATATATGATGAATGATACATCTAAAGGATGAATATAATTCTGTAATTAAAATATACATACCTCTGATTTAGTTTTAATTCCATTAATATGACAAAGAAATGAAAGTAGCATTCATGTGTACGCACCGCTTACCGTCTCCATGAACGGTGCATTTTATTTCTTACCTCTAAATGATTATGTAATATTATAAATACATGTATATGATGGATATATATGATATATATGATATCCAAATCAGGAATGTCATTCTGGATATAAAGAACCTTTGACCACACGAACAACATGTAATTGTAAGAAGTCCACTTTTGACTTAAGAACCAAATATCGAAAAAACAAATATTATTAACTTAAATGATTACATAATGTTTATGACGTGGTAATAAGTGATATAAAAGGAATAATGAACTTGAAAAAGGTTCTTAAGGAAGTAGAAATTAACTCAAGTTTATTATTCAGGATATTAAAGAACGATGGAGTCAAGTCGGACCCGAGGTAAGGGATCATACTCCTCTCTTTCTTTTTAAGTACACTCTTTTATGTCTTTCCTTTTAAAGCTCATCTTTATTGTTATTGGGATGTCCTTTAATATTAAATTTACTGTAATTATTATGTTCATGTGATGAGAGACCCTATTCTCTCTCATCAATCCATTTTGGAAGTTTTAAGTGGCGCCGATATGCTGCCGAATTTTCGTAAGAGATCTAACCTCTCTCTTTCTTTTTAAGTACTCCCCTTTATGTCACTTATTTTAAGCTCCTATTTGTTATGATGGGGGATGTTATTTCATATTCCTCTTGCTGTAAATTTTGTTTTAATGTGATGAGATACCCTATTTGATCTCATCAATCCATTTTTGGAAGTTTTAAGTGGCGCCGTTAGGCTGCCATGTTTTTGTAAGGGATTGTTCATCTCACTTTTATTCCCGTGAGATTTATGCTACATTTTCCACAATTTACTTTGAGTGGTGTATGTACTTCCCATTATTATACACTTTTTGTAGTATAATTTCATTTATGGGTATTCACATCTTCATTGTATGACCCTTCTTCCATTGGGTGTACGTTCGAAAGTTACCCAACTCGGTAAGGGGACCTTTCACCCTCCTCTTTTTAAAAGACTTATTTTGTTATGTATTTTAATTCACATACTATTATGTTGGGATATGTTCTTATATATCCTTATTTTTGTAAATTTTATGTCCAAGTTATGAGATACCCTTTATCTCTCTCATCAACCCTTTATGTAAAATTTTTTGTGACGCCGTTAGGCTGTCGAATTTTACCAAGGGAACTTCTTAACCCAATTTCGATTTATTTGGGTTCAACATGTAGTTATTGAATATGTCATCCTTTCAATATGTGTGAATAACCTTTGATTTTTTTAAACTTAATATCCAATTATATTAGGTGTATTTATATTTGTCACACATAATTATGAGATTGATTTATCCTTAATTTAAGGATACCTTCTTTATAATGGATTTCATCTCATTTTACATTTCTTTTGAGACTTCATTGTTGTTATGCACCAATTCACTCTTATATGGTGTGTATACTATCCTTTGACATATTATATCATGAATCCTTTTATTCTCATGATATTATAAAGTTCGTATTAAATGTTATTCCGCTATTATTTGTATTCAAGAGTCTCTCATTTTGTTAAAAACTCTTTAACAAAAATATCATTTTAAATGTTTTAAAGATTTGTTATTATAAATCTTTATCTTTAATGTCCATGTTTTCAAAATGGTTTTCAGTATTTATTTATATGGACATTAATGTTTTAAAATTATAATTCCATTAAAAGCTTCAAAGTGGTATGGGACACTTTGATTCAAAAATCTCTTTTAAATGGTTTTTGAAAATGGATTGATTAATTCAATATCTGGGAATTATTTATTGTGATTGAAAATGAAATATTGTTATTGAAATGTTTATATTTTCCATATTTTATGTGTAATAATGGTACTTGGACATTATGACGGGTGGTGCCGTGAATACCAGGACAAGTGGTTACGTTTTAACCTCCAATGCATTGGGTATGGAAGTTGGCCGTATGGCTATTCCATTTAGTATGTATGGAAATTGGCCGTATGGCTATTCCATTAAGTGATATGTGTGAAATTCGACCGTATGGTTATTCCACTTAAGTATGTTTATGTCCCAAGTTACCTTTATATATGTTATGTGTTCTTTATATGAGTTTTATGGTAATCCTTTGGTTACAAAAAGGTAAGTAATGATATTTTATTCAGTGAAGAGTTTTTACTAATTCATAAGGGTGAAAAGTATTACCTTGACAAACTATATATGGTTTAATTTTTTTTGATAAACTAACAGTTTTTTTGTGTATCCCTTACTGAGTTTTTATGCTCATCCCAAGTTTTTGAAATGTTTTTCACAGGACTTAGCGTGGAATAGGGTCAAGGATGGGATCAAGGGAAAGTCATGCTGCCTAAAATGTGAAACTAGACATGTTTCTTTTTAAGAGTTTTTATTTTATGGAAATTTAGTAGAAGAGACTACTTTGTAATCTTTTGAGATGTAATAGTTATGTCCTAATTCTCTAAAACTCTAAACCTGAAAAGATCCTCAATGTGAATTATTCATTTAATTCAATTTTAAGTAAGGTTTAAGGCTGGGGCCTTATAGTTCCATTGGTATTACCATGTGACATTTTATATGTTATTAACCAAAACACAATTTGGTTTGTTTAGTTTGACTTCTAAAAAGGTTTTAATTAAATTAAATAAGATGAACAATTGTATTGTGATATGGTAAGAATGATCACCTGACACTTTTTAACTATGCATCAAATTGTTAATGGTATGACACCTCCCATAGACCTTGAAATTTATAGATGAATGATTATGGTTTAAAATAATTGGAAATGGTAATTTTCCATGATTATTACATGGAAACTATTATATATTAAATTTTAGGTGCCTAATATTAATATGTACTTTTTTATTAAAGGATTGGTTAGACTTGAGGCTACCTTGGATTCCTGAGGGAATTCCTTGGAATGTAGAGGATTCCACCTAGATTCATTGATCTAGTTTCCAAGTCAGATACCCACATTTGAATTTTTTCTTTGTCATATTAGTAAGTGAATGAATTTTCATAGTACCAATGATTCACCACTTTGTATCTATAAATTAAAATGTATTGGATTCACTCATCAGATTCATTATAATATCCTTGGACATGAGACACCTTGTATTATCTCCTCAGGATCCTGTCTTTCTTAGCATGGGATTTACTGTGGATGTTTCCGATGGACATGATTGGTCTCTTTTATGGCGGGATTCCAATGGTGGACCCCTTTGCTTACACTTTGAGCCCCATATCTAGGCTATATATTTTATTTTATATAAACTGGATTGATCTTATAAGGTCAATGATTCCTTGTTTCTTCTTGGATCATACTCTACTATTATTATGGATTGGATTCATTAGTTTCACCTTGGGACCTCTTTCATCATTGGTTATACATTTATAAATGTTATTATATGTTATACCTCGACTACTTGAAAGTCACATATTTTGGCACTACCGACCTATGTCAGAGTTGGTATGGTCAGAAGGAATCCCATGAGGATCCCAAACATAACATGGTTATTATTTTAGGAATTTGATCCCACTTATTATTTATTTATTTTTACGTTGCTACATTTATAGAAAAATACTAGATTTGTAAATAGATAATTGGTGGTTATCTAAAAAGTGTATCTCACAGCCTATTTGGCCTATCGATTATTACCCAAACATACTTCATGGATGCATGTAGGGATAAGGGTAAACATATAGTCTTTGATCCTTAAGGTAGTGTGGCTAATCTGGTTCAGTTACTTATGAGTGAATCAGGTTTGGTACGTTACACCCTTAATAATTTAGGCTGTGACAAACCCAAAAATGCCACATATAAAATTCCACAACACTCAATAAATGATAAATTATATTGTTGATAAAATCTAAAACCTCACAATTATAGTGGTATTTATTTTTTTATAACCATTAAAACAATTGTTTGAGATGATTTATTTTAAATAAAAGTTAAAGTCCTTCAAATTTTAGAGAGTTTTTTATCCCTAAAAGATATCTATATGGTATATCGTAATCCGTGCATTGGGTTTATGGATTTTTTCCTTAAGAATCTGTTTAACGTTGATACAATAATTCTAGATTCATTCATTGATATTCGGTAAATAAATATTTCAAATTGAAGAGGGAAATTATGAATAATCACACTTATCTCCAAGATATCTCATATAACATGTGTTATATTAATGGAATTATTATACTAATACATTAGTATTATCAATAAAAATGAGAATATATATAAGATTATGACATAAATTTTAAAGAGAATAAGATAAAATATTTTCAATTTTCAAGAACAATTTTATTAGTGCAACTTTAAATAAACAAGTCAGAATCAAAGAACCACACCCAAATTATTCAAAATTATTCATTCTATAGTGAACCCGGATCTCCTTTGGATACATACTACTATATTATCTTGATGGAAATATGACTAGTGTTTATTAAAAATAAAAAAAATACGAGTATATATGTTGAATTTAGGATAAATATTTATTATTTAATTTACTTAATTTATCCCTAATGACACCTAAAATATAAATGTTGTCAATTCAAACCCAAAATGAAACATAAAATAAAATAATACATTATAGAATCAATGGAAAAGTTTTTCCCCTATTTGAAAATTTATTAAAGATGAAATTAAATTTTTACCCATACCAAGATTAGGATCCCAATTTTCTTTATTCACTTTCCCAACCTCTTCTCATACTAAACAATACTATAAAGATATACTATTTAACATTTTATAACACCAACACATATAATATAATAAACAATAATCCAAATTTATAATTTTATCCATGTTATTACTTGTTGAGAAATCTAATATATAACACACAGGGGTGAAATACTCTGATGAGTTAGTCTAATAAACTATTATGTGTGGACTTTTAGAATTAGATTGAATTATGTAAAATATTTTATGAGGATATATATGATAATAAATTTCCCTCAGTTATATTTGACATTGATTTCCATTAGTTTTATTTTATTGGTGAGGATGCAAGTATGTATTATGATTTTCAACTTTCGTAAATATGTATAAACAATATTGACTTGATTATTCATCTATAAGGGAGTGACTAGTGAGTTTTTGAATATAATAATCCCAACTTTTATATATAGGTTTTTAGAATATTTCTAGTTTATTTATATAGTTATATTGTCTTGATATCTAAGGATAAGAGAAATAGATTCAGGTTTAAGGATTATTTATATACCACTGAGGTATACTAGTCATTTGTGTTTTATTATAAGTTTGATGCTCAACAATTATTTTTATGCAAATGTTGTAGTCTTGTATTTTTGTTATGTTACCCCATATTAATTGATTAAATGTTATTTTTTATTTTAATTGATCATTTATACTTTATTATTCATGGTTTATTTATTTTCAATTCATTTTATAGACTTTTGTTGTGCTCTTTAGAGGGAAATTCCTCCAATCACTAGTGAAAAAATGTTTTTTATGTTGTTTTTTTTGATTTTTTACATTGATTATTATCTGAAATTACTAAACGAGACATTATAAATATGTATTTTACATTGTTTATAAAAACACTATTGTAAATATATAATTAAACTCCTTTTTTACATTGGTTATTAAATTACTGATGTAAAAAAGAATATACCTTGTTGGTTTTTATATAACCGACCTGGAAACCCATTATCTGAAAGCCTTTCTATGTCAGTTATTTAACAACCAATGTAAAAAGAACTAGTCCACATCAGTTTCTAAATAACTTATGTGAAAGGGCTTCAGGATGAAGGCTTTTTTACTTTAGTTATTAAATAACCAATGTAAAAAATAATACACCATGTCGGTTTTTATATGACAAATGTGGAAATTCATCATGACGAAGATTTTTTACATAGATTATTTAATAACCAATGTATAAAAGGATATTTCATGTCAATATCTATAAAAAATGACATAAAAACCATTAAAGTAAATTTTAACATCAGTTATAAAATAACCGAAGTAAATTTTTTAAAAAATATATCATTTTAACCTTCTTCTTCATTACTGACCAAACCAGAAAAATACAGAAAAAGAAATAAATAGAAATAGGAAACAATAGTACACATTGAAAATTATAACATTCAAAAATAATAATATTAACTAAAAAAACCAAAACCCAACAAAGAAACTAGAAAATACACATTTACAATTACAACATTCAAAATTACAATATTCAACAAAAAAACAAACTAAAACCCAACTAAACCTTTAAAATAATTTTTTCATTATACATGTAAGTGTGTGAGCTCTTTTTAACTATAAGGGTGGGATCCATAAAAAATATACTAATTAAAAGTGAATTATTAAATAAGTGTAATGAAAAAAATGAAATATTACGGAATAGTTTATAAAGAAATCTAACCTGGTTGAATTTCGTAACTATTATGGTTTTAATTATTTCAAACATAAAATTAACACATAATATCCACTATCCTTGATTACATGTTGTTTAGGAATTTTTTTAATTAGTTATTCAATTCAAAATAACATTTTTATGTAATATATCAAAAATTTACTAATTATAAATAAAATTTCACCTTTAATTTTACATATTTGATCTTAGATCTATTTTTTTGTGGGTTTTACAAAGAAACTGTTGAACCAGTGGTTTCTAGTACATAACCCTTTAATTGTGTTTTTTTGGATATAAAGTATAAGGGGGAAATATGGGAGAGTTTGGTTAACTCTAAATAAGTTTTGGTGGTTAAAGGAGATGTGCATAGGCTGTGCATGGTTTGTCTAAACCATGTAGAAATATTAGTAAAAACTGTGCGCAATAGAAGATTTGAGGAATATAGCCTTAGAACGGTGTGTGAATAGTTAGGGAGACCATGAGAGGATGTTGTGCAAGGTTTTTTCTAGATAGTAGCTAACACACGGTTAGCGCATGGTTTGTCTAACCATGCGAACTAATCGTGCACGTGGTTAAAGTGAGATCCTAAAAAAGTGGATCTCACGCATTTTTGCCACTAAGTTGCTCGTTATTTTCATAAGCATCCATTACTAGGGATTTTTCTTCCTTTAAGGTATGATAAGCTCTCCCAAGTGATTTGGAGTCTATCTGAAGGATTCCCTTGGTGTTTCGATCCTGGATTCTTGAGGTATGTGATCATTCTTCTTCGTTCTTGATCAGTTTCTTAGATCTAATTAGATATACTTCTTATATCTTCTTGTTTACTCAGATATACACCTGTTATGGGTAGATATATGAGTGTGTATGCCAAATATGTTTATTTTTTGTCTTGATCTTTCTAGGAGAAGAGATCTGAGGTGGTACCATGAAGAATCAACCCGGTTTCTTGAGCGTTCTTCATCTGTTGTCTAGTTTCATCAAAAACTTTGAGGTAGGTGGATTCTCTCTCGAATCCTCTTACTATAATTGATTATCTTTGTTTCAAATTGGTTTATTTTAATGAAATTGATTTTGAAAAGCATGGAATAAATCTTCTTGGGTGATGATTTATGGTTTTGGAGAAATTATGTGATGTTCGTGAATCGTTGTGAAAAGAGATCTATTTTCTTGAATTTAAAATGATAATTTTAAATTATTAATTTCTTGAAATTTACCAATGGTTTAATAGAAAATGGGTTTCAATAAAAATGTTATTCTATTTAAATGGTTTGTAATTGAAATGGTTTTCATGGAAAATAGTTTTAAATAAAAAAGTGATTTTATTGAAAATGATTTTCTTTGGCATGATCCCTGGGAATATTATGCTGTGTGTTCATATTGCATTTATATGGATTAAATAAAATATGAACTTGTTCTTGGTTCCAAAGGGTTAATGGAACATGTGATACAATTACCTTATGATGACATGGTTGATCGACGAGAAACCGCTCATGAGTATGGAACTATCATCACGTAGAATGCATGATTGGTTGTGTAGATGTGTCGAATGGATTGTGTATTCCAAATGAATTTTTAGAAATGGTTTTAAAAACTTTTTATCTATTTTCTGGAAAAATAATTTTCCGAAAAAATTGGTTTCAATTGCACATGTATGATTTTGGTTGTGAAAGGTTTTAGAAACATGTTTATATTTAGTTGTAAAATGTTTTTTAGAAATTGTTTCATATAAACTGTTTTATGTAAATGTTGATAACTCTTATATCCAATTGGAGTGAGTAGGGTAGTTATTGGGTAATCCTAATGAGTGTTATACTCACCCCTTCTTTGGAACTTTGGTTATCTTGTAGATGCTATCTTCTGGGATAGGGGAAAAGGTAATGTTTCCCACATTTTTAGCACCACCTCGTGATACTTGGGTTGTTCGGTGATTGTAGAGATTAGAGATTGTGAAGCATGGAGTCTTGTGGTATTTTGAGAGTATTTAGTTCTTATTTTTATATTTACTTTGATAATTGTTTGGTCTTCCACTATTTCACACTTTAATGTGGTTTTGAGATACATTAATTTATTGAGTTTCCTTTCATTTGTTCATGCATTATTTAGTGAGCTGTTTGGTTGATGGTTTTACTCTTAAATGGTAAATCATACCCACTTGTATTTGAAACCCTTCAGTATTTATTTATATCATTTATCTTGTTGTGGATGTCACTTAAGGCCATGTAATGATTCGTACTCTTAATCCAATGAGAATTAGCGGGTCATTACAAATAGTATCAACTAGTTCGGTCCTTTCCTAACAAGTAGTTTCCACTTTATTGGTTTTGGATTTGATTCATCCTTGACTATTCCTTGGGCTGAGATCTTAGAAAGGATTAGGATTGTTAGGAGTTTAAATGTATAGAAAAAAGGACATAGCTAACCCATTTATGCTGAATTTCAAGTTACCAGGGAGTTGGGTACAAAAGTGTTGTAAGAACCCAATTCTTATTTTTGAGGTACGGGTGTCTTCTTTTCTCCATTCCTTAAGAGTTTTTGAGAAAATAAGGAAAATGGGGAAAAATTATAAATTTTGGGACTACACGCCGTGTACTTTGGCTATGTGGGATGAGAACACAGGGCGTGTATCCATGTCGGTGATGAATGGTGTAAAAACCGCCTACACGCCGTGTAGTTTGTAGTTACATGCCGTGTAGTCAGTCGAAAGACGAAACAGTAAGGTGGTGGGAGAGGCTGCCAGCTGCGCAACAGTACACACCGTGTAGTCGGGAATACACACTGTGTACTCATGTCGACGGATGAATAGTTTGGCGATGCTGACAGAGGAACAGTTAAATGAAGGAAGTACACACCATGTACTCAAAAGTACACACCGTGTACTTTGTTTTTTCTCTTAAAATGTGAAGTAGGCAACCCTGTTCATAGGATTGTCTTATACCGGATGGGAGCTCATGAGAGGATGGCTGAACCTTCGTGGATATCCAGATCGAGCATCGGGAATCCATTTCTGCTTCCGTCGATCACGTTGGAACCACACGGGTAGGACCTCTATTCTCCTTAAGCCGTTCTTGCCAATTCTTCCTCTAAGGGAAGTTATTTGAGTTTGAATGGGGATTTCTTTCACCTTATATCTACGTCATTCTTGGACGATTTGAGGATCATCGTTCGCGTATACTGTTCTTGGGTGTTTAAGGTAGGTGGCTTGGTGTTTAAATTCCAACTGTTGTGCGTTTTGTGTAACGTTGAGATACATGCCCATGAATGGGGTGTTGTATGGATGAGGCCTTGTTGAATCAAATACCTAGAATATTATAGGTAATTTAAATGTGATAATAAGTTTTTATTTGGAATCGTTGCTTGGATCCAGGACCACCCCGGGGGTGTGTTCCTCTGTTTAGCCATTTGGCCAGGATACCTGTGGGTATGCCTTTATAACCATTATTATAGAAATGCCTTGAGAGAAATTTCATGTTTATTTCTTGTTACATGTCGGTATGGCTGGTTACTTGTTTATCCTGAGGGCAGTGTTGTGATTAGCCTGTGGGAAGTGTACTACTTAACCTATGGGCATCTTCTTCCGTGCCTGTGGGAAATTGATTTTGTGCCTGTGGGCGACACCTCGTACGCCTGTGGGAAATATTCGATATGCCTGTGGGCAGATTACTTTGTTTGGATTATCTTTACCTGAGGGTAGGGGTTTGCGTGTCTGAGGACACTGACTGTTTACATAGAAATTCATTGTGGTGGTTTCTTAATAAATAATTAAATAAATGTTAAATGGAAATATAACTGGTAAAGTTAGTTACTTTTGAGTACTTCTTAGTTTATTGAATTTACTTTTGCACACTGTTGTTGCATGTTTAAACACAGTTGAGCACGAGCCTTTGGTGGGTGCCTACTGAGATTATTTCTCACACCCTGTTTGGGTCATGCTTTTCGGCCCAAACAGATTACATTTCTACAGGTGTGGATAAGGGAAAGGGTCCTTATACAGATACTTGATTGCTGCTGAGGAGTATGTGAGCATGAGACTGGGCTTTGGCTCGTGATGCTATCGGCTGTTTTGTTTTGGGTTTTGCTGTACTCTGTATTGTACTGAACTATACTATTTTGTAACATGTTCTGGTTGTTTTCTTAGAACTTAAGACATGTTGCATCATCATCTATATAACTGTTGGTTATCTTTTACTGTAGTTGTTTATTTTAAATGTGTATGGTTTATTGCTTCCGTCGTTGTTGTATGTTTTATCTTGTATTCCGCTGCACTACAATTTGAAAAATGAGGGCATAGTTTCCCCACTATCAGACCTGGGCCCTCACTGCTAGTCGGCAGCCTCTGGCGTTTGGGGAAATGCGCTTGAGGTCACCTAGTGAACTGGGTTTGGGGCACCCGTTGAGTGGCACTCGGAACCGGGAGGTTACAAAGTGGTATCAGAGGGGTTCTTTTCTTTGAATTAATATTTGGAGACTTATTCATGGATAGTATGGGAATGGTAGTTGGTAATAAGCTGTGCCCGGGTGTAGCTAACCCATGTATAGGGAACCACCAATTTAACTCGTATTGCAATTTAACTGATTTTTCAATTTACAGTTGATTTGATTTTCACCGAAGGGTGATACACTTGTATTGTGCTATCTATAATTAATTCATGTGTTCTATTTCATTGCAACCCAATGATATGAGGTTATTCCATCTCATGTATCATTTAGCCACATGCTATAAATCACATTCCATGCATAGTTCCATGCCACGTAGGTGCATTAGAAATTGCATGTTGTTGTGATAGTTGTTGTGCTCAAAAAGCATGCTGTTGTGATAGATTCTTTGATAAAAATACATTCTATGTGATGGGGTATTGTTGTGTGAGCATGTTTATAGAATGGACGCCAAACTTTGGGTTTTGGGGAGTATGGGCCCTCATTGCCCAGAATATGGAGGATCATTGGCTGTTTATCCGATTATAACACATATAAGATGCCAAAATTTGATTCACGGGGATTATGGGCCCTCACAGATCGGAATTTGGCACTCAGGTGTTGTTTTTTAGTATTTTCTAGGTTCCAGATATGTTTCTGAGGCATACTGTTCGGAAACCCAGTATACACGCCCTGTAGTACCTTAAACAAACTGTGTATGTTCTTCTGTTCGGGAAGAAAAGAAAACTTTTTGAGTACACACCGTGTAGTCTAAGTACACGCCGTGTAGTATCTTTCCATGTCATAGACGGTGTGGGTGGGGACACAGGGAAGGGAATTTCTTGGGGCGAACATGCCGTGTACCGTAAGTACACGCCGTGTAGTGTAGACCCGGAGTCCGCCCGTGTAACTAACAACACAGACAGGGGAGACCTTAATATATACACACCGTGTACACTGTGGAACACGCCGTGTAGTCTTACCTAGGGACCTGGCTGTGTAACTAACAACATGGGTCTATGTAACCCCTTTGTGTACACGCCGTGTGTATATTGAACACGCGGTGTAGTTAGAGCCGTGTATCTGGTCGTGTAACTAATAACACGGGTCGACGAAGCTCGTCTAGTACACGCCGTGTACTTGTGGGACACTCCGTGTTGTCTTAACTAGTAATAGACCGTGTGGACTTAGCTGTGTGGCTGGGAAGACGGAGTGGTGTACACGCCATGTGCGGGTGTAACACACCGTGTAGTATCAAGCCGAGTAGTCAGTCGTGTTACAAATGACACGGGAAGTTGGAAAATTACACCACACATGCCGTGTAGAGTATATACACGCCATGTAGTTTTGTTCAATGGGAGCAGTGTGGCTAGACCATGTAGAAGGACACGGGCAGGGGAAGATAAGTCAGGTACACACCGTGTAGTCAGTATACACGCTGTGTATTCTTGTTGTGCAATCTTAAATTCCTTCTTCCTCCTATTCCCCTTTTAGGTTCCTTCGTTTTCATGCTATGATAATCTTGATCTAAGTGCATGTTTGACCTTGTTGTTTCATGCCATAGAGACGTTCATGCGTTGTTCTCCAGGAGAGCGGCAACGATTATACTCCAGAGATGGTGGGCCATGGGCTACCAGTTGATCCTCCAGCAGAGCCAGATGTGGCGCCATCCGTTATACCGGACGCAGGCTCGGAGGCGCAGTTCCGTGAAGGATTTACGTGGTTCATGAAGACCTTTAAAGGAGCACCGCCAGCTGCCACATATATGGTTGAGCTGACTCGTATCTTCAAGCAGCAGCATCCGCCTAAATTTTTAGAGGATGGAGGACCATAGGCTGCAGAGTCTTGTCTTGGGTCGATGCAGACTATTTTTGAGCACCTAGAGATGCCTCCAGGGCGGAGGGTCAAGCTCGCGACTTATATGCTGCGTGATTCCACCAAGAGGTGGTGGGATGTTACCACCCAATCAGAGCATCACAGAGACATAGCGTGGGAAGATTTCCAGACAACCTTCTATGACTTCTTCTTCCTAGAGACGTTGAGGGCAGATCAAGCTCGAGAGTTCATGAATCTGCAGCATGGCGCTATATCATTGATGGTTTACTCTGCACGTTTTACCGAGCTTCAGTGTTTTGCACCCGTTATGGCGGGTGATGAGACGTTGAGGGCCAGATGCTTCAAGGATGGTCTTTGGTATGACATCCGAGTGCTGGTTAATGTTTTCAGGTTTCCTTTAGTACATGATATTGTGAACCAGGCGCTGATTACAGAGAGGAACCTACAGGAAGCTAGTGCTGTGGGCCAGGGCAGTTCATCACCAGTTTCTGGTACTATTTCTAATGGTAAGAGGAAGAGACATATGGACTTCTCTCAGGGTGGCAGTACTAATCATGAGAATGTTTCAGGTTTCCATGTAATGTGCTACCAGTGTGGTAATGAAGGGCACAAGAGACCTCAGTGTCCACGAGACCTAGTGGAGTGCCGAGCTTGCGGTAGGATGGGTCATATGTAGTGCTTTTGTAGGGAGTTTCCACCAGTGGCTAGTGAGAGGGGTTCTGTGAAGACTCCGCATGCGGGGGTAGGACCAGCAGCTTCTTACCAGTCGGGGAACTGGAATATGTCAGGGTGTGTAGGCAGGGATGGTGGACGTGGTCGTGGTAGCCAGATACTAGGATCTCAGAGGCAGCAGGGTAGGAAAGCTCAGGGTAGCCAGGCTGTCTCGCAGGGCCGCGACACTGGGAAGACATATGCAGTGCAACAGACCTAGAAGAAGAAATATCCCAAACCATCTACTGTCAGAGGTACTATTCTAGTATCTTCTATTTTATCTTCAGTACTTTTCGATACGGTTTCTACACATAGATTTATATCTGTACCCGTTGTGGAGAGACTTGGGCTATGTGTTTCTTCTTCTTATGATATCATGATGCTAGACACTCCGTTCAGGATTAGAACGTTTAGTGTGCATCAGTGCAAGGAGTTCCCCATTGAGGTTGGTGGGTGTCACTCCCTTTGAGACCACTATGTTTTAGAGATGACGATCTATGATGTCATTCTCGGGAAGGACTGGTTGGTTACCTTTTGAGCCTTTGTTGATTGCTATTTTCGCATGGTGAGTTTCACGTCACCAGAGGGTGGAGAGTTTCTATACAAGGGAGAGTGGTATGTTTAGGCGAGTCGAGATGGACCAGAGCATCCTGGGCGAGGTGGTATCACATCCCAGATTGCGAGCTTATATCTGGACAACCATGGGACTTTTCAGAAGGATTTACCTGCAGTGGTTGATCGTTTCAAGGATGTCTTCTCGGACTACTTTCCGTGTCTACCTCTGGAGTGAGAGGTGTATTTCTCTATTGATCTTGTTCCAGGAGTAGCACCGGTGTCCATTCCTCCTTATAGGATGGCTATTCCTGAGTTGCAGTAGCTCAAGAGACAGTTAGAGGAGTTAGAGGAAAAGAGTTTTATCTGACCCAATACTTCTCCTTGGGGTTCTCTTGTCCTTTTTGTGAGGAATATGGACATTACCCTTAGACTCTATACGGATTATCAGAAGCTGAACCAGTTAACAGTTAAGAACTGATATCCCTTGCCAAGGATTGATGATCTTTTTGATCAACTTCGTGGAGTACGAGTGTTCTCAAAGATTTTCTTGATATCAGGATATCATCAGCTACGCGTTAGACCATCTGATATACCTCTCACAACTTTCAAGAGTAGGTATGGTCTATACAAGTATACAGTTATGCCGTTCGGACTCATGAACGCACGAGCAGTTTTCATGGCTATGATGAATCGTGTGTTCCATCCTTATCTTGATTCTTTTGTGGTAGTATTCTTGGATGAAATCTTGGTGTACTATCACACTCGAAACGACCATTCCACCCATATTGAGATCGTACTGATTACACTGAGAGAGCATCTAATATATGCTAATATCTCAAAGTGCCACTTTTGGATGGACCAGATACACTTCCTGGGTCATATCATCTCAGAGGGAGGAGTTGCAGTAGACCCAGAGAAGGTGAGAGCAGTAGTTTCCTAGGAGAAGCCCAAGAACGTGTTTGAGATATGAAGTTTCTTGGGGCTGGATAGTTACTACAAGTGCTTCATACAAGACTTCTCCCTCTTAGCAGCACCATTTATAGGTTTGACTAAGAAGGGTGTGAAGTTAGTTTGGATAGAAGCTTGCGAGACAACCTTCTAGGTGCTGAAGGGAAAGTTGAAATCAGCATCGATCTTGATACTCCCAAAGAAGGTGAAGTGGTATACAGTTTACTATGATGCACCAGGTATTGGGCTAGGAGCTGTGTTGATGCAGGATGATCAAGTAGTTGTGTACGGGTCTCGGCAGTGGAGGCCACATGAGAGGAATTACCCGACGCATGATCTCGAGTTGGTTGCAGTTGTTCATGCGTTGCGCTGTTGGAGACCTTATCTCTTGGGAGAACATTTTGTGGTGTTCACAGACCACAAAAGTCTCAAGTACATCTTTACCCAGCGTGACTTGAACCTGATACAGTGAAGGTGGGTTGAATACCTTCAGTCCTTCGATTCTGAGCTTGCCTATACACCTGGTAAAGCCAATGTAGTAGCTGATGCACTGAGTAGAAAGACTCAGATACAGGCCGTGAAGGATGCCAGTGGTGAATGAAATCTTATAGATTTGTTATCTGAGATACATTTGGAGGTGCACAACAATCGGGGGCTGACCTATCTTTCATCTTTAGCTGTGACTTCTATCCTCCTAGATAGAGTGAGGATGAGACACCTATCTGATTCAGAAGGCCTAGTTCTATGGAATTCGGTGACCAGTGAGGACCCTTCTCCTGGTTGGATGATAGGCGATGACGAATTATTCCGTTTCCATGGATGACTGCAGGTTCCAGGGGATATACGTGAGGAGATGATGCAGGAGTTTCATGCTTCATCTTGGGCAGTTTATCCCAGTGTAACCAAGATGTACAGAGACTTAAGACGTTAGTACTGGTGGCTGGGAATGAAGAGGGATGTAGCTGGTTTTGTTACGAGGTGTTCCACCTGTCAGCAGGTGAAGGTGGAGCATCAGAGGCCAGCTGGGCTTTTGTAGTAGTTACCCATTCCGGCATGGAAATGGGATGATGTCGCGATTGACTTCATGACTGGGTTACCGAGGTCACCTCGAGGCAATGATGCCATGTGGGTTGTTGTGGACCGACTCACAATGGTAACTCAATTTTTTCCAATAAAGGAGACCTTCGGAGTTGACGAGCTCAGGAATTTGTATTTTCGAGAGGTCGTATGTCTTTATGGCGTCCCCAGTTCTATCGTTTCAGATAGGGACGCCAATTTTACGTCTCATTTATTTCATAGTTTTTAGAGGGCACTGGGTACACAGGTGCTTCTGATCACAACTTATCGCCCTCAGACCGATGGTCAGTCAGAGCGTACGATACAGGTGCTTGAGGATATGCTGCGTGCATGCATCCTAGACTTTGGGGACTCTTGGGAGAATCATATACCTCTAGTGTAGTTTGCCTATAATAATAGATTTCAGGAAACTATTGAGATGGAACCTTACGAGGCTTTATATGGTAGGCCATGTCGATCACCCTTGTGCTGGTTAGAGGCAGGTGAGGCAGATTTACTGGGACAACGTCTCGTGCTGGAGACATCTGAGGAGGTCCAGTTGATTCAGAAGTGGATGGCTGCCGCACAGTCTCATCAGAAATCTTATACTGATCACCATAGACGACCCTTGGAGTTCGTGGTCGGGGATCAGGTTTTCTTACGTGTTTCACCGAGGTTGGGGAATAGGAGGATCAGGAGACAAGGTAAAATTTCACCAAGTTATGTGGGTCCATTTGAGATTTTGGAGAGAGTCGGGCCGGTTTCTTATCGGTTGCAATTACCTCAGAGGTACCAGGAGACGCATGATGTCTTCCATGAATCACAGTTGCGCCGCTATCATTTAGACCCGCCTCACGTTTTTTAGCCTAAGGAGGTTGAGGTTGAGGTAGATGCTTTATTTGAGGAGCATCCGATTTGTATCATTGATAGGAGCACAAATGTTCTCCAAGACTGGTCAGTTCCTCTAGTACGGGTGCTATGGCAGCATGGCCGATTGCAGGACGAAACCTGGGAGTGAGAGACCGACGTACGTGCTCATTGGCTAGAGTTATTCACGACAATATCTTCACCACCCTTGGAAGGGAAATTCAGGGATGAATTGTTTCAAGGGGGGAAGTTTGTAAGAAACCGGTTCTAATTTTTGAGGTACGGGTTTCTTCTTTTCTCCTTTCCTTAAGAGTTTTTGAGAAAATAAGGAAAATGGGGAGAATCCTAAATTTTGGGACTACACGCCCTGTACTTTTCCACACGCTGTGTACTTTGGAGAAGTGGGATGAGAACACAGGGCGTGTAGCCATGTCAGCGATGAAAGGTGTAAAAATTTCCTACACGCCGTGTAGTTTGTAGTTACACGCCGTGTAGTAAGTCGGTAGACGAAACAGTAAGGCGGTGTGAACGGCCGCCTGCTATGCAATAGTACACACCATGTAGTCCAGAATACACACCATGTACTCATGTTGACGGATGAACAGTGTGGCGGTGCCTCCAGAAGAACAGTTAAATGAAGGAAGAACACGCCATGTACTCAAAAGTACACGCCATGTACTTTTTTTTCCGCTTAAAATGGTCTGTAGCCAACCCTGTTTACAGGATTGGCTTAGAACCGGATGGGATCTCGGGAGAGGACGACCGAACGTTCGTGGATCTCCAGATAGAGCGTCGGGAATCCATTTCCGCTTCCGTCAATCACGTTGGAACCGTACGGGTAATCCCTCCATTCTCCTTAAGTATTTCTTTCCAATTATTCCTCTAATGGAAGTTATTTGAGTTTGAACGGGGATTTATATCACCTCATATCTACATCGTTCTTGGATGATTTGAGGATCGTTGTTCGTGTATACCATTATTGGGTGTTTAAGGTAGGTGTCTTGGTGTTTAAATTCCAACTGTTGTGCGTTTTGTGTACCATTGAGATATGCGCCCATGAATGGGGTGTCGTATGGCTGAGGACTTGTTGAATCAAATACCTATAGTTGTATAGGTAATTTAAATGTGATAATAAATTATTTTTTGGGATCGCTGCTTGGATCTAGGACCACCCCAGGGGTGCGTTCCTCTGTTTAGCCGTTTGGCCAGGATACCTGTGGTTATGCCTTTATAACCATGATTATAGAAATGCATTGAGAGGAATTGTATGTTTATTTCTTATTACATGTCGGCATGGCTGGTTACTTGTTTATCTTGAGGGCAGTGTTGCGATTAGTCTATGGGCAGTGTACTACTTAGCCTGTGGGAAACTTCTTCCGTGCCTGTAGGAAATTGATTCTGTGCCTGTGGGTGACACCTCGTATGCCTGTGGTAAATATTTGATATTCCTATGGGCAGATTCCTATGTTTGGATTCTCTTTACTTGAGGGTAAGGGTTTGCGTGTCTGAGGACACTGACTGTTTACATTGAAATTCACCGTAGTGGTTTCTTAATAAATAATGAAATGAATGTTAAATGGAAATATAACTGGTAAAGTTAGTTACCTTTGAGTACTACTTAGTTTATTGCATTTACTTTTTCACACTATTGTTGCATGTTTACACAAAGTTGAGAACGGGCCTTTGGTGGGTGCCTACTGAGATTATTTCTCACACCCTGTTTGGGTCATGCTTTTCATCCCAAAGAGATTACATTTCTGCAGGTGTGGATAAGGGAAAGGGTCCTTATACAAGTACTTGATTGCTGCTGAGGAGTAGGTGAGCATGGAACTGGGCTTTGGCTCACGATGATACCGACTATTTTGTTTTGGGTTTTTCTATAATCTGTATTGTACTGAACTATACTGTTTTGTAACATGTTCTGGATTTTTTCTTAGAACTTTAGAAATGTTGCATCATCATCTATATAACTGTTGGTTATCTTTTACTCCAGTTGTTTATTTTAAATGTGTATGGTTTATTTCTTCCACCGTTGTTGTATGTTTTATCTTGTATTCCGCTGCGCTACACTTTGACAAATGAGGGCATAGTTTCCCCACTATCAGACCTAGGCGCTCACTGCTAGTCTACAGCCTCTGTTATTTGTGGAAATGTTCTTGAGGTCATGTAGCGAACCTGGTTTGGGGCACCCATTGAGTGGCACCCAGAACCGGGACGTTACAAGTGTTTTGGAGACACTTATAGGATCTTGGAATCTCATTATCATGGGTTTATCCAATGAGGTGAGAATGTCTTGCATTAGAGGAATGAATTCCCACTGAGATTTCATATCTCATTGTGAGTAATGATTTATGATTTTACACAAATATGTAAATTTTTGAAAAATGCTGAATTTGTTTTCAAATGAAATATTTTGAAAAGAGGATACTTTAGATATTTTTAAAATGGTAGGATTTTCAAAACCAAGAATTGATTTTTAAAAAATGGTGAATATGAAAAATTGTGTTTTTGGAAAAAAATATTGTTATATTTGATGTGATATAATTTCAAATACTAATCAATCAGTTACTAGGAAGTGAGACTTACAGATTTTGTTGTGAGTTTAGAAAATGCCACCTGGTAGGCATCATAGAAACCAACTAGAAGAACACATAAAACTTGGTTGCACCTAGGCCACAGGTGAACCAAGTGATGGTTTATATCATTTTTTAAGAATTTCAATACATGGACATAAGTAACTAGAGGGATGAGCCTTGGCATGTGGAACATTCCATCCAGTTCATGAAGTAGAATCCAACTGTATTCCCAGTTGATTCTGAACCTGAGAAGGAAGAGGTGTGGCTCAGCTGGATGAATCATATCTTTGAGTTCATCAGCACACTGGTGGAGCTAATAGTCAAGATAGTGACATATATGCTTGAGGATATTGCATGCCAGTGATGGGAATTAGTAGTTCGTGCTAAAGTGTATCAAGGCCTTACTTGAGAGGATTTTTAGGAATTGTTTAATAAACAATTCTATCCTCATACGTTCAATATCTAGAGGATGAAAGAATTATTTAGTTTGAAGTAGGTGAGTCTCTCTATCACATAGTATACAACTAAATTCATGACTTTAGTATGATTTACATCAGAAGTTGCGGCAAGTGAATAACTGAAGGCACATATATTCGAATCATGACTAAGGAAAGACATTTGATCAAAGATAGCAGTGCTCTGTATTAATGATTATACAAAGATAGTGAATAGAGAGGCAGAAACTGATCGAGAAATATCATGAGCTATGGGAGGAGGAAGTATGATGATTCCTACTAGAATTGGTGGAAACTCCAATGATGAGAGCAAGTGAAGGAGATATACCTATTTCTACGGTGGGAGTAGGAATAAGAATATGACAATTGGATCAGTAAATCTTCCTCCACGACTATAGATCCAAGCAGGATGCTACCAATGTGGTTACTTTGACCACACAAAGTGGGAGTGTACAATACCACCAAGATCATGGCATAGTTGCAAAAATATGGGACACCTTAAGGGCTTTTGTAGCAGTGTTCTGAGGATGGGTGCTCGAGACACTTCTCAGGCATTGAAAGAATCATATCCTTTAATAGGAAAAGACCAACCAAACTAGCCTTGTCAGTAGAGAAAATCTATCCATGGCGATTCTAGAAATACCATGACTCATCATCAAGGAAAATATCTGCAATGAAATAAAGTACAGAGTGTACTGAAAAAATAACTGTATGGAGTTGAGAATATGATTTTGGATGATCAGACTTGAACATATATGGTGAGAGTTATGATTATTTTGAATTCTACCTATGTGAAAGTACTATTTGATATAGGTGCATCTCAATCCTTCATTTATTCTTGTGTTGTTGACCTGCTATGTTTAAAACTTGAAATGATTCTTTCTGTGATAAAACTACAAACTCATATCAATGAAAGAGAATGTCAAGCCTTTGTGTGCATATCTTTTTTTATAACTGTTGATGGAGTTGAACTGAAGTTGGAATTCTTGGTGTTAGATATGGATGTCTATGATGTAATCCTGGGTATGGATTGGTTGAAAACATTCAAGGCTCACAATGACTGTTATAGTAGAACTGTCAGTTTCAAAAAGGAGGATGGAATTGAGAATCTCTTCAAAGGATAGAAGGTAGTAAAGAAGGATGAAAATGGATTGTTGGAACCCGTGGTGGTAATGATCTCTTACTAGTTGGCGAAGTTGACTTTGACATAAATGGAAGAGATCTTGGATTTCAGTTTTCTAGTAGTGGTGGATTAATTTACAGAATTCTTTCATGAGAACTTCTTAGGGATTCCACCTATAAGGGAAGTGGAGTTTATGATCGATCTATTTTTGAGGACCTATCCTATTTACCTTCTGTCTTATAGGATGGAACTAATAGAGTTAAGGGAATTGAATGTGAAGTTAGAGGAGCTAGAAAGAAAGGGTTTCATTTGGAAAAGTACATCTCCATGGGTAGCCCCAATTGTTTTTGTGAAGAAAGCTGGTGGAACTCTTTAGTTGTGCGTCAATTGTAGTAAGCTTAAACAAGTTACGATAAAGAATCGATATCCACTAACATGAATTTATGATCTGTTTGATCAATTTAGGGGAGCTCAGTGGTTCTCTAAAATTGAATTGTGATAAGGATATCATCAATTGCGTTTTTGGAAGAAATATTTTCTGAAGATAGCTTTCATAAGCTGATATGGCCACTACAAATATGTAGTCATGCCTTTCGGCCTCATGAATTCTCCAAAAATCTTCATGGATTTGATAAACTAAATATTTTAGTGACATCTGGACTCTTTTTTTTGGTGTTTGTATATGACATCTTGGTGTATTCAAAGACAAGAACTAAGCATGAGGAAAACCTGGTGATAGTATTACAAATATTGAGAGATCACTGTTAGTATTCCAAACTATCTAAATATGATTTTGGATATAGGAGGTCCAATTTATTGGCCATTTGATTTCTGGAAATGGTATTTTGGAGGATCATGAAAATATAGAAGTTGTGATCTCATGGAAGCCGCTAAAAATTTTCTCTAAGATACGAAGTTTTCTTGGTCTAGCTTGTTATTATCAATGCTTTGTGCCTGAATTCCCATGGATAGCCTCATCAATGATAGCTTTGACCAAAAATATTTCTCTATTCCAATATATAGAGGAATGCGAGAAGTCTTTCCAATAACTAAGATTTTGTCTTACTTCGACACCTATCATGATTTTTCCAGAATCTGGATGGGGATATGAGTTATACTATGATGATTATGGATCAGGGCTGTGTAGTGTTATTATGAAAGGAGACCATGTTGTGGCTTATTATTCAAGGCACTTGAGAGTAGATGAGAAGAATTACCCAACACAAGAATTGTAATTAGAAGTAATCATTCATTCCTTGAATACATGGCATCATTATCTATTTGGTGAGAAATTTGTTGTGTTCATGGACCAAAAAATATTGAAACACATTTCCTAACTATGAGATTTGAATCTAAGGCAAGGGGAACAGATGGAGTATCTCCAACGGTTTGAATTTGACTTAATGTATACATTGGGAAAATGAAATTTGATGGAATATGCATTGATCATAAAGTCATATGTTCAATTAGCGAAATAAGCTTCAGATTAATGAAAGTTGATGTTAGTCCTCACCAATATGCATATGGAATGTGAAGAACCAGGAGATGTTGTAGTTTTCTTTTTAGCCACACTAGTTCTTGATTTAGTAATGATGGTTAAAGAGACACAAAGGCCTGATGTAGAATTGCTGATTATGAGTTCAAAACTCAATGGTGGAGAGACCATTGAAGGCTAGAAATTTGATGGGAATGCAATGTTGTGGTTTAATGATCAGGTGGTTGTGCCGATAGCTTGTCAAGAACAAATTATTCATGTTTATCACAATTTGATATGGAATGTACATACAGGTACACATAAGATGTATAAGGCATTGAAGGTAGAGTTTTGGTAGAGCATCATAAAAAGGAAAGTGGCTGAGTTTGTATAAAAGTGATTAACTTGTTAAAAGGTTAAAGTTGAGCATTAGAGACTGGCACGTATGTTACAGTCTTTTCCTATCTGAGTGTGAAAATGAGAGAAGATAACTATGGATTTTGTTACAAGACTTCCAAGAATGGTCCATAAACATGATTACATATGGGTGATAGGGGGTCAACTTACCATGTTGGCCCATTTCATCCCTATTCATGTAACTCATACGGTGTAGGGTCTATCCAAAATCTACATCCAAATTTCTTTAAAGAGACATGGCATAAAAATTTAAATCATCTAATATATAGACTCGAGGTTCACATCTCATTTCTGGAATTATTTATAGAAAGCCCTTGGAACTCAGTTTAATATGATCACGACGTACCATCCTCATACAAATGGGAAATCTGAACAGATGATAAATTTTTTGGAAGACATGCTGCAAGATTTCATAATGGATTTTGGTGGTTTATGGGAGGAGCAATTACCCTTAGTGGAGTTCTTACATAATAAAATCTAACAGGCCTCGATATAGGTGGATCTGTTTGAAGCATTGTATGGGTGTCCTTGTCATTATCCACTATGCTGGGTGGAAATATGTGAAAATTAACTAGTTGGCCCTTTCCTTGTCCCAGAAATAATGGAGAATATATAGTTGATCAAAAATAAGATGGAGATGGATTAGAGTCATCAGAAATCTTATGCGTATCCTTCCCAAAGGCCGTTGTCATTTTCTGTGAGTGATCATGTGTTCATTAAGATCTCTCCAAGACTTGGGCATCGTCATTTCAAGAAGTAGGGAAAGTTATATCCCAGATACATTGGCCCTTTAGAGATATTGGAACAGGTTAGAGATGTGGCATATCAGTTTTCATTTCCACCACAGTTCAGTTCAATGCATAATTTGTTCCATGTATCTCAGTTGAAATAGTATCATCCTGATTCTGACAATGTGATTAGATTGGATCACGTTGACCTAGAGTTGGATGCTTCATTCTTACATATCCCAGTACGGATTATAGATAGAAAATATAAAGTCTTGAATTGAAAAAGCATCGGTTTTATGTGGTTTTTTGGACAACATGGTCATATTCAGGAATAGACCTAGGAAGGTGAGAAGGAAATGAAAGAGCAATGTCCAGAACTCTTTCAGGGCAGTGATGGTTTTCTACTTTCCAGGAATGGAAAGATTGATGGTGGGGAGAATTTAGTACCCCTAGTTTCTAGTATGTAACCATTTCCTTGTGTTTTTAAGGATATAAAGTATAAGGGGGAATATGGGAGAGTTCAATTAATTTTAAATTAGTTTTTTGTGATAGAGTGGAGGCGCATGGAATGAACACGATTTATCCAAAACATGTAGAAATATTTGTAGAAACCATGTGCAAGAGAAGATTTGAGGTCGATAGACCTGACATGGTGTACACATGGTTAGGGAGACCATGAAAGGAGGTCATGTGAGGGTCTTTCTAGATAGTATCTAATGCACATTTTGTCTAACTGTGCAAACTAACCATGTACGTGGTCAAAGTGAGATCCTAAAAAAGTGGATCTTACATGTTTTTGCCTCGACATTACTTCTTTTTTCTCCTAATTAGCCATAAATTATGATTTGTCCTCCTTTATGGTATAATAACCTCTCCCAAGAAATTTTGAGTCAATCTAAAGGCTTCCCTTGGTGTTTTGAACCCGAATTCTTGAGGTATGTGATTTTTCTTCTTTGTTATTTATCGATTTATTAGATCTACTGATATATACTTCTTCTATTTTATGGGATTCTAAAATATACACCTTTTATGGGTATATTTATGAGTATGAATTCCAAATAAGTTTAGTTGTGGTCTTTATCTTTCTAGGAGAATAGATCTAAGGCAGTTCTTTAAAGTATCAACCTGGTTTTCTTGAGTGTTCTTTGTTCATTGTCTAGTTTCATCAAAACCTTTGAGGTAGGTGGATTCTCTCTCAACTACTCTTACTAGAATTTATTATCTTAGTTTGAAATTGGTTTATTTGAATTAAATTTATTGTAAAAATCATGTAATAAATCTTCTTTAGTTTTCATTTATAGTTTTGGTGAAGTTGTGTGATATTGGTGAATTGTTGTGCAAAGAGATTTAGTTTCTTGAATTTAAAATGATTATTTTAAATTATGGTTTTTTTGAAATTTCTAAATGGTTTGATGGAAAAATGGGTTTCAATAAAAATAATATTTTATTGAAATATTTTTTCATTGAAATGGTTTTGATGGAAACCAGTTTTCAATAAAAAGATGATTTTATTGAAAAGGTTTTTCATTGGCATGATCCTTAGGCATATTGGGGTGTGTGTTCATTTTTCATTTATAGGGATTGGTTAAAATATGAACTTGTGCTCAGTTCCAAAGGGTTGATGGAACATGGGATATAATTTCCTAGTGATGACTTGGTATATCGATGAGAAACAACTCATGATTATGGAACAGTCATAGCGTAGCTTGTATGATTGGTTGTGTCGATGTGTTGAATGGATTGGGTATGAAAAAAATATATCAAGAAATGGTTTTAAATATTTGTTTAGTTATTTTATAGAAGAATAACTTTCTAGAAAAATTGGTTTCAATTTTACTTGTATGCTTTTGATTATAAATGGTTTTGGAAACTTGTTTATATTTAGTTATAAACTATTTTTGAGAAATTGTTTCATATAAAATGTTTTATGTAAATGTTGATAACTCTTATATCTTTTTGGAGTGAGTAGGGAAGTCATTGGGTAATTCTAATGAGTGTTATACTTCCCCATGCTTTATAACTTTGGTGCTCTAGCAGATGCTATCTTCCGGGATAGGGGCAAAGGTAACGTTTCCCACATTTTTAGCACCACCTCATGATACTTGGGTTATTCAATGACTATAGAGCTTAGAGCTTGTGAAGCATGGAGTATTGTGGTCTTTTGGGAGTATTTAGTTTTTCTTATTATATTTACTATGATAACTGTTTGGTCTTCATTTGTTTCACACTTTTATGTGGTTTTGAGATATATTAAGTTGTTGAGTTTACCTTCATTTGTTCATGCATCATTTATTGAGTTGTCTATTTGATGGTTTTATTCTTCAAGGGTAAATCATCCCCACTTGTATTTGAAACCCTTCAGCATTTATTTCCATCCTTTAGCGTGTTGAGGATGTCACTTAAGGCCATGTAATAACTCATTGTACTCTCAATCCCAAAAGAATTAACCTATCATTACAAATGGTATAAACTTGTTCGGTCTTTTCCTAACAACCAGTTTCCACTTTCTTGGTTTCGAAGTTGATTCATCCTTGTATATTCCTTGGGTTATGATCTTAGAAGGGAGTAGTATTTTTGGGAGTTGAGATGTATAGAATAAAAGGACGCAACTAACCCATTTATGCTGAACTTCAAGTTACTAGGGAGTTGGGTACATAAGTGTTTTGGAGACACTTATAGAAAATAGAAATATGTATAAATTTTCCCTAAATTTAGTATAAGGAAAGATTTATGTTATTCCTTACATGGAAAATTTGTTTATCACGTTGATGAAAAACTTATCTCTAGTTACAAGTTCCATGATATCTTTTTTTCAAAATACATGTAGTTATTTCTAGCCAACATACATTAGATTCCATTGTAATCGTATAAACACCCGCCAAATAATTTGAATATATTGACAATATGTCAAGATTACTAAAATCTATATCTAAATCCATAACCATTTATATTTTTTGTTGGATATACAATATTTATTTACCTTTAAAGTATTCATATAAATAAATAGATAAATATATTAACTTTGAAATGTTAAAATAAATTTAATACAAAAAATGAAATAAAAGATTAAATATACACAAACCTCTATGGTAATATATCAAATAAGTCTAGATGGACAAACTAAAAAGTGGTCTATACTTTGTGCAATTGTTTTCACCTCATCTATAAGTAATGTTACTCTATCTGATATATCTTTAATATCCTATATAGTGACCCTATGATTCTCTATATTTAATTATTGATTATGAATGATATTTTCAATATAATATATCAGCCCATATAGAAAAATATGATATAGATCATCAACATATAACTCACAGTTACTAGGAAGCTATGGATGAGGGAGTGTAAGAGTGGGATAAAAAATTGGGTCTACAGGAGGAGGTGGAGGAGGATAAAAAATGGGTTTTGTAGGTGAAGGTGGAGGAGTGGGAGCTACAGGCCGAGGTAGAGTGCAAGATGCAGTCTGAAATTGTCTTTGGATGTTTTCAAACATGGAATACACTAACGCTATGATTTTTTACTCCATTGTCACATTAATATTCTAAACTTAAGCCTCAAAAGATTCTATTTTTTATTATAAATACCCTTCATTGTAGAAACTGAAGAATGTGGTAACACTTTTCTTATCGATGCACCCGCTGGGTATCCTTTCACCTGACCTGGGTTTTCGAGCATTCCTAATGTTGCAGATAAAATATCATGCCTACCCTCAGCTAAAAATACCCCATGTGTTCTATGATCCTCAAGATAATACTGTATAAATTATTTAAATTTTTTTAATGATTCAAAATATTTAAAGAATTGAATTAACATAAATAAATAAATAAAATAAACATCTTACAATACTCTCAACTACAACCCTTGATTATTCTGTAAGATATTTCCCCTTTTTGATCATCTGATCCCTCTTCTGTTTCCTATGTCTATCTGGGGGGGGGGGGATAAAGGGGAAACTTCTCGAGATCTTGAAGACTCCGCTCTCAGTTTTTGTAAATTTTCAGCTATTATTTGTTCATCTAATAAAGTATACCCTCCTTGAGGTAATGTATAAGGGTATATACTTTTATATTGGATCTCCTGATGAGATGTCATCGATTAATATAAATTAAGAATAATAAATCATTTAAAAATCATTCATATATATATAAAATTATATAAGTTTACATTTACCTTACAAAAAATGCTTCTTGTCGTATAATTTTAACATATTTTTTATATCCATTTTCATCTATAAAAGGATATATATCATATGAATTGTGATCTTTCCTATGCAAAAAAATGAAATCATATTTGAGGGTTGATTTGAAATCCCTCCATCTTCTATAAGTCATTGATAAATATTTCCTCCTATCTCTTCTGGTGTTAGGTATATCAAATGTCATCTGATAAGAAGGGGGAAAACATATATTAATATAAAAATTTAAAGATTAGTAAAACAATAACAAAAGATCTTACGAAAATGGTCTCCCACAACTAAGATAGTGTTGCTTTGTCCACACTTCTCCAATCATTAAACAAATTGTTAACTTTTCTTTTAACCTAAGTTGACACAAAACTCGAGAATTGTTTTGAATTATAACCTCTTGGAATATCATTATCATCAAATTTTACCACTATCCTATAGTCTTGACTACTAACAAGTGATAATTTTGGTAAATTAGTGCTGCCATGTTTACGAACTCTCGAACTCTTATTTGCCAATGTGGGAGTATATGAAGAAGGTCAGAGGTTATAAAATGTTCATGTTCCTCCCCAAAGGTATGACTAGGACGCTCATCTCCCAAAGTATGTGTTTGATCAGCTGATTGATCTATCGTTATCCTTAAAATCAAAGAAACAAAAAATTAGTTCAAAATATAAAAAATTATATATTACATTACTAATGTAAATAAAAAATGAAAAATTATGAAACATAAAAGTAAACTAAAACTTAACACATTATTATTTATATTTTTTATAGTTAACTAAAATGATAACTAAAATGATATATGAAATTTCATATAAGTGAGTGAAAAAAAAATCTAAAATTGGTGTAGGAATATTAAAAATAGTAAATATGGTAAACTAAATACAACTAAACTAATATAAATATAGTAAAACAAACAAAACAAAACTAATATAAATTTTTTACTTATTTTTTTAATACGTTAAGTAATGGTAAACATGGTAAACTAAAAAAATAAAACTAATATAGACAAACATTTTTTACTTATTATTTTTAATACATGTTTTAAAGAAGAAAAAAATTAAGATATCTAACATTTTATGGAATTAATGAAAGTAAAATAGAAATAAAAATATGTTACCTATAATAATAAGAATATATTAAAATATTTTTTTTTTCAGATTCCTTCTTTAGGATCATTCCTTATAGAAAAAATCATGTCTATTACATGATCATCATTTTTAATTATTAATCTTTCCATGGAACTAGGGATCTCACATAAATCAACATTTTCGTTAAGATGATCGTCACCAAAATATTATTTTCTTCCTTATAAAACAATAGACCATTGCATATAGGATTGATCAAGAACATAGTTTTTTTTCATGTGTTTCCATTATAAAAGAATCATTGGTGTCTTCCAATCTATTCAAATTAGCAATTTTAATTCCAAATTAATTGTGTATGAAACTATTTTTATAGATAAACCAATTGTATTTTAAAACTGTAACTTTAAATTTAATTTAATCGACCTCCCATATTTCTTAAATCACTCCATAATATGCACTTGATGCATAAATTGGGTTTTTGTCTTTATAACTCAAAAAATGCATTTCTTCTATGAACACTGGTACACCATTATTCTGAACTGCACTTCTTTTATCCTGGTCTTTCTAATGAAATGTATATCCATTAATGTCACACCCAAACCAAGTTATCACATTTATACTTGGACCATCCAGTAACCATATTAATGTTTCTGATTCATCTGATCTACCAAGCACTGTATTTTTAAACCATGGAAAAAATGTTTTGTTATGATCATTCAAAATCCACATTTCTTTCTTCTTTGGATGATAGTGTTTCAATACATTAATATGAAATGTTATATATGGTTGAGCATCATATATGTTATTCATGATGTATAAATGTACCTTCTTTATCAGTTCACCTAAAATAGACTTTACTTTCAAGCTACAAATCCCCTTTCACCCATAATTAACTCATTTATGGAGAGATGGAGGCAAACCAATGTGCTCCACTATAGAAAAGTAGCTTGTAAAAAACTAAAAAACCTCCTTATAAATATACTTTTCAACAATTTAGGGTTCATGTCGATATATATTCTTAACATACCCCTTTAATATCTTTATATACCTTTCAAAAGGATACATCCAATGTTGATATACAGGTACACTAATCATTATTTCTCAAACAAAATAAACCATTATATAAAAAAATATGGAGGAAAATACATTTCTGATTGAAAAAGTATATAAATTGATTCATTTTCCAAAATTTTCAAATCATCCAGATCAATCAGCTTATTAAAAATTGAATTGAAAAAATAACACACCTTCATGATATTCTTTTAGACATTTATGGAAAATATTCAATGTAATGAAATAGGTATAAGTTGTTGTATCATGATGTGACAAATCCTGAGATTTCATACCTATAAACCTAAAATACTTTAAATATAATTTTATTTATATTTAGAAAATAAACCTTTGACACTTTGATATCATGAAGACACTAACCAAATCTAATTTTCTCCCTCTTGTATAAATTATGAAAAGTTAGGAGAACACATGTTCGCCTTCCATTAGGAGTGAGAACTAACTCCAAATTTATTCCTGTTGACAGTAATCCTAATCTTTCATTCAATCCATGTTTATTATTTCCTTTAATATCTAACAATGTTCCAATCAAGATATCATAAATATTCTTTTCCACATTCATGAAATCAATGTTATATTTCAATACATGATGTCTCCAATATGGTAGCTCAAAATATATTTACTGTTTCTTTCAAATATGTCTATCATTACCAAATTTATATGTCTTTCTAAATGTCACATCAAGGTTTTATACGCTCTCAAAATAGTGATCAGTGGATAAAGTTTTTAGAGAAACATCAAATTCTTATAAGCCATTAAATTCCTTTTTTATCCTTCTATAAGAGTGATCCTTAGGAAAAAAATTTTTATGACCCATGTATACTATTTTTCCTCCCATGATTTAATTGATAATATGAAGTATGTTTTTCACAAATCAGACACGCTTTATAGCCTTTAACACTGTATCCTGAAAAATTTGCATACACCAAGAAGTTATTTATAGTGAACATAATCATTGCATGAAGTTGAAAATATTCCTTTTTATAATAATCATACACCCAAATACCATCCTCCCATAAGAGTTTCAAATAATTAATTAATGGTGAAAATAAAACATCAATATCATTTTTGGGTTGTTTTAGTCCAATGATCATTGAACTCTACATGAAATATTTGTGCTTCATAAAAAATTCATAAGATAGGTTGTAAATTACCATTAAAACTTGCTATAAACTATGTGTGATTCAAAGGCTTCTATTTGGATTCTTTCCATTCATGCACAATCCAAGTATGACATTTCTAACTTTATTTTTGAATATAGAAAACTAGTGATCAATTTTCTTCCACTCCAGAAAATCAGTTGGATGACATATTTTTTCATCACATATCCACTCATCAACACACCATCTTAACCTTTTGGAATCATGTGAATTAAAAAATAAATATTTCAAAAAAGAATTACAAGAAGATACCAAAATACTATAGTAGGGGTCTCTATAACCTCTAAATCATCCTCTGATTTTTTTTCAACTTATACTGTGATGTCCCACATTTAGGGCACTCTAATAGAAATTCATATTCCTTCATATATATCACACAGTCATTCGGGCAGACATGTATTTTTTTTGTACCCTAATCTCATCCGACATAGTATTTTCTTCACCTTATAATGTAAATATAGAATATCATTTTATTCAGGAAGAATATCTTTCAAATTTTTTTGCAAATCAGTATAACTTTTATCACCCCATACATGATTTTCCTTAAAGTTAGAAAATCTTAACACTAATTTTAAAACCATAAAATCTATACAACCAGGATACAGTGGATTTTCAGCATCACCATATAGACACTCATTTTTTATTCTTTCTCAATTTCCTCTTCTTGAATATCATGAATCCTTTCTTCAATTTCAATAGAGGTATGATCTTCAAAGTATCATTAATAATAGATCTGAAATTTTACGCAGTTTCATTATGCTAAATCCAAGGGCTGTAACTCGAATTAAAACCATAAAAAATTAAATGATCTTTTATACCTATACTATTAAAATTCTTAATATTTAAACATTTCATGTATGGATAGAAAAACATGTCATTGTTTGGAACATTTAATTTAGTAAATTTCAAAAAGTATCAACACCTTCCTCTTATTCCTTACTCATTTGATGTGCCCTAATCCAAATTCTACTCATTATTCCTTATAAAAAATATCAAAATTATATATCTTGTTAGGATAATATAATTTTATATTTATATGAAATATGTCATAATTTTAAAGTAACAAAATCTTGAAATATATAACAAATATATGTGTATTTGAAAAATATAATTATAATTTTATACAATAATGGAAGATAAGTTTAAATATAAATGATAATTCCTAAAAATATATAAATTGAAATAATTTTAAAAAGAAAATATAGTTAGATAATCCAATTTTATATTTATATGAAACATTCCATAATTTTAAAGTAACACAATTTTAAAATATTATATGATGAGGTTTGGATGTGGATGGAATTTTTTTATTACTACAATATAGATTCATCCCATGAATCCTTTATCTCAACAATAGTATTTCCAACATCATTATCTAAATCTAAAACAAAGATAAAATACAATTATTAATAATTCTTATTTATATAAATTAAATATAATTAATGTAATGGAGGTTTCTATTTCTCGTATAATATTACGAAATAGAATGAAACTAATGAACTTCCATTGTTGGAATGAGGATGATGTTATTTCTCTATAACCCATAGCATACAAGTTTTATTTTAGGATTATTATATTAAATTTTAATTATTTTTATCTTTGGATAAAATTATGATTTTTTGAAAAATTTTCTTTCTAATTAATTTTGTATTTAAACTGGTAGTTATATATATGGTTTGTTCACCATTGTTTGAGGAATGCATATCACGTGAGGAATGCATATGCAACATGGTTCTCGGGGTTCCATGTTGTCTAAAAAGTGTACATGATTTCCAACCTCTCATGGGCACACCTTGTAGGAAACAAATAATATATTTGTTCTAATATTGAGGAATGTATATAATAAAAACAATAAATTTAATTAAATTCCTAAAACATGGACATATAGTGAATACATATTGTGTAATTGGAATAAAAACCATGTCTCGCATAAATTATCACTTGTATTGGACACTTAATTCCTTTCTATCTATGTATGAAATAACATGAAGAAATTAAACAAGATGGTATTATGATATTTAAGTAACCGAAATTGCAAAACATAGAGTAAGGGGATCCGTGAAATAGAAAGATTGAAATTGAGGCGTGTGAGGATTAACTAAGATTTGTGAGTCAATCAGATAGGTTAACTAATGAAAATGATGATGAATGAAGCTAGAAAATGTAGTTGGTGGCCATGGGATCGAAGAAAGGATTTTAGGGTTTCTGTATGAGAGAGAACCAAGTCATTGTCGTCGGATCAAAAAACATCATAGTGAATCCAAACGAGGATTCATAAAATTTTTAAATGATTTATCACATCAGTTATATAATAACCAACATGATAAATAAATTTTAATTCAATTTATCACGTTAGTGACTATATAACTAATGTGATAAATTTCTTTATCATTTCAGTTATGGAATAATCTACATGATAAAGCAATGAGATTAGATTTATCACGTCGGTTATTCTATAACTGACATAAACAATTCACTTTATAACATTGGTTATTAATTAATTAAAGTTATAATGTGAGATATGTTTTTTATCACATCGGTTATTATATAAACGATGTGATAAAGTAATATAATTCATTTTTAACACCGATTATAATATAACCGACATGGTAAATAAATTTTTTACTTTTTTAATTTATGAGATTAATACCCTCAACCTAAGTTTCCTTCCCATGGACTATTGGAGGCGATATTCAGATGTCAAACTAAATATGTCTTTTTTCCCTAGTGGGTTCATGAAGGAATTGGGTTCTAACATATGATGTTCATAGGGTTTATGCATTTGGTTTTTTATTCTTATCTTGATATGTTTTTATGGTATTTATTGATGATATACTTATTAATTAGAGGCTAGAGGAATAAATTTTTGTGTATTTTGGGATGGTTTTAGGACATCTTCACCATCATTAGAAGTATATTAATATATTAATGTACATGTTTTTTACATGAGAAGTTTATTTCATTGGAAATGTTTTTTCCTCAACAAGGTTTATATGTGTATCAATTAATGTTTAATACAATTTTTTTCTTAGAAAGTACTTAATAAAATTTTAGATGCGGTTATTTTTATTGGTTTATAATATTATTATTAGAGGATTGTCTCTATATTTTTTATGATTAGAAATATTTTGATAGTTCTAAACCAAAACTATAAGGATTTTATTTTGATAGAGTAATGAGATATGACTTTTGAGTGTTTGAAGTAGAAGATGATTGGTATGCCTATTCTTAATTTACTTATAGAAGGATTTATGTTTTTGGTTTATTGTGATGTTTTTAATCATATTTTGGGTTTCATGTTGATTTAAGAGAGTGAAATAATATCTTATATGGCTATAAAATAAGGACCGCATGAATGTAACTATGGAATTTTTAACCCTGAACACATAACTATTCTATTTTCATTAATGTTATAGAGACATTAAATGTATAGAAAAAGCCTTTTTTTCATTATGGATCACAATAGTTCTTATAATATATTATCCTAGAGTTATTATAACCAATGTGAGATAATAACGGTGGAAATATTTAAATATTATGATTTAAAAATTTTATATACACTAAGAAAATATAATATGGATGGAGATTAATTGAGTATCAATACATATATTAATTTTTCATGGGAAGAGGATGATAAATGATATATGGTGGGAATCTCATGATAATATTGTTTGACCTAAATGAAGCTTGGTGGCAAAGGATTTTCAAATCTAACGATGGTATATTACCCCCATTTTTAATATAGTGGAGGAGTATCAACAGGGAGACTATGAAGTTTTTGTATTGAGAGTCCAGATAGTCAATAAGGATTCTCTAGATGGTTAGAGAGAGGATAAGGAACATAAGGTATTGTTTCATGATAATCTATATATTTCTTCAAGAATATTTGGATTAATTTTTCACAAGTTCCATATCATATATTTATTGTTGAATTGTCACATTTCAATGTTGTATCATTCCATGAAGAAGAATTTTTAGTGGTCTTGGTTGAATAAATCCATGTGTTATCTTGTATTCAGGTTTCTTATAAGTGAGTGAGTAGAATCTGAGTAATAAATTAAAACATGTTTTTTAAATATTCCATTATAAAAGTGAGAGATATATCCACAGATTTTGTGATAGGGTTTCCTTGTGAATTTAAAGGACATGAGTTTATTTGAACTATTTAAGTTCAATCAGAAAATTCATCTCACCTTTTTATTTAGAAATTTATTTTAGTAAATTGTTTGTCCAGAAATTATGTTAAGGAGGAAATAAAGCTTCATGGGGTTCCAATGATGATTATTTTAGACTTTGATCCTTGGATTACATCGTGGATGAGTTATAGATTTAAACATGATTTTGTGTTTATATTATTACTTAATATCACATCCCACCCACATACTGATAATAAAACCATCCCAATGATTCAAACATTAGAGGATATATTGGGATCTAAAACTTTAAAATTTTAAGGATTTTTTGTTGATAATTTATCATTGGTTGATTTTATGTATAAAAAAGTTATCACTCATCTATTGGTATATCATTTCTCAATTAATTTTATGTATTTTCATGTCGATCACCTTTTTGTTGGAAAAATATTACTAAATCATTAATCATTGAAATATATTTAATACAATATATAATAGAGAAATTATAAATGATTTATGAGCTAATGAATATGATGTAGAGTTAATATAATTATATTTATAATTAGAGGAGGGGAATACAAGAGTTTCATATTATTGATCATGTGTTTTTGAGGGTTTTATCTTTTGATGGATGGACTAGAGGTTTTTGAGGTAACAAGAAATTTTTGAGGTTCTTTATAACTTTGAAGGTATTAGAGGGAATTGGAAAAGTGGTGTATTTCATGGAACTTCCACCACTTTTAAAGATTTTTCATGTGGTTTTCCATATTTAAAAACTCTTGAAGTACTTTCATGATAATTATAATATGATACATTATGGTGAAATTGATATTTAGAATGATGTGTCATTTTATGAAAGTACAAGGGATATCTAAGATCATCAATACAATATATTGAGCGGAAGATCAACTCATTATTATGTTGTATATGGACATGAATATTTGGAGGAGTATAAGTGGGAATGAGTGTCATAGATGAAAGACCAACATTCTAAGTTATTTTTAAACTTTTTTTCCATATGATTATATTATAAAATTATGAATTAATAAATGGTAATTTTTGAATTTTATATTGATATTATAATTTTGATCTTTTTAATGATGAAATTAAACTGAGATGTATATATTAAATTTTCTTTAGTTTGAAAGATGAAATTATTTTTTCTTTTAATGTATATGGTGGTCCTTTTAGAGGATTAATTTTTTTAGAGTATATAATGTACAATTCAAGAAATTTAAATATTAAAATTTGGTAAATCTATAGTGATTTCACAAAATTTTGGGTTAGAATGTGTAAAATGGGGATTTATATTATTTTAAAAGTGAGTTTTAGTTTAACCAATAGATTGAAAATATGTTTTTTCCTTTGGTTTTATGATTAGTGTGAATTTGTATTATTGATATATGTTGGGAGAGGTTTTACGAAGGTTGAATGGTTACTTTCATGGTTAGGGAGGCCACAAAACCTAACCTTGAAATGTGATTTTCTAGAAAGATTTGAATTCACATTTAACAACATTTTTATATGATACCATGTGTTGTTCCTATGAATTCAAGGTTTTGAGGCAATGTGAGCTACATGGTTTTCTGTGTGGTTGTGGAGACCATTTAGAATAATAGTACACATGAAATTATAAAATGTTATTTAACCTTTTACTAACATAAAATTCCTATTTAACACCCTAAACTAACAATAAATACCTGATATGATATTTTTGGATTCTGTGGAATGATTTTGGGCCTATCTTTTAATAATTAATTAATTTTTAATGTTTAATGAATGAATAACTTCTATATTAAAAGTGAAATCCATAAACATACTTTTACCCTTTATCCCTATCTTATATCTACTTATATTATTCTATTTGATAGAATATATCTATGAATATCAAATATTTTAAATTTATTTTTTGGGATTTTTTATATATGTGCGAAGTTATTTTCAATTATTTGTATCGTATGAGAATGGAAATATTAGAGGATAGATCCCCATTTCATGAATTAGATCTAAAATAATAAAATGAGGCATGTGATTTAATAAAATTATTCAATTTATTAGTTTTTTGTATTTATAATAATTTAGTGGTTATGTATATATATATTAATATGGTTATATAGACAAGATAAAGGTGTATGTGATTTAATGGGTTGTGTTGTTGAATCATTGATTTCTTGTTACTTAAATAATAAATATGTATTATTTTAATATTTTTAATTTAATGGGGTAAAAATTAATGGATGGATGTGTATTGGATATTTTATTTAGAGTTTCACTTATATGATGTGTTATTATACCGAGACAATATATATATATGGTATTTCAAGGTGGATTTATGAATGTGTTATTCCATTGAAAATTATAAAAGGATTAAAATATGGAATAATTAGATCTGGTATTCCAAAATAGAATGACCATAGATTTCATACTATAGATGACGATAAATGATGTATCATTATATGATATTTAGTTATGACATGATTGATTAACACAATAGTAACCAAATAATAAATGGTTATTTTGATTAGAAGTTATGATGATATTGTATTAATTTGATTCCTTTGATATGAAAACTAGATGTGTAATCCTTGTTATTAATTTAGTAAATATTTAATGTTTTTTTATTAACATAATGAGATGATATGAATCATATCGATAAGATTTATTTTGGGACAGATTAAATTGAATTGATGGGGAGTCAAGTGTTGTTTAATATGTGTATATATTTTAATATTTTGTGATCATTTACTATTTTGAGGACCATATTTTAAGTGGTGATGAGTTGTATTATTTCTTAGTATGTGGTGGTTAGTAGGAGTTGGATGGGTTGTTTTTTACCTTCATTACATTTTCAGTATGTTGTGATGTTTTATATGTCGTTTTTTGAAATTTAGATAATTTTATCTTAATTGTTGTGTAATATTTCATGTATTATCCTAATTAGATATATTTTTCATGTCATTATAGTATGTGTTGAAGTTTTGATGATTAGTTTGCATATATTTTTTCAAATAAAATGTGAAATGAATCCTATAAATTGATATTTATACCCTTGGTTCTTTTCTCCAAACCATTTCCTATTAAAGGTAGGCTTCATGGGTCACTGTTGAACATGTATCCAACTCAAGAGTCTTGGAAGGATATATTCATGGTATTGAGTGTGTTTTATATTGAGAATTTGGAAACATTTCACACACTAAAAGTTACACTATTAGAAATGAACTCTAGAGGAGACACTCCGAACATCAATGTATCAGAACATGGAAGCATTGCTTCACCAAAATTAATGTGTTGAGGTGAACTTCACCCAAGTCTATTTACTCCAAAATCATAGAAAAATTCAATATAATAAGACAAATGTAATAATATAAAAGGTACTAAAGGTTTTATATGGTTTAGAATTTTTTATGTACTCAATGGGAAAAACATTGTGGTATTAATTTAATTGGTAGTATAAAAGTTTTAGTAACTATGACTTGGTAGCCACATAGATCACTAACTCATGTAATCAGACAACAACTCAGAATGTGGTCCTACCCCTCTTTTATAGGTCAAACCACTTTTTCAAATGGTCACATTTAATTTCTAATATAATGGGGATCCATTCATTTCATTGTGTAACTACTAACTACCCATTACTTTACCAATCCGAAATTCCAATCAGTATCAGAAGAACAATTCTACTATGACTCATTTATTTTAGAAAAATCCATGATGAGAGTGATTCAAAATTTGAAATTTCTACCTTTCAGTGATCTCAACATCTGTGAAACTTCTAGTGGGTTGACCACCATGTTTTGTATCCTTCAGAAATATGAAACTTCTGATAATCATATAACAAAACCACTATGGCCTATTTTCACTGACAGTACTAGGATAAAGGATTCTCTATATTTTATCTTTCCAGTAAAACTACACTAAGTCTTAAAGAGACTTCACAATACCAACAATATTCCTATTGAATAATTATTTAAGGGATTCTATTAAATCCTCTAATAATTTTTAAAACACCAACATTTTATATTATGATGCTTGTATTGCTCCCCAAGTTCCTTCCTATTTACCTAAGTACAACTGAGGCACAATGTTGCCACAAAACTTCCTGGACTAAACACTAGGTAAACATATCAACTGGGTTCTGTCATCCAACTATCATTTAAAACGCCATCACAACATCTCCCAGAAAATTCTAGATATTATAGTACTTAGATCGATGTTATTCATCATCATATGTAAAATAAAATATTAATTTAATTGTATTTCACTATGATTATCACAATATAGAAATTAACTTTCATGGATACTTCAAAGATCATCAATTAGCTTTCTCGAACATACCATCTTCTTTACTACTTCTATTATTTATATATACTCTAATTCTATTGTGGAGAGAGTTGTCATAGTTTACATCATAGAAAACCAACTGGATATTATTATACCAAATGTTAAAACATAGTTGGTCATACTCTTTTTTGAAATCCATGTCTCCCTCAAATTCCGTTTCTTCATACCCAACCATTAGATTGTCATCTCTGAAGCAATGTGAAAAATATTCAATTCCTTTAGGATATCTTATAATACACTTTATAGCCTCCCAATGTTCTATCCTCATATTTTATAGGAACCAACTTACACTCCCGCTACATGGGGAATGCTAGGTTGAGTGAACACCATGGAATATATAATAATTCCTACCAATGATGCCTATTGTATTCTCTCCCTGTATATTTCCTATTATTAAATTCACGGTGATTATTATTTTGAGAGATTGAAGTGACTGAAAAGTGGATTTGATAAAACTTTACATCTGATCATTATAAAAATTTCAATGATATTACATGTATACACTTTTTTCTTTATTATAGAACCAAACTTTCAGTCTTCCTATCACATTTAATCCTCATTCCAAAGAACATTTTTTCTTTATCATGAAATTTATTTTCAAAATTTCTAGATAGTTAAAATTTTATATTTTGAATACATTAAATTAATGGACCCACCAGAATCATATCATCCACATAAAATAGTAATATGTTGAAGTCCCCCTTACTAAATCACTTTAAGTAAAAACAATGACTAGAGTTTCTCCATATAAACACATTCTTTTTTATGAATGATTTGAACATCTGATTCAACTTTCTTAATGCTTATTTTAAACTATAGAGACTTCCATTGAGTTTTAACACCAATATTTGATTGCGATGATCCAAAAACCCAATATATTTCTTTATAAAGATTTATTTTTCTATATCTTCACAAATAAAATCTATCCTCACAATGGTTTGATCAATATATTGTTATGGTAAATCAACCAAACTAAGTATGGATTGAATGGTAGTGTTGCTTACTACCTAAGAAAATATTTCTTAGAAGTTGATGCCCTCATTCTACTAAAACCCTTTGACAAAAAACCTTTCCTTACCTCTTCTATATACAATATTATTTTTTATCTACAAGACCCAATTGTTTTCATATTATTTATTAAGTCTGCTAGCTCTAATGTTTTATTCACATGAAGTGATTTTGAATACTCCTACACATACAACTCCCTATTACTGAAAACATCAAGGCTAGATTTTTATTTTAGGATCTCTCTTCCTCCTCTACCCCTTTAAATTAATAATTTCAAGTCATTTACATACCTTTATACTGATTATCTAACTATTTTAGATCTTAGTAATGTATCCTATTATTAAGATATCCTTAGAAATGAATCCTATGGAACTCAGGACCAAACTTCACTAGTTCTTGAGATTCTGAGTATCAGATCCTTTTTAATTCTTTAGAATTTTTGAACTAATGGTATCTCTATTTTGATCAATATTGATTAAAGTTTATTTTTTTCCTTCAACGTTCTTTGCATCTAAATTTTCATACCCCCATTGGACCTTATCTTTAAAGAGAACATTTCAAATTATGATTACTTTCATCATGATATCATATAAAAGTATAAATCCAGTATAATTTTCTATATATCCCATAAATAATATTGTGTGATACTTATATTCAATATTGTATCAATTTGTAGAATCTGTAAAAATTTTATCTACTCTTTTAAAGACCTTAAGGTTAGCTAATTATGATGCCTTTCCTATCCATAGATATTTCAATAGTTCCAATCATAGTTTTTATTATGGGATTATATTGAATAAATTGGATATTGTATTCATTATTTGCACCCAAAAATTATTAGGAATTCCTATATTCAATATCATACTTAAAACCCTTTCCATCAAAATCCAATTAATTATTTGAGATATTTCATTCTTATCAGGTGTCCTATCTACTATTTTCCATTCCCAAAGCCTCTTTTCCTATAGATGTTCCAAAAAATTCTTCTATTTTACACACCACTATTTTAAGATCTGAAGAATTTTATCTTACATCATATCTCCCTTTTTAGTAGAAACTGGATTGGTGCACCCCTAAGAGGGGATGTGTGAATTAGTGGTCTCTAAAAACATTTATGAATTTATTTCCTTATAAATTCATCATCCTAGACTTATTCAATATTGATCAACTCCTTCCTGTGTTAGAAAACCTTACTTAGATAATGAAATAATTAAATTTATAAAAACATACTGACTTCTAAAAGGATTGGTATTAAGACATACTACTTACCTTGGTTTCTTATGTTCCCCAATCCAGGATTATCCACTATTGTTAAATAATTAAATTATAAGTGGAGTATACTTCATACAACTTATACAGATCATAGTTACACTAATATTTTCTCATCCAGAGTCTCACTAACAACCTGACTATGTCTCACATGACTTTTTATTACTAGCTTCCCACTATACTGTCTAACAAATTCCCTCTATAGTCACTGAGTTTAATGATTGTCTTATTTCACACCCCGAGTCACATAGGTTTTATAGAGTCTCACCATATATATACAACAATTATTTTGAATTTATTCCTATAATTTAATATTTAGTTATATAATAGATTACTCTATACCAATGAGATAGATCACTTTATTCTCATAATCAGCTTCATCAAATGCAAGAATATCTTAAAAAATATTATACAACTTGTTCAATACTCAAAAATTATATTTATATGTATTTTGAACCTGACCAACTTTCTATATATCTTTATGATCTCCTATGATCTTCCAACCTAGTATCTCCTCAGTTAGATTATGTAACAAAAAAATGTAATAAGATCTTCTTTTTCTAAAACATTTTCCTTCCTCAAACTGACCCTAAAATGATAGTTGAAACCTTCTTCTTCTTGAAAATAAAATGGAATGGAAATATCTTATTCTTATTCCATAGGTGTATTCAGATCTTATTTATAGCACAAAATCTCTCAGTTTCTCTTATTTTCTCTACACACTATAGATTCACTCCGTTTTTTATATCTTCCTACTCGACCAAATGATTCCCACTCATAAGAATGAGAGGTTCATTAATTATGGATTTAATTTCCTAATACCATATATGGTATTTTGAGGATGAAATTATCTGACTGTATAATATCATACTTATAAATAACCTAGTTTGGGTTCCCATAATTACATGCATGTTTATTTTTTAACTCAAAGGTTATTCCCAAAATACCCTTAATTATAGATTATTCAATTTGAAATTGGTCCCAAAATATATTGAAAAAATATCTATAGAAGAAAAAATTTCATATTCCTCAACATACATCCAGATAAATAAAAAACATTAATTTTTCATACATGAATAAATTATAAAACAATTAGATATCATAATAATGAAATTTATTTAATTTAATCTTGATAAAGGTTAATTAAAATAATATAGATTTTAATATTATATCTGTAAATAAATGAAAAACTAATCCCTTACCCATTTTGACTCAAAAAACCTCAGATCATAAGGATTTTAGTCTTTGATGAATAAATGAACTTTGAAGAAACACCATCTACATTATTCTTGAAAATCTCATAAATCAATTTAATCCACCAATATATACATGTAGTAATTATCCTTTGGTCAGCCCCAGTTTGGATTGGTTTATGAAATAACTAAAATTCATGATTTTTGAAAAATTGGATGGACACCATAGTATTCATCAGATTTTCTATTTTTATTTAGACTATCTAAATATAGAAATTTGTAAATTTCATCCCTCACATAAGAAAAATTTGACTATGTGAATTTATAGTTTGAATATATAGATTAAACTATGAAAAACAATTCCCTGACATGATTCATCACGTGTTATAATTGTAATAAATAATGACCCTATTCTAATTATCCTATATAGATCTTCATTTTGAAAAGTGGAAATAAATTTAGTTTTTCAAAAAATTGTTGGCTTTTCTAAGTTTTTTGGAGTTGGTGTCCTAGAACCAATTGTTTGTAATCTTATTACATGTATATTTAGTGATTTTTAATATTAATAAAATATATTATTACATATTGTTCGTTGTTGTACATGACTTTAATGTAATAATATTCTAGAGTATCTATCAAATTAATAAGTTTGTAGTAGTTCCCTGCTATGATGAGTACATTGAAATACCATGATGATATTTTTAAATATAGTTCTATAGTCAGATTACCTACTATGAAAGGACATATGGAATGTGAATATTAGGTATGTGTACTTAGAAGTTGATGAGTCTTCATCTCATGAAGTTGTCACATGGTAATATTCAAGACGGAAGATTATTAGAACAGACCCACCAATATGAATTCTGTATGTTTTGGTGTCATTTTATATTCCTATCTATGAGCATGTATAATAGACCTTAGAATTTAATATTATCATGGTTGAATTTCATGACTTGTGCACTTAGATTTACTAATAAAAACCATTATTCTATATGGTGGAGTGAAGTAGGTTATGTTGGTTGAGTTACAAATGACATTTTATTAATTAATAAGTCGATGAAAGATTTTTCCAATTTATCTTTATTGAAGTTAATATCTCAACCCTTTTATTGGAATAGAATAGTCCCATTAAATTCAATGGAAATGGTGTAATGATGTGTGTATTTCATATAAGAAAAGAACCACTTTTTGATTAAATAGGTTGGTGATGCATATGTGGAACCTTCTTGTTGATATATTGTGACAAAGGGATTATATTACATTGTGAGATTTCATATTTTGTTGATATCATTGTGACATTAAGTTCTTTATCTCAAAATCCTTGACCCTTTTCTAGATAGTAATCTTGTACTTTAGGTAAGCCCACCTAATCCTAATGAGAAATAATCCTAGAGGGTCACACACTAAGTGCTTTCGTAGAACTTGGTTAATTTTTTTTTCTATTTAATTAGTGGAATGAATATTACTTTCATGATAATTGAATAATTTTATTCATGTTTTATCAATAATAAATATTTATTAATGAATAAAATATTTAATATAAATATTTTTTGAGGTTTTAAATAAATGTTAGTATATTTTGAATAGACCAAGATTATTTTTTGTGACAAATATTAATTTATAAACCTGTTAAATAATATTTTTTATTTTGAATGTGTGTGTGCACATAATAAAATAATAATAATAATAATATTTTTTGAATCAGGATTAATAAATATTATTATATTTTTTAAGGGATAAAGTGTAATTAGATAATATATCATCCTAAACCCTAGTTTTTTAAATAGATGGTTCTATCTATTGTGTAGGGTTAACCGAGCAATAGATAATTGTTTTGTACAGCTAATTTATCACTCAAATTCATCTTTTTCTATCCTACTGAATAATGAGAAACAAAAGAGTGATTTCTTCAAGATTGAATAATGAAAGATTAAAAAAAATAAAGTAAGGTAATTGATTCTCTATGCCAGAACTCGAAAATTAATTGGTATTTCTCGATGATCAAAGTAACACATATAGATCACCACTATAGTTATTCTATACTTTGATCCTTACTGTGAAATGAAGGTAATCCAGAAAATAGTTTTTGGAAAATCAATATCTACCTTGAGTATAGGATCTTAAGAAAAGTTAAATCATTTCTTCATATCAAAATAAATTTTTTATAAATTTCACATGATAAGATCCTCTTAGGTCTGGGTTTTCTATATGTAAATATCTAACTGGAAAAATTTATTTGGTCACAGGGTTCATATCATTGAAATTATTTTGAATAATACATCAGGTCAATAATTTTTTTGTTTTACACCCATGAACAATTCTTACACTATTACCAGAACTAACAAGTGGTATCATAAGGGTCACATTTTAAATTTGTAATTATTTATTTGATTGCTGATCAATGTGAAATAGTTGTTAGATATTTCATTTCAATATTATTTGTTCTTTAATGAAATTTTAAATAACATAATTTGACATATTACTAATATTTTTTTAATGTTTCATTTTCTTAAAGTTCAAAGAATAAATTAAAAATGACCTGATATTCCATTAGTAAGCACCAAAAATTTTGGCCAGTAAGACTGGGTTACATATCATGTAGCAGGAGTACATGTTGTGTACCCAAGTACAATATATTTGGACATGCCGTGGGATACACAACATTCTAAATAGTAATTAAAAACATTTCTTTTATTGTGAAATGTGTGCAGTCTAGGACAGTCTAGAAAACATGTTTCAAATTACATGGAATGTCACTGGCTTTCACATCATGTAGTCTACATGGGTTTGTGATGAAATTTACATATCGTGTGTGGTCATTATACACAGTCAAACCTCGTGTGACTGAAAACCTAAATCATTAATGATATAACTGACATGTATTCTATGTGCATGATGTTTAGTTAATCATTTCCCATGTTTGATGTACACAATGAGCCATTCAGTGAGTTTTACGGACTCTTTACATGTGAGATACATGGAATATAGTTTTCCTGTACACATCATGTAGTCCCACATCAAACGAGCACACCAATTCCTTCAGCTGGTTGTGTAGCTGTATAGCATTTAGAATACACGTCTTGTAGTTGATTTTTACAGGATATGTATTCCCACCAAGATACATGCCTAATCCCATACAATTATATTGAAGAAAAAACAAGAGTGATACATGACATGTATATGTATTGTACCCACCATGTATTTGATCCGAGGTACATGACCAAATCCCTAGGCATGTAACCTTGGTACACAACAACCAAGGTACACGATGTGTAGCTTGTAAGTAAAGTCAATATAGTATCACAATAAAGGAAATAATTTTATTACATTAATTTGGTAATTACAACATTAAAACCTTAATTTATTTATTGATATACTTGGTGTGTATGAAAATTTAATAATGGTTTAATTTTTTTTAAATGATCTATTAATTTATAATAATTAATATTTGATAATTGGTTGTTCCATTTATTTTTCATCAATTCCATTAATAATGAGTATCTTTAAATGAATTCTGATGGTCATTAAGATGAAATATAATTAATTAATCAATTGATTGAATAATCAATGAATGAAAATTTATCTTAATAATAAATAATGAATAAGAAATAAATGTTAGCTAGTTTTTTTTCATATTCATTACATGTGTATGACCATGAACTATGTATGTGTTCAAATTATTTAATATAATTTATTAAATTAGTTTTAAATTATTTATTATTAACTTAAATTTTATGACCCATGAGTCATCCCTCCCTCCATTATTATGCTGGATCTTCATGTATAAGGTTATTTATATAACCCCCTTCAACCAATCCTGTCTTTCCCCTCACCTGAATGTGAGTTATAAATAATTTTAATTAATATATTATCACCAGATGCATGGAGATAGTTCAAGATGTAAACAAGATTATTCCAACCTAGGTGATATGTTGGTGGATAGGTAGAATGTTGCAACTCATTCTAAGACCAACACAAGGAGTTATTCCCTCTAAGTCTTAGTTTGATTGATTACCCTCCCAATAAATCAACTGTTAGATAAGATTAAAAATGGTTCTTATATTTATTTTTATATTATGAATTACTTATTTTATAGACGCAAGACCACAATCATATAAATAAATAAATTAATGTGAAAATATAAAACTTAAATAAATAGATTATGAATAACCATTTTATCAAACATGGATAATCACTTAAGTAAAATCAACTTAACATCAACAAGACATATAAAATTTAAAATATAAAAAATTTATTTGTAACAAATAAAATCCCTCAACTAAATATTGTGTCACACTTGGCCTTCCATTACTTGATTAGAAATGATATCCTTATAACTAAGTGTTTGACCAACCCTCATTGGGACACTTACTTCTAACATGGAGTTCTTATGAAGGATATGAGTTGACTTAACCATATTAAACCAAGATAAGTATCCCATGTTGAAGTTGATGTTTCATAGAGGAAAGAGTTAAGGAAATCAAATTCATAATTTTAGGATTGGGAGTCCACTCATTAGATCAAGGAGATGCAAGCCTGCAGTTGGAAATAAGCTTTCTACCTAAATACTTAAGTATCCTAAACAACCCCCATTGAGGTTATATAGATGGTTATATGGATCCTTTCCACTAGAATATCCTAGAAACTAAAAATTTTGAGCTCAATAGTGGGGGATATTGAGACCTGATAAAATAGTGGGATATTTAAAAAATTTAATCATTATTGCTTGTTAAATAATTTATAATTAATAAAAATACTAATAATATGCTCTTCTAAATTGTAGAATAAATGGATTTTTTTTCACTTACACTATCCCTACAATCTATATGGAAGAAATACCATCTCCTCACTGGAAGTAGATTCCAAAATTTGTTTATATTCCTCCAGGTTGTGTTATTTAATGAATAGAAATATTATGTTCTAGAATATTTACTTTCTCATCCACTTGATAAGGAGAGAGTTATGAAGAGTTCTCTATCTATGAAAAATAATTGAATGACATAGTTATTGTTCAATCTTTAATGCTTTGTTCTATGTCAAGAAAACTCATAAATTATCATTGAAACTTGGATGCTTATGGAATTATCAAGAATATTCATGGTTTATATTAAGAGAGAGTTAGACATTAGATGTTTTAGATCTCCATGTATTTTTTCTTATAAATCTTGGAGAGGGTGCCTCAGATGGTTCTCACATAGTCAAGATCATTATATACATTGATCATATAGAGGTTCTAGGGTTTAAAACCCCCCAATGAAGTCGAAACCAATATAATTCTTGAATCACTCCCTCATATATTCTCTATATTTGTTGTTAATTTTAATATGAACAACTTTGAGAAGTCACTCCATGATCCACTTACTATTCTTCACCAAGTAGATAAGGAGACAATGTGTTAAAATACATCCGTCCTTCTGGTGAATAAATATTAAGGACATGTGAAGATCTTTAATCACAAAGTTTTTTTTGTAATACACTTCCTAGATGAAGAATATCAAGGGGAAATCTAGGGAGTATGATGTTGTTTTTTCATATCTAGAATGAAGGGGCACTAGAAGTAAAATTGCACACAACCAGAGAAGTGAAGGGATGTTTCAAGTGTGTTTGTTTTTGAGTGAAATTTATTTGTTTACATAAATTGGTTATTATATATAGCTTGTGGTTCTCACACATGAATTAAAATATTGGAACCAAATAGATTCATAAATATTGATTGAAGGGAGGTAGAATTATGAGCAACTAATGGATCTAAGATTTTTATTATAACTATTTTGGATAACCACCTCACATTGCCAACCAGAATGATATCAGGTTTTAAATAATGTTATATTGTTCCATATCTTTCTAAAAACATTATTTATGTATCAAAAATTGATATAGATGGTTTTATTTTCATGTTCAAAAATAAATTTTTCTAATTTTATTAAGATAGAATTTGTTATGGTAATTAACATTTAAATAATGGTCTTTATGTGTTTTATCACACAAACCAAGTAATGGAAATCAATAATGAAACTACATTACATGACTCATACCACACCCTACTTTGAAATCACTAGGTAGTTCATGTAAATAAAAATTATTTAACTAAATTACATAAATATGTAATTTTTATATTCTTTTGAATTAAAACCACTTGGTGTATGCCATACATGTTTACACGGGAGAAAGACCAAACCCCCATTTAATGGAAAAGGTGAAATGGCCAAAGGTATTACTAATTATTTAATACTGATGTGTGTGGGAAATTTTCAATTAAATAAAGGTTTGGGTACTCATACTTCATATCTTTTACAGATTACTTTAGTAGATATAGATATGTCTACTTAAAGACGTATAAATATAATTCCTTTAACAGATTCAAGGAATTAAATAATGAAGTTGAGATCAAGATTGGTAAGAATAATAATAAACTCTGTTCAAACTATAATGGCGTATATATTAATCCCGAATTCGTTGATTATTTACAGAAGTTTTTGATTCTATATTAACTCACTCTTCCTTATGCACCTTAGTGAAATTGAGTAAATGAAAGGTGGAACCCAAACTTTTTGGACATGGTCAGATCAATGATGAGTCATGTGAGTCTTCCATTATATTTTTGGGGATACAAATTACAAATATAAACCCAAATACTTAAACAAGTTCCAACTAAAGAGGAAGATGATATACCCTACCAATTGTGGAATAGAAATAAACGGGTCTTTTCATACATACATACGTGGGGTTGGGAAGCATTTGTTAAGGCCTGTTCAGGTAAAAAACTTTCACCCTAAGGCATAAAGTGTATCTTCATAGTATAACTCAAATAAACAAGGGGTTATAAGTATATAAACCCATAGAAAAAAAGATAATAGTGGAAAGAAATTCCATATTCCTTCAGAGGGAGAGAATCTATAAAAGGGATAATAGGAGTGAGATAGACTTCGGTGAAGTCTTGGATAAAAGTATATAAGAGTTTGAATGGGAATAGATTCTAAAAAACCTTAGGGAAGATGAAACTATTCTAGAGACCGAGTATTGCATAATAGTACAAGATATGTTAGAGAACAAGAATAATATGGTTTTGTAGCCACTGAAGATGGTAAATCATTATTAGTTGGTATTAATGATCTTATAACCTATAAGTATTAAATGGAATACATGTTTCCAAGTGGAAATAAGCCAATAATTTTTAAATATATTCCTAATATTAAAACCAAGTATTGATTTTGGTAGATACTCCATTGGATATAAATACCATTGGTTGAAAATGAGTATTCAAGAAGAAACTGGAAAAGGAATGAAAATTCAGTACCTATACAAAATGATAGGATGAGAAATGGTTTAAATAGAATCAATGCATTGAATATGAGGAAATTTTTTCACCAGTTTTAATGTTGAAATCCATTAGAATTCTACTTTCCAATACGACATCCCATGACTATGTGGTTTGGAAAATGAATTTCAAAATAGACTTCCTTAATGGGAACCTATAGGAAGATGTTTATATGAAATAGCCAAAAGGGTTTGTGACTCCATAGGATGCTAACAAGATATAGAAATTGAAAAAAACAATTTATGGATTATAGAATACATCTAGGTTGTGGAATATTCGATTTGATGAAGCCAAAATGAAATTTGGTTTCCTAAATAATGAATGTGAGCCCTGTGTATATAATTATTTTAGTGGGTGTTCTCTCATTTTCTTAATAGTATATACAGATGACATATTTCTTTTTTGAAATTAAATACCATTCTAATAGTCTATTAAGGATTAGTTGAATAAATAATTCTCTATTAAGGACTTTGGTAAAGTATCATATATTCTTGGGATCAATATCCATCATGATCGGTCCACAAGGCTACTCAACCTAAGTATAGGTACATATATTGATAAGATATTGAGATATTTAGTGTAAAATAGTCCAAGTGGGGATTGCTTCAAGTGTCACATATAATTCATCTATCATAGAAAATGTGTCCTCAGAAACATGCGAAAAGACAAATAATGGTAAATATTTCATACACAAAAATGTCTTGATCAGTCATGTATGATATGATACGTACTAAGCTAGATGTCGCTTACACATTAAGTGTTCTATAATGATATCAACCAGAACTAGGTGACCGCCATTGGATGGAAGTCAAGACCATCTTTAAGTAAATGGGGCATAATAAGTATATGTTCATAGTCTATGCATGAAATGAGGAACTAGTAATCAAATTATGTGAAAATTCTAGTGTCCAAAATTTTCAATAGAATTTGAAATCAAAAACAGGATACATATTCAATTTAAATGGAGGTGTTTTGAGCTGGAGGAGTTTAAAGAAGTATGTGATCACTAATTATAAAGCAGAGTCAAAGTATATTGTGTCTTTTGAGACAATTAAAAAGTGTTATGGATATGAATATTTATTCAATTTCTTGATGCGGTACCTAGTAGTAAAGATCCTATCACACTCTATTGTGATAATACTGTAGTTCTGTCCCTTTCCAGTGATCCAAAGTCACATCAGTGGTGAAAGTATATACTTAAGAGTACCATATCTTGAGGGATTTTTTCTCAAATAGGTGAGGTTTTAGTGAGTAGTATTTCCCAGGAAGACAACATAGATGACAACTTGACTAAAGCCTTGACTCAGTAGAAATATTATTATCACGTGAGGTCTAGTGGACTGAATGTCATAGGTAGTAATATCAAGTCCAAGTTGGAGTTTTGTTGGAGATGGTGTCCTAGCAAAAACTATTTTTACTCTGATTAAATGTATAATAAATGATTTTAATAATAATGAAATATATTATTACACATTGTTTATTGTTCTTCATGAATTTAATGTAATAATGTTCAAGAGTATCTATGAAACTGATAAGGTTATAGCAGTTAACCTCTATGATGAGAACCTTAAAATCCCATGATAATATTTTTATATATAGTTCTATAGTTAGATATTATTCTATGACGGGACACATATAACATGAATATCTGGTGTGAGTACTCATATGTAGATGAGTCTTATTCTCATAAAAATTTCACTTTGTAATATCCAAGATTGGAGATTACGATAATAGACCTGACTGTAGGAATTCTTCATGTTTTTATTTTATTGGATATTCCTATCCATGAACATGTGTAATGGTACTTAGAATATAATATTATCATTGATGTATTTCATGCTTCACACACTTAGATTTATGGTTTAAAATCGTTAAAAAATATGTTGGCGGTAAGTAGGGTATGTTGGTTGTGTCATGAATGACATGATATTTATGGATAAGTTGAGGAAGGGTTTATCCCTTCTATCTTTGTGGAAGTTGATATCTTATCCATTTGATTGGAATAAAACTATCACATTAAATATCTTTTACATGGTGTAATGACATGTTTATTTTATATAATTAAAGAAATACATATTGAGCATATAGGTTAGTGACACAAATGTTAAACCTACATAATGAGGTATCATAAAAAAGTGATTATATTATATAGTGAGTGTTAGTATGTTTTCATTGTCATTGTGAAATTAAGTTATTTATATTGGTAGATTTGACCCATTTCTAGACAGTAATATTGGACTTTAGGCAATACTTCTTAATTCAAATTAGAAATAATTATAGATGGTCGTACACTAAGTGTTTTTATTGATCTAGATTAAATCCTATTTGAATTTAATTAATGGAAAAAATATCATTCTCAATATCGAGGAATAAATTTATTCACATTTTATTGATCACAAATATTTATTGATGAAAATAATATTTAATCAAAATAATTATTCACATGTTCAAAAAATTCTAGTAGAATTTGAACGGACCTAGTCCATTCTAGGTGACAAATATTAATTTACAATCCTGTTATGTAATATATAATATTGAGTAAGTTAGTATGTATTCTATAAAATAATAATAATAATAATAATAATTTTGTAAAGGGGTTTAATAAGTATTATTATATCATTTAAGGGATTACATGCAATAAAATAATATTTTAACCTAAACCCTAGTCCTATAAATAGTTGGTTATGTATATTGTTTATGGTTAGTCTAGAAATAGATAATCATTTAACACAATAGATTTATCAATTGAATTATTATTTCTCTCTCCCTCTCGAGAATGATAAATGAAAGATATATTCCTTTAGGATCGAATGAAGATGGATTAATAGAAATGTCGCAAGACTATCAATTCACCACACTAGAACCCAAAAGTCAATTGGTGATTCTCAGAGATCAAAGGATAATGTGTGGATCACCACTAGAGGAATTATATAATTGAATCCTTACAATTAAATGAAGGTAATTCAGTAAAGGGTTATCAGATGATTGGCCATGAGGCCTAGGTATTCACTAGGCCTAGGAAAAAATAATTATTTATAAACCCTACTTAAGTATAATATAGTGGGGAGTAGGGGTTGATACATGGGAAGAACTTTTGCAGAAGGTGTGTTATGTTTGATCAAGTAAAACAAAAAAAATTTGAAATAAGTGACAAGGGATGAAAGGTGGGTGTAAAGGTGGTGATGATGTTGATGAAACAGAGACTGGGGAAGAGGAAACATAAGTAGGGTTGAGCATAGAGGAAAAGAAGAGAGATTGGAAATTTGGAGAACTTCACGGGATGGAGTAGGGGAATTATGTTGGATGGATAACTTCTTTTGATAGGTGTTTCTTTTTATTTAATTTTCTCTCACTTAAGGCCATTCAATACCGGGCCTAGAAAAATGGATAGACAATTCTATCAAGTGGATAGTCTATAGGTGAAAAGGAGTGTTCAACTTCTTCAGTGAAGACCTACTTACCCACTTGATAAGGAAACATAGTGACCCAGCCTTGTGCGGCCTGTCATCATCTTAGATGGACTTCAGGACAACAAGTTAAGAATAACACCAAAAAATTAAATAACTGATGTGCATGAATTTTGCAAACATTATAATTTTCTAAATTATATTTAGCTAAATAGTTTAACTCTTTTAGTGTTTTTATTTTATTTTATTTTTTTGTAGTCTTTTTCGAATTTTTACATTTATTAGTTAATTTTATATTAATATTAGTTTTTTATAATTATTTTTTGTATATATTAATTTTACTATTAGTATTAATATTATTAATACCATTATTGTTATTTTTATAATTATATGGTTAACTAAATTTTTATTAAATTGTAACCTTAGTATTTCTAATTATATATTTATATATATTTATATATTTTATATGAAATATTATTTAATATTAATATTGGTATTATAACTTTTATTTAGTATTTTATTATTTTTTAACTTTAAATTTTCTAATTTATATTAGCATTACATTACATTATAAATAGTAGTTATATTAACATTATTAGTTTTTAGTTTCATTTTATTAGATTAATATTTAATAGTTGTATTATTATATTTAGTATAGATTATAATTTTATCTAACTACTAATTATATTTTTTGTGTTATATTAGTATATATAATTATATGTAAATTTATTTAGAGATCGACTGACACCGAGTGTGCTGCATGGAAAGAGTGCATATTGATTTGATAATTTTTTTCATGTTGACAAACATTATTGGTGTTTCCCATCGGTATTGTGGTGATTGAAGGGAGATGAATATTATTAGGTGATCATTGTCAAAAACTGATATTTATCATTGCGTCGACACGTACACGGTGGTATCTTCTACTTATTATTTTTTGTGCCTTGTTATTGTGATGTTGGTATATTTTTCATGTGTTAGAGATGAGATAAATGTGAATGTGTTTTCATTAATTATTATTTTTTTCATATTTTATTTTTAGTTAATTAATTTCAATTGGATGTTTATTTATTTAATTAAATTTTCATTTTAATTAATTATATTTTAGATTCTACATGCATGCTTTGGTTTCTGTTCATGTGATACTTAATAAATAATCATGTGTGATAGATCATCTGAGAATTTATTTATTTGGAATTCATTCGTGTGCGTGAGAGAATCATAAATCATATGCAAGTGAATTCTGAATAAATAAATATAATTATTGAAAAATTTATATTTTTTGTGTTCCCTTCAAACATGTGTGAGTGATACTTAATAATTGATCATGTGAGTGAACTCAGCATAGATAAATACTACAAATTTGTTAGAAATGGGTCATTTTATTTCACCAAGTGATTCTATGTTAAAATAACATGTAAAGTATTAATCAAATTAGATAAAAAAATGATGGATGATTTCTATAAAAAATTGAATGCTGTATAACATTAGAGAATGAGACATGATATTATTTTGATTAAATATTGAATCAATGATAATTTAATAAATAAATATTTTGATCTGGAAATTAAATAATTGTTATTGCATGAACTAGAATGGATGCCATAACTCCGACCCTTCCATCTCCACTCGTTTCTTCCATAGATTAATTTAGTTAATTTTTCTTATTTTAGTTAATTTAAATAGTCATGTTTACATATTTTTTTAGTATTATTTATATTTTTTAGTTGTTAATAAATTTTGAAGCTCATTTGTGTGAACATTTTTCCAAGAGGATATTCCTAGTGTCTGTGCACATTCTCTCTTTGGTTTGACCTTTCTCTCCACTTCTACAGTAGTAAGTATTTTTATAAATTTTTAGTTTTTCAAATGTTGTAGAATGCATTTAAAATTTATATCATTATTTCTAGGGAGAATTGTAGCATTTAGAGTTCCTTAAAAAGTGTTATTTAGGTAAAAAACCAATAGTAAAATACTTTAAGTTTATTACTTCGAGGATTTTTCATTGTATAGAGTTTCATGACACCCATAAGTTTTGAATGGAATTATCAACACCATACATATACAATCAACACCCTCCTGACATGTCGACAATTGAAGGTACGATTTATAATGATTCACCACATATGAGCTCTCAAGGTAATCCTCTTTATTTTAATGATATTTATTCAAGTCCATGTTACGATCCATATGATAATTCTCCACCATGTTATGAGACAATTATTTTGACATATTTTAATCATTTTCAAGTCAAAACATTCTTATAAAGTTATGACTTGATGATTCAGGTCAAATAATTATTCTATAATTGGGAACAAGTTTATTTCTTCTATAAATAAGACAAATAGGAGGGTTGATCTTAAAAATGATAATAATCCATAATTTTATTTCACCAAAAAAAGATCTATAAAATCAATTGAATAATCTAGAAAATCAACCAACATATTTTCTCCAACTAGCTGCCTAAAAACAACTTGATGATCTAATTTAGAATAATTATTTTGAGGAAAGTGTGGTTGAGGTTCAATTTGAACGACACCCATTTACCAATTCTAATAATGAGACTAATTTGATTGATCCACCTTCTTATTATACCATTGATGAATTATCTCTATCACAATTTAATTCTTCTAGTATAATCACATTTCAATAATACGAGAGATCAATATTCCTCTCTCTTGAATATAATGGCACCGAAAAAAATGTGATTTAATGTCCTTATTCTGTGAGTTCACAAACCATCCATCCCAAAGTGAAAAAGGATGGATTCAATTTCTATAAAATTATACTTTTTATCGAAGAAGAGGAAATTGAACTGGAACCCGTATTTACTCTGATAGAGGCAAAATTTATCTAAGTCACCATAGATTTCCACACGTAATAGGACATCACTTCACATGACATCAAGTCACTTTTTTATGAAAATATCCACAAGTTTGATAACATTTCCAAAATGAAGACACCTAAAAAATTTATGGACTCAGAATATCAGTTAGCAATGGTGTTAGATAACACTCATAATTTTATAGAAATAATGGAAGAATGATATTTCCTTGAGGATCCAAAGTTAGTGGTAACACATGTGCCAATAGAGAAATATTGCAAGGGAAGTATTGAAGAAAATATTGAAAAGGACGTCATTATTGACACAATGGAGTCATCTAATACAATTGAGCTTTCCCCACTTTCTCTTTGTATTGAGGTTAAAAACACTCCACTTAAAATTCCCATAAATGATAACAATACTATTGACCTTGGTGAAATAATCGAAATCATGGAGAATGAATTGAGTTGGAAAACAATGGATTTACATATGCTATTAGTTGGTAGTGAAAATGAATTGGGATACATCATCAACCTAGATACTAAATTCAAGGATTTGATGGATATAAATCGACAACTCAAAGAGTTTGATAAAGGTATTTTTTATCTTGTTCAAATTCAAATAGGTCATCTTATTGATCTTACTAATGAATCCCTTTGCAAAAAACATTAATTATTCTATGATATTTTCTTTATATGAGGTATATTTATTTCCCCATGATTTGGTATATTTTCATTTTATTCCACATATCCATTTTTTTATAAATTTTCTATTGAGGTATTGTGCATCTAGCAAGATAATTTCAGTTTCAACAAATAGATTCTTCAATTTTACCAATAAAGTAGTAGATTCATGGTACATATTTTATTTTGATATTGGCAGAGTGTCATCAATTTCTAGATAAAGAAGAAGTAAACTTATCACTCAATGGGTGGAAACCCATCATTTTTTATTTACCCTACACTACAATTAGTTTCATTTCATTAATTTTTTTAGGGAATAAAAGGTCATGAATTTTTCATAATCTCTTTTATCCTAGCACTATAGTGGAGTTGAATTCATCATAAATATTTTTATAATCATCATTATTTTGATTATCATGTTTATTCTTTGATATAATATTGTCAGTTGTTTTTTATTTGTAGATTTTAAAGGTCACATCATTTCTGAAGTTTTATCAGATTCTAGTAGCCTTTCCACATCTATCTATACCTATGTAGGGATGTTTTTTATAATATATTTTATGCTCCCAGAAACACCATGTAAAATAACTAACTCAGAAAAAAAATAGTTAAAAAATGAAAAAACTGACATTCTTATTATTGTTGATCCCATATGAATATAACTATATTTTTGTAGTAGCACAACTGGGGGAATAAAACATGAATCCCTGGGTAGTTTGAGTGCATTATTTTGGTTCAATATTATTTTATCATAGATCTCAAGAATTAGATGATTGATGATATTATTCAATGCTTCAAAAATGTTTTTTTGGAAACTTATATATTTTTTAGACTTCTATTTTCACTCATTTCCATATGTTTTTTCTAACATTATATTTCCTTAACTATGTGGATTCTGGCCCATTTTTACATCAAATCCTATTTTTAAATTTCTTAAGGGGATCTCAATCATGTTATATGTTCTATAACGTTTCTTGTTTTCCCATCAACATGATAGGAATTTCAAAAATTTCATTAAAATGAATGAGACATTTGTTTGAGATATTTAGATCCATTGACCCACAGAGACATCCATGAATTTTCTTCACCTTTTAGCCCTTAGAATCCATGAAGATTCCATTTTTAGGATGATCCCATAACCGACACCCTTCCCTGACCATTTTTGAAATATTTTCAAGTTGATTTTCTATCTAAGTTTGGGGGAGAGATTTATTCATGGAGAGGGTTGTTTGAGGGGATGTAGTCATTTGAAGCACATGGATTAAAATTTTCACATCCCAATCATAAGTGTTATATTTTATAGTGGCCACATTCATTTCATATATTTTGTTATAAGATTTTAGATTCTTTTTGGTTTAATAAATGAGTAATTTTGTTGTCATTAGGGGATACTTACAAAATTGATGATACATTACTATAAGGGATAAAAAGTTTTATATATATCCTACTTTCACTGAGATGTTATATCGTACATTCTTCTTATGGACCTTTATTTGGGATTTTTTCTTTTAATTTTTTTTCAAGTGGATTTAGAGTTGATACTAACCGGCTTTTCCTACCCATCTTATTTGAGTGAGTGGTGTCATAAAAAAAGAGATAAGGAAATAGAAGATAAAAAAAATGAAAAAAAGAAACACTGTATTACGTTATGCTTGGGGATAAGAAGTTTTTTAAGTGTGGGGGAGCGTGATTTTTAGGGAGATATTTTTATTGGCACTTATAATGCATTTATTTCAAGATTATTCCCTCATTTTTCCAAACTGTTAGTTTATTTTATGACCCAAAATCCCACAACCTTTGGAATAGTTAAAAATAATGTGAAGTTCTCATGACTAATGCATTCTTTTGATTTACACTAGTGGATATTCATGTAAAGCCTATAATAAGCATGAATTTGTATGATAATGGAGAAAATCTTTCTTAATGAATTGTACGAGAGATGAGAGTGATGGGGAGGTAACTCACCTAATGCACGAGTATAGGTGCTTGTTTTGGAAATAATTAAAATTAAAGAAAAATTATTTTTAAAAATTTTAATTTTTAATGAAGCATGATGTTTTTTGTGTAAAAGGGTTTTAAAAATTTTGACCTTTTAATTTTGATGTTTTGATTTTTCTATAGGTCTAGTACTACATTATTTCTGATTGTTTTTCCCATGGGTGAAAAAGCATAATTAGGGAGGATTTGATGCTTATGGTTTTTTTTAACATTTTTATAATTTTATAAATTATTTTCAAATAAATAGTTTAACTATTTTATTGTTTTTAGTTTATTTTCTTAGGTTTGTAGTGTTTTTTTAATTTTTACATTTCTTTGTTAATTTTATGTTAATATTAGTTCTTTATTACTATTTATAGTATATAATAATTTTAGTATTATTATTACTAATATTAGAACTATTAGTATTTTTTTATAATTATATAGTTAAATAAATTTAAATTAACTTGTAACCTTATTATTTCAAATTATATATTTATATATATTTGAAAATTTTATTCGAAATATTTTTTAATTTTAATATTATTATTGTAAGTAGGATTTAAAATATTATTATATTTGAATATTACTTTTTCTTATTTATGTTAGCCTTACTTTACATTATAATTATTAGTTGTATCAATAATAGTTATATTAATATTATTAGTTTTTATTATCATTATATTAGATTAATTTTTAGTAGTATTATTATATTTAGTAAATATTATAATTTTATACAATAAATAATAATATTTTATGTATTATATTAGTATATCTAATTATATGTATGGTTATTCATTTCATATTTTTTTTTAATAATGTAATTTATTTCTATAATTAGTAAAATATATAAATAATTCTTATAGTATTATAACTTGCATAATACTATAATATATATTTATTTAATTATAATTATATTATTATTATTAATATTATCATTATTATTTAACACATATTTAGATAACTAATTTGAATTCGAATTTTGAATTTTGAATATTTTGTTTTCCGCTTTTTTCTTCTTCATCTAGGGGTGGAGTCATCTTCCTAAGGTGGGGGATACAAACCCTAACAGGAGGTAGGTGATCTCGACTATAGTATCCGAAAACCTATTGCACCTCACCAGAAAAAATGGGTGCCCTCCTCCTTTTTCACCAATACAGCAGCGCACCACTATGCCACATGACTCCACAATCTTCAACCAATGTTCCTCCTATGTGCGCCCCCCCTAGCCAACCTTCCCCCACCGCTTCACCCTCCACACCAGGTAGTGAGTCATCCCCATTCATAAAACTACTATCTCCATTGCCCACCCTCCACCGAGCGACCCTCCTGCGCACCACTACTCCACATCTCCTACGCTACACCAACTACGCCCGACCCTTGGTCGACGTAGCAAACCAAGAGACACCCACCCTCTAGGAGGCCATCTCTTTCACTACGAATGCATAATATCATCATTTTTGAGCCACTTCATTCATCCCCATCATAAAAAGGTGTGCATCACACCCATAGATGACCTTCTTCGCATCACTAGCATCGCAAGAAACCACTGTTGGTGACCCACAAACCCTTAGGCTACCTTCTCCTTCACTATAGAATCACACCACCCCTGTGCACCACCAGCTGAATGACATATCTGCTATTTCTCTAATGATTCACCACACACATAATAGTTTCTTTTTGTTCAGATATCCAAGGGTGGAGAGTGTACTGTGTGGATAGAGTGTATATTGATTCGATCATTTTTTAATGTTGAAAAACTTGCTCGGTGGTTCTCATCAACATTGCAGTGATTGAGGGGAAATGATTATTATTGGGTGATCATAGATGTATGATTTCAGTGATCATTGTTTCATCACATACATGGTGATTTTTTTAGTTTACTATTTTATGTTCATATTTGTTGAGATGTCAGGCTAATTTTCAGGTGTTATAATTGAGATAAATGTAACAATGTTTTTATTCCATATTTGTTTTTATGTTTTATTTCCATTTAAATAATTTTAATTGGATGTTTATTTATTTAATTATATCTATGTTTAAATTAATTTTAATTTGGAGTCTACACATATTCTATGGCGCCCATTCGTGTGATTATGAATAACTCATCTAGGATGGGAAATCATTTGAGAATTTATTTGTTTGGAATCTATTCATGCACGTGAGAGAATTGTAAATCGAATGCGAGTGAATTCTGAATAAATTAATATATTAATTGAAAAATTATATATTTTTTTGCATTCACATTTAAACTTTAATGCGTGATACCTAATAGTAGATCACATGTGAGTGAACTGAACGAAGATAAATACTATGAATTTTTGAGAAATGGGTCATTGCATTTCACTAAGTAATTCAATTCTAAAATAGTCTGCAAAAAATTCATCAAATTAGAGAATAAATTAATTGATGATTTGTGTGAAAATTACAATATTGTATAACATTAGAGAATGATACCTAATAGTATTTTTATTAAATTGGGAATCAATGATAATTGAATAAATAAATATTCGAATAAGAAAATTAAATAATTAGCATTGAATTCACTTGAATGGATGTTAAAACTTCAAAACTTCTATCTTTTCTTATTTTGTAAATAGATTAATTTAGTTCATTTATCTAGTTTTAGTTAATTTAAATATTCAATTTTAAATATTTTTTTTAGTTTTATTTAGATGTTTTAGTTGTTAATCACTTTTAAAACTCATTTGCATGATCATTATTCCAAGAGGATATTCCCAGTGTCTATGAACATTCTCATTGTGGTTCAACCTTGCTCACCGCTTCTATTGTAGTTTGTAGGTTTATAATTTTTCAAATTTTCACATTCTTTGATGCATGTGAAAAATTTCTGGAAACATTTTCAGGGATAATAGTAACATTAGGAGTTTATTAAAACATGTGAGTTAGGTCAGAAAAATATAAAAAAAGACGTTCAATATACTAATTTTGGAATTTTTAATTACAAGTAATTTCATGACACCTTAAAGTCCAGAATGGTGTGGTTAAAACCATACAACTACAATCAACACCCACCCTACATGCCCAAAAATCAAGGTACGATGTATAATAATTCACTTCACATGATCTCTAAAGGTAATCCTATTTATTTTAATGATATTTATTCGAGTATATGTTATGATTCATATGATAATTATCCACCTTGTTATGATTCAATTCCTTTTACATATTTTTATCATTTTCAATGTCAAAACAGTCCTGAAAATTTATAACTTGACAATTTTTGTGTAAAAAATGATTCAATAATCAGGCACATATAGATTTAATCTATTACTGAGACAAATAATAGGTTTTATCTCAAAGATGATAGTAGTAAAAAATCTACTTTCCTTACAAAAATGAAGAATCTATAAAATAAATTGAATCATCTTGTCCAACTAGATTCCTTACTACCACTTGATGATGTAATTTAGAATATTTTTTTAGAGGAAAGTGTAATAGAAGTTTCATTTGAACGAAATCCATTTCTGGATTCTAAAGATTAGATTTATTTGATTGATCCACTATTTTATCATACCATTGATGAATCCTCTCCATCATAGTTTAATTCCCCCAATCTAATAAATTTCAAGAATATGAGAGGTCATTCTTCCACTCTATTGAATATAAAGGTCCCTCATAAAGTGTGATTTGATTTAATTATTCTATGAGTTCACTACCCATTTATCCCAAAGTGAAAAAGGATGAATTCAATTTATATAAAATTACACCTTTTGAGGATAAATATGACATTGAACTATGGAACTGTTTTACTATGATAGATTCATAATTGAACCAAGACACCATGAATTACCACACGTAATTGGATATCACTTCACATGACATAAAATCACCTATTTATTTAAATATCTTAAAGTCTGAAACCTTTTTAAAAATAAATACACCTAAAATATTTGTGGAGTCAAAAAATCAATCAAGTATAGTGTGGGAGAACACACATAATTTTATAGAAAAAATGGAAGAATATTATTTCCTTGAGGATCCTTAGCGGTGAAACATGTGCCAATGAAGAAATATGGGGAGGGTAATATAGAATAAACTATTGAAAAAGATTCCATTTTTTACACAATGGAGTTATCTTCTCCAATTGATCTTACCCTACTTTCTCCATGAATCAATTTTAAAAACACTTTACTTGAAAAAGCCATAAATGATAACAATAATCTTGACCTTGGTACAATCAATGAAACTGTGGAGCACAAATTGTGTTGGAAATCTGTGTATTTTCCTATGATAGTAGTTAGAAGTGATAAAATATTGGTATACATCATCAACCTAGATTCTGCATTCAAAGATATGATGAATATAAGTTGACTGCTAATAGAGTCCAATAAATGCATTTTTTATCTTGTGTACATTTAAATAAGTAATATTCTTGATCTTCCCACTAACTCCCTTTAGAAAATTTATAATTTTTCAGTGGGGTTTTATTTAGATGATTTATATTAATTCCCTTACGAGTTGGTGTATTTTCATTTCATTACACACATCCATTTTTATAATAATTTTCTATTGATATATTGTGTATCTTTCTGGATAATTTCATTTTCAACGAATGGATTCCACACTTCTACCGATAAAGAAATAGATGCATGGTACTTATTTAATTTTGATCATACTGGAGTTTCATCAACGTCTAGCCAAAGAACAAGTAAAATTAGTGCTAAATGGGAGGAAACCCATCATTTTTATCTTTCCTTTAACTGTATTATGTTTGAATTCATTTAGTTTTTTTGGGAATAAAATGACATGAATCAATCACAATCTGTTTTATCTTAACACTATAGAAGAGATGAATTATTCATATATATTTTTATCATCTACATAATTTTGATTATGGTGAGAGTTCGTTGATTTGATGTGGTTATGTGTTATTTATGTGCAAATTTTAAGTGAAAACATTTATGGAGCTTTATCATATACCTGTATCATTTCTATGTATATCCACACATACACAGTGAATTGATTTATTTTCTATTATATTTTATTCTTCTGAAAACACTATGTAAAAAAACTAACTCAAAAATTGAAACAATTGAAAAATGAAACAAAACTAACATCCCTGTCATTGTTGAACCCATATGAAAATAGATTCATTATTGTAGTAACATATTTGGGGGAATAACACTTGTATCCCAAGATAGATTGATCACATGATTCATATTTAGAGAGCTTTGGTCTTTGATATGATGACTTAGAGGATTTATGACATTATTCCATGCTTAAATTTTTTTTTGAAAAATTATATATTTTTGAAGCACCTATTTGCAGTCATTATCATATGTGTTGTCCAAAATTATATTTTCATACTCATGTGGATTTGGGCCATTTTTATATCATATCCTATTTCTTTTTCTCCTAATGGAATCTCATCAATGTTATGTCTTCTAGAACTTAACATTATTTTTCATCAAAGTGTTAAGAATTTTGAAGGTTGCACTAAAATGACCAAGGAATTTTTTTGAGATATTTATTTTCCTTGACCCACTAATAAACTATTGCATTTTCTTCATACTGTATCCCATATAAGACAAGAAAAATCTTTTTTAAGATGATCCAATATCTAATACCCTTCCCTACGCATTTCTTGAATATTTTCATATTGATTTTAAATCAATGTGTGTGTGTGTGTGGGGGGAGATTTATTAACGAAGAGGGTTGTTTGAGGGGAAGTAGTCATTTGATGCACATGTATTGACATTATCTATCGTTAATCTCATGTGTTCTATTTCATGGTATCCACTTTCATTACTTGTGTAACGACCCCGATTCCAGGGATCCTTATGAGACATGATGCAACCACATTACAAAACATTTATTTTACAATCATTCTATCATGTCTCACATTACAGAAGATCGTGAGGCTCATGGTTCTAGGAAACCAACTACTCTGAACATTCTTAAGCACTGACTCACCTGAAAATTTTAAAACGAAACGTAGGGTGAGCGAAAATGCCCAGTAAGGGGTTTTTAAAAAAACATTTAATAACAATTTAACATTCAAGGCAGACATTTTAGAAAAAGATAAAACATTCTATCAAACAAGGCATTGAATTTTCTTTAGAACCAGCAAATTCTACATTCTAAAAAAACCATTTGCACTACAAAGGAGTAAGTACTTAAGATAAACATTAAGAACAGACATAAATCAGTGGCGTAAGCATGTGCATAATTTCACAACCAAATTGCAGCAGTTCTAAAAGTCTGTAAGCAGAGAATTCATTCATAACATTAGAAAAGGGCACGTAAAGTTCTTATGATATTAAACACATGTTTTTCAGTTCTTATCACATGTTTTTGTTCTCATAGTCAAAGGGAATTTACCCACTTAGGGATGTCCTGTTAGTTGAACTATCCCCTGGTTCACCACTTATCTTCACATATGGAGGGAAAGTATAATTCTGTACTTTTCCAAGACCTTGCGTCAAGATCGTAAAAACATAACTTAATACGGGTCAAGGCTAACCGCCAATCCCGTTTCCATAGAAGCACAAGCCGAGGATAACCGCCAAGACTGTAGCACATAACGTCTCATGAGACTCATCCTTTACCCAATGCATTGGAGCGCTGTATAACTCCGGGTGCACCCGTCCATAACATGTAAGTGCAATACTTCCCTCTCATATTTAGATATGGTCATACGTTCATTAGGTTTCATTCATATATTCATAGTCAAAACCTCTCAAACATTATTATTCACCATTTGAAACAGATCATGTCATGAACATAAATAAATCATTTGAAGCAGATCATGTCATGAGCATAAATAAAGAACCAGAACTGGAAACAGCAAGCTTATTGCACAAGAAATAATAACTTAAACACTCAATATAATGGTTCGTCAGGTAAAATTACATTATTACTATGAGACACTTCCAGGCTTAAGGATATCTTTAAATCATCTCCTTTCGGAACCATAATATGCTAGAAATTAAAAATCATTAAACAAGGAAAGAGTCATTTATTGTAATTATTCGGAGTTCTAGAAATGGATTAAAAAAAATCACCAAACGATGTTAACTGTCTTTTGCAAAAATACTGACAATCATTCCACAATTATGTACATATGTAATTGCACGAAGCCGTGTATTATGTATATGTGTCTCAGTGGTTTAGTTAATTAAATAAAACTCAATTGATTAATTACATGATTCACATGTTCTTAAGGACTTAAAAGTTCTAGCAAAAGGGTAGTTAGGGTTTTATAAATGCATGAGGGGATCAACATAACACATAAAAAGGGATTCGACAGTGTGCATATTTTGGGCATCCATAAATCCTGTTTTAAATTTGTGTATTCAAAAATAGTTCTGATCTGGAAGATGTTTCATAAAAACATATTTACACATATTTACAACCTAGTTGGCGATAGGTTGGTGACATCGCGGGTTACATAACAATAGCCCATTATTAAAAGAGTTTCTTAAGAATCCACACTTCGGACTAGAATTGTTTGATTCATTCTTATATTTATATATTTGTGTATGAGGGGTTTAATATGTCTCATGTATATGTATATATAGGGAAAGTATATATTAACCATAAGTTTTATATCACCCAAGAACACAACAAGATCTACACCCTTTGGCTCGGAGGGAAAAAAAAACGAGGCATGAGGAACCGGGGGTATAAACATTGAAGTTATACACATATGTATATACATAACCCGAATATACATATATCTATATGAAGAACGAAGTTTAAAACCAAAACTTTAGAAACTGAGTTTGACCCTTACATGTATTTCATACATTAAGAGCATCATCAATTGTAAATCATAGAACAAAAATGAATTGGTTTGCTTCACACATACATATATAAGTATACATATATATATATATATTAAAATTTATATACACTCATAGTGTATATATATATAAACCAAATTGTAAAAAAACACGTCTTAAATCTGGTCTTCTGCGTTTTTGTTTCAAAGCATAAGTGAGGTAGAGGGGTTTTCTCTATCATTCGGGTATGCATACACCGGGTGAGTATATTCATATTGGTATATATATACATATAAGCTTGTATATATATATATAACCCGGTGTTTACAAAACTTAAAAAAAGGGCAACACGACCCTTACCTAAACTCGACGAGGAGGAGGAGAATGGAGCAGCAAGGCTAGTGGCATCAGTCGTATACACATCGGATGTGTACATATATACCAAACACATATACATATGTATATAAAAGGAACCGTAACTCAAACATGAACCAAAACAAAACTTCAAATCTACACCCTTACCTTGGCTTGGAGGGGAGGAAGAAGGTGCTGGCGACGTCCGATCGGTGGTTAGAGGTAAGGCAAGAACCTTCCCTCGGTGCAACCCGGGTCTTAAAACCGGAGAGGACTTCGCGTGAGGGAGACGACGGGAAAACCAAGGCCGAGATCAGCGGTGCCAACCGCGTGGAAAATAAGGATGTCGTCGGGTCCACCCACTGGACTAAGGGTAGAAAGCTTGAAAAAAACGCAGTAACTTGCTACTGGTTCGGCGCGAGGAAGAAGAGACGCGCGGCGGGGGAGGGATAAAATAAAAACAATGATGGCTGAGATTAGATGCAGCATGATCGGACGGCTGGAGTTGATGCGGTTTTAAAAAAAATCGGACGGCTGCGATCAGAAGGAGAGGATCGGACGACTGGGGGTGCAACGCGATGCAAACAGAGGAAAAAAAAACGCGGTCTTCAACAGTGAGAAAAAAAAACTTTAATAGCATTATTTTTAATTTATTAAATCATTGATTGATTTCTTCTTTAATTATTATTATACCTATTATAAACTTTATTATTATTTTATCCATCAATTATTTTTAGCTTTTATTATTTTAACAAGGGTAAAGATTAGTTTAATATGTTTATGCATTAATTATTCTCTACCCATCTTATTTTACATTAACATTGTTTACACCATCAAACATTCAACACAAAACATTAAATAAACTACACCATTAAATGTGCATTAATGTAAATTTCAACATTACACCACAAAATTTGAAAAAATCAAAGAAACAGAAACATCGACATAATTTCAAAATATTAATTATAAACACAAGTTATAAACATTTGAATTATTATTACTTATATATAATTTAGAAGATAAGTATAATTCATTTAACATACAGTTTTTCACAACATAAATATATATACATGTACATCTACAAACCAAGAGTTTGCACATATATATTTGTAAAAGAAGTAAAACCTCACCAAATTCAGTATAGTCAACCATTTTTATAAAAGAAAATAAATTAAACAGATAATTACTTGCTCAAGTTAAATGTATATATATACAACAAATAGTGGAAAACTTAGTGTCAAATACCATTGTATTGCAAATTAAAATTTTAAAATAAAACAAGTTAGGAGAGAGCCAACGACTACATTCTTATCCGTTGGTGTTTTAACGGTCATATCGGGATGCTTATAAAAAAACGGTTTGGTCTCGGGTGTCCCTTACCCCAGGTGACTGAAGGAGAAGCAAAGATAGTTCGTGTGATCCCTTTGGTGCTGATCACGGTTGCAGTGGCTTCAGCAATCCTTATGTTCCTTATGATGGATGCTCGAAACTCTTACCGCATTCTTGGGATCTTAGTAGTTTTAAGCAGTCTTCCCATTATTGTAATTGGGTTCTTTGTTGGGATCTTTGGTTAGTGATGTTTTGATCGTGGGGAGTTGTAACCGTTAAGGTGTTTCTTAATAAAGGAGTATTTCATTCATGCTTGTTGCTATGGTTTTTTTTCATTTATTTCCATTTTCTTTTTATAGAAAGATGGTCCAGTTAAAGGGAAACATATCATTACGCGAAACATGAATTCTCGGGTCGTTACATCATCTCCCCCTTCAAAGAATTGCATCCTCGCAATTCTATTCAAAAAAAAAGACAAGAAAAAGACCTCGGTCGCACAACATTACCATAACTGAAGGCCTGGCTCGGTTAACGGAACCCCTAAACTGGTACACAGCTCCGCTGTTTCCCTGACCCAGATACACTTTGAGCAATAAGACTTGTACTCCTGCTCATGGGCACTACACACAGGCTTCCACAGGGAGGCCCGTGCAATAAACAGCTCTAAGACATCCGAGCGGATGAATCCCCTAGTAACCCTTCGAACTTCATCTCGCTCGAGGTAGTCGAGGGGAAAGACGCGATTGAGAAGGCTGACGTTCAGGATCTGGAACATGTAGGCGGCACTGAGGTGGCCATCCTGAGCTGCTATGAGAAATCAGGCTCTGGCAGAGAAGTTCCATGCCATAGAGAAACACTGAAAAATCCCTTCATGGTATCTCCCCCTTCGTCTATAGTAGGGGAGCTGGGTAGTGGCAAGGAGGTGAATCACATGTTCATTATCCTGACATGCACGGAGAATTTCCGGACTATTCGCTATGTCCAGAAGACGTTGACAGGACCCTCGTAGATGGAGAAAAGAGGGAAAGTCCACCATACAAGTTCTGATCAAGATAACCTCTACTAACTCGTCAGGTAGAGACGAGAGGTTCATCTGACCTGTCATCTGGAAGAAAAGGCATACAAGAGAGGTCACTTAACAAAACTAAGAAGAATGGGATCATAAACTTTTTAATTATGAAAGTTTACACATTAAAGTCTGAGTTTTCCAGACAGACACCACAGAGAGAGGCGAAACTCTCTAACTCCACAAACCACACACAAGATGAACATGCAGGACTGAACTCATGGGAACATTTATAACGCCTCCTGAGTTTAGAGTGGGGGGTGTGGAGTTGGGAAACATCGGTGTACACTTCTTGCCTAAGAGACACACGTGTGGACTCATTCTCCAATGCTCTGAAGTCCATTACCTGGCCCCAGAAGCCATAGTGTAGGACTTGGCACAGATAAGCCGCTCGGAGGTCTCCGGCAGCAGCAGCTTCTTGGAAAGGGTTATCTAGCATTGTGCCAAATTCCTCGCCAGTTGTAAACACTCGGAAGAGTCCTTCGTGATACCTTCCCCGACGTGCATACGAGGGAAACAAGGTCATCATCATTCGGAGATAATCCATCCCCATTCCCCGGTGGAGTCTAAGCACCCTAGATGAGTTTGACACATCGTATAGGCACTTACACGTCATGCGAATTTGGGCATAATTCAGGAAGTTATCACGGCTAGCTAGAGATATGATGTTCTCTAGAGCCTCGGTGGGGAGTGACAAAAGGTCGGTAGGTACTTTGGCCATCTGAAAGTTATAACATTTTTACTTAGTTAGTCTTAACAATATATTTATATCACCTGGTTTTCCAGAGTTTCCTGAACCTTCCTTTGATACCAACTGTAACGACCCCGATTCCCGGGAGCCTTTTGAGACATGATTCAACCACATTACAAAACATTTATTTTACAATCATTCTATCATGTCTCACATTACAGAAGATCGTGAGGCTCAGGGTTTTGGGAAACCAGCTGCTCTGAACATTCTTAAGCACTGACTCACCTGAAAATTTTAAAACGAAACGTAGGGTGAGCGAAAATGCCCAGTAAGGGGTTTTTAAAAAAACATTTAATAACAATTTTACATTCAAGGCAGACATTTTAGAAAATGATAAAACATTATATCAAACAAGGCATTGAATTTTCTTTAGAACCAGCAAATTCTACATTCTAAAAAAAACATTTGCACTGCAAAGGAGTAAGTACTTAAGATAAACATTAAGGACAAACATAAATCAGTGGTGTAATCATGTGCATAATTTCACAACCAAATTGCAGCATTTCTAAAAGTTTGTAAGCAGAGAATTCATTCATAACATTAGACAAGGGCACGTAAAGTTCTTATGATATTAAACACATGTTTTTCAGTTCTTATCACATGTTTTCGTTCTCATAGTCAAAGGGAATTTACCCACTTAGGGATGTCCTGTTAGTTGAACTATCCCCTGGTTCACCATTTATCTTCACATGTGGAGGGAAAGTATAATGCCGGACTTTTCCAAGACCTTGCGTCAAGACCGTAAAAACATAGCTTAATACGGGTCAAGGATAACCGCCAATCCCGTTTCCATAGAAGCACAAGCTGAGGCTAACCGCCAAGACTGTAGCACATAACGTCTCATGAGACTCATCCTTTACCCAATGCATTGGAGCGCTGTATAACTCCGGGCGCACCCGTCCACAACTTGTAAGTCCAATACTTCCCTCTCATATTTAGACATGGTCATACGTTCATTAGGTTTCATTCATATATTCATAGTCAAAACCTCTCTAACATACAAATTCACCATTTGAAACAGATCATGTCATGAACATAAATAAAGCATTTGAAGCAGATCATGTCATGAGCATAAATAAAGAACCAGAACTGGAAACAACAAGCTTATTGCACAATAAATAATAACTTAAACACTCAATATAATGGTTCTTCAGGTAAAATTACATTATTACTATGAGCCACTTCCAGGCTTAAGGATATATTTAAATCATCTCCTTTTGGAACCATAATATGATAGAAATTAAAAATCATTAAACAAGGCAAGAGTCATTTATTGTAATTATTCCGAGTTCTAGAAATGGATTAAAAAAAAACCACCAAACGATGTTAACCGTCTTTTGCTAAAATACTGACAATCATTCCACAATTATGTACATATGTAATTGCACGAAGCCATGTATTATGTATATGTGTCTCAGTGGTTTAGTTAATTAAATAAAACTCAATTGATTCATTACATGATTCACATGTTCTTAAGGACTTAAAAGTTCTAGCAAAAGGGTAGTTAGGGTTTTATAAATGCATGAGGGGATCAACATAACACATAAAAAGGGATTCTGCAGTGTGCATATTTTGGCCATCCATAAATCCTGTTTTAAATTTGTGTATTCAAAAATAGTTCTGATCTGGAAGATGTTTCATAAAAACATATTTACACATATTTAAAACCTAGTTGGCGATAGGTTGGTGACATCGCGGGTTACATAACAATAGCCCATTATTAAAAGAGTTTCTTAAGAATCCACACTTCGGACTAGAATTGTTTGATTCATTCTTATATTTATATATTTGTGTATGAGGGGTTTAATATGTCTCATGTATATGTATATATAGGGAAAGTATATATTAACCATAAGTTTTATATCACCCAAGAACACAACAAGATCTACACCCTTTGGCTCGGAGGGGGAAAAAACGAGGCATGAAGAACCAGGGGTATAAACATTGAATTTATACACATATGTATATACATAACCCGAATATACATATATCTATATGAAGACCGAAGTTTAAAACCAAAACTTTAGAAACTGAGTTTGACCCTTACATTTATTTCATACATTTAGAGCATCATCAATTGTAAATCATAGAACAAAAACGAATTGGTTTGCTTCACACATACATATATAAGTATACATATATATATATATATTCAAATTTATATACACTCATAGTGTATATATATATAAACCGAATTGTAAAAAAAACACATCTTAAATCTGGTCTTCTGCGTTTTTGTTTCAAAGCATAAGTGAGGTAGAGGGGTTTTCTCTATCATTCGGGTATGCATAAACCGGGTGAGTATATGCATATGGGTATATATATACATATAAACTTGTATATATATATATATAACCCAGTGTTTACAAAACTTAAAAAAAGGGCAACACGACCCTTACCTAAACTCGACGACGAGGAAGAGAATGGAGCAGCAAGGCTAGTGGCATCAGTCGTATACACATCAGATGTGTACATATATACCAAACACATATACATATGTATATAAAAGTAACCGTAACTCAAACATGAACCAAAACAAAACTTCAAATCTACACCCTTACCTTGGCTTGGAGGGTAGAAAGAAGGTGCTGGCGACGTCGGATCGGCGGTTAGAGGTAAGGAAAGAACCCTCCCTCGGTGCAACCCGGGTCTTAAAACTGGAGAGGACTTCACGTGAGTGAGACGACGGGAAAACCAAGGCCGAGATCAGCGGTGCGAACCGCGTGGAAAATAAGGATGCCGTCGGGTCCACCCGCTGGACTAAGGGTAGAAAGTTTGAAAAAAAAAACGCAGCAACTTGCTGCTGGTTCGGTGCGAGGAAGAAGAGACGCGCGGCGGGGGAGGGATAAAATAAAAAAAACGATGGCTGAGATCAGATGCGGCATGATCGGGCGGCTGGAGTTGATGCGGTTTTAAAAAAAATCGGACGGCTGCAATCAGAAGGAGAGGATCAGACTGCTGGGGGTGCAACGTGATGCAAACAGAGGGGAAAAAAACGCAGTCTTAAACAGTGAGAAAAAAAAACTTTAATAGCATTCTTTTTAATTTATTAAATCATTGATTTATTTCTTCTTTAATTATTATTATACCTATTATAAACTTTATTATTATTTTATCCATCAATTATTTGTAGATTTTATTATTTTAACAAGGGTAAAGATTAGTTTAATATGTTTATGCGTTAATTATTCTCTACCCATCTTATTTTACATTAACATTGTTTAAACCATCAAACATTCAACACAAAACATTAAATAAACTACACCATTAAATGTGCATTAATTTAAATTTCAACATTACACCACAAAATTTGAAAAGATCAAAGAAACCGAAACATTGACATAATTTCAAAATATTAATTATAAACGCAAGTTATAAACATTTGTATTATTATTACTTATATATAATTTAGAAGATAAGTATAATTCATTTAACATACAGTTTGTCACAACATAAATATATATACATGTACATCTACAAACCGAGAGTTTGCACATATATATTTGTAAAATAAGTAAAACCTCACCAAATTCAGTATAGTCAACCATTTTTATAAAAGAAAATAAATTAAACAAATAATTACTTGCTCAAGTTAAATGTATATATATACAACAAATAGTGGAAAGATTAGCGTCAAATACCATTGTTTTGCAAATTAAAATTTTAAAATAAAACAAGTTAGGAGAGAGCCAACGGCTACATTTTTATCCGTTGGTGTTTTAACGGTCATATTGGGATGCTTATAAAAAAGGTTTGGTCTCGAGTGTCCCTTACCCTAGGTGACTGAAGGAGAATCAAAGATGGTTCGTGTGATCCCTTTGGTGCTGAGAACGGTTGCGGTGGCTTCAGCAATCCCTATGTTCCTTATGATGGATGCTCGAAACCCTTACCGCATTCTTGGGCTCTTAGTAGTTTTAAGCAGTCTTCCCATTATTGTAATTGGGTTCTTGGTTGGGATCTTTGGTTAGTAATGTTTTGATCCTGGGGAGTTGTAACCGTCAAGGTGTTTCTTAATAAATGAGTATTTCATTCATGCTTGTTTCTAAGTTTTTTTTTTCATTTATTTCCATTTTCTTTTTATAGAAAGATGGTTCAGTTAAAGGGAAACATATCATTACGCGAAACATGAATTCTCGGGTCGTTACAACTTGTGTTTTGATTTGGGAATATATATTCTTTTTTATTCTAAAAATGAGAACTTTTGTGATCATTAGGCGGTAACCCTCTCTTTTAAGGATACCTATAAAATTGATGACACATTAATCCATAAGCTAGAAAGTTTTCTTTATGAAATACTTTCACTAAGATTATATAGTATACAAGTTACTTTTATACCTTTATTTAGGATTTTTTTTATGAAATTTATTTGATGAGATTTTTGAGTTGATACTCACCATTTTTTCTTACCCATATTATTTGAGTGAGTTGTGTCCGAAAAAAATATAAAAGGAAAAAGAAAAGAAAATAAAAGAAAATATTGGATCATCATATTCTTGGGGACAAGAAATTTTTTAAGTTTGGGGTAGCAAAATTTTGAGGTAGACATTTGGATTGACACTTATCTTGAATTTATTTCAAGATTCAACACTCATTTTTCCAAACTTTTAATTTTTTTATGACCAACCAACCCATAGACTAAAAATGTAGAAGCTAATGTTAATTCCTCAAGATTAATGCATTCTTTTGATTTCTACTAGTGGATATTTTAAATTCATTGCAAGCCTTTGGTAAACATGCATGTGTATGAGAATTGAGAAAATATTTTTCAATTAATTGTTTTAGGGATGGGTGTGATGGTGAGTTATGGAACATGATTCATGAGTGTAGATGATTGTTTTAGAAATAATTATAGTGGAATAAAAAATATTTTTAGAAATTGGAATTTTAAATGATGCTCTATGTTTTCTGGGTAAAATTGACTGAAAATTTTTAAACATGTAATTTTGTCATTTTTATTTTCTTAAGGGTCTAGTAGTATATTATTTCAGATTGTTTTTTCTTAGGAGTAATACTTTTATGTGTGGGGGATTTTATGTGTAAGGATTTTTCTTATAATTTTATATTTTTTTACATTAATTTTAATTAAACAGTTTATGTGTCCTAGTGTTTTAATTTATTTTTATATTTTTGTAGTTTTTTTTTCTATTTCTATATTTCTTAGTGAATTTCATATTAATGTTAGTTATTTATTATTATTTTTAGTATATATTAATTTTAATATTTTTATTACTAATATTAGTAAAATTATTTTGGTATTTATAATTATATAGTTAACTTAATTTTAATTAACTTGTAAACTTAGTCTTTTTGATTATATATTTATATATATTTTATAATTTTATTTCAAATATTATTTAATATTAATATTAGTTTTATAACAGAGATTTAGTATTTTATTATTTTTAAATATAACTTCTTATAATTTATATTAGCATTCCATTTCATTATAAATATTAGAAGTATTAATAATAGTAGTATTAATATTATTTGTTATTATTATAATTAAAATAGATTAGTATTTATTATTGTATTATTATATTTAGTATAGATTATAATTTTATCTAACTAGTAATTATATTTTATGTATTATATTAGTATATCTAATTATCTGTAAATTTATTTATTTTATATTTTTTTCTAATAATATTATTTATTTCCATAATTAGCATAATATATAAACAATTTTCATATTATTATAACTTACAAATTACTTAAATGTATATTTATTTAATTACAATTCAACTATTATTATTAATATCTTAATTTTTTATCACATATTTAAATAATTAATTTTAATTTGAATTTTGAATTTTGAATACTCAAGAGTGGAGTCATATTATTTGGGAAATGGATAAAAAATCTAATAGGAGGTTGGTGGTCTCAGATATTTGGGGGTGGAAAACCTATGTGCCGGTAGCCTCCTGCGCCTCACCAGTATGCCACCCCTCTCTTCAGCACAACACACAATGGAGCCCTCCTCCTACACCAACACAACAATGCTCCACTAGGCTATACGAATCCACCATCTTCAACCGGCCTTCCTCCACTGTGCACCCTCCATGACCATATTTTCTTCGCCATTTCACCCACACACCAGGTGGAAGGTCTCTCCCATTCATAAAACCACCATCTCCACCATCCACCCTCCCTCAAACAACCTTCCTGTGCACCACAACTATGCATCTCTTATGCTACACCAGCAGCGCCCAACCCTTCCTCCATGAAAGGCGTCACCCTTCATCTAGGCTTCCTTCTCCACCACCTGGCATGCAACGTCTCAACGTTTCCAATCAATTTCATTAATCCTCCACCATAAGCAAACATGCATCCCCAATAGTGCATAAAACCACCACCGATGACCCACAAACCCTCAATCCACCTCCTCATTCACTGCAACATCATGCCACCCCTATGCACCACTAGCCAAATGCCACATCTACTGTTTAAAAAATAATTCACCATGGATAGAGGATTACATTTTTATTCAAATTTCAATGGGTGGTGAGTGTGCTAGGTGGGGGGAGTTCATATTGATCTGATCATTTTTTTGTGTGCTGTTGAACGTTCTCAGTGGTTCATATGGGAATTGCAGTGATTGACAGGCAATGATTATTATTGGGTGATTATTGATGATATATTGTAGTGACAGTTTCATAAACACATACATGGTGATATCATCTATTTATTACTTTATGTTCCATGTTGTCATGATTTCATACTTATTTTAATGTGTTAGAGTTGCGTTGAATGTGATGGTGTTTTCATGGATTATTTTGTTTTCATATTTGATTGTTAGTTAATTAATTTTAATTGGATGTTTATTTAATTAATTATATTCTAGTTTTAATTAATTGTTATTTGGATTATGCACATATGATTTGGTTCTTGTTCATGTGACACCTAATAAGTAATTGTGGGTGAGAGATCATCTAAGAATTTATTTGTTTGGAATTCGATTGCGTGCTTGAGAGGATCGTGAATCATACATGAGTAAATTATGAATAAATAAATATATTAATTTAAAAATTAATATTTTTGGTTCATTACCCTTTAAACATATGTGAGTGATACCTAATAAGTGATATCATTTAAGTGAACCCTAAAGAGATAGATACTTAGAATTTGTGAGAAACAGGTTGTTGCATTTCACCGAGTGATTCGATGCTAAAATGACATACCCACTATACATCAATTCTGAAAATGAAATGATGGATAATTTGTGTGAAAATTAGAATACAATCTAGCATCATCGAATAAGACTTAATATTTTATTTGTTAAATTTTTAATCAATTTATTTGAATAAATAAATATTCAGATGTGGATATTAAATTATTAGCATATCATGTGCCTGAATGGATGTAACATCTCTCACACTTCCATCTCCACCTATTTCTTCCACATATTAATTTTGTTCATTTAGTTAGTTTTAGTTAATTTATATTTTTCTTTTTAAATATTTGTTTAATTTTTTTAGAAATTTTGTTTGTGAATCATTTTAAATCACATTTTCCTGAACATTTTTCCAAGATGATATTCCTAGTGTCTATGAACATTCTCTTTATGATTGAACCTATATCACCACTTATACAGTAGTTAGTTTGTTTATAAATTTGAAAATTTTCATGCATTATAAAACACGTTATAATATCTCTCTCCATGTTTGGACAATTTAAGGACATAAATTACTCAACCAATGAGAAATGGGTGGAGTCCTGCAGATTCTAATGCCTTAGTGGGGTAAAAATGCCTACTAGCTCAATCTCATTACCCAATTAAAATTTACAAAACCATTTTAGAAAATTATTCAATAAAAAATAAGGTGTTAAATAAATAGAGTTACAATAAGAATTAATAAAAATTAATTATTCCATCATAAGGTCTTCATAAGAGAAAAATAAAAATAAAACAGATCTATCTACTTCCTCTACTTGTCTCCCTCTCAATCGCCTCCTCCTTCTTCCAACCTATTCTTCTTCTTCCTTTCTCAATTTTTAGAAAAAAATTCCTTTTAATATACCTTAGGAAATTACCTTCCCACCAGCAGAACCTACTCCCTTGAAGAGGAATAGCTACTCTACTTCTTGGTTTTAATAATAAATATTTGAAACTGCACAAACCTCGTAATGGTTTCCACATGCATGTTAAAATGTTAGGAATTATAGCTAGTCAATGTATAGTAATTTTATCTACACGAACAATGTAACTGATTTGGTTCCACGTATCATATTGATCAACATAAGAGATTGTTCCAACATAGCCTAATTTATCACATTAAATATTTCCCATGTATACTTATTGATCAATATATCCAAATGGTATATGTAGGTATTTATCCATGTAGGCATTTCCCTCGACATAGGTGATTTAGCCGCATGTATCCATTTCTCATGTAGGCGATTCTGACATAGAATAATCCCTTCACATAGCAAATTGGGGCCACATATCCCATTCCCAATATAGGTGTTTGATATTCATAGTGACGATTGTTATGAAGTATGAAATTATCAATTTACACGATTTCCCATATAGATGATTAAACCAACACAGTCGATTCTTGATATAATCATTTGAGATCCACATAGACATTTTTTTGAAGGTTTATGATTATCAACGTACATGATTTACCACATAATTGATTTTACTCCACATCTGATCTTCCCACATAGCCAATTGTGTTGACATATCTGAATCCCATTGCAACCATCAAAATCATGTAGACCATTGGTCAATTTTCAACCTCAAGTTGAACTAAGCTTTATCTTTCCACCAAATTCGAATAATTAATTACCATAGGAACTAAAGTCCAAGAAGGATGTCTCCTCATGTATATTTTCTTATCTCAGACGTGAAAAACACACCCTCCTTAGATTCCCATTTAAATAGTGACCTTTAACTTTCAAAAATGGTGTCTAGTGAACATGGGAGGCACAACATCGACCATCAACAAGATATGTAGATGGAGATTTTCCTATAACATCTCAATTTTCATTTCAGCACACTTGAGTGATAATTTAGTATTGCTCGGATTGTGGTGCACTGAAAATGGGGAGTCCTTCATCGACCGAGGCAATAGAGGCTTTCTCCCTTCATCCTCGATGGGTCATTCATGGTTGGACACAACAAAAAGAATCTTAAAATCCAAATTTGGAGAGAGTAGCAATATTGGTAATCTTCAGCAGAAAAGTTATCTATGGGGAACATAGATATCATATGTTTTTAATCCAATGTTGATGCCCAATAAACCAAGATAACTAGTCTTGAACAATAAGTGCAATAATAATTTCTTTATTTTTGTGTTCATTATACACCTACTAATTGTTTCCCAAAAAATTTTAATTAGTTTACATGATAACCATGGATAAAATTTAACTACAGTAGATTAGATTAATTGAACTCATAGAGACCCCCATTTTTATTATAAAATTTAATGAATAAAAAGGTCCAAAATATTTTTTCCAAATTCTACAATTCTTCACTATGATCTCAATTAACAATTAAGAAATTATTTAATTAATCAAAAGAGATGTGTAAAAGAGATATAAAATGGTGCCAAATCAAACTACCCCACTATTAAAACATTACAATTAGGGTTAATACTTTAATTTAAATGGTTCATTAACAAAAAAATTTAGGTTCAATGAATTTTATCCTACCAAGGAGAACACAAAATCATCAATTGAAATAATTATCCATGCCTCTGATATGAGTTTGTCACACTGCCCCATTTCATTAATTTGTTTTTAATATTACCATCACTGGCATGAGTTCAATTTTGATTGGGGAACTTTATTTTAATTTTTCCCACCCATAAATTTTTGTGAAGCACTATACAAAGAACTTGTTTATTTGGAATAATTTATAGTAATGCACCTGGTTACCTTATTTCAAATACTCACGATGGGATCATATTTTCCCATTTTACTCCAGATTCAAAGGATTTATAGTACTTTTTGATTGGGTTAGCTACTTAAGGTGTTACTTTTTAACTTTGATAAGTAGCTAAGATCAAGTCCAAGTTCAAGCTTCCTTAATTTATAAATCCAATTTTAAAATATTCTAACCTATTAAACATCCTCTTCCAAGTTTCCAAGCAAGGTCTCCATAAATATAGTAGAAGAAAAACTCAGTAGTCACTCAATTCACATAACTCCAAAATCAATAAAATCCAAAATTGAATTCCTGGAATTTTCCCTGTATAGATACATTTAGTTATTATTTTTATAACGAAGATATATGAAAATTTTAAATATAATTGAAATAATTAGTTAAATTTTAAAAATTGGAGGCATTTTGAAAAAAAATTGGGGGAGTTTTGATGTGAAAGACCATAAGAATAACTAATGTAAAGGATGAGGTCCCCTCTCACACATACATAAAACCTACAATTTTCCTCAATGTTTAATCTTAAAGTGGGAAACAATATAAATGAAAAGTAATATGAAAATTCAGTAGTGAAATGAAAAAAATATGGATACCTGAGAGGTCAAAATAGACTAATTGCCACACTTCCAATCATTTTTCAAAAACAAAACTTGGTTTAGAAAGTTTATGCTTTTAATTATTATTATTCTAAATAAAATTTCAACTTCTCATGTACCCTCAAAAAATGATCCTCAGAAAAAATAAAAGTAGAATAATTTGTGTAGAAAAAATAAGAGAGTTACACCACACTGATTTTCCAACAATAAGAAGAAATAAAGGTGAAAATTTGAACAAAAACTTCCCCAAAATGAGGTAGGATTCTCAGATCTCAACCAAAGAATGCTTACAGCCCCCTCAAGGTAGATATACCTCTAAATGGAAGGTCAAATTCATCAAAAATAGGAGATAGAAAATATTAAAATTTATCATAAAAAATGATTTCCAAGAAATCAAAATCAAATAAAATGAGAAACAAGGAACCATGTGTTGACTCCCATAAAGCATTGATTTTAGAGTCTTCTTTTAGAGAACACAAATGACTCAATCATGAAGATAGAATATTGAAGCCATACACTTTGTCTATCCCTCAAAGTAATGATTTACTATTTTTCCATTGACCAAAATGGATAGTTATCATGTCTAGATAATACCACTTCCACATTTACCAACCCTATCAAAATGAGAATGGACTGAACCACTTTGATCGAAGATTACCAGGGTATAAATTTGTTCTATAATTAAATATAAGAACCATATTCCACACTTAAAGTGTCAATTTTTAAATAAGAAATCATGAAAATATTTTTTAATTTATTTATAGATCCTATCATTTTCATAATATTCTCTCCATATTTCATCCAAATCACTTAGTTCAATCCTTAATCTTTCCCAAAGAGATTTGAAATCAAAAGTCAAATATTTAATTTCCCAAAAGGATTTATTTTGGATCTCCATAGGCATGTAATATGCCTTTCCAAAGACAATCCAATATGGAGGCATACCTATTGGTGTTTTTAAAGCATTCCAATAATCCCATCATTCTTCTTCTAAATTTAAGGACCAATCCTTACCTAATGTATTGAAATTAATCTCTATAATTTGTTTCAAATCCTGTTAGAGACTCTAAATTTCCCACTAGATAATAGATGATATGGTGTACTAGTCTTGTGTGCACAAAACTATACTTATCCATAAAATATTTTGACTTGTAGTTATTAAAGTGAGTTCTTTTATCAATAATGAAATCCCTTGGAATTCCAAACCTTTAACAAATATTCTTTTTAATAAATTTGGTCACACTACTTTCATGGTTATCAGGAAGAGAAATTTATTATGCCCACTTTGAAACACAATGAACCACCATAAATTTATTCATTTCCATTGGAGGAAAGAAATTGGCCAATAAATTCCATTCCCTAAAAATAAAAGATCTCAACTTCAAAAATGACCTTCTGGGGTAGCTCTTTATTTTGGCCTATGTTACCATGTATTTGTAATTTATCACATACTAATAATAAACTTTGAGAATATTTAAATAGTATAGTCTATAAGAAAATATATTGGAAAAACTTTTCAGTATTTTTCTCACTAACATGGTGCTCTCCGCATGAATTTGAATGAAAACTCACTAGAATGTGTAGTATTTCTTCCCAAGGAACAAATATTCAAACTGTTCCATTAAAACATCTTTTAAATAAGATAAGTCCATCCTAAAAATATTACATGGGCTCTGAGATGAAACTATTTATCTAGTTATGAGAAAATATATGGGTATAATTAAAGCATTATGAAATTTAATAAAGTTATCAATCCATGGAGCACTCTTTTCAGAAATAGTGAAAAACTTTATATCTAGAAAAGAAGAGTTTATCTATCATTGGGTATTCATTTAGGGTATTGGGAAGGCTATAAAAGTAACAGGCCATAACATTTTTATTCCCTTGTTATCCTTAAAAACTAAATCAAATTATTGAAGTAATAAAACCCTATCATCAGTCCTGGTGTAGTTTTCTTCTTAGAAGAAAAACTTCTAGGACAAATGATATATGAAACCAATGGATTTGGGTCCAATAAATAATTCCTAAAATTTTCTGAAGAGAAATTCATCTCCAAATGTTCCTTATTTGTAGTGTTATAACAACTTTTATCCTTATCATGCAATATGATAGTATAATAAATGTTATAAAACATCATTTATTTCCTTTTTCCTACAATATCTCCCTCTAAAATTTCACTAGAATCACATATGATTTCAAAAGGAATCCCCCAGTCTAGGGAAATGATTATGGGTGATGATGTGAGATTTTCCATAATAAAATTAATAGATTCCAAAAAATTATCATCAAATAGGAATGGTGTGTCCTTAACAAGTAGGGAAAAAATTGGTTTAGTGATATAACAAAAGTCTTTAATGAATATCTTAGAAAATATAAAACGTCCTTAAAAACCTCTGATACCCTTTATATTTTTAGGTGTAAATATATTTTGGATGTCCTCAATTTTAGAAACATCAACTTTAAGACCATTATTGGAAACCTTAAAATCGAATACCATTCCTTCAGTTTCCATGAACTGACATTTTTACCAATTCAAGACAATGTTTGTCTCTTCACATCTTTGAAAAGAGGAGTCTAGAAGTTTGATTTTTTTTTCAAATTTTGAGCCCACAATGGAGATTTCATCCAAAAACAATTTATATATCTCTCATTAATTTTAGAAAAATAACTATAATACAATGTATAAAATTAGTAGGATCACGACACAAATATAAAATAATCCAATTGTAAGAAGATGTACAAACTGAATAGGTGAATGTGGTTTTCTCTTGGCACTCATGGGAAACTAGAACCTACTTATACATAGAAAAAACATCCTAAAATATGAAAAATAGATTCCCAATATACCTCTCCAACATTTAGTATAAAATGAAAAATGAACTTTTTGTGGTAGAGTTAAGTTTTCGGTAGTCTATGAAGACACTCCATTTGTTCACCATTTTAATTTTATTCTATTCATTTTTTCTAATTTGCGATTATAGTGACTCCACTGTTCTTAGGGACTATCTAAATAAGACTTACCCATGGGTTTTTTTAAATAAAAAATATTCTTCCATCATCAAGTAGTTGAACCACCTCATCTCATACTACCTCTTTTATATTGGGGTTGAGTCTCCTATGAGATTACACTCTTGTTCATTAATCAGATTCCAAAGGAATTTCATGCATGAAAAATGATGAACTGATACTATAGATTTTAAAAATAGACCAACTTATAACAGTTTTAAAATTTCTTAGAAGATAAAATAGTTTATCCCCTTGAAAAAGATTTAGTGTAGAAGAAATGGTGACTGATAATGTTGAGGCTTCCCCCAAAAAGTATACTTCACATGAAACCTCGAAGTGTTGAACTTCATAGTGGGAGGGTCTTGTCTTGAGGGAAGACACTTGGGTTTGAGGGGTCCAAGGTCCTCTTGTTGTTTCCTAAAATATAAAGTGTAAAAATATTTTTCTTCATCCCGATTTGTGTTAGACAAGAATTATTCATAAAGAGGTTCCTCAAGTGAGGTAAATATATAGTCTATATAAAATTCATCTAAGTGACCCAGGAATTCCCCTTTAAATTCCTCCCCATGGTTTATAAGTTTGAAAATCAGTTTTACTTTTTAAACTTTAATTAAAAACCCCTATTATAAATAATGTGTCTTCCATGAATAATAGGGTCTTCTTGGTTTCATTCCATATCCAAGATAAGAAAATAATCTAGGAAAAAGATCATACCCACTAAAAAAAATCCATTTACCCAACCAATTAGGAGGGTAATAGATCAATCTGAAAGCTACAAAGAAATTTGGAATTCCTATTCTTAGTTTCTTGAATAAGGATAAGGGAATTAATATTATAATTTCACAAATATCAAATAGTAATTAAACTGGGAAAACCAATCAGAAAAAGTGAAAGGAATAACAAGACTCCTTAGATCATTTCATTTAGGGGGTATCCTATTCTGTAAGACCACACTACACTCCTCTGCGAGGTTATAAGTTGAAAAATGTTCCACGTTTTTCTTAGTTGAAATTTTTCTATTAAGATATTTCTAATAATAAAAAATTTTAATGATAACTTCAAGAAAATGGAAATCGATGTTCATCTTCTTGGAAAACTTCTAAAATTTGAACAATTATGAATCCTGTTCTTCATTCTTGAACCATTGAGGGAATTCAGTGGTTGGGGAAAAATTAATCACTATTATAGGAACTTTCTTAGATTCCTCTATAATATTTCTCTTTTATTTAGTGTCCTTTATTTTCAAGTACTCCTCATGTGATTTTTAACTGATAAAATAGGTCATGAATGAATTTTGGTAGGGATGTCCAAATTTTTAGATTCGTTGGCTTTCAAAGTGTGTTGAGTGGATTCAACGAGATTTCCTTAGGACCTAATTTGGGATCTATTTTGGATTTGTTATGTGTTAGGATAATAATCCTAATGGTGACTATAATGTAATTATCCTAAGGATTTGAATCAGTGGTGATAGGAAGTTTTCCTTAGTCTCAAACACCTGTATTTAGGACTAAAAAACTTGAAACAGTATGTTTTTTAGATTATCTTCTAGATTTGTCTTATCAAAATCACTCTTATTTTTTTCACATTAAACCAATCCATCTATTGTTGGAACATAACTTTAAATTCATTTTTTGAATTCGAAGGATCATCCCTTCATTGTTGTAGGAATTTATATCTATTTTATTGAAAATAAGCAGGTGTAATAGGTCTCAACACTCCCTGATCTCTCCAAGATAGGTTGGGATGGTTCTGGTAACCATGGTTGTAGTTATTAGAGATAGGATCATCTCTCGACTGTATCTGAGGTCCATACCGAGCATAGTTATAAATTTCAAGGACTTGGGCTCGTATATCAAAGTTTGTGAAGTAGGAATATAAATTAAAAAACATTCCAAATTGAAGAGTTTTAATTCTAAGAGTCAGTTGATAATTTTCATTGTAACAAAAATTATATTGTGCTTCATCATGTTGAGTGGGTGTGATTTCCTTCATAACAATGGTCCTCCTTGTAGAACATTTTTGTTCGGAATTATGTACCAAAATTTTTAAAATATTTTTGAGTTATTCAATTATTTTATTAGAGAAATATTTCCAAATGGTCTGTCAACTAAATTTGGGTGATTAATTCATGCTCAAATTTACCCAAGAGATGAAGGTAGAACGGTCCTTATAGTCTATCTTGGGTTTTCGAATCCACTGAGACCTAAGAAGATACCTAAGATGCACAACCTATGAGATGGATTTCTTACTATGAAGTGGCCAACTTGGTTTTGATTTTAGATGGCTTTAATGAACACTAATAAACCTAAGTGAATTCAATTTAAAGAAAATGGTTTGATCTTAGGATTATGATTTAGGCGAATTGAATGAATTTTACTTCTTTAAACAATTATGGTTTTATTAATTCTTGATGAATCCATTATTCAAAATAACACTAACTTCATAATTTTATGGTTTTATGCTAACTAAACTCAATTACTAATCCCCTACACATTTAGATAACCAAATTCATAATCTCTCCAAGGTGTATGGTCATTTTATTACTTGGATTTAGCTTCCTCAAACACCGTGAAGATGAAGAGTGGAAATAATTGAAGAATGGAAGTCTTGAATTAATTAGCCAATTAAAAATAATTCGTTCATAAAATAACATTCAATCCAGCCTTTCCAGCATCCTATGATCAACCCATTAAAGGGTTATACCTATATTTATGGTATACCCTCAATGGTGGGCGGAAGATGGATTATAAGAATTGGATTGAAGAAATTAAATTTTCAAAAATAACGAGCACTCCTCCATGTGTGTGAAAAAAATTCACACTTATGTGTGAACTACTTCACCCCAATATATAGATATCACTGTGATTTGTGAGTTTTAATGAGAGATAATGGAAAGAATATGTAACTCCCCGACCCTAGTTACCCAGAGTCGGTGCATTATTACATAACATTTTCATGATCACAAGAAAGATCAAATATCGAAAGACCGATTGGTTTAGTAGCCTGGGAAACACTAGATATATTCATAATGTTTTACATTACATCATAAAGTGAAAACTACTACAAAAAAATATTGTCTCCATAGTCTACACTATTATCCCCTCATAATATCCCTGCAGGTCATTCATAATTTACTTCTTCAAATCCTGGGAAAAATAAAACATATAAAAGGGGTGAGCTCAAATGCCCAGTAAGGATAACAATATAGTGGAAACTTTCATAAATAAGAATAAACATTTAAGGAAGTGTATAACTAAAACAAAATCCTTTTAAACTTGAACTTTGACATAGTATGGAAAAAATAAAATGAAATAATGCCATTTACTTATTCACATGGATATTCTACTAATCGTATAATCACATGCAATATCAATAACCACTTTTATAATGACGGGATGCATAAATCCAAACTATCATAACCACATAGCCAAGGCCTCGTGCCAAGACTATAGATAAGATTTTTCTAAGGCCTTGTTACAAGACACTATTTTGTCTCATGAGACCTACCGATGCATCGAAGAGCTATAGCAGGCCCCACCCATCACATATTAAGTCCAATGCATTCCCATATGAAAAGGTTTGAACATAACATAAACATTCGTTTTAAAACTAGCATACGAAATGTCAATACTTTCACCATAAACCATGAATGGTATAAAAATAGAACATCCACAGTCAAACATATCACAAAACCTTCAATAAAATATAGAATTTTTGTATCATAATAAATCAACTTCAAATAAGCGTAAAATCCATTAAAGGATATTGACATAGATGCAATCAAAACTCTTTTTAGAGAAATATATCTTTCTATTTTGAAATCATTTAAGAGTCTTATATTTATAAAATAAAACATTTTATTTGAAAATATTCTTATAAGCATTTAAGGGAAGCTTCGAAAATTTTATAACGGCGGAAAATAGCCGCACCCGCCGTATAAGTTAAAAAAAACATTTTTACCATAATTCTGTTGAAAAGGTTAAAAAGCACCTTGTTTGGAAAAGGACAAAAAGATTCCTTTATAAACCTCTTATAAAAAGTCAAACAAGGGTATAAATGACTTTAACCCATATTATTGTAAATAGTAAAAATGTTTTGAAATACATTTTTAAGAAACATAGATGTGGATGATAAAGAAATCCCAGTAGATTATTACGTATAAACAACCTCGGATAATGAAGAGATTGAAAAATAAACCCTTACCTTGTACTTTTCCTTGGTTGGGGGTAGGTAAAACTCCTGTATAATGGTTAAATAATTGTTTTTAAATTATAAAAGAATAATATACATTAATATGATATCATATATGATATTTTAACATTGATTTGTTAATAATATCTTAGTATTATTGATGTTTCGGGTGTTAACTTACTCGTTTTCTTTTATATGTTTTGTTACGTAAGATATGTTTGTCATGGATAGGTTGTATCTTAATCATATTCAGAATGATATCAAGTCCTTATATACTATTATTAATTATCAAATGATAATTATACTTGAATGGATACGATGGAGAATGAATCACATCGCGGCCGTGGAGACGGTAGTCCGTACGTACGCACGAGCAAAAATATAATTTTTTTGATATTAAAATAATATATAATTAAATGGTATATCATATATATAGAATAATTATCATTTTATATTTATTATTTACATGAGTTACACATCATTATTATACCCATCCAAATAATAATTTATTGAATAACAATTACACCACGACGTGGAGACAGTATGTCGTACGTACGCACGTATGGTGACATTTTATTCAAAGGATGGATAGAATAATGAATATGGTTGTAACATATTTATAATAAAATCACAGTATATATAATATACTGGAGTTATAATTTTAGAATGGTAATAACAAAGAAAGAAGAAGTGGAAGAACAAAGGAACTTGAAAAAGGGTGGTGAAATTATTACCTCTTTTTCGGGTTCTTCTTTTTTATTTGATCAAAAGGGCTCCTTAGGTTGGATTTATGACTAAATGAGTTCCTCTAGGATGAATTTAGGGATGTTGAGAGAGTATTTGGTCAGATTTTGGCCGAACAAAAAGGCTTTGAAGGTGTGAAGTAATTATAAGGAGGAGTGCCCTTTTATAAGAGGGGTGAAGGGCACCTTTGGAAAAGCTAAAAATATTATTTTATAATAAATTCATATTCGGTTTATAATGGCTCAAAAGTGAATTATTTAAAGGTTAAGGTGGGGATGGGTCAAAAACCACTCAACCAATAGAATTTAGACAGGTTTGGGTTACTATATTATCCTTATCATTAAGTATTAACTCTTAGTTAATTAGTTTCACTTTTACAATGTCTCTTTGTATTTTTATATTATATGGTTAATAAACTTACTATATACATCCAAACGATCCCCCAAGTGGTCCATTAATTATACAACTATAATGATATAAGTCTCTTGGCAGAACCTTAGATTTTTAGGAATTTAATATCAATTAATAATATACTATTTTTTTAAAAAACTCTTTTATGTCAATTTTGACACTATTCAATAATTGATTTTTGTAAAAATCATAAAAGAATTATTACTTCGAAAAAAGTTAATTAAATCATTTCTAACATGTCATATTAACCTATAAAATTAGTGTAATTAATAAAAAGTCTCAAATTATATTTATTTGGGTATCTACAATATCAATCATTTTAATTTTTCACTATTACGGTAATTACTACATCACCATTGTGTCATTTATAAATTAAATTATTTAATGTCTAAAAATTATAAATAAAATACCATTATATAGAAAATATTTTTATATTTCTAATGAATATTTATAGTCTAAAATACAACATATATAACCCTATGTAAAAATTGTTTTTCTAAAAGATATATGCATGTGTCATTTTTGTATTTATTTTAACTTAATTAAAATAAAGTGTCCCTGTCACTTAAAAGTGGAACCATGGGGTCGAAAAATCGACCCAAAGATTCCCATAGCCGAACATGTATCAACCAATAAGGTTAGGACACGTTTTAGGGTAATTTGTTATTATTATAATATTATTTTTTAACCCTTATTTAGCAGAATTACCCTTTAACCATGATAAATAAAATATTTACCGAAGTAATTATTCAAAATGTCTAAAAATAAAAGTTTCATATTTACACAATTTGAAAATCCAGATTCCAAATATGGAATCCATTTTTCCAAATTCAAAACACAGAAGTGGTAGAAATTAATTTAAAATTATTTCCCGCTGTCAAAACAAAAAGCATGTTTTTAAGATATAATAACTATCAAAAGATTGATACTTGTTTATGTTTGGTTTAATTGTGAAATTATGTCCAATGACCAACATTGTATTAAATGGTAAAAATATATTCTAAATATACTTTTAAACCACTCAAATTCATAATTTATCACTATTAATTTTTTTGATTAAAAAAGTTGTTTTTAATTAAAATTTAGTAATTTTCACTATTCATTAAAATATTAAAGTTATCCGAAAAGTACCAAAATTTCACCTTAGGCTAAATTCGATAATCCGAATCCAAAAATGAAGTCCATTTTGAGAGATAAAATTTATAAAATTTCAAATAGTAGGTATTACTATTCATAACGGCTAGTTTGATTGGTTGTGGTGTGTGTTAGAACTCGATGTTGCATACAACACACACTATTGCATTATTCAAAGAGAAGTGTACCGTAGTAGCTTGGGGTGTTAAATTCTACCGTACTTTAAATAATTTCATCCTTGAAATTTCTAGAATACTTCCGCATGATAATACTCGGGTTGTTCTTCATCATAAGTTCCTCGGGTTCCCACGTTGCCTCTTCCATCTTATAGTTTCTCCACAAGACTTTACCAGACGAGTCATCTGGTTTCTCAGTACTTGTTCTCTTGTATCAAGAATCCTGACGGGCTCTACGCAATAAGACAGATCTGGTTTCAGTTCTAATTCCTTGTAGGTGAGTACATGCGTTGGGTCACGCATGTATTTCCTCAATAGAGATACGTGGAACACATCCTAAACTTTGGAGAGACTTGGCGGCATTGCCAATCAGTAAGCTACAACCCCAATTCGTTCTAGAATTTCGAAAGGTCCGATGTACCTGGGACTCAACTTATCTTTCTTACCAAAACGTATGAATCCCTTCCATAGAGATACCTTTAGGAAAACATGATCACCGACTTGAAATTCCAAATCCTTCCTTCGATTATCGACAGAACTCTTCTGCCTACTTTGAGCTTCTTTGATGTGATTTTGGATTACCTTCACCTTTTCCATCGTTTCCTCCAAAATTTCTGGGCCTACAAGTTTTCTTTCACCAACGTCATCCCAACAGGTTGGTGTGCGACATCTCTTCCCATATAATGCTTCATATGGTTCCATCTGAATGAATGGAAGCTATTGTTATAGGAAAATTCTACCAATGGTAAATATTGATCCCACATACCCTGAAAGTCAAGTGAGAAAGATATCAACATTTCTTCTAAGGTTTGAATAGTCGGTTCTAATTTTCCATCTGTTTGAGGGTGGTAGGAAGTGCTCAAATGAAGTTCAGTATCCAAGGATTTCTGAAAACTCTTCCAGAATATTGAAGTAAAATGGGGATCATGATCAGAAAAAATCGATAGAGGTACTCCATGAAGTCTCACAACTTCATTAATATATAGTCTTGCCAGACGTTCCAGTGGTAGATCTTCTCTTATAGCAAGAAAATGTGCTGACTTGGTAAGACGATCAACAATAAACCATATTGCATCATTCCTTCTAGGAGTCTTTGGTAGCCCCATGACAAAGTCCATCGTAATATTGTCCCATTTCCACTCTGGTATGGGAAGAGGTTGCTTGACTCCTCCAGGCTGTTGCCTTCCAGGTTTCACTTGTTGACAAGACATACATCTTGACACAAAATCAGCAATCTACCTCTTCATGTTGTCCCAGAAAAAATGTTCCTTCAAATCTCTATACATTTTGGTGCTCCCTGGGTGTCTAGAGAAATTGGAACTATGAGCATCATCCAGCAATTCCCTTTTTAGATCAGGTATATTGGGAAGACAAAGTCTCTTCCCAAATTTCAAAATTCCTTCTTCATACACAAAGTCTCTCAATCTCCCATCATTCAAAGCTTTAATCTTCTTTTGAAATTCTTCATCATCGGTTTGAGAACTCTTAATCCTTTCTAGTAAAGATGGTTTGGAAACCATTTGAAAAAGCATTGATGTTTCACCTTCCCTGGTTATTACCATGTCCATCTTCACTAGATCCATGAAAATGTGATCCCTTTCAATTCTCATCACGTTAAAAACTCCATGGTGTTTTCTGCTCAAAGCATCTGCCACCTTGTTTTCTTTCCCCGGGTGGTAGTGTATCGTATAATCATAATCCTTTAGTAATTCAAGCCATCTCCTTTGCCTCTTGTTGAGTTATTTTTGTGAGAAAATATACTTCAAACTCTTGTGATCAGTAGAAATCTCACATTTTTCACCATAGAGGTAGTGACTCCATATCTTCAAAGCAAAGATCACAACTGCTAACTCAAGTTCATGAGTAGGATAGTTTTTCTCATGAATTTTCAACGGTTGTGATGCATAGTCAATAACCCTATCATTCTGCATAAGGACACTACCAAGTCCTTTCTTTGATGCATCACTATAAATAACGAAGCCATCATTCCGCGATGGTAGAGTCAATATAGGAGCATTGACTAATATTCTCTTTAGTTCTTCGAAACATTCTTCACACTCTTTTGTCCAAACAAATTTAACCCCTTTACGTGTGAGCTTCGTTAATGGGTTAGCCAATCGGGAAAAATTATGGATGAAACGTCGATAATAACGTTCTAAACCAATAAAACTACGTACCTCAGTTATACTCATAGGTGCTGGCCATTCTTGGATTGCCTTTGTATTAGAAGGATCAACAAAGATTCCATCTTTAGAGACAATATGGCCAAGAAAAGAAATCTCTTGAAGCCAGAATTCACACTTTCTAAACTTCCCATATAATTCATGTCTTCTCAGAGTCTTCAGGATAATGCGTAAGTGATTTTCATGATCTTCGTAGATTTTGAAGTATACCAAGATATCATCAATAAATACCACCAAAAATTCATCGAGATATTCCTTGAAAACTCTATTCATCAGATCCATGAATACAGAGGGTGCATTATTCAATCCAAAAGGCATTACAGTAAACTCATAATGCCCGTACCTGGTTCGAAATGCTATCTTCGGAATATCTTCCTTCTTCACACACAACTGATGGTATCCAGATCGAAGGTCAATCTTTGAAAAGTATTGAGCTCCATGCAGTTGGTCAAATAAATCATCAATGCGAGGTAGGGGATACTTGTTCTTTATTGTTATAGAATTGATCTTCCTATAGTCGATACATAACCTCATAGATCCATTTTTCTTTTTAACAAAAAGAATAGGGGATCTGCATGGAGAAACAATAGGGAGAATAAATACCTTATTACTCAATTCCTCTAGTTGTTTCTTTAGTTCAACTAATTCTACAGTGGCCATTCTATAAGGGGTCTTCGATATAGGCTTTGATCCAGGAATTGAATCAATGGAAATCTCAACTTCTCATTCTGGAGGATGTCCAGGTAAATCTTCTGAAAATACATCTACATATTCTTTCACAACAGGTACATCCTCTATCTGAACATTCCTTTCCTGACCCACATCCATTTCTTTCTCTTCCTCCCCAATAATTGAATTTAGTTGAGCTACTGGGGGTGGATCTAGATAAGAATTATGTGGTGATGATTCTGCTCTAAATATAAGGTGTTCCTTATCATCATCATAAAAAATTGTAACCTCCTTCTTCTTACAATAAATCTTCGAATCATAGTCCTAAATCCAATCCATACTGAGGATTATATCAAACTCAATCATAGGTATGATGATTAGATCAGCGGATAAAGAAAATTTATGTGCTTTAATGGGGACTGATTCTCAAAACTTTGTTGCAATGATACTTCCCTTAGGAGTTTTAACTGAAAACTCCCTTGTTAAATCAAATTGGAAATATCTAATTTTCTTAGAAAACTGGGAAGATATGAAACAATGTGATGATCCAGAATCAAATAATGCATTTTCTAAACATGAGGAAACCATTAAATTACCTGCCACCATGTCCTTTAGAGCTTCTACCTCAGCAGTAGTGATAGAAAAAACTTGGACTTGATCCCCTGGCCTTTTCTGAGGTAAGTTCCCATGATGATTAGGACATTAATTTGAATAATGTCCCATCTCCCTACAATTGTAGCACTGAACATTGGTAGCTTCCTTCTTCCCTTTGCAATCACAAGCTTGGTGGCCTTTTTCACAACATTTGTAACAGACGCCCATTCCCTTCAAGCAAGTACTAGGGTTTTTCTTCCCACATTTACCACAGGATGGATATTCAACCTTTCCCTTATTCCCCTTATTTCCATTCCCAGATTGATCAGCAGATATCTTCTTCTCTTGCTTTTCTTTAAATTCATAAGACTTAGAGAATTCCTTTTCAGTCTTGATAGCACATGAGACAATGTCTTCGTACGACGAGAAGGATTGTGAGACTAATGCTTGATGGAGAAATGGTTTTAACCAATCAATTAAATTATCAATCTTACTTATTGGGTATAATCTCCAGCATACCTTGATAACCTTGTAAAGTTAGCCTCATACTTTGTGACATTCTCATCCTCCTTTTGTCTCAGACTCAGAAATTTCCTTTCCATATATGCTCGATGGTCACGAGGAAAGTATTTTTCTAAAAATAGATCTTTAAACTCCCTCCATTCCATATTTGATAATTAATCATCTTCCTTCATGTTTTGAATCAATGACCACCAATGATCAGCATCTCCAGTGAGGCGGTAAACTGCCATGATAACTTTTTCTCTTTTACTAATCCCCAAAGCCTGAAATATTTTCTCTAGGGAATTTATCCATTTCTCAGGTACTAAGGGATTTGTACTCCCATTGAAAGTTGGTGGTTGTTGCCTCATGAATCGATCTAACATTGATCCTCCATGATACAAATCAGGGTGCTCCATATGGTTAAGGTTATTATTCATAACCCAAGTGAGTTGTCCCAGTATGGTGATTAGCTGATCAGCACCAGTTGCATCACTAGATCTACTATAATTATCTTGAGCAGGAGGGAAATCCCTATATAGAGTGCGTGCATTGATATAGTTTCCATTTCTTACACTAGGCGCCATTTCTAAACAATGGCATAAACTATATCAGTTTATGAATCAAAATACATAATTCCATACTTATAAAACACTTAACATAAATTGAACTATTTATGGATATAATCCATAATCATAAAAAATGGTTTCTTTGAGGAAGTATATACTCATAAACCCTTCATAATGATTTTTAAAGCAAATGAGAGTTATCCTAAGCATATCCCCTGGGAGTGTCGTAACCAAGAGTGTAGCAAGGCCCGTTGTTGTGCAGCAGTTCCGTTCGAGTCTAGCTCAAAGCGGTGTTTTCGGGTTTTACCCCTAGGTACATCTTTGGCAGAGCCGCCTCTACCTGCTCGTATCCAGACATGGATGTATTGCTCGAAAAACTCACAAAATCTCTACAATACCAAAATTCTAGGAAGTTCTTATACACTAATCCTAAAAGTCCATCTTAAATCTATGTGCTCTAATCAGAGTTTATCTAAATCTAGCTTCCAAGGTTTGTACTAAGCTTCCTCTGATACCAACTGTAACGCCCCGGACCTAATTACCCAGAGTCGGTGCATTATAACATAAGATTGTCATGATCACAAGAAAGATCAAATCTCGAAATACCGATTGGTTTAGTATCCTGGGAAACAATAGATATATTCATAAAGTTTTACATTACATCATAAAGTGAAAACTACTACAACAACATATTTTCTCCATAGTCCACACTATTATCCCCTCATAATATCCCTGCAGGTCATTCATAATTTACTTCTTCACATCCTGGGAAAAATAAATCATAGAAAAGGGGTGAGCTCAAATGCCCAGTAAGGATAACAATATAGCGGAAAATTTCATAAATAAGAATAAACATTTAAGGCAGTGTATAAGTAAAACAAAATCCTTTTAAACTTGAACTTCAACATAGTATAGAAAAAATAAAATGAAATAATTCCATTTACTTATTCACATGGATATTCTACTAATCGAATAATCACATGAAATATCAATAACCGCTTTCATAATGATGGAATGACTAATTCCAGACTATCATAACCACATAGCCAAGGCCTCGTGCCAAGACTACAAATAAGATTTTTCCAAGGACTTGTGCCAAGACACTAGTTTGTCTCATGAGACCTACCGATGCATCGAGGAGCTATAGTGGGCTCCACCCGTCACATTTTAAGTCCAATGCATTCCCATATGAAAAGGTTTAAACATAACATAAACATTCGTATTAAAACTAGCATACGAAATGTCAATACTTTCACCATAAACCATGAATGGTATAAAAATAGCACATCCACAATCAAACATATCTCAAAACCTTCAATACAATATAGAAGTTTTTTATCATAATAAATGAACTTCAAATAAGTGTAAAATCTATCAAAGGATGTTGACATAGATGAAATCAATACTCTCTTTAGAGAAATATATCTTTCTATTTTGAAATAATTTAAGAGTCATATATTTATAAAATAAAACATTTTCTTAGAAAATATTCTTATAATCTTTTAAGGGAAGCTTCGATGATTTTATAACGGCGGAAAATAGCCGCACCCGCCGTATAATTTTAAAAAAACATTCTTACCTTAATTCTGTCGAAAAGGTTAAAAAGCACCTTGTTTGGAAAAGGACGGAAAGATTCCTTTATAAACCTCTTGTAAAAAGTCAACCAAGGGTATAAATGACTTTAACCCATATTCTTGTAAATAGTAAAAATGTTTTGAAATACATTTTTAAGAAACATGGATGTGGATGATAAAGAAATCCCAGTAGGTTATTACGTATAAACAACCTTGGATAATGAAGAGATTGCGAAATAAACCCATAACTTGTACTTTTCCTTGGTTGGGGGTAGGTTAAACTCCAGTATAATTGTGAAATAATTGTTATTAAATTATACAAGAATCATATACATTAATATGATATCATATATGAACTTTTAACATTGATTTGTTAATAATATCTTAGTATTATCGTTGTTTCGGGTGTTAACTTACTCGTTTTCTTTTATATGTTTTCTTACGTAAGATATGTTTGTCATGGATAGGTTTTATATTAATCATATCCATAATGATATCAAGTCCTTATATACTATAATTAATCATAAAATTAGAATTATACTTGAATGTATACGATGAAGAATGAATCTCATCGTGTTCGTGGAGACGGTTGTCCGTACGTACGCACGAGCGACAATATCATTATTTTGATATTAAAATAATATATAATTGGATGGTATATCATATATACAGAATCATTATCATGTTATATTTATTATTTACATGAGTTACACATCATTATTATACCCATCTAAATAATAATTTATTGAATAACAATTACACCAAGACGTGGAGACGGTAAGCCGTACATACGCATGTTTGGTGACATGTTATTGAAAGGATGGATAGAATACTGAATATGGTTGTACCATATTTATAATAACATAACAGTATATATAATATATTGGAGTTATTATTTTATAATGGTAATAACAAATAAAGAAGAAGTGGAAGAAGAAAGGAACTTGAAAAAGGGTGGTGAAATTATTACCTCTTCTTCGGGTTCTTCATTTTGATTTGATCAAAAGGGATCCTTAGGTTGGATTTATGACTAAAGGAGGGCCTCTAGGATGAATTTAGGGATGTTTAGAGAGTATTTGGACAGAGTTTGGACGAACCAAAAGGCTTTGAAGGTGTGAAGTAATGATAAGTACGAGTGCCCTTTTATAAGAGGGGTGAGGGGAACCTTTGGAAAAGCTAGAAATATTATTTTATAATAAATTCATATTCGGTTTCTAATGGATAAAAAGTGGATTATTTAAAGGTTAATGTGGGTATGGGTCTAAAACAACTAAACCAATAGAATTTAGACAGTTTTGGGTTACTATATTAACCTTATCATTAAGTATTAACTCTTAGTTAATTAGTTTCACTTTTACAATGTCTCTTTGTATTTTTATATTATATGGTTAATAAACTTACTATATACATCCAAGCGACCCCCAAGAGGTCAATTAATGATACACCTATCATTATATAAGTTTCTTGGCCGAACCTTATATTTTTATGAATTTAATATCAATTAATAATATACTATTTGTTTTAAAAACTCTTTTATGTCAATTTTGACACTATTCAATAGTTGATTTTTGTAAAAATGAAAACAGAATTATTACTTCAAAAAAAGTTAATTAAATCATTTCTAACATGTCATATTAACCTAGAAAATTAGTTTAATTCATAAAAAGTCTCAAATTATATTTATTTGGGTATCTACAATATCAATCATTTTAATTTTTTACTATTATGGTAATTACTTTATCACCATTGTGTCATATATAAATTAAATTATTTAATGTCTAAAAATTATAAATAAAATACCATTATGTAGGAAATCTCTTTATCTTTCTAATGAATATTTATATTCTAAAATAAAACTTATATAACCCTATGTAAAAATTGTTTTTCTAAAAGATATATGTTTGTGTCATTTTTGTATTCATTTTAACTTAATTAAAATAAAGTGTCCCTATCACTTACAAGTGGCACCATGGGGTCCCAAAATCGATCCAAAGATGCCCATGGTCGAACATGTATCAACCAATAAGTTTAGGACACTTTTTAGGGTAATTGGTTATTATTATAATATTATTTTTAACCCTTATTTACCGGATTTACCCTTTAACCATGGTAAATAAAATATTTACCGAAGTAATTATTCAAAATGTCTAAAATTAAAATTTACCTATTTACACAATTTGAACATCCTGATTCCAAATATGGAATCCATTTTTCCAAATTCAAAACACAGAAGTGGCAGAAATTAATTTAAAATTAATTCCCGCTGTCAAAACAAAAAGCGTGTTTTTAAGATATAATAACTATCAAAAGATTGATATTTGTTTATGTTCGGTTTAATTGTGAAATTATGTACAATGACCAAAATTGTATTATATGGTAAAAATATATTCTATATATACTTTAAAACCACTCAAATTCATAATTCATCACTATTAATTATTTTTATTAGAAAAGTTGTTTTTAGTTAAAATTTTGTAATTTTCACTATTCATCAAAATATTAAAGTTATCCGAAAAGTACCAAAATTTCACCTTAGGCTAAATTTGATACTTAGAATCCAAAAATGAAGTCCATTTTGAGAGATAAAATTTATAATATTTCAAAAATTAGGTATTACTATTCATAACAGCTAGTTTGATTGGTTGTGGTGTGTGTTAGAACTTGATGTTGCGTACAACACATGCTATTGAATTATTCAAAGAGAATCGTACCGTAGAAGCATGGAGTGTTACATAATATGAGAGAAATATGTTTTTTAAGAACATAGAAATACAAAAAATAAATTTACATGTAAATTGAGAACATTACAACAGAACATTGGCATAATAACATTACAAAAAACAAGATATGTATTCCCACTCACCTCCACTACCTTAAATAAGAAATTGGGAAGCCTTAGGCGGAGCCTCAATCAATTTATTCCCAAATATTAAATTAATTTAGGCCTTAGGGTGGTGGAAAGTGGTGGAGAAATTAATCCCCTCAACTTTTTATCCTCCTTGTCTCCCTTGAAAAGGTCATCCTTTATGGGCAAGAATATCACCGAATCTCGATAGGCCATAGTAGAGTATTTTTTTTCTTCATATGTCTTCTATAAATCTGTAAAATTTTTTCCAATTTGGAGTTTTGGATCGAGAGTTATGTCCTCTTTAGTGGGATAACATTCTGGGCCGCAGATTCTGGCCCAGATCTTGATCTTCTCTTTGGGCCACCTTAATAACCACCATGGAAGCTGAATTAGCACTGACTCCTGAATAATTATGTGTTTCAATACATTTCTTCTAGCAACCCACGAAAGTTGGGATTTATTGGGCCAGTATTGTGGGCCCCACATTCTCATCAGTGGGCTGATGTCCAATATGCCTTCTCCAGAATTGTTTCCTTTCATCACCAAATATCACCATCATCCTTTATGAATCCTCCATTGATAACTGAATGAAAAATGTTCATATTGAAGTTTACTTACATTTCCAAAAATATAAAATTAAAATATTGATAATTACATTCCTTAAAATCAGACGAATCATTGGGCCTAAATTGGTGTACATTAGGCATGAAGTGCACAAATGATGAGAATGGATGTTCAAAATTAAAATCCACTAAATCAGACCCATAAGATAAAAATGAACATTTAATACCATTAAAATGTAATTAACATAAGTGTTTTTATTGTATAATCAGTGATACAATGTAATAATATTATAAAATGTATCCACAAGAAATTGGAGTGTACATTGATGGTTGGGATACTTTATATGTGTCCCTCTGAAGATTCATAGAACAATTCACCTTCATCCTCTAATAATCCAATGATTTTAAGCCTAATTTAAGAAATTATTCATATTGGATATAAATTCATTACAAAGGCTTATACAACTGATTCCATGCATCAAAGACGACTTTATACATTTTTTGGAACCAAACTTTCACATTCCCTTTTAGGAAAAATGAAAAAACTCTAAATTACAATTCCCCCTCTCTTAATATTCTATGCAGAAACTAATACACTGTTCTATATAAATCCCTGATGAAATATATTGAATCTTCATCAGGTAATCATTGGTAGTATTGTAGCATATAAAGGTGGAATTGATTAATATCATAGTTTCTAGATCTTAGGGTCCAACGAATGTTTGGAATTTTATTTTACACTGTAGACACGTGAAAATATCTAAGACACACACTACCTATAATTGCATTTTCAATTGGGGGGGGGGGTTGAAATCTTCTTAGTAGTGGAGATTTTGATTTTATTGATTGATCAGGTTTTCCTTAGTATTATAAATAAATGATTTCTTCTTGACTTTCAAATCACTTAAATGTTTGTTAATTTCAAGGATGAATTCATTTAGGTCTTCAGATAATAATCGAGTGTGCATTCTGTCCATTTTCAAAACTATAAAAAATGTTGTTTTTCTCTTTTTTCTATTTGGTTTCATATTCCCTTCCCCAATAGTGGTGATATAATTTTTTCTTAAGTCTTAGGTTATCACTAGGATGGAGAAATAAAAATTTATAAACCCTACTTAAGACTTGTGCGATAGATCATAGGGGTTGATCCAAATAGAAGGAATTCCTTAAAAGTTATGTTGTATGTGACCAATTAAAAGAAAAAAAATATAAAATAAGAAACCTGAGAGGAAAGGTGGGTGAAATAATGGTCATGAAGTTGATGAAATGAATAATGTGGAACAAGAAATAAAAATGGGTTGAGAATAGGGGAAAGAAGAGAGATCTTGGAAAGTTGGAGAAATTCAAGGGATGGTTTAGGGGAAGTTGTTTGGATAGCTAGATTATTTTTGATATAGGATCATTTTTATTTTATTTCCTCTCACTTAATTTCATTCACTTCATTTCTTGGAAAAATTATTGGCAATATTTTTTGAGTGTCCATTCTGTAAGTGAAAGGATTATTCAGCTTCTCAAAAAAGACTACATTACCCATTTTTTAAGGAAACCTAGTGAATCACCCTTGTGCATCATATAATCCTCTCATATAGAATTTTATATGAAAAGTTTTGAATGATAATAAAAATTGAAACATATCTCACTATGTTTAGACAATTTAAGGCAATAAATTACTCGAACAGTGAGAAAAGAATGGAATCCTACAGTTCCTAACGCTTGAGTGAGGTAAAAATGACTAGCAGTTCAACAAAATTCCCCAATTCAAATTTTTCCAACCATTTAAAAAAACTATTCAATAAAATTTAATGTGTTTATGAAACAATGTAATAATAATAAATATAAAAAATAATGCCCCCAACAAGGGATTTGTAAACAACATCAAAAATAGAACAAATATATCTCTTTCCTCTAGTCATCTCCCTCTCTATCACCTCCTCCTTATGCCAAACCATTATTATTATTCTTTTCTAAATTTTATGAATTCATATCCTTATAACTTACACTATAAAAGTATATACTCACTAGAATAACCTTCCCGCAGTTAAAGTTACACCAACATTTCTCCTCTGTTTCAATTGTAAAATTTTGGGCTTACATGGACCTCTTGCTAACTACCACATTCATGTTGGAACTGTAGGAATTATAGCTAGACAACATAAAATATTCTCATCTGCATGAATGATGAAATTGATTTGGTACCATGTAGAATATTTATTAACATAGGTGATTGGTCCAATATAGATGAATTTATCATGTAAATTTTTTTTCCATATAGATATTTTAATTGATGAAGCCAAATGGAAAATGTCAGAAATTATCCATGTAGTCAATTCGCTTGAAATATGCGATTAGGTTACATGTATTTGTCTCTCACATAGGTAATTTCAATGTAGCTGAATCTTTTCACATATCCTATTGTGCCCATGTAGCCAATTCATGATGTATTCATTTGAGATTCATATAGCTGATTATGTTGAAATATGAAATTATTGACATAAAAGATTTTATATATAGCTAATTTGTCCCACATAGGTGATTATCAGCCTAAGCATTTGGGATTTTGGTAGAAAATGTTACTAATATATGGAATTATCAATGTATTCAATTTAAAAAAAGATGATTTTACTACAAATATGATCTATCCATATAGTTGATTATATTATTGTATCCAAATAATTACATAACCATTTGACTCATGTATCCCATCAGTCAATTTTTAACTTTAACTTGAACCAGTATTTGTCATGTTACCAAATTCAAATCATAGAATACCAGAGGAACTATTTTCCATGAATGATGTCTCCTAGGGTTGATTTTCATAGCATAGACCTGAAAAAATGTTTCCTCCAAAGTTTTTATTAAAAAAAATGAACTTCAACCTTTGAAAATGGCGTCCAGTAAACATGGGAGGAACAAAATCAAATATCAGTAAACGATGTGGCTACAAATTATCCTACATTAGATCAGTTTTAATTTCAAAACACTTTAGTGTAGAATTTGAAACACTTGGATTGAAGCTCGTTGAAAATAGGGGCTCCCACATCGATAGGGGTGGTAGAGGCTTCTCCCTCTTCCACGTTTGTGGATCCTCCATGGTCGACCACAACCATTTGAATCTACAAATCAAAACCAAAAGAGTGTGGTGGTGTCAAAAATATTCAGCTATAAACTCAGTTAAGAGTAACTCAAATTTTATATTTTTCTAGGCTAATGATGATTCTTAGTTGACCTATATGATTTTACATGAATAAGAAGTGAAATTATTTTGATATTATTTTTGTGTTCATTGTACATGTATGAATTTTTACCCCAAAAGGTTAATTAGTTTACAGTATAACCAAAGATAAAATTTAAATATAGTAGGTTAGATTAATTGAGCACCGAGAAACCAACATTTTCATTATAAAATTAAATGAATAACAATATCCAACATATATTTTTTCCAAATTTTAGAATTCCCCATTTCAATATCAATTTATCATTATGAAATTATATAATAAATCCAAAGATATGTGGAAAATTGTGATAAAATGGTGCCACATGAGTGATCAAAATCTAACTTGATGAAAGGATATTAAGACAAGGTAAATCATTTATTCAGATCTAAATAAATCAATTATAAATTTAATGCGCAATGATCCTCTCAAGTTCTGGGTTTTCTATTTTTCAATATATGATTGGTAAAATTTCATTGGTTATGGTGTTCACATCAATGATAATATTTCGAATGATACATCAGATCAACAATAATTTTTTATGCCCATACATGGTGGTTTCCCTATTCCTGGAACCAAAAAAGTTTAGATACACCATGAAATTCTATTACATGGTGAATTAAAATAAGTCACTTTATTATCACCTATGTGGTTTATGAATTTGAATATGTAAAAAAATTTTGCCAAGTGAACATTCAACTATATTAAATTTTTTTATACAAATAGATCTTTATATATGGGAATATTTTCATTTGTGGTTGCTTTGGCCACATGAACTCACCTATAAAAAAAATACCTAATAATATAAACCAATTATAACTCTTAAAAATAACTTTGGGAATTTATGAACCTTACTCAAAACTTCAAAATGATACCTATGTACTTTGCATCATATGAAAACACACCTCTTTGAGTTCTTCAATATTGTACACTGCACTTTATATTTTAGGCAACCTGAACCTTCATTTCAAAATATATCTATGTGTTGTATCATGGTTTTTGGCATCCATATATTGAGTAACACAAGGACGAACTTAACTCAACTCTTGGGTATTCAAACTCAAATATACTTTCTATTTTTTAATAGATTATAATAAATCTTGATGCTATTTACTATAACCAGTATTATTTTTATTTAAATTGTTTTAGATAGTACTGGAACCCCTCTTTTTTTACCTGTTATGGTCTACCATGAAGATCATCTCATTAATCATCTAATTTTTTATGGGATATCCACTTAAATATATCCATCTAGTTATTAAAGGGCATCCATATCCACTTTTTTCTTTTCCCAATGCGTGAGAACATATTCTCAATCACCCTTCCCAAATATCCATCACGAGAGATTCACTTATTCATTAATAGTTACATACTTCAATCCATCACCGGACTACTCTTTACATTTTTACATTGATAGGTCTAATTGACTATTACATCTTTACAAACAAATACAACCAAAATTTTCTTGAACTAGCCCAAGTTGACCCTGAACCGGTTACATAGGCTAGCCCTCGAAATGTTCTGAGAGGTGTTCCTGATCCTCCCGAGATGGCAACAAGAACCTAGGGCATAAATAGAGCACACAAGGGAATTATTTCTCCCAAATATAAACAATAAATCAAACATTAGAAAGAAATAGACCTCCTAAAATACATTTATAAAAAAATTGAACTGAACATTATTTGTTCAAGAAACCGAATGTATAGCTAAACCAAAAACTCAATCGAAGAAACCTAATAAGAAACTAACTCTATGTGACCTTGCTGGTCACAATACAACACAATTATCACACCTCTCCCATGGCAATCAAACTCAAGTTGAAACCTGCATAGGGGCTAAAAACAGAAGAAGACTATAGGCGCGAGTATTAAAACTCAGCAGGTTAGCCAGATATTATATTCCCAATGTACTTCCGTTAAAATAAAATAAACGTCAATTTAAAGTTTTAAATACATGATATAAAAGTATTTTTTTAAATTATGATCCCTGATATAAAAAATTACCGGAAAAAAACTTTCATGTTTTTAAAATAAAAATGCTAGTAACAATTTCTAAAGAGGTGCAACTTCAAAATGAAAGTAGTTTTCAAGGGGTATTCTTTAAAGAATGTAAAATTTTAAATAAAACATATACACTACTGAATTTACCAACCAAACACACCGTATTCCGATGGTGAGTATAAAATAGCCAATGAGAACAAGTCACGGGAACACCCCTAGGTAATAGTTAGTTGTGAGCCCCAGGTACCTCCAATATCGGTGAAGGTAACAATAATAAATATCCCTTATAATGAACAAAATCCACCAGTAGGATAATAATCCATAACCTAGTGGTCCCCAACATCATCGTCATCATAGTTTATTTAGGTTTGTAATTGTCAAACTTGCTACGTGAAACAAGGACGAAACCCCTCCAAATCACTAGCATACTAGTACACGTCCGCACTCCTTGATACCCGAGTTTACCTTTAGTGTTCAATCAAGTTACACATATTAAAAAAATACACTTTTCACCTAAAAAATACATTCCCAGATCATGCACACATAATATATCTCGCACACATTCCTCACAGTTCTTTCACATATCAATAAACCACATAAAATTATTATAAAACAATTTGAAGAATTATAACAAGTCTCTGCACCTAAAATCAATTTAAAAATTATATTTTAAGGCCAAACACCCACCAATATAATATAAAACCAATTTTTGCAGAAAGAAACAAATTTAATAAATAAATATCATGGATCATAAAATGGACCTACATGGTGCAATATTGAACACACATGAAAACCCTTTTTTAAGAAAAATGCCAAACGGGCATTTAATCATTTTACCAAACCAACATGCATCAAATATAAAAATTTAACCTTTCATAAATTGGTGCACACACACAATTATCAGCATAAAAAAATTTATATAATCCCTTTAAAATACTAAGGTTACACATTCAAAGTTCAACCATTTTCTTAAAATTGTAGAACGAGTCACTTACCAGCAACTCTTGCCAAAACATGTGAAAAAACAATACCCATATCTTTATAAAACCAAAAAACCTTTGTAAAGTTATAAAAGGACCCAAAAATATCACTTTAAATGATTACCATACTTCAATAAATTCAAAAAATTCACTTTATATCACATTTAGGACACAAAAACTTACCAGACACTTTTCCAAAAACTAGGCATACAAAATTTAGCAGAACAACTTATATTTAACAACCAAAAGCATAAAAACACAAATTTTATTTCTAAAAATTTATTATATTAGTTAGAAAAGGTGATGAACATCACAATACATATGATAAAACTATCATAACGTTTATTTAAACAAATGGTCTGCACTTTTATAAGGAAATGACTCCATCTTACACAAAACAAAGAATAATTAACCATTTTGCACATTAAATAGAACATTAAAAGGTTGTAAAGAGATAATAATAATATATAGAAGGTTATAAAAGAATTAAAAAGATGAAACTTAAATAATAAAGGAAATTTCTTGGGAGAACCTACCTCAAAACTTTGCGGAATGGAAATGCACAACCGAAATCACCCGTTGCTGGTTTATAAACCATAAACCTATGAATACTTGGACTAAACCAACATAAAACCCATAAAAAATAATTACAAAACATAACCACAGGTCTTTCAAAACTATAGGAGAATAAATAACATTTAAATAATAGAAGGAGGAGGAATATGGAGGAGAAAGGGGAAGGGATCTCACCTTGGAAACTAGAGAACTCTTCTTCAACCCTTATATCCTCACACATATAGGAGATTTAATGGATTGAAACTCAATTTAAAGTATCCTTAGGTATGAAAGAATTTGGGAATCAAATTTTGAGGAAAAATATTTAAAAACAAATGATTTATGAATGAAACAATTTACCTTTACAAATCTGGATGATTTGAGACTTCTAGAAGAAATTCTCCATAATCCAAGATGAAAATGAGCTCCAAAGAGGAAAAATAGAACACGGGGATATGAATAGGGTATGTATTATCAATTTATAGGTGGAATTACCAAAAAATGATAAAAAATTAATGAGATATGAAAGAAATAAAATAATTTCCTTAAATCGAGAAATTGGATCATAGGTTGGCCCAATGCTTGAATAAATCACCCAAATCTTCCATGATTATGACCTCCTAAGGTGTCCAAATGGATACAGTGGTTTGAATAAGTTAGTGTATGTAAAGTGGAAAGTAAAATGAGTGAAAATTGTTGAAGAAATAAGGAGTTATAAAAGAAACAAACTAAGTTTTTAAATCTGGAAATGAGCTCACGGTTGGCCCAAATCTTGAAGTAACCACCCTTTTCTCCAAAACTTCTAAACAAGATATAGGGAACCCAAGGTAGGATGATAATACATAGAAGTAATTTAAAAACTAAACATTAATCTCACCCAAAAACCAATAAAAATATTAGGATTTCCAACGAACTAGATGAAAACCAAGACATGAAGAAAATGGGTTTGACAGAACTCCTTTCAATACTTCAATCTGCCCCATAGTATTTATTTTCAATTAAAAAATTATGAAATGGTATTCATTAATAAATTTAAATTATATTCCCCTGAATAATAATAATTTCAAAGGGGTGGAAATAATTCTCCCCCTAAATATAAGGGCCTCTTTATTATCCCACTAATTGTCAAGGTTGGTATTTTGGAAAACTTTCTCAGCTTTCAACTTCTTATCCCTAACCACGTTTGATATCACTTGAGATATTATAAGAATATAAAGGTGATGAAATGTAAGGTATAAAATAATACCATTTAAAACACGTATGGAGGATATTATTCAAATCCATATCCCTTTAATAATATCTTCAAGATGATTTAACAACATCGTTTCTCATTATGGTTCCTAGAATGTTCTTCTTGAGTAAAGGGTAAAATTTTCAAATTCCAATTGAAAATTTTAAAGAAATTCAATCATTTAGGCTTATAATGGCATACTATTTTATTATTTCTTCAATGTATCCCTAAATTACACATGAGAAATAATTTATCTTATGTCATCACTTATAAGTTTCAAGTGGAAATTAGAAATGAAGAGTAGCAAACCATCATCTTAATTTAGTTAGTATCACATTTATCTTAGAAATATTCAATAAAAAAATATACTCTGAGTCTATATAAAAAATTAATTTTTAGAAAATATGAGTAAAAATTTTATTCCAAAATTTATCAAAATTTTAGAAGTGATACATATTTTTTTTTCTTTTTAGTGGAAATATATTGTGGTTAATTGTTTTTGGAACCTGTGCTCACCTGAACAAATACATAAAAATATTTCAAGTACTAGGTCATCCCCACTTAGATATATAATAACCCCTTTATGAACATAATATATATATATATATATATATATATATTAAAATAATATTGAGAGAATGAAATCATTCCCAATTATTTAATTTTCATCAAATCTATCCAAAATTCTAAATTTAGCAGCAATGTGTGAATCTCAAGAAGATTATCCTCTTTCATAAGACCCCCATAAGGTATGTAACCCATAAAACATCACCATAAATTACTCACATTTAATTACCTTTATAATGAATAAGAAATAAAGTGTATATTCTAAAAAATCCTCAACTTGATTGGGAGGTTTGATAAATATTTCCCAAACCATGATAATATATTCTAGTCTGTATGCTTACACCTTTAAATATATAGTTTTTTTTCACCTATGTTAAGAATAGAATCCACATTTATTATGGGTGTGGAATCATCTTAAAATAATTTAGAACTTTAATTAAATGGTTTTATCCCCTATTATTTAACAAATTTTCTTATTGAGGCATCCATGTCGTATATTTGACAACACTATGGCCTACATATTTTCACTTTCCACACAAATATTTATCAACCTTTTCCTTACCATATAAGGTAATATTCTCAATCTTATCATAATATATGTAATATTTCATGCGAATCTTTTTTGGAATCTTTTTTATTGACATATATTTTATATTTAGATTGCTCTGTCCAACTTTCTATTATGTGGTCTGTTTTCAATATACCATGATGCAGAATCTCTTACCTGAGTAGAAGAAAATTATTCTTTTTGGTCATAAACAATAGTTATTATTATTTCTAGTATTTCTAATGCATCCTTTCTTTATTTCATTTTAGAGGATTGAATATCCTCCTTTACTTTTGTTGACCTCTTGGGAGCAATATTCTTTCCCAAGGAGGAAATAATTTAATTCTTAAATTTATTCTTAGTCTATGGTAATTATAGTTTTTCTTTAGTATATCAATGGTAACTATAAGGATTGTATCAATATACATCACAGTTTTGACCACTAATATTGTAAAAATCACAAATGTTTTCATGATTTTAAAATCTATTCTCTAGAAATAGATTCTTTATTTTTTGTAATGTCTTCTTCCCTATAGCAGGTTTTCTCCAATATTCAGACTCAGGGCCTCCTTAATAGGTGTTTTTTGATTTTCACATGATTATATATTGTACCAGTAATCAATACATCTATGCTTGAATATCCAATATTACTAACACCTTCCAATAATTTATGTTCTATTCACTTCATGGGAAGGCTATCTAACATGAGCATATTTTTTTTATTAAAATACTGTGTTTTTGTTCTTATTTTGGTGATAAACTCTTATTGTATATGATCAAATACATCTTCATTATATTTATAGATTTTACATAATTTATATCATTCCAAATGTTTATATATTTTGATTTCGATCAAACATATCCATAAATTCAAGATTTTTTGCAAGATACTTTATCTGCTTTGTGGGTCACAATTCTCAATGAGATATAGGTGAAGGATTATTCACCTAATATCATACTATTTGGTCATAGTTTTAAAGAATACTTTGATGTATGGATCAATTCATAGGTTTTAGTGGAAAATCATTTTTTCCTAGCTTGTTGGGAAGGTCTAGATTTTTCCTCTTCATGATTTTTCAACTTGACATCCAGCTTAAGGAATTTCATGCTGAGGGTGTACTTAACATCCTATAAAGAAACCTTCCTTCTCAATAATTGTTAAAAAAATATTTCTCATAAATATATATTTACAATTCTTCATTAATTAAATACATCATTTTATTTCAATGTGTGGTAGTTTTTTGATATATTTTATAAGCCTTTTGAAAGTAATTAATATTCCAATTTTTTTTATCCAATACATATTCCATTTAATTAAATTATTAATCTATCTATTATATATCAAAAAATATGTCCTTGAAATAATTCTGTATATTGGTAACAACCATAGTTTGAACCTTCTTTTTATTCTTTATAATATATGTGATAAAATATCTAGTTGTTCTAATGTATCTATTTACCTTAAATTGTTCATAGTCTGAAATTGAATCATTAGAGGAAAATATAAGAATATTTAATGGATAAATATTTACCATACTAAATAACTTTATCTAATTATATTTTCTCTTCCATCTTCAAGCACTTTTATTCCATATTTTCCACTTTATTCATTATTTTAATTTGTGTCTTGGAAGAAAATACCATTTATGCTTTAGTAGATGCTGGGGGAAAGAATTCTTGATCTTAGTCTATTCTACAAGAACAAAAAACAAACACTTAATTTATATTCTTTTAGAGGTTACGTATACATTTTATACTAATTGAGGTTCCACAATATTAGTAGAGAACATAAAGGGAAGGGGTGATTCAGTGGTTACTTAAAAAAATTATGAATTTATTTCCTTTTTAATAAAGCCTCTTAGAGTTATGTATTCTCAATATACTCCTTCTTATGTGACACAAACTTACCCAGATAGTGTAATGAGTATTGTAAAAAGAACAAAATTATTTTTATAAGGTTAAATACTAATACCTACTGCTTGAATTCATTGGTTATCTTCCCCAATCAAGGATTCTCTATTATAATAAATACTATTAAATTATAAGTGGATGGTTCTTTGTGACAAATTTCCATATAAAAGTCACACTAATCATCTTCTATCTAAAGGAAAACAAGCCACTTGAGTTTGTACCATAGACATATGACTTCCATATTCCCCTATACATTTTCAATTGCTTCCCACTATTGTTACTAAGTAAAATGATGGTCTTCTTACATACCCTAATTCATACATGTTCTATGGAGTCCCACCATATGTATTTAAGTGTTCCTTTGAAGTTCTTCTTGGAAGTAGTTCTTCTGCTCCATATATTATGCCTCCACACCAATAAGATAAGTTTTCTTCTTCTCATAATAATCGTATCCAAATTATATATTATATTTAAGAATATTATAAAACTAAGTAACTACTCAAATATTGGATTAATAGATCTTTTTCACTAGATAAATTTGATATCTCTCTATGATATCCCATGACCATCAAATCTAGAAGCTGCTCTGATAAATTCTGTAAATAATAATGTCACATGATCTTATTCTTCTCAATACTTCTTCTCTATCAAACTGACCTCAAAATTATGGACTTCTCCTTATTTTTATTTTCTACAATATGTGATGGATACTTATTTTTATTCTTTTAAATGAAAGTTCATATATTATTCACATCACAATAACCCTTAACATTTTTTATTTTATCCACACATAGTTGCAATTGTCCCTTATTCTTTTCTATATCTTCCTCCATGTTCTTTTGATGTCCACTCACATGAATGAGTGACTCATTAATTGCATATTTCATTTCATAACACCCTAAATAGTATTTCATGTGCAAAATAATTCTACATAATAAAATAACACTTATAAAAAATGTAGTAATGGTTTCTATAACTACATGTGTACTTGGTTTTCAACTCAAAGGATATTCCCATAATATCCTTAATTAATGATTATCCTTTTTGACACTTGACCCAAAAGATATTCACAAAATATCTACACCAGGAATTAATTCTTTATCCCCAATAGAAATCTATAAAAATAACCAAAATCAAATTTCTATAACTAAATAAAATATACAATAAACAAATATTATGGTCATGGAACTCATTTCACTTATGCTTGAGAACTTTCAACAAAAATAGTACATACTTTAATATTAGGTTTGTTCACAATTGTATTAACACAACCCTTATTAATTATCATTCAATTGAACTTAGATCATAATGATTTTAGTATTTTATTAATTATGTAACCTTGAAGTAACATTATCTTTATTCTTTTTTAAAACATGATAAATCCATTTAATAATTCAATAAATACATGTAGTGATTTTTAATTAATATTCTTTAAACTAGGCTCTGATCATGTTTTAAATATGTTTCATGATTTTATTACCTTGGATGCACATCAAAAGAATCATTAGATTTTATTTTATTATTTTAATTTCCTAAATCTAGAAGTCTATAATTTTTACCCAAAACGTAAGGTAAATTCTACTATGTGAATTTCTAGTTTACATACATAGATTTGGCTACACGAAAATTCCCTTAGGTGGTGCTTCACATATAAAAATTTGCATATATGGTGATCCTATTCAAATTATATTACATATATATTTATTTTTCTAAAAGGATATGGATTTAGTTTTTAAAACAAATTTGTAAATGAAAAGTTCAGAAATGTTATGAAAATCCTTTATGTGAGGAATTAAGCTAAGTCACTTAATTCAACAACATTGCTTCATTCATCTACATAGATCTTTATTCACACATGTAGTTTCATAATTCAAATAAATAGAAGAATTTGGATATGTGAACTATTTTTCTATTTTAACTGAATTCACATATTTATATCTTTACATATGTGAATATTTTTAGTTATTTTGACTAATGATACATGGATTTTCCTAGGGAGAAATTTTCTTATTCTAGAAATAATGTACATAGAATTTAGAATTAACTATTTTTTCCAAATTTTATTCCATTTTAGACTAGGGATCCACCAATTCAACTATAGATAATCTCATCCATTTATAAACACATAAAATTACCTTTAAGAATTTATAAACCGTACTGAACACTTTAAAAAATTTCCAAGGACATTGGAGCACATAAAAACTACCCTATTTGAGTCCTTCAGTATTGCATACTGCACATCGGATTTTGGATAACCCAAAACAGAATCCCATCCTTATTCAATTTTTCTCATCATTATTTTTAGTTTCCATATGTATTATCACATAATGATGGTATTCTCCCAACTCACAGGTCTTCAAACTCCAATCAACTATCAATTTTACCACTGATTATCATATCTCTTCATGTTGTTCACTATGGCTAGAATTAGTGTTATTCAAAACTAGTGTAGACTATTCTAGAACCCCCTTCATCACTTGTAATGTACTAATATGAGGATAAACTCATAAATTATCTTCTTTATTATGATATTTCCACTTTAATCAATCTATCCAGGTATTCAAGGGTAACTATATACATTTTTGTTTCATTACCTAATATGTTGGATATAATTTCTGAATAATAATTACCATGTATCCATTTTGATATATTCAATTATTCATTACTAGGTGGATCCTTTAATCTATCACCCAAGTTCTCTTTTGATTTTTTAAATTGAATAATCTAAATGAAAACAACCTAATTGACCAAAAATACAACCAATATCTATTGGGTACTTCACCTTTCAACCATAAATTGAAAAAAGAATTTTAAAATTAGTGATTTATTTATCATGAAGTATATCCATACATTAGTCATGAATTAATCCATTAATTTCATAATTTATTTTTATTATCTACATTTTTTTACTTGGATAGTCCCCTAGACATATATATGTATAAGCTCCAAATTGAAATATTTTGATGTCGTCCAAGTAAAGTTAAATATCACCTTTCATTACATACCATGTATAAAACTCTTGAAACTTATTATCTATAAAATATATATCCTCACCATTAATTTGTTTTAAAAAAATTTCATACCTTTTATACAGAGGTTTGAAATATAGTAGTGCAAAAAATATTTACTTTTAGAAGTTTATTTTCAATAAATTTTACCTCCCACTTCCCTTTTTATTAGATAAAAAGTTCCATCCTTTACACCTATAGCTACGATTGAGGAACCTTGAGTGATTTTTCACACTCCATTTGTAAAGGTAGTTCGATACACATATTAATACACTTATATAACTAACATCTAGTTCTTCCAAAGTCCTAGAATATAATGATCTTCCTTCAATATAATAAAATCACACTTTCCAAATAAGCTATGATATATGCAATCCCTATAATATAATGAGAATTATCATCTTTTAAAATTAATATTCCAATGTTTCTAAACACATAATTAAACATGAATCCATTTTTACTAGTGGAGTGGAATGATTCCCTAAAACCTATTATCCAAGATTCAACTAGAGAGTTGACACTAAATTAAATTTTTACTACTCTCTATAGTTAAACCAATAGATCACAATCCACCAGATATTGATATTCTAAAATTTACCTTCAATTTGTAGAAATTATTCTTGAGATGAAACCTTTACCCTGATAGATTTACATATACTCCCATCTCTTGACTTACCTTCTGATCGTCTTTGGAAACTTTGTTGAGGTGATCAAGCTCTTCTATATACACAAAATTCATTTCTAAAAGGTGTTTGAATCTTCATACTTTAGAAATATTAATTAAGAATCATGTTCTAGACATAATAAAATATCAAATGGAATTTTTCAAATCTGTTACAATTATCACCACTTCATCCTAATATTCTGATATTGATGATAATAATAATATAGCCTAAACATCATCAAGGAATGTTACCTTCACAGTCTCAAGATGACTTTAAATCAATTTGAAATAATTCACATGATCTCTTATAGATATTCCTTCCGATATCATCATACTGAATATTCATCACATCAATAACACATTTTGACGTTCTTTATGAGTCTAATACATATCTTCCAATGATGAAATTAAATTTTCTATAGAGTTCTTCTTATGAATGTTCAAAACTACATTATAGGATAATTATATCCTCTATAAACCCAAATACTTTCCATAAATATTTTAACTTTATCCATTTACATTGTATTTGTTTTAAAACTATTCATTAGAAAATCTAAATTTTATTGGATTACATAATTCTCTATTTTCATACTCTAGATAATAAAATCTATTCTGTTGAATTTATTGATTTGTATATTGTTATCTTTTGATGCTATCACTATCTAACATTATGAATCCCAATGAATCAAAAAATGCCTAAGAAAGTAATAATGTAATCTAAAATTATTATACATAAACTTATGAACCTATGTGAACATCCTATAATTTGATACAATAATTTATAATACATCCAAGATTATCACACCCAATGTTCAGTCATAATAATCACACTATTTGAAATAAATTCTCTAAGGGTCTCTTTGAACCCCAATCTACAAGAACATGGAATTGATGATTCACCTAAACCACCTCATTGATTTATAATTCACTCATTCTAGTTTATTCTAAACTCACAAAAACATTCATTCAATGAAGAGAAACATAAATATGTAAAATATTTGATTTTTTTATGTGATCAAGACTTTCATCCTGTATCCATGGGGAATTTTTTCCATATTTATTTCATACAATGTAAAAATTTAAAAATAAAATGACATAGAAGCCATGAAGATCACTAAATTTAGTAATTTCGTAACTCATAAATATGTTGTACGACCCCATTTTATATAGATATCCACCCATTCAATTTTTCGCATTGAATTCCTTAAATCATGGGTATTGATTCATTTCACTGCACAACTAATAAATCCCTAATCCTTTAAATAACATGACCTCAAAACCCTAGTAGATGGAAAATGCTCTTATGTATCACTCATTACCTAAAACATACATGTTGAGAGTGAGTTTGATGTAGAAACTATGAAATTTTGGCGGCATAAACATCATCCAAACATTCTATGAGTTTACCATTATGATTTCCATCCATCAGAAATCCATAAAATTTGATTACATCATTTCCAAACCACTAAATCCTTCTTTTAGTGATATTACAAGGTTAAAGGGTTCCCTTGAGCTTATACTTTTGGTAAAATAACTATAACTCTTGAAGTGTGTAACACCCCAATATTTAATGATATATTTTCTTCAAATAAATTTAATTTCTTTGATATCTTGTGATACACACAACCTAAAATTTAATTGATCTCTTATAAAGTATAACATTATTAAATAGCCATTAAATTGGTTTTATAAATTTGAATAACCAAATTTTGAAAAAGTGTAAAAATATTTTTGATAAAGATTATATATTAATAAATAAGTACTAAATTTTTAGTAAAGATTTTATATGCTTCAAAAATGCAATTTTTTCCAAAATGGGTTTTATTACTTTTTTGGGAGAAATAATATAACTTTTTTCAATTTTATAAAATATATTTATTAAAATTAAATGAAAATTTGAAATCATAATTTCAAAATTATGTTAGTGTGAATTTTTGATAATTTTCTAAAATTATTGATTATTCAATGAGAAATGATTTTTTTATATTTATAGTTTATTGTCCTTTTGTTTCAAGAATTTAAAAATTATTTTTTTAAATTTAAAATTATTACATTTATATTAATAATAATCTAATTAATTTCATTTTATTTTTTTGGATTTTGGTATAAAAACATTTTATACTTTGGAAAGCATTTTTTCTGGAAAACTGCTTTTCGTCGCTTTTTGTGGGTTTAATTTGAAAATAAATTCTAGAAGTTCTGTGAATTGAATTTGTAAAAATGGATTCCATATTTGAAATAAAAATTATTAATATTATATAATAACATCGATTTAATTTTTGGTAATTATGAACAATAGTTTTTATAAAAATTAATTACCATGGTTAAGGTCAAATCAGGTTTACTAGGGGTTAAACTGTTGGATAAATGTAATATTTCTTATTAATCTATTCTATGTAACAAAATTCTAAACAATTATGGGAAATTACCTTCTCTTTCCTTATTTTCATCTTTAATTGGGTGCATCTTGGGAGTCTCGATGATGGATAACATTTACTGAAAAAATGACCCAAGTTCAGAGATGTACGTTTGTTTGAATTAATAGAGTTTGGGTATAAACAAGTAATGTATTGGTTGGGTTATCACTAGTTTAAATAATGAATGAGGATTTTTTCTTTTCATGTAATAATATATAGTTGTTTCTATCAGTAAGTAATTTACACGCCACAATGTGTATTGTTCAACAAAGAATATGCCATGAACCAGGTACAAAATATAAAGGGAGTACATACCCTATATAGGTTACATTCCATGTAATGGAAAAAAAATAATTTTTAATATAAGGGTGATTTATTTTTCAGAATTTTCGGGCACTGTAGATTACACGACATGTAAGGGTTTTACTCGCCGTGTAAATGTCGCAGACCTTGATTTTATGGAGTTGTACAAGTGATATCTTTTCTCATTCATCTTCAAGCCTCCTTGATCATGACCTAAATCTATTATTCAGAGATTTTGGTATCCTATAACACTTTCAAATCAATTCCTTCAACATTTTATCATCAGGGATGTGTGTGTTGTATCTCTGGGTGCATAATGGTTTCTTCTTCCGGGTTTCCTTTGGTCATAGTAGCACTGTTGTGTTGCGTTATCAGATGCATTTACCTGTGGTTATGTTTCATCCTATTTCTCTATTTATCCATTTTGTGATCTTGTTATGAGGTCCAATTCATTGTTGATTGTGGTATGAAGAGTGTGTATTGTTGATGTTTCCTATGATCTTTCATCTTTTCTAACCCATTTGTCATATTGAATTAATCTTGTGATATGTGTATCGGTTATAGGGACTCTATTGTGGTTTTTATTTTGTTCCTAATTGGTAGATCACATTGCAAGCATGTGCAACCCAAGTTTTTAGGTAGGTAGTTCCATCTCTAGCATGTGTTGGTGAACTATATTGCTCTATTTTTTATAATTTGTTTTATAAAATAAATGACATGACAGAATGATTGGATTTGTGAGTGTGGAGTGTAAAAGATGGTTTTACACCTAATTTTGGTAATAGAAAATGGATTTTAAAGAATTTGGAAATGGTTTTATGAAATAGTTTTCAAATCATTATATAATTAAAATGGTTTGATGAAATGGTTGGGAAAATAGATCACATAGAAAGGCCTAGATAGTTAGGTGGAAGGTGAAGTGGTATGCCTCATCCAACATCAGGGGGTTTTCTCGGGGGACTTTCCTATACTCCCACTGCCTAATTTTCTAGGGACCTATAAGAACTACTCAGAGAGGTCAATTTCTTGGGTGGTCCTCTACTCTGTAGACTCGATACATATGTCTAGTCTCTTAATGCACATGCGATTGTCTATTTTAGCCATGATTATCCAAGATTTTCTTGGCCTACTGTTATCCTTGACATGATTGTTACCTATGCTTTTAGATGATTTGGGATATTTTGGATTTACTTACATGGTTTTGATATGAGATGTGATACAGGATTTGGTTTTATTTTATATATCCATTTTGATATATTTATATCAAATGCTTTGAAATTGACTTACCTATTTTATTTTGAACTATAAAAAGAGGGTAAATTAAATGTTCTCCATGATTTTGTTATAAAATTTCTAAAATATTTATCATGTATTTTTTTATTTAATGTTTCGAGTTCTTGGATTTTTGTAAAGAGACATGTTATGAAACACATATATGATATCATGTTGATCCTGTTAGCTCACACCCCACAAACCCCTTCGGCTGTGTGTAGACCTGGTTATTTCTTTCATTGTAGGGAAAGGAAATGCTCTATAGTCAGGAGGTGAGGGTTCCAATCAGTTTTGTTTTGGGTACCTTGTGGCGAGATGGTAGGATCTTCCCCACACTATCCCATGGTGTTGTTAGAGTAACCATTTTATTTTTGTATTCCTTTTCTGTGGGACTTATTTATTGGAGATTGTTTTCTATCTTTTTAGTTGTATCAATTCTTTTTTTCTCTATATATTATGGTATATAGTTTTTTCTTCATATATTAATCTACAATTTTTATATATGTTATATAAATTTCACTTCAGTTTGGGAGAAATAATTTCCTCTAAATGTTGTTAGATTACCGGGTGCTAGTCACCAACTTGTGTTGATCGAGAATGACCTTCATATTTGTGGAAGATTGGTTCAGGTGCCTATTTTGAGAGGGTATCCCGGTTGGTTCATTATGAAGAGGCATCACAAGTTTTTTTACCCAAGTGTCCTTGTTTTGGGATGTTTGGGAAACTAGATATAGGATTATTTGGACTTGAAAGGTAGATTGTGGTGAGTGCCTTACCAGCTCTTGTAGTGATGAGACTCATGTTACCATGGGTTTTTGGGATGTGTGTCTTCTATCTTGAGTTTTTATGTTAATCCAAATTTTTTTACTTATGGGTTTTTTAGATTGAACTGATATTTTTTCTGTTGTCTGATAATTTCTTTTGTTTCAGTGTGTATAAGTATGCCTCCATGTAATATTCTGAGATTTTCTCATATGGTACAATAGATGTACTTCATGGGAATCCTCCCCTAGATGAAAATTTTATTGAGGTTACCATGTAGGAAGTTCATGCTATTGACCTGAATGTTCCAAATGTTTAAAACATAGTTTTGGAGGTACATCTAGGAGAGTTAAGAGATATGGATCAATCATGAAACTTCTTTAATTTGAATCCCCCATCCATTAATGGTATATATGAACCTTAAGAGCTAGGGGACTAGATTGAAAATATCAATCATATCTTTTAATTCTTGGATAAAATTGAGAGTTTCAAGGTAAAGTGAAAAATGTTCATACTTGAGGGTCCTAGAAAGAGATGGTGGGATTCCATGGAAAAGGATGATAGACAATTGGGCTTGGACCAGAAGGGCTTTTAGAACCTTTTATTTTAGTAGTTTTTTCTAGAGTCACCGATGAATGAAAATTCTGTATATTTATACTATTTTTAGTATGGGAAATGTTTTGTGTTAGTGTACACTAATTGGTTTACTGAGATGGTTTATTTTTCACATGACGTTTTAAAGAATGATCAATTGAAATATTAGAACTACTTAGAGGGTTTGCAACTCGATACCGGATCATTGGTATTTATAATGAATATTATGACTTATACAGAGATAGTATAAAAAGATATGATAGAAGAGATAAAAATGTTAGGCATGGTGGATATTATACCCCTTCTCTTCCACCTAGTAGAAGATTTAGTGGTGTGCCTGGGAAAAGGTGTTAGTGGAAGGATAGTCACAAGAGTGGTAGAGCGGGTTCTCAGAAGTATGCCTCTTTGACAGCTATGGTTAAATATATAATTATGCCTATGTATTGCTATCAACATGGCAAGGATAGACACACCATTCATTCTTTTCCTCCATCCTTAAATATGTGAAATAGTTTTAAGAATTAGGGTTATAATTAATTTTTCTTCTAAGCTCTGTCCACTCCTTGATATTGATAGGGATCATCAGTTCTATTGGCTATTCTGGTACATTCAAATACTTAAAGGACTATAGGGATGAAACCAAAAGCCTTAGGAGTTAATAACCTTCATGCAGCAGATGATTTTCTGATAGAGGAAGATTTGGGTCTGAAAACTTCGAGAGGTTCCATCTTTATTTCATCTTTTATAGTGATTTTTTTATTTGATAATAGTTCTCCCCACTCATTTATATCTATACATTTTGTTAATATGCTCAAACTTCCAACAGATGTCATTTCCTTTATTATAGAGTTAGAAACACCTCTTAGGGATAGTAAAGAGTAAGGGTTTCAGTTTCCTTATTGTGCGATATCGATAGATGATGAGAGTTAATCATGGAATTTCTATTTTTGATCTGGATCAATTTGATGTTATCATAAGGATGAATTGATTTGTTTCTCATCATTTTAAGGTTGATTATTATCATTGGAATGTATCATTTCATAAAGCTAATGGGATATGAGATCTGGTCATCAGGACCTCCCTACCCAAATCATATAAGTTTGTTTTTTTCTATAATAGTTGTACTTGATGACATTTATTTTGATGTTGATCTTCCCTCTATAGTTCAAGACTTCCTTGATGTTTTCCTAGATGATTTCCCTAGTCTTCCTCCATAAATAGAGGTATATTTTATGATTTCCTAGTTCTAGGTGTGTTACTAAATTTAATACCTTCCTATCATATGACACCAATAGAGCTAAAATAGCTCAAGATTCAGTTGTATGATATGATGATGAAGTTTTTTGTTCTCCCTAGTGTTTCACCATATAAAACCTCCATTCTATTTACCAAGAAAAATTATGGTTTACTCTAATTGTGTGCAAAATATATCAGAAACTATACTGAGTAACGATTAATAACAAGTATCCTTTTCCTCATTTGGATGATTTTTTTTTGATTTGGCAAAGGGGGACAAGTAGATCCAAATATTTATCATCATTCTGGTTGTCATCCAATCAGATCTTGGGAGTGTGATATACTAAAGAAAAATTTAAGGAGAAGGTATATCCATTTAGAATATCTTTTTATGATATTTTGTCTCACTAAACCTCCTTTAGTTTTATGGTTTTGATGTATTAGGTATTCCATTATTATGTTGACACTTTTTTGTGATAGTGTTCAAGAATGATATATTGGTTTATTTGAGATCAAAGTATAAGCATGAGCACCATTTTATCATGGTTTTGGAAATATTAATGAGTAACCATTTGAATGGAAATATTTTTAAATTTAGTTTCTAGATCTAATTAGAGGAGTTCTTGGGGAATGTGATTTCTAAGAATGGATTATTATTTGATCATGATAAGGTGAAGGATATCTTTTCATGGGAAGGATCATGTAACATCTTTGAGATTCAGATATTCCTTGATATTTCAAGGTATTATTAGTGATTCATCAGGGATTTCTCAATGTTGGTATCACCTTGTACTTCTATTACTCATAAATGAGTAAAATTAGTATGGTATAAAAATTATAAGTCTTCATTTGATGAGATGACACTACTTTTGACATCTGCTCCTATTTTTATCTCACTTGAACCCGGTAAGGATTATGTGGTTTTCTATGATGCTTTTGGTGCTTGTTTGGGTTATTTCCTTGTGAAGGATGATCATGTGGTGTCTTAAGATTATTTTTAGATTTTGATTCATTATATTAATTACCCCACTCACAATTTAGGTCTTTTAGTAGTTTCACATGTGCTTAAGTGTTGGAAACACTATCTTTTTGAGGAAATGTTCACAATCATTTTTGATAATAAGAGTTTGAGATATATATTTTCTCATAATGATTTTAATCCTAGATCAAGAGAATGGGTGAAATACCTTAAAAAATTTGAATTTTGAATTTCTTACACCATGGGGAATGGGAAGGTTGTCACATAAACTCTTGGCATGAAAGTTCTATTACAAGATATTTTGAAATCAAAGGAAGATTGGAACCTTATAGGTATTTTTTTCCAGTTAAAAATGGACAATCATGAGGTTTTTTCAGGTATGTTTTTGACAACAGTTTTGTTATAATCTTATCAACTTGATTATATTCTATAGAGTAAGTATCGTGATGAAAATATCATAGGAATTTGAGAAACCCTATATGGTGGGGAGACAATTTCTGGTTGGTCTCTCTCTCGTATTATGGTATTCTACTTTTTGGGGATTTGTTTTTCATCCCAACATATATGAGGATCTTAGTTTTTTTTTTGATTTTCAGAGTCCTTCTTGGAATATTTATCCAAGAACTAAAAATATATATTATGACATGAGATGGTGGTTCTGGTGGCTGGTTATGAAGCACCACATTTCTGATTATGTGACCCACTTTTACCCCTACTAATAAATAAAGGCATAGAATTTGAAACCTTCATTGCCTTCTCCATCCTCTTTTAGTATTGATTTGAAAATGGGAAAATATATACATGGATTTTAGTTGTTGGATTACCATGGAACCCATGAGGGGAAAATTCTATATGTGTGGTGGTTGATCAATTGACAAAGTTATCTCACTTCATTTTAATTAGCGACACTACTAAAGATGAATATCTGGGCAAGATATATGTATATTAGACTATGAGGTTATATAGGATCTTTCTTTTGTTGTTATATATAGGTTTCCTAGGTTTACTTCTAGATTTTATAGGAGTCTCTGAGAGTTATTGGGGACTCAGTTCAGGTTAAGTATATCTTATCATCCACAGATAGACAACTAGATGAAGCAAGATATTCAGATCTTCTAGGAGATGATTCATGTTTGTTTCATAAATTTTGTGGGTCATGGGATAGTAATATAGGGATCTTTGAGTTTTCATATGACAAGGTTTTTCAATTTTCAATCAGAATGGATCCTTTTGAAGATTTTTATTATTTAACTTGAAGTTCACCTATTTGTTTGGTAGAGGTGGGATAAACTTATTTCATGGGACCAAGTTTGGTTTAAGATAAATTTGTGGGGATTCAGAATATACATTGGTGTCTAGTTACATCTCACATTTGACATAAATATTATGTGGATAAGTGACATCATCCTTTTAATTTTTCTATAGGTGACTAGGTTTTCATAAAATTATCTTCTCAGTTGGGTCACTATCATCTTGGAAAATAGGGAAAGTTGGATTTGAGATATGTTGGACCGTTTGAGGTGTCTAAGAGGCTTGGGATGGTTTCTTATGAGTTAACTTTTCTAGTTCAGTTGAGAAACATTCATGATGTTTTCCACATATCATAACTTAGGAAATACCATCCTGATCTCTCTCACATTCTGATTTTAGAAGAGATTGATTTGGTTTCATATGTTTCTGTTGTTGAGTAGCTAGTGTAGACCATTTAAAATCTAGTAAAAGCCATGTGTGGGAAGTTGATTTGGGTGATTAGAGTGTTATGGAGACAAATATATGAATCTCAAGAGATATAGGATTGTGATTCATTGATGAGGTAGTAATGGACTCACCTCTTTACCAAACATATTTCTTCAATGTGACTTCCTAGGAATGAAAAGCCTTATAGAGGAGAGTTTATAAATTCCCATTACCCACATTAATGTAATTCACTTATCTTTTATTGTATTCCTCATTAATTGGTCCCATCTTGGGACTCTTGAGGATGTAAAACATTTGATGAAAAAATGAACCAAAGATCAGGGATTTTTTTTGAATTAATGGATTTCCAGTTTAAACGTGTAAGGACTTGTTGGGGTTATCACTAAGTAAGGAGAACGACTAGGGTGGTTTGGGTTTTCATGTAGGATTGTAATGGCCCAAAAAATGAAAAATTATGGATTTTTCCCAAAATCTGGGTTCTATAAAATGTTTCCACCCAAATGGTGGCACCGGTCATGGTTTCACACCGAAATGGTGGAACCGCTAATAGTGGCACCACTTATGGTGGCACCATGAGGGTGGCACTGTGACAGTGGCACCGTGAGGGTGGCACCGTGACGGTGGCACCATAACGGTCGCACCGTCAGAGTCGTACACCGAAATGGTGGCACCGTTAGGGTAGCACTATGACAGTGGCACTATAACATTCACACCATCACAGTAGCACACTGAAACAATGACACCGTTTGTGGTGAAACTGTGAAGGTGGCACCGTGAGGTTGGAACCGTGACCATAGCACCACTTACGGTGTGTCACCAAATGACATCCCAACCTTGTCCTTTTATTTAGTTTCTGACTAGTTTTGCTCCCGAAATATATATTTTGATGTAAAAGAGTTTTTATACCCCTTTTAAATTCGTTGAAATCCCATAAATTATATCTACCCAGAGCCAGAAAAACATTGACCTACCAAAACGTGTGGCTTTTTCTTCGGTACCACACCCTTTTCACGTGCTTTCATGTTCGGCCCCTATTATGCATTGTCCTCTAATTAAAGGAATCTATTTAATGCATAGCTGTTATGGACACCTCTCTAATGAGAATTATTAAATGATAATTAATTTCATCATTTGTAACCGCCCAAACACGTGGTGAAACCACGATTCTCTTTTTCAGTTGTTCAAAATTTGTATTTCGTAACTTCATGATCTTACCTTTTTATTGCATGAGAATTTATTATTCTTCTTCCCCTTCTTGGGTGGTCTCTTTTCCCTTATTGGGTGCATTTGGAGTCCCCCCCTTCTCGAGTCAAGTGGTGCACCTGTACTGGGGTCATTCTCCTCACTCTTGGAGTCCTTCACTACTACAAAAACGACCTATATCAGCGCTCCAAATGGGATCTAACAATGCTACAAAAGAGCTGTAAATATTAGCACTAATATGGGGGGGGGGGGTCCCTTTTATCACTTCTCTGAAAAGCGCTGATAAAGGTCCCTTTTATCAGCAATAAAAAAAAGCGTTGATAAAAGTCAAAAAATTTTAAATAATTAAAAAAGAATTAAATAATGTTGGGATAGATTTTAACAGCGCTTGACCCCCCTTTATCAGTACTAGGAGGTCTCCCATGCACTTCCCTTCCCGCGCATCCTCATACACGTGCACCCCTTTGCTTCCACCCGAACTTGAACCTGCAACCTCCTCCTTTCGCGACTTCACCTTTACCACTAAGGTATTTCGTTTTTTCTCTATTTAATGATATATATATATATATATATATAGTTATATTTATTCGTATATTGATATAGATTCATATTAATATAAATATATTTTTTCATATATTAGTATATATATATTCATTCGTATATTAATATATATTAATATTTATTTATTTATATATATATTTTTAGTTATAATTTTTTATCCATATATTTATTTTTATATTAATATATACTTATAATATTAGTTTTAAATACATTTATAAAATATCTTTTTTATGTGTGTTTATAAATAAATAAATAAATAAATAAATAAATACATATGTACAACACACACACACACACATATATATTTACGAATAAATACATATATATGTGTATTTGAAAAGCCATAGAATGTTAAAACGATCATAACATATAATCTAGAAGCATATTTCAACTCCATAACCAGTCAAATCGAAGAAAATGAAACAATATTCAATATGATATGTGTTATAAGACTAACAGACATCTAGATCAGAAGTCATACCTATTTGAATGTTAACAAATCGGTGTATCCCTACTAAAAACTCAGTTTTAGAGTACATTTGGGCATTTTTTGGCCTCAAAAAATGTGATAGAGGCTTTTCTTCAGTCACTAGTGCATAGAGATCATTACAGGATTCAATATGATATGTTTTAGAGCTCAAACGGACACCCAGTTCAAAAGTTATGACCGTTTGATGTTTGAGTTATATTTTCAACATATTTTAGATCTTTTATTAATTGTATTGATTTTTTGTGTCTTCAAATTGTTATTAAATGATTTTTAATCGATAATAATAAGGTAATTATTAATTAACAATATTTTTTTAAAATATTTTAAATCTATTTTCATTAAATTTATTATATATTAAATTTAATAGTATATTTATATGTATCTAAAACATATTTAAAAAATATATATTACATTTATATCAATATAAATATACTTATATAATGATAATTTATTTTTCATCATTTTTTTAAACATAAAATTTATCACTAGTAGGAAAAAGTGCTAATAAATCCCCCTTTTATCAGCACTACTAAAAAAGCGCTGATAAAGGGGTAGCGCTTCCCTTTCCCATTTTTGTAGTAGTGCTTGGAGTTCCTTGGAAGTCGTGTATCGCCAATTCTTGGCATGTGGAGAGAAACTTCGATTGTTGATCATCTAAGTAGGGTTCTCCCTTTTTCTCTCTGTAATGTGTATCATGCGGGGTTGGTATGTTAATGTTTCTATGGGGATGGATGTAACGAAACCTTAATGAAGATAATAAATGGACTTATAAAGAATTAAGGGGTGTGTTTGATGATTTTTTGTACTCTTTTAACCTTTCTTATATGTTGTGAACTGTATGGGATTTTTTTCGCTAAAAACAATGGCTGTTTTTGGTCTTTCCTTCTGCACTAATGGACCCCTATCTTCTGTGATGATTGAATGGATGTAACATAGAAATTGGTTAATCATGTAAATTTGGTTGATTTAATGAATGTCCCGTGAAAGAGAATCCTTGTGTGATCACCCCGAATAACCAAATGAAAAAAGGAAACTCAATGAATGGTGTGGTAGAATCTGGAAACTCCCTTTATCTATCTTGGTAATATGTGTGTTTGTTCTACTTGATTCTTGTGGGGTGAAATGGGTGGGGATGGGATCCCCTATTGTGGTGTAGTTATTGGGTTGTGGATCTAAGGTCATGTGGGGCCATATGATAAGGATTGGTTTGGTTCTAGTACTTTGATGAATCTCACAGATCTATTTTGTTGTTGTGACTTTACAAGAGAACCAGGTGTGAATGCTTAAATTGCTGCTTGGCTATTTTCCCCCTTTGTCTTGTGACTATGCCTATTAGTTTCTCGGTAGTGAAGAATTATTTGAATGGAATTACATGAATACGAAAACAAGAATGGGTTCAATGGGAAATTATTTTCTAAGGATGGGTTGTGACTTTCTTGTGGCTGTAAGAATTTTTATGAATAATTGTAACAAGGGTGTTTGTGTATGGGATAGTATTGGAACCCCTAGGTTGGGATGAGTGCTAGTTACCTATATGTGTAATTTAGTTTTTATGTTTCTTATTCATGCCCCACCCTAGTAGATCACTTTGTGTTGTACACCCCCATTTCATGGGGGAGGGTGTTTTTCCCAACACTCTTATGAGTGGATGGTTATTAGATCCTTTTCTTCTCCATTTACAGAGTAGCCCAAGACTCTTCAAGTAGGATGTGACAGCCTAAGGTCCATTATAGAACAATATTCTTCAGTTAGGGTACGTTGTGGTGGTTGGCCCAGGTGTGTGTGGGCAGGTTGTTTCCCATGTGTCTTTGGGATGAGGCCCTGGTGTCTTCAGGTGTGGCGGTAGTTGTTCTATCCCAGGTGTCTGTGGGTGTGGTTATGTGTGGCTGTGGACCAGGTGTTTGCAAGTGGGATGTGATGTTGTGGTAGCCTAGGTGTGTGTGGGTGGGGCATGGTAGCGGGGCTGCGATGAGAATGGCAGTGGAGGTATGATTCGTAGGATGTCTTCAATAACCAGTGGGAAAGTGGTGCGGGGTACCTAAACATCGATGTGTTATTACTATTACTTTACTTGACTTGAATTATTTGGGGAGTGTGCCTTAGTGAGGTTTGGGTGGATAGTTTCCTTTCTAGGTGATTTGGTTATATCTTTCTTCACAGGGCATTAAAATGCCTCCCCACTTGTGCATGGAAGCTTTTTGTTTTCCCTACTGAGTATATATGTATACTCACCCTATGTATATAAAACTACTTTTAGGTTTCTAGGATGACTTCGAGGACCGTTCCATACCCTATTATCTTGGACACCGAGACCATTGACATTGTTATTTTTTTTCTTTTTCTACATTCCTTGGTATTTTCTTGTACTTCTGTAAAACATACTTTTGGAACATGTATTTGGTAATGGTTTGTTTTGGCTTCTCTTTTACTTCAACTTTTGGGGTTTTTTGGGATTTACATTCTTATCTCTCGATCCTCCTAGATAAAAAGGGAAATTCCTTCCATTTTTGTGTGTGTGAATCTATACCCTTGGTGCTAGTCACTACTCCAGGACCTATTGAAGGTAGGTCTTGGGGGTCATTATCTCTCCTTCAACTTGAAGAAGGAAGGGTCTTGCAATTTTCTATCCCTTCCCTCATCTTGGTGATGGAAGGTCGTGATAGAATGATATCAAAGGAAAGAGGTTGAGATATAGGATGGAGTCCGAAGATAGGAATTGATGTTTTCATGGGATGGTAGGGAAAAAATGTTTGGCAATATTGTCACGTGAAATATGCCAGTTGAGATCGGCTAGGACAAATGATTTTAGGGCCCTCCGTGGTCCGATGCAAGGACTTTGGACCTACCGAACGACCAAGTGAAGCTACACTTATTTTAGGATAAAGACCATGGGAAAGGTACATGAATCATAATGACTTGTGTTCATGTGTGTCTTGGGTATTTTGGGATTTTTTTAAATAAATAAAAAGTCTAATAAAAATATAAAATCTTCTTCACTACTCGAGCTTATGCATTCCTTTTTTACCTTATAGCTATGGAACCCGAATGGAGACCATGGTTAGTGCAGACGATCAAGGCCAAGGAGGCTGATTTTACTGATCAACATAGGGCTGATTGGGAGAAGGAAGTTGACTAGTGGTGGAGGACGCTTCGTGCCTTTCAGCAGTAGACCCTCGAAAAGTATGAGGGCAACATCTTTGACATGAAGATAGAGAGATGGCTCGAGGAGCTGGTGATAGCTTTCAACATGATCCAGGCTCCGATGGAGTACTGGGATTTTATGGATATATTCCAAATGTGGGGAGTATCACGTAAGTGGTGGACACTCTATCTTGGGGATATGAGGGAATTTGAGGTTTTGTGGACAAACTTTGAGAGGGAGTTCTAGAAGGAATTCCTCTCTTCCATGATGATGGCATAGAAGAGGTAGGTGATACTATCCCTTCAGCAGGGGAGCATGTTTGTGAGGTAATTAGGGATCAATTTAAAGGATCGCATCTGCTTTTCTATGGACCTCTTTTCGAATGAGGAGTCTCAGGAGAGACGTTTAGAGGAGGTACTCTGACCTTCTCTTCAGTATGCTGTTACTCCCATTACTCCACTGACAAACTTGGAGGTCTAGAAGAAGGACAAAGTAGTGGAAAAGATTCACATGCTGGGAGGTGTTCCCCAAGAGGGGATCCAGTTGGGCTTGTCAAAGGGGAATGCTGTCAGTAGCAGGTCTCCAGTATCAGGGCCTTCCAGGTTTTGGCCAGTGGGGAGCAGGCCCAACAGTTCCAGTTTTGATCTCCCGGTCCTCACCCTTTCTTTATGGGACCAGGACTGATATTCTTCATCTGTGACAGTCATGGGAATATTTTGGAATCTGTTCCGGAACCAAGTGCAGTACAATGGGGGTGTGCCAGCTCAGTGCACACCTTAACAGTAGTAGTTTCCAGCCAGGCCCTTTCAGTAGCATCATCTAGGATTGCGAGCTCCCACTCATAAGAGAGCATATGTTGCAGGAGGAGGCCGACCTCATGGATCTCCTTATGGACCTCAAGTAGGGCATGGTTAGGGAGGTAGCTGATAGACTAGGTGTATGGGAGATGGGAATGGGTAGTTACACACCGCAGGGGTAGCCGTTCTAGCAGGGCCAAAAGTCTTCCGAGGTACAATCAGCTTGTTTAGTCCTCATGCATTTTCCTTGTTTGATTCAAGAGATTTGAACTAATTTTTTGCACCAATTATATCCCAAGATTCGAGTCTAGACATAGAGAAACTTTCCATACCCCTGGTTTTTGAGTATGCTAATCGGAAGTCAGACCAGCTTGTCTCGTGTTTGTTGAGGATGTAGACTGATTCTGGGACCGCATTAGTCTAGTGGGAACCTTCTTTTTCTATAGATGAAACCATATGATGTCATTTTAGGCATCAGATTTCTATTCTCTATATTTTCTGTTATCTAGTGTTTCTAAATAAGGATCGTGTTTTTAGATGTGGGCAGACAACGTGTGACCTTCGTCGGTGAGCGGGGTTTCTAGGAGGAAAAATAGTGAGTGAAGCCCCTTCTTTCCTTATTAGCTGAGCTATTAGTAGAGTTGGTGGATACAAAGTAGGTGGATATATCATGGATTGTCAGTTATTTCATGAACATCTTCCTTGAGGAGGTGGTGACTCTACCCCCTCGACGTGACGTTGATTTTCAAATAGATTTGAATCTGAGTGCCCATCCGAATTCGATGGATCCATATCATATGACACCTTCTAATATGTGGGAGATATGTATCTAGATTGATGATCTGATGTATAAGGGTTTTGTTTGACCAAGACTTTCACCATAAGGCGCTCGGGTCTTGTTCACGAAGAAGGTAGATGGTGGGGTCTGGATGTGCATAGATTACCGGAAAATGAATCAGGTAATGGTCAAGAAACGTTACCCTCTCCTAAGGATAGACCTGAATCAGGTAATGGTCAGTTGAAGGGGGCATGATGGTTCTCCAAGATAGACCTGTGGCCAGGATATCACCAGTTGAGGGTGAAGGAGGGTGACATCTCGAAGTCTTCCTTCAGGTGCAGATATGGGCACTTTGAGTTTGTAGTCATGTTGTTCAGCATTACAAACACACTATCTGTGTTTATGGGGCTCATGAAATCCATCTTCTGCAAATATCTAGTCCAGTTCATTATAGTGTTTATTAACGACATCCAGATCTACTCAATATTAGAGGAGGATCACACTGAGAACTTGAGGATGGTTTTAGATGTCCTCCGATAGCCCCAAATATACATGAAATTGTCCAAGTAAAAGTTCTTGGATGTGAGAAGTACACTTTCTTGGACATGTGGTGTATGAGCAGGGAATAGTGGTGGACCTTCAAAGGTCGGGACGATTTTTTCTTGGGTGGCACTCAATAATATGATAGAGGTTCTTAGTTTCCTGGGCTTAATTGGTTACTACATGAGATTCATGCCCAACTTCTCCTGAGTTGAAGCAGCTTTGACAACCTTGACCAAGAAAGACCAAGATTTCATGTGGAATGGGCAGTGTGAGGCATCCTTCAATTATCTGAAGGGGAAGTTGGTTAGTGCCCCAATGCTGAGGTTACCATAAGAGGTATTGATGTTTGAGGTATTTTGTGATGCTTCATGCCAAGACTTGGGGTGTGTACTGATGCAACAGTAGGGGTTGATCTCTTATGGGTCTAGGTAGTTATGTCCCCATGAGCATAACTATGCCTCCCACGATCTAGGGCTTGTAGCGATCATGTTCGCACTAATGTTGTGGTGACATTACCTCATTGGTGAGTGCTTTGTGGTCTTCATGGATCACAAGATCTTGAGGTATATCTTCTCCCAGAAAGACCTGGACTTGCGATAGTGGAGGTGGATGGAGTTTCTTCAAGACTACTAATTTGAAATATTTTTGCACTAAAGGTAAAGGGAATGTGTTTGAAAATTCCTCGAGTAGGAAGTCATAGAATGATGCGGACCGAGAGTCAGTAGATGTTTAGAAGGTGATGGAAGAGTTGGCTTACCTACAACTAGATGCAAGGGTGGAAGATGGCTGAGGTTGTCTATTCCATATGACAGTGCATTCTTCCCTATTGTAGTAGGTAGAGGAGTCTCAGTGGGGGGAATTATAGGATGAAGTGATGCATGATCATGTTATCCTAGGTGTTGCTATAGGAGTATGGTTGGAATATGGGTAGAATTAGATGATGTTTCATGGGAAGTTGTTCATCACAATGGAAATGTGAAATATAGTTCTTGGTGACTTCCACAACTCACCCCTGTAGGTTCACCCAAAAGTTACCAAAATGTACCAGGGCTTGATGGGTCAGTTTTGGTGACTCAAGGTGAAGCAGGAAGTAGCAGAGTTTGTGGTTAAGTGCCTCATGTGTCAATAGGTTAAGGGGGTTGCGATGCCATATGGGTAGTAGTGGACCAGCTGACGAAATCAGCCCACTTCCTGGAATTCAAGGAGTCAAGTGTAGTGGGTTCCATAGCACAAGGATACATGTATGAAGTGGTGTGGTTGAGTGGAGTTACGAGGTCTATAATCTCTGATCGGGATACCCATTTTACCTCACGACTCTGGAAAGGTTTTCAACATGGTTTTGGCACTCAAATATGCCTCATAACTACCTTCCACCCCTAGAAAGATGGAAAGATAGAGAACACCATCCAGACATTAGAGGATATGCTACGAGAATGTGTTTTGGACTTTGGGGGATCATGAGTACGTCACTTGACTCTGGTAGAGTTTTCCTACAACAATAGATATCACTCTATATTTGGCATGTCTCCGTTTGAAGCTTTGTATGGGAGGCCATATTGCTCACCTGTATGCTGGAAAGAGGTTGGGGAAACATGTGTTATTGGCCCGAAAGTGGTGTAAAGCATGAAAAAGAAGGTTCAACTTATAAGAGAGTGGATGAAGGCGGAACGGGACCGAAAAAAGTGGTATGTTGATAATTGGAGGAGACCCTTGGAGTTTGAGGTTGGGGACCACATTTTCTTGAAGGTATCCCCTCGACATGGACAATGATGGTTCAGTAGTGGGTGTAAACTGTCTCCCAGGTTCGTCGGACCCTTTGAAGTGTTGCAGTGGGTTGGTGAAGTGGATTATCAGCTAGCTCTACCACTTCCACTGCTGAGAGTGCATGAAGTCGCCCATGTGTCTCATCTCCGTCTGTATCTACACGATGATTCACACCTCCTAGATTGGGGAAAGTTTGATATCAAGGAAAACATGACGTTTGTAGAGAGACCAATGATGATTCAAGGTCATGAGGATAAGGTGCTTCATATACAGACCATTCCCTTGGTTCGTGTGTTATGGAGGGATGGTGTCCTTGAGGAGAGTACCTGGGAAAGGGAGGCACAGATGCGACCCAATACCCAGAGCTGTTTTGAGTTTTGTCTTGTTTTGTTTCGTAATTGTGTGTGATGTAGTGATTAACCTTATTAATAGTGAAATGTGTTGTTTTCCTTATTCTCTTAATGTGTGTGAAGAGTCATGACTGTGGGGAAGGAAGTACCTAATCCCTAATCAAGACACATTAGAGTGGATATGATTAAACCAGTGTAGACAAGTCAGTGCCTCCCAAAGCAGATAGTATCTTAACATTGGAGAATTGACTCCCTAATCCATATTTATGGAAAGTGACACCTTTATATGTTGTGTGGTTACTTGATGGATATGTGTTCCTAGATGAAAATGAGGTTTTCTCCCGAGAGGTATCTTTCTAAGTGGTTGTTCAAAAACCTCTATTTTCTTCGATCTAGTTTTAATTATCAAGGGAGATAATATATTGAGAGGAATCTGATGTGATGGACTAGACAATAACTCATTATGATGTTTTCCAAAAAAACTTGGTTCCATCTAACAGTTCCACCAAAATGGTTGCACTGGTCACAGTCGCACCGTCACAGTTGTACACCGAAACATTTGCACCGTGAGGGTGGCACCGTGATAGTGGAAATGTAATGGTCACACCATCACGATCTCAAACCCTGATGGTGGCACCGTGAGGGTGGAACCATGACCGTGGAACCACTTACAGTGTCTCACCAAATGGTGTCCGATCCTTGTCCTTTTTTTCCAGTTTCTGACTTGTTCAACTCCCAAAACGTATCCTTTAACATAAAAGAGTTTTTATACCCCTTTAAATTCCATTAAAATCCCATAAACGATATCTAAAATACCCCCCCAATTCCATGTGACCCTTGACCTACCAAAACATGTGAATTTTTCTTCGATGCCACACCATTTTCCTGTACTTTTTAGTTCAGCCCCTGTTATGAATTTTCCTCTAATTAAATGAAACTTTTTAATGCACAGCTATTATGGAAACCTATCTAATGAGAATTATTAAATGAAAATAAATTCAATCATTTGTAACCTCCCAAACTCATGGTGAAACCATGATCCACCTTTTTATTCATTCAAAATTCATATTCTATAACTCCATGATCTCACCTTTTTATCGCATAAGAATTTCTTATTTTTATTCTCCTTCTTGGCTTGTCTCTTTTCCCTTCCTAGGTGTGTTTGGAGTCCCCCCTTCTTGAGGCGAGTGGTGTGCCTATGATGGATCATTTTTACTCACTCTTGGAGTCCTCAGAGTTCCATGCAAGTCACACATCCCCAATTTTTGGCATGTGGAGAGAAACTTCCATCGTTGATCATCCAGGTAGGGTTCCTCCTTTATCTCTCTTTACTGTGTATCATGTAGGGTGGGTATGATAATATTTCTATGGGGATGGATGAAACCAAACCTTAATGAAGATAATAAATGGACTTTTAATGAATTAAGGGGTGTGTTTGATGATTCTGCTGCACTCTTTTACCATTTCTTATATATTGTGAACTGTATGGGCTTGTGTCCAATGAAAATAATGGCCATTGGTGGTGTTTCCTTGCACACTAATGGAGCCCAGTATTCTGTGATGATTGAATGGCTGTAACATGGAAATTTGTTAATCACGTAAAATTGGTTGATTTAATGAATATATAGTGAAAGAGAATCCTTGTGTGATCACCCTGGTTAACCAAACAAAAAAATGGAAACTCAATGAATGGTGTGATAGAATCTGGAAACTCCCTTTCTCTGTCTTGGTAATATGTGTGGTTGTTATACTTGATTCTTGTGGGGTGACCTGGGTGGAGATGGGATCCCCTATTGTGGTGCAGTTGTTGGGTTTTGGATATAAGGCCATATGGGGACATATAGTGAGGCGTGGTTTGGTTCTAGTACCTTGAGGGATCTCACAAATCCATTTTGTTGTTGTGACTTTACAAGAGAACCAGACATGAATGCTTAAATTTCTACTTGGATATTTTTTCCTCCTTGGCTTAGGACTATTCTTGTCAGTTTCATGATAGTGAAGAATTATTTGAATGGAATTACTTGAGAATGAATACAAGAATGGGTTCAATAGGAAATTGTTTTCCGAGGATGGGTTGTGACTTTGTTGTGGTTGTTGGGATTTTTATGGATGAATAATAATGAGGGTGTTTGTTTATGAGCTAGTGTTAGAACCCCTAGGTTGGAATGAGTGCTTATTACCTATTTGTATAATTTAGTTCTTATGTTTCTTATGCATGTCCCACCCCAGTTGAGTACTTCTTGCCGAACACCCCCATATCACGAGGGAGGGTATTTTTTCCAACACTCCTATGAGTGGATGGTTATTAGCTCATTTTTTACTCCCTTTATTGAGTAGCCCAAGACTCTTTGGGTAGGCTGTGATAGCCTGTGGTCCATTATAGCCCAATATTTGTTAGGGAGGGTATGTTGTGGTGGTTGGACCAGGTGTGTGCATGAAGGTTGTTTTCTATGTGTCGTCGAGATGAGGCTCATGTGTCTTCGGGCGTGACGGTAGTTGTTCTGGCTCAGGTGTCTACGAGCACGGTTATGTGTGGCTGTGGCCTAGGTGTTTACAGGCAGGATATGAGGTTGTGGTAGCCCAGGTGTGTGCGGGTGGGGAATGGCAATGGGACTGTGATGAGAATGGTGGGGGAGGTCTGATGCATAGGATGTCTTTAATAACCAGTGGGAAAGTGGTGTGGGGTGCCCAAACATCGATGTGTTATTACTATTACATTACTTGACTTGTGTTATTTGGGGAGTGTTCCTTGGTGAGGTTGGGGTTAATATTTTCCTTGTTAGGTTCTTTGGTTGTATTTTTTTTCATGGGGCATTAGACTTCCTCCCCACTTGTGCATGATAGCTTTTGGTTTTCCCTACTGAGTATACCTGTATACTCACCCTACGTATATAAAACTGATTTCAGGTTTCCAGGAGGACTTTGAAGACTATGCCGGACCCTATTATCTTGGAATTAGGGACCATTGACGTTGTTTTTTTCTTTTCTTTTGGTACTTTCCTTGGGGTTTTCTTGTACTTCTATAGCACTTACTTTTGGAACATGCCTGTGGGAATATTTTTTTTGGATTCACTTTTACTTCCACTTTTGGTGTTTTTTGAGATTTACTATCTTATCTCCTAATCCTACTAAATAAAAAGGGAAATGCCTTCCATTTTTTTGTGATTGAATCTATACCCTTGGTGATAGTCGCCACTCTCGGACCTATTGAAGGCGGGTCTCGTGGGTCAGTATCTCTCCTTCAACTTGAAGAAGTACGGGTCTAACAATATGTCGTCCCTTCCCTCATCTTGGTGATGATAGGTCGTGACAAAGAATTTTCAGTTTTTTCTTTATGTAGGGAATTTACATGCTCTTTAAAGATTACATGATGTATAATGTTTGATAGGAATTATGCCTTGAAACTGTAACAATGTGTGAAGGGAGTACATGTAGTGTATTGGTTACTTGTTGTGTAATGTTAAAAATTAGATTTTTAAAAAATGGTGTTGGGTTTTTTTGAATATCTGGGAAACATGGAATACAAAAAGTGTAAGTTGTTCACATTCCATGTAAATTTCACAGGCATGGATTTTAGGGCGCCGTTCATGTGATATTTTTTTTCTCATTCATCAATAGGCCTCCTTTTTCTCAACCTAGACCTCTTATTCAGTGAATTAAGTAACTTAAAATCTTTTGGAATCAATTTGTTTAGTGTTTGATCATTATTATTGTGTATTTTATATCTCTAGGTGAGTAATTCTTTCTACTTATTTATTTCATTTGATTATGGTTGCACCGTTGCATTTTATTATCTGATCCATTGACCCATTGTGATGTTTCCTCTAATTTCTCTCTAGATCTGTTGTGTGATCTTATACCAAGGGATGATTTATTGTTGGTTGTGGTGTAGTGGGTGTTTATTCTTGCGATATGTTGTTATATTTCCTCTTTTCCAAAAATATCATTAAATTTAATCAATTATGAGATGTGTGGATTGTTTCTAGTCCCCCTTTTTATTGTTACAGAGTTATTATTTGTTAGTGTATCTCACTTCGGGCATGTGTGACCCATTTTTTGAGGTACGTGGTTCCATATCTAGACTATTTTGGAGAACTATATTTCTATGGTTTTGATAAATTATTTTATAAATTAAATGGAATGATCGAATGATTGGATTTGTGTGCATGGAAATGGGTTTTTGTTTAAAAGATAGTTTTCCCTAAGTTTTGGTACATGGAAAGAGTTTTTAAAGAATTATGAAACAGTTTCAAGAAATGGTTTTAAAATCATGATATGTTGAAAATGGATTGATGAAACAGTTTGGAAAATAGATCACTAAGTAATTCTTGGGTATTTAGGTGGAAGTGATAGGCTTCATCCACTTTTATAGGGTTTACTCAAGGGGATTTCCTCTGGTCCCTAGGCCTATTGTTCTTAGTAAATATTAGACCTATTTGGGGGTTTAATTTGTGGAGTGTTCCTCAACTCTCTAGACTCAATGTATATTTCTAGTGGCTTGATGTGTGTGGCATTTTCTATGTTAGGTATGATTGTCCAAGATATCCTGACCTTGTGCGATCCTTAGCATGATTGTTACCTATGATTCTGGCTAATCTGGGATATTTTGGATTGTACATTTTTGATTGTACATCCATGGTTTTTATATAATATGTGATTCATTATTTAGTTTGATTTGATATATCTATTTTTATATATGTATATGATATTATTTGAAAATTATTTACCTATTTTATTTTGAAATTTAGAAAATGGGGAGATTAAATGTTTTCCATGCTTTTGATATAAAAATGAAGAACTATATATCATGCCTTGTTTTCTTAAATGATGATAATACATGGATTATTTTATAGAGAATTGTTATGGAACACCTTGGGGAGATAATATTGATCATGTTAGCTCACACCCTTTATACCCCATCACTGTTGGTTATACTTGGTTATGTCTTTCAATGCAGGGAAAGGCAAGGAACCGTATTGAGGTAGAGAGGTTTCCTATTAGTAGTGTTTTGGGTATCTGGTAGTGAGATAGTGATAGTTTTCCCTTACTATCACATGGAGATTTTGGAGTAACTATTTCAGTTTTTTATTCTTTTAAGTTGGACTTGTCCTTTAGAGATTTTTCTACCTTTTTTAGTTGTATCACTTCTGTTGTTCTCTATCTATTATGGAATATATTTTTATCTATCATTTTTTCCCTATAAATTATAAATATTCAAGGTTTTTTTTCAATTCTAGTTGGGAGAAATAAGTCCCTCAATCTATTTTTATATTCTTGGGTTCTAGTTTCCACTCCATGGGGATTGGGAATGCCCTTCAGGTATGTGGAATATTAGTCTAGGTGCCAATTTTGGGAGTGTATCTGGGTCAGTTAGTTACAGTATAAATCCTATTAGATGGATATATTTAGGCCTTATCATATCATAACTTTTAATCCTTTTTCATTTGGAAGTATTTGGATTGATAATGACTTTTTATATTTTATTTTTTTAAGAAATTTCTAGATAATTTCAAAGATTCTTAAGAAAGAATGTAAATAAAGTCTACTGAAGAATAGGTAATCATTATTTCCAACCTCTTTCAACTTATTTATTCTTCTGATTATTATAAATCGCTATGATTCCTAATAAAATAATAAATTCAGTAAAATCAATTTACTAAAATATTATTTGGATTATGGAATAAACATCATTCACCCTCTTTTCCATCAAATTGGACGTGATAATATCGCTCATGCATACATGCAGACTACTACCTCCACATAGCGATACAATTTATTTTCCACCACAATATTTCACAGATTTTCATTATGATGAGTTTAATGCTTATATATTATATTTATTATGTAATTATTCTTTTCTAATTATAATATCATGTATACCTTCTTACCTTCCCATATATTGGAAAACGATAAAGTCACTTGTACACACATGTGGACTACCACCTCCACGAAGAGATGCATAGCCTTTTTAGTTTCCTCATTACATGGATGATAATAAGGATATATTTAAAGAATATATATATGATATATATGATAAAATAATTATTATATTTATGTGAATTGTTAGTTACCTTTCTTTCATTCCATCTGTTGAAAATTGAAAACAATGTTCATGCGTACATAAGACTTACAGTCTCCAAGAATAGTGTATTTCAATTTTCTATATCTACCTTTTATGAATGAATATATATATATAATTAATATATATTATATTTATAATATTAATAACATTATTTATATTATGTAACCATGATAAATATACAAGGACAAATACTGCAAAACTGAAACTCTCTTGACAAACAAAATAGTTAACACCAAGAAAAAATGTTGTTAAAAAATAATTTTTAATAAATGGACATTGAAATATTATAAGTGGATTATATTTGATATTATAAGTCTTTAAATTTTTCTTTTATTTAATTATAAAAAAATTTAATTTAATATATATGTGTTTATATAACTTTTTAATCAATTCGTACTTGATGTAATGGGTTTATGTTATAATCTAATTTTTTATCAGGATTATTTATGAATTAGTTTATGATGATAAAATTTTATGATCTACCACTCAATAATTTCATGATTTTTTATCCTTTAGTTATTTATAGATATTAAATTTTTTCATATCTCTTTTATTTATTTAAGTACTCAACATACTAAAATAATGTTTGAGGAAAACTAAATTTATTTATCTTTTTGACAGAAAATCCCTTTTCTTTCATGTCAATGTTTTTTATAAATGTTTTTAAGAATGTTTTAAATATTATCCTAAGACTATTTAATGTAATTTTTACACACGTTTATATTTTTAATTTTTTTGAAATATATATTTTTGACATTTTCTATATGAGTTACTTTTTAATTTTTTATTAATAATGAGAAAACAATACTTTTTTTTAACATACATGGCATGAAAAAAATTTGTCACCATCATGAACAATAAATTTTTTAAAGATTCATATATAATATTTCATTTTTATTTTTAATTAATTTTTTCTATAAAATTGTTCAAATTTTTATATTTGAAAGAATTTATTTTAAAATGAAAAGAGTATTTTCCTCAAGAAATATTCCAGATATCTTTTAAAATAATTTTTATTTAAGATGAAATAATTTGATATTAAATATGTTTTATAGAGGATATGATCCCATGATACCACTTTTATTATTTCTTTGAATTCTTAATGATTATGTTGATGTGATGTTTATAAAATCGATTTATTTTCCATGGGTTATGCTATGATGAAATATGTAAATGTCTATTAAACACATTTCCTTTCCATGGATTATGATATATGATGACTGATTTAAGATCATATAGAACACCTAAAAATGGATTATTATTATGTGATGGGAGTGCCCTGGATTATATATCCCTATAATGCATTGGGTAAAGATGGATATCTCATGAGATAATAAGTGATGGAATGGGGAGTGAACCTTGTCCAGTAATGGGCTAAATCCACTATGATGGTCTGGGGAGTGAACCTTGATTAAGGATATGATGGAATGAGTAGTGAAACCCATCCACTATGATATTCATGAGAGTGAAACTTGACTAATAATATAATAGATTAGGGAGTAAACTCAATCCACTATTAAAGTCTTGTAAGTGAGCCTTGACTAAGGAAATTATTTTCTATGCTTATATGTATGAAACAGACTTATGTATTATGATATTATTATAACCTCATGGATCATGTTATTTGATTAATTTGTGATTCATGTCTTATAAACTACCAATATTTATTCTACATGTTAATATTATCGTCTGATACCTATATACTAATTTTTTTCTTAATTGATTATTGATATCTCCCTTATTTCCCATTACTAAGAATATGAGCTCACACTTTCTTATATTTAATTTACCCTAATTATAAAAAATTATTTTACGTAGGGTATGTATAAGAAGATTACTATGTGGGAAGATATTAATTGGAGATATTGATTATCTTTCATGAAATAAAAATATTGTGAAGCTATTCTCCAAAGGCACTAAACCTTTATGGTTATTACATGGATCATAATGTTTTATATTTAATTTCCATATATTAAGATGTAATATATATTCATGAAATGTATGGGTCACTATAGTTATTATCTCATTAAATTTAAGTCAATATTTATCGATTAGGATTCAGAGATTTTGGTGAAAACCTTCACTATAATTCTTTGAATAGGATAACATCCAAAAATTTTCATAAGGAAGGAATTATATGGGTTTATAAGAAATAAATACTAGTCCAGAAGATACTAGTAGACATGGTTTAGGCACATAAGCATCTAAATAAAACAATGCTTCATATAATTGGTCAAGTATAACTCAACTATCATTCTAGTGCATGGTGAGTGTACCCTTAATGAGCACCAAGTTTGAAAATCATGGGGTATGCGATTAGGTTAATTTACATTTTCATTATAAACCATTTTAAATTATTTTAAAAGATTAGGACCAGGAATGATCTAGTTTAAACCTAAGATATCATAAATTGAAAATTTTATGCAATGATTTAGATATATTATGAATGTTTTTTCCTGATTGATCAATCTGATTTGTGATTCAGGATGGGAATGCTAACCATTTTGATATTAGTATGGGATTAAAGGTAGATTGATTAAGTTTAGGTGGTAATATGTATGATCAAATATAGAAGTATATTATTTGAGATTAGTCATAAGAATTCCTATATACTAAGAAATGTCTCAAGGAGTGTTAATTCATATCCTCAATGATTAGATGTTGAAATAGTAGTGAAAAAACAATGGTATGATGATCACCTCTTATTTCTATGATTCTATTCCAATTTATTTTTTGGTAAGGTTATTCCCAAAAATATATTATTCTTCCTATAGTCGAGTTTGGAGTTATTTTGGGCATGGATCAATTTTATTTATATAAATCCAATAACCATTTTTGAGGATGTTTAGTTCTGTTTGATATTCCAAACCATCATATTATTTTTTATTAGTGTGGTAATAAATATGAACATACAATGGCAATGGAATCAATTTTGTGGGTTTTTTATTCATATAAAAAAGGTGTGTTTATCTCAAATGATTGGGGAGAAATTCAACATTGAAGATATACCTATTATACAAGAGTTTGTTGATGTTTTTTAAAAGATTTTCCTAATATTCCTATGACTAGTGAAGTTGATTTTTCAATTGAACTCTTACCTATTGCAACACATATTTGAAAAAATACATATAGAATGTACCTAATTGAGTTATTGTAATTGAAGGAGAAACTCTAAGAGAATATGGATATGGGATTATTTTAGAAAAGTGCATCAAAATGGGGTGTACCTATTCTTTTTGTTAGGAAGAATGATATATCAATGTGACTATACATTAATTATTAATAATTGAAAATGTTAAAACTCAAGAATATTTAACCTATTCATGATATTAATGTTTTTTCCTATCAATTACATGGTGTAAAATATTTTTCCCAGCTTGATCTTCAATATGGATACTATATTTTTATGTTCAAAAGTGAATACCTACCATGAAAATATTTCATATGAGATATAGACATTATGAATTTATAGTGATGGAATTTGGTCTCACAAGTTCCCTAACTATCTTTACCGATTTAGTGAATAAAGTCTTTAGATATAACCATGATTAGTTTTTGGTAGTCTTTATAAAAGATGTTATTATATATTTCAAGAGTATGTTTTATCATGAAGATCACTTTAGAATTATATAGAAGACCCAAAGGAAGGATAATTTTTATGTAATGTTTACCAAGTATTAATTTTTATTACATAAAGTATCATTTTTGGTTCATATTATCTAAATAGAGGGTATATTTGTGGATTTTTCAATGACAGAAGTTATTGAATATTGGACAATACAAACTATTATGACTAATATCCATATTTTTCATAGTTTGGATAGATATTATTGACAATATATGAGGATTTTTCATTTCTATCTAATCCACTAACCATATTAATTTCAAAGGGAACCACATTCCTTTAATTAAATTAATATGAATAAAATTTCAAGGAACCAAAGAGAAGGTTTTTCATCACACCAGTACTTATAATAACATATTGTGTAGATTTGTTTGTGATATATAATGATGCATTAAAAGAGGAAAAATGACATGTGATCATGAAAAATGATTTGGTGAGAGATTATGCCTCACAATACTTAAAGGTTCATGATAAAAATTACCCAAATCATGATTTGGAGTTAGATGTGGTAATTTTGGCATTAATTTTGTGGATGAAATTTCATTATGGATAAAAATGTGACATATATACCAATCATAAATCATTGAAGTATATATTTACTCAGAATCAGTTGAATATGAGTTAGAGAGGATGGTTTGTGTTAATTAAAGATTATGAATGCTCAATACATTATCACTATAAGAGAGTGAACAAGGTGGCTAGTGCTTTGAGCTGAAAGGATCATGAAAGTTTATCTATTATTAGGATAAAAAATGATCAAATATTTTTACATTTTCAATTTATGGATATTTAAATATTGAAGGGAGGGAAGAAATATTATCTTTCACAAATGAGTGTTCAACCATCTATGCAGGTGAAGATTAAAGTGGAATAAAAGGATGTTATAGAGATAAAAAAGGAAATAAGTGTTCCTAATTTAAACATTTATTGTAATGGATAAGGTTATATAACAATTTATGTGTCCTATTTATATTGGAATTAAAGGAGTTATTAGATGGAGCCCATAGTTCATCATTATCTGTTCATCCTGGAAGTACGAAGAGGTATAGATATTTGAAAGAATATTTTTTTGTGGGAAAACATCATGAGAGATATTGCAGAGTATCTATGTTAGTTCTTAATACATCATAATGTTAATGTTGAGATATGGGAGTATAAATAGATGATATAACCATTACCCACACCCGAATTGAATTGAGAAAACATTACCATAGATTTTGTCTTCATAATCATGAAAATGTCTAAAGGCCATAATGATTTTTTAGGTTGTTGTTGACTGCCTTATGAAGTTAGAACACTTCATTGATTTCAGATAAAATATATTTTTTGTTATAGTTCTTAGAATATACATTAAGGTATTGGTAAGGTTTCTGTGAGTACTAAATTTTATTGTATCTAATAGAGATCCAAGTTTTGCCTTAAAGTTCTTGAAAATTGTTCAATAAGAACTAGATTCAGAGTTTTTTATTAGTACTAATTATCTTCCTTAGAAACGTGGTTAGTCTAAAAGGACCATTAAAACAATGGATGATATGATGAGATCATTTTCTATGGATTTCAATAGTAATTTTGATCAATATCTTCCTCAAGTTGAGTTTTCTTATAATAGTAGATTTTACTCAACCATTCTGATGGATCATTATGAACCCATTTATAGATGGAAGTGAAGAAATCAAAAATACTAGTATGAATATGGAGAATGAATGCTGTTATGAGTTAAGATATCTGAGGAAATGGAATATAATATTAAATCCATTCAATAACACATCAAGGCATCTCAATGTAAATAGAAAAGTTATACTGACAAATATTGATGAAATTTAGAATTTTAATTTGATGAGAAGGTATTAATAAGAATATTTTCTTGGAATAAGGTTATGAGATTTGAAAAAACAGGAAAGATAAGCCATTGGTATATTAGTCCCTTTTATATTCCTAATCGAGTAGTGATAATACATTATCAACTGGCACTTCCACCAAACCTCTTTGAAGTTCATAATGTGTTCTATGTATCTCTCATAAGGAAGTACATACTTGATCATTCACATGTATTGAAATAAAATTTTCTCTTGATAAACAAATGATATTTACTATGAAGAACAACTAATATAAATCTTGTATTATAGATATAAAGTTCTAGGGAATAAGACTACTCACCTGGTAAAAGTTCTTTGGGGGAATAAAAAATTCAAAGAAGTTACATGGGAATCTAAGGATGTGATGAAATTGAGATATCCTGATTTTTTAACACTATAGTGAAATAATTTTGATGGAAAAATTAATTCTAATTGGGCTAGAATGCAACACCTTGAAATTTTATGATATATTTCTCCTAAATAAAATTTAATTTCTTCGATTTTTTGTAATACACATAACACTAAGTATGAATGAACTGTAATATATTTTACTACTATAACATAGATATTAAATTTTCAGTATGAATAGTAAAAACCACATTTTAAAAAATTTATTTCCTTAGATAAATCAACAATGTTGATAAATAAGTACGCAATTTTTAGTAATGTCTTTATATTCTTCAAAAATATATTTTTCCTCAAAAATCTTTTTTATTATTTTTTATGAGAAATTAATATAATTAGTTTTGAACTTTTATAAATTTTTTTGATATAATGAAATGTATTTTTTAAATAATCTTGTCAAAAATATCTTAGAGTTTTTTAGAATTTTCTAAAAAGATTGATTTTTTGATGAATAATGAAAAATAATGATTTTTATTGAAAACTGTCTTTTTTGTTTCAAGAATTTAAAAAGATATATTTTTTTAAATTGTTTTAAAAGTGAAATTATTTAATTTATATTATTATTATTATTAAAATTATGTTTCTTGTGATTAATTTTATTCTAATTTTGGTATAAAAACTTTTTATACTTAAGAAAACATTTTTTTGGAAAACTACTTTTCATCACATTTTATAAGTTTAATTTTAAATTAAATTATGAAAATTATGCATATTGATTTTGTTAAAATAGACACTATATTTATAGTAATCATAATTAATGTTTTATATTAAGGTAAATTTAATTTTTGGCCCTTATGATTATTAACTAAGGTACCAAGGTGAAGGTTAAAACAGGTTTACCTGGTTTAAACCCAAAAAATAAGCATAATATTACCAATTAAACTTATAAAAATTATATTTTATGGCCATTTTTGTACTTTATAATATCCAAAATTCAAATCCTTGTCCATTTGAAAGAAGTTTGCCTGAGAATTTATCTTTTATATTTTAATATTTTATGAAATTTTAAGTGTGTCGTCACCCCCACTTATAAAAGTAAACCCCTCCTTTAACTTATTTACATAACATTGAGCCATATATATTATAAAAATAATTAAAAGGTATCTTGAAAATTTCCATATATTTTAATTATATTCTCCTATCATCTTAAAGTCCATTCCAAGGATCCTTATGAAAGGATATAAAGGAGGTATATCGAAGAGGAGGTAATTATCCTACCTGACCTCTTTTAATTTATTTATTATTATACCTCCTCTAAATTTGGGGTATTAATCATAAAATAATAACTTTAGTATACTCAATAAACTACAATTTTATTTTTATTATTATGAAACTACCATTATTCACCATATTTTCCATCTAGTTGGAAGTAAAAGTATCGCTCGTTTATACGCGAGGACTGCCTCCTCCACAAAGAAATATAATTCATTTTCTATAACAATATTGCATGGATGATTATCATGATGGTTTTAATGTATATAGATGATATAATTATTCTTCTATAGTTATAATATCAGACCTAATTTATTACCTTAATATTTTTCATAAAATGACTATGTCGCTCGTGCGTATGTGTGGACTACCACCTCCATGGAGTGACACAATTCGTTTTTCATTTCAGATTTATGTGAATTTTAATAAGGATATATTTACTAAATATATATGATATATATGATATAATAATTATTCTATAAAGTTTAATTATTACTTAAATTTGTTTCGTTCCATCTGTCCAAAATTGAAAAGAACATTCATGCGAACGTACGACTTACTGTCTCCATGAACAACATATTTCATTAATCTATCTATACATTTTAGGGATTAAAAAAAGTATATATAATGAAGATATATTATATTTATATAATTATTAAAATTTTAGATATTATTAATCCATTATCAAAGAATAATGACTAGGAAAACTGAACTGAAACTCTAATGAAAAACAAAACAGTTCACACTCAGAAATGTCGATTTTAATGAGGAATAATTAATAAATGGTTATTAAAATGTTATAAGTTGAAAATATATGATATTTTAATTATTTAAATAATTATAGTTTAAAATTATAATAAATTTATGTTTTTTATTCTTTAGGTTAGATCTCTTTTATTGAAATATGAACTTGAGGTATAGGTTTTATGTTACAATGTCATTGTTTACTTGGACTGTTTATGATTATGTTTTTGATGATAATTGTTTTGAATATACCTCTCAATAATATCTTTAATTTCATTAATATATAGTTATTTATATATATATTAAATGTTTTACTTTAATTTTCCTCTCTTTAATTACTCAAGAGACTAAAATAATGTTTTAAGTAAATATGACATTATTTCTGTCTTCAGTCGAAAATACTTTTTCTTTCATGTTGATATTCTTTTAAAAATATTTTCAATAGTGTTTTTAATATTATACTATGATTTTTTAATCTTATTTTTTCCCATATTTTAATTTTAAAAAATTGCTTAAAAGTAATATTCTTTTAGTTTTGTGAATGATGTATTTTGGACTCTTTACTGAGAAGGTGAAAAAAATATTTTTTTAACCTGCATGGCTTGAACAAACTTTACTACCATAAGGGCCACTAATTGTTTTGAATATTTATCTGTTTTTTTACAAATTCATTTTCAAATAAAAATTTATCCATAATATTTTAATATTATTTATATTTTAAAGAATTTCTTTCAAAATGAAAAGTGTATTTTCCTCAAGAAATAATAGTGTGTTTTTTTAATTATGTTTTCATCTTAGGTGAAATATTTTTGATATTACATATGTTTTATTAGTTATATGATTTAATTATACGATCCTTATTCTTTCTCCATATGGTTTATGATTATGATGATGTGATGTTTCTGAAATATAATAATTTTCATTAGGTTAGGATATTATGGAATGTTGAAATGTTTATGAAACCCATTTTCTTTCCATGAGTTATGATATATAAATAATTATATATAATATTAAGGAACATATGTGAAAGGATTATGATTATGTGATGGCTGATCCAAAAAATAATATATCCCTATATTGAATTATGTATTTTTGGATAAATCATGAGATAATAAGGAATGGAATGAGGAGTGAACTTAGTTTAGTAAGTGACATTATCCATTATGATTGTATTGTGAGTGAAATTTGACTAAGGGTATAATAGAATGGTGAGTGAACCCAACCCACTTAGATAGTCTAGGGAGTGAAACATGACTAAGAACATGATTTATGGAAGAGAGGACCCAATATATCATGATAGTCATGCCTATGAATCTTGAATAATGAAATGAATTTTTATACATTTGTGTATTCAACAAACTTATGTCTTATGATAATGTTTTTATCTTATGGATCTTGTTCTATGATTCCTTTATTATTCTCGTAATTTAAATTTCCAAGATTTATTCCAATGTTCATGATTATGTTCTATGATATATTGTGTATGGTTTCCAAATAATAAGATCATTTTTTCACACCCTATGATCATTTTATGCTTAAGTGATCATTGATATCTCCCTTGTTTACACTAATTGAGCATATAAGCTCACCTTTTTTATGTTTCATTTCCCTAGTTTATGAAGAAATTTTTTTAGTAGGGTATATATAAGAAGAAAGTTATGTGGGAGGATAATTTTGGGAGACACTGAAGATATTTTATCAAAAAGGAAAGATGTGTATTTAGTCTCTAAAGATACAAAACCATTATGTCTATATCATGGATCATAATGTTATATATTGAATACTCATATATTATAATATATTATCAATGTAGGAAAATTATAGGTTACTATAAATAGAATTAATAATCCCAAAATTTTATACTTTTTTTTAGTTTTTATAATTATTTTTGTCGACTATGTATTAATTTTTTAAGCCCATAAAATATGTTATGAATTGAAAAATTTAATTATTTTTATAGTATTTTTTAGATATAAAACCAACGTTCTATTATGATTTTTTGGAATCGAAATAGTTTCATTTTTTATTTTTATTTATTTATTTTTATTTTGTAAATTCATATGTTTATAAGGATTTTTTATTGTGAAAAAATGAATTTTAATTTGAAATAATACTGTACAGAGATTCATTTTTATTTATAGAGAAATTATCATGTCACATGAAATAGAATTGTTATTTACGCATTTTGGATTTATTTATTTTAGTTTTAAAATGATTATGGCTTGATGTTTGGTTTGTTCAAGAATTTTTTCTAGTTAAAAAAAAATTCATGTAGATACTGATTTTTTAGTTATATAACATATGTTTTTCAAAAAATTAACGAATTGAAATTTTAAATTTTATTTACAATCATAGAAAAAATTTTGGTTTTTTATTTTTTTAAATTTATATATTTTTAGAATTTTTTAATTTCCTTATTTGTTGTTTTTTCGCTTCTTGGGTTTTTTATTTCAATGTAGTTTGGGTAACATAAGATGTGTTAGATTTTTTATGTCTAAAATGGATGGTATTGTATTTATTTCTAGTATAAGAAAATTTTTATTCATGCAAGAGGATAATTTTTTTTGTTATTGTTGCTATATTGTTTTGGTTTTTTGTTTTTTTCAAAGATTATGTGAAAAAATAAGCATTTTTTTAAAATTAATTTTTTTGTGCATGTGTTATGAATGAAATATTATTGGTAATTATATTCATGTATCATAAAATAGTATTGTTTTAATGTTTTTTTATTTTCATAGGTTTGAAAGTATGACGAAATTTATACTTGGAATATTTTATTCTTTTTTGAAATAGGATAAAAAATTTCATTTTTTTTATTGAAATTAATTATTCTATTTTTAGATTAGTGATGAATAATTTAATAATATTCTATTCATGAAAATGAATTTTCATGATAATTGAAAGGATATTTCTGTTTTAAATGAATTATTTAGATATTTATGTAGTTAATGTTGAAATGTTAGACTTTGTTAAAAGGATTAGATGTTACCAAACCTTTTTCAACATCATAAAAAATCATTTTTTTATATTCAATGATATTCGGGAATAGTTAAGGCTTCTCATTTCTTTTATGTAGGTGATATGGAGTTCTAGAATATTATGTATATTTACATTATAGATATGTATTTTTAGTTCAAGTATCTTTATAATGATTAGAGTAACATGAAAATAAAACTATTTTTAAAAGAATCTATTTAATGTGTGGGACTGTTTCATGTTTGTTTGTTCTAATTTTTTGATATTTATCTATTAAATATTTTAATAATATTTATTATTGTGTGTATGTATGTACATATGCCAATAGTTCCTATTTTTCTAGTGATATTGTTGGTGTAATGATTTTCAAAACTAATTTATTAAATCAAATGATGTATTCTTTTAATTTTGTCTAGGAAATAAATGAAAAATATGGGAATAAAATATTTTTTTGAAGTGTTAATAAAAGATATAATATTATTTAACATGTGAATAAATCTTTTTCATTTGATGATTTGATATTTTACATTTCAAATGTTATTAAATTCAATATATGAATTCACTTTGTCATATAGTAATATTTATAGAGTAGTTATTTTAAAAGATCACTTGTTTTTTTTGGAAATATGTTTCCATGTTTCATATTTTTTGTTCCATGTTGTTTCATGATGGTAAATTTTTGAAAGATCGATTTAAAAGTTATTTGTTAGTTTTTATTGATAAATATTAAAAATATTGTTTACTTCCATATAATTTGTATTATTATTTTATATTTTTTGTTTCAATATTAAATATTACTATAATTTTTTTGTTGAAAATTAGATTTTTTCTTTTTATATTTTCTTTTTAGGTTTTTTAAATTTTATTTGGAGTTATAAACTTTAAAAATGAAGCTAATTGGTTATTCTTTTGTAAGAATTTATAGATACTTTTTTAATGAAAATGAGGTGAGTAATTTTATTGAAAACCACAATACCCTCTAGATTCATGATTTAAAATCTATTTTCATAGAACACTATAATGAATTTTTGTATTATATTTATATAAATTAGAGGATAAATAGATGGAAGGGAGTATGAGAAAAATTACTAAGAAGATTTTAATTATTATGTTTTGGTATTATAAATATGACCCCATATAGAACATTTTACCTTTAAAAAATATGTTGAGTTTATTTTTTAAATTCATAGATGGTGGAATTCCTTTTTTGAAATATTCTATTTAAGAATTTGTTGGGTGCATATTTATAAAATCAAAATTATGGTCAAATATCATGTAATATTTTTGATTCATTTAATTCATAGATTTTTAACATATAAAATTTTTAAATTACAAATTTATTTTATTCAATTCATATAATTATGTTGAAATTAATTTCCACTTAAGAAGAAGTTTCTAATAACTCGAAAATTTTTTATACCCTATTATAGATAATAAGTTGGGTTAATATTTTTCTTAAAGAAAGACATGGGTATTTAATTAGTTACTTAATAATATTTTTGAAATTCATTAGTATCATAATTTTTTTATTGATTTTGGTTCTCATATATATTCATATCATTAATGGGAAATTATTGAAATTCCTTCTTATCATGCTACTATTGTTATTATATTTTCTCAAAATTCATTTAAGAGTTTTATTTCATGTTCTCTATAATATAAATTTTTATCAAGATATTTTTAGAAAACATATAAATAAATTTATTTCCACTCTCAATGATTAAGTAGTAAGTAGTTTTATCATTATTTTTTCTATTTTATTATATAGTCAATGTCGGTGTCAAATGAAAATAATACTCTATTTAAGCTATGAAGAACGTTAAAAAAATGAGATCTGGTGGAAGTGGGAGGTTTGACCATCATAAGTAAAAAAACTATAATAAATAATTTTTATGTTATAAGTCAGGTTTAGTAAATGAAATAATTTTTTTATATATACTAAAATATTTAATAAATAAAAACATTTCTTTTGAGTGACAATTTTTTAATGATAATGAAGTTTTTTGTTTAATTTTATGTTGTTTTCATAAGTATAATTTTGATTTATCAATTTTATGAGATTATTAAATTTTATTTATAGAACATGAAATATGTAATATGTAATGTTCTCAATATTGGATGAATTTTTATTTAATAATCATATTATGACCAAGAAATATTTTTTTCATTAGATTTTTTGTTAACTATATTTCTTTTATTTAGAAGATGGAAACAATGGGGGAGGTGCACGAAATCCCCAAATTTGGGGATCCAGGGGATCCTCCGGTGGATGGTTCGAATGAATTTACAAATGTGGATCATCTTTTGGGATTCTTTTTGGAGTGCATCGGCCATAAGGAGATGTTCTCGGTCGCGAAGGCATCTTTTGGGGTACCTGCTTCCACTTCTCCAGCGGCAGTTGACTTGGGGCCGAATTTTGTGGATATTGTGAGGGTTGATTCTGGGCCTGCTTTCTCCTTTGATGCACCTCTGATTCGGCGAGTGATTAAGAAGGGAAGGGTTGCCCATGTGTCTGCTGATCAGGAGGCGGTTGAAGAAAGGGATAATCTGTGTCTGTTCTCAATAATTGCCCATGTCCTGATTCCCAAGGGTGGGAGCCTTTGGAAGTTCAATGATCTAACTAAAAGGATTGCGGAGGTGTGGGGTTTTGAGTATTGGACCATGAATGAAATGGGAAAGGGGTATTATCATGTGGTATTCCCTTCAGATGACTGTAAAAGAAAGGCATAGAGCAAGGGCACCATCCCACTGCGGCCTGGTTTTCTAAACATTCAAGAGTGGGATCGAAATTTTGATCCCCTGAATGTTTGGAAAACATTTTCTCAAATATGGATTTGGATATACAGGCTGAATTGGTTCTATTGGCATCCAAGAATTCTATGGGACATTTCCTCTGCTGTTGGTAATTCTATTCGACTAGATCGGCAGACAATCAATCCAAGGTTTGGGCACTTTGCTTGGGTTTTAGTGGAAGTGGACATGCCGGTCACTCTTGTGGATGAGGTTGTTTTGAAGACATAGGATGATAGCATGAAGCTGGATATTTTCTATGAACGAAAGCCTAAATTTTGTCTGGGATGTTTTCTATTTGGCCATCTAATGGTTAAATGCAAAAGGAATAGGGAATGCAGTATCTGAAAATTGAAGGGGCATTATGATGCCACATGAAGGAGGAGAAATGGCAAGAAGAAAGTCCCACATAACCCCCAGGTTACGGCTGTGGCCAATCCAAAGGTGAGGGTGGAGACTATCTCAGATGTGCTCTTGGACCTGAGTCTGAAGGAACGGGCTGATGCTGGTCAGCCTGTTGAGCCTATTGAAGGATATGTACCTCGTGTGATCAGGGACACAGGGGTGGTGGAGGGGCCTGTCATGAATGGTGGGGTGTCTGGTGATGCTGGTCTTAGTGAGAATGTGGCACAGGATATTCCTGCTTTAAACAGCACATCGGAGGGTGTGGTGACTTCTTCTATGGAAGGGCCGATGATGGTAGCCCAGGTGTCCAGTGTTGTGGTTGCTACACAGGACGATCCCATGGTGAATGGCACACTTCAGCCTATTGTGGATGTCACACATACTAAAGGTGGTAGGCATGATAAGATATTTGATGTGTCTGATCCGGGGGGGGACTTTCATTCAAACTTCTCCCTCTAAGGCTTCCAGGAGGAAACCACAAATGGGCAGTGATCCATCCCATCTAAAAGATCACCATAAATTCACACTGTTGAATGGGATTTTCTTGGCTGATGATGATGATGAGCCCCAACCCCCTGCTCCAGTCTCTCCTGCTAGTGTAGAAGATGCTGATGTGGTGAGTCTTCATGTGCAACCTATCATAGGGGCTGACACCGGTGATGTGCCTCACCAAGCTGAGGACTCCTTACATATTGTGGCTGAAACGCATGGGGAAGCAGATCCTTCCATTGCAGGGGGTTTTTTCCAAACGGCTCAATGCATTAGGGACACTGGGGATGTTTCCAAGGATTTTGTCAAGGGTACTGGAGATCTGATCAGCAAGCCTGGAGCTGCCGCTAACCTGCACGGCCAAGGGAAGAAGGGAAAGGGGAGGAGAGGAAAAGGCAAAATGCCTCCAATGTCACAGGGTGGCCCCCAGACAAGGGGTAAGACCCATCTTCAATGAAGGTATTTTTCTAGAATTGTCAAGGGATGGGGAACTCCCAAATGGACAGAGCCCTTTGACATTAAATTATGGACCATAAGCCTATGCTGGTTGGAATTGCTGAACCTAAGTCACTCTTTGACAATTGGAAAGTTTTTAAATGGGACTCCATGGGTTACAAGTTTGTGGCACACAACATGCATGAAATTGGTATGGATCATTTGTGGGTTTTCTGGCATGAATCTATATGTATTACCTCTTGCTTGGATAGGTCTCAGAGTATTCTTCTATCTTGCGGTGTTGATGATTATTCTTTTTCAGTGTCATTTGTTTATGCGTCCAATTCTTACATCAGGAGAATGGAGTTACGGGAGGAGCTTCAGGTGGCCTCCAGGCGAATGGACCATCCATGGATTTTTGTGGGATACTTTAACACAGTTTTGAGGCCTGAGGAAAAAACTGGTGGAAATTTAAATAGGGTTGTTGCCTCTAATTTCTCCATCTACCTTGATCAGTGTAATTTTGTTGAGGTCCCGATTGCTGGAGCTGAATTTACCTGGTGCAGAAATACCTGGAGTGGCAGGCAAGCTAGCAAGCTTGACAGATGTTTTGTATATATAAGTGATTATAATGTTTCTAATGGGATCTCTGGTTTTACACTCCCTAAATATCACTCAGATCATAACCCTCTTGTGATATACTTTTTTACACAGTCTCCAAGGTCAAGTCCTCTGCCTTTTTGGTTCAATAATGGGTGGCTCATGGAATCTGGATATAGGGAAAGGGTTTTAGTAGCATGGAGAACTTAACCCCATGGCAGTCCACTTCAGAGGATCGCTTAGAAATTAAAGGTCCTCAAGTCTAGTCTTAGGGAATGGAGTAGGAGGTATTTTTCGAGGATTGATTCTGACATCAAGGCTGCTGAGGAAGCGCTCTCATCTGCCCAGAACTGTGACCAACAGTAGGCTCAGCCTACTAGAGAGGAAATTATGGCTCACAATAAACTCGATGATCTTCTAGCCATCAAGTAGTGGTTGGTTAGGAATCAACTGAATGTTAGATGGCTAAGGGATGGTGATAGGAATTACAAGTTTTTCAATAGGCTGTATAGGGATAAAAGAGCACGGACAAGGGATAAAGCCATTAGTGTCAATGGCCAGCTATTCACTTCTGAAAATGAGATTGCTGTGGAAGTTGTGGAACACTTCAAGGGATTTTATTCTAACAAGGGACAAGTTAATATACATAAAATGGTGGGAAATATCAACTCATGCTTTGGGGATAATGACAAACAGCTTCTTGTCAACCCCCCTCTAAAGGAGGAAATTAGAACATCTCATCTTTCTCTAAATGTTGACAGTGCCCCTGGCCCAGATGGGTTCACGAACAATTTTTTGTGTGTTTTTCTAGGATGTTGTGCAGGATGATCTTACCCTGTCCATTAAGGACTTTTTCACTCATTCTTACTTGCCTTATGGGATGAACTCTTGCTTTATTTCCCTTTTACCCAAGAAAGGTAATTCTATTGACATAAAAGAATTTAGGACAGTGGCTCTAGGAAATACTATCCCTAAGCTGATCAACAATATTCTGATGAATAGGCTGAGTCGAGTTATTGGTGATATGATTACTGATAATCAATTTGGTTTCGTTCCTGGAAGGAATATTTAGGAGTGCCTCTTCACTGCCTCGGAAAGCATCAATCTCTTGAGAAGGAAGGCGAAAGGAGGAAATTTTTATTTGAAAATTGATATTTCAAAGGCCATTGACACTCTAAAATGGAGCTTTCTTTTTTAGGTCCTAAAAAGATATGGTTTCTCCAATGATTTCATTAAATTGATTAGCACAACTCTATGCTCATCAAGGTTGTCCATTTTGGTTAATGTTACACCTAGGGGATTCTTTCTGTGTACCAGAGGTGTAAGACATGGGGACACACTCTCTGGCCTTTTGTTTGCTATTTCTGAGGACTATCTTAGCAGATGTATTAATGATCTTGCACACATGGGTATGTACAAGAGGATTCGTGATAGAGTGAATGGATTTTCTCCATCTAATTTGTTGTATGCTGATGATATTATACTGTTTGGGCAAGCCTCTAGGAAGACTATCTCCTCTATTAAGGCCCTTTTTCAATATTATGAGGAAGTGGCTGGCCAAGCGATTAGATGGGAGAAATCCTTCATTGTTTTTGGAAATGGTGTCACGAATGGAAAGAAGAACAAGATTACTAGATCTCTTGGGGTTAAAAAAGGATCTTTTCCATTCCAATACCTTGGCGTTCCTTTATTCTGGGGCAAGGTGAAGAGACAGCATCTAGAGTGGATTTACTCTGGTATTATCAACCAGCTTGCTAGCTGGAAAGGGAAGGAGATTTTAATGGATGGGAGGATATGTCTTGTCAACTCATTGATAACATCTAAATGTGTATACTCCTTCTCTCTTTATCGGTTGCCCATGGGACTCATTAAGGAGCTTCAAAGTTTGATCAGAAATTTTGTCTGGACAAGGTCAATTCATGAGCACAAGTTAATTACTATTGCCTAGAAGGAGTGAATCAATCCTGTTGAGCATGGGGGTCATGGGATCAAAGACCTCAGGAACTTTAATGATGGACTCATTGGGATGTTTACCTGGGATCTAATTTCCAAAGAAAAATCTTGTGATTTTTTAGTTAACCAATTCAAAGACAGGTTAATGACTGGTTATAAATATTATCTTGATTACTCTATTTGGACTACCCTCAAATGCTCTTTCATGTAGATTATGACTGACAAAAAGTGATTGGTTTGTTGTGACTCTAACCTCAATTGTTGGACCACGAACTGGATTGATAGGCCAATTCAGGACACTATGGATATTCCTTCTGGTGTAGGGAATTTCTCAATTTCTGATTTTGTTTCTAACAAGCATCTCTTTGACAGCATGTTATCTCCTCAGGTGGAGCTGGTACATCAAAATTATGCTTTCATGGACTGTGACACGTTGATATGGCAGCACAATAGGAATGGACAATTTACCAGTCGTGATCACTATCAGCTGGCTTGTGGGGGCTCTTGTAGTCCGCCTGCATGGCTCAAGAAATATAGGTCCTCTTTTATTTGGACCTCTCATTTCTTTTTTTTATGGAAAATTTGGAAGAACCGTGTTCCCATCCATGATTAGATTAATCGGTCTGGGTTTATGTTTTCCTCAGCATGTCACTTATTCATGTGCGCCGAGGAAGATGTTCAACATCTGTTTGTGGAGTGAAAATATACCAGGAGGTGTTGGGGTTATATTGGCGATTTTTTTGGGATTCCAGTGCACTGGATATCGGTACTTGACTTGCTGGTAGGGATTTCCACTTTCTACTACAGTGAGCAGGTGCATAATTTTCTTTTGGTGGCTGATGCCGCTGTGATTGCAGCCATCTGGGCTGCTCGGAATGCTGCAGCATTTGAAGACAGGAAAGTGCCCATTTAGGCTGGCATGATGGCAGTTCATATGGAGGTTTTTCCTGCTTCAAATATCCAATCTGGTGTGATGTCTAACACTATTTTAGACTTGCAGATTTTGAGATTACTTGGGGTTTTTGGGCAGCCTTGGAAGCCGAAAATTACCAGGTATATCCGCTGGATTCCTTCGATCAGTCCGTGGATCAAAGTGAATGTGGATGGAGTTTCTTCTGGTGCACCTATCCCATTGGGGTGCAGTGGTGTTTTTAGTATGTACCGTGGCTTTGTTAAAGGATGTTTCTATCACTTCACTGGCGTTGGTGTTGCTTTTAAAGATGAAATTTGGGCGATTGTTCATGCTGTCAGGTATGCTGTTTTATATAATTGGAAAATGATATGGATTGAATCAGATTCTCAACATGCGGTTAAAGCCCTTCAAACAAGAATGCGGAATGTGCCTTGGCGGATACTACCAAAGTGGGTTGAATGTCTCAAGCAGGTTAGTCAGATTGGCTTGATTATCTCGCATGCTTATCGTGAGGTCAATCAGGTGGCCGATGTTTTGTCTAAGAAGGAAATCATGGCAGCGGTTATGTTTTGGACATTCACAATCCCTGAGTATTGTTATTCATTAGTGGAGGTGGATATGTGTAGTGTTTTACATTCTCGGTCTGGTAATACCCAAGCTGTTGCCTGACTCTATTTTTATTTTGCTTAATAAATTTTTTGGGACCGACTTGACCAGATCCTGGACTTTCTTGGTATATTTCTTTTATTTCAACAAGTTTTTAGGGATAATATTTGATATATAAATATATGTTTTACCTTTATATTTATAAAATGTTATTTTTAAAACTCTTAAAATATTTAATTTAAATTTATAAATGTATAATTTGAAATTTTCTTGTTAAATATTAAAACATATGTTTTGTGTACAATGAGTTTTTAATAAGAATACATTATATATTAATATTTTGAAATTATTATTATAAAATCAATATAAATTTTAGTAACTTTTTTGTTTGATAATATGTGGTTTATGTATTACGGTATATTTTTTATATTTTATAACATAATATATATAAAATAATAACAACCATAATTTTTTTAGATGTAGACTAATTTTTGTCACAAAAACATTATTTATTATTTATTAATTTTAGGGTTTTTAATAGTAATATATGTTGGAATAGTTTTGAGTATTTATTATTACATTTTATGTTGGAATATCATTTCATAAGTACTAATCCAATAATTATTGTATTAGTCCACATTTTAATCATGTATCACTCTATTGTGAGGTATTCTTCCATAATCACTATATTATGATTAGTTTTTTTTCACATTATATTATAATAATAATTCTCATTCTAACCATTATTTTTAATTTATTTACCTATTTTAGAATTATATTTTTCATACATAAAATTTCTGTGGTTGTTTGAGAGATTTCCTTATTTCTAGTTTTTTTAGAATGAAAAACAAATTAGATGGGTGTAAATATAGGACCCCAAATTTGTGTAAAAGGATAAATAATTGGGTTTTATTGGAATAAACCATGGAAGAAAGAATTAGTAAATGATAAAAATATCATTAAGAGTAAAAATATTGTTTTTAAAGGTGTTTAGTGGTTTTTGTAAGTGGTTTTAGGTTTTTGGAGATGAAAAAATGTGGAATATGTGTGATCAAGGGAAAGACATGGTTAAGTGCATTGTTTAGGAGACAATGGTGATGGTAATTTAATTGTAGTTGAATTAATGGTATAATTAATTCTAACTAAAAAATTAAAATATTTTGTAGATAAACTATGCATTTTATAAAAATCATAAAAAATTAGTATTTTTGTCCAAATACAAAACCAACCTTCTTATTTTGATCATTACATAGAAGAGACCTTTCATGGGTGTATTTTTGTGGGTTTTGGGTGATTTTTTATTCTACTAGCAATGGTTATCTAAGGAAAGAGTATCCTATATATGTTTTCACCTTATAATTTGAATCTCCATTTGTTGGTGTTCATTTATAGGGATTTGGGAATTGAGGTTTTCTCAGGGCTTGGTGAAGCCCTTGTGAGGGTTCCATTTTTACCCTTAAAAGATAAGGAAGTTAATGGTGTGTTGGTTTTACATTTTTAGTGAAAAATATCATACTATACTAGTGAATAATAAGTATCTATCCATTTTTTTTTAACTTTAGATTTTTGGGCTTTTAGTTGTGGATTAAATATGAGTTTTTTTAATTTAGAATTTTTTTAATGGTGGATGAGGGATATCGTTTAGTCTAGAAATGCTGATTTCTCTCTAAAATCATGATTAAGGTAGGTGGTTTCTCAGTATCATAACTATATGGTAAAATTGGATGGATTTTGGGTTGATTTTATAAATAATTTTTTTAATTTATTTTAAATGACTTATAAATTTATTTTGATGTATTGTAGAAAGTGTTATCATTGTGTGTGAATTTCGAGGGAAAGAAAATATTTTTTTGATACATTAGTGTTTAATTTAAAAAAAGAGTGTGTGAGATTAGTATTAGGGAATTGATTTTTTTATTTCATGGTGAGTATTTTGTGAAACGTAACTATAATTGAATTTATATGAAAATATTCTGTTTCATGTAACGTATTATTTGGGTGTTGACATTGTTTGAGAATCTCTTTTAAGTGTGGGGGATTTTTGGGTTAGATGAGGATGGTTTAGGGAATCTCATATTAGTATTGGTTGTCGTGGGTTTTTTAGTAAGATAAATATGAGATTCTGGAAGGACTTTACTGAAAGTGTTAAGGTAGGTAATTGGGTTACAATTAGGTTAAATTTGAATATTGGTTAGTGAATTTATTGATATTATATTTATGAGTTTATAAAATTTAGAGTTATGGTTTTAGGAATAAATTTTTATATTGAATTTTACTATTATATGTCAATTTTATTATATCTACTATCATGGGTTTTTGTATATTTTTAGAAAATACATATGAGATACATCATTTTCACATATATGGGATGTATTGGATATCATTAGGGGATATCATAGTGAATTGTATTTATCACCACTTGTTTGTGAATTAGTGGGTACATACAGAAGTTTTTTTCATTATTTTCCTGGAAAGGAACTTGTTTTTATGAGATGAGGGTTTGATAGAGAAGATGAACAAGGTATAAGAGAATTTTATTGGTTTTCTCAACAATTTTATTTTGGTTCATTGGTGTGATAGTTGAATTTTTACTTGAGAGTTTCTTTATATTATATATATATATACGATTTCAATCATTTTCATCAATTATTATGTTGTATATTATATTTATAGTTATTTATATAGGTTGGGATTTGTGTTTGTCACCATTCTCGCTCACATTTTTTGTGTGTTTATTATTTATAATTTGGTAGTTTGTGTATGACTTAGAATGACAAGTAAAATTTATATTCATCTATAGGTAGAGTTGTAGATGTCAAGGGAGTTCAGATGTAACAAATAGGATCATTTTTCTTTAGTAAAGGCTCATTATGCATGGATTTTGGATTTTTTACTCAATAGGTATCCAATAAAAATTCATAAACAACATCTCTATAGAGAGACTTGAGTTTCTAAATAATTTTGGGAAATTTGAGGTTTTATTTTACATGGAAGGAGTTAATATTTTTTATTTTGAGAAAGTAAGGTGTATTAGACATTATAAAATCAGATGGTATTTGAAACTCATGAATCATGCAGTACTATGATGATGATCACATATAAAATCATTAATTTTGAGTGTTTATTGATGTGTTTTGACTATCAATTACTTATGAAATTACCAAAAAGAAATAAAAGTTCTTTATTGTTTTTGGATATGAAAAAGATTTTTCTATTGATACATTGATGAATATAATGATTATATAAATGGGCAAAATAAATATTAGCTTTGAAAAATGGTTATTGAAATGTGTTTAATATTTTACATTTTATTCATAAAGTCTTATTTGGTTGTTTTATACATTTATTTTATGTGAATCATGATTTCATTATATGTTATATATATTATTGTTATTGAATCTTATGAATTAATTTTAGGATTTTATAATATTGGATGATAATTAAACTAATTTTTAAGTAATTAAAAGAAAATATAGCCATGGTAAAACTGTTTTTTTGTGACCTAATTAGATTAACATTTATAGTACACATTTTTGGATTAGTGTAAATTATTTAGTGAATTGTGTCATGAAAACCTATTGTTTTGTAATTTTGAAATTGTATAATGTTATTTTAAAAATATATAATGAATTGTATAACTAAACAATGTTCATGGTGGAGATCATGATATTTTTTTAGGATTTATTATTTGAAAAATTAATTTGGTTTTGAAATGTTTTAGTGTGAAATTAGTTTGAGAATTGAAATTACTTATGGATTTTCAAATGAAATTTAAATTCAGTTTCTCTTTTGGGTGTAAAATGAGTATTTTTATAAATATTTTATAGTTTAATATATATTTTTTTAATGAAAAAATATGTTTTTGATTGAAACGTTTTTTGGTCATGGTTGTTTTAATGGATTTCTATAATAAATGGAATTTTTAAAATACAAATTTAATTTTCATGGTCTCAAATCATTCGACTATAGTTTGGAAAAATTTGTTTTTTTCCAATGGAAATATATTTTGATTACTTTATAAAATAACATATGATACATAATTTTAATTATAAGGATATATATACCTCAAATGAATATTATGAACTATTATTAAACTTATAAATGGCTTATTTTTTGTTTTAAAAGGGATTTGGATGTTTTTATGGGATTAATTTATGAAATTGGTGTATTTTCGTTGGTGTGTTGAAATTTAAAAAATGGTGGTTTAGGGTAATACATATGGAATGTTTTGATATGAACATGAAATGTTTTAAGCATGTTTTTTATAATATGAATAATTTTAAATGTTTAGAAATGGGTGTGGTTATTTTAGAAGTGTTTTTTTGAAAATATTAACTATCCATTAGAGTAATGCTAAAATATTATTAAAAAAATATGATTTTGGAAAAAAATTTGTTTTCAAAATTTGTTGGAATTCTTGATTTTATTTTATTAATGAAGGTATGAAATTGGTTTTAATAATGACACCCTATTTCAAAATGATGATATTTTTTGGGGATGCTCAGAACAAATCTACGTGGAGTGGGTTACCTATTTTGATTGGTTTCTTGGATTTATTTTGAGGTCGAATCATGGTTTTAAAGGGGGAGGGATAGTTACAAAATAAATAATAAGATCATAAATTTATATGTGAGTTTATGTAACACCATGTATAGATAAAGATACATAAAATAAGATTTACACTTGGAGGATGGTACCCCTATAGAGATGGGGTGTAAAAGTCTGGATCCTTATATCCCATTCCTTTACATGGTTATTAAGCCGTTGGTTCTTGGAGGAATCCTATAGTGTGTTTGATGGAGTTTTGGAGTTAAAACCTGGCTCTAGGAGTCATTCACAATATGAAATGTAGTTTTTTATGTGAGTGAGTAGTTTATGGGAATATTTTGTTGTTCCTAGCATGCATAAGAGATGCTCATGGGGGTTTAATTCATGATGTGTATGGTATTTTTATGAAATGAATGGATGAGCTTTGGATTCGATGAATATTTCACCGAAGTCTCACAAAGTAAACATGACGTTTATGATATGAGTTGATCCAGGTTTATTGGATCGAGGTGGTGAGTCTTTTAGCGAGTCTTAAAACTCAATCCACTCATAATGTGAATGATCCATTAATGCCCTAGATTTTTTTGGAAGCATGCTAATAAATTAGAACCCAACCACAATTTTCACAAAAATCCCCAAATTTTGTCCCAATTCCTAGTGACTATTAGAGATCTCTCAAGGAATTTTAATCCTTTTTGATAGGTATTGACCATCGACTTCTCATATTCTCTCTATGGTGATCTAAGGTGAGTTTTCCCTATTTACATTTCAACTTATTATTTTATTGATATTATTTATCTAATTTTATATCATTATGAGTTATGTAAATTGATATTTATTATACTTATGGTTTTCTTTTAATGTTTTTGGTTCAGTTGTGGCTTGAAAACCCTACATAACTATAAATTACTTGTGGGAGAGGTGATCAGATATCCATATTGATGTTTCATTCCCAATTGAATAACATTGAAATATTTATAGTAAGGTGTTTTTACTTATCTTATTATTTTATGTGAAAGTTTATAATAATATTTCTTTATCTATTTGGGTGATAGTGGAATTAAACTTAATAAAGAATAAACCGGATTAATGAAAATATATGGTTTATTGTTATAGCGATCACAAGTGTTTCCATAATGGTAGTTGTTTTCCCCTTTTTTTACTATATAGTGTGACATATATGTTTATGATTTTATAAACACATTTGTTAGGCTTGGTTTTTTCATTTTAATTTGACAATAATGCTAAAGAATTTAAAGCTGGTATTTTTATTGGCTAAAGTATTAAAGAGACATGTTTATTGAATCCATTGATTCTTATAATTTGATGGAAATCAAATGACGCCTGATTTATGTTTACATAAAATTGTTCTTCTACATATTATTATAATTGGATAAAGAAAATGAATCTCAAAATCATTTTTTTGATAATAATAAAGGGTAATGTTAATATAATTATTCTTTATCAAATTAATTGAAACTAGAAGTTATTATTTAGAGAATTATTAAAAAAATTATAGAAATTTATAGTAAATTCCTTAGGTTTACTATGGTTTTAACCTACAATAAATAAATTGATTAATTCATGATAGATTTTTTTTATAAAGATAAATGTTGTCAACTGAGTATTCTTATTCTCTTATAAAGCCATAATTCCTTGGGTTTATGGCCTAGATACGCTATTAAATATATTTTCTTATTTCCTTGCATCATTTTTTGATTCTTTGATGGGATAATTTTTGTGCGATGTGATGTGATGTGAACCCAGGATGTCTAATGATTTAGTGAGATATGGGTGGGGAGGACTAGGTTTGTGGAAGTAATTGACACCGGTGTTGATGAGATAGATTCTTAGTGATATGTATGGCGATATTGATAATAACACTAAGATTTATGGAATAGGTTGAGGGTGTGATTTCTTATTGTTATAGTAAAATTTAGATGTTTTCTTAATAATTTTCTACTTTGAAGGCTGAATAACTGGGATTCATTGTTACTATCATTCCTTTTTTCACTACTTGATGCAGTTAATTGTGCTTCGTTTTTTCATCTATTCTATAGTAACTTACGATATTTCCTATTGTACATAAATATGTGGAATTATAATTATTAATTAATGTTTTAACACATGGGGTTGGTTCTTGAATTTAATAGAAACTTGGATAATCTTATGGAAATGTGGAATTAGTTGGATACTGCTTGGAATGCATTGGCTTCAAATAGTTGTTTGTGAAACATGTAAAAAAATATTGTTAATTAATGTATAGTGAATTATTTATCATAAATTGAAATACTAAAATGAATTAATTAACTAAATCAAGATCCTTTAATGCTGTTGTTTTTTTAGGATATGTAGTTCTTAACGATGGCAACTGAGTGTCTGAGAGATGATAACAATAAGTGAGTATAAGACTTGGTTAATTTCCATTGTGTGGTTGTGAGATATAATATATCTTTTATGTTATGGGATTTTATATGTGACCCCACCTATGTTGGTAGTAATAATGACACCCAGTGGATACTGTGAGGGTGTTTTCCCCAATATCCGAGTTGATGAGGAATATATAGATGACTACTGGCTTTTTACATACACTTATCCCCTAAGAGTATTATGTTCTTGTTTACATAGTGATCACCTTTCCCATATATGTGTTTAAAGGGTATTAATAGATTGTGGTTATTACATAGACATGTATTTTTAGAAATACTATCATATGAATTATTATATGTATGTTGTTTTTGGGATGTGATGAATTGAGGTATTATACATGACATACAGGCTATGGTGGCTCCCAAATACTACTCAGTAACTATCTGGATATGTGTCATGGGATGACAAATTGATGTGGTACACAAGGTGAATAGTATGTGATGTAAAAGATGAATGTTATGGTACACCATCCCCACTATATTTGGGTGGATTAATTTTAGAGAGAGATGGACCAAGATGTGCGACATTTGAGAAGAGTGGAAAATTAGTGGTGAAGTGGTAGTGGGATACCTTTTGATATTATATTATATGTTCAATTTTAAGAGATACTTAGTGTGAGATAATCATGGAGTGACTTGGAACATATCATACTTATTTAAGTGATGAGTCAACTTTACTTATTATTCACTGGGATTTGACAATATTTCTATATATTTTTCATTAGAATGTTTTGGGAGGATCCAATTGTGGATAATTTTTTTCCCACCCAATGTATATATAAACAATCTTTAATATGGTATGAACATGTTAGTGATTGATCTAGACTTTTCTATATTTTGGGGATTTTTCAGGATCTCTTTGGGATTCACGGTCAATGTCAATGATATATTTTTGTATTTTTTTCTATCCTTTTAATTTTTTAGTTTTATGGAATCACATGCATGTATTTGGGATCTTTTAATTTTGTTAAGAGTATGATTTGTTAGGTGTTTCTATCTTGTCTCTCATTTCTAATAAATTAGAGGGTAATTCTTTTCATATGTGTTTATGTTATTCCCTCAATGATTGTCTCTAACCTATAGCCTATTAAAGGTGAGCTTCAGGTGACATTGTCTCTTTTTTATCACTACCATCCTAGGAGGGGTAACTTTGGGGGAGTGGGTCATTAAATAGTGGTATCAGAGGTTTAGATTGATGGATAGGATGGAGTTCAGAGGTAGGAATAGGTGGGGACTATAAGGATTGTTATGTAAATGATTCTAGCTATGTTTATTAAGATATTTGAACAAGAGAGGTCATTTGAGACATGGGTATTTAATATTACTATGATATGATTCACGAACCTTTAATTTGACTAAGCCTACTAAGAGGTGTGATATTAGTTATAGAAAGACACCTAAGAAAGGATCATGCATCATTCTCATGTTCTCCTTTGTTTTAAATAGTTATACCTTGGTATTGTGTTGAAAATTAAATAATTAAGTAAATCTTAAATTTTTCAGAATATCACCACAGAGTATAGGTCAATTTCAATGATAATTATTTGGGGAAACTATTAGAGTGTAATTTCTAGAGTATATAGAAGTATAAGGGATTTATTTTAGACTTAGTGTTAGTTGATTTACTGGTGAAGGTAGAGATATCCTTCAGTTTTATCCATTCTTGGAAGAAGCATTGTTTTTCATTAGTTATGAAAATTCTGTGGGGATTTGTAAGGAACTAGTGTTTCTTGTTCCTCATATATTTTAAGGAGTGATTTGTATCATGAGATACGTTCTGAGACTATTTTCATGTATATTTTGATTATTTGACTCCAAAAGTGGCTAGTTTCCAGGAGTTTCATACCATTTTATAGGGGAGTTCTACTACGAGCGAGTTCAATATCTATTTTCATAATTTTCTCTATTATGATTTTGAACTATTTCTAGGCCCGGAGGCCTAGGTAAGGCATTTTTAGAGGCCTTGGTTTTCAATGATCTAGTGCCAAGTCACCCCATTTATGATTTCAATGTATTTCAAGGTGTTTTTGATAGTAGAGGTTGTTAAGATGATGATGGATGAGATTAGATCATCATGAGAGGGTAGTCACTAAGATTCCTTACATTGAAGAGATATGGTGTGAAGTTCCTAGTTCCATATATAGAATATCTTTTGGACATACAAGGTAGGTTCTAACCCTCATCATCTCTTTTAGCTATAGGTATTGTCCCTCATCCCCTTCTAAGGGATCATACACTAGTTTTTCTTTTAGAGTCAATGTTCATCAATGGTAAGAGTGCATATTTTTATGAGAGGGAAGCATGAATCTTGTGTTTTAATTCAATTTCCTCTATTGAGGAAGTTTCATTTAGGGTTTCATCATTAGGGCATGCCATATTTGGATCAGTAGGGAGGAGATGATCCTAGTAGAAGAAATCCCTGAGAACATTCTCATCATCAGAGAGTAGAGTGAATATGTGATGGTGGTATCCATTTGGATCATAGAGGATCTGGTTAGTTTCATTCTTTAGAGTACCCAATTATAGGTGATCCGGTCATCATTTAGGGTACCCTTTTCTTTCTTTCTACTTGGTTTTATGATTTGTTGGATTCAGGAGCTACTCACTTCTTCATATAATATCCCTAGTCCTTACTTCAGAACTTGAGGGAGAGAATATTGTAGTGGCCTTAGCATTGACTATGTGAGTTGGAGGTTTATATTATCTATGTAATGTTTTTAGAGCCTGTAATCTTTTACTGGGTCAGAACCACTCTTGGTGATACTTACTAGGTTTACAGATACAACTATACAACATCAAACTTGACATGGATTAACAATATTTGGTGTAGACTATTTTGGATTTTGTTAGGAGACTAATTTTATTCTATGATTATTATAGTGAGTTTTCATTGTTCATTGGTGGGAGAGACCCTAAAAAATGATAGATGCATATTCAATCCTTATATTCCTTGATTTTTGAGTTGATGGTGAGTTTTTCATAGGCCCAGTAGGTGGTTTTTCATGGGGATATTGATGTGTACCCTGATTTCTTTCCTAAGGAGGTTTTGGAATTATCTACTTGATGAGAGATAAAGGTTGGGATAAATAAAATACTATGTTATTCTATAATTTTAATATCTTCTTACAGGATGGAACCTTCTATGTTGTAAGAGTTGTGGGTACTGACCAGTGATCTTTTTCATCAAGGTTTTGTTCATCTGAGTGTATGAACTTGGGGTAATAAATTTCTATTCACGAAGAAGGTTGATGGTATTTTGTGTCTGTATCTTAATTATTATCACTTGAACCAGGTTAAAATATAGAACCACTATCACTTTCCATAAATTAATGACTTCTCTAATCTCCTGAAAGATTCTAATAGGTTCTAAAAAAGAGATATCCAGTTGAGATATCCTAATTTGTGGGTAAAACATGAGGATATTATAGTGATTTATTTCTGAGGTTTTTATAGGTATTATAAGTTCATTGTGATACTATTTGGTGTGAAAAAAATTTCAACCATGTTCATAGAGTTCCTGGATCAGTTCCTGGTGGTTTTCATCGATAATATCCTTGTGTACTTCATGTTCGACAAAGAGTGTACAAAACATATACTAGTAGTTTTGTGAGTTCTTCTTCATCATAGTATATTTTTGAAGCTATCTAAGTGTGAGTTTTAGGAACGTGAAGATCATTTTTGGGCATGATGTGTCCTAGTATGGAGTAGTTTTGGATCTTTCAATGATTGAGCAAGTTGTTTCTTAGGAATCACCAAGACTGTGGTATTCATATGACGATTCCTTGGATTTTTAGGCTATTAGAGGTGGTTCATAACAGAATTATGTCAGATTATAAATCCTAAAATATCCTTGACTAAACAGGATTTTGTATTCTTGTAGAATGACCAATGTTCGGAAACATTGATGTTTTTTTGAGGAAATACATGTTGGAAGAAGTAAGAGTCCATGGATTCTCAAGGATTATAATATCTAGTTATTGTTATAATTTTTCCTCCAAGGTGCAGAGACATCTCTAATAAGATTTTGGACCATATTTATGCCTCAAAAATACTTTTCATCGATAGATAGAGAGTCTGACAAAGTGGACCATTCCGAATCTCAAGGAAATGTTTCATGCTTATGTGATAGATTTTGGAGGATTGTGAATAAGGAACGTATCTTTGTTTGAGTTTAATTACAAAAATAATTTTCACCCCATAATTGGTATGACCTAATTTATTCTTTATATTTCCGTACGTGCTAATTTACATGACATTTAATATGGGTTAAAGAGTCGGTAATTAATAGGCTTGAACTAGTTCATTGCGTGAAAGAGATGGTTTTGGGGATTAATGGTAAGATTAAAGAAAAACATGATCATCATAATTCCTATATACATAATTGAATAAGACATCTAGAGTTAGATGTTGAAGATCATGTGTTCCTAAAGGTGAATCCTTATTGTGGTAAGTGAAGGCTTGGATGTGGGAGTAGGCATTCTCCATGGTTTATTAGGATTTTTGGGGTGATGGATTGTGTTGGAGCTATTTTGTACCTAATATAACTTCCCACATATATGATCTAGATACATGATATATTCCATGTTTTATTACTTCTACATTATATTCATGATGACTCTTACATAATCAATTAGGGAGAGTTGAATATCTATGATGATGTGACTTTTAGGGAGCATCCTTTGGTGATGAAGGACCTCCATGAGATGTTGTTAATTAGAAATGTTATTCCATTGGTTTGTATCCTTTTGTGGTATATTGGAATGGTGTAGATCACTAGGTAATGTGAGTCATTGATTCTTTATTAGTAACATAACTTTTTTTATGTTTATATCTTCTCTTGTAGAGATGTTCTTTTTTTGGTTTACATTTATCTAGTCTTTGAGATGATTGTTTCTTCTTCGATGCTTTGTTTATGGCCATTATATTTTTTGAGTTGTATCTCCACTAAGAGAGTGTTTAAGAGATTGTTTTTGGTGTTGTTTAGATTTGTTATTTTCTTCTTTGAGTCAAGGGGTTGAGCTCTGATATTGGTGAGATTCTTGAGAGGTATATAGTAGGGAGAATATTTAGATGAATAATTTTCTTTTACTTCTCTCCGGATGTTGTTTCAATTGATGAGGATGATAAATTTTTAATAGGAATCTGATGTAATTGATTATATCCTTATATATCATTTATTTTCATTATTCTGAAGCCGGTGGTTCAGGGAGGAATCCTAGAGAAGGATCAGTGGTATTTGGGAGAAGAAATCTGGTTGGAGGAGGATGTCATGACCTGAAATGTAGTATATGAACTAAGTGGGTTGTTTGTGGTCCAAAGTGGATGTTCACAACTTTAATAAGAGAAGTTATTGTGGGTGTGATTCACAATGGATTCAATATATTAATGATGTGAATGGATGATGTTAGGATTTAATGAACATGTCTATGGAAACTTATGATATGAACATAAAGTTCACGATGAAAATTGATACATGTTTATTAGATTTAAGTGACATTTGTTTGAGTCTTAAAACTCGATCCATTCATGATGTGAAATAACCATTCACAATGTGAATGAACTATCATATGATGAATCTCCATCTAGATGAACACCTATAAATTGGATAACAACCTAAAGTTGCCTAAATTCCTTTGATTTTCTTCCAACCTTATGAAACTAGAGGAGATCAATGAATGTGTTTCAAATCCATTTCAGTAGGGATTGAACCCTCACTTCATATATTGGATCTATGGTGATATGAGATGAGTTTTACCTCTTTATATTGTGGGTTCTTCTCTGTTTGGTACATTTATCGCTTGTTATATATATCCAAGCTACGATGCTTGATCTACTTTGTACTTATGGAGATATTTTTTTTGTGGTTGTGGGTTGACATTTGTGGAGGGATATAATATTATTTTGGGAGAGGTGATTGAAGATTTGATTTGTTTTTCCATTCACAATTGAATAATTTTTAAATCCTTGTGGTAGGGGATTCATTTATTCTATGATAATTTTATTTAAAATCATAAAGTAATATAGATTTATCTCTTTGGATGATTGTGGATTTAATAATAATAAAAACAAAACCAAATAAATGGAATAAATGGTTTATGTTTGTAGTGATCGCATGTGTCTATGCCATGGTAATGGTTCACATATTTTTTTTCTAGATACTGTACTATCTATGTTTATGATTAGATTAACATATTGGTTATGATTGGGTCTAGTATGCTAATTTGATGAAAATGCCTAAGAACATAAAGCTGGTAATGAAGTTGGATAATGAATTAAATAGCTACGTTTATTAAATCTATTGATACATATAATTTGATGGAAATAAAATAATTCTTGATGCATGTTTAATTAAAAATTTTCTTTATTATGTTAATTTAATTGGATAAATAACATGAAGCTAGAAATTCTTATTGATGATAATAATAAATGACATGTTAATAGAATTATTCTTCCTTAAAGATGTTCAAACAAGAAGTTATGATTTAGGGATATTTTAATTACTTTATAGATTTTAATAGATGATTCCTTAGGTTGTTTGGGGTTTAACATTTTATAAATGAATTGGTTAATTCAACATGGTAAAGAACCAATGGTTTGATAATGTGAATATTTTTGGGCTAATCATTACCATTTTTTTATAATGGGTTGATGCCTTTGTTTTTTACAACCTTGATTATATGTTATCATTATATATTGTTTCCTTTCAACCTTGTGCATTAATCTGATGTGATCCTTATTATGAAATGTAATTTGATCCATATATGAATGTTTTTTTAGAGAGATATAGTGGTGGGGGGAGTCTCAGGATTGTGGAAACAGTTGATGTAGGTGACTGTGAGATAAATGCATCCTCATATTCCTAGTGGTGTTGGGGATGAAAGAAAGACAAATGGAATGGATTGAATTTGGTATTTAATTTTATTATGATGAATTATGTATTATTTATTGATATTTTTTTCCTTTAGAGGCTGGATGGATAGGTTTTTTTACCTGCATTCCTTTCCCCACCACTTGAGGCAGCTGGTTGTTCTTGTTTTATGCATCTAGTTTTTAGTAGATTTGGATTTTTGCAAGAGTACATGTAATTATGAAATTACAATGATTAATCATTATTTTAACCCATGGGGTTAGTTCTTGTATGGAATTTAAAATATGATAATCTTGTGGAACTGTGGAATTATTTCGATAATTCTTAGATGGAATGTACTTCACTTGTTTATTAGAAAAATGTGAAATGGGATAATTTTAATTAATATCAAATAAATTACTTAATATAAGTTGGAATGTTGATATGTATTTATTAATTAAACAAAGATCGTTGAATTCTTGTGTGCATATATGACATCTAGTTCATAGTGGTGGTAATGAGGTGTTAGGGAGATGAGATATGTAGTTGATCCTAAGACCTTGTTAATTACCATAGTGTGGTTGTGAGCTACATTATATTATGTTTGTTATGTGATTTCATATTCTACTAAAACCATGTTAATATGGAGATTTAAAACTAGTGGTCTCAAGGATGGTGTTTTTTCCAACATCCAGGTTGGTGAGGAACAGATGTATGACTACCCACTCTAGCCCACTCTCTTCTCCCGATATTATTATGTGTTGGTACACACAATGATAAACTTTACCGTATTTGTGTATAGGGATATATAATGGATTATGGTTATTTATCACACTTTTATCTCCATATATAGAATCAAAAGGATTATTATAGGTATGAAATGTTTGAGTTATGAGGGATTTAGGTATAATACATGATATATGAGCTGTGGTGGCTCCTTGAAACCACTAAATTACTATCTGATTTTGTTGAATGGGATGATGAGTTGATGTGATTGATGAGGTTAATTTTATTTGAATATAACATGATTTTTTGTATAGTATTCATGTTATGATACATTATCCTTGGTGTCTTCAGGTTGGCTTACATGTAGAGAGAGATGGCTTAGGACATAAAAAATTTTGGTAGAGTGGAGAATAGAGGGGAAGTGGAAGTAAAGGGTCTTATTTTGATATAATATTATATGTTCACTTGTATATGATACTTGATGGAAGATAAAAATGGTGAGTTTGATAACTTAGCACACCAACTTAGGTGATGATTTGTGTTCACTTATTATTTACTCAGATTTAATATGTTTTCTTTATTATTTTATAGAGTTTCTTTGGGGAGGATCTTATTGAGTTTATATGTTAGTATCATTGTACATGTTTTTAAACTATTTTATAGGTCAAAAATTGTAGTTTGGTGATTGGGATGGATTTTACTAGCCCATGGAGGTTGTTCAAGAGCACTTTGGGATTCATGGACGTTGTTGAGGACATATTTTGGTATTTTTTGTTTCATTTATAGTTGGTTAGTTATATGACATTACATACTTATATTTGGGATATTTTAATTTTTTTATGAGTTGGAGTTTTTGGGTGTTTCTATATTATTTCTTATTTCTCATAACATATAGGAAATTGCCTCCCATCTTTGTGTATGATATACCCTCACTGCTTGTCGCAAACCCAATACCTATTCAAGTTAATAATTGAGTGTCACTATCTCCCTTATCTCATAAATGACCCCGGAGAGGTACCTTGGGTGTGGGGAAGGGGGGTTATGATATGGGGGCTTGAGTAATGTCCCATACTTTTCTATAAGAAATTTTCTTTCTAAATATTTATGTTTCATATTTAGTATATTATAACAAAAATACACAACGTAATAAAAACAAAAATTATTTTAGTTTATCAATATAAAAAATTAAATATAGAGAATAAATACACCCGAAAAAATTAAAAATATTAAAATTGAAAAATTGAAATAAATTAACCATACAAGTATAATTTGAAAATCTACAGGGTTGTAGTTTCTTAGAAATATCACACTGGCGAACAACACTATAAATAGAAAGAAAAAATTAAAAATATGAATTAAATTTTAATTAAGGTGTAGATAAAATTGAGAGGAAACTAATTCAATTATGAATATAGGGAATGATATGTATTTATTGGAATTATAATGTTAATATGACCATTCAAATAGCAACCAAACCACAAAAATAATAACCTGACTATTAGAATAGTAACCCGACCCTTAAAATAATAACATGACTATTAGAATAGTTAAATTATTTTGTAACTATTATTTTCCATGAAATAAATAATTAAATTAAAAAATAATAATATCATAATATAAATATTCAAATTAATAAATTCAAAGGAATGATATATAATACTTGTTAATAGTGTATATTTTAACTTATTTTTTTAAAAACATTATTTTTATGTAAATAATAATATTTTAAAATTACCTAAGTTATAATTTTATTCTGAAAAAATTAATCTCTATTTTGGATTCAACATTTTGAAAATATTTAAGTGTAATGTTTTGAATTTTTTTAAGAAGTTTAATTTTTTGGTGAATTTTAAAAATACTGTTTTTCAAACACCATATGTTTTATATCATTGTATTTAAATGATAATGACTTGAAAAGTTTTAAAATGGTTAGATAAACCAAAATGTATATAATAATGTAAATAATTAATTTAAAATGAAAAAAAATCAATTTCCATTCCAAAAAAATAATTTGCTGTCATTAAAAAATAAAGTATATAATTAATAAACTATTTTTCATTTTTTCAACTTTTCATTTGTATAAAAAAATATATTTGGTTTTTATAATGGAATAAAAGTTTAAAAAATAAATAGTTATGATCAAATACAATTATTATTCCCAAATAAGACCACTATTTCAAGCCTATGACTTGGAATTGTATTTTATTTTAATTTTTTACCCAAAATACCCCTTTGCTCTATGTATAAATACCCCCAATCCCCCCTTGGAAAATAACTTCTCAAATAATTATCATTTCACAAGAATGGTAAAAATACCTTATATTATGTTTCTATATATCCTTATAGATGTTTTGGTCTCACCTCACTCTAAGAACCTCAAGGATTTGGTTCCGTATCAACTGAATAAGGGACAATGTAGACGGAACTCCCCCATCACCTTCTTTTCATCACTACTGGAAAATGGACCTATCCCCATGGTTTTCCCCAAAACCGTGGGGATAGACCCCCCTATACCCACAGTTTCCCAAAACTGTGGGTATAGGTGACTTCTCAAGACCTATACCTATAGCTTTCCAAAACCGTGGGTATAGGGGGTCTATCCCCACGGTTTTGGAAAACCGTGGGGTTAGGTCCTGAAAAGTCACCTATACCCACGGTTTCACCAAACTGTGGGTATAGGGGTACCTATCCCCACGGTTTTGGGGAAAACCATGGGGATAGATCTGGGATAAAATACCTATACCCACGGTTATGAAAAACCACTGGTATAGGTCACTTTTGTGTGCGCGGGAATTCTTTTTCCGTGGGAAGGGAATTTTTTTGGCGGGAAACCTATACCCACAGTTCTTCCCTCTATAACCATGGTTTTTATAACTATATTTAACTATATATATATATATATATATACATATAGGTGATGTTTTGGTAGTGGTTAGACGCAGTGTTTGCAGTGAAGAGGTTGCGGGATCGAAACTCGGCACCCGCATTATTTTAGGACCTATACCCACGGTTTTGAAACTGTGGGTAAAAACCGTTGACACCGTGGCAATTGGATATGTTTCGGTTACACAGTGGCAGGACACCTATACCCACAGTTTTGGAAAACCGTGGGTATAGGCTGGGGACCTATACCGACGCTGTTCCATCCCATGGTTCCCAACACCGTGGGTATTGGCTATACCCACGGTTTTGGGGGCTATACCCACGGTTTTGAACCGTGGGTATATGCCATTTTTTCCAGTAGTGCATATATATATATATATATATTCTCTCTTACTCTTATACCTTAATAATATAATTAATTCAAAATAATATAAAATATTACTATTATTATGATATGTTAAAAATATTATAATCTATTTATAGTATATGTACTCCTCCTCTTTTTTCTACATTCCATTAATGGTTCGTTTTATCTTCCTATAAGGATATTACCATTTCATTATTTATCTCCACCTTTATAGCTAGTTTTCATTACATAAATATGTATACATAAATATTTATTATGACCCTATTTAATGAATATAACCTACTTATAGCATATACCTATCTCCCCTCTCATTTTGATAAAGTCCCATTAATGGTTGGTTTACGTCATACAAGGAAATTATCAATTTCTTACATTTCAATACCTTCATAGATGGTTATTGTATATAATATATAATTTATGATTATGGAATTTTAGTTATTTTTATTCTTATGGATTTAATATAAATAATTAATATATAAAAATTAATCAAAACCATGGAATAAAAATGAAAACAAAATAATTCAAACATACAGGCCATTAAACCTTTTTAATTTCTATTAAATGTTTTAAAATAAAATCTAATAACCATTATTAAAAAATAAAAACATATATTAATTTAATATACATATTTATTAACTGATAATAAACATAATTTTGTTATATGTGCTGTGTAAACATGATGAAACAAATCAAGTCCCATGGTAAGGGTATTTAAATATTAATCTCTCTCCGGGGTTTGTCTCCTCTTCTTGATCTAAAAAATTTTATTATGGATTTATACTAACATTTTAAATTCTATTCATAAATTACTCTATGAATTATTTATATTCACATTATTATTTCATTTTATACTATTAACTTATACATTTTATATACATTTCCTTGTTTTTAAGGGGACCCTGAAACTTATTTATTTTATTTTGGATTTATACACTCTCTTCTCATCTATTTTCCCTATGATTATTTTTTTTTAAAAACCCTATGATTCTTTTAAATTTTCATAAATTATTTATAAATGATTTTTTTAATTATCACTTTTCTAATTCTTTGGATTTTCATGTTATACTTTTTTGAGATGGATTTTTATACATCTTGATTTATTTTTAATGAAGACCCATTTTCCAAAATTCTCATTTACTCATCTTGGGTTGTTTTTCCTTATTTAAATTATAATATTCTATTTAAATAAATAATGTAAAAAATTCTATTATCCCATATTATTTTATAAAAATCAACAAATTTTCATTTATATATTCCTTGAAATATTAATATAAAACCCATTCTCTTATCCTGCTTTTATTTCTTACTTGTAATTGATAAAACATTATTTTCTATGTAGAATAGAAGATTATCTGAATATTTTGAATTGATGGTTGGGTAAAAAATTATATAGTCCTCTAATTAATTAGGCAAGGTATTATATCTCATGACATCATTTTGTGAAAACATGATACATTTATATTGGTCTATAATGATATGTATTGATATGATGAAAATATATTTTTCTATAATGTTATAATATCCTGGTAGTGATCCTTGACTTATAATTTTTTATTTTTATACATGTTCCATGCTGCATTAATTTTTCAAATGAATTTTAGGATTATGATCCTATGCTTATGATATGATAACGATTATTATGCTCGCTAATTTATTTATGCAGATTCATGTCTCTTGTTCTTCCCAATTATTCATCCCTATATTATGAATTTATATAATCCTTTCATTGATGTATATCCCCAAATAATTACATGTATTAAGAGAATTTTGGTTTCATATAGGTGGACTATACTAAGGGATTTAAATAAATTTTAATGTTTTATGTGTGTTTATGATGTATAAAACTATATTATATGTGTTTATTTAATATGAACCTAATTTTCCTATGAAACTAAATTTCTAAATTTTGGGTGATGTAATATAATTCATATATATTTTAAAAATGATGTAATAATCATGTATGTAATGTATGAGTCACTGTAGTCGGTATTAAAAAAGGTTTAGTTAATTTTTGAATTAGGGTAGATAAACTATGATAAATTTAGTGATTTTATACATTTATAAACGGTTATTAATTTTATCATATGAATAAGTTTCTTATCTGTACGTCACTATTTTTTTATTCTATCATTTTATACATTCGAAAATAGTGGGAACCATGAGTAAAAAAATAAGGTGGTCGATTAGCTGAAATCTTATATATATTTTGCTGTTATTTTATTAAAGATTTTCAATGACTAACTCGATAATTCACCAAATATGTGTCGTTTGTTGAATGAAATATCTCTTCATAGTTTCAAAAAAAAAAGCAGAAGAAACCAAAATTAGCTATTACACATCATGAATCATCATTACAGGATGTTTGGTAGAATTTCACAGTATGATGAAATGTTGTGAAGGATGTCGTGAAGAATTTCAAGATGTAGAGCTATTACATGAAATGATATACCAATAAATGTCATTTAGGCTTTGAATTCAATTCCTAAATTGAAGATAAATCTTAGAGGAAGATACACATCATGAGTCTAAGATACATGTTATGAATGGAGTCAAAATTCAAAATCTATGAATGAGATTCACATAAGATTCATGAAGATCCAAAAATCATAGAGGTAAACTCAAATCAGAATTAAATGATGTAAAAAACCATTAGATTTTATGTAATAACCAAATTAGTTACCTAAAACGTTTCACTGTGGACATAATAGATGATAATTTTTTTATTTCTCTCATTTTTTTCTTTAGTTTCTCTCAATTTCATTTTACCTTTCTCCCAAAAACACAATTTTCACCAACTCTTTTCATTTGTTAGGATTATCAATGTATCTTGGATTTATTTGAGATGCATCATTTCTTCTTATTACATCAACACTGTCAGGTTACACACATTCTTTGTCCCAATCACCAACCTACAAAAAATACATGCAGTGTTTGTTATTGTTCTGATTTTAAGTAATTAATTGATTAAAATTTCAATTGATTTGAGTATTGAATTTATATTCTCAATTTTATATTCATTAATTGATCAATCCCAATTTTTTTTTGTAATTGTGTTATACTAATATATGTTGGAATGTTAATCATGAATTGAATTATTTATCTATCTAAAATAAATTCTACAATGAGTAGTTAAACTGATTAGGGTTGGGATTGAGAGTAGGGGTTATTTAGTCTAGTTAATATTTAATTATCAACATGGTAATCTTAAGGAATAGTAAGCAGGTTTAATAATAATTATTAATCCAATTCTTTTATGTAACCCTAACCATTGGAAATTTTAATGAACAACCGTGACCTGATTGAAGTTGAATAGGCTATAACCAATATTCTATGTAATTTTCTAGCATAAATGCAATGTTAAAGGAATATTAGTTGTAGTTATCTCTAGAACAAGGAATATCAACCTCTTAAATAGAGCTAGTTGGATAGAACATGATAAACTAGTGACCTTTTCTTGTTTCACATCATGAAACTTATGGAATACCAAGTTATAATTAAGACTATCCTTTCTACCGATCCCTGAAATTGATCTTGATCCCTTCCTTATGTCTGATCTTAAACCTAGTTCTCTTAGCATTAGTTTTACCTAGCTTAATCAAACTTGTGGGTACTCCAACTTAAAATGGTTTTAATACTAAGTTTCTATTCTCCATCTCTGGATCCCTGTGGGTTTGACCCTACACTATAACTATACTATGTCATATTATAAAGTGTTATTTGGGAAATAATAATTCTAATATGAAAAAAACCATGTGAACTAAATTACACATGTGGGCACATAATATTTTGTTTCCATTTACGGGGATAAAAAAGACTGTACTAAGGCACAAAATCCATTGGAAAGAACTAGGGATTACGTATCCGTTTTCCCATTTTCCCTTTTATTTTCTTTTCCATTTTTTCAAATATCACAACAACCTTCTCCTTCTTGCGGCCTAATGCTTGCATTAGGGAACTTTAACTCATTCAAGGAACATTGGCACACAAGAACAGATTACCTACAAAACTAAAATAAAAAGGTATATATCTACATTCCTTTATTCAAAAATGGTAGACCACAGGAATCCTGTTAGTCCAAATAAATCCAACCCACCCAACAAGAAACTTTTAGTTCATGGGGAGAAATCTAGAAATCAAGAATGCACCATCATAGATTATGCATTTCCATCATTCCATGGTGCTAAGTCAAGTATTGTGCACCCTTGTATTAAGGCATATACCTTTGACATCAAACCAAGACTCATTAATGTGATCTAGAACATGGGACAATTCTATTGGATTAAAAGTGAAGACCCCCATGAGAATATTTCAAAATTATTGGAAGTATGTGATACCTTTCACAAATAAAGAGTGTCTTCTGATATGATAAGACTTAGAGTCTTTCCCTTATCTCTTCGAGAATGATCCAAATATTGGTTCAAAAGTTAATAAACCGAGTCTATCACAACTTGGGATGATTTAGCTAAGAAATTCCTGGACGAATACTTTACACCAATATACACAAAGAAATTATAGAACAACATCCACAATTCTCTAAATAATATGGAGATTCAGCATGGGAAACATGTGATCATTTTAAATAACTCACCCAAAAGTGACTACATCCTGGACTCAACATGTGTATCCATCTCTACAAATTCTCTCAATACCTCCTGCCTATTGTTCGCACAGTCATTGATGCCAAAACTAATGGAGCACTGATGTTTAAGACACCTGAGGTAGGCTGAGAACCTCTAGATGATGTATCTTATAATTCCATCCTATGAAAGAGTGATCATGGAACTCCTTGTCATGGAATACCAAAAATTGAGGAAAATACCCAACTAGATGTAGAAGTAGAAGACTTGAAAAAAATCTTCAGTCCTTTTAACTGCATGCAACAACACCACCCATCCTACTCCTCTAATGGAAGTCCAGTCATTTTAAATGTGTGGCGGACTGCATCTAAATCAAGTATGTATGTCAAATGTTAATGAAAAACCAAATCAAGACATTAATTATGTTAATAAAAATCAGTAAAATAAACAATTATAACAGCCACACCAATATTTTCAATAGAGTCATGTACATAAATAAGAGTAGAACAATTAGTGGTATTACCAAAAAAGAATTGGTCATGACCTGTTATAAAGCAAGGAACACTAGGATATCCACCTATGAACCCTGTGTCTCAAATAACAAAACAAGTAGTATAAAAACCCTGAACTCTAAGGGAACACCAATAATCTCATACATCTCTACAAAAACCTCAAAAACTAACAGTACCTCTTAAAAAAATATTAAAAATATACTTTTATCCTTTTTTCGAAAGGAATATTAGAGGATAACCACCCAAGAAATTGAATTTCAGAATGAAAGGGTTGATCTTTGAAATATTGAGCATCAAATGGGTCAAAACCTATAAGACCTTGTCAGACAGATTACCCAGATCCCTACCTAGTAATATAGAGATGCACCCAAGGGAAGAGACAAAGGTAGTGGTTTTGAGCATTGGAAAAGTGTTGGATTTTCAGTATCCATGCATAAGAGTTAAAAGACAAGCTGAAGGAACATAAGAAGCCTACAATAATAATAGGGGAATTAGTTTATGGGACCACTTAACTAATAACTTAAAAGTTACCACCAATGACCAAAACCTAAACACCTAAGTATCAAAAAGAGAAAGTTTATATGGCTCCACCAGACTATAAACCACCCCTTCCTTTTCCAGAAAGATCTAGTAAATAAATTATTTAAGGGAAATACAAGATGTTTTTTTGTAAATGTTTAAGAAATTTCACATCAAGATTCCAATTGTAGAGGAAATTTCTAAAATGAAAACCAATAAAAAATTGAACAATGTACTCTTTAAAAAAAGAATATAAAAGATTAGGAGCAATATAATTGAATGAAGAATGATCTATTATTTATTAAAATAAAATTCCACCTAAAATGAGAGAGAGGGTTAGTTTCTCAATCCCTTTTACATTAGAAAAATGTAACTTAAGAGGATATTTGTACAATTTATGTTCCAACATAAACCTCATTCCAATGATTTTATTCCTCAGGTTGTGTATAAAATAACTCAAACCAACTAGATTAGTACTATAATTATTTGACCAATCAATAAAATACACCTGTGTAATTCTTGAGGATGTCCTCATCAAAGTTATCAAGTTTATTTCTCAATGAGAAATTCTTAATTTGGACATCGAAGGGGAAAAAGATGTTCAAATAATCTTAGAATGACAATTCCAAGCCATTGGTAAGAAACTAATTTATGTTAATCGAGGAATATTATATTCTCAGTAGGATAAGAAAAAGTTGTATTTGACTTAGTGAAGGAATCCCAAAAAATATATGATTACTTTTAGTTCCAAATGATCTCTATTAGTTACCAAATGGAAGGTTACTTAAACAATGAAGAAGAAAGTGATGAAATTATCCCTGATGAAGATGAGGAACATGACATTAAAAATGTAAACTACATATAACATGTTACAAGGGATAACATTTCACCTTTCTTACTGTCAGTCATTTTTTTCACCAAAACTAAAAATTAAACCCCTAACCAGTATACTCTGGTATTTATTTCAAGAGAATTATAATGCACTACAAGTTATCATTAACTCAAAAATACCACAATCATAAGAAGAAAAATTGGTTGAAGTCTTGAAAATGCATAAGCGACCAATTACATGAAGAGTGGAATATATTAAAGGATCAACCCTTCTTTATGCAACCATAAAATTTGACATTCCCACACACATCCTTTAATTTGTATAAGATATTATTAGATTAGAATTTTTGTTTCCCAAACTACACCTGCTACTAAGGCGTAGTATAGTGAAAGTGTGAGGTCGATCCCATAGGGAGAAAGAGCTTGAAAAAATGGAACTAAGTCTTATAACCCTTTTATGTAGGAGTCCTCATGGGTTTCATTAAGTTTCAAAAAACTAATTTTAATAAATTCATTTAGAGGATTGGAGATAAAGAAGAGATCATGATCTATTTTAGGGTTTGGTAAAGGGGATGATCTTAATTCTAACTTGGTATGTCCTGTGGTTCAGGCTATGAAATAAGAAATGGTCACTATTTGATCATGGTTAGAAAAACTGGCTCTATCTAGTCTACATCTATTCCTTGGTATGGAGATATCTACATCATAGATGAATTAATATTAGATTCTATGGCCGGAAGTGTCACAAAATGTTGGCCATATCTTATTCTACTTGAATCAGGTCGGGGTCATTTATTCAATGTTCCCATGGTTATGGTTTCTTAAACAAATTGGATTAAGAGTTATTATTTAACGTGATTACTCTTCCTTATGATTACCATGTTGAGAAATAAATATTAACTAGATTTAATCACCCATAGTTTCATTACCTACCATAAACAGTTCAGCTACTCAGGCTAGAATTGATTACAGATTGATAAAAAATTGAATTCATTATTAACATGCCAAAACAGATAGGGATTATGAAATTAAAAAACACACAAGAATATGAATTGATCAATTAATGAAAATATTATTAGGAACAAAAATGAAATCCTCAAATCAATTGAAAGTTTAATCAATTACTTACTTGAAATCAAAATGAGAACAAACACATCATATATTTATCATAGGTTGTTGACTATGACAAGGAATGTTTGTAACTTTATAGTGTTAATGAATGCAGAAAAAATAATGCATCCCAAATCAAACCAAGGTACTTTGATTATCATAAAAACAAAGAAAAGACATGGTGAAAAAGGATTTTTAGGATAAAGTTAAAGATAAATTGAGAGAAATGAATGAGAAAAAACAAGAGAAATACAAAAAGTGTCATCTCTTCTGTCCATGGTGTGTTGCTATTGGTAATTAATCAGGATATTACATGATGTTTAATCGCGTTTCATGTCATGTAATTCTGATCTGAGTTTTCCTCTGTGATTTTTGAATCTGTGTGAATCTCATGAAAATATAGTTCATGGATTTGGAATTTTCACTCCTTTCAGGACATGTATCTGGGAATCATGATGTGTGTCCTCTTTTGGGATTTATCTTGAAAGTGGTAACTGAATTAAAAGTTCACAAGACATGTATTTGTAAATCAAATCTTTTAATAGCTTCACAACTTGAAATTCTTCATGAATTCCTTCACAAATTTTCCCCATTTTGTGAAATTATACTAAATTTCATGTAATTACATTTCATAATGTGTAATATCCATTTTTGGTTATTCTCTGAAATTTTTCCTTTCAAACCTTGAAAGCATATTTCATAAAATAAAGAACACATATCGAGTGAATTAGTGAGTAAATTACTGAAAATACTTAATAAAATTAAAGAAAAATGTATATATGATTTTATTATATCAAATTCCCCCACACTTGAACAATTGCTTCTCCTCATGAAAAGAGTTATCAACATGGATTCTAATGGGTAAGAAAATTTTAAAATAAGAAAAATTCATTATATCTGGGGAAATAAAACTAAGTATAAGTAGAAAAATCTAGTCTAAAAAATCATCCCTGAATAGAAAATTAGTGATAACTTATAACTTAGTTATTTAATAAAATTATCAATGTTTTAATTAAAATTTCATAACTATTCCTTGAACTCTATAACAATTTTTAGTTTATCTCACAATTAATTTTCTATCATCACTCAGGTTAGGTGGGTAAAGAGTGAAAAACAAGATAAAAAAGGAGGGTATTATCTAGAGTCTAATGCATGGATTTCATTAAAATTATAATGAAATGAGTCCTCTATAGATAATGAAGTCCACACACCTATCTACTCAAGTAGGTTCCATGAATATATATGAAGTGAGTGCAAAAATGTATCCTATTCATTTCCCTTTATATTGTATTTTTATTTTCTAAAATTCACATCTAGGGAATATCTCATATCCATTGCATAACCAAATATGATTTTTTCATGGATTCATCGGTCTCGAAATTGTTAATTTTGACCTTCCCAATTCAAAACCAAAATCTCCTTTTCTTTTGTATTTTTTAAGGAACACGATAGATGTGAAATACAAAAAAGTATGCATAGATCAATATCAATAGTCTTGAGAGCATCAAAATACATTTACACGGTAAAAATCACCTCATACTAGATGAAAAATTTCTCCACACTTGTTAAAAGTAATTTCATTCATTATATAATGAGTAGGGTAGGATGGAATAATTGGCATGGAATAACTACATACTATAAGGTCATTTATTTAAACTATAGGCTTAATGAAGGATATATGTAAGGTGATTCTAAGGAAAATGTATCTCAACAATGATTTCCGTAATCATTTTCAAATTATATTTATTCAATCACATCCTCAATAATATCTCAATGCATGTTATGATTGGTTTACATGTCCCAAGTTTCATTCAATAAATATGCTTAAAAAAGAATATGCAATTTTTTGCTCAGATTCCTCTTGGGAATGGGAATATATAAAAAAATTTCAATCACTAAGGGTATAAAACCATGTAATAAGTCATTTAAAAGTAATTCCATATTTATTGAATTTTTAGTTAATTTACTAAAATCATAAATCAATCTAAAAATCTAAATAATAAGAAAACATATATTTCCAACATTTTCTAACTTAAAATTTTCTTTTATTTAAATTGGTATAATAAGTTTTGGGAATAAATCATGCTTTCAAATGAAAAAAGTATCCTAGAAATATTAAAACATGTAAAAATATAAGTGTATTAAAAGTGAAACTAATGAACCCCCCACGCTTACAAGGATACAATGTCCAAACTATCCATGTAATTATTGTGGGAGGGTTATGGAAGATAATGCTTATATTTTTGAAATGGTAATTTGAAAAATGAAATGTTAAGGAATTGAGATCTCCCTATATAGAGTGGTATTCCGTAGCGAATGTTGAGTTGTCTTGATTATTTGAATTCAGATACTTATAAAATGTGTTAAAATAAAAATCCTTCACTAGATAAAATTTTACTCTACATGGTTGAATGAAATTGAAAGCTATAAAATAAGTAGGCACATATACTGAATAGTGATGAAAGACATCGGATACAAATGTAGAAATGTGTGTAAAATAAATTTCAAAGTGTCTCCTAGAGAAAAAGGGATACATATAAAGTGATTAATAGGAAAACAATCATAACTAAAAATAAGGAGAAAATAGTTGACATATGGGTTTCCTCCCATAAATTACTAATAATGAAATCATTGTCCAGATAGATAGAATAATGTATTAGTCAGTGTAATCCATTGGCTCATCTCTTCTCTATCTTTTCCAGTTATTTATGGTAGCATCTTCCAACTCCCATGGTGTTTTGAAAGGATTGATTAGCTAAATATAATATCAAGAATTGATATGATGTATAGGGAAACATATATGTGCTCATGGTGGTAGGTGCAGGACATGAGTCTCAAGGGATAACTCCTGAAGTTGGTGCTCAATCTCAGGGAGGTGCTAAGATGCTCGACAAACAAGGAAAAATAGTATCATAGTTTCAAAGAAAACCATAAATGAAATATAGGAGCTATCCATGGATACTATAAAAGTATAAATATATAAAAAATAATCCAAGTAAAAATGGATAAAAAATCAGTATCAAATATATATAAAGTGTAGTGACACAATCATTAAGTAAAATAGTAGAAGAAAAAAAATGATCATCTCCAAGAAGCATAAAAAAATTAGGGAATGGGACTGGGGGACACTATGAAATATAAATGTCAGTAATCAAATCCTCAAAAGTATACTCCCAAACATAGTGTGGCTACAATTTCTCTTCCTGGTCAATGAATGTGATAGTGTAAGGGAATGGGTGGTCAAATGTAAATGATGGTGTCATGGTGTTAAAATCTATCTAATTTTTTAGTGGTGGGGAGGTACCAATCCAAAATGTGTATGTGGTTTTGGTAGTGGTATCGAAGAAGGGTACCTTGGTAGATTGGGTGTTTTCTGGTGTATTTCCCCTCTGATCCTAATTTTATAGATATTTCTACCGGGTAGTAGGGTTTGTCAGCATTGATGGTACGTCGTCTAGGGTGGTGCATGAGGAGGGAGTGGTAGATGAGGAAGGGTGGGTAGGGGCTGGTGATGGTGATGAAGGTGTAACGAAATAGGATAAATCTATAAACGGGAATAAAATGTGGTATGAAATCCGGCACAGATTCTCTAGGATATAGTGGTTCATGGCGCTGAGATATGATGGAAAAAAGGGATGGTTAGATAAGTAGGGTAGGTTGTTTTGGAACATATAAAATGGGCAGTTTTGGTGGTGGGTATGGTAGAGGAGGGTCTTGCGATAGAGGTGGGAGATATAGGTGGTGTGTGGTCTGCTTCATGTCCTCCTGGGCATTCATCAACAGCCTCAAATACTTATGGTGCCCATCAATATGTATCATCATTCTTGATCATGAGATTTATCTTATAAAACATTTTGAAGTCAATGGATTCCATAGGAAAGAGAGAGGTGAGTAGTAGGGTGGTGTCAAAAATGTTGAGATGACGAGATGGGTGAGTAATTAAAGACCCCCATTAGTGTGCCTCATGTCATATGACAATGAGATATGTAATAGAATGTGAATTGAGAAGCCATATTGATAGAAGGTATTCCCATGGCTACAGTGAGTATAATGACATCCTTATTACTGAAACTTCCCTAAGACTCAGCTCGGGAGAACCAGGGCTCTATATAGGATACATAGTACTGGGCCTTAGAGTCGAGTGGACTTAGTGATCCTTGGACCGTGCTTAGTGTGAGCATCTCGAGATATCATTTTCCAGAGCATCTTTGAATCAGAATTTATGAGATCATGATTCAATGTTGGGAAGAACTGGGATATGGATAAATCTGTAGTATATATCCTGAGGCCAATGTGAAACTCTGCGAATGAAATATCATGAGGTCCTTTACCATATATGAAGTGGATTCTATCAACTGTAACATCTAAGGTGGAGAGAAACTCAAAAAACAGATCCCTGTATGTCTCTTCATGTACCACAATGATGGTTAAAATATGGAGGCACTCAAGGAGATAGAGACCTCCTAGATGATATGTAAGAGATAAAGGATGACCATATTGATGGTTTTGTTGCTTCACATTAGTTTTTCATGAAACTAGTTGGGTGACACATGAAGCTTGAGGTTGGAGAAATGGAGAAAGGGGTGAAAATGGGGGTGGTCATAATCGTATGACTTAATGGATGTGTATAGGGTATCCTCTTGAGGAGTATGTTTCTCAGAGGATACTATAGAAATATTGAGGAAAGAATTGGGAGGTGGTGGGGGTGCATGAGTTTCATCACCTCATTGGTTTTTCATTGGAGGTAGATCATCATGGTTAATCAGAGATTCTATAGGTGCAAGGTATACAATATTTTTTCGTGCCATCGGGCTCAGGTTCAAATACAGAGTGTCTTAGAAAAGGGATATGTATATAGGTGTGTGTTTGTGTGTATGGGGGTTGGGGGGTGTGTTTGGACCAAAGGAAGGGAAGTAGGTGGGTGGGGGTGCTCGAGCGAGAGGGAGGGAAGGATGGGGGTGATTGACCATAGGTAGGGAAGGTGGGGGGTCAGGCGTGCGCAGGCTATGAACCCAAGGTTCATGGCCTCTATTTAAAAATGGATTCTAAGGAATAAATGATGCGTAACTTGGTTCTATGTCACATATTTAGAATTTTTTTGAATCTTTTATCCTGAAAATACACATAGTGTGTTATAAGTACAAGACTTGAAATTCATTATTTTTTCTCAATTTGAAACTAGAATCCGATCTTATGCTCCAAAACTTTCTTAAGTAATCCTAAGCTGAACCTAACTTTTCCAAGTCCTAAGATGATATAACATGGGTTGCCTCCAAGTAAGTTATTCATTTAACATTGAGATACTAACTCTTTGTTGCTCATACGAATGTCAAATTGACAACACAACCTTCATTAATGGTTTATTGGAAGATTTTTAATCTTTGGACATTAACAATAAATGGTGGTCCCCCTTACTTTTGAATTTCAATGGTCTCATAAGTTAATAATTGAATAATTATAAAATTTATAGACCATATATAATTTAGATTCACATGGAATAATTTTAATCTTGAGTTAAACAATAGAACCTTTTTTCATGGTAGAAATATGCATATTGAGACAAGTTGATCATTCCATTCCTTTGATTTTTCTTTTTAGATCTTATTATTTTCATTAGAATATTTTCTAATTTCTTCCAATCCATATAATTACATTTTCTATGCTTCAAAAACATTTTGAGTATCCAAATTGAGATATTTAATTTCCTAATAGGAGTAATGATCTAATTCAACTAGAAGTTGGCAAGGTTTTCTATGAACCAATCATAATTGTGTGGTGCCAATGCGTGTTTTGTAGATAGTGTGATACACCCATAGTGAATAATATGCTTTTATACTCTAGTCACTTTGACTTATGTTCACGGTCTCTTTTAGGGTTTGTTTGATTTCCCTATTTGACAATTCAACTTGCCAACTTGTTTATGGGTAGTTGGGAGTTTTGTGTTATAATGGATTCCATACATTATAAGAAATCATTTGAGAACATTATTAGTGAAATCAGTTCAATGATCACTAATTATTTTTTTATGAAATCCAATTCTTGAAAACCCATTTTTCTTTAGGAAGTTCATGAAAACATTTTCTGTGTAGTGTTTCATAGCCTCATCTTCTACCCATTTGGAAATTTAGTCAATGCCAACAAGGATATAGTATTTTATATATGAATTGGGAGTTGATACTATGAAATGTTTTTCCTATAGGTTGAAGATTTCAAATTCTATGATAGGTTTTAGAGAATTTCGTTACTTTTTCTAATGTTTCTAGTTTGTTGGCACCTATCACAACTTTGAAAATAGTCCCTTACATCTTGGTGTAGCATGGTCTAGAAAAGTTCACTTTATAGGGCCTTCGCTACCATGAATTCTGGTCCTTTATTTCCTTTATTTGGTGATATATGACACATATCTAACACATTTTTAATTTATTCTACTGGAATTCAAGGTCGCAATAAGCACCCAGTGCAGTGCTCAAATTGGGGTTGTTCATCCCCATAATAGGGTTATGAGTCAGCTAAAAATCTTCTTATTTTATAGTTAGAGAGGTATTGGTGTAAAAATACCATGGAGAGATATTTTTCAATATTTTGAACCCACATTTGAACTCTTATTTTGAAAAGGGTTTCATCTGGAAAGTCGAATTCGATGTTTATATCATCATCACCCATTATGAGTTGTAGTGGAAGTCAATACAGATAATCAACGAGCACATTTTCTATGCCTTTGGTATCCTTGATGATGATGTTGAACTATTAGAGAAATAGAATCCACATTATCAGTACTATATTAGAATCCTTTTTATTCATCAAATATGTTAGTATAGCATGATCAGTGTGAAAAATCACCTTAAATAAAACTAGATAGGAAAAAAAATTCACATCATTCCCGTTCCTCTGAAACAAATAAAAAAATAAATGAAAAAATATTTGGGTTTTATATTAGGAATGTGAAAATTCAAAATTTATTTATTTATAAATCCCCAGAAGAAACATATGTGGTTCAGGGATGAATGTGAGATTTTTTCTAGATATGGATTTTGAAAAAAAACAAAAACAAAAAAAATGAAAAAAGGAACATGATACCATTTTTCACTCACATAATATATATACATGTATCCAATGTTATTTTCTGGTAGCAAGATATTTATTAGCTCTGAAGGAGTGATTTAATTACAATTGTTACAAAATTCATGCACTATTCTCCAAACACTACCCTCCTTTTTGAGATTTTTTTCACTATTTACCAACATGCCCACAACCTCAGAGTCATTAGATCCTAATTACTGACACTAATAGAAATGGATGTTTTTCTAATGCTTTTATCCCAACAGTTTACAAAAATCGTTGGGAAAGGGAGGCTATACCAACGGTTTAACAAAACCATTGGTATAAGCCTATTTCTAGGAGACTTTACCAATGGTTCTAGAGAACCGTTGGGAAAAGCTTGGTTGTAGGAGCCTTTAACAATGGTTCTGTAGAACCATTGGAAAAATATTGTTTTTAGGGTATTTTACCAATGGTTCTATATAAACCATTGGGATAGGCACTCTTTCCCAATGGTTTTTAAAAACCGTTGGGAAAAGTTTTCCCCAATTAGCAACCCCTCCTCATTCGTGAACAGAACTGAATGTGAAACAGTAGGCCATCCCCGCTTGACTTCCCGCATCTGAACTACTAAATCTCCATCAGATCGATATCAAATCCGGTATCTTCTTCTTTCTACAATTAAAATATTTACCTTATTATTATTTTTATTCATATAATATTTTAGTTTTGTTTTTTGATTTTGATGTGTATCTCTTTTTTTCTGTTTTTATTTAGCCTAGATTTTCTCTGTACCATCAGATGCATTTAAATAATTAAATATTTAACCCTCCATTGGAGGTGAAACAAATTAGATTCGTTGTGATTGGATTCCATATTTTCTAATTATGTGTTTTATGCATTTTCATCATCTTGTAATTAATTATTACTTGTGAATTCATTTAGATTTGTTTATTAATTTTTAATAATGTTTCTATGAATGTTTTCCTTGAAATTCCTTGTAAAATTTTATTTAATCCTATTCTAATTGAATTGAATATCTAATGAATTTGATGACTATAATTTTTAAATCTTTCCAATTCTTATGAATTATTCAATTCCATGATTGTTTAGATTTATTTTCAAAGAATATTTAATGAATGAATTAGTGAAATTGAGACTTTGTCTTGGTTTTTTATTCAATGAATGAAATCAATTGATTTGAACGAAATGAGTTGAATTATTTAATGTTTTATAAGTTGTTTTAAATGATTGAATTTGTTAAATGACAATGAACCCTCTTGGAATGAGGGGGCGGGGGTGAGGGGGACTGTTCTATGGGTGAGGGGGGCCGAAGGGTTGGGGGGCTGTCCGGGGTGAGGGGGGCTGTCCGGGGGGTGGGGGACTGTTTGGGTGGTGTGGGGGGCTGTACGAGAGGTGGGGGTCTATCCGGGGGGGGGGGGGGGTTGTCCGGGGTGTTGGGGGATGTCCGGGTGGGGGGGGGGGGGGCTATCCGGCTGAGGGTGGGGTTGGGGGGGGGGGTTGTCCAGGGTGTTGGGGGGACTGTCCGAGGGGGGGGGGGTGGCTGTCTGGGGGGTGGGGGGCTATATGGAATGCAGAGGGGGGGGTATCATAAGTGTGGTTAGTCTCTCTGGGTAGTGTGGGGGGCTGTTAGGGTGGTGCAGGGGTTGTCCAGGGGGTGGGGGTGGGCGTTGTTTGAGGTGGGGGAGGGGGGATGTACGTGGTGCGGGGGGGGGGGGGGGGGGGGGGCTGTCAGGGGGGTGGGGGCTGTCCGGGGGTTGGGGGGGATTTCCGGGGTGAGGGGGTGCTGTCCAGGGGGTGTGGGGATGTCCGGTGGGGGGGGGGGGTGGGGGTGTCCGGGGTGGGGGGGGGGGGGGGGGGCTGTCTGGGAGGTGGGGATGATATCCGAGGTGAGTGGGGGTAGTCAGGGGGTGTTAGGGGTGAGGGGGTGGGGGTGCTGTCTGAGGCACATTGTGGCCAGTACCACTCAAAGTGTCTCACTTTTATTTGAAATGGACCAGATTTTAAGTGAAAACAACAACTAACATACGAAAAACTGATCAAACGTATTCGGATTGTGTTGATACTTTAGGAAAACTATGCATTGGTCATTGGTGATAGGTATGAGTCAACTTCACCTCAATCCAAGACACGATGTGGCCGGTATCACTCAAAGTGTCTCACTTTAGCTTGAAATGGACAACATTTTAAGTGAAAACAACAACTGACATACGAAAAACAGACCAAACGTATTTGGATTGTGTTGATACTTTAGGAAAATGATCCAATGGTCATTTGAGATGTGTACAAGACAACCCCGCCTCAATACATGGCACGGTGAGGCCTATATCACTCTAAATTTCACTATTTTGTTTAAAATGGACACCATTTAAAATAAAAAAAACTGGCATACAGAAAACTAACCAAACATATTCGGATTGTCTTGATAATTTAACACAATGATACATGGGTCATTTTTGAGGTGTATAGGGAGATAACACATCATTCGGATGTGCAGTTTGTGTGGCACAATTGAATATGTGTTTTTCAGGTGTTTGGCACGCTTGAAAGGCATGCATGGGGTGGTCAAAACCAGCCGAACTACCTCAGAATGCCATGAAATCAGACTACAACAAATGGTGGGTGAATTTTGAAATGGTCGGCGAGACATCACGTCAATCAGAGGTGTCATGCATTTGTGGTGGTCGAAAACAGACTCTACGTGTCGTAAATGGCCAAAACATGCGTTTAACGGTCAAATGCATGACGAACTACATCACAATGACTTGAAATCACACAAAAACACCCTAATTATTATTCATGAGGTGTACGAGGAGACGAAATGTCCTTTAGATGTACGGTTTGTGTGTCATAGTTGAATATGGGTTTTTTAGGTGTTTGGTGCACTTGAAAAGCATGTGTAGGGTGGTCAAAACCGACCGAATGACCTCAGAATGATATGAAATCAGATAAGAACAAAGGATGGGTGAATTGTAAAATGGTCGGCCAGACGACACACCAATCGGTGGTGTCATGTGACCATGGTGGCCGAAAACGCACTCTGCCTATCGTAAATGGACAAAATATCTGTTTTACGGTCAAATACATACCCAACGACATCAGAATGACTTGAAATCACACAAAACTACCCTAATTATTATTTGTTAGGTGTACGAAAAGACGACACGTCATTCGAATGTTCAGTTTGAACAACACAACTAAATATGTGATTTTTAGGTGTTTGGCGCGCTTGAAAAGCGTGTGTGGGGTGGTCAAAACCATCCAAACGACCTCAGAATGCCATGAAATCAGACAAAAACAAAGGATGGGTGAACTAGGAAATGGTCATCCACACGACATGTCAATCAGAGGTGTCGTGTGACCGCGATGGCCGAAAACGCACTCTGCGTGTCGTAAATGGCCAAAACATGCGTTTAATAGTCAAATTTATACCGAACGACATCAGAATGACTTGAAATCACACAAAAACATCCTAATTTTTATTCGTGAGGTGTACAAGGAGACGACACATCATTCATATGCGCGGTTTGCATGACACGACTGAATATGTGTTTTTTAGGTGTTTGACGTGCTTGAAAATCATGCGTGGGGTGGTCAAAACCAGCCGAACGACTTTGTAATGCCATGAAATCAGAATACAATAATGGGTGGGTGAATTGTGAAATGGTTGGCCTTTCGAAACATCAATAGGAGGTTTCGTGCGACCGCGGTGGCCGAAAATTCACTCCGCGTATTGTAAATGGCCAAAACATGCGTTTAACAGTCAAATGCATATCGAAAGACATCAGAATGACTTGAAATCACACGAAAACACCCTAATTATTATTCTTGAGGTGTATGAAGATACAAAACATCATTCAGTTGCATGGTTTGCGCGACACGGCTGAATATGTGTTTTTTAGGTGTTTGGTGCGCTTGAAAAGCGTGCGTGGGGTGGTCAAAACCGGCCGAACGACCTTAGAATGCCATGAAATCGGACGACAAGAAATGGTGGGAGAATTGTGAAATGGTTGGAAATAAGACATGTCAATTAGAGGTGTCGTGTGACTACAGTTGCCGAAAATTCACTCTGTGTGTCATAAATGGCCAAAACTTGTGTTTTACTATCAAATACATACCCAACGACATCAGAATTACATTAAATAACACGAAAACACCCTAATTATTATTCATGAGGTGTACAAAAAGATGAACCAGCATTTGGATGTGCGGTTTGCATGGCATGACTGAATATGTGTTTTTTAGGTGTTTGGCGCGCTTGAAAAGCATGTGTGGGGTGGTAAAAACCAGCCGAACGGTCTCAGAATGTCATAAAATCAGACGAAAATAAAGGGTGGGTGAATTGTAAAATGGTCGGCCATACGATCATCAATCAGAGATGTCGTGTTTCAGCGGTGGCCAAGAACACACTATGCGTGTCGTAAATGGCCAAAACATGCATTTAACAGTCAAATGCATACCGAACGACATCAGAATGACATGAAATCACACAAAAACACCCTAATTATTATTCTTGAGGTGTACGAGGAGATGACACATCATTCAGATGCGCAGTTTGCATTTCACCGTTGAATATGTGTTTTTGAGGTGTTTGGCGTGCTTGGAAAGCATGTATGGGGTGGTCAAAACCAGCCAAATGTCCTCGGAATTCCATGAAATCTGATGAAAAAAAGGGTGGGTGAATTTTGAAATGGTCGGCTAGACGAAACATCAATCAGAGGTGTTGTGTGACCGCGGTGGCCAAAAACACACTCTGCGTGTCGTAAATAGCCAAAACATGTGTTTTACGATAAAATAGATACCCAACGGCGTCAAAATGACTTGAAATCACATGAAAACACCCTAATTATTATTCATGAGGTGTACAAAAGGACAACACATCATTCAGGTACATGGTTTTCATGCCACGATCGAATATGTGTTTTTTAGGAGTTTGGCGCGCTTGAAAAGTGTGCGTGGGGGTGGTCAAAACCAGCTGAATGACCTCGGAATTCCATGAAATTGGATGAAAAAAAGGGTGGATGAACTGTGAAATGTTCGACCAGACGACACGTCAATCAGATGTGTTGTGTGACTGAAATGGTTGAAAAAGTACTCCGCGTGTCGTAAATGGTCAAAACATGTGTTTAACGGTCAAATGCATAGCGAACAACATTGGAATGACTTGAAATCACACAAAAACACCATAATTTTTATTTGTGAGGTGTATGAGGAGACGTCACATAATTCGAACGTACAGTTTGTGCGACATTACTGAATATGTGTTTTTTAGGTGTTTTGGCGTTAGAAAAGCATGTGCAGGGTGGTCAAAACAGGGCGAACGACCTCATAATGACATGAAATCAGACGATAATAAAGGGATGGTGAATTCTGAAATGGTTGGCCATACGACATGTCAATCGGAGGTGTTGTGTGACCGCAGTGGCCGAAAACACACTCCACGTGTCGTAAATGGCCAAAACATGTGTTTAACGGTCAAATGCATACCTAATGACATCGTAATGACTAGAAATCACACGAAAACACCCTAATTATTATTCATGAGGTGTATGAGGAGAAAAAATGTCATTCGAATGCGCGGTTTGCAGGACATGGCTGAATATGTGTTTTTAGGTGTTTTATCGCTTGAAAAGCATGCGTGCGGTGGTCAAAACCGGCCGAACGACCTCAAAATTCCATGAAATTGGACGACAATAAAGGGTGTGTGAATTTTGAAATGGTCGGTCAGACGACACGTCAATCAGAGGTGTCGTGTGACCGGGTGGTTGAAAACGCACTCTGTGTGTTGTAAATGGCCAAAACATGTGTTTAACGGTCAAATGCATACCCAACGACATCAAAATGACTTGAAATCACAAGAAAACACCCTAATTATTATTCGTGAGGTGTAAGAAAAGACGACAAGTTATTCAGATGCACGGTTTTCACAGCACGACTGAATATGTGTTTTTTAGGTGTTTGGCGCACTTGAAAAGCATGCGTGGGGGTGGGTCAAAACTGGCCGAACGACATCAGAATTCCATGAGATCGGACGACAAAAAAGGATGGGTGAATTGTGAAATGGTTGGCTAGATGTCATGTCAATCAGAGGTGTTGTGAGACCATGTTGGCCGAAAACATACTGTATGTGTCGTAAATTGCCAAAACACGGTGTTTTATGGTCACATACATACCCAACGACATCATAATGACTTGAAATCACACAAAAACACCCTAATAATTATTCGCGAGGTTTACAAAAAGATGACACATCATTCAGATGCATGGTTTGTGCAGGACGATTGAATATGTGTTTTTTTAGGTGTTTGACACTCTTGAAAAGCGTGCATAGGGTGGTCAAAATCGGCTGAACGACCTTGGAATGCCATGAAATCATATTACAATAAAGGGAGGGTGAATTGTGAAATGGTTGGCCATACGACATGTCAATCAGAAGTGTCGTGTTACCGCGATGGCCTAAAATGCACTCAGTGTGTCGTAAATGGCCAAAACATTCATTTAACAGTCAAATTCATACTGAACGACATCAGAATGACTTGAAATAACATGAAAAAGAACATAATTATTATTCTTGAGGTGTATGAGGAGACGATACATCATTCAGATGTTCGGTTTGTGTGTCACTACTGAATATGTGTTTTTTAGGTGTTTGGCACGCTTGAAAAGCATTCGTGGGTCATCAAAACAGACCGAACGACCTTATAATGCCACGAAAATCGAATGAAAAAAAGGGTGGATGAATTTGTGAAATGGTCGGCTAGACAGCACGTCAATCAGTGGTGTCATGTGACTGCGGTGGCTGAAAACGCACTCTGCGTGTCGTAAATGATCAAAACATGTGTTTTACGGTCAAATACATACCCAACAACATCAAAATGACTTGAAATCCCACGAAAACACCCTAATTATTATTCGTGAGGTGTAACGGAAGGACGACACGTCATTCAGATGCATGGTTTGCGTGACATGACTGAATATGTGTTTTTTATTTGTTTGGTGCATTTGAGAAGCATGTGTGGGGTGTTCAAGACCTTCCGAACGACCTCAGAATGCCATGAAATTAGATGAAAACAAATGGTGGGTGAACTGTGAAATGGTTGGCCAAACAACACGTCAATCAGAGGTGTCGTGTGACCGCAATGTCCGAAAACGCACTCTGCGTGTTTTAAATGGCCAAACATGCGTTTCACGGTCAAATGCCTACTGAATGACATCAGAATGACTTGAAATCACACAAAACACCCTAATTTTTATTCGTCAGGTGTACGAGGAGATGACACGTCATTTGGACGCACGTTTTGCGTGGCACGACTGAATATGTGTTTTTTAGGTGTTTGGCGTGTTAGAAAAGTGTGCGTGGGGTGGTAAAAACCAGCCGAACGACCTCAGAATACTATGAAATTAGACAACAATAAAGGGTGGGTGAATTGTGAAATGTTCGTCCATAGGACACGTCAATCAGAGGTGTCGTGTGAACGCGATGGCTGAAAACGCACTCTGTGTGTCGTAAATGGCCAAAACATGCATTTAATGGTCAAATGCATATCGAACGACATCAGAATGACTTGAAATCACAAAAAAAACACCCTAATTATTATTCTTGAGGTGTATGGGGAGACAAAATTTCATTCAGACTCACGGTTTGTATGACACAGCTGAATATGTATTTCTTAGGTGTTTGGCGTGCTTGAAAAGTATGCATGGGGTGGTCAAAACCGGGTGAACGACCTCATAATGCCATGAAATTGGACGACAACAAGGGGTGAGTGAGTTGTAAAATGTTCGGCTAGACGACACGTCAATCGGATGTGTCGTATGACCACGATGGCCGAAATGCACTATGCATGTCAAAAATGGCCAAAACATGTGTTTAATGGTCCAATGCATACCCAACGACATCAGAATGACTTTTAATCACACGAAACACCCTAATTATTATTCTTGAGGTGTAAGGAATGAATACATGTCATTTGGATGCACGGTTTGCACAGCACGACTGAATATGTGTTTTTAGGTGTTTGGCGCACTTGAAAAGCATGCATGGGGTTGTCAAAACCGGCTGAACAACCTCAGAATGCCATGAAATTGGACGAAAAAAGGGTGGGTGAACTGTGAAATGGTCGGCCACATGGCACGTCAATCAGAGGTGTCGTGTGACCGTGATGGCTGAAAACACACTCCGCGTGTTGTAAATGGCTCAAACATGCATTTAAAGGTCAAATGCATACCGAACGACATCAGAATGAATTGAAATCACACAAAACACCCTAATTTTTTTTTTCGTGAGGTGTACGAGGAGGAGACACATCATTTGGACACGTGGTTTGTGTGGAAGAACTGAATATGTGTTTTTTAGGTGTTTAATGTGCTTGGAAAGTGTGCATGGGGTGGTCAAAACTCGCCGAACAACCTCGGAATGCCATGTAATCAGACAAAAATAAAGGGTGGGTGAATTTTAAAATGTTCAAACATATGCCACATCAATCAGAGGTGTCGTGTGGCCGTGGTGGCCAAAAACGCACTCTGCATGTCGTAAATGGCCAAAACATGCATTTAATGGTCAAATGCTTGCCACACGACATCAGAATGACAAGAAATCACACTAAAACAACCTAATTATTATCCGTGAGTTGTAAGAGGAGAAAACATGTCATTCGGACGCGCGGTTTTTGTTTCACCACTGAATATGTGTTTTTTAGGTGTTTGACATGCTTGAAAAGCATGCATGGGGTGGTCAAAACCGACCGAATGACCTCAGAATGCCATGAAATCGGATGACAACAAAGGGTGGGTGAGTTGTGAAATGGTTGGATATACAACATGTTAATCAAAGGTGTTTTGTGACCACGGTGGCTAAAAAGACACTCTGCATGTCGTAAATGGCCAAAACATGTGTTTTACGGTCAAATACAAACCCAACAATTTCAGATTGACTTAAAATCACACGAAAACACCCTAATTATTATTTTTGAGGTGTATTAAAAAACGACACATAATTCTGATGTGCGGTTTAGGTGGCATGACTGAATATGTGTTTTTTAGGTGTTTGGCTTGAAAAGAAGGTGTGGGGAGGTCAAAAATAGCCGAACAACCTCGGAATTCCATGAAATGGGACGAAAACAAATGGTGGGTGAGCTATTAAATGGTTGGCCAGACAGCATGTCAATCAGAGGTGTCGTGTGACCGTGATGACCAAAAACGCACTCTGTGCGTCGTAAAGGGGCAAAACATGCGTTTAACGGTCAAATGCATACCGAATGACATCAAAATGACTTGAAATCACACAAAACACCCTAATTTTTATTTGTGAGGTGTAAGAGGAGACGACACGTCATTCAGACACGAGGTTTGTGAAGCACGACTGAATATTTGTTTTTAGGTGTTTTGCACGTTTGAAAAGCATGTGTTGGGTGGTCAAAACCAGCCGAATGACCTTGTAGAATCCTCACATTGGGAATAAGGAAATTATAGAAATCTTTTTAGCTTAAACCAAAAGGAGTTCATGATTTGAGGTAATTTCTTCTCTCAAGATTCATTTATTTATTTATTTTTTCAACCCCCTAAAATCTATTTATTCCATTATTTTATAACAAAACCAGTATCTTAAATATAGTAGGTTGTTTTTATGATAAATATTATAACTAAACTTCCACACACCTTCATAGAGTGGATACGAACATACTGTTTCTGTGAATGGAGAACTTCTATCGCACGAAACAATTATTGTTTTATTTATTCCTACCACCTCTCATTGTGGCCATTATGATGGATATATATTTATATTTGAAATATATTATATCTATATTATCCCTATTATTTTTTATTTTTCATTTATATCATACCTTTATGGTTTACATAATGGGTAAATACGATAATTTCATTTGAAGAAGTGTGAACTACTGCCCCCTCAAATTGACATGACCGTAGATGTCATACATGGAACGAATAAGGGATGAAATTAATGAAATTATGTAACATATATAAAATATGGTATTATAATGGAATTTTAATATACCTACTTGTCATTATGTTTTCATTCTGTTAAATATGAAATATAAATGAAAGTAGTGTTTATTCATATGTACGACTTTCCATCTCCATGAACGGTGCATTTCATTTATTATCTCAAAATGTTATGGAATATTATAAATACATATATATGGGATATATATGATATCTAAATAATTTATATCATTCTGTATCAAATGGAATTTTGACCACATGGACAATTGGTAGTAATAACAAGTTCATTTGTGACTCAAGTACCCAATATCAACAAAACGACCAATATCAACTTAAATAATTATAAAAATTTCATAAAGTGGTAATAAGTTATTTAAAAGTAATAGTAAACTTTAAAGACGTTCTTAATCATGTAGAAATTAACTTAAGTTTATTATTTAGGATGAACAAGGAACATACATGACCAATCAGTCTCAAGGTAAGGGAACCTTTCACCCTCCTCTTTTAGTCAAAGACTTCTTTTTTTGTTATGAATTCTAATATCCATTATCTTATGTTAGGATATATTCTTATATAAACTTATTGCTATAAATTTCATGTCCAACTGATGAGATACCCTTTTCACTCTCGTCAACACATTTTATGAACTTTTATGTGACGTCGTTAGGCTGCTAAAATTTCATAAGAGACTTTGTCTCAATCTAAATTCATTGAGGCATATTTTTACGTATACACAACTTTCTTTTATACGGTGTATAAACCACTTTTACTTTTAATTTAATTCAAAGGGTATCTTTTTTTCTATGAATCATTGTACTAAACAACAAAAATAATGTATCTTTTTAATATACTTTGTGACAACAATTTTTCCTCCAAGAGAATTATTTTATATTTGGATTCCTTAACAAGCTGTAATTTTTTTTGAAAGAAAAATAATCACTATATACCATTTTTTATATAATTGGGTATTGAAAATGGTTTTAATAATGGATTGATTATGTCAATATATTTAAATGATATGTTGTGATTATAATGTATCACTAGTGGAAATCCAGCCTATACCAACACTTTGTTCTCAACTGTTTAGAAAAACCTGTTGGAAAAAAACCTATTACAATGTTTCTAGTAAACCGTTGGCATAGGCTATTATATGTTCGGTTTTCTCAATAGTTTAAGAAAACTGTTGGGAAAGAAAACTATTACTCATGGTTTTTACTAACTGTTGGAAAAAATATACCCAATTTAGGGCTCCCTCGTGACATTTCATCCCCACATGAACCCTCCCTCCGCCTCCTGACCCCCTCCTCCCCTCCCCGACCTCGACCTCCTATCTGCCTTCGCCTATGCCCCCCAGCCCCCACCTCCCCCTCCCGACACCCCTCCCTCTCCTCCAGCAACATTCCCCTTCCCCACTCGGCTCCTCCTCCTCCGACGTCCCCCTCCCCTCTCGGCTCCCGATGACGTTCCCCCCTCCCCTCTCATCTCCCTCTCGTGGCGACATCCCCCTCCCCTCTTTGCTCGATCTCCTCCAATGACATCTGCCATCCCCCTCTCCAGTCGTGCACGAGACCCCCCATGTCCAAACACCCCGTGGGGCGTCCCCCTCTCTTGGCTCCCTCTCCTACCTCCAGGGTTCTTGATGGGTACATCCTGGTAAGAATTAGTCTTCTTTTTTAAAAAATGAGGCAACAAGGAATGCATTTTTAGGTTCATTGTTAGGATAACCATTCATATTAATCATGCATTTTCTAGAGTTTTGGGTAGTAACCAACTCATTGTGTGGTGAATTATTGGTTAAATTGTAAATTTTTTCCAAATAGTGTATTCTAGAAATATAGGGTTAGATTTACATGTTGTATTCCATTCATTCAAATAGTGAATTCAATAAAAAGTTCATGATTTTTTAAAAACCTCATATTTTCCTCTATAGACTCTTATTAGACCTTATAATATGTTGGATTTTGTTTTTTAATCATGATATATATGTGACGAGGTTGTATCATCAATAAGATGTGAAATGATGTCGATTAATTGGAGGTGAGTGATGTTATATGAGATTTTATGGGTTATTGTGATGAGTTTATTTCCCTTTAATTGATTGGTTCATAAAACATAAGTTGGTGCTGCATATATTATGTAATTGGAATTGGTAAAGTAAAATGTTGGTCTCTAATTTATGATTTGGTTATTTGGATGGTATTCTCTATCAAAAGTGGGTATATCTCTATTGACTATGGGTGTATTTTCCAATTGACCAATGTATTTATTAAACTAACCATGCAAAACACATTTCCCACAACACGGAAGCACCAAAAAAATCCTAGATAGACACTACAAACCACAAGACACCCATGGGAGACACCTCTTGACATCAACAGATAGTTAAGGGGTCATTAACTTAGGAACTGAAGTTGATTGGCACTCAAGCCTTGAGAAATTTATATTACTGGTAGAAAATATACCAACACCTTTATTCTTAGTATAGTATAATGAAATGGTTTGCACCCTCATGACCATGTAGACCATCTATTTTATGGAATGGTGCCCAGGTTTAAGAGTAGGATCAACTACTAAACATTGATTTTAGTCCCTGTGAGGTTCTTTCTATAGTGGGGAGGGTTATGTGCACAGTCTTCAACTCAACTAATGTAGAACAGGTGCATATTCAATGGATAAGTGTACTAGATTGGTGTTTCCAACAATGTGCTATATAGAGAACATAATGGAAAATGAAGAGATTATTAAATTGTACTATTTCCCCCTTTCTTGCAGGAACAAGATTTGACCCATGGGGTGTTGTGGTTCTTATATATTGGGTAGTGACATGTATAGTCACAGGATACAAGTATGTTTTTTTTTAGTTTTTATTTTATTTTCTTTATTTCATTGGCCACTTAGGTATTTTACTTCTTTCTACGGATGGAGGGTAGTGATGCTATCCTAACTAGTTGACATAGATCACTTTTATACAATAATACCATGAGGTGTGAGTGTGAGGAAACATTAGAAGCAATATGAGCCTTGGGGTCCTCCAGGAGATGGAATTGTTTTTCTAAAACATTGTGTGGGAACATTTATAGAGTATGTTGGAGTCATGAAATAACCGCAAGTGTCTCCATGAGATAGCATAAATAACCCCAAGTGTCTCCAAGTGTCTCCATACATCGTATCATCCTCGCATGGGTTGGCCACTAACCCAATACTATCAAACCTATCCTAGTCAATCCTCTCAGTCACATAGTCTATACTCATCTCTTGAGGATTATCCCATGCCTCGATGCACATCTCATCATACAACTAAAAAAAGAGGATTATTCACCTTATGATTGTCCTAGTCAAAAAATCACACCATGTAGATCCCATCTACATTATATTCTCAATAATCCAGTCAAGAACCTCATCAAAATCAGGTATTATAACCCAGAACCACTAACCAGGTTCCATCCTAAGCTAAATCAGACCAATCCTTTGGGAATTATAATGACAATCTGTCCGAAAATACCCAATACCCACACTCACGTCACATCCTTCATCTCTTTAGTTGAACTATTGAATCATTAAATTGAGTAAAACCATTCAAAATACATTTTATATACTCAGAGGGACCATCCCACTCTAAGAACCTACAAAGATTCCAATCCATATCCATAAGTATTTCCTCATCAAATGCTAGATGTACAATTGCCACACCTATCACTAGAAGGTCCAATCCTCTTAGGAATATTTTAATTGATCTAAATCCTCAAGATTAGTGACATCAATCACATTAAAGTGCATAAATGTCAACTAAACCCTACATTCCAAGAATTATTCATGTGGATAGGCCCCATGAAAACATGTTAAGAACTAAAACCATAAATAATAATGCCAAATACATGCATCATTTTTAATCAAATATCTCAAGTGTAAACATAAAAACCAAGAAAAATAAGACCTCATCCCTTGTATCGAACAAAACCAAACTATGTTGAAACACATGGAAAATTGATTATGTACCAGTAATAGGAAGAGTAATTGTTAATTAATAGTAATGTACTATTTGATAGTATCATTTTGAAACATTGATATGTTTCACCTTTTCTCGCAGAAACATGATTTGACCCATGGGGTGGTGTGGTTCTTATATGTTGGTAAGTGACATGTATAGTCGCAAGAGACAGGTATGTTTTAGTTTAGTTTTTATTTTATTTTCTTTATTTCATTGGTCACTTAGATCTTTGACTTCTCTCTATGGACAGAGTGTAGATATATTCTATGAAGGGGGCCAGAAGGAGTTCAGATTGATTCAGTCCACTAGATTTGATCCGAGGTAAGATTCTATGGTTACTTCATGTCTAGCACCTCATGTATTTGGGGATTTAGTGTTTTTGACTCCATATTATGTTTTCAGTAGAGAATTACATCGTTTCGTGTTGGTTTGGGTGGATTTGGTTCTCCCCTGCCAATCTAGGTGAGTCTTTAATGCCATTTGTTGGTTTCTCACTGGTTATGTAGCATCCTTATTGTGTTTTAAGGCTCTTAATATCCTTTGCGTAGTGCGTTGATCCCTGCTCGTTGGTTTGAAGTTGCCAAGTCAAGGGAGACTCAACTGCATGTGCATAGGTAAGTAAGTATATGTATGTGGGTTGCCCTGTTACGTGTATAGTCACCCATGGTAGTGATTATGCACGTATGTGGCTAGGTGTTCCCATGTATATATATAAATGCATACACAGGTGAGTGAAGAAACCTATATGCATATAAGCATATGTGGAAGGATCCCCTAGCACTTGCTCATGGCCATGTAGGTGTGTGCATAGGGGTTAGGTGTCCTTGCATGTGTGTGAAGGTATGTATACCCAGTGGAGGAGCAGCAATTTTTAGTTAGAAAGCTCAAAGAGCCGAAGTGGACAACTTGGTTCCTCCTTTTGGGACAGTCCCTCTTATAGCCTCTTTAATTTAAGAATGATTTAAATTAAATTTAGCTTCTTTCTTAATTATGATTAATTATATTGAATTGCATATCTCGAATAAGTGTCTTTTAATATAATTGTCTCATTTGATAAATAAAGTCATGTTTTAATAATAAAACTTCTCCAATGGAGGTGCACTATTTTCAAAAAATCATAGTGATAGTTTAGGGTGTATGATTCTTTTCTGTCGTTTTTTCCCTTTAGACATTGCATCACTATGACACTCACTATAACCTTATGAAGATTCCTTGTTATAACGTATTAAATAGTTGATTTGTTCTATCATGTCCATTTTGACCTTATCTTATGGAGAAACCCATTTAGGGTGTTTTCATGGCCTCTTGGCCACCCCTTTGGGTGTTTACCCGAGCCTATATATCTAAATACACTAATGGTGTCATTGTTTAACACCTATCAGGATTATGGTGCTCCTGACCATAAGATTCATCTTAACACTATTTGGAGTGTTTTCCTAGCCTCGATGTACATCTAATTTTTTACATTTATGAATTCTCCCATAAGATTTTTGTTGCATCCTAAGATGTTAAAACATGCTCAAATTATATTTTTCTCAAGGTGACTATAGTTTTATTATTAGAGTTCCAAGAAATGCATATACCATTGAAAAGTAATACACCTGCATAATTTGACTCTCAATAAATAGTTTCAAATACCTAGTACCACTTTTAAAAACAACGAATATAAAATATATAACTTTATAATACCACAATCCCGAATAAAGAGTCTGATTTTTATAACATAAGATCAGTTTCTATAATGTGAAGGACAAATACATAGAATTTATTTGGAATCATGGCCGAAAGATGCTGCCCCGTGAATGTCACTGAACCGGGATAACACGCCGTAGTCACGCCGCGATCACGCCGCGGTCACGCTGCAGTCACGCTGCGGTCACGCCGCGGTCACGCTGTGGTCACACCGCGGTCAAGCCGCAGTCACGCCGTGGTAATGCCGTGATTTGGCCCTGCTCCAGGACGACACCCCGTGGCGGTTCGTAGTCCGGTTGGAATTCGATGTATGATACCTAGATAGAGTTTTAGATACATTACCCACCCATAGTTAATGGGTAGGGAGGTGACCATCGGAATGTTGCCCCACCTCCTCCCAATCCCTCTTCTTCAGGCCGGAAGACACTGCCCCGCAGATGTTGCTGGATCAGGCCAACATGCTGCGGTCACGCCACAGTCAAGCCGTGGTCATGCCGCAGTCACGCTGTGGTCAAGCCATGGCCACACCGCTGAAATTATGGGATTTTCCCTTCTCCCAGATGACACACCGCGGCGATTCGTTGTGTTGTTGGAATTCTATGTATGATACCTAGATAGAGTTTTAGATACATTACCCACCCATAGTTAATGGGAAGGGAGGCAACGACCAGAATGTTGCCCCAACTCCTCCCGCTCCCTTCACTCCTGGCCGAAAGATGCTTCCCCGAGGATGTCGCTGGACCCGGCCAACATGCTGTGGTCACGCTGCGATCACGCTGCGGTGATGCCGTGATTTGGCCCTGCTCTAGGATGACACCCCGCGGTGGTTCACAGTCTTGTTGGAATTTTATGTATGATACCTAGATAGAGTTCTGGATACATTACCTACCCATAGTTAACGGGGAGGGAGGAAATGATAGGAATGTTGCCTCGCCTCCTCCCGCTCTCTTGGCTCCAGGCCGGAAGATGCTGCCATGCAGACGTTGCTGGACTGGGCCAACATGCCGCGGTTGCACCCCGGTAATGCCATGATTTGTCTCTTCCCAAAGATGAGACCGCAACAACCACCATAAGCCCGCCACTAGCAGCAAGGAAGCAACCTCCACATGAAGAGACATAGAAGAAACACATGAACATCAAATAAATATTCAACCGGAGACCGGAGAATCACATGAAACAACCCCACTGTCATGAAAGCACAAATGTCCACTCGACGCAAGTGACAACCAAGAGGAAAATGCATGCATGCACCCATCCAAACAAACCCACACACCCACCCCATGGAGAGCAGACACTCCCACACTCAAAAAGACATGCACGCACCCAACCAAACGAACACATGCTCCCAAACACCAACACAAGGAGGACACCACAGTCCACCTATGAACCATTAGCCACCAAAAGCACCACAATCCAGCCTGCACCAGCCACATCCATCCCACACCGGCACCATTCCACCTTCATTTCGGCCCACTGCCACCAGCATTCCAGCCCGCAGCAGCCCCCCCTTCCACATTCGAATAACCCCGAACCATCCCCCAACCACCTGCAACAAGCCCCCTTCCACCAGCATTCCGGCCCCCTTCCACCTGAATTCGAGCCTTCACCATCCCCCATCCACCCACAATCTAGCCCGCACCAGCCACCGCACCAGCCACCACACCAGCCCCTACCCCCAGCCTCCTGAAAAATACTCATGCTTGCCCTATGCCACCAGCAAAACAGCCGCAACCACCAGTTCCAGCCCTCACCAGCCCCGACCTCCTACATCCCAGCCCTCACCAGCCCTTACCACATGCCCAGAAGCCCCCAAAAACCTTCAATCCAGCCCACACCAGCCTTCTCCCACCTATTCCAGCCCGCACCAGCCCCCTTCCATCCCCCAACCGCATGCCTTCCTGCCCACACCATCCACTCCAGCCCGTACTAGCCACCGCACCAGCCCCCAGCCTACTGCATTCCAGCCTGCACCAACCCCATGAAACCTACAAAACAACCCCATACCACCTATTCAAACCAACATCAGCCCCCGGACAACCCCCACCAATTTCCCTGGACCCCGGACAGCCCCCCAGACAGCCCCCACCATCCTCCCTAGACCCCAGACAGCCCCCTGGAAAACCCCCCGGATAGCCCCCACCCTCCTCTCTGGACCCCTAACAGCTCCCGTACAGCCCCCAGGATGGCCGCCTCACCCTCCTTCCTAGACCCCGGACAACCACCCAGACAGACCCACCCACCCTCCTTCCTGGACCCCAGACAACCCCCACCCTCCTTCCTGGACCCTGAACAGCCCCCACCCTCCTCCCGAGACCCCTGAAACCCCCTTTGATATCCCCTGGATATCCCCCAGACATCCCCCACCCTCCTCCCTGAACCCCAGACAACCCCCCCCGGACAGCCCCCTAGACAGGCACCCAGACAGCCCCCTCCTCCTTAGACCCCAGACAGCCCCACAGACAACCCCACAGACAACCCCCTAGATAGTCCCCCCAAACCTCCTCCCTAGAGCCCAGATCCCAATCTAATATCTATTCAAGATCCACCCTAAATCCAAACGGAAGAGATAGTTTTAGAGATTTGGAAGAAGATGAGAGAAGAGTGCAAACACTAATCGAAAAGAGAACACAAGAAGGGGATAAGACTCAACTGGATCTTCAATCCACACTTGACGACACTCAAAATTCCCAAGTGATATGTATGATTCAACCCTGCCTCAAACCGAGGCACGGTGTGGTGGGTACCACTGAAAGTGTCTCACTTTTATTTGAAATGGACATCATTTTAAATGAAAACTACTACTGACATACATAAAACTGACCAAACGCATTCAAATTCTATTTATAATTTAGAACAATAATCCATGGGTCATTTTTGACATGTACGATTCAACTCTGCCTCAATACGAGGAACGGTGTGGCCAGTACCACTAAAAGTGTTTCCCTTTTATTTGAAATGGACAACATTTTAAGTGAAAACCCAAACTGGCATACGTAAAACTGAACAAACACATTCAGATTGTATTGATACATTATAACAATGATACATGGGTCATTTGTGACATGTAAGATTCAAACCCACCTCAATCTAAAGCACGATGTTGCCGGTACCACTCAAAGTGTCTCATTTTTATTTGAAATGGTCAACATTTTAAGTGAAAACAACAACTAGCATACGAAAAACTAAGAAAACGCATTTGGATTCTTTTTATATTTTAGGAAAATGATCCATGGGTCCTTTGTGACATGTAAGAGTCAACCTAGACTCAATCGAAGGCATGGTGTGGCTGATACCACTCAAAGTGTCTCAATTTTATTTCAAATGGACAACATTTTAAGTGAAAACAACAACTGGCATACAGAAAAACTGACCAAACGCATTTGGATTTTGTTGATACTTCAAAAAAACGATCCATGTGTCATTTTGGACGTGTAAGAGTCAAAATTTCATAAATCCGAGGCATGGTGTGGCCGGTAACACTCAAAGTTTCTCACTTTTATTTGAAATGGACAACATTTTAAGTGAAAACAATAGTTGGCATATAGAAAACTGAACAAACGCATTTGGATTCTATTGATACTTTAGGAAAATGATCCATGGGTCATTTGTGGAATGTATGAGTCAACTCTGCCTCAATATGAGGCACAGTGTGGCCAGTACCACTCAAAGTTTCTTTCTTTTGTTTAAAATGGATACTCTTATAAGTAAAAACAACCAGAAAAAGGAAAACTAACCAAAAACATTCCTATTGTGTTGATAATTTAGGAAACCGATCAATGGGTCAATTTTGACATGTATTAGTCAACTCTTCCTCAATCCGAGGTGCGGTGTGGCCAGCACCACTCAAAGTGTCTCTCTTTTGTTTCAAAAGGACATCATTTTAAGTGAATACAACAACAGACATGAATAAAACCAACCAAATGCATTCTAATTCTATTGAAACTTTAGGAAAATGATCCATGGGTCATATGTGACGTGTACGAGTCAACTCTGCCTCAATCTGAGGGCCGGTGTGGCTGGAACCACTCAAACTGTCTCACTTTTATTTGAAATGGACATGATTTTAAGTGAAAACAACAACTAACATACGGAAAACTTACCAAACAAATTATAATTGTGCTGATACTTTAGGACAATGATACATGGGTCATTTGTGACGTGTAAGAGTCATCCTCGCCTCAATATGAGGTGCTGTGTGGCCATCACCACTCAAAGTATCTCTCTTTTGTTTAAAATGGACTTCATTTAAAGTGAAAACAATAATTGGCATACGGAAAACCAAATAAACACATTTATATTCTAGTGAAAATTTATGAAAACGATTCATGGGTCATATGTGATGTGTACGAGTCAACTCTGCCTCAATCTGAGGTGTGGTGTGGCCGAAACCACTCATAGTGTCTCTCTTTTGTTTAAAATGGACAATATTTTAAGTGAAAACAACAACTGATATACAAAAAATTGACCAAACACATTCGGATTCTATTAAAACTTTTGTAAAACGATCCATGGGTCATTTGTGACTTGTATAAGTCAACCCCGCCTCATTCCAAGGCACAATGTGGATTTTATCAATCTAACTATCCCTCTTTTGTTTAAAATGGACATCATTTTAAGTAAAAACAAATGGAAAATGGAAAACCGATCAAACATTTTCCGATTGAGTTGATACTTTAGAAAAACGATCCATGGGTCATATGTGACGTGTACGAGTCAACCGCTCCTCAATCCAAGGCACGGTGTGGCCAGAACCACTAAAAGTGTATCACCTTTATTTGAAATGGAAAACATTTTAAGTTGAAACTATAACTGGCATACAGAAAACCAACCAAAAACATTCATATTCTTTTGATACTTTATGAAAATGATCCATGAGTCATCTATGATGTGTATGATTCAACCCTGCCTCAATACGAGGCACGATGTGGCCAATATCACTCCAAGTGTATGTATTTTGTTTAAAATGGACATCATTTTAAGTAAAAACAACTGGTATATGGAAAACAGACCAAACATCTTTGGATTCTGTTGATACTTTATTTTTGGGTTATTGTATTCTTGTTTTTGAATTCAATCATGAATGTGTTATAGAAAATGCAATTTTTTATGTGTTCTTAATTTTGTATAACTCACCCCCTAGACACCTCCACCACCTTGACACCCCCACCCCTTGACACCCCCACCCTGGGACACCCCAAACCCCTTGTATTTAATATTATATATGTGTTATATATAATTCATAATTCTTTATGAAACATAATTCATTTTTATGTATTAATGATTCATAATTCAGAATTCATTACATAATTCATTCTACATGTATTCAATTGAGAATTCAATTTTGAATTCTGTATTTCATAGGGTAATTAGGTTCATATACATGATTATAATTTTGGTACATTCCATGGTTATATAAGTATCATGTTTTTATGTGTGCTATAGTAAGTGTTTTTGTTGTTGTTAAGCATGTATGCTGGTGCATGTTGTTGAGTGTGCAATGGAGGAGATTTTTGGTGGTTGGTCTGCCAAAATCTGGAAATACACCATGCCAACGGTTTACTAAAATCGTTGGTATCGTGCTGTATGTATTTTTACCAATGGTTTTAGTAAACTGTTGGTAAAACATGAAAATGATAGTATTGACAACGGTTTTATAAACCGTTGGGAGTACTCTGATTAAACTACCTTTCCCAAAGATTATACTAAAACCGTTGGTAATGGGTTATCCCAACGCCTTACTTACTAACGGTTTGACAAACCATTGGTATATAGTATACCAATGGTTTGGCAGCCTTTTCCAATGGTTTTAATCCATTGGTATAGCCTTAGTTTCTAGAAGTGTAGAAATGTTATGTTTCCTTTATGATTATTTAATGAGTTATGATTATGTTATGGTTCTTGGGAATTATTTACGTATACAGGGGGTTCCATGATAAACCTAGGGAGAGTGTGGTCAAGATATATCACTAATGAATTGGGTAATATGATGGAGGTAAACATTAATTTTTCTCCTAAGAGATTTAGGCTATATAATGTGATGGGTATTCCAAACATAACTCCCTTTTTGGCTGTGAAAGTTACAATGTAATTATGTTATGGATGCCACCCATTACCTTTATGATTTATGATTTCAATGTGTTATTCACAAATATTATGATTTCATGAGGTATGTTATGGATCTTATGTTTTATGATTTAAAAGTTTTGTTTCATTGATGTGTATGTATTAATGGACTAATGTTTTCTTTCCTTATTTTATATCCCTAACTGAGCTTTTTTTCTCATCCTATATTTTTGAAATGTTTTTTCACAGGGTATAAGGAAGGGTATGATAAAAGAAAAATTCCAGAATATTTATATCATGAAAATAATAATTGTTTTATTTTAAAGTTTTTTATATTTTGTTAAAAAAATTGGATAGGGAAGAAGTTTCTAATTTGTAATTATTGAAATGTAATGTAATAGTTATGGACTAATTCTATAAAACTCTAAAACTAAAAAAGATTCTTAATGTGAATTCTTGAATTAACACAATATTATGTAATGTTTAAGGCTAGGGCCTTATAGTTGGTATCCGAGGTTGATTTAGATAACTTTAGAGGTTAGGGTGTTGTTTTAGCATAAGTGACATAACCATAGTGGTTATCATATTAGATAGAGTCATAGTTATTTTAGATAAATTGAATGAGTATAAAATAACATGAATAATCATATATTAGTTTTTACCCTCCTCATAAGATATTATATGATGATTTTACTGATATACTCACATTGACCTTTTTGGTTTTAGTAAATGGATAGATCTAGCAGGCACCAAAGTAACAATAGATGTGAAGGAAACTGGTGTGGTTTTCTGAATAATGAACCAAATGAAATAGGAGATGCAATGAGAACTATTTTGGTTATTCACAACCAACTATCTAGAGTCATGGTTGGCCACTTGAACCATAGTGATATTTCTAATGCATCGTATATGCGAGAAATGAATCCCTATGGAAGTTCTGATAATAATCATAAAGGTAAGTATATTCAAAAACCTATATGTCAAGGATGTGAAAATAAACATCTAAGAAAATGTTTCAAAGGGACAAGAAGATGTTTTAGATGTGGTAATTAAGGTTATAAAGTAATTACCTACCACTGAAAAAAGGAAGCGTTCAGTTAACTCTAGAAAAGTGAAATAAGTTATTTCTAAGTTATCAATTGAATGTTTTAAATTTGGTATGCATGGACAATATGAAAATAAATATCCTTTGAAGAAGCTTCGAGAATGAGATTAGTAGGACCATACAAATACTTGTTTTCCAATACCTAATTCCAATCCAATTGAATATGAGGAAACAAAAAATTACCTATGAAATGTAAGAATTATTTCTTTGCTCATGTTTTAAAATTGTTGAAATATTATGAAATTACACATGACTTTGTTTGTAGGAAATAATTATTACAAAATAAATTGGAAAAAATTGTTAATGAATGATATAGAATGATGGATTATTAAGGCGTCTACATTTTAGAAATTCGAGAGTTATGTTAGATATCTGGGTGATGAAATGCTTAAATGTATTAATTATATTTTGTTGATGGGATTGTATTAGAAGACTTTTCTATTGTACGTGTAACCCTGAAGATTTTTTATGTGAAAATTATATTTGAGGAATAATTATCTTTTCTTTGGTGGATATAGTTTTAAAAAAAGAATTTGGGTTTATATGATCCTTGAATTTGAGGCAATTACGAGTTATTACTATTTGGGATACAAATACGAGGTATTATATAACATTAGAGGTTAAAATATGTTATGGTTATTTTTGAGAAATTTATATCATTTTAGGGAATTTTATATAATTATATAGTTGTTGAAAAAGTACAACACGCAAACCATGTGACTACCCATCATGCCAGACAAATCTGTAGGAATCGAACCCCCAACCAAAGTGCAACATAGATTTATCACCTTCCACTAACCTATATGAAGTCCCTAGTTAGTATGTCTTTTTATTTTTAGTTAAATGATTTTATGGATCAAGAGTAAGTTTATTTTGGATCTCATGTTCTATAAAATAGATATCCTTAGTATAGGAAAATTCTTTAGTGATTAAGTGATAAGGATTATTTTGGAATACGTTCTCTGTTTTGGGAACACTATATGACTAAGGAAAATAGAATACTATGGAATTTAATTTTAGGAGTAATGGTTTAATTTTATTTTGGAAGAATCTATATAATTATTGTGGTGATTTGCATTATTTATGAAAATGTATAATCTATCATATAGAATATCGGATTAGGTTAATTAATTTTCAGTATGATACGTTTAGAGTAGTCGATGTTATTTGGAGATACATATTATGATTTATTGTGGTAGACTATGTGATCAAATACTTCTAAATTTTGGGTTTCAAACTTAGTTTAGATTATATTGAATAATTTTATGGACAATCATGTATAGAATAGTCTTTGTTGAACTTTGGGTTTTGTTTGCTGATTTTTTTAGATTAAGAGTTGTGTTTTTTTATAAAGTATTATCCTTTTTGGGGATTATCTGATCTTGTACCAACCCTTTGGTTTTGGTTAACGTCTAAAGAAATGGGAAATATAAATATTTCATCTTTTAAGGATTATGTGATTCTCTATAATTTTATTCTAGCAGTTCAGATGTGACGACGTCATATTGAATACTCATCAATTGGAGAAAATATGAGTTTGTGGTAGAAATTTATTAAAGGATTAAACTATACTTGAAATGAAAGTATATTTATTTATGTTCTTATTCTAAGTAGTGAAAGAATAACTCAATTTTATGAAAAAGGAACTTAAAACAAAATTTTTTTCAATCTACGTTTCCTACCGGGGAATCAAAGACCATTTAACTCATCACAAGTTTGTGGTTTTCCTGTTGTTAACATTATCTAAATCATTTTTTTTTCACTCTCCATCATAATTTTATTTTTTTTTCTATTCCATATCCATGTTTTCATTTAATCAGAGTATGTGTTATCTCATGTGACCTTTTTACCTCTCTTTATTTCTTTTAAAGTGATAGTTTTATTAACTCTTTTTCCAATGTGGGACTTTCAATGGTGTTTCCGAGCCCAATTTAAAAACTGCAAGGATGAAATTTGTAAAAGGGGGGAAGGATGTAATGATGCAGGTATTTATAGAATAATACATTTTGATTTATATGAACACTTATGAATAATTTATAATTTTTATATTAAAGAGGATGCTTCATCTTATAGAATACTCAACACACAACAATGGGTTTTTTTGAAATCATACGTTGCACACAACTTTGAGTTATACCAAAAAATAATATAATAATATTATTATTCTAAATGGTAGTTAATGTCTAGACATTTTATTAGTAGGAATGAAAAAAACTAACTAAAATATGATTATACATGTTTGTTAAATGTCTTAAAATTTATCCAACAAATTTAAGAGGCATAAAATAAGAATGAATTCGATTTTAAGCATGAAACACTCTAGTATTTTTAAAATGTCATTTTACCACCTTTTGATGGTGAACCCTTTTTAAATATAGTTTTGGTCAGTCTTATATGTTATATTTGATAAAATAAACTTCTTATATAGAATAATATCAATAAAATTTACTTTGTATGAAATTTTGGTATTTTTCAGATAAAGTACATTTTTTATGAATAGTGAAAAAATATTGCATTTTAATTCAAAACTATCTTTTCATATAATTTATTTATATAGTTATATTGTACTTTTAATTGGTTTCAAAGTAGAATTGAATTATATTTTTACAACCTAATAAAATTTTGGTCATTTTAAATAATTTCACTTTTAAATTTGATATAAAAACATGTCAATATTTTGATAGTTATTACTTCTTAAAAATCCTCTTTTTTGTTTAAACAATAGGAATTAATTTTAAATTAATGACTAAAAATTTTGTGTTTTGAATATGGAAAAATGGATTCCGTATTTCGAATCAGGAGTTCCAAATTGTGTAAATAGGTACCTTTTATTTTTAGACATTATGAAGAGTAACTTCAGTAAATATTCTATTACCATGGTTAATGGGTAAATCTGGTAAATAAGGGTAAAAAATAATATTCTAATAATATTAAACTATGATAAAACCTCTCATAACCCTATTGGGTGAGATATTTCATACCATGGTCATCCTTGGGTCGATTTTAGGACCTAATGGAGCCACTTGTGTGTGAAAATTACATTTAATTACTTTTAATTTAAGGTTAAGGAAAATATAACCTAAACATGTCTATTTTTCTAATACCATTTTTATATTGGGTTATATAAGGGATAATTTCTCCTATAAATAGTAATTATAAATATGAAAATATTTCCTACATCAGGGTATTTTATTTATTATTTTTATATATCAAATAAATAAATTTATTTCTGAAAAAATGATGATGTAGTTATTACCATATTAATGAATGATTTAAATAAATGATATTATAAATATTAAAATAAGATTATTTTGAAACTTTTTATGACATAAACAAATTTTAGGGATTATTTTGACTTTCTATATTTTAATTAATTTTTTTTTGGAATAATCATGTTTTATGGTTTTTTAAAAAGTCTTGATTTGAATAGTATGAAAATTGACATAAATGTGTTTTTAAAACAAATACTATTTTATTAAATGATATAATAGTAATAAAAATATAATATTCATGAAAATGACTTTTTTAATTTTTTCAATGTCATTAATGAACCACTTGAGGTTCTATTAGCATTTTATACTAACTATATTAACCATATAGTATGAATAAACATGAAGATATGGTAAGAATTAAATTAGTTAACTAACGGTTAAAGCTAAAAGATAATGTTAATTTTTTGACCTAGAATTTTCTAAGACCTATTGGTTGAGATATTTTCGAACAAAAAGCATCTTCTATTTTAAATAAATGACTTTGGGACCATTTTAAATTGAAAATAATTTTATAATGAAATAATATTTCAATACCTTCCTATAGTGCTCTTCCCCCCTCTTATAAAAGGACACCACCTCTAACCCCTACTCACACCTCTAAAGACCCTTGGCTCATCGCAACCCTACAAAATTTATATCCAAAAATCCCTATATTATTCATAGAAGTCTCAACTTGGGAATAATGCAATTTAAGGAATCCATTTTTCTTAAGTCAATAGTAGTTACCCAATTTGAGGTAATGTATTCTTTCAAACTTCTTTCATTTATTTTACTTCTACAACAAACTAAACTATATTTATTTCATTATTTTATAGAAAAATAATTATATTAAATATAATTCTATGTTTTTATGATAATTATTCTAAATAAACTTACGCACACCTCCATCTAATTGATACGAACATTCTGTTTCTGTGTACGATGAACTACTGCCCCACAAAAGGATAATTGTTCTATTTTTCCCTACCACCTCTCATGGTGGCCATTATGATGGATATTTATTTATATGTGACAAATATTATATTAATATTGTCTCAATGTTTTTTTATTTTTTATTTATATCATACATTTATGGTTTCTAGTATGGGTAAATATGATAATTTCATTTGAGGAAGTGCGGACTACCGCCCCCTCAAAGTGAAATGAATCGTTCATGCCATATATGGTACATATAAAGGATAGTGTTAATGAAATTATATGAAAAATATAAAATATTATATTATACTATAATTATAATATACCTATGTATCATTATGTTATCATTCCATTAAATATGAAATAGAAATGAAAGTAGTGTTCATGCGTATGTACGACTTACCATCTCCATAAAAGGTGCATTTCATTTCTTATCTCTAAATGTTTTGGACTATTATTAATACATATATACTAGATATATATGATATCTAAATCATGTCATTTGTTATATAATTTACTTTTTACCACAATGAAAATTTGTAATTATAACAAGTTCATTTTCGACTCAAGTACCCAATCTCTACAAAATGACAGAAATTAACTTAAATAATTATTAAATTTTTATAACATGGTAATAAGTGATATAAAAGGAATAATAAACTTGAAAATTTTTATAAATCAGTAAGAAATTAACTTAAGTTTATTATAGTGGAAGAAAAAGGAACATACATGACGAATTAGACTCAAGGTAAGGGAACCTTTCACCCTCCTCTCTTAGTCAAAGACTTCTTTTATGTTATGTATTTTAATTTCAATTATCTTATGTTGGGATATTTTCTTATATATCTTTATTTCTATAAATTTTATTTCCATGTTATGATATACTCTTTTATCTTTCATCAACGCATTTTCGGAATTTTTATGTAACACTGTTAGGCTACTGAATTTTCATAAGGGACTTCATCTCAATCTCATTTCATTGAGGCATATTTTGATGTATACACGACTTTATTTTATACGGTTTATAAAACCCATTTAATTTTAATTTTATTAAAAGGGAATATTTTTTCTATGAATATTTTACTAAATGACAAAAATAATGTTTCTTTTTAACATACTCGGTGACAACAGTTTTTCCACCGCCACATGCATTATTTGATATTTGGATTCCTTAAAAAGATGTAACAGTTATAAAAGGAAAATAAATACCATATAACCTTTTTTTATGTATTTTGGCATTAAAAATGTTTTCAATAATGGATTTATTATGTCAATATATTAAAATGATATATTAGTGATTGCAATGTGGAAATGTTATCTTACCATTATAATTATTTTATGTATTATGATAATGTTATGGTTATTGGTAATTGTTTACATATACGGGTGGTTTTTTGATAACCCTAGGGTGGGTGAGCATGAGATAGATCTCCAATGCATTGGGTAATGTGATGGAGGTTAACATTAATTTTTCTTCTAAGTTATTTAAGGAATATACTTTGATGGGTATTCCAAAAGTAACTCCCTATGTGGCAGTGAAAGCTATAATGTAAGTATGTTATAGATGACACACATTAACTTTATGATTTATAATTTCTATGTGTCATTAAAAAATATTTCAATTTTATAAGGTATATTATAGATCAAGTGTTTTATGATTGAAAAGTATGGTTTCATTGATTTGTATGTATTGATGGGCTAATGTTTTCTTTCCTTATTTTATATCCCTTACTGATATTTTTTGCTCATCCCATGTTTTTGAAATATTTTTCACTGGGTATAAGGAAGGGTAAGATAAAGAAAGAATACAATAATATTTATATCATGAAAAGAATTATTGTTTTCTTTTATGGAGATTATTTTTTGTTAAAGAAATTGGATATAGAATAAGCTTATACTTTGTAATTTTTGAGATGTAATTTAATTGTTAGGGACAAATTCTCTAAAACTCTAAACCTAAAAAGAACCTCAAATTGAATTATTTATTTAACTCAATATTATGTAATATTTAAGGCCAGGCCTTATATATCACCCTAGTGAAGGGGCTCTGTAATGAGAAGGTAAAAGGGTTATCTTACCCTAATTCCTCTTTTGGGCATATGATAATGTCAACAATAGTGGTAATGGGGGCATTTTATAAACCTTAAGGGAGACGTGTCTGTATAAGAGTTAGATGTGTAAGGTGGTTCACATAGGTTCTTGAGTGCTTGGTACTTGTGTGCATGAAATTAGGCCATGTGAACTTTGATGCATGTATCTAAGATATTATAGGAGTTGTTCAAAGGAGGTAAGTGCATGAACTATCTTGGATCACATCATCCAAAATATTCTACTTCAGAACACTATAAATTTTGATTTGTAGGTTCAGTTTAGATCCATAAGCAATCAAATCAAAGTTGACAAAGATAATTATGCCCAAAAAATAATTATTCTACCCTATAGTTAGGTTTTTTTGAGGCAAAAAATATTCCATAATTTATCTTAGTTTCATTATTAGTGGGAAGATTTAATGGTTTCTTATGAAACCCTTCTTCGGGTTTTCATATTCGTGAGTGAAATGTATGTTTCCTTGGGTAGTTTATGTTAATTAAATAAGAAACATTGAGGAATAGAATCTAAGATCATACAAAATTGAAAAATTGTTGGATAGCCTATTTAGAAATGTCAAGAGGAAATTTAAAATGGTTGGAGATCCTAATGCTATTACAAATATCCTCATAGAGAGGTTGTACAAAAATTTTATTTTATGATTCTTAGACTGAGTTTGTGGCTCGGCCTTGGATATGAAGACCTAGTGTCACTATGTATGTGGAAATGTTAGGAACCAAACAACACATATTTTTTATAAATATATTTCTCACATAGATCCATATCATATATTGGAAATATGTAATTTTATATTCTGATGAGAATTCAGATCCACAAGGGATCCATGGCTACACCGAAATAATGTTCAAGTACGTAAATAGGGAAGTTACCAGAGGAAAAATTTAGGGACACCTAAAACACAAGGATAGGATTTTAAGAGAGTATATTTTCTCCTAGAACTTTTTTATAGAATAAACCATTTTGGGGAATCCTTACATGGATGTGTTTTTCATACCTCAATATTTTAAAATAATACAATTTCTGGTTGAGTATATGATATGAAACATTGAGATTTAATGACTTTGAAACAATATTATTTAAATAAGACCATTATAATCTAACCATTTAATTTTTAGATATTAATATAACTAAATTAATTATAAAATTTATGTTCAATGTTTCTACTTAATACAAATGTATTGATTAATTTTTAAGAAAAAAATTATTCAATTTTTGGAAATTTCATTTTACGCTAATTTTTTTCTTCAAATATGATTTTAATTCTATTTATAAGAGAATATTATAATTAATTTATAATAATTTTATAAATTTTATATGATTAAAAAGATATAATTTATATAATAAAACTATGAAAATGTTACCACAATGATTAGGGTAAAACAGTTAGAACAAAGTCAAAACAATAAAATAATTAATCAAAATCATGAATAAGATTTAATACAATTAATTGGATTATTTCAATTCAGTAACCCTTTAATAGATTCTAAAATATTTAATTTTTTTTATTTACTTTGATAAATGACTTAAAATTAATTTTATTATAGGAAAATTCCAAAATGTCTCTTTCTTACTTCCAATATCAATAATATTTTCTATAAGTGGAAAATAAGTTTGGAATAGTTATAAAAGTTAATTTTGTATATGATTTTTTTTCATATGGTAATTAATTTTGAATTTTTATTGATGATATAAATTCCTTAATTTCTTAAGCAACACTGAGACAATTATTGTAAAAGTAGTAGAAATATCAATTAAATCATTATAAAAACATTAAATGTTACAATTTTTGGGTGATTGATAGTTTTAAATGAATTTTATTGATAAATATAATGTATTGGTGATGTGATAAAAGTTTATATTCAAATTATATTAATATATTGATATTATTCTAAAGTTAAATTTTGTGAATAATATTGAAAATGAATTTAGTTATATTTCATGTTAAATAATATTTTATTAAATGATTTAAAATTATTAAGAATTTATATTTTTATAGTTGGAAGGTATGTTTGTTATAGAATAAAACATTATATATTTATGGGGTAATTTTTCCTATATATTTAATTTATTATCCCTAAAAAAATTATCATGATAATTGTTAAAAGGGTTTACGAGGGTTCCAAACTAAGATATAAGTGTTATATATAACATAAAATTGGGTAAATTTTACTTAATAGAATAATTTTGTCCCATAATTATCCAATATTATAAATATATTGATTTGGTTCCACTTTAATATGAGAATTAATTCATATTAATTTAATACTTCAAGTAATTCTAATGGTGTCCCTCTCCTCTCTTATTAGGAGACACTACTGGAAATATAATATTTCCCAACGGTTCACAACCATTGGGAAATCCCCTCTAACCGTTGGTATATGATATACCAATGAATCTGATAACCATGGGGAAGTAAGCCGTTGGGAAAAGGTTTTCCCAACGGTTTACTGGAAACCGTTGGTATAGGCTCACAAAAGCCACCCTATCCCAACGGTTCTGCCAAACCGTTGGGATAGTTTTTCCCAACGGTTTGGGAGAACCGTTGGGAAATATCAGTTTTGGGATAGTTTTCCCAACGGTTCTCCCCAAACCGTTGGGATATCCCCATGGATGAACTCTTTCCCAACGGTTTAGAACCGTTGGGAAAAGAGATATTTACCAATGGTTCAATGAACCGTTGGTAAAAACTTCTTTAGGATTATATGTCAATGGTTTTAAACCGTTGGCATATCCTATGCTGCAAATTGTAGCAGCCTGCAATTTGCATAGCCCCTGTCCATCAGCCCCCTCTCCATCGGGCCTCATTTTGACCTCATTTTCAATCCAATTATTGTAACTGCAATAAAATAAAACATACATATACAATTACGAACAAATTCATACACATTTAATATATAATGGATCCTGAAACTATACACATCCATAACTAAATTAGAATTCATAACGTAATTATAAACGTACATAATTCATATAGAATTCAATTTAAAATTTAGATGACAATTATATGTGGAATCCGAAATTCAATTCATAATTTGATCGGTTTTTTCTATACCATATATTTTTACCTCAAATGATGTCCATTTTAAACAAAATACATACACCTAAAGTGATACCGGCCACACCGAACCTCATATTGAGGCGGGGTTGACTCATACACGTCACATTTGACCCATGGATCGTTGTGCTAAAGTATCGACACAATCTGAATGTGTTTGGTCGGTTTTCCGTATGACAGTTGATGTTTTTAACTTAAAATGACGTCCTTTTGAAACAAAAGACGGACACTATGAGTGGTGCCGACCACACCGCGTCTCCAATTGAGGCGGGGCTGATTCGTACACGTCACATATGACCCATGGATCGTTCTCCTAAAGTTTAAATCAAAACCGAATGCATTTGGTCAGTTTTCCGTATGTACTTAAAATGTTGTCCATTTTAAACAAAAAAGTGACACTTAGAATAATCCTGACCACACCGCGACTCAGATTCATCTCGGGTTGGCTCGTAAATGTCACATATGACCCATGGATCGTTGTGATAAATTATCAAAAGATTCTGAATGCGTTTGGTCGGTTTTGCGTATGCCAGTTGTTCTTTTCATTTATAATCATGTTCATTTTAAACAAAAGAGACAGAGTTAGAGCGGTGTCGGCCACACCGCGTCTCGGATTAAGACGTGGTTGACTTGTACACGTCACATATGACTCATGGATTGTTGTGCTAAAGTATCGATAGAATCAGAATGCATTTGGTTGTTCTTCCGTATGCCAGTTGATGCCTTTCACTTAAAATGACGTCCTTTTGAAACAAAAGACGGACACTTTGAGTGGTGTCAGCTGCACCACATGTCGGATTGAGGCGGGGATGATTCGTACACGCCACATATGACCCATGGATCGTTCTCATAATGTTTCAATGGAAACCGAATTTGTTTGGTCGTTTTTCCGTATGTACTCAAAATGGTGTCCATTTTAAACAAAAGAGAGACACTTAGACTTATCCTGGCCACACCGCGACTCGGATTCATCCAAGGTTGGGTCTTACACGTCACATATGACCCATGGATTGTTGGGATAAATTATCAACAGATTCGGAATGCGTTTGGTCGGTTTTCCGTAAGTCAGTTGATGCTTTTCACTTAAAATGACGACCTTTTGAAACAAAAGATGGACACTTTGAGTGGTGTCGACCACACCACGTCTCCGGATTGAGCTGAAACCACCGTGAAACATTATAATTATTATTCGTGACATGTACGCGCAGACGTCACGTCAATCGGACGTGCGGTTTGCGCGGTACGACTCAATATTCGTGTTTTAAGTGATGCGCGCGCTTCGTAAACGCGCGTGAGGGGGTCCAAACGGGCCGAACGAAGTCGGAATGGACTGAAATCAGACGAAAAATACGGGAGAGTGATTTATGAAGTGGTCGAGCAGACAGCACATCAATCGGACGTGCCGTGTGCCCGCGGTGACCGACAACGCAGTTCTGGTGTCAGAAACGGCCAAAACGGGCGTCCAACAGTCAAATTCATAGCGGACGACCTCAGATTGAGCTGAAACCTCCGTGAAAAATTCTAATTATTATTCGTGATGTGTACGCGCAGACGGCATGTCAATCGGACGTGCGGTTTGCGCGGTGCGACTCAATATTCATATTTTAAGTGATGTGCGCGCTTCGTAAATGCGCGTGAGGGGGGTCCAAATGGGCCGAAGGAAGTCAGAATGTCCTGAAATCAGACGAAAAATACGGGTGAGTGATTTCTGAAGTGTTCGAGCAGACGGAACGTCAATTGGACGTTCCATGTGCCCGCGGTGACCGACAACGCAGTTCTGGTGTCATAAACGGCCAAAACGGGCGTCAAACGGTCAAATTCATAGCGGACGACCTCAGATTGAGCTGAAACCACCGTGAAATATTATAATTATTATTCGTGACGTGTACGCGCAAACGGCACATCAATCGGACGTGCAGTTTGCGTGGTACGGCTCAATATTCGTGTTTTAAGTGATGCGCGCGCTTCGTAAACGCGCGTGAGGGTGGTCCAAACGGGCCGAACGATTTCGGAATGGCCTGAAATCAGACGACAAATACGGGTGAGTGGTTTATGAAGTGGTCGAGTAGACGGCACATCAATCGGACGTGCCGTGTTCCCGCGGTGACCGACAACGCAGTTCTGGTGTCATAAACGGCCAAAACGGGCGTCAAACGGTCAAATTCATAGCGGACGACCTCAGATTGAGCTGAAACCACCGTGAAACATTCTAATTATTATTCTTGACGTGTACGCACAAACGGAATGTCAATCGGACTTGCGGTTTGCGCGGTACGGCTTAATATTCGTGTTTTAAGTGATGCACGCGCTTCGTAAACGCGTGTGAGGAGGGTCCAAACGGGCCGAACGAAGTAGGAATGGCCTGAAATCAGACGACAAATACGGGAGGGTGATTTATGAAGTTGTCGAGCAGACGACACGTCAATCGGACGTGCCGTGTGCCCGCGGTGACCGACAACGCAGTTCTGGTGTCATAAACGGCCAAAACGGGCGTCCAACGGTCAAATTCATAGCAGACGACCTCAGATTGAGCTGAAACCACCGTGCAACATTCTAATTATTATTCGTGACATGTACGCGCAGACGACACGTCAATCGGACGTGCGGTTTGCGCGGTACGGCTCAATATTCGTATTTTAAGTGATGCACGCGCTTCGTAAACGCGCGTGAGGGGGGTCCAAACGGGCCGAACGAAGTCGGAAAGGCCTAAAATCATCAAAAATATACGGGAGAGTGATTTCTGAAGTGGTCGAGTAGACGGCACGTCAATCGGACGTGCCATGTGCCCGCTGTGACCGACAACGCATTTCTGGTGTCATAAACGGCCAAAACGGGCGTCAAACGGTCAAATTCATAGAGGACGACCTCAGATTGAGCTGAAACCACCGTGAAACATTCTAATTATTATTCTTGATGTGTACGCGTAGACGGCACGTCAATCGGACGTGCGGTTTGCGCGGTACGGCTCAATATTCGTGTTTTAAGTGATGCGCGCGCTTCGTAAACGCGTGTGAGGGTGGTCCAAACGGGCCGAACAATTTCGGAATGGCCTGAAATCAGACGAAAAATACGGGTGAGTGATTTATGAAGTGTCCGAGTAGACGGCACGTCAATCGGACGTGTCGTGTGCCCGCGGTGACCGACAACGCAGTTCTGGTGTCATAAACGGCCAAAACGGGCGTCAAACGGTCAAATTCATAGCGGACGACCTCAGATTGACTTGAAACCATCGTGAAACATTCTAATTATTATTTGTGACGTGTACGCGCAGACGGAAAGTCAATCGGATGTGCGGTTTGCGCGGTGTGGCTCAATATTCTTGTTTTAAGTGATGCGCGCGCTTCGTAAACGCGCGTGAGGGGGGTCCAAACAGGCCGAACGAAGTCGGAATGGCCTGAAATCAGACGACAAATACGGGAGAGTGATTTATGAAGTGGTCGAGCAGACAGCACGTCAATCGGATGTGCCGTGTGCCCGCGGTGACCGACAACGCAGTTCTGGTGTCATAAACGGCCAAAACGGGTGTCCAACAGTCAAATTCATAGCGGACGACCTCAGATTGAGATGAAACCACCGTGAAACATTATAATTATTATTCGTGACGTGTACGCGTAGACGGAACGTCAATCAGACGTGCGGTTTGTGCGGTACGACTCAATATTCGTATTTTAAGTAATGCACGCGCTTCGTAAACGCGCGTGAGGGGGGTCCAAATGGTCCGAACGAGGTCAGAATAGCCTTAAATAAGACGACAAATATGAGTGAGTGATTTCTGAAGTGGTCGAGCAGACGGCACATCAATCGGACGTTCCGTGTGCCCGCGGTGACCGACAACGCAGTTCTGGTGTCATAAACGGCCAAAACGGGCGTCAAACGGTCAAATTCATATAGGACGACCTCAGATTGAGCTGAAACCACCGTGCAACATTCTAATTATTATTCGTGATGTGTACGCGCAGACGACACGTCAATCGGAGGTGCGGTTTGCGCGGTATGGCTCAATATTCATGTTTTAAGTGATGCGTGCGCTTCGTAAACGCGCGTGAGGGTGGTCCAAACGGGCCGAACGATTTCGGAATGGCCTGAAATCAGACAAAAAATACGGGTGAGTGATTTATGAAGTGGTCGAGCAGACGACACGTCAATCGGACCTGCCGTGTGCCCGCGGTGATCGACAACGCAGTTCTGGTGTCATAAACGGCCAAAACAGGCGTCAAATGGTCAAATTCATAGCGGATGACCTCGGATTGAGCTGAAACCACCTTGAAACATTCTAATTATAATTCGTGACATGTACGCACAGACGGCACTTCAATCGGATGTGCGGTTTCCGAGGTACGGCTCAATATTCGTGTTTTAAGTGATGCGCGCGCTTCGTAAACGCGCGTGAGGGGGGTCCAAACGGGCCGAACAAAGTCGGAATGGCATGAAATCAGACGAAAAATATGGGAGAGTGATTTCTGAAGTGGTCGAGCAGACAGCACGTCAATCGGACGTGCCGTGTGCCCGCGGTGACCGACAACGTAGTTCTGGTGTCATAAACGGCCAAAACAGGCGTCAAACGGTCAAATTCATAGCGGACGACCTCAGATTGAGATGAAACCACCGTGAAACATTCTAATTATTATTCGTGACGGGTACACATAGACGACACGTCAATCGGACGTGCAGTTTGCGCGGTACAGCTCAATATTCGTGTTTTAAGTGATGCGCGCGCTTCGTAAACGCGCATGAGAGTGGTCCAAACAGGCCGAACGATTTCAGAATGGCCTGAAATCAGACGAAAAATACGGGTGAGTGATTTATGAAGTGGTCAAGTAGACGGCACGTCAATCGGACGTGCCGTGGGCCCGCGGTGACCGACAACGCAGTTCTGGTGTCATAAACGGCCAAAACGGGCGTCAAACGGTAAAATTCATAGCGGACGACCTCGGATTGACCTGAAACAACCGTGAAACATTCTAATTATTATTCGTGACATGTACGCGTAGACAGCACGTCAATCGGACGTGCGGTTTGCCCACGGTGACCGACAACGCAGTTCTGGTGTCATAAACGGCCAAAACGGGCGTCAAACGGTCAAATTCATAGCAGACAACCTCGGATTGAGCTGAAACCACCGTGAAACATTATAGTTATTATTCGTGACGTGTATGCGCAGATGGAACATCAATCGGACGTGCGGTTTGTGCGGTACGGCTCAATATTCATGTTTTAAGTGATGCGCGCGCTTCGTAAACGCGCGTGAGGGGGGACCAAACGGGCCGAACGAAGTCGGAATGTCTTGAAATCAGACGACAAATACGGGAGAGTGATTTTTGAAGTGGTCGAGCAGACGGCACATCAATCGGACGTGCCGTGTGCCCGCGGTGACAGACAACGCGGTTCTGGTGTCATAAACGGCCAAAACGGGCGTCAAACGGTCAAATTCATAGAGGACGACGTCGGATTGAGTTGAAACCACCGTGAAACATTATAATTATTATTCGTGACGTGTACGCGTAGACAGCATGTCAATCGGACGTGTGGTTTGCGCGGTACGGCTCAATATTCGTGTTTTAAGTGATGCGCGCGCTTCGTAAACGCGCGCGAGGGTGGTCCAAACGGGCTGAACGATTTTGGAATGGCCTGAAATCAGACGACAAATACTGGTGAGTGATTTATGAAGTGGTCGAGAAGACGACATCCAATATACAGCTCATGCTTGTAGGCTCTCCAAAGCTCGCCTAAATCCTTTAGACGTTCCAGTCGTGCACCCTCACCATCAGGAAAATTAAATCGAAGCTGAAATCAAAATATTAATTCATATAAATACAAAAATAATTCGTGGCATTAAATACAACAGATTTGTTTACCCATATCTCTGCCCAAGCTCTATCTTTGACCTCATGTGGAAAATGTCTCCATGACAGCGGGTTGGCGGGAATGATGTCGGAGTATTTGGCAAGCGTCGCCAGAAAACTCCGACATTGCTGCCCTGTTTTCTCAACCATCTGATTGTCTTCATTATATTCCACCATAACCTGTGTGCGACGGTTCCACACCGAACGCATGCGTGTACGCCCCCGCTCCCGCCTCCTTTCAGTAGATGTATCTGTCATGAAAGAAAAACAAATATTTTATCAAAACATGTTATAATGAAAATAAATATTTCTATAAAAATTTGTTAGGGTTTTATAAATATACCTGCGCTAGTCTGATCAATGAGTGGCGCTGGATCCACAGAACCTGATGAAACACCCTCTGGTGGAACAGGAGTCGAAGACGATGTAATATAAAGGCTCGGAGAGACAGAAGTAGAAGGAAAAGAAGATGGAACAGCTGTATGACCTGATGCTGACTGGGGAGTGGGAATCATCATGGGATGTGAAAATGATGGGGAAGAAGATGCAGAGGGTAGTGAAAACATGGGAGGCCTAAATATCACGTGTGTCCCTAACGACACACCGGGATCAGAATGTGGGAAGGCTGAAATGTCAGTGGGAGGGGCAGGGTCTAGTCGGGCACGCGCAGCTCTACGTCCAGCTCTGGTACGAACCCTCCTCGTACCACCGGCCTGAGTACTAGGACAAGTACTAGGCTCCTCGTCGAATAACTGTCGACGTAATGGTGGATCCTACAAAAAAGTTTACAAAAAAATTAATCACATGACATTATATATTCTGTATATATATATATATATATATATATTTTAAATAAAGTACTCACTGTAGGTACTAATGGTGGAATGCCCATCTCCTCCATCCGACGATTGTTCTCCGCCATTTTTTTTCTTCGTCTCTCTTCAATTGGCTGCATTTCCTGCATTTGAAAACAAATATGTAATTAATTAGAAAAAGAAAATTAATGTGTAATCCAAAAAACTAAATATATGAGGGAATGAGGGGATTCATTGGTAATTTAGCTATCAATTGTTTTAGAAGAGCTTGAATGAATTTAATAAAACATACAAGTTGTAATGTTCACCAAGTTAGAAATATTGTTTTATTTGGTTTGAATACAGTTCAATTCCAAATTAGAAAATGCAATTCAAATAAAACAACAACCAATAAATATTGAAAATTCACATAACGGTCAAGTCAGCTAAAACATATTTGTGATCAATACTAAATAAATATGAATATTACCAACCTTAACAACCCAACTCGAGGTAAACCAAAAGAATTGAGAACATGGATGAATGATTCTATATATTTCCAACCACAACTTCAGGTTCACAATCAACTATGACAATTGAGCTATTGGAGTCATCAAAAGAAATAAATGGATTGGTTCAAATGGCAATAGGGACAGTGTCAATTCCATCATCAGCATCATCAAAAATATGTCTTGGAATTACTTCAACTATGACACCAAATTCAGGTTGAAGTTGATCTTTGACATAAAAAACTTGTTTAGCCATTGCTACCAACACATATGGTTCTTTGGTAGCAAGAGTGAGGGTCATATTAATTACTCGAAATCCACAATCATCAATAAATGTGCCATGTCTCGTCATCGAATCAAACCAATGGCATTTCATCATTGTGACTCGTCCATGAGAGTAATAATCCAATATTATTAGTTTCTCAATGACTCCATAATAACCCACATTTTCAAGTCGCTGTCTACTATCTGATGCAATGGCATAACAATCTATTGTGGCAGTAACCATAATACCATCATGTTGTGTTCTCAGGTTTTTGGCTCGTTCAGTGACAATAAATCTGTACCCATTGATAACAATTGATTTACAGTCACGAACCACAGTATTAGGACCAAAAGCCAAAGCTCTTATTTCCACAGAGATAGAGTCCCCAGACAAACTCAATACCTACAATATAAATGATAGTTAAACTTATGTAAATATTGAAATAATTAATTTAAACAGTAATATTTTTACCTTCAATTTTAACCAAGCAGAAAACTCTTTTCTATGAAAAGTCTCTCTCCTTCTCAAAGATAAAGAACGATGCTTCCTATTTATCATTGTTTTATGTTCCCTGTAGATAAAAAAATATGAATAGTTTAACAGATATATATGTAAGATATACATATTCAATTTTGTTACCTGATATAGTCATCGAACAAATCACAATTGAACAAAACTGTGCAATGTGCCATCTCCCGCTCTTCATGGATTAATGTATTCAATGTATATGATCCAGGAATTCCTCCTGTTTGAAGAAGTGATGGAAAACTGGGTTCAATTTGCTCATATTGTTCTTCTTCATTTCTCATTGGTCTGTTCATTCTTGTAGTATGATCAGACAAATACATCGAACATAAATCCATACATTCTTGAGCTAAGTAACCGTTCACGATAGAACCTTCGGGATGATTCTTATTTTGAACATAAGACTTTAATGTGAACATATTTCTTTCAGTTGGATACATCCAACGAAAAGAAACAGGTCCTCCGAGAAGTATTTCAGTTGGAATATGGACAGTCAGATGCAACATGCATGTGAAAAATGATGGGGGAAATATTTTCTCCAACTCACACAAAATTAATGGGGCATCTGTCAACATTTTTTTCAAGAAATACTTGGACAACTTCTTAGCACAAAGATATCTAAACAAATGGCACAACCGAATAACACCCACCCTTACATTATTGGACAAAAGATGACAGATTGCTATTGGAAGCAACTCATGCAGTAGAACGTGATAATCATGAGTCTTCAATGATTTTAGCTTCAACTCTCTTCTGTTGACCCGTTTAGATATGTTGCTTAAATAGCCATCAGGAACTCTAATAGTCTCTAATACTTCCAAAAATTGTTTTTTTTCAGTAGGTGTCATCACATAAGAAGCACATGGAAGTTTCCATTTATTTTCACTGATACACACAGGATGCAATTCTGGTCTGATGCCCCAATCCACCAAGTCACATCGAGATCGTAAATCATCTTTTGTCTTCCCCTTGACATTTAGAAGAACTGAAAGCAACATTTCACATATATTCTTTTCAATATGCATTACGTCTAAGCAATGACGTAGCAAATTGGTTGACCAATAAGGCAAATCAAAAAAGATACTCCTCTTCCTCCAATTGTAACAGGTTTCTGTGGAAACATTCTTTCTCTTTCCAAATTTCATTTGACCCTTCCCGAACGAAAAACTAAAATCTTTAAATTCATTAAGCACATCAGTTCCAGACATACGCTGAGGTGGATCATCGGTCTCTATAGTATTATCAAATCTTCGACGATTCATTCTATATGGATGATCCTTTGGCAAAAAACGTCGATGTCCCATAAAACTGAAACTACAACGATGTTTCAGTCTTCTGGATCATGTATTCTTCATACAAACTGGACATGACAGTTTTCCCTTCGTGCTCCATCCAGACATCATTGCATAAGCCGGAAAATCATTGATCGTCCACATAAGTGCAGCACGCATCTGAAATATGTCTTTTGAACATGCATCATATGTGCGCACACCCACATCCCAAAGAAGTTTCAACTCTTTTATTAAAGGTTGCATGTATACATCAATATCAATGCCGGGATCAGAAGGACCATATATGAGTATACTCATGAAAGTGAAATATTTTTTCATACAAAACCATGGGGGAAGATTATAAATGTGTATAAAAACTGGCCATGTGCTGTGCGAAGTAAGCATCTGCCCAAACGGATTAAAACCGTCACATGAAAGACCCAACCTCACATTACGCACATCAGTGGCAAAATCAGGATGTCGAGCATCAAATCTCTTCCATGCAAATCCATCTGCAGGATGAACCAACTCATCATTAGTCTTATTTCTCTCGGTATCATGCCATCTCATTTTTATTGATATGTCATCAGACATAAAAAGATTATAGAGTCTGGGGATCAATGGAAAGTGCCACATTACTTTCTGTGGAACGCGGGATGGTGTTCCATCAGATTTTGACTTCCAGCGGGATGTGCCACATGTTATACATTCATTTCATTCAGCGGTTTCTTCCCAGAATAAATTGCAATCTTTCGGGCAAGCATGAATTTTGTTTCTGGAAAATCCAAGTTCTTTAACTAACTTCCATTCCATACAGTGGTTTGAGGGAATATCTGCATCATCTGGAAGTAAATCCTTCAAGAGGGTAAGAATTTAATCGATTGCTGTATTAGAAATCCCATAGATAGTTTTTCCATGAAACAATCGGATTAAAAATTCCAGCTTTTTCATTTTATCGCATTGTCGATATACTGGAGTCGTGGCAGCATCATTCAATTTTTTCACCCTATCAATATCATCATTTTCACTAGATGCATCAGTTGTCCTCATATCGACGTCTTCTTGAGTCAAAATCCTTTCTTTTTCATGATGACGAATAAACGGAAACTGATCATCTAACAAATTCTCCATTCCAGTCCTTCCATTTCGATCATCACCAATTTGAGATTTCATTTTCTCCCCATTGTGATACCACACAAAGTAGTTTGCTTGAAAACCATTTTTGGTTATGTGGTAGCTGACTTCTTCACGACTCAACCAAGGTCTACCAACACAATTGGAACATGGGCAGTGTATGCGACCACTATCTGAAGCATTGTGAAATGAAAAATATATAATGCTCTCCAAATTGTTCTGAAAATCGCTTGAGATATGATCGGTTTCATACACCCAACTTCTCTCCATTCTGTAAAAAGAATTCATATAAGTCGTTTTTTCATAAACAATTCAATAGGATTGGACTTTAATAGAAAATACATTTAAGTAAACGATAAAGGAAGAAAATAATCATGGTATCAACTACACATGTGAAAAAAACATACTAATGTGTTATTGAAAAAATGTAAAACCAACAAGAACTTAATGTGTTATCACATCAGATCATGCCTCATCCCATAACCATATTAGTAGGGTACCCTCGTGGACAGCCCCGCCCACCCCCGTGGACAACCCACCCACCCCCGTGGACACCCCCTACCCCCTAGACAGCCCAACCACCCCCGTGGACAGCCCACCCACCCCCCTCGACACCCCTTCTCCCTATGGACATCCCCCCACCCCCTTGGATAGCCCGCCCACCCCCTGGACACCCCTACCCCCTGTGGACAGCCCACCCACCCCCCTGGACAGCCCGCCCACCCCTCCTTGACAGCCCGACCACCCCCGTGGACAGCCCGTCTACCCATGTGGACAACCCGCCCACCCCCGTACCCCCCTGGACACCCCGTACCCCCCCCCCCCCGGGATAGCCCCACCCACCCTCCCAAACAGCCCACACCCCCCTCCCCTGCAACCCCACCACCACCACTTAGACATACCAACCCCCCCCCCCCCCCCGGACACCCCACACACCCCTCCCCCACCAGGACACCCCACCCAGACCCCCAGGACAGCCCACACCCCCTGGACAGCCCCGCCCACCCCCGTGGACAGCCTTTCCCACCCCCGTAGACAGTCCCGCCCACCCCCGTGGACAACCCACCCACCCCCGTGGACACCCCCTACCCCCTAGACAGCCCAACCACCCTTGTGGACAGCCCACCCACCCCCCTCGACACCCATTCTCCCTATGGACAGCCCCCACCCCCTTGGATATCCCACCCACCCCCTGGACACCCCTACCCCCTGTGGCCAGCCCACCCACCCCCCTGGACAGCCCGCCCACCCCTCCTTGACAGCCCGACCACCCCTGTGGACAGCCCGTCCACCCTTGTGGACAGCCCGCCCACCCCCGTACCCCCCTGGACACCCCGTACCCCCCCGGGATAGCCCCACCCACCCTCCCAAACAGCCCACACCCCCTCCCCTGCAATCCCACCACCACCACCTAGACATACCAACCCCCCTGGACACCCCACACACCCCTCCCCCACCAGGACACCCCACCCAGACCCCCAGGACAGCCCACACCCCCTGGACAGCCCCACCCACCCCCATGGACAGCCTTTCCCACCCCCGTGGAAAGCCCCTCCCACCCCCATGGACAACCCACCCACCCCCGTGGATTCCCCCTACCCCCTAGACAGCCCAACCACCCCCGTGGACAGCCCACCCACCCCCCTCGACACCCCTTCTCCCTATGGACAGCCCCCCACCCCCTTGGATAGCCCGCCCACCCCCCTGGACACCCGTACCCCATGTGGCCAGCCCACCCACCCCCCTGGATAGCCCTCCCACCCCTCCTTGACAGCCCGACCACCCCCGTGGATAGCCCGTCCACCCTTGTGGACAGCCCGCCCACCACCGTACCCCCCTGGACACCCCGTACCCCCCCTGGATAGCCCCGCCCACCCTCCCAAACAGCCCACACCCCCTTCCCTGCAACCCCACCACCACCACCTATACATACCACCCCACCTGGACACCCCACACACCCCTCCCCCACCAGGACACCCCACCCAGACCCCCAGGACAGCCCACACCCCCTGGACAGCCCCGCCCACCCCCGTGGACACCCCCTACCCCCTAGACAGCCCAACCACCCCCGTGGACAGCCCACCCACCCCCCTCGACACCCCTTCTCCATATGGACAGCCCCCCACCCCCTTGGATAGCCCACCCACCCCCCCTGGACACCCCTACCCCCCGTGGCCAGCCCACCCACCCCCCCTGGCCAGCCCACCCACCCCTCCTTGACAGCCCGACCACCCCCGTGGACAGCCCGTCCACCCTTGTGGACAACCCGCCCACCCCCGTACCCCCCTAGACACCCCGTACCCCCTGGATAGCCCCTCCCACCCTCCAAAACATCCCACACCCCCTCCCCTGCAACCCCACCACCACCACCTAGACATACCACCCCCCTGGACACCCCACACACCCCTCCCCCACCAGGACACCCCACCCAGACCCCTAGGACAGCCCACACTCCCTAGACAGCCCCGCCCACCCCTGTGGAAAGCCTTTCCCACCCCCGTGGACACCCCCGCCCACCCCCATGGACAACCCACCCAACCCCGTGGACACCCCCTACCCCCACAATCTATTATCCAAAACATATCAAATTGGTTTGAACACAATCCATAATTCCCACAATCCATTATCCAAAACATGTAAACGTTCATGATAGCCTCCCCCAACTCTGATTTACATGTTTTGAACACTCTCCTTCCAAACATAGAATACAAAAACGTTAAAGAAGTCTTCACAAACACAAACAATATCCTATTTAGATATTAATTTCAATAATCAATTAAACCACCAACACCTGGAAAAAATTTATTCATTAAAACAACTACAACAATATGGTTGGGATCAAATTTTACCTATTCGTATGGGGGTGTACCTGTTGGGATGGGGGTGCTGGTGTTCGGATTCGTGAGATCAGTGGAGTCGGATGGGGTTCGCTAGAGCAGCAGAGTGAATAGATTAGAGCTCTGTCCGAATGGGGAGAGGAGATTGCGATCTGGAATTTGGGGGAAACCTTTGCCAAAGGTTTATAAAAACCGTTGGCAAAGGCACACATTTCCCAACGGTTTCAGTGAACCGTTGGGAAATGTGTGAGTTTAGCACCCTTTCCCCAACGGTTCCAGTGAACTGTTGGGAAAGGGTCCGCATTTCCCAACGGTTCCAGTGAACCATTGTGAAATGTGTGAGTTTAGCACCCCTTTCCCAACGGTTCCAGTGAACCGTTGGGAAAGGGTCCACCGAAATTCCCTTTTCCAACAGTTTTGTTAAACCGTTGGCAAAGGCTCACTATACCAACAGTTTAATTAAACCATTGGTATACTACCGTTGGGAAAAGACCAAATTCTAGAAGTGAGACATCACACCACATCTTTTACACACACTTCTTGAGCCACATTTTTTTACCAAATGCTTCCAAAACCTATTATTAACTTCCGTTTAATAATTATATATTTTCTATTCTTCTGAATAAACCATCCCCATGCTCCTTAATAATATATCCAAAGGATGTCCTTCTATGAAGTGGTAATTATCTTAAATGAGCATTTTTATTTTACTTTTTTTCAAACCTCATTAAATTATTTAATAACAAATAAAATATAATAAAATGAATATATACTATATATTTAGATTTTTTATTTAAATTAAATAACCTTATTAATCTCATTTTTCCATAAAATGGTAAGATAAACCATCATTCAAGCATACGTGTAGAAAACCGCTTTAAAAACAATTAAATTTATTTTCTCAACACCGCCTTTCTTGGATTGTCATTTGGTTGGTTTTAACAAACATATATATATATATATATATTATCTTAATGAAATAATTATTATTTTGGAAATATAATATATCACTCATCAATAAATCATTCACATAGTTAATAATAAAATCATCACACATGCGTACATATAGACTACCGTCTCCATATAGTGATGAACATTGTTTTTCAAAAAACCCCTCTCATGAAAAGTCATGGGGATAGTTTTAATGAAGTTATTTGATATTTATAAAAATATAATTATTATGGAAAGATAATAATTTATTTTTTCTATATTTTCCATCCAATTAAATTAAAAATATCACTTTTGTTTACATGCGGACAACTACCTCGCTAGCCGATGTATTTTGTTTTTCACGAAACTTTTCAAAAATGTATATAAAATTCTATATTATATATAAAAAATAAAATTAATTCATTATTATTATTCTACATATGATGTAAAAATTACCCCTTAAAACATGGTATATGTACCAAATTCATTTTTCAATTTTGAACAGAAATTCATAAAATAACCAACACGGACTTAACTGATTATGTAAATAAGTATGTCATTGAAATAAATGAAATAAATTTTTTAAGGATAAGTGAATAAATATGAGTTTTTTTTAATTTATTAAATAATAATTAAATGTTTATTATATATGAGTTAAAAGATACACATAGAATGGTTAGACTTGTGGTAAGGGGTTTCATAACTCAATATCCTTTCATTGGGTTAACACACTTCTTCATTATATTTATTATTCCATGATATTTGTGAATTTATATATCATTTTTTATGATATATTTTTACTTTTTATATATATTTACATATTTTGATATAATCACTTGACAGATTAATTATCACTTCAATTTTTATGATCTTTATTGGGGGTTTCTTTGTCTCAATCTCATTTTATTGAGACATATGTCATGTAACACTCCATCAATTCACTGTATAGTGTACATACTACCCATTGAATTAATTTGGATATATTAATTCATCAAATTATTTGTATTTGCATATAAATATACAATTTTTTCTTTTAATTACTTTTATTCGAATGTTATAAAATCGATAATGGATTTATGCTACAATCTCATTTATTTTAGAGATTATGTATATCCAAGGTTCATTTGGGAGAAATTGTGTGGTCCTACATTATTGAAAAACATATATATTATAAAAATAAATTTATTTATAATATTTTCATGATTTATGTTCATTTTATGTTACTTTTTACTAAAAAATATCAAAACAATATTTTTAATTAAAAATTGACCATATTTCTTATTTTGGCCAAAAATATTTTCTCTTAAATATCTTTGATATTTAAAATGTCTTCAAGAAATTTTTTTTGATGAAGAAAATATTTTTTAAATTAACTTTAAAATATATATTAATTTCCTTCCAAGGGTTTAAAAAAATATTTCTATTATTTTTCAAACAAGGTACTTTTGGATTTTTTTGGAAGTGTGAAAGGTTTATTTGTTTTAACATCTACCAAATAAATGGAAATTCCCACTGTTATAAATATTATTTTCATCAAATGTTTCTTTAAAATTTACCATGATTATATTTAAATGAAATTTTTTTGTCTATATTTTTTAAAACATTATCAAAATAAAAGAAATTTTATTTTTTTTTCAGAAAAATGTCATAAATGTTCTTTTCAAAGTATTTTTAATTTATATAAATATCCTTAATTGTTTTATTATGACCCACTAAGTAAATATTAAAATGGTAGAAAAATTAATTTTTATATGGAAGGATTATAATTGTTTTAAATTTATTTTCATTGAATTATTCTCTTTTACCTGGTTTAATTAGTCTAAAAATGAATGATTGTTGTTATCACGGGTGTCATATAGAAACGTTTAAGCTTATAATTTTATTTATTAATTCTATTGTACGTGGGTATATTCCTAAATTATTGGTCGGTGGTTATGTTATAATACAATTTTGTGTGGTTACATTATAACCAAGGATAGGTTGGTCCATTATAGCCTTCAAATGGAATGGGGAATGTGTTAGAGTTAACTGTTATTATTTAATCCTGATAGATGATTGAGTTAACTATTGTATGTCACTAATAATATATATTGAACTTTAATTAATATGACAATATCCTAAGAGATTATAGAGTCAGATGATGTAAATTAATCTTAATATAATGTATGAATTATCTTATTTAGGTGATTCTATGATGAATGTTTGATATTCAAATTTTCTAACACAATTTATTTATTTTTATAATATCTTTTAATTTTTCATTTGATCATAGATTATTTTAAAATGGACTCCGATTATTGAATCATATGTATCTTATATTTTTTAAATGATTTTTTTATTTCTCATTGTGTATGTTTCGGGTTTTGACAGGTATCAACTATCTTATGTTATGCTTATGCACTTTGAATATGTTTTCATAACCTTTTCTCATATTGACTCATAATGTTCTCCTAAAATTTATTAATTTGATAATTACTATGTTTAACCATGTTGTTCATTTGATTTATACCATATTATATTTCTTTTACTAGAGTTAGAAATAAAATTTTATGCAAGATATGTCTAGAAGGTTCTCATCTAGGTGACGATGACGAATTAATGTGGAATTAAAAAAACTTGTTATAGTGTGAAAATGCCCACTTAATGACCTGGGTTTTATTTTATAATAGTTTTTACTAATTTTTAAAGTTTTAAACCTAAATTCTTCTTAGGTATATAAGTGATCAAAAATTTTTGTTCGATGTGGTATGTTTTGGATAGATACAAATGGGTCACCTTTATCTATATCAATACTAGAAATTGAAAGATTATTTTTTTATCACCAAATCCAAGAGTATGGGTTGATGGATTTTATAGTGGTTATAAAATAAGGGTATAAATAAAATTAGTGATTAAGATATTTTCATTTGAGTTTACCTTAAGGGTTATAGATATTATCATGTGTTTTTATTATTTAAGGTTGATCATAATTTAAAATGAATAGGAACCCCTGTTTTAGGTTCCAATTGATGTTGTTTTGTGGAGATTAATGATATTTTATGATTTTTTATTGGCATGATGTATATGTATCCCTTAGTTTTAACATTAAGGATTATTTTAGAATAATTCTATTACATATTTGGGTTTCATGTTATAATTTATGTGAAAGCATTTGAGGATAAAATATTCTTTAATGTTGTGGTTAATTGAGAAATCGGGTTATTTTTTAATAGAATGATGTAAGTTTAACCATTGGAGTTATTATTAAAAATTTGGATTAAATATATTATATATTTATGCTAATGTTTTTTAAGTTTGTTTAATATATTACCCTATGATAACATTTTTGTATATACTAAATACATTAGTATTATCTCTTTATCCTTATATAAATTATGAAAAAATCGTTTATAGGTAAAAATAAATATTTTTTTGAAAACTATTTTTAATTGAATAATGTTTTTCTATTTTAATTAATTTTTTAAAAATATGATAATGAATTATTTAAATGAAAAATATAGATTATATATATAAATATATAAATGAAAATTTATATAAAGATTATTATTAGTCATAAAGTTAATTTAAGATCATCTTATGCTTGAAAATGTATTTTTATGAGAAATTGTTTTTTGTACGGTTTTGAGAGTTTATTTTTGGAATAATTTTCAATACTTATAAAAATTTTCTTTGAAAAAATGGAATTCATATTTTTAATCACGAGTATCAATTTATTTTTAAATAGAAACGTTAAATTTTTTGGAAATAATAGTAGCAACAGGGGTAAAATTTATCACCTTGGTAATGGGAACCTTTATTTTAAAAAAATACATGTTCATGGAGTTAAATGAATTATTTTTAAATGTTAATTTTAATTTGGTAACACAAGATTGACTTTTGTGAAGATAAGTTACATTTTTTTTCAAATTTAAAACTATTTTGGGTCTTTTCATTTAATGATATGGTTGGAAGATAACATTTAGTTTTTTCTTGATAAAAATTTAAAAACCTTCATTTATGTATTATATGACCAAAATAATTCAATAAAACCAATTAATTAATTTATTTTAAGTTAAAATTACTTTTGTACTTAAATCAGGTATTTTTTTAAAAATTATTTTCAAGCATTTTTATTCATATTTTAATCATCTTTTCTTACACCTATAGAAATTTTATCTAATAAAATGGATTAAATATAGGTAATTATCATTTAAAAATTTGGTAATATAAACCATTTTATATTTGTTCATATAATTGTGTTATCATGGTAAAAATTTGAGTTATCACAGTAAAGGTTAGAATATTTTTAACTTGATGATATAACTTTAAATATATCCAAAACATAACTAAATGTGACTGTATATGTTTATTTATACCCCATCAAAATATATATTCTAATATGGGTTTTTTGGTTCCACATTACATGATTATGATTTATATATTATTTAATCTTTGAAGTAATTCCATATGTATTATTTCCCTTATAAAAGGGAACCTCCTCTCCTCACTAATTCATAATGTTTGAGCATTATATCTATAACACACTAAGATTTTGTGTATTATTATTATTATTATTATTTTAACTAATTTATCTTTTTTGATATTTTAAATTTCAGGAAATACTAAATATAATTTATTTTATTAAATAACTATGTTTGGATTACGTTGTACGCAAAAACTTATTTAATCATTCTTTACTCACAACATAAACTTTGTCTTTCTCTACATATAACACCAATTTTAGCTTGGAGTATACACAAAAATGACTTTCCTAGATGAAGTTTGTAACACACAAGACCGCGGTTTACCAAACAACAATATATTATTAAAATATTATTCTTTAAAATAATAAGATAAAATCTTGATGATAAATTAGAGGTTATGAATAGTATTAACTAATATATAAAAATACATGTTTTACATAATATAATATGAATTGATAGGTTACCAATTAATTGTAAATGAATATGAAAATAGATAGAATATAAAAGGAAATATTATTATGGTCACAAAACTGTTTTACCCTAATAAATAAAATTTTAATTTATATCTATAAATGCACTCAGTGAAAAATTTATTTCACATGGAACAAACTTTGATTAAGTTAAATGCTACAAAAAATTGGCATATGACTTGGCGTATGTTACAAGCAATACCCACTAGGCGTACGATGTACGCAACAATGAGTTTTTTTGAAACATTTTTTATATAATTATTTAAATCAAATAATTATAACCTAGAAGTTAAACATAATTATATTAATGGAAATAAATATTCGTAAAATACTTTTTATAATTGTTTTATATTAATAAAACATATTGATAATGTAATATTTGATTTTTGTTAAAGTCGTTTTATGTTAAAAATAGTTTTTTCTTGAATAAACCACTTTTAATAATAATTTTTTAGACACAATTTTAAATTGAATTTGATAAATTAATGTTAATTTTTGAATTCATAGCATCAAAATTAGCGTAGGGTGATTTTTTGGTATTTTTCTGAGAAACTTCATTTAGGATGAATAGTTAAAAATACTATTTTTTCGTTAAAAACTACCTTTTGTTTACTTAAATATTAATTTTAAATGATATTGTGAATTTATTTTAAGGTTAAATTAGATATATATTATATATATTATTTAAATTTAATTCATTATAATCAATATCACTTTGATATTGAATAAAAAATCTAAGCAAAATTTTGAACAATTTTCTACTTTAAAAACTTGTTATCTCATCCCGTTTGCCGAATTAGCATTAATATTAATTTTTTCAACTTATGTGATAATAATTTTGAAAAATTAACATACACCATTTTATTCATTATAATATTTAGAGTCTCATAATACCATGTTAAATTTTGACCGAAATGATTAGTAAAAGTGATTAAAATTAATCCCAGCGATTAAGGCCAAATTAAAATTATTTAGGGGCTAAACCTTAAAATTAAGGGCCCAATAATCTATCCACTTGTAAAACACCCATTTTATACACATAGTTATTCCATAAAACTTCCAATATTTTCTTTGTTTAGAATTACTTTTTTAGGTAATAACATGTGCACACCTAACTTGTTTCTAAAAATTCCAAGTGAGTCATTTTACTTCCCTATAAAAATACTCCAACTCTCCCACATCCTCACACCTTAAAAACCTCTTATCTTCTTCCAAGACCAACCCAATGCAATTAAAATCATTACCAACCACCTCTTAGAAGCCTTAAATTGGGAATACAACAATCCAAGGAAGCCTTTTGGCATAAATCCATAGGGGTTACTCGATTATGAGGCATTATCATCTTTGAAGTCCTTTATTTTATTTTTCTTCTCCAACCCCTCCATATCTGTTTGTTATATTATTATATAAAAACCCCAGTATAATAAATATAAAATGTTTTTTAAATAGTTTTACATACACTTACACACACATCCATATAATGGGTAACAAACATACTGTTTCTGTGTACGGCGAACTACTGCTACACGAAATGATGAATGATCTTTTTTTCATTACCACCTATCATGGTGGCCATTATAATAGAAAATAAGGTTATATATGAAGCATATTATATTTTTAATTTATTTATTATTCTGTATTTTTTATTTTTAATATACCTTTTTTCTTTCAGTCTTATGTAAATAGGATAATTTCATTTAAGGAAGTGTAGACTACCGCCCCCTCAAAGCGATATGATTCATTCATGAATTACATGAATTCAATTAAGGATGGTTTTAGTGAATATATATGATATATATGATATCATAAATATACTTTAAAAATGAGATATATGTATATATGTGTGTGTGTGTTTATATTACTTCCTTTCTCCCAACACGACAATTAAACAAAAATAGCGTTCTTGCATACGTACGACCTACCGTCTCCATGAATAGTGTTTTCTGTTTCATACTTATATATTATATAGATTATTTTATTAAATATATATAATATATGTATATATACAATATATTTATATCATGTTTTACATCTATGATCATGATATATGTGTAAGGACCTACAATATAACAAAGTTAGACACATATGAAAAATATTGCGAATATTACCCAAAGTGAAACCTTGACATAAGATGGTTAAAATGAGGGTAATATAATGTCATAATCAAACCATATATGGTATAAAATATAATAATATTGTTATTTAAAAGCGGTATAATAAATTTATAGTTATTATACAGGTGGTTTGAATGAGTATGAGAAGATTCAAGACATAAGGTAAGGGGATACCATCTCACTTTTTATTTCCATGAGATACACACAATGTTAGCCACTCTTTACTTTTGTATGGTGTATGTAATACCCACAATGGTATTTCATGTATATTATACTTAAATTTATTGGTATTTGCATATCCATTTTATGATATTTCTCTCATGGGTCTTAAGTTTCAAAAGTACCCAAATCAGTAAAATAGTTTAGTCTCAATTTGTATTCTTTGAGACTCATGTTTTCTTATGAACCTAAATTAGTTTTTATGAGTATATAATTCCAAATTACATGATATATCATGAATATAATAATTTTTATAATATTATATGCTTCATGTAATTTTCCTTTTATTACATGGTGAGTATGATCCCAAGTTACCAAGTGATAAGAGTTTATAGAAACAATATCATCACGTTTTAAGACTGTTTATGACAATGCTTCCTTTGATGGAACATTTTGATCCATATCTCAAGAACACTCATGGGTTTAATTATCATATATTTATTTAATATATACCTACACATTAGTATCATTTTGTCTCTCCTTCGTACTTAAGATAATTAATAAAATTATTCTAAGAAAAATTTGACAATATCACTCTCTTCGGTCAAAAACCTGTTTTATTTCAAAAACCCTGTTTCAAATTTTTTTTTGTAAAATGTTTTCAAAAAAATTTCAAGTATCATTTATTATTTTTAATTTTATTTCATAATAAAATTAATTTCAAATGGTTTTATGTATTAAAATCTCTTTTTCAAAGAATAAAGGATTTTTTATCTCTAGAAATGATTTCCAGACATCCTTCTAAGTTGTTTTACATCTAAGACAATATCTGTTCATGTTACTAAATCCATTATAGGATATTATCCAATGTTTTCATTCATATTCATTCATGACTGGGTTATGTTTTTATGGAATTAGGGTTAATACACCTATTTCAATTCCATGGGTTTTATGCTTTCGAAACCCACTAATTTTCATGGGTTATGCTTTCATGAAGTGATTATGAAACCTATGTATTTTCATAGGTTATGATGTGATAAAAAGTTAATGATACCCATTTCATTTCATGGGTTCGGATTTGATCTTTATATAACACATCTCTTTCTATGGGTCATGTATGATGAATGTTTTATTATCTGATGGTGTATCTATGAATGATTTTGTTATGAGATGGGTGGGACCTATATCTCCCACTAATGAATTTGGTAATGATAAGTTGTATATAATCTCAAAGGGTACGTGGGTTGTAGCCCAAGCCTGAAAACAAGAAGGTACATGGTTTATAGAACAATACTAAAAGAAATAGGGTACACTTATTGAAGCCCAATCCTAAAAATAAAAAGTTACATGGGTTATAGCCCAAACCCCAAAATAATAAGGTACACAGATTATAGCCCAAACCTAATACAAAAAGGTACATGGGTTATAGCCTAAGCCTAAAATAATTAGGGTACATAGGTTGTTTCCTAATCCCAATAATAAGAAGTCACATGGGTTTATCCCAAGCCTAAAAGTGATAGCGTATAGGGGTTATTAACCCAAGCTCACAACAGGTTCACAGGTCAGAGACCAAGACTAAGACGTTATAATGGTCTTGGTAGGTAGCCTTGACATAAGATTTTCTATTATTATGTGTATGCCAAAAATTCCATATTTTATTCTTATTTATTCTTTTGTGGTTTTTATTCCTTATTTCCTTATGATTATTGTCTTATGAACTATCATTATTTATTCCATGATTCATTTATATGATCTTTGATATGTTGGGTATGATCTTCTATTTTCATGATCATGTTCTCATACCCTTATGATCAGAATTATTCTTGCAAGTCTCCCTTGTTTATCTTTATTGAGAATTTGAGATCACACCTTTGTTATTTTTCCTTTTCATGGTTATGAAGAATGGTTTTAGGTATAAGTATTAAAGGTGGAGATATTTATGGGAGATGTTAAGGATATTTCACCAGGATAGAATATTTTTTTCCAAGTTTCCAAAGACACTAAACTATTACAGTCCACACACATGTATTTTTTTAATATATAGAATATTAATCTAAATTTATGTAATATCCTTTTATGTTAATCTTGGGAGGATATAATTGGTATCAATGGAAAGGTTTAGTAAACCTTTAGAAATAGGATGATAAAACTATAGTGAGATATATAGGTATATTTCTAAGGATATGTCTTGGAACGTCTCTAAGGATATGTATAAGGATGAGATAAGGTTTTAGAAAATGTCCTAAAATTTTGGTAAAGGATTGAGTAAGAGGTTTTTTAGAAATACATCATTATCTGGATCTTACAAGTGGATGTGGCTCTGGAATAGATATACCTAGGAGTAAAAACTACAACAAGATGTCCTGAGCTTGACGCAAGGTAATCTGGTATATGAAAACGGGCCTTGCTGCAGACCTCGTTAGACACTCCCAAGGGATTTGTTTTTGGAATTCACAAAAAATTCATGAAACATCAAGAAATATTTAAATAGAAGTTGGTAATGAATAAACTATGACAAACCTAAGGTTTAATAGAATAAGTAAGCTGTCCAAATTTAGAGATCCCATAAGGGACTTTTCATGATTATGTTGTTCCTCTCTATGATAATGATTTTTTACTCTTTGCTTTTTAGGTTTAGTCAATGTCTAGAACTCGAAGGAAAATAATTATTGGTGATTGTGATGGTTAATGAAAAGATTTTTCTCCTGAGGATTTGAATGATTTTAGAGATTAAATGAAAAACATCATCGCTGTTCTCAAATAGATTTCTCAAGTTATGAATCATGATGAACTTTCAAATGATCAAAGGGGGAACAAATTTATATTGAGTCCTTAATGGGAAAATTTCTTCCTTCTTTCATAAGGTTTTTTGATCCACCTATTTCAGAACACTGGTTCAGTACTACTAAAATAGTATTCTTTATTATTTAATGTTTAGATCATGAGAATGTTATTCCGACTATTTGTTGACAATAATTTGAAGTATAACACTGGAGGACTCTAATAAATAATACAAGGATGCAATATGAAGTTGATTCCATGGATTGGGATGAGTTTAAGAACTTATTATTTAATAAGTAATTTTCTTATGTTCTTCATATAAATATAGAAAATGAGTTCCATGAGTTGAAGCAAAAGGATGATGAATCTATCAGTTACTATGAGGCTAATTTCACAAAACTTATGAGGTAATATTCTAGAATAATCATACAACCATATGTTGTGTTTGATTGGTTCTTCAGTGGATTAAAGACAAGTCACAGAAGGGCACTGTCCATAACATACATTAGTAGATATGAAGATATTGTGCTTTATGAAATCAAAGTTGAAATGTAGGTTGGTGTTTTGTATCAATATCCTGGTTTTAAAAATAAGAGGAAGGTGATGTTCAAAAGAAAAAAAACTAGGAAAATAAGAATTACGAGCCTTCCTTTTTCTATTTAATTATGGAAAGAAGTATGGTGGGATTTGTATTAATGGGATTGGTAAATGTTTTAAGTGTGTAAAGGGCGGACATCGAGTCTCTTAATTCAGAAGTGATTGGAAAAAGTTATATAATGATGTGAATAATGAGAAAACTCATCAGGATACCCCTTCCACACTTTAGTGTTTCAATAGTATAAATTTTGGGCATTTTTCTAAAAAGTTCCCAAATCCGAGCATTAATAATGGAGATATGTGCCATCAACCACTGAAGAAAAAGGAAAAAAGTGAAAGAATTTGTGATCACAATGTGAAAAGTGAACTAAGATAATTAAGATTTATGTATCCTTCTCTCCTAAGTTGTGATTTTTATGTTTGATTTTATATGAATAATCCCTATGAAAGTCTTATTGTTTATAATTTGGTGAAATTTCATGTGATTATATCCCTCTACATGGATTTTAGAATAACAAAATCAAATTTTACATTCTATTAGTACAAGGATGGACATGTGTTTCTAATAAAAATGTGTTTGGTTTAAGATAAGAGCTTATTTAAGGAATAAATAGTGAATTATATTTGTGAAGGGTATATGGTTAACAATTTATAGAAAGTGTATGCTAGACATCATATTATGTTAGTAATATTAAAGTGTTATATTTCCATTTAAGGATTTCTGCATATTGGATAGCCTGTTCAAACTAATTTGTGTTGATGAAAATAGATGATAAATGGGATGGAATATCATGAATCTAATGATAAGTTAGTAATTTTGGAATGAAAAATTCAAATTCCCTTTTAAAGAATGAGTTGAAGTGGATAACGGAACAAAAAAGGGGGTGTTTGTCTTGAAATCATGGAAATATATATTTTCATGAAAATTCCTTATCTTTTGGAAAAAGGTTTTTGAAACCAAAATTTTTATCCAAGTACATTAATTTTTGATGAATCAGATTGTCCCATAGGTTATCATAGATTTATGGATTTATGATTGTTAACTATCTTATGACCTTATTCTCTACCACTCCTCATTAGAATATGATAGTTATATTTTTCTTCTATGTCCATGTTTTCCAAGACAACTTATGTTTTCCTATATGTAAACCTAGTTATATGTTCCTTGGGTAACCGTTATGGTTCAAACTTTCCCTTTTTAAAGGAAGAGTTAATATTCATTTGTACAATGTGGATTTCTATGAATGAAAATTTCAAGTATTAAACCTTTGACAAATTAGATGGATTTTTTGGGATAAATTAATTTTAATGGGTGTAAAATTTAACACCCTTAGATTTTGTCATTTTTTTGATTTAATTTATCCTTTTTGATATTTCTCATTTTGTAAAACACTAGAGATAATTTATTTTATTAAATCAGTATGTTTGCATTGGGTTATATGAAAAAACCAAGATAATCATTCTTTACCTGAAATATAAACTTTTTATTGCTCTACAAGGAACACTGAGGTTAAATTTCATTATACACAAAAATGGATTTCCTCGATGACTTGTCTAACCCACATGACCGATATTTACCGAACAATACTATATTATTAAAATATGATTATTTAATATAATAAGATAAATAATTGAAATTAAATTTACGTTTATGAATAGTATTAACTAATCAATTAAATTATATGGTTTACAAAATATAATACGAATTCATAGGTTAATAATTAATTATAAATGAATATGAAAATCAATTGAATATAAAAGGAAATTTTATTATCTCCACAAAGCTATTTTACCCAAATAAAGTATAATTTAATTAATGTATATCAATGAAATAAGTCAAAAATTCCTTTCACATGGAACCAAATTGGCATACAATACACTCAACACCTACTTGGTGTATGACTTTGCATACGTTACACACAACACTGACTTTGTGTATGATGCACGCAACACTGAGTTTCTACAAAACCTATTTTTTTATATAATTATTTAAATGAAATAGTTATAACATAGCCATTAAAATTAATTATATGAATATTCATAACTATTTTTCAAATTTTGTTTTTAATTTTTTATATAAATAAACATATTGATAAAGAATGATTTTATTTTTGCAAAAGTCCTTTTATGTTAAAAATACCATTTTCTTGAATTAACCGTTTTAAATAATAAAATAAATTTTAGACACATTTAGAAATTAAATTAAATAAAATAAAAAATAGTTTTGATTTCATAATGTCAAAAGTATCCTAGCATGATTTTTTGGGTTTTTTTTGAGAAACATCATTTTTGATGAACAGTGACAAAACCAATTTTTAGTTAAAAACTAACTTTTTTTAATTATTTATTAATTTTAAATGATATTATAAATTATTTTTAATGAAAAATTATATAAATTATACATATATTAATAAAATTTAATTCATTTTAATCAATTTCACTTCTAAATTTAATACAATATCTTAATAAACTTTTAAATATATTTTTACTTTAAAAATCCGTTATCTTCTCCTGTCTGCGAGATTAATATTAATCACAATTTTCCGCTTCTATTATTTGAATTTCAGAAAACCTATATAAATCATCATATTAAGTATAATATTTATTTTATAATAAGAAGACATTATTTTTTGACCAAAATGATTAGTAAAAGTGATTAATAATAATCATAACGATTAAGGCCAAATTAAGCAAAATTAGGGACTAAACCTTAAATTCAAGGTCCCAAAATATCTATACACTTTTCTAAAACACATTTTATGTCAATAATTAGTCCATAAACCTTAAATTATTGATTTTTTTTGTTTCATATGACTTCTTCAGCTATGAACATGTGTACACCTAACTTGTTTCTAAATATTCCAAGTGAGTCCTTTTCCTTCCCTATAAAAATCCACCACCTTTCCCACTAAATCACACCAATAAAACCTGTTATGTTCATCCAATACATTCCCAATAATTTTACCATAAATCCTCCCTTCATCCTATAATCCTACAATAGGGTATACGATAATCCAAGGAAGCCTTTTGGCACAAACCAAAAGGAGTTACCCGATTAAGAGGCAACATCTTCTCTCAAGTCATTACATTTATTTTACTTCTCCACCCAATAAAAATCTTTTAATTATTTTATTATATACCAAAAATATTATCCTAAATATACTAGAATGTTTTTGGGTAATTTTGTTGACCTAAACATACACAAACCTCCATTTATTGGGTAACAAACATACTATTTCCGTGTACGACGAACTACTGCCTCATGAAACAATGATTGTTAATTTTTTTATTAACACCTATAATGGTGTCCATTATGATGTAAAGTATTTTTATATATGATATATTATATTTATGATTCCTTTATTACTTTTTAATTTTTATTTGTAATATAACTTTAAGAATTTCATCTTATGTATAATTTATAATTTCGTTTGAGGAAGTGTGGACTACCGCCCCCTCAAATCGATATGAATCATTCATACACAAAATTAATTGTATTAAGGTTGGTTTTAGGTGATATATTTGACATATATGATACCATAAATATATTTTAATAATTATATATATATACTTATATTTATTTTACTTTCTTTCTCCCAACACGACAATTAAGTTGAAATAACGTTCATGCATACATATGACCAACCCTTTCCATGAACTGTGTATTTCGTTTCATAATTATACAGTCTATTGATTATTATAAAAATATATAATATATATAAAATTTATTTATATCATTTTTTACATTCTATAATCATGATATAAGTATAAGGACTAACAATAAAACAAATTAAGACACACCTGAAAAACATAGTGAATATTACCCAAAATGAAACCATAACATAGTATAGTTAACCAGATAGTAATATAAGGTCATAATAAAACCTTATATGGTATTAAATGTAATAATGTGGTTTTTTAAAATATTTATAAAAAATTTATAATTTCTGTACAGGTGGTATGAATGAGTATGATGAGAGTCACGACATAGGGCAAGAGGATACCATATCACTTTTTATTACTGTGAGATACATGCCATGTTAGCCACTATTTCCTTTTGTATTGTGTATGTAATTACCAATATGGAATTCAATTTATATTATAGTTAAGCTTATGGGTACTGAAATATCCATCTTAGGATCTTTTTATCACTTGGTTTAAGTTTCAAAAGTAACCAAATCGGTAAAATTGTTTTTTCACAATTTTCTTTCTTTGAGACTCATGTTTTGGTATGTGAAAAATTAATTTTAAGGTGTATATAATTACACATTACATGATATATCATGAATATAATAATCTATATGATATTATAATATTTATTTAGTTTTTCCTTTATTAAATGGAGAGTATGACCCCAAGTTACCTTGTGATAAGAGTTTATTGAAACAATCACATCATTTTTCAAGATTGTTTATTCTTATGATTTCTTTAATGGAATATTATGATCCATATCTCAAGAAAAATATTGATTTTATTTATCCTCTATTCACTCAAGATATATCCATGTTTTATTACCATTGTTCCCTCATTGGAACATAATATAATTAATAAAATTATTCTAATAAAAATCTATCCATATCTCTCTCTTCATTAGGAAATCTGTTTTATTTCAAAAACCATGTTTTTCAATATGTTTTCAAAATTATTTCAAGTATTATTTATGAGTTCTCTAGTTATTTTATATTAAAATGAATTTCATATGGTTTTATGTATTAAAAATAAGTTTTTCAAAGAAGAAAGGTTTTTTACATCAAGAAATTATTTCAAAATATCTTTATATGTTATTTTACAACTAAGATAACATTAATAGATGTTACTAATGAACTTATATGAAATGATCCAAATGTTCCATTAATATTCATCCATGAATGGTTTATGTTTTAATGGAATCATACGTAACACACTCATTTAACATCCACTATTTTTATTCTTTTGAGACCTATTTCTTTTCATGAGTTATGCTTTCATGAAGTGATTATAAAACATATCGGTTTTCATAGAATATGATGTGATGAAATGTTAATGATACCAATTTCTTATCATGGGTTGTGGTTTGATATTTATAAAACCTATCACTTTCTTTTCTTCATGTATGATGAATGTTTTATTATCTTGTGGCACATCTATGAATGATTTTCTTAAGATATGGGTGGTACATTTATATCTCTCCAATATATTGGTTAATGATAAGTTGTATATGAGATCCAAGGGCACATAGGTGGTATCCCATGCCTGAAAAAAAGAAGGTACATGGGTTTTATCCAAATCCTAAATAAAATAGAGTTCATAGGTTGTAAATGAACCCCGAAAACAATAAGTTACACAGGTTGTAGACCAAGTCCAAAAATAAGATGGTACACACGTTGTAGCCCATGCCCAAAAAACAAGAAGTTACATGGTGTAGAGACCCGTATCTTGACGTACATGGAAATTACATTACATTTGCGGAATACTTAGTACATAACAAAAACACACACTAAAGGATCGTAATAGTTTAGTGTCTTTGGAAACTCGGAACGTAATCTTCTAATCGTGGTGAAAGATCTTCAATATCTCCCATAAATATCATCCCTTTTTTTATACCTAAAACCTTTCTTTATATCCTGGGGAAAAGAAAACATAAAATGGTGAGCTCAAATGCTCAGTAAGGGTAAACAGAAGAAATATCAATCACATCGTATTCATAAGAACATAACATTTTGGAAATCATAACCTGCAAAAGAGAGCATAATTTCATAACATGGGATAAATCATGGTAGTGAAATGTAATCACAATAATCATAACTTAAAACATGAAACTTTGTGGCATTCACACATAGTCATAGAGAATCATTTCTTGTTAGTCAAGACTCATTGCCAAGACTATCTTAGTGGACAAAGTCCCTTTCTGAATTGAGTAACCCTCATTTCAGTCCTGTTTCACTGAACCGGTATAACCTACCATTCCAGCCATGTCTATCTCATGAGATATAAAATCATTACCCAATGCATTGGAAGGAGATATATGTCCCACCCATCTTATAATGAATCCTTTCTTATGTGTGCCACATAATCATAAATCATACATCATCACATAACCCATGTAATAAAAAATGGGATTCTTAAACAACATGACATCATAAAACCATTCATATAAGATAAAGGAATTCATAAAAATAATTCCATCACAACATAGTCAAATCAATGTAAAAATATGGATAGAAACAGAACCCTTTATTATCTTAGATGGAAAATAATTTTGATAAAACACTTGAATTGAATTCTTGAGGAAAATATCCTTTCTTCTTCAAAATCAATTTCTTTTCACAAAACATCAGGAAATTTTAAAAGAAAGAGATTTTATTGAAAATAGCCATGAAATATTTTAGAGGAAGCTTCATGAAAATAAGGCTTTATAAAACAGTAGAAATCCGTTCGTGCCGTATAAGTTAAAAAAAAAATTCTTCGTACTTTTGTCGGAAAAGTCAAAAAGTATCTCGTACGAAAAACGACAAAAGATTCCTTTCATACATATTACTAAAAACTCACCGAAGGGTAAAAATGGATTTAAACAATTGTAGGTGGATGGAAATAATATTACATATTGATGAAACATGGATGTGGATGATAAAATACACCCCAGTAAATACTTACGAATAAACAACCTCGGATAAAAATGAGATTGTGATATTTCCCTTACCTTAGGTCCGACTTGCTTTGTAAGTGTCCGAACCTCCTGTATAATGATTTAAATCATGTTATTGACTTATTACAGAATCATATTCATTGTTATGATATCATATATGGTTCACTTATGACATTATATTACCCGTTCTTTTGTAAATTCCATGTTAAAGAAGCGTTTTGGGTAAAATCGTTTCATTTATCGTAGGTGTTTTGACTTGTTGTTCTTGACATCATTATTACTTATATAATGATTTAATTACTTCCAGAATATAAAATATGATTTATATATCATATATATTCAGTATATATATATATATAATAGATAGATAAATAAAATGAAAAACACCGTTCATGGAGACGGTAGTCCGTACGTACGCATGAACGCTGTTTTACTTTCCTTATTGTCTTGAAATGGAAGTAAGTAGATGACATACATATATATATATACATAAATCCAGTAGATTTATAATGTCATATATTTCATTATTATTTCTTATATATACTTTATAATCATTCTTAAATGGTTAACATGGAGAATGAATCTCATCGCGTCGTGGAGACGGTAGTCCGTACGTACGCACGAGCGATGATATCATTTCTATAAATATTGAATTGAATTGGAGTGGATTATACAATATATCAGAATCAATATGATGTTGTAATAACTATGTATAGTTATTATTTACACCATTATACCCATCCATGTAAGGTGGTGGTGGAAAATAGATTACACCACGGCGTGGAGACGGTATTCCGTACGTACGCACGCGCGGTGATTTCTTTTTCCGTAGGATGGATAGATGGTGAAATAGGGTTGTTTCATACTTATAATAACATATCAGTATATGAGTGATACTGATGTTATTACTTCATAATGAAACAACCTAAGAAGAAGAAGTGGAAGAAGAAATAAAGAGGAAAGAATTGGTAACGGTAATTACCTCTTCTTTGAAGCGCCTCTTTGAGACCTCCTCTTAGGGAACTAGAATTGGTCTTTGAGGAAGACCAGAACCTCTAGGATGTTGCTAGGGAAGTGGAGAAGGGATTTTGGCAGGGGTTTGCCGAGCTTGAGTGCTCAAATTGGTGTGAGGAGGAGGGGGAGGAGGTGTCCTTTTATAAGGGAGGAGAGGGGCACCTTAGGAATATCTCAAAATATTATTTTATATTAAAGTCAAAATCGGTTTATAATGGTTCCAAAGGGTCTTATTTCGAAGCTAATGTGGGGATGGGTCGAAATCCTATCAACCAATAGAATTTAGATAAGTTTAGGATATTATTTTAACCTTATCAATTAGATTTAACTCCAAGTTAAATAATTTAACTTTTACCGTGTCTTTTTGTTTTCTTTCACTATATGGTTAATACACTTACTATAACATGCCAAACGAACCCCAAATTGTTTATTATTAATATATATATCCTTATCTAAGTCATTTTGCCGATCCTTAGATTTTTAGGAATAAAATAACAATTAATAATATAATATTTGATTTAAAAACTATTTTGTGTCAATTTTGACACTATTTGATATATGATTTTTGTGAAAGTCATAACAGAATTAAATGTTCGAATCAAGTTAATTAAATCAACATTAATATATCATAGTAACCTAGAAAATTAGTGTAATTCATAAAAAGTCTCAAATTACATTTATTTTGGTGTTTATAACATCAATTATGTCAATATTTCATTAATAAGATAATTACTGCATCATCATTGTGTCATAAATAAATTAAATTATTTAAAGTCTAAAAATTACAAATAATCTACCATTATGTAGGAAATCTTTTTATCGTTCTAATTAATATTTATAATCTAAAATACAACATATATAACCCTATGTAACAATTGTTTTTCTAAAAGATATATGCTTGTGTCAATTTTGTATTCATTTTAACTTAATTAAAATAAAGTGTCATTATCACTTACAAGTGGATCAATGGGGTCCCAAAATCGACCCAAAGATGCCCATGGTCGACCATGTATCAACCAATTGGGTTAAGACACGTTTTAGGGTAATTTAATATTATTATAATATTATTTTTTTAACCCTCATTTACCGGATTTACCCTTAACCATGGTAAATAAAATATTTACCGCAGTAGTTATTCAAAATGTCTAAAAATAAAAGTTACCTATTTACACAATTTGAACATCATGATTCCAAATATGGAATCCATTTTTCTAAATTCAAAACACAGAAGTGGCAGAAATTAATTTAAAATTAATTCCCGCTGTCGAATAAAAACGGGTTTTTGTTTAAAACATTGCAAAAGATTGAATTGATTTAACCTACGAATTCAAGGTAAAATCAATGCTAATGACATACATTATATTAAATGGTAAAAATATATTCTATTTATACTTTAAAACCATTCAATATTATAATTTAACCACATAAGATATTACGATGAAAAAAGTTATTTTTAATTAAAATATAGCGTGTTTTTACTATTCATCAAAATATGAAAGTTATCGGAAAAATATCAAAAATTGATCTAGTGTAAATTTTTACATCTTGATTCAAAATAAGAATATTATTTTGTCAAATTGAACATATAAACATGTCAAAAACTATATTTAAAGTGGGTGCGCCATCAGAAGGCGGTAAAACTGCATTTTTTGAAAAATACTTATTTTACCCGAAAAATTTATTTTGTTCTTATACCATGTTCTAGAAATGTGTAAGATGAATAATAATGTTATAAAATTCAAAATTTAGTTAATACTATTCATAACGGCTAGTTCATGACAATCTTATAATAATATAACATTGTTTATTAAAACCCGGTATTGCGTACAACACACGCTATCGAGGAAGGTCGTGATTGCGTGTAATGCAAGCCAAGTCAGGGTTGCGTGTTGTGAAAGAATCCTTCGTTGTTTCGTATAACAGAATCCAACCATATTTTATTTATACATTTAATATATATATATATATATATATATACTCAATGTTGCGTAGAATAACTATTATCAAAATTGTGTGTAACACGGTCCAAGAATAGTGTTGCGTATACTACAAGCTAATACGGTGTTGCATATAGAGCAAGGTAATCTTGGTGTAGAATACAACGCAAGACATTAATGAAATTAAAAGAATATTTTTCATAAAATCTCGGGGTGTTACATTCTACCCCCCTTAAAATGAATTTCTCCCTCGAAATTCGTCGGGATTATAAATGGTTTACTATTCGAAAGTTTCTTTGATAGAAACCCACATCGTAAAAAAAGAATACCAAAACTTATCTTTAAAAACAAAAGTATGAAACGTAACGGTTACCCAAATAAACTAATCATTGGGTTTCCACATAGGTGAAAATATGGATATGGAAGAGAAATCTAACCATCATGTTCTGATGGAGAGTGGTAGAGAACATGGCTATGGAAAAGCCAGTAATCACAAATCCATAGATTTGTGATGATATAAGGTACCATCTGATTCATCAGGTATAATATCACTAGGAAAACATTTTTGGTTTTCAAGATCATTTCCCTAAAGTTGAAAATTTGAATTAGAATAAATACTTACTTTATTTTGGTACAATCTCACTGTTGTTCGTGCCTTGAACAATTTCCACTTCATATCTTAAATAAATGAAGTTGAATTTGTTATTCGTGAAGTGTTAGCAGATCATGTGATAGAATGATTGTTCATTCCATCTGTCTCAAACAAAAGGTTAGCAAAAGTTATTAAATATACATAAGTCATTCTATAGTGAGATTAATCATATATGGTTCCTAAAATTGACTTATACTTCATATATCATACTGCTTAATATAATAAAACTAGTTTCTACTAAATAGGAACTTCCTGTAGGCCAGTGGTAGGCGATAAAGGCCAGTCGCACTTCGGTTGTGGGTTCGATTCCCACAACCTTGTCCGAAGCGATGGGCTGTCGCCCGTCCTGCAGGTTGTCCTTTTTATAAAACTATATTACTATAACATCCCATCAATAATATCAAAAATCTTCTATCCTTAAACAATACTAACTTATGTCCAACATAATCCATTCTAATCTTTAGGCTTATCCATAATACTGCAGTCCACTCTCATAATATAGTGAAAACGATTACCAGAGATTTAATACCATCGTTGATCCCCATATATCATAAGATATGTCTTGTTGGTTACATTCCAAACATTCAAAGGCCTTAATCATGTATTCTCTTGAATACCTTAGTGAAAACATGAATGCAGTTAAAAGTTAACTCTTTCCACATACCAAAATCCAAAAATTCTATATACTCAAACCATGATATAACCTTCTCCTTATATCAGTCATGAGCTCATGAATAAAATCAAACACCTCATTATCTTATTATTCCTTCATTATGCTCATATCATCTGTTTACCAAAAATGTCTCAATCACTTTTCATGGTTACCGGTACCATAAAATTATTGAAAACCACAATAGATCAAAACATAAATATTTCAGTACACCATAAAAGTACCTCAACAACATTATTCTTGAATACCAATACATAAACACTTCAGTCCATCCACTTCAATGACTGTCCTGTAATTAGTTCTTCCTTGATTTAGAAGTATCTTTTTAGGTCAGGGCATTGAGTTGGGTAATGCCCATGTTCTCCACAAATAAGACATTGAACTCCATAAAAATCTGTCACTCTATGACCCTTTTCTCCACACAGATAACATCGGTCCCTCCATTTGAGGTATTCCTCAAGGTTCTTCTTCCCTTCTTTAGAAATCTCAATCTTCCTTTCTTTATACTCCTCAACATGCGAACATGCATAATAGTCTATCTTCCTCTTCTTTGATGAATTAGGCATACCACTAAATTTCACCTTGTTAATCATATATCATGATGACTGATTCGGCATAATCACAACATCATTCTCTCTAGGCATTACACAATTTTGTTTCTCATAGTCACCAATTTGTCCATTGGATTTACTGTTAACCAAATTCCTTTTGGTTCCCTCCATTAACTAAAACACAAAAATAATTTTGTGAGAGGGAAAAATCATGCTAGAGAAAACAACATAGTAAAGGGGAAGTATCCTCAATATCTAACTTCTTAGGTTAAATTCTATGATCGTTACCGTAGTTCTAGGACTGTATCTTATACGTATACTTATCCTTAGGGACATCCCTAGACATACCTTATAAATATCTCTAGGGATCTCACTAAAGATCTCGCATCCTAGTTTCCAAAGGTTGACTAAACCATTCCTCTGATACCAACTGTAGAGACCCGTATCTTGACGTACATGGACATTACATTACATTTGCGTAATACTTAGTACAAAACAAAAACACACACACAAGGATCGTAATAGTTTAGTGTCTTTGGAAACTCGGAACGTAATCTTCTAATCGTGGTGAAAGATATTCAATATCTCCCATAAAGATCATCCCTTTTTTTATACCTAAAACCTTTCTTTATATCCTGGGGAAAAGAAAACATAAAATGGTGAGCTCAAATGCTCAGTAAGGGTAAACAAAAGAAATATCAATCACATCGTATTCATAAGAACATAACATTTTGGAAATCATAACCTGCAAAAGAGAGCATAATTTCATAACATGGGATAAATCATGGTAGTGAAATGTAATCACAATAATCATAACTTAAAACATGAAACTTTTTGGCATTCACACATAGTCATAGAGAATTATTTCTTGTTAGTCAAGACTCATTGCCAAGACTATCTTAGTGGACAAAGTCCCTTTCTGAATTGAGTAACCCTCATTTCAGTCCTGTTTCACTGAACCGGTATAACCTACCATTCCAGCCATGTCTATCTCATGAGATATAAAATCATGACCCAATGCATTGGAGGGAGATATAGGTCCCACCCATCTTATAATGAATCCTTTCTTATGTGTGCCACATAATCATAAATCATACATCATCGCATAACCCATGTAATAAAAAATGGGATTCTTAAACAACATGACATCATAAAACCATTCATATAAGATAAAGGAATTCATAAACATAATTCCATCACAACATAGTCAAATCAATTTAAAAATATGGATAGAAACAGAAACCTTTATTATCTTAGATGGAAAATAATTTTGATAAAACACTTGAATTGAATTCTTGAGGAAAATATCCTTTCTTCTTCAAAATCAATTTCTTTTCACAAAACATCATGAAATTTTAAAAGAAAGAGATTTTATTGAAAATATTCATGAAATCTTTTAGAGGAAGATTCATGAAAATAAGGCTTTATAAAACAGTAGAAATCCGTTCGTGCCGTATAAGTTAAAAAAAAACATTCTTCGTACTTTTGTCGGAAAAGTCAAAAAGTATCTCGTACGAAAAACGACAAAAGATTCCTTTCATACATATTACTAAAAACTCACCGAAGGGTAAAAATGGATTTAAACAATTTTAGGTGGATGGAAATAATATTACATATTGATGAAACATGGATGTGGATGATAAAATACACCCCAGTAAATACTTACGAATAAACAACCTCGGATAAAAATGAGATTGTGATATTTCCCTTACCTTAGGTCCGACTTGCTTTGTAAGTGTCCGAAACTCCTGTATAATGATTTAAATCATGTTATTGACTTATTACAGAATCATATTCATTGTTATGATATCATATATGGTTCACTTATGACATTATATTACCCATTCTTTTGTAAATTCCATGTTAAAGAAGCGTTTTGGGTAAAATCGTTTCATTTATCGTAGGTGTTTTGACTTGTTGTTCTTGACATCATTATTACTTATATCATGATTTACTTACTTCCAGAATATAAAATATGATTTATATATCATATATATTCAGTATATATATATATATATAATAGATAGATAAATAAAATGAAAAACACCGTTCATGGAGACGGTAGTCCGTACGTACGCATGAACGCTGTTTTACTTTCCTTATTGTCTTGAAATGGAAGTAAGTAGATGACATAAATATATATATATACATAAATCCAGTAGATTTATAATGTCATATATTTCATTATTATTTCTTATATATACTTTATAATCATTCTTAAATGGTTAACATGGAGAATGAATCTCATCGCGTCGTGGAGACGGTAGTCCGTACGTACGCACGAGCGATGATATCATTTCTATAAATATTGAATTGAATTGGAGTGGATTATAAAATATATCAGAATCAATATGATGTTGTAATAACTATGTATAGTTATTCTTTACACCATTATACCCATCCATGTAAGGTGGTGGTGGAAAATAGATTACACCACGGCGTGGAGACGGTATTCCGTACGTACGCACGCGCGGTGATTTCTTTTTCCGTAGGTTGGATAGATGGTGAAATAGGGTTGTTTCGTACTTATAATAACATATCATTATATGAGTGATACTGATGTTATTACTTCATAATGAAACAACCTAAGAAGAAGAAGTGGAAGAAGAAATAAAGAGGAAAGAATTGGTAACGGTAATTACCTCTTCTTTGAAGCGCCTCTTTGAGACCTCCTCTTAGGGCACTAGAATTGGTCTTTGAGGAAGACCAGAACCTCTAGGATGTTGCTAGGGAAGTGGAGAAGGGATTTTGGCAGGGGTTGGCCGAGCTTGAGTGCTCAAATTGGTGTGAGGAGGAGGGGGAGGAGGTGTCCTTTTATAAGGGAGGAGAGGGGCACCTTAGGAATATCTCAAAATATTATTTTATATTAAAGTCAAAATCGGTTTATAATGGTTCCAAAGGGTCTTATTTCGAAGCTAATGTGGGGAGGGGTCGAAATCCTATCAACAAATAGAATTTAGACAAGTTTAGGATATTATTTTAACCTTATCAATTAGATTTAACTCCAAGTTAAATAATTTAACTTTTACCGTGTCTTTTTGTTTTCTTTCACTATATGGTTAATACACATACTATAACATGCCAAACGAACCCCAAATTGTTTATTATTAATATATATATCCTTATCTAAGTCATTTGGCCGAACCTTAGATTTTTAGGAATAAAATAACAATTAATAATATAATATTTGATTTAAAAACTATTTTGTGTCAATTTTGACACTATTTGATATATGATTTTTGTGAAAGTCATAACAGAATTAAATGTTCGAAGCAAGTTAATTAAATCAACATTAATATATCATAGTAACCTATAAAATTAGTGGAATTCATAAAAAGTCTCAAATTACATTTATTTTGGTGTTTATAACATCAATTATGTCAATATTTCATTTATAAGATAATTACTGCATCATCATTGTGTCATAAATAAATTAAATTATTTAAAGTCTAAAAATTACAAATAAACTACCATTATGTAGGAAATATTTTTATCTTTCTAATGAATATTTATAATCTAAAATACAACATATATAACCCTATGTAACAATTGTTTTTCTAAAAGATATATGCTTGTGTCAATTTTGTATTCATTTTAACTTAATTAAAATAAAGTGTCATTATCACTTACAAGTGGATCAATGAGGTCCCAAAATCGACCCAAAGATGCCCATGGTCGACCATGTATCAACCAATTGGGTTAAGACACGTTTTAGGGTAATTTAATATTATTATAATATTATTTTTTTAACCCTTATTTACCGGATTTACCCTTAACCATGGTAAATAAAATATTTACCGCAGTAATTATTCAAAATGTCTAAAAATAAAAGTTACCTATTTACATAATTTGAATATCCTGATTCCAAATATGGAATCCATTTTTCTAAATTCAAAACACAGAAGTGGCAGAAATTAAATTAAAATTAATTCCCGCTGTCGAATAAAAACGGGTTTTTGTTTAAAACATTGCAAAAGATTGAATTGATTTAACCTACGAATTCAAGGTAAAATCAATGCTAATGACATACATTATATTAAATGGTAAAAATATATTCTATTTATACTTTAAAACCATTCAATATTATAATTTAACCACATAAGATATTACGATGAAAAAAGATATTTTTAATTAAAATATAGCGTGTTTTTACTATTCATCAAAATATGAAAGTTATCGGAAAAATATCAAAAATTGATCTAGTGTAAATTTTTACATCCTGATTCAAAAGAAGAATATTATTTTGTCAAATTGAACATATAAACATGTCAAAAAATATATTTAAAGTGGGTGCGCCATCAAAAGGCGGTAAAACTGCATTTTTTGAAAAGTACTTATTTTACCCGAAAAATTTATTTTGTTCTTATACCATGTTCTAGAAATGTGTAAGATGAATAATAATGTTATAAAATTCAAAATTTAGTTAATACTATTCATAACGGCTAGTTCATGACAATATTATAATAATATAACATTGTTTATAAAAACCCGGTATTGCGTACAACACACGCTATCGAGGAAGGTCGTGATTGCGTGTAATGCAAGCCAAGTCAGGGTTGCGTGTTGTGAAAGAATCCTTCGTTGTTTCATATAACAGAATCCAACCATATTTCATTTATACATTTAATATATATATATATACTCAATGTTGCGTAGAATAACTATTATCAAAATTGTGTGTAACACAGTCCAAGAATAGTGTTGCGTATACTACAAGCTAATACGGTGTTGCGTATAGCGCAAGGTAATCTTGGTGTAGAATACAACGCAAGACATTAATGAAATTAAAAGAATATTTTTCATAAAATCTCGGGGTGTTACACATGGGTTGTGTTCCAAGCCTAAAAGAAAGAGGGTAAAATGGTTGTATCCCAAGCCTAAAAATAATAAGTTAAATGGGTGATATACCAACATTAAAAGTAAGAGGGTACAAAGGTTGTTTTCCCAAGACCCTAGCAGGTTCACGAGTCATATCCAAAGCCTGACATGTTCTAAATTTATAGGTAGGTAGCCTTGGAATAAGATTTTATATTATTATATGAATGCCAAAAATTACATGTTTTATTCCTATGTTAGGATTTCATGGTTTATTTTATTTATTTCCTTATGATTCTTGTCTCATGAAAATCCATTATTTATTACATGATTCATGTATACGATCTTTGATATGAGGGGTATGATCTTACATTTTCATGATCATGTTATGATACCCTTATTCTCATAATTAATCTTACATATCTCCCTTGTTTACCCATACTTAGCATTTGATCTCACCCGTTTCTTATGTTTCCTTCTCTATGTTACGAAGAATAGTTTTAGGTTGAAATACTCAAGGTGGAGATCTTCATGGGAGTTTTTGAAGATCTTTCCCTAGGATAGAATATTTTGTTTCCATGATTCCAAAGACACTAAACTATTATGGTCCTAGAGAATGTATTTTGGTAATGCACATAGTATTCATATAAAATGTTGTAAAATCCTTGTATATCTAGCATAGTTTTCTATAATATCTCAATAAATCCACAACATGACACTATATTATATTGAACTACCACTTTCTAGATATTATGGTACTTCCCAAAATGTAATCCTTTCAAATATTATGGTGTAATCCAAAGGTGGTTTCTCAACTAATTGTTATAACAATTAACTAGGTGTATTTTTTCATTTTATATATTCCCTAAATCTATGGTATCTAATATAAAATAAAAAATCAGAATATTAAATACAATTAATTTTTATTATGATGATGAAACAAATGTTATACACCATCATTCCTTCTTACCAAAAGTGAAAACAGCACTCGTGCTTACGTTTAACTTACCTTTTCCACATAGTAGTGTAATTCATTTTCATCACCATTTTAAATGTATGGTTATAAAGATGTAATTAATGAATATATATGATAATTATGATATAATCATGATTATTTAATTTTTACTTATAATTTATCTCCATACCCTTATTTCTGTTAAAAAATGATAATATCGCTCGTGCATGTATGTAGACTAAAACCTCCATGAAGTGATGTGATTCAATTTTCATGTATTCTTTTGAAGGATAATTCTATATATATATATATATAATATTTATTATCATTATATCATGATTAAAATTATTTTAATTATATAACCATGGGGAAGAAACAATAATCATAACCACCAAATCAAAACATGGGTGAAAACAATGGACTTTACAACTAGTATGAAAATAATAATGAAATATTATAAAATAATGAGTGATAATATGATATAATAGAACAATATATGATATTTTAAATATTAATATTGTCCTGGAAAATTTTAATAACATGTTTTAAACCATTATAATGGAGTTTTAAACATTTTCATCTAAGATAAAGTGTGGGGTAATAGATTTCATTTCAATTTCCACTCCATTAAGATGTATTTGCTATTATGAAAATATTTTATTTTATTTTGTGTATATAATTAACCATTAACAAATTTTATTGGAATATCTATTTATTCATGGTGATTAAAATTTCAATTCATTCTTACTCATTCAGTAGGTTATAATTTAATTGTTATCCATGTTGAAAGAATTTGTTTTACAATATCATTTTTAGGATTGAATTTATTTTAATTGAAGGAATATTATAATATATTCATAATAAAATCCATATATTTTATTTTCCTATTGTTACATAATAATTTTAAATGTTTTATTATAAAATTTTCACTCTTTGTATATGTTATGAATCAAAGAAATATTTAAAACATTTTTTTGATGATTTTTACCTTTTTTACTGGGTATATTTTTCTTCCTTGTCCATAGTTATCAATTTTTTTATAAAGGTCATTTTCATTTACTCAAATAATTTATCATGGAAATTTTGTTTCTCCATAACTTTTTAATTTTTTTTAAATCAACCATTATAATTTTTTCCAATAAGTCGATTTTCAAATTTCTTTATAAAAAGTAAAATAGGATGTTTATTTTTTTTTAATATATACTTCATTAATATATTTTTACTCCTATAAAACCATTTTATGTTATTTATATTCTTTTATAAATTTTCAATGGTTTTAAAATAAAAATTATTAATGTAAAAATTATTTTAATTTTTTTATTTCATTTTTTCTATTCTCCAAAAGAATTTATTTGACTACAAAATATACTTTTTTGATGAATTTATGTTAATCTAAAACCTCTTGATAAATTTTTTTGTCAATAATTTTTCTCTTGAAAAATTAAAATTTTTATGATCATATTTAATAATACATATCCATATTATTTGTATCATAGATATATTTATTTATTAAACTATATAAGATTTCTAGATTTGATGTTTTACTATAAAAGTTATTTGATTGTCTAGAGAAATCATGATATTCCATAATTTTTAATCAATATAAATATTTGTTGATTAGGAATACTATTTAAGAATTTAATAGATACTTCAATGCATTTGGAATTTAATGGACATTCCATGAGGGGTGGGGTCTGAAATTTCATAACCCCTTGATGCATCACTAGGTCTTAGATGACAAACTAGTTGGATAGATTTATTAAATTTGTTTTTGGTGTAGAACTTGAAATATATATAATCTTCATTGGAATATGTAATTGATGGAAGAAACCGTGATTTCTAAGATCCTGACATCCAGCATTTTTCCTTTCATTCATTGAGGATTCAATTATTTATATTGATGATATAATTTTATTGATATTATCTTAGGATTTTTTTAATGATCAAGTTAATAAGTAAATGAAATGTATTTTTAGTTATTTACCTTACCATATTGATTATTTCCTATTTAATACTAATAAATTTCACTCTATATAACCCATATTGATCATTTTATCTCATCCTCATTTTGTTTTTCCTTTCCATAAGATATGAAGAAGGAATGTTCGAATGATTTAAAGGATGTAGAATATTTAATTTTATTAGGTTTTATATTTCATTTACAATATAAAATGGGAATCATGTATGTATCTGGTACTTCAAAGATACTAAAATTATTGACCATAAGAAATGTGATCCCTTGTATATTATTCCTATGTAGTGAAGTAGACACTGATTTTGGGTTACTTGAGTTGGGTTTGTTACATTTTTTGTTAAAGAATGTTTAGTAGAAACCTTAAGAACTAGATTTAGTAAATCATAGATTATAGAACATATCCTTATGAATGATATGGAGGATTTGTTTAATTATTGGAAAGTATCATAAAAGTTTTTATATGGTAGATATTGTGTAGTTTTCCTAGAAACAAAACACTTTTTTTGATACGATAAATGTGCACGGTTTTGATACCAATGCATCTAGGATTGATAACCCTAAAAAGATTTGTTCAAGTACATATCAGTAATCATTATTATCTATGGTGAATGGGAACTTACTATGAACTTGGTTTATAACTCTAAGGGAATATTCTTAGGAATATTTACATTTTATTTACCATCCATACTAAAATATTTGAAAATACTTTTATGATTTGACGATATTCTTGAATAAACCTTGTTTTCGATAATGTTATTAGTTTTCATAAATTCTAAATTTATGTTAATAATTATTCTAAATATATAGTATTATAAAAAATTAGTAATGTTTTTTTATAATTATGCATATGAAATTATTTGTAAATGTTTCCTTGAAGAAATAAATGATATCACTACTTGTGGCCAATGTTGAGATTTCCCGGTTGAGAAAGACAATACAATTAGTGTAGGAGGAGAGTATATCATAGTCATTTTAGGGTAGTTGACCCAGGTTATGAATAATAACATTATAAATATATAGATAATTGATTTTCTAGGACATGAAACATCTATATTTGACAAATTCATTTGATAGAAGACTCCATGTTTTAGCAGAACTACTAATATAATGGTAGCTAAGCAATGGATGAAGTCCCTTGAAAATATATTTATATCCATGGGATGGAATAAAATAGAAAATTATTTAATAGAAGTTTATTGTATTATGGTAATTCTATTCAATTGTGATCATTGATCCCAAATACTAAAGATAAAAAATAAATAGAATCTATGGAATGGAGATATTGTAATGTAATTTTCTTTTAAAAAATTCCCTCATGAAAAATGAATTATAATGAAGAGAAAGTTCCCCAGAATAAATAAAAAGTAAGAGGAGAGTGTTTCAGAATTTGAGGAATAATTTATAAGACTATCCATGTATTTTATAAATTACATATGTAATCCAGAAAGCAACATTAGCCATTTCTTTGAAGACACCAATCTAAGAATATTAAGGGAACTAGCTTCTCAAAAATTTCATCATATGATGAAATAATTTTATGCGCCATAAAAATAGTGAAATTTTTTATAGATCATATATATTCAATGTATATTAAGAGAATATGAGTCAAATTGATCACATATAATAGGGAAACACATTAAACCAGAAGAATAGAATGAAACAATTTTTATTATAGGAAAATTGTCAAAAGAAATATCTTGAAAAAGCACATTAGTGAATTAGAGTTTATTATAAGTGTAGATAAAAGGTTCACATTTAGAATCAATTCATGGATATAAAAGAAAGTACTACTATACAGTGATTTACATTTATAGAAATGTGTCATTAGTCATATTAATGTCCCAAGATCAAGGGAACCTACTGTAGATAAGGGAAATGGGAGAAGACCAAGCTTATATTATCACTATAGATGAGGTTGTATTTTTTAAATATATGGTGGAAGGAAAAATAATCATATAATAAAATTTATCTAATACTATATTTTATTTTGGATCTCCATACTCCTTTATATCTCCCATTTTTTCCAAGATAATTAGATATTTCTTTACCACCTTAGGAAAGGAGTTGTTATTCAATACCCCTAGGGGAAATATTACCATAAAAAGGATGTTTTTGTCCGTAATAATTAATAAAATTTTAAATATTCTAATTTAAGAATTTATTATTATATTTTTTGTTGATTTTGATATAATCCTTGGTATGGATTTTATTTTTTAATATAATTGAATTTTTTTCCCCAAGTGAAGTAAAAAAAATTCAAAACGATGATATAGAATTACTTATATTTAGAGGGGAGACTATATAATATGGATCATGTCTAAATCAACCTCCTATAGCTCATATGAATGATATTATTTGGAATAAATTTAAGATGCAATCATTGGATGGGAAAGGTAATCATTAAATTGAGTATGTACCTATTATCCAGGAATACATTGATTTATTTATTAAAGAACCACCCAAACATCCACCAGAGCATGATGTTGAGTTTTTAATTGATTTAATATTAGATACGAGACCTATATCAATGAATCCCAATAGAATATCCATTTAGGAGTAAATTGAGTTGAAGAAATAACTACTTCTATTTTGTGATAATAGATTTATTCACGTTAGTATTTCACCTTGGGGAGACTATTGATGTTCATTAAATGAGAATCTAAGAATCCAAAAGGGAATAAATACCTAAATATGGGTATTATTTTCCTTACAAAGAAAAATAAGAAGTAGGTGGTAAAAGTCTTGCAGATCGTATGAACCTCTGGAAGACATGCAAGTATGAGACCTTAAATAGGTCATGAAAAGGATCCATGGACATTGGATAATATATTATAGATCCCACAAATAATCTTTTAAAAGTCATACTACTCATTCGATGGAATCTAAAAAAGTCATTGATTACACGAGAGCTGAAATAAAAGAACCTCTAGGTCACACAAAGTATCTGAAGGCAGGATCCGGACAATCTATCAAACAATCCATGTAAAATAGTGAGAAAAATATCCAAAAGTGTAGGAGACTCTTGCAGCTGTAAAACTCACTCAATGTACCACCAATGGGGAGATTTATTTTCCTATACAACACTAAAGAAAACTCATGAGACCCAAGGTCCTTGTAAAATAAACAAGGAAATAAAATGGGAAAAGGAGGTTGGATCTTGTGGTTGTAAACGTCATGTGGCATGCCACATATGGTTCATGAGATACCAAAAACCTTTGGCAATAGTCCAACACATTATAAAAGATACCTCTATCATGTCACCATCACCACATGAATGGATTTAGACATGTCAAAGAATTCATGAGTCCCCAATTCAATTCAATAGCAAAAAATGGGTTTTCCATGAAATGATTGTGCACCACTACAAGACCCTTTGTTGGTCACTCATCGCATCACTGGTGGTTAGAGTGATTGTCTTCAACAACAGTCATGTAAGTTAGATGAATTCCCAAGCCTTTGAAAAATAAAAGAAGGAAATAATATAGAAAAGGTGGGAGCTTTTTATAGTCATAAACTTCATGAGACAAACTTATACACACCACTTGACCTCACAAAATCTCTTCATCATGACCATATTTGTCTCATAAAAGACCCCTAGAAAGAAATAATTTTTTTATAGGTCCTATAAATGTTGTCTCATATCATGTGAAAGCTTATAAATAGGCATCTTGATCTCCAAAAAGTTATTATAAATATTGGCATGACATTATTAATGTGCCTCAACATGTCCACATTATTTAGCAAGACCCCTTTAATTAGATATAATATAATAGATGAGGCACTGAAGGTATGATCATGCAATTACTAAAAATCATGAGACACCACTAAAATAAGATATGGAAAAACATCATGAAATCCATGATATCAAAGCCCTCCAAATAATGAAAATAGTATTTGTGTGATATGCATCCCTCAAAGAATAGAATAACTGTGGTGGAAAGGATTATAAATTCCTTAAACCAGAATGAAAAATGTAATGAATTTTCCTTGGAACCTCAAACTGGAGCACCCATGAATAAGAGAGGATTTATTAGAGTAGCTGATCTCTGGAATGGGAAAGTCATCTCTTAGTTAAGATCCAAATAAAAACCAGAATGATCAAGCCATATGCATAGGTGCATTACAAGATCATTCATATATCATGCGAAGGACTTCTTGAAGGTTACATGAAGAACATCCTGCACCACTACTAGATCATTCAAGACTTAAAACAAGGGAAAAATGAAGAAATCAATGGCATATGGAATAAAAGGCAGTAACCAAAATAATAAAGATGGAAGGATTATATGAAGAACATACATGATGATCATCACGTGCTTCACTTAAACCACCCAGGTCACAAGAAAACACCATGAAAGGTCACACAAATCTCATTATGCTACTTAGAATTTTTTTGGACCATGCCAATTAATCCAAAAATATCAGATAAAGTCAAATTGCACCCGCAGTCATGACTCCCAAGCCTCATGAAGCCCTCCATGATCAATAGACAAACATTGAGATACACCTAAAAAATGTCTTCTTAATCACATGAAATATAGGTACAAGTCAGATAAGCCTTGGAATAAAACTAAGTCATGTTAATTGGATATACTAGCATACTTCAGGCATGCTATCTAGATCTAACGATGTCCTCCAAACATGTCAGTTGGATTTCATAGCACCCTCTAAACATGTCATCTTGGATCATGAATCACTCTATAGACACATCTCATTTACTCTCATGATGCACTCCAATCATATAATCTAGATTTCATGATGACACTAGGAAAAACAAGATGGATCATGTGATGCCCTCCAAGAATATCAGCTGAGATCATGTGATGGATTATAGGATCAGTTAGCCAGGTTTTACGATGTCCTCTGGGAAGGCTATCCTTGGTCATGAAATAGCCTCTAGATGTGCCATCTAGATTATTAGATGTGTCTTTGACATGTCAATCGAGTTATGAAGCTGTCTTCGGATGCGTTAAGAAAACATCCTTCAATTTGTTAAGAAGGAAAACAAGGAATGTTGGGAAGACAATCAACACATGTCCGGAAAACATGTAGTCTGGATATATCGAGCATCCCAAGACTTGATAACATTTTCCTACCTTCATAATGGGAAACCTAAATGTGTTAGTGCAGATTAGTAGCATAATATGATATGTACCATGTATAAGGGAAACACCATTGTGCAATACGTGACCAATTGAAATATAATGACTACGATTCATATTATAATGAGTAAACATAAGATGCCATCCTAAGGCTAGAGCTCCACACAAAAAATTAAGTTGGGATTACCAAATATATCAGTCCTGAATCAATAATAAATGAGAATCAATACTTTCTATCCCCTATTTCTCACACCCATCATATATCAAACCGGCTTAGGGAGTCACAATGATCATATCACTCACTTCACAATCCTCTACTAGGAAAAGTGAAACCTTATTTTATAAGCCCTAATCAACATAATAATATGATATATCTCATCTATAAGGGAAGTATTAGTGAGTAAGACCATACCAATTGAACTATAATGAATCTAATTTCTTCCATAACTAGGATACATAGGATGCCTTCCAAAGGTCCAAGATCATATGGGTATCCACTTCAGTGAATATACCAACATGTATCTAACATTACAACCACCAAGACCTATTGTTTATCATGGTATGATTATATTTTCTCATCCACCGATGGATTGATAAATCATATATCTAAGATTACTCTGATTCCTTCCAAAACTCAGAAACATAGTACACCTTCCGAAGGCCCTAGATCTAAATTAATCATCCAATGGGATGTACCATCATGTAATCCTTGCATCCATTTATAAAATGACTGATTAATTTCTATCCCTCATTTCTTAAATAGAGCATGGATCACCTGGGATTAGGGAGTTTCATTGAGCACATAATTGGGATCATGAATCTCTACCATCTAGGGAATCCTCAATGTGTAAGACCTGATCAATGGCATGATATAATTACCCAAAATACTTGGGTATCTACCATGGGGAAAGTCCCTAGGTAATGAAGAAACTAAAATAACTTTGGTTCCTATAACTACCAAGATACGTAGGATACCTCCTCAAAGTTCGAGATCTTATATATGCTGCCCTGATTCCCCCATATATGTTCATTCTATATGAAATTAAACTGCATGGGTTTAGAAAACTACATGGGATTTCATTCCTCCTATAATACATTATATGTAGGACACCTCATAATACCTCAATCCCATCCTCAAAATATTAACTACATTCCTAGATAACAACAACCTTTGGATTTTATTGTTATACAACTTCAATATATAATTAGCTACCCACCAAAGGGAAATGGATGAATAACCTCATATACTTATATATGAATTTCCTAACAAGATATCCCTTATCTCTGTATATAAATAGATGTAACATTTGATCATTTTTAGTGTATCTGATCACGTATTAGGGTTATGAAGTGATTTTCAAAGATATCATAAATAAATAAGGGAATCTTAGAGTGGGAAACAATTACCCCCAAAAGGTGTGATGAGACAAACCTCACATTCTCTTGAACAACATGAGTTTCTAAGAATCATAAACTATGGAACCCCAACTAACTTCCTACCATTGGAATGAAAGTCTATAAACAATTATGGATGTGTGAACCATTGGAAGTTTATGTGAAAGTTTAACAAATGGTGATCCTGATGTGAGTGATTGTGAAAAACAGTGAACCCCCCCAATTAGACAATCATATGAAAGCAACAAAATATTTTGGAGAAAAAAGTGGTTTACCTAACATGAATATCTCAATTAATAGGATTATTGGTTAATTATGAATAATTCCTTTTTTTCATTCAAAATATATGCAAAAAAATGATTGTAAACATGATATGAATCACTAAAATAACAAGATAATTTAAAAATCATGCATTTTTCCATTTTTTATTTCGTAATATATACAAATAAATGGTGAACCTGATGTGAATATCTCAAATAATAGGATGATCATTTAGTTATGTATCATGCAATTTTTTGTTCATAATATATAAAAAATGGTGAACCTCACATGAGTCTCTCAAATAATAGGATGATTGGTTTGTCATGCATCGATACATTTTGTCTTACATAATATATGGAAAAAAATATTGAACCCAAAATGAATCTCTCAAATAATAGGACGATCATTTAACATTGTGTTAGTCTATTTTGTCTTGCATAATATTTAAAAAAAACAGTGAACCCAATGTGAATCTCTCAAATAACTGGATGATCAGTTTTCCATATGGAAGGCCAATTTGTTGGCATATACTACTTAAGAAAAGAAAATAGCTAAACATACATTTTATAGTTGATCCATTGTAACCGGGGTTCTTATTGAATTAGTCCATCATTATATTGAAAATTAAATATGAAAAGAATGGAAAAATCAAGAATAAAAGAAAAATTGTCTTAACCATGTATATCTGATTGAGAACACATCATGCCTACCATATTTTACTAATTGGTGACCATTTTACTTGTTTTTTGTAAGACTTTATACACTACTCTCATCAATAGAATCTTGATCCAAGATAGTATTTTAATCCAATGATCATTTTTCTAAATTAGTTTCAACTAAAATCATTACAGTCCTTAGGATGACCTTACTCGACTGGCATCTTTATCTTTGGGTGGAAAATGTAATGGTCTGGGAATACCATCAAAAAAAATACAATACTGACCATTGAGGCTTCCTTTGAGGGTCTACAAGTGATAAAACTAACGATTCCATATATTCCAAGGAAATTTGTTGTGAAACCAGTGGACCTTGTTGTTACATCCAATCACTTCTGGAGATTATCCTCAGACTGTGACAATCACCACCTTCAGTATCTACGAAAGGTGAATTGAGGGAAAACTATGGATCAATTCCTAGTCAAGTGATGAGGAGGAGGGATCCTTTCAACCACTATCATTAGCTCCATCCCATCGGTATTCAATAGTCATCTCTTGGATTTATCACCTGGCACACTTGCACCTGTGATACCCATGTACATGTAACAAAGAAGGCACATGGGGTGCAGATGGATCAGGATAACCATAAGTGGGATCATATCTCCAATACTAATGATGATTAATTCCATCATATTCTGAAAGTAACTGGTGAGCAGGATCACATCCCTTCTCACTCAGAGCGAGTCCACGAGAATATTCCTACATCAAGCATGGGGAGGTAGATATCGCTACTCCCGTGCATGAATCCCATTAGCATATTTTGGTGGGAGAAGGAGGACATAAGTGGGATCATATCTTTACTTCAATAAAATATATCTTCAGTTATATTTTAGCGATGGAAAATGTGCAGGCTTATATCCGTACACAAACTAATCAAAAATTCCATTACATATTAGTAATAGCTGAAGAACTCCATCGGCATATTCCGACACTAGTAAAAGTACACAGACAAGCACATCTTCCTATCCCTACAGCTTGGGTAGATCAAAACTATAATAATTATGAACATTTTTTCACTCTAGATCAAGAATAAATTATTGATCCCATCTTGTAGGATTATCATCATACTCTGGTAAAGGGAGAGATTTCATATTGGGATCATATTCCCATTTTAACTGGGGCTCACAAGGTGATAGAGGAACATGAATTTGGACAAGGAAACATTCCTTTAAAAAATGTTCCATGATATTTTACAAAGTCCTATGATTGGGATCATATCACCGTTTTGGTGGGGGATCACCAAGTGAGAGGTGAGCATGCCTAATGATTACCTCATATTAGTATCAAAAAAGACAAAATGAATACTCCAAAGGCCCATTATTGGGATCATATCCTCATTATGGCTGGGGATCAACAATTGAAAATGAAAAATTCCATGGTAAAGGATCATATTATTATCAGTGAATTTGGTTGGAATATTCCATCAGATCATAGAATCGAAACATATGTTCATAATTCCTCCAATGAATGAATCCAACATTATTATTATGAGGCAATATAAGACGAGTCTCATATTATTTATCCCATTTTAGAGGTTAATCTGCATATTCCACTGGGGAGTTTATATTCTGAGTGAGATCATATTTATATAACAACCGGGGATCACCATTTGATAGTGGTATTTTCCTTAAATAAGGTTCATATTCCTACCACAAAAACTAGTGACATATCCCAAAGGCTCAAGATCTAGCTCATAATCCTATTCGGGCTGAGGCTCACCATGTGAGAATGCTAAATTGATCGGGACATGCTCATATTCCTATAACTAATATATATTGTCATTGGAATATTCCAAAATTTTCTCATTAGTTAGATCACACTCCAACAACACTAGATAGTTATAAATAAGGTCTTACAACCATCATATAGAAGGATAATATCCCATAAAAATTATAGAAGAAAAGTTGGCATATTACAACCATGACATAGAATGGGGATGATATCCCTAATATACTCAATGCTATATTCATTGAGGTTTTTCTATATGCATTATCAACACCCCAAGGTTCCATCAACTCTTCGACCGATGTAGAGGATATTCATTACCTCGATAGTCATCCTCATGGTATTGTGGAGATGGATCACTGAGAATATACTCCTGATATCCGGGATGATAAAACTCCCCATGGTGATATATAACACAGATAAGTAAATACTCCTTTTTAGAGAAACCTTTTTATTTATACATGTTTAAAACTAAAATGTATTCATATATGGAGGTGCTCAAAACATCAGTGTCAACTGCATATGGTTCCACATCAACTTCAAACAATACTCCACAATAGTCAGCTGGTGGCCCCAAAAATCATCTTATGTGGTCTTATCAGATGGAGCAATATATGTTTTATGGATATGAATACAGAATTGATATATTTATAAAGGTATCTGGAAACAACCTCCCCTTAATGTTCTGGCCTCTTTCTACATCTTACTATGAGATCGCAGATGAGTAAGTGGTGTCAATTCTATGCCAAAATATGTGGGAAAATCATCATTGACTAAACACTGGAAACCTCCATTATATCAGATATGAGGGTCACCTTTTGAAGATTAGGATACACTTCTATCAGCTATACCTAAACACCATATACATGGAACAGGATCTAAAACCGAAAATTCATAGCACATATATGAAATATACTTCCCTCCATTACATTACAACCCTTATAAAGTGGATATCCAAAAACACTCTATGTATCCATTTTTAGGACAAGGAAATTAAGAAGAGTTACACTTCAATGAACCCCTAGAATAGAAGAAATCCCCAGATATGACATCCTGTAATATCATATCCTACAAAAAAATCAGGGGACTGGTTAATACTCTGGGAAATTGGTCACTCCAATAGAATTTTCCCACTTAAATGGTGCCCATAAACCATGAACAAAGAAGACGAATAAAAAAAAATTCTTAGATTTATTCCCCTAAAATAAATGATAATGTATTTCAGACACTAAATCCAAGGATTAAATCAAACCAAAAACTTTTGGTAGAAACTGACTCTCGTCATGGTCTTCCATTGCACCAGGCTCCTACGTGAGCACAACTACACCACATTAAACAAGCCATAATTGAAACTACCATTAAATCCATACATGAGAGAAACATGATCACCAGACATGGGGAATATCTACTACCACCTCCACCTATCAGATCATGAATTCACAAAAGGATTTAGGATATATCATCAATAGTTGCAAACAAACCTCAGCCCACTAGGCAAGGAGAATTTATATCACAATCTCTATCACTAGGTTTGTCATCATTTGACAGGGTTCTTGGGAAATTGATGATGATTCCAGATCAACACCATACCTTTATAATAGAGGAATTTATATCTCAAAGACCACCCCGAGAATAAAATAATATTTAGTTGGAATCATCGGTTTCGTAATAAAAAAATCAATGAATTCCAATTGTGTCCCCACATAACCCTTAGCCCATAGGGTTGGGAGAATTATCATCATCATCATCACGAAAGAGGGAATTAGTATTCTATTAGTTAGGAGGTAAATATCAATTCTCATCATCCCATTCATCCCTCCCACCATAGAAAAAAACACTTCTATTCAGGGCCTGTTTGAAAATAATGACTGCAAACTCCCTTAAGGACATTACTGACAGGACGATACTGGTTGTGTGTACAATGAAGGAAATCTTACCCTATAAAGTTCATAATAGAAAATAACCCAATATGGATAAGGGTTCAAGGAACGACCCAAATTTAGGTGATAAAAAATCCTCATGCTCTATTGAAAGTAGGGGTTAAACCACAATTTCCCAATATGCCTATGTAAACGTCATCACCATCAACAGAACATATATAGTGGATCTAGATAAAAATATAGAGGGTAATAATAGAGAAATACTACCTCAAGGGTAGGGTGATTTGGATGAACCAACTAAATATACACACACCCATAACCAAAGAGGGTTCCAAAATTTGGCACCTCCAAATATCAACTTACCACCTATTGAGAGGAACTCTACCATTTATAAAAAGAAAAGTGTTCCTATATCCAAATCACTACATAGAAGATTTAAGGTTACATCGAGGGAGGAATAGTTTTAAAAATATGATAATGATATACAAACTCTTAGGCCACTCAACAAGAAGCTACGTAGTGGAAATATCAATACTGTGTATTATCTTCAAGTAGAGATGAATATTCTTCCTCCCATAGCCAATACAGCTGAAAAATCATAATTTGAACATCAGATCAGCTCTAAAACTACAATGGAATTCAAAACAAATATGAAAGTATAAAATAATCGTGAATTCTCTCCATTATGGGAAAAAATTATCCCTCTATAGGGGGATCATTCAATCTTAGGACGAATCATGAATTAGTGAGAGTCAAAGGTGAGGCCACCTCATCGACCCCCACCCACTCCCTGTATATGGGAGGAGGCTTGGAAAACAGTACCCATTGATATTCTTAATGTCATTAAGTCTCAGGATACTCAAATGGAGGCCATGGAATGGAGACACACACCTATGAAACTTGAGAGAATTCCATATCTTGAGTGGGTGGATAACCTTTTCCTCCACCCTATTTTAGAAATCCTACATTCTCTAACTTTGATGGTATGGAAAACCATGATAATCATTTAACACACTTCATATCCCAAAGTGGTCTGATGATGGTCTCTTGAGATTAATAGGAGGTAACAAAGATGAGGTGTTTTTTATAGACTCTGATACTGGTAGGAATTATTTTGTACAATATCCTTCTCGTAGGATCAGTTGAAGGATGGTAAGAACTTCATCATCAATTCCTTTTTCAATTTAGCGCCACATTGAGGGAATTTTTTGACCTAAAAAATTTCAAGAATCTAAAAAACAATAGGGTGTATAACTTAATAGCTAGACGAAAATGTTTATCTTATTCAATCTACATCCATATCTTGTAGAGACAATTGTTAGAACTATGTTCTAATAATATCTGAGATGATTTGTAGATACCTCTATTACCAATGAAGTATCCAGGAAGGTTCTGTATGTTCATATAAATGGAACAACTCATGCGGGACTCCATTTAGTGAATTCATGTTAAATCTATACTCTTGGATTAATCACACGGTAAAAGACCCATAAAATAATAAGTTGTTGTAGTTACCCTCATAACACCATCCATTCCCATTCAAGCCGTTAAGAAGGTCCCGAACTACATAGTGACACCTAGGGAGCTACACAACCACTAAATTAAACCCATATATATGCACCAATAAATTAGGATATCCCATGATTTGAGGAATGAAAGAATAAATCCCACTCCCTCGAAAATGGAAAAGTCCCCAATTATCTCTTTTTAGCCATAAATAATAACTAGATCAAGCAACCAAAACCCAAGAATCCCAGTGAGGTCAATCTCACAGACCATCCTGACTACTGACCATCCATAGATGGCTAGGTTGTAATATCTAGGATTTATTTATCTTCAAATATGTACCTAAAGGAATGGACAACCCATCTAGGTAGTGTTATATAACTCCTTAGAGTAGTTGGGTTACAAAACAATCATCTAGTTATAAGAAGAGGGTGATTGGTAGAAAGTTCCGACTAGGTGTGGATAGACATTCAACTGCTTGATGACTCAAAAAATATTTGATTGAGATCATGAAACCATGAGTGCACATATGCGTATACCCACAATAGATCCACCGTGCAAGGAGGTGACATTAGATATGTCTTTTGGAGGAGGACACAACCATCAAATACTTGCATATATAGAAGATAAAGAGTCATGTTCTACTCCGAAACAAGATATGAATCTTGAATATCTATTCACTATAGTATCCAAAGCATGGGAATCAACCCACCAAATGGATCCCTCATCAGATGAAGATATTATCTACAGTTCTATTAACATGATATAACTGGAATAATCCTTCTCCTCTGATGATTATTCCTCTGAGTATGAGTTCCCCACACCAAACTAAGGAAGAGGAGGCTACATTCACTGGAACTGAGGATATAGGTGACATCACAAGTGTGGTCATATTCAATATTTCTATCACAACCCCACATAGAACATATTTTCTGCTAAGATCCTTTAGAATGAACTCTAGAAAGCCTAAGAAAAATATGGAGGTGTCCCATTACCCTCCAATGACCGTCTTCACCCAGTTTTCATTCATTACCATCTAGCAGGGTGTTGATTAGCTAATCATTCCATGCAATGGGGAAGGCTGGCCTGACCTGCACCATGAGAAGTAGATGCTCCCTCATCCTCTACATAATAACTAGGCCCATCTACCAAAAAATCATCAACTTTTGATTAACATGTAATTGACCATCCCCACCTCATGAAGTTCCAAACTCTAATTTTTTTTATGAAATTCAGAAATAGCAGGATGTTGTCCCGGCCAAGATCTCAATCCTCGATGTGTTCCATCATTCAAAATAACATAGAGAGGTACTCATCAACACCCTTCATATCCCACAATAATTCAAGAGATAAGTAGCTACAACTGAGGCCTATAGAATGTAAAAAATGTCAGTAGAATTCCATTTCATGATCTCTTCCATATATCATGATTAGAAAGAGGTCATTCAGGGACCCATCAGACCACTATATGTTTGGGGTAGACTTGATAATAATAATATCTGATGGGATTTGATTGAAAATGTATTTTAGATAAATATCATATAGATTCAAACCATTCAATTATTAAGAAATAGAGAAGTGTATTTTTCTCCAAAAAATCTGATCATTCAAGTGTATGATAAGCGTGATCAAATAACTCTTAAGAAAATCAAACATAAAGATCATTTTGGGGATCTCACATCTAACATTGAGTTTGTAGTTATCCAACAAGACAACACATATGTTGTCCTACTCAAAGGCCATGTCTCTATAGTCACATGGTGGTTCCTTAAACATTCCATCAATATATAAAGTACACCATCAATGGAAAGGTCAATGTACTTAATTGTGACATATCCCCCTTTGGAATTTGCGAATCCAAAAATACTGATCCAGTTTTTTTCAAAAGGGGAGGGGAATAACCAATGGTGGTTGATGATATATAGGTTATAGTTCCCAAGGTCTTGGGGACATACCCTGAAAATCCCTAGAGTATGTTTGGAACCTCTCACTAGAACACCGAATCATAGGATCATATTTCTATGAGTGTCTGATCTCATGATCGGGAAAGTGTTCTATCTTATAAGATCCCAATAACTACCTGGGGTATCAAGAAACTTGCATAGGCACCTCATGTGATCATTCATAGATCACATAAATTAATTTTTTTTGGTCATGTAAAGAACATTCTATATTCCTAATATATCATGAGAGACTTAAAAGAGGATACCAATGAACAAATCCATGGAATATGCAATAAAATATTGGAATAAAGAATAAAATGATTGGAGACTTTTGAGAAGAACATACATGTTGATCTTTATGAACTTCTAGTGAACCACCCATGTATTGAGACACCACCATGAAATTTTTCATGGATCTTGTGATCCCGATTTGAGATATTATTTGGATCATTATAAGTCCTCCAGACATGTCAGATCAAGTCACATGGAGACCCATGGGCATACCTCCAAAGTATGTTGAATCCCTTCTGGCTTACTATCTAGACCTTGCGATGCCCCTCAAACATGTCTCCATAATCATATTGAAACATCGATACATATTAGATAAGTCTCTATATAACACCAAGGAATATTAATTGACTCTCACAATGTCTTCTAAGAATGCCATAAATATCTCATGTTGTCCTCTAAACATATCAACCAGCTTTCACAGAATCCTCCTGACATGTCATCCTGGATCATGCATCACCCTCCCAACATGTCACCATGACTCTTGCGACACCCTACAAGTGTGTCATCCAAAATTAATGATGAAACTATGGAAAGTCATCTAGATCATGAGACACCCACCAAGCATGTTATCCAAGGTCATGCGATGACTTCAAGGATCAACCATCAAGATATTCTGAGGTATTTCAGACAAATCATTCTTACTCGCTCGACAAACTCTATACATTCCATACAGATTTTAAAATTCCCCTTCGACTAGTCAATGGGGTCATTTAATTGTATTTTAATATGTCAGGAAGACATCCTATAAAATTTTATGAAGAAAATCATGGAATATTGGGTAGAAAATCAACACATGCCCGAAATAAAGCATTCCTGGTCAATCGGGCATCCCAGGACTTGATAAAATTTTATAGCCTTATTAAAGCCAAACCTCAGTGTGTAAGACATGATTAGAAACATAATATGATATGGTACATCTCTAAGGGAAACATCAGTGAGTAAAAACAGACTAGTTGAACTATGATGAATATGATTCCTGCTATAACCAGGATACATAAGATGCCTTCCTAAGGCCTATACTCCACACTGAAACATCATTTGGGAAGTCCCAATATATATGTCCCACTTACATATGCAATGATATTTATTACTATCCAACCCTTGTTTCACACATGGAGTATAGGTCATGTGGTCTTTAGGAGTCACAATTATTATATCACTCATGCCACAAGACTCTATTTGGAAAAGGAAAACTTTATCATGTAAGCTCCAATCATCAACATCATATGATATATCCCATATATATGGGAAACTTCTATGTGTAAGCCCCAGACAATTGAACTATGCGGAATCTGATTCCTGCCATTATGAGGATACGTAGGTCACCTTATTAAGGCTTGAGATTAAATGGTCATCAACTTCAGTGAAAGTGAGACCATGTCCATGACATTCCAACCTTTGGGACACAATTTATCTCATGGGCATATCATCTTTCCTCATCCATTTATGGATTGAAAAATCACTAAACTATGATGAAAATGATTTCTTCTATAGATGGGGTACACATGATTCCTTCTAAAGGACTAAGATCTACATTAAGCATCCAATGGGATTCCCAAACACATAATCCCCACACCCATATTCAATTAGGATGATTAATTTCTTTATATTATTTTTCACACTGAGAATAACTCATATGGTCATAGAGAGTATCAATGAGAAAATCATTAGAATTAGGAATATCCACCGGCCAGGGAATCATTAGTGTGTATGCCCAGATCAGTTGCATAATATAATCACCCAACATACAATTATATATATGTTGGTTCAAGTTCTTTGGGTATGAACAAAATAAGATTACTCTGATTCCTGCCATAAATAGAATACGTAGGACACCTTCTTTAGGTGAGAGCTTAAATATCCAGTTCCCCAGTGCCCCTATATATATCATTTTCATAGGGTGTTAAACTTCCCATTTTGAGAGAAGTATGGAGATTTTTATTCCTTCTAAAAATATCAAACGCAAGATGTCTCATAATGGATCAATACCATCTTTGAAATTTTTACTACCTCCTTGAAAAAACAATAATATCTAGATTCCTAATTATACGACTTCAACATATAAGTAGCTACCCACTAAATGAAAATGGATGAAGATCCAAAAATACATTCAGATGGATTTACCAATAAGACCTCCCTTCTCTCTGTATATTTAGAGACTTAACCTATGAGAATTCTATTAGGGTAACTAGTAACCTATCAAGATTAAGAAGAGATTATCTGTCATATATTAAATCTATAAGTGTGTCCTAGAGTAAGAGAAAATTTCCACCAAAAGGGTGCGATGAGCCAAAACTCTCATTCTATCGACCATTGTGCCTTCCTAACGGTCATTGGGTCTAAAACATGAAATGACTACATACCTTGGGAAAGAATGTCTATACCCAGTAATGGATTCAAAAATCGATGGGAGTTTTAATGAAAGGTTAACAAATGGTGAGATAAATGCGAATGATTGTGAAAAACACAAACCCCCCACAATTAGTGCACTATATGAAATCCACCTGTATCTTTACGAGGAAAAAAAATCCCCTCTTAATTTCATGAAGAATAAATATGGATATATGTGGTTTTGCATTGATTTACAAAAATAACTTTTATTACTATAAAAAACTACTATCCTCTTCGTTACATTGATTCCTTGTTTGATCAGCCTAATATATATCATCATTTTTCAAAGATTGATCTTCAATATGATTATCATTAATTGTTCATAATGAATGAACATATTACAAAGAATAAATCTTTTTTGAGGTATATATTGTATGATTTTATAGTAATTCCATTTTTGTTAACTAATTAACCTTCTATTTTTATGAATCTAACGAATTTACTATTCTTGGAGTTTCTTGATAATTTTATTGTGGTATTTATTAAGTATATCTCATCAAAAGAATTTTTTTTATCATTTCAAAAATGTTTCCAAGGATATAACATCAATCGACACTTCAATAAAAAATGTAGCAAAATAATGACCAATACTAATTAACATAATACAGGAATGTGGTTGCATCATTTATGTAGGTTATTTTCCATGTTTTGTTGAATTTGTTTCCAAATTGGCTTACCCATTAATTAAAATTTCATGCAATGTGGTTAAGTTCATTTTAGAACCACATATCACTGTCAAGCTGATAAATAGTCTGAAAGGATAATTCAAATATTAGTGGAAATATTAAATGCATTATTACCTGAATTTTGAGGTACGTGGGATCAATATTTACCTTTGGTGGTGTTTTCCTATAGTAATATATTCGATTTAAGTATTCAAATAGAACCATATGATGATTTATATACAAAGAGATGTTGTACTCCAAGTGTTAGGATGAAGTTGGTGAAGGGATTATTATAAGACCATAACAAGTTATGGAGACAATGAAAAGTTTAAGGCTATTTAAACCCATATTAATGTAGATCAAAGTAGAGAAAATATTTATACCGATAAAAGAAGGAGATATTGTGTATTTGAAGAGTGATATCATGCTTTATTTAACGTAACTATGTGGAAGGGTGTCATAAAGTTTGGTAAGAAAGGGAAACTGAGTCCCATGTATATCAATTTGTTTTTACATTCTAGAAAGAATTGAAGTTTTGACCTACTATTCATAAATGTAACTAAACCTATCTAAAGTACATGATGTGTCAAATATCTCATTGTTTTGTAAGTATATTCTTTATCGAATGCATGTTCTCACATTTGAATAAATATAATTGGAAACATTTCTATCTTACTATAAAGATCCTATAAAGATTCTTGACACTAGGGAACATGTTTTTCAGAATAGGATGAGTCAATTGGTAAAGTTACTCTATAGAAATTATTAAATTGAAGAATCAATGTGGGAAGATAAGTTTGTTATGAAGAAGAAGAAACCCTCATTTTTTATAAATTAATATCCCTGAAAATTTTGAGGATGAATGTTTTAAATAATGTAAGAATGTTACACCAAATAATATTGTAATTGAACATTTCATCTTAATGAAAATATAATAAAATTCACACCTTAATATTTAATGAAAAAATAATTATAATTTCATAAGTTGAATATTTATTTTGAACTTACTATGTCAAAATAATTCTGGAATGAATTTTTGAAAATTACCCTTAAAGATAAACTTTATCAATAATTGAAAATGTTGTATTTATATGATACCAATTTTATTTACTAAAATATATGTAATCAACCACGTATGTATACCAATTGTATATAAATAAGGACTAGACTATTTAGAGGTAAACATCTTTATTTTTTGGAATTTTTGTAGGTTTTTAATGTTTTCCCATTTTAATAAAATAAAATAACTTCTAATATTAAATGATTTATATATAATTTATATATATATATATATAATTAAATTCATATAATTATGATTAATAGTCATAAAGTTAATGTAATATCTTCTTATAGTTGAAGAATTCATTTTCCAGAAAAACGGGTTTTCGTCACATTTTTTGAGTTTATTTTTAAATTAATTTCATTCACTTATATAAATATTATTTGATAAATGGAATTAAATATTTTTAATCACAAGAGTTATTTTTTTGTTAAATATTATCATTTTATTTTTATGCATTATGAATAGTAATCATCATAAAATTTACCACCTTATTAAAGAGTAAAACGAGATTAAAAATATATGTTAAAACATTATAATCTCTATAAAAACTGACTTTATCAAATTGGGTGAGTGTTTTGTGACCAAATATATTTTTTATGAGTTGAAAAATTTATTTTTAAACATTATTTCAAATTTGGGAGCCCTAGATTATGTTTCTTTGAAAATAGGTTATAATTTATTCAATTTAAAAACTATTTTGGTGTCTATGCATTTAATGTTGTGATTGAAAGATACCATTTAGTTTTCAATTGATAAAAAAGTATATAATACTTAATTTTTTATTATATATTGAAAAAAATATTGGAATAAAAATAAATATTTTATTTGAAGGAAAATTGTTTTTACGCTAAAATCAAGTATTTTCTTAAAAACGGATTTCATGCATTTTTTGTTTCAATATTAAAAATAATTTCATAAACAAATAGAAAATGAATTTTATAAAATTTCTTCAAAATATAGAGTCATCATTTACAGTTTTTTATAATAAATATTTTTGTTAAGTCATATAATCTGGTTATCGTAGTAAAAATGATGAGTTATCATAATAAAGGTTAAAATTGGTTTAAAGTGGTTTAACTTTGAGAGAAGTCTTAAAGTGAATCCAAAATTGTATAAATGTTATTTATTGAGTTTATTTATATAATATAACACATTATATTTTAATATGGAATTCATTTGTGTCACTTGACATGATTATGATATGTATATTATTTAACATTTTATGTAATTCCAAGTGAAAGTTTTCCCTTACTTATAAAAGGAAACATTCTCTTATAACTTGTTCACAAAGTTGGAGAACTCTATCTAAGAGAAGAAAAATCCTACTACTATTTTATATTTTTCTGCACTTCATAGAAATTTTAGACTTTACAAAAATATAATCCTTTCAACACATAATGTGTAAACTAAAGGAGGCTTGTCAACGATGTTTTATAATATTGAACCGAGTAATTTAAATGCTATATGTGTCTATAACACATTTAAATCTATGGTATATATTTTAAAATAAAAAACTCAGTATTTTAAATATAGTTAATTATAATTATAATTTTTTTAAAACTTTTAACCACCATCTTATTATCCAACCAAAAGTGAAAACATAACCCATGAGTATGTACAACTTACAATCTCCATATAGCAGTGTGGTTCATTTTTCAACACTATTTTACATGGATGATTTTAAAGATGAAACTAATGAATATATATGATAATTATTAAGTATTAATTATTATTTTATTTTAATGTATCATCTACATCCTTATCATTCCACCTGTTAAAAAATGATAACACTGCTCGTTAGTACACATGGACTATCACCTCCACGATATGATGTGATTCACTATTAATGACTGATTTTTAAAGGATGATTATAAATATTAATATAATGAATATGTATGGTTATGATATCCTGAATAAAATTTTATATATTATATAACCATGATCGATACACAAGAACCACAACTTCCAAATAAATGAATAAATGACAAATAATGTAGTTAACACTTAAAACAATAATAAGAATGAAATATTTTTAATGAATGAGTGATAATATGTTATAATTAGATCATATATGATAGTATAAATATTAATATTGTTATTTTATAAATTAATAAAATGTTTAAAAAATTATAAATGTTGTTAAATCATGTTCAACAAAATGGAAGCCCGAGGTCAGAAATTTCATCTCAATTTCCAATACATCAATACATATTTAATATTATACATAAATTTAATTTTATGTGGTTTATATTATAAATCATTGATTTAATTAACATGAATATAATTTTCATAATTTTGATTAATTTTTTAATTCATGTTTACTCTCTATAGTTTATAATTTAAAAGTTACTAAAGAGGTAAGATTTATTTTATAATCCCATTATTTATGATGTATTCTATTTTCATTGAAGGAATATTATAATATATCCTTAATAAACTCCATTTATTCTAATATTATATATATATATTTAAATATTTTACCCATTTTCTTCCAAATTTATATCTATTTTTATCTTTAATTAAGAAAATAAATGGTTTTGATCAAGTACATTTTTCTTCAACACCCATATTTTTCAAAATTATTTCAAAGAAGTTTATTTTTTTAAAAAAAATTATTTACGGAGGAAATTTTATATTTCCTTGATTTTTTTAAGTCTTTAAAATAATTATTATAATATTTTCTAAAAGGTTCATTTTCAATTTTCATTATAAAAATTAAAATGAAATATTTTTTAATGTATATGGTGTTAGCTGATTTTCCCCACAGCAAAAATATTTTTTTCTATTTAAAAATTAAAAATGTTTTAAAGGTATTTACAAAGAAAATTATTTAATGATTTTAAAAAACTTCTCTTCAATATTATTCTATTCACCAAAAGACTTTATTTTACTAAAAACATACATTTTTGATAAATTAATTATCATCTCTCTCATATTGATTAATGTTTTGGCCATTAACTTTGTCTTGAAACCTTCACTTTCTTCTGATTATATTTAATCATGAATTTCAATATTCTTTGTGTCATTTACATTCCTATTTAATTAACTATATACTATTTATATATACTATGGTTTACTAAGATTGTTATTTTATGGACTAGGAAAATCTTAATATTATATATTATTTACTTAGTATAGATATTTTTTTGATAATGTTTTTTGTTATGAATTAAATTGATCATTAAATATATTTGGAATTCATGGGACATGCAGTGATGGGTGGGAATTAGAATTACATAGCCCCTCTATGCAGTGATAGGTCATATGAGACAAGCCAATTGTCGAGCCTTATTAATTGTGTTATTGGTTTATACCTTCTCATCAGCTTAAATTATCTTATGATAAGGTCTTATTTATAAGATATTGTGATGTATAAGATACTGAAATTCCATATTATGAATTAACTTCATTTAGAATTTATTTATTATTATTAATGATATTATTTCATTTATATTGTTCTTTGATGATTTCATTGATCAATTTATTAATTAAATTTCATGTATTTTTAGAAATTTAACATGATATATTTATTATGTTTTATTTACTCGGGATATATTTCACACTACATAAACCTTACTGATCATTTGATATCACATTTTTTTGTTTCCTTACCCCATGATATGAAGAAATAATATTTACATGAGTTCAAGGAATCATAATATTTTCTTTAACTATGTTTTATAATTCATTTCCAATGTGAAATGGGTATCGTAAATATATCTAGTTCTTCAATACCTCTAAACAGATCAATCTTTCGTAATATGATATCTTTTATATATTCAAAATTTTATAAATTAGACACCAAATTTTCGGTTACTGGAGTTGGTTTTGTTACCATTATAGGTCAGGATAATAAAATAATGCCTCATAAATTGAAAATTTTATCCTTTTACAATCATTTCTGATGAATTTATGGGCTATTATCTCTATTAATTTTTCATGATTTTATGGTTATTAACATTCTCATGATCACATTCTCTTTAACTCCCAGTCTTTATTTATATATTAATATTATACTCCATATCAATATTTTTAGTTAAAACTAATATTATCCTATTCAGAAACATAATTATGTGTTATTCCAGATGAACTTCATATTTTTGTTTTTCTATTTCCAAAAGGATATTTTATTAACCCTTTTAACTATGTGGGTTTCTAGAAAAGAGATTTTAAAATATTAAACCCTTGAATTACCAATGTCGAGATAAAATTTCAAGGATGTGACTTTGTTAAATGGTAGAAACTAATACCCTAACATTTTAAATAAATATTATGTTTGGAATCATATAAGGCAAACAACACAAAGATTTAAGAACTAGTTAATATTATAATTTAAATATGATCATTGTAACCTAAGACTTGAATTAGAAGATATGAATAAAATAAATTTCATTAAAAAATATATTTATAAATATCCTACTCAATACAAATATATTTATTAATTTTTAGGAACTAAACACTCAATTTTGGTAAAGTAATTTTATGCTTAAAAAATAAATTTTTATTAAAAATGATATTTCTTTCTTTTGGTGAGTGAATATTATAATTAATTTATACTAATTTTAAAAATTATATTAAATTAAAAGGTTATAATCATTAAAATCATCATATTAAATTATATTATGGTGAAATTTTGGGATTTTCCAGAAATATTTTATTTTTCAATAAATAGTGAAAAATACCGATTTTATAAAGAACATTCACTTCCTTTAAATTATTTACAAATAAACAATTTTTTAATTGAATTTCAATTTAACTTTGTTTTATTTTGATTAAAATGACCAATTAATATAATTGGGCTCAATATTATGATAATTATTATATAGGACATTTATATTCTTAAAAATATTTTTTTCTAGAAAACGGTTCTTGTCTTGTTTTTAGAGTTTATATTACATTTAATTTGTTCCACTTATTTGGATTGATATTGATAATATAGATTCCATTTTTTTATTAATAAATTCCAAATTTTGCAAAATGTTCAACTTTAGTTTTGTTCGTTGTGAATAGTAACCTTAGTAAAAATGTTGTCACTATAGTAAGGGTAAAACGTGTAGATCAAAGTTAAAACTTTGAAATAAAGCTTCAAAATCATCCATACACTTCTATATATTTCATTCTAGGAGTGAAATTTTATCAAAACAATCATATATTTAAAATATAACATTTGTTGTCATTTTTATTTAATAAATTCCTTTATATTATTTTAAGCAAACAAATTTCAAAAAGATTTTTTCTCAATTTTACTATGTATAATATTTTTTATAATTGATATTAATATGTTATCAATGTTTTTAAAAATTAAATTTGAGTATGATTATTTTTCTATGATGGTAATTTATTTTTAATTTTTTCCCATTAAATAAATATGTGGAATTCTCATGCAACACAGACACAGTTATTTTTCAAGAATTAGAAAAATCATCTAAATGATTTTAAAAACTATAAAAATAATATTTTTGGATGAGTTATGGTGTTACATAAAATGTTTCAATAAATATAATGTATTATTGATGATTTGAAATTAAATATTTTATTTAAATTACTATTTTAATATATATATTTTAAAATATAATGTCTTATGGGCCACTTTTCCATATATAATAACTTTATTGATACGTAAATTATAAAATAAATTTATTATCTTTAAAATCATTAAAAATAATAACTAGTGGTTAAAAATAAACAATAAAGGTTAGTAAATTGCATAAAATTGTCTAAATTTTATTTTATTTGGGAATTTCGACTCATAGTTATCCTATATTTGAAATATAACAATTTAGTTTCAAATAAACACTAACATTAATTTTTTTTTTAATTTAATAAATTAATAATTTTAAGGGTTCACCTCTCCTCACATATGAATAAAAACCACCTCTACTCTCTTCTACATATATCTTTAGTAACATAGCTCAACAAAATCCTAAAAGATATATTTCTAAATTCCATTGATACATTCTATAGGTGTTGGATTTACTTAAAATCTATCATTAGAGTGATTACAGAGAGATCCAAAAGAGTTCTTCCAAGAGGTGTTAATGTTTTTATCTAGGTGTTTTCATTTTACTTCTTGTTCTACCTCCTAGAATTCTATACTAACCATTAAAATATAAAAACAATAATATCTACCAATAACTAATATGTTATTATGTTAACTTAATAACCTTTTTATTATCATTTTTTCTATTAAATGGGAAATAAACTATCATTCATGCATAAGTGTCGACTACCACCTCATGGATCGATGAATTTTTTCACTCATCACTGCCTCTCAAATATGGTTGTTATGATGGATTTAATATATATATATATATATATATTATTAAAGACATTATTATTATTCTGGAAATATAATTTATCACCTATCTTCATACCATTCCAATGGTTAAAAATAGAATTATTGCACAAGCATATGTATAGATAACCATATCCATGTAGTGATGTACTTTGTTTTTCAAAATCATCCTATCAAGGTTGTTAATGGGAAATGATTTAATAATTTTATATGATATTTATATCATAATAATAATTCTATAAATATAATATAATATTTTATTTCTTGATTTTCCATTTAAAAAAGTAATAACACTCTTTTTGTGTATGTGTGGACTACTGCTTTGTGAGATGACATATTTTGTTTTTCATGACCATTTTCATGTTTGGATCTAAAATTATATTCAATGTATAAAAATGATAATAATATCAGGATAATTATTCTGGATATTTTGGAACAATTACCCATAGACTATTGTGAACATACAAAACTCATTTTTTAATTATGAACTTAATGTCCTCAAAACACCCTCCATGGACTGAACAGGTTATGAAATTAAATATTTAATTGAAATAATTAAAATAAATGGTTTAGTTTATTTATAATAAAGCTATAATAGGTTCTAAAAAATTAAATAATTAATATATGTAAATTATATAGGATTTAAAAGGATATACATGGAAAGTCTCGACTATAGGTAAGTGTGTTTTTAACTCAATTTCTTTTTATTGTTTTTTTAACAAACTGAGATCTTTCCAGGGAAGAAAATATCCCTATATTATCATAAAAAAAGATTACATGAGTCTGAAAGTAGAAGATTTACAAATGTCCCTCCTAAAGAAGGGAAGAAGATCATCCAGGACATTGTCCTCCCAATAAAAATAATTCCCATTGACTCCTTTGTTAGCAATCCCATCTACCAAAACATTTGCCTCTCTATACACATGAGTGAAAAAGTGGTCCTTTGAATATAGAGAGTGCAGACATTTAGTCCAATGATTGGTGAGCTTCCAGGATAGATGTAGGGCCCCTATACGAATGGCCGAGACAATAACCGTGGAATCACATTCAATCCAGATCTTGTTCGAACCCCTAATCTCAGCTTTCTCCACCACTGTGATGACACCATACATTTCTGCTTCAAGGGATGTGGTTATACCACATGGTCTATAGATGCACCCAAGAACATTTCTCTGATGATCTCTCTAGAGCACTAAATCCAGAGGGCCCTGTATTACCCCTTGAAGCACCATCAAAGTTGATTTTGATCCAACCAAGAAAGGGAGCCTACCATATAACTTCCAATGTTTCATGTGGAGGATGAAAATTACCTTTCATCCCAATCCAATTGAGAACTGATAAGTCATGAAATGAATTTGTACAAAACATACCTTTCAGAGTCTTCACCTCACAGACATCAACGAGGATTCCTGCCAGCACAACACCAGACTGGAAGCACTGTGAATCATGTCTGATCTTGTTTCATGACAACCAGATTAAATGAAAATCTTCCACAGTATTAGCGAGAAATAGAAAATGAAGTTTTGGTGACAGTGTCAAAGAGCTCCACCTTTTAATGAGGTCTTCAATTGTGTTGAAGTGATGCAGCGGGACCTCAAAAATGTCATAAACTACCCTCCATATCGTCGAAGCCACAACACAGCTAAGGAATAGATGATCCACATCTTCCCTATTCGTAAAGAACAAAACACAGAAGGAAAAAATTGAGACACCACATACTTGTAATAAATCATCCTTTGGTAATTTTTTTGAGCCAACCTCCAAGCCATAATAGACAGAGAAGGCCTTAGGAAGTTCCTCTGAAAATTCCCAATCCATTTAAAGTAATTTTAACTTCCAGTAAAATGATTATAATACCATTTGGTGGTGAGAATACCATTTACAGTAGGTTCCCATGCCCAAAAATCACCCATGGAAGACCATCAATAATTATCCACGATCAAGGAAATGTGAGCTGGAAGATTATCCAGACATTCAAGCTGTTCCGTGATTGAAGGATCATAATCTAGGTTAGAGTCCCCCTCTGTGACCAAGTCAATCAATTGATTCCCAGTCCAATTATACTTCCAAAAAGAGAGAGAGGAATCCTTTGAAACGGGCCAATGAGAATCAACATCAATTTTTGAAAAAATGTTCTTAAACGCAGGCCACACCGAGGAATTAACATAGTTAAAGTTACCTATTTTAATCCTATAAAAGAACCTATCCCAAAGAAAATTGGTAGCAGCAAAATTCATGTTTATAAGTCTCTATAAAAACCTGTCCTGCAAAGAATCATTGAAACCCCTCAAATTTTTTATACCCAAACCACCCTCATCATGAGATTTGCAGACCGTATTCCATGGAACTGTTTCAAGTCTCCTTTCCAATATGCTGCTACTATAGATAAAATTCTTAATATAAGTTTTAGTACTATTGATTAAAGAAATTTCCCATTTATACACCATAAAAGAATGTAAAAATTTGGAGATGATGATTGATTTCACCAAGCAATCCCGACCAGCCATTGATAAAGATTTACCCTTCCATGTAGAAAGCTGTCTTTTAATCATGCCCACAATCTTGGAAAAATAAAAGACCTTTGGTCTTCCCCAGAATATAGGAACTCCCAAATAAGTGAAGGGAATATGTCCCTCAGAAATACCCCATTCCCCAAAGATATCATTTTTTCTAAGAGTAGAGAATCCCCTACCAAAATAAACAAATGATTTTTTCCAGTTAAGGAACTACCCTAAAACCAATTCATAATGAAAAAGAGCTCTCTTTATATTCTTGATATTACCCTTATACACTTGGGTAAAGAGGATAATATCATCATCATATAAGAGATGGGAGGGAGCAACAATACCCCTTCCTGCATGAATGGACTTCATCTTTCCATTATCATCCATGATAGAAAAAATATTACTAAGGTAATCCTCAGTAATTGAAAAGAGGATGGATGATAGTGGATCACCCTATCTTACTCCCCTCGAAAAACCAAAATATCCTTTAGGGGAACCATTTATGGGGACTGAAATATGAGAAGAACTTAGAATGTTTTTGACCTAGTTGATGAAGACCTCATCAATCCCATACATGACAAGGATCTTGCAGATAAAACCCCTGTCCATTTTGTCAAAAGCCTTCTTGACATCTAATTTGAGAGCAATATTACCACCTCTGATGGGTTTATTAAAAAGAATAACACAATTAGAGGCTGTGATAAGACAGTCTTGTATTGATCTCCCCTTGATGAAGCCAAATTGATTTGGAGAGACAATTTTGGAGGCAATAGAGGAAATCCTGTTGGCAAGAATCTTGTAAATAACTTTATAAATAGTATTAACCAGAGAAACTTGCCTAAAGAGATGAACTTCATTATCATTATACCTCTTCGGAATAAGGGAAAGAAACATATCATTCAAACCTATAGGGAGAGATCCACCTCTGAAAAAATGAATGAGTAACCTCCAAACATACACAAATATTATATCCCAAAATGTTTGGAAGAAGAAGTTACCAAAGCCATCAGGACTAGGTGAACTCTCCAGCTTGAGGCTAAAGACCGCCTCCTTTATCTCTGGATCAAGGGGCATAGCAGTGAGATTAGAATTGTCCTATTGATTCACCATTCTCGGGATCACCCCATATATAGTCTCATTGATGGATTGGGGGCCACTAAAGAGATCCTTAAAGTATGAAGTGACATGTATTGAGAGATCAACTTGGTTATCAATGATACAGTCCCCATTTTTAATTAGAGAGAGAGGTTTAGAAACCCTTCTGATTCTTTGAAGAGAGTTGAATTTTTTTGATTTTCTATCCCTATATGTTAACCACTTGGTTCTAATGGAATCCCATTTCAAATCATCTTTCATGTCAAGAAGTTTATTCAAATTGAGGGAAAATTCAGATTCGACTGAAATTCCATCAGAGAAGTCTTTATTTCTATTAAGTTCTCGAACCCTTTGAAGAGAATTTTCTAATGCAGAGATATCAAAATCAAGGGAACTAAAACGATTTTTTCTCCACATTCTGAGATTCATCTTTAGAATTTTGAATTTGTTAATGTAGGAAAAATCATCATCCCTGTAATCCGCTGAATTCCAAGTGCTATGAACAATGACCTTACATTACGGATGGGAGACCCAAGCCTTATTGAACCTGAAAGGGAGAGGAGGTTTGGATTCCTTTCCAATAAGATCCACCAGGATGGGATGATGATCATTGTTTAGTCTGGACAGGGTTGAGCATGATATTGAACCCCAGTTGTCTAAAGATTCCCCATTAATAAAGGCTCTATCAATTTTACTGGCCAGGAATCTATTCAGGTACTTCCTATACCTAGTATATTTGTCACCTACCAAGTTAATCTCAATCAAATTATTATGATCAACACAAAGTATGAAATACCTAGAGGATATTGAGCTATTTATTTCCCATATTTTCTCATCTTGAGTCAAGATAGCATTAAAATCCCCCAAATTTTTCCAAGGATGAGTGATGGTGGATTTGAGAGATGAAATGTCCATCCAAAGATTTCTGCAATCCTGATATCTGTTGTGGGAATAAATAAAAGAACATGTGATATGGTAATTGAAGTAACCAAAAGAGCAAGTGACATGCTGGTCACTTGATAAAACCATAGTGATGTTGCCAATGGAATCATGTTCCATCAGCCAAAGACTCTTAACATAATTTGAGCACCTTTCGATATCAATTAGATAGAACACTAAATTACCTAAGTTAGAAATATCAGAGGAAAAAAGGATTTTTGGCTCAAATAGTCCTATAAGCACTGGTTTATGCTATTGAATGAATAACCTTTATAGATCTTCATTTTTCCAAATTACCCAGACCCTGGCAACTCCAGAATATAATCTTTATTTAGAGGTGGAGACGGGGTTTGGACCCGTCTTATTTGTGCCACCAGAATTTTTAGGTGGCCTTAAAACTATCTTTTTAGGAGATAAAAGATCAATTATATAAACATTTTTGTTCAGAGATCCCTTCCCTTTAGAAATCTCCATATTCACCTGGTCTGTCCGGACTGTTTGATCTGAGGTGTTGTTGGAGGTATTGTGATTGTGCTTGAAACCCTCTTATTCCGAATTGCTCTTATTCAAAATGATTTCATCATTGTGTTCCATTGTAATGAGACTCACAACTTCCTGGAAGTACCCGAGATGAACTTCTTAAGTCACGGTAGGAAGTTCCAGACTGCTGTGATCCTGTGTCACTATTGTGATAGGCGGTTTTTCATAGTACTTCATCCCTAATGAGATCTTAACAGAAGAACCAGAAACTGATATTGGATTATTCTGACCAATATAGGAGAGGAAATTATCAGTGGAAGGATAATCTACCAGATTTGAGTTGGTTCATGGGGGATCCACAGTGGGAGAATCACTATCCCCCATTGAATAGATCAAGTCCCTTATGTCATTAACTATCACAATTGAAATGAATTCATCCACCATTTGATGGTGTAAATCAAAATCCAAATTGTAAATATCATTTGAAATTAATAAACCCAGGTCATCCTCCACCTTAATTCCCTGTTCAGGTAGAGTGTTTCTAATGGGAGAAACAACACGCTGAGCCTCTGGTTCCTCCACCATTTTGCCCACGTTTGTTTCCCAGAATTAGATGGGCCAGATTTCTTCAATACTATTTGGATCAGTTTAGGATCCAAATGAATCTCCAAAGTTACTTGAGAGGTTCCTGCCTTATCCCTTATAATACCCCTTTGTTCAGGCATAACATTTTTGAATCTCTTGCCTTTTTTGACTTCAGTCCATTCCACGGTCTTGGATGCAGTGACCTGTTTTAGGAGTACCCTGCAGTTGGAGACCGAGTGACCCAACATCCTGAAAACATCACAAAAGGGTGGAACATTCTCATATTCCACTCTAACTTCTTTTTTGTACCCATTAGCAATGAAAGATATGCTCTCAGACTCTTGATTTCCAAGTTAACATCAACAAGCATCTGGGAAAAGAAGCCTGATTCCCCCTCTATAGTCCTGTTATCCATTCTGATTGGTGCGCCAATACAAGATGCAAGATCATTCAGAATCTTAGGATGCCAATAGACCCAGTTCAACCCATGAAACCTTACCAATAACTGTGCATTCATTTTCTTGATTGAGTAGGGATTAAAATTAACATCACATTCAGAGAGTCAAATAAAACCGGGCACCAATTGTAGATTCCCCATATTCCATACAACATTGAAGGCATCCTTTGATTGAAGAATTATGTGAAATTATCCACACCCGACTCGGATGAGACTCCCGTCACGATTCCCCCAACAATGGGAAATTCTATTCTTGATATCATCATAAGACCAGGGTTTATCCTTCTTTACATAAATAACACACCCAAGGATCGAGAACATACAGAGATCAAGTCTTTGTTGAAGAGCTTCCTGATCTACGACCACAGAAAACCCCCATTTTCAAGTCGCGAGACGTTGATTACTTTTTATGGTGCACTTATTATTCTATTAATGAATTTTGAAATTTTATTTCAGGTATTTTATGGTTTTTATAGATCAATATTATGTTATTCCTTTCAATGAATTTTCATCCAAAAGTTAACAATGTGGTAAAGGATTTATATTACAATTAAAATTTCATTTTTGTATTGTGTATATTCAAGAATCATTTGTAAGAAAATTACAAGACCTTAAATTATATATATATATCTTCATTTTTATAATATAGTTATTTTTAGGTTTATTTTATTTATATTTTATTTTCCCTTCTTTTTTACTCAATAAGATGAAAATAATGTTTCAAAGGAAAGACTGACCATATTTGTATTATTAGTTAGAAATATTTTATCTTCAATATCCATGATATTTAATTTTTTCAAGAATATTATTTTATATTAATCTATGATTATTTATAGTCATTTTTATAAATATTTTAATTTCTTTAAAAATTTATTAAATGAATCTTTTTATCATTTTCTAAATATGGAAATTCTCATTTTCATCGATTGTGTGAAATGAATCTTTTTCTATCAATTACCTAATGATTTTATTTTCCCACTATCATAAATATTATTTTATTAAAATTTTATTTTAATCTTTTCCATGGGTATTTTAAAATATATTTTTTTGTATATACTATGAAATTTTATTTATGACATTATCAAAAGAAAACGATATTTAGCTTGTTTTTAAAGAAATATATTAAATGATCTTTTAAATTTATTTTTTATATATGGAAATATAAATTATTGTTTTATTTCTCTGAATATGATACTCTTGGTTTTCACTAATAGCATGAAAAATATATTTTATTTAACATTTAACACATTATTTTATTTTATGACTATCATAAATATTTTTCTCTAGATGTATTATCTAATTTTTAAAGAGAATTTCAATGAACCCATTTCATCTCAACATGTTAATTAGACTAAAAAGGAATGATGGTTATTTCCATGAGTGTTATGTAGAAAAGTTAAAACTTTTAAATAACTTTTCATTTTATGTTATTTGGAAGTATTTATGACTTATTGATGGGTGATTATGTTATAAATCAATAAGGGTGGTTATGTTATAAACCAAGGATGGGTGGGTCCATTATAACCCTCTAATATATTAGGTAAAGTTAAAGAGTTAACTATTATAAGTTATTAATAATAGATAATAGAGTTAACTATTGTTAGTTTCTATAAAGAGACAATATAATTTACTTAATATGAGTATCTCTTAAGATATGAAACATAAAACTATTGTAATTTACTCTAAGTATAATACATAAATTATCCTGTTTAGGTGATTCCATAATGAATGTTTAATAATCCAATTTACTAGAAATTTTCTATTATGCCTTTAATATGTTCTATTATTTCTATTAATCAAGGCTTATTTTTATATAGATCATGACTTTTCACCTCACATGACTCTGGTATTTTGATATCTATTCCTTGTCTCATGCCTTACTTTTTTATGGGTATGAATCATCTTATGTTATTCTCTTGCATTTTGAATATTTTCTCATACCATTATGATCATTTATTTATCATCAATGATATTCAATTTTTAATTCCTATTTTTACCCATAGTAAGATTTTAACCCCACCCTTCTTATGTTTATTTTACATAGTTTATAATGAAATATATTAAGTAAGATATGTCAGGAAGGGTTTCATTTGGGTGATGATGAAGACATAATATAGAATATAAAAATATAGGTAGAGGAGAAAAATTATCACTTAAAGACATAAGTTTTATCATTTAAGAGTCTTTTTTAATTTTATAAAATTCTAAACCAAACATGTACTTTGGTATATGAGTGATCCTATATTTATATTTTATGTTGTATATTTTGGGTGGATAAAATTGGGACATGTTTATTAGTATCATAGCCCAAAATATAAATATTTTCTTTTGGCACCAGATTCAATAGTGTGGGTTTGATATTATAATAGTGAATCTAATGTAGGGAAATTTGGACATATAGAATGGGTTACACTATGTAGTTTAAATTAATGTTTGTTGAACTATATGTCATGAAGTTTAATGTTATATGAAAAATAATTAGATTCCATTTAGATTATTAGTTATATGATAATGATATTTATGTAATAAACTTTGTTTAGGTGTCTCACATATTAAAAATACAACAACATTTTCTTGGATATTAAAAAGTGATAAAGAAGAACATGAATGAAATAAATAATCAAAAACCAATATTAAGTGGTGGTTTTGTAATAATTTTCGGTTAGGACTAGAATAAGATATCTTGGTGTAACTCCATATACTAAAATAACAAGAATCATGGTACACATAGTTTATAGATAATAATGTAATTTTTCTTCGTAGAATAGTTGTACCATGACAGAAGGGTTTTCTAGAATAGTCATAAACATTAAATCCATAGGGGATTAGAAGTGTTCAAATTGTATATTGAACACTTATATAGTGAAGAGGTATTTTTTCTTTACATTTGGGTGATATGGAAGTGAACAATTCAAGATGGTATTGTTCGTGCAAGGTACACTAATTTGAATAGTATATAGTCATGTGATGTAGACTATTGATTATTATATTTTATGTTCCAAAATATTTCACCAAAGTGTCATGTTGTTTATGAACGTGTGATTTGGTGACTCCTTAATCGGGTTTGTAATTCATGTGAGTATAACACATATATATATACTCCAACTCATTTTGGATATGGGGGACACAGATAAGGTAAATCATGTCTTCAAATTTTTTATTAAAAAAATGATGAAATTATGATTGATGGGAGTAACTTGACCATTGGTAGTGGAAAAAACATATGCCACACCGTTATGGCGGGTGAGAGTAGATTGAACTATATTAATCGAGAGTCTAGTGCCTAACCATTATGGAAAACATACAGGGTTGGTGGGGAAATTTCTTCCCTAACCAAATAAATCTCCAATAGGTTACTTCATTCTCTCAAAGGAAACTATTATATCAAAATTTAATGGTAGGGGGGAATTCAATCCATTAATCCATGTTATAAAATTTCATATGACTGAGGGAATAAGTATTAGTATCTCAACTTAGAGTTTTTGGATGAAAATGACTCAATATTCAAAATTCTGAATTAGTTTGTGGGGAAGGGGTAGTGTAAAAAAGGTTTTAGAATAAATGGTTCCTACACCATCCTATGTTTTATATTATATTTGGGAAATTGGAATACGCCCCAATTGAAAATAAGGAAAAACAAATATTATAATGAATGTATTTAGGACTAAAGATATGATAGGGGAATCCTGGTTATTAAATAATATCATCTTTGACTGACCACTCTGAGAAGATTAAGTTTATGTATGATAGGCAATAAACTAAACAATTCATGGTCATGTGGTAAGGATATAACACCATGAATTTTAGGGTTATATGACTAGGATTATTTATAATCCATTTTTATGAAACGAGTAATGGTTTTAGATTCCATGTAGTTATGTTTTTTTTGAAATGGAAAAAAGGGTGTGCATTTTAACAAAATGTAGGTACTTTATATATTTATTTCAGTTTAATGTCTTAAAACATGGAATAGTATGTTTTCTTATTTTTATAGATATAGTTCATTAAGAAAATAAAGATGAAACCTCATTACAATGCATGGTGGTAAAGGGACCTATAATGGATAAGGGAAAAAAAAAACTACAATAGAACAATTTATGATAGAGAATTTTCATACATAGACCATATTTCAGAGTCTATTGTAGGAATACCCACAATTAATATGAAAGCCCAAAACTAGGTATATATTCACAATGTTGTTTGAATTATTCTAGTGAATCATTTTATGTTTTTAAACCCAAACTGGGTAAATGGAACTATAGATATAAAACCAATAAAGAAATGGAGATTTAAAATGGTGTGAGCTACTCCACATAGAGTAATTACTTCTCAACATAGTTTTATGAATAAGGAAATCCATTCCCAAGGATTATTATATAGATATGGATCTTACAGAATATGAGTGGAGTGGTTGTCTCTTAGTACTGGGATGTGAAAGGAAGAACCTAACCATATCCAGGAAGTCAATCATTCATGGAATTTTCACATTCTTCAATGTGGGTAAAAATAAGACGAAGGTTCTAGTAGGGATCTAACATATATCCAAATCCCAGGTAAGAAAATCAGTCAACTAAAATTGGTCCTCTTAAAGAATTTTAAGGTCATTAATTTTATACTATCTATGTTGTTAATTTTTGTTTATACAACTAGGAAAATAAATAGTGCTAGTTAAAATCTTACAACAAGGATGAAACACTATACAAGTTTACATCTTCTGAAAAGAAATATTTGTTTTCCAATTTGTAGTCTTGTAATATGGATTTTTGTCTCCCTACCTTTGGGTATGATTCATCTCAAGCATGTTAATGAATTTGATCAACCAAAACCTTTAATCTCATATTATCCATTATCATTGGTGTAATGGAGGCCCTTTAAAGACTAATCATACCATATATGATTTTAAAACATGGATTAGAATTAACCATAGAATTTACTGTGAAATAGTGAGGACTAAATGTTATGTAGTTTAGGGTCATACTATAAGGAATTGTGATAGATTTTTCAAGACTCCACTATTCATGAAAAGTGTAAGAAACTTATCTTGTTTTAGAGAAAATAAAAATCAACTTTTAATTAGTAAATGGTTATTCACGAAGATTAGGTGAGTCCATATTCAATTTTTGTGACTAGTCCTAGTTTTAAAATTATTGGTTTCAATAAAGATTCTAAGAGAATATGAATAAAGAAATAAAATGTTTTATAAATCCTATGTATATATCAAGATCATCTGAGAAGAAAAAGGGTTTTAAGGACATACTTTTCCATCATGTGTTTATAATAGAACCGACATGAATGAGGAGACACCTAATTACCAAGAGTGAGATGGTTGGGTTTTTTAGCTAAACCTAAGATAAACGATAGACGTTTATAAATATACTATAAGGATCAGAATTAATGAATATGTAGTTCTTGAGTATCCCTCTTCTATATAGATTATATTAAGGTGTAGTTATAGAGAACTATGTTTTACCTTAATATATAGTCCACAATGAAGCTTGATGTGGATGGAGAGACCAAAAAATTAATGTGAACAAGGGTATTCAATATTTATAAAATTCATAGTTGAGCCTATGATAATGGAATAAGGAATCCATTTGTGTTATATAATAATAATAATCAAGACCCTCACATTATTATAAGGAATAATTATATCTAATTTTAGATCAATGTACCAAGAAGATCACAAATGGATTTGGCTCTCTTATAAGGTAAAGGGTTCCACTAACTATCCACCAAAAGAGCTTTAAGTAGTTATGGAAAATGAATGTTATGTTATCAAGTTTAATATAATGTGTTAAGGAATAAATTACATACCTCTAAACATGTTTCATTTCAATCATGATAATTAAAAATATTCTCTAGGACATCTCAGCTCACATTAATAAGGCTCTATGTGAGAAATAAGATATAACAAGGGGGTAATCTAAATCATATAAATCTAAATGACCTGTAATATAGAGGGATGATTTTCATCTTTAGGAAAGTAAGAAAACTATACCTATATTTGGATATTTTTCTGGTATAGAAATTTGAGTATGATAAAAACATTCTTTCAGTATGGGGATAGAATATCTAAGTATTATTGCATATTATAAAAGAAGTTGAATCAAGTCACCAATAGTTCTCAAAAACATATATATATTGGTATTTTTTTCTCATGTTAGGATGGTTTAAATTGATATCCATACACTAAGGTTGTAGAACACCATGATTTTATGTAATAAATATTTTTCAAAGAAATATTAATTTCTTTGATAGCTTGTGATACATGCAACATCGAGTTTTAATAAACAACAGTATACTATTTACATTATTGTTTAAAAATTATTGTTATAATATATCCATAAAAATTTGTGGAATGAATATAATTAATATTTTCAAATTTTAGTTTTTTTAAAAGAAACTTTATTTTTGAAATTATCATTTCAAAATTACATTATAGTGATGTTTTTAGAATATTCTGAAAAGATTAATTTTCCAATGTGTTAGGAATAATAAGTATTTTTATTGAAACCACCTTTTTGCTTATTGCTTTTATAAATTTAAATTATATTATAAAATATTTATAAATGAAAAATTAGTAAAATTATATTATAATTAATTTAATTTAGTTCGTTGGTATCAATTTTATGATAAATCTTGATATAAATACTTTTTATACTTAGGAAGAATTTTCCCATGGAAAACCATTTTTTCATTATATCTATAGGTTTAATTGTATATTGAATTATGAAAATTTAGTGAATTCAATTTTTCAAAATAAATTCCATACATGGAATTATAATAATTAATATTACATATTTATACCTTATCTCATATGAGTTTGTATAATAAGAAATTTATGTGCCTTTTAGAATGCCAAAAACATGGTTATAACTTTTTCATTTCCAAAATTTCAAGTGTGTCCTCTCCCCAACATAAAAATTGCTGCCACTATCCTATCATCTAAGTACATGAAAATCAATTTGGTTTAGATAATAGATAACCAAATACTTTATTTAATTCCCTCACAACATACTAGGTTCCGTATGCTGACTAGGAAAGCCTCTTAAGAAGGATTTTGGTATAAACCTATAGAGGTTATCCGAAGGAGAGGTAAAATGATTATCCTTGCATTTTTTTATTTCATTTTCCACATGCAATAAATGTTATTGAACTATTATGATATAATAAAAATTTTATATTTCATATACTGAGATGTTATTATGTTTCTTTAATAACAAATATCCATCCCCTCATCCAAAAAATGGGAAACAAAACCATCGATCATTTTTATAGAAGAATACCGCCTGGTGATTTGTTATTTTGCTCAAGAAATGTTCACAATGATCTTTCAAAATAATTTTCCGTCTAAGATGAAATACATTGATGTTAATTATTATATATTATGATATGAAAAAATTATACCACCCTTATTATTTCTCTATATATTTAATTATTATATTGATGAGATTTTTATAGAAACCCTAAATTATCCATGGGTTGTGCTTGGATGAATTGATGAAATATTTATGATATTTTTCTTAGAGTGGGTTATGATGTGATGATATGATTATTGTATAATGATATTTTGGTACAAATATAAATGGTTTTTATTATGTTAAGGGTGGTTAAATAATAAACCAAGTATGTCTATTTTATTATTACCAAGGATGACGATTATTTTGTAACCAAAGATGGTGGTTATGTTATAACCAAGGATGGTGTCTATGTTATATCCAAGGAAAAGTGGGATCAGAATTAGATACCCTCCAATTCATTGTGTAATGATTAATATTATATATCATCAATGAGTACATGAGATATTATCCCAATCCTAAAATAGGGTACATGAATGGTTATTCCAAACCCAAAAGACGGTATACAATAGGTTATCACAGACCCGAAGTAGGTACATGGGTGGTTAGCGAAAGCATAACAAATTATAAATTTATTTGTGGATAAACATGAAATATGATTTTCTATGATTATGTGTATGTGAAAAATATTTTTCATATTCCAATTTTATTCTCTCATGGCTTATGTACTTCTATTAATTTATGATTCTTATCTTATGAACTCCTAAGATTTATTCCATGACTCATGTTTATGATCTATGACATACATGGTATGGTTTTTAAATGTTATAATCATGTTCTTGTACCCTTATGATCATGTTTTATTTATATATCCCATTCTTACCTTAATTGAGAATATGATATAAACCTTTCTTATGTTTTTACACCCTAGTTTAGGAAGAAAGGTATTATGCAAGATATATTTAAGAAAGATTCCTTTTATGAACAACATAGTGAGAGATGACGTATTTGACCTGTGAACCCATTTTTTTGTTTCAAGGTTTCCAAAAAACCTATACCTATATGAATATATCATGGATCATTGTGATGTGTAATGATTATTTTTCTATTAAGATGTCATACCAATGTATGGAAAGACTGGGTCGCTATAGTGGGAATCAGAGAAAGTATTAATTATCATTTTGATACTAGAATGATAAAAGTTTTTTTTCATAACCCTTAGGATAATCCTAATTATAAGAGAACATCCTATTTTTTGGTAAATAAATAATTATAGTTTTCTCTAAAAAACATCCCTGTCTTGATTATACAACTGAATGTGGATCTAGAAATTTTGTAACTATGGGTAATAACTTCGAAAATGATGAATTAAGATGGAATGTAATTTCCTATAAATTGCGTATAATTTATTTAATTATATGTAATTATTCCAATACTTTGAAATTTTACAGCGTGCGATTCCGAGGCCCCGTGTGCCTGGAATGATCTATCAAAGTTTGGTGGAGTTTTAATTAGAGCACGTAAGCAGTTTTCTTGAAAAAGTGGAATAACTATTAAATGGTAACATGGATCATAAATCCAAGGGCATCGTTGCGTTCATGATGGTGGGTTTACCCTAGGAGCAACTTATGTTTAGTCGGTGCGGGCCACCTGTGAGAAAACCCAAAAATGGCATAACAATAAATTAAATAATTAAATAAATTATTATATTTTTCAAATTCTTATAACTCAAAAATGGTAGATCGGATTGAAAATCCAAGACCACAACTAAACATGGGAGGGCATGACTTATTTAAGTAGATACTAACTTTGGCCGGCTCGGGCCACTAGTGAAATTTTGTTTTTGGACGTAAATAAAATAATTAAGTGAAAATTATTTTATTGTAAAATACATAACTTTTAAATGGTAAATTAGATTAGAAATAGGAGAGTACCATTAGGTTAATTGGGGTTTGTTTCACTTGGGTAGAGCCTAACCTCGACCGTCATGGGTCGAGGGTGACTGTTAATAATTTTCTGAACTTTTTTATGGTTACGTTCAGTAAACGCCCGAGCGGCGTTTTGTAAATTTTGAACCGGTACTAAAAATTGAAATTAGAGTAAACTGTTGAACTCACAACACTAATATTCTCTTAAGGAGACCGTCACCATGAATGTAGTGAGTCAAGGGTGGAAGTTATTTTTTCAGATTTTTATTGGAGAAGAAAAAAAAGAATAAAAAATAAATTTTTATTTATTATATTTGAATCCTCCATTTTGAATGTTTAGTGTTGGGGACCACCCAAACTCCCAATTAATGTAGGGGAAACCCTTGGTATTACCGTAGGTAATGTGACAAACTCAATTTACTTAATGATCCAAATTAACAAGTTAAATTAATAAACTTAATTTAATAAGTTGGATCCTCTTTTTCTTGAGTTTGGGAAAAGCGTTGGAAAAGGGAGAATTGGGGAGAGCTTTTAGAGGATCATCTTATATAATGAGAAAAACTCTCCAATGAAGAGAATCCTTCAGAATCAAAGAACGAGGACACCACTTGAGCCCATATTGGATACATTTTGTGGGAGTTATGAATGACGACATCACCATCTCATCAACTTCATCTTCTTCCTCACGCCACCTCCAATGTAAAATCGATGTTGGGGTTTTTATATATGTTTGAATTTGTTTTATTGATTCTTCATATCCTAAATTCGTGATGACGATGGCCAAATGAACTTGGCCATCATTCTGCACATAATCCATGCTCCTCTTTCTTTTTATTCTTCACACGTTCTTTGTGCATTCTTCAATGCCTAATATTTATTAGTGTTGGAAACATAGAGTTATACATGGATGGGAAGCCCTCGACGCAAGGATCCCAAATATGCAATAGTTTAATTTTTTGGGCTTAGAATGAAGCTGAAATGGCTTGTGGAAGGAGGCAGACAAATATTTATTGGCTCTGGAAACACAATATTCTATTGAGCACGACATATGGACGTAGAAACCTCGACCCAAGGATCACGAATATGTGATCATTTTATTTTTTAGGTTTAGAATGAAGATGTTGCGGGCCGCGGAAGGGGAAATGTGGAGGTGAAATTTTGGTGTTTCTTTAGGGTATAAATCTGGCCGGGATAGACGGTGGAGCGATAGTTCTAGACTTGTAGAGGAAGCCTGCGGTTAGAGTTACAGGAGAAGCCGTGGGATTGATTGCTTGCTAGAACAGTACATAAGAATTGTGGGGAAAGAAGACTTAATTGGAGAGAAGAATAGTTGAAAAGAAATGTATTAAAAATATAAATAATTTTAGAAGGAAATCATGGGAAAAAGGGGGAGGCACTACCCTTGTGTGTCAATCTCAATTCAGATTGGTTATAAGGAAAAAAAAGAATAAAATAATAATAATATAAATAATGTTCTAATTATTTTTTTGGTTGTAAAACCATAATTCATCTGTAACTTATCTGTGCGACCTTGGTTTCACAAACCATCAATGGAAGTATGAATATGATTTTGAGACAGAAATTATGAGTCCAATATTAGATGTATTTTTCGGGATTTTGGATTGGGTACCCAAAACACTCAAATAATAAAAATATATTATAATTATTATTAAATCTTTGAACCTCCATAACTCCTGCATGTCACATCCGATTGACTTACCATATGTGGAAATGTGATTCTATAATTGAGACAATCGATTTAAGTCTAATGTTGAATATTTAATTTTGTTTTGTGGCTTGGGTTCACAAAACACCCAATAATAATATTATTATTATGTATTCGACATATCTCCCTCATATGGTTTCGAAATGATGAACTATCTGTAGGTCCAAAAACCATGGAGCAAGACAATCCTTTTGGTTTACCACACTTGAGTTTTGGATAAAATTGGGGTATGGTCGGGTTGGATTGAGCACGAATCCAACCGGACCCTCGGGACTAAAAGGCCAATAACTTACAGACCAGATGTCTGATTAACACACTGTCTGTTGCATTGATACCCATTTTAAGTGGAGGTACATTGGGATACTTGTTCATGGGAGTTAGTGCTAGTAGGAGTATCAACCAATGTATTGAGGATCATATCTTCTGAGAATCAAGCAAGATTAGTGCGTGAACCCTGTAGCTGGCTATAACATGATAAAAGGATCCTGTGTCAGTCTTCACTTTGGGATCCTATGTGGGTTTATGTTCGAGAGTCTCACATGGATATACTCTAGAAATCCACAGGGTACTACTCTAGGATCCTATATGGGTCTGCTACACTAGGATCCTGTGTTGGTCTAATAATTTAAGATCCTGTGTGGGTCTGATGATTTAGGATCCTATGTGGGTATGACGATTTAGGATCATGTGTGGGTCTGATTATTTAGGATCCTATCTCAGTCTGATGATTTTGGATCATGTGTGGGTCTTCCTCTTAAAATATTCAGATTATTTAGCAGTTACATCTAATCATATTTACTATTGTTTTTTAGTTATACCTGTTTTGAGCTAAGTCCTTACCTTCGTGGTGATACCTTTGTGGTATTCTTCTATGTGGCATGTCTGTGTGGTACTTTCCTTCGTGGTGATACCTTGGTGGTATTATTCTGTGTCGTATACCGGGGTGGTACTTACCTTCACGGTGATACCTTTGTGGTATTCTTCTGTGTGGCGTACTTATGTGGTACTTTCCTTCATGGTGAAACCTTTTTGGAATTCTTCTGTGTGGCATACTTGTTTGGTACTTTCATTCATGGTGATACCTTGGTGGTATTCTTCTGTGTGGCATAGCTGTGTGGTACTTTCCTTCATGGTGATACCTTTGTGGTATTATTCTATGTGGCGTGCCTATGTGGTATTCTCCGTCATGGTGAAACCGTTGTGGTATTATTCTCTGTGGTGTTACCTTTGTGGTACTCACCTTTGTGGTGTCAGCTTCGTCATACTCCTTCCTTTACGGAATAGTTGAGCTTTGGGATTTTGAGTTGGACCCTGTGTTTCCTCATGAATGAGATAGGTATACTTGATAACTTGGGTATTTGTATGGGTATATAACTTAGTAGGGTTCTGAGATGTTTACATGTTTTTTGGTTTATCCTTTGTGGATTTCATGAGACCTTTCAGGGTCTCGGGGTCCCTACTGAGTATCGTTATATTCACCCCTGCATGGGCTATGCCTGCACCTTATTGTGTTTGGTGTTGAGGACGAACAACTCTAACTGAGAAAGAGAGTACCAGGACTGGAGGTAGCTTGGAGGTGGACACTAGATGAGGTGTACCACAAAGATGCCCGTTCGAGAGATGTACCTTCCCTTTAGGTAAGACAAGTGGCGGGTGTTCACAAGAGCTGTTTCATTTTTCTTGTACATTTTCAGTTTTCTTGTACTTTCCATTTGGGATTGTATTATGGCCCCTTTTTCTTACTATACACACGCTTTTTACTGTACAGTTTACTAGTGTCTCTATCTCTCTGTGTGCTTGGTTGCGTGTGTTTACAAGTTATAAAGGCAATACCTTCACGGTTTTAGGGAATACGCCTTTCAGTGCTAGTCGCCATCCTTTGTACTATGGAAGGATGGATTGGGGTAGTCACGACACAAGCCCCGAGGGATGGGTCATGAAAAATTGGTATCAGAGGAATTATGTTCTACTGAAGAACTACAACTCTAATATTTTCTATGTAGAGAAAAACTGTTAAGTGTATTGAGTGTGGTTTTCAGTTCAGGGAGTCCAGTGTTGGTGCGGCGGCCGACGTATCCATACACCAGGACCCTGAGTTTTGATTTCCGACTCAGTACACGGAGGCACTGATTGCGTGTGATTTTGAAGAGTTTCTTGTTATTTCATTGAGTCATCTCACCAGGTATAACTTAATGACCGTGGCCCACCTGTTCTTTATCAGGATGCCACTGCATAGACAACCAGATAGGATTCCTGAGAGAGTACATGAAGATGACCCACCGAGCGATGAGACTCTGGTGTAGGGCCCTCTAAATATGTTGTCACCTTCAGGTGGTGTACTAGCAACACCACCACCCGTTGGGAAGCAGTTACAACCAGCCGCACTGGAGGATGGTGCACGTCGACTGAGCGTGTTGCACTAGTTCTAGCGGTAGAGGCCTTCAAGGTTTCGAGGTGAAAAAGATTCCCAATCAGCTGAGGGCTAGATAGAGGCAGTTTCTAGAGTTTTCCACCTATTTGAGACACCAATAGAGTAGATAGTAATCTTAGATACAAGTCTTTTTTAGTGAGTGACCATGAGAATGGTCTGCATAGTAATGAGGCTTCGGTATGTGGACCATTACCGGAGAAAGTACCTTTGGGTAGTGTGTCAGCTATATCACTGCCCATTGGTCAGCAGTTACAACCGGTGGTACCAGTAAAGGACACATATAGGCTTAGTGTTTTATTTGTGATTCAACATCAGATACCCCTCAGGTTCTGAGGTGAGCCCAACTCACAGGCGACTGAGGAATGGTTTTTGGAGGAGGGTGAGAGTTCTCTAGAGCTTCTATAGCTTTGGCAGGATGACATGTCAGTAGTTGAATATTCATCGAGGTATGTTGATCATTCCTAGTACTCGAGGAATACGATATGATTAGTGCTTCAGAGCTCGGACCTCTGAGAAAGGTGTCTTTAGGGACATTCGAGCTAACACTATTCCTCTATGCATTCCTACGTATGTTAGGGTGGTAAAGAGATCCTTTGTAGTTGAATATTATTTGGCTGAGCGGATGAAACCAGTGAATGTTAGTAGTGGGACAGCAGGAAACTGGCCCCAGTATTAGAGACTTGGGCATGTAAAAATGTTTCTAGAAGAGGAAGTGTTAGGGACAGATGAATCTATAGGGATGCAAATGTGGAAGTAGAGCTAGGGGAGAAGCATGAGGTGGTTTACATTTCGACATGTTACAACCACCCCCCATTGTGTTCCCTTCCAAGATCTAGGAGCTAGAGGAAAAGTTAAGAGAGTAGCTTCATTCTATCAAGTAGTGCGACCCAAGGCCTCTAGAAATGGTTCGAGGTATGATCTGTGTCTACCACTAGAAACCGTATCAATAGAAATAGGTACCAATCATTCCTTCCTTCTAGGAATCTTGTCCAATACCTAGAGTTTCTGGTTAAAACATTTACTTGATCCTTACATCTAAAGATACCTTTGGGAGGAGACTTGACAATCACACTTACGCTGACGATGTGATATGACCCTTGAGGTGAGTGTTTCTGTTGGAACCTCTTGGTGGTAGCGTCGAGGCCTTATGAAAATAGTTTGGGTATGACTGGACATCCACAATTCATACTCAGATTGACTGTATTAGTAAAATAGTTTGTGGTTTATCTAAAACATTGGGACGAGGTTTTCCTTAGTCGGTGAAAACGGAAACCCATGCAGCACAGGAATAACTTCTATATAGAAGGGTGTGGCTGATCACACATGAGTCGGCCAGCCTCACCCTCATGATAGTAAAAATTTTGAGTTTTAAGTTCCCAACAGGAGTGGCTAGAGATCCTCCAGTACTATGAATTTGAGATAGTTTATACTTATGGGAAGGGTAACATGGTAGTAGACACACTCAACAAGAGGTCTGGCCAATAGTTGTTGAGTGAGGCGATAGTGTATCTAGCCGCATTGCAAATATCCTTTGTGGATTGAGATGGAGAAGCTTTTCTTTAGTCTCTTACAGTCAATCCCCCACTTTTTCAGCGAGTCAAGGAGTCAAAGAGTGGGGAAACTAACTGCGAGGATGGATGTGCTAATATATTCTCATGGCAGGCACCTGATGAATTTTTTTAATGTGGGGAGCACTTCATCCTCTTCTGAGGACGTATCATGGTAACAGTAGCACTACAGAAGGAGGTGTTCATGGAGTTATATACGCCCCCTTTGGTGGTACATCCTAGTGTGGTGAAGATGTACCCAGACCTTCAACGTTGGTACTGGTGGCCAGGGATGAAGAAAGCAGTGCAAATTTTATATCACAATGCCTCACTTGTTAGCAAGTAAAACTGCTCAGAACTGGAAGAAGTCTTATGCCGACAGGGGGAGGGAGATCATGTATTCCTATGGGTCTCACCTAAATGAGTTTTGTGGAGATTTGGACAAGGGGGAAATTTTTCACTGAGGTATATCAGTCCTTTTCTGATTCTTTGGAGGGTAGAAAAGGTGGAATACCGCTTGGCTATTTCACCACAGTTGGAGAGGGTGCACGATTTCGTCCACGTATCCTAGCCGAGGGTATACATGAATGACCCATCTCATATCATTGACCACATCGAGTTGGACTTAGACGATGGGGAATTGTTTATGGAGGTTCCAGTGGAGATTGAGGATCGATAATAGAGATTCCTTCATGGTCGATCTATACCTTTGGTGCATGTATGTTGGAAACATAAGAACCTCCAGTAGAGTACATGGGAGAAGGAGGCTCAGATTCATGCTCAGTACCCACTTTTGGTTATTTTGCCTTTGTTTTGGCTTTCGAGGACATAAATACCTATGGTAGGGAGAATGTAATGTCCTGGAAATTCCATATATCTTTTTAATTATATAGAATTATTTTGACACCGTGTAATCTAACGGCGTGCGATTCCGAGGCACGGAGTGCCTGGAATGATCCGTCAAAGTTTTGTTGAGTTTTAATTAGTGCGGTTATGCATTTTTTCCTGAAAAAATGGAATAACACTTAAATGGTAACTTGGATCAGAAATCTAAGGGCTCTATTGCGTTTAGGATGGTGGGTTTACCCTAGGGACGACTTAATTTTAGTCGGTGTGGGCCTCCTGTGAGAAAACCCAAAATTGCCATAACCGTAAATAAAATAATTAAATAAATTTTTTTATTTTTTAAATGCTTATAACTCCTAAATGGTAGCTCAAATTGAAAATCCGAGACCACTGCTGAACTCATGAGGGCATTATAAATTTAATAAGATATTAACATTGTCCGATGCGGGCCATCAGTGAAAGTTAGTTTTTGGCAGTAAATAAAATAATTAAGTGACAATTATTTTATTATAAAACCCACAACTTTTAAATGGTAAATTAGAATGGAAATATGAGAGTACCATTGTGTTTTTTGTGGCGTTTTTCATTTGGGAAGTTCCAAACCTCGACCGGCGTGGGTCTAGGGTGACGATTAATAGTTTTCTGAACTTTTTTTCGGGTACGATCAGTAAACGCATGAGCGACATTTTGTAACTTTGAAAACGGTACATAGAATTGAAATCTAAGGACATAGTTGAACTCATAGTGTCGATATTCACTGAAGGATACCTTCACCTTGACTAGAGTGGGTCGAGGGTGGAAGTTAGTTTTTTGGATTTTCGTGGGAGAAAAAAACAAAAAAAAACAAGTTTATTGTATTTTATTTGAAACCGCCATTTTGAATGCTTGGTGGTGGGGACCACCCTAACTCCCTATTAATGTGGGGGAAAACATTGGTATTCCCCTAGTTAATGTGCCAACCTCAATTTAAATAATGATCCAACTTAACTTGTTAAATTAATAAACTAAATTTAATAAGTTGGCTTCTCTTTTTCTTGAGTTTGGGGAAATCATTGGGAATGGGAGAATTGGGGAGAGATTTTTGAGGATCATCTTCTCCAAGAAAGAACGCTCTCCAATGAAGAGAATCCTCCGAAATTAGAGAACAAGGACAATGCTTGAGCCCGGATCAGAAACATTTTGTGTGAGCAATGAATGCCGACGTCACCATCACATCGACTTCGTCTTCTTCCTCACTCCACCTCCAATGGAAAATTGAGGTAAGGGTTTTTATATATGTTTGAATTTGTTTTAATGATTCTTCATATCCAAAATTTAAAATGACAATGGCCAAATTAATGTTTCCATAATCCCGCACATAAACCATGCTCTTCTTTCTTTTTATTCTTCGTGCGTTCTTCATGTATTCTTCAAAGCCTAATATTTATTGGCATTGGAAACACAGAGTTTTTCTGAGTGCGATAAAAAAATGCGAAACCCTTGATTTAAGGATAAAAAATATGCGAATGTTTAATTTTTTGGGCTTCGAACGAAGCCGCAATGGCTTGAAAAATGAGGCGACCAAATATTTATTGTCACTGGAAACAAAATATTCTATTGAGCGTGATATATGGACATAGAGCCCTCAACCTGAGGATTTCGAATATGCGATCATTTTATTTTATGGGTTTAGAATGAAGATGTAGCGTGCCTCCAAATGGGAAATGTGGAGGTTCAATTTCGGCATGTCTTTGGGAGTAGCTTCGGGTGAATTTGGAGGTGCAACAATGATTCTAGATGTGCAGAGTAAGCCTGCGGTTAGCGTTATAGGAGAAGTCATGGGATTGATTTCTTACTAGAAGAGTTGGTGGGAATTGTGGGGAAAGAAGAGTTAATTGGAGAGAGGAATATTTTAAAAGAAATGAATTAAAAATCTAAAGAAATTAAAAAGGAAATCATTGGAATAAGGGGGAGGCGCTACCCTTGTGCGTTTATCTCAATTGAGATGGGTTATAAGGAAAAAAAAGAAATAAAATAATAATAATAATAATAATAATAATAATAATAACAACATTATTATTATTATTTTTCTTGTAAAACCCTAATTCATCCAACACTTATCCGTACGACCTTGTTTTCACGAACCATCAGTGGCAGTATGATCTTGATTTTGAGATGAAAATTATGAGTCCAATATTGGATGCCTTTTTTATGTTTTTGGATCAGGTACCAGAAATGAACAAATAATAATAATATATTATTATTTTTAAATCTTCGAACCTATTTAACTCTTGCTTGTCACGTCTGATTGACTTACCGTCAATGGAGACGTCATCCTATCATTAATATGGATGATGTAAGTCTAATGTTGAATATTAAATTCTAGTTCATGGCTCGGGTTAATGAAACACCCAATATTATTATTTTAATTATTTTGGGATCTTGTATTCAACATATCTCCCTCATACAGTGTAGAAATGACAAACCATCTACGACACCAGAAAATATGGATTGAGACGGTCCTTTTGGTATACCCCAATTGAGTTTTGAATAAAATTGGGTATGGTCAGGTTGGATTAATTACAAATCCAACTGGGCCCGAGGGAATAAATTTCCAATAACTTACAGACCAGAGATCCGATTGACACACCATCTGTTGCGTTGAGACCCCTTTTACATGGAGGTCCTTTGGGATGATTCTTCATGGGACTTCATGGAAGTTAGAGTATCGACCAGTGTCTTGAGGAGTGCATCCACCCAGAATCAAGTGAGCTTAGTGCGTGAACCCTGTAGCTGGCTGTAACATGAGAAAATGATCCTATGTGGGTCTGTTCTTTGGTATCCTATGTGGGTCTGTGTTTGAGAGTATCACTTGGATCCACTCTAGGAATCCACGTGGGAATACTCTAGGATCCTACGTGGGTCTGCTGTACTAGAATCCTGTTTGGGTATGATGATTTACTATCCTGTGTGGGTCTGATGATTTAGGATTTTATGTGGGTATAATGATTTAAGATCCTGTGTTAATATGATGAATTAGGATCATGTGTGGGTGTGATGGTTTAGGATCTTGTGTGGGTCTTCCCCTTAATAGAGTAAGATGATTCAGTAGTTACATCTAATCATCTTTCCTACTATACCTTAATTATACCTAGTGTGATATGAGTGCTTAATCTTGTGGTGATATCTTGTGTTATTTATCTATGTGGGGAACCTGTATGGTACTTTCCTTCATGGTAATATCTTGGTGGTAATCTTCTGTGTGTCCCACATGTGTGTTACTTACCTTCATGGTGATACCTTTGTGGTATTCTTCTGTGTGGTGTACCTGTATGGTACATTCCTTCATGGTGAAGCCTTTGTGGTATTCTTCTATGTGGGGTACCTTTGTTGTACTTTCCTTCGTGGTGATACCTTGGGGGTATTATTCTATGTGGCATACCTATGTGGTACATACCTTCGTGGTGATACCTTTTTGGTATTATTCTGTGTGGCGTACCTGGGTGGTACTTTCCTTCATGGTGAAACCTTTGTGGTATTCTTCTATGTGGCGTTACCTTTGGGGTACTCACCTTTGTGGTGTTACCTTCGTTGTATTCCTTCCATTGTGGAATAGTTGAGCTTTGGGATTTTGAGTTGGGCGTTGTTTTTCCTCATGAATGAGACGGGTATAATTGATAACTTGGGTACATGTATGGTCAGATACCTAATTAGGGTTTTCAGATGTTTACATGCTTTGTGGTTTATCCCTTGTGGATTTCATGAGACCTTTGAGGGTCTTGGGGTCCCAACTGAGTATTGTTATACTCACCCCTACATGGGCTACGCCTGCAAATTATTGTGTTTGGTGCAGACGATGGACTACACTGATAGACGACGAGAGTACTAGGACATGAGGTAGCTCGAAGGTGGAAATTAGATGAGGCATACTACAGAGAAGGCCATTTTTGAGATGTACCTACCCTTTAGGTAGGACCCTTGGTGGGTGTTCACATGAATTGTTCCGTTTTTCTTGTACTTTTTCATTTTCATTTTACTTTCCAATTGGGCTTGTATTCTGGCTCCTTTTTCTTACTGTACACACTCGTTTTATTATACATTTTACTTGTGTTTTTATCTCGATGTGTTCTTGGTTACGTGTCTTTATAGGTTATAAAAGTTATGCCTACCCAGTGTTAGGGAATATTCCTTTCGGTGCTAGTCGCCAGCCCCTGTCCTTTGGAAGGTGGGATTGGGGTAGTTACGGCATGAGCCCTATGGTACAGGTCGTGATATGGACTCAATCATTTACTGGTGCCCAAAAATAGGCCTTTCTGCACTCTTGGATTGACACTCCTAGGGGTTATGTTTTGGAAATTCACTGACACTTTACAAACCATAATGAAGTATTTGAATAGATGATGAACAAGAGTAACATAGATTAAACCAAATGCATCCTAGACTGACCATAATGTATCACGATTTTGACGTCCTATAAATGGGTTTTTATGACTATGTGGTTTCCCTAATATTATTGTTGTTTCTCACATTATTATTTTTTTCTTTGTTCAATGGATGGAACTAAGAGGAATCATATCAAACCTTAATGTGATAGCTAGTTGATTGATTTTGAGAAACCAAATTTCATGATGAGATGAGAGAAATATATTTTGATTATTCTTATTCATCTATCACAATATATGATTGAAAATGTGATCATTGGTGAGATTCCTAACATGTCAAATATGAATGAGATTGAAATTTATGAAATTTTATATGGTAATGAACATAGATTAAAGAGGATTCTACTTCCTACATGTCAAGAATATAGGAATAATCACCTTGAAGAATATTTACAATAAAGGGGAGGGTGTTTTATATGTTGCCATGAAGGTCATAGAGGAGATAATTGCTAAGGAATTAAATGTCTTACATATGGGGAACATTGGAATTATCCGAGTCAATACCTTAAACTAAGGGTTATCCCCAATACCAAGGAAGGGAGTATTTTATACCAAATAATTTATGTAAAAGGGTTTAAGTTTTTATGTATTAGTTTTCAAGAATTGCGCTATAGAATTATTTTTACTAATATTATTTTTGTTATAATAATCATGAAACATATAAGGATTGTGTTATGTTTTTAATCACATATGTCTTCATGTATGATTAAATTATGATTTATTGATACCACAATGGTTTTATGTGTTTAAGTTTGGTCATAATTTCAATGTCATATACACCCCATTTAGGTTCTAAGGGTTGTGATTTTAATGTGGTTATTAACATTATGGGAGAATATTTATTGCAATAATGTATATGTAACTCTGAGGATTAATATTAAGAATTATTAATGGAAGAATTATCTTTTCATAAGTTTAAATTTATTGGTAACCTTTAGTTTTTATATGAACATTGATTATTAGAGTTTTTTTAAGGGTGTTCACCATATTTTTAGAGATTTTACAAGAATTAAATTAATATAGTTTTATTATAAATGAATACTTATCACTTCCAGCAAGATTTTGGGCCATAAATCCACAACTAAAGGGTGATAACGGTAAAAAAACTACCACTAGCCTATGTGATGTCTTGGAAATTATGAAATTTTTAAATCATGTGATAGATACTGAATAAGTTGATTTTAGGAACATATGTTTTATCATAGAGATAACCATGTTTATTAAAATTACATGGTGACATATCATGCCTCATGAAAATTGATGGTTCATAAGAAAAATTACCCAACTCATTATTTAGAGTTAGGTGAAATAATTTTTTATTAAAGATATGGAGAAATTATATATATGGAGAAGGATATTATATATATAATGATAATAAATGTTTAAAGTATATATCCACACATAATGAGTTGATTATTTTCATGAGATGATGGTTGGATCTGATTAAAGATTATGAATGTTCGATACATTACCAACCTATAAAAGAAAAAAAGGTGGTCAATACTTTCAGTTGAGAGGATCAAGAAACATATCTATAATGAGGATCAGAAAAGACTCGAAATATATTTATTTTCAAATATGGATCTTAAGATCATGATGAAATGGGATAAATCATATATTTCTTAAAGGTGTGTCGAACCATCAATCCTATAATAGATTAAAGAGGTAAAGAAGGAGGATGTGGAGATATAAAATATGGTCAAAAATGTTCTTTATATTAAACATGATTATGATGTAATGGTATTTTTTAGGAACTATGTATGTGTTCTTTCCATACCATATTTGTTGGTGTTGTTAGAGGAGGCTAATTGTTGTTCATTATCTATTTATCATAGAGTTATAAAGATGTATAGAGATTTTAAAAATTATATCTTGTTGGGTGGCATGAAGAGAGAAATCACAGAGGGTTTATTTTAGTTCTTGGTATATTTCCATGTTATAGATGAGAGAGAAAAATATAAGGGTATTTTGTAACCATTACCCATACATTTATAGATATAGGAAAATATTACCATGTATTTTCCCTCAATACACCCAAAACATATAAATAAAATATTGTTATAAGGGTTGTTTTCTTTTGTATTATAAAAAAATCACACATAACTTTTACAAGAGAATATTTATTTCTAGATCATATTTCTAGGATATAATTTAAGGAAGTGGTGAGGTTTCATGGTGTACCACATTCTATTACATTTGACTAGGATAGGAAGTGTACCTCCAAATTCTGGAGAATTTATCATCAAGCCTTAGAAATAAAACTATGTTTCTACACTACATATTATCCTTAGATATGTGGTTAATCTGAGAGAGAAATTAAAACCCTATAGTATATGTTGAGATATTGTTCAATTTATTTCAAAGGGGGTTAAAATTAACACCTTCTTTTGGTTTACTTTTCATAAAATATTAGCTTTCACTCGAGCATTCAGATGTCTCCTTATAAAGACCTTTATGGAAAGAAGTGTAAAAATCCCATGTACTAGGATGAAGTTGGAGAAATAAATCCACTGGGTATTGAAATAGATAAATAAATTATATAGTATCATTAATCCATTCAACAACAAATAAGAGTGGCATAATGTCAACAAAAAGTTATCAGGATAAACATCGATGTGATCTAAAATGTAAAGATTGTGAGAAGTTGTTTATATTTATTTATTTATTGAATAAGGTTTTGAGATTTAGGATTTATAAAAAGTTCAGCCCTATGTATGTTTCCCCTTCAATATTCTTGATGATTTTGGGATAATAATTTATCATCTATCTCTTCTCCCAAACCATTACCAAGGTCATGATATATTTTATTTACCTCTACTGAGTAAGTTAAAACCTGATCCAACACATGTATAAAGAAAATAAATAATACTACTAGATTATGAAATTTCTTATGAAGTGAAATCATTTGATATTCTGATCATAGTGATAAATTGATATAAAACCCGAAAACTCACCTAATTGATGTTTTGTATAGAAACCACCAATTTGAGGAAGCTTTGTGAAACTTAAGTTTATAATTAGAAACAAGTATCCATATTTTTTTGATTGAGTTATATAGTTCAAGGGAAAATTTATTTTAAGTTGGTAGAATGTAACTCCCAAAGATTTAACGAAATATTTTTTTTCAAATAAATATTAAGTTCTTTAATAGATTATGATTCACACATCATAGAGTTTTGAAGAACAAAAATATGATAATTATATTATTATTTAAACATGACCATTTTAAACTAGATTTTAAATATAGTGGTATGAATTTTAATAATCAAAATTTTAAAATTAATTTTAATCGGTTTAGATAAATAAAATATATCGATAAATAATTACTTAGTTAAAATTAATGTTTTCACATGCTTCAAAATACGTTTTTCATCAATGATAATTTTTATTGAAATTTTAGGGAAAATAATATAATTAATTTTCCCCATTTTAGAAAATGTTTTTCAAATAATGAACATTGTATTTATAATTAATTCTATGATCATTTCGATCTAAAAACTTCTTATACATATGAATACTTTTTCATTAGAAAACAATTTTTTCATCGTTTCTATAGGTATAATTTAAATTAAAATCGGCCACTGATGTGAATTAAATTTATTAAAATATATTTCATGTTCAGAATTAGAATTATTAAAATTATATAAAATAATCAACTTAATTTTTGTTCATAATGAATTCTAAAAATTTAAAAAAAAATAATTATCATGGTTAAGGATAAAACAGGTTTAATGGGGGGTTAAACTAAAAAGATAAAGAAAAAATAACCTTAAAACTTTTTGAATTCTTATTTTTTGAATATTTTTAACTTATAAAGTATAATTTTTGATAATGATCCATTTTATATCTTATTTTCTTGTAAAAATTTGGTTATAATGTTTCCTTTTTAAAAATGTCATGTGTGTCTTATACCCCACTTATAAAAGGCTACCCACTCTCTTCTCCTATAGACACTTTCAAAGAATTTTGTTTCATCCAATAATTACCAAATTACTTTGTTTAATTCCATAACCATATCCTATTATTTGTACTTTGGTTTGGAAACTCTCCTAAGAAGGCTTTTGGTACAAACCTAAAGAGGTTATCTGAAGAAGATGCATAATTTTTAACCAAGATTTTTTGTTTTATTTTTCCTCCGATTATTTCAAATTTTATTTAAATATGATGATATAATAAATATAGTATTTACCATATAATTATATTTTATTTTGTTAGTTTCTTGTCCTATATCCACCTCTGCTTCTACCAAATGGGAAACCAAACCATCGGTTATATGTACGTTGGAGTACTGCCTCATGAACCGATGTACTTCATTTTCCCACACCAAATCTTGTAGGTATATATAATTATAGATAAAACATATTTATATGATATTTACAAAATAATTACACATATTTAATTATAATATCATATCCACCTTCTTACTTTTCAATACATTGGAAAATAGTAACATCGCTCATGCGTACGTGTGGACTACCGCCTCCACGAAGTGATTTGGTAAAATTTTCATTTTATTTTGATAGGGATGGTAATAAGTATATATTTAATGAATATATATCAATATCTATGAAATAAAAATTATTTTATAATATTTATATATTATTTACCTTTAATTTTTCCATCCTTTAAGAAAATGGAAACTATGTTCGAGCATACGTACGACCAACTGTCTCTATAAACAATAATGTCCATTTTCATATCTCTAGAATTTATGAATAACTATAAATATATATATTATTAATATATATGAAATTTATATCATGGTTAGTTTTTTTTGATATTATTTAACCATGATAAAACTAAAAGGATTGAAAAAACCCATCCAAAACATACCAGAAAAATGAAGAAACTTTTACCCGAAATTTGATTTTAACATGGAATTGTAGATAATTGAATGATAAAACATTATATTTAAATAATATATGGAATTATATATATGATAATTTTATTTTAAAATATTTATAATAATACTGTATTTATTATACATGAGGTTACAATGTGTATGAATAATTTACGGACTTAAAGTATGAGATTTTCATTTTACCTTTATTTCAAGGGGACACATAACATAATCACTAGTTGTTTCATTTATGTAGTGTATATAATAAAAATTATTTAATTTAATGGATATTATTATGAGAATTAGTTTTATTTATATATCCATATATTTTTATTTATTTTATGGGTCTTATTATTCAAAAGTTACTAAAGTGGTGATGTGTGTATGTTTTAGTCTCATTTTAATCGGGTTTTTTATTTTTGAATTTCCACTGAAAGAAATTATATGATAAATTCATAATAAACCCTTTTTGTTTAATTATTCCATGGTTATATCTAAATAATATATATTATTCCTTTCACTCTCACCTATATAAGAACTCAAGAGACTGAAAGAATTCCTTTTTAATGAAAACCATTTTTATTTCTCTATTCAGTCGAAAAACAATTTTCTTATATATCCATGTTTTCTAACAAAGATATCAAGAGTTTTTTTAATATTATAATATGATAGTTTAAAATCATTTTTATCAAAGTTTTAGTTTTTAAAAAATGTTTCAAAATGAACCATTTTGTCTCTTTCCAAACAAGGTATTTTTGATTTCATCACAAAAAATGTTAAAGGAATATTTGTTTTAACATATATAGAATGAAGATTATTTTTTACTATCATAAACACTATGGGGTTCAATGATTACATTAAAATATTTCATGGATATTTTCAAATAAAATTTTCTCTTTAAGTTTTGACAATATTTGAGGTTTTAAATAATTGATTTCATAATCTAAAGGATATTTTACTGAAGAAATGGTCCAAGTTATCTTTCAAAATAGACTTCCATCAAAGATGAAATCCTTTTATTTCACTTAATATTTAATGGGGATATGATCTTGTAATACTATATTTATTCTTCTCTATATGGTTTATAGTTATGATGAAAATATTTTTATGAATGACTTTCCTTTTCCATGGATTATTCAGTAATGAATTGATGAAATGATTTTGAGATTCATTTAATTTCCATGGGATATGTTATGATAAAATATTAATGAAAACCATTTAAATTCATGTATTAAAATATAAGGATTTTATTTTATTTTTTGGAACACATATGTAAGATTTTCATTATGTGATGAGTGCGACTTATATTTCTCTACAATGAATTGGGTAATAATTAATGTTTTATGACCTCCAATGGTACATGGGATGTTATCCCAATCCCAAAATAGGGTATAAAAGAGGTTATAAGAATTCCAAAAGTGGGTACATATGTGGTTATCCAAATTCTAATTTATGAACATTATAACAACCCTGACCATAGTAGCCCAAAACTAGAACCTTAATTTATTTCATCAACATTGATATAGTGGGTTGAATCCTAATGGTGCAATAAATTTAGTTGGTTTGTTGAAAAAGATACTTAAATGATACCAATTTTACATTGGAAAATGGAAATAAAACATAAAAGATAACAAAAAGTGAACTTAATCCTTGATAATCCATTTTAATAATTCTTATTCATATCATGGGGAATAGAAAAATATAAAGTTGAGATAAAATGTTCAGTAAAGGGTTTAGTAGACTTGAAGCCATCATTAATAAACAAAAATAATAAACATGTAATGTTATATAACTGAATAAAAATTATATTTAAATAACTTGAAAATAATGGTGAGAAATGTTAGAATCAATATGAAAATGTGAATAACTGAAAACAAATGTCGTTTAATCAATAAACAGAAAATAAAATGCATCTAATGATAACATCATTGCAAAAATCTCATGGATAAAAATTAATAAATTCCAAACGAATGAAATTATTAATTATTGATTCCATTTTTCTATATTTCATTATTCCTTTACCTTCAATACCATTTACATGATTGTTTAATACAAACTGGGTAAAAACTAATCTGATTTAGCCAACTGATTCACCTCCTGAGACAAACGATGCATCAAAGAGATTTTAATAAATATACCCATCCAATGAAATATATTTACAAATAATTACTCATACATCAAATAATATATTTAATTCATAAACAATGTGCCTTATCATTAAGTATACATATTAATTAAAGGATATATATTTTATCACTATTTTCCCAGCTAATCAAATAATTTTTAAAGTGAACACTCTATGTAAAAAAATTGTATATGGATTAGGTAGTAATTATATTAGTAACACAAGAATATGTTTATCTAAGATAAATGTTATTTCAAATGAAAATTTATTAAAAGAAAGTTATTGTTTCCGCAAAATGTTAGCAATCTTAAAAGAAAGTGAGACTACACAATAAATTTTACCACTTTGTAGTTTACAAGCCAAATCTCAATGGATTAGATAATTAAAAGTGGAAGTTATAATAACATTAATAATTAATTATTAACAATATTACATGTAAAATAATAAATATATACACAAAAAATAATCAATGTTTTCAAAATAACAAATAAGTCTCAATAGAATGTAAATTTAGACGAAATCCATTACCTCATGCTTCATTTTGGTTGAACATTATTTAACCTCATGTATAGTGGTTTTAATCATGTTATTAACTTTTAAAATAACTATATTATAATTTACAATATCATATATTGGCCTTTTTTATCATTTCATCACACGTTCATTAATCATCTTTCATTATTTCCTTTGTTTCTTGTGTTATTTTCTTGGTTTTCTCATTCATATATTATTTTTAAAGTTCCTATTTTTGTGAATAATATATAGTTTTAACATCTATAGAATAATAATAATTATATAATTTTAATTTTTATACATAAATTATACTTCTAATATTAATCGTGATTGATGATTATGAAAAATTAAGTATTTTATGATCATGTAGATGGTAGGTCATACATATGGATGAGAAACATTTCCATTTTTCATTGAACGTAATGAGAAGAAAGTTAGTAGTATTTTATCTTTCTAGAATGAACATAAAATAATATAAATAATTTTCCTTAAATATACTTATATATATCATCAATGTGGTGTGGTGATGAAAAGAGAGTCACATCATTTATTTAAGGCGATAGTCCAAACATACACGAACAATGTTATCATCTTTCATTTAGTTAAAAGGTTATATATATATATATATCATCTATAAATAATGATAAATATTTCATTAATATCATAACTATTTCTTTTATATAACATATAATCATTAACATTATCCTTACCACCTTCCATTTAATGTGTTAGTGAAAGATAAATCAAATTAGTTCATGAGGCAGTAGTCCATCATACACACAACTGACATTATCGTGTCTCCTAATGAATGAAAATTGAAAAGATTATATATGATATAATAAATAAATAAACAAAATAATGTTATATATATCATATATATTACTGATATCCATCATCATACACAACCTTGAAAGGCTTAAATTGATAAACAAACGATATCGATTTGAATAACAGTAGTTTGTCGTACATAAAAATTATGATTCCATAATCCATTTGATAGAAGTGGAGATAATTTTAGGCCATAAAATTATTTTAAAAATAATACCATTATATTTAATACAATTTTGTTATTATATAATAATGTTTTAATAAAAATTGAAGGAGGTGGAGAAATAAGTAAAAAAAAAGATGCTCGTTGAAGAACATTACATCTACTTCACCAATCCTCATTAAGTTTGGACTGACGCCTTTTAATATTGTAATTACACACAAAATAAGGCTTAAATTATTATATTTAAATATATTAATTTTAATACATGTAAATGTAATGGGAAAAACAATGCTTTAACCTTAATTGTGTTAATAGAGTTTTTACTAATTAGAGGTCAATATATTGTTTATAAAAGAAAAATTGGTCCTTTAATGGATCATATTTAATATTTACTTAAATTTAGAACCACTTTTTAGAAGATATTATTTTTATTAATTTTAAATAATTTAATAAAATGCAATTTATCATAAAATAACGTTAATTTCAATTTTGACATTAGTTATTTAAATTAAATTTAAAAATATCAGGAAAATTATGGAATAGAAATATATTATTTGAACACCTGTGTAACAAGATATAATCATCAAAAAATAGTAGAACATAACTATTAATTAATTTTACTTCACTTTTAATATTTTTAGTCTCATTTATTTAATTAAATAATTAGATATATAATCCTTGAATTTATGTTTCATAAGAATTTAAAGTTATTATTTAATCTTTACAAAAATAAAAAAAATTATCACAATAAAGAACCCATTTATCATTAAAAAATAGTATTTATAACCGAATATATGATTTTTTCCCTATCCCAATTCTTTATAGATATTAAAATCAAGAAAATTGTCTTTTTAGTCATTTTCTTTACATAAATTATTATATGGGTCATATTCAATGAAAAGTGGAAATGAATTTACATATTTTAGATAATTTTATCGAGAAGTATAAAATAAAACAATTTATTAAAAATTAGATGATATTTTAGGTCATTTTCAATGTTATAATTCTAGTTTAACCTCTTCTTAAATCCATTTTTACCTTACTCATAGTATTTAATTTTTATTGCATTCACTATCCATTTTGGTTAGAAATTAAGTTCACCTTATTATAAATTATAATTTTTTCTGATTCAAAATAAGGAATCCATTTTTAAAAATTAATTTAAAATAATTAGAAAATATTAATTTAGAATCAACCCCCATACGTGATAAGAATGCGTGTTTTTAAATAGAAAATGTTCAGAAGTATAAAATGTATATATATATATATATGTTTAACGTAGAAATGACTCCAATTACCACAATTAAATTAATTGAAAAACAATTATCTAATTTTTCTTTAAATCCAATTAAAAATATGTTTTACCATTATAAATCATTTAAAAAAGGTAGTTTTATATTAAAATTCAATATTTTAACTATTCATTAAAAAAATGAAAATTCTCATAAAAATAAAAAAATTCAAAAAAAGATATTTATTTTATTCGGAATTAAAAAATAGATTTTATTTTTAAAAATAAATTTTCAATATTTTTAAAATTTAATTTTAAATTTAAGTGGGGAATACACGACTAGACCATGTTCTGTTTAAAACCAGTGATACATTCATTGCATGATGTTGAAGAAGTTATATTAGTTCAAAAATAAATGTATTATAATGTTTTGTGGTGTTACATTCTCCCCTCATTAAATGAATTATGTCCTTTCAATTTAAACTTAATTTTGGAAACTAAGGGTATGACATTTGAAAATTGTTTTGTTGAAACCCACATCGTAAAAAGAGTTATCAAAATATCCTATTAACAAGACGGATAGGTAAGTAAATAAACTAATATAGGATAATATAATAAATAGGTTTCCAGATATTATACCATATGTGAGAAATAAAAACATGTACATTAAATAGAAAACGAACACCAAAATACTGAGAGAGGGAGATAGAAAACATTTTTAGGAGAAAGTGAATGACCATAAAGCCATGAAAAAAAGGTGTGAAAAAGAAAACTGATATTATAAAAAAGGATGATAATAGGAGAACATTTATTTCAAGGACATTTTCATATATTTGATAAATTATTTTTCTCTATATAAATATATGGAAATATGATTAGTTGGTACGTTTCCATTTTATAACCAAAATATCATCCCTTGGTTGTGATTTGTTAAATTTTCAATTCATCCTTACCTCCATGAAATGAATATCCAAAATGAATATTTTTTTATATGTATGATGCAATTAAATTCACATTTAACAGATCATTATATCCATTATAGAATAATAATTCATTCCATAGATCTTTAATTATTATTAAGAAAAAATGGTTATCACATATTATCTAATACGTATAAATATATATATGGTGATGTAGTATATTAATCTATAAAAAATCATCCAAAGTTCAACTAAATTTGTTTTATAAATGTCTGACCTTATGGCCACACCAAAACATTAAGATCCATATATTTAGAAAGAAGTTCACTAAATTTATAAAATGAACTTATTATTAATCTCACAAAAACATGATGTAACTCTTAATCATCACATACCAAATATGTGAATATCATCATCATTAATTATCTTGAAGAATGGTAATAACCTGAAATATTATAAAAGCTTGTTGAAAACATGAATGATTACTTATTTTTTTATGTAGAACCCAGATTATTGGATATATTCCTTAAATACAAAGATATTTTAAACCCCATTAATGATAGTCTAAACCTCTCTGTAAAAAATCATTAATTAGTCCAAATGTATTCAGTACTATTTGATTTACTTTATCCATATCAATCATTTCTTTATTAAAACATCATTATCTTAACCAGAGGAACATATTAGGGGTTATATTTCCCTCAATCAGGTGTTTTCCAAAATGGTAATCATTCCACCGAATCATTTTTCCTATTCATTAGTACTATTCAACAAACACTTTCAAACCCTTAATGAAAAGGAACTATATTATACTCCTTATGTATTTCATAATTTATATGATGATAATATCACCAATAACATACTTTTAAAATATTTATCTTGGTTACAAATTCATAAACAAATTAATAATTCCACTTTTGTTGTATTAATAGCATAATATTGTCCTTGATCCCTTAGAATCTTATGAGATATATTCTGTTGATTCATGGGGAATTTGTTTTTATAGTTCCCCATATCTTTATATTTAAAACATTGAATATTTTTTTTTATTCCCTTTTCATTATTTTACTTAGTGACCCGTTAATCCACACTTATAAAAAAATCCCTATCCATTTAGAAATTTCCCATGGTTATTATTTATATATTTATCACATATGTGAATATCCTTTTTTATATTCTTCCATTTATGGATGATTTTATCTATTGTACTCTTATTATTTTACTTCCTTTTAAATGTATATGATGTGGAGAATTATTTGTAGATATTTATATCAGATACTATTATTTGATAACCTAAAGAAAAAATGTGATATACCAACTCCCTTAGAATAATTGGATTAATTCCCCCAAATAAATGACAAATATTTCACTCTGTTTGGCATATGTAATCCTTAGAATACCTGGATAACATTTTAAAGGTCTCTTCATAATACAAAAAAATTCTTCTTTTATTCTCTTCAATCCTAGGAACTTCCTCTTCATCCTGTTTTCTTGTACATGAGGGAAATATTTATTGAATATTGTCACCTTAAATTCTTCCCATTCATTAAGTTTTACTTTTTCTTCCTCCTTAATACTTTGGATCAATGACCGCCGTTGATCGACATTTACATTGATATAATACTCTAAAATTGAAATCTTTTCCATTTCACCATATCCCAATTTGATAAATATATTTTCAAGATACATAAACCATTGCTCAAATACCATTGGGTGAGTTTTCCCACTTAATTATGGGGGCCTCTATCACATTAAGAGGTCCAACATAGTATAATTTTGATGGGGAATAGGTTAATACAACTGGGAAAGGTTCTTTGTTATAACCTGGTTATGTTGTCATGATATATTCATGACATTATTAGTTATAATACCAGCTGTATTTTCTTCCTCCAAAGTGTATTGCCTATATTATCCAAAAGTATTGATACAATTATTCCATCCATGTTCCATTTATAAACAATTTTATATATTGGATTAGATCATAAAATTATAACTTTAATTCATAATATATAATTCCAAATAAGGTATAACACAAATAATACATTAAAATTTTATGAATTGTTAATATTAGAATCCTGAATTTGGTTTCTTTTGGGATATCTTTGATTTCAAATCCTTTATAATGGGTTTCATAGAAAATTTGAAAAATCCTAAGCATATACCATAGTATTATAAAACCAGGTAAAAGTATTAACCGTTTTTGTGTTCCGGGTGATGATCTGGTCAAGCCCAATGCGTCCCTTTTATATTTATTACTTGTAGGTACATCTACACCAAAACCACATGCACATTACACGTCTTGATAGTGATGTAGGGTTAGGGAAAAGCACTTAATCTCTACCATACCAAAACTTTAGTATTTTATTATATACTAATCCTAAAATTATATTAGAGGGTTATGTTCCCTAATCTATGTTTTTATCAATCTATTTCCCAAGGTTTCTAAAAAAAATGTTCTGATACTAACTATTACTATCCCAAACCCACTAGCCTAGAGAAAGTGCCTCAATTCATTTCATTATCTTAGATAGAATGGGTAAAATACGAATGTACTAATTTTTTTATCAATTTTGGAGAACCAAATACATACATGATACACATTTTACATTGGATAATTGAAATAAATCAAAACACATAATAAAAAAATGAACTAAAAAATTTAAAACTCATTCCAATATTTCTTCATCATAACACAGGGAAAAGAAATAAAACAAGGGAATGTTCAAATACTCAGTCAGGTCTACTTAAAAAAGAAGCAACCATGAATCAATAAACATAATCAAAATGTTAATTCTAAAAACTAATCACACATACTATTTAAATAACATGAATATCAGGGTGAGATTGAAAACATATTCCATTTAATGATTAAACAGAGAATTAAATTCTTCCATAGATAACATGATAGAGAAAATTTCATGGAAAATAATAACTAATTTATAACTTATGGAAGTTCTTAATTATTAGATGGAATGTTTCCCTGAAATATTATACTGTTACCATAAAGACCATTCGTAAGATGATTTAAATCACAGTGTGTAAAAACCTATCTGATTTGGACTACTGATTCGTCTCTTGAGTCTACTGATGCATAAAAGAGATTGATATAAATGGTCCACAAACTAAGTTATTCCTATCCAAATCATTCCTCATAAATAGAATAATCTATTTAATTCATAAAAATGTTAATTACCATCAAGTATCCTTATTTATTAAATGATATATATTTATCAATATTTCCGTATTTAATCAAATAAATTTCAATGTGAAAAAATATATAAAATAGTGGTATAAATTTTAGGAAGTAATAATTTTAATAAAAAAAAGAATACAGATATATAATAAAAATTTAATTTTCAATGAAAAATTATCACAATAAAGTTATTGTTTTAATATAATGATAAAAATAACTAATGAAAGCGAGACCTCATAATTATTTTTACCACTGGGTTGTTTTCAAGTCAAATCCCATTGGATGAGATAATTCAAAGTGGAACATAAAATGAAATTAATAATGAATTATTTATGATATTACATTATAAAGGGGTATTATATAAAATACATAAAAGTGTATTGGTTCATAATAATAAATAAGTCTCAATGGCATATAAATTTTGACAATATCCCTTTCTTCATGCTTCCTTTTGGTTGAACATTTTCTAAACTCATGTATCGTGGTTTCAAACATGTTATTAACTTATAAAGGAAACATATTAGAATTAATGATGTCATAGATAATACTTTTAAAAAATTTCATCACCTGTTCATTGATAACATTTCATTATTTTTATTATTCTGGGTGTTAATTAACTTGTTTTCTAATTCATGCATTTTTATGAAAGTTCCGGTTCTTGCACAAAATATATAGTTTTATCATATTGCGAATAATAATCATTAAATAATTTTCATATTTATACATAAATTATACTTCTATTATCAATAATTAAAGATGGTTATGAAAAACATAGTACATTACAATCATGGAGATGGTAGGTCGTACATACGCATATGCAACATTTCCATTTTTCATTGTTCATTATGGAAAGGGGTTATGTAATATTTTATCATTCTAGAAGGATCATAATATCATATATAAAATAATTTTTTTATTTTAATATACATAAATACATACATAGATATATATATATATGTCATCCTTGTGGTGTGGTGACAAAAATAGACTCATATCATTTTATGAAGGTGGTTGTCCACACATACATAAACAACGCTATCATCATTCATTTAGTGAAAAAGTAAGAACGGAAATGATATATGTGTTATATTTTAAAAAAATATAAATATTTAAGAAATATCATAATTATATCATTCAAATCACATATAATACTTAATAGTTTCTATATCTCATTCCATTTAAGGCATTAGAGAAAGATGAATCACATCGCCTCACTAGGCGGTAGTCTGCCATACATACGAGCACAATGTTCTTATCTCCTATAGAATGGAATGTGAAAAGGCTATACCAGACCCAATGAATAAAAATATATGATACTTTTATAAGTATAATATATAAAAATTATATCCATTATCATACACAACCTTGAAAGGTGGAAATGGAAAAACAAATGACATCAGTCAGTGAGGTGGTAGTCCGCCGTACACATGAAAAATGATTTCAAAACCCATTTGATTGAATTGGTGATGGTTTTAGGTCAATTTTTTTATAAAAACCTAAAATTATATGGAATATACTCATGTTATTATACAATCTTGGTTTAATAAATATTTATGGATTTGGAAAAATTACTAAAATAATGATACTCGTTGAAGAACATTACATATTCTTCGGGTATCCTCCTTACCACCACTAAAGACTTCACCGGTTGGATTTATAAAAAACTAAATGCTTAAATGTTGAGTGGGTAGAAATTGAGAATTTATTTGGGTAGGTATTTTGCAGACCAAATAGGAGTGATAGTGTGAAGTATAGGGTAGAGTGAGTTCCAATTCATAGTAGAGGTAGAGTGACGTTCTTGTAAATACTCAAAATTTTCACTGGTGGGAATTAATTTTAAAATAAAAGGGGGTTGATAATTGATAATTAAATGTGTTTAGGGATTATATGGTCAATAAATACTTGAAACATACAATTAATCACATTTTTAATCATTTTTTCATTAATTTCAATGTTTTCTTATCTTTAACATTTTGGTTCTTTATTTTTTGAATCTAGTTTTCTAACCTAAGCAATTTAACCATTAAGAATAAATTTAAGTGATAATTATTAGGAAATTTAGAAATAATTAGTATTAATATTAGATACAATTTATAAAATAAAAATATTATGTTTTTCAAAATATAATTTTAACATAAGCACATGTAACATGCGAAAACACCGCTCAAAACTTAACTGTGCTAAAAACGTTTTTCCAAATTAAGGGACAATATATTCATTATAAAATAAATATTTTTCCATGAATAGACCATATATAATATTTATTATTATTTAATATCACTATTTATAAAATAAAGTTTTTGGTAATTTTAAATCATTCAATAAATTATAATTTACCATAAAAAAACTTTAATGTCAATTTTCATCATTACTCATTTAAATTTAATTAAAAAATATCATGAAAATGATGGAATTAGAAAATTTTTTTTCTAATTGGTGTAACATGTTATATTCATCTAAAATAATAATTCAACATAATAATTAATTCAATTTACATCACTTTTTATATTTTTCGTATAATTTATTTTATTGAACAATTAACTAAATAATCCATCAATTAGCATTTCTGAAATGTTCAAAGTAATTATTTCATCAAAAAAATATAAAATAAAAAAACAATATAAAATTAATTCATTTATCTTCCAAAATATTAATTATAAAAAAATGATTATTTTTGCCTCTTTCAATGCTTTGTTGATATTTACAGTAAGAAAGGTTTTTGTCATTTTCTTTACTTAACTTATTATATGCGTCATATTTAAAGGATTATGGAAATGAATTTCCATATTTCATATAATTTCTTGGAAAAGAAAGAAATAAACACATTAAATAAAATTAAGATGATATTTTAGGTCAAATTTCCTGTTATCATACTCGTTTAACTGCCGATAAATCTATTTTTACCTTACCCATAATTATTAATTTTTACTTCATTCACTATTCATTTTGGTTGAAAAATAACATGAACTTATTTATCATTATAAATTATTATGAATCCAATTATGGAATCAATATTTACAAATATAATAAAAAAAAGTGGATAATTTTAATTTAATATTAATCCTGTAAATGTGACAAGAATACATGTTTTTAAAGAGATAATTTTTAAAATATTTCAAAGTGTTTATATCTAAATTTAAGATAAAAATCATTACAATGAGAAAAATTGGTTTTATTGATTTAAAATAGATCTAATTTCCATTAAAACCAATAAAATTATATTTTACCATTATAATTTTTTTTTTAAATGGTTGTTTTTAGTTAAAATTTAGTAATTTCACAATTCATTAAAAAATTAAAATTCTTATAAAAATCCCAAAAATTAATCCAAAGATATTTTTGGTATTATTATTTAAAAAACTAAGTTTATTTTTTCATATAAATATTCTTTGAGTGTTGAAATTTAATTTCAGGTTTATGTGTGCAAAGCCCAACTAAACTATATTTGGATTAAACAAATTGTTGCGTGTATTACAAGAAAATAAAGAAATCAAATTTATTATAAAATAAATTTAATTTAAAGTATCGAGGTTTTAAATAAATGAGTGGTTAGAACAAGACTAATATTTTAGTAATTTATTGGTGTTAAATCTTGACATAATATTTTCTATGCTTATGTGTGTGACACAAATATATGTCTTATGCCAATGATATGCTGTACAAGCTTATGTACTTTGATTAATTTTTGATTACTGTCATATGAACTAACCATATTTATTCCATGAATTATGTTTATTATCTATCATATACATGGTATTGTTTTTAAATTTTATACTAGTGTTCTTATACCCTTATGATAAGTTATATTGATATCACCTTTCTTACCCATATTGGGCATTTGAGATCCCCCTTTCTTATGTTTCTTTTCCCAAGGTTATGAAAATGAAATTATGTTTGATATGTCTAAGGATGGTGCTAGTGATGATGAAATTAGTGGTAGGTGATGAAGTTAACAGATGCACCAGTTGTTTAGGTTTATATGTTTTCTACAACATGAGACCTATAGGTTTTTTGCATGAATAATTATGTTATGTCATGAATATTATTCTATTAAGAAATAACACATATGTATGAAAAGTGTGAGTTACTATAGAGGTTCCTTATATAGATTTAGATCTTATATAAAGGAGAAAATTTATAGTATTTATGATTCTATTGTAGTTTTTGGTCTTGCAATATTGGACCAGACATCATAAAAATCAACATCACATGACTAGGATGAAAGGTGGCACTTTATCCTTATTTCTAGTTAGAAGTCAAAGAATAGTGTTTGTCAAGACACCCATTGAAATATGGATTTCATGTGGGGTAAATTACACTTACATGGTATGTTCAATGTAGTTTTATGTTATACAGAATGGAAAAAAAGTTTGTAGTTTAATGTCATGTGATATGGAAAAACTCTGAGTAGTTTAAGGTAAAATTGAATGGACTATATCTTTGTATTTTATAGTCTTATTTCCCAAACATGAACCATGACATTAAAAATCCCATCTAAAGGATTTATACTATAAATTATAATTACTTGTAGTGATTATGAATGTGTTCTATATTTTATGGTCTTATGATGAAGACATGTACCTTGTTATTTCTTGTCTTACAAAATGGACTTATCATCATGTTGTTTAATAAAATGTGAGAAGGAGAATGATTATTTAGTTTAGAATACTATACTAAAGATATTATTGTAAAGATTAATATTTTCTAATCAATGATGATGTTGTGACGTTTTTTTCATTGAAATAGTGAAATTGGTGGTATAAAATTTAATATTTTACTACACTGAACTACATCATGTCATTTAAAATCAAATGGAAGGGATATTGTGATCCAATCTGAAATAATGAAAAGTTTCTATTAAGGATATTTGTCTTATATTTTAGGGTTTTTTTGATAAGGTCCATAGATATAATATTTGGGATCCTATAGTAGGGATGAAAATGTATGAAGTGATTCTTCAGGAATGGTTATTTATTAAACAAGTGAGAATTACATTCATTCTTGTTTCATGGGTGTCAATTATTTAATTATATTATTCCTCCATCTATCATATTATTGAGAAAATATTTGAATATAAATAATTCTTAAATCATATGTAACAAATTTTCATGGTAGGGATAATGATTGGGAAGATCTTTCATTACCAACTCCATGGGTCTGTTGATCTCTGGGAGCCCAAGGAAGTTACTTCCAAAATAACAGACAAAATATTGAACCACATGCTATGGACTAAGTGATTCAAATTTATTGTGTTTAAACTTTATTGTGTTTATCACTGATAGATAAATGGTTATGAAACTTTGGTACACTTTTTGTGTTATTATTAGGGTCTCCAAATGGTTGAGTCATATACTAGGGTGTTACTATCTCTAGTACACCCTCTTCTATACACTTATCAAGATAATTCTTAATGACGACGAAGATCTCGATTGAATGTGTTATTAATTTATGGAAGGTAATGAAATTTGGTTCGTACCTCAAATTTAACTCCTCATTTCACCTAATCCTTGGGAGAGTTATTAGAAAATTCTCCTTGGTAGAAAATAAATACTCAAAGACATGTTTAAGTTGGAAGGAAGATAAATTTATTTTCATATAATATAAAAATGAAGTATAATTATAACTCCACCATGTACCAATTATTCATATATAGTCATGAGTGTATGATGGGATATTGTATTTTGGAGGAGGTTCCTTAATCATGACCAATTGAGAGCTATATATCAAAGTTATTCATTATTGGGACATCAATGTTTCCAACTCTTGATAGAGGAACTTTGATATTTCAGGGATTATATAGAGACCATTGAGAAGTTTCCATAATTTAGTCAATTTGGGGAATAAATATATGAAAATTCACGATGATTTATGGGATAGGGTAATTGTAGAATTTTAAAGTTCTCCCAGTCCTATGGGATGGGGATTTCACTACATTAAGGACCTCTATAGTAAGATGATGTAATTTCACAACATGGAAAATACCCCTGAAGCAACATTTAAATCATATTATAAGGTTATTCCTTTTCCCACTATACCTTCTCAATCTATTATTCAACAAATATGACTATATAAACCCTAAGGGGATTATGGGTAGGAGAATTATCAACACCCTTTCCTTTTTTTATTGAATAATGGGTGGATGATTTTGGGAGTCACGGTTAGGACCATGGTGATTGGATTTTTTATTTACACTAGGGGAATAATGTATCGAAGCGATGATCTGTGGAATCAAAATGGTCAAAGAAACTTTATTTTTTGGATGTTGGGGGATCACTAAACTATAATTTTCATATTATAGTATTATAGTATTAATAAAATGACCATTTCGTAGTTGTTAGTATAAGTGTGTTGTCATCCTTGTTATTCTTTTCTCATCAAAACCAAGTGAAATTTTTTCAGAATAGGATGAAATCATATTGAATGAAATATATGATAAGCGGTTCTTCTTATAATAAATATACCTCATTTGGTGGTTTCAATCCCATTTTAAATTTTGTTTGGTATGCTCCTATTGGAACATTTAGTGTGATTGTTACCATTGAACCATTAGGTGGTATAGTTCTTGTTGGAAAATTTGGTGAGTGAAAACACATTATACAAATTTTTAGGATGATACATACCAGTTCATTTGGTGGGTCGATTCCCATTTTCCCATTATCAAAGTGATTGAGTTTTTGAATTAATGGTATGGTTAGAGAATTAACAGGGAATCTTTTAGATCTTTTTCTCGCTTATTCCAACTGTGTCAAATCTTTGATGGAGGAGAAAAAATAGTACTATAGTCAGATATTTGGAGAGGATTGGGGTCATAGCTAGATAATTCACTCATTCCCTAGTGAAGTAATGTCCAAAATGCACTTATTTATAGATCATCAATTCATGAAACTCTTGTGTATACCTATATGGGGAATGTTTGTATTTTTACCTTCATCTCTTGGGATATATCTAACACACATTCCACATTCACCATAAGAATATCCACTTATACATGACCATCATTAACCATATTTTTTAACAGATCCTTTAAGAATATGAATTCTTGGATTATGTAACAATACATATGATTAGAAGGGTATAATTTAGGTGATCATCATATAGTCATTCATCAAGATTCATTATATCTAGAAATTTGATAATGATTTTCTCCAAATAAAAGAAAATGTAATATGGAACATGATCATAATAATATTATTTTTCTAAATTTTTCAAGAATTCAATATCAAATTTCTTCATTATTTTATTAACTGAGGTTGAGAACAACTATTTTTTCTTTCATTGAGTTATGTATTAGCGGTGGTGGTTCTTAACATGAGTTTCTCTTGGTTCGATTAATAACATCAACTAGATGTTGTGTTACAGTGAAAAGTTCTCAGAAACCGCCAATATATTTTAAGGGGATGAGTATAGTTGATAACTGATCCTATATATTATCTACATAAATATATAGTAATTGTTCATGGGGAAGATGCATTTTCATGGATTACATAATACCCTTCCATATTGAAATGAAATCCACAACTCTCTCATTCTCCTGTTTTTTGGAATTTTAGATGTTAAAGACAATTTATTTCCTTAAAGTGGTGATGAATTTGAAGAGGAATAAATTATTAATATGTTTACAATTTGAAATAGACCCCCTATAAGGTTATTGTACCATGAATGAAAGGTAACTTCTAATGTCTATATAAAAAAACTTAGTTTGGAAGCCACTTACTAATCTAGGGTTCCCATAATTGGTCCTCAAGAGGAAGATAAATCGATGAGATTCTACTATGGATCTCCCATTATATCAAATATTTAGAAATTTGGATTCTAAAAGTTGGGTGGAGGAGGATTAAAATATCCCCATTTAGGATACAAATTCCTCTCTAGTTTCTCTAGTCCATGTCAACCATCAAGGAAATCTATTTAGGAGAAATATCACTTGGTAATTCTCAGTCAACCCCTTAAAAATTAAATCTGAAGTAATTTTCTAGAACTAGAATCTCATTCTTTCCCAACGGTGAGGACTCTTCAAAATAAATTAGTATTATAGTTAAATGAGTCGACCAGTATAATCTCATGCTACTAAGGTGTCTTGATTCTTCCTTATCTAGTTGAGTAATTTCCTCCCATTAAATATAGTTACATGAAAGAGGCATGATAACTTTATCTATATGACCACACTCAGTCGGTATGTTTCCCCTGAGAAACTGATCATTGATCTCCTCAAGGAACTCTATTCTAGACATGAACTATAAAATATTCTATTATACCAATATGGAATAACCATTCATAGCTATTGGGTCAGAGATGAATGTAACAAAACAAATTTATTCTTTATAAGAACCATTTTTTGTGACATTTTTTGTTCCAATAATAATTCCCTTTACTAATGAAAAACATTTGGGAAGAAACACTGATTCCTTTAATGAAAGTATATCCAAAATTTTGGGTTATTGCTATTAACTTGATGTTAATAGAGACAAATTCAAGGTTATAAATGATAAAATTACCCCCATCCCTCTCAGATTAAGTTATCCTTAGAATTCTATTCTGATATACTAGCTGTGATGATGTTTGATTCTTTTAGATAGTGGCAATATTGATTTATCCCTCGGCTGCTTTTGGTATAAGGAAATATTCCTTGGAGTTGTTTTTAGATGGAGTGGAATGTGCGTTTTCATGGGTTACCATGGTTGGAAACCTTTATTGGGCCTATATTTTGATGCTTAAGTCCAAATGTATGGGATAAGGAAAACATCATATGCAGTATCTTGTAGAATCAGGGTTACACACCATGGACAATTATTGTTGTGTATAAGAGTCTTCCATGGTTGTCATTGGGAAATTAAATTTTCATGGATAGAATTTTTATCCACCTCACTAAAGTATGATAGATATGGGTTATTTATCACTAAGGAAAGGATCCCCAAGTGGTTAGATTACGAACCATGGGTCACTTTCTTGCCTCCAACTTGTCGTTGGTAGGACGACCAATGGCGCTTCATCCTTAAAAGTCTCTCACATGCTTTCTACAATTTTTTGGATGAACCCATTAAGACTGTAATCCCATATGTGTTCACTAACTATAACTAGTGGATAGAGGTCAGTTACAATTTATGTTAGGGACTTGGATTTATGGATTCAATGATATTATTGGCATATTTCTATCATGTCACTAAGTGGTTCACAACAACATGTGATGTATTGTGTGTATTATAAGTTTTTTTAATGGTGATAGAATTTTTTAGTGAATTTTTCATTTTATTTAAATTTTTTGGTTTCTTAAATCTTTTTAAAAGGTAAGAAAAACAATAAACTCATCTATACCACATCATGAGTTAGGGTTTCCAGTTATCATCCAATTTCACAATTAATGTATTGAAATCACATTCACTATTTTGTTTCTAATAGAGAATCCAATAGAAATTAAAAATGATGTCCGATGGAAAATAATTCCATTTTAGTATATAAATGTATTGACATAGTTAAAATATTCATGTCAAATTAATCATTATTTTTTTATTGATACTGTAATGAAATGTGATTACTATGTGACTTAGACAATCAAACCATTTTTATATATGAATGGCATGGAACATTTAAGGAATTCATGTTAGCTTTATAGTTCTTTCAAGATGGAAACTCTGATTGATACCTCATCCATAATATTTCAATTTAAAATTCATTTTTAACTTTTATTACAAAGTTATGTGGTCATTGGGGTTTCATACCAATGATGGTTTGGAATGGACATTAGCTGATTGGATGAGAGGTTAGGCTCATCTCACCCTTTTATGTGCAATTATTGCCAACTCTCGGATTATTATATGGATTTGATATATTATTTTTAATCCTTACCAAATAGAATAATGGGGTGGTTTACCTCTATTCGAACAATCTAATAAAAACCATTTATTGTTGTGATATTTTTTAAATATAATAAATTATCAATATTTCTCCTGTTAATTAATGGTGCTATTGTTTATGGACTTAACTGGGAACTCTAAAATTAATCCCTATCCCTTAAGGGGGTAAGTGTCTATGATTTTGGGATTAAGACCATAAGAAAGAATTATTAGATATCTCTCTAAATGAAATAAAAATCCATGTGTTTTGTTTAATGGGAAACATTTTACCTTTTAAGGTCATGTGAAAAGGACCACTTCAATGTAGTTTAACATCATGTGGAATGGAATACTAGTAAAAAGGTTCTATGAAATGGTTGGTGTGGGGTTTATGTATGAGTGGTTTTTTTATACAATCCTATTTGTTAGTAACTAAATAGTATAAGGAATGGTTAGAGCTTATACCATGAAGAAGGCCCATGTTATCTTACACATGTTAGACCATGAGGGAATCTCATGTTCATCACATGAGTGATAATGAATAATCTATGGATCCTCACCAGAGGGATCCCATCCCGATAACCCAAGAAAGTTGATTCAAATTATTATCATTAATATAAATATGTTCTATGATTGATACATAGGGATTACAATTCTTTTCTTACAATTCTTTTCTTGTAGGGTAAGTTGATCATGATCACCTTAGTCTGATCACATGAAAAAAGTTTGGGTAATTTTATGCTTGTATTAGGGGTTTCTTTTTCTTATCACATGAGAGGAAACAAGATTGGTTGGGGATTAAAACAAGTTGTTGGCTTAAATATTGGAAAAAGTGTATTATATTGAGTCATGATTTTTTTGAAAAAAATGGAGGAATTTTAAATCAAGGTGTAAATGGTTCATCTTATGCTGGTCACATAATATACAATGTATTTTTGAGGATGATAGGACTAATACTTAGATAGGAATCATATGTTTCCAAGTTCATAAGAATAAAATCCCATCTAATTCAGAAGTACCAAATTTATGGTCAATCTATATGACCAAACCAATATGTTCAAATTTATGTTTCGAAGATGTGTGATATTAGGTTTTTTGTCATACGGATAAGACTAACACATTCCACATATATTTAACTATGATGCATCTTAGTCATGACCATAAAGTGATCAACTAGATACCTATGACACCACATGATTCATGCTTGATTTTATAGGAAAGTGATGATAGTATATAAATCGTATTGAATGAGAGTGATGATAGGGTATTGAGTGGGAATTTTTCAATGACATTCCATAATATTATTTACCTAGTAGATTACTTATTTTTATATAGATATTGAATGAAAATAAGAGTATCTCGCCACTAGGAATTTATATATAAAAAATAAGAGTATCTCAACTCAAGGTAAATTTGTTAGATATGGGTTCCTAGAAAAATGGATTGGGTGAATTGGGACCTATAAACAAGACATATGAATATGAGTTCCCCCTAGTAGAGGTGCCTTTGTGAAAAAATATGGTGGTTGATGTTTTCTTAATTTGGAGGCATGCTGCCCTATAGGTTGGGTGATTAGGTATTTTAGACCTTGGTGTGGGAACCCAAATGTGGGTGACCTAGTTGACCTACCATGGGTTAAGGCTCTCCATACTGAGAAGAATGTGTGAAGACTCATTTAGGGTTTTAGCATTGGGTGGAGGGTTTCCCTGGTTTAAAGATAGTTGAAGTGGCTCTCCCTACCTGGGTTCTTTGGAAAAGGATTCACCCATGTTAGAATCCTTAGTTGAAGGACAGGTCCGACATAACATGATATGCATCTTAGAATCCATGTGATTCTCCCTAGTATGTGATGTTGGTGAAGGGTAACTGAAATAGTAGAGTTGGGTGATATGTCACCTTGGTTAAGTGAATTGGGTCAAGGGTTACAGAAGTATAAACATGGGTGTTGTTTTTCCCATGTTTGATGACCTTGAATGTCTAGGTGAGGGTAAACTAAAAATAAGATACGGAACACATGATTTTTTCCTTAGTGAGTGGATATTGGGAGGGGATTTGGGTGATGGATTTCCAAATTTGGTGGGCCTTCAAGATAACTAAGTTGAACGATATCCATAGTTTATTATCCCCAAGATTACATGGGAATATGGAGCCCTAAGAGGGGACTCCAAAATAAGAAGGGAAAAGTTATCTCTTATGTCGCTTCGTCTTTTAGGAATCTAGGAAAGTCAAAATTGGTGGTGATTGGGCGGTTTTATAGACCCAAGGGGAGAACTAGGTACATAAGAGATGTGTTTGGATGTCAGTATAAGGCCCCGGCCTTAAACATTACTTAATATTGAATTAAATGAATAATTCACATTGAGGATCTTTTCAGGTTTAGAGTTTTATAGAATTAGGACATAACTGTTACATCTCAAAAGATTACAAAGTAGACACTTCTACTTAGTTTCCATAGAATAAAAAAACTCTTAAAAAGAAACATGTCTAGTTCCATGTTTCATATCGCATGACTTTCCCTTGATCCCATCCTTGAACCTATTCCACATTAAGTCCTATGAAAAACATTTCAAAAAAACTTGGGGTGATCATAACAATCTCAGTAAGGGATTCAAAAAGAATGAAAACTGTTAGTTTTTCAAACATCAAGTAAACCATGTATACTTTATCAAAGTAATACCTTCACCTTCATGAAGTAGTAAAAACTCTTCACTGAATAAAATATCATTACTTAGCCTCTTTTAACCAAAGGATTACCATAAAACCCATATAAAGAACACATAACATAAAAAGGTAACTTGGGACATAAACATCCTTAAGTGGAATAACCATACGGTCGACTTCCACATATATCACTTAATGGAATAGCCATACGACCAACTTCCATACATACTTAATGGAAGAACCATACGGCCGACTTCCATACCTAATGAATTGGAGGTTATAACGTAACCACCCGTCCTGGTATTCACGGCACCACCCATCATATGGTTTATCACATAACCACCCGTCAAATGTCCAAGTACCATTATAAAAATCATAAGACATAAAACAAATATAATGGAAAGAAAACATTTCCACACTTTGATCACAATATATCACTTAAATATATTGACATAACAAATACATTATAAAAACCATTTTCAATACCAAAATACATAAAAGTGTATATGGTATTTAATTCATTTTAAAAAAAACATTACGGCTTGTTCAGGAAGCCAAAGACCAAATAATACCCGCGGCGGCGGAAAAGGTCGTTGTCACCGCGTACGTTAAAAGAAACATTCCTTTTTGTCATATTGTAAAACACTTCGTAGAAAAAGATTCCATTTGTATAAAAGTAAAATTCAAATGGGTTTATACAACATATAAAATAAAGTTGTGTATAAAACGAAATATGCCTCAATGAAAGGAGATTGAGACGAAGTCCCTTACCTCGGGTCCGACTTGACTCGATCGTTCTTTAACGTCCTGAATAATAAACTTGAGTTAATTTATATTTTTTTAAGAACCTTTTTCAAGTTCATTATTCATTTTATATCACTTATTGCCATGTTATAAACATTATGTAATCATTTAAGTTAATAATGTTTGTTTTGTCGATATTTGGTTCTTAATTCGAAAGTGGACTTCTTACAATTACATGTTGTTCATGTGGTCAAAGGTTCATTATATCCAGAATGAAATTCCTGATTTGGATATCATATATATCATATATATCCAGAATATACATGTATTTATAATATTACATAATCATTTAGAGTTAATAAATGGAATGCACCGTTCATGGAGACGGTAAGCCGTACGTACGCATTAACGCTACTTTCATTTCTTTGTCATATTAATGGAATTAAAACTAAATGAGAGATATGTATATTTTAATTCCAGAATTATATTCATCATTTAGATGTATCATTTATCATATATATCCATTATATACATGTACCTATAACAGTACATTAAATTTGTGGATAAGAAATGAAATGCACCGTTCATCGAGACGGTAAGCCGTACGTACGCATGAACACTACTTTCATTTCTATTTTGTATTTTATAAAATGGAATCATAATGATATAAAAGTAAATTATAATTCCAGTTTCATATCATATATAATATCATAACTCCATCCTTTATACGTCCTACATATGGTATTAACGAATCAAATCACTTTGAGGGGGTGGTAGTCCGCACTTCCTTAAATGAAGATATCGCGCTTATCCATAATGGAAACCATAAAGGTATGCCCAAAATGAAAAATACATAAGCTTTAGGAAAACATAAAAATATTATATATATCATATATAAATATGGTTTCATCATAATGGCCACCTTTTAAGGTGTTAAAATAATTTTGAACAATCATCGTTTTGGGAGGCAGAAATTCGCCATCCACGAAAATAGTATGTTCTTTAACCATTAGATGTAGGTGTGTGTAAGTGTAGCTAGAATCCTTCTTATAAAAACATCCTATTATATGTAATATACTGGTTTTGTTACAAAAGAAATGAATAAAAATAGTTTAGGGGGTTGGAGAAGCAAAATAAAACAAAAGGACTCAAGTGAAGACATTACCTTAAAATAGGGTAACTCCCTTTGGTTTGAGCTCAAAGGCTTCCTTGGGAAGACTTCTGCCCAAAGTGAGGCTTCAAGGAGTAAGAGAGGGAAGTGGAGAGACAAAATGGGTAGGGGTTGGCCGAGCCAAAGGCTTTTGAATTGTGGGTATTGTGGTAGAGGTGGGGGCCTTTTATAAGAGGAGAGGAGGGGAACTCTTGGAAAGTAAAGAAAAGTTACTTTTTTTAAAATGTGTTTCGGATTTTAATGGTCCCACTTTGATGTGTTTCTAGGATAAGGTGATAAGGGTTCGAAATCCACCCATACAATAAGTTTTGGACATGTGTAGGTCTTAGATTTTACATTATCTTTCCATTTTATTTAAATCCTTTATTAATGAGGTAATCGCTGCATTATCATGATGTCATAAATAATTTAATAAATTTAATGTCTAAAAATTATAAAAAAAATATCATGATGTAGGAAATATTTTTATGTTTCTAATGAATTTTTTATAGTCCAAAATATCATTTATGTAGACAAAAGAAAAAATATTTTACTTAGGTGATACATTCTTTGTTACATTTAACATTCTTTAAAAATAAAAAGATAAAAAGTCACTTTCTCACAAATGTGATACCATGGGGCCCCAAAGTTTGGCACAAGACATCCCATTGTCGGCCATGAGACAACCAGTAGCCTTAGGACACATGATGTGGTAATTTTTTATTATTATGATATTATTTTATTATTTTTAACTACCTGATTACTCATTAATCAAGATAATTAAATATAATAACCGTCTTTACTATTCATAATGTCCAAAAATAAAAGAGTCTTAAATACATAATTTTGACCTTCTGATTCCAAATATGTAATCCATTTTACCAAATTTCAAACACATAAATTTCAAAAATTAATTTAAAAATAATTCCCGTTGTCAAAACAAATAGCGGGTTTTTTAGAAACAATATTTATGAAATGTTTGACACTTGTTTATGCCCAATTAAAAAGTGAAATTAATCTCAATGACCATAATTGGATTACATGGTAAAAATATATTCTAATTACACTTTAAAACAAATTAAAAAGATAATAAAACCATATAATTAAATTATATGAAAAAGCTGTTTTGATGTAAAATGCAGTATTTTTCACTATTCATTTAAAAATGTACATTGTCAGAAAAATACCAAAAATTAACCCAAGGTAAATTTCAATGTCCCAATCATAAATAATATGTTTATATTGAAAAATAGAGCCTATAAAATTGTCAAAAAGTGGATTTAAAAGGGGTTCTCCATCAAAAGGCGATTAATCGACCTTTAAAAGAATATTAGAATGTTTACGCTTAAAAACTGGATTTATTTGAATTTTTACTCCTCTAACATTTATTGGAAAAAAGTAAAAATATTTGACAAACATATATAATCATTTTTGTAAATACCCGTAAAATTCATGTGAATTTTTTTTTCTATGTTTTCTTTGGGATTTTACAAGAACGCAGTTTCTGACAGCAGCTGATTCCGAGGCCCGGTGTGCCCAGAATCATTTTCCGAAGTTTAGATCGGGTACGTTCAGTGAACGAACGAGTGGGTTTTTCTAACTTCTGAACCGATGATCGGAATCAAATTCTGAGGGTACCGATGGAATCGCAGTGCCGATATTTTCTTAGAAATGCCTTTTCCGGAGTTGCGTTTGCTCGGGTGTGGTTTTTAATTTTTGGGGTTAAGTTAAGAAACAAAATAAAGTGGTGCGAAAACTTTATTTTATTTCACTTAAAGCCACTAAAAAGCCACTTAAGATAAGTTAAGCGGATAGGGTGGAACCCAAAATATCATACCCACTTGGTAGGATATTTGTGAGGTGGGGCCTGCATGAGCCCCACCATTTCTTTTCCTCTAAGTAACGCACCTGCAACCCCCCTCTTTAATGAAAGTCAACCATGCGTTTTTTCTGGTTAAAAAACGCCTCATTAATTGGGCGGTTAAATCGTTACAATTATTTCATTGAATTAATTGTTCGTTTCTTTTCTTTTGAAATTCAATTTCTTATCTTGTGTTAATAAAATATGACTTGGGCTTATTTTATTTTTTGGTTAGAGTCTTGTCGCGTTGGGAGGATTTGGGAGGCTTGAAGAACATCTTCTTCAACGATGAAGAATGTGAAGAACGAATCAGTCTCCGATGAAGAACGTCATCACGTCCTTCTCCCGAAGAACGACGACGCGCCATCCCCCGATCTTCTTTCCACATCAAAGGAATGGAGACGCCGTTCCACCTCGGACAACCTCCGTCTTCGTCTACAAATCCTCTTCCGCAACACCGACCCGCGGCGTGACATTGACGATCCCCTTCCCGCGATGCTTTCTTCCGCGATGAGAAAATCCACGACGAACCCTCGCTCGACGACGCTTGAGGTAGGGGAATTTTATTTTGGTGTTCTATTATCTTTTGAGAAAAGAACGGCGAGCGCGGACCAACCAATTCCAGGTTGATCCGCGGATCGTTCGTTCATGCGGATTGATGTTGAGGATTATTATTTAATTTGTTCATGATTATTACCTTGACGATCTTCGTGAAATATGACCATTTGCTATCAACTAACGAGAGGGGGTCGGACCACACAAACACGAATGACCCTCCTCCTTATCCTTGTGGGTTTCTTTTGAGGATTGAAACGGGGATGGCGTGGTGCCGTCGCATCGTGTGGAAATGTGCGGCAAGGAATGCGCGGCGCCGTCGCGCCGCGTCATGAAAACGAATAAGGGTGCAACACCATTGCGCCGCCTCGGAGAAACCCAAAGACATCCGCAGACGGAGTCGTGCCACGACGAAGGGGCGCGACGCCATCGCGTCGCGCCAGAGAACCACGAAGACGACGCGTTTTGTTAATTGACGTGCGGATCAACGGACGACAATGAAGCAGGCCGCTATGGCGTTTGAATCCCTTCGCAGTGAAGGTCAGGTCCCGGGAGGACCGTTGGCGAAGACTTCAGGAGAAACGGACCACTGGAGCGCGTCCGGTGGTCCGCGGAAGGCGGCGGCGGCGCGCCGCCGGAGGGATGGCGGCGGCGGGTGCCGCCGGCTTCAATTAGCGGCGAGGGTGGGGGAGCCTCGCACCCTGCCCGTGACTTCCGCTCGGCCGCGCTAGCCGAGTCACGGCCGGCCGGTCGGGCCGGACCGAGCCGACCGGGCCAGGCCCAGCCGGGTCGGTCCGGGCTGAGACCCCCCATTTTCGGAGCCCTCACAGTCTTTCGCTCATAACATGAGCTACGGGCCTCCGAACGATGCACCGTCAGCGGCGATGCGATCCTTGGATCGAGACGAACGTTTCGGCATACTACACCCAAGGTTTTGGAATACTTAGAGTTCGTCCGGGTTGGTTCATACACGAAACCAACCGGGCCCTTGGAGCGGAAATGCTCATATCTTGAGCTCCAGACGTCCGATTGACGTGCCGTCGACTTTGGTGGATTCCTCTAAGAGAGATGGATCTTTTGGCTTACTACGCTCGAGGTTTGGATGCCTTCGGAGTGCGGTCTGGTTGGTTCGCTCACGAAACTAACCGGGGCCCTGGAACGAAAAAAGCCAATAACTCACAGACCGGGCATCCGATTGACGCACCGGCTGTCTCGTTGAATTCCACTTGATGAGATAGAAATTATGGCATGCTTCTCATGGGCTTTGGTTGCTGTTGGATAGTGGCCAGGTTGGATTGTACCCGAAATCCAACCGGGCCCTTGGAACGGAAAAGATGATATCCTTCAGACCGGGTGTCCGTTTGACGAACCGTCAGCGGCGTTGGTGATCACGTTGAGAAACGGTCCCTATGAGTATACCCTATTAGAGTCCGGGGTACAGTTGAGATACGGCTGGGCTGGTTCACTCACGAAACCAACCGGGCCCCTGGGACGAAAAGACTAGTAACTCACAGACCGAGCGTCCGATTGACGCGCTGTCTGTTGCGTTGAGACCCCTATGACGAGGTGATCCTTTGATATACTTCTTCGTGGGACTTTGAGATAGTTGGAGTATCGACCAGTAGCTCGGGGAGTGGACCCTCCCAGAGACGAGCATTCAGAGCACGGAGACCATGTAGCCGGATGAGATCTGACGACTGCTTGACCGACCGACTCAGTGTGTTTCAGATAGCCCAGTAGGGAGCGCTTGGTTGTAGCAGAATACCCACGGCGGAGGAGTGCTTGGGTGTAGCGGAAGACCCACGGTACTTAACAGAAGGAGTACCTCTGGAGGCTATGAGGGGGAGCGCTTGGTTGTAGCGGCAGACCCACGGCGGAGGAGCGCTTGGTTGTAGCGGCAGACCCATGGTGGGAAGCGCTTGGTTGTAGCAGCAGGCCCACAGTACTTGACAGGAGGAGTACCTCAACAATATTAGGTTAGTGAGTAGTACCTCAGAGTCATGACAGGACCACTGTACACTCTAGAGACGGGGCTCTTCAGCAGTTACGGTTTCTATAATGAAAATCCTGGTTTGAGCTGAGTTTATGATCTTTGTGTTTCCTCCTGATTGAGATGGGTTACATGATAACTTAGGTATATGTATGGGAATATACCTAAGTAGAGGTTATCTATTGATATCTTCTTTGTGGTAATCCTTGTTGGTTTTAGTGAGACCATGAGGGTCTCGGGGTCCCTACTGAGTATCATTATACTCTCCCCTGCATGGGCTATGCCCACACCTCGTTGTGTTGGTTGCATACGACGGGCAGTGCTGACAGAGGCCGAGTGTTTGAGGAATGGGCGGTAACCGGAGGTGGACTACATGACGAGACAGTACCCAGAGGTGGACTACACGACGAGTCAGTATCTGGAGGTGGACTTCACGGTGAGACGACATTTGGAGGAGGTTGACGGGCGAGAGCGTTGTGGAGACTATCTATACCTACCCTTCAGGTTGGATCCATGGTGGACGATCCAGGAGCTATGCCATCTGTACCTACCCTTCAGGTAGGATCCGAGGAGGACGTCCCAGGAGCTTCTTCCGTTCTTCCAGCTGATGTCTTTTTCTGTTGTATTTGTTCAGTTGTAGTTGTACTTACTTTTGGGTTTGTATTCTGGCACATTTACATTTCAGCACTTCTCTTTGTACTTAGTGTTTTACTTCCGCTTGTACTCTGTGGTGTTTTTTTACTTTATAAAGGTAGTGCCTTCCCAGTTATCAGGATTTACGCCTTTGGTGCTAGTCTCCAGCCCCTGGCCTATTGAAGGCGAGCTTGGGGTAGTCACGGCACGGGCCCCGAGGACGGGTCATGAAAATTGGTATCAGAGGAGTTGGTTCTACCGTAGAACTTATAACTCTGATATTTTATTTCTGTGAAGCAATAGTGTTAAGAGTACCGAGTGTGGTCTTCAGTTCAGGGAGTCCAGTGTTGGTGCGGGCGGCCGACGTATCCATACACCAGGACCCTAACAACTGATTTCCGACTTTGTGCACGAAAACACGGATTGCGTGTGTGTTTCCAGAAGTTTTAAAATGTCATCTCAAACCAAGTCAGGTATAAACGTTTGACCGTGTCACGTTGTTTCTTTAAGGATGCCTTTTCACAGACGACCAGCTAGAGCCCAGAGAGATGTGCGTACTGACAGCTTGCCGAGCGACGAGGCTTCAGTACAGGGCCCTCTTGCAGTTGAGGCACCAGCGGAGGCACCGGCGGTACTACCATTCGTTGGGACACCGATAGCACCATCCCCAACAGTAGGTGATGCACGCCACTTGAGTGCACTGCACGAGTTCTAGCGCCAGAGGCCACCTAGGTTCCGGGGAGAGACGGACCCGCAGGCGGCTGAGGATTGGCTGGAGGCTGTGGTTAGAGTCTTCAGGCTAGTGGGGATGCCGATAGAATTCATGGTGTTCTTTTCTACTAGCCTTCTTCAGACAGCAGCAGGCATGTGGTGGAGCCACTTGTTCAAGTTTTGTGATGGGATGACCTTCACTTGGGAAGACTTCGAGACCTTCTTCAGGGTGGAGTTTGTGCCAGTAGCTCTACACCCCAAGCGTGTACAGGAGCTTCTGCCTTTGCCGCAGGGTTTTCGATCAGTAGACGAGTCATCTGTGGGCAGTAAACAGATGATGAAGAGGTCCAAGAGGACTAGATCTAGTAGTAAGAGAAGTAGGAAGTGTTATGAATGTGGCGGAAAGGGTCACCTGGCACGTGACTGTCTGACTCCTCGTACAGATGATCTGCAGGCTTTGGAGGAGCCACCGAGGCAGATGCAGCGGTGGGTGCTTGAGAAACATCCTAGCAGTGGACAAGGCAGTAGAGCTCCGAGAGCAGGTGTACAGGAGAGGAACTAGTGGATACGTCCCTTGTACTTCTACTTCCATGTTGCTGTTGTATTCGTTTCTTTGTACTATGAGCTGCAATAATAAAAAGACACTTATGTTTGTGATGTTTTCATTCCTGTCCTTTTTGTTTGGTTGATACTGAGTGGTCCCGGTTAAAACTGTTGACTTGACCCTCAATTTTGAGATTTCTACTGGAGGAGACCCCGTAACCTCACACTGATGCCGACAGTGTGACTCAACCCTTGGAGGCGAGAGTGACAGTTGGATCTCTTGGTAGTTACGTCGAGGCCTTATGACATTATCCATGGCATGAATGCATCCTTCATGTTAGGATTGACTGTATTAGGCAATGGGCGTGGTTCATCCAGGGGATGAGACCGAGTTTCTATTTTCGGAAAATGATAAATTTTAGCAGCTCTTCCATATCGTAGGAAAAGAAGGTACAGATCATCCAAGAGAAGATAAAGATTGCACAGTGCAGTAAGAAACAGGAAACCGGTGCCGGTCTTAGAGACTCGGGCATGTTAAATGTTTTAAGAAGAGGAAGCTTTAAAGAGATATGAGTCTGTGAAGTGGCAGACGTGGAGGCAAAGCTAGGAGAGCAGCATGAGGTGGTGTACATCTTAACATGCTACAACCACCCGCCTTATTTATCCCCGCCAGGCTCAGGGAGCTGGAGGGCGGAGGAAGAGTGAGGCTGCATGCGGTCAAGGAGAGTGACCCGATGGCTCTAAGAATGATTCAAGGGACAGTCTATGTCCACTACTAGATGCTATAGTAATGGAAGTTGATATGAATCATTCATTATTTTCACAAATCTTTTTACAAACCTAGAGTTTTCGGTAAGCCGTGGACTTGACCCTCACGTATGGAGATACCTTGGGAGGAGACTCGATAATCACACATACACCGACGGTGTGGTCAGACCCTCGAGGCGAGAGTTTCAGTTGGAATCTCTTGGTGGCCGCATCGAGGCCTTACGACGTAGGTTTGAGTATAGACTGGGCAATCACAGTTCATACACAAATTGACGGTATTAGGAAAGAAGGTTGTGGTTTAACTATGATGTCGGGATGAGTTTTCCTTGGTCGGTGAAAAGGAAACCCCAAGCAGCACAGGATAAACTCATGCACAGGGGGGGGGGGGGGTGCAACCGAACACCCTTGAGTCGGTCAACCTTACCCTCATGGCAGTAGTCGTTTTGAGTTCCAGTTCTAACCGGAGTTGGAGACCTCTGGAGTTCGAGGATGACGATCACGTCCTTATACGGGTCTCAACTCAATGAGGTTTACAGAGATGTTACCAAGGCGGAAATTTATCTCTGAGGTTCAACAGACCTTTCTAGGTCCTCAGCTGGGTAGGCGAGGGGGTTTACCGCTTGACCCATCCACCTTAGTTGCACCAGATGCACGACGTTTTCCAGGTATCTCAACTGAGGAGATACATGCTCGACCATTCGCATAACATTGACCATGAGGAGTTGGATGATGGCGATGGGGTTACTTCCACTGAGGTTCCTGTAGGGATTGAGGATCGATGGGAGCGGATCCTACGAGGATGTTCTATTCCTCGGGTGCACTTTCTTGGGTAGCAAGAGAACCTCCAGGTGAGCACATGGGAGCAGAAGGCTCAGATGCGTGCTCAGTACCGCTTTTGTAACCGTAGTTTGTGTTAAACCTTTACGAGGACGTAAATCCCTGAGGTGGGAGTAATGTAAAGACCCATAAAATTGACGTGATTTTTTTTTCTAAATTTTATTTGGGATTTTACAAGAACGAAATTTCGGACGGAGCCTGATTCCGAGGCCTGGTGTGCCCGGAATCATTTTCCAAAGTTTAGCTCGGGTACATTCAGTGAAAGGACGAGCGGGTTTTTCTAACTTCTGATCCGGTGCTCAGAATCGAATTCTGAGGGCACCGATGTAATCACAGCGCCGGTATTTTCTTAGAAAAGCCTTTTCTGAAGTTGTGTTTGCTCGGGTGTGGTTTTTAATTATTGGGGTTAAGTTAAGAAATAAAATAAAGTGGTGCGATGACTTTATTTTATTTCACTTAAAGCCACTTAAAATCCACTTAAGCTAAGTTAAGCGGATAGGGTGGAACCCAAAATATCCTACCCACTTGGTAGGATATTTGTGAGGTGGGGCCCACATGAGCCCCACCGTTTCTTTTCCTCTAAGTAACGCACCCGCAACCCCCCTCTTTAATGAAAGTCAACCGTGCGTTTTTCTGGTTAAGAAACACCTCATTAATTGTGCGGTTAAATTGTTACAATTAATTCATTGAATTAATTGTTTGTTTCTTTTCTTTTGAAATTCAATTTCTTATCTTGTGTTAATAAAATAAGACTTGGGCTTATTTTATTTTTTGGTTAGAGTCTTGTCGCGTTGGGAGGATTTGGGAGGCTTGAAGAACATCTTCTTCAACGACGAAGAACGTGAAGAATGAATCTGTCTCCGACGAAGAACGTCGTCACGTCCTTCTCCCGATGAATGACGACGCGCCATCCCTCGTTCTTCTTTCCACGTCAAAGGAAGGGAGATGCTGTTTCACCTCAGACAACCTCCGTCTTCGTCTACGAATCCTCTTCCACGACACCGACCCGTGACGTGACATCGACGATCCCCTTCCCGCGACTCTTTCTTCTGCGACGAGAAAATCCGCGACGACCCCTCACTCGACGATGCTTGGGGTTGGGGAATTTTATTTTGGTGTTCTATTATCTTTTGAGAAAAGAACGAAGAGCACGGACCAACCAATTGCAGGTTGATCCGCGGATCATTCGTTCATGCTGATTGATGTTGAGGATTATTATTAAATTTGTTCATGATTATTACCTTGACGATCTTCGTGAAATATGACCATTTGCTATCAACTAACGAGAGGGGGTCGGACCGCAAAAACAAGGCCGACCATCCTCTTTATCCTTGTGGGTTTCTTTTGTGGATTGAAACGGGGATGGCGCGGTGTCGTCGCACCGCGCGGAAACGTGTGGCAAGGAATGCGCGGCGCCATCATGCCGCGTCGTGAAAACGAACAAGGGCGCGACGCCGTCACCCCGCATCAGAGAAACCCGAAGACATCCGCGGACGGAGTCGGGCCACAGCGAAGGGGCGCGATGCCATCGCGTCACGCTGGAGAACCACGAAGACGGCGTGTTTTGTTAATTGACGTGCAGATCAACGGACGATGAAGAATCAGGCCACTATGTCGTTTGAATCCCTTCGCAGTGAAGGTCGGGTCTCAGGAGGACCGTTGGCGAAGATGGCAGGAGAAATGGACCACCGGAGTGCGTCCGGTGGACCACGGAAGGCGGTGGCGGCGCGCTGCCGGAGGGCCGGCGGCGGTGGGTGCCGCCGAATTCAATTAGCGGCGAGGGTGGGGGAGCAGCGCACCCCGCTTGTGGCTTCCACGCGGTCGCGCTGGCCGAACCGCGGCTGGCCGGTCGGGCCGGACCGAGCTCGGCGGGCCGGGCCCAGACCCCCCCTTTTTCGGAACCCTCACGGTCTTTCACTCATAACTTGAGCTACGGGCCTACGAACGACGCGCTGTCAGCAGTGATGCGATCCTTGGATCGAGACGGACGTTTCGGTATACTACACCCATGGTTTCGAAATACTTAGGGTTCAGCCGGGTTGGTTCGTACACGAAACCAACCGGGCCCTCGGAGCGAAAACGCTCATATCTTGAGCTCCGGACGACCGATTGATGTTCCGTCGACTTTGGTGGATTCCTCTAAGAAAGACGGATCTTTTGGCTTACTCTGCTTGAGGTTTCGATTCCATCGGAGTGTGGTCGGGTTGGTTCGCTCACGAAACCAACCGGGCCCCTGGAACGAAAAAAGCCAATAACTCACAGACCGGGCGTCCGATTGACGCGCCGTCTATATCGTTGAATTCCTCTTGATGAGACGGAACTTCTGGCATGCTTCTACTGAGTTTTGATTGCTGTTGGATAGTGTCCGGGTTGGATTGTACCCGAAATCCAACCGGGCCCCTGGAACAGAAAAGCTGATATATTTCAGACCGGGCATCTGTTTGACGAACCGTCAGCGGCGTTGGTGATCACGTTGAGAAACGGTCCCTATGAGTATACCCAATGAGAGTTCGGTTTACAGTTGAGATACGGCCGGGTTGGTTCACTCACGAAACCAACCGGGCCCCTGGGACGAAAAGGCTAGTAACTCACAGACCGGGCTTCCGATTGACGCGCCGTCTGTTGCGTTGAGACCCCTATGACGAGGCGGTCCTTTGAGATACTTCTTCGTGGGACTTTGAGATACTTGAATTATCAACCAGAATCTCAGGTAGCGGACCCTCCCGGAGACAAGAGTGCAGAGTATGGAGACCGTGTAGCCAGTTGAGACCTGACGACTGCTTGACCGATCGACTCGGTGTGTTTCAGATAGCTCAGTGGGGAGTGCTTGGTTGTAGCGGAAGACCCACGGAGGAGGAGCGCTTGGGTGTAGCGGAAGACCCGTAGTACTCAACAGAAGGAGTACCTCTAGAGGCTATGAGGGGGAGCGCTTAGTTGTAGCGGCAGACCCATGGCGGAGGAGTGCTTGGTTGTAGCGGCAGACCTGCGGTACTCAACAGAAGAAGTACCTCTTGAGGCTATGAGGGGGAGCACTTGGTTGTAGCGGCAGACCCATGGTGGGAAGCGCTTGGTTGTAGCAAAAGGCCCATAGTACTCGACAGGAGGAGTACCTCAGCAGTCTTAGGTTAGTGATCAGTACCTCTGAGTCGTGACAGGACCATTGTACACTCCAGAGACGGGGCTCTTCAGCAGTTACGGTTTCGATAATGAAAATCCTGGTTTGAGCTGAGTTTATGATCTTTGTGTTTCGTCATGATTGAGATGGGTTACTTGATAACTTAGGTATATGTATGGGAATATACCTAAGTAGAGGTTATCTGTTGAGATCTTCTTTGTGGTTATCCTTGTTGGTTTTAGTGAGACCCTGAGGGTCTCGGGGTCCCTACTGAGTATCGTTATACTCACCCCTACACGGGCTATGCCCGCACCTCGTTGTGTTGGTTGCAGACGACAGGGATTGCTGACGGTGGCCGAGTGTTCGAGGACTGGACAGTACCCGGAGGTGGACTACACGACGAGACAATACCCGGAGGTGGACTACACGACGAGTCAGTATCTGAAGGTGGACTTCACGGTGAGACGACATTTGGAGGAGGTTGACGGGCGAAAGCGTTGTGGAGGCTATCTGTACCTACCCTTCAGGTAGGATCCTTGGTGGACGATCTAGGAGCTACGCCATCTGTGCCTACCCTTCAGGTAGGATCCGAAAGAGAACGTCCCAGGAGCTACTTCCGTTCTTCCAGCTATTGTCTTTTTCTGTTGTATTTGTTCAGGTGTAGTTGTACTTACTTTTGGGTTTGAATTCTGGCGCATTTACTTTTTAGCACTTCTCTTTGTACATAGTGTTTTACTTCTTCTTGTACTATGTGGTGTTTTGTTTACTTTATAAAGGCAATTCCTTCCCAATTATCTGGATTTACGCCTTTGGTGCTAGTCGCCAGCCCCTGGCCTATGGAAGGCGGGCTTGGGGTAGTCACGGCACGGGCCCCGAGGACGGGTCGTGACAATTTTGTAGTTAGTTCTGTTCATTCCCACCACTACAACGGCTAGGAGTTAACTACCATTTAAAAATAATATTATTTTTTTACTAGTGTGAAACGAAATATTTCAATGAAACTCTTTTGTTGCGTATCTGGTACGCTATCAAACATAGCAACCCTTTTAAAGTAAAATTAATATTTAATTCGTAAATATTAATAAATATGAAAATTTTTTATTCATTATTTACCTGGGATGTTACATCCTTCACACCTTTTGGGAATTGAGTCCTCACAATTTTATTCACTTATCAAAATAATTGGGGGTATATATCCCTCATAGCATTTTCAGATTCCCACGTTGCCTCTTAAACAATATGGTTTTCCCACAAAACCTTTACCTGGTGAATTACCTTATTTCGCAACACTTGCTCTGTTCGGTCAAGAATCTGGACTGGTTGTTCTTCATAAGATAGGTTCTCCTCCAGATGAACTACCTCTGGACTCAAAACATGAGATGGATCTGGCATATACTTCCTCAACATCGAAACATGAAAAACATTGTGTACCTGAGATAAACTAGGAGGTAAAGACACTTGGTAAGCAACTGATCCAACTTTCTCAAGAATTTCATATGGTCCAATAAACCTTCGACTCATCTTTACTTTCTTACCAAATCTCATCACACTTTTCCATGGAGAAACCTTGAGAAAAACATGATCACTTACCTCGAAAGATAGATCCTTCCTCCGGTTATCCGCATAACTCTTCTGCCTGCTCTAAGCTGTTCTCATGTGTTTCTGAATCAACTGAACTTTTTCTGCCATCTCTTCTACCAATTATGGTCCCATCTGCTTCCTTTCACCCACTTCATCCCAAAATGATGGAGTTCAACACCGTTTCACATATAATTCCTCAAATGGTTCCATCTATATACTAGAATGAAAATTGTTATTATAAGAAAACTCAACCAAAGAAAGATGTTGGTCCCAACTTCCCTGATAATCCATCGAACAAGCTCGTAGCATATCCTCCATGGTCTGAATTGTTCGTTCTGACTGCCCATCTGATTGTGGATGAAAAGCTGTACTAAAATTTAATTCAGTACCCAACGACTTCTAAAGGCCTTACCAAAAGTTAGAAGTAAACCTTGGATCACGATCAGACACAATAGAGAGAGGAACTTCATGTAACCTGACTATCTCTTTAAGATACAAACGGGAAATTTGATCAACAGAATAAGTATCTCATATAGAATGGAAATGAGAAGATTTAGTCAAGCGATCAACAATAACACAAATTGCATTATTACCTCTAGATGTCTTCGGTAATCCCACGACAAAATCCATGGAAATATTTTCCCATTTCCACTCTGGAACTGGTAAAGGCTTAAGCGTCCCTTTCGGTAACTGCCGCTCTGCTTTAACCTGTTGACAAGTCAAACACTTCACAGTAAAATCAGCAATATCTCTTTCATTCCATCCCACCAGTAATACTCCCGCAGATCCCTGTACATCTTAGTACTGCCAGGATGAACTGAAAATGGGGAACTATGAGCCTCACATAACAACTCATTATTCAACTGTGAATCACCAGGGACACATAATCTCTTCCCAAACCTCAAAACACAATCATTATCAATGTTGAATTCAGGAAACTTACCCTTTTGAACCAGCTCTACCTTTTTCTGCAACTCACTGTCTTGCTTCTGTGCTTGCTTGATTCTGTTTGATAGGGATGATCTCACTGATACCTGAAACAAAACAGAAGAACTTCCTGCACCAAAAACTTCTATGCCAAATTTCATCAAATCAAAAACCAAAGGATCTCGTTCCAAACGTACCATGGTTAATGAAGCATTACTTTTTAGACTCAAAGCATCGGCCACTTTATTTGCTTTTCCTAGATGGTAATGAATTGTACAATCATAATCCTTGATTAATTCCATCCATCTCCTCTGTCTGATGTTCAATTATTTCCGAGTGAATATATACTTTAAACTTTTGTGATCAATATATATTTCACACTTTACTCCATACAAATGATGCCTCCAAATTTTTAAATCAAAAACAACAATAGCTAATTCCAAATAATGTGTAGGGTAATTTACCTCATGAGTTTTCAACTGAATTAAAGCATAAGCAATTACCTAATCATTCTGCATAAGGATACATCCAAGTCCCTTCAACGAAGCATCACTGTATATAAGAAACTCACCATTCCTGGAAGGAAGTGCCAAAACTGGACCATTCACCAATCTTCTTTTCAACTACTGAAAACAATCATCACATTCTTTTGTCCAGATGAACTTAACACCCTTACGACTTAGCTTAGTCATTGGACTAGATAACTGTGAAAAATTTTCAACAAACCTTCGGTAGTAACCCGACAAACCAAGAAAACTACGGATCCCGGTTACATTTGTGGGTCTTGGCCATTATTTAATAACTTTTGTTTTAGCAGGATCAACAGTTATGCCATATTTTGAAACAATGTGACCCAGGAAAGAAATTTGTTGTAACCAAAACTCACACTTTCTTAATTTTCCATATAGTTTCTTTTCTTTTAAGGTTTGAAAGATAACCCTTAAACGACTTTCATGCTCCTCTTTACTTTTAGAAAACACCAAAATATCATTGATGAAAACAACCACAAACTTATCCAAGAACTCATGGAAAATTCTATTCATAAGGTCCATGAATACAACAGCTGCATTGGTTAACCCAAAAGGCATAACTACAAATTCATAATGGCCATATCTAGTACGGAACGCAGTCTTCAGAACGTCTGCTTCTTTTACTTTCAGCTGATGGTACCCCGACCTCAAGTCAATCTTTGAAAAATACTGAGCTCCCTGGAGCTGATCAAACAAATCATCGATATGAGGAAAAAGATACTTGTTCTTAATAGTAATATTATTCAAGGCCCTATAATCAATGCAATGTCTCATTGATCCATCTTTCTTTTTAACAAACAAGGAAGGAGCACCCCATGGTGATGTGCTAGGTTGAATGAAACCTTTATCTAATAACTCATGCAATTATTTCTTTAACTCTAAAATTTCAACTTGAGCCATTCGATAAGGGGGTTTTGAAATTGGTTTAGAATCAGGAACTAAGTCAATAGTAAATTCAACTTCCCAATCATGAATAATACCAGGAAACTCATCAGGAAAAACATCAAGATACTCATTTAACACTGGCACATCATTAATCTGAACAGTTCCTTTATTTTCAACAATATGTGCAAGGTAACATTCATTTCCATATTTTACTAGTTTCTCAACTTCCTGATATGTTATCAAAATCAAGGGTTCATTATTATACACAAACTGAAAATATTTCTGAAAAGAAACCATTTTAACTCTGTAGTCAGTCTTAGCATGATAAACAAAAAGCCAATCCATGCCCAAAATAACATCAAACTCTACTAGAGGAAAAACAATAAGTTTTGCTGGTAGATTCTTTCCACACACAAGGATAATAAGGTTCTTATAATTCCTTTTTGTCTCAACGTTTACCCCGGGTGTTTTTACCATAAGTTCAGGGTTCATATCTTGAGATGGAATTTCCAATTTACTAGAAAACTTCTCAGAAATGAAAGAATGTGTAGACCCTGAATCAAACTACACATTGGCATAATCTGAACAAAAAAATAGTGTACCTGATACCACTTCATTCGATGGCCCAATATCTACTGAAGTTGTTGCAAATAATTTCACCACCCTTTTCTGCTTGTAGTCTGGCTGCTTTCCCCTAGTTGAGTTCTTCGTTTGACACTAATTTGCATAATGACCCATTTCATTACACTTAAAACATCTTACCGCTGGCTTTTCATTGCCTTCTTGATCATCTTCCTTACAGTTACGAGCAATATGACCAGACTTACCACATCGAAATCACTTACCAGACTTGGATAAACATTCTCCAGGATGCATTTTACCACACTTCTCACAGGATGGATATTTGTTTTTCTTATCTCCTTGTTTCTTTGATGAATTATTCCCCTTTTCCTGCCAACTGGACCTCTTATTCTGTTTTTTGTCATAGAACACCTGATCATCAGCAAACTCCATTTCCACCTTCTCCGCACATCGAACAAGTTTTTCATAACTTTTGAACACACGAGAAGCTAAAGCCCTTCAATACATTGGCTTTAACCCTGAACAAAAATGGTTTATTTTAATGTCAAGATCTCGTATGAAGTTTGAAGCATACCTTGCCAAACGAGTGAACTTTTCTTCATAAGCAGCCACTGAATCATCCTCCTGCCTCAATTCTAGGAACTGTTTTTCCATCCTAAGATGAACCACCTTAGGAAAATATTTCTCAAGAAACATACCTTTGAATTCGTCCCAGTGAAGATCCTCAATCTCATCACTTTCACTGATATTTTTCACCATTGACCACCACTGACCAGCGTCACCTTCAAAACAGTAAATAGCAAGACTAACCTTTTGATGTTCTGAACACCCCATGACATCAAAAATCTTCTCCAGTGCTTTAATCCACCCTTTAGCTTTCACGGGGTTAGATGATCCTCTGAATGATGGGGGATGTAGCCTCATGAAATGTTCCACCACTGACATGTTTCTCTGTGGTTGATCTGGCTGATCTCATGCATGGATACCACCACCATTTATAGCCTGAGTCAATTGTGCCATCACAGCAACAAACTGTTCATTTCCGATTCTGACCATCTCAGGTTGCTGATTTGGAAGGTTGTCTTCCTCCTGATGTCGTCCCAACATTGCTGCTTTGTTTCCTCAGCGGAAAAAAATTCTGAACACTGAAATATCTTAGGCGAAGAAACATGGTAATCTTTGAATGCTATATCATTTCAGTCATACCATATATTAACTTATAATTTAACAATTTTCGAACTCCTAAAGTTGTCTAAACCGACCACTGATACCAACTATAAGGCCCCGACCTTAAACATTACTTAATATTGAATTAAATGAATAATTCACATTGAGGATATTTTCAGGTTTAGAGTTTTATAGAATTAGGACATAACTGTTACATCTCAAAAGATTACAAAGTAGACACTTCTACTAAGTTTCCATAGAATAAAAAAACTCTTAAAAAGAAACATGTCTTGTTCCATGTTTTATATCGCATGACTTTCCATTGATCCCATACTTGACCCTATTCCACATTATGCCCTGTGAAAAACATTTCAAAAAAACATGGGGTGAGCATACAAAGCTCAGTTAGGGATACACAACGAATGAAAACTGTTAGTTTTTCAAACATCATGTATACCATGTATACTTTATCAAAGTAGTACCTTCACCTTCATGAATTAGTAAAAACTCTTCACTGAATAAAATATCATTACATACCCTCTTGTAACCAAAGTATTACCATAAAACCCATATAAATAACACATAACATATAAAGGTAACTTTGGACATAAACATACTTAAGCGGAATAACCATACGGTCGACTTCCATACATATCACTTAATGGAATATCCATACTGCCAACTTCCATACATACATAAGGGAATAGCCATACGGCTGACTTCCATACCCAATGCATTGGAGGTTATAACGTAACCACCTGTCCTGGTATTCATGGCACTACCCATCATATGGTTTATTAGGTAACCACCCGTCAAATGTCCAAGTACCATTATAAAAATCATAAGACATAAAACAAATATAATAGAAAGAAAACATTTCCACACTTTGATCACAATATATCACTTAAATATATTGACATAAAAAATCCATTATAAAAACCATTTTCAATACCAAAATAAATAAAAGAGTATATGGTATTTAATTCATTTAAAAAAACATTACGGCTTGTTCAGGAAGCCAAAGACCAAATAATACTCGCGGCGACAGAAAAGGTCGTTGTCACCGCGTACGTTAAAAGAAACATTCCTTTTTGTCATATTGTAAAACGCTACATAGAAAAAGACTCCTTTTGTATAAAATTAAAAGTCAAATGGGTTTATACACCGTATGAAAGAAAGTTTTGTATAAAATGAAATTTGCCTCAATGAAAGGAGATTGAGACAAAGTCCCTTACCTCGGGTCCGACTTGACTCGATCGTTCTTTAACATCCTGAATAATAAACTTGAGTTAATTTATATTTTCTTAAGAACCCTTTTCAAGTTCATTATTCCTTTTAGATCACTTATTTCCATGTTATAAACATTATGTAATCATTTAAGTTAATAATGTTTTTTTGTCGATATTTGGTTCTTAAGTCGAAAGTGGACTTCTTACAATTACATGTTATTCATGTGGTCAAAGGATATTTATATCCAGAATGGAATTCCTGATTTGGATATCATATTTATCCAGTATATACATGTATTTATAATATTACATAATCATTTAGTGGTAGGAAATGGAATGCACCATTCATGGAGACGGTAAGCCGTACGTTCGCATGAACGCTACTTTCATTTCTTTGTCATATTAATGGAATTAAAACTAAATGATAGGTATGTATATTTTAATTCCAGAATTATATTCATCATTTAGATGTATAATTAATCATATATATCCGTTATATACATGTACTTATAACAGTACATTACATTTGGAGATAATAAATGAAATGCACCGTTCATGGAGACGGTAAGCCGTACGTACGCATGAACGCTACTTTCATTTCTATTTCGTATTTTATAAAATGGAATCATAATGATATAAAGGTAAATTATAATTCTAGTGTCATATCATATATAATATCATAACTCCATCCTTTATACGTCCCACATATGGTATTAACGAATCAAATCACGTTGAGGGGCGGTAGTCCGCACTTCCTTAAATGAAGATATCGCGTTTACCCATAATGGAAACCATACAGGTATGCCAAAAATGAAAAATACAGAAGCTTAAGGAAAAAATAAAAATATTATATATATCATATATAAATATGGTGTCATCATAATGGCCACCTTTGAAGGTGTTAAAATAATTTTGAACAATCATCGTTTCGGGATGCAGAAATTCGCCATCCATGGAAACAGTATGTTCTTTAACCATTAGATATAGGTGTGTGTAAGTGTAGCTCAAATACTTCTTATAAAAACATCCTAGTATATGGAAGATATTGATTTTGTTACAAAAGAAAATAATAAAAAGAGTTTAGGGGGTTGGAGAAGCAAAATAAAACAAAAGGACTTAAGTGAAGACATTACCTTAAAATCGGGTAACTCCCTTTGGTTAGAGCTCAAAGGCTTCCTTGAGAAGACATCTTCCCAAAGTGAGGATTCAAGGAGTAAGAGAGGAAAGTGGAGAGACAAAATGGGCAGGGGTTGGCCGAGCCAAAGGCTTTTGAAGTGTGGGTAAGGTGGTAGAGGTGGGGGCCTTTTATAAGAGGAGAGGAGGGGCACTCTTGGAAAGCAAAGAAAAGTTACTTTATTTTAAAATGAGTTTCAGATTTTAATGGTCCCAAATTGATGTGTTTCGAGGATAAGGTGATAAGGGTTCGAAATCCACCAATCCAATAGTTTTTGGACATGTGTAGGTCTTAGAGTTTACATTATCTTTCCATTTTATTTAAATCATTTATTAATGAGGTAATCGCTGCATCATCATGATGTCATAAATAATTTAATAAATTTAATGCCTAAAAATTATAAAAATATATCATTATGTAGGAAATATTGTTATCTTTATAATAAATATTTATAGTCCAAAATATAATTTATGTAGACAAACTTAAAAATATTTTACTTAGGTGATACATTCTTTGTTACATTTAACATTCTTTAAAAATAAAAAGATAAAAAGTCACTTTATCACAAAAGTGATTCCATGGGGCCCCCAAGATTGACACAAGGCATCCCATGGTCGGACATGAGACAAACAGTAGCCTTAGGAAACATGTTGTTGTCATTTTTTATTATTATGATATTATTTTATTATCTTTAACTATCCGATTACTCATTAATCAAGATAATTAAAGATAATAACCGTCGTTACTATTCATACTGTCCAAAAATAAAAGAGTCTTAAATACATAATTTTGAAATTATGATTCCAAATATGTAACCCATTTTACCAAATTCTAAACACATAAATTTCAAAAATTAATTTAAAAATAATTCCCGTTGTCAAAACAAATAGCGGGTTTTTTAGAAACAATATTTATGAAAAGTTTGGCACTTGTTTATGCCCAATTAAAAAGTGAAATTAATCCCAATGACCATCATTGGATTACATGGTAAAAATATATTCTAATTAAACTTTAAAACAAATTAAAAAGATAATATAACCATATAATTAAATTATATGAAAAAGCAGTTTTGATGTAAAATGCAGTATTTGTCACTATTCATTGAAAAATGAACATTGTCAGAAAAATACCAAAAATTAACCCAAGGAAAATTTCAATGTCCCAATAATAAATAATATGTTTATATTGAAAAATAGAGCCTATAAAATTTTCAAAAAGTGGATTTAAAAGGGGTTCGCCATCAAAAGGCGGGTAATCGACCTTTTAAAGAATATTAGAATGTTTACGCTTAAAAACTGGATTCATTTGCATTTTTACTCCTCTAAAATTTATTGAAAAAAAGTAAAAATATTTGACAAACATATATAATCATTTTTTAGTTAGTTCTGTTCATTCCCGCCATTACAATAGCTAGGCGTTAACTACCATTTAAAAATAATTTTATTTTATTACTAGTGTGCAACGAAAGATTTCAATGAAACTCTTTGTTGCGTATCTGGTACGCTATCGAACATAGCAACCCTTTTAAAGTAAAATTAATATTTATTTCATAAATATTAATAAATATGAAAATGTTTTATTCATTATTTACCTGGGATGTTACAGTCAGTTCATGTATGTGATTAGGAATCTGATACTTTTGATCATGACACTAGTTTTCACATCCTAGTACACAAAGGAAAAGAGAAACATTGGAACAGTATAAACCATTCAGTCATGAAACAAAATTGAAATTTAATATTTGTTATTTAAAAATATGATACTTTATACCACCATAACTAGTGATTCATTAGTCTTTTCATTATTTGTGTGTATATAAATAAAAACCAAGAAGAAAAATACACATATAGAAATAGGGTATACCCTTTTTAAATGATTATCTAAGCTTGAAAAGGTGTCCAAAAATACACTAAAAATGGGTTTTAGGTATTTGAATGAAATTTTTTCTGAAATTTGTGGAATCCACATCATACTCTTAAAAGGAGGTTATGACCACTATGTAATCATACATAGAAATTTTCTTGAGGAATATTTATCCCTTTACGTCTGATAAGCCAAGTGGCTAATGTGAACATATTTTTTCTTCTTCTTCATCAAACACGGAGGTAACTTTTTACTCAAACCCAACTTTTACATTTATGTAATGAAATCATGATCAATTTAGCGGTTATGTTCATGGAAAAAAATTAAATGTGGTGAAAATGTTCTATAGAAAACAAACCTTAAGAGAATAGGGGAAACATGAAAAAAATTAGGGAATACATAAAATAATTATCCCATAATAGACATAATTTCAATATTGAGTTTTCCCCTTATTATTTAAGAAAAAAATCACTCATTATTAGGAAATAAGACTCATACTAGGAAAGGAACTTACATAGGGAGTTATTAACCATCCATGTACAAGTAGATGATTATTGGTTGATTTAGGATATGAAATTTAACTTATTTATCCAATAAATTAATATGGTATCTTTTTAGGTAGATCTAATACATTTCCAAAATCACATAAAATTTTATTAAAGGGAGACTAATAAGATTTGTAAGAAACATATTCTGATAAACTTCTATGAGACAAGAGATATATAACTAAGTTGAAATCATAATTACACTATGATTTTTTATTGATAACTCAATATCTATACATTAAGGATATGAATTAGTATTCATAAATACTTTTAATGATATGAAGTATTTTATAAAACTATGCTCAAATTATATGTTTACAATATTGGGCATACCTATCACCACCCAAATTTCTTGATTTATCTTTAGTACCTTACTAATAATAATGGTCATATTTTTAATTAATCAATAATAGATATATAAAAAATCAAATTTTAATGGAAATAAATCATAATTGTTATTAAATTATGTAACCTTTATTTTAACTTATATAATGTTAGGTTTAACTTAAGAAACTCTTGGTTCATCTTACAACATTTTTGGTTTAGAATTGGTTGTTTCACATTCTGTCCCAAAATTATTCCCAACCTAATTCCTAAAAATTAAAAAAACATACTCTGTTACCAATTGAGTTGATCAAGAAATAACATAAACACATATTATATCATTATAAATGAATATTCATTATATTTCTTAAAAAATCAAACACCAAAACCTATATGTATAAAATATTTAGATACTAGATACCTTATAAAGTTATTTGAGATATGTTCTTTTGTATACCAAAAAATTAATTGGTATACATGAAACCCTTAAAGAAATAACACACATAATAATATTCTTTATTTATTGAGGAATTGAAACATAAGAAAAATGCTGATCTCAGATTCTCAAAATGAGTGAGCATAATTAGTAAAATCAATGATCATAAGTGACCATAATTTGATTATTTGTATTTCAGAAAATAATCATTGGAAAAAAATAACACAAAAAAATCATACTAAATAAAAAATAGATAATAAAGCATGACTATAATCTGGTGTTTTTTAAGAACATTCCTATTTATGTATTAATTTAGAACTATTTAATTTTTTTAAAACCACGTTAACCTCAGTAATATAGCCTCATTTTTTGTATATATTGTTGATTTAGAGGTTTTCATGGTCTATATTAAAATTTTCTAGTAGAGGATAGTAGGGGCCATCAATGGGTTTTATGTTTGAGAAACTGAAGTACCATCAGGTCCCTGAAGCATCCCACTTGCCATTTGGGGGGATTCCCTAGGGCATAATAAACATATATGAGCCTCAATAAAAATCTAGTGATCCCCAATAGTTATCTAGTGGGATTTTATATATTGAGTTTCCTAAAAGAGACCCTATGTCTATTTTGTGGGATTACCAAACCTATAGTGGCACCATATGACTCCATCAGCAAGTCGATGCTACCCATCGGTATGTCAGTGGCATTAAGGTAGGCCAGATTAGCGAGGGGTTGGAGCATATGTTTTCACCTCTAGGCCACTTATAAATTCCTAATCTCACCTAATTCTACCTAAACAAGGTATTTATGAATTGTGAAGGGTCTCCAAGGATCCTATTATTTCTGAAACACATGTTCTTGGTTTTTTCATCTGTTATTCAGTCTAGGAATCCAAATTCAGTGACTTATTATTAGAATTGATGAATTACTCTTATCTTCCGATTGTATCCTATTATTTTATTCTTTAAAATGCTTTTTAATGAATTTAAAAAGTTTATTTTATATTTTATCAATGATTATAATGATTAATCTTTGATCTCTTAATCTATATTCTTAATGTGGGTGGTCTAAAACAACTACCAAAATCATAATTTGTTATCCTATTTTGTTCAAATTTTAAAATCATGCTAGAACACCATACACATGAATTTATACAATTTTAAAACCCACTTTAATTGATTAAATGATATTATTAATCTTCCCTCAGACCTCATTGGGTTTGTTGGTGTTGAGGCTAGTACTTGTAGCCATAAAAGGGTGTGTCAACCCTTAAATCTAAGTTTTAACTTAGATTTAATGAACTTACCACCCTATGATGATTCAATATTTTTGAATTTAATATATTAAATTATGAATTGTCTTAACATGTGTATTTTGGAAATTAGATTGATAATAAATCACTTGGATTGAATTTGGTCAGCTGGAATGTAATTTTCAATGGGATTATTGTGTGATGAAATTTTGTTACATTGGAATGTGTATGGTAATCAGTAATAATGGATAAGGTAAAAGGAATTGTTACAATTATTGTGATAATTTGTAACTTGGATTAATCAAATATAAAGGTTGATGATATTCAATTTGTTTGAATTAACCAATATGGTCAATGGTCAATTGTTTGGAATTTTTTTAAATTGGAAGGCATATATTATTGATTTCATTTGTTTAAGAATTAAAAATTTATCCTTGCCCTAAGAATTTTCAAAAGGATATACATAATCTCAATAGATAAGTGGACCTAGAATGGTAATTTTCACAGGGTACTATGATACTTTTCTTCTAGTATGGTATTGCATCATGGGAACACATAAGTTACTCTAGTATTTAAATTTTCATAGATTCCAGTACGATATACTTACTTATCCATTTTCTTGGCCATGTTCCCTAGGAACACATATGTAAAACTACAATGAGAATTCATATAATACACAATATTTATTGGTTACAAGATTCCTAATGGCGAGATGTTTGGTTAATTGACATGATATGTTCTATTCATCCGTGAAAGAACAATCCACAAGTGGTATGGGGGATTTATCCTATGAAGGAGAATCTTCCAAGGGATAGAGATATCAACTATTTTACCAAAGTAGGTTTGGATGACCCCAGTTGTCAACAGGAAGTACGAGTGCTGACATTCATATATTGTTATTCTGTATTAATTTATGAATAAATTACCCTATTTATCATAATGTTTCCTGATTTTTTTTATTATGGCTGAGTTTTTTATACACCATTTGTGTCTGCCTGCTAAGTTTTACCCATACGTTGTTCTGGATAGTGTTTGGTACCCTGGGAGGCTTCATGGATATAGGTATGGAAAAGGGAAAAGGACCGTGTTCTTGAATGATTTTGTTGATGGTTGGGATTGATGTTTGGATATAGGACTAAGCATGGGGTTTGGGGTAGGGTTTTTAGAGTATTTACTATGGAGTTTGTTTTAGATGTTTCCTTTTATGAATTTTAGGATGAAATATGGGTTCTTCATACAATATATAATGACATGGTTTATATTTATTTTTTCGATTGTTGTTATTCATATGTTGTCTACTTAGATAGCATGTCATGTTTTATTTATCCTCTTTTCATTATCATTGCTACTATGTTACATAGGGTATAGTCTCCAAAATATATTCCTTATACCCTTGATACTAGTCACCAACCTTTGTAATACACAGTTTCTTACTTGTGATATTGTCTGGGAGTTTTGGTTGAGGATAATTATAGAGTTTTTTCATAGAATATATATTTTCTATTTGTTTACTATTTTCTAACAGTTGACAGGAGACTAGGATGTGATGGGGTTGGTAATAAGAACTTGCATGGGAGTATCTAACCCATGTGCAATGGAAAACCAAATTTCTTTGGAATGAGATTGATATTATTTATGTTCTATTACTCATTGTATGATATGACATGAGAGAAATATGCATGCATCAATATAAGCTTGTAGGGAAATATGGTGACATTAAATGTTCATTAAAGGGACATTAATTATTGGTTATAGCATATCTTCCTATATGAAGTATGAAATTTAGTCCCTTAAATTATCCAAACAATTAATGAGTGGAACTATTATAGTATCCCAATCCAATTATTAATAAACGATTAGAGTAACTTTTTGTTTGTGTTTTCCATTGTTGTCTTGACCTTTTGGTGTTGAAATTATTATATATTATATGGTCTAAGTATTGTGTTGATCATTAAAAATAAATTTTCATATTCATCTTTAGGTAAAGTATCATGAGAGTAGTAATCCTAACACACCCAATGTAGTTGAGTCGAAACTTATTGCAACCCCAGGGAACCAGATGGATGATAACCTTCATGATAGTTTCCTATAGGTCACATGATTCATCTGGAGGGGGACTACTCACACTATTCCTTAAATTTTCTATCAAACCATTGAGTTCCAACTATATTACAAACCCATGTTCACCTGGGAGGTATGTAATGAACATATATTTTGAAGAGGACACTTTGTTCGATATCATATACAACATGAAATTCTATTCTTAAACGAACCCCAAAATATTATTATTTAAATGTGACCATTATAACCAAGCCCTTAAAATTAGAGTATGGTAAATTAATTAATAAAATTATTAAATAAATATATAATGTACAAAACCTATACAAATTAATTGATTAAAACTTATGAAATAAGTACTCCATTTTTAGTAAAGTTATTTTATACTTTAGAAATAATATTTTTGAAAAAAATATTTTTGTTTATTTTTAGTGAGAATATATCATAATTAATTTCTATGAAATATAAAAATTATATTTTATAAAATTATTATTGTGTTCTAAATCATCATATTAAATTTATATTAAGATGAAATATTCAATTTTTTCTGAAATGTTGAATTTTCTAGTAAATAGTGAAAATGCATATTTTTATTGGAAACCACAATTTTGTTTCAACCATTTGAAAAGTTCCATTTTATTTTAAAATGGTTTCAAAATAAAATTAGTTTTATTATATTATTAATAATACAATTAGTATCATTAGAATCAATTTCAAGTATTAGTTTTTTTATAAAAACATTTTTTACAAAGAATACATTTTTTATGAAAATTGTATTTTTCAAAAAAGTGGGTTTCATCACATTTTGTACACTTATTTTAAAATTAATTTATTCAAATTATAAATATTGATTTTGATAAAATTTATCTAATTTATATAATATTGTTTTTTAAATTATGTAAGTTCATCCCTTTTATTTATAGGCAATAAGATTAACTACACTGATAGAATTTATCAAATTGGTAATGGGTAAATGAGGTTAGTCAAGGTTAAAAATAAGTCACATGGACGTAATTTTTCAGAAAAATTATATTAAGATGAATATAATTTTTCCATGATCATCTTATTCTTGAAATATAATTCTTTATTGGACACTTATCCCTGAAAATTACCCTTATAATATTTAAATCAATGCAAGTTACCAAATGTCCCCCTCTCGGTTATAAATATCTATTATGTGTCTGAATAGGTTAAAAATAAATATGTTAGTGAATATAAATTTTATTTTTTTTCTTAATAAAAATATTTTCATGATACAAATTTATTTCTAATTTTTAGAAATTGTATAATTACCTTCTTTGTTTGTGAAAAACTAATAATGTTTTTATTTAATTAAGAGAAAAATAATATAAGTGATATTTAAAATTATTAAATTGATATATTTAAAATGAGATAATGTGCCCCAATTTTTTCAGATCTATATAAAATCATATTGTAGTTTAAAAGGTTTTCATTACATTTCATGATTTTTATTGATGTATTTAAATTCAAAATAAATAAATAGTTTAAACTTTGACATGAATAATATTTTATGAAAATAATATTTATTTAAATTATTTAAAATATATAAAAATATCATATTGGGCCATATGAATGAAAAATGGTATAAAACACCATCCATGGTCTTTATATGAACCAATTTCCAATTTATAATTTTTTATTAACCCTTTGTGATTGAAATTGTGGTTACTATGGTTATGGTCAAAAATAATTATACTAGGGGTTATAAAATTCAAAAAGGATAAAAAATATATCAAAACATATTAAAATTTAATTTAATTTTTATATTTAATCCCTATTTTTTTATTTTCATTCATGACCTTTTGGAATCATTTTACTCTATAATAGCCCTACTATATTTTATACCATTAAAAAATTCCAAAAGCTCCCTTCACCTCAATCATAATAGGGATCACGTTCTTTTACTTCATTACAACACATTGAGAAATATAGTTTGAAAAAATCATTACCATTACTCTTATAGAAATCTTTATACATATTCTTGAGGTTATTTTATCCACAAATACGAACCCTATTTCCCATAAGAAAAGATATATAATATTTATACCGAAAAAGTTTTAATCATCTTTATCGAGTCCTTTATGTTTATTTCATAATATAATTCTTCTTAAAGTGTTGTAACCATAATAAAATAATAAATAATGTTTTATAAATAATATGAGATATTATTATGATTATCCTAAAAACATTTTACTTATATTTACATCCTATTAAAAGTGAAAACATCACTCATGCATACGTACTACTTACCGTCTACATGTAGTGGTGTAATTAATTTTTCAGCACCTATTTATTGGGATGGTTATAAAGATAAATCTAATTAGTATATATTATATACATGAATTAAATATTTTTATACAATTATAAGATTATATATAACTTCTTACCATCCAATCTGTTGGAAAATGATAATGTCAATCGTGTGTACGTGCAGACCCATCTCTACAAAGCATTGTGATCCATTTTTCATTTATTTTTTAAATGGATGGTAATGAGGAAAAATTTAATAAATATTATATATATATATATATGATATATTAATTATTCTATAAATATTAATTATTATTCACCTTTCCTTCATTCTGTCTGTCAAAAATTAAAAATAACATTCATGCACACATATGACCTACCATTACCATGAATGGTGAAATTCATTTTTCTATCCATATATTTTTGTGAATAGTTATATATATATTTAATATATATTATATTTATACCATTAATAAAATTATTTAGATTATGAAACCATAATAAATGTAAAATTACCAAAACTACTAATTCAAAACACACTTGAAATACAAAGCAGTTAACACCTAAAACAATGATAATAAAAAAATATTATTATCATATGGGTGATAAAATATTATAAATGGATCATGTAAGGTATCATAGAAATTAATATAATTCTAGTATTTATATATAATAAATTTAAATTTATCATAAAGGAGGTCAGAGAACTGACATGGCAAGTCATTCCTGAGGTGAAGGATTTCGTCATAATTTCCACTCTATTGAAGGATATTTGGTGTTATTAACCAGCTTATTTTTATGTGGTTTTTATATTTTCACTATGAGGAAATTAAAATGAATATATGTTTATTTATTTTTATTAAATTTCATTTGATGTTTACTATTTTAATGACTTTTCAAAATTTTTTCCACCTTTTCCTCTCTTTTGATCATGAATCAAGCAAAAGAATATTTAAAAGAAAAATTTATTTTATTTCTATATTTATTAGATATAGTGTTTTTTATCCATATCCCTATTTTCATTAAAATATTTTAATTTTTTGTAAACATCTACATTGATTTATAGAAATAATTGTTTAGCCATGTTTGAATTTTCCCAAAATGGTTTGAATGGAATCATTTTTTCATTTTTAAAACGAGGTACTTTGTGGATTTTTTGAAAAAGGTATGAAAGAAATATTTATTTACTTACAATTCATGATTCAATTCTCCATCTATCATGAATAATCATTTCATTAAAGCTTAGTTTACAAGTTTACATGGATATTTCTAAAGAAAATGTTTTACTTCATAATTGCATAGTTATTTTTTAAAATAAGTGATTTAAAAAAAATGGAGTAGTTATTTTACTCATGTATGTTTTAATAATATTTTAATGAAATTTATTTTCATCAATTATAAAATCCCTTTATTTTACTTAATAAACATTGGGGATTTGTTGTTATGATACCATCCTTTGAAACATTCACTTACTTCTGGCCATTATATATTAAATGTCTCTCAAATACCCACATTCCTTATATCATGGATATGATTATTTTCTAGACCATAAAAAATTTCTTTATATAATTTTATACATTGAATTTATTTGATTTACTATTGAATTATTGATAAATCAATAGTTTTTAAAAAATATAATTATTATTTGATAAGTAATATTATTAATGAAATAAATTGACCATTCGATAGATGAAGAATGCATTGTCCATGTAGTGACATGTGGGACATAGAATTATACAGCACCCGGATGCATCGACATGTCTAATGAGACAAATTAGCAAGCTTAAAATTAATGGTTTCTTTGTGTATTACTAACAATATTATTAAAATGTATTTTCATAAGACGTTTATGCTATATATACTATGATATTTGAGATCATGTCATCATGTATTACACATTTTCTTCTTTGAGACACTAGTTATTAATATCCATGAGATTACTGCACTGATATTATCCATTGATGCATTTTGTGCCGAATTTATTTATTAAAGATTAGTTGTTTACAATTATTAACCTTTCCATATTTTTTATTCGACAATTACTCATGGTAGATTCCATTGCATTTTTCCCTTACTAACTATCTGATCTCATCCCTTTATTTGATTTATTTTTATAATGATATGAAGATGGATATTATGGATAATATCAAGGCTTAAAGAACCTTTTTATTCTATGTTATTTATATTTATAATATAATAGGGGAATTTTGAATGAATATAGTTCTCGAAGATAACAGAAATGAATGATCCTGCATGGTGAGATCCCTTACACCCATGCAAATGGTAAAAAGTAACCATCGACTTTGGGATGATAGGGTTGGGGTTGTTATAGCTTACATCTGAGAAAGTTTTTTTATGAACATTGGGGACTAGATAATATGAAAATTATGATATTTCCTTAGAGTATTTGAATTTTTTTCCATTATAGTGATTTTAAATTATGGATCAATATTCATGATGATTATGTGTTATCTCATTGTGTGCCATTATTTAGTGATGATACATAATGGAAGAAAGGGGATCGATACCTATAGACAATGTAAGGATTCCCGGATAAGAAAACCAACACAGATCGTGTTGGGACTCAGAATATGAATGATATATTAGGGAAGTTGACTAAAATTATGATAAATAAGCATTCATATATTGAAAAATTTTTGGTTCCATAATGTGAATCTCCTATGTTGGAAACCTTCATGCAGAAAAGCCTAAATATTTTTTGGGGAACTACTAATCCATTAGTAACTGGGGAATGAATTAAATATGTTGAAAATATATTCATATAATTAGGATGTATTGAAATAGAAAATGTTATTTTAAATTTTTATTATTTAACAAGATATTATAATCAATGGTTTTTATTTATTTAAAACAAATTTTTTTTTGAAGAAATAGAAAGCATGGAATGAATAAATTTTAATGTATTTTTTTGGGAATTACATCCCACGAGAATTTAAATATAAAATAATGATGAAGTTCTTATGTTTAAATAAGAAATAAGACAAATGTATGGAAGATTATATAGATAACATTAATATATTGTTGTAGGAATGAATTATACTACATATAAAAGCAAAAAATAAACATTGACAATTTATTTTATGGGCTTAAATTAAGTCTCCAAAGGGAACAAGTTTCAAAATAAATTCCATCATACATTGATATAGTATCATGTTACATAAATAAAAAGAATTAATTTTTTTGATCCTGTATTTTTAATGTAAATCATGATAATAAAATATGGGACAAGAAACTGAGAAAAAGTATACAATATATGTATGTGAATAAAATGTAGCAAATATCATCATGTGAAAATTATATATGTAAACATTCTGAAAAATGAAAGAAATCTATGGGAGTTTTTAAAAAAGTTGAGATAGGGGTTATCTATATAATGACTATAAGAAAAATAAATAAGGCACTATTATCCAAATATTTAACTTTGAATAAGTGGTTAATTATTCAAGAAAATTCACAATTATTATAGGGAACATAATATAGAAGAATCCAAGGGGAGAAAAATAAGATTTTGTTATTAGAATTTCCAAAGTGGAATGAATATTGTTCATGCCTATTTGAATTCAAGAATTGGGTCGGAATATTTTATCATTCATATTTTTTATATGAATCATGGAGTATATAAGGATTTTTCATAATAATTTTTATTTATGAATTTTAAATCATATGTTTAATGATACCAATTACTAAGAAAAGTGATTCAGTGGAAAAGTGATATTTATAAGAATATATAAAGAAGAGGAAGGCGAACCTTAATAATTTTAAAATGTTGATTTAATAATGTTTAGTTTGGATGTTGAGTATATTGGAACTAATGAAGTAAATGTGATAGTATTGGGGGATTTGAAAAGGGTTAGTGATTTTTTTGAACATGTAATTTATGATAGAGTTTACTACATTCATAAGATATATGGAATAAGAATAAATCTAATGGTGATTTTGGTTATTAGATTACGTGATAAAGGTATTCAAATGTTAATAATTTGACATCATAAACTCCTTTATCAAATATTTTAGATATTTGAGTTCTAAATATAGTAATTATTATTTCAATGGTTTCTTAAGGTAAACATCCTTTGGGATAGATTAAGTTAAAATTTGGATATTATTTTTTGAGGTTAAAGTAATAATTATCATATTAGATTACATTTCTAACCATATTTCTTTTATTAAATGTTTCAAGATTGAAGAAATGAATTATATAACTTTTGATTCATTAAATTTTATTTTGGCATGAAAAATTCATCTCGAATATCCATTTCCTGGTATAAGAGATAATGTGAAAATTGATGGAATCACAACTATAGGATTAGATTATTCTTACATCATGAAATAATAAAGTAAATTTATTTTATCAATTTATTATTCTAGATAGTAAAATAAACCCCCAACTATAGTTAATATAAATAAAAATAAAAATATAATCCATTTAATTTTATTTCCATGAAATCGATGGCCTTTTAACCCATTAAAGTGTTATAGTTTTGTGATGGTTACATTTCTCATGAAAAATGTTCCATATTACTATATATTAGTCCTTGTTATTCATTTTTTCACTAATTTCCATATTTTAACTTCCCTGAAATATCTACTTATTGATAAATCATTCTTTTTAATGCTCTTTGTATTTCCATTTCTGAATTTTTAAGAGGAAGTTTTATTAAGCCTTTTTAACGATATGCGTTTTTTGCAAGGTTATTTTTAACTTTAAAAACCTTGCTTTTTGATTAAAAGTTTTTAGTAAAATATTATTTTACTATGATCATTACAACCTATCCATTAATGTTTGTGGGTATAAATAATATTAAATGAATTATGAAATATATATATAAAAGAGCTACTCAATAAAAAATTATTTATTAATTCTTATGAAATAAGTACTCAATTTTTAGAAAAGTTATTTTATACTTCATGAATATGTTTTCTTAAAAATGATTTTTAATAATTTTTGTGGGAAAATATTATAATTAATTTAAGGAAATTATAAAATTTTTATTTAATAAAAATTGAATCATTTTTTAATTGATAATATTAAAACTATATTTAGGTGAAAAGTTTTATAATCTTCTAAAAGATTTATTATTCTCAGAATAGTGAAACTTATTGTTTTTATTCAAAACTATATTTTTGGTTTAATAAGTTGATAAGTTCACTTTTATTATAAACTTTTTAAAAGTAAAATTATTTTTATTATATTATGAATAATAAAATAAATATTATTTGAATCAATATCATTATTTTTTTTGGTATAAAAATAGTTCTTTACAGAAAGAACCATTTTTAGAAAAAAATGTGTTTTTTGAAAGCGGTGTCGATCTTGTTTTGTTAAATTATTTTTTAATTAATTACCTAAAATTACAGAGATTTTATAAGAGGTTATATATTCTATATTTTTAATAAATTGGTTAAAAATTGGTAAATAGGTCTCTTTTATTTATAGGCATTATGAATATTAACTTTAATAAAATTTATCAACTTGGTAAAGGGTAAATCAGGTTAATTTTGGTTAGTAAAAAGCGATAAAGCAATAAATTTTCATTGAAATTTCTTTTGGATGAATTTATTAAAACATAATCACATTATTAATGAAATAATTTTTTAAAGGAAACTTGTCTATGAAAAAGACTCATATAATATTTAAAGAAAAATTACAAAATTTCACTCTCTAGGTTTTAAATATATATTATGTGTCCACATATGGAAAAAAATAATTTATAATCAAACATAAATATCATTTTTGAGATTAAATAAATTATTTTCATGATTTTAATTTGTTTATAATTTTTTAGAAATTATATAATTACCTTCAATTCATGTGGAATAGTTATAAAATATTTATTTCATAAGAAGAAAAATGTAATAAATGATTATAAAAATAATAAATTTATATAATTTGAATGATATAATGCATTCCATGAATTATGTAGATCTATAATACATTGTAGAGTATTTTTAAATGATTATATCATAATTCATTGTTTATCTTGATGTATTAAAATTAAAATGAATTGAATAATATCAAAATTGAAAATAGTGATATTTTATTTAAATAATATTTTCTTAAATTATTTAAAATTAATAAAAATATTATATTCCTCCATGTGAATGGAAAATGTTTGAACAAACAATACATCATATATTTATGAGTCAATTGAATATTTATAATAAAATTATTAATCATTTTTTATTAATATAGTGGTTATAGAGTTAAGGTCCAAAATAATTAACCAAGTGGTTAATAAAAAATATAATGTTTAAAGTGATATCAAAATTTTTCTAAATTCCACTGGATGATGCTATTTATACCATATCCACTTTTTAATCTAATTCTTAACCATTGGAAGGATTTTTATCTAGAATAGTTTTATTAAATTAATTTTTTTATAAGAAATTATAAAAGTTCCCCATACCTCAATTAAAAAAGGTAATTCCATCCTACAATTCATTACACCAATCGAGTGATATAGCTCAACCAAACCCTAAAATATCTATAGGACTTCTACTAAAGAAGAGGTAATTACTTTTAGAGAGTCATTCAATATTATTTATTATTATATTCATTATTAGAGTGTTATTAGAATCATAAAATAGTAAATAAAATACCATAAATATACTAATATGTTATTATGATTTTTGGGTAGCATTATTCCATCTCTTTTCCATCCTATGAATTGTGAAACCATCACTTGTGTGTACGTACAACTTACTATTTACATGTAGTAGTGTAATTAATTTTTCATCACAACTTTACTTGGATGATTATAATGATTGAAATAATGATTATATATGATATTTAGTACATAAATATGATTATATAACTATAATATCACATAGAACCTCTTACATTCCAATATACTGGAAACCGATAACACTGATCCTTTGTTTGTGTGGATTACCACCTCCACGAAGTGATGTGATCTGTTTTTCTTTTAAATTTTATGTGGATGTTAATATGAAATATTTAATGAATATATGTGATCTATATATATATATATGATATTTTATTGAATATTTTAGATAACTTATTTTCCACCATTCTTTCTTTCTATCTGTCGAAAAGTGAAGACAATATTAGTGCGTTTGTATGACCAATGATCTCCACGAATGATGTAATTAATTTTTTTATATCTATATATTGTTAATGAAACTAAATATATATATTTAATATATATTATATTTATATAATTAATATAATTATGTATATTATATTACCATAATAAATGTGAATGTACTAAAACGACCAAATCAAAACATACTTGAAAGACAAAGTAGTTGACACCAGAAACATTAAAATAAAAAAATATAGTTAACAAACAGGTTATAAAATATTATTAATAGATAATATATGATATAATATACATTAATAAAGTTGTTTTATGTTATTTTAATAAATTTAAATGCATTATATATGAGGTTAGAGCAATTACACCACAAGTTGGGCCTCAAATATGAGATTTTTTCACAATTTCCACTCTAATGAGATATATTTTGTATTTTTTACATATTTATTTTTATGTTGTGTATATAAATCCACTTTTTGGTATATAAAATGAATATATATTTATTCATGATGATTAAGGATCATTTCAATTTTACTCTTTTAATGAGTTTCTATATTTTCATCCAACTTTTCCTCTCTTTGGAACATAAAAAAAATAAAAACCGATATTTTTTATTTTTTGATTGAATATTTTTTTCTTCCATATCCCAATTTGATATAAAATGTTTCAAAAATGACATTTTTTTCAAAATTTCCATAGTTTTTCAGATCTATAATGATTTATAAAAAAACATTTTTTTAATATCTTTTACTTTGTAAAAAATAGTTTGTAATGAAAACTTTTTTCATTTTACGAATGTGGTACTTTGTGACTTTTCAGACAAAAGTATGGAAGGAATATTTTTTAACTAATATAAATCGATTATATTTTAGCACCATCATGTATAATATTTTCATTGAATCTTCCTTTACATGTTTATAGGGTTATTTTCAAGGGAAATATTTTCCTTCGTAAATGCATATTTTTTAAAATAATCAATTTTATCAAAATGGAATGGTTATTTTCCATAAGAATGTTATAATAGTATTTCAATAAAATAAATATTCACCAATTACCTAAACCCATTATTTTACTTACTCACCACTGGGGATATGTTGTAACTATACCATCCATTAAAACATTCACTTACATGTGGTCATTAGATATTACATTCCTCTAAAATATCCATATTCCTTGTCTCAAGGATATGATTATTTACTAAAACTTATACCATTTCCACATACATTTTTATACTTTTATATTATTTTATTTTCTGATGAATTATTAATAATTTCATAGTATTTATTTAATATAGATATTTGTTTATAAGTAATATTTTTAATGAATTAAATTGATAATTCAATATATGAGGAATTCATTGGAAAATAAGTAACAAGTGGGGCCTAAAATTAAATTTTCTCTAGATTCATGAACATGTATAATGAGAAAAGCAAGTAATCTATGATCAAATGGGATTTTGGTGCCTGAATACCCATATTTCTAAAATTTCTTGGCATATTGTCTCAATGGTATATATACTGTGATGTCTAAGATTATGGTGTCCTATATTAAGCATTTATTTTATTCAGAATACAATTATTATTATCAATTTGACTAATTCATTGATAATATCCGTGAATGTTTTCTGTGATCATGTTATTGATTAAATGGAATATGTTTCACGTTATAAACCTTTAAATTTTGTTTATAACTTATTTTTTCATGATATGTTTCTCTATTTATTTCCCTTACTAAGAATATGAGATCACCCTTTTATTTGTTTTCTTTTTCCCTAGATATGAATATTAACGTTATGAATAATATCAACAATGCAAGATTTTTCATTAAATAGTATCTATTTCATATTTCAAATGTAAAATGGAAACAATGGATATATCTAGTTTTCGAAGACTGTTAAACTTATGGATCCAACATAGTGATATCCTTTATAACTATGAAACTATAATAATATAACCACTGACTCTATGCTACTAGGGTTGGGGTTATTACAAGAGAGGACCCAAGGAGTTGAGTTTTGGATCAAGTCATCCTAGATGATATTGAAGAACCACAAGAAACCCACAAATATAAAGGTGAATATTTCTGATTAAATGCTATGAGGACTATCTAAGGACTGGTAGAACATCAAAAAGAATTCAACAGAATAAGGGGATCCAAAATTGTAAGAACTTCAAGGAGAATTTCTTGACTCATCTTTATCCAGAGACACTGAGGGATGAAAGGGATATGGAGATCATGCTCTTAACACCTGGGAGAAAGTTAAATATGGACTATACTGGATGTTTTACTAGTATATAATGTTTTTATCCATATTTTTTTTAATAGATGAGATAGTTAGTGTCAAATACTTATAGGATGGTATTAGTAATGAGATCATGTCCCAAGTGGATGTATTTTTGCAGAGAAACTTCACTGATAAATGAATTAGACACTCATCATAGAGTGTAACTTAATAGAGGACATGATTTTTTGGTATGTAGTTTTAGTTGGATGATCAATGATAACTTATTTTGGTATTAAGAAGAACCAATATGATAGTTACTTATAGGGAAATAGTGGGAAGAGTATCCAAGGGAGTATACAACTACCTTTGGACCATAGTCATGGGAAGTTATTTTATTGTGATAGGGAAATCCATAATTTATTCAAGTTTCCTTTTCCCACTATGGATCATTATCATTTCTGAAGGATTTTATATATGAAAAGGTTATATAGGATCACCCAATAGTCGAGTGGCGGTAGAGGATTTGGGTAGGCACCAATGTTTGGGAAGGCCTCAGCTACCCCTTATAATAAATGTATTTTTAGTTCTATCAAATGCTCAGTATTGGGTAGGTGATGTGGAATCCCAAAAAAGGATAATCACAATTAATAAGAGAGAGAATCACATGGAAGTTTGACTCTGGACTGGGGTATAAGGGTGAGTTAAATTCATGCTATGTAGTCTAATTCTACTAGTAATAATAAAGGAACTTCTACCATTAGAGGTATAATTCTTTTGTCACCTACCGTTTGATATTTTTTTATACTGTAACATTGTATTCATTTATATATACTAAATTTACCAATAGATTAGGTTTGGATGTGGAAATCATGGATGATTTAATGATTATTTAAATGATTTTCGGGGCGTGATAAGAAAACATTAGATGCTACTAGAAGTTTTATTTTGATATTTCTGGATACCTTTTCTTTTGGAATTCATTTTTATTAGAAATGGAGGGATTTTATTTGATTATAGAAATGGATTGGCTAGTTATATAAATGTATTATATAAATTTCTATTTTAGGAGTGTTACTTTTCTATTTCCATAATGGAGAAGTTGTAAGAACCCCAATTTTTTAATCAGGTATGGATCCTTTAAATTTTTATATAAATCCTTTATTTGAACCTCATATGGATTTATAATTGGTTAGTAAAGGTCTTAGGGGTGTCCGAGGAATGTTCGATGTCCGTAAACCATATTTTTGGAAAAACTGGATAGGTAGAACTGTTAGTGCATGGTTGGCACACAGTTTGGCTAAATGTGCAGATTGAAATATCTAGACAGAACAGATTTGCATGGTTTGCGCATGGACATGTGGCTAAATTGTATATTGTGTCCCTCTATCAAGAAAACCTCAAATAGTTTTCACATTGTTTGTCAATCTGTGCAAGAAAACCGTGCAACGACCATTTTTATGGGTAAATTTGATAAATTTACCTTAATGATATATTAACCACCTTCCATCTTCCCTAATCCTTTATTATGAAAGATTAACCTATTTATCTCTTAATTTGGGGCTATTTTAAAATCTAACACTGAAATAAATAGATATACTACTTTTGTAATCCAATCGAGATTTTGTTTGTCATGTTGGATGAGCAATGGTACGTACTCGTGTCCTCTTGGGCCATTCTCCTTCTCTTTTTCTCTCGAACGAGATATTAGGCTATAATAATTTTATCTTTTTCATAGATATACTCCAATACAAGACAAATAAAGATCCAATTATGGAGGAGGAGAGTCGTACAAGGCTAAGGTGGGTGGTCTATAACTAATCCCTAAAGTTCGTTGATTTTGGATTTATCATGTGGGAACCACTTATTTCATAGTGAGCCATTAAATGAATTAATATTCCATTATTATACATGTTATAATCATATGTATATGAAATTTCTATACAAGTGATTAATTTTTGGTGGTTGTGACCAAAACTCCATCCCTTCCATGTCAAAGGTTATGCCATAATTTTTGTTTCGTGTTTTGACATGTTTATGCCACCATTCGGGTGTGCCTTGGAATGACCTACATAAGGGTAAAAATTTATATTTTAATTGGATTGTTTTTTATTTTTAATTTCATAAGGTAATGTACCATATAAGAATACCACTAGACCCGACTAGGGAAAGTGCTTCAAATTGATAATTAAATGTGAATGATTTGTTGGTCGCATATCCATATCACCCATTATCACATTAATCGAAGGTAACAGAATGATCCTTGAATATGAAATATGCCTTAAATTTATTAAATGGATTCATTCTACTTTTCCTTTTCACAGTAATGAAAGGAATGGATTGAACCAAATTACTTTATAAAGAGGATGCATGCTACAAGAATTTATCACACTAATGAAAGGAAAGGCTTGAACCGAAGGGGATATTACATGACTTTATAATCGAATAGGAATGTCCTGACTTAATATTTCATTGAATTATCATCGGATAATTCCATGAGCACTCAAGAACCCCATTCCAATTCAAGGATACAACTTTCTTATGTCAACACCCACCTAGATCCCATTCCTTGTCTAGTATCGGAAGCCAGATATGACACCATAGGATCCTTTAATTATTATTACAGGATTCCTTGGATACACTCCTTTTATCCAACATTTATAAGTAGGTGCCATGTTTAAATCCCATCATGCACAATCTCTATTTCCCCCCCATTTTACCTTGGTTTATCACCTTAGACTCGGTAGATTCCTCATTATGGAATGACTTGGACTAAGATTATTGGATTAAAATCTTACCCAATGATAGGCTATAGTTATTTCTGAGTTAGTAACGCTTAAGGTATATGTTTCCTTGTTTATTACCTTGGGACCTCACTATTAAATATCATTGATCATTGTCTCCTTATTACATCTTAGAACCTTCACTATTTATACTATCATGAAGTGATGTCTATTTTGGATATGCCTCATGAGACCTATCAATATAGAATTGGTAATTACATAATTAAATGAACTTGTTACATGTTCAAACACCAATCAAGGTCTAAAGCTGGTACTTCTTCATTTAGTTACATTGTACTGCTTTACATTATATATATGAATGTATTCACACTGTTACATTTCTATTACACAGGTCGGAGGTAATAAAAACCATTAGTGGTGATCCACTTAGATTTATCTCACACCCTCTCCGGGAACTATGGGTACTTAGGGCAGATTACATGGTTGTAGTTGTTGGAAAAAGGAATCCTACAACTTCTAACCCTTGATTGCTTGCTGTTTAGTATAGAGCATGGTAGCAGATGACCAAGTCAGAAATTGGGATTCTTGGGATAGTATATGATTCCTTTAAATTTTTGTGGAACATGTTTTACCTGTAGTCTTATATCCAATTTTTTCAGTTTTCTAGTTCATGACATATCATTATCTGTTATTGAATTTTTTTCTATTTGTTTCAGTTATTATTACTATTGTACCTATTTTTCTGTTATTCCTTATGTTTACTTATATTTCTACCGATACTTACCAATGTTTACATTCATCTGATATGAAACACTATGGAAATGAGGGAATAATATCCCCATGGACACAGCCTAGGCCCTTGCTGTTAGTCAGTAGCATATGGAATTCAAGGATATGTGCTTGAGGCCCTGTGTCCCATCAGGCATAGAGAACCCATTTAAGTGGAATATGGGTCCTAAATGTCACAAACTGGTATCAGAGGTGTTTTATTTTCTTTCTTTTCTATTTGGAGAAAATAAACCGGAGACTAGGAATGATTGGGACTTGGTCATATGTCATTCATGGGAATCGCGAACCAATGTTTGGGGTAAAAACCAAGTTTCCAAAATCCTAATTGTTGTTTAGCTTTTTTCCTATTATAGTTGATATTATTTTACTATTGGGTGATGCACATTCTATGTGGTGTTGTTTATTATTACTATGTTTGAGGATTTTCATTCATCCTAGGACTGAGGATATGAGGGAAAGGAGCATTGGTGCATGAATCATTATAAGAACTTGGAATTCAAATGGAATGCACATTTCCATGACATATATGTGCATCTCACGAAATTTCATTACTTGATATGGCTCTGATTTTTGAGTGATGTTGTGATAGTTAGATTATGCTTTTATTAATTTAGGTTGCAACTGAGTGATTTTATGTATCAATTAATGAGGTGTGTGGGACCTCATGGGTAGGTATGAGTAATTTATCGAGTGGAGCCATTATTCTATAAATATATGGGTTTCATTTCTGGTGGCAGGTGTATGGGAACTGAATCATTAAAAATGGCTATCCATTATAAAGTGAAACATGACATGAAAAATGAATGGGTCTGACAACCTATCTGACTTTTTTTTATGAAAGGTAAATTAGAGAACCAAGTGATTATTTTTAAAATTAAATGAAACTTATACTTGAGCACTTAACGATACCTGGTTATCTAAGTGGGTAGTCAGGGTAGTAATCCTTAGGTAGTGTGTTTTCCTATGTTCATATTCCACTAGTAATGCTATATTTTTCTTAAGCTATTTATTAAGGTATGATTGGAAATCATAGATTAATTCCACCATGATGTCCTCGTATCGTACACTCAGAGGGTGGAAATGACCATGCTCTGGACATGGTGGGCCCTGAGCCACTAGTATCATCTTCAGATGTTCCACTTAAGGAACTGCATACTACACATAATTTTAGAAGGGATTTCCATGATCATGATAGTTTCTTACGTCTCATATAGTCCATGCATTGAGCTCTATAACTTGAACCTATAATAGATGATCTGAATCATGATTTTCCACAACAGAATCTTCCTACATTTTCAGGGGATAGATGTTTTTAGGCTTCTGAGTCTTGGATAGAATCCACAATTTCTATCTTTCAGTATCTAGAGATTCCTTTATAGTGAAGGTTCATGATTTCAACATACATAATTTGGGATTTGGCCAAGCATTGGTGGGTTGTGATTACCTAGGCCAGTCATCATCGGGTCATATTAAAGGTTAATTTCAAGACTTCCTTTTATGATCAGTTCTTTCCTCATACACTGAGAGATAAAAGAGCAAGAGAGCTCATGTATCTTGAGTAGGGTTCTATGTTATTATGGAATATTCACAATGTTTCATGAATTTGTAGTGCTTTACACTATTTATAGCTTATGATTATTGTTTTAATGCTAGACATTTCGAGGATGAGATCTAGTATTCCATCCATATGTAGGTGAATGTTTTTCTCCGGAATACTTTTTCTGGGACATTCTATCAAACTCTTATCACTAATAACAACCTGTAGGACAAAAATACTATCAATCATAAAGGACCAGTGTTGTATCAGTCCAAATGTTCTTTTAGTGGAAGGAAGCACTCTATAGATGTTTCTTATCAGAGTACTGACAACCATAGTTTCCATTTTGATAGCTCTAAAGTGTTTCATCATTATAGATGGTGGGGGAGTTCAAAGACTCAGTGTGATAGAGACCCACTAGAGTTTCGGACTTGCATCCGTATGTGGAATCTTCAGTGTTTATGCAGAACATTTTCACTAACCTCATGTGGAGAAGGATACACACCAACTCCACCATCAAGAATGATTTTTTTCTACCATGTCAGGAATGGAATTGGGCTAACACTGATAGGTCTGGCCGAGGTGGAGGTATTGGTCATGGTCACCAGACCCCTCATCACAAGCAGCAATGGAAAAGTAGTTATGATCATCATAGTCTATCTGTTGCACATAGTTTTGAATCAGGTCAGTTTCATGCACTATATCAAATACCCAAGGATTAGGTGGTTAAATTATCTATAGAATGAATTAATATTCTAGTAGCCTCTACTATAGTGTCTATTTTATTTGATACCGGTGATTCTAACTCTTTTTTCTATTTATCTATTGTAGAGACCCGAAACATGACATACATGGACATTACATTACTTTTATGGAATACTTAATACATACCAAAAAAACAAACACACAAGGACCATAATATTTTAGTGTCTTTGGAAACTCAGAATATAAACATCTAATCATGGTGAAAGATCTTCAACATCTCCCATAACGATATTCCCATTTTTGTTTCCTTACCTGAAAACTTTCTTTATTTCCTGGGGAAAATAAAACATAAAAAGGGTGAGCTCAAATGCTCAGTATGGGAAAACATAGAGAACATAAAACAATCCCTAAACATTTTAAAGAAAAAACTTGAACATTAAATCTAAACAATAAGACCTTGATCAAAGACATAAATCTTGGAAGTCGTAAGGCATATATCATAAAGGAACATCAATCACGATAAAATAGAATGGGTATAAAACATGTAATTGTGGCAACCATTCAGCACTTGTTATGATTTCCATAGTAGACAAGGCATTGCTGCCAAGACCATCTTAGTGGAAAAGTCCCTTTCTGAATCGAGTTCACTCCTCGTTTCAGTCTGTAACACTGAACCGAATAAACTTACTGTTCCGGCCATGTCTATCTCAAGAGATATAAATATTTACCCAATGAATTTGAGGGAGATATAGGTCCCACCCATCTCATAATGAAATCATTCTTACTTGTGCCAAAAAAATAAACATACATCATTCATAATAACCCAACGAATAAAATGGGTTTCATAAACATCATCCCATCATCACATAATCCATATAAAAGAAATGGATATCATAAAAGTGAAACCGCATAAATCATATAGACATTATACTTGAAACATACACATATGACATAATGTCATTTTAGATGGAAAATGGTTTTGATAAAACACTTGAAATGAATTCTTGAGGAAAATATGGTTTCTTCTTCAAAATCATTTTCTTTTCACAAAATTCCATGCACTTTTAAAAGAAAAGGGTTATTTTGAAAATAATTATGCAAACTTGTAGAGGAAGATTTATGAAAATGAGTGGTTATGAAACCATAAAAATCCATTCATGCCGTATAATTTAAAAATAACATTATTCTCGTACTTTTGTCAAAAAAGTCAAAAATTACATTGTATGGTAAACAAAAAAAAAGATTCCTTCCAAACATTGTGGTAAAAGTCAAATAAGGGTAAAAATAACTTTAAACATACATGGAAGAATAATAACATTTTATGAAACCATTTTTAGAAAACATGGTCATGTATGATAAACATAACCCCAGTAAATACTTACGAATAAACAATCTCGGATAAGAATGAGATTGGAATAATTATCCCTTACCTTAGGTCCGATATGCTTCGTATGGATTCGAACCTCTTGTATATTGATTTAAATAATGTCATTGAATTATTACATAATCATATTAATTGTTATGATATCATATATGTTTCACTTATGACTTTATTTACCCGTTCTTTTGTAAATTCCATGTAAAAGCAGCGTTTTGGGTAAAATCATTTCATTTATCGTATGTGTTTCGACTTTTCATTCTTGATATTATTACTTATATCCTGATTTACATAATTCCAGAATGTAAAACATGATTTATATATAATATATATTCACCATATATATATATTCTAGATCGATAAAAGGAATGAAATACACCGTTCATGGAGACGTTAGGCCATACTTACGCATGAACGCTGTTTTAGTTTCCTTATTGAATTGAATGAAATTAAATAGATGACATACATATATATATACATAAATCAAGTGGAATTATTATTTCTTATATTTCATTATTATTCATTATATATACTTTATAATCATTATTTAATGGTTAATCATGGAAAATGAATCTCATCACGTTCGTGGAGACGGTAGTCCGTACGTACGCACGAGTGATGATACCATTCCCATGATAGTGGAATTGTATTGGAGTGTATGTATACTATTTTAGAATCAATATCACTTTAAAATAATCATATATAGTAATTATTTACACCATTATACCTTTCCAAGTAAGGTGGTGGTGGAAAATAGATTACACCATGACATGGAGACAGTATTCCGTACGTACGCACGCGCGATGATTTCATTTTCCGTAGGATGGATAGATGGTGAAATAGGGTTTTTCATACATATAATAATATATCAGTATATGAGTGATACTCATGTTATTACTTCATAATGAAACAACTAAATAAGAATAAGTAAAGAAGAAATAAAGTTGAATGAATCGGTAACAGACATTACCTCTTCCTCGAAGCACCTCTTTGAGACCTCCTCTTAGGGCACTAAAATTGGTCTTTGAAGAAGACCAGGACCTATAGTATGTTTCTAAGGAAGTGGGGAAGTGAAATGGGAAGGGGTTGGCCGAGATTGAAGGCTCAAATTGGTGTGAGGAGGAGAGGGAGGAGGTGCCCTTTTATAAGGGGGTAGAGGGGCACCTTTGGAAATATAAGATATATTAGTTTATATTAAATCACAACCCCACTTAAAAACATAAAAAATGACTCATATCCGAAGATTATATGAGATAGGGTTGTAATATCACAAAACAATAAAATTTAAAAATGTTAGGAATTTATTTTAAACATTATCAACTTGATTTATCTTTATTTATCAATTTAATTTTATTTGTGGTAATAACAGTATAAATTTTAAATTATTATAAATAATTACTTATTTGTATTTAATTTTCCATAATTGTATAATTTATAAAATTTTAGACCAGATAAATTTAAATTTATAATTTTTAAATATTTTTGTGATTTTTAAACAATTTTATAATTTGTTATTTTTATAAAATAACAATACTGTCAATTTTGACACTATTCATTTATTTGAATTTAAATAAAACATATACTAAAGATATGTTCAAAATAAAAGGTTTAATAGATTCATAACATGTCATATTTATCTAAAAAATAAGTGGAGAACATTAAATAGTTTATATAATAATTATTTTAATATTTTTTAAACCATTTATTTGATATTTCTCTTAATAAAATAATTTCAACATCACTATTAGGTCACCTTTAATGATAATTATATAATCCCTAAAAATTATAAATAAATTCATATTATGAATATAATTTTATTATATTTATGGAGACTATTCATTTTCTATGTTTCATGAAGTTTGTCACTAAATTAAAATTAATATACTTATAAGATTTAAGAGAGTGACATGTTGTCACTTTCTTTGGTTTTAATAATAATTATATTATTTCATGGTCAAAATTTCATGAAACTAATATAGTCCTACCCTTAGGTGATATGAGTCTAATTTTATTCATCCATTAGGATTTTGAAAAATGTTAGGGTAATTTTATAATCATGTTTTTACCCTTAATTACCCTATTTACCTTTAACTATGGTAAATAAAATTTACTGTAGTTACTATTCATAATGCCCAAAAATAAAAAGTAGATTAATAACATAATTTGGACCCACTGATTCCAAATATGGAATCCATTTTTCCAAATTCAATACAATAAAGTTTCAGAAATTAAATTAAAATTAATCCCGTTGTCGAAAGAAAATGAGTTTTTTTTAAAACATTGCAAAAGATTGAATTGATTTAACATACGAATTCAAGGTAAAATCAATGCTTATGTCATAAATTATATTAATTGGTAAAAATATATTCTATTTATACTTTAGAACCATTCAATATTATGATTTAACCATATAATTATTACGATGAAAAAAAGTTGTTTTTAATTAAAATATAGCGTGTTTTTACTATTCATTAAAATATGAAATTTATCAGAAAAATATCAAAACGTTATACAATATAAATTTTTATATCCTGATTCAAAAGAAGAAGTCTATTTTGTAAAATTGAACTTATAAATATGCCGAAAACTTGATTTAATGTGGGTGCGCCATTAAAAGGGGGCAAAATTGCATTTTTTGAAAAATACTTATTTTACCCGAAAAATTTATTTTTTTCACATACCATGTTCTAGAAAATGTGTAAGATGAAATAATAATGTTATAACATTAAAAATTTTGTTAATACTATTCATAAAGGCTAGTTCATAATAATTTTATAACCATATATCATTGTTTAGTGAAACCTGATATTGCGTACAACACACACTGTCGAAGAAAGTCATGATTACGTGTAATGTAATCCAAGTTAGGGTTGCGTGTAGTGAAATATCCATTTGGTGTTGCGTATAACATAATTCAAAACTTATTTCATTTATACATTAAAAAAAATCTATACCTAATGTTGCGTTGAATAATTTCTACAAAACGAACTTGAAATTGTGTGTAACATGACCCAAGAATAGTTTTGCGTATACTGCAAGCTAATACGGTGTCGCGTATAGCACAATATAATTTTAGTGTAGCGTACAACACAAGATATAAATGAAATTAAAATAATATTCTTCATAAAATCTCGGGGTGTTACATTCTACCCCCCTTAAAATGAATTTCACCCTCAAAATTCGTCGGGGATATAAATCGTTTAGTATTCATAGAAACCCACATCGTAAAAAGGAATACTAAAACTTAATTTTAAAAACTAAAGTATGGAATTTGAAGATTACGCAATGTAACTAATCACTGGGTTTCCATATAGGAGAACATAGTTGAAAATATGGATATGGAAGAAAAATCTAACCATCAAGTTCTGATGGAGAGTGGTAGAGAACATAGCTATGAAAAAACCAACAATCACAAAGCCATAGATTTGTGATGATCTAAGGTACCGTCTGATTAATCGGATATAAGAGCACTAGGACAACATTTTTGGTTTTCAATACTATTTCCCTAAAGTTGAAAATTTTGAATTAGAATAAATACTTTCTTGATTTTGGCCCAATCTCACTATTGTTCGTGCTTTAAAAAATTTCCACTTCATCTCTTAAAGAAATGAAGTTGAATATGTTATTGGTAAAGTGTTAACAGATCATGTGATAGAATGATGGGTCATTCCATCTGTTTCAAACAAAAGGTTAGAAAAAGTTATCAAATATACATAAGTCCATCTATGGTGAGTTTAATCATATACGATTCCAAAAATGAACTTATACTTCATATATCATACCGCTTAATAAAATAAAACTAGTGTATACTAACCAGGGACTTCCTGTAGGGAAGTGGTTTGCGATAAAGGCCATTCGCACTTCGGTTTTGGGTTCGATTCCCACAGCCTTGTCCGACGCAACGGGTTGTCTCCCATTCTGCAGGTTTTCCTTTTTCTAAAATTACACCATTATGAAATTCTATCAATAATATCAAAAAAAGTTATAGAGTTAAACTAACTTATGTTCAACATAATAGATTTCAAATCTTTAGGCTTATCCAAAATACTTCTGTCCAAGCTTATAGTATAAAAATAACAATTAATAGAAATGTCATCTACTGAGCATGTGAATACCATCATTTATCCACAATATATCTTGTTGATCACATTCCAATCATGTGAATACCTTAATCATGTATCCTCTTGAAAAAAATGAATACCCATTTAACCTTAGTGAAAACATGAATGCTGTAAAAAGTTAACTCTTTCCAAATTCCAAAATCCCAAAATTTCTATATACTCAAACCATGATATCACTTTGTCCTTATTTTAGTCATGAGCTCATGATTACTATCATATTATTTTCACCTTATCCCTTCAATATGTGCATTTCATCTACTTTACAATAATATTTCAATGACCTTTTCATGGTTACCAGTACCATATAATACATAGACATTCCAAAATTCACTAATACCTTAAATGAGATTCCATGATACTGTTTTTAAATCCCATTACATAAAAACTTAATCATTACACAACATCATTTTTATACTCAACATCACAAATACAGATCGCATGAGACTTCCCTTTATCCTTTTCTTTAAGAGGTTGCTCATGTTGATCATCATTAACTCGTGGATTAGGGAATTTATTATCATAATTTCCCATTTCCATGCATTTGAAGCATTGAAGTGTTGGTGGAGAGTTATTTGTAGTCTTTTCTCTATTCATATCATTAGAAACCTTTTTCCCATTACTTCGACAATCAACTGCTCGATGACCTTATTTTCAACACTTAAAACATTTTCTAGTATCTTTTAGGAAATCTCCACCATGATTCTTTCCACACTTTGTGGATAAAGAAACATTCATCTTCTTTTCACCATTGTTCTGGGATTTCTCCTTGAACTCCATCTTTCATTTCTTATCAAAACCTTGAGATGAATATGTTACACCAACTTCCAGTTCTACCTTGATAGCACAACACACAATTTCTTCATAGATACTGAAGTATCTTATAGCTAATTCCCTTCTAAGACTTGGTTTTAAGACACTGAAAAGTTGATCAACTTTACTTTCAGGTTGGATGATAATGCCAGATTCATACCTTGCAAGTCTTGTAAAATTCACTTTGTATATACCAACACATTCATCATCCTTCTGCTTAAGTTCAAGAAACTCCTTTTACATCTTTTTTTGAAGAATACGAGGGAAGTACTTAATGAAAAAGAAGCTCTTGAACTCGTCCCATTCCATGGACTCGATTTCATCTCTTTGCCTCGTATTCTTGATAAGATTCCACCATTGATCAACATCAACTCCAAATGATATACTGCTAAGATGAATTTATCATGATCAGAGAATTGTAGAACTGAAAATATCTTTTTAGTCGTACTGATCCATTGTTCAGCTATTAAGGGATCATAAGACCCGCTGAATGAAGGTGGACAATGCCTCATGAAGGATTCAACAGAATGTTGCTCCTTTCTCTGCTCATTTTGAAGTACAGAATGATTCATATCCTATGTAAGTATAGAAATATGATTGTGCACTCCATATCCCATGACATTGGTTTAGTCAGGAGAAAAATCATTGTATTTTCCATTACATTGATCAACACGGTTCCTTCGGGTTCCAGCCATCGTCTAAAACCCAAAAATAATAGTGTGAGAGGCAAATAAAATGCTATGGAAAACAACATAATAAAGGGAGAGTACCATCAATATCTAACATATTAGGTTTAATTATAAGATCATTAGCGCAATTCTAGGACTATAACCTATACGTATACTTAACCTTAAGGACATCCCTAGACATACGTTAGAAATATCTCTACGGATCTCACTAAAATTCTCAAATCCAAGTTTCCAAAGGTTGACTAAACCTTTCCTCTGATACCAACTGTAGAGACCCAAAAAATGATGTATATGGACATTACATTACTTTTGTGGAATACTTAATACATTAAAAAAAACAAACACACAAGGACTGTAACAGTTTAGTGTCTTTGGAAACTCGGAATATAAACATCTAATCTTGTTGAAAGATCTTCAACATCTCCCATAAAGAACTTCCCCGTTTTGTTTCCATACCTAAAACATTTCTTTATTTCCTGTGTAAAATAAAACATAAAAAGGGTGAGATCAAATGCTCAGTAAGGGCAAACATAGAGAACATAAAACAATCCCTAAACATTTGAAAGCAAAAACATGAACTTTAAATCTAATCTTTAAAACCTTGAGCAAAGACATAAATCTTGGAAGTACATAAGGCATATATCATAAAGGAAAATCAAAAATGATAAAATATCATGGGTATAAAACATGTAATTGTTGCAACGATTCAGAACTTGTTATGATTTCCATAGTAGCCAAGGCATTGCTGCCAAGACCATCTTAGTGGACAAAGGCCCTTTCTGAATCAAGTTCACTCCTCGTTTCAGTCCTGTAACACTGAACCAGATTAACTTACCATTCTAGCCATGTCTATCTCATGAGATATAAATCTTTAACCAGTGCATTGGAGGGAGATATGTGTCCCACCCATCTCATAATGAAATCATTCTTACTTGTGCCACAAAAATAAACATACATCATTCATAATAACCCAATGAATAAAATGGGTTTCACAAACATCATCCCATCATCACATAATTCATATAAAAGAAATGGATATCATAAAAGTAAAACCATGTAAATCATAGAGACATTATACTTGAAACATACACATATGAAATAATGTCATCTTATATGGAAAATGGTTTTGATAAAACACTTGAAATGAATTCTTGTGGAAAATATACTTTTTCTTCAAAATCATTTTCCTTTCACAAAATTCCATGCACTTTTAAAAGAAAAGGGTTTTGTTGAAAATAATCTTGAAAACAAGTAGAGGAATATTTATGAAAATGAAGGGTTATGAAACCGTAAACATCCACTCATGATGTATAAGTTAAAAATAACATACTTCTCATACTTTTGTCGGAAAAGTCAAAAAGTACCTCGTATGGTAAACAAAAGAAAGATTCCTTCCAAACCTTGTGGTAAAAGTAAAAAAAGATTAAAAATGACTTTAAACATACATGGAAGAATAATAAAATTTTATGAAACCATTTTTAGAAAACATGGACATGGATGATAAACATAACCCCAGTAAATACTTACGAATAAACAGTCTCGAATAAGAATGAGATTGGAATAATTATCCCTTAACTTAGGTCTGATATGATTTGTATGGATCCAAAACTCATGTATATTGATTTAGATAATGTCATTGACTTATTACATAATCATATTCATTGTTATGATATCATATATGTTTCACTTATGACTTTATATTACCTGTTGTTTTGTAAATTCCATGTAAAAGCAGCGTTTTGGGTAAAATCATTTCATTTATCGTATGTGTTTCGACTTGTCGTTCTTGATATTATTACTTATATCCTGATTTACATAATTTCAGAATGTAAAAAAAGATTTATATATAATATATATTCATCATATACATATATATTATAGATCGATAAAAGGAATGAAATACACTGTTCATAGAGACGGTAGGCCATACGTACGCATGAACGCTGTTTTCGTTTCCTTATTGAATTGAATGAAATTAAATAGATGAAATACATATATATATATACATAAATATAGTAGAATTATTATGTCATATATTTCATTATTATTCATTATATATACTTTATAATCTTTCTTGAATGGTTAATCATGGAAAATGAATCTCATCGCGTTCGTGGAGACGGTAGTCTGTACGTGCGCACTAGCGATGATATCATTCCCATGATCATGGAATTGTATTGGAGTGTATGTATACTATTTCAGAATCAATATCACTTTACAATAATCATATATAGTCATTATTTAAACCATTATACCCATCCAAGTAAGGTGGTGGTGGAAAATAGATTACACCACGGTGTGAAGACGGTATTCTGTACGTACAAACGCATGGTGATTTCATTTTCCATTGGATGGGTAGATTTTGAAATAGGGTTGTTTCATAATTATAATAACATATCAGTATATGAGTGATACTGATGTTATTACTTCATAATGAAACAACTAAATAAGAAAAAGTAGAAGAAAAAATAAAGTTGAAAGAATCGGTAACAGACATTTCCTCTTCTTTGAAGCGCCGCTTTGAGACCTCCTCTTAGGGCACTAAAATTGGTCTTTGAAGAAGACCAGGACATCTAGGATGATTCTGGGAATTGGGGAAGTGAAATGGGCAGGGGTTGGCCGAGCTTGAAGGCTCAAATTGGTGTGAGGAGGAGATGGAGGAGGTTCCCTTTTATAAGGTAGGAGAGGGGAACCTTTGGAAATATAAGAAATATTAGTTTATATTAAATCCCAACGCCATGTAAAAACGTCCAAAATGATTAATATCCAATGATTAGATGAGATAGGGTTTTAATATCATCAACCAATAAAATTTATACATATTAAGAATTTACTTTAAACATTATCAACTTGATTTAGCCTTATTTATCAATTTAATTTAATTTATTCAATTATATATTTATAAAAATAGGGTGAGCCTGCCTCGAAATTAGTGCAACGAAGATAAAATTCTTGAAGAACTGAACAACAAGCTGCCCATGAACAATGTTATAATATGTTATTTTTATAAAATAACAATAGTGTCAATTTTGACACTATTAATTTATTTTAATTTAAATAAAAAATATACAGAAGATATGTTCGAACTAAAAGATTTAATAGATTCATAATATGTCATATTTATCTATAAAATTAGTGGAGAACATTAAATAGTTCATATAATATTTATTTTAATATTTTTAAAACCATTTTTTCATATTTCTCTTCATAAAATAATTTCAACATCACTATTATGTCACCTTTAATGATAATTATTTAATCCCTAAAAATTATAAATAAATTCATATGATGTAGATAATTTTATTATCTTTCTATAGAATATTAATTTTCAAAGTTTCATGATGTTTATCACTAAATTAAAATTAATATACTTATAAGATATAAGAGAGTGACATGTTGTCACTTTCTTTGGTTTTAATAATAATTATATTATTTCATGGTCAAAATTCCATGGTTTTAACCATATAATTATTACGATGAAAAAAATTTGTTTTTAATTAAAATATAGCGTGTTTTTACTATTCATTAAAATCTGAAAGTTATCAAAAAAATATAAAAACTTTATCCAATGTAAATTTTTATATCCTAATTCAAAATAAGAAGTTTATTTTGTAAAATTGAACTTATAAACATGCCAAAAACTAGATTTAATGTGGGTGCGCCATTAAAAGGCGGCAAAACTGCATTTTTTGAAAAATACTTATTTTACCCAAAAAATTTATTTTGTTCACATACCATGCTCTAGAAAATGTGAAATATGAAATAATAATGTTATAAAATTCAAAATTTAGTTAATAATATTCATAACGGATAGTTCATAATAATATTATAACCATATATCATTGTTTAGTGAAACATGATATTGCGTACACCACATGCTATCGGGGAAAGTCGTGATTGCAGGTAATGCAAGCCAATTCAGGGTTGCGTGCAGTGCAATCTCCCTTTGGTGTTGCATATAACATAATTCAAAACTTATTTCATTTATACATTACACAAAATCTATACTTAATGTTGCATTGAATTATTTCTACAAAACGAACTTGAAATTGTGTGTAACATGAGCAAAGAATAGTTTTGCATATACTGCAAGCTAATACAGTGTCGCGTATAGCACAAGCTAATTTTGGTGTAGCGTACAACACAAGACAAAAACGAAATTAAAAGAATATTTTCATAAAATCTCGAAGAGTTACATCTATCGTGGAGAGTCTCGTACTAGAGATACATTTTTACTATGGTGTAATAAACCTAGATATGCAGTTTGGGGTATGAATTGAGGGCATATGCTAGTGTAGGGACAACCCCTTGAGGTAAGTGGTTTCCGTTTATTATGTAAATTTTTCATTTTCTAGATGATATGATTTTATTTAATCCTCAGGATGGACTGGTTGGTTTACTATCATTTTATTATAGACTACTACCACCATAGGGTATCATTTACATCACAAGAGGGCATTAGTTATCTACATAAGTGTGGGTGGGATGTCCACGATCATAGAGATGAAATAGAGTGTGATGGTCTAGGTGGAGTAACCAACCTAATTGAAAATATCTTCATGGAGAATCAGGGTTTACGATAAGATGATTTACCTCCATCAGTGTATCATTCCAGGGATGTATTTCTCGATGATTTTTCTTGATCAACTCCTGAGAGAGAGAGGTATTGTTTACAATTGAGTTTGTTTTGAGAGAAGTACTAGTGTCCATTCTTACTTATAGGATGTCATCTACTAATATTCAAGAGCTTAAGTGGAATGTAGAATATTTAGAGGCCAAATGTTTTATACGGCCCAATACATCCTATTGGGGTTCACCCATTCTTTTTTCCATGAATTCAGATGGAAACTTTCGTCTTTGTGTGATTTACAAGTGGATGAACTAGATTATAGTCAAGAACTGATATCAAATTCCTTGAATACATGATCTCTTTGAAAATATCTGATGAGGATAGATATTCTCTTAGATCAACCTGGCATCGGGTTATCATCAGGTGCATGTTAGGCCATCATACATACCTCGTATCAATTTTTTTTAGTAGGTATGGTTTTTATGAGTAACCTTTTTATTCCATTTATTGTTACAAACATGGAAACCATATTCATGGATTTGATTAATATGGTTTCCACCCCTATTTGGATTCTTTTGGCATGGTATTTGTGGACTACATCTTGGTGTATTATCACACTCGTAGAGACCGTGCCAAACATCTTGAGATCATTCTGAGTACACTGAGAGAGCATCAGATTTATGACAATAATTATATGTGACACTTTTGGATTAACATATTCCACTTATTAGTTCATATAATATTAGAATCAAGAGTATATGTTGAAATAGAAAAGGATAGTGCTATAGTTTCTTAGGAGCATCCAAAGAATGTGTTTGATATACAGAGTTTCTTGGGGATGGTAGAATGTTATAGGAATTTTATATAGGACATTTCATTCCATTATTCACCACTTACTAGTCTGATAAATATTTTTTTCATGTTCATATGGTCAGAAGCATGTGAAAAATCTTTTCAGGAGCTTAAAGGGAGGCTAGTATCGGCTTCTATTCTAACCCATCCGGAGCCAGGTATAGGTTATATCGTCTTCCATGATGCATCATAAATAAGCCTAAGAAAAGTTCTAATGTAGTAGTAAATTGTACTTTCATATGTATCTTATAGTTTGGGGCCTCATGAGAGAAAATACTCAAGGCATGACCTTGATCTAGAAGTAGTTGTCCATGCTATACATTGCTGGAGACATTATCTGATGGGTGAGTGCTTTGTGGGGCACATGAGTTATAAGATCTTAAAATATATATTTTTATCAGCATAACATGAACCCCATATAAAATATATGTGTTGAATATCTATAGTAATTTGATTATGATCTTTCCAATATGCCTCGGAAGGTAAATATGGTTGCAGATTTACTGAGTCAAAAAACTCAGGCACAAACAGTTTGGGTAGCCAGTGATAAATGGAAGTTAATGGCCCACTTTTATGAAAAACACACAGAGTTTCATGACTGTCATAATAAATATTATCTCACATCATTGATAGTTACCTCTTCCATCATTGAGAAGGTGAATAATATTCATTTTTAGATCCTAAATGCTTGGTTCTCTATGAGAGTATATCAGGAGATAATCCACCTCCGGATTGTTCTATGGACAGAGATGATATCTCATGCCCATGTGGATGCATCTGGGTTCCTATAGATACAAGAGAGGAGATGATGAGAGAGTCCCACACATCTCAGTTGGTAGTTCATCTAGGAATCTCCAAGATGTATTGAGATATGCAATGCCGATATTAGTTTGCTGTGATGAAATGTCAGATGGTAGGCTTTATCATGAGGTTTTACTCCTACCATCATGTGAATAAGGAGCACCAGATACCTTCAGGATTTCTAAAACAACTTCTAGACCCACAATGGAAATGGGAAGATTTTTCCATGGATTTTGTTGTCGGCTTACCTAGGTTTCTATGGGGTAGTGATGCTATCTGAGTATTCATTGACCTACAAACGAAATCATCCCACCTTATTACTATTTGGGAGACTTTATCAATTGATGAGTTATGAAGACTTTATGTTCGTGAGATCATATGACTACATGGGGTCCCACATACTATCTTTTTAGATCAGGACTCTCATTTAACATCATGGTTCTGGAAGGGATTACAAAAGGATATAGGGTCTCATATGTTTCTAAGAACATCTTTTCACCCTCAGACTGATGAAAAATCAAAATGGACAATAGAGGTTCTAGAGGATATACTTTGAGCATGTGTCCTTGAATTTGGTTGTTCATGGGAAAAAAATATCTCTCTTTTGTGTTTTCCTATAATAAAAACTTTCATGTGATAGTTCAGATGACTATTTTTAAAGCCTTATATGGTAGGCCACACTATTCACCCTTGTGCTAATAGAAGATTGATGAGGCATCCCTTCTAGTTCCTCATCTAATTCAGGATCCTTCAGAGTAAGTTTAGCTAATAAAAAAGAGTATGAATAATTCTCATTCTAGAAAAGAATATTATGCTAATCACTATCGAAAAACTCTTGAGTTTGAGTTCTGAGATGGTGTTTTCCTTCAAGTATCACCCTGTCTAGAGAATAGATGGTTACAGAAGTAGGTGAAGAGGTCACCTCATTATGTAAGGCCTCTTGAAATTATAGGAATATTCAGGTCAGTATCCTCTCTATTGATAATACCTCCAATGTACCATGCCATTCTTGACATATTCCACATCTCACAGCTTCTTCGGTACCTTGATGATCCATCTCATAACTTTTATCCCGAGGATGTCGAGTAAGATGCTGATGCTACCTTTGAGGATTATCCGGTACACATCATTAAATAGAGAACAATGGATCTTTGAGGCTAGTCTATCCCTCTTGTATGGGGGTTGTGGAAGATTGTTTAGGTACAAGATGATAATTGGGAGAGGTAAGCTGATGTATATGCTCAATAGACAGAATCATTCTTAGACACTATTTCAACACCCTTGGAAGGTGAACTCGGGGATGGGTTCTTTTATGGGGGAAGACTATAAGAAAATATATTTCCACTCAGGTATGTATCCTTTAAATTTAGGTCTAATTTTTTTACTTTGGACCTAATACAGATTCCTAATAGGTTAGTAAAGGCCTCAACGGTGTCTGGGGAAAGTTTGAAGCCCGAAACCCATCTTTATGGTAAAACTAAACAGGTCACACACTTAGAGCATTGTTGGAAACCAATTTGGCTAACCATGAAGATTGAAATATCCAGAGAGAACCACTTCACAAGGTTTTCACACGTCCATGTGGCCGAACCATGAAATGTTCTGTTATATCCAAAAAAACCCCACAAGGGTTTCTCATGGATTATCAAACCATGCAAACAAACCATGTAGATGCCCTTTTATGGGTAAAATTACAAAATTTCCCCTAATGATCTATTAAACTCCCTCTATCTTAACTAATCTATGATTATGCTGTATTAACCTATTTATATCTCAATTTGGGGCCTTTGAATATCTTACCTTGGACTAAAGAGATCTCCTTCATCCAAAATTCGATCGATCTTCCATTCATTATGTTAGATGCACAACGGTATATACTTGAGTTCTCTTGATCGCCCCTCTTTATCCTTTTCTCCTGACCGAGATATCGAGGTATGATCATTTTTATCTTTTTCTTAGATCTACTAAGATATAAGAAAAATCAAGGTCCAATACTAGAGGAGGAGAGTCATACTAGCCGAATGTGGGTTGTCTATAACTCATCCCTAAAGTTCATTTATTTTGGATTTGTCATGTGGGGCCAACTATTTCATCATCTTCTGATCAATGAATTTGTATTCCATGCTTATACTTGATAGAACCATATAGATATGATCTTTCCATATATATGATTAATTATTTTTTGTTATGAACATAGCTACATCCGTTCCACATTTAATGTTATTTCATAATTATTGTTTAGTGTTTTGACACATTTACACCATCGTTCGGGTGTGCCTTGGCTTGGCCTACCTAAGGGTAAGAATTTCTATATTAATTGGCCTAATTTATAATGTGAATTTTATAATGGAAAGTTCCATTTATTTGGACCACTTAACCCACCTATGGTAAGTGATTCATATTCATAATTAAATGAGAATGATGAATTGGTCTCATATCCATACAACTCATTAACACATTAATAGAAGGTATTAGAATGAACCTTGAATATAAAATATGCCTTGAATGGATTAAGCGGTTTCATGATACTTTTACTTATCACACTAATTAAATATAGCACTTGAACCAAATGGCTTGATAATAAGGTGGCTTACTACTTGAAGTTATCACACTAATTAAAGGAAAGGATTGAACTGAAGGTGATATTACATGAGTACATAATTGACTAGGAATGTCCTAACTTGATCTCTCCATGGATTCAAATCAGAGAATGCGATGAGAACTCAGGAACCCCATTCTGATTCTTGGATACAACTTCCTTAGGTTGAAACCCACCTAGATCATGATCCTTGTCTATTCAAAGATGCCCGGTATAAGACTGTAGGATATTTTCATTATCATTATAGGAAGACTTTGATAAACTCCTTGTATCCGGCATTGACATGTAGGTTCCATGGTTAAAGCCCATCAGGCCCTATCTCTTCTTAGCCCCATTTTACCTTGGTTGATCACCTTATACTTAGTAGGTTACTCATTTCGGAATGCCATTCACTATGCTCCATGGATTACACTCTTACCCCATGCCAGGATACATTTATTACTATGTTAGAGAACCTTGAGTTCTACGTTGCCTTGGTTGTTTCCTTGGGACTTCACTATTAAATATAAATTTTCATGGTCTCCTTGCTACATCTTGGATCCTTTAATATTTATACAATCATGAGCTGATGTATTTGTTGGATATGCCTCACGAGTCCTATCAATCTAAAATTGGTAATTACATAATTGAATGAACTTCTTTCATGTCCAGACACTAGCCCTATGCTAAAGGACGTACATAGATGTTTATTTACGTTGTACTGATTTACTTTATTAATATGCATGATTTCACAATGTTACATTTCCATTTCATGGGCTGGTGGTTATAGACCTCATTAGTGGTGGCCCACTGAGAGTTATCTCACACCTTCTCTGGGCACCGTTGGTACCCGGGACAGATTGTATTGTTGTAGGTGTTGATAAATGAAATCATATGAAATGAAACACTTGATTTCTTGTTGTTTAGTATGGAGATTGATAGCAGATGACTGAGTCATACACCGTGATTCGTTTGATAGTGTGTGATTTCAGTTAATTTTTTTGGAACATGTTATTCCAGCTTTCTTGTATCTATGATTTCCAGTTATCTAGTACTTGACATATCATTAACTATTGTTGAATGTTATTCTAATTTTTTCAGTTAATATTACTATTTCCCAAATTTTCTATTGTTCATTCTGTTTAGTTATATTGCTTCCATTATTTACCTATTTTTACATCCATCTACTACTCTACACTTTGGTAATGAGGGAATAGTCTCCCCATAGAAATACCCTAGGTCCTCAGTTCTAGTTAGTAGACTCTAGCATTTGAGGAGATTTTCTTGAGGTTATGTGTCCCACCAGGCTAGAGGCACCCATTTAAGTGGAATCCAAGTTGGGGATGACATTGAAGTTATATTCACCAGGGTAAATGGGATATTCTGGATCATCACGCATGACCAATTGAGTGAATATTTGGCTATCATATATCCCATATAGTAAGCCCTATTTAGGATGATGATGATTCACAACATAACACTTTTCCTCTGGTAGTGGACCACTTTTATTATGCAATTCTTGAAGATTTCAACATATTAATAACCAATCAGAAGATTGAGTTTACTATAAAGTTGGTTCCATGAGTTGAAACTATTTCTATCCCACCTTACATGATGGAACAAGAAGATCATTGAACATTTAAGGTGTATTTAAAAGATATGGAAGATTTAGGATTCATATATACTAGTACTTAACTATGGGGTTCTTATATGAATTTAACCAAGAAGGATGATGAGAAATTAGTCTTATGTGTGGATTTCTAGAGACTAACTTAGATGAAGGTTAAGAAAAAGATTCCCCTTAGGTTCATCGATGATCTCTTAGATCAGTTTAGAGGTGCTCATATTTTACCCTATATTAACTTGAGTTTTGTGTACCATAAATTGATGGTGAGACCATCTAACATAAGATTGAAATAATTGAAAAGTAAGTATAGCTTATAGGAGTTCATGGTAATTTATTTTGGTAAAAAAAAACACATTATAAGTATTCATGGACTTGATTAATTAGATGATTCTCCCATTAATGGATCAAATTCTGGTCTTTTTCATCGATGATTTATTAGTTTAAGGCTAGTTAAGAAAAAATCATTCACAAAATATTAATATCATCCTCTCAATATTGAGAGAGAATCATCTATATTCTATTCTATAACAATGGAGTTTTAGGATTGACAATTTTCACTTCTTAAGTTATATTATTTTAGAGTATGAAGTGTTAGTGGAACTATAGAATGTAACAATCGTGGTATATTAAGAATGACCAAAGAACATCTTTATGATTCATATCCATCTGGGTATAGTAGGATATTATTGAATTTTCATCCAAGGCTTCCCCAATCTGGCACCACAAATATATGGGATGACCAGGGAGGATGTGATGTTTTTTTGGACCGATTCTAGAGAGAGGTGTTTCCAAAACATTAAGAGAATTTTCACGTCAACACTGAATCTATACTTACCTAACCTTAATAAAGAGTATACCATATATGATCAGAATAGTAATGTAACATTTGGATCATGTTTTTTCTTATGGATTGAAATGGTTGAAACTACAATATAGAAATTATCCCAATCATGATATGTTGTTATCTATGGTGGAATATTCTTTAAGGTTCTAGAATAAATATGTTTGGGTTGAGGGGTTTGTGGTGTACTCAATTTATAAGACCCTCAAGCATTTATTTTCATTGTAGGACTATAACCATTATTAGAGGAGGTGGTTTGAGTATCTAATGTCTATTTAATTTGGTTTGGAATATACTATAGGTAATGGATACATTATTTCCAACTCCTTGAGTATTAATAAGCAGAAAAAGGTAGTTCAAGAACAGTGTGATGAGAAGAGGTTGATGGTTATCTTTGTAGATATGTATCTAGATGTTCTGGAGTACAAGGGACAAGATACTTTAACATTAATATATCTTGATCCTATTCTTCTAGATTAGATAAAGTGGCTTTATTTATCTTATCTAGATGAATTATCTATAAGGGATATCATATATGAGGGGGATCCACCATCAGATTGGTTTCTTAGTAGCAATGAGGTTTTTATCATACATTCCTGCATTTGGGTTCCTGTGGGTCTATGTGAGAATCTGATTAGAAAAGTACATGATTCTAAATTGGTGGTACATCCCAATTTTATAAATGAATATCATGATATTTATATGTAAAACTAGTGGCATGGGATGGAGAAGTATAAAGTGAGATTCGTGTTGCGATGTTTCACCTAGAAGTAGGTTAAGGATGAGTATTAGAGGCCTGCTGGGTTACTCTAGAATGTCCCCATCACATAATATAATATAAATTCTATCACTATTTAATTTATGATAATATTAACAGGGATAACTTAGAATAATGATTTAGTGTGGTTGATCTTTGATCAATAAAAAACGGAATCCAACTTCTTGTTTATCAATAAGACCTTCACCATTAATGATCTTTGTCCTCAATATGCATGAAAGATAGTTTTATTTCACATTTTTATAAGTAATATCATTTTTAAATGAGATTCCCATTTCATGTCATTGATCTGGAAGTCCCTTAAAATGTTATTGGATTTGAATGGTCTATTAAGAACAACACATCATCCTTATGATGACGAATAATTTGAATAGATGATTTATATTGTTAAGGATATGTTATAAGCGTATGTTTAGACTTTGTTGGTTATTTGGAGTGAAATATAGAACTGTTAGAGTTCACTTATAATAATAACTTCCATTAATTGATTGTAATGGTTTCTTTAAAGGCTTTATATAGAGGTCATGTCATTCTCCATTGTGCTGGTTTGAGGTGGGTGTGTCAGTTGTTGATGGATTTATTCTCATGCATGCGACATCTATGAAATTTATGTTTATTAAATTGTACTTAGTAACTATAAAAAATATGAATACATCATATGAAAACCATTATAAATGACCTCTAGAGTTCAAGCTTGGTCATCATTGTTTTTATTTAAGTGCCTTTTAGGTTTGGAAAATTCCATATATAGATGTAGGGAACGATAGAGTCTAGGATTATCGATCCCTTTTAAATAGTGGATAGGTTTGGTCTAGTGGCATATCAATTATCCCTCCTATAATGTTACAATTCCATGAACTATGTGTTCCACATGTCACAGCTTCAGAGATATCACCCTGAACCTTATCATATGATATACGTTGATGATGTTTATCTTGATGTATATGTGTCCTTCAAAGAGAATCCTTATCGTATCATAGATTGTTGTGCGTGGAATATTCAAATAATGATCATTCCACTAGTGAGAGTGTAGGGTAATCATGGTCATGTTCTAGAGGATACCTAGAAGTCAGAGTCTAATATGTGGGCATAGTGGTCCATCTTGTTTGATCAAACCTCTTAGTGATGTTTGTTAGTACATATTTAGGATAATTTTTATATGGGGTGGGTATTTAATGATTTCATGTTTTTCCATATACGCTACTATATAATTATTTGGTTTAACAACTCTATGATTTGTTAATACTTGTTAACCATGGTAATCGATCCTTGTTTCCATGATAATATGTTGTATCAGAGGTGTTTGGGGGTTCAAGAAAGCCTAGATAGAAGAAGATAGTCATGTATAGTTGTGGGTTTCATGTTTAGAGAAATTGTAGTACCATCATCTAGGTAGTGTTGTCTACCGGCCAACCAGTGGGAAACATATGGGCTTAGTAAAATTATAGGAACCTCACCTACTAGCCAATGATACCAGCAACTAGTTGGTGTGATTGGGAAGATTGGTTCCACTATAGGTGACCTAATATACTACTGGTGGGAGTCCAATATCCTCTATGTTTTTTCCTATTCAAGAAGTGTCACTGAAGGGAACCACCGGCCAACCAACATTGTTGATATTGGATAGATTAGTAATGGAATATAACATATTTTTTCCCCTTATAACCCATTTTAAACATATTGTCACACCAAATTTGACCCATTACTAGGATTAGAGAAATTAATGTTCTGCAAGGCTCCTATAGACTCCAAACACCTCTCCTTGGACATTAAATATGTTCTTCAATTCGGCGATCCAAATTTGTTGAGTTCTTATCAGAATTGATGAAATCATCTTTTCATCATTTTGAATCCTATGTGAGTCAACCACTATTAATAAGGGATCACGTAGTTTAAAATTAATTTGGATGCATGATAATTGATATATGCATCTCCATTTCTGAGTTGGATGGCCTAAAAGTACTCCTTAAATTCCAATTCGTTCCTCTAGTATGTGAAACATGTGAGATCATGCTACAATACTGTGTACATGACCTATTCTAATTTAGTAACATTTTTTAATTTAGGGAAACATATTCCTGGACCTCCTTTAGTATCCTTTGGATTAATTATCATTTAAACTGAGACATAAAACCACTCAGGAGGTTTAATAACTCTTGACCATAGGCTAGAACTCTTATTGAATGAGCATAGAGCCCACTGATGAATTACAATTTCTAAATGGAATGACTTAAATTGTGTTTTTTGATGTGTGAATTGTGGTAACTAGATAGATAATAAATATCTTGGATTAAAGGTATTTAATTGACATTTAATTGTAATTGGCATGATTATATGATGGAATATTGTTATAATGGAATGTTTATAGTAATAATGAATAATTGGTATGTGATATGGAATTGTTACAATTATTGTTAATATTTGTAAATTGGATTAATGAAATGAAATGGTTGAAAATTCATAATTTTAAAAAATGAACCAATATGGAATATGATCACATGTTTGGTATATTTGGTAAACTAGAATGTATTGACTCTTATTTTCATCTTTTGGGAATTATAAAATCAAACATTGTATTGGAATTCACATAAGGTTTTCTATCCTCTCAACACATAAGTGTCCCTAGCATGTGAATTCACACTGTGACCTGTGATTATGTTTCAATTGTTACTATATTTCTCCCTAGGAACATGTAAGCATTTTTAGCATGTGATTTAATATAGACTCTAGTATGATAGGGTATATTTTTCCCTTGGAAAGGTCTTGCAACCGAAGAACTGGTATACTCTTCTATCATGACAATTCTAATAGATCCCAATATTTAATGGTTACATAATGACCAAAGGTGAGATTTATGGTTTATTAACATGATATGGTTCATTTTCCTCAATGGTAAAATCCACCAGGGGTATGGGTGACTCAATATTGGTCGAACAATCTTCCACTGGTTAGAGTTATCCATCATCGTGTTAAAACTTGTTTAGATGAACTCAATTTTCGACATGGAGCTCATAAATTGGCCAAAATATTTTGATATATTTTTATAAATTAATTAATTACTGAACATGTTTATAATACTATTTCATAAACTATTTATTCATACATGGTCGTTTAAATACCATGGGTGTCAGCCTACTTGGTTTTAATCACACCCAGTTTATGTTACTATTTCGTACCTAGGAATGAATCATTGATTCATACCTTGTAAAGGTAATTGAGACTTATTCTTGATTTATTTATTTCTTAGATGACATTAAATCATGGATACTAGCACTATAATCTGGTTCATGAATTATAATTTTGGATTCCTTATTAATGAGTTTGTTTTAGACTTTTACATGTATAAATTTCAACATAACATTTGGTTTGGAATACATTTTGGTGTGGAATGATTTATTATTATTATTTGGATTTTTTGTTTCTAAATTTGATCTTCATGGGTTTTATGTCTTTTTGTATTAATCTTATTTGTGTAGTTAATTCAACATAACTTCATAGGGTATAGTCTCCCCACTATATTACATTGGAACTCAATTTTAATTTGAATCCTCTATCAAAAATGGCTAATTGACCCCAAACCTTCATGCACAAGCACTACATCTTATTAGTGGACTATTTATTACATATCATTTTTGAAAAATTACCATAATAAGAATTCCTACCTGATCATTTCCATCATTCTATAAAGAGTAACATCAATCCAATTAACTCTATATTGTCATAGGCCTTCATTAAATTCATCATCTATAAGTATTTTCTCAGCTATGTATTTATTACATAATGAATTAGATTTATATAATAGACCCTCCCGATAACACCCTAGTATTTTTATGTATAAAAATTCACATCAAATAAAATTTCATTGATAACATGTGATACAAGCAACCATGACTCTAAATGAATTCTTATATAGTATAACATTTTAACTGAACTATTAAAATGGTATGTTTGAATATTAATAACTAAATTGTTAAAATTTTATGGTTTAAATTTGTATAAAATATATTCATTGGTTTTCAATTATTATGAAATTAAAATAAAAGTCAATTAAAAATAAAAGGGATGTTTTCTTGAGAAATTATTATTAGGGGAACAATGTGTTTTTATATTAATATATTAAATTAATCACTATTGGTAAAAGTTTTGAATGAAGTTTATATATTATATATTCTAAAAATTATTTTTACATTCATATAATATTTTTCAATGCATGCAATAAGAATAAATATTTATTTATGGATAAGAATATAATTGTCTAAAAGTGGTTTTCATTATGTTTCTCAAATATATTTCAAAATGATTTTCAACAACTTATAGTAATTTTATATTCAGAAATTGATTCTAGATTTGGAATCAGTAGGTCTGAATTTGGAAAATAGGGCTCTTTTTTTAGGTAATATGAATAGCAACAATGGTAAAATTTATCAACAAGTGATGTGTAAATTGGATTAACCTAGGTTAAAACTAAGTTTTAAAGTCACAATTTCTCATCATAATTACTTTGGATGAATATAATTTTAACATTATCACATTAGTCTCATATTTTAATATATTAAATGAAAATTTGTCGATAAAAAAGACCTATATAATATATATAAAAAAGAAAATACCAAATATAAATAACTTTTAAATATTAATTTTTTTATTAAATTATAGAAAATTGGAAGTTGTGAATAAATATTAATGGTTTTTTTGGGAATAATGACATTAATTTGACATTGTAAATTTAATTTTTAATTTTTAATTATTGAATATTTACAAAAAATGCCTGCCCAAACACCGACAATATATTTATTCAATTAATAGAAAAAATAGATGGTTTTCAAAATAATAAAATTAATATAATTTGGATGAATTAATGTGTTCCACAAATTTTTATGATACATATGAAATTTTATGGATTTTTTAATGGATTATATTTGATTATAATATTTTTATTGGTGTGTTTGAAGTCAAATTAAATGAATAGTGTGAAAATTAAGATTAATAGTATTTTTTTAAATATAAATATTTATTAATTTTTTTTTAAAAACATAAAAATCATGAATGAGGACTGATAACATTATCAATCATGTCGAATTAGATGTTTAGTTTTACTAGAATTTATGCATTTTAGAAGGAACCCTAGGCCGCCCTTCATTGGGGACTTAGATCATTAATTTAAAAAGAGGGTTTTTATTATGAAAATAAAAGGGGAATGGAATTTTAGAAAACATGTTTTTTTAATAATCCAATAAATAAATGAATGTGATAAAAAAGAAGGGAAATTAACAGATTTGATTAAGTATGATCATCCTAGGGAAATCTCATGGTGATCACACTTCATCACTTCAGGAGAATGGGTATAGATATTTTAATCCATGGTTTGTAACACCTAGAACCAAAATATTACTAATTTTATACTAATATACCTTATATGGTTTTGTATGAAACACAAATGAGTCACCAGATTCCGCTGTTGATTTGAATATTTATGTTAGACTTTATAACTAAAACTCCCTTAGGAAATATGCAAAGAAGTTGACATGTTTTACAAGTTAGTAGGTTATTTTAGTTTGATACCATGAAATAAATTTACATGTCAATTAATTTTTTTTAGGTAAATTCAATTTACCATTCTAAACCATGGAAACAATATAATCAAAAGGGGGAAAAAGAAGTGGTCAACAGTGTATGAAACATCACATGAATGGAACCCCAAACAATATTATATGAGTTTGAACATGGAATAACATTGTATAACTCTATTAAAAGAGAATATAAAATGATGAAAAATAACATATAAATATGTAATTTTAAAGGCCAATTAAAATAATACAAACATGAAGCTTGGGATCTTCAACACGTTCCTACTATGGTGATCACATGGAGTTTAGAACTCTAGGGAAGGGTTGGAAGACATATATGTGAAGAAGATCATCCCCAGAGCTCCAATCCTTCACTATGGCCGAGAAAAATAGATGAATGTGTCTGAGGGGTCTTTTTATGGGAAAAAACATCACATTTTCTGAAAAAATAATTCAAGTGCAAAAGGGACTATGTCACTATTCATGGATATCTTTTCCCCTATTATATATCTAGATGGTTGACTAGCCAAAATTTATTAAAATGTATTCAATGGTGGTGGTGAGTAAAAAATTTATGTTTTATATCCAATGTTTTAGGGATCATTCCAATTGGAGGTCCAAGTCTTGAGTTATGTTGTAAATAAAGAATGGTGGTCCAATATCACTTACCCAGAATTTCTTCACATTATTGTCCTCTTTTACACCTCCAAATATATTAATTATTAAAAATGTATTTATATAGAAATGTATACCACATAGATTTTAACACTCGCACAAAGTTTAATCCCAATTGGATTCACTTATTATACATAGTAGAAATTAAAATTCATATGTGTTCTCAGGATCTTGTGTAGTTTTGGCACATTTTTCTGGAATTTCATTATAGTCTCTCCAAATCACCTCCACCTATAATGAAATCATAAAAAGAAGTGAAATTATACTTTTTAAATGCGAAATAAATTATAATATTGAATCAAACATAAAGTGAGATTTGTTATTTTATTTGGAATTTTCAGTACAAAACCAGTTTTATATATTTGGTAAGGGTGAAAATGAATATTGAATCGCTACGTGATCACTCCCCCACACGTAAAAATTCACACTAACAAAACATAAAAAATAGTATTCATGGAGATATTTCCCCCATTATTTAAATTTAATATTCAATAAAATTTTGATTCATTATATCAATTTATTCCGAGAAAAAACCAGTAGAAGAATTTATTCATGGTGATCAAGAAAAAATATGTCTTATAAATTTTTTTCAGAATAAAATTAATGGAGGTTAATGATACCTATCTAAGAAAAGAATTCATAATTCAACCATGTCACTAAATCTCCGTGGGTATATGTGAAATACATTTCACTCAATTATTTCATCTTTCTATCTAGAAAATATTCATTATTTTAAAATTTTTATGCCTACTTGATTCTTTCCATTGAACATGTCTTACATACTTTATAGTCAAATTTCAATACCAACTCACTTAATCATTTCCAGAATTCAAACCATAAACTCTCAAACTAGATATCCCCATATGTTGTATATTTCATCACTCCTTTGATAATTATTTATTATTATTATTATTATTTTTTTCTTTTATTTATTTTATTTTTTAGGGTATAAAACAGTCAGATAATCAATACACATTCATTTTTCAATCTGGTACAATAATGAAACAGATATGATAAGGAATGAACTCATGGAAAATTCATCTTATAAAGCTTATAAAAATTTACCTAACTTATATTTACCTTCTATTAGGAAAGAAATATTCGAACTTCATGGTCTGGTGGAAAGATGTGTGGAGATATTAAGTGACACATTTTTTTTCCATAATCTACTCATAAAAAGGGTTTCCTTCCTCTCAAATGTTTCATAGAGATAACACCATTTATATCATCTGAAAAAACCAAATTACAGAAAATCCCACCATAATGTAAAATTAATGCTAAAATTCACATTCCATAAATGAGAAAGACTTTCATTAAATTTTAAAACAACATGGAATCAAAAATTTCAACATGATTTTTGACTAGTATCCATGATTTTTTGATAAAAAAGGGGGAAAGTTAAAAATACAATTGAACAGATAATAAAGAGAAGACATAAGAAAGGTAATGGGTATCCTAACAAACTCAACGATGTAGGGAAATGAAAAAAATACTATTTAGAATGAGAAAAAGAGAAGAAAGAAGAAATGAAATTAAAATCATAATGAACTATGGAATGTACCCACCCCAACACCTTGAGTGTGTAGTTTCCCAACTGAAATAAAAGAGAATATGGTAATGAAGGATAAAACTTGTTGGGTTTCACTGCTATGATTCTTCTTAAAGTTGGATTTCCTCCACTGGATACTTTATAAAATCCTCATAAAAGTTTTTAATTCTCGTCCCACTGAGGGTAATACTTCAACCACTCTGTTCATGAAAAACCATTATTGCATTTAAATGGTAAACACTAGTAACAATGTAAAAACCGAGCCATTGGAAACAAAGCTTACCTAGGTTGATATTTTTTGTTGAATTGTACATGAGTAGTTTCTCAAAAATATGAAACTTCAACTGATGAGCCACATCATCATGTATAACCTTTTTCTTCTTTTTTTAGATTCTAGAGTACTCATATGAACCATGCCTAATTTATTCCGACTATCAAATCTACAATTTCCTATGCTCAATGTCATTAGAGAGATTCATATTTCATTATTTAATATGCTAATATTAATTATTATATACCTCCAATAGAAATTGAAAAGGATTTACAAACACAATCCATTATGGTGAAATTCTAACTGAGGTTTTAATAGATTTTTGGTGCACCCAATGTGCATCTTCCAAGGAGAAACTAAAATATTTCATATTAGATTGGACAATTTTTTTCCCGGATTTGATTTAGATCCTCATATGAGATTTATTATTGTCTATTAATTTGGTGGTCATAGGATGTGGAGACTTTATGAACAAAACCATACATATGGATCATGTTTTTGATATTATGATTTTAAAAATGTAAGCACTTATTATAAATTATGAATTATAGAAAATAAAACCTACAAAAAATGTAAAACATCAAAAAACCAAGAACCTCTCGAGAGTCATCATTCCTAGTAGCCTTTGCCTCCACCAATTTAGATATATAGTCAACTTTTATTAAGATATACATGAAGTTAAATGAATTTGGAAAAGCCCCCTTAAAGTCAATGCCAAATGTATCAATGATTTCACAAAATAACTTGGATTTTTAGAGAATTTGACTTATATAATAGATATTCCCAATGAATTTTCATCATGTTCCTGAATTGAAAAATCAATGGGAATCTCTATAAAATTTTTCCTAATAAATATCAGATTCAATGAAAATTTTAATTGCATGTTGAGGGCCAAGGAGACTTACACAAGCCATAGTGTGGGAGAAGCTGAAAATAAAGGTGAACTCATGGTTAGAGACCTACCAAAAAACAACATGCTCACTATAAATTATTGAAAAATATGTTTCATCCAGAATGTTCCATAGTGAATCATTCTTAAGAATTTGGGGATGTAAAGTTATTAAATCATTGTGAATCCTAGATACAGATAGAAAATTTACAATGTCCACATACCCAGGGGAAATGTCCACAACATCACAAAGGTTCTCATGAGGAAATAATTATTAAATTGGGATGAATTAGTCAACATAGAGGTATAATGGTGGGGAAATCATAAAAATGTGGACAACTACCATATTTTACACTCCTATCTTAAATGTAATTTCAAGGTCAAACTCATGGTGGAGGAGAATCTTCCATGGGAGGCGGGACATAGCTTCAGGATTCGTAAGGAGAAATAAAGGGATGACGTGTCCCGAAAAAATGATGATTATTAATCCTAGATGATGTGAATGAAATTTTACCCAGTTAAACACAACAAAAAGAAGTTATTTTTAGTGGTGGTGTGTTTTTTCTTGGAAGGGTCATGTCTCTGTGAGGCATACACAATGTCATGATGAGAATTCTCAACAAATTTTGGTAAAACTGCCCCAACATCAAAGTTAGAGGAATCACAAATATTTTAGAAGGGGAGATACATCCTTGGTGGTGGGATGATGGGTGTTGATGTGAGACTCATTTTAAGTGAATTTAAACTATCTATACATTTTTATGAAAAAAATCCGAATCATTTAGTATTATTTGAGAAAAGGGAGGGCAATCTTACTAAATTCTTTAATGAATTAGCATTAAAAACCTATATGAACCAAGAAAGGTAGCACCTCAAAACCCATTTTTGGTATGAAAGCAATAAAATTAATTTAATTTTTTATTTATGAAATTTTATTACATTATTTTAAATAACATAAAATGAACTATCCCCCTCTAAACCGTGGAATGACATTAACTTAATTTAATAGAAGATATTTATCAATGAAATAATGGAAGATAGTACCCAGTTATGACCGACAGTTATTAAAGGAATATAGATAAATAGTGAAATCATCTAGAAAAACATCTATACAATTATAAAGGTTCTCATAAAAAAATAATCAATATAAACTGCTGAAAATTACCACTAGTATTACATAGAAAAAAATCCATCTATATGAAAAGATGATAAATGTACTAGTAAATGTTTTATTTTCTTGATCCTCAGAGGATATATGGATCCAAAAATAACCCAAAGAACTATAAAGAAAAAATAATGGGACTTATGATCTAAATTTTTTAACATTTGGTCAATGAATTGGAGATGAATGTGGTCCTTTCATGTGGCTTGATTCAGCTGATGGTAGTCAATAAAAACTCACCAACTATTTTTCACAAGTGTTTGAACCAGCTCATTCTATTCATTTGAAATAACCAATATTATAATTTTTAGGAACAAATTCCACTAAGATGACCCATTTACTATATGATATATGATAGGTGATATCAACAACATGTAATTTATTGACATCAAATTTTACCACTTCATGTATAGTGGGATTCAACCAGAGTTGATCTTTCCATTTGTTTTTATCCACATAATCTAAAATTATATTGTGTTTAAAAATATTTGGAATAATCCTAGGAATATCAAACAATGTACATAATATCTTCTCTTTACAATCTCTCAAAATATTGAGTTATTTTGATTCGTACTCTAGATAGAGGTTTTTGGATATGATGATAAAAAATTGGTTAATACCTTCAAGGTAATAATATTTTTTCATAATAATTATGTGGTTTTAATTTGAAAATGAGAGGTTTTTGGATTTAGGGAGGTGATTTAGGGGGAGGTATGCCCATTAATCTTTCTATATGATCAGGTTTATTCTCTAAGGTAATAGAATATATGGAAATGAGATCTACAGAATCATCGGTGGTAATGGGTACCTTATAATAAAAACACTAATCAATTAAAGCACAAAATTTACACACTTTTATACCCACAAACCACACAAAACAAGATTAAAAATCAAATAATCCATGGATAAAGAAAAGGATAATGAATTATTCTATGGGTTGAGGAGAGAATTTTGTTTGTGTGTGTGTTATTAGAGACAAATTCCATCAAATAGATAGGAAGAGTGGAGTTATATCCAATGGGTTATTACATAGAATCAAGGATATTAAAACATACCTCTTCTCCAATGAACTCCACTAAAATAATACCATTTTGAAAATTGATGATCAAATTTTATATTTTAAGGAATGACCCCTATTAAAGAGAAAAGAATGTATTTGGGTTCTTGTATCTTCCATATCAATAATATTAAATTCTATAGTGAAGATTACATTATTTAATCTAATGAGGATGTACTCGATCATTCATGATGGGTGTTTTGGGATTTAGTAGGAAATTTTTACAAAAATTACCAGTGGTTGAATTTATCCAACCTATATAGAAATATACAAGGAGTGAAGCATTAAACTAATGGATGCAACAAAATCCATCATTGAATATAAAAATAATGTCTCCCCTATGGTGAAAGGTATTGTGAAAATTATTAGATCCTATCTTTTTTGGCATTATTTTTTATATCATAGGTGAGATAGTCCTACCATGTGTTACCCTCTCATCCACCTTCAGTCATTTTATGTGGGTAGAAATTTCCTCAATAAATTTGTAGTGAGGAATTTTTTTAATTGCATCTATTAAAAGAATTATAACTTGTAACTTTTCAAATATATTCATTATTTCATTATCAATATCATCATAAAAATTTTCATAGTTTTAGAGAGTATTTGGGGGAAAGAAATATGAATGGATTGTTCAGGGGAATCCTCAATGATAATTTTTTTACCATTTTTGTGTTATATTTTCTACACAAGATACTTTATATTATTATAGAAGAAAAGGCTAAAAATACTACAAGAAAAAAATATAGGGAGGTATAAAATATTGGATACTAAGAGAATCCTCTCGAACAAAGTTAGTAACCTTGGGGGGAGGGAGACCCCAATATAGAAAAAAAGTGACCCAATCAATCAGAGAGGATTTAGATACTAAAAGTCATCCAACACATTATATTCTCTCTAGGTGTGAATAATGTTCATGTGATTACCCATAAGCCTCTTGTATCTTATATTGGTTTATTTAATAGACTGGAGAGTGGGAAATTTTCCAAAAATATTTTTGACGAGAACAAGAGATTCTATCTCAACTTCCCTAATAGAAATGCTTCATTTATTGAGAAGGAGTATCCCACTAAGCATGGTATAAGCTTAATATTGAAGTGAATCCCCACTTCCTAAAAATGAATACAAGGTTACCATGACTATTTTTTTTATATTTTTGATAAAACCTCCCCATTCATAGTACCCACACCACATGTTCCATCCATGTTCCATTTTTACCCCAAGAGGGGAGGCCTCCTGTTGATCAATTTCCCTTAATTTTTGGTGATGTTATTTGGAAGGAACATCAAAGGGGAAAGATACATGATAGAAGGAGAATTCGATGAATCATTACATAGTCTGGAGAAGTCCAAAATTTGTATCCTGGTGTTAAACACAATCACTATGATAGAAATTGATGAAAATTAGCGGTGGGTATCATTTCTAGATTTCTAGAGGAGATAGAAACCAGCTATAAAATGTAGGGTCTATGAATTTATCTCTGCTTTGGGTCCATCCCCACCACAGAACTAAACCTATAGTAGAGATTCATCTATGTAGATGTTGTCCATCCAACTAGTGAACTAGCCAAATGTGCTCCAAATTGCGTTATCCCAGTCACTATTGAAAAATAGATGTTCTGGGTATTCTGACCGAAACTCCCTACTACACAGACACTTCGACACAAGGAAGATACCTATCCTTAAGATATTATCATCAGAAGGGTAGGTGTGATGCTGAATATGCCACACCAAGAACATTTTATTCAAAGGGAAATAATTACACCATAAAGTTTCCCCCAAATTATCTTGGGTTGAATAAGTAGAATTTATTTTGAAAATGTTCATAATTTTGAACGTACCTCTAGCCATAATGAAGATGATACCCATGTATGGGTCGTCAGACATCTCAACACTATCATAAAATTCGTTCTATTCATTATCCAAGGTCTCCATGAAAAATGAAGAATGCTCGAAATCCTCCTTGAAGAAGCTTTTTGTGGTAGGGATGTTCAATAAGAAAAGAATACACCCACACCAAGTTTGATTCCAGTTACTAATATCATCCTTTCCAATAATCCATTGGGAGTGATGCTAGAGAAGAGGAATATGAGGCTAAAACATCATCCCAGTTTTAGAGGGTTTGAAACACTTTTGAGTTTTATTCCCCCCTCATTAATGGGTTTAAAAAGACTCCCCCAAGAAGCCCAATAATACTTACCATGCAGGTGGCTATCCCATAAGATGGAATTTAGAGTCCACTCAATGTTGGAAAGAACCTTATTAAGAACTTTCATGGTGGATAGAATGAGCAAGGGGATGGAGGATAGAATAGAGTTGATCAAGATGATTATACTTGCAATGGAAAGGATTTTTTCTAGTTTATGATGTGGCCCATTATTTTATCTATAAACAGGTCATTATGATTGATGTGATGGGGATTTAGGGACACAGGATCACCTAGGTAGATCATAAAGAATGTCTATTTACTCATGGCCAGACTGGTTTCTGAAGACATGATCCCTCTTTTCAGGAATGTGTTTTGCACAAAAAAGTTTCCCTTATCTTTTTTATAACTTTACCACTACAAGAATAATAATACTCTTGAATATCATTGACCCGCATGAGTGGACCTCTAACTACCATTCACAAAATACATGATGTCATCAACAAACATAAGATAAGTGATATTTCTAGCCTGAAACTTCTTGCAGAATGGAAAAACCTAACCCAACTCTAGGCAATGGTGAAAATAATGGTTGAGAACATCTTGAGAAATGATAACAAGAGAGGGATAAATGGGGTCACCCTACCTTAGTCCCCTTATTACTTTGAAAAAGAAAAAATCTTTACCCGTACAAGTGGTGGCGATCTCAGGGGAACTAAAGCATCGCAAAAGAAGATCAACAACCCACATTGGGAACACCATTGTGGAAAGGAACCTATTAATAAACCTCCATTCAATTATATCATAAGCATTGTTCATGTCAAATTTGATGGCCACATTGCCCCCAATGGTTTTAAAATTTATGTCACTAATAACTTCATAATACAAGGAAATAAACCATCAAATAGTCCTACCCTTCACAAAACCTTGTCGATCCTCCACTACCCAAAATGGGATGTAGGAAGACAGACCCTTGTTAAGAATTCCCACGAAAAAATTTCATTGAAAATTTCACAAACTGGTAGGGAAATAGTGATTCCATGAATAAGGGTCTTTGAAATTATGTACAAGGACATGTTTATTAGAACATTCCACATGAGGAAGGTTACCACACTGAAAAAATTCCTACAATGCATGAATCATAATGTACTTCCTAATATCCCATGAAATCTTGTAGAAAGAAGCTTGGAAAGAATCAGGCCCTAGATTAGTAATAAGACTACTAGACTATAATTCCTTACAAATATCTTCATCAACAGGGATCACCTAAAATCTATCATTCACATAACTAGAAACAACATAAGGAATAACATCAAACAACATAGAAGACACACTCATGTACCCACCCTCCATGTGTGGGTTAGGAGAATCCAAAATGGACTTGAAGAAGTTTTTCTCCATACTCCCAATAACATCTCTATAACCGGAAAAGTCCCATCCTCCATCTAATAATCAAGATAGAAAAGCATGTGTTTCTATATAAAGCATGCATGAAATTAACTAATGTTTTTACCCCCTTCGTGAAGCCATTTCACTTGAGCATTTTCTCTCACATATTACTCTTATTTTAACAGCAGATCAAACAAAGTATCCTTCTTACACATCAAATCAGGAAAAAATTTCATCCTATGAGTAATTCTCTAGGTTCATTTCTTCATTTTTAATTTCTAGGAAGGCTTGTTTCCCATGTTCTAAGATTCCATTTGAGATGTCTAATATTTATGTGAAGATCGATCTAGGGGTTAACTATCAGAGACTGAGTCTAGGAACTCCACAAAAGGTCTATGAAATCCAGATAATTGGCCCATAAAGCAGAAAAGAAAAATAAGTCATATAAAAACCTTCCAGTCTACAAGGAAATACACATAACAGAGTGGTCTGAAAAACCATGAACTAGGTTTGAAACATTGATATTAGGGAAAGTGGAGAGGGATGATTCATTCACAAGGAATCGGTTAGGATGACTCCAGGAGCATCAGATCCCACACTCTTTATTGCACCAAGTAAAAGGATTTATAAAGAGGCCTGCATCTAGGAGCCCATTTAGAGCAATGAATGACCTGAAATCTTGGATATCTCTTATAGGGATGGGTCAAAACCCTTTTTCTCTTCAAGATCAGAAATAATATACATGTCCCCTCCAAAAATCCACAATGGCTCTACTGGTTTGAGGGAACTGAGAACATTCCATAGGGACTCTCTACCTTGAGGGTCACATTTCTCATAAAAAACTGAAAAAATAATATCAGTGCCGCAAATTTATAGTATGATGTTGATAGATTGGTCTGTAGAAGAAATAAAAACCACTATAATTTTATTTGTCCAAAAAATCCAAATTTGAGAGATAGAGGGGGACACCTTAAGATATCTGTGGGATCTTAGGTGACCCAGAAAGGATTTTAATTTTGAAGAATCCTATTTGGGTTCCAAAACAACAACAAGAGAAATATAATGGGAATGGATCTCATTATAAATGAATTATTCTTTAACCTAAGAACCCAATCCATGGTAATTCTAAATAATAAGATTATTCATTGATGAAATAGGTGTTTGTAATTAGCCCTAAACTCATAAACCTAATCTTTTAGAGGTTATTTGAATGAAACTCTGTACTATTAATGATATCTAGTCTAAAATATAGTAGGATAGTTGATAGGGAGGGGAGAGGTAGAAGGACGTGTATGGCCAACATTCATTAGAGTAGATGGGAGACTCTGGATATTGATAGGATCCATGAATCGGGGGCCAGTAGGGGACTTTATGGAAGAAGCAGGAAGATTCACCCCCATAGGGGAGGGAGGGGGGATCCTCTAGTTGAATAAGGGGATATAAGGAGCTACTAAGGTAGTTATCAGAGGAAATATTCTTTTGGGATCTATCTGGAATATTGAGAGGATGAAAATTTGGAACAAACCAAGTGAAATAAAGATCAGGGATGAAACACAAAAAACTAACAGACCATGGTCCAATCAGTGTGAATTTTACACAAGAAAGAATGAAAAAAGCTACTACAAACTCTAAGAGGTTCTCAGATGGGAATAGGTTTGAGTGGGATTAAGATACCAAGTCCATGCATGAATATTACTCATGAAAAGGGAAAGGGAAATCATCCTGCATCTGAAGGGAGTCCCATTGTGGCTGGACGAGGTGGGGGACATATCAAATTTCATTTCCACATAAGGATCAGATAGGGGATCATATGGGTCCCTAGGATAGATCCTATCTACCAATTTTTTTGAGGAAAAAATAACTGGCCTTTGGTGGGTATCCCTCATAGAACCATCATGCACAGACTGGTTGAATCTCTTGAAAATAGGTAGATAGTGGCCTTTAATATAGTAGAAGTAGAAGTACCTTTGAGGATATGGGAAAATTATCACCTGATTCCAATATAAATTGTTATATACATTAATTATGATCCAATCCAAAAAGGATTGAAACATATCTATCTCGAAGCTAATTTTAGCCATAACTACATCCTCCATTTGAAGAGTCTAAATATCCATGAAAAAAAGGTCCCCATAGAATCTTTAGTTTCATGGAGGATGGAAACAAAATGGAAGGGTAGGGGAATTCTAGGAATACCTACACACACCATAGGATTGTATGGTTCCATCCCTTTAGGAACCTCCATCGCCTAATGAGAGTGGCAGAAATACCACTTTCCAATAGCACTCAGAGTGTGACCCAAGGATTTGAAAAGGTCCTCTTGTGAATCCAATGCTTAGAAAAAGGACTTGAAACATAAGGAAGAGACACATGCCAGAGAAATCAGCGCACATTTCCAACAAAACCTTTGATGGTTTTTAGCAAAGGTTTGTCCGCAGTGAAGTGCGTGACCAGGGTCCAGCATAAGAGATTCGACACCTCAAAAAAGGCCACCACCAGGTCGTCGATTTCTAGAGTCTTATTAGCTAGATATGTGACTATATATATAGAATAACTTTTGGGGAGGTAAGGAGCTGAATATTCCAAAAAATGAGAGAGGGCTTCTTTGAAGGACAGATGACCGCCATCTGACCGCTACGTGAAATCTGGTCCAAGCTAAGGAGGCACTTCCATTAGAGGAGCATGATTCTAAACCATCATAATGGAGAACGTAGTAGAAGGAGAGGAAACGAAAGAAGAAATAGATGATTTTTTTTAAAAAATAGGAGGTGCATGAGGCGCATTCTCCAGACCACATGAAATAGAATCCATCATTCTATTTTCAATCAACACTTCTTCTGTGATACGTAAACATTAAATATTTATTTTTGTTTCATACAAGATTATTTTAAGATTAGGGAAAGAGTGTTTTCAAAAGAGGAAATACATATTTGGTAAAATCATAGGATTTAATCATTTGTATTAATAATAGGTTGGGATGGTAGGTTCCATAACCTTGCATCTTTATCTCACTGATGATATTTTCCAATCTTCCCAAGTACATTCATAGGTTATGAATAGAATATTGTGTGGTTTTTTGGAACTAGAGGTTTTGGTATCCTTTCACTTCACTATAACCTCGAGGGTTAGTTTATACATTAGAGTAGGTGGATTATTTTGAGAAGGTGAAGGATAATTAGGTTCCGTACCTTAGAATTGTTAATGCCAATTCTACTTGGGGTTTCATGAGTTTTATCTTTATAGGTATTGAGGCTGTACCTACCACCCAGGATTTGTATTTGGACTGAATGGTTATTTCTTGAAGGAAGGTACTTGTTGTAATGTTTTCCAAGGGAATAGTCATTCACTAGACTTAAATGAATCCTAAAGTTTAGTTCACTAGTCAAAAAAACGAGTGTTATCATAACAAAGACTAAAATGTAATGGAATGGGTGGAGAGTGTGAATTTCTGTGAGTTCGACAAAATTTTCTTAGAAGGTTATGAATATCATCAAGTTTGTTTTATACCTTTTGTTCTAGGGATTAATGACTTACTATATGAACTCCTTGAGTGGGTGAAATTTCCAGTGTACCAAATTGTTACGCTTTTTGAATCGTATTGCATATTAATTCATGAGTGGAAACATGAGTTTTTTCAAAAAGGGAAGCCTGATCTATAGGTGGAATCATACAGAGATCCGTGGCGATAATTCCTTCATATAAGTATTGAATTCACAACAGTTTGGTAATTTTTTGGTGGTATAAACTTGATAAAATCCTTTTGAGTCTCTCCCAATATTCTTGAAGGGTCTCTTCTTGTGATTTCATAATTCCACATATTTCTTTTATTATTAATGAAGTTCAGGAGGCATGAAAAAAATTATCTAGAAAGGGTCGATTCATGTCCTTAAACCCCCTAATTAAGGGAGGAACATATTATATCAAGTCATTTTCTACACCATCTAGGGAGAAAGGGAATCTCAAAAACATAGTGAGGTCTGAAGTCACATTTTTAGGATTGATTGTGGAGAAAACTATGAGAAAATACTTAAGGTTTTTGTAAAGGTACCCTCCCATAAGATGATGTAATTTTTAAAGGGAGATGATGAGGTCCAATCTATACTCAATATTTGATTCTTCCTTGATGTATTCATTGTACAACGGATGGTACTCCACATCAGGGGTGGTTTGTTCATTAAAAGTTCTATTAATTGTATCCATGACTTATCGTGTTTGATTTAGTTCAATTATTAATTGGATTGAGAGAATAAAAAGTTCAAAAACAGATTCCATAGTGTTACTCTATTTTTCTTCTCTATATGAACAAATTACATAGTGTGTGTCTTTTTAATTTCTTGTTTAAATTCAATTAGTATTTCTTATCCAAATATTTTAATGAAATTATGATTTCCAATCTGATTATTAATTTTTTTGATGATTTTTTTTATTTTCAATTTTTTTGTTGAATTTGAATAAAAAAACTAGAATATGAATAGATAAAAAATATTGTTATACATCAAAATTAGATAGATATAGAAGAATAAAGAGAGGGATAATAATAAATGATGAAAAATAAAAAATGAATGAAAAGAAAAATCTAAAAAAATGGAAGGGAAAAATATTGAAATGGAAAATAAATAAAAAGGAAGTTAAAGAAATAAATATAAATAAAATGATCTTGTCCCTCAGAAATTATGAAAAAAATTTATCATTTTGTAAATCATGTCAAAGAATTTGTTTAGTTTTACTTGAATTTATACTCCATAGTACAAACCCTAGGTTATATCATGACAGAGCCATAGACCATTAATAATAAAATATGTTTTTTATTAGAAAAATAAAAGCGGGATGTGATTTTATAAAACATGGTTTTTGTTGATTTTAGAATCCTACAGCTAAAGTAATTAAATAAAAAAATGGAAATTAACAGATTTGATTAAGCCTGATCAACTCAAGAAAGAATCATGATGTTCATCCTTAATCATTTCAAGATAATGGGTATATATCTTTAAGTATCTATTTCGTAACACCTAGATCTATTATTTTTCTATTTTTATAAAAGGACACCACTTAGAGTTTGGTCGGACATAGAAATTATTCACCAAATACCGCCAACGATATGGTGATTTGTGTTCGACTTCAAAACCAAAATTCACCGAGGAACCATGGAAAACATGGAATGTTGTCTATGTTTGAATATTATTTCAGTGTGATACTGCTAAATAAATATACATGGCCATGATGGTGTTTATTTAAATTCAATATACCAATATTAACTAGACAAAAACAATAATTTTAAGGGGGAGGAAGAAGTGGTGAACAGTGTGTGAAATATCACATGAATCGATACTCCAAACATGATCATATGAGTTTGATCATGGAATAACAATACATGAATATGTAAAATAAATAATTTAATACATTTAAAAACAACATAAAAACCTAAAATTTAAAATATCATTCAAAATAATACAAACCATAATACTGAGGTTTGAACCATGTTCTTCCCTGGGTGATCACAAGGATTTTAGAACTCAATGGAAGGGTAGGAATTAATAGATGTGAATAAAATCATACCAAGAGATCGAATACAACCCTATTTTCTCAACAAATCATATAGTTCGGGTGAGGGGTGTTTTATGAAAAAATACCTCACAATTTCCCAAAAATTAGTCAAGTGCCTAGGGGACTATATCATTATTTACTAAAGAATTTATCCCTTTTTATATGGAAGTTTAACTTACCGAAAGGTTTTAAAATTTCTTTAAATTTAGTAGAAAGGTGATACATATATTATTCTATTCAATGGAGGTGGAATCACTCCAATTGGAGGGTTGAGTCCAATGTTATGACCCAAATATAGATGGGTGGTCCAATCTGACCAACCCTGAATTTCATAACATTGTGGTTATATTTTGGGACAGTAAATGGATAAATTAAGATAAATTTTCTTCTAGAAAAATATATCACATATATTTTTTCATAGTCCTAAAAATTTCTTCCCCAATTGTATTCATGTATTATCCATAGTAAAATTAAAAATTCCTTCTGTGTTCTCTGTCTCTTACATAGTTTGGGCCTATTTATCAAAAATTTCATGGGATGTCAAAATAAACTCTATCTATAATGATATACTCAAAAAATGTAAAATTACTATTTTTAATAGTTAATTAAATTATATTATTAAATCAAACATGTGGTTCAATTTTTTGTTATATTTTTAATTTTAAATACAAAACTAGTTTAATACAGTATTGTTAGGGTGGTAATGAATACCGAATCACTACATGATCAAGGGAAAGGTGGTTAATATATGGTTTGAAATATATTTTTTCATTTTGAAGCCAATTTTTACCTTTCATGTTACATTATAACCCTTTAATATTTAAAAATTATTTTCCATGGTTAAGGTCAATTTTTTAACAAAGATCTTATACCAAAAGATACTATGTAAACTGAAATAAAAAAACCTAAATAAATATGATTTTATAATGTTATTTTGACCATATACTCTTTTAATTTTAATTTATATCCATTGGGAATAATTTGGCATGAAAATAAATTTATTATATTTTTATATTTAAGGAAATTTCAAGTAACTCATCTCCCTCCTTTATAAAAGAACACTACTTGTTTATCTTATTTACACCACTTTGATCCATATATCTTGAAACATAACTATCCATTACTCATATAAATATTAATATCCATAAATATGATGTATTCGTAATCTTAAAATACCCATACAAGGGTCATTATGTAGGGGCCTGAAGGATACATACCGAAGAAGTGGTAATCATAAAACTTGACATCGTTCGATTTTTTTTCTTATACATACTCCAAATCTATTATATTTTCAATAAAATAATTTATTATGTATAATAAATATAATTAAATTATATTATTATTATTAAACCACCATTATTCACCCTCTTTTTAATCCAATGGGACGTTAATGAATCACTCGTGTGTACGTATGACTTACCATCTCCAAGTATCAATAAAATTAAATTTTCATCACTATATTTAATGGATTGGTATTATGATAGATTTATTTTTTATTCATTTTATTTATAAAATTATTATTATTCTCAAAATATGATATCACATCTAACTTCTTACCTTCCAATCCATTTCAAAATGGTAACGTCGGTTGTGCGTATGGGTTCACCACCGCCTTAACGAAGGGATGTGATCTATTTTTATTTTCCAAATTACATGGATGGGAATAAGGATATATTTAATGAAAATATTGTATATATATAATATATTGATTTTTTTTGAAAGGATAATTATTATCAACCATAATTTTTTTGATCCATTGAAAAGTGAAAACAACCTTCATCCATAAATATTACTTACCATATCCATGAATAGAGTAAATAATATTTCATTATTACATATTATAGGTTATTATTAAAATATATATAATGAATATATATTATATTTAAGTCATGGATATGATTATGGCGATGATTTAGGCATGATAAAAGTATAAGGACCTAAACTACAGAATTGCAATTCTCATTAAGAATGAAACTGTTAACACATAGAAATTTTTATTTTAATAAAGAGTTATTTGTAAATGGGTGTTGAAATGTTATAATTTGATAATATATGGTATTATGAGGATTTAAATTACTTTATAATCAATATATGGTAAATTTTAATTATATAAAAAAGAGTTTAAATTTCATTCGATATAAGTGGAACTCAAGGTAAGAGATTTAAATTACAATCTAATTTTTTATTGCGATGGTTTATGATTAAGTTCCTGATGACGAACCATTATGAAATAAATCTCAAAAAACTCATGATTATACTTATACTATTAATATTACTATAGATTAAATGTTTCCCCTTTATTTTTTGTTTCTTTATTTACTAAATAGTTCGAAATATAATTTTAAGGAGGACCCAATTTTTTTCTCTCTTCAGTTAGAAAATCATTTTTCTTTTATATACATGTTTCATATAAAGGTTTTCAAAAAATATTTTAAAATTATACTATGATTTTTAAATTTATTTTTTTCAATTTTTTAATTTTTTAGAAATATTATAAAACTTATCTTTTTGTTATTTTTTGAATGAGGTAATTTTTTACTTTTTTATGAAAGTGTGAGTGAAATGATTTCATTAAAATTATATAACATGAAAAGAATTTACCCCATTATAGAATATAATTTATTTAAATTTTAATTTACAATTTTCTATGAAATATTTTGAATAAAATTTTTTCTTTAAAATTAGGAATTTTTTTAGATTTTAAATAAGTGATTTCAATGTAAAAGAGTTATTTTCCTCCTGAATTCTTCCAAGTGATCTTTAAATGAAATGTTTCATCAGTGATGACATACTTTGTAGTTAATTAAGATATAATAGGGTTATGATCTATAAATATCATCCTTAGAATTTCATTGTATAGTTTATGATTATGATGAAAATATTTTTATAAAACTCATTCTTTTTATACGGGTTATGTTATAATAAATTGATGAAATATTTATGAAACCCCTTTATTTTCTGTCAATAATACTATATTGAAATGTTTATCAAACCCATTTATTTTTCAAGAGTTACGATTTTATGAATTGGTTATGATATTTTGCAACCTATGTTTATGGTTTTTATAATGCTATGGGTGCGGTAGTATTTTTATAACCATCCAATGCATTGGGTAAATATGGAATAGGGAGTGAACCCAATCCCTTATGATTGTAATGTAAATGTTCCTAGAATACTAATGAATTGATTTTCTAGGCTAATTATTATGAAAAATCTACAAGTTATGAGAATTTTATTATTTCAGCAATTATGTATTTTGATTACTTTATGATTGATGTCTTGTAAACCACCAATATTTTTTCCATGTCTCAATATTATGATATATGATATTTAGGGTATGTTTATAAATTTTTAATCTCATGTTTTAACAATTATATACTCATGTTACACTTAAATGATCATTTTTACCCCTTGTTTACACTTTCTAAAAATATAAGATCTCATATTCTTATGTTTTCTTTCCCGAGGTTATGAAGAGTGGTTTTATATATGATATGTGTAAATGGGTAATCATTATGAAGTACAATTTGGGAGACAATATAGATCTTTTATTAATATGTTTCATATCTACCCATGTTTTCAAAGACACTTTCCCAAAATGATTCTAACATGGATTGTTATGTTAGGTGATAAAGATTCATCCAATAAGATGTTATATATATGTATGAAAATTATGGGTCTATATACACCAACACATGGTTTATAACTCAACCACATATCCTTGTTTTATAACAGAACAACCTATCACATAATCATAATCCATTTATATGTATACTATAAGATACAAAATTTTTTATCATTACATCAAATATTTACCAGTAGAAAGGAAAATGGGGTTCATCAATATTTGAATTTAATAATCATAAACCACCATGAAAAATAATAAATATTTAATATTTTTGTCACATACCCAGTAATTTATATGAAAAATCAATCTACATTATTATAGAAAAAAGTTCATTCAAAAATAATATTTAAATATTTCTTGATGAAGAAATAGTTTTCATTTTGAAATCAATTATTTAAAATATAAAAATTTATGAAATATAATGGATTTTTTATGAAGATCCATGCTAAATTATAATGAAATCTTCAACGAAGAGCGTTTTTAGAAGGGTAGGGAAATCTGTTTGTGTGGTGTACATTAAAAAAACTCCTTTTACATTTTTGTTAAAAAGTAAGAAGCACAAAAGTTGGTAAATGATAAGAATATTCCCTTTAAATATTAGTAAATTATGTAAAAAATAATTAAAAATGAATTTAAATATTTGTTTTAGAATTTTAAAAAACATTACTGAATACACATTAAAGAAAATATAGACATTTAAGAAGATATTCTTGACTAAAGAGAAAAACAATATCAATTTTCCTTAAAAAAATTCACTCTGTAACTTGAGTACTAAAAAAGAGGAAAATGAAAGGTAAATATTTTATAAATAGAAATATGTAGATCAGAAGAGACCATATTTTTTTTCAGAGATAGATCATATATGATCACCACTAGAAATTTAAGTATAAACAACCTTGTTAAAAATGATTTTTAATGTTAAAACCTTATTACTTTAATAAAACATGATTTATAGCCCCTATGAATTAAATTACTTTTTTAATGGCCCTAATTTATATATTTTAACCCTCAAAATTTTTCCTAAGATCATGTTTCTTGTAAGAATACATGGATAGGGATGAAGGAGTTGGCTATTAAAAAGATGGAAATAGGGATAATACAAGGTGTATAAGTGTTTCATGCAATGTAGTCTGAGTTCTTAGATTTTGTAGGATGGTTTATGGGGTGTTACCTGTAATTTATTCTTTCAAGATTATATAATTTAAGGCAGCACTTTTTTTTAGTGAGATATAATGCCCAAAATTTACAAGACATGTAAAGGTTACATGCTATATAAATCCCATATGCAGTGCATCTATAAATGGTGAAGTGGATTGGGATTTCATGAATCCTACACCCTTTATCTCAATTCTAGGTGATCCAGTGGAACTATGTTCTATGAATTAGGCTTTCATTCATCATGTATTGGTTCTGGACTTATACCTTTGATCAATACTGATCCAAGTTGATCCAAGATGCATTATTTCCCCATTTCTTGTTGTTTCCTCTTTTTTCTATCTGGTTTCCATCCATTTATTCTCGCTATAATACCTAAATTGATCTCTGTTGTTTTTAATTGTGTTTTATTTGGTTGTTTATCAGTGTGGTTGTGTTATGGAAAAATTTTAGTCATGAAAATTCTTGAGGGTTAGGTTATCATGATCCACAAAATTGTTCTATTATAATATGAATAACATTGACACCTAGATTTAAGAGATTATTCAATTATTCCATTTTTTATATTTTTGAAATGGAATTTACCAAATATTTATTTAACTAGATTAAATAATTTGATAGGAATCTCATATGATGCATTTTTTATCACGATAGTGGTTTTCCTCTTGATTTTATAGATAGTGTGATATCTATTATATGATTTGTTAGCATGTTGTTATTCTTGGAGTAACATATTGAAATTGGAAAATAAAATATATCTAGAGTTAATTGATAATTAATGGATTGAAAATTTAATGATAAGGAATGTTTGTAATTTTAATTTTTAATTAATGATGATCAATTTATGCTAGTGTACATGTTAAATTAAAATTTATCTCAGTTATATTAATATAATTGATAAATAACATGAAGTACGTTTATGCCTTTTATTGATGATATTAAATGTCAAATTAATTTCCAATCATTCTTCTCTCAATTTTTGGAAACTAGTTTTAATGCTAAAATCATGTTTATATTCTGATAGATTGTAATAGATTGTTGCATTAGGATTACCATAGTTTAAACCAATAAATAATAAATTAGTTAATTCAGGATAGAATAAGTAATGATTGTGTGATAAATATAATTTCTAGGCCCTGAGTTTCCATTTTCCTTTAGATGTTCGTGTGCCTTGTGATTGGATCAATGAGAGCTAATTTAAGTATGAAGGATGAATACCTTTTTTAGGGCCTATATCTCCCTATCGATTATGCTTGTTTGTTTCCTGATTCCTTGTGATGTGATTTGGGTTGGGGATTCTGAGATGTGATATGAATGTAGGATAGATGATCCTAGGATGGGTGATGTAATGTGGTTGGGGATTCCTAGATGTTATGGTAGAAGTAGATGCCCATGATGGTGATATGCATTGAGATGTGTATATGGGTGCCCAGGATTACATCATAGATGGTGGAATAGTTTTATCTTGGGAATACCTATTGATGTGATGTTGAGAGTTTGGATACTCCTTTATGATTTTTTAAATGGACAATGGATGAGTTTCACAATCTATCTTCATTCCTTTTTCCCACTCTTGTGGTACCTGAGTGTGCTTAGTTTCAAGTTTCCTCTTGGTGGTAGCTTAGGATTGTATTTCCAGCATTCATGGATTATGTAATGATGATAATAGTGAATATATAATTCTTGTTATAAGTGGTTGGTAATGATTTAATTAAAATTTTATTAAAAGTTACTCTGAATAGACAATAGACCTGTTTTATATTAAACCTAGAGTGCATGGATTGTACTCTGATGATTAATATAAAATAATATGGAATAATTATATTGGTTAATAAATAAATACTAAATTAATAAATTTTAGGAATTGATAAAATGGAATTATGTAACTAATGTAGCTTTATTAAAATTATTATGTTCCCAAAGAATATCGGGTTTTAAAAGTGGCATATGAGAGTTCGTGCGATGTTAGCCATAGTTGAGTCTAAGAATAGGTTATAACCATAGTTTGGATTCGAGATATAATATAACTAGTATATTTTTTTTATTTATTAAACATACCCACCCATTTTGGTTAGGGTGACTAATAGCCAGTGGACTCTAGGATGGTGTTTTCCCCAACATCCTAGTAGAAGGAGGGATGGCTAACTACCCACTCTGGCCATACTATATTCTCTTGGTATTTACATGTACTGGTAAGCATGATTGTTAGATTCCCCATATATGTGTGTAGAGGGATATAATGACTTGTGGATATTTTACACACTTGTATTACCATATATAGTATCCAAATGATTATCATAGGAATGATGTGTATAGGGTATGATGGCTGGAGCTAGTTACTCAGTGTATGGACCCTAATGGCTTGAGGTATAATACTCGATGAATGATACACATCATACATGATACGGTGTTTCCCAGAAACTATTTGGTTATTATATATAATTTTTTTATATGAGATGATGTGACATATGATGTGTATGTTGTGATACCTTTCCCAGATGTCTTTGAGCTGGCTTACTTTTGGAGATAAATGGCTTAGGATGTGCGATGTTGGGGAAGAGTGTCAAAACAGTGGGGAAGTACAAGTTGGGATCCCATGATGTTTAATTATTATATTATATCTCTCTTGTATGTGAAAATTGGTGATATTTTTCCATGTTGAGGCTGGAAATTTCATATACATGTTTCAGTGATGATTTAGTTTCACTGTTGTTCACTTTTCTTTAGCATGATTTTAGTATCATTTGCGTGAGAGGATCACAAAAGGATCCTACTGAGTATACTACTCTGCTCACTATAGTGACCTAGGATTTTCATAAACGGATATGACAAATTTTTAGGTGAATATCCATTACATTACACAAACACACACCCAAGGAATGTAATAGCTTAGTTCCTTTGAAAACATTGAAAATAATCTTCTTAATTTATGAAATATCTTTAATTTCTCTTATAGAGATCTCCCGCTTTTATTACTCTTCACAAAAATACATTAAATAATCCTTTATTCATAACTTGGGGATAGAAAATATAAGAAGGGATGACATCAGATGCTCAATAAGGGTCGAAAAGGGAGATACATAAGCATAACATGGCTATAAGGGTATGAGAACATGATAATGACATTTGAAAACCACACCTGGCCTATCATAGGGTATAATCTTGATTTATGGAATAAATATTGGTTATTCATGAGAAATGAATCATAAGGGAATTAAATAACATGATCCATAAGTGAATAAAATTTTCTTAAGAGATATTTTTGTGGCATACACTTCTACTTATAATATTGTGAACACATATAAATAGAAATAGGTCCACACATTTAGTTAAGGATATGAAATTAGGACCTTACATAAACTTATGGACATGAAACCGGGTCTATGCTTAAAATTATTAAAATTCAAAAAAAGTCCATTCAAAAAATTTTGAACATATAATCGTGTTCATTCATAAAATTGTGAACATGTAATCAAGTTTAATCATAACATTATGGACAATAAATACCTATCCATATAAAATATTATAGAAGTCAAGGTTCACTTTGAAAACCATCAAAGTGAAAAATGTACCTTATTGAAATGAGTTCATTCTCATTTCCCGTCCTTTCTATCTCATGAGATATAAATGTTTAACCAATTATTTTGAGGGTGACATAAGTTCCACCCATCTTTGGTTATAACATAACTATCATCCACAGTTATAACATAACGATTGCCACATAATAAATACCATACTTAGGTTTTCCACAAGAATATAAAAAATTCATCCTAAATGAAAAACAAATTTAAAGAGGTTTCATTAAAATTTAATTATAACATAAACTAAGGAAGAGAAAAATGTTTAATGACCATTTCATAATTTCATAAAAGCATAACCAGTTGGTAAATAAGTGAGTTTTATAATCATTTTATCATGGTATAACCCGTGGAAGTGAAATGGTTTTCATAAACATATTTTTATCAAAAACATAAAAATTTTCAGAATGAATGATAATAGTTTCCTTGGATAATACCCATAGTAAATCATTGATAACATCAAATGATGTCATCTTATATGTAAAATTATTTTGAAATATCATTTAAAAAATTTATTAAGGAAAATAACTTTTTATTGTTATTTTTTAAAAAATATTTTTTAAAAAATTCATTTCATTAAATATATCCTTTAATGATTATTATGGAATATTTAAAAACCCTTTAAAAAAATTATAAGGAAAACTATCATTTACTTTTTGAAAAAAATTTACTTTATAACATTTTTGAAATCATTTTTAGAAAACATGTATTTGGACTAAAAAAAATTTAACTGAAAATATTATTTTTCTTAAAAGAACAATTTTGAACTATATAGTATATAAATATTCTAAAATTAAGGTAAAATCTATATTATCCTAAAATAAACATAGGAGAATGAAATTCATTATAATTTTTGAGAGGTAGATCCTAATATTTCAATATTGTATATTTAATCATAAAACAATCTAGATAAATGATGAGCTTGTAACATTAAACCCTTACCTCTTTAGTAACATTGAAAAATATTCCCCATGAAATAATACCATTAAAAAAGATTATAATATCGTGAAAATAATGATATTCATGATATATCATGTACAATAATCAGCATATATTCTATATATAAGAAATAGGTTGTAAATATGGCATGTGTCTCATAGGAGTAAAAAGTGACACAAAAATCCCTTATCTTATGTACTGATTCCCATTATACTCATTAAAACATGCTGTATAATAAGTATAAGTTTATCAAACCTATTTTCCAGAATAATATTAATATATATAAAAATAGATATTATTTACCTATTCCATTTTATTACCTATTTTTTAACAACTACATGTTCAAGCCACGTTTCGGAAAATAACTGCTTTGTTTTTTGTATATGTTATAATTTTTAATTTCTGGTATATTTACATTGATAAGGGATTAATAATATCCATAAGGTAACACATGATATAAATATTATATATATTTTTTAAATACATATTTAGAGAAATTAATATAATTTAGTTGTAGAAAATTAAATACACCATTCATAAAGATGGTAGGTCGTACGTACACATGAACATGATAAACATTTTATTTGTGGATTGAATGGAAAAAATTAAATGATAAATATATATATAATCAGTTAATAATCATTTTTATGTCATATATATCACCAATTATAATTAATCCATTCCTTAATGCATTCCATGTAAAGAATGAGCGAATCATATTTCATCACAAAGTTGTAGTCTGCCACACACATGAGTGATGTTATCGTATTCCCTAAAAATGGATAGTATGAAGGAATATGTAATATAATACTTAAATATTAATTATTACATCACAAATATCAAAAATATAATATATAAACTATAACTCTATCATGATGTCTAAATGTTGGAGGTGGTAACGAAAAAATGAGCGACATAGGTTCGCGACATCGTAGTGTGCCATACACATGAATGATGATTTTGTAACAAATTTTATAAAAGTGGAGATGGTTTTAGGTCATTAAATTAACATAAAAAAATATAATTATATTTAATATTCTTATGAATTTATGAAATCATGATATAATAAACGCCGATGGGGGTGGAAGAAGAAATAAAAAAACCCTTATTGATGAACAATACCTCTTCTTCGGGTATCCTCCTTATGTTTGTACTTACAGCCTTCCTCGAATGGATTTATATCCAAAATAGTGACTTTAAGATTATATTATGTAATTATGGAAGTGATATTCGTGGGGTTTGGTCGAGAAAATTGGTTTGAAAGGTGTTAAAAACTATAGGTAGTGAGTGCCCTTTTATAATTGACGAGGAGTGTCATTTTTGTAAATACCCAAAATAATTCACTATTAGAAGGTGGGGAATATCTCATGTGGCTAAAAAATTAATTAATAATGATGGTTAAGGATGAATTTGTTGATAAAAACCTCCAAAACCCAAGATAAATGTAACACCCTTAGATTTAAAATGAATAGTATGTTCTATAGCTTACGTTACACAAAACATCAATCTTAATCAAACAATCAAATATTAATATTTAAATATGATAGTAATCATCTATGAATTGGAATTGAGGGAATTAATGAGACTTTTTAATTTATTAAAATATAGTTTACGAAGTTTTATAAAATGAATTAATTGTTTACCAATTAATTAGAAATGAAAATAAAAACCGATTGAACATAAAGGATGTATTTTTATAAAAACATTATTTGTATGCCTACGATGAAATTTTATCTTAATAAATTAAATTTATCACTAATAGTGAAATATATTAATGAAATTTACAATTTATACAATCAATAAATTTTTAAATTAACCAAATAAGTTTTATAGGATTAAGATAAGAATAAATCCAATTTTAAGCATTATAAAGCAACATTTTTCTAAAATGAACTTTTACTACCTTTTAATTGTGCCCAAATTTAAAAAAAGTATTTATAATTTTATATATTTTATTTTATAAAATATTATTCATTTTTCTAAGTGAGATATAAAAACTATCATGGGGTGAATTTTTCATATTTCTCTAATAAGTTTTATTTTTTTACGAATTATGAGAAATGATGCATTTAAATTGAAAACTAACTTTTCTTATAAATAATTTATAATGTTAGATAAATTTTAATATTTTTAATATAAAATTAGTTCAACAATATATCAATAAATCCAATTTATTTCATTGTAATCAATTTCACTTTGAAAGTGTAGATGAATAATATTCCAATCTTTTAAACTTTCTCACTTTAAAAACATTCTTTCCCATTACATATGTTTGAATAATTTTAAATTTAATTCTACTAATTATTTGAATTGAATTTTTTAAATTGGATTAAATATTTTTAATAACAAATAAAAAATAATGTATTAGGTTTATTTTAATTTTTTCCCATAAAAATTTACCTTGTTAAAAAGAAATTTTTACTACGGTATTGGTAAAATAATACAACAGTTTAAAGTTAATGGCTTAAAATAATTAAAAACATAAAACATTTAATGGGGTTTTAGGTATTTATTAAAATTAAACCAAATTTAAAAAATAAATTATCATTAAAAATCATGGAAATTAATTCCACGGCAGTGTAGTTAGATTTTAATATAAAATAACAATTTTTTAATTCCTTAAAAACCACCCATCCTCAATTATATATACAATCCCCCATCACCCGTTTACCTTTATAAGACTTATAGATTATAAAATATATTTCAAAAATCACTCATAAAAACTCTAATTATGTACAAGTGCTTATGTAATCACCAAAAATACAATTCCAAGGTCTTTAAGGGTTCCTTCTAGGTGGGGATATTCCATAGGTCATTTTCTCAAACCACCTACATTCTTTTTTTATTTAATTGTACCTTCAACTAAACTCCTCCATAAATCAAGGAATAATAATTAAATAATCATATAAGTAATAGAATTTTTTGTTTCTAATTGAATATATTATATATATTTCTTTTTTTACCTCCTCTTATTTAGTGAAAAGAAACCATCGTTATATGTATGATGTTTAATTGGATCCATGAATAATGATTTTTCATTTTCCATTACAACCATAAATTTTGGTCATAAAAGTATTATCCTCATAAAATAATATTTTAAATATTATATTATAACCCATTTTATTTTTGGGAACCAATATATTCATTATATTGAATAAGACAAAAATAGTTCATGATGGTCAGAAAAACTACCAAATTAAACTAAACATTTATCATTAACATTTTTCAAATAAATAATCCTCATTTATGAAAAAATTATATATGGTAACATTTAAAATTATTTAATTAAATTGATACCATTTCATTTAAATTATGGAGTTTTATTTCCATTTTACTTGAAAACCACTAATTATACACAAATGAACCAGTCATGAAACCATGAAATGAGTGAACCAAAAACAATAGAAATAATGAAATATTACTAATTAATGGGTGGTAATATATTATAAAAGTATCATATAAGGTATTATAAATATGATAATATTTCTGGAATTAATTAATAACATTCCATGAACAATTTTAAATGAGGTTAATTTATGAACCACAAATGAGAAGCGTCAGGTAAGGGGTTTCTCGTCTCACATTCACATCTGTGAGATATATGCATTATTCAAAAATTATTCCTTCTGTGTAATTTATTTACTACCATTTGATATATAATATTAATAATTTAATTATATTCATGGTATTTAATGTTTAATTTTAAAATTATTAATTTTATTTTTAAACAATTCGATTGACTACAAAGTGGTAAGGGAATTCTAAACCCAATTTCCATTATATAGGTTAAAGTTATACGTGCTTGATTATGTCATGATAATATTATATATTAAATGAATTTTTAATATATTAATTTTTATTTCCACGTTTTAACATGGATTTATATTTAATACACATTTTCTATTCCTTTTATCAATGCTCAGTATAATGATATGGTATTTACAAGGGAATTTATTTTAAAACAATTTCTTTTTTAGATTTACATTAAAAATATACTTTAATCCATGTTATTATTTTCTAAAATTTATTCCAATAATATTAAAATTATGTCCATATGATTATTTATTGTCACTTATACTCATTTTTTAATTTTTAAAAAATTGTTTGGGTGGTGTATTTTTTTATTTCGTAAACATGTTCCTTTGAGACTTTTCCCAAAAAAATATGGAAAGAATGTTTTTTAACACATATGGTGTGAGATAATATTCTCACCATCACAATTACATTCATATTTAAATATCCATTTAAATTTTTACATGGTTATTCTCATAGATTTTTTTCCTTCATAATTTCTCAACATTCTAAAATTATGTTGTCTTCAATGTGAAGAAGGGTATTTTCCTAAATAATTTTTCAATATTCTATTATAAATTATTTTCATCTATATAAAAATAAATTGTTGAATATTTTTATTCTTTGAGGATTATATTCTATGATACCATCTCCTATAGTTTATTAAATGGTTTATTTTTAGTTTTACTATGGTTGTATAAATATTTTGTATGACTGTTTATTTATTTTGTCAAGGAGTGTTGATTTAGTTTTATTATTTATTCATGTGAGAAATGAATTGGGAAAATTAAGTGATCATAGGGGACTGATATAGCATATTGATTCATTAGTAGGTCTCATGAGACAAATTAGATTTCCTTTTGTTTAAGGCTTTACCCATTTATAAGATTATTTTAACAAATCCTTGATGATGTTAGACTCTTAGTATTTTTCATTGACAACATTAGATTCTAGTCATGAATCCTCAAGGGTATCTTCACATGTCTAGAATTATGAATTCCATAATTTTGAGAATATTTATTAATTTTCATGTGATTGTTTAATTATTAGAATATCTATGATTTTAGTTTTCTAGATCATGTGATTATTTATATAGAATTATTTGACCTTATTTTATTATATCCATATTATGATCATGTTATTGATTAAATGGAACATGTGTTACATTATATACCTTTACATTTTATTAACTGTTGTTGATTCAGGATAACTTCCCTTATACTTATCCCTTAAAAAGTATTTAAACTCACCCATTTCTTATTTTTTATTCATCCATAGGATGCTAATATGTTTATTATGATTGATATATTTGGATAAGATAGGGTAATAATGTTGTTAAAAAAGGGATTTATTTATTATATTTTATGTTTTCAATTATAATTTATTATCTGTGTGTGTATCTAGTTTTCCAAAACTACTAAACTCTTTGGTCCCTTTTTAGGAGATTCGTTGTATATTATTCCAATATAATAAATTAAACACCCACTCTGGGATACTATGGTAGGGGTATTTATAGATGGTGTGAAGGGAAGCTTAGTAGAAACCACGTGAAATGGATTTTAGAAAATATAGATTAGAGAATGAAACCCTCTGACTAGATTTTGAATTTTATCCAAATAAAATAAACATATGATTTAAATATTTGTTACACATAAATTTTCAATTTATGTTAATTGAATCACCAGTTTTGAGATTATAAGTTATATTCCATAATTTTATGATCTAATATGGTTCCATTATTTAGATATATAATTTTCTTGAAGTAATGGAAACCACATCAATGAACAAAATCCAAAGAGTAAGAATAATTGATTATTGGATTGTCATAAGCCACTCTATTGAAGGGAAGTAGTATCCCAAAAATTAACATCATATAAAGAAATAATATCATGTGAAAAAAATTAATAAATAATTATTTATGTATTACAATTTTGGATGGAAGCATTCGAATAAGTGGATAATTGGAAAAAAGATGAATAATTAAAAGAAGAGAAAGAAGGATTTTTTCGTTATGTGATAATTATTGAAAGAAACACCCTAGTAATTGTTTAAAGGGAATGATATTTCTGTATTGGTGTGGAATTAATGGTCACCATGATGGTGACTGAAATGGTATGAAAAATGTTTCAAATATTCAATGCTTCAACTATAAAAATATGGAGCACTACCCCAATAAATATTCTATGCATTAATGGAACATAAAACAAAAGAAACTAGTGGATCAGGTTCAATATTATTTTAATAATATATATTAATGGGAATGATTAATTTTTTTTGTGTATTTGGATCCATGAAATATTTTGTAATAGTATTATATTTATGATATTATTGAAACATTTATGAATTGTAATGCAGTGCTATTTCTTAAAGTATTTGAAGGAATGTGTGAATGGTACCAAGAAAAATGATTTTGTGGATATGTTATCTATCTAAGAACACATTTTTTAAGGAATTATAACCCTTAATATGTACCTAATGTTGTAGTAATAATGATGGAATGAATATATGATTGATATGGACAAATTAAATTAGATTTTAATAACTACCTTAGAACTGATTAATTATTTTCTCACAAGGTTGTTTATTTTAGCATTGATGGAGTTGATGAAATTTTTGTATTTTAGGAAAATAGCCAATAATATGTGTTTTAATTAATAAACATGGAAATATTGTTGTTTTTAATAAGGATTTATGGTATTCAAGTCATTACCATGTTTCAGGAGTATACATGACAAAGGTATTCACATATTTGGTATGTGAAGATTAAGATCCACTTCAAGTTGTTTGAGAGATTAATGTTAAGTTCATTTTATAAATTCATTATCCATATTTATAAGGTTTTATATCTTTATCTTTTGGCAGATTCATATGGTTAACCATTTATAAAATTGTATAATTTTAACTTTGGATGAGGTTTTAGAGATTAATTAATTTATCCATATTGGATAACTTGTCCCAACACTATTGATTTTTGGCTAACAGTTTGAGTAAGGAAGAAAACATTATCACTCCTTATGGATGTTAAGATCTTTTAAAAGTGAATTTTATTACTTCGGGCACTAAAATTTATTTTTTAATATTCATTTATTTGTATAAGGGATGAAATACCTATGTAATTTGTCACAAATTAACCAAAGACTCTATGAAAGAATGATGAATTATGTAAACAAAAAATGAAACTTATGAGATAACCTTTTAGGTCAAAACATTTCCTTAATTTTTAATATATTAAGGATATTTTTGAAATATTAAGGGTCATATTATTACATTATTATAAATGGACAACCCATCATAGCTGTTAAGGCCATGAGACTTGAACTGACAACTGATGGGTGACAATGGCGCATATCATACCACTCCACTATGTGAATCCCTTCTTAATATAAAATATATGTATTTATATAAATTACATGAAAAATCCATGATAATTTCATTTTTGGAAACCTATATAATTAGGATAAATAAAATATTTTGTAATATTGATTATGGAATAAAAGTTGAATTGTCTGTTGAAGAAAAAGATGAGTTTCTAGTGGAAATTATTAAATGGATGAAAATCTACCTATAAAGTAAGTATATTTCATTATGTTCATGATATATGAAGTATAATTATTCCTAAACTCTAGGTAAATTATTTTGTAATAAAAACATTTTCTTTCATTTTATTTTCATAATTAGAAATTAATGGAATTCTAACCCATCAGTGGTTTATAGTTTTGTGACATTAAACATTATAATTACCATGTCATCTATCACTATCCATAATAACATTAATGTTATATTTCTCTTCCATGTCCATGTTTTCACTTCCCATTAATTTTCATCTATATAGACACATAGTTTTGTGGTGATCACCACATTTTTCTTTACCACTTTGAAGAGAAATTTTTGTTGACCCTTTTATGATTTGGGATTCCCATAAGGGTATTTCTAAATATCAACTAAAATATTACCAATCAAAATTTCAAATTCAGAGGATTTAATTTATTGAGGTATGAAAGAATGTGACACCCTAATATTTTAAAATTACATTATGTTCAATAGCTTATGTTAAACAGAACACTGATCTTAGAAAAATTATGAAACATTATTATTCAAGTGTTATATTTATCACCTAGCCTTTATAAAATTAATTAATTTGTTACCAATTAATTATAAATTAAAAAAATTGAACATAAAGGATGTGTTTTTATAAATATCACTATTTTTAGGCCGAAATGGAATTTTATCATAATAAATTAAATTAATCACTATTAGCTAAAGATATAAATGAAATTTATATGTCATATATTCAGTCAAAATATTTTTAAATTTATAAAATAATTTTGATAAGCTTAAAATAAGAATAAATTCAATTTTAAGCATAAAAAGATATTTTTCAAAAAAGACAATTCCTTGCCTTTTAATAGGGAACTTGTTTTAAAACTAAACTTTGAAACTTTTATAAATTTTATCTCAAAAAATAAACTACAATTTTGAAATCATGATATCAAGATTATCATAGGGAGTTTTTTTTGTATTTTTTATAAGTTTCATTTTTTGTTGAAAATTGAAAAATTCTATATTTGAAATGAAAAATGTCTTTTTATATTAATAATTTATGATATTAATTTATATTAAAAATTGGTTTTAATGTATAATTAGTTAAATTATACATAACCGAATCCATTTTTGGTCATTTGAATCAATTTCAAATTGATATTGTATTAAAAAACATTTCAATGGTTTGAGCGTTTTCACATTTAATACTTTCCCTCTCATTATGTCTGTGGGGTTTGTTTCAAATTTGAATTTTCTTATTTTTAAAATTCAATGTGGTAAAATGGTTTCTATATTTTGAATTAGATGGCTAAAATTAATGTTACATGTCAATTTTATTTTTAGTGATAAAAATGTTACTATGGTAAAAAGAATGATTTACGAGGAAATAGGTAAAATAGTAAAATGACTTGAACATTTATTAAAACATTAATCATCAGATAATTAATGTAAATTGATGAAACCCTAATGTGGTTGGCTTTAAATATAAAATAATAATTATTTAATCATTTAATTCCGCATCTCCTCATGTATAAATACCACCCCTCACCATCCCATTATCTCTCAAAAGACTTGTAGATCCTAAAATATATGTCAGAACCTCTCCACCAAACTCTTACCATATCCATGTTCTTATTGTATCAACAAAAAACCAATACCACAGACTTTGAGGCACCATTTAAGGAGGTGGTATTCAAGAGACAATTTTCTCAAACCACCTATCATATTTTATTTTCTTCTTCTACCTTCTGCTAAACTCTTTCATCAATCTAGGATTAATAATTGGATAATTTTTTACATTATGTAATTTTATTTATATAATGGAATATATTATATTGACCCTGTTTATTACATCCCCTTATTCCATGAAATGAAACCGTTGTCCAAATTTGGATAATTAACTGTCTTCCAAAATAATGATTTTTCGTTATCCAATACCACCTTTATGGCTGGTTATAAAAGTATTATAATTTTTAAATAAGGTTTTAAAAGGTGTATTATACACAATTTGATGTTTTGGATTTAAAATATATACATAATATTAAATACAATGAAACAATTTCATGATGGTAAATTAAAATACATACTAATCATTATGATTTTATCAAATGAATCATCCCCATGATAGAAATAAAAATGATATGTGGGACCCCATAAAAGTATGGAATTGAATTAATACCATTTTATTTCACTTATGGAGTTTTATTTCCAATTTAAAAGAAATTCCCTAATTATAAAAAAATAAACTGATCATGAAACTATGAAATGAACAGCCCAATAATAATAAAAATAATATAATGTTATTAATGAATGGGTGGTAAGATTTTATAGAAGTATCATATATATGTATTATAAATATTATTATAGTTATAGAATTATTAAATTTCATTTTCAAACCATTATAGATGAGTTTAATGTATGAACCACTAAAGAGGAGGTGTGTGGTAATGGGTTTCTCATCCCACTTTTACTTCTGTGGGATATATGAATTATTAATCACGTATTAATTATGTGTGGTTTATATAATAAATTTTATATATAATATCATTAATTTCATTATATTCATAATATTAAATGTTTTATTTGATAATTATAAAATTTATGGGTATACAATTTGATTGATTACAAAGTTTCAAGGGTATTCTTAACCATATTTCCATTCTTTGGGTTAAACTTCTACTTAATTTATTATGTCATTCTAAAATTATCTATGAAATGAGTTTTGAATATATTATACTATATTTATAATTTTTTGGAGTATTTATAGTTAATACAAATATTCTATTCATTTTATCAATGTTCTATTTAATGATATATGTATTCATAAAAAACATTCATTTAAATAATTAGCTTTTTATAATTTATCTTAAAAATATATTTTTGTTCCATTTATGTGTTTTCTAAAATTGTTTCCATTTTTTTAAATATCCTTCTATTTTATTTTAATTCTATTTATACTCATGGTTTACTTTTTACAATTTTTTTGAGTGGTATATTTTTTCATTTTCTAAACATGGTTCTTAGACACTTTTCTGACATAATAGAAAAGGATTTTTTTACCCATATAACATGAGTCACCTTTCCCAACATCATAACACCATAATTCTTCAACGTTACCTTTAATAATATACATGGTTATTTTCAAATAAATTTTATCTTTTATAATTTTACAATATTTTAAAAATTAGTTGTTTTCAAAGTAATGAAGGTTATTTTCCTCATGAAATTTTAAATGATATCATTCAAATTATTTTCATCTATGTCAACATAATATTTTGAATCTTATGCTTTATTGAGGTTGACATATTATGGTACCATATTATATAGGTTAATAAAATTGATATTATAAGTTTGAATAGGTAAACATAAATACTCCATATGACTAGTTATTTATTTTGTTAAGGCATGTTGATTTAGTTGTATTATTTTTTTAAATTAAGAATGAATGGAAATTGGTAAGTTATAAGCATGGATCATTATAGTCCCTTTATGCATCAATAGGTATCATGAGAAAAACTAGGCTATGTTTTCTCCCAGTACCGACCCATTTGTTATATTCATGGCATGAAGTTCAAATACCTTTAGATTCTTAGCGTGAATCCTTGATAATATTATATTCTTTGAATAAAGCCTTCTCAATATGTTTGAGATGTTTGACATTATGCATTCCATCATTATGAAATTAGTTATTAATTTCCATGTGATTATTTAATAAGTTGAATATCCACTGTTAGAGTTTTCTAGATCTTGAGATTATTTATATTGAATTACTTGATCATTTTTTTTCTAGAAATATTATGACCAAGTTTTTTATTCAATGGAATATGTGTTAGGTTATTTAAATTTCCATGTTATTACTGATTATTGATCCATGTTAGCATCAACTACTCTTACCCTTTAAAAAGAATTTGATCTCACCCATTTCATTGGTTTGATTTTTCACCAAGATTCCAATAGGATTATTATGATTTATATTAATGGATAATATAGAGGAATAATGGTGTTATCAATGGAATTTTTGTGCATTATTATATGTTTTTAATTGTAATTTAAGATCTTAGTATGTATCTTGTCTTCAAAAAATAATAAACTATTCAGTTCTTTGAGAAGCGATTCCTTTTATGTTATACCAATGTATTAAATTTACCACTGAATATTGGATACTGGGTTTAGTTTCTTTACAATAAACACATTTTTGTTCAAGTTATTCATTAGTCTTCAAGTTTGCTAAATTTTATTATTATAGTTTTTACCAATGTAGCTCAAAACGTTTTTTACCTATGTAATTTATCCTCTTAGAATAACATTAAAAGAAAATTATTATATAATTTTTTACCTAGTTATTCTAGATATGAAATCCAATTTATTGAATAAAATTTCTATATGTGTGGAAAATTAATTTTACCCAAATGCATATAATGCCCACAAATCTGTTGTAACCTCAATCACAACAAATTATTTTAAGTGTTTTCATTCATAATAATTGTAAAAAATTAATTTTAACTTTTAGATAAAATAAATAATGATGATATAAAATGTGAAATATTTTTCCAAAGTTACAGTCATAGAAGTAGCATAATACCATTTAAAAAATAATCCTGCAGACATGATGAGATTGATGTTTTTTAAGTGGAAAAACTTAAAATGTTTTACTTATTATTACATCAATTTTCTATATGAAAATGAATCAAATGAATTAAATTCTATTAGTATAATTATAATTGAACTAATATTTAATTAAAAACAAATAAAAATATAATTTAACTTCAATAACTTAATTGAATGAAAAGGAAATTTTCAATTAAAATTTAGCATTTTTACCGTTTCATTAAAAAAATAATCATTTTTAGAATAATCTCATAATGTCACCCTAAGATAATTTTGATAAGAAAATTTAAAAAATTAACCATATTTTTTAAAATAAATTTTATTGAATGGTTTGAAATTAGTTTTAAAATAAGTGTCGCATAGAAAGGGAACAAAACTGTTGTTTAGAAAAATACAGTTTTTGAGCATATAATTGAAATTATTATTATATCTTGTCTAGAAAACACAAAAGATAAATATTACCCATTTAATTTTAAATATAAAATATTAATTTCATTTATATTGGTCCAAAAAAGTAAATTTTTTTAATTTATTGTTGTAAAACATATTTATGTGCATAAAAAAATCTTTAGAGAACGATTTATTATATTTTCAAAATTATTTAATTTTAATTTATATTTATTTGGTGATGGAGGAATTATTTATAAATGTGTGTGTAAATTATATATTTTCATTCTTTCCTTAATCCTTTTAATTTCCTTAATTCCAATGGCTAGGTGATAACTATCATATTAAATAATAATATTTAAATAGTATGTCTAGTTTGGATTAAACATGGTGTTGTGTGTAATGTACGATAAACATGGAATTGTGTGTAACACACAATAAATATAGAATTTAATCTAACAAAATAAAAAAATAGGGTTTTACTTAATGTAAAATACAATAAATATTAAATATATTTTAATTTTTTTTTAAAATATTTGGGTGTTACAATATACCCCCTTAAAATGATTTTTCCACTCAAAATTCATCTCATCCCTCAAGGTTTGAATATTTGAAAATTCTGTAACAGAAATACCTCATCATAAAAGAGTTTCAAAAATAATAATATGGAAAATGAGAAAGATATGTGTGACGGTCATCTAGAATAATACATTCTTAGTTTCCAAATTGGAGAACATGTTTCGGAAGTGAAAACATATACTTAGAATAAAAAAGTAACACACAACTAATGAGGTAGAGTGATAGGAAACATGGTAAGGATAAATTGTAAAATCACAAACCCATAAACAAATTAGGTGAGAAAAAGTTAATTGGTGTAATAAAAAATTATGATAACATGACAACATTTTATTTTAAGATACCTTTCATAAATTTAAATAATTTTTGATTGATTTTATTCTATTTCAAATGTGAAATATCATCTATTGGTTAGGCTTTAAAAAATATACAATTCATCCCTTAATCAAATAAATAAAGGTGAATCTATTATCCCCAATGTACTAATGAATCATATACTAGATAATAGAATGATAAATAATTACATCTATATTTATTTAAATGTTTTTAACACTATTTGTTTATTATGGATAAATATTGATTGGTTGAGGTAATAAATTATTATTTAAAATCTCATACATAGTTCAAAATAATATCTTCCATAAATGGTTTACATTAAAACCCTTATAAAATTTAAAATCTATAAATAATATCACTAAATTTATAAAAAGAAACATAAAATTTAGACACCATTTGTGAAAAAGTAGCTCTTGATTGACACATTCCAAACATGTGAATACATTAATCATGAATTCTATTTGATCATGGTAATAAAATGAATTACCATAAAATATTTTGAAAACATTCCTTCTTCCTTATTCTTAAAATAAGACATAAATTATTTTTATATATTTCTTGAATAAAAAAAATTATGTTAAATCCATCCATAATAGCATAAAATAATTTGTCTACATATCATTAATTAGTTCCAAGGTAATAATTACTATCCAATTTAAAAGTTTCATATCCAACATATGTTTATCCAAACATAATTATCTCAACACCTAAAACATAAAAAGGGTTATATTCCCTTAATCAAAATATTAATTTTCTTGTCCATCAGTACCATTTAAAATATTATTAAAAATACTATGTTAAACATTTATACAAAAATTTAATATATATATTATGATAATTATATAATAATTATGAAATTATAATACTTAAACAATTTAATTATTCTACCTTATCCTTAAGAGAATAACTAGGCTTTATCATCTCATTCTTTAATAATTCATTTCTTTCATATTTCATTTTAGTCTCCTCTTCATCATCAGTATAACCATTAGTCGTACCACCTTTCTGATTCACCTCATGATAATTCACCCTTTGAAATTTATTTTCATAAATCATATACCTTCCATAATTGAAACATTCAACCGTTGATGATATCTCAAGGAGGCCAATATTATTATTCATTGTGTCAACTCAAAATTTCCTTTTTTTGTTGTAAATTATATGATTTGTGTCCTTCTTTTCTAAACTAAACTCATCTTCCCCTAACTCTAAGAAATTACCTAGAGTTCTTTTTTCCATGTTCTAGACAAATAGGAATCTAAATCTTCTTTCTTCTATGGTAACATTACATAGACCCTCGATGAACTATGTCCCTCTATTTTTAGTGAGTCTGAGAGTTGGTTAAGGTGCAAATTCTTAATCATTTTCCTTTATAAATAATTATCTAATATATCATTATACTTTGTAATATTTATCGTTATATCCATAATCTCATCAAAAAAAATTCCATCATATTCAATTTTAAATTTCTTTATCCTATTTATCTCCATTAACTAAAACCAACATAAATTTCATGATAAACACTAATCATTTTTAAAAACGACATAATAAATTAAATCACTTATTGGATTTCTAAATAATGACACAATATATTTAATCTATGACTAATTAGGTTTATCATCGGTTATTCATAGTCATAATATACTTAAATACTTCATGATGGTTTATAAAGAGTTTATGAATTTTCAAATCATATCCACTTGGAGTTTCAAAATAGTGTTATGTAAGAAATGTTTTCATGTACCAGTTCCTGATTAAGTGTTTCTCAATATAGTGTTTTTGTGGTTGTTACCCATAGGAACATATATTCTAGATCTATATCCACTTGTAGTATCTAGATAGGGATGTATTTCTATGAAAGCACACACTCTATACATTAAAAAATTCTAATACATTTCACTATACCTTGAATCATCCATAGACTTATCTTTGAATATTTATATATGGATATCAATAAGGTCTTATCAACATAGTTTCAAAAGGTTATCCAAACCATTGCTTTGATACCTGTTATAGAAACCCATGAATTTTAGAAATGAATATGAAACGTTTTTAGATGAATGTTAATTATATTGAAAAAACACATGTCTGAGGACATTAATAGTTTAGTTCTTTTAAAACTTCGAACAAAATCTTATTAATTCATTATAGATATTAAATGTATCCCATAAATATCTTCTCATTTTATACTCTTCACAAACATACCCTAATTAAAACATTCTCTATAAATTTGAGACTATAATCAAAGGAAGGGGTGATCTTAGATGATCAATATGGGTAAACAATGGAAATAAATAATCTTATATTTGAGAATAAGGTCATTAGAACATGAGGATGATATTTAGAAACCATACTATTCCTATCAAATATAATAAAATTGATTCCTAGAATAAATATTTGATAAATCATAAGGGAATAAAAGAAATTGATCCATGATAGCATAAAATTAGAATAATACTTAGTTTTTCGGAACACATATATGTTTATAAAATTTTTAACATATTTGAATATAAATATGTCTACTAATTAGATTATGTCCAAGAAATCAAGGCCTCCCATAAACATACGAACATAAAACCAAGTACAAACCTATCATTATTGACATGGAAGACAATCCTATACATAAAACTATGAACATTTAATACGCATAATGAATAATATTGTGAACATTTAATCATGATCATTCAAAAAATTATGTACATAATGTACTGCTCTAGAGATAAAATCATATTAGTAAAGGACTGGTCCTAAAGAAATCATTGGATACAAATTCCCTTATTAAAATAGGTTCACTCACCATTCCAGTCCTATCTATCTCATGAGATATAAATAATTTCCAATATAATTGGTGGGGGGAGATATAGATCCCAAACATATTTGTTTATGACATAACCACCATCCATGGTTATAATGTAACCACTTTCACATAATGAAAATCACACATATGGGTTCCAAAAGATAATAAAACATTAATCCTTTCATATACCATGAAATGAAATGGTTTTCATAAAACTTTATTCATTAAATAATATATAAAAATTAAATGTCTTTCATAATTATTTCATCATTTCATAAAATCTTAACCCATTAAAAATGAAGGGAGTTTCATAACCATTTTATCATTGTATAACCTATAGAACAAAATGAGTTTCATAAACTTCTTGTTAGAAAAATTATAAACAATTCATATAATGAATTTTAATAATTTCCTTGGATTATACACATGTAAAAATTAGTAACATCAAACATTCTATGTTATAGGGAAAATTATTTTTAAATATCATTTAATATTTTTTTGGTAGAATTATATTTCTTTGAAAATCTTTTTTTTGAAACATAATTTTTTTTAAGAAACTATTTACATGAAAATAAACATGAAATATTATAATTTAATATTTAAAAATAGTTTAAAACATTTCTTGTGTAAAATATACTTTCATCTTTGAATAACACTTTTAAAACATTTCTAAAAATCATTGTTTTGGGAGAAAAAGAATATTCGACCAAATGGTTGATTTTTCATAAAAATATCATTTTGAACTCTTGAGTACATAAATTGAGGAAAATGAAGAAAAACCTGTATTATTAAGCCATAAATAGTGGAGAATAACATTCAATATAATTATTGAAATTTTGATCATGGTATTTCATCATTGGATACTTAATCACAAACATTCTCGTTTAACGATGAAACATTAACATAAAAACCATACCACTCTAGTAAAAATGAATCATAATCTAAATGAAATAATAACATTAAATAAACTTAAAATATTCATAAAATAAGGAAATTAATGTTATATTATGGAAAATTTGAAGTGTGTACACCACATAAATGAAATAGGTGGTGAATAAGGCATGTGTCTCATAGTAGTAAAAAGTGAGACATAAATCTCTTACCTTAAGTCTTGACTCCCGTTTCACACATTTAAACCAATTTTATAATATATATAAGTTTATTATAAATATATAAATGAACAATATTCATAAATATTATACCATATATGATTCATTTATTCCCTTTCATTACTCACCTATTAATAATTTCATGTTAATGTTACATTTTGGAGAATAACTGCTTTGTTTTTCTTGTATATTTTGTATAGTTATATTTGGTCCACTAAAATTGATCATGGTTTCATAGTATTGATAATTTAAACCGTGATATAAATATCACATGTATTCATTAAACATGTAATTATAATAAACCATAAAATATAGTGACAAAAAATTAAATACACTATTTATGGAGACGGTCGACTATAGGTACTCATGATCTCTATTTCCATTTTCTTGTTAGATCAAAATAAAGTAAATGATAGATATATATGATAATTAAAAAATCATTTATATGTCTTATATATCATAAATTTTTATTAAACCCATCCTCAATAAACTCCATGTAATGTGTGAACAAATCATATCGCTTCGCGAAGCGATACTCTGCCGGAAACATTAACGATGTTATTTTACTCCAAAAAATGGGGGGTATGAATAATTCATTATATCTAACCGTGAGAGGTGGTAATGGAGAAATTAAAGCCATTGGTTCGTGAGGTTGTAGTCCTCCGTATATACGAACAAAGATATTATTACCCATTTAATGGAATTGGTTATTGGTTTAGGATATTAAATTAAGGTAACTAAATCTTAAAATATTTAATATAATTATGTTATTATATAATTAGTGTATAATAATAATTGAATATGGTGGAGGAATAAATAAGTCAAAAACACTCTTTGATGAACGTTATATCTTCTTTGGATATCCTACTTTTTTTTCACATATTTCATTACTAGAATGAATTTATGTGAAATATATGGATTCTAGGATGAGATGATGGAAGTTTTAATGTAATTTTTTGTTGGGTTTGGTTAGGAAGAATGGATTAATATGTGTGATATAGTGAGGGTGGTGAGTGCCATTTTATAATAGAGGAGGAGTGACATTTTTTTAAATACCCAAAAGTATTCACTATTGGGTGGTCAATATTACCTCATGCTGCTGAAATACTAATTATTAATGTTTTTAGGGATTAATTGGTCGATTGAAACCTCAAAAACACAAAATAATGACATTTTGTTTCATCTTATTCCCTAGTCTTTATGTTTATTAATTCTATCCTTATATCCATTTTCAAGGTAACTTGAAACTTTTTATTACTAGGGTAATTTATCATATAATACTAACATATAATGATATTTACTATATAATTTTGATCTATTTATTCTATATATGAAATCCAATTTAGTAAAAAAATTCAATGTTTCTAGAAATTGAATTTTGACATAAAATCATGTAATGCACAAAACTCCACTTTAACCTTAATTGTTGTAACAAATTTTAACCGTTTTCAATAATCATTATAGTAAAAAATTAATTTGAATTTATTGGTAAAATAAATTATGATTATTACAAATATTTTATCCATTTTTTCTAAATTCCCTTTATTAATATGGGTAAATTCAATTTAAAAAATAATCCTGTAGAAGTGACGATAAGTTAAGTTTTTAAAGAGAAAAAGTTCAAAAGATTGAAATATTATTTCATTAAATTTAAATTTAAAATTGATAAAGATAAAATAAATAAGATTAATAGATTTATTATTGAAATAATTTTAGATTGAAAACAATTCAACATATAATCTAACATTATAAGTAAATTTATTGAAAATAGAATTTTTAATTAGTATTTTTTATTTTTCAGTATTCATCTAAAATGAATCTTTTTAGAAAAATAAATAAAATTCACCCTAAGGTAATTTTATTTTGATGTCACCAAAATTGAAGTATATTTTTTCAAATGAGTTTTATAAAATTCTAAAAATTAATTTTAAAAAATGTTCTCCACAAAAGGTAAAAAAATACTTTTCAAAAAAATATAATTTTCTGCATAAAATTGGTTTTATTATTAGATATTGTCTAGAAATCACTAAAAATGAATATTTTACATTTTATTAAAAATATTATATATTCATATAATTAAAATCATTCACCAAAAGTAATTTATTTTTAATTTAATTAGGTAAAACTCATTTATGTGCATAAAATAGTTTTCTTACAAAATGATTTCTTAATTTTGAAAAAGTTTTTATTTTCATTTTTAATTAATTAGTGAAAATATAATTCATTAAATATACATGAGTCAACCATATATTCTCATGACTTGGTTAATAATATTCAAAAGATGCATTCTAATGGCTATAACTATCATATCAAATAATAATATTTCTAGTGCGTTTCATGTTTTTTTAGACATGGCATCTCATGTAAGAAAATATAAATATAGAATTATGTATAAAATAAGAAAAACATAGTATTGATTCAGATGTAAGAAAACCCGAGTGTTTCATGTGACATAATGTATCAAAAAGATTAAATGTATTTAATAATTTTTTAAAAAATCTTGGGGTTTTACCATCACCCTACATATATATTCACTATTTTTAGGTAAACTGGATTAATTTGGAGATAATGTTATATATTACTAGCTCATGGTATTTCAATATCTTTTTAGGCTTCGTGATCACTGCCATATTTATGATTTGGGTACTTGTAGTTTCCCTTTTAGTTTTTTTGTAATGTATGAAATTACGTGTATGCACTTGGGATTTCATTATATATATGTATGAGAAGGTTTTTATTGGTGTATCCTTATTATCTCCCTCTTCCACATGTTTTTTATAGTGTAATACAAGCTTTATGTTCACTTATTATACCCTTGGTGCTAGTTGCAAACTCAAGGCTTACTAGGGGTTTGACTCAGGCATTCACCATATCCCTTCTCTCATGGAACCCCAAGAGAGGCATTCTTATGGGGGAGGGGGTCATCAAAGAGTCATATAAAAGAATTTGGTCGAGGGATATTATGGATTTTGGAGTTATAAATATGTGAGGTTTCCTGGGTTGTAAGGGTAATGGTGTCTTTCATGTTTAGTAATTGTCGTAAGCAATGAGAGACCAGATAATACATGCATATTTATTTCCCCCTCTGATCTAAGGCATGTACCCTTAGGTTTACTGGGCCTACTAAATGAAGTGAAACTAATTTTAGGGTATATACCTAGGCAATAAATATGAATCATTCTTATTTTCTTCTATTTGTAAAATATGTATACCTTGGGATTACTTAAAAACCTAAACAAGATAATAAAATAAATAATTAGTTACTCTTAAATATTTCATAATCCCGGTTTACGAGCTCTAAATGGTTTTTATTTTTATAGGAATAAATCAAGGTTGAAGTAATCATTAGGTTTGTTCTGAACATGTTCATTAGAGTGTGCATGTATATTTCTGTAGTGTGAAGGTCGATGTTGATGAGACCTGTTGGAGGATACCCCGAGAGTTTCAGAACCCGTGTCTCTAAAAGTATGAAGGATTGGTTTTAAATTTTAATCATAGAATACTGGTTTAATGAGGTTTATATATCTTATAGTTAGATATTTTCTCAAAAGGATCACTATGTTTCATTGGCCGTGAAAATGTTACATGGGGAAGAAAGTGAGTGGTGGTTCTTATTCCTTATGGATCATGAGGACTTGGTAATCTCGTGGGAGATGTTCTGAGACCAGTTTTTAGTAGAGTTATTTTATTTGATAACAAATATTGCCATTATTTAGGAGTTTCTTACAATTCAACAATGAGTTCTAGTGTGAGAGAGTTCAAGATCAGTTTTAGGTCACTTCTACCATATTCTACTATTTTTTTTCTAGATTATGATGCCTAGGAGAGGCATTTCATGGAGGATTTTAATCTATACTTCAAATTATATGTCATTCTATTTTTTATGAAGACATATCTTGAGTGGATGGAAAGACTATAGGTTATTTATAATATGATGGCCTGAAACGGACTATTACGAGAGGGGTGTCTCCATGATTCCTCACTAGGAAGAGTTATAGTCATGGTTTTCATGTTTTTAGGATAAAATCATTTTCTATCAGTTAGGCATAGGTCCCATTGATCATTATATAATTTCTATAGGGGTTGTGAATAAATGTTCTATTACAATGGATCAGATGAATTTGTTCTTAAGGAGGCAGAGGTCATCAATAATAATTGTTACTAACCTCTCTGAGCATTTAGCATGTGCTTGGTGTTTTACATTAGGTTCTTTTGTGGAGTCAATTTCAGCTATGTAAGTAGCTTCATGGAGATCTAGTTTGTGATCCATATAGGGGAGATATGGAAGGTAAATAATTTCCCCGAGATGCTCCCGATCCTTAAAGACAAGATAATGTCCATGTAGGTGTTCATCAGCAGGGTTAGTTAGGCCACAAAGTAGGTTTTGATTAGCATTATACTTTATCATTTCCATCAATAGAAAAAATACATCATTCGAGGTACCATTTTTTTCTACATGGGTGAACACCTTTCTTAATTCAAGAGAGAGGAAATCATTTATATCACCTACCATCATCCATTCTTTGTGACTTGAGGTAGATATGCTTCTATTTACATTGGAATTGACTATGAAATTTAGAGGCTGAGATGAATTCTATTAAGTATGTAGAGACTGTGAGATAGTGATAGGGTTTAATAGATCTTAGGGATATTTCTTATGTTTACAGATAAAAATATATTACATCATCCTTAGCATGTATTGGTTGTATTCAGTGAAGGGTATCAAGCATTATATCATAAGTAAGGTTGTGTTCTATAGTTATGATGGAGATCCAGTGGTGTTCATTTGAAACCAAGGCCCTTAGATGGGTTATAAATATTTATTTCCCTTAAATATTTTTATGGATGAGATGATATTGATTTCATTGGAAGTTATATAATCATTTTCCCCTAGGTTATAGAATAGTACCCTGATGTCTTTCTAGAGGAGGTTGTAGCATTTCCCCTTTGATGAAAGATTGGGTATGGGAACTGCTATAACTAGTCTTGTATCTTATATCAATGTCACCTTAGAGAAAGGATCCTTATGAGTTGCAAGAGTTCTAGTACATAGAAATTATCTGTTACTATGATGTTTTGTTTCGCTGAGTGTGTCACCTTAGGGTGCACCCATTTTTTTCATAAATAAGAATGATGTATGTTTGTTGATTTGTGTTGATTATCATCAATTAAATCATGTGATAGGGAGGAAAAACTATCAAATTATATGAATTGATGATTTATTTTATCAGATAAGTGGAGGAAGTTGGTTCTTTATTATCGATATGTTTTCTAGATATCATCATACCCATGTAAAAGATGATGATATCTTGAAGACTGATTTCCCTTATCATCATGGTCATTATGTGTTTCTTGTGATGTTATTATCTATGAAGAATGATCCACATGTGTTCATGGGGTTAAAAAATGAAGCGTTGAGAGATTTATTGTATAAGTTTGGGGGGGGGGGTCATCAATGTCATCATTGTGTACTCCTTGTCTAAGTATCCATTCGAGAAGTTTTTGAATTGTGAGTTCAAGTATTATGAGGTCCATTTCATGGAAAATATTGTTTCCCATCAAGGTGTAGCTATGGATCCATCAATCATATAGGAAATTTTGTCAAGGGAATCCCCCTATACCATGAATGAGGTGTAAGGATTTGTTAGACTTGCAGGTTATTAAAAGAGGTTCATAGATGATTTCCATCAGGCTGTAACTCCTTTTATTTCCATTAACTTGAAGGATTATGGGTTCTAGTGGACTTATTAGTGTCAAAATACTTTTTATTACTATAAGAAAATGTTTCTTAGCACACCAATACATTTCACTCCCATAGGTGGAGTTGAGTTTGATTTTTTTGGGGACACTTCAAATCCTTTCTTGGAAAATTTTCTTATGCAGTAAAGATTAGTTTTTTACTTTGGGTAAAAAAATTTTATGTACCCATGATCATATCTATAAGACCCCTGATCTTGAGTAAGAATCAACTATGTTTTATTTTTATTTTTTGCGATATTACCTAATCGGTGAGCATTTTGTGATTTTTACCAATTATAAGAGACCAAGGTATTTTTTCTCATAATGGTACATAAAATTACATAAACAATGCGGGATGTAATACTTGAATGATTATGACTTTTATTTATATTTTTTCTATTTTATGAAAAGGAAATTTTGTAGATGATATACTGAGAAGGAGGCCGTGTAGTGATTCCATGCATGAATATGAAGATTGCTGGGGAGTGACGGAAGAACTCCCAAGGATGAATCTAGATATTGGAGAGGTTGGTTGCAGTGGTTGTATTTTTTATATTACCATGTATTTATAATATGTGAAGAAGGTGGAGGATTCCATATTAAAGGAATTTTAGGTGGAGGTCTGGAGGGACCGTTTTTTTGGCAATGCTAATTAGGGTTTGTCTAATGATAGAAAACACCAAGTGTTGTTCAAGGTAAAGCATTTCATTCATTAGGTGATGCGTGATATGGTTCTATGTGAGTTATATATATTTAATTTGGAGTTACATCCCACTGTGACAATGATATACTAATATTTGAGCATTTATTTTCGGTGGCCTGGGATGAAGCAGGCAGTTGTATAGATTTTTTTAATGTTCGGCCTCCTAGAAGGTGAATGCCGAGCACCATGTTCCCGCTAGATTTCTCCAGCTATTTAATGTTTCCCAATTAATGTGGGAGGAAATATTGATGGTCTTCATTATTGGTTTACATTGATCTATGGGTTAATATTATGTTATATGTTTGATAATATATTTTTATGATGAAATCATCCCATTTCATTGAGATGAGGGAGTGAAGTTCAGTGGATGTTTCATCAAGGAAGTATCTGGATGAGATGGTGTGACTCCAAGAAGTACCAAGTATTATCATCTCTAATTGAGATCCTCATTTTACCTCCAGGGTATGGAGAGTTCAAAAGCATGCACTACTACAAAATAGCTATTTAACAACGCTTGTCTTTATCAGTGCCAGAAAAAAGTGCTGATAAATTTAATCATTATCAATGCTAAAGAAAGAACTGATAGAATTTACTCTTTAGTAGTGCTTTAAATAAAGAACCTATATGGGGTACCGTTTATCTTCACTATATTTATAGCAATCATAAATAAATTCTTTAGCAATGCTTTTTTTCCTCTGATAATAGCTTGAATAAATATAATGAAATAATTAAATAAAAAATAAAAAAAATGTTTTTATCAAAAAAAATTACAAATATTATTAATTAAATAATTAGTGATAAAAATTAATAAAATGATTATCTTATATATAAATTATAAATATTAAGGAATAGTATGTATTAATTATATAAATATATGATAACTTAAAATTAAACAAATTATAATTAAAATATGTAAATTGAGAAACATATTAAATATTTTATTAATTAGATGATTGTTGATAATGTTAATAAATATTATATATCAAATATATATATATATATATATATATATTAATTTATATAAATATGATTTATATAATAAAAAATAATATTTTTGATTTACATTAAATAGTAATATATTTAGTGCATAATGTTTTACAATTAAAAAGTAATATGAATTAACAATACTAACCAATTGCAGCGAGTAATGGACATAATTGAATTTCATTTGATTTTTAAATTTATACTATAGATCAAAATTATTATTCTGATTTCAAATATACATAATTAATACATTTTTATATACACACGCACACAAATATTTTTTTTATAATTTAATCAATTTATATTTTTTATTTTATATATATTTATTTACTTTTTTTAATATTTTCAATATATATTCATCTTTAGTTCAATATATAACAAATTTTAATGATTTATATTAATTAAAATTATTGATATTTTCGATAATATAGTAACTTTTAATTAATAAATTTTACTCATTTTTTATATGGATGAATATAAGATTTAATATTTATTAATAATGTTAAAAATAATTTATAAAAATAAAATTTGAAATAAACATATTTTTAAATTTTTATTTATTATATGAACCCTAACCATCGCGAACCAGTTCTTGATATCCAAAAATCTTTGTCGAAGTTACCTACTGCGGGTGCTCCTCGTTGTCGAATCCAAGTTCCAATCTAGGCTAGAATTAATGTAGAATCTGTTACAAGGTTTGAATCGATGTCTTGAGCAATTCAAGGGTTGAAGGCAACCCTTGATTGAATAAAATCTAGGTTTTTCAATATCTCTAATTTCCTTCAGTTTTCAACATAACCATCTCATCCCACATTTGTGTACCCCAACAAGTCTATATGAACTATTATATAATTAAACAACCTGAAATGTATTTTAAGATATATTGAAGTATCGTCCTCCCTGATATCATGTGGTTCTTCTTGGGACAACATTAGCACTATGCGACATGAAATATATCAAACCCAATGTTTTGTCATGTTTTTTTGCGGTATAATAGGATCCCAATATCTATATTATTTGATATATAACTAATTTAAATCCACAACTTTTAAAAAATTTATCCGTATAGCGGTCAGTTGTGTCATTGGTTTGGAATATTACATTGAAAATCACTTGGATGATGAAATATCTGACGCCATTGGGGTCCTATATTATGTCATCTAACAATAGGAACTGAGAGGATTGAGTAGAAGGAATTTAAATATATGGTTACCCCATTCTAACTGAAAGTTAATTCTATAATTTATTTCCACAAAATTGATGATGAAATATATGACACCTGGGAATGACTATATTATGATTTTTCATGAACTTCTTTCGTAGGATAATGAGCACTGAAATATGCTATAAAAATAATGGATTTATTTAGGATTACTATGAAAAATTTCCTGAGGATTGGGATATATTTATGGGTCAATCGTTAAATAAAATAATCAAATGAATCTGATGAATTTTTAAAATAAAATGAGAGAAAACAATTACATATATGTTTTTTTTATTTTTTTAACTCCTTTAAAAAATGTAATACTTTTAGTTTTTAATTTTCAAATATTTCAATTTAAATTTAAATAATATGGATTAAATGCAATAAAAAGAAAAATCAGAGAGGTTTATGTTTATATAATCTGTTTAATGTATTGTACTTATTTTGAGATAATGTTTAATTAATATTTTGATTTTGGTTGTTGAAATATAGTCAGAAAACAAACAATTGGAATGAGTCATTTTCTTGGAAAACCTCAGCATAATGATTTTTTTTGAAACAAAATATTTTTTCATTATGTGGGGCTGAAGAAGAGTACATTGTTGATAGAATTTATTATTCTAAATCCTTTTGTATTGATCAGATTTTTTCTAAATTTTATATTTTAGTTGAAAAGTAACCTTTTTAAGGGTAAATATATTCTATTATTTAAATTTTAAAGAACATATTAAATCATTATGGATAAAATCTTATACCACTAGTTTTTACTAATTTTGATAAAATAAAATATTATCATTGCTTGATGTATATTTAATAAATAAGTTTTAATAGAATCTATTTTGTTGAAATAAAAATTAATTTCATGGAAAAATCATTATAACTTTAGAATCCCACAATAATTCATCATTATAAGTTCGGAATTAGTAATTTAATGACATGCTATGTTCACTTAGGATTCTTAATTATATTATATTTTATGGTTTTCTAACATAAATGTAAATCCCTTTTTTATGTCCTTATAGTTGTATTATGATACCCCAAATATGTAACAATCTAAATTACATGACATAAAAAAATATTTCATTGAAATTCATTACCATGACCTTCTATGTTAAGAGTTTTATAAAATTAAGACATAAAATTAACTAACAAACTTATTAATTTTTAAAATAATGAGTATTTTAAGAGCAATATATGAAATAACTTGATCCATAAGAATCATTTATTTTTCCCATTTGGATTAAGCTCCTCATTTCACATAATTATTATACAAATAAATATATTAATGTATATATTTTAACCAATTATCATCCTTCTGAACCTTTCTAAATGATTTAGGCTCAATATGGGAAAAATGAGGTTTTTTACACGCTTACCCCTTCAAGTTTTCACCGAAACATTCCAATCACCAATGAAATTTTATTCCATTCTTTAATCCTTGATTGTATTTTAGGAAGTTGATAAAAATATTTCCATCTTTTAAATTATCACCCACTCCTTTATAATTCATAAAAATAAATGTATTTATTTAATCACATTTCTAATAAAAACAATTATATTTTAATTTAATCCTTCTAAAAATAGGTCATTATTTATCATTTCCTTTTGGATCCACCCTTGTGATTCTCTGATTACAATCCTTGTAATTCTCATAAATGGTAGAAAATATCATTTGATAATAAATATCTTATGTGTATTTGTTTATTTGTTGTAAAAAATTAATATTTTATGAACCTAATAGGATATATTTACTTTCTCTCGAATTATTCAAAGCTTCAATCCAATGTATCTTATTTTATTATCATCCTCACTACTAATTTATTGATTATTTTGAATGATCTAATTGATTTTTTTATCATCATTATTTCATTACTGTCATCATATCCAAGTAGTCAATAATATTTTTATAGAAAAATTATTATTCATAGAATTAAAGCATTGATTCATATTTCTATTTAACTTATTTATTATCATTATTACTCATACAATAATAATTTTATTATACAAGTGGATTATTTTGTTCGAGTTGGGGTGTTTTTTTCCTATCTTCTCAGGCTTGTGAGGGATTCTATTTCGAGCCTACAACTGAGATACTTATACTAACGAAACACATCATCAATATATAAAATAATGGGGAAAAGTAAAATTCATACTAATTATTTAATTAATTTTTCCATCATTATGTTTTCAAATCTTAAGTTAACTTAAATATCATTTATATCTAATACTTATTTAGGTTTTCTTATATCTTATGGGATGTAATTTTTTTCGAATATCAACAATAAGCCACAAAAGTGATAAATTTTTTCTTTCTACCAATGTTATGACATTTTCCATTGTCATTGACATTATTTCACTAGCTTCTATCACTAGATATTTATTTGATGTTATTAGATGAAGAACCATTATTGTTTTTGAAATCCTCTACTCATATGAATTTCATCAACAAGAATGGTTTTTTGGATAAGTAAATTGAGTCAGTATGCAGTCTTCGAAGTTCTAGACATAATAAAATTTGAAACATGGTAACATTAGAGGTTAGCATTTTTTGAGACTTTTGGATGTGTATAAATATTTCAAACATGAATCTATCACACTGTGTGATCCTTATTACTCCAAGTTCTTATATTTAATTAAAATTTTCATTAATTTTAGTAAAAAGGACAACTGACATACTCAAAACTAGTTAGAAATATTCTTATTATTTTGATACTTTAGGGAAACGTTCCATAAGTCATTTGAGATGCATTGGAGTTAACCAAACCTAAAATTGACAAATGATTTGTTAGCTAGGACTCATTCTGTCTATTATTAGTTCAGAATTGATAGTTTTATTAAAATAATAAACACACTAACCACAAAGAATACAAATTCATATTTTCATGATAATTCAGGAAAATAATTTATAAGTCATTTGTGATATTTAGAAATCAATATCACATCAAACTGATACAGTATGTGAACATTATTGGTTAAAGTGTGTGTTTCCATTTTAAAATGATATTTTAGTAAAAAATAAGTGACATACTCAAATCTAAGAAAACATATTCAGATTGTTTTGATACTTTAGTAATATGATGTATATGTCATTTGAGACAGGTAGAAATAATTATTACATTAATCCAATGCCCATTGTGACCAATATGAATCCGAGTGAATCTTTTTATATAAAAATGACATCAATTTTAATAAAAAGAAAAATGACCAACTCAAAACTATGTAAACGAATTTATATTGTTTTTATACTATAGTATATTGATCAATAATTCATTTGAGAAGTGTACTAATCAGCCATATCTCAGTCCGACATATGGTGTGAACAGAATGACTCTATGTGTGTCTTTTTATTTAAAAATGAATCCAATTTTAATAAAAAAGGAAAATTGACCTACTCAATATAAAATAAGTCGATTTAGAATTTTTTTATACTTTAGGGAAACAATATATATGTAATTTTTGATGTGTAGGAGTTAGCCTCACCTCATTCCGACACATGATGTACCCGGTATGACACAATTTGTCACTTATCATTTTAAAATCAATAGTTTAGTTCAAAAAATATGAATTAATGAAAAACTATGAAAAAAAAACTCATATTTTTTTTTGATAATTGGGTACATCTATTCATAATTCATTTTTGACAAGTATGAATTAGCCTCAGATCAATCAAATTTACAATGAGATCAGTATGATTCCAAGTTCATGTTTCCAGTTTAAATTGAAATTTTAGTAAAGATGAAAAGTAACATAATAAAAACCAAATAAACACAGTAAAATTGTTTTGATACTTTATAAAAATGATCCATAATCCATTTGGGACATGTAATATTTAGTTTCACCTCAATCTGATGCACGGTATGACCTATATAACATCAGGTGCCTCTTTTTATTTAAAATTAACATCACTTTTATTAAAAAGGAAAAATCACTTACTCAAAACAAGGAAAATGTATTCATTTTATTAATACCTTATGAAAACAACCTACAATTTATTTTTAACTTGTAGGAATTAACCACACCTCAATACGATACATGATGTGTTCGGTATGACTTAATGCATTGGTTATCAGTTTAAAATCAACATTTTAGTTCAAAAAGTTTCACTCACATAAAACTAAGAAAAATGATCATTTTTCCTTTATAATTTAGGGAAACTTTTCATAAGTCGTTTTTGAGATTTCAAAATTCAGGTCACATAAAACTGACTTATGATCTTACAGGTATGAATAAAAGTGCCTGTTTCCAGTTTAAAATGACATTTTGGTAAAAAAGACATGAAATGTACTCAAAACTAAGAAATAACATTTGGATTGTTTTGAAAGTTTAGTAAAATGATCCATAAGTTATTTGAGATGTGTAATAATTAGTTTTACCTCAATTCGATGTATGGTGTGACCGGTATGACTCTAAATGCATTTTTTCAAGTATCATTTTTTTAAAACATGCATCACATCTCCAAAAACTTTATAATAAGACTAGATTGTTTTATATTAATTTAAATTCTATATTCATACATGATTTTTCAGTATTTTTGGTGTTTTTTATGCTACAATGTGATATTACAACACACTACACTGGTGCTACAATGTGTAGTAATCACACACTGTAGTGTGCCCCTTTATAAGGGATTATTAAAATGATGATAAATGGTAACTTTAAAATTTATTTTTTTAATAATTGTTAAAGGGATACTTTATAATCTTGTATTGTTGTTAAAATACATGGTCGTTTAATCTCTCTCCAGTTTTCAGCACTTCTCTAGTGATGATAAAGGCTATTTTTAGCATTGTTAAAGGCCAATTTTTTAGTAGTAATGTTTTTGGATATGAGTTATACATTAACAAATATTTTAATAAACAAGTTTTTAGTTATATAGTGTGTACAATCTGAACACTCTAAAAGATTTTTTTAGCATGCCACTAGATTTTAGATGTTTTTGGAAGAGAAACTTTCCATTGATTGAGTTTTTTTTACAATAATAGTTTCCACACCACATTTGATATTGATATAATTTAATATTTGTATCAAAAAACATTCGATTATTTGTTGTGATAGACTGGGGTTGAAGAAGCATAATTTTTATGGCTAGAAGAAGTATAGAACACGACAATGATAGTACAAGTAGTTCAATAGTAGATAATAGTGGCACAATATTGTAATAATTCCTATAATGATCATAAAGGATACCACTCAAGTTCGATGTTAGAGATTACATGTTTCTAAAGGTGACTTATCATCTTGGGATGTCAAGGTTTTTTCATGGGAGTAAGCTTTGTCCCTGGATTGTTGGAACTTTTGTGGTGTTAGTTTGTGTTTTACATATGACATATCTAATAAAACTTCCCCCATAGATGATCCATATGTATTATTTTTTCATGTGTCACTATTTCTTAATTATTTTTATGATGAATCTCATGTCATTTATTTGGTAAATATTTATTTTGACATTTATTCGACCATATAAGAGGACTTTTGGAGATCCAGGACTTCTAAAACAAGGTGTTACGTGAGCATACTATTCCCCAAGTTTGTGTCTTCTGATGGTATAATGGTATGGAGGAGTGTACCTAGAATACTGAGTCATAGATACAAATGTAGATTAATGATTTGTTTGATGTTCATATTTCTTCTTGGAACATTGTTCGTTTAGTTTATGTTGGAACATTTCTAGTTTATGAGATTGTTTTGCTCTTGTTTCCTGAAGTATCTTTTCTCCCATTAGAGATATATCTTCCCAAGGAGTGTTTTTAGGAGTTTTTTTGTGTTGTTGTGTGGTTTTACACTTGTTCCTATGAAATGTTGATTTATATCCTATGATGTTGATATCCTTGAGATATATCTCATGGGGTGGGTATTCAGATGACCCCTTTAGGTTTTTCCTTCTAGGATGGGTTTTGGATTCTTAATGTTGAGAATTGTTTGAATAGTAACAAATATAAGTGGGAATATATGTGTTTTCAGATACTTTTCATGTTTCTAAAGTTCAAGGTTCTTGGGGAATGTTTAAAATAGCCATAGTGGGGTTGGAAACTGAAAAATCTAGACGTAGGGAGAATACATGTCTTGTAAGTCTTTCACAACATGTAATATCTATTCATGTCTAACGTTGGATGGTTCATAGGGTGTTACTCAAATGTGTAAATATTCATGATTTAATTATTTAAGGCATCACATTTTTCATTGTCATATAAAACCTGGTATTTACTTTCTGTGTAAGGGTTAAACACTGTGAAAATCCCTAGTGTTTTTCATCTATAAAGGGTGAAATGGAACAGGAGTTATCAAAACTAATGAAATTTCTCTTAATTGTAGGTGGTCTAGAGAAAATATCTTTTTTATTTTGGGATTCCATTTATTAGGAATTGATTATTATCCTTTCATCTTCAGTCAATGGTGATCTGATTTGATTCAAGGTGCGTTATTTCTCAGTTTCTTATAGTTTTATTTTCTTTTAATTTCATTTCCTCCTGTTTATTCACTCAATTTTATGACACTTTACTCTACTGTTTATAATAATTTTTCCTTGGTTGTTTTTAGTGCATTTATCTCATAAAAGTTTTATAGGGATACAAATTCATATGGTTGATGTGATCATGATCAGAAATATTTGTCCCTTATCATGAAAATAACATTAAATACTTTGAGGTATTGGAATCATTGTTTCTTTTATTTATATATGTTTAATAAAAAATGAACTTGGTTTATCCCATTTTTATGGTAATGTAACTGACCTAATAATAATTGAACTAGATTAAATTCTTAGATAGAGATCAAAAGTTGATGGGATTTATACCATGATTGCAGTTTTCTTTTAGATTTTTGAAATAGTGTGATATCAATGACATGATTCATTAACATGTTGTTATGCTTGGAGTAGAAATTTGAAATTGGTAAATAACATAAACATAGAAATAAGTTATAAATAAATTTACTGTGAATTAAATAAAGATTCATATTTTTATTTTGGTTTCGTAATTGGTGATGATCAATTGATGCTAGTACGAATGTTTAATTAAATGCGACCCTCCTTTTTTAATAGAATTTGTAAATAATGTGAATTATGTTTATTTTTTTTGTGGATGATATTAAAATTCATGTTAATTGAGAATTATTTCTTTAATTGTTAAATGAAACTGGTTTTAATTCGAAAAGCATGTTTTGATTTTTATTGCTTCTTATAGGATGATGCGTTTGGTTTCCCATGTTTGAAACCTATGAATGATGAATCAAATAATTTTATATGGAATTTGTACCAGTTTTTTGATAAAGATAATTTCACAAGCCAGAGTGAATCATTTTTTTGAGAAGGCCATGTCCCTTATGAGTGGAGCTATGATAGATCGTTTATGTGTGAGGACCGGATTACATCTTTTAAGGCCCAAAATTCCATGTTAGTGGTGGTATTTTCTTTCACTCTTCCTTGAAATGTGAATTTGGTTGGGGAGATGTGATATGAGTTGGGGATGGCTGAGCCTAGGATGACTAATGTGATGTTGATGGGGAGGCCTGGATGATGTTGCAGCAGTTGATGCCTCTAACGGTGAGATGCATCCAGATATGTACCTGGGTTTCAGGGATAACACTGGAGATGATAGAACAAGTTAAATATGGTCCTACCTTTTGATATGATGATGAGATATGGGAGTATTTTTTATGAATTTGATTAAATGGTTGATTGTTGGGTTGTGTGTTTTTTCATTCATTTTTCCCACTACTTGAGAAAGCTGGGTGTGCTTTGTTGCATGATTCTTCATCGTGGTATCTTATGATGGTTTTCCGAATGTAACTAGTTTGTTAAATGATGATAATAATGAATAAATAAGTATTAACCCACAAGGTTGTAAATTATGGAATTAAAATTATGATAAGATGTTATTATTGGAAAGTCGTTGACTCGATTTGGATTATTCCTGGAGGGCATGGACTTTATTTTGATGATTTATGTAACTTGATATTGAATAATGTAAATAATAAACTAATTGATAATGAATTAATTAATATATAGAGATGACTAAAAGGAATGAAGTAACAACTATAAATATTTAGAAATTCATTTGTTCTTATAGGATATCTGGTCTTAGTAGCGATATCCAAGTGTTTGAGTAACATTAGTTGTTGTTGAGTCTAAGACTATGTTATGAACTTAGTGTGGTTGTGATATACATTATATCCTATACATTGTTTAATTTCATGCACATCTAAACCCATTAAAGTTAGGGTTAATGAATCCTAGTGAACTATGGGAGGGTGCATTCCCCAATATCCCAACGAGAGAATGGATTACTATTTGGGTTCATGGCCACTTTGGTCTTATCCTTTTTGAAACTTATAGTTTTCCATTGAGTTGTTTTAGTACAATATGATATCATATGTATGAAAACTGTATTTCTTTATATATATTAATGTGATTATGTTGACTGGTGTATTCTTATTATCTCTCTCTTCTATATTTTCCATTATAGAGTAATGTCTCCTAGGTGTATGATTATTATAACCTGAACCCTAGTCACCTACCTAGGCCTTACTAGAGGCAGGACTCAGGAAGTCACGATATTATTCCTCTAATTGCGGGCCTTGGAAGGGTACTCATTGGGTAATGTGGGTCATTAAATCCTAAAATGTACTGTTTAATACCCAAAAAACAATGATATTATTGGAAGAACATGTAAAATTGGGAAGTAGATAAATATCATAGAAGAAGATAGGTTTATAACATAACATATGTCCTAAAGAAGATATTTTGAGACGGTTGACACTTACCACATTGTAAACGTTAGAATCAAATACCATTGGATGATATAATTTTAATTATGTTTTTCAATATACCCAATTAAGAATTATACATGATATAAAATTTCAAAGGGTCAATATATACAACTGATATGCATAAATGTGTGAATTGCATTAAACATGTATTAATGAAAAAATATTTAGATTAAGAACCATTAAGACTTTAGTAAAATTTGAATCGAAAGTCGTTGGAAGCTTGAAAATAACAGGGCTATATAAATTCATTGAATCAAAACATGGATTATTAAAAAAACTATTATTGGGATGTATATACATAATAGAAATATGAAATTGGGGCATAACATTAATCACGTCTCAATGAAGAGAAATCCAGATGAAACTCTATCCTTATATATGACATGGTGATAAGAAATATCACCTTTGGTATAATAAATATAGATTTATTATAACTCTATACTAAAAAAATATTCAAACATATAGTTTTATATATGATCCTATTATATCATTTCAACAACAGTTTAATAAAAAATCTATATTAATGTATTTATTTCTGGTGTTAATTTCGTTGTCTTTCCACGTCTGTTTTAGTTCAATAGTTATGGTCCTTGGAAATTGATCTTGGGTCCCATATATCCAAAATTTTACTCATGATAATATTATAATATATAATCATTATATACATATTAATACCCATTCTGTGTATATGGTTATGAGAAATTAATTACATCACTTCAAGGAGATGGTAGTGCATATGTACACATGAGTGATATTTTCTATTTTGATGGATGAAATGAAAGGAAGGTAAATAGTATCATCCCAATTAAATATAGAATATGATATTTTCATATCTATTAATATTTGTGAAATAAATATTCATTTTAATTTAAATGGTATTCTAGGTTTGATGGTGTACCAGCAAGCAACATTGGGTTTCTCTGAAATATTATGTTGCACACAATGATGAGTCATACTAATAAAATTAATAATAATATAATATTATTATTTTAAATAGTAGTGAAATCCTAGTCACTGTATTAGAGAGAATGAATAGAAATAACCCTATTATTATTAACTATGTTCGTTAAATTTTTTTACATTTATCCAATAAATTTTACATGGATAAAATTAGAATGATTCAAATTTTAAGCATAAGTACTCTAATATTTTTAAAAGGTAGTTTTACCACCTTTTGATGGGGAAAACCTTTTAAATATAGTTTTTTTTCACTTTTATATAATCCATTTTAAAAAATAAACATCTTATTTTGAATCAAGATATCAAAATTTTCTTTGGGTAAATTTTTGGTATTTTCTGGTAAAGTTCGTTTTTTAATGAATAGTGAAAATACTTCATTTTAAGTCAAAACTATCTTTTCATATGAATTAATTATATGTAATTTGGAGGTCCAAAATTTTTTAATATGTAACTTTTATTTTTAGAAATTATGAATAATAAATTTATAAAATATTTTATTTACCATGGTTAAATGGTAAATCTGGTATATAAGGGTAGGAAATATATATTATAATAATATTGAATTACCATAACACCTATCATAATCCTATTGGATGAGATATATATGAATATGGATATCCTTGGGTTTATTTTAGGACCCCATGGAGTCACTTGTGTGTGAAAATGACATATAATTACTTTTAATTTAAATTTACGAAAAATTTAAAATAAACCGGTATCTTTTGGTAAAAAATATTTTATAGTGGGTTATATTTGTTATCATTTTGACTATAAATAGTCATCAAGTAGATAAAAATATTTTCTAAATCATCGTATTTTATTTATAATTTTTAGAGAGTAAATAAATAAATTTATTTATGACGCAACGATAATGAAATGATTGCTTCATTAATAAAGGATTCAAATAAATGATATTATAAGTTTTAAAATAAATGTAATTTTGTTATTTTGATGTTATACACGAATTTAATGGATTATAGTAACATTTTTTCTTAGTATTAATGATGTTTTTTCGAATCAATCATGTTGTTATGGATTTTTAAGGAAGTCGTGATATGAATAGTGTAAAAATTGACATAATTCATATTTTAAAATATAAAATATTTTATTAAATATTATAAAATTCAAAAAAATGAAATATTAGGCCAAATAGTTATCACAACTCAAAAATGTTCTTATATACTATTTAATAGGATATTTTTCATATTTTGGAAACTATTTTGATTCTCAATATGTTAAATGCTTGATAAAACAGTAAGTGTAAAAAAGGGTTAAATAAAAAAGATAAGGATTAAAAGATATCCTAATCCTATCGAATTGTTATTGTATGATTTTATTTCAACTTAGATTAGTATTATATTATAGTTAGCTAAATTTGGTTTCATTTATAATCGATATATAAATTATAATAAAATAATCATTCAAGATATTACTTAGGTGCCCCACATCCCTCTTATAAAAGGGAACCACCTCTAATTCATTACACACAGATCTACATCCTATTTACTCATCCAAAATCTTCCAAACTAATCTCCCACCATCCCTATCTTATTCCTAGAATATTTCACCTAGGAAAAAAGCAATTCAAGAGGGCCCTTTGGCTCAAATCAAAAGAAGTTACCTAATTTGAGGTAACGTCTTCTCAAAAGTTTCTTTCCTTTTATTTTTTCTTCTTCACTCCCTATACTCTTATTATTATTTCTTTATATAAAAAAATCAGTATCCTCAATATACTAGGTTGGTTTTTTGAGTATTATTCTAACTATACTTACACATAGCTCTGTTTAATGTCTATAGAACATACTATTTTCCTGGACAACGAACTTCTACCTAAAAAAACTGTGATTTTCAATCTTATCCTAACACCTATTATGGTGCCCATTATGATAGAACTGTAATTATATATGATATATATGATATTTAGTTTTTCTATATACTTATTTAATAATCATTTATAATATACCTTTATTCTTTAGTGTTGTATAAGTATGATAATTTTATTTTAGGAAGTGTGGACTACCGCCCCCTCAATGTGATATGACTCATTCAACCTATACATGGAACTTATAAATGATGGAATTAATGAATTCATTAAACATATATTACATATATATTATACTGGAATAATAATATACCTATTTATCATTTATTTTTCATATCTTCAAATATGAAAAAGAAATGAATGTAGCATTCATGCGTACATAGAACTTATCGTCTCCATGAACTGTGTATTTTATTTCTTATATACAAATGGTATGGACTATTATTAATAAATATATACCAAATATATATGATATATATGATATCTAAATCATTAATATCATTATGGATATAATGTAATTTTTACCACATGAACAATTTATAATTATAACAAGTTCATTTTAGACTCATGTTCTGAAAATCGAAAAAATGTCTAATATGAGCTCAAATAGTTAAATAATTATTATAATAAGGTAATAAGTGATATAAAAGGAATAATTAACCTAATTTTATTAAGAAATTATATATTTACTTAAGTTTATTATTCCAAAAAATAAAGAATGAATGTGTTAAGTTAGACACGAGGTCAGGGACTTTGTCTCAATATCCTTTCATTGAGGCATGTTTTGATAATATACACCTCTTTATTTTATGTGGTGTATAAACCCATTTTACATTTAATTTTATTCAAAGGGAATATTTTTCTATGTATCATTTTACTAAACAAAAAGGGTATGTTTCTTTTTAATGTATGTGATGAAAATAGCCTTTCCTCCACCATGAGCATAATTTTATATTTGGATTTCTTAATAATTAATGATGTTTTAAAAGGAAAATAAATACCACATACCCTTTTTTGGTATTGAAAATTGTATTTTAAGTGGATTTACTATTTTCATATCTAGAAATTATTTTTTGCGATTGTAAATATAATTTCATGATTGAAATGTTGATATTTTAAATATTTTATGTGTGATGATTATATAATGGTACTTGAAAATTTGACAGGTGGTAATGTGATAAACCAAATGATTGGTGGTTCCATGATAAACTAAGGATGGGTGGTTACATTATATCCTCCAATGAATTGGGTGTTGATGTTTTCTATATGGATATTCCATTTGTAAGAATGATTTGTGGATGTAGACTATATGATTAATCCATTTTTGTATGATTAAGTTCCATGTTTACCTTTTATATTCTATATGTTTCTTTGCATACGTTTTTGTAATATTTTGATTAAAAAAGAAGGTTATGCATTGAGCTTATATTCAGTGAAGTGTTTATTCAATTTCATTAAGGTGAAAAGTATTACTTTATGATAAAGTATAAATGGTTTATAGGTTGTTCTGAAAACATACATTTTTCTTTATTTGTGTATCCATTTCTGAGATTTTTACTCTCGTCCCATGTTTTTTAAATGATTTTCACTGTACTTAAGTTGGAATAGGGTCATGGATGGGATCAAGGAAAAGTCATGCTATATAAAAATGGAACTAAACATGTTTCTTTTCTTTTAAGAGTTTTTATTTTATGAAAAAATGGATTCTGGGTAGAAGTATCTACATGTAATATTTATGTTGTTTTTTTATAAGTTATGAGATAATTATATAATTCTCAAATCCTGAAAATATCCTCAAGTTGAATTATTTACTTAATTCATGATTATGTAATGTTTAAAGTTGGGGCTATAAAGTTGGTATTAGAGGCAGATTTAGATAACTTTAGGAGTCATAATTTTGTTAATAGAATATCCATAAATGATTTTTACATTATGTTAAAATTGAAATGATTTAGTAGTTTTTTTTACCACGATGATTCACATAATATATTTCTGTATTTAGAATGGTTTTACATAGGGTAAATAGGGAAGCTATGGTGGAATAAAATCAAGAGGAATACAACCATCCAAATCAAAAACCCTAGATTGTCTGAATCAGAACTGAATAGTTTATTGCAGTGATGGAACAGTTTACTCAGGATTTAATTGGAGATGGTATCCATGCACAAGATCAGCTAGACCGACATCATAGGAACATGTCAATATTTGACCATTTTGTGAGGAAAAATATCCCATAATTTAGAGGATCATCTAAACTTGTTCAAGCTGAAGGGTGGATCAAATCACTAGAATAGATTTTTGATTTCATAGGTTATACAAATAATCTAAATGGTCTATCTTACTATTTATCATTTTAAAGGAGAATCAGATCAATGGTTTTTGATGGGGGACAATCAAATGATGTGGTATCAGGTACTTTGTTTGTTTTTTCAAATTATACTATTGTGTTGTTTGATTCAGGATCTACACATTATTTCATTTTTCATAATTTTTTTGATCAGGAAGTTGAACTTATTGTTGACTTAGTTCTAAATTCTAATAAAATTTCAAAAATGCACTATCAAATGGCTCCAATTAAACTTTTTGAGTTAAAGAAATAATTGCAGGAGTTCTTAGATAAAGGTTTCATTTGACATAGCACATCACTATGGGGTGCCCCAATTTTATTTGTTAAAAAGAAAGATGATATAATGAGATGTTGCATTGATTATAGAGCCTTAAATAACATCACTATTGAGAAGAATTATCCTTTAACACTTATTGATGATGTGTTTGATTGGCTCTAGGGAGCTCAGTATTTTTCTATGATTGACTTGAGTTCTGGGTACCATCAATTGAAAGTAAAGGAAACAGAAATTCTGAAGACCTTGTTTCATACAAGATATAACCATTATGAATGTTTAGTTATTCCTTTTCAGTTAACTAATGACCCTACTATATTCATGGATTTTATGAATAGAATTTTCCCTGATTTCTTGGATACATTTGTAGTTGTGTTTATTAATTACATTTTGTTATATTACAAAAGTAATGTGGAACATGAAATTCATTTATGGTTTGTCTTGAAAACCTTAAAAGAAAATAAATTTTTTGAGAAATTAATAAAGTGTGAGTTTTGGTTATAAAAAATTACATTCCTTGGTTACATTGTTTCAAAAAATGGATTAACTGATGATCCTTTTAAAACAAAAACTAATTAAGAATGTACAAGACCAAAAAATATAACCGAGATTTATAATTTTCCTGGTTTGGTAGGCTATTATAGAAGCTTTGTTGAGATTTTTTCATTGTTATCTATCCCACTGACTAAGTTAACTCGAAAAGGTGTTATGTTTATTTGTAAAAATGAATGTGATGAATGTTTTTCAGAATTTAAGAGAAGATTGGTGGATTCTCTAGTATTGGAATTACAATCTATAAATGGTGATTTTGTTATCTAAAGTGATACTTCATTAAAAGGAATTTGTTGTTCCCAATTATAGATTGATTAGGTAAATTCTTATGATTCATATCAGCTAAAACATCATGAGTTAAATTACCCTACACATGATTTGGAATTAGATACTATTATTTTTTACATTAAAAATTTAGAGGCATCATTTCGGTGGTGTAAAGTGTGAAATATATACTGACTAGAAAGTCTGAAGTATATATTCACTCAGAAGGAATTAAACATGATACAAAGGAGATGGTTAGAATTAATCAAGGATAATGAGTGCATGAAGCTTTACCTAATAGGAAAGAAAAACAATGTGGCTGATGCTTTGAATCGATATAATAAGGCTACATTAAGCATGTTATGTTTGGAACAAGATCCTTTGATTAAAAATTTGTTGTACTTTGGTATTAAAGTTGTTGGTGTAAGAAATTACTCTATTTTGATTCAAGAGTTAATGAAATTATCTCTTTCATACATAATTAAACAAGATTATAAGAAATATAATTAGTTAAATAAAGAGGTATAATTAGTTCAAAAGGATAATTTTTCTGAATTTGACATTAAGAGTGATTTTATTTTGAGAATTGGGAAGAGATTATATGTAACTTGTGATTCACAGTTAATGAAATATTTGTTGTGTGAATCTCATAGTTCTCCGTTTTCAGTTCATCTGGGAATTACTAAGATGCACAGATTTCTTTGGTAGTATTACTAATAGGATGGAATGAAAAGACATATTTCTAACTTTTCTTTGAAGTTTTTAACTTGTCTAGACGTTTAAGAATAATGACACCTACTGAAAGGGATGATTCAGCCTTTTCCAATTCTAGAGTGGAAATGGGAAAATGTGTCAAAGAATTTCATAATGGGATTACAAAATACTTTTCAAGGTAACAATGCAATCTAGGTTATTATTGATTGATTGACTAAATCATCTCATTTCCTTCCTATTCGAGATACTTGGTATCTATATCAACATTATCAATTTTATATTAAAGATATTGTAAGGTTACATGGAGTTAACCTCTCCATTGTATCTAATCATGATCCCATGTATACTTTTAACTTTTATAAAGATCTTGAAAAATCATTGGCTGCTGAATGAAATTTCATTACATACCTTCATCCTTAATCAGATGGGAATTTATAATGAACAATTTAGAAACTGGAATATATGCTACGTGCTTCTAAAATGGATTACTAGGGATTTTGGGACCAAAATATTTCTTTGGTTGAGTTTTCATATAAAAAAATTTTCATTCTAGTATACAGATTGAACCATTTGAGGCATTATAAGGAAAGCAATGTCGAACACTGGCTTTTTGGGATGATTTAGGTGACATAATGTTTATGGGACCAGAATTGGTAGAAGAGATGGAAAAAATGGTCACTTAATTTAGAAGCAAATGAGGATTGAAAAGAGGAGGAAGAAAAGTAATGTAGATAATGAGAGGAAGGATATTTATTTTGAGGTAGGTGATATTTTATTTCTCAATGTTTTCCCTAGAAAAGTATGATGTGTTTTGGTAAGAATGGAAAGTTGAGTCTGAGGTTCATTGAACCTTATGTAATTCTAGAGAATATTGGATCAGTTTCTTACTAAGTGGATTTACCTATGAATTTATCCCAGGTACACAATGCTTTTCATGTTTCAATGTTGAGGAAGTATATGCCAGATCTATCTCATATTTTTAGTCTAGAGGTAGTTCAGTTGGAAGAGAATCTTTCTTATGAGGAACAACCAGTTCAGATTCTTGAATGAAGAGAGCATGAATAGTGGAATAAGGTAATAAATATGATAATGGTTTTGTGTAAAACCACATGGTTGAAGAGGCAACAAGGGAATCTGAAATTTCAATGAGGGATAAATACACCCCTTATTTGATAAGTGAATAAAATTTAGAGGACACAATTTGCAAAAGGGGGAAAGATGTATCATTCCAGGTAAATAAAGAATATGATATTTTTATATTTATTAATATTTTTGAAATAAATATTAATTTTACATTAAAGGGGACGATATGTTCTATGGCGTACCTAACATGCAATTATGGGTTTCTCTAACATCTTATGTTCTACACAAGGATGAGTCACACCGTGAAAAATAATAATATAATAATATTATTATTTTAAATTGTAATTAATGGCTAGACTTTTTTTGTAGGAATGAATAGAACTAAGAATATTATTATTAGACATGTTTGTTAAATGTTTTTACATTTATCCAATAAAATTTATAGGCTTAAAATGAGAATGAATCTAATTTTAAGCAGAAATACTCTAATATTTTTTTAAAGTAGTTTTACTACCTTTTGATGGAGAACCCATTTTAAATCTATTTTTTCCACTTTTATATGTAAACTTTTTAAAAAATAAACTTATTCTTTAGAACCAAGACATCAAAATTTACTTAGGGTAAATTTTTGGTATTTTTATGATAATGTTCATTTTTAATGAATAGTTAAAAATACTGCATTCTAAGTCCACACAGTCTTTTCATCTAATTTATTTATATGGTTAGATTATCTTTTTAATTTGTTTTAAAGTGTAATTAGATTATAGTTTTACCATTTAATCCAATATTGGTAATTGGAAGTAAATTTACTTTTTAATTAGACATAATCACATGTTAATCTTTTGATAGTTATTATTTCTTAAAAACATGTTTTTTGGTTTTGACAATGGGAATTAATATTAAATTAATTTCTGAAACTTATGTGTTTTGGATTTGGTAAAATGGATTCCCTATTTGGATTCATGATGTAGGAATTTTATAAATAGGTAACTTTTATTTTGAGACATTATGAATAATAACTTCATTAAATATTTTATTTACTATGGTTAAAGGGTAAATCTAGTAAATAAGGGTAAAATACAATATTATTATAATAATATATTACCCTAAAACATGTCATAATCACATGTTATGAGGTATTTACATCTATGGGAATCCTTGGGTCGATTTTAATACCCCATGGAGCCACTTGTATGTGAAAATGACATTTAATTACTTATAATTTAAAGTTAAGGAAAATATAACCTTAACATGTAGCTTTTGGTAAAATAATTTTTATATGGGTTCATATAAGTTATATATTAGAGTATAAATATTCATTTAAAATATTTAAATATATCCTAAATTTTGGTATTTTAATTAAAAAATTAAAATATTAAATAAATAAATTTATTTATGACACAATGATGATGGAGTGATTGCTTAATTAATAAAGGATTCAAATAAATGATATTATAAATGTTAAAATAAATGTAATTTAGTTATTTTTATGTCATCCAGAATTTTTTAGATGATAGTTACATGTAATCTTTGTATTAATGATTTTTTTTCTAATCAATCAAGTTGTTATGGATTTTTCAAAAATCCTTGATATGAATAGAGTCAAAATTGACATAATTCATATTCTAAAATATATAAAATATATTATTAAAAATTATTAAATTACAAAAAAATCTACAATTCGGCCAAATCGTTGAAATAAGTATAAAATTTTATTAGTTACTCTTTAATTGTGTATTCATCATGTTTTGGTAACTATTTGAATTCCCAAAGTGAATAATACTCGATAAAATGGTAAGTGTAAAAATGGGTTACATAAAAAATATAAGGATTAAAAAATATAAAAAACATGTATAATTCTTATTGGATTTTTTTATTTCGACTTATATTCATATTATCTTATAATTATATTATTTTTTACTCATTTATATACTAAATATAATTTATAATAAAATAATTATTCAAAATATTCCTTAAGAGCCCTCCTCACTCTTATAAAAGGGAACCACCTCTAACTCATTACACACACCTCTCAAGACCCTGAGATCATCCAAAATATTTCCAAATAAGCTCCCAACATTTCTCTATTACTCCTAGAATCATTCCACTTGGGATAAGTCAATTCAAGAGAGCCCTTTGGCTCAAATCATATGAAGTTACACAATTTGAGGTAACGTCTTCTCTATAGTTAATTTCCTTTTTATCCCTTATCCACTACCTTTGTTGTTCTTATTCATTGTTTATACAAAATAACTAGTACCCAAAATATTATAGGTTCTTTTTATGATGAGTATTCGAACTACACTTACACACACCTCTGTCTAATGTGTATAGAACATAATTTTTCTGTAGATGGTCAACTACTATCTCACAAAACAATGATTTTTCAGAATTCTCCTACCACCTATTATGGTGGCCATTATGATGGAAGTATAATTATATATGATATATATCTGAAATTTATGTATTCTATATACTTACTTAATTCAAATTTAGAATATACCTTTATGATTTTCCTATTGTATAAATATGATAATTTAATTTGAGGAACTGCGGACAACCGTCACCTCAATGTTATATGACTCATTTAGGCTATACATGGAACATATAAATGATCGAATTAATGAAATTATGTAACATATATGACATATATATTATACTGGAATTATAATATACATATTTATCATTTATTTTTCATTCTGTCAAATATGAAGAAGAAATGGAAGTAGCATCCATGCGTATGTACAACTTACCATCTCCATGAATGGTGCATTTCATTTCTTATATCCAAATGTTATATAATATTATAAATACACATATACTTGAAATAAATTATATATATGATATCTAAATATTGAATATCATTTTTTAGATAATGAAATTTTGATCACATAGACAATTTATAATTATTACAAGTTAATTTTAGTCTTAAGTTCCGAACATCAACAATATGTCTGATAAAAACTCAAATAATTAACTAATTATTATAGAAAGGTAATAAGTGATATAAAATGAATAATAAACTTGAAAAAGGATCTAAATCAACTAGAAATTAACATGATTTTATTATCCAGAAACTTAATGAAGGAAGGAGTCAAGTCATACACGATGTAAGGGTCTTAGTCCAAATATCCATTCATATAGGCATGTTTTGATAACCAACACCTCATTATTTTCTAAGGTGTATAAATACATTTTAATATTAATTTAATTCAAAGGGATTATTTTTCTATGTAGCATTATACTAAACAAAAAAGGTAGTGTTTCTTTATATCATACACGGTGACAACAACCATTCTGCCACCATGAGCATTATTTTATATTTGACTTCCTTAACAATCTATGATGTTTTTAAATAGAAAATAAATACCATATACCATTTTTACATATTTTGGTATTGAAAATGTTTTTGAAAGTGGGTTTACTATTTCAATATCTTGAAATTATTTCCTTTGATTTCCAAAGGAATTTTATGATTGAAATATTGATTTTTGAAATCTTTTATTTGCGATAATTATATAATGGTACTTGGACATTTAACATGTGGCTACATGATATACCTAATGATGGGTTGTTTTCTGATAAACCAAGGATGGTTGTTTATGTTATAACCTACAATGCATTGGTTATATAGTTTACTGTATGGGTATTCAATTTATAAGAAATATTTTTGGGTATCGATTGTATAATTATTCTATTTAAGTATGATGATGTCCCAAGTAGACCTCTTATATGCTATATATTACATTCTATGGGTTTTATGGTAATATTTTGGTTACAAAAGATGGCTAATCAATGATATTTTATTCAGTAAAGTGTTTTTTATACTTATTTATGGTGAAAATCATTAATTTATAATAAAGGATTCATGGTTTACATGTTTTTTTGAAAAATAATAGTTTTCCTTCTTTGTGTATCCATTACGGATCCTTTTATGATCATTATATGTTTTTGAAATGTATTTTCCATAGACATATGGTGGAATGGGGTCAAGGATGAGATCAAAAAAAATTAATTCTATTTAAAACATGGAACTAAACATGGTTCTTTTATTTTAAGAGTTTTTATTTTATGAAAAAAATGGATACTGAGTAGATGTGACTAAATGTAATATACAAGTTGTTTTGTATAAGTTATGATATAATTATCTAAATCTCTAAACTTGAAAAGATCCTCAAGTTGAATTATTAACATAATTCTAGGTTATGTATTATTCAAAGATGGGGACTTATATAAATTATAATTAAAATTAGTAGAACCATTATTATATCCTAAATATTATATATTTTATTTAAATATATATTTTCTACCTGAAAAATAATTAGGAAATTACAAAAAAATCACATCGCTTCGTAGAGGTGGTAATCCACAAAAACAAATGATCGACATTATCCTTTATATTTGGATTAAAAGGTAAGATGATTGATACAATATTATAATTTTAGAAGAATAATTACATTTTAAAAATCATATGTAAGAATTAAATATATCATTATAACCAATGATAAATGATGTTGGTGGAAAATGAATTTTATTTCTTCGTGGAGGCAGTAGTCTACACAAATATAGGAGTGATGCTTTCATCACCCATCTGATTGAAATTATGTGGTAAATGGTTAAACCATAATTATAATAACATCTTAGTATATTTATGATATTATATTTATCATTTTATAATCGATACAACAATTTTTGGGTAAGTATAAGAGTAAGTAATATTGAAATATCATGGTTTGGATTTATACCTCTACATAGGGAGACCTCTTTTGAATAACACCTTAATCCTAGAAAGATTGGTATTAAAAGAATAAAATAATATATATGATGAATTTATGTACTATTTAATGGTTATAGAGTAGGTATTTTATAATATATAAGTCTAAAATGGTGTTTATAAGGGATTATGAGAGGTTCATTTTATAAGTGAGGGATGGGACACTCAAGTAATTTCTCAAAATATTTCCATTACATGAGGCCACTTTCATGGGAAAGATTCTCCAAATAAAAATGGATTCTAAGTAATGAAAATATAATGATTCTATATTTTTAAAAAATAATAATTATATAGGTGTGGGTGTAAATCCTACCCATATCTATTTGTTTAACCCCTATATATTTTAACTCTAACATTGGTTACAAAATATTATTGTTTTTACTATTATGTATGAAAAAAACAAAGTTAACCCTATAATATTATACTAATTATGATGACTAAAAATATTAAATCCATTTTTTCAGATTTAATTTATATTTTTTGAAAAATTTAATTTTAATGAAGTATGAAAACTATAATGAATTCTTGTTTTTGAAAATTGAATAGTTAAGCACGAAACATAATTTATTTCCATTAATATCCTTATAAAAACCATAAAATGAATGTTAAAATATATGATTGAATATTTAATATTTATATTTCATTAAAACACTAATAAATGGATATTAATATTATTTTTATTAAAAAACATATTGCGATCGTAAAAATAATTTTTATAGAAATGTGTTTTTTGCACAAAAAATCAACTTATTCAAAAATCAAGTATAATGATGATTAATATGAAATTAATTATATTAATTATCTTTAATATTGTATTATGTTACATTAATATGAAATTAAAAATAAGATATTACTTTTAATTTAATGGAAATGATTTTTTACATAAATTGATATTTTTCACAACTCATTGAAAAATACATCTTTTTTAAAAAAAATCTAAAACTTCTTGCAAAGATAATATTGAAATACTTATTTCAAACATGATATTAATATCCAAAAATAAATTTATAAAAATGAAATAAATTAATTATAATTTTCACTTATGTAAAAATTTAATAACAACTATTTTTTTCAGAAAATATATTTTTGGAACATGAAATGACTTTACTGAAAATTGAGTAATTATTTTCTATGAATTTATCCATAAATGTTTAATATTTAAAACATTTCTATATATATTTATATTCATAATGTGGATATTAATATTCATTTAGTATAATTTGATGGTTATCTTATAATTTTTTACTATATAATGGTTTATATAGACTCGATGTTATGTGTAAATTAGGAAACTAAGAACATACATTTTATTTTTTGAAAAATATTTTCTAAAATCTCAGGGTGTTACATTGTCTTCCAATAATTATATTCAACCGTCACAATTTTTATCTCATTAATCAAATGGTAAATTTTTTAAATTTACTTTTTTGAAACCCAAATTGTAAGAAGGGATAATAAAACATCCTCTGAAAATAGAAACTGGGAAATATAAACGTTACCTAAAACAACACATAATTAGGTTCCTATAAAGTGAGAACATTATTGGGAAGTAAAAATATGGACACATAGGATAAATATAATGTCTAAACAGTAATAGAGATTTATATAGAACAAGTTCATGATTAAGTTGTTGTCTAAGAAACTATAAATCAATGAGAAGTGGGATTGGACTTCAAATCCTTATAAATTTCTATGAAAAAGGAAAAAAATATGGTTTTAAGTTACTTTTTATTATTATTGAAGAAATATTTTTCCATGGAATATCAAGAGATATTCAAATGTGACTTCATTACATTTTATATGAACAAATTTATACATTGACTATGACTTCATAAATTTCCAATTATATCTAATCATCTAGTCCATGAAATGAATATTAAAAATTATTTTAGCATGATTGATTCACTAAAATAAACTTTTAATAGATCTTGATATCTATGAAAGAATGAAAATTCATTTTTCTATCTATATTTATTTACCTAAACCAAGATGTATAGCACAATATATAAATTACAGATAATTCATTACATTATTATATAATATATTAATATCTATAATCTCAATAATAACACCCAAAGTTAAACCTAGAATATTCTATAAATAGTTAACTATAAATGTCCTCCAAAATATTTCTTACCAAATTAAAAATCCAATAATTTTAAAAAGGTTCACTAAAATCCCAAAATCAACATAAATGTAAACCTTAAAAAATATAAAGTAGTTCTTAATTTCATATACCAATCATGTTAATACCTTGATAATATATTCTTATAAAGCATTCCAATAACCTAAATCTTTATAAAACCTTAATGAAATAATACATTTTTTAAAATAATGAAAATTAAAAATATTTTACAACAATAATTAAATTCTTCATGATTCATATGACCATAATATAATTAGAAAATAACAAGTACAACTTAATTACAAAATAATAATACATAAACATTTCAATCATTCCACTACAATAATTGTAATAACATTCAACCTTCCTTATTCTTGGAGTCTCCCTTTGATTTGGGCACCGGATCAGATAATTACCCCATTAACCACACATAATACATTAAACTATAAATTCTAAATTGGGATATATTTTATTTACTTCCATTGAACTATTCATCTTTTCGTATTAATCACTTTATCAATGTCGTCTTCCACACAAAAAATATCTCCCCATTCATTTGAGACATTTATCTAGGTGCATTATCCCTCATTCATGACATGTAGAGAGCTAAACAACCATTCCCCCATGATATCAATGAAAATTTATTCTTATATTCTTTTTTTCTAGTTAGAAACTCACATATTTTTAGGTTTCTAATCATGTAATTAGATATATGGTCAGACATATTCACAATCATTCTCATTATACCTCTTATATCATTTGGCTGATCAGGTGGAAAACCATTGCATCATTTGTCACATTTGACACTATCATGAGTTATCCTAGTTATATACATTAGAAAAATCTAAATTCATAGTGTGAGAAATAATATTAGGAAATTATCTAATCCTGAAAAATCATCTTTAGGATCTCTAAAACAAGAAACATTGTTTTTAACCTAGGAACCCTTATGATTAACCTAGGCCATTCATGGTCAATATCTATTCAAATAATTCATAATGGTTTATAAATAAAGGTAATTTTACCTAATAATATATCCTTGGTGTGTCAATATATTTTCACAATAATAGCCCATTCACGGTGCACCATAATTATAGATGATACGTACTCTATGAACTCTTTTATGGGTTATTACCCCAAGAAACATTTTCTTCAAACCATTTCCACGGGTATAATATGAAAAAAATATGTATCTATTTATAGAAACCAAAATTCTTTATTTACTATAACATGGTATGCTCTATTATAGATAGGCTTATCATAAGAATTTTCAGAAAAGTTTGCTCATCCTAGATTCGATAAATAACTAAACGTGACATTGATACCAACTACAGTGACCCCAAACATTCCAAAATTATTAATATATATTATCATAAAAATATTCATTTCATATAAATATGATCCACTCTATAATTTTAATGTTATAAGGTCTTCAGAAACTTGGACACATACATAATTGCCCCATAAAATATCTACATTATTTCCTTATAATTTTCTTCATAATAAGAAAATTTTATTAGACATATTATAATAAAAATGTTTCCTCAAAACATGGGTAAGGGAAATATAATAAATTATGAGCTTAGACTCTCAATAAGGAAAAATATAAGAGATATCAATCGATGATGATAAATTATAATGAGAAAAGAATAAGGGTTTTATAAAATGATCATAACATTCAAAACTCATACACAGACAGTCAATGATATTTAATTATGTATCATGTCATAAGGACTTTTCGTAACTAAGTACATAATTAATAAGAGTTTTGAATAAAAAATAATTAATTTTATTCCATGAGAACATATCATATGAAAAAGGAATCTGTTTTTGGCATTCACATAAGAATATTAATTCAATACCTTAGTCTAGGTTCACTACAAATTCTATCATTGGGGAAAAGGTTCCATAATGAAAACACCTACCTATTTAATTCTAACATTCTCATAGTAGTAACTTCCACCCTGTTAACTTCGTCAACTCTTAGTATATTATTGACTACAACATATATTTGATGTTTCTCAATTACATCATTATTAACCAATTAATTGTTGGTTTATAATTGAACCACCATCTTTGATTTATATTGTAACCACCCTTTCATGATTTATAATGGAACCACTAATCTCATAATCATAATCCGTTCATATGTATTCTAAAATACTATCAAAACATTTGTTATTAAATCAATGATTAATACATGGAAATGAAAATGGGAGTCATAAGTATTTTTCTATCATAATCATAATTCCACTAGAAAATTAATTATGATGGTAATATTGGATTATATTCGTATTAAATCATAAGAAAATTAAAAATATATTTTTATATATGATAATAACATTAAAAATATCACAATAAAATTAAATTAGTAAAATGAACTTTCCATTTTTGAATCACTTATTTAAAATAAAAAAATCCCTAAATATTATAGGATTTTTTTATTATAAATATCCATATAATGATATAATGGAATCTTCAAGAAAAATTTAATTCATGGTGGTAAGGGAAAATTTTTATATTATGTACACTCAAAAATTAAATTTACATTTCTGGTAAAAATTGAAAAGAACCATGTTTGAAAAATGTTAAGAATATTACTTTTTATACATGGTAATGAAAAAAATATAGTTAAAAATGTATTTAATTTTTATCTGGACACTATTTAAAATATTCCTGATTTTTATTGAATATAATATGGACATGAAAGAAAATATTCTTAATTGAGGATAAAAATATTGTCGGTTATCATTAAAAACATACATATAATATTTTAAAAACCTAAATCGAGAAAAAAGAATGTAAAACTATATAATATATTAAAATAAATATAGGTTCATAAATGTTATATGATTTTTTAGAGGTATATTATTCAAATTTATCTCTATAAATATTCTCATAAATATTCCCTATAAAAATGTGATTGTAACATAAAACCCTTACTACATTGGTAACATTTCATTCAAAACCCCCATGAATGAAATGAAATGAAATTAAAATTTTAATACCATGAATATAAGGATATCATGGTATAAAGAATCTAATTTTCTATAAATGAACCTTATAAAATAATATTGGGGTATAACACAACATATGAACCAAAGAAGAAGATTTGAGATTGTTAAGCCTTACTATATTACTAACTTTTGAATCAGATCCACTTGAATTAAATAATTTGAATTGAAACATTAAGTTACATTAATTAATAATTATTAACGATATAAAATGTAAAATGATAATTATATTCAGCTCATAACCAAAAATTGTTGCATGAAATTAAACCTTTCTCAACAAAACAATATTAAGATAAATAACCCCCATGATATAAGTAATTTTTGAATCAAAAGTCATTGGAGTATTTAAATTCATATGGTTGTCTAAATGAATTTAATTAAATAATAATATTTTACCAAAAACATTTTTGGTAAGTATATACACCATAGACATAAAAAATTGGTGAATGAACTTAAAACATGTTATAATGAAGTGAAATCTTGACGAAACCCTTACATTATATATAAATCATTTCTTAAGTGCTATAAAATACAATATAATGAATTTATATTTATAATAATTATATAAAATAATCATATTGAAATATATATTATTATAAAGAATCCTTTTATATCATTTCAATTCTTGTTTGTTAACGTTAACTTATTAAACTTATCATTTCAGGTTTTAATTGCAATATTTTTCATGTATGTTTTAGTTTAGATGTTTGGGATATTCCATTTTGATAATGTTTAATCCATATCCATAATTTTAATCATCAGATAATTATCATACATAATCATTACATACATATTATTATTCATTAATATATAGTGGGGATGAAAAATTAATTACATCACTTCATAGAGACAATAGTCAGTACATACACACGTGTAAATAATAAATTTTAATCAAATCACATCACTTTATCGACATATTAGTCCACATGAATTCACAAGAAAAATTATCTATGACCAGTGGATCCGAAGGTAAGAGGATGATAATATATTATAATTACAAATTAATAATTATGTAATAAATATAATATATAGATAAATTATATAGATCATAAAAAAAATCATGAATGATGGTGGTGGAAATTAAATTATTCCACTATATGGATATGGTAGTGCACACGTTGCATGAGTGATACATTGATCTACTATTTGATATGGAATTAAAGATTCATGGTTGTTAAATCATCATATTAAAATACATTTATACTAATAATTCTAAAATAATCATGTTTTTATGTATACAATATGTTTACAGGGGTTTGAAAAAGAAATAAAATTGAAAGAGCACGATTAATATCTATATACGTTCTTCAAAAGAACTCATTTGGATTAAACCATAATCCATGAATGATTAGCCATATGAGAAAAATAATGATCATGTATTTGGGTAAGGATATAGGAAGGTTTTGGATTTGGGATTATTTTAGTTTGAAGACTCAAACAATGTGAATGAGGGAGTATGAGATGCTCCCTTTTATAACTGAGAAGGGTAGCACACATGGAATTTGTTAAGAGATATCAATAATATAAGGTTACATGTAAATTAAGTTGAATAAAATGGGAATTTATTTAATTTTATTGTTAAATAATGTTTCGATATCTAAAAAAAATAATTAGAGTGGTTTGGGGGGATATCCTTCCTTTATCTCCCTGTTTAACCCCCGATAAACTCATTTTATCCTTAACTACGCTAACATGATTGTACTATTTTTATTGTTCACTATGAAGAAAAATTAACATGAGACATCTATATTAAATTAACAATTCAGATTAAAAATATATATTCAATGTTATGAGATTCATTTTTTTTAAGTTGAATAATTTAATTATAATTGAGTGTGCTTACTGCAACAGAAACCAGTTTTTGAAAAATAGTTTTTATGTATATAACATATTTTTTGTCCATTAAATTGCTTGTAAAAAAATAAAATGGATGTTAAAATATATTATTGAATATATAATATTAAAATTTAATTAAAAATAATAATAAATAGAGATTAATATAATTTATCAAGAAAAATACACATTATGTGAATAAAAATAGTTTTTCAAAAAGTGTACTTTTAAAAGGAAAAATAAAATTGTAGAAAAATAAATTATAATGATTATTATTATATAATTAATAAATTTATTTATAATTAAATGATACTTATATTTTTTAAGATCAAATTTAAAACTCAATGTAGCTTTTAATGGAAAATAGTTGAAAAATTATGCAAAAATCGGTATTGTTCACTATTAACTAGAAAATCAATATTTCTAGAAAAAATATAAAAAATAAACTCAAGATAATTATAAAATAATGATTTCAATTATTTTTAATTTCCAAAAATAAATATTCTAAAAATTTTAGAATTTAATTATAATTTATGTGAACAAAAAATTAAATAAATGTATATTTTGAAGAAAACATATTTTTGATACATAAAATCACTCTACGGAAAATTAAGTATTTATTTATTATGATTTTAAAAATAATTTTTTTATTAAAAATTATTTTAAATATTCTTCATAATTTTCCATTACTATTAATACCATCCAATTTAATGACTAGTTTATTAAGGTTTACTATATTGCAATTCATACAGTGTTGAGGTTGTGTGGAAAGAAAGCAATGAGAAACATAAATTTTATATATCTAGAATATATTTTAAAATGTCAAGTTGTTATATATGGAGGGATTTTTTTGGTCATGTGACAATACATCTTGGTCTCATGAGGGATTACTAGGCCAGATACGTTACATCATGAGTCTTGACATACAGAGTTTTTCATTATATAAGAGTTGATTCATTCGGTTGTGGAAATATAAGTCAATAACTGTGAGTCATCAAACCCTAACAAAGGAATGTTGCATAATATTTATTTTTGGAATAATTTTGTGACACATAAATAATTAGTGAAAAATATTTCTTATGTCAACTCCCACTGCAATGATTGTCGTCACATATTAGATAATGTCCTATACGGTATTATGTTCATTCCACATTTTGTAAAAAAAGTAGTCAAATTCCCATAAGGTTTTGGGTTCACTTCACATTTCCATTAACATAGTTTAAGGAGTCCAATAGTATTTTTGGTTTACTCAATGTTCCCATATACATAGTGGAAAGATACCATTGTGGGTTTGAGTTCACTCCCTATTTTATGTCATCTAATGAGATATTAAGAAGCTCCTAATCTAATTGAGGAGTATATAATTCTAATCCCACACATTCTATAGGGGTTTAGGTTGATTATCCACTCCTGATCAACTTTTGATATATAAATATTTATCCAATTCATTTTATTGTTATTTAATAATTTCACCTCATATTAAATAATGAAAAACCATACATATGTGTGTCACATGAAAACATTCATAATTCCAACATGGATCAATTATCCCATGAGAGAGAAGAAGTATTCATAAAACATTTTATAATATATGACCATAATTCATCCATAAAAAAGTGGTTCATAGTACTATTAATACAAAACCTCTGTGAATAATAAAAATCATTAGAAAATATTAACGTAGATCCAAAATACATTATAATTGTATGAGAAAACTACAATGAAAAATAAGATTACATTCCCTTTACATCTTGATAACATTTATTTTAGAATAAAATAATTTTTAAGAAAAATAGTTTTTTAGATAGATAAGGGTAATTTTAATAAAAAAAAATTTGGATACCATGAAACTCATAATGGAATATTTATTAATAAATTAAATGAAAAATTGGGAGAAATAGAGAAGTCATAAAATGTTAAAAAATATTCCTTTTAAAACCATAAAAAAGAGAAATTCAGTTGGAAATGAAATTATGAAATCATATAAATAGGTATAAGGAAATCCATAATATAATTTAAAAAACATTTCTATAGTGTAATTTATTATCTAAACAGTTAAAAAAGATAAGGCCAACACAATATACAAGCATTGATGAAGTTGAATTTTGAAATAAAGGTATGCTAAATTACAAAAAGACATGTAAATCCTATAAAAATGAGAATTTAATAAAATAGATATAGTTTTAGGAATAAAATTCATAATTTTCCGCCAATGTAAATTTAGTCATTGACTATCTTGATTTAAAAGTGAAATTTGAAAGAAACCATTATGACTTGGAATATTTTGAATTAAAATCCCTTGAAATAGTTTAGCGGCTATGGACTTCAAAATCCCTTGAATAACATGAAAATTATGACAAAATACATCTATGAGGAATCATATACACTATAAAAATGAACTAAAAGGTGAATATGAATTTTATATTAGCGAAGATTAATTGAGACATGAAACACCTACTGTAGATTCTTAGTTAGTCATATACATTCAAATATCCTAATTAATATATTTATGTTTAGTATTTATATATAAGTGATATATTTAAAAGTATCTCACTTAGTTATATTCTATTATAGTTTGTTATCAATATTTATTTATCATTATCTGTTAAAATTAATATTCTTGCATCAAACAATTTGTTTTTATTTTATTTTATAGATGGAATAATCATTATTTCTGTGATTTCCACCACTTTAAATTATATTATATAGATTAAAAATCCATATATATTTAGTACTTATAGAAAATTATTTCCTGTAAATGTTGTAACATGATTAATCTATTACTTTCAATAACATATTATCCACTATAATTTCATCTATTACATTAAAATATAATCCTATATTTCTTAATGGGAAGAAGCATTCATGTTGATACTATAATAGCTCTAAAAAATGATGGTGGAGATGGATAAAAAGTGTGGGGGGGGGGGGGGTAATGTGATGTTTAAAATTAAAATGGATAAACCATATAGCACTATTGAACCTAGATTCATTCTTTTATCCCTGAGAAGAATGAATTTGATTGATCAATCTCTTAATTTACTACTTCGGTGCTTCCTATATCCAAGTATGTCTATATCCTTAATGGGTAAGATTTTTTTGGGTCTTTAAATTAGTGAGAGTTATTTGTAAAGGATACCATCTTTATCAAACTCTATTTATTATTTTCCAAGACGCACATAGTAGAAAAATGAATTCCTCTATAGAGAAGTGGTGTGTAGAATATATTTTTCATGGTATGTGAACTTTGGTCTCCCTAGTATTCAATTTTTGTATGATATCTCTGTTTCGCATAGTGTAATGTAAAAATATATTAAAATATTAATTTGAATTTTTAAAATATATAAATTATCGATTGGACAAGGCATTAATACTAGTAAGAGAATTTTTTATGGTTTTTTGGAATATGTCTTTCAAGGGATGGAATCACATTAAGATGTGGTATAGTATTTTAAGGATAGAATTTCATTTTATATAGTTTAGGTCTCCTTTGATCCATGGTGTGTAAGAATCCAACACATTTACCTCATTGTGTAAAAAGTAGATAAAATAAATCAAAATTGGAAGAATGTTTTTCTATCATTTGGTGGAAGGATCTCCTTAGTCAAAAACAACATATCCACTATTGATATTGATTTACTATCAAAGTCAGTGGTTCAAAAAATGGTAACACATTATTAGGAAAAGATGTTATAAAACATTATTTCATTAGTGGTAGTGAAAAATATTTTCCTAGGGATTGTTGGAGATCATTATCTCTTCTTATAAAGAACGATGCAATCAATTTACAATGTTTAGAGGAAACAATGAAACCACATCATTCTTGGTTTTCTAGGACATCATGGTTTCTCCTCTATTTGGACATAATTAACACATTTTAAACATGGGAATTTTGGTGAGATGGTTGCAAGGAATAATAGAGGCATCGATTATTGAATAAGATGGTGTCAATAACTGTTCACATCATTGACCATACTTATTATATAATGGGTGATGCTAAAGATTTATTCTGGAAGGACCCTTGGGATAAATTTTAGATTTATTTCTGGGGATATCCAACTCTTGAAATTATATTTACATAGGAGTTTTATTACACAACATTCATTCATATTATTCTTGATGATTCCCAATGGCCTATTACTAATTAAATTATCCCATCTTCTACCAAGGACTAGTCAATGAATCTTCTCAATTATAATGTAATGTTCGTTAATCCTTATTTATCATATTCCAATTGAAACCCATATTTGAAGATCCTATGGGGCCCTTCGTCTAATACTAGGGTATACTAACCATAATGAGATTTCTTATTTTTATTGTAAAATAAATGTGCTACTGAAACATGATTCTATATAACTGAGAAAAATATCATAGGATTATATAATTAGGTGTTATATCTACCATGAGGTGAAATATATAGATACTATATTTACTATAATATCCTGGAATGTAGGGTTAGGGTGTTTTGGGGTCATCATGAGTGTTACACCAAATTTTAACTCTTTTTAAACTATAAATAATCTTTGGATCTCATGGAATACTAACAATAATGAATTCCTTGTTTGTCTTTGCAATATTGAGGCTATGTTTTAGTTAATATGGCGTGGGAAAAATGAGATTACATTTGGGACTGATCCTATATCATTATCTTGAAAACTAATCTGAGTTACAATAATAAATAGGTGTTGGATATTGAATCTAGAGAATATACTTTGGATAGTGTTATTCATCTCATATGGGTTGAGCTTCTCATTATGAAGCGTTGTAAAAATAAATGTCCATACGGAGAATGGTATTTTGGTTTCCTCATTATTTAGGCTATAATATTTATAATAAGGGGTTTTAATCTAACAACACCACAACCGAGGGAGGGTTAGTTAGTGATTAGAAGGTTTAGATGAATATAGGTTTCACAATGAACTTTTGGAATGGTTACTCTCACGTAGCTAAGTCTATAGTACATGCTTGGGGACATATATTATACAACATATGTGTAATTATATATCATATATAGAATTATTCTTCCATCATTGTTAATATTTTAATGAACATAAAATCATCTCATTGGTCTACCTTATAAAAAATATGAGATTATGACATTAAGGTAGAAGAGGGTACCACCATATCACACACATTGAGAGATGGGGGTATGTTTGCTGATTCACTTGCTACTTATGAGAAGTAGAATATTTATGTGGATATCTTATAATCTTTGAAGAGCATAGTGGATAATATAGGTACACTGAGAGGGGGGTGAATCCATGTACAAACTTTTTTACTAATTTTCTCTTATTTTCTCTCACATATTTTTAATTTGAACATCTGCAATTTTTATAGAAAATGAATATTTCATATTAAAAAAGAAAATTATACCATATGAAATATTTAAAGTAAATGAAGAACCACACACATTATTTTTACAAGGTTCATCCTCGATGTGGGTGACTATGTCCTTTTTTTGTTCTAGATGATCTGAGGAACATATTATCCACTATGAATCAATCAATAATTACAAGTGGTTTGGTGAGGTATCACCCTAAAAACCATGGTTGGTATGTATAAAACATTTACCAAATTATAATGGAATCCTACCACTGTAATTTATAATATAATCCCACCAAGGTCTTATAAAAACAACACTTAACATAATGAGAAAGATCTAATGACCTTCAAGCTACCACTACAACACAAATCCGATCTTCCTCTTTGAGCCACTTAGAATAAACTATTATTGAATTTTCTCACTCTAACTAAAACACGTAGAATGCTACTGAATGTAAAAAAACGTTTTATTCTTTTTGTTTTATTATAATATTTTAAAATAGTATAGGGTATCACCTCAAATTAAACTCATTACAATATCAGAATGAACAAATGATGATTCTCTAATACTTTTTAAGGTGACTTCAAATATAATGTTATGGATTAAATATAAAAAACTCATTGATCATGATCATACAATATATATTTCATGGTCCACATGCATGTAAAAATTAAATGCATTTCCTTATTTATTTTTTCATGAATTATTTCAGGTTCAATAGAATACACACATAGTCTAAACTACCCTTGATTTTAGAGTTTCTGTACAAATTCAAAAACACAGTTCCTTTAGAAATTAAAAAAACTCAAGCATATTACACATTACATGAACCTAAAATTTATCTGTGAACATCTCATATATCATACACATTTTATAATTATATCCTTTTTATATAACAATAATGAAATGGAATTGTTCTTTCAATTTGTCAATAATATCCATCTTATAATAATTGTTTTGTTTCTTTATATTTATCTCAATAAACAAATAATTTTATAGTATCTATGTATTTAAATAGTCTATAAACATAAAAACATCACTTACTTCAATAGACGTGATGTTGAATTCCCACAATACTTCCAATTCATTGTTATACAATGCACACACACATTGAACACTTGGTCAACCACTATGAAATCCTTGTGCATGTATAGACTCACACTCATGCACTAACTATACTGTATCTGTCTAATGAATGATTGTTTTTTGATCATTTTCTTCATGGGCACAAAAACTGTTTGGGTATTGGCTATTGATGTACACAACTGTAACATGAATAAATATATATTTACCACTATCTTTCTTGAAACATAGTATCTCAATGATGACTAATATCCCTTATCAAACGATTCACAAAAACTATGTATGATGTTTAATATGTTTGTAAAACAATTCAATGTATCGTCTTTACACAAGATTTAATATGCATGGATTATAAATGATTATCTCACATACCAAAGAGATGTTCATCAGGTAATCCTGAGTGGAATCAAAGAAACCTATTTTTTCTTGAGACGTTATGAGTGTTCTAAGAACATTTCAAGTTCCTCACATGTTCCCTTATCCATTGAATAAAATAGAAACATCATGTAAATTTTTTTCTTTTGTGAATGAGATGTTCTAAATGGATCTATTTTCCACAAAAATGAGAGAACTCCAAAAAAATGATAAACACAGCCTCATGAGTTTATACCATTATATTTATAGGCAAATATCCCACCGACTTATATCTTGTGAACTTCCTATATTCAAACAACATGAATTTATTTTGTGACCACGGATAAACAACATCAATATTAAAACCAATTTTTCAACTCACGATATATTGTTATTTTGATATTATTTTTTATGAAAATATTGTTCCATGATATTCGATCTCTTTGGAATTATCAAAACACTCAGATGATGTTCAGAAATCACTGATCAAGTTATTGTCCATGTTGCATGGATATACTTATAGAAAAAACTATTGGGCATGATCTAAGGTTGAATAAAATCTAAACTTTAACATCCCGGTTTTGGAAGCCACCCAGAGGCGCCCTGTACCCGGTTGGTCACATGGCCTCAAGCATGTTTCCCCAAACACCAGAGACATCCGACTAGAAGTGAGGTCCTTTGATGTGATAGTGGGAAAACTATGCCCTTATTGGCGGAGTACACAATAGAATAAACAAAACATGCAAGAGTAGAAGCAATAAATATCCAACAGAAATGCACAAGTAAACAACGGAAGACTAAAGCAATAAACCACTGAAGCACATATGTATATATAAAATGATTCATGGTACATATCTAGGAAAACAACCAAACATGTCACAATGATGGAAATAAAAATAGCACCAATACAAGTAAAAAATAAAAGATGAACAACTCCTCAACATCGCAAGCCTATGCTTGGTCCCATGCTCTTCTGATCCAAAGCAATCAAGTACCAAAAGTCGAAGGGCACTTTCCCTTGTCTATACCTGCAACAACATAGTCTATTTGGGCCCAAAAGCATGACCCAAACACGGTGTGTGACTAATTCCCAGTATGAAACTACCCAAAGATCTGTGCCTACAAGTTAGTGAGCATATGGAAGGTAATAGTACAAAAAGCAGTAAATAGTAATAGTAAATAGTAGGTAGTAAACAGTAAGCAGTAACATGATGATATGCAACAATAATCAATCTGCAGAACAACAAGCAGTAGTGAAGCAAACAGTTAACCACAACAGGAACCCCTATGGGAAGTACTCAGAGCCAACCCCTTTGGTCCTATCCAAGAAGTACTCACAACCCTCTGGGCAATGCACTCATCCTAACCCCTATTGTTTGGTCATATTAATTTATAAGACTCACTGGGGAAGCTCGCTCGGTCAATTCCCCTTATAGTCTAGGGTGGTCAGGGACTCTATGAGGAAGAACATGCGGTCTAACCCTCTAATAGCCCCATGGTCTATAAACTCTATGAGGAAGCTCGCTCGGTCAATTCCTCCTATAGCCTCAGGTCTATCACAGACTCTCTAAGGATGCTCACTCAGTCAATTCCTTCTCTTGCCTGGAAAGGTCTTAAAGAAAATTCAAACAAGTAAAGACTCTCTGAAAAAGCTCACTAGGTCTACCCTCCTGTAGTCTATAATATCCAAGACTCTCTGGGAAGCTCACTCAGTTTATCCCCTGTATTCTATAATGCCCAAGACTCTTTGAGAAAGCTCACTCGGTCTACCCTCATATAGACTATAATATCCAAGTCTCTCTGGTAGGATCGCTCGGTCTATCCCATATAGTCTATAGCACCAGTTTCTCACGGTCCCCTTCCGGTAAGTGTATAATAATGCTATATGGACCAATTACACCTATAGAGCTACGTGGCTAACCAGTCTACAGAAACAAGAATGTCGAGAATAACATTCCATCCTACGGTCACAAGGCATGGAAAATATGGGTAACGACCAAAGGCTAACAAGACCCAAAGGTCGTAAATAGAAAAATTCATGGGAAAAACATCCATTCTTAAAAAATTATCCTCACACATGATCAAATTACCTCTACACAAGCATACAAGCAAGGTAGGAAAACAACAGGGACAAAAAGGTAAACACTCAATACCCTTTTCATGGGTTTTGGGGGAATTTGGACATAAAGCTCAGAGACTTCGAAAGGTAAGGCACAAACCACCTACCTTGATGTTAGATGATCGATATACCTTGACCACGAGGCTTGATTCTCCTTTGAACGACGTAGATCTAAAAAAATGAATAAAATGTTCAACGCACGATATCTTGAGAAAGAGAATGAATTGCAAAAAAAAGCTTTAGGAAAAGGAAGAGCTTACCACTGCAGTCCCAATGGAATCGACGACGGTCGATTTGGAGAATGGATGGAAACACGGGGGCTCGGAGAAGTTCCACAACCATACAGGTTTTCTTGGATGAAGAAGACCTAGAAAAAGAGAGTTTTTTCCGTCAGGCATGACCCTAGTCCATTTAATGAATAAGAGAAACTACACGGCATGTACTTATGTGGTATACAGCCTGTACGTGGCCATTCTGTACTCTTCCTTAAGCAGTCTCCACATCACCCCTACACACCTTGTGTGTGGCCTGGACCCGACCCGCACACGACCTAGTGCTGCATCAGAGTACATGAAGTGTACTTCGAAAATTTCTAGATTTTTATAATTTTCTAAAAAATGATTAGAAAAGAAAAAACATACCTCAATGAAGATCCAGGTTCTTACAAACTTCCCCCTTCAAAGAAATTCATCCCCGAATTTCCTTAGTGAGGCGTAGAAGAAGAAACCTCGAATAACTCTAGCCAATGCGATCATGCATAGGCATTCCTCTCCCTGGTCTCATCTTATACTCACCCGTGCTACCATAGCACTCGTACTAGAGGAACAAACTGGCCATTGAGAACCTTCATACTGTGATCGAAAATTCGGATTGGATACTCCTCAAATGATGCATCCTCTTCAATCTCAACCACCTCAGGTTGGAAGACTTGGGATGGGTCTGAAAAGTAACGTCGGAGTTGAGAAACAAGGAAGACGTCGTGCATAGCCATGTACCTATGTGGAAACTACAACCGATAGGAAACCAGCCCAACTCTCTCCAATACCTCAAACGGTATGATGTACCATGGTAAAATCTTACCCTATCTTCGAATCCTCTTGAGTCCCAATCTCGGTGTGATACGTAGAAAAAACTGATCCCCGACCTCAAACTCCAGAGGTCATCTTTGCTGATCAATATAAGACTTCTGTCGAGACATTGCAATAGCCATCCTCTTACGAATCAACTCTATCTACTCTGAGGACTCTTGAACAAGATGAGGTCCCAACAAATCTGCCTCTCCTACCTCCATCCAGCACAAAGGTGATCGGTATGGCCTATCATAAAAAACCTCGTAAGGTGACATCTGAATAGTCACCTGAAAACTGTTTTTATAGGAAATATATACCAGAGAAATATGCATCTTCCAAGAACCTCTGAAGTCTAGAATGCAAGCTTGGAGAATATCCTCAAGCACCTGGATCATATGCTCGGACTGGAAATCTGTCTGGGGATGGTATGATGTACTCAAATGTACCTGGGTACCCAACGCCTTTTGAAGCCCCTTCCAGAACCGAGAAGTAAAACGCTCATCCCTATCCGAAATAATGGAGTGTGGAACTCCATGCAGTCGTACAATCTCTCAGACGTACAACCACCCTAGATCATCAACACTCAAGGTCTCCTTGATCAGCAAGAAGTAAGAAACCTTCATAAGCCTGTCGACGACAACCCAAATAGAATCACTCCCTCATGGTGACCTCGGTAACCCAGTCACTAAGTCCATCACGACATCGTTCCACTTCTAGTCGGGAATGGGTAACTGCTGTAAAAGTCCTTCTGGTTGCTGATGTTCTGCTTTCACATGCTGACAAGTAGAACATCTCATGAAAAACTGAGTGACATCTCTCTTCATACATGGCCACCAATACTATTGGTGTAGGTCACGATACATCTTGGTGATTCCCGGATGAACTGTCCAAACTGATGAATGAAAATCTCGCATCAGCTCCTCACGTATGTCTACTAACACCCATAGGCATCCCTGGAAACGCAAGATCTCATCCTCTCCCATTGTCCATCCAGAAAGAGGGTCCTCTCCTGATACTCTATCTCATAGGATTAGGCCTTCTGAGTCTGATAGCTTCCTCATCTGTACCCGATCAAGAAGGGTAGAGGTAACAACTACTGAAGATAGAAAATTTGTCCCTGTCAGTGGTGAACCTCCAAGTGTATCTTAGAAAATAAATCCATAAGCTTCCACTCACTACTAGCTTCCTGAACTGCCTGAATCTTAGTTCTATTTCTCAACATATCAGCCACTATGTTTCCCTTTCCTGACATATAGGTAAGCTCAAAGTCGAAGGACTGAAGATACTCATCCCACCTGTGCTGTCTCAGATTCAGATCACGCTGTGAGAAGATATACTATAGACTCTTGTGTTCGGTAAACACCACAATGTTCTCTCCCAGAAGATAGTGTCTCCAACAGCATAAGGCCTGAACAATAGCTGCCAACTCCAGATTGTGTTTCGGGTAGTTCCTCTTGTCTTCCTCAACTGCTGATACCCATAAGCAACGACTCCATCTCCCTACATAAGCACAACTCCTAGCCCGATACTTGAAGCATCACAATAGACTATATAGCTCCAGCCCGGCTCTGGTAAGACTAGTATTAGTGCTGAATTCAACCTCCCTTTCAGCTCCTGAAAGGATAACTCACAAGAATTTGACCATAAGAATTTCGCCCCCTTCTTAGTCAGACCTGTCAGTGGTTCTGCAAGGCATGAAAAGTTCTGTATGAAACGCTTGTAGTATCCACCCAGCCCTAGAAAACTCTGTACCTCAAAGAAATTCTTCGGCTACTCCTAGGACTGATCCATCCAAAAGCGGAATTTCGAGAGCTTAACATATAACTGATGCCCTCTCAGTGTAATTAGAATGATCTCAAGATGGGTAGCATGGTCGTGTTGAGTGTGAGAGTACACCAAGATATCGTCCATGAAGACCACCATGAAAGAGTCCAACTATGGATGGAACACTCTATTCATCTGTGTCATAAAAACTACTGGCGTATTCGTGAGACCGAATGGCATGAGTGTATACCTGTATAGACCATACCTTCCCCTGAATGCTGTAAGAAGTATATCTGATGTTCTAATGCACAACTGATGATAATCGGACCTCAAGTCAATCTTCGAGAACACTAGGGCTCTTAGAAGGTGATCAAAGAGGTCATCGATCCTCGGTAAGGGATATCGGATCCTGACTGTCGACTAGTTCAGCTTCAGATAATCCATGAAAAGCCTAAGGGTGTCGTTTGCCTTCTTCACAGATAGGACATGTGAACCCCAAGGAGAAGTACTGGGTCAGATGAAACCCTTTTCTTGAAACTCCTCCAACTACTTCTTGATCTCCTACAACTCAAGTGTAGCCATCCTATAAGGAGGAATGGACACCGGGGCCGCTCCTAGCATGAGATCAATCAAGAAGTCTACCTCATGCTCTGGAGGTAAACAAGAAAATTCCTCTGGAAAGAAATCCCAAAAACGATACACCACTGGAGGAAAGTCTAACTGTGAAGTCCCCGGGTCGTCCAGATAAAGACATGAAATCTGGCTTGTAACTCCTCCTAGCCCATGATGCTCTAGTCCAGCTCTACCCGCTTGGACATCCCACTCTCCTCTATGAAGAAAATATCCACCCTCTGGTGATACGAAACTCACCATGCATTGATTGCAATCGACGAATTCCTGGAAAGGAACTAACTAGGACATACCGAGAATGAAATCACAGCCTATCATCTCTAGAACATAGAGGTCCCATAAGAAGTGACACCCCGAAACCTCAAGAGGACACTCTCTGCACTAGATTACGCTAGATGTCATCGTCCCCAATGGTGTATCAAGAGTCAAAATGTCGGAAGATGAAAAGATACAGAGCCCAAGGCTCTCCACAGTAGAAATAGAGATAAAGCCATGCAAATCACCAGTATCGAAAATGGATGATGATAAAACTAAGTCTACTAGGATCGTACCTGAAACTATAGAATGGACGGGATCCTACTCCTATTAGGTCTACAACACTGTGAATTTCTGGCCTGTACCGTGGCCCTGTGCCCCTGGCTGACCACTCTGAGCTGAACCACTCTATTGTCGCTGGTAACCTGGTGTCTGACCACCACGACCGTGACCTCCACCTCGTCCTGAACGGCCGGAAGAACTCTAGTTCCTAAACTGGTGAGAAACGGGCGATACATCTCCTGAATGTGGGGTCATAGAAGAACCACTAGCCCCATATATAGGTGAGAAGATCTGACAGAAACTCTGAAGATGGACCATATTTCCGCAAGATCGACACTGCATTGGGACTCTCTAGCACTTAGGCCTAGTATGCCCACTCCTACCACACTGGTATCATACAACCTGGCTTCCAGATTATACATTCCACCTACCCTAATCTCCTCAGGTAGACTTTCTATGGCGTTTCCTGCTATCAGTGGGAGGAACAATGACTCTGGATGTCGAAACGCCCTGGCTCACTGCTCTAGAATCTCTCAGATTGTGCTCAGTGATTAGCTCATGGTTGATGATAAAGGATATCAAAGTCAACCTGATGATATTTACTTGGGAACAAATCTCCTACCAGAGACCGTCCTCAAACTTCCTAGCAAGGAATAACTCATCACATGCTGGAATCAGCGTGAAGCGCTACAGCTCGGTAAAGTGAGACGAGACTCCATAACAGAAAGAGTACCCTGATTGAGACTCATAAACTCCTGGGCTGAGTCTGCCCTCAAGGTCTCCGGATAAAAGTAATCATAGAATATGCACCGAAACTCATCCCAAGTCATACTCTATTGGTGCCCTGACTGTGAGATCACCTCCCACCACCTCTTGGAGGTGTCTCGGAGCATATACGTAGCCAACTTTACCCTTTTCTCTGGAGGTATCTCTAGAGGCTCGAAGACCGCCAGCGTGGCCTCTATCCACGACTCTTCAGCATAGGGTCCTCCATCCATTGATAAAGTAGGAGGATGATGATGCTGGAAAGCCCACGTCAACTCAACCATCAACGAGGCAGGAGGCGACGCTCCCTGGAATGTCTGTATCATCCTCATGAAGTCCTCCCGGAACTGCACATCGGTGCCTGCAATGGGAATAACTGCTGGTGCCAAGGCTGGCACAACAGGAGGATCTGCAGGAAGACACTGATCAGCCATATCTGATGTCTGATCACCATCTACCAGCTGACGTACAACCGGAAGACGTCTCAGGGGCATATCTCTAAAAGAAAAAAAGCACACCTTAAGTCAGGATTATCAAGGAAAGAGAACACAAGAGTATAAAACAAGAACAAGATAAAAGAACAAGGAAGTTCTAGGAAACACGACTACATGGCGTGTATAAAAACTACACGGCATGTCCTCTTATGCTAGACACATGGGCGTGTACTTCACCCACAACTAGTCATGTAACACCCCCAGACTACACTGTGTGTTGTCCCCACACACGGCGTGTCCTTGAACTCCATTCCCCTGCCCGAGTCTCTTTAAATTACGAACTCACATGGTCCTCTTTACCCTAGACTACACGGCGTGTTCACTAAGGTCATGGAATGTACTAGACAAGGTTTCGGTGACCCGTGTTGTTAGTTACATGGCTGGATACACAGCGTACCCTTACACGGCGTGTTCCGAACAAACACGATGTGTATCAGAGAGATAACACCGACCCATGTTGTTCGTGAAACGTCCAGGTACCTAGAACATGACTACACGACATGTTCTTACCAAAAACATCTTGTTCTGCATGAGCTTCACCGACCTATGTTGTTAGTGACACGGTCGGGTATATGGATCACTACTACACGGCATGTAACTACCGTACACGACATGTTACTGAAAACTTTTTCACGAACCTGTGTTTCTTCTCACACAGTCTCTTACACGGTTTAAAACTACATGGTGTGTATTCAAGTACACACTGTGTATTCTGTGATTTTCCTGGTAGAAGCTCAAAAACTGCACCGAAACCCAGAAAACACTGAAAAACAAACATGAAGGTGCAAAATTCTGATCTCTGAGGGCCCATACTTCCCGCAAATCAAAGATTGAAATCATATACATTTCAAATACAAGGGTAACAAGTCAATGATCCACCAAGTTCCAATTTATGAGGGCCCATAACACCTCCAGAACCAAAATTTGGAGTTCATTTAACCAAGGTATAATACAAACAATTTCTATATCAAACTGCAAGGATTCTATCAAAGCATCTATCACAACAGCATGCATAATCAACACAATGTCTATCACAGCAACATAAAATTGTCAATGCACCCTCGATGGCATGGAAAGAATGCATGACATGTGATTTCAAACAAGTGCCTATATGATGCTTGAGATGACATACCCTCATCTCATCGGGTTGCGATAGAAATAGAATCACAATAACACAACAATAACAACACGAGGCATGTGAATCACTCTAGGTGAAATCATATCAACCGTAAAATCTCAAAACCAAAAAACTACAATAAACGAGGTAAATTGGTTTTTCCCTATACACGGGTTAGCTACTCCCGGGAACAGCTTATTAACAAGTACTGAATCCATCCTATCCCTGGATAAAGGCTCCAAAGATAAAATCAAGAGAAAATAATTCCTATGATACCACTTTGTAACATCCCGGTTTCGGATGCCACCCAGAGGCGCCCTGTACCCGGTTGGTCACATGGCCTCAAGCGCATTTCCCCAAATACCAAAGGTTTCCGACTAGCAGTGAGGGACTTTAATGTGATATTGGGGAAACTATGCCCTCATTGGCAGAGTACACAGTGGAATAAACAAAACATGTAATAGTGGAAGAAGTAAATATCCAATAACAATGCACAAGTAAACAACAGAAGACTAATGAAATAAACCACCATAGCACATATGTATATATAAAATGATTCATGATACATATCCAGGAAAATAGCCAAGCAGGTCACAATACTAGAAATTCAAACAACACCAAAAAAAGTACAAAATAAAATACGAACAGATCCTCAGCATCGCAAGCCTAAGCTTGGTCTCATGCTCTCCTACACTAAAGCAATCGAGTACCAGAAGTCGAAGGGCACTTTCCCTTGTCTATACCTGCTACAACATCGTATTTTTGGGCCCGAAAGCATGACCCAAACAGGGTGTGAGACTAATTACTATTAGGGAACCACCTGATGATCTGTTTCTAATATTTAGTGAGAATATGGTAGGTAATAGTACATTAAGCAGTAAAAAATAATAGTAAATATCAGGCATTAAATAGTAAGCAGTAATAGGATGATATGAAACAGTAATCAATCCCTAGAATAATAAGCTGCAGTGAAGAAAATAGCTAACCACAATAGGAACCTCTCTAGGAAGTACTCATAGCCAACCCCTCTGGTCTTATCCTAGAAGTACTCACACCCCTCTAGGTAGTGCACTCACCCTAACCCCTCTGGTTTGGTCATTCGAATTTATAAGACTCACTGGGGATGCTCGCTCGGTCAATTCCCATTATAGTCTTGGGTGGTCAGGGACTCTTTGAGGAAGATCACGTGGTCTAACCCTCTTATAGACCCATGTTCTAGAAACTCACTGAGGAATCTCACTTTGTTAATTCCTCATATAGTCTCAGGTCTATCACAAAATCTCTAAGGAAGATCACTCAGTAAATTCCTTCTCTAGCCTAGAAAGGTCCTAAAAAAATTTATACAAGTAAATACTCTCTGAGGAAGCTCACTCGGTCTACCCTCCTATAGTATATAATATTCTAGACTCTTTGAGAAGCTCACTCAGTCTATCCCCTGCAGTCTCTAATATCCAAGACTCTCTGAGGAAGCTCACTCGGTCTACCCCTTGTAGTCTGTAATATCCAAGACTCTCTGGGAAGCTCTCTCGGTCTATCCCTTATAGTATATAGCACCAGGTTCTCACGATCTTGTTCCGGTCAAATGTATAAAAATGCTATAAGGCCCAAGTACACCTATAGAGCTACTTGGATAACCAGTCTACAGAAACAAGCTTGTCAAGAATATCATTCCATCCTATGGTCAAAAGCATGAAAAATAGGTATAATGACCAAAGGCTAACAAGACCCAAAGGTCGTAAACCAAAATAGGCATGGGAAAAAAATCCAATAATAGAAAATTATCCTCCCACATGATCAAATTACCTCTACAGAAGCATACAAGAAAGGCAGGAAAAAAAGGGAAAAAAGGTAAACACGCAATACCCCGTTCACGGGTATTGGTGGAATTGGCACATAAAACTCAAAGACATCAAATGGTAAGCCAAAAAACACCTACCATGATGCTTGGAGATCAATATACTTTGACAAAGAGGCTTGATTCTATTTAGAATGAAATTGATTTATGAAAACATAGAAAACGTTCAACCCATGATATCTTGAGAAAGAGGAGGAATTAGAAAACAAATCTCTAGGAGAAGGAAGAGCATACCGCTGCGGTACCAATGCAATGAACGGTGGTCGATTTGGAGAACATATAGAAGAACGGGGGCTTAAAGAAGTTCCACAACCATACGTGTTCCCTCAGATGAAGACGACCGAGAAGAAGCATGTTTTGTCCATTAGGCGTGACCCCGGTCCGTTTAATGACAAAAAGAAACTACATGGCGTGTACTTCTCGGGTACACAGCGTGTACTTGGACTTTTCGTACACTGCCTTAAGCGGCCTCCACATCACCCCTAAACACCATGTCTGTGGCCTAGACACGACCAGCACATGGCCTGGCACTGCATCAGAGTACAAGGCGTGTACTTATAAAGTACACAACATGTACTTCAAAAATTTCTAGATTTTACTCTTTTTCTCAAAAATGACCAGAAAAGGAAAAACATACCTGAACGAAGATCCGGGTTCTTACATAAACAAATATTATCAGATGAATAAGATGTTTATTGAACAAATCACATGGTTATGAAGATCAGATGAGATGACTGGATGAATGTGATTCTTTAGGCTTTATGGTAATTAGTTCCCACTTCGAAACAGAAAATTAATCTGTGATCCCTTATAATAAAAGGTGTAGAATACATCCTCCATCAATTAGATACTAGTCCTACCAAAATGACCCCATGGAACTACCCTATTCCATTTCTTTTTCCACTATGTTACCTAGCATGGTGGATCTCTTCTAGCATAATATGTTTCTTGTAGGCACTTTGTACACACCTATGTCACCACACCCCAACTAAATATGGAGTGGACTTATCACATCAGAAGTCGTTGCAGTCCTCCTACTCTAGATGGTTTGGCTATTTTTAATCACACTTCATTAAACAATAAGCCATATTTCATAGGATACGTTGACAAAAAAATATTATTCAAGTAAACCAGATCCACCATAAGAATAATTTTCCATTTTTTTGAAAATTAAAACATTAATTACAAAAATTTTAACTTATTTTAATATTTTAAACAACATGTCACTTAAAATATCCAAGGATACATGTTTCTTAAACTACTGATTAGGTATATATCCATCACACTCAATTTTGCTTCATCTAAAGATACTATTACAATAAAAAAACATTCCCAACATCTAATTAATTCTTAATAAAAATTTAATAGTGGAACACCATAACACCAACCTTCAATTACTATCACATTGGATTTTTTAAAAAAATATTTAATGATAACAATTACAATAAAAATATTTCCTCTATTCAATTTGGGTTCTTCAATCTCTCCGTTTAAATTTTTTTTCTACACCCATTTTACTTTCAAATTAATTTTTTTTCTTTTCCCCTTACATTACAATAAAACAAATTATATAAGTTTGGGAAAGAATTCAAATCATCTCTTTATATAACAACTATAATTTTATTCTTTTCTCATTTAAACTCCAAAATTCTTAAGAGATTATATTTAAGAGAAATTTAAAATGATTTGATTGATAGAAATAAATCATCACCATTATTAAAGAAATGAGTCTTTAATTAATAAATTCATAGTATACTTAGACTGACATGGTGTATAAAACAAGAGTGATCAATCTAGAAATAAAAAAAGTAAATTTTTTAAATTTATTCCTAACACTTAGACCTTCTTTTAGGAGTTATTAAAATGTTTCTCATAAAATATCCTGCATTTATCTTGAAAATTGATTAATGACATTCAACTAAAAGATTTCACTTCCCCTTAATCAATATATTTTTCTTCTACATAAAAATATTAATTTATTATCCTCTGATTAAGAAGTTTTATTCTTATAGATATTGGAGAACATACATCTTTAATGATAAAATTCATTTTTTCAGAATTTGAAATTATAAAAAAATCCATTTCCATAACATCAAATATTCATTTGATTCAGGTTGAGATATTTAACTCTGATAGCTATTCATCTTTTTTCCTGATAGAGAGATGAGATTCACCCATCTTATTTATCATGATAAGATTTCTTTAAGAATGATCTTTAAGAAAAATATTATCATCAATTGAAATAAATAACTTCATGTTGGATAGTCTCTTTAATAATGTATAATATTTTTGTAGTACTCATATCTTCTACACTCCCACTTAATATATTTCCTGACTTCAATTTCTCGAAAAAAATAAACAAAAAAAAAATTAACATATTAATAAGGTTGTTCATAAATGATTTTTTTAGAGAAATGAGGATGGGATTTATATCTTCACCAAGAAACTTCTTTCAATTCTTCCCCAGATTCATTAAATATCATCATTATTTCCCCTTATTTTTATTTGAAAATATTATAATTTAAGGTTAGTATTTTCCTATTTATTTCATCAACTTTTATATTTGATGGAATATGATTTTTCACATTAGTATGTATTATAAATTCAATTTTCTAACCCCTCTCCACATTTTTTTTTCAATTTCAGATGCTCTGGCTATATGACTTATCATTATTTTGGTACATTATCAAATTTATTCTTGTATGTAGAGTCCTTCTTAATAATATAATTTTTATTATATGAATCAATAATTTTTTCTTCATTTTTATCATCAGTTATTTTTGATCAGGAAACCAAGTCATTCATTTTTCAGCAATATTTCCGGACATGTTTAACCTTCCGCATAAATTTCGAGAAAACATGGGATCTTTTTTTTGACAACCCTTCATTAAATTCATATTTCTCATCTTGATTTTCATGCACTAAATAAATCATGTTATTTATTATTGAGATAAATTTATTTTTCTAAATTTGTTTCATTTGTCTAGAATTATTGTTTATGACTTATTTCCAATGGTCTGTTATATGACCACTTCTTCCCTAGTAGAAGCACTTTCTATACTATGAAATACATCTCATAATTATTATTGAGTGTATCTTCAATTAATATTTTTTAACACTTTTTTATTTGTCACACCATGAGGATTATTTTTGTGCATTTATTCTCTAACACAACATTTAATGTGGTCTTTTTTTCATATCATTATATGTGATCTACATGAATGGTATATACTAGCACTAATTATAATTGTTTCCACATATATTGAAATTATCATAGAAGACTTCAGAAAAATCAAATTTATTCTTGATAGAAAGACGCTTCTTCATCTATAAATTATGCTTCATGTTTGTAGGATTTCTCGTTACATCCCAAATAGTACCCTTTCATAATGCCCTTTTATAATTTTCATTTATAGACATATTATGTAAAAATTAAATAGATTGATTACCAAATGTCTAAAAACACCAACAATAGCCAATAAAAATTTATTTTTTATGTGCTAGCACATGCATAGATTTTACGTCTAGTTGTTTTTGGGTGGTATGATTCTTTATCTAAGATATTTATAGGGAAAAATAATTCACATTATTCGTATCTAAATTTGATGATATAGGTAATTTTTCAACTTTATTCTTCATCCATGTTTGAAAAAAGTGTTTTTAAAGTCTATAGTTGTATATGAAACAATATTATAACAAACGGAAAATTTTAGATCAGGTGTTTCCTATTTTAGGGAGCCTTCAATAGATTTAGCTTTATATAATCTCACCATCTTATTTCCACTGAAATGAGTCTTGTAGGAAGTAAGACTCTTTTTAGATTTAATCATGGTGTCTTTTTTAACCTCTTCATTTTGTGAATATTCTGAATGAATTTTCCCATGATTTATGAACTTGACATCCAACTCAAGATATTTCAGATAGAGATTATTATTATGATATTCATGTTACTTCACCATATCTTAACATTATTTTTGGGAAGTATTTAATTATGTTTCCTTCATATTTTTCAAAATTACTTTCATTTCAAGACACATCATTTTGAGGAATGTTTTCTCATCTTCAACATCTTTCAGTTTATCTTCCCATTGAATCTTCATTTTCCAAACACGATCATCACACATTTTATTTACCAATAGAAGAAAATTATTCAAATATTTAATTGTATTTTTTTTCTCTTTTAGATGAGATTCATTATCATTAATAGAGAATTTGTGTATTTTCTCAAAAGCATGGATCACTTTTGTATAAACTTTCTCAGTCACATTCTTCACCCAAAAAGTCATTTGTAATTCATCTTTAACCATATTAAATCTTTCCTAGTAGTAAAATATAGACTATTCATTTTATTCATCAACTAGGATGAATGTATAATTCTTGTTTGTGATTTCCAACTGATATTACTTAACATTAGTTGTATCTTTATGATATTCTTCATTTGTAAGAATCATCTATTTAACTATATTAGCAATAACTTATTTCATATGCACATTTCTTGTCATTTTTTCTTAATCATAGTAGAAATTTTAATAGCATAGTGAAATAGTTTTATATTTGGTATCAATAATTTATTTGCGATGTTTTCATATTTGAAACTTCATTTCCAAAGATTTCAATATATCCTCAACATCATTTTCAAGATTTTACTTTTCATCATATAGTCCCTTAATAAAAAAAATTTGTAAGTGAAAACATCAGTAGGAACACTCTTCAGATAATTTTTGATATTTGAATAAAAATCACTTAGTTATTTAATAAATTCATTTTCGTCACTACATGAATTATACTAATCAAAATCATCTTTATCAAATGATTTAACAGATAATATTGTTAGAATACCATTGTGACTATTTTTGGATTTTTTGAGCACTATTTCTTCTTCAAATTATTTATCATCTTTATTACCTATTTATTCAATATTTATTCAAGGTTTTTATAGAAACCTCTTTACTGACACTAACAGAAATTAGAACTAAAATCTATATTTGAGGCAGCTCTATTACTTCTCCAAAATGAAATCTGCACTTAATATATAGATAATAAAAACAACTGGTACAATAAGATTGATCTAATGAGGTGTGTAACCTATGATCTGATACTAATTGAAGTTCCTAGAAGGTATTTCAATAGGGGATGAGTAATTTTACACAAAGTTTTACCAATTTGGTATTCTTTTCTCTTACCACTTTTTAATTCATACTTATGCATTTGTTAGAGTGAAATAATATTCCCACTGAGCAAGCAAAATTATACCATATGCAAGACATAAAGTAAATGAATCACACTACATAATATTTTTTCAAGGATCTTCACCGATTTGGGTGACTACATCCTTTTAATGTTCTAGAAGACCTGATACACATATTATCCACTATGATTTAGACAACAATTCCAAATGGGTGGGTCGATATCTCCTTGAAAACCATTGTGGGCTGGTATGATCCTTTCCCAAAATTATAATGGAATACCACTAGTTTTATTTATACTATCATCTGAACAATGTTTCACAAACACAATGCTTAACACAGTGAGAAAGATATCAAGAACATTAAGCTTCGACTTCAACAAAAAATTGATATTTCTCTTAAACCCATTGAGAATAAACTATATATTTACATTCAAACTCCAATTGAAGCACTTAGAATGTCATTGAATGTATAAAATAACACTCTATGTTATTTGGTTTAGTATAATATTCTAAATTAGTAAAATTTATCACTTCCTATTCAACTCACTGAAATATCAGAATGAACAACTGAAGATTCTTCAATACTCTACAAGTTGATTTCAAATATAGTACTCTATTTTAAATCTCAAAAACAGATTTCACACTTATCATAAAATTTATATTTATTGTGCTTCATGCATGTAAAAATTAAATGCAGTGTCTTATTTATTTATTCAATCATTATTTCATGAGCATGAGAATAAACACATTGTCTAAAAATTCCTTGATTGTAGTGTTTACATTCACATTCACAAACACAATTCTTTTACAAATTAGAAAACCTCCTAGGAATTCCACGTTATATGCACATCATATTTATGAATGAACAACCCATATTTCAGGAACATTTTATACCTCCATATTATTTGTATATATCTATAATAAAGTCTCTCTATTTCTTTTAATTTATCAAAAACCTTAATGTTATTAGAATTTTGATATTTCTTTCTCCATTTCTCAAAGAGAAAAGAAGCTTATATCCTCTATGTATGTATATTGTCCATGCATATAAACATTGTACTGCCTTCAATACACATGAATCTAACTACCGACAATACTTCTTCTTCACTATTATATGATGGACACACACACAAAACACTTTCTCAACCAATTTGCAAAACTTATGCATGTACTGACTCACACTCATGCACTCACTACACTATCTGTGTCAAATGAATGAGTGTTTTTGTTGATCCTTTTCTTATTGCACATAAAACCACTTGGTTGTTAGTATTTGATTCACTGAACTCTAATAATAGTATTCTCATACATTAAAGAGTCCTTTTTGAAACACACTGTCTCAAAGATGAGTATATGGCCTTCTCAAATGATTCAAGAAACCATGTATTCTATTAAAGCTCTTTACACAATAATGTGATATATTGTCTTCACATAAGATTAATGATGCATGTATTCTCAATAATTATTAAGAAATATAGAGATAAATTCATCACATTATCATAAGTAGATTCATTGAAACAGGTTTGTTTGCAAACCACAATGGTTGTCGAGTTCCTCATGTTTTCCATTATCTTTTATGAAAATAGTAACAACGCGGAATAGTTTTACTTTTTCAAAAAAAACATTTTCAATGGTACTATTTTCATGAAAAACAAGGGGAATTTTCTTAAATTATCAACAAAACCTCATGAGTGCAATAATTGATATTTATAAGAAACTATCCTAGATACTTAGCTCAGGTAAACTTCTTGTCTTCAAATAGGACAACACTATTTCAAAATAATGGATAAACAACGTCACAATTTTTTTTTCTTAAAACGCAAAATATGTCTTCTTTTGATATTTAATTTTTTATGAAAACACATTTTCATGAAATATTGATCTAATTGAAATTATCAAAACACTCAGATTATGTTTGGGGATCATGACTTGAGCTATTGTCGATGTAACATAGAAATTTTGGTGAAAAAAATCTCAGGAACAAGATGTGGATGAAGAAAATCTCGGTTCAGATTATCAAATGGCCATGATTATTATTGAACCTAAAATATTGTAGTTATTCTCAGATGATATAATTAGAAAACTATCCTGCTTTAGGTGCTACATTAAATAGAACCCACATTGACAATAAAAATCATTATGTGCTCCATTATAATATACGGGGCATAATTCCCCCTTGAAAAATAATTTAGCATTACCAGTAAAATGAATCCTTGGCACCGCCCCATTTAACTTCTTTCACTGTCCTGCCACCTAAAACTATTTCTCTCCACCTGCATCATGTGATTCCCAAAGGATCTTTGTATACACCTATGTTGCCACACACCGTCTATCTATGGAGTCGACTTCCCACCTCTGTAGTGGACATAGTCCTCCTAGGTTAGTTGGATAGGCAATTTTAATAAGAATACTTCATTATAATATAATTTATAAGTCATAAGATAAAAACCGAACAAAAACATCATTCATGTAAACCAATACCACTATGACCACAATTCTCATTTTATTTTTAAATAGAACGAATAAATCAAAAACTTTTCAATTCTATTGATTTTATAAAAAACCTTGCACTTAAAATAACCAAATACATATATTTTAGGAACTATTGACCAGTTCTACAATCTTCAAACTCAATGATGCTTTATCTTAAGAAACTCTCCCTGTCTAGGCATGTTTTCAAGCATTTAAATAATTCTCAAGAAAAATTTAATTGAAGAAAACTAGAACATAAACCATAATTAATTTTCACATTGACCATATATCAAATATGTGAGTTGAAAAAATTACAATAGAAATATTTCTACTAATCAATTTTGTTTCCTCAATCCCAAGGAAGCCTCTCTTCTACTTTCAAGTGGTTTTCTATTGTTGGTGCATAAGGATTTTATTTTTTTAACCCAACATGATTGTGTGGATATTTTATTTTAGAATACCTTTTTGGAATTATATTTTTGTTATTAGTTAATAATATAAGAATATTATGTATTGAGGAGAAAATATTTTGGAAATTTTTTATTCCATTTCTCTAGGTATGGTTTAGTTTTTCAGTTTACCCCTTGATCTTTAATAATGGTTTCATTAACCTCAGAATGTTGATGGAGATTAATTATATGTGGTTGATACAAATCTTGAGTACATTTGTTCATTTCCTGAATCCTGTGGTTACGGTTCACAAGGAATAAAAAAATCCACTATTCTATGATTACAAATTTAACTAATTAATTGAATTTACTAGTTAATATATTTTTATTATAACCACTATATAACTATTAAAACATCTTGAGTAAATCATTATTACTTAATATTACCTATATTTATGTTTTCATATCTATTTATAAAGTATGAATTATAACATCGTCCATGTAGATTATAAAACAGACCGAAATAAGAAGACGTTTTAATGACTAATGAGTAAGATTATGCTATTTTTTAATATTGATATCACATCTATAGAATATTATTGATTTAATATTTTCTAAGTAAATTTTAAAATCATATTTAATTATAGTTGTTTGAAGAAGAAAAAGAATAATGATTAAGGATATGGTGGAACTTATGAAAAAGATAGTAGTATTCTCTTATAGAGCCTTTTACACATGAGGGGTTTGGGACTTCTTCATCAAACTAGAGATTACCAAACATAATAGAGATAATTTACGGAGAAAATTTAGTAATATATATAATAAAAACATAAGGATATAATTTTTTTGTAGTGGGTGGAATATGGTCCTTTTATTGGTTAAAACGAAGGGTATTTCATTAGAAGCAAGAGTTTGGTGAAGGGTAAAGATTACGTCAAAAGAGAGTCAGTTGATTTTGGTAATAAAATTTTATTGGGAATTTAATAAACGAATCATAAACTTAGAAAAAATTCATTTTGACTATTTATATATCATTTTATTTATCAGAAATTTGATTCATGCCATTTTTACCATTTTTTCACCTTTTCCTTATTTAATTATTTACACATGTAATTGTTATTATTCAAATTAATTTAATTTGACATATATTTCATAATATTATTTTTAAAAATTTAAATTTGGACTTCAATAAATCTAATAAAATTTCTAGATTTAATAAATTTAAATTTCTACTGAAAACAAAAGACACACACACACAGATATATATATATATATATATATATATATATATATATATATATATAATTTTTTTAGAAAAATGGATTTTTAAACATTAAGTATTATTATTAATATTTTATATCAATAAATAATATCCTCATGAATATAACCAATTTTTTTATACATATAAATTCAATAAATATAATTAATTCTTCCTTAAACAATGATATAATTATTTTGTAAAATAAAAATACATAATATATGAAAACAAAATTTTAGAAAAATTTATTTTTAAGTATAGAAATGAGTTTATTTATATTCCTTATAAAGTAAAAATAATAATCTCATAGATAATTTTTTTAATATATATATATATATATATATATTATTTTAATTAAAAATATTATTCAATGTATATTAGATAATTTTTTTAAAATAAAACTACACAACATATAAGAAATGTATTTGATCAAAGTTAAGTGTAAGGCCCCGACCATAAACACAACTTATTATAGTGTTTTTGAACTAGAAATCACTTTTTAGGATCCTTTATGTTTATTGTTTTAGAGAATTAGGGAAAAATCATAAAAAGTATACCCGTACATTAAATGTGGACAGTTTAACTATGTATCCACTTTTTTCACCAAAGGAATCCTTGAAAAACATTATTTTTTTGATACACATCTTCAATTTTTTAAATATGGAATCTTGTTTGTGATTAAAAATATTAAGGCCAATGAAAAATAATTTTAAAACCTGGAATGAGCATAAAAACATCAATAAGGGTAATAAAATAATGAAAACCATTAGCCTATTGAAAACATGGTATCCCATTTAATGTCCTTTGAGCGAATGAAACAAAACATTTTCAAATGATTAAAAATCATACTATTTACTCAAAGGAAGAAATTTAAACCAATAGAAATAAATTCAAAAATCCTTTAGGTGAATTAGAGAATCATATATATAAATCCCTTTACAATACCATTAAATTTGAATTTCTATATGGAAAATATCTAATGTTATTATTACCCAATGGATTAGAGATCTATAATGGGGATTACCCTTCGTATAAGCTATATTAGGCTTGCCCGTGAGCTATATTGGGGATTATCACTTCATATAAGATATAACAGGCTCACCCATGAATTATAATGGGAATCAACCCTTCTCATAAGATATGTTGGGATCACCTGTGAGCTCTAATGGGAATGAAACATTCATATGACCTTTTTTAGGCTTTCCTATTTCATATAATTCTCATGAATCATTTCATGAATGAAACTCGATCACCATTCAACCCTTTTGAAAAACAATTCTAGTTACATATGAAAAAAATTCATATAGAAATACCATTTTCATTTAAGAACCCATTTTCAATAAAAAGATACCAAAAAAGTGGTATAGGGGTTTATTTTTCATTAGAAATAAGTTATGTCTTATAGAGGAATCCAAATATCAAATAATGGTTACAACGTTGGAGATGTCATTGTCACCATATATAAGTAAAACATTCCTTTTGTCCTTTTATAAGGAAAGTAAAACCCTTCTTATAAAAATAATCCTTTTCAGATAATTGAATGAAATTCATGATAAACATGAAATTTTCAATATAATCTTTTTATATCCATAAAAAATTATATATAGATTAATATTAGGAAGAAAAATATTTGATAATTAATATTTAAAGGATCAAGGTGTCCCGTACAATTTTGAAAAATAAAATATTAATATCAATGAATTAATACAATTACCAAAATAGAAAATAATTTTTTAATTTATAAGATACAGATATAAGATTTTAAAGTGGCTGTATATACACCATATAAATGAATAATGGTTCATATTATCAAGAAATGCCTCAATGAAAGAAGATTGAGATAAAATACCATACCATGGGTCTCAATTGCCTCGTACATTATTTATAATCTTGACTAATAAAATTAGGATAATTTCTCTTTCATTAAAAACCATTTTCATGTTTATTTTTCTTTTTATATCACTTATTACAAGGTTATGACAATTAAATAATTATTTAAGTTCATACCAGACATTATGTTGATATTTGGTACTCGAGTCCAACAATGAACTTGGTATGATGTCAATAGTCAATCTGATCATAATTAGATAATATAAAGAACAATATTCAAGAAATAAGTAACAAATTTAAACATCCTTCATACTTTTAAATCAAACCATTAATTATAGAAATGAAAAATGAACAATTTTATAATCCTGGAGAGGGTAGGATGTACGTACGCATGAGTAACGTTTCCATTTTTTTTATTTGTCATTAAGGAAATAAGGTAAGTATTATTTTATCATTTCATAATTATAATAACATAATTAATATCATATTAATAATGTATATATAAAATAAAAGTGATACAATTAATAAAAATGAGTCACATCACTTCATGGAGGTGATAGTTCAACATACGCACAAACAAAATTATCTTTTTTATGTTCTTGGAATGTAAGAATATAATTGATATATTATTATATTATAAGGATTAATATGTCATGATTATTAAATATTAACTTTAATTCTATTTTAATAAACCATCATGAGTGATGGTTATGAAAAACGAATGAGATCATTTCCTAGAGGTGATAGTTCACACATTTTCCTAAACGACAGATTCCTTTCCCATTTAATGGAAGTGGAGATAGATTTAAGTAATTATATTAACATAATAATAACTCATTATATTTAGTTTTCATTATTTATGATTTCATCTTATATGAATACGATTTTAAGGAAGGGGAAGAAGAAATAATGCAAAAATACTTAAATAAAAATCATACCTTTCCATAGGTTGACCACCTTTACTAAAACATTAACACCTCTAAAGAGGGTGTTATGCATAAAATAAGGCATCAAAAATTTTGATAAGAATTCTAGGAAGGGTTTAGGGGAGATTTTTTCTGATCCAAAATGTTTTTGACATGTGACTAATAGATAAGAATGAGTGCTCTTTTATGGGAGAGGGGAGGGGCACTCTTTTTTATTATTAAAAGCATTAAATTAATATAAATTCATTTATATTTCAAATGGTAAAAAAGTATTTTATATTGAATATATGATTATTTTTGGACTAATAATTATCATCCAATTATATTTAGAAATTTGTTGATTATTTTTTAATATTTATCTTTTTTATTTAATCCCTTTTAAATCTTACTGATTTATCATGTAATTTACAATGTGGGGGTTAAAATAATGACCAAATCATGCCAAAAGATCATTGAATGAGTATTTTTTAAAATTTTATTAATTATCTAAACTTTTCAGCTGAATATTATATTTTTATAAATTTTAAATCTTTTAATTTAATATTTTATATCTTCAAATATGAATTATGTTGATTTTAACACTATTCATTACATGACTTGTTTAAAGACTCAAAACTTAATTCCTTATAAAAAACTACATTAACTCTATAATAACTTATCATATTCATCAATTAATTTTTTTTTTCAGAATCAAATAGTTCAACTTATATTTAATTTAATATTATTAATATCATCTATGATATCTTTATGTTAATAAATCTATTACTACATCATATTTCTATCATAATTAAATTTGGTTATCTGATTGATAGAACATATAAATAAATTGTCATTATATAGCTAATATTTTTATCTTTTTAAGGACTATTAATAGTTTAATCTATCAATTACATAACCCAATATTAAAATTTTTTAGTAAGAAGAGACATATTTATGACATATTTTCCTTTACGTTAAATTAAATGCTATAAATGTCATAAGAACACCCATTTGGCTACCAAAAGTCACACTTTCGGCCCTAGTATGGTCATGGTTGATAATAAATCGTTAAATAATATTAGTGAATGTTTTATGGTAATTTTATAATTTCATAATATTAATTTTAGCTTTAACAACCCTATTTACCTTTAATCATGGTAAATAAAATACTAAAGTTACTATTCATAAAAAAATATTTTTATCTTCTTGGAACACATTTTTCATATGGATTAAAACCATTTATACTTGTTTTTAATAATAAAATTCAAAAAATTAGTTAAAATTGTGTTAACACTAATCCCGCCGAGGAACCGAGAAAATTAGGTTTTTAAGTAAAAGGTTCAATCATTCACATGGTTTTTTATTTAATTTTAATTTGAAATTGCATCCAATGAACAAAATTGGATTAAATGATGAAAAGAAAACCACATTATTCATTTAAACCATGTATAATGATAATATACCAATATAAATAAATTTTATGAATTGGATGTTTTTAATTATAATGCATAATTTTTCACAATTCATTAAAATATGAATTTTATCAGGAAAATAATAAAATTCAGCCAAAGTAAATTTTGATGTCCCACTTCCAAATAAGAAGTTTATTTTTTCAAATTGAACATATAAGAGTAATTAAATATATATTTAAAAAGGGTACTCCATCAAAATGCAGTAAAACTACCGTTTAAATGAATTAGAGTATTTTATGCCTAAAATTAGACTTATTCTCCTTTTAAGCGTCTAAAATTTATTGTATGAATGTAAAAATATTCAATAAAATGCTTAAAAATAATATAGTTATTTCTGTTCATTACATCTAATACAACAAAATTGTGATAACTAATATTTAAAATAATATTATTACAACATATTAATTTTTTTTCTATAACTCAGTCCTTTGTACAGTGTAGGATTTCAGAGAAACCCATTATTGTGTGTCGGTATGATATTAGACACATGACCCCATTAAAGTAAAATTACTGTCAATTTCATAAATATTAAAAGATATGAAAAATTATTATTCTATAATGACTAGGGATGTTATATCCTTCCATACATTTAGAAATTATGTCCTCATAATTTTATATTTTGTGTATACAACTATGGTTTCACTTTTCAAAATTACGTCATTGAAATCCCACATCAGAAAAGTATTCAATAAAACCTCTATATTAAAATAAATAAAGTGGAGAACAAATGATACATGAGATAAAATATACTAGGGTTCCTTGTAGTAAATCGTGGATATGTAAAAGAAAACTAACCATCATGTTATGAGGGATAGAGATAGAAAAAATTATTTGAAAAAAGAATACAATGACAAATCTATAAATCTATGATGGGTTAAACACTATTTAATTTTGTAGTAGGAAATGTAAAAAGAAAATATTTTTTAAAGATAATTTTCTGAAATTTAATTAGTTATTTTACTGCATAGAACATGAACATAAGGAAATATACTTACTTGACATGTATAATTTCATACCTTAACTGAATTCATCCACAAACTAATCTTTTTCTCTAAACCATGATTATTTAAGATTTATTTTTCATTCCTGAAGAACTAGAATCAACCAGTATACAATAAAACAATTAAAAAAATAGTAACTATCTTTTTTCCCAATATTTAGATAATAAACATAAGAAAATAGTTAGTACAAGATATGATAATTGTCTAAAAAAATCCCAATATGATAAAAAATACCTCAATATCCAAAATTTCACACTAGTATCAAAAGTTTGACAAATACCATTTCATCAATAACTATCATTAAAAATCATCAAAATAATTGAAACTAATATTGAAACACAATATTCAGAATGATTTAATCACATAGTCTTCCAAGATAAATTTTAACATTTATTTCCAAATACAATCAACCACACTTAATGTATTATACCAAAAAGTAATTAACCAAATAACATAATCTCCAGGATACATTAATATTTTCCATAAATAATCTAATTCCACATAAGTCTAAAATATAATTCTAGATTCTTCCAAAATAAAATTCAACCATTAATTCTCATATAAAATCCCATAGAATTCTATTTACCTTAATCATATAAAGTTCCCAAAATAGTGAACGTCTTTCAAAATAAAATGTATCAATCAATTCCCAAATCATTTTATAATACCAAGGAAATCCATTTGATAAAATACAAGTACACAAAATAAAATTATTCTTTTTCTACCAACTCATTTACCTATAATTAAAAAGTCATAATAACCATGGAATTCATGTCGGACATTGGTAGGCGATGCACCCTTGTATCCCTTCAGTTGTGGGTTTGATCTCTATGTCCTTTCTAAACGCGAGGCGTTTCCACCCATATTTTAGGTTTTCATTTTTCTAAAACAATAAAATTATTATAAAAATCCTCTAATATGGGATAAAATTCAACAAAATAATAATAACATGTTTTAATTGGAAATTTTATTTCAAACCACTCTTTTTTCATACCAAAAATTAATGGACCATAATTTCCTAAACATTGAATGTCCCCAAAAATACCATTAGTCACCTTCAATGATCATAACCAATAGACTAAAAAAGGATATTAAGACTTTAAACTTGTAATAAACCTTTATATTTTGAACTCATGATGATATCCTTAACTCTTTCAAAATATTCCAAATTTCCAAAGTTTTATAAAACATCCATTGAAACCATCTTTAAGGCCCAAACCTTAAATGTATCTCATTCTAGTGTGTTTAACCTCAAAATCAACCATTAGGATTTCTAAGAATATTGATTTAGAAAATTAGGACAAACTCATACAAAGTAGACCCTTACATTACATATGGATAGTTGTACTAAGTGTCTACTTTTTCCACCAAATGAAACTGTTAAAATTTTATTTATTTTCATGTAACATCCTCAATTCTTTCATCATGAAATATTATTATTCCTTACATATATTATGATCTTTTAGAGACAATTTTGAATTTTGGGATGAGCATTAAATGATTTATAAGGGACATAAAACAAAGAAAACAATCAATCTAGTGAAAAAGATATAACCCATTTTTTTGAGAGAATGTAACAAAACATTTTCACAAGAATAAAACACAAATTTTTTTCTAAAATAAAAACATTAAAACCAATATTAACCACTTAAAACTCTGTTAGGTGACTTGAAGCATCACATATATATAACCCTTTCAAACCCTATTCAATTGGAATGAAAAAATGTTTGGATTCATATATTAGTATTAACAAATTAATTAAAGATATATAATGGGGTAACCCTTCATATAAGCTACATCGGGATCACTCATGAGATATAATGGGGCACATCCCTTCATATATTCTATAATGGTCTCACTTGTGAGAAATAATGCGGATCAACTCTTCGTATAAGCTGTGTTGAGAGCAACCATGATCTATATTGGGGATCAACCCTTTATATAAGCTATGCCAGGTTCACCTGTGTGCTATAATGGGGATCAAACCATTGTATATGTTTTTTCGGGCTCACCAGTTTCCTATAATGTTTAAAGTTTATCTCATGAATTAAACACATTCATCGCAAAACCATTTTGAAAAAACACTTCTAATCCCCTATGGAATACATTTTCAAATAAAAATAACATTTTCAACTAGTTACCCATAATAATTACCAAGATAACAAAAAAGGGAATAAAGTATCATTTTTCATTAAAAATACATTAATCTTTATAGAGGAATCTAAAAACCAGATAATGATTATGAACAGTTGAGATGTCTTTATTGCCATATAAAAAGAAAAAAAATTATTTTTTTAATTTTGTAATGAAAATAAAATTGTTAATATAAAAATATTCATTTTCAAAACATTGAATTAAATTATAGATTGAAATAAAATTTCCTATATAATTATTTTATATCCATATAAATAAATATGTAAATTAACATCATGATAAAAAATATTTGATAATTAAACCATTAAAACATCAAGGTGTCCCATAAAACATTTACCATTAAAATCATAACATCCCTGAATTAATAAATGTATCAAATATATAAATAAAATTATTATAGAATGAATATGGATGTAAAATTACATAGTGGTAGTATATACAATTTATAAAAGAATAAATAAGCATATTATCAATGAATTCTTCAATGAAAGGAGATTGAAACAAAATCCCTTACATTGAGTCTAACTTGTGTTGTCCATTATTTATCATCAAAAATAATAGAACTATGTTAATTTATAATTTCTTCATAAACTTATTCATGTTTTTTCTTCATTTTAAATAACTCATTACCATGTTATAATAATTAAATAATTATTTATGTTCATATTAGATGTTTTGTCGATATTCATTACTTGAGTCCAAAAAATGAAATTGGTATGATGTCAATAGTCAATGTGGTTATAAGTAAAAAATATCCAGAATAATATTCATGTCAAAATTGTCACCTTTATATATCCATCATACTTTTAAATCAAACCATTGATTATGGTGTTCAAAAATTAACAATGTTATAATCACAAGGACGGTAGGTTGTACGTACACATGAGTAACGTTTCCATTTTACCTTGACCTTATATAAAGAAGTTATGTATTTTTTATATTTAAATAATGAAAATTACATCATTAATATAATTTTAATATCTTATATATTTCATAAAAGTGGGATACTTAATAAAAACAAGATATATCACTTTGTGGAGTTGATTGTTCACACGTACACATGAATGATGTTATCATTTTTATGTGCAGGGAATGTAAGAAATTAATTGAGTTATTATAATTATGTAATGATTATTATGTAATTAATATCACAAATGAACATTAATTCCATTATTATAACTAGTCATGAGAGATGATTATGGAAAATGAATTAGATCGGTTTGTGGAGGTGATAGTTCACTTGTACACCCGAATGATTAATTCCATTCCTAATTAATATTAGTGGAGATGGATTTATGTATTGATATTAGCATAATAAAATCTCAGTAATTTTAGGATACTATAGTTGTTATTTCATCTTGGAAGAATAATATTTTAATGATATTTAAGCGTAAATAAAACCGAAATACTTTAAATAAAACATTACCTTTATTTCTGTTGAGAACCTTTCTTAACACATTAAAACCTCAAAGGAGGGGGATCTACCTTAAATAAGGTTTCAATAATATGGGGAGGGATTATAGGTAGGTATTGGTCAGATATTTTCTAATCCAGTAGGTTTTGGAAGTGTAAGAAATAGATAGGAATGGGTTCTCTTTTATAGTGGAGGGGAGGGACACTCTTGAAATTATTAAATGTATTAAATTAATATAAATTAATTTGCTATTAAAAATTGTACAAACATAATTTATTTATAATATATGATGATTTTGGGTTGAATAATTTCCATCTAATTAAAATTATACTTGTTCTGAATATTTTTTTAATTCATATCTTTTTTGTTTTAAACCTTTTTAAATCTTACCAATATATCAAGTAATTTACACATTGAAGGTTAAAATAATTACCAAATCACAAAAAAGTCCAATGAATGAGTAATTAATAAAATTTTTATACCTTTATAAACATTTAAGTTGAATATTATATTTTTTAAAAATTTAAATCATTTCATTAAATATTTTATATTTTAAAAAATTAATTATATCAATTTTACAATATTAATAAAATAAATTTGTTTAACTCATAAAAACACGATTCATTTGAAAAACTACATTAAATACATCCTAAAATGTGATATTTATCCATAAAATTAAATTATAGCATCAAATATTTCAAATTATTTTTATGTTAATAATATTATTATCATTTATTTGATTATTTGTTTAATAAATACATTACTCCATTATATTTGTGTCATAATTAAATTTAATTATTTAAGTCCTAAAAATTAAAAATAAACTACCATGATTTAGGTAATATATTTTTATTTATATTTAATTTTCATAGTCAAACATATCACTTACATAATCCCATATTAAATTTTTTTTAGTAATAAGTGATATATTTATAACATATTTTTCTTTACTTTAATTAAAATGTTACAAATGCCATAATCACACCCATGTGGCTTCCAAAGGTCAAAATTTCAGCCCCAGGATGGTAATCGTTGATAATAACTCATCAAATAATATTTGGAAATGTTTTAGGGTAATTTTATTATATTATAATATTAATTCTATGTTTAATTATTGTATTAACCTTTTACCATTGTAAATAAAATAATAAAGTTACAATTCACCAAAAATATTATGATCTTATTGGACCAAATTTTTCATAATGAGTGTAACCATGTTTTTTTATGTTTTTAAAAATTCAATTCACATAATTAGTTAAAATATTACTAACACTGATCCTATTGATGGATCGATAAAATGAGTTTTTAAGTAAAACATTCAAAAGTTCACATAATTTTTTCTATTTAATTTTAATAAGAAATTTTATCCAATAAACTAAATTAGTTTAACTGATAAAAAAATCATCTAATTATACCTTAAAACCATGTAAAATTATAATATCAAAATATAATTAAATTAGATGAAAAAGAAATTTTGAAATAAAATAGAGGATTTTTCTCTAATCATTAAAATATGAATTTTTTCAGAAAAATAGAAAAAAATAAACCAAAGTATATTTTTAAATTCTGATAACAAAGAAGAAGTTTATTTTGTCAAATAGATTATATAAAAATGAAAAAATATTAATTTAAAAAAGTTCTCCATCTAAAGTTGGTAAATATAATATTTAAAAATATTATAGTATTTTATGATTAAAGTTGTATTTATTCACATATTAATCCTATAAAATTTAATTTAAGAAAATAAAAATATTTAAGAAGAATATTTAAACATAATATTGTTAGTTCTGTTCATTCCCTCTAATACAACATCTAGGTGATGACTACAATTTTAAATAATAATATTACAATATATTATTTTTTCGGTATAACTCATTTTTGTGTATAATGTAAGATTTCAGTGAATCACATTATTGCTTGTTGGGTAATCTATTTAACATAGATACCCTCTAAGGTAAAATTATAATCTAATTCATAAATATTAATAAATATGAAAAAATATTATTCTATAAATACCTGGGATGTTACAATAAGTCTTTAATATTAAATAATTCTATTATTATTAGTAAATAATTAATAATCTCTTCATTAAGGTATATTCATCTATTTATATATATATATAAATACATTTTATGATATTTTATAACAAAAATTTAATAAATAATAATTTTAAGAAAATAAAATATATAATAAAAACAATGTCTTCAAATTCAGTATTTTTGTTTTTTCCAAGAGTAACAAAATTATTACTATTTATAATTACATAATTATATATTACATTATTTCATAAATAGTTCATTTAGTTTTATTAACACCTTTTATTTGTATCATTTTTTAAATTTAATACATTTAAGGAAAATAACTAGTTGATAAAAATATTTTATTTAGAATCAATGTCATTTTTCAAATAAAAATTAATATCTTTTAATTTTATTATGAAATCATTTATTTCATTTAAAATAAATTATTTATAATAAAATTTTCTATTTATTGACATCAAAACAATGTTTATGTATATAAATGGTATGCTTATAATTCCAAATTTCAAAAATGTTAATTGGTTTTATATCTAATGGAGATATAAAATTTTATAATGGTCATATAAAGGCTATATTACCGAATTAAATCTTATAAATTAACAAAATTCTTACACCAAAAATATGACATCAGATTCCTATGGTTTTAATTTTGGATTTACTTCATTCTTTGTCCTTTTATTATTTTTTCTCATTATGGTTTTTTTCCTGAAATTAGGATTCTCGAGAATAATGATTATCTATGTGATTTCTTGGTTTAAAGAATATTATTCATTTTTTATTTAGGGTTCTAAATTAATTAATTCACATTTTATTTATTTAATCAACAATGCTATGTAATACATGGTTTCATGTGATCTTATTGTAATTATGCATTATGAGTGAATAAATTATTTTTAATTTGACTCATTTCTTATATTATTTATTTCCCACTTCTTTTTTTGATTCATTAAAAAGAATAAAATAAGAAACTTAAAGAAAAAATGCATAATGAACTCTTGTATGATATATATGAATATCTTGGATCACAGAGACAATGACCTACTTTACAAGATTTCTCATCTAAAAGTAATTTGGAAGAAATATATGTATAATGAGGAAACCTAGGAACTCAGGGTTGAAATAAAATAAAAGTACCATAATATATTCTTACCAAAGGATTTGAGTAACATTTTGAGGATTAAATTTATAATGGGGGAAAATTCATCGACCCATACATTTATATATGAAATTTTCTTTATTAATAAATTTTTTATAGTTTGCATACTATGAAACACATGTTTGATATAATAAAAACATTCTCTAATTTCTTTCATCAACATATATCATTAAATATATAGTATAAATAAACTCACTATACATAAAAAATTATAATAGGATCAAAAATAATATTCCTAAGTAGAATTTTGAAAACAAGACAGTCGTGGTATCTTATAAATATTATACCCACAAACAATACTAAAAAATAATTTTAATATAAGTATCTTGTTTTCACCCAAGGTGGTGGGATTAATTTGAAAATATTTTTCTAATTTTATTAGTTAAAATTTTTGTCATAATATTATAACCATTTTATCAATTAAGATGAATTGATACAGTTATATCTTCAGAAATACACAAAAATACATGTAAAGTAGTAAATAAATAAGGTAAAAAATGTCATTTTTTTTATAATTTTCATTTATAATTTAAATATGCAATCTGTACTATGTTTGGTTCATGTTTTAGAGAGAAATTTTATCCCTAATGTAGAAAAGTGATTTTTATAGGTGGGGAGGTATCAACCTTACCCAACAATTATAATGATTATTTTTACTCTAGAATAAATTTTAGGGATGTTTTTATATCCCTTTACCTTGAAATATTATGATCTAATAATTATCTCTTTATCATAACTCCTACCATTTTATAATGTTAACTCAAATGAAATAGGTATGATCCTTTATCTCCAAGTTCCTTAATCACATTAGGTATTACCCCAACTAATAATTATCTTTCATTGATCCATGAAAATATTATTGAATATATTATTGATCAATTATTCGTAATAACAATTGTCTAGAACATATATAGTATCTCAATAACTGGTCTTTATCACTTTTATCACTAAATCAACTTTCAGATCCTATGTATCATTAAGATTATTGTATATGAACACCATTATTCTTCTCTAACTTCTTTTTATCTCAAATATATGGATATAATAGGGTGAATAATTAATCCACCTTATTCATTTACAATGATTTAGGGTATATTATCTCTATGAAAGTCATCGACTTACTCTTTCTTTTGTAATAGAGTTCTTCAATAGACTATAATATTTCCACTTTTTATTTTATCTGATACACTCATTTCTTCTTATTTTTTATTTATATTATTAAAATAACATGAAATTAATTTCCATTTTTTATTTTATAAATTCTATGATATTAGGAACCATGGTAATTTAAATATTCTATTTTAAAATTTTAATATAATCACATGGGCGAATCCCCATTATATTATAGTTATTATCTATTTCTAAGAGCTTATCCCAAGTGAAATTTTAATAATACCCATTTTATTTTTTAAAATAGTAAAAAATATTCTATCTTAAATATTCATAAAATATTTAAATTAATATATTTTAAGTCCAATAATTTTCAATCTATGATCCACACAATTTATTATCATTAAACAATCCTTATGACATAGCATGAATCATAGATTAAACGTGATATTTATTCCAAAGAGAATAGATCAGCATTATCTAGATTTAAACTCATTGAATATCTCATTTTTCAAACTAATAAAGATTATGTAAGAAGTAAAATATATTATATATCTATATTTCATGTTCAAATATCATTCACATTATTTAGAATAGCTTTCATAATCTCTTTATAATCTTTGAAATTATCAAAAAAATACCATTTCTTTTTGTGTATGTTCTGTATCAGCCACCTTATATTAATTATAATATAATTTATGATACTTTTTCAGTTTTATAGATTATATTATCTTTAATTCCATCTATCATATATTACATATTCTTTAAAAACCTTCTTTATGCTCTAAATATCATGTATATCCTTTCAGTCTGGTCTTTATATTGTTTTATCATGCATTTCATAGAATATCATCCATAGAAATTGAAATATATTACATATTAACTAAAATATGTTTCGTATCATATCATACCTCCAAATGTTTCCTACATATCATCCCAATAATACTATCTATTACATTATTATCTACTCCTTTTAAAATATTCTAATTTTGAGTATAACTTTTTTTTGATGGGTGGGCCCACCCATCAAACCTTATTTACTCAGTACATGTCCCATAGGTCTAGTGGGCACGGAGACCATTATGTGATTTTTTGGTGTAGTGGGGATGAAATCCCATTACATACCCCTGAAAGCCGAAATTTTTTACCCAAAGGCCCTATGGTGAATTGTGTTGCTATAATACCTAGACTACTACATTGCCTTCTATAGTGTTATAGCCGCGAAAGTGCCTTCTACAATGTCCATCACCATTACAGTGTCTATGGTTAACAGTTTCACCACTACAACAGTAAACTACAGTACTGCTATAATAACCTATAGCTAATGGGTTTTGAATATAACTTATATATTCCATAATCAATTCTTAAAATTAAATTAGAATGCATAATTTCTACAAAAAATCATAGAAAATATTAAAAATTCCCAAGGTATTTCCAATCACCCAATATCATATTGAAACACTTTAAATATATTCCAGAGAATATCAATTATTAATCAAGTTATTCAGCAATGATCTGAATGATTTTTTCAATATATTATCACTTCTTGACAATTTTCATATTGATCTATCCTTATAATCTTCAAGAACATACTTCTCCAACCATTATCAAACATATAATCTCTATTTTTATCTATTTACTTAATAATTGATAATACAAGGATGGATTTAGACAATTTTTATGTATCATGATTCATCACTAATAAAACTAACTCCTTAAACTCATCATGAAGATGCGGTCTAAAATTTCTTCCCCATCCAATAAAACATGTAATTGTTTCAAATAAGTTCAATACTAGTAATAAATAGATATATAGATATGTTAAACGTCACACAATATCATATTGTAAACATCTAATCATAATTTCATGTAAATTATATTTCCTTCCAAATTATATATAATATATAGTAGAGATTGATTCAATCACTAACATTTTAGAACTTTTCCTTAATCTGTTAAAATCTCATCACAAAAATCATTATATGTTTTTTTCAAACTTCAATATATTAGTAAATATACTTTGAGAAGTAGTGTAACATTCCAATTATTAAGGGATGAATAAAAAAATTTCAGACATTTTCTTTAATGAAAACATATTAGTGGATATCCACTGAAATTTATAATTGATGTAAAAACATATATTTATGATAGTATATCAAAGATGTATCTAAAATAAATTAACACTTCATTCATTGGTCTCTTCATTATCCCAATACTTAATTACATGTTGACATCATTTTTATTAACATATTGATAGAAAATACATCACAATGTATCACAATTAAATTAAGAAATTCAATTAACTATTTGTATATTTTTAATTCTTATTTTAACTCTGAATTCAATATAATTCCTCATTACTAATAATTAATGAAGATGTTCATGTGTAAGAAAAAGCCCTATTTATTCCATTTTTTATCCATGACATGATGTTTCATCTTCTTAGTCGTAGTAAAAACAGATTAACTTGGGTGAAGAGTTGAATCATGTGATAACCTCATGTTTATATTGTTTTATAATTTATATTTATTTTGGGTGATTTATATTTTCATAATTTTCCCTATAAAAATATTTAATTTTCTGAAATTTTACTTCTATTCAATGGTGAGTGTGTATGGGTTTGGGGAAACTAAGAATGAAGTCATACATGGGGGTATCCCTCATTTATTTTTTATTTAATTGGTTTTGAACAAGGATAGTGCATGTTTTGGTCTAAATCATATGAAATATACATGAAATTATGAGAGTCCTTTAGTGTTTGTGGTGTTAGTCCCTCAAAATGCACACAATTATAGGAAATCATAAAATATTCTATGTTAGAGTGTCATAGTTGTTATAAGTGTGATTTTCTATAATTGTGTTAATCATGTGGCAAAGAAATATGTGTATTTTGTGTCTATCTAGTGAAACTAGAACAAATGGTGTATAATTTTCCCAACTATGTGTCTTATCCATATCAGAAACACACTTTTATTAAAAGTGAACTTCCAAATTTTTTCATCTATTTTTGGAAAAGTATTAATCATCCACCACCTATATCTACATTTGTTCATTTTTGGATTATCATGTAGAGGTCCACTCTAAAAAAAATATTTTATTTGAATTTTTATTTCATCAATTTCAAGTATATATTTTTATGGAAAATATTGTATTATTCCTTATCCATCTTTATTTCCTTCCTCTTATTATATTAAAATTCAATTTTGTTATTCCTTTTTGAACCATAGCCCCTATTTGGGATAGATTTTGTGTTTTGGGATATTTAACCTTGGTTTTTGGTTACTTATTGGTTTATAGGGGTGTTCCCTTGCATGGTTTTTTTCTTTTAGTGTTGGTGAAGAGTTTAAATGATTTTTCACTTGAATGTGGTTGGTGTTTTTTTTCCATTTCCTTATATGACATTCTATTATATTCCATGATGTTATAAAATTATTTTCTTTTGATGTTATAATTATTTTTGTTATTTATGATGGGCATGAAAAGGATTTAAAATGATTTCTATACATGGAATGGAGTTGTTTCATTACATGTGTTTGGAAAAATTATAGAGTGGTTCTTATAAATGAATTAATTATTTTTAAGGGGTGTTTGAGATATGTTTTAATTTCAATGGGAATATTTGGTGTTCAAAGTGTAATTTTTTTGAAAACAGGTGTGTTAAAAATTGTTTAATGTTTGGAATACATTTCAGTACTAGTGTGTTTTTAGTTGTTTTTATATGGAAATTCATGATTTTGAAAGGGGTTTGGAACCCTTTGAATTTAAATAACATTTTATTTAATATTTTTAAATTTTATTAAGTTGATTTATATTCCAAGAATGTTGTAGAATCCCTACTTGGAATTTTAATAAAAAGAGTGGGTTTGAAATTGTGATCGACCATAATGTTCTTCCACTTTATATATATATTATTTTTTTCTAAAGATTATAGATATATGAGAACTATTTATTATTAATTATTACACATGATGATGTGAAAATGGTATCTTTATTGAGATTTATTTGAAGGTGTGATGGGTTTTATTAATTTTGATTCAAATATTGATTGACGTGATTATCTTAAGATTAATTTGTTTCTAATATTTGTTTTGTTGATATAAGGGAAACCTATATAGGAAATTATTCGTTTTATATTCATGTTACAATAGATTACTATGAATAGACTATCATGTTACAAAGGAATTTTATCCCTCATTGGGTTTTTTTATTTTAACCCAATAGGGTTTTAAAAGGAATGTTCTGGTTTTACATAATGGGATCCTAGATATAGTGATATGATGAAACTAGTCCAATACCATCCATGTTTGGGACATGTGAGTTTAACATGATTCTTATATCTTATAATGGTTCATATAGAGGATATGAAAACATTTACCTTTATTTTATGCCCTTACATTTGTTTTGATTTCATGACACACTAGATTCGCTTTGTGTAGTTTTATTTTTATCAATATATATCTTTGTACCTATTGTGATTATTTTATATTTTTATGGGATTTTAGTTAAAATTTAAACTTATTTGTAAATGGTTTATAATGTGTGTTTATAAAGTTTAACGTTATGTTTGTTTGAGAGATAGAATTTGATAATTGTTTTGTGGAAAGAGTATGATATAAATGATTAGATTTTCAATTTAAAAGTATTCTATTGTTATTATTAAAAAAACATTAAAGGAATTGATTGATATAATGATATGGGTTTAAATTATTGGTTTAGGTTAAATGTGACTCATTTTATATTAAAAGTTTTTACATTGTGTTTGGAAAGAATAAGACAAAACATGATACTTGTTTCTTTTTATTTATCTGGTAATAAAAATTAATTCAAAATATTGTTCGATTTATTATTTAAATAATATATTATAAAAGTAACCTCATAGAAATATTGTTAAAATACTATTGGGAATGTTTGGATCACACCCTATATGTATACTAGTGTGTGTTTTCAAAAAACCATTATATTTCTCTTATATTTCTAGTGTTTGATCTCATTAATTGATCGTGTATTTTTGGGTATATAGCCATTTTTATGGGATATTATGAGTTACAGTTGGTCATGTAATGGTTTTAATTGAGTAGTTTAGGTTTTTTCTATTTTTATGATATTTGTTCTGCTAGTATAGCCTAATTTATATTAGATTTTTTTCTCATTATATCAGTTTATTTTCAATTTTATTTAGTGATCTAGTATAATGTTCTGTTAGGATTTTTATTTCCATATTCCTAGTTTCACTTGATAATTTATTTTTATGTATTTATATTTTTATATATGGATTAAAAATGTTCCAATATATCACGAAAGATTTATGGTAGCTTCTTTAAAGGGATATATTATTATTTAAAGGGTGAAACCATTCCCATGTGCGGATCCTCGATCCTAGGAATTTTTTGTCTACACTTTTAAATCTGGTATGATCATCAATACTAGTAATGAACTTGGTTGGGTATTGGGTTAGGGTAAATCGAGTTGTTTGGTTAAAAATCTTATTGGATGCTAGGTTCGTAAAGATATAGTAGGTTCTTAGGGTAGTTTATTGGTATTTGGGGGGCCCAGTGGGAGGGAGTTAGGATGTTGGAACTCTTGAGGTTTATGTAGGGAGAGTCTACCTAGATATTTCATGCACTAAGCCTCACATTACCATAGGTTATTATGATTTTCATTTTTTACTTTGATTATAATTTTCATATTGATAATTGAGATAGTGATATTTTATCCTTATTGGCTTGATTAGAGTATCCTTAGGGGTTGTTCATTGATTTTCAATACTGAAATAGAAAAAGAAATATAGGTTTGATCTTGGATTATATAGATTGAAAAATAATATAGTGAATAAGTGAATGAATTTGGAAACATTTTAGGAACTAATGGATGACTGTAACAAGGATAATAAACACATATTGTCACGTGAAACATAATTATATATCATTCATGGTTTTTCTCTTAAGTTCCCTTGATTCTTGGGAACATATAGAGTAATTATATATAATTGTAAAAGAATCAAGGTGGGTTATATGGGATTATTGTATTATATTTTTGTTTAGGTTTTGGTATGCATCTCATTATATAATTTCCATGAAATTGATATTTTATTTGAAATTGTTTAATTCCTGGAAAAGTCTTCCAAAATAAAATGTGTAATATGAGATTATTTTTAAAATGAATTTGGTTGTCATGATATGAATTTAGAATTTGTTATTTTATCATAAAAATTTGGAATTGTGTTGGTTTCAAAACCTGTTAATTATTTATGTTTGAAGGATTTTTGACTCCCTGGAATGTGTTTTTAGGATTATTAAGTTTCAAAATAAAAATTAGGATCTAATCAAAAGTGTTTTAATTATAGGATTTTCTAGATTTATTAGTTAAAATTAAGGATTATAAGGGGTTCTTGATTTTGAAAGATGTTGATAATTTTCATATGTTTTTTATTTTATAATGGTATGATTTATTTTAATAGGGTAATATTTTAATGTGAATGTTTATTTTGATGAATTATTATTTTGGATTTTTATATTGATTTAAACTGGGATTGATTGATGTGGTTCATGAGACATAACTTAGATTGAGTTCATGTCTCTTGTTGTCAGAAGTATGTCTACTAGAAAGGACTTGAGTAAAGTATGGGTGATTATAATTATGTGTAATCCATTTATTTTTTATCACAATAAAAAAATTAATGGAGTAGAATATGTTTCTTTCTTCTCTTGGTAGAATTGTGAGTATTCGTGGAATTTTTTAAGGATTTTATTTCTTAGAGATTTATTTGAGATCAGTATGGGATGGTTTCAGAGGCATTTATTAGTGAGTCTTTTTTGGATGGTTGAATAAATGAGGATCGATTTTAATTATTTTTTTAGGTAATGATCTCATTTGATATTTTTGTTGTGTAAATTTATAGCACATGTGGTTTTAAAGGGATTTAATTTTGGATAATATATATGTAAAACTTTGGGTTTCTCTTTTATGAGTAGTGATTATTATGGAATATTCATTCCTCATTATTTGGTTGTTCTTTTTTGGTTGGATTGTGATGTTATCTTTGTGGTGAGAGATATTCATGAAGGTGGGATTGATGGAGGGGGAAATTTGGATGCATCTGGTATGTCCATGGGTAAATAGTTTTTTTAGTTCATTATGGGTTAGACCTTTGGTTCCACTATATTGAGTTTATTAGGATCATTATGAGATGGTAATCCACATGCCTCGAATAAATTAACTTTTTATGTATATTTGTGACTAAAGGTTGTGGTTATTTTGGGATATGATTGTTTTTATGACCGGTTGTTGGTGGTAATTATATGTTCTTTGGCTATCTGTTCTCCCAATTGGATTTTAGGTTCTGCTTCAATTATATATTTTGTGAAAATTTAAAAGTGGTTAATTTTGGTTTGTGGATTTTTGCGGGTTTTTAAGGACTTGTTGGATGGTGACTATTTTTTTAATTCTCATTCTATTGAAGTTATTAACAATATATTTTTCCATTTTAGATTAATTATAAATGGTTGGGAGTACATTGTTGGCCCATTATTTCATCTTATATTATTATTGAGTGGTTATGTATTTGATCATTTTAGAGATTTTTGATGTTATTTAATTATTTAGATAGTGATTTTGGGGTCGGATTCATGTTTACTACTTTCATTGCTTAAGGGTTTACCATAGTTTTTCCCAAACCCCTCCCAAAACATTCATTAACATCAGAAGATTCTAAGGATTTTTTAAATATTAATTTTTCCAAAATATTTATGGGGGAATAAAGTTTCATAATGGGGATAATTATGACACTGACATTTCACTTTTTTTATTAATTAACATTAAATTTAGGTGATTTTAAATTTTTAATGTTTTGGGAGTAAATTTTTTTATTTTTAAATTTTTTTTATTGTCCTTATAGGTTAATGAATATGGTTTAAGGAAAAATATTTATGATTTTAGACACATGAGTTTCCCTAGTTCATTTTATTATCTCATATTGTTTTTATTATCTGGTTCATGGTTGGATAACGTTGTGAGAAAATCAATTCAAACTATGTGGGATATTTTGTGGTTGTGGTGTTAGTGTATGACTAGGGAAAAGTTGGGGGAAATTAGGAAATTTTCTATACATGAGTGATGTAGTTTTTAGTAGATTTATTTTACACATTTGGGACACAATTTGGTGAAATGTACAACTATCCCATGTAAGTTTATTGCTCATTCCAAGTGAAAGTCTCAGGGTTAGTGAAAAGTATTCCAAACCATACAAGTTTTCTAGTTTTATTAAATAGATAAATTCCATGTTTCTCATAAGGTTTTTAACATAATATTTTCATCCATATCTACTATTTTATTTCATAAATACTAGGGTGTGTCTTAGGTAAACTGATCCATCCTTCTCCATGGATTTCACGATTACTTTAATGAATTTCAAGTGAAATATTTAAGGGAAAACCATCATTCTTTATTGTTCATAATTTGTTTTATTATTTATACTTCTATTATAATTATGGTTTTTAAACATGAACCATTACCATTGTTTTTGTTGGATTTATGATTTTTTTGGATGAAACCTTTGTGTTTTGAAATGTTATTGGTTTTTAATGGAGTTTCCTTTCTCTATTGTGCTTCCATCATTGCATGAGATAGGTTTCTATATATTTCATCTTGAATGTTATGGTCATGATTTTTTTAATAAATTATATTAAATTCTATGAAATATTTAGATTTTTATAATGATTTTATTTTCATTTTATACCTATATGTGTTACACAAGAGCAGAATGAAATGGTTTAGAAATGTTTTCTATAATTGGCATGGTGTTGTCTCATGCCAAGTGTTTGGTAAAATTCCCCAATTACTCATTTAAAGGAATAAAAATATTGTGAAGGGTTATTTGATATCAGTTTAAAATTAAATAGTAATTTTGGTTGTTTAGAGGGCTGTTTTATTGAAAATGGTTGTTTTGGACCATTTTTTATGTTTTTATATTGCTTAGTATTAGGGTGTCTTAATATTTTTTTAAAAAAAATTTATGATTTCAAAAGGCGTAATTGTCACCAATTTATTTCATAAAATGTTTTACAGAATTTTATAAAATGAGGATAAATTGTCCTGGAATTCAAGTATTGTTTTTGATGGTCAATTTTTCATTTTTTTATAATTTATGTTGTTAAAATTTTGATTTCTGTCAATATTGATACCCATTCTTTATGATATGTTGGTTAAGAAATATCAAACCCTGGGGAATAATTATAAATTATGCTTATAAATGATGTAAAAACTAGCTATTTACTTTCACGGTGTAAGAGGAAAGATGATGTTTATTTAATTTTCTTTGAATATTGATGGATTTGATGAGCTTAGGGTCCTTTTTTATTTACCGTCTTTTTAATATGAATTAATTATGGATATATATAATAATAAATTAGTCATTGTAGGATACCTAGTGTATTAGGAATGTTATGTACTCCAATTGGTTTAATTTACACTAGGAGACTTGTTTGGGTACTAGAACAGATGTTCTAATTTCAAACTCTGATCCCCAAAAGTGTGAGATTTGATAAAAAAAATATAATATAATTTATGTTATATTCTAGTGAGTTTTCCATGATATCATGATTATTTCATGGATATTTTAGGAGATCTAAATACATTTACCTAGACTATATTTCCTTATATTTAATAATGTTGTATGATACAATGATTTTATTATGATTTATTTTATTTTTCTCTGTTGACATATTGGTTATGGTTGTATTATTCCTTTTATATGATTTGTATTTTGGTTTAATTTTAAATTTAATTACAATTTTTTTTTAAGTGTTCTTTTAAAGAAGAGAGTGATTTTTGTTTTGAAAACTGTATTTGAGAAATGAAGTTAAGAAATGAGGAAGCAATGGTTTTTTTGGTTTTAAATTTTAAATTTCCTTTTTAGGGTTTTGAAATAATTTTTAAACTAATATTTGATCTAATGATTTGGGATTAAACTATGATTTTAGGAAATATGATCTTTATTCTTATTGAAAAGGATTTATAAAGGTTTCATAATGATAAAGATAAATCCTCATATTTGTTTCTTTTGATTTATCATATAAAAAATGTTTTCGAATGAATTTTCAATTTATAATTTTTGGAATGTATTATAAAGGAAATATGTGATCTATTTAGGGAAATATTTCTAGGCATGTTTGGACCACACCCTATATACACACACACCTGTGTGGGTGTTTGCACGAAGATATAATTTTATTCTATGGTTCCCAGTGTTTATTCCCATTTGTTGATCATACAATCTTAGTAAGTGGTTAGTTATGGTTGGATATAGAGAGTGATCACGGGTCACATGGATTTTTTTATCTATTTAGGAAATATTCCAATTTTGATATTTTTATATATTATTCTATTCTGAGGTACGTTATATTTTTTTATAATTTTATTTAATTTTTCTAAATTATAAATGGTTAAAAAAAATTTATATTTTTTAGATGTTTCTTTTAGTACTCCAATATCATATTTCATCTTCATTTTTATTTATTTATTATAGTATTCTTAGATTACTAATGTACAAATATGTATTTATGGATTCTACATAGTTTCGACTACTTACTATAATATTATTATGTGGTTTATACTGTTAAAAAGTGTGAATTATTTCCATATAAATAGTAGTAGCTATACTATTGGGATTGCAGCTTCCCTATAGTCCCAATAAAGAAAATGATTGGGTTTGGGGTTAAGGTATCATGGGTCAGTATATTACACATTACATTTTCCTTATATAATAATCCTTAAATTAATCAATGATATCTTTATGTGAGAAATATCAGTGTAGAAAAAAATATATACGATCTTATAAATCCATAATATCTATAAATGATTTTAGTATGTGATATGAACTCAAATATACCATTATAGGGGTTATTTAAATTTTTTTCGTGTTATTGTTCACATAAACTGAACATAAAAAAAATTCATGTAAAATAAGGTTTCTCCCCCTCAAATTTAAATTATAGTTCAAATAACTCTTTCACATTATTTTTTTCTTGTTTTTTCAATCCAAGGTTAAGAATGTGATTAAAAAACAAAAAATTTTGTTTTCTCTATAAAGTGTCAAAAAATTTCAATTTATATAATGTTGTAATATCATGACATAATATATACCCAAATATTATTCAAAGGAAATGATTCATAAATCTACATCATGGATGGTATTCTTTAAAATAAATCTGAGTATATGTTTATTCTATCGTATGGAAATGTAATAGGGTGGAATCATGTTACCAGTTAATAAAATCCATGATGGAAAAGACTCTATGTAGTAGGAATTTAACAATAACTTTATTCTTCTCTAAATTCCTCATTATAATTTTTCTTCACTAAGAAGTATAAAAAAAATTATTGGAGTAATGTTTGATCTCCATCAGCCTTTATTGAGAGAAACATAGCTAATATTTTTCCTTCATCATAGAAATTCCATTATTTAAAATTATAAATTTTTGTGAAATCTTCATACTTACTTGTGCGATTCTCCAGATGTAATCAATAATGGGTAGCATGATATAATTTAATTTTATAGTCTTACTATTATATAGCATTGTATTTTTCAAATTTTCTATCAATGAATATTCATTATTTTTTTCTATATACAACTTATTTTACATTTAAAAAAATGATATCCATATGATAATTTAATCCTTATAAACATACTCAACTATCTCCTTACATGGAAACACATTTTTTTACAAAATATTTCATGCAACATAGAATTAATAATGATTTATATTTCTTTTTAAGCATTTTATTTTATTTTTAAACATTTTTATACATTTATTTGAATTTTTTCTAGCCTATTTTCACCTTCCATTAAATCTTTATCCATCTTTAATCCACCCTTCCTTAGAGAATTATTATGTATTTTATTTTCTTCTTCCATGAGATGTTTAACCAATCTAATCCTTTTATTTATTTCTAAAATTAATTTTCTTATTTATTTTTGATTTTTAAGTTCATATTCTATGTTCAGGGCCTTTTTTAAAGGTCTAGGATATCTTCTTATCTCATATAATATATGTATCACATATTTTTTGTAGGATATATTACAAACTTCTTGAGATTTCTTTTTTTGATATGTTTTTTGAACCCAATGGAGTCTCATCTAAATTTATAATTTGTTTCATTTACGGATTAAATATATTTATTATTCTTGAAACTTATTTACCATTTTTGATATATTAATACTGGTACTCTTCATGAAAATGAACACTTGTATTAAAATTTACATTGAAATACTCTAAGATTTAAATATTTTTAAGGTCATTTATTTTTTACTTTTTCATATTCTTTAACAATACTAAAAGTTTATCCTTATTAATGTGTGAATTTTATTATATTTATAAATTAACATATCATTCGACAACTTAAAGGAATTGTATAAGAACCTTTCACTGAAACACTATTGGCCAACAAATCATATTGATTTTTCTTTTAGTTTCAATATTTTTTTCATTAATTTATTATTGGGTTTAGAAAAAACATTCATTATTTTTTTAATTATTTGGAATATATTTTCATCTTAAACAAGTTTACATCAACCCTTGATGTAATAGCCATTTTATATCATTTTTCGCAACCAATATATTCCATTATTTCAAATTGAAACAAGAACATTTTAAGTAATTAAAATTTTTAAAAATATAATCTTCTAGAACATGGATTACTTATTTATGTGACATTTTAATGGATATATACTTATACTATTTAAATATATTATTGACACTAATATAAGTCATTTTAGAATATATTGTATTAATATAAACTTTTATGGTATTTCTTCATCTTTAAAATTCATGGGAAGTCTCTACTAGGGTAATTTCTAGATTTGTCATTTTGAAATCCTATTGATGACACTTTATTTGGATGATATTTTTTTTATCCTGAACAGATCGTACTTTTTCGTCATATTTTCTCTTCATATATAGATTTTTCTCATTAGATGTTTTATTTATTTCTTACACATAATTTTCAAGAACATTTATTCATTTAATTTTCACCCCAAATTGTTCATCGGTGAAACAAATAATATATTCATTAGTTTCTTATAATATAAGAATATTCAACAAAAACAATTTTTAATCTTGGATTTACCATAAAATATTTTTTGAAATTGTTCTATAGGTTGAGAGAATCACAATATAAAAAATATAGATGATTGTTCTTTTTCTTTAATTAGGTATATGATATTTTTACAATATTGAAGCTTTATAATCATTGTTTTTCAATATCATTTAAATCGATTTATAGAAGTGTTTTATCACAATATAGTTCCTTGGAAAACCCATATATATAATTGGTAACATGAATTAAAAAATTCTTTATATAATCTTTATACTCAATATATAGGTCTTTGAAAAGTTTAATAGAATAACACACTTCACTTCCTGATCTTGACTCATCATGTGGAAAAATATAAACATATTTAATATATTAAAAAATATTAAATTTAAATGTTTGTTTACCCTTAATATCTTTTTGTGATCATTTTATATTTCTTATCCCCTTTCTCCTTTTTTTGTTCAAGGATTTTGTTAAAACATTAATTTTTATACTAGCAACTATGGAAACAATAATATTTATATAAATAAAGTAAAAAAACGTAATATGTAAACATAATATGTAACTATTAAAATAGTAGGATGTAAAATATGATCCAATTAGTGTGAACCTATATTTTATCAGATACGACATGAAATGATTAGTAGTATCATGCTGTCTCACTTAGTCGGGGAAAATCAACGTGGAAAATGTTTACCAATTTACTTTTATATTAATATAAACTATCAATAATAAAGACATTTAATATATTAAGATGATTGTAAATACTTATTATTAACATAAAACACATCACCACATTCAAATAAAAAAAATAAACAAATGAAAGAAAACATGATATTTTTAAAATTTCTGATCTATATCTGGGTATATTCTCTAAGTTGGGTTCGGGTCTATACTGAAACATAGATTTTATCACTAGTGTAGAAAAATTATTACAATAGTTTGGAAGTATTTATACAGAATATAATAATTTCAATTCTGTATTTTTACTCTAGATGTAATGGTAGGGTATATACAATATTCACCTCTCTAAAAAGATCACTGTCCTATGATTGGTTATTTATACCCATACCCTCCAGTTTAAAATGGTAAATCAAATGAAATTAGTAAGATAATTTTCATTTTTTCTTCTTTAAAAATTATTCTAATCTCACAAAAAATTGTGTTCTTTCTCTGATCCTTGAAAATTATATGGACATATTACTTTTTTAATACTATAAAATCCTTAATGTCCATAATTTTCACAACATATCGATTACCAGTCCCTCTCACCTATTCAGAAGTGTCATCTTTTTGACCTTGTTAAATATTTGGAACATTGTACTTACTAAAAATTATTATTCATACTATTATAATACTTCTTTGGATTCTATGATATTTGGATATCATAGGAAAGGTCTTGATTATTTATTCTTCTTCTTCCTCAAAACATAAAATAATCTCTCAGTAAGTATCACCATCTCACTCTTCCTTTATTTGCAAGGCTAATCAATAGATTTTTTTATATCTCATTTTATATTTTGTGTCACACTTTCATTATATTCTTCTTATATCATATATTATTAGAATAACATGAATATTATTTCCATTTTTTGAATATTGTAATTACATAATATTAGATAGCATGATATTTGAAATATTCTCATTCATTTTCTCTATAGAATCATGTGGTTCCACTCCTAATAATTGAGAAATATTATTCTATATATTACATATTGTCTTGACTAATATTCCCTCAATACCCATGTTCATATTTAATCTAGAAAAAAAATATTCCATATTTTATTTTTATTAATAATTTCAAATATTCTAGTTGAATTATTTGATTTATCACACTAGGATACTCTTAATTCATTCTAATTTAACTCTCTTTGTGACTCTAATTGTACCACAAATCAATTGTGATATTAAATCCATGAAAAATAACTCAAGATAATCAAACTGTAACCCATTTTTTTATAATATTTTCAAAAATTGACATATGTTATATAAGAAATATAATATCTTATGTATCACCACTGTGAGATCAAATGTCCTATAAATGGTCCAGAATATCATTCATATGCTCATGATGATAATAAATATTATAAAAATAATAATAAACATGATTTTATATATATTCTATATCATTAAAAATAACTAATGTATCCTTGTATGTTTAATACATTACTAATTTTACAATTTTCATTATCATTTATCCATTTGTGATATCTTCCATATTCTCTAAAAACGTTCTATATATTCCAAATATCATATATTTAATAGTGGGTATTACATGAACACATTTTAAAATAAAATTTAGAAAATATAATCTATATGAACATAAATATACTATATATCATATGAAATATTTTACTTATTATATTTTTCCTCTCATAACTTGTTTACTATCATCTATAGAGTGATATTTATTACAATGAGCACTAGTACTTTTCCAATATTCCACTTCTTAGAAACACTTATGTATTCCTTTTGAAATTTAAAATATCAATGTAAAATTATAAACCTTATATAAATAAACTTTAAAACAACTAAAAAACATCTTAAGGTTTCTTTAGTCACTCAATATCATCTAAAAAATTCATAAAATATCTTTTAGATCTTATCAAAATCTCATCAGATTATACAAAACAATTTCTAAAAATGTTATAGTATATGAAAACTTTTTAGGTATTTCAATAAATACCAAAATACTTCAATATTTATCATCTTCAAAATAATAATTTTAAAAAAATTTCTAAAATATATAATTCATTTATTTATATATAATTTAATATTTTTATTATAGGGTTAGATTTTATAAATTTCCACCCGCAAGATTCTTCTCTAATATGGACATATTCTAAAACACATCATCAACTAGTAGTATAGAAATGTTTCTCCATTTGACAACACTTTCCATAAATTAACATATGGTTTATCTTAGTAATCAATATATATTTAAATATTGTTAAACCTTATATATTATTATATTATTATATTTTTCCGAAAATTATTTTTGGATTATATTTATTGAAAAGATATATAGAACATGATGTAGATAGTTCTTCAATCACCATCCTTTTATCACTTATTGTGAATCTATTAAAATATCAATGCTAAAAAAATTAGATTTATTATGCTACTTTTATGAAACATATAATTTGTGAACTCCCAGAAACAAAATAAGTTTCCCATAATAATTCAAAATATCATTCTTTTTATTTATATAAATCAGATGAATATATCTCCAAAAGGATGTAAAATATTAGGCAGCACACAAAAACATCATTGGAACATCTGTATACCACTAAAATAAAGTATATAATCATTAAATGGACTCTTCATAATTTTCCAACATTATCATATATTGACTTTCATTCCCATTTATTTATCAAAAACTAATACAACACCCTTCATTATAAAAGTTCTGGGAACATCAAAATTGGAAATAAAATAGAAAAAATATTATATTAATTTTGAAATATGTGTAGGCAAATTTTATAAAAAATATTTTAATTATTAATGATGGAAAAATAGGCCTTTATTGAAAATATATTGAAATTAGGACCATTATAATATTATCATGAGCATTGGAATAGTAACCAAATGATTAGTAAAATTATTTGATTGTTGGAATGGTTATATGAGATGTAAATAATATTTACCAAGATTAAAATAAGACTAATTAAATATAAAAATATAATATGATACATATTTAACTTTTAAAACTCAAATGAAGTGAAAGTATTTATTTTTACACTATATATTATCTTAAATTATAAAAAAACTATAATTTTCTATGTTGATAATTAAATATTAAATGTTCTTAAAATAGAATATTTTTCAAAAATAATTTTTTTTACTCAACACAACAACATTATTTGACATTGATATTTGGGAAATTTTCTAAAAAAATCGAATTTTTAATTGAATAGTAGAATTTCAGTTCCTAAATACACTATGTTTTATAAAAAAATATTGATGTGATAAGGAAATAATGTAATATAAAATTGGTTTGTAGACCAAAAAATAATTGAATAAGATAAGTAATGTATTTAATAATGTAAAATTAAATTCATAATCATAAAATGGTAATTTCAAACTCTTGAGGATAAATTAATTCATTAATAAAATATTTTTTATTTTTTAAAAACAAATCAGTTTTATAAATGCATAAAATATATGAATATATATATTTAGTGAAATAATATTCATATATTCAAATAAAACATATTTATTAGTTTTTGGGTAATATTTTATACATTATTTGACCCCAAATACACCTCCCCTTCAATTATAAATACCGTCTCTTATGCAAATAGAAAATAACATCCCAAATACTATTAAATTCTAATTTTTTTTTCAATTATATTATTCCGGGAGTCTCTAGAGAATTAGAAATTTTCTTCTCTCATATTTTTCCAAACACTCAAGACCTTAAATCTATAGAAAAAGGAATAATCCCCAATGAAGAGGTAACCCCACCCTCTCTTTTATACATTTTTTATACTATCTTAATATATTTTCATTTTTATCCTTCATAATGTAATTACTTCAAAAATCTATAAAATAAATATTTTAATATTTTCTGGTACCAAAATTATAATCGAGTTATATTATATTTAGTGCTTGATCCTATTTTAAAACATTTCGTTAATGGTTAGTTTTATACCCCTATGAGGATGTTGTCAATTCAATTTGGAACACATCATTTATAGCTGGTTAGGGTAGATTATATATGAATATTTAAAATTTATTGTTATACACTATTATGATAGAGTAATATTTCTAACAATTACAGATCTCTCTCTATCTTTTTTATACAGTCTCATTAATATTCTGTTTACCCCCTTTGAGGGTAGTGTAAACTATTTACTTTTCATTACATTGATGGATTCTTAGAGTAGTTTGTATATAATATTTTAATATTTAATGTTATGTTTTTTATGATTCTACATGTAATTTTTTTAATGTATAAATAGAAATTAACCAAAACCAAGAAATCAAAATAAGAATAGAATAATTCAAATGACATGTCATTGAACAATTTTATCTTCAATGGGAAGTTAGTAAATAAATAATTATCTTATCAAGAATAAATTAAATAACTGTAGTATAATTTTTAATTAAATTTTATTAAACATAATTTGGTTGTAAAAATGGGGTAAAAATATTTAAATAAAACCTCACATGATGTAAAAGGATTCTTATCTCAATTCCATATTCTTGTGTTATGACTCCACTTCATGATCTAACCACTCTATTAATGTGTGTATGGTAATATTTTAATTTTTTTTCTGGAAATTTTGGATATTTACATGTATTATTTATTTTATCCCCTTGATTGATCAGTTATTCTTACATTTTTTGGTAGGGATTTAGATTTTTATTATTTGATACTTTTTGTAATATTTAGTTTTTAGATTCTTGAGACCTCTCAAAGGGTAAAATGGTAAATTTAATCTAGAGGTAAACCTCTATAAAATATTTTATGGTCCCATTGATTTAATGTTCTGATGTTTACTTCTAAGCTAAAACATTATATAATTCTTAGTTTCATGAAGGCTTGATAAAAGTATTACAAGTATAAAAAATATTATTTTTAGTACATGTGACAATATTTGTAAAATTACATTTATATCATTAAAATAGTCTTAATATATAAATCTAGTGAGATTTTTTATATGAAACATGAGTCTTAACATGGGAATACTGTTCATTACATTTTTATTGTGTCTCTATGACGTTTACTGACTGGGTGGATTTATTAGATAATTCAATTCAATAAAAAATATTATATAAATAGATGTAACTATGGAACACCCTAGTAAGTATTCCATATGTAATTACTAAGATGAAATATCCATTTGGTTAGCTTATATCATTATTGGAAACCATATATTGAGGGATATGAGTCATATTTGGTGGTGAAAACAATTGGAATTTCCTAATGATGGCGAATAGAATCATGAATATAGTTAATATGGATCTACAATCACATGAAAACATGCTAGGGTTTCCTCATGTTCCTCAGGTTCCTCTATGAGAATATCTTAAATCATCCTCTCCCACTTGATGACAAGGTCTTCGGAGGTCAGTACTTCTCTAGATTATTGAGTTTCTATGCGGAATCTCCATATTCATGTCTTTATCTTGGTATTATCTCCCTTGGTAATCTAGCTTCTCCTATTTCACTACTACTACATCTTTGGATCTCACCATCCTTGATGTTGCGATGATGGCGTATTTAGTGAAGAGAGAATTGTGGATTTTTCCAAAGTTCTTTGGTGGTGGATTTCAAATCTCTCTCTATGTAGATATGGTCCCTTATCCTTGTATTCTCAATGTATTGCTCGTGGTTGACTTTTCAAAGGATGTATACACTTGTTGTCCATGTATCTTCTCTGACCCCTTTGACAAAGTGAAGCACTTTTCGATGCAGCAGTGCTCTAGGATGTGCCTTCCGACTTCTCTGGTGCATTCTGTGATGCACCTTTGGCTTATCCAGTTCATTATACGATGTGATTTACTATTTTGTAGCTACTCCTATTTCATGTGACTATAATGGTTTGGGGAAGGATTTATTTAACACATTTAGGAATACTTCAATAGAGTATGTTGGGTTTTTCCAGATGCTTGGTTTCGATATGGTTTTGAATCGTCAAACATAGATGATGATATTTTTCTATGGATGTTGTTTTTCTTCATTATGTCTTCAATTTTTCTATTCCTAATCTTGAATTAGACTGAGACTATTTGTTTTTGTTTGGATTGCTGAAGTCACTTCATTATTTGTTCGTTATATGGTTTCATTTGGTATAGTACATGAATGTTTTACTGGGTGGGAGTCACTGAAAGAGGTACGGGTGTGGTGACACCCATCATCATCCATTTGTTTCATTTTTAAGAGACGAGCACCCTAATTTTGACTTCTTGGATAGAATGGATAGTCCTGTTTTTATTACACCATGTTTTCATTGCAGTGATTTTTTGTTTCTAGTCGACCAAATGGCTCGAAAGAGAGTTAGGTGTGCTGGAACCTATTATCCACCCCTCCTTCCACATTATTATGGATGGAGGGGTTCCCTTCTTGGTTGTGTTTCAAGAAGAACATAACTTCTTAGAAGGGGGTGACATTTCACCATTTATAGACTCCAATATTTCATTTTTATAGTGGGGGTGGGGGAATGAGACTTACATTAATTCATATTTGATTTTGGGCTTCCTTTGATCTTTCGCTTCCATGTCATCCTTTGGGTTTTATTTCTTAATTGAATTTGATCCAATTATTTTTATGGGTTCCTCTAAACCGATTTTCAAAATATTTCTCTCCTCATTTTCTTTCAATAAATGGGGGATTTAACCTTAGCAATTTAAAAAAGAATGATTGGATCAATTGAAACTGTAATAGTTTTAATGAGTGGTGATTTTCCAAAATATGAATGGATTCTTTATCATGTTAAACCCTTTTTATTACAAATTTTTTTATTGAAATTTCTTCTCTATCAATTAAAAATTTATATGTTTATTTTTAATAGATTATAATAATTTTCTTGTTGTTACTACTGTTGGGTGATTTTATTCATAACATTGAATTTTCATCACATCACGATCATATATAGTGTTTCTTTATGACTCATGGTGTGGTTTCCCCCTATTATAATTCCCTTTTGTTTTTAAATCATGGGATTTCATTTAAGTGATTAATCAAGTGTTGATATTCACATAACACACTGTTCTCCATTTACCAACCTTTCTATGATGAATAACTATCACTAACAATTACTTGGGATGGTGCTTTGAGCATTCAATGATTAGAATAGTAAGGTGATGATGTACGAAAATTATAGTGATAATTCATTTTGTAAGTGGTGAAGATTGAACTCAAGGATATATTACAGGGATCATGTATGGTTAGATATTTCCAAATATATATATATAAATGATTAGTGGTGATGGATTTGGAAGTTTATATGGACCCTTGATGTCCTTTAATCTTGGAGAAATTTGTGATATGGTGGGATGATGTGATTTTCGATTAAAAAGGTAAGAAGATATTGTATATCTGGAATATAGATAGAGAACCTTACTATAGACATGTAGTTTATGCAATGCCCTTATTATTGAGGTTATGGTTTCAACAAGGAAAAAATATCTCATGATGAGTGACCATGTTTACACACCATGTACACCTAGCTACCCTAAAATGTATATAAAGGGAGTATACATCCGGTTGATATTATTAGATAATTTCACACCATTTGGGTTAGGAACACATTCTATATACCCATTATGACATATGAAATGGTTCATATACAATAGAACACTCATGTGTTGTCCAATGACCACAAACCATGTTTCTATTAGGACATTATAAATAGTTAGGGACTATATAACATTGTTAGGGACTGCATAACTCATTTAGAAACCGTTGAACACAGATTTACTAAGAGGGAATCACATTCCATTTACCTTGATTGACATACCATGTATCCTTATGATAGTCACTATGATTGGACTATTAGAGGAGGGTTTGAGGTGGAACTCTAAGCCTATTACCAGCCCAGGTCATGCCCTAATGTTTGGGGACATTTATGAGTGGCATTAGATGTGGTTATCATGGGATAAAATTTAATGTTAATAGTCGTGTGAGGATTGATTTAGGAACTTATATAAATAATTTTAATCGGGTTTTGAGTTTGGATAACAGACCAAGGAGACCAGTGTCTGTATGGAAACAAACATATACTTTCTCAGAGACATTAATAATCTATTAATCATTCAATAACAATATAATATCATTTTTTTGGTACAATTAATTAATTTAAATTCCACATATAGGTTTTAGTTATGATCTAAAATTCTATTAAAATTCTATTTCATCCATATAATCTCGAATTATATTTGGTTCATACTTTATAATGAAGGGTATTTCCTATTAATTTCGATATTATGTGAGGTGGAAGGGTTGTGACTAGTCATTGCATGTATTTGGGACTTTCCACCACCACATAGTGAGTAATGAGGTACTTTTTCCATATGTTGGTTAAGACACACAATTACCCTGTGACATGGGGTTACTTCTCTAAATTTCATGCTATGAAAATTATTCTTATTGAGAGGATGTTATTTTATACTGAGTTTGATACAAATTATAATGTTTTATTATGGTGTGCACTTTTCATTGACTGAGATGAGACATATACATTATTGATAGGGAATGAATAGGAATACGAGACTCATATTTTCATCTAGTTTGGAATGCACTGAACAGACTGTGATTCCTGATTTGATCTCCTTACATGGAATTGTAATCCATTAAGTGGTGAAATTTTTTTCTCTCAAAATCGTGATGGGATTGTAATAACATAGATAATTTTTGATACCTAATTCAAGGATTATTTCTAATAATGGATGATGATGTTTTTTTGAGAAATGTAATTGTGTTTTCGAATTCATGAAGTCCTTCTAGATTTTCAATGCTTTTATTGGGAATGTTTAATAATATAATTTCAATAGTAATGTGGTTTCGGTAGAGGATTTAGAGGATGATATTAAAGTCTATGACTAGACTTTCCTATAACACCAACTAATCAAGAATCAACTAAGAGATAATTAGTAGATCTCATGGTTGAGATGCACCTAAGTTGTTCATGTTGTCATTATATTCATCTGATTTCTATTATAGCGGTACCACATACAATCCACTAGGATGAGGTTGTTGGTGAGATCAAAAAATTAATTGTTGAAAACATGTTGACTATGGAGGAGCGGTTTGGAGGATATTTTATGGTGTGATTTTAGTTATATTTGGATGATTCATTGATCATATCCCTTTAATTCAACCTTGTTTTAGTTCTTATATAGTATATAGTGTTAAATGTTAGACATATGTGATGACATGTGATAGAGATTCTAATTGTAGGGGAAAATATATGTAAATTATAGAATGATTAATTTATGTTATTCACATACTATCACATTGGTGGGGATGGGAACACGTTATTCATTATGAAATGTATGTTAAAAAGCTGGAGAGTATAGTGGTACCCCTAGCCAAACCCTATACAAATAGGGAAATTCTATAGATGATGAGTATTAGTAACTCACCCCTTCTAGTGGGATGAGTTTATCAGGGGTGGATTAATATGTCTTTTCATAGATTCAGCATAGAGGATGAAACATGTGATAATACCTACCATAAAATTTATTATTTATCCATTGATGGTATCATGATGTGTAGTGAGTGGATCTAACCATTTAGATATTAGGGACAACTACACATCAGTTAGTAGCACAACTACATGTGAAATGCGTGTAGAGAATAAATTTTTTTCTATGATATTTAGGAATGGATATGTTCCTTTTAAATTTATCCTCTAGTTTTCCCTCAAATAAAAGATAGTGTGTGAATCAACATGAATGTTGGGATATCATATCACTACTACAAATATGGATTTTATCAGTGCTAGAAAAGGGCATTAATAGTGCTGTTAATCAAGGCAAAGATAAGGGGGGTCCCTTTTATCAGCGCTTCCGAAATGCGATGATAAAGGGGTCTTTTATCATCGCTAAAAAAGATCTGATAAAATACACTTTTAGCAGCGCTTTTCTAAGCGATGGTAAAAGTCAAAAAAATAAATAAATAAACAAGAATATATAATTCTAGGGGGGAGCTTTTAACAGTGCTTGACCCCTTTTATCAGCACTAGGTGGACCGCTCCAGTGCACTGCCCTTGTCCGTGCGTCCATCACATGCCCACCATGCACACCTCTTTACTTCCACCAGAACTCAAACCTATGACTTGCCCCTTTCACGACTGCACCTTTACCAGTATGACATTTCGTTTTTCTTTCAATTTAATGATATATCTATTTATTTATATAAATATAGTGATATTTATTCATATATTAATATATATTCATGTTAATATAATTATATTTAGTTATATTAATACATATATATATTTATTCATATATTAATATTAATATTTATTTATTTATATATATATTGTTATAATTATCTATATAATAATATAAATTCATATTAATATAAATATATTTAGTTATATTAATACATATTTATTTTTTCATATATTAGTGTATATATATATTTATATATTTATTCATATATTAATTTATAATTCTATTTATTTTGATATATATTTTTAGTTATAATTTTTATCCATATATTTATTTGTATAAAAATATACATTTATAATATTAGTTTTAAATACATTTATAAAATATTTTTTTTTATGTCTGTTTATAAATAAATAAATAAATACATATATACATATATACAACACACACAAAAACACACACACACACACACACATATATATATATATCCACGAATAAATACATATATATGTGTATTTAAAAATCCATAGAATGTTAAAATGATCATAAAATATCTTTTAGAATCCCGTTTGAACTCAAAAAACTACCAAATATGAGAATATAAAACAATATTCGATATGATATGTGGTACAAGCCTAACAGACATCTGCATCAGAAGTATACTTGTTTGAATGTTAAAAAATCGGGGTATCCTGACTAAAAAATCAGTTTTGGAGGCCTTGTCACAACCCACCTTTACCAAAAGGAGGGAAGGGTCAGCAGACTGCCAGACCCTTCCTTCTATAAGTTGAAGGAGGGATAATGACCCCCAAAACCCAACTTCAATAGGTCCTGAAGTGGAGACTAGCACCAAGGGTATAAAATCACACACTAAATGGAAGGCATTACCCTTTTTCTGTTATATAGGATTGGGAGATAAGATGATGGAACCCAAAAACACCAAAACAAAAAGAAAAGAAAAGCCAAAAGTAAACCATTCCCACATGCATGTTTTAAAAGAAAAAGCCACAAGGTATAAAAGTGACTACAAGGGTAAGTACCAAGGAAGGAAAAACAGTAACTACAAATGCCCCAAAGATCCGAGCTAGTATGGTCCTGCGCGATCCCTGAAGTCCTCCTGGAAAAATGAAAGAAGTATTATAGACATAGGTTGAGCATACAAGTACACTCGGTAGGGAAAACCGAAGACTCTGGTGCACAAGTGGGGGAACGTACTAAAGTCCCGTGAGAAAAAGCGTAAACCAAACACCTATCAAGGTAAACTATCCACCCAAGCCTCACCAATGCACACTCCCAAAATAACGCAAGTCAAGTAATATATATATTAAGAGAACAACGATGTTTGGGTACCCCGCACCACTTTCCCACTGGTTATTGAGACATCCTACGCTTCGAACCAATCCCGCCATTCTCATCGTAGTCTCACTGCCAAATCCTCACGCACACACCTGGGCCACAACCACATGAAGTCCCACTGCCAAATCCCGCCCGTAAACATTTGGGCCACAAATGTCACACATAACCACGCCTGAAAACACCTAGGCCAGAATAACCACCACCATGCCCGAAGACACCTGGGCCTCATCCTAAAGACACATGGGAAACCACCTGCCACACACACCTGGCTAACCACCACAGTACCCCACTCGATGGTTCTTGGGATAATAATGGACCTCAGGCCATCACAGCCTGCCTGAAGATACTTGGACTATCCGGGAAAGGGAGCAGAAAAGGATCTAATAACCAGCCACTAATAATACTATTGGGAAAAACACCCTCCCCCATGAAATGGGGGTGTTCGACACTAAGTGATCAAATTGGGTGGGGCGCGAATAAGAAACACAAAAATACAAATATATATATAGGTAACAAGCACTCACCCAAAGTTTAGGTTTTTATTCAGCCCTCCTAAAGAGCACAAACAACACTACATCCACGTCATAACTGACGCCAAACCGAAACCCATTTATCCCATCCTTGTTTTTATATTCAGTTGCAATATTTAATTAAGTTCTTCACCTACTTGGGAAACTAGTAAACATAGGCACAAGTCCAACAAAGTAAATAGTCAAGCATCAACCATAACACCCACACCTGGTTCTCTCATCAAGCCACATCAACTAAAGAGAACCCTAAGTTAATGCCCCATGCCCAATATCTGGAGCAAAAAGTGGCTTCTCAACAACAGAGGATCCCACCCCAATTCGTGATATAAACAAGGTAACCACCCGGTCTTAAAACTGGCAAACACTGAATCCATAACAATAGGGGATCCCATCCCCAATTCCACAAACACCGAGAGTATAAAAACAGGGGATCCCATCCCCTCCCACATCTCTAGCAATCAGCCCGTAAAAGGAAACAACCAAACCACTACCATTGACCCAAAGCAGGGTCATGCCTATATTTTCAGATTTATAAGATTTCACACACTCCCTGATTTTAATTCCATCTGTTTTAACCGGGAGTTATCAAAGAAGGGTTGACCCTAGTGCTTTCAATTTATTCAGCCGGGTATACGTGATTAACCAATTTACTTTTCATAGTAGAAGTTTAAAATTACAAAACAAGCCATTTAACACCACGAGGGGTTCATTAGTGAACAGACAATGACAACTAATGGCCTCGATTTAAAGAATGCATAAGCCATCACAACTCAGAAAGATAATCATAATATAAACAACATCAACGATCACAGCCCCCCCTTCATTCCTTATAAAATCCATTCATTATCTTTATTTAGGTCTAGTTTATCCAATTCTATAGAATAAATATCACGCCCACCCCGCATGATACACAAAATAGAGAGAGATGAAAGAGAAATTCCATACTTGTTGATAAATGATCGACACTTAGGCTGGGCGTAGAACATTATGCATAACGATGCAGCTCGCCCGATGAACGAAAATCAGCTCTTCTGGATGAAAGTACTCCTCGCTGAGGGTGATTGAGAAAAGAAGAAACCCATGGTGAACCCTTTAGTTATAAGGGCCGCAGAGGATTGAGATAAGAATGCAAAACTGTGTAATGCACAGGGTCATGGGTTGACCACGTGGCCCCACACGTTATTAATGGGGTAAGATGGTTTAAACAAACACACACACTAGGTTATTTCATTAATATTTAATTAAAAAATTTAGGGTGTTATGAGGCTTTTAAATCCCAATTTGCACAAAAAGGAGCTACTGGAAAGAACCCGTGAGTGTAGGCCAGAGCAACTGGTAGCTGAGAGATACCAGTGGGTGATAGCTACCCGTAGCTGCACTGCCGGTAGGCTGTAGCGACCGGTAGACCAAGCTACCGGTAGGCTGCAGCTACCGGGAGACCGAGCTATCAGTAGGCGGCACCTACCGGTAGACCGAGCTACTGGTAGACACAGCTACCGGTAGCTACAGCTACCTGTAGACTGAGCTACCGGTAGGCTGCGGCTACCGGTAGACCAAGCTACCGGTATGCCTGCTACCGGTAGGCTAAGGGTACTGGTAGGCCTACCATTTCCCAAACTTCACCGATATTCCCAGACCAAAAAACCCAACACGAGATTTTCCAAAAGTAATGGACCCCAAAAACCCAAGCCATTACATCAGATACCTCTTAAACGATTCTCGTCCTCGAGAATCAAAACAAACCAGAAGGAAAGAGAGGGTCTGAACAACCACCTCGAAAGATACCTCTTATGAGTGAACCCATGCTAACAAAAAACACTTCTCTGTCAAGAACCAAGCAATATACCATGCCAAACTGCCCAGGCATGTGGGTTGGGGAGTCTCCTACCCCATGTCAAGATATTATCCGCTTTGGGCAGAATTGACTCGCCCACACGGGTTTAATCTCATCCAACTTAATGCGTCTTGATTAGGGGACGGGTTCTATATGCCCCCATAGCCAGGGCTTTTCACACACATTCCGAGGAAAGAAAACCAGTACATTCCATAGCGAAAGGACAAAACGTTCTATCACAGAAGGTACAATAAGGAAAAATGCTCAAAAAAACTCTAGGTACTAGGTAAGCATCTCTGATTCCCTCTCCCACATACTCTCCTCAATCCCAACATGTCTCCAAAACACATGAACAAAGGGAATGGTTCTCCCATGAAGAACCTTCTCTTTGCGATCCTCGATCATCACTGGTCTCTCCACAAAGGTCAGGTCGTCCTCGATGTCCAGCTTACCCCAATCAAGGACATGTGAATCGCCGTACAGATACCGATAGAGATTGGACACATGAAAGACATCAAGTATCCTCAGTAGCGGCGGTGGTAATTCTAGATGATAAGCCACTTCGCCGACCCCCCGAAACACATCGAAGGGTCCGATGAACCTGAGAGAAAGCGTACTCCCCTTGCCGAAACTCCACTGCCCACGCCGAAGGGAGACCATCAAGAACATGTGGTCTCTAACCTCAAACTCCAAGGGACTCCTCCTGGTATCATCATATGACTTCTGTCGGTCCTAGGTTGCCTTCATCCTTTCCCATATGGGCTGAACCTTCTCTGTCGTGCACTACACAACTTCTGGGCCAAGGATGCCTGCCTCTCCTACTTCGTTCCAACACATAGGTGAACGACATGGCCTCCCATTCAAGGATTCAAATGGGGCCATACCAATGGTAGAGTGGTAGATATTATTGTAGGCAAACTCAACCAGGGGAAAGTATCACACTGATGATCTCCCTGAGTCCAGAACACATGCCCACAGTATATCCTCCAAGGTCTGGATGGTGCGCTCTGTCTATCTGTCTGTCTAGGGAGGAAAGCAGTGCTAAGATGCATCTAGGTGCCAAAAGCATCCTGCAATCCTCTCCACACTCACGAGGTAAACAGTGCATCCCTATCCTAGACTATAGACCTCAGAATCCCATGCAACCGCACCACCTCATCCACGTATCTTCGTGCGAAAGCATCCACTATACTCCACTCCCTGATTGCCAGAACGTGAGACGATATTTTCAACCGGTCCACTACCACCCAGATGGCGTCGTATCCCCCTTGGACCTTGGGTAGTCCCATGAATAAATCCATTGAGATGTCATCCCACTTCCACTCGGGGACATCTAGAGCCTCCAGTAGGCCGCCTGGAAATTGGTGTTCAGCCTTCTCTTGCTGACACACTAAGCACTTGGCCACAAACTGTGCCACTACATGCATAACTCTGGGGCCACCCAAACTGCCTCTTCAGTCCTTAGTACATCTTAGATACTCCTGGGTGTACCTTCAGGGGGGAGTTATTTAACTCACTGGGAAACTTTTCATGCATCGCCTCCGGAACAAACAACTTTCCATGAAAAAACATCCGGTTTTGGCCATCCTCCATCCATCCTTCCGAAGCATTTCCCTGGTCAACTCAGTTGCGCATCACTTCACACTCTGGGTCTCCCCACTGAGACTCCTCCACTTGCTGAAATAGAGATGACTTCACTGTCATCTGATATAGGCAGCCCCTATCGATATGCATCCTCGCATCTAGGTGTAAGGCAGCCAACTCCTCCATCGCATTCCAGGAATCCGCCAACTCTCAGACCGCATCCTTCTACGTCCTCCTACTCAAGGCATTGACCACTACATTTTCCTTTCCCTCAGTATAAGATATATCGATGTCATAATCCTGGAGGAACTCCACCCATCTCTGTTGTTGCATGTTTAGGTCCCACTGGGAGAATATATGCCTCATGCTTTTGTGGTCTGTGAAGACCACAAAGCATTCTCCAATGAGGTAATGTCGCCATAACATTAGCGCAAAAATGACCACTGCAAGCTCCAGGTCGTGGGTGGCGTAATTACACTCATGAGGGTGTAGCTGCCTAGACCCATAAGAGATCACCCCTTGTCGCTGCATCAACACACATCCCAGGACCTATCTTGAAACATCACAGAACACCTCATAGGCCACCCCTTCTTCTGGTAATCTGAGCACTAGGGAACTAACCAACTTCCCCTTCAGATAGCTGAAGGCTGACTCGCACTACTCACTCCACACGAAAACCTGGTCTTTCATGGTCAGGGCTGTCAAAGGGGATGGTACTCGGGAGAAGTTGGGTACGATCCTCTGATATTAACTTGCCATCCCGAGGAAACTACGGACCTCTGCCACATTCTTTGGTGATTCCCAAGAAACAACTGCATCAACCTTTTATGGGTCCACCGCTACCCCCCTGCTCGGACACCACATTCCCGAGGAAGTCCACTTCTCATGTCGAGAATATGCATTTTGAAAACATCCCATAGATCTGATGATGTCGGAGGACATCCAAAACTATCCTCAGGTGCTCTGCATGGTCCTCTTCTTACCTAGAATAGATCAGGATATCGTCGATGAATGCAACCCCGAACCGATCCAAGTACTCCCAGAAGATTGAGTTCATAATCCCCATGAACACAGCTAGGGAGTTTGTAACACTGAACGGTATGACTACGAACTCGAAGTGTCCATATATGCATCTGAACTCCGTCTTCGATATGTATTCCTCTTTCACTCTCAGCTGGTGATACCTAGACCACAGGTCGATCTTCGAGAACCATCCTGCCCCTTTCAGCTGGTCAAAAAGATCGTCTATCCTCAGATGAGGGTAGATATTCTTTATCGTCACCTGATTTAGCCTTCTGTAGTCTATGCACAACCTGATACCACTGTATTCCTTCTTTTCAAGTAATAATGGAGCACCCCACAATGACGCACTTGGCCGAACATAACCCCTCATCATCAGATTGTCAATTTTGATCCGCAACTCCCATAACTCTGAAGGTGCCATCCGAAAAGGAGCCATTGGAATCAGATGAGCTTCGGGATTCAAGTCTATCCTAAACTCGATATCACGTCAAGAGGGTAGAGTCATCACCTCCTCAGGGAAGACATCCATAAACCCACGAACGATATTTGGAACTTCCACCATTTCAGCATTTACTGACCCTACTGACAGTTCAGCTAATAAGGAGAGGAGTGATACCTCTCACCTATTTCCCTTCTGACTGCTCCTCTCACCGGTGAAAGTAACACGCTGGTCGCCCAAGTCTGAGAACACGACCCTTACTCGAAAATAGTCGATGACGACACAAACAGAGAATAGCCAGTCGATTCCTATGATGACATTGTATGGCTGTATCTGTAGTAGTAGAAGATCCCTAACCGACTGATGCGGCCCTATCATCAGTCTACATCCCTGACAAATAAACAAAAAGTCGGGCTGACCTCCAACTGGTGTTCTCAACATAAGGGGCACTGGAAGTCTCTCTGCATCTAGACCCAAGGCATGGGCTAGACTAGTCACAACAAAGGAGTGCGAAGCTCCGGTATCGAACAAGGCATAAGCAACATTACTAAACAAACTGATCATACCTCAAACAACCTCCGGCCCTACTGAAACTGCTGCCTCCACAGCGTGTAACTGTCCACGCCTAGCTCCTCTGCCCCTCAGCTATCGGCCACCTCCCTGACCATGCCCCGGTCGAGGTCCCTGAGGAGCGCCCTGAGGTCATCCCCCTCCTCCTATGTCTTCCCTCAGAGGAGCAGTAGCCCGCTATCCCAGTTTCTGCTGCTAGAAAGGCCTGGCTGGAAGCAACTGTTGGGGAGGGTGGTGGGGCTATCCACCCCCGCCGTACTGTACCCGATCCTTTCACTGAATCCGAAGATGTCCAAGGCTCCCACAGATGAAGCACCATGGTCCCGGGCCCGAAGGAAAAGGGTGAGGACCAGTGGATCTAAACTGAAACTGTTGCGGCCTGCTCCTTGTATGTCAGAACCTGAAGGGTACTGACGCTGGAGGCATGGTGTTGATGGCCTTCCCCTTAGATGGTCCCAGCTGGATCTCATCTCGTGACCCTCCTTCTAGATCATTCATCCTCTCTACCACTTCGTCCTTCTTCTGGACCGCCAAGAATGTCGGAAGGTTAATGTGGGTAACATGATACTGGAGGGAGGGTCAGAGAACCTCTTCCAAACATCTTGCCCGAGACTCCTCGTCGGGAAAGAGGTATGGAAAAAAATGTAGGATGTCCTTGAACTTGTTCCCTAGCTCCCTCACGGACATACTCTCCTATTGGAGGGAGAGTAGTTCCTGTCTCCTTTCCTCCTTCATCATCGAAGAGAGGAATTCCGCCCAGAACTCCCTCTCGAAATCAACCCATGCCACCTCAGCCTCTCTCCTCTCCCCCAAGTAAAGATTCCACCACTGACGCGCCGCTCCCCGCATCTGGCTAATGTCCAGAGGAACCCAGTACTTGGTCGGGGCCAGAATCAGGCTGAAATCTATCACTAGCTCCTCTAGCCAGCCTTCCGTCTTCATGTCAGAGGTTCTGCCCTCATACTTCTTGAGGGTCTGTCACTGGAAGGCCCGAATAGACATCTACTACTGGTCATCCTACTCTTCTCAGTCAGCTCTCTGCCGAATGGCCAAGGTAGTCTTCGGGGCCTCGATCCCCTGTACCACACGCAGTCTCCTTCCTAGTTCCATAGCTGCAAGGTAAACAAGGAATGCCTAAGACCAAGTAGTGCATTATATTGTCTTTAAAATTTCTTAACCTTTTCGTTTATTCTTAATTCCTAAAGCACCCCAGAAACACAAGAACACAAGTCATTATGATGCATGTACATTTTATTGGGTCTCTACCCTGCAATCAGCGTGGCATCACTTGGTCATTCGGTAGGTCCAGAATCCTTGCGTCGGATCACGGGGGGCCCTAAAATCCTGTGTCCTAGCCAGTCTTCCCTGTCTTAATTCATGCACCGAGGTCACCCAACACTGTTTCCCTACAATACCATGCAATCCTCACTATGCCTAACTCCAGACTCCATCCTATCTATCAACCATCACCTCTGATACCATTCTTTCACGACCCGCTTTCACCAAAAGGAGGAAAGGGTCAGCAGATTGCCATTCCCTTCCTTCTTTAAGTTGAAGGAGAGATAATGACCCCCGAAACCCGCATTCAATATGTCCCAGAGTGGCGACTAACACCAAGGGTATAGAATCACACACTAAAAGGAAGGAATTACCCTTTTTCTGTTTTATAGGATCGGGAGATGAGATGATAGAACCCAACAACACCAAAACTAAAAGAAAAGTAAATCCAAAAGTAAACCATTCCCACATGCATGTTTCAAAAGTAAAAGCCACAAGGTATAAAAGTTACTACAAGGGTAAGTACTAAGGAAGGAAAAATAGTAACTACAACTGCCCCAAAGATCTGAGCTAGTATGGTCCTGCGTGATCCATGAAGTCCTCCTGGAAACCTGAAAGTAGTTTTATATACGTAGGGTGAGCATACAAGTACAATTAGCATGGAAAACCAAAGACTCTAGTGCACAAGTGGGGGAACGTACTAAAGTACATTGATAAAAAGAGTAAACCAAACACCTATCTAGGTAAACTATCCACCCAAGCATCACCAAGGCACACTCCCCAAATAACGCAAGTCAAGTAATATATATAATAAGAGAACATCGATGTTTGGGTACCCCGTGCCACTTTCCCACTGGTTATTGAGACATCCTACGCATCAAACCAATCCCGCCATTCTCACCAGAGTCTCACTGCCAAACCCGCCCACACACACCTAGGCCACAACCACATGCAGTCCCACTGCCGAATCCCACCCGCAAACACCTGGGCCACAAATGTCACACATAACCACGCCTGCAAACAACTAGGCCAGAACAACCACCACCACGCCCGATGACGCCTGGGCTTGAAGATCCACTGCCACGCCCGAAGACACCTGGGCCTCATCCTAAAGACACTTGGGAAACCTCCTACCGCACACACCTGGCCAACCACCACACTACCCTGCTCAAAGGTTCTTGGGCTAATAATAGACCCTTAGCCATCACAGCCTGCCTGAAGATACTTGGGTTATCCGAGAAAAGGAGAAGAAAAGGAGCTAATAACTAGCCACTAATAATAGTGTTGGGGAAAAAACCATCCCCCATGAAATGGGTGTGTTCGGCACTAAGTGCTCAACTTGGGTGGGGCACGAATTAGAAACACAAAACTATATATATATATATATATAGGTAACAAGCACTCACCCAAAGTTTAGGTTTTTCTTTAGCCATCCTAAAGAGCACAAACAACACTACGTCCAAGTCACAACTCACGCCAAACCAAAACCCATTTATCCCATCCCTGTTTTTATGTTCAGTAGAATTATTTAATTAAGTTCTTCACCTACTTGGGACACTAGTAAACATAGGAACAAGTCCAAGAAAGTAAATAGTCAAGAATCCACCATAACACCCACACCCGGTTCTCTCGTCAAGCCACATCAAATAAAGAGAACCCTAAGTTACTGCCCCATGCCCAATATGTGGGAGAAAAAAGGGCTTCTCAACAACAGAGGATCCCACCCCAATTCGTGATATAAATAAGGGAACCACCTGATCTTAAAACTCGCAAACACTGAATCCATAACAATAGGGGATCCCATCCCCAATTCCACAAACACCATGAGTATAAAAACATGGGATCCCATCCCCTCCCACATCTCGAGCAATCATCCCGTAAAAGGAAACAACCAAACCACTACCACCGACACAAAGCAGGGTCATGCCTGTATTTTCAGATTTATAAGATTTAACACACTCCATGATTTCAATTACTTGTGTTTTAACCGGGAGTTATCAAAGAAGTGTTGATCCCGGTGCTTTCAATTTATTTAGACGGGTATACGTGATTAACCAATTTACTTTTCACAGTAGAAGTTTACAATTACAAAACAAGCCATTTAACACCACGAGGGGTTCATTAGGGCATAGAAAACGACCACCAACAGCCTCGATTTTCAGAATGCATTAGCCGACACAACTCAGAAAGTTAATCATAATATAAACAACTGCAACGATCAAATCCCCCCCTTCATTCTTTATAGAGTCTTTTCATTATCTTTATTTATGTCTAGTTTCTCCAATTCTACAGAATCAAAAGAACGCCCACCCCGCATGATACACAAAAGAGAGAGAGATGAAGGAGAAATTCCATACTTGTTGATCAACGATTGATGCTTAGGCTGGGTGCGGAACTTTATGCATAACGATGCGGCTCACCTGATGCACGAAAATCAGCTCGTCTGGATGAAAGTACTCCTTGCCAAGGGTGATTGAGAAAAGAAGAAACCCAGGGCCAACCCTTTAGTTATAAGGGCCGCAGAAGGTTGAGATAAGAACACAAAACTATGTAATGCGCGGGGTCGTGGGTTGACCATGTGGCCCCACAAGTTATTAAAGGGGTCGGGTGGTTCGAACCGACGCACACACTAGGTTATTTCATTAATATTTAATTAAAACATTTAGGGTGTTACCGGGCTTTTAAAACCCAATTTGCGCAAAAAGGAGCTACTGGAAAGAACTCGTGAGGGTAGGCCAGAGCCACCGGTAGCTGAGAGAAACCGGTGGGTGATAGCTACTGGTAGCTGCGCTACTAGTAGGCTGCAGCGATCAGTAGACCGAGCTACCGGTAGGCTGCAGCTACCGGTAGACCGAGCTACCGGTAGGCGGCACCTACCGGTAGACCGAGCTACTGGTAGACAGAGCTACCGGTAGCTACAGCTACCGGTAGACCGAGCTACCGGTAGACAGAGCTACCAGTAGGCTGCAGCTACCCGTAGACCGAGCTACCCGTATGCCTGCTACCGGTAGCCTAAGGCTAGTGGTAGGCCTACCATTGTCGAAACTTCACCGAGATTCCCAGACCAAAAAACCCAACACAAGATTTTCCCAAAGTAATGGACCCCAAAAACCCAAGCCATTACATCAGATACCTCTTAAATGATTCTCATCCTCAAGAATAAAAAAACCAGAATGATACAGAGGGTCCGAACAACCACCTCGAAAGATACCTCTTAGGAGAGAACCCATGCTAACTAAAAACAATTCCCTGTCAAGAACCAAGCAACATACCATGCCAAACTACCCAGGCATGTGGGTTGGGGAGTCTCCTCCTCCATGTCAAGATATTATCCGCTTTGGGCAGCAATGACTCACCCGTATGGGTTTAATCGCATCCACCTTAATGAGTCTTGATTAGGGGTCGGGTTCTATCCACCCCCATAGCCAGGGCTTTTCACACACATTTAGAGGAAAGAAAACCAGTACATTCCATATCGAAAGGACAAAATGTTCTATCACAGTAGGTACAACAAGGAACAAAGCTCAAAATAACTCTGGGTACTGGGCATGCATCTGTGCTTCCCTCTCCCACATACTCTCCTCAAGCCCACCATGTCTCCATAACACACGAACAAAGGGAATGGTTCACCCACGAAGCACCTTCTCCTTGCGATCCTTGATCATCACTGGTCTCTCCACAATGGTCAGGTCGTCCTCAATTTCCATCTTACCCCAATCAAGGACATGTGAATCATCGTATAGATACCGATGGTGCTGGGACACATGAAAGACATCATGTATGCTTAGTAGCGGCGGTGGTAATGCTAGATGATAAGACACTTTTCCGACCCGCCGCAACACTTCGAAGGGTCCGATGAACCCGAGAGAAAGCTTACTCCCCTTGCCAAAACTCTGCTGCCCACGCCGAAGGGAGACCTTCAAGAACATGTGGTCTCCAACCTCAAACTCCAAGGGCCTCCTCCTGGTATCAGCATAAGACTTCTGTCAGTCCTGGGTTGCCTTCATCCTTTCCCGTATGAGCTGAACCTTCACTATCGTGCTCTGCACCACTTCCGGGCCAAGGATGCCTGCATCTCCTACTTCGGTCCAACACACAGGTGAACGACATGGCCTCCCGTACAAAACTTCAAATGGGGCCATACCAATGGTATAGTGGTATCTATTATTGTAGGCAAACTCTACCAGGGGAAAGTTTCGCACCCATGATCCCCCTAAGTCCAGAACACATGCCCACATCATATCCTCCACAGTTTGGATGGTGCACTCTGTCTGTCCATCTTTCTGGGGATGGAGAGTAGTGCTAAGATGTAGCTGGCTTCCAAAAGCATGCTGCAATCCTCTCCAGAATTGCAAGGTAAACCGTGCATCCCAAACCTAGACTATAGACCTTGGAATCCCATGAAACCTCACCACCTCATCCACGTATCTTCGTGTGAAAGCATCCACTGTACTCGACTCCCTAATCGCCAGAAAGTGAGCCGATTTCGTCAACCGGTCCACTACCACCCAGATGGCATCGTATCCCCATTGGACCTTGGGTAGTCCCATGACGAAATACATCGAGATGTCATCCCACTTCCACTCGGGGACATATAGAGTCTCTAGTAGGCCTCCTGGAACTTGGTGTTCATCCTTCACTTGCTGACACACTAAGCACTTGGAAACAAACTCTGCCACTGCTTTCTTAACTCCGGGCCACCAAAACAACCTCTTCAGTCCTTGGTACATCTTAGAAACTCATGGGTGTACCTCCAGGGGTGTGTTATGGAACTCACTGAGAAGATTGTCGCACATTGCCTCCAGAACCAAAAACTTTCCCTGGAAAAGATCCAGTTTTGGCCATCCTCTGTCCATCCTTCCGGGGCATTGCCCTGGTCAACTCGGTTGCACATCACATCGCACTCTGGTTCTCCCCACTGAGACTCCTCGACTTGATGAAATAGAGATGACTTCACTATCATCTGATATAGGCAGCCCCTACCGCTATCCATCCTCACATCCATGTGTAAGGCAGCCAACTCCTCCATCGCCTTCCAGGCATCCGCCGACTCTCGGACTGCATCCTTCTACATCCTCCTTCTCAAGGCATCGACCACTAAATTTTCATTGACCTCAGTATAAGAGATCTCGATGTCCTAATCCTGTAGGAACTCCACCCATCTCCGCTGTCGCAAGTTTAGGTCCCACTGGGAGAAGATATGCCTCAAGCTTTTATGGTCTGTGAAGACCACAATGCGTTCTCCGATGAGGGAGTGCCGCCATAACTTTAGCGCAAAAATGACCACTGCAAGCTCCAGGTCATGGGTGGAGTAATTACTCTCATGAGGGTGTAGCTGCCTGGACCCATAAGAGATCACCCCTTGTCGCTGCATCAACACACATCCGAAGCCCTGTCCTGAAGCATCACAGAACACCTCATAGGCAGCCCCTTCTTCAGGCAATCTCAGCACTGGGGCACTAACCAACTTCTCCTTCATATAGCTGAAGGCTGACTCACACTACTCACTCCACACGAAAACCTGGTCTTTTTGTTCAGGGCTGTCAAAGGGGATGCTACTCGGGAGAAGTTGGGTACGAACCTCTGATAGTAACCTGCCAGCCAAAGGAAACTACGGACCTCTGCCACATTCTTGGGTGATTCCCAAGAAACAACTGACTCACCCTTTGATGGGTCCACCGCTACCCCCTTCTCGGACACCACATTCCCGAGGAAGTCCACTTCTCATGTCGAGAATTTGCATTTCGAAAAATTCCCATTGAGCTGATGATGTCGGTGGACCTCCAAAAATGTCCTCATTTACTCTGCATGGTCCTCTTATGTCCTTTAATATATCATGAAATCATCGATGAACACAACCCCGAACCGATCCAAGTACTCCGGAAAGATGGAGTTCATAAGCCCCATGAACACAGTTGGGGAGTTCGTAACACCGAAAGGTATGAATACGGACTCGAAGTGTCCATATATGCATCTGAATGTCGTCTTCGGGATGTCTTCCCCTTTCACTCTCAACTGGTGATACCCAGACTGCAGGTCGATCTTCGAGAACCATCCTTCCCCTTTCAGTTGGTCAAGAAGATTTTCTATCCTCGGATGAGGGTAGCGAATCTTGATCGTCACCAGATTCCGCCTACTGTAGTCTATGCACAACCTGATACCACCATATGCCTTCTTTGAAAACATGACTGGAGCACCCCACAATGACGCACTTGGCCGAACAAAACCCATATTCATTAGATCATCAATTTGTATCCGCAACTCCTGTAGCTCTGAAGGTGCCATCCAGAAAGGAGCCATCGAAATCAGATGAGCTCTGGGCTGCAAGTCTATCCCGGACTCGATATGACATAGAGGGGGTAGAGTCGTCACCTACTTAGGGAAGACATCCATAAACCCACAGACGATATTTGGAACTTCCACCATTTCAGCATCTACTGACCCTACTGACAGCTTAGCTAACAAGGAGAGGAGGGGTTCCTCTCACCTATTGCCCTTCTAACTGCTCCGCTCACCGGTGAAGGTAACACGCCAGTCGCCCAAGTCTGAAAACATGACCCTTACTCGAAAATAGTTGATGATGGAACACACAGAGAATAGCCAGTCGATTTTTAGGATGACATCGTATGGCTGTATCTGTAGCAGAAGAAGATCCCTAACCGACTGATGTGGCCCTATCATCAGTCTGCATCCCCGAAAAAAAACAACAATTCGGTCTGACCTCCTACTGGTGTGCTCAACACCAGGGGTACTGGAAGTATCTCGGCATCTAGACCCAAGGAATGGGCTAGACTAGGTGCAACAAAGTAGTGCGAAGCTCTGGTATCGAACAAGGAATAAGCAAGGGTACTAAACAAACTGATCGTACCTCAAACAACCTCCAGCCTTGCTGAAACTGCTTCTTCCACGGCGTGTAACTGTCCACGCCCTTATCCTCTACCCCTCGGCTGTCGGCCACCTCCATGACCATGCCCCGATCAAGGTCCCTGAGGAGCGCCCTGAGTTCGGCCCCCTCATCCTACGTCATCCCTCAGAGGAGCGGGAGCTCGCTGTCCCTGCTGGTGCTGCTGGAAAAGCCTGGCTAGAAGCTACTACTGGGGCGGGTGGGGGGCTGTTCGCCACTTCCATACTATACCCAATCCTGGCACTGAATCCAGAGATCTCCAGGGCTCCCACAGACTAAGCACCATGGCCCCGGGCCCGAAGGAAAAGGGCTAGGACCAGGGGATCGAAACTGAAACTAGTGCGGCCTGCTCCCTCTCGGTCAGAACCTAGAGGGTCCTGACGCTGGAGGCATGGTGCTGATGGAATTCCCCTTTGATGATCCCAGCTAGATCCCCTCTCAGGACACTCCTCCTAGATCATGCATCCTCTCTACCACTTCGGCCCTCTTCTGGACCTCCAAGTATGTTGTAAGGGTAATGGGGGTAATAGGATACTGGAGGGAGGGTCGGAGCGCCTCCTCCAAACATCTTGCCTGAGAATCTTTGTTGGGAAAGGGGTTGGGAGAAAAACGTAGGATGTCCTTGAACTTGATCCCTATCTCCCTCACAGATATACTCCCCTGTTGGAGGGAGAGTAGCTCCTGTCTCTTTTCTACCTTCATCGTCGAAGAGAGGAATTCCGCCCAGAACTTCCTCTCGAAATCATACCATGCCACCTCAACCTATCACCTCTCCCCAAAGTAACGTGTCCACCCCTGACGCGCCACTACCCACATCTTTATGATGTGCAGAGGAACCCATTACTCGGACGAGGCCAGAATCAGGCCGAAAGCTATCACTAGCTCCTCTAGCCAGCCTTCCATCTTCATGTCAGAGGTGCTTCCCTCATCCTTCTCGAGGGTCTGTCGCTGGAAGGCCCGAAGAGTCCTCTGCCACATGTCATCCTCCTCTTCTTGGTCAGCTCTATGCCAATCAGCCAAGGTTTTCTGCGGGGCCTCGATCGCCTGTACCACACACAGTCTCCTTCCTGGTGCCATAGCAGCAAGGTAAACAAGGAATGCCTAAGCCCAAGTAGTGTAGAATATTGTCTTTAAATTTTTTTAACCTTTTTGTTTATTCTTAATTCCTAAAACACCCCAGAAACACAACAAAACAAGTCATTATGATGCATGTACCTTTCCTAGGATCTCTAACCTGTAATCAGCGTGGCATCACTTGGTCGTTCGGTAGGTCCAGAGTCCTTGCGTCGGATCACGGGGGGCCCAAAAATCCCGTGTTCTAGCCGGTCTTCCCTGTCCTAATTCAAACACCGTGGTCACCCAACACTGTTTCCCTACCATCCCATGCAATCCTCACTATGCCTAACTCCAGACTCCTTCCTATCTGTCAACCATCACCTCTGATACCATTCTGTCACGACCCACTTTCACCAAAAGTGACTACAAGGGTAAGTACCAAAGAAGGAAAAACAACAACAGCAACTTCCCCAAAGATCCAAGCTAGTTTGGTCATGCACGATCCCAAAAGTACTCATGGAAACCTGAAAGCAGTTTTATATACGTAGGGTGACCATACATGCACACTCAGTAGGGAAAACCAAAGACTCTCGTGCACATGTGGGGGAACGTACTAAAGTCCCGCTAGAAAAAGAGTAAACAAAACACCTATCAAGGTAAACAATCCACCCAAGACTCACCAAGGCACACTCCCCAAATAACGCAAGTCAAGTAATATATATAATAAGAGCACATCGATTTTTGGGTACCCCACGCCACTTTCCCACTAGTTGTTGAGACATCCTTGGCATCGAAGAAATCCTGCCATTCTCACCGCAGTCTCACTGCCACACCCGCCCACACACACCTGGGCCACAACCACAGATAGTCCCACTGCCGAATCCCACCGGCAAACACCTGGGCCATAACTGTCACACGTAACCACGCCTGCAAACACTTAGGCCAGAACAACCACTACCACGCCCGAAGACACCTGGGCTAGAAGATCCACTGCCACACCCGAAGACACCTGGTGCTCATCCTGAAGACACTTGGGAAACCACCTGCCGCACACACCTGGCTAACCACCACACAACCCCGTCCAAAGGTTCATGGGATAATAATGGACCTCAGGACATCACAGGCTGCCCGAATATACTAGGGCTATCCGAGAAAGGGATCATAAAAGGAGATAATAATCAGCCACTAATAATAGTGTTGGAAAAAACACCCTCCCCTATGAAATGGGGGTGTTCGGCACTAAGTGCTCAAGTTGGGTGGGGCGCGAATAAGAAATAAAAAACTACAAATATATATATAAGTAACAAGAAGTCACCCAATGTTTAGGTTTTTCTTCAGCCCTCTTAAAGAGCACAAATATTGCTACGTCCAAGTCACAACTCACGCCAAACCAAAACCCATTTATCCCATACTTGTTTTTATGTTCAGTAGCAATATTTAATTATGTTCTGCACATGATTGGGCAACTAGTAAACTTAGGCACAAGTCCAAGAAAGTAAACAGTCAAGCATCAATCATAACACCCACACATGGTTCTCTAGTAAAGCCACATCAACTAAAGAGAACCCTAAGTTACAGCCCCAAGCCCAATATCTAGGAGCAAAAAGGGATTCTCAACAACAAAGGATCCCACCCCAATTCATGATATAAATAAGGTAACCACCCGGTCTTAAAACACGCAAACACTGAATCCATAACAATAGGGGATCCCATCCGCAATTCTACAACCACCGAGAGTATAAAAATAGGGGATACCATCCCCTAGCACATCTCCAGCAATAAACCCATAAGAGGAATCAACCAAACCACTACCACTGACATAAAGTAGGGCCATGCCTGTATTTTCAGATTTATCAGATTTAACACACTCCATGATTTCAATTTCGTGTGTTCTAATCATGAGTTATCATAGAAGGGTTGATCCTGGTGCTTTCAATTTATTCAGTCAGGTATACGTGATTAACCAATTTACTTTTCACAACAGGAGTTTACAATTACAAAACAATCCATTTAACACCACGAGGGGTTTATTAGTCCACAGACAACAACCACCAACAACCTCGATTTTCATAACGCGTAAGCCAGCACAACTCAGAAAGATAATCATTATATAAACAACATCAATGGTCATATCCCCCCTTCATTCTTTATATAATATGTTCATTATCTTTATTTAGGTCTGGTTTATCCAATTCTACAAAATCAAAAGCATGCCCACCCCGCATGATACAAAAAAGAGAGAGAGACTAAGGAGAAATTACCTACTTGTCGATCGACGATCGACGCTTAGGCCGGGCACGGAACTTTACGCATAACGATGTGGCTCACCCGATGCACGAAAATCAGCTCGTCTAGATGAAAGTACTCCTTGCCGTGGGTGATCGAGAAAATAAGAAACCCATGGAGAACCCTTTAGTTATAAGGGCCATAGACGGTTGAGATAAGAACGTGAAACCGTGTAATGCGCAGGGTCGTGGGTTGACCACGCGGCCCCACACGTTATTAAAGGGTTTGGGTGGTTTAAAACAACTCATACACCAGGTTATTTCATTAATATTTAATTAAGACATTTAGGGCGTTACCGGGCTTTTAAAACCCAATTTGCGCAAAAAGGAGCTACTGGAAATAACCAGTGAGGGTAGGCCAGAGCCACCGGTAGCTGAGAGTTATAGGTGGGTGACAGCTACTGGTAGCTGAGCTACCTGTAGGCTACATCGACCGATAGTCCCAGCTATCGGTAGAAAAATCTGCCGGTAGCTACAGTTACCGGTAGACCGAGCTACCGGTAGGCAGAGGTACCGGTAGGAAGAGCTACTAGTAGGCTGCGGCTACCGGTAGACCGAGATACAGGTCGGCCTGCTACCAGTAGGCTATGGCTACCGGTATCCTACCTTTTCCCAAACTTCACCGACATTCCCATACAAGAAAACCCAACACGATATTTTCACAAAGTAATGGACCCAAAAAAACTGGGCCATTATAATCTTCTGGGCCTTTTGGCTTTAGAAAATGTGATTGAAGATTTTCCTCAATCATTAGCGCGTAAATCTCATCACGTGTTTTGATTTGATATACTATAGAGCTCAAACAGACACCCGGATCAAAATTTATGGCCGTTTGAAGTTTGAGTTACGTTTTCTACTTATTTTAGATCTTTTATTATTGTTTTTTATTTTATGTGTCTTTAAATTGTTATAAACTAATTTTTAATTGATGTAATTAGAAAATTATTAATTAATTATATTTTTTAAAAAATTTTAATTCCATCTTCAGTAAATTTATTATATATTAAAATATAATAGTCTATTTATACTTATCTAAAACATATTTAAAAAATATATATTATATTTATATTAATACAAATATACTTATATAACAATATATTATTTTTCATGAAAATTTACTTTTTTTGAAACCTATAATTTATCAGGACTAGGAAAAGAACTGATAAAGCCCCTCTTTATCAGCGCTACTAAAAAAAGCACTGATTAAGGGGTCCCCTTTAACAGTGCTAAAAAATGCACTGATAAAGGGGGGGGGGAGCTTTATCAGCACTTTTTTTAGAACTGATAAATGGGTAGCGGTTCCCTTCCCCATTTTGGTTTTTAGATTCATCTAAATTTTGATGAATGGGATGGAAAACATCCATGAGGAGCTTACATATACTGTGAGAGGAACCATCCCATGAGATGGTTTAATATGGAGCCTATTATTAATTTCAATATTTCTCTAGTACTTCCATTATAAGGCCCCAGCCTTAAACCTTACTTAATCTTGAGTTATTACAAGATTACACATTTAAGATCTTTTCAGGTTTAATGTTTTAGAGAATTAGATCATGAAACCTTCATTACATTCCACATTTAAACAAAGTGGTTACATAAAATAATGTATTCATTCTTCCCATCAAAGGAAACATATTTAAAATAAAACACGGATTCTTTCTTGACACATCCTTGACACTATCATCACATCATGTACCTTTCCCTTGACCCGTGTAAAACATTTCAAAAACATGGGATGAGCATAAAAAGATCAGTAAGGGTTATATAAAAATATGGATAAGAAACATGAGTTCATATATACATAAGAATGAAATCATAATTTACCAATAAAACATTGGCACTTTAACATACCTCATCAAATCATGAATAAATCATAGAAATCATAAGACATAAAAGGTAACTTGAGGCATTCATAACATTCTTACGTAGGGAGTAACCCTATTGGTTACGTTTGGAATACCCACCACAGTATATTCCCTAAATCTCTTCGGAGAAACCTTAACTTTTCACTCCATCACGTTATCCAATGCATTGGAGAGCTATATCGGGCTCACCCGCCCTTAGTTTATCACGGAACCACCCGTCTTCATAACAATGCCCAAGAACCATAACATAGTCTTATCACATAAAACATGCATAAAGGAAACATAACACTTCCACCTCTCAATAACAAGATATCAATACAACACATTGATATAAATACATTATGAAAACCATTTTCAATAACAAAATAAATGAAAAGTAAAACATGGTATTTATTTTTCTTTTAAAAAGAAGGTATGGATTTTAGAGGAAGTCGAAACTCAAATAATGGTCACGGCGGCGGAGAAGTCGTTGTCACTGCGTACATACGACAAAATAATTCCCTTTTATCATTTAGTAAACGATTCGTATAAAAAAGATTCCTTTTGAATAAACTTAAAAGTCAAAGGGGTTTATACACCGTATAAAAGAAGGTTATGTATAAAACAAAATATGCCTCAATGAAAGGAGATTGATATGAAGTCCCATACAAAGACGGTATCCTTGGATTAAGGATAAATCAATTACATAATTATGTGTGACAAAGGAATACACCAAATATAAGTGGATATTAAGTGTCAAATAATCAAAGGTCATTCACACATATTCAAAGTATGACATATTCAATAACTACATGTTGAACCCAAAGAAATCGAAATTGGGTTAAGAAGTTCCCTTGACAGCCTAACGGTGTCACATCAAAATGAGTTGATGAGAGATAAAAAAGGTTATCTCATCACTTGGACATAAAATTTAAATCAATAAGGATATAGAATAACATATCCCAACATAATATTATGTGAATTAAAAGACATAAAAAAATAAGTCTTTTACAAAAAGAGGAGGGTGAAAGTTTCCCTTACCGACATTGGTATCCTTCGAGACATGCACCCCGTGAAAGAAGGACAATATGACATTGATGTAAATACTCATAAATGAAACCATATTACACAATGAGTAAAATAATGGGAAGTACATACACCACTCAAATGAAATTGTGGCAAATTTAGCATAAATCTCACGGGAATAAAAGTGAGATGAAAAATCACTTACGAAAACTCAGCAGCCTAACAGCGCCACTTAAAACTTCCAAAATGGATTGATGAGATCAAATATGGTCTCTCATCATATTAACATAATGTTTACAGAAAGAGGAATATAAAAGAACTTCCCCCAACATAACAAAGAGGAGCTTAAAATAAGTGACACAAAGGAGAGTACTTAAAAAGAAAGAGAGAGGTTGGATCTCTTACGAAAATTCGGCAGCCTAACGACGCCACTCAAAACTTCCAAAATGGATTGATGAGAGAGAATAGGGTCTCTCATCATATGAACATAAAACTTACAGTAAGAGTAATATAAAATAACATCCCAATCACAATAAAGATGACCTTAGAAGGAATGACATAAAATAGTGTACTTAAAAAGAAAGAGAGGAGTAGGATCCCTTACCTCAAGGCCAACTTGTCTTGTTCGTTTCTTTATATTCCTGAATAATAAAATATGGTCAATTAATAATTGGCTAAGTACCTCCATTATAGATTATTATTCAGTTCATATCACATATTATAATGTTATAATAATTGTTTAATAATGTTAGTTCATATCAGACGTTTTTGCTGATGTTTGTTACATGAGTCAAAAATGAACTTGTTTGAAAAAAGATTACCCATGTAGTTATAATAAATAATTTAATGAATAGTATTAATGATTAAAATATCAAATATATCCATTAAATATTCATTTTATACTATTCCATATCATTTGGAGATAAAAAACGAAAAGCACTGTTCATGGAGATGGTAGGCCATACGTACGCATGAACGCTACTTTCATTTTTTGTCATATTAATGGAATTAAAAAAAATGAGAGAGATATATATATGTAATAATTACAGAATTATATCCATAATTTAGATGTAATATATTACATATATATCCATTATATATATGTACTTATAATATTACATAACATTTTGAGATAAGAAATGAAATGTACCGTTCATGGAGACGGTAAGCCGTACGTACGCATGAACGCTACTTCCATTTCTATTTCATATTTAATGGAATTAAAACATAATGATACATAATATTATTTTAATTCCAGTATGGTATCATATATAATTTCATTAAATATATCCTTTATACGTACCACATATGGTATTAACGAATCAAATCACTTTGAGGGGGCGGTAGTCCAAACTTCCTTAAATGAAGATATCGCGTTTACCCATAATGGAAACCATAAAGGTACGCCATAAATGAAAAATACAGAAGCTTAAGTAAAACATAAAAATATTAGATATCATATATAAATATAGTGTCATCTTAATGGCCACCTTTGAAGGTGTTAGAAGAATGTTGAACAATCATCGTTTCGGGAGGCAGGAATTCGCCATCCACGGAAATAGGATGTTCTTTAACCATTAGGTGTAGGTGTGTGTATTTGTAGCTTGAATCCTTCTTATAAAAACATCCTAGTATATTGAAGATACTGTATTTGTTACAAAATAAATGAATAAAAAGATTTTAGGGGGTTGGATAATCAAAATAAAACAAAAGGACACAAGTGAAGACATTACCTTAAAATCGGGTAACTCCCTTTTGTTTGAGCTCAAAGGCTTCCTTGGGAAGACTTCTGCCCAAAGTTAGGCTTCAAGGAGTAAGATAGGTATGTGGAGAGACAAAATGGACATGGTTTGGACGATATAAAGGCTTTGGGAGTGGTGGTAAAGAGGTAGAGGTGGGGGCCTTTTATAAGAGGAGAGGAGGGGCACTCTTGAAAAGTAAAGAAATGATACTTTATTTTCAAATGGGTTTCTGATTTTAAAGGTACCACATTGATATAATTAGAGGCTAAGGTGATAATGGTTCGAAATCCACTCATAAAATAGGTTTTGGACATGTGTAGGTCTTAGATATTACATTATATTTCCATTCTATTTAAATCGTTAAATAATGAGGTCATCGCTGCATCATCATGATGTCATAGATAATTTACTTTATGTAACGTCTAAAAATTATAAAAAAATACTATGATGTAGGAAATCGTTTTATCTTTCTAATGACTATTTATAGTCAAAACTATGACTTGTATAACCCCATGTAAAAATTGTTTTAGTAAAACATCTCATGTTTGTGTCATTTTTTACTTTAACATTAAATAAAATGATATTTATGTCATTTTCCAACCATAGTGGCTCCATGGGGTCCCCAATTTGACCAATGGATTTACTTGGTTGGACATGACACATCCAATGAGGGTAGGACATGTGTCTAGGTCATTTCATTTTATTAAAATATTATTCTTACCATAAACTACACTAATTACCTCTAATCGCGATTAAAAACTTAATAAGTTACTATTCACCAAAAAATTATTTTTATCCCATTGAAACAAATTTTACTTCTTAATGACAACCATGTTTGTCGGATTTTTGAAATTCGAAACACAATGATGGAAAAATTTCATTTAAACGGAAAAATCAGTTTTTATAAGTACCACTTAGTGGTTTCACGATTCATCAAAAATTTATGTTTTTCAGAAAAATCCCAAAAATTCACCCTAAGATATATTGATATTCCAAATATAAAAATGAATTATATTTTACAAAATTCAAAACATATAAGTCACATTAATTAATTTAATAATTAATTCCCACTGTCAGAGCAAATAGAGTGTTTTTATGAAACAATAAGTATCAAAAGATTGACACAAGTGTAAGTCTGATATCAAAGTGAAATTAATTCCAACGACCACTATTGGATTTAATGGTAAAAATATATTCTAATTTAACTTTAAAACAAATTCAAAAGATAATATAATCATATAAATAAATTAGATTAAAAAGATGTTTTGAATTAAAATACAACAGTTTACACTATTCATTAAAAAAATGAACTTTATCGGAAAGATACCAAAAATTTACACAAAGTAAATTTTGATGTCCCAATTCTTAAGAAGAGTTTTATTTGGTCCAATAGAATGTATAATAGTGAACACAACTATATTTAATGAAGTTTCGCCATCAAAAGGAGATAAGTGAACCTTTAGTGAAAACTAGGGCTTATACGCCTAAAATTGAATTCATTCCATATTTTAAGCTTTTATCTTTTATTGGATAAAGGTAAAAACATTTAAAAACATATATAATCATATTTTAGTTATTTATATCCATTCCCACCAATATAATAGCTACATGTTAACTACCATTTAAAATAATATTATTTTATTATTAGAGTGCAACGTATGATTCTCAAGAAACTCGTTGTTGCGTGTTGGGTACGCCATCGAGCATAGCGTCACCTTTAAAGTCATAATAATATTTTATTCACAAATATGGATAAATATGAAAATTTCATATTCTTTATTTACCTGGGGTGTTACATCCTTCCCCCCTTTTTGGGAATTGCGTCCTCGCAATTTTTAAAATTGAGCTTGGAAACATCATTGAAAGTCCCACATCGGAACAAGAGTCAGTAAAACAATCACTTTAAAATAAAGGAAGATTAGTACAGAGGTCACCCGAGTTAACCAATACTAGGATTCCATGTAGAAAAACATGGACATGGAAGAAAAAACAAATGGTCATGTTCTTGAGGGAGAGTGATAATAAACATGTCTAGGAGAAAGTTAACCATATGAAAATCACAAACTTGTGATGGGTTAAACGGTATTCGATTCCCCAGTAGGAAAAGTTAATAGACAAATTTTTTGTTTTAAGTTACTTTTTATTGATGAATTTATTCATAAGGAAACATAATCACTTATCATGTTGACTTTCAACTTTTACTAGATTCCTTAATCAAACTCATAATTTTTTTCCAAAAGATTAGTATTTAGGGAGACTTGTTCGCATTAAGAGTACTATAATCATCTTCTAGAGAATCACCTAATCCACCAGAGAGAACTATATACTTCCCATGTCTTTAGGATTTAACCAAAACCAAAACCAAAAAGGTTAGTACAAGGTCAGATAATCCATAAAAGGATAACCCTTTAAAAAAAATCTATACTTAATCTCCAAAATTTGTCCAACAAAACCCAAAGTTCAACAAGGACCATCCGATAAACAATTTGTCCATAAAATTCTTCAAACTAAACCAATCTAAGACTGAAACCCAAATATTTGAAGGATTTAGTCACATAGTCTTCCAAGTTAAATCGTAACATTTATCTCCAAACAACATCAGTTGCTCCTAAAGTCTCGTATTGAAAAGTAATTAACCTAATCACATATCATCCATGATAGGTTAATCATTTTCATAAATAACCCAAAATCAGCTTACCTTAATTCATAAAATCATCTAACTAAAAAAAGAATCAGTCAAACTAACCAGGGACTTCACATAGTCTAGTGGTAGGAAAATAATACTAGTCGCACTTTGGTTGTGGGTTCGATTCCCGCAGCTTTGTCTGATGCGACGGGTTGACACACGGTCTACGTGTTGTCCTTTTTCCAAAACTATATAATTCTCAAAGCATTTCCCAAAACGAGGTAAAATCTTCAAAAATAAACATAACATATTTTAACCTCAAGTTTATCTCATGTCTTTCATTTTCCATCATAACATATAATAACCCATAATTACCTCAAAAGTAAGGATCATATAAACCCTAATGGTTACCTTTATAATTATTACCTGAAATTCCACATCGATTGGTCATCTTGTACATGATGCATTATAGAACATACCAAGGTTCAAGTGGTTGATCATGAATCCTTGATAGTTGGTTTAGAACAACCACGAGTTTCCTCATTGAATACCCCATTTCATCTAGTCACTTAACTAGAGAACCACCACAGTTTTCTTCAAACCAATTGTCACTTTGGTGCCTGCTAGATCCAGCCATTTACTAAAACCAAAAAGGTCAGTGTGAGTATATCAACATAAACATCATGTACCAATGAGTAAGCTAAACACTAAGATATACTTACTCATTCACTTTATCTAAAAACTATGACACTTTCTAAAATCCTAGCCAATATGGTAATGTCACTTATGCTTAAAGAATACCCTAACCTCTAAAGATATCTAAACTGACCTTCGATACCAACTATAAGGCCCCACCCTTAAACCTTACTTAATCTTGAGTTATTACAAGATTACACATTGAGGATCTTTTCAGGTTATAATTTTTAGAGAATTAGATCATGAAACTTGCATTACATTCCACATTTAAACAAAGTGGTTACATAAAATACAGTATTTATTCTTCCCATCAACGGAAACATATTTAAAATAAAACACGGATTCTTTCTTGACACATCCTTGACACTATCATCACATCATGTACCTTTCCCTTGACCTGTGAAAAACATTTCAAAAACTTGGGATGAGCATAAAAAACTCAGTAAGGGTTATATAAAAATATGGAAAGGAAACATGAGTTCATATATACATAAGAATGAAATCATAATTTACCCATAAAAAATAGGCACTTTAACATACCTCATCAAATAATGAATAAATCATAGAAATCATAAGACATAAAAGGTAACTTGAGGCATTAATAACATTCTTACGTAGGGAGTAACCCTCTTGGTTACGTTTGGAATACCCACCACAATATATTCCCTAAATATCATCAGAGAAACCTTAACGTTTCACTCCTTCACATTACCCAATGCATTGGGAAGCTATATCGGGCTCACCCGCCCTTAGTTTATCACGAAACCACCCGTCTTCAAAAAAATTCCCAAGAACCATAACATAATCTTATCACATAAAACATGCATAAAGGAAACATAACACTTCCACCATTCAATAACAAGATATCAATACAACAAATTGATATAAATACATTATGAAAACCATTTTCAATATCAAAATAAAAGAAAAGTAAAACATGGTATTTATTTTTCTTTTAAAAAGAAGGTATGGCTTGTAGAGGAAGCCGAAACTCAAATAATGGTAAATGCGGCGGAGAAGTCATTGTCACCACGTACGTACGACAAAAACATTCCCTTTTGTCATTTAGTAAATGATTCGTATGAAAAATATTCCTTTTGAATAAACTTAAAAGTCAAAGGGGTTTAGACACCGTATAAAAGAAGGTTGTGTATAAAACAAAATATGCCTCAATAAAAGGAGATTGAGACGAAGTCCCATACAAAGACGTTATCCTTGGATTAAGGATAAATCAATTACATAATTATGTGTGACAAAGGAATACACCAAATATAAGTGGATATTAAGTGTAAAATAATCAATGGTCATTCACACATATTCAAAGGATGACATATTCAATAACTACAAGTTGAACCTAAAGAAATCGAAATTGGGTTAAGAAGTTCCCTTGACAGCCTAACGACGTCACATCAAAATGAGTTGATGAGAGATAAAAAAGGGTATCTCATCACTTGGACATAAAATTTAAATCAATAAGGATATAGAAGAACATATCCCAACATAATATTATGTGAATTAAAAGACATAAAAAAAGAAGTCTTTTACAAAAAGAGGAGGGTGAAAGGTTCCCTTTCCGACATTGGTATCTTTCGAGACATGCACCCCGTGAAAGAAGGACAATACAACATTGATGTAAATACTCATAAATGAAATCATATTACACAATGAGTAAAATAATGGGAAGTACATACACCACTCAAAGGAAATTGTGGAAAATGTAGCATAAATCTCACGGGAATAAAAGTGAGATGAAAAATCCCTTATGAAAACACGGCAGCCAAATGGCGCCACTTAAAATGTCCAAAATGGATTGATGAGATCAAATAGGGTCTCTCATCATATTAACATAATATTTACAGAAAGAGGAATATAAAATAACATCCCCCAACATAACAAATATGAGCTTAAAAGAAGTGACATAAAGGAGAGTACTTAAAAAGAAAGAGAGAGGTTGGATCTCTTATGAAAATTCGGCAGCCTAACGGCACCACTCAAAACTTCCAAAATGGATTTATGAGAGAGAATATGGTCTCTCATAATATGAACATAAAAATTACAGTAAGAGTAATATAAAATAACATCCCAATAACAATAAAGATGAGCTTATAAGGAATGACATAAAAGAGTGTACTTAAAAAGAAGGAGAGGAGTAGGATCCCTTACCTCAAGTCCAACTTGTCTTGTTCGTTTCTTTATATTCCTGAATAATAAACTTTGGTCAATTAGTAATTGCCTAAGTACCTACTTTATAGATTATTATTCAGTTCATATCACATATTATAATGTTATAATAATTGTTTAATAATGTTAGTTCATATCAGACATTTTTGCTGATTTTTGGAACATGAGTCAAAAATGAACTTGTTTGAAAAAAGATTTCCCATGTAGTTATAAGTAAATAATTTTTAGAATAGTATTAATGATTAAAATATCATATATATCCAGTAAATATTCATTTTATACTATTCCATATCATTTGGAGATAAAAAAACCAAAATCACCATTCATGGAGACGGTAGGCCGTACGTACGCATGAACGCTACTTTCATTTTTTGTCATTTTAATGGAATTAAAACAAAATGAGAGAGATATATATATGTTATAATTCCAGAATGATATCCATAATTTAGATTTAATATATTACATATATATCCATTATATATATGTACTTATAATATTACATAACATTTGGAGATAAGAAATGAAATGTACTATTCATGGAGACGGTAAGCCGTACGTACGCATGAACGCTACTTCCATTTCTATTTCATATTTAATGGAATTAAAACATAACGATACATAAGAGTATTTTAATTCCAGTATGGTATCATATATAATATCATTAAATATATCCTTTATTTGTACCACATATGGTATTAACGAATCAAATCACTTTGAGGGGGCGGTAGTCCGCACTTCCTTAAATGAAGATATCGCGTTTACCCATAATGGAAACCATAAAGGTACGCCATAAATGAGAAATAAAGAAGCTTAATTAAAACATAAACATATTAGATATCATATATAAATATAGTGTCATCTTAATGGCCACCTTTGAAGGTGTTAGAAGAATGTTGAACAATCATCGTTTCGGGAGGCAGAAATTCGCCATCCACGGAAACAATATGTTTTTTAACCATTATATGTAGGTGTGTGTAAGTTTAGCTCGAATACTTCTTATAAAAATATCCTAGTATATTTAAGATACTTTATTTGTTACAAAATAAATGAATAAAAAGAGTTTAGGGGGTTGGAGAAGCAAAATAAAACAAAAGGACACAAGTGAAGACATTACCTTAAAATCGGGTAACTCTCTTTGGTTTGAGCTCAAAGGCTTCCTTGCGAAGACTTCTGCCCAAAGTGGGGCTTCAAGGAGTAATATAGGGATGTGGAGAGAGAATATGGGCAGGAGTTGGCCGAGCAAAAGGCTTTGGGTGTGTGGGTAAGGAGGTAGAGGTGGGGGCCTTTTATAAGAGGAGAGGAGGGGCACTCTTGGAAAGTAAAGAAATGTTACTTTATTTTCAAATGGGTTTAGAATTTTAAAGGAACCAAATTGATATAATTCTAGGATAAAGTGATAAGGGTTCTAAATCCCATCATCAAATAGTTTTTGGACATGTTTAGGTCTTAGATATTACATTATCTTTCCATTTTATTTAAATCATTAAATAATGAGGTCATCGCTGCATCATAATGATGTCATAAATAATTTAATTTATTTAATGTCTAAAAATTATAAAAAAATACTATGATGTGGGAAATATTTATAGATTTTGAATGAATATTTATAGGAAAAAATATTTCTTGTATAACCCCATGTAAATGTTTTTTTAGTAAAACATCTCATGTTTGTGTCATTTGTACTTTAACATTAAATAAAAAGATATTTATGTAATTTTCCAACAAAAGTGGCTCCATGGGGTCCCCAAGTTGACCCATGGATTGTCTTGGTCGGCCATGAATCATAAAATGAGGGTAGCACATTGGTCTAGGTCATTTCATTTTATTAAAACATTATTCTTAACATAAACTACACTAATTACCTCTAATCACGATTAAAAACTTAATAAGTTACTATTCACCAAAAAATTATTTTTATCCCATTGAACCGCATTTTACATTTTAATGAAAACCATGTATGTCGGATTTTTGAAATTTAAAACACAATGATGGAAAAATTTCATTTAAATGGAAAACTCAGTTTTTATAAGTACCACTTAGTGGTTTCACTATTCATCAGAAATTGAAGTTTTTCAGAAAAATCCTAAAAAATCACCCTAATCTATATTTGATATTCCGAATTCAAAAATGAAGTCTATTTTACAAAATTAAAAACATATAAGTCAAATTAATTAATTTAATAATTAATTTCCACTGTCAGAGCAAATAGCGTGTTTTTATGAAACAATAAGTATCAAAAGATTGGCACTAGTTTAAGTCCGATTTCAAAGTGAAATTAATTACAACGACCACTATTGTATTTAATGGTAAAAATATATTCTAATTTCACGTTAAAATCAATTCAAAATATATTATAATCATATAAATAAATTACATTAAAAATAGGTTTTGAATTAAAATACAACATTTTACACTGTTCATTAAAAAAATGAACTTTATCGGAAAGATACAAAAAATTTACACAAAGTAAATTTTGATGTCCCAATTATTAAGAAGAGTTTTATTTGGTCCAATAGAATGTTTAAGAGTGAAAAAAACTATATTTAATGACATTTTTCCATCAAAAGGCGATAAGTGAACCTTTAGTGAAAACAAGGGCATATACGCCTAAAATTGAATTCTTTCCATATTTTAAGCCATTATCATTAATTGGAGAAATGTAAAAACATTTAAAAACATATATAATCATATTTTAGTTATTTATATCCATTACTGCCAATAAAACTACTACATGTTAACTACCATTTAAAATAATATTATTTTATTATTAGAGTGCAACGTAAGATTTCCAAGAAACTCATTGTTGCGTGTTGGGTACGCCATCGAGCATAGCATCCCCTTTAAAGTCATATTAATATTTTATTCACAAATATGGATAAATATGAAAATGTCATATTCTTTATTTACCTGGGGTGTTTCATCCTTCCCCCCTTTTTGGGAATTGCGTCCTCGCAATTTTTAAAATTGAGCTTGGAAACATCCTTTAAAGTCCCACATCGGAATAAGAGTCAGTAAAACAATCACTTTAAAATAAAGGAAGATAAGTACAGAGGTCACCCGAGTTAACCCATACTAGGATTCCATGTAGAAAAACATGGACATGGAAGAAAAAGAAAAGGGTCATGTTCTTGAGGGGGAGTGATAGTAAACATGTCTAGGAGAAAGTTAACCATAAGACAATCACATACTTGTGATGGGTTAAACGGTATTCGATTCCCCAGTAGGAAAAGTTAATAGAAAAATTTTTTGTTTTAAGTTACTTTTTATTGAGGAATTTATTCATAAGGAAACATAATCACTTATCATGTTGACTTTCAACTTTTACTAGATTCCTTAATCAAACTCATATTTTTTTTCCAAAAGACGAGTATTTAGGGAGACTTGTTCACGTTAAGAGTACTATAATAAACTTCTAGAGAATCACCTAATCCACCAAAGAGAAATATATACTTACCATGTCGTTAGGTTTTAACCAAAACCAAAACAAAAAATGTTAGTACAAGGTCAGATAATCCAGAAAAGGATAACCCTTTAAAATGAAAATCTATACTTAATCTCCAAAATTTGTCCAAAAAAACCCAAAGTTCAACGAGGACCATCCGATAAACAATTTGTCCATAAAATTCTTCAATGTAAACAAATCTAAGATTGAAACCCAAATATTTGAAGGATTTAGCCACATATTCTTCCAAGTTAAATCATAACATTTATCTCCAAAAAAACATCAGTTGCTCCTAAAGTCTCGTATTGAAAAGTAATTATCCTAACCACATATCCTCCATGATAGGTTAATCATTTTCATAAATAACCCAAAATCAGATTACTCTTAATTCATAATATCATCTAACTAAAAAAGAATCAGTCAATCTAACAGGGACTTCACGTAGTCCAGCGGTAGGTGATAAATACAAGCCGCACTTTGGTTGTGGGTTCAATTCCCGCATCTTTGTCTGACGCGACAGGTTGTCGCATGGTCTGTGTGTTTTCCTTTTTCCAAAACTATATAAATCTCAAAACATTTCCCAAAATGAGATAAAATATTCAAAAATAAACATAACATATTTTAACCTCAAGTTTATCTCATGCCTTTCATTTTCCATCATAACATATAATAACCCATAATTACCTCAAAAGTAAGGATCATATAAACCCTAATCGTTACCTTTATAATTATTACCTGAAATTCCACATCGATTGGTCATCTCGTACATGATTCATTATAGAACATACCAAGGTTCAAGTGGTTAATAATGACTCCTTGATAGTTGGTTTAGAACAACCACGAGTTTCCTCTTTGAATACACCATTTCATCCAGTCTCTTAATCATAGAACCACCACAGTTTCCTTCAAACCAATTATCACTTTGGTGCCTGCTAGAGCCAGCCATTAACTAAAACCAAAAAGGTCAGTGTGAGTATATCAAAATAACCATCATGTACTAATGAGTAAGATAAACACTAAGATATACTTACTCATTCACTTTATCTAAAAACTATGGCACTTTCTAAAATCCTATCCAATATGGTAATGTCACTTATTCTTAAAGAATACCATAACCTCTAAAGTTATCTAAACCGACCTTTGATACCAACTATAAGGGCCCAGCCTTAAAACTTACTTAATCTTGAGTTATTACAAGATTACACATTGAGGATCATTTTAGGATTAGAGTTTTAGAGAATTAGATCATGAAACATGCATTATATTTCACATTTAAACAAAGTGGTTACATAAAAGACAATATTCATTCTTCCCATCAACAGAAACATATTTAAAATAAAACACGGATTCATTCTTGACACATCCTTGAAACTATCATCACATCATGTACCTTTCCCTTGACCTGTGAAAAACATTTCAAAAACTTGGGATGAGTATAAAAAGCTCAGTAAGGGTTATATAAAAATATGGAAAGGAAACATGAGTTCATATATACATAAGAATGAAATCATAATTTACCCATAAAACATAGGAACTTTAACATACCTCATCAAATCATGAATAAATCATAGAAATCATAAGACATAAAAGGAAACTTGAGGCATTCATAACATTCTTACGTAGGGAGTAACCCTCTTGGTTACGTTTGGAATACCCACCACAGTATATTCCCTAAATATCATCGGAGAAACCTTAAAGTTTCACTCCTTCGCATTACCCAATGCATTGGAGAGCTATATCGGGCTCACCCTACCCTAGTTTATCACATAACCACCCGTCTTCATAACAATTCCCAAGAACCATAACATAATCTTATCACATAAAACACGCATAAAGGAAACTTAACACTTCCACCTTTCAATAACAAGATATCAATACAACACATTGATATAAATACATTATGGAAACCATTTTCAATACCAAAATAAATGAAAAGTAAAACATGGTATATATATTTCTTTTAAAAAGATGGTATGACTTGTAGAGGAAGCTGAAACTCAAATAATGGTCATGGCGGAGGAGAAGTCGTTGTCGCCGCGTACGTATGACAAAAACATTCCCTTTTTTCATTTAGTAAACGCTTCGTATAAAAAATATTCCTTTTGAATAAACTTAAAAGCCAAAGGGGTTTATACACTGTATAAAATAAGGTTGTGTATAAAACAAAATATGCCTCAATGAAAGGAGATTGAGACGAAGTCCCATAGAAAGACGGTATCCTTGGATTAAGGATAAATCAATTAAATAATTATGTGTGACAAAGGAATACACCAAATATAAGTGGATATTAAGTGTAAAATAATCAAAGGTCATTCACACATATTCAAAGGATGACATATTCAATAAATACATGTTGAACCCAAAGAAATCAAAATTGGGTTAAGAAGATCCCTTGACAGCCTAATGACGTCACATCAAAATGAGTTGATTTGAGATAAGAAAGGATATCTCATCACTTGGACATAAAATTTAAATCAATAAGGATATATAAGAACATATCCCAACATAATATTATGTGAATTAAGAGACATAAAAAAAGAATACTTTTACAAAAAGAGGAGGGTGAAAGGTTCCCTTACCGACATTGGTATCTTTCGAGACATGCACCCCGTGAAAGAAGGACAATACAACATTGATTTAAATACTCATAAATGAAATCATATTACACAATGAGTAAAATAATGGGAAGTACATACACCACTAAAAGGAAATTGTGGAAAATGTAGCATAAATCTCATGGGAATAAAAGTGAGATGAATAATCCCTTACGAAAACTCGGCAGCCTAACGGCGCCACTTAAAACATCCAAAATGGATTGATGATATCAAATAGGTTCTCCCATCATATTAACATAATGTTTAAAGAAAGAGTAACATAAAATAAAATCCCCCAACATAACAAAGAGGAGCTTAAAAGAAGTGATATAATGGATAGTACTTAAAAAGAAAGAGATAGGTTGGATCTCTTACGAAAATTCGGCAGCCTAACGGCGCCACTCAGAACTTTCAAAATGGATTGATGAGAGAGAATAGGGTCTCTCCTCATATGAACATAAAAATTACAGTAAGAGTAATATGAAAGAACATCCCAATCACAATAAATATGAGCTTAGAAGGAATGACATAAAAGAGTGTACTTAAAAAGAAAGAGAGGAGTAGGATCTCTTACCTCAAGTCCAACTTGTCTTGTTCGTTTCTTTATATTAATGAATAATAAACTTTGGTAAATTAATAATTGCCTAAGTACCTCCTTTATAGATTATTATTCAGTTAATATCACATATTATAATGTTATAATAATTGTTTATAATGTTAGTTCTTATCAGACGTTTTTCCCGATGTTTGGTACATGAGTCAAAAATGAACTTGTTTGAAAAAACATTTCCCATGTAGTTATAAGTAAATAATTTCCAGAATAGTATTAATGATTAAAATATCATATATATCCAGTAAATATTCATTTTATACTATTCCATATCATTTGGAGATAAAAAACGAAAAGCACCGTTCATGGAGACGGTAGGCCGTACATACGCGTGAACGCTACTTTCATTTTTTGTCATATTAATGGAATTAAAACAAAATGAGAGAGAGATATATATGTAATAATTCCATAATGATATCCATAATTTAGATGTAATATATTACATATATATCCTTTATATATATGTACTTATAATATTACATAACATGTTGAGATAAGAAATGAAATGTACCGTTCATGGAGACGTTAAGCCGTACGTACGCATGAACGCTACTTCCATTTCTATTTCATATTTAATGGAATTAAAACATAATGATACATAATAGTATTTTAATTCCAGTATGGTATCATATATAATATCGTTAAATATATCTTTTATACATACCACATATGGTATTAACGAATCAAATCACTTTGAGGGGGCGGTAGTCCGCACTTCCTTAAATGAAGATATCGCGTTTACCCATAATAGACTCAGAAATATAAAAACCAAACATTATATATAATAAAATTTAATTAAAGAAACCTTGAAACTAATGAAAAGTAATCCTCTTCATAACCTGGGCAAGGGAAACATAATAAGAGTGATCTCAAATTCTTATGAAGTGTATGTAAAGTAGAATAAGTAATGAATCAATGAGAATTAATTAACACTGAAAGGTAAATTACTAATAAAACATACTATTTAATCAATAATATAATAATTAAACTTAACCATGGATATTATAAGTAATTTAAAAATCACATAGAATAAAAATAATCGAATCCAAAATTATAAAATTCATAATGATGGATATTTGAAACATATCATCCAACTTCAATATAAGAATTTAATACTTTAAAATCTTCATGAAAAGAATCTAATACTGTTATGGAATTTAGTTAAGAATCAAATAATTTCAATGATTCATTCCATGAATCTAATTAATGGGTAAGTCCAAGGATAAAACCTTATGTGTCTTGTCTCATGAAACATACAAATTCCTCTAGGGGATATAGCAAGCCCCACCCATAACATATGAAATCCAATGCATTCCTCACATGAGGAATAATCGATTTAATTATTAAAAAATGTGTTTTACCATCAAATATCTATATTGAATAAATAATATGGATTTATGAATAATTAACTAGTGGAGGATGAGTAAAAACAATGTTTTTTGATGTTTGTTAATACCATTTAAATATATTTAAATCATTCTTGAGGAAAATATTCATTAAATGTTCCAAAGTGTCCCATTCTACTTTAAAAAATTGGAATCATAATCCCCATGAATCAATAAAATTAAATGAAAACTAGAATATCATGTGAAAAAAGTAGTTTTATGATATAATATTTCAAAAAGTAGTATATAAACTATATAAAAGTTAGTTGGTTCATATAAAAATATAAGTCTCAACAAAATGTAAATTAAAATAAAATCCCAGATCATACAACCGAATTGTCACATTTTCCTTCATATTCTGGAATGATGAAATTACTTTAAATATTTATATGATTTAGATCATTTTTACGTTTATTATTTACTTTACTGAACTTATTAATATGTTTTATTCAACTACATATACAGGTACATTTACACCGTGTGTTATGGCCAAATTAGGTTTATATGAAAAAATGACATGGTTGGTCAAATATAGTCAAATGGGTACTTATTTAAACATCTCTAGAATAATAATCATGATATAATTATCATATTTATACATGAATTACACATTTAATACCAATCATGAAATATGGTTTTGAAAATTGAACCAATGTTTGAATAATTGAGATGGGAGGCCGTTCGTATGCATGAGAAACGTTCACATTTTTCAATGATCATTATGGAAAGAGGGTATGTAATATTACATATTTAAGGAATTATAATTATATAATAAATAAAATTTTAATTAATTATATATACTTATATTTATATTTATTGTGTTGTAAAAGGATTCACATCAGTTGAGGAGGCAGTGGTCAACATGTCTATGAACAACATTATCCTTTTTATGTGTGTGAAAGGGTAATAATAAAAATTATATACAATATTTATAGAAGTTTAATTATTTCATGAATATAATATATATTTTTTGTATGTATTTAATTTAATACCATCCTTTATACATTCCATGTATAGTGTGAACTAAAAACAAATCTTTGAGTAGACAATAGTCCACACTTTCACAAATGATGTTATCATGTTAAAAAATGGAATGTGAATGGTTTTGTATTATAAAATAATTAATTAAGCATAAATACTTAATAAATATAAAATATATCATATATGAACATAGTTTCCATCATAATTACTACCATAAGAGTTGGTAATGTAAAATGAACAACTTTTATTTGTGATGTGGTAGTTTGTCGTATAGATGAATAATATGTTTCTTACCAATTAGATGGAAGTGTATGCCTATTTAGGTATAACACTTAACATAACATAATATTATTAAGTTGATTATATTTATATTTTTATATAATCTAGGAAGAAATAGTGTTGAGGGGTGGATAATAGAAATAGTTCTAAAGAGCATGAGGAAAGATGTTATCTCTTTATTGGGTAACTCGTTTTGAATTTTACCAATAGGTTTCCTTGGATTGATTTATTCCCAAAGTTAGGATTAATGTAGGATGGGAGGTATTTTGGGGAGTGAATTGGGAAGATATTGGCCGAACATAAGTGGTTTAATATATATGGGGAAGGGGAAGAGTGAATTCCTTTTTATAGTGGAGGAGGAGTGACACTTTTGTAAATATCAATTAGTATACAATAATGGGTTGTATCCACTGTCGAATGTTCCTCTAAAATAGGTAAATGATGGTTTAAATTGAAATAAAAATATATAAAAACATCTAATAGACAAAAATAGGTTCATTTTTATAATATGGTTCATTAACTTCAACGTTTCTCCAATTTTATCATTTTGGGATTTATTAAAAGAACTTGTTTTCAAACCTATGTAATTTGACCATTGTGACCAAATTAATGTGATATTTACTATAAAAAATAAATCAAATGAATTATAAATATTATATATACTTTATAAAATTAAAATATCATGTGTTGGATATTAATTTTAAAACAAGTGCCTGTAATGCAAAATACATTGTTTTTACATGTATTCTGATAACAATGTTTTTTCAAAATATATGTCAATTAGTTTATTATAAAAGACCAAATAGACAATTAATAGACCATATTTACAATTTATTGACACTTATAAATTACATGTATGAATATATAATTTTTATTAATATAAAATCATTGAATAACATATAATTTACTATAAAATAACATTAATATCAATTTTGGAATTTTTTATTTAATTTTATTTTAAAAATATAAAAAATTATTAGAACTAAAATATAATAAGATAAAAAATTTGTAACTTTATATATTCATATGTAAAAATAATTCATTAAAATAATTCAATCAATTTTCTCCACTTTTAATATTTATAGTATAATTTATTTTATAGGATTATTAACAAAATAGTCAATGCGTTGGAATTTCTTAAGCATTTGATGTTAAAAATTCATATATGAAAATTAAGGATAAGTTATTATGTTAAAAATAAACCATCAATGTTTCAAAATTATTTTTATAACTGAAAATATGATGTTTTTTACTTATCTCAATGTTTTAATAATGTTTAAAGTACAAAAGGTTTCCTTTTTTCTTTTTTTCCTTACTTAACCTATCACATATGGACATTTCATGAAATATTATCCCATTATACCATAAATTTAAATCCATGAGTTTATATGGTTAAAATATTTGAATAAAATGGATTTTAAAGATGTTTCTAGGTAATTTTGCTCTTATAATTATTATTTAGTCCCCTGTTATGATTAATTTTACATTGATCACTATATCAAATTTTAATCACTTTCATTAATATTTTTTGTTTTAATTATTTTGATATTATTAAAACACGCATATTATACTAATTATAGATGTGTATGAATTTTTTTCAAAATTACAATTTCATAAGTGGGTAAATTATGTTTATCACTAACCCCATAGACATAGCGAGAAATCAGATTTTTAATTTAAAAACATTCAAAAGTTCAATAATTCTTTTTATCTAGTTTCAAAATAAAAAAGATTTTATTGAACAAAATTTTATTTATATATGTATAATTGGTATGTTTATACTTTAAAAACCAATTTAAAATATAATATGTCATTAATATTTATTAAAATGAAAATTCATTTTTCAACCAAAATGTAGTATTTTCACTATTCACAAAATATAAAACATCACTAAAATATAATAATAATCTATTCTAAGATAATTTTTATATTATTTATTTATATATAATGTTTATTTTGAAAAATAAAATATAAAAGGTAAAAAAATTTGACACAAAATAGGTGCGCCATTAAAAGGTGTTAAAACCCGGTTTTGCGTGTAACATAAGCTAACACAGTGTTGTGTATATCATAATATTAACTTGCTATTTCATATTAATAAGAATATAAAAACAATATTATTATTATAAAAAATATAGTAAATTATGGGTTTGTTACAATCTACCCACCTTAATTAAATTGAGTTCTCATATTTTAAACCTGATCTCCATAATCAATAGTTTGATATTTAAAAATAATATTGTTGAAAATCCAAAATTTTAAATAGGTTTAATAAAGCATTTTTTTAATAATAAGTAAAGTATGATGTGAAGGTAAAAAAAAATTGGGATTTAATGTCAATGTGGTGCTCACCCGATGCTTCTCCCCAACCCGAGGCCTTCTTCTGGGAGACCCTCTCTCGCCCTTTCTATTTATATTGGTGGCTAATGTCTTTTCTAAGTTCATTTCCTGGGAAGCCTCCTCTCATAGAATTCACGGGGAAAAGGTTTTCCACACTAGTCCACCGGCTTCACACATCTTTATCATCGATGGTTGCCTTCTTTTTTCTAGATCAACCCACAATGAGTGCCTTGTCATTGGCCTTGCGATTCAACAGTATGAACGGGCTTCTGGGAAAACCATCAATCATGGTAAGTTAGAAGTCTCCTTTAGCTTGGGGGTTCCATTCTCCAAAAGAGAAGAAATCTGTTCCATTTCATGAATTCCTATGGTCTAAAAACATCAAAACTACCTCGGGTTATCCATAGTGTTAGGATGATCCAAGAAATAAATATATGAAAATATTTTGGATAGAATTGAGAAATAAATCCAAGGCTGGACCCAAAAAAATATCCAAATCCGGAAAGGAAACCCTCATTAAGGCGGCCCTTCAATCTATTCCCAAATATTTCAAGTCCATTTTCAAGCTTCCTGTTACCATTTTCAATCTGATCCACTCTCGTACTGCCAACTATGGTGGGGTAGAAAGGATAGAGGGAATAAGACCCATTGGATCGCCTGACCAAAACTCTGCCAACCCAAATCCAAAGGTGGACTGGGTTTCCGGGACCTCTTTCATTTTAATTACTCACTGCTGACTAAGAAAGGATGGCTCCTAATTAATCTTTCATCATCTCTCTGTGCATGAATTTTCAGTGAAAAAATACTTCCCACACAAGGATTTCCAGGACTCCCATATTGGCCCCCATCCCAGCTTCATTTGGAGAAGCATCTAGGGCTCCCGTAATCTGTTGAATAAAGGATTGGGTTAGAGTATTGGAAATGGATCAATAGTTAATATTTGAAATGATCCCTGGCGTATTGAAAAGGAAGATATGAGGGCTTCATCACCTATCCATCCAGGTTCCGAATGTGCCAATGTTCGGTGCCTCTTTGCTGACCATGGGAATGGCCAGTGGTTGGAAAAAAATTTCTCTTGGTTCAACGAAAGGGGCAGAAGGATCATTCTGAGTATCCATTGTGTATCAGATGCCGACCCCGACCATCTCTTCTAGATCAATGACATCTCAATAGCCTACATGGTGAAATTAGGCTATCGGCTCGCCCTTTGAACACAAACTGATGAAGGGGATGAGGGGCCCTGGAAATCACTGTGGAGGCTCAATTTTCCCCCCAAAATCTGCCATTTCTGGTGGCAGGTGTGCACTGTCCCCCTCCCTACCATGAACCTCCATGCCTTCCGACATTTTTCCAGTGAAAATTCCTGCCCCTACTTCCCATACGTCCCAGAACCTCCCCTCCATTCTCTTATCTAATGCCCAGGGGAAAATGAGGTTTTGACCAAATGTGGATCCCCTACTGATCTCTTCCTGGTTGTGGCCTCAGACCTCACCCCTCTCCTAATGTGATGGTACTCCTCATTTTCGCCGGATAAAGTGGACTCACTTTTGATCCTAGCCTGTATCATCTGGGTTCAGTGTAATGATGTCATCTTTAATCAAATGTTCAGGCCTCTCAGATTTTGGATTTAACGGGAGTCATCCTGGATTGAGGGCTGGCAGCACCACTCTGAGAAACAGTGGCCCTTTAGAACCCCTTCTTCCTCCCCACATTGGTTCCCACCACTGGAAGGGATTCCCATGATTAATGTGGATGCGTCTCTCCACAAGGATGGACATGTTGGTCTTGGTATGCTGGACTGGGACCGCCATAGTCAAATAATTGTAGCCAAACATGAATCGCACCACGCGCTCTGGGTACCTGCAGTGGCTGAAGAGGTTTCCATCCCGGTCGGGCGGATATTCGCTAATAATCGTGGATAGAAATCAATTAACCTTGAATCATACCGCATCACCATTTTCAATGCCATCAACATCAATGATGTCGGCCTTCAATCTTTTGGATCCCTCATCAGGACTATTCATTCCCTCTGTCGAAGCATTACAAGATGACGTTTCTCCTTCATCGAAAGGGAAGATAACAATGTTGCCTATCAGCTGGCAGCCGTTGGCCCCCCTTACGATGATTAGCTCTAGCTGGACCACTTCCCCTCTTGGTTATATGCATGTAACTCCGATGATATTTGTTAGTTAATGAATTCATATTTTTTCAAAAAAGGAGAAATATAACCATCATGGCCTGATAGAGAGTGATAAGGAAGATGTTCAGTTGAATGTTTTAGAACACAAAACCATAGACTTGAGGTGTGAATAAATTCTAGTGATATTATAAAAAATTATGATAATAGGTAAAAAAAATTATTTGATGATTATTTTTCCAAGACTTGATAGATTTTTTTACTCTCAAAGGTTATAAGTAAATATATATTTCTATAAACACAATCTTATACTCTGATTTTACCTTGAACTCGTAATACCTCATCTCCTATCAAAGGTAGAATCATATGGTGAATTAATATATTAGACTCCAAAATCAAATCCAATTTTAAACATAAACCATTATATAAATAGTTAAAATTTACAAAAGATCACGATGTAACACTTTAGAATAATTTTTATATTATTTAGAAGGATCCAATTTAATTTTTCTACATTAATCATCCATTTATATAAACATCATTCTATCAACACCCAGAACAAATTGGTGATTATTTTCACCTTAAACTAGTATTTTTATAAAAATATTTAACTTACCACCAAATCAATTTTATTTGTACCATTCAACATGTGATCTAAAATCATTAATGAAAAATTATGATTTTACAATCTTTATTTATTTCACAAATCATATGATGAGAACATTATCGAAAATATTCTATGGAAACATATTTATTAGATCTAAATACAAAGTTACATTAATAATTCCACTTTAGTTTCATTAATAAAATATTATTTAACTTGATCCCATAGATTCATCTCAGGTATATTCTCTTGGTACTAGGGTCATTCATTTGCATAGTTCCACATTTCCTTACAGTTGATGCATTAAATATTAGATAATTCTTTCATGCCCTTGCAATCATAATCATGGTTGACTTTTTATCTAATCATGAATAAATCTCATTTTCTTTTTCATCAAGTACCAAGGTGTTTCCTTCTACATGTATCACATGTTGGAAAATTTTTCTTTCCCATTATCCTCTTCATACACATTTTTCTCTAATGTACTATTGTTATCTTAATCCTCTTCCATGCCATAAGATGGGGATAATTATTTCTCTTTCTTCATATCACATAAATAAATTTAATCATATGTAGAAAATAATTCAGACACTGGTGCACTTAGAAGACATGGATTAATGCCCTCACAGAAATGTTCAATCATTCATTTCATGTTGTGTTTGAAATTAGTATCATTCTATAAATCCTTGTTAATGTAACTCCATACTCTGTAACACATTCTTCCTCCTTTTTTAAAGGGAGAAACACTATCCTTGTCTCAATTTATTAGTCCAGAGGGAAGTATTCAATGAAATATTTATCCTTAATGTATTTCTATTCCATGTGCTATATATACTCTTTTTACCCAGTATTTTGGATCAATGACCACCACTAATTAGTATCATCTCTAAGACAAAACAAAGTAATAGTATCCTTTTCTTTTTTAGTACATGCCAACACCAAAAATATATTCTCCAATGACTTAACACATTCATTATCTATAATTGGATAATTAATCCCACTAACGGATGGGGGTCTATGTTACATAAAGTGGTGTAATATATAAGAGTCTCATTATGGAACATATTTCTCCATCCGAGAAAAGATACATGTCATAAACTGGTTAAGATACCCCAATATATCCATAACTTTCCCTGTTCCAACAATAGGTACATTTAATTTCTTATAAGGTAAACCTCTACATTGACCATGAGTTTTGATACACTTATTCTATCCTTGTACCATTTCTAGACAATGGAATATACTAGATTATATCATAAAATTATAATCATTTTATAATTTTAAATATGAAATATCACAGAAAATAAATTTTAAAAATTAGGCGTATCTAATATCATAATCATAGTCATGATTTGTTTGGGGTTATGTTTAAATCATTCATAATGGTTCGTAAAGACAACCAAAATTATATTAAGAGTATCCCTCGAGAGTGTCATACAAGGTGCATAGTAAGGCCCATTATCACTTACCAGGTTATGTTGTGTCAGACCTGACAAGACTTATCAGATTTGTTACTCCTTGGTACATCTATTCCAGAACCACATCCAATATTACTATACAGAAAGTGATATATTACTAAGCATACCCACAAAATCTCTACCGTACCAAAATTCTTGTTTATTCTTCTATACTTATCCTCTAAGTATATCTTAGGTTTATTTTCCTTTATATATTCTTGGTAAATCTAGTTTCCATAATTGATGCTATAATTAATTTGAAACCAACTATAACACTTCGACCTCAATCACCCGGAGTATGCGCATCATTTTGTTACATTGGCATGATTGGAAGGAGTAAAATCTCGATAGACTGATTAGTTTAGAATTTTTGTAAATCTAGATTACAATCATGATATGAATAATACATTTATAAATTGAAAAAGAAACATGATATATAATAAAATTAAATAAACCACATCCATGATACTCATTCAAAGTATTCCTCTTTATAACACAGTGATATGAAACATAATAAGGGTGAGCTCAAAAGCTCTAAAAGGGTAAGTAAATAGGATCAAATAATGAATCAATGAGGATAAATGATCATTTCAATGTTAATGACTGATAATACATTCCATTTTAACTATCATCAGAAAATGAAACAAAAACATGGATATTATAATTAATTGAATATTCACATAGAATGAGAATAATAGAACACATATTAATGTAATGCACAATGATGGATATCTAAAACATATCATTGAGTCTTAATGATGAGAATCTAATAATTTCAAGGCATCATGGAAAGAATCTTTTACATTCAAGGCTTCATGTGATAAATAATATAATTGGGTAATGCCTCAACCTAATCCATATCTATTTTGTCTCATGAAACATGCCAATTCATTGATGGGATATATTGGTCCCCCTCCCATCACATTTGAAATATAAATGCATTCATAATAAGTATAACAATCAGTTTAATTAATAAAAAACGTTACTTATCATAAAATATCATTGTTGAATATATAATACAGTTTTATCAATAATTCCCCAGTGGAGGATAAGAAATAAAAATGGGTTTTTATATTGATAAATTCGATTTAAATAAAATTTTATCATTGTTGAGTAAAATAGTCATTAAAATTCTAAAGTGACATATACCCCTCAGAAACATTTGAATCACAATCCCCATGAAAGAATAAAATTAAATTAAACTTATAATATCATTATAATAAAGTGATTCAAAATATAACATGTCAAATTGAAGTATATACACCATATAAAAGTGAGTTGGTGTATAAAAACAAAAAATTCTCAATATAATTTATATTGAGACATAATATTTTACCTTGCGTATGACTTTCCATGTGTGTATTTTTATTCCTGAATGATAAAGATATTTTAATAATTTACATTAGTTAATAACCTTTTTACGTTTATTTTTTACTTTTACTCCACGTATTACAATATTTTATTAAACTTCTTGAAAATTTATGTTTAAATTGGGTGTTTTGGCCAAATTAGGTTTATCTGATAAAAACAACTTGGTTGGTCGACTATGGTCAAAATGGCCATTATATGAACAAATAAAAAAAATCATGAAATAATTTTGATATTAGTACAGAAATTATACTTTTAAAACCATTTATATATGATGTATATGAAAAATTATCCGACATTACAATCATGGAGACAGTAGGTCGTTAGTATGCATGAGTAAAATTTCCATTTTTTAATGATCATTATAGAAAAAAGTTAAGTAAAAATATATCATTAAATAATTATAATTATATCATAAATACCATGTTATTTAACTATATATACTTATATATAAAATTTATGTGATGTAAAAGGAATCACATCGGGTTGAGGAGGAGTTAGACAACACATTTATAAATGACGTTATCACTTATTAAGTGTGTGAAAAGTTAATAAAGAAAATGAAATACAATATTTGTGGAAATTAAATTCTTTCATTAATATCATATTTATATTATGTATGTAACATAGGTTTAATTAAAACCATCATTTATATACTCTATCTATAGTGTGAATAAATAACACTGCTTTGAGAAGGTGGTGGTCCACCCTTCCAGGAACGATATTGTCGTGTCAACCCGAAAATGGAAAGTAATAGGGTATGTTTCATAGAAGAATTAATAAATCATATAGACAAAAAATATCATATAAAAAATTATAAATAGTGTGTCCATCATAATTCCCACCATGATAGGTGTTAAAGATGTCTACAAACAAATTCACTTCATGTGATAGTAGTTCTCATTACATAAGAAGGGTATGTTTATTACCTATTAAATGAAAGTGTGTGTAAGTTCAGGTCTAAACATTAACATAACAACATTTCAGTATATTTAGGATACTATTTTTGTTATATAATCCTATAATAAGGTGTTTTTAGGGGGTGGAGAATGGAAACAAAACCATATAGATTTAGGAAAGATGTTGCCTTTTATTTTGCTAACTCATTTTGGTTTCTACCAAAAGACTTACTTGGATTGATTTCTAGAAAAATTGAACCTTTAAAGAGGAATTGAGATCTTTTGTGTAGATATTTAATGAACCTATGTTTTTAGAGGTGTGAGGAAGGGGAAGAGTGAATTACGTTTTATAGTGGAGGAGGAGGGGCACTTTTTTAAATACCAAAAGGTATACATTAATGGGAGGTCTCCTTTACCAAATGTGCCTCTAAAATAGAGATATAATGGTTTAATGGGAAATCATGGTCAATAAAAACTTCCTTCATAAAAAATAAGCTCATTATTATAATTTAGTTCCATAACATATATGTTTCATTAGTTTAATAATTTTAGTTTTTATTAATGATACTAGTTTTCTACCCTTCGTAGATTAACCAATAAGATTAAATTAAAGTGATATTTACTAGAAAATATATATCCACTAAATTATAAATTTGATATATAATATACTAAATACAAATATCTTTTTTGTTGGAATTTAATTTTAAAACAAGAGCATGTAACCGAAAAACACACTATTTCAACCAAGACTGTGCTAAGAATGTTTTTATAAACTATGGGTAAATAGGTTAATTATAAAAGATAAATTGAACCATTAATTGAAAATACTTAATATTAATTTTCATTAAAAAATGAATAGTCATAATAAGACATTTTTATTAATTTTAATTCATTTAATAAAATAAAATTTATTATATTACCAAATTTTAGGGGAGGGGATTCAAATAAATAAAGAAAGTATAAGACACAAAACAAGTTCTTATGGAGAATCCAACCAGACACCTCCCATGAGACACATCAAAGGCACAACCACTAGGATATGCCACCTGGGGAAACTATAATTTATTATAAAATAACATTAATTACAATTGTGATGTTATTTATTTAATATTAATTTAACAATATCAAAAAAATATTAGAAATAAAATATATTAAGTTCACAGTTGTGTAAAAATATATATTCATCTAGAAAAATAATTAAATACCATAATTTTTAAAATTTTCATCACTTTTAAAAAATATATTATCATTTATTTTAGTATCTTATAAACTAAATAATCAGTGCTTTGGAGTTTACTAATCATTTTAAGTAACTAATTCATCTATAAAAATTAATAAAAATTTATTAAGATAAAAATAACCAATTTATGTATTAAAATTTTATTTATAACCAAAACTATGATGTTTTTTACATATCTAATTTTTTTATAAATGTTAAATGTAAGGAAGGTTCCCTTTTTTCTTTTTTCCTTACTTAACTTATCATATTGGGAACTTTCATGAAATATTATCCCAATAAGCCATAAAATTTAAAATCAAGAGGGAATATTGTATAAATATAGTAATAAAATGGATTTTCAAAATGTGTCTAGGTAATTTTGTTCTTTAAGATTATGGTTTAGTACCTTGGTAGTCTTAAGTTTACCATAATCACTGTAATAAATTTTTACCACTTTTATAAATATTTACTGTTAAAAATTAATTTAATATTATTAGACCAAAAATATTATAATGATAAAAAATAAGTATTTCCATTTTTCAAAAATTCAATTCATTGATGTGGGTAAATTAATATAAATGATAATCCCCTAGACATTGGGAGAAAATAGATTTTTAATGTAAAATAGTTCCATAGTTCAATAATTCTTTATATCCAATTTTAGTATAAAAATGATTCCAATGAACTACTTAGGATTAATATGATTATATTTGATATTTTTTATATCATTAACAAATTTAAAAAATATTTTAGAATTAATAATTATTTACCTGAAAAGGTAGTTTTTAACTAAACTGCACAATTTATCACTATTGATCAAAAAATGATTCTTCTCAGAAAAACAAAAAAAATCACCCCAAGAAAATAAAAAATTCAAAATTGAAAAATGTTTTTTATTTTGAAAAATAAAATTTAAAAAGGTGTTAAAATTTATTTTAAAAAATATCTTTTCTATTAAAAGGAGGTAAAACATGGTCTTGTGTGTAACAAATTCTAATTCAGTGCTGTGTGTAGTGTAATATTAACGTGGTGTTGGGTATGGATAAAGATAGGGAAAAAATTAACTTTATTCTAAAATAAAAATATAGTAATTTCCTCGGGTGTAAGTTTGTGTTTCTTAATATGTCATTCCCAATAAATCATTATAGATGTACCCACCTAATCGAGACCCTTGTTATATGATGGAAGAGAAGATATTCTTGATAGGTTTTCATTTTAGTTTTGTGTGAATATATTGTTGTCTGGTCTAGAGTTGATCATGATAGGTCATCTGAATTGTCTGGACTGTCTACTTAAAATTATGTTAGATGGATAGACCATACGGTATTTGTTGTATTTCTATGATGTTTTAAAAGGTTATTATAATTCATAATGTTATCATAAATATAATTATCAAAATAGAAACAACATCATAAATAGGTTTTTTAGACTGAGGGTAGGAGTTTTTTGAATATAATGATATTGAAATAGAATTACCACATATGTTTTTATGAAAGACTAGTAATAAAGATATTATTGCTCATGTGGCTCAATTTTGTGCTAATGGTGCTCGTTCTATCTTTGAAGGGTGTGGAAGAAGATAATATATGGATCATAAAGAGAATTTAGCATAAAATATTTCCAGGGAATTTTATGGAGATAATGGAGAACTAAATTTTGATATGTGCCATCGATTGATTGATCTTATTTGGTAACCATAATTAATGTAATTTAAAGGCCGGGATCAAAGTTCTCACAGCCTATTTGAACATGTAAATGAACCATTTGGGGTTTAGGGACCTAATAAGATTCGAATATGATAGATTCATGTTTCCACTAAATTTTTATTTGGATATCATATTCATTAAAAAATTAATAAATTTAAGTGGATATATCCATTCTATATAGATTTATAGTGTGTTTTCTTAGTGTTCAATCATTTTATGTTGAAGGAAATATATAAGATGGTGGGGTATTTCCACAATAGAGTGTTTTATGATATTATTTTAAAAGTAGATTTAGATTCCTTCTTTATTAGGATGAAGCGTTTTAAAGGTGTGTAGAATGAAATGATTCATATTTTTCCTAAATGATACGTAGCTCAATTGTCAGTTTTTCTGTCCTAATTCCCTCTGTTGCAAAATCATAAATTTTACTGAGAAAAAACCTAATTTTTTTTACATCTTGATTCTGGGTTGTTATTTTTATCCTTTGTAAGATACCTCATGAAATTATAGGTTTTTAATCACTATAATAAAAATATTATAATTATAAAAAATAATGTTTTTAACATAAACACATATCTATTTTGAAATTCTTATATCATTTTAATGAAATCTAAAATAGGGAAACCATGTCCCTAAATGATTCTATAATTACATATTTACCCATGATGTGATGTCTATTACACTCTATTTAGGACCATTGGGGATTTTATGAAGTGGGTGGATTAATTAAATATTTTAATTAAGGAAAAAAATTGATTGATTTAATTGTAGAAAATTCAAGATATTTTTAATTATATAATCCATTATATAGAACCCCATATGGTTTTCCACTCAGATCATTTAGAATACATTGGTTATGTAAGAGGTAACAATTTTGGTGGTTATGAAATTTGGAGTTACACGATAGATATAAACTGATCAATGCTAAAGGATGTGGTTTGATGTATTGAAAAATATATATTGAGGTTTGTTATCTTTCTCAAGATCATGGAATGATCTTACGGATTTTTTATTCATAAAATCTCCTTTTTATTTATTAATTTTCAATTTTTTATTATTATGTGACAAAACCCTTTCCCTTGATGGGAATTTTCTTTGGGTATTTTATATAAAATAGAATTTTCCTCATGAAATGATTTTATATAGTGTTTTTCTATGACTCATGTTATGTTTTTTCTTCTATAAGAATATTTATTTATTCATGTATATTGAATTATTATTAAGATAATTTATCTTATGGTTGGTATTTTTGAAGCAAAAATATTATAGGGAAAATATTTTTTTTCAAATAAATTTAATTTCTTTGATAGATTGTGATACACAAACATCGGTTTTTTTAACAAAATTTGATATAAAATTAATATTATTATTAAAATATGTGCATTATATAGTAGCCATTAAAAGTGGTATTATGAAAAATAATAAGAAAATTTTGATAATTTATTATATGTTTATATGAAAAGAAAACATATTGATAAATAATTACTCAATTGTTAGTAAGCAATTTATATTCTTGGAAAATATCGTTTTACGAAAAGAATGTTCATTTTAATTGGTGGGTAAGGAGTAAATTTATTTTTAAATTTTTTAAAATTTATTTGAATAAATAAAATTATTTATAGAAATATTTATAAAAAAAATTATCTTACATTGAATTATGTATCATTTTATAAAAAGATTATTTTTTGACGAAAACTAAAATCTTCAAATTTTTATTGAAAAATGTATTTTCATTTTAGCTACTTATAATGTTATAATTTTCTTAATAATTGTTTTAAAAGTAATATTAGAAAAATTATATTATAATTAATCAAATTTATTTCATTGCAATAAATTTCATATTGAATTTAAATATAAAAACATTCTATATTTATGGGTACTTTTACCTTTTAGAATCATTTTCATCTCTTCTATGAGTTCAATATTAAATTTAATTCTTCCACTTATGTGAATTTAATATTTTAAAATAGATTCCATATTTAGAATAATAAAAATTAATTTTATTTTATATGGTCCAATTAATTTTTTTCCATAATTAATAGTAAAAATTGTAAAAATTAATTACTATGGTTAATCTTAAAACGAGTTTACCAAGGATTAGATTGAAAAGATAAGTATTTAAAGAAACTAAGATGTTTTGAAATTCATATTTTATTTCCTTTTTTCTACATGATAACTTATAAGGTTCCATGATGATGAATTTTGGAGCTTTGGGTCATGTGAAAGAAAATGGGTATAACTATTTCTTATAAAAAATTCAAAGTGTGTCCTCTCCCCCACTTGTGAAAGGATACAACATCTCCTCTCCCATCGACACAATAGTGGCCTTTATATTCATAAAAAACCAACCCAAATAATTTATTTACTTCAATATCCAAATCCTAGAGGTACTATTTCAATTAGGAATCCTTCCTTAGAAGGTTTTATTTATTAACCTAAAGTGGTTATCTGAAGAAGAGGTAAAATTAATAACCTAGTTTTTTTGTTTTAATTATTCTTCCACATACCTAAATTCTTCATCAAATATTATGATATAATAAAAAATATCAACCATATACAAATATTTTATTAGGTTAATTTAATAACATATATTTATCTCATGTTCCATTAAAATTAAAAAAACTGTCGATCGTGTGTATGATAGACTACCACATCATGAACTGTTGAATTTTTTTAATCACCATGTTTTAAAGTAAGATAAAATAGTGGATATAATGTTTAAATATGACATTTATGCCATTATTATACTCTAATAATTATAATCACATATACCATTTTTGACTTCCAATCCAATGGAAGTAAATAATGTCACTCATATGTATGTTTAGACTACCACCTCCACAAAGCATTGTGAAACATTTTTCAGTTTATTTTTACATGAATTACAATAAGAATGGATTATATTAATATAAAATATATCTGTTAAATAAGAATTATTCTGCAAAGGTGAATTAATATTTACTTTTATTTTATTCCATCCACTAGAAAAATTTAAATAATGTTAATGCATTCATACAACCAACAATCTCCATGAATGGTGTAATTCATTTTCTATGTATGATGTTTTTGAATGTAGATGATAGAAAAAAGATCAATATAAGGGGGCCAAAATTACTAAACCAAATAATATATGATAAATGAAATAGTAAACGGGTAATAAAAGGCCTTGAGTAAATCAAATATTGTATAATATGTATAAGTATGGTTTTGGAATTTATTTATAATAATAATATTGATATTATACATGAGGTTGAAATTTCTATAAAGGAAATGGATACTCAAGGTAAGAGATTCCCAATATATCTTTTATTTTTGGGAGATGCATGCTATATTCACCACTTGTTTATTTTCTGTGTTGTATAAACTCCCCATGAATATATTTGATAGTTTATTTCATGATAAATTATGGTATTTAAATATCAATATATGGTACATTTTTCTCATGTATTTTTATTCAAACGCTATTAATGTGGTAAAGGTTTAATGTTACAATTCCACTGACTATCGGTATTGTTTATGATTAAGATTTTGCTGATTAGACCGTATGATATACCACTAAAGAACATCATAAAATTTATTATACTATAATTATTAATTGAGAATACTAGTTTTCCTTTCATTTTCCTCTCATTATGTTATCATGATTCCAAAATAAATTTTTATGAAAAACAGACTTTATTTTTAACCTCTTTCAAAAACCCATTTTCCAATGATAATTTTTTGATAATTTTTTTTAAATAATTTTTTTATTATTCTCTTAAAATTTTTTAAATTAATTTTTCTACATTTATTACTTTTTAAAATAAAATAAAATGTAATACACATATTTTTTTTTCAAATAATGAACATTTGACATTTTTATTAAAAATGTGAAATGAACCTTTGTTTTAACATGAATGAGATAAAAGAAATATCTAGACCACATGACCATTATTTTATTTGAAGATTATAGTATATGATTCTATTTATATTATAAAAGAATTATTCCCATAATATTTTTTTAGTTTAAAAAAAAATTGGTTTTGAATGATATTTTATTTTTATCAATAAATGCTCTACGTGATCTTTAAAAATAATATTCCACATAAAAGGATATAATTTTTTTTTAATTATTATTTATTTAGGTTTTGATTAAATGATACCATCATTATATAAATTTCTATATGGTAGTGTTTATGTTGATGATGTATTTATGAAACTAATTTATTTTCTCTGGGATGTTCTATGATGAATTGATGAAATCTTTATGAAAATCATTTTTTTCCAAGGTTATGATGTGCTGATATGGTGAATGTTTTTTGGTTTTATGGTAAAAATATATATTATTCTTATTATATTAATCATATTTACATTATAATCCATGGATTTTGGTTTTGTTATAAATAAGGAATGTGGATATTTTATAACCAAAGACAATGTTTACGTTATAACCAAGGATGGTTTTCTAAATTATTATTGAGGATGGGTGGGACTATAATTACAGAAACATATTCTTAATTGTGAAATTATTAATTCTCTATAAGTATAATGGGTACAAAAATTGTGTACACGAGAGGTTCTCCCATGCCTGAAAGTGGGTACATGGGAAGTTATTCTATGCCTAAAGCAAGTACACAGGCGGTTAAGCCATGTATAACATGTTATAATAGACTTTGTGGATAAAAATTATTGATGATTTTATATTCTAATGTGAATTCCATGAATATGTGTATTTTTCCAATGTTATGATCTTATGCCTCAGGTACTTTGATTCCGTTATGATTTATTTATTATGATCTTTTAGGATTCCTTCCATGATTCTAGATTATGATCCATCTTATAAAGGGTTTACTTATCAAATGTTATACTCATGTTATCAAACCTATATTCTTATTTAATGTTTTTATATCCATTGATTAACATTACCAAGAATATGATCTCATCCATCCATATTTTTCTTTTCCTCAATTTATAAAGAAATGTATTATGTATGATATTTGTAAAAGGATTCTAGTTATGAAGAACATAATGAGAGAAAATGTTGTTCACCTAGGAAACTGTTGTATTTTCATCCATGTTTATAATGGTATTACACCTAAATATTTTTATCATCGATTGTTAAGTTATCTAAGGAAAATTATTCTGTTAAGTTATAATATCATTGTATGAAAGGTATGGGTTGATATAGAGTAATAACACAAAGTTTTATCAATGGGAATTTCCTTCTTAATTTTATTAGATATAGTATAAATCAAATTAATGCACATAAAAAACACAATGAATACAACATAAATGAATAATTAATTCAATAACAAGTGTTTCTAGAAGTCAATGAAACTAATCCATAGAAATAGTAAATTGACCTTTGGAATAGTAATGCGATCCTCATTAATAGTAAATAGAACAATGAAATAGAATCCTCACATATGAATGTATAAATAATATTTAAGTATCTTTTAAATGATAATATTATATAATTTTATCACATTATAAATAAATTACTTTTTAAAAACTTATTAATTAAGTGTTGGCATTTCTAAAGGTCAGAAATATTTAATTACAATTTTTTGATTAATTTAATAATTTAAAAGAATTTTTTTTTCATGAAATGAATTAAAAAATTAATATTTTATTATCTTATGATTTGAATATTAATTTATGATACCTTAATTAATTTTTTAATGTTTTATAAAATCAATTATAATTTTAAAATTTGTATTTTGTGAGTAAATGATGAATTTATTTAAAAATAATATTTCTCATTTTTTGAAAAATATTTTCTTAAAATGGAGTTCATTTTCTATTACTAAATGTCGAAAAACTTTAGGGTGAATATATATGTTTTTTCTAAAATTGTTGTTTTTTGGTTGAATAGTTGATGTGACCTCTTTTTAAATTTTTTCCACATCTTTTTAATAAACATTTAATAAGTTAGGTAATTTTTTTTACAATTTTTTTAGATATTAATTTTTTTTTGTAATTTTACTAATTAATTAAATAATTAATATGTATTAATAATCAATCATTGTATTTTTTTCCTCTTTATTAATTAATTTTATCAATATATGTTTTTAGGTACTTTTATTTTTTTTATTTATTGATCTGTTTAAATAATTTTAAGTATTATTCTATTTAATTAATTTTATAATCTTCTACATTTATTAAATTTCAATATTTTACTGAATTGATCTTCCAATTTTGAATTACTTCTATAGACAATTAATTTATTTAACTCTGTCTTAAAAAATAAATTAATTCTTTAAAATTAAATGAAATAAATAGAATTTATTAGTCTTAAATTGAATTAATTTTTTTTATTGTTATATGATTTTATTGATGATAGTAATAATTATTCATTATTCATTTAGTTTTAATTTTATTCTTTTTTAAATTTCATTTTACTTATGATTTCATGATATTATATAAAAAATTAATTTGTTAATGGGTCAATTTTTTTATATTAATTTTAATTTTGTTATATTTTAATATTTAATTGTATATTTGTAGTTGAGATAATTCACTAGTGCCACCATTTCCACCTGTGCTACATTTCCCTTTATAGTGTCACCATTCCCTTTGTTGTGCCAAAACAAACCACCCCTTCAAACAGTGCCATTGTTTCCAATAACCACTATCCCATCGTTCCAACTTATTTACTATCTCGCCATTTAAAAAAAACGGTGGAACCACTTTTCATACTGTCAACATTCATTTCACGTGCCACCATTCAATTTCCTTTATTCTACCTTCAACCCACTATCTCCTACTTCTTTTCATTTGATTCGCCACCATTCATCCCACTCCAACAACAAATCACTATCAAAACCAGATCAATTTAACTCAAACAATAGATCTGAAACTCCAACACTAAATCTCACTGCCCTTCCTTTTCACTCACACCATGCCTCTAATTCTAAGCCATTGCTATTGGTAACTTCCACTCACTGTTGATGTTTAACCTTCTATCCACAAGATCCTCACTTCATAAATATTCCACCCAAAGACACACTCATACATTCACCTCTCCAACCAATTCCACTCACCACTCTCACCTCTTCCTCGACGCAGCACGTACCAAATTCAACTCATACCTGCACCACACCGTCAACCATCCAGGAGAAAAAATTCATCAACAATCTGAATTTTTTTATAGTTGCCTTATCTTGAATCCACTATTTTCAAATCGCTAAAAACCTCTGGTCTTTATGTCACATATGAGAATGACCCTCCCTTTTCTCTCATGCGATGCTGGACTCGAGAACACCAATTGTCCTTTTCTAAATCGACGTGGAGTTACTGTAGAGGAGGAGAGATGAGGGATGATTCCTCTAGAGGCCTCACAAAATCAAACTCCACTTCTGTGTAAGCCTGAAAAGGAAGAAGGGGGGGGGGGGTGGTATTGTATAATTATAATTATATTAAACACAAAATAGTAATAATAATACTAAATAAATAAAAATAAATAAAAATAATAAAAATAATAATATAATTATAATATGTAAATTAATAATAATAATAAAATAAAATATTAAACTAATTAAATAAAATAAATATAGTAAAACTGAATAATTAATAATAATTTATAAATAAAAATAAATAAAAAATATAATAGACAATAATATAACTATAATTAAAGTAAATAATCATAACAAAAAAAATATTAAACTAAATAATTAAATTAAATATGTTAAAACTACTAAATTAATAATAATTTATAACTAAATTTGGTTAAAAATATTAAATAATTTAATAATAATAATAAACATATGATAATTTTTAGTTAAAATAGATATTAATAATAAATTTTATTAATATTAACATTTATTTTAAATAAATAATATCTTTTATATTTTTAAATAATAATGTAATAATCTTTTAATTCATACAGTAATATTTAATTTTATAATAATAATAATTAAAAAAAACTTTGTTAAAAATAAATTAAATTAACTAATCAATTAGAATATTTAAGAAATAATATTAAGTAAATATTAATTAGTTTTATAACATTAATTTAAATAATAATAATAATGTATAGAATTAAATAGTTTTTTAAATATTTTTATTTTATCCCTTTTAACTATTTATTCTATTTTCCAAATACAGGTATGAATAGGTGAAAAAAACCCATCCAGATTCATATTAACTAACTAACAGACAGTTAGTTAGAGGGGTTATGCTAACACTACAGTTTTGTCACAAAAAAACATACGTGTGATGTGTGAGAGAGGACAAGTTAAAGTCATTGAATGCAGTTGGTTGCCAATGAAGGATTACAATAGAATTAATGAGGATAAAAATTGAGTATCAAATGGGGACACATCATCGATGAAACTCTCATTCGACATTCCATGCCAAATATCCTCATGAGCTAGAGATAAGAGAGAGGATCAGGAATAGAATATTAGTTCAAGGTAGTGCAGGGGAGAAGATCATTTCTTATGGATGTCCACAAATCTAATAGGAGAACATATCTTCTTATTTCATTCCTATATATAATAGAATTTTTATGTGTAATCTATTATTTTAATGCTTCCGATATAATTTTCTATCCTGATAACCTAAAAATTATTAGTTAATATTCTATATTTTTTACACATTTTTCTTTTTATGAAATTAGAAACCGTCACCAAGACCAATTTGGATTTTGATTTAAATTATTCGCACATCAAATATTGTTCCTTCAAATTCAAACATCAATATCAATCATTTAGATTGATCTTTAATTCATTTATCTAATATTTAACATCATCAAATGTTGGAGTTTTACTGTGAGTTTTATTAGAATTTTTATCTTTTAAAATTCATATGTAGATTGATAGATTGTTGGAGTAGAGAAATCCAAAACTCAATATACTATATTTTGATTTTCATAAAGAGGTAAATTCTTTAGTATTTCTTTTATTAGTGATTCTATACAATGTATTTAATAATTCAACCATTTTAATTAGTATCATAGAATTCTTGAGTATTTTATTGGATCTGTGGTCCTTATTTTTGAATTGTAAGTTAGTTCTTTATTTTTCTTTATTTCATCATTAATTTAGTGTATGTTTTAGATTATTAATCAAAATATTGTTTTACCATTATTATTTGTAAAAAATTCAAATTATATATAAAAAGTAAGAAATTTAAAAAAATGTTTCCCAACTGTTGACACCAGTGGGGCTTGTCAAAAAAACCTCAGATCAGTCACCTGCATTCCCTGTGGTTTGACCCTACACCACTCTAGTAGTGTATTTTTTTTAAAAATAATTATGAGGCCAGTGATGACCACAAACACTGTCAAAATTTGGTGCCATTTATAAGGAATGCACACGCTTATTATTATAATGTTGTAAAAAATATAATATATATATATATATATAACAAAATCACATAAAAAACATCTTTTAAAAATATATGTGAACTTGAATGTACTGCTTGTGTGTTCTTAAAATTCTTCTAGTTCTATTTGAGAGTTTGTTTTTAATATGATTCAAATACTTAGAGGATGTAATATTTTGGAGGATCAAATTATTATAGTGGTCCTTACTTTGTATGTTGTAGCTGTTATGGGAACACTGCTTAGCAGTGTGTCTATAACCAACCGTAACTACCTACTAACATTGTTGAGAATAGTCAATAGTTTGAGACCAATCCTGAATTTCTAGATAAACATGAAATCATTGAATCCAAAATAGATTCCAGTGGGGTTGTTTAAAACACATTGTTAAATCAAAACCATGAAATTTAAGTTATATATTCTCTAGAGAAAGATCAAAAAATGAACAGATTATAAAGCATTCTATTAAAATTACAAATAAGGTTTAATGAATAAGAAGAGGCTATAATAAATTAAAAGGAATATATTAATGGAAGATTTGAAAATGAACATGAATATAAGAGTGAATCTAAACCGTGGAAACAAAACTTTTTTTATAATGGATACAAATCTAATGAACCAAATCTAGATATAACAAACTCTAAAAATAATGAATCTGATGATCCAAATTTTGAACACATTGTTATGTAGTAAATGGTCGAACCACTGGTAAGTAGGGTATTATTCTTAGGGTTTTATAAATTCCCCACAATACTAGTCTAGGTTTATAAATATAATTTTTAGGGCCATGACGACCACCATCTCTATTAAAATTTGTATTTTTTTCCAGGGAATAAATTCTATTACAGTTCAAATGTTTAAAAAAATATATGAAAAATATATATATTATGAGGAGAAAAAAGAAAACACATAAATAAATGTAATTAAAAAAATCTACGAACAAGAATTTTATAAAAATTTTAACCAACCAGAAGAAAGTTGTTCGAATTTGAAATATATTGATAATTAATTTTTTGAGTCTAAATTGAAAAATTCACCCCATGATTTTATCATGGAACATTCAAAAATCATTGATTTAGATAGTGATTTTTTTGAATGTGAACATGTAGTAGAGGATGAAAACACACATGATCTAGGAATAATTGACTTATTAGAAGCAGTAGTTTATGAGTGGTTATTTACTAATGTAGAGAAATTGGAAGAGATCTATAGTATTGTGAAAAATTAATTTTGAAATGAAGAAAAAATAACTCTTCCATGTTTTTCACATCCTTGTTAAACTAAGTCATATGCAAAAGATCATTTAGATGCTGATAGTTTTTTAGAGGGGGATTTACACATGAATTCATGTGTTTTTTATTCTCTTGAACACACTATTGATCCCCTTCTTAAACCTGATATGCATAAATCACTCACAAGAACAATTTTTTGTGATTCTGTTAGTGTTGAAGTTGTGAGATATTTATGTGAGGATAATTTCAAACCTTTAGGATCACCAAGTACAATGTTGTCCCTTCATGTGTACTCAAATTCTGATAATCCAGAACATATTCTATAAGTGGTCAACACCATAACCAAAACAATTAAATGGTGTTTCTTTGGGGGTATTTATATATTTTGAGAGTTTTTTTTGTTTTCTTATGTTTAGGTGCCCACATTATTAATTTCCCTGTTAAAAATATTTTGGAAGACACATGATGTGGTTCATACTAATTAAACGACACCCACATAGTAACAATGGTTAGTTTCTAGTTGAGTTCAGATGGGGACTATAAATCTAGTACTTCATGGGTGGAAACCCATGATTTAACTTCTTTTAATATCAATTTTTATTACTTAAATAACGTTTAACTGAAGAATTTAAATTCAGTGCTTTATGGGAGTCAACCCATACTCTTTCTTTGTTTCAACATCTAAACTATTTTTTAAAAATAAACTGCTTGATATGTCTATTTCTATTCTATATGTGCTAGATTTACCTTCCTGTTTTCATTTTTAGAATAAGATTTTTTTTGTGTCACAAAGGAGTGGAATTCCCATATTGGATCATTTCTGGAAAATATTTTTCAGTGATGTTTTTTATTTTTTACTTTTTTTATTTTTTACTTTTTTATTTATTTTATGCTCCGATTTACTTTAAAAAAGTCATCCCTATATGTTCGGTGTTGAATTTTTTTTCTTGTACTAAAAACTCTACTGCATAACTTGAGCTATTTAAAAATATATTGCATTAATATTCCACTACATGTCACTATGTTTAATAAAATTATTCTTTTTCTTCCTTGATGGAAATTTTATTTCTCTGATATTTAAATCATTCATTTCTAAAAATTATGTGAGGGGGGTATATATAGGCTAGAAAATTTTCTTGATTGAATCTAATTATATATTTTAAGTGTTTTATATTACTTTTTCTTATATAAATTATAATCATTTTGAATAATATTTTTGAACATTCTCAACACCCAATTTACATTACACCTATATGTTAAACAAGCTACTATTTGAAATTAATTGAAAAATTGTGTTTTTGTGTTATATGATAAATCCTGCAACCCTATTGTAAATTAATTTTTATAGAAAACATATGATTCTTTGATCGTCATTGAGACCCCATACATTTCATAAATATACTTATTTGAAAATCAGTTTTGTACTTTATTTGTATAATTCTTCTTCTCCGCATTGGAATTCATCTTTCGAGGCAAGGTTGGGTTTTATGTGTAGGGAAGGGGAAAATTTTCATTTAAATAAATTGTGCTTAATGGATGCCAATTTTTTCCAACTACTCTTTAAAATATTTGTCAAAAAATGTTAATTTTTTTCAAAAAAAATTCCAAATTTTATGCTTCACACTTTTTCTCAAATGGGTCTTTTATATGAACAATTTCTTTACTAATAGTTTATAGTTGTTTTGAATATGAAATTAAGAGGATGGATGATTGCTATTTGAACATGTTTAGTGATTCTATGAAATTTTGTAGGAACTATGTTGCAGAGTAATGTTGGATACGATTTAGTAGAGTTGAGATCATATCATTATGAATTTGATGTTAGAGATAGATCTTAAGGGGCTCATTTTCATAAAATTATAAAAAATATTCTCTTTATTTATTATGTTTATATGATTTAATATGGATGTTTTGAAACTGGTATAAAATGTTCATTTTGGACTCCATAGTGAGTTTCTAAGACCCTTGATGTTGGGTGCATTTCTGTAAAATAAATGACCTATATACACTTTGAATAACTGCATATGTACAATGGCTAGCACATGTTACATGGCTTGGGAAAAATTAAATAATCTTTCTAGGCGATAAATGAGTTCATTAAGGTGTGGGTAATAATGAACACATAATGAAAAAGGGGAAAATTGATCTATATGATAATTATTTAGGTCATATCAATAAGGTGATTCAAAAAACATATTTGGAACCCAGGAAAGTGTCAAAGTACACGTTTCTGTTTTTCATTACCCATTAGAATTTGATTTTTCGAAAAACATGATTTGAAGTTATCTTTGGGAAAGACTGTCACTCATTCTCATGTCTTCTAATTTGAAATAGTTAACATGTTAAATTTTTAGCTGAATAATAAAAACATGTTTTCTTCAAGGTTAATAAAGATTGTGATTTATTGGGGAAAATCAATACTCAAGTGTGGGAAGATTTACGTGGCCTTATTTTGACATAGTTTTCCACATATTCTTAAATAAGTATTTTTACTTTTTGTTAAATATAAACACTTTTGTAAATTTATAACTTATTTAATTAATTTAGTTGTTTTTATAGTGAATCTTTTTTTCCTTTTTTATAATTTATTTATCAATATACGTTTTATTTTCTTTTATTTATTATTATTTATTGATTAGTTAATATGATTTTAGGTATTCTTATATTAAATTTATATTTCAATCAACTAATTTTATTTAATTTAAACATTTATCTAAATTAATCTCTCAACATTGACTTATTTTTATAGACAATTCCTTTGATCAACATTAACATAAATGTTTCCGATATTCTTCTAAATTTACTGCAATAAATTGAATTGATTATTCTTAAATGGAATTATAATTTTACTTTGTGATTATTATGAGATCTTATTGATTATCATTATAATTATTCATTATTCATTTAGTTTTAATTTTATTCATTTATTAATTTTTTTTCTATTGGATTTAATGATATTATTAGACTAAATAATTTGTTATTGGGTCATTTTTATTACTTTAATTTTAATTTTGTTATCCTTTAATATTTAATTTTATCTTATTTGTATAGTTACTTCATTGGTGCCATTGTTTCCATCTATTCTACTATTCACTTTACAGTGTCACCATTCCATTGGTTGTGACACATCAAACCACCCTTGAAATTGGTGCCACAATTTCATGTACTCATTGTCCCACCATTCCACCTTTTTTACTCTCTCACCATTTTAATAAATGGTGGAACTACATTCCACACCGTCACCATTCATTTCACATACCACCATTTTGTTTTCCTTTTCTATGCCTTCAACCCACAAACTCCATCTTATTTCTCCTTTGTTTCACCATCATTCAACCCACTCCAAAATAAAATCACCATCAGAACCAAATCTATTACACTCAAACCACAGATCTGAAACTCTAACACCATATCTCACCACTCTTCCTTTTCACACACATCATCCCTCTCATTCTCAATCACCACTACCAGTAACTTCCACTCACCATTTATGTTCATACTTCCACCCACAGTATCCTAACATCACTAATATTCCATCTCACGACACACTCATACATTCATCACTGTAACCTCTTCCACTCGCCACTCTCACCTTTGTCTCGACACACCACAGACCAGATTCAACTCGGACCTAAAACACACCATCAACCCTCTAGAGAAAAAAATGCATCAACAATCTAAATTTCGGTCTAGTTTCCTCTACTTTAATATGATGTTGTTGCATCACTAAAAACCACCCACATCCACACCACATTTAAGGTAGACCCACCTTTTTCTCTCGTGCTCCTCTAAACCCAAGACCACCACTTGGTAGAGGGGATCCGAGGGATTCTTCCTTGAGAAGCTTCACCAAATCAAACCCCCATTCAGTGTGTTCCTGATAAATAATATTGGGAAGGGGGGATTGGATAAGTTCAATGAAAATAAACAAATATTAATAATAATAATAATAATAATAATAATAATAATAATTTAAAATAAATAAAAAACATAACAAACAATAATATAACTATAATATGTAAATAAATAATAATAATTAAATTAACTATAAAACTAATTAAATTTTTTAAAAGTAAACTATTATTAAATTTTTACAATAAAATTTTACTATAAATATTAAATAAATTAATAATAATAACAAACTTACACAATTTACTAGACAAACTAGTCATTGTTAATTATATTTAATAAAATCATTATTTATATTAATTAAATAAAGACTTTTGAATATTTAAATTATTATTTAACAATATTTATGTTTTAATTTAATATTTTATTTTATAATTATAATAATTAAGAAATATAAATTGAATAATCAATTAAAATATTTATGAATTAAAATTAAATAAATAAATAATAATTATTTTTTTTACATTAGTTTAAATAATAATAATAATAATGTATTGATGTAAATAGTTTTTAGATCTTTTGATTTTGTTCCTAAAAACGATTTTATCTATATTTCTAATGCACGTACAAATAAGAGAAATAAATCCATCCAGATTCATACTAACTAACTAACTGACAGTTAGTCAGAGGGGTTATGCTTATATTATAGTCTTGTCTAAGAAAAACACACGTGTGATGTTTGAGAAAGAAGGGAATATTTATGTCAGTGTATGTAGTGGGTTACCAATGAGAGATGAAATATGAATTAAATAGGAGAAAACAGAGCAGGAAAGGGGGACATATCATGGATATGACTCTCATTCGACATTCCATGAAGATTATCATCAGGAGTTGGAGAGTAGAGAGAGGGGAATGAGTAGAAATTTAATTCAAGGAAGAGAAGGATGGGAAAATAATTTATCATTAGAGATAGAAAATCAAAAGGGAGAACATATGTTTCTTATTTCATTCCAACTCTGTATTATAATTTGTTTGTCTAATCTCTTCTTGTAATGATTCATGTATAAATTTGTAGCTTAGGAAACTTAAGCTTACTAGTTAATATATTATATTTCATCACATATTTTCTTTTTTAAGAACATAGAATATGTTAGTGATGTCGATTCTTATTTTTATTTTATTTGTTCACACATCATAAATTTTTCATTAAATTGTAAACATCAAGATCAATCGACGAGGTTCATCTTGGATACATTTATCAGAGCTTTAATGTCACCAACAGTTGGGTTTTTATGATGTTTTTAATTCCAATTGTTATACTTTCATATTCACATGTAGCTCGATTAACATTTAGTGTGGAGAAATCCAAAACAGAATCTTCTATCTATTGAGTTTCCTAGAGAGGGATATTATTTAGCATTTCTTTGAGGAGTGATTGAATATAAATTAGGGAATGAGTCCACCTTATTAACTAGTAGCATATAATTCCCAGGTATTTCATTTGATCTATGCTCATTCATTTTTTCTGTTATATGTTTGTTCACTATTTTCTTATATTTCATTATTACTATAATGTAATATTTAGTTTCCTAGTAAAAAATTTGTTTTCCCAATCCTTACTGTACGAAATTTTAATAAAATATATAAAAAGTAGAAAAGGTTAAAAAAAGTTTCCCCATAGTTGACACTAATGGGGATTATAACATATAACCTATGAACACTCAGATTCCTTCCCTATAGTTTGGAAATATTCCACTATACTAGTGTAGGTTTATAAATATAATACCAAGGTCCATGATGTCCACTAACTCAATCAATAGTAAAATAAGAGAATTTATGATAGAAGAAAAATACATGAATTATGGAGTCAAAGATGATGTAAGGCTGATGTAAGCTAAAAATATAAAATTATATTTCATTATATTGTTATATATGATGATAATTCTCAAAATAATCATATTATTGAGCCAAAATAATAAAATAATGAATAAAATAATAAGAAAATATTGCCTAGTCCACTTTAAATATCACCTGTCCTCACATATTATCCTCACACCTATGAAGAATTGAGACTTGTCCAGGTTATACTAAAATATCCTCCCAATCCCCTCCCCCACATCCAGAGGATTTTGGTCTTAACACAAGTAAAAAACTAACCCCCTATTTATGTTCTCAAGAAGAAGGAATCAAGAGATAAAACCCTCTTCCATTTCATTAAATTTCTTTTCAAGTTCATTTTTTTATCTCCTCAAATACGCTCATCCAAATGGAATGATAAATATATTACCTCATATATACTATAATTTTATTATTTTAATTGTATATTAAATAGTTAAACCTCTATCCTCTTCTTTTTATTTAAGTAATGAAAATGCCATTCATGAGGTGTTAATTTATCACCTTCCAGTATGAAGAATTTTCATTTTCCATTGACGCCTTCAAGGATAATCCTAGAACCATTCCTATGGTTAAAAGATTATAATATATTTTTTAAATCCAATTTAATGTTCTGTAATATTTATATACTCATTATGTTAAATAAAAAAACAAGTTCGTTGTGGGAGAAAACCTACTGAAAATAATGAAAATGATTATCACTAACATCTTATATAATGATTTATCCTCACCCAAAATAAAAAAAATGAATGATATGATAATTTAACCTTCTATATATTTATGAATAACTTATAACTTCATTTATATATTTCTATTTCCATTTTATATGAACACCCATATTCTAATATCATAAAACTGATCATGAACACTATGAAAACAAACACTCTAGAGTGATGAAATTGAACACTATATCCAATTAAAAGGGGAATAAATGAACATAATAAAATTATACTAAATAAAATAAATGTATATAATGTTATTAATTAATTAGTTAATTAATTTAATTTTATTATCCAGGACAGTAAAAATATATTCACATGGTGAATTGTGAGAAATATACATATAACAAGAGTCGCAAAAATATACTCACATAGAAAGAGATTAATATGTATTAGTTCTGATTGTTGGATCTCAATGATGATTACAACTACTCAATCTAGTAGCATCCTAGTAAAGAAAATAAGTTGGTAGATACTCTATGTAGAAAGGATCCTACAACTTTATCAAAGATGAGAAATGAAAAGGATCCAATTTTATTAGATATGAAATGGATAGTAATGGGAATCATTAAGGGAGGAACATAGTAAATACATTTTAAAATGATTTCTCAACCATCCCTCAAGGAGAAAATAAAGAATTCTCAAAGAAATTATATGGAATTTCAGAAAAGGGTGGAGGCTAAAAAATGTGAAATCCTTAGAGTTACAATTATATGAGGAATGATTTTTTTGATTTGTTTCATGAATATGTGTACCATCCAATATATTGGTAAAAAAAGAGATTTTGAATGAACCCTATATATCATTCATCTATCCTAACCCAGGTAGCACAAAGATTTATTCAGATATTTGAGTGAACTATTAGTGGGACAATATGAAAAAAGAGATCACAGAATATTCATCAAAGTGACTAGTATGTCCGAGAGTGAAGGATGAAAGGAAATAATGTAAATTTTAGATTCAATAATTATCCATACCAACATAAAGGTGGGATAACATTACAAATATTTTTTTCATTGGACATCAAATGACATCTAGATAAAGAAATGATATATGGGATTTTGTGGATCATTTTTAAAATAAAACACACTTTATCAAAATTATAGAGGAATTTAATTGGATAAAAGTTCATGGATAATCATAATATAGGTTTTAATTAATCATGAAGTACCACTATCAATTATATTTGATCATGATCCAAGATTCAACTCAATGTTCTAGAAATGTAATCAACATTCTCTAAGCACTGAGTCAAAAATCAGAATGAACCATCATCCTCAAAATGATGGCCAATCATAATGAATTATTTTGACAATATAAGATATGTTATGATCATGTTCTATGGAAATAAAATGACTATAGGACCAATATCTTACTCTGGTCGAAATATCTTAAAATAGTATTTTCCACTTTAGGTTCCAAATGACTCTATATGAATCCCTTTATCGGAAAATGTACAGAACACCGACATGATAGGATTATGTCAGTGAGAATCTATATCTAGGACCTGAAATTGTCGACGAAATTATGGAAATGTGAAAACTATCCAAAAACCCATCAAGGAAGACCATAGTTAAAATTATAGTTAAGAAAAAAGATTGCTGACAGGACATCGAGTTTAAGGTAGGGGATAAGGCATTCCTCCACATATCACCATGGAATAGAATCTTGAGATTTGGGAATAATGGTAGGATATGTCCCAGGTAATTTAGAACCATAATGATCCTTGACCATGGTGGAGCTATTGTCTATCGACTATAAATTATACCAACCATGTCTGAAATAGACGATATATTCCAAATATCCCTCTTGAGAAAGTATATATCACATATCTCACACACACTGAAATTAGATGTGGTACCTTTGGATAACGATCTATATTATGTGGAGTAGCTAGTGAAGATCTTGGATTATAGAGATAATATTATATGAAAAATAACACTCAAATAGAAAATTACTTTGGCAGAACCATATATATGAAGAATAAAATGTGAACTAGAGCAAGTGATTAAATAGAATTACCCACACCTGCTTTCACATTTTTGTGAAAAACAAAATTTCAAGGGAAAAATATTATATAATGGGAAGAATGTAATGATAGAAATATTTATCAACGGAAATTACATTATCATAATTATACGATATATTATAAATCACATTTTATCACATAAATGACACAATATAAACTTTTTAAATTAATAATGATTGTAATAAGAAGTATTTCTAGAACTTAAGGAACCTATAATTATGAAATAGTAACATGACATTTTGAGTAGTAATGTGAATATTATGAATATTAAACTAGATTATAGAATCATTACCTCACCTATGAATGTATAAATAAAATTTATGCATAATATAAATGGTAATATGATATAATTATATCATATTATAAGAAAATAAGTGTTTTGAATATTTTTATTTAAGTTTTCTAATTTTTATATGTCAGGAATATTTTTATTTACAATTTTCTTATTAATTTAATTATTTAATGGAAAATTTATTTTATTAAATGTATTAAAAAATTAATATGTTGATGTATTATTATTTTATGATAATTTTATGAGACCTTGATTAATTTCTCAAAGTGTTATAAAATTTATTATCACATTAAAATCTCTATTTTTTGTGTAAATGATGTTAATTTTAAATTAAATTATTCATATTTATAATATTTTTTTTCATAAAATGGAGTTTATTTTTTAATTCTACACGTCAAAAAATTATTATGTTGTAATTTTGTATTTATCAAAAAAGGTGAATTTTTTGTCTATTTCTAAAATACCACAATTTAGGATAAATCTAAATACATAAATTATGGACTCATATATGACGTAATGATGAAGTAAGACCAAAATATAAAACTATATTTAATAATTTTACTATATTTGTGGATAATTCTATAACTATTCATAGTATAGTGCCACAATAAAAATTGAAATGAATAAAAATTATTAGAAAGAACCCCCTCCTCCACTGTAAATACTAAACCTCATCACCTGTTCTCCTTGCACATCTAAAGGCTTGAAATTTCTCCAAATTATTATCAAATAACCTCCGAATCTCATCCCCCACACCTATGAGATATTTTTCTTTAAAAAATTCCAAAAACAATCCCCTAAGGAAGTTCGCATGAAGATGGAATCAAGAGGTAAGTCCCTGATCATTTTCTTTTAATTTCTTTTCATGTTCCGTTCATTTCTTTTTCAATCCTCACATGACCTAATACAAATGGTATGATAACTCTAGTACTTCACATATACTATATTTATATTATTATAAGGTAATAATCATTCATTAAACCTCTCTCCTCTTCCTTTTATTCCAGTAATGATAACATCATTCATGAAGTGTTAATTTATCTACTTCAAGGATAAAACTTTTTCATTTTCCATTGAAGCCTCCAAGGCATGTCATAAAACCACTCATATGGTTATAAAAATTATAATATATGTATTATAGAATATATAATGTTATTTAGTCATTATATAATAATTATTTTAAATAATAAAACAAAATAGGTTTGTTGTTAGCGAAAAACTGCCCAGAATAATCCAAAGGATTATGATTAACATTTTCCCTAATGATTTATCCTCACCCAAAATAACCAAATGAACAATATGATAATTTAAACTTCTATATTTTCATTAATAACTTATATCTTCAATTATGTATTTTTATTTCTATTTTACATGAATATCCATGTTCTTATATTAGCAAACCGGTCATGAAAACTAAGAGAAGAATCACGTCTAAATGACGAAAGTGGATATTAGAACCCATAAAAAGATACAAATATGAACATAATAAAATTATAATAAATAAAATACATATATAAATTTTTATGAATGAATTAATTAATGGATCTAATTTTATTATCCAGGACATTAAGATCAAGTTAAGAACACCTTCAAACATTGTGTAATGGATCATTTTTGAACAACCATATTTTGTTTTTTGTTATATTTTCTCTACTAATTTCCTTATGTATGTCTTCTTTAATTTTATTTACATATTATAAATTATGTTAATATATTACAAAATAATGTATGTAGATCATATAATCCTTATTTTAGAGGTTATCACATGTTTTAATATGTTTACCTTTACAATTATTTTCGAAAATAAAATCCATTTTTAGGGATCTACTTTATTTTTTATCAATTTTAAAGTGCACTCCATAGCTTTTTTAACAAAAAATTAATTTTATAAAATCAATATTTTTATAATGAAAGCTATAATGGTTTAATTATGATTTTATAAAAACTATTAGGTGTTTTTAATTTTAATTAATCATGAATGTTTTCTCTTAAACCGTATTAATTATTTTCATTTCTAATGCCTCTTAAATACTCTATTCACTTCATTTTGACATATTGTGTCATGTTATATGCCTATATTTCTATATTAATGTGCATGTATGATTTAAATCCATCATTTCATGGACAAAATTATGATATTCCCTTTTTTATTTCTCATTGACATGATTATAATACCTAATTCTTTTCAAATGATAACCCTTATGTTTATGTTGGATTTTATATGTATGATTTATTATGTGGAAAAATTATTCATGAACATGTTATGATTTTTGTGACTAGATATTGATCCAATTAATTGGGAAAATTTTAGTATCATGAGACTTCATGTGCAATAGTCTTTGTGGTTATCCTTGACTCGTGCTCCTCCATGTATAATGAGCCTTCATTCATGATAAAGTCATGATATATATTGCTAACACATTACTATGATTCCGTGATTATTTGATCCAATGTATTATATGTTATGATTACAGATGTTTAATATTGTTCCATTATTTTTTATATAATTATGTTATGCCTTCTAACCCATCTTGTAAACATTATTTTTATGTTTGTTCCCTTACTGGTATTTGTAGATCATGTCTTTGTTCGTGGTATCACTAGGTTATCCTATATAGATGTAAGGTCTAAAATGAATTTAGGATCTTATAATGAATAATAATAAAGAAAAGTTTTATTTATTCCCATGTTTTTATTTTTATGTACCTAATCTTCCAAAATCACAAGATATTACAATCCTTGGCTAGTAATTTGATAGTTAATTGTGTTTCAAATCATGAAATTATAATTGAAAAGGGTAGGGAATATGTATATAGTATTCTCACCAACTATTTTTATATATTTTACCTTATTTTTGCAACAAATTTCTACCACTGGACATCATGTGGGATGGTGGATGGATAAATAAATGATCATAATAGTATATTGATGATATATACGAGTTGGTGATAATCTATGATCATGGAAAAGATGAAGAACAAAACTAGTGTTTTTCTGTGAGGTTTATGTATGACCTAATCATGATAGATTTGTGGAGAAAATGAGAGTTGATGGATATAAATACTATTATCGACCCATTCTAATAACAGATAATGGTGAAAGGCATGATGGAGGGGGCATTGAAAATTCTTGGTGATGGTGGATAAACGATTGAGAATATCTATAATCTGGGTGAAAAACAAAAGTACAAAACATGGATCAAATAATAAAAAAACAATTTACTCCCCCAGTTGTGGAAACTAGGGTTTTTACAATGGAGAAGTATCACAAAACATTGACATTTTCTACACGATCTGTATCCCTATCTAGCTATGTTGGTGTGTAGAAGGAGTACTCACACATGTGTCAATTTGGACCATAGATATCATATGGGTTAGTATGAGAACTCATGTACTCACAGTAGTATAGGAAATAACTAAGGTTAAATTGTAAGCCTAAATGTTATCTTTGGACCACTCAATATGTGTCCAGTGGATTTTTCTGTGTAGTCATGGACTACGCCACTAAGCGTACAAGTGTTACATACAAAGTTCACAAGAGAGTGTGATACACCGTGTACCAATATAGACATGTAAAGTACCTTTATATTAAATAAAAACGTTTTTTTAGTCACAAAACACATTACCTAATAAAATAATACCTAATTTACAATATAAGACATACCACGTAGTTATGAATTACATGAAAAATGATTTTACCATTGTTTTCTAGTGATTTGGTAAGGTGTAATATATTGATTACCCATATAAAGAACACTTTCTTACATTACTATCTATAGTGGATATCCCCTTTTTTCATTATAAAAACTCATATATAGATGTATAGATAGTGTATCCCGAGTGTTTTCCAGGTTTAATTTTATAGTGAACATTAATTTGATATTAACAATGGAACATGATTCTATATGAGTAGTTTAAAATATTTGAATCAAATAGATAAGGATGCAGGTTTTTTTATGATCTTATATGTAGTGTTTGGTTTGGTACTACCCTAGGGTAATGTATATTTCAGGATTCCAGTACCTAAAATGTTTTATATAGATAGGATTTTTAGTCCCCCAAACACCCTAGGGTGTGTGTCTTCTATATGTTGAGTCAGTACTCCACCATCAATGATCATGTTTGGGGTGTGGTTCATCCACTAGGGTTGTTACTCTCTTATCTATTTCGTATCCATATTCATTGTATGGAACCACTAGGATTGTTTCTAAGAGGCTAAACTAGTTGTTTGATTTGGGTAGTTTGGATGCTAGATCAGTGGCATGATTTTTGTGGATCAGAGGTTCTAAAACACACTCTATTGGAAAATGTCCCTTTGTTATGTGAATTATTCCCTTCAATGATTATTACCATGGTGTATAATATTAAAAAATTAATATAATTATGGTTATATTAAGGACATATGACTCCAAAACACCCCATACTATTTCTGTTATGATTGAGGATTCATTTGTATATTAAGTTTCGGGTTTATTAAATTTTCAATGTTCCATGATTCCCAATTTAATTATGTTTCATGACTCTCGATGGTCAGAGTTGTGATGATTGAATCCTTTATTTCATACTTGATAATATTTAAGGTATATCATATCTAGAATATCAATACTTTTCATTAATTTAGTTACTCTTTCGTGCTGGGAGATTTAATCTAACTTGCTATTATAGTTTTCCTTCTTCTTGTTCTTATTGGTCTGTTATCATACCAATATTTGAGTAGAATTGTCCCATTTTTTTCTCTCTTGTTTTCATAGTGTTCTACTGGGTGTATTTATACACACTAATTCACATTAATTGGTATGTCATAATTTATGCCTTTCTAGATGATCAACACATTAAAAAATTGACTGCATAAAAATAGAGCTATTATATCTTAGTTAAATATATATATTTGAGATGATTGGCAATGAATTATGGAGCATGATGATTAATTATGTTGTAATTAACAACTAAATTTGGCATGCAATCTTAAATTACATACATTGTGGAGGATATTTTCAAGGCCTTTTGTCTAATATATTTGTTAGATTTTCTATTTACCTAGTTTTTGAATTATGAGAAATACATGTACATGTTGTCTCATTCATTTATTATATTTTTTTCATCCAATTATATATACATACATACATATATATATATCTATATATCTATCCTATCAGTGTTTTACGTTTGTACAGGTTCAATATAGGTTATTATTTAAGGTTTTTATAGGATATGGAAACCCATGTTGTAAGTTATGACTACTCAATACTAGTCACCATCCCCTGTCTTATTATATTTGGGATTTGGGAGCAATAATAAATCCACTACAAACCCTGGTAAGGCCTCAGTGGTCCATGTCATGTTAATAATGATGAAAAAGGTCTCCTAAAACTGTTAATTTTATTTGGGTTTTATAAACCCTCATTCTCACCCATTCCACAGAATTCTAAAAAACCTTCACTAAATCCCTTATAAATTCATTTTATTAAATTTTTAAATATCTTTTCTTGGGGATATTAATATATAACTTCTTGGTAATGATTTGTTTCCACCAAGGAAGATTTTAGATAAATTCATTCTTTTTGAAAAATTATATTGACTCTAATTTCTTTGTTTACTATTATATACATTAATTAAGATCTTTTATTACCCCAATTAATGTCAAAAAATCATGTTTTCTCTTCTTATTTTTGGAAAAATAAATATTTTTCAATGATATATGACTTATGAAATAAATATAAAACACATTATTTTCTCATGGGTTTATTTTAAGATTATACTTGATCAATGCTTACTTTCTTTATAGAGTATATGATTTTGAGAATATTATGATGTGACATGTGGAACCATAATTATATATCTATATAAAGTGTTGAATAAGGTATTAGATCTCATTATATCATTATGTATAGATAGAAACACTTAACTTTGTCAATAATGTTGTGCATGGAAGAGATGAATTTTGTTTATTCCATAATGTTATGTTATCATAATAATGATTCTCTATTTATGATGTTTCATTTTTATAATTTTTTCACCATTAATATTTGCGTGATTATTATTATTATGATCCTAATATTTTCATATTATGATAAAGATTATTATCACCTATGTATTCATCAAGATCCAGGCCTCTAGTTCCTCACTATTATACCTATAAATATCCTTTTATATCACACAGTCAATTATGAATTCCCATAGGTGATCATATTTATTAAGTGGATGAAAGATCCCTATAAGGGACTATATTGATTTGTTTTAAATTAATATTAATGTTTTATATGTTTCTAGGTTTTATGAACATTATTTTTTAGAGATATTAAACCTATCAATTTTAGTATTTGTAATAATATTTATATTTTTAATAAAAATAATATAGTAATCATATATGTTGGGTATTTCAATATAAAGAGAGGTACCTAACATTATGATTATGGATATTTAACATAATGTTTAGTTCAAGGTATTATAGGTGAGATGTGAACTGTGTGAGGAATCATTGGGTGATTGTTGGTACTAAAGGATAAAGACTATTGAGGTTTCCATGATTTAATTTTATCATTACATAATAATATCATATAACGGTATTAGTTATAAAAATATTCACTTGGATCTCAACCCACTATGATATTATAGTGAATCCTTGAGGAATGAATGGGCTAATGAAACTTGTGACTACCATTGCATGGGTTCTTTATTGGATCCGGATGAGTCATTAGGTATGTGATGGAATATGATGACCTGAGTTTAGTATATTATTACATTATTAATAGTTTATAAAAAACAATTATGGAGAGAATATTATTTCTATGTGGTCACTTTATGTGAAAATTTTGTAAAATTATAATTTTGGGTATGCATAAGATGTGGGGAGAAAAATATGTGTGTACTTGGTTATTTTGTTATGGATTGATAATATTTTATATAGTTTAAATGGATTATTTTATTTCTATATTCATTGTTCTTATACCACAAATGGTATATTTTTGTGGGAGTTTAATAATTGAATGTATTATGTGGTAATACTGAAAAAACTATTCGAATATTTAGAATTCAATATTTATATGTGGATAGATATCATAAATCACATATGGAAGTTGAAAAAATAAATGAATGATCTTATATAATGATATTGGATATCCATAGATTATGATCCATCTTATGAAGGGTTTACTTCTCAAATGTTATACTCATGTTATCACACCTATTTTCTTATTTAATGTTTGTATATCTGTTGATTAACATTACCAAGAATATGATCTCATCCATCCATATTTTTCCTTTCCTCAATTTATGAAGAAATGTATTATGTATGATATTTGTAAAAAGAATTCTAGTTATGAAGAACTTAATGAGAGAAAATGTTGTTCACCTAGGAAATGGTTGTATTTGTATGCATGTTTCTAATGGTATTACACCTAATCATTTTTATCATCGATTGTTAAGTTATCTAATGAAAATTCATCTGTTAAGGTATAATATCATTGTATGAAAGGTATGGGTTGATATAGAGTAATAACTAAAAGTTTTATCAATGGGAATTTCCTTCTTAATTTTATTAGATATAGTACAAATCACATTAAATCACATAAAGACCACAATGAATACAACATAAATGAAGAATTAATTCAACAAGAAGTGTTTCTAGAAGTCAATAAAACTAATCCATAGAAATAGTAAATTGACATTTGGAATAGTAATGAAATCCTCATTAATAGTAAATAGAAAAATGAAATATAATCCTCACATATGAATGTATAAATAAAATTTAAGTGTCTTTGAAATGATAATATTATATAATTTTATAACATTATAAATAAATTACTTTTTAAAAACTTATTAATTAAGTGTTGGTAGTTCTATAGGTTAGAAATATTTAATTACAATTTTTTCATTAATTTAATAATTTAAATGAACATTTTTTCCAAAAATGAATTAGAAAATTAATATTTTATTGTCTTATGATTTGAATATTAATTTATGATACCCTAATTAATTTTTTAATGTTTTATCAAATCAATTATAATTTTAAAATTTGTATTTTGTGAGTAAATGATTATTTTATTTAAAAATAATATTTCTCATTTTTTGAAAAATATTTTCTTAAAATGAAGTTCATTTTCTAATACTAATGGTCGAAAAACTTTAGGGTGAATATATACTTTTTTTCTAAAATTGTTGTTTTATGGTTGAATAGTTGATGTTGCCTCTTTTGACATTTTTTCCACATCTTTTTAATAAACATTTAATAAATTAGGTTTTTTTGCAATTTTTTTAGATATTAATTTTTTTGTAATTTTACTAATTAATTAAATAATTAATATGTTTTCATAATCAATAATTGTATTTTTTTCTTCTGTATTAATTAAGTTTATCAATATATGTTTTTAGGGAATTTAATTTTTTTATTGATCTGTTTAAATAATTTTAAGTATTATTTTGGTTTAATTATTTTTATAATATTCTAAATTTATTAAGTATTATTCTATAAAATGTGTTGAATAATTCAACCATTTTAATTAGTATCATATAATTCCTGAGTATTTTATTGGATCTGTGGTCCTTATTTTTTCAATTATAAGTAAGTACTTTATTTTTCTTTATTTCATCATTAATTTAGTGTATTATTTAGTTTACTACTCAAAATATTGTTTTACCATTACTGTTTGTAAAAAATTAAAATTATATATAAAAATTATGAAATTTTAAAAAATGTTTCCCAACTGTTGACAGTAGTGGGGCTTGTCAAAAAAACCTCAGATCACTCACCCGCATTCCCTGTGGTCTGACCCTACACCACTCTAGTAGTGTATTTTTTTAAAAATAATTACGAGGAGAGTGATGAACACTGACACTGTCAAAATTTGGTGCCATTTCGGAGGAATGCACATGCTTATTATTATAATGTTGTAAAAAATAATATATATATATATATATATATAACAAAATCACATAAAAACATCTTTTAAAAATATGTGTGAACTTGAATGTACTGCTTGTGTGTACTTAATATTATTCTTGTTCTATTTGAGAGTTTGTGTTTAATATGATTCAAATACTTAAAGGATGTAATATTTTGGAGGATAAAATTATTATAGCGGTCCTTACTATGTATGTTGTAGCTGTTATGGGCACACTTCTTAGCAGTGTGTCAGTAACCAACCACAACTACCTACTAACATTATTAAAAATAGACAATAGTTTGAGACCCGTCCTGAAATCCTAGATAAACATGAAACCATTGAATCCAAAATGGATTCTAGTGGGGATGTTTAAAACGCATTTTTAAATCAAAACCATGAAATTTAATTTAGAGATTCTCTAAGGAAAGATCAAAAAAATGAACAGATTATAAAGTATGCAATTAAAATTACAAATAAGGATTAAAGAATAAGAAGAGGCTAAAATAAGTTAAAAGGAATATGTTAATGAAATATTTGAAAATGAACATGAAGATAAGAGTGAATCTAAACCGTGGAAACAAAACTTTTATTATAATGAATACAAATCTAATGAACCAAATCTAGAAATAACCAACTCTAAAAATAATGAATCTAATGATCCAAATTTGGAAAACTTGGTTATGTAGTGAATGGTCGAACCACTGGTAATGTAGGGTATTGTTCTTAGGGTTTTTTAAAAGCCCCACAATACTAGTCTAGGTTTATAAATATAATTTTGAGGGCCATGACGACCACCATCTCTATTAAAATTTGGATTTGTTTCCAGGGAAGGAATTCTCTTACAGTTCAATTTTTTAAAAAAATATATGAAATATATATATATTATGATGAGAAAAAAGAAAACACATAAATAAATGCAATTAAAAAATCTACAAACAAGAATTTTATAAAAATTTTAACCAACCAGAAGAAAATTGTTCGAATTTGAAATATCTTGATAATGATTTTTTTGATTCTAAATTGAACAATTCTCCCCATGAATTTTTCATGGAACATTCAAAAATCATTGATTTAGATAATGATTTTTTTGAATGTGAACATGTAGTAGAGGATGAACACACACATGATCTAGGAATAATTCACTTATCAGAAGTAGTAGTTTATGAGTGCTTATTTACTAATGAAGAGCAATTGGAAGAGATCTATAATACTGTGAACCATTAATTTTGAAATGAAGAAAAATCACTCTTCCATGTTTTTCACATCCTTGTTAAAACAAGTCATATGAAAAAGATCATTTGGATGCTGATAGTTTTTTAGAGGGGGATTTACACATGAATTCATGTGTTTTTTATTCTCTTCAACACACTATTGATCCCCTTTTTAAACCTGATATGCATAAATCACTCATAAGAACACTTTTTTGTGATTATATTAGTGTTTATGTTATGGGATATTTATGTGAGGATAATGTCAAACTTTTAGGATCACCATGTACAATGTTTTCCCTTCATGTCTATTCAAATTCTGATAAGCCGGAACATATTCTATAAGTGGTAAACACCATAACCAAAACAATTAAAGGGTGTTTCATTGGGGTATTTATATATTTTGAGAGTTTTTTTTGGTTTTCTTATGATTAGGTGCCCAAATTATTAATTTCCCTATTAATAATATTTGGGAAGACACATAATGTGGTTCATAATAATTAAACGACACCCACATAGTAACAACAGTTAGTTTCTAGATGAGTCAAGATGGGGACTGTAAATCTAGTACTGCATGGGTGGAAACCCATGATTTTAAATCTTTTAATATCAATTTTCATTACTTAAATAACTTTTAACTAAAGAATTTAAATTCAGTGCTTTATGGGAGTCAAACCATACTCTTTCTTTGTTTCAACTTCTGAACTATTTTTAAAAATAAACTGCTTGATCTGTCTATTTCTATTATATATGTGCTAGATTTACCTTCCTATTTTCATTGTTAGAATAAGATTTTTTTTGTGTCACAAAGGAGTGGAATTCCCGTATTGGATCATTTCTGGAAAATATTTTTCAGTGATGTTTTTTATTTTGCACTTTTGTATTTATTTTATGCTCCGATTTACTTTAAAAAAATCATCCATATATGTTCAGTGTTGAAATTATTTTTTCTTGTATTAAAAACTCTACTACATAACGTGAGCTATTTAAAAATATATTGCATTAATATTCCTCTACATTTCACTATGTTTAACAAAATTTTTCTTGTTCTTCCCTAATAGAAATTACAGTTCTCTGATATTTAAACCATTCATTGCTAAAAATTATGTGAGGGGGGGTATATATAGGATATAAATTTTTCTTGATTTAATCTAATTATATATTTTAAGTGTTTTATATTACTTTTTCTTATATAAATTATAATCATTTTGAATAAAATTTTGGACATTCTCAACACCCAATTTACTTTGCACCTATATGTTGAACAAGCTACTGAATTAAATTAATTGAAAAATTTTGTTATTGTGTTATATGATAAATCATGAAACCCTATTGTAAATTAATTTTTATAGAAAACATATCTTTCTATGATCATCATTGAGAACCTATACATTTCTTAAATATACTTATTTGAAAATCAGTTTTGTAATATATTTTACTAATACTTCTTCTCCACATTTAAATTCATCTTTTGATGAAAATTTGGGTTTTAAGTGTAGGGGAGGGGAAAAAATTTCTTTTAAATAAATTGTGCTTAATGGAAGCCACTAATTTCTAGCTACCCTTTAAAATTTTTATCAAAAAAGGTAAATTTTTTTCAAAAAAAATTCGATATTTTATGCTTCACACTGTTTCTAAAATGGGTCTTTTATATGAATAATTTCTTTACTAATAGTTTACACTTGTTTTGAATATGAAATTAAAAATATGGATGATTTCTATTTGAACATGTTTAGTGATTATATGAAATTTTTTAGGAACTATGTTTTAGAGTTATGTGGGATACGATTTAGTAGAGTTGAGATCATATCATTATGAATTTGATGTTAGAGATATATCTTAAGGGGCTCTTTTTCATAAAATTAAAAAAAAATCTCCTTATTGATTATGTTTAAATGATTTCATATGGATGTTTTGAAACTGGTATAAAATGTTCGTTTGGGACCCCATAGTGAATTTCAAAACCCTTGATGCTGCGTGCATTTCTGTAAAATAAATGCCCTATATACACTTTGAATAACATCATATGTACAGTGGTTAGCACATGTTACATGGCTTAGGAAAAATTAAATAATCTTTCTAGGGGATAAATGAGTTCATTAAGGTGTGGATAATAATGAACACATAATGAAAAAGGGGACAATTGATCTATATGTGAATTTTTTAGTTCATATCAATAAGGTGATTAAAAAAAATATTTGGAACCCAGGAAACAGTTAAAGTACACATTTCTGTTTTTCATTACCCTTTAGAATTTGATTTTTGGAAAAACATGATTTGAAGATATATTTGGGAAAGCCTGTCACTCAGTTTCATGTCTTCTAATTTGAAATAGTTAACATGTTACATTTTTAGATGAATAATAAAAACACATTTTTTTAAGGTTAATAAAGATTGCGATTTATTGGGGACAATCAATACTCAAGTGTGGGGAAGATTGACGTGGTATTATTTTGACATAGTTTTCCACATATTCTTAAATAACATTTAATAATTTATATAATTGTATTTTTAATTTTTGTTAAATATTAATACTTTTGCAAATTTATAACTTAATTAATTATTTAATTGGTTTTTATAATTAATCTTTTTATTTTTGTCCTTTTTTATAATTTTTTTATCAATATGCATTTTATTTTCTTTTATTTATTAATATTTATTGATCAGTTAATATGGTTTTAGGTATTTTTCTATTTAATTTATTAGTCAATCAACTAATTTTTTTTAATTTAAACATTTATTTAAATTAATCGCTCAACATTGACTTATTTTTATAGACAATTCCTTTGATCAACATTAACAAAAAAAATTTCATATATTATTCTAAATTTAATGCAATAAATTGAATTGATTAGTCTTAAATGGAATTATAATTTTACTTTGTGGTTATTATAAGATCTTATTAATGATAATTATAATTATTCATTATTCTTTTAGTTTTAATTTTATTCATTTTTTAATTTCATTTTATATTGGATTTAATGATATTATTAGAATAAATAATTTGTTATTGGGTCATTTTAGTACTTTAATTTTAATTTTGTTATCCTTTAATATTTCATTTTAACTTCTTTGTATAATTACTTTATTGGTGCCATTATTTCCATCTATTCTACCATTCAATTTATAGTGTCACCATTCCATTGGTTGTGCCACATCAAACCACCCTTGAAAACGGTGCCACAATTTCCTGTACTCATTGTCCCACCATTCCACCTTTTTTACTGTCTCACCATTTTAATAAAATGGTGGAACCACTTTCCACACCGTCACCATTCATTTCACATGCCACCATTTTGTTTTCCTTTTCTATGCCTTCAACCCACAAACTCCATCTTATTTCTCCTTCGTTTCACCATCATTCAACCCACTCCAAAAGAAAATCACCATCACAACCAAATCTATTCCACTCAAACCACAGATCTGAAACTCCAACACCATTTCCCACCACTCTTCCTTTTCACAGACATCGTCCCTCTCATTATCAACCACCACTACCAGTAACTTCAACTCACCATTGATGTTCATCCTTCCACCCACAGTATCCTAAATTCACTTATATTCCATCTCACGACACACTCAAACATTCAACGTAGTAACCTCTTCTACTCGCCACTCTCACCATTGTCTCGACACACCACATACCAGATTCAACTCGGACCTAAAACACACCATCAACCCTCTAAAGAAAAAAATGCATCAACAATCTAAATTTCGGTCTAGTTTCTTCTACTTTAATATGATGATGTTGCATCACTAAAAACCTCCCAAATCCACTCCACATATATGGTTGACCCGCCTTTTTCTCTCGTGCTCCTCTAAACACGAGACCACCACTTGGTAGAGGGGATCCGAGGGATTCTTCCCTGTGAAGCTTCACCAAATCGATCCCCCATTCAGTGTGTTCCAGATAAATAATATTGGGGGGGGGGATTGGATATGTTCAATGAAAATAAACAAATAATAATAATAATAATAATAAATTAAAATAAATAAAAATCATAAGAAAAAATAATATAATTATAATATATAAATTAATTATAATAATTAAATTAACTATAAAACTAATTAAATATTTTAAAACTAAACTATTATAATCTTTTTACAATAAAAGTTTTCTATAAATATTAAATAAATTAATAATAATAATAAACTTAAACAATTTACTAGTCAAACTAGTCATTATTAATTATATTTAATAAAATTAATATTTAGCTTAATTAAATAATAAATTTCGAATATTTAAATTATTATTTAATAATATTTATGTTTTAATTTAATAGTTTATTTTATAATTATAATAATTAATAAATATAAATTGAATAATCAATTAAAATATTTATGAATTAAAATTAAATAAATAATAATTATTTTTTTATCATTATTTTAAATAATAATAATAATAACATATTTAATTAAATAGTTTTTAGATCTTTTGATTTTGTTCCTTTAAACCATCTTTTCTATATTCCTAATGCAAGTACAAATAAGAGAAATAAATCCATCCAGATTCATACTAACTAACTAATCGACAGTTAGTTAGAGGGGTTATGCTAATATGATAGTCTTGTCTGAGAAAAACACATGTGTGATGTTTGAGAAAGAATGGAATATTTAAGTTAGTGTATGTAGTGGGTTACAAATGAGAGATGAAAAATGAATTAAATAGGAGAAAACAAAGAAGAAAATGGGGGCACATCATGGATACGACTCTCATTCGACATTCCATGAAAATTATCACCAGGAGTTGGAGAGTAGAGAGAGGGGAATGAATAGAAATTTAATTCAAGGAAGATAAGGATGGGAAAATAATTTATCATTGGAGATAAAAAATAAAAATGGAGAAGATATGTTTCTTATTTCATTCCTACTCTGTATTAGAATTTGTTTCTCTCATCTCTTCTTGTAATAATTCATGTATAAATTTGTAGCTCAGGAAACTTAATCTTACTGGTTAATCTAATATATTTCATCACATATTTTTCTTTTTAAGGTCATAGAATATGTTAGTAATTTCAATTCTTATTTTTATTTTATTTTTTCACACATTATAAAATTTTCATTAAATTATAAACATCAAGATCAATTGGTGAGGTTTATCTTGGATACATTTATCAGAGATTTAACATCACCAACAGTTGGGTTTTTATGATGTTTTTAATTCAAATTTTTATATTTTCATATTCACATGGATCTCGATTTAAATTTAGAGTGGATAAATCCAAAACAGAATATTCTATCTGTTGAGTTTCCTAGAGAGGGATATTATTTAGCATCTCTTTGAGGAGTGATTGAATATAAATTAGGGAATGCGTCAACCTTTTTAACTAGTAGCATAGAATTCCCAAGTATTTCATTTGATATATTCTCCTTAATTTTTTCTTTTATATGTTTGTTCACTATTTTCCTATATTTCATCATTATTATAGTGTAATATTTAGTTTCCTAGTAAAAAATTTGGTTTCCCAATCCCTACTGTATGAAATTTTAATAAAATATATAAAAAGTAAAAAATGTTAGAAAATGTTTCCCCACAGTTGACACTAATGGGGATTATAAAAAATAACCTTAGAACACTCAACTTCCTTCCCTATAGTTTGGAAATATTCCACTATACTAGTGTAGGTTTATAAATATAATACCAAGGGAAATGATGACCACTATCTCAATCAATAGTAAAATAAGATAATTTATGATAGAAGCAAAATACATGAATTATGGAGTCAAAGATGATGTAAGGATGATTTAAGCTCAAAATATAAAATTATATTTCATTATATTATTATATATGATGATAATTCTCAAAATAATCATATTATTGATCCAAAATAATAAAATAATGAATAAAATAATAAGAAAATACCGACTAGTCCACTTTAAATATCACATATCCTCACATATTATCCTCACACCTCTGAAGAATTGAGACATGTCCAAATTATACTCAAATATCCTCCCAATCCCCTCCCCCACGTCCTGAAGATTTTGGTCTTAACACAAGGCAAAAACTAATCTCCTAAGTATGTTCTCAAGAAGAAGGAATCAAGAGATAAAACCCTCTTCCATTTCATTGAATTTCTTTTCAAGTTCCTTTTTTATCTCCTCAAATATGCTCATCCAAATGGAATAATAAATCTATTACCTCATATATAGTATAATTTTATTATTTTAATTGTATATTAAATAGTTAAACCTCTATCCTCGTCCTTTTATTCAAGTAATGAAAATGTCATTCATGAGGTGTTAATTTATCACCTTCCAGTACGAAAAATTTTCATTTTCCATTGACGCCTTCAAGGATAATCAAAGAAACATTCCTATGGTTAAATTATTATAATATATTTATTAAATACAATGTAATGTTCTGTAATATTTATATACTCATTATGTTAAACAATAAAACAAGTTCGTTGAGGGAGAAAACCTTATGAAAATAATGCAAATGATTATCACTAACATCTTATATAATGATTTATCCTCAACCAAAATAAAAAATTGAATAATATGATAATTTAACATTATATATGTTTATTAATAACTTATAACTTCAATTATATATTTCTATTTCCATTTTACACGAACACCCATATTCTTATCTCAGAAAACTGATCATGGACACTAAGAAAACACACACTCTAGAATGATGAAATTGAACACTATAACCAATTAAAAGGGGAATAAATGAACATAATAAAATTATACTAAATAAAATAAATGTATATAATGTTATTAATTAATTAGTTACTTAATTTAATTTTATTATCCATGAAATTTAGATCATGTAAAAAATACATTCAGACATAAGAAAAGGGATACTTTTGAGCCTCAATATTTCATTCGGGTTTTGTTTTCACCCAATATTCCCAATGTTACCATAATTTAATTATATTTTCATATTATTAATTTTGTGATTATATTCAATACTCATTTATCTAGATCATAACATGTTTCTTTAATTGTTTATTACATTTTTTAATAATGTTTAATTCTAAAGTATTTCTGAATAGAGAGCCCGATTCAAGGGAACTTCACGATTTCTTACCCATTTTCAGGTATAATCAATAATTATTTTAATCAACCAATATTTTTATAAAATCACTAATTTTAATAATAAAACTATTTTAGTTCAGTTATATTTTTATACAAATAATTATACCTTTTCAATTTTAAATATTCATGAATGTTTTCTCTTAGACAGTACTAAAATGTTCTATTTATAAGGTTTATTAAACACTTTTTCACATCTGTTTGACATAAAACATCATGATCTATATATATATATATTAATTTTAATGTATTATTTACATCCATCGTTTCATAAAATCCATTATGATATTCGCTTTTGATAAGCCTTTTGACATGATTATGATACACAAGTCATTCCCTAGGAAAACCTTATGTTTCTCATAGATTGATTATGTATGATTATTTTTGGAGAAAAAATATTCTTGAACATGTTATTATTGGTGTGACTAGATAGAGATCCAATTAATTTGGAAATTTCATGTCTAAATATATGTCATATACAATGGTCCTTGTGGTTAGAATTGACTCATGCTCATTGTGTCGTGGTCTTAGTGGTTATTGACTTGTTCTCATCCATGTGTAATGAGACTTGAATCATTCTAAATTCATGTTCATTATTTCCTTCCACATTACTATAATTCCATGATAATATGATCCCAAATTCTATATTTTATGATTCTATAAGTTTAATCATGTTTTCATGCCTTCTTATATCATTATCTTATGCCCTCTAACCCATTTCATAATCTTTATTTTTTATGTTCATACCCTTTCTAGGATATTTTGATCATCCCCTTGTTCATGTTATCCCCCAGTTATCCAATGAAAATGTAAGGTATCAAAGAAATTTAAGATATTATAATGGATGGTTAAGAAATAATTGTTTTATTTAGCCCCATGTACTCAATTTTATGTACCATGTCTTCCAAAGAAACTATACTTTGCGATCCTTGGTGTGTAATTTGAGAGTCAATTATGTTGAAACTCATATAATAATATGTGAAAAGGCTTGGGTTTCTATAGTTGGAATTTGTGGATGTTATATTAATTATCTGAGATTATGAATAAAGCACATTAGTGAGGACCTTAGGGATAATACTATGTCTAATAAAACAACCCTAAATTTTGGTAAATATAGTCTAAATGGTTTATCAAGGAAATACATATCTATCAAGATACTATAACTAGACACGGTTTTGGAACAAATTTACCCAAGGGTAACAACCCTAAAAATGTATTTTGGGATGACTCATGGTGACATGGTACATGATAATGTTCCTTACTGCACACCTGATTTGACTCTCTCAAAAAATAGGATTTGGTAAATTTAGACGCTCATTTGGAACCATTTTTAAGGGAACAAAAAAATTCACATGAGAAAATATATGATAGGAAAAAGATCATGGATAACCTATATTGATACATAGGGAAGAAAAATTTAGGATATACTTTTCCTTTAAATTTTATCCTTTTATGTTCAAGGATTACATTATTATACTTATTATTTATATATTCAATGAACCAAAATTGTACTTTATATTTATTATTTATTATCTGGGAAAAGGTAAACCCATTTTCAAAATGAATGTGATAGAAAATTTGAAGATTTCCTAAATAAAATTCTAAATATAATGAAACGGTTTCTCAAAACATCATGTCTGACTTTCATAACTGGATCAAGTTATGAATAATAATTTGTATTGTGTGGAATGACTTCCTCCTCTTAAGAGATAGAATGTTTTGGTCAAATCCATTATTTGAAAAGGCCTCCCATGTTTGGTGGTCAATTGTTTTTTTGGGGAATCTGATCAGTGGCGGGTACTGATCAAAAACATGATGTACATGGTGGAAATTTATTCCATGGTTGGTTGGAATTAACGAAAATGTTTTTCAAATAATTTTTATCTCTGGACCTCTTATCTCAATATGAAAAGCAAATTCCTCAGACATATGAAAAGGAATATGAGTTTGTTAGGGTGTATGATGTATAAATTACAAGGCTTGTAAGATAAACCTCCATATTTTTCATGAACAATGAAAGAAAGGTGGATCACTTCTTTAGAAAACTAATGTATAGTATATGAAAATAATTGGTGATTCAAGACATCAATTTTTATCAAAATATTGTCCATTTTTTCCTCAAAATTGAATTATAAATTAGTGTCTCTCATGGGTATGATGGCCCTAGTTAAAAAAGTAGAAGATGGAGCCTAATATGGGTGGATCCATAAAGAAGTCCCACGATGGAAGAATGACCAAATATCCCACGTGTTAGTATTATGGGAAGTAGCATACTATGAATTTTTTAAATGGAACTAGGAAATGATTCAAATGTGGAAAAATGAGTCATATGAACAAGAATTACCGAATGTATATGAAGAATTTTGTAATGTGGAATAATAAAAGAAGGTTCAGATCAACACTAATCCCGTAGTATAGTGTTTTAACTGCAAGAAACATTGGAATTTTTGAAAATAGTTCCCTAATACAATGATTTTTAGATGCAATCAACAAAAAAACCTCCAAATAATCAAGGAAGAGAATATGATATCACTACTACTGAGTTGAATCCAATTAATGATGTGGAGAAAAGTATGTTGGTCATTCAATTATTAATATTGAATTTATAATTTGATTCTATTTTCGTGCATTATTTCACTTCATTCATGTTAAGTAGACATATTCAATAAAGACCTCAATATTTAGTGGATGAGTTATCTATGAAAATATAAAATGGGGAAATTATTGAATCCAATATTTATAACTCCTCCCCAGTAAATGTTTTTGGATGGAACCTCCCAGAAAATATTTCCATTCTCCATTTGGTAGGGTTTTGTGTAATTTTGGGTTGGGATTTTTATCTTTATAAAAATCCATCGTTGACTATTGGGAGTGGGATTTCACTCTTCACATCCTAAAGAATCCTCTTATTCTATTCAAGTGTAAGGTTGAAGACGAATCTCTTTTAGATTAATCACCTATATTATTAATAATGTTGCCTTGTCAGAATGAATATCTAGGTCAAATTTTTGGGACAAAATACAATTTAATTATCAAAGAAATTTCCATTGTAAGGGGATATGATGATTTTTTCCCTAAAAAATTTCCTACACTTTCTCCTAATCGATGGGTTCATTTCCTAGTTGAACTAATTCTTATATCTCAGCCTATATCATAAACACCTTATATAAAGGCCACCATTGAGCTATAAAAACTGAATAAGTTGTTTTCTAGGAATATAGACAAGGGTTTTATATACCCAAGTGATTCGCCATGTGGTGTGACAATCCTCTTCATCAATAAGATGGATGGATCAATGCCTCTCTACATTAATTATCATGAGCTAAAAAAATCAGGACAAAGAATATGTATCCCTTTCCACAAATAGAAGACTTGTTCGATCAACTACATCTGTCCAATTATTTTTCAAAGATGGACCTTTGCCTGAGATATCACTAATTAAAGGTAATAAATGAAGATATTCACAAGGATACCTTTATAATGAGGTATATATACTATTACTTCAAATTAATTCCCAATTGACTCAATAATTCTCTAACAATATTCTTTGACATAATGTATAGAGTCTTTATATATTACCCTGAAAATTTTTGGTTGTATTTATTAATGATATTTTGATATAATCCAAGAGAAAGGAGGAACATGTAGATAATTTCCATGCAATGTTGAAGACTTTGTGAAGGGATAAAAAATATGAAAATTACAGAAAATATTAGTTATGGATGAATGAAGTATACCTTTTTGGGGCATGTTATCACCAGCAAAGGAATATTTTAGGGCAATTCTAAGAAAAATGCAGTGGAATAGTTTCCAAGAAAATATTTGTAGTAGAGTTCCATAGTTTCCTTGGTCTAGTATGGTATTTCCAGTTATTTTTGAAGAAATTATAACAATTTTTTAGCCCCCTATCCATGCTAAGTTGGAAGGGAGAAAAAATTTTCAAGTCTGCTGAATATGAATAGTTCTTTTAAGAGTTGAAAAAAGAATCATCACTACACAAATTATCACACAACAAATAAGCGGGGAACTATTTTTGGGGGTAAAACGGTGATTTAAAAATGGGATTTAGTTTTTTTACTAATTCATACTAATATAGTGATATCCTACACCTTAAGGTAGTATAATGTTCCTGACAAAAACTATCCTACATGTGATCCAAAGTTGGCGGATGTGATTTTGGCATTGAAATCTTCCAGCATTATATCTACAGGGTGAATTGTGGGAAATATACATATAACAAGAGTCGCAAAAATATATTCATATAGAAGGAGATTAATTTGTATTAGTGATTATTGTTGGATCTCAACGATGATTACACCTACTCAATCCAGTAGCATCCTAGTAATGAAAATAAGTTGGTAGATACTCTATGTATAAAGGATCCTACAACATTATCAATGATGAGAAATGAGAAGGATCCAATCTTATTAGATATAAAATAGATGGTAATGGGAATCATTAAGGGAGGAACATAGTAAATACTTTTTAAAATGATTGCTCAACCATCCCTCAAGGAGAAAATAAAGAATTCTCAAAGAAATGATATGGAATCTCAGAAAAGGGTGGAGGCTAAAAAATGGGAAATCCTTAGAGTTACAATTATATGAGGAATGATTTTTTAGATTTGTTTCACGAATATGTGTACCATCCAATCTATAGGTAAATAATGAGATTTTTAATGAACCCCATATATCATTCATCTATCTTAACCCAGGAAGCACAACTATGTATTAAGATATTTGAGTGAACTATTAGTGGGACAATATGAAAAAAGAGATCAGATAATATTCATCAAAGTGACTAGTATGTCAGAGAGTGAAGTTTGAAAGGAAATAATGTAAATTTTTGATTCAATAATTATCCATACCTACATGGAGGTGGGATAAAATTACTAAGTATTTTTTCACTAGACATCAAACGATATCTAGAGAAAGAAATGATATATTGGTTGTTGTGGAACATTTTTCAAAGAAAACACAATTTATCACAATTATAGATGAATTTAATTAGATAAAAGTTAATAGATAATCATTATATAGGTTTTAATTAATCATGGAGTACCACTATCAATTATACCTGATCAAGATCCGAGATTCAACTCAATGTTCTAGAAAAGTATTCAACATTCTCTAAGCACTGAGTCAAAAATCAAAACGACCCATCATCCTCAAAATGATGGCTAATCATAATGAATTATTTAGACAATATGAGATATGTTATGATCATGTTTTATGGAATTAAAATGAGTATGGGACCAATATCTTACTCTGGTCGAAATCTCTTAAAATAGTTGTATCCACTTTAGGTTCCAAATGACTCTATATGAATCCCTTTATGGGAAAATGTGCAGAACACAGACATGATAGGATTACATTAGTGAGATTCTATATCTAGGACCTGGAATTTTCGACAAAATGATAGAAATGTGAAAACTATCCAAAAAAACATCAAGGAAGCCCATAGTTAAAATTATAGTTAAGAAAAAAAATTGTTGACAGGACATCGAGTTTAAGGTTGGGGATAAGGAATTCCTCAACATATCACCATGGAATAGAATCTTGAGATTTGTGAATAAAGGTAGGATATGTCCCAGGTACATTAGAACCTTCAAGATTCTTGACCATGGTGGAGCTATTGTCTATCGACTAGAAATTATACCAACAATGTCTCAAAAAGGCGATATATTCCAAATATCCCTCTTGAGAAAGTATATATCACATATCTCACACAGACTAAAATTAGATGTGGTACCTTTGGATAACGGTCTATATTATGTGGTGTAGCTAGTGAAGATCTTGGATTATAGAGATAATATTATATGAAAAAGGAACACTCAGATAGAAAAGTACTTTGGCATAACCATATATACGAAGATGGAAATGTGAACTAGAGCAAGTGATTAAATAGAATTACCCACAACTTTTTTCACATTATTGTGAAAAACAATATTTCAAGGGAAAAATATTATAAAATGGGAAGAATGTAATGACTTAAAGATTTATCAATGGAAATTCCATTATCATAATTATACCATATAGTATAAATCACATTTTATCACATAAATGACACAATATAAACTTTTTAAATTAATAATGAATGTAATAAGAAGTATTTCTAGAACTTAAGGAACCTATACTGATGAAATAGTAACATGACATTTTGAGTAGTAATGCGAATCTTATGAATAGTAAACTAGATTATTGAATCATTACCTCACCTATGAAAGTATAAATAAAATTTATGCATAAAATAAATGGTAATGTGATATAATTATATCATATTATAAGAAAATAAGTGTTTTGAATATTATTATTTATGTTTTCTAATTTTTATATGTTAGGAATATTTTAATTTACAATTTTATTATTAATTTAATTATTTAATGGAAAATTTATTTTATTAAATGTATTACAAAATTAATACGTTGATGTATTATTATTTTAAGATAATTTTATGAGACCTTTATTAATTTCTCAAAGTGTTGTAAAATTTATTATAACATTAAAATCTGTATTTTTGTGTAAATGATGTTATTTTTAAATTAAATTCTTCATATTTTTAATATTTTTTTTCATAAAATGGAGTTTATTTTTTAATTCTACATGTCAAAAAATTGTTAGGTTGTAGGTATTTATCAAAAATAGTTTAATTTTTTGTCTATTTCTAAAAAACCACAATTTAGGATAAATCTAAATACATAAATTATGGACCCATATATGATGTAAGGATGATGTAAGCCCAAAATATCAAAATATATTTCATTATTTTACTATATTTGTGGATAATTATATAACTATTCATAGTCTAGTGCCACAATAAAAAATGAAATGTATAAAAATTATGAGAAAGCACCCCCTCCTCCACTATAAATACTACACCTCACCACCCATTCTCCTTTCACATCTAATGGATTGAAATTCTCCAAATTATTATCAAATAACCTCCCAATATCATCCCCCACATCTATGAGATATTTTTCTTTACAAAATTCCAAAAACAATCCCCTAAGGAAGTTCGTATTAAGATGGAATCAAGAGGTAAGTCCCTCATCCTTTTCTTTTAATTTCTTTTCATGTTCCGTTCATTTCTTTTTCAATCATCACATGACCTGAACCAAATGGTATGATAACTCTAGTACCTCACATATACTTTAATTATATTATTCAAATGTAATAATAAATCATTAAACCTCTCTCCTCTTCCTTTTATTGTAGTAATGATAACATCGTTCATGAAGAGTTAATTTATCTACTTCATGGATAAAACTTTTTTATTTTCCATTAAAGCCTCCAAGGAATGTCATAAAACCACTCATATGGTTATAAAAATTATAATATATGTATTATAGAATATATAATGTTATTTAGTCATTATATACTAATTATGTTAAATAATAAAACACAATAGGTTTGTTGTTAGAGAAAAACTGCCCAGAATAATCCAAAGGATTATGATTAACATATTCTCTAATGATTTATCCTCACCCAAAATAACCAAATGAAAAATATGATAATTTAAACTTCTATATTTTCATTAATAACTTATATCTTCAATTATCTATTTTTATTTCTATTTTACATGATTATCGAGGTTCTTATATTAGCAAACCAGTCATGAAAACTTAGAGAAGAATCACGCCTAAATGATGAAACTGAATATTGGTACCCATAAAAAGATACAAAAATGAATTTAATAAAAGTATAATAAATCAAATACATATATAAATTTTTATGAATGATTTAATTAATGGATTTACTTTTATGATCCAGGACATTAAGATCAAGTTAAGAACACCTTCAAATATAGTATAATGGATCATTTTTGAACAACCCTATTTCCTTTTGGTTATATTTTCTATACTAATTTCCCAATGTATGTCTTCTTTAATTTTATTTACATATTATAAATTATGTTAACATGTTCCAAACTCATGTATATAAATCATATAATACTTATTTTAGGGGTTATCACATGTTTTAATAAGTTTACCTTCAAAATTATTTTCTAAAATAAAAATCCATTTTGAGGGAACTACTTGATTTATAATCAATTTTAAAGTGCACTCCATAGCTTTTTTAACAAAAAATTAATTTTATAAAATCAATAATTTTATAATGAAAACTATATTGGTTCAATTATGATTTTATAAAAACTATTAGGTGTTTTTCATTTTAATTAATCATGAATGTTTTCTCTTAAACCGTAGTAATTATTTTCATTTCTAATGTCTCTTAAATACTCTATTCACTTAATTTTGACATATTGTGTCACTTTATATGCCTATATTTCTATATTAATGTCCATGTATGATTTAAATCCATCATTTCATGGACATCATTATGATATTCTATTTTTTATGCCTTATTGACTTGATTATAATACCTAATTCTTTTCAAATGGTAACCCTTATGTTTATGTTGGATTTTATATGTATGATTTATTATGTGGAAAAAATATTCATGAACATGTTATGATTGTTGTGACTAGATAGTGATCCAATTAATTGGGAAAATTTTAGTATCATGGGACTTCATGTGCAACAGTCTTGGTGGTTATCCTTGACTCATGCTCCTCCATGTGTAATGAGCCTTCATTCATGATAAAGACATGATTTATGTTTCTAACACATTACTTTGATTCTGTGATTATTTGATCCCATGTATTATATGTTATGATTCCATATGTTTAATATTGTTCCATTATTTTTTATATAATTATGTTATGCCTTCTAACCCATCTTCTAAACATTATTTTTATGTTTGTTCCCTTACTGGTATTTTTAGATCATGTCTTTTTTCGTGGTATCACTAGGTTATCCTATATAGATATAAGTTCTAAAAGGAATTTAGGATCATATAATGTATGATAATAAAGAAAAGTTGTATTTATTCCCATGTTTTTATTTTTATGTACCTAGTCTTCCAAAAGCACAAGACATTACAATCCATGGCTAGTAATTTGATAGTTAATTGTGTTTAAAATCATGAAATTGAAATTGAAAAAGGGTAGGGAATATGTATACAGTATTCCCACCAACGAATTTTTTATATTTACCCTTATTTTTGAAACAAATTTCTACCACTGGACATCATGTTGGATGGTGGATGGATAAAGAAATGATCATAATAGTATATCGATGATATATACGAGATGGTGATAATATGATCATGGAAAAGATGAAGATCAAACCCATTGTTTTTCTGTGAGGTTTATGTGTGACATAATCAGGATAGATTTGTGGAGAACATGAGTGTTGATGGATATATATACTGTGATAGACCCATTCTAATAACAGATAATGGTGAAAGGCATGATGGAGTGGGCATTGAAAATTATTGGCGATGGTAGATAAATGATTGAGAATATCTAAAATCTGGGTGAGAAACATGAGTACACAACATGTATCATAGAATAAAAAAAACTATTTACTCCCCTAGTTGTAGAAACTAGGGTGTTTACAATAGATAAGTATCACAAAACATTGACATATTCTATACGATGTGTATCCATATCTAGATATGTTGGTGTGTAGAAGGAGTACTCACACATGTGTCAATTTGGACCATAGATATCACATGGGGTAGTATGAGAACTCATGTACTCACAGTACTATAGGACATAACTTAGGTTAAAGTGTTAGCCTAAATGTTATCTTTGGACCACACAATGTGTGTCCAATAGATTTTTTTGTGTAGTCATGGACTACGCTACTCATCTTACAAGTGTTACATACTATGTTCACAAGAGAGTGTGACACACCATGTACCAATATAGACATGTAAAGAACCCTTATTTTAAATGAAAACGTTTTTTCAGTCACAAAACACATTACCTAATAAAATAATGCCTAATTTACAATATAATACATACCACGTAGTTAATAATTACATGAACAATGATGGTACCATTATTTTTTAGTGATTTGGTGAGGTGTTATATATTGATTACCCATATAATGAACACTTTTTACATTACTATATGTAGTGGATATCCCCTTTTTTCATTATCAAAACTCATATATGGATGTATAGATAGTGTATCCCGAGTTTTTTCCATGTTTAATTTTATAGTGAGCTTTAATTTGATATTAATAATGAAACATGATTCTATATGAGTAGTTTAAATTAGTTGAATCAAATAGATGAGGATTCACATTTTGTTATGATCTTTAATGTAGTGTTTGGTTTGGTACTACCTGAGAGTAATGGATATGTCAGGCTTCCAGTACCTAAAAACATTTATATAGATAGGATTTTTAGTCCCCCAAACACCATAGGGTGTGTGTCTTCTATATGTTGAGTCAGTACTCCACCATCAATGATCATGTTTGGGGTGTGGTTCATCCACTAGGGTTGGTACTCTCTTATCTATTTCATATCCATCTTCATTGTATGGTACCACTAGGATTGTTTCTAAGAGGCTACACTAGTTATTTGATTTGGGCAGTTTGGATGCTAGATCAGTGGCATGATTTTTGTGGATCAGAGACACTAAAACACACTCTATTTGAAAATGTGCCTTTGTTATGAGAAGGATTCCCTTCAATGATTATTACAGTGGTGTAGAAGATTAAGAAATTAATATAATTATGATTATATTAAGGACATATGTCTCCAAAACACCCCATACTATTTATCTTATGATTGAGGAAACATTTGTATATTGAGCTTAGGGTTTATTAAATCTTCAATGTTCCATGATTCCCAATTTAATTATGTTTCATGACTCTCAATGGTAAGAGTTGTGATGATTAGAACCTTCATTTCATACTTGATAATAATTAAGGTATATCATATCTATAATATCAATACATTTCATTAATTTAGTTACTCTTTCGTGCTGAGAGATTTAATCTAACTTGCTATTATAGTTTTCCTTCTTCTTATTATTCTTGGTCTGCTATCATACCAATATTTTAGTAGAATTGTCCCATTTTTTTATTTTTTATTTTCAAAGTGTTCTACTGGGTGTATTTATACACACTAACTCACATTAATTGGTACGTCATATTTTATGTCTTTCTAGATGATAAACACATTAAAAAATTGACTGCATAAAAATAGAGCTATTATATCTTACTTAAATATAAATATTTGAGATGATTGGAAATGCATTATGGAGCATGATGATTAATTATGTTGTAATTGACAACTAATGTAGGCATGAAATCTTAAATTACATGCATTGTGGAGGATATTTTTAAGGCCTTTTGTCCTATAGATTTGTTAGATTTTCTATTTACCTGGTTTTTGAATAATGAGAAATACATGTACATATTGCCTCATTCATTTATTATATTTTTTTCATCCAATTATATATATATACATACATATATATATATATATACTATCAGTGTTTTTAGTTTGTATTAGGTTTAATATAGGTTATTATTTTCGGTTTTTAAGGAATATGGACACCCATGTTGTAAGTTATATCTACTCAATGCTAGTCACCGTCCCCTGTCTTATTATATTTGGGATTTGGGAGGAATAATCAATCCACTACCAACCCTGGTAAGGCCTCAGTGGTCTAAGTCATGTTAATAATGATAAAAAATGTCTCCTAAAATTAATAATTTTCTTTGTGTTTTATACACCCTCAGTCCCACTAATTCCACATAATTCTAAAAAACCTTCACTAAATCCCTTATAAATTCATTTTATTAAATTTTCAAATATATTTTCTTGGGGATATTAATATGTTACTTCTTGGTATTGATTTGTTTCCACCAAGGAAGATTTTAGATAAATTCGTTCTTTTTGAATAATTATATTGATTCTTATTTCTTTGTTTACTATTATATACATTAACTAAGTTCTTTTATGACCCCAATTAATGTCAAAAAATCATGTTTTCTCTTCTTATTTTTGGAAACATAAATATTTTTCATTGATATATGACTTATCAAATAAATATAAAGCACATTATTTTCTCATGGATTTATTTTATGATTATACTTGATCAATGCTTCATTTCTTTATAGAGTAAATGATTTTGAGAATATTATGATGTGACATGTGGAACCATAATTATATATCTATATAAAGTGTTGAATAAGGTATTAGATCTCATTATATCATTATGTGTAGACATGAAACATTTAACTTTGTCAATAATTTTGTGCATGGAAGAGATGAATTTTGTTTATTCCATAATGTTATGTTATCATAATAATGATTCTCTATTTATGATGTTTCATTTTTATAATTTTATTCACATTTAATATTTGCATGATTATTATTATTATGATCATAATATTGTAATATTATAATGAATATTTTTATCACCAATGTATTCAACTAGATCCAGGCCTCTAGTTCTGCACTATTATACCTATAAATATCCTTTTATATCACACATTCAATTATAAATTCCCATAGGTGATCATATTTATTAAGTGGATGAAAGAGCCCTATAAGGGACTATATTGATTTTTTTAAATTAATATTAATGTTTTATATGTTTTTAGATTTTATAAACATTATTTTTTAGAGATATTAAACCTATTAATTATAGTATTTATAAGTATATTTATATTTTTAATAAAAATAATATAGTAATCATATATGTAGGGTATTTCAACATAAATAAAGGTACCTTACATTATGATTATGGATATTTAACATCATGTTTAGTTCAAGGTATTATAGGTGAGATGTGAATGAGTGAGGAATCATTTGGTGATGGTTGGTACTAAAGGATAAAGACCATTGAGGTTTCCTGGATTTAATTTTATCATTACATACTAATATCGTAGAATGGTATTAGTTAAAAAATTATTCACGTGGATCTCAACCCAATATGATATTATAGTGAATCCTTGATAAATGAATGGGCTAATGAAACTTGTCACTACCATTGCGTGGGTTCTTTATTGGATCTGGATGGGTCATTAGGTCTGTGATGGAATATGATGACCTGAGTTTAGTATATGATTTTATTATTAATAGTTTTTTGAAATAAATTATGGGGATAATATAATTTCTATGCGGTCCCTTTATGTGAAAATTTTGGAAAATTATAATTTTGGGTATGCATAAGATTTGGGGAGAAAAATATGTGAGTACTTGGTTATTTGGTTATGGATTGATAATATTTTATATAGTTTAAATGGATTATTTTATTTCTATTTTCATTGTTCTTATACCACAAATGGTATATTTTTGTGGGAGTTTAATAATTGAATGTATTATGTGGTAATAATGAAAAAACTATTCAAATATTTAGAATTCATTATTTATATGTCGATAGATATCATAAATCATTTATGGAAGTTGAAAAAATAAATAAAGGATATTATATAATGATATTGGAATATAAAAATTAATTATTATGGGAATGAATTGGGATTAGAGCATCAATTATTATTGTAATGTTCATTCCAGGGATTGAGATTGTTTTGGTAGTGTTAAATGAGTGATTTAATAGTCTTTTTGATATGCTCTTTGGATGAAAGGGGTATTTTTAATGATTGATTAAATTTAAGAATCATTATAGTATAACTAATGCTTTATATAACAATAAATCATAGCAAAGTTTTATGATTTGGATTTTAAATAATTCGTTAGTAAAAGATGAATTGTGGTATTTATTTAGCTATTATTCATTTGGTTTTGAATTGGGCTTCCATTTGAATATTTAGTAGGTGTGAATAGTTTTCAATTTGGGTTAAGAAACAAGTTAGTTGATTGGTTGTGTGAATAGTTCCTTAAAATAATATTTTACCATAGAAAATATAAATAAAATTTATAATAAGAAAACTCAACATAAGAATATATTAAAACATTAAAATTATCTTATGTGTGAGGTTTTAAGTTTTATTAACTTTTTAAGGGAGTTTCAGGAATGAATTATTGATATTGAATTTAAAAAATGGTGTTTGCTGTATGTAGTTTAGTAATCAATCTAATTTTTAAAAGATGAATGGTGTGAAACTATTTTGAGTTAGAAGGAAGGGTAAATTTATTTATTTATTTTTAATTTATGGATTTAATTTTGATGAGATATTTAAAATTTATGAAATATTTTAGATAGAAGTGATATAAAATAATAGAGGAAATGGGTTTTTAATAGCCTATGATTTTGTTGTATACATTCCAAATAAATTACTCTTTTGGATTATGGTTAGGTGTTAGTCATATGTCACATTGATTGTGAATAGGTTATATAGTTTTATAGTACATTTATTTTAGCACATAATGACATGGGATTATATAATGTTTTCAAGGTATGAATTTTGATTCTATTTCCATGAATGTTATGGAAAAAAATACCATTTTACCCCCATGAGTATTTTTTCTGTTAATGGGGATTCCTTTTGGGTGGGAGAAAGTTGAACATAAACATTGCATAAGGAAAATATTATAATCTTGGTATCCATTCTAGTTTTTGGATTAGAATAATCATGATTGCTGGGGGAGTTTTACCACTCACTATTACTATTTTTGTTTAATATATTTATAAGTATCTCATTAATCTTTGATAGAAAAACATTTATAGGATCAAAATTTAATTATCCAATTTTATTGGATAAAATAACAAATAATTGAACATAATTGTGTTATAAAATTAGATTCGGAATTAGTAGATGATAAAAATCTATTTATTACTTAGGATAAAGTGTGAAGTGTTTCTTTGATGTTTTTAAAGGTGTTTATATGTTCTTATATGTTGATGGATGTTTTATGTGGTAAACAATGGTGGAATAAAATAGGGGAGGGGGAATAAAATGTTAGTGTAATGGTTCAAGAGACCTGTAGATGTACCACATATCATAGTTGATTCTATGTTCAAATTAATAGTTTGAGAGACTATTAATTAAGACCATCCATGTATTAAAAGGGTCCAAAATATTTGGAAATTCTTCTAAAATCATTCTATACCCCTCATCTTGATCCTTGACACATAGAGAACCTTATTAGATGATCGTTTTATATAGATTTATACTTTTTAAAAACTAATTAATATAAGGTAATACCTCTACTATCACTTTTGTTGTAATCATTTCCATCCTCTTATTTTGGTGGCTAGATGTAGGATATTTTTAATGAGAGTTTTAGTGAAAAATCATGAAACCCTATTAGAGGTTAGTTTTTTCTATTAAATGATACTAGAGTTTATTGTGGCCTGTTTAGAGGTCATTGGTTTCATCACTCATAAAAAATTAACTAATTCTTGGTATTTATTCAATTAATTCTTATTTAGTATTTCAATCTATCAGTTTATGGCTAAAATAATAGATTTTGTGATTTCAGATAAATTAAGAGATGAAGAAGACTTCATATTGGTCAAGAAATCTTAATTTAAATCTTTAGTTATGATTTTATTAGGTGGATTATCATTATATCTATTATGTGACAAATTTTATTTTATTACATGTATTAATTTTTAAATTATTTTTATTGATTCAAAAATTATTATGAATGTGGTTTGATACATTATGATAAATGGTGTTGGTGTCTATGAATTTCATGGAAAAAGAATGTGGATTTTCAAAATGTGTGATTAGTTTCTATAAAATTATGAATTCTAGAAAATGTTGTTTATAATAAAATTCAATATATTTTGTTGGAAGTTTAAAAAATTTAATAAAGGAAAATTTTCTTTCATTTTTTCGGAATTTATCTAAGTGTGTCTGTGGGGGGGAAGGAAAATAAAAAATTTATTGGATTTTGTAAACTATTTACCAAAATTTGTAAATGAATATACTAGGGTTTCATTGTGATTTTAGGTGGAGGGGATTGTGTTTTTTAATTTATATGATTTTAAAAATGTTATAGAATGTTTGGGTTATTTATTTTGAAAATAAATATACATTGTTTGTGATTTATATGTTTATATTTGATTACATGAAAATTCTAGAGGTTGGGGATAGTTTCATAAAATGTATACGAGAAATATTGTTTTCACATGGGATGAGGGAATATCGGTTCATTGAGGTAATCCTAGTGAGTTCATATAGGCACTAGGTACACATGTATCATGGTATACTTATAAATTTTTATCATTAGTTTGAGTAATAGAAAAAAATTTAGGGTATTATTGTTTGGATATAATTACGGTCGTCGTAGTTGAGAATAGTAGTGGTTGTGTTTTCTATTATTTTTGGGTTATTGGTAGGATTTATATATTCATACCTAGATATTTATATTTATTTTTACTTTATATATTCTTTTATATAATTATATTCAGTTTTCCCCCTAGTATTTTATTTTCAAGAAATCCTTTATATATGTAACTCTATGGATAACCAATTCACATGACATGTGGTGGATGTTTATATAAATTATTGCACATGAGCCTCAGTCTGGTTGGTGAGGACTTTTATGTGCATATATGAGACCTAGGATCAAGTCTGGTCCAAGGCATAATTTTCGGGTTACTATAGTTTGACTATAGCAGGTACTGTAGCGGGAACTGTGCATTACTGTAGGAGGTACTATAGAAGGAATTGTAACAGGCACTGTTTGGAAGTGTAGCAGCTGGGAATTTGCCCTCATTTAGACCTTCAGGCCACCGATTTGGACCTCGAGTCATTTAAGTACTTTGGGCCACCAAAGCCTTCGAGCCGGTAACGCCTTCGGGCCACCTCAAGGACTTTAGGCCACCTTAAGTGCCGATGAAAAACAGACATCCTACAAGGAACAAGCTCTATAATATGGACGATCAAGGAGCTTCCTCCAATGGAGAAGCTACAAAGATTGCATGAATGAGAGGGTATGTCAACTGCCATCGGGAAAAGCCTGTTCATGCATGGGATAGGCTAGCCGAACAGGCATGCGAAGGTGGAGGGATGATTTCACAATGAGGATACTAGGGAGGAGCAGTTCCAAGTAGTTAGTCGGGGTTGTATATAATGTTCGAAGCCTACAGGAAACGAATTCCTCTAAGGACTACGGTCCATGTAATAATTACATCTATGAGCCTTGTAAGGGTTCCATCTCACCCCTTGAAATGTGGATTATCAAAAATCAATAAAAAATGAAGGACTTCAGGCCGTTGAAGGATAATTTATACAAATTATTGAGCATTTATTGGCTGGGGGAAGACACCAAGGGTCAAGTTAAATTTCAATTCAATTTAGGGTTATTTTTTATTATTTTTGGATGCCTAGGTGTAACAATCAAATAACAAAGAGTTATGACAACAGGTTATCATCTCAATGACTTTTAATATATTGATTATTTAGCACATTGACATGGGTTATAGGTAGAACCTATTGAAGTCAATGTAATAAAAATTAAAAAACATCAGATGGATAATCTGAATAATTTCTTAGTGTTTTCTCTACTGGGATATTATTAATCATTTTTTGAATGGGATGATAATATTACTCTTATAATGTAAATTTTTTTACATTATATTAAATTTTATTTTAAAAAAAAGATAATTACATGGTTTCATGTTATGTCAGAGATCGTTCACATAAAATCACACTGAAACTAAATGGTATTAATATAAATATATCATCAAGACATGGATCCCAGTAAACTAGTGCTCCGAGATGGTTCTCCATAAGGCCTAAAGCATGTCTCTTTATACAAAAATGTGTACCAACTACTAGTGAGGGCCTATAGAGTGTCCGTGTAGAGAATATTTACTCATATCAGTGTAAAAAACATTAGAAATTATTATATATTAACCAAATAATTAAATAAACAGAGTTTGGAAGCTATAGGTATACTAAAATGAAAGTATTATGTAATAATTAATGAATTTAAATAATGTTCTCAATATCCATGTCATAAATAAAATACTGGTCACCCACTATGATAACTATACATACATGATAACATAAAGAAAAATAAAAAAAGTAAATGTATATCCTAGTATATCTAACAAAAATGACATACCCCATCTCCAAGACCCCACATAGATTCTCCATCCCAATAAAAGAAATCTACATGAGTGTCTCTTCATCACCATTAAACATTGGGCATCAACCCCATCCATCACACAATATTTAATCAACCTAAAAAGAATATATTAGACCATGAACCACAGAAAGTCTCATTTATAGGTCAGATAAATAATCTCAGTCGTACACCACAATGAAGAACCTATAAATTCGTTGTTATGAGTGCATGATCATCAAATATGATTAGCATAGTTATGACAAAACTGGAAATGTTAAATAAAGTAATGTACAACAAAATTTGACCCTTGAGTTTGTTAACCCTTTCAACTGGGAAATGTGCCATCATGTATATATATATTTGGGTATAAATATTACCATATATATATATATATATATTAGTAAGGTGAAAATAAACTAAATCAATAGTTGTCAATCCAAGGGGTTTGTAATCCAGATCGTCTTGAAATCATATGAAACAGATATTGAGATATATTTCATACCACTGAAGATATTTATAATAAGTAGATCCATGATTCATTAATACTAATCAACAATGCCTTCATTGGACAACACCATAAATATATTTAGTCTAACTATGTTACCCTTGAGGGTTACATGTCTTTACCTTAGGAACACCCATACTCACCTCCAAATAATTTAATTAAGGATTCCAGGTAATCACTATACATTCTTTAAATAGTCACTGATCTAGATTCCATACCACTCAAGCCATGTAAATCAAGTCTGACGTTTGTTCATTTGTCTCGGTTCATAGGCAAACATGAAATCATGACTCTAATGATACGTAGGGGTCTATGGAATGCCCTATGATTCTAATTACATATATAGTATACATTAATATAAATTGATGAAAAATCCATTCTATGTAAAGTATGTTGAGTATAGTTTTAGTGCATTCACCCATCCTAAGGGAGCATCATAGGCATACCTTGAGAGATAATAATCATCCATGAGTGTCCATAAATAATGTGAATTAACATTTTCAACACCATGCTCAAGTAATTAACCCGGGAGATAATATACATCCAAGTAGGTTGAATACCAAAATATATAGGGACTACATGCTTGAAAATCATAATAATTGGGATGCTATGAACAACTATCATAATCATAGGGGAATACTAAATAAGTATCACAATCTATGGGGTTGAAAATCTAGATCATGATGAGTTCTAATGGAAATCCCAAAGGTATAAATAAAAAATATTATAAGACCAAAACTAAGAAGTACATATGGGAATTCCAATGATCAATGTTGTGTCATTCCAGACTCATCGACCAATTATAGGAATCACAAAGAGTAATAATTTCTACATAAATAATATAAAAGTGAATGCATAACCAAAAGAGTGAGGGTTGAAAAATGAAAAATATGACGAATAAATCTACTAACTATTGGTATTAAAATTATGTTATGGGTTATAAGGTGAAACCCTCTACTAAATCTACCATGACCTTACCTACTACCTCATGGTTGGTCAGACACTAGGGCACCCATTGGGTCCCTTAGGTGAAAACACTGGAGTGACATCCTACATGGGATCCTCAATGTCTTCCCATAAAAAAGGTATAATTATTTGGATTATATAAGTTATAAAATATGAAGATCCTTCATACATATGATACTCAACAAGTGTAACTGAAGTCATCCTACACCATACCATCTATGTTGAAACATAAGTGGATAAATCCTGCAGGGGATCCTTAGAAATAATAATTCAATGGAGTCATCCTACATAAGATCTTTAGATTGAAGTAGGTAAGATAATTCATACAACATGGGAACCTATAAAATTGTAAATAGGTAGGGGATCTTATAAGGAATTACCTTTGTTATCATGTAAGTGAATGATCTCTATAGGGGACCCTTAGAAACAAGAGTATGGTTTGGGAATTATACACAAGATTTTCATGGTCAAATGATAAGAAATTTTTTTTCCAAAAAGGAAAACTATTACAATACCATTCAACAAATATAGCTCATGGACTCCCTAAAATAAAGGGCATCACTCTATAGATATATCTAGATTCAACTACCAAAGGATGAACCTCTCCAATTTTTAAAAATCCTATAACACAACATAGGATTCCTCAATGAAAATCAATGGTTTCTCCATCATGATGTATGTGGAAATATACTCAAAATGGATGAATCATGTATAAAATTAATACATTTTTTTGAAGATACAAATAACAATCGAAAGGGTACCAAGGGAGGAGTAGACGACATTTATAACATAATAAAAAGAGTGTACCTTTTAATCCACACATGGGAATGTACTTCATCCAAATATGAATTTCAAAACAAAACTAAATGACATGTAAGATATGTACATGACATGAACCGTATATAGGGTACCTTCTTGTGTACCTTAAATGGTTTGAAAATGTGTCCATTACAACTTTGTACCTCTACATAATGGGTATCCAACTTGGGGTCTGGCTATGTAATCTATAGGGCCAGGCTCCCCTACACAGACTATCTAGATAGGTACATAGCTACATGGACATGTACCAGAACTTGAAATTTATACCCTATACATGGATTTCACTTCTAAAAATATCATCTCCTTTTAATGGTATGAACACACTATGTGTGTTTCTAAGACACATCCTGTGTCATTAGAATTTATAAATGGGAAACCCCTCAAATCAACCAGAAACCCTATTTTTATCCACAATAAGAATAAAATGACCCTAAATGGGTCCTAAGTAGTAATAAATGGTATTTAAAACAAAAAATTTGTATAACTCTAGGTATTTATGTAAAAACATAAAAATGAACAAACATTGGGTATAATCTGCAAACGATTCACCCATTTCCACAGTCTATGATTATTGCATGATTATATGACTCCTCCCGAGCTTCACGAAGAAAACTCCCTTACTCAACCTCTTTATATATATTCCAATATATATTTTCATTCTTATTCTCCTGAAGGGAAATCCCATAGGTTATAGAAATGAATCCATGAGAGAATAGATATTGGAAAACGTGAAAAAAACAAAAAAAATAAAATTGAAATAGATTGGTGACGGAGCCCAACCCTAATGCCAGACATGATTTTAAGGATCTCCAAAAAAAACCAACCCACTACATACTCAAAAAATAGATTATCTGAATATAAATTTCAATTAAAATTGTACATTCTAAAAAATTTGTTCAAAAAAATAAATATTTAATTAAATAAATTAAATACTAATTATTCCAGATAAATTCCAAATGTTCAGAATTTTCCAAACTCATTTCTAAGGATAACTGACCTATTTTTGGAACTAAAGGAGTATTCATAAAAATTAAACTGAGGTCATATAATAGAGTAAAATAACCATTCTACTATATACAAGTATCTGAAAAGAAAAAATCAATTTTTTTCTCAAATTTCTAGTCCAAAAATACATGATCTATTACAATATACCATCCACAATCCTTATAATCTCAAATAGTACATGGTGGGAAATATAATCCATGATCAAATCCCAATAATATTCACAACTACACTAACTTGACCATCCAACGATAGGTCTTTCAACGCTAACAACTCTTATATCAAGGAAGATGTTTAACCGCTATCGATCTTATAGTCCCCACAATAGGAATACCATTATCAACCCCTTGAAACAACAAATTTCTCATAAAGGGACATCCTCAATCCATAAATAAATGTGTTGAATTGAATATCAATACCTCTTATACCAAAGGGCCAACACAAAATCATTAAAACACCACCCCTTTCCACTTTATGAGAACAAATTCCATGAAAATGCCACATATAAATAGAAAATTTGTTTCCCAAACCTCAAATGTCCAATGGTGCACCCCCAACTATATGGATTTCCTTACATCACACCTCAAAACAATTCTCAATAGGTTCCTTCATCACACTAGGAACAAAATTTAAAATAAAAGAATCTTGGTGTATAGTCAATGCTCTCCCATCATACACATGTAAATTTCATTATATAGAACATGATTTTATATAAACCGGGAGTATGATAAGATTATATTGATAGGAAGGTATATATCTCTCAGATCCATGCTCACTATCCTATTAAAACTCTACCAAGATTAGTCAATGGTAAAACTACCTCACACAACCTGATTTTATCCGTGATGTATCGTCTTCCATGGAGGGACACTTTTTAACATTTTACATCTATTGGATAAAATTCCTGTTGTATATCTTCAATCTCATCTACTATCTTCTCACACATGGCCACTTATAAATTTAAGATATATGTAGTTCCACAAATAATTTATTTATACCATTTCTATCTATAACAACATAGCAGGTGTATAAACCCATACCACCCAGTCATCACCCACCTCATACGCATGTGAGTCATATATTATATGTTTAAGAAGACCCTGTAACACAAAAAATCATTCTAATTAAACCAAAATCAACCATTGAACCCCTCTTCAGAATCAAGTACCTCACTCATGCCATGATTTTTTCCATGACCACCAATCATATGATGTAGTTTCTAAAATTCATGTATATAATGTGACACTAATGGTTAAAAGGGATAGACACAAAAGTATTATTATCTGTTGAATCTAATGTCAGAACACAATATCCCAAGGTGATTTCATTGAAAAAAAGGAATAAGCATGACTATATCACAAAGCATGATCAATAACTATGAATTAGTCTCAAACAAGCATATATACTAGATCACTCTCTAAAAATATATTCATAAACTCGATAATATGCTACTATCTAACTTCCCTTAATCAAACTAAATGTTTACTTATAATGGTCGAACTCTGGACTAAGGGTATCTAGGAATCCCACATTTCCATAGTAATCATGTCTCATGGGGTGTCATCCAAACACCATTCTCAATGTAAGAAATATAATTACAATGTCAGCCTTATCAAACCGGGTATAGATGACACCGACTTATCAGGGGGTCGAACTATCATCATTGTCCTAATAGGGCCCTAATCCTCATTGAGTATCCTCTTAAGGATTTATCCCTAAATTATCATGATAAAATGTATGAAAAATTATGAACCCACGCCCACTAGGAATATTCATATGGTAATCCCAACTTGAGGTTCCATTAAATATATATGTTTATGTTTCTATTGACATTACACAAATAAACCTGACAAGATCACCCAAAACAAAAGCATCAGCTTTTGAAATTGACTTATGATGGTAGACAATATGTGAAAAGCATCAACTCAATGATATGTTTTATATCATTTTCATCATTTAGTTAAGTAGAATTCTATTCAAATATATGATAGAGACACGATATATGTTGTCACTAACACTTAAAATAAGATAAAATAGGAAGAAACACTCTACAAAGGGTCCATCAATGGGAACCATGTACCCTAACAACTTAATATAGTCACTCAAACTCATTTACATGAGGATTAAGTAATAATCTTGACCATAAAACATCTCAAAATAGATCCACATAACCTTCCATCAGAAGTAAATATATTAAATTCTGAAAAATATAGTAGACAACCACCAAGAACCAATATGATAAAACACCATATAGGTTTTTGTTGACTTGTTACACAATTTAACTCCACTGTTAGTAATAATCACACACTAGAATAACTACAATATGTCAATATTACAAGCCATATATGATGCTTGAGGCACCTCTTTCCTTTAATGTACAAGATTTAGAACCTATCATTTCCCTCTTTCCAATGGTACAAGAGTTTGGAATCCTTAAATAGATACTTTCCAGTTATATGAGATCCATAGATCCAAAATAAATAATAAAATCTACTAAAACATGCATAGATAAATAAAATACTATATACAAATTTATCATCACAAATCAGAATTGCAATCCCATATCCCATGAAACTAGGATTGCTCACCGAAACATGTGTTATCGACACACTAGTCTAATATTCTTCATATGTTTTGTTACGTTTATAATAATCATATATAAAGTTTCCCTAATAGTAATATAATTTGAATGGAATAACTAAAATACCAATATGAAATTTCCCGACCTATATTCCACTAAACCAGTACTCTATGTAAATTTTCTACAATGCCTCAAGCATGCCGCTCTATATACTAGGGGATGCTGACTAGTTGAGGGGGCCTAAATTATTTCCCTAGAGAGAATATAACTTCGCATCAGAGTAAAAAATAGCAGAAATAACTAGATATCATTAAAATTTGTAAATAAATAGCATATATAAGTAGTAAAAAAACCGAAATAATAACATTTTCTAATTATAAATTAAATGACACAAAATCCCAAACATCCATTTCATACATAAAAAACTAGTCACCCACTGGTCCAACCAAACATAAAATATTACATTATGGAAACTTAAATAAATGTATTTGGATCTACTTATAAATCTGAGGAAAAAATCATAAATTGTATCAAAGACACTACCAAGCTACTCCGACCAGATTAAAGGAATATACATGAGCGGAACCACTCAATCAAAAAACTATGGGCATCAGCCCTATCCATCATCAAATATATACTCAATATTAAAATAAAAATTAAGATCTACACACACACACACACACACTATGGTGCATGTATAGTTTTGAGAAATAATCTCAGTAGGGAGTCCAATGATTTACCTATAAATCTATTTTGATAAGTGTATTCTCATAAATATTCTCTGCAAAGCAATAACAAAATTGGAAATGCTATATAACTTAAGTAATGTGAAACCATAGTCGATCCTTGGGTGTGTGATCTTGATCAAATGGGAAATGTTTGTTCAAGTATTTATATATTTATATGTATATATATTACCATATATATATATACATTAGTATGGTGAAAAATAACATAAATTAATAGTAGATGATCCTTGGTTCTATAATGCCACTCGGCTAGACATCCAGTGAAAGTGGCATTGAGTCGGGTGATGAACTAATCCGGCCATTTAGAAATAGATGATCCTGGGTCCTTAATCCTATTTGACAACAACTCCTTTATCATGTTCTAGAAATATCTCTGAGCACAATATGTCACCGTAGGGGGACACATTTCATTACACTAGTTTCACCAGTACTAACCTCCAATCTCTTTACTAATGGATTCTAGGTTATAACAGACTTTGTGTGAATGGACACTGATCTAGATTCCATTCCACTAAACCCATTTAAATCTTGTCTAATGTCTTAGCCTTACGTTTTGGTCTATATGTGGTAATTGAATCATGACCTAGATAATCACTAACCCTTAGGCAATCTATAAAGAATGCAATCTAGATCCATATACATGCTTGGAATCTAATGATATAGACATCTCAATAACCCACATGTAGTTAAGTCTGTTATGTTTAGTGTTAGAAATCCAACCAAACCTAGGAAGCATCCTAGGTTTAACTCTTGAGAGTGTAATCATCCATGAGTATACATCAATGATTTTGAGGACCATTCCCAACACCATTTTCAAGTAACCGACTTCGTATAGCATAATCATCTCCATCACTCAATTATCATAGTTAACTAGGACACAACATAAACAATTATAATCAAAGGGGAAACATTATTGTGTATCACAATCCAAGATATTCAATTATTGGGTATCGTAATCAATATGGTTCAAAAGATGGACCCCACGAAGTAAATTTGGAAATTCCAAATGTGTATATAAAAATATTTAGAGAATTATCCCTAGGATGTTCTTATGGGTATCCCAGTGTAAAATTACATATCGTGTTCGTATCATAGTCCAATACTAGGATAAACCTATGGTAATCATCACTACATTAGCAGTAAGCAAGATAATGCATAAACCAAAGAGTGAGGGTGTATGAATGCCTAAACCCACCAATATGTCCATTTCCACTTGGGATCACTAGTTAAATATGGGTTTTAAAGTGACCCATGCTGCCATCTATACCCAAACAAGATTTACTATCTCTAGGTCAATAAAACACTTGGGTACCCATAGTGTCCCTCAGGTCTAAACACTATAAAGGAATCCTACATGGGATCATTTAAGGCTATAAATAACCAAAGGTACCCCTATTGGGATAGAATATTTCAGCACATACATAAATCAATCATACTCTGGATCCTAAATAATATTAAACAGAGATATCCTACAACTAATCATCTTGGTTAAAACATATATGAAGGCATCTGATAGGGGATCCTTGTAAATGGTATATCTACAGAGGAATCCTATATAGGATCTTCAAAAAAGAATTAGGTAAGAGAAGGAATCCTAGAAAGGATCCTCAAAAAGAGAAAATATATAGCGGGATCCTACAAGGCATTCCCTAAGTCTGCATGTAAGTCAAGGTGTTTGACATGGGACCCTCAGAAAAACTATTATGAGAAGGGAATCATACACAGTATCCTCTAGATCAAATTATAAGATGAATTGTATTCCTAAAAGGAAATGTAATTGAAAAATATACTATACATATGGATCACATACCACCTCAAAGCAATTGTCCCACTCTCAGAAGGTATTTGGATTCAATTATAATAGAGAGATCCTCTCTATTTAGTAAAAGTACATAAACATCTCATAGAAGTCCTCAATCACATCATAGAATTCACCATCATGATCTACATGAAAAGATACTCAAAATAGACTAATCATGTGTATTATTAGGACTTTGGGGAATGAATATATGAAACATCCTCGAAAGGATATAAATGAAGGAGTACACGACAGATATACACTGTAACCTGAAATGTACCCTTGAAGCCTCACATGGGTATGTAATTTAGCCTAAAATGGAATGTAAAACCAAAGTACATGTAGTGTAAGACATGTAACCAATTTCTAACATACATGGGGTACATTACCATGTACCTAACATGGTCTGGATATGTATTCTTCCTGACCTTGTACCTCTATACATCATGTATCCAACCCACGATCTGGCCATTTATTCCACATAGCTGAGTTCCCTACACGGGCTATCTGGACAGGTACATGGATATATGGTTGAGTAATAGGACATGTTTTTTAAACCCTATAATTTTTTTTCTACTTATAAAAATATCATATTCCCTCAATGGGACATATATACAAAATGTGTTCTTGAACTATGTTATCAGGATTTTTGAATGGTTAAACTGTTAAATCATCCCACAACATAGTTTTTATCCCCAAAATATATATATAAAACCTCGAGATATATTAATTAGTTATATATGGAAATTAAAAATAGAAATTTTTTAATATATTTTTATTTTTATAACATAAAAAAACCATCCTTCGAGTGTATTCCTCTGAAGCATTGCTCGTATCCATGGTCCATGACTACTACAAGATTATCCCGGTCCTTCCGAGATCAGTGGAGGAACCTACCTTCGTCTTCCAGTTTTTCTATACCTATTCTATTTTCGTCATAATAACATGAAGGGTAATCCAATTGGGTTTATGCAAGAACCCATTAGTTAAAATAGAAATGAAAATATTAATAAATAAATGTAGTAAAAGAAAAGAAAAAGAAAAAGGGACCCGAGCCTGACCCTAGTGCCTGACATGAGTATATGGTCCATGCTAGAAAAGTCCATATTTTGGGATCAATAGTGAAAAAATAATATTAATCCCATGCCCCATTAAAATGATACCTTCGAGTGAACATGCGAGAATAAATTAATATTTAATAAATTATATTAAATATTAATTATTCCCTAAAAACATAAATGGCATGGAAGTATAAGAAACATCTATTCGTGGGTAAAAACTATATTATAGAGATTAACAAGTGGTTTTAAAATTTATCTGAGATCATATTCAATGTGAAAATGTCAATTTTACCCCTTAAAATCATTTTAAAAGAAAAAAAATAAAATTTATTCTCAAATTTCCAGTCCAAAAAAACATGGGTCCTTACAATACTTATGTGACTTATTATACACTTTATCCATTGAATGGCCTAGAATATGGAGGTGCATGATCATTTTGTATAAATTAGATGTATACCTCCTGTAAATTATGATAATTAAAAAATATAAATGAGACAATAAATTGGGGTTTTGTTCATTCATGCATCACATTACTACTTAATTTTATAGACAAAAGAAAAATGATTATAAAAAAATGTGGTGATTAAATAACAAGATATAAATTAGATCATCCTTATGATATTATAACGTAATAGAATATCAAAAATCATGATTTTTATAACACTATTATCCTATCATATTATTCTGTATGGGTGACTCATAATGGATTAATAATAGAAATTTATTATCATGGAATTAAAAATAATATGGTGGTCGAATTATAGTGGTTATAATTAGAGTATTATTCACAATTAAAATAACATAGCATTAATTATGTATTTCATATTATGAAATGTTTGGGAGTTTAATTATTAAGGGAATCAAAAACATTCAAAGAAAATCCCATTTACTCAAATGTTATAAAATTATTTAATAATTCAAGGGAATCAATAATTGTCTTAAAAGCACATATATATATAGAGGTGTTTGATGATTTGAGTTGATGTTTTTTTACATTCAATCATCTCTTGAGATTATACATCCATATTCCCCACCTTTCAATGAATCCTTTCTCACCCCCTTTACTAAAATAGGTACTCAGACATCTTAAGTGAAAGAGAGTCCCATCCGAACATCAGTTGATTCTTTTAATCCATGGATACACCATAATGGTGGAATTTCATTGGCTAAAATTGTGGTATCTTGAGTAATAATTTTGATCAAATCTGGTGTTAGTGGTATAATACGTGTAATGTACATTACAATGATCTTCATTTATATTTATACATGGTTTCATGTTTTGTAGTTTGATGAATTAGGGATCATGGGTTTCTAGTTGTTCCTTTTATATTGATCAAGTTCTAATTGATATTTAGAAACCTATGAGTGGTATTAAATATATTATATAATAATTAATTCATGAAATTATTTTTTGAAATGAATAATTTTTTATCATTGAGGAGTTTTATGGCTTGTCAGAAAAAAGATAATGAAAATTTCCAAGGGCATGCTTTTGAGTAAGTGATATCTTAAGAAATCGTAATTATTTCATGCTGAGGATGAAATTATGTTATGTGATAACATAATTTATGATAGGGGTTGTTCCATATATTATAGGATTTTATAGTTGTTAATTATTAAAAATACTTGGGTTTTTTGTAAGTCGTAGCCCATGATATGGTATTTTATATGTGATGAATGCATTGTACCACTATTTATAAAATAAAATCATATCATCAATATGGAATGAATTATATTAATAGTATACAAGTCCTCAATAAACTAATGAATATCACACCCAATAATTACCAATAATCAAATAGGATAGATAATGTATCCAAGCAAAAAATTAAGATATATGGATATCCTTGAATACAATATTCCTAAGAAATTTAATGTTTAAAAGTTTTAATTATAAATAATATTATACGCTCTATAAAATGTTTATTAATAAATTTAAAAGTTATTTGGATATATTTATCAACTTTTTGAAATGTTTTATAAGTTAATTAAACAAAAAACGTTTATAATTATATATTAAGTAGTTATAAAACATTTACTAAAAATTTATTACATAAATATTAAGTTTTAATATTTAATTCATTTTTATTTTATATCTAATGACATAAAATTTGGATATAATTGGTTTATAAAAAAATTGTATGCTTATTTTATAAAATGGTTATATATTTTGAAATGTTGTATAAATAAACAAAATATTATCCATGTATTTTATAATTATTAATTTATTTTAACTATTTAATTTTAATTGTTTATATTAATATTAATTATTAAAGATAATTTTTTAAACTATATAATTTTTAATTTTTATTGTTGATATGATTATGGTTTGAATAATTTTAAATAGATGATATTTTGATTATGTAAAAATATTATATAATTGAATTGGAATATAAAATGTTTATATTTAAATTAATATTATATATACTTATATTATATATAATGAATAATTTTAATGGATTCCATGTTGGGGGAAAACTAATTATTTTATATTTATTTAGTTACAAAATTTACAAAATATATGGCTAAACACTAATGTGTTCTAAATTTAATGCTTTATAAAGTGTCGAAAAAATATTAATCTTTTTCCTACATTTGTGAATGATTCATTTTTTAAATTAAATCCCTATTTTTTCAATATTTAATATGTTTAATTATGAATGGATGAATTCTATAGTTTGAAATGTAAACTTACCTCTATAAACATTGAAATATTCATATAGTGAGTTATATACTAGTAATGATAACAAGATTATTTTTCTCTCACCTTTACATTGGCCTATATTGGGTGTTGTGATTTAAATAATAATATAATTAAATTTTATTCATATTAAGTGTTATAATAACAATGTAATTGAAGGATATCTTGAGTAATACATCCTATGGTATAGGGATTTGGGTTAGACTACTCACCATATTGGAGGATTACGGCCTTCCTGGAAATGTGGGGGTTGGAAATGTGTCTCTAATTCTTGTTTGAATTATTGATTAAATATGGTTATATGACTTTATACTATTGGATTTAAAGTGACACATTAATGAGATACATTTGTATAATTATAAATATATATTGATTTTAATTTGGTTTAGTAACACCAATTCTGAGTTGTGCCACAGGTTACACATCAATGCTATTTTATCATATTTATTTGGTGGATGGAATATGAAACCACATAAAATCTCTATAAGAATGTATAAATAAAAAAGTAATACACATGATAAGATGGTGATATTAAATTCCCTTTGAATTAATAAATGTTAGATACCTTCCATGTTAAACATATGTCAATAAATTGATCACCCATCTCGGTTGGTAATGCTAAATCTAGGTGACCCAAAATTATCTTCTATATAAAAAGAATGAAATGGGTGGACTAATAGGATAATCCACCCCTTTTTTTAGTTTTTCTTTGAAAATTCCCTAGATAATTGAATATAATATCATTATCTAAGAAATAGAAATAGATATTCTCATAAGTATATAAGGGTCTCATATGATATGATTGTGTTGATGTTATACCTAAATTTATCTATTATGAATGAAATGATAAACTGTCCCAATCTATTGCACTAATGGATATGATTTAATCCAATAGGGTAATTATTTTATTTTGATCATATTTAATACAAGTTATTATTAAATGAATTTCTTGTATGATATTTATCTAAAAAAATGTTTTATAGATAAGTTATATCATCATCATTGAAATTAAACTCGAGATAATTATTTTAATAGTATATTCATAATAAAATAAAATTCTTAGATTGGTTAAATATGATTGATTAATTCATTTTTTAAAATAAGTTATATGTCTTTATAGAAACACCTTCCTAGGAAAAATATTATTGAATTTGTTTAAAAGGTCATCTTGTTGATTATAAGAGTCGTAGAATGATCCACTAAAATTTTCAATTGCATTAAATGAAAAATCACATAAAATAGTTTTGCCTTTACTTATATACACAATGGGATTTCATGTAACAATGAGTAAGTGAGACTGTATATATTTATTAAGTCTTGTTATATATATTAAATTCATTATATAATCATCATTGAAAATGTTTTTATAGTGTGATTGTATTTCACAACGTTTTAACATATTTTTTCTCTGTGTTGCGAATAGATGAACTGGGAATAAAATATACATGCCCTGCTTCTCAATCAATAATACTAGTGGGTAAAATTTGAATCCTGAGGAAGAAAATTTCATTTTATTGTACATAAATATTTCTTCTAATATCTAATTAATGTTAGTGAAACCTAAATGTAATTTTTGTAGGATGTTTTTTTATATGATGATATTTTCTAGGATACTTGAAAAATATTTGAAAATTAAATTACACGCCCAGTCAAGTATAAACATTTTAGAGATAATTATTTAACATTTAATGTATTTTATACCAACTATATGTTTTACAAATTTCTTAATAAAAAATAAATAAATTATCTATGAAATAATTAATAAATATTTTAGTATTCATTTAAATGATAACGTTTGTAGTTTAATAGTATGGGATGTTTTAAATATATATATATATATATATATATATATTAGTCTCTATATTATCTAAAGAGAGAATTTTTATTTTATTTTCATATCCCTAATATGATAGGAGAAGTTGTTATTTAGAAAAAATATTATCATATAAAATCGGAGAAAATGAATTCAAAACAGATGGTTTATTATTTTTTTAACTCCTACTAGATTTTTGAAAAAAAATATATTGAATAAAAATTTTAATCTATGTTAAACATTTTTACACATATTTTTTAAAAATATAAGGGATTTTAACCCAACATCAATAGAATATTTTGAAAAATAAAATCTTGTTTTTAAAATAATGCTAAAAAATATAGAATATAATATAAAATATTGATACAATAGTTTCTATGTAAAATATCCCCGTATCAGAAATTGTGTAATTTAATAATAAAGGTATTTGTGAAGCTTACCAAAAAATTATATATGGAATTAAATTTCAAAGAGACAAGTAGGATTATGTTTTTATATAGAAAAGATTAGAAATAATAAATAAAAAATCATGATAATAAAAATATAAAATCTGAATGACTATAAATATTATAATAGTGTTTTAGGTATGTTAGTATATATTAACATGGAAATTAAAATTTATTTTCTATAAAAAATTTAAACTCCATTTTTTTCCTTAAAGATATTATGATATGTTGTTAGTGAATAAAATATTAAAATAGTTACATTGATTAAAAAAATATTTCATGGAAATCTTATGATGGAAAGGGTTCTATGAAATACAATGATGATTAATTTAAATATGGTTCTATGTAGAAAATTGAAATTATTAACATCATAAAATTTTTACATAGTGAATTTAAAAGGTTTCAATACTATATTCCAATAGTTAAACATTTGGGATTTGATTCCAAAGACTAACCATTCTTCAAGAATGATTACTACATAGATGTAAGTCACTAATTGATTTTAGTGGGAGGGTTTTATTAGTTTTTCATATTTATATTTGGAAGGAATTTTATATTCATTTAATTATTATATAAAAATCCTAAATGTGTAAAAAATGTACATTACATTCTAATGGTCTATCATATGGGATAAGATTATAATGTCACTGATAAAGGACTTTCTAAAAGGGATCCTGTCTCTGTAAATATAAAATACATACTATTTCTCAGTGGTTTGACCACATTATATTCATCAATTGAATAAATATTCACTCAAAACCTAAATAGGATATCCATAACAATGGACATGAATCTTAATTTAACATTATAGATAAGAAAGAATGGGACTGGGGAGATATATAGATTCCTCCAATGATAAAGTCCTAAATAAGATACTCATAACTATATATATTTAGAGGAGTAAATGTGGTAGGCGGAGAAATCACAAAATATAAAAATAATTGAGGAAAAAAGAGAAGATCAATAAAATAAATTAAAATTATAGAAAATTAATTATAGAAAGAAATTGTACTATACTTTGTGCAGGATCCTAATCAATTACAATGTGAATGGGGGTATAAATTTTATAGTATCATTAGAACATAATTGGGAACATAATTCTCTATAGAGTTCATTATTCAGTGATTGGATGATTTTTTGTTGATTAAATTTTGAATATTCTCTAGGCTTCATGATTGTTCTTTAAACTATCACCAAAATTCCTCTCACCATTGTATAATGTTTTTAGTCAACTCATGATCCTCTAGAATAGTTTTTTACAATGATTTTGGAAAAATGAGATATTTCTTGGGTGAATAATTTATTTTCCATACATGAATGGTAGTTCTTTGTTTTTGGGTCTAGAATTCCATGCATACTTACTAAATCACAATGGGGATAGTCCATGTTCTCAAAATAATTGTTACAAATATTCTGGAGGGACCTAGAGTGTCTCAATGATTATTTTACAAACTTTTATCACGATTTGATGAATTTATTTTGTGTTTGGATTTAATTATCAAAAGGTACATTATAATGGAGGAAGTGTCTATAATAGAATCAAATAAAATGTATTCAATGATCAAAGGTAGTGATTATAATTATTAGTTTAATCACATAAAGAATGATTTAAATATGAAACTACATTATCATTTTCAAGTTAATTATATATATTATATAACTCGTCAACATTTCTTTAATTATCTCCAATAATACTTTTATTTATTATGTTTAGAGCTAATTTATATAAACACAACACGTGAATATATTGACTAATTAAACATAGTTTTCCTCCGGGATAAAATATTCTAATATAGTAGCATGTGGTGTGGGTGTTTATTTTAATGGGAGATATTTGAATGGTAAATTAATCAAAAATTAGTCTTATGAAACCCATGTTAGTTTCACACAAGATAACTTCTCTATGTTTTATCAAATGAAACCATCAATATGTGATTGTTCATATTACAATGAGTTATATTTAATGTGTTTTTCCTTTATTCACCTATGAGACTTCCTACATATAAGAGTATATCTAAAGCATTAAAATAACATAAAAATTTAATTTCAAAAATATATCCCTTAATTATTAAATCATGCATGTTAATGAGATCAATTAAAGAAAAGATTCAAGAACTTCTCACATAAATAAAATTATTTTCTAAAAAACTATCAAATATTTATTTTCCATAAAATATTATAAAAAATATATTAGTTGAAACTAATTATTTAGTAATTTTTTCATTTATTACATCCACACCTTATTTTTTATTTCCTCCTTAGACTACTTTAAAAAATTATCCAATAAAAATTACATTATTATCATGGTTAATAATTTTTTTATTAAATTTTATATCTAAATGTTCTAATTTAATAATTAATATTAATATTCAAGAACCGTGAATGATTTTGGGCTGGTTCCTGAATTGTAAACACCCTATTATCTTATATCAGACACGAAGATCAAATTTGGTCAGTAGATTATTTATAAGGTTTCCATAGAAGTACAATTGAAGATACTATAGAGATATTATTGTAGTGAAACTATTCACCTGAATTTGGGATTTTAAGAAACCAAATCGAACCTATGGGCCATATGGTCTTTGGAGGTATCAGTGGCCTTTATGCTGAAGGGTGTTTCGGATAGAAGGACATTATGCCAAAATATGGCCTTTGGGATATTTGGGTTTTTTTCCACCATTTTGGGACAATATGTGAAATGGTAGAACTAAAAAATAGCATGATCTGATAGGAAGGCGATGTCGCATGGTGAAACACATGCTTCATCTAACAATAAAACAAAAAATATGGATTGGTATGCTAGTTACTATGAATAATCCACATATCATCACAGTTTTTTATTTTTATACAAATGAGTTCCTTGTTAATGACAATAATGTTTTTGGACAAGTCATAATATGCGGTAGGATAGGAAGGTGATAAGGCCTAGGACCATATAAATATTCACCAAGTGCATGGATCAAATGAGATATAGGTGTGCATGCACCTATCATCCATCCCTCATAATACATAGTTACAATAGTTGGGGGGTAACATTATTTGGGTTGTTAGAGGGTACCCTAATGCAATTATTTTTGTTAGGGGTGGTGCATAATTTAGACATAATAAATTATTATTTGACTACATATAGGGTGGGGTATAATAAATTTAATAGTTACACGATATGATATAGGATGATTCATTTGGACATTGGTCTACATAATGGGCCTTTATTCCATGAAATTGTCTTGGGGATAATTGGTCTTCAGTTCATCATTTGGAATTTAATATAACAAGTTGGAAAATTCCATTATTTATGAGTAGAGATAAGTCTTGACCCACTAGAGTAATTGAGTCTGGTATTTTTTGATTTATTTTAATACCTTCAAAGTAAAAGAATAATATTCAAAAAACATATGAAATTTTTAAAATTCTAGTTCCTAAGTCACATTCCAATTTTATACATCCTTTATACTTCTAAAATGAATATTATATATTTCATGTACCCCTTATTCATTAGTTTAATATTCACATACCCAATAATTTATCTTAACAATCAATCAATTATTTACATTTAATATTTCATAGATATGAATTTTTAATAAAATTTATTGAATGATTTGAGATTATATTGAATAGATAGTTAAAAACAAAATGAACCCCCAAGGATATTAGTGAGAGTAGAGGTATGGAAAATTCACTTTTAATAACATTTTAGAAAAATAAACTAACCCATAATGAATTTTATTTTTCACAAACACAATAAAAAACAATGCATCAAAAATATTGGGGAATTTTTTGTTTGGATCCCAATTTCTCATTTTATTTTGTTATATATATATATATATGTATTCTATTTATGGTGAATCCATTTTGTATATATTTTGGGTTGAAAAAATTTCACCTGAATTCATGTTCATGAATTTAGTTTTCACCTATTTAATATCAATCCAGTAAAGTAATAATTAGTTAACATTCACTAATATAATGTCGAATTAGATTATTAGTGTTTTCAAAAATAAAATTTCTTCTAGTTAATAGAGGGATTGGATTCACATGAATTGGGGTTGATTTAAATATTGTTTATTAAATTTAAATCAAAATAAAAGGAGATAAAACCATTTCTACAATGGTTATTAATTTCTAAATCTTATTGAGTTCGCTATGATATTTATGTCACAACCCCCTCCCCAAAGAGTGTACCCATCCGAGGCCGGAAATGTGAGAAGGGAGATAATGACCCCCTGATTCCTACCTCCAATAGGGCTTGGGTTGGCAACTAACACCGAGGGTATAATAAACACACAAATGGGAGTCATTACGCTCTAAGAGAACACATACGCAAGAGAGATATAAGATAGACACCAACCAACTCCAAATCTAAAATTAAATATAAAAGAAAAACCAAGTGAACATATATAATGTCATGAAAAACCACTACAACCATAAGGAGGAAAAACAACAAGTGCCCAAAAAGGTAGTAAAACAACACCAACAACAAGCCCGAATAGCTCCTGTAACCACAAGCTAATAAAGACCAGCTTGATCTCTAACCTGATCCAAGTGACTTGAAATACAATTTATATAAACATAGGGTGAGTATAAAAGTATTATTAATAGGATCCTCTTCGAAGCCTCTACTGAAAAAGTAATGAAAGCATGCTAAAGCATGGTGAACAACAAGTGAAACTTACTCATCACCTAAAAAGATATACTATTTTCCCAACATCACCATGGATACTCTCACCAAGTAACGCATTAAAGATTATATTATATAAAAAATAATATCAAGGGTACCCTGCTACTACTTCCCCACTGGTTTTTCGCTTTTCCCCAGCGTCGGACGTCCTAAGAATCTCTCTCTAAAAAGGATTTCCCACAAACACCTGGGAAAATCACCACAACATGAACCTCATGCAACAAAACCACCACATCCATGCAGGAAAGTAACTATGTAGTTTCTAGGAGACACCACAACTCACATAACATCTATCATACGTCAGGTATTATACATCAAGCCGTTATAGCCCATACACCGAGTAAGGATCCTCAAGCCATCATAGCCTATACATGTTACAGATATAGTCTATAGGATATTATATCCAGAATATATGTGTTTGAATAATACCAATACATTACATCCCACTACCCACATATATGGGGAAAACTAACCATTGTGCCTACCAGTACAAGTTCTACCAAGAGAAGTGAGCGGGGTGTAATGGGGTAGTCAGCCATCCATCCTCCCACCGGAATGTTGGCGAAAACACCCCCAGGGCTCAGAATCCCTGGGGTGTCAGTTTCCCCTACTGACAAGGTGGGTTAGCATATAGAAAAACAAAAATTAAAGAATATACAATTTCTCACAACCAATCTATAGGAATATCATATTCTTAAACTCAACTACATCTAACGTCTCTCAGACTCCAGGCTTCCACTTCTAAGACTAGGTATCCAATAAGCACACAACAATTTGAAAATATTTATTTCCTTAAATAATTCCCTTTTTATCATTTCCATTTTATGAAAATTAATTCATTAATCATTAATAATCCATTTTCAATTTCACATTAAACTTCGTTAGCATCACACCCATAGTCCACTGTCCCTTTTAAAATTAAAACCTCATCACTATGTTCTAGCATCTCCAACCCCAAGTGTTAACATCATTTATTCAAATATTCATTAAATAATTACTTTCCCATATTCCCAGGAATTCTAGAAAAACATTCTATGCTACTAAACACAAGAGGGATCAACATAGTGAGTAGATGTACTACCCATCAAGTCTTTTCCACCTATAGTAAAAGCATAGACCCATCCTCCATTAAGATGATAAACACGGAAAGCACATGGCATACCCCATGCATATGTGCCTATTTAGGTAGAAGGGTAATCAAGACCAGCTGCATTGAGTAGTGGGTAAAAGTAAAGTAGATAATCAAAAAAAAAAGAATCAGCAAGCATCCGGCATTCACATCCATCTCATTCCATCATCCCTGGTGTCCTCCCCGAAACCCACATGCATAAACTGATGCATCTCGCCACTCTAGGCATCATCTGCTGCCACAACCAAAAGGCCTCCATGCCCCCACATATCATAACTACCACCTAGCCTCACATTATAACACAAGTAGCAGGAATACAAACTTTTTAACAGTTGGGATCTTATCTCTTTAACAAACAATTGGGTTACACAAAACCCTACAATTAGTTATCTTTTATTGATCAGCGGTTCTTTAATCCATATTGGATTAACCGATTATTATTCTTAGGTTCCAAATTCAGGTAACCTAATCAGTAAACTATCACAAATAATTAAACATGCTTACTGCACCATTTTTAATAACATAAAATTACAACAAAAAGAACCAGATTCATTTACATGACTCTTTATCTTTAGCCAAACCATTATCAATTAATTCCACCTTTACGTTCTCTACGAATTTCCATCAAAAATGAAATGATAAACAAATAAAGCATTGATATCACACTATTTATAAAGACAAGAGATAATAACATACAATCGATATCAATTTGTTTATCTGGTTCAAATATTTATTTGGTCAATTACATTGTGATCCAGTTGGATAAAACATGATAACAATACAGTTTCATGTAAAAGAAGAGAGAAGCAACTAATCCTCTACCTCAAACAGTTCGTGACGTTCTTTATATGAGAACAGACCACACAACGGATCACGATCGCCTCCACTCTTGACAACTACATCCACCCGAGGATACCACGATACGACCGTACCAACCGAAACCCAAGAAAACTCCATTATAATTATGAAGATAACATGATATAATATAAAAAGGGGAAACAAGAGAACATGAACCCCGAAATAACGATAAGAAATCATACCATATATCGAAGATTGATCGATACTGTTTGGTTGCATCAAAACAGAGAGGAACTATTATGAGGAGGAAAGTTTGAATATGCAACTCCTATGAGAAAAAATGGGATGTTCAAGCATCTCAAACCTGAGAACTAGTAGAAATAATTAAGGAGGAAGATATCCCATCCCTTTAGAATATTTAACAGAGCTGTGGTTTAAGATACACTGGATTTCCCACAAAAAGCAGAGCACACTAAACTACATGGTTTGACCAAGTAAAAACATCTAGAGCCTTAAGAATAATTATTATAGGATTTATGGACTATGAATTATCCTTAAAGTACTTAAAAAGGCTTTAAATGTATTTTACTTCAAAGTAACTGTCAAAGGGGTGAAACTGTTGGAATCTGGAAACACTGTTCACCCTACCGTTCTGAAAACACTATACACCCTACCGTTATGGAAACAATGTACACCCTACCATTCTAGAAACATTGTACACCCTAAGGTCACTGATGTCATAGTTTACAGAAGGTCACTGATGTCACTATTCACAGATGGTCACTTATGTCACTATTCACAAAAGGTCCCTGATGTCACTTTTCATAGAAGGTTAATGATGACACTATTAACAAAAGGTCTATGATGACACTCTTCACCTAAGGTTAATGTTGCATTGTTCACAGAAGGTCAATGACGACACTGTTCACCTAAGGTAAACATTGCACTATTCACAGAAGGTTAATGATGACATTGCTCACAAAAGGTTAATGATGACACTGTTAACATAAGGATAACGATGCACTGTTCACAGAAGGTCAATGATGAAACCATTCACCTAGGATAAAAGTTTCACTGTTCACAGAATGTTAATGATAACACTATTCATAGAAGGTCAATGATGACACCGTTCACCTAAGGGTAACGTTGCACTATTCCCAAAAGGTTAACGATGACACTATTCATAGAAGTTCAATTATGACACTATTCACCTATGGTAAACATTGCACTATTCACAAAAGGTCAATGATGGCAGTGTTCACCTAAGGTTAAAGTTTCCATTTTCATAGAAGGTTAATGATGAAACTGTTCATAGAAGGTCAATGATGACACTGTTCACCAAAGGTTAACGTTACACTATTCAAAGAAGGTTAATGATGAAATTATTCATAGGTGGTCATTGATGACCGTGTTCACCTAACTAGAAAATTGGGAAAGTGTTAGGGAATAGTCACCTTTTCCTCCCAAATCACCTCATACAACTGATTTTAGCAAAAGAATAGACCTGAGAGGTCTGTGCCATTACATCAGATACCCCTCAAAACATTATTGTCTTCAAGAATTCATAACCCACATAAAGGGAAAATTAAACAAGGTCCGAACAACCACCCATCGAGATACCTCTCAAAAGAGAGAAAGCCACAAGAAGCAACCGTAGAAAAAAATATTATAAACATGAAAGGTCTAACCACAAAGGGGAAATAATTATATGGAAAGTTTTATACATCAAAAAAAGCGTTGGGTATTGATCACGTCACTGTGACTAATGTTCTCAGGTACACTCTTCTATGCCACCGTGTCGCCACAAGATATGAAACTAGGGGATTGAATTCCCATGAAACACATTCTCTTTGCATTCTTGGATATCCATAGGTCTCTCCTCAAAGGTCGCATCATCATCAACATAGATCTCTCCCCAATTGATGATGTGAGAGTCATTATAAAGATAATGACAGAGCTATGATATATGGAAAGAATCATGTATCTGACTCAAATGTGGGGGAAGTGATACTTGTTATGCCTTAGCTCCAACAAGATCTAACACCTAAAAAGGCCCAACAAACCAAGGAGAAAGCTTACTCCCACAACCAAACCTTCGCATCCCACGACGGGGAGTCACCTTCAGAAACACGTGGTCCCCAACATCAAACTCTAAGGGCCTCCTCCTTTGATCGGAATATGCTTTCTGATGATATTTCGATGTCTTCATCCTCTAGTGAATCTCCTGAACCATCTCTATTGTATTCTGCACTAGTTCTGGTCCAAGAATTGCTGACTCTCCGACCCCATTCCAGCACAACAGAGAACAACAAGGCCAACCATACCCGGCTTCAAACGTTTCCATACCGATGGTGTAGTGATAACTATTGTTTTATGAAAACTCCACCAAGGTTAAGTGCCACATCCAGAAACCTATAAAATCTAGGACACAAGAGTGTAACATGTCTCCAAAAGTCTGGATGGTTCACTCTGTCTGACCATCCGTTTGAGGATGAAAAGCAACGATGAGGCATAGTTGAGAACTGAAAGAATGTTGGATACTTCTCCACACCCTGGAGGTAAAACTAGGATCATGATCAGAAATGATCGTCCTCGGGACTCCATGAATTCTCACCACCTCCTCTAGATACTGCCACAAAAATTCCACTGCGATGGACTCCTTGATTCATATAAAGTGGGTCAATTTTGTTAAGAGATCCACTACCACCGAAATAGAATCATGTCTTGTCAGAGCTCATGGTAAAATAGTAACAAATTCCATTGAGATGTCCTCCAACTTCCAATGCGGAATATCTAATGGCTGGAGAAGACCACCATGAAAACGGTTTTTGGCATTCACCTTTTGGAAGACCAAACATCGAGACACAAACTTTACAGGTGCATGATTTCGCCCTGGCCACCAATACTAGATCCCCAAGGATAGGTACATAATTTTCACACCAGGATGCACCGCTAAAGGTGAACTATGAAATTCCATGAGAACCATATCGCACATCGTCAAAAGAACAAAAAGGATTCCATGATACAACACTCTGTATTGTTTATCCTATAACCAACTATCAGGGGACTCATCAAAAAAAAATCAGTCTCTCCAGACCTCCACCACAAGATCACCCAACTGGGACTCTTCCACCTTCTACACCAGAGATGACTATACTGTCATCAGAAAAACAAAACCTATGCACCCAAATTCTCCCAGATCAAGATGTAATGCTGAAAGTTCTTCCATTACTCTATAGGAATAACTGGATTCACACACAACATCACTACATGACTTTTGACTTAGTGCATCAGCTACAACATTCCCCTTTCTAGGTTTATATGATATCTCAAAGTCATATTCCTGTAAGAACTCCATCCGCCAATGCTGTCATAAGTTCAAGTCACTCTAGGAGAAAACATACCTAAAATTTTTATGATCAGTGAAAACCAAAAAGCACTCGCCAATGAGGTAATGTCTCTAAAAATTTAGAGTAAACACCATAGCTACTAACCCAAGATCATGGGTGGAATAGTTATGCTCATGGGGACGCAACTGTCGATACCCATAAGAAACAACTAACCTCTACTGCATCAAAACACAGCCTAACCCCAGATACAAAGCATCAAAGAAAACCTCAAACTGAACTCCCTCAGCTAGAAGACAATGAACTGAAGCTCTTACTAACTTCTCCTATAGATACTCGAAATATTCCTGACACTGATCAGCCCATATGAACCCCTGAACCTTCCAGGTCAAAGCTATCAGAGGAGTCACAACCCTTGAAAAATCGGCTACGAACCTCATATAGTAGCCTGTGAGACCAAGGAAACTTCACAACTCTAACAATGTCTTGGGGGGTGCCCCATAAACATCTCCTTCTATCTTTGATGGATCCACATATACTCTCTGTTGGGACACAAAATGCCTTAATAAATGGACTTCTAGAGCCCAAAACTCACACTATGACAGCTTCCCAAACAGCTGATGTTGATGAAGAACTCCCATAATGGCATGTAGGTTCTCTACATGATCCTCTTCAGAACTGGAGTATAAAAGGATTTCTTCAATGAAAACGACTAAGAACATTTCCAAGAACTCCTGGAACAAATAATTCTTCAATATCATGAACATAGTTAGAGAATTTGTCATGTCGAATGTCATTACAACAAACTCATAATGCCCATGACGACAACGAAAAGTAGTATTCAGGGTATCCTCAACCTTCACATGCATATGATGATATCGTGACCACAATTCAATATTTGAGAACCAACTTGAACCCTTCAGTTGATCAAATAAATCATCAATCCGGAGAATAGGATATCGATTCTTTATTGTCACTTTGTTTAAGTGACGATAATTTACACCCAACCGCAAACTACTGTCATCCTTCTTCACGAACAAAACTGGTGCACCCCACGGTGACACACTTGGATAAACAAAACCACACTGTTACAGACCATAAATCTTTATATGTAGCTCTCGTAACTCAGAAGGGGATATCCTAGATGGGGAAATAGAGATAGAAGGTGCTCCTTGTTGTAGCTCGATCCCAAACTCGATCTCTTGTTGAGGGCGTAATGATAAAACCTCTTCAGTAAAGACATTAGGGTAATATTCTATGACCCTAATAAATTCCAATACCTAAACCTCTAAATAACTCAACATCATCTCAACCATCATAGTTGATAAAGACGGAACGCGTCTATGACCCATTCGAGGATCTCGCTCGCTAACAGACTCCACTGACTCTCCATCCGCACCAAAGAAAATGACCTTCTTCCAGAAGCAATCCATGATATCCTGCACTGAATACAACCAATCCATTCCATGGATGACATAATATGGATTTATTAGTAAACATATGAAATATACACAAGAGCATTGCTTCCCCAACACAAGCTCACTGTTTCTACAAACTTCAAACAAGTCAGCTCGACCTCCAACTACCGTAGTCAACACCAAGGGCACTGGAAGTCTCTCCACCTCAAGTCCAATAGCATGGACAAGGGTAGGTTATTTGAAGGATTTTGTTTCTCCTATACCCAAAAATGGCATACACCATGGTAGAAAACAAGCAATGGGTACCTCGAACGATGTCTGACCTACCTAGAGCTGGAAACACTAGAGCATGAAGCGGACCACGACCTCTTACATGGCCTCTTAAACCCTTATGATGACCACCACCATGGTCTCATTCTACTCTATATGGAACATGAGTGTCATGGGGTTGTCCTCTTCTTGCACCATCTACCCTCTATTGATCTAAAGCTAGTGCAGCCTGCTGCTGCTGCCTCGACTGGAACTGCCTGAACAGAGGAACCTGGAGTAGAGCACCTAGTGCACGATGACTACTCTGAATGGTTGGAAACACTCTCTTCAAATGACCTAGACCACCACAAGAAAAACCAGTGCCTGATCACTTGGAATAGGTCTGAGAGTTTCTTCCTTTGGAGATATGTTATTTGAAGGGTTGGGACCTACCCTAGGCTAAATGAACACTCTTCTTCCATGAAAACTAGGAAACCCAGACCATAGCTCTGCTTCATGAGGAAACATGATGATTCCCATCTCATGATGATCTTGTCCTGGCTACAGTCCTCTCGACAAACTCTACCCTCACAAGCACCTCAAGATATGTCTTCAGTATAAATGGGGTGACCTAGTGATGGATCTCTAGATGCAAAGCCTCCATGGAATGCCTCTTCCTATCATCCTCATCTGAAAGCAGGTTCGAAGCATATTGTAAAAGGTTCCTATAATGGATTCCAAAATCTCACACACTAGAGCTCCCCTATCGAAGTGTAAGAAACTCTTGAAGACTGGATGCCTTCGCAGTCGAAGAAAGAAACTTGACACTAAAATGGTCCCTAAACTCCTCCCATGAGATCGTTGACTCCTCATAATCCCTGAGGAATAACAACCACCATTTCCTCGCTGCTCCATGCAACATCCTCCCAACCAAAGACACCCAATGCTTCTTCTGATCATGGATTGAACTGAATCCTATTTCGACCTCCTCTAACTAGTCTTCCGTGAATGCATCTGAAATGGAGCCCTTGTACTTCTGCACACTCTTCCACTGAAAATATCAGAGTGTCCTCCTGCAAGTGTCATCATCATAAACTTCTACCTAGTGGCGATCTGATGTAACATCCTGCTGGACATCTTATGTGCAAACCTGATGAGGACATCGACCTGGTTCCATACATGTAAAATAAAAAACTATTTGACATCCTAAACATGGAATATGGAAGACTCAACATTAATAAATTAAATTTTTTCTTTAATTGATTTTAGGTTAACCTATCTCAAGGTATACCCATTCAAACACATACACAAATAAGAATGATGAAAGATCCTTTCCTAGGTCACTACCCTAAAACTAGTATCTCCTTGTTTAGTAGCCATTAAAAACATAAAGGCCCATACATCAGATCATAGGGGGCCTAAATGCCAATGTCACAGCCGGTCTCCAGTGTTTACATCACTTGAAAAACATGAATGACATCGTTTCCCTACCAACCCTTGCAACCTCACATGTGACTAACTCCAAACTCTATCCTATCCCTCAACCAACCCTCTAATACCACTCTGTCATGACCCCCTCCCCACAAAATATACACCTCCTAGGTTGGAAATTTGAGAAGGGAGTTAATGACCCAAAAGTCCTGCCTCCAGTAGGCCCCGGGTTGGCAACTAGAACTGAGGGTATTGTTAACACACAAATGTGAGGAATTTCCCTCTAAGAGAAAACATGCAGAAGAGAGAGATAAGATAAACACCAACCAACTACAACTAATAACTAAAATATAAAAGAAAAACCAAGTGAACATAGGTAATTTTATGCAAAACCACTACAACTAGAAGGGGAAAAACTTCAACTACCAAAAAAGGAAGTAAAACAGCACCAACAACAAGCCCGAACAACTGCTACAATCGCAAGCTAGTAGAAACCAGCTTGATCTCCAACCTCCTCCAAGTGACATGAAAAATAGTTTATATATACATAGGGTTATCAGAATAGTATACTAAGTTGGATCCTCCCTAAATCCTCTCATTCAAATGTAATGAAAGAATGCTAAATCACAGTGAACAACAAGTGAAACTAACTCATCAGCAAAAGTGGTTTACTGTGTTCCCAACCTCACTATGGATACTCTCACCAAGTAAAGCATACAAGAGTATATAATATAAAAAATAATATCATGTGTAACCCACTACTACTTCCCCATTGGTTTTCCACTTTTCCCCAACGTCGCACGTCCTAAGCATCTCTCTCCAAAAAGGCTTTCTCGCAGACACCTGGGCGAAGCACCATAACATGCACCACGTTCAAGAAAACCACCTTGTCCACACAAGAAAGTAACCAGGTAGTTTCTGGGAGCCACCACAGCTCACATAATGTATATCATATGTTAGTTATTATACCTCAATCCATTATATCCCATACACCGAGGAAGGACCCTCAATCCATCACAACCTATACATGTTACACCTACAGTCTATGGGATACTATATCCAGAATATATGTGTGTGAATAATCATAAGACATTACAACCCTCTACACACATATATGGGGAAAACTAACCACTTTTCCTACATAACAAGTATCTACCAAGAGAAGAGAGTGGGACCAAAGGTTGTAGTCAGCTATCCGTCCTCCAACAAGAATGTTGGGGAAAACACCCCCCCCCCCCAGGCTTAGAATCCCCTCGGTGTCAGTTTCCATTAATGAAAGGGTGGATTAGCATATAGAAACTCAAAAATTATAGACTCTAATATATCTCACAACCACACTATGGGAATAACCTATTCTAAGACTCAACTACAACTAACATATCTAAGACTCCGGGCGGCCACTTCTAAATCTATGTATCCAATAAGCACACAACCATTTAAAAAGCTTTATTTCCTTAATTCATTCCCCTTTTATCAGTTCGACTTTATGTTAATTAATTATTTAAACATTAATTAACCATTTAAAATTCCACATTAAACTTCATTAGCATCAAACCCAAATTCCACTGTCCCTTTAAAATTACATCCTCATTATTATCTTCCAGTAACTCCAACCCCAAGGTTTGACATCATTTCTGCATTTATTCATTATAGAATTACTTTCCCATATTCCCAAGCATTCTAGAGAAACATTCTATGCTACTAAACACAAGGGTGGCTCAACACAGTGAGTAGATGTACTACCCATTGAGTATTTTTTGCCTATAGCAAGAGTGTATACCCATTCTCTCTTATGAAGGTAAACAAGGAATGAACGTGGAATACCCTACAAATCATCACCTCTTTCAGAAGAAGGGTTTGCAAGACCAGCTACCTTGAGAAGTGGGGAAAAGTACTGTAGATTATCAACCAATTAGAATCATCAATCATCCAACAATCACATCCGTCCCATTCTATCATCCATGTTGTCCTCCCTGAAACCCACATTTGTAAACCGATGTATCTCGCCCCTCTAGGAATCATCTTCTACTACATCGAAAAGGCCTACATGCCCCCACATATCACAACAGCCATCTAGTCTCACATTACATCACAAGTAGAAGGGAAAAAACATTTTAACAGTTGGTCTCTTGGCTCTTTGACAAACAATTGGGTAACTCAAAACCCTAAAAGGAGTTATCTTTTATTGATCAGAGGTTCTTTAATCCATCTTATATTAACCGATTATTATTATTAGGTTGCAAATTTGGGAATCCTAATCAGTAAACTGTCAAAAATAATTAAACATGCTTACTGCACCATTTGAATTGACATCAAATTACAACAAGAAGAACTAGATTCATTTACACACCTCTTTATCTTTATCCAAAACATTATCAATTAATTCCAGCTTTACATTTTTACCAATTTACATCAATAAAGAAATGATAAACACAACTATCCTTCATATGACACTGTCTAGTAAAACAAGATGCAATAAAATATGAGTGATAGCAATTTTTTATCCAGTTTAGATATTTATTGGGTCAATTATATTATGATCTAGTGGGATAAAACATGATAACAATACAGTCGCACGCAAAAGAAGAGAGAAGCAATGAATCCCCTACCTCAAACAGTTTTTGAAATTCTTTATGCGAGAAGGGTCCACAAACAGATCATTATTGCCTCCTCTCGTGACAACTGAATCCACCCGAGGATGGCACGGTACGACCGTACTAACCAAAACCCAACAAAAAACCATCAAAAGTATGGAGATCACATGTTACAATATGGAAAGGAGAAACATGAGAATATGAACCCCACCATAATGATGATAAAACATACCTTATATCAAAGATTGATCGATAATGCTTGGTTGCATCAAAACAGAGTGGAACCAATCCGAGGAGGAATGTTTGATTGTGAAACTCCAATGGGAAAGAATGGGATGATCAAGTGTCTCACACCCGAGAAAAAGGAGAATGAATTAGGGAGTAAGATATACCTTCCCTTTAGAATATTTAATGGAGTGGTGGTTTAAAATATGCTAGATTTACCATTAAAAGTGGAGCGCACTAAACCATGCAGTTTGACCATGTAAAAACATCCTGAGCCTTAGGAATAATTATTATAGGGGTTATGACCTTTGAATCGGCTTTAAAGTCCTTAAAAAAAGGCTTTAAATGCCTTTTACGTCATAGTAAATGTCAAAGGGGTAAAACTGTAGGAAGCTGGAAACACTGTTCACCCTACCATTCTGCAAACACTGAACACCCTACCATTATAGAAACACTATACACCCTACCATTCTGGAAACATTGTACACCCAAAGGTAACTGAAGTCACTATTCATAGAATGTCACTGATATCAATATTCACAAAAGGTCACTGATGTCACTGTTTACAGAAGGTCAATGATGTCACTGTTCACAGAAGGCCACTGATGTCACTGTTCACCAAAGGTTAATAATGACACTGTTCACTGAAGGTCTATGATGAAACTATTCACCTAAAGTTAAAGTTACACTATTCACAGAAGGTTAATGATGACACTATTCACCTATGTTTAATTTTTCACTATTCACATAAATTTAATGATGTCACTGTTCACAAAAGGTCAATGATTACATTGTTCACCTAAGGTTAATGTTGCACTGTTCATAGAAGGTTAATGATGACATTGTACACCTAAGGTTAACGTTGCACTGTTCCTAGAAGGATAAGGATGAAACTATTCACAGAAGGTAAATGATGACACAGTTTACTTAAGGTTAATGTTGCACTATTCACAAAAAGTTAATGATGACACTCTTAACAGAAGGACAATGATGACACCGTTCACCTAATGTTAACATTTCACTATTCATAAAAGGTAAATGATGAAAGTGTTCACAGAAGTTCAATGATGACAGTATTCACCTAAGGATAACATTTCACTATTCACATAAGGTAAATGATGACACTGTTCACCTAGGGTTAACATTTCAATTCACAGAAGGTTAATGATGAAACTATTCCAATAAGGTAAATGATGACACTGTTCACCTAAGGTTAACGTTGCACTGTTCACAGAAGGTTAATGATGATACTGTTCGCAGAAGGTCAATGATGACACTATTCACCTAACAAGAAAATTAGAAAAGTGTTGGTGATAAGTCACCTGGACATCTCGAAACACCTCATACACCTAATTTTCGCAAAGAAATAGACTAGAGAAGTCTGGACCATTACAAATTAACTACTCAAGAACATGTAACTTGGGTATTCTAAACTATGGGATAGATAAATACAAACATTTTATTCTAATCTAGTCGCTTGATTTAAGCCCTTATCCATTCGCTAAAAACTAACAAGAATAAAATAATAACAAGGAAAATTTATTTAATCAATGAGTCAAATAAATAGAAAAAAGGTAGAAATATTTTTATAACCCCGCATATAGTTATTCGTTTTATAACACCTTTAGATAGGATGTACTATTTTATTATCCCCAATTTAAATGTTGACGGAGTTTCTTTGTGTGAAGACTATCATAATTTATTTTTCCCAATATCATTAACTAAAATCTTGGAGTTGGGAATCCCATGATAAAAGAAACATAACACCACCACTTGAATGTGAAAATGGAAAGAAAATTCAAAGGGAGATGGATTCGGTTATAAATGGGATCCATGGTTTTTTTCCTCCCACATATGATTTTCATCTTGGTGTCAAGGACGATGGGGTTTTTCTCAGTTCCAATAGTTATTTTTTCCTTCAATAAGTACCTATTATTTAAAATATAACACAAATTTCAAATCCATATACTGTTAAATTTGTGGTTCACATTCTGTGTCATCTTGGGAATACTCTAACAGTGCTTCACCAAATAATTCAAATAAGTGAGTATTGGTTTTCAAATGAATTTCAGAAATAATAAATATAAGTGAATCAATATTTTTATCATATCACTGAAAGAATTAAAACATTGTTATATACTTCTTTATAGACTATAAATGAATAATTTTTAAGAATTTTTAGAAGATAAAGAATTTCAAATGAATTTTACTCCACTATAGTTTATTCTTTAATAGTTATAAGAATGAGATATTTATTTCCTTTTCCATTTTTTAGTGGAACTCAAGGAAGTAGTATTGGAACTCAATAAGATCAATTTCTTAGGAATTATATATTATTCATTTAGGTTTTCTTTAGATCCTTAATGAGATATGAGAATTACTCATCTCTAGAATATTATTTTTGAACTCCCATTGACCATATAACTTATAATTGAACTGTATCACTCAAAAAATGGTTATTTAAACTTGTATTTCTATTTTTAGTTATAATAAATAAATGAAAAGCATTTAAAATGTGATAAATATTTTTAGAAACTTAATTAGATATCTAGAAGGAAAAAATGATGAAGGAACATGTCAAAGGGTTTATATCAATAGAAGTTTAGAACTCTTAATGTATTCTAGTGATAACTAGTTTATTCTCATGAATAGTTTATTTATTAATTGCAAGTCTTTTAAAATGATTTATATATTTATTTAATTTTTATTAAATTCTATTAAAGGGAAAAAGGTTGAGATTTTCTATGTTGTATAATGCATGGAATTGATTTTTTTATTGGAATAAACCCTTAAAAGTCCCTACATGATATATAATGTTATAGGGTTATAATGTATTCCTTTATTATTCTCTTTAATTTGTTTAGAAGTACATAAATTAATCAATTTAATACCACTTCCTTGATTACTTCCTTCTTAAAATGTTATAAGATTATAAAAAATATAAAGACATGCTTACATATTTCAATCCCCACTACCTCTATGGTGTAGATGAAGTGAACACAACCCAACCAAGGTAATAAATTACCCTAAACCATCCTTTGTTATCTATTTTTATCCCTAAATCCTTGAACTTATACCCATATTATTTTTATAATAAAAAATTTAGGGGAAATTAAATTATAGGGGAGACGGTTCATATGAGAAATTAATTATTTAGGAGTGTAACCCATTTTCCAAAACCCTCATAATCCTATTTCCCATTATAAAATTGAACGAAATTTTATATAAAATAATGAATAATGCTCCATTGATAAATAAAAATTCCCCAATTATCAATATATCAGTTAGTTATTTATCACCATGGAAATTGACAAGTATACATGGGGAGAAAACAAAAAACTAAAAAAGATAGATGAATATAAATTATGATTAGGGAAAAAACCTGAAATTGAAAAATACTAATGAAACAATTATTATAGGAAATAAATCATTTAGAATGGGGAATAGTGTTTAAATTTATAAGAAATAGTGGATTTTAGATGAGCATGTGATAATATAAAATTTTTTAGTTTAGAGATGAGATAAATCTATGTGGCTTCCTTCAAGAATATTCTCTTAACCACATAAGTGTTCATTAGTCTTCGAATATTCCTCTCATCCTAGGATCATGTTTCCAATCAAAACCTGATCCATGAGGTTCTGTTTCCCATTGATAAATGACATGATCGATCTTCCCTGATCGATAACAATTCTTTTCCATGCATGAATGCATTTTAATTAAATTTTAGTTAAGTGTTTTTGTATGGATTCTAGTTACAATGGTGATGATCCAAGGGAGCAAAATAATATTATTGAATATTATTGAGTGTCCTGAATTGTTTCAATGATTTAGGTTGATATGTAATGATGGTTTTCTTGAAGTTGGGTTTTTTTATTTAAAGTTACCTTGTTTTGTTATTTCAATGGTGTTGTCCATGTGAGATTCAAAGAAAATGAATTTTGGGATTACCAACAGTGATTGAATGTTATTTTTTTTACTCTAAAGAAAAAGGAATTTAATCTAATTGGAATTTATAATTTATATGTTGATAATATATATCCACCATTAATATTAATATATTCTTATGTAACCTTTGGTTATTACTATGTATCACTTGCTTAGTGTTAGTTTAATATCATTCCATATATTCCAACAAAGGTATATCCTATGAAGTGTTACTCTAAGATGAACGATTCTGATAAAATAACTATGAGGATTTTTTGTTTTTTTTTCAAATTAGTTATTCATAAAGTTGTTTAATATTATGTAATATTTTTAGCAAACCAATTTAATTTAACATGGGGTAGTTTATCAGAAATTTAATCACACACATCCTGCAGTTCAGGGGAGTTAAAATAATATGGATGAAAAGCAGCTGGGATATTTATTTATCAACACATAAACCTTTCACCGTATTATAATATATCTATATTCTAGAAAAATATTATATATATATATATAACATGACAATAAATAATTAAATAATCCTTTTTTATAAAAATCTATTAAATTCATGATTTATCCCACTTTATCATTAATTTTATTTTTTCATAAATAAACCAAAAAAACAGTTTTTTTATTCGGTTATGAAATAATTATGAACTATACCACTTATTAACATAAAATTAAAAAATCATGGATTTATAAAGTACTTTTGTATAGTTTTATTAATGTTCTTAAAGGATGTTTGAGGATTAAATATTTTACATGTTAATGAAAAAGGTGGTATTTATTTATATAATTGTCTACATATGTTAAATTATTTGAACATTTAGACTATGGAATTAATTTATACGTAACCTATGTTAAAACTACGGTATTATAGTTTCTGATGAAATAATAAGGTTTATATTTCATGTATTCAATATAGGAATAAAATAATATTCTAATAAGGTAGAATTTTTTGTGTGCAAGATTATACTATAAGTATGAGACATTAAGTGGCATACAATATGTTTTTGGTGTAATATAGTTGTATATTATACTATTAGATTCACCCAAAATTTTGTTTTGGGAGATAACTATCCTGATAACCCTCATACATTGGATCATTTCTTATAAAAATCTTGATTCATAGAAAATTAGGGGTTGGTTAGATATGTTTTTGATAATTTCATCAGAGGTGATCAACTATGTGGGGATATGTCCTTTTATATAAGGAATTTGAAATTTTGGCTACTAATTGTGATAAAATGGGGAATTTTTCAACCATAAATATATAAGAAATATTAGTTGGTTATCTAATAGGTGATTAAAATTTAGATGAAACACAATAATAATTCATCAGGTCTAAATTATATTAGTTTTAATTTTTTATAAATTAAACAAAATAAAGTTTTTGGTGAGTAGTAATTATGTGGTTTTCTATCTAAAAATACAACATTTTTGTGATATCACAATACATAAATATGTTTGAAAATTAATAAAACATATATAACTACTAAATTATTAATTTATAATAGAAATATTTTACAAAAATAATTCTGAACATATATGTAATAATTTATTTAAATGATATGTTTAAAAATCATTGTGAGTTCTGACGCAGTGCATGCACAGTGGCGTCGATGTAAAATTTGGTTGCTTATATATAATAAATGTGTTCTAAAAAATATTTTCTCAATTTTTTTATTTTTAATTGTTTTTTATGTTAATTATGAATTCTAGAGTTTCATTACAAAATTCTAATCGATATTCATGTGCAATGCTTCCACAAGTTGAGAACGGACAAATTAAAAAATTAAAGATGTTGTCTGGAAATGGATATGAGTATGTAAAATAATTAAGTAATATTAAATATTATTTTGAACCCAATTAATTTATTTTTATTATATTTATCTATTATTAATTTTTGTAAAAGAAATAATTATCTTTAATAATTTTGCAACCCTGATGCAGTGGTTGTGAAAGCAGATGAAAAATTAATAAAATGTTTTTAATTGAAACAATAATTTCCATTAAATGAAGAAAACACGAATAAATTTTTTTCTATAAGAAACATTATATAATTATAATAATTTTATTAGAATTTGGGATATTTTAGACCCATACAAAAAAAATAATTCCATTTATAATATTTTCTTTAAAAGGAAGTCTATTTGTTCACACTATAGTTTTTAATTTGTATAATATTTTAATATATGGTTTGTAGAATTTTTTTCAAAAATAAATTTTTATTTAAAATTTATGAAATTTATCTTCCTCATGAAAATATATTTTTAATTTTTAGGAAATAATATTACCTAAATGGCTTGGAAAATATTGACACATTAATTTTTTAATTAACGAACAAATAAAATTTATGATATTAAAAATTATAAAATAAATATAATATGATCTTTTTTGAGTAATTAATTAATTTTATAGATTATTATGATATGAATATAGTATAAAAAATATTGTTTTCAAATTTGAACTTTATTTTTTGCTTTAATGTCATAGTTTTGAAAAGTGTTTAACCTGAAAAAAAATATTTTTCATGGATAAAATATTTTATTAATTTATAAAAAAATCCAAAAAATATTGAACAAGGAAAAACGATAAAATATTATATTGAAAATGTGATCTACTACTGTGTTTAAGAATTTTGAATTTCATTATCACTATAATACCCTTCTTATATTTTTATAATTTTTGTAATCCTTAAGTTTGCCCTTACCTCAAATATATAATGAGACTCATTACCCAAATTAATATCTTCACCTCAAGCCATATTTCTCAACTACTCTCTAAATAATTTCCCTTACCCTCATACATTTTCCATCTTTTAGAGCTTATAGTCTCTCAAAAGGACTACTTCAATGATTCTTGAGGTGGTTCGCATGGATAAATTTTCATGTGTAAATTTTTTCCTTCTTATATTTAAAGTTATTTCTCACTTATACCATATCTTAACACCCCATCCAATGTATCATGATAACTACTATATCATATATATACATGAAAGTTATTGTGTTAGTGGAATAAAAATCAACAAATCTATTATCCTATACTTTTATTCTTATAAATGGTTTCTTCATCCTTGGTGCGTTAATTCACCACAATCCATGATGATGAGTTTTATTTTCATTTTATAAAAGATCATGGAAATAATAAATTTAATTATAATTGTTAAAAATGGAAAAAATATATATATTTATATTCTCTAAATTTAGTAGTATTATATCTTTTTGATAAGGAATACCATAATAAATAGACCATGAAACCATGAGGTAAACACACACAAAACAATGAAAATAACTCAATATTATAAATAAATGGGTGGGAAAATGTTATAAAATAATCCTATAACTTTATATAAATATGAATATATATCATTAATAAATCTGTAACACTATTTAAACCCTTATATAGTATGAATGAACATTTTTAAGAAATTCCAACCTAAGGTAATGAAATTTTCTTTAATAGTCCTCTTTTAATTTCTATTCTATTACAAAATTCAAAGTTAATGTTTTTTTAAAAATATACATCATGATAATAATTTACCACTTTTGTGTTGCATTAACATTTTGATGTTTTATTTATAATATTTAATTTATACTTTCTAATATTTTTTTCTTTTGTATATGCATATTATTCCTTTAGTATGTGATTTTCCTCAAATAATGATTTTTTATGATTCAAGTAATCATGTTTTATGATTATATTCTATACATTTGGAATTTTTTATGATAATGGGTGTTATCTATATCTCTCCCAAATCAATTGGATATGTTTATTTAGAAATTTAATCCAATGGTTATTTCAAGTGTAACTGCGATGGATACACCATATGGAGGTAGTGATGGTAACAGAATAAGGTAGCCATTCAGGTTACATTATAAGGTACCCATTTTGTTACAAATCATATGGTATATGAGAGGGTTATCATCTTATGTAATTAATTCACAAATTTACCTAAATGGTTTATTTAGGATTTCTATGTATTATACAAATCTTATGGTTTCACAAGGTAATTATATTTCATTTGAAGGGCGAGATGTGTGTGAAAATTATTTCATTTATTTATATGTAATCATGGAATAATAGTTTGTTTTCAATTTTTTATTTCCCTTACTGAGATTTTTTTCTCTTCCCATGTTTTAAAATGTTTTTCTTATGGTCTAGAGGATTTTTTAAGTGAATAGAAGAGTCCAATAAGAATGTTGTGACAATTATTCATGGAAGAATTTATGATTTATTAAATACCTTTGTATTATGAAAAAATTGATATTATATTATTAGTACTACTTGGTGTTCTTGTTAGATTTTGTTGTGTGATACTATGACCCAATTCTATGAAACTCTAATGAAAATATATATTTGCGAATGTAAGAAAGTTAATTCAAAATTAATTTACTATTTTATAAATTGTTAAAACAAGGGTATTTAAGTAGGTATTAAGGCATGATTTATATATCTTTAGGGGAATATGATAATGTTAATATAACACTATAAATGATTTTTTTACTTTATGGTTAATTTTAAATGATACCAAATATTAATATTACCATGTTACATCCATTATGAAATTTCTATTCAGAGTGGTTTTCTCAAGAAGAAGAATTGATGATTAAATTAGAAGTCAAAAAGAGAATTATATATTTCTGAATTCAAAACATGGAATGTGGGAATTGGAACTGATTAGTTTCTGATAGTAATGGATTATAAGACATTCTTTATAAATAGTGGTGGAATCTATGAAAGAGAACAACCAGATCATTGATGGTGAAACATTAGGATATTGGAACATTTTTTAAGGATGTACTCTCATAATTTAAGTTGATATTTTAACCCTTTTATAGATTAAGGGTTTATTGAATCCCCCAAAAAGATAATTTATTTTGAAGAAAGTGACGCTTCAGACAAATAACCAAATCACTATTTATTAAATCAAAAGGAGAGGTTTAATGAGTCTAAAACAAGGGATCATATTACAATCTTTCACAAGAAGGGGGAGTAAATCATTAGAGAGATCCTCAAACCATGTGATTTATTGACATACACATTTATTGGTAAGTCTGTACACTAACATAATAGCTTCATGATTGGTATCAGTGGTAATATGATTGATGTATTTGAGTGAACGGAGACAATCCATCCAACGTGTGATAATTGACCAGGCCAGATGAATCACACTATTCCAAATTGCTAGCACTATGGTAGTTGAATAACATTCAATTCATATTTTGTTCTAACCATGGTTCTTGGAAAAGTAAATACCATAAATCACACACATCATTTCATCTTCCAGGTATGGGTAAATAAAAACAATTCATAAAATTCACCCAATGATATAACCAAGAAGATTCCTGAAGATGGTGCCACAACCCATGGGTCTATGATTTCCTTTAGAAGCATTATCCACCTTAATTTTAATCCATCAAGGTAGGGGAGGTTTCCAGAATACATCAAACGTGCATCACAGTTGGTGCAAAAATCCATCATCTTATAGACACCATAGAATCATAATGTCTTTCACTATGTTGTTGATGTACCCCTTCAGTGGCTGTAGGAAGAAATAAATTCTTGATTTCTTGGGAGTTCTTAATATCCACAATTCACTTTATCATATCATTGACAGAGTCATGGATATCCATATGCAATCAAAGATGTCAAAAATATTGTTCAAAATAGTAGTGGTAGTGGTGCATGAATAAAATAAATGGTTTCAATCCTCTCTATTTTCATTATATATGTGACATTTTGAGCAGGTGTGGATCTCAAAAAATTACAGACAAGTATCCGGGGGTACCCCGTTTAAGAAATATGACAAATTAGAGTGAGTATTGGAGGCTTTATCCATGGCTTGTCAAATATTTTGATCGAGATAAAGTCATTTTTAGAGTTATGAAAATGGGGGTTATAAATTTTTTTTAAATCCAATATACAATTATGAGAAGGCTCCCATACTATAAAATCATCAATGTTAGAAAAATATTAGTTGATAACTACATGCTCAACATTCTCAAGGAGACCATCAATATGGGAATTAATAACATCCCTAACAGTATTATTGTTAATTTATGGAGTTTTTTATTAGGGATCATTGAATTTATAGAAGAACCATCTTATTTTTCTAATCATATGTTCATGGAGGAGTTCCTAGAAACAATCCATGTAGAGTATTTTATAATGTTGTAAAACACTGTTTTAATGGATGTCCAGATAAAAGAGTTTAGGATATTAATTTTTCCATTATTCAACTTATCAAGAAACCTATTTTTGATGGAATGAAATTGATGGATATGCATTGTGAATTAGGATCAAAGTAAGACTGAATTGAAGGGAATCATTAAATAGGGTTATGTTTTTAATGCTAAGACCTACCATATCCTATGGTTTGTAACATGTACACCACAATATAGTCACTGATTTCTTATCCAATGTGCTACCATTCCAAAAAAATGTTTTTTATAGAAATTCATTTTTTATGAGATCGGCAGACTATTTACCAACCATCATTGAATATTTCATTTTGGGAATAATAACCCACTTCACAATAGAGATTCTATCTACATTAGATAGAGTTTTTCCATTCCATAATGAGAGCTGATCATGGATTTGATAAAAAAATGTTAGAGAAATAACATGATTTGGGTCTACCATAATAGATGGAAACACCAAGGTATGTGAAAGGTAAGAATCCATCTTTAATACCCAATCCATTGATAAAAATGTATCTTCTATTAGTTAGAAAATATTTTCCAATAAATATAATGGATTTGTTCATGCTAATAAGATGACCTGATACCTCCTCATATTGATGGATAAAACTTTTGAGAGTTGGGGTGTTTCTTTTATCACCTTATAAGAACAGAATGATGTTATCCACATATAGGAGATGCATGGGATCATTCACATTAATGGAAGAGTGGGTAGTCTTAATCTTGTTTTGATACACCAGGTGAGTGAGAAGTCTACTTAAATAGTCCTCTATAAAAAGTATATTAGAGAAATGATCACCTTATCTGACACCTTTCGTGAAAATGAAGTAACCTATGGGAGAACCATCGACCAAGATATAAATGGAAGTTGAGTTGAATAGGGTTTTAATTATAGTTATAAAGGTATTATTGAAGAAAAATACTTGAATCATTTTAAAGATAAAATTCTATTCCGTAGTATCAAAAAAATTCATAATGTCAAGTTTTATGGCAATATTACCTCCCATGTTGGTATTATTTAAAATGTAAGTGCATTCAGAGGAAAGAGAATTGAAATCGTGGATGGATCTTCCCTTAACAAAACCAAATTAATTTCACGAGATATATTTTTTAGTAATGGTGGGAAGCACGTGTGCTAGTGGTTTTGTCATAATTTTGAAAAGAGCTTTGATATGTGTTATGCGTATGAAAATATGAATCTAAGATGAATTATCCACCTTAGGTATCAAATTAAGGAATTGATCATTCAACCCATTGGGTATATTTCTATTAGAAAATAAATATTTGATGAGTTTTCAAACCTTATTTTCAATGAAATACCAATATTTCAAGAAGAATCTATTATTAAAACTATCATGACCTAGAGAAATATTAGGATTCAAGATAAAAATAGTGCTTTTGAATGCATGGTCATGAGTAATGTTTAATAGAAAAGTGTTATCTTACTTAGTGAAAAATATCAGAATGATATTGTGAAAGAGATACTTGTTTATGTGAGGTCCATTAAAGATAGATTCTAAATAAGAGACAATTTGATTAGAAGGTGAAGTCAACAAGTGCTGTTTAATGGTCAGTATTTATAATGATATCAAAGAGTGTGATTACATGGAATGTGATGCATTTAAGAATATTTTACTAGGAAAATATTTTCCTAAGGATATTCAAATTATAATGGATAAGGAGTTACAAGAATTGAAACAATGGAAGGAAGATTCTAGTGGTCGTGTATGAAGAAAACATCACCTAATCAGTAATATATGATCTAAATCTTCTTTTGGTTCATGATAGTAAAATCAATGATTTTTTACTTAGGATTAAAGACATGTTATTAAAGGAAATTTGATACTCATGAAATGAAAAGTTATCAGAAATATGTTTGATGTATTGAGAGGGTATAAATGAAGTTTTCTAATGATCACATGTACTTTGAAAAAAAAATAAAAAATGGTCGAGATGAAAAAAAAATGTGTAATAGTCAATCAAAGAAATATAAAGGTAAGACAATCCTATTTCATGTTTATGGGTTGTGTGCTAGAAAGATCCCATGGGATTAATGTAAAAAATCTGGGAAGTGTTTTTCGTGTGGTAAATTTTTTACATATGGACACATATTTCAATGAAAATGATCTTATATTTATTTCGTACAAGAAAAATATCAAAGAGTATTAATTGTGTTTTGTTGGGGAATTTTGAAAATACCAGCCCAAAGAAAGATATGAATTATGGGAAATAGCCTATTTATAAGAAAAAGTGTGTAGTGAAATCATTGTAGACTATTTTAGTTGATGTTGATCCATCCAATGAAGATGTATTTGATATATATATATTTTTAATTTATTTTTCTAATGTTTTGTTTGATATAGGGTATACACATTCCTTCATTTAGAATAAATTCTCCATTAAATTTGATATATCCCCTAAAAAAATGAAACTAGAACTTATGAAACAACTTGAGGAAAAATTTAAAAAAAATTGAATTATAAGAATATTCTACTTATTTTTTTGAATGAAATTACACGCAAAACTTGTTTTTTATACCTAGTAGGGTTTTATGTAGTTGTGGGTATGCATTGTCTTTCGGTTTTTCATGTTATGGTTGATTATATAGAGAATGAAGTTGATTTTTAGAAGAGTTTATTTTTTATTCAATAATCAATTAATACCATTTATAACATATAATGAAGATGTTAGAATATTATAATATGTAAATTAATTTTATCTTGCAAGTATTATTGATAACAATGAAACAATTCAGATAAATGATGTGTGAGTTGTAAATAAATACCTGTACATTTTTCTGAATGAGTTTATTAATGTTACAACTAATAAATATGTTTAATATACCATTAACCTAGATCCAAATGATAAGTCAATTTAAAAACTTCCCTATCAATCGGATCAATTGGAACATCTAGAATTGAAAAGGTAGTTGTAAGAGTTTCTTGATAATGGTTACCTTTTTCATAACAATTCACCATGAGGTTATACTATTTAAATTATTAAAAAGAAATATGCTTCCATAAGGCTTTTCATTGATTATATATCTTTAAAAAACATTATTTTTAATTGTATTTATTCATTTCCACATTTGGGTAACATGTTTCATCATCTCCAAGGATCTTGGTATTTTTCCAATATTGACATGCAATTTGGGTAACATCTATTGATGGTGAATAAAGATGACATCCAAAAAATAGATTTCCTTTCTAGATATGGGTATTTTGAGTTTTTTAACATGACCTTAGGTTTTGAAAATGAACTTATTGTATATATGGATCTTATGAATATAATATTCCTTCAATATTTGGGTAATTTCATGGTTGTTTTTATTGATAATTATTGCATTTTTTTTCAAAAACTCATGAGAATATATGAAAAAATTTAATTATTTCCCTAAAAACACTCAATGAAAATAGGTTATACATAAAATTTAGAAAATGTGATTTTAGGTTACATTAAATTTTATTCCTCAGGAAAATGTTCAATAAGTATGGAAAAATAGTTGGTCCTGCCAAAACAAAATCGGTTGATGAATTCCCAAGAACTACAAATGTTACTCATATTCATAGTTTTATTTGATTAGAAGGATATTGGGGATGGTTTCAAACGAACATTTTATGGTTATATATCGCACTAACTAATTTAACACAAAAGGGGATAAATTTATTTGCATATAAAAATGTGATGAGTGTTTTCAAGAACTGAAAAAGAGATTGGTGAATGGTCATGTTTTAGTCGTGGCATCTGGAAATGGAGATTTTCTTATCTACAATGGTGCATCATTGAAGGTAATTGGTTTTGTTATAATGTTGAATGATTATGTAATTGATTATGATTCATGGAAACTGAAACAACATGATTTAAATTGTCCGACACATGATTAAGAATTAGTTGTTGTTGGTTTTTGGTTTAAAAATTAAGGGGTATCATTTATATGGATCTATTTATGAAATACATACTAACCATAATAGTTTTAAGTATATATATATTCATAAGATATTGAACATTAGTCAGATAATATGATTGATAAATATAACATATTATGGTTTCATTATTATTAACCATATGGGAAAAGATAACAACATGGAAGATTCTTAGAGTCAAAAAAATAATTTATCATTAACCATGTTACATGTGTAAAATGAAACATTGAATAATAATTTGATGAATCTTGGCTTGTATGTTTTTGATGCATGAAATTCCTCTCTTTTGTATCATTTGTCAGGGAAATAATCAATATTAGAGAGAATAATGAATGCATAGAAAGAAGACTGTGAGTTATAGAAAAAGGAAGAATTCATTAAGAAAATTAATTTACCTGAATTTAATATTGACAAAGATTATGTATTTTGATTTGGAAAGAGATTATGTATTCCTTGTGTTTCCTAGAAAAAGAATGAATCGTTAAATTATTCTTATAGTTATCAATTTTTATTTCACCCAAGAAGCATGAAAATATAAAATGTCCTATGATGGTATTATTGGTGGGATGAAATGGAATGAGATATCATTTATTTTAAAATGAAATGCTTCGATTTTAAATTAGTTAAAGTAGAGTGAGAACTACCGAATGGGATAATTTTCCATTTTTTAATTCCAGAGTAGAGATGGGAAAACAATATCCATGGATTTTGTGGTGGGGATACCAATGAATTATTATAGTAACAATGTGATTTCATTTTTTTATCAACTGACTAAATATTCACATTTTCTTACTATTCGAGATACACTATGTTTAGATAAAATGTAATAGTTGTTCCTAAAAGATATTTTCAGGTTAAATGGAGTACTCTCTATATTGTATCTAGCTGTGATCCCAAGATCACTTCTAACATTTGTAATGGCCTTCAAAAGTTGTTGGAAACTTATTTTAATTTCATAAAATCCATTCGGCCTAAATATTATAGACAAACTATGTGAACAATTCAGACTCTGGGTCGCGTGATGTTTGATTATTTAATATATAACTATGGAATTTGGGATTAACATATTAATTTGTTTAGTTTTCTTATAATAATAGTTTTCATTTTAATATACAGATGGTACCTATTAAAGAATTTTATAGAAAGTGAGGTTGAAAAACAATATTTTGGGATGAAGCTAGGTAAAGGAATTTGATGAGACTTGTATTGGTCGATAATGTGGCTGAGAATATAAATATTGTCCAACAATATATGAGGACAAATCAAAGTAGACAGAAAATATTATCATGTAACATGAATAAACTGCTTCTTTCTAGGTAGGTGAGTATGTTTTCCAAAAAAATATCTCCATGGAAATGTGTAACATGATTTCGAATGGAAGGAATGAAAATTACACTATTCATTAAACCTCCGGAAATTCAGAAAAATTTTGAAGTAGTTTCCGACTAAGTATCCATGCCTCTAAGTTTATCTTTGGTACACAACCTTTATCATATTTCGATGTTAAGAAAGTTTGCTCCATATCCATAAAATGGTTTGAGCCTAGAATTAGTTCATCTGGAAGTGAATTTTATATTTTTTGAAGAGAAACCTATTCATATTCTTGATTTTGGATAGACATTATGGAAGAACGGTGTAATTCACTAGGTTATAAATTTTGGGAGAAACCACATTGAATAAGAAGCAGCATATGAATATAAAAATGATACGAGGTAAGGGTATCTCTATTTTTTTAATAAGTGAATAAAATTGTGAGGATTTATTTTCAAAAATGTGGTAAATGTTACAATCCAGTTACAAATAGAATAATTTTTTTAATATTTATTTTTATTTTTGAATTTATTTATTTTTCATTATGTTAAGTAGTTTATAAAATTAATAAATTATTATATGGTTATTTATTTAAAACATTAGTTTTAAAATTATAGACTTTTAATTTTGAAAAAATAACTTCATTTTTGAATTCATCATGTAGAAATTATCATAGTATGAATTTTTGGTAATTATTAGTAAAAGTATATTTTTTGTTAAATAGTAAAAAATATATTTATTTTAAAAAATACAGTATGATTGTGACATAATCAAGAAATAAATATTATTGAAAAATTATTAAAATTATTATATGTATAAATTTTGATTTTATAATAGAAATATTGTATAAAAATTATTCATTACTATTATATTATAATTTATTTAATGATAATTATAAAAATAATTTTCAATGATGATGCAGTGCCTGCGCAGTTGCAACAATGTTAAATTTGGATCCTTAGATATAATAACTATATAATAAAAAGTATTTTTCCAAATTTTATATTAATTATTGAGTATAATTGATATTTTTGGACAATAATTAATAATTCTACAGTCATATAACATATTTCTTATTCAAATGTCTGTGAAATTCTTGGTCAAGGCCAGAAAAGACAAATTGACGAATTAATTGTGTTTTATGGACATGGATATTAGTAAATATACATAATGAAAAAATATAAAATATTATTTTAAAACTAAAAAATTTATATTAATTAGTGTACTTTATTTTTAATTTTTAGAGGTGAAATAATTATCTTTAATTCATATGCAATGCTGATGCATTTTTTGTGAAATCAGAAGAAAAATAAATACAATCTTGTTAATTAAACTAATAATTACCATTAAATAACCCAAAATATGATTAATATTTTATGTGAAATTTTCAATCATTATATATTTTTATTCGAATTTGGGAAATTTTGGACCCATTTGAATCGCATTAGAAACATTATAATATTTTATTTAAAATAAATTCATGTTGTTCATACTGTAGATTTTAATTAGAATAATACTTTAATATATGTTTTTCCAGAAATTTTATTCAAAAATAAATTATAATTTTAATGTTAAAAATTTTATCTTTCTCTTGGAAATTTATTTTTAATTTTTAGGAAAAATTTAATTACCTTAATGTCTTACAAAAAGACAATGCAAATTTTTTTAATTAATGAATAAATCAAATTAATGATCTTTAAAAAAATAAAATAAATATAAGTATAGACTTTTAAGGTATTTCATGAATTATATATGTATATTTGATATATCTAGGATATAAAAATAATTATTGTTTTATAATTTGAAACATTTTTTTATTTTTTGAATACATAGTTATGAATAGTTTTTTATATGGAAATATATAGCATTCATGAATAAAATACTTTATTAAATTATTTGAAACAAATAATAACTTGAAAACGTCAAAAAATGATAATATTATTTATAAAATTTCATCTCATATTATTTTTTAGAATCATTTTAATGTATTATTCTTTATAATATTCATATTATATTTTAATATTTTATGTTATTCCTATATTTCCCCTCGCATCAATTATAAAACCAAACTCATTTATTCAATTAAATTCCTCACCATAATCCATATTTCTCGACTATCCTCTTACAAATTTACTTTCTCATCATACCATTTCATATAATAGTTCTTCAAGTCTCACAATAATAACACTTATAATACAAATAAAGAGGTTCTCAGGGAGAAATATTCAAGAGGTAAATTTATCCTTCCTTTCATTGTTCATTCTCACTTCTACTTTATCCTCACACCCTATAAAATTTTTCATTATAACTATAATATCATATAAAAACTATAATTTATTTTGTTAATGGTATATATATCATCAAATATCTTATCCAATTCTTTTATTCTTAAAAATGAAATCGGCATCCATGGTGTGTGAATTCACTGCCTTCGTTAATGTTGACTTTTTGTTTCCTTTTACCCAATTCATGTATAGTTTAAAGTCACTAATAATTATTTTAAATGAAATATATATATATATATATTCTAAAAGTTCTTGATAATTATTTTTTTGGAAAAAAAATTCCATAAAAAATCGACCATGAAATCATGTGGCAAGTGCATCTAAATGAATAAAAGTAACAAAATATTATTAATATATGGGTGAAATTTTTTATAAAATGATCTTAAAAGGTTTTATAAACATGAATATAGTGTTTTAATAAATAAATAAAACAATTTAAACCATTATAAAAGAGGATTGAAACTTTTTTTAAGGATGTCAAACCTAAGGTAATTGTTTTTTTCTTTAAAAATCCTATATTAATTCCCATTTTTTTTTACAATAATCAGAAAAAATGTTTTTTTAAAAAATATAGCATGAGAATTCTAAATTAATGACCCATTAATGTTTTGATTTTATATTTAAAATATTACATGTCTCTTCCCAAAGAAATTGATTTCATCTGTATATGTGTATTTTTATTTTAATAAGATATTTTTCGTAGGGGAATAATTTTTTATGAAGAAAGTTTTCTTATTTTATGATGATGTTATGGGTAACAAGAATTTTTTATGATGAAGTGTTAGAACTATATCTCTCTTAAATTCATTGTTTTGTTAATTTTTTTGTTTCACAAAATTTTTATTCCATGTGTAATTGTGATGGTTACACATTAAGGTAATCGTGAGGGTTACATTAGAATGCAGCCATTAGGGTTATATTTTAAGGTTGTTGTGAGGGTTACGAATAATTTGGTAGCCATGAGGTTTACAATATTAGGTAATTAATTAGTTAATTATCTTAAATGGTTTATTTTTTATGTATTAATAAAATAATATGTTTTGAAAATGTAATAATATTTTATTTTAATGGAGAGAAGTATAGCGGTGATAATGATTTCATATTTTTATATGTAAACTTTTAACTACAATTTATTTTTTATTTTTATGTCCCATATTGAGTTTTTTATTTTGATACCAAATGTTTTAAATGTTGTTCACAAGGTTTAATTGGTGTGTAAGAGAAAATAAGAGTCCACGATGAATGTTGTGAAGATTTTTTGTCTAAGAATTTATGTTAAAAAACATTTGTCATGAAAAAATGGATACTGTTTTAGCAGTACCACATTGTGTGATTTTTGGATTTTCAAGTATAAAATTATGAAATAATTATCTGAAAATGTAAACCAAAAATATCTAGGGGAATTTAAGAATGTGAATTTTAAAATAATTTTCTATTTAAATAAATGATTAAGGTAAGGTCTTTATTAATTCATTGTACACATATATAAGGGTGACAATTAAGTGATATATCTATCAACATGGTTAATATATACTATAATAATAAATATTTTATGAGTTGATATATGGGATTGAATTAATTTTTGTCCCATATTTATTCAATGTATTGGAAGAAGGGATCAAAGTTAAATGCATTCTTCTATATGATACACTAGTACAAGAAAATATGCAAATACATGTGTTTGATTGAGATCATTATATATCTAATTTTATATTGAGTAACTGTGATTCTTTTCTAGAGGATACTACTTTCAGACATATATTAAATTGGTATTCTAACTTCTTTTTTCAATTCTAAAAAATCTCATGGGGTTACATTTTTTATTGATAATTGTATAAGGATTTATGTTTATGAAACTCTAAAAGATTATTTAAAAGTGTTTTTAGAGTTTATCCAGAAGTAGTATTGAATTTATATTGAATATGTATTGAGTGTGATATCATAAAAGGTTATGTTGATGATAATATTTGAAAATTGTTTTGGAACATATACAAAATATATTTTTATATATATTGACCATTATTTTCACAATTTAATACATAGTGAAGATATAGAAAGTGTATGAGGATTTATTAAAAGTGGAAGATTAAAAGAGATATATCCTAAACCATTTGAATTATTTTATATGGTAATGGATTATGATAAAATATTTTTTATCCATGAAACTATGATCCTATCATATTTTATTGTGTGGGTGAATCATAATGCATTAATGGTAGCATTTTATTAACATGGAATTATAATTAATATGATGAAAAAAATTATTTTTTAACATTCAATTAATATTTAAATTTAGTCTAATATTTCATTAATTAATCCTTCCATATGATGGAACACTATGGAGTTCAATCAATATATTTTACAAATAATATTAATCAAAATTCAATTTACTCAAATTTTATGAATATACAACTCAATTCATGTGAATTAAGGTTTTTTGTTGAAGATTTTATATATAAGTAAAAATATTTGAATTAAAAGACATTCACCATTTTATCCTTTGTAAAGCATACACTATTTTTTACCTCAATATCTATGCTCTATTTCTTTTCCTCACATTATTGGGAAAGGTATTATCTTTTCATGTGTAGAAGAGTGCCCCAACTAAGAGTAGGGTGATTCTATCAACCTCTGGATACACCACATGGGGGTGTCCATTGGCTAAAATTAATGGATATTTATCATTAATATTTATAAAACTAATTATTAGTGGTATCTACATTTTAAGGTTCCCATCATTTTTTCACATATATATAATCATGGTTTCAAGTTTCATACATGGTAGATCCTGGGTTTCTTAGCTTACCAGTAGTTTCTTCTACATTGATTTAGTGTTTATAATTATTTAGAAACATATCAATTATTATTTACTAAAAATATTATTAATATATATATATATTAATGATATGTAACATTGATAATATAAATTGGTAAAATGGTCAATAAAATGAGATTGATTAATTAGAAAATATCTTTCGAAAAATTCCGAGTGTACATAAATAAAATATTTTCATAAAGATTTATATAATTTTCATTTAGATGTTTCAAAGTAATAATATAAAATATTTTATGATTATACGATCCATTATTTATACGGTCCTACACTATATAGATTAACAGAATTATATTTCCACAACAAGACAACCCTTTACCGACTAGGGGTTTATGATTAGAGTCAAAATAATATAACAGTTGAATGGAAATAATTTTTCCATGGATAATAATAGAGAAGACCATAAATGAAAAATAAACCCAAAACTGTGAATAATCAAATAACATCAATAAGTAAATGATGAATATAATAAATTAATTAATATCAAAAAACAAGAATAAATTTATTGTAACTAAAAACAAGTGAGAAAACTACAAAATATAAAATATCCCAATAATTTATTCCCAAATAGGCCTCAATTGTATATGGACTAATATTTAACCTTTTGATCCTTAAAACATTCAATTATATTGTGAATACACTACTGGATGATTTACAAACAAGTTTTTTAGACCATACGTAATAGTTGGTGTTATTATATCGACACACTTAATATGCCATCCCCAATTAATTAATTTTTTTTAGTATGATCCATGAATAATTATCAATTAATTTAATTCACCAAACATTGTCTTATCATAAAAACCCTAATACACCTTGGTTAAACCTGGTTAAACATCTACTTGGATAATATATCACCCAAAAAACCTCATAATATACAATATATGGTTCCATGTTGTTCTAAAATTCCACTAATTATTAATCCTACACTTATCTACTAGGACTATCATGTTTCCAATATCAACCCTTGAACCCCTACCCAAATAAAAATGAATTTAAAATATAACCAATTTTTTGAAAAACATAAAGGAGAGTCCCTACAAACAACTCCCACCATATATTACTCACATAGATCTTGTCTAAAAAATTCTTATAAAATTATTATCACAACCTTTCCACATTACACAACATTTAATATTCAAAAAAATATCCTCTAGTTTCCTTGTAATAATTGGTGATTATATGTAAAAATATTTGTTTAATAAATGATAATTTCTTTAGTAGGTTTCGTTATATTCACCACCATGTTTTAAATAACCATATTATTCTATTAGTATTATTATTTATAAAATCAGTAGTATAACCTAGCCATTAATGATGGAGGTATGATTAAATAAATAAAATTAATATCAAGAATAATGGTTTTAGATAATAAAATTGTACTGATATATTAGAGCTTATTTTTTTAAAAAAGTCACCATATACTTTGAAAGGACAATTATTCTAAAAAATGCATCTCATTTCTTTTTTGTGATGAAATAATAAATTTAATTTTTTTCACCTATCTAGAAATTATTTGGAAAATAAAAATTCATTTTTTGAATAAACATGTCAAAACTATTATAGGGTGTATTATTTATTATTTAATGGAATGAATAATTTTTGGATGAATAGTGCAAAATACTAATTCTTGTAAAAAAACTACCTTTTCATTTAATGTATTTACAAAGACACATATTTTTTTAAGACCGTTTAAAAGTTAATCTATTTAAAAAATATTATGATTAATAAAAATTGGTCTTTTAAACCAATATAATGTTGAATTATCATATAATTAGTTTTACTTTTAATAGTTTTTTATTTAGAAAAACATTTTTTTCATCATGCCTTTGGGTTTATTTTAAATTAATTTTTCGACCTTATGTGAGCTTAATTATGTAAAATGGATTATAATTTTGGAATAATGATAATTTATATTATATTAAAATTTCAAAATAATTTTGGATCATAAATAATAATGAAATCATTAAAAATTAATTACAACATTTATGACTAAAACTAATTTATTGAGTTTTTAAAATCAAATGATAAGGTTTTAAATAAACTAAAACAAATCTGATTACTATTTTATGTACATATATAGACCTTTTAGACTATTATTTTAATATCCCTTTTGGAGCCTATTGACATGTGAGAAAGTTGGGTATAAATTTTTCTTTTAAAGAACTCCCAGTGTGTCATCTACCCCAGTTATGAAAGGCCACCCTCTTCTCTTTTTCTTCTCACATATAATGTATTTTTTTCATCAAATAACTAAAAAAATACTTTTTGTAATTACCCAACAACCCCAAATCCAATAATACTTAATTTAATAATTTATGTCTTTTTCCTCATCCATAAAATGGGAAACTGAACCGTTGATAATGTGTATAGTGGACTGGTGCCACATGAAACGATGTAATTTATTTTCCATCACTACCTTCCATGGATTGATATAATATTGGATTTAATTTTAATATATTATATTGATTAAATTTTCAAAAAATTTAATTGAAATATCACATATAACATCTTACCTTCAAATCCATTGAAAATGATAACGTTACTAATGCGTATGTGTGGACTACCCCCTCCACAAATCGATGCGAAATATTTTCTATTTTATTTTCACATGGATGAAAATAAGGATGTAATTTATTAAAATAAATTATATATATAACATAATAATTAATTTATAAATGTCAATTTATATTTACTTTTATATTTTTTCATCCATCAAAAAATTTAATGGACATTCACACATACGTATGACCTACTATCTGGGAGAATGGTTTGACAAATTTTTGTATCTATTATCACTTGGTTCTTCCAATGAAGGATTCTAAAGTTCATGATGTGTTCCATATATCTATATTGAGAAAGTAAATACATGATCCATCACTTTTACTAAACATGGAATTCATATTGTTGGAGAAATATCATTCCTATGAAATTGTTTTGGAATAATTTATATCATAGACGGGGTGTTTTATAAATTAACCCCACTCACCGAGTCAATTTTTTGGTAGAGAAACCACCAATATGATGAAGCTACATGGGAACCTGAGGATGGGAAATGGAATAAAAATAATCATTTTTTAACAAATTTATGGAATTTCAATAGATAAATTATTACATGGGGGGTAAAATCTTACACCTAGAGATTTTATGAAATATTATTTTCAGATAAATTAAAATTTCTTCAATATGTTGAGTTATGTGCAACATTGAGTTTTAATTAACCATAATATACTATTAATATTATTATTTAAAACGTGACTGGTACATCTTAACCTTTAAAAATTGAGGTATTAATTTGATTAATTTTTTTAAAACTTATTATAATTATTTTAAATAATGAAATATAATGATAAATATGCACAAAAGTTTCCAGAAAATCATTATATATGTCAAAAAAACATTTATTAAAAAATGGGTTTTATTTATTTTAATTAATGAATAATAAAAGTTTCCCATATCTATAAATTTTATTTGACCAAATGAACATCAGTATTGGAATAAACATGTAAAAAAGTATTTTGGAATGAATTTATGATGTATTTCATGGAAAGCAATTTTTTTATGAATAGTCAAAAATACTTATTTTTATTAAAAATTGCATTATTTTTTAAATAATTTACATTGATACAAATTTTTTTAAAAAAATTTAAATGTAAAATTAGTTCGGATATTATTTTAGTCTAACATATTTCATTAGAATTAATTTCATAACAAATTTGGATATAAAAACTTCTTATACATTTGAATGCTTTTTCTTTGAAAAATTGTTTTTTCATCTCCTCTGAAGGTTTATTCATAAATTAAATTATTACACTAAATGGAATATAATTTTTTAAAAATTTATTACATATTTTGAATTATTGTATTTTATATTGAATAATATGGTCACCTTAAAGGTAATAACCTGTCATTTAACTAAGGTACACATCATTTTTATCAATTTGAATCATTACATTTATCATGGTCAACATTTGATATAGCCTAAGGAATGTACCAAGAGAATATATATATTTGAAGAGCATAGAGTTTTATAAAATGGGTTCATGAACTGGGTAGTATGGTTTGTTTAAACTATGTAGACTAGGCCACATGGTTAGTCTTAACCATGATGTTGAAGATAATTGAACCTATTGGATGAATGGTTTATTTGAAATCATGAAACCTAATGACCCAGGAAGTCCATGAATTTAAGTTTTTTTTGACATGGGGTTATCATACGGTTGGTGAATTTTTTTTAAAACATTCACCTAAATCATGTGCCCCTTATTTTGTGGGAAAACTCCAAATTTCCCATATTTTTTGAATTATTAATCAATTTTCTTCTTTCCCCTAGCTTTTCTAGTAGATGAAATAAACATCCTTCTCCCATAAGCTCAAAAATACCTCCTATATTTGAATCAATGTTGTTATCTCCTTGGGTATATGATCTTAGATCCTTTAGAAGCATTGGATCCTTCTTAGTAAGATCATCTAGTCACTCATTCCCTATTTTATCTATCCGTTGAATCTCTCACACTATTTAGGTGAAATAATGTTTTCCCTATTTGGAGGGTGTTAGAAAATTTCTCATATTTCTCCCAACTAACATTGAGTCCGAGGCCGATATCGTTCGAGGCTTCATATATGAGATTGAGGTTGGCGGTCATGACATTTTTACTAAATGTTTTGATTCTTTTAAGATATTCTATAATGCCACATACCATTTTTTTGAGCATCCTATTTATAATGAGTTAATCTTTTATAAATAATCATTTCCCTAAAATAAAAATGTATTCATCCTTGTTTATGATTTTGGAGGACATTTTCACCAGTTAAATACATCCCTTGGGTGTTATGAGTAGAAATTACCTTATTTGGGTTAATGTTAATATGGCCTATTGGACTCTTAATCATACAACTTTGAATTTAAATTTAATTTGCATCGAAATGGGAATTCCTGATAGAACCATGGGTTCCTTTTATATTTTTTGGCCAACCTACACATGGAATTTCCAATGTGGGTAATTCTTTTAATGACTGTGCAACACTTTATATTCCATTTGGCCGTATGATATAAAATTTCCATGTCTTATTGGATTAAAGGGAATTTATTTGTGGAATGGGTAATGCATGTTGGTTTTCTTCCATAGAATGAATTTGATGATTTAAATGGGATAACTTGTAATGGTGGAATGCCCACACCTATCACTTTATGATTAATCAAATGACTCAATTGAATTATTAACCCTTTTGTATAATGAGCATGATAAGGGAAGTTCATGGAAGTTAATGCCCCATTTCCATGTTGTAAATGTAGTTATTCCATATTTATATTACGGGATTGGTAAACATGTTATATGATAGGTACTTCCTCGTGTGTCAAGATAGATATTTGACTGTGAAATATATATATATATATATATATATATATATACGGGATGGATGAAAATGATTCTTGAAAGGTTGTGTATTATGCCTTTTATTATTATGAATACACCTTTTTGTAGGTTGTGATACAATGGTGTGTGGTGTTGATAATGATGGAATATCACATGCTTATACATTGGGTGTTCAGTATGGAATCCCAAATCATTGAATATATATGCACATTGTGTCTTATGAACCATGTTCCATGATTCGAGTGATGGCGTGATGGCTCACTCACCATCCTGATCATTGTTTCATTAAGTCTCACACACTTCTAGGGATATATTTAATATTCCATATTGTATGATCTTATAGTCCCATTATATAGGTGATGGATGTATGAGTTATGCCAGGTCAATCCATCACTAGTATCCTAGGATTATGGCCACTTACATTTTTACATACATAGACCATATATGTGGATGAAATATATATAATTATACTATATATATTACTTCTATATATATAATGAATCATCATGGTCTCCTCCTAGTAATGAGATGAATCTAGTAGAGCCATCAGGTGTCCTTTAGAGACTTAAACAGAAGGGCTATTTACTTTTTTAGAATTTAATTATTATTCTTCTTATGGCTATAAATTGTTTAGTTAAGGGAACTACTTGGAATACTTGTAGACACCATTAGTGGTGACCTACTGAGATTAGTTTCTCACACCCATAACAGGTGCCTTTGGTTCCTAAGAAGACTATCTTCATGAATGTATGAATAAGGGAAAGAACTATATTATAGGTTGTTCATATGCTTTACCTTTATGTTGATCTTAGGATCAAGGGATCGAGCATATGTTTAAGATGCCTATGGGGTGGGTCGTCCTTTTTTATTTTTTCTACTAATGTATAACATGCTTGTATATACCTGTTCCCTTTCTAAATTACATAAGGACAAGCATCCATGTATAAGACACTGCCTTAGAGGCTGTTGATTATATTTTAAATTTTTTTGTTGATTATATTCCACATAATATTTATTTTTCCTTTTGATTTAAGCTTATGTAGTTTATTATTTATATATGTTTACATATTCTTATAATATTGGTTATTCTTTTTGTATCCATTAATCCATTATGATAAGAAGGTATAGTATCCCCACATTACTACATTTACACCGCCACTACAATTCAGAATCCTCTACTGTACGGGGAGTCACACTTGAGGCCATGTGAACCACTAGTTCGGGGGCATGAGTAAACAGTACCCAAAGTCAGAAAATTAAAATGTGGTATCAGAGCCTTTATTTTTTCCTTTATTTTACTATTTGAGGTTTAGACATGAGTCTAAAAGTAAATGGAATTTGTAATTTACTCTTTTCCCGAACATTTCTAAACCATGTACTAGGGAAACCCAAATTATGTAGTTTGTTTAATTGCAATTATTGATTATTCCATTTATTATTGATATAGCTTCACCATTAGGATCAGTACTTGATTTATGATGTTATTGATCTTGGTATTGTTGAATTTTGATATCATTTAACTATCCTTGATGAAATAAATCTCTTCCATTACGCCATGGATAATTATTAGGCATAATAGGACTATTATTCCATGCATCTTTCCATACCACATTTTATTTTTAGTGTGAATTTTCTATTACATACAGTGAGTTCCTTGAATATATATTGAATTGTGCTAACGCTTCTTGCATGGATTAGAAAGCATAATTGATAAATAATGTTCCCACCTTATCCTAATAGTGTTTTCATGAATAGGTTATAGTAGACAGCTTAAGTAGTCAATTATGGAATGTTGATCCATGGACCATTGGTCACATCATTTGGAATGTGTTGTGGTGTGGGTGAAGTCGATTCCATGTTTTGGTTTATAAGGACTATGGGCCCTTACAGATCGTAATATTGAAAACAATCTGATTCCTCCATTTTAATGTTTTTAAATGTTTAAAAAAAATTAAAATGGTTATGAATTTAATAGATATGAATTATTAATTATAAATATACATCATATATTTATTTGACAAAGAAAATTGTAATATCCCCCAACCGAGAACACTTTCATGTGGTCGAAAATGGTAGGCCATGAAACCTCAATCATCCCTCCCCATGTGCCAGAGTTTGTTGACTAGTTGCGTAGGTGTGAGAATTATAGTGGGGAGAATATAGCCCATAGTATGAAGTGCCATAGTAGTAGAAAAAGTCATACTCAAATGGAAATAACAATCAATGTAAACACTGCGTGGTAGATGAAAAAAAAAATTATGGAATAATCCAATAATAAAGGAATAATAAAATAACAAGCTTGAATGTAACTAAATGTAATCATAGATCAATACATGGAAAATATATATATATTAAAATCCTCAAATTCATTGGACTTGAGCCCCATTTTAATCGCATCTCTAGACTCCATCACAAAAGAATGTGAGAAATCAACTACAAGGTCCTTTGGCCTAGTCCAAACCTCCATCCAGGAAATCTTGTTAGGTGCCAATGAAATACCCAAATAAGGTATGAGTATCACTTAGTATGTGAAAACCACCTTGTCTAAATAATCCATCTTGATAAGTAATGTTTGCAGTAAAGTGATAATCATTTGTATTAACTAATTCAACAGTTAAATAAATAAATAAAACCTAATTTCACTCTGTGATGGGAATATCTCTGAACATGTCTTACAACCATGCCATCCATATCCAAATAAAAAAGGTAAATAACATACTTTGGAAGCATGTTGGAACATCTCTGAGCATGTATTACAACCAAGACAACCACAACCATATAACATAGTATAGTCACCACAAATTATTTGGGTCAAATACCTATGAGTATTAGGGTATAGGACACAGTATAACCCACTCTCTATAGGAATTAAAACATGGACTAGGTCGATCCACTCACTCTCAACAATTCAAAAAATATGTGTACATGTTTTTTTCCTAAACCATTATGTAATAATATTATAATAGAACAAAATTCATATCAAATAGCATTGATATCACAATATCACAACGTATATCGGAAGTCTTAATTATTTGAATTACAATTATTTATTCATATGTCAATTTTCAATTCAATTAAAAATTGATTAAAAATTATATCTATAAGTAATAAGACATTATTTAGGGATTATATAACATGAAATCACCATCGGTTAAATGTCATGAAAAACATACCTTAGTCTATTATCCAATTCATTTATATTCTATTGATTTGGGTGCACACTACATTGGTGCAATCACGATATTGTATAAAACTATGAATTATTAAACAATTGGGTTATGATTTAGACCCTCCAGCTTTAATCGATTATCCTAAATGTTCATATGGCCAACTCCTATGAGAAAAAAGGTGGAAAATGTATTTAAGAGGTTGCTAGATCAATGATGCCCAATATCTAAACTAGCAATGCAATTTGGGAAAATGATTTCACAGCAAGAGTTAGAGAAAAAGGAAGTGTTGGAAGAAATAGTACCAAAAGGACTTAACATGTATCAATCTTGTGAGTAGGACATCCGAAAAGGGCGTTTGGAACTCCAAAATCACCTGGATGGCCCCTCTAGGTCAAGAGAAGAATAAATTCAATGGATTCTAATGTAAATCAGCTCCACAACATGTTTAGACTAGCATGTCGAGCATTTATATGCCATGTAATACAATTAGACACCATATAAAGTTTTTTAATGGTATTCTACTTAAAACTCATCAAATTGAATTTATTTTATTGAATCCCCTAAATAATTACATGATGTGTAATACACTTGATTGATTTTTAAATGTTCTAGAGTCATATTTTCATCCCATTTTATCATAAACACTCTAAACCTCCTTTAAAGCTTATTGACCTACAAAGAAACCATTTAACACATAAACCCTTTATACTCATGCTCTATTTAATTTAGACAAGATTAAATCCCTGAAAATTAGGTCATATTATCTGAAAAATTCTATCCATATCTAAAAACCACATGTGAATTAAGGCTTTGACGAAAAATACATGGAGTTTCATACTTGGAAAAGTCTGTATCATACAACATCCAAACCGTATAACAGCTCGTCCCTGAGCTTTCCCAAACGTCATAGTGAGGTCTCAGTGAACAAGTTTATCCCTATTTTTTCATATCAGACTCCCTCCCCTAGGACACCTCATAAACTCTCCCACGCTACCACTACACTCAAACTAATTGTATAGTTTGACCTTGAAGATATTTATCACTATGAACCATAAACCGTATCAGACACCCTCAAAGGACGCATCATCACAAAGATTGATGTATTGTATATATATCAAATGTGATGGATTTATATGATATATTCATAGTTATGACATGTGGGACATCATGCATGGAACTGTAGTGTTTTGGAAGGGCTAAACAATACACAATTGGACCAAACCATGCCACTGTTTCGAACGGCCAAACAAACCTGGGCATTAACATTCCCTATTTACTGATACAGAATTTCTCCATCCTTATAGAAAACTGAAGGATAATATTATGACCAAAATTAAACATGAGAGGCTATATATGATGGCCATGATATGATTTCTAGCTACTATACACTATCACAGACCACTGTCTAATCAACCAAACCTATTCAGATGTCTCCTATATAAGACTAGGCCCAACAAGTGCTAAATCACCTGCCACAATTGAAAAATGAGGAAAACAACACAAACAACCATAAAAATCCTCAAATGTTTCCATTTGAATGGATTTACGGAAGCTATTATTATATAAAAACTCTACATGTTCCATATGTTTCTCACATAAAACCCAAAAATACAAAACACAATCAAGTATAATATCCTCCAGAACATGAATAGTATACTCAGATTTTCCATTCGTATATGGTTGAATGGTAGGTATTAAAGGAAATCATGATCATAGAGACATTTACATACCCTTCCAGAAACATGATATAAAATGAGGTTCTCTATTTAAACCAATAATCCCTATAACATTGTGACAATGATCAACTTCACACATGTAATGATTTTCAATATCAATAACTATAATAGTTTTCCTAATTGGTAAGAAGAGGGATACCTTAGTCAGTAAATCCATCGAAACCCATATATAATCCTTCTTTCATGTCATCCTGTGAAATCTTGTCCCTAAATCTATTGTGACATCATCCCATTTCCACTCTAGGATTGTTAAATGATGAAAAAAGACCATCTAGACTCTGATGCTTGGCTTTCAAATACTGACAAGTAATGTATCTTTCCAAAAGAATTCCATATAATTCTTCACCCCTTACCACTATTATTCTCAACAGATATCACATTAAATCTTTTTTAAACCAGGATGCACCACCCATCTTGATTCATGAAACTCCCTCACCCACTCCCTGCACAAGCCAATAGGAACACTGACTTGACAACAAAAAAAGGGAATTTTCACTTCCTAGAGTCTATCCTAATGGTGTCACCCCACCGTATAATTTGTCTCTCAAAATTGATCCCTCTAGATTAGATAAATTTTCAGTCTTAATCCATTCCAAATGCAAGAGTATAATAGATTTGAAAGTTAGTTCTACTTGCCCATGGGATTCTTGAACATCCAAATAAATGACTATAGAAAGGAAATTTTAGACCACTCATGAAAAGACTCTCGTACTAATTTTATCTATGTCATTCATCTCAAAACATAAGCATTGATGTCTCCAATTCATTAGGTATAAAAAAATTCGATGTGTGAAGAATGAAAATAATCAACCCACATCTTCCACTAAATGATTATGTCCCACTAAGAAAAGATGTACATAATTATTTTGTGGTCCATGAATACAGAAGAACTCTCACCCACAAAATAGTGTCTCTTACATCTCATGGCATGAATCATTGATGCTAACACCAGATCATGAGTAAGGTAATTCCCCTAATACAGACTCAACTATCTCAATCTATTAGCAACCACACAATCCTACTACATTATAACAACTTTTATTCCAACATTGGATATGTCAAAATGCTCAATATATTTTTTACCCATCATAAGTATTGTGAGAATAGGTGACGAGGTCATGTTTTATTTCACCTCTTGAAAATATTTCTTCTAAGCATCAAACAAAAAAAACTTCACCATTTTTATCCTCATCCCAGACATTGGTGTTACCAAACATGAGAAATCTTGGATAAAATTCTAGTAATTACCTACTAAACCCAGAATGATATAAATTTTGAATATTTTCTTGGGATATTTCCATGACATAAAATGTGTTAATTTCAATTGGACCACTAAATATCATACCTCTTAGATGAAATGGCCCAACAAGTACCATTTTTTAATCCGTAAACTATATTTATTTAGCTTGGTATAAAGACAATGTTATCTAAATGTAATTAGGGTGATGTTGTGATTTTTGGAATTATCATCTACTGACATGGAGTAAACTACGATATCATCAATGAAAAACACCACAAAAACATTCAAAAATTGACAAAATATCATATCCATTAAGGCCGTGGATACCTCATGCTCTTTAGTAAACCCAAATGACATCACTAAATATTCATTATGATGATAGCTGATTCAAAATCGAATCTGATGTATGTCAAATAGTATACCCATTAATTGAGGATATTATGATCTCAATTAAATATTAGAGAAGATCTTAGAACCTCTCAACTAATACAAAATTTCATCAATGAATAGAATAAGATTCCAGTTCTTGACCATAATTTTTTTTAACCTCTGATAATCGACACATAATCACAAATATTCACAATCCTTTATGGATAATAAAATAGGAGAACCTTACTGAGATTTACATGGACCTATAAAGTCTTTATATTTAAATATTTTAATTGAACCTTAAAATCATGAAGCTCGGCTATTTCCATTTTGTAATGCGATATAGAAACTTCCTCTTCTCTAGGAACCAACTCAATCTTAAACTCAACCTCTCACTCGAATGGTAATCCATTAGAATCATTTGGGAAAACATTCTATAAAAAATTTACCATTTAGGGATGAAATCTTGTTTTATTCCACCATTTTCTATAGTAAGACCCGCTATTTGAGCCAGGAAAAAACCCCATCTTCACTGAAATGGTCCCTCATAACAAGTATTAAGATCCCACCCACCCCAGTGAGAATAGATGCTTCCTACTAGAGATAAGAAGGTAAATCTACTCTAAAAACATTTGACAAGAGTCTCTTATAGGATTAAACATTTCATACAAATAATCAAGATGAGGACTATCATTTCCAGCATGAATGGTTCCCAAAAGAATTGGTAACCACAAATCTCTAGAGAACACACCTGGAAAATTTTAATACTCTCTAACCACAATCCCAATGGTGTGTCAATGGTTAAAAAACACAGTATGTTTTCTATAACCCAGCACAAACTATTTTCAAAAATATTAGATAGAAATTATTGATATTTTCCTGCGTAAAAAATATATAAGATAAGGTAGATGATATAAAAATTGCACCTCTAATAACAGATATTACTACATCCACATTCACTGGAGCAGTATGTATAACATGAAACTAACTTGCCCTTTTAACTAGGATCTAATCTTATTACCATGATCTACTTCCCTTTCTTGGTACTACTTCTCCTGCACTGGGGTACCACATCCCCTATCATAGACTAATTAGCCTATGGAACTCCAACTACTATCTTACTGAGTGGTAGATGATCCCTTTCGTAATTCCAATTATTATCCTGATCCTTTAACTCAAGTTTATTATGGAATGTTAATAACAAACCTATGGGTATATTCTATTATTCGCTAGATAGAAAAATCAATTGTGGGGTAATGTCACTATGGGTGATTATGTACAATCCTGCCACACTTATAAAAATAAAATAAAACAAAATCATGAGATGATTTTCCACTACCCTAACTACTCTTCCCATTTTTTATTTGGGGGAAACTATCATAATAATTATTCTTTCCACAAAAGGAAGAACTCCCAAATTGACCTATAGAAACATCTTGGACACTACATGGGGCCTCTCTTAGATTCCCTTTCCTGATGTGAGCCTTATTTAACATTTCTATAAAACTGATCAAACAAAAAGGATTTACCTATAACCAAATCTTATAATGAAGTCTATACTTAAAATTTCTCCCCATCGACATCTCACTAAGTGCCAATGATTGTGAAAAGCATTGTAGGTTGGTATAACACCCAACATATTTCAGCACTGAAAAATAATTATTCTTAAAATTATTAGAGATTATATGGACTGGATCTATCCAGAACTCATCTTCCTAGGGCCCCTTACCTAGTAAACACAGGATGATGCTGAAGCTAAAATTATCTTTTCAGCTTTGACATCCTAGTAATGGTAAATAAAGTCTCCCATTCCATGGATCACATTACTCTAAGGAGGCTTCCACAGTGGTGATTATCCATATGCTCATCAGGATCTATAATAATTTGTTCATAGTATGTTTTTTATACTCTCCAGACACTCATGTCAAATATAGAAAGAATACATTTTCTCTAGAAGAAAAACACACACCATATAGAATTAGGTAGCATTAAGTTCAAAGAATCGTGTGACTAAAACTATGAACCACTAACTCCTAGTCTCTATAGACAAGGAATTCATGTATTTGATCATGACATAAAAAATAAGATTGTTTATCCACTTAACCAAATATCTCAAGTTATAGTTTAATAGAGAAGTATATATCACCTGAAAAAATATAATCCCTTATCTTGAACAATGCATGGAAATATATCTCTATGTTCCTATTATGAAATATGTAGTATCATATTGCACCATATTGGGCTATGAGTAAAAATCTCAAGAAATAGTAATATCATAATACAATAACCCCACACAACATTTGGATCACACAAGGTGAGATAACATCAGTTATAAAAATCACACCGAGCAACTGCCATCTCATTCCTAGGGGATTATATTTTTTCCCATACATGGGTTAACTGCTACCATGAAAACGTTCATTAGAAAGTCCTAAAACATATTATTATCCTTTATTACATTCTCAAACTATAATTTAAAAGTAAATTAATCCCAATCCCTTCTAACCAATTTGTAACATCCCTTAATCCGAATCACTTTCCCATGCCTAGAAAGCATTGGTCATGAGACCTCAACCCCACTCCCTGTATGCTAGAGGCTTATGACTAGAAATGAGGGTGTGAAGAGTATAGTGGGGAGACTATAAACCCAGGAATGAAGTGTTATAGATGTAGAACATATCATCATTAAATGAAAATAATAATGAATGTAATGTTAAAGTTGAATATGGCAATAAAAACCTATAGAAAAGTCCAATAATAATGAAGGAATAATGTAATGATGTAGTAGAATATAAATAATAATCATGATTGAACAATAAAAAGAAATTAATACCTAACTAAAATAAATGACTCAATGTCTATGGTCCTGAGGACCAAGCCAGATTCATCTCAAATTCCTGCCCAATAAAAAACAAGCAATCGACAATATGTTCCTTTGGCTTTCTCCAAAACTGAAACAACAAAATCTACATAAGTAAAAAAGGGTCCTAAATAGGGTGTGATTAAAACTCATAAAGATAAAACAACCATGTATACATAAACCATTTTGATAATTACAATGTGCAGTAAAGCAACAAAAATGTGTATTAATTAATTTTATAATTAGATAAATAAAACAACCTTCTTTGGATCTGGTTCGGAAATATTTATGATCATGTCTTACAACATGCCAACAATAGAAAAATAACCAAGGTAAATAAAATGATTACAAACCCTACCAAAATATCTATGATCATGTCTTACAGCCATGCTAACCATCACCTTATGACCCGGTAAAGTCACCATAAACAATTTGGGTCAAATCCCAATATCCATTAGAACTTGCAACTAGGAATATCCTGCACTCAATAATCATTATAACATAGACTGGCCAGAGCCTTCCCACTATCAGCATTTTGACATATGTGTGTGCATGTTCCTGGGCCTAGCCCATTATATATGAATATCAGTATAGAACATAGTTGTTGCAATACAGTATGGATATCACAATATCACATGACATATCACAATATATATTTAGGAAAATTACCAATATTATTTTATATTCAAGTTTTCAATTCAATACATAATTGATTAAAAATTATATCAATAAGAAATAATTCACAATTTAGGGAATCTATAACAAGAAATCACTCTAGGTCACTTGTCATGCTAAACAAACATTAATATATTAAGAAATTAAATTATATTCAACTGATTTGGGTTAAAAGTTAAATGGTATAATAACAATACTTCATAAATATGAAAATTATCAAACCATAGAGTTAATATTTAGACCACACACCTTTAACTGACAATCCAAAAGTGCATCCTAATGCCAAAAACTATGAGGAAAAAGGAAAAAACTATTGTGAATAGGTTCCTAGATGAATACATATCAAAATAAAAACCAACAATTCAATTTGGGAAACGTATTTTTCTGTAATGTTTAATTAAAAATTAAGATATAGAAGAAACATAGAAAAAACAACTTACCATGGATTGATTTCATGAATGGGGAATCCAAAAGGGTGTTTTTCCCTGCACAATCATTTGTAGGGTCACTCTAGGTTGAGAAAAAAAGAGATGAAGTTGATTCCAACAAAAATCCGCTGCACATAATGTTTAAAATAATAGGTCAAGAATTTACACGTCATGTAATAAAGATACATGAAATGTAAAAGTTTTCTATGGTATTTAATGATATAACCAATTCCATGTATTTATTTTATTAAAACCAAATGAACAATACCCTGACTTGTAATACCCTCACAAGAATAATAAATGTTATGTAGTTGAGTTTTCAACTAATTTTCCATTTAACCCTCCAAAACTCCTTTAAAGTTTCTCAACTAAACAATAACCCATTTCACACTTAAGCACTATATACCTAGACTCTATTTTTATTAAAACAAGCACACACCTTCTTTTTTTTCCTTTTATAGATAAAAGTTCTCCGTATCCAAATAAGACATGGCCACTATGGCACAAAAGAAAAAAAACAAGGAGATGCGTACCTAGGCAAAGATGAGATCTTATTGACATGGACCCAATTACAGCCATGTTAGTATGTAGTGGGGTATCTCTAATGTTCTTATGGAATTATATGGTCTCTTTCTACAGCCTAGTTTGGGATTTTGGAACAGGAAAAGGGGAGTGGTATTTTTTATTGGAAGTCTATATACCTATCATACTTTCTAAAATATAATCCTTTTAATTTCATGAATATTTACTATGACGTGTGTTTGGTGTTGTATCATTAGGGCACCAGAACGTCCTCTGATCACATTCCCTAAATTTGTTGGTGACCATTCTTTGGAGGTGGTGGTTCATTAGATGCATGTGATTCCATCAACATTTCCACCTATGGAACCTCTTCCAGTTCCTAACATGGGAACATATTCCCATTTATGAGAAGTTTCTCTACATATGATTCAGTCTATGAAAGTTATAGTTCAATCTTCCATGAGCATGGAATAGTTGATCCAGTGTTTTGATAGTATAATCCTCCAACATTTTCATTATCTAAATCCTCATGTTGTGAATAAATAGCTTGAAGAGTTTATTTCTTTATTATTATACTCTAGAGATGCCTCTCAATTGGTGAGTCAATTTAGCTGTGTATATGCTATGCGATTCAACAAATTGGTGGCGGGTTGTAATCACCCAGGCGGATTAACATCAATATATGTTCTGGGTGGATTTTTTGACAATATTTTATGATTATTTCTTTCCAAAGACTCTGAGGGATGAAAAAGCTGGAGAATTTATGAACCTGTATCGGGGGATTATATCATTTATGGAATACTAAGACCATTTATCTAAACTATGAATTGTTCATGTACTCTAGATGATGATGATATCATGATAGCTAGTGGATTTGAGGATATAATGCTAAATTCCATATGATTGTAGGTCAATATGTTTAGGTTGACTCTCATCTATTAAATAACCGACCATACCCTTATCAAATATTAGAATATGATGGATTTTCAAGGTACGAGTCAAGGTTTTTCTACATCTAATGATTACAGTGGTTTTTATTCTGGGTGAAAAAGATGATTTGAGGCCACACACGGTGGTGGTTGAGTTTATAACCCACATGAAGATAGTATCATGATCTTTCACCCATGTGAAATCTAGGGCATACAAAATCAAAATACTAGTGGGATATAGAAGAGTGCTGAGTTTGTGGAAGGATTGGACATATCCAATTATTATACATGACATTGTTGATAGTTCATAGTGAGTGGGAATCTAAAACCACTCCAAAATTAGTGGATGTTCTATGAACATCATGATTGGAAGGTAGTTAGAATACCATAGATCGATCAGGCTGAGGTGGTGGTAAAGGTTGAGGCAGTTAGAAATATGATTCTCAGCACCACCAGAGCAGGATTGCTTAGGGAAATCAGGTAGTGAATCAGGGACATGGTAGATTTTAGGTACATGCAATCTAGTCTACATTTAAGGAGAAGAGTTATTTAACTTCAATTATAGGAAGTACTATTCAGATGGCCTCAATATTATTGTCTTTATTATTTGAAATAGGAACGCCTCACTCATTTATATCAGAGGCTGTAACTATGATTTTGGGCCTCGAAATTGAGAAATTTTATAGTATTACGATGCTAGACACCGCGTTAGGTATTCAATAGGAGGGTTTTCTCCATTTTATAGACTCTACCCATGGGATAGGTTGATAACTTTTTATATGGAATATGTTCATCCACAACCTGACAAGATTTGATGTGATCATTATGATATACTCGTTAGTTCCTCATCGATATCATATTGGATGATGTCATTCGTGGGTGAAATTCACATAACCAAAGCATGTTAGGAAGTGTATAATTTAGAATGGGATGTCAGATCTTCTAGAGTTGGACCTGGGCAGTAGAGGATGGTTAATGTGATAGCACAAATCTCCAATTGTTTCTTCGACAAAAGGGGGTTATGACTTGCTATTTTCCAAATATAGTAGATCATTTCAGATATTTTTTTTCAAAACAATTATCTTGTAGAAATACAGTATGATAGGTAGAGTTTACTATTGATATTGTTCTAGGATAATCCCTAGTGAAAATTCCTTATTAAAGGATGGATCCTAAGGAGCTTCATGAGATCATGAACGAATTAGATGATCTAGAGTCTAAATGATTCATAGGCTCTACCAGTTGTCATTGGTGTTTACTGGTTCATTTCCCCAAGATGGTGGATGGTACAGTCAAGATATATATATGTATTTACATCATTTTAATCTTCTCATTATGTTTAATTGATATAAAATTACAAAAATAAATGACCTATTTGAGTAGATCTGAAGTGATAAGGATATTTCAACGATTGATTTGAGGTCGGGCTATCATCAGGTGTGTTTCATGACTTTTGACATACCTCAACTATATTTCCATAGTATGTATCATCTCTACGAGTACCCAAGTATGTTATTCGGACTCCATAACACTCTTTCTATCCTTATGTATCTAATAAATTAGATTTTCCATCCATATAATGATTTATTCATTATTTTCTTTATTGATGATATCTTGGTGTATTCAAGTTACATACATGACCATGAAACCAGTCTTGAGATCATGACGAATACACAAAGAGAGCATCATGAATATTCCAAGATCTATAAATTCAACTTTTGTATTGAAAAATATCACTTAATGGGGCAGATTATATTGTATTCAGGAGTTTCAGTGAACCGAAAAAATGTCAGAGTAGTAGTTTCCTGGGAATAGACCATGTGGACAAGCATGATCACTTACTGGGTCACATTCTTAGTGATGCATGTTAAGGATCAAGTGGATCAAGGTAATAAAATTATCTTATCCTTAGTAATGAATTATTATATTCTAGAATGGGTAAGAAAGAGGAATCTATCTGATCATGATGGTCTTTCACTAAGGGTAAGAGTATTTGATAACGATACATATTCATGTTGAACTATGAATGAGGATGATAACTTTTTGTTCAATGGATGTGTATGGGCCCCAAAAGACATTAGTATGGTTATGATGCGGGGATTTTATGCCTCAACATTGGTGGCACACCACAATTTCACCAAATTTTATTGAGATATAAAATGAATATATTGGTGGATTGATATGAAACTTAATAATTCTAGCTTCATAACTTATTATTCCACCTATCAATAGGTGAAGGAAGAGCATAAATGACCATCATATCTTTATCTTCAATTGGATATTCCTGAGTGGACATGGGATGATATTTCTAGGGATATCATGACTCATCTACCCAGATGAACTTGAGGAAATGATACTGCATGGGTTATCATGGATCATTTGATGAAGGTTTCACACTTACAACTAGGGTGATATAACATATTTTTAGACTATCTTGGAATGTTTTAAGTTATAAATGTGATGTGTATTCATGTATATCCTTGTTTGATTATTTCCGACATAGACAATCTCTTTACATAATGGTTCTGGAATGGGTTGGAGAAGGCCTTAGGTATGTAGGTACTTCTGAGGATGGCCTATCACCAATATACTGGTGGGAAATCCAAGCATATGACTCATGTTTTTGAGTACATACTCTGTTCATGTTTCCTTGACATTGGTGGTTCATGGTAGAAACATATTAACCTAGTTAAATATTCATATAATAATATCTATCAGGCTACCATTGAGATAGATCGTTGTGAATCATTATCTGGTATGATTTGTTGCTCAGCCTTATGTGGGATAGAGGTAGGGGATCCAATTATTCTTATACCTCGTCCAGTTTAAGATACTATACAGATGATCCAGATGACCAAAAATGGCCTGATGATAGCTCAGTCTAGATAGTAATTGCATTTTGACAGACAAAAATGACCTCCCAAGTTCGAGGTCGAAGATTGTATTTTCATAGGAGTCTCACCAAGGTTGGGTCATAGATCATTCAAAACATGGTCAAGAACTATCTGAGGTTTGTTTCAAATTTAGAGGTTGTTTAATAGTCCAGGATAGTGTCATACCAATTGGTAGTTCCTCAGAGATACCATTTTCTTCATTTTTCCTTTCATGTATCTCAGCTTTTCATATACTGTCCAAAACTGTCACATATATTTTGGGTTGATGAGGTTAAGATGGATGTATATTCTTCCTTGATGAGGTATCATGTGAGTATTGTGGCTAGGAGTGTGAAGAAACTCTAAGGAAAGCTAGTTACTCTAGTATGAATTTTGTGGAAGCAGGACCAAATATAGGACAGGACCATGGAATGGGAAGCTGATATATGATCTCAAAGTACAAATCTCATGGTTGAAAATAACTCTTTACCCTCATAAGTAAAACTTAGGGATGATTTTATTTAATTAGGGGAGGTTATAATGACCCATATTTTCCCCATGGTGTATATAATTTTTTCTAATTATTAATCTTTCATTTAATCATGGTAAACATGTTCTATGATCTAAGGAAGGTCCCAAGAGAATCTGAGGCTTGTTTCGAGCCTAGAACTACATCATCATGTAAATTTTTTATTCAAATAAATGGAAGGTGCAATAGGAGGCTGACCTACCATCCCCCGACATCAAGGACCAGTTCTAAGGAGGTTGGGAAAAATTAAGACCAAGGGCATACCCTCTAATCAGATTGACCACCTTAGGCTTTAGGTTGCCCATAGAATGAATGTAAACATCCTATGAACGATAAATAACAAGTGAGGGAAATTGATTTGTGACAATTTTACCCTCCCTCCATGTCTTCTTCACATTATTGTTGTTACTAATAAGACTCCTACACATTCTGATGATGTAGAAGATTGACCATGAATAAGTGTTGTAACCATGCAGGTAGTTCTGCACAATCAAAGAATCAGTTTCAAATTCAATGATTTCTAAACCCATCTAACCACAATGTATTATTCCTATGAGTATTTCCATGGGCTACTCCTAGAGTGAGGTCCCTAGACACAACATGACCGAAATGTCCATGCAGACAATCCCGCTGGCATCCTGCACCACTCCCCCTATTCTCATGACTCCCAAGGCACAAGAACCATCTGTATTGATCATCAATCCTCAATAAGGGGGTAGCTCCAGACCCAATATCCCCAAAAATATCTAGTAGTTGGATGTGTATCATAAGACCCAACATTGAACCTGACGAGAGAAGGGGACTTCCTCTAGTTAGGGACGATTCAAGCCAAATATATTAGCTGATTTATCATCCATGTGATAATATACCTAACAGACATAAGTCCTCCCTTATGTTTAATTTATTTATTGCCTTTCAAAGACACCAACAACCTAAAAGTAACACAACAATGTGAGCCAAATTTTCTAGACCACCGTCACTAAATCCATTCAACCAAACTTATAGGAAGTGGTGGCCCTCCATAATAAGAGATGATATAGTGGTGAAATCTTCAAAGAAATTTCACAACTCCATTGCCCACTAACATTCAATGAACAACTTACCCGAACATTATTCATTTCGTACATTACATTCGACACACTTGGAGACAATATTGACCTCACAATGCTTTATGTTCTCAACAGTCAGAACAAAACGTCTCCTAATTCTCCGTGTGATAAAAGTATATTTAGTTGGAATGGTTTTGAACCAAGGAACCAAATACCAATAAACATTATGGGTTTATAATGTGTTGATACCGTGAGAAACCTATAAAGTGAAGGTCCCTAAGAGACATCGTGTAAAAACACATCTATTTGAGTCTGAGGAAAATTTGATGCTCTTGAAATAGGCTAGCTGGTCCTTATTCATAACTGAATTAATGAAGGGGGGGGAATAAAAACCTTCTCAAAGGTGATGTAGGTGGTTGGGCATCTGGGAAAATTGAGAAAATCATTTCACCAATTCTGATGCCAGAACACGATATCACTATTCTAAAAAATCCAGTGGGAGTGCAGGCGGAAGATAGAAATAAGGGGGCCAATGATCGACCAAAACAGGGGGGGCTTTCCCCTCCACTCATTTTGTGCTACCCCAATGCACTTTTCATAGAAGTAACCTATAAATTGAATCGTTCCAGAATTATCCATGAAAGTCTTGCATGAGTGAAAAAACGGTATCCTCGAGACTCCGAATGTTAATACCACCTTCACTAACTAGAAAAACCATCTTTTTCATAGAGACCCAATGTATTTTTCCATCAGAGAGTGATTCCTAGATGAACCTATCAAGAATCCGATAAATATTTTTAATGATTCCCATTAGGACTTTGAACACTGGAAGTGCATGCACTAGAGTAACTAAAATCATTTTGTTGACAAGAGCGATCCAACCACCAATGGGCCTAAATCTATTATTCCAGTTAAGCACCTGATCATTAATCTTGCTAAGGAGGGGGTCAGAATCACTAAAGTGTATCCTTCTTAATGAGATGGGGGTGCCCATGTGGTCTATAATAGGGACCCTTTCTCCATACCCAAAATTTGAGTCACTAAAGATACCCGCCTGGAATTACAACCGTTAGGTATGAAGAAAGTTCTCTTATTGTTATTGATCATCTACCTACTCCAGTGACAGTATTCCTTCAACTCTTTGATCATGCCTCATGAAAATAGGTTTAATGCATTGAGGAATATTATGTTGTGCTCCACTAAAAAGAGGCGTTAAATGCTCAGAGCATTCCATGTCCTTCTAAAAATATTAATTTATCCATTATTGATGTTCCTTTGAATGAGATGACTCAAAAAATCCTAGAAAATGATGAAAAAACTCAGAGAGATCAGATCAACTTGTTTTAGATCGTGGGTAGATTTAGGGATTCTGAAGGTATTCCTCCTGAAGGACACTGAGAGCCAAGAGGAGCTAAAACACTAGAAAATGATATGAATATTCTGAGAGTTAATACTCATACCTTCCAAGACTTTATTGACGAAACACCATTCAGCATGATCAAACAACTTATTCATATCAAGATTTATGGCCACATCAGAACTACAGGTTTTGAAATTAATGTACATCATCATTTCCTAGGCCAAAGCAATAGCCTCCTGGATTGATCACCCCTTTATAAATCCATGTTGTTCTAAAGGGACCCATGTTGGGAGATGAATGGACAACCTTGAATTTATGATACACTATATAATTTTACACGGGACATTACACGTCTTCACAAAACGATAATGCAAAATAGATGTCTGGTTTTTTAGATTTGAGAAGCAGCACAATCATAGTGACACATACAATATGGGTTAAATTATATCTTCGGAAGAAGTCTAGGATGGATATAATCAACTCATCCTTCACGATATCCCAGGAATACCTATAAAATGAACAATAGTAACCATTTGGGCCTGATAATCTATCCTGGTTCAGGTGTAACAATGCATCCAAGATCTCCTTCTCACCCAAAAATGATCCCATGAAATAATTATCCTTGTCCAAATTGAGTTTTGGAATAACATCACTGATCACTGGGCCTTCCAAGGGGTACTGATTGGGAAAATCAGCATTGGAACCTGCATGAAGCTCTGTGAAGTATGAGTTTTCCATGTAACGACCCAATGTTTTTCAATGGTAATTTAATTTATTTTAAATATTTCATAAAATCCAATGACAACACAATATATATAACTAAAATGTTTTATGTTAACTTTAGACATAAGCTTTTAACTTTTGTGTTTGGAATTTCCAAAATCTAAAATACATGATTGCAATCAGTAAGTAATTTGGAGTTCGATAGGGGAAACATAATTTTGGGTGATTTGTAGCCTACCCTTATAAAAAGAAATGTTACCGACATGAATAGTGATATAACATAATGAATTGTAACCTTACCTATGATAGTATAAAAATATTCATGTGAAAATATAATGTACCTATATTTTACAATATGTAAATGAATGTTTTAAAAGTAGTTTTCTAAATAATTAAATATGATTTAAATTAAATATTACATTATTCCTATTCAGAAAAGTGTTATTTAATTTTTTTTTCTTTTTTGGATTCTACACGTTGAAAAGTGGTTAGGGTGAATTTTTGAGATTTCCCTAAAATACTTGAATTTTTTATGAATAGTAAAATACACTAATTGAATAAAAATACTAAATAATGGATTTATTGAGTCATTGATAATGATATGCTAATGTAATCGCAATTCTTAAGAACTCCTAAGAATTTATTAATATTTTTTGGTTGTTTAATACATACTACTTCTTTTCATTTGATGAAATAAAAAATTAATGATTATAATATTATGAAAACTCTCCTCTCATTCACTATAACCCCCCCCCCCCAAATCCCTCTTCTCTCCACCCCTATCAAACCTTGTGCCTTGAAAATATTCTACCCACATATCTCTCCAAGCTCTTACCCCATGACTAACATCCCTTAGTCTCTTGAAAATACAAAAACCTCTCCCATTGAGAGGTTATACAAGAGGATAAACTCAAGAGGTAAATTCCTCTTTCAAATTATTTTATTTATTTTAAGTTCTTTTTTTCTAGTTTATCTCCCCACCTCCCTTCACCCAAATAGTATGATAACTTGAGTAACATTTATGAACTTAAATGTTTTTATTTTAATGGGATATTTCATTATAATCTATCCTTTCCCCATATTTTATTTTAAAGAAATGAAAACTTCATTTGAGATCTGTAAATTTAATATATTGAAGGACTACATTTTATCAGTTTCTATTGTCATCTTTAATTCTCGTCATGAAACCATTTGTGTTATGATTGATCCAGATTATTATTTATGTAATATATATTATTTAATGTTCTATAATCATTATGTAAAAATGTTATTATCTAATAAAGAAAAATGTGTTCATTGTAATCAAACCCACTGATTAACAAAAATAGTTATCACTAAGGTTTAATATAATAACTCATCTTCACTCCCAATAACAGAATGAATTTTTATAACCATGTAATCACCTGGATGTAAAATAATAACTTACAACTTTAATTATGGACAACCACTTTCATCGTACATGCTTATCCGAACCTGAATAAAAGTGAACAGATCTTAAAAACCAATCAAGGAAACAGACCCGATAAATGATATTGAACCTCATAACCAATAAAAATGGTTATAAATGAACATAAAATGATTACACTAAATCAATTACATATATAATAGGTTTGAGAATTATTAATTAATAAACATGATTTGTTTAATCAGGTCATTAATAACAAGTGTATAACACCGCCAAACTTAAGGTAAGGGATCCTCTCCATTTCACTATTAATCATGATATCCTCTATGTTATTTCATATTATCTGTAATTCCTAAAGATGGGGTATGATTACGCACCTCCCCCATATTTTCTTCATGCTGTCTATGTGATGAGAAATACATTTTCTCTCTCATCATGCCCTCTTAGGTACACCAGACCCCATGTTGACTAACCGTAACAAATTCTACCCAAACATTCTTTTTTCTTTTCTGATTCCTTATCGTTATTTATATCAAAATGGAGTTATCTTATCTATTCTTGTACATATTATAAATTCTGTGTATTTTAACATAATTTATTTAAGAATACCATTTCATCAATCTATTTTGTTGAATTATATGTTTTTAAAATATTCCCCCCTTAGAACTTTTCAATAAGGAATCTTTTTTAAGGGAACATCTGGAATTTTTCCCCAATTTCAAGTGCACTATATCCTCAATTATACGACACCATTTTTGTTATCAAAACATAATTTTTATTAAGAAAACATTTTTGGTTCAATTTTTTTTATATAAAATATTATCATCTTTTCTATTTTAAAATCACTATATTATTTTCCTTAAAACTAAAAAAATGTTTTAATGATAATGTTTCTGAAATACATTTCTTATATATTTTCACTTATATTTGACATCCCTAACCATGTTATGTACCTATTTTACCTTATGAACATCCATGTATGTTCTAATCCATTTCTCTCATGGAAACAATCATTATACACCCATGAGTTATGCTTTATGTCATGATTTTGGTACCCAATTCATTCCATAGATACCCTTATAGTTATGCATGGTTGATAATGTCAAATTATCAATGTGGAAATATTATTCATAAAAATGATGAGATGGGATCAACTAGATGGAACTCTAATGCATTGGGTAACTTTATGTCTCATGAGAAGTGATGTGAAATGGGATTTGAGGTTAGCCTTGACCAGTACTACTATGGGAAATATGATTAGTAGTTGTAAGGGTTGGTGTCCTCAGAACCAACTGTTTTGTACTTTGATTACATAAATGTTCACTTATTATATATTGTTCATTGTTCTGCATGACTATAATATAATAATGTCCTGAAATATTTGTTGCATTAATAAGGTCATAGCAGATCCCCGCTATGATGAGAACCTTGAAATTCTATAACAATATTCTTAAATAAAGTTCTGCGGTTGGATGACATACTATGATAGGTCACATAGTATACAAACTGTCATGTGCGAGTACTCATAAGAAGACGAGACTCTCTCTCATGGAGATCGCACTTGGTAATCTCCAAGATGGGAGATTATGAAAATAGACCCTCCAGTAGTAATTCCACATGTCTTGGTGTCATCGGATATTGCTATCTACGAGCATGTGTAATGGTCCTTAGACTGGAAGATTATCATTAACTCATGTAATGACTCGCACACTTAGATTTACTGATGAAAACCGTCACGCAGACAGTTGGTGGGAAGTAGGGTACGTTGGGTGCGTCACGAGTGACATGTTGGTAATGGATAAGTCAAGGAAGGATTTGTCCCTTCCATTTATGGAAGTTGATATCTCGGCCCTTTGATTGAAATAGAACTGTCGCATTAAATTCCATGGCCATGGTGTAAACGATGAGTTTATTTCAGGTAGTCAAAGAATGACATATCAAGAATATAGGTTTATGACACTGCCATGAAACCTGATTGATGAGATATTGAGACAAAGGGATTAAATTACACAGTAAGCGTTCGTATGAGGTGATACGTCAATGCGGCATCAACTTCTTTATCTTGGGTGCCTTGACCCGTTGGTAGACAGTAATCTTGGACTTTAGGCAAGCCCGCCTAATGCCAACGAGAAAGAGGCCTAGAGGGTCACACACTAAGTGTATCCAAGTATCTCAAGATGAATAAAGATTATTCTCGTGCATGGTTTAATAATTATTCAAGGAAGCCTAAGTTGTTTTACATGATGGAGGAAAAAGAAAATAAAACAAGTACACGTCGTGTATTATTATTACATTCCGTGTAGTTTTATTTTGGAAAGGAAATGAATAAATGAAAACAAGATATACACGCCGTGTACATTTAATGTACACACCGTGTAGTTTTCAATGAAAAACAAGTACACGCCGTGTATTTATTAATACACGCCGTGCAGTTTTTTTAGTTGGGATTTTGAGGATATAATATTGTTTTAAATGATATTTATTATAATCAGCGTGGGTGCATGTCAAGGAATTATTTATTCGACATGGGGTTTTAAATAAAGAGTCAATGAAATAAATAAAACGCGTAACGCGTTTATTTATTGTCATAACTCTATAACCCCACACACCCGATTATAAATATCCTCACAACCCCAACTCTTTTCTGACACAAGAGAATCATTGTGCACAACATATCTGGAGAATTCTTTCAAGGCCGAAATAACCTCTTCCTCCAAGAACGCTCTCAAGACCGAGAGAGATCCTCTTCCATCGGATCAAGACAATCTAAGGTGGACAACGCAAGAAAAGGCTTCTCCACACTAGCACCCGGAGAATCTTTTGGCGACGTCTAGAGATACGAGGTACACGTGTGGATCACCGCTAGAGGGAGTCTACACTTGGCTTCTGCGACGTAACGACGGATCACATCGACAATGTGATTGAGAACATCAATGAAGAAAGAACACCCAAAAGGTATTTTTTTATAATTAATTAAATTAATTATAATCAACCTGTAACGATCCTTGTTTGTTGTTCCGGGAAAAACCATCTTCTTTGTCTTTTTCTGTGATTCGATCCGTGGAGACTGGCGTTTATCGTCGTATTGATCCCGGATTGATCATTTCTAATGAAAAAAAGACAAGTGGGCACATCCCCCCACGCGCTTCCGCTGCGCCCGAAACCTACAAATGGTATCAGAGCGAGGTTACAACTTTGATTATAGTTATTTAATTTTTGTTGATAATTTACGCATTCATATTTGATTCAATTCGAAATATATCGTTCTATAAATATGAATTAACGAGATCTATTCTTCCTCCTTTGTTTCTCGATTCATATCACAGAAACGACCTTTTAATTTTAATTTTGATTAAAAAAAAATGAGGAACTCATCTGGAGGATCCGCTCTTTCTGTCTGTACAACACGGGATTACACGGCGTGTAATTAAAACTACACGCCGTGTACTTAGGTTCAACGAACCGGCACTGGTCCGCCAAACCACGCCGTGTGAATTGATTATGCCTAAGTTTTAATCACGCCGTTTTGACCAGAATAGAATGGCACGTGGAAACCGGAATACACGACGTGTATGTTGAAACAACACGCCGTGTAGTCCGTTCCGACCCAGGTTAAACCGTGTACAAAGATAAGTCGCGTACCGCGTATACGGGATCGCCAGGCCGGTTACCGCGTAACAAGGAAGTACACGCCGTGTATGATTCATCTACATGCCATGTACTCTAAAATTTCCAAAGTACAGAAAAACATGCTAAAGCCCCAGCATGTACTTTGGACAAAGGGTGAAAAGAAAAATACACGCCGTGTAATTATAAACTACACGTCGTGTACTTTCCAGAAATGGAATTTCACCAGGTTTCCTCCAATGTACAAAGACTCGTACAAGGTATATGGATGAGAAGAATCTCAAGGAAATTTAGAAAGGAATTTAAGATAAAGAATTGATTAATTATAAGATCATAATTAATTGAATTCGAGCGCGTCTTATCTTAAATAAAAGAACGATTAAAAGAATTTGAATTCTAAATATGCGTAAATGTCGTTGCATACTATGGATGATCATGAGCTGGACCAAAGACCCTTTTTATGTGTATGGTTTCATTTAAATTTATTTAATTTAAATTTGTTGGCCTGTGAGCCTTCTTCCAATAAAATGTAGGGCCTGCGTGCCCATGGTTTCTTTAATGTAAACCCATGTAATGGAGGATCTCCCAAGCCAGAGGAGATAGTTCAAATCCCGAAGTCGAGGCGAAACCGACACAAGAAGATACAAAGGTGGATAGGTGGGAGCTACAAAACACGAACCATCAGGTTCAAGGTGTTTTACCTAGGTCAGGGTAAGCTTATCAAAACCGCTAGATAAGCTAACCAAATAGAAGCTCATGATCATGCCATCTTATTTTATTTCTGTCTGATTTCATGGTTTATATATTATGCATGTGTTGTCGCGATCACATAATTAATAAAATGAACAAGCATGCAAAGATGGAATAAAATAAAAACCGGTCTATGCGTATACATTATCGGAACATGGTTAATCACTTATGCAAGCATCACTTAATATTAAAAAGCATGTGATAAGGCAAAGATAGGCATAAAGAATAAAATCCCTCAAATACCATATTATGTCAGACCAAGCCTTCCGTTACTTGATTAAGGGAAAGACTCAATAAAACTATGTGTTTGACCAACCCTTGTTGGGACACTTACTTTTATAAAGGAATCCCCTATGAAATGTTTCGGGTTGACTTAACCATATTACATCAAGAGAAGTTGCCCTTGCTAGACTTGATGTAATATTGGAGGCAAGATTTGAGGAAATCCAAGTCAGGATTTCAGGATTGGGGAGTCCACTCAACAGATCAAGGAACTATAAGCTCACAGTTGGCAAAGACCCGCCTACCTAAATACCTTTAAATAGCTTGACCAACCCTTGTTGGGGTTATGCGAAGGGAAATATGGATCATTGCCATTAGAATGTCAAAGAAACTGGACATTCCGAGTTCAATGGTGAGGGCCATTGGGAATTGATAAAATAGTGGGAGACTTAATAAAATTTATTATTTCTCATAAAATGTAATCAAGAAAGTACTGATGAATCTGCTCTTTTAAATTGTATAATCAAAATGACAAACACATCAACCACATTTTCTCTGCGATCAATTCTAGATAAAGACAACATCCTCACCGGCAGTAACTTTCAGGAATGGTTTAGGCACCTTCGGGTTATCCTACGCCATGAACGGAAGTTTTATGTGCTGGAGTCCTCACTTCCTGATTCTCCTGCCCCAGGGGAAAGTGATGAAGATTTCCTAGTCTATGATCAACATTTGAACGACGCTCTCGACGTTCAATGTTTGATGCTGTCATCTATGTCTAGTGAGCTCATGAAGTCTCATGAAGACATGGATGCCTACAGCATGCTCGAGCACCTCCGTGGTTTATACCAGGAGAGAGAAAGACAGGAAAGGTTTGAGATCTCCAAGGCTCTGTTTCAGAGCAAGCTTGGAGAGGGTGCCCCAGCTGGGCCTCATGTAGTCAAGCTCATTGGCTACATTGAGCGCTTGGAGGTTCTAGGGTTTAGACTCCCTAAAGAACTGGGTACCGATCTCATTCTCGCATCACTCCCCCAGAGCTTCTCAAACTTTGTTGTTAATTTCAACATGAACAATATTGAGAAGTCTCTATCTGATCTTTTTATCCTTATTCGCCAAGTGGACAATGACATGAAGCGTGAAAAGCCTTCTGTCCTTATGGTGAATAAAAGGAAAGGGAAGGCGAAGAGCTTTAATCCCAATGCTTCTTTAAGGCCTTCCAAGAAAAGGAAGATCAAAGGGGAGGCAAAGGAACAGGATGTTGTTTGTTTCGCATGTGGTAAGAAGGGTCACTGGAAGAAAAACTGCACCCAGCCAAGGAAGCAAGGGGAAGCTTCAGGTGCGTTTCTTATCGAATGCAATCTATCTGTTTCTACTAATTGGGTATTAGATACTGCTTTTGGTGCTCACATCTGTATCCAAATACAGGAACCAAGTAGATTCAAGAATATTGATCGAGGGGAGATAGATCTACGAGCAGCCAACGGAGCCAGACTTGCTGCTGTAGCTGTCGGGGACTACCACCTGACATTGCTTACCGGGATGGTCTTGGTTTTGAAAGGATGTTATTATGTACCCTCTGTAACCAAAAACATTATTTCAGTATCCAGATTAGATACTGATGGATTCATATTCAAGTTTGGAAATGAATGTTGCTACTTTTATAAAGATAGCATTTGTTTTGGTAGGGCACATTTATATAACGGCCTTTATGTGTTAGACTACACAAACCATGTAATGGAAATTGATAACAAAGTTAATTTACATGACTCATACCACACCCAACTTTGGCATCACCGGCTAGGTCATGTCAATGAGAAACGTTTGACAAAATTACATCAAGATGGGTATTTAGATTCATTCGAACTAAAACCACTTGGTGTATGTCATGAGTGTCTACAAGGCAAAATGACCAAAGCCCCATTTAGTGGGAAAGGTGAAAGAGCTAAAGAGCTTCTAGAACTAGTTCACACAGATGTGTGTGGACCATTTCCAGTTGAAGCAAGGGGTGGGTTATCGTACTTCATAACTTTTACTGATGATTTTAGTAGATATGGATATATATATTTAATGAGGTATAAGTCAGATTCTTTTGATCGGTTCAAAGAATACAAGAATGATGTTGAGAACCAGCTTGGTAGGAAGATTAAGAAACTCCGCTCAGACAGAGGAGGAGAATATCTTAATCAAGACTTCATTGATTTCTTACGGGAGTTTGGGATTCTATCTCAACTTACTCCTCCTTACACACCGCAGTGGAATGGTGTAAGTGAAAGGAGGAACCGCACCCTGTTGGACATGGTGAGATCAATGATGAGTCATGCGAGTCTTCCATTATCCTTTTGGGGATATGCATTACAAACAGCAGCACACATACTAAACCAAGTACCAACTAAATCGAAAAATGGTATTCCATATGAGTTATGGAGTGGACGCAAAGCCATGTTATCGAATTTACACGTGTGGGGTAGCGAAGCATTTGTTAAGACCTCTTCAAGTAACAAACTTGCACCCCGAGGCACAAAGTGTATATTTATAGGATATCCCAAGGAAACAAGGGGATATTACCTATACAACCCCTCAGACAAAAAGGTTACAGTGGCAAGACACGCCATATTCCTTGAGAGGGAGCACATCTCCAGAAGAGATAGTGGGAGCGAGATAGACTTCGATGAAGTCGAGGCCCAAGATACACATGAGTTGGTACAAGAACAGATTCCACAAAGCCCCGTGGAAGAACAATCTGTTCCAGAGACACAAGAACTGCGTAGGAGAACGAGAGAGGTGAGAGAACCATAACGATATGGTTTTCTTGTCACTGAGGATGGTGACTCATTATTGGTTGAAAATGATGATCCTCTTACCTACAAGGAAGCAGTTGAAGGAACAGACATTGCCAAGTTGCAAGAAGCCATGAATTCTGAAATGGATTCCATGTACCAAAACCAAGTCTAGATTTTGGTAGATCCTCCAGTTGATGTAAAGCCTATTGGTAATAAATGGGTATTCAAGAAGAAACTGGACATGGAGGGGCAAGTCAGCACCTACAAGGCACGACTGGTTGCAAAAGGTTTTATACAGCGTCAAGTAATTGACTATGATGAAACCTTTTCACCGGTTGCAATGCTGAAGTCTATCAGAATCCTATTGGCCATTGCTACATACCATGACTATGAAATTTGGCAAATGGATGTCAAAACAGCTTTCCTTAACGGGAACCTCCAGGAAGATGTCTACATGACACAACCTGAAGGGTTTGTGACTTCAAAGGATGCCAACAAGGTATGCAAGTTGCAAAAATCCATTTATGGATTAAATCAAGCATCAAGGTCATGGAACATTCGTTTTGATGAAGCTGTTACAGAATTTGGATTTGTTAAGAACGAATGTGAGCCTTATGTCTACAAAAGGTTTAGTGGAAGTGCATTCGTTTTCCTAATAGTATATGTCGATGACATATTGCTAATTGGAAACGAAGTATCTGTCTTATAGTCAGTTAAGGCATGGTTGAATAAATGCTTCTCCATGAAAGACTTGGGCGAGGCAGCATATATTCTTGGGATCAAGATCAATCGTGATAGATCCAAGAAAATGCTGGGCCTAAGTTAAAGTACATACATTGACAAGATACTGAAGAGATTCAGTATGGAACAGACCAAGAGGGGATTGTTTCCAGTGTCACATGGCATTAATCTTTCCAAGAAAATGTGTCCTCAGACACATGAGGAAAGAAAGAGAACGGCAAGGATCCCTTATGCATCCGCGATTGGGTCAGTCATGTATGCTATGCTATGTACGAGGCTAGATGTTGCTTATGCATTAAGTGCGGTAGGCAGATATCAAGCTGATCCAGGAGACCGCCATTGGATGGCAGTCAAGACTATCATTAAGTATCTGAGGCGTACTAAGGATATGTTCTTGGTTTATGGAGGAGATGAGGAACTAGTCATCAGAGGACATGTAGATTCTAGTTTCCAGACAGATCAAGATGACATGAAGTCGCAGACTGGATAAATCTTCAGTTTGAATGGAGGTGCAGTGAGCTGGAAGAGCTCAAAACAAAGTGTGGTGGCAGATTCTACAGCGGAGTCCGAGTATATCACAGCTTTTGAGGCAGCTAAAGAAGCAGTATGGATGCGGAGCTTCATCCAAGAGCTGGATGTTGTACCGAGCAGTAAAGATCCTATCACACTCTATTGTGATAATACTGCAGCGGTGGCACTTGCAAAAGATCCACGGTCACATCAGCGGACAAAGCACATACTTCGGAAGTATCATCTCTTGAGGTATTTTTCTTAGAGAGGTGAAGTTGCAGTGAGAAGTATTTCCACGGAAGACAATGTGGCGGACCCATTGACTAAAGCCTTGACTCAGCAGAAACATGATCATCATGTGAGGTCTAGCGGACTAAAAGTCGTAGGCAGTTGGCTCTAGTCCAAGTGGGAGTTTGTAAGGGTTGGTGTCCTCAAAACCAACTGTTTTGTACTTTGATTACATAAATGTTCACTTATTATATATTGTTCATTGTTCTGCATGAATATAATATAATAATGTCCTGAAATATTTGTTGCATTAATAAGGTCATAGCAGATCCCCGCTATGATGAGAACCTTGAAATTCTATAACAATATTCTTAAATAAAGTTTTGCGGTTGGATGACATACTATGATAGGACACATAGTATACAGACCGTCATGTGCGAGTACTCATAAGAAGACGAGACTCTCTCTCATGGAGTTCGCACTTGGTAATCTCCAAGATGGGAGATTATGAGAACAGACCCGCCAGTAGTAATTCCGCATGTCTTGGTGTCATCGGATATTGCTATCTACGAGCGTGTGTAATGGTCCTTAGACTGGAAGATTATCATTAACTCATGTAATGACTCGCACACTTAGATTTACTGATGAAAACCGTCACGCAGACAGTTGGTGGGAAGTAGGGTACGTTGGGTGCGTCACGAGTGACATGTTGTTACTGGATAAGTCAAGGAAGGATTTGTCCCTTCCATTTATGGGAGTTGATATCTCGGCCCTTTGATTGAAATAGAACTGTCGCATTAAATTCCATGGCCATGGTGTAAACGATGAGTTTATTTCAGGTAGTCAAAGAACGACATATCAAGCATATAGGTTTATGACACTGCCATGAAACCTGCTTGATGAGATATTGAGACAAAGGGATTAAATTACACAGTAAGCGTTCGTATGAGGTGATACGTCAATGCGGCGTCAACTTCTTTCTCTTGGGTGCCTTGACCCGTTGCTAGACAGTAATCTTGGACTTTAGGCAAGCCCGCCTAATGCCAACGAGAAAGAGGCCTAGAGGGTCACACACTAAGTGTATCCAAGTATCTCAAGTTGAATAACGATTATTCTCGTACGTGGTTTAATATTTATTCAAGGAAGCCTAATTTGTTTTAAATTATGGTGGAAAAAGAAAATAAAACAAGTACACGTCGTGTATTATTATTACATGCCGTGTAGTTTTATTTTGGAAAGGAAATGAATAAATGAAAACAAGATATACAAGCCGTGTACATTTAATGTACACGCCGTGTAGTTTTCAATGAAAAACAAGTACACACCGTGTATTTATTAATACACACCGTGTAGTTTTTTTAGTTGGGATTTTGAGGATATAATATTGTTTTAAATGATATTTATTATAATCAGCGTGGGCGCATGTCAAGGAATTATTTATTCGACATGGGGTTTTAAATAAATAGTCAATGAAATAAATAAAACGCGTAATGCGTTTATTTATTGTCATAACTCTATAACCCCACACACCCGATTATAAATATCCTCACAACCCCAACTCTTTTCTGACACAAGAGAATCATTGTGCACAACATCTCTGGAGAATTCTTTCAATGCCGAAATAACCTCTTCCTCCAAGAACGCTCTCAAGACCGAGAGAGATCCTCTTCCATCGGATCAAGACAATCTAAGGCGGACAACGCAAGCAAAGGGTTCTCCACGCTAGCACCCGGAGAATATTTTGGAGACGTCCAGAGATACGAGGTACACGTGTGGATCACCGCTAGAGGGAGTCTACACTTGGCTTCTGCGACGCAACGACGGATCACATCAACAACGTGATTGAGAACATCAACGAAGAAAGAACACCCAAAAGGTATCTATTTATAATTAATTAAATTAATTATAATCAACCTGTAACGATCCTTGTTTGTGGTTCCGGGAAAAACCATCTTCTTTGTCTTTTTCTGTGATTCGATCCGTGGAGACTGGAATTTATCGTCGTATTGATCCCGGATTGATCATTGCTAATGACAAAAATCCAAGTGGGCACATCCACCCACGCGCTTCCGCTGCGCCCGGAACCTACAGTAGTTAGCCTTGACTCATAATTCTATGCGAAACAGGATTGACGGTTAGCCTTGACGCATACTAAAGTTGTGTTTTATGTTTTTGCCACATTTATATGATCCCATGATTCTATGATCCCATGTTTATGTGATATTATTTCATTATGTCATGCCACCTAATTCATGTGATTAAGCTATATTCTTATGTTCTTTCACTTACTATGATTTTTAGCTCATACTTTTCTTCATTTGTTCCACAGGTCACCCTTTACAGATGTAAGAGATCAAAGGAATTTAGGATCTCTTTATGGAGATTAAATAAATTAGTTTTTTAGCCCCATATCGTATGTTTTATGAACCTAGTCTTATAAGAAACTAGACTTAATGATCATTGGATTGTACTCTAATGTAGAATTATGCTCAAAATCATGTAATGTTATGTTAAAAATGGTAGAGTCATTATAGTTGGTATAAGAGGATGGTCTAATTTTTTTGAGATTAGGAAATGATAACCTTAGTGAGAACCATAAGGATGAACTGAAGTATTAGAAAAACTCTTCAGTTTTGGTAAGTATGGAGTAAGTGGTTCATCAAGAAAATAAATCCTTGTCTAGATATAAATAGGTAGAGGAGAATCTGGAACTAATGTACCTAAGAGTGAAATCTCCATCAAGGTGTCACAGGCATGACCCGAGGTATCCTAGTACATGACAATGGGCCTTGCTGCACTCTTGGTACAAACACTACTAGGGGATATGCTTGGTTAAATTCATGAGATCAGCACATACCACTATTAAGGGAATAAAAATATACCCTAATATTATTAGTTACGAAATTGATCAAGGATAACCTATATTTAAAACTAAGGGATCACAAGTTAGGACATACTTATCCTTTAAATGTTTACCCTTTTATGTTCAATTTTTTTCCTTTTTAAATTAATAGAAAAGTATTCATGCCCTCTAATTATACATTATCTTTCATAGTTAATGGAGTTAAATAAAAGAACACATTCAAGCAACCATTGTGATAGACTCTGTGAAGATTTCCCTAATTATATGTCTGAAATGATGGGAGCAGGTGCTCAAAAACACATGAAAGTACTTTATTAACTTGCTCAAGATTTGTTTAATATCTTTAATAATTTGGAACACCCTCCTCCTCTATGGAAAGATGATGTTTCAGTAGAATCCTTCATGTGGAAAATGCCTCCCATGTTTAACAGATATTGTTATACCCTCCTAACAGAACATTGGATTTACTCAATTGAAAAGATATTCTTCATCCAATAGTGCTATGTTGAAGAGAATGTTGTACTGGTGGTCTATCATTTTGATGGGGAAGCCAATTGGTGGTGGACACTGATCATCAACAAAAATTCCCTATAAAAAATTGATTTCTTGGATTGGGAAGAATTCATGAAGATGTTTTTCAACAAATATTTTCCTCGAACCACGTGCCCCTAGAAGGAAGGAGAGTTCCTCAGACTCAAGAAGAAGGATGATATGTTTATCGGGGAATATGAAAAAAACTACACAAGGTATGCCATGTATGTCTCTGGTATTTTCATGAACATAGAAAGGAAGTTGGATCACTTCTTTAATGGACTAAAGTCGAGTCGATGAAAACCATTGGTGATCTGGGTCTTCGACAGTTATGAAGAGATTTTCCATTGTTACCTAATGTTTGAAATGATGATTAGAGACACTCAGCATTCTCATGGGCCTAGTGAGAAGATGTGTTAAATGGAGAACCACCTGGGTGGTTCGACCAAAAAAATCCAATGATGGAAGAAAGAATGACTTTTTCCCTAGTAAATGTTATGGTAAGAAGTATCCTAGGAACTATCTGAAGGGAACCATGAATTAATTCAAATGTCAAAATATTCGTCATCTAGCTAAAAACTACTGATGAGATATGAAGAATCCCGCTAATGTAGAAGAATAAAAGAAGGTTCAGATCAACACTCAACCTATGGTGTTGTGTTACAACTACAAGGAGCATGGTAATTATATTAGAAACTTCCATAAGTTGAGGGTTGTTGGAGGCAATATGTAACAACCTCCAAAGCGACAAGGAAGGGCTTATTCTATCACTATGGATGAGGTGGAGATGGAAAACGATGTGATGATAGGTACACTATTTATTCATTCAATAATAGGTAACATAACATTTGTTTATGGTTCTACACATTCTTTCTTATCTTTAATGATTATAAGAACTATTCAAACACCACCTCAAAATTTTGAGGAAAATTATTCTTTGAGATAAATGAATGGGGAAATTGTTTCATCATGGATTATAAATCCTCCCTAGTTATTATTTTGGCCTAAATCTCCCAGAAAATATCATCATACTTATTTTAGTGAATTTTGACGCTATTATGGGAAAGGATTGTATATCTTTATTCGAGGCCAACATCAACTGTCCGGAAAGGGAGATCACTCTTCAGATCTTGAAGCATCCTCAGATTCTTTACCAGTGTAAGGAGGAAGATGAATCTCATTTAGAATCTTCATCACAAGAGTTGATATTTTTTCCTTATGAGAAGGCATATCTAGCTCAAATGATTGAGACAAAAGAGATAATCATTCTTGAAGACATGCCTATCATGAGGAATTACACTGATGTATTCCATAAAGAGTTTCCCAGCCTTCCTCCTAACAGAGAGGTTGAGTTCTCAATTGAACTTATCCATGGATCTCTACCCATATCTGAGAAAAAATATAGAATGGCCACTCTAGAGCTGGAAGAACTAAAGAAGAAATTACATGATAGTCCAGAGAAAGGTTTTATATTCCCGAGTACATTACCATGGGGTGTGACAGTCCTCTTATTTAAGAATGAGGACGGATCAATGCACCACTACATTTATTATCATGAGCTCAATAAATTCATGATAAAGAACAAGTATCCATTTCCATAGATAGATGAATTGTTCAATCAGCTTTGTAGAGACAATTATTTTTCTATGGTGGACCTTCAGTCAGGTTATCACTAATTAAAGATGAGGAAGAAATATATTCCCAAGAAATCCTTTTTAATGAGGTATGGACACAATTGCTTCATAGTGATGCCCTATAGACTCAATAATGCTTCATAAAATATCTTGGATTTAATGAATAGTTTCTATAGAGATTACCTTGAAAACCTATTGGTATTCTCTATTGATGATATTATGATATACTCTAAGAGTAAGGAGGAACATAAAGAGCATTTGAATACTGTGTTAAAGACTCTGTGAAGGGAGAAGCTGTATGAAGAGTACAAGAATGTGAGTTTTAGATGAAAGAAGTTCCATTATTTGGGCATGTTATCACCATCAAAGGGATATATGTTGACCCTTTAAAGATAATGGTAATTGACGGGTGGCCCAGACCAATGTCTATAATGGGGATTCAAAATTGTTTTGGTCCAACCAGGTATTTTTGACAATTTGTGAATAAATTTTCACGATTTTCAAACCTAATGAAATTGATGAAATAGAAGGGTGTAATGTTTTCTGGACTCAGGAATGTGAAGTCTATTTCAAGGTGTTGAAAAATAGGATTGTCACTACACCAGTACTCACACTCCCATAAAGTTGAGAAATTATTGTTGTGTATAATTATGCTTTTTAGAAGGGATTAGTATATGTGATGATGCAAAATGATATAGTGATAGACTATGCCTCAAGGTAGTAGAAAATTTATAAGAAAAACTATCCCACATATGATTTAAGTTGGCGGCTATGATCTTTTCATTGAAAATCTGGCGGCATTATATCTATGGTGAGAAGTGTGAGATATATACTAACCATAAGAATCTTAAATATATATTCCCATAAAAAGATATTAATATATTCTAGGGAAAATGGATAGATTTCATCAACGATTATGACTTCTCAATACACTACCATCCCGGTAAGGAAAATAATTTGGCTGATGCTCTAAGTAAAAAGGATCATGCATCTTTATCCATGATGAGAATTTGAAAGGATCCGATCATTATAGATTTGTTGAGATTGGACATGTGAATCATCAAGAGACGAACATCATCAATCATTTCTCAAATTATTTCACAACCATCTCTCATGGAGAAAATAAAGGATGCTCAAAGAAAAGATGTTGAACTTCTGAAAAAGGTAGAAGCTATCAGAAGTGAAAAATTCTCACAGTTCATGATGGATGAGGATGGTTTTGTAAGATTTGGGTCACAGTTATGTGTACCATCTGATCCAGAGATAAAGAAGGAGGTTCTAAAATATGCACATTGCTAAACCTTATGTATCCACCATGTGAGCATAAATATGTATCGATATCTATGAGAAAACCTTTGAAGGGACAATAAAAAATGGGTGATTAATGAATATACATCAAACTTCCTGGTATTTCATAAAGTGAAGGTTGGAAGGAAAAAGTATATAGGGATAATAAAACCACTACCCATACCAACATGGAAGTGGGAGAACATTACCATGGACTTTGTCACTGTACTTACCAGGACATCGAAAGGAAACAATTATATATGGGTCATTATGGACCATCATATAAAGACAACTCACTTTATCACAATTCAAGAGGATTTCTCATTGGATCAACATGCAAGAATATACATCAAAGAAGTGGTACGAATGCATGGAGTAACACTATCAGTTGTATCCAATCATGATCCTAGATTCCACTTAATGTTCTAGGAATGTGTCCAACATTCTCTAAGGATAGAATTGAACTTCTATATGGCCAATCATCCTCAAACTGATGGACAATATGAGTAGACTATTAAAACACTAGAAGACATGTTGAGAGAATTTTCTATGGAATTCAATAAAAGATAGGACCAACATATTCTACTTGTTGAATTCTCCTATAACAACAGTTTCCACGTGAGAATCTGAATGGAACCATATGAAGCCCTTTATGGGAAAAGGTACAGAACACTGGCCTATTGGGATGAATTCGGTGAGTGTAAGATGGTAGGACTTGAAATGGTCGATGAAATGACGGAGAAGGTGAAAAACCATTCAGAAGAATATCAAGGAAGACCAAAGTCGATAGCAGAGCTACACAGATTATTGTTGATGAGAAATTGAGTTCAGAGTTGGAGACATGGTATTTTTAATCATATCTTCATGGAATAGGTTCATGAGGATTGGAATTAAATGGATGTTATGTCCCAGTTATATCATCCCCTTTGAAATCCTTGATTGAGTTGGAGATGTGGCCTATCAAGTAGCACATCCACCTACCATATCCAAAGTACATGATATTTTTCATGTATCCCTCCTAAATATGTTCATACCAGACCCTTAATTTGTACTCTCTTAAAAGGGGGTTTAGTTGGAGGATTATCTTTCTTATGAGGTGCATCCAGTGAAGATCATGGATCATAGAGATAATGTACTAAGTAACCAGATTACTCACCTGGTCAAGGTACTATGGAGAAACCATAATTAAGAAGAGGAAACAAGGGAATTAGAGGAGGCAATGAAGGAAAAGTACCCAAGCATGTTTTTTTCCTAGAATGTAAAATGAAATATTGAGGGTGAAATTTCTTAAGGGGGGATGAATGTAACGGCCCAATTTTTTTAAATGGAAACTTCCTTTCTTATAAATACATCATAAAATCATATGAAAACACAACATAAAAAACTAAAAAGTGCTATGTGACCATTAAACATAAGTTTGTCACTTTTGTGTTTGGAATTTCAAAAATATGACATACACAGTTGTGATTAGTAAGTAATTTGGTGTCTGATAAGAAATTTTTTTTGGTGAATAATAACCTATCTTTATGAATAGTTATGTTTTCCATTTGAATAGGGATATACCCTAATGAATAGTATCCTCATCTATGATAGTATTAAAATAATATTCCATTGAAAGAATTATGTACCTATATTTTAGAATAAGTAAAAGAATGATTTATAATTAGTTTTTTAATAATAAAATATGATTTAAATTAAATATTAAATTAATCATATTTAGAAAATTATTTATATATAATTTATTTTATTATTGGATTCTACAAATTGAAAAATGGTTAGGGGTAATTTTTCAGATTTTTCTAAAATACTTGAATTTTTTATAAATAGTAAAATACAACAATTTACGTTGAATGCTAAATAATGGATTTATAGAGTCATTGATGGTGATCTGCTAATATAAGACCAATTAGTTAGAAATAACATGTGTTTATAACTATTATTGGTCATGGAATACTTACTATTTGTTGTCTTGTGATGAAATAATAAATTAATGATTATAATATTATGAAAACTCTCCTCTCCTTCACTATAACCCCCCTCACTCCCTCCTCTCTCCACTCCTCTCAAGCCTTGTGCCTTTACAATATTCTAACCAAATCTCTCCCCAAGATCCTGCCCTATGCCCAACAACCTCTTGTTTCTTGAATACACCCCAACCTCTCCCTTTATGATATTCTCATAGGAGATAAACTCAATAAGTAAATTCCTCTTTAAAATTAGTTTATTTCTTTTAAAGTCTTTTCTCCCTTGTTTTTATCCTCACATCCCTTCACCCAAATATTATGGGAACTCCAGTAACATAAATTTACTGAAATTTTTTTATTCTAATGGGATATTTCATTATCACTTATCCATTCCCCATCCATTATTTGAAAGAAATGAAAACACTATTTGAGATGTGTAAATTTAACACATTCAAGGACAACATTTTTCAGTTTCTATTTTCATCTTTAATTATAGTCTTGAATCCACTTGTCTTATGGTTGAAATATATTATTACATATGCAATATATTTTAGTTAAGGTTATGAAATCATTTTTTAAAAATTATATTATGTTATAAAGAAAAACTTGTTCATTGTAATTAAACCCACCGATTAACCAAAACTGTTATCAATAAGGTTTTATATAATAACTCCTCTAAACTCCCAATATCTGAATAAATTTTTATAACCATTTAATCTCATAGATGTTATATAATAACATAAAAAATCAATTCTGGACATCCACTTTCATCGTATATGTTTATATTAACATGAATATAAGTGAACTAATCATTAAAAACAAATCAAGAAAACAGACCCAAACAATGAAATTGAACCTCATAACCAATCAAAATATTTATAAATGAACATAAAATGACTATACTAAGTAAATTATATAAATAATAGGTTCTATAATTTTTGATAAATAAACCTAATTTTTTTAATCAGGTCATTAAAAAAAAGTGGAGAGCACCGCTAGACTTAAGGTAAGGGATCCTCTCCATTTCACTCTTTATCAAAATGTCCTCTATGATATTCTAATTTATGTGTAATACATAATGATGGTGTATAATTAAATACCTATCCAATATTATCATCATGTTTTCAATGTTATGAGAAACCCCTTTTGTCTCTCATCATTCCCTCTTAGGTACACTCAACACCATGCCGATAAACCATAACGAATTCTACTCGAACCATCTTTGTTCTTTTCAGTTGCCTTAACATTACTTAGATCAAAATGGAGTTATCAAATATATTTTTGTACATATTATAATTTCTATGTAGTTTAAAAAAATCATTTATGAAGACCCTTTCATAACTATATTTTCAGGATATACGTCTCTTTAAAAGCTTCTCTCCTTAGAACTTTCTGATAAACAAACCAGTTTTACAGGAACTTCTCAAATTTTTACCCAATTTCAAGTGAACTATATCCTCTTTTTAAGAAACCATTTTATTTATAAAATCATTATTTTTATTAGGAAATAGTTCTTTGTCCAACTCTTATTTTATTTAAAATATCATCTTCTTTTCTATTTTAAAATCTCTACCGTATTTTTTTAAAACTGCAGAAAATTGTTTTAATTCTAATGTTTCTCAAATAAATTTAATTTATGTTGTCACTTTTTCTTGACATCACTTATAATGTTATATGTATATTTTACCTTATTAATATCCATTTATTTTCTAATCTGTTTCCTATATGCACACTTTCATGATACATCTATTTGTAATTCTTTTTGTCATGATTGTGGTACATAATTCTTTCCATGGATATGCTTATGTTTATGTATAATTGATTATGTATGATTATTTATGTGGCCAGAATATTCATGAGAATTATGATGTGGTTGTGCCTGGATATCACTCCAATGTGTTGGGTAAAGTTAATTCTCATGAGATGCATTGTGAAAAGGTAATGGTGGTATGCCATGACCTGTACTACTTTGCAAAACGAGATTGGCAGTTAGCTTTGACCAGTACTAGTATGGTAAATGAGATTAGTGGTTAGCCTTGATTCATACTAAGTAAATGTTATATGTTTCTTCCACATTCATATGAATCTATGTTTATATGATTCTATGTTTATATGATATGATTTCATCATGTCATGAACTTAATTCACATGCTTAAGATGTATTCTTATGTTCTTTCCCTTACTGGTCTTTTTAGCTCATTACTTTGTTCATGTGTTCCCCAGGGTAACCTAAGTAGATATAAGGGCTCAATGTAAATTAGGATCTCTTTATAGATATTAAATAAAGATGTTTTTTATCCCCATGTTTTATGTTTTATGTACCTCATCTTCCAAGACACTAGAATAATCGGTCCTTGGCTTGTACTCTGATGTATAATTATGCTTAAAATCATTTAATGTTTTGTAAAATAAGTCTAGGGTTGCAATGTTCCAAGCCCGCCACCATATACCTATATTCTGTGAAATAACCACCATCTAGCTCTATATTCATCTTTACCAATATCTTCTTATCATAAATACATTCATGGAAGAAGGTTGTGTTTCTATCACCCTTTTTGAGCCATTTGATCCTCACGCCATCCCTAGCCAGGCATTCTTGATTTAGAATCATGTCATCTTGGAGTTCCTAATTTTTTGAGAGCTCCTCAAAATCCTAGTCATCCCACTCCTCTTATAGGAGATTCTCTATTGGATCAACATCCTGCATGGTGCTCTTCATGGCTTCATCTACTGGAGGAAATGCTTTAGACTAGGACTGGAGTTTCAGATTCACCCGACACAACTTGTTATGAAGGATAGCCCACTTTTTACCCTGGGATGGATCATCCTAGGATGATTTGACAAGATATTGATAACCTAGGAGAGTATCCCAAAGAAAACTAAATCTTAAACGATCATGAGTGGCTTGTGTGGAAGATAGAGAGACCAGAAGGGGAGAATGATCCAAGATCCCACAAACTAGATGATTCACATTTCAACTGGAGAAGGTCAAAATGACATGTAAATTAGTCAAAAAAATGATCCAAGAGACCCCATGAGTGAGGATCCCCCCATCTATTGTTGCAGCAAGAAAAATGATCCCCCAAAAATCCAAGCTCTATGAGACCATTGGCCTCTATGAAATGATTAATGTCTAAGCTTGATTTCCTAGGTAATGGTCCTCTAATCTTCCTCTCCACTGGGTCTGCCACAACATTTATGTCTCCCCCAACGATCCATGGAACAGAACTAGGGTTGAACCTAGATAGATTATTCCACAAAGTCTTTGTTTGATGAGGATCATAAATCTAATATTCAAAGGAAACGAAGATATAATGATGGCCATTATCAACCATATCATTTTTAAACAGTTCACCTGCTTACTCCATAATCACATTGCACTACTTGATCCAAAGAATCATAATATGGTGGTTACATGGGTCAGCATGCATGTATCCATGCATTATGAGATTTCTAGAAAAATCCAAAATCCTATTAGGGTGTTTTTTGTGTTCATGTATGGATACAACTGTGGCACTATTCATCAATATTTATGTAGTGAGGTTGTCTATTTTTAACCAGGTTCCAATTCCCTAGGAATTCTAGATGAGAAATGGAATCATTGAGTGAAGAGTGTCCCGGGACTAGCACTAGAACTCAAAGCCTTTTTGATGTGGGAGAACAACTTTGCCTCCTGGGATTGGGATCATGAACTTTCCCACACCCATGTATCCTCAGTCAAAAGTATAATAGTAGTTGACAAATCCACCTGGGAGTAGTAGATCCTCTTTCCCTAAACATAAGAAAGAATGAAGGAAATTTCCTTCTAATGATTGCTTTCCGAGAAGGAGATCCTTCTGGAGACACCAATTGGGTTCCATGGAAGAAGTAAAGGAATGACCACTAGAGGGAAAACTTGGAGATAGGGGGAATTCCACTATAGCCTTCTCACATACATCCACAACATCCCTAGAAGGAGCCAGGATGGGTGAAGGCAAGGCATGTGGGTTCAGGGTTGAGGTGAGGCCAAGACCCTCCATCTACTACTCCTCTACCATGGTATGAAATAAATAAAGGAACAAATAATGAGAAGGGATGACATAAATTGGGGGGATCCTTCCTGGAAAAGGGAACCATATCCGGATAGGTTGGAAAATATCACCCATAACGGGAGCCATAAGGGGTATCCAAAGCCCGCGCAGATGGCCTCTCTGAATCCTGCGCTGAAGAGGCACGTATAGAGATTGTACCAGAGGCTATATACTTCACCGACCTCACCTACATATTATATAATGGGGGGGGGGGGTTAAACCTAACATCCCTGAATGCAGTGAGAGAAGAACCTGAGGAAGACGTGGTTAGAGATCTCATTTAACCAGAAAAGTGAACCCTCCACCCTAAGATCAATCTAACCTGGTGGGGGATGGAAGATGTCTACTTCCACAAAAATGTAGACCACCGATATAAACGAGGAACCTCTAGTACCCTCATCTGAACACAAAAGTCCCCCAAGAATGTCCATAATCACTTTGAGGAAGCCTTCATTCTAGACTCGCAATGGCATCCCAAGAAGGGTAATCCACAAAACAGCCGCCTGACTTTCTTTAACATTATGGACTATCATTGAACACCAGGAGAGACAGAAGATCTATCTCCCCAAGGTCTGAGAATACCTACACCATGCACAGATGAAATCCATCTCCAAGGCCAAAATGTGGAAGATGGAAGATCTATGAAGCGCCGACATCTGCGTGAGCTGACGAGGTCCCCAAGAGTGAATACAATATTGGAAAACAGAAAGAGGCAGCCTTGCCACACCAAAACGATCTACTAGAGACCATCGCAATCTTGCCTTTTCCTCCTCTAAGGATATCATTGGGATGTCTAGGTAGACTCGGTGACCCTCCCTTAATAATTTCGTCCCCACCACTAGAACCACCAGGAAATAGGGGTGAGAGGTTTGAGACAAACTCTAGGGGAAATCTCTAAAAGAAACACCAGTGGAGTGAGAAGGTCCCAGAGAAGAAGAAGTTGGGGTGCCTAGATGAAATGAAACCTCTTTGGAGGATGGTATAGGAGACAAACCAAATGAAACACTAACTAAGGGTACCTGATCCAGCGATGACCAGAAGGCATTCGATGATGAGGGAGAAAGTGAAGAGCCATGTTGAAAGACTGTTGGAGCTAAAGGGAGTCGAATAGACTAGGTGGAGAAGGAAGCAATGGTAGGAAAAATATGAAATGAGGGAAGTGCATGAATCGAATTTTGGGTGGGGGGGGGGGGTGGAGAGCCTTCTAGAATTTCTTTTCTCAGAGACTAGATCTTTAGAAAATGTGGCCACAAGATTTGATTAAATCATGTTGACCCGTCGGTATTGTTAGTCTAAACCTTGTGGTTGTAGATAGTGAAACATATATTCCACATTGTCATTATGAAATTATGCAAGATGAGTAACATGACCATGCGTGAATTACATGTTTTCAAAAAGTGGTTTATATTATGGTTTGTACACAGTTTGAGAATTGTGTATATAAGTCATGCACACACTAATTTTGGATGAAAAGCCCAAAATTCCCCTATTTATGACCCAAAATAGATTTTTTTCATTCCCATTTCTTCTCAAGTAGATAACATTTTTTCCTTCTCATGTATTCTCAAACATACCTCCAAGATAGGAATATGTGAAACTCTCTCCTTGGGTGTCGGATATTCGATCTGTAAGAATTGTTGGATCCATATCATTACTATCCTCTTATATATCTCTTACTATTTTATTTATCCTTCTAATCCACCAGAGTATTTAGGTTAAATATCATTATCCCTATTTTCATGGAATTCAACCATTTCTCATATTTTCTTCATCTAAATGGAATGAAAATACAGTACAATACAATTACATGAATTTTGTTATTTTAATTGGATAATTCATTATCATCTCCCATTTCCCTCCTTTTGGACCAATGAAATGAAACCATTGTCCAATATATATTAATTTGTCACTTTCAAGGATGACAGGTTATCAATTTCTATTTCCATATTAAATTATGGCCATGAAACCAATTTTATGGTTGAAGAAGAATTGTAAATATGAATTGAATTTTATGTGTTTTTATTAAATCATTTTTTACACATTATGTGAAATAATAATACAAAACTGGTTAATTATGAATTTTTTTTCCAAATTATTCCAATCATTTAACATTAATGTTTTAAATAACGATTCAACTTAACTCAAAGTATCAAAATAAAATGTACAAAAATGTAACATTATGGATTTTTAATAATAAAATACCACTCTAATCCATGAAAACAATACCCATTTTACATGTTTCTCTGTTCATGAAAATAAGTAAATTGTATGTAAAAACCTAGAAAACAAATATACTTATACAATGAAATTGAACCAATTGACCAATAAAAATAGTCCTGAATGAAAATAAAAGGTTATACTAATTCTTTTAAATATATATTAGGTTCTATAGTTATTAATTAATTATCCTAATTTTATTATTCAGGTCATTAATATCATGTGGAGAACACCATCAGACTTATGGTAAGGGATCCTCCCAATTTCTATTTTATTTAAGAATATCTTCTATGTTGTGCCCTTTTATGTGTAATACCTAATGATTGGGTACAATTTTTCAACACCCCAATAAATCTATCATGATTTATAAGTTATGTGAAACCCCTTTCTATCTCATTAATAACTATTGAGTACACCTGATAATATGCTAATAATCCGTAAGAGATTCCACCCAAACCACTTTTGTTCCTTCAGGTTTCCTTATTTTTTTACCAAAATAAATTATCTTCTATTTTTATGTGGATAATTTGAATGCTACATACATATACCAAATTCGTTTTTCAATACCCTTTCATCATTATCTTTTGGGGATATACATATTTTTCAGTGATTACCATCTCAATATTTCTTGATAAGAAAACCTGTTTTGATGGAACTTCCCAAATTTGTATCCAATTTCAAGTTCATTCTATCTTCTATTTTAAGCAACCATTTTCTTTATAAAATATGTATTTTTTATGAACAATCTATATCCTCACATATATTTTTATATAAAGGATTGTTCCCTTTTCAATTTTAAAGGATCTATAGCATTATCCTTAAAATAGAATAAAAAAGTGTTAATATTAAAATTTATTAAATAATTTTCAAACCTCTTGTGACTTATACTTGAAATCACATATCATGATATAGGGATAGTTTTCATTATGAGTGTCTATATGTATCTTATTTCCTTTATTTCATGGACACTTTTATGATACTCCCATTTTTTATGCTATATGTCATGATTATGGTACACAATTATTTCATTGAGTAACCCTTGTGTTTATATATTATTGATTACAAATTATTAGTTATGTGAAAATAATCATGTAAATTTAAGATGAGTCTCCCATATATTGCTCAAATTCATGGGTTAAAGTTGTGTTTCATGATACGTAAGGTGCAAAGGTCATGGAAGTTAGCCTTCGATTGTGCTACCATGTGTGACGGTCTTGGCTGTTAGCCTTGGCATGTGCTACCATGTAAAATGGTCTTGGTGGTTAGCCTATATCATGATAATTCCATGCTTTATTTTTCTAAAACATTATTATGAATCCATTTTATATGATATGATTCGATATATTACAAACCTCATTATATTATCATGACATTCCTTTTATCCCTTGTGATATTGATTTGTTCTTATTTTTATTCCCTTATTGTGAAATTTAGATTATCCCCTTGTTCATGTTTTCCCTAGGGTTCGGTATGCAGATGTGTGATCAGGATGAAAGTTAAGAGATCAATTTTAGGATTAAATAATGAACTGTTTTATTTAGTTCCATTTTTTATTTTTATGTATCTAGTATTACAGGATACTAGACATTACGATCCTTGGCTTGTACTCGGATGTATAATTATGCTTATAATCATGAAATATTATATGTTAAAGGATAGGGTTTCTATATATGTGTAATAGTTTGTGAAATTGAGAGGGATTACCTTGATGTTCAATGGGATAATAAATTATCCCCATATGATAATGAAAATTGAAGGGACCAATATATATAGGGACTTACTAACCCTTTTTCAAAATCATAAAAAACTATTATAAGGAGATATTTATTAGAATACCCTATTATCAACGTTGAACATTAGATTATGCAGCTGATTGTCAGCATAATTTTTCTATCAACTCTTAGCTTCCCCGATGTGATGGTGAATGGATTTATCCTTTTTTTTTCATTTCATGTGTTAGATCAGGTAAAAAAATAATTCAATCTATTACTTTATTTAAACATATTGGAGTTCTTTATTTCATTCTATATAGGGCTTTATATAGAGCCATCTAAATACTTGATTGAAATAAATTATGATAATAAAACATTTCCAACAAATTGTGTTGTTCCATACCACCTTTTAAATACTTATACTAGTTACTTTACATATCCTCTAGGGTTTTAATGGTCCTCGAATACTGAACATATGTATAAGGATGATAAATAGTGCTGAATTTTTAATATATTTTCAAATATTACAGATGAATTCTCTAAAACATCATGGTAAGTGTCAGATCATGATCTGATATAATAGAATATGGTACTCAATGAATCCTTAATACTTATTTAATGTAAATTAATTAAATATTATCTTTTTTTAAATCCTTGATGATGGAAATGAAATGCACTACTTTCATATGGAAATACACTACAACCCAAATACCATTGATCCCTTTAGATGTTTTGGGGAGTTTGATGATGAAATCCATGGTAATTTTTTACCATTTGAATTTTTATATGGGTAATGGTTTTAAAATCTCCAGAGATATATATTTATAAACCCTAATGTTTTAACACACCAACCATCAAAATACATACTCTGTTATATACATTTTACATTTTTCTTATACAAATACTCTTTGAATCTCTATATATCATCATATATATAGTATGAATTGAGAATGATAACCTATGATACCCATAAAAAGGATACATATTCATATATATTATTAATATTAATGATACTCAGTTCCCAAAAATTATCATTCCCTTATAATCCTGGTTGAAACAAGATCATTTTGTCCTTCTTTAATAGTTCAATCTCCTCCTTCTACACCTCCTTAATCCTTACATGGGTGAATGGTTGAATATTTATCTATTAAATATATGATCATCAACAATTCATCATCATTAAAAGATACATATTCAATTAATAGATTAATAATTGTCCTCTTTCAACCATCTTCATGGAAAAAATGCAATTTCTTTCAAACATAAAGTAATAACTACATTGTTCTCCTTTCCATGGTGGTAGTGTATTGAATAATAATAATATTTAATCAACTCCTACCATTTCCATTAGAACATTTTCAAATATTTATACATTATAATTCATAGGTTTTATATATATCATAACTCTCAACAAAAATATAATTTATAAATATTTACACTGAAGACATTACTTCTTCTAGTTCTAAATAATGAGACACATATTTTTTATCAAGAATTTTCAATTAAATAAGGAATAAGAAACCAATATATAACAATTCCATAGGAAACATCCTTTTACCTTCACTGATTCATCAATAGTGATTACAAACCCTTATTTAATACATGGTAGTGTATATACTAGTGCAATAAAAAAATATATTTTCAATAGTTTAAACTTTTCCTCACATTTATCTAAATTATAAAACATGGATCACTTCCAATTCAAACAGGTTAAGGTTTAGATATCCATGATATATATATTATAATTCATCAATGGTATCACTACCACTCAATAATACTATGGATCTCAGTTAACAATTTTGGTCTAGTCCATTATTTAGCAACATCAATTTTTCAAGGAGCCACTGATATACCCTAAAATGAGATTATATGGCCCATAAATTTAACTTTCAATAGAAAATATTCCAAATTGGTGTATTTGGAATAATTTTTTTTCCTTACGGTCATTATAAAAATACTAAAATTTTATTCACAATATTCTTTTACGATTGGATATATAATAGTATCATTTTTAAAGACTACCCCAAACTGATCAATGAAACATATAAAGAATATATTCATTAAATACATAATGATACTAAGAGAATTTTTAAGTCCCAATTTTATTACTATTAATTCAAAAAATTTATACCTTATATGAAATTAGGTGTTTTTTATATCCTCCATCTTTACCCTTAATTGATGATATCCATAGCGAAGAACAATCAGGGATAAATATTGAGTTCCCCATAATTGAAAAAAAAATCATATATATAGGATAGAGGATTCTTGTTCATTATAGTGATATTATAATGATTTGGATAATCAATGTAAATATTCGTTGAACTATCATTATTCTAAATGAAAATAACCAATTCCCCCCATGGATATGAACTATTAATAATGAATCCTTTATAAAAATTATCCTAGAGTTTCATCTTTAATTACTGATACTCAATAGGGCCATTCTATATGGAGTCCTTGAAATAGGTGTGACATGAGAATTGATTTATTTTAAAAAATCAACATCCTTAATTGGGGAAGGACAAGGAAATTATTTAAAAAATACATTAATATTATCTCAAACAATAAAAATATATTTAATATGGAGTTTTTACCTAACCATTTGAGTTAAATATCCCTCTTGAATAAGCAGTAAACCCTAATAATATAAGTTAATTCTATTGGATGTCTATATTCATTCATGATCTGAAATACCATTATGTTTGATTAAAAATATGGAATGAAGCTTCCATTATATAAAAATTGATATGGTATCAATATTAAGATTTCCAAAAAATTCCCTATATAACATCAAATTCTTATAGGGAGAGAATAACAATATTTGAATGAAATACATTCCCCAAATTTCTATTAGAGTGGAGCTCTATACATGATATATGATCATCGTACCATATAGTTTTTTTATTTCTAAGTTCTAATAAGTTATTGACGTACTAATTTGATTCCATTAGAAATATATTTATATATAATAGTGAGTACATACAAAAAAAAATTACATTTTCAATTAGATAGTAGATTGCAAGTGGACATTCCAGAACTTTGTTCTCATGACCAACTTCAGTAGTTGTGATTACAAGAGCTTTCCCTTTATCCTTTTTACTTGAGATGTTTCTGAGATAGATTTTCACAATTAACCCTCATATTCATACATTAGTGGTCAAAATTTCCGTATTACTTATAATTATAACATTAGAGTATTGGTGGCACACTTGGATGTTCTTTATCGATGTTATTTCTTTTGATTGTCTTCTTCACTTATCATTTTAATTTTGGATTTCAATGGAATTATTTTATAAAGTAAAAACATTTTCCAAAACCCATTAATTAACTTCTTATATGTTACTTATATAATTTTGACATGATTTTAATTAATTTTTATTCCTTTGTGGGTTTTATAATGAGGGTTTCCATGAAATTTTATCTTACTCTTTCCCCCCAAAATCATGAGAACATTAAGAGTCTCTAATTTAAAATTCCATATTTATAGGAAGTTGAATGATTTATTTTTATATATAAAAGTATCTTATAACTAATTCCCATCAAGGATTTAGTTACATGATACAAAATAATTTATCATTTTTTATTAATAGATCTATTATATAACTTGAATCATAACACTTCTTTTGGTGAAATTTGACTCATAGATACAAGTAGATTCATAATACATATAATTTAGTTCAATATGTTCAATTTACATTCTCATGTAATGTGTTTGGGGAAAATAATAATCCAAAAATATATTATTAAAATATCCCCATGATGTAATTTTAATTTTCTCCTATTACATACTATTCTTGATTAGAGTCTACCTTTGATATGATTCTCCATCCATATGATAATATTTGAGGATGCATTTATCATATTCTAAACACTAGAAAAAACAATATTTTTTATGTCATACCAATCACTTTATTTGAAGTTATGTGATTAATGGAAATACTAAAGGAAGTTTAATGTTCATATATAAAAGAATCACTAATGATTCTTTCTTTAATTTTTTCATTTGAATGATCGGTATAACTCAAGTTTTTTTTCAAGTTTGTTATAGTTGAGTGAGAATAACTATAAGATATAAAATAACATTTCCCATATAATTTGGTTTCTCAAGTGTAAGTATGTTCCAATTCCCATCAAATTTAGTGTTAGAACAATTCCTCGTGGTTCCATCCAATGAATAAGTCAAAAAATAATTGTGTGAGATATAATAAAATTAGTTATTATTCTTTTAATTATAAAAATTATTAATAGGTTTTCTAAATCATTACTCCTTCTTTTCAATATCTAAATATATTGGATTAAACTATCTTATTAGTAGTCATAATATATTTTAGTCCATTGTAATGATTCATTAATAAAATTTGTATTTACACCATAATATATTTCAGGAGTATTTAGATAGGTGTACTGTCTTTGGACACTGCTTGACAACCAGTGAAAATCATGTTAATTCCAAATCCGATTGTTTTTGAGTTTTAACAATATTAATATATTTGTTATAGATAGATGAAATTCCAGTGTACTGATAGAGTTTTTTTCTTGAAAAACACATAATATCTATTATAATATATCTTTAAGATATGATCAAATATTTAGTCTTATACCATGTTTTTTCAAAAAAATTGTTTAATCAGAATCTATACTTATTAACAAAACCCCACTATGATACCAAATGAGGCGACCCAATAATATCATTAATATATGTTACATAATTTTAGATGAATATTCAATATATCTCATAAGAAAATTCACCCCATAACTGTAAAGGTTTGGAGTCATTAGAAACTAGAAACATAAATTATATTATTGAATTAAATATCGTAAAAATTTCTCTTGAAGAACTTCTAACATTTTAAAGTTCTTATAAATATCCCCCTTAATTACTTTTTTTAATAACCTTGGTAAATGGAACATAATAAATGGTGATCATAGATGATCATTAAGGGTAAAAATAATATATATCAATCAATGATACAAAGAGAGAAGAAGATAATTACAAGGGAAATGTAACATGATCATAACATACAATAATGAAACCTAATAAGTCAAATATCATTAATCATAAATCATTTATTAGGGTTTTTTCCTAATATAAGACAAAATTAATATGTTTTTTAATAATCAGTAATCAATCACAAGCGAGGAAAACATATCATAATTATTAGAAATATTTTTTTTGGATACCCATATTCAACGTAAACCATTTCCTTTTTCAAGGTTTGTTGTTAAGTCTATCATAGTGTGTTCGGTTTACTCACCATTGCATATTTTCCATAGTGAATTTCCACCCCCAAGACTTTGATAGATGAAATGATCTTTTACTAAACTATGTTCACTCCCCAATCTAGCACATTCTATCACTTGAGATATCTATCATTACCTGATAAATTGGAGCGATAGATAATACCATCCGACCTATCACATAATAGAAAACACATATATGTGTACAAAAATAGTATAAAATAATTATAATATAATCAGGTCATACCCAGGGAAATAAAAATAATTTCATAAATATATCATTATAGCATCATAACATAACTCATGGTGATGAAATGGGTTTCATAGTGACTTCGTCATAACTTAACTAACCCAAGTGAATAACTGGGTTCCATAGAATCATCCTTACTCTATTATCACGATAATCCATACATACAATAAATGTGGATGGAATCATCAAATCATATCCCTATTGAAGAATAAATATCCTTAAAGGAAGTTTACATAGATGAAATATACATTTAAAATATCATTTGAACCATTTATTAAAAATATAAGAATATATTATTTTCATTTGATAAATATGAAAGAATAAATTACCATATAATTGAGAAAATAATTTACATTGAATATAAAAAATGAAAATTGTAAAAGAATCATTAAATAAAATAACAACAATTATGGTGGTAAAATACATTGATGTTGTATACATTAAAATAAAACAATTCAACCACACTTTTTTAGAAAGTAAAAAATAACTGATGGGAAAAGTTTTGGTAAAATGATTTAATTAATATAATTTTAAATAAAATAAAATGTTATGAAAATGGAATTTTTAATAAAATTTCATTTATATGAAAAAATATCCATAAAATAATTTTCAAGAACATAGACTTGGGATAAAATATCCATTGACCAAAAAATATATAAGGCCAAAATTTCATTATAAAACTTTTCATAATCATTTTAAGTACAAAAGAGTGAAAAATAGTTATAAAACATAAAAATTATTGGAATATCTTAATAAGAAGAAAATATATAGGTTTAGAGAATTGTATTCATATAATTTACCTTAATTCACATTTATATGAGACAATTTAAAAAATAAAAGAGATTGCAACCTAAACATGTTACCTCATGGTTTCTATTTCTTCATACAGATTCAAATATACTATGTAATAAAAATATATTTATTATAAATATATTATATTACTATATTCTTACATAAATTATTTTTATCGTTTATTTATAATTTATATTTATCCTTTATTAACAATTTTTTATATTAAATGAACATTCATATGAAATATTGTCTTTTTTACATGCCTATTTTTGTTCAATGATTACTGTATTTTCACCATGGTTGTCGTTGAATAAACTAAATAATATTTATAAAGATAGAAATATTCTATTTATTTATAATATTAAATTTTATAAACATTCATATAAAGATGTGATGAAAAATGAACTACATCACTTCACGGAAATGATAGATCATACGTACATAGAAGGGATATTTCTACTTCATGATGGATGGTATGAAATAAATCTCAACAATAATTCACCTTCAAATAATCATTATTATCTCATAAATTCTCTATATAGTCATTAAATCATTCATTTTTACCTTCTATGTAGATAAAAAATGAGAACGAATCAAGTCGCTTCATAGAGGTTGTAGTCCACGCATATGAATGAGTGAAGTTGTTGTTTACAAACACATGAAAAGGAAAGAAGGGAGATAAGATATTATAATTACAAAAGAATAATTAATCCATAAAAATCATATATAAAAATTAAATATATCGTAATAACCAACCATGAATGATGGTGATCGGAAATGAAATAAATTTATTTGTGATGCAGTAAGCAGTGGATATGTTTGATTGATGCTTTCCTTTCCAATTTTATAGAGAAGGAGATAAATAATAGTATTGAAATATAAATAAAAACAAAAAATTTTATTTATTATAATTTATTCATAATATTGTTTTTGTAAGACATTTTTAATGAATTTTTAGGAAAAAATAAAATTGAATGTACTCAATTAAGTGTTATATATATTCATTGAGAAACCTCCTATGGCACACACATTATACCAATATAGAATGGTATTATAAAAAAAATCAAAAGATTCAATATGTGGGTAGGTATTCTAGTAATGTATTTGTGTATGGATTTTTCATAGATAGTATACTCACGAAGTGAGATTATCAGAGTATATGTGGTTTTATCTTGTAATAGAGGGAGAGGACACACTTGGTATTTCTCAAAAGATTAAAATATATTAACATATTAATCAATTCTGATAGATAGAAAAACAAATAGTTGATCATATTTTGCACATAAAAATATTTTTGGAAAACCACAACTTTTTTTCTCTTAGTGATTTTATTTTAGTTTATAAAAAATTTATAACAATTAAAATTATTTTATACATGTGAATTATTTTTCTTAATTTATTTATTACTATTCATACACTCAAATCCAACCACTAGGATATAAATATCTCCCATAAATAATAAAACATTAAAAATATATCACTGTTCATTTAAATTAGATGTTACGTGCAATGAAAAATATGAATGAAATATACATTTTTGAAAAGAAAAATGTCATAAAATAAAGAGGTATTAAAGATTCCATCTTTATTGAACAATTATAATAATTAAGGTATTAATCCATAGTTTTTTAACCTTATAAAATAAATTAAAAGAATAAAATTCTAAGGAAACACCTTTCCATGGTGGGAGGAAGCATATATGCTCTATGGTTATTAATAATGACTTAAAAATAATATAACTGAAGAATTTTATCTATAAATACACCATATTAATAAAAAAATGATTATAATTACATTCATCAAACAAAAATCTACTAAAAAATAAATATACATTATTGGGTATGTAAAGGGGACAACATTCTAATCATACCATCAGATGTGGGAGAAACCATTATTTAACTCCATTAAATTTCTAATGTGTTCCTACTATATCCATCGTATGAAATATAAAATATAAAATGTAAAAAACTATGCTAGATCCAATGGCTTTTGACGATCCGATGTCATATCCAATGTTGGATCACAGATAAAATAATTTTTATGTATTCTAAAAGCATACATGTATACCGTGGTTATGTCTTACCTTGGGTATCACCACAACAACCCTAAAGTACATCCTAAAATTTTGTGCTAATAGTATTAATAAAAAAATATGTATGGAAAATAGAAAAATATTTATATTTGATCAATTAATGTAGTGAAGACATAATTTTGTCATTGATTGTTTACATACACTTAATGTATTACAAATAAACAAGAATACATTATTTGATACATGAAAAACACCTAAATGAAATTAATTTATAAGGAAATGTTTACAAGTAGATATATTTTTATCTTCTCATAGAAATTACCTTTTCATAATGTATATTCTTGTATCTAAGGATAGTGGAATCCTTTCCATGGATAAAACCATTAACCCTTTAATTATATGGGGAAGATAGTAGGCACACAATAACCTATACCAATAAAACCCAATTATCATACAAAAAATCGGTGTTCATGTCCTGGACTATACGACAAATATATTTTTTCTAAACAGAATATGTAGTTGGGGTACAAATATTTACTGGAAGATGGGGTAATCATGACTAACCATTTTCTACTAGTACGTAAGATAGTTTCATGGTCAATAGCTACTAAATTGAACTTTTTTATAAATATTAAAAATTTAAAAGTGTTAAGTTACATTAAGATGTAATTTTTTAAAAAAAATGATTTTTTAACAGTTCATATCAATTTGAACCTACAAATATACTTCATACTCTCAACATGATTGTGGAACCCAATATATAGTTACTTTACTTTTGGAAGGTTCTACCGCTGTTTAAAATGATTCTCACCTATAGAAACATAGCACATCCCTCTGTTTTGTCACTTAGAGGAATGATTAATATCTTTTATTTTCATGTAGTGGAAGAACCATCATTACCATTGTTAAGACCAAGGGAAAAGGAAAATTCTTTCCTTTTTTAAAACCAAGGCACTATCAGATGTACCTCTTGTAACTGGTAGTACAACACAAACACTATGGTCTTACTATTGAATTAAAAATCACAAACTTCAATGAAATAAAATATATAAATAGAAAAAATTCTGAACTATAAAAATTAGTATAATAGTTATATCATGAATGTCAATTCAACAAGGATAGTTTTTCAAGCACATGATCAGTATGATGAAATCATTGTTAGGGTTGGTGTCCTAAGAACCAACTGTTTTGTACTTTGATTACATAAATGTTCACTTATTATATATTGTTTATTTTTCTACATGACTATAATATTATAATGTCATGGAATATTTATTGCATTAATAAGGTCATGACAGATCCCCACTATGATGAGAACCTTGAAATTATATAACAATATTCTTAAATTAAGATCTGTGGATGGATGACATACTATGATAGGACACATATTATACAGACCGTCATGTGCGATTCTTCATAAGAAGACGAGACTCTCTATCATGGAGTTCGAACTTGGTAATTTCCAAGATTGGAGATTATGAGAACAGACCCACCAGCAGAAATTCCGCATGTCTTGGTGTCATCAGACATTACTATCTATGAGAATGTGTAATGGTCCGTATACTGAAAGATTATCATTAAATCATGTCCCGACTCACACACTTAGATTTACTAACCTAAACCTTCACGTAGACAGTTGGCGGGAAGTAGGTTATGTTGGGTGCATCATGAGTGACATGTTGTTAATGGATAAGTCGAGGAAGGTTTTTTCCCTTCCATTTATAGAAGTTGATATCTCAGCCCTTTGATTGAAATAGAACTGTCACATTAAATTTCATAGCCATGGTGTAAACGACGATTTTATTTCTGGAAGTCAATGAACGGCGGATCAAACATATAGGTTTATGACACATCCATGAAACCTTCTTGATGAGATATCAAGAAAAAGGGATTAGATTTCACAATAAGCATTCGTATGAGGTGATATGTCAATGCGGCGTCAAATTCTTTCACTTGGGTGCCGTGACCCGTTTCTAGACAGTAATCTTGGACTTTAGGCAAGCTCACCTAATGTCAATGAGAAAGAATCCTAGAGGGTCACACACTAAGTGTATTCAAGTATCTCAAGTAGAATGAAGATTATTACAATACATAGTTTAATAATTATTCAAGGAATACTAAATCGTTTTAATGATAGAGGAAGAAAAAAAATGAAAACAAGATATACACGCCATGTCTTAAAGATTATACGCCATGTAGTTTTCATGGAAAACAAGTACACGTCGTGTATTAATAATTACACTCCGTGTAGATTTCATTATGAAAAGGAAATGAATAAACAAAAACAAGATATACACATCGTGTACATAGAATGTACACGCTGTGTAGTTTTCAATGAAAAACAAGTACATGCCGTGTTTTTATTAATACACTCCATGTAGTTTTCCAATCGGGATTTTGAGGATATAATATTGTTTTAAATGACATTTATTATAATCAATGTGGGTGCATGTAAAGGAATTAATTATTCTACATGTGGTTTTTAAATAAGAGTCAATGAAATAAATAAAATGCGTAATGCGTTTATTTATTGTCATAACTCTACAACCTCAAACCTGATTATAAATATCCTCACAACCCCATCTCTTTCATAACACACAAGAGAATCGTTGTGCACAACAATTATGGAGAATTATTCCAAGACCGAAAGAACCTCTTCCACCAAGAACGCTCTCAAGACCGAGATAGATCCTCTTCCATCTTATCAAGTTGATCTTAGGTAGACAACAAAAGTAAAGGTTTCTCCATGCTAGCACATGAAGAATCCTTTGGCAACGTCCCAAGATACGAGGTACATGTGTGGATCACCGCTAAAGGAAGTCCACACTTGGATTCTGTGACACAACGATAAATCACATCAGAACGTGATCAATAACATCAAAAAAGAAAGAACACCCAAAAGGTATTTATTTTCAATAGATTAAATTAATTATAATCAACCTATAAAGATCCTACTTTGTGGTTCTAGGACTTTACTTTTCTTTGTCCATTATTGTGATTTGATCTGTGGAGACTGGCGTTTATCATCGTATTGATCCTGGATTGATCATTGTTAATGAAAAAAATCCATGTGGGAACATCCACCCATGTGCTTCCGCTACGCCCGAAACCTTCAATTGGTATCAGAGGGAGGTTACAATGTTGATTATAGTTATTTAATTTTTGTGTATAATTTACGCATTTATATTTGATTTAATTCTAAATATATCATTCAATTAATCTGAATAAATGAGATCTATTCATCATCCTTTGTTTCACGATTCATATCACAGAAACAACCTTTTAATTTTAATTTTTGATTAAAATAAAAACGAGGAACTCATCTAGAGGATCTTTTCTTTCTGTCTGTTCAACACGGGATTACATGGCATGTAATTAAGACTATACGCCGTGTACATTGGTTCAATGAACCGGCAATGGTATGCCAAACCACACGGTGTGAATTGAATATTCCTATGTATTAATCATGCCGTGTGGACAAGACTTGAATGGCGCGTGGAACCGGAATACACAGTGTGTATGTTGGAGAAACACGTCTTGTAGTCCGATCTAGCCAAGGAGAAACCGTGTACAAGGAGAAGCCCTGTTCCGCATACACGGTATCGCCAGGCCGGTTACTGCGTAACAAGGAAGTACACGCCATGTAGGATTTATCTACACGTCGTGTACTCCAAAATTTCAAAAGTACAGAGAACACGCCAAATCCCCAACGTGTACTTTGGATAAAAGGCGAAAAGAAATACACACCATGTAAATATAAACTACACGCCGTGTACTTTCTATAAATTTCACCAGGATTCCTCCAAAAAAAGTACAATGACCTGTACAAGGGATATGGATGAGAATAATCTCATGGAAATTCAGAAAGGAATTTAAGACAAATAATTGATTAATTATAAGATCATAATTAATTGAATTCAAGTGTGAATTATCTTAAAAAATAGATTGATTAAAATAATTTGAATTCAAAATATACGTAAATGTCATTGCATGATATGGATAATCATGATCTAGACCAAAGACCCTTTGTATGTGTGTATGGTTTCATTTAAATTTGTTTACTTTAAATTTGTTGGCCTGTGAGCCTTTTTCCAATAAAATGTTGGGCTTGCGTGCCCATGCTTTATTTAATGTAAACCCATGCAATGGAGTATATCCCATGCCAGAGGAGACAGAAAAACTAACCCAAGAAGATACAAAGGAGGACAAGTGGGAGCTAAAAAACACGAACCATCGGTTCAAGGTGTTCTTACCTAGGTCAGGGTTAGCTTATAAAACCTCTAGGTAAGCTAACCAATAGAAGTTCATGATCATTCCATATTATTTTATTTCTGTCTGATTGCATGGTTTATGTATTATGTATGTCTTGTCGCGATCACATAGTTAATAAAATTAACAAGCATACAAAGATGGAATAAAATAAAAACCGGACTATGCGTAAACATTATCAGAACGTGGTTAATCACTTAAGCAAGCATCACTTAATATTAACAATCACGTGATAATGAGAAACTAATCATAAGGATTAAAATCCCTCAATACCATATTATGTTAGACCAAGCCTTCCATTACTTGATTAAGGGAAATACTCAATAAATCTATGTGTTTGACCAACCCTTGTTGGGACACATACTTTTTTTAAGGAAGCCCTTATGAAAGGATTCGGGTTGACTTAACCATATTACATCAAGAGGAGTAGCCCTTGATAGACTTGGTGTAATATTGGTGGTAATAGATGAGGAAATCCAAGTCAGGATTTCAGGATTGGGGAGTCTACTCAAAAGATCAAGGAACTGTAAGCTCACAGTTGGCAACGACCTGCCTACCTAAATACCTTCAAATAGCTTGACCAACCATTATTGGGGTTATGCGAAGGGGAATATGGATCCTTGCCACTATAATGTCAATGCAACTGGAAATTCCGCGTTCAATGGTTAGGGCTATTGGGACTTGATAAAATAGTGGGAGACTTAATAAAATTTATTATTTCTCATAAAATGAAATCAAGAAAGTACTGATAAATCTGCTCTTTTAATTTAAAGAATCAAAATGACAAACACATCAACCACATTTTCTCTGCGATCAATTTTGGATAAAGACCAAATCATAACCGGCAGTAACTTTCAATAATGGTCTAGGCGCCTTCGGGTTATCCTATTCCATGAACGAAAGTTTTACGTGCTGGAGTCCTCACTTCCTGATTCGCCTGCCCCAGGGGCATGTGATGAAGATTTCTTGGTCTATGATCAACATCTGAACGACGCTCTCGATGTTCAATTCTTGATGCTATCATCAATGTCTAGTGAGCTCATGAAGTCTCATGAAGACATGGATGACTATATCATTCTCGAGCACCTCTGTGGTCTATAACAGGAGAGAGCAAGAAAAGAAAGGTTTGAGATCTCCAAGGCTCTATTCCAGAGCAAGCTTGGAGAGGTTTCCCCAAATGGGCCACATGTTTTCATGCTCATTGGATACATTGATCACTTGGAGGTTCTAGGGTTTAAACTCCCCAAAGAACTAGGTATCGATCTCATTCTTGCATCACTCCCCCAGTGCTTCTCAAACTTTGTTATGAACTTCAACATGAACAACATTGAGAAGCCTCTGTCTAATCTTCTTATCCTTATTCAGCAAGTGGATAATGACATGAAGTGTGAAAAACCATATATCCTTACGGAGAATAAAAGGAAAGGTATGGTGAATAGATTTAAGCCCAAAGCTTCATCAAGGCCTTCCAAGAAATGGAAGATCAAATGGGAGGCAAAGGAACAAGATGCGGTTTGTTTCTCATGTGGCAAGAAGGGCCACTGGAAGAAAAACTGCACCCATCCAAGGAAGAAAGGGGAAGCTTCAGGTGCATTTGTTATCGAATGCAATCTATCTGTTTCTACTAATTGGGTATTTGATACTACTTGTGGTGCTCACATCTGTATCCAAATACAGGAACCAAGTTGATTCTGAAAGATTGACCGAGGTGAGGGGGATCTACGAGCATCCAACAGAGCTAGACACGCCGTTGTAACTGTCGGAGACTACCATCTCACATTTCCTACTGGGATGGTATTTGTTTTGAATGGATTTTATTATGTACCCTCTATAACCAAAAACATTATTTCAGTATCCAGATTAGATACTGATGGATTCATCTTCATGTTTGGAAGTGGATGTTTCTACTTTTATAAAGATAGAATTTTTTTTGGTAGGGTACATTTATATAACGTTCTTTATGTGTTAGACTACCCAAACCAAGTAATGGAAATCGATGAAAATGTTAATTCACACGACTCATACCACACCCAACTTTGGCATCACCGGATAGGTCATGTCAATGAGAAACATTTGAAAATATTACATCTATATGGGTATCTATATTCTTTCGAACTATAACCACTTGGTGTATGTCATGCGTGTCTACAAGGAAAAATGTCCAAAGTCCCATTTAGTGGGAAAGGAGAAAGGGCTAAAGAGCTTCTAGAATTAGTTCACACATATGTGTGTGGACCATTTCAAGTTGGAGCAATGGGTGGGTTCTCATACTTCATATCTTCTACTGATGATTTTAGTAGATATGGATATATCTACTTAATGAGGTATAATTCAGATTCTTTTGATTGGTTCAAAGAATACAAGAATGGAGTTGAGAACTTGCTTGCTAAGAAGATTAAGAAACTCTGCTCAGACAGAGGAGGAGAATATCTTAATCAGGAGTTCATTGATTTCTTATAGGAGTTTGGGATTCTATCTCAAAACACTCCTCCATACATGTCATAGTGGAATGGTGTAAGTGAAAGGAGGAACTGCACCCAGTTGGACATGGTGAGATCAATGATGAGTCATGCGAGTCTTCCATTATCCTTTTAGGGATATGCATTACAAATAGCAGCACACATAATAAACCAAGTACCAACTAAATCGATAAATGGTATTCCATACGAGTTATGGAGTGGACACAAAGCCATGTTATCGAATTTACATGTGTGGGGTAGCGAAGAATTTGTTAAAGCCTCTTCAGGTAACATACTTTCACCCTGAGGAAAAAAAGTGTATCTTTATAGGATATCCCAAGGAATTAAGGGGATATTACCTATAGAACCCCTCAGACAAAAACGTTACAGTGGAAAGACACACCATATTCCTTGAGAGGGAGCACATCTTCAAAATAGATAGTGGGAGAGAGATAGACTTCGATGAAGTCGAGGCTCAATATACATAGGAGTTGGTACAAGAACGGATTCCACAAATCCCCGTGGAAGAACAATCTATTCTAGAGACACAAGAACTGCATAGGAACACGAGAGAGGTGAGAGAACCAGAATGATATGGTTTTATTGTCACTAAGGATGGTGACTCCTTATTGGTTGACAATGATGAAACTATTACCTACAAGGAAGCAGTTGAAGGCACAGACGCTGCCAAGTGGAAAGAAGCCATGATTCTGAAATGGATTCCATGTAGCAAAATCAAGTCTGGATTTTGGTAGATCCTCTAGTTGATGTAAAGACGTTTGGTAATAAATGGGTATTCAAGAAGAAACTGGACATGGAGGGGCAAGTCATCACCTATAAGGCACGACTGGTTGCAAATTGTTTTAGACAACATCAAGGAATTTACTATGATGAAACATTTTCACCGGTTGCGATGTTGAAATCCATCAGAATACTATTTGCCATTACCGCATACCATGACTTTGAAATTTGGAAAATTGATGTCAAAACAACATTCTTTAACGGGAACCACCAGGAAGATGTCTACATGACAAAAACTGAAGGTTTTGTGACTTCAAAGGATTCCAAGAATGTATGAATGTTTCAGAAATCCATTTATGGATTAAAGAAAGCATCAAGGTCATGGAACATTCATTTTGATGAAGCTGTAATAGAATTTGGATTTATTAAGAATGAATGTGAGACTTGTGTCTACAAGAGGTTTAGTGGAAGTTCAATTGTTTTCCTAATAGTATATGTTGATGACATATTAGTAATTGGAAACGAAGTACCTGTCTTATAGTTAGTTAAGGAATGGTTGGATAATTGCTTCTCTAAGAAAGACTTGGGCGAGGCGGCATATATTCATGGGATCAAGATCCATCATGATAGATCCAAGAGAATGTTGGGCTTAAGTCAAACTACATACATTGACAAGATACTGAAGAGATTCAGTATGGAACAGTCCAAGAGGGGATTATTTCTAGTGTCACATGGAATTCATCTTTATAAGAAAATGTGTCCTCAGACACATGAGGAAAAAAGAGAATGGAAAGGATCCCTTACGCATCTGCGATTGGGTCATTCATGTATGCTATGCAATGTACGAGGCTAGATGTTGCTTATGCATTAAGTGTGGTATGTAGATATGAAGCCAATCCAAGAGACCTCCATTGGATGGTAGTTAGGACAATCCTTAAGTATTTGAGGTGTAATAAGGATATGTTCCTGGTTTATGGAGGAGATGAGGAACTAGTCATCAGAGGACATGTAGATTCTAGTTTACAGACTGTTCAAGATGATATGAAGTCATAGAATGGATAAATCATCAGTTTGAATGGAGATGCAGTGAGCTGGAAGAGCTCAAAACAATGTGTGGTGGCATATTCTACAGCAGAGTCTGAGTATATCGCAGCTTCTGAGGTAGATTTAGAAGCATTATGGATGAAAATCTTCATCCATGAGCTAGATGTAGTACCAAGAAGTAAAGATCCTATCACACTCTATGGTGATAATACTGCAGCAGTGACACTTGAAATAGAGCCAAGGTCACATCAGAGGAAAAAGAACATACATCGGAAGTATCATCTCTTGAGGGATTTTTCTCAGAGAGGTGAAGTTATAGTGAGAAGCATTTCCATGGAAGACAATGTGGCGGACCCCTTGAATAAAGCCTTGACTTTGCAGAAACATGATCATCATGTGAGGTCTAGCAGACTAAAAGTCATAGGCAGTTGGCTCTAGTCCAAGTGAGAGTTTGTTAGGGTTGGTGTTCTGAGAACCAACTGTTTTGTACTTTGATTACATAAATGTTCACTTATTATATATTGTTCATTGTTTTGCATGAATATAATATAATATTGTCCTAGAATATTTGTTGCATTAATAAGGTCATGGCAGATCCCTGATATGATGAGTACCTTGAAATACTATAAAAATATTCTTAAATAAAGTTATATGGTTGGATGACATACTATGATAGGACACATAGTATACAAACAGTCATGTGTGAGTATTCTTAAGAAGAAGATACTCTATCTCATTGAGTTCGCACTTGGTAATATCCAATATGGGAGATTATGAGAACAGACCTCCCAGTAGCAATTCCTCATTTCTTGGTGTCATCAGACATTGCAATCTACGAGCGTCTGTCATGGTCCTTACACTAGAATATTATCATTAACTCAAGTCATGACTTGCACACTTAGATTTACTGATTAAAGTCGTCATGCAGATAGTTGGTGGGAAGTAGGGTACGTTGGGTGCGTCATGAGTGACATGTTGTTAATGGATAAGTCGAGGAAGGATTTTTCCCTTCCATTTATGGATGTTGATAACTCGGCCCTTTGATTGAAATAGAACTATCACATTAAATTTCATGTCCATGGTGTAAACGATGAGTTTATTTCAGGAAGTCAAAGGATGGCGGATCAAGCATATAGGATTATGACACTGCCATGAAACCTGCATGATGAGATATCGTGAAAAAGGGATTAGATTACACAGTAAGCGTTCATATGAGGTGATACGTCAATGCGGCATCAACTTATTTCTCTTGGGTGCTTTGACCTGTTGCTAGACAGTAATATTGTACTTTAGGCAAGCTCGCCTAATGCCAACGAGAAAGAGGCCTAGAGGGTCACACACTAAGTGTATTCAAGTATCTCAAGTAGAATAAAGATTATTCCTGTACGGGGTTTAATAATTATTCAAGGAAGCCTAAATCGTTTTAATGATGGAGGAAGAAGAAAATGAAAACAAGATATACACGCCCTGTATTAAAGATTACACGCCATGTAGTTTTCATGGAAAACAAGTACATGCCGTGTATTAATAATTACACGCTGTGTAATTTTCTTTCTGGAAAGGAAATGAATAAATGAAAATGAGATATACACGCCATGTACATTGAATGTACAAGCCGTGTATTTATTAATACATGCCGAGTAGTGTTTCAAGTCGGGATTTTGAGGATATAATATTGTTTTAAATGAAATTTATTATAATCAGCGTGAGTGCATGTCAAGGAATTAATTATTCGACATGGGGGGTTTCAAATAAGAGTCAATGAAATAAATAAAATGTGTAACGCGTTTATTGATTATCATAACTCTACAACCTCAAACCTGATTATAAATATCCTTACAACCCCAACTCTTTTCTAACACACAAGAGAATCATTGTGCACAACAATTCTGGAGAATTATTTCAAGATCAAAAGAACCTCTTCCTCCAAGAATGATCTCATGACCGAGAGAGATCCTCTTCCATCAGATCAAGACGATCTAAGGCAGACAACACAAGAAATGGTTTCTCCAAGCTAGCACCTGGAGACTCCATTGTCGACATCCTGAGATACGAGGTACACGTGTGGATCACCGCTAGAGGAAGTCTACACTTGGCTTCTACGAAGCAACGACAAATCACATCGGAACGTGATCAAGATCATCAACGAAGAATGAACACCCAAAAGGTATTTCTTTTAAATTGATTAATTTAATTATAATCAACCTGTAATGATCCTACTTCTTGGTTTGAGGACATTTTTTTTCTTTGTCCATTATTGTGATTTGATCCATGGAGACTGGCGTTTATTGTCTTATTGATAACAGATTGATCATTGTAAATGAAAAAATTCCAAGAGGGCACATACATCCATGCACTTCCGCTGCACCCGAAACCTTCAATCATCTACTGAAATTGAAAACCATATGTTATTTGAAAATAAAGTCCAATGGAACTGTTAAAATTATCCTATACATACATTATTATGACATTTCCAGGGTTCTATCTGACTATAAATATAGATTTACTTCATACAAAATTCATAAAAAAATTGATAATCACATGCATAAGTGTTTTAGTATTTCTTTTACCATGTAGCCACACTTTTATCTTTCTAGTATTGTGAACTACACAAATTTCTAGGGTGACATTAAAAATTTATAAAAGAAAAACTAGGTGTAAAACTAAACTATTGATAAAATTTTACACAATAGTAAATATTGTCATAATAATGTATATCACATTTATTGTATAATTCTCATAAATCATGTGTGATATAATATTTATATTTAAAACTCATAAATTTCCAGAATTCAGAATAAATATTTAAAGACACTTGATCTATTTTTTTGAATTTGATATTCAATAAGATACCAACAAGTATATCTAGAGGAAAAATCCACTACACCATTTATTAAATAAAAATATAAATAGTACTAAACTAAGAAATGGACACAGGAAGATAGATTATCTATATCCAAATGAAAGGTCTAAATGAAAGGATTAAACTATAGTTTAAAATAATCACACCCATCAACATACCCATAATAAGGTTCTTCATCCGCATTAGCTGATTACCAGTCAAAAGTTGTATCATATTGCTTGAAGAATTTGACATACTTTTTCATGATCATTAGCTCATCCAAAGAGATATTCTATTTGTAGTATTTCTTGTCAACACGACCATTTATAGGACCAGGGGCAGCCCCCATATCCCTCTTGGAAGATGACCTAGTCATAGACCATTCACTCTTAGACAACATATTCCTACTACCTTGGACGATGTCACTATAAGATGTTCTGACATTGGAATAATTTTCTTTATCACTGCCATTGACATCTCCCCATTTACTGGTGGTGCTCACAGAGATCAGATTTTTGCAACCATCATCTTTCCTCGCTAATGCACTTTCTGAAGCATCCTGCACCCCTCCTCCCATCTTCTGAGGTTGCATGTTGTGATAAATTTAGGTGAGACATTGTGAGTTTCCAACACGAATAGAAGAATATTTCTCCATTTACTCCTCTAAAACTCCTCCTTTATTAGATAATTAATCATGTGAAACAACACCATCAGTCACTTGGTGACCTTCCATAACTGGTGGTATCTCCTCATGCTCTAGACTTCCAAACCGATGACAGGTCATGACTCCACTAGAACATAGAGTATGCATGTTCATGGCCTCCTTTTCACCATATACATTATCCAAAGGCTTCAAAGAGAAAAGAACCAACTACATATGGCACACACCCTCCATTGAAGACTAGGACCCAGCTTCAAGGTCACCCTTTAGTCTATCAAAACCTGCATCACTGTTAGATTCAACGGAGCATGGACCACCTTCATGCCACATGCAATAATCAGCGTAGCAGTGAGAAGAGTTTACCTCCTGTCATTATCCATATTTCAATAAGTTTTCTCATAAACCATTGAAACTATTGTTTGGGATGATTCCAACTAGTCTCCCTACCCAAATGATCCTCCAGAATTTGTACACATAGTGGATTCCATAGGGGCTCTCGTACCCCCCTGAACGCTTCTACATTCATATTGAACTGCTCCAAGGCCATCCTTCACCACTGCCTGAGCCGAAATCTCGGCATCATGATCATCACGACAATCACCACTCTGCATTTCCACAACCTGCAAGGCGATACACATCCTTCCACTATGTAAAACAACCTCCAAATTCCCAAACCAGCAACAATTCACACAAAATTACAACCACGATTTGAAGACTACCTCTTGCATCCAGTGGAACTACTTCCCATCAGTAATCTAGAGAAAAAACACACTGGATTCCTTACAACCTCAACCTTGACACAGATCTGCTGACAAATCAGGAGTGACAAAGTCTCATTTCACTGATCGGAGCATAGATACACCCAAATCATTTTTCCAATAGGGCAGAGAATAGAAGGATTATGAAATGAAAGAGGAAGTCTTGGGAGACATACCCATGTTGTGATCAACAAAGTGTCATGTTGCTTATGGATTTTTAATACTCGATCGAAATAAGGAAAAGAAAGAACCACCACACCTTCAAGGAGCACTGGACCAAGAGGTAATCATATCTACCTCAGATCTAAAACGAATTATTATGTGTCTCTGGTCAAGCATCTCGATGACCACATCCTCATGAAGATTCTAGGATTCAGATACAACTTGGAAAATGATTCCACTGAAGGACGATGAGGACAAAAAAATCCACCAAGGGATTTTCAAAGATCTGCATCACTGTTGATTTCTACTAGGAGGAGAGATAGTTTGGGCGCATCTCGGAAGAGATAAATAACTTTTGGGGAAATAGAGATTTTTGGGAAAGGCAGAGGAGAGACAGGGTATGAAGAAGGGTCATCCCTTTCAAGCGGTAGTGATCACGAGACTCCCCCCTCTGACCAGGAAGGGTGAGGAGGTTCTGGCAGCCTGTAGCTAGGTTATCTCCATGACAGGATAAGGTATGCCATGAGAGGAGGCAACATTACAAATAATTTACCATAACTATTTAATATTCTATAAGATATTTCTAAAATCATTTATTTTAGACCATAATAATGTATGTTTAAATAAATAACAATTTAAACAAATAAAAAAATTAAATAGTTTTTCTAGTAAAATGAAATACAAAGGGTAAGAAAAATAGAGTATATTTTCTGATTTTAATAAAAAAAATTAATTGTTTGTCTAGTAAATTGAGATACAAAGGGGAAAAATAATGTATATTTACTAATTTTAAAAAACAAGTAGTTAAGTAATACGATCTTCATATGAAATATATATCCATGTAAAAATTTTACTTTCGAGAATTTTTTTTCTATAAGACTTTATAATTTCATAAGTCTAGGGGTCAAAATCATAGGACTTCACAAATAGTGTAAGCCTTTTAAAAAATGTTATGTGAATATTCATGGTCATTTAATATGAATTTTAATGAGTGTATAAATTTTTAATTAGAGAATTTTTAATTTAATAATAATTTATGAAAGGCTTATAAAATTTGAAAAATCATAACTCTTATGAATAATCACATGGCTTTAAATACAACTAGACTAATATATAAATGTACACTTAATTTTTTCTTCCATTCATAAGATGCTAAATATCCACAATGGACTAGATAAAAATGTCATGAAATTATAATTTCCAAAAATTATAATAACTTCCAAAAATAGAGTTTCAAGAATATTTAATGAATTCCAAAACCATATTAATTTTCATAATGAATATAGTTTAAGAAACTAAATTTCTTTAGAAATATAAATATACTTTTCAAAATTGAATAACATTATATCTTTGAGTCCTAAATTTAAATAATGTAAAATTTTAATATAAATGAATTTTATAAGACAAATAAAAAAATAATGAAAATTTCATTAAATAACATTGACTAAAATATTTTCTTTTAAATGTAGTGATATCTTAAAAAAATTTCCTTAATCTTGTTAAAAGGAATAAATTAATAATTTTATAATTATCAATACAAAATTATGTGATGTGGGAAGGATCAAATCAACCATATCCCCTTATGATAATTACCCAACTAATAATAATTTCAAAAAAATTTACCACCTTCATAAATTATATAAAAGATTAAAATAATCTACTAAGGAATATATTATTCATTTTTGGGAACTTAAAATAAAATAATGTAAAACATTTTGAACTCCCAGTCTATTTAAGAATATGTAAAACTATATTTTAAAAATTATGTTTATTAAAAAATTAAACCTCCATATAAATACATACATTATAAACACATAATCAAATGAGTGTAAAATAAAATAAAGTAGAAAATAGTAATTTGAATAGGTAAATAATAAAAGCAGTGAAAATCCCCTTTAATATAAGCTTTCTTATCTTCTTCAAACATCAAAAAAATTTAATTCTAATGTGTATTGTATTTTAAAAATCATCTTATATAAAATATTGACAAATTCCCCTATAAAATATAATATAATGTAACTAAGAAAAAAAAATACGTTAATATGTTCACGAAATATTATAATAATATGTGTAATGAATTAAATAATAACAGACACTGAATACATATGAAAATAAATCACATTATAAATAATATCATTCATGTTCAGTGGACAGAATTAGATAAAGATCAAAGTGTATGTTAGTAAAACCTAAAATATTACAATATTAGGCATGTAAAGAGACTAAAACTAATCATCATTTCACAATAATGATGAATTCAAAATCAAAAAAGTTAACATGATGTGATATTATGATGTTGGAGTAATAAATTCCTTCAAAAAGGACCCTATAAATATATGATAATAAACAATCCAAATGAATAAAAACATATAAAATCCTATTTGACTATAAAATATTTAATTACCCATCATACAATATGGAAAAATACTATAGTTGAATGCATTTTGGCGATATTTAAGTAAATTACCTAGGCATCCAAAGTAAAATAAGTCTAATAATATTTTCTTAAGAACCCTTTTGGGGTCCAATTTATGAATGTTTCAATTGATTAGATTTAATTTAAGATTTGTACAAAAATTATTTCTTGTGTACAAGATATTGATTCAGAATTAATGAAAAATAAGATATATAATTACAAAAAAATTATAATAATTATGTAAATAAAATTTTCCCTTTTTACCTTTTACACAATTTTTTTGCAATCAGTGTGAATTAAAGGGAATGTTAGATATATGTATTCATGGTTTGGAGGAAAAAACAATTGGATTATTATTAGGGACAAAATATTTCATTATTCTCGACAAATATTGTAGGGAAAACCTATATGAATGTAGTGGTGTTTTTCAGGAATTTGATGGTTGAATAGTTCGTTGGAACATGTCTATATAATTTTTTAGCAGGGCACATAGGTGAATCATAGGTTGGTACTTTAGAGAAAATTATTTACAACACATATATTGGATACAAGAAAACATGGATAGATTCACTACATTCAACTTATGGGAGACTCCACCTCACATAAGGAAAGTTTGACAAGGGTGGCAATCCTTAAGAAATAAATGGTTCTTCAACAACTCATTTTATGGGATGACACAATTCGGATTCACCACTAACCCATTTAATGAGGGGGGATCATGTTAATTTAGTCAATGTGTTTGTGTGACTTGTAAAAATAAAAAATGATATACTTTTACACACATTAAGAAATATAACTTTTTTACTTTTTAGGTAAAAATAGACAATGAAAATGTTATTTATTATATTCATTAATTTTATTGAAAAAATAATTTTTCATAAATTTGTATTCCCTGAATAAATTTTGAAAAATGTTATTTATGATATATAATATTCCCATGGAATTTTTAATTTTATTTTTGATGAAATTTTAAATCAATATAAATCATTACATTATAAAAAGACACAATATTTCATAATATTTTATTTTATTCCTTGATATTTTTACATTATTTATTTACTTGAGAAATATGAGCTAAAAAATATTTCATTTCTATTCCTTTCAATACTTATTATTCGAAATAAATTTTTTAAATATATCATATTCCACTATATTTTTTGGAATTTTACAATCAATATTTTTATTTTCACTAATGAAATACTTTTGGTTCATTTATTTTATATATGAATTACAAAAAAGTTAACATTTTCTTAAACTCCTAAATTTTTTTCATGATATATAACATTAGGTTTTGAATATTCAATTTTGGTTTTACTATAAAAATTGAGAATTATGAAACACATGCCTGATGTCCATGAAAAATATATCTCCAGTCATCTATGTAGAATATTTTTATGCCACTAGAAAAGTGAGAATGATAAGGTGAAAGAGAAATAAAATAATATATTTTTTGTAATACAATGATTAGCAGATTCTTTTCACATTTTTAATTAATACAAGAATATGAATTTTCTCATCCTTACATAGTATCCAAAGATATAATTTTATTTGCCTAAAATATATTTTATTTTTAAACTATGGAAAATTAAGTCTAATGTTCCTTTTATTCTTTCACTCATAATAGGTATGATAATAATTATTACAATTACCTTTCTTGTTGTCCTTTTCATTCTTTCCATTCGGGGGTTCTCTTCATTATTTTCTTAAAAAATACTTTCATAACATTAGAAATCCCTATATTTACTACATTTTAAGAACTTGAATCATCTGAAGAACATGGAGAATAAATAATTTTTTTAAATGATATAGCTTTCATTATTGCATAATCAACATTCTTAATGTTTTTATATCATTATCATATTAAAGAAGTGATCCTTTGAGCTCATCCAAAGTACACTATTTGAAGTTATTTCTCTCATAAATTTATTTTTCTTTGGCATTCCACAATTTAGTAAATATTTTTATAACTCTTTTAAGATAGTAAGTACTTCCCAATGATTCTAAAATATAATTCCTAACAATTATTTTACATATAAACATGTAAAAGATATGGTTTGATGTTTCATTCTCTCCCATTTTTAAACCATGATATTTTTTACTTAACAAACAAAATATATTTATAATTTATTTATCAAAACCATATAATTTAGTCTGTAAAATTATATTCCTATCAATAGGGGTTTTACAATATGAAATAAGGATAAAAGAATTTTAGTTTTCATAAAAATAATTTAAATTCATTATCTTACTATTAATCACATATTTAATTTATTTTTCACTATTAATAGTGTAAGTATCATTTTTAGGAAGCATGTAGAGTTTTTACATTTTTTCCAACTACTAATTAATAGATGTTTAAAATATATTACAATATCGACATGTTAATTTCTATAATAAATAACATCAAATAATGATGGTATTTGTTGAGTATAACCATCATTTTAATTTATGACTTCCATATAAAATATATATTTTAATTATATGAATACATATATGATAAAATTTACGAATAATATATATATATATATATATATAAACACACACACACACACACACGAATATTCCCTTTATCACACACCAGGTTTTTAAGTATTCCATTATTCTGGTTTGGTCGGTTTCTCTCACATTTATCTGGAGAACCAAGTATTATATGAATTTTGGGTGGAAGAGTCCCTACACACGGTCGACACAGAATTAGTAGTAACCGTGCGATAGGTTGGGTTCAGGATGAACCTAACACATGGATTTCACATGGACATGTGGTATGGAAAAGGTAACAGTGCATGTATCTCCACTTCAAAGAGAATTGTACGCAGGATTACCACACAGTTTTTCCAAATCATTTGGATCTTCCAAAACATAAAAAATTGGGGGGGGGGGTTCTCTCAACCTAATTTTATCCATTATTCCCCCATGCTCGACAACCACAGACTCCCCAGACTGATATGCACCTCCTTTTTCTCCTCTATCCCTTGGGCTCTTATTTTGGGGTTGTTTTATCCTGATTCAACATGGAACCCTTATGTATGCAGTTTTCTCTCATTTTACTCCTCTATTAAAGGGTTTCTTCCGCCCTCATGGGGGTTTCTATTCTATAATGGGAATGGGGTTCAATTTTTGGGATTTTCATTTCTATAATGGTTCAATTTGGATGATTAATGTCAATTATTTCTTTTCTATGGTTTTTTTCTTGTGTAGATGGTGTTTCACGACAATTTCCAGAAGTTTCTTCATATAATGAAGGTGTTTCCATGACGTAACATCATTAAATGAACTTAATGTCATATTTTGTGTTTTTAAATTTTTTATTTGGTATGATCATGTGGTGAGAATGATGTTTTTGAATTATTTGTTGTACTTATAACATTGGAATTAATTTTTGATAAAGGAATTGGATCTATTTTGGTATGTGATTTGGTGTAATCTTTTTAAAATGGGATTTAGGTGTTGATTGGAAGGTTGAAAATATATTTTTAAGGGCCCCTGATATGTGTATGTTTTAATGGAGATTGTTAATGGAACATTTGTGAATATTATCCTTGTTATGTATTTTGAGTATAAACTATGGAGTGTTTGGAATTATAAAAATCTAGTTTTCAAAATAGTTTTTAATAATTAGTAGTTTCATGAAGGGGCTTGGAACATTGACCTGGAAGGTCCTTATAATGTGTTTTCCTTATGTTATGAAAGGGATATTTGAGAATAAATATCAGGTGATGGCCAAATTTCTTGAAAGGGGATTTTCCATAGTTTTCTTAAATGGGAAATTGAGTTGTTTTGTAAAGAGAGGTGATTTATTTTAAATTTTTGGCCTTTATTGTGAATATATTGGTTTGTGTGGCATGTGAACTTTAATTTGAGCACAAGGCAAACCCTATGTATCTATATGGGTGGACTTTATCTAGTACTATGGTGATCCAGAAGTGGCTTCTCCTAGTTTCACATAGCGGGATTGATTCTTACAACACTAAAAAAACTATTGTGATGATTGATCTCCATTATAACTTTAGATGCTTCTCTGACCTATGGGTCGTGCTAGAAGATAATGATTGTTATGGATACTATACCCCTTTAACCAAGGTATGAGGCTCTAGGGCCCCACTTGAGCTAGATGAACCTTATGATATTTACCCGTAGTGCTCTATTATATATGGAATGGTGCCATCCATAGGCATATAGGGGACCACCTAATCATGTGTGCTATTTATAAACATCATTTTTTATTTATTCTAGCACTTGAAAAAGGATTTTACTTTGATGTTTTCCTTTTATCTATTTTTTGAAGAAATGTATTTCTTAAAAGTGTTTTAAATGAATGTACTTAAATGGGAATGTTATATTATATTTTTGATGTTATATCATGGTGTCTTTTCATTGGATGACATCCTATTGGGAATTGGCTCACACCTTACACACACTTTTAGTTTCATGTAGATCATCTTCCTTATGCATTCCAGGTAATGAAAAAATGATTAATGATGATGGTCCTGGTTGTTAGTATCCTCCCCATGTAGGTTGGTCTTGGTGTTTTGGGGATGTGGATCCTCATGTTGCCTGTGGGTTTGGGTATTAGTTTTAGTTTTCCCTTATTGTGGTTCCTCTGGGATCTTGGATTAAGTTGTATACATAAAATCTGGAAGGTGTTAAGGGCTTGTTTGGTTACCTATTTTTATTTTTGGTTTCTTATATCATGTTAGTTGTATTAGGATTGTTCATTTGGGTAAATTGTCCCAAGTTTTTTTTTCATGATACTCGAGAACTGGTGCCAACCCATGGGGATCATGAATTTTCTTCAGGTAAAGCCACAGATCAGGTTAGGCACCTGGTCTAATGGAGACATGGCCTTTTTTCATGAAAAATATTGTATGAAAGGGAGTTTTTCTATTTCGGGTCACGTTCTATGAGAACTTTTTAGGGTAGACCAGAGTTATGGATATCAAAACTCGATGTTTTGGCCACCTGTAAAGTTTCTGTCTAGCATTCCATGTCATGATACTCGAGTTACAATGGAAATTCAGGTTTTACTTGGGTTATTTGGTTCTTATTTTTTGTTTATTGTTGGGAAATGTAAATAGTGTTAGTTCAATGGTCTCAGTGATCTCACATGGCCTTGAAATCTATGTGGAGCTAGAGACATTACCCTATAACACTCCCCATGATAATGATGGGATTGGATTATGGACACAAACCATACATCCAAAACACTCATTAATGATTGTTTCCTCTTTTATTGTCATGTGTGTCCCTAGATATTGAAAATTAATGCCAAAAAAATTTGTTTGAAATATCTATGAAATTTGGAAATTATAATGGAGATTGATTTTTTTCATAAGGGTTTAATGTGGGTTTTTTAAATTTTTTGAATTTGGTTTTAGAAAAGATGATTTTAATGAATTGATCATTGCGTGAAATTTAATTGTTTTTTTTAATCGATATATGTGTATTTTCAAACATGATGGTTTGGGAAGCATAAATGACTACAAAGCATGTCTTGAAATTCTGTTTTAAATAGAATTTGTTAAAATTATGGGATGTTCTTTGAATTGGATGAAATGTTTTGAAATTGATGTGTATGGTTCAAACGTGATTTTTTTTGGAAAATTGGTGTTCTTCTAAAGTGTTGGTGAGGTTAAAAAAATGATTTATTTGAAGATTCAATTATTTTATGAAGTGGTTCTTGGTAAATTTGAAATGGGTTTATCATTATAAATAGTGTTTTTGAAAAATGGATGCGTGGGTGGATTGATTGGTTCGGGAATGTGGAAGGAATTTTTTTTCTAACCATTGGTATTTTCATATGTGATCATGTGCATGGGTATTATGTGGAAGATGAATTAGTTCCCAGTTGGCACAAGGAAATCCATGTGAAGGTCCCATCCGGTACCATTGATGAATGCATAGACCACCCTCCCCATTTTTTTCGGTAGTTTTTTTAAAGAAAGAGTGGACTGCTTGATGATATTTAGTTAAGAGGTGTGTCTCCTTGTGTTCTGAGAATATTGTAGTAGGGTGTGTTAAATATTGAAAATATATATTGATTGAATGATGTTTTGGTATTGTGTTTCATTGATGATTTGATCAATGTGGTGGTTAGTGGATTCCACGAGGAGTGTTTTGGGGAACCCTAGGGTGGTTCACTTTGTGTGTATGGTGTTCAAATTGAATGTCAGTTGGTTGAGGGACTAGTTTGATTGGGTTATTGTTGTTCCTTATTGGCTTGTGTATGCCCCATAAAGTGCTAATATTAAATTTAAATGCAACCACGGGTGATTCTTTGATGGAAGAACCTCAAGTTGATCAATTAGAGGAATATCTTCATGAATTTGGGAGCCAAATCTCCATCTATTTTATTTTGGTTGAGTGGGTTCTCTCAAAGCAGGAGTGAGTATGTGAGAGGAGCTAAATGAAACTTGGGTTTCCTTTTAAGTCGAATGAAGGTCAAATGTGATGTTTGACATCATTATGATTAAATGTCTGGTTGGGAAGTGGTGAAGGGATATCTAGTGGGGGGGGGGGAGTGGAAAGCAGTATGAGTTGTTGGTGTTGAATGCTTTCTTAAAGTGGTTTTTGGACCCTTCGTTAGTTATGTTTAATAAAGTGTTCATGTTGTGTAACCTATGTGACAAATCCAGTAATAAGAGTTTGTTATGGACTCTTATAGTAATCTCATGTTTCTTGGGTGTTCATGTTTTATATCCTTATAATATATATCTTATTGGATTTTCTCTTGTTCGGTGATACGATGTGGTGTCATGTTATTCTTTGGTTTCAAGGGTTAAGGTCGTGCAACATTCCAAGAGCCTATCTATTTTTAGAAGTGTATTTTCCTTCATGAAATTTTTAATTCCTCTATTTTAGAAGAAGGTTTATTCAATGTATTTCTCATACTAATTCTTCTCATTCACAGAGGTAAGGGGTGATGCACATAGATAATTTTAGATCATCTGTTTGTGAATATTCAATGGGGGTGTAAGTGGATGTCATGGTGTGTTTACTTAATGGTGTTGTCTAAATTGTAAAATGGTTTCTTACAACACTATAAAAGTAATTTCTGTTTAGGGATTTTAATGACTGGATATGAGGAATGTGATACTTCTAGAAATATCACTCTAGTCATAGGTTCTGGAGAGTAGCTATCATGTTGTCAGGGGAAACATAGGGTCACGAAGGGATTGAGCATAATTCATATCCTCAATGTAGGTGAAGGGGATAGTTTCAACCTACGCTGCCTTTATACTATTTCAGTTGTTTATTTTATGTGGAATGTGGTGGGAAGACCTAATTTCAATGTTGTTTCTTATTTAATCATAATGGATTTCTCTTTTATGTATGGAAGATTAGTCATCTCACATTCTTGGAACCTCAGTGGTTGTGTCTCACTAGCTGTATGCCTCTATTTAATGTACATTATGGTTTTTTTTGTAAATCCAAATTAATTTTTTTTAGTGGTTAGTCTGGGATGTGAGGTTGTTGTTATATCATCAGTTGTGGTTTTGATTCCCTGATATATGGGACCTTCCTTCCTTAACTCTTTTGGTGGCATGTTTGGTCAATGCTAGGATGTTTCTATGTTCATGTGGTTCCGTTGGTTCAAATGGGATGGAGACACACCATGAGTATCATTGAAATTACTATAGAATAAGTCAGTGTTAGCCTATTTCTTTTGGTGTGTAGTCCATTATGGCCTCCTCATTTTAGTTTATTGGTTATATTCCTAAGGATGTCTTAATGATAGGTTATGGGAAGGTTCATTAGGTGTGGTTGACCTTATTTTTTCCTTTCATACCAAGTAATGTGGTTTCCGTTTAATTAGTGATTAAGGTGTTTCGGTTTAAGAGGTTGGATTGTGTGGGTGTGAGATTTTACTTCCATGATCGATCAACTAGAGGTGTTTTATCTTCTGTGGGTGGTTCAAGCAAAGCAAGATGTCCTTTTTAGGGTCTCTTGAGTTTATCTTATAGGTTCCCTCCTTCTCTGGGTGCAGTGGTCTTGCCTCTTATCCCTTGTTTTTCATTTTGAATACCCTTGAACCATTGAAGAGAAATGTTTGTTTTTTGGTCTATGTCTCGTTCTACCTTTTTGAGGGTGGAAAGAATTATGGTGGGGAGAATTTCTAAACCCTAGGTTTTTATGATTGGAATTATTTTGGTTTGGGTTAAATTCTCAGACATTTATCTCAAGAAATTTGCATGCCATGTTTGAGTTTTTTTAGTATTCTTTCCTTTTATCCTTGGACTATCTTTTTCCCTTTAGTTCCCATTGTTTTTTGGAGAAAAATGGTGAATTTTTGTTGATGTGACCCTACACATGGTTGTACATTGTTAGTAGTAACCTTGTGGCCTGCGTGTGACAGGTTGCATTCACACATAACCTACTACACGGCTTGCGCATGGTCTTGTGGTTAATCCCAGGTAACCGTTCAGCTTTTACCCCATCATATATAATGGTATGCACAGTTACAACATCATTTTCTAAACCAAGTGTACCAACCATGTAGATCTTATAACACATTAAAAATTAGTGGTTTTGTTTCTCTCTCCCTGATTTAACCCATTCCCCCCTTGCTCGACCCCCAACAACTCCCCAACCATTGGCACATCTCCCTACATCTCTTCCCTTCCGTGGGATGCAATTTCATGGTGGTTTTTTTCCGTATTCTTCATGGAACCCTTATGTAAGTTCTTTCTCTCTCATTTTCCTTCTATATTCATGGGTTTCTTCCCACCACTTGGGGTTTCGGTTCTCTAGTGGGTATGTGGACCGATTTTAGGTTTTTTCATGTCTATTTGGGTTCGATCTTGATTATTATTATTAGATCTACCATTGTTAGTGTTTTATGGTAGTGAAGAGGTTTTTTGCATCAATTTCCTGATGTTTGTTCAAGGGCAGTAGGTGGTTCCATGCCCTGACATCATTAGATGAATTTATTGTGTTTGTTTGAGTTTGTAAATGTGTTCTTTGGTTTGATCATTTGGCATGAATCATATTTTTAAAGTCTTTGTATTATATATGACCTAGTAATGAATTTTTGATAAAGAAATTTACGACGTTTTTATGTGTGGTTTGGTGTATTGTTTTCTAAAATGGAATTTATAGTTTTATTTATAATGTGTGAAATATATTTTGGAAATACTTTTAGGTTTGTATGATAGAATGGGGATTTTTAATGGTTAATTTGGGCACATTATACTTATTATGTATTTTGAGTAAAATTGTGGAGTGTTTGAGAAGATGAAAAGCTATTTTTCCAAATTGAGTTTTAGCTTGAGAAGTTTCATGAAGGGTCTTGGCCTATTGACTTGGTTGGTCTTTATTTTTTGTTTTTATTATGTTATTAAAGGGTAATTTGGGAATTAATATCATGTGATGGCCAAAGTATTCTTTGGGGGATTTTATATGGTGTGCATAAAAGTGTAATTGAGTTAGTTTGTAAAGAAAATTGATTTATTAGAAATATTTGGCCTTTATTGTGAATGTAGTGGTTTGTATGGCATGTAAAAATTAACTCGATCACTAGGGAATCCTTGAGTATCTAGGTTGGAGGACAAGAACTGGTATTCTATTGATACATAAGTGGCTTGTCCCATTTTCACTTAGATGGATTGACGCTTAAAACACTAACTAAACTATTATGATGATTGATCATCACTATAACATGGGATGTTTCTCATATATAGTGGGATGTGCATGAGAAAACTAACAGCTATGGTAACAATGCCAAAATTCACCAAGGTATAAGGTTTTAGGGTCGAACTAGAGCTAGATAAGCATTAGGGGATTTACCCATGGTTCTATTCTAAATATGGTGTGGTTCCGTCCCATGAAATATAGCAGAACACCTAAGTGTGTGTGCTATTTATAAACCTACTTTTTTAAGATATTACTTGTAAAAAGGGATTCATTTGAAGTGTACCTTTTTATCCATTTTCTAATTAATTTCTTTTAATGAGATTTAAAAGCATGAATTTAAATGAGCATGTTAGATTATCTTTTTGAAGTTTTGGCTGGGAATCTTTTCCTTGGGTGGAATCCTACTAGGAATTGCCTCACACCCTACATATACCATTGTGTGAATGTAGATATTGTACCTTGTGTATTCCAAGTAAAGCCAACAAGCTTAGTGATAATGGTATGGGTTGATATTAGTCTCCCCATTTAGGTTGGTGTTGGTGGGTTGGGGATGTGTCTCCTCAGGTTTCATATAGGTTTATGTAGGATTCTTAGTATTCCATGATAGATCTTACTTTGGTCTTTGGGTTCATATTGTAAACATAATATATGAAAGGTGGTACTTTTTATTTTTTTAGTTTTGTTTTATTTATCATGCCAATTGTTTTATGGTTATTGATTTAGGGAAATTGTTCCAATGCTTTGTTCTTGATTCCCAGGCACTTGTGAAAGCCCATCGAAATCAGAAATTCCCTTCATGTCATAATGCATACTAGTTCAGGCACTGGGTCAGATGGATACCCTCCATGGTTCGTTACACACTTCAAGGTCAAAGCATCTGTAAATTTTTTTGACTTAGTATGTGAGATTGTTGAATGGTAATGAGATGGGTAAATTGGTATTTTTATAATTTAAAAACACTTATCAGACTTATGTTATTTTTTTAGGTGAAAATGAAAACTGTAACACTCAAATTTTTATAGTATTTCATATCAATGTGATCAAACATATACTCCTCAAACTCTCAAAGTGAATGTATGTAACCCCCAATATAGTGACATTTCTTTTGAAATGAGTCAATACTTTTTAAAATTTCTATTTCACATAGGGAGGAACAACCCCAATCCATGTTTTTTTGTGATGGTGGTACAACCTAGAATATTACTTTAAATATTGATGAAAACCCAATGATTCCTTTGTTTAGATTAAGGCACAACGAAAACCCATAACTTTTTATAGAACATGGAACAACTAGATTTACCTTTTGTAATGAACATTATTACCCATAACCTACATTCCTACTTTTTATTGAAAAAGATAAGCCCAAAAAATGAAAAAAATAGAATGAATTTATTTGAATAAAATCTAATTGAAGAGTGATATTTTGAGTTTCAAGTTAGTAGGGATCACTTAGGATGTATAAGATCATTAAAATGAAATTCACTATGCCAATTCTCTGTAGTATACAATTTTAAAATATTATTTCATGTTCAATAAAAATATCCTTATACTACATTCTTATTACACATCATAGATTATTTTAAAATTTATATATTTATATCCTTCATGCACAAACTCGCCAAAAATGATTGATTCATGATCAACCATTATAATTTGTCATTTGTTATGAAACTATACTTCTCCCTTCAAATGATGTGAAATAAATCAAATTGGAGAGATATATTGACAACATATATAACTAAAAATATATTTATAGACAAAATCTTTAAGATAGTTAAAACAACAGAAAATATTCTCACAATAATCAGCATTATTTTTCTTCGAAAACTCTAATAAACTATGTGAGAGAGACTCTTTATGTTTCAAAAATTTAAATTTTGAATCTTATAAATCACAAGAATTAAACATACATATTTTAACATGATTGATCCGTTATTATTAAATATACTATTCAATAAAATACTTTTGAACTAATTTTCCTAGGATTAAAATTAATAAATGTGTTTTTATAGAACAATTAAAAAATTGAAATTAACAAATTAAAATAGAAGATTGAATTATTAAATTATAAAAAAGAAAATATTTTTTAATTTTCAAAATAGGGCGTTTATTCGTATTATTCATGTATTATATAGATATAATGGTAGTTTTTTAGTTCAAGTTATTTTGAATCTATAATAAAATATAATTCCATAATAATAAAATTCCAAATCATGCGACTTCACGAACGTGGAATTTATTTTCAGATAACCTATATGAAATTTTATTGTAATTTTATATGACTTATGATGTTCTTAGGACTTCTTAAATGGAATTATTTTTCTTTTCTACAAAATTATAAAAAAACATAACTTTAGAAAATTCATAATTCTTATTAAAATCCATAAGACTTTAAATACAACACCTATGAATTCCAGACCAGTTTTTGAATTTACACATATAAAATTTTCATTTCATTTTATTTTAAATATTAACATAATTCATTAGATAAAATATGTAAAATATTAGACATTGGGAAATATTCTAAAAACATATAAAATATTGGAATTTCTAGTAGACTCTACGACTTTATGAATATGTATGATTTTCTAAAATCATTTAACTTTAAAAAGACATAAGTCATTCAAAAATCATAATCTACTCATAAAGTGATTGAATTTGTCAGTATAATACTTGGATTTAAACAGAGAATTTTTTTCCCCCAAAATTAGATAATAATACATGAATAAAATGTGATATATGATCCAATAAATAAAATCGACAAAAATATTTTCCTCTAAAATTAGTGAAATAATTAAAAAAATACTTAATTTGTATTAGAATTTTTAAAATTATAACATTTAAAATTCAAATACATAACTTACTGAAACTATAATCATATAGTCAAACATTATATCTCTTCTTTAGGGACCTGTTATAATGTTTGTGGAAATTTTCTTAATCTAAATATTACTTTATCATTATAGTAATAAAAGTTATATAACATATAGTAATAAAAATTAACATGCTTTAGAATCCTAATATAATCTCAAGGCTAACCAAAATCTCGCACTAAAAATCCATAAAAAATAAGGACATGAGAAATAATTTATCAGTAATAAAAATGAATCTATAATAATGAAAAACTATATTGATGTTTAAGATTTATAGAGCCCAAATTAAAAATTAATCTACCATTTATATGAAAAATAATTAATCATTTAGTATCAAATAGTTTATATTACATTTTCAGACCATGATATTCTATTATCAACTATATACATCAATGATATTAGAGGAAGAAAGTGGTCACCTGCAAAATGTTCGGATAAATTCACATTGAAATTTTAATGTATTTAATAATTCCACATCAAAAATGATTTGGAAATCTATATTATAAGTAATTCTTGATCGTGCCACTTCTGAAACTGATGAAATAGAAAAAGAGAGAGTACATGTCACATTACCTTAATTATTCCAATTCATGCCCATATAACAAGCCTAATGAAAAATGATAAAAGAAATAAGATAAAAATAAAAACAAATATTGAATTAGGATTTTGGAATTCATAAAAATGATATTAAATTTCTATGAAAAGTGATATTAGATATGATCAATAACTTTGATTTTCCTTTAATAGGCTTTTTTATAGGCCTAAATGATATTTATATCCGCCATGGTGAAGGGTCTATCAGAGTAGATGAAGTGATGAGGGATAACCAAATGACAATAGAATTGGGTAGATGGTAATGAAAAGCATTAAGGGAGGATAATTATAAAATTATTTTAGGTTTTAATAAAAAAATTATATTACCATTTTAAAAACTACAAGAAAATCCATTAGAACGAATGTTTCTAAAAATGTGCCAAATAAATTATTATTTACATCTATATAAACATCATTTCCTTTTATACACAAAGTCTTTTCTGTCATAATTTTATAATCCTCAGATAATTTAACTATTACCAAATCCATAATTCCTATAAACCTACAATACTGTTATTTATCAATTTTAATAGACTATTAGTAAATCGAAAAAAATGGGTTGGGGAGGGTCATAGAAATTTACCCACATTTGGATTCTCATCCACAACATGAATCTCAAGACCCTAAAATAGTAATATTAATCAAAGTTATTCCTCATAAATATCATAAAACAAATTTAATATCAATAAATTTAAAATGGAAGACTCTCCACTAATAGATACTCCTTTATATAGTTTATCAAATATTACAAAATGTAAAAAATAATGTAAACATATTGAAAATTAAATTAGATAACAAGATAAATGATTTTATAGTTGTATGCAAGAATATATATTGGAATAAAATATGAGTATGATATATATAGTTGTTACACATATGTGAGTTAAACAATTAATCATTAGATATATTGTCATTGAAAATATGGAAGTTTGAAATATGACTATTGGACATATGGATGTGGAATATATGGGTGTTAGATATACTTGTATCTAATATGAATATTAATTTTTTGATTATCTTAGTAACAAATTAATATAATATAATTTCTAAATAACCAATTTTTTCGAATGAAATAAAATGATAAATTAATTTATAATGATTTAATATAAAATATTCACTTTATTCATTACATATTATTATTATATATTATCTTTATTTTAATAAAATTTAATATTAATTTTCATTAGAAATAGAGTGAAGAAATCTAATTGTTTTATGATAAATAATTTTTATTTAATGTTTACATGACATATTTTTTAATGAATTATTATATATATATTTCATGTATTTTTGTTTTGATAAATTTAACGAATACTCATTAAATACTGATTGTAAGAAATTAAATTATTTATATATATATTTTAACAAATACTAATCATCTAATTCATATTACATATTAAGGGATAATAATAAAAGAATTTTTATGCTTGAAAATAATTTTTTCTGGAAAGTTTTTTTCTTACATTATTAGTTCATATTTGAAAATATTTTTTAATAACTTTTCTAAATTTAGGAAAATAAAATGTATATAATATTTAAATAAAATCTTGCATCTTTGGAAATAAGTCCAATTTAACTTTAATGAATAAATATAACATACTGTGGAAAAAATTATGTATCCATAGTAATTGTGAAATTTGGTAAAATGGTGTAACTATGGATGAAGGACCTAAAATTTCATAAAAAATTATTTATATATGAGTAGATGACACATTATTTAATACCCCTTATAATATTTATTTGTTTTTTTACATTGATTCCACTTTTAAGAAGGAATAATATTCTTTAACTATTATGAAAAAGGTATTTATCAAAATTCCACTAAATAACATATTTAAAAAGACCCATCCTATACCAAAGTCATCAATCACATTTAATTTATTTTCCTCTTGACTAACTACCCAAAATATCTCAATAAAAATTCTCACCCTCAATTGGGAACCTTTAGTAAAAAGGATTAAAAAATCATAGAGTACCAAGAGTCTCTCTAAGATAAGATTCAATCCTTCATCATATGTTTTATCATGTCCTTATTCATTATTCTTTAAAATTTTCATCGAAGAAATCTTAAAATTATTTTAAAAAATTAATTTAATGTTTTTAAAATAGTAAATCTTTTTTAATTTGATATTATAACAATATAATATATTTTTCTCACAAATTCAGTCATTATATAATTTTTCTTATTTGGTTTGGTTTTCCAAGAGACATAAATTATATTATAATATTAACCTCATGAATGATTAATAAAACATAAATACTTAAAATATGATGTAATAATTATTAACATAAAGACTTATAATAATTATTTGGTTATAATATTCCAAATTATATATATTTATGAATTTAATTCATTTGTTAATTCAATAACTGTAAAAAATGATTTTTAATAATTGAATATGAATTATCACCACATGTTATTGAAATATAACATTTAAATATATAAATTAATCCAAGAAGTATAATAAATCATAATGAAAATAATTTATATGATGAAACCATGATCAAGGAGAAACGTTTAGAACCAAAAAACAGAAGAATGCATGAAAAAAATAATAGATAACACCCTAATATTATAATTTTGATTAAAAAATTATATGAGGGTAATTAGGAATTGAAAATATATGTAATTAAATAATAATAATATGCATAATTTAACTAAAAATATGAATTATAGTTAAATATTTTTTTAATAATGTTTTTCAATATGTCCAACCAACTGTTTTTATGACGTAAGGGCATCTTATCTCAATGTACATACAATAAGATAACATCCATATTCACCACATGTTTTATTTTTTGTGGTGTATATAATAACCCTTATATGTCATTCATAAAAATAAATATTTATTTAAAATTTCATATAAGGTTCCCTCATTCAAAGTGTTTTGATTCTAATGTTACCAAATCCATAATGGGTTCTTTTCAATCTCACATTGAAATCAAGATTATCTTTGGATAAATTTCCTTGGGAAGAAATTACATATTATTTCTCCATAAAACCAAAAATATTTTCTTCATGTCATTTTATTTCTTGGTTTTACTTGCCCATGTACCATTTAAACTCACATTGTTTTAAAATTAAATCAAATGGTTTTTTATAAGCGGGTGTTACATTATATCTTCCTTTCTATTAGGATTATTTGTTATCTATATCCATTTTTTTATATTAATTTATGTACGTACTTTCCATGATTCTATGGTTTATTATGTTTATTTTATAATTTCTTTAACATTCTTTAAAAAAGTGTTAATAGAATTATTTTTAACATTTTTCACTAGGTTTATATTTCAATTTTCTTTAGTTTTCATTAATAGAATTCTATTGAATGATTTCATTCCAATTGATTTTTTTTATTTAATTACTCAATACATTTTTGGGACAATTATTTTATAAATTATTATCTTTGAAACATATATCAAAAGGTAGAGGTTATTTCCTCTTAATTTTTTAAATTAAATTTTGTATTCATTTATATATATTTTAATCTATATCAACTCCTTTTAAAGATTAATTTATTTAGCTAGTCATATGTTTCAAATAAATGATTCACCTTATTTATTTTGGTGATTAATTTTTATTCCTTATAATGTTTATTATTTCATAATTTTTATTATGAATGTTTTTTTTTCTATGATAGAACTATGAATGTGATAGTGTTTATGACTTACAACAATACATGGTATTTTCTATTTGACTTCTAGGAAACAAATTATATATCCCTAAAATTAATTATCTAATAATTACTATATCATAATATAATATGGAATACTGAGTCATCGTAGTATACTAAGTTATATGTGGGTCTATAATTATATACCCCTCTAATGTATTAGGTGTAACATTATATTCTTTAGATGACTAGGAATGAGGATTCGATTGAAAACCCTAAGTCACTCTGTTAACTACGATTATGGGAATGGGTAGATAACCCCCACCCTAAGCTATATTTTATACAATTTCATGGTAGTATTTTCAATGATACATGGAATGAGAAATGGGTTATTGTGATTATATATATTTTACATTCTTATTACTCATTATAAATGTTAATCTAGAATATTTTTGGATATGATTCATGATTTTTGATGAATTTTTTCTTATAAATGATTTCCTTATGTTATTTTAATGTACCAACATTATAATATCATTTATACTTGTTCATATTATTCCCAATTATGATATTTGACTAATTCCAATTTTGTTCACCCTTTACTGCACTTCTAATACAACCTCTTCTTATATTTTAATTGCATATGTAATAAATAATGTATGATGCATCTAGAAGAGAATAATGATACAATATTGTTTGATCGAAATAATGAATAATGTTTATAACATATGTTATGTATATTTTTTATATATCTAATTTTCAAAGACATTAAATGTATAGGTTATTTAGTGTGATTTATTTTGATATGTAATTATTTTTTTCTAAATTGATGTAATACATATTAATGCTTATGTTTGATTATATATTATAGTATTAGAGTGGGGTTTTTTTTATTTTTTCAGAATATGTTATAAATATTATTAGGATAATAATTTGAACAACCAATTTTTATCCCAAATTATTTTGGATGAAAAAATATTATATTACAATGAAGGTGTTATAATTTTGGACATCTCATGATAGATTTAACTTATCATATGATTGGTTAATCTCAATATTTTTACATAATACTCATGCTAACCTTTTTTAATTAAAAATAGATGAAAGAAAGAATCATTATGTTGGGTTGGTGACGGGTTAGAAAAATATTTAAAAAAATTATGTGATTATAGGTCAATGAATTTATTAAAATATGAAAATAAATATAAGACTATTTTTAATTTTATGGTTACATATTTATTTATTATAAAAAATCAATTTGGTTTGATGAATTCATTCAAAATATATGACTCATATCATATAATGTTTTGGGGAATTTTGCTTCCTATAAATATTATGATTTCCACTTTAGTGAAAGTTAATGTTATTTTGTTCATGGATTGGATCTATTTAGATAGATCCCATATTAATTTCTAGGATTTTGAATTCACATTTTATATACCTAATTAAACCATAGTCATCCATATGTTTAAGGTTGACTGTGACTTTCCAATAGGAATAAATTTCCCCATGTGGGTATTAATATGAAGTCCTATTGGGTAACGTCCCAGGTATGTAGAAAATAATAATTTTTGATATCAATTAATACATATTAATATGCTATAAATTTTAATTTAAAGAGGGTGCTTTTTCTGATAGCGTACTCAACACATAAAAATGGGCTTCTCGAAAATCTCACATTGCACACTACATTGAGTTATACAGGAAAATAGTACAATAATAATATTATTAATTTCTATGGTTTTTAACACCTATCCATTGGAATATAGGGAATTAATCGTATCAATAGAAATTTGAAATACAGTTTAAAAATTTTTAAATTATGATTTATAAATTACCAAATTTATTTGGAATGGAAATAAAAACCAATTAAATATAATGAATTTGGTTTTATGAAAACCTATTTAAAAGAGAATAATTGTGTTTCATATCACTCTTTATAGATTTTTAATTAATATAAAATATGTGATATATATTCAATGTAATGTTTTAAATTCATATTATATTCTTTCTATATACGACATAAAAATAAATTCATTTTTTGGATAAAAGATGTATTTTTCTAAAATTACAGTTTTACCATATTTTGATGGAGGAACCTTTTTTTTGGTATTTCTATGATAATGTTCATTTTTAATGAATAGTGAAAATAATGCATTTTAAGTCAAAACTTCCTTTTCATCTAATTTATGTAGATGAATAGATATTAATTTTAATGTGTTTTATAGTGTAATTAGATTATATTTTTATAATTTAATCTAGTTTTTTTCATTGGAAGTAATTTCAATTTGAAATTGAACCTAAACACATGTCAATCTTTTGGTAGTTTTTACTTCTTAAAAACACGCTTATTGGTTTTGACAACTGAAATTAATTTCAAACTAATATATGGAACTTATGTGTTTTGAATTTAGAAAAAAGGATTCCATATTTTTAACCAGGAGGTACAAATTGTTTAAATAGGTACATTCTATTTTTAGATATTATGAATAGTAACTTCAGTTAATATTTTATTTACCATGGTTAAAAGGAAAATCTGGTAAATAAGTGTAAAAACAAGATTATATCAATATTAAATTATCCTATCACCTAAACTAACCCTATTTTATGAGATATTACTGACCATGAGAATCTTGGGGACTATTTTAGGACCCCATGGAGCCACTTGTGTGTGAAACTGACAGTTGATTACTTTTCATTTAATGTTAAGGAAAATATAACCTAAACATGCATCTTTTTCTTAATATATTTTTATATGGGGTTATAAAAGTGATATATTAGACTATAAATAGTAATTATAAATCTAAAAAATTTTCATACATCATGGAATTTTATTTATAATTTGTAGACATCATATAAATAAATTTATTTGTGACACAATGGTGATGTTGTGAGTACATTATTAATGAAATATTTAAATAAAAGATATTATAAATATTTTAAAAATATATATTTTGAATATTTTTTGGAAATCCAAGAATTTAATGGATTATTATGACTTTTTATCTTTTAATTAATTTATTTTTTCTAATTATTCATGTTTTTGTGGATTTTTAAAAATTCAAGATATGAATAGTTTGAAAATAGACATAAATGAGTTTTGAAAACAAATATGAATTTTATAAATTATATAATTTTCATAAAAACCTAAGATTCAGAAAAATGAATTAGATAATGTTCAAAATTTCATTAATTATCCACTTGAGATTCTATTTAGTAATAATATACAAGAATACAAGGTAGATGTTAAATTAGTTAACTAAGGGAAAAAGCTAAATATAAGGTTAAATTTTTTGACCAAAACATTCCTAAAACCCATTTTATGAATATATTTCGATCCATACTCATCTGAGATGTAAAATATATAACTTTTTTGTTATTATAATTTAAAAATAAATTAATAATAAAATAATACTTTCAATCTTTCCTAAATTGCCTCTCCTCCCACATATAAAGGACAACACCTCTAACCATTACTCACACCTCAAATGGTACCTTTTATAGTCCACTATCTATGCAAATAAGATCCCAACATCTCTATATTCCGGTTAGACTCCTTAAATTGGACATAATACTATTAATGAATTTCGTTTCACTTAAATAAAAAGGAGTTACCTGACTTGAGGTAATGTCCTCTCTCAAGATTCTTTCATTTATTTTCCTTCTCCAACCACTAAAATCTCATTATTTAATTATTTTACAACAACACTAGTATCTTAAATATAATAGGGTTTTTTATGAGAATTATTCTAACTACACTTACACACACCTCGGTCTAATGGGTATAGAACGTACTGTTTCTGTGGATGGTGAACAACTATCTCACGAAATGATGATTATTTAATCTTCTTATACCACCTATTTGGATGGCCATTATCATGAAAAAATAATTATATATTGTATATATGAAATTTATTTCATCTCTATACTACTTTAATTCTCATTTATAACATACCTTTATGCTTTTTATGTTGTAAAAATATGATGATTTTTTTTATGAAAATGCATACTACCTCCCCTTCAAAGTGATATGAATCGTTCATTATATACCTGTAATGTATAAAGGATGGAATTAATGAACTTATATAACATATATATCATAGATATATATATATTTAGTAATAATATACATATGTATCAGTTAGTTTTCATTCCTTTAAATATGAAACATAAATGAATGTTGCGTTCATGCAAAAATATGGCTTACCGCCTCCAGGAATGATGCATTACATTTCTTATATCCAAATTCTATAGAATTTTATAAATACATATATTCATGATATATATTAAATATATGAGATCTAAATAAATAATATCATTCTATAGATAATTTAATTTTTACCACATGGACAATTTAAAATTATAAGAAGTTCATTTTTGAGTCAAGTACTGGGCATCAACAAAATGACCAATATGAAATTGAATAATTATATGATTTTAATTGAAATGTAATAAGTGATAAAGTAATTAAAATTTTAAAAATGTTCTGAACAAATTATAATTTAACTTATGTTTATTATTTAGGAAGAACAAGAAATATACATGATGATTCAGATGCAAGTTAAGGGACTTCGTCTCAATCTCTTTTTAATGAGGCATATTTTGATTTATACACGACATTATTTTATTTGGATTATAAAATCCATTTCATTTAAATTTCACTCAATGGGAATCTTTTTTATATGTAGCATTTTTATAAATGACAAATGGAATGTTTCTTTTTAACGTATTCAGTGACAAGGACCTTTCTGCCACCACAAGCGTTAATTGATTTTTGACTTCTTTAAAAAGTTATGATGTTTTTAAATGGAAAATATATACCATATTGACTTCTTTACAAATATTTTTTTTATTGAAAATGGTTTTTATTGTGGATTTAATATTTCAATATCTAGAAATTATTTCTTATGATTGCAAATGAAATTTTATGTATGAAATGTTGATATTTGCAATCTTTTATGTTTGATGATTATATAATGGTATTTGGACATTTGATGGGTGGCTACAAGATAATCCAAATAAAGGGTGGTTCCGTGATAAACTAAGGATGGAAAGTTATGTTATAACCTCTAATGCATTGGTAAGGGAAGTCATTCATAAGGCTATTCTATTTTTAAGAATTATTTTTGGTATTCGACCATATGGTTATTCCATTTATTTATTTTATGTCCCAAGTTACCATTCTATGATATATGTTGTTTTTATGTGATTTATGGTAATAGTTTGGTTAAAAGGGTAAGCATTGAGCTTATATTTAGTGAATTATTTTTTTAACTTCTATAAGGTCAAATGTATTACTATATGATAAATTATTTGTGGTTTACCTGCTGTTTTGAAAAAATAATTGTTCTCCATCTGTATATATCCCATACTAAGACTTTTATACTCATCCCAAGTTTTGAAATGTTTTTAACTAGAATTAAAGATGAATAGATCACAGATTGGATCATTGAAGAGTACTAGTGTCTAAATCATGGAACTATACAAGCTTCTTTTTTATGCATTTATGTATTTTGAAAGAATGGATTATTGTAGAAGTGTCTAATTGTAATATTAGAGTTGTTATGTATATGATATGACATAATTTTCTAAAACTGTAAACCAGAAAGTATCCTAAATGTGAATTATTAACATAACTCAAGATTATGTAATGTTTAAGGCTCTATCCTTATAGTTGGTATCAGAGGTCAGTTCAGATAACTTTAGAGGTTTGAGTGTTATTTACACATAAGTGATAAAACCATAATGGTTAGAATATTAAAAAGAGTAATAATTATTTTAGATAAATGGAATGAGTCTAAGATAACATGAATAAATATACCTTAGTGTTTACCGTCCATAGAATATTGTATTAGATGATTTTACTGATATACTCACATTGACCATTTTGGTTTTAGTAAATGGATGGATCTAGAAAGATCCAAAGTAACAATGGTTGTTAAGGAAACTGTGGGGTTTTATAAATAAGAAACCAAATGAAAAGGGTGTCGTAATGAGAACTATTGTGGTTATTCTAATCCAACTTTCTAGAGTCTTTATTGACCTCTTGAACATTGGTGATTTCTATAAGGCATAATATATGTGAGAAACGAATCCCTATAAAATTTCAGACAATAATAATAAAGGTAAGTATATTAAAAAAACTATGTTTCAAGGATGTGGAAAGAAACAACTAGAAAAATCCTTCAAAGGGATGGGAAGATATTTTAGATGTGGCAATGGAGGTAATAAATATATAACCTACCATGAAAAATGGATGTATTCAGTAGACTGTAGGAGAGGGAAAGAAGTTATTTCTGGGGGATCGACTGAATGTTTTAAATGTGGTGTGTATGGTCATTACACAAATAGATGTCCAATGAAGAAGGTTCGGGAATGAGATTAGTAGTACCATAAAAATATATGTTTAACAATACCTTATTCATTTCTAATTGATGATGAGGAAACCGATAATGACCTATAAAAGGTATGGATTATTTCATAGAGGATACGTTGACATTATTGAATCTTAGGATATGATTCATGATTTAGTTTGTTGGAAAGAAGTATTAAGTAATAATTTGGAAAATATGGTTAAGGTATTGTGAAGAATGTTGGATTATTACGATGTTTAAATTTTATAAATTTGAGAGTATGTTAGATATCTGGGTTATGAAAATTTTAAAAGTATTAATATTCTTTTGTTGATGGGATTATGTTGGAAGGATTTTATCATGTATGTCTAAACCTGATGTTTTTAATGTGAAAATGCTATTTGTAGAAGAATTATCTTTTCTTTTGTGGATATATTTATAAATAACCATTAAGGTTTATATGATCCTTAAATTTGATGCAATTAATGGTTATTATTTTTTGGGATTCCAAATGAGAGGTATGAGATTAACTTTGGGGATAAAATATATAATGTTTAATTTTAAATATTTTCCCTCATTTTGTTATTGTTCTAATAATTATATTTTATTTGAAAAAGGACAACATGGAGACCATGTGACAACCCATCACGTCAGATAAAGCTACATGACGTCAACCCACAACTACAGTGCAACTGATATTTGTCACCTAACACTGGACTACGTGAACTCCATTGTTAGTATAAATTATTCTTTTAGTTAAATTATTTTATGGATCAAGAATAAGTTGATTTTGGGAACATATGTTTTATCAAATGGATATCCTTTGAATAGAAAAATGATTTGGTGATTAAGCTATGAAGGTCATTTGGGAAGACATTCATTCTATTGGGAACACTATATGCCTAAGGAAAATATAATACAATGAGATTTAATTTGAGGTGTAAGGGTGGAATTTTATTTTGGTGGAATCTATTTTTTTATTGATTACATACAGCGATCCATCTTATTTATGGAAATTATTAACCTATCTTTGAAAATATGTGATTAGGTTAATTACTTTTTAGTATAAGACTTTAAGAGTATCCGATGTTATATGAAGATAAATGTTATGATTTATGTTGTAGACTATGTGATTAAATTATTCTATGTTTTGGGTTTCAATCTTAGTTAGGATTATATTGAAAAATTTTAAGGATAATTATTTATGGAATGGTCTTTGTTGAACTTTGGGTATTGTTTGTTCAATTTTGTAGACAAAGAGTAGAATTTCTTTTTATAAAAGATTAGATATTTTTTTGATTATCTAAACTTGTACTAAAAATTTTGGTTTTGGTTAATGTATAAAGAAAGGGTAAATATATGATTTATCTTTTTTGGATAATGTTCTGCTCTAGAAGTTGATTATAGTGATTCAGGTGTGACCAAGTGATCTTGAATGATCATTGTTTACAGAAAAGATGTGTTTTTGGTAGAAAATTATTAAAGGATGAAACTATACATGAAAAGTAAATTTATTTCCTTATGTTATTAGTCAAATAAATTGTCAAAATTTATAAAAGGGAACATAAAACAACAAAACCTTTTCCATTTACTTTTTCTACTAGGGAATCAAAGACTATATAACCAATCAAAAGTTTGTGGTCTTCTAGTTGTTAACCATCTCCTGATCTTGTTTTCTATCACTCCCCATAAAAACATGATGATTAGTTTCTCTTCTATACCCATGTTTTAATACATGGAATCCTAGTATGGGTTATCTTGGGTGACCATTGTACTTCTCATTCTTTCTTTTTAAGTTATAGTCTTGTTGACTCTTTATACTATGTGGGACATTCATTGAAGTTTCTGTGCGCAATTTTAAAATTGCAAGGATGCAATTTCCCAAAGGGGGGAAGGATATAACAAACCATGTATTTATAGAATAATAATTTTTGATTTAAATTATTACTTATTAACAATATTAAAATTTTTATGTTAAAGGGGACCCTTTTTTTGATAGCATACTTGACACACAACAACCGGCTTTTCCGAAATCTTACATTGCACATAATGTTAAGTTATATTGAAATATTATACATTAAAACTATTATTATCTTAACTGGTAGTTAACGCCTAGCCGTTGGAATGATGGGAATTAATATTATCAAATGAAATTTTAAATATGGTTTAAAAATGCTTAAATGATGATTAAATAATAACCAAATTTATTATGAATGGAAATAAAAACCAATTGAAAATAATGAATGTGTTTTTATGAAAACCTATTCAAAAGAGAATAATTATGGTTCATATCACTCTTTATGTATTATATTTAATTAAAAATATATGATATATATTCAATGTAATGTTTTAAATTCATTGTATATGTTTTATAAATATGATATAAGAATAAATTATTTTTCTCAGATCATAGAAGTATTTAAAAAAATGAAATTTTACCACCTTATGATGAAGAACCCATTTTAAATATAGATTTTTTCACATTTATATGATCCATTTAAAAAATAATCTTTTTAATTATAATCGTTACATCAAAATTTACTTTGGGCTAATTTTCTGTATTTTTCTGATAATGTTCAGTTTTAATGAATAATAAAAAATACAGCATTTTTAGTCAAACCTGTCTTGTCATAAAATTTATCTATATAATTATATTTTTATTTTAATTGGTTATAAAGTTTTATAAGATTAAATTGTTATAATTTAATCCAATCTTTTTCATTGGATGTACTTCACTCTGAATCTGGACATAAACACATGTCAATCTTTTGGTAGTTTTTACTTCTTAAAAACATGTTTTTCTGGTTTTGAAAACGAGAATTAAATTCCAAATAATTTATGAAACATATATGTTTTTAATATTTATAAAATGGATTCCATATTTTTAATCAGGAGGTCCAAATTGGGTGTATAGGAACCTTTTATATTTAGACATTATGAATAGTAACTTCAGTAAATATTTTATTTACCATGATTAAAGGGTAAATCTAGTAAATAAGGTTAAACAATAATATTATAATAATATAAAATTACAATAAAACATGCACTAACCCTATTAAATGAGATTTGTATGACCTTTTACATCCTTTTGTTTATTTTAGGACCACATGGAGCAACTTTTTTGTGGAAATGACATTTAATTACTCTTAATTAAATGCAAAGAAAAATACAACCTAAACATGTATCTTTTACAAAATAATTCATTATTTCGGGTTATATAAGTGATATATTCGACTATAAATAATAATTATAAAGAAAAAAATATTTCCTACATCATTATATTGTATTTATAAATTTTATACATGATATAAATAATTTTATTTATGACACAATGGTGATATAGTGATAAACTTATTAATGAATGATTTGAATAAATGATATTATAAATATTAAAATAAATTTATTTTGAAACTTTTTGATCCATCAAATAATTTTAATGATTTTCATGACTTGTTATATTTTAATTAATTATGTTTTTCTAATTAATAATGTTTTTATGGATTTTTAAATTTTCATTTTATGAATAGTAGAAAAAATGACGTAAATGTGTGTTTTTTTAAAATATACAGTTCATATAAAAAAATACAGTTTTATTAAATGGTATAATAGTTATAAAAATCTATGATTTTGTAAAATGACCTCCATAATGTTTCAAATTTCATTAATGAACCAATTTTGGTTCGATTGTTATTTTATGGTAAATATATTAACCATATAGTATGAATATACAAGAAGACATGGTAAAAGTTACATTATTTAATTAAGGATTAAAGCTAACATATAATGTTAAATTTGTGACCTAAACATATCTAAAACTCATTTTCAGAGATGGTTTCTACCCGTACTCATCTTATATTTGAAATATATCACTTCGGTGTTATTATAATTAAAAAAAATAAATTATTAATAAAATAATTCTTTCAATCATTCCTAAAGTGCCCCTCCCCTCTCAAAACATCCCTATATTCCTCCTAAAAGCCTTACTATGGTCAGGAGGATATTAAATAAGGCCTTTTAGTTTAAATCAAAGAGTTACCTGATTTGAGGTAATGTCATCTCTCACAATTTTTTCATTTATTTTCCTCTTCCTACCTCCTAAACTCTTTTTATTAAATTATTTTATAAAAACAGTATCTTAAATATAATAGTTTTTTATGAGAATTATTGGAACTACAATTACACACACCTCCTTCTAATGGATATAGAACGTACTATTTTTTGTTGACGGCGAACTACTGCCTCATGAAATGATGATTGTTCAATATTCTCCTACCACCTCTCAGTGTTACCATTATGATGGAACTATAATTATATTTGATATATATGATATTGATTTTATCTATATTCAACTTTAATTATCATTTATAACATACATTTATACTTTTCATGTTTTATAAATACGGTGATTTCATTTGAGGAAGTGCAGACTACCGCCCCCTCGAAGTGATATGAATCATTCATGCTATACATGGAACATATACAGAATAAAATTAATGAAATTATGTAACATATATAACATAGATATTTTAATAGTGTTATAATATACCTATGTATCATTTATTTTTCCTTTATTTAAATATGAAAAAGTAATGAATGTAGTGTTCTTGCGTACGTGCAACCTACCGTCTCCATGAACGATGTATTTTATTTCTTACATCCAAATGATATGGACTATTCTAAATACATATATACTGAATATATATGATATATATGAATCTAAATCATGAACATCATTCTAGATATAATGTAATTTTTATCTCATGGTCAATTCATAATTATAGAATGTTCATTTTTGACTCAAGTACCGAGCATCGACAAAACGACCGATACAAAATTAAATAATTATATGACTATTATAGCAAGGTAATTAGTGATATAAAAATAAAAATAAAAAAAATGTTCTGAATCAAGCACAAATTAACTTATTTTTATTATTCAGCATGAACCGGGAACATAAGTGATGATTTAGACTCAATTTAAGGCACATCATCTCAATCTCCTTTATTTAAGGAATATTTTGATTTATACATGACTAGATTTTATATGGTTTATAAACCCCTCTTAATTTTAATTTCAGTCAAATTGAATGTTTTTTCTATGTATATTTTTACTAAATGAAAAAGGGAATGTTTCTTCTTAACGTATGTATTGACAATAACCTTTACATCGCCTAGAGCATTAATTGATATTTGGCTTCCTTAACAAGCCGTGAAGTTTTTAAATATAAAAAACATACCGTATGAACTTTATACATAATTTTTTATTGAAAATGGTTTTGAAAGTGGATTTAATATTTCAATCTATTCTAATTATTTCTTATGATTGAAAATGAAATTTTATATTCGAAATGTTGGTATTTGAAATCTTTTCTCTATGATGATTATATAATGGTACTTGGACATTTGAAAAGAGGTTACATGATAAACCAAATGACGGGTGTTTCTGTAACATACCAAGGATGGGTGGTAATATTAATATCTCTAATGAATTGGGTTTGGAATTTGGTCGCATGACTATTCCATTTGTAAGAATTATTTGTTGATGTTGACCATAAGGATATTCCATTTAAGTGTGTTCATATCCCAAGTTACCATTATATTCTATATGTTGTTTTTATGGGATTTATGGTAATATATTGGTTACAAATAGGGTAATCAATTAGCATATATTGAAAAGGAACGGAATGAGCCCGTAAGGGGCGCCGCAGCTTTTAGGGTTTTCTCGTCGCCGCCCCCATCCTCCGCAGGGCTGCGTTTTCTTCCTCGGCTTCCCTGGCATGTTCGCGGTGCGGCGGTTCGACGGAGTGTGGTCTCGTGGGTGTTCTTCTGCCGCATGGATGGACACCGCTTCGGTGGGATTGGGGTCTTCTTCCAGTTTCTCCGCGACGTGGTGTCGCGATCTGGTGCGGCATCAGTGTCTTGGTCCTTCTCTGCGGCGATGGAGCCTTGTTCTGGAGCGCTGGGGTCAAGGCCCGCTGCTTCGATGGGGTCGTTCCTGTTCTACGCATCGTCGGGGCTTCGATCCGTTTCTTTGGGATCGGGATCTTGTTTCTCTGCGGTGGTGGGGTCTAGATCCGGTGCTTCTTTTGGTTTGTGTTCCACTACGGCGTGTGCTCGTTATGGTGCGACGTCGTCTTGCTGAGGCTTTGGGGTCACGCTCCGGCCTTCCAAGACTTACCTTCCTCTTCTGCGGTGGTGGCGGTAGCTTCGGTGGTGTGGAATCGTGCTCCTCTTCACAGCGAAGGGGTCATGCTTCAGTTCCGCGCCGAAGGGGTTGGTTCATTCCATGCTTCGAGCTCTATCCGAGGTACCTTGGTTGGTCTCTTGTGGTATCTGTGTGCAGGGATGAGGGCGGCGAAGGGTACTACTGTGATGATTGTGGGGTGCATTTGAGGTGATGTCTATGTTCCTTTGGATTGAAATTTGGTTGTTTGTGTTGTTTTGGATCTACTTCAATTGCTTGTCTGCTGCTGCTGTTTGCGGGTACTGTTTGGTTTGGAGGTGATGATGGAGTGATGAATTGGCCGTGGAATTGGTGATTTTTGGTGGTGCAAATGGTGTGGTTGGCAGTGATTCTATATGGAGCAGGGTGCGGCATCAGGGCAGACTGACCTTCGCTCTAGTTTCTTTAACATCCTTTTGTGGATGGATTCTCTTGGAGGTTCATCTCACTTCGCTGGACGGTTGGGCGAACTTTGTCTGAAGTTTTCTGATGGGAGGATTTGGGCTGGTGTCGATGGTCACACCGGTGGATGTTTGAGCAGGATGTCTTGGAGATTTGGTCTGTTTTTCTGATTTGTGTGCCTTGGTTCATGGTTTCTTGGCCTTGTTTTTGTTGTTTGAATGTGATTAAGTGATGAAAGGTGAAGTGGTGTCGTGGTGTTTTGATGGTGTGGTGTGACAATGTTGTGATGTTTGGTTTCTCACTTTTTCCTTAAAAGTGTTTGCATAATAAAACATTTAATTTTCAGTAAAAATTAGCATATATTCAGTGAAGTGTTTTTTATACATCTTTAAGGTGAAAATGTTTTCTTTAGGATAATGTTTTATGGTTTACAAGTTGTTTTGAAAAACTAATAGTTTTCCTTCTTTATGTATCCCTTATTGAGATTTTCATTCTCATCCAATATTTTTCAGAGGTCTTAATGATTAATAGTGACAAGGATGAGATCAAGGTGTCGTCCTGCTATCTAAAACATGGAACTAGACAAGTTTGTTTTAAGAGTTTTTGTTTTATGAAAAAAATTGATAGTGTGTAGAAGTGTCTACGTGTAATATTCATTTTTTTATATATAAGTTATGACCTAATTCCCTAAACATCTGAACATAAAAATATCCTCTATGTTAATAATTAACTTGTTATAACATTATGTAATGTTTATGTATGGGTCCTTAAATATAATGTCTTTTTATCAAATTTTTTTAGGGGAAAAATTTTGAGGATATATTGATTTCAATTGAATACATTTTTATTTTTAATAGAGAGTTTCCTGGTCTCCGTAAATATCATGTGGTTAATTTTTCAAAAAACTAAATTAATAGTGATATCATTATAAAAAATATCACTTATATAATGGTCTTGATTTAATTGTATGGATTTATGAAAGAAAATATAAGAGAATACAGATAAGGGTTCTCTATTCAACAATATTTCATAATGGGTTATAAGAGTCTTCTTTATGAAGGTAAAATATGGATCGTTGTGTGTCTGTGTTGATTATCATGAAGCTAGTATGATATTAATCAAGAACAAGTACCATCTAAATTATATTTATGAATTATTGGATCCACTATGAGGGTACCAATAATTCTTAAATTTTTCCTCCAATTTGGATATCATTAGTTAATTGTGAAAAAAGATGATGTACCTAAAAAAATTATTATACATCATATGGACAATATGAATTCACATTAATTTCTTTAAAACATAAAAAATACATACTAAATTCATATATATATTGAATTGGGTCTCCATATATTAACTTGATCAATTTTTGGCAGTCTTTATAAATGATATTCTCATATAGTCTAAGAGAAAGGTAGTGCATGAGCATCATTTGACTAATTATACTAAAGTAATTTATAAAGGATAAACTGTATTCCAGAGTTATCAAGTGTATAATATAGATATTGAAAGAATAATTCTTGTTAAATGTTATCAAAGGATTGAGAATATCTATATAACCACATATGAAATAGTCAATAGAATCATTTTCTAGAACAAAAACTACAATAGAGATCAATAAATTTCATTCATTGATTGGCTACAATTGATTATTTGTGTGAAATTTCATAGAACCATCAAATCTACTAACTAGAGTATCTAAAATGGAAGTAAATTTCTTATAAACATACAAATAATAAAAAAATATCAATTATTTTAAGATAATGAGATTCACTACACCAAAAAACACACTAAACTATAACGTGGAAGGTTATATGATATAATGAAATGCATTAGTAAATGTATTGGGATATTTCATCATGGAAAATGAAGTAGTGGAAGCTTATAACTGATCTGAATTATTTTCTGATGAAAAAATCACTTGATTAATGATATAGATCTAGTAGTATTAATATTCCTATAAAATATTTGGTGAAATTATCTATATAGTGAAATGTGTGATATGAATATTGAAAAAAAAATTATAGAGAACATGTTCACGTAAAAGGAGTTAAACTTTTACCAAATGAGATGGTTAGATTTGATCAGGGATTATCAATTCTCAATACATTACAATATTTGGAAGAAAAATATGGTGTATCATTCTCAGATTGGAAAAGATCATGATGCCTTATCCGTGATGAGTATTGGAAGAGACCCAACACAAAATGATTTGTAAATGATGAACTAGGGAATCATAAGTGGAGGTATGAAATCATTCCATTCCCAAACCACTACTCAAACATCTATTCCTCTAATGATTAATAAGGAATATATGGAGTAAATGGATTTAATTAGGAAGTTAATTTATATTATAGATTTGAATTTTGACATTTTTTGAAGTATAATATTTGGGATGAAAATACATGTTATATTTATAACATAATTGAGGAAGTATCTATTAAATGATGCACATCGACCAAAATTATCTCTTTTTCCTTGAATCATAAAGATGTATAAATATATAAAGGATGATTCCCAGTGAGATAATATAAATATTGAGATCATAGAGCATATATATCAATTCATGGAATGATAAAAAGTTATTGATGAATGACCAAGGTTTTTGGGGTTGATGTAACCATTACGTATACCTTTATGGAAATGAGATAACATCATCATGGATTTCATCATAGGAATCACAATGAAATATAAAGTCTATAATTATATTTGGGTCATAAATAACCACATTAAGAATTTGGAATATTTCATTTCTATTTGATAATAGTTCCTACTTGATCTACATTAATGGTATATTTATAAATGAAGTGTTATAGATTCTTGTACCATCAAGCTCAATTAAATCTAATCATTATCCATGGGATAGTTTTATATTGTAGAGTAATATTCAATATATAATTGATACAGAGTTGAGGATTAATAAACTTTATCATCCATGAATTGATGATTAATATAAATGATCCATTAAAACCCTTTAAGTTATATTGATATCATAATCGATGGAATTTAATGTTTTCTGTGATCAACACCTTCCTTGGTTGAGTTATCATATAAGAACAATTTCCATTATAACATTCTGATGGAACCATATGAGGATTTTTATAGAAATCTGTGTTTTACTCCAACATTTTGGAATGAATTCGTAGAGGATAATCTTCCACAAGAGGAGATTTCTTAGGATTCTATATTGAATATACAAACCATTCAATTTCAAATTAAAAATAAAAAAATTTAATATAAAATATACGAAATTATTCATCGATGTGATTTGGAGTATAAAGTTAATGAAAAGGCATTCCTCCTAATATCACGATGGAAGAGGGTTATAATATTCTTGGTAAATTGGAATGTTTATCCATATATACATTATCACCTTTGAAATCATTAATCATATAGGGATGATATCCTTTTTTCATTAACATCAACTAAACATCTCTCATGTGCATGATGTTTTCCATGTACCACATTGGAATAATTAAATACATAACTCTTCACAAGTACTAAACATTGATTTTTTATCTCTATAAAATTATATCTCTTATAATGAACAACCAATATGAATATTTTTTTTAGAGATAAAGAACTATAAATTTTTTACTCAACTTGTTATGATTCACAGAAGGAATAAGATACTTGTGAAAGAAACATGGGAACAAGAAGATATAATGGGACACAATTACCCACATTTTTTCATTTTAGTAAATAAATTTCATGTGTGAAATTAAATGAAGGGGTTAGATTGTAACACACAAGTATATTATTAATAATATGTCATTAAATAAATATTTAGTACAATAAATTGTGATACATTCAACATCGAATAAAAATGAAAAATTCTTTATTTCATTAGGGTATATGTTGGATTTTAAAAATCCATGACACAAAAATTTACAAATGACTCATGATATAATCATCACTTAGATATCCCATGTATATAATGCATAGAAATATTCCCCCATGCCGATTGAAGAAGTATATTGAATTTACATTTGTTAGAGGAATGTATATATACTATGGGATATAGATTACTCAGAAATATTTCCAAATATAGTAGAGTGGTGGTGAGAACCACATTATATGAGTAAGTCGTGGATTTAAAATATTTATTATAAAAAGTTTAAACGCCATAAAACAAATTTTTATGGATGAGACATTTATGTTTTAAGAAAACATCCTTCTAGTGTGTATATGCTATATCTGTGTGTAGTTTTATTTATAGACTTAAATTTGACTTGTTGTAAAATCCAAATAGACATAAAGATCAATCTTTATAGTTGTCATATGATTAGATATATTTTATCCACAATGAAAATTAAAAAACTAAAAAATTAAACACATGGATTTATTCCTTACAAAAATTGTTATTGATTTTCATATCAGAGGTAGTGGTTATTTTCAACTCATATAAATTTTACCTAACTATATGGTGCTTCACACTATTCTAAAAACACTCATCCAACAATCTAAAGTAATTTTACATTTTAATTGATAATTTTTGAAATCCAATATAATAAATTTTTTTCCTATGCTTGTAATTTTTTTATGATTATTGTATAGTGGGAAAATTGCATCATGTATCTCTTATATAGATGGGGCTTTGTAATAATGCTATGTAAATATTCTACATGGCCTCCCTACTTCACAAATTGATATATAGCCACTAGTTTCTCTATGGTCTCTAGTTTATTTTTATATGACTATTTTTAGGTAGTATTTTTTCCTTCATTCCTATAAATAAAAACCCACACCTTATGAAAAAAGAAAAAAAGACCAAGGGATCTTGTTGATAATTGAACTAGACTCACTCTCCAAATACTAGTCAAGTAGAGTTCATGAGTTTAAAAATAATGATGGGAATTCATAATGTAGTCCCATGATCTCTATCCATAAGTAAATCCATCCATATGAAATCACCTAATTAGGAAATCCCTCCATAGAGTAGTCCCTCCATAAGGAAACATCATGAAATGATATGTGAAAATTCAATACAGGGATCCTTCATGTAATGGTATATGATGAATCCTATGAAATTTTATATGTATCCAATCATATTTATAAGTACATTATGTGAATATATGTGATTTACTATATGCCAAAAATCATTTTCAGCCATCCATACATTGACCCCTTCAAAAAAATCCTATATAGATGAACCTGTGCAGACCCCCTTTGTATAGCTCATATGGGGAGCCCCTTTATTATAATCCTCTCAAGAAAATCATATGAGGTCGTTAGATAATTCATGAATATCCATTTCAGGGCCTCTTAATTGGTATAATCCACAAAAATGACAATCTCTATTCCTCAACAATTTATCGTGAAATTAGGGGGGGGGGGTAAAAAACATGGGAATCTTATATGGTGTAAGCACAAATCAAACCATCAATTTCAACTGAGTCAAGATTATCTTGATGGTACCTAAAACAAAGAAACTTCCTTGGTGTAATATCTAAATAATCATTCAATTACTACCATGTAAATATACTAATCATGATCATAATTATTCCTCTCAATTCTAGACACTCCTATGGGTTCTAGAAGCAAGGGAATGATCAATGTTTTAATCCTAGAAAATCTTCACGAAGCCCCTATATATAAGACCCTATATGGATTCCACTTTTTATATCTCCTATGTGGATGTTCCCCTCATAAATATCTCATGTATAAAATTATATGGGAACATTGTATCATTCATGAATTTCCATTTGGTTCATCTTAATAGGTGAAAGCCACACCAACATCCATTACAATCTCATAATCAATATAAACCGAAACCTTGAAAATATACCAACCTTGTTCAATTAATAGTAGATATGTGGATATAGATGAAACACCATGGAAAATATATTAGGTTAAATCCCCAACCAAACACTAATTTACCATTTATCTAAGATACTGTTCACGGTTATGATATTTATCTTGAGTGGTGATACATCTCTTATTACCAGATATATCCTATTTCGAAAATAGTGGGGGTGAAACTATTAACGGGAATATTACTAGGTGTGATCCCCAATTATACTCTATAGGTATCTTATTATGAGTAAAAAATAAACAAACCAGGAATTAATTTTGTGTGAGGATATTTCTATTAGTTGTATTTATTCACACTGAATCAAGATACTCCTCTTAGCAGCAAATTATAACGAACCGAAATTTTGAATAATTTTTTTTCTTATTAACTTTGTGTGTTATTTTATTTTATAATCAATAAAACTATTTCATTCAATAAAATGAGTATAATTAAAATAAGACCATTGGGTTTCGACTCTTATATTAATGTTGGTCAATAAGACTATTGGAAACTAGATGTTACAATTATTGTCTATAAGTACAAGTGATCTTGATTAATTAATATAGAAAGAGGCTTTGATGGCCCCTTATAGTAGTCTCAGACTGATTGAGGCACCTTTAATGGACCTTGGGAAGGAGGTATCACCTTTGGTATTTGCTCTGGACCAAACCCAAGCTGAACATCCTCGTGAGAAGCTGGAATGGAATCGCCTTCGTGAGAAGTTCAAGCAGATTGAAATCACTACTCGGGCAATGTTGGCCGATCGGCCCCAAGATTCTGTCACCCTAGCAGACCTTACTCTTAGGACCTATGCCGGTGTTATAAGGGGCTATGTAACGAGATTATAACATCCTTGTATATTCCTATGATTTAAATATAAAATGTGATTTCTTCTTATGGTGATGTTTATGAATATTTAAATGTCTGGATAAATATAGTATGCATATTATTGATGAATTTATAAAAAGGTATTTTAAAAATATTTATGTAAACCTTAAATAATTAATATTGTGTAAAGATTTTCCAAAAATGTTCTTCTACAGTTATGTTCAGTGAGAAATTTAGAAATTAATAAGATCAAATTAATTTTTGATGAATAGTAAATTATGAATAGTGATTTAATGCATATGTTTAGTAATGTGACCAAATGGATTATGTAACTTTACTTAAGATATTATTAATATAATTTAGACACCTTGATTATGTAATGTGATTCGATAAAATAGGTAAATAACTATTTTAGAAATTATTGGTTAAGTGTTATTTTTTTAGGGTGAATTGTGTTTTTTATTTAAAAATTTAATGAAAAATATTTAGAAAATTATTTTCGTAAAATGGAGTTCATTTTTGAAAGCAGAGCATCAATATTTGGTTAAGGTGAATTTTTGGGATTTTTTTTGAAATTGTTGAATTTTCAGTGAATAGTGTTTTTATTTACAAATTAAATTAAAATTTTTTAGAAAAATATTTTCATAAAATGGAGTTCATTTTTTAAATCAGAGCATCTATATTTGGTTAATGTGAAACTTTGGGATTTTTCTAAAAATGTTGAATTTTCCATGAATAGTTAAAATAATGTTTTTGAGTTTCGGGTGTTTAATGACATCATTAAGGATGTAATAATTATGCAATAATTTTGGTGGACTTATGAATAGTAAGATAAGGTATTAGGTTTCACAATTGGCCAATACCATGGGAAAATACCATGGGAAAGCCCATGGTTTTTCCAATACCACTGATGTGGTGTCCCTTGGCAATTAATGCTTTGTCCCCTAACTTCTCCTATAAATACCAAGCCTTTCTCTCATTCATTTCACTCCCATATCCCCCTCAACGAATCTATAGGCTCATTACCTCCCAAGGAGTCCTCCCAAGGTTCCCCAAAGCCCTTGAGGTCCCGACCATCCTGTTTTAAGCATTACGTTTTAAGGTAGGGGATCCTACCTCTCTCTTTCTTTTCAAGTACTCTCTTTTATGTCATTTCTAGAATGCTCCATGTTCTTATGTTGGAGGTTGTTATTTTATATTCAACATACTGTAATTTTTATTTTATTATGATTAGATACCCCGTTTTACTCTCATCAATTAATTTTAAGAATTTTTAAGTGGCGTCGTTAGGCTGCCGAATTTTTGTAAGGGATTCTTTCACCCTTCTCATTTTCAAATATCAACTTTCTTGTCAAGTATTTAAAGTTCCTTTTTTCCATGTTGGGGTATGATATATATATTCATAATAATTTCCTTTTTTTGTTCACATGATGATAGACTCTATTTAATCTCAACAATTCATTTTTTTTATGTTTTAAATGACGTCGTTAGGCTGCCGAATTTTTCATAAGAGAAATATTATTGTTGTCTTCCTTTCATGTTTTTCATTTCATATGGTATGTCCTCCAAATTTCATTACCATCTTTTTATATCCTATATATTCATTCTCTATACTATTTTATTGATCATTTATTAGTGTTTGACCCATTTCCCCTCTCTTTTCAATGTTTTCTAAAACCCTGCAACATAGCCGTTATATTACAGAATTTTCATCTCAAAATGTCTCTCTATTTTTCTCAAATTCTTTTATTTTATTAAGTGAATACTCAATGATCTTTCTTATATATGACTATTCACATTTATATCAAAAATGTTTATTTTAATTCTTGGATTTACATACATGAGACCCGCTTTCCTTTTCTGTGGGTTTAAAGTGAAAAAAAGATCACGTCTTTAAAGAAGTTTTTAAAATCTTATAACTATGAAATGAAACCCAATTCTTTTATGATATATAGGTTATTTATGAAATTATTTATTATGATATATTTGTCTCACATGATAATAAACACAAATCAAGGGTTCTCCCTGATAGCGCTTCAATGCATTGGGTAAAGAATTAATTTCTAGAGATGACCATTTTAACGATACCTTGGTGAATAACCTTGGTAATTTTTTTAATGACACCTTGGGGATGAAACATGGTGATATGAAAATTATTGTCTAAGTTAAATATTGTATCCACGTCTTCAAGTTATGAAATACATTATTTTCATTATGATATGCCTCATGATATCTTTATCATTCCTTAAAGTTATTTATCATGACATTAATGATGTATCTCAAGTTCAAATGTAAAATGTTTCTCTTGCTTCCATTACTGGGCCTTCTGCTCACCATTTCCATTGATGTATGCTCCCAGGTTATAAGATGATGTAATGAAATTGGGATGAACAATGAATAAGCCTTTAAAGAGTTTAAGTAGAATGTTTTATATCGTCATGTATTAAGTTCCTGGTTTCCAAGACACTAAACCTTAAAGATCCTCGGTTTTGTATAATGTAATGAATGTTTATGTGATAAAAATAAATGATTCTATAGTTGGTATCCAAGGATGGTTTTTTTATTTTTGGAAATTAGGATTTGAAAACATTACAATGTTTTTTAATTAAAATATTAAATATAGGAAAACATCCTGGTATTTTGGTGATGTATTGAGTATGTGGTTTCCAAATAAATACATCCCTATCTGGATAAGAACTAGTAGAGGTGTCTCTGGCATAGATGTACCTAGGAGTGAAAAATATGACAAGGGCTTTCGGGCTTGACCCTGGGTAACCTGGTGCACGACAATGGGCCTTGCTGCACTCATGGTTTGACACTCCCAGGGGATATGCTTTGGTAAATTCATAAGCTCGGTATAAACCATTATTAAAGGAACAAAGATAAAATAAAATAAATATTCAGATAAGAATATATGATCATGGATAACCTAGATTGGAACCTAATGGATCACAAGTTAGTATATAATTTTCTTATACAAGTTTATACTTTTATGCTTAAAGTTTCCTTTTCATGATTATTGGCTAAGTATTTAAGCCCCCTAATTATACTTTCTTTTCCTATTTAATAGAGGTAAATAGAAGAGCATGTCCCAACCAACAATGTGATAGGAAATTTGATGATTTCCCTTTTAATATGATAGAGACGATGAGAGATCATTTTTTACATATTGTGATTATTCCAAACCATCTATCAAAAATCACAATCAATAATTGGTACCTAGTTGAATTCCCAAATTCATCCAGGAAGAGAAAGATGAAGTCTCAAGGTTGTTCATCTGATAAAAGATAGAAGGGAAAGAAGACCCATTTTTCTTTGTGAAAAAAGTGTGGAAAGAGGCACCAAGGGAAATTTCACAAAGGAACCGAGATATGTTTTAAGTGTGGGATGATAGGGCATAAAGTATCTAATTTCTTTAAAAAATGGATAATGTGATGAATGGAGATATGGTTCAATCTAATGTACCTTATACTATTCAATGTCGTAAATGTGGAGAAGTTGGACATTATGCAAGGTAATGCTCTCTTGGAAGGGATGAGAAGCATGATGAGCATCAACAATCCGCAAGGGAAATGAAAAAATGCAAGTATTATGCTGAGATGGATCATGATGACTGAAGTACATGTAACTTCTTCGTAATAATTGTCTATTTCATATTGTATTTTTGTTCCTTCTCTATAAGCATATATTTAATATTTTCTAGGAACATAGAGTCACTACCAAATATTGTGTTATATCATTAAGGAAAGCATCTATTGTTATGTATCACATGTTGATGTTGTGAAGCTGTTCTTCTTGATAAAAAATGATTAGGGGATTAAAAGATGAATATTATTTTGGAAGATGTTCCCTAATTTGGAAAACCTATATGATCATGTTAAAAATAATACTACGTTATTTTCATTAAAAGTAAAGGTTGACTTATATTTTAAAGAATAGATAAATTTAAGGTGAAATTATGGTAATTTAGGTTACTTATGAAAATGATTAACCTATGTTGGGGAAAATGTGATTATGTTTGTTACATTTATTATAAGACGTTAAGAGTGGTTGATGTAGTTTGGAGATGAACGATAAAGTTTATCTTAAAAGACTATGTTATCAAATCCTTCTTATATTTGTGTTTTAATATTACTTTATTTTATTTTGAAGAACATTAAGGATAGTTATTTAGGGAATGGTCTATGTTGAGCTTTGGGTAGTACCGTGGAATTTTGAAGATTAGAAGTAGCTTCTCTTCCTATGGGGTTATTTCTTTTTGAAGAGTTATTTTATTTTAAACTTTCTGTTTTTTGTATAGTCTTTAAAGATAGAAGAAATAGATAGTTAATCTTTTGTGGATTATGTGATTCTCTAGAAGATGATTCTTGTGATTTTGATGAGACCATGTGTTTTTGAAAGCTCAATGTTTGGAGAAAAGATTAGTCTAGGTGGAACCTTATTAAGGGATGAAACTCAACTTAAAGGTAAGTATATTTCCTTATGTTTTTATTCTATGTAGTAAATTAATCCCTCAAAATTATAAAAAGGAACATAAAACAAAAACATTGTTGGTTTACATTTCCTACTGGGTAATCGAAGACCGTTTAACACTTCTTATGTTTGTGATCTTCTTGTGGTTAATTTTCCCCTAATCATGTTTTCTATCACTTTCCATCAGAACTTGACCCTTTGTTTTCTCTTCCATATCCATGTTTTCCTATATGAAATCCTAGTATGGGTTAACTTGTATGACCGTTGTACTACCTTTTATTTCTTATAATGTAATAGTTTTACTGAATCTTTTTCCGATGAGGGACATTCAATGAAATTTCCGAGCCTAATTTTAAAATTGAGAGGATGAAATTTCTTAAGGGGGGAAGATTGTAATGACCCGTAATTTTGAATAATTATTTTGGTTCCTAACTTTGTGTGTTATTTTATTTTATACTCAACAAAACTATTTCATTTAATAAAATGAGTATAATTAAAATAAGACCATTGGGTTTCGACTGTTATATGATTGTTGATCAATAAGACCATTGGAAACTAGATGTTGCAATTATTGTCTATAAATACAAGTGATCTTGATTAATTAATATAGAAAGAAGCTTAGATAGCCCCTTTCTAGTAGTCTTAGGCCGATCGAAGCCCATCTTACGGAACTCAGGAAGGAGGTAGCACCTTTGGGATTTGCTCTGAACCTAACCCAAGCCAAACTTCATCATGTAAAGATGGAACTGAATCGCCTTCGTGAGAAGTTCAAGCTGATAGAAATCACTACTTGGGCAATGTTGGATGAGCCTCCCCAATATTTTATCACCCTAGCACACCTTACTCTTATGTCCTATGATGGTGTTATAAGGGGATATGTAACAAGACCATATCATCCTTGTGTAACCCATTGATTTAAATAAAAAATGTGATTTCTTATTATGGAGAAGTTTGTGAATTTTCAAATGTCAAGATAAATATAGTTTTCATATTATTGATGAATTTTAGAAAAATGATATTTTAAAAAAATTTATATAAACCTTAAATAATTAATAATGTGTAATGATTTTTAAAAAATGGTTATCTACAGTTATGTTCAGTAAGAAATTTAGATTATAATAAGGTCAACTTAATTTTTGATGAATAGTAAATTTTGAATAGTGATTTAATGATTATGTTTAGTAATGTGACCAAATGGATTAAGTAACTTCCCTAAAGAAAGAATTAATATAATTGAGGTACTTTGATCAAGTAATGTGATTCAATAAATTAGGTAAATAACTATTTCAGAAATTATTGGTTAAGTATTAGTTTTTTCGGGTGAATTTTATTTTATTTAAAAGTTACATTAAAAATATTTAGAAAATTATTTTCAGAAAATGGAGTTCAGTTTTGAAATCATAGCATCAATATTTGGTTAATGTGAATTTTTGGGATTTTTCTGAAATAATTGAATTTTTAGTGAATAGTGTTTTTATTTAAAAATTAAATTAAAAATATTTAGAAAATAATTTTCATAAAATGGTGTTCATTTTTAAAATCAGAGCATCGATATTTGGTGAAGGTGAAATTTTGTGATTTTTCTGAGGAAGTTGAATTTTCGATGAATAGTGAAAATACTGTTTTTGAGTTTTGGGTGTTTAATGACATCATTAAGGATGTAATAATTATGAAATAATTTTGGTTGACTTATGAGTAGTAATATAAGGTATTAGGTGTACCATGTGGCCAATTCCATGGAAAAACACCATTGGAAAGCCAATGGTTATTCCAAAACCACTGATGAGGTGTCCCTTGGCAATTAATGCTTTGTCCCCTCGCTGCTCCTATAAATACCAAGCCTTTCCCTCATTAATTTCACTCCCAACTCCCCCTAAACTAATATCTGGTATATTTACCTCCCAAGGAGTCCTCCCAAGCTACCCCAAATCCCTCAAGGTTCCAACCTTCGTGTTTTAAGAGTTACGTTTTTAAGGTAAGGGATCCTACCGTTCTCTTTCTTTTCTAGTACTCTCTTTTATGTCATTTCTTTAATACTCCATTTTATTATGTTATAGGATGTTATTTTATATTCATCTTACTGTAATTTTTATTTTCATATTATTAGAGACCCCCTATTACTCTCATCAATTTATTTTAATGATTTTTAAGTGGCGTTGTTAGGCTGCCGAATTTTTGTAAGGAATTCTTTCACCCTTCTCATTTTCAATGTTCTACTTTCATGTGAAGTATTTCAAGTTCCTTTTTTCAATGTTGGGGTATAATATCTATATTCATCATACTATCCTATTATGTTCACATTATGAGGGACCCTATTTAATCTCATCAATTCATTTTTTTTGAAGTTTTAAATGACGCTGTTAGGGTACCAAATTTTTCATTAGAGAAATCTTATTTTTTTCATCCTTTCAAGTTTTTCATTTCATATGGTATGCCCTTCATATTTCATTAACATGTACTAATATCCTCTATATTCTTCCCCTACACTATTTTATGGATCATTTATGAGTGGGTGACCCATGTCCCCTCTCTTTTCAATGTTTTCTAAAACCCTGCATCATAGACGTTATGCTGCCGAATTTTCATCTCAAAATGTCTCTCTCTTTTTCTCAAATTATTTTATTTTATTAAGTGGATACTAAAAGAAATTTCATCTACATGGTTATTCACATATATATATCAAAATGTTCTATTTTAATTCTAGGATTTACATACACGAGACCCTCTTTCCTTTTCCATGGGTTTAAAGTGACATAATGATCACTTCTTTAAAGTAGTTTTTAAAATGTAATGACTATGAAATGAAACCCATTTATTTTATGCTATATAGGTTATTTATGAAATTATTGACGATGATATATGTGGTTCACATGATAATAAAGAAAAATTAAGGGTGCACCCTGATAGTGCTCCAACTCATTGAGTAAAGACCTAATCTCTAGTGATGGCCATTTTAATGATACCTTGGTGAATAACCATGGTAATTTTTTTAATGACACCTTGGGGATGGACCTTGGTGAAACGGAAATTATTGTCTATGTTAAATGTCATGGCCACATCTTCATGTTATGAAACACGTTATTTTTATTATGATATACCTCGTGATCTCTTTACCATGCCTTAAAGTTATTTATCATGACTTTATTGATGTATTTCAAGTTCACATGTTAAATGTTTCTCTTGTTTCCATTACTGGTCCTTATGCTTACCCTTTCCATAGATGTATGCTCTTAGGTTATGAGATGTCGTAATGAGCATAGGATGAATAATGAAGAAGCCTTTCAAGTGTTTAAGAAATTTTTTTTATGTCATCATGTATAATGTTTATGGTTTCCAAGACATTAAACCTTAAATATCCTTGGTTTTGTATAATGTAATGAAAGTTTATGTGATTAAAAGGCAGGATTCAAAACAAATACATGGGAAACCTCTTAGTCATAATCCCTAAAACTTACCATCATCTGACCGATCTACTAGGTTAGCTATTTTGGGGATGCTCATGCATAATACACATTATGTATCCCTTTTTATCCACCATTCATAACATAATAATCAACTCAATGTTTCCTTACTGTCTGATCCCTCTATAAAAATATAATTGTATTCTCCCATAAAAGGTGTCTGATCCTCTAATGCAGATTATTTCTCAAACTGAGCATGAATCATGGGGGCTTATAGAACTGATATTGTAATACGATAATTACAATAAATGTTCCTATATTATGGTCCTCTTTTTCACGTGTAATCCCTACTCATATAATTAGGCTATGTGGGGTTTGATTTATATTATCATAAGATACAAATGATTCCTCTTTGAGATCAATCCCAACACTAAAACACCAACCAACACCCTATATAGAAATAAATTAAATGTATTGATCCCTTGATTCTAGATTTAATCCAACATATCACGAATTAAAAATGGAATGATTGGTAACGTCATGTATATATAGAGGATTAAGTCAAACAAATGCTTTTGATTATATCATTAGAATAGGGGTAACCAATCCCACATTGGGATTTGGGGGTGATTCATGATTACAACATAAATCTAAAATAGAGTCCCAAATTTGGAATTTTTTCCCACCAAAATGTTGTGATGAGTCCAAATCCCTATGAAATTGAACAATTTGTTTTCTAGGATTTCACTCGAAACGTTCTAGTGAATACATTCCTTTCAAAAGAAGGTTTTAATTGTCTCAATGTGAGTGTGGGTAGGAAATCTAGTAGAGATGGATGTCATTCATATCAATAATACCTCCCATGAGCTACCCATATGAGAACCAATCCATAACGGTGTTTTTCATCGATGCGTGATCCCAATTCTATAAGAAAATAGAGAGGAAATAATGCATGTTCTTTCCATCTAAATTTAGGATTCTAGAATGAGAGCATGTTGAGGGAATAAAACCACTAAAACTCTAGATTATGCTGATGTACCTAGTATAATAATCTACTTGGAGGGACATTGGAGTATCTTGACAATGGATCAAGTCTGATTTCTGAATACCTCTAGCCAAATGATTCAAACATACACATAATTATCCTTTGTGACAGTAGAATCCCAGGGAAAACTCTAGACCCAAGGAATGGAGATTTTTTATCAGTTTAAAATTTATAATCACCTATAGTGTTTTCAAGTGATCGAGAATTAATTCGTATTCCAAATTATCCTCTTTGATAATTCATACCTCCAATATCATGTTTCACATTAGTAATTTTCATCATTTTTTGACCAACTCAGGATCCAAACCATGACACTTCTAAAAAGTACATGGGTGTATCCACATTCCCAACCCATCAATTAACTAAACATAGTGAAACCATTTATCATGGGAGAATATATATCATCTCGAAAAAAATTATCATGGGTTCAATAGATAAATATTATGTTTCTTGGGGGAAGAAAATACTTTTGTATGGTCATCAGAATGAATATTGCATACCTCCTCAAGATGAACTTCTTCAACGTGAGATGGTTTATCAACCCATAATGGTAAAATTGAGCCACCCCATCCAAATGAATTTATATCAATAGGCCCATTATAATATTTTACCAGTTGATTACCATGTGTTATTACAACTATGAAAAAATCATCTACCTTTTAAAGAAGATCATCATAGGGTTGTTCTACTTAATATATCCAAATAATTACTAGATTAACGTATTTCATGGATTGATTTTCTAAATGGATAACATGAACTCGTATAACCAAATAGGAATAAATATATTGAGGGATTGTTTTTGAATCCTTATCCACCCATATTATATAACCCAAAAATATAAACATGTTATGGAATGGGTGGCCAAAAAAAGAATCTCACCCATTCTATTTATATTACATCCCAATGCTGGAAACCCCAAAATAATAAAAGGATTCCATGATCAGATTCTTTGTAAAAAACATTGGAGGCCCACCTTTTCTTGTTGTAATAAACATGTAGCTAGGCCTTTCTCAAGATCGGAAGATATCTATAAATAATTGTTGTCACATTTTAGCTCTACATTGATAAAAAAAGAATCATTGACCTCTAAAATTATATGTGTTGGGAAAATGAAGAAGTTAGGGATTTTATAGATAGATGTATGGGTCTGAAATTTTCTATTGAAATACTAATTCCATAGTAATATTATCTATAGATTAGTGTTGAAAACATATAGGACAAAGTGTAAATGACTCTTATTCAAGGGATATACCTTTGGTGTATCAAATATTTTGAAACTATATCACAAAGTATAATGGATTATATTCTCCAAACCATGGATGGACATTATCAATATACACCAAAAAAGTAATGGAATCTTGTGAAAGTTGTAGGATATTTTGTCTCCCTCACGCTAAATAAGATTAGGTTATTTTTCCTTAAAATATGTAAGAATAAAATTTATTCATTCTATAATGATCAGGTTCCTGATACTTATCAATTTCATTAGAACACACCCTGATCATTATTCTAGAAATTAGGACTCTAGATGAAGAAGGGATGGATGACCATATGAATTATTTATGTTACAATTTTATGTTAGGTTACACAATCGATGAATTCTTCATCATCATATATTTGTTAGAGAATATAACCTTTTAAGCTTAAATTACAATGGATAATTCCTTGTGAAATGTGGAATAAGTTTCATGCATCCTTCTAAATAATAAGAAACAGTGTTTATAGGAAATATCCCACCTAACTGTCCAATAGAAACCATCCCACCAATATTTCAATGTCTGTTGTCCCACCAAACGATCTAATAAACATCGAACAACCTAATGTATAAAAAACAACTGACCAACCATGTGGTGTGTTGAAATTAAAAGGATCACTTGTTCACCAATTTATCAATCAATATGGTATCAACCTGGTATGAATACATTCTACTTGGTTTTTATGTACACTCTATTGATGAGGTTGATTATAAAATATTGTATTATTCTGATCCCCAACAGGTTATATCCGTCTCTACTCTAAGAATTGGTGAGGAAGGGTCCAATAATACACTATATACCCCTATCAAATGCGATATTTTCATTACTGATGCCTAATTGTGGAAGGATGATGAAGGATATTCCAAATATCAACTTCTGATCTAATATTTATGGTCCATTTTAAGACTACCGTCCTCACTTACCCATCATACCATTGAAAAATTAAATCATGTAAATAATTCTTCTACCAATTATCCCCATATGATAACATGACCTTTTTTCAAAGAACAGATAACACAGTTGACATAAGAAAATAAGGATCTCCATGAATTAATTATGCAGTTGAATCATTGATCATTTACCCATGATGTATTTTCATCATAATATTACATAGGTCCTATTTGTATTGATGTAACCCATCTCTCATCAATTTCGTCATTTTTAATATTTTCAATGCATTCAATTGTGAATTCCAATCCTTGTTCATCCTTACCTAGCCCACAAGGCTGGGGGAATTTTCATATTTTACACCTTCTCATCAGGTGCATTCTAGATGTTGTTTGACAATAGCAGTTTCCATAGAGTATCCACAAGAGTCAGAGTTCCCAATTTTATAGGATACATAATCGGTGTTTGGGGCCTCTAATACATCATATTATTCTCCCAAATTGATTATGGTCAAATAACTACCTCCACATAAAAAATTCTACAAAATTCCCAAACAATTATTTCAATATTTAATAGAATGGGGAATTAGTGTTGTCATACATATATTTATAAAATAAAATATATGTGTATTCCTTCTAACAAGAGTATATTCTCGATTATTTTTCATATTCCATTAAAAATGATTTGATTGACCTCCCACAAATTAATGGGCCCGAAGAATAAGATTGTAGATAATATCCAAAATTTTTCTTCTACAATCTATTATTAGGATATAAAACTGATAGGTACATTTTAATCATTTATATGATTCATAATATGGTATATGTGGAGATATTTGAGACAATGACACCCATGTCGCCACATCAGTTTCTTGCACATATTGAGAAAAACACATAATGTATAATAATGCCTCTAGGTTTCAAATCTCTCAAATATAAGCAAAGTATGGTCAATTAATTTAATTTTATGTATGTGGATGCATACATTTCATGTTACCTGAAGCATCAAATTATTGAGCTTATGATGATCAGGATACCTAAGGAGGCCACCAAAAATGATCAACCCAAATATTGTCCCAAACCTATAATTTTGGGACAGATATTCTGACTCAACCAAGAGATTATTATTTTTGTTGATTTATGTCACATATGTACATAATCATACACCCCAAATATATATCACATCACTTCATGATATTCAACAATTTAAACTTCTTGCACTTTTTCTAGATTCTTGACTTTACACTTTTAGAAAATGTCCTTTCCAAAATACATTAAATTGTATGGTTCCTTGTCCTCAACATAAGATATTAAAATCCATGTTAAATTTACATTAAACATGAATTTAAATGAAAATGGTTACTTCCCTCTCACACAATTTAAAATCATTTTATTCATTATTAATTTCATACGAGGACCTCATTATTATTCCAATCACATCCCACAACCATTTTAGGAAGTATGTACAACTTGACACCTAATTTCATGGGATGCTTAATTATTCCTTGATACACTGTCTCTGATATAAAAAAATTATTTCTCATTGGTGAGACTATATTAACTATAATTATATTTTGGGGACTCAATTATCACCTCAAGATTGTTATTACTAGCTAATGAACATCGTTTCTCCCTCACTATTAGGCAAGTCCTTGTGATCCTAAATTATAGAAACTTTTCATCCTCACTGTATGACGTTAAACTATGTATCCAATTTCTGGACAACATAACCTCTAAATACAGATCCTAATATTAGAGTAGCATAATGTTAATCAACATATCATCCAAAGATACCCTTGCCATATGGTTACAAAATACACAGTCTAGGTCTAGGATTTAATACCTCAATCAATAGAGTGAAACATGTCCTTGTAACAGGATAGTAAACTACCAGACACTTTTTCCTCGGCACATGAATTTTAAACTATGAGGTTTATGCTCCAACACCATAACCATGAATCATTTAAATTGATCACTAAAAATTGGTGTAAATAAAAAACTATGATTCTCAAATACATCATAGTTTCTTTATCCATTTTTTATAATTTTTAAAAGAACATTTCTTTTAGATGTGATTCAATCAACCCACCCAAATAGCATATTTATCATGTGATGGTATAACTATAAAAATTGCATAAAACCTTTGAACACCCATTGATACACCTATCCTACTTTACATATTTTGATTCTTGAGTCAACCAATTATTGAGTCAATAAAACCCACTTATAATCCCAATACATTGAGTGGAACAGTCATCTTGGTAATCTATTTCCTATTAAAATTAGTGCTGGGGATTGAATGTTCTGAATGGAGACGTATTGTATTTTATGGTGAATATAAAATTCACATCCTAAGCATGTGATGTAAGATAATTTGAATGTTTTATTCTTGGATTATAAGTCTACCTGAACCATATGTGTAATACTAGTATTTTCTTTGGAAATGACTCTCCCACTCCCAATAGTCTCTCTTCATTGATCTTAGAATTATTTTTCCACAATTAAAGATGGTCGTTCTACTTCTTCTAGTCTAAATTATCTGATTAAAACATGTAAATACATGATTTCCTTTACCAAAATTCATATGATTTAACAGATAATTCTTTCCCAGTAGATTATGCCATCATACACTATAATTAATTTTAAGAATCCATCAAGTCTCACAAGAATAAACTACATAAGGATCAAGTCCACCCGACAAATAATTAAACAATATTGAACTATTTAGTCAATGAGACCCACTTTACATATGTTAGAGTAAGATATATGTATGTTCTCCCAGTATATATTCATTTATCAATAAGTTTCTATAGTGTTGAGAGTGCCCCCTACAAGAAAACACACTCAATCAACAAATGGATTCTCAAAAGATTATTTGCATAATCTTTACATCGGTTCACCTTGTCTTGGTAACATTATATCAAAATAGACAATCAGTCATATTTACGATATGACATTAAAATACATGTCCAACATCCTCAAGATAATACATTAAAATACATGGTTTACATTCTTATCGTATGATGTAAAAGTTTATTTTCTCATGTCCCTCGACTGAGACGACCTCCAATACCTTTGAAGGTATCCCAACATACATTGTCTTGAACTAAGTCTGACTTGATTCCCATTATGGGGATACATATTGATTCCCAACCCTCCTATATCTGGCCCCCTTAAGAAATTCTTCCCCATCTGTGAGTTTTCATGTGCTAGTAATGGATCCACTTAGGTCCCTGTATTTTTTAATTATATGATTTTCTATGGTTATCAGTCTCACCTCCTCACAGTCCAAGCTATATGAACTTTAATATTACCATCTTGTGGCCTTTTCTACCTGACGATAAATTAATGTTCCTCTAATGGTCATGGATTTAAGACATTGAAAGGAAATACCATTGTTTAATGATATTCAAAAATAAATTTTAAAAATCAAACTTCCTTGAAAAATGATATCAATATAAGTGGCCATTGTCCTGGTTACATGACATTAAACTATACGAAATTAATCCTAGATATATAACACATGGTCTATTATATGTGACCCATTACCAACATGAGATTCAGATCCATATGAAAGTATAAAGTATGTGGTCTGTATCTATAAATCAATTGCAGGGTAGTATAATCTATTTCTATGAAAAACTCAATTCTTCTATCTTGGGTACTAGCAATAGTGATTCATTTTTTTCTAATCACATTCTATGATTAAATATGAAAATGAACCTCCCCTATGTATGAATTTGATTAATATACGGGAATAATTTCATTTATAATGGATTTGATTTATATTCTCTACAAGACAACCATAATGTAATGGGATACCGAAACTATGACCAACATCATCCCATTTTCTCTAAATAATCATCACTTTTAACCATGTCCCACTGTGAGAGAAAAATATTTATTGATGTTATATAGTTCAACAAATTGAAAATACAATCCATATATTCCCTAAAATGAACTCTAATGTGGTTATAAGGATTTTCTATTTTTCACCTATTTCCAACACTGAACATGAATCATGTTAGATTATATAACATATATAGTCACTCTATATAATGTGATTTATATGAATATTTATTCAATAATAGGGTACTATGGTTAGTATTCATGAGGTTAAATTACCTAAACAATGTCCTCAACAATATACTTTAAACTTCCTAGAACCAATATCCTCATCACAAGAAAAAAATGAAAGGAATTCTTCTCCACTAGAAGATAATAGAAATCATGCAGTTCATGTGGAAAACAATCCATCGTAGGTATCTTAATTCAACATGGGTTATCCCCTAATCATCTCTTATTTCTCTCCCCAGGAAGGACTCATGTGAGTTTAGATATTAGAAATGATTATTATAATTTACATGATTAATAATAACCATGAAAAATGTAATGGAATGTTTAGTCCTTCCAACATGATCATAAACTGATGATTTTGTCCCACTAATATTTTAATATTTCTTCCCTGCATGAAAGTTGAATCCATCTCGAACCCTTTGAAAAAAATGTGACTAAGCCTGATAATAAAATTATAATTACCCTACTTCTGATTCAAATATATATAGAGGAAATTTTCATATAAATATCTACATATGGATTGAGTATAATTTCGTTGAGATACATATTGACTCTTGGATTTCATATTCCAGTCCCAACAACATCATTTTTTTCCAAGTTGTCATTCCTTAAACAACAAAATTTCTTGGTACAAGTTATGTGACATTAAAAATTTGAAAATACTGGTCTATGTTGTGTGATTGTGAACATTTAAAATATTTATTCAGAATTGAGACACCTTAAAATATACCCCATTGGGGTCCATGTTGAATGACCATAAACATAAAATCAAAACATTAATAAAAAAATTTCAGGATGAAAACCCATAAAGAATATCCTATTTAATGTCAAGTATTTAAGGTATATCATATTCCCAATTATACATTTGGATAAATTTAAAGAAAAATAAAATGGAGGAACAATGAATGTGGGGTTTAAAATGTAATTCCTATAAAAGCATAGCTTCATTAAGTGGACCCATGGGCTAGGAAAGTGTTAGTGTGAATTTTCATTTCCCATAGATAGTGAACCAAATCTAAAACAATGGTAACATTTCATTATTGGACACATTACTTCTTCATATTGAGTGTACTACCCTTTTAAATAATTTTTTAATCAATAATCTGATGATGTATCCCATCCCTACGAAGATGTGTTTAATATATGGAAACAAACCCACTAGGGTTTCATGCGAATCTCTCTCTCTGTCTATTCTGACTCCTCCCAGATATCTTTCTCCTACTAATCAGATGTTCTGTATCACCTCCCTATTTTCATCAGATCTCCTTCAATTCTCCCTGGATTGTTGTTTGGAGTCACATGAAGTGGATTTCTCTCATTTGGACCCAATGCCATTGGGCATCAAAAAAGAGATCAAGGTTAGGTGGGATTCCCCTCAAAGGCTTCTGTTACTCTCCACTTTTCAAGATGATTTGGATCCATGTTCTAACCTCCACTCGTTGAAAAATAGATTCTCTGTGGATAATGATGCTGAGGCATCCTTCATGAATAAGGTTCTTTCTCCAAAACAAGATCCTTAAAATATCGAACCGACATGGCCTATCAGTTAATCCAGTTCAAAGGAATAAGGTTTTTTTAGGATACCAATATGTTCTAACACATCTGGTCTGAAAGGATGGAGGTGTACAGATTAATGGACTATCTGATTATATAGTATGCACGGGGCATGCGATCCCAATAGAAGCATTCATTTCATGGCACAGAAACCAGAAAACACCATGCGTCTCTCATTTCAATCATCAAACCTAAAAAATCTAGAGTCATGATTCCCCTCCTAACCAAGTGAATGGTGTTTTATATGTTTTTGCATGGGAATTAGAAATTTTTTTACATATAGATCTATTAGAAGTAACAACAACCTTTTGAAGCGGTGACTATCATGTTGTAGTGTATTAACATAAAGATATCTAGAAACGGCTTGGAGGATCTCTTTACATTTGACTGTGCAAGTACTAATCCCACTCAAAGGATTGAACTTTTTCAACATCTAGAATCCTTTAATTTAGGCTCCCACGTGTGGTTTATTGCGGGAGAGTTTTATGAAATTATAGACCCCTTAGAGAAAAGTGGTGGAAGAGTTGTAAACATTGGAATCTCACATGTCTTTTAGGGTCTTTCATCCTCTACTGGCATGATGGTTCTTGGATATATCAGTTCCATGTCATCCTGGTGTAATAACCACCATGGAACCAACCGTATCTTGAGTTGGCTGGACAGGTTCTTCAATAATATCCTGGGATTGGATTCTTTCCCACACACTACAGTTACACACATGACCCATTCTCTCTTATATCACACACTACTTCTTGTTGATCTTAAGTGGGATGTATCTAACAGTAATTTTTTTCAGTAATCAATCATCTGGCATCAGGATGATTCTTTATTACAAATGTTTAAGGCTTTATGGGATCAATGGTTAGTCGAATGGTCTTGGTGTGCCTTGATGAAGCGTCTTAAATGAATTAACGTGAATTTCAATGTCTATCTGGAAAACAAACCTAAGGATACTACTGGGATGGATAGTATTCAAAATGAGATCGATAAAATGGAGGAAGATATTCTTCATGACATGGATTAGAATACCTTCATTCTCCTCTATGATAAAAAGGAAGATCTTACTAAAAGGCTGCAAGATATTGAGTCTATTCACAAGTAGAGGGCCTGAGTGAGATGGTTTAAAGAATGGGAATGAAACTCTACCTTCTTTCATCCATGCATGAAGGAAATGAAGAGTATGAATATTAAACAGAGCCTCAAAAAGGTGATGTTCACCTCATACATGGAGGTGGCAGGAAAAATGTTATTGGAACAATTTGTAGGTATCTTCGTCAGGGACTCGATATTCACATTTGTTCACAATTGAAATGATCAAACAATTGAGGAATTCTTGGGATGCTTTCTCTGTTAGGTGGGGAAGTCTGATAATGCTCTTCTATCAGCCTCTCCTTCTGAGGAAGAGATATAGGATTCAGTTCTGAAGATGCCACAGGAAAGTGCACCTAGACATGATAGTTTTATAGCATCTTATTATGTGGCAGCATGGGAGGGGATTAGACAACTGGTGTTAGATGATGTTTGGGATTTATTTAGAGGAGGATCATTGAGCATGGATAATTTATCTTCTAGAGTGGTTCTAATTCAAAAGAGTAGGGACCCCACAATCATCCAACATTATTGGCCCATTTGTCTGTGCAATGTTTCTTATAAAATTTTGGTCACCATTATTTCAAGAAGACTAAATGGGGTCATTTAGAGAATTATTTCGAGAGAAAACATGGTTTTGTGTAGGTATGGAGTATTATAGGGGCTGTTGGAATTTTTAGTGAAATGGTGAATGATTTTCATAAAAAAACATGGGTTTAAATGTTATGTTTCTAATCGATATAGACAAGGCATATGATAAAATAGAGTGGAGTTTCATCCTTCAGATGATTCAAAACTTTAGTTTCTAGGATTTTTTTGCGATTTATACTTCAAGTTATTTTCTTCTCATAGGCTTTCTCTGTCCATCTATAATAAAATCTTTGGTTTCTTTAAATCACTTTGCAATGTCTGACAATGTGATACCCTATCTCCTAGTATCTTTATTTTGTCTCAAGATACATTATCCAAGAACCTTGTAAATGAGTTAGATAACGGAAATATTCAACCCTATATCTACATGCATGGTTTTTAAGGTCCCTCTCACCTTATGTTTTCAGAAGACATTTTGTTTTTTACTAATGGGAGGTGAAGGTCCCAATCAAAAATCATGGAGATTATGAACACTTATGGTCAGTTGAGTGGACAGACAATCAAAACAATTAAAATTCATGTTTTTATATCAAATAAGTGCTCTTGTTGAATAATTATATATATCTATAGCCTTCTCAAATGAAAACGGAAGATACTACCAATGTTTATGTTGGTGTCCCAATCGCATGTGGCCGTATCAAGAGGCTTTATGTTGATGATATTATGGACCATCTACTATGTAAGGTATTCAAATGGAATAATAAATTGTTATCCTTTGGTGGATAAGTCACCTAGGATAATAGTTTTCTCTCCATTATCCATATGCACGTCTTATCTATTACAAATCCCCCCAAAGGCATTGTGGTTATAATGGAAATGATTTTGAACTCCATTATTTGGGACGCCAACAATGCAGACCACTCTCATTGGGCCTCCATGTCTCGATTGGCCAAACCGATGGTCAGGAGGGGGCGGGTCAGGCATCAGGACAAAAGTGAAACCATGCAGGTAAAGTTGGAATGAGATATTCTGGTGAGAGTCATTTTGGGAAGAGGCTTTTAGGGTCCAGAATGGTGATCCATGGGAACTACCTAACCACCATGTAATTTATCCCACATGGCTTGCACGGTGCATGTTTTATCATCTTGAGTCTCTATAGGATTCCAACTAGGGGGATTATTGGGTATGGAAATATTAATTTCTGGACAAATAACTGGGCTGGAGAAAGGCTTGTGTTTCCTAATTTTCCTTTTCTGGATATCTCATTTAGAAAAGTGACTATGATGCATGACCAATTTCATGATACTCTCAATTCTAACTTGATGAGAGTGTTCCAAGGAATTTTTGTGAGTAACGTACCAATACAATGTTTCTTTATTGAGTCCAATTTGGGTAGTTTTTATTTTCGCGATTACAGGAGTTTATTCGATTAGAAATCTATTCTGGATGAATGGTCTACCAAGATGTGGTGCTAGGAGATCACAATGAAGATGAGCTGCATTCTCTAAAGCATTATAAAAAATTCCATCCCTATTGACGAAAACATTCAGAAAAAGGGTATCCCCCTGGCCTCCTGCTACTTTTGTTGCATGAATCTGTAGTTGAAGTCTACACTCCATCTATTCATCCAGAGTAGCTGGGAGAAGTAACTTTGGTTTTAATTAACACCTAACACATATCGGGACATAGAGAACATTAGCTTAATTTGATTATTTTCTTCCTGGTTGGTTGGTATGGACTCTATGGTCATGGAACAAAAAGGATGGATGATCATCCTTATCATTGTTTGTTGGACCATCTAGGAGGACCAGAACCAAGCTCTCCTCTACTCCAATCACTCCCTTCTTTTCCTACATAGGAGATTTAGGCGTCTAGTTCTTGAACTGATCCCACTATTGAAAGGGTTTGTAGAGTCTATTATGATTTTCAACCTTCTTCATTGGCTAGGATCAAATCATAAGGTTAAAGTACTTTGGGTCAGATGGGTGGCGCCATTCGGTGGCTTGAATCTAAACATGGATAGCTCTTTCATGAACGAGGCTATAAAGGGTGTTGAGGTTCTTATGATTTCATTGGGTTTAGTTGTTTTGGGGTTCAAGGCATTTTATGGTCCAAAAAGCTCATTGGTTGTGGAATCAAGGGTTCTCTTTTAAGATATCATGATATGTTGGAGATGTGGGCTCGCGATGGATGAAGTCAAATCAGACTCAGAGGTTCTAGTGAAAGATGTACAGGGATGTCATACTGTGTCTTGGGTGTTAGTCCACATGTTCCACAAATGCAATTTATAGTCCTATATGGGGAAGATTCTTCATCATTGTTGGAGGGAGAAATTTTTTGCAGCAGATGCTCTAGCTCGTAGAAGAATCCAGGAAGACACTCTTTTTATTTATGATTTTCTAGGTTCCCTTAATATTGAATGCAAATATTTCATACAGGGTGATACCCTAGCCATTAACCACTTTTGAACTCCTTGAATCCTTGTTGTAGTTCTCTTCACCCTCCTCTATTAATAAAAATTTTGTTTCTGTCAGTCAATCATCATAGTTCTATCATTGATAGTAAAATTAATAGAAACTATTGGTTGATCTAAATGGAAACCGGAGTAATTTGATGTTAAATTACATATTTTACACATGAGAATATGAAGTACACCACAAGGGATGTTTTCTCCTAGAATAAAGATCCACATGAATCCCAGGACATATCCCCTGACTATGTGTGTTAATAACCGGTCAACTCATACCAGTCTCCCATTTCTGATCATGGAATCAGTTTTCGTCCATTAATAGTGGTAATTCTACAATTTCTAGTCTCCATTTGAAATTATCACATGAATTCATGGGATATTATTTACACGATATGCTACCCATTAATTTAAAGTGATTCATGTACACTCAATGTAACACATTCATGCAATATTCCCACTATTAAAGTGTTATTATGACATTATAGTCATGAAATCCTTCCTATCTCAGTGTGCGTATCTTTTAGAGACCCCAAATAATTGATTCAAAAGACTCTTTTGGGGAACAATTACATGCCAAAGGGTCTATGATTCATGACCATTAGATGAATTCCTCATATTATCAAGGGTATTATACATTAATATAGGTCTTTCCACTCTAATCAATTTTGTCCTTTCCCTCACCATGCGGACTTCCACATTCATTAGATCCATGTTGTTTAGCATAAAATATTAGCAAATCAAAGACTATGAATTATTTCTATAAACTGTATATACCAATTAATGGGGTTTTCTAAAATAATGCTATTGGGAACACAATTCATGTCCATTTTATTTTACTTTTTTCACTATATAAAACACCATACTTTGATTCAAATATGCATGAAATTAAAAATTATCTTGAATTGTTTAACTTGAAATAAATTAAACTAAAAATGGAAAGAGAAATAATACTCACCTATTTGAAAACCCACAAAGAGAGGCCTAATTAAAATCTGATTTCTTATCAAGCATGACTCTATATTAGTGGACTAGGAAAACGTTAGTGAAAAAATAAAATGATATAAAGATAATGTGGAATTTTATTTATTTCTAGTAAATTGAAACCAATGATCACAAGGACTATTGATCAAGAAAAAAATTATAGCACATAATTTATCCTTAAGACCTATGAGAGGGTAGAATTCCCTTATTTTAATGACTAATTAATACTTGATGCATGGTGTATCCTTCAGGACCTTTGTAATGACTCTGGATATTCATTATTAATAAAATACCTTTTTTAACCCTTCATTTTTGTGGAACCTTTTTTTCGTTGAGGCAGAGGGGCATTGGGATGCATTTTAGGGGTTTATGGGTGTTTTGGAATGTTTCTATCAAAACAAAATAAGGCCACACTATAGCCATTAGGACCACACTGTAATGGACGGTTGCACCTTATGGTTGGTTGTTACGCTGCATATGGTGGATGGGTTCTATTGTGCCATAAGGTCTACACTATATTTTTAAACATGTAAGGGAATTTGATTAGGCTGAAATATGGTGTCTGATACCAAATCATAGAATACACATCCTTGTCAGTTATAATGGGTCTTTAGTCTTTGGTCTTATACAAAATTCAATGATTTTAATGCCTTTTTTTATAATATAGATTTGAGTTAATTAAAGGGGATGGTGAGGAAGGATATAACATGGAAAATCCTCATGGTTCTCTTATAAAAACCTAGTTCCTCCTCTCTTTTATGTGTTATCCTAGTATTCAGAGTAGCTATATATGAGATACACACTATATCCCAACCATGTATTCCATAGTAATGTACATGCCAACTTCATGAAAGGTTGAAACCCTTCCTTTGATCTGTATATGTTTAATTCCTTTACAATAACCCCTACCTACACCATGTTGGTCCCCTTAATTCCATGTAATTATTCACCATATTCCCTAGAAATCTTTCTTCCATTATGTTGTAAATCTTCTGAACACCAATACACCATTGTGGGTGATCATTGCACCATGGTGTTATCTCTATCACACCTTCACATTATAGGCTTTACAATTTATCTATAATGACCATTCAAAACCAATCACCCAGAATTAAATTGTTTCCCCTTGTCTCATTAGACAATTTCCTTCCCAATAAGAATTAATATGCTGATTTTGAGGTTCAAAGAGTCATTAGATCGAGGTACTCTTTTGGAAGGTGGGATTGTAGGTAGAGTAACAAAAAACATGATAGGCATTGACATCTACTGGGAAAATTGTGAGGTATGAATTTCCGTACAATAATGGGCCTTATTTATATGATTTTATATTTATGTGACGATATTATGAACTAACCCAAACATATTTTGAGATACATTTGGTACTAGGAGTTGTCTATGTCTTAGTTGATAATGATTAGTGATTATTGTGTGGATCCTTTCACTGATCTTGTTTAGACTTATCATTCTATTATATAACATATACATTTGTGTGCTTTAGAGCATGTATAGTTCTACTATAGGTACAATTCTTTAATCGTGGTTCCTTGTGGTTGAGAGTTATGCAATTATAATTCCATTAATTTTGAGCATGGATACCCCAATAGGTGGAACATAATATATAGATTGTTACCTAACCTGACATGTCCTTAATAAACCCTTAAGGGTTGGATTGGTAATCCCTATAGGGAGAAATGATGTGTCTCCTGATGTAAGGTACTGAGATACATTGGTAGATCATCAATGTTGGGAGTAATGAAGACTAGGGGCTTGTTACCCAAATAGATATAGTACTGACATCCTTAAAGGCAGGCATGGCTACCCTTTTAGAGGGGAAGTAATAATGTCTTACTATATGATACAATCCATGGAATCTTATGGAAATTTGTTGTAGGTTATAAAAAGGATATGATGAATGATGATCAAATTGAAGGAATGTATTACATTCCTATGAAAAATACCAGAATGATGTGATGAGTTTTGTACCTGATGGAGGTACATGGCTTGTTGGGATCCTCACCGGTAATGAGCAGAAGCAGGTGGGGTCAGAGTTCAGGGAGTCTAGGATAATGCATGATGACTTGACATAGGTATATTTGATTGTATAATTATCATTTATTATGGCATAATCTAAATTATTATATATATTTTCACTTATGTCAAGGACACATTAGTGGTTCCCTACTGAATATTATAGTCACACTCTAATTTAGAATTTCAATGTGATGGTATATTTCAGGAATAGAGATCAGATGAATTTAATGGGCCTTATGGTGGATGTTTGGAAAGTAGAGCATGGATATAGAGTTAAGTTTACCAGACTCTAGTGGAATTATTATTATTGTTGTTTAATTTTTTATATTTTATTTTCTAATATTTATACTCTAGATAATAATGCCACTTTATGTCTGACTTTTATATAAATCTACTTTATTCTGTTTCCAAATGTACCCGGATTATTTATTATTTTACTATATACTTACCCTACTCAATGACATGATATTGAGTGTATATTATCCACACCATCAAACATATACCCTCACCGCTAATCACAAACCTCTAGCGTATGAGGAGGCATGAAAGTGGTCATGGAGCACATGGCCTAAATTTTGTGGTTTAGGTCTGGATGTCAAAAATATATATTAGAGAACCAGTATGTTACTAACATTTATTCTTATAAAGACATTATTAGGGATATGATATATAAGAGTTAGTATGGTTTAGAATCAGGTATGGAAACTGGGTTAGTATCTATCCAACACTGCATAATGGACCTTTGAGTTTCCATAATGTTGTAATTTATGAATTTCTTTTAGTGTTTTTCTGAATCACATTGGATGATGCACATGATATCGGTATATTATTTATGAGGTATATATATATATATATTCATCATGAAAAACACACATAGGATCACATTCCATATGTATAAATAATTACAGTTGTAAAGTATAGTAGTTCTCAAAAAAAGAGTTGATTTGTTGTATAGGTCTGAGATTGTTTTTCCTTGGGTGATATATATATGTTGACATGTTATTTTGATAAATCTTGGTTGGTATGAATTATTTTAATTGAGAATGTTTTTGTGTTTGTTTATGTATGATCACTGTGAATAATTTTTAGGGATGGAGACACGGTTGATATTAGGTAGGGTATACATATGAATGAGGCTAGACTTGTAGAATGGCCATTGTGGGTTCCCATAGAGTGTCTGAATCTTGTTATTTTATTATTGTTATCCTTGATACATATATTCCACCTTAGAGATGATTGACAATACTGATAGAAGAGGAAGACCAGGATATCCCAGTGTCTCCCATAGTAGGGTGGATGTTCCCCAACATGCTTTTGTAATATTATATGTGATATTGAATTTGATTCATATTTATCCAAAACTCATTTCGATAGAACTAGTAAAAATTGGAATCTATCATATGACTATGATAGGTATTGGTCTTGATTTTCAGCTCCAACACCCTCTATATTTCTAATGTAATCGTGTATGACATGATGTATAAGATTGGTTGTATTTCAACGACTGTTTTATCAACCAGGCCATGAGTCATGAATAATGATGAATTATTCAAGAAAACTTCAGGTTACATGGACAAGAAAATAGATAGTGGAAATACATTAGTCAGGATGGGATATGGTAAGTTCATACATGGGATATCATCAAGGAATTGTTTCTCATATAGTATATTCTTGAGAAGATAAATTTGGGTCGTGCCGAGGAGTTCATTGCGTTATGATATGATACTATGAATTTATCTTCATAATCGACAGGTTCTATAGATTTATAATTGTTTTATCAACCATTAAATATAAATGAGTCATAAAGGCTCAGAAGTTAGAGACTAGACTTTGACTGGAGCTCAAATGTTATGTTTGGGGCGTTGACTAGATGATGTGGTCAAAAGTTCTTTATAAGAAACTATCTTTTGCTAAGGTACTAGAAGAGGATGGATAAGAATTCTTATTCAACCCTAGGTTAGTATAGTGATCATGATTTTTATCAATATCATAGGATTTACCTTTGATAGTAGGAAAAGGTATTTATTCTAGGAGAAAAAGGTGAATATAATTTATCTAGAGTTAGAATTTTTAGGTTACATTTTTGGGAGATGAATTCTAAAATGACTGGATAAGGGAAAATTATAGAGACACTAGTATGAATTCATTGGTGGAATGAAACTTATGTGTTAAAACTATTTATCATTGATATTTTTTCACAATATTCTCTAGAATGGGTATTAAAAATATATGTCATGTATGGAGTGGAGGACCACAATAGAAGATGCAAATATCCTAGATGACGATGAAGACTCAGGGATAGGGTCTTATAGCTGAGATAAGATGAGTATATGTTGTGGATATAATTTTTAGTATGTAATTGATAAGGTCTATCTACCATTATAAGTATAATTTTGATCACTTCCACATTACCTAATACATATGTTCAATACTATTACTTCATATTAAATTATTTATATCACAAGGAGTCACTATACATGAAAAATTAGTTGTGCTATCTTCTTAGTTGGTCCCTCTTAACAAACCTATCAGAATGTTTATGGAGCATCTCTATTGATTCCCAAACATCCCTATAATTGTCCCTATTTATAGGCATCTAAGTGAGTTTTTGATATTGGATATTATGACCATCTATGTGATACATAGCATGGATTGGATGACTAGCTTTCGAGCACACATTTACTGCTATTGGAGATGAGTTTAGTTAACTTAATAAAATGGAGTGAATTTTCTAATTATTATATATTTGGAACTTGGATTATAAATAGTAATACCAATATTGATTAATCTAAGAGAAATTACAACAGTTATGGTGGGATATTCTATTCCAGTAAGATCAATGGAAGACCCCTCATCTTTTACAATAGTAGTGAGTCTCTTTCATGATATATTTCTGGAATATTTCTATGGTCTTCCTACTAATTATGGTGTTGAATTTGAGTTTGATATCATACAAGGTTCTCAACCTATTTCAATACCCCTTATCATATGACACCAACCATGATGAAGGAGATCATGGTACTGTTAAATGACTTGGATAAGAATGGATATATCAGGCCAAGTACTTCACCACTAGGTGCACATATGATATTCACTTAGAAGGAAGAGAGAAATCACCTACACTGTATCCATTATCGGAAGTCTAATTAGGTCATGATGGAGAATCCATATCCTTTACCTAGGTTTGATGATAATTTCAACCAGCTAAGGGGGGAATAGTGGTTCTACAAGATTTACTTTCAATTAGGAAATCATTAGTTACATGTTAGAGTGAAGTAAATTCTAAAGATGGTGTTTTATATGGGTTATGAATAGTATGAGAACTTGGTGATGTAATTCAATCTATTCAACATAACAATGGTGTTCATGGAATTCATGAAAATATTTTACTTCTATAATTAGGATAATTATTTATGGTGTTCATTTATGACATCCACCTCTACTCAATGTCACTAGAACGTCATTATATACACATAGAAATAGTATTGAATGTGCAATGAGCGTAGTGTATTTTCACAAAATTATTGAATTTTTATTTTTTGGATTAGAAAAGAGACGTTCTTAGGAAACATGGATTAATAGAAATGTATTAGTATAGGCCTAAATAATATTTTGGTGGTTATGTTTTAGACACATCCCCATAATACGTTGAGATTAGGAGCTTTCCAAGATTAGTCAGATATTTACATAGGTTTATTAGGGACTTCTCTTGACTATCAGCTCTCATGATTGAATTTATGAAGAGTGGATTTATGTTTCAATCGCTAGATCAGTTTTAAGATGATTTTCTAAATATGTATAAAATTTATATGAAATATTCAATACATAAACTCCTCGAGAATGTGATTTGAGAAGTAGTGTACTATGGTGAAATAAGTATTGGACTGAAAGAATAATTTATGTAGATGGATCAATTATTATCCTATAGGTATCTTAAGGTATGACCTCATGAGATGAACAACCCTACACATGGCTTGTAACTACTTTTCGTGCTCCATGGTCTGAGGTTTTGGTGGCACTATATCCTTAAAGAGGGGTTTTTGTATACAAATCATAATATCCTTCTCTATATCTTAAAATAGATGAATCTGAACCTGAGATAGGGGTTCTATGTTGAGAATCATTAGAATTTACATTTTGAGATGGATTATACACCTAAAAGGGAAATGATATTATATATTTTCGTAGATGTAAGAAGCAGGATGAGAAGGAGGTCTGTGAGAATCTGTATGAAGAGTGGTAGTGCTTGATGGCTTGTTTACTAACTAAAGAATGGATGTATTTGCATTGAATTATTACCCATTGATGATCATATCATCACTAATGGATCCTATACAGGTTGGACTAGATACAGATTTGGAGTGTGAAATCCTGATGGAGGAGTTGGATGAGGGTGACTCGATACAGGGTTAGCCAATAGATGTCGATGATGTGATCATAGTACATGAGAGATTAGTAGTGCCTAATTTCATTAGTAATAATCTGATGATAGATTACAATAATTCCATATGGTAATTACATCTTTGTGTGAGCAAATTGTATCATTACTTTAGAGTCCTATTTTGGTGACTAAGGATGAAGAGGGGCATTGCTGGTTTTGTCTCCTGGTTCCTACCTTGTAAATGTGTGGAGGCTAAGAATTACCATTCTTGATGTCTTCTTTATCCACTTACAATACCCATATAGAAGTGGGAATACATCATGATGAAGTTTTTTAAGGTGTTAACCCAAACCTCCAGGATCCAGGTTGCAATTTCGATGGTTGTCGATCTGATGAAAAACATTTCTCACTTTTTTATAATCCCAGGGACTCAATCTGTAATGGTTTAGGGAACTCTCTATGTCTGTGAGATTTTATGCATGTATGTAGTTACCTTGATAATTCTATTATACATTGAAAAAATTTCATATCACATATTAGGAAGTGTTTCATAAGTCCATATAGACATATCTAATAATGGCTGTGGGTGTACCATCTACAGAAAGTAAGATAGTTCGAGTAGACTATACACATATTGGTGTATATTATTCAAGAATTAATCCCACACATTATAGGATAATTTTATGATAACCTAGAAATGGTAGAGTTGAAATATAAAAATAGTAACCAGTTTGATGGACCCATATAAGGTTATGTATAAGATCCCATACTTATAACAACTTTGTTGGAATAATGTTATTGATGAATAGGTTTTGGGCCCTAACATTATTCAGAACACCTTTTAGAGATTGAAAATTACCCATAATAGTTTGATTACCCCTCAATTCTGAAAAAAAATTTATCGTGACGATATGAAGAGACCATTGTAGTTTTCAGTGAGCGATTAGGTTTTCTTGAGGGTGACTCCCCAATTAAGAAATTATCTTATGAGAAAATTATTAAAGAAAGATCACCATTTTGTGGGATCCTTTGAGATCACAGAGTGAGTGGGGAATTTGGCATAGCATCTGTACGTCCCTTCTCATTATAATGGAATGTATGATGAGTTCATAGTTTCTTATATTTATGGGAACCTTCTCGATCATAGATGTGTTATTGACTATGAGGACCTTGATTTGTGAACAGATGAATCATATGAGGAGTGTTCGATGCGGATTATAGACAGACATTAGAATTTATTTTTAGTAAACATGGTTCCACTCATTTAATTTTGTGGTTGTATGGATGGATCTATGAGGATAATTTAATGTGAGTGGTAGATGTCTATGATCAGTTGTTAGAATTAGTTCATAAGTATCCTTAGATACATTGATTAAGGAAGATAATTTTTTTAGTTGTGGTGGGGGGAAGAGAAATATAAATCACTAAAAATGGCATTCTTAATAAAAGATGTTGTTTTATCCCTTGTTTTATGTTGGAAGATGTTTTGGTTGAGTCCTAGAAAATTTGAGATATTTTTAAGGGATTAAATTGTGTTCTATAATGTTTTTACAAAAAAGAGAGGCCACTCCAAATCCCTTAGCACAATTCTATAGTTGATAGTTTGACAATAAGGGTGGGTATCATACCACAAGGGCTAGATGGTTTGGATTGTGCCATTGGGTACGTTCTATAACACTGGAAGTGGAAGGAAATTTGGTGTGGATATTAAATGGTGTGTTAGACCACTCTGTAGAAAAATATTCTGTATTAGATTTAATAGGAACTCAATATTTTATCTTCTAAAAAAATAATTTATTTTAATAAATTGATCCAATTACATTTATTAGAGGGAATTATATGGGTTGATGAGGGGTTATTTCATTCATAATAACCCACAAGGTTCTCCTATAAATACCTTGTTATGCTTATCCATTACAAAAATTCCAACATTTAGAGTGTCTATAGATGATATCGGCATTGTAACCTTTCCCTTTACCCACAATAGTGCATGGGTCACCTGGTTTCAAGTATGTAGTGTGTGATCTCTTCAATTTTTTGTTCACTGTAACAAATCACCACATCACAATATTCAACAGTACAATATTGATACCTCTCACATACAATCATATGGTTTGAAATCAGACACCCCCATATCGTTTCTCTTTACCATTATCTATAATCCTTGAAATGATGATTTATAGGTTCTAGTAATAATTATAATACAATCGTCTTCAGATTGTTTGGCACAATGGTTGAGTGATGAATATCATGAAAAACCTAGATGTTGACTTGGAAAATAGTGAGGTAGGTGTTTCATTACCATTACGGGCCATGGGTATATGATATAATAATGATTTGATTATGTTTTTAACTTACCCATGCATGTTTTAAGACACATTTTGGTGTGTGAGTATCCATGGGATTACATTATTCTAATGTGTGGTTATTGTGTGGATTTGGCATTGATCATGCTGTTCCATTTCATTACATTCTTTGAGATGTATTGTTATGTGTGTAGAACCTATGGAATATTTCTACATGTAACAAGACACTCAGGTGGTTCCTTGAGGTTGGGTGTTATGTAGTTCTATTTTTCCTTAAAGGAAGGCATGGATATAAAATAGAGAAGAATTTATCAGTATCCAAGTACCCAACATTACACATTCCTTGCATAAAAAAATATAGCATGAAAAGCACTATAGAGGGGAATAAATAGTGGTGAGCTGGAAGGTAGTGAGATAAACAGGTGGAAATTTAATGTTGGGAGTTGGGTGGTCCAGCGGCTTGTTACCAAACAAAAAATAATCACTACATCTATAATGTTGGGTGTGGAAACTAATATAGAGGGGACTGTATAATGGCTTGGTACTAGATACCTATTATAGCATCCTATGAACCTGGGTCATGAGTGATTAAAAGGATAATAAGACCAAGGACTGACCTTTTAGAATGTGAAAAAATCATATGAAACCCACTGGAAGGGTTGTTTAATCATTTAACCCTAAATTTGGTATAGGACTTCTTGACATCTTTCTTAGCAGTGACCCGAAACAGGTGGGGTCGGGGTTCGGGGTGTCTTGGTCAGCGCATGATTACTCGGTATATGTATGTGTGATTATTTAATATTCCATTATTATTTCATGATAAAAACAATTATATATATTTGAACTAAAATAATGGAATAATTGGTGGTTTCCTAACAAGTATTATACTCACAAAGTTGTCAAGAATTTTGGTTCTCTTATAGATTTTATGCCCAGAGATCTGACAAAGGTAAAGGGCCCTAAGTGCATGTTAAGTAGAATGGAGAAAGAGGTAACTAGGATTGACCTAAGAGGAGTTATTTATATTTTTATTTTATTTTTTTATATTTCATTATCAACTAATTATACTCAACACATTATTACTAAATTGAGAGCTAGTATTGTGTGTACTTAATTTATTTACTTTTCGCATTTTCATATATTATTTATTGTTTTATTGTCTATTTTTCTTCTCGATGAAATGATATAGAGGGTATAGTCTTTTCACCGGCTAATTAAGTCACTCACTTATAGTTTGAAGTCTCTTGTGTATTGGGAGTCATACATGAGGTCATGTAGCACCCGACTCAGACCTGGTGGTTTAGTTTGGGATGTTATATCAACAAACCGATGAGATGGGACAACCCTATGTGGCCTGATATTTTGGACAATGATTCAGATACATGGAACATACTAATACAATCATTGTTCCCCTGCCCATTAATCCATGGTAAAGTGATGATATACCCTCTCTTTCATATGAGACATATCTATATACTATCTTTAAACATTGTTTTATTTATCAATGGACCTATACTGAAAATTTTATCCCTATATATATGACATTGATCATTATATGAATCCATTTTTTAGAACAATGCATGGCTTGATTCCTATTTTCATAGGATACATTTTGAGATCGAAATCTATTATTTTGGTTCAATCTATAAATACACTATCTTTTCAATCATAAAATATTTAAATTTCCAAAATTTAGGATATCCATTCCTTGGGAGTTTAGTAAAATCATCTTGGAAACTCAAATGATTGAAGTGAATTATTCATATTTATGGACCTAGTATATTTATTCTATATTATCCATTTGGTGAAATTCAAAATCACTATGCTGAGATATTTCTTTTAGAAAGCATAATCCCACTAGGAAGAATCCTCAAAATCCCACCAGGTTATTTGATGAATATTTTAAATTTCCTATAATTTTTCCTATAATAAGATTTTTTTTTGAATGAGTCCAATTTTATGGGGGCTTATTGTTTTCCAAAATATTTTTACATGGATCATAATACAATCCTCACATAGTAAACTAATGTTGATTTTCAGTAGAAATGTGGTTTAATTATAGATGAAGAAGAAGATATAATTTCAATGAACCATAGTAATTCTAACATGATGTGTCATAAAGACTCATTAGAACCATTTCTTAATTCAGTGATGTGGTTCTGAGAACCCCACCTGTTGGAGTAGGTTGTGGATTTTGAAAAGTATAGATAAAAGGTGTCTATTCCTTAAAATGATTTTTTGAGGGCCTTCCAGGAATATTTTAACGTTAGAAAACATCCAACTAGGGTGTATACATCACATTCATGTATGTAGTTTTCTATGAATTATTTGATTTTACTAGTTTTAGAACAAAAATGGACTTATAAATAAAAATTTATGATAGTAATAAAATCATTTTAATTTTAACCTAAAGTAAAATCATGAAATTCATGTTTTTTTCAAAACACATTATTCCATAGGTGAAATGATAATTGTTTCTTTCTTATAGGTTGTGGTTTCATATATAATCTTTAAAATTTTCCCTAAACCACATGGTGATTCAAACAGTTCTAGAAAAAATCATCCCATATACTTATTTTGATATAGTGAATATGTGATATATTTTAGCCTCATTAATAATTTGGTTTAATGGCCCAAAGCATCATTTTATGATCCCTGAATAGAAAAAAATTACTTTTCAATGATCTTATATAGTAATCAATTTTTGAGACACTCTTAATTTTTACTACATGGCCTCCCTCCCCCCCAAAGTTAAATAAAACAATCTATTTCAATGAATATGACAATTTTTTGGAATTATATATTCACATAAATTAATAAATTCAGACACACACTATTGGAAAATTGAGAAAAAAATAATATAGAGGACATGCTACGCGGATTAGAACAAACACACTATCCTTGAACCACTCAGGTAGAATTCCTGAGTTTTAAAAACAAGGGAGGGACTCTACGATGTAATATAATAAGAGAAAGGATATCTATCTAGTAGGAAATACTTCATCAAATAAATCCATCCAAAAAATTGTCCATTCTCAAGGAAACTTCATGAAATACAAAGACAATAGTTCTATGAGATACCCTTAAACATAATTGTATTTTTATATCCCTATGAGAAATGATATATAAATGAGATTACATATAAGTTATTTTTGGTGAATAAATTGGAGTTCCTCAATGTTTCTAATCCTGTGTAGTCATTTTTAAGTGGAGATCATATGTGCCTGCCACTTTTAAAAGCTGTTATAAAGGTGAACATTTGATGATGGCACATTCTGTAGCATGTATCTTGATGCACCCTTCATGATAAACCAGTGCAGAAACTCATATGAGAGTAGTGGGTCTGTTACGAATGTACATTATAGGGACTTTAACTTTATGTAAGCCCTAAAATTGATAATCTCTCTTCCTCTTCCTATTACAAGAAGTATGAGGGAATACATGTGCATCCTCCTAGGTCTAGGCACAACTATAACATGAATTACTAGTTAGGTGAGATACTTCTCATTGTTCAAGAAATATGGTCATCCACCTATGTGTAACCCCCAATCGCACCTTCCATTTAAATTAAGTGAAGATTCTCATCATGTTTATAATTATCCACATTAAGTTGAGAAACTCTTCTGTGATAAAAAATCATGGAAATCCTTTAAGGTTTTTTCTGCATCAACATTTATGAAGATCTTATACGGATAAACCTACGCGGATTCCCCTTTGGATAACACACTTGATAACTCTCCCTTTATGAATCTCCTATGTGGGAAATAATATGGGAGAATTGGATCATCCATGAATTTAAAATTTTTGGACTCTTCCATCGGTTTATGTCCCCTTCCACATCCACTATGGCTTCCTACTGTGTGTAAGCCCCAAACATAAAAATCTAGGTTCCTCATCTTATTTCAAAAATATGAGGGGAGGTGTGGATCCTCCATGGGAATCCTCCTAGGGGTAATCCAAAATCAAACCATTAACTAAAATTGATTTGATAAACTCATGATTGTTATGATTAATAACCTTGAGTCAAGAATCTCATCAGGGTTCTAAATACATCGGTCTCTTACGAGGTGTAATCCTAAACTCTATATCATGGGAATACTGCAAGGTGTAATCATTAACCAATCCATCGAGTTTCATATATTTGAGGTCCTACTCATGGTTATCATTATTAAACATGAGTTTAGATACTACTCTTAGTTTCAAATACATGGGACACATCCTTTGTGCAAGCCCCAATAGTAATAGTATCCCTCCTAAATCCTCTTTCTAATAGATGTGAGGAGAAACTAGTAATGGGAATCCGAGTAGTTGTAAACCCATCTCATTTGAATTAGTATATTACAATGAGTAATCCCTAACAAAACAAAACATTATCTTTTAGTTGAAATACTCTTCATAGTTATCACTATTCACTTTGAGTTGAGATAATGCTTGCAACACCGTAGTTTTTCTTGTGAGGTATTAACATGTTAATGTTTAGTTTTAATATTTTAGATTATTATTATAAATATTTCTTAGAGTTAGAGGAAGGGTTCATGAGAATTTGATTTTATTAAGATACCAAGGCCCTAAATTTTTAAGAAGATGCTTTTTCCAAAAATTTGGCCCATGATTTGTAGTTACTGTGAAACTAAACAATGAAGTAAATTTAAAAGGGTAAGTGGTTGATCAAACAATGTGAGGGAGGCCTCAAGGACATGAGAAAAAATAGAAAAGTTATGTAGAGGATTTAGAAGGGTTTTACATTGATTGTAAAACAAGGCACCAAGGTCACACCCTTAACACCGCATAGGATTTGATCCCAAACAAAAGGATAACAATTTTTCCAAATCATGGAAATTTTCATAGAGAGGTTTTCTCATAAACATAATTAATCTAATGACTGGTGAATGGTTTCAAAAACAATGAGGAGAAACCATTCCTCCAATTAAAAGTGGGGAAATTAAGTTTTTTATCTTAAAAGTTTATTATCTCTCAATCCTCTACCCTTCTCATTTCCCATGAACAACATACCTCTCTCACTAAAACTCCTCAAGCTCTCCAAGATAGGATTTTAAGTTTCTCTATCTACGACATTTGAATCTATAACTATATGTTGTGTTGGATTCCTCTTAGTATGATCTTTGATATGTTACATTCTTATCCTAGTTTTTTGTTCCATCTTCACCACTATTTTTGTATAAGATAAAATTCTATATATTCAATGTATTTATTTATTAATCTTTTTAATATGATTCAGATCAATCTAATAGATGATGCATGATGATTCCTTGTATAAAAACTTATGGTAGGAGGTCAATGAATTTTCCCTCAATTTTCATCAATTTATAATGGATATTATTAAGCCACACAGTGGTTTCACCAATTCTTTGACCCTAAACTAAATTTTACTCACATTAGTTTCTTAATTTGGAATTTAAAATCCATATTAGACCCTTTTATTAATATTTCAGGTCAATTATCTCAACATGAAACACCGCTTTGGGTGATCAAGGCATATATTTATGTTCCCCATTATATAATAATGATAGAAACAACAATTGGTGTGTTTTGTTATACATTTTCAAATAATTTTATTAATTTAAATGGTTTAATTGAAACTTTATGAATGATAAATAATGTTCACACTTAATCTTATTAAATTGATATCAAATTATTAATGAAAAGATGCCATATATGGCCCTTTTTCATTATTGAATGAAAAGGTAATGAATTCAATCATATAACGTGAATGATTTTTCATGTTTATCATATGGACCTTGGCAATTTCACTAAATATAAGTCAATATTTATATTATGTATTTTTATTATTATTATAAGAGTTGGCATACTTGATATATACTAGGGTTCTTGAGGTAATTACTTGATTACTGAGAGGATGCCACTCAGATTCATTAGTCCTATATCCAAGGGATATACCCAACATGGAATTTGGTCAATGTACAACTATGCATGAATGTATCAGAATAGTTCCAATGATATACTTATCTCTTTTCCATATATTAGAAATCTGTAGATAAAATTCGTGAGTCCAGCTGATTTCATTTGGTAGTAGGTTCTTTTGATTCTTCCATTGGTCCCAATTCATACATAACTCGAGATTTAAAATGGACATTCTCAATGGACTCAGTTAGACACTTTTCAAGAAGAGTTATATGGGTGAACCCCGTAGATTCCAACCATACCCACTATCTAGGTTATATGGTTTATGTTATATGAGACTGCTCGATTTTGAATGGTGAAGGATTATTTTTTTAATCTTGGATCCTGTATTATGATTTTTATATATTGGATTCCCTAGTTTCACCTTAGGTTCGACTGACATCTTCAGATAGGAGGAACCACAGATAAAAACCTTTCACCCTTTTCATGCTTATATTAGGATTTACTATGGGAATTATCCATGGAATCATTTTGAAACCTTTCCAATAGAATTCCTTGTGTGAACCCCATGGATTACACTAACACCACTTAGCTAGACTAAAGGTTTATGTGATCTAAACTAGCTCAACCTTCTAAGGTAAAGGATTCCTTGTTTCCTCTTGGATCCTGTATTACTACTATTATGACATGGATTCATTGGTTTCAAAATGGGTGGTATTTTATTATTATTTAAACTAGTACACATTAGACATACATGCTCCACAGATGGTATGGGAGACTGTACATTCCATAAGGAGTCCAATGAAAATGTAATAATTATTTCAAAGATGTTATTACAATATATATATATATATATACACACAAAATACTAATAATTTTACATTCACATAATAGATTTTTAAAGACTCCATTTGTGTTGGAATACATAATATATCTCACAACTTATTCAGCCTACTAATTGGTACCCGAATATAATTCATAGATTTATATAGGGAAAAGATCAAAATCAAACTCAAATATTATTTATTTTTTCATAGCATGAGATCTAGGGAGCATGAGACTAAGACTTGTCCCCTGATGTTTCTTAAGATACCATTTTTTCTTTTTTCTTTTGTAATAATTTTTTGTCTTTTTTCATTAATTTTATATCTCTTCATGACATACTCATAATTTATATATGGATCCACTCTTATCTTGATTTATTATTAATGTATCGGTGATTCAACTTCATTTCCTAGTTTATATTATTGTGATTAAACTATTTATTCATTATCTCAATACTCTTCTACAGTAATAATGATTTTATGGTCTCCCCACTGTACCACCATTGACCCTCACTGCATGTTGGAAGCCTCTGGAATATGTGGATTCTTTATTGAGTCCTAATGACTAATTTAGTTTGGTTACATAATAGGGAATTGGTCCAGATATGTTACAAATTGGTATTTGAGATTACTTTACTTTCGTATTACTATTTTGGTTATTATATAAGAGACATGAGAGGTACTGGAATTTTTTATTGAGATAATGAATGGGATTATTTAACCGATGTATGGGGGAAAGACCAAATTTTATGGTGTCGGATTTTATGTTATGAATTATTCCTATTGTAGTTGTATCGTTTTCACCATTGGTTGATATACATGGATTGAAAAATTTATATTGTTGATTTATTTTATTCCATGGACAGTTATGGGAATTAGGTAATGTCTCATGCATCATTTTCAGAACATGATGATATATATGTTATGAATAATTACATTCCATGTTTACATAATGCATGAATAACCTATTTCATGTTCCTTATGCCTTGATTGTTATAATTGATATTGTACACTCATTTCTTATAGGAAAAAAGTAATTCCAAATGTTAAAGTGTCTACATCGACCTAAATGCTATTTTACCTTATTGTGTGACATTGAATCCTTAATTAGAAAATTATATTTGAGTATTTATTACAATACATTGTTCACATTATGTGAAATATTTTTTTGTTAATATTACAAATATTGCAATTTAAATTTTTAGAGTACGTGTGACTCAATAAATTAGGAATGGTGATCTATTTAATTGAACAATCATAAAATATTTGTTATAGATACATCTAGTACTATTTTAAATATATAAATAATAGTATTTTAAAAAATTTGGAATGGTAAATGAATCGATATAGAACGTGTTTATAAATATATACATATATATATAAATATATATATGGATTACAGAAAGGAAAATTTAAGAACTGTTGAGTTCTAAATTTTAATGGAATTGGTTTCCATTAAATATATATTAAAATTTTATCTTAAAGGGTATTTTCACATATAAAGTGAAATTGAAATAATGTATATCATAAATTCTAATATAAAACCTAGAACATGACCCAAAACCATCATTTGTAGTTTGAAAAAGGAAGTCTTTCTTGTGAATCATAGTGATCTTATACATCATCCAGACATGAATTTTGGGTTAGGCCTAGTTGTTTGACTCCTATATATGAAGTCTTTTAAAATTTATATTCATACATTTTAAAATACTTTAATTATAAAATTTTATCTGAGGAATGTTATTGAAATTTTTGGAGGTACTCTACCATGATGTATTCTAGTCGAGTGTCGATATAGTGGAGATGACCATGTTATTTAATTGGTGGGACCAAAAGTTCATGATGTTGAACATCTGGAACCAAAAATTATGCCTGAACTAGGAACTAATGCTTATTTTCAAGAGGATTACCAATGGTTTCTACAAAATATTTAGGGAGCTCCACGACCTTCCCCCACTATAGAAGAGATGACTTGAGTGTTACAATAGTAGATTCCACCCATGTATTCATGGTATGGTTGTCAATGGGATATTGTGGAATGGCTAGATGTTATGAAATATATCATTGATAATATCGAGACACCCACATAAGGGAGGTTTAGGTTTACCTATTATGTGATTCATGGTTCCACCTACAATTAGAGGGAGATTTTTTCATAGGATGAACAAAACGTGTAAATGGACAAGAGTGTTATTCAATTTTTATCATATGACTTTTTTTATCCATAGATGCTAAGAGATAATAGAGTTATGGACTTCCTACACCTAATGAATTGATCCCAGATAGTTATTTATTGTTTAGAACACTTTTAAAAGATTAAATTTTGTTCACCATCCTTATTTACTAATGAGATTTCTACAGCGAGACATGTTGAAGATGGGATATGATTTGCCATCCGATTTTAGGAAAATTTTTATTGTTTGGTATATTTTTAAAATTTTTGAATGAGACCATTATCACTAAATGATTTTTGAAGGAATTAGATAGTACAAGGAAAATTATATCAGAGCTGAGATAATGTAGTATTTAATCTAGTTTTAAGAAGCACCGTATAGAGGGTTCTTTAATAGAGCATGTCCATAAAATTATATGTACTGGTAGTCCTATATTATGCCATTTGTGTGAGAGATACTGTCACAGAACTCTTCAGTGTGACTGAGACCCAGTTAAAAATAGATCTTATGGTTTAATGGGTAATATTTAATGGTTTTTCAAAACAGATCATATGTTTCTAGTTGGAGAGGATAAACATCATCTCCTCTACCTGAAGAAGGATCTATAGATCTGCCTCATGCTAGAAGATAGACCACTGATTTTGATTTTTTCTATGGCGGTGGATGTGGTCATGGGACAACTATGTGGTCCCACTCTGAGTAGTTAGGATACAGACTAGGGCATTAGATCAGACAATATTTGTGCATAGTATCATATACCCAGGGAGTAGAGTCCCTAAACATCTACAGTTGGAGGAAATTTTATTTGTAACGACTACTATGGAATGAATTTTATTTGAGATAATCATATCCCATTCCTTTATATCTATACAAATTTTATGAATCCATTGGTTTGATGTTAACTATTTATGTGACATTATGAATCAAGATTATTTACTAGGTATTCTATTTGAGCTTGTACACTAGGTTGGGGAATTCACACTTGATGTAGGTATTTATCATTTCTAATGGGATGTATTCATCTCTGAGATGATGGGATTCAATTTCATTCTCATGATGAACTGGTTGTCGCTCTATCATGATTATGTGGACTTCTATCATCATAGGGTATTGTTTACAACACTATAGGGTGATATTTATCATCACATGGGAGAATTTAACGTCCTAAAATGTAATTTTGGAATCAAGAATTGTGGGATTAGAAGTGTGTCAAATCATACCACAAGCGTATGTATGGATTATCAGGGGAAAATTTTGGATAACTTCCCTCCTATATTTGATAACTTTATAGATAATTTACAAGATTACTTTTCAAGAATTACTTATTATAGATAGGTGAGGTTTAATATCTTTCTATTTCTCAAAGTATAATCACAATACATTCCTCCTTGTAGAATAGTTAATACAATGTTGTGGGATCTCAAGAGGTTGCTAGATGACTTGGAAGATAAGGCTATTTTAGGGACCAATACATTACCATTGGGTTCTATTGTCTATTTCTACATGAAGGAAGAAAACACACTCTAACCATGCATATATTACCATTAGTTTGACCATTTTATGATTAAGAACTCGTATCAACTGCATCATATAGAGGACCAATTTGACTAGATCCAAGGAGTGATGGTTTTAAATAAGATCAATTTAAGGATGGGATACCATCACATATAAGCTATATCTTTAGACATATCTTGCACAATGTTTTTTAGTAGTTATAGTCTTAATGTGTATCTAGTTAAGCGGTTTAGATTATGAAATTGTCCCACCATTTTCATAGATTTGATAAATTGGGTGTTGTTCCCATATTTAAGTGTTTTTGGGAAACTTTTTGAACATCATCTTATTGTATAATCATACTTTTCATGACTATGAAAAAAATATTTACATCACAACAAATAGCTAAATAGAGGCTAGATATTTTATATTCCCCGGAAATTACACTTTTGGATCAATAAGTTACTCTTCCTGGATTATATCATTTTATTGGATAGAGTATTTTTTTATCTATTGAACGTGAGAATCATGGCCTCTAGGGATCATCCATGTAGTGTTTTGATATTTGGAGTTTCCTGTGGATATTTGGCTATTCCAAGTACCTTTTTTAGGAAATTTCACACATAGATGCACCTCTAATTATATTGAAAAAAAGTTGTTAATTTTTTATGGTCAGAAGCAATTGATATAATACTTCATGAGATAACTGGTTGACTGAATTTACCACAGATCCTGATTCTACTATAGATGGCCAGAATCTATATCGTTTCTTATGATGCATATGAAATTAGGCTTGGGGTAGTTCTAATATGGGAAGATAGAGTCATGGAATATAGATCTCATTAGGTTTATTGTATATGAGATTAATTAACCTATGAATGGTCTAAATAATGGAGATTGTGGTTTATAGTTTGGAATTTAAAAGGAATTATTTTCTTGGTGAGTGATTTTTCATTTTTATAGGCTACAAAACCCCCAAATACATATTCAGACAATGTGAAATAAATCCATAGAAGTGGATATTGTATTAATACCTAATGTTCATGGATTTTTAGCTTTTATATAAGAAACAAAATTATAATTTTTTATTTGATTCTCAAATCTGGAGGACTCGGACACAGGTAGTTCCAGAGGCCAGTAGTGAGTGAAAGATGATGACCTTATTTTCTAAGAAGCACATAGAGGTCTATGAGAATCACATGTAGTGTATCCTTATAGAATTGTAAATGACCTATACATTTATCTAGAGATTCAAGATGATGAAACTATCAAATCATTAAGGTATAGTCCTAAGGGAGTGTGTTTCTAGAGAGGACCCACATCCATGATGGATCGTTGATACGGTCAAGGCATTGTGCATCCATGGATGTGTATGGGTTCGTACAGACAACTATGATGAAATTATGTGTAATTATCATGTTTCTAATTTGTAAATACACCAATGGAATAAAATAAAATATCACGATCTTTGTGATGACCGAAACTTTCATTAATGGAAATTCATCTTGATCTAATTAAATTTCTTATTATGGTTATATAAAAAGTGAACATCATTGGTTTTATGTTTCTTGATCTTAAAATACCCTAATGAATTTTCACCATTGCTAATATAGTCGTTGAATAATGATCCCATTATTAGTATAAATATATGGCTTTAGAAAATCCAATTTACTCAGACAATGGAAGTGATGACCTCATCTAGTAGGCATGCCCCTTAAGAAGCCCATTTTTCAGAGCACAGAAAGGAGCTGGATTTATTTGGCTTCGCCCTTAGCCAAGCCCAAGCTGATCTTGAACATGTTAAGCTTGAGTGGACCCGACTATGAGAGATGATGAAGTTAATAGAGATTACCACCCAAGAGATGTTATCCAAGCCACCCCAAGAGTCTGTCACCATCGCACACCCTACACCTGGGTCTTATGCATTTGTTTTAAGGGGTAATGTGACAAGACCCTCTAACTATGACCATGTAAATTATTTTTTTATAAAAAATATGCATTCATTTTATTATTCTTACTTTTTAAATAGTTTTAAGCCACAAATAGTATTTTTTAGTTAATATTCAACTAGGAAACCTATTTTGATGAATTAATATATATTTGAATTAAATAATATTTTAAAATAATAATATTATTATCAAATTACTTTTTATTAATTATAAATGATCACATAATTTTATGAATTCAACTGTAATTTTTATTAAGGTTTGAAAGCTATTTTTGTAAAAATCCATGAATTTTCTGTAAATGTTAGTTTTTATTTTAAACCTAATAATTCATATATTTAGAAAATTATTTAGATAAAATGAATTTTATTTTGGTAATAAGAAGTCAAAATTATCCAATGGTGAATTTCTCATAATTTTCTCAGACAATAGAATTTTTGGGTAAAAATTAAATATCGTTTAAATATATAATGTGTTTTATAACATCATAATGTCCGAACAGTGATGTAAAAAAATAATATAAACATTATGTTCGGCCAATATATGTTTTTTCATGAAAATAATGTGATTTTATATATTTTTTGATTTATTTTACAAATATTTAGTGGACCCTCTAAGACTTATAAAACATTTTGTCTTTTTAAATTGTTTTCCTTGAGAGTGTGACTCACCTCCACATAAGAAACCCTATAATTTTAATATGTTCATCAATTGGACTTATAAAATATTTTTTCCACTCCCCCTTTTAAAAAACCATTGGAAAAAACCATGGACAGTTTTGTGGTTTTGATTAGTTTAATGTGTGGTGCCCTAAACCTAAATAATAAAGAATTCCCTCTCATTTCCTATATAATCCCACCCATGCTCCCACATACTCTTCACTGAAAGCTTTTATAGTTCGACCAAAACCTGAACTACTCTCTCTATAATCCTCCAAATGTTCCAAAATCTCCCAAGAAGCCTCTCTTAATCCATTGGAATCACACTTCCATATAAGGGATACCTACCTTTCTCTTTTTATCCATGTTTCTTATTATTGTTATGCAATTTTATTTTCAATTAAAAATGTAGGGATATGATTTATCACCATCCAAATACTTCCATCTTTATGTTTGGATGATGTGAGACCCCTTTCACTCCCATTAATTCCTCCCATGTACACCTGTTACAATGTCAAAATTCTGTGAGTGATTTCTCTGTCCTCTTTTACATCCATGTAATTCTTTGGTATTCTGAATCTAAATTCCATTGAGTTTGTTGGGACATGTATTTATATGACCCAATTGATGACCATTTCATGTACATATTATTATACACCCTCTTCTCTCTCATCAATTACTTTCATGAATCCTTATGTCACGCCGTTATGCTACCGAAATTGCACTGCGTTTTTCCAAGCCATGATCATTGTGTAGTGAATACCATACCCAAGTCTCTATCAAGGGTATTCAGCTTTATGCACATATACATATTGAATGGTGCTTTCTTTTATTTATTCCACATTACTTAATTTTGTAATAACTTAATATTTTGATCTATTCCAAGTTAAATGATCCATGAGGCACACTTATGCATGAAATGAAATGATTAAGAAGGGTTCACCCTGATATCACTCCAACGAATTGGGTAAAGAATAGTTTCATGATACATCATGTAAAATAGGTTTTGACTCATGCTAATTTGAGTGCAATGAGGTTTTACTCACACTTCATGTTCAATGAGGGTTTACTCATGCTCCATGTTCAATGAGATTTGGCTCATGCTAATTCCATGTTAAGTGTTGTTGCCACATTTCCATGTTATGATTATCATGAATTATCATGCCTTGACATTCATTTTTCTCTTGTTATCCATTGATATTACTATTTCCTAACATTTATTGTAATATTTATGTTATTCCTTTTTTTATTCCCTTACTAGGCCTGATATCGAACGCTTTTCTTATGCATGTCCTCAGGTTATTCCATGCAATGCAAAGTACGAGGGAATGTAGTGGTCATGTGAAGGATGTTTTCAATAAAGATGTTGTATCTCATTTTTTAAGTTGTTATGTTATTATCCTAATCCCCAAAGACCCTAAAACTTTCTATCTTCCATGTTGTATCAAGTGATGAGTTTATATAATAAATAATGATTAAATGTGTAATAAAGAGAAGGGTTGTTATCTTTGGTATCAGAGGATATGTTTAGTTATTTTGGTGATTATGATTAGAAAACCCTATTGAATCCTTAGAGACAAGAATAAGTATAATATTAACATCCATATGTTTTGGTGAGTATTTATTAAGTGTTTTATCAAGAAAATACATCCCTATATAGATAAGAGAAAGTATAGGCAAATTTGGTATAGATGTATCCTAGGGGTAAAACCCAAAAACACTACTTTGAGCTAGACAAAAATGGGAATTGGTGCATGAAAATGGGCCTTACTGAACTCTTGCATATGACACTCCTGATGAATATTCTGGGGTAAATTAAAAAGCTTTTTATGAACCCTTATTAAGTGAATTAAAAAAATCCATATGAATATATGTTGGATAACATAGATTGAAGCCTATATATTTATATGTTAAGGAAATAAAATATATTTATAAGTTATCAGTTTTGACCTTGGATTGGAATTTATGTTTTACACTTATCTTTACTTTAATTTATTAATAATAAATTGTTAGAATTTATGTAGTTTTATATCAGAATTTTATCATGTCTAGAGGGTAACTCAAAATTTGATATGTTTCATCGGCAGGATAAAGGATAGTTTCGAGATGGAAGGGAAAGAATCTTATACAAAACTCTTGTCCCTTCCTGAGGACTTACTAGCTATAATTATTGAGAAGTAAATCTTGCATAGGATCAATGCCTTTTCCAATGTCTAACTATCTTGCAATATGCTCTACGACATATCAAACACCTCCCTTATACCACAGAATCATCAAGGATCACAGTACACCTATGATCAAATATTAAGCTCTCAACTCTACCAACATTCAAGATGAGGGAGGTAACATCAAGGTATTTTCAAATATTTCACCCAATCTAGAGTGTATGATGCACTATTTGATTTTAGAATATCTTTTGAAGAGAGAGACCACCAAGAAATCTGTGTGTATATATATATAGTCTTGTCTTCTAGTTATTTTGGAATCATAGACAATATATTAGAAGAACCACATTTCAAAAAATTTAAATCTGAAAACGTTAGACTATTTTACAAAAACATGGTACATGGTGAAGTTTTGAAACTATACCTTAGAAACAATTCTTTTTCGAAAGGTGCATCATATTTTCCATCGGTATGATCCATGTTGCACAGACTGTGTCTGGACTATTGAAATGTAAGAATTTGAATGTGCACTGATGTATTATTTCACTAAATAGACACTAGATCTCCATGATGGATGGGATAATGAGGGTTGGGGAAAGCTTTATGGTGGTGGTTATGAAACTCTAAAGTGGTGTTTAAATTTTAGAGTTCTTTTTGTTTGTAATCAAAATGTGAGGACACAATTTTTCTTAAGGGTTGAATGTTATAAAAACCCAAAATTTTATTAATGGAAATTCCACATGATCTAATTAAATTTCTTATTATGTTTATATAAAATGTGAACATCATTGGTTTCATGTTTTTGGATTTTATAATACCATGATGAATTGTGACTGTTGCTAATATTTTCGTTTAACAGTGATCCCATGATTAGTATAAATATTGGGATATAAGAAATCCAATTTACTCAGAAAAAGGAAGAGATGGAATCAACCATTATACTTTCCCCATACGATGCCCAATTTTCAGATCTTGTAAATGAGTTGGAATCAATTGGATTCTCTCTTGACCAAGTCCAAGTTGAGTTTGAACACATTAAGCTTTAGCAGAACCGACTATGGGAGAAGTGGAAGTTAATAGAGATTACCACCTCAGTGATGTTATCCAAGCCACCCCAAGAGTCTGTCACCATAGAACACCTAACCTTTCAGCATTATGCATGTGTTATAAGGGGTTATTTTACATGGCCCTAGCATAATGACTATTTCGATTATTTTTTTATAAAGAATTTCCATTTATTTTATTATTGTATCTTTGTAAATAGTTTTTAAAGCACAAATAGTATTTTTAGTTAATAGTCAAAAAAGAAATATATTTCATTGAATTAATATATTTTGAATTAAATAATAATTTAGTAAAATATTACCATTATTAAATTAAATTTTATTAGATATAAATGATTATATAATTTTATGAATGAAATTGTATTTTTTATTAAGGTTTGAAAGCTGTTTTTGTCAAAACCCCTGAATTTTCTATAAATTATGGTTTATATTTTAAAAGTAAAAATTCAAATATTTATAAAATTATTTAGAAAATATGAATATTATTTTCGATATCAGTATGTTGAAATTATCCAATTGTGAATTTTTCATAATTTTCCGAGATAGCCAAATTTTTGGTTAAATATTAAATACCATTTAAATATATAATGTGTTCAATGATATCATAATGACCCAATAGTGATTTTATAAAATAAAATAAACATAATGTTCAGCCAATATATGTTTTATCATTAAAATAAAGTAATTTTAGATTTATTTTATTTATTTTACAAAGCTTTAGTGGACCCTCCAAGAATTATAATACATTTGTCTTTTTAAATTGTTTTCCTTGAGAGTGTGACTCACCTCCACATAGGCAACCCTATTATTTTAAGATTTTTGGACATTGGACATATATAATATTGTTTTATACACCAATTTGGAGAAAACCCAGGGCAATTTTGTAATATTGTTTAGTTTAATGTGAGGTGTTCCAAACCTAAATAATAAAGAATTTCCTCTCCTTTCCTATGTAATCCCACCCATGCACCCACATCCTCTTCACTAAAATACTTTTTAGTTTTACCAACCCCTTACCTTTTCTCTATAGAGTCCTTCCCAAAATTACAAAAGCTCCCAGGAATCCACTCTCAAGCCTTTACCTAGGCTTTGGAATCATACTTCCATGTAAGGGATTCATACCTTTCCCTTTTTATGCAAGTTTCATTATATATGTATGCACTTTTATTTTCAATTAAAAATGTTGGGATATGATTTACCACCATCCCCATACATCTCTCTTTATATTTGGATGATGGGAGACCCCCTTTTCTGGCATTAATTCCTCCCATGTGTACCTGTTACCATGCCAAAATTCCGTGAGGGATTTCTCTCCTCATTTACAACCATGTAATTATTTGTCTTAAGCATCTATATTCCATTTGATTTGTCAGGACATGTATCTATATGACCCCCTTACTATACATTTCATGTAAAAATTATGAGACACCCTTTTATCTCTCATCAACTGTTTTTATGAATCCATATATTAAAACGTTATGCTGCCAAAATTGCACTGCGTTTTTCCATGCCAAGATCATTGTGTAGTGAATACCATACCGAAGTCTCTATTAAGGGTATTCACATTTATGAACATATACATATTGAGTGGAACGTTCATTTATTTATTCCACATTACTTAATGGTTGAATAATTTAAGATGTTAATCGATTCCAAGTTATATGATCCATGTGGTACTCCTATGCATGAAATGAAATGTTTAAGAAGGGTGGACCCTAATAGCACTCCATTGCATTGGGTAAAGAATAGTATCATGATACGTCATGTGAAATAGGTTTTGAATCATGATAATTCGAGTGAAACAATTTTTTACTCATGCTTCATATGAGTGAGGGTTTACTCATTATCCATGTGCAATGAACTTTGGCTCAAGCTAATTCCATGTTAAGTGTTGTTTTTACATTTCAATGTTATGATTATAATGCTTTATCATGCCTTTATGTTCATGTTTCTCTTTTTCTACTTTGATATTATTATTTCCTAACATGTATTGTAATATTCATGTTATTTCATGTTTATTCCTTTACTGGGCTTTATCTCTCACCTTTTTCTTATGCATGTTGTCAGGAAATCCCATGCAATGCTAAGTACGAGGTAATGTAGTGGTCATGTAAATGATATTTTCAATAAATAGGTTGTATATAATTTTTTTAGTTCTCATATAATTATCCTAAGCTCCAAAGACACTATACCTCTTTATCTTCCATGATGTATCAAGTGTAGAGTTTATATAATAAATCATGTTTAAATGTGTAATAATGAGAATGTTTGTTATAATCTATGTTAGTAATACTGATGGTCCAGTATGTAAATGGAGGTTGTAGGTTTTGAAACAAGGTATTCCACCATACAACATGTAAAGGTGGAAGACCAGTGACTAGTATGAGTTATCACTAGTGCAGAAAACGTTATTTACGTCACCATTTTTGACGTCGGTTATATATAACCGACGTGAGAATCTGTGAAACATGTTTTCTTATGTCGGTTATTTTATAACCGGTGTAACAAATGCAGTGAGTATCTTTTTAACGTCAGTTATTTTAATAAGTAACGTTACAAATCGCACGTGTTCGGTTTTTACGTCGGTTATAAATTAACCGATGTAAAAAAAAGCGTGGGGGGTTTTTACGTCGGTTATTTAATAACCGACGTAAAAAACAAGATATCTACGAATTTTATACGTTGGTTATAAAATAATCGACGTAACAAACCAAAGCGCCGGAGTTTTTTTACGTCAGTTATTTTATTACTGACGTAAAAAACATGGCTTTTGAGGCCTTTTTGACGTCGATTATTTTATAACCGACGTAACAAAACCACCCACAGAACTTTTTTTACTTCGTTTATACAATACCCGACGTAAAAAACTGTGATTTTTTATTTATTTTTTACGTCGGTTATAGAATAACCGACGTAAAAAACCAACACGCGGAATTTTTTACATCGGTTATAAAACAACTGACGTAAAAAAAGTTGTATTTGATGCATTTATAACATCAGTTATTATAATAACCGATGTTATAAATGTAAAAAAAAACTATTTATAACGTCGGTTATTAAATAACTGACGATATAAAACATTTAAAAAATTAACAAGCCCTGTGGATTGTCATTTATTTTTTTTGATCGACAGTTTGGCGGCTCGTCTCCCTCGTGCGGTAAACCCTAATCAACTCGTCAATCTCGCTGCATTAAACTCATTTTACCTTCATCGTTTATCATATTTACTCTCCTTACATCTATCATCTCAACTCGCATCACTCAAGTATGCCTTCAACGAATTTATTTCGCTCATTTTTTCCCGAATAGTCTATATTTATGTTTTGCGATTTTTGTGTTTAAACTAGGTAAGATTCGTCAATTTTGAACCCTCTTACCTCTTTTTTCCATCACCATCTTATTTATCATCCCTAGATCTATTAGATCGACTCGCAATATTCATGTAAGCCTCAAATACTTTTATTTAGTTTGTTTTTGTTTCACGAATGCCCGACATTGATGGTAATTTTTGTTGTCATTGACAACTAATGATCTCATTCACCTATATTACTGCATAAAATGGTTATTTATTAAATGTACGAATTCGGAAATTATATTTCATGTGTTGTTGCTACTTATGTTTATCCTCTTTTATATGAGAATCTATTAGACATATAATGTAATGGTTGTTGACCTCTATAGACCTTCGATGCATCGCTATGTCTCATGATTCCTAATAAAAATGGGTTCTGCTGAGGGCTTACCCTAGTATTTTTTGGGGCCTTGGCCAAGGCCTCGACAATATTTTTAAGATTTCTAGAATTATCCATTACCTCATTATGATATTAGTTATCAAGAAAACTTGTGATCATTTGACTAGTTGAGTATCAATGGTTATTTTTAATTATCATATGATCATTTATGTAGCCATATTTAATAATATTTAATTCCATATATTTCATTCTGAAGTATATATTAAATTCATGTGTTTTTAGTTGTTCACCATGACTAGTTTTTATATGTAAACCATTGTTTGGTGGGTTGTCTGGGGGTGGTGGCTGTCCAGAGGGTTAGGGGGTGTCCATGGGGTGTCCAAGCGGGTGGGTGGGTGTGGGGGGCTGTCCAAGGGGGTGGAGGCCTGTCTAGAGGGTTTTGGGGGTTGTCCGGGAGTGGGGGATGTCCAGAGGTTGGGGGGTGTCCAGGGGGTGTCCAAGGGGGTCCGGGGTGGGGGTGGTGTCCAGGAGGGGTGGGGGGTGCTGTCTAGAGGAGTGGGGTGCTGTCCAGGGGGTGGGGATGGGGGGGCTGTCCAAAGGGTTGGGGGGTGTCCAAGGGGGTTGGTGGTGGTGGTGGTGTCCCGGAGGGGTGGAGTGTTGTCTAGAGGGGTGGGGGCTGTCCAGGGGGTTGGGGGGCTGTCCAGAGGGTTGGGGGGTGTCCAGGGGGGGTGGGTGTGGGTGGCTGTCCAAGAGGGTGGGGGCCTGTCCGGAGGGTTTTGGGGGTTGGTCGGGGGGTGGGGGGCTGTCCAGAGGGTTGGGGGTGTCCAGGGGTTGTCCAAGGGTGTGGGTTTGTGTGTGTGTGTGGGGGGGGGGGGTGTTGTCCAAAGGGGTGGGGGCCTGTACAGAAGGTTTTGGGGGGTTTTCTGGGGGGTGGGGGTTGTCTAGAGGGTTGGGGGGTGTCCAGTGGGGGTGTCCAAGAGGGTAGGGGGTGGGGGTGGTGTCTAGGAGGGGTGATGTCTTCCATCTGAATTTTTATTTTACATATGATTTGATTCTTAGGTTTACTCCATTCTCTCCAATTTTCTATCAACCATGTAGGCTCCATGGTTTTCTTTTTTTCAATGGAATTTAAAACTATTATATATAACTATATTTTCTTTTAATAATAATATTCAATCATATTATTTTAAATACGCATAGATTTGTTTTATATTTCAAAATTTTTTTACATTCAAGTTATGATTTTTTCATATAATCTTATATTTGTATTATCTTAAAAATATATATATTTGATATTTGTTATAGGTAATAATGAGTCGAAGTTGGATTATGGCACATCGAATGAGAAATGAATATGAGGAATGTGTTGATGGCTTTTTGGAATTTTCTAAACCAAATGTTCCATGTAGTGACATTTTCTTCTGTCCATGACTGAAATGTTTGAATATGAAGAAGTTGAAAAGTAGAGAGATAAAAGATCATCTGATATGTCTTGGTTTTAATCTGAGTTACAACCCTTGGATTTTTCATGGTGAAACTCGATGAAATGTCAATGATGATGATGATTCACAAGATGGTAACTCCAATGGAATTGAAGAAATGATTCACGATATTGTAGCAGAAAAAATTGAGATAGAACTGACAGTTGCACGTCGATATGGTGATACTGAAAAACCATTATATCCTGGTTATACAGATTTTATGGTTTTGTCGGCAGTGTTAAGATTGATTAACCTGATGGAAAAACATGGATGGAGTGACAGAAGCTTTACAGAGCTGCTACAATTGATGAAAGATATTCTTCCAAAAGATAACGATCTTCTAGATTCACATTACAAGGACAATAAAATATTATTCCTGATGGGATTGCGATACAAGAAAATGCATTCCTGTCCGAATGACTGCATTATATATTGGAAGGAATATGAATTTCTATCAGAGTGTCCTAAATGTGGGACATCACGGTATAAGGTGAAAGAGAAATCACAGGCTGATGTAGAGATTACAAAGCTCCCTTCAAAGGTATTTTGGTATCTTCCTATAATTCATCATTTCAAATGTTTATTTTCTAATTCACATGATGCAAAAATGTTAAGATGGCATGCTGATGAGCAGGTATACGATGGAAAAATACGTCATCCAGCTGATTTTCCACAATGGAAGAAAATTGATGCGCAATATTATACATTTGGAAATGAAATAAGAAATCTCAGATTAGGGTTGTGCACAGATGGAATGAATCCATACCGAACCCTTAGTAGCACACATAGTTCATGGCCTGTTTTATTGGTAATTTACAACATCTCTCCTGAAGTTTGTTTGAAGCGCAAATATGTCATGTTGAGTATAATGATATATGGTCCAAAGAAACCCCGCAATGATATTGATGTTTACTTGTCACCATTGATTCATGATTTGAAACTGTTAAGGGATGATGGTATTAGGGTGTATTATTCTTATAAAATGGAATATTTTTAGTTGCATGCAGTGCTTCTGTTAACTATAAATGAATTCCTAACGTTTGGAAATTTGTCTGGATATAGTGTTAAAGGGAATGATGCATGTCCAATTTTCGAACAATAGACGTCATATTGTCAATTGCATCATGGGAGGAAAACAGTGTACATGGGTCATCAAATGTTTTTGCCTATGGATCACCCTTATAGAAGACTAAAAAAGGCATTCAATGGCTCATAATAATATGATACTGCTCCAAAACCTTTATCTCTGGATCTGTATTTTGAGAGGGTGAAAAACCTTGATGTGACATTGGGAAAGACACATAAATCTGGTAATGATAGATATATTTGGATGAAAAGGTCAATATTTTTTGAGCTACCACATTGGAGGTATAATGAAGTTAAACATAATATTGATGTCATGCACGTGGAGAAGAATATATGTGATTGTTTGATTGGAACATTGTTATATATTAAAGGAAAGACTAAAGATGGGTTGAATGGAAGATTAGACATACTATCAATGGAAATACGTTTGGAGTTGGCTCGCACTCCATTAGGAAGACGGACATTTCTTCCCCTGGCTTGTCGTACATTATCGGAGAGAGAGAAAATTAGCTTCTGTCAGTGTCTTCATGATATCAAAGTGCCTCAAGGTTATTCTTCAAATGTAAAAATTTTTGTCTCATTGAAGGACTTGAAGTTGATAGGTATGAAATCACATGATTGTCACGTCATGATGAAACAAATTCTACCAGTTTCATTGCGTGGAATATTTCCCATTTGTGTCGGAAAGTCTATGATGAAGTTGTGTTATTTTTTAAATTCAATTTTTAACAAGGCGATTGATGTGAATGCTTTGAACATTTTGGAAAAGGATGCAATTTTTATACTTTTCAATTGGAAATGTATTTTCCTCAAACTTATTTTGATATAATGGTGTATTTAATGATTCATCTGGTTCGAGAAATAAAGCTTTGTGGACCTGTATAGCTTCGTTGGATGTATCCTTTTGAAAGGTACATGAAAATATTAAAGGGGTATGTTAAAAATCCATATCAACCTGAAGCCTCTATTATTGAAAAGTATATTTCTGAGGAGGTAGCAGAGTTTTGTACGAGCTACTTGGCTGTGGCGCAACACATAGGATTGACTCCATATCACCATGAACGAGTTAATAATGTGGGAAAGGGGATTGGTGGCTTGAAAGTGATATCATTGTCAGCTGAAGAGATGAAGAAGTTAGAATCATACATCTTGAAAAACATAGCTAATGCTCAACCATATATCACATTGCATATTAATGAGTTGAAACAATGTCATCCAAAGAACAAAGAAATGTGGATTTTGAATGAGCACATTAAATTATTTTTGTCAGGGATTAAAAAGACATTGCGTGGTAGATCAGATGTATCAGAGACATTAGAAAGGATAGTGGGTGGTCAATGTTTAAATGTGATAACATGGTTCAGTTATGACATTAACGGCTATACATTTCACACGAAAGCTCAAGACAACAGAAGTGTAGTTCAGAATAGTGGTGTATTGGTGTTTGTAGAAGAAATGCATTTTTCAAGTGATAAGTACAAAAACCAAATTTCGGCATCATGTGCATATTATGGAGTGATTGAAGACATATGGGATGTTGATTACTTTAAAATTAAAGTTCCTGTTTTTAACTGTAAATGGTTTATCGGTAACAATAGTGTCAGACACGAAGAATTTAGAATGAGACTTGTTAATCTGAATAGATTGGAAGACATAGTTGATTCTTTTATAATTCCAACACATGCAAAACAAATTTTCTATGTAGTAGACCAATCAGATATGCAGTGGGTTGTTGTTTTACAAGGGAAAAAACAATATATTGGTGTGGATGAAGTTGATGAAGATGCTGATCTATGTGAGATCCCTACTTCTATGGAAAGATGAACATAACATAATGATGAGCATGTTGAAGACATGGTTTGTGCCATAAGGAACGATCACGATGAAGGAATTTGGGAAAACAATCCAATTGTACATTCCTAAAATTACAGGTAACATAAGTTTATTTCTTTTTTACATTTATTTTTTTCATAAATGTTAGATGTTGTAAGTTTTTTATTTATTAAAACTTGTTTAAAAAAAAATAAGTATATGTTCTTGTTTGTTTTAAGTTTTTTAATTTACTTTATCATGTTTACCATTACATGAATTATAGATCTATTATTTTTGTTCAGTGACAATTACTTTTCCATGTTTACTAGGTTTACCACGTTTTCCATGTTTACCATCTTTACCATCTTTACCATCTTTACCATCTTTTCCATTGTTTAACATGCTTACCATATTACCAATGATTTCTATTATGTAACTTAGTACACTTTTCTAATTTTTGAATATGGTAGTATTAAAATATTTGAATTTGTATATTTTTGAACTGACGTTTGTTTTATTGATTTGAAGGATAATGACATGTCATTCAGTTGATCAACCACATGATTCTGGAGATGATCATATTGGTCATACCTTTAGGGAGGAACATTCACATGCTCCTATTAGAACAAATATTTCAAAGGTTGGTAGACATGGGTGCACGGGTTTACCAAAATTATCAGTTGCCCGTACGCAGGATTAGATGATAGTTGTTGAGTTTGATGATGATGATATTCCTTGATGTCCAAATGCAAAAGATTTTAAGAGTTTTGTAGAACTCAGGCTAAGAGAAAATTAAGCATTTTGTATGATGACTGGAGAAGTGTGGATAAAGAGATAATCTCTCAGTTATGGGAGTCGATTTTGGTAAGATCTTTTTCTATTGTTTGAATATTCTTTAAATGTTTCTAATATATATAATATGTTTAACCTATTCTTTATCAAATGAAATTTGATATTCCTGACACTAGAGGAGTCATGATGAAATTATTATCGTTGGATTCCAAGAGATGGAGGGATTTCAAATCAACCCTCTCATCTGATTTCATTTATGGTCATAGGAGTCATGACAATCCATGTCATATATATCCTTTTATAGATGAAGACACATGGAGAAAGTTTTTTGAAAGTATAATAAAAGAGTCATTTTTGGTAAGGGCAGTGTAAAAATTTATATGATTTCTTATATAAATGATCTTATTAACATTTTGTTAATGATTTCTTATTCTTAATTTACATCAAACAATGAAATCTCATCAAGAGATCCAATCTAAAAATGTATACCCTCATAGTTTATCTCGGGGAGGGTACGTATTATTAGAAGAACAAATGACGGCAACAACATTTCAACAACTTAGAACTGAGTCTTCAAGCTCTGGATAGGAGGCCCCTCCATCCCCTCCATCTAGACATGAAAAATAGAAGAGAACTCGGAAGGGAAAAGGGCAATATCTTTTGGATGAATCAAGAATCGTAGCTGAGAGGATTGTAAGATATATATTTTATTTATTTAAGTTAACCATTTTCTTCATATAATTTCAATCATTACAGAAATCTTCAATTAATTAATACAGGACTATCTTGAGGATTAGAGTTCACAGGGGACATTTATAGCTTCTGGGAGGGAAGATATTTTATCTGTAGCATTGGGAAGGCCCAAACATCCTGGTCGTGTAAGAGGATATCTGACAGGTGTATCGGTAAGAAAAGTGTTGACACGTTCATTAACTTCAAACTTTTAGGGGTTTTATAGAAAAAAAATTGAATCCTTGGAGGCTGAAATTCATAATATTAATGCGACGATGGAGGAAAAGATTAGAGCGTCAGTGCAGTCTATGTTGGCAGACAAGCAAAGACAATTTCAGACTGTACCTCCCACTCCTCCACCTCCCCCTGCAGATGCCATTATTTATCCTCCACCTCCGAAAGTAGCTCCCACTCCCCCACCTCAGCCTACTGACCCCATTTTTTATCCTACTCCTCCGCTACAGCTTCCTACTTATTGCGAGTTGAATGTTGATGATTATCAACAACATATAGTAGCATATTGGTTGGTATATTATATAAGAGATACATTTCATCATCAACAATTAGAGGTAGAGAATCATAGGGTCACAGTACAAGATATTATAGATAGATCAGCTTGGGTACCATTACCTACAGATGAGGTGGCGATAGTTGGACATAGTATCGACCATTTTTTAATTTGGAAATCCAGACTTCTTTGACTCATTACCATAGAGGTATGAATGTTATATTTTTTTTTATATTAAAGTTGTTTTATCATTTGAAAACTAATATATTTTTCAATTAATTTTTCCAGGAATACTTCAAAGGTAAAGAAATACTGTATAGACAACAACAAAGACAAATAGCTATGAAATTAGATACATAATCTAGCAGTCTTGATAGATTGTCACGATATCCAATTTTATTGGTGGATCATTATGAGTTTCCAATGGAAGCTCATATTTTTTGATGTGAAATAAATGTGGGGATTATGAAAACTGATATCATGGAGCTTGTTACTGGAGATAAGTTTGGCATCAAAGCGGTGCAAAGTTTTTCCCTGTATGTCTTAACACATTTTCCCTACGTTATATTTATTAAAAATGTATAATTATGTCTTTTTTGTATTAGTTATCTTTATAAATTCTGTGAGAGAAATGAGCTGACAGATGTATATGGATTCATGGACCTGCAATTGATTTCCCCTGAAGCATGTGTGTTGGATGATGAACAAAGAATGCTTTATATTGCTGAAAGATATGAAAATAATATAGTCACACAATGTTGGATGATGCCTTTTTGTGAGAGGTATGAAACACATCTCTCTCAAAGATTTAATTATCTTTTAACATAAAAAACCACTAACGTTAAATTTCCTTTTATCAGTGATCATTAGATGTTAGGGGTTTTTTGCCCAAGGTAGAAAGCACTTTATTGGACATGCTCTGTCCGTGATGATGTGCAGGAACATTTTAAGAATATATTGGAAAAGTAAGTTTTAATTTTTCAATAGTTTTATATATTATAATGAATTATAAATTTACCCCTTTAGTATTATTTTCTAACAGTGCATGGGTCTACTTTCAAAAAAAAACGCAAAGAAAAGGAATGCAAAGATCATATATGTAAATGCGAAGGTAAATATCCATATATAATTTGTACTTTTTGATTTATTACATTAAAATAATATATTGAATTTACACTCATTCAAACAAAATTTTCATGAACAATAAGGCATGATCGAATCCGGATATTATATGTTAAGATTTATGTATGAAATAATAACAACTGGGACAGTTTTGAATTTTGACCTGGTAAGATTTCCTCTTTAACTTTTCCATAATATTTCAATTTGATTTACTCATTATACACGTTAACTACTATCCTTTTCATTTCTAGCTTTTTGATGACCCTCAACCCTATAATGCTAAAGACATCATTCACATACAAGTGGAGTGGTCAATTTATTTTACAGGTTTGATTAAATTTTTTTTGTTTGTAATGTAAAATGAAATTTTGAATATTGTCATTGTAATTGTGTATTTGGTAGTTGTTTAGGTTGGATTTATTTTTTTTTGAAGTTGACAGTGTAAGTTTTGAATGTTATATATGTGAATGTATAATTTTGCTCTACTTATTATTTTGGTCTACTTATGATGGTTTTTATGGTATGGATTCTGGTCTGGGGGAGGGGTTTCAAGGGTGTGTGGGGGGGGTGTTCAATGGGGTTAGGGGTGTCCAGGGGTCTGGGAAGGCCATCCGGTGGGGTGGGGGTATACATGAGGGTGGGGGGTTGTCGACGGGTGTTTGGGGCTGTCCAGGGGGTTGGGGGGAAGTCCAGGGGTGTGGAGGGGGTTCCAATGGGGTTGGGGGAGGGCTATATAGGGTGTGGGGGAGGGGTATACATGAGGGTGAGGGGGTTGTCTCAGAGTGTTTGGAGCTGTCCAGGGGGTCGGGGGGCAGTCCAGGGGTGTGGTGGGGGATATCAAGTGGGGTGAGGGGGTGCTTTTTAGGAGGGTGTGGGGTTGTAGAGGGGTGTTTGGGGTTGTCCAGGGGGTCAGGGGGCAGTCCAGGGGTGTGGTGGGGGCTCCAATGGGGTGGGGGCTGTCAGGTGGGGTGAGGGGGTGAGGGGGTGTTGTTTAGGAGGGTGGGGGCAGTCCAGGGGTGTGGTGGGGGCTCCAATGGTGTGGGGGAGGGTTTTCCAGGGTATGGGGGGTATACATGTGGGTGGGGGGTTGTCCAGGGGTGTTTGGAGCTGGCCCGGGGGTCGGGGGGCAGTCCAGTGGTGTGGTGGGGGCTGTTAAGTGGGGTGAGGGGGTGATGTTCAGGAGGGTGGGGGGGGGGGGGTTATCGAGGGGTGTTTAAGGATATCCAGGGGGTCGGGGGGTAGTCCAAGGGTGTGGTTGGGGCTGTCAATATAGCATCCCGCCTTTTTATTACATAATCTTTCATTACATTTTACAAAATCGAGGATCTTTAAGGTTTAGTGTCTTGGAAACCAGGAACTTAAAACCTGAAAACATAAAACATTCTTCTTAAACACTTGAAAGACTTTTTATCATGTTCATCCTAGGTTCATTACTGCATCACATAACCTGGGGACATACATCAAAAGAAAGGGCGAGCATAAGGCCCAATAAGGGAAACAAGAGAAACATTTTACATGTGAACTGGAAATACTTCAATAAGGTCATGAAAAGAACTTTAAGGCATGAGAAAGAAATCATGAGGCATATCATAATAAAAATAACATTATTCATAACAGGAAGATGTGGCTATATCATTTAACATCGACAATCATGAACATATCACCAAGGTCCATCCCCAAGGTGTCATTTAAAATTACCAAGGTTATTCACCAAGATATCATGAAAATTGTAATCTCTAGTGGTTACATCATTATCCAATGCATTGGAGTGCTATCAGGGCGCACCCTTAAATTTTCCTTTATTATCATGTGAGACACTTATATCATTATCAAAAATTTCATAAATAACCCATATAGAATAAAATAAATTGGTTTCATTTCATAATCATAACGTTTTAAAAACATCTTTAAAGATATGATCTTTATGTCACTTTAAACCCACGAAAAGGGAAAGCGGGTTTCATGTATGTAAATCCCAGAATTTAAAATAGAAAATTTTGGTATATATGTGAATACCCCTATAGAAATAAGAGCTTTGAGTATTCAATTTATAACATAAAATAATTTTGAGAAAAGAGAGAGGCATTTTGAGACGAAAATTCTGCAGCATAACGGCTATGTTACATGGTTTTTAGAAAACATTGGAAAAGAGAGGGGATAGGGGTAAAACATTCATAAATGACCCATAAAAAAGTAGAGGGACAGAATATAAGGGATTTAAGAACTTGGTAATGAAATTTTAAAATATACCATATGAAATGAAGAACATGAAAGGAAGACAAAAATAAGATTTCTCTTATGAAAATTCGGCAGCCTAACGGCGTTACATAAACTTCAACCAAAAATGAATTGATGAGATCACATAGGGTCTCTCATCATATGAAAATAAAAGATCAGTATGATATATATATAGATCATACCCCAACATAATAAAAAGGAACTTGCAAGACTTGACATGGAATTAGAACTTTGAAAAGGGAGAAAGGTGCAAGGACCACTTAAAAATTCTGCAGCCTAACGACGCCACTTAAACTTCAAAATACTGAATTGAAGAGATCAAATGGGGTCTCTAATCATATGGTAATAAAAGATCAGTATGATAGATATAGAGATCATACCCCAACATAACAAAAACGAACTTGAAATAATTGACATGAAAGTAGAACTTCAAAACGAGAAGGGTGAAGAACCACTTAAAAATTCGGCAGCCTAACTGCGCCACTTAAAACATCAAAATAATGAATTGAAGAGATCAAATGGGGTCTCTCATAATATGGTCATAAAATATCAGTATGATAGATATAGATATCATACCCCAACATAATAAAAAGAAACTTAAATGAATTGACATGAAAGTAGAACTTCAAAACGAGAATGGTGAAGAACAACTTAAAAATTCGGCAGCCTAACGGCGCCACTTAAAACATCAAAATACTGAATTGAAGAGATAAAATTGGTTCTCTCATCATATGATCATAAAAGATAAGTATGATAAATTTAGATATCATACCCAAAAATAATAAAAAGGAACCTGAAATACTTTACATGAAAATAGATCTTGAAAAATGAGAAGGGAGAAATAATCTGTTACAAATATTTCGGCAGCCTAACGGCGCCACTTAAAACTTCATAAAACGAAATAATGAGAGTAAGAGGGGATCTATCATTATGTGAACATGAAAAGGGAAGTATGAGGAGTATAAAAGAACACCCTTTAACATAAGAACATGGAGCATAAAATAAATTACATAAAAGAGATTTCTTGAAAAGAAAGAGACAGATCAGATCCATTACCTTAAAACGTAACTCTTAAAACTCAAAGGTTGGGACCTTGAGGGAATGGGGGCACCTTGGGAGGACTCCTTGGGAGGTAGGGAGACCAGAAATTCGTTGAGGATGTTTTTGGAGTCTAAAAGATGAGAGGAGGGCTTGGTATTTATAGGGAAAGTGAGGGGACAAGGCATTAATGGCCAAGGGACACCTCAAAAGTGGTTTTCTCAAAAGCATGGGCCCTCCCATGGTACATCCCATAGAGTTAGGCCACATTGGGACACCCACACAATAATTAATCCTCTTTGTTTGACCATCCCTTAAAATATCTCATGACATCATCATGACAGAGTTATGATGTCATTAAACATACTGAAACCCTAAAACTGTATTTTTACTATTCACTGAAAATTCAACTTTCTCAGATAAATCCCAAAATTTCACATTAACCAAATATAAATGCTCTGATTCAAAAATTAACTCTATGTTATAAAAATAATTTTCTAAATTTTTTTAATTCATTTTTTTAAATAAACAACCATTCACCGAAAATTTATTTTTTTTCAGAAAAAACCCCAAAAATTACCTTAACATAATATCGATGCTCTGAGTTCAAAAATGAACTCCATTTTATAAAAATAATTTTATAAATATTTTTAATTTATTTTTTAATTAAAAAAAAATATTAACCCCAAAAAAACTAATACTTGAATAATAATTTATGAAACTGTTATTTTCCCATTTTATGGAATCTCATTACTTAATCAAGGTGTCTAAATTATATTAAAACATTCTTTGAGTGAAATTACTAATCCATTTGGTCACATTACTAATCATAAGTGTAAAATCACTATTCATAATTTAATATTCATCAAAAATAATGTTGATCTTATTAGACTCAAAATTTCGTACTGAACATAATTGTAGAAGACCATTTTTTGAAAATCATTACACATTTTTATTTATTTAAGGTTTACATAAACATTTTTAAAATATCCTTTCTCTAAAATTAATTAAAAATATGCATACTATATTTATCCGGACATTTGAAAATTCATAAACTTCATCATAAGAAGAAATCCCAATTTTTATTTAAAACAAAGGATTACACAAGGCAGTTATGGTCTCCTTACATAACCCCTTATCACACCATCATAGGACCTAAGTGTAATGTGTGCTAAGGTGAGACAATCCGAGGGAGGCTCGGCCAACATCGCACGAGTAGTAATTTCTATCTGTTTGAACTTCTCGCGGAGGCGATCCCGTTCTAGCTTCACACGATGAAGTTCAGCTTGGGTTTGGTCCAGAGAAAATCCCAGTGGTGCTACCTCCTTCCCAAGTTCTGTTAGATGAGCTTCGATCGGTCCAAGACTACTGGGTGAGGCCATCGAATCTTCTTTCTATATTAATTAACCAAGATTGCTTTTATTTAGAGACAATAGTCAAAACGTTTAGTTTCCAGCGGTCATATTGACCAATGGTCATATAACAGTGAAAACCCAACAGTCTCATTTTAATTATACTCATGTTATCAAATGAAACATTTGTGTTGAGTATAAAAATAAAATAAAATAACACATAAAATTAGGAAACAAGATTTATTCAAAATTTCAGGTCGTTACAATCTTCTGCCCTTAAAAAATTGTGTCCTCGCAATTTTTAAAATTGGGTTTTGAAATTTCATTGAAAGACCCACATCAGAAAAGGAGTCATTAAAACTATTACTTTCAAAGAATGAAAGGGAAGTACAAAGGTCACCCGAGTTAACCCACACGAGGATTCCATGTAGGAAAACATGGAAATGGAGGAGAAAACAAAGGGTCAAGTTCTGAGGGAGAGTGATAGATAACATGATTAGGAGAAAGTTAACCATATGAAAATCCCAAAATTATGATTTGTGTAAACGGTCTTTGTTTACCTAGTAGGAAACGTAAACCAACTACATTTTTGTTGTACGTTTCTTTTCATAATTTTGAGGAATTCATTTACTACATAGAACAAAAACATAAGAAAATATACCTACCTTCATGTAGTGTTTCATCCTTTAATAAGTTTCTACCCAAAAATAATCTTTTCTCCAAATGACGAGCATTCAAAAACACTTGGTCTCATCAAAACACAAGAATCATTATCTAGAGAATCACATAATCCACAAAATATTAACCATCTATTTCATCTATCATTAAACATTATCCCAAAAACAGAAAGGGTAAGGTAAAACAACTCTTTAAAAAGCAATAATCCCATAGGAATGGAAACTACTTTTAAATCATCAATGTTCCATGGAACTACCCAGAGTTCATCATAGACCATTCCGTAAATAACTGTCCCTAAAAAAATCCTCAAAATAAACCAAACTAAGATTGAATCCCAAATACAAGAAGGATTTGATAACATAGTCTTCCAAGGTAAACTTTATCATTCATCTCCAAAAAACATCAACCACTCCTAACATCTTATAAAAAAAGTAACTAACCTAAACATATTTACCCCAAGATAGGTTAATCATTTCCATAAGTAACCTAAATTACTATAAGTCCTCCTTAAATTCATCGATTATTCAAAATATAAGTCAACCTTACTCCTCAATGAAAATACCATAGTAATCTATTTACCTCGATAATATAGGGTCCCCAAAATTGTGAAAGTCTTCAAAAATAATAATCATCTTTTAATCCCCTAATCATCTTTGTCATATTAATTCGGCAATCATCGCATTTCCTATCACATTGGTTGTTGGGACATGTTCTTCCATTTCCCACCATTAACTAAGAAGATAAAGTATAATTAGGGGCTTAAATACTTCTCCAATAATCATGAAGATAAAACATTAAGCATAAAAAGGATAAACTTGTAGAATAAAAGTATATCCTAACTTGCAATCCCATAGGTTCCAATCTAGGTTATCCATGATCGTATATTCTCATGTGAATCTTTATTTTATTTTATCTTTGTTCCTTTAATAATGGTTCATACTAAGCTTATATATTTACCAAAGCATATCCATCGGGAGTGTCGTAACCAAGAGTGCATTAAGGCCCGTTGTCATGTACCAGTTCTCGTTCGAGTCTAGCTCAAAGCGGTGTTTTCGAGTTTTACCCCTACGTACATCTGTGCCTGAGCCACCTCTACCTGCTCGTATCCAGACAGGGATGTATTTTCTTCGCAACCCCTTACTCAATACTCGCCAAAATATGTGGAAGATTTCCTATATTTAATCTTTTCAATAGGGTTCTTCCTAAAGTTTTCATATCCTAATTTCCACAAATAACAAAACCATCCTTTGATACCAACTATAGAAACCCACCTTTTTATCACATAAACCTTCATTACATTTTACAAAATCGAGGATCTTTAAGGTTTAGTGTCTTGGAAACTGGGAACATAAAACATGAAAACATAAAACATTCTTCTTAAACACTTGAAAGGTTTCTACTCATGTTCATCCTAGGTTCATTACTACATCACATAACCTAGGGACATACATCAAAAGAAAGGGTGAGAAGAAGGCCCAGTAAGGGAAACAAAAGAAACATTTTACATATGAACTTGAGATACTTCAATAAGGTCATGAAATGAACTTTAAGGAATGAGAATGAAATCATGAGGCATATCATAATAAAAATAAAATTTTTCATAACTTGAAGATGTGGCTATATCATTTAACATAGACAATCATGAATATATCACCAAGTTCCATCCCCAAGGTGTCATTGAAAATTACCAAGGTTATTCACAAAGATATCATGAAAATTGTAATCTCTAGTGGTTACATCATTACCCAATGAATTGGAGCGCTATCAGGGTGCACCCTTAAATTTTACTTTATTATAATGTGAGGCACATATATCATCATAAAAAATTTCATAAATAACCCATATAGCATAAAATAAATGGGTTTCATTTCATAATCATAATGTTTTAAAAATTTCATTAAAGACATGATATTTATGTCACATTAAACCCATGAAAAGGGAAAGCGGGTTTCATGTATGTAAATCCCATAATTTAAAATAGAAAATTTTGGTATATATGTGAATACCCCTGTAGAAATAAGAGCTTTGAGTATTAAATTTATAACATAAAATAATTTTGATAAAAGAGAGAGGCATTTTGAGACGAAAATTCTGCAGCATAATGGGTATGTTACAAGGTTTTTAGAAAACATTGAAAGTACAGGGGACAGGGGTCAAACATTCATAAATGACCCATAAAACAGTATAGGGAAAGAATATAAGGGATTTAGGAACATGGTAATGAAATTTGAAAATATACCATATGAAATGAAGAACATGAAAGGAGACAAAAATAAGATTTCTCTTATGAAAATTCGGCAGCCTAACGGAATTACATAAACTTCAACCAAAAATGAATTGATGAGATCACATAGGGTCTCTCATCATATGAAAATAAAATTTCAGTATGATATATATATAGATCATTCCCCATCATAATAAAAAGTAACTTTCAAGACTTGACATGTAATTAGAACTTTGAAAAGGGAGAAAGGTGCAAGGACCACATAAAAATTCAGCAGCCTAACGACGCCACTTAATCTTCAAAATACTGAATTGAAGAGATCAAATGGGGTCTCTAATCATATGGTCATAAAATATCAGTATTATAGATATATATATCATACCCCAACATAAAAAAAACGAACTTGAAAGAATTGACATGAAAGTAGAACTTCAAAATGAGAAGGGTGAAGAACCACTTAAAAATTTTGCAGCCTAACGGCGCCACTTAAAACATCAAAATACTGAATTGAAGAGATCAAATGGGGTCTCTCATCATATGGTAATAAAAGATCAGTATGATATATATAGATATAATACCCCAAAATAACAAAATGGAAATTGAAATAATTGACATGAAAGTAGAACTTCAAAACGAGAAGGGTGAAGAACCACTTAAAAATTCGGCAGCCCAACGGCACCACTTAAAACTTCAAAATACTGAATTGAAGAGATAAAATGGGGTCTCTCATCATATGATCATAAAAGATCAGTATGATAAATTTAGAGATCATACCCCAACATAATAAAAAGGAACTTGAAATACTTTACATGAAAATAGATCATGAAAAATGAGAAGGGAGAAAGAATCTGTTACAAAACTTTTGGCAGCCTAACGGCGCCACTTAAAACATCATAAAACGAAATAATGAGAGTAAGAGGAGATCTCTCATTATGTGAACATGAAAAGGGAAGTAAGATGAGTATAAAAGAACACCCTTTAACATAAGAACATGGAGCATAAAATAAAATACATAAAAGAGATTTCTTGAAAAGAAAGAGAGAGATCGGATCCATTACCTTAAAATGTAACTCTTAAAACTCAATGGTTGGGACCTTGAGGGCATGGGGGAACCTTGGGAGGACTCCTTGGGAGGTATGGAGACCAGAAATTCGTTGAGGATGTTTTTGGAGTCGAAAAGATGAGAGGAGGGCTTGGTATTTATAGGGAAAGTGAGGGGACAAGGCATTAATGGCCAAGAGACACCTCAAAAGTGGTTTTCTCAAAAGCATGGGCCCTCCCATGGTACTTCCCATTTAGTTAGGCCACATGGGGACCCCCAAACAATAATTAATCCTCTTTATTCGACCATCCCTTAAAATATCTCATGACATCATCATGACACAGTTATGATGTCATTAAACATACCGAAACCCTAAAAATGTATTTTTACTATTCACTGAAAATTCAACTTTCTCAGATAAATCCCAAAATTTCACATTAACCAAATATCAATGCTCTGATTTCAAAAATGAACTCTATGTTATAAAAAAAAATTTCTAAATATTTTTAATTCATTTTTTTAAATAAACAACTATTCACCGAAAATTCATTTTTTTCAGAAAAAACCACAAAAATTAGCTTAACATAATATCGATGCTCTAAGTTCAAAAATGAACTCCATTTAATAAAAATAATTTTCTAAATATTTTTAATTTAATTTTTAATTAAAAAATACTATTAACCCCAAAAAAACTAATACTTGAATAATAATTTATGAAACTGTTATTTACCCATTTTATTGAATCTCATTACTTAATCAAGGTGTCTAAATTATATTAAAACTTTCTTTGAGTGAAATTACTAATCCATTTGGTCACATTACTAATCCTAAGCGTAAAATCACTATTCATAATTTACTATTCATCAAAAATAATGTTGATCTTATTAGACTCGAAATTTCGTACTGAACATAATTGTAGAAGACCATTTTTTGAAAATCATTACACATTTTTATTTATTTAAGGTTTACATAAACATTTTTAAAATATCCTTTCTCTAAAATTCATTAAAAATATGCATACTATATTTATCCGGACATTTGAAAATTCATAAACTTCATCATAAGAAGAAATCTCAATTTTTATTTAAAACAAAGGATTACACAAGGAAGTTGTGGTCTCCTTACATAACCCCTTATCACACCATCATAGGACCTTAGTGTAAGGTGTGCTAAGGTGAGAGAATCCGAGGGAGGCTCGGCCAACATCGCACGATTAGTAATTTATATCAGTTTGAACTTCTCGCGAAGGCGATCCCGTTCTAGCTTCACACGATGAAGTTCAGCTTGGGTTTGGACCAGAGCAAACCCCAGTGGTGCTACCTCCTTCCCAAGTTCTGTTAGATGAGCTTCGATCGGTCAAAGTCTACTCGGTGAGGCCATCAAATCTTCATTCTATACTAATTAACCAAGATTTCTTGTATTTAGAGATAATAGTCAAAACGTTTAGTTTCCAGCGGTCATATTGACCAATTGTCATATAAAAGTGAAAACCTAACAGTCTCATTTTAATTATACTCATGTTATCAAATGAAATTTTTTTTTTGAGTATAAAAATAAAATAAAATAACACATAAAATTAGGAAACAAGATTTATTCAAAATTTCGGGTCGTTACAGTCAAGTGGGGTGAGGGGTTGTAGTTTAGGAGGGTGGGGGGGGGGGGGTTGTCGAGGGGTGTTTGAGGCTGTCCAGGGGGTCGGGGGGCAGTCTAGGGGTGTGGTGGGAGCTCCAATGGGTGGGGGGAGGGCTATTCGAGGGGTATACATGAGGGTGGGGGCTATCAAGTGGGTATGTTTTATCAGTTATCATTGTAAATGCTTCAATTTTCGTTAGTTCATGTTTTGATCTTCTCTTTTTGTGGTACGAATTATTGATTTGGTTTCTGGTTGATTTTGGGGGAGAAAAGAGTACTAAAGTGGAGTTTTTTTTTAAAAAAAAAATTTCTTTCACGTCGGTTATTTTATAACTGACGGGATAAAGAAATCGAGAAGCGTTTATCATGTCAATTATTTTCATAACCGACGTGATAAACACCTGTGGCATGGTTTATCACGTCGGTTATGTAATAACTGGCGTGATAAAGGACCTGGGAAATGTTTTATCACATCGGTTATTGATTAACCGACATGATAAACCCCTCCCAGGGCTGGTTTAGCACGTCGGTTATTTAATAACTGACGTGATAAACTCCCCCGCACGTGTTTATGATGTTGGTAATTGTATAACCGACGTGATAAATCCCCTCCGGTTTATCACGGCGGTTATAAAATAACCGACGTTATAAACCCCGCCCCCAGGTTTTTTCACGTCGGTTGTTAATTAACCGACGTGATAAACACCACGATGTTATGTATGTTATGTCAGTTTTTAAATAACCGATGTAAAAAACATTATTTATAACGTCTTCCATATTAACGTCGGCTAAAACCCGACATAAAAAATGAAAAATAACCGACCTAAATAACGTTTTCTGCACTAGTGTATAATGCAGTTTCTCACTCGTAGGTGGAATTAAGATTTCATAACAATAAAATTTGTTACTATCTAACTGATATCTCCTTAAGGGGATGAATCATTATGAGCAATGGTTGATAGTCTTAAAATGGTCTATCACTTTTTACCTATAAAGAGACTTTGTTTTGATGATCATGGTAGAATCTATGTGCGAGAGGTTATATGAATTCATCATCTCCCATAGAATAATTTATTAGATAGATATATTCATTTCATTTATTTGTTTTGGTAAAGTTTTAAAATGGAATTTAGTACAAAAGTAAATTTGAGTAGAAAAATCCTCTCATAGACAGACATCCCATCCTAGATGACAATATTGGTGTTTAAAGAAACACTTCGAGAATGTGTCCTCAATTTTAGTGGGTCTAGGAAAAAAATTAATACTCTTAGCTATGTTCTCTTAAAATAATATTTTTTTGGTGGTGATCTATATGGATCCTTATTAGGACCTATATGGTAAGTTATTCCATTTACCAATATGCTGGTTAGATGCATGGGAGGTGGTGTTACGTGGACCTTGTCTCATTCCGGATACTTTAGAATAGCTTAAGATGATCAGAAAGAAACAATATATAGTTCTATATAGTTCAATGTCCTATACCAATCATAATATATGATCTATTGAGTTCGAATTCATGGAGTGAGTATTCTTGAGTGTATTGACTATAATTGGAATCTCTGGTTTAGGGAGATAAAAATGTTTTTGCCTTAGTTCAATGGACCATTTAAGGTTTTGGGTGTGGTCACACCATTTTATTATCAGATATCACATCCTAATATGTCATATTTTTTCATGATTAGTTTCAAATTTCATAGTAATTCCACCACTATTTAGAATTAGATTACATCTTTCATCATGGAGAGGTTTTGTTAGAAGTAGATTTATCCTTTGAAGATCCTCCAATATGAATCATGGCTCAGAGCATGATGGTTATACATGGAAGATTCAGACCCTCAGTACAGGTTCAATATGTCATATCCATGGAAAGGATTGGGATAGAGTGGCCGACATACATTCTTAGTGGCCTGAGCTTTTCTTACACAACGATTTATTACCCTTTGAAGGGAAACTTGAAGACGAGTTGTCATTAATGGGGGAGGTTGTAACATCCCATTCTATATTATGATAAAATTACCCATTAATTCATAGTTTTATCTTTATTATTACTCTTATTATTATCCCTAATAATTTATCTATGGTTTGATAATAATTTGTTTCTTTTTCAAGAACTAGAGCTATGAATTTTTTAGATACTCTATATGGCGCAGGGTTAGTTCTAACCATGCCGCTCAACCATGTGAGGGAGGATAAATGGACCTGAATAAATATTTAACATGTGTCAGAGGGTATTCAGACAGGATATACACAATTTGGAAAACCTTAAACCTATCCCACACTATTAGTGGAATGTATAATGTATCCATGAATGGTTGGATCACGATTTGTCTAAATAAAATGGGTTAGCCATGTGAGTGGTTAAATTAGACAGTGACTATCACATGTTTGTTACTTGTTTTGAACAACCATGTGGACAAACTGTTCGACCTCTTAAAGTGGGGTGAATTTACTGTTTTTCCTAGGTGCCTTTATAATTTCTCACCTCTCTTACCCTCTCATTTCTCATTAATAACACCCCTCCCATTAAAATTCTCATGATATAAAAGGTAGTATTTAAGTTTTCATGCTCATTTCTCACCTAAATTGAGATCCGTATGTTACAAGATATTCTTCTCAATAATAACGTCAACCCTTTACCTTATTTTATTGTTTCATATTTCTATCATAATATCTATTTTAGTCTAATATTATATAAAAATATTTCCATGGTGATTTTTTATTTTAATGTTTTTCCCAATTCATAAAATTACAAGGGTAGATGAAAGTAAATTTCTCATATAACACCATAAGTTAGGTGGTCAATGAATTTCCCCTCAAGTATAATAGATTTATAATTTATTTCATTGTTTCTTGTACTAGTTTCACCTGGAATTTCTCCTAAAAATCAATATGCCTTGAATAGGTTTTTAATTTGTAATTTAAACAACCAATTGAACCATCTAATTATTAATAGAGGTTAATGAACTAAACTTGATCCACCCTGTTGGGTGTTCAATATATATTCCTATGTGACCCTTTCTATATTAATAACTAAAAAAAATTGTCTTTCATGGTTCGACATCCTCATTTAATTTAATTAATTTAAATGGATGAATCGAAACATTATAAATTTGATGATTTTTTAGATTTTATGTCATTATGTTGAAATCAAATTATTAATGGAATGACACCTTATATATCCATTTTGATTATTTAATGAAAAGATAAATACTTCAATTATATAAAGTGTATGAGTTTTCATTGTTATCTCAGTGTACTTGTACATTTCAACAAAAATAAATTTTCTATTACTATTGTAGATCTTTCTATTGTAATATTTGTGGTCAGACTTGAACCATCCATGGATTACAAAAGGAAATCCATGAGCACTAAGAGGGATCCACCCCAATTCAATGGGAAATATTCCAAGAGAGATAGGAACCATTGAATTCGGTGAATGTCATATTATTTATTAATAAGTAAGTATTGTAATATTGATTTAATTGAATCATTTTTTGAAGTTATAATGCCTCATATACACTCATTATATTCAACTAAATGTGTGATGTGAAATTCGTCGAAAACTACCTCATGCATCCCCATGGGATAAATAACATACCTTTAAAAAAAATCTGGATCTAATTGTCCTATGATCATCCCATATGAGCATCACCATGAACAACAAGATCTCGTAAAACCTATACTTTTGAGTCTCTCCACATAGAATCATCAAAATGTCACATCAAAGTTGACTCCAATATCATATTCTAAGGAAAAACTCTCCCACTACTCTGTCAAACTTCAATATGAATCACTGCATGGTTCTCCATTCCATTCCAATCATTCATAGACTACCTAAGCACATTATTTCAAGAAATCCAACTCAATCCATTAAAAACTACATCACCCATAATCTGGGTGTAATAGATCTCAACATCATATTTATAATGTAACTACATCCACAAATACTAGAATATTCTAAGATCTTATTGATTGCAACAATATCTAAAGATCTTGTGGTGTGTAAATACCACAATCCCCTCATTTATGAGGTAATTCTTCAACAAAATTGGAGGGAAAATAAAACCCCCATCACTAGATCATGGGAGGAATATTTACGCTTTTGGGGATATAATTCCTAGTCCCATAATGTAACACCACCCTATTTTACATTAACATGCATCCTAATACCAAATGGGATGTGCCACCTGAAATGTAACATCCCAAGTAAGTAATGAATAATATATATTTTTATCTATGTCTATTAATGATTAAGATAGTGTTATAGAGGCTTAAAATGAAAAGAAATACAATCTTATGCATCGAATACACTAATATTCTTAAAATATTGTTTTACTGCCTTTTGATGGCAAACCATTTTTGAATATATATTTTGACAATTTTATAAACTATGATTGTCAAAATAAACTTATCCTTTATGATTGGGACATAAAAATTTACCTTGTGTGAATTTTTGGTATTTTTCTGACAATGTTCATTTTTTAATGAATAGTGAAAAATACTGCATTTTACATCAAAACTGCTTTTTTATATAATTTATTTATATGATTAGATTATGTTTTGAATTGTTTTTGAAGTGAAATTAGAATATATTTTTACCATTTTATCCAATGGTGGTCATTGGAATCAATTTCACTTTGAAATTAGACTTAAACTGGTGTCAATCTTTTGATACTTATTTTTTTGTAAAAACACGCTATTTGCTCTGGCAACAGGAATTAATTATTGAATTAATTAATGTGACTTATATGATTTGAATTTTGTAAAATGGACTTCATTTTTGAATTTGTAATATCAAATATAGCTTAGGGTGAATTTTTGGAAATTTTCTGAAAAACTCCAATTTTTGATGAATAGTGAAACCACTAAGTGGTACTTATAAAGACTGATTTTCCGTTTAAATGAAATTTTGCCATCATTGTGTTTTGAGTTTCAAAAATCCGACATACATGGTTGTCATTGAGATGTAAAATGTGGTTCATTGAGATTAAAATAATTTTTTGGTGAATAGTAACTTATTAAGTTTTTAATCGCGATTAGTGGTAATTAGTGTAGTTTAAGGTAAAAATAATGCTTTAATAAAATAATATGAGCTTGAAACATGTCCTACCCTCATTGGTTGTGTCATGGCCGACCAAGAAAAGCCATGGGTCAACTTGGGGACTCCATGGAGACACTTTGGTTGGGAAATGACATAAATTACTTTTTATTAAATGTTAAAGTAAAAATGACACAAACAAGAGATGTTTTACGAAAACAATTTTTACATGGGGTTATAAAGATCAGATTTTTGATTATAAATATTCATTGGAAAGCTAAAAAGATTTCCTACATCATAGTATTTGTTTTATGATTTTTAGACATTATATAAATTAAATTATTTATGACAAAATAATGATGCAGCGATGACATCATTATTTGACGATTTAAATAAAATGGAATGATAATGTAAAATCTATGAACTACAAATGTCAAAAACTTATTGGATGAGTGTATTTCGAAGTCTTATCACCTTATCCACGAATTATATCAATGTGGGACCTTTTGAAACCGAAACACATTTTCAAATAAAGTAATATTTCTTTACTTTCCAAAAGTGCCCCTCCTCTCCTCTTATAAAAGGCCCCCACCTCTACCTCATTTCACACACTACTCAAGCCTTTGGCTCGGCCAACCCCTGCCCATTTACTCTCTCCACATCCCTATACTCATCCTATAGGATTCCCTTTGGGAAGAATCCTTTCAAAGGAAGCCTTTAGACTCAAATCAAAAGGAGATACACTTTTAAAGGTAATTCATTCTCTCATGTTCATTTGTTTTATTTTGCTTCTCCAACCCCCTAAACTCTTTTTATTTACTTATTTTGTAACAACACAAGTATCTTAAATATACAAGGATGTTGTTATAATATTTATTTGAGCTACACTCTCACACAACTACATCAAATGGTTAAAGAACATACAGTTTCCGTGGATGGCGAAATTCTGCCTCCCGAAACGATGATTGTTCAACACTCATTTAACACCTTCAAAGGTGGCCATTATGATGTCACTATTTTTATATATGATATATAATATGTTTATGTTTTCCTTAAGCTTCTGTTTTTTTTCATTTTGGGCATACCTTTATGGTTTCCATTATGGGTAAACATGATATCTTCATTTTAGGAAGTGCGGACTACCGCCCCCTCAAAGTGATTTGATTCATTAAATACCATATGTGGGACATATAAAGGATGGAACTATGATATTATATATGATATTATAATGGAATTATAATATACCTTTATATCATTATGATTCCATTCTATAAAATACGAAATAGAAATGAAAGTAGCGTTCATGCGTACGTACGGCTTACCGTCTCCATGAACGGTGCATTTCATTTCTTACCTCTAAATGATTATGTAATATTATAAATGCAAGTATGTACTGGATATATATGACATAAATGATATCTACATCATGAATACCATTCTGGATATAATGAACCTTTGACCAAATTAACAACATGTATGTGTAAGAAGTCTATTTTTGACTTAAGAACCAAATACCGACAAAATGAACATTATTAACTTAACTGATTACATGATGTTCATAACATGGTATAAAAGGAATAATTAACTTGAAAAAGATTCATAAGCAAGTATAGATTAACTCAAGTTTATTATTCAGGAGATTAAAGAACGGTCGGGTCAAGTCGGAAACGAGGTATGGGACTTCGTCTCAATCTCCTTTCGTTGAGGCATATTTTATTTTATACACAACTTTCTTTTATATGGTGTATAAACCCCTTTTACTTTTACGTTTATTCAAAAGGAATATTTTTTTTATACGAAGCGTTTACTAAACGACAAAAGGGAATGTTTTTGTCCTACGTATGCGGCGACAACGACTTCTCTGCCGTCGTGACCGTTACTTGAGTTTCGGCTTCCTCTACAAGCCACACCTTCTTTTTAAAAGAAAAATAAATACCATGTTTTACTTTTCTTTTATTTTAGTATTGAAAAAGGTATTCATAATGTTTTTATATCAATTTGTTGTATTGATATCTCATGATTGAAATGTGGAAATGTTATGTTTCCTTTATGCATGTTTTATGTGATATGATTATGTTATGGTTCTTGGACATTATTACGAAGACGGGTGGTTCCGTGATAAACTAAGGGCGGGTGAGCCCGTTATAGCTGTCCAGTGCATTGGGTAACGCCAAGGAGTGAAACTTTAAGGTTTCTCCGAAGATATTTTAGGGAATATACTGTGATGGGTATTCCAAACGTAACCAAGAGGGTTACTCCCTACATAAGAATGTTATGAATGCCTCAAGTTACCTTTATTTCTTATGATTTCTATGATTTATTAATGATTTTATGAGGTATATTAAAGTGCCTATGTTTTATGGGTAAAGTATGATTTCATTCTTATGTATATATGAACTCATGTTTCCTTTCCATGTTTTTTTTATAACCCATACTGAGTTTTTATGCTCATCCGATGTTTTTGAAATGTTTTTCACAGGTCAAGGGAAAGGTACATGATAAGATGATAGAGTCAAGGATGTGTCAAGAAAGAATCCATGTTTTATTTTAAATGTGTTTCCATTGATGGGAATGAAGAATAATATCTTTATGTAACCACTTTGTTTATATGTGGAATGTAATGTATGTTTTATGATCTAATTCTCTAAAACTCTAAACCCGAAAAGATCCTCAATGTGTAATCTTGTAATAACTCAAGATTAAGTACGGTTTAAGGCTGGGGCCTTATAGTTGGTATCAAAGGTCGGTTTAGATAAATTTAGGAGTTAGAATTCTATTAAATGATTATCCAAAAATATTTTTTTTTCGAAATGATATAGAATTTAAAGATTACCATGTTGCTTCATCTAAGACATGTTTGTTCAGAATGGTTTTCCGCAGAGGAAACAGGGAAGCAGTGCTAGGAAGGAATACAGAAGGAAATAACCTTCCGAATCAGCATCCAGAAATGGTCGGAATTGGAACTGAACAGTTTGTTGCAGTAATGGCACAGTTGACTCAAGCGATAAATGGTGGTGGTATCCATGCACGAGATCAGCCAGAACAACCGCAGAGGAACATGTCAGTGGTGGAACATTTCATGAGACAACATCCACCATCATTCAGAGGATCATCTGACCATGTGCTAGCTGAAGGGTGGATTAAAGCACTGGAGAAGATTTTTGATGTCATGGGGTGTTCAGACAATCAAAAGGTTAGTCTTGCTATTTACCGTTCGGAGGGTGAAGCAGATCAGTGGTGGTCTATGGTTAAAAATATCAGGGACGCCGATGAGATTGATGATCTTGACTGGGATGAATTCAAAGGTATGTTTCTTGAGAAGTATTTTCCTAAGGCTGTTCGACTTAGGATGGAAAAGCAATTCTTGGAATTGAGGCAAGAGGAAGACTCAGTGGCTACCTATGAAGAAAGGTTCACTCGATTGGCAAGGTATGCTCCAAATTTTATCCGGGACCATGATAGTAAAATCAATCGTTTCTACTCAGGATTAAATCCAAAGTATCGAAGGGCATTAGCTTATCGTGAGTTTAAAAGTTATTAAAAGCTTGTTCGATGTGCTGAGAAGGTGGAAATGGAGTTTGCCGATGACCAAGTTTTCTATAACAACCAGCAAAAGAAGAGACCGAGGTGGCAGGAGAAAGGTAAGAATTCTTCAAAAAAGTCTGATGGTAAGAGAACTAAGTTTCCAGTTTGTGATAAATGTGGAAAAAGGCATGCTGGGGAATGTCTTCTGAATTCTGGGAAGTGCTACCGATGTGGTAAGATGGGACATAAGGCTCGTGATTGCACTTAAAAGGATCAAGGTGAAGGTAAGAACAAATTTTATTTACAGTTAGTGAAATGTTATAAGTGCAATGAGATGGGTCACTATGCAAATGACTGTCCGACAAGGAGCTTGAGTTATGGGAAGCAGTTAGACTACAAGTAGAAAGGGGTGGTGAAATCCTTTTCAACTACTTCAACAGATTTCGGGCCATCAAATGAAGTTGTATCAGGTACTTTGTTTGTTTTTTCAGATTATGCCAGTGTGTTGTTTGATTCGGGGTCTACACATTATTTCATCTCTGAAACCTTTTCTAGTAAAATGGGAATACCATCTCAAGAAATGACTCCTAAACTTTTGGTAAAAACACCTGGGGGAAATGTTGAGGCAAAAAGAATTTATAAGAATCTTCCTATCCTTATCTGTGGAAAGAACCTACTTGCAAACATTATTGTTCTACCTCTAGTAGAGTTTGATGTTATCCTGGGTATGGATTGGCTCTCTATTTACCATGCTAAGATTGACTGTAGAGCTAAAGAAGTTTCTTTTCACAAAGACTTTCAGTTTTTTTAAAAGAATGAACCCTTACTTTTGATAACATATCAAGAGGCCGAGAAACTTGTAAAAGATGGAAATGAATGTTACCTTGCACACGTCATTGAAAATAAAGGAACTGTTCAGATTAATGATGTGCCAGTGGTAAATGAGTATCCTGATGTTTTTCCTAATGAGTTGCCTGGAATAATACCAGATCGGGAAGTTGAGTTTACTGTTGACTTAGTTCCTGATGCTAAGCCAATTTCAAAACCCCCTTATCGAATGGCACAAATTGAACTTTTAGAGTTGAAGGAGAAATTGCAAGATTTATTAGAGAAAGGTTTCATTAGACCTAGCACATCACCATGGGGTTCTCGTGTTTTATTTGTTAAAAAGAAAGATGGTTCTATGAGACTTTTCATTGATTATAGAGCCTTGAATAATATCACTGTTAAGAACAAATATCCTTTGCCTCATATCGATGATTTGTTTGATCAGCTCCAGGGAGCTCAGTTTTTTTCAAAGATTGACTTGAGGTCGGGGTAGCATCAGCTGAAGGTTAAGGAGGCAGATATTCCGAAGACCGCGTTCCGTACAAGATATGGCCATTATGAATTTGTAGTAATGCCTTTTGGGCTAACCAATGAACCTACTGTATTCATGGAATTAATGAATAGAATTTTCCATGAGTTCTTGGATTAGTTTGTGGTGGTTTTCATTGATGATATTTTGGTGTTTTCTAAAAGTAAAGAGGAGCATGAAAAACAATTAAGGGTTATCTTGCAAACCTTAAAAGAAAAGAAACTGTATGGGAAATTCAGCAAGTGTGAGTTTTGGTTGCAACAAATTTCTTTCCTTGGTCATATTGTTTCTAAAAATGGAATAACTGTTGATCCTGCAAAAACAAAAGTTGTGGAAGAATGGCCAAGACCCACAAATGTAACCGAGATTCGTAGCTTCCTTGGTTTGGCGGGCTATTACTGAAGGTTTGTTAGAAATTTTTCACGGTTATCTAGTCCAATGACTAAGATAACTCGGAAGGGTGTTAAGTTTATCTGGACAAAAGAATGTGATGATTGTTTTCAGGAATTGAAAAGAAGATTGGTGAATGGTCCAGTTTTGGCACTACCTTCCAGGAATGGTGAGTTTGTTATATACAGTGATGCTTCATTGAAAGGACATGGTTGCGTCCTAATGCAGAATGATCAGGTAATTGCTTATGCTTCACGACAGTTGAAAACTCATGAGGTAAATTACCCTACACATGATTTGGAATTAGCTCCTGTTGTTTTTGCTTTAAAAATTTGGAGGCATCATTTGTATGGAGTAAAGTGTGAAATATATACCGATCACAAAAGTATAAAGTATATATTCACTCAGAAAGAGTTAAACATGAGACAAAGGAGATGGCTGGAATTAATCAAGGATTATGATTGTACAATTCATTACCATCCGGGAAAAGCAAATAAAGTGGCTGATGCTTTGAGTCAAAAAATTAATGCTTCATTAACAATGTTGCATTTGGAACGTGATCCTTTGGTTAACGATTTTATGAACTTTCGCATAGAAGTTGTTAGTGCAGGAAGTCCTTCTGTTTTGTTTCAGGTATCAGTGAGATCTTCTCTATCAGATAGAATTAAGCAGGCACATAAGCAAGATAGTGAGTTGCAGAAAAAGGTAGAGCTGGTTCAGAAAGGTAAGTTTCCTGAATTCAACATTGATAATGATTGTGTTTTGAGATTTGTGAAGAGATTGTGTGTTCCTTGTGATTCACAGTTGAAGAGAGATTTTTTGTCTGAAGCTCATAGTTCTCCGTTTTCAGTTCATCCGGGCAGTACTAAGATGTATAGAGATCTGCGGGAGTATTACTGGTGGGATGGAATGAAAAGAGATATTGCTGATTTTACTGTGAAGTGTTTGACATGTCAACAGGTTAAAGTAGAGCGGAATTTACCGAAAGGGATGCTTCAACCTTTACCAGTGCCAGAGTGGAAATGGGAGAATATATCCATGGACTTTGTTGTTGGATTACCGAAGACATCTCGAGGTAATAATTCAATCTGGGTTATTGTTGATCGCTTGACCAAATCTGCTCATTTCCTTGCTATACGAGATACTTTCTATCTTGATCAAATTTCCCGTTTGTATATTAAAGAGATAGTCAGGTTACATGGAGTTCCTCTCTCCATTGTATCGGATCGTGATCCCAGGTTTACTTCTAACTTTTGGAAAGGCCTTCAGAAGTCGTTGGGTACTGAATTAAATTTTAGTACAGCTTTTCATCCTCAATCAGATGGGCAGTCAGAACGAACAATTCAGACATTGGAGGATATGCTACGAGCTTGTTCTATGGATTATCAGGGGAGTTGGGACCAACATCTTTCATTGGTTGAGTTTTCATATAATAACAGTTTTCATTACAGTATACAGATGGCACCATTTCAGGCATTATATGGGAAGCGGTGTCGAACTCCATCTTTCTGGGATGAAGTGGGTGAAAGGAAGTTGATGGGACCAGAATTGATAGAAGAGATGGTAGAAAAAGTTCAGCTGATTCAGAAACACATGAGAACATCTCAGAGCAGGCAGAAGAGTTATGCGGATAACCGGAGGAAGGATCTATCTTTCGAGGTAGGTGATCATGTTTTTCTCAAGGTTTCTCCTTGGAAAAGCGTGATGAGATTTGGTAAGAAAGGAAAGTTGAGTCCAAGGTTTGTTGGACCATACGAAATTCTGGAGAGAGTTGGATCAGTTGCATACCGAGTGGCATTACCTCCGAGTTTATCTCAGGTACACAATGTTTTTCACGTTTCGATGTTGAGAAAGTATATGCCAGATCCATCTCATGTTTTGAGCCCAGAGGTAGTTCAGCTGGAAGAGAACCTATCTTATGAGGAACAACCAGTCCAGATTCTTGACCACAGGGAGAAAGTGTTACGGAATAAGGTGATTAAGTAGGTAAAGGTTTTGTGGAAAAACCACATGATTGAAGAGGCAACATGGGAATCTGAAAATGCAATGAGGGATAAGTACCCCCATTTATTCGATAAGTAAATAAATTGCGGGGACACAATTTTCTAAAGGGGGGAAGGATGTAACATCCCAAGTAAGTAGTGAATAATAGATATTTTTATCTATGTCTATTATTTATTAAGATAGTGTTATAGAGGCTTAAAATGAAAATAAATACAATCTTATGCATGGAATACACTAATATTCTTAAAAGATTGTTTTACTGCCTTTTGATGGCAAACCATTTTTGAATCTATATTTTGACAATTTTATAAACTATGTTTGTCAAAATAAACTTATCCTTTATGATTAGGACATCAAAATTTACCTTGTGTGAATTTTTGGTATTTTTCTGACAATGTTCATTTTTTAATGAATAGTGAAAAATACTGCATTTTACATCAAAACTGCTTTTTAATCTAATTTATTTATATGATTAGATTTTGTTTTGAATTGGTTTTGAAGTGAAATTAGAATATATTTTTACCATTTTATCCAATGGTGGTCATTGGAATCAATTTCAATTTGAAATTAGACTTAAACTGGTGTCAATCTTTTGATACTTATTGTTTTGTAAAAACACGCTATTTGCTCTGACAGCGGGAATTAATTATTGAATTAATTAATGTGACTTATATGATTTGAATTATGTAAAATGGACTTCATTTTTGAATTCGGAATATCAAATATAGCTTAGGGTGAATTTTTGGAAATTTTCTGAAAAACTTCAATTTTTGATGAATAGTGAAACCACTAAGTGGTACTTATAAAGACTGATTTTCCGTTTAAATGAAATTTTGCCATCATTGTGTTTTGAATTTCAAAAATCCGACATACATGTTAGTCATTGAGAAGTAAAATGTGGTTCAATGAGATTAAAATAATTTTTTTGGTGAATAGTAACTTATTAAGTTTTTAATCGCGATTAGTGGTAATTAGTGTAGTTTAAGGTAAAAATAATGCTTTAATAAAATAATATGAGCTTGACACATGTCCTACCCCCATTGGTTGTGTCATGGCCGACCACGACAAGCCATGGGTCAACTTGGGGACCCCATGGAGACACTTTGGATGGGAAATGACATAAATTACTTTTTATTAAATGTTAAAGTAAAAATGACACAAACAAGAGATGTTTTACGAAAACAATTCTTACATGGGGTTATAAAGATCAGATTTTTTATTATAAATAGTAATTGGAAAGATAAAAAGATTTCCTACATCATAGTATTTTTGTTATGATTTTTAGACATTAAATAAATTAAATTATTTATGACAAAATAATGATGCAGCGATGACATCATTATTTGACGATTTAAATAAAATGGAAAGATAATGTAAAATATATGAACTAAACATGTCCAAAACTTATTGGATGAGTGGATTTAGAAGCCTTATCACCTTATCCACGAATTATATCAATGTGGGACCTTTTGAAACCGAAACACATTTTCAAATAAAGTAATATTTCTTTACTTTCCAAAAGTGCCCCTCCTCTCCTCTTATAAAAGGCCCCCACCTCTACCACATTTGACACACTACTCAAGCCTTTGGCTCGGCCAAACCCTGCCCATTTACTCTCTCCACATCCCTCTACTCATCCTATAGGATTACCTTTGGGCAGAATCCTTTCAAAGGAAGCCTTTTGACTCAAATCAAAAGGAGATACACTTTTAAAGGTAATTCATTCTCTCATGTTCATTTGTTTTATTTTGCTTCTCCAACCCCCTATACTCTTTTTATTTACTTATTTTGTAACAAAAACAGTATCTTAAATATACAAGGATGTTGTTATAATATTTATTTGAGCTACAATCTCACACAACTACATCAAATGGTTAAAGAACATACGGTTTCCGTGGATGGCGAAATTCTTCCTCCCGAAACGATGATTGTTCAACACTCATTTAACACCTTCAAAGGTGGCCATTATGATGTCCCTATTTTTATATATGATATATAATATGTTTATGTTTTCCTTAAGCTTCTTTTTTTCATTTTGGGCATACCTTTATGGTTTCCATTATGGGTAAACACGATATCTTCATTTTAGGAAGTGCGGACTACCGCCCCCTCAAAGTGATTTGATTCGTTAAATACCATATGTGGGACATATAAAGGATGGAACTATGATATTATATATGATATTATACTGGAATTATAATATACCTTTATATAATTATGATTCCATTCTATAAAATATGAAATAGAAATGAAAGTAGCGTTCATGCGTACGTACGGCTTACCGTCTCCATGAACGGTGCATTTCATTTCTTACCTCTAAATGAGTATGTAATATTATAAATGCAAGTATGTACTGGATATATATGACATATATGATATCTACATCATGAATACCATTCTGGATATAATGAACATTTTACCAAATTAACAACATGTAAGTGTAAGAAGTCTATTTTTGACTTAAGAACCAAATACCGACAAAATGAACATTATTAACTTAACTGATTACATGATGTTCATAACATGGTATAAAAGGAATAATGAACTTGAAAAATATTCATAAGCAAGTATATATTAACTCAAGTTTATTATTCAGGAGATTAAAGAACGGTCGGGTCAAGTCGGATACGAGGTATGGGACTTCGTCTCAATCTCCTTTCGTTGAGGCATATTTTATTTTATACACATCATTCTTTTATATGGTTTATAAACCCCTTTTACATTTAAGTTTATTCAAAAGGAATATTTTTTTATACGAAGCGTTTACTAAATGACAAAAGGGAATGTTTTTGTCGTACGTATGCGGCGACAATGACTTCTCCGCTGTCGTGACCGTTACTTGAGTTTCGGCTTCCTCTAAAAGCCACACCTTCTTTTTAAAAGAAAAATAAATACCATGTTTTACTTTTCTTTTATTTTAGTATTGAAAATGGTTTTCATAATGTTTTTATATCAATGTGTTGTATTGATATCTCATGATTGAAATGTGGAAATGTTATGTTTCCTTTATGCATGTTTTATGTGATATGATTATGTTATGGTTCTTGGGCATTATTACGAAGACGGGTGGTTCCGTGATAAACTAAGGGCGGGTGAGCCCGTTATAGCTCTCCAATGCATTGGGTAACGCGAAGGAGTGAAACGTTAAGGTTTCTCCGAAGATATTTTAGGGAATATACTGTGATGGGTACTCCAAACGTAACCAAGAGGGTTACTCCCTACATAAGAATGTTATGAATGCCTCAAGTTACCTTTATGTCTTATGATTTCTATGATTTATTCATGATTTTATGAGGTATGTTAAAATGCCTATGTTTTATGGGTAAAGTATGATTTCATTCTTATGTATATATGAACTCATGTTTCCTTTCCATGTTTTTTTTATAACCCATACGGAGTTTTTTTGCTCATCCCAAGTTTTTTAAATGTTTTTCACAGGTCAAGGGAAAGGTACATGATAAGATGATAGAGTCAAGGATGTGTCAAGAAATAATCCATGTTTTATTTTAAATGTGTTTCCATTGATGGGAATGAAGAATACTATATTTATGTAACCACTTTGTTTATATGTGGAATGTAATGCATGTTTTATGATCTAATTATCTAAAACTCTAAACCCGAAAAGATCCTCAATGTGTAATCTTGTAATAACTCAAGATTAAGTAAGGTTTAAGGGTGGGGCCTTATATGAAACCTCAATCAAGACACCCTCCTCAGGGAACTGATGTATTGGAGAACTAAAAAACATATATTTTAGATAACTAAATTCTACTTGGTATTGGTATTTACAAACAAAATCCTATTCATTCCAGGTCAATCCTTTTAAAGATGAAAAAAACTGAGTGAAATAGGGTACAAACCATCGATAATAGTCTAAGATACCAATGAAACTACAAAAATCTTCCACAATATTGGGTGATTCCAAAAAATATTTTTTGGAATTTGAATTTTCCATCACCACACCCTTTTGAGACACCACATGTCAATGTAAATTCACCTCTTTCTTCTAGATTTCACACTTTGTAAACTTCTTATAAAGACAATGCTATCGAAGGACCTATAAGACCACATTGAGATACATGTCATTATCCACCTATGAAATTGATTAAACTAAGATATCATCAATGAATAATCTTTGTAATATTTCAAGAACTCACAGATCATGGAGTTCCTATGTCCCATGAACACATATGGTTGTTTGTAACATTAGAAGACATCCCCATGAAGTTGAAGTTCCCATACCTACATCTGATGGGAATATTTTTAATATCATCATCATTAACCCATAATTTCTGATATCAAAACTACATATTGTTTTTTAAGAACCAGCTAGATTCTCTCAACTGGTCAAACAAATCATCGATCCTCAAAACAGGGTAAAAATTCATAACCATTACCAGATTCATCCTATAGTATTCTATAAACAACATCAGACCATCGTACTCATTCTTGGTGAACTACATGGATGAACTCCAAAGTGATAAAATTGGTTGGATGAAACCCTTATTCATTTTTTCATCCACATACAGCCTCAACCCACACAATTATGTGGGTGCCATCTATTAGGGAGCCATAAAAATTAGAGTCTCACCTAACTGCAACTCTATCCCCAACACGATGTTGTGTTGAGAAGGTAGTTCATTAACATCCTATAAAAAATCTTTGAACATCTTCGAAACCATTTGAACACCCCAAACCGAAGGTTCTAAAAATATATCTACCAACTATGAAAAAATATGCTCCACATTTCTACTATTAAACTAATAACCTAATTCACCAAAAAACACATCTTTCTGAACATCCACATTCCAAAACATGACTCTCCCTAAAACTAAATTAATGGATATACATATATAATACAGAAAATATATACCAAGGACAACATCTTATGACATTGTGAACAACAATATGAATTCCCCCACTGACTTGGGCTTCCCTATCACCGGTCTACATTCTGGTATCATATCAAACAAGGAAGACAATTATCAAACTAACATAGTTATCACTAGGAGAAGATGAATCCTATCAACAAAAATTCAAAAAAAAAAACAAACCAATAAAGGATAAAAATGAGTTTGAGGATCTTGTATCAGAAAAATCACACACAATGTTACTAAAAAAGTTGATCCTACCTTGAAGAAATATTCGCTCTGTTGGAAATTCTGCAACTAATGAATGAATCTGAAGAATCAAAACTCATACACCACTATGATGAAAGCCTCTATGGTTTTTATTTTGAATGGGTACCTATGTATAGAACCATAATGAGTCTACCCTCTACCAACTCGACTAGCTCTAGGATATTGAACAAAAACCTACTGTCCATATAGCTAAGTCATTCTTAGAGGAAAAAAATTCTAATGAAAAGGTGACAATCCTGTCATATTAAAATAGAATCCATGAGAATTCATATATTAATCCTGGAAGTGTCCATATCTCCCATCGATTTGGAAAAAATAGAAAACTCATGAATGGATATTAGAAACCACCTTCCCCTAACGGTTAGGAAAGAATCAACCGTGAATGGTTCCCTACTGAATAGATCCCTGACTCCATGAAAACCCATGTCTCAGTGCCAAATTCTCTGCTCCTCCAGACACCATAATATCTAGTCTATTTTGGAATTATTTTAAATAACCCATCTTCTCATTAACCGCATAGTTTGTTCCAACTCTAGGTATATTGGGAGTGTAAATATTATGACATCATACTTGATCACTAGATGGAATTACTCTTCTAGATGTCATGCTATGGACTCCTAATATAGAAGAACATATAGAGATTAGTGTAAAAGATCCTTGATCATAATCCCATATCCATGAATGCTCAGGCTCCCCTGTTAAAGGGAGAGAAGATCCTGCCCCTTGACTACCATCATCATCGACAAAGGGACTCCACCCAAAACTCCATCTTATTGTTGGTCGACAACAAATATGCCTATGTGAGGTCACTAAGAATAATATTCTATCACTAAAAGAAATCTCCCCAAATATGAATAACTTCCAATGACACCCAAAACTCATCTTAGGATTGAAAAATTCCAAAATCTATATCATGATTATCTATCTAGATATCCTCTTTAAAAATAAGACACTCAACTAATACTGGAAAAACTATAACATTTAATGGCATAGAAATCTCAAGGAAATGCATCATACATCTCTTCCACGTCGTCCCACTGATGTTCAATAGTACCATCCCACATAACCTCAACTTCTTGATAAACTTGTAGATGAAATGCAATAGGAATTTATAGAAACATAGAGAATATCCTAAGCATGGTAGCATGACATTTTAAAAATAAATTATTCAAATTTTAATTCATTTTCTATTCCAAAAATAAAAATTTCCAACATGAACAAAAGTCTTCATGAATCATGTACCTATTGTTTGTCTCTACCCTAAAAAATGGTCCATCTCACATGGTAGTTCAAAAATCTTATTATCCATGCACTAGATCAAGGGGGACCTAAAATCCGATGTCCAAGATGATATCTTTGGCCCAGATTAGACACTAAAGTCAACTGAAACTACTTCCATACCAACAAAGGAAATCCCCCATATTCCAAAATCTAAAATCCATCCTATCCCTCGAATAAAACCTTTTATACCACTCAATCATCACTCCCTCCCAATAAAGGCACTAAAATGATGGGAGAGAGGTAATAACCTCTGATTCCAATCTCCAATAGGCCCCAAAATGTTGATTAGCACCTGAGGAATAAAAATATCATAATATGGGGGCATTACACTCTATAAATAATCAGGATTAGGGGAATAGATATAAAAAATTAAAAAGTCCAAAATACTACGTGTAATGGTAAAATCAAAACCATACCATAATTTATGGTTCAATGAAAATGATATATATAATACTCTCTAAAATAAATACCGAATAGAATTTTCTATAGTAGTGACTCAACAATAACTCCATCCGAGCTTGTAATTTCCATCTTAGTCCCCTAAGTCCTCATGGAAACCTGAAAATGATTATTTACATCATGTTATCCAAATTGGTATACTCCGTAGGACATAACCAAGTCCAAAAGTGAACAAGTGAAAAGATGAATCTAATATAACTAAGGAGGTAAGATTTCCAAACACAGATTCAAAATGTCTTACTCACCAAATCATACATTCAATAAAATAATATAATATCAAGATCATAGCAAGACAAGGATACCCCTTGCTTCTTCCATATTGATTTCTATCTCTCATTACGCAACATAAAACATCCTATGATCCCATACCTTACTCACATATAACTTCACATATCACCTATATAAACCTTTTCCTCACACCACATCACATATAGAAGACACATGTGACTGTACATCACAACTCATGGAAAGGACACTTGGGACAACACATCGTATCTCACCCAAAAACACCTAGTACACATATCCCATCTCACCTGATGACACCGGAGATAATAAGTCACTATTGAAGGAATATTGGGGGTATTATACCATCTATTTCACTACCATCATTGATGTTGTGGAAAACATGTAGAACCCAGAACGTATGATCATTGGTATAGTTATACATCTCACATGGGGTGCATAGAAAATAATATAATCATACATGATATATATATATATATATATATATATATATATCACACAATACAAAACCTTATGGTTCACATCAACAAGATTAGTTCGCAACCTAACACCACCATGTACCATATGTAAACTATCACAATTGATGAATCCTCTATATAAAACACACCACAAAACCTCCACACACTCCACCCAACATTTCCCACCATAATCTTATATGTTCCACCACATTTACTCAATTTCCTTATAATTTCACAATACACCACTAATTATATTAAAATTGAGGCATTAATAACTTATCAATTTACACCCTATTATATTCAATGTCCAAATCAATCATTTATTCTTTTAATTTAGAATCATAATTTATTCCACTATTACCAAGAAAAAAACACAACCAGCACAAAAAACTATCTTCACAACACCAAAAATAGTCCACCATCATATCACCACATCACCCAATACATCTCACCACCACAAGAGGCTATACCACAAAAATCATGACACACCCACTAAAACAAAAACAATACACCGCTACCTCATCACACAACACCACACAACATCCCAGACACATCTATGGGAAACAACCACTACATAATTTTTCCCACACCACAAAACCTAGTGATTCAAATATATTATCAGTCAGCAACTGAAATCCAAAAAAACCCCAAAAGTAGAAAACCCATGGAAAACAATAATAAAATCTAACTTCACATTTATTTAGTTGATTAATCTCATTATATGTTTAAATTATCACTAGAATTATACACTAACAAGATATCAAGGGGAAACCAATTATATTACAAATACAAGTTCTAAAACCATTTATTTAGGGTCTTAAAACAAAACAAAATATTAATTGCCATCACATGTATCAACTACATTGCAAGAAAGGATTCCAATTGCCACTATAATATTAATTTCAAAAGGGAATGAATTATTACACCATCCAGATATAATAAACAATAAAACATGGGATAACTTATATTAACCGTCAATTTGAGACATGAAAATTTATTATTCTATTATGAAAACCCTTACTATATAACCAAATATAAGAAAAAACATGAAATTACACATTTAGAATGTAAAAAAGGGTGAGAATGAGGATCCCCTAGAACAAAGATGATTTTCAATCTTACTGTGCAACATAGGGTGAAGAAAAAGCCACCCACGAACCACCACCACATAAGAAACTAGCTGGTAATCCAATATCACACATGAATATTGTCAATGAAATCCAAAAACATAATGAAAACCAATTCGCACCATCACAGGGAACTATGAAGAAGAACAAAATGAAGTGTATGAGAATGCGGAGTGAACTCAACATAGATTGATGAAGGGAGGAAAATGATAAATTATGGGAAAACATTGATCAATAAACCTTAAAAAAACCTTTAGAAGCCTCAATAGGGCAATGACGAATACCTAGATTAAAAATGTGTTTAGGGTATGAGAAAAAACATGACACACCCCAACCTTTAAAGACACACTACATATGGAAATGACATGAAATGTAATCCTATTTCGCGTCATGTAATCCTTGTGGTTTGGTCACACCAAAAAACATGTATCCTTTTTATTATTTAGGCCCTAAAATATAAAAATAATGAATCATCCTTGTACTTGTTGTGAAACCTACTTTCACATCATGTAAATGTTACACAAGATGTTTTTTCCTATGATTCTAGAGTTTTACATCTAAACTCTTCTCTGATTACTCGAGGCCTCCTTTAAGCACCACCAACACCTGAAGCCATTAATTAACATACCGTTAAATCATTTTTTTTAAATAGGGGCCATATGGTACACTATAAAAGATATAAGTGATGCCCTATTGTGTGAGTCGATTAGAAAAATTATCTCCATTTTTAGAGGTAGTCCTAGAACATCATCAGGGAAGAAATACATAGAATCCTTCATGAATTACGGAACCTAGATGCCTGAAGATCATTTTATTCCATGGTATAAGATCACCATCTAATGGGTGATGGGTTTCATTTTTGATTCCACATGACCCAATCGGTCCCCCATGGGATCCTACCAACCCCATCAGTGTGATGGCGTTAGACTCATCTGTGGTGATAGACAATATGGGATTGGTCCTGGAAAACTAGTCTATGTCGATGATGATGCGATAACATCTCATCATGATGATAGTGAGGTCACATGAGAATATATCTCTCCCAAATGATATCTCTCACTTCCATCATACAAGTGATATCAACTAGGCATTCCCTGTTGGAATCTCCAGCCAAAGTTACTTGGATAAAGTATCAACTATTAGCACCATCTCTCTAACATAGAGTGATATATGAAATAATTACTCACACATATGTATACTTATACTAATGAATGGGTATAATAAATATATAATTCTTCTCAAATAATCTTTTGTTCTCCCTATCCCTTATCCTCCATAGCTAGCATCTTCCCACGACCCCGACCACCAGCTCCCAATGACTAGAGTGGGCAACTTCATGGGTTGGGGGTATCTTATAACATAATCCACCACTAGAAGATACTATTGATAATGATAGTCATTCACATCTTCTAACAATGACTTCCTAGTGGCCACACTAGTCTCTCCTTGGATATCCAAGATCATGGAGTTTCATCCATCATGGAAGTCTATCTACTGTCTTATTATGATCCTTAAAACATTGGATTAGGTAACAATGTGCCATGTCATATAGCCCATCAAATGCAGAAAATAACATCTCTTAATGTTGAAATGGTACTATGTTCTATCCCCGTATGAACACATTCCCCATTACTTCATTTATAATGTATATTTTTCTATGCCCCTACTGACTGGAAGATTCTAGTAGTTGTAGATAAATCTACCCCTTGACACACACTACTAGCTTGAGGTCCACAAAGAACTCTATCTATGAAGATCTCTATCACTAGTGACAAATCTATTACCCCAACATAGGTGGAAATTATTAAGGGATAAGAAACTAGAATTAATTTATATGTGGATCCATTTCTCGAACATTCATTCTTGGATGAAACCATATCACACCATTTTGAGGGAGTACCACGTATTTGGAGGACCCTAAAACATCCTAAGAGGTGAGGGGTGAATATGGGTGTTAATATTTTCATTTAATATGTCAGATCATTTTCTCATTTTGGTAGGAACATATTAGACCTATATGATGAGGAAGTGAATAAAACAATCACGTGCAATGAAATGACACAATAATTTTTATTGGTTCACCAGTAAGTGATACCTCCAAGTATAAAATTCCGAAAGTGTGTCGGTCATACCAAAATCCAACAATCCTCAATAGTTGTTGAGTTTAATATGTTGTCAGAGTCAGCATATTCTAAGTGAATTTCCTTTATAAATTTTTAGGGATAGCACACTACGACCCTAAGATCACTTATTCAGAATCCCCCTTTCTCACTCTGTTGGATGAATCTTCACTATGTTTATCAACTTGAATATCACTTTAATGTTTTAGCATTGGATCATGCATCCACAATGATAAATGGATTCAATTTTTACATCTTGTTTTCATCTAAATATATATATATATCAAATTTCACCACACTATTATGTTATGGAAATTACATTCTAAATATTATTTGGTCACATTATTGGATTCGTTGTGAGTTATATATACCACATTTTCTCATCAAAGAACTAAGTAGCTGGTGTGGTTCACAGATCACCTCTCTGGGAACCATTTCTATGTTCCACCTCCGAAAACGGCCTCTGCGTACCACGTCTGCAAACTATATCAACGTATTAACTCCATATACTATCCATGAAAACAACCTTCCACCAATAGCTATTGCTCCACCGCGTAATGTTAGATTATCCTCTACAAACTAGACTCGCTTTTTGGAACTATTGTTCCTTATGCGGATCGTTCTCTCTGTGTACCATCTTATCCTCTATGAACCACTTTATCCTTCACTATATTTCATCCAGAGATTTTAATCTTCAATCTATAACCATAACGATTAGGATAAATGTTTCTTAAATTGGAAATAATGGATCAGAAAAATATTCTAATATATGATTTACCAAATATTCATTGTATCACCTCCTCCTCTATGTATCGTGCCTGTTCCACATACCAATTTCCACTTGTGAAAAAAAATCCTTTTTGGTGAACCATTTCTGCCTTCATCATACCAAATGCCTCCACTACAACCCATTACTCTTTCATCATACCTCATGCATGTTCCTCAAACTTTTTATCTAGTTCAATGTACCATTTTGGGCTACCTTGAATACACCCTAAGGACCATTCTTGGAATAGAGTATGTGACCAAAAACCACTCCTGGTCTTGGTATGATGACCAATACTTGATCTACAATATTAAATTCCATTTATTATTCTCATTATCTTTATTAATTTCGTTCACTTTAATGAAACAATTCCGGATTTTGGGGCCAAAACAATTGAGACACATTGAAAAAATGGGGCCACCTTCAATACTTATATCATCCTTAATAATAATACTAAATTACCTACAATCTCCTTGTCTTCCATGTGTGAATTGAATGAAAACACAGACCAATCTCCATTATTCTCTACGAATTGTCTTGGTTATGACAACAAGTTCATTAAACCTTGTGGAGGACATATAAATTGGAAACCCTCTTTAATGAATCTCCAAAGGTTCCTAAATAGAGTTTTTTATTTGTTTTATAATTTTTTAAATGTGTAGGTTATTTTTTAAAATATATGTATAGATGGTAGCAGTGTAGTTGTGACATTATGGATTGATCGAAAGGTAGCACGACCCCTTGCACCGTTCCCCATCCCACTTCCATTTTCCATAGATCGATGACATGGAGAATGAAGTGGGGGGGGGGGGGTAGGGGTGCCACCATTCACCTAAAGACAACAAAAAAGGTGGATTCTTTAGGGCCTACATTCACCTAATGTGAAAGTGAAAGGTGATACCACGCTTACTGCCTTTTCTTTAACACATTATAAAAGGGTACCCACCCCCTCATCCTCACTTACAATTCCACACCACTCTCTACAATATAGATCTTCTCTCCATAAAAAAGTACTTTTTTGTATGGTGGTTATAGTGTTCTAAAAAAGTCACATTTTTAATGAAGCATCATTTCGAGGTACATTTTTATTTAATTCCAAGTTATTTATTTATTTAATAGAATTATTGTCAACTAGTTCTAAATAGTTATTTTTTAAGTAGTTTACTAAGATATAAATATTTTATTTATTAATAAGTTTTTTTAGTTATAAATATAAATATATATTTATATAATATTTAATCGTACTAAAGATTTAGTGAATATTTACTCATAAATAAATTAGTATTTAATGTGTTAACATTTTGGTGGAATAAAAAATATGTGGTAATATAAAACTCAAATACTTTTATAGATACAAACTAGTGGATGTGGATCTAGAAAATTTGTACCATGGAGTAATATATCCAATAAGGTGTCACAGGCTTAACTTAGGGTTACCTAGAACATGACAATGAACCATGCTACATCCTGGTTTGACACTCCTAAGGGATATGCTTTAGTTGATTAATATTTTCTTTATAAACTACTAAAATACCAAATAAAAGAAACCATCAAAATATTATATTTATCAATGATAAAATACTAATAAGGATCATATAAAATGAAATGGATATGTAAAAATGAATTAAATAATGAATAACAAAGTAATGATTAAATGATGATTAAAAAAATGATTCCCAAATTAAAATAATATACTTAGAAAGATTAATATCATAGTTTTAAAATAATTGTTATTATTAGTAAGGATTTTATATAGAATATTTAAATAATGATTTTCAATTAAAAGATGAAAACTTGTGATTATTAGCTAATAGTGATTAACTAGTAGATATATTATGATTATGGATAGATTAACGAACAGTAAAAGAATAATTAACGAATGATAAATTAAATAATAACTTATTAATGATTAACAAGTTATTATGAATTATAAACTAGTAAAAAACAATACAATAAAATATCATTACATTAGTTCAGGATATAATAAGATGTAAAAAAATTTTATTATCATAAAAAATATATTGTTTAGAAATAACTGTTATTATTAGTAATGAATAAGTATATATTAATTAATGAAAAAATTAAGAATAAAAGATTAATACATATAACGAATAGATAATAATACTTACCAATGAATGAAATAATAAATATGATTATATAGAGTGAAATTTAGATGAAAAAACATTAAATAATAGAAGAACATTTTACATCATGTAAGAAATAACTTGAATATTTTCATTTAGACATAGTTTGGATGAGAGAAACCTAACTTCAAAAGTGCGGTAAAATCAAAATTATTTTTATTTGGTAGATAGATTACATCTTCTAAATGTATGTACTTAACCTATAAATTACATATCTATAGATAATGTTATTAATCTACCCAAAAAAAATCTGTTGGATTTTACCCCATTTCTGAAGTCAGACTCATCACATACAAACCATGCCAAGTTAAAAAAATATTGTAATTTTTTATGTTGTAAGACATTCATGTGTTATTTAATGTGTTTTTCTTCTTTATTTCACTTTATGTGATCATAATTGTCATTTTATCAATGATAAATGAAATTATTTTATGTTTTCATTTCTTTTTTACCATTTTTTCCGAAACTTTTTATGAATTATATTCTAAGAAAAATTAGCATCATATTTTATGGTATAGAAATAAATCTAAACGTTTATTATAATGAATATTATATAGACAACTATCATTTTCAATATTAGATATACTATTAGAATATTGATCAAAAAATGTTTTTAATGTAGAGAGTCATGTTTTACTATGTGTAACGCTATGGGGAGGTTATTCAAAATGAGGAAAAAGCTTCTTACAGTATATAACCATCAATAGTGGTTAGTATAGTTGATTATGTAACCCTATGTGAAATTCAAAACATAATTATTGGTTCCTTAAATCAGGGATCTGATTAAGAGAACAAGTTTATGAGCTATAGGCATTTTTAATTACTGGTAACATTATTTCATCCAACTTTTACATTAGTGGTTGATGCATTGTGGATGCAACCAATAAAATTATTTTCCCATTGCTCAGATGGTACCATGATTTAGTTATATGTTGATGTTTCTATTGTATAATAAATTTCCCTGTTATACGAATATAAATACTAACAATAGCAGTGAAATATCCCCCCATGAATTTGAACACATTCAAAATGACCAAAAGAAGAAAGGCTTAGTGATATCCTAAATATACATGTCAATTCCATATTTTATGAGGAGTTTTGTAATGATTGAATATATAGTGATAATAGTTCTATTGAGGAGGGAGTAGAATAATTTTGAGTGGAAGATTCAAGAAATGAATTAGTCATACAATATCCTTGACCAACTATAAAAAATTCACCACTCTTTTCATTTTGGTCGGAATTAATGACACATGTTCAAGAATTTGACTATAATGTTATCACACCCACAACTGATTTTTTTGGAGTTGTACATGGTAGGTTTACTAATATGGATAAAACCTTATATGTTGGGAGGGATTTTCCATGTAAATATGCATTAAAAAATATGAAAAATATAATATATATTGACGTAGAAAAATATTTCATTAATTCAGCCATAAGAAATACTATATATAATGTGAAAAGGATATGGATGATTGTATATTTCCATTGAGGATGATTCATGAAATTTCATTTAGAGGATGGAGAATCTTGATGATTTAGGCAACTCATACTTGTGTTCACAAAAACCTGACTCTAGATCATATCTCATTGGATGCTAAATTTTTGTCATCAGTTATCATCATGATGATTTGGACATTCCAAGATTTTCCTATATCCCTTGTGTAAGAGAGTATACACCAATATTTTTGTTATATTATATCTTATAATAAGGAATGGATGGGGAAACCAAAGGAATTTGTGACTGTATATGGTGATTAGAATGACTTGTATAAGGTTCCAACATCATATGAATGAACACGTGTCTTAAGATAACCGACTTGATCCATCTTCTATACAATTTCATTAGATATGCTGAGAATTCATCCACTGCATCTCTGAATTTTGTTTCAACAAAACTTTCATATAGTTTGATGGAATATTTCAATATAGAAAATATAAGGGTGTATTATTGATTGTGATAACCCAATATGGAAACAGTTCACCTCTTCCACATGCATTTTCCATTTTGAAGAAGGAAAAATCTTAATTACGGAGTAGGTGTTTGGCTTGTATCAGCTGCAATTTTATAGACATTTGGGGCATCTATTTGAAATCTTATCAGTATTCAGAAATCAATGAGGCAATCACTCCTGACCCTAAAACATGGACACCATCAGATTCAAAACATTAGTACAAAATGAGATGCATTGCTAGAGATATTTAGTAAAAATTACATAACCAAAAAATGATGTATGAAACCATAATGATTGGTATGAATTGGATTTTTAATATTTCACTATTTTAATGTAATGTTAAAATCAATGTATGTTAATTTTAATCACTTCTGTGTAGAAGATGATCCGGATCAATGGAAATTTCAATAACTTTTCAAACAGATCAGCAATGCTAATGAAGAAGTGTATGATTATAAGATATAGATTCTAAAAGAAAATGGGCATTCACATATTAATGTGGAAGTTGTATAGAAACCTGACTATATACATTGTGGAGCGCATCGATTATACATTCATTTGGATTTAGATGTTACCTATAAATTCCCTAGTTTAGGAGACATTTTATCATTGTGTGAAGTACTTCATTGATAGAAAAAAACTATCATCTTAAGGGATTCAGTAAGGGATAAGGCATGGAAGGCACATTCAATATGATATTGAACAAGACATTGAAGATGCTTATGGTTATCATTTATTATTTTTTTCCAAGAAGACACTTGATTATTAGTTTATGAAAATTCAGACCCTTTCCCAAATAGCATCATTGAAAAAGTGATAGAATTAATTGAAGTGTGAAAATTCCAATGAGTTAAATTTTAGCCCTTAAGGATTCTATGTACACACACCATCAAAACTTGTGACTCTTTGAACATATCATCGGAACAATATGTTGACCCAGTGTACTAGATGAACACTATTTCTAACTGTTATGATGAACCATAGATGCTTATTGGGGATTTTTGTTATTTCCCAATGACTGATGGTCAACTGATAGTGATACCTGACATGAAATGTTTCTGTAACCATGGGAGACTGATGGCTAGTAGGTTTCAGAATGATATATACTGGCCTCAAGTACTAGAAAATATTTTGAGATGCACTACATGTCATCCTAAAAATCATAGCCAAAAAGGTTTCCCAAACATTTTGTTATAGATTTCACACTCTCAGTGACAATGATGTGTTGTATTCACTGTGATATTCTTATATTGTGAATTATATGGTGTTATCTATTATTTTAAATTTAGTTTCAAAAAAAAATATGTGACTAATATTCTAATAAACATTTATATAATGAAACAATGTTACCATATATTAGGTTATAAAAAGAAATTATAAAATTTTAGTATAATAAAGATTATATGATCAACCATCTTCGTCAATATTAGTTAATCTATCATAATCTTGATTAGAAAATAATTTTGACATAGAGATTCATGTTTTTACTATGTGTAATTATATGGGGAGGTTATTAAAAAAGAGTAAGGATATTTTTATAGTATACAACCAAAAAAATGGGTATGTAAAGATAATACTATAACACTATGTTAACATCAAGAATTAATTCATGGGAAATGTACGAAAACGATGTAGGAATGGTGAAAATGACGATGCTGACGATGTAAACCCATGCTATAACTATCATCAATATCACTATTCCTCCAGCACCATGGTACATTTTCCACTAATTCATTCTTGAAGTTACCTTACTGTTACATAATTATCATTACTTACCTATGTTTTTGGTTGTGGACTATAAAAACAGCCCTGCTCAATTTGAAGACATCCACTTTTTCATTTGATATCATATTTTCATCGCAACATGTGTGTCTATGGGTATGTTTATTTATTTCATAGAATTGGTTTACTTCTCCAAATACATTTACTATCGTAAAAAAATCAGCCTTTCATAGTGAAATTAAAATGAATATGGAAAGTGCATTTTTGGTGACATTAATGCATAATCAATCTGTCCATGGCTAAACCATAATTTATACTAGTGAGAAAATAATAATGAAATATACCATGATGGGGGAATTCATTCCTGATTTTCAAATCACACCATTTTATAAAGAACATTAACATATCCTAGAAAAAATGTTTGTATATATAAATATATATAACCATATCTTATAAAAATTTATAGTTAAAAGAAAATCTTAAAAACACATTAGTATTATGCTTTGAAAAACATGATAAAATTACCTTTTCTTTTGGTAATAAATAACTTCATAAACCAATGTGAATACACATGACATGTCATATATTCTAAAAGTGATAACATTATGCTGACTGTAATATAATATGTACATTTTACACTTATGAATCATTTCAATTGATCATATACAGATAGAAGATTCCATACCACTCACTCAGAAGGCTTCCAATGTTTCCCATGTCGTGTTAGAGGATGGTGAGGTTCAACTAATTATGGTGTGTTGAGAACACCATTTTCACAACATGGAGCCTCCACATTCCATTACACTATAATTGAACTATGATGGATTCTATGGAATTTTCGTATCAGATTCGACATTTATTGACCACCACCTGCTTACGACCCTTATGGATAGGTAGATACCAGAGGCACACACCTTCCACATGTATGAGGGAGATATGAACATCACCCTCAAGGATGTGGTAGTTCTTCTCAGTGTTTCTATGTATGGTTATTCTGTTATTGGACCCACATGTTTATCTTGGCCTGACCATACTCATCAATTTTTAGGCCTCAATGTTTTTTCTAACCATTAGGCTACAAATGAAGAGTCGATATCAATACCCATGATGATGGAGTAACTTCCACATTTACTTGATGATGCTGAAGATGAGACTATCATGTTTTATGACCATGAATATATATTACAGATCATTAGAGGGACCATGTGTGGTTACTACACAGAGAAGCATGTTCAAATGATGTATCTAGTTATACTGGAGCTCATTAATCAATATTGGACATATATCTAGGGATCTACCTTTATGGATTAAACATACAAATCATTATGCAAGGTATCCCATAGTGACAACATAGATCTCAATGGATGCTCCATCCTTATTCAGATATGGGCGTGGGAGTGACTCCCTCATTCCACCTTTAGCATGATCCTCCAATGTAGACTATGGAGGTGCTGCATGGATCTCCATGTGGATGCTAGTATGATCACTCATCTCTATTAGTTTCCAATGAAACTAGATTTTTGTGAATTAAATTTCTCACTATTTTTCACTAAGGATGTTGTATTTTATAGGTGGCCTCAAAGACATAATTTCATCATGGTTCCATCACACTATTTTGGTGAATATTACCTCATGTTGGACTATCTTTAACCTGACCATGTATGTATATTAAATAATTCTCTATCTATTTTTTTTCAATAGCATCAATTTTTATTTTTAGTAAGGGGATTGTTTTAAAAATGTCATATAAACTTTTCGATTACATGGATTCCATACTGGACTATACATGACTAGTTTCCAGCATACAGTAACACTAGACTTGATAATACTAGGGATGTAATGAACCTTATTTGTAACGACCCAATGTTTCATTAATGGAAAATCACTCTTGATATAGTTAAATGTATCTTTATGAAAAATGTTTTTATAAGATGTCAACTTATTTGGTTTTATGTTATGAATTTTGACTGTTGTTAATATAGCCGTTGAATAGTGATCACATAATTAGTATAAATATTGGACATTAACAAATCCAATTTACTTAGACAAAAGAAGTGATGATCTCATCTAGTAGATTTTCCCCATTTGAAGCCCATTTGTTAGATCTTGTAAAAGAGGTGGCATCCATGGGCTTTGACCTTGACCAAGCCCAAGATGAGCTTCACCATTTCAAGCTCGAATGGGACCGTCTATGGGAAAAGGGGAAGTTGATAGAGATTACCACTCGAGCGATGTTATCCGAGCCACCCCAAGAGTTTTCCACCATCGCACACCTTACCCTTAGGACTAATGTTTCTATTTTAAGGGGTTATGTAACAAATAAGTAGTACTATGTTCATGTACACTATTTTTGTATATATTAATGAATATAATCTCTAGTCATTTTTGATACATTGTAAATAGTTTTTAAAGTACAAATGGTGTTTTTAGTTATTATTTAATTAAGAAATATATTTTATTAAATTAATTGATTTTTGAATTAAATAATATTTTAATAAAATAATATTATTATTATTAATTTTTTTTATTAAATATAAATGATCTTATAATTTTATGAATGCAATTAAAATTTTTATTAATGTTTGAAAGCCATTTATGTCAAAACCTGTGAATTTTCTATAAATGTCGGTTTTTATTTTAAAAGTGAAAATTAACATATTTAGAAAATTATTTAGATAAAATAAATGTCATTTTTGGAATCAGGACGTCGAAATTATCCAACGGTGAATTTTTCATAATTTTCTAAGACAGTCAAAGTTTTGGGTAAAAATTAAATACCGTTTAAATATATAATGTGTTTTTATGACATCATAATGACCCAATAGTGATGTAATAAAATACTATAATCTTCATGTTCGGACAATATATGTTTTAAAATTAATATAATGTGATTTTGGGTGTGTTTGACTTACTTTTCAAAGCATTAATGGACCCCTCATGACTTATTTACCACTTTGCCTTTATAAATTAATTTCCATGGGAGTGTGACTCAACTCCACATAAGAAACCTTATTATTTTAAGAAGTTCAGACTTTGGCCTTATAATTTTTTTTTTCATCTTCCCTTTTCCAAAAACCATGGGCAAAAACCATGGTATGGTTTTTGGTTTGGATTAATTTAATATAAGGGGTCCCAAACCTAAAAAATAAAAAATTCCCTCACCATACCTATATAAACCCACCCATGCTTCCACTTCCTACTCACTCAAATCCCTTGGAGTTCGTACAACCTCTACCGTACTCTCTCTATAATCCTGCCAAGGTGCCCCAGTCTCCCAAGAATCCTCTCACAAGCCTCTCTCAAGCCTTTGGAAGCACACTTCCAAGTAAGGGTTTTTTCTTCCTTTCTCATTTTTGTCCAATTTTCTATAAGTTGTTTTTCCCATTTAATTTCAATTATGAATGTTGGGGTATGGTTTTGAACCTCCCCCATACTTCCCTATTGTTGTTTGAATGATGGGAGACCCCTTTCTCTCTCATTAAATGCCTCCCATGTACATCCGTTACTATGCCAAAATTCCGAAAGGAACTTCTCTCTCTTCTTTTACATTCAAGTAATAATTTTGTATCATGAATCTAAATTCCATTACAATTGTTGGTAAATCTATCTATATGACCTACTTACTTTCCATTACATTTAAATATGATTATGAACCACTTTATCTCTCATCAACCATTTTTTATGAATTCTTATGTCATGTCGTTACATTGCCGAAATCGCACCGATTTTCTACGCCAATGCCATTGTGTAGTGGATACCATGCCCATTTCTCCATCAAGGGTATCCACCTTTATGCACCTTTACTTATTGATTTCAAAGTTTCATGTTTTAATTTCACATTCCTTTATCATGTAATAAATGATTATGTTTTATGAATCCGTGTTTTATGATCCATGTGGCACACTTCTGCATGAAATGAAATGTTTTAAGAAGGGTGCGCCCTTATAGCTCTCCAATGCATTGGGTAAAGTATAATATCATGATACGTCATGTGAAATTAGTGTTGACTCATGCACCATGTGCAATGATCCTTGGATCATGCTAATTCTATGTTAAGTGTTTTTGCCACATTTCCATGTTATGATTATCATTCTTTATCATGCCTTTATGTTCAGGTTTCTCTTATTCTCTATGGATATGACTATTGTCTAACATTTATTTACTCCTCATGTTATTTCATGTGTACTCCCTTACTGGCCTTTATAGCTCACCCTTTTCTTATGCATGTCCTCAGGTTATTCTATGAAATGCTAAGTACGAGGGAATGTAGTGGTCATGTAAAGGAAGTTTTCAATAAAGATGTTATATTTCATGTTTTATGTTTTTATGTAATGATCCTAATCCCCAAAGTCACTAAACCTCTCTATCTTCTTTGTTGTTTCAAGTGATGTTTTAGGTAATAAATCATGTTTATGTTGTAATAAAAAGCAGGGTTGTCATAGTTTCTATGAGAGGATAGGTTTAGTTATTTATGGGATTAGGAAACCCAAGTAAAGCCTTAGATACAAGACTTAGTATAATAAAAACATCCCTAATTTTTGGTAACTGTTGAGTAAGTGTTTTATCAAAAAAATACATCCCTGTCTGGATACGAGGAGGAAGAGGCGGCTCTGACATAGTTGTATCATATGGGTAAAACCCAAAAACACCGCTTTGAGCTAGACTCGAATGGGAACTGGTGCATGACAACGGGACTTGCTGCACTCTTGGTTACAACACTCCTGGGGGATATGTTTTGATAAATTCACAAGATTACTATGCACCCTTATTAAGGGAATTAAAAAAATCCCTCTAAGAATATATGTTAGAAAGTAGCTCAAGAAAGTACTAGATTGAAGCCTATAGAATCATGAGTTAAAGAAATGGAAGTTTATTTATAAGACACCAACTTTTGTCTTTGGATTACCCTTTATGTTTTACCCCTAACATTCCTTTTAATTCATCCAATGGCCGGTAATAGGAGGACTCGGGCTAACAACCGTTGTGAAGATCAATGTGATGACTGTACTAATGAGATGCCAAATCCAATGGGAGTGGGAATCGCGAACTTTGTCATGATTCTCTCTCAGCTAACTCATGTTTTGAATAGAAACATGGGTCAAGAGGAACATTCAACCCCCCTAAGAAAGAACATGTCGCTATCGAGAGCTTCATGAGACAAAGGCCTCCTACTTTTAGTGGATCATCTGATCCCACGATCGCTGAACAATGGATCAACTCCATTGAAAAGATATTCTCCATCCTCCAATGTTCTAAACAAGATAAGGTTCTCCTAGTGGCTTATCGTATGGAGGGTGAAGGTGATCAATGATGGACGTTGATCAAAAATACGAAGCTTGAGGAGGATATCAAGGCGTTATAATAGAAGGATTTCCCGAAGATGTTTTTCGATAAATATTTTCCGCTCACCCTCCGGCTTAAGATGGAAAGGTAATTTCATTCCCTCAAGAAAAAAGATGAAGAATATGTTGGAGAATATGAGGAAAACTTCAAGAGGCTTTCACAATATTCTTCTGGTTTTGTCGTTACCCCAGAATGTAAGGTTGACCGCTTCTTTGGTGGGATAAAGCCTAGCTTGTGGAAAGCATTAGCGATCCGTGACTTCGACAGCTATGAGGAAATTGTCTGATGTTACCTCAAGGTTGAAATGGAGATCAGGGAATCACAGGGGTATCATGGGGACAAGAAGCGTATGGTGGTCTTCAATGCTGGTTGTCCGATGGATAAATCCAACGGTGCTAAGAAGATCTAGCACCCCACTTTCCAAAAGTGTAGAAAGAAGCACCCTAGAAATTTCCTTAAGGGGATGAGAAAATGCTTTAGGTGTGGAATAGAAGGGAACCTAGCTATTAACTGTTGGAAAGAAGGATCCGCGACTGCGACAGAGGAGAGGAACACTCTGTTTGAACCTCAACACGTTGTTCAATGCTACAAATTCAAAGAACCGGGTCATTTTGAAAATCAGTTCCCTAATACAAGGGTTATTGGAGGCAACCAATGACCTCTAAGACAGCAAAGAAGAGCTTTTTCCATCACTTCTTCCAAAGTGAACCACGACAATGAAGTGGTGACAGGTACGCTCGTTATTCATTCAAGAATAGTGAATGTACTTTTTTATTCAGGTTCTACGCATTATTTTATATCTCTAATGTTTAGTAGAACAATCCCAACACCACCACAAATAATGGAAGTAAAGATGTCGGTGAGTACGGAAAATGGGGAAATCATTGCATCCCATGAGTATAAGTCCTCCCCTGTTATAATCTGTTGATTGAATTTCCCGGAGAAACTCATCATACTACCTCTGGTGGAATTAGATGCAATTCCTGGCATGGATTGGCTTTCCTTATACAGAGCCAATATAAATTGTTGGGAGAGGGAAATCACACTCCATATGGAGAATCGACCCCCGATTCTTTACAAGTGTCAGGAGGAAGATGAATCTCCTTTAGCTCCATCATCTCAATCATGGATATTAATTCCTTATGAGCATGCACATCTAGCTCAGATGATTGAATACAAGCAACAAACCATCCTTGAAGAAATGCCTATTGTGAGGGAATTTGCTGAAGTGTTTCCCGAGGAACTGTCTGGTCTTCCTCCAAGAAGAGATGTTGAGTTCTCAATTGAACTTCTACCTGGGGAACTACCAATATCCAAGACTCCATATATAATGGCTATTTTAGATCTTGAAGAGCAAAAGAAACAACTACAGGAGAATCGGGATAAAGGGTTTATACGCCCAAGTGCTTCACCTTGGGGTGCACCAGCCCTCTTCGTGAAGAAGAAGGATGGGTCAATGCAGATTTGCACCCATTATCATGAACTTAACAAAATAACGATAAAGAACAAGTATCCTCTCTCAAGAATCGATGACTTGTTTGATCAGCTGCGTAGAGCACAATACTTCTCCAAGTTGGATTTGCGGTTGGGATATTATCAAGTAAGGGTGAATAAGGAAGATGTCCCCAAGACTGCTTTTCGTACAAGATACGGGCACTATGAATTCATATTAATGCCTTTCGGACACACCAATGCTCCAAAAATAATCATGAACTTTATAAATAGAGTCTTTAGAGATTATCTTGACAAATTTGTGGTAGTCTTTATAGATGACATTCTAATATACTCCAAAACCAAGGAGGATCATGAGGAGAATTTAAAAACTGTACTAGAGGCTTTGCGCAAGGAGAAGCTCTATAAAAAGTACAGAAAGTGTGAGTTCTGGTTGAAGGAGGTCTCATTCTTGGGCCATATCATCACAAGCAATGGGATATCTGTGGACCCCTCCAAAACAGATGCAATTGAGGGATGGCCCAGGCCAACATCAGTAACGGATATTCATTGCTTCTTGGGGTTAGCTAGATATTATCGATGATTTGTGAGAAATTTCTCATGATTGTCCAACCCTCTTACCAAGCTAAATCTAAAGGGAGTAAAGTTTTCTTGCAGTGATGAATGCAATGAAAGTTTCAAGGAGTTGAAAAGGAGGCTTATCACTGCGCTCGTTCTCACTTTACCCACAAGAGGGGAACTTTTTGTGGTATTCATGATGCCTCAAAGAATGGATTAGGTTGTGTGCTGATACAGAATGATAAAGTGATATCCTAGGCCTCAAGGTAGTTGAAAATCCATGACCGAAACTATCCAACGCATGATCTGGATTTGGCAGTGGTGATCTTTGCCTTGAAATCTGGCGGCATTATCTATATGGAGAGAAATGTGAGATATATACTAACCAAAAGAGTCTTAAATATATATTCACACAGAAAGAGCTTAATTTGTGCCAGATAAGATGGATAGAGCTCATCAGGGATTATGATTGTTCAATACATTACCACCCTGGGAAAGTGAACAAGGTGGAAGATGCCCTAAGTAGAAAGGACCCAGAAATTCAATCAATGATGAGAATTGAGAAGGATCCTATCTTCTTAGACTTGATGAAGATGGAAGTGGGAATCATAAAGTAGGGAACATCATCAATCCTTTCTCAAATGATTTCTCAACCATCTATTTTGGAAATGTTAAAGGATGCTCAGAAGGATGATGTGGGAATTTAGGGAAAAGTGGGATCTATCGAAATAGGGAAATCCTCAGAGTTTAATGTTAATGATGAAGAAATTGGAGGTTTCGGAAAAGACTATTTGTTCCATCATGTCCGGAGATGAAGAAGGAACTTTTGGATGATGCACATAGTTCAAATTTCTCTATTCACCTAGGAAGCACAAAGATGTATCGAGATCTCCACGAAAACATTTGTGGGGATAATATGAAGAAGGAGATTGCTGAATATACATCAACGTGCCTGTTGTGCTAGCAAGTGAAGGTAGAGAGGCAGAAGTCTAAGGGGATGATGCAACCATTTCCCATACCAGAATGGAAATGGGAGAACACCACCTCAGACATTGTCATCAGACTTCCAAGGACATCCAAAGGCAACAATGCAATCTGGGTAGTTGTGGATCGTCTTACAAAGACTGCACACTTAATTGCTATTCGGGAGGATTTATCTTTGGATCAACTGGCACAGATATATATCAGGGGAGTGGTAATGTTGCATGGAGTACCACTATCTATTGTGTCTGACCAAGATCCATGATTCACCTCTATGTTTTGGAAGAGTCTTCAACATGCTTTGAATATTGAATTGAACTTCAGCACGAACTATCATCCTCAAACTAATAGCCAATCCGAGCAGACTATCCAAACACTTGAGGATATGTTGAGAGCGTTCTCAATGAACATTAAAAGAGGATGGGATCAACATCATCCTCTAGTTGAGTTATCTTATAATAACGGTTTCCAATCAAGCATCCAAATGGCACCATATAAATCCCTGTTTGGGAAAAGATGCAGAACACTGGAAAGTTGGGATGAGGTCGGTGAACGTAAGCTGCTTGGACCAGAAATGGTCGAAGAAATGGTGGAGAAGGTGAAAACCATTCAGAATCATATCTAGGAAGCCCAGAGTCGACAGAAGAGTAATGCAGATAATCGTCGATGAGACCTTGAGTTTAATATTGGAGACATGGTGTTTCTACGCATATCTCTGTGGAAGAAGTTCATGAGGTTTGGAAGGAATGGGAAGTTAAGTCCAAGGTACATTAGCCCCTTCGAGATTGTTGATCATGTCGGGGCTATGACCTATCAACAAGCACTTCCACCTACAATGACCAAATTACATGATGTCTTTCATGTATCCCTCTTAAGAAAGTACATACTGGACCCTTCACATGTACTCTCTTCTGAGGTGGTACAATTGGAAGATGATCTTTCTTATGAGGAGAAACCATTGAAGATATTAGATCATAGAGAAAATGTTCTACAAAATAAGATAATGCCCCTTGTTAAGTTGTTGTGGAGAAACCACAAGTTTGATGAAGCGACTTGGGAATTGGAGGAAGTGGTGAAGCTGAGTTACCCACATTTCTTTTAGTGTGGGAAAAGGAAAATTTTGAGGGAGAAATTTCTTATGGGGGGAATATTGTAACAACCCAAAGTTTCATTAATGGAAAATCCCTCTTGATCCAGTTAAATGTCTCTTTATGGTAAATGTTTTTATAAGATGTAAAATTCTTTGGTTTTATGTTATGAATTTTTACTGTTGTTAATATATCCCTTGAACAGTGATCACATGATTAGTATAAATATAGGACCTTAACAAATCCAATTTACTCAAAAAAAAGAAATGATGGCCTCATCGAGTAGATTTTCTCTATACGAAGCCCATTTATTGGAGCTCGGAAAAGAGGTGGAATCCTTGGGCTTCGACCTTGACCAAGCCCAAGCTGAGCTTCACCATGTCAAGCTCCAACGTGACCGTCTACAGGAATAGTGGATGTTGATAGAGATTACCACTCGAGCGATGTTATCCGAGCCACCCCAAGAGTCTGTCCCCATCTCACACCTTACCCTTAGGTCTTATGCGGCTGTTTTAAGGGGTTATGTAACAAATAAGTAGTACTATGTTCATGTACATTATTTTTATATATATTAATGAATATAATTTCTAGTCATTTTTGATACTTTGTAAATAGTTTTTAAAGTACAAATGGTGTTTTTTGTTATTATTTAATTAAGAAATCTATTTTATTAAATTAAGGGATTTTTGAATTAAATAATATTTTAATAAAATAATAATAATATTATTAAATTATATTTTATTAAATATAAATGATCTTATAATTTTATGTATGCAATTAAATTTTTTATTAAAGTTTAAAAGACATTTCTGTCAAAACCCGTGAATTTTCGATAAATTTCGGTTTTTATTTTAAAAGTAAAAATTAAAATATTTAGAAAATTATTTAGATAAAATAAATTTCATTTTTGGAATCAGGTCGTCGAAATTATCCAACGGTGAATTTTTCATAATTTTCCGAGACAGTCAAATTTTTGGGTAAAAATTAAATACTGTTTAAATATATAATGTGTTTTTATGACATCATAATGACCCAATAGTGATGTAATAAAATACTGTAATATTTATGTTTTGCCAATATATGTTTTACCATTAAAATAATGTTATTTTGGTTGTGTTTGATTTAATTTTCAATGCATTAATGGACCCCTCAAGTCTTATTCAACACTTTTACTTTTTAAATTAATTTTCAAGGGAGTGTGAGTCACCTCCACATAAGAATCCTTATTATTTTAAGATGTTCGGACTTTTGCCTTATAAAATATTTTTTTCCTCTTCACATTGCCAAAAACCATGGGCCAAAACCATGGGATGGTTTGTGGTTTGGATTAATTTAATATAAGGGTCCCAAACCTAAATAATATAGAATTCCCTCACCTTTCCTACATAAACCCACCCAGGATTCCACTTCATCCTCACTAAAAGCCCTTGGAGTTCGTAAAACCTCTACCCTACTATCCCTAGAATCCTCCCGGGGTTCTCGAAGCTCCCATGAAGCCTCTCACAAGCCTCTCTCTAGCCTTTGGAAGCATTCTTCCACGTAAGGGTTTTTTCTTCCTTTCTCATTTTGTCCAATTTTCTTTTAGTTGTTTTGCCCTTTAAATTTCAATTATGAATGTTGGGGTATAGTTTAGCTCCTCCCCATACTAACCTTTTATTGTTTTAATGATGGTATACCCCTTTCTCTCTCATTAAATGCCTCCCATGTACACCCGTTACTATGTCGAAATTCCGAAAGGAACTTCTCTCTCTTCTTTTACATTCAAGCAATAATTTTGTATCATGAATCTAAATTCCATTACAATTTTTGGGACATGTATCTATATGAACTCCTTACTGTCCATTACATGTAAATATGATGAGGAACCCCTTTCTCTCTCATCAACCATTTTTTATGAATTCTTATGTCACGTCGTTACACTGCCGAAATCACACCGATTTTCTAAGCCAATGCCATTGTGTAGTGGATACCATGCCCATTTCTCCATCAAGGGTTTCCACCTTTATGCACCTTTACTTATTGATTATAAAGTTTCTTGTATTAATTCCATATTCCTTTATCGGGGAATAAATGATTATGTTTTATGAATCAATGTTTTATGATCCATGTGGCACACTTATGCATGAAATGAAATGTTTTAAGAAGGGTGCGCCATTATAGTGATCCAATGCATTGAGTAAAGTATAGTATCATGATACATCATGTGCAATGAGTGTTGAATCATGCTATTTAAATTTCAATGAGTTTTTAATCGTGCTTTATGTGCGACGAGGATTTACTCATGCTCCATGTGCAATGAGCCATGGATCATGCTAATTCCATGTTAAGTGTTGTTGCCACATTTCAATGTTATGATTATGATGCTTTATCATGCCTTTATGTTCATATTTCTATTATTCTCTATGGATATTCCTATTTTCTAAAATTTATTGTACTCCTCATGTTATTCCATGTGTACTCTCTTACTGGTCTTTATAGATCACCCTTTTCTTATGCATGTCCTCAGGTTATCCCATGAAATGCTAAGTACAAGGTAATGTAGTGGTCATGTAAAAGAAGTTTTCAATAAAGATGTTGTATTTCATGTTTTATGTTTTTATGTAATGATACTAATCCCCAAATACAATAAACCTCTCGATCTTCTTTGTTGTATCATGTGATGTTCTATTTAATAAATAATGTTTAAGTTGTAATAAAAATCAAGGTTGTCATATTATTCACTTAGATATTATTGAGTGGAATCAACATGATAGAGTCATGCACCAGTTTTTCTATATTTGGCTAATTATATTTCCCCCAAGATAAATAAATAAGCTTAATGTCATGAAGACGACAGAAAGGCATGATTAGAATCAGCACTGAGTACATGATGACTATCTCGACTACTTGGGTAGATGTTCAAATTTTTGTATCCAGGGTGTATCTACAATGTGATTATTTTAAATAGAGTAGGTCGAGTAAGAACCATGTTATAGACTGAAGACAATATCGTATATTACCCAAAATGAAAGAGATAATAATAATATTTCATGTTAATAAATTTCCATCAGCTTTTTATTAAACTATTTTATAATTCTTTTTGAATAACATTAAAGGGTACTCACATAGGTAATCTTATTCGCTTGAGTGATGATGTGGTGGAGGGGGTGTTTAGCCAGGCATCTATCCATACTGAATCTTTGGAGCTGAGGTCTCCTTATCTTGCACTTACCAATAGAATCTTTGAAATTAAAACTCAAATAGAGGAGTTTCTTACCCAGAAGGAACATCCGTTAGTATATTCGGGTGAAGAGGAGCCACAACGACGATGATGTAGAGCAGTTTGTGTTGCACGAGGGGCCTCACCCATTCCACAGGCATAGGTTAGCCCTATATTAGTCCAGCCTCAACTGATTGTGGATGTGATTCTGATATCATGAGATCCATATTTCTTTATAGGATATCCTCAGCTCTCACCAAATTGGGGTCTAGATCCATTACAACATTGGGGTGTTGATCCATCACAGACATTGTTTTCCACTATGATAATGGAAGGTCCTTCCACCACCAAGTTGGTAGAAGGATCGCGAGTGCAATATGACATGGAGTTGACACAACCTCACAATGACACACTGGTAGAGCATGTGAAAATCGATGTTCTAGGGCCTGAGGATTATCCCTCTCAAGGTCATCAGAATCCCCCATAGCATTAGGATCGGCGATATTGATACCTGAATAACCTTCAAAGACCTCCATGTTGGATATAATCTTCTCACCCTTGATATTGATTGTATTTGTTCATGTACATATTTTATGTCTACTTAAATAAATATATTATTATTACTGTCTTCCCTTTTTTCATTTTATATAGTGTTTTAGTTTTAATTAATATTTTAGGAACAATTTATGTTTTATAATCTTTCAAATTCACTTCTTGACACAGAAGAATAATTATAAAATTTCAAGTAGCTAACTCTCAAATCATAAAAAATATACAGTATAAAAACCATTTAAATAAAAATTAATATATAGCCTAATCATCTAAAAACTGATGAGAATAAAATTATATTCCTAAATGAAATAATTAAATGAAAATGTAAGGAATGTAATAATAGATTACAAATAATATAGTAATGATTTAAAAGAATACGAAATTAAAAATATTAATAAAATATTTATGAATTTGTAACATTTAGATTAAAACTGACCCTAGATATCAAACCCTACTAAAGAACCAATTTATCTACAATGACCATGTCTGTCTTAATGACCCATTATCACCAAATGATACTTTTATTATCTCGAAGATAAACCAGAAAGCATACTTAGTTCTTAAAAATTCATCAAATATGAGTTCCCAAAAATATATTTCTTAAAATAAATCATATTAATTCTCTTTGGTGAATACCAGTTCTGGATCTGATGAATGCATGTCAATGACTACATACTATAGATAACAACTAGATCCCCATTATAAATGTACACTGAGATGAGATCTCATTTAGGATGATGGAGTGGTGAGTGGATCTCCATAAGAAGTCATTGAGAAGATGTTACACGGATAAAACAATGGTTCTTTGATGTCACTATAGGGTTAGTTGGAAGTGAGAGAAAAAATTAGAAATGTCGAGGAGGATCCAAAGAAAAAATGATAGAATAATCACATAAAAAATATGGAAAATGACTATGGAATAATCAATTCCTCTAACAAGGAGGTAGTGTAAAAATGACCTAAATGAACTAGGGAATGCCACATTCCAAAGATGAACAATCCACGTAGTGAGCATGATCTAGGTGGATAGCCTAGATGAAATTTTTTCATTGTATCCAATTCCTTATAATTTTCTAAAACCATTAGTCACTAGACTTTCTTCATATATATTCACTTTAACATCCACAAACATATTTATCCAAAAGACTCATTTTCAACCAATGATATTTATGTCAACTTTATTATCGACCATAAACCAAACAACGTTATTAAAAATTTATCAAATTTGAGTTTAACAAAATGAATTTCGTCCAAATCATAAAATTGTACCTTTCAAATGATATTGACATAATTAAAGACAATAGAAAATTAACTATATATATATATATCATAATATTAATATATATTAATATATATTTATTTATTTATAAATATAATAACATATATAATTAATTTTTTAGTGGAAAGGTTGTAGGAATGCTGGTGCCTTTGGACAAGGCAAAAATGCAGCAGTGTGCCTGCTGCCTTTCAACCATAGTTTTAAAAATATTTTTAAATTAACAAATATTAATTTTTTTATAAAATCACATAAAAACTCTCCAATATCATTAATTATCATAATATTAAGGGGTATTCATCCTCATAAAATATCTACTATAATTAAGACCATGACTTGGATGATTCATCATGTGTTCATATGACTTAATTCCACCAATTCCTTAATGCTCCTTGGATAATAGTAGAAATCATTGAAAGAATCATATTAGTTTGGATCTGAAATATTATGAAAAATAATATCACTGACAAAATCCAATCATAAACTACATGGGAATATGTCTCACTGCAGAAAAATAGTGGCCTCTAACACATGAACACACATAGTGTTCTAATACTGCACACTGACTCAACCTTCCTGGCTGGTAATATCTACATATTTATTGGTATGTGTGCCTCTACCTACCCAAAAAGAGAAAATGACTGATGATATAGCCCCCGAACTGAGGCATCACCACTCGTTGGATTGTCGTTACATTTCTGAATCAGTATCCTTTCTTGAAAGTGATCAAGGCATACCCTAATCAAATGAGCATAAGGTTATATAGGGATATGATAGAAGAAGGTATGTCAATGGAATCAATCAAATATGATTCATGTACCAATGTTTCCTTTATAAAATATTTTGGTATGCTAAGCTGAAACTATGCTAATTATAATCATGGTGAATTTATATGTGCACCACCATACCAATTGATGGTTCCTTTAAAAAAACTACCACTCTTTAAAATCTTTGAAACTATTTACCCAATTCCAAGAGAAATTCTTGAAAGAGGAAAAATCCAAACACCATCTTGAAGAATGAAATATTCTCATACAACTCTATAACTACATGACCCCCTAGGGCTCTACTGGATTGAGAATGATTGGGCCACCATAACCTCAACCACACCTCTTGAGGCTAGGGGCTATTGACAATAATTGAGAGGAAATTACAAAAAATTAGAGTAATTATTCTAAAGTGGAAATTCAGACACACCCAACTGTATCTATGAATATGTTTACATGAATAATAATAAAATATATTTACAACTAGGAAAACAATATAATAACATCTTGGGAATAAAAAATAATGTTGTAGTGTAATATGAAATGTAATGGAAAAAAATACCCGGACACCTAGAAATGATGTCACAACCTAGAAAAAAATGGAACTAAGTAAATATGAGAGATTACCACTCCTGATATCCAATCCCTGACCATATACATGTACAATGTACTGACTATCCCTCAGCTCCACTGATGTCCCTAATTATCGACCTTTCATATTTTCAACACATGACACATGTTGGAAGATCCAATGTATGGATGAGTATAAACATTCCTAGTGGGATTACCAAAAACCTCAAATGGATAATAGAAAGATATAAAATAATATTAATGTCAACACATAATAGATATCAAAAAGATAGATACCTATATATAAATATATATACTCAAAAAAGAATCTATGATATGGGTGAAAAGGTATTCTCAATTTCCATCTCACATCCCAACCAAAGATGATGTGTCTTCAAACTACTCCAAGAATTCAATATATGATTCCCAGCATCTCAGGTGTTAGAATGAGTAATAACGTATAGGAACCACATGTTTCTATTGTGATGCATAGTCATGAATACAATCTTGAATTATATGACTCATACCCTAATGAATGTTTGTTGTTGCACTTAAACATTAAAGGAACCACACACTAGGGTGTCACGAGATTCCACATAAATGGTTGATCACCAATAACCTAGTGCATTAATGGGTTCAACTCAGAATGTAGAGTACCCAAACCATATTTCATGAGGGTTTTATAATTAAAATGTACACAACCCACACCCTATAGGATGAGGGGGTTTTAATTAAAAGATATATGATCCACATTAATCTAAATTAAATATATTCCACCTTGAAGGTAGAGGAAAACACACCCTACTAAATCAGGGGGGTGCCACATAGAAGGTATATGACTCACTACCTAGTTAATTAGGGGTAAGGGGGATATGCCACTTAGAAGTTAGAGGACCAGCACCCAAGTTCAATACAGGGCTGATAGTCAAAATATATAGAACCCACAAGATTTTATGTCAGGGGGTATCAATCAAAACATAGAGGACCCATTACCTAGTTCAATAGTGTATTCCACTCAAAAGGATTATGTGTCATGTACTATCGTGTTAAGGGTTTTTATCCTCAACCAATCTCTAATGATCCTGCCCAATCCCTATTGTGATAATGTTTCACTTAAGGAAGCTCAGAAATTGGTCAATTCAATGATGTATCTAAAAAACCAATACAATTTCATCAATAATGTTATATGTGGAGAAACATTCCTGATATGGTACCCACAAGACATAATTCGAGTCAAAATAATAGGGATACAAGAGGAAGAAGATTCACATAATAGTAGAACCTGATGTGTATTGTGTCCATATAGTTAATCTACCAACTACTCCCCATGGATGGGTTATACTCCTTTGATAGATTAAATTCCATATCATATTACGATGCATGCAAGGGTTCCACACTATGTGACTTAGCCACTCGGGGCCCTCCCATGTGTGTCTAGCCATGCCAATGTTTATCAGTTGTGTCCGTGTACCTATCATTTTTTAGAAACCATCTTGTTCCCATATACTCCTAGATAACATGGTGTGTAATCTTTAATAGATTCGTGGATATGTTTTGTAGGAACATATCCATGCTGACCTTGGAGGGTCACATAAATTGTGGCCCGATCACACCACATGTGATCCAAAACATTTTCATGAAACCCTAGACACCAATGCTGTGTAGGGATACATGGTGTGTGTTTATCAAGTCAATTCCATGTAGTAAAATCATTAAAAAGTATATATTTCAAATGGATTCTTTATCCGTCATCACCTTCAAAAATTGCACCCTTTCATCTCTGAAATTGGAGGGAACTACCTTCATTCATCATTTATCAGCCACTGGGGGCCGAAAAATGGAATTCAATGATCCGTACGTTCCTACAACGCATGTCCAATGTGTGTTCCATTTTTTGATTCCATTCATGTATAATGGAACCATGATGTTTTCATATATATACTTCTTGATCCATGCACAAAACAAATAAATATTCATTGTTCACTGATCAACCCTGAATCTGGGGGATTTAATCGTGCTAGAAACCTCCCAATCAATTTAAAAACATGACCCCATGGGCCGAAGTCGAAGAACACGAAGAAGGTGTGGGATGAAGGCCCAAAAAACCAAGGGTTAATCATCATTTTAAACGTTTTATCAGGAAAATATCATATATCATTTAATCCTTGGGTGAGATCAAGTCATAAATGACGAATAAAATGTATTAAAAAATTAAACTCATCTGTGGGGATCATATAAAGAATATCAGATTACAAAAATAAAAAGTAAATTATAAATAAATTATAAATATATTTAATTAAAAATGTTGATATCCTCTATTTATGATACATAACATTATTTATGAATGATTTTTAGTGAAGAGTGCATTCACCAATGATGATGTTGATCCACTGCGTTTGTTTCTTGTTAGTCCAACTCGATCTGATCACCATTAATCATCTAATCCCAATTCCCCAATGAAGGTTATATGATTTTGACATAATTATCCCTGGGTTATGGGGATAAACACGTGGAATTATTGTAATTGAGTATCTATTAAGGTTTTATTTGGTATATTTAATATAACTAAAAGAAGAAATTTATTTATTTTAATTAAACACACCCACTAATAGCTTCCTCAAATATATTTATAATGCCAACCGACCTTATTTCACACATAAGGTAAAACCCATACTCCAAATTCGTATTTGGTATTTGATTTTCTATTAGATACTCTATTTAATTGATATTTCATTATTTATGTAAAAACGTGTCCTTGTGGTAAAAATCATTTAAATATTTTTATAAAATTTTCTTTGGGCTAACTAGGCCTCAGAATGTCATTATATATTAATTAATAAATGAAAAAATAATACCAATTATAATTCAATGTAATTTTATGATAATCAATGTATTTATATAAGGAAAAAAAATTAATTCTCCCACTAAGTACCTATGATTTGACGAATAAAATATAAGTGAGGTAAAAGGAAATGGAATCCAATATTAACACACAAGGCATAAGAAATGGTTAAACCTCACCCCTAACAACCAAACAATAAATAGGTCCACATATATACCATACAAAAAGAAATAAAAAACGAAATTCTCAAAAAATGTGGGAAAAACTATATATAGTGGAAAAGAACAAATAAAATGGTTAATCATGTAGAGGGGGTGGGATGAAGGGGTGTATTTTACATAAAACACTTTAAACAAAGGTGTGATATATGTCTTTATCATAAAAAATGGTTTAGAATTAAACAATCCTTTCACATTTAATAGATTTCCAAACTATTAATTTAATAGAAAATTATGTAAAATACATACCTTTTAAAAACACTTAGAATCCACCCTTGTTAGACATAACTACAACATTGAAATAGGAAACAAGGATAATAACCAACCATTTACAAAAGAGATAATCCAAACACTCATTCTAGAAACCCTTTTGGAATATATTTATGATCCCTTAAATAAATCATTATTTATTTCAATACTTAACTTCAAAACACAACTTTCTTTAAATCATAGTTTTCACTCATTGAAATCCATAACCATATTGAATCCCAAAACACGCAACTAAAACCATTTTGGAAAGCATCATAGGATTTTAATAAAATCATAGAAAAATAGAACATTTCATTTTAAATTTGAGAACAAGAAATATTGAAGAGAAAACATTTATTTATTGATAAAAACAAAAGTAAATGGTTTAAAATAATCAAATCAATTACACATATATTCATTCATATATAAAAAAGTAATTTATAAATAAAAAGGATACTTTTTATTTCAAAATGAAACTATTTCATTGAAAAAACTACTTAGAATAATCATGTACAATGTCTCAACAATTTGGAAAGTATCTTTTAAAATGATGAGTAAAAAAAGGTGGTGGAGAGTTATCTACTAACACAAGAAAAAACATTCAATATTAGATCCACCCAACACCTAAAATATTCCAAAATTGTTCTAGTGATAATAGTAGAATCCATATCAATGAGGAAAAAGTGAGGGAATGTAAAAAGAGATATGGAGAGGAATAAACACGTGAAATCTTAATAGAAATCACCTTTGAGGGGCCGTGAAGTAATGGGGGAGAATAGTGGTCATCCTCCATTGCTCTCAAGGGTTTAGCTGAGGAAAATTGTGTAGATGAGGAGTGACACCCCATTAAATTTTAAAGGCTATTTTGGGAAATTTAAGAATATTTAACTCCTAGAAAAGTAATAAGGGTTAACCACATAGATTACCCAATAGTGTGGAAACCATAAACTATACAGTAGACATCCCCAAATAACTATATTTCTTACTCCTAGGTGGCATATGTATTGAGAAATTATTCCCCAACCATACAAAAGATAATTTTTCAAATTTCAATCCAAACCAGTTTCCTATAAAACAATTTACCTAACAATAAACAAGTCATGTACTACACTTCTCACACCAAATTATATGTATGATTCTTTCTAGGACTCACATGGTTTGAAAAAAATGTAAATCAACTATGAAACCTAATAAGTGTATCATTGATCTATGTAAGGGTACCCAAATGTTCTCCTTCTATCAATTCCTCTTAACCATTCATAGAATAATAAAATCTAAAAAATAAAAATTCCATCCGAAAAAGTATTGGATTGTAGAATGAACCAGTATATGATAAAATATAAAAACATAACCTCTACATTGACATTTTTCTGCCACATTTTCACTATTTAAATGATATTATGAACCCAATATTGAATTCTAATGCTTGAAATAGTGATACTATTCAGCTTTTTTTGGATGTTTAGGTTACTTATAATTAGAGATCTTGTTGTTTTATTCAAGGAAAACATGGAGGATTTATGACATACTACCTTACCTTATATTAATAATACATTATTATATTGTGGTTTAAAATTAGAACTATTAAATGTGTATGAAAAAATTAATGAAATTGAACAAATGATGATTTATGTATTCATAATATATCAAAAATTTCAATAGAAAAAATATTAGATTAAATAATAACCTTAGAATTACTATTAGATAAATTTCATCCCAAATTGTAGAAGATTTAAAAAACACACTGGAGAAGAATAAATCAATGGAAAATAAAAGATATGGGAGAACCCAAGGAAATGTGTTTTGGGATGTTGTGATTGAAAACTCCCATGCGAGAGAACTATTGTAAATATTTTATGTTTTAATTTATAAAAAAACATAATTTTACCTATAAAAAAGGTTATAAATCACTTTGAAACATTGGTCAGTTACCACCAATACTCTTAGGCTTTTTAATATTCCACCATTATTCTAGAGGCCATCCACCATAACTCAATTACATTTTCTACCCCTCAATTTTCTCCCAAACATTAATAGTCCCCATTTAATTCCTCTTTCACTAAATCATAGAATTTGATAAACCTCTAATGCAATAATTTTATAATTTAAATAAATCATGAATAGATGAAAATACCACATAAAACCAAGATAGTGATTTTAAATATATATATATTATAAAAGTATGGAGAAATTTTAACTATATAGTTGGAATCATTAATGATATACTCATGCATTAGAGCCATAAAAAAGAATATTAAAAAATTTACTAAATATAACCATGATTAGAGTTTATTTGTGAAATTTTATTATTAGAGATTCTATAAATAAATATATGTATGAAAAAACCTCAATCCACTTGTGAGAATAGAAAAAAAAGTTCCCCTTGAAATTTTCAAGGCTATGTTATCATGTATTTTGGTGTTATACATGATAAAGTTCCAAAAATGATGTCTGAACTACGATTGATAGAGTTAAAGGTATAACCATTGTTATTATTATGAAGAGAATAGTTAAAATGAGTATTTTGATAATGTTGTGATGAAAAAATCAATATATTTTTCCATTTTCAAATAGATCCAACGAATCAAGTCATTGTAAATGAGGGTGTGCTACATGAATGCGGATCAATTGTTATAAGGATGTTGGGAACATATGGTAAACAATCCCAAATAATTTTATACCCCTTCACAATGATTGGAAATAACAAAATATTTAAATTATAGGGCATTTTACTCTATAATAATGGTATTATATATTTTCCCCACTAATTTGGATGAAACATAGAATATGTGAGCATGTAGATTGGGTTATGAGAATGAGCCATGAGTATGGACTTCCTTTTATCTATAACCCATTTAAGATGATGAAAATGTCTCTATTAACACCATTAAAAGGTAAATGACCCTGCCTAAACATTAATAATAGTTTATAATGAATATATCTTGAATGTATTGCCCTAATTTATTATTGCTCTCCTATAATTGCCCATTTCAAATCATTATGACACGAGACACTACTTTCCACTACCAATATACATTTATTCGTCGACATACTCCTTCATGGAGCCATTTTATCAATCATATTATCTGTAGGAAAAAACCTCACCTCTATGTTTATGAATGAAACTCCACCAGACACCATACAAGGTCCTTAAAAATCCTCTGAATTGAACATTCACCACTCTTAACCCCCTTATTTCTATATTTTGGGATTGGATAATTAGGACAAAGTGGATGGGTTTTTTAATAAATGTTTACATTCAATTGAATTTTTTCCATTGATCATTCCATGACTTAAGAAATTAAAGAAGTTTGTGTGGTTAGCCATCATGGTGAGTGATATAACAATTAACCAAGGATGAAAAAGTATTGATAAATTTCTTAATAATATTAGATTATTATCCCATTTTTTACTTTATAACAGGAATTAAAAAATGAACTAATAAAATTAAAGGTTTTCTTAAAAGTTTTTATAGTTAATCCAAGATTCATAATGTATAGGAGGATCACTTTAAGTCTGTTTATTTGGAATAGATTTGTTTGAAAAATAAATCATTCTACTTTTAGGTTTTATTTCTTGAAAACCTATAGACTAAATCCCTTATATGTGTTATATACTTAAAAGAATTTATTTCATGATGTTTGAAGGATTCATTAAGATTTTAGTTCTAGAGGATGGATCTTATTTCATTATAATTTTTAATAACTATGATGACAAATATCACATTAGAAGAGACATGAATTTTTTTATTTCCTCATCAATGTTTTTGTCAAATGGAATCTTGTACATTGATAAATAATTTCCACATGGAAATGTTTTGGTGGGTTAAAAAAATATACATATGAATAAATGGTTGAATCTCGCATAAACTATTATGCCTCACACAAAAACTAGAGAATTCTTAAAAGAGTAGTGTGGATTTTTGGAAAAAATATAATTCTGCAAAAACATGGGTTAGATCATAGACATGTAGATTACTCCACGATGTAGACCCTATCAAAATCATTTATAAATTAAGTTAATTGAGGGTGGGAGATTGTTCCGTTCAAGTATTTTTTGTGTTTTAATATGTTAATAAATATATTTTCCAATGAATTAAAACATTGAAAATAATACATCTTGAGACAACACTACTATAAAACTGGCCATTAACAATGCATGAATTTATCAGCACTAGCAAAACCCACTGAAAAGTTCCAGATTTATCAACTCTAAAATAAGAACTGATAAAGGGATCCCTTTATCAGTGCTAAAAAAAGGTGATAAAGGTAAGACTTTATCAACTCTTTTTAGATATGATAAATGGTAGCCTTTATCAGTGATTTATTTCAATGATGATGAAGGTCCAGAATAAATTGATATAATAAATAAATTAAAAATAATTTCACTTAAAATCTCATATATTAAATAATTATTTTTAAAAATGAGTACATTGAATATACATATATATATATTTTTAAAATAAATAAATATTATATATTAAATATATAGATATATTAAATGGCTAAAATGGAATAATGAAAACAAATAAATTTTTTCAAATGATTAAATTAAGAAAAATTACAAACATTTTTTTAATTGAATCATTATATATAAATTTATATAAACTTAACATACATATATATAGATTTTAAATATTAATAAATAATATATATATTGAATATTGATATTCAAAATGAATAAATTTCAATATTTAAACATAAAATTAAAAAAGAATAAATAACCAAGTTATTTAAAAATTGATTAATGGAAAAATTATTAATAAAAATGAATAAGGATAATATATATAAATATTAATTATTAATAGTATTAAATAATATATATTAAATATATATATATATAATGTATAAAATGTTAATTAAAAACATATTTGTGTCTTATTCATTTTTAATATTGTTTGATTATGAAATTTAATATATATATATGACTTTGTGTGCTACATTGACTTCACATACATATATATGTAAATATTACATTTTCATATACAATGTAGACACAAACATATTAACATAATACATTGGGACACATACACCAAATAATTATGTAATTTATTCTAATATTAGTTTATTTTAGAATTTCATTATAAAATATACATTTAATATGTTATGTTGCTTATTAGTAAATTTCATTTTTTAATAATATTAATGTTAGGGTATTCATATTTAATTTTATTATTTGTTATTTTATTTTTGAATTCAATCATTTTAAATTATATAAATTTATATATTAATTTAATTTGTTTTAGTATTTTTTATATGTATTCATCTTTAATTTAATATATATATATATATCTATATTTTATTAATTACTTTATATTTAATTAATGAAACATATCGATTTTTTGAATATTTCTATTGTGTAATTATTTTGAATTATTCAATTTAACTCATTTTTAAAAGGCATGTGTTTGTTATTATATATACAATAATACTATTAATACTATATTTATACATAAATGTTTGTAAATAAATATATTTCTAAATTGGTATTTATAATATTTATGAATTTAAATATTTTTAATTATTATTAATATATAATAAGTATTTTTTAAATAAGTATATATATAATAATTAATAAATAATTATATAAAAAACAAATAATTAAATAATTATCAATTTTTCTAAAAAATTTTAATTACAAATCCTTTATCAGTGCTGATGTTTTAGCACTGATAAAAGGAATATTTATCATATCTTTTTTCAAGCTAATAACTATTGCTCATTATTAGTGGGAAAGGAACACTATTTAAAGAAATATGTATCTATGTTACAATATTAGTCCTCATAATGATTTCCATTATCAACTATTTTGTAGTGTTGATAAATATCCCTTCTATTAGAATTTGTCAATTTAGGACTGATAAAAGGGATCTTTAAGATCTCTTTTTTTGAAAGTGATTTTAAATGTGTCCCCAATATTTTTATAATAAACCTTACCACAACTCAATCACTCAAAATTCTCAAGATCTCATGGAACTCTTTTACTATCAGTATGACTCCTATATGTCCCCTCATAGGAATAAAGGATAGAATCTAGTATATTTTATTTTATACTTTTCCCTTATCATTTTTTTGATTTTTTGGGTTCTGAATTTTTCCTTTTACAATGTTCATAACCATGAATAACCCTACATGTCATATAATCAACACTAAAATAAAAAGAGTTGTTATATTTCATCCTTTTCCTCTACAGAGATTGGTTTCAAAGAATATTAAGGATGTTTTCATAAGGTAACATCAGCCAACATATAAGTATGGGACTGTATGGATAAATAAAATTGAGTTGGAACCACACGCCAATGTGTAGGTATTGTGGGATTTAAAAAATTATCAAATTGAGTTTATTTGATCATTTATAAGGTTAAACTATTTTTGAAACATGTTATCTATATCCCTTATCATTTTCTGAAATCTTTAGCGATCATGAAGTGTGTTTCGGGTGATGTACTGAACTGAATTGGAATTTATTTGGGTATACTAGGTCAAAAAATTACAAATGGAATCAAAAAAAACTCAGGATATTGGAATTGATTATATCCAAAAGAATAAACATTCCAAACCTATGAATTAGCCCATAAATATTTCTCGATAACATAATTATATTGGAAACAACAGTTCATATATGAATTATAAGATGTTTTTCTGTTTACTTTTTCCTTGACCAATATTTTATTGTCGCATGCCTACTATTTATGAATAAACATGTAGTAATATATAACAAATAATGAAATCTCGTAGACATATTAATTTTTTTGGGAAAAAATTATAAATTTATATTAATATAAGAAAGAATAATAAATAAGTAGTGTATTCTTAGTTAGTTATTAGTGATGATTAGGATTACATAACTTTTTAATTGATTGAGTTTATTTAGTAACTCCATTTATAAAATATATTAGTTAGTTGTTTAATACATATATTTAATAGAATTATCTCTACATTATTTAAATTATATTTAATCTAATAAAATGGATTTTATAAAGGAAACGAATGAGATATAGGGGAAAGGGGTTCACATTTAATATATATTATTTTGTTCCTATTTCTAGAATATTATTATTTTTTGAAGGGTAATATTATGTGAATATCATCATTAATATACAATATGTCATTACCCTCATCCCAATATCTCGACAGGAAGGATCTAATGAACATCTTATGTATGTTAGAACTTTTTTTTATCCTCATTTCATATAGGTAATGGTTGATATACTTCAATCTATGTTTTATAGTTTTCAATGATGGGAATATATAGTATTTATTTTTTATCTAATATATTATTATAATATATCATAATAATAAATTTATTTTATCGTTAAGTGGAATCATTTAATTTATAAGATAAAATAAATTCTAGATCAATAATGTGCATAAGTTGAAAAATTAATCCTATAAAGGGATGGAAGTTATTATAGGGGTCATATGGTGTATTTAGAAGAAAAAAAATTACTAGGTGATGAATACTTCAGTATACATAAGTGTTTCAAAATGTTGGTGTGGTGAAATTCATTTATTTAATACTGTAATATAGGAGGTATTCCAATTCATCCTTAATTGAGAAAACTTATAATGTGATTCCAATAGTGTATGTTTTTAGGACATTTTAATCATTTGTTTCTCTTTGATGTGACAAATTTCATTTGACATGGTTAATTGGGGAACATCCAATGGTCTTTTGAGCTATTATTTATAGACAAGGTCATTATATATGAATGGTATATTAATTATGGCTGATTAGTATATAAAATATTGTATAGATGGTTATTATATAGTGATAGGTACCATCCTAGTGTATTATACTCTTGTTGATGTTTTTAGGACACAGAAGATTCCTATTCATTATTTATGAGTATATTATAATTCATTTGAGATTGGTATTAGTACTTATTCTTAATGATATTAACATCAATATTTTTTATATGTAAACATATTTTAAAAGGCTAATTTCTGTCAATTTTATTCAAAAATGGTTGGAATAAGAGGGTATATATTCCTAAATTGAAAATGAATGTTTCCACAAAGTTGATGACTATTGATACACTATGTTACGATGGATACAATATGTGGAAGATTTTTGAATTTAGATATTATTATGGGTATATATAGTTATTTTAATGATTTTTTTATCATTATTAAAAGGTATATTTTTTTCATATGGACCAGTTAACCTAACTTTGAAATCATTTTGATTATCATAAAAAGAAATGTTCCATTATCATCATAGGCTAGTTATTATTATACATTTATTGGATAATGGGAATAAAATATAGATTACTTGAGGTTAAATTAGTATATGATTGGGTTAAATACCATACAAGTGACTGATATGATGTATGGAATGGTTAAATATGAAAATAAAAATGTTTTAACTTTAGTGGATGATCATTTTTCGAATTTGAACATTGATGTTTTTTCTATTCAACCTCTCAAGAGGGAGGTGGAAATCTCTATCAACATATTATATGAAATAGAGGTAATTAAAATTAAATGTTCTCAGATTTATAAAACACATTTTTTAAAGTTAAAAACATAGATGAGATAAATTGATTAAAATGGATTCATTAATTCTCATATCTAAACATGGGGAGGTCTATTATTTTTTAGTTGTAATAGTTAGGAAGGAATACATTGGTATATAGAGAATGTAATTTTTAATAGAGTAACTATTATTGAAAACTTTCTTTTTCTTAGAAATAATGATTTATTTGATTGGTTGAAGGGAATGAAAATGTTTTCAATGGTCAGATTATTCTATGTGAATAATCAACACCGAGTCAGACATGAGTATATTTTGAAGCTGATATAGTCATATTAGTATATAATCAGTCCTTTTGTGTTTGAAAATGATCAAAAAATGTTCATTGTGATATTGAAATGAATATTTTACACTATTATTGAACTGTTGGATCCATGTGCATATTTTATCTAGTGATCCACATGTAATCATTGTATCTAAACATTGTGGGAACTGAAATATGTCCCCTATCACTTAGTAGTACCTAAAAAATTCCACATCTACTATGTTAATTCATTCTATCTTCCTACAAGACCACTAAGAACTATATCCACATTCCCTATTGTGATAGAAGAATACAAACAAAATAGTCATTAGAACATAAATAACCTTTCATAAAAAGGAACATGTCATCCACAAATAGGTTTTTGTAAATAAGGATTCATTTTGGTAAGATATATATACAATACAATGCACTCAATCCGTAAAAGTCCCCAAGTTTAGGAATCCTACAAGAAAATTGTTATTGCATTGAACAATGATATAATAATTCAATATAGTAGTACATCTAACCCTCACTAAAATTATCTAATCTATCCTCGTATGGTTGATTTACTTCCATATATTGATGATGTATTGAACTCCCTATTTCAGACTATCCTCCCCCCCCCCATTATTGTGGTTCCAAAGTTCCTTGAGTACATACCTCTCGCTCTGATTGTATTAATTAATCTCCATTAAAGCCACTTCCTTGGTTTTGAATACTGCATCTCCATACATTCTCTTCAACTACATTATTCATTAATCTTATTTATTTACTACTTCTTGAGAACAAAAAGAAATTACACTGAAAAATTATTCGAAACATAATTAATGACCTTTTTTGATTTCGTGATGTTCTTTTTCTTATACGAATCCCTCAATTAATTTTGAAAAAAACATCATAACAAATAAATTTATTTTGAGATCTCTCACATTGGATCCTTTTAGAACCCAACAGTTATTCATACATTTTCAATAATTCTACTATGTCGGGTGACATACTAAAAATACTCATGTTGAACATTTTTTTGTGATGAAAACTAACAAAACACACCATTTTATTTGATACCCATTCAACCATGATACATCTAAATAGAGACTATTTGGAATATCGAAGGTATTCCTACCTAATTGAGAAGAGCTCAAAAAACATGTTTTTGGTTTCATCTTCTATATAAATTCTCTTAAAATCTTGGATAAATGGATATTTGTCAATATATCCCATGTGACTCACACTGATACCACTAGATGTTTATATCTCTATAAATCCCTTAAAAAATAAACATTTTAGTGGAAGGGACAAAAAATAAATTTTTGTGAGTGGAAGTAAAAGAATAATATGGGATGTAATATGTATTTTAATGTTCATTTTTTCCTTTTTTAATGTAATATATTATAATCCATAATTACATTTTTATTTAAGTTATTTTAATACCTACTTGTAACTCAACTTTCATATCACAAATAGTTCTTCATGTATGTTTTTATTTAGACTCTTCCACCATATCTTTAATATCATTTGAACTACCTAGAGAAGTAGTCAAAATAAATGATCATCAGTAAATGGTATAGGATGAATTTTGGTTAGAGTAGTTCTAGAAACATATGCATATTACCAACAAAGATGGAAGATAAATATCAATCAACATAATGAAATAAAAACAGATTAGGAGGTATGTCATCCAAGAACACTGGAACCACGAGGATGGGAGGGAGGCTAGTAAAAAAATTGTTGATGTGAATACAACGATGACAAAACATCACAGTGGTGAATAAAATAATATATAAAATATGCCAGGGTGTGAAATTTGAGGTTGGATAGAATCAACACGAAAAACCTATTGACCCTAAAAATTATGTGTTCATTTATTATCATGGGGTCACAACAAGTATTAATGTTCCAATTAATATTGATTCATAAAACCACATCCAACATATAGAGAAGGGAAATATTTGGAAAGATATTGCAGTAATTATATAATATACTCTCAGGATTTATTAAAACATTATATAATAAAATGTTGATTTAATTTTAATTATTCAGTGCAGACTTTTTAGAAGAAATTCATAAGAATTTTTTCATAATTCCCACTAGTAATTATCCTAGAGGTTTCTGTACTCTTTTTATAATGGTACATATTTGTGATGTAGGGGTGGATATAAATCACCACCCACTAAATAGATATTCACACATAATAACATAGAATCATGGAATTATTTCTTAAATTATAATAATGAGAGATTATTTCAAGTGAATTACATTAGATAATATAATAATAAACATTATTCATTTTATCCAACTTGATAAAAAAATTAATTTTATAAAAAGAAAAAGTGTTCTCAAAATAAATAACATGCAACAATACCAACATTTACCTATCACAATTAAAAAAAAGGGGTACACATTTTTAGAGAAGAAATTGGAATGCATATTAAATAAGTAATGAAAGTTAAATTATGTGATATGAAAGAACATTTGATTCTTTTTTATATGCAGATTAGTGAATCAAAATTTAAAGCCACTTTGTGCCATATCACGTGCTAAAGAAAGAGGCTTGTATAAATATTGAAGGTAAATTAGTTGATGAAAACAAAAAATTATATGTGAATAATTCATAAGTGTGAATTAATTGTAATTACTTATGTTTTATAACAATGTGACATAAAAATATATATTTTTGTTCATATTTTTTTAAATATGGTTTGGACAAAATAATTGACAATGACCATACCAGAAGAAAAGTTACTTATATTAACATTGATGTGGCTTGAACGACATGGTCACATTAAAGGATTAGGTTTTGGAGTCCCTCGTAGAACATATTTGAAGAATATCAAACCACATGATGATATATATAATATTGTGAGATAATTTTAGACACCCATAGGCTCAATATAAGATATCATTTTGTGGCCTAGTTTATTTGAAAATTTTAATATAAATGATCAAAGCAAACTGATGGTGGACCAATGATCCAGACATAAACAAAATGATCCTACTATATTTGAGGATATTCATTTACCCTAACCAAATACCTTACCTATGGTAATAATTTTTTTTCATTATTCCTTCTCTTTAATGTCCATCAAAAAACTTCAGATATAATTATATTTCTAAAAATTTACATGTTAGAGTTGTATGTATTTTTAATCTATTAACACCCACATACTACTGTGTTGCGATGGTTACATTATATAATATCTTGGTATACCATCTATATAATAAAAAGCTCCAAAAATATCTCTTTAGAATGGGGACAAAGGTAGATCTTGATCCAACTGCTGAGTTATATGTTCTACTGGATGAATCAGATATTACAACAGTTGAAGCTGATATTAGATCTTTTATTTCCAAGATATCTAATCATATAAAGATATATGATGAAATTATTTAACCAATTTTTTCATATGAAAATCATTTAATAGTTGATGATCAATGATCAAAACATAGGTATGATATTACAGATGGATAATGAGGCATAAAACGAATGGCCAAATCATGAAAATCTAGTGAATCTACTAATAAATCAAAAAGACCATCTGAGAGTAACTTCGCCCCCACAAATTCCATATTAGCATCTATAATCATTAGAATTTCATACAGAGACCAAATTTAAAGATAAAATTGTGTCTTAAATTTATTATGTAGAAGAAATATATATATATTCTTTAATAGATAGAATTTGTGTCGAAACTATAAATTTGATTCTCAGTCAGGAATGGTTTGGAGTATCAGTTGTGAATATATACATAATGTATATTTTCTTAATACATTTGTCCAAATAGGGTTCTAATATGTTTATTAATGTTAATTATTATTCATAATTTTTATAGTAGTTTATATAAAAACTATATCAAGGAAATAGCATGAGAATCATGTTTTTGATTCATTTATCCCTAAATCATTTTGAAATGAGAGCACATTGTAATATAAATTAATTTAGAAGAATATAAATGTGAAACACAATGTGTTTGACAAATAAAATTGGAAAAATGAAAATTTTCAATGCCTATAATGCATTGTTAAAATTCTTCAATGTAGTCACATAAAATAAATTTTAATTTCTTTATTACATAAATGTTTTTATATTTTTTAGATGCATTGAATGCTGATAGAAGTCAATCCGAGAACATAGAATATTTATTTTTGGGATCCAATGTAGGGATATGAATCAACTTACCATAGATAATATGTATTGTAAATATTTATTACACTAAAATCAACTATTAATAGACGAACACTGAATTATATGTTTTTTACAAGAATTATTTTTATCAAATGGAGGTTACTAAATAGAAGATAGATCATGGAATTAAGACAGTGTATGAAGTGATAATCACTATGGATTAATAAAAATGTAAAAAAATGAAGATATATATATGGTTATATTTAATTATCATAAAATTTCAAAATAATTTGATCACTTTTTTCAATGATTCTATAATTTCTAAAACAATATAACGATATTGATTGTGAATATTATGTTTCAAAATTTATCATAGAAATTCTAAATCATGAAATGATCATAATCCGCCAATATGTAATTTTTGAAGGTTATTAAAATTTAATTAAATATATTAAATTGTTTTTTGTTTTTTTATATTTTTTTAGTACTATAACGTTAGATGAAAATGTAGTTACTCAAAATAAGAAATCATTTTTTTGAGACAAGTGTGAAACATAATATTTTTTAGAATGTATGTTGGTAAAAAATTTAGGTCCTTCAATTTAATTTCAATGATGTTGTATGAGTTATGACCTTCTAAATTTTTTTATGATGTGAATAATTACTATTAGAATGCTAGTATATTAATTATGATCTCTTTCTCATGTAAAAGTATATTGGATGAAATAAATTGGTTTACAAGCACTAAACTATAAATAATTTTTTTAAATCATGGAGGAGGAGGTGAAGGTGTAGGTGGAGGTAGAGGTGGTGATGAAGGTAGATGTGTAGGTTAAGGTGGAGTCATAGATGGAGGCGAAGCTGGAGTGGAGTATTAGGGAAATGAAATGAATGATTTGGATACTATGGAAGAAGGGGATAAGTGGAACTAGTTTAAAATTAATAAAATTATTGAGTAATGATGTATAATGAGGATCATACCATTATTGTGTTTGAGAATAATTATTTAACAATTCATACTACACTTTTCACTTAAGAAAAGTTCCAATGTGAACGTGTTTCAGGTTAATTAATGAAATAATTTTTTTCAAAAATTGTTTATTTAATTTCATATAATGTATTATTCCACCAATAAGATCATTATTTGTTTGAAAATTCAATTTATTCACTAGGGTTTTTTAAGCAACATATGTAAAAATCCTAATCATAAAAAATTATATAATCCAAATTAATTTTTTGAATCAATATGATTGGAATTAACAACTGAAATTAGAAGGTTCATGAAGTAAATATTGGGGAAAAACGACATTAATATATCTTTTACATAAAGGAGTGATAGTGTAAAATATTCCGTTATCAGTTTAGAATTAAAAATTTAATACAAAAAAGTTTCACTCAATGGAAACTAAGAAAACATGCTTTTATTTTCATGATAATTATCTATAATAATTCATAATTCATTTGTGACATGTATGAATCATTATGATGTCAAACCCACACATGATTCCACATGTATATCACAAAGTGTATGTTTTTATTTTAAAATGTAAATGTTGTTCAAAAAATTGGCATACTAAAAGCAGAGAAAACAAATTATAATATTTTGATACTTTAGGAAAATAATCCATAAGTCATTTTGGATGTGTTGTAATTAGATACACATTAATCTGGAACATGACATGACCAATATGATTTAATCAAAAGTGACATTAATTTTATTGAGAAAACAACTGACATACTCAAAAATTGGGCAAACATATTCAGATTATTTTTTTTTGTAAAATGATCCATTATCAATATTTCATGTGTAAGAATCATTCTCACCTCTATCTGAATCACGGTGTGACTAGTATAACTCCATTAGTAATTTTTTATACAAAACTGATGTTAATTTTTTTAAAAAAATCAATCGACACACTCAAGACTAAGAAAAAGAATTTTTTTAGTACATTAGAAAAATTATCATTTCATCATTTGTGACATGTATAAATTAGTCACACCTCAATAAAAGTCACAGTGTGACTGGCATGACTTCAATTAGGCATTTTAATTGTAGATTACATTAATTTTCTAAAAAAACAATTGAAATACACTATAATAGTGTTTTTCATGTATCTGAACTATAAATTTTATTTCATTTAAATTCAATATTTTTATATTATTTTTGGTAATTTATATTTCTATTTAGGGTTATATAGTGTGTTGTTAGAACATAATACATGCCCTATTTCTTGTGTTTTATGGTGTTGTAGCATCACACTAATGTTTTCACCTTTATTAGTTCTTATAAAAGCACCGATAAAGGGATCCTTTATCAATGCTTTTTCAAAAACTGATAATTTAATATTTATCAGTGATTCTAATGCCACTAATTAAACTCTTTCCCTTTCAATCATGTTGTGGTAATGAGTGATTTTTTAGCACTAATGAAGTCCTATTCTAGCATCGTTAAAGGCATGTTTTGTTCTAATGAATAAATCATGGTTGAATGAGGCATTATGAAATGAAAATTATGATCACACCCAAATGATGTTTATTTTGTTATATTTTTTAGTCTTTATGATCTCTATATTTTGTGGATTCTCATATTCTATAAATTAAAAGTGATTGTCTTATAATATTTTGATGACATTTGAATTTTTATTATCAAAATAAATGTATGTTAAAGATCAAAATCATTGAAAACATAGAGATTCACTTATGATAGAAAAGAAAATTTTTCAATAAATTGAGGAGGAGTTAAAGAATAAATATATAAGAGAGATGTGAATTACAGATATTATTGGAAACAATAGATTGAGGTATCAAAAGTGTTTGATATTTTTTGTTTCGGGGGATTTATATCATTGAGGAACAAGGAATTAATTTTAAATTTTTAATATTGTATTTTAAATTTTAGATTAAATAATGGCGATGTTATATATTGATCGGGTGGTCATACTTCTATTTGAGTGAGAGTAGTAATATTTTTATCATTATGGGTTTTGATTAGATAGGGGTTATTGATACAATGATAACGTTTTAATGGAAAATATGTGAAGTAAGTGAAGTAAATACATCAACAAGACACCATTATAATCTCTTTAGACATATCCCCATGTGTGTGAACGAATTTAAAATCATTTTTGGCCAATTTTATATCCCTTCCATATTTTTTTGGATGATAGAATAGTGTTTTCACAAATCACGGGACACAAACAATGAAAAAGTCATTTTAAAATTATTATACCCTAATTCAGCCTCCCCCTAATCAAGGAATAGTTTTTCATTGGTCCAAAAAGTGGTATCAGGGTGAATTTTTTGAAATGTAAGAGTTTTATTTATTTTTAATCTAGGAATGTGGTTTTTAATCACAAATATATTTTGATATTTGATGTAAGAAATTTTAATTAATGAATAATAACATACACCAATAGTTATAATCTATTATAAATAATGTTTTATGACTTCTATGAAAGGGATTTTGGTTAGTATTAATATAGTGGATCAACCTAAATAGAACCATAATAATTTAGATAATAAATCCAAAGTAATTATTTCCTTCATGAGAGATTTATCCAACCCAATATATATGATTCTTTTTTCATGAAATCCTCACACACTATATCGGAAAAATTTTAAAATACATATTAAGGTAACATCAAGATATATGAATATAAATTTATTGTTCGTTGAATTAAACAAAAGGAGTTGATGTTTCACCTAAATGAATCCATTCATAATATTTTTATTTGGTGAACATGATCCTAGTGGAAATGACTAGACTTATTGAATCTCAAAATTATATCAATATTATGTAGTGAATTTGAATAAAATATTAATTACTATTGAACCTAAGTGTTTCACTAATCAAGGAATAATATCCAATAGGGGATATACTAGGTAGTAATATTAGAACTTATGATACATAATAGGAAATGGAATAGGAATATTATTCAATATAATTTAATAACATTGAGAATATTTTTCTTTATTTATTAAGAAATTGAGTGTTGAATGAAGATCCTAATATTAAGGAACTTGATGAATTAATTTCTCTCCATTCCTGAAATATAAAAATGGGAAGTGTCATTTATAAGAAGAAATATCTAATATTTTTGTGTGTGGAATATTTGAGAACCTCTTCATGATGTGTTCCATGATATCTTGATATGATTATGAAGATTATTTCAATATAAATAAATAATCAATGTATTTGAAATGGAGTGAGGATCTTACAAAAAAATTCAAAAAAAATAAGAACATTCTTTTATTAGATGATTTTAACTAACATGTAACCAATGTAGGGGAAATTAGGGATATAAAATAACTCAATATAAGATGTCCTTGTGGTTTTCATAGAATAAAAATAACATAGGATAACAATGATTTTGAATATAATGATATTAAGGGAATAATACACCATATACTGGTGTTAGAGGATACAATCAAAGAAATATACATTATTATTTCTAAAAAATGTTTGAAAATGGAGTGGTTCGTGATTTTTCGATCAAATTTTAAATAAAATAAGATTTTAAATATCATTTTCCTTTGAAATTAATAATCTCATGTATGAAAATCCTAAAATGAAAAGAGGGTAGTTTTGTAATAACTAAAAATTGAATTGAAATCCATGATTATTGATAGGCATCCGAAAAAAGTTAAAAATACATGAAATTATTTTGTGTAACCTTACAGGGATTTCAATAGTTTATATGGAATCATTTATAATTAATAAGGGATCTTTAATACATATAAGATAATAGAAAATTATACTATGAAAGCCTTAAAAACATATTGAAAACGCTTGGAGATCCAATGGATAAGTATAAATATTATATGTAAAATCTAATTTTTATCCAGAAGAAAAAACTCACAAGGTTATTAATCCAATCAAAAAGAAAGTAATGATTAATGTGAACCAAAAAACACCCACTATTGGGAGGGAGATTAATTTTGGGTGGCACAATAAATACCCAAATGTCTCTTGATGAACAATAAAATAAGAATCAACATAAATAAAAAATGTGTGATATTATTATGTAAATATGGTGAATAATAAGTATATGTGGTCTATAAATAAGAGGTTCTTCATGGAATAAAAAAAAGAGTCAAACAATAATATGTTTATATACACAGTATGCTTACAATTTCTATTTTTTTAAGGTTAGTGAAAATAAATAATTTTTTTTCTCTTCATGAATATAGAGGAGTGTGATTAAGGTTACTCAATGTAGAATTGTACAAAAACAAGATGCATTAACATAGGGTATTACAATAAGAAAACAATTTACAACCTCACAATATTGTGTTTAACCATCAAATATAAAGAGAAAACATGTTATTCAATAGACCTGCACACCCTGATTTGGTTTTAATAAACATATTCTTTATATGCTTGTATTAATCAAATTACACCAAACGCATACATAACAACACATAATAACTATATCAATAATATGAATGGATTAACTCACCAATAGAAGAAAACAAAGGTTTATATTTTTAAGAGATTTAGGAATAACAAATCACTAATAAAACCTGTATCTCTCAAACATAATATTAATTACTTCACTTGTTGAAAGGAATCATTATATTATAACATTTTATCAATATATCCAAAAAAATTCTCAATATTCCCTCTAATATCCATATATCATAATTAATACTTTTCATTATAACTAGGGAAAAAATAAAACCTAAGAAGGATGGTCTCCAACTCTCAATATGGGGTACCATATATAAAAAGTTATCATGGAACAAAACATGCCATTAATATTATTGAATAAAAAATGAAAACATAATTAAATAAAGCTGATAACATGCTAATTTAATTTATCCATTTATAAAATTCCAATTTCAATAATAAAATAGTTAAAAACAATTAATTTCACAGTTTTCAGACACATAATTTAAGACATTATAAACATATTATGAATTTTTCATGCAATGAAATTTTATATTAACTAGGTAGGATTACACTAGGCACCCAAGTCAGTTTGTATCATTAATATTTATTATATCTAGGGTCTATATAATTATAGGCCCCATATTTCACTATATAGGATAAATGCACCTACTATAATAATGTAATTACTAAAAAATACATAACGAACATTCCTCAGTATTAAATAAATATGAATATTAAAATATTTAATATATAATTTTGCAATTTTTACCTATTCAATTAATGTAATCAATATTTTATTAAATAAACATAATTTTAGAAATTATTTACACCATATTGATTAATTTATATTTTATTAAGTCAATGATATTAAATAAAATATGCATTAAGATGAAAAATAATTCCTATATAGAGAAGGAAATTCACAGCGAACATAATTAATATATACAAGGTATGAGTGTGGAAAATAAATTTATAATAATATTTATAGGTTAACAATAAAATTCATCAAAATGGGATGGTTATTTTATAGTTTTAGAGTAAAATAAAAGAGACATAAGAAAATAAAAATCCAAAATACTTTTTAATATTATCATAAATAGATAATTTTATGAGTGACATGAAAATGTTATTTTTGAGATGTTGTAAAAAAACCATATCAATAATTATTTGAAAATAAATCCCAATAATAGAACCTTGAAATGAAATTATATTGATGTCAAAAATGGTGTAGTGGGATAGAAAATATATGAACACGAAATAAAAAATATTATCTTTTATAAGACCTTTATAGAAACCTACATCATAAAAATGATAAAAAAAGTTAATTTTGAAAGGAGGTAAATAAAAATAAGAAGTTAACATAGTTATTAAATATTTGGTTTTTAAAAAAAGGGAAGAAAAAAATTAATGGAAATAATGTATATAGAAATTTATTATAATTAAATTATTTAATAGGATTCAATTTATTATTAACAATAAATTTTTAATGAATTAAATAATCAAAGAAATAGTTTTAACTTATTAAATTTCATTAGAATGAAAAGTGGAATGTTATATAGAATTACTAAATGATAAATATATAATAACCATTTGATAATTAAGTTCAATAATAAATATTATAATCGAAAAATGTGTATCAATTATGAAAATACATTAAGAAAATAATATTCTTTTATGTAACTATCCTTTAGAAAGGAGTTTATGAGACAGAATATTAAATCCTGATAACATAAATTTGATATAAAATTGATACAAATACATGATAAGAAAAATAATGAAAATAGAGATCTAGGGTACTGAATTATTACTAAGAAGTAAAAACTAAAAGGTTACAAATACAACTTGTATCTTTTTAGGATAATAGATACAAGTCATACAAAAAGGTGGTAAATTCAAGGAACACAGTGTCCGAATAGTGGAAGGTGAGGTGGTTCAGTATGTTGGAGACACCAGATCCCTAGAGCTTGAAAAGGTGGTTTAAAAATATATGGTATCTCAAATGTCTTGGACAAAACTCATGGGCATGGAAAAAAGAGGTCAAAGGATCAAATGGGGAGATACAACTACAATCCAAATAAGTGGTAACAGTGATTGAGGCTGCACACCCCCTAGTAAAAAACATGAGACATGTACTCCTATCAGCTCACAAAAACTGAAGGTTGTAAGTCTATAATATAATATGTATATACTCATTCACTTTGGTGTAGAAATAGTGTATGATGTTATAACTATCAATGAGATGAATTAATATATTGATCAAATGATGGGAAGATTACACCGAGTGGATACTACCAAGTAGTAATGTGAGAGGATTGACATGTAATCCCAAATATTGATTAGAGGCTTCAACATGTGAAATATTAGTAAATAATTGTACATAAAATCATGGAAATATCATTAATATCATTATGATGTAATGATAAAGGATGATACAGATAACTAGGTAAATTCATTTTCCTAGAAATTGTTTAGAGTGTGTGATTACAATCAATATAAACCTATCCTTGATAATACAATAGTCTCAATTTCTATTTGACCTGGTTAAGTTGTGAGTGTTCTCAGTTTACACTTGAAAGTGTTTTTAAATAAAATGATAATTTGGTTGGTTAAAGAAAATAATATTACTGAATTAAAGGGAATCGAGTTATAAAAAAAATTACAATATTGGTAACATTTTAATAAAAAAATTGAAATAGAAAAAATTGAAATGAATTTTTTTTCATGAATAAAAATATATTTTTGCTAAAATAATTTTGATGGAAACTATATAAAACATATAAATGAAAATAGTTTTAAAAAATGAATCATATCTCAATGAAGGGAATTTGATAAATTAAACCCTTACCATTATTCAGAACATCCTAGAATGTTCCTTAACATATTTTATAATAAACAAAAAAATATAATAACGTCTTTTATAAGCTTAGTCAAATATATTACCATTTATAATAATCCCCTTATTGTTATTTATTAAATATATATTAGTTTGATATTTTTTTCATCGTCGCATGTTAATAAATTTTCTTAGTTCATACACGTTTTATAATGAAATTATTAGTACTCAATCATTGATTTTATGTTCAACTATCCCAGATTAATATGTTAGTGTGATAATTTTGTTTTAGTTGTGTATATAGTCCCACATTTATTCTATGTAAAGAATGGATGCATATTCCAATATTTGAATCTATTATGAATACATTACGTAAAATTTACCAATAAAATTTTGTTATTTTATATTGATCATTCATTTTAAATTACTCTTTATGAATAGTATTGGTAACATAAATTACCAATTTAGATGATATAATATTAGAATAATCATGATTTTTTTAATGTTATGATTTTAATATAAGAGGTTTTCAGTTATGATTCCTTAGGAATAAATTATAGAAAATATTGTTTTGGTAATATTTCATTAAAAAAGGTCATATGATAATAACAAGTTATTAATTTTACCCATAATGATTGTTTTTAAGATACATAGTTATATGAGTTTTAATTATAATGATATTATATTTTTTCTATTTAAATATTTAGTTTTCTAATTTTTTGTGATTGATGAGTTTCTGAAGTTAGAACATATATATTATCTAATCCTTAGTTATTTACAAGATTATATGGAAGGAATATATATTTTAAAAACCCTCATCTTCAAAAAATACATGTTGTAGAGATTCTATTGTTGTGGAGATTAGGGATAGAGCTACCTATTCTAGTTATGATCTTATAGTTGAAGAAGTTCTATGTCTTGAACTTGGTACGTTTTGAGAGGTCTATAGTTGAGGATAATCTATATGTAAAATTAGGATACATAGGATAAGGTCTAGAGATCTTTTAACCACATTGGATAAATGAATTTTGTTATATTGATTGGAATCTTGTAGGTAATAATATACTTTTGGTGGTTTTAGATTGTTATCATTAACTCCATTCAATTTTTATACATTTCGCTTTTATTTTAACTCTCCTTAAATTACTATTATTATCAAAAATTATAACATTTTACATAGATTTATTCTATTCAATATTATTTTATTTTTTAATGTATCTATATACTCAAATAGTTTATATTTAATTAGAACATATATTGTAATGTCAATTTGAAACTAGTTATGGATGGAAATTTATAAGTCATGTCTTGAAAAATATTATGCCATAATGTAGTTTTATATTTTCATTAACTGGGAAAACACTATATTCATAAACTAAAGAGATATCTCCTTTAACCGATCACATTAAAAAAATAATGGGTCTTTACTCATATCGAGGTTCCCAAGACAGGAATGAGCATAAAAATAATAATATCCCCCCATGATCTCCTTATATGCACTAGCTTGTACAATGTTGATGTATATGAAAAAATAAATAAGGAATCAATATTGATTATTCATAAAATCACATTTGGTCATCATGATCTAACTAGGTTTCCATGATTCCTAACCTCACGTGCTTTAACTTGTGATGGGAAAGAGTTCACCTCACAATATAACCCAGGTCCATGTCTTATCTATTAGGGTATGGTAATAAAATTGCGTCCCAACCACCACCCTCTATAAATGTGTAGGGTATCCTTTTTTTCTTAATCTCATATCAAAGAATTTATGATGCCCCTATTACACAGTGTGATGTATAATACCACATATCAAAACACATCTCAAACTACTACCACCAACCTCTCATTTAGTGTGTGGTTTCATACCTCATCAAATTCTATATATCATTCTACCACCATATAACTTAATTTGAGGCCTCATACTCTATTTCATATCACATCTCAACACTACACCACAACATGGTCAGATTGTAATTATTAGTGAAGAAATATAACGAATTCCTAGTTCTAATATTAGCCCTCATCTTGTCTCACACCCATCCTCAAATCGAAAACAAAAAGTATGTTTCTCATATATCTCAACACCCACTCCATGACAAACCTCATCATCCTCAACCATCAAATAACCGATTAACTATAAATTAAACATGACGATCATTGGAACTTATGAAATTCCCAACTAATAGATCATACCACTAGGTCACACTGACCATACTGAAAACTTTTTCTTTCACTAAATCCATAGTTTTCTATATAGGGATTTTGAAAAAAAATTTACCCACATAAAATCCTAAAACTAACACATACCTAGTTCCCAAAAACACCATGAGAATTTTATTAGGTACTTGTTTTCAATCCCCAAATAACTATTTCACAAATAATACACATAATATATACAAAATAAATTTGTATTAAACATATACACACGACATTCGATATCATGTCGGGCTTATATAACTTTTTTTCAATTATTATACCCATCTCATATTCCAAATATTCTCACTCAGTTGAACCATGTAAATTAGAGAAACTACACAAACTTTAAAATCACCATGGGTTTCTATGAAAAACCAAAGAGATTACGTACCCTCTTCCACAACCTGAAAACATATTAATTCTAATAAAATTTTTGTACCACCAATAATATACTCATTTCCATCATCTCACCTATCTCTCTTGAGGAGTTACATGGTTTCATATGTAACCCCAAATAATATCCCTTAAAAAATATAAGTAATAATTATGAACGGTCCGTTTTATATATTAAAAATAATTAGAGGGCCTTTAACTAATAATTAGTAGTCACTCTAGGTATGATACCAAACATTAAATGTGAAAAACCATTTCTATGGCCTTTATTTAATTCTTGATTCCACACTCCTAAACCAACAAAGTTGAAGAGTAACACTCATATATTTAACTCTTGTAAAAATACTCAATCATTTGAAAAAGGCTCTACCAAATTCTATATCAAAATTTATGGACTCACCTTAACCCCGTTATATATTTTTGAGTCCAAAAAAAGAAACAGAAATGAAATTCATATGTATTCATGGATATAGTCAATTAATAAAGGGACTATCTATCACTAAAATGGAGTTAATGTCCTTATTCCATGATCACAATCACCATTGAAATTCCGAATAATACATATTCTGTGATGGTGTCCCCATATCAATTCAAAATTTCATGATAGTTTTTATTAGAATTTATGATTAATTATTTAATTACTTTAATGAGACATAATCATCTAAGTCACATCAAGTAACCTACCATGGCTAAAACCTTGATCACCAACACACAATTATAAATTTTCATACTTTTGGTGTGTATATACACAAAATACCAATCATTAGACACTCAATGAATTTATGATTCTTATCCAATTCCATGTAAACTCTATAAAAATTTATCGGGAGACATACCTTTTATAAAAAACAGAGAAATAAATTACATATATCCAATTTAGATTTCAAAAACCCATAAAAAATGAACCAAAAACATATTAGGGGGACACTAAAACACTTTATTGAATTCATAATGAAAATCATACCTCAAATAATTAAAATTGTAAAGACCCAGCAATTTCAAGGAATTTTATTTTCTTAATTTTTTGAAATTTTACAAGTTCGTAGTTTCTGACAGTGCCTGATTCGGAGGCACCGTGTGCCCTGAATAAATTTATGAAGTTTTGTTGGGGTACATTCATTAAACGTATGTGCTAGATTTTATATCTTTTGAACCGTTGCCCAGAAATCCAATATTTGGATACTGATGAACTCACAGCGTCAGTATTCACTTAAGGAGACCTCTACCGCAGTTGCGTTTGGTCAAGAGCAGAAGATAATTTTAGTGATTCTGAATAAATTAAATAAAATATATGTGTTACATAAATTTATTTAGTTGGTGGTTTTTAACTCCAAACGGAAGTTGGAGGTGGGTTCCACCCTTCACATAACCTCCCTTCGGAGGATAATATGTGGTGGGGCCCACACGTGCATCTAACCCTTCAACTCCCCTTTAACTCCTTGAAACCCCCTTTTTAACATTTGAACTCCCACATTATGGTGGAGCCTCTCCACCTCCCTCCACTTAATTGTGCCAAAAAAATTAATTAATTGCATGATTAATTAATTTGTGGTGTGATGAATTCTTTTGAATTCATTTGAATTTCATTGCATCTTTAAATTACAAGGGAGCCTTTTTTTTTGGCTTCGCAAATATTCTGTTGGGTGGCTTTGGAGAATTATAAGGAAAGTGTTCTTCCCACGAAGAACGCAAAGAAAATATTCCTCTCAATGATGAACACTTCATGTCTCTGAAGGACGTGAATCAACATCTCCTCCACTTCTTCAACCATAGAAAAGAAAAGAGGAACCCTCGCCCACGAAGTACAACGAAGGCGTCGTCTCGACATGACGTTCTGAACTCCACTTCCTCTGGCGTTGACGGAATGATGAATATCTATCGTGACTCCTATGTTCCATGATGCCCAACTTTTGTGGATATTCAACATGCAATGTCAATTACGAGGTAGGGGATATTGGATTATTTATTTGAACATGTGAATTATACCCTTGTTCTTTGGCGATTATAATTGGATTGACGGTGGCCAATTATTTTGTTATCATTAAATGTAGAGGGCGTGGGCCGAACAAACACAGACCAACGTCACTCTATTGTTTCATATTGTTTGACATCGAAGGTGGAGGAGGTGTGGCGTTTGTGTTCCTAGTAGAGGGTAGCGGGTCGACGGCGTCGTCGCGCTGCGGTGGAGATGCGGAGTTGGCCGATAAAGCCGTCTTCCGTGGAGACGGGCAGCGGGCCAACCGACGGCCCGTTGGAAGGCCACAACGACGAAAGGCGCCGTGTGGAGGAAAACCATAGCCCCCATCAGCGGATAGCTCAGCTGGATAAGAATCGGCCGACCTCACGCTAGCCGGGATGAAAGATCGAGATTCTCATAGGCGCTGCACGACAAAGGAGCCGTGACCCGCAACCGCGGTCTGCTTGTCGGGAGAACCAGTCGGCTGCCTGCCGGTCGGGAAAAAGAAACTATGGTGTCACGTGTGAGGATAAGCGGCCCACTATGGGGGACGCTCATGCCGAATAGAACCGGCAGGCTTCGGCCGGTCGGGCAGGGAGAGGTGGCGCCGCTCTGCGCCGCCGAGCGAACCGGACCAGCCCGCTCTGCGGGCCGGGTCTGCAGGTGAGACATGCCCCACCGGGATGAGCTATCCCCTAAGATGGGTCAGACCCACCAATCTAGGACAGACCGACCCCCATCCGGGTCGGACCTGTCGAGTCGGGTTAGGCCGACCCGCCAGCCCACTAGGCTTGACGACTCGTGCCCGACATCGCCTAAATGCGAATATCTTCAAGACCGCCTGTCCGAATGACATTCCATATCTAGCACTAGGACCCTTGTGATGAAGTGGTCCTTTTGTGATACTCTAAGTGTGTTTTAGATGAATTTGAAAAAAAACCAGGTTTGGATTGAGTGTAAAACCAATCGGGCCTGTGGAACGGAAAATCCAATAACTCTTAGATCGGGCGTCCGATTGATGCCCCATCTATTGCGTTGGGTTTATTACGATGAGACGAAACTACGAGATATATCAAATCAGGAAATAGTTGATGTATCGATACTTGGCTTCAGGGGAGGACCCTCTCAGAATTGAGTGTGCTATGTGGGGGAACCTTAGAGCTGACTGTGACGACTACGGTACTGGAATCTAACGTGGGTTCAACAACGATGATTACTGAACTAGAATCCTCAATGGGTTCGAAAGTGATGACTACTATAATGGGATCCTCTATGGGTCCGAAAGTTCTAACTTATGTTCATGTATCCAGTGTGGCCCCAACGGAGTAGCTAGTCCTGTATCCTGTGTGGGTCCGACAACTTAGCTTATCTTATATCATGTGTGGGTCCGACAGGTTGGATGAATCAGTTAGTACATCTGATCATCTATATTACTCAAGAATATCTGGTCCTGTATCCTGTATGGGCTCGAAAACATAGCTGGTCCTGTGGTCTGACAGCTTAGATGAATCAGTGACTACATCTGATCATCTATATTACTCTAGAATAGCTGGTCTTGTATCTTGTGTGGGTCTGATAGCTCAGTTGGTCCTCTATCCTGTGTGGTTCTGACAGCTTATATAAATCGGTGACTATATCAGATCATCTCGATTACTCTAGAATAGATGGTATTTTATCATATGTGGTTCTGACAGCTTAGATGAGATTGCTGGTCCTGTATCCTATGTTGGTCTGACAGCTTAGCTGGTCCTGTATCCTGTGTGGGTCCGAGAGCTTAGCTGGTCTTGTATCATGTGTGGGTCCGACAACTTAGATGATCCAGTGGCTACATCTAATCATCTATATCTCCCTACTATTGTGGAATACATGTGTGAGATGAGTCTTGTCTTTCAATCATTATCATCGATGTGATTGACTTTACTTCCTTTGTGAACTGGATTGTGATTGGGCTTCAGAGATGGAGCTAGACTATGACCAGTAACTCTGGTATATGTAAGGGCATATACCTAAGTAAGTATGGTTGATAATTAGTGATCCTATCTTACTAATGTGGTTTATCATTAGTGGATTCTGGGGTTGTTTTCTGATAATACCCACTAGAATAAAATCCAAGTTTGAGCTGAGTCAATGACCTTTGTGTTTTTCTCATGATTGAGATGGTTTACTTGATAACTTAGGTATATATATGGGAATTTTCCTAAGTTAGGGTTATCCGTTTATTTCATTCTGTGTGGTTTATCCTTGTTGGATTTGTGAGACCTTAAGGGTTTCAGGGTCCCTACTGAGTATTGTTATACTCACCCCTTCATGGGCTATGCCCGTACCTAGTTGTGTTGGATGCAGACAACGAACAACACTGACGGAGGCCAAGAGCGCCACAACTGGACAGTACCCGGAGGTGGAACTTGCGACGGGTCGGCACACGGCAGAGACTAAGGGACATGAGTGCTGAGGTGGCCATCTGTAACTACCTTTCAGGTAGGAACCCCGAAGGTCAATCCAGGAGCTGCTCTGTACTATATGTTGTTTGTCCCTTTTTATTTGTACTTATTGTTCAGTTGGGTTTGTATACTGGCCCATTTACTTTCTAGCACACTCTTTTGTATTTCGTTTTACTTAGTGTTTACTTCATGTTGCATACTCTATTGTGTTTATTTACTTTTATAAATCCAATGTCTTCCCAGTTTATGGATTTACACATTTGGTGCTAGTCTCCATCCTCTGGCCTATAGAAGGCGGGCTTGGGGTAGTCACGACACATGCCCCAAGGATGGGTTTTGACAAATTGGTATCAGAGGAGTCGGTTATACCACAGAACTTTGGACTTTGATTCTTTTAATAGAAATATTGTTAAGTGTTTTGGGTGTAGTTATCAGTTTAGGGAAACCGGTGTTGGTGTGGTGGCCAACGTATCCATACACTAGAACTCTGACTTCTGATTTCTGACTCAGTGCACAAAAACACTGATTGCGTGTGTGTTTCTTTTGAAATGTTTTCATCATGATTACTTTGTGTTAGATAACCAGGTATAATGTTTTAACCCTGGTGCACCTATTTTTTTTCAAGATGGCCCCATGAAGGCAGCCATCTAGGGTTCCGAGTATTGTACGAGATAGTAGCCCACCAGGAAACGAGGCCACAATGCTAGGACCTATCACAGCGGAGGCACCAGTGGTACCGTTAACTGCTAGGCTACCGTTGCAACCAGCATTAGTAGCAGAGGGTGAGCGCTGCCCGAGCGCGTTGCACAGATTCCTGGGACGGAGGCCTCCAAGGTTTCGAGGCTACATAAACATTCATACGGCTGGGTACTGGCTGGAGTTTGTGGCACAAGTTTTCTACACAGTTGGGACACCCACTGACTTGATGGTGCACCTAGCTGTTAGTCTCATTCAGGGAATAACTAAGAGGTGGTGGAGCCTGATGCTCCAGTTTTACGATGAGGCGACCCTCACCTTGGAAAAATTTGACGCTCTTTTCAGGGTGGAGTTTGTATCAATGACTCTATGCTCTATGCGTGCTCAAGAGCTATTGCAATTACCATAGGGAATTTCGAAATTATCCAAGACATTTCTAGCAGGAAATAGACAGACAAAACGGGGGAACAAGAAGGTTAAACCTACTATTAGAAAACCCCAAGATGTGGCAAAGGGGGTGTGGGGCACCCGAGGCTGAGGGAGATCTGAACGAACAAGGGTCTATTATTCCTGTAGGGAACAGGGTCATAGAGCACGTTACTGTCCGAATCCCCACAATGTTGCTCAACATGCGTCAGAGGAGCCACTGAGAAAGAAGCAACGACATGAGCTTGACCATCACCTGAGCGGTGGACGAGGAAGTGGAGCAGGTCCTTTAGCGAATGGTGGTCAGGGTCATCGAGCACCTCCACCACCACCCTCAGATGGTTCACCTCGAGCACTCGGAGTAGACATACATGAGTGGGACTAGCTCCAGGCATAGAGGTCTTTTGTTCTTGATGTTTCTAGCTTCGTTGATGTCATTGATTATGGTTGTTTTTTTTCTTTGTACATTGATCTGCAGTAATAAAAGCCATTTGTCCGTGTGATGTTTATTTTCCTTCCTCTCTGTGTGGTTGATGATGAGAGTTTTCGGTTAGCACCGTTGAATTGTACTTCACATTCGAGATTCCTACTGGAAGAGGCCTAATGACCACACACTGATGCCGACAGTTTGACCCAACCCTTGGAGGCGAGAGTGACTATTGGATCTCTTAGTAGTAGCATCGAGGCCTTACGGCGTCGTCCATGGCCTGAAATAGTATAGTCCATGTCAGGATTGACTGTATTTGGAAAAGGATGTGGTTCATCTAGGGGATGAGACCGTATTTATCTTTTCATAAATGAAGAAATCTTAGCAGCTCTTGTATGACGTAGGTGAAAAAGGGTGTGGTTGATTTTTTTACAATTGGCTAGTCTAACCCATATATCATTGAGAAAATGGTTTTTGGTTTACTCTAATCTCAATAGTCTCAGGTACATCTTCTCACATAAGGACCTAAACCTGAGACAATGACGATGAATCGAGTTTTTCCAGGACTATGACTTCGAGATAGTATATTCTCCTAGGAAGGTTAACGTTGTAGCAGATTCTCTCAGCAGGAGATCAGACATTCAGCTACTAAGAGAGGCGACAGAGCAGCTGGCCGCGTTGCAGATATCCTTTGTGGATAGAGATGAAGCTGCCTTTTCTAAAGTCTCTCATAGTCACTTCTCCACTACTTTAGTGAGTCAGGGAGGCACAGGGTGGAGACGTTGACTGTGAGACGCAACGTGCTCAGATATCCTCAGGACAGGTACCTGATGGGTTTTCTGAAGATGGGGAGCACGTCATCATCTTTAGAGGACGTACCATGGTACCAGTTGCACTACAAGAGGAGGTATTGATGTAGTTCCACACTTCCTCTCTTTTGGTACACACAGGAGTGGCAAAGATGTATAAGGAACACAGACGACAACACGGTTGGCCGGGTATGAAGAAGGCGGTAGCAGAGTTTGTCTCATTATGCCTCACTTGTCAGCAAGTGAAGGTAGAGCACCATGTACCAACAGGCTTGGTACAACCCTTAGAGGTCCCAGAGTGTAAGTGGTATGGGATATCAATGGATTTTTGTAACGAGTATTCCATGTACATCCAGAGGACACGAATCTATCTGGGTCATTGTCGACTGACTCACCAAGTCATACCACCTCCTATCGATCAAAGAGCAGGGCTCAGTAGAGATCTTGGGATGCCTCTACATTCAAGAGATTTATGACATAATGGTGTAATTTCGACTATCATCTCTAATCTAGAAGCTTGTTTCACTTCACGACTATGGAAGGGGTTATAGGAGGCTTTTGGGACGCAACTTCCCTTGAGCACCACCTTCCATCCTCAGACGGATGGTCAGACTGAGAGGACCATTCAGACTCTCTAGGACATGCTTCGTGCATGTGTCCTCATCTTTGGTCACATATGGGAGGATAACTTACCCTTGGTGGAGTTTGCGTACAACAACAGCTTCCAATCCACCATCGGGATGGCCCCTTACGAGGCAATGTACGACTGAACTTGCAGATCACCTCTGTGCTTGACGGACCATGGGGAGTCAGCACTTGTAGGACCAGAGATAGTGCAGGCTATGACAGAGAAGGTGCAGATCATCCATTAGTGGACGGAGACTGCACAGAGCAGATAGAAGTCCTATTATGATAAGAGATGGATACCACTGGAGTTTGAGTATGGAGACCACGTCTTCCTATGGGTCTCACCACGACATGGTCTATGAAGATTTCGCATAGACGACAAGTTATCTCCGTGTTTCATCAGACGTTTTTAGGTCCTCAGTAGGGTAGGTGAGGTGGCTTACCTCCTGGACCTTCCACCTCAGTAGCACTGGCTACATGATGTATTCCACGTATCTCAACTGATGGGATACGTGCATGATCCGTCCCACATCATCGACCACATAGAGTTGGACATCGTTGACAGGGATACATTCATGGAGGTTATAGTAGAGATTGGGGATTGACAAGAGCAGGTCCTACGTGGATTGTCGATTCCTCTGGTTCGCGTTCACTGGCAGCACGAGAAACTGTAGGAGAGCACTTGGCAGCGGGAGGCTCAAATGCATGCTCAGTACCCCCATTTGTTTCCCTAGTGTGTGTTGTAGCTTTACGGGGATATAAATCCCTGAGGAGGGGGAAGTTTAAAGACCTGGAAATTTAAATTAACTTTTCTTTCATAAATTTATTTGGAATTTTATGAGTCTGCAGTTTCTCACGATACCTGATTCCAAGACCCGGTGTGCCCAGAATCAATTTCTGAAAATTTTTTGGGTACGTTCAGTAACCGTATGTGCGGTCTTTTCTATCATTTGAAACGAAGTTCGGAATTGAAATCCGAAAACACCTATGAAATCGCAGCATCGGCATTCGCTTAAGGATACTTCTACCGCAGTTGCATTTGGTCTAGAGCGAAAGTTAACTTTGGGGACTCTTAATAAATTAAATAAATTTTATGTGTTGTATAATTTTATTTAGTTGGTGGTTTTTATCTCTAAAGGGAATTTCTAGGTGATTCCCACCCTCCAAATAACCTCCCATGGGAGGATAATATGTGGTGGGGCCCTCACGTGCATCTAACCCTTAAACTCCCCTTTAACTCCTTGAAACACCCTTTTTAACTTTTGAACTCCCACATTATGGTAGAGCCTCTCCACCTCCCTCCCATTAGTTGTGCCAACACAATTAATTAATACCTTAATTAATTATTTTGTGGTGTGTTTAATTCTTTATAATTCATTGGAATTGCATGGAATATTTAAATTATGAGGGAGCATATTTTTTGGATTGGAAAATATTCAGTTGGGAGGCTTTGGAGAATTAGAAGGAAAGAATTCTTCCCATGAAGAACGTGAAGAACATATTCCTCTCAATGAAGAATGCTTCACATCTCTGAATGACGTGAAGCAACATATCCTCCACTTCTTCAACCAGATCAAGGAAAAGGAGGAACCATCACCCACGGAGTACACTGAAAGTGTTATCTCAACACGATGTTCGTAACTCTAATTCCTCCGGCGTTGACGGAATGACGACCATCTTCCATGATGCACGACTTCTGTGATGCTCGTATTCTGCGGCTCGTCAATGTGCAACATTAATTACGAGGTAGGGGGATTTTGGTTTATTTATTTCAATGTTTGAATTATACCCTCATTCATTGGCAATTATAATTGGATTGATGGTGGCCAATTATTTTGTTATCATTAAATGAGGAGGGCACAGGCTGAACAAACAGGGCCTGACATCCCTCCGTTGGTTCATATTGTTTGACGTCGAAGGCGGAGGAGGCACGATACTGTCGTGTCGCGGTGGAGATGTGAAGGCGGACGACCGAGCCAGCCGCCATGGAGCAGGGCAGCGGGCTGACCGGTGGCCCACATCCCACGACCGCTCGGCCAGAGAAGAACCAAACAACCTCATGCCGGCTGGGCTGGAAGATCCCGGCGCACGCAGGCGCCGCGCGGTGGAGGATCAGCGACCCGCAACCACGGGCTGCTCGTCGGGAGAACTGGCCGACCGCCTACCTGCCGGGATGATGAAACCATGGAGTCGCTTGATGACGCGTGCGAGGAACAACGACCCGCTGTGCGGGCCACTCGCACCGAACAGAATGGGTCGGCTTCGGCCGGCCGGGCAGGGTGTGGCTGTGCCGCTCGGCCCCGCCGGGCGAACTGGACCATCCCGCTCCGCGGGCAGGGTCCGCAGGTGTGCCGCACCCCACTGGGTCGGGCTGACCCCCCATTGGAGTCAGACATTCCAATCCGGGCAGGGCCAACCCCCAGCTGGGTCGGACCCACTGACTCATGTTGGGCTGACCCGACAGCCCACTGGGCTTGACGGGCCGGGCCCGACATCACTTAAATGCGAATATCTTCAAGACTGCGCTTCCGAACGGCGCACCATCTTTGGAACTGGGACCCCTCTGATGAGGCGGTCCTTTTGTGATATAATAAGTGAGTTTTGGATGACATTGGAAAATGGCTGGGTTTGGATCGAGCTTAAAACCAACAGGGCCCCAGGAACAGAAAATCCTATAACTCTCAGACCAGGCATTCAATTAACGTGTTGTCTGTTGAGTTGGGTTTCATACAATGGGTCGGAACTACGGGATACACCAAATCAGGACTTCATTGATGTGTCACTACATGGCTCGAGGAGTGACCCTCCCAGAATCGAGCGTGTGATGTATGAGAACCCTAGAGCTGACTGCGATGACTACACTACCAGAATCATACATGGGATCGACAATGATGATTACTGAACTGGAATCCTTCATGTGTTCGACAGTGATGACTAGTGTACCGGGATCCTCCATGAGTCCAAAAGTTCTGAATTCTATTCCTGTATCCTGTGTGGGTCCGATAGAGTATCTGGTCATGTAATCTGTGGGGGTTCGACAGCATAGCTGGTCCTGTATCTTGTGTGGATCCGACAACTAAGATGAATCAATGACAACATCTGATCATCTATATTACTCTAAAATAGCTAGTACTGTATCATGTGTGGGACTAACAGCTTTTCTAGTCCTGTATCCTGTGTGGGTCTGACAGCTTAGATGAATCAGTGACTACATCTGATCATCTATATTACTCTAGAATAGCTGGTCCTATATCATGTGTGGGTCTGAAATCTCAGCTAGTCCTGTATCCTGTGTGGGTCCAACATCTTAGATGAATCAGTGAATACATCTGATAATCTCTATTACTCAAGAATGGTTGGTCCCGTATCCTATGTGGGTCTGACAACTTAGCTGGTCTTGTAATCTTTGTGGGTCTGACAGTTGAGCCAAGATAGTTGTTCATGTTTCATGTGTGGGACTGTCATCTTAGCAGGTCATGTATTATGTGTGGGTCTGATAGCTTAGACGATCCAGTGGATACATCTGAACATCTATATCTATCTACTATGGTAGCATACATATGTGAGCGGAGTCTTGTCTTTCAATCATTATCATTTATGTGATTGACTTTACTTCTTTTATGGACTAGGTTGTGATTGGGCTCGAGAGATGGAGTCGGACTGTGACTGGTAACTCAGGTATATGTGTGGGAATATAACTAAGTAAGGATGGTTGATACTTCATGATCGTATCATACTAATGTGGATTATCCTTAGTGGATTCTGTGGTTATTACCTGATACTGCCAGGTAGAATAAAATCCTAGTTTGAGCTGAGTCATTGACCTTTGTGTTTTTCTCATGATTGAGATGGGTTACTTGATAACTTAGGTATATGTATGGGCATATACATAAGTAAGGGTTATCCATTTATTTCATTATTTGTGGTTTATCCTTGTTGGATTTGTGAGACCTTGAGGGTGTCGGGGTCCCTACTGTGTATCGTTATACTCACTCCTGCACGGGCTATGCTCGCACCTCGTTATGTTGGATGCAGATGACAGACAACACTAACGGAGGCTGTGAATGCCACGACTGGACGGTACACGGAGGTGGACCTTCCGAAGAGTCGGCACACAGAGGAGACTAACATGAGTGAGTTCTGAGGTGTCCATCTGTACCTACCCTTTAGGTAGGTATCCCAGAGGATGATCCAGGAGATGCTCTTTACTATCTGTTGTTTGTCCTTTTTTACTTGTACTTATTGTTCAGTTGTGTTTTTTTGCCCCATTTACTTTCCAGCACACTCTTTTGTATTCAATTTTACATAGTGTTTACTACCTATTGTGTACTCTATTGTGTTTTTTTACTTTTATAAAGGTAGTGCCTTTCCATTTTAGGGATTTACACTTTTTGTGCTAGTCGCCATCCCTTGGCCTATGGAAGGCGGGCTTGGGGTAGTCACGGCACGGGCCCTATGGACAGGTCGTGACAAAAATTGGACGAAGGACTAAGTTGAAGAAAAATAATGATGGAAATATGAGATCTTACCAAAACTGATATATGAATTGAGCTACAAGCCATGAAAGTTAAACAAAAATAATGGACGACAAATGGGGGAGGGAAATTAGAAAATATTACTCCCACACATAGCCATTCATATAAAGAGAGAATGGGGGATGGGCATGAAATTTTGGGTATTAAACGAGTTAAAAAATAAAACATGAAATTATAGAGTACCTAACATGTTTGTAATTGGTACCTAGTGCTCCACTGAACAATTATTGCACCACTCCCATCTTTTTATAGGGGAGGGGACTCTATGACCATCATAACCACTTCTAATGCCACATAGAATCCTTTGGATATTTATTGAGAAATAAGCAGTCACTATTGTAATACTATATTTCACCGTCCTTACATTCCATAATCAAAACACCAAATCCTCCATCCAATAACTCACAGAACATAAAGAATACAAAAACACTCCCATTGGATGTTCCAATTCTTAAAATTTTTATTCAAATACCTGATCTAAAAACCCCTAGGCCTGAGATAAAAAAAATCTATTAATTTACCAAAACATAATGACACTTGTTATTAGAAACACCACCCTATGGGTATTCACATCCCCAAGAACTATATATGATTATCCCTCAATACAAAATCTAGCTACTAGATTCGGATGGAACCACTCATGTTTAATTCCCATTATTCACAAATTCCCAATAGTAATCCCTGACCTAACCTGTTAGGGATTCCATCAAAGAACATGTTAATTAGGATAAAACACACATTCATCATCATCTAAATGTTTTATACAGTTGTAAATGAACGTTTTCATTTAAAGGCATGTGTATATGTTCTCATTATTCCAGCCTTGTACTAATATATTCATAAATCGATGTAACATCCATGGGAACACCTCTCGGAGAATAATGATATGTTTCCATCAAGAAAAACTTTATAACCAATGATATCTAGGCATATAATTCCCCAAATCACATTCCCCCACCAATATAAAAAATTAGCAATGGTAAAAACTCCCATTGATGGCTCATAAAATCTAAAGTTCTCTTAGAACTAGATATGGGTTTTCATACCTACATGACACAAATTTATAAATACAACATCCGACCATCTATGAGTGACATTCCCTAATCCTAACATTGACCCCAACTATAAGGAACATGGGTTTGATTATAAAATTATGATATAATACTTCCCAAAATGGGATTTTATACACCATCATTTCTATGAAATAACAATATAAAAACACTCGTATCCCATTTTTATTTTATTCATAAGACCCTTTTTAAAAAAACCTAAAACCTCATCCCCAATACTAGCATCATAGCTTTATAATGTTAATTACATTTAATATCCCTTAACTGATCTATTAGGCCATTATTAATCACTATTTATCAATGAAATTCTATATCCACTCTGGGTTTACAAACCACTCCCACAAAACTAACTAAAACACATCCCAATATCCCCCAATTTCTGTCATACACATCCACATAACAACTATTACTACACCCTATTTCTCTTATATAGGACACAAACATCCCTACAAAGGCCCTGACTTGCTCCAATTGAGACATATATTAATTCATTATCAACATATAGAACTACCCCATAGATAAACCAACCATTCAATTTCGATACCATCACTATAACACCCACCGCTTTATCAAATCCACTCTCTACATTGTTGTTTTTCTCCTGATTTATATTGTAACCATATAATACTTCATGAAACAACTTGTATTTAATTAGAACCACAAATCATATATTACTCTCAATCTCTTCAGGAACCAACAACTATGAGTTTAGTGCCAAAAACATGCACTTCCGAACAAGGTTAGTATAAATAGAATCATTAAATACTATATTTGATGCGAACTAATGAAACCAAATTTTAACCATCAATAATTCCATTATCACAAACATATATTGAGTTACAAAAATATATGGGACCATTTTGTATTAATTTTATAAGGAGTAATGAAAAACATGTAATTAAAAATTTCTATTTTTTTCTAATCAAATAGACATTTTTTCACTATATTAGAATCTAATTAATACATAATAAATATTTACCATATCTAAAAGATTCTCCCCACATTCTATTTTTTAAAACTACCATGTGTAACAAATTTCTTCATATCCGAAGGAAATATAAACAAAATAAAGGGTGAGAACAAACACACAGTAATGGTAAATAGAAGTGATAACGCTCTGTGATCATTATTTAGCATAATATGAGAATATATAATTTGAAAGGAATAGATAATAAGAATAATTTCTTAATGAATAGTCTATGAGAAAAACACATCCAAGGGTTAGAATATATATATATAAATAATTGTATGTCTAAAAATAAATTGTTTATTAGATATGAAATGAGTAACAACAGATAGAAAATTCCAAACCCAAATTAAAAACATCATGATCATAGTCATCATGGTATTACTTTTAAGGCCCTTTGTTTAGGTAATTAGTTTCCAAATGGAAATGCACTAAAAGATCCATACTAGTTTGTCCCATGAGACCTATTGATTCAGAATATATATTAGCACACACCCATCAGTAATGGTTCTCTAAAAATTTCTAATTTAAATGATTAAATAATATATTATATAAAAAATAATTAATCCCCAATAATAAATAAATATTCATATTGGAATTAAAATTGTATGGAATAAAAATATTTCCATAGTCAATAAATTAAATTTATTGAAAACTAATTCAATATTTATTAATATCATATTTGTATCTCAATAAATTACCAAATAAATCTATGTATAGTTATATAGTTTAAATAAATTCAATAAATGTATGGAAAAATATGTTATTCACATAATAAAGAAATATAATGAATCATCTTGCCTATATTAGAGGCTGATTTTGAAAGGAAAATGTAGATATGAATTTATACAGGTTAATTAACCTTAAATATAATATTATGAGAGGATATTTAATTTAATATTTTTACAATATATATATATATATATAATGAAACAAGTGGTGAATAAAATCAAACAATAATAAAACATAATTTAGAAGGAAATGCCATTATAGTAATGGAAATGTATGAATATAGAAACAAGAGAGGGATTATATGAAATTTAAATATATTCAATTAAAATTTATTAATTTTACATCAAGTATATTGGGTATTTAACAAGTGATATAAAATAAAGGTAAATGTTAAATATAAGAAATGTCTATTTGAGTTGAAAATAGATTCAAATAATAGTTAAAAATATATAAAAATTTATATAAAAAGACCACAAATGATTGAATTTAAAATGGAACATTAAATACCCTAAATGATGTGAGAATTTGTATTTAAAATATTAAATTGATAATAGATACACCACTTAAATGAATCATGATGGTTTATATGAAATATGTCCCTTGGGGTAAAAATTGAAACAAAAAACCAATGGAGCTTGAGATTCATATAAACCTGGAAACATAAAAGTAAAATATCATAAAATGAAAATTAATATATAATTGAATATATTTCACTATATAATGAAATATATAGGTATTATATACCCCAAATAAAACTAAATTGGGTAATAATAAGAAACATGAATCATAAATTAGTAATTGTGATGAAGAACCTTTCACGTAACAAATTCCTTGAGGTAAGAATCATTTAATATTGAGGTCGTAAGGAATAATTTTAGAACTTATTAAAAGAAGGTGGATTTTTTTTATAAATTTTCATTTTGTATAAAAAATTATATTTAAACAAAATTGTTTTATAATAGTGATTATACCTCAAGTAGAACACAACATAGTTACCAAAAACCCAAATATTAATTCATGCTTAGTCAAAATACTATATAAGTGTATGTGTAAAAAAATAAATATATTAATCATAGATTTCAAAACATGGTTCATAGATATATATTTTTATAAACCTAATTTATAATTATTCACTATATTTATGTTAATACGTATTGTTTATTTTTGAATCAAGAAAGTGTAATATTGATATGTTTATCTAGTTTCATTATAGTGATTCTGTTCTTCATTCCTGCCTATTATTTCAACATTCATATATCATAAAATAGAAAACAATTAATTTTTTTTATTATTTATATTTTTAATTTTTTTTCATTGAGGGTATCAATAATGATCTATAAAGATTAAATTAGTGATGATTTTTTATTAGTTTGTTTCATGAAATAACAATGTTATCATAAATAACGAGTGTACTATTAATGTTACCTTTATAGAATAAAAATAAAAAATTCATTTATTTATTTAAATAATTTTTTAAAATATATTAATTAAATATTTTTATTCATTATATAATGTTATTTTGATGTTTATGTGGGTGATTAAATTGGTCCGGACCATATTATACAATAATTGATCGATGATTTTGAATAGATTCTGTTATCATTTCATCATAACTAATGAATAATTAAATTATTTTTAGATAATTAGAATGATATATCAAAATTTTAAATAAATTTTAGTTGATTATTACCTCTAATATTTTATTAGATAATATAATAAAATCATTTTTCCCTCATACAACACTCTTTTGGATTGTAAAAATTATCACAAGAGTCTATTTCTCATAATTTTAATAGGTTGTACAATTTTTTATAAAACAAAAATAATAAATTCAAAAAATTAATATTTATCGATTGAAATCATTGTAATAAGTTTCTCTAAAAAAGGTTGAGGGAAAAAATTAAAATCCATTATTTTATAAGGGGTGTATTCCATACATAAACACGCTGGTTGAATTTTTTTTACATGGAATATAAGAAATTTATAAAATGTTCTACCATTTAAGAATAAAAAATATGGTCACAAAATTATTAATATTTATAAAATTAAATATTAGGGCCATCTTGGTACGTTAGTTGTGAAATAATATACATGATGCTTCTTTGGGGATGTTGTTCATAGGCATGTAAAAATTTTATTTTTTTTCTTTCAGGGAAAATAGGGAAGATGGTATAATTTTATTTCCTTAAAAAATATCATTATGTATAAAGAAATAATTTTTCATTACATAGTAATTTTTGAAATATATTTTGAAAATTAATATATAAATGATAATAAATTATGGAAAATTAGAACTAACCTTGAAGACTAGGTGTGTCCATTGGAGGACTCCTTTAAAAGGGTCGGATTTGGGAAATCCCCTTTGACTAATATTAATATAGTAAAATATGAATTTATTAGATTGAGGAATTAATGGGATTAAATTGGTAACCTAATTCATTAGTTTTATTTAATGGGTGGTTAGGGGAACCATTTAGAAGTGGTGAGAATGATATTTTAATAAATATATCGACATAAAATAAAAATATTACATATTTAAATTGTAATTTCTCTCCAGAAATGGAAAATAATTGGTTGTGGGAGGTTATATTTTATATTATAACTCAACCATTCATTTGAATGCATATTTTAAATAATATTTTATGTCCTTTACTCTAAGAATGTTTAATTTATATTTTTTGGGTATTCCCTTGGAAAATAGTTTTTACATTATTAATTTAAAGATAATTCATAATCATTAAATAAAATATATAAAATAATATGTCCCCAATGATTCCCTAAATGAAATATAATTTTTCAGATTAAATTTTAATGTGTAAGAAAAATAAATTCTATAATTTTCATATTTAATGTGAGAAAAACTATTTTTTATATAAATAGATTTTTTAATGTTAAAATTTATATATAAGAAATGTTTTTCAATTTGAATTATTTTAATGAAATAATTTGGTTTACTATAAAAATTTTAAAAATATGTGTATTTATTATCAATTGAATACATTTTTTTGACAAAATAATATTTAATTAAGTTAAAATACTGAAAAGAGTTTCTTTTATTGAAAAATATTACATTGTTCGTAAAATGTGGAATATATGTTTTATAAAGTGTTATAATATTTTAAAATGTATTATATTATTTCGTAAAAATATATTTCATCCATTAAAGGTTTTTATATAGTTGTTGTAATTTCTAATATAATTAATGTGTCATAAAGTATTTCGTTTTTCAAAAAACAACATGTTCATTTTTAACATAAGGATTAAAAATTTAAAAAAGAAAAAAAAATCATTAAAAAATAATATTGACTGTAGGAAATAAAAAATTAATTTTATTTTGTAAAATTCAAATTCAAATTTTGTTTGAATTTATCATTTGAATAATAATATAATAATTCATTGATTTTTTAAGAAGAAAATAAATTTTTTATAAAGTATTAGATAATATCTTTATTATTTCCTATCAATTAAACGTACAATTGTTTTAATATAATTTTTTCATAAAAATAATGTATTTTATAATTTTATTTTCTTAAAAAAAATAAAAATTAAATTATTTAATGGTTATATCGTAAATAATGAATAATTAATATTAGTCCATTAAATATACAGTAAAAAAATTTCAACACATTAGAATTTATAATTAACTTTTTTATTTGTATATATATTGCATAATTTTGTTACATATATTATTACTCTCTAATTATTTTTCAACCCATACTAGTCATACATAAATATTAAATCATTTTTATGAATATTAAATTCATATCACAATAATTCACCCATGGGGGATGTAGAGGTTTACTAACTTAAGAAACATGGATATTTAAAATATAGGTACATAAAATGTATACACGATTACCCTTTTAGTACTACCCAAATAGATCCCATTGTATACATAATATGCTGAAAAGATTTTACATTACATAGAGATAGAAAACATAAAAAAGGGTATTCCCCAATGCATTGTAAGGGAAAACATAAGAGATATCAAAAAAATCATATTATGTGAGCTTAAAATAGGAATAAGGGCTTGTTAACAAGAGATAAATATTATAAAATCATTCCAATCAACTCATATGTCATAATCATGAAACATAGGGTATGTTTGATCAATCTAATCACATAAGACATAATATTGATAAATTATTAATAATCATCATAACCCATGAAGTGATATCAAAACAATAACACATAAGTCTATGGATTCACCTAAGAATAGAAAACCATTTATTTTTTCAATGCTCACTTCCAAGACTATCATAGTGGAATAGGTTCACTCCCCATTACATCATTTCCATAGAAAGGTCCATTACAAAGAATATCTTTTTGGGGAAGGTCCCTTAACAAACTAGTTTCACTTTATATCCATCATAAAGTTAGTCAAGGTTCACCATCTAGAGTATCATATTATTAAAATTACATTCTTATATGGGTTTAGTCCCCAATCTATTCATTGTTATCTTATGTGATATCATTATTTAAATAATACATTTGAATGATATAACAAACTCATGATTTTGTTATATAATGTAATCACGCATCCATCACATCATCTTTTCATAACCTATGTAATGTAAATAGGACATAGGGCCCTCGAGCCACTAAAAACTATAATGGGTGTCTAAGCCACATGGTCTAAAGGTCATGTTTCGGTTACCAGTTAACAATGTTTGAAAGAGGGATATCATTCTATAAATAAAAAGGTATATTTTCCTAATACTTGTTAACAAAATAATATATATGGTAACATTGTAGAATATACTCAGTAAATCATAATAAACACAAAATGATTTTTTTTATAGATGAAAATACCATCAAAAAACCAGTTGACCATTTTTGTGGAAAATATCATTTTCATTTTAAAACATTATTTAAAAGAAAAAATAATGCAACATATTAAGGATTTTTTTAATTAAAATATAAAAATAAACTTATAATCAAAGATATAATGAAAATGTAATTCATGATGGATTAAAATTCCACTCATGTGATGTATGGTAAAAAAATTCTATTCTCATTTTTGGTGAGAAGTCAAATTTAATACATATGAAATATTATAAGAATGTTTCAATGAATCAATTTTACATAAAAAAGGAAAATAAAAAATTACCATAAATAATATTTGATAACAGAAAAAATATTATTAAAAATGTTTCTATGAAAAAATATTCATGGATGAAAATTTTTGCTGACCATGGTGAAAAATAATGTAATTTTTTATTAATTTTTTTATTGAGAACATAAAGGCAAGAAAAAGAAATAAAAACATGTAATATCTTAAAATTTCATTTGGATAATAAAATAAAAATTATTTTGGATCTATGTATAATATAAATATATCATCCAAAATTTAAATATAAAAAATCACAAAAATGTGAGATTGTAACATTAAATTGTTATCACTATAGTTATCAATGAATCAAGAGATATTGGATGATTGAAAATAGTATGAATTAAAAAACCCCATTCATTAAATTATGTATGTTTCTAAAATAAGTTATTTTGAATTATGTAAACTATAGGGATAATAAATCGGATTATAGCATTAAATCATGTTGTGTCGAAGATAAATTTAGATGAAAAACCATTTCCATATATCTGAATTCATTATTAAGAACAATAAAAAATTTTATAACAAACTTTTATCTATTAAGATTATATTAATGTAATATTAATAAAATATCATATATTGTACAAATATTTCATTTCAACACCTGTTTATCAATAATTATCTTATAATGTCACAATTTTATATGTTAATTACTTAATTTTTGTGTATGTTTTGGTAAATCAATTATGTTAGACAAATATTATATAATTTTTATCTTCTCTATAATGATATTAATAATATTAATATCATATATATCTATTATATAAATATATATAACCAATCATATAAAAGTGGTGGTGAAAAATGAATTATAAAAATACGATGTGATGATAGATTTTATATACTCCCGAGCGACATTTAAATATTTAAATTTATTAGAAGAAATTTAAAATATTAATTAATATTTCACAAATAATTATTATAAAATAAATATCATCTATTAAAATTAAATCATTCATAATACCCATCCATTAATGATGGTGGTGGAAAATGATTTGTATTATAAAGTGGAGATGGTATTACAAACATACACACAAGCAATAATTTATTCTCACATTACATTGAGATAAGGGGTAAGTGGTTGAAAAATCACCATAATATATTCTCAATATATTTATTATACAATGTCAATAATATTTATTTGGATAAAATTTTTACAGTAATTATAAGAAGAAATAAAATTCAATGAGCATGGTAAAGATATATACATATTCTTTAAGAAACGCACATCAGATTACTCCATAGTCATCAGATGACTCATCTTAGTATAATACCATATGAAATAGAATGATTATAAGGATTATAGGAATTATATTATATTGGTATTGGATGATTTACATGTCACAAATGATGTGAATATGTGATGTGGATAGGAATACATTTATATGTGGGGGGGGAGTGACACATATCGAATTTGTTAATTGATTTCAATGATTTAAGGTCACACTCATGGGAAAGTGGATACAAATGGAAATGAAATTTATGTCATCTATATTATTCAAGTATATTCAAAAAACAATAATATGATAGGTTTAAATTTAAATATGCCTCTTATCCCCCCGGTTTAATCCCACAGAATTCACAATTTAACATTGGCTGTGGTAATTTCTTTAATGATTTTAATGTTCAATAAGGAGAAATATGAAGTTGAACATATTATGTTTTTTTATTTTTTTATTGAAAATATTGAATCCATTTTACCAGACATTATTTATATAAGTGTATGAATTTACTTTTAATTATGCACAAAAATTGTAATGGAACCCCATTTTCAAAAAATAATTTGTGTAGTGTAAAAATAACTATCTACAATCCCTTACCTTGTAAAAAATATAATTGTTGTTAATATAAAATTTTTAATATATAATACATAAATTTATTTCAAAAAATTAATCAATATATATTTAATTAATTAATTAAGATATAAACACATTGTGCGCATAAAAACTATATTTATCATAATGTGTTTTTATACAAAAATATTGACTTATACAAAAATTATATGTAATTAAGATTTATATGTAATAAATTATAGTAATTATTATTAAGTTATAATTTGGATATTTAAAGAACAATTTAGAAATATAATGAGATATTTAATTGAATGAAAATTAAAATTTTATAAAAATTGGAATATTTTGTAATCACATAATAATAAATATTTTTTGAAAAATCAAAACATTTCACCCTTTGATAATAGTGAAATTATTATTTCAAAAATTATATTCATTTATATAAAATGAATTTCTATGAAGGGTTGTATTTAAATTAAAAATATATCATCACTAAAGATGAAAAAAACCATTTAAAAATATAACATATTTTTAAATCATAAAATGACATTACTAAAAATTCATTATATTTTTCTTATTAATCAATAAATAAATATTCTTCATGAAAATCCATTATAAAAATTTTAAATAAATTTGGTGCTACTATTCCTATATCCCAATAAAATATCTACTTCATAATAGTTTTTGGTTCATATAGACTCTAGGATGCATGTAAGTCATGTTATTGAATACATACCATATTATTTCAACAGAAACATATTTAAAATCATAGATTGAAACATTATAAAAACCATTAAATGAATGTTAAATTTAAAATTATGACACCCTATAAAAAATAGGATATCTCTTCTTCATATCATCCTCATGTTTCCATTTTATTTCCATAAATATTTTATTCCTCGATATAAAATTAACCAGGTGATTATCCTTATTCCATCAAAATTTATCTCTATAATAAAAAATTTATTGTAATTATCCATTATAATAATGACATTACTCATGTGGTACTAACTCTAATATTATGACATGTAAAGGATAAAATATATACTTCAATAGGGTATATAAATGAAACATATCGTGAACATGAGGGAGGTTTCATGGGAGTGCCAAGTGATAAGCTATAATCCCTTCTAGATAAAGAATATGGATGAGACCAATATACGTATGGCTCAACTATAACTTATTTTTAAATTTGAAAAACTTAATTTAAGGAAAAATTCATATGAAAAAAATCCCATTAACATCAAACTCCATATCTCATAGATTATTATCAATATAGCTATTCTATCTAATCTGATATTTCTTGATGTGTTGTTAAATAGATATAAGATTATACATTATTTCCTCAACTATTTAAGGTCCTAATAACATTCATTCACCAATTCATCATAAAATTTCATAGCTGTAAATTTTTTTCCATGGGTCTCATCATATGTTTCCATTTGAATACTATAATAAATCCTATTTTTAATACAAAATATGACTAGAGGAAGGTATTAATCCAAACCAACATTGAAATATAGAGAACATTATAAAATCATATTCTATAGGGTTTAAATTTTTCTCTCAGAATGACCTTATATCAAAGGATGATACGTATTATGGAAACACATCTCTATATCTACATTTTGTGGGAGAAGACTCTAGACCATGGAGGTAATTTTTGAATCCCGATCATATACAATAGACTGTGGTTTCCCATGTAACCTTTTTACCTTTTAATGTATATCCTAGAAATATGATCAAGAGAAAAATATTCTAAAATATAAATTAAGTGTTATGACTTCAATAAGTGATCATGTAAACCCCAAATATCATTATGGCCATAGGATGTTATTTTGGACTCTGACAATGAAATACATAATGATGCTTTCCTATTTACATTATTGTATAGGTAATAGTTAAAACATCCCCTTATAATTATATAATATTTACTTTATGTTGTAGAATACGAAGAACCTATATACATGCTCCAGAATGTCGCTCATTATATTTTCCCACTAGAAGTACAATTTTAGGTATATGTACATCTTCATACTTCTAGGATTAATATAGAGTGATGTGCTATGAGATTCATACAATAACTCCATATTATATTATTTTATTGATCGGACACATACTTCATCACCAAAATTTATGATTCATTCATAATAAAAGTTCTACTGAAGAATATTTCATACATTCTTTTGTGCCTCCTCATCACCAGTTAATTAATCTTTATTCATCACATGGATATATTTTTGAATAATCAAATAGGAATGATAATATTTTTACCATTCAATAATTATTTCAAGTTGAGTCCTTTATAAATCTATAAATAGTGTATCTTTTTTATCCTTATCATTGAAAAGTTTTCTTGATCCTTTCGAATATGTGCATTGACCACCTTGATTACTTTAACAGGATTGTATTGTATTTATAATACGTAATAACAAATCATCTCAAACAATATTAATTTGTTAACATTCAACTCTTTATTGGTTAATATATACATTAATTGTTTTTGATAAATATATTTGTCACACCATTATACAAAAATATGACACCTCTATATATTTGATGAAAATATTACTTCTGTTATCCTTTAGTCAGGAGTTATCTAATGTTTCTCAAGAACCATTAATTAGACTGAGGAGTATCCATCTCCATATACTTTTTCAGGAAAAAATATCCCAGCCCTTTCTCAAATTCATCATTTTAATCACAAAAACATATCCACTATAGGGAAGTTTGAGTATAGGTTCGACCATAATTGTATTCATTAGTACCATGGATGTTTCTTCAAATTCAAATGTTCGAAGAAAAATAACTCTCTTAATAGTTAACATGGTGAGAGGATTTTATAGTTGTGAAAAATTAATTATTATGAACTGATAATATCATTTATATCTAAGGAAAGTAGGTATTTTAGTCATAGTGGTTATTCTAGTCCAATTTTTAATGACATTTTACTTTTATGGATCCACCATTATACCCTTGGTTGAGAATATATAACCTAGAAATGAAATATTTTATTGCTGAAATTCACACTTGGAAAATTTTTATACAAATATTCTTTCTTTAGGGTATTATATACTATCTATAAGTGATATTCAATATATTCCTTCATCATATAATATTTTATAATATATTTTATAAGGATTACCAAAAAATTAATCAAGGTAATATCTATATATTTTATTCCTTAAATCCATAATTATATCAGGATAATTATTAAGATGAATTGGAATTAGTATAAATTCATAATTTCTATACCTTTAATGTAACCCAATATTCATTATGAATTCATGTTTGAGCCTAATGTTATAGTATACAAATCGATTATCAATTATAGAAAAAATTTTATCTCTCCATACTTGATAAAATAAATAAATATGGGGCATTTAATTATTATTATTCATAATGATGTTTTCAAGTTCATTACAATCAATATTTAGTCAATTGTACCATCATTATTTTTAACAAAAAGTATAGGTTTTCCCATAGTGATTCACATGGTTGAATATATCCCTTGTTAATATTCTTATGTAATTATTTATTCAATTCCTATAACTCAATCAAGGCCAATCAATATATTCTTTGACATAGTTATAGACTAGGTATGAGTACAATTGAAAAGCATACTTCAAAATTTTTATGAATACATGGGAAATCTACTAAAAATACGTCAACTAACTCCCATAAAATTGTCATATAATCAATAATGAGTTCCCCCCCAACCATCTTGGATAAATACCCACATTAAATAAGAATAAATACCAATAAAATGTGTGTAATTTCTATTGTATGTTCACATTTATCCTCTATCAAATATAAAACCATATATTGGAATAGAATATGAAATTTGACTTAGAATCATCAACAATTAATATTGTTTTTATCTTAGGAAAGAAAATCCATTCACATAATCACATAAAATTCAATTTTTGGATGAATAAAAATATTTAAAGTAATCACATTCCCAAAAGCACCAACTTGGGAGGATTCATATTTGTGTATGTGATCATTGTATTATTTGTAAATTTTAATTATTTTTTAACATATATTCCTTGACGATATGAATTAATATTTTTCATGATTTTTCCTGATATATATGGCATTTGTATAACTAAAATTAAATAGGGTACCTCAATATTTGAATATTACTACAACCACAGAAACATTATCATTTAATATCCAATCCCTTACCAAAAATAGTATCTTTAACATGTCCATATAGATTTGTTAATCAAAGTGATTAATCTAGAAAATTAACTCATTTCATGTTTAAATCATGACATCTCATTTTCAATCTAGGACACCATACGTTTATCCTCAGTCATCCATGTATTTGTCTATTCAAATACATAATAAAGTATCGTGAATGAAATTTTAATGTACTTAATTATATCGATTTAGAGTGTCAAACCGTGTGTGAAGTAAGCTCACATTTACAAAACACCATAATTAGAGTAATATATACTCGACCAACTATTTTTAGGGTTATTACAGAAAGATACATATGTTTCACACTATAATGACCCATACGTTTGATATATAAATTTTACAACATCTTAAATCAATATCCAATACATATAACAGTAATACACAATAATGTACCGAAGGAGATGGGGGCTTATGAAAACATGGATGATAAAAAAGATAAATAAAATATGGTAATAATTTCCCAATTTGTACTTACCAACTAGAACCCTTCTTGGACCTAACATACATAAAAATATTCTCCATAACATTTGAAAGGAATATATATGAATGTTTGTTAATATATGATCAATAATGGAAAAAATAAAAGATATATATAAATGATCATATAAAAAGCTTAAGAGTATGAGAACATGATTTAAAAATTAAAATACTTACCCATAAATTATTATATAATAATAATGAAATGTGGAATAAAATTTTATCAGTCTAATTATGTAATACATAAGAGAATAAAATCATAGATAATAAATCATTATCCATGGAAATTTATCATAATAATATAAAATAAGATTTTGTCATGTACATAAGTATAATAAATCATTTCCTTAGTCACGGACTACTACTACGATAATCATAGTGGATTGGATTTACTCCCTATTGCATCATTTATATAGTCAGGGGTTACTAACGAGACTATCTTATTGTAAAAATTACCTTACCAATTGGGGTTTACTCCCCATTCCATTGTTTCTTGATACACAGTTAAATCCCAAGAATATATTTTTGGACAATGTCATTATTAATCTTGGATAAATCCCCATTATAGTATTTCTTATTGCATGGGATACCCTTATTTAGAAAATTAATTAGAGGAATATAATGGACACAACCTACATGAGTTATTAATTTAATAAACTATATTGAGTTTACAACTAACCATCCTTCACATAATGAAAACTATACATATGTCTACTACAAGATCATAGAACATCCTTCATATCATTATGTGATAAACCATGTAAAGGGATTGATTTTCTTTAACATTTCCAAATGATAATCATAATCCCTATATAAAGATTATAAATATGAATAAAACAGATCATATACCCAATAAATCATAATAAATATCAATTTATTTTCTTAAAAAATACATTTAAATAATCACTAACTAATATCAAGAGGAAAATGGAATTTTTATTTGTAGACACTTATTTAGAGTTTAATAATTACAAAATATTATTAAATAAACATTATTTTTAAATAAAAAAGGAATATTATAAATGGATATTGAAAAAAATCATTCATGAGTGTAGGTAATGTTGTTCTTGTGATGTCTTATAATACATAAATTCCTTTCACATTTTTAGTAAAAAGTCAAAAGCAACATGTTTGTAAAAAAGAGAAGGTTTGTTTTAAACATCCGTAAGGAAAGTGTAATATAATAAAAAATTACTTGAAATAATAATTAAATAAAATTTATTACATTATTGAAAATGTTTTATAGAATATATGGACATCAGAGGAAAATATTACGTAATAATTTGAGAAATATAGTCATTTTTCCATAAAAACATTATTTTTATTTATTGAGAACATAAAGAGGGAAAAATGAAAAGAAAATATGTTCTCTCAAAAAATGACATTATAACCATAAAATGTAAAATACTATATATATATAGAACATATAATTTTAAATAAAATTTTTTAGCATAAATAATCCCTCATAAAATTATTTTTTAACATAAAACCGATATAGATTTAGTAATATTTGAATAAAAATTAATTGTAATATTGAAAATTAAAAGGATTAAAAATACCACTCAGAAATTATTTTATTTTTAAAATATAAACTCTCTAGATGTACATATATCATAAGGATTATTAATTTTTTAGTAACATTAAAACATGTTTCAATGAAGAGAAATTGAGATGACATACACTTACCATATATCTAACTTGATTCATCACCTCTAGAAACTCAGGTCTAATAAATTTATATTAATTATAATCATATAAATTAATCATATTAAAATATATAAAATATCATAAATGATAATATTAACTCATTTAAAAACATGTTTCTTATGAATTATCTATTAACGTCTCAATTTTGAATGTCAATTCCATCATCTCTCATATATGTTTTGGTTTAGAAATTATGGTCCACAAACTTTAACCATGGTAAAATAATCATCATAATTTTAATAATTATTTAAATATCATATATATTAATTATAAAAATGTTTATTAACATTCATATAAAGTGGTGATGACAAATTAATTACATCACCATGTAGAGACGATTGTTCATATATACACATGAGTGACACATCCATTTTTCAATGGATGGAATAGAAGCATTATATGTATTAATTTAAATTCAATGAATCATTATTTTAAAATAAATATCATATATAAATAATAAATATATCATAATTATCTACCATGAATGATGGTAGTGTAAAATGAGTCATATCGATACATAGAGGCGATAATCCACACCTATGCATGAGTGATACTTTCATCTCCCATTGGATTTAGAACTGAAGGTAAATGGCTGTTTAATAATCATAATATCATATATGTTTTTTTATGATAAATACATCATGATTTTAAGGATTCAAAAAAATTAATAAATGTAGAAAGAGAAATAAAATCGAAAGAAATTTATTATTATTTATAACTCTTCTTTGCGAGACCTCCACTTGAATACTCCTTAATCATTGAAAGATTGTTAATTATGGTAGAATCTAGTCCCTATATTAAAGTGAAGGATTTTAGGAAGGATTTTTATTAGGCCATGGATAATCAATAAGTCTCAAATTATTTGAATAATGGAGGAGAAAAGGTCTACATTAATAAGTGAGGGGAGGGACATTCATGAAATTTATATAATATTTCAATTATATAAGGACAATGTTTCTAGAATGTTTCTTAAAATTAAAAGATAAAATAATTTATGGTAATATAAGGTTGAAAAATATTCAAAAAATATGAACTTGATGTGTGTAGGAGAGAATATCAGCCTTATTTCATAGTTTGACAACTGGTAAACCCATTATAACTTTACTCGTGGTAATAAAATTTCTCTGTTTTTAATGATCTATATGCCAAAAAACATAATTAACAAGTTAAATTATATTAATTTGGATTATTAAAAATAGTTAATCCATTTTACTATATAAAAAATATAAAATTGGAATAATTTAAGTTTAATTATTCTAGGGAACCTTAAAAACAAGTTTTTAATAAATAAATAATTAATCATCATACATAATTTACTTATTTTAGTTCCTTATGGAAAAAATAATTGGAATTATAAAATAATATATTGAATATATAATGTATAAAATTCAATAAATCTATAAATAAATATATATTAAATTAATTTATTAAGACAAAAAAATATTGTGTCATTCAAAATAATTTTCTTAAAAACCTGTCATTAAGTCCAAAATTTTTCTTATACCAAAATAAATTATATTTATTATTAATATTTTTATAATTATATTATATCTAATTAAATTTTACTTTGGTTACATTAAGATAAAATTTATATGGAAAATGTAAATTTTAATCAAGTGAAATTACATTTTTTTTAAAAATTTGTATTATTCAATATTCATTGAAAAATAAATATTTTTAGAAAAATAAAAAAATATTGACCATAAGAATATATTGTAATTATAATTTTAAAAATATTCATTTTATAAAATAAAATTTCTAAAGAAAGTTTTAAATTAGTTATGAAATATTCATTAAAAAATATGATAAAAACCATTTTGAAGAAAATATATTATTGAAGCATAAGGGGACATTTCATAAAACGGTTTACGTATTTATTACACATTAAAAAAATTAAATAATTAGAAACATTTATAAATATTTTTCATCAATGTTTATTGCTAATCCTACCTTCCAATTTAATATCTATGTTCAAAAGATTTCGATTCCTAAATTATTAGGGTTATATGAAAGTAATGCTATCTATCAATTCATGTTTTATTTCAAAAGAAACACATATAAATAAATGGGTTGCTATAAATTCAATGGTTTTATTTTGAATTTAATATTTTTTAATTGTTTTTTTTCACAGCATGTGTCACATATTATTGAAAAAATTATTTTTAAAGTAATTAAAATATATAATCTTTCATATTAGGGTGTTACATTCCCTACCATTTAATATGTTTCACCACTAACATTTTTAATTCTTTTCCTACAAAAGAAAACCATTGAGTTTATCCACATTATCTAAGGTTTAATTTCTAATTTTATATCAAACATACTATATTATATACTAATAAAATAATTATTTGGAATCAATAACTATAAAGTAAAATTAATTTTCATAGGTAATAAATTCACTACATCTATATTTGAGTATGGGATGATTTAGGATTTTTATTGAGATTCCTAAATATGAAAATGAATATTAGTACTTTATTAAGTGGGTCAATAAATTTTTAATACCACATCAAATTATTTTGAAAAAACTAGATACATATGTTGTATGTTCATAAAATACATGAAGAAGAGTTAATAATCATTATAGTAATATGTTTATTTACATATAACACAATATCCCATAGTTGGTGAAAACATAAAATTTCATATGACATTGAAAAATTTAGATTGAATATTTAGTATCTTATTTAACATATTCTATTACATAGGCCTATTCATATTCCCATGCTATTGAAGGAATATGGTGAGTATTTTCCATTTTAGAAATTAGATTAAAACATATATTTTCATAGATCCAAATTTGGATGAAATTGTACCAATGAATTTTGTTAGCCTATCCATTTCCTATGAATATTTATGCTTAAGGAAATTCATTTAAATATATAAATTGAATTTTATTTCCCTTCAAATGTTCTACAATGTGTTTCTTACAACATTATTTACTCATCAGAAATTCAATATTCATTCTTTTATTATCATTATCACCTAAAATTTCATGAAACTCCAAATTTGAATTCCGTACTAAATATATGGATTAAAATATTCTCACATTGTGAATAATAATTATTGATATCATGTTTCAGTTAATCATAATATTTATTCTTCCATTTCTTATCCAATTAGCTTCCTAGGTACGGAAATTTCTTTCATTGTCCATGAAATGCATTATTAAATTGTATCATTTAGGCTCCCACCATTACTAATTGAAATTGGAGTTATTCATGACCGATGAAAACCTTAAAGGGAACTATATTTTAAATATTTCAAACTCAAAATGTAACACACTTTGAAATTAATTAACTATCTTTATGTTCATCCTAAATCAATATCATTTAAATTTTGGTTTCATTCATTTGAGATCTCTCACATTATTTAACATAATTCAATAATATAATATATCCTCCATCATATTTTATATGTTGTGTATAATTAAAAAAATATCTATGGAAGTTACATTCACAGTGTTCATTATAATTCTCAGTCATTGTGAACATGGGTGAATATTATGTGGATACTAAACCATCATTTTTCTAGGTGACTACCCTTAGGTGAATATCTTCTAAAATGAAATTCACATTACAATATCCATATATTTATATAATTCTAGGTGAACTAGAAAATCATTATTTTTTCAAAGAAATTTGATGTTATTCTATACTTATAATTATTCATATGGCTTTACATAATTTCATATCATATTAATCACTATAATATTCAATATTAAATTAATTGACTATTATATATAGCATGTAATTTTAGCAAACATCAATTAATAATCCTTAAATTATCATTAACTTCTGTATTTACGTAGAACTTTCATAAACCCTTTTGTGATTCCAAATATGAAGTCTTAGAGCCACACTCTTCGATCTGGTGCTATGAAATTTCATCTTTATATACCATATTATAAATGAATTACAAAAATCCAATTTTAAAAATCAATAATTACAATATTTGAAAAGATAATTGAGGCACATACATTCTAAAGAACTTTTAGTTTTATAGTTTTAGTGAATTAAGAAATAAATTTAACTAAATATGAACATGTATTTATTTACTTTTGGAATTTTTTCCAATATATCAGAAACTCCTTAATCCAAAATAAGTCCTTAAAAAACTGTAAAATTTTACCACATTATATATTATGTTAGTTAAATCATTTAAATTACACCACTTTATAACATGGGAAAATAGAAAAAAATTATGGGTTGAGATAAAATTCTAAGTATGGGTAAAAATAAGCTATAAAAATCAAATATTATAGGTGAGAATAAGATAAAAATAAATAAAATGGAAGGAACATATAATTAAAATAATTCCACAATCAAATGTAATTATCAGAATAAAATTTCTATGGCTGATATATTAATATATAAGAAAAGGGTATCAATAAATGGTTTTTTAGTGATGAAACTTATAATGTTGTATAAATATTTAAATTCCCAAATGTAAGGCATCATGATTTTAACTTCAAGGCCCTATGTTTATGAAATATTTTATTATGGGAAGGAACACACTAGAAGATGCAATATCGTTTGTATCATGAGACCAATTGATGCATTTAGGGGATATCTATTATGGTCCCCATGCGTCTCACATCATGACTAATGTATTCAATATATTTATTAATTGATAAGATATTCAATAGAAATTCTATAATGTTCCAAACCATTCAAGGACACTAGGATTATGGAATATTGAGTTGTCACAATGCAATTCCAACATCCAATAGGCTCATGGCAAGAAACTAGCACCGAGTAGGTATATCACACACATGGGAGGCCTTATATATAGTACCTTAAACCATGCACACACTTTTTTCTCTATGAAAAAATATAGAGATATAAATACATCCGATACAAAAAACTGAATGCATACATAAATCCCATAATTAGTCTAAAACAGTTACTGGATGAATGAAATTGAAAAATAATATCCTCAAAAAATAAAATATATCCAACCTTCTTATAAGGAGGGGACTATATTCAAATCCATCCACCAATACACACCCTAGTATACCAATATCTCTTTAATTTACCTACACCGGGACCTCCTTAAATGTTGTTGATGGGCATTCCATTTAAATAAGACATGGAATGCATAAGGAGATTCCATGAAGGGTTGATCATAAATATTCCCATTAGGAACCCTAATAAAATTAATAGGATAAACTGAATGGTAATAGTCCACATGACCCCAGTCATTTGGAGAACCCAAGAGAGATAGATTATAAGAAAGTATTTCTAAACCATTCCTTAGATTTATATGACTAGTTTTATAATCATCAAATGGTATGTCAAACATGATATGTGAAATCATTTCACGATATCCTAGTCTAACCCATTTATAGTTGTCTTAAACAAAATGTATCACCATAGAACATACCACATGTATCTACTCAGGGATTAAGGTAATGCTCAATAAGAAGAATTTACTCCTAAATTCCTTCCTTCCCTAATAGAACACATCAATGTTATCTCACTCATTAGTTGTAGGTCTGAAAACCTATATGATAATAATTTGAGAGATATCAATCATCAAGTATCAATAACTAGATAAAAATCTCGGACGTCCTTGATAAAATAAATCCGAGAGAACATGCTCATTGGGTCTCACTACAATGTTGTCATGGTGGAACCTAGAAGTCCATGATACTCAGATAGGAGATTCCACCCATACTAGATGGGTGTATTCGATATCCTTACATAAAGAAAGAATATATCAACTCATAGATATGGGAACACATGAAAAACACTATGCACTCTAGAAAACTAGACATCATAATGCACATATATGGGATCACACCTTGGTCTGTGGGGGGACTCCAAAACCCTCTACAAACTCAGATCCATGATACATAGATATGGGATCATAACTAGGAACACTAGAAGATACCTCAATCCCAAATCAACAATAAACCACCACATAGGTGGTCATATAGACGATGATGCCAAAATCCATACCGAAACCTCATGCTAATTTTGGGATCTTGTGAATGATGATGTCAAAATCCCCGATGGGATATCCTTCTAGATAAGGGATCACCACCCCATGTATGTTGTTTATGATGATACCATGATCTCTATATAGAGTTATATTATAATATAGTGGATCTCATATCAACTAATCGATGGTATAAAAAAACTATATCCAAGATGATCTTCTAGAGGAGATCATAATAATGTTCATTGGATGAAATGAAAATTTGTATCCTCAAAGGAATAGAATAAGGGAATCCACTAAACCGATACTGGACTACACTACAATGTAAGAATAATATGGCTCATTTCTCGTTGTGACAAATCTATCACTCAAAAATGATGGCCACCATCACACTCTATGTGAAAAAGCACTCCAGATAGGCTACTTGTAGGGCTCCATCTAAGTACTCAATATTTAAATGTATGAGGTATAAGTATATAAGGGGAGTAAAAAATATGTACCCATTTCACATTCCATGTATCCTTATCCAAATAAATGGGTATATTATTATTCCCCTTAGCCTAGATGGTCATGTGTTTACCCACGGTGTGTTCCCTAGGTACATGGAATGTCCTTGGCTTTGGGGAATTTGGTAGTATCATTCATTCCATTATTTTGTATCTCAACACGTGCTCGTGTCATTTGGTAGTGTACCACTACATGATTGTGTCCCTTGGCACAAATAGTCTAGTCATTCCCCCATCAACATGGACTGGGCTCACTACATGTTCCATGTCCCCCATACATAGTGTTTAGTACCTAATGAACATATTCCGTGAAAGGGAAGAATAGTTTCAATATTCTCATATACTACATGGCATGTGATCGATATATTAGAATGGAAAATATTTATAAGGCTCTTGAAACCCCTAATTCCACTAAAATCCCCGAGATCTACCTCCATGGGATCTCTAGAAGTCATAATTGGCCTATAAAATAGAAAACAAATGTATAAATGGGGATCATGATGTAATTAATATAAATCCAACAACCTCATGGTGAATGACTAGATCTTTTGTACCAACACAATGACCAAAATATATTGTTCCTTGATCCGGTGATGAACATTGTTAAAAATAGGGTCTACAACACATCCTCTACTACTGTTTAACTTCAATTCATCCATCTTAAAATTTTGAATCCCCCCTTATTCTATTGAATGAATCCTAAGGTAGTAGGATATATAATTTTATTTAATTTTAAATAAACTAAATAATCATTAACATTTCCACCAAGCCTATGTACAAGGGTAAAACCTGATCTCTTCAAAGGGTTCTTATTATATCTTCAAAACAATATCAGGTAAAGCACTAGCCTAAGTATGGTCTGATTTGGACATAACCAAAACAAAATTATGTACCTCAATAATCCAATCCACACATACCATCTTGTTGAACCCTGATTGACATAAAGTATCTTGGAATGAACATATCTCCTTGGCTATGATAGGTGGATTAACACCAAGCACATAGAATAACATCAATATTAGGGTCTACCAATACACTACCTCAAAAAACCAATGCAAATACTAACATATAATGACAATCCTCATATTCCCCTTAGTGAACTAAACCTTCAACATTTTCTACATTCACTACGTGTAGGCCGATATATGTTTTATCTTACTAGATCTAACAATTTCAACAGAAACCTACAATGACTCCCAAAAGTGTCATTAAATTTTACTATACAGAATGTGTATTAAAAAACACACCATGAAGAAATTTAATACTTAATGCATGATACTAATAATCCAAATGGTATTCCCTAAATGTCACAAAAAACCCTCTCCAGGGTGTTTTATTGAGGAAAAAAATCCACCTTAGAACCCCGTCTCATAATGTGAACGATGTCATCTTGAATCATTAGATGGTCAATGTACCCTCCACCTTCATTAAATCCATCAAGAACATGTCCATTGTATATCCAGTCATGCATGGGAACAAAACAAATATCTAATATATGCGATTCAAATCATTCTATCAAAATAAGAGGGGTATCCACCAATAAATAGATACATTTTGCATCATCTGATCCCAGATGATTCATCTACTAAGATGTCAACTAAATTGTTAAATCTCCCCAAAATAGTCAACAGAAAGCATTGAAATGAGTATTTACTACTATAATTATATCCATGGGTAGATCCTAAACTAGAAAAACTCATCCTTAGATGGGTCTAATATCACTCTAATGTGTATTCATATGTTTAATAAGAAGTGTTTCTTCGGAATCCAGACTTATATATATGTGAGATCTCTAATAATATGGTAATATTTAATCATGTCTATAATTCCTTCTCAAGTGTCTCACAAACAACTCTAATGTTAAGAACACAAGGGTACCGATGAAGAATAAACCCATGAATTAATCTAAATGGGTGAATGAAATGGTCCATAAGAAACTCGTCTGTCTCTCATGGGTATACATGGATGACCATCTGTAAAGACATGGTCATAAAAATCCCTCTATATATAACCCTAAAACATAAATACAACAAATTATGTTTTATTGGAGTCAACCAATATGATTTTCAAAATATAGGGGTAGTCCTTAGGTTCCTGTGTATGAAGGAAACTGACAATCTATTGGATGGTAAAACAAAAACATCCTTGAGATGATGTCCGAATATCCACCAATACTATATGGAACCAAAATCTCAATGAACTACTTATACAAGGGTCTCACTATCCATTTAATAAAATTTAACTGTATATAACAACACATAGTATTATCCTGCTCATCCTGGGATCAGTCCACTATAAATGATGAACACTCCATCCCCCAATCATGAAACATTTCCATTCCAACTGGGAGTAAAAAATAAGTTAATGTATGATTGGATACCAATAGGCATGGAGAAAATCATTGTAATCCCTCTATCTACGCGTACATGAAGGTTTTATTTGATGCATTTCCTTCACAAGCTATGGGACATACGAAAAATAAGACTGCATTTCTTCCAATCCATTTTGTAGGTTCCTCTTATAGTATATGTTGAGAAATAGTCTGAACTAGAATTGGTAGTCCTCGAACATGGTCTAAACAAATAGAAAAGTGGATCATGACTTTCTTCCACAATAGCTAAAGAAGTAGAGTCACATGTTTTCCACAAACCGAACTCGAACCTCTTGGTTATAAGTTCATTTTTTATTAAGGTGATCCTTTACAAAACCATATTGACTTCCACAACTAGGGCATTCTCTAGCACCTCCTAACCAACATCCCTAAACATATAATTCAAAGGAAATCATTCACCACTCTTCCACACATTCCACTCCAGGAGTCATGAACTCTCCATCTCTATATTTTATCATGTCATAAGAATTAATCTCAATGGGGGAAGTGTCTATATTTATTGAGAGACAATATACATGTCAAAAATCACCGTAAAAAGACTCTACATATTCTCCACATCACCCTGGATAATCCATGTTAATATGTGTAATGAAAATGGTATAAAAAATTGTATCTAATAATACTACTAAAAAATTAGAAATTATACAGATCATACCACTAATCATTCTCTAATCCTCCAGGTTATAGGCATATTTGTCCTAAAAAAATACTCAACCCTATCATCTTGATTTTTAAGCCTGGTGTGGGACACCTGTGTGTGGTGGTGTAAACAGATCGAACTGTCTTCCACCTCCTTCGACTCTCCCCATTCTATAGTCACATATTCAACAAAATAGAACCCCATACTACCAATTCTATCACTTCCTTGGAAGTACATTACCAATATCTCTAACAGAATCATAGAGGGTATGAGAAATGATACATGAGATATACCCATCCAGTATAGGTGAAACACTACCTCTCCCATGGATGAATAGGTCTATCCTGGATCCCTGAGACACAAAACCTCCATCTTAGGAATTTCAACTGAAGTGTCTCTCATGACTAAATCCCTAATCCTACCATTTTCTACTAACTAATAAGGTCTTAGCACATGTCTTTCTAGCACCAACTGTAAGAGTCTTCTTATCTAGACATATCTCTACTACAAAGGCTTGCTCAAGCACTGTAGCATAAGTACAAATATATAGATATATCATTAAAGGCGTTATGTATGTGGGTAAAAACATTTGGATGGTTTTTACATAGAAAAATAGATATTGAAATATTTGAATCGAGGAATGTTAAAGGTCCATGAACCTTACAGAATATCCTATCACCCTTTATATACCTTTCCAAAGCTACAAAATCTCTTTCATATATAACAACTCAAATGTGGCTGGATGAATGTTTTCCACGAATAGATACTAAAACATTTTTGTACTAAGAATTTTCTAATCATGTGTCTAAGTCATCAAAATCCACCACCTCCTAGATGATCCATTTTAAAGACCAATTTATTGGACCACCAACTAAACATCAAGGGTCCTCATAAGGTGGAATTCCCACACAACATCCTTAATCCAGTCATCCACTACATGGGAGTCCAGATCAACCTGATACATTATAGGTATCTACCTCTAATATTCATGAAGAAAAAATATCCTTCATGCATCCTTGACAAGAATTTCCCGAACTACCTTATACTCCATAGGTGGAAGCTCAACTATCAAACCACATAGAGATTCCACATATTGTGAAAACCCTTTCATTAGAGCCTCATCACTGGATGGACCAAAATCAGAAGCCCACTCTAGTACAATGGTGAGATGTCTTTGTAATGGAATCCTAAAAAAGAATCTAGATGCACCACAATGAAAGAGTATATTTGTGGAGGTGACCTAAAACAAACATAGAAACTACAGACCACTCCTTTATGATCCATATACCTACAATTCCAATAAACTAGTATCTAGATGAAAAAATTCAAAAATCATCTTATGAAAGTTTCAGTGAATGGATACATTAGCCTCTATAAATACATTAGAGTACCTGACCTGAATATTGTAGTGAAGAGATTTTTACATTGTCCCAATATATAAAAATCTAAAATCACGACATGAAAACAATGACCACATATTCAATGGAAGGGAATACTTTTATACCACTCTATAATGAAATGACATATTGGGGACCACCTTTTCTAATGAGGGGGGGGGGAGACAGAACACCATTCCAACCTTCAATTGGATGCGGGATGGGGTACTGCATTAGGTAGTCATATCAAACACTTGGGATGACATAGCCTATGACAACTATACACAGAACTAAACATCCACCACTATGAAATAGTGAAGTAAAAAAAACTTGAAACAAAAATATGCATGAATACCCCTATCCCAAAATTAGAGTAAACTAAAATAACTAAAATTATTAAACATAAAATAACAATCCCATAAAAGACAAAAAAAACATCCAACCTACTCAGAAGAGAATACTACTATCAAATAAAACCATCTATGAACACCTATATCTGTCTAGATCACAATTCTAATACATCTTATAGTCCTCCTAGAAATTATTAACAATAAATTTCATCTAAATAAGTCATTAAAAATGTGTGAAGATTCCATGTAGTGGTGATTAGTAACCCCAAATAAAATGAGGAACATATTTCTTATAGTTTAGTCATCCCTAATGAAGAGGATAAACCCAGAAAAAGAGTACAAGATTCACCATCTAGACAATTAATTGGGTATAAATGACTTGTCACTTAATCTCCATATCGTATGTCAAAAATGATAGGTTATATCATTCCATAGTCTCCCAACACAACCCATATATACTTATTTTAGACTACATGTTTCATGGTACAAAATGTAGAACATTAAAAAAGATTATACTCAAGGATTAAGGTATTTATTTTCTAGGAGAAATCACTCCATGATTGCAGTCATCCTTGATGGATCAAGTCATAGAGAACTCAGACATCATATATAAATATTTCATTCAAGATGGAATTGATATGGAAGATATCACTGATCATGTATAACTAAACCAATGAATCATCACCACCATCCCTGATGTAATATATCTGAGAAAATACTATAATTGGACATTTCTAAGAAGAATGTCATGTAGAAACCTTGTGGATCATGATACTCAGATACCAGATTCCTCCCATCCCTAATGGGTGGATCTACTAACCCTATTTTAAGCTATAATATCTCATATCATAGACAGGTTATCACACCTCCGATTACTAGGGGACACCCCAAATCCCCTCTGAAACTCCATAGATTTGAATTATCAAATTGTAATTCATGCCCAACACTTCTAGAGGACACCATAATTCATATTGAGACTCATATAATTAATACAGAGATAATGGATGATACCCATGTCCACTTTGATTTACTAAAACCCCACATTAATATCAAACATCCAATAATGGTATTATATAGAAAAAGATTATGAAAAACATATTGAAACCACCTAATAAGTAGGGGAATATATTCATTATGTTTGAAAAATCCCTACTTGGATAAATCACAAGACAAGGGATCTTATCCCAATGTTTGATTCTCTTGATGATATACAGAATGAATCATAGGGAAGAAAATATGATAGAGGATCTGGCCCCAACGTCTCTAAGGAGTATAAAAAATCCATCTAATATCATCATGTATATGGGGATAATTATCCTATAATGAGGGAACAATGCCACACTATACTATCATAGTAATAGACCTAGGGAACCCACTCAGCTGAAACCAGTCCATATGACATTGTAATAACTATCTCACAAGAATCACCTCACACCACATCTCTCATGAAGAAACCCTGTTCTCCATCTCATTCTATGTGGAAAATAAATTATTAAAGGCTAGTCATGGGCCTCTATCCATGTATTTAAGATAGAGATGTGAATGATAGAAGTCTTTCAAGGGAATAAATGGTTTCTACCAACAGTACACAAATTATCTCTCAAAAGTGAACCCTATTCATGTCCCCTCATGATACTATTATTTTTAAAGAGAATACATATCTTACACGGAACATCAAAGGGCGTGTAGCCTCATCCAAACATAAAGGCATGTCATTTCATACTCATGGACCGTTATCCCTTGTTTACACAACCAACATGTTCCCAATGTAAAATGAGTTTCGTAAAAATTGAGGCATATGACCATGTTTTTTTTGGCCCATAATCATGTATATAAACTTTTTCCCATTCCATCTATCCATGTACTATCACATTCCCATGTAAGTTGACTTGATAATTTTGTCCATGTGATCAGCTGTACATCCCAGACTCATTGCACAGAAGTATCCAGAGTACATGGAATGTATAACAACAGGGTTATCATACATGAATTGGATGAACACATATAATTTGATCATATAATACAATCAATGTGATAAGGGTTTCCCAATGTTAAATCCCTTCTAGCTTCCCAAAACCCCAAATTTTGATTTAAAACCCGTAGGAATACTCCTTGGGATTGCCTAGATGTTATTATAGTGATGAAAAATAAAAAAACATAAATAAGGATCCTGATGTAATGATCATAAACTCTCTTACCTATTGGTGAAATTTTGAATATTCAGGTCTATCATGATTCTTAGACACTGTTGTTCCTCAATTGGGTGATGATCAACATCAAAAAATGGGCCGCCAATGCCTCCTCTCTCCTGGTTCAACCTCTGTTCATTATTCACCCAAAGAATAATCCTCCCCCAAAAAAACGTATAAAACCAATAGGGGTAGGATATATTAGTTTATTTATTATTAAATAAAATAATATCTAATTTTCATGCCCACTAACCTTGTCCCTCAACCAGGCACTCTACCCTGAGAAAAATTATGTCATTCATATTATAAATCATGTATTCTAAACTCATATAGGGCCTCTAATTTTCCATTTAAATATCCACTATATATTTATTCTGTATTTAAAAAAAATCTTGTATGAGATGAAAAATATAAAAAATATTTTAAATATCATTTCACTGAGGCTCTTAGGGCTCCATGATCCCGTTCCAACTCAGTTATTCAAACTAGAAATATTCATCAAATTATTAAAAAGTCTAATATATAAAGAACATATTCATTAAATATCCAATATTAGATAATAATAAATAAATACCCATAATAAAATAATTAGTATATGGATTTTCAATATTTTTATAGTCAATAAATTGATATACTTTAACAAATTTTCCATATGAATTAATTATATCCATTAATTAAATGTTTTATGAAATAAATTTATGAATATATATGTAGTTCAATTTATTTCAAATAATTTTATGAAAATAGGCCATTCAATTGGGAAATGAATTGAAGGAGAAATGTAACCTATAATAGAGAATGATTTGGAACGACAGAGACACTATGGGATTTCCACAATTTTAATTCCACATAAGAATATATAATTTTAGGATTTACAATATAAAACATTTCAAATATATACCCCTTAAAAGTAAAAAAGTGGAAAAAATGAATCATATCTCAATTAAACAAAATTGAGACATAAACTCCATTATGGAAAAAGAAATGATAAGGTTAATATAATTTGGGAGGTTTACCATGAAATAATGATATAAATAAATGAATGATATTAAATATAAATGAATAAAATAAATAAGTGAATACACCCTAGAAAATAAAATATATTTTTAAATATGAATCATGTAACATGGGATTAAAAATATTGACAAATAAAACATACAAATTTAGAAACATTGTAATTAAAAATCATTGAAAATATAATATTAAATGAAATAAAGAATACTATAATTATTGATATATTCATAACATAAATTTTAAAAGGTGTAGTTTGTAAACCATTTCTATGAAAACATAGTATATGGCAATAAATATGTCTTGTGGGGTGAAAAATGTGTTAATAAACTACTACAAACTCAGTATTATAAAATCAAAACCAATCTAGGAGAAAGAGATTAAAATTGAAAATAAATTACTAGGGTGGAAATTTGATCATATAGTATAGATAATAAGACATATACACACCATATAATATAAATTGGATCATGACTATAATAATTTCCTAAGAAATAATAATTAAGACCATTAAATCCATTTCAAGTAACATAATATTTGTGTTAGGAATCATTTTATAATTATATTATGAGATATAATTATAGAACCTAAAACTTTTTTGAAATAGATGAAAAATTATTCTTTTTTAAAGATAAATAATTAGTAAAAAAATAGAGTTCAATAATAATGTTTGTAAATCATTGAAGGAAAAAATATTTTACAGAAACCATTATCTTGATTATTTATTTTTCAAAATGTTCCCAACCCTCTATTATATGAAATTAACATTCTTAACCACCCATTTAAAATTTTTTGGTAGGAGTGGAATACTCAAATGGGGGATAATTTAGGTTTTAATTAATATTTATTTTGAAAATTATTTAAGAGAAAATCCATGAATTTATAAAAAAAAATATCTATAAACAAAAATAGTTGAAGTATATAATTTTGTAGTTTAACAATATTCCCATAATATAGATTAGAACACAATTAAAATATTTTTTCAAAATAATTAATTTTTTTAAAAAAATACATTTATTAAAAACCTGCTATTAAACCCATAATAAATAAAACAATCAATGTAGTGTTTTTCTATATAGTTTAGGAAATAACCAATGTTTTATTAAAAAATTAGAGTAAACAAAATATTAAAATACATACTGGAATAAAATAAAAAGTTCATTCCAAAGAAGATACATAGTTCTCTCTACTTAGAAATCACTCAAATCCTAGTAGTTTACTAATAAATAATCTGATACACAACCTAGATCATGTTTTACATAAATGAAATGCCCACATATATTCTAGTTTTCACCCAACATCTTCCAATGTTCTCTATGGGATAAGAGATATAAAATAAAAATGAGAGATTGTCTATCACACTGGTACATATTATATGACTCTAAATAAAATAATTAATACATTACAACAAACACAACTCGAAATCATCAAAAAAATTTGGAAATAAATAGATGAATGTAATGAAAGATTGATGTAGCTCAATCTGATTAACATTATATGATCACATGTCTTTTGATATGTCATTGAAAAAAATAAACTCAGTATTCAAGGATGATTATGACAAAAATATTTTTGGATGCAAATTATTAGTGGAATACACCTATAAATTTTTTACTCTATACTTATCTTAATGACCCTCTTCCTTTTTCATGTGTAGATATTCTTATTAAATTAATTCTCTTCTAGAATTATCTATCATATTATATTAATAATTTACTCATCATACTTTATGAAATATTAATCAGTCAGGATATGAAATTAATACTCTAAAATGTAGTAGTTATTGATTTGAAAATAAACCACCTAAAAGGATAGAAATGATCATTTGTTATTTACATAGGTTTCATTACAATGGATCGTAGTTTTTAGGCATGATCAGTTTTCTTGATCACATTCTATGGTAACATTCCATAGTGACTTTAACTACTACCTTGAATTTTCACATCATTTTGTTTTTATGGTAACATGGATTAATTTTTTTTTCACTTATTTTTCTCAAATGCTCGCTTTATTTCTTCTCAAGGTCACATTAATGAAATTCTTGGTAATATATGTTATTTTTTATAATCAAATCTCTTCATCAATTGGTTACTTGTTAATTATTATGGTAGGTTCATATGCACTTTTAGTCACTAATGATATCCATCTAGTCACTTATTTTCTTCCAAAAGTCACATGATTTCTTCATATTGTAACTACATATAGACATGCACTCTTCTAAAGACATAAATGTGTTTTACTTTCTAGTCATATAGTTACATGGTTGTTCATGTGGTATTTTGAATCTTTCATATGGTCAATATGTATTCTTGTGTCCAATTACATTTTTCCGGCGATCACATTAGGACTTGAGAGTATATTCTGATTTTGATCCCCAATCACCTAATTGTCCATGATGTCACTTGTGATTCAATGTGAAGTCACGTCCTCATTGTATGTTGACCTTCACATTTTTTTGAAATTGTTCACACATTATATAGGCAAGGTTGGTTTAAGAGTTATCAATTTTTAAATGTTTATCTAGTAACAAAACTGACTATTATAAAATATAAAATTAATTAGTAATCTAAGAGACATGATATTTCAGCACTAAAACACCCTTAAAATATGATGTTTCTGGAATTAACAAATAATCTCTCCCTTTTGGATGATAAAAAATATTGATATGTATAAAATGAAATGAAATTAATACAACATAAATATATTTCAGAATAATTTGAGAATTTTATTTCTCAATCTCAAAGATGATCAATATTTTATCCATTTCACAAATTTGATAATTTATTAAATTAATTAAACAACTTATCTACCTTTTTAAATTATTAGAAATTATATACTACAAAATCTAAAATAAAAGAAATATTTTATAAATGTTAAAATATTAAGGGAAATACTAAAATATGAGTAAAAAGTGTAGTACTTCATTAATATCAAAATATATTAAAAAAATATTACCATGACTGACCCGATTATATATTATAATCCGAGTTATAATTATGCACATACTTAATGTTAGTAAGTTGGATATAATCATTTCGTTTGATGGTAATGTGTGAGACATATTGTGTATAGTGGGATGAAGTGGTGGTAGAATTTCCACAAACAACTGTACACTTGTAAAAATATTGATGGTGTTAATATTATTATCCTTGAGACAATCAAAAAGTGTTGGAAGGTGAGATGGTAGAAAGAGGAGAGAATGAAATTGCTGTTAAAAAAAGAGCTATAAAAAAAATTTATAGTTCAGGGCTAGGGTTCTATCAATAGATTAAAATTTTGTATAGATATTGATCTATGATCTATGTCCAAAAAATAACCCAATTTGTTTCCTATATAGGCATCTATAATAAGAATAATAAATCTCACATTTTCAACTTGATAATTGAAATTTAGTGTTATTAGAGGAATCTAGAGATTAAAGGATAATTATTTTTATATTTTATTTAAGTAATAGAAGTGACTATTAAACAAATATATCATTTGACAACTCTTTTAAAAGTATAGATAAATATGAAAAATTTCTGGACATATTTTCCATGAAATTCCAAATTTTTAACAACATGGGTTTCAAAATCCAAAATAAAAAATTATCTCTTACCTTGAAACTGATAAAATAAAAAATTATAATATTATCTTATAGATTTAATAATTGAATCCTCATTAATAGTAGATGACCCATGGGTAGGTGTAGTAGGAGAAAACAATTAATAGGAAGGGGGATCAGCTGAAGACTGAAATAATGCATTAAAAAATATTTAATATGGATTCATTGTCCTATCTACATGATCTCCCTATAGATCACCAACATGAGCTTTTAGATCCTAAACCATATTTCTCATATTTTCCATTATGATATGTATTTTGGCTTGAATATGATAAATTTTAAATGTGGAATTTTGGGATATGACATACTCTATAACTGGATCCATTGTATTTAAAAAATGTGTTCTTTTAAGACACTAATGAAATTTTATTTCTATTCGTTGAGGTTATCTTTTTCAAAAAAGGATCTAGAGGTAAAAAAAGAAGGAACAAGAGTAGATGGATCATAATCTGCATTTCAACCATTTAAATCAACTACAACCAACATAGTCATGGTTCCTAAAGACTAAAATTGTCCTTAATCATTATATATATCTTCAAATTCATGAACACCTATCTAGAGATATCCAATATGTGATGTTACATTTTTTATCAGTGGGTTCCTCACTAGTATTGCTATGTGTAGAACCAAATATGTATTCCAAACATTTACTTATTAAAGGAATAATAAGGTATACATCAAGTATATCTTGAGAGTCAATTTCATTTATCAAAGATCCTTCAAGAGCACTCTTTGTTGAAGGGATAGAATGTCCACCATCCGGATGAGGGAATCCCTCATTATCATGACCATAATCAAACCTAGTGAATAATAAAACATGAACTATGATTCCTGGGGACTTATCCAATATATATTATGGATATATTACTTTTGATAATGGGGAGTCTCCTATCACAAGGCTTAGATGCTTCTATGACCAATATTCATCGTCTTCATAATCAACTAATTAGTCACATTAATGTTCATCGAAAAACCATTTTTTTCAAAATTACTGTCAAAAGGAACCTCATCCTTCAATTATTCATCATTATAATGAAGGGATCGATGAGATTCAATAGGTATAAATGATATAGTTTGAGATAATTCCCTATAATCCTCAAAGGTTTACTAGATATCTTCAATAATGTATTCTATTTATTGTTCTTCATCACCCACTTCCAAAAAATATATTTTTCATTATCATAAGAATAAAATGGTATCTCATCATTTTCTATGACAAAAAAATATGTTTATTAGTCAAACTGGATATCTGAATAAATAAAACATCATTTCTACCTTCTCTAAATTTGACACTCATATATTTTTTCAGGGGTTTCATATTACCTTCTCAATCTTACATATATTCTGATTTACGGGTAAAAAATCTTAATAAGTCACCATTTCATTCTTTACTGGTACCATTCCCCTAAACACCAAAAGGGTTTATTTCAAATTTTGATTTGGAATTGAATTGATTATAGAAGAGGGATAATAAAAGTCATAAAATTGATCATGAAATATCAAAAATATTTAATACATCCCATTATTCATTATGATGTTATAGGAAAAATTTTGTATCCTTTGGTTACTGATGTTCCCTTTCTACGGATTGTTGCATTATTGAATTTTTTTTCAAAAACCCCAAATTCACCAATAAACACCATTACCATTGGTATCCAAGGTGTCCAATTTGATTTCAGTTTCTAAAGGGAGTCATGACACTAAAACATGGAATGATTTATAGGATATGGTATTTTTTATTCTTATTGTTAACCTATATGAGGTACACATATTCTCTTTTCCAATAGGATTGATGAAAAAATAAAAATTACTCTATTCAAAATTTTCTAAATAATATCATTTTTGTGTATATAAGGGCATAAAAATTGATTTTGAGAATTAGATAGAATAATATAATATATTCGTTAAAATATTCACTCCAACCATGATTCTAAATTTATTTTCATATGAGATATATGTTTCAATTATCCCACTATCTTTATACTTTATTTCCATCCTAGGTTGGATGATCGATCAAATTAAGGATATGTAAATTATATGTAGATATCATGATACATTTCCCATTCATGAATTTTTTAGGGGGAGATTGATCACGAAATAACACACAATAATCCCTTTTTATCCTTATCATTACGCACTATGATCCATGTTCTAGTGTTTTGGGTGTGAGTTTTTAATCTATTTTAGGGAATGTTGGTTTCAAGATTTAGTTAGAAGGCTAGTTTTAGAATTAATGAAAGATATTATTAGGGAAAATATATACATCAATTAATATATATATATATATATTAATTTAAATTCAATCATCGTGAAAAAAAATGATAATAAAATACAAGAAAATCTCATTAAAATAACTAATGTGAAAATTTCAAATAGAAATTGTCAGGGGAGGCACCCTAATTATGTATTATTAACTAAAAAGGAATGATATGTATAATGAAAATAAAATCACCATAGGCATAAATAAAATTTAATGGTAGGTATATTTTCAGCCTGATAAATACATATGGTTTGTATAGTGTTAGTTTGAGTAATGTATGAGGGATGGTTTAGTGACAGTACGAACTATTTGTTAACATCATATAAATGACTATATAAAAAATTACTCCTATTCAAAATACAAACCATGTGAACTGTACCTCATAGTTACCTAATTTAATGAATAATACATTGAAGTTAATCATTTATAAATTTAATTTATATAAATATAAAATTTCAGAAGGAATGAAAATATTTTGGAATAGGTGATCCTCTATAACTCATGTATGATATAATTAATTATACCAATATTCATTGGATTTGTAAAAATATCAAAAAAATGTTGTTTAGTACCAATCAATTCAAAAATTATATCACTTATTAGAAATGGTATTAGAAATGGGATCCATTATATCAATATAATTTTTTTTGATTGATATATTATTTTCTAATAAATTTTAATAACACTTTCATTATTATAGATTACAAGAACATGTTTGAATTAATATCCACAATACATTAATGTGTGTATCATGCATATTATATGAAAGAAACTTCTTACTTCAAGTTTTTCAGAAACAATATCAGATAAATCAGAAAGGTTCTATTTTTTAATACACCTTGAATCTAGATAATTTCATAGAAATTGGAATGTTTCAGGGGTTCATTTTATCTTAATTACACCCACGAAAATCTACCTCAAAAAAATATTACAAATAATATTTTACAATAATAAAAAAGTAATTTTTTTTAATTTTATAGGATTAGAAAATACTATTGATGGGAATCCAATTCATCTAAATTTATATTTATTAAAAATGTTAACACATACACTCCAAAATCATAATATCACGTTGGATAATAGTTAATAATTAAAATATTACAACACAAAATCTCTTTGTGATTTTGTTAAATGGTTTCTATGTTTCACTAATATCCATCTTATATATTTTACTCATTAGAGTATCACTAAAATTTTCTCTATCCATACCAAATAATTTATGAAATTTTATAATTTTTGAATTTTGTTTCTAATGATCCCTACCTTATTTTCAAAAAAATGAGTACCAAATAATTATTTTAACTCACCCATTAAATTCACATCCAATGCATTTTTCATTATTTATTTATAATTATAAACATATTAAATTTCTAGAAGATCCAAAATTAATATAATGAACATGTACTTGAACTAAAAAACATATAATTAAATTCATCTAATAAATAAGTTCACATTAACAATACCTTTTAAAACGAATTTTAAGATAAAAATAGTTGCGGCTAACTTTCCATACTCTAGGAGCTTGTTTAAAATAATAATATCCATTCGTTAATTTTAAAAATTGATATATAAAATGAGTGTTTTCAAATTCATGGGGTTATTCAAAAAAAACCCTCAATAGTATATCCAATATGAAAATCAATAAGGACATCCATTTGATTTAATTTTTTATTATAATTTTATGTATAGGAAAAAAGTATACAAATAGATTCATGTAGACTTAATGGTTTAATTGTATGTTCATAGTCAGAAGATTACTCATGGCTATATACTTATGAAACAGTCTATAATTATTTATATTTATATTTATAGACTAATCAACATTTATTGTAAACACCAATTTAGTTCCAATGGTCATCTGGAATTCACCTCTCTATACTAGTTCCCAGTGATTTTTAATTTCAAATTTATTTAACTATTTTTGAATTATCATTACAAAGAATTCAAGATCAAAATATGTAGTGTTTTTTTTAAGATTTATCTATGACTAGAAATCATGATATTCATCCCATCTTCTAAGAGAAACTCCAGTTTGAGTTCATATATCTAAATCCCTATCTACAAAATCTAAAATATAGTCTCCATGTGTCCCAATGTTTTTATTTCTAGAAATTCATAGTACTATATTTTCATATTTATTATTTGGATCTAAATGTTCTTCAAATATTAGTTGATTTTCTATAGTAGTTTTCACAAAAGAGACACTAGGGTTAGTTGAGGCATTAAAATTCATCTTCGAAACATAATCCTCAAGCTTTCTTAAGGTGATTTAGTATTATAGGGATTAGTTTCATCATATTAGCATATAAATATTCTTCCATAATTTTGGTTCCTTTATTGATCTACCTATATGAATTACTAGACGTGAAATATCCAAGGAATATTCCTTCAAAACATTTGGATACACATTTATAAAACTCTCCCTTCGGTTCAAAATAAAGACCTTTAATTCAAAATCACTAAATTAATTATCAATTGGTTTTATTCGATTTCATAACTCATATGGTGTTTTTAGGGTGGTATATTCAGAGCACTATTTATTGTAGATTCATCCTATAAGTAAATAAGTAGGAAACAGTCATTGAAAGAAGTTTTATAAATCTCTTGAAGAGTCATATTTATTTTTTATAGTACCATTCTACTGGTGAGTGTTAAAAATAATGTTTCATGTTGTTTAATTTCAAAATAATTAACAATATATCCCCTTTAGGTCTTAATAGATGTCCAACTAATTTTTTTGTAGATTTAAAATACTGAATAAAATTTGAAATATATTCACTCAACAGAAATAATCATAATACAAATGTGTGTAAAGACAATTCATCTACAAGATCATTATCTTAATTATTCACACATATGATAGAAAATCTCGAAGGAAGAAAACATTCCTTTTGAAAAAATTCCATGGTTTGAAAATTGGAATCATTTTTCCCTTGCGTTGAAAGTGATATTATTTTATTTCCCTTTTTGACATGGGTTACAGACATTACCTTTTAAATATTCTCATTTACGATGATCCTTAACTAAAAACTACCTACTTATCTTTCAATGAGAGTGAAGGTTGCAGTGGCATAGTATACTTGACCGAATATGTGATACATTCTCAATGAAACATAAACAAGAATTATATTTAAAAAATATAGAATACAAGTGAAAAAATTAATATTTATCATTTCATAAATAACTAAAAACTAAAGAATTCATGTAAGACATATTTTTTCAAATGAAAAATTAAATTTTTACATGGTAACCATCATCCCAAAAACATGAGATTATAGGATGGTTATACCCAAAAACATCATAAAATAAGACAATATAAATTAAAATAAAATGATAATATCAATTTTTGCATGATTTTTTATTTTTATTTAACATTATAAAAAAAAGTTACGTGTCCACCATTCCCCTTTATAAGGCATATAAATATTGAGTAGTCCCCAACCATGTGGTTAGAACATCAAATTTCTATATACCATAGTTTTTTAGGACTACACTTCTTGTAAGTATCTTTCAATAAAATTAAAAAGTAAATTATTTTAGTACACGCACATTTTTTTTCCAATAAATGTATCTAATAATGGGTTTTTAAATTTAATGATATTTACCTTTTTACCAAAGGAAAATTAAAAAATTAGAAATAAAAACATAATTAGGTCCAAATAATATGTACTATTTGTTGAATTGGAATAAATTTTTCTTGGAATAAATATATTATTACAAATTCTCCTCTATCCCAGATACGAAAAAATTATAATTGTGTACTTGGTTTCGGTTTGTTTTCTTTTAATCCTAGTGAATTATTATATATAAATATGTACTTATTAAAGATAATTTGTTTTTATCGTATTACAGATTTAATATTCAATTTTATTTTTTAATTACTGACAATTATTGTCCTTTTTATAGTAATATCATTCATAAAGTGAAATGATAAATCAATTTAATACATAATGCTTATATAATTATCGTCAAGGTCATTGAATATTTCCAATAGTATATTTTAGTATTTGAATAAATATTCACTGGTAATATATTTATCACTATGTTTATTTTAATAGAGATTATAACTATGAACATAATATTTATAGATATTATTTAGAACCTCATATCTATTTTATATAAAATAAATATTGTCCTTATTATCCTTGTCTTATATACTTGAGTTATTCTCCATAGATTTATCTTTTGAGGAACTCTAGGTACATATAATATCTATTCAGTTCCTTTTCCATTTTTCCCCATTCATTTTTAAATAATTTAATAATGGAAATTCATATTTTATATTTTGTTCCACTAACATTCATTAAAGGTCACTTGTTTTGTATTATTTTCCATTTTCTCATATCATCTCATGTCATATTTTCCTATAATTTTTTTCATGAAAATTATATTACCCTTTTAGATCTTCCAAAATATCCTCGCTATTTGATGTATTTCCCCATCACTATATGAAACTGATTAATCCTCACATTGACATTATTATTTTATTTTCTAATTCATCATGGAATAGGATTTTTTGATGGAAACTATTTTATTCATCTTATACATTTTGGAATTAATATTTTCATTGTAAATCATGACATTTATATTATATTACTTTTTTTGGTAAATTGCTTATATTTTGTGATTATGTAATTGAAATAGTAGTTTCCCTCTATTGATCTAGTATGAAACCTAAGAGTACGATCACTTGATCTTTATCATCAATTTTTTTCCCATGTTCATGAGTTTTATTAAATTTTTTTGAACCTTAGAGATATATAAAAAACTGATTTATCATGTTTCATATTAAAAATCTGTTATTTAATATTTTAGGAATTTAGGTTCATTTATTTTACATTTTATTTTTATTTATGTGAAATAGTAAGTGTATCTCTAATATCATATATGGAAGAACATTCAAGGATTTAATTAAAATTCATGTTATTATAATTCATTCTTTGTGGAATTCATAGCTTGGTAGATACCTTCATAAGAGGCCATATATTAATCACTCTATAGTGGTATTTCTAATATATGGTTTTCATATTTTTCCTCTATTATAGTCAGAAGATAAAATATCAAACATGAAATATATATTTTGAAATAAATTTTCTACTATGAAATTTTAGGGACATTATAATTAGGGTAAATGATCATATAAGTCTCATCATTTCTATAGTTATTATCCATAATACTATAAATTTATAAATATTAAAAAAAAATTCCTTTTGGATCACACATGATGATAGTTAAAATGAAATAATTTAAATAAAACTCTTTTATACCAAATTTTAGTTTGAGTAAAAAAAACTAATAGGGGATGGATTGATTATCTAGTTAAATTTTATTTTAAAATTAAATTAAGATAAAATGTATTAATTTATAAAAACAACCTAGTTATCAGAAAGAGTGGAAGAATATAATTTTATCATTTAGAAATCATCATAGTGGTTTGATCACATGTTATTTAACATATTTTTTTAAAACTATTTAATTTTTTGAAATATAATTGCCTATATAAAACAACAAATATTAAAAAATATAGATTACAATAAATGTAGTGTTTCCTATATATTTAAAATCACTAACACATGTGTGTTTTTATAAACTAATAAAAAAAGTGTATATCTCTTTGTTGAAGAAAACAAATTTCATTTCTAAACTAATATTTAGTCTTATCCACTGACAACTCACTAATTACAAATAATTTTATTAATAAATTAACCAATCCAAAATCCAGATCAAATTTTACACAAAATAACTGAAAATAGAATTTTGAAGAGACACACAACCACTCCACTTACTCTTCATGGGATAAGAAATATGTAATAACCACAGGAGGATTTTATCACTCTCTAATACAATACAAGGGGTTGTGTTAATTAATAAATCATGTATAAAATCATTCAAATAATATATGATAAAATAAAGAGATGAAAATATGATAGGTGTGGATGTTTGATATAGCTCATTGTGGTCATATTCAGTTGGTCAATTGTTTTATGTGGTCATTAAAAGATTCAATTGAGTGTTCATATAAGCTATAGAAAATAGAGTTTCTTGGAAGTATAATATTTAGTCTGATCAATGTATAACTTCATTACTCAAGAAAAGTCTTAGATACATTCTTCATTTTATACTTATGTCTTTACATCATATATAAAAGATCTTATAAAAATATCTAGTGGTGGATATTCATAGCTTAATCATAGTACTCAATGTATACCTAAATACTCTAATTTAGAGATAATTGTTCCAAAATAATGCTTTTATATACTTGAAAATAAAACACCACATAAGTCAATCAAGGTAACTTGATCATCATATAGGCACAATTACATTATCTCATGGTTACTATGTAATAAAAATTATGATGGAAACAATCCTTAGAAACATTATATAATCACTTCACATCATTATGTGACACAATCAAATCATTTTGTCCTTGTGGCTACATTGTTTTGATAAATGGTCAATTTTTTTCTTCGTAAAGGCTATTGTATTCTTTTCAAAGTCACATCAACAATTCATATGATCAATTAATTTAATAAAAAATTAACTACTTTTCCAGATAATGTTAAATTTCACCATTTTTTGGTTCTTTTATATCTTATTAAAACAACTCATCTACTTTACATTGTTACTAAATTTCATCGCACAATCAGTTGATTGTTTCTTATGGTCAATACATTTAAGCATGTAATCATTTTATTAATTAGAGATTTTTTTATATACTATCACATGGTTAGTTATATTTAATATAGTAGTGAGAATCATTTGTGTGGCCACCTTTTTCCAACTTGTGGTTAATTATATTCTCTTGTGGTTACTGTTGTTTTTGGGAGTGTTTTCTCAATTTGGGGAACAATCACTACTTTGTTCCTACATGAAAATGGAATTCAATGTGTGGTCACTTTATCATGGTAAATTGTCCCTCACTATACATTCTACAACTTGAGATTGATGTTGGGCTTTGTATCATCAAGAAAAAACCATATATTCATGTTTGGAAAATAAAATTTTGACATTCATAAAACATGAAATTAATTTCTAACCTATAAAACATGATTTGGGATACTCAAAAAAAGCATGAAAATAATTATTTACTCAAATAATCCAAAAAGAAACTTTTTCATATCCCCATTTTTATAAAAAATTAGTATTTTTCCATCCAGTATATTCCCAAGATAACCTATTACTACATTGAGAAATATCGGTCACCCCTATGTGCTTCCAAGTGATAGGGAATTCAATACATACAATGGGAACAATATCAACCATGAATCAATGTAAAGGATACAATATAAATATAATGAAATATAGGAATACCCCATTCATATATCAAAAATTCATACCAAAAAAACATATAAACACAAATAAGTAATATATTAGATGCGAAAGAAAACTCTAATCTATAACCCCAAATACCAACCCCTTTATTGTAAGGACACATGAAAACCCACCTTCAGGAGCCATTATATTTTCTAAAAGTAGTAACCATTACCCACTATCCAATTCAATAGGTAAATGAATTTTTTTAAAAGTACTCCATATAAAGGTACACAAAATAACATCTCCACAAATTTATAAGGAGGTGCTATGATATCAACTAGTTAAAACCCACAGTCATATGAGAAAAAAATAAAACTGATATCAACCAAATAAAATAGCCTGAGTGTTTCTAAAATATAAGCCATGAACTTGATACATGAAATATTATAGTCAAGATATAATTTTGTCAGTTTAAACCCCACATATTTCATTAATAGTAAAATAAATAGTGAGAGGAACCATTCAATAATCACAATATGGGGAAATAAAATAAAACAATGTAATTTTAAATATATACAATATTAAAAAGGGAATATGGGGAAAATAGAGAATCCCCCTATTCCAAACTATCAATTTTGGAATCAGTGTCACGGAATCTATAATATGGTTATTAATTCTAGTTAACCTAAAATATTCTCCAATAGAATCTAATTGAACTAACTAGTAACATGTCCCTGGATAGTGGAGATTAAACATACATCCCTAGTATAACTAGTGGAAAGAGAGGTAGTCCCATCTCAGTTATACTTACACAGAACCAGGGATAACATGACCAATGTCTAGAAAAGGAGATTAAATAAGAAATGAGAAGAACAATGACAAGAATAAATATTAAATAGGTTTTAATTCATTATTCACATAGAATATAAAATTACTCTTGCTAACCTAAAACTCCCTCTCAAGAAACAACCCTGAGTGATATTATATCACATAATATGATGTAAAATATATTCCTCATTCGATATAATCCAAGTCAAAGAGGTCAATTAATGCTCTAAAAGGATCACACATGCACAACCATTTGATCAAACTAACACAAACACATTTTAAAATCTATTAAAATTTCTATACATGTCTCCACGAAAAAGGTCTTGGGATTGAATGATATTTTTTAGTGGTTTAAAATCCCACATAAAACCATTCATAAATCATACGCATTAAATTCATTTTACAAACAAATTAAACTTAATTAAATATATTTTTATAAACCCCCTTTAAACGTGTAAATATTATTTATTTATTTAAACCCTAACTAAAAATTGTTAAAATTCATTTTAAAACCCACTGAGACTAAAATTCTATAAATAATATATAGCTAATTGAAATTTAGTGTTCCTATAAATGTACTAACTAAAATAACTTTTAAATTTAATTATACATTTGTAAAAAATATTAATAACTTAATTATAAGTCTTATAGGTCAAACTGAGAATCCTAATAAAAATATAATATGATTTTTTAATAAAAAAACATAAAAAAATCCTTAAAAATTAGGGACCCTTTCATTTTTAATTAAAACTAGGTAAAACCCAATTTTAATTTCGTAATGCTAATAAATGTATTTTATATTAATTTTTATTAATAATTTTTAAAGAAGTAATGTTGAATATAATTCTAAAATTTAATCCTAAAATTGGAGAAGACATATGAGTGATTGTCAATATTTGTTTTAAAGCTCAAATACGGGTTGAACTGTGTTTATAAAATAAATAAAATTACCTAGAAACATAGAAAAAAATTGTTTCAATTAAATAACTTATGGTATGACAAAAATGAGCTGTGTAAATTGGGGATGAAAAAAGGATAGAGAAATAGAAGAATAGGATAAGGGTAAGGATGACAATGGAAAAATGACAATATAATTACAAAAATATAGGGAGAAAACATTACAAGAAAGGGATTCTGAGAGGATAGGGGTGAAAAATGATAGATATGGACAAATGGGAGGGCGTGACACATGAATGGGTAGGAAAGAATGGTGTGGAATTGAAAAAATGATAGATAGAAACACATGACAACTTCCGGATTTTTCTAACCATTCTATCAAACTGGGTGACACTTAAGGACATACAATTTTAAAATTAGAACTCAACAAAATTATTGATGCTAAAAATATTTAAAAGTAAAATTTTATTAAATAAAATAAATTAAATTAGAAATCATTATTGATTGTGGATTTGATAAATATATTCACTTTTGCACATTATGTCCCTAGAAATTCTTTTGTCAATGTAGAAGGAAATGAAACTTGAAAATCTTGTCCACTAAACCCATGAGCTGGGATGATAGGGAAAATTTTAAGAGATATCAAACAATAAATAAATTTTCCCAATTTTATTCCCATAAAAACTATCAAACCCACAATTTATGATGAAACTAAACTAATATCTCAAAAAAACATGAATTCACCAAGTATATAATGATCCAACTAGCAACCTTTATGTCCAAATAGAAATAAAATTGATCATGGGTCTTACCACCATTTAGAATTCATATAAATGGTGTGACAAGGAAATAAAACTCAATGGAAGGGGAAACCCCAAAATAAAAAATCTAACACTAGAAGAAACCCAAAGAAACTATCCCCATGAAAATAAACAAAACAATAAAAGAGAAAAAATCCAAAAAAATAATTATTCACCAACAACAAAAATCATTTAGGAAAACCATATTTATAAAAAATCCAATGAATGCAAATGGAGTTATCTATAGTCCAATACATAAAAGAGTGGTCTTAGGTCTCAAAAATGATACAACACCATATAGTGAACCTAAAAAACCAGAATAAGAACCATCAATCTTACAACACAAATTGGAATTATTAAAAATCTACACACTTCAACAGAAATATATGGTTCTTCCAATGACCCTCTATATATTTTCGTACACTAAGGAATCCAAAAATATAATAGAACTGATCAATTTGTTCCAAAGGAACCACCCACCCAAAAATTACATAAAAAATTATCACCTCCAATCATCAATCGTAAAAGAAATTTACACAAAACAACAAATTCTCATGTAACCCTATGAACATCAATCAATGACCCTAATAAGAGGTGTTGAAAAAAAATTCTGATCCGACCTCTCTTTTATGTAATTTGTTATTGAATAGAAATGAATAAACCTTTTCCAAAATACAATGATCTTAATAATAATATAATCATAAGAGACAAGTTTCCCTTTATTTCAATTTAATAATATAGGAAGAAAAATTTTAAATAAAACATGACATGTACTTAATCAATTATTTTTTTAGTGAATAATCTCAATAGTATCATCAACATTAATAAAACTGAAAAAGTGAAATTATTAAAACAAGGAACATTAGTCGTAGATTAGATAACATATTTTTACTAAAAAGACTCTAATTTTAATATATGATCTTCCGAACACCACACTTGATTATGAAAAGCGAAAATAAATTTTTTGTCATCATTAAAATTAGATTCATTTTCAATTATAAGTAATGGTACATTTTAAAAAATTCTTGTAATTCTTATTTCATTAAAACAAATTCTATATTTCTTATGAAATCCCATAATAAATAAAGAAATCATTGAAGAATCTTTTAAGGAAACATGAAATCCAATTTAAAACAACCCACCAACCCCAATTTCGATACAAGGAATTTATTATTAGATATAATGATCTTATTTTCCACTAAAACCATTATTTAAAATTATCAATTAAAACTAAAACCCAACATGATGCACCTCATTCGATTTATTTTAATATCATTCAAAAAACTAAAACTCTGTTTAATTAATCTCCAATAAGTAAAACTATATTTAAGATTGATTATGTTTTCAAAATATAAAAAAATGATAAGAAAATGTAGTAAAAAGAACATGGGTGTTTAGTAGAGTCTGTATAACCGTCCACATGGGCTCTACGTGGTTTACCAAAACATGGGGGACAACTAAAAATCTCTAGTTCTTCATCCAACATCACTGAGTGATTTAGAGAATACCCAAATCACATAAAAATATTTAGGAATTAAAATATAATTAACTATCACATATACCAATAAGCCAATCAACCCCTATAAATTCGAGATTCATAATAGAAGAGATTTCATGATTGACTCCATATGTATAGAAATATTGTTTGGATGACATACCTTTACAATGAGCATACCAACCCAAATGTAAAATGGATGTTTGAAAAGAAATCTCTCAAATATACCTTTTTCATAATACCATCTGTGACAGACCAAGAAGGTATGTTCATCTCATAGATGCCTTTACTGGTCCTTGAAATCCAAAGGGAACATTCTTTATCATCTAATAGTTGTTCAAGAACCATGTAATTTGATACAAATAGTAAGAATGATTTATTATTTGAATCATAGTAAATGTAATAAAATGAATTTAATAAAATCTATTCATAACCTATCTGTATATTTGAAATCCAAGCCATGTAAAACATACAATGATAAATAAACCATAGAATAGATACACGAATAATGTCTCATCTCACACCCCAAACACCATCCCTTAGAAGAAAAATGTACCAAATATTTTCACTCAAGATGCCTTTTCTTTATCCAACAACACTTATCACTACCCTCTTTATATAAAAATAATTAAAAGAAATATTTTCCAATAAAAATCATATAAAAGAGAAAACTCCTAGAATTCAATAAATATAATAGAAAGTTATACAGTACCATGTATTAGGATTACATGGATGAGTGAAAAAAGCAAACTGACCTCTAACTAATGAACTCTCTTGATTTCTTAAAAAATACGAACTAAGAACCGTAATCTAAAAAGATGATTGGCATTAGAAAATCTTATTAGCAGTGCAACATCCACCTAGACCCATTTTTTATAAAAAAATCCATTTTTGACATTATTGAAATGAAAATTTATAATAGGAGTTTATTACCTAATTGTATTGAATACCAATATCATCTCAAAATAGTTTAATAATATTTCCTCTTTATCCATTTTAAATGAAAAAAATATCACAGAACCCTTTTAAAAGGACTAATAATTTTTTTATTTACCAATTCAAATGATACTTTGAAAATAATTTTAATGAGGTTTTATGAAAACCTATACAATTGTTTTGAAAAGGAAAAGAAACCCAAATAGACACTTTTTCAAAAATAAAACAAGGGAAAATAAAAAGAATCATTTTTCAAGTTCCAAAGTTATCAAATAAATAAGGGAATATAAAGAAGAAAGTATATCCCTTATGTGAATACATCAGTCAATGAATGTGTGTCATGAGATATATCCTTTGGATTCTAAGTCATAGTAAACTCAGATATTCCACACTAACCCTAGTAAAAAACAATTAGTAACATCTGACCAATTAGTGAAGGGAAAACATATCACACTTGTTTTACTAGTTAATAGGGAGAACATACCTTCTCTATTATATATCACTAGAAACAACAATTCAATAAAAAATTAAATTAGGTTGGATTTAAAAATTAATCATTAAATAAAATGATAATCATAAAAATTAAATTGGGTTTAATATAAGCATCATGGTGCATATCGAATAACTCACCCTAACAAACAACAATCTCTCAAGAAAAAACATTGAGAGAAAATACATCAACTAGTATAATGTATTATATGTTCCAATAGCACATCAATTTATGTATAAAAAAGAAAAAAATGTTTAATATGATCTCTCTTTCACAAATACACATTTATCAATATTTTAAATGTACCAAATGAGACCTTATTAATAATTAAAATGACTTTAAATCCATTTTCTAATGGTTTTGAACACCATCTTTACACATTCCCAAAAGGTATACATGAAAATCGATCTTGGAAGTCCAATGAAATAAATATCTTATATTTTTATAAAATCCCCTTAAATTCCCTTATATTATTTCTATATTAAAACTTATACAAAAAAATAGTCAAATTCAATTCAATCACAAATTTTTATTAAATATAATCTATAAATACTATATAGACACTTATTATTTCATATAAATATTTAATTTCTATGTAAAAAATACTATATTTTTACTTTCAACTATAAGATTTAAATATCAAATAAAAATTACAAGAAAAAATTACATGCATCAATTATTAAAAATAAATTTAATCCAGACATCAAATTTTGGAACTCTCTCTTTTTTTATATAAATCATGGAAAAATATAATTTTATCTTTATAAGACATTATAAAATAATAATTATTATCATTTAGTAATAAACACATTAATTAAAAGTCAATTCCACAAAAGGTTTTAAAAACAAAGGCTACACATGATGAAAACCGTACAGATATTGAAAAACGATGGTATAAATGTTAACTATGGGGTAAATGAAATATGTAGAAGGTTCCAAATCCTCGTGAAACATAGAAAATGTATAAATAGGTAAATAAAAAAAGGAAGGGTTTGAAAAAAATAAGGCATGAAAAAAGGGAGTGGAGGGAAAAGAGAGAAAAAGAGGAATTGGAAAACATAAGGGACTACCTAGGGGAGATAGCCATGGAATATGAATATTAGAATGGGAAAAATCCATAAGTTAAGGTTCCTATGAATAGGGGAGATACACGAGAGGCCTTCAACAAAAGGGGAAAGCATGACACATGATAGTGTAATAAATAAAGTGGTAGTGGAAAAAAGAGATTGGAAATTTATAAAAAATAAGAAAATAAATATATAATAAGTTAATCAAATATAATTAAGAAATAAATAAAAAATCATGAAAAAATATTTTGGAAACTAATATGGTTTATTGTTAATGTTTTCCAAACCACGAAGTACCGATGAAATACTCACTGCCTTGAAAAAATGGCATGACATGGATCCAATAAGCGCCCACATGGTTTACTAACTATTACCTAAAAATATAAGAAAGAACATCAATTTTATAGATTTAAACACATAGTTCACAGAATTGTTTTCTAAGATGTTATGGCTAATGAGGTGACACTTATAAACCATAAATTTTTAAATATAAAACTGAAAATTACTCAAACTAAAATAAATAAAAATAAATAAAATAAAAAATAATTCATTCCCATAGGTGTGATATATAATAATTAATTGAAATAATTTATAAATAATCTATATACATGTATTTGTTAGTTATTATTTATTTTCAATATCATGTGTGTGTAATCTTCATAGTTTTGAACTAGTACCATAATAATGTTGTTTTTTTGGTAATATTAAATCTTTTAATAATTTCAATATCATAAAGGGTATCTTAATTAATGTTTTATAATGATTCATAATGATATAATTTAGTTCTTTTGGTTTTTTTGTTACGATCCTAAAAATTAAATCAATGGTCATACAGTATCAGTGATATTTCATAAATAGACTTTAATATCTTAACTATAGAGTTAAATATTAATTATACAATTATATAATTAAAATAATTTAATTATTTTTATATTTATCTCATATATATGCATAAATTAAATCCCCAAAATTATTTATAATCATTGTTTAAGTAAAAGGTTATATCAAACCAAACTAGACCAGACTATAATTAATGGATGATTATGAATTATGTGAGTAATAATTAAATTATATAATAACTCAAATGAAATGTGTAGTGTTTATCAGTGTGATAAATTATAATTTTAGTGAAATAAAAAATTAATTTAACAAATATGATGTTATTAGATAGTAGAATAAATAATTCCTTTTTATAAAGACTCTATTTTCTATAATTGAATATAAAAATAAGTTATTTATCATATTTTTATGGGTTTTATAATTTGTCTAACTAAAACCATAATCATTTCATAAAAATAATATATATCCCTTAAAACCATTCTCATGATCACTCCTACAATTTTGTGATGAAAGGAAATAAAATAGAAATCAAACATTCCATAAAGCTGGTAGTCTGGGCATATAAATGGTTAAGGATTAAATAATACATAGAAAAAAATTATAACATGTTTTATAATTTAAATATATAAAATATTTTATACAGAATAAAAATTATTTATTATATTCAAAATTAGCACTAGCCACGAATGTATGTTATGTTAAAGGATACCTGACACCTCGTGGCGGTAGTATTATGCTCAAAAGCATGCATATAGTTTTAGTTTTCCTTAAGAGAAATGGTTAAATTGGTTAATAATTATCACCATATCATAATTAAATTCAATTTAAAAACAATAATCATTTAATTTTATAGTAATATAAATATTATATTAGGAATATATAAATTAAAAATAATAAAATTATAGAATATTAGTACTCACATTATGAACATGGCTTTCCATTTTGGGACTCTTTAGAAAAGTTGGGATTATTTTAATATATTTTTTAAAAAATCATAATAGAGTGAAAGAGTAATATAGGAGAAGGAATAAGGGAAATTTTCCATGGTTATAATTTTTTTATAATATGAAATGGGAGGTTTGAGTCCCATTTTATAATTATTATAAATAGTATTTTTTGTAATTATTTCATCTTAATATAAAGAGAAAACATGGTTCAAAAGTCTAGTGGAAAAAAATGGAATATAATTTGTTTGGGGATGATAGTTTGTCAATAATGACTCAACCATTAATTTTTTAACATTTTTAACTTGTCTTAATCTCCATTACCCTTAAAAATTTCACTCATACCAATTTTGGTTTTACTAGAGTGACCAAATTTTATATTGGTAAATTTGATTTAATTCAAAAAATAAAATAACCTTTATTTAATTAATTAAATATAATGATATAAATATTATATCTATTTTAATTTTAAAAATATATATTTTAAAAAAATCAATTTTATCATTAACACATGTAATTTTTAAAATCCAATTTTTAGAACAACTATATTTTTATGATTAACATTTATGTATAGGATAAAATTATCAATTCTTTTTCATGATAATAACTTGTTTATTAAAAAAATATGGTCATAAAAATAAGATAATAAATTTTATAAAAATAATATTTAATTAAAATAAAAGTCCATAAATATTTAGTTTATAAGAAAATATTACTTATGTTTATAAAATGTTTAACATGGGTTTTATAAATAAATAATGGAATTTAAAAATTTATAATACTATTCTTTAAACAAATATTTAATCAATTAAAATAATTTAATAACTTCTATTTCTCTTTTTTATAATGATAAAACCATAATTATTACAGTTTTGATAAAAATATAACATTTCATTATTCAGCTAAAAAGCATATATTTTAGAAAAGTATATAGAAATAATCATAATATATTAATGAAACAATTATTTGATAAATAAATATTATTTTATCAAAATCTAATTCAATGTTTTTTTGAATTTGATATTTAATATAAAACATAAATATAAAATGAAAACTATTTTTAGAGAAAAATATCATGAATTTAAATATATTAATTATTCTTATACTTCTATTAGATCAATGAATAATCAAAAAAAATTAATATTTTATTCATATAAAAATATATTTTATCCATTATTTATTTTTTTCTTGAATAGAATCATAATTTTTTTTAGTAAGGTAACATTTTAAATCATAAATAAATCTTATGAATTATTTTGGTACCCTAATTTAATTTATCAATTATGTAATATTGATATAGAAACTTTTTTATTATTTCTATATATATTTAATAATTTTTTTACCTCTATTTTTTATCATTAATTCTATATAAAAGTTTTAACATTTATATATTATTTCACGGATGGTTTTGGTTTACTGTTGCATATGAAAAAAAATTCTCAATCACACTAGGTATTATAGGAAAAAATATACAATCTATAATATTGAGGTGATAGAATGTGGGTTGAAAATTTCCTACATTACATCACTCAGGGTAATTATATCGACTAAATATCTATTGTATAGATTTTATAACAAGTAATGACATCTTAGAAGTAGTTATTTAACAATAATTGTTCATTATTTCTAAGATACCCACCTAGTTGGATTCTCAAAAGAACCATTATATTTTAATCGAACCATTATTCATATAAAATCAATGGATTCCCTAAAATTGTAAGAAAATAACCCCATAATAATTCCAAAACATGATTCCCATAACACATTATACAGACAAATTCCATAAAAATCGTTCCTTATATGGTTTTCTATTTTTTGTGTAATGAAAATAGGATCCCACCGAAACCCAGAATCAATTTTTGTTTAATAATTGAAACTATAATAAAAGACAACATATCCATCCATAAATGATAGCAAACCCCTTTTAGGGAACCCATGGTTCCCTCATTTTCAAATAAACATGAAAACTAATACAAAAAATGGAACACTAAAACCAAACAGTCTCAACCATCACTCCATCATCTGAAACATCTCCCCAAGCCCCTCTAAACCAAGGTTATGTACCCCCGTACACCAACTATAAAATTATCTTACTCAATTAACTATCTTGAAAATTTTAATATACCAATTGATATTATTCAATAATAAGAAACCAAATATCAAAAATAACCCCATGACATATCATGGAAATAACCTGAATAAAATGATTCAGAGGAACATGCCAATATCTCAATGAAATATCTTTAACCATATTAAACCACAAAAGGGACTCCCCTCTACCAATATTTGTATATAACAACTATAATGGGAAATAATTTATATATAGATATTAATTTAAAATTGATGAATATTTATTAAATAATATAACAAAACCATTATAGGAACATACATGTTAAATATATTTATAAAATGGGAAACATAAACAACCGGTTCATAAAACATCAACTATGTCTTACACTTATTTCTCCATAAGTAGACTAACATATTACATATGTTACTTAATACCCTTCTTCATGAATGGGGGACAAGAAACATATGAAAGGGTGATCTCAAATTCTCAATAAGGGTAAATGAGGGAAATATCAACAATATCATAATCATAAGAAAATTACATTTGAAAATCACATTCTGCATATAAAATATCATAATATAATGTCATGGGATAAATTATAAATGTTCAATGTAATATAAATAGTCATATAATAAAACATGAAATTATGTTTCATACACACATAAATATAGGGAATCTTTTAATATTAGTCAAGTCTCATTGTTGAGACCATCATAACGGAAACATTATCTCACTAAACCGAGTCCACTCTTTGATCAGGCCTGGTATTACAGAACCATATTTACTTTCTATTCCAATCATGTCAATTTCATGATATATAAATTTTTACCCAATAAAATTGAGAGAGATATAGGTCTCACCCTTCTCATAATGAATCCATTCTTAAAAGTGCCACAAATACATAAAAACATTCAACAAATCTTAACTGATGAAATAAAATGGGTTTCGTAAACATATTTACATCATAATTGATATAAAAAATATATTTCCTAAATAAAATTCGATCATAAACACAATAAAATAATAGTAATAACATGTAAAAAATATATCCCTATTTAATGAGTGTCATCTTAGATGGAAAATAATTTTGAGAACACAATTGAAATTAATTCTTGAGGAAAATATCCTTTATTATTTAGAATTGTTTTCCTCCCTCCAAATGCCACAAATTTTAGAATAAATAATTTTATATGAAAATAAATTTGTAATATATTAGGTTAATCTTCAAGAAAATATGGTATTTTGGAAGCGTAAAAATCAGTTCATGCCATACATGTAAAAAAAATCATCTAATACATTTTCTAGAAACATCAAATAGTTCCTCATACCAAAAATAACAAATGATTCTATTCATACCATTTTGTTAAAATTCACTGATGGGTGAAATTTAAATTAAGAAATAATGGAAGATATAAATAATATATTAAAATACATATATAGGAAACATGGATGTGGAAGTTAATTATACCCTAGTAAATACTTACGAATAAACTATCAGGGATAAAAACAAGATTGGAAAAGTTATCCATTACCTTTAGTCCAATATGATTTGTATGTATCGAAAAATACTATATAATGATTTAAATAATTTTACTAATTTATTTCCTAATCATAAAATTTTTTATTATAACATTTTATTTCCTATTTTCTTCGGTTTTTAGTAACATTTCATTGTTACTTGTTATTCAGGTATTAACAGCTTTATATTCTTATGAATGTTTTGTCGGATAAGTTCTTATTCCTATTTTAGGCTATATTTATATCATTTACATAATTATATTAGTATAATATATAACATACATATTCATTCAACTCATGTATATAATAATGTTTTAATGAAGATCATGTAGATTGAATCACATTGTATCATGGAGACAGTAAGCCTTACAAACGCAAGGGGGGTGATATAATTCACAAAATTAATTAATGGTATTTAAGTGGATGTTGGATAATATTTCAGAATCAGTATCATTTTATAATAATCATATCTATTTTTTATCTAAATCCTTATACCCATCCATGTAAGGTGGTTGTGAAAAATAGATTTCAACACGATGTGCAGATGGTATGTCAGACGTCCACACATGTTCATATTTAATTTGTAATAAGATTGGTGGAATGTGTAAAATGGTAGTTTAATATTTATGAAAACATATCATAATACAGTGATACTTATGTTATTTATTTATAATGAAACAACTAATGAAAAGGATATAGAAGAATGAAGAAATTTTAATGAATTGGTAAATGATATTACATCATCTTCGATGTGCCTCCTCTAAATCTCTTCTTAGAAAAATAGAGTTTCTCTTTGATGATAATCATAGCCTCTATAATACAAATTTGTAATTTTGTAAGGAAAATGGTAGGGTATGGCCCAACATGATTGCTCAAAATTAAGTTAAGAGGTCAGGGAAGAGGTTACCTTTTATAATTGAGGTGAGGGGCACTTTTGGATATTCCATAAATACTAATTTATAATAAAATAAAAAACCACCCAAAACCTCAAAAATATCCAGATTCAGAATATAAGATTAGATAGGGTTGTAATATCATCATTTAATAAATTTAGTTCAAGTTATTTTTTTGAACTTAAACCATATATTTTTAATAGAATCGTAAGTATTCATTTTAATTTTAATTCTGGTAATACCATTCCAAATATTTAATGGTTATAAATATTTACATACACGGTGTTAATTGACCATAAATGTATATTTTATAAAATTTAGTTCTTATAATTAACAATTTTTAATTTTAAAATTTATTTATGATTTTTATATATTGTAATAAAATTCTATTTTAAAAAAATATCAATAGTGTCAATTTTGACACTATTCATTTTTTTGACTTTAATCAAAATCCACATATGATATAAATTATAAAAAAAACTCAATACATTCCAAAAAAAGCATAATCACATAGAAAAGTTGTGGATAATATTAATTTTTTCATATGATATTTATTTTATTATTTTTAAATCATTTATTTGATATTTCTATTAATAAAATAATTTTTAAATCACTATTGTGTTATCATTAATGGTAATTTTTTAATCATTAAAAAATTATAATTAAATTACATTGATGTATGTAATTAATTTATTTTTCTAAATACTATCTATAGTCGATATTATCTTCTAGTTATATGTATATTTAGATTAATATACTTATATAAAATGGGATTGCAATCTTCTGTCATATTCACTAGTTTTTGTTACATTCATCTAATATTCATAAGTAAATGGACATAATGTGATTCAATTTTGAAAAATATAAAATAAGGTTCAAATTTAGTCATCCAATAGTAATATTAGAGGTGTTAAGGTAATTTTATAATATTATTTTACACCTATTTCCCGATTTACCTTTAACCACGGTAATAAAAATGAATAAAATTTTTTATATACATAATTCCAAAAAAATAAAAGTATCATATTAACATAATTTGGGTCATTTGATTAAAAATATAGAATAAATTTTTCAAAATTAAAAACACATAAGTTTCTGTAATAAATTTAAAATTAATTCTATTGTTGAAATGAGAAAACGTGTTTTAAAACTTAAAACATTTCCAAAGAATGATATTTTTTTCCTATGATTTCAAAGAAAAATTAGTTTTATTGAAACAAATTATATTTATTGATAAAAATATGTTCTATTTATACTTTGAAAACATTCAATATTATAATCTTACCTTATCAATTGTATTGATGTAAAATGTTGTTTCTAATAAAAATTTAGCATATTTTTACTATTACTCAAAACATGAATGTTTTCATAAAATTATCATAAATTTATCCATAGTAAATTTTTATATCCTAATTAAATATAAAATTTTTATGTTATATAAAAATTCAAAATGTGTCAAAATCAAAATTTAAATTTAGTTCTCCATTAAACGGTGTAAAATTAACCTTTTAAGAAATAAGTTTTTATACATAAAATAGGGTTTTATTCATACACTATGACTAAAATATCCATTGAATGAACATAAATAATATTTTATTAATTAATTAATATTATATATCTCATTAATTTCATTACCAAATGCAATTAACTAAAAAAATACAAATATCTAAATGATTTATATTTTTCACAAATAATTGAGAGTTGATTAATTAATATTGAATTTTTATAAGTTATTTATAATTATTCCTACTAACCTAATGGCAAGGATATAATGTTAATTTTATAACAAGACCATATTGTGGTTATTTTAAACTCGTGATTATATGAAAAGAATTCTATGAAAGAATAAAAATTATTTAAAGAAAATATTTTGTAATGTTATTTGGGTGTTACATTATACCACCTTAAATAGAAGTTCACCCTCAAAATTCATCAATGGTAACAAAAAGATTAGGATACATCTCCCTCATCATATCCTCATGTTACCATATAGATTCTTCAAATTGGTGGTTCCTTCATAAAACGTGAACCAAGTGAGGGGTCTCATTTCGTAGAAAATTATCACTATGATCTAGAATCTCTACCAGTTGTTCTTTATAAGAAATATTTTTCTCCAGTGGTATGACATCAGAGCATTGTACATGTGAAGGATATGGTATATACTTTATAAGAAAAGATACATGAAATACATCATGAACATGATAGAAATTCATTAGAATAACTAATTACTAAGATAAATTAACAACGAGATCTAGAATTTCCAAAGGATCGATATACCTAGGGCCCATCTTTCCCTTCTTTCCAAATTTCATTACTCTATTCCTGGGAGATATTCCTAAGAACCCCTTATCACCCACTTGAAACTCTAGGTATTTTCTTTGGTTCTCATCATAATGTTTTTTTCAACACTGAGCTTTTATTATTTGTTTTTGAATAGATCAGATATTTTATTCTATTTCTTCAACAAGATCAGGTCCTAATAGCATTCATTCATCAATTTCATTATAGAAAGTCAGAGTTGTGAACTAATTTCTATAGATAAATTTTTATGGATCCATCTAAATACTAGTGTGAAAGATGTTATTATATTTAAATTCCATGAATTGTAGGTGATTATCACAAAAAAATATTTGAAATCCAAATAGAGAACTCTCAACATCTCTTCCAAAGTTAAAATTGTCATCTTTGACTGTCCATTTGTCTAAGGATGATATTCAGTACTGAAACATAACTATGTATCTAGATCATACTGAATGCTTCCCCAGAACATTGAGGTAAACCTCAGATCTCTGTTAGATATAATGGAAAGGGGCACTCTATGAAATCTTACCACTTTCTTTACATATTTCTTGGAAAGCTGATCAAGAGATATATACTCTCTAATATCAATTATGTGTGTGAAGATCAAAAGGTGATCAACTATAACCCATATATCATTATTTACTTTGGATTGTTTTTTGGAATTATGATTAAAAATTCCTTATTAAAGTTTTCTCATTCCCATATTGGTATAGGAACTTGTTCTAACATCCCCTTAGACATCTATCTCTCAATTTTTTCTTGGTGGAAAACCAAGAATTGAGGGATGTATTCAGCGACATGTATTTTAACTCCATCCCACTAAATGTAAATTTTCAGGTCCCTGGGCAACATTGTGCTTCCAGGGTGAATAGAGAATGAATAACTATGAACCTCATCCAATATAAACTTCTTTAATTATGCTATGGGAGGAATTCAAACCCGGTTCTTGAACCGTATTACTTCATTACAATCAAGGTTGAATTCATGAACATTTTTTACCATCTTTTGTATCTCTACATCTTCATATTATTCCTCTTTAATCTTAAATTATACGGATTCTTGAACATTCATTTGAGAAAGATAATATTTCTCATTTTCAATTAAAATTTTACATTCCATACTTTGAAAATCCATAATATAGGATCATTTTTTATCCTCATTAGGGATATACTGGCATGGCCTTTTCGACTCAAATCATCTTCCACCTTGTTCACTTTCCCATGGTGGTAATGTATTGAGTATTCATAGTCCTTAATCAACTACAATTGTCTTTTATGGCACATATTCATAGAATTTTGTGTGAAAATACACTTTAAAAATTTATGATCAGTATAAATATCACACATTTCACCATAAAGATAATGCCTTTATATCATTAATGAAAATACTACCACAAAAAACTCCAAATCATGAGTTTAGTAATTTTTCTCAGTAATTTTTGACTATCAGGAGGCAGAAGCTACCATAATATCATTTTTCATGAGAACACATCGCAAAACCTTCTTGGATGCATCATTATAGATCAAAAACCTTTCTCCACTACAATGCAATGTGATCACAGGTGCACTGGATAACCTTATTTTTACATATTTGAAATTCTCTACACATTCTTCCATCAAAACAAACATAACTCATTTCCAAGTCAACATGGAGAGTTGATTATTTAATAATGAAAAATATTTCAAAAAATATTGATAATATCAATTAAATACAATAATACATGGTATCTCAGTTACAATTGTTGGTGTGGACCATCTTTCAATAAACTCTATTTCTATTGGATCCACATACATCCCCTCTAGGAATTATGTGGCCAAAAAAGAAAATTTCTGAATCCAAAAATTACACTTGGAAAATTGGGAATAAAGTTTATTCTTTCTGAAGGTCTTTAGTAAATTTATCAAGTGAACTTCATGTTATTCCTAAAACATTGAATAGACAAGAATATTGTCTATAAAGACTTCCCCAAACTGATAATGATATTTTCTAAAGACTCTATTCATTAGATCCATGAAGATAGTAGGGTCATTAGTATAACCAAAAGGCATCATTATAAATTCATAGTTTCCATACCTTGTGTGGAATACCATAATTGGTATATCCTCTTTTTTTGACCCTAAATTGGTGATATCCTGAGTGGAGATCAATCATGTAAAATTTTAGAGCTCCAAGTAGATGGTCAAATAATTCATCAATGCGGGGACGATAAAATTTTTTCATGATAGTTATATTTTTATATTCTTGATAAGCATTGTAGATTTTCATTGATCAATTTCTCATCTTAATAAATAGTAAAGGTGGTCCCAAGGTGATGAAATTGGGTGTATGAACCTCTTATCATGATTCTCATAGCGTTTGTTCTTCAATTACTGCAACTCAATTACGGCCATTCTATAATGTGTCTTTGAAATAGGCATAACACCTGGTTTGAGTACTATTGAAAAATTAACTACACTATTTTGTGGAATACCTGACAATTCCTTTGTAAATACATCATCAATCTCTCGTACAATGGGATAATTTTTAATTGTGAGTTTTTTCCCAACCCTTTGTGAAAAATAATCTTCATTTAATGGAATCAAGACCCAAAAGATTGATGAAATTTAACCTGGAAGGTTATATTAATCTTTGTTTAGATACATGATCATAGATTGATTTGGAATAAAATATGACCTCTCTTCCATGGAAATTTATATGATCTCCATATAGAGAAAGAAAATCCATGCCTGGAATCTCATAAAATTCCCCTATAGGAAGGATCACATAATATTTAGGAATCACATTCCCACATATTTCAACCAGGGGAATAATTATAGTGTTTGGTGTGACTATTGTTCCATTATGAGTTTTCATAGCTATCTCACCATCTAATTTTTGAGTCAATACATCAATACCCTAAGAAAATTCTTTACAAAAAAACGAGTTGGTTGATCCAGAATCAAATAAATCATTTTATACATTAGAGTGGATGATATGTGTACCTTTCACCACTTTATTATCATACTCCATGTCCCTGATAGTAATTTCATGTGACAATACATTAACATTATAATGAAGAGTTTTTTTGAAAATGATCATCATGAATAATCCTTAGATTAGAAAATTTATTGGCATAATGCCCGATTTCTAGGTAATTGTATCTTTGAAATATAAGAGGTGAATTCTGTGTAGCATTTTCTTTGTTCATATCATCAGATATCTTTTTCCATAACATCAACATTAAACTACCTGATGACATTCTTTTCCATAATTAAAACATTTACTTGTCATTTTTAGGAAATTCCTTCCACGTATCCTTCTACAATTTGAGCATAAGGGAAAACTATTCTTCTTTTCAATGTCGTATTTAAATTTTCCTGTGAATTCAATTTTTATCTTTTGTAAATCCTATATTAATAATGGATTACTACAGTGTGCATCTAATCCTTGATAATACATAGAATAATTTCCTCATATATATTAAAGTCCCTTATGGATAATTCAATTCATAGAAATGATTTTATGCCGCTATATAATCGATCATCTTTAGTATCAGGTTTGATAATATTTCATAAAGTGTACCTTGAATGTATTGTAAATTTTTTTATAGGTACCAATAAATTCATAATTCCATTTCTTATATTCTAGGAAATCCTTCTCTACGTTTTTTCAAAGAATATGAGGAAGGTAATTTTTGAAAAATATGTTCTTGAACATTCCCCATTACATGGGCTCAATTTCACCTGTTTTCCTCGTATTCTTTATACGACTCCACCATTGATCAACATCTCCTTCCAAACGATAGACTTATAATATTAATTTGTCGTGTTCATAACATTGTAGAACTGAAAATATATTTTTAGTGGTACTAATCCATTTGTTCAGCCACTCATGAACCAGGAGACCCATAGAATGAAAATTAACATTGTCTCATGAAAGACTCTATAGATTGTTGCTCCATATTTGTTCTTTTTTAATGTCATTCTTGATTAATATCTTGAGCAATTTTTTTGATCCTAGCTATAATATTTTTTATTCTAGATCTATGAACATTTATATTCTCTGGGGGAAAATCTTTTCATTTCCTGTCACAGTCAGCATTAACATGGTTCCTTTAGGTTCCATCCATTGACTAAAAACGACAGGCATACAATGAGAAACACTAATATCAATAGGAGAACCAGATAATCAGGATAAAATTACAATTTAGGACACATTATGTTTCTTCCTTAGTTATTCATGAAAATTTATAAAACACTAGGATAGGATTCTATCCTATACTTAGATATATCCCTATGGTTCTTACTAATGTTTTCTCATCCGAGATTCCAATAGTTAACAAATACTTTTCTCTAATACCAAATATAATAGCTAATATAATACATATTGATATTAAATCATCATTGTTGAATATTTATTACATAACATAGTAAATCCATGCTTGGAATGTGTAGGTTTACCCTCTTTAGAAACTGCGAAACATAAACCAATGGTTCATAAAACATCAAAAATATATATTGTATATTTATTCATAACATGACTCCCTTTAGAAATTTAACAGTTAATACTATTATTCCTGACCTGGGGAAATGAAACATATGAAAGGGTGAGCTCAAATTCTCAGTAAGGATAAATGAGGGAAATATTAATCATGTAAAAATCATGAGAACATAACATTTCAAAATGTTATACTACATTTAAAAGGTAATAATATGATTTCATGGGATAAATCTTAAAAGTGCAATGTAATCGGAATATTTATAACACAACACATGAAATTTCATGGAATACACACATAATCATAGAATATACTTTCATATTAGTCAAGGCTCATTTCTGAGACCATCATAGCAGACAGAGTCCATTACATAACAAAGTTGACCCATCGTTCCAGCCCTATATTACTAAACCGGATTTATTTTCCATTCTAGTAATGTCTGTCTCATGTGGTATGAATATTTTCCCAATTAATTGGAGGGAGATATAGGTCTCACCCATCTCATAATTAAACCATTCTTACATGTGAAAAAACAACATAAAAATATTCACTATAGCATTACCCATGAAATAAGATGGGTTTCTTAAACCCTATTCCAACATAATTGATACAAAACAAATGGATTTCCTAAATAAAATTATATCACAAAAACAATAAAATTGTAGTAAAAACAAGTATAAAAATATAACCCTATGAAAAGATTGTCATTTTATATAGAAAATTATTTTGAGAAAACACTTGAAATTAAATACCGAGGACAATATACTTTCTTCTTCAAAAGTGTATTTGTTGCTCAAAATGCCACACAAATTTTGAAGAAGTAAATTTATTTGGAAATAAATTTTTATGATTGTAGGTAATTATTTAAGGAAATAAGGTATTGTTAAAGTGTAAAAAATAGATTATCTCATACAAGATAACAAAACATTCTTCTTGTACTTTTTCCAGAAAAGTGAAAAAGTACCTAGTATCAAAAATGACAAAATATTTCATTCATACCATTTTGTAAAAATTCACCAATTGGTAAAATTTAAATTTAATAAATATATAAGGATATAAAGTATATTTTGTAATACATATTTAGGAAACATTTATGTGGATGATAATTATACCCCAGTTAATACTTACGAATAAACAATCTTGGATAAAAAAGAGATATGCAAAGTTATCCCTTACCTTAGGTCCAATATACTTCATAAGTATTCAAAACTCTGGTATAATGATTAAAATAATGTTAGTGATTTATCATATAATAATAATAATTTTTATGATAACATTTATAATCATATTTTCATCTATTTGTTAGTAACATTTAATTGTGACTCGTTATTCAGGTATTACCTATTTTATGTTCTTATGCATGTGTTATCAGATAAGTTATTATTCATCTTTTTTTTATAGTTATATCAATTATAGAATGAGATTAATATAACATATATCATATTTATTCATTATATTCATGTAAATAATCATGTTTTAATTAATATCATGTTTAATGAATCACATCATATCATGGAGATAGTTGGCCGTACATATAGAGGAGTGATGATATCATTACCAACATTGTTGAATGTTATTGAAGTGGATGCTATATAATATTTCAGAATTCATATCATTTTATGATAATTATATATAGTTATTATTTCCATTATAATACACATTCATCTTAGGTGGTTTTGAAAAATAGATTACACCACGGTGTGGGTATGGTATGTCGTAAGTACACCTAAGTACGAATTTCATTTTTCATATGATGGGTAGAAGGAGGACTATTGTTTTCTAAAATTTATAATAACATATCAGTATATTAGTGATAATTATGTTTTTAATTTACAATGAAAAAACTAATAAAGAGGAAGTATAAAAAGAAATAATTTTGAATGAGTCAGTAAAAAATATTACATCTTTTTCGATGTGCCTACTCTAAATCATCTCTTAGAGCACTAGAGTTGGCCTTTGAAGAAAACCAGAACCTATATAATGAAAATATTGAAGTTGAGAATGTAATAGGGTAAGGGATTCCCAATCATTATGGCTCATAATGATGTTAAGTGATGAGGGAGGATATTCCCTTTATAATTGTGGTGAGGGGAACTTTTGGAAACTCCATAAATAATAATTTTTAATAAAATAAAACCCTACCCAAAAACATCAAAAATTTCTCAATTAGGAATATGAGATAAGATAGAGTTATAATATAATCAACCAATAAATTTTAGAAATGTTATTTTTGATAATTAATCTATATATTTTTTGTTGACACATCGTTATTCTATTTAATGTTAATTGAGGTAATGAAATCCCAATTATTTAATGGATATAAATTTTTACTAATATAGAGTTAATTGACAATAAATAGATATTTTATTGTCATTTTATATCTTATAATTATTACTTTTCAATTTTTTAATATTTATTCGTTTTTTAATTAATTTAATAAAATTTTATTTATATAAAATATCAATAGTGTCAAAATTGACACTATTTATTTATTTGACTTTAAAAACATTCACACAAGGGAAAAATTTGAAAAAATATATTAAATGCACTCCTAAAATGTCATAGTTACCTATAAAATTATGGTATTATATTAAATAGTTTATATGATTTTTATTTTATCAATTTTGAAACCATTTATTTGATATTTCTATTAATAAAATAATTTTTAAACCATTATTCTCTCATAATTATTGGTAATTATTTAATCATTAAAAATTTTAAAAAAAATTCCAACGATAGGGGTATTTTTTTTATTTCTTACGAATATATAAAGTATATATTATATCATAGTTATCCATATATTAAAATTAATATATTTAAATAAAATGACATTGTGACATATTGTCACATTCATAAGTTTTTATTACATCAATGTCAAATTTATAGGTAAGCTATCAAAAAGTGATTCTATTTTGAACGATAGATGATATGGGTAGAATTTAGTCATTCAATAGAGTTTTTAAATGTGTTAAGGTAATTTTATAATTTTATTTTTACCCGTAATTTCCCGATTTACAATTAATCATTATAATAAAGATAATTATAGAAGTTACTAATCATAATGTCTAAAAATAAAAGTAGCATATTAATATAATTTGGAAGTACTGATTCTAAATATGCAATCCATTTTTCAAAATTCAAGACATTGAAGTTACAAAAATTACTTTAAAATTAATATCATTGTTGAAATGAGAATAAGATTTTTAAAGGTTAAAACATCACAAAATGTTTGAAATGTTTTTACCTATAAATTCAATGTAAAATTAATGTTAATGAAATAAATTATATTGAATGATATAAACATATTCCGTTTATAATTTAAAACATTTTATATTATAATTTTACAATCAAAATTTTCTTAATGAACAAAGTTGTTTTTAATTAAGATTTAGCATATTTTTACTATTCATCAAAACCTGAAAGTTATTAAAAAAATATCATAAATTTATCCAAAGTAAATTTTTATATCCAACTTCAAAATTAAATGTTTATTTTTCATATAAACATTATAAATGTGTAAAAATATTAATTTAATATGGGTTCTCCATTCAATGGTGTAAAATTAAACTAAAAATGGTTATTATATATCAAACATGGTTTTATTCATTACCTTTGACTGAAATATCCATTGTATGAATATAAAAAATATTTTGATAAGAATATGACACATATATATCTCATTAATTTGATTAAAATGATCTCTAAAAAAAATCTAATTAATTTATATTTTTTATAATTATTTGGTAACCTAATGAATTCATAATGCATTTTCATAAGTTAGTAATTATTATTCATGAAAACCTAACTACTAGAGTATAGCAGTAATTTTATAATAATGGAATCTCATTTATTGTTTGGGCTAATGGTTGGGTGCAAAAAAATCTATTGAAGAATAAAAATAATTTAAATAAAATATTTCATAAATACATCTGGGTGATACTAGAACATATCCATTCCAAAAGTACTCATTACCAAATGACACCACATGACATCAAATATCATAGTCTAACCCACACATGGGATTAAATATACCATAATCATAACTTTTGACCTAATTTAAATGAATCTACCCATGAAAATCAACATGGTTGTTCCAAATAGTTAAGGTCTGTTAAATTATTTTATTAGGGAAACAACACAAATGTTATTTTTTGGAATTAATTATTTATAGTATCCTTCAAAATCATTTCCCCCAAGGAACTAAATTAATTTATCATTTCAAACTCACTTTTAATTTTTGAAATCCATTTCAAATCAACATGTAGTTCTCAACATGCCTTAGATTCATCTATTTCTTGTATGATGGATGAAAATAGACACTTTTACCTCGATGGGACTTGAGTGAAATAAAAAAATAACACCTAAATATATAAATTCATTATTGAGTGAACACATATTTCAAAATAAAATGAATTAATGAAAAATAATCCCATCTTTGGTATTGTGGTTTTTTATAACCCATAATTTATCCATGCAAAAAAATATGTTAAATGTTTTCCTATGACAACATCCTAACTATATATACAAGTGAAAAAATTAATTAAATGAAAATATGTTTTCTATTTAGACTTTTATAAAACATAAATAATATTTTCATAATAAAAATCATACTATCATACTACCAGAACATCGAAATTCTTCCCTATACACCAAAGGTTACTGACCATAGTAGAGATTCTATGTGAAGAATGATTAGACTATACTTCTAGTTCCATTGCGTAAAATAATAATTAAATTGAAAAATAATTGTATAAAATATCAAATTAAGAATAATGAATTATAACTAAAGTTTAACCTTTAAATATAGGTAGTAACATCAAGTTGTAACGATAATGATTCCCATTATTAACATGTATAGATATAATAAGGTTCTCTGATTGAAATGAACATGTGCTAAATAAAATAATATAAAATAAATGTGTAACATAAATCCATATATCATGTCCATCTATTTAATATTCTCCAAAACATTTTCCAGTTACCCCAACTAGATCCCATGTACATCTTTTCCCTTAAGAAATGAACGTAAGGTTTGTATACATATTAGGGTTCCCACGAAGGGTTTGATGATATATAATAGTTAGTTCTCATAATGTAACCCTTATATTCAATCATATATCTTATATTAATTTTTCAAAAATTAAATTACTTAATAATATAAATCATGTAAGTAATCATGTTAGGCTATCAATTTCAGACTAGGGAACCATGATACCTAACCTCACCTACTTCACCCAATGCCAAAATTGATGTTTGTCTAAAAATGACACATGATAATTACTTAATTATAATGGTAAGTAACTATAATTGAGTCTCAAAATATACACTATCATGAATTTTAGTTCCTCATTTCAAGTATAAACATCATATCCCGCCTTAAATAACCACCATATCACTCAAGGTAATGTTTAATACTACATTGTACAATACATTTAATACCAACACCCTATAACTTTGGGAGATTCCATATTCAACGTTAAATATATAATCTTACACACCTACCCTATCTCTCAAGGTGAGGTCTCATAATTCATCACACATCTGAACCAATATAATCACCCTCTCACTTAACTTAGTGAACCAAGGAATTTCACACACTATATTCATATACCACCACCCTCTCACTCAGGATGAAGTATCATACATATTCATGTGACACATGCAATGAAAAAATATATCACTCAAACATAGGTATCGTAGTATATTTTTTATCACATTAAATCATAGAATAATCGAATGTAATTTCATAACAATAATTAAACAAATACATACAATACATAACCTAAATCCAAGACCGTATCTAGACACCCACTTATTCTGATACAATCCACTACAAGAATGTATCACATAAAATAAAATGTTACTCTATTGATGAACCTCATCAAACATATCAATCAACATAATATAATGTTATACAATTTCCAATATGACCCCATACACGTAATACTTGCCCAACTCCTAGGCCTAACACATAGGCTATACCAATCCTCATTGAACAATAATACTCTGACTAAGAATATTCCTATCCCTATATTAGAACTACAAAAAACATAAAAAAATCAAAAAACAGTACCATCAAAAGTCATATACCCAAACCCAAACATGATGTGTCTAAGAGGTATTATTTTTATATCTTATCTATCAACTTGAACTTATATCTCATAGTTATCCATACCATCTTACCTTATCATTCCACTCCCTCATGACTTATACGATATAGAGTACCCATGAATCCACATTTAATATTACTTGGTACCACTAGGCCAACTTAAATAGAATAATTACACAATTCCATTAACCAAAAAATATTAATCCCATGTAAAATGACTTCCCTTAGCTGATGGATTCATATTAATCACCTCACACATCACATTAAAAGACCTCCAAGGATCCATGACATTCCTCATATCCATTACCACACAATTATTTCAGCCTCACACAAATAGTTATGTTCATTAAGGCCCAACAACATAGAATCCCATATCCATTTATTAGATCATACTGAAAGTTATTAATATTTTTATATATTAGCTAAGACTGATTTGATATCCATAAATCCATTTCTACATCTATGTCCCTTAATTGTATAGCCATAATGGTAATCTCGCATATAATACCACTACCTGGAACACTGAATCACTATAAATTGGCTTATGGTAATCTCATCTCACAAATTCAGGACTCACCCTTCTCCCTTTATATATTTTTAGCTATATTTAAGGATTAGGAATTCAATGTACATGAAAACATGGGTATAGTTAGGTATTAAATGGAAAACCTAACTTTGAAATAGAGTTTCTATCCTTTAACCAAGATTTAATGACGCTCTATAATGCACATGGTATCTTATATCAAGAAATATACTATCAAAAATTAATTATTAGAAATTATAATTGATAATAAAACTAAAATTAATTAGCAATTACCAAATAAATCACAAAACATGGCCTCTAATAGTTGAAAATGCAAGAGAAAACATTCCATCTACTCATGGAAGGATTATGTAATTCATATAAATAAAATAACCAAATTTTAATTATTAAATGATTACTAATCCCATAAAATTTTATTCAATATAAAAAGAAGAAAAATATAATCTGTTATGTACCTCTAATGAAAAGAGGAGAAATTAGAAATTTTTTCCCCATTAATAAATATAAATCGAATCACAAAAAGTATCCCGAATATATAGAGATTTTATACTCATTATTTCGTGTGACGGTATTGAAAACCATGTCATGAATAACTAAAATAATAGAACATGATAAGGAGAAGAAAAAGATAGAGGAAGGGAGGAAAAAAATCCATAAATGGTATGATAATAAACTTATGAACCACCTGAAACAAAGGATAATATTTATTGGGGGAATGGAAGTTATGAGGAAACTCTAAAGTGGAATGTACTTGTTGAAAATTACTATCCAATAATGAAATTTAAAAAATTGTGAAAATAGATGTGGTTTGGAAATTATAGGTCGACCTAGTTAAAGAACAACCCAATCACCTACTATATATTTTGTAATCTTGTGTTAGTAAAATAATATATACTCTACTAAACTACTATTATGACCGCACTAGTTTGTTAGTGAGGCCCTAGTTCCCACTAGTCAACTTCCCAGAGCACCAGGTACCCGATAACTACAAATTGGTAACCTAGTGGTACCTATAATAATGTTTTAGCTCCTCACCAGTACATTTTCTATGAATAAAACTAACCCACCAACAAAAACTGCCAAGAAATTCCAAAAAAAGTCAAAATAACAGTTCATTGGGATACTCTAACTCCCAAAATTTAATTTTTGATCCTAATTTTCAATAATTCTTCACCCCTAGGCCTAAAAAATATAATTTCTTTAGAATTTAAAACCCATAATGACACATATACTTATAGTTATGATTAACATAAAGAAATATAATAAAAATCAATGAAGCTTATATGTTTTTTAAAAATTTACAAAATTATCGCAATTAAAACAGCAATGTTAAAATTTATTCATTTTTTCTTATGAGCATATGTTCACTAATAAAATTTATATTCTACCACATAAATTTTTGACATCCCCATTGGAAGATACCTTGTGTAAAAACTTAATACATTCATGGTGTACATTTTCCCTTATCATTTAGAGATACTGAACAACCAAAATGAATTAAGAAATCTTGAAATAGGTGTTATGATTCTATTTTATTTGGTATCAAACACTTGGATGTAATGGGACTACATGAATTGACAAAAATGTATGCATGCTGATGAGTTGTATATTTTTTCAACATGATCTATGTATTTTATTTTTCAAATCAGTGATAATAATAAGGTAAGTATGGAATTAATCAATAATAAATAACTTCAATATTATTATAATGATATTTAAGGATTATTGGGGTATTCTTCTATTAATTTGTATCCATAATATGACACATTTATGAATATGTAGTGAATAATCCATGTTATTTCCACTGGATAAAAAATTTCAACAAATTAATTTTCAAAATACTACTATAAAAATGAAAGATGAAATATTAATATAGGAATGTATTTACTAATTTAAAAATATTTCAACTCATTTAGAGTATATAGGGATGAAGTCTGAATAAGTTGAAGGGTATATAATAAATACTCTTGTTATTTTCAAACTGTGTCATAAAACAATAAATATGTCAATTTAAGGATTCTATAACATCAAATATTGATGATTATGAATTTCTAAACAATGAGTCACTTGTATAAAATATAATAAAATTTATCACCGAAGTTTAATCACCCCAATTGGTGTTTAAGATAAAATTTCATTTATGAAATATATTATTTTATTTTAATATTGAAATAACATATTGTAGTTTTCATGAGGTGAATTAATTGAATATTTTATTAATGATAAATTAATATTCAATTTTTATTTAAAACATATGATTTTTTAAAATTTTATTGTCTTTCCATTGTTTTTAATTAGACAAATTTGATATTATGTATAGTCTATTTTGGATGAAATTCAGAATTATTCTATATGTTATTATAAATAAATAGAAAACCTATCTGAAAAATTTTAAATAGGTTTCATAATTTTATATACCTCTTTAATTAGAATAGATGAAATTTTATATACAATACGATTTATCTATAATGTTTTACTTAATAATTAATGGATATTTTTTTTGGGGAAACCTGACCCTTAACATGATGATTAGTTGTATTTTCATTTTAAAAATTGTACATGGTATAATTTAAATATATCTACTCACTATTTTAATGATTATGAGAGTTTATGTATGTTGAAAAATTGATAAATAATGTTTATCAATGTTTTTAATGACTTAAGAAGATCATTACATGTTTAATAGATCATTTGTGGATAATTTCATTCATGAAGATCTCTACTATAAAACACATCACACATAAGGTGTTTGCAATAATGTAATTATTGAAATAAAGAAATTAAGGTATAGGATATGGTATATTTTCCATAGTATTACATATTATAATTAAAATACATTAAGAATTTATTTTTCTTCCATGATCACATACCATTCTTGATGGCGCATCCTTTATGTAAGTTATGGTAATACCGTTTCTTTGGACATCAGTTTCCATTTGTGCATATGACTCAACCATGAGAAGTAGGATATCATCGAATCCTCATTAATTAATTGATATGGTTTATGAGTGGTTAAACCATGTAAATTTTAGGGTCACTTTATTTATATATCAACTTGAGTAGAAAATTGTTAACAGAGTAGATGATCCTTATAAATCATCATGTTTATCCCCTCACGCTAACTAGAAATAAGAGTCTTGACATCCATTTGATTTTGAGAAATTATAATATATACAAAAAATAATTAAATCTCTTGTTACTGAAATAGGATGTTTTTTGATATTTTTAGATTGTATCTGAGAAAGGTCGACTCTCGAGGATCCCTTCACATCATTCATCTAATTGGTTATACATTATTTACTATATAGGGTGAAAACATAAAAGGTATACTATATTTGACTGAATAAATTTATACTTTTATAAATAAATCATGTATTAAAAATTTTAATTATTATGTCACAATGTTTTGGGGATAAATATTGTGAACGTTTCCCTACTGGGTAAAATTTCAATAGACTATCCAACTGAAATGTACATCACTAGAGATAATTTTTGGAGAAGATATGAATTTTTGTCATTTTTTTTCAATGGAAAAAATTCAATTTTTATAATTAAAATTATCAAAATTAATATATGATAACCATTAATCAAACTATAAATATAAAAAGAGGCTAAAATTCACCTAATTAAATTGGTTTCTATCTCAATTAGAGGACTTATAATTTGACTATTGTAAATTAATTGAGGTGTTTTATGATTTAGAAAATAGGATAATTAAAAAAAGTGGATATTGATAAAATATTTAATACTGCATGGGTTTTAAGAAGTATTACCTTGTTCCTCTCAAAATAATTGGCCAAATTTTTTATGTTCTATAGAACAATGAATTAGATGACATTTCATTAAATATAATCCAAATCATTTTGTTTTGGTATGATGTGGTAAGAGGACTATTTATAAAAATGAAGATGAAAAGTGAAAAAGATGTTTATTTTAAATATTTATGTGATAAAATAGTAAACATAATAAGGTATATAATGAGGAATTATAATTAAATGATAAAAAATTGATTTATAAATACCTTACATAACTTCTATCAAGTTTCTACAAGAATGTGAAATGATATTACAAAAGTAATATATCATTAAAATAGATTTATTAAATAAATTTTTGAATAATTGAAGCTAATATAAAAGTAATGATTTTATAACATAAAGTAGAGATAAAAATATCAAGTGAAAATTTATGAAGAAGGAAAAAATGTGTTTTTCACTAATAAAGGGGGGATATGTTATAAAAGTGTAGGAAAATATCGGCTTGAAAACTAGAATAAGGGAAAATTATAGATAAAGGTGTTTAATATTGTATTTTAGAAATTGATGTTGAACAAGAGAGATATATATATGAAATAATTTACATTAAATTGTACATACCAAAGATGTTAATGAATTATGATTTGAAGAAGAGAAGGATAATGAAATATAAGAAATTTAAAGAGAGTATAATTATGGTTCATAGTAAAAATTTATATAATAATGATTTAAAATTTATAGAAATTGATAAAATCATAAATGAAGGCGTTGTACATAAGTGATAATGAAATAAAATTGAAGAATAATTAAGATGATCTCATAAAGAATATTGATAATAAGAAAATCATGATTATGGAACACTGTAAGATCATTGATGCTATGACCTCCATGTTTATTAAAAAGGATTAAGGTGTGAATGTGACTCAATTTATGTAACTCGATTTAGACACACCATTAAAATACTTCATATATGATTAAATATGTTCTTTGTAGGAGTTAGAAGATTCATCTAAATACAATTAGAAGGAATCTTTAGAAATAATGATTCTTGAAGAGTCAATGAATCAAAAATGGAATCATTCATATACCACTCAAGTCCTAAGACATATTCATGTAATGGATTTTGACTAATCAAGAATAATGAAGGTAGATTTCATTAATCCTATATTATAATCCAACTTTTACCTCTACTAAATAGTTATTATGAAAATAGAATTGTTTTCATTTTTGAGTTGAAAAATTCCAATGAAGTCACCATGATCAACAAGGATGATAAAATTATCTCTCTAAAAAGTTTCTTAGTAAAATTATTTTACTATGGAGTAGAATGTGAGAAAAAATAGTAAGGTAATAATCCATTATAGTTTGATAATTCTACATGATCATTTTATTTCGAATATAATTGTTGGTTTTATAGAATCTATGAATATAAAATTTTCATTTCATGGTATAATATATCATCCCAAACACCAAGAGGATTTTTAAATTTTAGGGAGATAAAACCAAAACAATGGTGGAATATTGAAATCATGAATATTATTGATTATCTTAAAGATACATGAGGGAATTGTGTATAATAAGGTTACCTGAATAGTAAATTCATCAGTACAAAATAAATGAATCTAAATATGATAACATTATGTAAATAATTCCAATATAATAATTTTATGACGAACATTCCATGGTTTTGGAGGGTTCTTATTTGGATTTCAGAAATGATGTGTCCTAAAATTAGGATTACAAATTATCATCACACCCAATGAGTGTAGAACTTATTTTTAATGGAATAAGAGAATATAATGGAGAAGATGTCACATTTCATAATAATGGATTAGTCAAATAAATGTATTGGGGATTTTTAAATCGGTCAAAAAGATATTAAATTAAATAACACATTATTTTTATAAGGGTTGAAATATTTCTAATGAAAATGTCATATCTTGGAGACAACAAAAACAATGTCACATTTTATTAAATTTTTTAGTTAATATCCCTAATATATATATATATATATTAATATATTGGAGGTGACTAATGTTTGTTGATTTTATATTTTATCTGAATAATATTCCTAAGATCTTTGTATAATAGATGTGGAAACGTTGTGAAAATAATGGATTTCCCACAATAAGAAAAACTACATGAGCATATTCATTTAAAATACCTTTATGTAGAATATTCCATATCTAAAAATGAGTCCATGTATCTTCATGTGACATGTTAAATAAAGCAATGATTAAATGAAAAAATAAAAAATGGGTAAATATAACCATACCTATACTAGTTAAGATTTATCACATTGTTATAAGAAGAAAAATAGATAAAAGAAAATATAATGATGATTTGGAAATCATTAATTTTATTGAAAATTTCACTCAAATGAAAATTTTATTTTTTTTAATATAAAATCAGAGATACTAGATATATACAAGATATATCATAGTTACTTTGAAATTTAAATGATTAATGTGATAATGTTAATATAAACCAAAAATAGAACTGATTATACACATTAAAAAATCAAGGCATATATTGAATCAATGTAATAAAGACCGAGTTTAGATAACTATGTGAACCAAAAGAAATATATTTGCTGATAGAAAGAGAAGAAATTTTTATTGAAATTGTCTAAAATATAAAAGTCAAGATGAAAACATCTCACTACTTTTAGAGGAATTCAAATTTGATTTAATTGAATTACTAGACCAATGTATCTTAAGATTAAACTTCAACATTAATACCTATATAGCTTCATATAAAAATTAGTTTATTATAGAGACATTACCCCAGAAACCTAAGAGTTGTTATCTACTACCACTACATTAGGATAAGATATAAGTAAATTTTAATCCAAAAGGATAAGAATTTTAGTTATCTTCCTAAACTAGACTCAAACACGATTCAAAAACTATAACATTATTTTTTTGAGGATAACTTTATTCCATCAAGAATATCGTTTCATATCATTAGTAGTGGACTTTAGGGAATAATGGGTAAAGGAAACATAATAAGGGATATCTCAAATTCTAAATAAGGGTTAGTTAGAGTTGAAGCAAAAAATGAATCAATGGTTATAATTAATAAAAAGTTAATAAATGAACACACATGACATATAATCTGTAAACATAATGGATAAATATTATTTCAACATAATAAATGAAACCACATTCCATTGAAATAATTAGATATGGAATGATCAACCAGTCATGTAAAATATCTAAAACACATGTAATTTAACCAATTAAATTATAATGAAATGAATCTATAGATAATGTTAAATAAAAAATCTCATAGATGTTAATTACTTAAACAAAATTATAGAAATGATTAATTATTATATTCTATGTTTACTATGTATATGCAACCTTTACCATAAATAACATTTATAAGATGATTTATATCATAATATGTGAAAGAATCTTAGTTTAATCTAGAAATATGATTCTTTCCATGTGATTATAGATGCATCAAGGGTCTATCTAAAACTTGGCCCCACATAGGTAATAACTATCGAAAGAATTTTTCATATTAAAAATGATCAATTTAATTCATGAAAAATATGACTTATAAAATAATTGAATTGAGTAGAAGATAAAGATTTATCAATATTTAGCTAAATATAAAAAATAAATATATAAACCATATGAAATAATGGTATGTCGTTTTTGTTATTATCATATCCATGAAAAATGATATTGATGATTTGGAAAAATTTAATTTTAATTGATTTTATAGAAAATATAATATTTTAAGGGAAAAACAAATGACTCGAGGATGTGATTGTTAATACAATCTTTGTCCAAGTCAAACATAAACCATCTAGAGGAAGAATACAGATGTTATTAATAGAAAATTTCCTAAGTAGAATAAGGATAAATGGTTGATGTCATTGATTAAAATAAATACTATCAAAATAACTTTTAATTTTTTTTAATAAAATATCATTTTCATTTATATTTTTTTAAAGTCCTTTTTTGAAATTCACTTGTGAAAAAATATCCCATAAAAATCATGCTTTTAATATTACAATGAAGAATATAATAGTTGAAGGTGGTTGATTCTATAAATGATTGACAAGGTAAAATGAACATTCCATTTCAGTGGTAAAATGTAAAAAAAGTACCTTGATTAGAAAGATTTAACAAGATTCCTTTAATAAATGTTTTAAAAGAAAAAAAGGTAAAAACTTAATTGATAACTTAATTTAAAAGTTTAAAAATAATTGAGAATGTATTTATATAAAACATTATTTAAAGAAAATATGTTCTTTAACAAATGAGAGAGATGGATTCAGGTTTTCTTAAAAACATCTTGTAAAATATTTTGAGTATAAAACGATGGTAAATTATAATAATACATAAGAAATTTTAAAAATAAATAGGGTAGAATAAAATTAAATTATTTATTTAACAATGGTCAAATAAAATAATTTATTCTAATTTCAATAATAATAAATTTCGATTAGAAGGATAATGTGAAATACATTCTAAAAATGATCATAACATTGAAGTGATAATTAATAAAAAAATGTGTATATGTATCAATTGTAAATATACATAAAATATATAGAAATAAATAAATACAAATTTAATGTAATAATAACCATAATTATTAAATATTAATGATAATGAGGATATAATATATCACAGTAAAAATGAATTGGGTTATAATATTTCTTAAACACTTGGGTAACATTATGTCTAAATACACTTAGAAGAAATAATTTAATTTAAAACACAAAATGTCATTAAGAATTAATGAATCATTATATTAAATGTCAAATTGGAATTATGTACACAATTTATCAGTAATTCGTTGAAAATGAGAATGTAAGCCTCAAAGAAAGGAAACAAAGATGAAGTCCTTTACTACATTGTATCTTTGGAATTATAATCCCCATGAAAGTAATAATTTGATATTTAATGATAAATACCATGAAGATTAATGTATCAATGATATAAAATATAATACAGGTATTATTTTCACCATATAAAAAAATATGTGATGAAAATGATGAATGCCTCACTAAAAGAAAAGTGAGACACAAATCCCTTACCTTGCATATATGTTCTAGTGAAAATAATTTTTAATTTAATGTAATAGTTTTAATCATTTAAATTTTTTTAATAGAACCATAATAATATTTATAAATTCTAATGTTAACATACTTAAATATTTTAATACCCATTTTTTATGAATCTTTTATTATTTTCAATGTTTTGGGTGTTAATTGTCATGTTTTCTTGAGTATGTTTTGGCTTGATATTTTTTTCTTCAAATGTAGATCACAATTTAATCATATCCATATTGTAAAACCTCATTAACATAAAAAATATAAATTCAATATAAGTTTATTTATAATGATCAAATATATTTGCTGATAAGAAATGAAATTCCATATTCCGGGATATGATAGGTCGTATGTTTACTTGGATGCTACATCCATTTTGTTGATGTATTAAAATAATTTAAAGTAAATTATATGTATTAATATTGTAATTATAGTATAATATTTCTATCATGTATGTCACATTTTTTTTGTTAAACCCATTATTCATACATTCCATGTATATAATTAATGAATCACATTTCATTTAAGAGGTGGTAGTCCACACTTCAACAAATGATGTTATTGTATTTCCAAAAAATTAAAAGAATAAAGGTATGCGTAATATAAATATTCAAGAATCATAGAGAAATTATAAATAATATATATATATATATATATATAATATAAATATCAGTTACATCATAATTACTACAATGAGTGGTGGTAATGGAAGGACGAATAATCATCGTTTTATATGGTGCATTCCCTCATACACACAAACAGTACGTTTATTAACCCATTAGATTGATGTGTTTTTATGTTTATGTAAAAACATTACCATAAAATCATATTAGTATATTTAGTATAATGATGATATTTTATAATCATGAAATAGAATAATTGGATGTTTTTTCAAATAAATAAAATAAAAGAGATTGTTGATGAACATTAACTCTTATTCATGTGACTATTTTTTGTTTTTACCAAAGAAATTCCTTGGTTTTTTTTTCAGAATCTGAGTATTCTAGGACTAAGGGAGGTAAACTAGGATCTTATTATATACAATAATTTGTTATCCAAAGTGTTTTATAGGTGTGAATAAGTTGGAGGGATGAATGACTTTTTATAGTGGAGGAGTTCCGTTCATGTAATTTTTTGAAATAGGAATTCCACCCACGTGTTTCCTTTGTCATGTGGCTCCAATAATGAACTAAATTATATAAAAGGAATGTAATGGTCAAAATATTTCTAGAAATTTTATTTCTAAAACCATTATCTATCATTTTTTCTCTTACAGTTAATGTTTAATCCCTTATTAAGTTAATTATTCTCTTCATTACTAAAATTATTTTTAATTACTTTAAAAATATTTTTGATTTAAAAACATACATGAAATTTTTATACATTATAAATTATTATTATTAAAATTATTAAAATTATTTTTTAAAATTAAAATAATATATGTGATATAAATTAATTTAAAAATAATTCCAAAGACAAGATGATATTGTGAGGATTTAAAGTAAAAATGTTCCCAATATTGATATGTTTTGGTTTTAAATTTCAATGGGAAATTGTTTCCAATGACCTAATTTAGATAAAATATTATAATATTGATCTAAATATACGTTTAAAATAAATAAAAACATAATATATATATATATATATACATATACATATATAAATTATATGAAAAACTATTTTTTAATTAAAATTTATTATATTTCATTATTTCCCTAAAAATGAAACAACATAGAAAAATACCAGAAAATCACCGCAAGAGAATTTTTATGTTTTTATTTCACAAATAATTTTGATTTTTGACATAAATTTTTTATAATGGTACCAAAAATTGTATTAAAAACTAATTTCCCTATTAAAATCCCATAGAACTGCATTTATAAAAATATAGGTTTCTATTTGTAAAATTGGGGTGGTACTTATCTTAAATCAATATACTCTTCTAGATAAATGTGGATAATATTTTATTGACTATATGACATATTTATTTTATTAATATCATTAATTAATATTTTGTAACTAAATTTGTTATGTTAAAACGTCTTCATGAGCATCAAAACATGTCTTTATATTCACTTGGTTTTTATATTAATTTCTAACTAATTTGTAACCAATGAATTAATATTATATTTTTGTAAACCATATATTTTCATAATATAGTTAATCCTAGTAATAATCACTAATTTAAATGATAGGTTATATTTTGTTATACTAAATAATAATATTTTAATAATATATTGTTTCTTGGTAATACTTATTCTTGAATGAAGAAAAACATATCGAAAAAACCCTTTATTGCATTTGATGAAAGAAAACTCAGTATTGTATTAATTACAAGTGATAGAATATATTAAATTTATTTAAAATATTAGATATACCATAATGTGTTGAGAGGTTATATTTTTTTTCTATGTTTCATTTTTCTTATAATACACACTATTGAAAATTGTTACTCTTTTAAAATTTTCATGGTATTAAATTCTCCCCAAATTAAATTTATTGAGTACTTTTAAATTAAAATCAATATTGAAAATCTGGGGTTTGATATTTGAAATTTTAATTCATAAAATAATAAATTTTTTGAAGTATTAATTAAATATCCTAATAATAAGATAGATGAGAAGTAAAAAAGTTATGTTATGTTACATATAAATCGGACTCTAATTAGGAATAAATTAGTGGAAAATAGAGACACATATATATATATGGAAAATAGAAATATTTTTATGAAGTGATTTTGGTAATAAATAAAAAACTTAATGATCAATTAAATGTTGAGGGTCTCATTTACATTAATATGTGATAACTTAAAATACCATAATTTAATAAAAAAATTATAGTATTTGGAATTTTTTTAAGATACTTTTAATAATGTTGGGGAATTTTTTTATTAACTAAGAATATAACGAAATATAGTAAATTGATATATTTATATAAGCACAAATTTATCAGTTGGTTGTTCTTTGGTCAATTTATAATTCTTCCATTACTTCAAAAAATGGATATCCAAACACTAAAATTGATGAATGAGGACCTAAAATAAACAAATAAGTGATACTAAGGACCATAAATGGGTGAAAAGTATTAATATTTGTCTCTAACTATTCTCCCAATTCAATATAGGCAAAAAATTAAAATAAAATCCAAAAAAGTAACACTAATGGTTCATTATTGAAATCTATCCATAAATTTTTTTAAATAAAAACAATTTAATACTAATAATTACATTTTATAGGTAAGTGGTTGGAATCAAACATTTATTGTCCTTTGGTAATGGGTTTATGTCATGTGGCCATCATGGAAAATATGTGTTGTCACCTGACATACATGATTTCCTTTTCTAAAACCATATAGATAAAATTTACAAAATAAATATGATGAAAATTCATCAAATTTATTTATTAAAAACACTTAATTTTTTTTAATTAAAACCCCAATACATAAATACATCATTATTTCTATTTCCTTTTAGTCCCTTTCTTCATAAATAGTTAATATTATGATATTTATTGTCATCATATATTGAAATATTTTTTAATGGTATGGGAAGATAATTTTAAATATCCTATTTGTATCCCTTATCAACGTCAAACCAGGTGCGTAGTAAAGCCCATTATTATATACCATGTTACACTTGTCTCCGTACTGATGAACCTATTTCATGTTGTTTCACCGAGGCATTTATGTTTTAGAACCACTCTCACTTGTAGTATATGGATAGTGATTTATTTATTTTCAAACCACATAATCTCTATCTATTCATAAAATTTGAGAATTTTTCTATACTAATCCTAAAATTCTAACTTAAGTATATGTTCCTTTATCTAGGTTTTCCTAAATATAGTTCCCATGGTTTCTAAAAAACCTACTCAGATACCAACTATAGGGACCCAACCCCAGAATACTCGGAGCCATTGTCTATTACAATTACATTTTAATAAGATACCTGTAAATCACATCCCAATGTATGGATTGTTTAGTTGTGTTGAAATCCTAGGATTATACACAATTAAAAAATTAAAACATAATTGTTTTGATGATTAAATTATTCAATATATTATATCCTTTCATACAATTCAATGTATACTTTAGGGAATCTTGGGTAAAGTATACATAATAAGGCTGATCTCAAATACTAATTAAGGGTCAAGTAAAGAAAAATTAATAGGGAATAAGTGAATAATAATAAATATGAAGCGTTAATAAAATAACATACATTCCAAATAATAAAAAAATTGAATGGATAAACAATATGGAAATATAATAACTAAATACAAATTCCATTCAAATAATTAGATAAGGTATAATCAATATGGAATGGAAAATAACTAAAACACATGTTATTTATTCAATTAACTAAGAATGAAATAAATACAAAGATAATTTAAAACAAATAATCTCATGGATATTAATAACATAATATTAATGAAGTAAATACTTAATTATGGAATTCCATTTTTCCTAGGTACATGGTGCATTTATTGCAAAGGCATTTCAAAAGATGATAAATAAAATACAAGGTGAAACCCCATTAGCTTAGTATAGCCAACTGATTTGTCCCATGAGGCTATCAATGCTTCAATAGAATATCTATATATAGGCCCCACTAGTGTCATACGTGTCTAAATAATTTATTATATATCTAATAATTGATTTAATTCATGAACAATAGGCCTTATCAAATACCCAAATTGAGTAAAATGTGTGGATTTGTCATTATTATTCAATATATAAAATCATTATCAATTTAATCCTTATATTTAAAAATAGTATATGGTATAGAAACTAATCATATCCATAATAAATGATATGGATATTTAAGGGAAATTTTGTGTTCAATGGTCATATGATTTTTTTTTCCAGGGTACTAAAAAGTCACCAAGGAAGTCAATGTCAATAATATCATTGGACAAATAAATAATAAACAATCCCAATGAATAATGAGGATAGTATGAATATAAAATAAACCACGTAGAGTAAGTATTATTTGTTTAGTTCATTGATCAACAGAAATACTATTAAAATATCATTAAAAAATATTCTTGGGGAAAATATATTTTTTATTTTCCTTTTTATTGATAATGATTTTATTTGAAAACCAAAATTTTAAAAAATATTCAATAATTATATTTTATACATATATATTAAATTTCATTTAATTGAATATAGGTAATTCTATAAACATTGTTCAAGGTAAAAATAACTTTCCCCTTGCAAGGTAAAATGGTCAAAAAAGAACTGTGTTCAGAATGATACAAAAATATTCCTTTGAAAATTAATTTTAAATGATAAAAATGTAACAATTTAATTAATAAAAACATTTAAAATGTTAAATTTTGTTTTTACTTTTTAATAAAAAAATGTTTTTAGAAGAATACAGGTTATATCACTAAAGAGATCAATGAAGATAAGGTTTCATAAAAATATCTTCTAAAACATTTTGTGTACAAAACAGTAAAAAAATTATTATTGTTTGAAATAAGCCTTGATTAAATATATGAGAATAAAAATAATGATTTTATTTTAACAATGGTCAAATAAATTATATGTATGTAATTTCAAGAATAATAAATCTCGATTATAGTGAGATTATAAAATAAACCCCTAAAGTGGATAGAACATTGAAGTGACATTAATATATGAAATGATTATGTGCTTCAACAGTAAATGAAAAAACAATTTACATGAAAAAATATATATTAAAATTAATTATACAAATATTCATATAATATTAACCACAAAAGGATGTAATATAAGTCAATTAATATAAATTGGGTTAAAAAATTTCATTAAAACACGTGAAACATTAAATATAAATTCACATAGAAGAAGTAATTCAAATTAAACACAAAATGTAATGAATAATTGATGAATCATGGTATTATGAGTAAATGTGGATAAATTTACATCATATATAAGAAATTAGGTTCACAAAAATAACGTATGCCTCAAGAAATGGAATATGAGATAAAGTCCGTTAATATTTGGTAACTCTTGGATTATAATCCCCTTGAAATAAATAATATTTAATAAAACTCTAAATAACCAGAAGATAAATTTATTGATGATATAAAATATAATAGGGTTAATATTAACAGCACACAAAAAAAATAACAGATGAAAAAGGGGTATGCCTCCCCGAAATAAATGTGAGACATTAATATATTAGCTTGAATTTCCCTTCAAGTAAACAACAATTAATAACATATATTATGGTTCTAAACATGTAAATAACTTATAAAAGAATCGTAATAAAATTTATAATATCATATAATAACTTCTTATAATACCATAATACAAATTTTAAAAACAATTCATTATTTTCATCATTCCAGGTCTAAATTTTTATGTTTTCCGAGTATGTTTTGGATTATTATTTCTGTTCTTATTACATCAATAACTATTCCATCATATTAGAGAAGTTATCCATGAATTAATTAATATATTTAATCATTATATAAGTATCTATAACAATCCATATTATTTGGTGAAATTAAATTAAATTCACCATTCATGGAGACAGTAAGCCGTATATATGGATGAACACTACTTCCATTTTTTTGTATTAAAATAGTTAAATGTAAATTATATATATTTATATTATAATTTTAGTATAATAAAAATGTTATTTACATAATTTCTTTTATTAAATCCATCATTCATACATTTAATGTACAATGTGAATGAATCAAATTGCTTTGAGGACACATTATTCCACACTTCCACAAATGATGTTATTGTATTCCCAGAAAATAAAAAGCATATGGGTCAGTGTTATATTAAAATTAAATAGGACTAAAGACATTATTAATTTTTTTTATCAATTATAAATATTATTTCCATTTTAATTTTCCCAATGAGGGGTGGTAATAGAAGAACAAACAATCATAAGTGGGAGGGGTGAGTGACTTTTTATAGGGGAGGTGGAGTAAAATTCTTGTTAATTTTTGAAATGTAAATTATACCCGTGTTTTTATAAGGCCATGTTCAACCCATTATAGTTCCAAATATATTACATAGAGTATAGAGAAGAAAAATTGATTTGAAAATGGATTTTTTACAAGTTTTTAGGTCCAAATTGTTTATTATTGTTTGAATTTAGTCTCATCTAATGTTTATTTTCCATAAATCACCATAATAAAACTTTATTTTATTCATTAATTTTTTTGTTTAAATAGTAAGTTCACATTTTTAGACATTAAAAATTATTTTGGTTATATATACGAAGTCCAATTATTCTAATTCCAATTACATATATTGTTTAAATTAATTTTAAATTAATCCCTTACGTGGGACGATAATCCGAGTTTATAAAGGTAACGTTTTTATGAATTTTTCTAGGATTTTATGTCTAATTTCGTAGTTATATTATATAAAATATCATAAATTGTATTAAATGATATATAAATTAATTAATTATACTTAAAAAACAAATAAAAAAATTATTTTTATCTATAATTAAATTGGATGAGAAACCAATTTTGAATTTAAATTCAATATTTTTCACTATTCATAAAAATTGATACTTCAGAAATAAATTACAAAAAATTCCCCCTAAGAAAATTTAAAATTTCAAAAATGAATTTATTTTTACATATAATGTATATGAATGTTCTCAAAATTAGATTTAAAATTGTTTTTATTAAAATTAGGTAAAACTAACTTTATAAAAATACATGTTTTTATGTTTAAAATGAGTTTATAGTTTTTTTAAGTCTATGAAATCTGTTGAATGAATGTCAAAAATATTTGAGATAATGTATAACATTTATATTCCATTATTATCATTAATTAATTATAATTTATTTAATTTATTTGGATAAAACACCTTTGTGAGCATAAAAACATTTCATTTATATTAACTTTTTTTAATAAATTTTTTTAATTAACATGGAACTAATGAATTAATATTATATTCTATTAAATAATATTTTTAATACATTATTTAACCATATTCATGACTTATAATTTAACATCTAGGTTATTGCTTATTATATTAAATAATAATATTTTATTAGAATATTGTTTCTTAGTAAAGAATAGTCTTCAGTGTAGAAAAACTACCATTAAATGTATTTTTCTAGTGATGACTAAAAATTATCATTTTGTTTATTCCAATAAATAGATTATATTGATTTTTTTTTTTTAAAATATAATGTATTTTATAAATCCTCATGAGGTTATATTCATTTATACATTTGGTGTTTTGTTTCATACACACTATCAAATTAAGGATACTCTTTAAAAAATTGAGGTGTTGAATTGAACATGAATTATTTAAGAGTGTTTTATATCCAATGTGTGGACAAATTTAATGGAATTATTTTGAGAAATTAAATTTCTGGGATGATTAAGGGATCTTCCTCAGGTAAACATATAATATATAAATCTATCTATGCTTCAAAAGTGAATTATGAATGATGATTGAAATATTTAATGCAAATTAATTATATAAGTATTCATTAATAAGAAATAAAACTCATAAAATTGATGAAAATGATGAGGCAAATCCTAGAAAAATTGGGAAATAGTGCATTCATTCTGAAAATAATGCTGAATGATAAGGTGATGATATACACTTTTAATAATCAAATTAAAAAATGATATGGGAGAACTAAATATAAATAAATGAGAGGAAAAATAATTATGATATGGTGAACATAATTTGTGACATGGATGGTGGTGTATAATAGATAATAAAACTGATTAAAGAAAAACGTTCTAAATTTCATTCCATGGCGGGGGATAATTTTGGGAGGAATCCCCCTTTTAAAAGAATAAGATATTTTCAATTGGTTATGATATGAATAATATATATAAGAATAATACACATGATCTCATAATGAATTTGGTATCTGATTCTATGATATACAATAAAGGTTATATTTCTAAAAAATTAAACATTACATAGAGTTGTTGTTTATAGGTGGGAATGATTCCATTTAAGGGTATGGTTTATCTTATTTTATGATTGTAATCAATATAAATATTTTATTTTTTTACTACCTTTTAAAATTAAAATATATTTTAAATGTATGTTATGTCATATTTTATCAATAAGGTTCTAAAATAGTGGGTATTCATTGAACAACTTGAGGGATTACTATGTGATGATAATTAGGGACACATTTGAGAATAAAAAAATACATGGATAAAAGAAACATACTAGGAATTAAATTAACGATGGACGTGTTCTTTAGTAGTATACACATAAAGAATTATAAGTTATAAAATAAAAACTACGTGAAAAAGTAAAACACAAATTCTCTCATTTAAAATAAGAGATTATTTTTCATAAGGTCTACAGTCTTCTAATAATTTTTATATATAAATAATTTAATTTTTGGAGTTATAAATTCTTAGAGAGATGAAAGTTTCATTATATTATAAGCAACTTGTGGTGTTGGTTGTATCTTCCATTTATAATATAAGTATTCTTAGAAAATTGTTCATTTTATGGGGTACTTGTAAATCAATGTATATATCTAATAAAATATAAGGGGAACTACATTAAGTAAGAATTATAATGGAAATCCCACTAAATATAGAGAATTTTTAAGACTTATTAATTTTTTGTTTTCTATCATGATTTCATGGCATGAAATTGTATTCATAGTGGCACATTTATTATATTCCAATAAAAAATTAAGATCTAAAATATTATGGAAAAAAAGTATGATCCTCTAAAATTTGAAGGGATCTATTTAGTATGGGATGATAATAATAATGATTTAATATATCATCTATATGGGGACACTAGTGATGATAGGGATGATAATATTAATGTTTTGGAATCAACTTTTAATTTATAATGTTATCTAGAAGAAGGTGTACAACATTAATTTTTAGAAAGTAAATTTTGAATAATATTAGAACAATGTAAATCTTTCATTTCTAATCATGTGTTTCCATTAATATCCTGTCAGTTTTTCCAAGATTCTAGTGGAAAAAGTACACTTAAAAAAATATTAACATCAATTATAAAATTAATAATGGGAATGGATGATATTAGTGAATTGTGAATAGAGTCTGTTCCAACTAAGGATCATGTGGTGAAAATAATGATGAAAACACTACTGAATGATTTTTTTAATGATTTTAGGTTTATGTTAGGGGTTTCACTTATCATATCCACCAGAATACTATGATACTATACTCAGCCTATTATTTCAAAGACCATAGTCTGTTCTTGATTTTCCTTGGATTTTAAATATTCTTAAGGTTATCATCCATAAAATATGAAATAATTACCTTTTATAAGTACATGAAGAATAAATTATATTAAACATAAATAAACTTTTTATACTAATATCTAACAATACAAATTAAAAAATATCATTTAAAAAAGAAAAAAATTAAAAATGGATAATATAAAATGAATTAAATGGAAAATCCCACATGTATTTTTGTGTCTCATATGATTTATTATACATTAAACCACATATATAGATCCATTTTGATATAATAGTCCACCTATAAATAATGTTAATGAAAATATTGGAATAAAAAACTGAGAGGGTATAAGGCTATATATACCCCATGTTATTTATTTATACTGTCAGACAAAATTTAGTTGGACTCCACCAATAATTTTTATATCTATTTTTTAAACTAAACAATAAACTTCAGTTTGTAATATAATTTAAAAAATTGTATTATTGTTTTTTTCTTCATATAATCATATTTCATTTCCTTCTTATAATCTAATATGTTTACATTGAATGAAGGAGTTATTATTAAATAAATAAAAATTAAATCATATGATATAGTTACTATAAAAATTAAATGGAAGATAGGAGAAAATTAAAAAATAAATTATAATGAAAACCCTTAAATTATGCACATCATAATGTAAAACCAACATATAAATCTACAATGATCTTTTAGAGATAATATATGATAGCACTCATGTACATCCTACAAGCTTATGCAAAAAATCTAAATAATCCGGAAGCCTTACTTACACCATTTAATAATCATGAGCCAAATCATGTATAGAGAGAAATGATAATATGGAGGTGTAAAAGGGGAAATCATATCTAAAGAGGGACTCTTCCACAATTCCATATTTAGTACTCATGGTACCAAAGTGACATAATAATTTGAAATAATAAAACATTTATTTAATTCTAAATCATAATGAATAGTATCAGAATTGATCAATTATTAAAATAACACATAGTTGGTATAATGAAGAAATGAAACATAATATGTAACAATTAAAAACATTAATAAAATCCATTATTGGATATTGCATAATTTAAATCACATATGTTCATTTTATAGAATAGTAAAATCAACTAAAACACCATTCATAAAATCATTTGATTGAAAAAGAATTATATATAAATTTCTCAATCACCTCATGTGTGTAAAAATTATTTTTCAGAAAATATTACTTGAAAACCATTAAAATAATTAGTTAATGAAAAAAATAATTCATCCAAACAACCTTTAGAAACTAATTTAATCACAAATTATTTTCAATGGTATTTTTACAGACAACTTATTCATATAAAAGCATGATATACAAAAGTAATACCAAGTAAATCATTATATATATATATATATATTATTAAAATATTTACAATAATGGAAGCCATAAATAAAAATTATAATTCCATCTAAGATAATTGAAATTTCTTCTATTTTTTGTTTGAAATTATACTTAGAAAATTAAAGAAACATCAATGTTTCAAACAAAATGATGTTAAATTTAGACACAAAATCTTGTCATAGTTAAAATTTAGAACCATTCGAAAGAGAATATGAATCGAGGTTACAAAAAAAAATTTCCAACATTTTTTCACCAAAACCCCCAATATAGTTCATTATATTTAACATGAAATTCATAAAACCAAGATTTCTATAATCCATAGATGAGATGAGGGGGTAATTAAAAAAATAAAACAACTAACTTATTAATAAAGAGGGATGAAAGATAATATTAATCCCTCTTTGTATAATTATCCCTAATTATTTTAAAATGGGAATTACATGAGAGAATAGATCACTCCCTTGAGTAATGGGTATAATCGAAAATAATTAGAAAGAGTGTTTCTTCCCCATTTACCTTGAAAATATAATAAATGATGATGATAATGATGGTATAAGGAATATCTGAATAATTTATAATCCTAAAAACACCCCATCTAGAGTTATCAATATCCTAATAATGTTATTCATCAAAAATAAGATCAATAAATATAATAACATTAACCAAATAATTTAATCTAATAAATTTAAGGAAATATTAACAACAATATTTACAGCCAAAACCTTTTCAACACTCTTAAAATTTAAAAAATTTATACCTATAATTTTCACATTTGGGATATTCAATTGTGTAATAAGACATTCCAATATATATATTTTTCATATTATTTATAATAATTCAAATATTTGTAATTTCATAAAAATACCTAATATAATTTATAAACATATTTTTTGTATGAATAAATTAAATAAGTAAAATATTATTCAAATGTTATATATCCAAAATATACTCTAAAAAATATACATATAATAATCTATTTCTCAATTAAAATTGGAGTTGAGAACACAAGACATGTAAAATAATATTATTTTTCTCAATTTATTTTTTATAATGGTTACTAGGATCATTTACCTAAACAATGGAGGAACCATACATAAATCATTATCTTATGTTTTTCGATGATGTAGGGTTACTATACATGAATTTACAAAATATGTAAAAACCCTGAATCTTTCAAAAATCAAAATTTTTAAATTTTCATTTTTAAAATATAATTATAGTTAAAATTTTTGGAAATAAATAGATAATGAGGTGTCATAATTATCACTTCCATAACAATTTATTCTCCTAAAATCACCCATAAATGAAACATTTTTTGAAGAATTTATAAAATTGAAATAATAAAATATCATCAATTTGAAAACAATACCACACAACATAATTCTATAATTATTAATGAAAATGATATCGGTTTAAAAAACTATATTTGAAAGGTCATTTCTATGTAGACAGACCCCACCATAATGAATTACAATACACTTATATTATCAATAAAAATAATTCATATATATGAATAATGTAGCACATGTAGGTACTGTCCAAAATAATTAAATACCACAAGATCACTAAATAATTTCAAAAAATTCAATAATTAAAAAAAAATCAATAATCACCCAAATATGAAACTAAAATTTATAATCTACACAAATTACATATAATTTTGTAACAAATTTATATTTTATAGGAAAACCTCCTTGAAAATAATTATTTAATTTATAAATACCATGTAGTAAATAAAATTCAAATGATTTAATTGAAAAAATTTATCTAAATAAAAACATAAATTAATTTTTATGTTATCCAAATTTTAAACAATAAATTTAGATTTAAATAATCTAACATCAAACTCAATATCAATGAAATTATAATCTGATTTGGAATAATAATAATGTTTCTAAAATATTTTTTTATTATTAGACATAAAAATCTATATAAACCTTGATTTGGAATGTTATAAAGCCTATTTAGACACAAAGATTAAATGTGTTGGTGGGTTGAAGTTGTAAAATTCAATCTAACTTATCATGTGACATTAAAGATTCCTAGGGTCCATATCCAATGCATTTAGAGGATTTTATGGTCAAGGTATCCATAAAATATAAGTTTCTAGACACCTTTCACTATTCATAGTTATTATGGACTGTTAACTAATTATACACAAACCATTCAATCTATTGTAGAAGCTTTTGTTGGATATGAATGGTTTAAAAAAATACACAATGTAACTCATAGACCTCATAGGCCTAGAGCCGGAGCATTAATTTTTTACATTGTCATAAATACATAGTATTGAATCCCAACAAACCTAAAATATTATAATTTTTGGAAAAAATATTATATGATTTATACCCATTTTTAATTGGTGATTGAAAATAAAAATCAATACATAACAAATGCTAATAAACTCTGTCCCTAAAAATAATTCCTAAAATTCCTCTTAATATCCTTAGGAAAGGAAATAAAATATGTTTGAGGTCAAATTATCAGTAAGGGTTATGTATGGTTGAAGTGAAATTTAATCAAGAAGAATAATCAATATGGTAACATAAATTATTAATCAAAAATTCCATATAGACAATTCCACAATCTTGATACGATAAATAATTACAAATATTCAATGGTTGAGAACTAAAACAAATATTCTCTGGATAATAATAACTAAAATGAAATAAATTCTTAATTATTGGAATTAATGTTATCTAAGAACATTATACCTTTAGAATCATGATATATTCTCAAGATTATTTAAAATATACTAGGAAAAAACTCTTATGACTTAGAAAACTGGTTCGTCTCCTGAGACCACTAATGAATCAATGGGACATGATTAACTAGACCTCAATCAGTTTCATGCTTGTACAATTCACTCTTCATCTACCTAATAATCTATTTAAATAATAATATGTTTTTCTTACCAAATATCTATATTGATTAAATGATACATGTTTATTAACATTTCCCTAATTTGTCAAATTATATTGATATTAAACATCATATGAAAAAAAGGAATAATGTGTAGGTAATAATAATATTGACCAAAAAAGAATATAGATATTAATAATAAAATTTATTTACAATAATCATGATATTATGGATGTTATTGTTTTAATATAATGACAACAATCGCTAATGAAAGTGATATTTCAAGGGTAACTTTTACCACTTGGTAATTTTCGATGATCTTTATGGAACATAGTTAAATAATAATTTTCTTTATAAAATGATCATTATATTATAAATTTAATGATGTATAATTTCATATATTTTTATATATATATTTATGATAAAGTAATCACATCACATTGGGGAGGTGGTAGTCCATATGGCCATGAAGGACATTATCACTTTTTTAGAGTGTGAATGGGTACTAAATAAAATGATATATTATATTAATAGAAAAGTTGTTATATCCAAAATATAATAATTATTATTTATATATCATATTACCTCCTTATATTTTAGTTTAGTGTAATCCATAATATTTTATGGATATGAAATGGAATACTATGTTTATAAAGATAGTAGGCCGCACAGACGGTTGACCATTGTTTCTATTTTGTTGTCGTATCAAAATAATAATAATAATTAAATGATATAAAAATAAATTTTAATAACCTTATATTATTTTGTTATATATATCACATATCTTCATTAAAATCATTATTAATACATTCCTGGTAAAATGTGAATTAATCACATTTTTTTAAAATATTGTAGTCTATATGTCCACAAATTATATTTTCATTATCCCAAAAAATGGAAAGCTTAATGTTATGTGTTATATAATAATTAAAAAAGAATAAATACATTATATATATAATATATATCAAATGTATGAAATTAATCATTCATTATTAACCACTATAAATTACTGTAATGGAATAAAATATTACAAGGTTTCACGAGGCAGTAGTCCACTATACACATGAATACTAATTGTGTATCCCATATGATGGATGTGTGTGTAGGTATAGGTCAGACACTTAAGAAAAAAATACCAGTATATTTATGATACTGTGATTTTTATATAAAAAATATTTAATATTAATTTATGGGGTGGAGAAAAAATTAAAATCAATGTTCTCGTGGAAGAATGTTACCTATTCTTCGGGTAACTCCTTTAGAATTATACCAATAACCATCATTAGATGGATTTATGCCAATATTTATCCTACAGATATAAGGGAAGTTATTTCAAAATACTATTTGGGTAGGACTTAGATGATCCAATGGTCATGATATATGTGAATAATTGAAGGGAGTGAATTCAATTTTATAATTGAGGAGGAGTCTCATTAATGTAAATACTAAAAGATAAAGACTAATAAGAGGAATCCCATAAATAATGTTCCAAAAATAATAATCCAAAATAGATAAAAGGGGGTATATGGTCCTAATATTTCCATCTAATAGTTTTTGGATAAGTTTCTAGTTTATTTTCCCCTTATGAATAAATTTAACCACTAAGTATACTCATTCTACCTTAATAATTGTAATTAATTTAAACTGATTTCACTACTATTTTTTTTGAAAAAAATATATTTAAATTATTATAAATAATAAAATATTGTAATTCCAAATATTAAGTCCATTTTTCCATATTCTAATCACTAATGTGGAATTAATTAATTTAAATGTAATCACAGAGACAAGATGATAACGCGGGTTTTTAAAGTTAAAAAGGCCAAAATTTTGATATTTTTAACAATATTAAATATAAAATTGATCCCTATAACAAAAATTAGATTAATAGATTTCAAATATTCCTTATGACACATCACAAAATGTTATAAATATAATTTTTCCTTGTAAATATTTTAAATGGGAATATTTTTTTAACTGAAATTCTATATTTTTTAATATTCATCAGAAATGGATCTTCACAAAAAAATACAAAAAACTCACCCTAATATTATTTTGAAATTTATAGTAAAAAAATAAGTTAATTTTTTCAATTAAAATTTATAAAATTTTGATGTATCAATTTCAAAATAGGGTAACCATTAAAAGGTGGAAAATGTCCTTTTTAGAAAACTACAATTTTTAATCGTAAAACTGGATTAATTCCTTTCTTATGCATATCATATATATTGGATGATTATCAAAAACATTTTATTAAATAATATATATATATAAATATCATTAATTTTATTCACATGTAGAGATGAATAAAATTTATTATGGTAAAATGCATCAGTGGCATAATAATGATTTTTCATTAAAACGCATCCTTTATATTTGATTTTTTTATTTACTTTTTTATTAATATGTAACCATTGAATTTAAACATATATTTTTATAATTTATTTAATTTTACACCTAAATGAAAATTTAAATGAAATGTTCAATCTTAATATATAATATAATAATATTTTAATAATATATCATTTTTCAGCAAAACATGGTCTTGCATGTCCTGAAAAGTATAAAAACGGCATTCTTGCATGTAACGTAATATAAATTATTGTTAAATTCATTAAATTATATATAAAAATTTTATTTAAAATAATAAATATATAATAATGTGTCAAGATGTTATATTCCATTCTATGTTTAGTGTTTCAGTTTTATACGTGCTATCAAATACGATGTTCTTAATTTATAAATTTGCAGTGTTACACACTAACTTTGTAAGTGATTCTATACAAACATTGTATATACATGGTTTTATTTCATAGTTTTCCAAAACATCAAAAAAAGAATGTGGTTCTATTCGAAGTTTCATGGTTTTCTTGGGAACATTGTATACACTAAAAAAACATGCACAATTCTATAAAATTCCTTACAACCTTTGTATTACATTTTTTAGAATTGTTCATGTTTTTTGTTGTATACAATGTTCCCTGGAAAACCATGCATCTTCAAATATGATGTTCTTAATTTATAAATTTGTGGTGTATAACACCAATTTTTTAAGTGTTTATATACAACCTTTGTAAATACATGGTTTTATTTCATAGTTTTCCAAACCATGAAAAAAACAATGTGGTTATATTCGAAGATGCATGGTTTTCTAGTGAACATTGTATAAATTAAAAAAACATGCACAATTCTGTAAAATTCCATACAACTTTTTAAATGGTTTTTTGGGACCCTCCGTATTCCTAAATTTGATCCAAATCATCTTTAAAAAATCATGGTCCCTAAAATCCACCATTTAGTGGGGTTTTTAACTTTAACAAATATCAATGAGTATTACTCAGGGAAGAACTTGTTTCATGAGAAAATATCATAAAATTTTTATATATATAGTGACTAAATATTTCAAAATAATTACTCACAACCAAACTCAGTCAATTTTTTTCCAATATACGTATTTAGGAATATTATATATCGTTAAGATATGAATAACATGATTTTAATATAAAGATAATGAGATAATCTAATACACATTGATTATTATCTAAACAATTCATAAAAAACTATAAGAAATACAATATACCAAACATGTAACTACTGGGGAACCTAATTATACCTAATGAAAATCAATGTGAAAACAATAAACCATTTATAACAATTTACATTTTCATCAGAATAGTGTTTTTATGTACAAAACATGAAAAAAATTATATATTCATTGGTCAATGAAACACTATATGTCTAATACTATAGAAATTTATTTTTGAAAACTCTTGCAGAACATGAAAATAAAAAATGTTTCAAATAGTTATATAATGTTCAAATAACCCATAAAATATAATTTTAAATCCAATAAATGTTTTAAACCATATAAATGAAATTTATTTAGATTTATAGACAATAAAAATAAAACATGTTTTTTATTTTTTTTAAACCATCAATACTAACGACATATTAACTAAGCATTAATTAAATATAACCATTTCCTATAAAAATTTCAATATGTTAATAGAAGAATCTGTATTGAGAAATGATTAAACCATAAGATTCACATAAAATAGTTATTTGAATGTACCTTCAATTGAAAAATTAATATAAATATCCATATGAAAGAGATAATATTTCCACTTTTAATCCTCATAGAAATATTGACTAATATAATTCCCCATCCTTAAACATTACTTAATCTTGAGTTATTTTAAGAATACACATTGAGTATCTTTTCATGTTTAGAGTTTTAGAGAATTTGATCAAAAATCATACATTACATTCCACATTTAAACAATGTGGTTACATCAAAGACAATATTCATTTTTTTCATTAAAGGACACATATTTAAAAAAACATGGATTCTTTCTTGACACATCCTCAACACTATCATCACATCATGTACCTTTCCCTTGACCTATGAAAAACATTTCAAAAACCTGGGATAAGCATATAAAGCTCAGTAAGGGATATAGAAGTACAGAAAGTAAACATTAGTCCATGTATACATTGGAATCAATTAAATCATACTTTATTCATAGAATATAAGCACTTTAACATACCTCTTGAAATTATAAGATTTATGAATAACTCATAGAAAACATAAAACATAAAGGTAACTTGAGGCATTCAAACCATTCTTACGTAGGGAGTAACCCACATTGTTATGTTTGGAATACACATCACAGTATATTCCCTAAATCTCTTCGGAAAACCATAGCATTTTACCCATTTGCATTACCCAATGTATTGGATAGCTATCATGGGCTCACCTGCCCTTATATTATCACGGAACCACCCATCTTCGTAAACAATTCCCAAGAACCATACCATAATCATATCACATTAAACATGCATAAAAAACAAAATATTTCTACATTTCAATCACAAGATATTAAAACACATTGATATAATAAAAAAATTATCATAACCATTTTCAATACCAAAATAAAAGAAAAGTAAAACATTGTAATTATTTTTCATTCAAAAAAAAGTTATGGCTTGTAGAGGAAGCGGAAATTCAAAGAATGGTCCTAGTGGCGGAGAAGTCATTGTCGCCTCATACGTACAACAAAACATTCCTTTTTTCATTTAGTAAAATTCGTCATACAAAAAATATTCCCTTTGAATAAAAGTAAATGTAAAATGGGTTTATACAATGTATAAAATAATGTTTTGTATAAAAGAAAATATGCCTCAATGAAAGGAGATTGAGATGAAGTCCCTTACCTCAGGTCCGACTTGACTAGATCGTTCTTTATTCTCATGAATAATAAATTAAAGTTAATTTCTACTTTCATAAGATACTTTTTCAAGTTTATTATTCCTTTTATATCACTTATTTCCATGTTATAAACAATATGTAATCATTTATGTTAATAATGGTCGTTTTGTCGATCATTAGTACTTGAGCCAAAAATTAACTACATATAATTACAAGTTGTTCATGTGGTAAAATATCCATTATATACAGAATTATATTCATGAGTTAGATATCATATATGTCATATATATCTATTATATACATTAATTTATAATATTACATAACATTTAGGGGTAAGAAATGAAAAGCACCGTTCATGGAGACGGTAAGCTGTACGTACGCATGAATTCTACTTTCAATTCTATTTCATAATTAATGGAATGAAATAATAATTATATAAAGGTATATTATAAATAAAGTATGATATCATATTTAATACCATTAACTCCAACCTTTATACTTCCCACATATGGCATTAACGAATCAAATCACTTTGAGGGGGAGGTAATCTACACTTCCTAAAATGAAATTATCATGTTTAACCATAATGGAAACCATAAAGGTATACCATAAATGAAAAATAAAGAATCTAAGGAATAAATAAACATAATATAAATCATATATAAATATAGTTACATATTAATGTTCACCATTAAAGGTGTTAAAAGATGATTGAACAATCATCGTTTCATGAGGCAGTAATTCGCCACCCACAGAAACAGTATGTTCATTAACCATTATACGTGAGTGTGTGTATGTGTAAATAAAATCCTTCTCATAAAAACAACCTAGTATATTTAACATACTGGTGTTGTTATAAAATAATGTAATAAAAAGAGTTTAGGGGGTTGGATAAGCAAAATAAAACAAAAGAACATAAGAGAAGACATTACCTTTTAATCGGGTAACTCCCCTTGGATTGAACCAAAAGGGTTTCATGAAGAGCTTTATGCCTAAGGTAATTCTTATATGATGAAGATAGGGCTGTGGAGAGATAAAAGGAGCAGAGTTTGGTCGAGCCAATGGTTTGATAGGTGTGGGTAAGGGGGGTAGGGGTGGGGTCCTTTTATAAGAGGGAGGAGGGGTACTCTTGGAAAGTCTTGAAATGTTACTTTATTATAAAAAGAATTTTCGGATTCTAATGGTCCCAAAATGATATATTTAGAGGATAAGGTGGTTAGGGTTCTAAATCCACCCATCCCATAGTTTTTTGACAAGTGTATGTCTTAGATTATAAATTATATTTTGATTTTATTTAAATCATTCATTAATGAGGTAATCACTACATCATCATGGTATCATAAATAAATTTATTTATATAATTTCTAAAAATTATAAAAAAATACCATGATATAGGAAATCTTTTTATATTTCCAATGAATATTTTTAGTATAAGAGATCATTTATTTAGACCATACTAATTTTTAGTTTACTTAGGTGTTACATACTTTTGTAATATTTTCCTTTCTTCAAAAATAAAATGATAAAATGTCACTATCACACAAAAGTGATTCCATGGGGTCCCAAAGTTGGAAAAAGGCTTACCATGGTCGGTAATTACACAACCAGTATAATTAGGAAAAATTTTGGGGTCATTTTATATTATTATGATATTATTTTAATACCCTTAACTACCAGATTACAAATTAATCACGATAATTAAAGATAATTATAGTCATTACTATTCATAATGTCCAAAAACAAAAGAGTCATAATTAAATAATTTGAGACTTATGATTCAAAATATGGAATCCATTTTACCAAATTCTAAACACATAAATTGCAGTTATTAATTTAAAAATAATTCTTGTTGTCAAAACAAATAGCGGTTTTTTAGAAACAATATCTATCAAAAGTTTGACACTTGATTATGTCCAATTATAAAGTAAAATTAATTAAGATAAACAAAATTGGATAAAATGGTAAAAATATATTCTAATTACCCTTGAAAACCAATCAATAAGATAATCTAATAATATAATTAAATTAGATGAAAAAGCAGTTTTGAAGTAAAATGCAGTATTTTTTACTATTCATTAAAAAATGCACATTGTCAGAAAAATACCAAATATTTATCCAGAGTATATATAAATGTCCCAATCCTAAATAATAATTTTATTTTTACAAATATATCTTATAAAATTTTAAAAATATTTATTTTAAAAATTATTTCCATCAAAAGGCGGTAAAATGTTCTTTAAAAAAATATTAGAGTATTCTATGCTTAAGATAGGATTTATTCTCATTTTAAGCCTCTAAAACACTTTCTAATTCACAAATTGACATAGATATGAAAGTACATAATTCTTTACTCACTTTGGATTTCACGAACCAGCCCGGGTACCCTGGAAACCCGATAACTAAGCCGACCCTGACATAGCTCGAAGGGCATTCCCAATCCCCACGGGTCTGCGACTAGCACCTGGCATAGTACAACATAAAAGTGGGAACTATTTTTCCACAAGAATACAGAAGCAAGAGTAAAATAAATAGTATGAAAAATAGAAGAAACACCACTGGGAGTGATGTACTAGAATACAAAGACGCATGAAATGCCAAAGTACAACAACCCAAGTACTGAAAATGTTAAAACAGTCCCGAAGTCCATAAGGACACATCTCACTAAGACTAGAGATCAAAAACTGGATCCACCTCAAAGAGGTCCCTTCCCTTTGCTCGATCCTGGAAGAAGAAAGTCTACAAATACCCAAAGGAAAAATTAGGGTGTGAGCCTATGCCCAGTAGGATACCACCAAATATTCCATAACATATGCCAAATATAGATTATCCAAAGAAAAGATTTCCATTTTCAAATAAACAGGTTTGACATTTCAAAATCATATTTTAACAAAACATGATATACATTTTCAAATGATGGAAAAAACGAATTTAAACAACGGTTTCATAAATGATGGAATATTTCAAAAATAATGAATTAAGTAAAACATTTATATTAAATAGTTTATATAAATTTAGTAGGCATTTAAGGCAGTTTAAAAGAATTAGCATACATATATATTGAAAATATAAATAAACAAGCGAGCAACATGGTCATCTGCCAAAAGGTATGATAGTATTAACCAATTATAGGATTCCGAACACTATATGTGAACTCATTAAAATGTGTATAGACACGTCCCTATGACACTGGCCAAAGGAGACTAGTCACTAACCCATCGGGGATGTGACCCACCGCAAGTATGTTTTAGAATGTTTTCATAGCGTAGAGTGTATCCAAATAACTAAATAACTACCTAAGGCTTGCATGCCCTCTTAAAAGATGGGTGAACTATTTTAAGAATGCTTAAAATATGATCAATCCCATTCTTCTATTTCAAAAAGTGCCAATTTTATTCCATTTAAAACCAAAACAGGTTTTATTCAAAACATGCCTTTTCGCAAGATAAAACCAATGGGTTTCTATCAAATCATTTTAAGCCATTTTTCATAGGTTTTAAATCCAGTCAAAACCAATTCCATCATTACACAATTAATTTCCACAATTAAATTCAACAATCTAATTGAAATCATTTCCATCAAATCCACAATTTAAATCCAACAATTTAAATTGGCCAATTTCCATAAACACACCGAATTCAATGGAATTTGGGGTTTCCTAATTCCCATGCCAAAACCATTTCAAATACGTCGACTCATTGGAATCTGGATTTTATCAATTAAATTGAAAACAAATTGAGCAAATGAATTTAAATCAAAAATTTAAATAAATCAATCAAATTCAATGATAATCAATATGGAAAGTCGGGACGGAACCACCGACCTTGATGGTTTTGACCAAGACCACAACTGTCGAGAATGCTAAAGAAAACTGGGTTGCATCTTCTAGAACCCACCTTATATCTCTTCTCCTAGAAAGATAAAGACCAAATCTCATAAAACATGGTACCACACACTTAGATCTACCCATAACGGGCATAGATCTAAGAAATCTACAGAAGATGAGAACTATATCTGAATAGATATAATAAACCAATCAAGATCGATGAAGAATGATCACATACCTCAAGAATACATCTTAGATTCACTAAGAGGAGTCTTTGGATCTCCTACAGAACAATGGGAGAACCCTCTATGACCTTAGGAGAAGAAAAATTATGATTTAGGGCCGCTTAGAAAAAATAACGAGGCACTTAAAGGCAAACCGAGTGAGATCCACAATTTAAGGATTTCTTTTAGGTGACCACAGGGTTTGGATTCACGGTTTTACAAAACGTGTGCTAACAGTGCATGAAATACTACCTCGTCCACCCTTCTCCCAAGGCTTGGCCGCACAGTTTGACAAACTGGGCACCGCCCATGTGGATGCTTCTGACCAGGTTTCAAGGCTGGGACAGTTTGGTCGCAAAACTGGTCAAACCGTGCACAAACCGTGCACAACACACTGACCTCTATATTTTCTTTAAATGGTCACCGAATCACAACCCAAGTCTTTACTCCAAAATGAAGGTACATAGAAACATTATAAAGTACCTAAAAACGTTACACGATGTTACAAACTCCCCACTATAAGATCTTTCTGTCCCCAGAAATCCTATAAAGAAACCTCCACATCAAAAATAAGAGGCCACTGATCTCTCAATAGTTCCCCCATTTCCCACATATCATGAGAATCAGAACCATGGTGCCAGGGTACACGGACCAGAGGTATCATCCTCCCACAAAGTACCTTTGTCTTAGAATCAAAAACCCTGACTCGTCAATAAGTCATAGATAAATCTGGTTCAATCTCAATATCACTCCACAACACAACATGAGATGGATCAGAGAGATACATCTGTAGCTGCGATACATGGAACACGTTATGTATTGACGTCAGTTGTGGTGGTAGAGCTAAACAGTAAGCAACTTTCCCCACAAGATCAATAACCTCAAAAGGTCCCACAAAACGAGGAGCAAGCTTCCCTTGCCTCCCAAGCCGTCGATGACCTAATCGGGGTGAATCATTCAAGAACACCTGGTCACCAACTAAGAAATCTAAAGGTTTATGGAGATGATAATCATAAGACTTGTACCGACTCTATGCGATCATCATTCTCTGACGAATCAACTGGATCTTAGCTGTCGTCTCTTGGAAGAAACTTGATCCTACCAATGAAATTTCACCAATCTCCGACCAACATAATGGAGACTTACAAGGATGGAAATACAAAGCCTCAAAAGGAGCCATTTTTATCAAAAACTGATAACTGTGGTTATATAAAAACTCAACTCGACCCAGATGATCATCCCAACTCCCACCAAATTCGAGAACACATGCGCGGAGCATATCCTTAAGGATCTGAATAGATCTCTTTGTCTGGCCATCTGACTGTGGATGGTAGGTCGTGCTCAAACAGACATGAGATCCCAATTCCTCCTGAAGGCCTCTCCAAAATTGAGAAGTAAACTGAGGATCCCTATCAGAGACTATAGTAGATGGAACTCCATGCTTAAAAACAACTTCTTTCATATTGATATTTCTCAGCTCCTCCACTTTGGTTGTATCTCGAATAGGTATAAAGTGAGCCGATTTGGTCAGCCTATTAATCACAACCCATATCATGTTTTTCTTCCTCTGGGTTTGAGGTAACCCAACCACAAAGTTCATAGATATTTCATCCCAATTCCATTTAGGGGATGGAAGTGGTTGAAGAAAACCTAGAGGTCTCTGTTGCTCGACATTCACCTACTGTCATGTATAGCAATGAGATACAAACTCAGCAATGTCTCGTCGCATACCTGGCCACCAAAACTGCCTCCACTTGTCATAGAAAATTTTTGTGGTTTCTGGGTGCACAACCCACTGAGAGTTATGGAAAACCCCCATCACATCCTTCATTGCTGATAACGGCACAACCTAATGGTTTTGATAACACAGAAAACCCTATTTGGAGAACGACCACTAGGTTTTGGTATCCCCACCATAAATAGAGTCCCTAATTCTATGGAATTCATCATCCAGTTGTTGTTCCTGAAGAATCAATTCGGGGAGAGCAGATTTCAACTGAACACTTGCTAAAGAAACTTCAATCCCCTTCCCCTAAATTCCAATATGAAACTGAGCAAAAAGATCCATAAAACTCCACTCTTATGAAGATTCTTTCACAGACTGATTTTGAAGTTTCCTGCTTAATGCATACACAATGAAATTTTCTTTCCCCGAGGTATAGGCAATGTCAAAGTCGAAAGATTGCATGTACTCCCGCATCGCCTTTGGTGAATATTAAAATCTTTTTTAGAGAATATATAACTCAGGGTCTTGTGATCTGTATACACAGTAAACCATTCTCCATAAAGTAATGTATCCAACACTTAAGAGCATGTATTACAGCTGCAAGTTCAAGGTCATGGGTAGGATAGTTCTTCTCATGAGGATTAAGCTGATAAGATCCATATGCAACAACATGATTACCCCACATGAGGACACATCCCAAACCTGATCCCGGTGCATCACATAAGACCACATAACCTATCCTTGCCTCAAAAAGAGTTTACACTGGAAGAGTAGTCAAAATATGGTTTAGCTCAACAAAAGAACTCTCGAATTTTTCATTCCAGGAAATCTTCACTCCTTTTCGAGTCAGAGCAGTCATTGGAGAAGCTAAATTTGATAAGTCTTTAACAAACTAGTGAAAATATCTTACTGAGCCCAATAATCTCTGAATCTTGAAAACATTTCATGGTTGTTCCCAAGTCATAACAGCCCTCACCTTCTCAGGATAAACTGATATTTCTTTTTTTTGACACGACATGTCCCAATAATTTCACTTCCCAAATCCAGAAAGTGCACTTTGAAAGCTTGGCATAAAGTTAGTGATTCCTTAGAATACTCATAACTATTCTAAGATGATGCACATGATCCTCCTTAGGCATGGAGTAGAAAAAAATTTCATCCAAAAAGACAACCACAAAAGTATCAAGATACTCACGCAAAACCTTGTTCATCAAATCCATGAAAACTGCAGAACTATTTGTTAAGACGAAGGGAATAACAATGTACTTATAATAGACATACCTACTCCAAAAATCGGTCTTAGGAATTTCATATTCCTTTATCCTCAACTCATGGTAACCAGATCTAAGATAACTTTTTGAAAACCACTTTTCCCCTTTCAATTGATCAAAAAAATCATCAATTATTGGTAACAGATATTTGTTCTTTATCGTAACTCGATTGAGATTTCGGTAATCAAAACATAAGCAAAGAGAAACATCAGCCTTCTTGGTGAAGAGAACTGGTGAATCTCATGGTGACAAACTCATGCATATAAGTCCTTTCTCAAGAAGATAGTCTAACTGAGACATCAATTCCTTCATTTTATCTAGATCCATTTGGTAAGAGGGAATAGAAACCAGTTGAGTACCAGGGATTAAGTCAATAGTAAAATCAACCTCTCTTACTAGTGGAAAACCAGAGATGTTAGAAGGAAAAACATCAGGAAACTCAGTGATGACTTGAGGGAGAACACCACACAATGACTCTCTCTCTAGATAAAAAGAAAAAACTGATATAACTTTCCCCAACTCTAGGAAAAAGGGTCCAAGTCTGTTTGACCTTGGGTCCCATTCTCCTTGAAAAACGAGAGGCACACCACTGGGTGTATTAATGTAGACCCATCGAGGATAACAATTGAACTGTTATTTATTGGAAATGAGCCAATCCATCCCAAATACGACGTCAAAATATTTCATGTCGAGAACCAAGAAATTACAAAAATGATCAGCATCTGATAGAGAGAAGACACAAGCAGGACTACGGAGACCCTTCTCTCTCATTGTACCAAGGGGTGTAGTAAAATCCATCGCACAGATTAAAAGTTCTATAGGTAGATTAATAATATTAACAATATGGGTTGATATAAAAGAGTGAGATGCACCAGTATCAAACAGAGTTGTCACTAAAGACGGAGCTATAGTAATGGTACCTCACACAATTGTAGGACCTGCATCAGTTACCTCTGGTGACTCTTCCACTGTGTGAAGAACCTTCATTCTGGATGCCAGTGGCTGGAACCCTTTTGTACCTGAAGCATTTGATTTCCCCATAGTTTCTGGAGGTATCTATGAAACTGTTCCACCATGTGGAGAAGAGAAGTGATGGAAGAATCTCTATAAGTGACCTAAAAATCCATAGGAGCTAGAGTTCGTTGGTACCTCAGTGAAAACCCTTTTAGAATATCCTAGATTCCCACACTGATAGCAAGTCAAAGGAGCCCCTCCTGGTGCTACCAGAGGTCTTGAATGACTTTGATGTCGAGAACTACCATAAGGAATGTCACGCTTCCGTTTTCCTTTAAAGGAACTCACACTGACACTAGGAGGGAAAAGAACCTCCTTCAACCATGACTTCTCTGCCAAGTCCGTCTAAACCATCATCACCCTATATAGCACATCAGTATAAGTGGGTAGCTTCAGTAAGAAAACCTGATAATGAATATCCGATTGAAGTCCTAACTCGAATCGTCGAGGATTCATCCTCTCATTAGATACAATATCAGGAGAAAACTGTATCATCTCAGAAAAAAGATTTGATTACTCTGTCACTATTTTGTTGGCCTGCTCAAGCTTGAAAAACTCCACATCCTTGACCAACACTATTGATTCTGGAAAGAACTTGTTAGTGTAAATAACCATAATGTCTTTCCACTCAAAACCCTCGTGTTTCACAGCCATCAGCATTATGTCCCACCATTTCCTACTTGGTCCTTCTAGTATGAAGGTGGAACACTTCTCCTCGATCTCACAAAGTGTCTCCAAGAACCCAAACAGACGTTCAATCATAATCAACCATTCCTAAGCATGTTTCGGATCAGTGGAGCATTGAAAATTGGTGGCTTCTGGCGTAGGAATTCTTTGGAATGACTTCGGAGAATGTCACTATGAGGAGCGGTAGCTGGAGTCTGAACGTGAACTAGAGGTGGTGCATGTCCCAGAACTTGGACAGTGAAAACAATCACATCAACCAGATGGGGATCTACAATAGGACTTGCCTATTGAGGTTCAGTAACATCGTCTTTTTGGATATAAGCTCCACGTCTTTTTAGAGGAATGTTGCTAGACAACACAAAAAGTCATTTGATTAACACCCAAACCAATTAACAAGGAAAACTATTCTTAAAAGAAGGATACCAAGATTTTTATTCCACTATAAACAAATCAAAACAGAGAAAATAATAGAACTAATCCACAAGTCATATTTCCCTAACCAACCCTAGGGACTTAAGGTTTATTGTGGTGAGAGCTGGCCATGCAATCAATCACAACTAACTCCTATGTCCCGACAAGAAAACTCAAATTCATAATATTAACAAGGCAAGATTCTTAACCTCGTTCGGATACCATTTTGTCATGAACCAACCCGGGGACCCTGGTAACCCAATAAACGAGCCAGCCCTGACATAACCTGAAGGTCATTCCTGATCCCCCCCGAGTTGGCGACTAGCACCTGGAATCATACAATAAACAAGTGGGAATGATTTTACCACAAGAATGCAGAAGCAAGAGTAAAATAAACAGTATGAAAAACAGAAGAAACTCCACTAGGAGTGATATACCAGAATACAAAGAGGCATGTTATGCCAGAGTACTATAACCCAAGTACTAAAATGGGACAAACCGTCACAAAGTTCTTAAGGACACATCTCACAAAGACCAGAGGTCAAAACCTGGATCCACCTCCAAGAGGTCCCTTCCCTTTGCTCGATCCTGGAAGAAGAAAGTCATCAAACACCCAAAGGAAAAAAGTAGGGTTTGAGCCTAAGCCCATTAGGATACCACCAAAGATTCCATAACAGATGCCAAATATAGATTATCCAAATAAAATCTTTCCACTTTCAAATAATCAAGTTTGACATTTCAAAATCATATTTTAAAAAAACATGCTATAGATTTTCAAATGATGGAAACAACCAATTTAAACAAAGGTTTTACAAATGCTGGAATATTTCTAAAACAATGGCCTAAGTAAAAAAATTATATAAAACAGTTTATGTATATTCAACAGGCATGTAAGGCAGTTCAAAAGCACTGTCATACATTTATATCGAAAATATAAATAATCACGTGAGCAATATGGTCATCTTCCAAAAGATATGATAGTATAAACCAGTTATAGGATTCCACACTCTCTATGTGAACTCAGCAAAATGTGTATACACACGTCCCTACGACACTAGCCAAAGGAGACTCGTCACCAACCCATCGGGGATGTGACCTACCACAAGTATGTTTTAGAATGTTTTCATACCATAGAGTGTATCAAAATAACTCACTAACTACCTAAGGCTTTCATGTGCTCTTAAATGATGGGTGACCTATTTTATGAATTCTTAAAATACGATCAATCCCGTTCTACTATTTCAAAAAGTGCCAATTTCATTCCATTTAAAACCAAAACAGGTTTTATTCAAAACATGCCTTTTCACAAGATAAAACTAATGGGTTTCTATCAAATCATTTTAATCCATTTTTCATTGGTTTGAAATCCATTCAAAACCAATTCCATCATTACACAATTCGTTTCCACAATTAAATTCAACAATCTAATTGAAAACATTTCCATCAACTCCAAAATTTAAATCCAAAAATTTGAATCAGAAAATTTCTATTAACACACCCTATTCAATGGAATTGGGGTTTTCTAAATTCCCATGCCAAAACCATTTCAAATACCTTGACTCATTGGAATCTGGTTTTTATCAATTAAATTGAAAGCAACATGAGCAATTGAATTTAAATCAATAATTTAAATAAATGAATCATATTCAATGATAATAAATTTGGCATGTTGGGACGGAACCACCTACCATTAATGGTTTTTACCAAGACCACAACGGTCGAGAACGCTCAAGAAAATCTGTTTTCTTCTTCAAGAACCCACTTTAGAACTCTTCTCCTAAAATATCAAGACCAAATCTCATCAAACATGGTACCACACACTTAGATCTACCAATAACGAGCGTAGATCTACGAAACCTAGAGAATAGGAGAAGTATATCTAAGTGGATCTAAGCAAACAATAAAAAACGATAAAGAATGACCACATACCTCATGAATCCAGCTTCGATTCACCAATAGGAGTCTTTGGATAGCCTCTGGAATGATGGGATAACCCTCTCTGACTTTAGGAGGAGACAAATCCCGAGTTAGGGCCACTTGTGAGGAAAAATGAGGTAGTTAAATACAAAATCGAGCGAGATCCATAATTTAAGGATCTCTTTTAAGTAACCGCAGGGTTTGACTTCATTGTTTTACAAAACATGTGCTAACTGTGCATGAGCTACTACCTTAGCCACCCTTCTCGCACGACTTGGCCGCACGGTTATAAAAATCGTGCGCTACCTGTGCGGAAGCTTCTGACCAGGTTTCAAGGATGGCACAGTTTGGTCTCATTGTTTGTCAAACCATGCACAAACCATGCACAACACAATGAACTCTAGTTTTTCGTTAAAAAGAAACCCAAACGCAACCAATGTCTTTACACCAAAATATAAGTACATGAAAACATCAAAAAGAACATGAAAACGTAATATGATGTTACAGCCTCCCCACCATAAGATCTTTCTGTCCCCAGAAAGACTATGAAGAAACCTCCACATCAAAAATATGAGGCCACTGATCTCTCATTAGTGCCTCCCTTTCCCACATATCATGATAATTTTAATCATGCTTCTAGAGTCCACTGACCAGAGGTAACATCCTCCCAAAAAGTACCTTGGTCTCAGAATCAACATCCCAGACTGGTCATTCAGTCACAAATAAATTTGGTTCAATCTCAAGACCACTTCACCTCACAATATGAGACGGATCAGAGTGATACTTCCACAGCTGTGATACATGGAAGATGTTATGTATTGACGTTAGTTATGGTCATAGAGCTAAACGTTAAGAAACATTCCCCACAAGACCAATAACCTCAAAAGGTTCCACAAAACAAGGATTAATATTCCCTTGCCTCCCAAGCCATCAATGACCTAATCGAGCTGAAAATTTCAAGAAAACCTGGTCACCAACTAGGAAATATAAAGGTTTGCAGCGATGATCAACATAAAACTTGTACCGAATCTGTTCTGTCAACATTATCTAATGAATCAACTGGATCTTAGCTATCGTCTCTTGGAACAAACTTGGTCCTACCAATGAACATTCACCAATCCTTGACCAACATAATGGAGAGTAACAAGGACGGCCATACAAAGCCTGAAAAGGATACATTTCGATCGGAGACTGATAACTATTGTTATAGGAAAACTGAACTATCCCCATATGATCATACCAACTCCCACCAAAATCGAGAACACTTGCACGGAGAATATCCTCAAGGATTTGAATAGCTCTCTCTGTCTGGCCATCTAACTGTGGATGGTAGGTCATGCTCAAATGGACATGAGATCCCAGTGCCTCCAAAAGGCCTCACTGAAAGTGAGAAGTTAATCGAGATTCCCTATCAGAGACTATAGCATATGGAACTCTGTGCAAACAAACAACTTCTTTCACATAGATATTTCCCAACTCATCCTCTTTGGTTGTATCTTGAATAGGTATAAAGTGATACGACTTGGTCAGCCTATTGATCACAAGCCATATCGCGTTCTTCTTCCTCTAGGTTTGAGGTATCCCAACCACAAAGACCATCAAGATTTCATCCCACTTCCATTTAGGGACTGGAAGTGGTTGAAGAAAACTCGAAGGTTTCTCGTGCACAGATTTCACCTAATGGCATGTATAGCAACGAGATACAAACTCAGAAATTTCTCATCTCAGACCTGGCCACCAGAACTGCCGCCACATGTCATAGAACATATTTGTGGTTCCTGGGTGCACAACCCACTGAGATTTATGAAAAACCCCCATCACATCATTCCTTTATGATAACGGCACAATGTAACAATTTCGATAACACAGAACACCCTCTTTAGAAAATGACCACAGGGTGTCGGTCTCCCCACAATAAATATGAATACATAATTCTATGGAATTCATCATCCTGTTGTTGTTCCTAAAGAATCAATTTGAGGAGAGAAGAATTCAACTGAACACTGGATAAAGAAACTTCATTCCCCTTACACTGATTTCCAATATTCAACTGATAAAAAAGAGCCATTTAAATCCACTCTTCTGAATATTTTTTCACATATTGAGTTGTAAGTTTCCAGCTTAACACATCCACAATGAAATTACATTTCCCCGGGGTATTGGTAATGTCAAAGTCGAAAGATTGAAGGTACTCCACCCAACTCCTTTGGAGAATACTCAAATATTATTGAGAGAAGATATAACTCATGCTCTTGTGGTCTGAATACATAGTAAACCTTTCTCCATAATGTTAATGTATCCAACAGTTAAGTGTGTTCAATACGGATGCAAGTTCAAGGTCATGGGTATGATAGTTCTTCTTAGGAGGCTCAAGCTGACGAGATCCATATGCACAAACATGATTACCCTGCATGAGGACACATCCCAAACCCGATCCTGATGCCTCAAAGAAGACCACATAACCTATCCCAGCCTCAGGAAGAGTTAACACTGGAACAGTAGTCAAAAGACGCTTCATCTCAATAAGAGAACTCTGACATTTTTCATTCATGTAAAAGTTCAATCCTTTTCGAGTCAGAGTAGTCATCAGAGAAGCTAACATTGAGAAGTATTTAACAAACCACTGATAATATCCTGGTAATCCCAAGAAGCTCCAAATCTCGAAAACATTTTGTGGTTGTTCCCATGTCATAACAGCCCTCACCTTCTTAGGATAAACTGACATTCCTTTTTCTGACAGGACATGTCCAAAGAATTTCACTTCCTGAATCCAGAAAGTACACTTGGAAAGCTTGGAATGAGCATGGTGATTCCTTAGAAGACTCAGAACTGTTCTCAGATGATGCACATGATCCTCCTCAGATATGGAGTAGAAAAAAATTTCATCCACAAAGACAACCACAAAAGTATCAAGATAGTCACGCAAAACCATGTTTATCAAAGCCATGAAAACTGCAGGATCATTTGTTAAGCCGAAGGGCATAACAAGGTAATCATAATGGCCATACCTACTCCGAAAAGCAGTCTTAGGAATGTCAGATTCCTTTACCCTCAACTGATGGTAACCAGATCGAAGATCAATTTTTGTAAACCACTTTTCCCCTTTCAATTGATCAAACAAATCATCTATTCTTGGTAACAGATATTTGTTCTTTATCGTAACTCGATTGTGATTTTGATAATCAATATATAAGCGAAGTGAACCATCAGCCTTCTTGGCGAAGAGAACTAGTGCTACCCAAGGTGACACAATCGGGCGTATAAATCCTTTCTCAAGAAGATAATCTAACTGAGATATCAATTCTTTTAGATCAGCTGGATCCATTCGGTAAGAGGGAATAGGAACCTGTTGAGTACCAGGCATTAAGTCAATAGTAAAATCAACCTCTCTTACTAGTGGAAAACAAGAGAATTTAGAAGGAAACACATCGGGAAACTCAGCGACAACTAGAATAAGATCAGCACAAAATGAATCTCTCTCTAGATCAAAAGAAAACACTGATATAACATCACCCAACTCTGGGAAAAAGGGTCCGACTCTACTTGACCATGGGTCCCATTATAGAGACCATAAAGTTAACATACATGAACATTACATTACTTTTTCGGAATACTTAATACATAACAAAAAATAGACACACAAGGACCGTAATAGTTTAGTGTCTTTGGAAACTTGGATATAAACATCTAATCATGTTGAAAGATCTTCAAAATCTCCCATAATGATATTCACCTTTTTGTTTCCTTACCTAAAACCTTTCTATATATCCTGAGAAAAATAAAACATAAAAAGGGTGAGCTCAAATGCTCAGTAAGGGAAAACATAGTGAACATAAAACAATCCATAAGCATTTGAAAGAAAAAACGTGAACATGAAATCTAAACATTAAAACCTTGAGCAAAGACATAAATCTTGGAAGTACGTACGACATTATCATAAAGGAACATCAATAATGATTAAATAGCATGGGTATAAAACATATAATTGTGGAAACCATTCAGCACTTGTTATGATTTCAATAGTACCCAAGGCATTTCTACCAATACCATCTTAGTGGACATAGTCCCTTTCAGAATCGAGTTCACTCCCCGTTTTAGTCCTATAACATTGAACCAGATTAACTTACCGTTCTAGCCACGTCTATCTCATGAGATATAAATCATTATCCAATGCATTGGAGATAGATATAGGTCCCACCCATCTCATAATGAAATCATTCTTACTAGTGCCACAAAAATAAACATACATCATTCATAATAACCCAACGAATAAAATGGGTTTCATAAACATCATCCCATCATCGCATAATCTATATAAAAGAAATGGATATCATAAAAGTGAAACCATGTAAATCATAGAGGCATTATACTTGAAACATACACATATGAAATAATGTCATCTTATATGGAAAATGGTTTTGATAAAACACTTGAAATGAATTCTTGAGGAAAATATCCTTTCTTCTTCAAAATCATTTTATTTTCACAAAATTCCATGCACTTTTAAAATAAAAGGGTATTTTTGAAAATAATCATGAAAACTTGTAGAGGATGATTTATTAAAATTAGGGGTTATGAAATCGTAAAAATCCATTCACGCTGTATAAGTTAAAAATAACATTCTTCTCGTACTTTTGTCAGAAAAGTCAAAATGTACCTCGTATGGTAAACAAAAGAAAGATTCCTTCCAAACCTTGTGGTAAAAGTCAAAAAAGGTAAAAAATGACTCTAAAAATACATGGAAGAATAATAACATTTTATGAAACCATTTTTATAAAACATGTACATGGATGATAAACATAACCCTAGTAAATACTTACGAATAAACATTCTTAGATAAGAATGAGATTGGGATAATTATCCCTTACCTTAGGTCCAATATACTTCGTATGGATCCTAACCTCAGTTATATTGATTTAAATAATGTCATTGACTTATTAAATAATCATATTCATTGTTATGATGTCATATATGTTTCCCTTATGACTTTATATTACCCGTTATTTTGTAAATTCCATGTAAAAGCAGTGTTTTGGGTATAATCATTTCATTCGTCGTATGTGTTTCAACTTGTAGTTCTTGATATTATTACATATATCCTTATTAAAATAATTCCAGAATGTAAAAAATTATTTATATATAATATATATTCATCATATACATATATATTATAGATCTATAAAAGGAATGAATAACATCGTTCATGGAAACGGTAGGTCGTACGTACGCAGGAATGTTGTTTTTGTTTCCTTATTGAATTGAATGAAACTAAATAGATGACATACCTATATATATACATAAATCCAGTATAATTATTATATCATATATTTCATTGTTATTCATTATATATACTTTATAATCATTCTTTAATGGTTCATCATGGAAAATGAATCTCATTGCGTTCATGGAGACGGTAGTCCATACGTACGCACGAGCGATGATATCAATGCCATGATCGTGGAAATGTATTGGAGTGTATGTATACTATTTCAGAATCAATATAACATTACAATAATCATATATATTCATTATTTACACCATTACACCCATCCAAGTAAGGTGGTGGTGGAAAATAGATTACACCACGGCATGGAGACGATATTCCGTACGTACGCACGCGCTGTGATTTTGTTTTCCGTAGGATGGATAAATGGTGAAATATGTTTGTTTCATACTTATAATAACATATCAGTATATGAGTGATACTGATGTTATTACTTCATAATGAAATAACTAAAGAAGAAGAAGTAGAAGAAGAAATAAAGTTGAAATAATCGGTAACGGACATTACCTCTTCTTTGAAGCGCCTCTTTGAGACCTCCTCTTGGGGCACTAAAATTGGCCTTTGAAGAATACCAGGACCTCTCGGATGTTTCTAGGGATGTGTTTAAATGAAATGGGTAGGGTTTGTCCGAGATTGAAGGCTCAAATTGGTCTGAGGAGGAGAGGTAGGAGGAGCCCTTTTATAAGGGAGGAGAGGGGCACCTTTGAAAATATAAGAAATATTAGTTTATATTAAATATCAACCCCACATAAAAACATCCAAAATGTCTCATATCCGATTATTAGATGAGATAGGATTGTAATCTCATCAACCAATAACATTTATAATTGTTAAGAATTTATTTTAAACATTATCAACTTGATTTATTTTTATTTATCAATTTTATTTTATTTGTTGTAATAACATTATAAATTTTAAATTATAATAAATAATTATTTATTTGTTGTGAATTTTCCATAATTGTATAATTTATAACATTTTAGACCATATAAATTTAAATTTATAATTTTTAAATATTTTAGTGATTTTTAAACAATTTTATAATATGTTATTTTTATAAATTAACAATAATGTCAATTTTGACACTATTCATTTATTTGAATTTAAATAAACAATATACAGAATATATGTTTGAAATAAATGGTTTAATATATTCATAACATGTCATATTTATCTAGAAAATTATTTTAGTACATTAAATAGTTCATATTATATTTATTTTAATATTTTTAAAACCATTTATTTGATATTTCTCTTAATAAAATAATTTCAACATCACTATTATGTCACCTTTAATGATAATTATTTAATCCCTAAAAATTATAAATAAATTCATATGATGTATCTAATTTTATTTGATTTCTGGAGACTATTCATTTTCGATGTTTCATGAAGTTTATCACTAAATTAAAATTTATATTCTTATAAGATTTAAAAGAGTGACATGTTGTCACTTTCTTTTGTTTTAATAATAATTATATTTTTTCATGGTCAAAATTCCATGAAATGAATCTATTATGACCCTTAGGTGATATGGGTCAACTTATATTCATCCAATATGATTTTTTAAAGTGTTAGGGTAATTTTATAATCTTATTTTTACCCTTAATTACCCAATTTACCTTTAAATATGGTAAATAAAATTTATCGTAGTTACTATTCATAATGCCCAAAAATAAAAAGTAGATTAGTAATATAATTTGGACCCACTGATTCCAAATATGGAATCCATTTTTCCAAATTCAATATAAAAATGTTTTAGAAATTAAATTAAAATTAATCCCATTGTCGAAAGAAAACGTGTTTTTGTTTAAAACATTTCAAAAGATTAAATTGATTTAACCTACGAATTCAAGGTAAAATAAATGCTGATGACATACCTTATATTAAATGTTAAAAATATATTCTATTTATACTTTAAAAAAAATAAATATTATAATTTAACAATATAATTATTACGATGAAAAGAAGTTGTTTTTAATTAAAATATAGCATGTTTGTACTATTCATTAAAATATGAATGATGTCAGAAAAATATCAAAACTTTATCCAATGTAAATTTCAATATCATGATTCAAAATAAGATTTTTATTTGCAAAATTTAACTTATAATCATTCCAAAAACTAGATTTAATGTGGGTGCGTCATTAAAAGGCGGCAAAACTGCATTTTTTTAAAAATACTTATTTTACCCAAAAAAATTATTTTGTTCACAAACCATGTTCTATAAAATGATTAAGATGAAATAATAATGTTATAACATTAAAAATTTAGTTAATACTATTCATAACGGCTAGTTCATAATAATATTATAACCATATATCATTGTTTAGTGAAACCTGATATTGCATACAACACACGCTACCGAGGAAAGTCGTGATTGCGTGTAATGCAAGCCAAGTCAGGGTTGCGTGTAGTACAATCTCCCTTTGGTGTAGCGTATAACATAATTCAAAAGTTATTTCATTTATACATTAAAAAAAATCTATACTTAATGTTTCATTGAATAATTTCTACAAAACGAACATGAAATTGTGTGTATCATGAGCCAAGAATAGTTTTGCATATACGGAAAGCTAATACGGTGTCGCGTATAGCACAAGAAAATTTTGGTGTAGTGTACAACACAAGACATCAAAAAAATTTAAACAATATTCTTCATAAAATTTTGGGGTGTCACATTTTACCCCCCTTAAAATGAATTTCGCCCTCGAAATTCTTCGGGGTTATAAATCGTTTACTATTCATTGAAACCCACATCGAAAAAAGGAATACTAAAACTTAATTTTAAAAACTAAAGTATAAAATGTAATGATTACCCAAAGTAACTCATCATTGGGTTTCCATATAGGAGAACATAGGTGGAAATATGGATATTGAAGAAAAATCTAAGCATAAAGTTCTGATGGAGAGTGATAGAGAACATCGCTATGAAAAAAGCCAACAATCACAAATCCATTGATTTGTGATGATCTAAGGTAACATCTCATTCATCGGATATAAGAGAACTAGGAAAACATTTTTGGTTTTCAATATCATTTCCCTAAAGTTGAAAATTTTGAATTAGAAAAAATAATTGCTTGATTTTCGCACAATCTCACTATTGTTTGTGATTTGAACAATTTCCACTTCATATCTTAAAGAAATGAAGTTGAATTTTTTATTCGTGAAGTTTTAATAGATCATGTGATAGAATGATGGGTTATTCCATCTGTTTCAAACAAAAGGTTAGAAAAAGTTATCAAATATACATAAGTCTATCTATGGTGAGGTTAATCATATACGATTCCAAAAATGAACTTATACTTCATATATCATACCGCTTAATAAAATAAAACTAGTTTCTACTAACTAGGGACTTCCTGTAGGATAGTGGTATGCGATAAAGGCCAGTCGCACTTCAGTTGTGGGTTCGATTCCCACAGCCTTGTCCAACTCGATGGGTTGTCACCCGTCCTGCAGGTTTTCCTTTTTCTAAAATTACATCTTTATGACATTCCATCAATAATATCGAAAAAAGTTCTCGCCTTAAACTAACTTATGTTCAAAATAATCCATTTCAAATATTTAGGCTTATCCAAAATACTTATTTTCATGCTTTTAGTATATAGAAACAAATTACTAGAAATGTCATCTACCGAGCATGTGAATACCGTCATTTATCCCTGATATATCTTGTTGATCACATTCCAATCATGTGAATTTCTTAATCATGTATTCTCTTGAAAAAAATGAATACCCATTTAACCTTAGTGAAAACGTGAATGCCGTCAAAATTTAACTCTTTCCACATAACAAAATCCAAAATTTCTATATACTAAAACCATGATATCCCTTTGTGCTTATTTTAGTCATGATCTCATGATTACAATCATAGTATTTTCTCCTTATCCCTTCAATATGTGCATTTCATCTGTTTTCCAAAAATATATCAATCACCTTTTCGTGGTTACCAGTACCATATAATAATTGAAAAAAAATACATAGATATTCCAAAATTCCACAATACCATAAATGAGATTCCTTGATACTATTTTGACATCCCATTACATAACCACTTAATCATTACACAACATCATTTTCATACTCAACATCACAAATAGTGATCACATGAGACTTCCCTTTATCCGTTTCATTAGGAGGTTGCTCACGTTGATCATCATTAACCCATGGATTAGGGCATTTATTAGCGTAATTCCCTATTTCCTTGCATTTGAAGAATTGATGTGTTGGTGGAGAGTTCTCTGTAGCCTTTTCTCTATTCACGTCATTAGAAACCTTTTTCTCATTACTTCTACAATCAATTGTTGAATGACCTTCTTTTCCACACTTAAAACATTTTCTACTACCTTCTAGGCAATCTACACCATGCATCCTTCCACACTTTGAACATAAAGAAACATTCATCTTCTTTTCACCATTGTTCTGAGATTTCTCCTTGAACTCCATCTTTCATTTCATGTCAAAACCATGAGATGGATATATTACACCAACTTCCAGTTCTACCTTGATAGAACAACGCACAATTTCTTCATAGCTACTGAAGTCTCTTATAGCTAATGCCCTTCGAAGACTTGGTTTTAAGCCACTGAAAAATCGATCAACTTTACTTTCAGGTTGGATGATAAAGCCATATGCATACCTTTAAATTCATGTAAAATTTTCTTCGTAGATACCAAAAGATTCATCAACCTTCTGCTTAAGCTCAAGAAACTCCTTTCCATCTTTGTTCGAAGAATACGAGGGAAGTACTTACTAAAAAACAAGTTCTTGAACTCATCTCATTCCATGGACTCGATTTCATCTCTTTGCCTCGTATTCTTGAAAAGATTCCACCATTGATCATCATCACCTTCCAAACGATATACTGCTAAGATGAATTAATCATGCTCAGAACATTGTAGAACTGAAAATATCTTTTCAGTGGTACTGATCCATTGTTCAGCCACCAAGGGATCAGAAGACCCACTGAATGAAGGTGGATGTTGCCTCATGAAGGATTCAACAGAATGTTGCTCCTTTCTCTCCTCATTTTGATGTAAAGAATGATTAATAGCTTCTGTAAGTATAGAAATAAGATTTTTCACTCCATCTCCCATGAAATTGGTTTGTTCAGGAAGAAAATCATTTCATTTTCCATTACATTGATCAACAGGGTTCTTTCGGGTTCCAGACATTGTCTAAAACCGAAAAATAATAGTGTGAGAGTAAAATACCATGCTAGGGAGAACAACATAATAAAGGGGGATTAACTTCAATATATAACATCTTAGGATTAATTCTAAGATTGTTAGTGCAATTCTAGGACTATAACCTATATGTATACTTAACCTTAGGTACATCCCTAGACATACCTTTGAAATATCTCTAGGGATCTCACTAAAGCTCTCGCATCCTATTTTCCAAAGGATGACTAAACATTTCCTCTAATACAAACTGTAGAGACCCGAAACTTGACGTACATGGACATTACATTACTTTTGGGGAATAATAAATTCATAATAAAAAATAGACACACTAGGACCATAATAGTTTAGTGTATTTGGAAACTCAGAATATAAACATCTAATCATGTTGAAAGATCTTCAACATCTCCCATAATGTTCTTCTCGTTTTTTTCCATACCTAAAACCTTTCTTTATTTCCTGGGAAAAATAAAACATAAAAATGGTGAGCTCAAATGCTCAGTAAGGGAAAACATAGAGAACATAAAACAATCCACAAACATTTTAATGCAAAAACTTGAACATGAAATCTAAACATTAAAACCTTGAGCAAAGACATTAATCTTGGAAGTACGTAAGGCATATATCATAAAGGAACATCAATCACGATAAAATGGCATGGGTATAAATCATGTAATTGTGGAAACCATTCAACACTTGTTATGATTTCCATAGTAGCCAATGCATTGCTGCCAAGACCATCTTAGTGGACAAAGTCCCTTTCTGAATCGAGTTCACTCCTCGTTTCAGTCCTGTAACACTAAACCAGATTAACTTACCATCCATCCATGTCTATCTAAGGAGATATAAATCTTTACCCGATAAATTGGAGAGAGATATAGGTCCCACCCATCTCATAATGAAATCGTTCTTACTTGTTCCACAAAAATAAACATTCATCATTCATAATAACCCAACGAATAAAATGGGATTCAAAAACATCATCCCATCATCACATAATCCATATAAAAGAAATGGTTATCAAAAAAGTGAAACCATGTAAATCATAGAGAAATTATACTTGAAACATACACATATGAAATAATTTCATCTTATATGGAAAATGGTTTTGATAAAACACTTGACATGAATTCTTGAGGAAAATATCCTTTCTTCTTCAAAATCATTTTCTTTTCACAAAATTCCATGCACTTTTAAAAGAAAAGGGTTTCGTTGAAAATAATCATTCAAACTTGTAGAGGAATATTTATGAAAATGAGGTGTTATGAATCCGTAAAAATCCATTCACGCTGTATAAGATAACAATAACATTCATCTCGTACTTTTTTCGGAAAAGTCAAAAAGTATCTCGTATGGTAAACAAAAAAAAAGATTCCTTCAAAACCTTGTTTTAAAAGTCGAAAAAGGGTAAAAATAACTTTAAACATACATGGAAGAATAATAACATTTTATGAAACCATTTTTGGAAAACATGGACATGGATGATAAACATAACCCCAGTAAATACTTACGAATAAACAATCTTGGATAAGAATGACCTTGGAATAATTATCCCATACCTTAGATCTGATATGCTTCATATGGATCAGAACCTCCTGTATATTGATTTAAATAATGTAATTTACATATTACATAATCATATTAATTGTTATGATATCATATATTTTTCACTTATAACTTTATATTACCCATTCTTTTGTAAATTCCATGTAAAACCAGCATTTTGGGTAAAATCATTTCATTTATCGTATGTGTTTTGACTTGTCATTCTTGATATTATTACTTATATCCTGATTTAAATAATACAATAATGTAAATAATGATTTATATATAATATATATTAATCTTATACATATATATTATAGATCGATAAAAGGAATGAAATACACCGTTCAGGGAGACGGTAGGCCGTACGTACGCATGAATGTTGTTTTCGTTTCCTTTTTGAATTGATTAATATTAAATAGATGACATAAATATATATATATATACATAAATCTAGTATAATTATAATGTCATATATTCCATTATTATTCATTATATATACTTTATAATCATTCTCGAATGGTTAATCATGGAAAATGAATCTCATCGCGTTCGTGGAGACGGTAGTCCATACTTACGCATGAGTGATGATATCATTCCCACGATCGTGGAATTATATTGGAGGGTATGTATAATATTTCAGAATCAATATCACTTTACAATAATCATATATAGTAATTATTTACACCATTATACCCATCCAAGTAAGGTGGTGGTGGAAAATTGATTACACCATGGTGTGGAGACGATATTTCGTATGTACGCAAGCGTGGTGATTTCGTTTTCCGTAAGATGTATAGATGGTGAAATAGGGCTGTTTAATAATTATAATAAAATATAATTATATGATTGATACTGATTTAATTACTTCATAAAGAAAAAACTAAAGAATAAGAAGTAGAAGAAGAAATAATGTTGAATGAATCGGTAACAGACATTACCTCTTCTTTGAAGCGCCTCTTTGAGGCCTCTTCTTAGGCCACTAAAATTGGTTTTTCAAGAAGAACAGGACCTATAGGATGTTTATAGGGAAGTGTGGAAGTGAAATGGTCAGGTTTTGGCCGAGCTTGAAGGCTCAAATTGGTGCGAGGAGAAGAGGGATGAGGTGCCCTTTTGTAAGGGAGGAGAGGGGCACCTTTGGAAATATAAGAAATATTACTTTATATTAAATCCCAACACCACTTAAAAACTTCCAAAATGACTCATATATAAATATAGATGATAAAGGGTTGTAATATAATCAACCAATAAAATTTATACATGTTAGGAATTTATTTTAAACATTATCAACATTATTTATACTTATTTATCAATTTAATTTTATTTGTGGTAATAACATTATAAATTATAAATAATTATAAATAATTACTTATTTTTTGTGAATTGTACATAATTGGATAGGTTATAACATTTTAGACAATATGTATTTAAATTTATAATTTTTAAATATTTTTTTGATTTTAAAACAATTTTATAATATGTTATTTTTGTAAAATAACAATATTGTCCATTTTGACACTATTCATTTATTTGAATTTAAATAAACAAAATACCGAAGATATGTTCGAAATAAATTGTTTAATAGATTCCTATCATGTCATATTTATCTATAAAATTAGTGGAGCACATTAAATAGTTCATATAATATTTATTTTAATATTTTTAAAACCATTTATTTGAGATTTCTCTTAATAAAATAATTTCAACATCACTATTATGTCACCTTTAATGATAATTATTTAATCCCTATAAATTATATATAAATTCATATGATGTAGATAATTTTATTAGATTTCTGATTACTATTCATTTTAGAAGTTTCATGAAGTTTATCACTTAATTAAAATTAATATACTTATAATATTTAAGAGAGTGACATGTTGTCACTTTCGTTGGTTTTACTAATAATTATATTATTTCACAGTCAAAATTCCATGAAATGAATCTAGAATGACCCTTACGTGATATGGGTCTTCTTTTATTCAAACAATAGGATTTTGTAAAGTATTAGGGTAATTTTATAATCTTATTTTTACCCTTAATTACCTGATTTACCTTTAACTATGGTAAATAAAATTTAACGTAGTTGCTGTTGATAATGACGAAAAATAAAAAGTAGCTTATTAACATAACATGGACCCACTGATTCGAAATACGGAATCCATGTTTCCAAATTCACTACACAAAAGTTTCATAAATTAAATTAAAATTAATCTCTTTGTCGAAACAAAATGGGTTTTTGTTTAAAACATTGCAAAAGATTAGATTGATTTAACCTACGAATTCAAGATAAAATTAATGATAATGACATACATTAAATTAAATGGTAAAAATATATTCTATTTATACTTTAAAACCATTCAATATTATAATTTAACCATATTATTATTACGATGAAAAAAAGTCGTTTTTAATTAAAATATTGCGTGTTTTTACTATTCATTAAAATATGAAAGTTATCAGAAAAATATCAAAACTTTATCCAATGTAATTTTTATATCCTCATTCATAAGAAGAAGTTTATTTTGTAAAATTTAACATATAAAAATTCCAAAAACTAGATAACAAGTGGGTGCACAATTAAATGGCTAAAAAACTGCATTTTTTGAAAAATACTTATTTTACCTAAAAAATATATTTTGTTCACATACCATGTTATAGGAAAAGTGTAAGATGAAATAATAATGTTAGAACATTAAAAATTTAGTTAATACTATTCATAATGGCTAGTCCATAATAATATTATATCCATATATCATTTTTTAGTGAAACCTGATATTGCATACAACACACACTATCGAGGAAAGTTGCGATTGTGTGTAATGCAAGCCAGGTCAGGGTTGCATGTAGTGAAATCTCCCTTTATTTTTGCGTATAACATAATTCAAAACTTATTTCATTTATACATTAAACAAAATCTATACTTAATGTTTCATTGAATAATTTCTACAAAACGAACTTGAAATTGTGTGTAACATGACCCAAGAATTGTTTTGCGTATACTGCAAGCTAATACGATGTCACGTATAACACAAGATAATTTTGGTGTAGCGTACAACACAAGACATCAATGAAATTAAAAGAATATTCTTTATAAAATCTCGGGTTGTTACACCCATTCTCCTTGAAAAACGAGAGACACACCACTGAGTGTAGTAAGGTAGACCCGTTGAAGATAAAAATTGATCTGGGCTTTATTGGAAATGAGCCAATCCATCCAAAAAATGACGTCAAAAGATTTCATGTCGAGAACCATGATATTCCATGAATGATCAACATCTGATAGATATAAGACACAAGAAACACTATGAAGACCCTTCTCTCTCATTGTACCAAGGGGTGTAGTAATATCCATTTCACATGATAAAAGTTCCATAGGTAGATTAATAAGATTAACAATATGGGTTGAAATAAAAGAGTGAGATGAACCAGTATCAAAAAGACCTGTCACTAAAGATGAAGTTCTAGTAATGGTACCTCTCACAGTTGCAGGACCTGCATCAGCTACCTCTGGCGACTCTTCCACTGTGTGAAGAAGCTTCGTTCTGGATGCATGTGGCTAGAACCCTTCTGTACTTGAATCATTTGATTTCCCCGTAGTTTCTGGAGGTTCCGATGAGCATGTTCCACCACGTGGAGTAGATAAGTGATGGAAGAATCTCTGTAAGTGCCATAAATGTCCACAAGAGCTGGAGTTCTTGGGTGCCTCAGTGAAAACCGTCTTAGAATGTCCTGGATTCCCACAATGATAGAAAGTCAAAGAAGCCCCTCCTGGTGCTATCGGAGGTCCTGGAATGACTCTGCTATCGAGAACTACCATAAGGAACATCATGCTTCCATTTTACTTTAAAGGAACTCACACTGAATCTAGGAGGGAAAAGAACATCCTTCCACCAGGACTTCTCTACCAAGACCATCTCAACCATCATCGCCCTATCCAACACATCAGTATAAGTGGGTAGCTTCAGTAAGAAAACATGAGAACAGATATCTGATCGAAGTCCCAACTCGAATCGTCGAGCCTTCATCCTCTCATTAGATACAATATCAGGAGCAAGCTGAACCAGCTCAGAAAAGCGATTTGGGTACTCAGTCAATGTTTTGTTGGCCTGTTCAAGCTTGAAAAACTCCATTGCCTTTCCAACACCATTGATTCTGGATATAACTGGTTAGTGAAATGAACCCTAAAGTCTTTCCACTCCAAACCCTCATGTTTCCCAGCCGTCACCATTGTGTCCCACCATCTCCTACTTGGTCCCTCTAGTAAGAAGATGGGCCACTTCACCTTGATCTAATCTGGTGTCTCAAAAACCAAACAAAAGTTAAGTCTTACTCAACCATTCCTCAGTATGTTGAGGATTAGTGGAGCCTTTGAAAATTGGCGGCTTCTGGTGTATCAATTATTTAGAACGACTTCAGAGAATATCACTATAAGGAGCTGTAGCTGGAGTCTGAACATGAACTAGAGGTGGTGTATGTCCCAGATATTGGACAGTGTGAACAATCACCTCAACCAGTCTCGGATCCACAATAGGACTCTCTTAATGAGGTTGAGAAGCAATGTATTTTTGGATCTATTCTCCATGTATTCTCAGAGGCATGTTGCTACACAACACAAAAAGACATTTGATTAACACCGAAACTGAGTAAAAAAGAAAACTATTCTTAAAAGAAGGATAACAAGATTTGGATTCCACTCTATCCAAATAAAAACAGGGAAAATACTAGAATTAATCCACAAGTTGTATTTCCCTAACCAACCCTGGTGACTTAAGGTTCATTATGGTGAGATCTGGCCAAGAACTCAATCAGAACTTCCTAGTCATGACACGAAAACTCAAATGCATACTGTCAACAAGGAAAAATGCTTAACCTCGTTCTGATACCATTTTGTCATGAACTAGCCCAGGTACCCTGGTAACCCGATAACTGAGCCGGATTTGACATAGCCTGAAGGGCGTTCCTGATACCCACGGTTTAGCGACTAGCACCTGGAATCATACAACATACAAGTAGCAATGATTTTTTCATAAGAATGCGGAAGCAAGAGTAAAACAAACTGTATGAAAAACAAAAGAAACACCACTGGGTGTGATGTACTAGAATACAAAGAAGCATGAAATGCCAAAGCACTACAACCCAAGTACTTCAAAGGGAAAAAAAGTCCCAATGTCTCTAAAGACACATCTCACCAAGACCAGAGAACAACAACTAGATCCAACTCCAAAAGATCCCTTCCCTTTCCTCAATCCTAGAAGAAGAAACTCTACAAACACCCAAAGGCAAAAGTAGGGTGTGAGCCTAAGCCCAGTAGGATACCACCAGAGATTCCATAATAGAGGCTAAATATAGATTATCCAAAGAAAATATTTCCATTTTCAAATAAAGAGGTTTGACATTTCAAAAGCATATTTTAACAAAGCATGCTATACATTTTGAAATGATAGAAAAACCCAATTAAAACAAAGGTTTTACAAATTTTGGAATATTTATAAAACAATGGCTTGAGTAAATCATCTATATAAAATAGTTTATATAAATTTAGCAGGTATGTAAGTTTGATCAAAAGTACATTTAAAATATAAATAAAAAAGTGAGCAACATGGTCATCTGCCAAAAGGTATGATAGTATTAACCAGTTATAGGATTCCACACTCTATATGTGAACTCAGAAAAATGTGTATACACAGGTCTCTATGACACTAGCCAAAGGAGACTCGTCACCAACCCGTCAGGGATGTGACCCTCTGAAAGTATGTTTTAGAACGTTGTTGTAGTGTAGAGTGTATCCAAATAACTCACTAACTACCTAAGGCTTGCATGCGCTCTTAAATGATGGGCGAACTATTTTAAGAATGCTTAAAAATACTATCAATCCCATTTTCCCGTTTAAAAAAGTTCCAATTTCATTCCATTTAAAACCAAAATAGGTTTTATTAAAAACATTCATTTTTACAAGATAAAACAAACGGGTTTCTATCAAATCATTTTACGCCATTTTTATAGGTTTGAAATCCATTCAAAACCAAATCCATCATTACACCATTAATTTCCACAATTAAATTCAACAATCTAATTAAAATAATTTCCATCAAATGCACAATTTATATCCAACAATTTAAATCGGCCAATTTCCCTAAACACACCCAAATCAATGGAATTGGGGTTTTCCAAATTCCCATCCCATAACCATTTCAAATACCTCGACTCATTGGAATAAGGTTTTTATCAATTAAATTAAAAGAAACTTGAGAAATTGAATTTAAATCAACAATTGAAGTAAATCATGAAAATACAATGATGATGAATTTGGAAAGTCGGGATGGAACCACCTACCATTGAAGGTTATGACCAAGACCACAACAGTCAAGAACACTCAAGAAAACGGGGTTTCTTCTTCATGAACCAACCTTAGATCTATTATCCTAGAAATATCAAGACCAAATATCATCAAACTTGGTACCACACACTTAGATATACCCATAACGGGCTTAGAACTAAGAAACCTAGAGAAGAGGAGAAGTAGATCTAAGTAAATCCAAGAAACTAATCAAGAATGATGATGAATGCTCACAAACCTCAAAAATCTGGCTTCGATTCACCAAGAGGAGTCTTTGGATTGCTTCCAGAATGATGGGAGAACCCTCTCTGACCATATGAGAAGAAAATCCAGAGTTAGGGCTGCTTAGGAGGAAGAACGAGGCACTTAGAGGCAAAACCGAGCGAGATCCACAATTTAAGGATCTCCTTTAAGTGACCGCACGGTTCGGCCACACGGTTTTAAAAACTGTGTACTAACCATGTGTGAGCTACTGCCTCAGCTACCCCTATTGCACGACTTGGCCACATGGTTAGAAAAACCATTCACCGCCCATGCGGAAGCTTCTAACAAGGTTTCAAGGCTGGCACGGTTTGTCAAACCATGCACAAACCATGCACAACACACCTACCTCTAGTTTTACTTTAAAATGTCACCCAAACGCAACCCATGTCTTTAATCCAAAACCGAGGTACTTATAAACACCAAAAAGTAACTGAAAACATTACATGATGTTACAAGGGATGTAACATCCTTCCACCCTTTAGAAAATTGCGTACCCGCAATTTATTTACATATAGAATAAGTGGGGGTATTTATCCCTCATTGCATTTTCAGATTCCCATATTGCCTCTTCAATCATGTGGTTTTTCCACAAATCTTTTACTTGATGAATCACCTTATTCTAAAATACTTGCTCACTGTGGTCAAGAATCTGGACAGGTTGTCCCTGGTAAGATAGATTCTCTTCCAGCTAAACTACCTCTAGACTCAAAACATGATATTGATCTTGCATGTACTTCCTTTACATTGAAGCATGAAAAACATTATTTACCTGAGATAAACTCAGAGGTAAAGCAACATGGTATATAACTGATCCATCTTTCCCTATAATTTCATAGGATCCAATGAACATTGGACTCAACATTCCTTTTTTACAAAATCGCATCACACTTTTCCAAGGTGAAACTTTGAGGAACACATGATCACCTACCATAAAAGAGAGATCCTTCCTCCTGTTATCCGCATAATGTTTCTACCTGCTCTGAGATCTTCTCATGTGTTTCTGTATCAGTTGAACTTTTTCTGCCAACTCTTCTTCCAATTATGGTCCCATCACCTTCGTTTCACCCACTTCATCCCAGAAAGTTGGAGTTCGACACTCCTTCCCATATACTGCCTCAAATGGTTCTATATGTATACTGGAATGAAAACTGTTATTATAAGAAAACTCAACCAATGAAATATGGTGGTCCCAACATCCAGGATAATCCATCGAACAAGCATGTAGCATATCCTACAATGTCTGAATTGTTCGTTCTGACTGCCCATCTAATTCAGGATGAAAAGATGTACTAAAATTTAATTCAGTACCCAACGAATTCTGAAGGCCTTTCCAAATGTTAGAAGTAAACCTGAGATCACTATCAGATACAATGAAGAGGGTAACTCCATGTAATCTGACTGTATCTTTATGATACAAATGAGAAAGATGATCTAGGTAAAAAGTATCTCGTATAGAAAGGAAATGAGCAGATTTAGTCTAGAGATCAACAATTACCCAGATTTCATTATTACCACAAGGTATCTTCGGTAACCCAACAACGAAATCCATTGTTATATATTCTCTCGTTTCCACTCTGACACTGGTAAAGCCTGAAGCATCCCTTTCGGTAATTGTCGCTCTACTTTAACTTTTTGACAAGTCAAACACTTCATAGTAAAATCAGAAATATCTCTTTTCATTCCATCCCACTAGTAATACTCCTGAAGTTCTCTATACATCATAGTACTGCCAGGATAAACTGAAAACGGAGAACTATGAGTTTCACATAAGAACTCTCTATTCAACTATGAATCACAAGGCACACACAATATGTTCCCAAATCTCAAAAAACAATCATTATCAATGTTGAATTTAGGTAACATACCCTTTTGAACCAGCTCTACTATTTTTTGCAACTCACTGTCTTGCTTCTGAGTTTTCAAAATTATGTCTGTTAGAGAAGATTTCACTAATACTTGAAACAAAATAGAAGAACATCCTACACCAAAATCTTCTATTCCAATGTTCATCAAATCCTTAAACAAAGGATCACGTTCCAAATGTAACATGGTTAATGAAGCATTAATTTTTTGAATCAATGAATCATCCACATTATTTTATATTCCCGGATAATAATGAATTGTACAATCATAATCCTCAATTAATTATATCCATCTCCTATGTCTCATTTTCAATTCTTTATGAGTGAATATATACTTTAAACTTTTGTGATCAGTATATATTTCACACATTGCACCATAAAAATGATGCCTCTAAATTTTTAAAGTGAAAACCACAACAGCTAATTCCAAATCATGTGTAGGGTAATTTATCTCAATAGGTTTCAACTGACATTAAACATAAGCAATTACCTGATAATTTCGCATTAGGACGCAACCATGTCATTTTAATGAATCATAACTATAGATAACAAACTCACCATTCTTAGAAGGTAGTTCCAAAATTGGATCATTCACCAATATTTTTTTCAATTCCTAAAAACAATCATCACATTCTTTTGTCCAGATAAACTTATCACCCTTCCGAGTTAGCTTAGTCAACGTGCTGGACAACCATGCAAAACTTTTAACAAATCATCGGTAAAAGCCTACCAAAACAAGAAAACTACGAATCTCGGTTACGTTTGTGGGTCTAGTCCATTCTTCAACAACCTTTGTTTTTGTAGGATCAACATTTATTCCATATTTAGAAAAAATGTGACCAAGGAAATAAATTTGTTGCAACCAAAACATACACTTTCTGAATTTCCCATTAAATTTATTTTCTTTTAAGGTTTTAAAAATAATCCTCAAATGACTTTCATGATTCTATTTAATTTTAGAAAATACCAAAATATCATTAATGAAAACAACCATGAACTTATCCAAGAAATCATGGAAAATTCTATTCATAAGGTCCATGAATACAGCAGGTGCATTGGTTAACCCAAAAGGCATTACTACAAATTCATAATTTCCATATCTTGTATGAAACATAGTCTTTGGAATATCAGCTTCCTTTACCTTCAAATGATTGTACCCCAAACTCGGGACAATCTTTGAAAAATGCTGATCTCCCTGGAGCTGATCAAAGAAATCATTGATATGAGGCTAAGTATATTTGTTCTTAACAGTGTTGTTATTCAAGGCTCTATAATCAAGGAAAAGTCTAATTGAACCATCTTTCTTTTTAAGAAATAAGATAGAAGCACCCCATAGTGATGTTTTAGGTCAAATGAAAACTTTCTATAATAAATCATGCAGTTTCTCCTTCAACTCTAAAAGTTCAATTTGAGCCATTCTATGAGGGGGTTTTGAAATTTTCATAGCATCAGGAACTAAGTCAATAGTAAATTCAACTTCCCTGATATGGTATTATTCTAGGAAACTCATTAGGAAAAACATTAGGATGCCCATTTACCACTAGCACGTCATTAATCTGAATGGTTCTTTTGTTTTCAACAATATGTGTAAGGTAACATTCATTTCCATCTTTTACATGTTTCTAAGCCTCTTGATATGTTATCAACAGTAAGGGTTATTTCTAGTACACAAACTGAAAGTCTTTCTGAAAAAAAAACTTATTTAGCTCTAAAATCAATCTTAGCATGGTAAACAAAGAGCCAATCCATACCCAGGATAACATCAAACTCTACTAGAGTTAAAACAATAATGTTTTCAAGTAGGTTCTTTCCATAGATAAGGATACAAAGATTCTTATAGATTATTCTTGCCTCAACATTTTATCCAGGTGTTTTTAACACAAGTTCATGATTCATTTCTTGATATGGAATTCCAAATTTACTAGAAAAAATTTCAGAGATGAAAGAATGTGTATACCCTGAAGCAAACAGCACATTGGCATAATCTGAAAAAACAATCAATGTACCTGATACCACTTAATTTGATGGCCCAACATCTGATGAAGTTGTTGCAAAGGATTTCACCACACCATTCTGCTTGTTGTCTGACTACTTCTTATCATTAGATCTCTTTGTTGAACACTCGTTTGTGTAATGACCCATCTCATTGCACTTGATTCATTTCACTAACTGTAAATCAAATTTGGTCTTACCATCACCCTGATATTTTCAAGTGCAATCATGAGCCTTAGGTCCCATATTACCACATAGGTAGCACTTTCCATAATTTAAAAGACATTTCCCACAATGCTTTTTACTAAATTTATCACAAACTGAAAATCTAGTTTTCTTACCATCAGACCTTTTTAAAGGATTCTTCCCTTTCTCCTTCCACCTCGGTCTCATCTTTTGTTGGTTGTCATAGAACACATTATCAACAAAAAACTCCCTTTCCACCTTCTCATCACATCGAACATGCTTTTCATAACTTTTGAACTCACGAGAAGCTAATGCCCTTCGATACTTTGGACTTAATCCTGAGTAAAAACGATTGATTTTGCAATCATTGTCTCGGATAAAATTTTGAGAATTCCTTTCCAATCGAGTGAACTTTTCTTCATAAGCATCCACTGAGTTATCCTCTTGCCTCAATTCCTTGAATTGTTTTCCCATCCTAAGTCAAATAGCCTTAGGAAAATATTTCTCAAGAAACTTACTTTTGAATTAATCCCAGTCAAGAGCATCGATCTCATCAACATCCCATAAATTTTTAACTATCAACCACCACTAATCTACTTCCACTTCCAAATGGTAAACAAAAAGACAAACATTTTTTTGTCTGAACACCCCATGACATTAAAAATATTTTCCAGTTCATTAATCCACCATTAAGCTAGCACATGGTCAAATGATTCTTTGAATGATGGGGGATGTTGCCTCAGGAAATGATCCACCACTGACATGTTGCTTTTTGGGTAATCTGGATGATCTCGTGCACAGATACTACCACCATTTATTGCTTGAGTCAACTGCTCCATTACTGCAACAAACTATTCAGTTCCAATTCCGACCATCTCACGATGCTAATTTGGATGTTCATTTCTTTCTGCATGACTTCCTAGAAATGCTTCTCTGTTTCCTATGCGGAAAACCATTCTGAACAAACATGTCTTAGATGAAGCAACATGGAAATCATTAAATGCTATATCATTTAAAGTTGACAAAAAAAATATTTTTGGATAATCATTTAATAGAATTATAACTCCTAAAGTTATCTAAACTGACTTCTGATACCAACTATAAGGCCCCAACCTTAAACATTACTTAATATTTAGTTACTTCAGGAATACACATTGATGATCTTTTTAGGTTAAGAGTTTTAGATAATTAGATAAAAAATCATGCATTATATTCCACATTTAAACAAGGTGGTTACATCAAAGACAATATTCATTTTTTTCATCAAAGGAAACATATTTAAAATAAAACATTGATTCTTCCTTGAAACTTCCTCGACACTATCATCATATCATGTACCTTTCCCTTGACCTGCGAAAAAATTTTCAAAAACATCATATTGGCATAAAAAGCTCAGTAAGGGATATAGAAGTACAGAAAGTAAACATTAGTCCAGGTATACAAAAGAATCAATGAAATAATAATTTATTCATAGAATATAAGAACTTTAACAAACCTCATGAAATCATAATATTTATGAATAACTCATAGAAAACGTAATACATAAAAGTAACTTGTGGCATTCATACCATTCTTACGTAGGGAGTAACTCACATAGTTACGTTTGGAATACCCATCATAGTATATTCCCTAAATTTCTTTGAAAAAACCCTAGCATTTAACCCCTTCACGTTACCCAATGTATTGGAGAGCTATCACGGGCTCACCCTCCCTTAGTTTATCAGGGAACCACCCATCACCATAAACAATTCCCAAGAACCATAACATAATTGTATCACATAAAACATGTATAAAGGAAACGTAACATTTCCACATTACAATCAAAAGATATCATAAAACATTGGTATAATCATAACATTATCAGAACCATTTTCAATACCAAAATAATATAAAATTAAAACGTGGTATTTATTTTTCATTCAAAAAATGTTATGTCATATAGAGGAAGCCGAAACTCAAATAATGGTCAAGGCGGCGGAGAAGTTGTTGTCGCCGCATACGTAAGGCAAAAAATTCCTTTTGTTGTTTAGTAAAACGTTTCTTAAAAAAATATTCCTTTTGAATAAAAGTAAAATTAAAAGGGGTTTATACATCATATAAAATAATGTTGTGTATAAAACAAAATATGCCTCAATAAAAATAGATTGAGACGAAGTCCCTTAACTCATGTCCGATTTGACTCGATCACTCTTTAATCCCCTGAATAATAAACTAATGTTAATTTCTAATTTCTTGATAACCTTTTTCAAGTTTATTATTCCTTTTATATCAATTATTTTCATATTATAAACATTATGTAATCATTTATGTTAATAATGGTCGTTTTGTCGATCATTGGTACTTGAGACAAAAATAAACTTCTTATAATTACAAGTTGTTCATGTGGTAAAATATCTATTATATCCAGAATTATATTCATGAGGTAGATATCATATATATCATATATATCTAGTATATACATGAATGTATAATATTACATAACATTTAGGGGTAAGAAATGAAATGCACCATTCATGGAGACAGTAAGTCGTACGTACGCATGAACACTACTTTCATTTCTATTTCATAGTTAATGGAATGAAATGATAATTATATATAGGTATATTATAATTAAAGTATGATATCATATGTAATACCATTAACTCCATCATGTATACATCCCACATATGGCATTAATGAATCAAATCACTTTGAGTGGACGGTAGTCCACACTTCCTAAAAAGAAACTATCAGGTTTACCCATAATGGAAGCCATAAAGGTATGCCATAAATGATAAATAAATAATCATAAAGAAGATATAAACATAATATATATCATATATAAATATGGTAACATCTTAATGTCCACCATTAAAGGTGTTAAAAGAAGATTGAACAATCATTGTTTCATGAGGCAGTAATTCGCCACCCACAGAAACAGTATGTTCTTTAACCATTAGACGAGAGTGTGTGTAAGTGTAAATCAAAATATTATCATAAAAACATCCTATATATTGAAGATACTCGTTTTGTTACAAAATAATTGAATAAAAAGAGTTTAGGGGGTTGGAGAAGAAAAATAAAACAAAATAACATAAGAGAAGACATTACCATTAAATCGGGTAACTCCACTTGGTTTGAACCAAAAGTGTTTCTTGAAGAGCTTTATGCCTAAGGTAAGGCTTCTATTATGAAGAGAGGGATGTGGAGAGATAAAATGGACAGTGTTTGGTCGAGCCAGTGGATTGAGAGGTGTGTTAAATAGGGGTAGAGGTGGGGGCCTTTTATAAGAGGGAGGAGGGGCACTATTGGAATGTTTTGAAATATACTTTATTATAATTTTTTTTTGATTTTAAAGGTCCCAAAATGATATATTTAGAGAATAAGGTTGTAAGGGTTCTAAATACACCTATAACATAGATTTTTGACAAGTGTAAGTCTTATATTACACATTATATTTTCATTTTATTTAATTCTATCATTAATGAGGTAATCACTACATCATTATGGTATATTAAAAAAATTTATTTATTTAACGTCTAAAAATTATAAAAAAATACAATCATGTAGGAAATTGTTTTATCTTTCCAATGAGTATTTATAGTCTAAGATATCATTTATTTAGAAAAATGTAAAATTGTTTTACCTAGGTGTTACATACTTTTGTTATATTTTACTTTAAAAATAAAAAGATAAAATGTCACTATCACAAAAAAGTGATTCGATGGGGCCCCAAAGTTGGCACAAGGAATCCTGTGGTCATACATGACACAAAAAGTAGCATTAGGACACATGTTGGGGTAATTTTATATTATTATTATTTTATTTTATTACCCTTAACTACCCAATTACTAATTTATCACGATAATGAAAGATAATTATTGTCGTTACTATTCATAATATCCAAAAACAAAAAATTCATAATTAAATAATTTTGACCTTATGATTCCAAATATGGAATCCATTTTACCAAATTCCAAACACATAAATTTCAGTAATTAATTTAAAATTAATTCTCATTGTCAAAACAAAGAACGAGATTGTTAGAAACAATATCTATGAAATGTTTGACACTTGTTTATGCCCAATTCCATAGTGAAATTAATTACAATGAAAAACATTGGATCAAATGGTAAATATATATCAAAATTACACTTGAAAACCAATTAAAAAGATAATCTAACAATATAATTAAATTATATGAAAAAGTAGTTTTGAAGTAAAATGCAGTATTTATCACTATTCATTAAAAAATGATCATTGTCAGAAAAATACCAAAAATTTATCCAAAGTAACTTTCAATGTCCCAATCCTAAATAATAAGTTTATTTTGACAAATAGAGCTTATAAAATTGTCAAAACCTTTATTTAAAAAATGAATTCCATCAAAAGGCGGTGAAATTATCTTTTAAAAAATATTAGAGTATTATTTGCTTAAGATTGGATTTATTCTCATTTTAAGCCACTAAAACACTATCTAATTCATAAATAGACATAGATATTAAAATCCATAATTCTTTAATTACTTGGGATGTTACAACTAATAATAAGAAAATTATAATTTGTGAAACTTTGCAATCATAATATATTTTGAATAATATAAATTTAAACTAATTAGAATGTATTTCTCAAAAAATATATAACATGAAGAAATTTCAAATTAAATTAAAATAAATGAAACGTAATTTTTTTGTTCATAATTATATAATAAACCATACTTCATGTCATTAATTTTAAAAAAATTCGAAAAGGGGAAGTCACATTCCTTCCAATATATAAAATATTTTTTTATTAGGTCATTATGAAAATGGATATCAAAACCTTTGATTTTGAAACACAAGGTTTATTACAAATACGAAAAAATTAACAGAAAAATCATTTAAAACATATCATATAACCAAACCAATTTCAAGGTTTCAAAAAAAATACAATTTTAAGATTCAATTCAAAAAACAAAATTACACTCTTCATAAAATAAATTTTTTTCATTTATAAAATTCTATAAGATACCAAAAATAAAATATATCATAAAAATACATTAATGAATTAATAATAATCTATATTCAATTCATAAAATATAAAAAAATTAAAAACAATGATCACTAATAATTAAAATGAAATTGTAATCCATTTCAAATAATCCAACCACAAAAAATACTTCTTTTTTCCAAAGTAATTATAAATATTTAGTGGCCAAAAAATTGATACATTTTCTGCCACATTATACATTATACCAACATAAGAAATAATTAAAATAAAACTATAACATTATATAAGCAACACATACATAAATTGATAAACCAAATAGGAAATAATTAAATAAAATTAAAATAATACTTAAAAATGAGTAAAATATGTATAATAAATTCATGAATATTAATAGAATCACCAATCATTGAAAATTCACTTATTTTAAAACACTTTTCTCCAATTAAAACAAAATATTTTTATTCTCAACATTTAGAATATAGTATTATTGGCCAATTAATTTAGAATAAAATTTCCAATAATTATAAGAATAAAAATCACTTAATAAATTTAAAAACAAGTTCTTAGATTTTGAATATATTATTCATGTTTTTTGGAATAATTTTCCTAATGAATAATTTGAAAATAATCTATGATAATGAAACATAATTTTATATTGCAAAAAATAATCATATTCCATTATATATATAAAAATTACATAATCAATAAAAAACTAAATAAAAAAATATCATACGGTATCCAATGAAATCATGTATAAAGACATCTTGAAATACTTGAGCAATAAGTTTACCACTCATAACCATCTAGGAAATCCATATATTCGAATGTGTGTTGTTAAATTAAATACTAATATTCCATGATTCATGAAATTTAAAATCACAATCTCTTATCTTGAAATATAATCATTAAGAAACATCACAAAATAATAGAGAATAAATGAAATCCTAACAAAGGGATTAAGTAAACCACCCAATCTCGAACATCCCATGATAAATTGATTTTCCACCAAAATGGATTGATTAATTACAATCCTGGATTACATTCCATGTTTATATGATCCAACTTATGACTATTAAATAAATACCCTATAAAACACTAGTAACATTTTTTAACATACACATTCAAATAGTAAGCCATCACACTCTAACTGACATACAAAAAATCATATTTCACATTCTACTATATGATGGGCTTGAAAATAGTTCCATCGGTATAATGTGTAAAATTAGTTTTTTTTTGTACTTTATTAGTAAATAATGTGTTTATTATTTGAATACAAAATAAACTAATAAATAAATATTCACCTATTCCAATTACAAAATTTAATTAAAAAATAGGTACAATGTATACATGATTAATATAATGAAATGAAATTTTATATACCACATTCACCACAATATATCATACAACTAATCCCACATTACACCTCCTTTATATATCTATAATGATATTATATCCTACATCTAAAAAAATATTAACTATACATAACAAATGAAACCAGATTGCATGAGGTTATACATACGAAATGGTGTGTATATAGTGTGTGAGATAATGCCACAGAGGATATTGGAAAAATCCAGATAAATTCAATTTATAGAAAAACACCAGATTCTAGTTTGAAATAAAATATTGAAATCTATTTAATTACTTTTTTAATACTGAAAACCAAATCATATTCCCTATAATATTCTAAATTTTTTGTTTTTAGAATAATAATGATCACGATTAAAATTAAAAAATGTATCCAAAAAAATTTTTAAAAAAAATTATTATGATACCAATAAGGAATAATTGATTTTATATCATAAATAATGAAATATAAAAAATAATAAACACCATACAATAATATATAATTTAATGTTAACATCACAATAAAACAAACCTCAAGAAAATATAGGTAATCCTCAACATTCCTTATAAATCACATGATGGACAATGATATGATCTTGGTAGACTCCAACCATGACTTACCCCATGTATTTATAGGTAATAAACCCTTAGCCATTATAATATGATTACTAGGAGGACCTAACAATAGTGAAATCATAAAAATGATTTCACTCATTCTCGATTACTTATTTAGATGCTAAGTATTCCATGTGATTGATCAATCTCAAATAATGACCCATATATCAAATTCAAATCATAGTTATTAACATCACATTTATATTAATAATAAGAATTATAAAATGGGGTGTAATACATAAATTCACCCAGATGAATGTTAATGAAAAATTTACCAAACAAAACTCTTTAATGCAAACCATAATTTATATACATGAAAAATAATTTATATAAACTCATACTCAAATAAAAAATTGTTCATAATATCAATTAAAACAGTGAAATTCTGAATAAATATTCCTAAAATCCAATTAGCTCATAAAATATAACTACTAGAACATAATAAATTAAATTAAATCAATTTTTAATTAAAATTAATCTTTATCTGAAAGTTATTAATTATTTTATTTTTAAAAATAAAATTATGATTTTTTTACAAGAACCTTTTTCCCATAAAAACTGGAATTAAAAATGTTACACCTTTTAAATTATGAAATATGCATTATGTAAATCCTAAATAACATTTAAACTATTTTTTAAAATTATAATTATATTAATAACAATTTATATATATACTAGTATAGAATAAATGATACCCATAAAACTCATTAACCGTGAATATTATAATAAAATATATTTTATATAGAGACACTAACATTAATGTTTATGTAATCATGACAGAGTCATGAATAAAATATGAATAAAGTGTATAATAGGTGTTTAAAAGCAACAAACACCTATTCCCAAAAATAACCCATTGGTTTTATCATGGAATGTAAAACCAAAACATTATATGAACCATAGATGAAATGAGAGGGTAAAAAGATGAAAAATATGTAGAACATGTATAGATAGAGGTATGAAAACTATTGTGACCAACAATTAATATACATATATGTTACATCATAATAAAACAAAATTTAATATATTTTAAAAATAAAATCCCACAAACCATAAAAGATTAGTTTCTTTTTGATAGGGTATATAATGTTTTTAATACATTAATAATGTTAAAAATATCCCAAAAGTATCATCCCACATAGTTATATTTTCAGTCACACCCTACTTAAAACCATTCCTGAAAACCTAGGGAAATGAAACATAGGAAAATGTTAGATCATATATTCTTTAAGGGTAAAAAATGAATAGATCAACGATCAATGAAGAATTAAAATAGAATATGTATAAAAAATCAATTTTACATTCTCTAACCATGACCAACATATCATAGATCATAATCCTGAATCACGATATACAAATTAACACTATAGTAGAGATTAATTAATAATGAATCAAATAAAATGAGCATTGAGAGAATAAAAATGGTTGAAAATATAATTTCAAACATCATCATAAGACAAGGTTTTTTTTCTTATTCTAGGATCACATAAAAGAGTACCATAGTGGATCGGGTTCATAACTCATTCCATCATATCAATATCATGATTTTTTCCCAAGACTATCATAGTTGAAAAATTCTTCTATTGAACTCGTATCACTCAAAATTCAAGTCCTTTTTATCCTATGTGATTTCCATCCTTAACCAATTAATCAGAGGCATTTATACCATTTGGCCCACCCTCAACATAATTAATACCATGCAAATGTGTTCCAAAATTTCATAAAACATTCATTATATTTCATATCCCATTGAAATGAATATTGTCTCACAGATAATTCAACTTTTCATAAAATCACAATCTGTGGAAAATTATTTGGTTTCATAAGATACTAAGAATAATAATCAGTACAAATATTGAGAAAGAACAAATATGGTATCATTATATTATATAACCAAAACATATATGTATCAAAAAAGGATGCTATATTATAGGATAATTACTTTAAAATATCCCAGACTTATTTCATGAGGAAAATTAAGTTCTCATTTTAAAATCAATATTTTATAATCTAGATTTTTCAAAAAAGTAATGGAAAATATTAAATTGAAATAACCATAAATTTTTTTATCAAAAGCCTCAAAAATTTTATTCTTGAGGTTGGTAAATTCTATTTATTATTTGTATAATAAAATGAATATTATTTTTTCATTTTTAGTAAAAAGTCAAAATTTCTATATTCAAAATATGAAAAAACATTATTTCTATTAAAATATTTTTTAAATAGGTAAAAATTGGAAAATGTTCTTTAAAAAATAAGTTTATAGTTAAAATATTCTATATATTTTTTAAACCACATGTACATGAAGGGAAAATTATTTTTTAATGTAGAGATAAATAATGTATGTTTTCATTAAAATTTATTTTATCAAACACATGAGTAATTAATGAGGGAAAAATGAAAGGATAACATATTGGATTTATAAATAGCTATAGGATATGAAAATAAATGTCACTATCAATATTTTTATCATATAATTTCACAATAAAAATAATGATCCTAAATAATTAGGGTAAACAATGATGTTGTAATGTAAAATAGTTTCCTAAATTTTGACTTGCATCAGAAGCACTCTAATATCATGTAAAAAAATAATATTTATAATTTTTCTATAAAATAATAACGTTCATTACTATAATTTCATATATGATACAATTATAACATTTCAAAACCCATATATTAATAATTACCTCATAAAATCATTATTTCTGAGTGTTACCTATTTCATTTTTTTCAAGAGTTTTAATTAAGAAGTTATGGTCCTCATAAGTTAATCATGGTTCCATAATATAATTAATGTAAATAATGATATAAATAACTTATATAATTACTATGTATAAATATATATTAATCCATAATTTGTATATATAGAAAAATTAATTACACCATTTAAAGGGATGATTGGTTGCATGCATGCATGGAGGCTATTTTAATATTTTGATGGATGGAATGAACAAATAAAAAATAATAATTCATATTTTAAAAAAATTATTATACCATATATATTATATATATTCACTAATTTTTTCCTTATTAACATCTGTTTAATTAATAATTTAATATTGAATCACATCACATTTTATAAACGGTAGTCCACACTTACACAGGGGTGACATTATCATTTTTCCAACATATAGAATGGTATAAACATATTTATGATATTATAATTAAATAATAAGAATTATATAAATAATTTCATATTTAAAAATTTAACCTATCATTATAACCATCTTTGATTAAAGGTGATGAAAAATGATTTGTATTGCTATGTTGATGTGGTAGTCCTCTTGTATTCACGAGCGATGCATTAACATTGTGTTTGACATAAAATGTTTTATTAACAGTTGTTATATAATAATTATGACATTTTATAATATTTTTGATATTTCATATATTATTTTATTATAAATACCATCAATTTATAGAGTTAGATGAAGTAATTAATTGAATGTGGTCATGTATGATGGTAACCTCTTCTCAAGTAAACCTCATTTAGATCAATTTTTATGGATACATATAATGATTTTTAACAATAAAGGAACCTAAATATATTTGATAGGAATTTTGATAAGATAATTTAGTAGTTTTTGGTTGAGGTTGATAGAGAAATAAGCATTATCGACTTGAAATTTGTGGTATCCATTTATATTTGGGGGAGAGTACACATTTTGAATTTAGTAAAAGTTTAAAATATATTAATTTCATACTTCATAAAATGATTCCAAATGAACAAAGATTAGATATATTTATAGTATGATGTTTAAATATGAAAATTAATAGAAATAAAATATTTTATTTGGAAAACATAGCCTTTTGTATTAGATTAATCCCCGATAAACCTATTTATACCTAAAATTTGGTAATGATTTTTTACTTCATTTACTATTAATAATAACAAAAAGTTAATATAAAATTATTGTGTAGTGTTAATTATGTTGATTCCAAATATGGAATCCAATTTCAAAAATTCAATTCTTATGAGAAATAAAATTTAATATATAATAAAATCCTCAAACTCAATGAATTGAGATTTAGAAAAAAAAATTGATTCCTTATGTAAAAAATGTATTTGTAACATAATACACATAATATTAATTAAAATTAACTTAGTAGGATTATTAATTAAATAATTTTTCATTTAGTTTTTTAAAAATAATTTGACATTGTAAATTCCTGAAAAAAAAAATTTCAAAAAAACATAAGCATTTTTTACTTTTCAATGTAAATCCAATTTTTTCAGAAAGATCTCAATTTTCACATTATTCTAGTTTTGATAACAGGATTAAAAAATGATGATTATTGTTATAATTATTTTTTAGAAAAGTAGAAAAAATATATTAATTTATTTTTTCACAAAATGTAAGAAAAACCATAATTGAGGGGAATCTTATTTTTGAATTATATGAAGACATTACGAAAAAATCAGTATATATTTCCAGTGTATTTTTCTATCTAATAATTTAAGATATTTTCCAAATATGTGTTTATGATTATTCAAATGACCAATTTAACATATAGGTTATAATAGTATACAATATTACATTTATCTTACATTTTGGATTCCCTGTATCGGTTTTTATTTAGGAAATTAAATTTATCTAGGAAGAAATATATCATAAAAGCTTATAGAGTGAAAAAACATTTCCTGAGATATATTTCTTAAATATTCCATGGAGGTTTAAATAAGAGAGGATGATGATAGGGGATAGATATCCCTTGAATCATGAGAATAGTTAGAAATATAGTGGTAAAGGTATTCTCATTATCATAACATGCTATAAAATAGTCATAATAATTATTATTCTTGTTGACCCATTTACAAACTATAATCGCACACACATTCAAGGTACCTATGTGGGTGAAGCAAAATCCCTCTAAATTAGTATTAGAAAACACAGATGAGGAACACTGAAATTCTTTAAATTCCCTAATGGCCTAATGATCGAGAGTCCCAGTTATATTGTAGCTTAAATGTCCTAATTGATTATTCCATGATGCAAAAATTTAAAAAATGATTATATTTAACTTTTTAAATTTTGTAATTTTATATGTTGGCCATTACCTATCATATTCGATTCCACATGCCACTCTAGATATTCATACATTATAGGTGGATTACCTCCATATTTCCTTGGTCCCCCATGAATCTATATTCTATATACGTTACCTCTGTCCCCAATCGTTTCATTTTTAAATAATAGCATCACTCCTATAAGTGGAGGATTAAATATGAAGTGGGTGATAATTTAACTACAACCACATGTATTGAAATAGTGTTCACAAAATTTATCTTCTATGAACCAATTAACATAAAAATAATTATGATGAAGATGACGACGATGATGACTATGAAAAAGATATTGATGATGATAATGATAATAATAATATTATTATTATTATTATTAATATTATTATTAATATTATTATTACTAAGAATATTAGTATTAATAATACCAATAAGTTTTGTAATAAAAATAAATGTAAATTTAATATTACCAACGTTTATAGTTACCAACACCATCACAAAATTATTCAATAATAACATTAACAGTAATACCACATTTTATTAATATAAATATTATATTGTACTAATAAACAAATATTTACAACTAAACCCTTTTTATATATTTCAAATAACAAAATTTTATACCATTATATTAACCATTTTTTCTATTAATGTAACATATTATGATTTTATAATATATAAAATTTCTGTTATAGCTTCTTATGTACACAACACCGAGCTTAAACGAACCCTGATATACTACTAAAAATTATTAGTTTAGCACATCCATTAAAACCTAGTTGTAAATTTGGGGGTCTAATTAAGATTAATTATATTGTGAAATAAATATCATTTTTATATTCAAAACATATTAATTTATTAAATATTATGATATAAACAAATATTTTTTTAGTAAAGTCATTTTATTTTTCAAATATATGTTATCTTTATAAAATAGATTTTTTATTTCCTTCAATGCGATAATATATGTAAAAATTTATTTGACTATTTTATAATATATTTTATTATAAAATGGAATTAGTTTTTAAATTTGTATTATTAAAATTAATCCCTTGAGAATTTTTTATATTTTTATAAAGAAATTAATTTTCTACTAAATTGATAAAAATGACGTTTTGTATTAAAAATAGATTTTTTTCATTAATATAACAATTACTCTTTAAAAGTATATGACTTGAAATTATAAATATAATATTATTAAAAATCCAATTAATAGCTTTGAAATTAATTTTTTGAAGAATCCATTTCACACTTAAAAGGATTTTTTGGAAAACTTTTGTTTTTCTATTGCGTTTCGAATTTTAAAAGTAAATTAATTTAAGATTTCATTTGAAATTGAATATCTAAAATTGGTTTCAATATTTTGAATAATTACATCAAAATTTATTTGACAGTATCTGTTAATTTTTTGTTATTATGAATAGTAATAAGTGTACGTTTTGTTACCACTATATAGTTAAAACATGTAATAAAGCGTTAAAACAATTTGATAAGAACATGAAATGTTTCTAAAACCTGTCCAAATATTATAAGAATAGTCATTGGAATATAGAATTATCTAATACCAGGTTGTATGATAATTTATAGAAATTTAGATGAGAGTATTACCTTTATTATTTTTAATTCAACCAAAAGTCAAATATGTCACATTCAAGGTTTTAATAAATATAAAATTATTATTTTTTGGTTATATAGTGGATATGAATGAATATAAATAGTCTTTTGAAATATAAAATATTAATCTACATAATTTTAATTCCATTTTTTTAAGGATAAAATAAACACCATAAATTCTTACAGAACACTAACGTAGTAATTAATCAATTAACTGAAAAATCAAATAAATGATATTCAAAATATTACAAGTAATAGAATTTAATTAATTTATGGTGATCCATAAATTTTCTAGACAAATATGAAATATTATGGAATTAAGAAAAAAATTAAATTATATATTATTGTATTCATGTTAATAATGTCAAATTAATGAATAATGTTGAAATTGATAATTATGATACATCATGGGAATAATATATTATAAAATTATTAATAAATCATAAAAATTCAAATAAAAAGGGGGAAACAATAATGTCATGTTTTTTCTAGTATTTATTATAGACCATTTATAAGAATTTGGTTCTAGAATAGTCTTATTATATTTTACTATTTTCAAATATATCAAATGGTCCAATTCCATTATTTTAAAAGGGAATCCATTCATTCACTTATGTTTTACACCATTATTAATCTATATTGACCATTTTTTACACATTTATAATCCTAAAATATATATGCAATACCAGTAGGTTTTGGTCCTTCAAAAAATACCATCGTAAGATTTGAATTTTTTTAATTCAATTCGAACCTGAGTTAAGGGTTTCTCAACTCACTCTGATATATGTGAAAAATATTTCATATTATCCCCTTTTTTATATTATGTGATGTATATAAATACCATTTTATTTATTATATGATGAATCTTTTTTCCTTCATTTTATTTAAGGTTAAATTTAATTTAATTTCTTTAATGGGGTATATGATTCAAAATAATCCCAACTGGTAGTGGTTTATTTCACAATATCATTATTATTTGGGATTGTTTATTTTTCATTTTCAGCTGAGGAATATTTATCGTCCAGATATATTTTTAATATATTTTTTTTCAAAAACGTTTTTAATATTCTCTAATTATTTTTTGATGTCATTTCAAACCCACTTTTACTTTACAAATATATATCCATATGACTTTTACTATAATTTCCCAATCATGGTAATATTTTTCTTTTAACAACATGGTGTGAATGGAGGGTTTTTACACTTATAAATAATGAATATGATTTCTTGTCATAATGAAATCTTAATGTTATTATGATTCATTAAAAAATTTATAGGTTTTTTTAAAATAAATTTTATTCATATATTAAGTGATTAGTTTTTATAGTTTAAAAATTATTTTCTATGATAAATGGGAATTATTCATAAAAAATATTCCAATAATATCATTAATGTATATTCATTTCTATTATTACATTGTAGATTTATTGATATTCCATTTTAAAAGTTCATTTAATAAATAAAATTAATTATATTTATGGAATGTTGGTTCAGTTGAATTATTTATTCAGATATGGAATATAGTAGACTTATTAACATAGGTTATAGACCTACTATAGACCTTCGATACATCGGTAGGTATCATGAGAAAATAACATGAACCAGCAAGGACTCCCCAATATTCTAATAAGTGACCTAGTCCCAAAATATCCAAAAGGGCATTCATGATTTCTATGGGTTAGCGACTAGAACATATCATTACACATGATAATGGTGGGAATGGGTTTACCACAATAAATGGGTGGCTAAAAATGTTTTTTATTCAAAATAAAACTCTATAGAAAGAATATTACTATAAATAAAAAAGTTATATAAGTCCAATTAATAATGAGAAAGTACCAGAATATGAAAGGTAAAAAATTAAACTCAAAAAAAACACAATAAGACCAAAAATCAACACCCACCAACTTCAACTGGTTCTTTTCCCTAGCTCACACCTAGATGAAGGAAATCTACAAATTCATGAAGGTAATGGAATGGAGTGAGGTAAAAGTCAAATAGAGTCTCACCATAGAATCAATTACCAGATTCTAATATAATTAACCATATAATAAATTTAATTTTTATTAAAATAGGGATCGTAGTGTAAATGAATATTTTAAAAAAGAACTATTTTCATTTCTATTGATGGAAACATTTTAAAATAATTGACTAATAAACATTATATATATATATATATATATATATCAATTTATATATATTAATAAGACATATGTAAATTGGTTTTTTAAATAATATAATATATTTTTTAATAATAACAACTAAGCAACATGGTAAACCTCAAAGAGGTACGATAGTTCCAGATTATGGGATACTCACACTCTTATATATTGATAACAAAAATTTCATTACACATCCCTCAATAATTGGCTAAAGAGGAATAATCAAAATCCTTCTAAAGATAAGATCTACCAAGGTATGTTTTTGGAAGTTTTTTAAAGTGTCAATCCACTGGTTGGGAAATTCCAACATACTATGTTTTTCCGAAAGTAGAGACCTAGCACCAGAAAGCTCAGAGCCAGGTTCTACTACCATTACATTGTCATGATTATATGGAATCAATTGTTAAAATATTAAAGAGTTTTATAGTCTTGTTAAACTAGAAATATATATTATCTTCATATGAAACAATATTAAACTAATTATAATATATATATTTTTTAAATAATATCAAGTATAACATTATTTTATATAGAATATCCATATATTTCTTTCCTAGTACACTTCTTGGATTTCTGGGGAAATGAAAAAAATAAGTGCATGCTTAAATGATCAGTAATGGTAAATTATAGAGGGTTAAATAATGAATCAATGGAAATAAATCCACATGTGACGATAAATAATAGATAACACATTCCAGTAAAATAACTAAATAACCGAAATCAATCTGGTAATTTAATAAACTTAAATACATTCTATATAACCAATGATTTGAAAATGAAATGTATTCATTGAAATATTGAACCAAAATGTCATGGATGAATAACAATAGAAAATAAATGATGGAAATTAATAATTATATCATGTCATGTCTATTGAACATGAAAACACATACTATCAAGATCTATCCTCCAAGCAGTTTAAAACTATGCGAAGAAACATATCTATTCATCATATAAATGAACTCATTATGGTTTTTGACAACTAATTTCATCTCAAAAGGCTTGTGATGCATCTAGAGGATTTCTTTAACTAGTCACCAACCCATAGGTATTACCTAATATGGTTTTATACATATATCTTAATAATCCAAATCATTCCACATATCTAATAAATAATATAACTTATCAGATAACTATACATAATAATGGGTAGAGATTTATAAATACATCAAAAAACAATCAAATAAATTTCAATGTAAACCCCATATGGAAATTTTATTACGTATAGTATGTAATAATTTTCATGAATAATTATTTAGATATTTAGGGGAAATAAAATTCCAAATGACCATTATAGATTAAATATTTCATGGGGACTAAATGGAATCAAGGATGTTAATGTCATTAATAACCATTGATAATTCAATCATAAAAAATCCATAGGAAAGATTAGGATGGTAATAATAAAACATATCCCAAGTGGAATAAAATAATGTTTTGTATAGTTTAAAAATATAAATATTCTTAAAAGATCAATAAATTTTTTTGAGGAAAATATCATATCATTTAAAAAAAATTTAACAAAACATTTCATTGAAAATAACATTTGAAAAAAATTTCTTTTAAAATGTAAAAAATTAATTCTTAAACATAACATGTATGTAAATGATTGAGGGTAAATCCAATCTTGATTTATGAGGAAAAATGATCACTCATTTTTCAGGGTAAAAGTGATAGAAAAATTCTATTTTGTGAAAGTGAGAAGAATATTCCAATGAAAAAAATAGTAAAATAAAAAATGGGTAAAAATTAATTTAATTAATCATTTTGGAATGGTTAGAATAATTTTTAGAACCTTTTAATAAATTATTTTATTTTAATAGGTTCTCAGAGGAAAGAGATAAATGATGTCCTCTTGTATTAAAAACATTATATAAAATATTTTGAGTATGAAAGAGTAAAAAAAGGAATTAATACCAGAAAAGGTCATAAATTACCATAGGGGAGTGAATTAATGGATTTATTGACCAAATTTCATATAATTTCTTTTATTAGAAATGTAATATCAATCAAATTATTCACATGGAAAATAATCATTAAAAATTACATAGTTTCCCATACCACATTGAAAAATTTAATTTGTCTTCCTCTTGAAGTAATATCATTTAATTAAATTCTTAAAGAACAATAAGATAAAAAATATTAAATTGGTAACATATCCAAAGGGGAAGAAGATACATGACACAAAAGAAATATTTGGTTAATATTCCCATTATCTCACACAAGTAACAAATTAGATGAAAATAACATACCCTGAGTCTAAATTTTATTAGGTGTATTTATATTATTAAATAATAAATTTATGCTAATTATTAAAATTATTAATAATATTTCTCATGTTTATCATTACATTTCAATATATTATTTCCATGTTTCATAGAACTATTTAAAAACTCATGTTTACGTCAAGTGTTTTCACCAAATTAGGTTTATATATAAAAAAACATGGTAGGTAAACTGTGGTCAAATTAATAATTATAAAAATTTTAAAGAATAAAAATGATTATATTTTTATCATATTTAAAAATCGATTATACATTTATAAATAATAATTTTAAATGGTTATAAAAAATTAATCATTGTTAAAATCATGGGGATGACCGGTCTTATGTACGCATGAGTAACATTCTCGTTTTTTCAATAATTATTATAAAAATAAGGTAATTAACATTATATATATTAATAATTATAATTATAAGATAAATAAAATGTTATTTAATCATATATACATAAATATATGACTCTTGTGATGTAAACATAATCACATTGTGTCCTGGAGGCAGTAGTCCACACATCGACGAATGAAATTATTAGTTTTTATGAGTCTGAATGTGTCATAAATAAAGTCATTTTATTTAAAAATGATAGAATATATAAGAGAATGTATTGAAAAATAATTAAATTAGAATAAATAAATAAAATTGATCATATATTAAATTAATTAACATAGTGTCCATCATAGTTCACAATCATGGAAGGTTGTAAATGAAAAATGAACAATAATAATTTCATGAGGCGGTAGTTCACCATACACATAAATAGTATATTTATTACCCATTGGATATAAGTTTGTGTAAGTGTAGGTTTAAACATTAGTACATAAAAAATATCATTATATATATGGTTCTGGTTTTGTTATATAAGAATGGAATAAGAAGAGTTTAGGGAGTGGAGATTGGAAATACATCTAATGAGTTTGAGGAATGATGTTACCACTTATTTGGGTAACTCCTTTTTCTTTTCACCATAGGGATTCTTTGGATGGAATTTTTTTAATGGTTATGCTTACCGAATGAGTTTATGGATGATTAGGATCTATTTGGGAAGATGTTGTTTGAGAAAAAGTTGTATGAGTTGTTTAATGAAGATGGAGGTGTGGTGTAATTTTATAACGGTGGAAAAGGACAGACTTGGAATTTTTGAAACACGCATGATGCACCCATGTTTTGACATAAAATAATTCAGTACAAAACAAACCAAACAAATAATGGACGTTTAATGGCCAAAATATGTTCTTTAGATGGATTTTTTTATTGTGTATAGGTCATTTTTCCTTTATTTATAGGTTTTTTACCATTGTTATGCTCAAATTGGCATTGATGGTTTTAAGTAATTTTATTTACATTGACTAATATTTTTTCCCAAAAAAGGTTGTCCATATTAGGAACTAAAATAGTTCTGATTCCAAATATTTAATAAATTTTTCCAAATACCAATCATTGAAGTGGTTGGAATTAATTTAAATTCATTCATGTAGAAGGGATGATAATGTGAGTTTTTAAAGTAAAAATTTACAAAAGTTAACTATTTTTTCTACCAAGTATCAAAGTAAAATTTATTTAAATTACCTAAATTAGATTTATTTATAAAGAATTTATTTAAATTTACATCAAATACAAATTTAAATATTAATTAACATTATAAATAAGTTTGGAAAAAATATGTTTTGAATTAAAAATATATAATTTTCACTATTAATTTAAAAATGAAACTTCCTAGAGAAATATTATAAAATCACCCTAACCTAATTTCTATGTTCCAATTTCAATTATTAATGTTATTTTGAAATATTATATTTAATAATTTCCGAAATTGTATTTAAAATAGGTTTTCCATTAAAATTCAGTAAGAGTGTGTTAATAGAAATATATGTTTTTATGTGTAATATTTTGTTTGTTCTTATAATATGCATATAAAATATTTTTTTTAATATTTATATGATTGATTTTAAAATGTATACTTGTCATTAATATCACCTAATAACATTAAATAATTTAATTTATTTGGATAGAACATCTTTGTAGACATAAAAATTGTTTTTCACAAAAATATTCTATTTATATTCAGTTGGTTTTTATATTCATTTCTAATTAATTAGATACCAATGATTTTTTTATATTTGAATAAAAAATAAATGTTACATAGTTAGTTAATAATATTCATAAATGATAATTTAGAAAAATAGGTTAGGTCTTATTATATGAAATAATATTATTATTAAAATAAATTATTGATGGGTAAAAATTTGTCTTGCAGGTAATGCAATATATTGGAAAAACTCAATGTTTCATGTGATGTATACTAACTCAGTGTTACTTGCATTGAAATCTGTAAAATATATTAAATTTATTTAAAATTTTAAATATACTATAGATTCATTGGGTATAATATTCCCCAATTAACATCAATTATGTGTCATAAACGCTATCAAATATCATGTTCCAAATTTTGGTTTTTTAGGGAGTTACATTCTTCCCAAATTAATTAAATTGTATCCTCACAATTTAAACATACTATTTGGGATATATATATATTTATATTGATACTTCCTATTATTTAAATCCCACATCATGAGTAGGGTTTATAAAACTTCATCTAGAAAATAGATAATATGATGTTCAATGGTCACTATGATTAACATATAAATATGTCTCTAAGTAGGATGTTATTAGTGAAAAGTGGAGATACATACTTGGATTAATAAAAAAATATAGGGGTGATTGAGGTCATATATCAGAGTCAATCACGTTATCCATGGATTTTTGATGGTCCCCAATCCAAAAATATGATATGATTTTGTAGACTGTCAATTGAATAAATAATAAGGTATTATGACAACATTTTTTGATCTTTTTTCTAATGATGAGTAACTATTTTAGTCACTAATAATATAATAAGATATAAATACATGATAAATATTATTTTCATAGGAATAATGCAATAAATTATTTGTGCTTCAATCAATTTTCCAATTCATCCAGAAATTAATATTGATTTTTGAAGAAGTAAAATAGATTTCCAAAAGATATTAATGCCCATAAAAGAGTAAAAAAATAAATATTTTTCCCTAAATATTTACCAAACCCAATATGGAAAATTCCTTAATCACAAAACCAAAAAAGTGATATAATGGTTTTATCATTAATATTTATCCATCAAATTATTTACATAAAAACAAAGTCATATTTACAAGGTCATTGCATAGGTCATTGGTTGGTGTGTAACCCTTATCGGCCTTCAGTCATGGGTACATGACCCTCATCCTTATAATAATTGATTAGTTGTCCCATGTCATTCATGTTTTCCTTTTCTAAAACTGAACTAATGTACTAAAAAAATATAATTTATGTCCTTGAAATATAGATAATCATTGAATAGTCTTTTGACTGTGATATCCAATAAAACCTGAATACATAAATATTTTATCCATTTTATTTAAACATAGGTTATTTCTTAGTATATGTTTTATCTGAGTTCACTAATTATCTATTCAAATCATTCATAACGATTTGTGAGGAAAATTTTATCTATCTTAAGAATATCCCCTAGGATTTTAAAAATAGGTGCACAGTAAGGCCCATTTTCGTGTACCCCATTACAGTGAGTCGGTACCAAGACCCCATGCACTAGTTATTATTATAATGTACATATATTCAATAACCACACCCACTTATACTATCCAAACATTGATGGATTTTAACGAAGACACTTATAATATCTACATTACCAAAATTTTAAGGTGTTATTCTATAAATATCCATAAATTCTATGATAGGGAAATGTTCAATAATATATGTTTTCAGATTTTATTCCTAAGGTATCTACTAAAACACCTTTGATATCAATTGTTGGTACTCTATTAAAGATATTCCATAGGCTGAAACCACTTCCATCACATTACCATTATTATATGGAAGAAAATATTGATGGAAGGAAGAGAGTAGGAGTCTTGTTCAACTAGATATATACATGATATTTCTATTAAAAATGAGTACACAAATTACAATATAATTTTATTATATTACTTCAACAATAAAATTATTCCCTCTAGTATATCCCTGAATATATTTTATAGTACTATTCATGGATTCGTGGGGAAATGAAACAAAAGGTGGGTTATCTCAAATACCCTATAAGGGTGAAGTATAGTGGAATAAATTATGAATCACTGGAAATAAATCAACCCAGAATGTTATATAATAGATTACAAATTCCATTGATATAACTAGAAAAAGAAAATCAATATGGAAGGTAATGACATGCAAAACAACTAAATATAAAAAATGAATGAAAAAAGAAATATATCAATAGATATTTAAAAAAATCTCATGGATGAATAATAACTGAAAATAAATGTGGGAAATTCATAATTATATGATATCATGTACAAGGCACATGAAAACCTCTACAGTTGAGATATATCCTCTAGATAGTTTAAAACTATGGTTATAAACCCATATAGTCTTCTTCAAAACAAACTTAATGGGTTTTTCTATAACTAATTTCATTTCATGATACTACCTATGAATCAAGGGGATTCAATTAAATGGTCCCCAAACCATATTTCTGACAATAATCGATCCCAAACTTATGTCTTAGCCATCCAATGCATTCCTGATATTGAATAAACAACATGCCTTATAAAATACCTTTACTGAATAACGTGTATATATTTAGAAATAGTTCCCAAAATAATAAAATAACTTTTAAAGTAAACATCGTATTAAAAATGGTCTAAATTATAGGAAATAATCATATCCTTGAAAAATAATATGAATATTAAGGGAAGCTCAATGTCAAATTATCATAGGATGTTGAATATTTAGAGGGTACTAAAAATAATCTTGGATGTGATTTTTAGTACTATCCTTAGATGCATAAATCATGATCCATATAGAATAAAGATAATAATGAAATAAAGAAAACATAACCCAAGTGGGTTTAATTAAATGGTTTTTGTCATTGATGAATAAAAATAAAATAAAAATATGTATAAAAACATTCTTGTGGAATGTAAGCTTTTATTTTGAAAAAAAAACTTTTTCAAAAACATTTTTTATGAAGATTCATTTTAAAAAATATTCTTAAAATTTTAACTTTTTAAAAATGAAAAGGAATATTCAAATAAATTATTTTAGGTAAACCTATATAGTTTTTATGAGTTAAAATAAAAATCCATTTTGAATTGTAAAATAATTTGAAAAATACATTATTCAAAAAGCAACAAGAAGATTCCTTTGAAAAAATTTGTAAAATAAATATGGTTTAAAATTTCATTAATAATTTTTTTTGAAAATGTTGGATTTTTCTTTGAAATCCTATTAATAAAATATGGGGTTAAGAAGAATGAGGCTCTATGACTAAAGAGATAATTTTTTTTGGATTTTTCTTAAAAAAATATTCACTAAAATATTGAGTACTAGAAAGTCGTAAAAATGGTACTAATATATTATAAATATCATCAATAAATAGAGGAGAGGAAATTTAAAGGTTTTATTGATAAAATGACATATAATTTCCTTGAATTAAAATTAATTATCATCAAATATATTCATGAGGAAAATAATATTAAACATTCAAAATCTCCAATAACACTTTGAAACATTATAATTCACATGATTATTAAATTAAAGTCATCAAATTAATTTCTTAAATAGAATTAAGGAAATAGTATTAATTATACAATATATCAAAAGGGGAATATTATACAACACCCCAAAATAATTATGTATTGAGTATGACATTTATCTCACACATGTAAAAAGTGATAGGAAAATCCATTACCTTGAATCTGACATATCTCCTGTGTATTTATATTCTAGAAAAATAAACATATATTAATTATTTAAATTTTCATAAAATTTTTAATATATATAATTAATTTTATTTTAAGTATTACTAGCTTTTATATAGCTTCTGAAACAATTATGTTTAGGTTGGGCATTTTTACCAAATTTAGTTTATGTGTTAGAAATATCTTGGTAGGTAAACTATGGTAAAATGGGACTTTATATGACATCTAATGAATAAAAATAATGAAATAAATATAATATTTATACATCAATTAAACTTTTAAATCCATCATTAAATATGTGTATACAAAATGAATCAATGTTACAATCATGGAGATGGTATGTTTTTTTACACATGAGTAACATTCACATTTATCAATGATTGTTATAAAAAGAAGGTAAGTAACATTATAAATTTCAATTATTATAATTATATAATAATTTTTCAAATCATATATACTTATATATATTATTATTTATATGTAAATTAACTCATGTCGTGTTGTGGATAATGTATCCCACTTGTCCGTGAATGACGTTATAAATTTTTTTATTTGTGAAATGTAAAAAATGTAATGATATATTTTATTTAAATAAAGATTATTATGTCATTAATATAATATATATATTTTTTATTTCACATATATTTTATTAAAATCATCTATTATACATTCCATGCATAAGATGAACTGATCACATCAATTTCAGGAGATAGTAGTCCACACTTCCACAAATGGTGTTATCATATTTACACAAAATGAAAGTAAATGTGTATATCCTATAACATATTTAAAGAATAATAACCACATAATAAATATCATATATAAAATATATAAATAGGGTTTTTATAATAATTATTATCCATGAACGGTGGTAATGGAAAAATGAACAATCCTCGTTTCGTGATGCGATTGTTCGCCGTACACATAAACAATATCTTTGTTACCCAATAGATGGAATTGTGTGTAAGTGTAGGTAGAAAATTACAATAAATACATATTTGTATCATCAGGGTTATTTATATATAAAAAATAAATAATTAGTGTTTATGGGATGGAGAATATAAATACAACTAAATAGCTTGATAAATTTTATTACCTCTAATATGGCTATCTCCTTTTATTTTGCACCAAAAGGATTTGTTGGAAAGAATTCATCCAAAGGGGAGGAATCTAGGATTAAGGGAGTGATTTTGATGATCAATTTATATAGATATTTGTTTATCCAATGTTTATTTATCGGTTTGTGGAAGTGGGAGGGGTGGTGGCCTTTTATAAGGGAGTAAAAGGATTCACTCAACATTTTTGAGAACAAGTGAAGTGTACCCACGTTTTACCCTATCCAAAGTCAAAAAAAATATAAAACGTAATAATGGAAGGTTAATGGAAATAATATGACCGTATAATGGATTTTATAATCGTTTTTTGGTAATTTGGTGCCTTTATTTTGATGTTTAGTTCCTTCTTATATTTAATTTCACCATAATAATTATAGTAAATTTTAATTTATTTAACTAATATTTTTTCTAAAAAAATGTTGAATTGTTATAAATTATAAATTATTATTATTTAAAATATTTAACCCAATTTTAAATATTAAAATCAAATAATTGAAATAAATTCATTTAAATTTTACCACACGGATAGGAAGACAAAATGAGTTATTAATGTAAAAATGTTCAAAAGTTTTCTTTTTTTAACAAACATCCATGTGAAATTGATTCAAATTACCAAAAATGGATTAATTGATAAATTTTTTATAAAATACAACTCTAAAACCAGACTATAATTTTATTTATCACTATAAATAACTAATATGTGAAATATTTTTTAATTAAAATTCAGTACATATTGTTATCCATTAAAAAATAAAACTTCGTATAAAATTTACATAAATTCACCGTATCCTAATTTTTATGTTACCCTTTCAAATAGTAGGTTTATTTTGGTATTTAATGTTTATTAATGTTCATAATATTGGATTTAATATAGGTTCTCCATCAAAATGTGGTAAACGTTCCAATATAGAATTATATTTTTTATATGTACTATTGTATTTGTTTTTTTCTTTGGCATATTTAATATATTGGAAGAATATTTAAAATATTTTATTGAATATATAATATAAATTTTTCATTAATATTAATCATTAATTGTAATTGATTTAATTTATTAGGAAAAAACAACTTTGTGAGCATAAAAATATTTTTTTATAAAAATATTTTATTTATATTCAATTGGTTCTTATATTAATTTCCAATTATTTAGTAACCAATTATGTCATTTTATAATTCTATATGGTATATAGTTTTATATGGTAGTTAATACTATTTATAAACCGTAATTTAATATCTAGGTTTTTCCTTATTATAATATATAATAATATTTTAAAAACATATTATTGTTTGGTAAAACTCGGCCTTGTGTTTAAAATAATCCATTAAAGAAACTCATTATAGTTTGGGACATATGATAACTCAGGGTCACTTGCATTTAATGTTATAAAATATATTGAATTTATTTAAAATTTCAATTATATTACCAATTCATGGGATCTTATATTCACTTATGTGCATAGTTTAGCATGGCAGACATGTTATCAAATAAAAGGTCCCATCATTGGATTTGATGGGGAAGTACACCACAAAACTCAACAACTACTATATCTTCCATGTATGAAAAAAATAATTAATTATACAATTATTTCAATATTATTCAATATTCAATTTCCACATTTTCCATTTCAATGTGATAATTTATCATAAAACCCATAACATGGGTTTTTAATAAATTTATGAACCTTTTAGGTTAAATCAAATCCATGGATCTTCTCCAATTTAATTTAATCAATTTTATAAAAATAATTTTCAGAATTCAACATAAAATAAAATTCCACAATTTTAATCAATTCTAAATCACACAGAAATTAACATGAAATGTCGGGGTTTTCTCAATTATTAGGACCAAGATAATTCATATCCCAATATGATTTGAATTAGGTTTTCCATAACATACTTCAAAAAAAATTAAAATTAAAATTAAATTTTTACGGTCAATATCTTGGCTAATCATAGACTGAGCCACCATCCTTGGGATCAAATGATCATATATCAGAACACCCACAATGGGATTCACAAATGTTGAATGTCAGCAAAAAAGTTCGATAAATAAATCATAAATTAAATATAGGAAAATAGGGTTTAGATATAACAAAAACAATGTTATCTAAAAAATCTAATGTAATAGTGATAAATAGAGAAGGAGAGAATAAATTGTGTAATATATCTTACTGTAGAATAATCAATCGATGTTTAGAAAGCTTAGATCATCCTTGGATTCAGTTTTGAGGAGAATTAATGTTTCCATCGGAGCGTGAAATACCTATAAAATTAATCCAAATAGAGTTAGGGAAAATTCATTGGTAAGACAATGCTTCAAAATAATTTTTATAATTTTTTTGAATAATTAAACTCCATGGACATGGTTAGTTGTGCAGGGCCTCACGGTTTTATAAATCATGTTCCCAAACGTTGTTCCCAAATAAAGGGTTAAAATTTTCTAAAAGGTTGGAAAATATTTTTTAAAACTTTTCAAGAAACATGAAAACCCACACTACCTAGGTTTTTAATGTATTTAGTAACACGGTGTACAATTTAGAGAAATAATGTTCCAAACATGAATAAGCAAAGTGCCTTCAATCATTTTCAAAAAATTATTCAGAAGAACTAGTAAAAGGTACCCATCCAAAAAATGTTCAATAGATTAGTAGATGTGTTCTGAAAAAGATAATATGATATTAAAAACATCCCACTATAGAAAAATTATATCCACAAAAAACTTATTATGAAGTCTCATTGCCCAAAATATGAGGAAACCATTATCTCATTAGTGATTATATATCCTAAGATTCATGATAACTAGATATGTCCATCCATAACAATCAAATCAATTATTCAATCTTACCCTAGAGTACCTTTTTTCATAATCAACCTTCCAAACTAGATGCTTATTTACAGATAAATTAGCCTCAACATCGATAACACTACATCTCAAAACATGATATGGATCATAAATATACTTTCATTCCTATGATATATGGAACACATTATGTATCAACTTCAACTATGATAGAAGTGATAAATGGTAAGAAACATTCCCCACAATATCAAAAACCACAAAAGGTCCAACAAAATAATTATAATGCTTCCCTTGCCTCCAAATCTGTGATTGATTAAACAGGGTGAATATTTCAAGAACACCTGATCACCAAATGAAAATTACACAAATCTACTACAATGATTAACATAAGAGTTATACCATCTCTTTTCCGTCAACATAATCTAACTTATCAATTGAATATTTTATTTCATCTCTTGATACTTTCATAATCCAACCATGGATCTTTCAACATCATCCATTTATCATAATAATGATCTAAAATGATGGACATTTAATGCCTCAAATGGAGACCTTATGATTGTAGACTAGTAACTATTGTTATAAGGAAACTCAACCAAACAAAAATGGTCATCCCAAGCTCCAAAAAAGATTATAATATAGGGATGAAACATTTCATATAGTATTTTTATAGAACATTCTATCTAGAAAAAAAACTGTGGATTATAATTATTACCCAAATAAACATGAGATACCATTACCCCATGAAGACCTCTCTAAATAAATAAGTAAAAACAATATTATTATCAATGACTATAGTTGATATAATTATATAAAAATGAACTATATCACCCAAATTATTATTTCCCAGCTCCTCAACATTGGTTGTATCGTGAATGGTTATAACTTGAACTAATTTGGTTAACCTGTTATTCATAATTCTTATCAAATTCTTCTTAATCTGTGTACTTTCCAACCCAGCCAAATATTCCATTGTGATATAATCTCACATTACTCTTGTAACTAGTTTTTGATAAAGAAAAACCAAATGTCTCTAGTGCTCAGCCTTGACCTATGTTCATGAATATCAATGATAGACGAAATCACTAGTATGTCATCTCATACATGGAGACAAGAATCTCCACTACATATCAAAGAACATATTTTTTGTTCATGACTTAACTGACCAATGGGAATTATTTAAATACACTATAATTTATTTTCTCACAACAAAAGGTACTATGTATTAGGTGCAAAAAAATAGAAAAACCTATGGGTAGAACAACCATTCAACAATTGTATCCCCACTATAAATAGAGTCTCTAATGCTGTGGAACTCATTATCAAGATGTTGTAATAGAAGATTCAGCTTGAATTGAGAATTTTCGAACTGAACAAATGTCAAAACAACTTCATCCACGGAATCCAAAATCTCTATATACAATTATGAAAAGATATACATGTTCCACTAATCTGATAATTATATCATTGCTTATATGGGATGATTTATTCTTAAAGCATCTATGATGATAATCCCTTTTCCCGGGTCATATGAAATTTCAAATTCGAATGATTTTAGGTATTGTACCCAACACATAAATTGGAGGTTGAAATATTTTTAAGATAATATATAACAAAATATCTTGTGATTAGAATATACAGTAATCCTTTATCAGAAATGGTAATGATGCAAACTCTTATGTTAATTCATTATAGCTATGTGTTCAGGGTCATTGGGTATTTAATTGTTCTCATTTGATCTATAATTCCAAAATATCTAGGAAGATAAATGATCACCCACTATAATAGCACATTCCAAACCTAAACCTGGTGAATTTTAGAATACTAGATAGCACTATCTGACCTCTAGAAGACTCAACATTGATGCAACTATTAAAATAAATTTCATCCTAAAAAACAACAATGAAATTTATCATCTCAAGAAAAATATAGTCACATATGTGTTAGATTAGTTGGAAAAGAATGTATCTTTATATTTCCTCTACAAACCAGTGATAATATCTCTATAGACATAAGAGGCTCCGAATCATGAAAAAATTAGGTTTTTTCCAATGTCAATACTTCTTTCACCTTCTCTAGATCAACTCGAGTACCATGTTTTTACACCACGTGTCCCAAAAAAATCACTTCATGAATCTAGAAATTACATTTTGATATCATGGCATAAATTCATGGATTAATCAATAACTCTAGAACTTTTCCAAGAAGACACACATGATCCTCCAAAGAAATAGAGTAAACATGTTTTTAATCCATAAACACTACCATGATGGTATCACTATTCCCAAAGATAATACAATTAATTAAATCTATAAAGACTTCCAGAGCATCGTTTATACCAAATGCAATGAAAATTTACTCATAATTTACATACCCAATTAGAATGGTGGTTTTATGAAAGTATAATTCTCGTTTTCTCAACCAGGGATAACCATATTAAAGGTCAATATTCAATAAAAACATTCTCCCCATTCAAATGGTCAAATATATCATCAATCTATAGAAATAAAACAATTTCTCTACAATAACTCGATTTGGTTTTTGATAGTCAACCCAAAGGTGATGTGACCCATCAGCTTTCATAAAAAAGAGAACCTGCACCACCCAAGGTGATACTCAGTAATTTTAATCATTTATCTAAAATATCTTATAGATTAGTCTTCAACAATTTCATTTTAGTTTGTTACATGTGTTGAGAAGAAATATATATTGGCATTGCACTCAGTACTAAGTCAATAGAGAACTATACATCCCTTACTATTGGTAAACTAGAGAATTCATAAAGAAAAGTGTCAGTAAACTCCACAATAGATAAATAAATCTCATAATTTAATTATTCTCACCCCATATTGAAGTCAATGAAACATATCTATTTTACCAAATCTTTATTAGAAATTGTGACTCTATGCGATCTCAGGTCACATTCTCCATGAACGATATGGAACCCTCCATCTGGAACTGTAAGGGAGACCCCCTAAAGATAGAAATCAATTTATGATTTATTAAAAATGGCTCAATCCATCCTGAATATGACATAAATTGGTTTCATTTGGAGAACCATATAATCCTAATAATGATAAATCTATGATTAAGAGAATGATGAAGCAAAATGATAGATACTCTGATCTCTATTCATTTTGAGGGGTGTAGTAATATCAATTACATAAGATAAAATATCTTTATGAACCTTTAGAAGACTCATAATATAGGTTTAAATGGATGAATGGTACGAACCCATGTCAAATAAAGACATCACTAATGGTGATGTTATAGTGATGGTACCTATCATAGTTATTACACAAATATCTTCTTCTTCTAGAGACTCTTCCACTACTAGAGGAATCTTGGTTTTGGATACCTGTGGTGGGAACCACATGTTTTCTGAGGAATCTGATTTCAGCATAGTAATTTTAGTTTTGAGGATCCTATAACAATTTATAGAGAAAACTATATATTAAGTAACTACTACATGTGACCTAATAATCATTACGATCCAAATAAATTGGTTACGTTAGTGAAAACCCATTTTGAGTTCACAAGCCTTCCACGCTGGTTGAAAATCAATGGGCCTCTTCCATACACTATAGGAGGACAAGAAGAATGTTACTATTGGGAACCACCATGAGATTCTTCAAAATTTATCTTTCTATTAATGTAACTCAGAAAACTACCAATATGAGAAAAATTAACTCCCATCAACCCTAAATTTTCATATAGTTCCATATCAACCATCAACTCTATATCTATCACATCAGACAAGGAAGGGTTATTTAGCAAGAAAACATGACAATGATTATCTGATTGATGTCCTGTCTCAAGCTGTCGAGTCATCATATTCTCCTCTGACACAATATTTTGTTTGAATGACAAATGATCACAAAGATATTTTAATATTCTACAATGGTCCTATCAGATTGTTCATGTTTGGAAAATTAAATATCCTTATCCAACAACATATACTCTTGATTGAATTGGTCAGTGAAAGGATCATGAAATTCATTCCAATGAAAAACCTCAGGATTCTTCATCATAAACATCATTTTCCACTATATAATTTTATGTAACTATTGATTGATGGTTACACATTTCACCTTGAATGAATCATGACTTTCATGAACTCAAATAAAATTTTAACCCTTTTGACCAAATCATCTTAAACATTATATGATCCTTGGAATGAAATTGGATTTTGGAAAAGGAATTCAAAATCATAAATTTGTAATTCATCTATAGGTTGTTCAAAAACTAAATCTTATGTAGGAATGTATGTAGGTTTCTATCCAAGAGGTTAGACAATACACACAAAAAATTTAATCTACTTCTGGTTAATAGGAGTATTTTTTCACTATAGTTCATCACCAGTATGATCAGAGATCCTATTCTCATGTACACTCAGATGAATGATACTAGACAACATAAGAAGAAAACATTGCATACATCCAAAGGATTTCCAGATCAATACTGAATCCATAGAGTGATGGAAAATTATTCCCATCAAATACAAAAAATGTAGATTTCAATTTATACCAATAAAATATATGGAAAAGGAATCAACTAATCCTCAAGATGACTTTCCCAAAACACCACTAGTGACATAAGGCCTATTATGATAAGAGCTATCTAGAAACTCTATCATTTATTCAAATTAATATCGGACAACAATGAAAAACTATATTTGAATTGAAAGTCAATATACTTAACCTAAACCTTTAATACCACTTTTTCATGAACCAAATCAGATACCCCTATCCACAAATAATTGATCCAATATATATGTGGCTGTATGGCCATTTTTGACCCCCATGGGTTGGTGACTAGAACCTTGACTCAAGCAAGATAAATTTGGGAAAAGTTTTACCACATTATATATTGGAAGAAAGAGATAAATGTTAGTATGGTCAAAAGAAAAATATAGTAGGAGAACAATTCTAAAAGTCAAATAGGTATATAAACCTGAAGTACTTCCATAATGTAAAAAACATTAATAGTTGAGAACCCATGTCCCAACATGCATAGAAAAATAATCCCAATGATTAACAACCACCTCCTTCATGTGAGTTTTCCCATGATCAGACCTAGATAAAGTAAATCTATAAATTTCTTATGGAATAGGTAGTGTGTGAGATAAAATACTTATAGTGTCTAACCATTGATTCTATATTAATATGCCACAATATATACCTAAATTTTTATTTCAATTGTATATAAATTAGTCAGGGTATTAAAAGATCACATTCAGAACAAAAAATTCTTTTCATTTCATCTAATGGAAAAATTCAAAAAATATTTTAAAATCTATTTTATATAAATTCAAAAAAAAATGTTAGGAATTTTTAAAAATAATCAAATATATTTTTAATTAATCTCCAACAATAATCATGGAAATCATACAATATGTTTGATAGTTCCATGTTATGGGTCTCTCACACTCTCATATTATGATAATGTAAATGTTCAGACCCATACATTAAACATATTTTATAGAGGACTAATCAACATCCTACTAAGGATATGATCTTTCAAGGTGCATTTTTGTTACATATGTAAAGCATTAATCCCTTTCTAGGTAAATTACTTACAAAAATGTTTGTACTAAATAACTTTCTAACTACCTATTCTTTCATGTGTTCAGTTATCAATAAATAATTAGAAAACTATTTAAAAACATTTCATGATAAAATTTCATGATTTTTTTAATATTCCAATTTATAAATAAAAACACAGACATGGGTTTTTAATCAATTAATTATTTTTAGTTAACACCAATCCTTGGTTCATATTAATAAGATTTTATCCCTTTTCTCCAAAATAAATCTCAGATATTAATTTCTCAAATAAAATTCATTAATTTTTATGATGTCCAAATCATATCCCGATTCAATTGAATTAAATGTTTTACAAAATTTTCATTCCAGATAAAATTCAAATCCCAATTCAATTATATGAACATTTTTTCATAATAAAATTGAAGTCAGTTCAATTTAAATAAATAAATTTAGGGTGAAATTTATTGGCCAAATTTATATAGAACCACCCACTATTCGATAATGAGATCACATATCACTAAACCCACAACATGATTCACAAATGAAAAAAATTAGTAACGTAGATCAAGATATAAAAAGTTGATTCATGATATAAAACTATGGGGTTTAGATACATCAATAATAATGAGATCTATAAACTCTAAGGATAGATAGGGAGAGCGGTGGAGTAGGAACATGTGAAGATATATTACTAGGGAAGAATCAGTTGATATTCTCAATGATTTGATCTTTATGGGATGTCGGTTGGGAGAGAAAAAATTATTCCATGAAATAATCCATGACCAAAGATATTGATGCAAGAGGATTTTGTTAGATTTTTAGTTAAATCGGTGATTCATAATTTTTTTTATAAATATTTAGAGTTATTAATCCCCATGCGCAAGGTTAGCATGGCATGGCCATATGGTTTTATGAACTGTATGACCTAAAAATTCACCGCTTTTAAAGAATACAAGATTTCTAATATGCCGGAACACTATTTTTTAAAAAGTTCACCATTAGTGAAATCCCTCAATTCCATGGTTATCGTTGTCTCAACAAGTAGGATTCATAGTTTGGGTTAACCAAATACCAACCATGTGCAACCCAAGAGCCTTAAATTTTTTTCAAAATTTCACCCAAATAATGCCAAAATGATCCCCAAACAGTGAATGATCAAAATAAGGATCATGGTGTACCTGAAAATTGTAACATGATATTGTAAAAGATATAGTTTGTGTTTTGGGAGAGGGTATACCCATTTATTTTCATCTATATTGGTTGAGGCCTCAAAAGCATGTTTTAAATGTCCTATATTGATTATTCCATCATAATGAAACAAGTTATTGATGTGAAGGTGATTATTAAATTAGTTATAGTATCCGTGGATATGTTCCAAGATCATGTAGTTATTTATATGGAATTATTTGATCCTAATTAAATATATAGATGTTAAATTTTAGGTAAATATATTTACAAAATTTCATAGGTTATTAGTTATGCTTCTTATTATATTGATTATTTCATATTAGCTTTTAATGTTGGAATACCCTTACTGAGCATCAACCATCACCCTTTTATTATATAAATTTTTCCTATATTTCATGTAAATTTATTATGAATAGTATTGAAGGATATGGTAAAGGAATAAATGGTGTTATGGAATATTTTTTCGTTTTCGAATGAAAATTGTAATCCATTTATGTATCTAGTAATACAAGAATACTAAACTATTCATCCATTTGGGATGTGATCCCTTATATCTAGTTCCAATGTATGAATGTGATCACCAACTATGTTATACGAATGTTGAGTTTCTTATAGTTGGAATCATATCAAGTTCAGTATAATCCTTATGAACTAAATTAATGAAAACATATATTTTGGAATAGAAAACCTATAATGGAAATTGGTAACATTCTTAAATAAACCAATATTATTATTTCTATATTAGTATATATAAATTTTAAATTAATGTTATGTGTTTCACAATTATCATAATTATATATTATGATTCATATTTTTAATCTATAGTATTATATAATTTATATATGGAATTTTTTTTGAAAGAATGATATCATGTTATCTAAGGAAATATAATGAATAAAAGAGGGGGGATAATGATGTAGGATTAGGAGATATAGTTTGATCTAAAAAATTATAACAATATTTGTATAGTTGACTCAAGGCATAAGAAATAAACATTTCTGTATGGATTAGACTACTGATCAACAATGCAGTGTAACAATTCTATACCTGCTTCACGCATCAAAAACATCAATCATTTTATGGTAGTAAAATCCATTTTTATATGAAAAATGGATTATTTCCATGGAGAATATATTTATCACCTTGGGATGTAATGATAGATAGAAGGTTTTCATGATATTTAACTGTCTATCATGAGATGTGGATCAATAGTGGTCATTAATTCAAAACACTAAGGATGATGAGTATGTCGACACTTATTTTTCTTACATACCAATTAAATAATTTTATAGATAAAAAATATAAATGAATTAAACATTCCGGATTTAATTGTTTAGTGTCTTGGGAAAATAATGACCATACATATGATTTTAAAAATAAAACATAAACATTTATTTTAATTCCCTCTTATGTTCCTTCTTAGTGTCCATTGTATTGTCCTTAGTATAAGTAATCACTTGATTATATAGATCAATGAATGGGATGAGGTAAAATTATAGTAAAAGGATAGATAAGAACATGAATCAATATAACATGGGATGTGAATAATAATAATCATCATAAAATAATCATGGGATAATCATCATAATCACGAGAGGACACATTAGATAATTGAATGAAATGTGGTAATTCATAAAAATGAATCATCATGTCTTACTGGTCAGCATCACACATAATTGTGATGTAATCTAGAATCACGTCATGTAATTTTCACTATTCATCATGAGATAAATTATATTACCTAATGAATTGGATCACTATAAAATTTTCTTTTCCCCCATCATGTCACAACAATTATATGCACTATATAATTCCGTGCACACCAATCACATCATAAAATCTATATAATCATGCATGTCACAATGAACATATATCAATATGGGGAATACAATAACACATGTAATGAAATGAGTTCTATTTCACAAATCACACACTGATGAACACATTTTGGGGCTGGCATAACAATGAGGGAATAATATACTATGTAAAGGAATCATTAATCTTAGGGGAAGAATAAACAATCTCAAGAGGATCAAAATTTTTGTATTTATAAAGATGATTTATTTTTGATAAATCATTTTAGTTTTTATTAAATTATAATAGAGACACATATATACCATATAAAAATGGGGATGGAAAATGAAATTATAGTTAAAGATCATTAAACTAATAACCATGATAAAAATAGAGTGGGAGATGGACAACTCAAGGAAATTGAGTTTTATTATGGGTATAATATTAACATTATCAAATTCCATTATATAAAATATAATATAGTTATCAATAATATTTGGATCGATGAGGCAAGGAGAGAATAATAAAAGACAAATAAATTAAAAGAAAAAGAATGTGTATTTTACCCCTTGAATGGGCCTCTTTGAGAACCTCCTCCAGGAGCCTAGGTTTGGTCTTTTTTTAAGATGAGATACATATGGATTTAAGGAAGGGTCTTGGGATGAGGTATGGTATTAATTTGGGCAGGGCCCAAATTTTTATATTTGGGAGGAGAATTGGTGGTGTGGGGTGGTATTTATAGGGAAAAAGTGGGGTGTTTCCACATTATGTTATCAAATAATTTATTATTTTGGCTCAAGAAAATTAATAGTATGTGAATTATAACTAAATATATTAAAATAATTAATATGGGTTCTATATTATGGTAATTTCATAATCGATTATTCAAAGAGTAGTGTATTTAACTTATAATGTATATATACTGTAAATTATAGTATTTTACTACTCCTAAAAACGTAAACTGTGTTAGAAAAATCCAAAAAAAATCACCCTAACCATTTAATAACATGTAGAATTAAAAAATTACATCTAGTTTATGAAAATAATTTTAAAAATATGAGATATTAAATTTTTAAATAAAATAATCATTTATTAAAAAAATACCAATTTTAAAATTATAACATCATTTTTGACACATTGAAAATTTAATTAAACTCTGATAATATTATTTTATAATAATAATACATCAATACATTAATTTATGAATACATATTATAAAAAACATTTTATTTTAAACCCTAATATAAATTAATAAATTGTAATTAAATATTTATCACATAAAAATTTACCAACACATAATATATCATTTCTAATAAATTTATTTACATATACAAAGAAATAAACATATCCCATTTTCATTTATAAGAAACCAAAATTTTATATACACTATATTAGGTGCGGTTACAATTATATTTTTCAATTTATTATTCATCATGGTCCAATTACTATTGTAAAGGTCAAGTTACTATTCATTTTGTATTGGTTCATTCATTTCAATAAATATCACTTATTTAATTCTTTATTTGAGGGAAAAGTTTTTATTGGGATTTATATGATATATATGTATTTTATACCATATAAATAAATTTTAGAAAATAAATAATTAAATTTGTAAATTTTTGGGTCGTTACATTCTTCCCCTCTTTTTGAAATTTAACCATCAAAATATCATTTTAATTAAATAGGTGAGGGAACTACCCCAACATTTCATCCTCTGGTTACCAAGATTCTGATTTTTACGTATGAAATCACCATCTACATTGACCAGGTGAGTAGAATTTTTTTATAGAAACTTATCTATATTGTCCATGACCTCAATTGGATGCTCCTCGTAAGATAGAAAATCTTTTAGTTATACCACCTGTATTTTTATTACATGTCAAGAATATGGTATGTTCTTCCTTAGGATAGATACATAGAAACCATCATAAATTTTAGACATACTTGGTGGAAGTTCAAACTGATAATCCACTGATACAATTAGATCAAGGATATCAAAGGGGAAAATGTAACTTTGTCTTTACATTACATTCTTTCCAATCTGCACAAATCTCTTACATGCTGATATTCAAAGATAGATTTTATGTCTAATGATTGTATTTAAGTCCCTTCTACGGTTGTTAGAATATGTCTTTTTTTTACTCTCAACATATTTTTTGTGCGTCCGTATGGCTTAAACCTAATCTGTCATCCATTTCACAAGATTAGGTCCAATTATATTGGTTTTTTAAACTATTCCCCAATATGTTAGAGTTCTACATCACTTTCTATACAAATATTCATATGGGACCATTTGAATACTCGAGTGAAAGCTTTTTTTGTATGGGAACTCAACCAATGGGAGATATTAATCCAATACAAAATTGTATTTCATTGAGAAATATATTATTATTTCTTCAAGTGTATTAAGCTTGCTTTCATATTGTCCTTTCATTTTAGGGAGATAGGAAATAAAAAAATTCAATTTAGTACACAAATCATTTTGAAGACTATATTAGAATTTATGTGTGAACATTTGATCATGATAATAGATGATTGAAAGTGGAACTCTATTTATCATCACTAATATCTACAACCATATCCTTGATGTGTTTTCAAGAGTGATATCTTCCTTAATAGTGATAAAGTTGGAATTCTTGGTGAGTCATTCCACCATAACCCATATCTCATAGTTTATATTGGATTTATTTAAGAGATTATTGATGAAGACCTTAGTGACATTATCCCATTTTCACATGTTTATATTAAAGGGTTTCATAATCCCATTGGTCTTATTGTCATTTTCTTGAACTTTATTATATATCACAAACCTTGAGATAAACTCCACTATATCATTCTTCTTTTTGCCCAACTAGTAGTGTTATTGAAGATCTTGATACATATTTTTACATCCAAATGGATACAAAATGTAGACCTATGTGCATTATCCAGTAGTTAATTTTTATCATAGGTGATGATGTCATATAAAGACTCAACCCAAACAAAATAACACCATTATGATTGATATGTTACTCTTTCTGCTTCTGTTACGTTACTACATTAATCTTCATTTGAAGCTCCATATCATCCCTTCAGGACTCCTTGATCTTCCTCTAAATAGATGGTTGGGAAATAATTTTTTCAATGAAGGATGTATTGAATAATATTATTATTTTAAAATCCATTTGTTCATATCCATGATATTTGGGTCTTTCTCAATCTACATCATAGATAAAGTATATGGTTTTTTTCTACTAAGAGAATCAGGTAACTTTTTTGCTTTCCCATGATGATAGTGAATATAGAAATCATTGTCCTCGATTAGCTCTAACCATATAATTTTATACATGATGAGTTAGTTCTATGTAAATATATACGTTAGACTCCTGTGGCCAGTATATATTTCACACTTATATCCATAGATGTAGTGCATCAATATTTTCATTTCTGAAATCACATCAATAACCTTTGGATCAAAATTTAGATAGTTCTGCTCATGGATCTTCAGCACCAATGAAGAACATGCTATAAATTAATCATTTTTATGATTTCACAACGTGAGACATTATTTCAAGAATCACATTAAATGAAAAATCTATCTCCACTTATTGGAAATCAGAGTACAAGTGTATTGACAAACCTCTTTCATATAACCTTGAATCCATCGTCACCTTCTTCCATCTAGACTTACTTTAACCATTTTCTTATTAATATAGTTACCAGGATAGACAATCATGAAAAATTTATAAAAAAGAGTTGGTAGTACCGAGCTAATTCAAGAATACTATTGATGTTTTTTTACTAGTGGGTATGGTCCTTTCCTCAATTTCTATATATTAGGGGTCCCTATAAATTCGATCACTTATGATCACATTCTCCAATAATGTGACTTTGTATATTCAGAAGTCACAAATTTTTTTGATGGAATAAAATTTCTCTTTACTCAATGTAGTAAGCAAAGTCATTAGATGTTATTCATATTTCTCCTTTCTCTTGGATTAAATGGTAATATTTTTTATATAAAATACAAATTTTTTTTCAAGGTTATGTCTAAAGACACTATTCATCAAATCTAGAAATATTTTAGGTGAATTAGTATGTATAAAGGGAATCACTAGAATCTCATAGTTCCCATTCCTTATCTAGGAAGAATTATTATGGACATTTTTCTTATTCTCATTTAGTTGATGATATCTAGAAGGATGATCCACCTCAGAAAAGTAATGATCTCCTCATATCTGATCAAACAATTCATCAATCCATGGAAGTGGATTATTGTTATTTTTGGTGATCTTGTTGATTTCTCATGAATTTATACACAACAAAATTGATACATACTTCTTTTTGACAAATATTACTCGCACAACTAAAGCTGATGGATTGGGGCCTATGAACCCCTATTCCGAGTGATCTCATCACCATTTTTAACATTTCCAGTTCGACCAGGGCTATCCTATAATGACATTTTGAGATAAAAGTGTCTCTAGTTATGAGTTCTATTTATAACCCTACATACCAATCTAAGGTAAGCTATAGTAGCTACTCTAGAAATAAATTAGTATATTCTCACATGATTGGAATTTACTATAGGTTGATACCATCTGATGGCTCAAAAAAATTTAACTTATACCAATTATCAATGAATAAACACCCACACTATTGAAGTATTTTTTAATGAATACACTTGATATTCAGTTCATTTATAAAGGAACGTGGGATGGTCTCGAATTTGAAATTAAATTTTCATTTTCCATTCAATTGATGTGTTCTCTATATAACAAGAGGTAATATATTCCATGTATAGTATCAAATTACACTAAGTGAAGAATTAAGAGATTAAATGGAAGAATCCACCAACAGATACCAATAAGAAAAGATTCCAACCCTTGTGTTTCAATTATTTCACTATTAGGTGTTTTTATAGAAATCTTTACTTCAAGGTTTCTGGGATTTGATTGAATAGTTATATAAAACATGCAAGATAAAATGTTTTTTATAGAACATAAATCAGATAATACTTTAGAAAATATTTAGTGAAGATAAATTTCCCTGGTATATCTTTATTTTCATTCTCTACTTTAGCAGTAGTGATAGAATAATCCTTCCCTTTTTACATCATCTTTGGGGGCTGGTGACGGTGATTACCTTGATGGACCTGAGTTTTGGTGAACTAGCTTTCATAGTTCCCTTACTACCAAGAGTTTATGCATTGAACTATGGGTGGTTTTCTCCTTTCCTCCAACATATTGTCCAACGTCTATATGTGTTTATGACATTCATGATATTAGTTATCACGACCCATCCCAGTGGGGCCCGCTCCTTGACTCCCCAAGCCCTACTCTAATAGGCCAGGGGCTGGTGACTAGCACCGAGTAGGCATGTCACTAACATGGGAGGCATTTCCTACGTACCTGTACACACACACACATCTCCAAGCCCACAAATGGTGAAATGTAAAACACTAAGAAACAAAAATGAATGCATACAACTAAGCCCAACCAACAGAGCACGACAAAAGGTAAAATACAGTAAAAGTAAACTGGGCTAGAATACAAGCCCACCAAAAACAAGAGTCTCAAAAACTGCTAAGTCCAACCTATAAGAACAAAGGTACTGGGACTGCTGCTCATAGCCGTAGGAACGCCTCGGCCTGTAGGAAACTCAGAAAGCTTGGTCCTGCCCTGGTCCACCCTGGACTCTGTCAAGAGGCTGCTCGTCTGTAAAAGACACCAGACGTGCAGCAAATGCCCGTGCAGGGGTCAGTATAACAATACACAATAGAGGACCCTGAAAACCCCAAAGTAGTACACAAAGTAAAGGTACAGTCAGCTATGCATAATATATGTTTATAGAACATATAAAAAAATACAGATATACTCAAAACCAAGGCCCGTAGTCTTGAGACATGTCACACAACTGCATACCCATGCAAGGGATTCCGTTTGAAGATTCTGTGATGCGCTCATTCCGGGGGAACACACTCCACAAGTCTTATAGTTCCGATGACGTCCGTTCGAGAAGTGATGTTTGTCGGGAACTGTCACGAGATATACCTACACTCAGTACAGGCAACACACTCCTGAGTGGAAGGGTTACAATAGATAAAATCACTCATTACAGGAGACACACTCCTGAGTGGAAAAGATCTTGATACACAGATGAGGATCACTGCTAGGGCCATGGAGAATACCGAAACTCATCCGGAATTCACCTGATAGGTAGAGGATCAACGCCTGGTAAAGTTGGTCATGTCGATTCCTGACTCTACCAAGGGTCTGGAATGGATAGAGGATCTCGATCCGGGCCTCTCGGATAGATGCCTGACTCTATCATAGAAATTCCTGCGGAAGGGATCATAATCCGGTGTGTAGGAATGATGCCTGACCTTCAGGGGAAAAGAAGAAGGGGCACTAACCCAATCGAAAGATGTTCAAGTCACAGTGAACAAAATGTCCAAGACGTTCTCCAAAAAGTACATGGCGTGTAGAAAAGATACACGTCATGTTGTCTAAACCCGGGTACTGCCCGTGTACAATGGCATGTGTTGTGATGTTGTACATGAAGAAAACTTTATACACGACATGTATTACGGAGTACACGCCGTGTCTGGGTCACTGGGGATGGCTCTGTGTATTCTGGCCCTGTGCCTGTACATGGTCACCAACCCGTGTACTCCAACCCATGCAATCTACACACTGGGTGACCTGTGCTGGTGACCTCGCCTGGAAGGGTGAGGGAGTACACAGTCATGTACTCCATCCCGTGTCTGTGTATCACAGGGATACACACTGAGCTCCGCGTAGCCACCTCTGCCGAGCTGTACACGCCGTACCGCCTGAAGCCGTATAGAGCATCACGTTTCCGTGTACCACCCGAAGTACACGCCGAGCTTTGGGAAAGGCCCAACACGCTGTGTGACCGGGGTCACATGCCGTTTCATCCTTCTCTGACCACGTAACCCAAGCTGCCTCCATCATAACTACACTGCGTGTTCTTCCGAAGTACATGTCATGTATATTAGAAATTTCCAGAAACATGGTCCTCTGCCGTCGCGCCTCCCGTGGTGCTCCGATCATTGATCCGACCATCTAATTTCCAAGAAGCCAATAGGTTTTGGTCTCCCCAACACCACGAATCTGTTTCCGTCGTTTTCGGGCCTCCAATCGACTCTAGAAACATGATTGATCTTCCCGCGCGAAGAATGCTCAAAGAACGCCCTTTCCGATCTGGTCCGATTCGTTGTCCACCATCACCGCCGCACCTCCACAAGGTCGTTGCATTGTTGAACCTTTGATTTGGGATCATTGCGTCGTAGAAAGGATGTGCAACGATCCGTTGTTCGTCGCCCCGTGAAGAACGCGAAGAACCCACGGGGAAAAAAGAGGAATAAATCCACATAAACAAAATGAGGAACGAACCTCCGCCATCGTTCGTGACGGAGTTTACCCACTCCCGTTAATAGTCTTAAACAGAGAAAGAATAAAAAAAATATAACATGGATCAATTTTCCCAAAAAAAATCAACCCAAAGGAAACCCTCCTGCAAGAACGCACGAATCCGCGGATCAACTTGTTAGCAGTTGATCCGTGTTCGTCGTTTAAACTCAAAAACGGGGAAAAGAAATCGAAGTAACAACCCCTACCTTTTGAAAGGATCGGTTGTTGACGAAGGCTCCATGATGCCTTTGTTGTCAAGATCCTTCATCATTGTTGGCGTAGTAATTCTCGACTTTGATCCGTCGTCATTCACCAATGTGCCCTCCTCCACCCAAGCTCTAAGAGAAATCACTCTCTTTTACTCATCTCGCAAGGTTATGAGACTAACCCTGAGAATTTTCCATAAGGATGCATTTATAGGGGTGGATTAGGTCATGATCAAAAAAAGGAAATGTTTTAAAATAATAAAATAAATTATTAATTTATTTTATTCCCTCCAAAGAGCTTTCCTTTTTAAAACGTCCGAAATTAAATTTTGCAGCCGACCTGCGCCGTTTGAGGTTATAGTTGTTCTTAGGAAAAGTTGTCGTCCCAGACGAAATAGTGTGCTGAGATTTTTAATCTGGCCATCCATTTGGAAATTTCCACAACCACGCAGAAGCGCCGACTCACTTGACATAAAAAAAAAAGTTCAAACCACCATTCCGGGCTCACTGGACCTCGGAATGATGTGCCGTCTTCGCGCTTGGTCTCGGAAAAATTCAATATAATATTTAAAAATAATAATAGGAAAATCCAAAAAATTACATTGGTGGCCTTCTATCCCACATTTATATACCTTATTCATCCAATCGTGTAAATTCCTCAGATGTTTCATCCCAAATTTCTAGCGTGTTAGTGGTTGGGATTTACTTCTACTATTTTCATAAAATCCTCTATCTTGAAACTAAATATTTTTTTCGTATCACCATATAAATAGGACCATTCACTAAAATATATCTTCACTTTTAGATAACATCAAACAATATCTTCATAACTCCCAAATATTTCATTTTCTAAAGCTTAAGATGGGGTGGCTTTAATGGAATAATGAATATATAAATTTTCCTATCATTTTTTATAAAAAACCCCAAAGCATACCCTACATTTCTTTTAGAATTTTATATGTTTGTTGTGATAGATTCAACTTTATTATGCATCAACTCAGTGAATTATCTCTAAATATTTTATTGAAGACTCTAAGGGAAATTTATGTAATAAAAAATTATCTTAAATTTACCCAATTCCATCTCTTAAATTTCATTCTATAGAATGGTGTACATAATAGATTCCCATAATTTATTGGACTCTCCATCTAAATGATAAATAGAAAAAGTATCCTTCTCCATTTAATAATAGTGAATCACAAACAATATATTCCTCATTGAGTGAACCAACTATTCTACGACGAGCAGATCTTAATAACCTATAAATATCACTAGTAATTTAGGTATAAAAGAATCTATGGTCAATTTTTACTTTATAAGTAAAGGATGATGTTCTACGTTGTTTAATTTATTATTCATGTCATATGATAGAAAATTAAGAATCACCTTGAATGTTTTAACTCATCCTACCAAGGCATAGGGGATTTCATTCAAGAAAACATAATCTTATCACCCATATGGGATGTTGTCCTTTATTTTCATAGTTCCATCCATTTTATAAAATAGAAAATATTTTAAAAAACATTTTTCTAGAAGTCATGAATAGTTAATTTATTCCATTTTCCAATTAACTCTATGGGAATGTCTTATGGGATCCCTATTTTTAAAATGTGTCCAAAACAAATATTATTGGGTGTTTACATATGCATTGTCTCATATAAATGGTTTTCACTAATGGTCTTTAATCCTAATTAATAAATTAACTAAATCATGATGTGATACAAACTATAGTGACATTACTTTTTCTTACACATATATTATGTCAAATAATATATAATCAGTAAAAAATAATTACACCAACATGATCCAATGTTTTTTTGTTTATTAAAAATTAAGACCATACAAAACATTTTTAAAAATAAAGCATAAATATTTATTTTTGTTCCCTATTCTCAAGATTCACTGTGTCCCCTATGTTATCCTTAGTCTAAGTAATTTCCGGAGGATATAAATCAATGAAAGTGGGGAGATAAATCCCATTTATAGAATATATTAAAACACAAATCAATATAAAATCGGTTTATCATAATTGCCTCAACCGTAATATAAGCATGGGACCATCAACATAATCATGATTGGAAGTATTATATAGTGGAATGAAATGAAAAAATATATTAAAATGAGACATCATGTCTTAGTGGTCAACAACACATAATTTTTTAGAAATATAACATCATGTTAGCACATATATTACTTTATCCCATGAGATTCATCACAATACCAAATGAATTGGAGTTCTATATAATTTAGGGTGAACCTCCCACATGATACCATTTACATATAGAAAGATTACATAGAGAAAATGTAACAATATTTGATGTAAAATAACCAATCGAAAGAAATGAGATTTATTTCATAAATCGAACATTCATGAATATATTTGAGAACTCCCAAAATAAATAGAGAATAACAAACTTTGTATAAGAATCATCAATCATGAGTTTGAAAAAAACAATATCAGGAAATGTGAAAGGTGTGTTTCTAAACAGAGGAGTTATTTTTGAAAATTCATGCATCCTTCCAAAATTTTGTTTGGAAATACGAATATACAAGAAAATATCAGGGAAGTAAAATATAAAATATATGTAAATAACATTAATGGAATCACCATAATAAAAAAAAGAGTGAAAAGTGGAAAAACTAAGAAATTGGAGTTTGATGATAGAAACTAAATTAAAATTATAGGATTATAGTATATAAAAACTAATAGAGTTGTAATACATATATGGATAGAAAATGTTAGTAGATAATGAGAAATTTTTTTAAAAGATATCAGATGGAAAAGAAAGAGGATTTTACCTCATGAATCCTCTGATATGATTACTTCATTACGAAATCTAGGTTAAGTCTTATTTTTGAGACAAGAACCTCTTAGGCGTGTGCAGGAGTCTTGGGCAGAGGTATTTGTAGAATTTGAAAACTTATCAATGACTTAATTTTTTGAGGATAAGAGTTGATGAGAGGAAATATTTAAAGGGGAGGAGAGGTGTTTTTATCAATATTTTATTTATTAGCTTATTATTTTAGCTCAACAATAAGAATGTTTTGAGACCTTTTTGTAAATATATTACAATAATGATGTTCATTTAGTGATTATAGGGATTATATATGATATGTCTCATATAATAGTGTATTTTACTAATAATGTATATATTTTGTAAATTTTCATATTTTACTTTTCACAAAAAAATTAGCTATTTTAAAAATATCCCAAAAATTATCCCTATCCATTTTTTGATGTGTTTAATACAAAAAAGTGATCTCTATTTTATAAATATAATTTTCTAATTATGAAAATTTTCATCTTTATTTGAAATCATTATTTAGTAAAAAATACCAATTGTCATATTATAACTACTTTTATGACACATTGAAAATCTATTGAAGGTCTCATAAAATTATCTTCTAATAATAATAAATAAATATATTAATTTATGAATTAATTTTTTGAAAATAAATTTTCATTTATACCATTATATTAATTATAACATTGTAATTAAATTTTTGTGATTGTGAAAAAAAACATAATTTATCATTTATAAATTATTTATTTACTTATACAAAAATATAAATATGTCAAATTTTCTTTTATAAGAAACTAAAATTTTATTTATACTTTATTATGTGAGGATACTTTTCTATTTGGTATATTTACTATTTATTATGGTCAAATTAACATTTCAAAGGACATGTTACTATTCTATCACCCTAAGATCCTTCATTTATGTAAATATCACTTATTTCAATTTTCAATTTTAAGGGTAAGATTTTTATTAGGATTTATATTATAATTATGTTTTTTATACCATATATGATAATTTTATGAGGGGAATTACTCCATTGATAAATTTTTGGGTCATTACAATGAGGAAATAGTGTGCATGAAATAAAAGGAAATTAATGAAATATTGTTGGGAAAATATATTAAAGGAAAGAAAAAAGGGATATAATAGGAAAATTATTGGGTATGAGGTAGTTGGAAGTGGATAATATATCAACATATGATGCTAACCTTATAGAGTTATAATTTCATTTTGAAAATAATATATGTAACTTAATGGGTATGATTTATCATCTCTCTAACGGTCTTAATACGATCATTTGAAGGGATCTACAATCCAAAACTGTCTAATCAAATGGTGATATAATATCATGCACTGTCAAGAAATAGATATAATAATCCAAGTATTATTGTATCTATGGAAAGAAATTGATGAAAAGGATTTAAGAACAAATAATTGATAAATAGAAGAATGGGATGAATTATTTTACCATATTTAGTATTATTTTATTAATGGTTTAAATATAATCCTATTAACGCAACTTCTATCCCAAAACATCTCATAAAATGTAGGTATAGTATCATGTGCTGTCTAGAAAGAGAAATAATTATCCATGTATTATGTAATCTAAGTAAAGAAAGAGGTTAAAGAAAGAAAAAACATAAATTTGATAAAAAGATGAAGGGAATAAATTATTTTCCCATATTTGATAATATTAGTAAGAAATAATAATGGTATTACTTGAATACAATAAAATTTTACTAGAAGAATGGAGATAAAAGCAACTAGGAATAAGAATTCACATGAAATAAAGAATCATATAATGTGTATTGCATTAATTCGAAGAAGATGTGGAACTATGAATATTATTTCCCCAAGTGTCAATGGAATATAAATCAAAAGAATGGGTATTAAGGTAAAACATGTGAAATTAGAGTAGATAATGTTGAATGATAAATGTGTTTGTGTATTTGGATAAAAAATATTTTGTATTACTATTTGTTTAGTTATTTGGTAGAATATTATTATTAGAACTAATGACTAGGATATGTGACTCGGTAGAAAGATGATCATTTTTAATATACATGATTTAGGGAGGATAAAACCTAAAATTTTCACAATTTATAGATAATATTGATTAATATATCATAATGGAATAACATTAGTTACCATGAAATCAGTTAGTTATTTGATGGGTTATGTTATATTTGATAGGGTTTTCTATATGTCTTTATTTATAAAATATATTAGATGACCTTGTCTTTTGTTTTGATGAGGAATTTTAATTCACATTAATTTTTGGCAGTGATTCATGTTACTATATTAGTTTTGTAAAATATGTGAATAAGGTATCTACAAGTTACATGAAGTGATACATTATAGGAGATTAATTATTAGTTTATTTGGTTACCTTTTTCAAAAAATATATAATTAGTAATATATTACATAATATTTTTGAAATGTTTTATGGTTAGCTACATATGGAATGGATTATCTTGGTATATTATATTTTTGAGTTTAAAGTATGATTTATCATATTGGATAACCTGTGCTAACCATATTAGGTTTATTTATTTTTTAGAGGCCAAAGGAATGAATTATAGATGTTTTGATTCATTGAAAGTGATTTAGGCATGAATCATTTACCACAAATACCAATTTCATGTAGTAAATGATGAAATTTATATAGTTTAAAGCACAACCAAAGGATGATATTATTCTAATGAAATGGATAGAAGTCATGTAAAAATATTTTTTGGAACACATTATATCTATATTAAGAGAATTCCATAACATTAGATAAAATGTTCTAGAAATCAAAATTTTATCTCACTAATTTTCTTACTATAAAATAAATATATTTTTAACAAAATCATATATTTAGGGTTTTTAGGGTTAAATTCACATTGATCATGTTTTATATCACTCACTATTTGTCCTTGATAGTTTTATTTCTCTTCTATTTCCATATTTTATCACTCTACTAATTTTATCTTATTCATAATCCTAGTAATATTATCCATATTTTTATTATAGTCAATTTGGAAGAATTTTTTTCTATAATAGTCTTATTATTTTTCATTTTTTTTGGGAAATTCCAAAAGATCTCCTGACCTCAATTACAAATGGGAACCCCATAGTTCATTTATTTACACCATATTGAGAAATCTATCATGATCAAGCCCAATTATTTTCTCTTTTTAACATCCTTATGAGTAATATAGTGGGTTTGGGACATCCAAAATAATAAACATAGATCCCATATGTCAATTTCTAAAGGAAGACTAATGAAGAAGAGGTAATCCCATTTACCAACACTTTTATGTTTATTTACACTTTAACATCCACTTCATGTGTTGTTTTTATCATAAATTAATAACTACAGTATCATTTGAATATTTATTGGTTATTATGACTATAATATAATCATAATCAACCTTTTACATATTATATAGAAAATGAAAGTAAGACACATGTGTACCTATGACTTACTATATCAATAGAGTGGGGTAATTCATATTTAATCACCATATCACATGTATTATTATAACGGTTGAAGTCATTTATATATATGATACCTATGAAATCATATTTATTAAATAATATTATTATATAAACCATTTCCCCTCCCATTCCTGATTAGAGGAATCATAACATTTCTTAGGTGTATGTAGGGCCTACCATCTCCACTATATAATGTTATTCATTTTCATGAACATTATACATGAATCATTATAAAAAATATTCTATTGTTAAATATTAAACATATAAAATTAATATTATTCAATATATTATGTTTCCATACCATATACAAAATAATTGACACTTTATGAATAAATAAGCATGAGAAAATAAGAATTTATGGCTAAAAAGGAGAAAATAATTAAATATTCTTCCCAAATGGGATAAAAGTTGTCATAAAATGATCATATAAGATATCTAAAATATTAATATAGTTTTGGTAAAAATTAATTATATATTTATATCAGTTATAATTATTTTTTGAAGTTGTTTGATGGAATTCAAACCTGAGGTAAGGGTTTCTTATCTCATGTTTACTACTATGTGACCTATGCCATTTTCACCACTTATTTCCATTATGTGGTGTATATACATCCCATTAGATATATTATCTCATAAATGCATTTCTCTTCATATTAATTAATGTTTACTTTGAATCTATTTCATTAATAAGGATTATGACATTAATGAAATCCAAGTGGTAAGGATTTATTTCACAATTTTATCATTATTGATGAATGTTTATTTTTAATTTTTATATGAGATTCATATTTCATAAATGTACAATTTATATAAAAAATTTCTACAAAAATTTCATTAATCTGTAATGATTTTATAAATTATTTTTCACCCTTCATTGTATTTTACTAAAAGGTTTTGAATGGAATTTTAATATAATTTTCCATATAAGACACTGTATAACATTTCATACAAAAGTGTTAAAGGAAAAGAAATTTAAATATAAATAAATAATCAAATTTATTGGCATTTTGAATCAATATTGGTCTAAATCATACTTGATAATTTTGTAGGGTTCTATTTCAATGAAAATCAATTAATTATTACATAACCAATTTTTAATTTTTAATATGATTTTCAAAATGGATAGTTCATTTTCCCCAAAAAGTATTACATTAATATATTTAAGTAAATTTCATATATATTATTCATTGGTGAATTTATTGAAATTTTTTGTATCAAGTACTTCTTATATAGATATTTAAAAATATTTTATTGAATATTGATCTAGTTGGATTATTTATTCAGGCGAGGAATGAACTAGATTTATAATGTGGTGGGTGGGGCCTGTAATAACCCATCGATGCATCATTAGGTCTCACGACAGAAACTAGATTATGCCTTGGTGGATTCTTTACACATTAATTTTCATATTATTGGTTGAGTCCTTGACATTAAGGTTCATATTTGTGAAATTAAGAATTCCATTATATTGAAATTATTTACTAATGTTAGTGTGATTATTCAATTAGTTTTAATATCCAATTATTTGTTACAATATCATGTGGTTATTTATAAATAATTATTAGATCAAAATTTATTACTTATATTTATTTTTCATTTTTAATTTATTTAATAAATGGTATGTGTTTTTAGTTATTTACCTTGACCTACTGATTATTCCATACATTCTTTCATTGTATGCATACCCTTACTATGAATCTAAGATCGCCCATTTCTTATGATTGTTTTCCCCATGATTACAGAAAACCATTTATGAATGAATTTTCATGATACTCTAAACATTATCACGGATTTATGCTATATTTTATGTTTTCTAAGGAAAAATGAAATTAATTTATGTATCTAGTTCAGTAGGACTACTAAAATATTTGGTCCGTTGTGATACGATCACTTATATCTACTACTAATGTAACAAAATTACCAAACACTCTTGGATATATGAGTAATGAAATTTATAATATGTATCTAAAAATGATATAATAAAAATTGGGAACTATATTCATGGAAACAATGTTTTGGGAACTATTACCCTATAAATGACATTCATAATATTATTAAATAAACCAAGCTTATTATTTGGACATTAGTAATACATAATTTTTTATTTTACGTTACGTGTATCACTAGTTTCAAAATTATATACTATTATTGATAATGTTAGCTATTTTAATCAATTATATAGAAAATTTGACTAGACAAATAAATCGATATAAAATCAACACATGTAATCCTTTTAAGGATTTCAAATCTAGGAAAGATAATGAACCTCTATAAATAGTTATAGATATAGTTGAACAAATTATTACAATATAAGGAAAGTGGTGTCTTGTCATGAGAATCAACCTTTACTATATGGAGAGTCTTTATTATCCTCAATTTAGTGTATTTATTTTTTAATGCTTCATGTGTTATTAACGTCAATCATTTAATAGGACCAAATATCAATTTATAGTTCAGCAATTGATATGTTCCATAGAGAATATTGTCCTCTATTTGGGATGTATTGAAAGAGAGAAGGATGTCATTATAGTTTATCTTCTATCAAGAGAAGTTGATCAATGGTGGTCTTTGATATAAAATACTAATGGTGGGAAAGAGATAATGATCATAGAATGGAATTAATTTATGTAAATCATCTTGAAAAAATATCTTATTCATAAGTAATGAGTTTATATGGTGAGAAAATTCTTGAGACTAACACAGATGGAAGTGGATAATTCTTCTATTTATAAATAAAACATTATATTATTAGAAAGTCATGTTGTACACAATGTATGTAATCCAAAGAGTATGAATGATCATTTAATTTTTGGGATTATTCCAATCCCTTGAAGGGTACAGGTATCCCAAAATTGATCATAAAATTTGGATATGTGCTGGCAATAAAGAAAAATAATTCTCTATGTATTATGGTCAGGAATGAAATAATGAGAAGGGGAGGATGAAATAACAAAAAATAAATAAAGAGTAGAATGGGAAGTTGGATTTTCCCACATGTTAGAATTTTGGAAACCACGGGGCTTTCATGAATGGAATTGGGGTTTACTACATGTGTGGAGATAATGAACACCAAAAACAAGATTTCATAGAAAATCAATAATCTACCAATGTGTAATAAATTAAATATAATGAGATGGTGAATTATAAAATCAAATTTCCCAAGAGTCTATGGAATATAGCTCAGACAAAGATGTATAATGGTCAAACATATTCTATTATAACAACCATAGTGGCATGATTAAATTAATTTTTTATTAGTATTGAATAATTATTGTTCACATCATTACTCTTTTTTAAGTATTTAAGAGCATATGTTTAGTGATACGGTTTAATAGGAAATGTTATTCAGCAAAAAATAGATCTTTATGATAATAAATGATTGATTGTGGATAAACATAATATATTCTTGATGTTGGGATATTAATGATAAATATATCATTAGAGAATAAAATTAGAGGATATCAAATTTGTAAGTGATTTTAGTGTTTAAGTTACATTTTACAAATATTACTAAAAGTTTGTATTTAAGTAATAGTTTTGACAGCCTATGATTTTACTTTTTTAGGAATTCATGTTTTCATTAATCTATTATGATAATCAAAATTATTACCATGGTTTTTAAAAAATGATATGAAGGTATCAAAATGTAATATTATGTGATACTATATGGTGCATTGATGATAAGTTTATTTAGTGAAATTATTCATAATGTTTTGGATTTCTGTATAGATTTTTAAATATTTTGGATGAGAGATATGGTTAACTATTTCTTATATTGAATAAGATGAAATTTTCAGATTATTTTCTGAGGATTATGTATTGTTTTTCATATTTGATAACTTGTTATGATCATTATTTTCCATATAAAATTTGATGAGGACTATGGAATGGGTTATGGATCATGAGATTCATTAAAACTGATTCATTCTTGGAATATTCATTATGAATTTCCAATTCCTAGATTAATATATAAAGATAAAATAGATATAATAAAAACTAAATAATGATATTATGGTTTGTAAATGGAAATAATACAAGTCATTATATTCTCTTGTGTACTTTTTCTATATCGTAAAATAATTACTCATCTTTATGAAAAGTACGTTAAAATAAAATTTTATCCAATAAATTTTCTTACTGAGAAATCAATATACTCTTAACCCATAAATGATTTCTGATTTGGTTATAGTTAATCATCTAATTATCTTTTTAATATAATGATCCATAAATCCTTTATAGTTTAATTTCTCATTCTATGTCCATATTTTGTCTTTCAACTAATGTTATCTTATTAATAATCCTAGATTTCTGGTGACCTTCTCATTCCAATTTCTATTTTTTAAGAGTATGTTTTATTTACCCTTTTATAATGTGGGATTACCATAAATAAGTTTTCAAATGTAAAACCTTGATTTTGAAAGTGAAATTTCGATTTTCTTGGAGTAGATTTAATGAAGGTGGGGAGAATGTAACCAAATGATATTTTAGAATATAAAATTTTAATTGATATCTTTTGGGAAATGAAAAACCAATCTTAAATGAACCACAATATTCTATAAAATATTTATATTTCAACATGAATGTTATAACATTAACATTGAATTAGTGTTATTGAATATGATTAGCTATAATATGAATTATATAAGAATTTCCAATTCAATTAAAAAATATTTATAAATTATTAGTAAGTAAACAAACATTTTTTTAAATTCATCTTATTCATGAAATATATATATTCTTTAGAAAAGATATTTGTATTCCACTCTATGATAAAATATATATAATTAATTCTTGAAATTTTATAAAATTTATTTTAGAAAATATAATTATTTTTAAAATTTATTATATCAATGTTATCTCTTAAATAATAGATGACACTTTTTCTAAAAGATTTTTTTCCAGTAAGTAGATAAACTATTGTTTAGCATTGAAAACTATATTCTTATTCCATACATTTACAATGTAATATTTTTTTTAACTTCAATCCAAATAAAACACAACACTATTAAATTTTAAAAATCAAAATTATATTTAAAATTATATTTTTATGGTTTAACTTAGAATATAGACATTTTTTACTCAAAATTCATTTTTTTTAAAAACTAATTTTTGATTGGTGTCTAATTATGATATTAAATTAAGTGCATTCACTTGTTCAGATTAAATCCTAAAATATGGAATCCAGTTGTAGAATTTAAATTTCAATATATATTATATTGGAGCCTATATTTTTTTAGTTATGAATAATAACTATAATAATATTTTTTACCATGGTAAAGTGTAAATCTGGTAATTATGGGATCAAAAAATATAATAATGACATGAAAATGAAACTAAAACATGAAAAAAATACTTTTCATGAGTTATTTTGAATCCAAATTCATTCAAGGTTCAATTATGTAACTATTTAGGGAAAATAGAATGATATTATGACCATTATGAAATTTTATTTAATGAAAAGGTTAATATGTCACAATCATATTTTTAATAACTATAATTTTTTTATTCTTGTTTTATATAGAGGATATGTTAGACTTGAAATAGTTTTTTGAAATCTAAAATATTTATATACATAATTTTTATTTATTTTTTATTTTTAGTTAATAAATAATTAACTTAAATTATTACACAACACTAATGCGGTAATTATTCAATTAATAGAAGAATAAAATAAATGATACTGAAAATATAAAAGTAAAATAGTATTAATTATTTAAATATGTTCAAAAAAATTATAGATTAGTTCTACATTTTATAGCTTTTCTAATTTTTTATGAATTTTTCTTTTCATCTTCATATTATTCAGTTTAAATTAACGAATTGTGTCAAATTTTACAATAATGATATTTTTATGAGATTATTATTCTATTAAATTGTTTGAATATAATAAAAATATTAAATTATCCTAAATGAGATAATAAATGATTTAAAATTTCTCCCAATATAAATTTATATTCATTTTAAAATCAATTTGATTATAGAATATTCATGTTATATTTTACTATTTTCATAAATGAGAAATGTTTCCCTCAACTCAATTATATAAGATCACCACTTCCTTCTATTATATACAAATCTCTATAAAATATTACATTCAAAAATTCATCCCTTTTTACCTTATAAATATCTTTATTCATGTTCTAGCTGTTATGGTCCTTCTAAAAAATCACCCATAGATCTATTAATGAGAGATCTAAACAAAGTCTAATAAAGATGAAATTGATGTTGTTTCGATGCCTTTCAAGTTAATTTCTTCTTTTACATTCAATCCATGTGAATTTTACAATGTAAAATAATTAATCTACTATCAATTATTTTCTAACATGTTATTAAGATATTATATAACAATATTACACCTTTTAACCATCTTCTAAAAATTTTAATAATTGCACGTGCATACATTTGACTTACCATATCCATTTAGCTATTTTTTCAATATTTCATCACATTAATTATATTATTAAAATGATTGAAAGAATTCACATATGCGGTACCTATGACATAATATAAATTCTTTAAAATTATTATATAATTCATTTCCTTACACATTCATGATTATGGGAATGATACCATCCATTGTGTGTACTTACGGCCTACCGTCTCGACGATGCGTTATGATTCACATTCCAATTTCAACATTAAATATTTCTTCCAAAAATAAATTTTATGAATGAATATTATATTCATAAAATTAATATAATTATGTATAGGATGTCTCTAAACCGTATTCTATATAATATATCATTTCACGATAAATCATTCATGAGAAAACTTGTCAATTATCACAAACAGTGAAAATAATGAAATATTATTTTTTAATGTGTTGTGATAAGTTATAAAATGATCATATAAGATGTTATAAATTTTAATATGTATTTTTTATTAATTAATAACATGTTGAAAAACATTATATATGAGTTTTAAAGACTATTTATGGATGTTGAAGATGAGGTAATGGTTTCTCCTCTCTGTTTTACTTTGTGAGACATACATCCTATTCACAATATATATCTATTATGTGTTGTATATTCTTACCATTTGACCTATTATTTCGTAAATTTTTTTTTCATAAGGTTATTTAAGGTTTCAGTTAATGTTTTTTATTAAATGGGGCTTATGATTTATAAGATACCTAAGTGGTGAGGGTTAATTTCACAATCTCATTATTATTCATGATTGTTTTTAAGCATGAGATGATGAATATTTCCTTCCAATGTTCATGTTTTATATGAAAAAATTCATTTTATTAATTCTACAATTACTTTTTCATGTTATTTTCTCCCAATTTTGAGTTTAAAAAGAATGGAATGTAATTTTATTATCATTTTCAAAATAATTTTTTTATGACTTTCCATAGAAATGTGTGAAAGCAATGTTTTCTAATATTATATTGAATGAACATAATTTCCCACCCCATGTATACATAATGTCTTCAAGCATCCTTTATATGTTTTAGATGTTTCTCTTTAATGAAAATTAATTTATTATTATGTGTGCAGTTTTTATATTCAAAAAATAATTTCCAATGTTAAAAGGGAATTTTCTATAACAAATGTTCTCGTAATATCATTAATGTATTTTCAACGACGTTATTGTATGTTGAATTTATTTATATCACATATGAAATTTTCTTTTAATTCATTCTATTATGTAGTTTTAAATTCATGATTATTTAGGTGTAGTATTTATTAGATTGAGGAATGTGTTGGACTTTGTTAGTGACAGATGGGGACAATTATATCCCATTGATGAATCAGTAGGTTTAATTAGACCAACTAAATATATTTTAATGAGTCCTTACACATTTATTTTCTGATTTCTTGGTTAAATGTGTGACAGTATGTTTTAGATGTCATAGATTATACATTCCATTATAATGTAATTAGTTCATGAGGTCATTTTGATTATTATATTAATTTGGATAGTTATTAATATTATTCAAGCTAATGTGAGTGTGTATATGTAATTATATGATCTTAATTTAGTCATTATGTATTATTTATCATGTTCATGTTATTGACTAAGTGGAATTCCTTTTCTATTATTTACCATTCCATACCGATTATGAATTTTTAGTTTCCATTCTATTCATACCCTTACTGAGCAATTGAGGTCAACCATTTCTCATGTATATTCTCTATAGGATTCTAGAAATGGGTTATGATTGAAATTTAGGGAATAATAAAGATATATGTTGTGTTTTTTTATTTTATGTTTCTATATGATAAAATTATTTCTTGTTTGTATGAACTTCCCTTATACTACTAAACTATTCATGCTTTTATGATGTGAATGTCTGTATCTAGTTACAATGTAAAAAAATAACCACAAACATTGGGCTATAACAGTTGGGGAATATATAATGTAGTATTGTTACAACACATTCCATCATATAAAGACATGAAATCCTCTATAATAATAAAAATATTCATAATTTCATAATAACAAATAACATGATGTAATAACATAAATTTTTTTAAATACATAACTAAATATTTATAATATAATTAAAATTATACATAAATGTAATTTCTATAAAACAATAATATTATATTATTCAAAATATAAATTTTAATGAATCCTTAAAATTCAATACATCAAAGATAAATTTTCAGTCAATTTATTAGGAGTAATGGTTACACGTCTTATAATTTTTTTGGTTGGTTATTATTATGAATTTGTTATAGAATATATAAGTTATCTTATTCAATTTTTTTCTAGCTAATTTTATCCTTTAATTGCATTCTAATTAATATTTTTTGTAAATAATTTTGAAATTATGGTTTTTTTTATTGATTTGATTGTAATTGTTTCCCTACCATAAAATGGATAGAGGTTGGATGTATCATAATTATATGATCTTAATCGTGTTTAAAAGGAATATGGATTTATTTTTATACTCTTTATTTAATTATTATTTAGATTTAGGTCATATAATATTCCATGATATATTTTTGTGGTAAGACCATAGTTATGCCAAGAAGAAGTTAGCTACCATATATAAAAGATAGATTTCAGAAAAACTATTACGCTTCATTTCAGAATGAAGAGATGTGATAATCTTATGTTCTTTATGAATTGAATGAATGGAGTGGTATTGAGAATTTCATATTCAATAAGTTTCTATTTTTTATTAATCATAATTAATATAATATGTATGTGCTAGAAGTTAATGATATCAACACTCGTGAAGAAAAGAATGAAAATGGTGATGTAGAGAGAGTACAAAATATTAATGGACGATGCTTGGATTTTTGTTTGTTTGGAATGTACCAAAATAAAAAAAAGGAATTCTTGATGTGGATATATCATATAAAAACCATCTATTGAATTTTTAATACATAAATATATTATATTCTTTCCTTTTTGAAGGTCTTTCTTCTATGTAATGTAGATATTGACACATGTCATTATATGGTTGGAAATTTAACTAACCATTATTGATTTTCTAGTTATAAAATTATTGATTTCCAAATAGGTTGTATCATATTGGGTCGGAAAAAAGAAGAAAATGGTTTTAATGAACTGGTTATCTATCAATGAAATCCATATTCATATGGAACACAATTTAATTTCCCACATAAATTCTTTTGTCACATTCCAATTTATTTATAGGATTTAGAATATATTCATGTATGCTGAAATGATAAAAAATAAATGATGGAATTATTATGAGAGAATTGGAGATAATGAGGTGTTGATTCAATTGGAATATGGATTAGCATAACATAAATTAGAAATATGATGTCCTATTTTTTATCTGAGGTACAAAATTTCAGGTTGCGTCTAATAGGTGATTATTTATATCTGTTTGGTCAGATACTGACTTCTCACCGCATGTGGCAATTTTTATTCATGTTATTAATCTTCCCCGTATATTTCTATTAAAAATCCATCATATTCATTATTATACTAATATATACACATTTTGATCCACGAAATGATATATATGTATACATTAAACCATTAATAAAGGAATTGAAACAACTGTGGGATGTGGGTGTGCAAACTTTTGATGCTTCATTAAAAAATATATTTTAGATGCATTATCCCCTTTTGGTGAAAATAAATGGTTTATCTTCTTAGGAAAAGATGTCAAGTTTGTGCCTGAAGTGAAAACATAATGTACAATTTTCTTGAATAATTAATGATCTAGAAGAATTAAATATCATTCTAGTTATAGTTTCCAGGGGCTTTGACGATTAATTCCATTGGATAATTCATACAATAGTCATTAGAGATTTGATGATTTTGTGGATGTTAAAAATAAACCTCAAAATATGTCAGTAATTTATTTTTTTATTTAATTAAAATATGTCATTTTTTTATTAAGGAAACATTATTTCCATCGATTTTACATCTGGGATGCACAATTCCATGTTAACATGTAATTCCCCCCATCATTAAAAAATTCTAATGGTGGGTGGCCACCACCACCATGTATGGTGATGTTGGATATGTGATAAAAAATGTTTGGATTTTGGTTCCTCCTTCCATGGATTTCTCCTTACATCTAGTTTCATAGTCACAATCTTCCTCATAGATTTATGTTGTGTTCATGAAACTTGTTACCAGTTCCATCTCCTCATGGGCACTTGTTAATTACACTACTTATTTATGTTGGGACAACAACCATTTATCATAGTTGATTGTATAATTGAGAATGGATGGGGATCATAGGAAACATGGAATGTTGGGAACCAATATTCTTCCTCTTGGGAGTTCATATAATGGAGTCATCTTATATGTATAACCCAAGGAATTCCATGTCGATCACGAGATATCTAGTGCCGATGTAATTTATCATAAAAGGGTTTCACCTTAGGAATCCCATGGGTGGAATGAGGTAGATGATTCCATAGGCACATATCATCAAATGTTGTCACCTCAAGAATCTGATGTTTATCTTGATGTATGTATTTGTGGTCACATGTTTACTATCTTTTAAAGATAGATGATAATATTTGGTTGCGACTGATCAAGAACATGTTTAATGACATGTGGAGATGAAATGAGATTAATTAAAACATCCCAATGAGGTAGATCAAGGAGTTTCATCCCCAAGAGCGACCACCTTATGGGTTTTCTAATGAATATATCCTAATTCTGGCGGAGGTGGATCCAGGAGTTGCATCCCAATGAGGGGGCACCTGAAAAGTTTATTAAAGGGTGGATCAGAATGGTAGTGGAGTGAGATACAAGTGGTTTGTCCCATAAATATAATATGTTACCGCATGATATTATGTTCATTAGAGGGAGATCCCTTAAGGTTTAAGAGATTAATGGGATATAATTCCCCCTGGGGGATGATCTAGGATTTTTTTCCAATAAAGGGTAGATAACACATGATAACGGTTGATCAGAACACCCCTCGAGGTAAATTTAGGAGGTACATCCATGGGGGGGAGTACATTGGATTACCATTGGTTGGGATTGAAACTAAAGGGGGGATCCTATATACCATGTTTAGAAGAAATTGATCATAACCCATGTAGTTAAATGTTGGAGTTTATAAAGATGGTCCATGATCAGTCCATAAAATTTACCATCATATGGTATGGATGATCTCATTATGGAAGGAGCACCAACTAGGGATGGTGCGGGGATTATGCCTGTAATATTTTGTTCAGAAGATGATTTTTTAGGTTGGATTTTGTGTGCGGATAACAAATTGAGAAACCCAAGGGACCTAGAGGAGACTTGGTCACTCATGTGAGGAGCACGATCTAGCAAGAATGTGGATTGGGGAACAAGGGGGTGAGTTTGGATATTGAGGATTACACATGAAAGCATAATATTTTTTACTAGGAGTAGTGACGATGTTGTCTGTTATTACGTGTGGAGGTGTCCCACACACTACTATGAGTTCAAAGGATGTGGTTGGGGGATTTTGCATATAATTGGCACTAGTACCATCCTAATGTTAGTTCATGTGGAAATCCCATGTAAATTGAATGAGTTTAATTACAGTTAATCATCATGTGAATTGATATGGTGTGTAGGGATTTTTCATTGAGCTTCCTATCATGTCTTCCTCATGTCGGGTCATAAGGGAATCTCATGTTCATTTCATGGAGAAATACAACTTTTCAATGGAGTATGAATGGAAAAGGTATGTGGGATTATGAATTGAGAATACCATTTTAATGGAGGTTGGGTCATTCACCACATAAGAGGCCCATGTGCTACTTGGAGAATCCATTATAAAAAAATTAGATTACACATGGAAGCTATCAGGGTGCTACTATGGAGCGGTCATTATGTGAATGAGGTTACACATTAAATCTACCCTGGTTCTACAATGAAAAAACAATGATGTGTGTGAGGCTTATGCATTGATGCAGCCCGAGTCCCACAATAGTGTGACAATTAGGTTAAAGGGGCATACATTTGGAAACGGACCATGTTCTGGTAGGAACTACAAGGATATGGCTGAGGAATATGTATAGGAGTGTCCTAAGGGTACGTTTTGTTATCTTGTCAGATTGAGTAATCTTAAGATTGATTCATATGTAATCTCTTGTTTATCAAATGTGGAATCAAATGTTTCTCATATATGGTGGGTTAATATTTAATTTCATGTCGGTAATATTTAATGGCTTCTTATGATCATGGAATGAGGCATCTTATGCATGAGGCATAAAGAATCCAATTTTTGAATGGCAGGGTAAGAAATTTTTTAAAGTCATGTAGTATGGAATATTGAATCTCATCTCATGTTCAAGACATGAGGTATTATATTGTTGATGCATGTAGAATCCAATTCATTAAAAATGTTATCTGTTACAGATTAAATTTATGTAGTAAGGACTATTTAATGTCATCTCATGATCACTATATGCGGCATATTTTTCTTTATGCATAAGGAATCCTATTAATGAATGATACGGTATGATAAACAATAATTTTGTGTGGTGAGGAATATAGGGGAAGAAGTTTTCTAGCGATGTATAGTGTGGTAATTATTCCATGGGATTATCTTTTGGTTCTACTTGGCATGAATGTTATGTGATGGGGTTTGAGGGGTTTCTTGTGGAGTTTTTCGGAAAAAGGTACTCGGTGAATCCCATATGAGAATTTAAACTCACAATATAGGAAATGAACAAATAAGAGAAGTTATACTCAAGGAGATTGATGTAGTGGGGATGATAATATCAATTAAATGTATTGAAGTGTTGAAGTTGGTTCTAAAAATTGTTGTAAGGAAAAATTTACTCAACCAAATAACAAAATACAACAGTGTGACAGTCCATTGTTAATGGATGTCCACAATGATAATGATGGGACTGAGACAAAGGATTTGGACCGTAGGTAGGATGTGATCCCAAGGGTGGGTATGAGGGCATAGACCCCATCTTATGAAATATAAGGAACATTCATAATATATTTACCAAGTATAGGGATTTTTGAAGGATGAGAAATGAAGAGATCATGGTCTCATGAATGATGGGGCTTCACAGAGCGTAGGTTCTCTTGATGGATGGGTCCTTGGAGAGCATAGGGCCTTGCAAAGGATATCCAATTTCCTAGGGGGAGCTATTTTTGAAGAGTGAATTCTTCACAAATCCATAGAATCCTAAGTGTTCATTCTCCATTCATGAAGAGATTATGCCTTCACGAAAGGATTCTCCACATGGGGTGGATCTCAAGAATGCATGATAGTTGGTTTCTCAAGCCTAGGGCCTCTACAAAATAGGGTCTCACGAAAACTCAGAGAATCATGAATTAATATCATGATGTCATAATCTACCCATATATATCCTCTCCAATGAATGCACAGGGGGTTCCATTTATAGGAAAGGGGATTTTTAAGGATGGTAAGAAGACTACAAACAAATTTGGGGGAATTACAAGTGGGAGTGGCTCTATCAAACTTAAGGAGGACACCATAAATCATTTGAGTAGTTGTAAAGAACCAATGAACACATGGTTGATCAACATCCTGATATATTTTGTGGTGAAGTTCATGTTTTTATATCTAACCACCTCATACTAGACCTCTGTGAATGGTCTTTTAAACATTCTCTTTGAACAGGCTCTATGAACCATTTTGAAATCCGGAAATAAATCAACTGTAAATTCTAATATGAAACACACTTTGGTATATACAACAATTTGAATCAATGTCTATGTAATTTGCATAACTCTTTGGTAAATATTATGGAATTTAGGTGAATTATTTGTATTTTTTTCCATTAATAAATAATCCCCACACATTATAATTTCTTCCAAGGAGGATGTTGAGCGAGAGGCAGACCACATTTTGAGAAATGAACTGAGAAATATTCCTTCCATGGGTCCAACATATCCTGTCATGTTACTATATGAGAATCCCAAAAAAACAAAGATCTGTTGGTATTGTTAGGATTCATCTATTACTTATGGGAATATATGGGCTAGGAATTCCCTTAATGGTGTGTGGAACTCTTCCCAATTGACATGATTATCCTTTATGCATTAGTGCACAAATGGAATAACACCCCAAGTGTTGAATTCTACCCAATGAAAGGGTAATGGGTAGTGTGAATAAAAATGAAAACAATTAGAAACATAGAGAGATTTTCATGATGATACAAGATAATTATTGACTATCTTCAGAACATAGTATCCATATTGTTAGACTAGAATGGGGAAAAACAAATGATGATCAGTTACTAACCATGTTTAATACACAAAAACTGTCTCAGGATGTCGTCTAAATTAATCAGGGATATTGGCCCAACATGGTAGATGAGACAAAAATGTAAAGATACCATTCTATTAGGGGGTCCCTTTATATGGTAATGTAGTAGAGGATCCAAATAAAGGGCACACAAATATTGGTAATGGTGTGATGGAATGTTATTATAGATTCCAACACACTCAAAATCATTCCATCTTGATTTAGAACACATTGGTGTATGTGTACTGCTCGAAACATTGATTAGGACACTCTTCCAATGGAATGATATCATGGATGGTGAGCAGGGGTTAAGGTAATAAGAGTGATTTAGTAGATGAAAAACAACAAAGGAAGTGTTCCCAGGAAAGGTCCTAAGATGAAATTCAATTTTATGTCATGCAAAAAGGTTGATATGTAAGAAATTTTACATCATATGGTAAAGATGGAGAATTGTATAACATAAAATTTTGTTATTAGAACACATCTCATAGTCTATCTTTTGGTTACCAGGATGAGGTACATAGTTTAAGGTCATATTGTGTAACACCCTGAACATAATTATAAATGTAATAACAATAATTGTAGTTATTATCATTACTATTCATCCTTTAATGTGAATTAGTATGTTCTATTTTAAAATACACTAAAGTGAGAATGAAAAATTTTATTCAGAAATTGTAATATTATATTGATACAAGGGATTAAAATTACTCAATAAAGATCATCTAATGACATAATAGAACAAATGGATGACCACCAAACATTACAACAAGATAGATTCAGTAGACTTCATCCCTAAAATCCACCAAAAAATGAAATGGAAAGAATAATAGAAAAAATACCCAATTTCAAGGGAATGTAGAGAACCATCCTCATAAAACAAGAAATAAAATTGAACATTGAAATACATTTAATGGATATGTATAGAGATATGTATTCATTGGGATCTTATGGTGACCATTTTTTTAATATTTCTGTTCATTTTGGTAATAATTGAATTTATTTTATAACTATTATATATTTTAAGTATTTAGAATATTTTATGTTTTTTCTATTTGTATGTTTTATGTAAATTAATTATTTTAATTAGCTTATTTACTATAAGAGTTTTGAATGTTTAAATGTGAATTTTTAGTTAATAAATGTTTGTTTTTATGTAAATGAATTTTTTTTAAAGAATGCGTTTTCATGTTTTAAAATAAGTGTATTCTTGTTAAACATTTAATAGAAATAATTTTTTATCAATTATTTTATAAATATATATACTTCTTGTTTACGAAAAATATGGGGATTGATCAAGAAGGATGGAGAACCCTCAAGGGGTCGACTCCATCCATAAGAGACATCTACTTGAGCTCCTAGTCTCTTTATGTTGTCTCAATCATTACTGGAGAGAAACCCCAAGAAGGAATGTCATGGTCTAGGTCATGCACTGGTGGTATCCTGGGAAAGGGTGTATGCATAGGGTGGGCCATGGGTCGTGGATAGGGTCCCATTTATAAGGACCCCACTGTGTGTGTTTGTGTCATTGATTGGAAGGAAGCGGCGTTGATCCATATAAGGATGTCTCAAAACCCTCCCAGTTTCAATGTGGGATGAATGTTCTCTGGTGGTGCGTGATCTCAGCCACTCGATGTCATTGTGTGAGATATCATTTGTCCTCACTGGTCCCCTATCAAAACCCCACCACCAAATCAATTCCTCCATGGTTTTATTTAGCTGTCCAATCTGGTCATTCCATATCTCGATTTCTTGATAATTTAAAAAACATGTGATCACCCGTGGAAGTCCAATCTCGCTAATCTAATCTCATATTTCCATCACATTTATTATCTTGCAGATCAATCCCAACTTCACGATCTAAATCAGTGCCTCATCTGGTCTGTCCATATAACAACCACTATATTCCTCTATTAAGAAGTTTCTAGGGTTAATTTAGACCCTAAAATTATATCAGAACCCATATAGATTGTCTATCCCTCCACTCCTACTTCCTCCACAATGAATCAAACTCGTCCTCATCACCCTTGAAGCCAACGACCCCTTTTCATTTCCTTTTTCAGGTGACACCATCTTTCCACTCTACCATGAACTATTTAGCCTCAGATCCAACTTTTTTCATATTTGTTTTATAATTTACAATGTCTATTAACCTTGTTTCATGTTAACTAAAGTTTTTGTTTTATTGGATTTACCCTTTTATAATAATCAATTACAACTTTCTTTTTTTAAACCCTCACTTTTCACACCCAAGTCCTACTTGGGAATTTTTTAATCAATCTCTCCCTCTCTCTCTCTGTTCCAAAAATCTCATCCTATCATGATTTGAAACTAGTAATCGATATCATTATTTTCAATTAGTTTTTTTGAAATTATACATATATATGTGTAATATATATACATGTATAATTATATATTTTGAATACCATTTGCATGTGTGATATGTTTTTATTGCTTCAAAGGGTTTAATTTAAAAAAAACCTTTTTTGTTGTATGGGAATTAATTATTTTCAATTAATTTTGTATGTATATATATGTATGTATGTATATGTAACATATATTTATATAATCATGTGAAATCATATCCTTCTAAATCAATTTACATACATGAAATTGTTATCTTGATGTGATGGATTTGTTTACTAATATATTCTCATTGTAAGGGAGTGATTTTATGTTCTTCTTCATTAAAAAGAAATATATATATATATATATGTATATACATGTTTATATACATATGTATATACAAATTTATTGGTTAATTTTTTAAGAATATATATATATGACCATTATTGGAATTCAAGTTCTTATTAGAAAAAGTAATTAATTATCAGTTATGTTTTAGCTATAAGATTTTATAATATTTATACATCACCAATTATTCCAAAAAATTACGTATGTGGCATATTTATGTTATAACTATGTATAGATATTAAAAGTTGACAATTTCAAATTTTATAAAACCAAAATCATATTATAAGTATCCATTTATGATTATATACATGTGTCCAAAACCAAGAATACTCTTGTGAATTGAATAAATTTTAAATCCATAAAAACTAACCTCAAATGGATGTTTATGGGTAATGAATGAAATGTTTAACCACATGGATGAAAAATTGTATTCCATGTAATTATACGATGAGTATGTGTCATGATTTTTTGTTGTGAATGAGTAAATTTTGGTGATGGTTAATTTTTAATCATTTATACGTAAATATAAGTGCATGTGTGAATATTTTTTGTTTATATATATATGTGAACATGATAAACCTTGATAATATTTTTTAAAATAAAAATATAGTTTGTCTGTGTGAATATTATCTTTGATTTTTAATCGTAATCAATAAAAAAATTGTTTTTTATTGTGTTCCTTAAAATTTGAAAAGGGTTTATTTTCGTGATTTTAGATTTATTATTTCTTGAAATTATATATATTTGAAAATATTATTATTTACCAAAAATGGGTTAATGTTTTGTTCCCAAATCCATATATGATAGTAAAATTTATTCTACTTCCATTACGTTATGGTGTAATTTTTTGTAACTATAACATCTAAATGGAATTAGTCATCATTTTATGTGGAATGTCAAAAAAGTTATTATTTAATGTGTTCAAACTATCATTTCATGTGTGAAGAGACATTCACACCTCAGGGAATGTCTAACATAGATTGTAATGGATACATATGATTTATAAATGAAATTACAGGGATTTCTGATAACTTGTATGTATTTGTTTCATTATACAACTTATTTTTTGTTATAAATTATGAAAACTATTATAGGTAATGGGATTAATATTTTTATGATACTATATGGATTATGAATTAAACAATTAAAAGTGGTATGGGAAATTTTGGATTGTTTAATGAATTTATTTCATCTATGAAAATGATTTAAATACATAATAGTGGTATGTGGCATATTGATTTAAATAGATATTCTTATTAAATATATTCTTAAAGCAAAGGAATTATTATGTGATGCATGATGATCTCTATAGTCTATTGTCACGTCGATAGGTATCATGAGATGAACTATGGTATTTTTACGAGGCCTTTCTATAATGGTTATGTATGGGCGTGGCATAATTCCTTTACAGAATGTTTTTTATTGTCATATATTATACATTCCCTCACAGTGATCTTATTAAGAAAAAATCCATGTAAATATTTATTTAGTAAAATATCCATGTCTAAGGATCATTCTTTTTAAACAAGTATTAATCAATTTTATATTTCTTAGTGCCATGGATTAATGTTTTATAAATAAATATATTCTTGTATAGAAATTCATTTATAAAGAAGGATTAATATTTATTTTATAATCCATAATGATAAATGAAATCATTTTATGTGTAATCCTGAAATAATATTATTTCATATGTAAATTAATATCAGCACCTCCAGAATGTCATAAGAATATTATGTTTGGTCATTATATAACTTATAGGTGGAACCTATGGAATTTATATTCATTCTCATAAAAGATAAATTATATATATTACTCCTAAATAAGTTTATAAATTCTGATCATGAATCATCCTGAATGATGTTTTAGAATATCTCAATAATGTTGAAGACAGGTTATGTGAAATATTAATTTCATTCTTTTAGTGCATGTGTTTTAAAGAAATGTTTTTAAGAAAAATTTCTTCCAAATAAGTTTTTATAAAACCTCATACTGGGATTTCTTTGGTAACCCCAAATTTCATAGGAACTTTTATAGTTTTTTCATACATGCTACGTTGAAACATTAATGTGGTTGAAATCACACAGAAGAATCATTACTTTCTTTAAATGTTATTATTGGTAGGTAAGTTCTTGTATCTAATTTTCAAGAACTTGGTCCAGTAAAAGATCATCTATTTCATTTAATTTAGTGTATTTATTCAAGTTTCTTTAAAAAAAATTATTATACAGCATTTGTATGGGCCGATTCAGGTTTCTTGGGCTCGGGTATTTATAGGTGGTATCAAATGAACAACTTAGTGAACTATGGAAAATTAGAATAAAACTACTTATGTAATAATGTATTTTAATGGAAAATCACTTTCTAAAATTTTCAGATTGAAGTTCTGGGTTACCCAACTAAACTCTTGTCACATCATAATTATCTTCTTGAGACCATAATAACCAAATCACGTTCAGATTCATACAAGCCTTTTTCAAACCTATGTTTGTCTTGTAACCACCTCTACCGGATGTCAAAAAACCCAGATGTCATTCGACTTCACCAAGTACTGATTCATGTATATCACTTTTTTTCGCATTCACAAATTATATATTTTGTGTATAATGTAAGGTACTATGAAGGTATATTCCTATGTTTCACCAAACATAAGACTTATATGGCCCTTAAAAAGTCTTAAGAAGCTACAAAGGTGGGTGACCCATGTGTATCCTCTCTCTTTCATGTTCTAAGAATTAGTATGTATGGATGGATTTATGATATATGGTTTTAGAAAACAAAGTTTTCTGACTAGTCTATTATAACCATGTCCACTATGTTATCTCTAATTTTTACACCTATCATGCCACTCCCCCGAGGACATACTTTTGTCTGCATGAGTTCAACCCTAACTGCATGAGGTGCATTTGAAAAAATGAAAATGATGAATTTAAAAATGTTTCGGCGATCAACCTGACTGGAAGAAGTTACCCTGAAATTAATGAAGGGTGGTGAACCAGTAGAATGTATAAAATAAATGTATTTCATTCAATTTTTTTATTTAATTAATAATAACTAAAATATTTTGTAAGGGAATCAAAGTTGATATCATAATGTCGGTGTTGGTGGGAGTTTATGAGTGAAATAGTATTGCAAGGATGCAATTATATTAATGGGGGATATTGTAACACCCCAAATTTAATTATAAATTTAATAATAATAATAATAGTTATTATCATTATTCTTATTGATTTAATGTGAAGCAGTATATTATATTTTAGAAAACAATAACGTTATATAGAAATTTTTTATTCAAACACTTTAACAATACATTGATGAAATGGATTAAAATTACTCAAGAAAACTCATTCCAAGACATAATAAAACAAACAAGAAGACCACCACACATCACAATAAGACCGATTAAGTAGCCTTCATCCCTCAATTCAACCAATAAAATAGAAATGGTGAGAATAATAGAAAAAATACAGAAATTCAAGGGAATATAGAGTACCATCATCGTAAACCAAGAAATGATCTTGATCCTTAGCATACCTTGAATAGATATATATATATATATATATGGATTTGTAGATATTGGGGTCTTAAGGTGACAGTTTATTTTAATATTAATATATGTTTTGGAAACATTTATTAAATTTTATTAATAGTATGTATTTTAATTATTTTGACTATTTTAGGTATTCAATGTTTTTTAGTGTTATATGTATTTTAATTTTTTTTTTGTAACATTAATTACATTAAGGGTTTTGAATGATTAAATGTAAAATATCTAGTTAATAAATGTTTGTTTTTAGTAAATTTACTATATTAAAAGAATAAATTTTCATGTGTTAAAATAAGTGTATTCTTATTAAACTATTAATAGAAATATATTTTTATCCATAATTTTATAAAAATATATATTTCATGTGTTTAAAAATATATAGTGGGATGCCTCAACAATATTTGAGAACCCCGAAGGGATTGAACCCATCCATAAGAGACATCTACCCAAGAACCTAGGCTCTTTACGCTGTCTTAAGCTATGCTGGAGTGAAACCCCAATTAGACAAGGTGTGAGATAGGTCGTGGACTAGTGGGAGTGCGAGAGAGGGTGTATGCATGCGGTGTGAGAAGGCTGGCGACTGGGGTGCCATGTATAAGGACCCCACTGTGTGTTTTTGTCACTGAATGGAATACATCAGCATCAATACTTATAAGGTGCTCTCGAAACCCTCCTAGTTTTGACATGGGATAACAGTTTTCTATGGGCACATGTCTCCGCTACCTGATATCACCGCACAATATCTCATCTGTCTGCATTGATCCTCAGTTGAGACCCCACCGCCGCTTTAATTATACCATGTTTTTTCTCATCTCTATGATTAGTCCATGCCATATCTGGACCTTTCATGGTTTTTAATAACATGGGATCACCTATTGGATTCTGATCTCAATGATTTAATCTCATCTGTCCTCACACTTTTAATGTCATGGATCAATCACTGTTGCACGTTTAATATAACGATCTCATCTCCGTTGTCCATTTAGAAACCACTAAAGTCATCCATTAAAAATCCACTTTGGTTAATCTAGACCCCTGTATTAGATTGGATTCCATTTGGGCCATCCATTTCTATAACCTTTCTTCCCCCACACTGAATCAAACGAGTCCTCATCACTGTTAAAGCCGATGGCCCCTTCTCATTTCATATTTCCCATGACACCATCCATCCACCCTACAATGACTCCTTTAGCATTAGATCCCCTTCTTTATTTCTTTTTATTATAGTTTAGGTTTTAAATTAACCATGTTTCATGTGGAATAGTATTTTTTTATTGGATTAATCATGTTCTAATCAAAAATTAAAACTTTGTTTTCATTAAACCCTCACTTTGCACCCCCATGTGCTACTCGATAATTCATCTATCATGCTCTAAATCTCTCTCTTAGTTCCAACAACACTTATCCTTCCCTGATTTAAGACATTTAAGAAATTTCATTATTTTTAATTGGTTCTTTGATCTTATACATACATATATATATATATAATATATAGATATATGAATGATTATATCTTTTGAATACAATTTTCATATGTTATTTGTTCTTCTTGATTCAAAGGGTTTACTTTTAAAAAAATCTTCTGTTGTAAGGGATTTATTTATTTTCAATTTAATTTGTAAACGTATATATATGTATAAATATTTAATATATATATATATATATACATAATCATGGGAAATCATATCCTTAAAATTCAATTTGCATACATGAAATTTTTATCTCGATGCAATGGATCTATGTGTGTGTATACATGTGTATATACACATATATTTCTTAATTTTTTGAGAAATTATATATATATATATATGACCACAATGGGAATTCATGTTCTTGTTAGGAATTTTAATTAACAATTAGTTAATTTTTATGTCTATGATTGTTTCATATTTTGGCATCACCAGTTAATCCAATCAATTATGTAAGTGTCCTATTTATGTTATTTTTCTAGAAATTAAATGTTAAATATTTAATATTTTAAGAAACCAAAATCATGTTAAATTCATAAAATTTATGATTATTAACATATGGACGTAATTAGGAATACTCTTGTTATTTTAATAAATTTTACATCCATCAATACTACCCACAAATGAAATTTTATGGGATATGAATGAATTGTTTTAATACATGGATGAAAAATGGTATTCCAGGTAATTATGAAAAGAGTATGTGTCATGAATTTTAGTTGTGAATGAGTAAATTTTCATGATGGGTAATTTTTAAACAGTTATACATAAATATAAGTGCATGTGAGAATATTATTTTATTACATATACTTATAAGTGAACATGATAAACCATGAAAATATTTTTTAAAATAATAAATAGTTTTTCACTCTGAATATATCCTCTTGTTTTAGTGGTAAATAATAGTAAAAATCTTGTTTTATTACGCACCTTAAAATTTTTAAAGGGTTTAATTTTTTTATTTTAAAGTTATTATTTCTTGTACATATTATATATATATAAATAAATATCATATTATTACCCAAAAAGGGGTTAATTTTTTATTTTTGAATCCATATTCTCATGTAAAATTAATTCTATTTACATTATTTTATGGAATGATTTTGTGTAACCATTATATCTAAATAGAATTACTCATAATTTATGTGACAAGTCAAAACAAGTTATTATTTAATGTGTATGAGCTATCATTTCATTTTTGAAATGACATTAAAATATCAAGGAAAGTCCAACAAAGATAGGTATGGACGAAATTGTAATGTATAAATGAAATTCAATGGATTTTAGAGAACATGTTTGTATTTATTTCTATATACATATTATTTTTACATTACAAATGATGAAATCTATTTCAAGAATGTGATTAAAATTTTTAGGACACAATATAGATTAAGATTTAATACATTCAAAGAGGCATGGGACACATTGGTTTGTTTAATGACTTTATTTATTCTATGAATTTTTTTAATAATTCAATGTTATATAGGAATCTTTGATTTAAAGACATATTCTAATTATACGTATGAGGAATGCATAAGACTTATTATTTAAAGGGTGAGGCCTGCTATATCCTTTCAATGCAATGGTAGGCCTCATTAGATGAACTTTGATCTTTGGACGAGGCCTTTACAGAATGTCTATGTATGGTCTTATCATGAGGCCTTGATAGAATATTTTTTATTATCCATTTATTAATTCCTTCATAGTGATCCTATTAAGTGAATGTCCATGCGAATATTCAGCCAGTAAAATATCCATGGTTAATGGTCATTATTTATAAACTACTATTAATTAGTTTTGTATTTCCAAGTTCTCATGGATTAATGATTTACAATTAAATATATACCTCTATAGAAACTCATTTTTAAATAAGGATTAATATTTAGTTTCCATGCCAAAATTGTTAATGACATCATTTTATGTGAAATTATGAAAATAAGATTATGTTTTGAGTAAATTCTTATATGCACCACCATTATGTCATAGAATGGTTTTGTTTTATAGTTATCTATCATATAGGAGGAACTTCATAAATTTATGTTCAAGTAAATGCATGATACAATATATTTACAACTCCTTGTTTTGCTTATCCGTTTTGGGAATGATTGATGCTTAAAATTGTTTTGGAATCTAAAGAAAAATGGCGATAACATGTTATGGGAAATATTAATTTTAATTTTTAATGAATTTTTTTAAATATATGTTTTAATGAAAAATTATTTCATAACAATTTTGATTAGAAACCCCTTAGTGGGCATTTTTGTTCTCCCCCTACATTTGATAAATATTTTACTGGTTTAACATACTTACTATGTTGAAACTCTATTATGGAAGAAATCACGCTAAACAATCATTGTTTTTGTTTTGTTTTATTTTTTTAATGTATCTTCATGAATCTAATTTTAAAAAACATAGGCTAGAGAAATATTCTCTATTTCGTTTAATGTATTGTATTTATTAATGTTTCTTTTTTAAACTTTTTTACACAACATTTGTAAGGGCCAAGTCTAGTTGTTCATGATTGTGTCCTTACATATTGTCTATACAATGGAAGTAATATCCAAAACAGGAATGTATAATGTGACCGAGTGAGAATTCTGATTTGACAGAGGGCCTAGGAAAACCAAATTCCACAAAACATATCATTTGGAAGAAAATTAGAATAATGTTTATTGTCAAGATGCATGGACTTGAACCCCCAATTTATGTTCATGGAGTTTAGACTATGGGATCTTTTTTACACCTCAACCATATCCGTACAAACCCTACTACAACACCTAATACCATGCTATTCCTACTCTATATTGAAAATAAGGGATAGTAATGGGTTTTCCTAGTATTTTTAAGTGCAAATTGGTGGTGAAACTAAGGGTATGGAGTTCCACTAAGATATCGAGATGTGTAAAAGAGGTAATCCGAGCCTTTCATGTCCATGATCAAGGGTGGCTTATAGATTGGGATCGATTGACCATATTCAAAATACAGGATTTTCAACCACAATTGTCCAGAATGTGGTGATAGAATGAAAGGATGGCTTTTGAAAAATTTCAAAATAGGGGATCCACCATTTGCTACCAAAGATCCATTTTCACATTGGAACAATATGTGAGGTGAACCAAAATTGAATGAGACCATCACCATTAGGGGGTCTATCATGATTTGAAATATGGTTGAAACATAAACTGAGAACTAATTGATGTATATAATGGGGTCTATTAGAGAGTGTGATTCAAACCATTGTATTTAAAAACGTTTAAAGTCAAATTTCAGGGAACATAATCCAAACAAAGAGGTCAAAGGGTTATCAAATTTCTAGTTGGGCCTGGGGAAAAATTGTCTGGGAATCCTAATGTATCTCCTAAGGACGAGTATCAAGGCACAATTAGTTCTAGAAAGAGAAAAAGTTAGTTTAATTCAAATGTTATAGGTCATGGTGGATGGGTTAGAGTAATTTATAATGGGGTATATTGAAAAAGGTCACCACATGGGGTTTTAGATGGCATGAAATAGGGAAAAAATGTTGTGAATGAGGGAAAGAAGTTTCATGTAGTACATAGAAACATTAAGGTGATTTTCATTTGGTTTAAGATTGTAATTCATGGATTTTAAATGAGGATAAGGAGCAAAAAGGGGATTTAATATTCATTTGGTCCTAGAGATGAGAATTTTTATCATATCTACATTTCCCATTAGTATAGGAATTAGGCCACATAAACATATAGAATATGACATGATAAGAAACGAAAATTGATATGAGTGATCCTATCTGATATGGGAACTGAAGAATCACGTAGTTATCATGAGACTTCCCATGTAAAGAGCATAGGGTCTCCATTTTTGAACATCCCACTCATATAATACAAAAAATTTCGATATTAAATGGGGTAAAAATAATCTCATAATTATGAGAATCCTATTTTTTATGGGGTAAAATCAGATATTAAAATCATGAATTTAGAATGTTATGTATTTTATTTAAATTCATAAAACCTTGATTACAAGGGTTTTAAATTGTTTATGGTCATAATGCTTGGACCTACTACAGAATTTTTACAATTGATCATCATAGACAATAGGATGGCTATTAGTTTACGGTCTTAACGCTCCCACAACAAAATCTTAGTATAAGGTCATGGAGTTTAGACCAAAGTAAGTATCCCAAAAAGATAGATGTAATGTGTGGGACGGTGAAAAACTAAATTTGAATGAGGACCTTAGAGGCCCATCCCCATATCACAAATTTAAAAGGAGACTCTCATACAGTTTAGAGTCAAGATGCTTGGACTATAGGATCTCAGTTCGAGGTCATGGAATTTGAAAAACAGAGAATTCTCTACGGTATATATCTATAATGTGGTGTTAGGATAAACCCAATGTGAATAATAGGCAATTAAGACCCAATAACCTCACAACACATCCATGATAATAAAACCCTCATAATGTTTAAATACATGATGATTGGGCATGATGTAAATTGTTTATAGTCATTTTACATGGACTACAGGGTATTAGATTATGATAATTATGACGAGATCATAATTGAGCCCATGGATCCGAAGGGTTGCTGAAATTTTAGATCTCTCTATGAAAAAATGTCATGTTTTCTCTATATATCCAAGAAGCACATGAATCATTGTATACGTAGTTTTAGAAGTTTATTAACATAGTTTAATGTCATACAATCTAGAACGAAGGGGTAATATATTTAAATTAATGATTTATGGACTAGGAATGGTCAATTTATTATGGATATATTTTTTATGGGTGAGGTGTAACCCTCTGTGAATGTAGCCATAGATACTCATGTACCCCACATACACCTTGAAATCAACTACATACAGTTTAAGGTATTAATCCATGGACAGTGACTAAGGAATAAGGTATGAATGGTTGATAAATTTCTAGATTGTCCTAAAGAAGAAATAATTCCACATACAGTTATCTGACACGTCATAGCGAGAGGCCACCACTTGGGGAGGAAATCCATTCATGTGTGAGAACTAAGGGATCCCACGATTATCATGATGCCTCATTAACGTCTTCAGAGTAGGATCACAACTTAATCACATCAGTTGGTAATGATAACTCAGTGTTTTATTTTCAACATGTATTAACCATAATGGGGGCTATTTATAATTGGTAATTGTAGTGTTCTGTTCCAACACCAAAAAACTCATCCTCAAGAAAATCCCCATACATTGAGGGGATAATATGAACAAAAATGGATATGTGTGGAATGGAATGATTAATCCAACATGAATAGGGACCAGAATGGACCATGCCACAAGAAATATTCCTTTGGGATTTGCACATATTTTTTAATGTCATGATTCTTGTACATGAACTTATTGTTTTTGGTCATAATGTTTTGAAACTTATGAAAAGTTTAATTTCATGTTGAATGGAACGGATTTTGGATAATATTTTAAGGTCATGAAGCTCAAACCATGGATTAAGAACTTCAAAGGGGACACACATAATAGAGTGGAATAAAATAATAAATGTGCATGGGGACCAATGATTCCCACACAACACATATGAATTCATGAGGATAATTCTATCAGGTTTCATGTAGTGATTCTTGGAATAATCTTACAATTTAACATTTTATGCTTGGTACATGGTTTCTATGTAGTTTATAATTATGGGGATTGGATGAGGATAACATGATCTGATTAAAGTTTCATCTTGTTTTGGACCATGACTAGTGTTAATAGTTTCACTATATATCATTAAATTGCATGAACCAAGACACACATAGTTCTCGATAGAAATATCCCTCTCTAGGTCTGACTTGTACACATCGATGGGGAATATTGGGATTAGTGAACTAGGATCAATAATTCACATGTAATTATTATCATGTGTGGAATCGATTCAATCCATGAATAGTTATGTAATATGTCTTGATTGATGGACTATGTTGAAAGGGACATCCTCTTAACTAAAAATAGTATATTGTTGTATAGTTTCTTATTGTGTAGCTGGGATGACAATCATTCGCAGTTTAATGTCATGAATATAATATTTTGATTGATAAAAAATTTATCATCATGTGGCTCAAATGAATGAGGATATGTTTTCTGAAATGGATTTTCATGACACAATATCTATAACCCAATGTGAATGAGGAACCAAGATGCATCTGCCACTCAATATCGCTCCAAAGAAGACATGCACACATTATAAAGTCGTAATTTCTACAAATAAAATTTTATTTTATGTTCATAGAGCCCAGACCATAGGATGACTATTAGTTTAGGGTTTTAAATCATTTATGAAGATCTTTTTTTAATTATTTGTACCTGGGACACAAAATCGATTTTTATGGTATATATATTGGGCCTATGATATTTTAATGATCCACTATGTGGATCAAAATTATTCCCATACTCCTAACCCCAGAGGAGTCATGTTCGTTATGCGAAAAAGGGAGTGCTGTGAGGATTTCACTATCACATGGAAGAACATAACAAGGGTGAGTAAATTCTTGGATGAAAATGTGGCAAATGACATTAAATTTCATAAAAAACACGTGAATATGTGAGGAGGGTTGACATCAAGGGAATTAAGATTCCATCAAAACATAGGGAGATGGTAAGAGATAAATCAAGACTTTTTATATATGTATTATGAATGGGGAGACCAATGGTTATGGACAACTATTTAACCAATGGTGGATATTTCGAAAAAAATGAGGGTCACATGACAATGGAGGATTACTACTGACCCTATTAAAAACATATCATTCATATCATGTTACCTAGGTTAGGGAAACAATGTGGGCCAACCACTGACCACGTTAAAAATGTGGGACCTATCTAAAAATCACATGTGATATAGTCCAAAAAATTGGAATGGGATGGCTGGTGAGCCACTATGGTCAGGAACCATTCCTTAGGGGTTCCCTTCAAATGTGGAAGAGGATTGGGATAAAAATAAAGTGACATGTGATGCATGGATATGGATTGAAATAATGTCCATGCAGAATCCTACACTCAATTATCTATACCACAACACATTTGATCATGTCAATAGGACAGATCAGATATAGGGATTCAATCTCCTTATCATGTGTAGGGGTCCTGAGGTAGTTCATGAACATTCCACGGTTGTAGACTGATGTCAAATGAAATGTGGCCTCTTAGACGAGGGTCATAGGATTGTGTAGTTTTAAATCATGTGATGCAGACATGGATTCATCTATGTTTAATTTATGAGGGATCATTTAATAACCACATATGGTAAGGCTATATTTTATTTTATTCTACTGAGGATGATAGAGACGTTTTTTAACAACACTTGGTAGGGTAATAGCATCATACATATTAACATCAAGTGATTAAGAAATTAGGTAGCTATATTTTATGGTTATTGACCCTTGAAAATGGTTTTTATAGTTTTATGTCACATATATTTGAACATATTAATTTATATTTTAACATAATTTTACCAAGACATTGTTCCACATTTCTTCATCATGTCACATGGATGATGGTTTCAGTGAAGTTTAATGTCATGCAACATTGAAATGTGGACACAAAGATTGTGTCAAAAGAGGGATAATCATACCCACCTAATTACAATGGGTTGGATTCCCTAAATTCCACGGGGAATTCAATATTCGGATTACCCTAATATTTTCCCATAATATGCTCAAATATTCTCTCAGTCGGAGATGGGTGATGCCATGGAGAACCTTCCATGTGCTAGTGTTGGGGGTGCTGGTATTCCCTCAGTAGTTCTGTTTGGCACAAATTGCAGTGATATTAGACAAGACATTCCAAACAGATGGTCGGGGTATAGATCCCATTCATATGATGATATTTACATATGTTGATCAAAAACACGAGTTCTTGGATTGAGGTTGACTAGGGAAGAGGTGGAAAGCATCACCCATTTTGATGGGGTGGTAGTGCCAAAGAAGCATGGAATCCTGGAACTCCAACTCAATTGGAAGATGCTTCCTGGTAGGAGTGTAATATCCAAGCATCCTCAGGATAGAGAAATGGATCCCAAGTTGTCTGGAAGCCAAGAAAAACAGATCGATGGGGTGATGTCACATGAAATATATTGATGTCTAGATTGTCATAATGATGGAGTGATGAAACCATATGGGAATTGAATCCTGGAACATCGAATCGATGGTGTACTGGTGAACTGGATTTATGGAAGTCTAGAATGATTTATTGAAGTTTTGAATGCACCGTGAAGTTGTTGAAGCCTGAAAAGTTTGATCGATGGGGTGATGGTTACCTAGAGACCTGGATTCCAAAGATGTCAGATTAATGGGGTCATGGTGCCCAAGAGGTGTGGATTCCTAGAATATAAGATCAACAAGATAATGGTTCCCTAATCATATAGAATCCATGAATGTTAGATTAATGGGGTGATTTTTCCCATGAGGTATGAATTCCTAGAAAATTGAGTTTATGGGGTCATGGCACCATAGATTCTTAAAAGCTTCCACCGACATGTTGGTAGGTCAATGTCACCCTATAGGTGTGGAATCGAGAAATGTCTGATTGATGTGGTGATGGTACATGGGAGGTTTGGAATCATATATTTTTTGATTGATGGGGTTATAGATCCCTAGAGGTAAGGATTCCTGAAATGTTAGATCGATGGGAAGATGGTACCCTCAAGGTGTGGAAGCATGGACATTCAGATCAATGGAACGATGGTGACTAAAGGATGTGGAAAACAAAAACATTTTTTTGAGGAGGTTATGGATCCAAGGTGGCATGGATATATAGAATTTATGTTAAATAGGGATATGGATTTATGGAGGTGTGTAATCCTTGATTGTAGGTTTGATAAAGAGATCTTCCCTGGAAGCATTGAAACCTGAAAAGTTGGATTGCGGGGGTGATGGAGACTGGGTTATCCAAATATCAATAAGAAGGGAATATCATAGAGTAGTGATACATATGCATGCAATTATCATATTACCCTATTGTTGGTCCATCAAGGAATGTTTTTTCTTTCACCTGTGAAGTAGATTTGTCGTAGCTCACGATAATGTGTCAAGGACCTCCACACTTGTTGATAGTGGCACTAGGTGGACCTATATGCTAGTTGACGTTAGAGAGGGGAAGACCACTGTTTGGATCAGTAGTGGCATGGGGAGGACCTAAATGGTAGTTTATGTCAGTGTGGTGATGACCTCCACATATATTAGTAACGGCATGAGGATGACCTCTATTCATGTTGATGTCGGTGCAGATAGAACCTGCATACAAATTCGTATTGTCATGGGGAAGACCACCATGTATATTAATATTGGTATTAGGAGGGAATCTACATGGATTGGTGGTGGTGTGAGGAGATACTATGTTCAGATTGGTTTTAGTGCTGGGAGGACCTAAGATCATGTAAATGACATAAATATGGAGGACCTCTATGACTGATGATAGCATCGTGGAGAGGACCTTAGTACTAGATGACGATAGAAACATAGAGTAAAATTGTGCCAGCTAATAGGTGTATGTAGAGGACCTCCACACTGGTTGATGAATAAAATAGAGGGGACATCCATTCTTACTAACATAGTTGGTGGAAAAATATCATTACTATGTGATGATTGAAATGGTTAGGACCTCCTTGCATACTAAGAGTGGTGTCGAGATGACCTCTACACTAGATGCTGATGTAAATGAGGAGGACCGTCATACATACTGATGGTAGTGGGGGGAGAATGTTTGCAATGGATGATGATGGTAGTGTGTAGGACCTTAATTACTATGGATATCAGTGTGAGGACAACCTCTGCACTAGATGAATATGGATATGGGGTAGACCTCCTTTTCTATTGATGGAAGTATAGGGAGAACCACCACACTAGCTGAATATCATTACAAGGAGGTCCTTCTTCCATTCTGAAAGCGGTGGGGGGGGGGGGGGGGTCCTCCACACTGGATAAAGGATTTAAAATGTAGGACCTCTGTGATTACCTATGGTGTTGTGGGGATGACCTGAACACTTGTTTATAATGAAGACATGGAGGAACTCCATGCCTATTAATGTTGGCGATGGGGAGGACCTTTGTACCTACTGATGGCAGTGTAGAGAGGACCTCTACAATAGATAAAGATGTTTATGGGTAGGAATTTTGTTCTTATTGATGGTGGTGTGGGGAGGACCTCTACACTAGATGCAGATGAAGATGGGGAGGAATTCCATGACGACTTATGGTAGTGTATTTAGAACATTCACATTGGATGATGAGGGAGACATGGAGGACCTTCGTGCCTCTTTATGGTGGGGATCAAGAGGACCTCTATTCATGTTTTTGATGGCAGTGTGAGGAGGAAATCCACACCCAATGAACATGGAAATGTGTAGTTCTTCTATGGATGTTGATGGAAGTGTAGATGGGACATTGGTAATCGATTGAGATAGAAACAAGAAGGAATTTTATGCCTATTGGTGGTGGTACAAGAGGACCTCTATACTGGCTACCGATGGTGATGGTGAAGACGTCTGTTCCAATTGATATTTTAAATGGGAAGGACCTCCATTCCTATTTATGAAGATGGTTTGAGGAGTACCACAACACTGGAAAAATATAGAGATATGGATGAAAATAGTGTCTACAGATAGAAATGTGGGGAGGACCTTTGGACCTACTGAAAATGGTGTAGGGGAGGACCTATGTTCATACTGATGGAATCATAAGGAGGACCTCTAAAAAGGATATTCATTTCCATTGGTAGTACTTTTGTAAATGTTTATGGTGGTGATGGAGAGTACCACTATTCCTATTGAATGTAGTGATGGGTAGGGCCATTGTGTCTCTTTCTTAAGGTGATGGGGAGTACATTTGTTTCTTTCTCTCTAATGAGATTTCCCACAACTACTTCAAGTGTTTCCATAGGTGTGTCATTGTAATGAATCCAAGGGGGTAAGGGGTTATTTCCCCCTATTTGGACCATGGGTGAAGGTGTTTTATTGAGGAGAATATAGAGTCAGTGTACGTTTCCCCCACTATATCTAGTGAGGGTGGTAGTTTCGGTAAGAGGCTGATGGAGTGGTGGGTCTTTTTCACCCTGTGTGACCCATCAGAGTGGCAATTTCAGTAAGGAGATGATGGTGTTTGGGTGGGTTCCTCCTATGTGAGCCATGAGGGAGATTATGTCGTTGAGGAGTCAATGGGGTCAGGGGTGGTTTCTTCATGTATACCCCATGAGGGAGATGGTGACCATGAGGAGCTAATGGAGTCGAATGTTGTTTCCCCTCATGAAACCATGCTGGCGACTGTGTTGGATTGGATCCAATAGACCTATGACATCATACACATAATGTTACTCACCCTACCACACAATGAAGAGGGGATTCACATGGGTTATTCTATTATTTCAAAACACTCTAAATTTTTCATTTACTCACAATGGAATTAGAATATTTTCACATCGGGTTCACCATTTTGTTTCAAACTCTTTTTTACTAGGGGAATACATTATCATGGAGAAACATACTTGCTTACCTACATTCAAAATTTAAAAATTCAATCTTAATTTTCTTACATGTATGGTGACGATGGATCATTGTTAAAAATACGATAAGGGGATATCAGTTCCTCCACCATGGGTTCATTCTTAAGGATTTTGTCCTACTCCATGTATCCCGTATAGATTTGAGTCATGTTCTTTAAATTCAGTCTCAGTTCCATCTCATTATGGACTGTAGTTTGTTATGCCTTTTTTCCTATAAGGGAATAAACCGTTCAATAGAGTAGATGGTAATGTCGAGAATTTGAAGGCGTCACGGGACAATAGGTAAATTTTTTCCCTTTATTCTTCCCCTTGGGAGGCCATCTCACAGAGGAATCATAGGTTCAAAACCCAAGGATTCTTGTTTCAATAATGATGTATCTAATATCATAGGAATATACCATCCTGTTATTTCCCCTTAGAAATCCCATGGTTAACATGATGTATGTGATTCCATAGGCACATATTGTCCAAGGCTTTAACTGAGGAATCCCATGTTTAGCATGATGTACATTTATGGTGTCACCGTATTAATTTCTTAAGGGGATATATGAGAACAATTGATTGATTTATATTGAGGAATGAGTTTATTGTCTTATTGATATTAAATAAGTTTGGTCATTATTCCACAAATATCGATATCAAGGATGTGCATTAATAAAATGGAGAACCTAAATGACTTACCTATGGATAGATCAGAACACTGATGTAGGAATATCGAAGAGGAGAATCCCTAAATAGGGGAACCTGAAAGGATTATCGATTGAAGGATATGAACATTTGTAGAGGCGAATACAAGATGTTTGTTCCATAGTGGGAAGATTTCACACCATGAAGATTCATCTAAGTGAAGGACCACGATGTAGGTTGACGAGATGGATGGATCATAATGGCCCATGGGGGAGGATCTGGGATGTGTGTCCCCTAAATGGAAGATACCATACCATGAAGGTAGATCAGAACACCCCTAGAGGTGGATCATGTAGGTACATCCATAAGGGGTAGATCCTTGTTTTACCATTGGTTAGTATTAAATGTCAGGTCGGAATCCTAGACACACTATTTAAAAGACATGTATTAAAGCCCACATATTTCGATGTTGTAGTATTTTTTGTGACATGAATGGTCTATGTAGATTATTGGAATGTAGTAAGGAGATTCTAATTGAGACAAGGATAGTGATGAGAGATGGTGTGGGGATTATCGATATAATATTCCCTTCATAAGAGAATTTATATTGGTTTGTTTTCGTGAGAGGATTATTCATTTTGCTACTTGAGGGTCCTAGAGGTGATGTGTTTCCCTTGGATAGGAGCATGATCATACTGGGATGTGGATCAAATACCATGGGGGTGAGTGTGGGGTTTAGGTTTGTACATTGGTGGGGCTTCTAATATATAAAAATTGATTTGGAATAAATTCCCATGAACTTCATAATGATGGGGGAATACTCTTTATAGGAGGCACATTATAATTATAGCATGTGGTTTGGTATTAAACATGAAATGAGACCATGTGATTCTGGGTTATTTGATGACGTGGCTATGAAATATTTGTGGAAGTAACCAATGTGCTTTTAGATGTATCAAGGATGCTGTTGGGGATTACTGATGGAAGTAACCTTGGATGCTTCTTCTTGTTTGGTCATTTGGGAATCCCATGTGCATCTAATGAGGTAAGATTATAGTTTAACATCAAGTGAATGGATGTATTCTATGTAACATATTCATTGAGTTGCACGTCAGGTCTTCCTCATGTCAGGTAATGTGGAAATCCCATGTGCATTGCATGGGGTAAATTTACTTTTTACATCATCTGAACATAAAAGGTATGTATGGATTATGACATGACAATCCCATTTGAATGGATGTTTGGGCTTACACCAGATATGAATCCCACATGCTATTTAGATCATTGAGGATGTGGATCAGGTTTACATGTGGATGTTTATTGGGTGCCGCTATAGAGTGGATATAATGAGAATGGGGCTTATGTGTGAAAGTTTCCCGGGTGCCGCTATAGAGTGAAAATGATGTGATTGGGGATTACATGTGCAGTATGTCATGTTGATGATTTGGAGTGAAAATGAAATGAATGAGGCTTATGCAAGGAAGAAGAACATATTTGGATAGGATATGCACATATGTAGTTGGGTATTATTCATGGGAGCGACCTAGGTGGATTTTTGGTGACCGTCTCATGATGAAGCATATTATGATTGATGGAGACAACATCTCATGTTTATCTACGGAGCATACAATGTTTTTCATATAGTTTTGGATATTGTATAAAGTCATGATGAAACTATTTAATGTCAGCTATTATTAATTGAAGGAGGAATCCTATGTTTGACACATAAGCCATCCTATTCTTGACTAATAGTGTATCCTACAGTTTAATGTCATGTAGTGAGGAATATTGAATGTTTTATCATTATAATGGCATAAGGAATATTATGGTTGAAACATAAGGAATCATATTATTTAATGATAGGATATTCTATATTTTAAATTCATGTATCGAGGCCAATTGAATGTAATTTCAGGATTATCCCATGATGAATCTTATAGTTGATGCATACAGAATCCTATTCTTCAAAGATATTGTATTGATAATTTTATAGTCATGTAGTTTGTAATATTGGGTTTGAAGATTTGATAAAATGGATAGTGTGTGACTTACTCAATGGTTGGCCCTCAATGGTTGACCTTGAATAGGAATTAGAGAAAAGTTCCCGCATGGGATGGTGGCTCTCCAAAATGTCAGAGAGGTGGTTTGATGAATATTAAGGGACTTGTAGAAGAGTGTATCATCTAGCCCAAGAGAATCAAAATTTTATAGCATGATTCCATAATATTTCGTGAATCTCTTATCTCAAAATAATTCTAAAGGGAATGATTTTGTAGCCCATGGGTTTCATTATGATGGGAAGTTGTTCATGAAGGCAGTTTGGGGGCTTCGTGAATGGGTACAACTATATCAGAATTGTGAATGAAATCATCTATCCATTGTGTGGTTGTGAAGTTAAATTTGGTTCATGGAGGAACATTATCACAAAATTACAAAAAATATTAAGGGGTTCTCCATGAATAAATAATTTTTCAAATATACGTATATAATTAGGCTTCATGAGCTGGCTCTGAGAAAGGGATCTGTAAACAATTTTGGAATCCAGAAATCAAATGACTATAACATCTAATTAGCAACTCCATTTGGTCTTAATGAATAGTGGAATCAATGCTTGTGAAATGTGATAAGAAATAAGAAAAAAAGTTATATTCATTTGGTACATTATTTGGTATGTTATTCTAGTTCCAACACAAATTTGATGAAATAATAATGTTAGAAAAATGTTTACAGAAAATCCACTTACAAATTCAAAAATAAATACATATTTTCTGAGTTGTAAAATTTGTTAATAAATTTGTTATAACATTATTTATTCATAATGTTCATTGATAAAAATATATCTTAATCTATTCATCAAATTCTCTAAATAATAAGGTGAATATCAAAGATGACATATGATCTCAACATGAATTTTTGGATTGAGGTATTTTTCCAAATTTATATCATATGGGTATTAGTGTAAATAAATTGAATATTCCATGTAATTATTACATGATGAAACCATTTGATAAATATAAATTTCATGAATTATTAGAGAATATAATGGTTCCTAATCAATATTAAATAATCATATATACAAAAATTAAATAGTAGAGAGTTGAATCTAAAATCCCTTCAAATACATTATGATCACAGTCATTGACATGAATTTATTTCAACTACAATCTGTAATGTCCCGATTCCAAAAGCCACCTAGAGGCACCCTGTACTCGGTCTGTCAATGGTCTCAAGCACATTTCCCCAAACTCCAAAGGCTACTGACTAGCAGCAAGGGCCTTAGGTGTGATAGTGGTGAAACTACGGCCTCATTGGTAGAGTATACAATGGAAATAGATAAACATGAAATAGAGGAAGCGGTGAATAACCAAAAATAATAAACAGTAGAAGACTAAATGAACAAACCGGAGGACATATGTATATAAGAAATGATGCAAGATATAACTTAAAGAAAGCATCCAAACAATTCACAATTCTGAAAACACCACAGTACCAAAACAAGTACCAATGAAAAGTGAACAGCTCCTCATCATCGCAATCCAAAACTTGGTCCCATGCTCTCCTGCTCCAAGCAATCATGTACCAGAATTCGATGGGCGATTGCCCTTGTCTACAACTGCAACAACATAGTATGATTGGGCCTAAAAGCATGGCCCAAACAGGGTGTGAGATAAAATACCAGTAGGTAACCACCCGAAGATATGTTCCTAACAGTCAGTGAGTATATGGCAGTTAAATCTACAGTGAGCAGTAAACAACAATAGAAAAGCAAAAATCAGTAAACACTAAGCAGTAAAGCAGGATGATACACAATAGTAATCAATCCACAACAAACAAAAATAGTTAGGAAAACCTCTGAAATGAATGAAACCCTATGGGAAGTACTCACAGCCATCCCCTATGGCCTTATCCAAGAAGTTTCACAACCCTCTGGGCAGTGCACTCATCCTAACCCCTCTGGATTGGTCATACAAATTTATGAGACTCTCTGGGGAAGCACACTTGGTCAATTCCCCTTATATTCTATGGTAGTCAGGGACTCTATGAGGAAGATCACGTGGTATAAACCTCTTATCCCCATGTTCTAGAGACTCTCCGAGGAAGCTATCTTGGTCAATTCCTCTTATAGCCTCAGGTATACCATAGACTATATAAGGAAGCTCACTCAGTCAATTCCTCCTCCAGCCTGGGAAGGTTCTTAAAGAGATTAAAACAAGGTAAGACTCTCTATGGAAGCTCACTCATTCTACCCTCCTGTAGTCTATAATATCCAAGACTCTCTGGGAGCTCACTTGGTCCATCCCCTATAGTCTATAATGTTCAAGACTCTCTGAGGAAGCTCACTCGGTCTACCCTAATGTAGTTTATAATATCTAAGACTCTCTGGGAAGCTCTCTTGGTCTATTCCTTATAGTCTATAGCACTAGGTTCTCTCAGTCCCGTGCCAGTCAGTACATAATAATGCTATAAGAGCAAAGTACACCTATATAGCTACTTGTCTAATAGTCCACAAGGAAAGAAGCATGTAATGAAAAACACTCCATTCTATAGACACAAGGCATTGAAACATTCATAACGGACAATGGATAACAAGAACCAAAGGTCGTAAACAGAGAAAAGAATGGGAAAAAAATCCAAGAAAAAAAATTATCATCCAACATGATTAATTTACCTCTACACAAGCATATAGGAATCTTATGAAAACAAAGAGGGAAAAAAGGTAAACACACAATACATAGTTCATGCGTATTGGTGTAATTTTCACATGAAAATAAAGGACGTTGATCGGTAAGGCACAAACCACCTACCGTGATCTTAGGAGATCAATATACTTGAACCACAATGACTGATTCTCCCCCGAACGTCGTAGATCTGAGAAAACGTCCAATACGATCAAACCATGATAACATGAGAAGGAGGAGGAATTGGAAAACAAGGCTCAAGTAGAATGAAGAACTCACTGCTGCGATTCCAATGTAATCGACCATGCTCAAATCAGAGAACGGACGAAGGAGCGGTGGCTCGATAGAGATCTGCGGGTTCTCGGTGCTCTCGGACAAAGAAGATGGAGAAGAAGTGTTTTTCATCGATTAGGCGCGACCCCGGTCTATTTAATGAAAAAAAAGAAAGTAAATGATGTGTGATTTTAGAGTACACGGCGTGTACTAGGTTTTTCCATACTCCGCCAAAATCGGCCTCCACGTCACCCCTACACACCGTGCATGTGGCCTGCACACGACCAGTACATGGATTTAAGCAGGAAAAGAGTGCATGGCATGTACTCAAAAAATACACGGCATGTACTTTAAAAATTTCTAGAAACTTTATTTTCCTAAAAAACTCCAGATAAAGGAAAGACTTACCTGAAACGAAGATCCGAGTTCTTACAAACTTCCCCCATTAAAAAAATTCATCCCCGAATTTCCCTAGTGTGGCATAGAAAAAGAAACCCTGAACAGCTCCGGCCATTGCGATCGTACATCGACCACTCTCTCCCAGGTCTCATCTTGTACTCGCCCATGCTGCCAAAGCACCCATACTAGAGGAACTGACCGCCCATGGAGAACTTTCGTACTGCGATCAACAATCCGGATGGGATGCTCCTAAAATGATGCATCCGCCTCGAGCTCAATGTACTCGGGTTGAAAGACATGTGACGTGTCTAAAAAGTAATGTCGGAGCTAAGAGACATGGAAGACATCGTGCATAGCCCGGTACCTCTGAGGTAGCTGCAACTGATAAGAATCCGGCCCAACTCTCTCCAACACCTCAAAAGGCCCGACATACCACGGTGAAAGTTTACCCTATCTCCAAATCCTCTTGTGTCCCAAACTCAGAGCGACATGTAAGAAAAACTGATCCCAGACCTCGAACTCCAAAGGTCGTCTCTGCTAATCAGCATAAGACTTCTATCGAGACTGTGCTGTATCAATCCTCTTCTGAATCAACTCTATCTGTTCAGAGGTCTCCTAAACAAGACGAGATCACAAAAATGCTGCCTCTCTAGCCTCCAGACAACAAAATGGTGAACGAGATGGACTACTCTACAAAGCCTCATAAGGTGCCATCTAAATGGTCTCCTAAAAACTGTTGTTGTAGGAAAACTCCACAAGAGGAATATGCTTCTCCCAAGAATCTTCGTAGTCTAGAATGCAATCTCGGAGCATATCCTCAAGAACCTAGATCGTGCGCTTAGTCTGGCCATCAGTCTGGGGATTGTATGTTGTACCCAAAACTACCTATGTACCCAAATCCTTCTAAAGTACCTGCCAGAACCGAGAAGTAAAGAAAGCATCCTTGTCTGAATTAATGGAGTGTGGAACTCCATGTAGACATACAATCTCTCGGATGTACATTCGTCCCAGATCATCAACACTGAAGGCCTCCTTGGTCAGCAATAAGTGAGAAACCTTCGTAAGAATGTCGATGAAAACCCAAAAAAAATCACTTCCCCAAGGTGACCTTGGTAACTCGGTCACGAAATCCTTCGCGACATCGTTCCACTACCACTCAGAAATGGGTAACTGCTGGAAAAGCCCTGCTGGTCGCTGATGCTCTGCTTTCACCTGCTGACAGGTAGAACATCTCATGAAAAAACCAGTGACATCTTTCTTCATACATGGCCACCAGTACTGGCATTGTAGATCGTGATACATCTTGGAGACACCAGGATGAACTTCCCAAACCGAGGAATGAAAATCCCGCATCATCTCCTCGTGTATGTCTGCTGGTGCCCATACACATCCCTAGAAAAGCAAGGTCTCATCGTCTCCCACTGTCAATCCAGGAAGAGGGTCCCCTCCTAACACACTCTCCCACAAGACTATGGCCTTAGAATCTGATAGCTGCCTCATCTATACCCAATCAAGAAGTCTAGAGGTAACAACTACAGAAGATAGGATAGTTTGTCCCTACCTTTCATTCACTTCTAAGTGCATCTCAGAGAACAGGGCCATAAGCTGCCACTCACTGCTGACCTCTACAACTTCCTGAATCTAAGTTCTCCTGCTCAAAGCATCAGCCACTGCATTTCCCATTCCCGGCATATAGGAATTCTCGAAGTTGAAGGATGGATGAAACTTGACCCACCTGCGCTGTCATAGATTTATATCATGATGAGTAAGATATACTTGAGACTCTTGTGGTCGGTGAAAAACACAATTTTCTCTCCCAGAAGGTGGTGTCTCCAACAACGTACGGCATGAACAATTGCAGCCAACTCCAGATCATGCGTTGGGTAGTTCCTCTCGTGTGGCCTCAACTGCCGAGACCTGTAAGCAATGACACCATCTCTCTGTATATGCACAGCTCCCAGCCCGATACCTGAAGCATCATAGTAAATAGTGTATCCCTTGATCGGCTCTGGAAAGACTAGTATCGGTGCTGACGTCAACCTCCCTTTCAGATCCTGAAAGGCTGACTCGCAGAGATATGACCATAAAAACATCACCGCCTTCTTGGTCAGACCTATCAACAGTGCTGCTAGGCATGAAAAGTCCTGTATGAAACGTTGGTAGTATCCAACTAGCCATAGAAAACTCCAAACCTCAAAGTCATTCATCGGATGCTCCCAGTAAACTACATCTCTCACTTTCTCTGGGTCCACTAAAACTCTTGTCTCTGAGATGATGTGACCCACGAAGTGAATTTGATCCATCCCGAAATGGAACTTTGAGAGTTTAGTATAAAGTTGATTCTCTCTCAGTGTTCTCATAATGATCTCAAGGTGTGTGGAATGGTCGTGTCGAGTGTGAGAATACACCAAGATATCATCCATGAAGACCACGATGAAGGAGTCCAAATAAGGATGGAATAATCAATTCATCAGTGCCATGAAAATTGTTGGTGCGTTCGTAAGACCGAACTGCATGACTGTATACTCGTAAAGACCATACCTACTCCTGAAGGCTGTGAGAGGTATATCCGATGGTCTAACGAAAAACTGATGATAACCGGACCTCAAGTCGATCTTAGAGAACACCTGAGATCCTCGAAGTTGATCAAAGAGGACATAAATCCATGACAAGGGATATCAGTTCTTGACCATCAACTAGTTCATCTTCTGATAATCCACACAAAGATGAAGGGTTTCGTCTTCCTTTTTTGCAAACAGGACAGGCAATCCCCATGAAGAAGTACTGGTTCAGATGAAACCCTTCACCTGTAACTCCTCCAACTGCTCCTTGAGCTCCTGCAATTCAGGTGTAGCCATCCTATAAGGAGAAATGGACACTAGTTCCGCTCTTGGAACGAGATCAATCGATATGTCCACCTCACAATCCAGAGGCAAAACTCAAAAAGTTCTCTAGAAAGACATCCCTAAAACGATCCACCCCTGGGGGAAAGTCTAACTGTGAAGTCTCCTAGTTATCCAGATAAAGACTGGAAATCTGGGCTGTAACTTTCCCTAGCCCATGATGCTCTAGTCCAACTCTACCCACCTGGACATCCCACTCACCTCTATGAATAAAAGATTCAACCTTTGGTGATATGAAACTCACCCTACAGCGATAGCAGTCGATGACTGCCTAGAATGGAACCAACCAGTCTATCTTGAGGATGATGTTATAACCCGACATCTCAAGGACATAGAGGTCCCATAATAAGTGACACCCCTCAACCTCAAGAGGTCACTCTCTGCACTGACATATTCTAGATGTCCTCATTCCAAACAGAGTGTCATGAGTCAACAATTCAGCAGACGAAACGATACAGATCCCAAGTCCCTCCACAACCGCAACAGAGATAAAGCTATGGTAAGAACCAATATTGAAAAGTGATGAAGATAAAGCTAAGGCTACTAAGATCGTACCTAGAACTGTAGATGGTCCGGGATCTTGCTCCTGATAGGTCTGCTCCACGGCGAAGGACTGGCCTGCACCATGGATCTGCACCCCTGGATAACTGCTCTGAGATAATCCACTCTATTATCGCTGATGACCTGGTGACTGACTACCCCGGCCGCGACCTCCTCCTCGGCCCAAAGGGATGGAAGAACTCGAGTTCCTGGACTGGTGGGAAACTGGTGAAGCATCTCCAGGACACGGGGTCAGAGGGGAACCCCTACCACAAGCTGAAGGTGATAAGTTGTGACAGAAGTGCTGAATATGGAACATCTTTCCACAAGATCGGCACTCCATTGGATCCCTCTGGCACTGAGGCCTAGTATTACCACACCTACTACACTTGTAGCATACAACCTGGATACCAGAATATGTATCCCGTATTCCCGGATCTCCTCGAGAAGACTCTTTGTGACGTTTCATACTATCCATAGGAGGAACACCAGCTCTGGATGATGAACTGCCCTGGCTCACTGCTCCAGAATCCCTCGGATTGAGCTCAGTAATCAGTTCCTGGTTAATGATGGATGATATAGAAGTCAACTTGAAGATATTCACTTAGGAACACATCTCCTACATGAGACCGTCCTCGAATATCCTAGCGAGAAACAACTCATCACCTACTGGGATCGGTGTGAAATGCTGCAGCTCAGTGAAGTGAGACGAGTACTCCATAATAGAGAGAGTACTCTTCTATAGACTCATAAACTCCCCAGTTCGATCGGCCCTCAAGGTCCCTGGATAGAAGTATTCATTGAATGTGGATCGAAACTCCTCCCAAGACATACCCTGTTGATGCCCTGAATATGAGATCACCTCCCACCACCTCTTGGTAGTGCCCCGGAGCATATAGGGGGCCAGTTTTACCCTCTTCTCTAGGGGTATCTTCAGATGCTCAAAAATAGTCAGGGTGGCCTCGAACCACGACTCTGCATCCTGGGTTCCTCCATCCCCTGAAAAAGTTGGAGGATGCTGCTACTGAAAAACCCCCATCAACTCAGCCATCGACAGGGCAGGAGGCGGCGCTCCCTGGAAAGTCTACAACATCATCAGGAAGTCCTCTACGAATTGCGTATCAGCGCCTACGACAGGTATAACTGTTGGTGCCAATGCTGGCACTGCAGGAGGATCTGTAGGAGGATCAACAGGAGGTCCCTAACAGGCCATATCCGGTGTCTGATCACCCACTGTAAACTGACGTATGACAGGAGGACATCATGGAGGCATAACTTTGAAAGATCAAAAGCACACCTTAGATCAGAATTAACAAGGACTGAAAACACAGGAGTAAAAAACCTTAACATGGGGAAGAAACTGTCAAGTTTTACAAAACATGACTACAAGGCATGTCTAAAAACTACATGGCATGTCTTCTTTAGCCATTAACATGGGTGTGTAGTCTTGCCACTACTAGTTGTGTAACACCCCAGCCTACACGGCGTGTTGTTCCCACACAAGGCATGTACTTAAACTCTAAACCCTTTCCCGAGTCTCCTTACATGGTGATCCCACATGGTCCAAACTAACCCAAGACTACACAGAATGTTCCCTCAGGACACGACATGTACAAGACACGGTCTCGACGGCCCGTGTTGTTAATTACACGGTCATCTACATGGATACCCTTACACGGCGTGTTCCAAACAAACACGATGTGTATAGGAGAAGATAACACTAACCCGTTTTGTTCGTCACACAACCAGGTACCTGGGACCAAAGTACACGGCGTGTTCTTTACCCACATAGCGTGTTCTACTCGAGCTTCCCTGACCCGTGTTGTTAGTGACACAGCCTGGTACACGGCTCTAAACTACACAGCGTGCACCTACCGTACACGTCGTGTTCCTGAAGTTATTTCCACGACACTGTGTTTCTTCTCACACGGTTAGTGACACGGCCTGAAAACTACACGACATGTATCCAGAAAGTACACTCCGTGTATTCTGGGTTTTTCTGGGAAGTAGCTCAGAAACAGAATAGTAACCTAGAAATAATGAAAACATGGCAAAGAGGTGCCAAATTCCAATCTTTGAGGGCCCCTACTCCTCGCGAATCAAATCTTGGCATCTATTACAGTCGTATACAAGATTAAATAGGATCATGATCCACCAACTTTCGATTCAAGAGGTCCCATAACACCTCAAGACTCATAATGTGCATTCATTTGAGCAACGTGCAACCCAATAAATTTCTCTATCACAACAGCATGTATGCTATCAAGCATATATCAATACAACATGTATAATATAAACAGAGTCTGTCACAACAACATGCAATCACTAGTGCAATCTAGATGGCATGGAAAGAATGCATGGCATGTGATTTTTAACAAATACCAATATGATGCATGGGATGGAATAACCTCATCTCATCAAGTTGTAACAGAAATAGAACCTTAATATCGAAACAATAATAACACGAAGCATGTGAATCACTCTAGGTGAAATCATATCAACCGTAAAATCTCAAAACCAGAAAACTGTAATAAACGAGGTAGTATGGATTTTCCCTGTACACGAGGTAGCTACTCCTGAGCACAAGTTATTAACAAGTAACGAATCCATAATATCCCTGGCTAAATTCTCCAAATCGTAAATCAAGAGAAAAGAACTCCTCTGATACCACTATGTAATTTCCTGGTTCCAGAAGCCACCCAGAGGCACCCCCTAACCGGTTGGTCACATCGCCTCAAGCACATTTCCCCAAATACCAGAGGCTGCCGACTAGCAGCAAGGGCCTTGGGTGTGATAGTGGTGAAACTATGCCCTCATTGGGAGAGTACACAGAGGAAATAGATAAACATGAAATAGTAGAAGCAGTGAATAACAACCAATAAAAACATCAGAAGACTAAATCAAAAAACTGAATCACATATGTATATATGAAATTATGTAAGATACAACTCTATGAAAACATCCAAACAAGTCACAATGCTGAAAACACCATAGTACCAAAACTAGTATAAAAGAAAAGTGAACAGCTCATCAGCATCACAAGCCAAAGCTTGGTCCTATTCTCTCCTTCTCCAAGAAATCAAGTACCAGAAGTCGAAGGGAGCTTTCCCTTGTCTATACCTGCAACAAAATAGTCTTCATGGGCCCAAAAGAAGGGCCCAAATAGGGTGTGAGATAAAAAAAACAAGTAGGCAACCACCCGAAGATCTGTGCCTAACAGTCAGTGAGTATATGGCAGGTAAAAGTACAGTAAGCAGTAAGCAACAATAGCAAAGAAATATGTAGTAAACAGTAAGAAGTAAAGCAGGATGATACCCAATAGTAATCAATCCACAACCAACAACAGAAGTGAATAAAACTGCTAAAAAGAAGAAAACCCTATGGGAAGTACTCACAACCATCCCCTATCCACCTATCCAAGAATTTCCACAACCCTCTGGGTAGTGCACTCTGCCTAACCCCTCTGGTTTGGTCATACAAGTTTATGAGACTCTCTGGGGAAGCACACTCGGTCAATTCCCCCTATTTTATAGGGTAGTCAGGGACTCTCTAAGGAATATCATGAGGTATAACCCTCTTAGACCCAAGGTCTAGAGACTCTCTACGGAAGATATCTCGGTCAATTCCTCATATAGCCTCAGGTATACCACATACCCTCTGAGGAATATCACTTGGTCAATTCTTCCATTATCCTGAGAAGGTTCTTAAAGAGATTAAAACAAGGTATGACTCTCTGAGGAAGCTCACTCGGTCTACCCTCTTGTAGTATATAATTTCCAAGACTCTCTGGGAGCTCAATCGGTCCATCCCCTATAGTCTATAATGTCCAAAACTATCTGAGGAAGTTGTCTCGGTCTACCCTCCTGTAGTCTATAATATATAAGACTCTCTGGGAAGATCACTCGGTCTATCCCTTATAGTCTATAGCTCGAGGTTCCCTCAGTCCCATGCCAGTCAGTGCATAATAATGCTATAAGAACAAAGTAAACCTACAGAGCTACATGGGTAATATTCCACAAGGCAACAAGCATGTAATAAAAACATTCCATTCTATAGACACAAGGCATAGAAACATTCATAATGGCAGAAGCCTAACAATACCCAGAGTTTGCAAACAGAGCAAAGCATGGGTAAAAAATACAAGTACAACAAATTATCCTCCAATATGATTAATTTACCTCTAAACAAGCATATAATCAAGGTAGTAAAACAACGTTGGAAAAAATGTAAACACGCAATACTTCGTTCATGGGTATTGGTGGAATTTTCACATGAAAATCAAGGATCAAGCAGAAGGAAGAACTCAACGTTGTGATTCCAACGCAATCGACCATGCTCGAATCAGAGAACGGACTGAGGACCGGTGGCTCGATGATGATCTGCGGGTTCCCAGCGCTCTCGGATGAAGAAGCTGGAGAAGAAGTTCTTTTCATCGATTAGGCACGACCCCATTCTGTTTAATGAAAAAAAAAGTACAGGACATGTACTTTTAGAGTACATGGTGTGTACTTGGATTTTCTGTACTCCACCAACATCAGCCTCCACACCACCCATACACACCGTGTGTGTGGACCAAACACCGCCAGTACACGGCTTCGAGAGGGAAAAGATTACACGACATTTAGTCGGAAAATAAATGGCGTTTACTTCAAAAATTTACAGAAAATCTATTTTTCTCAAAAACACCATAAAAAGGAAAGATGTACCCGAAATGAAGATCTCAGTTCTTACACAATCCATCATTTACAATCCAATAAAATTTTTTTAAAGAGATATGATTAGAACAATTTTAAAAAGATCTATTTGTTAAAATTTTATCTAATTATTTATTGATAAAAATAAAGCAAGAAGCAACATTAATTTAGTACATGTTTGAAAAAAATTTCCATCTATCAATTTTCGTATTCATGATTTATTTAACAGTCCATATTCCTACTGATATTCATCATGATTTAAATCTTTTATTCTTAATGGAAGTATCCTATGGAATGAAATATTTTCAAAATCAATTATAATATCTTGATAAAGAATAATATTTAATATTCTATTGTGAGTGGTTATTTTCCAAAAATATATTGGGTTTTAATGAATTTTTACAATTTGAGAAAAAATATGTAATAAACTATTGATATGTGAATATAGGAGGTCTAGATAAATTGAGGCGACATTTCCCTCTCTTCCACAAATGTGAGGAATTTATATGTCATATACATTAGGATCATTGTTTCATTATGTGAAAGATATAGGACATCACATAGTCTTATTTAATTGTGGGTTTTTTGTAACTATATCGATTTATAAATTTTATAATGTAAATGGTATATCATACTATGTGATTTTAAATATAAAATAAAAAATTTATTATTATTAAATATAGAAATCATAAAAATTTATATGTAGATTTAATCATTTGTATCCTTTCAGAATAAGATATACTTTTAATAGGAAAGTATTTCTTTTATGGATGAATTAAATTGCATAACCATTTAATAAGATAATTTAAAATATAAAAATTCATTTAATTTTTTATTCTAATATATTTTTAGGTAGTTATGTTTATGTGTTGACTTTCACTAAATGACTAATAACATTGGAATTGGGTCCAAATTCATTGGTTTAGGATAGAAAATGAATAATAATCAATGGAAATAAATTTGTCACAATTGTTGTAGTGTTGAATATGAGTAAACATCAGTATGTAGTTTTGTTTAATAAATGAATATTTTTTCCTATGAATTTTATAGTTGGACTCAATTTGAAAATATTTATTTTTAAGCAGGTTTTGAAAAAAATATTAATATTAGAATAATACATTAATGGTCCTGTGACTATAATGAAATTTATAGGATTTTAATCAATAATGATACATGTTATATTTATATATGAGTATGAATTTATAGTGTTATAAAATAATCACATCCAATATAACAATGAACCATATACTTTGGCATTAATGGAAATATCATTTTTTTGAAATATCATCTTAGACATGAAACTGGTGTCATTATTGAAGTAATCCAAGTGGGATTTTTTAATGTTGATGGAGAAAAAATTGACAACATTGATTCCCACATTACTATTGGACACAATATTTTAGTTCATGAATATGATCTTCCACATATGATAAATTATGTTGAATCTGATGTACTTGTGGGTAATATATAGAAGAAAACATATTGGCTCACAGTTCATTGAATTTTTCTAGATGTGCGCTTCTTATGTTGGTACTTATGTAATTACATTAAATTTAGTTCATTTTGTTATGGTATGTTAAAGTGAACATTTTTTGGATTTTATTTAATTTTTATTTTTATTTCATTTTAGAATATTGGGGTTAAAACTAATTTTTTAAACATGTATAACTTGGTTGAATTGAATTGTTAGCAAAAACTGTTTTAATATTTATTTATCTCTTGGAATTATAATTCGTATAATAAATATGTATAAACTAATATAAAAATATACAGTTATACTTATGATGATTATGGATTATATTAATAAATTTTAAAGAAATAGACTAATTGAACATGATCGACGAATTTATAATCTTGTTGTTTCTCAAATGGTTTCCCTAGTGAGTATACAAATTATAATATTTTTCTTATATATTACATTTAATTTCAAGTTATATTCATTTTTCAAATTTCATTTAGTGACATTTATATGAACTATAGTTCAACTATTATCATCCTACTAGTAGGAAAAAATAGAGTGACTAATCAATTGGGGGTACTGTTAGAGCTACATTGAACACCCATCAAACCCATTCACACCTAAAACCACCCGTATCGATCCTATATAACACATTTTCCCACCTCCTTTTGATCCTATAAGGATGTTCCTACCTATTCCTCCATTATAATCTTAACCAGTCTATAATTATAAATAACATTTCCCTTTACTATAATTTATTTGTAACCCTTATATAAATTTCCAATCTTGTACATGAGGTCTCTTGTTCATACTATTATCCATATAGTATATAATGATTTTGATCCATTATCTTCCCCACAACAACATTTTAATGACATGCAGTGTGAATTAGACCTAAAAAGTTAGTCAAAGGCTATTGGTATAAACCTACCCATATATGTATCAGAACCTAATGATCAGCCTATATCATGGTTTATGTACTAGGGTGTCAAACTCTGTGACATCATTTTTTTGTTCAATGCTAATATGTATTAATTCTATATTTTTCATTAAAATTATTCAATGGTATCTTATAATAGGTGACGTTGGAGAACTCGTATGTGTGAAACCTAGAATGATCAGACAAAATAATATTAGATTACAATATAGATAAGAAAATGATAAGAAATGTTTTTATACAATGTAGATGTTTCATCGAAACATTAACCATTTATAGTGATGTCATACTAGTGTAACAAGTCTTATAGTGACATATCTGTTAGAAAATAAAATAGAATTCATCGGAGGAGATATGTTTAAGATAATTATTTATTTTGAAATATGAATTATTATTTTCTATAAATGAATTATCATATTCATTTAAATGTTAATTCAATTTTCCCAATGTGAAATATGTGATGTTTTCATAGTAGATGAATCATGGGGAAATAATGGGATTATAAAAACCTGAGTTATGTGTTGTTCAAAAGAGTAGAGTCAGAACTTTGTGAGTGAGTGTGACAGTTGTCAATGATTTTCAGACAACAAGATACTAATAAATAATTATATATTGGAAGAGTAAATAGTTTATTGTATTAATAAAAATTTATGGTTTTATTTATAATTTAGTACATATTATTGGTATCGATGTTCTTCCTAGGATTGATCTAAATGAAATAAAAATAATATGGATTATGTGTCACATTTTGACACATTATCATTCTTTACAATGTTGGATCACATGTTGTTCCAGGTACAAGTAATTAACTATTGTGTTTTACTAATAACGAAAACAACTGAAAGAAAAAAATATTTATTATACTTAACTAAATATAAGTTTAACAAATATATAAATATTAAATGATATAAAAAATATTAAATAATATAATAAACCCAAAGAAAATAACTATGACACCAAAATAAATATCCCCAAAAATTAAACAGTGTTATAATTGAATTATATATAAAAACAATTTCCAACACCCAAAATCAATTTATAAAAAATACCATTTTGAAAACAAAACACATTTCATAAAAAATAAAATAATTTTTATCTACTACTGCTGAATCATTTGGATGCCCCATGGTTATGTTCCTAGAATCCAAACGCCTTAATGGTGGAAGACGATATATTGTATTATCTCAATCATTATGTGAATAAATTTGTTCTGAATTTACTTCTAGATTTTTTATTTGTGTTAATCATGGAAATATGGAAATATTTTGTAGTAAGATATGTTAAGTACATTCCATGAAGAATGATCACATGAATATTTAAAAGGGGAGACATGATGAAAAAAAGATAATGATCTATTATAATGAGAACAATATTCATCAAGCTAATAAAACTTGTTGATGAGAGTCAATATAGTTCATTTTAATAACATGTGAAGGAATATTCATATTTCTTCATGGATAGAATAAAATAAAATATTTAGAGGAAGAAAATATTAGTTTAATTTTAAAACAAATAGGTGGAAGAACCTTTTAGGAAATATAATCTATATAAATAGGGTTATTTTGAGGATAGATGAATATATTATTTATATTCTAATGGGGAGTAATAAATTTTGAAATACAATTATTTAAAATTTTGTGATCAGGCAAGTAGATGATCTTTATTGTGTATGCCTCATGGTTGGTTTGGTATCTCTATGTTGTGTACACCTGATAATCCTTATAAATGGGCTTTATTTGAATGGACTTAATGGAAAATAGGAGTATAAAGTGTTCCTCCATGATTAATTGGTAGTATATATCATTTTAAAAAATGGGGATAGAGAATCATAAATATACCCCAATTGATTTCATTGATAAATTTGATGTTTTCAGTTAAAAATTTAGAGATATGACCATTTATATATTAAATACAATATTTTTATTTTTATGTCAAAATATTTAGTAAGATTGAACCATAACTCCAAAAAAATATTTTAGATATTTTTGAATTATATTTTATAGTTTATTTTTGAATGTATTAAAAATAAAATATAGGGGGTGGGATTTTGAAACTGATAGTTTGTGTATATAATATTTTGATAATAATTGTTAGATTTTCTGATAATAAATGGTGTTAATTTTAGACATAATAATTCATAAATGAATACCATAATGATACACATAGATATATATAAATATTTTTGGAATTAAAACATAATTTTAATACGTGAAATTGATGTTTTTGGATTAAAAAGTAAAATAAATCATGGATATATCGAGGCCACTCAAGTGTATACATGATGAATTATAAAACATAAGTTAAAATATGCATATCATATGGATGTTTTAGAATATCTATATAACTAAATATTTCTTAAATAATGTTTCTATAGTATAGAAGTGATGTTGTTAACTATGATTATTATAGTATAACATGGTTTTTTATAAGATAAATATTGAATTTATTCATTTAGTGTAAAAATAGATGTGTTTATGTTTAAGGAGTATCTCATCGCACTATAATATTGTGAATCCTACCATAAAAGATACATTAAAATTATAATTGAGATATTTGTATGAGTATTTTCACCATTCATTAAGTGAACATTATGAAATGGGTTTTTGGTTAAAAAAATTTAATACAATGAATAATAAAGGGTATCATTATTCTTGTCATAACAGAATAGGTTTCTCTAGGAAGGGGCACAATAAAAATCTTTTGTGGGTTAATCTGGACTTGTATGGTGAGTTTTGGCATGGGGTTAAAGAAAGAACCACTATAATAATGTTACTTTTCCATATGATATCTATTTCTTCTATCCAAATATTTGGGATTTATAACAATTTAATTCGAATACACCAGTCACTTCAACTACTCCATCACTAACACACTATGATCACTATTTTTTCATCATGTTTTATCCATAAACTAAAATTATTCCCACCCTCTACATAGCCCTGCTACTTTAAAGCATGATCCTCCACATGATGGATTTTTGCTACACCACCTTGATAATATATCTCTTCCACACACAAGGAAACATTTACATATCTATGCCAAGATACCTACATGTCTCCATTCACTATCATTTTAATCTATTTTATAAATTATTCTACCCCAAGACACATCTTATCATCTTCTAGAAATTACCCCAACCACCTCCTCTATTAATGACATCATTTGTTTTGACACAAAAAACTTAAAAATTAATTTACCTATCCCCTAAAAAATATCTAGGTTTTATACATTAAAATTATGTTAGTGTTCAATGAAACTCCCTAAAATAATAATATTATTAATGAAAATATTCATTATGAGGTCCCATTTAGATGATATACTTATTTTTGAAAAAATATAAAAAATAAATTAACATTATTTTTCAATAATTATATAATAGAATTAAATATATCCACTCAAAACCAATACATATAAAATTTACTAAAATTTCAAATAAATGTTAAATTAAACATCAATAAATTTTTATAACGTTAAAAATTCTAGTCTCATTGAATTTAATAACATTAAATAAAAATTTCCCCCTTTTTTTGATATGAAAAATAATTAACTTGGATTCTCCTGAACAAAAATACAATTTTTTTAAACCATTATAGTATATACACATTAAAAAATGTTCATCCTCAGTTATCACAATATAATCCTAATATTTAAATAAATATAAAAACATTAATTTCCATTTCATATCTCTATGATTAATTCTAAAAATGATAGAATATTAAAAATACTCAATAAATATTTAAGAGAAGGAGACATAGGTAATAGAACCAAAACACACATAACTAAATAATAAATCCTATACAAAATAGAATGATTCCCACTAAGACCAAATATAATCAGTCCTAATCTAAGAAAATATACCTTTTAAAATCAAAACTATAAAAATGATATCCAATGAATCCAACTATTCTATGAGCTAGACAAAACAAAACCAAATATTCTATAATAATATTTAACATAAACAAATAGATCTTAATTAATTTAGATGGAATAAAACCAATCTAGAGATAAATAACTCATTGACCATTTATCTTATAAAAAAATACACAATGAAAATAAATGGATAAAATTAACATGACCCAATATTGATGATAAAACTATTGGGGGAGATGATAATGCTAAGGATTATGATACTGGCGCTCAAGGTGATAATGTTGGTGAGTATATTCTTCATTATTGTGTTGATAATTATTGTAATGGCGGTGATTAAGGTGATATTGAGGTCCTCCATTTTAATATTGATAATAAAGAGGCTAATATGTTGATGGTGTTTGATTAATATAAGAGATCATTATTTTGGATATCATATTTACTTTAATTTATTTAAAATTATTTGAACACTATTGAAATGTAATTAGTTTGTTAATTTCTAAATATTTATTTCTTGTACAATATTGAACCATTATTGTAGAATTTATTTTGTTTATATGTTTTTGTATTCATTATATAGAGTTGTCGGTTGGGCCTGTATTTATAGTTGGGGGGAGAAAGCTATACCAATATTTTTTTGAACCAATGTTACAGATATATACTAATTATATAAAAATTAACCATTGGTATAGCCTATATGGGAAAAAATAATATATATCCATGGTTTTATTATCCATTTATAAACATATATAAAAATGACTCATTACAAAATATAGGTATTTAAAATATAAAATGGCCATTAATAATGGATTTAATAGAAACCACTGGTATATAACTATATAGATGGCTGAAAACCCATAATTTTATAGAACTTTTGGTATATCCCCTACTAATGGTTCTGTGACATATACCAATCATTTAAAATAAAATACATGTGGTAGGTTTCAAGTAGTTTTTATGCGTGGAGTGTGTTTTTACCTTAATAAATTAAATTGATATCTATTTGTCAATGATTTAAGTCAAATATAAAGTTTATATATTAAATTATTTATCTTAAAAATTATTTAATTGTTTTGAAGTGGAATAATTTTGTGTAAATTATGTTTTATACTAGAAAATGTAATTTTCTAAAAGGATTTTTCATTTTGGTTTTCATACATATGTTTGATTAAATTATTTCACTTATAGATACTTATTGAAATAAAATAAATTCAATTTTTTCAATCATCATAATTAATATAAGTTTATATCTTTAACGTTATTTATAATCATACTGAATAAAAAATGTAAACAATTTTTGTTTCTACGGTTAAGGTTAAAATGAGTTTATCAGGGTTAGGGAGAAGATATAATAGTAGGATTATTAGACACACCTATATTGTTTTTATTTAAAAAACATATTAAAACATTATCTTATAATAACATTTAATTTTAGTAAATATTTATCCATTATCCAATGAGATTATCATTATGTCATTAAATCCTTATAATAAATTCCATGTGTTTTTAGCCCCTCATTTTTAAAAGATATCCTTTTATCATCTATTATAAAGAATAATTGAGAATTCTATATCCACCAATACCAACTCAAAAAACATCGCACAATAAATCTTTTAATCGTATAAATTTATCTATTCTCCTATGAAAAATCCTTTATGTATTATTGGGTAATCCAAAGGAGGTCTCCTAATGAAGAGGTATAAATCTTATGGAAACTCTTTCATTTTATTTTCTCTTATATAGTATATATACTTGTTATATCAGTATAAAAATAGATAATATTGTATCACCAATATACTAATATTTTATTATGACTGTCTCACAACCATTAACCATCACTTATCCGTCATATTAGAAATAAAATTATTGATCATTCATACATGTGGACTATTATTTCCATGTAGGAATAAAATTTAATTCCATCACTATAATTTATTAGGTCTTATTATGATGTATTTAATGCTTATATATGATATTCATAACATAATTATAAATTTTTAATTATAATATCTCATCTTGTTTCTTAGTTTATGATCTGTTGGAAAAAGATAATTTCTCTCGTGCTTACGTGTGAACTACTACATCCTTGAATGGATTTTCTTTGTTTTCCATTTCTTCATTACATGGATGTTAAAAATAAAAAATTTATTAAAAATTTATTATATTTATGTTATAACAATTATTCTTAAAATTTAAATTATCATTTAACGATCTTTTTTCTATCCATTTAAAAGTTGTAAAATCACCCATGTGTACATAATATTTAAAGTATCCGTGGAATGATTAAATTAATTTATCAGCACCATTTAAAGTTATGAAACAACTTATTATTCATATGGTGTATATACTACCAAATATTTTATTTTATAATAATCCATGAATTAATTAAAGATAATTATTGAACTATATGATTTTCATGATTCCAAAGACTTATAATTAAAAAATTAATAAAGTCTGAAGTGTTTTTTCCTCTATATTATTTCATTAAGAAATATAGGATTTCATATAATTATATTGTTTTATGAGGTCTATAATCTAACCCATAGATTTTTTGTAACATTAATATAATTATATTAATTTATTTAATATCTCAGTTGATTTGTTTTCTTTCATGTCGGTTTTAATTCTAATGTTACAACAAAAAATTGTTTTTATGTTAAAATCTAATTTTTATTCATGGATTATTTGTACATAAGATCTCATTATGATCAAATTGGATGATATATATCCCAAAAAATATTATTTTTTTTATTATCCTCTAGTTATTTATATATATTACATATTTTCATTTCATTTCAATTATTTAACTATTTATGTGACTCAACTAATGAATTTAATGAAAATCAACATTATTTGTAAATTCATTGCAAAATATTTGTTCTATATCCATAGTTTTTTTAAAAATTAATTAAATATTTACTATTCTCCAAATATTTATAAATTAAATTTTTATCCATGTTATAATTTCTATAATTTTTCTTAGAGAATCATCTTATAATTTTCTACAAGTTGTATATTCAGAATTTTTAATGATAATGTGAAGTGAATTTATTTAATTTGTATAATACTTGAACCATATTCTCCACTATCATAAATAAAAATTTCTTTTGATATAAATTTATTATTTTCCTTCAATATTATCTATGAAAATGTCACATTAATATTTTTAAATTTTTTATTTTTTAATTATGTAACTTTAAGATGAAAATGATTATTTTTTCAAGAAATTATAATGTTATCATGCAATAGTGTTTTTCAAATATATCAAAATCCAATTATTTTTTATTCTAGAATTGGTATATATTACCAATTCTATATCTTTTTTAACTATCTGTTTGTTTTTTCTATGATGGGTTTTTTTGAAACATGTTTCTTTCAGATGGGTTTTATTTGATAATATGATGATTGATTAGGGCTCAAATGGTACTCCTGTGTACGGTTTTCATTATGAAACATATGGGATTGTAATTATATATCCTTACATTTAATTAAGCAAATATAGATTTCTCAGGAGATCAAAGAAACAAAAATATAGAGTGAACCTTGTTTAGTAAAGGACTTTTTCCAAGAACATAGTCTTCGGATTGAATAATGATTGTAGAAATAATGTAATGGGGATTGAAACTAATCGACTATGATAGTATTTATAGTTATCGTTGACTAAGTATATGATTTTCTATGCTTATGTATGTGACATAAACTTATATCTCATTCTTTTGATGTGTTCTTATGGATCATGATTAATTATTAAAGATTCAACAACATTATGTATTATGATTTTTTATTGAAAAACATATCATAACACCCTTAAATTCTAGAATAATAAATTTATATTAAATAATGTTTCCTAAATGCAAAACTGATTTTAATTAATATAAGAAATATATTTCTTTAAGTATAATCTCTTTGATAGATTACAGAACATGAAACCCCAAGTCTCAATTAAACATTATATAGTATACACTTATAAACATTCGATTAATTTGAATTTTATGAATGTGACTTAATAAATTATGAGTTTTAATGTTATCTATTGATTATAAATAAAATTAGAATCATTTAAAATAATAAGTAACATTTTTGAAAAAATATTATGTTTTTGAAAAGACATTTAGTCGTATATTTGGAAAAGAATTGAAAAGTAATTTTTTAAGAAATTATATAAAAATTGGAAAAAATTAATTTTTTTGAAATCATATTATCCAAAAATATGTTACATTAAATTTTCAATTTTATTATGAAATGTTTCAGTTTGGGATGAACAGTGAAAAATAATGAATTCTAATTGAAAAATTATTTTTGTTATAAATTAGCTATATGGATAAAGTATATTTAAAATGTGAATTAATGTAGAACTAGGTAAATTATATATACTTATCTAATTTCATATAATAGAGTCATTATCATTATTAACATTTATATAAAATCATTATATACTTTTGTGAAATTTATCATTAAAAATCTCGCGCTCTTATTCTGTCTTCGGGGTTAATTTTATTAGAAAATTTTATAATGAATTGAATGAAATTTAGAGAAATATATTCCATATTTTGTAAATAAATAATTTATATTTACTAAAGAGGATAATATTAATTTTAACCATAACTAATAGTGAAAATATTAAAATTTAATTACTATGATTAATATAAAAATTGATTTACCAGCGTTAAACTAAAATGTTAAAACTTTTCATGACCAAAACACCTGAATAAAATCTTTTTATGGACATTTTTTGAACTTATGATGTATGGGGATAAAGAATAATTAATTTTTAACCTTTCTTTCATGTGAAAAACATAGGTACAAATTTTTATTTTAAAAATTTCAATTTGTTCTACTCACCTCACTTATAAAAGGCCTTTAAAATCCCTTATTATTAACATATTAAAATGTTTTAGGATTTTCTAATACCTATATAAATAACTTCCAAAAAACCCTCCTCTTATTCTCAAAAAATTCATTTTGAACAAATCCAACGTAGGATGGATTTTGGTGGAAACTTATGGATCTTACCTGAAGAATTGGTAACATTCTTTAATGATCGTTTTAATTTTATTTTTTCATCCTCCTTGTTAAATTTTTATAAAATAATTATTATATAATAACCTTATAACCATACACATAGTGATTTTTTGTTATATTAAAGGAATTACCTATAACTAACTCTACTTTTATCCTTTTTTGGAAATCATTATTCGTGAGTATGAAAGACAACCACCTGACCAAAAAATGTAATTTGTTTTCCCTTATAACCTATCATTATTTTGTATGATGATGGATATAAATGGAATATATATAAAATAAATAAAAACATATTTTTTTGGATTATTTATCTAATATATATAATTTTAATTTCCCTTCCATACGGTATATGATAAAGTTGCTCATGTGCACAACAGACTACCACCTCATGAAGTGAGGCTATACATTCCCCCCGAACATATTACATTTAAGGTAATAAAGATTATGTTAGTAAATATATGTGACTAAAATTAAATAATTATGATATTAATGAAAATATTATCATTAAAAAAATAAAATATTTAATTTCCTTTAATACATAAAAATTGATAATATATCTCATGTACCTGTAGACTACCACCTTCACAAAATGAAGACATTCACTTTTCATATCCACTAAAAATGGATTATATATAAGTATATTTTAAGAAATAATATTTTGTGAATGATATATTGATCATTCTAGAATGATAAAATATTACCAAGAACGTAAAGTAAATAAATTTTAAAAATAATTTTTATTATTGGTATTAATAGAATATTTTATGTATAAATATGATAATTATGTCGTTTTAATTATTTTTGATATGATTTAACTATAAAACATTTATAAGAATCAGAAAGTTTTTGATAAATAATGAATGTGATTGTAATGAAACTATTTCCTGAGAAAATAAAACTAATGGATAATTGTTAATGAAAGGATGATAAGAAGTTGGAAAAGGATCATATTTGATGTTATAAATATTCAAATGGTTATTTATTAATTTAGTTACATGTCTAAAAGACACTAAATATAAGGATAATTGTGAGAGCCTATTTTTCCATAGAGGTACATAACCTTTTATCTTATGGATAATGAATACTTATATCTTTATAAATGCATCCTATAGTTTATGGAAGAGTTAGAGATCATCCATTTAAAGTAAAAAACATATATTTTAAGTGTTATATAGAAGAAGTAGAGTTAAACAATTCTCTAAATGTTTGATCCAGCTATGATCCTCAAATCAGGCGGCCCTATAAGAGTGACCCATGGTTTGTATAAACCATCCAATGGGGATTTTTTCCATATGGGGAAGTGATAGAGGATGTTGATGTGATTTACATAGTTTGTATACCTATGAAATCAATTATATTCATGGTGTGATCCTTGGGTAGTGTTGTAATAATGGTTGGTGCATACTTCATCCAACCATGCACCTTCTTAATCATAGAGAAATTACTTTTTTCCCAGAATTCTTTTTGAGCCCAACCCTTCATTTATTTTATCTTCATCGGATATCATAATAATATATCTTATATTTTGAATTTCACCTCTTCATTAAATTGATATTTTAATGTCGTTATTCTTTTCAAATTCTGATTCAAGTGTCATTTTTCACAATGGATCACATCTAGAAAGTTCTACACTCTTTTTTCTTTTTCCATCATTTATCTACCTCTCGATAGTGAAATATTAGTTTGATCTCAACACCCTAATTAAGGGTGTTTTTATATTGTAATAATTCTTTTAGATCTAGACCCAACCAAAGGCTAATACAAGGTGATTATCTCTCTAGAAGCATATGGTATGTGTCTAGTGACATGTCCCTAAATGTTTCTCCATTTATAAATGTTTTTAATTATCTATAGGGCGATTTCAGTGGGAATTGGTTAATAAATTCGTATGAACTAAATTAAATATCCTAAATTTCTATATAAGTCCCTAGGGATACCTTTGAATTTTCTGTAATTTCAGACCTCAATTCCAACCACCTAGTAAGATTGTGTTCCTTGATATTGCTTTGATGACTATTCCCATGAATAGCATGAACACTGCTTTGGTCTTCTTAACAGGACATTCACTTTTGTAATTCCTTATAATTAAATGAATTATTATTCCATAAATGGATGGGATATATATATATATATATATATATATATATATCTGTGTGTGTGTGTGTTTACTAATATCACATGGCCTTGATAAATCATAAATGAATTGGAAATTGGTTGAATGCCTTTATTGACTATTACAATTTGGATGAAAGGTATTGGAATGAACATAATAAATGGTAATTATAATGATAATTAAATTAAATATGTTGGATTATTAATATTTTGGAAATGAGTATACATTTTCTTTTATATGTGGACACTTTGTTTCTTGATTGGAACGGTAAGACCTGAACCTGAATTGAATTTCTGATTGAATTTCTTGATCACTCAGAGCATGCCTTTGTGATTCACTAATTAGGTTACCAAGGTATATAACCAACATGAAAATAGATCATTCTCTATTATTTGGTCCCTAAAATGACTATAAAGGTACCCTATTATAATTTGGTAATTAGAATGCCCTGGATTCACTCCTTTGATTCAACCAAATTTTTTAATACATGTGATTCCTTAGATTATTCTCATTGTGCTCTAATCATTCTTTGACCAAGATTTACGATGGACCACATCCCTGGAATTCATTATATATATTTTATATGGAATCCCTTTGGTATTTGTTTCCACCAATATTAAAGATGAACAATAGAAAATTTAAAGCAGTAGGGGATACCTCGCGAAGCCGGTTCACGGAGCCCTCAGGGACCCGCACCGGCATAAATCTCCTCCTTCACGAATGTACTATAGAGTGAGGAGGTGGGATTCTCCACGAACCCATTTGACATTTGCATAAAAACAATGGAATGAGGAGTAGGGATGCTCAGAGAACCGCTTTGATGTTCACGAACTGTCTGCTGGTCGAGGAGATGGGATGCTCCACGAACCCATTTGACGTTCACGGACCCACTTTGGAGCGAGGAGGTGGGATGCTTCGTGGTTCCCATTGACGTTCACAAAACCAACACAGAGTGATCTATACATTTTCACCGAGGAGGCTCTACTTCATGACACCTATTTCCTATAAATACGTGGTATTCCTTGAGACAAATGAATGGATCCAGTTACATTTCACATTCTTATCTCCCAAATTGTGAAGAAATCTCTGCTCTGCGATCCATGATCTCGTCAGGGTACTTTTGAATCACGATGTGCCTCCCCCTTTGAATTAATTCATCTCCTATTCAAGGAGGGATTCCCTTCGTAGAGCCCATAGGACTTCATGAAGGAAGGGGATCCCCATGGGGACTCGAGTCATCGTATAGCACTTATGCATTGAAAAGCACACACAATAAACACATGACCCACGTGCTAAGATAGGCTCAATGTGCTTCGTGAAGCACATTACTTCACAATATTTTGTTTCACAAGGAACCATTTCCTCATGAAGTGCTTCTCTAGGTAGGACTTTCCAATTCGTGAAGAACTTTCCATATGCACCTATATCCTATGCCTAGGCTAGGCCACTTCACATCGCGAAGCATACCCCTTCATGATGCCCCTCCACTATATAATGCACCATCGCCTCACGAGACTTCTACTGATGAGCCCATTTTCCATGCAACTCATTTTCCCATGTGACCTTTTAATTGTTTATGAAGTAAAATCATAGTCCCTTGGGTAGTGATTCTCATTTTGTTGCTTCACCTCATTATTCTTCACATGGGCACACTAATGACTATTCATTTCTCACATAGCCACGCTAACGTGGATAGCTCAATAGATCACTCCATAACACCGCCACTCTTTGACATTGTAGACTCCATCCCTTCCCCCATGGGTGGGACGTATTAGTTATGTTTGTCCTAAGGGGTGCGGAGTGAACCCACCTCATCTGAGTTGCAATACATTAAACTACCAAGCACCATATTTCTCAGCACATGACGTTAAACTATGACCTTTCCCTATTCATTGTATGTGGGGTTCCCCACCTTTGCATTTTGCACACCCATTGGCCTCCACAAGATTGAAGTCATTCATCACATGGAAAGAGATCTTCATTATCAGAGTGATGTCAGTCCTTAGGGAAACAGAAACCACCTTGGTGTATGCCCCTAGCTATTCATGCAAGAGGTATCACCCTTGCTCCTCCTCTCTTCCTTGGTGCAATGTCCCTCCCCTATTGGGATTTTTTCACCTTCAGAGCCTTCATCCAAGAGTACGTCCCAATCTTTATATCCTTGGGCTGAAGACCACAAGTAAGTCCCTTTTTCCACTTTGGGCTTCTAACCACATGTAAGAATCCATTCCACTTCCCAGAGATGAACCATTCATGATGTGATCGTCAGGTATTTTCTGCCTCTTGTTTCTCACACGGATCACGACTCATGTGGGCTTAGTGTGAGCATCAACCGTGACATTCTCTCTGGAAATCCTAGAGTGTATGCCGCAAAAAAAATTCTGAACTAAGTGCACTTTGATCCATGAAAAGGAATATTGTGTAGGATGCCTTTCTGAGGACAAATCCCACTATCCATTTGTCCCGAACATCTTCATGTCAGTTCACCAAACTATTCTTAACAACGTGGACTATGATCCTTGCTATGGCACGATACGTAGGAAGCCTCCCTCATGTTTTCTACCACCATTAATTGGTCTCGATCATCTTCACATCGGTTCACCACACCATTATGAACCACGTTGTCTATGATCCTTGCCAAGACATGGTATGTAGGAAGCCTCTATGTGGTTCGATCCCAAAAACCACTGGTCCAGACCATCTTCACGTCGGTTCCCACCCATTTTGATCTACGTGGACTTTGATCCTTTCCAAGGAAAGGTATATAGGAATCCTCCCTGATGTTCATGCCCACCATCCATTATTTCCTAACATCTTCATTTTCGTTTACCAAATCTTTTAAACTACATGGACTTTGATCCTTGCAAAGGCAGGGTGCATAGGAAGCCTTACTGAGGATCAATCCTTCCATACATTGGTCCCATCCATCTTCACGTCAGTTCACCAAACACTTTTGAACTACATGGTCTTTGATCCTTTCCATGGTAAGGTATTTAGGAAGCCTCCCTAAGGTTCAATCCCACCAACCATTGGTTCCAACACCCTTCATGTCTTTTCCCACCATATGGGACTACATGGAATTTGATCCTTGGCAAGGAAAGGTACGATGGAAGCATCCATGAGGTTCATTCCCACCATCCATTGGTCCTAAACATATTCATGTCAGTTCCCACCCATCCTGAACTTCATGGTATTTGATACTGCATATGTAATGGTACGCAGGAAGCCTACGTGAGGATCAAGCCCACCAACCACTGGTTCCAACCCTCTTCACATCGGTTCCCACCCAACCTGAACTACGTAGGATTCAATCCTTCTCTCTTATTCAAGGTACACAATGATCCTTCTAGAGGTTCAACCCTATCGAGTGGGATGTCATTGTGACCCCATCTAGAAGTAATCCCTTGCATCCCCCATACAATGGTAAGCCATTTCGACCCACATCAAGTGGTAAGATATTGTGATTCCATGTCATCGGTAAGTGGTTTTCCACCCCAACCCTGTGGTAAGACGTTATCATCCCTTCTGTTGGGACCCGTATCGCTGGTCCTTCCTAGTGGTGTATGACTAAGATCAGGATTCTGAACACTTGTAATCCCTTGTATAAAATTGGGTCACTGTCCTCTGCACACACACTGATTCTATACTCCCTAACTTGAACTACGTGGACTTTGATTACCACAAATGAGGATAAGTAGGAGGTCTCTTCAAGGCTCAATATCAACATCACGGTTGCCCTCAATTCGATTCTATCCCATTCTCCATCCAATTCACTTAAACATCCATTATCTATCTTGTTTCTTACCTGGGCTGCCACATCCCAATGCGATCAAGACAATTAATCTATTCAATTATACTAGTAGTAATTGAGTAACTGAACATGGGTTATCCCCGACATTAGTGTTTCCTCCAGGGGATTCACCCATCTGATCCACTCTAGTCATTGTTCCAATCAGTTGGATCCATCTCTGATAAATGTTAAACTCATGGAATACCCTGTGTTAAACATGGAAAGCTGAAGAAGACATCAGATATATGCCTATGGATTATAATTACTCGTATTCTATGTGGAATGCCTTAGTGGTTTGTGTCCTAGAGAATCCATATAATAAAATGAAGAATTCTAGAGACTCTAGTGTTCCCATGACAAGACACTCGAGTGATGTCCAATGTGACTACTCTCCTGAACGAAGGTTGTTGCCCTGAATGGACCCATTGGAATATCCTGAGAGAAGAAGTGCAATTAACCTTCATTCATGAAGAAATGGAACTAGTAAGAGATTCACAAACAACAACTTAATATATATGGGAGACACAAATATGTAACGTGTTCTGAGGAGGAATCCACGGAAGGAAGAACCAACATCCCATCATCCTTTTTCAATCAAGGGGAAAATATCTCGGAACAAGTTTCAGATGCCGCCCACCATTGGAATGTAGGAATGCCGGGAAATAGCTGTGCGCCCTCCACAGACAGATGCACGTGCCCCAACAAAAAGATTTGAAATAGAATTGTTGAACCTGACATGATTTTTTTTCTTCAATGTGGATATTAGTATCATTCAAAACATCAGTTGATTAGCAAGTCACCAGATCCAGTTATTCGGTGCCAGGTCCTGCTAAGAAAATAGCAGCCCTGGTGTGAAACTCACTAGATTGTGGGGTAGTAAAAATGTTGGACATCTTGGTATGCAACATTTTCAGCATGGATCCTTCTTACCATCCTTGGGACAGAAAATGGTGTTGTGGAACAAGACATCAATTTCTTTGTTTTATCATTGATGGCTTAATATCCATTCGTTTCAAGGAACCAAACATCCTCACTAGGAACTCGATCGACACATGCCCCACCAATGCTAGGGAAAGGGAAATACCAATGTGGTAATCCCATGTGGCTCAACTTCTTCTACGACAGCTTCTACACCCACAGCCGTTGGGTGCCCATGCCCCATCTCCCCTTATGAACATGTATAACGAAGGGTGATAAGAGATATAATATGTTGATACGAGGAGGAGGGGATTATCCAAACTCGGGATATGGCTCATCGGGATTTAGTGGTGTCAATGCATTTTTACCACTGTTAACCCCAACAGCTGCATTAGGATCCACTATTCCCCACCTTGTCATCCAATAATTTTCAGAGCCTCTCCCTGGAACATCTCAACGACACCCTCCCCTACGTCGAAAAGGTTGGGTATGTCGGAGCCAGCCCGGTCAGGATCTCGTTTTAGGGGCCCCCAAAGAGGGCCCCCACTAGGCCATGGCAGTGCCACCACCTATTCCCATGGGCTGAAGAGTAGGTATGATATGTTCATGCACCACCGGCCAAGGTCTGGCTAAGCAGACACCAGCATCATCCACAGGCTGAGAAGGACACATTCTAAGCAACATCGATGTTAGAAACAACCATGGCCTGGGCCACCACCAATGTGTATCATCAGCCTCTTATGCACACTGAGCATGGGAACATATATACTCATCCCAGATCGAGGCCCCAACTTCCCCACGGGCAAGCATAGTTGACTCTCTCAGCCTTTGGCGTAGGGAGAACCCACCGCAGACCGACCCATGGTGTTGACACCTTGTATAGAGGTCCTCCCCGTTCCACCACCATGGAGAATGCAGGTCCTCCATGGTTACAATCTCGACATAGAGGTACTCCCCCTGCTACCTTCAATCCAAATGAGGGATCCCCCATGGCAGTGACACTCAGTACGAAAGCCTCCCCTATGCTCATTACATTTGGTATGGGGTCATTCCACTTACCATAAACCACCAATATAAAGATGTTACATATTTGGTAAATCTCTAGTATGGGGGAACTCTCCATGTCCTTGAAGTGGATGGCAATGGTCCTCCTCACCTCAGCAAAAAGAGTAGTGAAGGTCAACTTCAGTTCATCAACACCCAAAATAGAGGTCCTCCTAGTGTTCTCTTTGATATACATCTAGGAGCTCCTCATAGCCCAACTCACTCAGGAAGAAGTACACCCCGACCCATCACCATTACGACAGAAAGACCTCCTCTTGTCAGAAATCAACCCTATCCTAAATAACCATCCTGGGGTAGGAGGGCGGTGCTTCGCTGCCATAAAAAGAACATTAAGATGTTTTTGACTGAGATAAAACTAGTCTGCTTCTCCGATTTAAGGGTAGAATACGATTCGATGATGGAACCCTCTCCTAGATACTCTATGTCGAGGTTCATGGTTGTAACAAGGTGCATTAGTCTCATACTTCTAGAATGTGAGGTCCATAAAATTCCCTCCTCCCCTCTGAAGGTATATCCATGAGGATTAAAATTTGGAAACCGCATAGGTCATGGTCGTGCAGTGGTCACCCTCATCACCAGAAGCACTTTATACCTCGATTAGAGATCCTGAGGGGATGTTTTGGGGATCAATGGTGTAAAAGTAACAATGTAACCTATCGCCACCAGCAGTAGTCCCTATGCCAAAAACTATGTTCGTCAGCCCATCTTACCGTGATGTTGTGACAAATCCACTACACTCTTCAGAGGATAGCCCAAGATGTGGTGTCTTGTCAGCTCACTCACTATATTCTCAATTATTCGGCCTACTATCTTAGAGGACTACATCTATACCACTAACAGTTCTACATCCACCTATGTTAGATGTGTGGGGAAATGAAGGTCTAGACCCTAAATTTGGACCAAGGATCTTGTTGGGTATCCTCGCAGCAGACCATTTCTTTGAGATGTTCTGGCCAGTTGTAGCACCAAATTTTAGGGCACCAGAAGTTCTCACCCAGAAAGAGGTCGGATGCTTTTTCTAGACCCTCTGGGTGACTCATTTCCACCTTCATCATCAATGAGTGACATACCCCAAGAGTTAAAAGCACTTTGAAGATATCAACCAACATTTTCGTTTGTTTTATTTGGCCAAACACCCCATGGCCCATCACCCTGAGTCACCAGAATGACATAAGACCCTAAATCAATAGTGCATCCAGAGCTTTAATGTGTGCCTCAGGGTAGTAACGGTGGATTCTCTTCATGTTCAAATTTGGGGCTGGGGGAAGTATGTGACACTCTATATTGGTTCCATCTGGCACCAGCCCGATTTTCCAGGTGGCATAGAGGATATGCCTCAATACGGGGTCACATTTAACAGGGCTGACCTATCAGAGAGAGAGAATGAGCTGGATCTCCTTGATGGGGACTTACCCCTTGAGGGAGTGCCACTATTACTGGATCCATTGGGAGGGACACTCACCAACAGAGAAATATGTTGGGTGTTCTCATGCCCATTGAGGCACTAGTCCTTATCTAAAATACCAACCAGGGAAAAGAACTCCTCGAATTTGTCAAACCCTCCAACCTGTCTGGCTTAGTGCAGAAGGCAGAAGAAGACCCCAAAAAATACATGTTTCATCAGAAACACACTAAACTGAAGATTGTGGTCGATGAACTCCTTGCTGAATGTGTTGTGGAGGGACCCCCAGACTACGGTGATCCTCGGTCAGGGTAGTAGGGGCAAGCAAAACATCCCATTGGCAAACTGCACCTAGGTGACCCTGACCATCCTGCCCACTCAGACAGGGTTGAGGCTGTAACTTACGGTAAGAGGGCACATTATGTGTCACCAAACCCTCCAAATTGGTTTGATAATCCTCATAACCTAGCTTAGATTCCCCCATTTGCTCCACATGTCATTCCACCAGCCGCTCCAAGAGCAGTAGGGGCAATTTATCATGTTGAAGAACCCGCCAAGACAATGGTGGTCAGGGATCCTTATCATGATAGGAATCCCCGCCCGGATGATTCAATGGTGGCACTCATCACCCTCCTTAAAGCCTTAGTGACTCGACAAGTGGAAATAACACCTGATGGAAAGCCATACCGAGCATGGGAGGATGATATTACTACACCCACAAGTTTTGTGAATCCCACCTTTTCACCCATTTACAGGACAGAGGACCCGCCACATCACCTGGCCCACTTTATCTCAATGTGTGGCCTCATGTAGGGGGCTCAAGCACAGTAGGAAGCCAACAAACTCCAATGATCCGTACATACATTAGAATGGGCCGACATTTGTCTGGTATAGGTAGCTCCCCATCAGGTCAGTGGCCCTCTAGGAGAACCTCCGTAGGCAATTCGTCTTCCAGTTCAGTTCCACCACTCGAAGGATGAGTATCGCGGACCTCTTCAAGTGCAAGCAGAGGCTTGATGAACACGCAACTGACGTTGTGTGTAGGGAACATCAAGATGGAACTGGTCACCTCTCTAATCACCCATAACTACCTTAGGGTATTTTGAGACATATCTGATAAGGGCCAGTGCCTAGAGGAATCCATACAACAAGAAAAGTAGGAATGTTCATTTCCTCCTGCAATCCCCATGAGAAGGGCCGCCTGGGCCGAGCCGGCCGCAGTAGCTCAAATACAAGCCCACAGGAAACTAGAGGTTTTACTAGTGGATCTGCCTCCATATCCTCACAGAGGCCCTCCACCTCAAGAGCAGCCTTCAGCCCAGCATGAATCTGTAGGTTCCCCCACCCAATGTGTCGCCACCGCCTATGTGAGATAACCAAGATCCACCTCCTCGGTCGGCCCCTCAAACCCCTCATTTGGGTCAGGCTCCATGGTAAACCATTCTAGAGAGAAGTAACCAGCCCTACTCTTTCAATGAGGCACAATAATATGGTTTTTTCCGAAGTTCCCTAGAGTTGGGGATTGTACGTTTGCCTGAGTGCAAGAGGCCAGAAGAGGTGAAACTCACTGATCGCCTTAATTACCACCCCTACCACCAGATCCAAGGGATCTCCTCATAATAGTGGTATGTGTTCAAATATTGTCATCAAGACCAGATGGATAATAACATTGTCTCGTTGGGCCGAGATCCGACACACATGGCATGCATCTTTATGAGGCCAGACAGTAGCATTGACAACAAAGGTGAGTTGCATCAGTTTTCTAGTCGCATGTACCAGAAGTATGATGACTGGATTTCTTGTAAAATAGTCTCCCATGTCCATGGTGTTATTTGTGCACACCTGAATTGGCTAGAGCCTTCAAATGTTGTAGCTAATACATCTGAATCATTATCTCAGTAGTCCCCTTCTCAGGAGAGAAAACACCAGCAGCGTAAGGGAAAGAAAAGTCCCCCATCAATGCCATCATTTTCCCATACAATTGGAGAATTAATGCCCCCAGAGATGGAGATACCTCCAAGAATCAGCCTAGTAGTGGAAGACTCTTCGAGGGACAGTCAAGGATATGCCTCTGTTAATACCATAGAGCTGGTAAATCCCTACATGATTCCTGGCGATGAGGACTGCCAGGAGGATCCTCCCAACGTCCCCATCCATCATCTGTGTCGATAGAACCAAGGAAATATTTTCCAGAAGAGTGACTTGGTTATTAATTCTATCCAGGTTGTGTACACAACCAAAACTATGTAGTAGGATCAGCATAGAGCTCAGCATACACAAACTTATCTTCAGGTAACATTAGGCTAGGCTTCACCTCCTTTCTGGCTATTGGATAAGGCAGAGTAACCTTGACCGCATTTTGACCAGCCACGCATTTCCACATGAAAGTCTTAGTCATCTGGCACTCATCTGGTAGTCACTCTATAGGATTTGACTTGTGAGTAGTGAGATATTCCTAGCACCAGTCAGTCGTCGGCCCTGTAGGCGGGGCCCACCATACCTCCTTTCATAGAGTGACCTTCTGTAGGCAGATTTTTACACCTAGAATGGATGAATGATGTTATCAAACATTGTTCCAGCAATCCAAAAATGCTCTCCATCCTGTAGGTCCTTCACATTTCATCAGATATGCGTGAGGCCCTCAATGAGGCTTTAAGAAGCCCCCTCCAGTTTCATATGGAGGTAGCAACTAAAGAAGAATTTCAAGCTGAGGTGGTTGAGAATTTTGAATGCAAGGAAGTCATCAAATTATTTAGAGAAATGGTAGATATCCCAGTAAGGGGCAAATTCTATCACTATTAATCACCAGCCATTTCAATGGTGTGGATGTTCATTGTTGTCCTGTCGACACATGATCTAGGATAAACCTAATCCCGATTCGCACACTGTGAAAGCTGGGAATGTTTGAGGACGATCTGAGTCCATCTAATGTAGGAATCCAAGGTTATGAAAGGACTGAGTAGACACCAATCGGAGAGATCCATTTGATGACCCAGTTTGGAGGTCTAATTACCATCACTGGGTTTATGGTTGTCTCCCAAGACACTATTTACAATGAATTTATGGGTAGTTCGTGGCTCCACTAGCATGCAGCTATTCCTTCAACATATCACTAGTTCCATAAGTACTCTCTTAATGGTTGAGTGGGTGTTCTTCGAGGTGACATATCCCCCTTTTCCTCTTGTGAATCTAGCTATCTGGATGCTGACTACTAGAAGAGAGAGGACATTAAGATTCAGACTAACGAGGTTGAGCATGCTATGACTATGAATGACCAGTGGGAAGATCTAGATGATGCATACATTTTTCCAGTGCATTGATTGGAGACTACTACTCCAGATATGGGTAAATTATTTGTTGTTTATAGAATGTCGGGGGAGGACATACCCGAGTCTATGTGATGCCAGAAGATCACCTCATAATCCTACACAAACCAGGATCAGGTGATCCTGGAGCCTCTTACTCCCATAATGTATTGAGATGTCCACCCTAGGGCAACAACAATACGTCATACATGCTTGTTTTGCCTATCCAGAATTAATAGTCTCAAGCCGATGTTTCACTATTTCTTTAATATCATCAAGTGTGGACCCTTGGGATGAATACCTGATGGGATTGGATCAAAATCCTTCATCGTTGTGGTTATAGTAGCACTGGAGTTCCCCAATGCAGTGGCCACTACTGTTCTGGATGGTACCAGCCACTAATAGGGATATGCTGACTCAGAAGAATCTCCTCCCACCAAGGATCCCCCTCCATAAGTGATGAAGAGTATTTAGAGGATGATCCCCCCACCTTTGAAGAGGGAATCTCTACCACAGTTGAAGACTTGTTACAGGCGAACCTTGGTAGCGAGTCAGAATTGAAACACACATTGATTAGTGCTGCTATTCGCCTCAATGAGCAACAATAGTACATAAACATCCTTAAAAAAACTATGATATATTTTCCTAGAGTTATGAAGAGATTCTAGGAATAGATCCTTAGGTAGTTGTCCACCGCTTTGGTCTCCTAACAAATCATCGAAGGTTCAAGTAGCCTCATAGAATGATGCACCCTTCTCAGGGTGTAATGGTTGAGGCATATGTTGATAGGCTCATCAGATTCTATTTCGTTAAGGAGGTCTAGTACACAATGTGGCTAGACAACATTGTGCCATTAAAAAAGATGAAAGGGTAGATCAGGGTTTTCATTGACTATTGGGAACTCAACTGTCACTATCCGAAGGATGATTTTCCCCTTCCAATGATGGAATTGTAGATCAATTCTATAGATTGGTACCAAGCACTCTCCTTCATGGATGGGTACTCCGGGTATAACCAATTACGAATGGCCCCCGAGGATGAAGAGTCTACATACTTCAGGGCACCATAAGGTACATTCTGTTACCAAGTCATGAACATTGGTTTAAAGATTGTGGGTTCCACCTATCAGTGGGCTATGCATTTCATATTTATGACAATCCTTATAATTTTGGTGTAATGCTACATAGATGACCAGGTTGAAAAATCTTTCCAGCATCATGACTATCTCAAAGAACAAGATGATTTTTAGATTCCTCTGTTCCCATCACCTGAACATGAACCCATTGATGTGTGTCTTTGGGGTCCCCTTTGGAAATTTTCTCATCTTCTTTGTCAGATACAAAAGCATTGAGATCGACCCAAATAAGATCAATCCCATTAGCCAGATATTTCCTCTAAGAAAAAATTGGGAGCTTTGAGGATTCCAAGGACACTTAGCATACATACACCGATTCGTCATAAATTTGGGCGGCAAGTGTTGTACCTTTTCTTGGATCATGAAGAAAGGAACTGCCTATGAAAGGCACCTTAGTCACATTCTCTTCGATATGGAGACCAAAAACTCCCCTATCGAGAGGATCTTCCTTGCACTTGTATTCACAGTGGAGAAGTTGTGACATTACTTGCATCACCACGAGGTACTGATGGTGCCCGAGTAAATACACTGAAGTACATCCTGAACCGCCCCATATTGACAGGCCGCCTTGCTCAGTGGGCATTTATTATCCAGTAGTTCGACATTAATTTTTTTCCCTCAAAAGGACATTAAGGGAAAAGCGTTGGAAGACTTATTTGCTACTCATCTAGCCCCCCCGGACCAGTCTTTGGACCTTGATTTTCCTGATGTGGCAATCCCCTTGGTAGGCCAATCTATCCTATGTTGGAAAATACACTTTGATGGTGCTACCCAGAGCCCCATAAGATTCAATAACCCTTGGCTCAATAGAGTAGGCCCGGGTATCAGCCTCATTACCCTAGCACAAGCAGTTTTTTCGTACTCATTCCTATTGTGAAATAGAAGAACCATCAATGAGGCAGAGTATCAGGCTCTCATCACTGGCCTCGAGCTGGCCCTTGAGACAGTCATTCCACATTTTTTTGTGAAAGGGGTCTCTAATCTAGTCATCAAGAAGATTAATTGTAACTATGTCATCAGAAGGACAGAGCTCATGCCTTTGTTGGGACACACTCACTAGCTAATGGCCCAGTTCACATCTTGGTCAGAAGTTACTCATGTCCCTCGAACTACGAATGGTCGAGCTGATTCCCAAGCTAGCCTAGCTACATCATTTGTAGAGCCCGAATAGGATGACCTGATTATCCACATGGCACACTGAAGATTCATTTCTCCTGTCACTCCAGGTGATGATTACAGCCTATTGGTAAGATACCTTAATATTGTATCCTCCATGTCAGGACCCCCCGGTCACCCGGATGCAAGGATTGAAGTAACACCCAACTAGAGAACCTCCTTTATTGAGTATCTTCAGAATGGAAATTTCCTGGCAGATTGGGCAGAGCACAAGCAAATCCAACACTGCGTATTAAAGTTCACCCTCCAAGACGACCCTGGTCATGAGCAGATCCTATACAAACATGGGTTTGATGGGGTCTTCTACTTTTGAATTCAAGGAGATGATATTTACCAAGTCAAACAGGATGTTCGTGCCGTTTCCTACAAGGATCATCAGACTGGGCGGAATCTATCTCACCAGATCTAGATACTGGGGTATTTTTGGCCATCCAGGATCCATGAATGCATCGAGTTCACCAAAAGGTTCCATGCATTCCAGATTCATGCTAACTTCAAGCATTAGCCGGCAAAACCTCTCAACACCACCAAGTACTGTTGTTCATTCGCGTTATGGGGAATCGATATTTTGGGGCCATATCCACCGGTGACAGCTCGCCAGTACAAAATCATCCTAACTGTTACAGATTTCTTCTCTAAGTGGGCAAAGTCAGTTCAACTCATAGAGTTCAAAGATCATTCCATCATTGATTTGTGATCTCAAACATCATCTAACGATTTGAAGTCCCTCATGTTGTCCACACTGATAATGACGCAAACAGCCGAACAGCTGAACAGAAGAAATTGTACACTATGTAAAACATCTTTTCTAACCACACCACCCACTATCATGCACACGAAAATGGACAGATCGAGGCATTCCACAAAACACTCTCTAACATTTTACATAAAATGGTTGTTCATAATAAGAAGATTTGGTCAGACAAGCTCCCCAATGCCATCTAGGATTATTAGACAATGGCTCGTAATTCCACCCAGGTGACCCATATATTCCATGGTGTATGGAACGGAGGACATCCTACCCATCATGATTCAATTACCTCACTGCGTACAACTATCAATGATTAGCATGAACTAGATAAAGTAGTTTAAATCCATCTGGATTAGTTGGAAGCAGACGATGATAACATGCTTTGTGCCCTGCACAATTTGGAAAGGAATCAAAAAAAGATTGACAAAGCATTCAACTTGAAAATTTACCTCTGATCCTTCTTTCAAGGTGACTTGGTGTGGGCCCTAAGGGCACCAATGATACCTGGTAGGAAACCACCAATGTTGGAGCACAAATGGGAAGGACCTTACATCATTCACATGGTTTAATCCATTAGTTCATACTCACTGGTTACCATGGATGGGAAGCTTTTAAATTCTCCCACCAATGTCAAGTTCCTCAAGAAATAATTTTCTTGCATTTCCTCTTATGGTTCTACATGACCTTAAAATGTCTGCTGCTACAAGGCCTTAAACTATATGGTCTAACAAGACCTTAAATTTTCTGGTCCTACACAACCATAAATTGTTAGGTCCTACACAACCTTAAATGTATGGTCCTACATGACCTCAAACTGTCTGGTCCTACCTGTCCTTAAACTGTATGGTCTTACATGACCATAAATTTTTTGGTCCTACATGACCATAATCTTTCTGGTCCTACATTACCATAAAGTGTCTCGTCCTACATGACCATAAACTTTCTGGTCCTACATGACCTTAAACTATCAGTCCTACAAGACCTTAAATTGTCTGGTCCTACATGACATTAAACTGTCTAGTCCAACATGACCTTAAACTTTTTGGTCCCACATGACCATAAACTGCAGGTCCTACATAACCATAAACTACATGGTCCTATATGACCTTAAACAGTCCAGTTCTACATGACCTTAAACAATACAGTCCTTCATGATCCCAAACTACTTAATCATCCTGCAAGATGTTAAACTGCATCTTAAGTATTAGGTATGTCTTCATTCCCATTCTCATGGGATAAATAGGATTTCCTGGACATTTTGTTCGTAGTTCCAACCCCAAACATCAAGACCTCCCATTGGGATTAAACACATGGTGTGGTGCAGGATATTCCCTCATTCACATCGAGTTCATCATGACCATAATAGGCTAGAAGATGTGGATGCTGGGTTTCAAAACTAGTCAACAGCTTTCCTTTTTCGTTGTCACCACCCCCATATGTCCCAATCATGGTGTGTAGTGGTTCATTCTACCCCACTGTTTCTCCAAACATCTTTCTTCCTTAAGTAGGAGTGTAATTCCAGATGTCGTACCCTTATGTTATGGGAAGATCCTAGTACTACTCATTGTTTCCCACACCGATAATTTCTTACGTGGTCTTAGGAGCTATGATGAGGCAATTCCCACATGAGAGGTCATATGGCTACAGTTGGCCAGGGAGCCCAGCCTCAGTCCCTTTAACACCTTCGACCTTTATCCCATGTTCTCATTTGGGATTATATAGTGTGTTGTGGACTCACGTCATTATTCACATCGGGCTATTTCTTCATGCCACACATATCCCCTTGAAACACCCCTACCTTCATTTATCATATGTCTCGCGAGCACTATCCCTGACATGCATTGCGAGCACCATCATTTGGGCTTCCATCACCTTCTATATTCGAAAAACCCCTTAATGGAATGGATTCTTGACCCAAGGGATCTCCTAAAATTACAAGCTAACATCCTCAAGTATTGTGTGTGAAAAATAGATACAAATCCCATGTTGCGAATATGATCGACTGTCAACGTTCAATTATTTTCCCCAAATTCTGGTCACACAAGGGTGGATACTGTCTAGTGAACCTAGTCAATAGTTGTCTTCTAACATCATTGATGCTTTGTGGTATTCCATAAGAATGATGATTCTCCGTCTCTTTACCACACATATGACATTAAACAAGGAATATATGGTCCATGATTTACAACCTTAAACTAAGATCACAATCGTCCTCACTACAACACATTAAAACTGTATCCTGGCCTTGAAATTCTTTCTGTGGCCCAGCCTCCAGTGCTTGGGCCTCTTCGGGCCCCTATCCCATGTTCTCACTTAGGTTTGCACGGTGTGGTATGGGGTTACTTAGAGTTACTTTACATTCCGTACACATCCCTCATTGGGGTATCTTGCACTGATTTCTGTCCTTGCTGCGTGATGATAAACTGCACATAACCCTTCTTCCAGAACAATGTACAACATGATTCCCATATTTATGGGATACATAGGACCTCCCGAATGCCCAACATTCGGGTCCAACCCCATCTATTTGAACCCTTCCTATCATTTGGGCCTGATGGCCTGCGTTCTTCTAGGAGAGGGTTATATGGTGTGGTATGGGCTTATATATCCATTCATGTTGGTTTTATAATAAAAACGATGCATACCTATCTATCCTGAGCATCTTTCGCTCACTTTCCCTACTCTCATCTATTTGATTCAGTTTCTCTTTAGTTGGGTTCCTCGACCCTCTTCAGTGATTCACAAATTGGCCCATGACTACTACGGTCTAGATCATGGAGTGTCAGATTCTACCTGGTCATGCATTAACCCTTTTTTAGGCTTCTTGTTTCCCTTCATTTGTCCCCCCATTATCTTTCACATCGAAAGGGATCCCCTAATTTCATGGATTCTGGGCCTAAGGGATATTCTACCATTATGGGCCAACATCCTCTAGGGTTTCAAAAAAAAATGATACAATTCCCACGTTGTGAATTTGGTCTGCGGTCGACCCTCATCTTTATCCCATTGTAGGTCACACAATTTGGATACTATGTTTCAAACACGGTCAATAGTTATCATCCATCATAACACCAACCCCTTTAAGACATAAATTTCAGTTACACAATTCAAATCATTTTCCAACCCACTGTGTCTATATGGAATTTAAACCCTCCTGGTACTATACCTCGGTGAACATTTTCATGTTAAGAGGACTAAGCTGTGGTAAGGCATCATTCGTGGATCCACACCAACATCCGTTTGGCGTGTATTCAAGGTATTGAAAAAAAATCTTCATCCCTTATTTCCCACACCTAGTTTCACTCACATGGGATTAGGGATCAGATTAAGGTCCATGCTTACTTCGAAGGATTTTTCTCCTCCATGGTCCGAGCTCTAAGACCATAAACTAAGATCTATTTTAGAACAACGTACCACTTGATTCCCATTCCCATGATATATGTAGGAACACCTAGAATTATCAACTTTGGGTACATCTAGAGTTCCACTAATTTATCTCTTTTGTTCTGCCTTTTAGGACCCAACTCTTATAGGACCGCATGATGTTTCTTGTATGGGACCGTGCCTTCATTCCCGCCGAGTTTATAGTTTCCATATCATGTACTCCCCTACAAGGAGCTATTACCTCCTACCTCTTGTCCTTTTTCAAGCATGACATTAAACATTACCTTTTAGAACCATGTATGGCTTGATTCCCATCATCATGGGATACGTAGGAATGCTCAAACATATCTTATGTGGGTCCATGTCAACTAAGAGCTAGTCTCTCATGCCACATATTCTCTACCCTTTTCTGGCCCCTCATCCCAAGGTTTAATTCTTTGAATTGAGTGCGGTGTGATATGGGATTATGTCCTCATTCACAACTGGTATGCTTTATCATGCCGTTCACATTCCTTATTGAACCTCATTATTCATGTATATGTCTGAGCCATATGAAATTAATCTATGCTTCCTACTCCCACATGACTTTAAACTATTACTTCTATACTACATGACGTTAAATTACATGGTTGGTCTCATCTCATGACCCTAAACTGTGACATTATCATCTTGTCCACACGATGAAAAACTATACTGCATCGTGGTGTCCTTATTCGTGGGGACATCATGTTTTGTATCGATCACACACCATATCATTTGTCTACACCTGCACACAATTTGATTCTTGCAGTGATTCCTGGACTTTCTATCGGAGGTCAATCCCTTCACAAAAAACCACACTCATTCATCATGAAGTAAAAACATGATCTATCAAATGCGGCTTATTTTGGTGCAAGGGACAGAACTGCACAACCTTATAATATCTACACTGATACCTTACCGAGCCATCCCATGAACTACGTGTGGAATGATTTTCTTTCTCATGTGATACGTAGGAATACCCATGAACATTGCCTCAGGAACAACCAAACATTCATTTTCGGTCCCTCAACATAAAACCTCTCTAAGGAACACATGGTGGTCTGGACTCCGGATCCTCATTCATGACGAGTTTCGTAATTACCTCGCCATTTGTATCCTACATGACCTACAATCACTATTATGAGATCTATGATCATAAACTAAGACCACGCTGTGTCCTTTATGAAAGATGTTAAACTACACAACATCTTCCAGAACTACATGTTGCTTGATTCCCATCCTCATGGGATATGTAAGAACATCCAGACATACTGTTCCCAGGTCCAGACCCAAGAATCTAAAATCATTTCTTCTCTCTTTCTACCCCTAGGCCTAACAATTTTTGGGAACATGTGGTTTGGTGAGTATCACATGGGTTCTCATTCACATCAGGTTAGGCAATAGACGTACCATGGGCCCCCTTGTCTTATCCCAACCCAGTCTGAGTTCAATGACCCGAAACTATGATCTCTTTAGGGTAACTACGCGTTGGGTTTGGGTACTTCACCACCATGTGCCCTGTGCATTAAATCAATATCCCATTAATGTACCATCCCACGACCATTATTTTGGGAAGCATGACACCTTAGGAACATTGTACTTATAGGGGGACTAGACTCCCTTAATCTGAAATGTCTTATTTGTCTTACTAAGACGCGTTGTGAAAAAAAGGCTGAAGTTTGGAATTTTCACGAGGACATCCACTCATTCCATGTACATGCTTCTTGAGCCCATTATTTGGATCCTCATACTCTTAAAAATATAAAGGGACCCCCTTTATGGTCTGGTCTCAGGCCACATTGGCTTACCTTCCATCATGGAATAACATCCCTAAAGACCATGTAAGATATTTGCGCCAGGTCCCGTGTTTCGAACTTGGTCAGTGACCGACCCTCATTTTTCTATCCTCATTCCAAGATAATGCGAAACGGATACGATGTTTCAAACATGGTCAACAGTTATCCCCTATCATCACAACACCATCATTATGGTACAGTTCTCGAGTATCCTTGTTCACATATTTCCACTTCCTTATGATCAAGTGGAATTTCAAAAAACATGGATTTACCACTTTTTAAATCTAGGTGTGCTATATAGGCAGGACAACAACATTGGGATGTCATTCACCTAGCGTCCCATCACCACTGACACGTTCCTTCTTGTGCAAGGAGATTTACATCACTATTCCTTGTTTCCCACATCGAGCACGGCTCACGTGGGCTTAGTAGTTCTCGTAGAAGTTGTACTGGCACAGCCATGCCAAACATGACTTTCATCTTCCCACATGACATAAAACTACGCTATCATAACTACGCGTGACTTGATTCCCATCTTCATGGGATACATAGGAACACTCGACCAATTTTTTTTAGGCCTAACCTAACTTTTACTTTTGGTCCCTTTGCATAAATAACTTCCTCTGGGGATGCGTGGTGTGGCGCTAAATCCTCATGTCCTCATTCACGTTGGGTTTATTGCTACCGCACCACATGCTCCCTTACCGAGATCTCCCTTTTCACATTGTCCTATAACATGACATTAAACAGCATGATCCCACAAGTCGGTGATGTAAAACATTCAATTGCAGTTCTACCTTGAACAATTTCAAGATGCCCCATGTTAGTTGTTGGATGAACAAGATCTATTTCCAGAATGGATTTCCCCTTTCAGGGTTGGAATTTGGCCACACCATTCATAAGAACTACATTTGGTTTGATCCTCATCCTTATGGGATATGTAGATATGCCTAGAAATTCTGTCTGAGGCCTATCCCCAGGGTCATTAACCCTTCTGGGCCCTCAGCCCATATCTTGGTCAAGGAAGAATGACCTTTAAACTATGTGCATCGTCCCCACTGTATGACGTACAACTATGTTTCATTATAGGTCTTTACCAGATAGTTCATGTTTGGATGTAGGTATGATCCCTAATCAGAATGATGTCCCACCTAATGCAAATTCACCACGGTGGAATAATTTCATGAGTGTTGGACTCTATTCGAACAGTCCATCACGCCACACTCCACGATTTGTGAGCTCTTTATTCATACCCTTGTCCTCTTTAACATATAACGGTACCCTCAAATAGCATGGATTCACGGCCTATGGCTTGCATACTATCTTGGGCCAATGTTCATGAATATTAAGGGATGACATTTCGAGTCATGGCCAATGTTTCAAACATGGTCAGTGGTCGGCCCTTATTTGTTATCCCCATTTCAAGATGACACAAGAAGGATATTGTGTTTCAAACATAGTCAATAGTTATTCTTCATTGTCATGCCACCCCTATAGTGTTCCAATGTTTGGGTATTGTGATTCAAACCATCCACTCCCCTATGTTAAAATTAATTCCAATTCCCCTGGCATTACTCCGCTAGTTCACTAGCGCACACTCGGAAAGCGATTATTTGAATTTCCTGAGAGCTTCATCCTCCACTCAAGCCTCTCACTTTCTTATTAGAAATCTGGATTGGTTGTTCAGACCTCAGATGGCCAGAGCTTATATTTCACTATTATATTCTGCTGGAATGATAAGTTTCCCATCCCTTTTTTCTCGCATTGGGCTCGACCCATGTGAGCTTAGGGACTGATCACTAGAAGTTCCATGAATATAATGAAAATGAAATAAACCTTATGAATAACATAACTCATGAAAGAATCTAGAATAAATATACAAAGAATGAACTTATGTTCAAATGTTTCATGCATTATAGTACCCTAGGATTGACCCCTCCAATGGATGTGTTGTCCCCATCAAAAAAATGTTACAGCTCCGCCACCCTTTGGCTAATGGCATCGAGGATCTGTTTCCTCCTGTTTAGTTCCTAGTCCTCCTCGGCAGCAATGTTGTGCAGTTTGTCAGCCGAAACCTAGGCCCACTCCTTATTACACTGACCAATATCCATCTCTATGAAGGCTTGTTTCATCATCTATTCATCCTTTTATGACTGGTCCATCAACCGGGATATAATCTCTTACTATGAATTGATGATAGTAGTCTATTATTCTTCCCGAATTAGCAGATGTTGAATCTCATTTTCAGATTCCTAGTGCCTCTTGATTTTCACCACTTTTCTCTTATACCAACCCACACATAGGCCGTGGTTATACTCCTGAATCTTCTCTTCCATGAGATCTCCAATAAGCTTTTGAGGATACTGGGAATGTACTCCCCCACTATACAGTTTGTGCAGTTGCGAATGAAGTCTCTTCATCTTTTCTATCCATTGTGCCTGAGGGGTTTCATTGATAATGTTCATGATCAGATTCCATGACTGATGATAGACTATCTTGCTTTCCAATTCATTGGAGGCTGTTTCAACCAACTTTGCGGGGTTGGTAGGCTCATTCGTAGCGAACTCCCCCAAGAACTCATCAGCGGGGTCCTCATCTAGTATCTGATCGGGTATGGTAGGACCCAGTCTGTCCGAAGGATCTTTATCATTGTATTCCATTTCAATAATAGTATGCACATACCTACAAATGGTCCCACCAGTGATCTAGAATGCCACATCTTTGTCGATCTGGATATCTACCTCCACGACCACCAGCATTCCCCTAGGAAAAGCGCTGCCAGGAATACCAATCAACATCGACATGGCAGCCCATGCCATTTGAGGAACTTTACATACCAAAAAGGATTGGATGTCAGTTATACTGGTTAGTGGGTGGCAGTTATGTGTTTTGTAAAGGATACTTATAGAGATTGAATTCTCGGTCTTGATCCTTGGTTGTTGTTGTGGGGGAATAGCCTGCATATCCTCTATGGCCTCTTTCTCTCACTGTTATGCCACAACATCTTGTATAGCTTGGCGAGCATGGTGATCCTGAGGTTGAACCATACTCTTTTCACCAACATGGATTCCATGATAAATTTTCTTGGTCACGCACCCATATTCATATCCCTCATTGGTATGATCCAACAGAATATGAGAGATGCAATGAATGCGGCCAACCAGACTACTGTTTTCTACTCAGTATTGTTGCTGAATCCCCACTTCATCCCCTAGAAATACTCCAAGAGACACTAGTACGAGTGCTCCATGACTCATTTGAGGCCCCTTCAGGAATGTTTGAGGCCTCACCAGAAACTGCCTATCATCAGGGAAGTTCAGGAACTGCATGAACCATTACCTGAAATGGACATCCCTCACTACTTCCTTGTCCTCTCCCAGCACTATCTCCATCAATACCATCACTAGCGGTGAAATTTTCTATGGATCCTCATGCATACCTATAATGATGAGGAATTAATCATACATCACCCCCAACATTGGGACCCCCGAGATCAGATACACATCCCTTAAACTGATACCAAACTCCCAGTGGTGTAAGTGGAAGGTATTAGTCCTCGATGACCACCTACTCAATAACTATTTCATAAGCTGCTTTGGTTGATAGATATATAATTTTGAATCTCAAACCGCCTCATACAATCCCACTCTTCTCAGATCTGCCCCGAACTCTTCACATGAGGAACCTACCCAGTAGGCCCAGGCCCAATCAACTGTGAAGTTTCCACCCTGGCATAGATCCCACTCATCAGACCAACCCTTCCCTAGGTTCCTTAGGGATACCTTCAAGATCATATAGTACAGAGTGGGGATTCCTCCAACTGAAATTCAATCCTGTTAACATTGTTCATGTGATTGTATAGGCAATCGGCATTAGAAGGCATGATGTCCTCCCAGGCATGGCCGTCAGCCGCCCTAAACCGCAGGAACTATCACGATGTGCTTCTAAACTAGTAATTTGGTTCATAACTACTTTATTTAGGGATGAAAACATCATCCCTTAGCCCAAACCTATACAGAGGCAACCTCTTACACATCAGTTAATTCCTATGGCTTTTCGATAGTAGCTTTACCAATGAATCACGGTTAGAGTGGCCCCCTACCAACTCCCCTAGACCCAATATATTCGCCATCTCCTCCCTTTGGGAGGCATCCACAAAGACCCCATATCTACCTCTTGGTGATCCAATCCATTTTTAATAGTTGGACTCTTTTTGTGCAACTTCACAAATCCCTTCCACAGAGCACATTCATGGAGATCATTCGATGGGCTTGATCCCAACAATGGAATCACAAATCCTTGCACCGACCTTCGAATGTAAGCCAAAGAGTGTACCATCACGAAGTCAAAGTCTCACTATGCACCGTGAAGTGAAAGACCTGATTAGAAGATAGAAATCATAGAGTACACATAGCTTCAAAAATCGAGAGAGCTAAATTCCAAAAATGCAGAGAAGATAAAATAAAAAAAGAGATGTCACCTCCCCTATTTATAGCCATGGACCCCTTGGTAATTGTGGCATATCTGACCAAAGCGAGCTTTGCGACATGCTCGGCCAGCCCGTCACCTCTTTGCTTTGCAGGCCTCCTTCACAAGTCAGCTTCTTGATTGGTTGATGGATTTTGGCAAATGAACCTTAGACATTGACCCTCGATTTCTCCCCGTTTTCAAGTATAAGAGGTTGAATTTGTTACCCCCTAAATTTGGGACGAACAAGAAAAAATGGAAAGAATTAGGGGATGCCACACAAAGCCTGTTCGTGGATCCCTCAGGGCTCCATGCTAGCATAGAGATTCTCCTTCGTGAATCCACTACAGAGCAAGGAGACGAGAAGCAGTACGAAACCCTTTGATGATTGTGAACTCGTTGTGGAATGAGGAGGTCATATGAACCGCGAACCCATTTGACATTCTCAAACCCGCTGCAGAGCGAGGAGGTGGGATGATCCTCGAACCCCTTTGATGTTCATGAACCCACCACATAGCTGGGAGTTGGGATAATCCATGAACCCCTTTGAAATTCGTGAACCCTCCAAAGAGTGAGATCTTCCCTTGCGTCGAGTGGTATCTACTTCGCTGCACCCCTTGCATTTAAATACCGGGCACTCCTCGAGCTCGAAGGACATATCCTCTGACCTTTTTCTATCTTTTCTCCCAAATCACGAAGCAATATCAGCTATGCGAATCATAAGCACATAAAGGTATTTTTTTCATTTTGATGTGTCTCCCCAATGCTTGAATTCGACCTCTCTTCAAGGAAGGATCCACTTCGTGGAGCCCACGGGCCTTCGTGAAGGAAAGGGATCCCAAATGGAATTTGGTCTTCACAAAGAACTTATGATTTTCAAAGCACCCTCCATGCATACATGATTCACATGCTAAGGTAGGTCCACCGTGCTTTGCCACGCACATTGCTTCACAATGAATTTCTTCGCAAGGAACCCTTTCTTCATGATGTACTATTCCTTGAGGGCCTTTCCACTTTGAAAAACACATTCCATATTCACGAATAGCCTATGCCAAGGATAGGCCACCTCACCTCATGATTCGTACCCCTTCGCGATGCCTCTCCACTATATGAAGCACAAGTGCCTCACTAGGCTTCAACCTATGTGACCCTTTTCTCTACAACTCCGTTTCCCGCACGACCTTCTAGGATTGAACAAAGTAACATCAAATTCCCTTGGGAAGAGATTCCCATAGTGTTGGTTTGCATCATACTTCTTCGCATAGGCACACTAATGACTATTTTTTCTTTGCATATCCACACTAACATGGAACCCTCAATGGATCAGCCCATAATACCCCATCGGCCCAGAATTTCTAATGCCTTCTCTTCCCCTAGGGGTAGGAGGTATTAGTTATGTCTGTCATAAGGGGTGTGGATTGAAACCACCTCATCCGAGATACATGACATTAAACATAGAAGCATTATCGTCCTCAGCACATGAAGTTAAACTGTGACCTCGACCCATGCATCATATGTTGGGTTCCACACCTTGGAAATTTTTCATTCCCACTAGTTTCCGCGGGAGTGAAACCATTCCTCACATGTAATGAGATAATCATTATTAGAGCAACATCTGTATAGGGGGAAAGGGAAACCAACTTGGTGTAAGCCCCAATATTATCTTGAATGAGGTAACAACCATGCTCCTTCTCTCTACTTCAGTGCCAAGTCTCTATCCCATTGGCCTTTTTCACCAACCAGTACTCCATCCTAGAGTATGTCCCAATCTCCATTTGCCTGGGCTACAGACCATGCGTAATCTTCTATTTCCTCTTTGGGCTGCTAACCACATGTAAGCCCCCATTCCACATCCCACAGACACAACTTCAGAGACATGATTGTTAGGTCATTGCTGTGTAACAACCCAAAATTTCATTAATGGAAATTCCTCCTGATCTAATTAAATTTTTTATTATGGTTATATAAAATTTGAACATAATTGTTTTAATGTGAGTTTTCGCAAACATAAATAATAAATAATTCCATCTCTTTTCCAATATAAACCCATCCAAGCTCCCAGTTCCTCTTCACTCAAATCCTTTGGTGTTCAACCAAGCCCTGTCCTCCTCTCTCTAGAATCCTCCCATGGTGCCCCTAGCTCCCAAGAAGCATCTCTCAAGCCTCTCCCAAGCCTTGCGGATCACACATCTAAGTAAGGGAATTCTTCCCTTCTCGTTTTTTCCAATTTTTATTAAGTTGTTTTTCACTTTTATTTTCAGTTACAAATGATGGGGTATGATTTCACACATTTCCCATACATCCCTCTTTATGTTTCAACAATGGGAGACCCCTTTCTCTCCCATTAATGCCTCTCATTTACACCCATTACGATAACATAATTCTATTAGGGATTTCTCCATCCTCTTTAAAATACAAGTAATTATTTTGTATTATATATCTAAATTTGATTATTTTTGTTGGAACATGTATCTATATAACCCCATTATAGTCTATTTCATGTAAATATTATGATACACCCATTTAACTCTTATCAAAAAAATTCATGAATCCTTATGTCACGTCGTTATGATGCTGAAATTGCACCACATTTTTCCTAGCCAGGATCATTGTGTAGTAAATACCACACCCATGTCTCTATCAAGAGTATTCACCTTTATACACATATACATATTGAATTATATTTTCATGTATTTATTCGAAATTACATAATTTTGTAATAACTTTTGATATTGATTGATTCCATGTTATATGATCCATGTGGAACACTTATGCATGGAATGAATTTTTTTAGAAGGGCGCACCTTGATAGAGCTCCAATGAATTGGGTAAAGTATAGTATCATGATATGTCATGTGAAATTGGTGTTGACTCATGATAATTCTAGTGAAATGAGGTTTTACTCATGCTTCATGTGCAATGAGGGTTTACTCATGCTCCATGTGTGATGAGACTTGGATCATTATAATTCCAAGTTAAGTGTTGTTTCCACATTTCCATGTTATGATTATCATGCTTTATCATGCCTTTATGTTCATGTTTATATTATGCTCCATCGATATACCTATTTTCTAACATGTATTTTATTCCTCATGTTATTCCATGTTTATTCCCTTACTGGGATTTATAGCTCACCCTTTTCTTAAGTATGTTCTCAGGTTATCCCATGCAATGCTAAGTATGATGGAATGTAGTGTCCATGTAAAGGAAGGATTCAATAAAGATGTTGTTTTTAATGTTTTAAGTTGTTATTTAATGATACTACGCCCTAAATAAACTATACCTCTCGATCTTCTATGTTTTATCATGAAATTTTTATGTAATAAATCATGTTTAAGTGTGTAATAAAGAGCAGGGTTGTTATAGTTGATAATAGGGGATAAGTTTAGTTATTTTGGGGATTAGGTTTAGAAAACCCCAGTGAATAATTAAAAATAATAATTAGTATAATAAAAACATCCTTAAGTATTTTTGAGTATTGAGTATGTGGTTTATCAAACAAATACATCACTGTCTGGATACGAGTAGGTAGAGGCAGCTCTGGCCCAAATGCATCCAAGGGGTAAAACTTGAAAACATCAAATTGAGCTAGAATCGAATGGGAACTGGTTCAAGACAATGGGACTAGATGAAATCTTGTTTACAACACACCTAGATGATATTCTTTGGTAAATTCAAATGCTTATTATGATCCCTTAATAATGGAATTACAAAAAATGACCCTAAGAATATATGTAAGAATGTAGATCATGAATATCATAGATTGAAGCCAATGGATTCATAAGTTAAGGAAATAAAAGTTATTTATAAGTTGTCAGTTTATTCCATGGATTAATCTTTATGTGTTAACCCTAACATTCCTATTATTACATCCAATGACCAATAATAGGAGGACTCGATCTAACAACTGATGTGATGAACAATGTGACGACTAAGCGAATTAGATGCCCAACACAATGGGAGCAGGAATCGTGAACTTTATCATGCTTCTCTCTCAGTTAATTAAAGCATTGAATAGATACATGGTCCATAAAAAACGGTCACCCCCACAATATAGAACAAGAAGCTATCGTGAGTTTCATGATAAGAGTCCTTCTACATTTTATGAATCCTCCAATCCCTCAATCACCGAACAATGAATCAAATATATTGAAAATACTTTCTCCATCCTTCAATGTTCTGAACAAGAGATGGTTCTTCTTTCTTCGTATCGTATGGAGGATGAATCTGATCAATGGTGGACATTGATAAAAAATAAAAATCCTGAGGAAAAGATCAAGGCATTAGAATGGAAGGATTTCTGGAAGATGAATTTTGATAATTATTTTCCACGCACCCTCCGAGTTAAGATGAATAAAATACTTCCTTGCCCTTAGGAAAAAAAAGAAATGGAATAGGTTGGAGAATACATGGACAAAATAACAAGGATTTAACGATACACCTCTGAATTTTTTATTACCCCAAATGTGAGGTTGACCGTTTCTTTGGTGGACTGAATCCTATCCTACAGAAAGTGATGGTGATTCATGTCTTTGACAGCTATGAGGAAATTGTCTGATGTTCTCACAAGGTTCAAATGAAGATCATAGAATATATTGGGTATCATGAGGATAAGAAGCATAAGGTGGACTTCAATGCTAGTGGTACTATGGATAAATCCAATAGTTCTAGGAAGATCCAGGACTCAACTTTCCAAAGGTTTAGAAAGAAGAACCATGGAAATTTCCTTAAGAGGGTGAGGAAATGCATTAGGTGTGGAAGAGAAGGTCACCTAGTTGTTAACTGCCGCCAAGAAAACCCTACTGCTACAACAGAGGATAGGAATGCTTTTCTTTAACCTCAAGACATTTTTCATTTATACAACTATAATGAACCATGGAATCTTTCAAATCAGTGCCCTAAGACAAGGGTTTTTTGAGGCATCCAACACCCTCCAAGGTAGAAAGGGAGAGCTTTTTCAATCACAACTACTGAAGTCAACCACGAAAACAATGTGGTGACATCTACGCTAGTTATTCATTCAAGAATAGTTAATTTATTTTTTGATTCAAGTTCTACACATTATTTTATATCCCAAAATATTAGTAGAATAATCCCAGTACCACCATAAATCATATAAGTAAAGATGTTAGTGATTATGGTAAATGGGTAAATCATTGCATCCCATAGATAAAACTCCTCCCCTGTCATAATATGTGGAATGGATTACCTAGTGAACCTCAGCATACTCCCTCTGGTGGAAGTTGATGAAATTCTTAGCATGGAATGGAATTCCTTATATTGAGCCAACATAAATTTTCGTGATAGGGAAATCACTCTCCGTGTGGAGAATCAACCCTCGATTCTATAGAAGTTCAAGGAGGAGGATGAATCATATTAAGTACCATCATCTCAATCATGGATACTAATACCCTATGATCATGTATATCAGTCTCATATGCATGAGTCTAAGGACGCAACCATCCTTTAAGACATGCCTATTGTGATGGAATTCGTTGAAATGTTTCATGAGGAATTGTCTGGTCATCCTCTTAGAAGTGATGTTGAATTCTCAATTGATCTTATACCTAGAGAGTTTCCAATATCCAAGAATCTGTATAGAATAAATGTTTTAGAGATTGAGTATTAGATGAAACAACTATATGAGAATCTAGATAAAGGGTTTAAATGCCCAAGTGCTTCACCATGGGGGGCACCAGTCCTCTTCGTCAAGAAGAAGGATGGGTCAATGAAACTTTTCAATGATTATCGTGATCTTAACAAAATCAATATAAAAAAAGTATCCTCTCCCATGAATTTGTTAATTGTTCAATCAACTGCGTGAAGCACAATAATTCTACAAGGTGGATTTGTAGTCAGAATATCATCAAGTAAGGGTGATGAAGAAAGATATATGTAAGACTAATTTTTGTACAAGATAAGGTCACTATGAATTCATTGTAATGCCTTTCGAACTCAATAATTCTCCAGCAATCTTCATGGAATTGATGAATAGAGTCATTTGGGATTTCGTTGACAAATTTTTGGTTTTATTTATAGATGATATTTTTTATATACTCCAAAACCATGGAGGATCATGAGGAGCATCTAAGAACATTATTAGAGACCTTTTAGAAGGATAAGATCTATAAAAATTACAAAAAGTGTGAGTTTTTGTTGAAAGAAGTCTCATTACTGATCTATATCATTACATGAAATGGGATTTCTATAGATCCCTCTAAAACAGATGCAATTGAGTGATGGATGAGGCCAACATTGGTAATGGATATCCATAGATTCTTGGAGATTGCTTGATATTATTGATGATTTTTGAAAAATTTCTCACGATTGTCCAACCCTCTTACATATCTAACTCAGAAGGAAGTACAACTTTCTTGGAGTGATGAATGAGAAAAGCATCAAGGAGTTAAAAAGGAGGCTTATCACTCTGTATGATCTCACTTTTCCCATAGGTGGAAAACTTTTTGTGGTATTCAGTTATGCTTTGAATAAGGGCTTGGGATGTGTATTGATGAAAAATGAAAAATTCGTTGCCTATGCTTCAGGTCAAAAGAATTTTCATGAGTATAATTATCCAACACATCATTTGGAGTTGGCTGTGTTGATCTTCACTTTAAAAATTCTGTGGCATTATCTCTTTTGGAAGAAGTGTGAAATATATACGGACCAAAAAATCCTCATGTATATATTAACACAATTTGAGTTAAACATGCGCTAATAATGATAGTTAGAGCTGATCAAAGACTATGACTGCCCAATCCATTACCACCATGGGATAGCGAACATGGTGGTGGATACTCTAAGGAAAAAGGACCCAACAATTCTATCATGGATTTGAATTGAGAAGGATCCAATATTTTTATCTGTGATGAATATGGACATGGAAATCATAATGAAATGAACATCATCAATCCTTTCACAAATTATTTCTCAAATGTCTCTTTTGGAAGGGTTAAAAGATGATAGAAGGATGATGTGGGAATTTAGAAGAGAGTGGAAGCTATCAGAAAATGGAAAACCTCAATGTTCAAAGTTAATGAAAAAAATTGTGAGATTTGTGAAAAGACTATGTGTTACAACATTTCCATAGCGGAAGAAGGAACTTTTGGATTATGCGCTTTGTTCAAATTTCTCTATTCTCCCTGAAAAAAAAAAGATATATCAAGATCGTTGAGAGCATTATTGGTGGGATAATATGAAGGAGGAGATTGTTGAGTATACATCAAAGTGCCTGGCCTGTTAGCAAGTGAAGGAAGATAGGCTGAAGTATAAGGGGGCGATGCAACCATTGTCTATACCAGCATGGAAATTGGAGAACATCACCCTAGACTTTGTCACCAGTATTCCGAAGGCATCCAAAGGAAATAATAATAAATGGGTTGTTGTGAATCATCTTATAATGTTTGAACATTTCATTTCAATTTGGGAGGATTTCTCATTGTATAAGATGGAATAGATATATATCAGAGAAGTGTTAAGGCTGTATGGAGTAACACTATCTATTATATCTGATCGAGATCTAAAATTCACCTCTATGTTTTGGGAGATTCTTCAACATCATCTAGATACTGAACTGATCTTCAGCACGAACTATCATCCTCAAACTAATGATCAATCTGAGCTGGATATCCAAAAAATTGAGGACATGTTGAGAGCATGTTCAATGGATTTTAATGGGGGATGTGATCAACATATTCCTCTAGTTATATTATCATACAATAACAATTTCCACTCAAGCATGTGAACAACACCTTATAAAGCCCTATATGGGAAGAGGTTCCTAACACCGACATGTTGGGGTGAAGTCATTGAGAGTAAGTTTCTAGGACCATAATTGGTCGAAGAAATGGTAGAGAAGGTTAAAACCATTCAGCTGCATATCATGGAAGCCAAGAGTTGACATAATATTTATGCAGATAATTGTAGATGAGACATTGAGTTTAATGATGATGAAATGGTATTTCTATGCATATCTCCATGGAATAAGGTCATGATGTTTGGAAATAAAGGGATGTTAATCCCAAGGTACATCAGACCCTTCGATATTCATGATCATGTTGGGGATGTGGGCTATTGATGAGAAATTCCACCAACCATGGCCAAAGTACATGATGTATTTCATGTATCCCTCTTATAGAAGTACATACGAGACCCTTCATATGTACTCTCTTCAGAGGTAGTATGGATACAGGATGATATTTCTTATGAGAAGCAACCAGTGAAGATCATAGATCATAGATAAAAAGTTATAAAAAATAAGTCAATTCCCCTCATCATGGTGTTGTGGAGAAACCACAAGATCCAAGAAGCAACAGAAGTGATTAAGCAAAGTTACCCACATTTTTTAGATATGGAAAATAAAACCTGCAAGGGCAAGATGTCTTAAGGGGAATGATTGTAACAACCCAAACTTTTATTAATATAAATTCCTCTTGATCTAATTAAATGTCTTATTATGGTTATAAAAATTGTGAACTTCATTGGTTTTATGTTTCGATTTTTAAAAATACCATTATGAATTTTGACCATTGGTAATATAGTCGTTGAACAATTTTCACACGATTTGTATAAATATTGGTCTTTAACAAATCCAATTTACACAGTCAAAAGAAGTGATCTCCTCATCCAGTAGATTTTCCCCATATGAATCCCATTTTTTAGAGCTCAGAAAGGAGGTGGTGTCCTTGGGATTTTCTCTTGACCATGCCCAAGCCTAGATTGAACATGTTAAGCTTGAGTGGAACCGACTACCGGAGAAGTAGAAGTTAATAGAGATTACCAGTCAAACGATGTTATCCGAGCCACCCAAATAATCTGTCATCATCGCACACCTTACCATTCAGTCTTATGGGGTGTTATAAGGGGTTATTTAATAATACCTTAGCACCATGAATATGTACAATTTTTTTGTATAAATAGTGTGCATTCATTTTATTATTGTTACTTTGTAAAATTATTTTAAAGCATAAATAGTTTTTTTTGTTTAATAATCTACCAAGAAATCTATTTTGATGAATTAAAGGATTTTTTAATGAAATAATATTTTAATAAAATATTATTATTATTTAATTACTTTTTATTAACTATAAATTATCATATAATTTTTTGAATGCAATTGTAATTATTATTAATGTTTGAAAACTGTTTTTTTTTTCAAAAAGCATGAATTTTCGATAAAGGTCAGTTTTTAATTTAAAAGTAAAAAATCACATATTTATAAAATTATTTAGATAAAATGAATATTATTTTGGGTATCAGGATGTTGAAATTATCCAATGGTAAATTTTTCATAATTTTCTGAGACAATTGAATTTTTGGGTACAATTTAAATACTGTTTAAATATATAATGTGTCTTATGACTTCATAATGACCCAATAGTGATTTTATAAAAGAATATAAATCATATTTTCGGCTAATATATGTTTTAGAATTAAAAAATTGTGATTTTATATTTTTCTTACTAATATTACATATCTTTAGTGAACCCTCCAATACTTATTGAACATTGTGTCTTTTTAAACTGCTTTCCTTGAGATTCAGACTCACCTCCACATAAGCAACCATATTATATCAAGAAATAAGGCCATTGGACTAATAAAATATTTTTTTACGCTCCCCTTTGGAAACAACCATGGGAAAAAACCATGGGCTGGTTTTGGTTTTTAATTAGTTTAATGTGAGGTGTCCCAAACCTAAATAATAAAGAATTCCATCTTTTTCCTATATAAACCCACCAAAGCTCCCACTTCCTATTCACTCAAAGCATTTGGAGTTTAAAAAAACCCTGACCTCCTTTCTCTGGAATCCTCCCAAGGTTCCCTAAGCTCTATATTAGTTTTTATCAAGCCTCTCCCAAGCCTTTGGGATCACACTTCCAAGTAAAAGATTTATTCCTTTATCATTTTTTTCCAATTTTATTTAAGTTGTTCTGACAATTTGTCTTCAATTAAAAAATTGTGGAATGATTTCTAACATTTACCATACTACCATATTTATGTTTGGATAAGTGGAGACCCATTTATCTCTCATTAATTCATCCCATGTACACCTGTTACCATGCCGAAATTCTGTGAGGGATTTCTCTCTCCTCTTTTACATCCATGAAATTCTTTGGTATTATGCTTCCAAACTACATTAAATTTGTTGGGTCTTATACCTATATGACCCCTTACTTTCCATTTCATGTATATAGGATGATACACCAATTTATCTCTCCACAAAATATTTCATTAATCCTTATGTCATGTCGTTTTGCTAATAAAATTGCACCGCATTTTTTAAAGCCAAGATCATTGTGCAATGAATACCATACCCATATCTCTATCAAGGGTATTTAACATTATGAACAAATACACATTTAATGGAACTTTCATGTATTTATTCAACATTAATTAATCATGGAAATACTTATGATTTTGATTGATTTCATGTTATATGATCCATGTGGCACACTAATGAATGAAATGAAAAGTTTATGAAGGGTGCACCCTGATAGCCCTCTGATGCATTGGGTAAAGAATAGTATCATGATACATCATGTGAAATGGGTGTTGAATCAGGATAATTCAATTGCAATGAGGTTTTAATCCTGATTCATGTGCAATGAGGGTTTACTCATTCTCCATGTCCGATGAGCCTTAGCTCAGGCTAATTTCATGTTAAGTGTTGTTTCCACATTTCCATGTTATGATTATTAGGCTTTATCATGCATTTATGTTCATGTTAATCTTGTGATCCACTGATATGACTATTGTCTAACATGTATTATATTCTTCATGTTATTCTATGTTTATTACCTTACTGGGCTTTATAGCTCACCCCTTTTCTTATGCATTTTCTCAGGTTATCACATATAATGCTAATTACGAGGGAATATAGAGGTCATGTAAGGGATGTTTTCAATAATGATGTTGTGTGTTTTATATTTCTAACTGTTATGTAGTGTTCCTAATCCCCAAAGACACTAGAACTCTTGATATTATATGTTGTATCAAGTGAACATTTTATTTAATATACCAAGTTTATGAGTGTAATAATGAGCAGGGTTGTTATAACCCTCGAGTTGACCCCATCCTATTCTCAATCCACTTCAATTAACCATCTATTATCCATCTTGATTATTACCCAGGCCACCACATCCTGGTGAGATCATGCCAATTAAACTCTTCCCTGCTTCTAGTAGTAATCGTGTAACTAACCATATGTTATCCCCAACATTAATGTTTCCTCCAAAGGTTTCACCACATCTGATCCACTCTAGTTAGTGTTCCGATCAGTCTGATCCATCTCTTCTAGGCAGAAAACTCACAGCATACCTTGTTTTAAACATGTTAAGATGAGGAAAACCTCATATAAATGCCTATGGCATATAATTCACCTCAATCGGCATTGGCTACCTCGGGATTCCACACCCTCGATTGGCCCTATAATAAGAGGAAGATGCCTAGATGTTCTAGTGTTCCTGTATCCGAATATGTCAGTGATTTCCAACGTGACTACTACCCCAACCATAGGATGCTACCCTGACCTGACCCCTTGAAATGTCTCATAAGAAGAATTGTAATTTACTAGAGTTCGTGAAGAAATAGCACTAGAAATAGTTTCATAAACAATGTCGTAGTATATAATGGAGACCTGAACTAGGTAACGAGTTCCAAAGAGGAAACCACATAAGGAATAAATGACATCCCATCATCCCATTTTGATCAACGTGAAAATGTCCCTAAAAAAGTGGCGGATTCCGCCTACCCTTGGAAAGTAGGGACGTGGGAAAAAAACCTAGTCGCCCTCCACAGATATACATGTGTGCCCCAGAAAAAGTGTCAGAAATAGTATACACCTTGGATTACACTTATCCATTGTTTCTAGGATTCATGGTTGTGTACTGTGAGCTAGCCTAACCTTTTAGGGTAATAGATTACTCTATCCATTGAGGATAATTTTTAATTTTATAATAATTTCTTCTATATGATAAATTTTATTATATTCAATTTTCCATTGGATAAATTTTTAAATGAACACATGTTAAGAGACATCCAACATAGTTTGAAGCTACTATAGTTAGCTAGGTTTTCTATGAGGAACCTCAACATGAATTAGGTTGTTTTTATTTCATGTTTGATATGATGTTCCTGCACATTGTTAAAGATTATAATCACATAATGGAATTATATGAACAATATTTGTGGTGTCCTACTAAGTTCATCTCACACACTTTGATGGTAATTTATTTAAAAAGTGAAGATTATATTATCATAGGTATGGATAATGGGAAGCCTCCATCATTTATGTATGTAGAACAATTTATTATTTTATTTTAATTATTCATGGTTTATGTTGTTAATACTTATTATACTGATATATTTTTTATTATAATTTTTTTTAGTTATGTAGTCACAATGTGCCATCAGGTTTCACTCTCACCATAAGGGTATTGTATCCCCACTATAACCCCATGGACCCTTGATTCTTTTCATCATCCTCTAGCATAGGGGGAGGCATACTTGAGGCCTTGTGACCAATTTTATTAATTAATATTTTCAAAAGATCCACTCTAATACATCCAAAATTTGAATCAAAAGTTTATTTTTCTTTGTTTGTTACTATTTGGGTTATAAAATAGGAGACTAGGATGTACTATAATTTTGTAATGATCATGTTCCTGAGAGTATTTAACCCATGTATGAGGAAAAATCCAAATTTTCTAGGATGATATTTTTTGTATTGGATTATTTTTATTATGGATTTACTAATTTCTCCTCTATTTGAGGAACATTAGATTTAATTTTCTATTTATTATGATGATTATTTATTATAAATTTTAATATGGATAATTATGTAAAATAACATTGATATTCTATAATTTTAGGTACCTTATAGGATTCCTATGTCAGGCATTATGGCTTGTTGTATAGATACATTTCATAACATCATGATTATTATTGTATATTCTTTGAGTGGTATATATTTTATGCAAAAAAATTTCTTACGCAGATAATTAATTGGAATTACTAAAGTTTCTTCATCATTCAGAATGACGTTTTCTTATTTAGTGTGATGATGGATCCTTAATTTTCCCATTATATAGAACATTACAAGTGATCTATATCATACCTGATATAAATAATTATTTAGTTTCAATATCATATAATGCTATTGTAAATTAAAGAGATTGATTTCCTTCAAAATTTTGTAATTGCGGCCCATCTAATTTATCCATCATACAAACCTTGTTAATGTAATATGTAGTTCCATTTTCAATTTATAATTCAAAGTAATTTTTTACATGGGGATGATCGACATAAATAACTAGGCCATGTTAAACGAATGTATACATATATATGAATACACATCATGATATATATTTAATCTATCGAGAATCAATTGTATATGGAAATAGTTGATGTTAAACAATGATTACAATGGCAATTTAAAGTGAAATGTTCTTTATAAATTAGTGTTGTCACACTAAATATAGAAAACCGGATAACAAATATAGAAAATTTACCATACCATAACATATTAGTGCGAAGTCAACTATTCTATAATGATTTTTCTCAGTTGTATACGCAGTACAAACCTAGACTTATGAGCTAGAAGAGGGGTGTGACTCTAATAAAGGAAGGTGTGTTCCCATCCTGTTGTTGTATATGCGATGTTACCATGTTAAATAATTTTATGAGGAATTTTATTAGAAATTTTTTGATTTATGAAACCATGAAATATTTGATTTTTTTCCATGAGGGTGGTGATTGGCTTTATTTGAAGGTAGTGGGCCCCAAACCATCAGTGTTACCTCTAGTAGTGACAACTATGGAACATCTCATTTTCACAGATGTGGGCAATGATTCCATTTTCTAGAGATATTCTTACCTCATACAAAGATTATAATGGGAAATACATGAACTGATTATTCTATGTAAGAATTGACCTAATATTTTCTTTTGCGTCATCCACCCACATATTTAGGGGTGGCTATACTCATGCCTTGTTCAATGGGATATAGGCCACACAATCAAGTTTCTACAACCTTGAGATAGCTTGAGAGATTATAGTGCAATTTAGCACTTAAATTATTAATGATTCCACAACATAATGGATGAATATTCTAAATAAGGATGATAAGCACTAGGTTATGAATTTGGGGAATTTTCTATATAGATTGTATGACTTTTTATTCCTTGATATGATTAGAGAATATAGGACGAGAGTGTTCAAGAAACTAGAGTAGGTACCATGTCTATCATGAACTAATTAGTTTGATCTATAGTGATTTATTATTTTTAACCAATCCCAGTTTGATATGAGTTGTCATGGGAAATAAACATGAAGTATATTCTTAGATGAACAATTCCATCATAGGTTAATGTCTTTTGGAAATTTATTAATTTTGAGATTATGAATCAATCCTATATCACTAAACACAATTTGATAGAACCTGATAGTAACGACCATCATATAATTGTATCTAGATAGTGTATTGGATCTTATTGAAGGAAGAAACATCAATATGAGTGTTATTAGTAGGTAAGTAGAAGCTAGATTATCAGTAATGGCAGTTCAGTAGTGTGGCGTCAGTGTTGAAGGTTGGGCCACTTAAAGCCTCAGTGTGATAGGAACCTAGTCAGCTGAAGATCCTTTGGCCAAAAGCTAAATCTTTATAGATTATTCTTCACAACACCATGTGTTTTTATTTGGGGAGAAACTTCGCTAGATCCACTATCTAGAGTATGTTTTTAGCTCCAGGATTTATAGGGAGCTGGCGTAGAACCAGTCGATCATGTTGGAGAGTATTTTAAGACCATGGTATCCATAAATATAGTTATTATTATTAGAATATTTAACCTAATAAGTTTTGAAAGGTTTTATCCCATGTCCATATATTAGGCTTATTTCATATAGTACACCTGATAAAGAAGGAGTGGAGATCTGGACCATCAATTGTACCATGTATTATTTCATTAGAATCTACTATATTATTATTTTTAGGTATTGGTACCTTGAAAACATTTATTTATTTACTGACCATTGATTGTTTTTATCAAGTAATTAATAACTTATTTAGCATGATGGAAACTAATATTCTATTGAGAATTTGATTAGTGAGTGTAATCCAAGGTAAAGAATGGCCCTTTGAGGCAGGCAACAATCATTTCTTATGGGAACTCTTCATCCTTGAGATGAACATTTTTGATGTCTTTATTAGTATAGATTGGTTGCTCTCCTATAACAACAATTTTAACCACTATCACCCCAGAGTATTTTTTACCTCACCAGATGATTATGGATATCTTCACAAGGGTAAATGGGATATCTGGGAATGTAGAGCTCGATCAAAGAATCATGGGATGTGTAGAGTGAAACCCATAAATGGCAGACTTTTTATGGTTGATCAAGGAATACAATATGATTATATTCCTCTTATAATGGATCTTATTTTATACATATTCTTGGAAAACATTATAGAACTACCTCCCGAGGGAGAGGTGTAGTTTTCTATTGATCTAGTAATGGGAGCTGCACTAGTATAAATTCATCCTTACAATATAGATACTAAAAAGATATATAAGATCTATTTCTATCTATAGGGTTTTTAATTTATGAATTTAATGTATCCCATTACTTCACCTTAGGGATCACCTATTCTCCTCTTTTTGTAGTGATAGAGAACCTTTAGGTTGTGCATGTATTACTGATAGTTTAAACAGGTAATTGTTATGAATCAATATTTATTACCTCATATAGATAATATTTTCTATAATATCCAAGGAGCTAATTTATTCTTGAAGATAAATTTTAGGTCTGGATATTATTAGTTATGTACTACACATTGATACATACCTCATATGGAGTTTCATAAAAGTAATGATGTTTATGAGTATTTAGTTATTACATTCAATCATACAATCATGGATGGAATTTTCATAGACATGATGAATATATTCCTTCAACCATTCCTATATTCATTCATTATGCAGTTCATGGATGAAAAATTCACCAACACACATACTCGAAAAGATCATCCCAAACAACATGATATCATTTTGAGTACCTTGAGAGAGAATATATTTCCTAAAAAACACCATAGAATACAAAAAATATATAGTCATGATTCACTTCCTAGGTCGTATAATTTCAGAATATATAATATAGATTGACCTAGAGAGGGTGAGTGATGGTGTTTCTTGAGATTTGTCCAATATTGTGTCCAAAATATATAGTTTTATGAAGATAGATAGATATTATATGTGTTTTGGAGATTTTTTTTCCAATATTCCAACAATGTATACAAGATTTACCAAGAAGGGGTTCCATTTTACATTGTATGATGTGTGTTTGAAAGATTTTAGATGTTGATGGGAGGAAAAAACTCATCCCAGATCCTGATTCATCTTGATCCTAGAGGAGGCTATTGAATGGTTTATTGTGCATCGAGAATCCGGATAGGTGGATTGTTGATGTTGGTGGATTGATTTGTTTCATACATATCTTAGTAGTTGAGGCCTCATGGAAATAACATCCCGAATCACAATGTAAATCTTGTAGTAGTTGTCAATGAATTATGTTTCTTGAGACACTAATTTTTAAGAGAGAAATTTTTGGTTTGTACTGAACAAACAATCCTCAATTATATCTTCACACAACATGGTTTGAACTTCAGATAATGAATGTTTGTTGAACACCTTCATTACCTTGAGTTTGAGCATTCTTATATGCCTATAATGTAAAATTATGTCGTCTATGCTCTATATCAGAAGAATCAAATTTAAGCTACACAGAAGACAATGATGAATGGATATTTGTGAATCTAATTTCTAAGATGCATATGTATGTTTAAGAGAGTTATGATATGATTTTTCTCATATATTTGGAAGGAGCCTTGAAATTGATGGATAAATAGAATAACTTTCAATTCTTAGATTCTAATGTAATGTTCTGGAGGGAGAGTATTTTTAGTTTAGATTGACTATCAGATTAGCCAGTAACTAGAGAAAACATCCTTCCTATACATGGGAATATCTGGGTGACGAAAGATATGAAAGAGGATTTGATGGGAGAATCCCATTCTGAAAAAGGTTTAGTGGACCTAGGTATTTAGAGGATGTATCAGAACATGTACCATTTGTATTGGTGTCCCAAGATGAAACATTAGATTATGGGATTTATCAATAGGTGTTTTACCTATTAGATGATAAGGTGATTCACCAGCAACATGCTATATTTTTACATCCTTAACCAATTTTGGAATAAAAATCGGATGATTTCACTGTGGATTTTGTGACTATATTATAGAGTTCACCTCATGTAAGTGACATAGTTTGGGTATTCATGGACAAAATGACAATGTTTGAACACTTCCATCCTATAAGATAGACCTTCTCTGGGGTAAAAATGGGAAGATTTTACATCCGTGAGATTATATGCCTAAATATAGTAAATAATTCTATCATTTCCGATATTTGGGATCACTTTATTTTGAGGCTCTGGAAGGGGGTATAGAAAGAACTTTCTATACAGTCACTTCTATGTAAATCATACAACCCATAGACTAAAAACTAGTTATAATAGACAATATAGGTTCAAGTGGACATGCTTCAAACAAGTGTTGTTGATTTAATTGGATCTTGGGAGAGGAATATACCTCTTATTGTGTTCTCGTATAATATCAAATATTAGGTTAAAATATATATGGATACCTATGAGGCCTTCTATGACAAGTCATGTCGATCACCTTTGATCATGATAGAGGTAGGAGGTTTACTGCTACTTTGACCTCATCTTGTCCACTAGACATCAGAGAATGTACAACATATTAAGAAACAGATGTATACAACTCAGTTCATGAATATTTAATGTGACGACAAACAAATTATACCACAATAGTTCTAGGTATAGAATTAGGCCTCCTTATGTATTTCACCTAGATAGGGGTCTAATATTTTTTAGTTGTAAATTAATGTATTCTCCTATGTTATTGGTCATTATGAGTCATTAGAGAGATTCAAGATGGACCATATTATATATATCCTTCTCAATAGTATTGAGACACGAATAAAATCTTTTATATAACCTAGATTCACCAATATCATTCTGACCTATCTCATAATATTCATATTGATGATGTTGAGTTTGAGATAAATGCTTATTTTTAGGATTATGATATTCATATTATGAATCATAGAAAGAAGGAACACTAGTATAGGAATATTACTTTATTATTGGGGATATGGAAGAACAAACATGTATAGGATGAGATTTGGGAAGGATATTCTAATGTACATTCTCAGTGGCCATAGTTATTCTCAGAAAATGCTTTAACACACTTTGAAGGGAATATCAGGAAAATGTGTCTTTAATGGGTAAATACTAAGAGAACCTTGATTCTTCCATTAGTTATAGAACCTTTTAATTTATGTTTTAATTCATACATATATCCTTTTAAATGATCCCTATAATATACAGAATGGTTTTGGGGAATCCAAGGTTTTTTTGATCATACTGGTCTGAGTTTCATATGAATCACTCGAGGAACATGGCTAAAACCTCATTAGTGATAACAGGGAATAAAAAAAATGTTTCCTATAAGAGTTACAAAAAACAATTCTATTAAATTCAGGGGGGGTTTATTCATAAAAGGATTATATAGAGGTTTGGCATGATAGGAACATGATTTTTCAAAAAATGCATTGTAGGCCATGCAGGTTGTGCTTCCTGGGCCGTTGGCTTCCCATAGTTGTTGGGCGACTGGGTAAACTGTGTAGCCTTATCAAGAGACCACATAAAAGTGGATAAATTATCTATTGTTATTTAATTATTTTAAATACAAACACCTTAATTTCATTCATACATCAGACATAATAGTATCCCCTCTCATCATGTTTGATGTTCCCTTATCCCTTCAAGGTATGGTTTGAGGTCATTCTTCCATCCAAACTCTGTTTTGAGTTCTTTCTATGGAATTGGGTTAGCAATAATAATATATCACCTCCTTTGTCACATTACATTATTTATATTGATATATATGGAACTATTTTTTTCAAAGACCATATTCATTTTTGTGGAATTTTTATGATATTCATTTTTCCTGTAATATTGACCAAACCAATGTTCGATGCTTGATGAGTGGTCCCCTGCATGAATAAAGTATGTGGTATATGAATTATCCCTAAATATATAATATTATATAAATGTTTCATGTTTTTTGAACAATTTTTACTAGGAATTTCACTATAAATTCATATACAATAAATTAAAAATTCTAAATTGAATATTATGTCCCCAAAGAGAGCTCTAACATCATTAAAGGTTTAGTCCTCAACATTAAAAACTAGGTTATGGTGAGTTCCTTGATATTTCTTTGATGGAAAAGGTCATGACTCAAATGACCACTATTTGAGTATGCTTGAATTTGAAATCACTATAGTGTGCCCTTATTTTAAATAAAATAATAATATATCATTAAATTTTTATTATATATATCAATATTCAATAATCTTGATTGGAAAATATAAAATGTAATGGAATTAGAAAATTTTTACATGTCCTTGTTAACCTTTTCACTATATATGAAAGGTAATGGAATAAATCTAATGAATCGAAATTATCGTGTTTATTACATTGTAACGCCCCGAGCCCAGTTACCCAGAGTCGGTGCATTATTACATGACATTGGCATGATCATAGGAAAGATCAAATCTCAGAAGACCGATTGGTTTATTAGCCTTGGAAACACTAGATATATTCATAAAGTTTTACTTTACATCATAAAGTGAAAAACTACTACAACAACATAGTCTCTATATTCCACACTCATATCCCCGCAAACTATCCCTGTAGATCATTCATAAATTACTTCTTCACATCCTGAAAAAAATAAAACATAGAAAAGGGGTGAGCTCAGATGCCCAGTAAGAATAACAATATAGCGGAAACATTCATAAATAAGAATAATCATTTAAGGCAATGTATAACTTAAAAAAAATCCTTTTAAACATGAACTTCAACATAGTAAGGAAAAAATAAAATGAAATAATTCCATTTACTTATTCACATGGATATTCTACTAATCTAATAATCACATGCAATATCAATAACCACTTTCATAATGATAGAATGCATAATGCCAGACTATCATAACCACATAGACAAGGCCTCGTGCCAAGACTAAAAATACAATTTTTCCAAGGGCTTATGACAGGACACTAGTTTGTTTCATGAGACCTACCGATGCATCGAGGAGCTATAGCGAGCTCCACCCGTCACATATTAAGTCCAATGCATTCCCATATGAAAAGGTTTATACATAACAAAAAAATTCGTATTAAAACTTTCATACGAAATATCAATACTTTCAACATAAACTATGAATGGTATAAAAATAGCACATCCATAGTCAAACGTATCAAAAAAACATTCAATACAATATAGAAGTTTTGTATCATAATAAATCAACTTCAAATAAGCGTAAAATCTATCAAAGGATGTTGACATAGATGAAATCAAAACACTTTTTAGAGACATATCTCTTTCTATTTTGTAATCTTTTAAGAGTCATATATTTATAAAATAAAACATTTTATTTGAAAATATTATTATAAGCTTGTAAGGGAAGCTTCGACAATTTTATAATGGCGGAAAATAACCGCACCCACCGTATAAGTTAAAAAAACATTTTTACCTTAATTCTGTCGAAAAGTTTAAAAAGCACATTTTTTGGAAAACGGTGGGAAGATTCCTATATAAAACTATAATAAAAAGTCAAAAAAGTGTATAAATGACTTTAAAAAATATTATTTTAAATATTAATAATGTTTTGAAATACATTTTTATGAAACATGGATGTGGATGATAAATAGATCCTATTAGATTATATCGTATAAACAACCTCGGATAATGAAGAGACTGTGAAATAACCCTTACCTTGTAATTTTACTTCGTTGGGGTAGGATAACCTCTTGTATAATGGTGAAATAATTGTTATTAAATTATTCAAGAATCATATACATTCATATGATATCATATATGATCTTTTAACATTGCATTGTTAATAATATCTTAGAATTATAGTTGTTTCGGGTGTTAACATACTCGTTTTCTTTTATATGTTTTGTTACGTAATCCATGTTTCTAATGGATAGGTTGTATCATAATCATATCCAGAATGATATCAAGTCCTTAGATAATATTATTAATCATCAAATGAGAATTATACTTGAATGGATACGATGGAAAATGATTTTCATCGCGTTCGTGGAGACGGTAGTCCGTACGTACGCACGAGCGATAATATCTTTCTTTTGATATTAAAATAATATATAATTGGATGGTATATCATATATAAAGAATCATTATCATGTTATATTTATTATTTACATGAGTTATAACTCATTATTATACCCATTCAAATAATAATATTTTGAATAACAATTACACCACGACGTTGCGATGGTAAGCCATACGTACGCACGTATGGTGACATGTTATTCAAAGGGTGGATAGAATAATGAATATGGTTGTAGCATATTTATAATAACATCCTAGTATATATATGATACTAGAGTTATTATTTTATAATGGTAAAAACAAAGGAAGAAGAAGTGGAAGAAGAAAGGAACTTGAAAAGGGTGGTGAAATCATTACCTCTTCCTTGGGTTCTCCCTTTTGATTTGACCAAAAGGGCTCCTTAGGATGGAATTATGATCAAAAAAAGGCCTCTAGGATGTAGTGAGGGAAGTTCGGAGAGTATTTGGGCACATTTTGGCCGAACCAAAAGGCTTTGAAGGTGTGAAAAAATGAGATTGAGGAGTGGCCTTTTATAAGAGGGGTGATGGGCACCTTTGGAAAAGATAGAAATATTAATTTATAATAAATTCATATTCAGTTTCTAATGGATCCAAAGTAGATTATTTAAATTTTAAGGTGGGTAACGGACGAAAAAAATTCCAAAAATAGAATTTAGACAGGTTTGGGTCATTATATTAACCTTATCTTTTAGTTTTAAGTCTTAGTTAATTAGTTGGACATTGACCATGTCACCTTGTCTTTTTATATTATATAGTTAATAAACATACTATATACATCCAAGCGACCCACAAGTGGTCAATTAATGATACACATATCATGATATAAGTCTATTGGATGAACCTTAAATTTTTAGGAATTTAATATCAATTAATAATATAATATTTGTTTTAAAAACACTTTTATGTCAATTTTGACACTATTCAATAGTTGTTTTTTGTGAAACTCATAACAGAATTATTACATTGAAAAAAGTAAATTAATCAATCCTAATATGTATTATTATCTTATAAAATTAGTTTAATTCATTAAATGTCTCAAATTATGTTTATTTGGGTATTTATAATATCAATTATTTTAATTTGTCACTATTATGGTAATTACTGCATCATCATTGTGTCATAACTAAATTACCTTATATAAAGTCTAAAAATTATAAATAAAATATCATTATGTAGGAAATATTTTTATCTTTATAATTAATATTTAGAGTCGAAAATCCAACATATATAACCCTATGTAAAAATTGTTTTTCTAAATGATATATGCTTATGTTATTTTTGTACTTATTTTAACTTAATTAAAATAAAGTGTCCCTTTCAAATACAAGTGGCTCCATGGGGTCCCACAATAGACCCAAAGATGACTATGGTCCAACATGTATCAACAAAAAAGTTTAGGACACGTTTTAGGGTAATTTAGTATTATTATAATATTATTTTTTAACCCTTATTTACCAGATTTACCCTTAACCATGGTAAATAAAATATTTACCAAAGTAATTATTCAAAATGTCTAAAAATAAAAGTGACCTATTTACAAAATTTGAACATCCTGAGTCCAAATATTGAATACATTTTCCAAATTCAAAACACAGAAGTGGAAGAAATTAATTTAAAATTAATTCCCGTTGTTAAAACAGAAAGCTTGTTTTTAAGATATAATAACTATCCAAAGATTGATACTTGTTTAGGTTCGGTTTAATTGTGAAATTATGTCCAATGACCAAAATTATATTAAATGGTAAAAACTATATTCTAAATATACTTTAATACCACTAAAATTCATAATTTATCACTATTAATTATTTTGATTAAAAATGTTGTTTTTAATTAAAATTTAGTAATTTTCACTATTCATGAAAATATTAAAGTTATCCTAAAATTACCAAAATTTCACCTTAGGATAAATTCGATATTCCGAATCCAAAAATGAAGTCCATTTTGAAAAATAAAATATATATAATTTCAAAAATTATGTATTACTATTCATAATGGCTAGTTTGATTAGTTATGGTGTGTTAGAACTCGGTGTTGCGTACAACACACGCTATCACATTATTCAAAGAGAAGCGTACCGTAGAAGCTTGGGGTGTTACATTCTCCCCTCCTTCAAATAATTTCGTCCTCGAAATTTCTAGAATATTATCACATGAAAATACTCTGGTGGTTCTTCATCATAAGTTCCTCAGGTTCCCACATTGCTTCTTCCATCTTATGGTTTCTCCACAAAACATTTACCAGACATGTCATCCGGTTTCTTAGTACATGTTCTCTCGTATCAAGAATCCTGATAGGCTCTTCGTAATAAGACAGATCGGGTTCCAGTTCTAATTCCTCATATGTGAGTACATGCATTGGGTCAGGCATTTATTTCCTCAACAGAGATACGTGGAACACATCGTGAACTTTGGAGAGACTTGGCGGCATTGCCAATCGGTAAGCTACACCCCCCAATTCGTTCTAGAATTTTGAAAGGTCCGATGTACCTGGGACTCAATTTACCTTTCTTACCAAAACGTATGACTCCCGTCCATGGAGATACCTTCAGGAAAAAATGATCACCGACTTGAAATTCCAAATCCTTCCTTCGATTATCGACATAGCTCTTCTGCATACTTTGAGCCGATTTGATGTGATTTTGGATTACGTTCACCTTTTCCATCATTTCCTCCACCAGTTCTAGACCTACAAGTTTTCTTTCACCAACGTCATCCCAACAGGTTGGTGTGCGACATCTCATTCCGTATAACGCTTCATATGGTGCCATCTGAATACTCGAATGGAAGCTATTATTATAGGAAAATTCTACCAGAGTTAAATACTGATCCCACATACCCTGAAAGTCAAGTGAGCAGGATCTCAACATGTCTTATAAGGTTTGAATAGTTTGTTCTGATTGTCCATCCATTTGAGGGTTGTAGGAAGTGCACAAATGAAGTTCAATATCAAGGGATTTTTGAAGACACTTCCAGAATCTTGATGTAAAACGGGGATCACGATCAGAAACAATTGATAGGGGTACTCCATGAAGTCTCACAACGCCATTAATATATAGTCTTTCTAGACGTTCCAGTGGTAGATCTTCTCTTATAGCATGAAAATGTGATGACTTGGTAAGACGATCAACAATGAACCATATTGCATCGTTCCTTCTAGGAGTCTTTTGTATCCCCATGACAAAGTCCGTCATAATATTGTCCCATTTCCACTCCGGTATGGGAAGAGGTTGCATAACTCTTCCAGGCTGTTGCCTTCCAGCTTTCACTTCTTGACAAACCATGGATCTTGACACAAAATCAGCAATCTCCCTCTTCACGTTATCCCACCAAAAAATTTCCTTCAAATCTCTATACATTTTGGTGCTCCCAGGGTGTATAGAGAAATTGGAACTATTAGCATCATCCTGCAATTTTCTTTTTAGATCAGGTATATCAGGAACACAAAGTCTCTTCCCAAATTTCAAAATTCCATCTTCATACACAGTCTCTCAATCTCCCATCATTCACATATTTAATCTTCTTTTTAAATTCTTCATCATCAGTCTGAGAACACTTAATCCTTTATAGTAAAGATGGTTTTGAAACCATTTGAAAAAGCATTGATGTTTCACCGTCCCTAGTTATTCCAATGTCTATCTTCACTAGATCCATGAAAAATGGATCCCTTTCAATTCTCATGTTGTTCAAAACTCCAGGATGTTTTCTTCTCTAAGCATATGCCACCTTTTTTGCCTTCCCCAGGTGGTAGTGTATCGTGCAATCATAATCCTTGAGTAATTCAAGCCATCTCTGTTGCCTCATGTTGAGTTCTTTTTATGAGAAAATATACTTCAAACTCTTGTGATCAGTATAAATCTCACATTTTTCACCATAGAGGTAGTGCCTCCATATCTTCAAAGAAAATATCACAGCTGCTAACTCAAGATCATGAGTAGGATAGTTTGGCTCATGAATTTTCAACTGTCGTGATGCATATGCAATAACCCTATCATTCTGCATAAGGAAAAAACCAATTCCTTTCTTCGATGCATCACTATAAATAACAAAACCATCATTCCCTGATGGTAGAGTCAATATAGGAGCATTGACTAATCTTCTCTTCAGTTCTTCGAAACATTCTTCACACTCTTTTGTCCAAAAAAAATTTAACCCCTTTACGTGTGAGCTTCGTTAATGGGTTAGCCAATCGGGAAAAATTCTAGACAAAACGTCGATAATAACCTGTTAAAACAAGAAATCTATGTACCTCAGTTATATTCGTCGGTGCTGGACATTCCTAGATTAACATGGTCTTAGAAGGATCAAAAGAGATTCCATCTTTAGAGACAATATGGGCAAGAAAAGAAATCTCTTGAAGCTAGAATTCACACTTGCTAAACTTCTCATATAATTCATGTATTCTCAGAGTCTTCAGGATAATGCGCAATTGATTTTCATGATCATTGTAACTTTTGGAGTATACCAAGATATCATCAATAAATACCACCAAAAATTCATCGAGATACTCCTTGAAAACTCTATTCATCAGATCTATGAATACAGAGGGTGCATTAGTCAATCCAAAAGGCATTATTGTAAACTCGTAATGCCCGTACCTGGTTCGAAATGTTGTCTTCAGAATGTCTTCATTCTTCACACACAACTGATGGTATCCAGATCAAAGGTCAATCTTTGAAAAGTATTAAGCTCCATGCAGTTGTTCAAATAAATCATCAATGTGAGGTAGGGGATACTTGTTCTTTATTGTTATAGCATTTATCTCCCTGTAGTCGATATATAACCTCATGGATCCATATTTCTTTTTAACAAAAAGAACAGGGGCTCCCTATGGAGATACAATAGGGAGAATAAATCCTTTATTACTCAATTTTTCTAGTTGTTTCTTTAGTTCGACTAATTCCACAGTGGCCATTCTATAAGGGGTCTTCGATATAGGTCTTGATCCAGGAATTAAATAAATGGAAAACTCAACTTCTCATTCTGGAGTATGTCCAGGTAAATCTTCTTGAAATAAGTCTACATATTCTTTCACAACAGGTACATCCTCTAGTTGAACATTCCTTTCCTAACCCAATGTTATTTCATTCTCTTCCTCCCCAATAATTGAATTTAGTTGAGCTACTGGGGGTGGATCTAGATAAGAATTAGGTGGTGACGATTCTTCTCTAAAGGTAAGGTGTTTCTTATCATCATCATCAAGAATCATAACCTCTTTCTTCTTAAAATAAATATTCAAATCATAGTCTGAAAGCTAGTCCATACTGAGGGTTATATCAAACTCAATCATAGGTATGACGATGAGATCAGCAGATAAAGAACATTTGTGTGCTCTAATGGGGACTGATTCACAAAACATTGTTGCAATGATACTTCCCTTAGAAGTTTTAACTGACAACTCCCTTGTTAAATCAAATTATAAATATCTAATTTTCTTAGAAAACTGGGACGATATGAAACAATGTGATGATCCAGTATCAAATAATGCATTTTCTAAACTTGAGGAAACGATTAAATTACCTGCCACCACATCTTTCGGAGCTTCTACCTCAGCAGTAGTGATATCATAAGTTTGGCCTTGATCCCTTGGCCTTTTCTGAGATAAGTTCTCCTGACGCTTAAGACATTCATTTGCATAATCCCCATCTCACTGCAATTGTAGTACTGAACATTGGTAGCTTCCTTCTTCCCCTTGTAATCACGAACTTGGTGGCCTTTTTCACCACACTTATAACAGACTCTCGTTCCCTTCAAGCAGGTACTGGGGTGTTTATTCCCACATTTACCACAGGATGGATATTCAACCTTTCCCTTCTTCCCCTTATTTCCATTCCCAGATTGATTAGTAGATCTCTTCTTCTCTTGCTTTGATTTAAAGTCATAAGACTTAGAGAATTCCTTTTCGGTCTTGATAGCACATGAGACAATGTCTTCGTACGACGAGAAGGATTGTGTGACTAATGCTCGATGAAGAAATGGTTTTAACCCATCAAAGAAACGATCAATCTTACTTCTTGGGTTACGTATATAATCTCCAGCATACATTTCTGACATTGTAAAGTTAGCCTCATACTTTGCGACATTCTCATCATCATTTTGTCTCAGACTCAGAAATTTCCATTCCATATCTGATCGATGGTCGCGTGGAAAGTATTTATCTAAAAATAGATCATTGAACTCCCTCCATTCCATATTTGATACTTTATCATATTCTTTTGTGTTTTGAATCAATGACCACCATTGATCAGAATCTCTAGTGAGGCGGTAAACTGCTATGATAACTTTTTCTCTTTCACTACTCCCCAAAGCCTGAAATATTTTCTCTAGGGAATTTATCCATTGCTAAACTACTAAGATATTTTTTGTACTCCCATTGAATGTTGGTGGTTGTTGCCTCATGAATTGATCTAACATTGATCCTCCACGCTGCAGATCAGGGTGCTCCATACGGGTAAGGTTATTATTCATAACCTGAGTGAGTTGTCCCAGTATGGTGATTAGCTGATCATCACCAGTTGCATCACCATCTCTACTATAATTATCTTGAGCAGGATGGCAATCCCTACATGGAGTTCGTGCATTGATATGGTTTCCATTTCTTCCACTAGGCTCCATTTCTAAAAAATGGCACAAACTGGATCAGTTTATGAATAAAAATACATAATCCCATTCTTATAAAACACTTAACATAAATTGAACTATTTTTGGATATAATCCATAATCATAAAAAAATTTCTTTGAGGAAGTATATACTCATAAACCCTTCATAATGATTTGTAAAGAAAATGAGAGTTATCCTAAGCATGTCCCCCAGGAGTGTCGTAACCAAGAGTTCAGCAAGGCCTGTTGTCGTGCACCAGTTCCCGTTTGAGTCTAGCTCATAGTGGTGTTTTCAGGTTTTACCCCTAGGTACATCTGTACCAGAGCCGCCTCTACCTTCTCGTATCCAGATAGGGATGTATTGCTCTGAAAACTCACAAAATCTCTACAATACCAAAATTCTAGAATGTTCTTCTATACTAATCCTCAATGTCCATATTAAATCTATGTGCTCTAATCAGAGTTTATCTAAATCTATCTTCCAAGGTTTGTACTAAACTTTCTCTGATACCAACTGTAACGCCCCGACCCCAGTTACCCAGAGTTGGTGCATTATTACATGACATTTGCATGATCACAAGAACGATCAAATCTCGAAAGACCGATTGGTTTAGTATCCTTGGAAACACAAGATATATTCATAATGTTTTACATTACCTAATAAAGTGAAAAACTACAACAACAACATAGTCTCTATACTCCAAACTAATATCCCCACATACTATCCCTGCAGGTCATTCATAAATTACTTCTTCACATCCTGGGAAAAATAAAACATAGAAAATGGGTGAGCTCAAATGCCCAGTAAAGATAACAATATAGCGGAAACTTTCATAAATAAGAATAAACATTTGAAGAAATGTATAACATAAAACAAAAGCCTTTTAAACATGAACATAAACATATTTTGTAAAAAATAAAATGAAATAATTCCATTTACTTATTCACATGGATATTCTACTAATCTAATAATCACATGCAATATCAATAACCACTTTCATAATTATGGAATGCATAATGCCAGACTATCATAACCACATATCCAAGGCCCCGTGCCAAGAATAAAAATAAAATTTTTCCAAGGCCTTGTGCCAAGACACTAGTTTGTATCATGAGACCTACCGATGCATCGAGGAGCTATATCGGGCTCCACCCGTCACATATTAAGTCCAATGCATTCCCATATGAAAAGGTTTAAACATAACATAAACATTCGTATTAAAACTAGCATACGAAATGTCAAAAATTTCACCATAAACTATGAATGGTATAAAAATAGCACATCCACAGTCAAACATATCACAAAACCTTAAATACAATATAGAAGTTTTTTATCATAATAAATCAACTTCAAATAAGCGTAAAATCCATCAAAGGATGTCGACATAGATGAAATCAAAACTCTTTTTAGAGAAATATAACTTTCTATTTTGAAATCATTTAATAGTCATATAATTATAAAATAAAACATTTTCTTGGAAAATATTATTATAAGCTTGCAAGGGAAGCTTAGATGATTTTATAATGGCAGAAAATAACCGCACCGACCATATAAGTTAAAAAAACATTTTTACCTTAATTCTATCGAAAAGGTTAAAAAGCACCTTGTTTGGAAAACGACAGAAAGATTCCTTTATAAAACTCTTATAAAAAGTCAAACAAGGGTATAGAAGACTTTATCCCATATTATATTAAATAGTAAAAAAAATTTAAGTAAATTTTTAAGAAACATGGATGTGGATGATAATGATCTCCCAGTAGATTATTTCGTATAAACAACCTCAGATAATGGAGAGATTGTGAAATAGCCATTACCATGTAGTTTTCCTTGGTTGGGGTAGGTTAACCTCTTGTATAATGGTTAAATAATTGTTATTAAATTATACAATAATCATATACATTCATATGATATCATATATGATATTTTATCATTTCTTTGTTAATAATATCTTAGAATTATTGTTGTTTCGGGTGTTAACTTACTCGTTTTCTTTTATATATTTTGTTAAGTAAGCCATGTTTGTAATGGATAGGTTGTATCATAATCATATCCAGAATTATATCAAGTCCTTAGATACTATTATTAATCATCAAATGAGAATTATACTTGAATGGATATGATGGAGAATGAATCTCATCGCGTTCGTGGAGACGGTAGTCCGTACGTATGCACGAGCGATAATATAATTCTTTTGATATTAAAATAATATATAATTGGATGGTATATCATATATACAGAATCATTATCATGTTATATTTATTATTTGATTGATTTATACATCATTATTATACCCATCCAAATAATAATTTATTGAATAACAATTACACCCGGACGTAGAGACGGTAAGCCGTACGTACGCATGTATGGTGACATGTTATTCAAAGGGTGGATAGAATAATGAATATGGTTGTACCATATTTATAATAAAATCACAGTATATATATGATACTGGAGTTATTATTTTATAATGGTAACAACAAAGGAAGAAGAAGTGGAAGAAGAAAGGAACTTGAAAAAGGTTGGTGAAATCATTATCTCTTCTTCGGGTTCTTCCTTTTGATTTGATCAAAAGGGCTCCTTAGGTTGGATTTCTGATTAATATAAGGCCTCTAAGATGTAGTGAGAGAAGTTGTGAGAGTATTTTTTTGGTAGAGTTTAGATGAACCAAAAGGCTTTGAAGGTGTAAAGAAATGAGAAGGAGGAGTTCCCTTTTATAAGAGGGTTGAGGGGTACCTTTGGGAAAGCTAGAAATATTAATTTATAATAAATTCATTTTCGGTTTATAATGGCTCCAAAGTAGATTATTTAAATGTTAAGGTTGGGATAGGTCTAAAAACATTCAACCAATAGCATTTAGACAGGTTTGGGTCATTATATTAACCTTATCTTTTAGTTTTAACTTTTAGTTAATTAGTTTGACATTTACCATGTCACTTTGTATTTTTATATTATATAGTTAATAAACATACTATATACACCCACACAACCCCCAAGTGGTCCATTAATGATAAAAATATCATGATATAAGTCTCTTGGCCGAACCTTATATTTTTGGGAATTAAATATCAAATAATAATATAATATTTGTTTAAAAAACTCTTTTATGTCAATTTTGAAACTATTCAATAGTGGATTTTTGTGAAACTCATAAAATAATTATTACTTAAAAGAAAGTAAATTAAATCAATCCTAATATGTCATATTATCTTATAAAATTAGTTTAATTAATTATAAGTCTCAAATTATATTTATTTGGGTATTTATAATATCAATTAATTTAATTTGTCATTGTATGGTAATTACTGCATCATCATTGTTTCATAAATAAATAATAATATTTAAAGTCTAAAAATTATAAATAAAATAAAATTATGTATTAAATCTGTTTATCTTTCTAAGTAATATTTATAGTCGAAAATCCAACATATATAACCCAATGTAAAAAATTTTTTTCTAAAAGAAATATGTTTTTGTCATTGTTGTACTTATTTTAACTTAATTAAAATAAACTGTCCCTTTCACCTAAAAGTGGCTCCATGGGGTCCCAAAATCGACCCAAAGATGCATATGGTCGAAAAGTTATCAAAACATAAGGTTAGGACACGTTTTAGGGTAATTTAGTATTATTATATTATAATTTTTTAGATCTTATTTACCAGATTTACCCTTAACCATGGTAAATAAAATATTTACCGAATTAATTATTCAAAATTTATAAAAATAAAATTTACCTATTTACACAATTTTAACATCCTGATTCCAAATATTTAATCCTTTTTTCCAAATTCAAAACACAGAAGTGGAAAAAATTAATTTAAAATTCATTCTCGTTGTTAAATCAAAAAGTGTGTTTTTAAGATATAATAACTATCAAAAGATTGATACTAGTTTATGTTCGGTTTAATTGTGAAATTATGTCCAATGTCCAAAATTATATTAAATGGTAAAAATATATTCTAAATATAATTTTAACCACTCAAATTCATAATTTATCACTATAAATTATTTTGATTAAAAAATTTGTTTTTAATTAAAATTTAGTAATTTTCACTATTCATCAAAATATTAAAGTGATCCGAAAAGTACAAAAATTTCACCTTAGGCTAAATTTGATATTCTGAATCGAAAAATGATGTCAATTTTGAAAAATAAAATATATATAATTTCAAAAAGTAGGTATTACTATTCATAACGGCTAGTTTGATTGGTTATGGTGTGTTAGAACTCGGTGTTGCGTACATCACACGCTATCACATTATTCAAAGAGAAGTGTACCGTAGAAGCTTGGGGTGTTACATAAATGGCTTATGATGACTTACAAATATGTTTGATATGATTATATAGTGCATACGGGATATTTCCATTTTTCATCTTAATAATTATAATTAGAGTTAATCCCACCATGGATTATCTAAGAAATTCTTTCAGCACTCCAAGGACACTATTCCACTTCATTGAGTCAATTTACCAGGGAGATACCAACCATGGAACTTGGACCTTGTATATTAGTTGATACCTGCCACGATGTCGTAAGATCCTTATTCTCCTCAAAAAATTAGAATTCTGGGGACTCAATCCTTTAGATTCAACCTGATGTCTTAAGAAATGTTACACCTTAGATAATTATCCTTGGGATCCTATCATTCATATACCATGATATACATTTTCCATGATCTATGGAGTTGATTAGTTATATTTCCAATGTAAACCCTTTGGTATGCCACATGGATTACACATTGCCATTATTTCTAGGATACATTATAGTGTACTGTGGCATTTGAAGACCATATATGGTAAATGATTCTTATATTACTCTTGAATAATATCTAGTTTTATCATAATTACTACTATATGATAACTTTTATTATTTTCCCCAGTACCTTGAAAAATGATTAACTAAAGGCATTCAAAGACATATCCAACATAGCCTTAAATATGCATGGTTAGAAAGGTGTCACAGGAGGAACATAATTGTGAATTAGGTTGTATTTATTTCTTATTTGACTTGATATTCCTTTACATTGTTATAGTTTATATTCATCGAGTGGATATTTGAAATCAATATTGATAGTGTCCTTATTTGTTTTCTCACACCCTATCCAAGATGCTGATGGTTCTGATGAAGATTATATGATTATAGGTGTGGACAAGAGAAAGTGTCCAGTTATAGATGCATGACTTCTTGAGTTAGGATGGGACCTTTATAACAGATCATAGGTCATGTCTCCAGATTCTTGGATAGTTTTTAGTATTTTTTAGAATTTTTTATTTTTTAATTCTAATTGTACTTTATCATTATGTTGATTCATAGAATCATTTTTGAATATGAAATTGTTTCATTTTTTGAGTTAATTATTCTTCTTTTATGTTTTTACACTTTTTCTAATTCTATACTAGTAATTATTTCTAAAATTTAGTTTTTAATCATTATTTATCATTTTCATCCACTTTAATAATACGAGATAGTCTCCACAAATTACAACCATGGACAATCAAATAATGTTAGGCACCACTGGCATACATGGGGGTGTGTTTGAGTCCATGTGGACCACCATTTTGGCTACTTTTACAAGGTGATTCAAGGCTTGGGATGTCATATTAAAGCATGTTCAACTGAAATGAAAAATTATTTCATGGACTTAATCTGAATTTCCCTTCATTATGTTATATTTTAATGTCATTCACCAAAATTATATTATATTGTTCATATAATTCTCTTTTAAATTTTAATAACATTGTTATTTAATATTCATGTATTTTTATGTTTCAATTTGAATTATTTTATTAAATGGGATTCAGATTTAATTTAACAATATAAGAAAAAATTTCATAACTAAATTTCTTATCATGGGGTTATATTATTTCTTTTTTATCATTGATGTTATAAGATTTGTGTGTAATTAATTTTGATCATATTATGATGTATTTCAACATTTTTAGTTATATTAATAGATGGCACATAAAATATATACATTTATTAATTTTTCATTAATAATTATGATCATTTTAATGGTTTATTTCATCATCCCATTATAATATATATTTATTAACATGGAATTTTAGTTGAAGGAAATTACTGGATAATTTCCTAGTAAACCCATTTATTTCTATTTTCCTCTACTTATCAATTATTATTTTTATGTAATTGTTCCATTTTCCATGTATTTTGTACTTAAAAAAACATAGAAAATGGTTTTATGAAAATATGACATCATTAGTCTCCTTGGTCAGAAATATGTATTATTGAAAAATTATGATCTTTTAAAAAAAATCAATATTTTATTTAACATTTTCAAAAAAAATTATTAAATAAAATTTTGCCTATTTTTTCTTTTTTCAAACTATTTTGAAAGGAATATTATTATCATTTTCAAAAGAATCCATGTTTTTCTTTAACTGAAAATTTCAAAGGAATATGTGTTTTAATATACACTACATTTATTAAATTCTCTAAAATCATGACTACTCAATTATTTATTGATTCCTTTATATGTTTCAAAATTTATTTTGATGAAATTTATTTTCAAAATGTTTTTTGAAAATTTATTATTAAATAGTTATTTTGAAACTTAAAATGATATCGTACTCAAAAATAATTTGAATGTCATTTGTGGGTATTTATAATCATCAATGACAACAACCCATTATTCTAAATCCAATAGATATGTGATGGATTTTTACTATACTTATTATTTATATTTATTTTTTATGATCATTTTTTCAAAGAAAAGTATTGAACTTCATTTTATGAATTTTTTTTGTATACATTAATTTTTCTTGATGTATCACTTTCTTTTGGGCATTAAATTTCCACTTCATATCCATATTATTTATCATGGATATTGTAATTTCTTAAACCGTATATAATTTTTACATAGGATGTTATGCATTGAATGTTATTTTATTATCTAGTGAAATATTGATAAATTCCGACTACTTAAACAATATATACATTTTATGATAAGGCACATTGCTCATGAATTATATCGATTACTCGCTATATGTGGAATGCATTAGACATGAAGAGAAAGGTGGGATATATATGGCCCCTTGATTCATAATTAGAACTAATTATTAATTTTAGTAAGCTAATAGTGTTTAATTTATTACATATAATCTTTAATTTTCATGTGAAAGGTCTTGGTGGTATGTGTATAATGATTCCCGAGATCAGAACGCCAAATAATTTTTCATTTCCTTTATAAAGGATTAATTTTTTATTATCTATGAGATTTTCAAGATGATATTATTTATAGATTCATTTCATTCATAGTTTATTTATTATGCCACATATATTAAAGATATTCAATTTATTTAAATGGAATTCTTGTTCATCTATTTAAATTTCCATATTAAATATTCCCTCTATAAATAGGATAGTTATGTAATTGATTAAATAGAATGTTTTTTTCATTTATATTACATGTCATGTTGATTATGTTTATTGATTATTGATATCCTAAACTATACATACCCTTAGTGAGAATTTAAATAGACCCCTATTTTTCTTCCCATGATAGTAATATGTGAATTGTACTACGATGGATATAGAAGAACAATCTAGATGGAATATTGGCATTGTAATGCCCCAAACCCAGTTACCCAGAGTCAGTTCATTGTTACAAAATATTGGAATGATCATAAGGAAATCATGTCTTGAAAGACCAATTAGTTTAGTATTATTGGATATAAGATTCATACCTATGTTCAACATTACAACTTGAAAAGAAATACTACATGAATTTATTCTATTATAAGAATCCATGCCTCCTAGTTTATGCCAAAAAGTCACTCATAACTAACTTCTTCATATCCTGGGAAAACGTAACATAAGAAAGGGGTGAGCTCAAATACTAAGTAAGGGTAAGTAATACAGTGGAAAATGACATTAATATTAAGCATGGTAAATAATTGAAACCACATGCCTTTACCAATAACAAACATGAATAAATTTATTGAAAGAATATGAGATGAGTAAATAATTCCACAATAAAACATAATAATGGGTATTCTACTAGTCGAATGAACACATGAACCGTCAATATTATTTCCATAATGAGGGAATGTATAATGCCAGACATTCTGAAACTTTGTGTCAAGGCCTCGGCCAAGACGTCTAAAAATGATTAAGGCATCGGACAAAACCATAAATCAAATTCGGAAAGGGCCTCGACCAATTCCACGTCTAGTTGTCTCATGAGACCTACCAATGCATCGAGGAGCTATAGCGCGCTCCACCCGTCACTTACAATGTCCAATACATTCCTCATATGAATAGGTTTAAACATTTCATAAACATTCGTATTAAAACTAGCATAAGAAATGTCAAAAATTTAACCATAAATAATGAATGTTATAAAAATAGCACATTCACAGTCAAACATATCACAAAACCTTCAATACAATATGGTAGTTTTGAATCACAATAAATCATATCCAAATAAACTTAAAATCCATTAAATGAAGTTGACATAGATGAAATCAAAACCCTTTTTAGAGAAATGTCTCTTTATATTTTGAAACCATTTAAGTGTCACATAATTATAAAATAAAATATTTACATTGAAAATATTCTTATAATATTGTAAGGCAAGCTTCGTATAGTTTATAACGGTAGAAAATAGCCGCACCCAACGTATAAGTTAAAAAAACATTCTTACCATAGTTTTGTCGAAAAGGTTAAAAAGGACCTTGTTTGTAAAATGACAGAAAAATTCCTTTCAAACCATTTTATAAAGATCATAAAAGGGTATAAATTACATTAACACATAGTCTAGTAAATAGAAAAAATTCTTTCAAATGCATTTTCATGAAACATGGATGTGGATGATAAAGAAGTCCAAGTACATAATTACGTATAAACAACCTCGGATAATGAAGAGATCGTGAAATGAACCCTAAACTTGTACTTTTATTTGTTTAAGGGTAGGTTATCCTCTTTTATAATGGTGTAATAATTGTTATTAAATTATAAAATAATCATAGACATTAATATGATATCATATATGATCTTTTAACATTGATTTGTTAATAATATCTTAGTATTATCGCAGTTCCAGGTGTTAACTTACTCATTTTATTTTATATGTTTTGTTATATAAGATGTGTTTTTTATGGATAGGTTATATCTTATTCATATACAGAATGATATCAAGTCTTTAAAAATTCTTTTTAATCATCAAATGATTATTATACTTGAATGGATATGATGGGGAATGAATCTCATCGCGTTAGTGGAGACGGTAGTCCGTACGTACGCACAAGTGACAATATCATTCTTTTGATATTAGAATAATATATACTTGGATATTATATCATGTATACAGAATCATTATCATGTTATATTTATTATTTAAATGAATTACACATCATTATCATACCCATACAAATAATATTGTATTGAATAACAATTACACCATGACGTGGAGATGGAGGTCGTACGTACGCACATATGGTGACATGTCATTCAAAGGATGGACAGAATACTGAATATGGATGTACCATATTTATAATAACATCACAGTTAATATAAGATATTGGAGTTATTATTTTAAAAATTAAATAACAAAGAATGAAAAAGTGGAAGAAGAAAGGAACTTGAAAGAGGGTGATGAAAACATTACCGCTTCTTCAAGTTCTTCCTTTTGATTTGACAAAAAGGTGCTCTATAGGATGGCTTTATGAATAAATGAAGGAGTCTAGGTTGATGTGAGGGAAGTTGGAAGGATGTTTGGGCAGAGTTTGGCTGAACCAAAAGGCTTTTAAGGTTTGAATAATTTATTAGAAGTGGTGTCCTTTTATAAGGGGGAGGAGGGGCTCATTAGAAAAAACACAATGTATTATTTTATAATAAATTTATATTCAGTTTCTAATGGCTCCAAAGTGGATTATGAAAAGTCTAAGTTGGGTATGGGTTGAAATCCTTTCAACCAATAGATTTTAGACATGTTTTTGTCATTATATTAACCTTATCTTTTAGTTTTAACTCTCAGTTAATTAGTTTGACATTTACCATGTCACTTTGTATTTTTATATTATATAGTTAATAAACATACTATATACATCCAATAGACCCCAAGTGGTCCATTTATGATACAAATATCATGATATAAGTCCTTTGGACGAACCTTAGAGTTTTAGGAATATAATATCATTTAATAATATAATATTTGTTTTAAAAACTCTTTTATGTCAATTTTGACACTATTTAATAATTTATTTTTGTTAAAGTATTAAAATCTTTATTAATTCAAAAAAATCATTTAAGCATTACTAAAATGTCATATTAACCAATAAAATTAGTGTATGTCATCAAAACATTCAAATTATATTTATTTTAACATTTATAATACCAATTATTTGATTCTTTCATTAATAAGGAAAATACTGCATCATTATTGTGTCATAAATATATTTAATTATTCAATGTCTAAAAATTATAAATAAAATACCATAATGTATAAAATATGTTTATATTTATAATTAATATTTATATTTGAAAATATAAAATATACATTACCCTATGTAAAAATTGTTTTTCTAAAAGATATATGCTTATATCATTTTTTGTATTTACTTTAACTTAATTAATATAAAGTGTCCTTATCACCTACAAGTGGCTCCATGGGGTCCCACAATCGACCCAAAGATGCCCATGGTCGGACATGTATCAACCAATAATGTTATGACACGTTTTAGGGTAATTTATTATTAATATAATATTATTTGTTTAACCTTATTTACCTGAATTACCCTTTAACCATGATAAATAAAATATTTACCGAAGTAATTATTCAAAATGTCTAAAAATAAAAGTTAACTATTTACACAATTTGGATATCCTGATTCCAAATATGGAATCCATTTTTACAAAATCAAAACATAGAAGTGGTAAAAATTAATTTAAAATTAATTCTCGTTGTTAAAACAAAAAGCGTGTTTTTAAGAGATAATAACTATCAAAAGATTAACACTTGTTTATGTCTAGTTTATTTGTGAAATTATGTCAAATGACCGAAATTGTATTAAATGGTAAAAATATATTCTAAATATACATTAAAACCACTCAAATTCATAATTTATCACTATTAATTATTTCGATTAAATAAGTTGTTATTAATTAAAATTTAGTAATTTTAATTATTCATAAAAAATTGAATGTTTTCCGAAAAATACCAAAAATTCACCGTAGGGTAATTTCGATATTCCGAATCCAAAAATGAAGTCCATTTTGAAAGATAAAATTTAAAAAATTTAAAAAATTGTGTATTATTATTCCTAATGGCTAGTATGATTGGTTGTGGTGTGTGTTAGAACTCGAAGTTGCGTAGAACACACGCTACTGTATTATTCAAAGAGAAGTGTACCGTGGAAGCTTGGGGTGTTACATTCTCCCCACCTTCAAATAATTTCATCATATAAATTTCTAGAATACTACCGCATGAAAATACTCGCGTTTTTCTTCATCATAAGTTTCTCGGGTTCCCACATTGCCTCTTCCATCTTATGGTTTCTCCATAGAACATTTTCCAGACGAGTTGTCTAGTTTCTCAACACTTGTTTTCTCGTATCAAGAATCCTTATGGGCTCTTCACAATAATATAAATTAGGTTCCAGTTCTAATTCCTCATAAGTAAGTACATGCGTTGGTTCATGCATGTATTTTCTCAATAGTGATATGTGGAACACATCGTGAACTTTGGAGATATTTGGAAGCATTACCAAATGGTAAGCTACAACCCTAATTCGATCTAGAATTTCGAATGGTCCGATGTACATTGGACTCAGTTTACATTTCTTACCGAAATGTATAACTCCCTTCCATAAAGATACCTTCCAGAAAACATGATCTCCTACCTAAAATTCAAAATCCTTTCTTCGGTTGTCAACATAGCTCTTCTGCCTACTTTGTGCTGCTTTGATGTGGTTTTGAATTACCTTCACCTTCTCCATCATTTCCTCCACCTGTTCTAGGCCTACATGTTTTCTTTCACCAATTTCGTCCCAACAGGTATGTGTGAGACATATCTTTCCGTATAACGCTTTATATGGTGCCATCTGAATACTGGAATGGAAGCTATTGTTATTGGAAAATTCTACTATATGTAAGTATTGATCCCACATACCCTGAAAGTCAAGTGATAAGGATATCAACATTTCTTCTAAGGTTTGAATAGTCCATTTTGATTTTCCATCTATATGAGGGTGGTAGGCAGTGTTCAAACATAGTTCAGTATCCAAGGCCTTTTGATGACTTCTCCAGAATCATGAAGTAAAATGAGGATCACGATCAGAAACAATCGATAGGGGTACTCTATGAAGTCTCACAACTTCATTAATATATAGTCTTTCTAGACTCTCAAGTGGTAGATCTTCTCTTATAGAAAGAAATTGTGCTGACTTGGTAAGACGATCAACAATGACCCATATTGCATCATTCTTTCTAGGAGTCTTTTTTAGTCCTTTGACAAAGTTCATCATAATATTATCCCATTTCCACTCAGGTATGGGAAGAGGTTGGAATACTCCACTAGGATGTTGCCTTCCGGCATTCACTTGTTGACAAACCATACACTTTTACACAAAATAAGCAATCTCCCTCTTCATTTTGTCCCACCAAAAATGTTCCTTCAAATCCTTATATATTCTGGTGCTCCCAGGGTGTGTAGAGAAATTGGAACTATAAGAATCGTCCAAAAATTTTCTTTTTAGATCAGGTATATCGGGAACCCAACGTATCTTCCCAAATTTCAAAATTTTATATTCATACACAAAGTCTCTCAATCTCCTATCATTCACACCATTAATATTATTTTGAAACTCTTCATCACCAGTCTGAGAACTCTTTATCCTTTCTAGTAATGATGGTTTGGAAACAATTTGAAAATGTATTGATGTTTCACCTTCCTTGGTGATTCCCATATTCATCTTCACTAGATCCATGAAAATAGTATCCCTTTCAATTCTCATAATGTTCAAAAATCCATGATTCTTTCTGCTCAAAGCATCTTCCTCCTAATTTTCCTTCCCCAGGTGGTAGTGTATCATGCAATCATATTCCTTGAGTAGTTCAAGCCATCGCCTTTGCCTCATGTTTAGTTATTTCTGTAAGAAAATGTACTTCAAACTGTTGTGATCAGTATAAGTCTCACATTTTCCCCATAGAGATAATGTCTCTATACCTTCAAAGAAACAATTACAATAGATAACTCAATATTATGATTAGGGTAGTTTCGCTCATGATTTTTCAGTTGTCTTTATGCATAAGCAATAACCCTATCATTCTGCATAAGGACACAACCATGTCCATTCTTTGAAGCATATCTATAAATAACAAACTCATCATTCCCCGATGGTAGAGTCAATATAGGAGTATTGAATAATATTTTCTTCAGTTCTTCAAAACATTCTTCACACTCTTTGGTCCAAACAAATTTAACCCCTTTACGTGTGAGCTTCATTAATGGGATTGCCAATCAGGCAAAGTTATGAATGAAATTCCGATAATAACCTACTAAACCAATAAAACTGCGTACCTCAGTTATACTCATTGGGGCTGGAAATTCTTTGATTTCCTTGGTCTTAGAAGGACCAACAGCGATTCCATACCTAGAGACAATATGGCCAAGACAAGAAATATCCTGAGGCTAGAATTCACACTTTCTAAACATCCCATATAATTCATGTCTTCTCAGAGTCTTCAATATAATGCACAAGTGATTTTCATGATCATCGTAGCATTTGTAGTATACCAAGATATTATCAATAAATACCACTAAAAAATCATCAAGATATTCCTTGAGAACTCTATTCATTAGATCCATGAACATAGAGGGAGCATTAGTCAGCCCAAAAGGCATTACTGTAAACTCTTAATGCCCATACCTGGTTGGAAATGCTGTCTTCAGAATGTCTTCCTTCTTCACACACAACTGATGGTATCCAGATCAAAGGTCAATCTTTGAAAAGTATTGATCTCGATGTAGTTGGTCAAATAAATCATCAATGATATGTAGGGAATACTTGTTTATTGTTATTGCATTGATCTCCCTGTAGTCGATACATCACCTCATAGATCCATAATTATTTTTAACAAAAAGAACATGAGCTTCCCATGGAGAAACACTAGGGAGAATAAATCCCTTATTACTCAATTACTGTAGTTTTTTCTTTAGTTGAACTAAATCCACAGTGGATATTCTATAAGGGGTCATCGATATAGTCCTTGATCTAGGGATTAAATCAATGGAAAACTCAACTTATCATTCTGGAGTATGTCCAGGTAAATCTTCCAGAGACACATCTACATATTCCTTTACAATAGGTACATCCTCTATTTGTACATTCCTTTCCTCACCCATATTCATTTAATTCTCTTACTCCCAAATAATTGAATTTAGTTGAGCTACTGGGGGTGGATCTAGATAAGAATTTGGTGGTGATGATTCATATCTTAAGAGAAGGTGTTCCTTATCATCATTATCAAAAATCATAACCTCATTCTTCTTACAATAAATCTTCACATCTTGGTCCGAAAGCCAATCCATTCCATGGATTATATCAAACTCAATCATAGGTATGAACATGATATCAACAGATGAAGAACATTTATATTCTGTAATGGGGATTGATTCAAAAAACATTGTTGTAATGATAATTTGATTTGGAGTTTTATCTAACAAGTCCCTTGTTAAATCAAATTGGAAATATCTAATTTTCTTAGAAAAATGGGATGATATGAAACAATTCAATGATCCAGAATCAAAAAAAGCATTTGCTAAACTAGAGGAAACCATTAAATTACCTACCACCATGCTTTTGGAGCTTCTACCTCAGCCGTAGTGATAGCATAATCTTGGCCTTGATCCCTCGGCCTTTTCTGAGGTAATTTTCCCTGACGCTTAGGAAATTCATTTGCATAATATCCCATCTCCCTGAAATTGTAGCATTGCACATTGGTAGAGTCTTTATTTCCTTTACAATCAACAGCTAGATGGCCATTCTGTCCACACTTGTAGCATACTCCTTTTCTTTTTAGACATGCACCAAAGTGATTCCTTCTGAATTTATCACAATGTGGAAATTCAATTATTCCCTTCTTCCATGTTTCCTTATTTCCTTTCCCAGAGTGTTCAGCAGATCTTTTCTTTTCTTTCTTTGATTTAAATTCAATAGACTTAGAGAATTCTTTCTCTGTCTTGATAGCACATGATACAATATATTCGTATGATGAGAAGGATTGCGATACTAAATCTCCATAGAGAAATGGTTTTAAACCATCAAATAAATGATCAATATTACTTCTTGGGTTACGTATATAATCTGCAGCATGCCTTTCTAACCTTGTAATGTTAGCCTCATACTTTGCAACATTATCATCCTCCTTTTTCCTCAGACTGAGAAATTGCCTTTCTATATCTTCTCGATGGTCACGAGGAAAGTATTTATCTTGGAAAAGATCTTTAAACTCTCTCTATTCCATATTTGAAAATTCATCATCCTCTTTTGTGTTTTGAATCAATGGCCACCATTGATCAACATCTCCAGTGAGGCAATAAACTACAATGATAACTTTTTCCCTTTCACTACTCCCCAAGGCATTGAATATTTTCACAAAGGAATTTATACATTGCTCAGCTACTAAGGTAGTTGTACTCCCATTTAATTTTGGTGGTTGTTTCCTCATTAAGCGATCTAACATTGATCCTCCATGATGTGGATTTGGGTTCTCCATATGGGTAATGTTATTATTCAAAACCTGAGTCTGTTGTCCCAGTATAATAATCAGCTGATCAGCACCAGTTGCATCACCAGCTTCACTATAATTATCTTAGGTAGGAGGGAAATCCATACAAGGAGTGTGTGCATTGATACAATTTCCATTCCTTCAACTAGGTTCCATTTATAAACAATGGAATACACTAGATTAGATGATGAATTGCAACACATAAATCTAAACATGAAACCACTTAACATAAATTGAACAGTTTATGGATATAATCCATAATAGTAAAAATGTTTTCTTTGAGGAATTATATACTCATAAACCCTTCATAATGGTTTTTGATGAATATGAGAATTATCCTAAGCATATCCCCTGGGAGAGTCGTAACCAAGAGTGCAGCAAGGCCCATTGTCGTGCCCCAATTCCCGTTCGAGTCTTACTCAAAGCGGTGTTTTGGGGTTTTACCCCTAGGTACATCTGTGCCAGAGCCGTCTCTACCTACTCGTATCCAGATAGGGATGTATTGCTCGGAAAACTCAAAAAATCTCTACAATACCAAAATTCTAGGAAATTATTCTATTCTAATCCTCAAAGTCTATCTTAGGGCTATGTGCTCTAATCAGAGATTATCTAAATCTTGTTTCCAAGGTTTGTACTAAACTTCCTCTGATACAAACTGTAATACCCTGACCCCAGTTACCTAGAGTCGGTTCATTATTAAAAAATATTGGCATGATCATAAGGAAATAATATCACGAAAGACCGATTAGTTTAGTATTATTGGAAACAATATTCATACATAAGTTCAACTTTACAACTTGAGAATAAAAACAACATGAATTTATTCCATTAGAAAATCCAATCCTCATAGATTATGCTAGCAAGTCGCTCAAAACTAACTTGGTCATATCCTGGGAAAATAAAACATAAGAAAGGGTTTATCTCAAATACTCAGTAATGGTAAGTAATACAGTGGATAATGTCATAAATATTAAGCATGGTAAATAATTTAAACCACATGATTTTACTAATAATAAACATGAATACTTTTTTTGCAAGAATATGAGCTGAGTAAATAATTACATAATAAAACATAATCATGGGTATTTTACTAGTATAATGACCATAAGAACCACCAATATTATTTCCATAATAAGGGATTTTATAATGTCAGATGTTCTGAAACTTTGTGTCAAGTCCTCGGCCAAGATGTCTAAAAATTATTAAGGCCTCAGCCAAAAACATAAATCAAATTGGGAAAAGGCCTCGGCCAATTCCATGTGTAGTTGTCTCATGATACCTACCGATGCATCAAGGAGCTATAGAGAGCTCCACCCGTCACATACTAAGTCCAATACATTCCTCATATGAAAAGGTTTAAAAATTTCGTAAACATTCGTATTAAAACTGGCATACGAAATGTCAATAATTTAACCATAAATCATGAATTTTATAAAAATAGAACATTCAGAGTCAAACATATCACAAAACCTTCAATACAATATGGATGTTTTGTATCATAATAAATCAACTCCAAATAAACATAAAATCCATCAAAGGATGTTGACATAGATGAAATCAAACAACTTTTTAGAGAAATTTCTCTTTCTATTTTGAAATAATTTAAGTGTCACGTAATTATAAAATAAAACATTTTCTTTGAAAATATTTTTATAAGCTTGTAAGGGAAGCTTCTACAAGTTTATAACGGTAGAAAATAGCCGCACACGCCATATAAGTTAAAAAAACAGTCTTACCTTAATTTTGTTGAAAAGGTTAAAAGGACCCAGTTTGGAAAACGACGGAAAGATTCGTTTCAAACCATTTTATAAAAATCATAACAAGGGTATAAATTACTTTAACCCATAGTCTATTAAATAGTAAAAATGTTTGATGTACATTTTCACGAAACATGGATGTGGATGATAAAGAAGTCCCAGTAGATAATTACGTATAAACAACCTCAGATAATGAAGAGATTATGAATTAAATCCTTACCTTGTACTTTTACTTGGTTGAGGGTAGGTTAAACTCTTTTATAATGGTTAAATAATTGTTATTAAATTATACAAAAATCATATACATTAATATGATATCATACATGATCTTTTAACATTTCTTTTTTAATAATATCTTAGTATTATCGTCGTTTCGGGTGTTAACTTACTCGTTTTCGTTTATATGTTTTGTTACATAATATGTGTTTTTTATGGATAGGTTGTATATTATTCATATAAATAATGATATCATGTCTTTTAACATTATTTTTAATCATTAAATAATTATTATACTTGAATAGATACAATGGGGAATGAATCTCGTCGCGTTCCTGGAGATGGTAGTCCGTACGTACGCACGAGCGACAATATCATTCTTTTGATGTTATAATAATATATACATGGATATTATATCATGTATACAGAATCATTATCATTTTATAATTATTATTTACATGAATTAATCATCTTTATCATACCCATCCATTAATAATGTATTTAATAACAATTACACCACGACGTGGAGACGGTAGGCCGTACGTACGCACGTATGGTGACATGTCATTCCAAGGATGGATAGAATACTGAATATGGATGTACCATATTAATAATAACATCATAGTATATAGAAGATACTGGAGTTATTAATTTATAAAGGAAATAACAAAGAAAGAAGAAGTGGAAGAAGAGAGGAACTTGAAAGAGGGTTATGAAAACATTACATCTTCTTCGGGTTCTTCCTTTAGATTTGATCAAAAGGGGCTCTATAGATTGGATTTCTGACCAAAGGAAGGCCTCTAGGTTAAATTGAAGGAAGTTGGGAGATTATTTGGGTAAAGTCTGGTATAACCAAAAGTCTTTGAAGGTGTGAAGAATTGGATAGAAGTGGTGTCCTTTCATAAGGGGGAGGAGGGGATCTTTAGAAAAAACATAAAGTATTATAATATAATAAATTCATATTTGGTTTATAATTGTTACAAAATGGATTATGAAAAGATTAAGGTGGGTATGGGTATAAATAATTTCAACCCATAGATTTTATATTGGTTTGTGTCATTATATTAACCTTATCTTTTAGTTTTAACTCTCAGTTAATTAGTTTGACATTTAGTATGTCACTTTGTATTTTTATATTATATAGGTAATAAACTTACAATATGCATCCAATAGACCCCCAAGTGGTACATTAATGATACACCTATCATGATATAAGTCTTGTTTCCAATCATTAGATTAATAGTAATAGAATATCAATTAATAATATAATATGCTTTTTAAAAAAACACTTTTTTGTCAATTTTGACACTATTTAATAATTGATTTTTTAAAGTCTTAACATATTTATTATTTCAAAAAAAATTCATTTAAGAAATACTAACATGTCATATTAACCAATAAAATTATTGTATGTCATAAAAACATTCAAATTATATTTATTTTAACATTTATAATACCAATTATTTGATTCTTTAATTAATAAGGAGAATACTGCATCATTATTGTGTCATAAATATATTTAATTATTCAATGTCTAAAAATTATAAATAAACTACCATCATGTAGGAAATCCTTATATATTTATAATTAATATTTATAGCTAAAAATATAACATATATAACCCTATTTAAAAATTGTTTTTCTAAAAGATATATGCTTATATCATTTTTGTATTTACTTTAACTTAATTAATATAAAGTGTCCTTATCACCTACAAGTGGCTCCATGGGGTCCCAAAATAGACTCAAAGATTCCCATTATCGGACCTGTATCATCCAATAAGGTTAAGAAACGTTTTAGGAAAATTTATTATTATTATAGTATTATTTTTTTACCCATATTTATCAGATTTACCCTTTTAACCATGGTAAATAATATTTTTACAGAAGTAATTATTCAAAATGTCTAAAAATAAAAGTTACCTATTTAAAAAATTTGGAAATCCTGATTCCAAATATGGAATCCATTTTTCCAAATTCAAAACACAAAAGTGGAAGAAATTAATTTAAAATTAATTCCCGTTTTTAAAACTAAAAGCGTGTTTTTAAGAGATAATAACTATCAAAAGATTGGCACTTGTTTATGTCCGGTTTAATTGTGAAATAATGTCGAGTGACAAAAATTGTATTAAATGGTAAAAATATATTCTAAATATACATTAAAACCACTCAAAATGATAATTAATCACTATTAATTATTTCTATTAAAAATGTTGTTTTTAATGAAAATTTAGTAATTTTCACTATTCATAAAAAATTTAAAGTTTTCAGAAAAATACCAAAAAATCACCCTAGGCTAATTTCGATATTCCAAATCCAAAAATAAAGTCCATTTTGAAAGATAAAATTTATAAAATTTCAAAAAGTGGGTATTATTATTCATAACGGCTAGTTTGATTAATTGTGGTGTTTATTAGAATTCGATGTTGCGTATAACACACGCTACTGTATTATTCAAAGAGAAGCGCACCGTAGAAGTTTGGGGTCTTACATGAATTCTTGATTTTTTTGTTATTTCTGAAATAAAATTTTATGTAATAAAATTTTATGTATCTCATTTAAGGAGACTACTAAATAAATTTGACCATTGATATGTGATTTATTATATCTTTTTCAAATGTAATAAATCATCTCACATAATCTAGGTTAATGGGATTATGGTTTTTATAGTTTATAACATAGGATTTGTTGTATAAACAATAGTAAATAGATTTAGGAGAAAAATTAATAGTGAACATAACCATATAACGAACCTTTACGATAAATATAGAAGAATATCCTAATGCTTTGGTAAGGTTCATATTATATGTTTTCTTCAATGAAATATATCGATATTTGGATACTACAAATGGATGTGGTTTTATAGAATATGTTAAATGGTGTAATAAATATTAAAAGGACATATGTAGATTCACATGATCATTACCTGGTGTATGATAATGGGCATTACCGTGCACCTGTTATGACACTTCTGAGGTATATACTTAGAATAATTCCAATTTTAATGAAATCAATTGTAATTTATTTTAATATATGAAGTCAATGAACAACCTATGTTAAAACATAGTTTTGTTATAATAAAAAATTTATTTCATTGTTTAAACATACTATAAATGATTATATAGCTTTCTTACTGTGATTATTGTCTCTAACATAATGTTGTTTGGTTACAGTTAATGGCTAGAACCCCAAGAATACATGTTAACATTGATAAAGAAGGATAATAAATAGAGGTATAAATATTATGTTTTATCCTAATTATTTTTCACAAAATAATATTTATTACACATACCTTTACCAAATATTAGAATCACCAATGAAGATATTTATGGAGTTCATGAAGATCTCATGTGGGATAGATTTTAGAAGAAAGAATATTCAATTTTATTCATGTTAGAAATTTCCATGGAGACACCATGGAATCTGTCCTAATGGAACATACAAATTTATTATGTGTGGAAAATAATTTCTTAAATAAAATAATTATTTTGAAAAAAATATCATGATGGAAGGATATAAATCTCTCCATACAGACCCAAGTATTGTTCACTATCTTAAATATAGGGTAACAAGGAACTATCTGAGTAAAATATATCTTCTAATGATTAATCCCTATAACACAAAAGTACATATGTTGAAATAAAATTGATTAAATATTTTTTATTCAAGAATTAAATTTCAGTATAATTATTACAAATGGTAATTTTCAGTTAATAATTATAAAAAATGAATATATTTCATTAAATTTTATAAGCATATATGACTTCATGAACTTAAGTGTTTTGGATATAATCATGTTTTTATGATTTAAATATTTATCAAAACATCAATTTCTTAAATAAAAAATTTAAGGATTTATGAAAGTGGATTATTCCAAAATTAAGAATATTTTTGAGTCATTTATTGCAATACTACCCATTACATTAGTACATGACTTAGTGAAAAATTTATTTAAGGAAGAATACACAAGTTATTTTGTGAATATGTTTAATGGTATTAGTAACATTTATGGATTATAAATTCATTTTTGTTGTGGAAATTATGTTTTATTACAATTTTGGAATGTTAATGGAATTATATATATATATATGGTTTTAAATTATGGAGAACCTACATGTTGAGTGACAACCCATATCATCTAGAACAGCTTGGGGATTTTACACAAAACTGATGGATGATTAGGGTTTAATGATTAAAACTAGACTATATGATTACCTAGTAAATATGTAATTTTTTAAGTTAAATTATTTTATGTATAAATTTCAAGGTTGAACCTGTGGTGTTACTATTGAGGTTGAGAGACTCAAATTTTATATTAGATAACTGGTGATAAACAATTTGGGGTTGGAAAAGAGTTATATCAGGATGGAAAAATGTTTCACTCCTTCATGGAACATATAACTAATATAAATTCACTTTTATTGCTTCTAGAAATGAAATTTTAGCATTGGATATTCATTTCTTTGAGTAAGTGATGAATTCTAAATTGATTAGTAATAACTATGGTTAAAAGTATTCTTATGAAATAGAAAGACATCGTGTACGTATATTTATTTATATTAATAGATAGTAAAATAATTTCAACACAATAGTAACAAGATCATGAAATTAATGTCATCTTATGACATTCATATCTAATAAATCAAATGTTCTTCTAGATCATAAAATATTTATGGTTATGAGGTCCATAACATTTCATTGAACATTCACTTTCATGCGATCAATTACATCTATCGTTCTCTATAATTATTTAAACATAATTCTATGTCCATGCCTTCACATGAAACCAATATTCACTAATTTAGAATCCTAATTATGTTTTATTCCAAATGACTATTGTTTTTCAAATAATCTATTATATGTAGGATATTTTATTAATCGTTATTATGATGTGTTTTTTTAATCAAATGAAATTTCAAATATCAAACCTTCAATTATCAAGAAAAAGATTAATTTTCAAGAACAGAACTTATTTATATTGGGGATAATTTAACAATCAATTTTATTAAAATTAATACATTTTATTTGGTAGCATATGGTACTGCAATACCAATCATAAATAATGGATGAAATATATATTTTCAAATATATATATTTTTGCACCATGTGGAACATGAATCCCTGAGTATAATTGAATTTTAATATAATAAACTATTATAACCTATACATTATATTATTGGGAATTAATATTATAAAAAATATTTTAAAAAATATAGTTATCTATATATTGGAAAAGAAATAAGCATCATTTAAATGAAAAATAAATGTAAATAACTATAATTTCACTAAAATATAGGATACTCAGAAATTGCACATATAATTTAAAACTATTATTTTTACCAAATTTATAAATTTATTTTTAAAAATTAAATATTTTTTTAAATCGTAATATAAAAATTATCTTAGGGTGATTTTTTGGGATTGTTCTGATGTTTTTTATATCTTAATGAATATTGAAAGTTCTGATTTTAAATTGCAATGTTCATTTAAATTTAATTTTTTGATAATATTATCTTATATTTTTTAATTCTTTTTAATGTGTAATTAGTAAAATTATAAATCCATATACCAGTATTTTTCATCAAAAATAATTTTACATTTAATTAAGAAATAAAAAAATTATAAGAATTTGAACATTTTTCCTTTGAAAAAAATTCTTTCTCATCGCCTCAGTGGGTTTAATTTTATATTTAATTATTCTATTGGTTTGAATAGAATTTGGAAAAAGTTAATCCATATTTTTAATAATATTTATTTATTTTTATAATAATTTAATATTTTTTACCATAATTAATGGTAAAAATAGTCAAAATTATTTCTGTGTTTAAGGAAAAAATGGATTTATCAGGGTTTAAACCAAAATGATATGGGTATAAATGACCGAAATATTTTCTAAAATCCTTTTTATCGGCATATATTGGCCATAAAATGTATAATTATTTATGATAACAAAATTTTGACCCTTTTTCTATGTAATGAACATGGGTACACCTTTTTTCTTTACAAAATTTACTACTCTTCCACTCCTCTCACTTATAAAAGGACATAACCTATCCACTGTATATCACACAATAAAAAAAACTTTTCTCAGCCATTACCTACACTAATAACCACCCAAATTTTATAGTATCATCTTCGAATCCTTATTTTGGGATGGAATTCATTCTTATTTGGCTTCCGGTGAAACGCTAAGGAGGATACCGGAAGAGGAGGTAACATTCTTCAATGAGTGTTTTTATTTTATTTCTACCACCACCTCATTCAATTATTAGATAACCATGATGATATAATAACAATATAATCATCCATATAGAATTATTTTATAGGTTATGTTAATTTCCTATAACCGTGTCCACTTCTATCGAATGAGTCATGAAATAATCATTTAAGTGTATGGAAAACATTGATCTATAAATTACTCATAAGAATATAATAATTCATGACCAGAAACAGATGAGAAAATAAGAAAATTAACACAACAAATAATAATAGGTTATGTTAATTTCCTATAACCGTGTCCACTTCTATCGAATGAGTCATGAAATAATCATTTAAGTGTATGGAAAACATTGATCTATAAATTACTCATAAGAATATAATAATTCATGACCAGAAACAGATGAGAAAATAAGAAAATTAACACAACAAATAATAAAAGTAACATAAATATTAGGAAATAAAGGGTGATAATATGTAATAAAAATATCTTATATGATATTAAAATTATAAATAAGGTTTTATTTTATGTTAATAAGTTGTTTAAAACCTCTATAATGGAGGTTAAATCATTTTTACCCCAAATAAAGCATAATTAAAGAGACTTTTCCTCACATTCCATTTATTGAGGCATATTATAATCATTTAAACCTAATTTAATTTTAAATGTGAATACACTAGCCCGTTGAAAAGTTATATCATCACTATAAACTAATTCATTATTATTTAACAATAATTTTTTATTATTCAATCCAATTGGTTTTTACATAAAAGCTGCCAAGAGGTAAACTTTTCATAACTCAATTTAATTTCATTGGTTTGAATTAAATCATCATCTTTGACATTCTCTGATTTTGTGTTGAATTCATTTTCATTATGTTATGTTTTAATTCAACTTCATTAGGTGTATTTAAATTTGATAAACATAATTAAGTAATTGATTAGTTCCCTCTTCATGGTTATTTTTACTATTAGGCTTTGTTTCACAATATTATTAAAATCGAGATTATATTGTGTATATTTTAGTTGAAGTCAACTATTTTATAATTGTGTAATAATTTAATATACTTTTACACCAATGTCTTTATTAATTATAATTTCAATTAATATTAGTATTTTCCCACTAATATGAACATAAATTAATTGGGAAAAAGGTTTTTATTTAAATCTCACTCCATTTTTGTCTTCATTTGAAAATCCTATTTCTACCTAAATGTTGTCATCTAAAAATGTTTTAATTTTTTATGCGTTTCAAATGAGTTATTAAATAAAAAATTTCTCATTTTAACTTATTAAAAAAAATTAATGGAATATTCATGTCTTTTTCTTATTAAGTCCCATTTTCCATTTAATAAAAATATAAAAGGAATATTTATTTTATCAAACTCAACATATTTGAAATTTACTATTGTCATCACACATCAATGTTTATAGTATTACCCTATAATGTTAAATTATTATTTTAAATGTAATAAATTAACAATTATTTTGTGAAGATTTATTTTTAAAATTCTATTTTGTAAAGGAAAAGGGTATTTTCCATAAGAATGATTTTAAATATCATTTTGGGGTATTTATATTCATTATGAACAAAACCCTTTATTATTACTTCAATGGTTATATATTGGATTAATACTAGAATTATTATTTTAATAGATGTGTTATGATCACTTTGAATAATGAATGTATTGAAATTCAATAACATGATTAATTTTTTTAATTAAAATTTTCAAGAATTATTTACATATAAGGGGACATTAAATTTATCCCAAATAACATATTATTTTTCATGGATATGTCTATTTCCTAAATCTTAAATAACTTCTAAATTAAATATTCTACATCGAATGCTATTTGTTCATTTATTGAAATATTTATATTTCTTTATTATTTACTCAGTATAGATATTTTTGGAATGGGTATATTGTTCTTTAATTTAATATATTATTCAATATATAATGAATTTATTTAGAGATTTAGGGATGAATTATTTCTATAATTATATATCCCTTTAATGCATTGGTTGGGCTCATGAGAAAAATCAATAAGCTAGAATTAAACAATTTTTTCATGTAGTTTTAAATAGTGTTTTAAATGGTATTGAAGTTAAAGGTATTATGATTCCAAATATAATGATGTCTAATAATTAAGTATTTCCTTCCATGAGGGTAATGTTATTATTATCCATGATATTTCCATAATGATATTAAATTTTTATATGTTTTTTTCTTATATTATTGATTAAATGGAATGTTTCTTCTGTTATTTTCATTTCATTATTAATTACAACATATCATATAATCCTTGTGATTTTAATAATGATTTTTATATAGATGCATTTTATTAACATTTTATCAATTAAATGGAATGTGTTCATTTATTTATATTATCATTTTGACTATGCTATAACAATTCATGATAGTTCTCTTATTTAAATGGACATTCCGTTCATCTATTCTCTTTTCCGCATTGATTATTCCTTATCTAATCACAATAGTAATGTTATTGATTAAATAAAATGAATATATTTATTTTATTTTCCATGATGAGAATGATTATTTATTCATGGTATATTGTGTTATACTTATCCCTAACTAAGAAATTATGTCTACCATTTTTTACCTTTCTCCAGAATCCTTATTATTTTTTATGTTTGATATTTAAGGATATAGTAAAGAGAATATTGTTACTATTGAAAAAAATCAATATTTAGTGATTTCAAATGTAATGTGGGAATCATTTATGTATCCAGTCTACCAAGAATACTAATATACATAGTCCATTAGGATGTGATTCCTTTTTTGTCATGCAAATGTAACAAATAATGACACCCGCTCCAAGTTACTAGGGTTTGGGTCATTAAACATAGTGAATGAATCATGATAAAATAACATAAAATGATTGGGTATTATTGTTATAAGCTATAATCATGTTCACATACACTTATACCTATCTTATAATCAATTATGATCATTGATTAATTTCACTTATATTTTACCATACTGAGAATATGAGCACAAAAAATATTTTATTTCCCATACCTAGGTTTTTATGAATGGTTTAAAGTATGATGTGTCTAAGAAGGGTTCTATATGTAAACAGTTTAATGGTATTTTATTTTGATATTTTAGTTACATGATTTTAATTTATCCAAATTTACCAAGCCAATAAGTCTTTATAGATTTTTCATCAATCATATTTATTTGTCATGACTATTAAACTAATAAGATAAAATATTTTCTTATGAAGAGTCCGGGTCACTATATTTGGTATCATAGAATGGTTTAGAAAATTTTGGAAACCATTGTAGATATAATTTAGTAATAACCCTTAGGATAACCTTTTGTGTACGATAACATGATATTGATTTGGTAATGGTAGAGATTATGATGATTTCCAAGATATATTTCACTATCTAGATAATACATTTTTAAATGGGTTTGGTATAAATGGATATAAGTAATAACACAGAAAAGAGTTTCTCTAATGTATCTCTACCATCATTCTAGTGTATAGTTAAATAGACCTTACTACATACCTATTTTAGAACATGCGTGTGATATTCCTATGTTACTTCAATTTATTTATGAGATATTATAAATGATTTGAATGGATGATAACCATGGATTACATATTTAGCCATATATATAAAACATGGTGCCATGATTTAAACATACATTAAATTATTTTCATGATTATATTATTTCCCACTATGATTATTGTTTCTCACATAATGTTTTTTTCTTTTTGTAAATGGGGGGAACTATTCGAAAAATTGTTATTACTAAATATTATCTATAAATGAATGATTGTACACAAGAGAAACCAAAAAAATGGTAGCTATAATGAGAAACCTTCTATTTATTCCTAATCAGGTATCATAATATATGATTAACAATATAAAAATGGGTTAGTTTTTTAATGTCTTGAATCTTCTCACCACTAAGAATGTGGTTGGATCGGTGTGTCACATGTCCTCAGGTGCATCTTCCCGAATTCCTAAGGCTGCGGACTAGCAGCGAGTGCCTAAAGTGTGTTCATGGGGAGATTATGCCCTGATCGATAAAATTATACAAAACAATTAACAATATATTAGATAGAGGAATCATAACAAGAATATACAATAGTAGAAACAATAATAAATAATTTAAAAAAATGCAGAAGATAATAATGAACTATTTAATAAAAGTGTCCAATGCCAAATTATACAACAAGTGAATGCATGTCAAGGTGATGATACCAAACTAGAACCATTAAACAATATAGAAAACTTTAAAATAGAGTATAATAATAATTAAAAGGAAACAAATCCCAAAGGGGGATCTCCATGAGTATCCTAAGCTACTACTCAGTCATTTACTCCTAACATCATGGTACAAACAGCACATCATATGAATTCAATCGTGGTCTCCAGTCCAATGAAAAAGAAGTTTATACGAGGGTACCCCAATGTAATGATGGAATGATTAAGGTGTGATATATAAATCTTTATGGGACATCATCTCCCATCTCAATCCCAATCCATACAATAAAATATAAATTTAGGTGTGCTCCATATAAAATAAATGGATTGTGAAAAAAAATTATTAATAGAAATTTGTTTTGGGATCCTAAACAGACACCCTTCACATACAACCTTTATTGTCCTATGATAGAATTTATAAGAAGGTAAATGTGCAAGAATAATATGTGTACTGTTTCTAAAAGAAACAAATAAACTCAAATAGGTGCACCCCCAATCCTGTGTTAGGATTCAGGTCTAATTCCCATTTCATCACATAAGTGTGCTAACAAAAAGGAGAAAAAAGTCACAAGGGAAAGCTCTAATATAAATAGAAGAAACATGTACAGTGCATGAAATTCAACAGATGTTGTAATTCAATGCAATTAAATCAAATATATTGATGGATTCTGAGACCATCATAATAGTATCACTATGGTAAATACTTCTATTTTTCCAATACTACCAGGACCATCCACAAAAATCTTATGAAAGACCAAATATCGCTCGAGGAGAGGTGACTTTGACTCCATCTGAGGTATCACACTTAGTAACTGAGTATCACCAAAGGCATGGCTTAACAATCATGAAAATGGGTCCATCAACCTTTTCTCCCCAAGGGAACCAGTATCACTAAGGTGTATATTAAACCACATAGGAAACCCTTTCATGGAAGGACAATAAATCACCCTGAAACGTCATTGTATAACCCTTGATTAAACAAGTTCATCCATGGTTCCTTATTACAGAAACCATGTTCTCACTTGACCAAAATCTAGTGAACCACAATGTCCAAAACACATTTCAGGGAAATCATCAATTCATATATCACATAGTAATCATATACATAAATCATGCTAATCAAACAGACATTGTGAGCCACAATCTTTTCAAGACATCAAGTAATACAATCCAATCCATCCACATGGCATAAGGGATTTATCACAAAAGTACGCACATAATAATTACCTGATAATGTTAGCATTTTAATATCTCAGGAAAACAAGCATACAATGTCGATTATTCCACTAATATAGGGCATAAAATTAGTCACTTTCATGATCTACAGAACATAAAAAAACATGTCACGAACATGACTCAAACCTTTGGTTATAAATTACGGTAAAATGATACAATACAACAAGCTTGTTCATGCATGGAATTCAATTCAAAACATTCCATTACATTTAAAAAGTAATGAATATGTTAAAAAGGCCACATAGGCTAGGCACACTGCAATTAGTGGCCAAGAGGAAAGGTGAACTCCCAGAATGGGTTTCTTCATAAGAGAAGGACACAATGACACAATAGAACTAGGAAACCAATTTAATAGGTGATGAAAATGAATCTTCAAGAGGTTTTAGTGAGTGGAACAATGGTGCGACATGACATAAGATACAATGTAAAGGGAATATTGTATACCCCTTACACTGCTAATTCTGCTTCCATATTGTGCCATGCACAAAGGTGGTGTCTTGGATCATCATTCTTTTTTTCAATGAATCCATGTCATTTTAAAAAAACAAATAATAGTCATTTAAAATCATGCAATTTAACATATTTTATCTCTAGCATAGGAGGAACCAATACATTAAGTAATGAAAGTATGGAAGCCTATCACTAAATTTTTAGATTTAATGTATCATACCATAATAGAGGGGATTTATTATAAAATCATGACTTTTATTATCATACAATCACTTATTACATTTATAATTTAATTTATCAAATATACTAAATTCACATTTAGGGGGAATTAAATCTAACAAATGCACTACATCAATTCAAATCTAAAAAAAGTGTGGTAAGAAGTTAATTCAATGCTTTTATAAAATTAGATATCATGGGAAGAGACCCTACCTCAAGGTGGAACCAGTTTAATACTTAGCACTTTGACAGAATAGTGGGAAACAAAATACAACCAGTCCATAGTCCCATGGACACACTATAATATATATATATATGTATATACACATGTATTACCTCTACATTGATAAAGATTTACTATATCATAAAAAGGAACAAAAATTAATGTGACAAAGGCCAACACATGTCTAGATAAAAATCATAGACTCATATATCACGTAAGACCCTAAAAAGGATGGTGAAAAACCAAATAGTGAGTGTATGAAATTACTTAATCCAATGGAGGTAGAGAAAATTAAGTCCATCCACCTCACCCATGGATGTCGAAACATGGATTAATGGGTCTTGTGACATCAATAGCACAACATATTGAAGGAAGGAAGACAATAATTATATATTATACAATCATTAGAGTTTCAACTGAATCCATACCAGGTGTTAATGAGAATAAAGTCTCCAAAGAAATTGAGTTGAACCTTGGAGAAGTTCTTACATTGTCGAGTCGAACTAGAATCATGATGAAATCTGGATGGATTTGTTAGAAGAATAAGGAGATGAGGTGTGGGGCTCGTGCTCTATGGGTTGCGCTTCTGGGGGGTTCATTTCTTAGTAGGTAGGAATGATCATGCTATAGATCTTAGCAAGGGGTTCATTTGGACTAGGAAAGGGAGTGGAGGAGATTGTTGTGAATGTGTTGCGTCGTGCACAGAGGGGGAACTATGGGGGTTGTATATCACACCTCAAAGGGGGTGGGGGTTAATGCATGACACCTCAAAGGGGAGAAGGGTGGATGATCCTACTTATGTTTTTCTAACAACATAATATGACTTATAATATTTATTATAAAAAAAATGACAATAATAAAAAATATAAAAAATATAATAATCATAATAATCATAACATTTATAATAGAATTCCTATTAACAATTAAATAATTTATTTGATAAAAATAAAATAAAAATTTCCAATTTAATTAACATTTAAGTTATTTTCCAATTTAACAATAATTAAATTTATTTATTTTCATTAGAAAAAATCACACATCAAAGTGCCAACTCTCAGAATGAAAATGTTCTGACACTTAGTTGAAAAAAAAAATTCTTCCCAGCTAACAGAAAATGTAATTTCCTTTTCTTTTGAATCTGGTTCAATAGACTAGATGTTACAACCATTACACCATATAAATTATCATCCCTGGGAAGCCTTTGGGAACAAAATAGATATCCCAAGACATAGAATGTTCGTTATGTTTCGTTCAAATGGTCACTTTGCATTTGCAAACACCATACACAACTTCATGAATTGATTAGGTGTGGAACACATAATCCATTAAGATCTAAGCCAAATCTCATTTTCAAACTAGTCACCAATTTGGTACTTATCAAAACCCGTTTAGCTATACAAACAACCATGTCATCATCTCATTAAACACGAGGCCAAAGGTACTTCCCATAGTAGGATTTATTGTTAGAAAAGAGAAAATATTGTGCCACAATACCAAACCACATCAGAATTTCCAAAAATACATTCCCTTATGAGTTCTAGGAATGCTTCTCATATGATTTTCGAATCAAAATAAAAACTTCCAATTCCTATTATCCTTAAAGCCCACATCGTGCCAAATTTTTAGGATAATTCCTGGATAATAGAAACCATGATTTCCTTTCCTAACATCAAGCTAGCAATGATCCTTCATAGATAACTCTACTAAACATAAGTGTCTGCTAGTTGAGAAACTATAGACAATTTATTATGATGGTGATCGGATTAGAAAACTATCGTTTTTACATATTGAACTGTGATGTCTTTTTTATAGGTATTTCGCATTCATCCCCAACATGCCCACTAAAGTCTATGACTGAATTAATGTGACATTCCTTGATTTATGCATCCATAATCCTAAAAATAATACAAATTTAACCTCAGATTAGAATGAAGTGATTTATATTAACTAAAACAAGGCAGTCCATACTCCATGTTTATGAGTGAGATGTTGGTACAAGGACATGAAGCTCATATCTAAGCATTAACTGATCCCATAGTGGCATCATCCTGGTGGTCAAGTAAGAAAAAATAGCTTCTGTACAACATTTCTGTCAAGGTATTCTTTCATGGGAATTTAAGGGTCAATCGCGACTAAAAATGCTTTGGTTAGAAGCATTATTTTAGCATGAAACAATGGAAGAACCAATCTAACAAGCCCAATAGATTTAGAACATTATTGTGGGGTAAAAACGATAAACTATTAGTATGCCTAGATGTTGTAATGTTTGGGGGATGCTCATCGCTATGTAACATATAGTAATATTTTTGAACATTTTCTTGTCAACTCACCATAATTAGAATGCAGGATAGTCGAACCATACTTGGTCGACTCACATTGAAAGAAACTTGGCTTCACGAGTTGACACACCACCATAATCCAATCACTGATATGTTACCACATGACACATACCATTATCATTCATGTATAACCACCATAGTCCACCTATGACTAACAGTGTCACTCAAAGGTTGCATAGACCACTATTGACACCATCATTGTGTTGCTGAGAAAGCAATGACATGTTTGACACGAACTTTATTTCTCTACACCCAGATCACTCTACACCAAAGATGAACTAAGAATGCACTCAATATAACAATTCTTTCTATCACCGAAGAAGGAAGACATGACCACCCATCCAATGAAGGGTGTCATTTAATGCAAGCGATTCAACTAGTGACAACGACACCCAAATGATACCAAATGGCTTAATAGTCAAGAAAAAATCAAGAATATTTTGTTTTATGGGTGATATCCAACCAAGAATAGCTCTTTATGAGGAAAAAGCGTCAACAGTAACACTCGGTCACACTACAAGAAGTCACTAGGGTCAAAATATGATCATATAAGGAATTACTAAAATAAAGAATGTAATTTGAAAACACTAGCTCATTCATTCCAAGGCAACTCAAATATACTTTATATGACATTACACAAGGGTATTAAATAGAGGACACCACTACATGTTCCATTTTTAAGACCTTTAGTTTTAATCCCATTTCTTAATTAAACTTGTCCACATTCAACAATCCATTCATATGGATGGATATCCACCAATCTATAAGCCAACCATACACTTTACCAGTGGCATTTAGATACCATTTAATTGTGAACAATAATTTTTTGCAAAATAATACTATTACATGTTAAACCAGCTAGAATGTCACTAGAATAATCTCGTATAGATTATCATAATGAAATCATTGAAGAATGGCATTTTAAATATAGAAAAATGATAATAATAATCAAAGCATAAAATGGTGAAAATGTGCTAGTGAATAGGTAGCCTAGAAATAGGCTGGAATACTAAATATTTCACCAAGACATGGTATCTATGAAGTATAATAAATATATTAAAGACATGGAATGGAATTCAATGCACTCACCCAAATAATTAGGCAACATTAAATTAAACTACATGGAATGACACGATGCATTGATTGTGAATTCCGATGTGCCTAATATGACGCATACTATGTTTTATCCTTGTCAGTCCAGGACAAGGGTAAATTTCCATAAATTCCATAAATACCTAAGATTCGAAAATTACACCAATCACTCATGGTCAAATCCTATAAACTATAATACAGAAATACATAATCATGATTCTCACCACTAGATAGTTGGTCATTGCCCTAATGTGGGGTGATCAGTCCCATGAACGACATTTAACCAAGATCTAAAGCATTCCTACTCTCCTATATACCATCCCAAAATAGTAAGACAATGGAAACAATAACCACCTCTAAGACCAAATTGTAATGTCCTTACTCGGCTCACGTCTAAGAAAATGGCCATATAGGTGGGTCACATGACCTCAAGCACATATCCTCAAATTCCTTAGGTATCTGACTACCAGCAAGGGCCTAGAGTGTGTTTGTGGGGAGACCGTTTTCTCATAGATCATAGAATTCATAGAAATTGACTAAATATTAGATATAGGAAGCATAAAAAATTAGGCAATAGAATAAATAATAATTAGTAATTGAAAAATCATCAGAAGACAATAATTAAAAATCAAATAAATGTGTCGATCACAAGATTATATAATAGACGAATTCATGTAATGGTGATGATACTAAACTGAATGTATTAAAAAAAACATCATGGTTTAAAATGTAGTAAAATAATAAATAAAATAACCCAAATCCCCAAGTGAGATCTCCACGAGCATTCTGAGATCCATTTCATTCATTTTCTTCTATCATGTTTGTAGAATCAACAAAACATATGCAATGAATCATGGTATGTGGTCCTACAAACAAGAAAGGAATACATTGGTACCCCAATGCAAATGCATCCCGAGTAGTGTGTGAGATATAAATCTTGGCAGGACAGCTCTACCAGTGACCATCCCAATCCATAATTTGATATATATATGAAAAAGTGAACCATATAAAATAAATGATGATTTTTAATAAGTAATTAATAGAATGTTGTTTTGGGTTCCTAAAGGGACCCCCTTCCCATAACACATGCTTCATCTTAATTCAGAATTTAGAAGAAGGTACCTAAACAAGCATAATATGTGTACAAGTTCCAAATGTAAAAATGGGGTCACAAAGGAGTGCACCACCATTTTTTTCGCATAGGATTGGGATCTAATTACCTTATCATCACATAATTTTTCTATCATGAAATAAAGAAAATTCATATGTTCATGCTCTAATATAAATAAAAGAAACCTGTATAGTAGAATAAATTCAACTGTACCAGTCATTCAATGCAATTCAATAAAATATATGGTTGGAGTCTGAGCATGTCTTGAAGGTATATTTATGTTATATCATTAAATATATCAAATACCACAGAGAGCATCCATGGAAATCTTTGGAAATACAATGTATCATTCATGGCATGTTGAATCTTAGTCCTTCCAAGGTATATCACATGAGGATTGAGTATCACCCAAGACATGGCGTAACCGTCTTACTAATAAGAATGTCCATGCTTTCTCCCCTAGGTAATCAATATCACTCTAGATTATATTAAACCACCTAGAAATCCCTTATCTAGAAACACAATGAATTGACCCTGGTCCATCATGGTATAACCAATATATTGTGGGAGCTCATCCATGAGTCCTTAATATGAAACCCATGTTTCCACCTGTCCTGTATCAGGGGAACCATAATAGCAAAAAATACATTGAAATGAAATCCTCAATACATATATCACATGGAGTGTACATAAAAAATCATGCTAATTGAAAAAACTACATGATAAACAAGATATTCATGAAGACAAGTAAAATAATCAAGGCCATCAATATGGAATAAGTCATTTAGAACAAAATTAAGTATGCACAAATTACATGACAATGTTATAATTTTAAAATATCAAGTGAACTAGTATATAAAGTAGATGAGGACACTAAAACATCGCATAAAAATTTGACACTTCCATTAACAATATAATATAAAAAAATGAACACTACTTCAATATGCCTCTAAATTAGGATATAAATGACATTCAATGATACAATCTATCATGCTTTATCAAGCAAAACATTCAATTATAACCATTACATTTATTACATAATGATAAAGTAAAAAATTTCCATTTTGGGTGGGAACACCCTAAAGGGTGGGCAAGAGGCAAGGAGAACACCATGACTGAATTTTTCCACAAGCGATATCCAAAATTACATGATATAACAATTCCAAAAATTTAATACGGGATTACAAGGCAACACCAGAAGGTTGTAGCAAGAAACAAAAAGGCTCGACCTGACATAAGAGACCATGTAAATAGAAGAGGATATATTTCATACACTAGGAATTATAATTACAAGTTTATCCCCCAACTTTGGTGGTTTCTTTCCTCACCTATCATTTTTCATGTAATCAACGAAATTTAGAAATATCCAAGATGATTCATTTACTAGAATTCCATTTAATAATTATATTCTCAATAATATATAGAGACCAATGCATTAAATAAGGAACATAAAAAATTAAATAATTATATTTTTATATTGAAGGCCACACACCTCACAAGAATGTGTTTTTATAAAACCCTAATTTTTCTTCGTTAAAAATCATTTATTACATTTAGCATTTAAATCATGAAACATACTATATTCAAATTTAAGGTTAATTAAATATAACAATTACACATTATCAATTTAAATATAAAAAATGTGCAGTATGAATTTAACTAATGCATTTATAAAATTGGAGGACATGGAAAGAAAACCTACCACGTGGTTGAACCAGTTTGATACACAACACTTTGAAATAAAAGGTGAAAACCAAATGAAACTTGTCAACAATTTCATGCAAACACCATTATATATATATACATATATACATGTGTGTCCTATACATTGATCAAAATTCACTATATCATAAAAAGGAACCCAAAATGAACATGGAAATGATCAATGCATGTGAAGATATAAACCAAGGACTCATATATCACATAAGACCTTAAAAAGGATGGTGCAAAACCAAACATAGAGTGTATAACCTTATTCAAAAAAATTGAGAAAGATATTATTGATTCCATCAACCTCACCCTTGGTGACAAATTCTAGATCATGGACCAACGGGTTCAAAAACATTATTCTCATACCTTATCGATGGAAAAAACACAATAATTTGGTATTAAACCAACCTTAGTGTTTCTTCCAAATCAATTTTAGGTTCCAAAATGGAATATAAATATAAAAAATATGGAGCAAAACAATGGATAATGTCATACCTTGTCGAATCGAAGTAGAATAAATGGGAAATTTGGACAGATATGTTGGACGAAGAGAGAGATGAGGCGAGGGGTCATGTGTAGTGGGTCACACTTCCCGGGGGTTTGGTGCATATTAGGTATGTGTTTGCGTAATGGATATCACTTCTAGGATTGATCATTCATCAATGGAGAGGGAGAGGATAAGCTAGTCCTGGATGTAGTACATCATGCAAAGAGTGGGGATTCTGGGTGTTTGCTCATCACTCCTCAAAGGGGAGGGGGTTTTGTGTGTCTCATCTCAAAGGAGATAGGGGTGCTTGATTCTGATTAGGGTTTTCTAAAAACACAATACAAATCAGAATATTAATTATAATAATTATTAATAATAATAAAAAGAATAATATAATAATATAATAATTATACTACTAATAATAATCAAAATAACAATAATATAAATTTTAATACTAATTAAATTATTATTATGATGAAGAAAACTATTATTTTTTTGATTTAATTAAGAATTAAAGTTATTTTACATTATAAATTCAATTTAATTAATTTAATTTGTTTAGAAAAAAATATTTCCAAATTTCAGAAGGAAAAAGCTCTTATGCCTAGTTTAAAAGAACAGACTACCTAGTTAATGAAAAATTTAATTTCTTTTTCTTTTTCACCCAGCTCAAAACACATGATGTAATATTTTTGAAACTGAAAATAAAATAAAAATGGTTTTTTTCTGAATACCATAGCATAGTGAATTTTAAAATTCATTCATGCAATGAATGTGGGAAGAAAAAACCAAGGAAAGTTTTTAATAGAAAGAGAATATGTTTTTTGTTTAAATAATACTGACATAGATTTTGTAATATTTGTGGAAAAAAGATTTTCATGGAAAGAAATAATTTACATCATAATGAAAAAGTTATAATTTAATGAATATTTTGGGGAAAATTTGGTATTATCCGAGTTGATTCCATAATATAATGGATAAATCCTCGACCGAGAATAGGTATATGACATTAGAATAATTGATGCTGAGTAATTGAAGTCTATACATTATGTGATTTTGGAATTACATTGTAAAATTTCTTTTTTAACGATATACAACTGATAAAAATCATTACAAATCTGGGGATTTTTTATAGTAGTTTTTTTATTAAGGAATTAATATAAAATGTTTAATGTAATTGATAACTATGGAATGTTCTTTAGTAGTAAGGTGATATTTTATGAAAACACATAATTACATGATATAAAACCATTAATATAATCCTGAGGAAGATATAATAATTTTTACAGTTGATAATGAGTTGATATTTATAATAATGTAAATTGGATAATAATTTTGACCACTGATTTTATTTGTGATTTAATGAAAAATTAATTATGATATATTTGAAGAAGTTTGTTAAATTTAGGGATTTATGGACTATTTTTGATAGTTTGTGATTTTATTTAAGGAATAAGTATTGAGATATTTTTTCTGAATCATGTATGTTTTAATTGAGGTTATATGGTTATTCTAGGCATTATTTTGTTTAATGAGTATATATGATCCTTGTTTTCTCATGTTAGGTATGTGGAATTAATAGATTATTAATGTAATTTATGGATTAAATTTAATTTAATTTGGGAAATTAAATCAGTTTTTTTAATTTATGGTTTAAAATATTTTGTGAATATTTCATGACAATTTGGGATATATATTTGGAGCATTAGGTTAAGGAATATGAGATAATCCATCTCAACATAACATATATTTAACCATGGTTGATATATTGTGGACTAAATGAACAATTTTCTTATAAGGATAATAATCATTAGTGCCCTCTATGAATAATAGAATAAATACGATGGTACTCTTCCTATTTGGAGTTGTTCATGAAAATAAAGGGATTAAAGTACATTTATCTTATACAAAAGAGTTGTTAATACCATATTGAATTCCAGCTCGTACCTCGCTAGTGTATCTACCAAATATAAAATGATTATTAAATAACCACCATTAATATTTTGTTATAAAAGGCTACATGTTTTCACAAGATTAATGTACCCCCATGTTTATGATTAGTGAAATATTAAATCTGAAGTTCTAGAATTAGATAAAATTTATGTACTTATAATAAATTTTTAAATTATTTCAAATTACACTCCATATTAATTACATCATTGTAATATTACACAAAACATATTTATTTTTTAAAAATGGATGAGGGAGGTGACAACAACATATATCCATTATTGAGAGATTTTATGGTCACTAAAATAGAATTTGGAAAAAATGGATCATCTTCTTTATCATATGTCAATTCACAAACACTATGTATACCTCCCAACATTTCAAGAGATGTAAAATACCACATGCATATACATAATGAATAATAAAAACCCAAGAAACTATAACTTTTGAATAATGAGATGAATGTGTGTGGAAAAGGGGCACTCCCTACTCTTACACCAAGACTACGAGAATTTATAGAATTATGTTCAGTTCTATAGAACCTGTGAGCCCATGAAGCATGTGTGAACAATTATATAGATCTTAGAAGTACTTATTTGGATATATGAAGTGCCACCCATAGTGAACATAGAGGTGTGCCCACCCCCAACAAACAATGTACAAGAGGTATTCATGGGGAATGTGGCATAAGGACTGGTGAAACATGTAGGTGAAGATATTTTTGGTCATCTATTTAAGATGACGATTAATACATGTGATATTTTTGAAAGGGTGTATTCTATTTTGGGGGAGGTATCTTATTTGAATAGGGCCGAAAGAGGAATATAATAGGTCTTGACACCCAATATTTTATCTCTACAGGACAAACTATAGACTCGAGGAGAAATATAATAGGTCTTGACACCCAATTGTAAGATATATTTTTTGAAAATGGTTGGAAAGTTACTCCATATGGAGATATGCCTATAAGTCAGTTTTCTATCCTTCCCTATATTTTTAATACTGAAACCCCAAGTTATTTTTACCTTATAGTTAGGGATAGATGTATATTATTTAGTTGAAATTAAAAATTTTATGACTTAATTCATTTTCAGGAGGAAAATTTAATACTCAGATATTTTAGAATATGGTTTTTGTTTAAATATATTTGATTGGTATAATAGTTTTCCTTTAATGAAACATCAAATATTTAATTACAACGATATTATAAACATTTATAATTTAGATATAAAACTATACATATTCATATAAATAAAAATTTATTAAGTGTAGATATATATTTTTCATTTAATTCAAATTTATTAATTATTTCATAAATAATAAGTAAAAATTTCTCATAAAAACATTTATGCTTCAAAAATGTATTTTCATCAAAAATGGATTAAAAAATTAAGACATGAATATTAGAGTAAAATTTTCATTTCAATTAAAAATATTATTTTTATAAATTCATATAATTTTTTAAATAATCATTACAATACTATTATAGGGTGACTTATTAGCATTTTTTAAAAATATTTAGTTTTTATGGAATAATGAATATAAAATTTTTCTTTTAAAAAATTCAATCTCATCTCATGTGAAAAGAAAATTGTGTTTTGAATTTGATCATAAATAAACCTAATAATGATTCAATTTGAAATAATATAATTAATTACATAGTATTCATCATTTTTTTGTATGAGTTATTTTTTCCCTTAAAAACACATCTTACTATAAATCTATTTTTATGCATGTTATTTTTATTTATCTTAATAAATAAAATTAGTACATATTGATTAAATTTTTTAATTAAATTTATATATCTTATATTAATTCATTTATCTTATCATTCATTTTTTTTGTTTTTATAGGTAAATTATTTGATGTGAATTATTGTTCAGGCTTATAATTATATTTTTAAAAAATGATTTTTTATTACGGTTTAATGATTATTGAAAATTAATTTCTAAAATGTTTTGAAACATAATATTGTAAAATTTGTTTCATATTTTTAATCCACATAATTAATTTAATATGTTATATAAAACTTCATATTAGGACATAGTAAATAGTAAAATATATAAAATTTTATTACAACGATTTATATTAATATGTGTTTACTAGGGCGATAAACCAAAAAATAAGGATAATATTACCATTAAAACAATTATAATTCTATTTTTATTATATTTCAAAATTATATTATGTTATCTTCTAATATTTTGCTATTTAGGGAAACATTCCCTAGAAAGTGTCCATATATCATTGAAATCTTTTAACTAATTCAATGTGTATCACTGCCCACATATATAAAGGGGAACTTATTTTAATCCATTATTAACACAATTTAATGAATATATACTAATAATTCACCTCACAAAAATCTTCAATGATTCCATTCCTAAAAATTAGATCTTCAGTTGTGGTTTTTAGACCAATCGTTCATGGCATAATGAGTGTGATTAGAAGGTTGTATGTCAAGTAAGTGGTTTAAATTTTAACTAATATAGTTGATCATTATTTCTTCTTATAATCACTATAAAATTATTTTATAAAAAATAATTATGATTTCAATTTCATATATATAATTATATTTTTTTATAATGAGTTAACTACCATTTTACACCGCCTCACTATCAATTGGGAAATAAAAGTATCCCTCATGTGTACATTTGGACTACTACCTCCACATATTAGATAGATTAATTTTATACCTAAATTTTTATTTAGTGGTTATAATGATGTAGTTAACATTTATGTATTATTTTTTAATTTTAGTATGGTTATTTTATTATAATATTTTATCAACCATCCTACCGTCTAATTTATTGCTAAATGATAATGTTGCTTGTGCGCATGTGAGGACTACCACCTCCAGGAAACAATGTGACATGTTTATCATTTATATTAACATGAATTGAAAAAAAGTTATATTGAATAAAAATTAATTATATTTCTGATATTATAATTATTTATTAATTCTTTTTTCTCATTTACCTTTCATTCATTACATTCATCAAATGGTGGAAACACCACTCATGTGATTTTATGGATTATAGTGTATATGATGTTGTGTATTTAATAAATCATGAAAAAATAATATAGATGGTTATAAGTACCGATATTTTATATTTATATCATTATTAATTATCTATATTTAGATTTACCATGATTATTCTGAACAAACTATATCAATGAATCAAAAACAAACATAGAAAACTATGTATTTTACACCTGAATCGATGATAATAATGGAGAATTGTTAACAAGTGGGTGTTTATGTATTATATATTGATCATATGTTGTATAGTAATTTTGAATATTATGATATAATAAAAAAATTATAATTTTTAATTTATTATAAGGGATTTTAAATAACATATGAATCAGGTTATATATAAGGTAAGAGTTTCATCTACATTTCTCTTCATTGAGAAATATTTTAATGTTATGAAACAATTTCTTATTTTTATGGTGTATATACTACACATTATTATTTTTATATAATCCATTATTTAATTAAATTATTTTATAAATGATATTATTTTTAAATTATCAATGACATTGAATTTAGAAAAACAAATAAGTGTTCCACATATTAATTTCTGTTCATTGAACCATGTTGGATGTTATAAACATGTCACAATATATTGGGTGTATCTAGATCCTTATTTATATGATGTTTCCTGAATTTCTTTATGTTAATATAATTAGATGTTTTATTTTATGATATATATTTCATGGGAGTTATGATTTAAATGATACCGTAGTGGTGAGGGATTTATGTTACAATATCATTTTCATTGGGATTTTTTATGCTTATGGGTTTCTAATGATTTAATTATAAGATCTATCACTCCAAAATATCATACAATTTCTTATCATTTTGTTATATATATATATATATATTATTTTCTAATTTATTTTTCCCTCATTATGTACTCAAGAGCCGATAAAATGTTTCTAAGGAAATCCATCTTTATTTCACGCTTCAGCCAAAAATGTTTTATTAAATGACTAAATTATTCATAAATTTTATATCATATAAATTTTTAACAGTTCTATTTTTAGAATAAATACATTTTAACGATGTTTAACTTTTTGGTAAATAATTTAAATGAATATACTATTTTTCTGAATAATTTATATTTGACTTTCACAAAAACATGAATGATTTTTTTATTTTACGAAGCACAATATGAAAGATTTTTCCCTCAACTATGATTACTAGTTTCCTTGAATATTACCATATAAGTCTCTATTTATCTTTTCAAAGAAAAATTTTGATTAATATTTTATTAAATTAAATAATATAAATACATTGTTACATTATAAAAATGATCTTTTCCTCGAGTAATGATAAGTGTTATTTTAAAGGCATTTTACATGTACATAAACTTATTTTTAAATTTTATGACCAAATGGAGATATAATCAAATTATAAAAACTATATTATTTATATAGATGGTTCATGGTATTAATAAAAAAATTTATGAAACCTATATCATTTTCACGGGTTATGACTTAATGATGTAATGAATTGTTTATGATCCTATGGAAGACATATAATTTTTTTTATTATTTGAACGGTTAGACGAGATATATTTATCCCTCAATTGAAATGAGTAATTAAAAATATATAATGAGATAATAAGGGTTAGAATGGGGAATAATCCCAGTTCCATGAGGGACATTATCATATAACAATGTCTTCGGAGTGAACCTTGACTACGGAAATGATGGTATTGTGAGTGAACACAATCAACTAGTATAGTCAAGACTATTCACCCCTAATAAATAAATGATTTTCTATTCTTACATTTATTCCAAACACATTTGTATTATGATTTTGATATTTCACCATAGATTATGATTGATTATTGTTGACTCTTCACTATTATGTCTTATGCATTTTGATTAAAAAAACTAATGCATTTACACATTATTAAAGTTAATTGTCTGATTTTGAAATATTATTTTATGTATTCATCATTTTATTATACACTTACAAATATATTATGTCCAATTATGATCGTTGACTGATATATATTATGTATACACATTCTGATCATCTATGATTACCCATTCATAAGTATCCCTTCCCTAGGTCAGGTAGAAATTGTTAATGTATGATTTGAATAATAAGGATTATAGTTATAAATTATACATTGAGAATTTATATAGATAATTTATTTACTCTTTTTATGTATCAAGGTTTCCAATGACCTTAAAAAATTATTTTTTTGGTAGAGATCTTATATATATGTAAAAATTATTCAACTAAAAAGATTTATAATTTATGTTATAAATTTATCGATCACTATTAAAAAATAGAATAACATAATAATATAATATAGAATTATGGAATATTATTAAGAATGAGTATTAATTACATTGTTAACATAGATAGCCACATTTTGCCCATGATTATTCTATGGAACATAAATAATTTTTATAATGTCCACACTCATTCTTTTAATCATAGTTATTCTACACCATGTTAAAGCTTAATCCTACTAATTTAGCTAATCCAAACAATGTTTATTATTAATATTTTGAAAATAGTAATTATGAATTGATTTAATGATTAATAATTCTAATGTAGCTAGTCCACATAATTTTAAAGCTCATCAACTTTACCTTACGAGGTACAAAATATTAACTAATGCATTCATAGTTACATAGGAAAACACACATTGAAATCCATACATATGTGTTCTATAATATACCTATCATTAAAAATATCATTAAACCCTATGGTAAATATAATGGGTTTAATTGGACACTTAATAAATAACCCATGGAATGAAAAATGGCTTTCACAAAACATTTAGATTGATTCAACAAAATTTACTATAGGAATGAAAAATGTTAATACCCAAATTTAAATCACCCTAAAAGAGTATTCATTAAGAACATTTACATCTTTATTCACCAAAAATAATTTCCCTAAAACTATATACAATAAATATAAAAATGAGAATGGGGGTGAAATCAATAAATTTTTATAAAAAATTATTTTTCCTTGGGCGTAAAAGATGAAGATATGGAGAAATTTAAATGTTAATTATTAATGGGTAAACTGAAATATTTTAGAAATATTCACATTTAATAATGATAATTCAAAAGTATATCTATAAAAATTATATAATGGATTCAAAAAAGATAAGTGAAATGGTGTGAATAATTTTACTTTAAAAAAATATTTAATAATATATCATTGAGAATAACATAAATGTTTACAAAATGTGAAGATAGAGAACATCGAATGAATATATCTTTTAAAATATTATTTATAATATCAATTTGAAATGGAATAAAGGTTATTAAAAAATATATTGGATTCAATGATAAGAATATTGATTTTTAAATTAGGTAAAAATATTTTGAAACATTTCGAATATCTCTATTGAAAACCAATATTAGAAAACATTGAAGAAAACATTCTATTTGGAAGAGGAGAAATGAAATATGAAGATTACATGAGATAATATGTAACAACCCAAGATTTTAAATTCGATACATCATTTTAGAGAGAATATATGATATGAACCATCAAACTAATAAGAGAGTGTAGCATGCTGAGACATTATAATATAATTTGGAAATAAACTCACTCTCTACGATATCTAGAAATATATGCAACATCAGGTTTTAATGAAACATGATATTAAATTAAAATATTTTTTTTAGATATGGACATTAATACCAATATGTTATATTGGTGAGATCAATATTAGTAAATAAATTATGAAAAATATATGTACTAAAAATTTAGGAAATTAATTAAATGGTTGTCTATTTTATTTATAAAATAATAGCCATTAAAATGTGAAAGATATGTTTTTTAAAAAATTTATTTTTTCTCGAAGGTTGATGAGTCATGTTATGCACATAAAATATCAATTTATGTTGTAACACATTATGAAAATTTATTTTAAAAAATAGGATTCTTTTCTAAAATATTCATTAAAAAATTATCTTTTGGTGATTTTTTGAGAATTTTATTACATGTTATATTTTTATATGACTAGGTAAATATAATACTTTTTACTGAAAAATGACATCTAATTTAATTAATATACTATGTTTAATTGCATATTAAATCTGTTTTAAAGTGATAATACCTATTTTTTTAATTTATCTAATTTAGGTCATGGGAATTAATTATTTATTTGTTTTTAATAAATCATTCTGTACAGATGAGAATTTTTTCTTGGGATATCCAATGGTTCATCATGCATACAGTTTAATTTTGAATGTATTTTAGTCAATTTTGTGAGTTGAACTTTGGAAAATTGATTCCATATTTATAATTAGAATAATTGATAATATCTAAAATTTAAAATTACAATAATTAACAGTGGAAATTTTATAAATTAATAACAACATCAACAGATGAAATGAGATTACCATTGGAGGGGGTAAACTAGTAATATAAGTGTAAAAATTTCTTATAACCTTTCCTTATATGATATGGAATTTTTAAAACATAAAATATCGATGATTCTATAAATATCCATTTTTAACTGTGTGGTATGTGAAAAACTTGGTTACACATTTTTCTTTTCAAAAATAACATGTGTGTTATCTCCCCCACTTTTAAATATACACCCTTCTCCTATGCTCTTAACATATAAAAACCACTAGTTAAAAAAATACATACCCAATATCTTCTTTTCGTTTATACAAACATCATGGATGTGAAAACTGGGACCCACTTGTAGTACATCCACTATACCTTAATATGGTCATCGATTCCAAGTCCAACTGATACCAGCAGTTTCCCCACCGACACATATTCATCATCTTGGGGCCCACCCATGTGCCTGAATGAGTCATCTAACTACTGATAGTCCCCACATGCCAACAAATTTAATTTTCAAGGTGCTTTGGTCCCCACTCACACACACCGTGAGAAACATTCCAGAAGGACACCCATCCTAATCACTACTCCATGCCCATCACGCTTAACTGTGGATTTATAATCAGATAGGATAAAAAAAGGTTCACCTTGTTGACATGATTCATATAATTTAGTCATTAAACCCTTTATCATTCTAGGGGTTTACATTCACCCACTGCCTTTAGAGCATAAAGAAAATGTTTTGGGCCCTACATCTCAACCCAGGCCTGCCGCCACACTTAAGGCTGGGTTCCGACTCTGATACCAAATGTAACAACTAGGTCCTAGTGAAAGAAAAAACACCCCATCTTTAACAAGGTTGTCAGGTCATGGCCCACTAGGTACCACAAGTTTCCCCCGAAACACGTGGTCCCCACCCCGGTCCCACCCACATTACTTAATGGGTTTTCTGAAAAATTATGGTCCCACAGGCCAACCCATGTCCTTTCCAGTATGATTTTACCTTAAACTCACACCTTGGGAAACATCCTAGAAGTTTACCCATCCTAAACAGTACTCTAGGCCAAGTATGCTTAATTGTGGAGTTATAATCACGTAGGCAACCGAAAATAATGATTCACCTTATTGACATGAGTCATTTAATTTAGTCATTTAACCATTTATCATTATGGGTTATGAAAATGGATCCATTGTTTAAATTATAAATCCAATTTTGAAAGGCTTTAGTTTAAATATAAGGAGGTTCTTGAACAAGTGGTTAGGTTTTTAACTATGCATTTTTATTTTACATATACTTATAACTCATTAAAATATTACAAAAAAATGATAATAGAAAAACGATTATATCCCATTTAATTAGATGTTATTCTGTTAACACAATATCCTATATCCATTTCCACTTCCTCCATATAGAAATAAATCATTCAATCATGTTTATGATGGTCCTCCCGAACAGAGGTAATTTGTTTCCATAAACACTATTAAAGGTTTGATATAATGAATTTTTTAACACATATATATTATATTTATTACCTCGCTATAATATTCTAATTATAATATAATGTCATCCTTATTTAATTCTAACTATTTGGAAAAAACATTGCTCATGAGAACTGTGGACTACCACCCGTAGGAACTGATGTCATGTGTTGTTTCCACATCCACATTAGTTTGAGGGTAAAAGAAACAGAATAAATGAAAATATATTCTATTTGAAAAATAATTATAACTATATAATTATTATATAACAGATACATTTTTTACTTTCTATTTCATGGGGGGGTGATTATATCGCTCATTTATAAAGTAGACTATTGTTTTGTTAAGAGATGTGACTCATTCTCACTAACATGTTACATGAAATGTAATATGGATACATTAAATAAATATTTTAGAGAGATATATATATGTATATTATTTATTATTTAGTATATATTTTTTATATGTTATTTACCTTTATTTAAATAAGTCATTTGAGAAACAAAGATAATGTGTACAATCATACACACGACCATCAGTTTATCTGAATGGTTTAATCCATTTTTTATCTCTTACTTTTATAGGTTACATTATTTAGAAATATCAATAAGATATATGATATTTACATAATGGATGAAATATATGATATTTTTTTACCATGATCAATGTAAAAGTATAGATGTAAGTAAACCAAATCATACATGGAAATCAAAGCAATTATCCCTTGGAAGAGTAATTTTAACAAAGAATTATTAATAAACTATTCAAAAAATAATATTTATAAATAATATATGGTACTAAATATATTATTATGTCTCTATAATAGATTTATTATAAATATAAATTTATTATACAGGATTTATGAACATGTATAAAAGAAATTTTACTGGAGGTAAGGGACATCTACAAAATATTATTTCATTAAGGCATATTTTAATATAATGAACCTATGTTATTTATATAGATTATATAAATCCCATTTTTTATTTTATATAATTATTAATTTAGAAATAATATTATCTTATATTTAAATTTTAATTAGTTCTTCTATAGAGATATGACTTGAAAATTACCGAGACGTACTAAATTTTATAATTCAATTTCATTCTACTAGGTTATATTAATTCATCATTATAATTGAAATTATATTATTATCTATGTTAATTATATATAATATAGTATGTTTTAATTAAACATGTTTAATTTGAATTTCAATTTGATTTATAAAATTGATTTATTTATTAATTATCACTTCAACATCAAGATCATTGTAATTGTTTCTTATAAAATTTCCTTATAACTGTGATATTTTATGCACGAATTTAAACTAAAGGAAATCATTTGATTGTTCTGTTATAAGTAATTTTCATTTTGAACCCTATTTTTTCATACTTTTATCTTGGAATATTACCAAATTCATATTTTTTATAGTTAAAATTATTAATAAAATGTTTTAAAGAAAATACAACTTCACACTTTTCATTTGATGAAATTCATTTTTTGTAAAATATAATGTATCTAAAAATTAATTCAATAGAGCTTTCAAAATTATCGTAAATATTTATTAATATAATTTTTACCCACCTTGGACTTTTATGAAAATGGTTTGAATGTAATATTTGTGTCATTTTCTAAATAAGTCCCACTTGTATTTTACCAAATATGTGAAATAAAAATTCATTTTAATTTCAACGACAAGTATAACATTTTACACTATGATGACCTCTCATGTTTTTAAAGAATCTATTATATGATTCAAATTTTATTTTAAAGTAAATTTGTTTTCCAAATTATTTACGAACTTTTACTTAAATAAATATTTTCAATGTTAAAAGGATAAATTACATAATAATTTTTTATTAAAATTATTATGGTATTAATATTTTTCAAAGTTATCATCCATTCATTATACTTATAATACAATAGGGATATGTTGTATTGATATCATATATATAATTTATCTTAATATTTTAATATCCGATTCACTAGAGAAATTGTTTGCAAAACCATTCTTCATTAATTTCTGAAATCATTATGTTATCATAGAAATTTTCATATTCTTTTTATCATTGGATATTATATTTCCCATTAATATAAATTTTATGTTTCATGGATATACTTGTTACTTAAACTGTATGTAATTTCTTTATAAGGTATTTTACATTGAAAGTTATATTATTGAATTTTGAAATTATTATTTATATGTATTCTTAATCGATAATGAAATTTGTTAGCATGACATATTGTTCATTAATTAAATATATCATATGATATATTATTAATGTGTTGTATATATAGATACATGTGGGTCTCTATAATAGATATCTCATTGATTCATTGATATGTACCATGTGAAAAATTAGTTGCCCAAATTAGATGAATTTCAACATTATGATGAAATTGTTTAGTGTTTATGATTGGTCATACATAACATAAAATTATTTCACATATTTCATATAGATTTTATTAAACCAAATAATGAAATAAACCTTACAAGAAATATATATTCTTACCAGTGATAGATACTTCATATTCAATAACCCCCCTATTTGATTACAATATATTCTCTTGAAATTTTCTCTTATTATAGATGTTCTACTTCTTTCTATATCAGAAGATATTCGAAAAATAGTCACTAAAAACCAACATCTCTCTCATTGAGATTTTAAATATGGATATTTCCATTTTAAAACATGAAACTATTCTATTACAAGTGTGAAAAAATAAACTAAATACCTTGTATACCACTTTTTTTTGTTAAAATTACATTTCGAATTTATGAAAATAAAAAAAATTCCAAAATAATTTTCATTATGAATATTTCCTTTCGTATAATTTTTTCTCACAATCCCCTTGAATCTATGTTCAAGAATAGGGATTTATATAACATAAAGATGACATGAAATTTCCACTCACACATAATTTTAGGATAATAAGAAACAAATTCATGGACACTGAATGATTACCTAATTCAATATATATATATGTTACCCTAATTAGAGAAAATTTAATCCACTTTGATAAAATGTGACTGAATGTATTTAAAATCACTCACATTCTCATCTCAGTATATATAATATCTCAAATATAATAATTCAATATCATATATTTTAAATAACAATATTTTTTCTCAAACATAATATTTATAGGTGTATTTATTTTTTAATCTAGTCCAACCACCCTACAAGATTCATGGTTTTACTTATATTAAATAAGGAAGCCAGCTATATAATATTTCACCATTAGTTTTACAATGTAAAATAGTGGAGTTGGGTTCACCCAAATTGTTATAATATTTCTTTTGATACATCCAACAAAAAATTAAAAAATGTGTCCATGATAATCTAACCACTGATATAAAGTATATTCCAAAAAATGATCCTTCTGGAAGAAAATACTTCTGAAAAACACATTATGAAAAATTGAAGAGAATTTAAAAATCCCAAAAATACATCAGGTTTATTATGTGAATGATGGATAAGAGAAATCGTATATGTATTGTGATTGAAATCCAATGATACCTTCCATAATGATATTTATTATTCTAATATTGTAAAAGTTTAGATCCTATAAGGTATAAGTCAATAGAAGATATTGATTTTTGATAGACTATGAAATTTATGAATATTTTTTTTATAAGATACATATAATATATAAGATTTTGTTTTGATATAAGATATTGAAACCTTGTAAAAAATCATAAATTCTTATAAATTCTTATTATCATTTCTATATTGGGGTTTTTTAAAAGTGATAATTATTTTAATTTTACTAAATTAGACCATAATATCCAAAATAAAATATTTTCTTAAAGAAATAATATAGAATAATACCATGGTTATTAAATCATATTAAAAATATCCTACAGACATGAAAATACATGATTCAAAATCATATTTGTATAAAATTAAATTAGATGTGAATGTATATATTCATTTTTAAAATGTGTTTTGTTTTTCAAAAGAGAATATTTGAAAATCATTGAGTGATATAATATATAAAAATGAAATTATAAAATTCATGTGTTGTGAAAATGTTTCGTAAATATCACAATAGAATATTTATTAAAGATGACTTAAATGAGAAGATTAGTGTAATGTAGATTTATTATAATATTCATCATTTTTAGTGAATATTGTATCATTACAAGAAATTATACTTCAATTAAATGATCCAAGATATATGTATACTATTTTTTATGATTTTTAATAAAAATATTATCAATATTTTATTTATTTATTGATTTCTATTTAACGATGAAATAAATATTAGTGAATAGATCCTTTTGATAAATTATTTGGATGTTTTATAGGATAAAATATAATTAGATAATAAAAAAAGTATCATAGTTTTAAAATTTTACTAGGGAGAAACATTTTATGCAAACAGAATATTCAATCATGGGTGACAGTCAAGTATAAATTATTGTGAATTTATATGAATCTATATAAAAATTCAAAAACATATCTTATATTAGAAGTATAAAAAATATATTTTTTGGTGACCTATGTATAAAATTGAATAGTACATATAATGAATGATATGGTTTGTTATTGGAGTATATGAACTGAGACCCAATTGGATAACAATGATCTCTCTCAAAGAAGAAGAATAAGATAATTTTGTTAATCCTATTTTAATAAAAATTTATCAGGGGTTTGATGGAAAATTAAGAATAAGATTGATGGAGAACCACTAATTTATTTTTCTGGGAAAATTAATGGTGAAGAAATATGAGAGACAACATTCCTTTTTCTTATGACACCCCCATTTCACTAAGGTATTTTTTTATTAATTAATAATGGTTATTTTTATCACATTTTCCATGTTTGTTTGTGGAATTATTATAATTTTTTTGGTGTTATTATCCTTATAAAATTGATATGGAAGTCTTACCACACTAAAATTCATGCGTATTCATCAAAATAGGGAGAAAACCACAACATTTCTGCATTTTAGTGTAAATTTTTGCGAAATGGTTTCTATCACACCAATGACTATATTTTCAAGTTTGTTTTCTTTATTTTATGTATATAATTTTTTACGGGGTTTCCTTTTTAAAAATGTGGTTTTAAAACAATATGAGGGTGATACACATGTTGAACATTGTGACTAGGAACCGTTTGACAATCATTTGACACCCACTACACTTTTTTAAAAGATATTTTCATTTTTTTAATCATGACTACTTATACCATGTGATATATACATGATACTAAGAAACTGATTTTGGAGATTTAGGGAGACCCACCCATTTGGTAAACTATTTTTAAAATAGTGCAACCAAATTTTGAATACCTCCAACTATATCAAATTTAAATAATAATAAATTTTCTATAATTATAAATAATAACTATGAACACCATCCTTTTCATCAATTATGATTTAATTTGGGTTGTAAGTATGCATAAATTTGTTTTTTAGTTTATCTCTTGTAACGGTTTAATAGTTTTTAGAATTTTGGGTTATAAAATATAGTATATAAGGTAATCAGATTGGCACATGATTTTCCCATACAATTAGTACTAATACAAGAGGTAATAATGCAGACTAGAACTCTAAGTCATAGTAGTATTTTAAGTGGTTGGAGCATGAGTTTATAAAGTATATGAGAATTATGGATTTTTTCTACCGGTTTCCTAACATCTTGATAATTTTTATTCAAACCATGGTACACTACATATGTAACTGTATGCCTTTATTTTCAAATGATAGAGTCCAATGCATGGTTGGAACGCTGTCCAGATATCATAAAATTAGAATTTCCTCAGATTCCATGGTCTTTGTAAATCCCAATTCTATGATAATCTACAAAATACTTAACTTCAACTCTCACTAATGATCTATAGTGTTATATAATATGATACTTATTAATTTCAGTCTCTTCTTTGTGTATCTCTTCTTGTTATGTTCCATATTTATCTGATCTCTAATAATTAACCTTGATTTCCCTCCCCCTAGATTCATGGGAACCAAATTTGGGAAATTAATATTGGATAAATTGGATTTTATATGTGACTTATGAATATTATTATGGATCTTGGTTTGGGAAGAAATGATCTACCCATTTTAAACCTTCAATCATTATGATGACATGTTTATTTTGAAAATTATAGGTGGCTCTAAACAATTTTTGCAACACATTAATTACTTAATGTTTTTTTAAATTCCAATGGTATGTTTTTTTAATTTATTGATTCGATATCAAGAATCACAGGAAGGATAATGTTTTTTTTGTTTAAAGTTCTTTTATTTAAAAATATATTATGCAATTTATTCCTTTAAATAAATTCTTCCATGATGAATTTGAAACAAAAAATATTTTCAAAATCTATATAAGTGATGTTTTTCTATGAAATTGATTACAAAATAGTGAGAATTTTTATTAAAATGTTATTTCAAACATTGACCATTTAGATCCCTAGGGTTATTACTATAATATCAAAAGACTATGATAAGACATGATATATATCGGATTCAAGGTATTCTTGTATTTTCTTTATTCACATGTCCATGTTTTTTCACATACGCTTGATCCCAATTGTGATTTTATTTATATAAGATGGAATTGGATCATGTATGAATGCAGATATATTTTTTATATAGTATTTCAAAGGATACATATTCTAGTTCCTTTATTCTATAATTCATGTAATTTTAATATTTATAATATATGTAAATACAATATTCATTAAAAGAATGAAAATTATGTTTTCCAAAATTCATTTATAATTTGAAAATCCATTATAATTTTATAATATAAATCTAACAATTTCATGTATATGAACATTGTAATGGTTTATGATGGTATTCTACACAGTTTTTACCTCAAACCCTATATATGAATTTCAGATTATACAACATTTGTTCTATTGGAAACAAGAAATGGGGTTTTTGTAATGCAGTTTGTAATATTATCTTGGATGTTATCATCTATATTGAGGGTTCAGATAGCGGTGATAGTCGGTCACAAGGAAACATAGTTATGATCTAATTTTTTTTAATAAAATTTAACATTTTTTAATTGAATTGAATGTTTCATGTTAATTATATAATTTTATCCACTTATAATCTATTTTCTATGAACATTCAATTATAAATGAGATATATTTTGGTTTTGGTGTTGATCCTCACCTTGTGGAATGTCATCTCTTATGATGTGTCATGTTGGATCAAGCTAGATCATTATAAAAGTATATCATAGATAATACCTCTTTCGGATGTTTGATGAAATTTAGTAGGTTTTGTTCACGTTATATCTTATAATGGAATTAGTTTTATTGGAATTCATGGAGTAAGTATAGATTTAATTCTTTCTAGATCAATTATGTTTCTGAAAGAGAGGTAGCATGGGTGGTTTCGAGATTTTTATGAAGGATATTATTGGGTTTTAAGGTTTTATATAAGAACATAAGAAGTGTTTTATTTAGATAAACAAGTTATTTTTTTAAATATTATATCTATCATTATTATAATCAATGGTTTATTTAAAATTATATAATTTCTATGTTGAAATAGGGATTTATGAATTCCCCAATAGAATTAGATATATTTCTGAGATGCTAATTAGATGTTGAATTTTATTCTATAATAAAATTACATCTATAATATTTCTTTCAAATAATGGAGGGAATTATGTGATAAAATTTCGACATGTGAATCCACTATTAGACTGAACATTTTAGAAGCTTTTAACCACCAAATGCGGACACTAGTTAAGGATAATGTTTTAAATTAGGGACAGATGGTGGAATTTGGATGGAAATTTATGGAGTAGAATATACCTATCATTAAAAGTGATAATTCAACCTCTAAATATGTTTAGTGTATTTATAGGATTAATAGATTCTTAATCATTTTAAGATGTCTTATGGTCTCTATGGTGGTATCTTATACTGGTATGCATGATGGAAAAAAGGAAAAAATGAGGGGACATTGTCATGAATTCTATGTTACTTGATGATCATACCCTGAACTCTTTTATAAATATCTACAACCAAATTTTTATATTAAATAAATATTATTTTTAGGGAAAAAGTATTTTATAACTTTGGGGGAGGGTTGAATTTAGTTATGTAATATAAAACTCATTTTGTTTTGGTGGTTTACTTTTCACCATTGAATGTTTCTATTGATGGACTTAATGATTATAAGATCAATATGGGTTAAGGGGATAATATAATGTCGATGTTTACTCTAGTATTATGACTGACCATTTATGATTTGGTAAATAATTTAGTTACGGTTGAAGAAAATGTAGCAAAGAAATTAGTTTAGATTAGGAACAATTAATTGGATTTCATTAAGAAAACATGTAGTAGTTTTCAATCAGTGTGGCAGACCTAGTCATATGGAATCTAACTATATATAATCACAAATTAAATAACATCATTGTGGAAAAAAATTTCATCTAAAGAAATTTTTAGAATGGATGTAAAAATGTATAATATTTAGATTTATTCATACCAAAGGATCATTGGTTTGTTTTAATATATCAAAGGATAATGGAACTAAATCTTAGGAAAAGGTGGATTCTCACAAAGTATTGAAATATTATATTACCTCTGGTTCCAAATGAATTTATACTCTAGAGTATTCACATAAATTATCAAATGTAATTAGAGCTATTATGAGTTCTATGGTGTTCATTTCATCTTATATGGTTCTAGATTTGTCTGATATTGTAAAATATCATAAATTATATCATTTAAATTGATTGATGTTATTGAATTTAGGTAAAATATGATTCCATTAGTGTTGGATCCTTCCATTTATTTGAGAAATAGGATGAAACAAGCCTTTAAATGTCCAATATATTAGTTGATGATTTTAGACCTCAGTGTTATGTGGGAATTCAATGTTTTCATTCTATATTTATTTAACTTTAACATGAGAATGTATTAGAGGAGTAGTGTTAAGTACCATATTTAATAATATTGTCATCATGTTCGGTTTCAATATGTCGGTAGGGTGACCTATTACATTCATAGTTAGTGGGATTCCACATTATGTAGTTTGGGTAATGTTATTGATTACTACATAATTATATCATGAATTATATTAGTGATAATTTTTTATGTCATGAATGAACATTTGATAATTCATCTTCCTTATTGAGTACATTCACCAATTCATTTTCTTATTATTATTTTATGTTACCACCTAAAAAATAGGTGATGTTCTCTACTAACATTCTCCCATGTTCAATGACCATTTCTATAGCATCATATCTTATGATAGATAGTTATTTAAAGGAGATCAATGTTCATCATATGGATCATGAGGCTAAGATATTTAATCACCCTAGTGTCCCACCTTGGGATTCATAATTTTAATTAAAAAAATCATGTATATAGAAGCCTCAAGAATTGTGTTGATTACCTAAATCATAAATTTGCGAATCTTTAAAAAACATAACTTACCTAGGTTTGTTGATCTATTAGATCAAGTCATAGAAATCCAATAGTTTACCATCACTTATTTTTTATCAGGGTACAATCAATTATGAGTTTCAGAGGATGATATAATTTTTTTAAAAGATGGTATGCGAATTTTGAGTTTCAGATTACTTTGTTCAGAATCACTAACTCTATTTTTGGATCTATGGAATTGATGAATTAAATATTTCATTGGTTTAGGTAAGTTTTCATTTTCATTTTTGTGTATTTTATTTTTTTACTATTACATAGAGGACAAATACAAGGATCATTCAGATATTATCTATAGAATCTTGATGGACCACAATATATATTGATAGATTTAATGATTTGATTTTTTATTCAATATGTGTGGGTTTTGGGCCATATTTTATCATATAGGGGCATCATAATTGATCCAAAAAATATTATTGTCTTTTAAATATGATAGAAACCTATAAATGTGTTTTTTATTTAGTGTTTCGTAGTATATATGGATATTAATGATGATTTTTATATTCTACAATATCATCATAAAATTAACTGATAAGGGGGTTAATCTTGAGTGGAATTACAAAGTTCATATATCTATTAATGAACTAAAATTATTGTTTAGTTTGATTATATTTATTATTATTTTGGATTTAGGTTCCAAGTATAATTTATTATGTGATACATAAGGTATGTGATTGGGGTGTGTCATGATGTATGGGATGCTGGTGTTAAACTAGTTATCTATCCATTACCGATTTCATGAGAAAATATATTATAACCATGACCTTGAATTGGATATTATGTTTCAAAATTTCCAAAAATATCACCACTATCTCATTGGGGAGTGAATTATGTTGTATTCAGTTAATTAGAGCATGAAAAAAAATTAAAGGGCAAAAATAATATCATAGAGATGTTGAGTTGAGTGTCCCCTTACATTCGAATATGATATTTAATATACTTATGGAAAAGGATATGTGGTCACCAGACAAGTTGGTCCAGAAGTTACTAACTCAGGGATGCATATAATTTTTGTAGGAGTAGTCATTGATGATTTCGTCTACTAAGATGAGGTGTGAATTTAAATGGGATTGTGGAAATGTGTTTATGGATTATTTGATGTTTGATTTATCATTTATTGGAAACATTTAACTTAAAAAGGTTACAAACACTTGTATATATTGTTCTAGTAAAATTCATATTTTTGGGAATACCTGAGGTGAATGATCTCTTTCTCCTGAAGGTTCTTTTTGATTTTGTGATAGGTTGGTTATTCTGAAATCTCTGTAGAAGAAGTTTATGAATAGTGTAAAATGTTTCCATTAATCCATACATTGGGGGAGTTCCAAAATGTATCATGATATGAGACATCATTATTCATGGTTGGGGATAAGTAGGTTGACTATAGAATTCATTTCAGGTTTCCTTACTAGTATGAAGTTTAGTGGATCACCCGAGACATACTGGATTGTTCCAACCATTATCCAAACCAATTAGAATATGGGAACTGATATATATGTAAATAATTATTTAATTACCACAAACACCCAACGGGAAGGACATAATTTTTGTGATCCGTTATCGAATTATGAAGCCATCTTATTTCATTTTTTTAAAGGAGGCAATGAATGTTGAAGAGATTGGGTAACTATTTGTTAGAGATATTGTGATGCTCTGTCGAGTTCCTTTTTATTATTATGTTAGATAGAGATCCTTGGGTTACATCCTTTTTTGATTTTTTTTTCAAGACTTGATGGGTTCATAGTTGAAAGTAAGTATATTTTATCACTCTCAAATGGATGTTAGGACCGTGGGATCCATATAGATTCTTGAGGACATGCATCAATTTTTTATGCATGATTTTAGTTATTCGAGGGAATATCATATAACTTTTTTTCAATTTGACTATAATAATTGACATTATAATTTTATTATTATGTTTAATTTAGAAGAATTGTATGAGAGGAAATTTTGATATCAATTATGGTGGGTAAAATTGGAATAATGATATTTAGTTGGGTGGATAGTCATTAAAAAATATGAAAAAATGGTATTGATGATCCATAAGAATATTGAGTCTTTATTGAGTACTTATAAATCATACACATACCTCTTTTGATGTGAGATTTGAAATTATTGATCATGTTTATCATATATTTTCACTTCACATGAGACATTATCAATTTGGTATGTAGTGAAAGTATAAAATAATGTTTTGGACCATTATTGGGAGTCATATTTCATGATAGTTAAATTACTGGAAAGAATTTTTATCTCACATTAAATCTATTAAGGAAATGTTTCACATTTCATAAATGTGGTGATATAAAACAAATTATTTTCATGTGATTTAACCTGAATATGTTGATCCTGATCTCAAACTCTTTGTTGTTGAAAAAATATTTTATATTATTAATATCAATGATCTGGTACTATTTAGTTAAAAAATCCATATAAGACATTAACTGTGTAAGTTTGGGAAATATGGAAATGATATGTGGATGTGAGAATAATTGATGATTTAGAAATGTAGTTTTTTGGAGTCTATAATATTGAGTTCTTCTTTATATGATTATTATTTTATTCATTCCAGAATCATGATACCCTTTGATCCACATGTTTTATTTAAAATTTTCTCGGATTTTATTTTGTAAATTTTTATTGGTTTTTTAAATTCGGAGATTAAAATAAAAAGTTTCAAGAAAAATAGTCTATGTACAAGGTAGAAGAACATAGTTATTACAATTCATTTTTAATGGAAGTGTGAATCCCATTTTTTTTTGTGGGTTGAAAATCTATTTTAAAACCATTATAGAAACATTATATGGGAATATTATATTTTTTTGTTGAAATTACATGAAATGATAATAAATATTCAAACAATTTTTCTCTCCCAGGTATTAGTGTTCCTCATTTTTTAGAGGGAAAATACCACTATGTTGTAGATCCAAAATTATTATATGTGTATCCTAATTGTTCAACCAAATCCAAACTTATTAAAATTTAATTTACCACTATTACATTTGTTGTTTTTAAAACTAATCCTATAACAATTTGTCTTTGGTTCATCCTTACCACTACCCAATTCTATAGAGAGTTTTCTCGTTGGATCTTGGGAGATTTCCCATTTTCCTTGGGAGATCTCCTCAGGAAAAATTTGGGTTTTCATTTAATTCCCTGTCATAATCCTAGATATATTCTTTGATATATTGACAACATGTTCTATTGGATCCTGATTAAAATTTTACTTCCTTATCTAGAGGTTTTTATTTGAAGAGTACGTTGATTCCTTTGGATCTAAGTATATGAGTACTGGATCTCATCATTGTGAATCTCCATTCTCAAATTTGGATATATTTTCTCTATTGGTGAGTTAGTTGTTTCTATATAATAGTGAAAATGTTGTAATTACATAATTTTATTATAATATTTTTTGGTATTGAAAAATTTATTGATTTTATATCAAGCATCATGAGTGTCAAGAAAAAGATGTGTTTAGGGGGGATTCCTTTTCAAAATATATTATGCACATTATATGTTTAATTAAATGCCTCAAATATGATTTTGAATGGAAAATTGATTTTAAAGTACAAGAGTGGTGATTTGTTTCATAAATTATTTATATAATTAGGATAATGGGTTTTCAAATTCTTCAACAAAAATACCACACTTGAACGATGAGAGCATCTCATTATGGACATATTGAAATCATAATGAGATTTTCATCCTTAGGGGTTAATATGATGATATGGATATATAGAGGACTCGATATCAGTTGGATTTGTTGGATTCATCGATTTGTGTTCTTTAACTTGTCTGAGTATGTATTCCCATAGTCCAAGGGCCACTTGTTCAAGGAATTATATATGATGGTATTCTTTCATGTTTCATTAATCCCATTTTTTCCAAAAAATTGAAAACATATTACCATTAATTAATTTACTCTATATTTAATTTACATTCCATATTCCAGGATTAAGTGTCTATGAAATGATTTAATGTAATCAAAATTATGTTTTAAAAATTGTCCTTCAATTTCCAATTAATTGCAAAATTACTTTTTGATAAATCTATAACTAATGGTGTCATGAGAATATAAATTGAATAAATTCATGGTGGTATAATATCGGGTGTTTTCATAGAACTCTTCATATGCCTTCATGTGTATGCATATTTGGTTCTACATGATAGAAATTAAGTGAAGTGCGTTTTTTAAATTTCAATCTTCATTTGGTTTTTTTATAATGGTAGGGGGTTGGGATGGTGGTGGTGGTTTGTCACATAGTGACATATTTTCGATATTGTATTGTATTATTTCTCATTCTTTCATTATGATTTCATAATATTTTTTCTTTATTAGTATATCTCATTTATGATAAACTTAATACATGTCTACATTTTTGTATTTATCTTTACAATGTGGTAGTTCATCTCCAGTGACATTCCATGTCGACCAATTATGGTTCATTTAATCAATGAACATATAAAACCTTCCCACACATTACACAATTATCCATCCTCCTCCTTGTAATATATTATTGTGGGGTTTTGGATTGTTATTCATGATTAACTCATGTATGTTTCTTCATTCCCAACATCTCGAGTTTTCTTAAATTTTTCTCTTGGATTCACTATTCCCCAAGGTCAATGTTACTAGGGTTTCTTTTGGATGAATCTAAATTAGGTATTTTTATTTTTATTTATTTATTCTTTATTCTTTAGTGTCCCTTTTTATCATATAAACATGTTTCCTCTATAGAGGATCAATTTATCTTAGTAAAATTTCAGTGTATTTATAAAAAGGTATTTCCTTATTAAGAAAATGTTATTTACCTGATTTTAAAAGAATGTATTAAAATAGTAAATCTATATTATTAATTTTTTAGGTTGGGGTTGAATCCTCAATTTATTATTTAATGAAAATATCTCTTTATGACTGGGTAGATGGAGACCCATTACATAGCCCTAAGGCCAAAAGCCATGTAGCCTGAAAAAAAGGAATAAAAGCCCAATTTTTGGGCCAAAGGACCACTTGGTGAATAGTACTAATACATTACCAGTGCTACTACAGTAACCCGCTACATAACCAACACTCTATAGTTGCTTCTATAGTACCTCCACCACTACAGTTCCTGCTACAGTTCCTCTACCACTACAGTGTCGTCGCTAAAACAGTTCGGCCACTACTACAGTACTACTATAGTTCCAAAAAATCATCCCTTCCCAGATTTGATCCTATGTCATTTGGATGCCAATAAGGAGCCTATAGTATTGTTTTTATGATTTTCAATTAATTTTCCTATGAATGATTTAAATTTTTTCTTCGGAATTAGGGAAGAATTTGGTTTATTAAAGGACTTCATTACACCTAAAAATTGGAATTGATTTCTGAATTATTGATAGAGATCTGATTTCAATGAATTATTTTTATTTAAAGATATATAGGAACATTATATCCTTGGTTTCTATGGGTGTAAAAATGTTTTAGGTACTGCTTTATAATATTACACCATAAATAAACCTATCAATATTCGATTTAAGTCATGATTTCATTTACGCGAGTCACCGCAAAACAATTCCATATATTCCACTCCCTAGAAGTGATTCAAATGTGGTGTTGTGGGATTTGAGTGAAAACTCCACTAGGATGTGGAATGACAACCTTACTAGTTTTTGTCACACACATAGATTCACCTATAGTGTATAATTTGATACATGAACATATTTTTACCATATAAATAGATTATTAAGGGTCTTTCCTATGGTACATGTATTACAAAATGATTAATGTTATAGAATTTGTTCATTGAATGATTATTATTGGTCTGTATCGTTTTACATTTTTTTAAAGGATAATTATTTAATTTGATATTTATTGTTTCAAAAAAGTTTGTTTTTAACTGTTTTAAAATCACTTTCCCTTTTATTACTTGGTGGGATCTGATTAAGATTGTGTTTCTCACACCCTACCCAAAACCAATGAATGTATATAGAAATTTTTTGATTTATTTAAGAAAAGGAGAGGACCTTAATGGAAATAATGGATCGTCTTTTTAGTGTAACTTGAGTTAGTGGTGGTGAAATGGTGGGGACTTTCTCTAATTCCACATGTATTTGGATGGACTTTTTTTAATCATGACTTTTTATGTATTGTATATCATACTTATCCTTAATTCACTCTATTTTGTATCCTTCTATTTTATAGCTCTATTTTATATATTTAATGGGAAACATGATTTTTGATATAATGTCTTACTTTTTTAATTTTTTTATTATTATATAATATTATGATGTGATTATAACTTATTGATGTTTTTATATATTATTCATAGGGAATGAAATTGCTTTTTATAAAAAGGTAATTCTAGGAATATAGTTTAGTATTGTGGTATTTTTGACTATGATAATCCATTCTAAATGAACGTTTTCAGATACCCAAGAACATGATTCTTTATTTTAGGTATATTTATTATCCATCAGTTTCAATATGTCTTAGGTGTCCAATAGAGGGGCAGCCCAGATTAGTTCATTAAAGAAATAATATTTTTGAGTTGGTTTAGATTTTGATTTCTTGAGTTGTTATAGTATACCTAGGATAGTATTTTCTGAGCTAATGTGAAAGGTTATAAGGGGTATTTTTTAAAAAAACTATTATTTTCCATAATTTAGATACCAAGGGTTTTAAGAGATGTATTTTTGTTAAGGGTTTTGCATTACCCTTTCATTTTTATTATGGTGAGTGGGCCACACACCATGAGCCCATGATTTATTTTGTTATGTGTTTTGAATTTAAATATTATCTTTTATTTCATTTATATTTTTTTGGGAATTTTAGAAATTTTTATATAATTCATTGTGTGTTTATCATTAATTTTCATAACATTAACTCTTTTATTGACTGGATGTAGCTTCAGGCCACCTCACAAGAAACATGTGAATCCCCTAGAGAATGTTGTCGAAAATTTCTCATGAGAAAATCCATTATTTGATCTAAATAATATTGAGGTATCAGTTCAACTATTTTTTATATTGGGATTAATGGGTCGATTCATTCCCAAATCCAACTTAGAAATGAAATTTTTGTCCCAAAAGGCAGCATGTTTTGGATTTTGAAAAGGAAAAGCCTCCGACCATTACATAATGAAATTTTTAGAATGAGGTTGATGGGTTGTTGGAAAAGGCTCTTTAAATTTTATAGTCCCTTAGGACTCATCATTACATTTCAAATATGATTCATTTATACAATAAGGTCTGATATATAAATTGTCGGCATGTATCATCCACATAAAGTATCTTGAGAACCAAGAGTGGATGATTTTAAAATTGTCTAGCCATTTTTTTTAATAAAAACATAATGTATATTGATAATTCACTAGAATTTTTCACTCTCCAATGTTTTGAAAAGACAATTATGGTGTTTGTGAACATGTTTACTATGACATTTCACTTTTCAGTAGAGCTGATATCAAATGATAAATTATGAACTGGTTGCATTAAAATGGTTCCTCGTTTTTAAATGTTATCCCCGTTCTTATGGTCAAAGATCCAAATATATGTTGAGGGTATAGAAGATGTATTATTGCTTAAGAATGATCCAATAAAAATGAAATGAATGGACATTTCCCTAATGTGTCTAGAGGATATGGTATTTTTATCTTATATAAGAAAAATAATTATGATGAATTGACAGGAGGCTATGTCATTAGATTCATGAACCTGATGGATTAGATGGATTCCTTCAAATATAAAATAAATTTCTATAAGTAGAGGGTGGCCTTAGGAACCCCAAAATGGATATATCATTAGCATCATGTAGATTTAGACATACAATCAATTCATTAAAGGAAAATAATCCTTATATTGGATATTTTGATATAAGTAGATACATAAATACTGATTATGGATGATGAGGGTATGTTCATACATGATTTTATCCCAGTGTTAAATTAATTCCCCGATGTGTTCCCTAATAGCATCATGGGTTCAACTCAAAATAGATAAGTTTATTTCTATATTGATGTGTTTTATGGGACGTTGTTGATCACTTTAGCATTTTACCATTTAGATAATGAATTTATAAGAGAGTAACATACTAAATTAAATATTTTTAATGTAATATTATTTATCTATCTTTATTTATCCCCTCTTATAATCTGACGTTCTATTTGATAAGAAAATAGAATAGTCTCTAATCCTTTTTTGATTACTAGAATATGATTCCAGTGATAACTATCAATATGAACACTTTTACCCAAATTGATATACTTCTAAATTAGGTAAATGGTGTATAGTGGTTTTATAATAATGATTTTAATTTAGGGGAGCATTATCATAGATTTAAGTAATATAACATTACTAAAACCGATTCTAGGAGTTGGTATGGGCATATTGAGTATCTTAGGATTCCTATTTTCCTAAGTAAAGATCTTATAGATTCTTTCAATTGTATGAATCAAATATTTCATTTGTACCGTCAATCTTTCATAATATAATTTGTTGATGAAATTTGTGTATACTCTATGTTATATTTGATGTTTTTATATCATTTTTATATTTTCATCAGATCCCAATATAATTACATTTTATATAATAATACATCAATGTCGATATTTTATATTAGAGAGTACTATTTCTTAGGACTAGATATAATTCCCTGGGAATTTGAGTTTTGATAATTCATGGAAATGTCATTTTGAAATCCAATATTTTTTATGTAATTATGAGAGTTCGGGAAAATTATTGTCTATTTTATTAACATGGATAAATGACTGACGGGAACATATTATGTCTTATACCGTTTTTAGAGAATGGGTATAAGAAATACCATGTCTAGAGGGTTGTAGAGGTCCCATGGGTTGTTTGAAGCCCTGTGGTCCAATAGAAAACTATGTCGCAATGATAAGATGAAAATATGTGCCCCGCTTGGCGTTCACATGGTTTGATAAAAAAATGTGCCTATCCTATAGTATTAGTTCTACTTAGGAATTACCCTCACACTATTAACTACAAGTTTTGAACATAGTTTGGATAATCTTGTTGAAAAAACCATATTTGTTAGTTTCCTAAGTATGAGGTGCTACACAATTGGCACATGGTTTGAAAAACCATGTGGCCAAAGCATCAGTCTTGGATTTTGGGGATAAAATTACAATATAGTACTTATTCAAGAAAAATTTTTATTTTTTATTTATTATCTCCCTAGAAGCCATGTGAGCCTCATCTCATGAGATGTGTGTTCCTCCACCACCACCTAGGCTTCATGACATCTCTTCCATCTAAATACAATATCAAGAGACATCGGTCTATATGGATCCAAATTTGTAATCTATAAATTTATTTTATTTCATTCCCAATTTAGTTTTTTATCAGTAAATCTATTTAGGTTTCATCACATTTTCCTTATTTTCATGTTCATTGTATGTTCTTCGTTTAACTCACGATCAGAGTGAAATCAAGAATTTTATCTCACAAGTGATCTATTACGGACCAACGATAGGTGGTATCATGCTCTTCATTTAATGTAGATTGATTTATTTATATGTCCTTATCATGCGTGTTCAATTATAAGGTGATGCCTTAAAATGGATTTTAATAAATGAATTAATTTTTTTGGTAAGTTCCATGTTATTAAATAGGACATCAATTAATCATTATATGATACACACCTTGATTTATAACGACCCCTTGGGTTAGTTGATTTTCAGATAAACCAAAATGGGTGGCTTTTGGAATTATATTCCATAGGGTGTAAACTTTTACCCCTTTCCAGGGATGTCAAATGTGAATTGAGTTAGGAATTGAATGTAACATCCCAGGAAAATAAAGAATAAATAATTATCATATATATTAATATTTACGAATTAAATATTAATTTTATTTTAAATGGGTTTCTATGTTCGATAGCGTACACGATACGCAACGATGAGTTTCTTTGAAACTTACATAGAACACTAGTAATAAAATAATATTATTTTAAATGTTAGTTAAAAAGTAGCCGTTGTACTGGCGGGAATGTATAGAAATAACTAAAATATGATTAGATATGTTTTTAAATGTTTATACATTTACCCAATAAAAGATAAAGGCTTAAAATACGGAAAGAGTTCAATTTTAGGGCATATATACTCTAATTTTCACTAAAGGTTCACTTATCACCTTTTAATGGTGAACCGTCATTAAATATAGTTTTGATCACTCTTATACTTTATTTTGGACCAAATATAACTCTTCTTTAGAATCGGGACATCAAAATTTACTTTCTGTAAATTTTTGGTACCTTTCTGATAAAGTTATTTTTTTTAATAGTGTAAAATGTTGTATTTTAATTCAAAACCTCTTTTTAATCTAAATTATTTATATGATTATATTATTATTTTAATTGGTTTTAAAGTGAAATTAGAAAATATTTTTACCACTTAATCCAATGGTGGTCATTGGAATCAATTTCACTTTGAAATTGGACTTAAACTGGTGCCAATCTTTTGATACTTATTGTTTCACAAAAACATGCTATTTGTCATGACAGCGGGAATTAATTATTAAATTAATTAATTTGACTTATATGTTTTGAATTTTGTAAAATGGACTTCATTTTTGAATTCGGAATATCAAATATAGCTTAGGGTGAATTTTTGGTAATTTTCTGAAAAACTTCAATTTTTGATGAATAGTGAAACCACTAAGTGGTAATCAAGCAAACTGATTTTTCAGTTAAATGAAAGTTTACCACTAATGTGTATTGAATTTTGAAAATCCGACATACCTGGTTGTCATTAAGAAGTAAAATGTGGTTCAATGAGATTAAAATAATATTTTGGTGAATAGTAACTTTTTTTCATTAATCGCGATTAGAGGTAATTAGTGTAGTTTAAGGTAAAAATGGTATTATAAGAATGTAAAAACACCATGAAACCTATACTACACCTATTGGGTGAGTCATGGCCGACCGATAAAAGCCATGGTCCAACTTGGGGACCCCATGGAGCCACTTTAGTTGCAAAATGACATTAATATATTTTTATTTAATGTTAAAGTGAAAATGACACTAACATAAATTGTTTTACTAAAATAATTTTTCAGTGGGGTTATACAAGTCCAAATTTTGATTATAAATAGTCATTGTAAATATAAAAAGATTTCCTACATCATAGTATTTTTTTTATAATTTTTAGACATTAAATAAATTAAATTATATATGACATAATAATGATGCAGCGATGACATCAATATTTGACGATTTAAATAAAATGGAATGATAATGTAAAATCTATGAACTACACATGTCCAAAACCAATTGTATGAGTGGATTTAGAACCCTTGTCACCTTATCCACTAATTATATCAATGTGGGACCTTTTAATACCGAAACACATTTTCAAATAAAGTAACATTTCTTTACTTTCCAAAACTGCTCCTCCTCTCCTCTTATAAAAGGCCCCCACCTCTACCACATTTCACACACTTCTAAAGCCTTTGGCTCAGCCAACCCCTGCCCAATTACTCTCTCCACATACCTCTCCTCATCCTAGAGGATTCCCTTTTGGAATAATCCTTTCAAAGGAAGCCTTTAGGCTCAAATCAAAAGGGAGTTAAACTTTTAAAGGTAATTCATTCTCTCTTGTTCATTTGTTTTATTTTGCTTCTCCAACCCTCTAAACTCTTTTTATTTACTTATTTTGTAACAACAAAAGTATCTTCAATATACTAGGATGTGGTTATAATATTTATTTGAGCTACACTCTCACACAACTACATCAAATGGTTAAAGAACATACGGTTTCCGTGGATGGTGAAATTCTGCCTCCCGAAACGATGATTGTTCAATACTCATTTAACACCTTCAAGGGTGGCCATTATGATGTCACTATTATTATATATGATATATAATATGTTTATTTTTTCTTTAAGCTTCTGTATTTTTCATTTTTGGCATACCTTTTTGGTTTCCATTATGGGTAAACACGATATCTTCATTTAAGGAAGTGTGGACTGCCGCCCCCTAAAAGTGATGTGATTCGTTAATGCCATATGTGGGACGTGTAAAGGATGGATTTAAAGTTATTATATATGATGTTATACTGGAATTATAATATAACTATATATCATTATTATTTCTTTCCATTAAAGTATGAGATAGAAATATAAGTAGTGTTCATGCGTACGTACGGCTTACCGTCTCCATGAACGGTGCATTTCATTTCTTATCCCCAAATGTAATGTACTATTAAATGTACATGTATATAATGGATATATATAATTAATGATATATCTAAGTGATGAATATAATTCTGTAATTAAAATATACATACCTCTCATTTAGTTTTAATTCCATTAATATGACAAAGAAATGAAAGTAGCGTTCATGCGTAGGTACGGCTTACCGTCTCCATGAATGGTGCATTTCATTTCTTACCTCTAAATGATTATGTAATATTATAAATACATGTATATGCTGGATATATATGATACATATTATATCCAAATTGGGAATTTCATTCTGGATATAAAGAACTTTTGACCACACGAACAACATGTAATTGTAAGAAGTCAACTTTCGACTTAAGAACCAAATATTGACAAAACAAACATTATTAACTTAAATGGTTACATAATGTTTATAACATGGAAATAAGTGATATAAAAGGAATAATGAACTTTAAAAAGGTTCTTAATAAAGTATAAATTAACTCAAGTTTATTATTCAGGACGTTAAAGAACGATCGAGTCAAGTCGGACTCAAGGTAAGGGACTTCGTCTCAATCTCCTTTCATTGAGGCATATTTCGTTTTATACACAACTTTCTTTTATACGGTGTATAAACTCCTTTGACTTTTACTTTTATACAAAAGGAATCTTTTTCTACGAAGCGTTTTACTAAACGACAAAAAGGAATGTTTCTTTTAACGTACGCGGCGACAACGACCTTTTCCGCCACCGCGAGTATTATTTGGTCTTTGGCTTTCTCAACAAGCCGTAATGTTTTTAGAATAAAATAAATACCATATACTCTTTTATGTATTTTGGTATTGAAAATGGTTTTGAAAAAGGATTCTATTATGTCAATATATTTATGATATATTGTGATTGAAATGTGGAAATGTTATCATTCCTTTATATTGGTTTTATGTTTTATGATTTTATATTGGTACTTGGACATTTTAACGGGTGGTTACGTTATAAACCATATAACGGGTGGTGCCGTGAATACCCGGATGGGTGGTTACGTTATAACCTCCAATGCATTGGGTATGGAAGTCGGCCGTATGGCTATTCCATTAAGTATGTATGGAAATTGGCCGTATGGCTATTCCATTAAGTGATATGTGTGGAAGTAAACCGTATGGTTATTCCACTTAAGAATGTTTATGTCCCAAGTTACCTTTATATATGTTATGTGTTCTTTATATGGGTTTTATGGTAATACTTTGGTTACAAAAAGTTAAGTAATGATACTTTATTCAGTGAAGATTTTTTACTACTTTATGAAGGTGAAGGTATTACTTTGATAGAGTATACATGGTTTATTTGATGTTTGAAAAAACTAACAGTTTTCATTCTTTCTGTATCCCTTACTGAGCTTTTTATGCTCACCCCAAGTTTTTTCGAAATGTTTTTCACAGGAAATAAAGTGGAATAAGGTCAAGGATGGGATCAGGGGAATTTCATGCTATATAAAACATAGAATCTAGACATCTTTCTTTTTAAAAGTTTTTATTTTATGGAAACCTAGTAGAAGTGACTACTTTGTAATCTTTTGAGATGTAATAGTTATGATCTAATTCTCTAAAACTCTAAACCTGAAAAGATCCTCAACGTGAATTATTCATTTAATTCAATATTAAGTAAGTTTTAAGGCTGGGGCCTTATAGTTGGTATCAAAGGATGGTTTAGACAACTTTAGGAGTTAGAAAAGTGTTAAATTATAATATGATTGAAATGATATAGCATTTACGGATTACCATGTTGCTTTGCCTAAGATATTTATGTGTTCAGAATGGTTTTCCGTGGAGGAAACAAAGCAGCTATATTGGGACGACATCAGGAGGAAGATAACCTTCCAAATCAGCAACCTGAAATGGTCGGAATTGGAACTGAACAGTTTGTTGCAGTAATGGCACAGTTGACTCAAGCGATAAATGGCGGTGGTATCCATACACGAGATCAGCCAGACCAACCGCAGAGGAACATGTCAGTGGTGGAACATTTCATGAGGCAACATCCACCATCATTCAGAGGATCATCTGACCCTGTGCAAGCTGAAGGGTGGATTAAAGAACTCGAGAAGATTTTTGATGTCATGGGGTGTTCAGACAATCAAAAGGTTAGTCTTGCTATTTACCGTTTTGTAGGTAAAGCTGAAAAGTGTGGTCGATGATGAAAAATATAAGGGATAGTGATGAGATTGAGGATCTTCACTGGGAAGAATTCAAAGGTATGTTTCTTGAGAAATATTTTTCTAAGGTTGTTCGTCTTAGGATGGAAAAAAAGTTCCTAGAATTGAGGCAGGAGGATGATTCAGTGGCTGCTTGTGAAGAAAAGTTCACTCGATTGGTAAGGTATGCTCCAAACTTCATACGAGATCTTGATAGTAAAATAAACCATTTTTACTTAGGGTTAAAGCCAAAGTATCGAAGGGCTTTAGCTTCTCATGAGTTCAAAAGTTATTAAAAACTTTTTCGATGTACGGAGAAAGTGGAAATGGAGTTTGCCGATGATCAGGTGTTCTATGACAAACAACAGAATAAGAGGTCTAGTTGGCAGGCAAAGGGGAAGAATTCATCAAAGAAGCAAGGAGGTAAGAAAACCAAATATCCATCCTGTGAGAAGTGTGGTAAAATTCATCCTGTAGAATGTTTACCCAAGTCTGGTAAGTGCTTTCGGTGTGGTAAGTCTGGTCATATTTCTCGTAACTGTAAGGAAGATGATCAAGCAGGAAATGAAAAGCCAACGGTAAGATGTTTTAAGTGTAATGAAATGGGTCATTATGCAGACGAGTGTCCGACAAGGAGCTTGAGTGATGGGAAACAGTTAGACTACAAGCAGAAAGGGGTGGTAAAATCATTTGCAACAACTTCAGCAGATGTTGGGCCATCAAATGAAGTGGTATGAGCTCCAGGGAGCTCAGTATTTTTCGAAGATTGACTTGAGGTCGGGGTACCATCAGTTGAAAGTAAAAGAAGCAAACGTTCCAAATACTGCGTTCTGTACTAGATATGGCCATTATGAATTTGTAGTTATGCCTTTTGGGTTAACCAATGCACCTGCTGTATTCATGGAACTTATGAATAAAATTTCCCATGAGTTCTTGGATAAGTTTGTGTTTGTGTTTTGAGGTTTGTGAAGAGGTTATGTGTGCCTTGTGATTCACAGTTGAAGAATGTGTTGTTTTTTTCATCCTGGCAGTACTAAGATGTACAGAGGTCTGTGGGAGTATTACTGGTGGGATGGAATGAAAAGAGACATTGCTGATTTTACTGTGAAGTGTTTGACATGTCAACATGTCAAATCAGAGCAGCAGTTACCGAAAGGGATGTTTCATCCTTTACCAGTGCCAGAGTGGAAATGGGAAAACATATCCATGGACTTTATTGTGGGATTACCGAGGACATCTCGAGGTAATAATGCAATCTAGGTTATTTTTGATCGCTTGACCAAATCTGCTCATTTCCTTTCTATACGAGATATTTTCTCTCTAGATCAACTCTCCCATGTGTATCATAAAGAGATAGTCAGGTTACATGGAGTTCCTCTCTCAATTGTATCTGATCGTGATCCCTGGTTCACATCTAACTTTTGGAAAAGCCTTCAGAAGTCGTTGGGTACGGAATTATTTTTAGTACAGCTTTTCATCCTCAATCAGATGGGCAGTCAGAATGAACAATTCAGACCATGGAGGATATGCTACGAGCTTGTTCTATGGATTATCAGGTAAGTTGGGACCAACATCTTTCTTTGGTTGTGTTTTCTTATAATAACATTTTTCATTCCAGTATACAGATGGCACAATTTGAGGCATTATATGGGAAGCGGTGTCGAACTCTGGCATTTTGGAATGAATTGGGTGAAACGAAGCTGATGGGAACAGAATTGGTAGAAGAGATGGCAGAAAACGTTCAGTTGATTCAGAAGCACATGAGAACAGCTCAGAGCAGGCAGAAGAGTTATGCGGATAACCGGAGGAAGGATCTATCTTTCGAGGTAGGTGATCATGTTTTTCTCAAGGTTTCTCCTTGGAAAAGTGTGATGAGATTTGGTAAGAAAGGAAAGTTGAGTCCAAGGTTCGTTGGACCATACAAAATTCTGGAAAGAGTTGGATCAGTTGCATACTGAGTGGCTTTACCTCCGAGTTTATCTCAGGTACACAATGTTTTTCACGTTTCGATGTTGAGGAAGTATATGACAGATCCATCTCATGTTTTGAGCCCAGAGGTAGTTCAGCTGGAAGAGAACCTATCTTATGAGGAACAACCGGTCCAGATTATTGACCACAGAGAGCAAGTGTTACGGAATAAGGTGGTTCATCAGGTAAAGGTTTTGTGGAAAACCATGTGATTGAAGAGGCAACATGGGAATCTGAAAATGCTATGAGGGATAAATACCCCCACTTATTTTGATAAGTGAATAAAATTGCAAGGACGCAATTCCCAAAACGGGGGAAGGATGTAACATCCCAGGTAAATAAAGAATAAAGAATTTTCATATTTATTAATATTTACGAATTAAATATTAATTTTATTTTAAAGGGGTTGCTATGTTCGATAGCGTACCCGATACGCAACGATGAGTTTCTTTGAAACTTACGTAGCACACTAGTAATAAAATAATATTATTTTAAATGTTAGTTAACAAGTAGCCGTTGTACTGGCGGGAATAGATAGAAATAACTAAAATATGATTATATATGTTTTTAAATGTTTATACATTTACCCAATAAAAGATAAAGGCTTAAAATACGGAAAGAGTTCAATTTTAGGGCATATATACTCTAATTTTCACTAAAGGTTCACTTATCACCTTTTAATGGTGAACCGTCATTAAATATATTTTTGATCACTCTTATACTTTATTTTGGACCAAATATAACTCTTCTTTAGAATCGGGACATCAAAATTTACTTTGTGTAAATTTTTGGTACCTTTCTCATAAAGTTCTTTTTTTATGAATAGTGTAAAATGTTGTATTTTAATTCAAACCCTCTTTTTAATCTAAATTTTTTATATGATTAGATTATTATTTTAATTGGTTTTAAAGTGAAATTAGAAAATATTTTTACCACATAATCCAATGGTGGTCATTGGAATCAATTTCACTTTGAAATTGGACTAAAACTGGTGTCAATCTTTTGATACTTATTGTTTCACAAAAACACGCTATTTGTCATGACAACGGGAATTAATTATTAAATTAATTAATTTGACTTATATGTTTTGAATTTTGTAAAATGGACTTCATTTTTGAATTCGGAATATCAAATATAGCTTAGGGTGAATTTTTGGTAATTTTCTGAAAAACTTCAATTTTTGATGAATAGTGAAACCACTAAGTGGTAATCAAGCAAACTGATTTTTCAGTTAAATGAAAGTTTACCACTAATGTGTATTGAATTTTGAAAATCCGACATACATGGTTGTCATTAATAAGTAAAATGTGGTTTAATGAGATTAAAATAATTTTTTGGTAAATAGTAACTTTTTTTCATTAATCGCGATTAGAGGTAATTAGTGTAGTTTAAGGAAAAAATGGTATTATAAGAATGTGAAAACACCATGACACTTGTCCTACACCTATTGGGTGAGTCATGGCCGACCAAGACAAGCCATCGGCCAACTTGGGGACCCCATGGAGCCACTTTAGTTGGAAAATGACATTAATATATTTTTATTTAATGTTAATGTGAAAATGACACTAACATAAATTGTTTTACTAAAATAATTTTTGAGTGGGAATATACAAGTCCAAATTTTGATTATAAATAGTAATTGGAAAGATAAAAAGATTTCCTACATCATAGTATTTTTGTTTTATAATTTTTAGACATTAAATAAATTAAATTATATATGACATAATAATGATGCAGCGATGACATCATTATTTGACGATTTAAATAAAATGGAAAGATAATGTAAAATCTATGAACTACACATGTCCAAAACCAATTGGATGAGTGTATTTCGAACCCTTATCACCTTATCCAAGAATTATATCAATGTGGGACCTTTTAAAACCGAAACACATTTTCAAATAAAGTAATATTTCATTACATTCCAAAAGTGCCCCTCCTCTCCTCTTATAAAAGGCCCCCACCTTTACCCCATTTCACACACTTCTCAAGCCTTTGGCTCGTCCAACCCCTGCCCAATTACTCTCTACACATCCCTCTCCTCCACCTATAGGATTCCCTTTGGGCATAATCCTTTCAAAGGAAGCCTTTAGGCTCAAATCAAAAGGGAGTTACACTTTTAAAGGTAATTCATTCTCTCTTGTTCATTTGTTTTATTTTGCTTCTCCAACCCTCTAAACTCTTTTTATTTACTTCTTTTGTAACAACACCAGTATCTTCAATATACTAGGATGTTGTTATAATATTTATTTGAGCTACACTCTCACACAACTACATCAAATGGTTAAAGAACATACGGTTTCCGTGGATAGCGAAATTCTGCCTCCCGAAACGATGATTGTTCAATACTCATTTAACACCTTCAAGGGTGGCCATTATGATGTCACTATTTTTATATATGATATATAATATGTTTACGTTTTTTTAAGCTTCAGTATTTTTCATTTTTGGTATACCTTTATGGTTTCCATTATGGGTAAACACGATATCTTCATTTAAGGAAGTGCGGACTACCGCCCCCTAAAAGTGATGTGATTCGTTAATGCCATATGTGGGACGTGTAAAGGATGGATTTAAAGTTATTATATATGATGTTATACTGGAATTATAATATACCTCTATATCATTATTATTTCTTTCCATTAATGTATGATATAGAAATGAAACTAGCGTTCATGCGTACGTACGGCTTACCGTCTCCATGAATGGTGCATTTCATTTCTTATCCCCAAATGTAATGTACTATTAAAAGTACATGTATATAATGGATATATATAATTAATGATATATCTAAGTGATGAATATAATTCTGGAATTAAAATATACATACCTATAATTTAGTTTTAATTCCATTAATATGACAAAGAAATGAAAGTAGCGTTCATGCGTACGTACGGCTTACCGTCTCCATGAACGGTGCATTTCATTTCTTACCTCTAAATGATTATGTAATATTATAAATACATGTATATGCTGGATATATATGATACATATTATATCCAAATCGGGAATTTCATTCTGAATATAAAGAACTTTTGACCACACGAACAACATGTAATTGTATGAAGTCAACTTTCGACATAAGAACCAAATATTGACAAAACAAACATTATTAACTTAAATGGTTACATAATGTTTATAACATGGCAATATGTGATATAAAAGGAATAATGAACTTTAAAAAGGTTCTTAATCAAGTATAAATTAACTCAAGTTTATTATTCAGGACGTTAAAGAACGATCGAGTCAAGTCGGACCCAAGGTAAGGGACTTCATCTCAATCTCCTTTCATTGAGGCATATTTCGTTTTATACACAACTTTATTTTATACGGTGTATAAACTCCTTTGACTTTTACTTTTATACAAAAGGAATCTTTTTCTACGAAGCGTTTTACTAAACGACAAAAAGTAATGTTTCTTTTAACGTACGCGGCGACAACGACCTTTTCCGCCACCGCGAGTATTATTTTGTCTTTGGCTTTCTCAACAAGCCGTAATGTTTTTAGAATAAAATAAATACCATATACTCTTTTATGTATTTTGGTGTTGAAAATGGTTTTGAAAAAAGATTCTATTATGTCAATATATTTATGATATATTGTGATTGAAATGTGGAAATGTTATCATTCCTTTATATTGGTTTTATGTTTTATGATTTTATATTGGTACTTGGACATTTTAACGGGTGGTTACGTTATAAACCATATGACGGGTGGTGACGTGAATACCAGGACGGGTGGTTACGTTATAACCTCCAATGCATTGGGTATGGAAGTCGTCCGTATGGCTATTCCATTAAGTATGTATGGAAATTGGCTATATGGCTATTCCATTAAGTGATATGTGTGGAAGTCAACCGTATGGTTATTATACTTAAGAATGTTTATGTCCCAAGTTACCTTTATATATGTTATGTGTTCTTTATATGGGTTTTATGGTAATAATTTGGTTACAAAAAGGTAAGTAATGATACTTTATTCAGTGAAGAGTTTTTACTACTTCATGAAGGTTAAGGTATTACTTTGATAGAGTATACATGGTTTATTTGATGTTTGAAAAACTAACAGTTTTCATTCTTTCTGTATCCCTTACTGAGCTTTTTATGCTCACCCCAAGTTTTTTCAAAATGTTTTCCATAGGACTTAAAGTGGAATAAGGTCAAGAATGGGATCAGGGGAATTTCATGCTATATAAAACATGTAATCTAGACATCTTTCTTTTTAAAAGTTTTTATTTTATGGAAACCTATTAGAAGTGACTACTTTGTAATATTTTGAGATGTAATAGTTGTGTTCTAATTCTCTAAAACTCCAAACCTGAAAATATCCTCAACGTGAATTATTCATTTAATTCAATATTAAGTAAGTTTTAAGGCTGGGGCCTTATATTGAATTTCCAAATGAAGTGAATTTTATTTCAATTAATTAATCAGATGGGATGAATGATCACACACTTTGTCTAGGATATGTTATTTCTTTTTTAAGATTAAAATTCCTAATTAATGTGAATTTCCAATTTTAGATAATTATATTATCCTCCATATATTCTTATAAATGTTTTGAATGAACTTTTTAGGTGTGTTCTACAATGATTTAATTATGTTTGTTATTATTTAATAAATTAATCAATGAATATAATCTTATTCCAATGTGTATAGAAATAAAGGATCGGACTTCTACGGTAGTTGCGATATTATCTACCATTTTTGGTGAGGTTTAAATTAATTTTTCATTGTTTTTACCTTGACAAATCCATTCTCATTAAATGATATTGAATCAAGGATGTTGTTCTAATGATTTTATTTTAAGGCTAAAGCTTTATATTCTGTTTTTATAAAGTTCAAACATGAGTTTGTTAATGGAATGACTTATAGGATAATCAATTCATTGGGTATCCTTATTAAGTGATTTTAACATGTGATTTTCTTTTTTTTTTACCATGTAATGTTAAACGAATTTGGTAAAATGATAAGGGTTGATATTAAATGACATTATACCTTTGGTGACAAATGAATTTAATACCAATTTCGATGGATGAACAAAATTGGATTATGACTTGTTTATACCCGTGTGACACTTGTACTCCTCCTTTGTTCATCGAATGATAGAATCATAGAGGTTGACTATTATAATTCTATGTGGTACATAGAATACCTTGAGAACTACCAAAGATGGAAAATGAGGCCTGACTATTATATTTTTCCTAATACAAGGATCTATATGATAATTCCATAGACAGACTCAATGGGAATTATTCAAAATGACATGTGTGATACTTAGTCTCCCTTGGTGGACCGAAAGTATATACCTAGTTGTAAGGGAAACTATATGACACCTAGAATGACACTAGTGTTATTTAGTATTTCCATTGATTGGCTCATTTGGAGTTGGATAATATTACACATATAGAAAGACATAGATTCAGACCTAAGAATTCCAATGATGGACTCATGTTAATAATTTATTAATGAATGAAAATAAACATATGATGTGTTTTCCATGCCACAGTATACGTTGTGATATAGTCTTGTTCATTATTTATAGATGGCATGTTTAAGACTCATTGGTCAAATCATCACTAGGTATGTAAAGCTACATGTTAGGTATATAGACTTACATATTAAATATGGATTAATTGTAATTTGTGATTACATGAGACATCAACCTTTCATGGTGTATCAATAAATATTATTTAAATGTTATTGGATCATTAATTGATCATTTTTATAATTTATATGGTTCTAATTTTTAAATCAGTGACTTATTTTAGATAGGAAATTGATTAAATGAATTGATTAAAAATGATATACTTGGCATTATGAAATTATTACTTTTCAGTAATACTTTAGATTATTATTATTACCACCTACACACTCTATTGGATATATTCACTGACTAAACTCCATAGATCTTTGGTGGTTTACTTCTAGGATTATATCTCACACCATATTTGGGTTTCCTTGGGTTATTCAAGAGATTATATAGATGCGTGTATTGATAAGGGAATTAAAATTACTAGTGTTTCCTGATTTTTAAATAGTAGAAGGGGGGAAAGGATTCTATATATGGTTTATGATTATATAAGGTTTACTTTTGTTCTTTTTTTATTTTTTTGGAAATAATTGTATATCTTCTTTGTGACCGTGTTGTGGATTCTTTATTTGAGGTATATGAAATTTTATTCATTTTTTATATGAGGTTAATTCTATCTTTTTCTACATATCATTCTAATGATATTTACTTTTTTTCTGGTGATTATTCTTATTCCACTACATGTATACTAATTATTCCACTACGTTACACTCAAGCGATGAGGGAATAGTATCCCCAACTAAACACCTAGTCACACGCTGCTAGTCCGAAGCCTATGGAATTTTTGAAGGTTCACTTGAGTCCATGTGGTGATGTGTATGGCCACCTATTTCACGGTTATTTATTAAGGGATGTTACAAAGTTTAATAAGAGATATTTTAACATTGCCTTTCTATTTTTGGATGGTAGATATCAGAACTGGAATACTTCGGTTCATGGTAAACAAATGTGCCTTGGATTGATCACACCACACATGGGTAAATAACCATGTGACTTGGGGTAAGAATGTTTTCATTCAATTTGATTTTATAGTTTACTTTTATTTCATCTTAGGTGAATGGATTAATTTCCACTACTTATTGAATTATGGAATTTAATGAATTTTTTCTTTGTTGTTTTATGTGGAGGAATTAACATTGCCCACATCACTTTAGGCACATATATAATTTATGTGTCATGTATATTCCATTCCATGTTGTTTAGTTAGTATGATTCCTGCTGAGTATGATTCTATTCCATGAGGTTTATTTCATGTATCTGATTTCTTTACCGTCCTTATTTATGTAGCAAGTTTGGGGGTTTATTTAAGATGTTGATATGTTTCCATGTATAGATTACTATGTACCATACATGTTTTTAGCATGTTTCCCTATGTTTATCACTTTTTAAATAATTCTAATTTGATTTTGATATATGTAATGTCGTTTCATGGACATAATGTTATTGGTGGAAATTTAGATGGGAGATAGTTTTTAAGTGTAAGGTGTGTAGAACCCATATAATTTTTAATGTATAACCTATATATTTAAACCATATCTGGACCATTAATAAAATTTATAGAACCATTTTAAATTGATTTGTTGCTAAAGTTCATGTTTTATGTGAGTTTTCTTCATTAAATGGGAGGGAAAACCAAAACATAAAAGTGTATTAGTGATTTTTGTATTTTTAGATGTATACTCATATTTTAAAATTCTTATATAAACATATAGAAATGTTTTATATAATTGAAATAATTATAAATGATAAAATATTTTTAAATTTGGTTTTTTTAATAAATGAATGCTTCTATAATTTCCTATGAATAACACCGAAAATAATAAACTGGATCCAAGTAGGTAAGTTGGGGAGTGTTTCTTTTGATATTACCTATTTGGGTAGTTTGATATATTTTGATAATTTTTAAACTACAATTGGGATTCATTTTGATGAACCAATGTTAGTTTAATAGTGACTCATATCTCTCTTTATATTTTATAACGTAAAAATGAATTTTTTTTTTGAAATATTTCTTAATTTAATATGGAATGTATAAAAAAGTATACATATTAATATAATAAATTTTCATAATACATTACTATATTCCCTTGGTATTTTAGTTAAATCATTTTCTTCGTGCTATTATTTTAAATTTGGTTCTTGATGTTTAGTTTTAAATATTAACATGATTAAGGGTTGAAATAAATTAATGAAATGTCTCAAAAAATGGAACCCTAAGTGGTGTCCTTAATCTCAAAACCATTTTAAGGTAATTAAATATTACTATATAGTTTCCTTAGAAAAGTAGAGTTAGTGTTTTCCATAGGCTGTTTTCTTTTAATAAATGGCATAAATGAAAGGCTCTTGATCCTAGTGAATTTTTGGTTTGTATGACCGACTGTTAGGGATTATTTTTATGATCTGGTAAGAAGATATAATATGGAACATAACACCTTCAAATATTAAAATACTTTTATAATACTACGAGTCTTCAAACTCATTGCACCATTCAGGTGTGGTTGTCCCAAATAGGACTTTCAGTTTCTAAATGAAACCCTTGTTTAGAGGGGTGATCAGTTTAGCTTCACCTTTCTTATGGTAATGATTATTTATGAATGCTCTTTTCCATAGTATTGACATGCATCTCGTATGGTGAACAACATAATAGATCATTTAAACCTATCCTTTTCCTTAGTGATGGAGGACTCAGCATGGCGTTATCTGTGTCAATGGTTGTATGAGCAATGTTAATATGGGTTTAATATTTTGTATGATCCATCTGATAGTTGATTTGATGGGGAGTAGAGACCATGGATATTATTAAGGATGTGTCTATTTCAATGGTAATATTAGTGTATTATGCATTGATATATATTGTTCCAATTAAGATTGTAAATAACATAATGAATTTGTTGTGTTCGGTGTATTTGTTAAGAATTGAGTCATTGATCCATGTGCTGCTGAGTATAGTATCAATTTATCTCCATAGTAGAGTGAATTATGAATTAAAAAATATCAATTTTATACCAATTCATGGGATTATTTTTTTGATTATTATGTGTTTTGACACTTTGGTTGGTTTAGCTTCGGCTTGCATGCCAAATTTTTTGATGTTGTGATCATGACTCATAGGATTGACACAAATTCATATAATGTTGTTATGATCTAGTGCACATAGGAGTGGATTATTTTTCATTGTTTTTAAATAATAGGACACTCCAATGGGGGGTATTGTCTTCTCAATTTTGGTAAATTTGACCTTTTGAGTTAATATAGAAAACAATGGATGACCATTCAGAACTGTTCAATATCACTCTACACTACTATTTGAAAGTTTGTGTGAATGATTGATATGTATTTTTCATAGTTTCAATGAAGAAGTTTTGTTGTCATGAAGGATTTATTAGTCCTAATTTATACATGGGTTTCCATGTTGGAACTCCTCAAAAGGAATCCTAGACCCTAGCCATTGATATTGACTTGACAGCAAGTAGGATATCGCTTTGAGTTTAGCGAGTGTTCATAAGTAAATATGTTATGTTTTTAGAAACATCTAACTCATAATAATTATGTATATAATACCCTTAGTTTTATCCACAGACTCAGGTTCAATGAATCTGAGGTTTCCCCAGACTTGTATTCATGCTTAGAGTTGATGTTTAAAAAGGTAATGATTCTAATAGTCAAGATCTGGGTTATTTATTAATTTTTCTAAGGCATGGAATTTTTAAATGGAAAGGTAATGGCTTGAGTAGAGGACTTCACTGAAAGACAAGTATGAGATTTAGTGAGTATGTTTTTTTAATTATAAATGACTTGGAAGAATGAACTAGACCACTATTATAATAAACCTTCCTTTTTGGCTGAGTATTTTGGTAATGGTAATCACGAGTCTTCTTGAACTGATATCAAAAATTTTTTTGTAGGTTTGTTTAATGACTATTTTTGGTCACATATCTAGGTAGATGAATGTACAATTATTGTTTTGGGGGATTTTAATACAAATTATTCTCTACCTAGAAAAATAATATTGATGTGGGATAAACCATTTTATTATTTCAGTTTATTTCCAATAGCATTGCTAGAATGAGAGGGAATTCCTTGTAAGGAAATTACCATGGTAGATTGCACCATGGTTTGGAAGTGGATGTTTATTTTTAAAAATAAATTGTTGGGAGAACCATTAGTTACATGTTTAAAGAGATAATGATGTGGTATTTTCTCATGATAAATAGGGTTGGGTAAGCATCACTCTGATGTTTTTTTAGAAATAGAGCATTAGATCTGGTATTTGACAGCTTAACTACCATATGATTATGAAATTATTTGTGGTGTCTTTGGAATTTAGAAACACAAAACAACCTTTTTAATAAGACTGCATTGACATAGTAGGATATATGATGTTTTTTTACCGAAGGATTTTCTAAGATGATATTCTCTATGAAGGTGAGTTTTTAGTGTTCTATGTTTTTAGACTAGATATTATTATAAGGGAATTTTAATTTTGGTGATTTTTGGATGAGCCATTTTATAACTAATCATCGAAGAATAACTATAAGTGTAATAATTGTTTATTTTTTTACAAGGATAAAGGAATTATGGGTCCTTATGATGTCTCTTCCGTTTTCTAATGGGTTAGGGTCAAAAGTACCATGTTAAGAGGCAGTATAGAGGGTACACATTTTGTTTGAAATTTTATGGCCCTTGAAGAAAATAGTGTGACATTGATAAGAGTGTCTGATTTACCCCACAGAGAAGGTGTACATTCTGACAAAATATGTGCCTATAATTCAAGGTGTTTTCCTAGTTAGACTAACAATGTTAGACATTCCATTGAAGCTGGCTTCCTAAGTAAGAGGTGAAACATAGTTGGAGTAAGGGTTGGACAAGGTGTGTGTAAAAAAATGCGACTAGGTTTTTGGGGGTTTAATGATTAAATATTTCTTAATGAGATTAAATTTTCATTTTCTTCTTTCTTCTATTCTTGGAATCCATGGGTGCCTCCTCCCATGAATAACTGGTTACTTCTATTACACCTTGGATTCATGATAAATAATCCATACAATGCCACAATAAAGAATATTCAATTTCTATCTATACTAATCAATTATCTCATCATTCTGATTATGTCATACCTCATTTAGTTTTTCATGGAAATTTATATATAAGTGCAATCCTTTTTTCCATATTCTCAAGGTCTTCATTTTTTATTCATTTTTCCTATATCATAGTCGAATGTTGATCTTTTATTTGATGATATATCCATGATGGACCAATAATAGTTGGTCATATGTCTTCCTTTTATTGTCGAGTGATTTATTTATACACTATTGTGCTATGTGCCCAATTCTTGGGTGACACCTTATATTGGGGTCTGATCCTGGAATGAAATTGCTTGATATTGACCATGTAATTAAAAATACCATCAATGAATGATTGCAGGTTACATACATTGATTAATAAAAACCCCTCGAGAGGGTAAATTTTTTAGTCAAACCACTATGGGTGAATTTTTTAATTGGATACCTAAGAGTGTTCTCTTGTAGACCTTTCTTGGGATGTTAAATGTAAATTGTGTTATGAATTAAAATTCAATATGAGGTGAATTATAACTGAACAAACTAATAGGTGGGGATAGATAACAATTCCCGTAGACCGATCTATTTGATATCTTGTTAAAGCATGATATTACTAATTAGAATTCATTGTCCATGTAAGATAAGTAAAGGGTAGGCCTTATAAGATTAGACATTTTGGTAATCACATTTTCAGGTGAGGATTTGAATGATTTATATATGGTTAGACCTTTGGATAATTATATTTTTGAATAAATTCATTTTCCCATTTGTGTATAATTAGGGGCTTGGCCTTATAAGATGGCCATTCATTTAGACAACTTTTTATGTCAGGAGTAAATAAATTGTTCTTGGGGTTGACCAGTAAATATTAAATAATCCTGATTAAATGATATTGATTAAATGATTTTTTATTCTTGTTTGAGATTCATGATTAATGAAGTTCCCATATGAGTTGGTTAAAGTCAATACATCGGAATTCTCATATGCCTTGGGTCACATTCCGAGGCAATTTTCACTTGTTATTTTATTGCATTTGGCCATGGAAGGTTAAATGAATTTTATTAAATAGTATTGGTTGATATTGAATTATAATACGCCTCATGAGACACATGGATTCAATGAAAAATGTCATGGACATGATCAATCATTTTATACCTTTTTATGCCCAATTGATAGTTGGAATCCTCTTAAGGATTGCTGATATTAGACTTAAGAGGATGGATATCATATTCCAGTGTTTTTCATGGAAACCCTAGTAGTATCCCAAAGATAAACATTAAGGATTGAATATTATATTTCCTGTGATACATGAATTCATATGTGAATTTTATGGATACACTCAAAGCGTATTAACCATAATTCCAAGGTTTATAATTGCGCTCCCTCAGTACATTACCAAGGAAGGACTTGAGTTATAGAGATGTTATACCACACCTAGATCTATACATATGTTTTTAGGATCAATAAGGAAGAGATGATTGGGTGTTGATTACATTACACCTAAGGTGCGAATTGGATTCATAATTTGAAATACATGGATGGGATCATGTTCATAATTGATTAATGGATGAAATGAAATATTTGTTGTGTCTATGAAGACAAATGAATATTTTTTATTTGGCATTGTTTATTCTTTATAGATGACCAGTTAGGCATGTTTGTTAATATCATCATGGGGGATTCAATGAAACATGACAGGTTTCATGACATAAATATTACATAGGTATTAATTTTTACACATACTTATATGGTACATTGGGATTGCATTGGGTGTTGAAACATATTAAATAAATAAAATTGGATCATTAATTTAATGTGATTATAAAAGGTAGAAGCTTAAATGTTAAATCAATGAATTATTTATTAATTGAAATTTAATAAATTAATTGATTATAAATGGGAACCTGTAATTTAGTGGATGTTTAATTTTGAGTACATTTTTGCATTCTTATTATCACATCGTATGCACACTATTAAATATATTTACTGAATGAAATGAATAGAACATGGGTGATTTCTTACAGGTATTATATCTCACACCATATTCAATCCAACTTGAGTACCCAAAAAAATCCTTTGGTTGTAGGTATCGATAAGAAAAATCACCCTACTACCTACTTTTAATTATTATAAAGGATTATGGGAGAATGTGACTGAGATAAGGCACATGATTCAAGATGGGATACATTTGTTCTTTTTGTAAAATTTTCATGTATTTTGTATATTATATGGGAACATGTTTTGGATGCATTATAAGAGATATATGACATGTTCATCCTTTTTTATATGAGTTGAATTATAGTATTGATTAATTATAATAATTATGTTGTTTACTTCTTTTATGGTGATTTTAATACTTCAATTACTATTATGTTATTGATTCCACTATGCTACACTCTGGTGATGAGGGAATTCTCTCCCCACTGACACACCTAGGCCATCATTTCTTGTCAAAACAATTTTGATTATGGGGAGGTGAACATTGGGTCTCATGGAGAATGGTCTGAAAAAAAGTTTAGGGGTATGTAAATTGTGGCATTACATATATCCAATATTTAAAATTATAGGTACATGTGGTCATGATAAATATATATTGGTCGACACTGAGAAGTTAAGGGTCGTCATGTCTTACGATGTTCTAAAAAATGTTGTTGAGATTCAGAGAATCATGAGACTAGTATTATATTCATGAAACAGTATAGAATACTTGTCAATGTAGGAAATACTTCAAAAAATTCTCACCCTATGGGGGTAATGCTTTCTACAATTTCATACTGTAAGAGATGTTTTGATTTGATGAAGAAATGTTTAACCTCATAAACTTTAACGATTTAATAAGATGATTATTAGGTCTATAAGGATTATTTTATTTTAATTTGAATGGGGATATAATTTTTAATCATTCATTGTGAATATGTGGGGGCCTGCAGATACCATTGGATTAGTAATTATTACAAAAAATCCCAATACATGATATTCATCTGGTGGTTTTAGTTCATTCACTTAAATAAAGATCAAGCTATCTCTATGGGGAGAGTGATAAATATTATTTTGAAACATGATTTTATTTTATATTTTCTCCCCGAACTGATATGGACCTGATAGAATGAATGTGGGTTTAATACTTTCTGGATTTTTATTTAAAAGTAAACATTAATATCACAATGGGGAATTGAGGTGCTAATACCCTTTAAATAATTTTTCCCTCATATGTATAGAAATAATATAGTAATTAATGGAATATAATGGGACACTTTTTTAGGATGAATGTAGAATCAATGAAAGATTAAATAAATTATTTTAATTCTAGTATTGAGTTGAAACATTCATTTCATATGAAAATTCATTAAGAGAAGCTGTTTGATGAGGAGAGTTAGTATATCAATAGAATATATGATGGGGATGACCCTAGTGGGTATTAATTATCTAAAAAGGGTATCCACTATTTTTGAAATTATCATGTTTTTTATTTTGGATGTAAGGAAGGTGGTGTTATAGGATAATCACTGGTCGAAATGGGAATACATACCTTGAAACACCATGATATATTTTTACATAAAGCAAATTTTTTTTGGTTTATTAAAATTATGTGGGATCTTATAGACTTCCTTTCATGATTTTTAACATTATAAAAGATTAAATACAAGCATAAGAGACCATATGTCATTTTTCAGCCACTCACCACTCTAAAAAGGATGTTGGATATGATCTCCATCGACATTATTGAGAATTTACCTCATACGACTTACATAATGGATGTTATTTGGGTCTTGATTGGTTATCTAATTAATTCATCCCATTTGATTCTGATTGAATATGCTATTAATGTATAATATCAAAAAGGATTACATATTCGTGGAGGTTAGGAGACTATATTTTGTTCCATATACCATATTATATGATATGGATCTCATGTTAATGGATAATTTATAGAAAGTCTTCAACAGCAAAATGGGATGCAATATCAATCCTAACACACATACCAACCCCAAAAAATTGTAAAATAGAACAGAACTGTCAGATTCTATATGAAAAGCATCAGACATGTGATATAGATTTTGGTACCTTGTGGGAATCCCATTTGGAAGCAGTTGTGTTTTACTATAAGTATAGTTAATAATCCTCAATCAATGTCTCCCCACTTAAAGGGATAAATGTTGGGTTTTGCTGATTTACCCTTTACTAAACTACAGTGGGTGAGATTTTTTTGGTTTTCTTTAGCATAGTACATGAAACAAAAACAAACATTAATCCAAAAAATGTTAACAATGACTAATAAAATCATCCCAAAGACCTATGTTGTAATTTTTTTTCCATCTATCGGAATTCTCAGTCAGAATCTTGATTTTTCAAAAGGTGTTACCTTGGATGGGTGAACGATGGCTCAGGAAGTAAGAGAATCTATCCACAAGATAGGTGGTCCCATTTGTGATACTAAAATTATTCTAAAGGTTTAATAATAATACTAATTTCAGTATTTATTAATTATTATACAACACATGTTCCACATCTCATTGATAATGATATCTAACACATATCCCACACATGTGTTATAATGAAAGGATCATGAGAGGGAGCTCGATATGAAAATAAACAAACATTTAGTTTAAAAGAATAAATGTTAATATATATATATTTTTGGCATTCCCAACTAGTTTCTCGTTATTTTATTGTATAATAGGAGTGACACCGTTGACATGAAGGAATTGGAATCCTTAATGATGCAATATTGGACTAATATTTTTTCAATCCCTTCGACATTGGGAAACCATTGTCAGGAAAAAAGGGACTTGGATGGGAGTTATATTAAATCATGATTCCTTTATTAAGTGTTATTTGATTTATTTTAATATTTTACTAATTTAATTTTTTATTAAATTAGTACAAATTCTTCAAATGAGAGTTATTAAAAAACTAGTGTGTGATTGGTGGGTAGTGAATGGTTATTGGGAACTGAGAGGGAAATGTGAAAATACAAGGGGGATAGAATTAAAATTTTATCATAGTAGTTTTTAATAGATTGGTAATGAATACTCAAAAATTTTAGCCTCTCTATAAAATCATGTTTTCTATTTAGTGGATTAAGGGAGACATAAATAGTTTGTTCATAGTTTGGAAAATTATGAAGGAAAACTATGCGTCCTTTTAGAAACTTATATATTTTAAAATTAATACCTCTACATTAATATAATTAGTATATATTGACCTCTTATTTTCCTAACATAGATTACAAAGCTATACCATGTATTAACCACCACTCCCTCATCATTAATAGCTTAAATTTTTGTGATATTTTTGATAGGTTATTCAATAATTACTCATGAATGGGCATCATTTTCCTTATTCTGGATGTTTTATCCCATTTTCATTTAAATTAAATGTTCCACAAGGTCAATGTTACAAGGGTTTTGTGTTGGATAAATCTAATTTTGCATGTTTTTTTTATTTTCCATATATTATTATCTCAATAATGATCATCTTTCCTTCTGAAACAAGTTCCCCCCATATGCGATTGGTTAACATTGTTTAAAGGTAGGTTTCTTTTCATAAACCACATTAATTATCAAAAAAATTATTATTTATATAAATTTTAGACTTTATTGTATAAATAATTATTTATTTTGGTATTTTTTAGGATTGAGGTTGTCTCTCATTAATTTTTAAAACGCTTCCTTATAATTTTGTGAATGAAAATAATTTTCAAAGGATTTATTTATACATTGAAATTTTATATGATGTGTGAAATATTAATAGAGAGGCCTTTTAAACAGAATGAATTTTTCATAAAGTGTAGTATGCTCATTGGACCATGTGTTTCTAACCTGATAGACTAGTGTTACGTATCCCTATACAAGATCCCAAACCTACTAAAATTATCAGTCTTGGATTATTGTTGTAGTTCCATAGATGGGAATTTCCAAAACACCAGGAAATAACTTGTGTCTTGTATATTTGAATTTGATGTGAAGTCATGTGGCCAATGAAACCATGCTGCTATGCAAAGGAATAAACTCCTTATTGATTTTTCACATAGGTAAATTGACTAATAGTATATTAGTTGATATGAAGACATATGATTATTTTATCATGAAATAAATTTATATATTTACCATTGTTTTTGTATTATGGAAGAATTAAATTTATGGTTTTAGTATCATTAATTGTAAAAAATTTGGGTACTTTTTTTTCATTATTCTACAGGATGAATGATATCTTTCATATGGCTTATTGAAAACTAGATTATTTGTAATTATTTGACCGGATAGTTACCTTAATGAACATGATGGTATCTTATTGGGACATATTTTATTACTCCCATCATACCCAAAATGGGTTCATGTTGAATTTTATAGAGATATTGATGAAAATGATTAGTTTTGTATAAAGGTGGCAGATCTACTTTATAGTGGGACCCAAATTGGTTGTGGAGATACAGTAGGGAGTGGCAGCTTGTGTCAACAAATATTTATAGGAGTTTTTAATATTTTTTGGATGGGATTTATTTTATTTATTAAAAAACACTACATCGTTTCCATTATATTTTATGTCATTTAGTTTTTTAATTTTTTTTATATTTTAGTTGTTTAAAGGTTATTTGATATCATAGATTAAATTATCTATTGTATTTTATTTGGTGGAGTTGTTTTATTCTGGGATACTAATATAATGATTTATATTTATCATATTGTAGGGACATAAATTTACATGTTTTATAAAGGTTACTTTGGCATTGTGTTATGGAATCGCAAGTTGATTTAATATTAGAATCCATTTCCAATGTAAATTCATTGATAATTCAGATATTGTAACCAACATATCGGTATTGAGAAGACCATTACAGACATGTAATGAAATGTCTAGGGTGCTCATCAAAAGGGTTTTTTGGTTGGTTGTGATAATTTTCATATTGGAAACAATGAGTTTTAACAGACCATGGTTAGAAATTTTGGGGATATGTCTGGTTTTTGTGCTTGGGGAAAAAATCATTCCCAGGATAGCTTGTTTGTATGCATGAATGTTTAGGCAGACCACATGAATCCCAATGTCATGGATCTTTTCATCATGGGGTGGCAGATAGGTTTATCTAAAATTTAAGGATTGGAAGATCCCTACCATGGTAGATAGATGTTTTGGGAATCCTAGGGGAGTATTACACTATGCTAGCTAGAGGCCATGTCTTTGTGGTTCCTAGTCATGTTTTCTGAAATTATATGATTTTACCCTTTTGATTTATTAACAATTTAGTGAAATTTCTAACATTTATTCCCCATCCCCAACATCATCCACTCATGGATTACTCTATGGATTTTTCACCATCCCTCTTCGTTGGTTCCAAGTCCCGCATTCGTATATTCTATGATGGTTGGATGATTAGATTCCCTCCAATCTATTATTTCTTAATCCTTTTTTAATTCCACAAGAATTTAGCTTCATCCTGAAATACTAATGGATGTAGATTTAAAATCTATAATTTTGTTTTATTTTAATAATAGGTATTTGAATTTCATGGTCATGGTGTGGACATACATTTTCTAAGTTGTAGTTTTGGCATTGAAGGTGATGTTTAGTGTTTGAATTCTACAAGGTTTTTATTGATGTTTATATATAAATTACATTAAATTACATGTTATGAATTTATTAAATGTTTTAATTTATTCCTTATGAATTATAAATATACGTAGTACCTTTAATGGAATTCAAAATTTATTTTTTTGAAGGAGTTTTGTATTTTTAATTAAAATGAATTTATAGGGATTTGAAATTAATATTTCAAAATTTAGATTCTGAGAATTCCATGGGGTTTATATAAATTTTTAACTTCTTATTTAATTATAAATATTAATTATTTACAGGGATCGTCATATTTTTTGGATTTTAACAGACTATTATGTTATTTTAATGTGGTTTTTGATAAATATGTTGTTTGAGTGACATGTTACAATTTTTTAAAAATTTAATGGTATCATAGTGTTTTATTAGTGATTTCTATGAAAATTGTTGATATTACGAATTCAATACCAAGTGGTGTTTGAGAATTTTTTATGGGATGTATTAAAATGAGATTTAAAAATCCTTAAATGGTTCTTAATATTATATAATTTTTTTTGGAATATATGTTTATAATTTATTAATGAATTTACTTATTATTTTGAGAGACTATTTTGTGTTCAGGGTTATATTATTTGGTGTATATAAATCTTATGTCCCTAATGGGGATGTTTTATATAGTTAATACATTATTAGATTATTTGAGATGGATTAAATTAAGATGGTATATTTCTTATAATGTTTTTAGTGGTGAGATAAGGTTTATTTCAAGATGAATTATTATTCCACGTGTTGATTTTCTTATGGAATAATCTCACCTACATTGATTGATAGTGTGGAATCATTTGTAGATAAATTTGTGTTATGTATGGATGTTATGATAGGTAGATATGTTCAAAATTAATAGTTCCCTATGAATGTTGATCCCACTTAGGTTTTGTTTATACTAGGATTAGTGTGATTGAAATGTAAGAAAATACAGTTGTTCCGGTTTTACATAGTTGCCTGGTGAGTGATCAGATGATAAAACCTATATACCATTCATGATAGATATAAGGTTATTTCATGTGTTGATTTGTTATTGTTAGATATTATTTTTGGATTTCACCATTAATGAATGATTTATATCCACATTATTTTACTTGATGACAAGAAAATATTGGTTGGGGTTTGACTTTCATTATGAAACATTTATATTTAGTCGAATGAGATTCTTTTTTCTTGGTTTTTTAGAATGATTATATTTTTAAAGGGACTATAATTTATTTTGAAACAATTATTTTAAAAGGAAGTGATTTCATTTTATTAATGTAATTTGTAAAGAGTTTGTTGTAAAATATTAATATATTTATCTTATTTTCATTTGTAATATGAATTTATTATTTCCATGGTTTCAAAAAAATTATAAATTAAGTAATTAATTATTTCATTGATTTTTTATGATCCGGTTTTAGGAGAGTTGTGAATGTTTGTTAAAGTATTTACTTTGTGTTTTTGTAAATTAAGGAGATGAAATATGTTACATGATTCCATTATATTTTAATTTATATAAAGTAATATATAATAATTTCAATTATTTGATAAAATTAGTAAAATAAACAGTTTGAAAACGTAATTTCACAAACTCCTTGGTGAGATCATTCGATGAATGTTTCTATCACTCCTTAAATGTCCACTATTATTTATGTTTCTATGAAATAGTCCTATATATAAATGGTTTATAATACATTGTTTTAGTTTGTTTTTCCTCTAGGTACATTGATAGACATGTGGGTGCAGTGAGTGAGCAAGGGTGATGAGGATATATTTGGGTGATAGATCATGTTACTATGTTATTTTATTTTCTATTACATGGTTGTATCAACTATTTGAATTATTTGTTTTATTTATTACTAGATTCCATTTATACTGGACTTTTGATAATGTGTGTGTTGTATTTATGATGATTGGAGTAATTTATATATTTATATGATTCCATATTTTTTTTAATTATTTTGTATATGATCATATATCAAGTACGGTAATATAACATTTTAATACGTTAATATAGATTATAGATATATTTTTGTTTGATAATGATTTTATATGTGGCTAAAATTATTCTAGTGATTATAATCATAATAACCACGAAATATTTTCATTCCAATGGGGATCATGGATTCCCCTAATGCCTTTGTACAATCTAGTTTAGGTGATGTTCCAGGTCTCCTTGATATGCGTCATTATAAAAAGTAATATAACCTTGGTTATGATAAGGGACTATGTTTTATAATCATTTTCTAGTTATTGGGGGTGTATTTTAGTGTGGATATAAGCTTTTTTGGACTTATGATTTGGGTGTTTGGAAATTATACCAACCATATTACCTCATTGATTATTAAGATTCACAGGGAAATTTGGATTTTTGTTATGTGTTAATTAATCCAATTAGGATTTGATTTTAGATTTTCGCATTTTCAAACTTATTATAAAAAATCTAGGCTCTATAGTGATATTTCATAGTATACATTGATGAGAACGAATAGGGAATTAGGGTAGTGAGGAATGATTAAATGTATTGAAATACCCTATATTAAAAAAGAGCTTGATTTTATAAAAATCATTCGAGGATATGTCATAGATACTTCATTTTCCCTCATTCCACTCAAATAAGACAAGAATAGTTCTATATCCAGTTTTTATTTAGAACTAATTCATAGTGTTTTATTTCTTGTGATTATCCAAAATGGGAAAAATTGATGGGTGTATTATGATATATTGTCATTGTATAAATAATTTTTGTGGGAATTCAGATGTGATCTAGATAATTAAAATGTTGTGAAACTTGTTTTATGTATGAAAATTGTATTTAATAGGAAATAAATAATTGGAGATTATTTCTAAAATGAATAAAGTTTTCAAAAAAATCATTTTGGGAGTGGTTTATTTAGAGGTTTCATAATGAAATAATTTTGGTGTAAATATATAGGATGATTGAATTGTTATGGATTTTGACGCTCTTGGAGATTTTTTCATGGAGGGTCAGATTTATTGTGAAATCTACGAAACCTATCTTGAAAAAAGTAATGGTTTCGATGTTTTGAAACATTTTTAAGGGTGAACAATTTTGATATGGAAATTTTATATAAATATGAATGATTTAAATTAAAAAAAAAGTTGTGTAACACCCCAACCCTTGTTACCCAGAGATGGTGCAGTATTACATAAATTTTCATAATCACAAGAGATCAAGTCTTGAATGACTGATTAGTTTTGTAGCCTTGGAAGTACTAGACAACTACATAAGATTTACATTACATCATTAAAAAACATTGTGTCCCATTTGAACACACTCATATCTTTTTTCTATCCATATATTTTTATCACAATATACTTCCTCACATCCTGGGAAAAAGAAAACATAATAAAGGGCTGAGATCAGATGCTCTGTAAGGTTAAAAATATTGACAAAACTATCATAAATAAGTATAAACATCTAAAGAAATTTATAACTCTAAATCAAAATCCTTTTCAACGAAAAATTCATCATATTATTGAAATGATAAATCAAATAATTTCATTTAATTATTCACATGGATATTCGACTAGTGAAATAATCACATGTTATGTCAATATCTAATTTCATAATGATGGAAGGCATAGTGTCAGACACCAAAACCACATAGTCGAGGCCTCATGCCAAGACTACAAATAAGATTTTATTAAGTACATATTCCAAGACACTACTTTGTCTCATTATACCTACCAATGCATCGAGGAGATATAGAAGTATCCACCCATCACTTACTATGTCCAATGCATTCCTCATATAAAAATGTTGAAACATAACATAAACATTCGTACTAAAATTAGAATAATAAATTTTAAAAATTTAACCATAATCCATTAGTGGTATATAAATAACACATATATAGTCAAAAATATCACAAAACCTTCAAGACAGTATGAAAGACTGTATCATAATAAATAATTTAAAACAAGTATAAAATCCATCAATGGATGTTGAAAAATATTAAATCAAAATAATTTGAGAGAAATATATTTTTCTTTTATGAAATCATTTAAAACTCTCATGATTTTAAAGGAAGAAATTTAAAAGAGAGTTTTGAATCAAATTGTTCCATAAAAATTTGAAACTTTTGGAAGGAATAAACATTTTAAAACAATCATGTCTATAAAAATAAATCCTTAATATTATTTTTAAAACATGAAAATTAATTAAAAAGAATTAGAAAAATAAATAATTAGAACATTTAAAATGGTGATCTCTATAAAGAGTCTATTCCACAAAAAAATTAATTAATTTTTTAAATCATTTTTATGAAACATGGATATGAATGATAAAAATGTCTTAGTAAGTACTTACACATAATCAATCTTGGATAATAATGAAATTGAAAAATTAACACTTACCTTGTACTTTACTTTAGTCATAAGTACTTTTACCCTCCTATATAATGACCATAGTATGTTACAATGTTATAACAAAACCATATTAATATTTAAGATATAATAATTGATTATATTATGGCTTTATACTTCCTATTTTACAATAATTTATATGTTAAAATTGTATTTAGGGTAATAATTGCTTTCTTTATCATACATGTTTTAATTTGTTATTCTTGATCATGTAACTTATATCATGATTTTATTTATTCCAGAATATAAGAAAATATTTATGTATCATATATATTTAGAATATATGTATGTATAATAGAGAGATATATGACATGGAAAACACTATTTATGGAGACGGTAGGCCATACATTTGCATAAATTCCGTTTCCATTTTCATATCATATTCAACAGAATTCAGGGAATGAGAAATATGTAATTACATATATATATATATATATTTCATATAGAATTATTATTCATATATTACATACTTATTAATAATATATATATTTATAATCATTGTTGAATGGTGAACGTGGAAATGAATCTCATCACATCATGGAGACTGTAAGTCGTACGTATGCACGAGCGATGATATCATTCTATTAATGGTGAAATGTTATATAATTGGATGCTATATAATATATATATATACATATATAATTATTAACATGATATATTTATTATTTACATCAATTATACTCATTATTATACCAATCCAAATAATGAAGTGTTGAATAACAAACTACACCATTACGTGGAGAAGTTAAGCCATACATACGCATGTATGGTGACTTTGAAATTAATAATATGGATATAATAATGAATATAGTTGTACCATATTTATAATAAAATCAAATTATGTAGAAGGTACTGGAGTTATTACTTTGGTATGGAATCCAAAAAGAAAGAGGAAGTGGAAGAGGAAAAGAACATTGAAAGAGGTGATTAAATTATTATTTTTTATTCTGGTTCTTCTTTTGGATTTGATCAAAATGGGTCCTTAGGTAGGATTTCTTATAAAAGAAATGCCTTTAGGATTAAGTGAGGTTAGTTGGGTAGATTTTTTAGTATGGTTTGGCTGATCCAAATGGATTTGGAGGGGTGTTTTGGAGTGAAGGGGAAGTGCTGTTTTATAAGATAGGTGAGAGTCACTTTAAGAAAAGCCTGAAATATTAATTTATTATAAAATGATATTAGGCTTATAATGGAAAAAAGATTTATTTGGGGAATAAGGTGGGGCTGGGTCAATAACCTCTCAACCAATAGGTTTTAGAAAGGTTTAGCTCACCATAATAATATTATCTTTTATATTTAACTCTTAGTTAAATAGTTTAACTTTAACCATGTATTCATGTATTGTTATAATAAATGGTTAGTAAACATATTATAAAAAGATATGGGAACCCCATGTGGTTAATTATTGATATATATAACCTTATCTAATTCTTTTGGCCAAACCATATATTTTTTGGAATAATATATCATTTAAAAATATTGTATTGTTTTAAAAACCCATTTATCTCAATGTTGACACTATTTAGTATTTGGTTTTTTTGAAATAAAAAAAAATTGATTACTTGGATAAAAATAAATTAAATCAATCCTAAAATTCCATATTAAAATATAAAATTATTTCAGTGCATGAAAAGTCTACATTTAAATTTATTTGGAAATTTATAATATCAATTATTGTAATCATTCATTAATAAGGTAATTACTGCATCATCTTTGTGTCATAAGTAAATTTAAATATTTTTTTGGTCTAAAAATTATAAATAAAATGCCATTATTTGGGAAATAATTTTATATTTCTAATTAATAATTATAGTTGAGTTTATTCTATGTATAACCCAATATTAAAAAAGATATAGTTATTAAAATGATAATTCAGCACGTCTAACTTTTCATTAAATAAAATAATAATAAACATCCTAATCTATTAAAAGTGGATCAAAGAGGATCATATATAATTACTAAGGTTTATTTAGTCAAAATACACTTATCCAATAGAATTAGGATTTGTGTTGGGGTAATTTGAATATAATCCTTACCTTTAATTACCATATTTACATTTGATCGTGGTAAAATAAATTCAAAATATACTATTCACCAAAATTCATTTTCATTTTATTGAACAAAATTTTACATTTTAATGTCAAACATGTCTTTAATATCTTTGAAATTCAATTTAATAAAGCTATAAAATTTTGTTTTATGCAAATTTGTAAATGTGCATAGAAGGTTGGTAAAAAATGTTAAAAATGTTTAATAAAATTTTATAAGTCTAATCTTTTTATAAAATTAATCCAATGAATTTAATTGAACTAATATATTTATTATGTATATATTTTTTATTTTTAATAAATATTTAATTATAAATATTTATTTAAATGAAAATGTCAGTTTTTATCTATAACGTAGTGTTTTTAACTATTCTTTAAAAAGTGAATGTTTTCAAAAAAAATACAAAAAATTCACCCTAAGATAATTTTAAAATTTTAAATCCAAAATTGATGTCTATTTTACCAAATTAAAACCATAAAAGTTTTATTAATTAATTTAAAATTAATTCCCGTTGTCAAAACTGGAAAGCGGGGTTTTGAGAAGTAAAAACTATCAAAAGATTCATAAGTGTTTATGTCCAATGTGAATATGAAATTACATACAATGACATAAATTATAATAAATGATATAAATATAATCTAATTATACTTTTAAACAACTCAAATTTATAATTTAACACTATAAATTATTTCGATTAAATATGTTGTTTTCAATTAAAATTTAGTATTTTCACTATTTATGAAAATATTTAAGTTATCAGAGAAGTACCAAAAATTTAACCAAATAAATTATTATTTCCCTATTCTATAGAAGAAGTTTTATTTTATCAAATTTAATATATAAATGTTCGAAATATTTTTTTTAAATGGGTTTTCCATTAAAAGGTTTTAAATTTCATTTTTTTTAAAATATAAATATTTTATCTGAAAAATTTAATTTCTTATTCTTTTATGTATAAGAAACATATAAAGTGGCTGTTAAAATTATTGGGTGTATATAAAATTCAAAATTTATTTAATATTATTCACAATTGTATCTTGAACAACTAGTTTAAAATTTTTTGGTTTGCTCGATCTCATTGTCACGTGATGTGCATGCTATTGAATTAAATTAAAGAGATAACATAATATGAAATAATAGGTTCTAACAGTCTCCCCTCCTTCAAAAAATTGTGTCCTATCAATTTGAAATTGTTCTTCGAAAATAAAAGGTTGAAAATTGAGAATAACTTTGTTGAAACCCCACATAAAAAATAGGGTTACTAAAATTTAGTCTTAATAAGTGGGAAAGGGAAATTAAACTGTCACTACCAAATTAGGGTTCCAAATAGGAGAAAATTTTGGGAAATAATAGAAACGTAATTGGAGGAAAAATTAAAATATATATAGGGAGTTATTGAGGACATCAATCACCAAAAAGTGAAAAATAACAGGAAAATTGAGGTCCTCAAAGCCATAAATATATCATCAGTTTGACAAAATACATGGTATTAGGATAACAAATTTTGGGGTTTCAGATCATTTACCTAATTTTTAAGAATTAATTTCTTCATATAATAATAAAATAATAATATTTGATAGGTTGAGTTCCATCCATTAAATAATATTTTCCACAAACTCATATTTATCTCCAAAATATAATAGAAATAAAAAATACTCTATTAAACCTATTCATATAAGGTTTAAAAAATATAATTTTATAATTCATCATTCATAGTATCTTAGAAAAATTACATTATACAATCCAAGGCATTACGTAGGGAAATAATAGGTGATTCACCCTTGTCTCCCTTCAGTTGCGGGTTTAAGTCTTGCTACCTTGCCAAATGTGATGGGTTGTCATCCGACCTTTAGGTTTTCCTTAAATGAAACTCCAAAAATAATATTAAGAAATGTTTTAACCATAAACCATTATATCCAATTTCCATCTTAATCCATTACAATGTTTATACATATCCAAAATACTTGTTTCCATAATCATAGTCCAAACATATATAAGGAAGTTCAAAATAAGATAATGAATATCTCTTTTATCACAAAAAAACATGTGAGTACCTTCATCATTTATGGTATTGTAACATGGTAAAAACATAAATTAATATAAAAAGTTATTAATTACATTCATGATCCCTTATTCCTTATAGTATAAAAGATATATTACTTATATCCAAAAAATTTAAATACTCCAACAATGATGAAATAAATAAACCATTAATATGTTCCAAGGCAGTCAATAATATCTAATATAATATATCCAAATCAACCATCTCTTATTTAAAAATCACTACCTCATTTTCAATACCATATTAAGGGTTATCATTCATTTAAAAATTTATTTTCCAAAAACATTAACTTGTTTTTGAGTCACTTTAAATAGTACCATATATTCCTTAATCCTAAATGAAATAATACTGCAGTACAATCCTTATACACTCTATAATTAATATAATTTTAACATCATTAAAAAAATACTCAAAAGAAACAATTATTTAACAATGACGTATAATCACTAATCATTCTTCTTTATCTTCAGTAGTTTCTTAACATGATTATTAACAAATAGCATCATTCGAGGATTACTCTGATGATTTGGACATCGATCCACATAGTGCCCCAACACCAAATAGATGAATCATTCTAAATTTGAAAACATTTTCATACACTTACTGTCATGTACTTGGTTTCCTTTTTCGACACTTATAAGAAACTCTCATTACCTTCATTAATTTACCAATGTCATTCATTCCACAATTATCACATGTGGGAAAATCTTTCTTTCCATTCTTTCAATTATCACATGTGGGAAAATCTCTCTTTTCATAAAGTGTAGTATGCTCATTGGACCATGTGTTTCTAACCTGATAGACTAGTGTTACGTATCCCTATACCAGATCCCAAACCTACTAAAATTATCAGTCTTGGATTATTATTGTAGTTCCATAGATGGGAATTTCCAAAACACCAGGAAATAACTTGTGGCTTTTATATTTTAATTTGATGTGCAGTCATGTGACCAATGAAACCATGCTGCTATGCAAAGGAATAAACTCCTTATTGATTTTTCACATAGGTAAATTGACTAATAGTATATTAGTTGATATGAAGACATATGATTATTTTATCATGAAATAAATTTATATATTTACAATTGTTCTTGTATTATGGAAGAATTACATTTATGGTTTTAGTATCATTAATTGCACAAAATTTGGGTACTTTTTTTCATTATTCTACAGGATGAATGATATCTTTCATATGGCTTATTGAAAACTAGAGTATTTGTAATTATTTGACCGGATAGTTCCCTTAATGAACATGATGGTATCTTATTGGGACATATTTTATTACTACCATCATACCCAAAATGGGTTCATGTTGAATTTTATAGAGATATTGATGAAAATGATTGGTTTTGTATAAAGGTGGAATATCTACTTTATAGTGGGACCCGAATTGGTTGTGGAGATACAGTAGGGAGGGGTAGCTTTTGTCAAAAAATATTTATAGGAGTTTTTAATATTTTTTGGATGGGATTTATTTTATTTATTAAAAAACACTACATCGTTTCCATTATATTTTATGTCATTTAGTTTTTTAACTTTTTTTTATATTTTAGTTGTTTAATGGTTTTTTGATATCATAGATTAAATTATATATTGTATTTTATTTGGTGGAGTTGTTTTATTATGGGATACTAATATAATGATTTATATTTATCATATTGTAGGGACATAAATTTACATGTTTTAGAAAGGTTACTGTGGCATTGTGTTATGGAATTGCAAGTTGATTTAATCTTAGAATCCATTACCAATGTAAATTCATTGATAATTCAGATATTGTAACCAACGTATGGGTATTGAGAAGACCATTACAGACATGTAATGAAATGTCTAGGGTTCTCATCAAAAGGGTTTTTTGGTTGGTTTGTGATAATGTTCATATTGCAAACAATGAGTTTTAACAGACCATGGTTAGAAATTTTGGTGATATGTCTGGTTTTTGTGCTAGGGGAAAAATTATTCCCAGGATAGGTTGTTTGTATGCATGAATGTTTAGGCAGACCACAGGAATCCCAATGTCATGGATCTTTTTATCATGGGGTGGCAGATAGGTTTATCTAAAATTTAAGGATTGGAAGATCCCTACCAAGGTATATATATGTTTTGGGAATCCTAGGGGAGTATTACACTATGCTAGCTAGAGGCCATGTCTTTGTGGTTCCTAGTCATGTTTTCTGAAATTTTATGATTTTACCCTTTTGATTTATTAACAATTTAGTGAATTTTCTAACATTTATTCCCCATCCCCAACATCATCTACTCATGGATTACTCTATGGATTTTTCACCATCCCTCTTCGTTGGTTCCAAGTCCCGCATTCTTATATTCTATGATGGTTGGATGATTAGTTTCCCTCCAATCTATTATTTCTTAATCCTTTTTTAATTCCACGAGAATTTTGCTTCATCCTGAAATACTAATGGATGTATATTTAAAATCTCTAGTTTTGTTTTATTTTAATAATAGGTATTTGAATTTCATGGTCATGGTGTGGACATAAATTTTCTAAGTTGTAGTTTTGGAATTGAAGGTGATGTTTAGTGTTTGAATTCTACAAGTTTTTTGTTTTTGTTTCTATATAAATTACATTAAATTACATGTTATGAATTTATTTAATTTTTTAATTTATTCCATATGAATTATAAATATATGTAGTACCTTTAATGGAATTCAAAATTTATTTTTTTGAAGGAGTTTTGTATTTTTAATTAAAATGAATTTATAGGGATTTGAAATTAATATTTCAAAATTTTGATTCTGAGAATTCCATGGGGATTATATAAATTCTTAACTTCTTATTTAATTATAAATATTAATTATTTACAAGGATCATCATATTTTTTGGATTTTAACAGACTATTATGTTATTTTAATGTGGTTTCTGATAAATATGTTGTTTGAGTGACATGTTACAATTTTTTAAAAATTTAATGGTATCATAGTGTTTTATTGGTGATTTCTATGAAAATTGTTGATATTATGAATTCAATTCCAAGTGGTGTTTGAGAATTTTTTATGGGATGTATTAAAATGAGATTTAAAAATCCTTAAATGGTTCCTAATATTATATAAATTTTTTGGAATATATGTTTATAATTTTTTAATGAATTTACTTATTATTTTGAGAGACTATTTTGTGTTCAGTGTTATTTTATTTCGTGTATATAAATCTTATGTCCCTAATGGGGATGTTTTATATAGTTAATACATTATTAGATTATTTGAGATGGATTAAATTAAGATGGTATATTTCTTATAATGTTTTTAGTGGTGAGATAATGTTTATTTCAAGATGAATTATTATTCCACGTGTTAATTTTCTTATGGAATAATCTCACCTATATTGATTGATAGTGTGGAATCATTTGTAGATAAATTTATGTTATGGATGGATGTTATGATAGGTAGATATGTTCAAAATTCATAGTTCCCTATGAATGTTGATCCCACTTAGGTTTGGTTTATACTAGGATTAGTGTGATTGAAATGTAAGATAATACATTTGTTCCGGTTTTACATAGTTTCCTGGTGAGTGATCAGATGATAAAACCTATATACCATTCATGATAGATATAAGGTTATTTCATGTGTTGATTTGTTATTGTTAGATATTATTTTTTGATTTCACCATTAATGAATGATTTATATCCACATTATTTTACTTGATGACAAGAAAATATTGGTTGGGGTTTGACTTTCATTATGAAACATTTATATCTAGTCGAATGAGCTTCTTTTATTTTTTTGGGGTTTTTAGTATGATTATATTTTTAAAGGGACTATAATTTATTTTGAAACAATGATTTTAAAAGGAAGGGATTTCATTTTATTAATGTAATTTGTAAAGAATTTTTTGTAAAATATTAATATATTTATCTTATTTTCATTTGTAATATGAATTTATTATTTCCATGGTTTCAAAAAAATTATAAATTAAGAAATTAATTATTTCATTTATTTTTTATGATCATGTTTTAGGAGAGTTGTGAATGTTTGTTAAAGTATTTACTTTGTGTTTTTGTAAATTAAGGAGATGAAATATGTTACATGATTCCATTATATTTTAATTTATATAAAGTAATATATAATAATTTCAATTATTTGATAAAATTAGTAAAAGAAACATTTTGCAAACGTAATTTCACAAACTCCTTGGTGATATCATTCGATGTATGTTTCTATCACTCCTTAAATGTCCACTATTATTTATGTTTCTATGAAATGATCATATATATAAATGGTTTATAATACCTTGTTTTAGTTTGTTTTTCTTCTAGGTACATTGATAGACATGTGGGTGCAGTGAGTGAGCAAGGGTGATGAGGATATATTTGGGTGATAGATCATGTTACTATGTTATTTTATTTTCTATTACATGGTTGTATCAACTATTTGAATTATTTGTTTTATTTATTACTAGATTCCATTTATACTGGACTTTTGTTAACGTGTGTGTTGTATATATGATGATTTGAGTAATTTATATATTTAAATGATTCCATATTTTTTTTAATTACTTTGTATATGATCATATATCAAGTACGGTAATGTAACATTTTAATACGTTAATATAGATTATAGATATATTTTTATTTGATAATGATTTTATATGTGGGTAAAATTATTCTAGTGATTATAATCATAATAACCATGAAATATTTTCATTCCAATGGGGATGATGGATCCCCCTTATGCCTTTGTACAATATAGTTTAGGTGATGTTCCAGGTCTCCTTGATATACGTCATTATAAAAAGTAATAGAACCTTGGTTATGATAAGGGACTATGTTTTATAATCATTTTCTACTTATTTGGGGTGTATTTTAGTGTTGATATAAGATTTTTTGGACTTATGATTTGGGTGTTTGGAAATTCTACCAACCATATTACCTCGTTGATTATTAAGATTCACTGGGAAATTTGTATTTTTGTTATGTGTTAATTAATCCAATTAGTATTTGATTTTAGATTTTCGTATTTTCAAACTTATTATAAATAATCTAGGCTCTATAGTGATATTTCATAGTATACATTTATGAGAACGAATAGGGAATTAGGGTAGTGAGGAATGATTAAATGTATTGAAATACCATATATTAAAAAAGAGCTTGATTTTATAAAAATCATTAGAGGATATGTCATAGATACTTCATTTTCCCTCATTCCACTCAAACAAGACAAGAATAGTTCTATATCCAGTTTTTATTTAGAACTAATTCATAGTGTTTTATTTCTTGTGATTATACAAAATGGGAAAAATTGATGGGTGTATTATGATATATTGTCATTGTATGAATAATTTTTGTGGGAATTCGGATGTGATCTAGACAATGAAAATGTTGTGAAACTTGTTTTATGTATAAAAATTGTATTTAGTAGGAAATAAATAATTGGATATTATTTCTAAAATGAATAAGGTTTTCAAAAAAATCATTTTGGGAGTGGTTTATTTCGAGGTTTCATAATGAAATAATTTTGGTGTAAATATATACGATGATGGAATTGTTATGGATTTTGACGCTCTTGGTGATTTTTTCATGGAGGGTCAGATTTATTGTGAAATCTACGAAACCTATCTTGAAAAAAATAATGGTTTCGATGTTTTGAAACATTTGTAAGGGTGAAAAATTTTGATATGGAAATTTTATATAAATATGAATGATTTAAATTAAAAAAAAGTTGTGTAACACCCCAACCCTTGTTACCCAGAGTTGGTGCAGTATTACATAAATTTTCATAATCACAAGAGATCATGTCTTGAATGACTGATTAGTTTTGTAGCCTTGGATGTACTAGACAACTACATAAGATTTACATTACATCATTAAGAAAACATTGTGTCCCATTTGAACATACTCATATCTTTGTTCTATCCATATAGTTTTATCATAATATACTTCCTCACATCCTGGGAAAAAACATAATAAAGGGCTGAGATCAGATGCTCTGTAAGGTTAAAAATATTGAGAAAACTATCATAAATAAGTATAAACATCTAATGAAATTTATAACTCTAAATCAAAATTCTTTTCAATGAAAAATTCATCATAATATTGAAATGATAAATCAAATAATTTCATTTAATTATTCACATGGATATTCGACTAGTGAAATAATCACATGTAATGTCAATATCTAATTTCATAATGATGGAAGGCATAGTGTCAGACACCAAAACCACATAGTCGAGGCCTCATGCCAAGACTACAAATATGATTTTATTAAGGCCATATTCCAAGACACTACTTTGTCTCATTAGACCTACCAATGCATCGAGGAGCTATAGAAGTATCCACCCATCCCTTACTAAGTCCAATGCATTCCTCATATAAAAATGTTGAAACATAACATAAACATTCGTACTAAAATTAGAATAATAAATTTTAATAATTTAACCATAAACCATGAGTGGTATATAAATAACACATATATAGTCAAAAATATCACAAAAACTTCAATAAAATATGGAAGACTGTATCATAATAAATAATTTAAAACATGTATAAAATCCATCAATGGATGTTGAAAAATATTAAATCAAAAAAATTTGAGAGAAATATATTTTTCTTTTATGAAATCATTTAAAACTCTCATGATTTTAAAGGAAGAAATTTAAAGGAGATTTTTGAATCAAATTGTTCCATAAAAATTTGAAACTTTTGGAAGGAATAAACATTTTAAAACAATCATGTTTATAAAAATAAATCCTTAATACTATTTTTAAAACATGGAAATTATTTAAAAAGAATTAGAAAAATAAATAATTAGAACATTTAAAATGGTGATCTCTATAAAGAGTCTATTCCACAAAAAATTAAATTTTTTTTTGAAATGATTTTTATGAAACATGGATATGAATGATAAAAATGTCTTAGTATGTACTTACACATAATCAATCTTGGATAATAATGAAATTGAGAAATTAACACTTATATTGTACTTTACTTTAGTCATAAGTACTTTTAACCTCCTGTATAATGACCATAGTATGTTACAAAGTTATAAAAAACAATATTAATATTTAAGATATCATAATTGATTACATTATGGATTTATACTTCCTATTTTACAATAATTTATATGTTAAAATTGTATTTCGGGTAATAATTGCTTTCTTTATCATACATGTTTTAATTTTTTATTCTTGATCATGTAACTTATATCATGATTTTATTTATTCAAGAATATAAGAAAATATTTATGTATCATATATATTCATAATATATGTCTGTATAATAGAGAGATATATAACATGGAAAACACTATTTATGGAGACGGTAGGCCATACATTCGCATAAATTCCGTTTCCATTTTCATATCATATTCAACAGAAGTCAGGGAATGAGATATATGTAATTACATATATATATATATATTTCATATAGAATTATTATTCATATATTACATACATATTAATAATATATATATTTATAATCATTGTTGAATGGTGAACATGGAAATGAATCTCATCACATCGTGGAGACTGTAAGTCGTACGTATGCACGAGCGATGATATCATTCTATTAATAGTGAAATGTTATGTAATTTTATGCTATATAATATATATATATATACATATATAATTATTAACATGATATATTTATTATTTACATCAATTATACTCATTATTATACCAATCCAAATAATGAAGTGTTGAATAACAAACTACACCATTACGTGGAGAAGTTAAGCCATACATACGCATGTATGGTGACTTTGAAATTAATAATATGGATATAATAATGAATATAGTTGTACCATATTTATAATAAAATAAAATTATGTAGAAGGTACTGGAGTTATTACTTTAGTATGGAAGCCAAAAAGAAAGAGGAAGTGGAAGAGGAAAAGAACTTTGAAAGAGGTGATTAAATTATTATTTTTTATTCTGGTGCTTCTTTTGGATTTGATCAAAATGGTTCCGTAGGTAGGATTTTTGATAAAAGAAATGCCTTTAGGTTTAAGTGAGGTTAGTTGGGTAGATTTTTTAGTATGGTTTGGCTGATCCAAATGGATTTGGAGGGGTGTTTTGGAGTGAAGGGGAAGTACTGTTTTATAAGATAGGTGAGAGTCACTTTAAGAAAAGCCCGAAATATTAATTTATTATAAAATAATATTATGCTTATAATGGAAAAAAAGATTTATTTGGGGAATAAGGTGGGGCTGGGTCGATAACCTCTCAACCAATAGGTTTTAGAAAGGTTTAGCTCACCATAATAATATTATCTTTTATATTTAACTCTTATTTAAATAGTTTAACTTTAACCATGTATTCATGTATTGTTATAATAAATGGTTAGTAAACATATTATTAAAAAGATATGGGAACCCCATGTGGTTAATTATTGATATATATAACCTTATCTAATTCTTTTGGCCAAACCATATATTTTTTAGAATAATATATCATTTAAAAATATAGTATTGTTTTAAAAATCCATTTATCTCAATGTTGACACTATTTAGTATTTGGTTTTTTTGAAAGAAAAAAAAAATTGATTACTTGGATAAAAATAAATTAAATCAATCCTAACATTCCATATTAAAATATAAAATTATTTCATTTCATGAAAAGTCTAAATTTAAATTTATTTGGATATTTATAATATCAATTATTGTAATCATTCATTAATAAGGTAATTACTGCATCATCTTTGTGTCATAAATAAATTTAAATATTTTTTTGGTTTAACAATTATAAATAAAATACCATTATTTGGGAAATCATTTTAAATTTCTAATTAATAATTATAGTTGAGTTTATTCTATGTATAACCCAATATTAAAAAAGATATAGTTATTAAAATGATAATTCAACACTTCTAACTTTTCATTAAATAAAATAATAATACACATCCTAATCTATTAAAAGTGGATTAAAGAGGATCATATATAATTACTAAGGATTATTTAGTCAAAATACACTTATCCAATAGAATTAGGATTTGTTTTGGGGTAATTTGAATATAATCCTTACTTTTAATTACCATATTTACATTTGATCGTGGTAAATTAAATTCAAAATATACTATTCACTAAAATTCATTTTCATTTTATTGAACAAAATTTTACATTTTAATGTCAAACATGTCTTTAATATCTTTGAAATTCAATTTAATAATGCTAAAAAATTTTGTTTTATGCAAATTTGTAAATGTGCATAGAAGGTTGGTAAAAGATGTTAAAAATGTTTAATAAAATTTTATAAGTCTAATCTTTTTATAAAATCAATCCAATGAATTTAATTGAACTAATATATTTATTATGTAAATATTTTTTATTTTTAATAAATATTTAATTATAAATATTTATTTAAATGAAAATGTCAGTTCTTATCTATAACGTAGTGTTTTTAACTATTCTTTAAAAAGTGAATGTTTTCAAAAAAAATACAAAAATTTCACCCTAAGAGAATTTTAAAATTTTAAATCCAAAATTGATGTCTATTTTACCAAATTAAAATCATAAAAGTTTTATTAATTAATTTAAAATTAATTCCCGTTGTCAAAACCAGAAAGCGGGGTTTTGAGAAGTAAAAACTATCAAAAGATTCATAAGTGTTTATGTCCAATGTGAATATGAAATTACATAGAATGACATAAATTATAATAAATGATATAAATATAATCTAATTATACTTTTAAACCACTCAAATTTATAATTTAACACTATAAATATTTTCGATTAAATATGTTGTTTTCAATTAAAATTTAGTATTTTCACTATTTATGAAAATATTTAAGTTATCAGAGAAGTACCAAAAATTTAACCAAATAAATTATTATTTCCCTATTCTATAGAAGAAGTTTTATTTTATCAAATTGAATATATAAATGTTCGAAATATTGTTTTTAAATGGGTTTTCCATTAAAAGGTGGTAAATTTCATTTTTTTTAAAAAATACTTATTTTATCTGAAAAAATTAATTTCTTCTTCTTTTATGTATAAGAAACATATAAAGTGGCTGTTAAAATTATTGGGTGTATATAAAATTAAAAATTTATTTAATATTATTCACAATTGTATCTTGAACAACTAGTTTAAAATTTTGTGGTTTGCTCGATCTCATTGTCACGTGATGTGCAAGCTATTGATTTAAATTAAAGAGATAACATAATATAAAATCATAGGTTCTAACAGTCTCCCCTCCTTAAAAAAATTGTGTCCTCTCAATTTGAAATTGTTCTTTGAAAATAAAAGGTTGAAAATTGAGAATAACTTTGTTGAAACCCCACATAAAAAATAGGGTTACTAAAATTTAGTCTTAATAAGTGGGAAAGGGAAATTAAAAGGTCACTACAAAATTAGGGTTCCAAATAGGAGAAAATTTGGGGAAATTATAGAAATGTAATTGGAGGAAAAATTAAAATATATATAGAGAGATATTGAGGACATCGATCAACAAAAAGTGAAAAATAACAGGAAAATTGAGGTCCTCAAAGCCATAAATATATCATCAGTTTAACAAAATACATGGTATTAGGATAACAAATTTTGGGGTTTGAGATCATTTACCTAATTTTTAAGGATTAATTTCTTCATATAATAATAAAATAATAATATTTGATAGGTAGAGTTCCATCCATTAAATAATATTTTCCACAAACTCATATTTATCTCCAAAATATAATAGAAATAAAAAATACTCTATTAAACCTATTCATATAGGGTTTAAAAATATAATTTTATAATTCATCATTGATAGTATCTTAAAAAAATTACATTATACAATCCAAGACATTACGTAGGGAAATGGTTGGTGATTCACCCTTGTCGCCCTTCAGTTGCGGGTTTAAGTCTTGCTACCTTGCCAAATGTGATGGGTTGTCATCCGACCTTTAGGTTTTCCTTAAATGAAACTCCAAAAATAATATTAAGAAATGATTTAACCATAAACCATTATATCCAATTTCCATCTTAATCCATTACATTGTTTATACATATCGAAAATACTTATTTCCATAATCATAGTCCAAACATATATAAGGAAGTTCAAAATAAGATAATGAATATCTCTTTTATCACAAAAAAACTTGTGAGTACCTTCATCATTTATGGTATTGTAACATGGTAACAACATAAATTACTATAAAAATTTATTTATTACATTCATGATCCCTTATTGCTTATAGTATAAAAGATATATTACTTATATCCAAAAAATTTAAATACTCCAACAATGATGAAATAAATAAACCATTAATATGTTCCAAGGCAGTCAAGAATATCTAATATAATATATCCAAATCAACCATCTCTTATTTAAAAATCACTACCTCATTTTCAATACCATATTAAGGGTTGTCTTTCGTTTAAAAATGTATTTTCCAAAAACATTAACTTGTTTTTGAGTCACTTTTCATAGTACCATATATTCCTTAATCCTAAATGAAATAATACTGCAGTACAATCCTTATATACTCTATAATTAATATAATTTTAACATCATTAAAAAAATACTCAAAAGAAACAATTATTTAACAATGACGTATAATCACTAATCATTCTTCTTTATCTTCAGTAGTTTCTTAACATGATTATTAACAAATAGCATCATTCGGGGATTACTCTGATGATTTGGACATCGATCTACATAGTGCCCCAACACCAAATAGATGAATCATTCTAAATTTGAAAACATTTTCATACACTTATTGTCATGTACTTGGTTTCCTTTTTCGACACTTATAAAAAACACTCATTACCTTCATGAATTTACCAATGTCATTTATTCCACAATTATCACATGTGGGAAAATCTTTCTTTCCATTCTTTCAATTATCCATATTTTTCTCTATCATCCTCCTCTACTCTTCTTTCCCTTCAATTCCATAGGACTCAAAGAATTCTTTACAAAACTTATAAACACATGATACTATTTCATTATATGATTAGAATACTTGGGAAACTATTTTCCTTCTAAATGATGGATTTAAGACCACGAAAGATATGATCCTTCTAACAACTTGGATCATGCGTATTCCTGGAGGAAACTATTTTCCAAAAGCTATTATCTTTCATACATGTAAATCCATAATGTCTATATGCTTCCCAAAGGGCCCGTGTAGGGTGTGTGATGAATCTCAATATGATACCACCCAATGGTGCGTACATAGTATAGGTGTTTAAAAAGACATATACCTATATGGAAAGTATACATTATATTGAAAAATGTAATCAAATATTCTATTGGTGCTCAGCAAAAACCATGGAGTGTCACTTTCTTTGAAAAACGACAGAATCTCAGTCATATAAACTAGCACTGCATGCCTCCTAACACCTCATGTCTCATGTAATGATTTCCCGAAGGACTCCCAAACAATAATAACCTATGATCTAAAGATCACATCTTCCCATGGAACAACAACCAGAGGAACAAAGATGTCTATACTCAAATAATAATCGGAGGAATAGTGATGTCTGTCCTCAATAAATAATTGGAGTAATCAGTGATGTCTGCCCTAAATCATCTAACCTAGTAGCCTTATCACTACCAACCAAAGGCTCTGCATATTCCACATCTATTACTTAGTCATTCAACCCCATAACAATAGTACCTAAATTGAAAATGTCCATGGCCTCTACCCAGATGAGTTGTAAAAACCACCTAATCATGGAGTCAACCTATATACACACGACTCAAATCATGTGGGACCATTAATTACCAAATAAGGATCCCAAGGCACAAAAACTCGGACTCATCATGTCTCTACGACCATGTCATTAAAATTTAATGGCTTCGTAATCCTTGTATCCCAGGCCATTCTAAACCAGACCCTTGCACAACCCTAAACTGACGTCCAAGACGCCCAATCAAGTGGTCAAACCACTCATGTAATCCAGGTTATGCCTGAACTATGATCAACATCACTCAAGAAAATCTAGGTAATTCCCAACACAACCCAAGGGTTCCAACATATGCAATATCAAGCATTATATATATATATAATAAAAAATTTAGTTTAAATTTTCAGAACAATTTAAATAGATGATTTTCACTAGCCATGTGTGGTACCAAACCAGCACTAAGGTCTTGATATCCTATAATAAACTTAATCGTGTTTAAATGGTTTAAACTCAGTAGTTTAATCAATACATTTCAATTATATCCATTTTGGCATCCCTAAAAAAATTCTCCATATGAGAAACGAACTCTAACCCGGCCTTGCTCCAACATAAGAATGTAAGGTAATGCCCAACGACATCTTATAAGGAATACAATCAATTCAATATAAAGAAAATGGGTCTCCCTCAATTCCGGACGATGTTCTAAAAATAATAATCCCCTAAATAAAAACAAATAAGAAAAATTTTTATGCACCTCATACCTTAGACTCGTACACGTAGCCACATCCGATATCAAACTCCAATTCCAAGATGATATTTGAAGGTCTATGTTTCAATAAAATCCCATTAATTATACTCGGATGGAAACTATGGCCTATGAGGAAAAAGAAAAAAACATGATAGGGTGTGCAGGATTAGCCTTCCTGATGCTTTCTTACAACCACTGATTGATTGCTGAACAGACATCAGATGAAGATTCTAGGAGAAGAAATGTTCTCAACATCCAAGAGCTTCACAGTCCGAAAATTGGGAAGATGAGGATGTGTTTGGAAACAATATGCGACACTCTCTTATATAAATGAATAAAAATAAAATTAAATTACATGAATTAAAGACTACATTCCATGTATTAGCACGTCCGTACATTGACTTACATGGGTTTCTTGGTCATCATAGAGCTTAGAAGTGTCTCACAGGCTAACAGATGAATATGACTCAATGAGTACTCATAAAGTAAAATACAAGTTGTGTTAAGTAACACTACATGCAGTGAAGTTGATTATTTTCACACGGTTACCACAAGAAATATACATAGTTAGCATGTTGTTAGTACATGCCTTACATACACATGACATGTAATTGGGAGTACAAGGCATGTAACTTGGATGTTTCTAGAACTTCCTAGTTTTCCCCGTTTTCTAAATAACAACATAAATAGATAAGGAAAAAGAACACATATACCCTATAGGAAAAATAAGGTTCTTATAATAGAACCATCCCTATGGGAAAGAAACATTTATGTAACTTAGGGAATAAATGATTCATTCATGGTTTCTAATGATTCACGACTAATGAGGAGTTTTCACATAAAATTATGTATTATTTTTGAATTGATCAATCTGATTGAACACCAAGGTTTTAAAAGAAAAAAAATATCTCTATTAATTACTTTTTATTTGTGTTTCATCATACACATTATATAAAAAATAGTAGTCACTAATAATTTTTTTAATTGTGGTCTTAAAAACCACAACTAAATATATTATTATTTATTATATATAGTGTTGGTTTTAAAAAACATTCACAAATTCATAGTTATTATTAAAACATTTCACCGTTTAACTATGTTTTTATTGTTAAAGATATAATTTTTTACTAAATGTTTAACTTAGTTGAGATATTTAATTAATTATTGTGTTTTATTTATAATAATGTAGGGAAATTAATGATATGTTATAATTTTTTAGTTATTTCCTAATATATTATTTACATGATAATAATTATTAATTAACATGTAATTAGTTTTTATTTTTTTGTATATAAATTTTAAAAATTATTTATTTATTTGATAATTAGTAGTTATTATTAATTTATTATATTTAGTTAGTAATTATTTAAAAAATTATTTAACGATTAATTGTTAATTAATAATTATTTAGAGATTATTTATTATTTAATAATCATTTATTATGAATTTGTAATTATTTTTATAATTATTTATTTTTATATATAAACATACACATCATATAAACACATACATAATATATATATATATATATATAATAAAACTATCATCAAAATTCACTTAATTAGTGTTCATATAGAAGCTGGAAAAAAACATCAACATTAATAGAAAAAAATTGACCAGCATGGATGTTTGTGAATATTGATGTATAAAATTGAATATTACAAAAACAACTAATATAATATTTTACAATAATTAGTTAATAATTATTAAAAAAAAGTTACAAATATTTTCTTAAAATATTGAAAATCTTACATCAACAACAAATGGATAAAAAATGATTTAAAAATAGTTCGCCATTAAAAGTTGTAATTTTAGTTTTTAAAAATATTACAGTTTTTCATGATTAATGTTGGATTTATTCTTATTTTAAACCTCTAAAAATTATTGGAAAAAATTTATATCATTTTAAAAAAATGTGTAATCATATTGTAGTTAGTTATTTTCATTATCGCCAATAAAATGGGTTTGCTTTAACTCCCATTTAATATAATGATATTATTATACTATTTTTCTGTATAACGCAATGTTGTGTCAAACGTAATATTTCGAAGACACAAATTGTTCAATTGAACATAGAATCCCCTTTAAAGTAAAATTTGTTCTTAATTCATTAAAAATTATGAAAATTTCATATTCTTTTTTTACGTGGGATGTTACATTAATATTGAATTTATTTAATATTTATTTTTTGGAATAAAACATTATTTTTGAACAATATTTTAAATTGCATCATTTTATCCATTTAATTTTTTTAAAATATTATATAATTTTTAATGTTTTAAGTTAAATATATATATCATATATCAAAAATTTATAAATAATATTCCTATAAAGAATATTATAAGACATAGAGTTAATATGAAATCATATTATGGTTTAAAAAATATAGTTATCAAATACATGAATTGTCATCACATCTAATGATTTAGATTTAAATTTAAAACATATGCCCTATTAGAAAATTTATTTGAAAAAATATTATTTTCAATTCATCAGATAAAAATTATAATTGTGTGATTTTTTTAAAACTGTAACTCCCCATGATTCTTGGAATGTTATTTTTAATTTATGTTATATTTTGATATTTTTCATTTTATACAATACTAAAAATATTTTTTTATTAAATATCTAATTAAAACAATCTTTTCAAACTTCACCAACCTGTACTATGTTACATGAAACATCAACTTGTTGTTCGTTACACACAACACCATGTTTCTAAGAAACATATTTTTACAATTATAATTATTTAAACATGATAATTATAACATAGTCATTAAATGTAGTTATATGAATAGTAATTAATAATTCTATAATACTGTTAATAATATTTTTAAATAAATAAACTATATTTACATTGATGGATAATGTTTTTGGTAATGTATTTATGTGTCTAAAAGTACTATTTTCTCAAATGAACATCTTTCAATATACTTCGGTGAAAATAATAAAACTAATTTTAGAAACATTTAGAAATTGTATTTGATAACAAAATATATATTTTTTAAAATTTTGTTGTTTAAATTATCTTAGGGGGAATTTTTGAGATTTTTTTTGAGTAATATCATTTTCGGATGAATAAGGAAAAATACCAGATTTTGAATCAAAACTGCATATTCATCAGATTTGCATATAAAGAAAAATTATATTTTCATTTGTATTATAATATAAATATTGATAATATTTTTAAAAATTAATTCAATTTTTTTCATTTTAATAAATTCAAAAATCGGATATAAAAAATTAGTATACTTTACAACATTTTTACATAAAAAACATGTTATGTCATCCCGTTAATGGGATTAGTTTTAAATTATCTTCTACCACTTTTGTGACAATAAATTGAATGAATGGATTCCATATTTGTAATATTATAAATTTATAATGTCTAATAAGTCTAAGAATAGGTTTTTACTGAAAATATTAGTGAATGTGATATAAATTAATTACAATGCTTAGGAAAAAAATTATGCTACTAAAGTAATAAACCTTAAATGCATGAACCAAAAAACATTAAAACATGTTAAAAACCCATTTTCAAACCATTATTATGATATTAACCCTATATTATTGTGTTTTTTGGGTTTGGATGACTTTTTAAGTAAAAATGTGTGTTCACATGACATGTTTTAAAAAATGACTTGTGTGTTCCTTCCCTTACCTTTAAAAGGCAACCAACTCTCCCTCAATATTACACCTCTAAAACCAAATTGGATAAAAAATATCAGCCCAATACACTTCCAAACAAATATTAATTTATATTTTAAGACTTTATATTGGAATTAATCAATCCATGGAAGCCTTTTGGCATTAACCGAAAGGTGTTACCAAATTAAGAGGTAACAACTTCTCTCCAGCATGTTTCTTTTACTTCCATTACCCACCCTCAACTATCTTCATTACATGACTGTATAAAAACACCATTATATTAAATATAATATTCTATTGTTATGAAATTATTTGGACCTAAACTTATAAACACACTCATCAACTGGGTAACAAACATAATGTTTATGTGTACAATGAATTATCGCCTAACTAAACAATGATTGTTCAATTTCCCTTTACCGCCTATTATGATGGAAATAATGATGTAAAATACATTTATATATGTCATATATTATATTTATAATGTATTTAATCTTATTATTTCCTTTTTGAGAATATTCATCATTTACCTTCCATTTTTTTATAAATAAGATAATTTCATTTCTGGATGTGTAGACTACCACCCCCACAAAACATTGTGATTCCTTCACACACTACATGGAATGAATTAAGATTGGGTTTAGTGAACTAATATGATATATATATATGACCTAATAATTCTACTATAATAATTTAATATATATATATATATATTGTTATATGTCACTTTTCATCTTTCTTTCAATACCACAATAAATACAGAAACAACGGTCATGTGTACGTACCGCTTACCATCACCTTGAACAGTGTATTCAATTTCATAGTTATATATACTCTAAATAATATCATAGTACATAAATACTGTATATAAATGATATTTATATAATTTTATACAATCTATAAGTAATGATATATGTATAAAGATCAAATATATAACAAATTATGACAAATGTTATGGACAAAGTGAAATTTACTGGAAAAAAAGTTGAACGTAGGATTGTTAACAAGAATGTAATATAAGGTATTAATGAAACCATATATGATATTACATATAAGATTATTACTATATAAAATATTAATAATGAATGTGAATTTATTATATAGGAATCTTGTATGAGTACCAAGATAGTCAAAACACGTGTTAAGGGGATTTCCTCTCACTTTATATTTCTATGAGAAAATGCTTTATTCCCCAATGATTCTATTTTACTGGTGATTATACTTCCCATGTATGTATTATAAGATAATTATAATAATTTTTTGTATTTATATATCTACTGTACACTCTTTATTTCATGGTGTTTATGTTCCAAAAGATACCAAATTAGTAAAATAGTTGTCCCAAATTTTCCATCTTAGAGACACAAGTTTGGTTATGAACTTAAATTCATTTACAAGGAATAACTACCTCCATTTTACATGTTAAATAAGGAATCAAATTATTTTCATGTTATTTTATACTTATTTTATGTTACATTTCTTAAATTGAGTTAATGATCACAACTTAGGTCGTGATATGTTTTTCATGAAAAAATCTCATTGCATTTTAATATCATAAATGATTGTTTTCAATTGATGAAATTATAAAATAATCCTTTAGGAACCCTCATGAGTAAATTTATCAGATGTTTATTCACGATATATCCCTCTTTTTTTAAAATTTTTACACTATTTGATATTCAATATAATTAAGATAATTATTTTATGAGAATTTGACCGTATTTTCCTCTTCAGTCTGATATCTTCATTATTTCCTAAAACATGTATTCAAAAATAAATTTCAAATGATCCTTTAATAACACTTTAGTGGAAAAATTATTTAAATAGTTTTATATTTTCTAAAAATATTCCTTTAAAATATTTCATAACTATATTTACATAAAAATTTATTTCATCAATGTTTTAGTTTTAATAATTATTTTAAACATTTTATAAATTCATAATATATTTTAAAATAAAAATGTTTCCAAAATAATTTCAAATCATTATGGATAATATTACATGTTTATTTTCATGGAAATGATTTTCAAAATTTATAATTTTTTTAAAAATACATTTTTTAAAAAGAAAGGATATATTACCATTGTAATTTTCTTAAAAGATATTTCGAAATTATTTAACATCTAAGTGGAAATATATTGATGTTAATAATAACTTTATAAGAAAATGATCTAATGGTTCTTTTAATATTCTCTCTATGAATGTTTTATGTTTTGATGTCATCATGGTTAAGAAACCTATATTTCATCAATATGTTATATGCTTTTGAAACCATATTCATTTTATGGGATCTACTTTAATAAGGTGATTACGAATCCTATAACTTCAGATAGTATATGATTTAATGAATAGTCCATAATACCATATCATTTCATGTGTTTAAATTTTGTTCTTATAAAACATTTTTCTTTTATGGGTCATGATATGATAAAATATTTTTTTTAAACATATATGAATGATGTTATTATGAGATGGGTGAGACCTATATATACCTTCGATGCATTTTGTAAATATGGATGAATCATAAGTATATATGTTATGAGTGAACCATATATCATGTTCACAATGTTATGTTTAAACCTAATGACATGATCATAATGTCAGGTTAGAACCTGGATGTGGGTCAATAATTGAATTTGTGAACCTATTTACATGTTCACGATGATATAAGTAATTTTTTTTAAATATTCACAATATTATGGATAGAACTAGTTTCAAGTCTATGATTTTATGTGTTATCATGAATACATGTTAGAAATATTATTGGTGTACTAAACTACATGTTCACAATTTTATGAAAGGACATGGTTTCATTTCTATAATGTTATTCGTGAACCTGGTTATACATTAACAATATTTTTCATGAACCCTATTTAATTTCCATATGTTGTTGAGGGGAATTTATTTCATGTCGTAAAAATAACAAGTTAACTTGTTTTTTTACTTATACAAACTCAAAACACTTCCAAAAAATGTCCTACCACATATTCCATGTATTATTCTCATGTTATGCTCCCATGAAAAATGAAATTGACTCTCTTATTATCCATGTATTATGAACAGAAAATAATTATTATGATCTAAAATATATAGGATATTCTATTACAATGTTATACTCATGTTACATAATCATTTGATCATGTATTTCTTACCTATATCATTTATTTACCCTTACTAAGCATATGATCTCACCCATTTTGTATGTTTCCTTTCCCCAAGTTATAAGGAATTATTTAAGATGAAATGCAAACTGTGGAGATCATTATGGGATTTTTAGGAGGTATTTCACTAGGATATTAGTTTTTTATGTTTCCAAGTACACTAAGAAATTACGATCCTCAAGAAAGTATTTTTTAAATATGCTGAATATTCATCTAAAATGATGTAATATCCATATTTTTATGCATAGTTCACTGAAGTTGGTAATCAAGGGAGGTTTAGTAATCCTTTTGAAACTATAATGGTAAATCATTAACTAGATCCCTATGTTTGTTTCTAAGGAAATTTCAAGGGGTTTTTGTAAGGATTAGTATACCGATGAAATAATGTTTTGGAAAAATGTTTTAGAAATTTGGAAAATGATAGAGTGATTGGTTTTCTTGAAACACATCCATAATAAGATACTAAAATTATATGGGTATCAAACACAAATATAACAAGGTGTAAAAAAATTGGAAAGATGTTTTGATCCTAACTCATTGTAATCCACTACACGATAATAGGACTTTCTGAATACGAGGTTGGATACTCTTGGGGGATATGATTTTCCAATTTATCAAATCATCACAATCCATTTTAGAGGATTTAAATATAATTTGTTTATGAAAAAACTATGATAAATAAAAGGTGCTATAGATAAAGGAAGGTGATTTTATTTAGACATCCTATAAGAAATGTTTCATAATTTTGTTGTTCTTATCAATGATATTTGTTTCTGATCTTGTAATTTATTTGTATTAGTCAATGGAATGAAAACAATGACAGATGAATAAAATTCAATGTTTAATATGTGGAATATATGAGAATTACAAAAATCTATTTCCCATGTGAATATATAATAAATATAATTTTGAAGGTTTTATTAGTATTATTTTTTACTTCTAATGATAAATATTCTTTAAATGACATGTGAATGGTATGTGATGTTCTTCAAGTAATTTTTACATTAAACAAATGATTAATTATTAGATGAATGTTTATGAACCTTAAGACATTATTTTTTTTTTCATATTCTTGGAATGAGGTTTAAAGGAATAATTTGATGTCTCATTTGTAATGGTTTAATAATAAAGTTGGATTATTGAAGTACTTATGTTTCATAATTCAAAAGAATATGTTATATGAGTCATTAAATATTCAATTATTTTCTTGTAAATATTTTCATTATAAATTGAAAAGAGAATTTATAATGGTGATAAATAATTAGAAAAGTGATTTCATGTAAGGGTGATATTTTTATTAATAGAAGGTAACCCTTAATAAATAACTCATATTGAGATAATGACTTTTGGATAAAGATAAGTTGGGTATGAATAATTTAACAAAACATTAGAGATTACCTTTAACTGATTATTGACAATGTGGTATGTTTCATCGAAGATAAATATTACAACTTCAGGTATTTAATAAATATATCTAGTAAATATTTTAATATGGTAGAATTTATCTTATGAAAAAGGATATATGATAAATTAAATTATCACAATATTTGAAGATAATATAAGATGAGGGTAGTTGCATATTTTGAGTGTGAAAACCAAGATATAACTAATGATATAGGAGGGATTAATGTTAATCTAATTTTGTGACCTTATTTCTAACATCTTAGATTTTCATCTTCTGGAAGAGCTATAAGGATAAAAAATAATAGTAGGGATTAATAAAAACATCATACGATGTTTGTGATATTGAAGTTATATCTGAAAACATGAGGATATATTAATATTTGATAACTACTTATGAAATTTTTTATGATAACTGATTTTTAATTGGATGAAACATCATGTATCTAAGGATCTATTTGTTCTTTAGGAATTAAAATTCACCATAACTCTATAGTGTAAGATATTATTTGGTAAATGAACAAGTAAAATCTAAATGGAGAGATTTCACATATAAAAAGGAATCAAATCAAGTAAGTATTTTTCCTTATGATTTTATATAGAAAAATATATCCAAATGTTTTAGGAAAATATATTGACAATGATTTATCCTAGAAACATTATTTTTGATGAATTTTAAGGTCTCTTAGAACATCACCGATTTAAAATTATGCGATTACTCGGTTCATCTAATAGTTGTTATCAATCAAGCTCTATCAGAACATGATGCTTGTTTTAAATTCTATGTCAATGTTTTAATATCTATCCTATGTTTTTCTATGAGGAAACCTAGTTATTTATTACATTGGGCCACATTTACATTTCAAAAATTCACTTTTTTTTTAAAATTTTAGTATTCATTTTTAGGAAGCCATTTTATATGATTGAAAATTTCATGTATTAATCCATTAATAACACAAAATAATTTTGAAGGAGAAAATTCATTTTAAGGGGGGTACAAAGTTACATCCTTAGATTTATGGATTATTTTTCAATTAATTTAAGATTTTGATGTTTTTTATTTCACACAACAGTGAAAACATTTTTCTTATAAAATCAATTACTTAAGAATTCTTTTAACACAACATAGGCATTGAGTATATTAAACGGAACAACAACGTGGCATACATTACACATGACACTTAGTTTCAATAGAAGATCAGTGTTTATAATTATTAAAATAAGATAATTATAACATAGCCATTAAGAATTGTAATATTTATAATAATAAATAATTTAAAAATATTTTTTTACAATGTTTTTATATAAATTAAACTTGTTTACAATGATGGATATAACAATCGGTAAAATTCTTATTTGTTTAGAAATACTATTTTTTCAAATGAACTGATTGTAGTATTCATTGGTGAAATATAATAAAATTATTTTCATAAAAAATTCCAAAATTATTTTAATAAAATAATACTCATTACTGAATTTATAATTTATAAATTTCCTTAATGAGAAATTTTTGTATTTTTTTGAGAAACATCATTTTGGGATGAATAATAAAAATTATTGGATTGTAATTAAAAACTACCTTTTTTATAATTTACAAAAAAAAGTTAAATTATATTTTAATTTTGATTAACTGTTTAATTATATCATATTTTATTCCATTATAAAAAATTAGGTCATTAAAATTATTTTTAATTTCAAATTTGGTATAAATACATAGCACACGTTTGGACATTTTTACTTTAAAAACCCGCAGTATCGTCCTGTCAGTGGGATTAATTTTAAATTAATTTATGACATATATATATGATTATAATTGGAAAAAATATTTATGATATTTGGAATACTCTTATATTATAATTTTTAATATGTTTAACTTAGTTTTTGACCAAAAATAATTTTGAATGTTCTTAATATCAATTACAGTGGTTAAGATAACAATTTGTTAATAAAGTACTAAACCTATAATATAAAACTAAAAAAACTTAAAAATATGTCAAAATCCAATTTTCATTATATTATAAATAATTGAATCATAAATTTTTGAGTATTTTGGGATTTTTATCACTTTTATTAGCTAAAAACTTTTGTGCACCTAACAGTTTTTCAATAATTTAATGCATGTCCTTCCCTTCCGTATAAAAGGCCACCACATCTCCATCCTATTTAAATCTATAAAACCACATAGGTTTATAAATTATATATCCAATACACTTCCGAAAAAAATTCCCCTAGTCCTTCAATATTATATTATGAATAAATCATTCCAAGGAATTCTTTTGGCCAAATCAAAAAGGTGTTACTCGATTAAGAGGTAATAGCTTCTCTCAATATCATTTCATTAATTTCCTTTACTCCCAACTCTACTCTCATCTTTCCATGTTTTTATAACAAGACTATTATCTTAAATAAACTAGTATGTTTTAATAAAAAATTTCATACCTACACTTATAAACACATCCATCCAATGTGTAACAAAAATACTATTTATGTGTAAGGAGAACTATCGACTCACTAAATTATGATTGTCTATTTTTCCTTTACAACCTCTCATGTTGAAAATAATAATGTCATATATATTTATATTTTCATATATTATATTTATTATTAATTTATTCTTTTTTATTCATTTTAAAAAACATCTCTTTGTACTTTCCATTTGGTGTAAATATGATAAATTTTTTAGGAAGTGTTAACTACTACCCCCTCAAAGTGATGTGAATTGTTCTCACACTACATGGAATGTGTTAATGATGGGTTTAGAGAAATTATATAATATTTAAGATATAATTATTCTACAATAATTATGAAATATATACATATGTATATTCTTATATTTTATTTTTATTCTATTTTAATACGACAATAAAAACAGAAACAACATTCATGCATGTGTACGACTTACCGTCTCCCTGAACAATGTGTTCCATTTCAAACATATATATTATATAAATTATTATAATAATAATATACTATATATAAATGATATTTATATCATGGTTTAAATTATATAAATAATTATTTGATTACTAGGACCAAGTATATAACACATTAGGATAAATGGGAAGAAAAAACCAAATATTACCAGAAATTACACCTTAACATGGGATTGTTATCATGAATATAATATAAAGTCTTAATAAAAATATATATTGTATTAAAATAATAATATTATTATGTAAAATTTGTATAATAAAAATACTTTTATTATATATGAATCTTTTATGAGTATGAATAGAGTCAGAACTCAAGGATAAGAGATTTGATCTCATTTTTTAATTTCATTGGGTTTATGTTTCAATATTTACCAAATCAGTAAAATAGTTTTGTCTCAAATTTCCTTCTTTGATACTTTTGTCTAGTTATGAACTTAAATAGTTTTTAGGGGTAAATATTTCCATTTTATATGTTATATAGTGGATATAATTATTATCATGATATTTTTATCTTCATTTAATTTCCATTTTTCAGTTGGATTGAATGATATCATGTTGTCATGTCGTAAGATTTTATTGAAACTATCTCATCAATTTTCGAGATTGTTAATGATTATGCTTCAGTGATAAAATATTATGATTTATCTCTCAGTACAATCATTAGTCTATTTCCCCACCATTTATTAAGTATAATTAAATGTATTAGTTCCATTTTTTTACACATTGGGACGAGAGATAACAATGAATATTTTATAATGAAAAATTCGACCGTATATATCTCTTCGGTAATTTTTTTTTAATTTCCAAAAACATGTTTTCAAAAATGATTTTAAATGATCCTTGGAAACCATTTTCATGTTAAATTATTTTTAATTATTTTTATTGATTTCAAAATCTTCATTTAATATATTTCAAAACAATTATCTATGTCAAAGTGTTTCAAGAATGTTTTATGTTTAAGAAAATTTTTAACCAGTTTCAATAATTATTTATATTTTTTCAATAAAATATAATTTCCAAAATGATTGAAAATCATTATTTATATTTTTTTTTGTTTTATTATAATCAATATGGTTTTAAAATGGTTTTATTTTAAAAAAATTCATGGAAAAAAGTTATTTAACCGAGGAAATGTTTTTAAAAGAACATTAAAAAGTATTCCCATACATGTTAACATATGTTGATTTTACTCAAGACTTTATAATAAATGATTTGATGTATCCCCTCATATTCTTTCTATTAATTCTTTATTAATTGATCTCATGAATTTTTCCAATATATTTTCTCTCCCATGATTTATATTCTTTTGAAGCCTTCTTCAATTCACGGTTTATGCTTTCATGAAGTGATTACGAAAAATAACTTTTTTCATTGTTTATGATTTAATGAAATGTAAATGAAAACCATTTCCTTTAAAGTATTATGATTTTATTTTTGTAAAACCAATGTATTTATATGGGTCCCAATATGAGGATATATTTGTTTTGTGGAACATATATAAATGATTTAATTATGAGATTTGTGGTAACTATATCTCTATCAAATTAATTGGGTTACAATAGAGGAATATTGAGTATATATGTTCTGCAGGAACTTGATTTGTTGATAAAAATATTTTATTTGAATATCATAACATATTAACAAATTTTATAAATGGTCCTCGCTAGATGTCCATAAGTTCTCGAGTTATCCTAAATACAAGCTAAAAATGATATGAGTGAACCTTATTATGTTATAATAATATTATTCATAGAACTAGTTTTATGTCAATGAGTTTATGGATGAACCTGATTACATGTTTACAATGTTATTCATTTAGATAATTTCATGCCTATATGGTTATGTGCTATCCTTATTAAAAATTTAAAAATTTATTCATGATCTTGATTTCATGTCGATAAGTGTATGCAGGGGATTGATTTCTTGTCTTATTATATTGAGTGAACCGGTTTCTATATGTATACATTCTCAATGTTATCTACAAATGATCATGCCAAAAATTCTATGTCTTATTCCAATGTTAATATTTCATGACTTATTATCATAATTACCTTAATATCCATTTCTTAAAAAACTAAAATATTTATTATTATCTATAATATTTAAGGTATGATCCTTTAATGTTATCATCATGTTCCATACCACTTGATTCATGTTATTCTTACACATTTCCTCTACTTAACGTTACTAGGCATATTACCTCACCCTATATTTATTTTTTAAATTCTCCATGTTATTTATATTGGTTTTAGGTAGTCATACTAAAGGTGGAGATCTTTAAGGTCATTGTTGATGATCATTCACCAAGATATAAACTTTTGTTTTGACGTTTTAAAATACAGTAAACTATTGTCTTCTATAGGCACGTATTTTTGAAATGTAGTGAATATTAATATATAATGATGTGATATACCATTATTCTAATTGTAGGTCGCTATATTAATTGTCTTAATAGAATATAGTTTTGGATAAATAGTGAAATATACTGAATTTTAATTTAAAACAACCTTTTTGTTTTAATTATTCATATTGTAATTTAATATATTAAATTTTATTAAAGTTAAATAAGTTAAAATATATTTATAATAATAAAATTTAGTTCATTTAAAACTATTTCATATTGAAATTATATATAAAAACATTTTAAACTTATCAACGTCATTTCATTGAAAATCTACATTCTCACATTATCCACATGATTAATTTTAAATTAAAATTTTCACCTTTTTTATTTTTGAATTAAGAATAACAAATTTTATAGTTTAAATAATAATATTTTATATTATTTATTATGGTAAATATAATTTTTTTACCATAATTAATGGTTTACCTTGGGTATAAACTAAAAAAAGATAAGTGTTAAAACGATAGAAAATATTGACTAAAATATATATTTTTGGACCTATTTAAACATTTAAATGTCTATTTATAAATAATAAATATATCTGAAGACAAGTGGAATGGTAAAATGGTGGGTACAACTTTTCTGTTTTGAACAATTACAAATCATCCGATCACCTCACTTATAAAAGGACACCACACCTCCTCACTTACTCACCCCAAAAACCCGTTTAAAAAAATAAATCCCCAAATATTTTTTATAATTCACTTATATCATCATATAATACGTTTTTAATCAAGAATCTACCATATAATTGTTTATGATACTAAAAAAAGGAGGTTACCCGAAGAAGATGTAACATTCTTCAAGAGGCACTTTTATTTTATTTCTTCTCCCACCCAGAAAATTATTGTTTAAAAATGTTTTTATTATAAAATAATAATATTAAATATATTCATATGTTTCTATATTATGTTCATGGCCAAAAACCATTTCCAATTTATTCAAATGGGTTACAAAATTATCATTCATTTGTTTGAAGGAATTCCACCTCATGAAACAATATCATTCATTTTTTCATTACAGCCTATCAAGGTGGCGTATTATGATGGATATATATAATATATTTGATATTTAAAATTTAATTATTCATATGGATTAATTATATCACATATAACATTTTTATATTCTGTTTCAAAGGGGATACAACAACGACACTCTTGTGTACGATGAATAAGCTTCTCATGATGCGATGTGAATCGTTTTTCACTAACCCATTACATTATTGAGATTATGGATAAATATATTTTATATTAATGGAATATTTATTATATTCATGAAATAATTATAAAAATTTTAATTACAAATATATTTTTATTTTTTAATTTTTTTCTCAATGAATTTTTTTAACATCATCCTTGTATGTGTGGGATATTTCCCTCACAAAGCAATGTGATTGTTTATTTAAAAAACCACACACCATGGATGATATGTATAAATATATTTATCGAAATATATTTTAATTTATTATATTATTATTAAATATATAATGAAAATATTACATACCTTATTTACATAATGTTCATTAAATATTTGAAATGTAACTCATGTGTTGGTGTGACCTATCGACTCCATGATAGTAAAATAATTAATTAACCAATAACATCTTTCATGATTTGTGTGATCAGTGAAACTTAAATATAAATTAGATAATTATTTGATTATTAATAGCCTATAGATAATGGAATCATGGTTAATTTATGAGGAGTAAAAATATAAAATCGAAACATATATGAAAATATTACACACCTTATTTCCAATGTGTTCAAAGGTATGCGAGACTTCAGTTAAGGTATTTCTGATCTCTCTTTCATTTCTTGGAGACATATGGAAATTCTGCACTCATTTCTATAAAGTGGTGTATATACATCCACATTTAAAAATTACATTAGTACTATAATTATTTTATTGAAATTTAATGTTTAATTTTATTATTATTTAATTAATCTTATGATTCAAATGTTACCCAAGACTAAGATATTTTTTTCCTCAATTTCCATTCTTTTGGAGATATTTCATGTTATGCAACAATATTCTTTTATGAGGTGTATATAAATATCAATGTAATTGTAATTTCAGGAATTTTTTTATTATAATGATATTTTTACCTTCATTTTCTAATAATTCATTCACTTGGATTATAATTCAATGTTATATAATGTGGTGTGGGTGTTTTTTTAAAATCTCATCATTTACAAGGATTATTTACGATTATAGTTCCAATAATGGAATATTATGATCTATAACTAAGGAAAAAATAATTTTATATTCTTATGGTTATTTCACGATAATTCTCATTATCATTTGATTTTCTATACTTTGTTTACATAAGAGGTCAAAAGTTTTTTTTGAAAAATAATAATTGTTTTTCTTTTATACAAAAAATTTATTTGTCTTCCAAAAATAATTTTTATAAAAAAAATTATTTGTTTTATACCTTGTCTAAATGATTTATTAAATAAAATTTTATACATGAATTACTTTCATAAAAAATAAATTGAATATTCATATTCATTTCCAATCAATCACCATTTATAATTTTTCAAAAATATTAAATGAAGAGTTTTTGAAATGATCCCCACATGAAAAAAATTTCCCATGTTCATGATATATCAATGGTATAATGGCTCACATAAATCATTTGAAGGTTTTTTTCAAGAGATAATTAATTTAATAATTTATAATCTTGGTAATTTTTTTACAAAATGGATAGGATATTTTCCTAAACATCTGATTTAATGTGACCATTAAATCATATTTCCAGTGAAATGGAATATGAAAATGTTTTTTATAATACATTTCATTTTGGAAGGATATTTTTGTAAAAAAAATATTCCATGTATTATTTCAAAATAATTTTACATTTACAATGATATCCTTTTACGTTACTTATTCTATTCTAGGGAAATGACCCAATGATACCACTCTTAATGTTTCCATGAATTTTTTATGAATATGATGAGAATATGTTTATGAAACTCATGTCATTTACATGGGTTATGTTATACATAAATGATTAGATGATGAAATGATCATAGAACAGATTTATTTTCGATGTGTTATTCTATGATAAAATATTTTATGAAATCCATTCATTTTAATGGGTTATGACATGTTTAATATTTTATGAAATAATAGAACACATATGTAATACTTTATTTGTTTAAGTTGTGGGAAAAATATCTCCCTCAAATGAATTTGTACTGATAAATGTTTTATGAGATCTGAGGGTACGCTGGTTGTTAGCCTATTCATGAAAATAATGGTACATGGGTGGTTATCCCAAGAATGAAAATACGGTAAACGTGTTGTTAGTCTATGATCAAAGAATATACACAAGTGGTTATCCAAATCCAAACATTCTATAAATTTCATAGATTTTCCTCGATATAATTTTTTCTATAATCATGTGTTTGGATGAAATATATGACTCAATCCCATTCTTTTCTCTCATAGATAATTTTAAATTGATAGCATATGATACATGTGTTAAGAAACAAAAATCATAATTCCATGACTCATGATTATAATCCGTAATACGCATGGTATCTTTTTATTAAAAAAAATCTCATGTTTATATCCTCTTATATTCATGTTATGATTAAACATATCCCTTTTTTAAACATACAATGTATTTGGGATAGCAATTTATTATGTTTCCCTTACCCATAGAATGAATATCGGTGTTGACTAAGGTATGTTTGTGAAGATTATTACTGGGGGTGATCTTTATAGAATATTTTCAGGATCATTCACCAAATTAGAATATTGTATAATTAGAATCATAATACAAAAATTATTATGGTCCATAGGTATGTGTTTGTGTAATGTATTGAATATTCATATAATTTCTTTTTACATATATGCATGAAAATCTTGGATTTCTATATATATTTTTATTAATCATTATTTATTTCATTTCATGGAAAAATTATTACATTACATTGGTAGAATTGATGTTTATTGCATTCAAAAAGTGATGTAATTCATTTTATATGAAAAACACATATGAAGTTTCATGAAAGATTATATTATGATTAACTATTATAATAATTATATTTATAATATTATGAATATTATGAATCTAAGACCAATGTTCAATGAACAAAACCATAGAACCAAAAAATGCATGGATAATTGACCAATATTCATCTTAAAGTATATTTTAATGAATACACGTTATTAAATGAACTATTTGAACATATAAGAGAATTTTATATTGTAATAACATTATAAATATATTTCTGGTATATATGTCTCGCAAATATAAATTTATAAAAATATCTATAATAAATAATATGAAGAAATAAAATACTTGAGTCAATCGTTTATTCAAAAATTTCATTTCATTTCACGAATTTATATATTATATATAAATTTAAAAAAAAATTATGATGCTAATTATTTATGCCTAAATGATTATATTATTTTCTGGTTATTTATATAATATTAAATTTTTAGCTCAAATGTATTGTATTTTGATACAAACTACGATCAATAAAATATATTCATAAAAGAAGAAATTATTTTCAATTTGGTTGATGATCCTTTCCATCAATGACTATTTTCATTAATAATATTTAAAAATATTTTTTCAATTAAATATTGATTATTTAATATAATTTTAAAAAAGATTTACTTTAATTTAAATGATATAAATGGTTTCTTATTATTGTTTTTTATAGGATGCATCTTTGTACATTTTACTTAAAGTGTGAAAAGAATATTTTTTTAACGTTTACCGAACGAGATGATGTGGTGTTGGTAATTATTTTTTTAAATTGTACATTAAAAAATCTCATTATTACTTTCATATTAAATATCATTAAATTTATTCATTAAATTTGAATTTTTGAAGTTACTATAGTAAAATTATATTTTCGCATGTTTTCAATGAAATTGTAACATTCTATATTAAAGGTATTTATCATCACTGTAAAAATGCATTGATATTTTTTCTAATTCACAAGGAATATGATCAAACTATACAATGAATGTTCAATATACGGATGTATTATGATTGTAACATTATAAAATTATTATGAGACTTGTTTTTTTAATGTGTTATTCTATGATGAATTGATGAATAATTTTATGATATTAGGGAACTCATATATTTAATGTTTATAATGTGATGGGTGGTTAAGTTAATTGCCTGTAATGAATTTGGTTAATAATGATTTTTCCTTAGATAATATGGATTATAATGGGGAGTGAGCGATGTTTGCAAAGGAAAATTGTACACTGTGATCATATTGTGAGTGGACTTTGAAAAATTATCTATGATTGATAAAGTTTTATTGCATTACTCATGATTTATTATATATGACTAATTGGGATTGAAATTTATAACATGTGATTATGATCCCATTATAATTTTCTTATCTTTTTTCATATAATCATAGAGTGATATCTCCCATGTTTAAACATATTAAGTCTCTAAGATCACTATTTCATTAGATTCCAATTTCCTAGGATATGAAGAATGATTCTATGTATAATATTTATAATAATGGAACTATGGGAGAATAATATTTTGTGATATATTGAAGAAAATTCTTGAAAATATATAATTATATTTTTTTACTCAAATGATATTAATCATTTTCCCCTTAAGTGTGTTCATAATGATATTTACTAAATATTCAAATAAAAATATATAATATTTTGTTATGTTATTCAAGGGTTTTGTTATATGGAATATAAAGAGGCACTGGTAATTTTTGGATACTATGTGATACAGGATATGTTTATTGAACTTAAGGTAAGTTATAATGAACATAATGAGATATATAATTAGAAGAAATGTGTTATAGAATGATATAACGGTGAAAAAATTTAGGACATATCAATAATTGTTTTTATTATTATTTATTTACTATAGTATATAATTTTATCCTGATTCATAAAATATGTTTTTTTTGGTTTTAATAAATGGATATTACTAGGAAGACCCATTTTAACAATGAATCTTATTTACATTAGAATGATTTTCATTTCGAGCAATCAAATTACATAGGCTATGGAAAAAACATTTTTTATTATGATTTCATAAATCTCTCAATAAATGAATCTTGATAATTTTAAAAATGAGTAGAGGGTCTAATAAGATATTTAGTCTATCACGAGGAAAAAAATCTAATTTTAATTGGAACACTTTTCCACTAGTTTTGTAAAAATTTATTATGAATAATAAAAATATATTTTCTATTTTATAGTTCTAGGATCATGAAAAGGATTTCATTGTATAAAATAATTTGTATGGTAATGAAGTCCAATTATGGAATCTTATTAAGATTATGATACATGAGGAAGAAGTTAACTCTATTGACTGGGTTGAGTTTAAGGGTTAATTAATTTATTAGTTCTTTCCCTAACATTATTATAACATACTAAAATGGGAATTGAATAAGCCTATGAAAAAGGATGATGAATCTATTGAAACATATTAGGAAAATGTTATAGGAAATAAATGGTAAGGTAATGGTTTTCACATCGGCCATGAAATAACTATTTTTATATTCCACATTATATTAAAACCATGTATTTGAAATAAATAATTTATATGTAACATTAGTGGTTGTGATGAAATCATATGATGTGTGTTGATGTTAAAAATAGGGAGTTTATATTCTTTTTATTCTCATGGTTCTTATAAGAAGTGATTCATGGTGTTTTGAGGACATTATAATAATGAAACCAATGGATTAATGAAAATGAATCTTACTTTAATTTAAAAGAGTCTTAAAATGCATGGGGAAATTGTATGAAAGGGAATGGAAGATGTTTGATTTTTATAATGGAAGGCTATTGATCATGTGAATGATGAAGAGATGTAAATAGGAAAAATAATGAATATAATTAGTATAAATTTAAACTAAATTTACCATCCAAATTATAATGGTAAAACTATAGTTTTATGAGAATTATTCCAATATCTCGTCAAATAAATGGGTTAATGATGAAAAAGGTTTCCAATATCCACTTAATCAATGATATAAACTGAAAAATCATGTGAGCACAACTGATTTAGTGTGAAACGAACATAATGTTGTTAAAGACACACATTTTAACCAATATTTAATAGTAAATGACATATTTGATTCCAGTTCTTCCCCTCTTTTATATCTTAATATTTTTTAGGTTATTTATAATGTTTTTCATAGTTAATTCCATCTTTATAATATTTATGTTTTTTTACTTCAGGTTTAGTGGTTTCTACGTAGATCTGGGTGTTTCTCTAGAGGTTGTTGGTTGGATAAGGGTTGTAAGAGTAAGTTCATTCCATTTATTTTATATTCATAATGGGGATTATTCATGGGAGGGACCCATGATTTTTATTATTATGATGTAAAAATCTATAATTTTTTGAATTATATTCATGTCATGAATGAGGCTCTCAATATATTATATTGGGTTTAAAAATTATTTGATTTATTATCCATTCTAAAAGTTTCAATTATGCATTTGTAATTCGTGACATGAATTCTATATTCTCTATTAGAATATTTATTTTCAATACAGATCTTGTACAAGTATAATTGATCATTTTTACCTAAACCCTAGGTCAATTACCAAATAATTTTTTGTAATTCTAGATCTTTTATACTTTTTCTATTTGGATCTTATATCTCAACATTGGATTGTTTCTCCTATTTTGTTATGTGTGATCATTTTCATCTCATTTTCTAAAATTATTTTATAATTGGAAGTGGTTTTGGGATATATTTAAAGGACCTATTGATCCTAATATATTTATTAATGTCCTTCTAGGTCCTTTTAGTTGTTGTCCTCCAAAGGCTAATTTTTTTCTGATTGTAGTTCACTATGTGTGATATTAGTAATGCAAGTGTTGACATACCTTCACAAATGAAGCATTTTATTATTCAAAAATGATTCAAATTTTTTGAATTGATATTAGTGGCACTCTTTATTATTATTATTTTCCATTACATCAAGTGTGTGTATATTATATCATAGTTGGTGTCAAACATGAGTTTGAGGCTACTAGTTCCATCATTATTCTATGTTTTAGGAATGGAAAATGATTTTGATTTATTAAATTATTTTTTAAAGGAATTATAATGATCCTAGAATTTTTTTGAAATGTGTATACCCGTTTTGTTTTGAGAAATGAAATTTTCCCCTACATTTTATAAAATGACTTATTATTTCAATTAATCATAGAATGGATTGTGAAATGGGGCTTCAAAGAATGATTATTTGAATTCTAGGTTATTTCAAATTGTTTTTGAAATTTGAAATCCCTATGAAATTTATTCAATGTATTATATACATGGATGCCATGATTTCTTAGTTGGAAGTGTGTTATTCGTCATCGTCCGTTAGGATTATAAAGAGGATGAATTTTTCAGATGTTCACTATTCTTAGTTCATAGATACATTGGAACTATGATTTTTTTAATTCATGGGGGTTTAAATTCAATGGTGTTCTTATATTTCATAAAATATAATGCATGGTTTCAGGGACATCATTTCTCACTATTCATATATTTAGATTTAAGGAAGAGTGGCCTACAGAGAAGGACCATATTTTATCCTTGGGGTGTATTCCTTTTTGAGTTGTATAATTTTTTATATTAGTGAAATATGAGATAATAAATTTCATTGGTTAATATAACTGGGTTATGGAAATTAGTATATGATATTAATTTACATGGTTTTACGAATTATTTTAATGATTAAGAAATAGTTTCCATGATTATGATATACAAATTATTAACTTCTTTTATACCTCATATTCATTTTATTTAATCATATGTTTATTTTTATAAAAACAATTGATATGTAAAACTGGGGTGTGATACCACTGTGCATGTTTAGAATACATAATGTATAATGTATTGGTGTTATTTATACTATGTTTTAACAAATTATGGAAGGGAATGGAACAATAGTGTGGTCATGAGGTTTTTCTTTTCTTGGTATGGATTTCTCAGGGTGAGATGGTGTAATATTCACCAAGTGACCAAATTTGGAATATCCTAGTAGATTTGTTTTATCCTTTTATAAATTTTGTGGAAATATACATGGATTAAAATCTGGATCCTTTTTATTGGGTCACTATCATTAGTACACTTTATTATGAAATATTCATTATTTTTAATTTTGTATGTATATATACCATATTTTTTCATACAAGAGAAATTTATCTTTTATTTGGTTTTATTTGGTGGTGTGTTATTAAAAATCTTATTTGGATAAGAAATTCTCATTGGGTATTTCTATTTTTTGATTTAGAGCCTATAAAGAAGATTTTTCTAATCTAGTATAAGAACATTTTTTATTAAATAAAGGTTGTGCTCAGTCTATGGAAGGTCGAATCTAAATGATTAGATTATTAGGACATGAGAGATAGGTTGTGTTGAGTTCTAGGATATCTCTTTCTGTGATGAACCTTTTGTTACCGTGGGATTTTTGGATGTCTGTCTTCTTTGATGAGTTTGAACAGTGATATCGGTTTTATCTTATAAACATATAGTTTAAAATTATACTCTCATATTTTATAGTAATTTCCATATATTTATGGTATATAGAAACATTCCTCAAATATTACATCCACATATTCCAATGGAGGGTGTAATGGGAGATTCTCTTCAAGGGAGACCCCCTATGGATCAGAATCACTTAGAGGCTATCATATGAGAAACATTTCCATCTTCTAGACTATACTGCAAGATAAAAACCACGAGGTTGAGGGACTAATTGGTTTTTGATGAGGCATATATCAATCACCAATGTTTCAATGTTTTAATCCCCATAACATTAAGGATACAAATGATCCCTAAGAGGTGGATGAATTTTTGTACCAGATCAATCATTTCTTGAACATCCTAGGGACTCTAGAGACTATGAACATGAAATGTAATATCTCTACACTATAGGGTCCGAACAATTGGTGGTGGGATTTTATGGTATGATAAAATTAGTACGTAGGCATAAATTGGAATTGTTTTTGGGAACTAAAATTTCAGTTGTTTTTTCTGGTGAATTTGAAAATATTAATGGCTATGTAATTTTAATAGAGTTAGGTAATACCCTGTAATACATTGGTATATTTTTAAAAATATTTTGATATCATGCAACTGATTCATCATGGGTTTCTATGGCATGGAGAGCAATGATTATGTGATATTAAAATATTAAAATATTTTATCCATCATTCAAATTTTTCTGGAATAACTCCCATGTAGAGTATTAGATCGGAATGCTGAGGCCATGGTTGAGTCAAAAAGATTTTATCAACCCATGGCGATGAAATACATTTTTTAGTGACTGGTGATTTGTTATATCACATTGGTGTAAAATGTGACCATATTAATTTATAAAATTAAATTTATATCCTCTACACCCAAATTTCCATGTAATGTAGATGTGATGAGGAGATCCACCTTGAGTGACAGATGTCCCAAGGAAAAATAAAACTGAGGGCGTTCTATTAATCCCCTTGTTGAGACATATCATCACCAGATCGAGCGGGAGCATCTTCTAGGAATAATTTTGAAACTGATGTGTCAAAATTTTTCAAGAAGGTAGGTGGATATTAGTTTTAATTATTGAACCCATTTTATATAAATAATTATAAGGTTTATAATTTCATATAAAACTACTAGGGGAACATTATGCGTAGATCTATTGGTTTCAGTGAGAATCGTGGAATTTCTTGTTGTTCGTTTGGAATCCCTGATCAAACATTAGGTAGTTCACGGTAAATCAAAGTATGTTCTTCCAATTTGGGGAAGATTCCTTTTAGGAATTACACACCATGTACTAGTTGATCTTGTATTGTATATATCCCTTATATTGTGGCTGGAGGCTTGATCAGGCATGCATTATAAAGGATATAGTTTTGTGGAAGTACACAACCTGAACCCATAGGCCTGAGGTTCCAAAGAACCATATTTGGAAATAGAAAAGGGAATATATGTATAGGACACAACAAGTACCAATGGTACATGACATTTTGGAGAGATGGTTGGTTGAACCGTGATTGAAATAAAATGGTTACAATATATGTGAAGTGGGACACACCTTGTACACCATGTACATGATGTGTAAACATTCATAGAAGTCAAATCGATTCATCAAAGGTAATGGCCTAGTGTTGGGGTGTGGTTACCCATTATTTGGACTTATATACATTCAATTTACTTCTCTTGGGGACTTCATACTACCTCATATCCTTATTCTAGGTAATGATTTATCCTTATGAGTATCATATCCTATTAAGTTTTCCATGAAGAGTGTGATGGATGCCTCTTTCGTAGATTTTAAGGTATTATGAGGAACGGTTCTAGCAAGAAGTTTTGTTTGAGGTACATTAATTTTTCGGGTGACCAGGGTGGATCACTAGAGAGAAATTAGGGTTGTAACCCTTCCTCGTCGACTCAAGAATGGGGTCCCATAGACTCTGTTGGATGGTAGGGAGGTACTCCCCATATATCAGTGCAAGGGTCTCCTACCCTGGAAATTTTTGTGGTGTGAGCCATGATGATCAGAAATCATCATTTAGTGAGGTGTATCCAATAATAGGGACCAGTTTAGATTATTAGGGAGATTTTGGGACAACAAATCACCAGCCATACTAGTGTGTGGGTTTCTCATACCTTTTGTACAAGAGGATATGGGATTTCCCCTCAGTGGGAACATGTCCTTTTCCCATGTATTTTCTATCCTTAGGTTGGAACACCACAGTTGTACATGGGTACAGGTTCTTTCATTGTTCATGCTAATGGAGACAGTTCTCCCATATCATACCAAGGTGTTGGCCCTCCATATTAATTATGATGTTAGAGTGGGTACACCCCTATGGTGTCAGGGTGTGTGTATTATATTCATAGTGTCAATACTACACTATCATACTAGCATTCATCCCCCTATTCTTGGGTTGCTACTCCCTTTGGGGGAACCGCTCCATTCTGCTACTCAAAAATGGGGGAGTATCGATCATTATAGAGAAGACATGCACCCTATGTATTGGGTAGTTATATCTCTACATGTGGACCCCATTCCTTGACCTGTACCCTATTCCTGGGTTGCTACTCCCATGTTTGGTTAGGGTACAGGTCAAGGAATGGGGTCCACATGTAGAGATATAACTCCCCTATACATAGGGTGCATTTCTTCTCTATAATGATCGATACTCCCCCATTTTTGAGTAGAAGAATGGAGCGGTTCCCCCAATGGTGTTCGATCTCCCTTAGTTATGGAGTGAATTTAAGAGGTGTGGGAACCTCTACTGGATACATGTGATACCATTTTATGATACATTCATCCCCCAAGTAGGCATGGTTTTTTCATATCCCTAATGTATTATAGTGGATTCATGGGTTTCACTGGAGTTAATAATCAATCAGTTGAGAGGTTTTGGTACAGTTCACGTCATTAAATTCAATCTTTTATGAGGATTCATGTGGTTCGTGGTGAACATATGTTCTTCATTGAACATGTGTAGTGTAATGTGATGGGATTATCCCATCAGGATCTTATGTCCATGCATAGGGTGTAGGATTGCTCTGATAGGACATCTGGTGTTGGTCAGTAGCATGTGAACTTGAGATCTTCTCTTGATGGAGTGTATCTCCCAGATGAGTTTCATATTGGATTTCATGGTTCGTCGAGTTTGTTTTCTAAAATGAAATCACCATTGATCATTTAGTATAATCCCATGGATTTATAGGAGGTTTGGAAGTCATGTGACATGGAGTTTGAGTCTAGTATATCCAGATGATTCTATATTACTAAGTGGTGATGACACGTATCATGTTGGAACAACATGTCATATGAGATGACTAGCTATGTATAGCCAGTGAGCACTGATATATAGTTTTTCTCTCATTGGTGTTTCAACCTATTGCTATGATGATAGTTATATTGAAAATCAATTTCTCCCTATTAATTTTGGGTTGGGGAACCTAATGAGTACTGATATAGAAACCACTATTCATGAATTTCAAAAACAAGTTTTTTCTAGTTTAGTTGTTATACCTTCTATTAGAGTCCCGGGATAACCCGGATGAAGCATATATCGTAGAGCACAATATACAAGAGTGTTTACTAGACCTTTATAAAGAGCTTTAAAGTGGTTTAATTTTAAATAAGTCACCTCAATTATAAAAGGCTATGTCATTTTACATGTTTGCCTCGTGCAAACCTAGACCCAATGGTCATAAACATTCAAACAAAGAAATGCACCCATGAGGTGTCCCTTAAACACGAAATTTATCATATTTAATCAAAGAAAACTCTTAATATAAAAGTTAATCAATTTTAGATGATAACTAGGTTCAATTACTTAACATGGAATACTAAAATCATGGGTAATTATCCCTAAGGAAAATATAACTCAAATACAAACACTGAAATACAAACCACATTCCTCGACGTTATAATATTAACACTCTTGAACGTTGGCCCTTTAATAGAACTAGAATTTTGTAAATATACAAAAAGTTCAAAAACGTTCAACATTGGATAACTCAAGAATGAGGAGAAAATAGGAAGAGAGACGATATGGAAAGTGATAACTCACTGGTTGGAATCCAACTCACTTGGTGGAACCTCAATCGATGCTCAGACAGAGGAACATGGGGAGTTCAAAGATAATCGACCTTAACTCGCTCTCTTGTACAAGTCACAGGAAGAATAAATGGGTTTAGGAGTTGAGATGTGACCCTGGTAAGATTAATCAAATAAAAATAAAAGTAAACAACATGATCATTTATTGTAAACTCAGTGTTGTCGCTTCTACCAACCTACACTTTAGGTAGTTGACACGACCATGCACTCAGCCGTTACATGGCTAGTCCATGGCTACCCACAGAAACCGGTTACACGTCTTATACTCCAGGGTTCATGGGGTGTATTAATAAATTTTCCACGTTCTTCCTTTTTACTCAAAAACAACCTAAAACAATATATATACCTAAAATAAAGATCCGAGTTCTTACAAACTACCCACCTTAATGAAATTCACCCACAAATTTCCTTTTTAATGGTGATGAAGAAGAAATGTCAAACTACTCTGGCCACTGTTGTTGAACATCAGCCTCCCTCTCCCAAGTCTTATCTTGTACACCCCCATGATATCCTAGAACCTATAATAGAGGAATATACTGGCCATAGAATCTATCATACTATGATCCACAACATGAATTGGCTGATCCTTGAAGGATGCGTGCCCCTCATACTCATCCTCTTTGGATAAAAAATGTTACAAAAGTTTGAAAAGTAACTTCTTAGCTGAGAATCAAAAAATAAATCATGCATATCCTGGTAGCTCTGAGGTAACTTCAATCGATAGGCAACTGACTTCACTCTATCAAAAACCTCAAATGGACTGATGTATCTCAGTGAAAGCTTCCCCTATCTCAAAATCATCTTGTGTCCTCACCTCGGTGTGACAAGTATGAAAACTAGATCTACGACCTCAAAATGAAGATGATTTCCCCACTGATCAACATAATATTTTTGGAAATACTGTGGAATATCCTTCATCTCCTGAATCAACTCCACCTACTCAGTGGTCTTATAGACAAGAAAAATTCCTTGCATAGATGCATCTCTAGTCTCCAGCCAACATCGTGGTGATCGACATGGCCTAATGTAAAAATACTTGAAATTTTCCACATGAATCATCTTCTAGAAACATTTATGGTTGGGAAAATCCGCTTGGGGTATGATTATCTCCCAATAAACCCCAAAATATAAGACTCATTCTCAATGCATGTCCTAAAACTACTGAATTCTACGCTCGGACTAGCCATCTGTGTAACGACCCAAAGTTTCATTAATGGAAAATCCCTCTTGATCCAGTTAAATGTTTCTTTATGAAAAATGGTTTTATAAGATGTCAACTTCTTTAGTTTTACATTAATATTTGTGACCGTTACTTTTTAGCCGTTCAGCAGTGATCATCTGAGTAGTATAAATATAAGGCTTTAACGAACCCATTTCTACTCAGACAAAGGAAGAGATGGCCTCATCCAGTAGAATTTCCCCTTACGAAGCCCATTTGTCAAAGCTTGGAAAAGTGGTGCCGTCTTTGGCTTTTCCCTTGACCAAGCCCAAGCTGAGCTTCATCAAGTCAAGCTCGAACGTGATCGTCTACGGGAAAAGTGGAAGTTGATTGAAATTACCACTCAAGCGATGTTATCCGAGCCGCCCCAAGAGTCTGTCACCATCGCGCACCTTACCCTTAGGTCTTATGCGGCTATTTTAAGGGGTTATGTAACAAATAAGTAGCACCATTTTCATGTACATTATTTTTGTATATAATAATGAATATAATTTCTAGTCATTTTTGATACATTGTAATTAGTTTTTAAAGTACCAATGGTGTTTTTAGTTATTATTTAATTAAATATAATAATTTATTAAATTAAATGATTTTTGAATTAAATATTATTTTAATAAAATATTATTATTAATATTAAATTAATTTTTTATTACGTATAAATGATCTTATAATTTTATGAATGCAATTAAAATTTTTATTAAGGTTTGAAAGCCATTTCTGTCAAAACCTGTGAATTTTTTTATAAATGTCGGTTTTTATTTTAAAAGAGAAAATTCACATATTTATAAAATTATTTAGATAAAATAAATATTATTTTTGGAATCAGGACATCGAAATTATCCAATGGTGATTTTTTCATAATTTTCTGAGACAATCAAATGTTTGGGTAAAAATTAAATACCATTTAAATATATAATGTGTTTTATGACATCATAATGACCCAATGGTGATGTAATAAAATAACATAATCCTTATGTTCGGTCAATTTTTGTTTTATTATTAAAATAATGTGGTTTTGGGTTTGTTTTACTTACTTTTCAAAGCATTAATGGAGCCCTCAAGACTTATTCAACACTTTGCCTTTTTAAATTAATTTCCATGGGAGTGTGACTCACCTCCACATAAGCAACCCTAATTTTTTAATAAGTTCGGACCTTGGCCTTGTAAAATATATTTTTCCTCTTTCCTTTTCTAGAAACCATGGGAAAATACCATGGGATGGTTTGTGGTTTGGATTATTTTAATATAAGGGGTCCCAAACCTGAATAATAAATAATTCTCTCACCTTTCCTATATAAACCCACCCATGCTCACACTTCCTCCTCACTAAAATCCCTTTGAGTTCGTCCAACCACTTTCCTACTCTCTCTATAATCCTCCCAACATGCCCCAATATCCCAAGAAGCCTCTCACAAGCCTCTCTCTAGCCTTTGGAAGCACACTTCCAAGTAAGGGTTTTTTCTTCCTTTCTCATTTTTTTCAATTTTCTTTAAGTTCTATTTCCCTTTTAATTTCAATTATGAATGTTGGGGTATGGTTTCTCACCTCCCCCATACTTCCCTCTTATTTTTTGAATGATGGGAGAACCCTTTCCCTCTCATTAAATGCCTCCCATGTACACCCGTTACTATGCCGAAATTCCGAAAGGAACTTCTCTCTCTTCTTTTACATTCAAGAAATACTTTTGTATCATGAATTTAAATTCCATTTCAATTATTGGGACATGTATATATATGACATCCTTACTTTCCATTACATGTAAATATTATGAGGAACCCCTTTCTCTCTCATCAATCTTTTTTATGAATTCTTATGTCACGCCGTTACGCTGCCGAAATCGCACCGATTTTCTAAGCCAATGTCATTGTGTAGTGAATACCATGCCCATTTCTCCATCAAGGGTATTCACATTTATGAACATTTACTTATTGATTGTAAAGTGTCATGTGTGAATTCCAAATTCCTTTATCGTGGAATAAATGATTATGTTTTATGAATCCATGTTTTATGATCCATGTGGCACACTTATGCTTGAAATGAAATGTTTTTAAGAAGGGTGCGCCCTGATAGCGTTCCAATGCATTGGGTAAAGTATAGTATCATGATACTTCATGTTCAATGAGTGTTGACTCATTCTAATTCAAGTGCAACTAGGGTTTACTCGTGCTTCAAGTGCAATGAGGGTTTACTCATGCTGCATGTGCAATGAGCCTTGGCTCATGCTAATTCAATGTTAAGTGTTGTTGCCACATTTCCATGTTATGTTTATCATGCTTTATCATGCCTTTATGTTCATGTTAATTTAATGCTATATTTATGTTTCTATTTCCTAACATGTATTGTACTCCTCATGTTATTCATTTGGTACTCCCTTACTAGGCTTTATAGCTCACCCTTTTCTTATGCATGTCCTCAGGTTGTCCCATGCATTGCTAAGTACGAAGGAATGTAGTGGTCATGTAAAGGAAGTTTTCAATAAAGATGATGTATTTCAAGTTTAAAGTTTTTATGTAATGATCCTAAGCCCCAAAGACACTAAACCTCTCGATCATCTTTGTTGTATTAAGTGAAGTTTTATGTAATAAAGAATGCTTAAGTTGTATTAAAAAGCAGGGTTGTCATAGTTGGTATCAAAGGATAGGTTTAGTTATTTTTGGGATTAGGAAACCCTAGTAAAGCCTTAGATTCAAGAATAATCATAATAAAGACATCCCTAAGTTTTGGTAAATACTAAGTAAGTGGTTTATCAAACAAATACATCCCTGTCTGGATACGAGCAGGTAGAGGCGTCTCTGGCACAAATGTATCCTAGGGGTAAAACCCGAAAACACCGCTTTGAGCTAGACTCGAACGGGAACTGGTGCACGACAACGGGCCTTTCTGCACTCTTGGTTACGACACTCATAGGGGATATGTTTTGATAAATTCACAATCTTAGTATGAACCCTTATAAAGGGAAAAATTCCCCTAAGAATATATGTTAGAAGGAAGATCATGAAAAGCCTGGATTGAATCCTATAGACTCATGAGTTAAAAAGATTAAAGTTTATTTATAAGTCATCAACTTTTGTCTTTGGATTACCCTTTATGTGTTACCCCTAACTTTCCTTTTATTCCATCCAATGGCCGGTAATAGGAGAACTCGGGCTAACAATCGTTGTGAAGATCAGTGTGATGATTGTACTTATGAGATGCCCAATCCAATGGGAGCGGGAATTGTGAACTTTGTCATGCTTCTCTCTCACCTAACTCAAGTTTTGAATAGAAACACAGGTCAAGAGGAACATTCAACCCCCCCTAAGAAAGAACATGTCGCTATTGAAAGCTTCATGAGACAAAGGCCTCCTACTTTTAGTGGATCATCTGATCCCACGATCGCTGAACAATGGATCAACTCCATTGAAAAGATATTCTCCATCATCTAATGCTCTGAAAAAGAGAAGGTTCTCCTGGAGGCTTATCGAATGGAGGGTGAAGCTGATCGATGGTGTACGTTGATCAAAAATACGAAGCCTGTAGAGGAGATTGAGGCTTTGGAATGGAAGGAATTCTGAAAGATGTTTTTCGATAAATATTTTCCACGCACCCTCCGTCTTAAGATGGAAGGGGACTTCCTTTCCCTCAAACAGAAAGATGAAGAATTTGTGGGAGCGTACGAGGAAAACTTCACAAGGCTTGCACGATACGCTTCCGGCTTTGTCGTTACCCCCAAATGCACGGTTGACCGCTTCTTTGGTGGGCTGAAGCCTAGCTTGCGGAAAGCATTAGTGATCTGTGACTTTGATAGCTATGAGGAAATTGTCTGATGTTCCCTCAAGGTTGAAATGGAGATAGGAGAATCACAGGGGTATCATGGGGACAAGAAGCGTAAGCTGGACTTCAATGCTGGTGGTCTGATGGATAAATCCAACGGTGCTAAGAAATTCCATCACCCCACTTGCCAAAAGTGTGGAAAGAAGCACCCTGGAAACTGCCTTAGGGGGACAAGAAAATGCTTCAAGTGTGGAAGAAAAGGGCACCTAGCTGTTAACTGTCAGCAAGAAGGACCCGCGGCTACGACAGAGGAGAGGAATGCTCCGTTCGAACCTCAACGCATTGTTCAATGCTACAAATTCAAAGAACCTTGTCATTTTGAAAATCAGTGCCCTAATCCAAGGGTTATCAGAGGCAACCAGCAACCTCCAAGACAGTAAGGAAGAACTTTTTCCATCACTTCTGCCGAAGTAAACACCGACAACGAAGTGGTGACAGGTATGCTAGTTATTCATTCAAGAATATCGAACATACTTTTTTATTCAGGTTCTACGCATTCTTTTATATCTCCAAAGTTTAGTAGAACAATCCCTGCACCACCACAAATCATGGAAGTAAAGATGTCGGTGAGTACGGAAAATGGGGCAATCATTGCATCCCATGAGTATAAGTCCTCTCCTGTTATAATCTGTGGATTGAATTTCCTGGCGAACCTCTTCATACTCCCTTTGGTGGAATTTGATGCAATTCTTGGCATGGATTGGCTTTCCTTATATAGAGCCAACATAAATTTTCGGGAGAGGGAAATCACACTCCATATGGAGAATCGACCCCCGATTCTTTACAGGTGTCAGGAGGAAGATGAATCTCCTTTAGCTCCATCATCTCAAGAATTGATATTACTGCCTTATGAGCACGCATATCTGGCTCAGATGATTGAATCCATGGAAGAAACCACCCTTGAAGAAATGCCTATTGTGAGGGAATTCACTGAAGTATTTCCCGAGGAACTTCCTGGTCTTTCTCCAAGAAGACATGTTGAGTTCTCAATTGAACTTATACCTGGGGCGCTACCAATATCCAAGACTCCATATAGAATATCTGTTGTTGAGCTTGAAGAGATGAAGAAACAACTACATGAGAATCTGGATAAAGGGTTTATACGCCCAAGTGCATCACCATGGGGTGCACCAATCCTCTTCATCAAGAAGAAGGATGGGTCAATGCGGCTTTTCATCGATTATCTTGAACTTAACAAAATCACGATAAAGAACAAGTATCCTATCCCAAGAATCGATGACTTGTTTGACCAGCTGCGTGGAGCACAATACTTCTCCAAGTTGGAATTACGGTCGAGATATTATTAAGTAAGGGTGATGAAGGAAGATATCCCCAAGACTGCTTTTCGTACAAGGTACGGGTACTATGAATTCATAGTAATGCCTTTTGGACTCACCAATGCTCCAGCAATATTCATGGACTTGATGAATAGAGTCTTTATATATTACCTAGAAAAATTTGTGGTAGTCTTTATAGATGATATTCTTATATACTCTAAAACCAAGGAGGACCATGAGGAGCATTTTAGAACTGTACTAGAGACTTTGAGAAAGGAGAAGCTCTATGCCAAGTATAGCAAGTGTGAGTTCTGGTTGAAGGAGGTCTCATTCTTGGGCCATATCATCACAAGCAATGGTATATCTGTGGACCCCTCCAAAACAGATGCAATTGAGGGATGGCCAAGGCCAACATCGGTAACGGATATCCGTAGCTTAATGGGGTTAGCTGGATATTATCGACGATTTGTGAGAAATTTCTCACGATTGTCCAACCCACTTACCAAGATAACTCGAAAGGGAGTAAAATTTTCTTGGAGTGAATAATGTGAAGAAAGCTTCAAGGAGTTGAAAAGGAGGCTTATCACTGCACCTGTGCTCACTTTACCCACAAGTGGGGACCTTTTTTTGGTATTCAGTGATGTTTCGAAGAAGGGCTTAGGATGTGTGGTGATTTAGAATGATAAAGTGATATGCTATGCCTCAAGGCAGTTGAATATCCATGAGCGAAACTATCCAACGCATGATCTGGAGTTGGAGGCGGTTATCTTTGCCTTGAAAATCTGGCGGCATTATCTCTATGGATAGAAATGTGAGATATATACTGACCACAAGAGTCTTAAATATATATTCACACAGAAAGAGCTTAATATGCGCCAGAGAAGATGGATAGAGCTCATCAAGGATTATGACTGTTCAATACATTACCACCCTGGGAAAGCGAACAAGGTGGCGGATTCCCTAAGTAGAAAGGATCCAGCTATTCTATCAATGATGAGAATTGATAAGGATACAATCTTCTTAGACTTGATGAAGATGGATGTGGGAATCATAAAGAAGGGAACATAATCAATCCTTTCACAAATGATTGCTGAACCATCTCTTTTGGAAAGGATAAAGGATTCTCAAAAGGATGATACATGAATCCAATAAAAAGTGGAAGCTATAAAAAATGGAAAATCCTTAGAGTTTAATGTTAATGAAGAAGGAATTGTGCGGTTTGGGAAAAGACTATGTGTTCCATCAAGTTCGGAGCTGAAGAAGGAACTTTTGGATGATGCACATAGTTCAAATTTCTCTATTCACCCAGGGAGCACAAAGATGTATCGATATCTCCGAGAAAACTTTTGGTGGGATAATATGAAGAAGGAGATCGCTGAATATACATCAAAGTGCCTGGTGTGTTAGAAAGTGAAGGAAGAGAGGCAGAAGTCTAAGGGGATGATGCAACCATTGCCCATACCAGAATGGAAATGGGAGAACATCGCCATGGACTTCGTCACTAGACATCCAAGGACATCCAAAGGCAACAATGCAATCTGGGTTGTTGTGGATCGTCTTGCAAAGAATACACACTTCATTGCTATTCCAGAGGATTTCTTTTTGGATCAAATGGCACGGATATATATCCGGGAAGTGGTACGGTGGCATGGAGTACCACTATCTATTGTGTCTGACCAAGATCCAAGATTTACCTCTAAGTTTTGGAAGAGTCTTCAACATGCTCTGAATATTGAACTGAACTTTAGTACAACCTATCATCATCAAACTGATGGCCAATCCGAGCGGACTATCCAAACACTTGAGGATATGTTTAGAGCGTGCTCAATGGACTTTAAAGGAGGATGTGATCAACATCTTCCTCTAGTTGAGTTCTTTTATAATAATAGTTTCCACTCGAGCATCCAAATGGCACCATATGAAGCCCTGTATGGGAAAAGGTGTAGAACACAGGAATGTTGGGATGAGGTCGGTGAACATAAGCTGCTTGGACCAGAAATGGTCGAAGAAATAGTGGAGAAGGTGAAAACCATTCAGCAGCATATCAAGGCAGCCCAAAGTCGACAGAAGAGTTATGCAGATAATCGTCGATGAGACCTTGAGTTTAAAGTCAGAGACATGGTGTTTTTACGCATATCTTCATGGAAGAAGGTCATGAGGTTTGGAAAGAAAGGGAAGTTAAGTCCAAGGTACATCGGCCCCTTTGAGATTCTTGATCGTGTTGGGGCTGTGGCCTATCGACTAGCACTTCCACCTACTATGGCCAAGGTGCATGATGTCTTCCATGTATCCCTCTTAAGGAAGTACATACCAGACCCTTCACATGTACTCTCTTCCGAGGTGGTACAATTAGAAGACAATCTTTCTTATGAGGAGCAACCAGTGAAGATCTTAGATCGTAGAGAAAAAGTTCTACGAAATAAGACAATGCCCCTCTTCAAGGTGTTGTGGAGAAACCACATGTTTGAAGAAGCAACTTGGGAGTCGGAGGATATGATGAAGCTAAGTTACCCACATTTTTTTAGTGTGGGAAAAGGAAAATTTCGAGGGAGAAATTTCTTAAGGGGGGAATGTTGTAACGACCCAATGTTTCATTAATGGAAAATCCCTCTTGATCCAGTTAAATGTTTCTTTATGAAAAATGTTTTTATAAGATGTCAACCTCTTTAGTTTTACGTTAAGATTTGTGACCGTTACTTTTTAGCCGTTGAGCAGTGATCATCTGAGTAGTATAAATATAAGGCTTTAACGAACCCATTTCTACTTAGACAAAGAAAGCGATGGCCTCATCCAGTAGAATTGCCCCTTACGAAGCCCATTTGTCAGAGCTCGAAAAAGAGGTGGCATATTTGGGCTTTTCCCTTGACCAAGCCCAAGATGAGCTTCATCAATTCAAGCTCGAACGTGATCGTCTATGGGAAAAGTGGAAGTTGATTGAAATTACCACTCGAGCGATGTTATCCGAGACGCCCCAAGAGTCTGTCACCATCGCGCACCTTACCCTTAGGTCTTATGTGGCTATTTTAAGGGGTTATGTAAAAATCAAGTAGCACCATGTTCATGTATATTATATTTGTATATAATAATGAATATAATTTCTAGTCATTTTTGATACATTTTAATTAGTTTTTAAAGTACAAATGATGTTTTTAGTTATTATTTAATTGAGAATTATATTTTATTAAACTAAAGGATTTTTGAATTAAATATTATTTTAATAAAATATTATTATTAATATAAAAATAATTTTTTATTAAGTATAAATGATCTTATAATTTTATGAATGCAATTCAAATTTTTATTAAGGTTTAAAAGCCATTTCTGTCAAAACCCGTGAATTTTTTTATAAATGTCAGTTTTTATTTTAAAAGTAAAAATTCACATATTTAGAAAATTATTTAGATAAAATAAATATTATTTTTTGAATCAGGACGTCGAAATTATCTGACGGTGATTTTTTCATAATTTTCTGAGACAGTCAAATTTTTTGGTAAAAATTAAATACCATTTAAATATATAATGTGTTTTATGACATCATAATGACTCAATGGTGATGTAATAAAATAACATAATCCTTATGTTCGGCCAATATGTGTTTTATCATTAAAATAATTAGGTTTTGGGTTTGTTTTACTTACTTTTCAAAGCATTAATGGAGCCCTCAAGACTTATTCAACACTTTGCCTTTTTAAATTAATTTCCACGGGAGTGTGACTCACCTCCACATAAGAAACCCTACTTTTTTAATAAGTTCGGACCATGTCCTTGTAAAATATTGTTTTCCTATTTCCTTTTCTAGAAACCATGGTCAAATACCATGGGATGGTTTGTGGTTTGGATTATTTTAATATAAGGGGTACCAAACCTAAATAATAAAGAATTCTCTCACCTTTTCTATATAAACCCACCCAAGCTCCCACTTCCTCCTCACTAAAATACCTTGGAGTTCGTCCAACCTCTTCTCTACTCTTTATAGAATCCTCCCAAGGTGCCCCAAGCTCCCACGAAGCCTCTCACAAGCCTCTCTCTATCCTTTGGAAGCACACTTCTAAGTAAGGGTTTTTTCTTCCTTTCTCATTTTTGGCAATTTTCTTTAAGTTGTATTGCCCTTTTAATTTCAATTATGAATGTTGGGGTATGGTTTCTCACCTCCCCCATAATTCCCTCTTATTGTTTGAATGATGGGATAACCCTTTCCCTCTCATTATTTTCCTCCCATGTACACCCGTTACTATGCCGAAATTCCTAAAGGAACTTCTCTCTCTTCTTTTACATTCAAGCAATACTTTTGTATCATGAATTTAAATTCCATTTCAATTTTTGGTACATGTATATATATGACATCCTTACTTTCCATTACATGTAAATATGATAAGGAACCCTTTTCTCTCTAAATCAAACTTTTTTATGAATTCTTATGTCACACCGTTACGCTGCCGAAATCGCACCGATTTTCTAAGACAATGTCATTGTGTAGTGAATACCATGCTCATTTCTCCATCAAGGGTATTCAACATTATGCACATTTTCTTATTGATTGTAAAGTTTCATGTGTGAATTACACATTCCTTTATCATGGAATAAATGATTATGTTTTATGAATCCATGTTTTATGATCCATGTGGCACACTTATGCATGAAATGAAATGTTTAAGAAGGGTGCGCCCTGATAGCGCTCCAATGCATTGGGTAAAGTATAGTATCATGATACGTCATGTGCAATGCGTGTTGACTCATGATAATTCAAGTGCAACGAGGGTTTACTCGTGCTTCAAGTGTAATGAGGGTTTACTCATGCTCCATGTGCAATGAGCCTTGGCTCATGCTAATTCAATGTTAAGTGTTGTTTCCACATTTCCATGTTATGGTTATCATGCTTTATCATGCCTTTATGTTCATGTTACTCTTATGCTCTATTGATTTTCCTATTTCCTAACATGTATTGTACTCCTCATGTTATTCATTGTGTACTCCCTTAATGGGCTTTATAGCTCACCCTTTTATTATTCATGTCCTCAGGTTATCCCATGCATTGCTAAGTACGAAGGAATGTAGTGGTCATGTAAAGGAAGTTTTCAATAAAGATGTTGTATTTCAAGTTTAAAGTTTTTATGTAATGATCCTAAGAACCAAAGACACTAAACCTCTCGATCTTCTTTGTTGTATCAAGTGAAGTTTTATGTAATAAAGCATGATTAAGTTGAATTAAAAAGCAGGGTTGTCATAATCTGTCTGTTGATGGTAAGATATTCTCAGTAGTAATTGTGAACAAAAGCCTTCAATAGTCCCTTCCAAACATGAGATGTAAAACAAGAATCCCTATTTGAAATGATAGAGTGTGGAACCCCATGAAACCATAAAATATCTCAGATGCACAACCCTATAAGATCATCAACATTGAAGGTCACCTTGATCTGTATGAAGTGTAAAACCTTCATGAGTTGGTCAACAACAAACAATACAACATCATTAAATCAAGACAACCTCAATAAACTCATTTCAAAATCCATCGGGACATCATACCACTTCCACTTGGGAATGGGTAACTAATGTAAAATCCCTTATGGTCACCAATTCTCCGACATCCACTACGAATAGTTAAAACACCTCATATCCAAAATAGCATCATCTCTATTCATACCTAGACACCAATACAGATGGTGTAAATCATGATACATCATGCTATTTCCAGGATAACATTCTCATGTAGAGGAATTTAAATATCACAATATCTCCTCACATATGTTTGCTGACACCCATACCCACCCATTAAAACACAAGACCTCAACCTCACCCACGGTCTACCCAGGATTAGGGTCATATCCTATCACAATCTCCTATAGAAGTTGGACTTTGTAATATGAGAGTTGCATCATCTTCACTCACTGTTGAAGAGTAGAGGTAACAACTAAAAAAGAAAGAAAATTCTTCCCCTGTATATCATGCACATCAAAATGAATCTCAGAGAACAGATCCATATGCTTCCACTCACTACTAACCTCCAGAACTTCATGTATTTGGATCCTCTTGCTCAATGCATCGGCCATTGTGTTTCCATTCTGAGGTGTGTAGGCATGGTCAATGCCAAATGACTGAAGGTACTCAACCCACCTTTACTATCTCAAATTTAGATCACACTAGATAAACATATACTTGAGAATATTGGGGTAAGTGAAAACCAAAAAATTCACTCCCAATATATATTGTTTCCAACAACATAAAGAAAAAAAATGAATCTAAGATGATATTATGTGTTGGATAATTCCTCTCATGTGTCCTCAAATACCAAAAACCTTATGCAAAGAATCTTTCCCTATATATAAGCACTGCTCCCAGCCTGATACCTGATCCATCACAGTAAATGGTGTAACTCTTTCCCAGCTCCTAAAAAAATCAATATCAGTGCTAAATTCAATATCTCATTTAGCTTTTAAATGATAAATAATATGAATCTTTACCCAAGTACATTTCACACTTCTTTTTTAGGCCCGTCAGTGGCACTACTATGTAAGAAATGTCCTATATAAAGAATTTGTAGTCTCCAGTCAACCCCAAAAAAATATGTACATAAAATACATTGTTCATATGTACTAAGGAAACTACTACTCTCATATTCTCTCAGCCTACTGATGATCATGTTTCTGAGATAACAGGTCCCATGAAGTGAATCTGATCCATTGAAAAGTGTCATTTTGAGGGGATAACATATTACTAATGATATATCAGTTTACTGTAAATGATCTCATGATGGGTGGCATAGTCATCTCGATTCTAAGCGTACACAAATATATCATCCATGAAGAAAACCTCAATTAAATTCATGTAAGTATAGAAAACATGGATCATAAATTCCATAAAAACTACAGTCATGTTTGTGAGACCGAATGGCATAACCACATACTCGTATAGACCATACATTTTATAAAAGTTTGTAAGAGGAATATCTGATTGTAGAAAACACAACTAATGATTACCAGATCTCAGGTAAATCTTTGAGAACATGAATGATCCTCAAAGATAATGAATGATACCATGAATCCTCAGAAAGTTATATCACCTCTTGACCATCATCATTTTTAGTTTTCTATAATCAACGAAATGTCTGAGGGTACAATCTGCATTCTTTTCAAAAAGGACAGATGAACCCCATGGAGAAGTACTGGGTTAGATGAAAACCTTTTACTTCAACTCTTCTAAATGCTTTTGGGCTCTTGTATAAATGGTTCATCAATCCTATATAGAATAATTGACACTGGTGCCACTAATCGCACATGCTCAATAGAGAAAACTACCGCCCACTTTGGAGGTAAACCTGCAAAGTCATCTAAAAAGTCATCTATAAAATGATCCACTATTAATAAAATGTCTATATATGAAGTACCATGGTGATCCAAATATAATCAATAAATATGGGCATTAATTCATCAAAACCGGTGATGCTTGGGTCCCTCTCTGCTCCCCTGGACATCCAATTCATCCTTGTTTAGAAAATACCCACCCTCTGGTGACGTGAAACACACCCTACAATGATAGATATCATAAAAGGCATTGAAGGAGACTAACTTGTCTATTCCGATAATGACATCGAATCCTATCATCTAAAAAAGATAGAGGTATCATATGAAGTGACACCCAACAGACCATGAATTCACTCATTGTAATGACATACAAAAGTCATCCAAATTCCAAACCGAGTGTCTAGAATCCTAAAATATTTAAAATTAATGATACAAAGCCTAAGGATATCCATAATGGAAACAAATAAGAAAACAAGGGAAGCCCCTATATCAAAAAGTGAATAAGATAAAACCAAGGAAACTAGAATCGTACCTCTAAACATGGAGTGTCCAGGATCCTACTCTTTCCGAGTTTCTCAACTCCAAAATTCTAACCTATATTGATGCCTTATGACCCTGCCTAACTACCCCAAGCTAGTCCAGCTTCTATGCACACAAAAACTATAGCCTGACTCCGATGACCATGGCCCCCTCCTTATCCAGAACGTCCTGATGAATTCTAGTTCCCTAGATGATGAGAAAATGGTGGTCCTGCTCTTGACTATGGATCCAAACTAGAACCCACTTCACTAGCTAATGGTGAGAAAAAAATGTCAAAAACTATGAAGATGGCCTATCTTGGTATATGTTTGGCACTCAACTAGGTATCTTGGGCACTAAGGTATCATACGAAAATTCGTACCACACGAGTATCATACCACATAGATACCTAACGATATATCCCATATACTCTAATATATGTGAATAAAATCCCTACAACGCTTCCTACTTTCAGTCAGAGAAGTTCCAAATCTAGATGCCAAACCGTCCTGGCTCACTGCTCTAGACTCCCTTAGATTGCGCTTTGGTGATCAGTCCCTAGTTGACTATAGAATATATGGAAGTCAACATGAAGATGTTCACTTGGGATCAGATATCATGTGTGCTACTATTCTAAAACATCCTGGCCAAAAATATTTCATCACCCAACGTAATTTGTGTGAAGAGCTAAAGTCTATGAAATGATAAGAATACTCCATGAGGGAAAGATTAACTTATTCAAGATCCATTAACTCTCGTGCTCGGTCAGAACATAAGTTGTCTAAGTATAAATAGATAAATAAGGTCCACTAAGAATCATAGAATTCCATAACTCATTGGCGTCCTACCTCTGATATCACTTTGTAATGTCCTGAATCTGTGTGCGGCTCATAGGTGCCCCGTACTAGGTTGGTCACATGGCCTCATGTGCATTACATCAAACTCTAGGGGAAACCAACTAGCATCGAGGTTCTTGGGTGTGATAGTGGGGAAAATATTCCCTCATTAGTAGAGAGATACAACAGAATAACTATAATAAACAATAGTGTAGGCTACAATATCATAAAATAGAAGTAAATAGGGGAATATAAAATGTAAATAACCAAACATATAACATTTATAAATGATTCATGTCACATATGTCTTTCAATGAAGACAATCATGTCACAATTCTGGAAGTATAATACTAAACCAATTTACAAAATAAACATGTAAACTCTTGTTGCATCGCAATACTTAGCTTGGTCCCATGCTCTCCAACTCCATCAGAAATCAAGGGTATAATGTAGAAGGGTTCATTACCTTTTCTATCAATTCAAACTATATTATATGTTTGGGTCAAAAAGCATGACCCAAATAGAGTGTGAGATGAATCCCAGAAGGCAAGAACCAAAACATTTTCCCCCAATTGTTTATGAATATATATATCTGAAAAAATGGAAAATGAAGCAATGAACAAGGAAGTATTCAAAATTAATCAATATAACAGTTTCCAAATACCTTCAATAACATCTATTAATTATTCAATCTATTGATTAATGAACTCTTAAGATCTAGACTAAGCATTTTATCCCCTATGTAAAAAAATATATGTCTCAGAAGACCATCTAATAATAAAGTAAGACCGAGTCTATGCTTGTGCCTTGGCATGGAAGGCTCGTCCTAATTAATCATCCATTCACACGAAAACCTCTACGAATAATCTCACAATCTAACCCCTATTGTTCATCAGATCATAAATTCAATAATGATATAATGACCCTTTGGGAAAACACTCATAGCCTAACCCTTTTGGACTGACATAAACAAAGACACTCTGAGGAATCACTAACTTTCAATTCCCCTAATGTTATTTTATCAATACACTATAAACTCTATAAGGATGCACTAAACGTCAATTCCCCTTGTGGTCTCGAAATGGTTAATTATAGACACTCTAAGGGAGAAACCACCTTTAATCCCCCCTATGGTCTCCCAATTTAAATATAACAGCCACTCTAGGGATGCGCTCAATGTCAATTCCCTAAATGGTATAATGACATCAGTTTGTCAAGCACCATATAATAAAATAATTCACAAATGATATCCATTAGCCCAAATTAATATCAAATACTAAATAGAAAAGCATCTACAGTACTTAACAAAAGCATTAATCAAGTAGAAACAAGCAATCAATTCAAGACTAACATGAAAGGTATGGAAACATGGTCTACCTCAAAGGAAACCTAGTCCTAATGAATAGAAACATTCAAACAAAGATTCACACTCATGGGGTGTCCAATGAACATGAAATTTAGAAAATTGCATCAACAAAAACAAATAATCTATAAATAAATCTATGGAATATGATAACATGGTTCAATTCCTTGACACTAAATATGTGAAACATGGGTAATCAGCACATAGTGATATATAAATCATTGAAAAACACTAAAATCCATCAAACCACCTTCCATGACATTGTACGATGAACACTCTTGATCTTAGGCCCTTGTATCAGTCTAGACTGTTATAGATTTAAAAAAGGTCAAAGATTTTCAACCATTGATTACTCAAGAAGGATGGAAAAACAGTAAGAGAAGCTCTAGGGAAAGTGGGAACTCACTAGTGGGAATCCAACGCCCCTAGAATATCTTCAATCGATTCTGAAATAGAGGAACATCAGCCACTCGAAGATAATTTATCATACGTAACTCTCTAGTACAAGACACCCGAATAAGAAAGTGGTTTTGGAGATGAGAGGTGACCCCAATCTGATTAATAAAACAAAAATGTACATAGTGTGTTCATTTAATGTACATACAATGTACTAGCCTCAACCGGCCCCCGCTTATGGTAGTCCCATTGGCCATGTAACTAGAAATCACATGGCCTATACATAGCTTCCCATAGCAACTGCGTACATGGCATTTACTCAGTGGTAGATGGCGTGTAATCAGAAATTTCCCAAATTCTTCTTTCTTCATAAAAAACAACCTTAAATAGGATCCATACCTGAAAATAAGATCTAGTTTCATACACATAACTCATTCTAGTTTGAATCAGAATCATATTTTCGGTGAGGAGTTGAATAATGATATAAGGTAGGTTGTATTGTTTTTTTACTAAAATGTAATGATGGAAATAACATTCATTTTCCCCAATGAATCAGTGCTATATTTTGTCACATAGAATACCTTAAACTGTTTTCCACATGATTCTGATTAAATCATTTTATGTTTTAAAATTTAACTCAATCCACAATATTAGATGTGTTGGTTAGACAGTTATGAAACCTATATTTGGAAATGATCTTGGACCCCCTTGAGGAGGGTACATATAGCTTCTCATAAATAAATTTTTCAAATATTCTAAATGTAATTTCATTTATATGACCATTTCACTTGGACCATTTTAAAACTATATAGTATGCTTATCAATACCATTAACAAGAGTACTTGACCATTAATTATATTATTTCTTCAACAACACTTAGGTTACATAAATGTAATTCCATTGTTGGGATCATAGATAAATGGAATTATATTAATAATTTTCTAATACTTAGGTTCCTTATATCAAATACCTTGGACTGGGTAATAAGTTGAGTTCAATTGGGTAATTCCATGGGAGATACAAGGGTTCTGTATATAGAATTCCTTACAATGATACAGAGAAAAAATTTAATGATGACAATAATTGAATGATACATGGGTTATGTAAAATAATTCCTCAGATGGGATCACATTCCATATGTTGTTACCTTATACCATGAGTGACACTAGAATTCAAAACATGGTTGTACAAGGATAGGATTTTAGAATAAATGTATTTTTTATCATTATTACACAAGGAAGCCTTGCATTTTCTTCTAGTCATACAATATTATTATTAAAATTAATCTTGTGTTACAAAACTCAGACCGTTGGGTATTTTTCAAATGTAGCATGTTCGTAATCTTTTTGGATTTGTCCAAAGAAGCGAGACTCGGTTGGGTATCCCATGAGGAACCTAGACAAAACAGATTAATATTTTCAAATCTATTCTTATTATGTACACATTTTAAATTTACATTCCTCGGTTGGACAGTATGGGAAATATTTGGTGGTGTGATACTCTTTTTTACTCACAACCTACTTGAGTCACTAGATGGTAACAAGAAAAATGTCATGTATATAGGTTCGGACAAAGGATTTCTCCCAATTGTGGAAGCTTGTTTTTATGTTATGGGGTAGAGTACGAGGGAAGATGACTTTTCTATTTCTTATTTTTATATTATAGAATCAACTTGGGTATTTTTTTATAATACATGTATCACAGTTTCATCTATATCCATGTTCCTTTTTATATAGACATGAATACATTTTTATATGATACTTCTAATGGATTTTGGATGATTATTATTTTATTCATGGTTCAATTCTATTGTTTAATTATATTGATAATATTGAATCATCATTATTGTAAACTTCTATAAAAATTTATTGACCATTTCTACTAGTTAGTAGCCACTAACTTATGAGGAGGTGTGTGTGAGGCCATGTGGCCAACCTAATGAACATCTTTTCTATTAGATAAGTTAGGGACATCACAAAGTGGTATCAGAGACACATTATTTAATTTTAATTGTATTATTATTTTGGGTTGAAGGATTGGATATTATGATGTTTCAAAATGTATTAATAATCCTATTCATGGGACTAGCTAACCTACATATATAGAATATCAATATTTTTCGGGATAGAACATAATGTTATATATTTCTCAAAATAAAAATATACAAAATATAATATTCGACAAAAATCATGTGTTCATGTCGGGTTTCATGAATTGTTTTCCATTATCCTTTAATTTTATGGAGAAATCATAAATTCTTCATCATAGGAACACATAGATTCACAAGTCAGTCATATGGGTTTTCATATAGCTCTCTCACATTTATTGAGTTTGTTGTATTTCTTGTGTTTGTTCCTTGTGAATGTATTTATATAAATAATTTTTTTCTTAAATTATTCATAGTAATGAAGAGATGTATAAGGTCACATAACCTGTCTACGTCAACCTAAATGTTGTTTTCCTATATAACATTATGCTAGAAAATTAACCAAAAGATTATCACATGTTTAATCCATGAAACATTGGTAACATGGGATGAAATTTTTGTTGAATATGATTTAATGGATACTAATTATAAATTATAATACTGTTAAATTACAAAATTGGGAAAGAATATTTGTATAATGTAATCATTGGTCATGACGTGATAAATCCAGAGAGCTGGTGTAATGGTTTGGATTCTACTACATGAGGTTCGAATGATAACTTATATATCATATGTAACTATAACATGTGAATGGTAACTCATATAAATTTACCATGATATATATATATGTATATGTATATATGTATATTCTAAATTCTTAATCAAAAAAATAAATGGTTGTCATTAAATGGGGATTCCAATTGCTACATAAATAATGTATTCCTTTGTAATTTATAATTGTCACAACATATACCAGAGCATATTTGTGGGGACTGAACCATGACCCAGACCTAGATTTAGGAGTGATAATTTGGGTATTCATAATTGTATAGGAAGTCATTATACATGTATAGTTATATAATAAGAATTTTTATTATCAAACCTAATTTTACTCATGGGCATGAAATTTTTGATATATGCATTCATTATGGCCATGTGACAGACCCAATAAAGGAGTATATAAACATGAATCAAATATTCTAGGACCTAAAACACTGGTATTACCTATTGTAGTTCCATGTATGGATCATGTAGTGTTTCAATCTACTATACACGATTTTGGAACTAATTCTCTATCTATAATGGGTTTAATATAACTTGTTTAGTCTGTATTGGGAACCCAATAACCTTCCCCTTTTATTGTAGTTATTTAGGGAAGTTCCAGTAGCTGAATCTTCTAATATTCATTTTTGGTGGCCCCTAGGATGATGATTCCAAGATAGAAGATATTAAATAAATTTATAAACATATATATTTTCCTTTATAAATGAAAGCTAACTTAAAACCATACATGGTTCTTGATTTTTCAACCAGATGATGAAAGTTTAACAAATAAGAATATCATAATCATTGTATTGTCTTGGGGGACTTCTAAAATATTTTTTATCATTACCTCAGTCTTGAATCACTAAGAGAAATATGAATATGGGAATTTATGAACTTCAATCATGTTAGTATATTTACCATAGAAAATTCATCTTGATTTACAAAGATCTATCATTTCACATTGACACATTCAAGTAAATATCTATTTAGAGTCAGATGGTTTGAGAATGAGATCATTTATGTAATATAATCGTAGGTTATCATCTTTCATTTGACTACCAATTCTATGTTACAAAGCCATTACCTTACCATTGAGTGGAATTATAGGGAATTTGAATGTTTGAGGAATGGTGTTTCAATACTGAAGTAGGGAATTAATTCATCATGTCATAAAATTTATCACCATGAATATGATAATGAAGGTAGTTGTAGTTATATAGTTTTTTTTGACAATTATATGGCTTTATATCTGTGTGTTAGGTTATGAAAAATGTACCCTTAGTGTAGCAAGTTTCCAGTGGAGTTTAGAGAAAATATATGAATATGATTTATTTAATAATTTTTTGGACATTTGTTTTAGTTTTATGTTTGTGGGGCTCCACATCAACTCTATAAATTAGAGAGGGATCGGTAGATACCTGTCTGGTCGGGATCTGGAGAACCACCAATTGTACAAGATGAGGAGGTGGACATGATCAACGAATCCAACCGTATGATATTCATTATAAGTATACATAATCTTATTAGATTTATCCATCTATAGTATATGTTCATGAATCTTGGTAGTTACATGTTGTATAGCCAAAACCTAAGGAGAAGTGTATGAATACTTATATGGAATGAGTTACTATTTTTGAACAGTCGACTGTAATATTGGAATTATGTAATCTATATGGTTTAACAACTATTATATGAATTCGTATCATAAAACGTATTGGGATTTATATTGTGTAAATTTTTGGGGTGATAACTCTTGATAATTTATCAAGAATATGGTCAGATTTTGTGTATCAATGTAGGAAGTGCCATTCAATTTTTTTTCTCTATTTTAAAAGGCCCTTTTCATCCTTGTGATGAATCACATTGAAAATTTACTTTTTATTACTAGTTTGTAACTCATCATGACCATATCAGCAGATATTTTCTTATTATGGATATCTCATCACCATAGTGTTGTCACTTTATTCACAAGGGTGACAGGAACATTATGTATATTTGAGGTGGACTTGAGAGTCATCATTTTGGAGGACTTTAATATAATGTTGCCATAATTTTTATTGATTCTCTAGGACTGTGACTGACATATTTCCATCCAATAGTTTATTTTTTCAGGGATGACTTTCCAAAATTAATTTTGTGGATACCTCCTATAAGAGAGATAAAATTTACTACGAATATTACTCTAGGAGAATCACTGATATCAATCCCATCACAATGGATGGATAATGTAATGATTCAGGAATATAAGAAACAATTATAGGGCTTAAAATCCCAATGATTAATGTGAAATAATACTTATCCTTCTGGATCAACCTTGATTTCCACCAAGAATGTGGTTAGGAACATCAGAATATATGTGGAATACCCAAGGTTTTATATTCTTATAGTTACGTACCAGTACACACTTCCATAGATATAAATTTTCTTCCACTAACTCAAATATCTAGGTTACTGTTGTAATGCCCCTACCCTAGTTACCGAGAGTCGATGAATTATTTTAATACATTGGCATGATTATAAGGAATCATGTCTCGAAGGAATGATCGATTTAGCAGTCTTGGAAAATAGACTACATACATGAATGTTACATTACACTATATAACATAAAACAAACCATAAATAAACCATTATGAATTCCATTAATCCCTTATCTTAACTCTGAATATCAATCACAATACCCTTCTTTGAATCCTGGGTAAAATAAAACATAGAAAGTGGTGAGCTCAAATGCTCAGTAAGGGTAAGAAATACAGTGGAAAATAACATAAATACTAAGCTTGGTGAATTATTGAAACCACATGCCATTACAAAAAATAATCATGAATACTTTTATGGTAGGAATATGAGCTGAGTAAATAATGCCATAATAAAACATAATCATAGGTATTCTACTAGATGAATGAGAACATGAACCATTAATATTATTTCCATAATGATGGAATGTATAATGCCGGACATTATGAAACATTTTTTCAAGGCCTCGAATAAGATGTCTAAAAATGATTAAGACCTAGGCCAAAACCATATATAAAATTGGGAAAGGGCCTTGGCCAATTCCAGGTCTAGATGTCTCATGAGACCTATCGATGCATCGAGGAGCTATAGCAGGCTCCACCATCACATATTGTGTCCAATAGATTCCTCATATGAATAGTTTAAAACATAACATAAAAATTCGTATAAGAACTGGGATATGAAATGTCAACACTTTTACCATAAACCATAAATGGGATAAAAATAACACATCCAAAGTAAAAATTATCACTAAACCTTCAATGCAATATGGAAGTTTTGTATCATAATAAATCAACTTCAAAATAAATTTAAAATCCATTAAAGGATTTTACATATATGGAAATGATTTATAAAACCCTTTGATTGGAATATCTCTTTTTATGAAAGCATTTAAAAGTCACACAATTTAGAATGGAAGACATTTAAATAAATTTTTTAATCAAAGTGTCCCATATCCCTTTGAAACTTTTTAAAGTAATTAGCATTTTAAAACTTTAATTTCCATTTAAATAAATAATTAAAACCATTTTTCAAACATGGACATTAATGATAATGGTTTAGAAGAATAAATCTTTAAATCATTTTAAATGATGTTGACATAGATGAAATCATAACTATTTGAGAGAAATATCTCTTTTTTAAATTAATGTAAGAGTAAAATAATTATAAAATAAAACATTTAATTTGAAAATATTATTATAAGCTTTTAAGGAAGGCATTGATGATTTTATAATGGTAGAAAATAACCGCACCCGCCATATATGTTAAAAAAGGCATTCTTACCATAAATTTGTCGACAAGGTTAAAAAGGACCTTGTTTGGAAAACGACGCAATGATTTATATATAAACATAATATAAAAATTCAAACAACGATATAAATGACTTTAAAACATAGTCTATAATGTAGTAAAAATGTTTTGAAATACATTCTTACAAAAAATGGATGTGGATGATAAAGAGGTCCCAGTAGATAATCACGTATAAAAAACCTCGTATAATGAAGAGATTGTGAAATAAACCCTTACCTTGTACTTTTCCTTGGTCAAGTGTGTTTTAACCTCCTATGTAATGGTGAAATAATGGTTATTAAATTATATAATAATCATATACATTAATATCATATCATATATGATCTTTTAACATTTTTTTGTTAATAATATCTTTGTATTATCGTCGTTTCGGGTTTTTACATACTCGTTTTCTTTTATATGTTTTATTAGATAAGTCGTGTTTTTATGGAAAGGTTGTATATTATTCACATCAATAATTATATCATGTCCTTAAACATTATTTTTAATCATCAAATGAGAATTATTCTTGAATGGATACAACGGGGAATTAATTTCATTGCGTTCGTGGAGACGGTAATCCGTACGTACACACGAGCGACAATATCATTATTTTTATATTAAAATCGTATATAATTGGATGGAATATCATATATACAGAATCATTATAATTTTATACTTATTATTTACTTCAATTACACATCATTATCAAAACCATCCAAATAATAATGTTTTGAATAACAATTACACCACGACTTGGAGATGGTAAGCCTTACGTACGCACGTATGGTGACATGTCATTCAAAGGATGGATAGAATACTATATAAGTCCCCAGCCTTAAACCTTACATTATCTTGAGTTATCACAAGATTACACGTTGAGAATCTTTTCAGGTTTAGAGTTTTAGAGAATTAGATATTTAAACTTGAATTACATTCAACCTTTAAACAAAGTGGTTACATAAAAGACAGGATTCATTCTTCCCAACAACGAAAACATATTTAAAATAAAACTTGGATTCTTTCTTGACACATCCTAGACTCTATCATCTTATCATGTACCTTTCCCATGACCTGTGAAAAACATTTCAAAAACTTGGGATGAGCATAAAAAGCTCAGTAAACGATACACAAAGAATGAAAACTGTTAGTTTTTCAAACATCAAGTAAACCATGTATACTCTATCAAAGTAATACCTTCACCTTCATGATGTAGTAAAAACTCTTCACTGAATAAAGTATCATTACATACCTTTTTGTAACCAAAGGATTACCATAAAACCCATATAAAGAACACATAACATATATAAAGGTAACTTGGGACATAAACATACTTAAGTGGAATAACCATACGGTCAACTTCCACACATATCACTTAATGGAATAGCCATACGACCAATTTCCATACATACTTAATGGAATAGTCATACGGCCGACTTCCATACCCAATGCATTGGAGGTTATAACGTAACCACCCATCTTGGTATTCATGGCACCACCCATCATAATGTCCAAGTACCATTATTACACATAAAATATGGAAAATATAAACATTTCAATAATAATATTTCATTTTCAATCACAATAAATAATTCCCAGATATTGAATTAATCAATCCATTTTCAAAAACCATTTAAAAGAGATTTTTGAATCAAACTGTCTCATACCACTTTGATGCTTTTAATGGAATTATAATTTTAAAACATTAATGTCCATATAAATAAATATAGAAAACCATTTTTAAAACATGGAAATTAAAGATAAAGATTGATAATAAAAAATCATTAAAACATTTAAAATGATATTTTTGTTAAAGAGTTTTTAACAAAATGAGAGACTCTTGAATACAAATAATAGCGGAATAACATTTAATCCGAACTTTATAATATCAAGAGAATAAAAGGATTCATGATATAATATGTCAAAGGACAGTATACACACCATATAAGAGTGAATTGGTGCATAACAACAATGAAGTCTCAAAAGAAATGTAAAATGAGATGAAATCCATTATAAAAAAGGTCACCTTAAATTAAGGATAAATCAATCTCATAATTATGTGTGACAAATATAAATACACCCAATATAACTGGATATTAAGTGAAAAACAATCAATGGTTATTAACCCATATTCAAAGGATGACATATTCAATAACTACATGTTGAACCCAAAGAAATCGAAATTGGGTTAAGAAGTTCCCTTGGTAAAATTCGACAGCCTAACGGCGTCACATAAAATTTTACATAAGGGGTTGATGAGAGAGATAAAGGGTATCTCATAACTTGGACATAAAATTTACATAAATATGGATATATAAGAACATATCCCAACATAATATTATGTGAATTAAAAGACAAAACAAAAGAAGTCTTTTAAAAAGACGAGGGTGAAAGGTCCCCTTACCGAGTTGGGTAACTTTCGAAACGTACACCCAATTGAATAAGGGTCATACAATGAAGATGTTAATACCCATAAATGAAATTATACTACAAAAAGTGTATAATAATGGGCAGTACATACACCACTCAAAGGAAATTGTGGCAAATGTAGCATAAATCTCAAGGGAATAAAAGTGAGATGAACAATCCCTTACAAAAACTTGGTAGCCTAATGGTGCCACTTAAAACATTAAAAATAGATTGATTAGATCAAATTGATTATCTCATCATATTACATTAAAATGTACATAAAGCGGAATATAAAAGAACATCCCCCATCATAACAAAGAGGAGCTTAAAAGAAATGACATAAAAGAGTGTACTTATAAAGAAAGAGAGGAGGAGGATCCCTTACCTCGTATCCTACTGGACCCGACCGTTCTTTATTCTCCTTAATAATAAAATTGAGTTAATATATACTTTATTAAGAACCTTTTTCATGTTCATTATACCTTTTATACCATGTTATGAACATCATGTAATCATTTAAGTTAATAATGTTCATTTTGTCGGTATTTGGTTCTTAAGTCAAAAAAATAGACTTCCTACACTTACATTTTGTTAATTTGGTCAAAGGTTCATTATATATAGAATTATTTTAATGATTTGGATAACATATATATCATATATATTCAGCATATACCTGTATTTATAATATTACATCACATTTAGAGGTAAGAAATGAAATGCACCGTTCATGGAGACGGTAAGCCGTACGTACGCATGAACGCTACTTCCATTTCTATTTCATATTTTCTGGAATGGAATAATAATGATATAAGAGTATATTAGAACATATATAATATCATTAACTTTATCTTTTACACATCCCACATATGGTATTAGCGAATCAAATCACTTTCAGGGGGCGGTAGTCCGCACTTCCTAAAATGAAGATGTCGTGTTTACCCCTAATGGAAACAATAATGGTATGCCATAAATGAAAAATACAGAAGCTTAATGAAATAATAAACATATAATATATCATATATAAAAATAGTGACATCATAATGTCCACCTTTTAAGGTGTTAAATGAGTATTGACCAATCTTCGTTTCGGGAGGTAGAATTTCGCCATCCACAAAAACAGTATGTTCTTTAACCATTTGATGTAGTTGTGTGAGAGTGTAGCTCGAATAAATCTTATAACAACATCCTAGTATATTTAATATACTTGTGTTGTTAGAAAATAAGTAAATAAAAAGAGTTTAGGGGGTTGGAGAAGCAAAATAAAACAAATGAACATGAGAGAATGAATTACCTTTAATAGTGTAACTCCTATTGATTTGAGCCTAAATGATTCCTTTGAAAGGATTATTCCCAAAGGGAATCCTCTAGGATGAGTAGAGGGATGTGGAGAGAGTAAATGGGTATGGTATGGCCGAGACAAAGGCTTGAGGAGTGTGTGAAATGAGGAAGAGGTGGGGGCCTTTCATAAGTGGAGATGAGGGGCACTTTTGGAAATGATGAAACTATTATTTTATTTTCAAAAGTGTTTCGAATTTATAATGTCCCAAATTGATATATTTCTAATATAAGATGATATTTCTTCTAAATATTTCCATCCAATAGTTTTTGGACAAGTGTAGGTTTTAGATATTACATTATCTTTCCATTTTATTTAAATCGTTAAATAATGAGGTCATCATTGCATCATCATGATGTCGTAATTAAATTAATTTATTTAACATCTAAAAATTATAAAAAAAATACTATGATGTAGGAAATATTTTTAGAATTCTAATTAATATATATAGTCAAAATTTGGACTTGTTTAACCCCACTTAAAAACTGTTTTAGTAAAACAACTCATGTCTGTGTCAATTTAATTTTAACATTAAATAAATATATATTAAGGTCATTTTCCAACCAAAGTGGCTCCATGGGGTCCCCAAGTTGACCCATGGGTTTTCTTGGTCGGCCATGACTCATCCAATAGGATTATGACAAGTTTCATGGTGTTTTAATATTTTTATAATATCATTTTTACCTTAAATTACACTAATTACCTATAATCGCGATTAATGAAAAACAGTTACTATTCACCAAAAAATTATTTTCATCCCATTGAACCAAATTTTAAATACTAATGACAACCATGTATGTCGGATTTTCAAAATTCAATACACATTAGTGGTAAACTTTCATTTAACTGAAAAATCAGTTTGCTTGATTACCACTTAGTGGTTTCACTATTCATCAAAAATTGGAGTTTTTCAGAAAATTACTAAAAATTCACCCTAAGCTATATTTGATATTCCGAATTCAAAAATTATATTTATATTACCTAATTCAAAGAATATAATTAGAATTAATTAATTTAAAAATTAACTCCCGCAGTCAAAACAAATAGCATGTTTTTAAGAAACAATAAGTATCAAAAGATTGATACTAGTTTAAGTCCGATTTAAAAATGAAATTAATTCCAACGACCACTATTGGATTTAATGGTAAGAATATTTTCTAATTTCACTTTAAAACCAGTTCAAAATATTATCTAATCATATAAATAAATTAGATTAAAAATAGGTTTTGAATTAAAACACAACATTTTACACTATTCATTAAAAAATGAACTTTATCGAAAAAATACCAAAAAATTACACAAAGTGAAATTTGATGTCCCAATTCTAAAGAAGAGATTTATTTGGTCCAAAAGAATGATAAGAGTGATCAAAACAATATTTAATGACAGTTCTCCATCAAAAGGCTATGAGTGAACCTTTAGTGAAAATTAGGGTATAAAAGCCTAAAATTGAATTCTTTCCGTATTTTAAGCCTTTCTCATTTATTGGATAAATGTAAAAACATTTAAAAAACATATATAATCATATTTTAGTTATTTCTATCCATTCCCTCCAATACAGCGGCTACATGTTAACTACAATTTAAAATAATATTATTTTATTATTAGAGTGCAACGTAAGATTTCTAAGAAACTCGTTGTTGCGTGTTGGGTACGCCATTGAGCATAGCGTCCCCTTTAAAGTCATATTAATATTTCATTCAAAAATATGGATAAAAATAAAAATTCTATATTCTTTATTTACCTGGGGTGTTACATCCTTCCCCCCTTTTGGAAATTGCATCCTCGCAATTTTAAAATTGGGCTTGGAAACATCCTTGAAAGTCCCACATCGGAACAACTGTCAGTAAAACAATCACTTTAAAATAAAGAAAGATAAGTACAGAGGTCACCCGAGTTAACCCATACTAGGATTCCATGTAGGAAAACATGGACATGGAGGAGAAAACATAGGGTCATGTTCTGATGGAGAGTGATAGAAAACATGTTTAGGAGAAAGTTAACAATAAGAAAATCACAAACTTGTGATGGGTTAAATGGTATTCGATTCCCCAGTAGGAAAAGTTAATAGACAAAATTTTTGTTTTAAGTTACTTTTTGTTGAGGAATTTATTCATAAGGAAACATAATCACTTATCGTGTTGACTTTAAACTTTTACTAGATTCCTTAGTCAAACTCATATTTTTTTTCCAAAAGGCGAGTATTTAGGGAGACTTGTTCGCATTAAGAGTATTATAATAAACTTCTATAGAATCACCTAATCCACAAAATAGAACTATATACTTCCCATATATTTAGACCTTAACCATAACCCAAACCAAAAAGGTCAGTACAAGGTCAGATAATCCAGAAAAGGATAACACTTTATAAAAATAAAATCTATTCTTAATCTCCAAAATTTGTCAAACAAAACCCAAAGTTCAACAAGGATCATTCGATAAACAATTTGTCCATAAAATTCTTCAAAGTAAAACAATATAATATTGAAACCCAAATGTTTTAAGGATTTAGTCAAATAGTCTTCCAAGTTAAATCGTAACATTTATCTCCAAACAATATCTGTTGCTCCTAAAGTCTCGTATTGAAAAGTAATTAACCTAATCAAATATACTCCATGATAGGTTAATCATTTTCATAAATAACCCAAAATCAACTTACTCTTAATTCATAAAATCATATATCTAGAAAGAATCAGTCAAAATAACCAGGGACTTCACGTAGTCCACTGGTAGGCGATAAATACCAGTCGCACTTTGGTTGTGGGTTCGATTCTCGCAGCTTTGTCCGATGCGACGGGTAGTCACACGGTCTGTGTGTTGTCCTTTTTCCAAAACTATATAATTCTCAAATCATTCCCCAAAAAGGGATAAAATCATCAAAAATGATAATTACATATTTTAACCTCAAGTTTATCTCATGCCTTTCATTTTCCAGCATATCATATAATAACCCATAATTACCTCAAAAGTAAGGATCATATAAACTCTAATGGTTACCTTTATAATTGTCACCTGAACTTCCACATCGATTGGTCATCTCGTACATGATGCATTACAGAACATACCAAGGTTCAAGTGGTTGATCATGACTCCTTGATATTTGGTTTAGGACAACCACGAGATTCCTCATTGAATCCTCCATTTTATCTAGTATCTTAATAAGAGAACCACCACAGTTTCCTTCAAACCTGTTGTCTCTTTGGTGCCTGCTAGATCCATCCATTCACTTAAAATAGAAATGTCAGTGTGAGTATATCAACAAAACCATCATGTACTAATGAGGAAGGTAAACACTAAGATACACTTACTCATTCCCTTTATATAAAACTAGGACTCTTCCTGAAATCCTAACCATTATGGTAATGTCACTTGTGCTTAGAGAATACCCTAACCTCTAAAGTTATCTAAACCTCTCTCTGATACCAACTATAAGGCCCCAGCCTTAAACCTTACATAATCTTGAGTTATCACAAGATTACACATTGATGATCTTTTCAGGTTTAGAGTTTTAGAGAATTAGATCTTGAAACTTGCATTACATTCCACCTTTAAACAAAGTGGTTACATAAAAGACATGATTCATTCTTCCCAACAACGGAAACATATTTAAAATAAAATATGGATTATTTCTTGACACGTCCTTGACTCTATCATCTTATCATGTACCTTTCCCGTGACCTGTGAAAAACATTTCAAAAATTTGGGATGAGCATAAAAAGCTCAGTAAGGGATACACAAAGAATGAAAACTGTTAGTTTTTCAAACATCAAGTAAACCATGTATACTCTATCAAAGTAATACCTTCACCTTCATGAAGTAGTAAAAACTTTTCACTGAATAAAGTATCATTACTTACCTTTTATAACCAAAGGATTACCATAAAACCCATATAAAGAACACATAACATATATAAAGAACACATAACAAATATAAAGGTAACTTGGGACATAAACATACTTAAGTGGAATAACCATACGGTCGAGTTCCACACATATCACTTAATGGAATAGCCATACAGCCAATTTCCATACATACTTAATGGAATATCCATACAGCCGACTTCCATACCCAATGCATTGGAGGTTATAACGTAACCACCCGTCCTGGTATTCACGACACCACCCGTCATAATGTCCAAGTACCATTATTACAAATAAAATAAGGAAAATATAAACATTTCAATAACAATATTTCATTTGCAATAACAATAAATAATTCCCAGATATTGAATTAATCAATCCATTTTCAAAAACCATTTAAAAGAGATTTTTGAATCAATGTGTCCCATACCACTTTTATGCTTTTAATGGAATTATAATTTTAAAACATTAATGTCCATATAAATAAATACTGAAAACCATTTTGAAAACATGGACATTAAAGATAAAGATTTAGAATAATAAATCTTTAAAACATTTAAAATGATATTTTTGTTAAAGAGTTTTTAACAAAATGAGAGACTCTTGAATACAAATAATAGCGGAATAACATTTAATCTGAACTTTATAATATCATGAGAATAAAAGGATTCATGATATAATATGTCAAAGGACAGTATACACACCATATAAGAGTGAATTGGTGCATAACAACAATGAAGTCTCAAAAGAAATGTAAAATGAGATGAAATCCATTATAAAGAAGGTATCCTTAAATTAAGGATAAATCAATCTCATAATTATGTGTGACAAATATAAATACACCCAATATAAGTGGATATTAAGTTCAAAACAATCAAAGGTTATTCACACATATTCAAAGGATGACATATTCAATAACTACATGTTGAACCCAAAGAAATCAAAATTGGGTTAAGAAGTTCCCTTGGTAAAATTCGACAGCCTAACAGCGTCACATAAAATTTTACATAAGGGGTTGATGATAGAGATAAAGGAAATCTCATAACTTGGAAATAAAATTTACATAAATATGGATATATAAGAACATATCCCAACATAATAGTATTTGAATTAAAAGACATTACAAAAGAAGTCTTTTAAAAAGAGGAGGGTGAAAGGTCCCCTTACCGAGTTGGGTAACTTTCGAAATGTACACCCAATGGAAGAAGGGTCATAAAATAAAGATGTGAATACCCATAAATTAAATTATACTAAAAAAAGTGTATAATAATGGGCAGTACATACACCACTCAAAGGAAATTGTGGCAAATGTAGCATAAATCTCACGGGAATAAAAGTGAGATGAACAATCCCTTACGAAAACATGGCAGCCTAACGGCGCCACATAAAACTTTAAAAATGGATTGATGAGATAAAATATAGTATCTCATCATATTACAATAAAATGTACAAAAAGAATAATATAAAATAACATCCCCCATCATAACAAATAGGAGCTTAAAAGAAATGACATAAAAGAGTGTACTTATAAAGAAAGAGAGGAGTAGGATCCCTTACCTCGTATCCGGCTTGACCCGACCGTTCTTTAATCTCCTGAATAATAAACTTGAGTTAATATCTACTTGCTTAAGAACATTTTTCAAGTTCATTATCCCTTTTATACCATGTTATGAACATCATGTAATCATTTAAGTTAATAATGTTCATTTTCTCGGTATTTGGTCCTTAAGTCAAAAAAATAGATTTCATACACTTACATGTTGTTAATTTGGTCAAAGTTTCGTTATATCCAGAATGATGTTAATGATTTGGATAACATATATATCATATATATTCAGCATATACCTGTATTTATAATATTACATCACATTTAGAGATAAGAAATGAAATTCACCATTCATGGAGACGGTAAGCCATACGTACGCATGAACGCTCCTTCCATTTCTATTTCGTATTTTCTGGAATGGAATCATAATGATATAAGAGTATATTATAACATATATAATATCATTAACTTTATCCTTTACACATCCCACATATGGTATTAACGAATCAAATCACTTTCAGGGGGCGGATGTCCGCACTTCCTAAAATGAAGATATCGTGTTTACCCATAATGGAAACAATAATGGTATTCCATAAATGAAAAATACAGAAGATTAAGGAAAGAATAAATATATTATATATCATATATAAAAACAGTGACATCATAATGGCCACATTTGAAGGTGTTAAATGAGTATTGAACAATCATCGTTTCGGGAGGTAGAATTTCTCCATCCACGGAAACCGTATGTTTTTTAACCATTTGATGTGGTTGTGTGAGAGTGTAGCTCAAATAAATCTTATAAAAACGTCCTAGTATATTGAAGATACTGGTGTTGTTACAAAAGAAGTAAATAAAAATAGTTTAGGGGGTTGGAGAAGCAAAATAAAACAAATGAACATGAGAGAATGAATTACCTTTAAAAGTGTAACTCCTTTTGATTAGAGCCTAAAAGGCTTCCTTTGAGAAGATTCTGCACAAAGGGAATCCTCTAGGATGAGGATAGTGATGTGGAGAGAGTAATTGGTCAGGGTATGGCCGATCCAAAGGCCTGGGGAGTGTTTGAAATTAAGTATAGGTGGGGGCCTTTTATAAGAGGAGAGGAGGGGCACTTTTGGAAATCATGAAACTATTATTTTATTTTCAAAAGTGTTTCGAATTTCTAAGGTCCCACATTGATATATTTAGAAGATAAGATTATAAGGCTTCGAAATATTCACATCCAATAGTTTTTGGACAAGTGTAGGTTTTAGATATTGCATTATCTTTCCATTTTATTTAAATCGTTAAATAATGAGGTCATCGTTGCATAATCATGATGTCATAATTAAATTAATTTATTTAATATCTAAAAATAAAAATAAAATACTATGATGTAGGAAATATTTTTATATTTCTAAAGAATATTTATAGTCAAAATTTGGACTTGTTTAACCCCACTTCAAAACGGTTTTAGTAAAACAACTCATGTTTGTGTCAATTTAATTTTAACATTAAATAAATATATATTAATGTCATTTTCCAACCAAAGTGGCTCCATGGGGTCCCCAAGTTGACCCATGGGTTTTCTTGGTCGTCCATGACTCATCCAATAGGAGTAGGACAATTGTCATGGTGTTTTCATATATTTATAATATCATTTTTACCTTAAATTACACTAATTACCTCCAATCACGATTAATGAAAACAAGTTACTATTCACCAAAAAATTATTTTTATCTCATTGAACCACATTTTACATACTAATGACAACCATGTATGTCGGATTTTCAAAATTCAATACACATTAGTGGTAAACTTTCATTTAACTGAAAAATCAGTTTGCTTGATTACCACTTAGTGGTTTCACTATTCATCAAAAATTGGAGTTTTTCAGAAAATTACCAAAAATTCACCCTAAGCTATATTTGTTATTCTGAATTCAAAAATGATGTTTATATTACCTAATTAAAATAATATAAGTAGAATTAAATAATTTAATAATTAACTCCCGCTGTCAAAACAAATAGCGTGTTTTTAAGAAACAATAAGTATCAAAAGATTGATACTAGTTTAACTCCGATTTAAAAGTGAAATTAATTCCAACGACCACTATTGGATTTAATGGTAAGAATATTTTCTAATTTCACTTTAAACCCAATTCAAAATATTATCTAATCATATAAATAAATTAGATTAACAAGAGGTTTTGAATTAAAACACAACATTTTACACTATTCATTAAAAGACGATCTTTATCGGAAAAATACCAAAAAATTACACAAAGTAAAGTTTGATGTCCCGATTCTAAAGAATAGTTTTATTTGGTCCAAAAGAATGTATAATAGTGATCAAAACTATATTTAATTACAGTTCTCCATCAAAAGGAGATAAGTGAACCTTTAGTGAAAATTAGGGTATAAAAGCCTAAAATTGAATTCTTTCCATATTTTAAGACTTTATCTTTTATTGGATAAATGTAAAAAAATTTAAAAAACATATATAATAATATTTTAGTTATTTCTATCCATTCACGCCAATACAACGATTACATGTTAACTTCCATTTAAAATAATATTATTTTATTATTAGAGTGCAACGTAAGATTCCCAAAAAACTCGTTGTTGCGTGTTGGGTACGCCATTGAGCATAGCGTCCCCTTTAAAGTCATATTAATATTTCATTCACAAATATGGATAAAAATAAAAATGTCATATTCTTTATTTACCTGGGGTGTTACATACTGAATATGGTTGTACCATATTTATAATAACATCACAGTATATAGAAGATAATGGAGTTATTATTTTATAATGTTAATAACAACGAAAGAAGAAGTTGAAGAAGAAAGGAACTTGAAAGTGGGTGGGGAAAACATTACCGCTTCTTCGGGTTCTATCTTTTGATATGATCAAAAGGGAACCTTAGGTTGGATTTATGATCAAACTAAGGCCTCTAGGTTAATGCAAGGGAATTTTAGAGAATATTTGTGTCAATTTTGGCTGATCCAAATGGTTTTGAAGGTTTGAATTAGAGGGAAGGGTGAGTTCCCTTTTATAAGAGGGGTGAGGGGCACCTTAGGAAAAGATAGAAATATAATTTTATAATAAATTAATATTCGGTATCTAATGGCTCCAAAGTGGATTATTTATAGTTTATGGTGGGGATGGGTCAAAAAAAACTTATCTAATAGGTTTTGGACATCTTTGGGTCACTTTATTAACCCTATATTTTATATTTAACACTTTGTTAATTAGTTTTGACATTTACCATGTCTCATTGTATTTTTAAATTATATAGTTAATAAACTTACTATATACATCCAAAAAAACCCCAAGTGGTCCATTAATGATAAAAATATCATGATATAAGTCCTTTTTCCAAACCATATATTTTTAAGAATAGAATATCAATTAATAATATAATATTTGTTTTAAAAACTCATTTTTGTCAATTTTGACAATATTTAATAATCGATTTTTTTAATGTTATAACGACTCTATTAATTCGTAACAAATTCATTTGATCAATAATAACATGTCATATTAACCAATAAAAATCGTGTATGGCATCAGATCTTTCAAATTATATTTTTATTTTAACAATTATAATACTACTTATTTGATTCTTTCAATAATAAGGAAAATACTGCATCATTATTGTGTCATAACTAAATTTAATTATTCAATGTATAAAATTTATAAATAAAATATCGTTATGTATGAAATATTTTTATCTTTATAATTAATATTTATAGTTTAAAATATAACATATATAATCCTATGTAAAAATTCTTTTTCTAAAAGATATATGCTTAAGTCATTTTTGTGTTTACTTTAACATAATTAATATAAAGTGACATTATTACTTAAAAGTGGTTCCATGGGGTCCCCAAAATCGACCCAAAGATGCCCATGGTCATAAATTTATCAACCTATAGGGTTCAGACATGTTTTAGGGTAATTTATTATTATTATAATATTATTTGTTCCCTTATTTACCGGATTTACATTTTAACCATGGAAAATAAAATATTTACCGAAGTAATTATTCAAAATGTATAAAAATAAAAGTTACCTATTTACACAATTTGGACCTCCTGGTTCTAAATATTTAATTCTTTTTTCAAAATTCAAAACACAGAAGTGGCAGAAATTAATTTAAAATTAATTCCCACTGACAAAACAAAAAAAAAATTTAAGAAATAATAACAAATAAAAGATTGACACTTTCTTATATATAGTTTAAATGTGAGATTAAGTCCAATAACTAAAATTGGATTAAATGGTAAAAATATAATTTAATTATACTTTAAAATCACTCCAATTCATAATTTATCATTATTAATTATTTCGATTAAAGAAGTTGTTTTTAAATAAAATTTAGTAATTTTCACTATTCATTAAAGTATGAAAGTTATCAGAAAATTACCAAAAATTCATCCTAAGCTAATTTCTTTATTATGAATCCAAAAATGAAGTCCATTTTGAATGATATAATATATAAATTTTAAAAAATTTGGTTTTACTTTTCGTAACTGCTAGTTAGATTGGTTTTGGTGTGTATTATAACTTGAAGTTGCGTACAACACATGCTACTGTATTATTCAAAGAGAAGTGTACCATGGATTCTTGGGGTGTTACATTCTCTCATCATTAAATAAATTGTATCCTAGTAATTTATTCAAGTATTGGAAACATGGGGATGAAATTTTAAAATATCTTAGTTGAAATCCCACATCGAAAAATGGATTAATGGGGCCTCTATTTAAAATAAAGAGTGGTAAGTATGGATGTTACCGAAAATAACACATATTAGGGTGCCATGTAGGAAAACATGTATATGGAAGAGAAATATAACCATCAATATCTGATGGATAATTGTATATAACATGGATAATAAAAATCCAAGAATCACAAAGCAATAAATTTGTGATGTTCTAAGTTACCATCTAGGATAACGTTTTTTTTCTAAGTTCATTTTCTTAATGTTGAGGGATTTAATTATGAGATTGGATAAGATCATTAGGATATAAATTTACATTATAATTAGAGTTTTATCCATTAATAAATTTCTACCACAAACTCATATTTCACTCAAAAACATAATACATCTAAAAAATTACACTATTTTTCTAAATCGTATAGTGTTCAAAACATATACCATTTAAATGATGAATTTTTTTTTGTAACAACCAGGGTCTTCTTGTAGGCTAGTGGTAGGAAATAAAGACTGTCCCACTATGATTGGGAGTTCGATTCTTGGAGCTTTGTCCGACGCGACGGGTTATTTCCCAACCCATAGGTTATCCTTTTACCAAGACTATAGTATTATAATATTCAAAGAATAATCATAAGAAATATTTTAACCATAAACATTACTATCCAAAGTTCAACTTAATCCATTAAAAACATTATCTTTTTTCAAAATACCTCTGTCCAGACTCTCTGTAAAATGTATCCAAATTCTAAAATCAATTATAACATCAGATTCCCCAAACAAAGTAACGTTTCTATTATTATCCCATATTAAAAATATGATTACCTTAGTCATATTAAATCCATTAATGAAAAAAAAAGTACTACAACACAATCATTTATATATCACATTATTCTTATAAAAAGAATATAGTTCTTGAATCCAAAAACACAAATACAATAATTATTAAACTTCAACTATAATAACAACATAAGCTTGGCCTTGTTCCCTTGGAATTTTATGAGGTAGTTTTCTTTGGTTATTAGGACATTCATTTGCATAATTCCCCATTTCTCTACAATTATATAATTCAACAATGACATCAACATTATTTCCCTTGCAATCATGATCTTAGTGGCCTTTTTCACCACACTTGTTACAGAGTCCCATTTCTTTGAGGCAATTACTAGGGTGTTTCATCCGACAATTATCACATAATGGAAAATCCTTCTTTACCTTTTTCCCATTACCCATCTCTTTCTCCATCCTTCTATTCTTCTCTTTCTTTACTTTATTGTCATAAAATCTAGAGAATTTCTTTTCTGTCTTGATATCACATGAGGAAATATCTACATATGATGAGAATGATTGTGATATTAAAGCTTGATAAAGAAATGGTTTTAACCCATCAATGAAACGTTAAATCTTAATTCCTGGTTTATTTATAATATCTTTATCATTACTTTCTAACCTTGTAATATTAGCCTCATACTTGGAAACATTCTCATCCTCCTTTTACCTCAGAGTGAGAAATTTTTTTTCTATATCTGATCGATGGTCATAAGGAAAGTATTTTTCTAAGAAAATATCATTAAAATCCCTCCATTCCATACTTGATACTTCTTCATCATCTTTTTTGTTTTGAATCAATGACCACTATTGATCAAAATCTCCAGTGAGGTGATAAACTGCCATGAAATTTTTTTCCCTTTTACTACTCCCCAAAGCCTAAAATATTTTCTCTAGGGAACTTATCCATTTCTATGCTACCAATGGATTTGTATTCCCATTGAATGTTGGTGGTTGTTGACTCATAAAGATATCTAACAATGATCTTCCTCATTGTGGATCAGGGTATTCCATATGGGTAAGGATATTATTCCAAACCTAAGTGTGTTGTCCTAGTAGAGTGATAAGCTGATCAGCACCAGTTGTATCACTAGCTCCACTATAATTTTCTTGATTATGAGGGAAATCCCTATATAGATTACGTGTGTTTATATTATTTACATACCTTCCATTAGGTTCCATTTATAAACAATGACATAAACTATATTAGTTTATGAATCGAAATACATAATTCATAACTTGTAAAATACCTAACGTGAATTGAATAGTTTATAGATATAATCAATATAAATTTTTTTTCCTTTAGTAATTATATACTCATATGCACTTCATAATGGGTTGTAATAAAATGAGAATTATCCTAAGAATTTCTCCCGGGAGTGTCGTAACCAAGAGGGCAGCAAGGCCCATTTTTTTCACCAGTTCCTATTCGAGTCTAGCTCAAAGCGGTGTTTTTGGGTTTTACCCCTAGGTACATCTGTGCCAGAGCCGCCTCTACCTGCTTGTACCAGACAAGGATGTATTTCTCTGAATACTTACAAAATATCTAAATTACCAAAATTCTAGGAAATTATTCTATACTAATCCTAAATGTATATCGTAGGACTATGTGCTCTAATCAGAGTTAATCTAAATCTGGCTTCCAACGTTATTGCTAAACTTCCTCTGATACCAACTATAATGCCCCAACCCCAGTTACCCAGAGTCAGTGCATTATTTTAATACATTGGAATTATTACAAGGAATCAAGTCCCAATGAACTGATTCGTTTAGCAGTCTTGGAAAATATATTACATACAAGAATTTTACATTACACTTTATAACATACAACACAACATAAATAATCGTTTATGAACACTATTAATCCATTTTTTTAACCCTTCATATCAATCACAATACACTTCTTCGAATCATGGGGAAAATAAAACATCGAAATGGGTGAGCTCAAATGCTCAGTACGGGTAAGAAATACAAAAAAAATAACATAAATACTAATCATGGTGAATAATTGAAACCACATTCCTCTACCAATAATAAATATGAATACTTTTATGGAAGGAATATGAGCTGAGTAAATAATTCCATAACAAAACATAATCATGGGTATTATAATAGTCGAATGACCACATGAACCATCAATATGATTTCCATAATGATGGAATGTATAATGCCAGACGTTCTGAAACATTTTGTCAAGGCCTCGTCCAAGATGTCTAAAAATGATTAAGGCCTCAGCCAAAACCATATATCAAATTGGGGAAGGGCCTCAACCAATTCCACGTATAGTTGTCTCATGATACTTACCGATGCATCGAGGAGATATAGCGGGCTCCATCCATCACTTACTATTTCCAATACATTCCTCATATGAAAAGGATGAAACATAACATTAACATTCGTATAATAACTAGGATACAAAATGTCAATACTTTAACTATAAACTATGAATGGTATAAAAATAACACATCCACAGTCAAACTTATCACAAAAACTTTAATATAATATGAATGTTTTGTATCATAATAAATCAACTTCAAAACAAGTTTTAAATCCATTAAAGTATTTGATGAAGATGTAAATGATTTTTAAAACTCTTTTACTGGAATATCCCTTTTCATGAAAACATTTAAAACTCACACAATTTAGAGATGAAGACATTTAATGAAATTTTTGAATCAAAGTGTCCCATATCAATTTGAAACTTTTTAAAATAATTAATATATTAAAAAATTCATTTCCATTTAAATAAATCATTAGAACCATTTTGTAAACATGGAAATTAATGATAATGGTTTAGAAGAATAAATATTTATAAAATTTAATATGATATCGACATTGATGAAATCAAAACTATTTGAGATAAATATCTCTTTATCTAAATCATTTAAGAGTTACATAATTATAGAATAAAACAATTACTTTTAAAGAATTATTATAAGATTGTAAGGGGATCTTTGACGATTTTATAACTGTGTAAAATAACTGCACCTACAGTATAAGTTAAAGAAGGCATTTTTAGCTTAAATTTGTCGAAAAGGATAAAAAGGACCTTGTTTGGAAAAAGACAAAATGATTCATTTATAAAAAACTTATAAAAAGTCAATAATGGGTATAAATGACTTTAAACCATTTATTATAAATTAGTAAGAATGTTTTGAAGTACATTTTTAAGAAAAATGGATGTGGATGATAAAGAGGTCCCAGTAGAGAATCACTTATAAACTACCTTGGATAATGAAGAGATTGTGAAATAAATCCATACCTGGTAATTTTCCTAGGTAGAGGGTAGGTTAACCTCCTATATAATGGTGAAGTTTTTTTATTAAATTATACAAGAATTATATACATTAATATTATATCATATATGATCTTTTATAATTGTTTTGTTAATAATATCTTTGTATTATCGTCATTTCGGGTGTTTACAAACTCTTTTTCTTTTATATTTTTTATTACATAAGCCATGTTTGTTATGGATATGTTTTATAATATTCATATAAAGAATTATATCAAGTCCTTAAACATTATTTTTAATCATCAGATGAGAATTAGTCTTTATTGGATACAATGGGGAATGAATGTCATCGCATTCGTGGAGACGGTAGTCTGTACGTACGCATGAGCGACAATATCATTCTTTTGATATTAAAATCATATATAATTGGATGGTATATCATATAAATAATCTTTATAATGTTATATTTATTATTTACTTCAATTACAAATCATTATCATAACCATCCAAATAATAATGTTTTGAATAATAATTACACCACGACGTGGAGACGGTAAGCCGTACGTACGCACGTATGGTGACATGTCATTCAAATGATGGATAGAATACTGAATATGGTTGTACCATATTTATAATAACATCACAGTATATTGAAGATACTGGAGTTATTATTTTATAATAGAAATAACAACGAAAAAAGAAGATGAAGAATAAAGGAACTTATAAGAGGGTGTTGAAAACATTACATCCTCTTCAGGTTCTTCCTTTTGATTTAATCTAAATGGAACTATGGGTTGAATTTATGATCAAACTAAGGCCACTAAGTTTAAGTGATGGAATTTAAAAAAATATTTGGGTAGGGTTTGGCCGAGACAAATGGCTTTGAAGGTGTGAATTAGAGGGAAGGTGGATTTCCCTTTATATGAGGGGTGAGGGGAACCTTATGAAAATTAAGATATATTATTTTATAATAAATTCATATTCAGATTATAATGGATCCAAAGTGGATTATTTAAAGTCTAATGTGGGGAAGAGTCTAAAACAACTCAACCAATATGTTTTAGATAGGTTTGGGTTACTTAATTAACCTTATCTTTTAGTTTTAACTCTTAGTTAATTTGTTTGACATTAACATGTCTCTTTGTATTTTTTTAGATTATATAGTTAATAAAGATAATATATACATCCAAGTGACCCCCAAGAGGTCCATTAATGATAAAACTATCATTATATAAGTCCTTTGCATGAACCTTATATTTTTAGGAATATGATAACAATTAATAATATAATATTTGTTTTCAAAACACATTTTTGTCAATTTTGACAATGTTTAATAATTTATTTTTGTTAATATCTTAACAACATTATTAATTAAAACCAAATTCATTTATGAAATCCTAACACTTAATATTAACCAAAAAAAATTTTGGATGGAATCAAACCATTCAAATTCTATTTATTTGAACATTTATAATACTAATTATTTGATTCTTTCAATAATAAGTAAAATACTACGTCATTATTATGTCATAAATAAATTTAATTATTGAATGTCTAAAAATTATAAATAAAATACAATTAAGTAGAAAATATTTTTATCTTTCTGATGATTATTTATTGTCTAAAATATAACATATATAACCCTATGTAGTTTTTTTCTAAAAGATATATGCTTAAGTCATTTTGGTATTTATTTTAACTTAATTAATATAATGTGTCATTATCACTTACATGTGGATCCATGGGGTCCCCAAAATCGACCCAAAGATGACCATGGTAGGACATGTATCAACGAATAGGTTTATAACACTTTTTAGTATAATTTATTATTATTATAATATTATTTTTACCCTTATTTAATGGATTTACCCTTTAACCATGGTCAATACAATATTTACCGAAGTAGTTATTCAAAATGTATAAAAATAAAAGTAACCTATTTACAAAATTTGTAACTCCTGATTCTAAATATGGAATCCATTTTTCTAAATTCAAAACATAGAAGTGGCAGAAATTAATTTAAAATTAATTCCCACTGACAAAACAAAAAGCGTGTTTTTAAGAAATAATTACTATCAATAGATTAACACATGCTTTTGTCCAATTTTAATGTGAAATTATGTCCAATTACCAAAAGTTGAATAAATGGTAAAATTATTGTCTAATTATACTTTAAAATCACTCAAATTCATAATTTATCACTATTAATTAATACGATTAAAAAAGTTGTTTTTAATTAAAATTTAGTAATTTTCACTATTCATTAAAATATGAATGTTATCAGAAAAGTACCAAAAATTCACCCAAATATAATTTTGATATTCCAAATCCAAAACTGAAGTCCATATTGAATGAAAAAATGTATAAAATTTCAAAAAGTGGGTATTACTATTCATAACGGCTAGTTTGATTGGTTGTGATGTGTATTTGAACTCGAGGTTGCGTACAACACACGCTATTGTATTATTCAAAGAGAAGTTTACCATGGAATCTTGGGGTGTTACAACTATCAATTTTTTTAGATTACATTATCTGCATGTATGAGTTATAAATTCATATATACCATGTATATATTCAAAAAATTTATACATTTTATGTGAAAAACATTTGATGATGTCTGGTCTAAAAAATATTCTATTGTTTTCATGGATTTAATGAACTTGTCTCTCCACAAATAATTTGATAACTTTGTTGTAGTTTTAATGGGTAATATATTTGGGTATTCTAAAATGTCATATGATCATTTCAAAATTCATGATATCATACCGAGTGCGTGGATAAATTACCATCAATATGAAAATCTCACTAAGTGACACTATTATATTAATTAAATTCATATCGATGGTCACATTATCACAGAATCAGGGGGATGTATATCTAGGAATGGTAAGTTTCATTGGTCCTAGATAAACATAAGAAATGATTTGATATTTCTATCCTGGTGTGTCTAGTCAATTACTATCTACTTTTTATTCAGTACTTGTTAGGTACACTATGCTAGATACCCTCAGAGGGGGGGGTGAATCAGGGTATGACAGATTAAAATAACTGCCCCTTTTTATCTTGTTTTTCCGTTATACAAAACCCTCTTCACTCTCCTTCAAGATGAAGAGTATGAATAAAACATAAAGCATTCACATGACACAATGATGTTTACTTTGTTCATCCTCACCGGGCTGCGTCAATGGAGCAAACACCAACAATGTGATGATGTAACAATTCCACTATATGTGCATTGCTGTTTACAAGTTCGATGTGGTGTCAATTTCCCTACTAGTTTACAACCACTCACAATTTGGGAAGTCACTCCTCTCTTAACTTAAGTGACCTCACTACTTCTTCAAAATATCCACTCAAAGATTATAGACCTATAGGTATTTTCATTATCACTAATAAATACATCCTCCACTATTTATAGAAGCTCTGTTGAAGTCCAAATTTCATCAACTGATGAATACTGCTTTACCATAGATGTTCTAGGCAATGTCTAACTGTAAAGCAACCCTAGGGTGACTTTTGTGCCCCTTTAACTACTGCACAGCCTCTACCTTCCTTTCAGAAAAACAAACTTCTGTTTCACACTAGCATGCCAAACTTGTGTGCCACACAGCTTTCGCAGAACACTTGTGCGGTTGCATAATACACTTGCTTGGTACATTTTTGTGGTACACATGTGCGGGAAACTAGCGTGTAACAGTTGTGCAGAACACTTGAGAATCACACTTTCAACTCAGACTTGTGCACCCCAACTTGCATGCACACTGAACATGGTGAAGCACTCCCACCTACACAATCAGAGCTCCGATTTTCCCTAGGTGTTGAGCTCATTAATAAATAAGGAGCGTAGATGTCTATTTATTGGAATTTCAAGGTCTTGCACGCCACACTTGCGCACCATACTTGCATTCCACTTTAAGACCTGCACGCTTCTTTATGTCATTTTTCATATTTTGAGGTGATGATCTTGAAATATGACTTACGCACCACATATGCGTGTTATACTTATGAGCCATACTTGCATGCCACACTTGTGCGCCACTTTTGGACATTCATGCAACTATCTTTCCTTTTTCATATTTTGATAAGATGATCTTAGAATATGACTTGTGTGCCATACTTGCGTGCCACCCTTGCACACCACACTTGTGTTCCATACCTGCGCGTCACACTTGTGCACAACTTTTGTACTTGCACGCTAATTTTCCTTGGAAATTTTTTGAAGTGATGATTTCTAAAAATTCATGGCGTACAACAATAGAAACCTTCTTAACACAATAGCACAACTATATTTTCCAAAAACACTCCCATTCTCCCGGAGAACCTCCTTTTTTAACATTTTGAGTCATTGAGACTCGCTTCGTCAACAAACACTACATGATGTCCTGCATTGTCAACAAACACAATCATCACAAAAATTATTCAATGATACCTTGATGGATTTTTTCCCAACAATCTACCCCTTTGTGTTTGTTGAAAACTCTTCGAAAAAAAATTCTCTATTCTTTAATACCTAATTAAGGTTTCATTCATCTCCATCCACTATTCTCCTCTTGGGATACAAATTGCGATCAAAGATTTACTCAACACATACTCTAGGCCCACATGAGCAATGCACGACATGAGAAACAAGAGTATAATGAAATTTTCATCTATGAGTCACTTCATTTATGACACCATTGTCGAGACTAACCTGATACCAATTTAAATTGCTTCATTTGTCACAATCATTAGTAGTCGTGATATTGATTCTTTGATCGATCACGCCTAGAATCGTATGATTTTATTTTCTACCCTTTTCTCATTTCTCCCCCTATCTCGTTGATCCACCTATCAACTTCTCCACATGTCTTGAATAAGAAATTTTCTCCCCCTTTAACAATCACATTTTCTCAGGTTTTCTCCCCCATTATCAATGAACCCATAGGGAACTCCTTTGCAGTCTATAGTAGGGTAAAAACACATATCAGAACATAAGGGGAAAACGCACCATACCTCAGGGAGAGGGGAGTGGTCCCACCTCCACTATTGTCATGTGTGGGGAGTCGACTGGACTCCAAGAGCCAGTCGATGCCACTCAAAAGATTCTTTGGGTAAGGCCTCTATTAGAATATCTGTGACCTATAGCTCTATAGGCACATACTTTAACATTACAATCCCTTGCTCCACCTTCTCCTTGATGAAATGATAGTTCATGTCAATGTGCTTTTTCCTTGAGTGATGAACTATATTTTCTCTACGATTTATAGCACTTGAGTTATCACACTGGATTCCGATCAGAGACATCACTTTAACTCACATGTCTTCATGTTGTTGCTTCATCCACATTAACTGTGTCTATGCTTGAGTGGATGCAATATACTCAGCCTTTGTAGTGCTTATATACATGCTATCTTTATTCTTGATTAGACAAGAAATACAAAATCTACCAAGATAGAATGCACCTCCTCATGTTGATTTTATGTTGTCTGCCGATCCATCCTAATTTTCATATGTATATCCCAATAACAATAGATGATATTTGTCATTATACATCAGAACAAAATACATGGTGCCTTTGAAATAACAAAGTATTATTTTTTACTACTATAATGTGGCTTGCCCTTGGATTTCATTGGTAATGTGCTGCTTGTAATGCGAAGAATACAATATCAAGTGTTGTTACAATTAGTTACAGTAAACTGCAGATAATCTACCTCTATTCATGGATATTAACTACCTAGACAGTTTCAACTTTTGATAATTTCATCTAGGTAGAAACCATAGTCTTCATATCCTTGGGATTCTCCATTCCAAACCTTCTTAGAACCTCCTTGGAGCAATTGGATTGAGAAATGAATGTGCCATTACTTCCTTGTGTCACCTGTAAACCAAGGAAAAATGTCAGCTCACCAATCATGGACCTATCGACCTCACTTTTTATGATTTCAAAAAACTGTTTTCACTAAGCATTACCTGATCCACGAAATATTATGTCATCAATATAAATCATCACCATCATCCTTTGATTACTGTTGTTTTTGATGTATAGATTGTAATCAACTCCACCACATTGAAAGCCAAACTTCTTCAAATACTGATCCAGCCTTGAGTACCATGCTCTTGGTGATTGTTTCAACCAATATAGTGCTTTCTTCAATCGACAAACATTATTCTCATCTTCATGAATGAGAAAACCATATTGCAACTCAATGTACTCCTCTTCTTCTAGAAACCCATTCAGAAATGTAGATTTGATGTCCATATGGAACACTTTGAACATTCTTTGCACAGATATAGCTAAAAATAATTTGATTGTCCCTAGTCTTGAAACGGGTGCAAATGTCTCATCATCATCTCTTCCCTCGATCTAGGAGTACCCCTTGTACACTAGTCGTTCTTTGTTCTGATTCATTGTGCCATATTCATTCATCTTGATGTGATAGACCCATTTAGACCCAATGAAATTATTCTCAGCTGGCCTCAAAACAATATCCCATGTCTGATTCTTCTTAATATGATCTAGCTCTTCATTCATTTCCTGAATCTAGTTTCCCTCTTCAGCTGCATCAGCGAAGCATTTCAGCTCAACCAGTGATAGTAATGATTTATAATACAAGGATTTAATTCTTCTTGTCTGAACTGGAGCTGACTATTCACCAATGATATTCTGCCTATCAATTTCAGCTTGACTCTCTGGCTTTTGTGTACATAATTATTTTACTTCTTCATGCTCATCATCAATATCTTCTTCTAAATCAACATCATCCACTTCTTCTCCCCCTTCCTCTCTTTCTTCCTCATCACTCTCATCAATAAATTCTTCATTGGGCTATTGAATGATCTCTTCAATATCTAATACATTTACATCATTGCTCTCAACTACTTTTCCCAGCCTTTTGTTAAATCATTTATATGCCTTACTTTTTTTTGAGTAGCCAACGAATATCCCTTCATCACCTCGTGATAAATATTTCCTCTGTTGTTCCTTGTTGAGGATAAAGCACTTTCTTCCAAATATTAAAAAGTATTTAAACATTGGATTCATTCCATAACAAATCTTGTATGGAGTATTTCCTTCCTTCAAACACAACAATGCCATGTTAGAAATGTAGACCGATGTCAAAACTGCTTCCTTTCAAAATTTCTCCAGTAGGTTTTTTTCAATGACCATCGTTCTGGCCATGTTATTGATGATCTGATTTCTCCTTTCAACTACTCCATTCTGTTGGAGAGTTCTTACTGAGGAAACTGGATTCCTTATCCCATGTTTCTCAAGATATCCTTCTACTTAACTATTTGTGAATTTTGTACCATTGTCAGTACGAAGCATTAAAATTTTCGGTCCAAGAATCCTTTCACACTCCCTCCAGTACTGTTTTAAGTAGCTGATCAAATCCAACTTATGGGATATAACAAAAAAATATGCAATCTTACTATATTCATCAATGTAATGAATATAGTACCTCTTTCTTTCAATTTCTATTGGTGTGTTAGGACCACAAACATCATCATGCACCAATTCGAGCAGTGTTGTTGAATTATTTTCCTTTTCCTTATATGTATTTCTGATAATCATCAATTGCTGGCATGCATCACACGTGTGAGTAAGATCATGTGATAGGTTAGGGATGTCTCTTGATGCATCACACTTCACCAGATCTTCTAGGGATGGTTGGAAAATATGAACAAGTCGTTTATTCCACAACTTGTTTTCTTCGTCTCTGGATAGAAAACACATATCTTCTTCTCCACTTACCAGGTATAGTTTTCCCTTTGTTATTTTTCCCTATAGAAATATTGCCCTGTCTATTCCTTTGACGACACACATCTTCATCGTAAACCTTATAGAATGTCCTGAGTCACATAGTTGACTAATGTTGAGAAAATTGTGAATGAGGCCTTCTACTACAAATACATCATCACTTCTTATCTCTTTTCCCCCAAACATGGCCTTTCCTGTGCCAATAATCTTCGGGACTTCATCATTTCCACACTCGAAAACTCTTTCTTTATAATATCTTATCCCTTTAATAAGATACTTATTACCTGTAATCTGAGATGTGTAACCACTATCAGGGATCCACACACCAGAGAAATTTGATGTTTTAAGAGAAATTTCTACCACCACCGCCTTCTCATCATTCTTCTTTTTGGTCCATATTTTTATCTTCACACTCAGCAAGTATTGAGAAATTTTTCTTTCTCAGAGTATGATGGATCAGCTTCAGCTAGAAAAGCTGCAAATCTTATTTTCATTTCTAACTCACCTATTGGTTTATTAATCTGCTAATTGTGAACATTTTGATTCTTGTTTAGATCATTATTTTATATGTTCTATGTGCCATACATGGCCATGTTACCAAATCATCCACACCGGAAACAGTGACCTTCAAAATATGTTCTGGAGAACCGTTCTGTATTTGGCTGCCACCTTTGTTCTTATTCTCTTCGATATTTCTTTGTTATGGAACACACATACTGTGAATGTAACATCATTAAAAGATAATAAAACCTAATATAAGGTGAATTCCTTTGTGTTACTTCTTCACTAGGAGTTTCCCATTGGGATCAATGAATATCATGATTTTTTTTGAGCCAAAATCAACCTTCAATATTGGGATGGGTGCTTGCGGTCTGAAATCATTTTTCACAGATTTTTGTTTCTGATCTAGCCCTAAATTTGACTTAACAACTGAGATCAATTGTTTCTTCATTCCTGCTGAACTACTAGGCTCCTCATTCATCTTTTCAGTTTTCGGAATGACCTGCATTCCCAAGAATGTTTTGGTAATCAATGGTTTTTCTAGTTCTTTAACTTTTCTCTCCAGACCGACTACTTCCTCTTCATGCTCTTCGATATGCATGACGTGATCATTCCATGTGTTTTTCAAGAAATTGATCTCCCTTTTTTGTTCTTAAATCATTATTTTATACTCAGTAACTGATTCTGAGTTCTTTGGTGTTGATGACTTGAGTTTCACAATTTCTTCCATCAACAGAAACTTCTCTTCTTGTTGCTACTTCATATAGAGTTTGGCATCATGAAAAACTTTGTTAGCTTTGTTTTTTTTTTGGATCTCCAAACATCTATCTCCTCAAGAGCATCCTTTAATATAGCTTTCAAATATATTATTCCTTCAAATTATTCTTCTTCATTATCACCTTTGGTTTATTTTTCCTCATAAGAACTACCGATAACTACCACCATAGAATTTTCTCCATGATCTTTGCTGTTATCTATCTTTACAACCTCCTTAGCCTCAGACTCATTCGAACTGCCGCATTCTTTTTAAAAGATATTTTTCTTATTAATGAAATTTCTCTTGAACTATTTCTTGTTGTTATCATAGGATGATGACTTCTTCTGGAGAATTTTGACTTTATCAATATCATTATCTTCTTGGAAATTTTTGGGACACCTTGCTTCAAGATGACCAATCTTTCCACTTCAAAAATAGGATAGTGTGTGTTTCCCTTTAAACATTCCTTTTCCTCTTTAAAGGTTTGAGGAGAGGAATGCCACACCTCATCTGTCTCTTATTCTTCCTGAGAATATTCAATGGTGAGCTTCTTCATGGCCATGAATTCCACTTCTTTAGATTTAACCATTTATACAGCCTCTTTATCATCGTTTTTAATTTCATATGCAACCAAGGTACCGTGGAAATTGTCCAATGATATCTCCTTTGGATCATTATCTTCTTGTACTAAATCCTTCGGATTGAACCGGGGTGGATGTTTCCTCAAGATGTTCTTTACTCTCTTTATGACTTCAATGACTTCTCTCAGACCTCACATATCTTCCACAACAACACATACCTTATCAATGAATCCATCAACAGACTCATTCTCATTTTTTCATAGATCTTTATACTTGTTCTACAATACTTGCAGCTTCACTTCTCTGACCTTTGTATCTCCTTAATATATCCTCCACAACTTATCCCACATATAATGTGATGTTTTTCATGACATCACCTTGGTATATATAACATTGGATAGGGATCCTTCCAAAGAATTGATTCCTTTTACATCACCATCCAATTGTCTTCACTCGGCTTCTGATAATGCACATATATTAATATCAGTTTTGATACCATGAATTGCTTCTATAAACACATCCATTCCCAAATATTGGAAGTAGTATTGGATCCGATTCTTCCATAGTTGAAAATTGTTCCCGTCGAAGATCAGAATCCCTTTATGAATAGTGACCTCCAATTGAGAGAGAAACGATGATATCATCTTTTCACTCTGATACCGGTTGTTAGATCCACTAGGCTAGATACCCTGAGAGGTTGGGTGAATCAGGATATGAAAGATTAAAATAACATCCCCTGTTTATCTTGTTTTTCCATTAGACAACACCCTCTTCTCTCTACTTCCCGATGCAGAGTATGAATAAAACTTAAATAATTCATAGGAAACATCGATTTTTACTTTTTTCACCCTCACTGGGCTATGTCTAAGGAGCATACACTTGAATTGTGTCGATGTACCAATTCCACTATAAGCCCATTGCTATTTACAAGTTCGAATTAGATGCATTTTCCCTCTAGGTTTACAATCACTCAAAATTTGAGAACATAACTGCTCTCTCAACTAAAATGAGATAACTGCTTCTTCAGAAGATCCACTCACAGTTTATTGACATGTAGGTCTCTTCATTATTACTAATGAATACATCCTCGACTGTATATAGATTCTCTGTTGAAGTCCAATTTTCATCGACTGATGAATACTACTTAACCATATATGTTCTAGGCAATTTCTAACTTTCACGCAACGCAAGGGTGACTTGTGTTCCCCTTTAACTTGTGAATAGCCTATGCCTTTGTTGTGGGAAAAAAACATGCTCGCCACACATGCATGCCACACTAGAACACCAAAATTGCGTTCCACACAGCTTGCATGGCACACTTGCATCGTTTCATAGTAAACTTGCATAGAACACTTGCGCGGTACACTTGCATGGGACCCTAGCACAGAACACTTGTGTGGAACAATAGAGCACCACACATTCCCCACACACTTTCACACCCCACTTGCATGCACACTGAACTTCGCGCGACACTCCCACCTGCACGATCAAAACATGGATTTTCTCTAAGTATTGAACTTTTTAATAAATGAAGAGGGTAGATGTCTATTTATAAGCATTTTTAGGACTTGTTCTCCACAATTGCATGCCACACATGCGTGCCACTTTAGGACTAGTGCACCGCCTTCTTTTATTTGTATTATTTTGATATGACGATCTTGAAATATGACTTGCGTGCCACATTTTTGTTCCATACTTGCGCACCATACATGCATGCCACACTTGTGCGCCACTTTTGGACTTGCGCACCACTTTCTTTCCATTGTCATATTTTGATTGGATGATCATGAAATATGACTTGCTCTCTATACCTGCTCCCCAAACTTGCATGCCACACATGCACACCATACCTGTGCACCACACATGCATGCCACTTTTGGAATTGAGAGCCGCTTTTCATTTGGAAAATTTTTATTTTATGAATTCTAAAAATTCCTGGCATACAACATTAGAAATCTAATTAAGACAAGAGCACAACTCAATTTGTCAAAACACTCCCATTATCCAGGAGAACCCCCTTTTTCAATAGTGTGAGTCATTGTGACTCACTTTGACAACAAACACAACATGTTTTCCGTCATTGTCAAAAAACACAATCATCTCAAAAATGCATCAATGATACCTTGAGGTATTTTTTCCCAATAGTACTTAACATCAATTGACGAACCTATTATTGTTTTTCCAAGGAAGGGGCCCATTTAAAAATGTTATGAAGCTTCTGAGATGGACTTTAAAGAATTGGTGTGATGGTTAACCTCAACAGCTATCACGATACTAATGTGACATGGAATAAGTTGTTTCATTTATCAAGACACATTATATGTTAGAAAATGATCAATTTTGGTACAAGGTTTTTTTAGTGTATGAATATATTTAGTTCAAACCTCAATGGTGTAATTAAACGATTCTTGATCATGGGATAGAAGAAATGGTACAAACCATGTGATTCTAGAAGCATTACCTTCAATAAGAATATTCCATCATCAATATTTACTATAATAGACTAAAATTTTTTTTAACTAAAAATGGATTTTATCCATAGTGAATGTTGGTTGAAAATTTTTATTCATTCATTTTTTTTACTTATTAGAATGAGAAGGGAAATGTTGTGGAATATTTTCTATGCTAAAATACGCAAACACAAGTGGTTTAAAATTCACATAGTTAATAACAATTGATTAAAAGTATTTTTATAATGTATTCATAGGAATATAACCATCATGGGAAGATCATACTTGAATCGTTGATAGTAAACCCTGAAATTTGGGATTCAATTAAACATTAGTAAAATTATGATCTAGAAGTCTTTGTCAAGAGGGAGATATTTTCAGTTGTGGAGAGACCTACTGGTTTGGTTCCCTATGGGGATGATATCTTACATATTCATTGATGTTTCTATGGGCCTATAGACATGTGATAGTAATTGATATGAGAATATAATGCTACTAAAAGGGTAGTAAATTTAGGTCCTAATGTGATGTACATTGTCTTATACGTCTTGTATTTTTTCCCACGAAGAACATAGTGATTTCTAGTTATGATACTCTATTTTCATCACATCAGTATCTTATAAGGGATCACTAGTAGTCTCCTAGCTTGATATTGATGTAACCCATCCTTGAGTGAAAAAGTGATGACATCAAAATAGATTTAATGATGATTTTTACAATGTTACTTCTAGGATGTGATGAAGTATGGGATATTAGATATATTATGAATACAGTCCCCCATATCATTCCTCATAGTTAGAATGTATATGTGGGAAATAAATTCATACTATATTTCTAAGAGATGATAATGTTTCATGGTATCTAATGTATTATCTTACTAGAAAATGAGCCTTAGTTAACTTCATGGTTTTATTATGAATTGAAGAGCGATTTTTGGTCACATATAATCCTATGTGAATCCTATCACCTTTCGATCGATCGTCAGTCCAAATATACAATACAATAAGTATAGGAAATGATCTTAATAGTTGTCCTTTATTTTGAATGTTATTGAAAGAATCATTTTACACTTTTTGAGTTCTTGTATAATAGATGTTTCAAATTGACTATAAGGATGGATATATATGAGACCTTATATGATATGATATTCCGTTCACCCCTGTTTATGTAAGTTGTTGAAAAGGCAACACTATAAGTACCATGTATCTTTATAAATACATCAAAGAATATATATTTTATTTGGATCAAGATCACCACATCTCATTAAAAAAATAATTCTTATGCTGATTTTCTTTACTAACATCTAGAGTTTTATGTGGGAGATTGGGTGTTCGTTCAATTTTATCCTAGATTTATCCATCAATGAATTCAAATGTAGGGTATGATATCACTTATATTTTTTAATCATTTCGAGATTCTAGAGGGAGTCGTGTTGGTACCATATTGGATAAATCATCCATAGAGGCACTAGACCACAAGTGATATCTTCTATCTTTCACATGTTCACCATTATTATTATAAACCCTTTAATACTTTTAATTTTAATGATTTTGAGTTTGATACTGGGAATTCATTTGAGGGTTATCAACTTAGTATAGTTGATCATAGCATGAAATCCCATCATTGTTGGTCAACGCCTCTAGTTCAGGACTAATGGAAATACATTGGTGAACAACCTGAATTCTAGGAGTGAGATGACCATAAATGTTTTCAATGGCTAGAATTAATCCCAGATGATGTAGATCATCTATCAACTTAAGGGATTCTTAAGAAAGAAGTATTTTTAATGAGGGGAGCTTATAATATCATAGAAATGTAACTATGTATGCGTCATCCAACATTTAGTATAATCAGTTTTTCATTTCTAGGTGATAATTACTAATCAGGATAATGGAGTTTTAGGAGTCATTGGGCTTAGATATAGGCCTATGAAATTTGTTTTTGGAAAACTCTTATTAGGAGCACATTTGGGGCATAGTTAGTTATAAACATATGTCTAAGACTTATGGCACACAATAAAGGAAAACCTTCAACTATTCTATCCATTAAAGGATAAATGAATATTAAAAACCTTTCATAAGTTATGTTGCATAATAGCATGTTTTCCACTTATTATATCAAATAATGTTCCTAGATTATGCAAGGTATAGCCCAATGGATAGAATCCAATTTACTGTTTGCGGAAAAATTTTGAAAATAATTCATTCAAACCATTCAATCCATTTAAATAAGTTCAATAAATATTTTCCCCAGAATAATTTTACCTTTATTCTGCTTTTATCATCCCTCAATGTCACTATACCTCCTCTAATAAGTGATATCTATCATGCACACCTCCTCTAAGATTTTCCATTTACCCTTAATCCATGGTTTGTTATGACCAATATTTGTTGTGTTTAATCTATCTAAATATTACTATCAATAACATTACATCATTTAATTGTTTTTTCACCATCTTTACTGTTGTTTTAATGAGATATTATATGCACAATTTCTAGGGTGTTTGAATAGTTTCTCCATTTTCTATCATTCCATCTTAAATCAGAGGTTGATGCAGAATGAAGAGTCGACTAATTATATAATGTAGATGTTATAGTAATTTTCCCTAAACTAATTGATGGATATAACTTGTTTTTTTTCTCCCATATTCCATCCCTACCATTTATTTTCTCATAAATGTAAAATTAAATATATAATTTTTGAATACCGTGGATATGGTTCTCCATGAATCTAATTACACCATTAGAATTTTTATGCATTGAATTTATCCACCTCATGAGGTGTGTTTCCAAAACAAATATGACCCATACATTTAATTTTATAAATTGAAGTCATCTGAGATTATTTTATCATTATTCTTATAGACTAATTGGATAAATGAGTTAAATGAAATTTTGATGGAATAACCATGTCACATGGAACATTATTAATTGGGAATTATTATTATCTATAATATTAACATGAATATATAAACATTAGTTATATAATACCATGATTAATACTCATTTTCCTTATATATATTTTATAATATATGATCACACGCAAATTGAATCATATTTTTCCTTGGGTGAAACATGGGTTACTTCGGCATAATTCCTTGAATGAGCACATATGTAAAATAAAATTATTTTATGTCATGAGTGATACTTCAGTTCCATACATGGAATTTCATGGATGGGATCATAAATCCAATGTAATTATTTTAATCATTGAGAGATATATAGGTTATAATACATTATTGTTTTTTGGTCTCATAGGTAAAAATAAATTACAATATTACTTGAGTAATACTTTCATTCTAAACATTGAATTCCATGAAAAGGATCATAGGAAAATATAATTTTTGTTATACATGATTATTATTAAACATGGATGCATTAGATTATATTTTTTAAAATTATTATTATTTCAAGGACATCTTGGATACAAACCTCTGGTCATGAGACCATTTGTAATGTGATGCATGTTTTGAGACATTTCAGTATAGGATGATGTAGATTGATTAAGGTGGGTATCGCATTAGAAACCCAAGATAACATTGCATCATTTATTTTTAACACCCGTATTATTATCTCCATAATTATCATTTTCTATTCACTTGATTCATATTATTAGACATCATTTGAGGTGTCCTAATATGTTTATGTCACATCCAGTTCAACACAATGATTTCAACCCAATGTGAAATCATTGATTCGGGTAGGGATAAGGGAATACCCCCACTTATGGATTCTTTTTTTATTTTCTAGGATGGATTATGGTAGTAGAAGACCCAACTAGTTCTCATAATTATATTTGAAATTAGAATGTATTCTAACATTCCCTTTTAATATATTGGTATAATTTGTATTCATGTCTATATGTTATGTTTTTTATTAACATTACATCATATGTATATGGTAAGGAATATGGATCATGGCTGTTTATTAGCATCTGATTGGTTTACAACTTTTGTTTCCTTATATTTCTCCCATTGATACATAATTATTAATTAGTTTTTCAACCACTCTAATAAAGGGGGTATATTATACCCCCTATACCAATATGGACCCTTACAGCTAGTAAACAACTGCAGGCACATGTGGATCCATATTTGTGCCTTTGTGTCCATCCATACTGGTCACATATTTATATAATGGGACAATGACATCAATGAACATGCGATTCCTTCCACTGTAATTTGCTACAATAAAGGGGGAATAATGGTTCTTCTATGATCACAATAAAATCTAATTATATTGGGTATAATTAATATATAATTTTATGATGAAAACTATATTTTTATAGTTGGAGGAAGAATAAATATAATAAATGAGGTTAATTAAGAAGATTACCTCTTCTATGGTGGGAATCCTCTACATCCTTTCTTTTGGAACCCTGGAATTGTCATTCATGATATCCATAACAATAATTTCATCGATAAATAAGTTGTAAAGGGTGTTGGGTAGGGTTATATCATGTTATTTTGGTTAATGAGGTGTAATGAGGATAATGGTGTAGCGTCCAGTTATAATATGGGAAAGTAAACAGGGGATATCATAAAATATTAATATATTATAATTTAACATGAAATATAAATGCTTTTAAATTTAATGAAATTTAATGTTTCTATAGGATGCGGTAAAAAATATCATACCTGTACAATATATTAAATTTCAATGTGAAAAAATTCCTTTATCTCTTCGTGTAACACCTTCATAAACAAGTTATAACCATAACAATTATGAAAAATTATTACTATTTTTACTATCCATTATGAAAAATAATTAAAAATGTACTCATTAAAAAATTATTACATTATTCATCCAAATATGGGATATATTTTATCAAATTTAATTCATAAAATAACGAAATTATAATTTAATATTAGTCCACCAAAATTTAATGAAATATGTTTCCCCGTAATTATGTTTCTAAAGAGTAAAAATTTTATATCAAATCAAAATAGAAAAATAAATCTAATGACATTAATTTTATTATTCCTAATATAAATGATCTCATTTAATTTTGGAAACCATATTTGAAAAAATATAACTTTATAAATATTTTAATTGAGATAAAAACAATCAATAATAATTTCAATATTACCAATTAAATAGAAATAAAACTTATCATAAAATTACCAAAATTGAAAATTTGGTAATATTTACATGATGATTCAAAAAATTATGCTCATTTTTCAAATAAATTACCTTAATGTTGATGAAAATAAATATATTATTTTCTACACAAAACAATGGAAACATTTTATGAGGAAAGATATATTTTTAATCTTATATATACATTTATAGAAATTGATTACTTATTTATCAATATATTTGATTTCTCTAAAACCATTATACATAATTTTCAAAAAAAATTATTCATATTTACTCATCTAGTAAAATAGTCAGTTTATAACAATATACAAAATTTCAGTTCATTTAGAATCATGGATGGATGTATTGTTTTCTATCAATGATAATAAATTTATTTTAAGATAAATATATAATATAATATCAATCTATTATAGATATAGTAATTATTTATGGTTAAATTTTGGATTATTCATATACCAACTAATATTTATATAAAAAATGTATTTATGGGCACTAGATTATGATGTATAGGTTTGGGTAAATACAGATTTCATTCTCATCTGAGTTTTTAATATAACCAATTCTCTCTTCCAATCCAATAACATATGGAAAGATGTATACTCCTAATAAATTTAAATATTTCTATAAAACATTAATATCGGTGTATAGTAATGGGTTTAATTTCAATCCCCTTAAACCAGGATCAAATGCCACTATTTTGGATTTTAATATCTAAAATTAACATAAGTTAAAAAATAAGAACATCATTATGTGGAATAAAAACTATAATCACCATATATTTGATGAACCCCATATATCAAGTGTAATTGGAAATTGGTGAAAATAGACATAATCCCATAGAATGAGTCATCATGTCCCAATACACTAAATTAAACTCAAGAAATAAAAAAAATAAAAAAACCTAGTATTAAATTTAATTATGTTATTGAAATAAAAAAGGAATAATATGGTTTGGTAATTAGTTTTAAATCCATGAGAGAAAACAAATAAACCATTCAATTAATGAAATATTTCAATATTATAATCACCCATGAAAACCCATCCAACTAAGACACTAATCATTATATATCAGATGTAAAAGTTATTCCGCCAAACCATATAATGTTTCCCACCCTATCAACTAGTTCCATCATCCTCCTATTTTTTTTAGCGACACCTTTTGGTTATGGTAACCTTTCAATACCTATAATATCCCTTTTAATGAAAAAATAATTTCATTAGAACATTAATATTAAACATACATTCATGAATGTTACAATTTTTAATCATTTAGTAGACTATTTCAGATTATAATTTTCAATAGACACAATCTTCCAGAATAATTTGACTATCCTTACCCAATAATCTCTTTTATAAAACAAATTTCTCTAATTAAATATCAGAAAACTGACCAATACACACTCTTTAATAAATAAAATTCCACTTGTTATCCTGTATATGTACTTTTTATCCAACTATTTGAAATTCAATGATATATTATATCATTTAGAATTCCCCCTTCGATTCATTTAAATTATAATATTAATGTTATTATTAAGAAATAAAATTTGTTATTATGGGTTAACTTTATAATTAATTTGAAATAGATTATATACACATCACCCTAAATAAAAAAATTTAATCACCAACAATGATTGCATACCACCCCAACAACTATCATATTATGCGTAACAAATTGATTGAACAATCATGAAGGATTAATAGAAAAATCAAATTGAGAAAGTAACATTATCTTATATATTTTAATAAATAAATTGATAATATAGTAATAAAGTAATAATATGTGGATGATTGTACCATTAGTTTTCAGGGAATTTGGAGATGTTTGATAGGGAATGATGTCGATGAGTTTTTTACCCTTACATATTGAAATTGATGTATTTTTTTTTTGAGATGTCTGAGGATGAAGATGTGAAATTGATGAGCATCCATTAGTGGTGTATGACAACCCTTCTTTTATGACAAACTTAAACATGATTTATTACATAAAAATTCACTTGATACAACAATCATGATCAAGAGGTTTAGTGTCTTTTGGTCTTAGGATCATTAAATAAAATCTTAAAACATGAAATACAACATCTTTATTGAAAACTTCCTTTACATGACCACTATATTCCCTCGTACGTAGCATTGCATGAATTAACCTGAGGACATGTATAAGAAAAGGGTGAGCTATAAAGCCCAATACGGGAGTACACATGGAATAAAGTGAGGAGTACAATAAATGTAAAAAAATAGGCATATAAATATATAATAAAAGAATCATGAGCACAAAGTCATGATAAATCATGATAATCATAACATGGAAATGTGGCAACAACACTTAACATGGAATTAGCATGAGCCAAGGCTCATTTCACATAGAGCACGAGTAAATCCTCATTGCACATGAATCACGAGTAAACACTCGTTGAACTTGAATTATCATGAGTCAACACTCCATTCCCATTATGTATCATGATACTATACTTTACCCAATGAATTGGAGCGCTATAAGGTCACACCCTTCTTAAACATTTCATTTCATGCATAAGTGTGCCACATGGATCATAAAACATAGATTCATAAAACATAACCATTTATTCCACTATAATGGAATGTGGAATTCATACATAAAACATTACAATCAATAAGTAAATGTTTATAAAGTTGAATACCCTTGATGGAGAAATGGGCATGGTACTCACTACACAATGACATTGGCTTAGAAAATCGGTGCTATTTCGGCAGCATAACGGTGTGACATAAGAATTCATAAAAAATGTTGATGAGAGAGAAAGGGGGTTCCTCATAATATTTATATGTAATGGAGAGTAAGGAGGTCATATAAATACATGTCCCAACAATTGTAAAGGAATTTAAGTTCGTGATACAAAAGTATTTCTTGAATGTAAATGAGGAGGGAGAAGTTCCTTTCGGAATTTCGGCGAAGAAACGGGTGTAAATGGGAGGCATTATATGAGAGATAAAAGGGTCTCTCATCATTCAAAAATAATGAGGTAAGTATGAGGGAGGTGATAAACCATACTCCAGAATTCATAATTGAAATTAAAATGGAAAAACAACTTAATGAAAATTGGACAAAAATGAGAAAGAAAGAAAAAACCTTTACTTGGAAGTGTGCTTCCAAAGGCTAGAGAGATGCTTGAGAGAGGATTATTGGGAGCTTAGCGAACCATGGGAGGATTCTATAGAGAGTAGGGAATAGGTTGGACGAACTCCAAGGGCTTTGAGTGAGGAGTAAGTGGGAGCATGGGTGGGTTTATATAGGAACGGTGGGGGAATTCTTTATTATTTAGGTTTGGGTCCCCTTGCATTAAATTAATCCAAACCACAAACCATCCCATGGTTTTTGCCCATGGTTTTTGGAAAAGGGAAGAGGAAAAAAATATTTTATAAGTCCAAAGTCCGAACTTCTTAAAATATTAGAGTTGCTTATGTGGAGGTCAGTCACACTCCCATGGAAATTAATTTAAAATGGCAAGGTGTTGAATAAGTATTGAGGGGTCAATTAATGATTTGAAAAGTAATTCAAACAAACAAAAAATCACATTATTTTAATGTTAACACATATATTGGCCGGAAATAAGGATTTTATTATTTTATTACATCACAATTGGGTCATTATGATGTCATAAAACACATTATATATTTAAACGATATTTAATTTTTACCCAAAAATTTGACTATCTCAGAAAATTATGGAAAATTCACTGTTGGATAATTTCAACGTCCTTATTACAGAAATAACATTTATTTTATCTAAATAATTTTCTAATTATGTTAATTTTCACTTTTTAAATAAGAACCAACATTTGTTGAAAATTTACGGGTTTTGACAGAAACGACTTTCAATCCTTAATAAAAATTTTAATTGCATTCATAAAATAATAAGATAAATTATATTTAATAAAAATTAATTTAATAATAAAAATATTATTTTATTACAATATTATTTAATTAAAAAATCCCTTAATTTAATAAAATAGATTTCTTAATTAACTAATAACTAAAAACCCCATTTGTACTTTAAAAATTATTTACAATGTATCAAAAATGACTAGAAATTATATTCATTATTATATACAAAAATAATGTACATGAATATAGTACTACTTATTTGTTACATAACCCCTTAAAACAACCACATAAGTCCTAAGGGTAAGGTGTGTGATGGTGACAGAATCATGGGGTGGCTCATATAACATCACTCGAGTGGTAATTACAATCAAAATCCACTTTTCCCATAGATGGTCTCATTCGAGCGTGACATGATAGAGCTCAACTTGGTCTTGGTCAAGGGCAAGCCCAAAGAATGCACCTCTTTTTCGAGCTCCAAAAAATGGGCTTCGTATGGGGCAATTCTATAGGATGAGGCCATCGCTTCCTTTGTCTTAGTAAATTGGATTTGTTAAAGTACTATATTAATACTAATCATATGATCACTGTTCAACGTCTATATTAGAAACGGTCTAAATTCATAACATAAAACCAAAGAAGTTGACATTTTATATAAACATAAAGAGACATTTAATTAGATCAAGAGGGATTTCCATTAATTAAACTTTGGGTCGTTACAATATTCCCCCTTAATAAATTTCGCCCTCTAAATTTACCTTTTCCCGCACTAAAACAAATGTGGGTAACTCAGCTTCATCATATCCTCCGATTCCCAAGTCGCTTCTTCAAACATGTGGTTTCTCCACAACATCTTGATGAGGTGCATTGTCGTATTTCGTAGAACTTTTTCCCTATGATCTAAGATCTTCATTGGTTACTCCTCATAAGAAATATCATCTTCTCATTGTACCACCTCAGAAGAGAGTACATGTGAAGGGTTCGGTATGTACTTCTTAAGAGGGATAAATGAAAGACATCATGTACTTTGGCCATGGAAGGTGGAAGTGAAAGTCGATAGGCCACGGCCCCAAAACGATCAAGAATCTCGAAGTGGCCGATGTACCTTGGACTTAACTTCCCTTTCCTTCCAAACCTCATGACCTTCTTCCATGAAGATATGCATAGACACACAATGTCTCCAACTTTAAACTCAAGGTCTCATCGATGATTATCTTAATAACTCTTCTATCGACTCTGGGCTGCCTTGATATGCTGCTGGATGGTTTTAACCTTCTCCACCATTTCATCGACCATTTCTGGTCCAAGCAGCTTACGTTCACCAACCTCATCGCAACATGCTGGTGTTCTGCACCTTTTCCCATACAGGGCTTCATATGTTGCCATTTGGATGCTTTAGTGGAAACTGTTATTATAAGAGAACTCAACTAGAGGAAGATTTTGATCCCATCCTCCTTTAAAGTCCATTGATCATGCTCTCAACATATCCTCAAGTGTTTGGATAGTCTGCTCGGATTGGAAATCAGTTTGAGGGTGATAGGCCGTACTGAAGTTCAGTTCAGTATTCAGAGAATGTTGAAGACTCTTCCAAAACATAGTGGTGAATCATGGATCTCGGTCAGACACAATAGATGGTGGTACTCCATGCAACCTTACCTCTTCCCTGATATATATCTGTGCCAGTTGATCCAAAGGTAAATCCTTTTGAATAGCAATGAATTGTGCAGTCTTTGTAAGACGATCCACAACAACCCATATTACATTGTTGGCTTTGGATGTCCTTGGAAGTCTGGTGACACAGTATATGGTGATGTTCTCCCATTTCCATTCTGGTATGGGCAATGGTTCCATCATCCCCTTAGACTTCTTCTTCTTTGCCTTCACTTGCTAACACACCAGACACATTGATGTATATTCAGCGATCTCCTTCTTCATATTATCCCACCAAATGTTTTCTAAGAGATCTCGATACATTCTTGTGCTCCCTGGGGGAATAGAGAAATTTGAACTATGTGCATCATCCCAAAGTTCATTCTTCAGCTCTGGAATTGATGGAACACATTGTGTTTTCCGAAACCACACAATCCCTTCTTCATTAACATTAAACTCTGAGGATTTCCCTTTTTTGATAGCTTCGACTTTTTCTTGAATTCCCACATCATCCTTTTGATCATCATTTAGCCTTCTCAAAATAGATGGTTGAGAAATCAATTGTGAAAGGATTGATGATGTTCCCTTCCTTATGATTCCCATGTCCATCATCATAATGTCTACGAAGATTGGATCCTTCTCAATTCTCATCATTGATAGAATTTTTGGGTCCTTTCTACTTAGGGAATCTTCCACCTTGTTCGTTTTCCCAGGGTGGTAATGTATTGAACAGTCATAATCCCTGTTGTGCTCTATCCATCTTCTATGGCGCATATTAAGCTCTTTCTTTGTGAATATATATTTAAGACTCTTGTGGTTAGTATATATCTCACATTTCGCTCCATAGAGATAATGCCGCCAGATTTTCCAGGCAAAGATCACTGGCGCCAACTCCAGATCATGTGTTGGATAGTTTCACTCATGGATTTTCAACTGCCTTGAGGCATAGGATATAACTTTATCATTCTGCATCAGCACACATCCTAAGCCCTTCATTCAAGCATCACTAAAAACAACAAAAAGCTCCCCACTTGGGAGTAAGGTGATCACAGGCACAGTCATAAGCCTCCTTTTCAACTCCTTGAAGCTTTCTTCGCATTCACAACTACAAGCAAACTATAATCCCTTTCGAGTTAGCTTGGTAAGAGTGTTGTAAAATCGTGAGAAAGTTCTCGCAAATCGTCGATAATATCCAGCTAACCCCAAGAACCTATGGATATCCATTACCGATGTCGGCCTGGGCCATCCCTCGATTGGATCTATTTTGGAGGGGTCCACAGATATCCCATTTCCTATGATGATATGGCCCAAGAATGAGACCTCCTTCAACCAGAACTCACACTTGCTTTACTTTTCATAGATCTTCTCCTTACGCAAAGTCTCTAGTAAAGTTTTTAAATGCTCCTCATGATCCTCCTTGGTTTTGGTGTATATTATAATATCATCTATAAAGACTACAAAAAATTTGTCAAGGTAATTTCGAAAGACTCTATTCATCAAGTCCAGGAATATTGCTGGAGCATTGGTGAGTCCGAAAGGCATTACTATGAATTCATAGTGCCTGTATCTTGTACGAAAAGCAGTCTTGGGGACATCTTCCTTCTTCACCCTTACTTGATAATATCTCGACCGCAAATCCACCTTGGAGAAGTATTGTGCTCCACGGAGCTGGTCAGAAAAGTCATCGATTCTTGGGAGACGATACTTGTTCTTTATCATGATTTTAAAAGTTCATGATAATCGAAGCAAAGCCGCATTGACCCATCTTTCTTCTTGATGAAGAGGACTGGTGCACCCCATGGTGAACCACTTGGGCATATAAACCCTTTATCCAGATTCTCCTGTAGTTGTTTCTTCAGCTCTTTAAGCTCAACAACAGCCATTCTATATGGAGTCTTGGATACTGGTAGCACCCCAGGTATATGTTAAATTGAGAACCCAACATCTCTTCTAGGAGGAAGACCATACAGTTCCTTGGGAAACACTTCAGCGATTTCCCTCACAATAGGCATTTCATCAAGTATGGTTTCTTCCGTGGACTCAATCATCTGAGCCAGATGCGTGTGCTAATAAGGCAGTAATATCCATGCTTGAGATGATGGAGCTAAATGAGATTCATCTTCCTCCGGACACTTGTAAATAATTGGTGGTCGATTCTCCATATAGAGTGTGATTTCCCTCTCCCAACAATTTATGGTGGCTATATATAAAGAAATCCAATCCATGCCAATAATTGCATCAAATAACACTAGAGGGAGTATGATGAGGTTCTCTGGGAAATTCAATCCAAAAACTATAATAGGGGAGGACTTATATTCATGGGATGTAATGATTTCCCCATTTGTCGTACTGACCGACATATTTACATCCATGATTTGTGGTGGTGCTGGGATTGTTCTACTAAACATTTAATATATAAAAGAATTCTTCGAACTTGAATCAAAATGTACGTTCACTATTCTTGAATGAATAACTAGCGTACCTGTCACCACTTCGTTGTCGGGGTTCACTTCGGCCGAAGTGATGGAAAAAGCTCTTTCTTTCAACCTTGGATTTTGTTGGTTGTCTCCGAAAACCCTTGTATTAGGGAACTGATTTGCAAAATGATCCAGTTATTTGCATTTGTAGAATTGAACAACACGTTGTGGTTTGAATGGAGTGTTCCTCTCCTCTGTCGTAGCCACGGGTCTTTCTTGCCGACAGTTAACAGCCAGGTGCCCTTCTCTACCACACCTGAAGCATTTTATCTTCCCCTTAATGCAATTTCCAGGGTGCTTCTCTCCACACTTTTGGAAAGTGGGGTGATGGATCTTCTTAACACCATTGGATTTATTCATCTGACCACCAGCATTGAAGTCCACCATATGCATCTTGTCCCCAAGATACCCCTTTGACTCCCCGATCTCCATTTCGACCTTGAGGGAACATCAGACAATTTCCTCAAAGCTGTCGAAGTCACGGATCGCTAATTCTTTCCACAAGATAGGCCTTAACCCACCAAATAAGTGGTCAAACTTGCATTTTTGGGTAACAACAAAGCCGGCAGCATATCGTGAAAGCCTTGTGATGTTTTCCTTATACGCTCCAACAGATTCTTCATCTTTTTGCTTGAGGGAAAGGAAGTACCTTTCCATATTAAGCCAGAGGGTGCGTGGAAAATATTTGTCGAAATACATATTCCGGAAATCCTTCCATTCCAACGCCTCGATCTCCTCCTCAGGCTTCGTATGTTAGATCAACCTCCACCATTGATTAGCTTCACCCTCCATATGATAAGCCTCCAGGAGAACCTTCTCTTGTTCAGAACATTGGAGGATGGAGAATATCGTTTCAATGGAGTTGATCCGTTGTTCCGCGATCGTGGGATCAGATGATCCACTAAAAGTAGAACACCTTTGCCTCATGAAGCTCTCAATAGGGACTTGATCCTTCATAGGGGGTTTAGACGTTCCTCTTGACCAATGATTCTATTCAAAACTTGAGTTAGCTGAGAGTGAAGCGTGACAAAGTTCGTGATTCCCGCTCCCATTGTATTGGGCATCTCATTAGTACAGTCATAACACTGATCTTCACAACAGTTGTTAGCCCGAGTCCTCCAATTACCGACCATTGGCGGAAATAAAAGTAATGTTAGGGTTAACACATAAAGGGTAATCCAAAGACAAAAGTTGAGGAATTATAAATAATCTTTTATTTCCTTAACTCATGAGTCTATAGGCATCAATCTAGTATTTTCATGATCTACTTTCTAGCATATATTTTTAGGGGCATTTTTTTTAATTACCTTAATAAGGGATCATACTAAGCTTGTGAATTTATCAAAATATATCCCTTGGGAGTGTCGTAACCAAGAGTGTAGCAAGGCCCATTGTCGTGCACCAGTTCCCATTCGAATCTAGCTCAAAGCGGTGTTTTCGGGTTCAACCCCTTGGATACATCTGTGCCAGAGCTGCCTCTATCCTCTCGTATCCAGACAGGGAGGTATTTGTTTGATAAAAAACTTACTCAGTACTCACCAAAACATAGGGATGTTTTTATTATACTTATTATTGTATCTAAGGCTTTACTAGTGTTTCATAATCCCAAAAATGACTAAACCTATCCTCTAATACCAACTATGAAAACCCTGCTTTTATTACAAACTTAAACATGATTTATTACATAAAACTTCACTTGATACAACAAAGTATATCGAGAGGATTAATGCATTTGGGGCTTAGGATCATTACATAAAAACTTAAAACATGAAATACAAAATCTTTATTGAAAACATCCATTACATGACAACTACATTCCCTCGTACTTAGCATTACATGGGATAACCTGGGGACATGCATAAGAAAAGGGTGAGCTATAAAGCCCAGTAAGGGAGTACACATGGAATAACATGAGGAGTACAATACATGTTAGACAATATGTATATCAATAGAGCATAAAAGAAACATGAGCATAAAGGCATGATAAAGAATGATAATCATAACATGAAAATGATCAACAACACTTAACATGGAATTAGCATGAGCCAAAGCTCATTGCACATAGAGCATGCGTAAATCCTCATTGGACATGAAGAACGAGTAAACCCTTGTTGCACTTGAATTATCATGATTCAACAGTCATTGCACATGATGTATCATGATATTATACTTTACCCAATGCATTAGAGCGCTATAGGGGCACACCCTTCTTAATCATTTCATTACATACATAAGTGTGCCACTTGGATCATAAAACATGGATTCATAAAACATAACAATTTATTACACGATAAAGGAATATGGAATTAATACATGAAACTTTAAAATCAATAATTAAATGTGCATAAAGGTGAATACCCTTGATGGAGAAATGGGCATGGTATTCACTACACAATGACATTGGCTTAAAAAATCGGTGCAATTTTGGCAGCGTAACGGCGTGACATAAGAATTCATAAAAAAGGTATATGAGAGAGAAAGGAGGTTCCTAATAAAATTTACATGTAATGGACAGTAAGGAGGTCATATAGATACATTTACCAACAATTTTAATGGAATTTAGGTTCATGATACAAAAGTATTGCTTGAATGTAAATGAGGAGGGAGAAGTTCCTTTCGGAATTTAGGCATAGTAAAGGGTGCACATGGGAGGCATTAAATGAGAGATAAAGGGGTATCCCATCATTAAAACATAAATAGGGAAGTATTAGGGAGGTTCGAAACCATACCCCAACATACATAATTGAAATTAAAAGGGAAAAACAACTTAATGAAAATTGGACAAAAATGAGAAAGGAAGAAAAAGACCTTACTTGGATGTATGCTTCCAAATGCCAGAGAGAGGCTTGTGAGAGGCTTCTTGGGAGATTGGGGAACCTTGGGAGGATTCTAGAGAGAGTAGGGCATAGGTTGGTCGAACTCCAAGGTCTTTGAGTGAGGAGGAAGTGGGAGTTTGGGTGGTTTTATATAGGAAAGGTGGGGAACTTCATTATTATTTAGGTTTGGGTCCCCTTACATTTAATTAATCCAAACCACAAACCATCCCATGGTTTTTCCTATGTTTTTTGAAAAGGGAAAAGGAAAAAAATATTCTATAAGGCCAATTTCCGAACTTCTTAAAATATTAGGGTTGCTTATGTGGAGGTGAGTCACACTCCCATGGAAATTAATTTAAAAAGGCAAGGTGTTGAATAAGTCTTTAGGGGTCCATTAATGCTTTGAAAAGTAAGTCAAAAAACCCAAAATTACATTATTTTTATGGTAAAACATATATTTTCCGAACATAAAGATTATATTTTTTTATTACATCACTATTGGGTCATTATGATGTCATTAAACACATTATATATTTAAACAGTATTTAATTTTCACCCACAATTTTGACTGTCTCAGAAAATTATGAAAAATTCACCATTGGTTAATTTCGACGCCCTGATTCCAGAAATAACATTTATTTTATCTAAATAATTTTCTAAATATGTTAATTTTTACTTTTAAAATAAAATCCAACATTTATCAAAAATTCACGTGTTTTGACAGTAACGACATTCAAATCTTAATAACGATTTTAATTGCATTCATAAAATTATATGATCATTTATATTTAATAATAATTAATTTATTAATATTATTATTAATTTATTAAAATATTATTTAATTAAAAAATACCATAATTTAATAAAATAGATTTCCGAATTAACTAATAACTAAAAACACCATTTGTACTTTAAAAACTATTTACAATGTATCAAAAAGGACTAGAAATTATATTCATTTTTATATAAATAAATAATGTAAATGAACATAGTACTGCTTATTTGTTACATAAACCCTTAAATCATCCTCATAAGACCTAAGGGTAAGGTGTACGATGGTAACAGACTCTTGGGGTGGCACGGATAACATCACATGAGTGGTAATTTCAATCAACTTTCACTTTTCCCGTAGACGGTCACGTTCAAGCATGACATGATGAATCTCAGCTTGTGCTTGGTCTATGGCGAAGCGCAAAGATGCCATATCTTTTCCGAGCTCCGAAAAATGGGCTTCGTATGGGGTAAATCTACTGGATGAGGCCATCACTTCCTTTGTCTGAGTAAATTGGATTTGTTAAATTCCTATATATATACTAATCATGTGATTACTATTCAACGTCTATATTAGAAACAGTCAAAATTCTTAACATAAATCCAATGAAGTTGACATTTTATATAAACATAAAGAGACATTTAATTAGATCAATAGGGATTTCCATTAATAAAACATTGGGTCGTTACATGGTGTGTCGAGAATCATGGTGTTAATAGGGTTGATTTAGCTAATGATAAATTATTTATATCCAGACAATTAGAATACCATGTCTAGCGTCCGTTTTTAATGGAGGGGCATGGCTATTTCATATGGAAGGATGGTATGTTCTAACATGATGACTAGTCACGTCGAAAATTTATAGTATTATAATAATACCAGTGTTCAATAGTAAATAATAATTGTTAATTTATTTTATTGTATGGGTTATCCCATGATGTGCTTAAAAAATGTATACACTTTCATCTGTTTGGGTGGGTCCAAAGAGAAAGAAGCCAAGTCATGTGTAGATGACCTAGTAAGAAAAAATCACAATAGAATATTTTTATGAACCAAACCCAAAGAAATATCCATTAATAATTTATGTAACCCATACACATAACATTCACTCATACATTATCATATTTTCCTATTGATATCAATAAAAAGGTAAAATAATTTAGATTTTAGTTCAGTGTCATTATTCAATAAAAATAGTGGATTTATATTTCTTTCAATTAATCTCATTATAATGATTTTTTTAATAAAATAATGTTTTTTAATTGTGATATTTTAGTAATTTGAAATTATTAAAATGAAAAATGCATGCTTCTCCATTATTTAATTATTTTCATGTTCATTTTTTATAATTTAAATTCATGAAATTAAATTATTTAAAATATTATGATATTTGATTATTTTAAACTGATGAAATTATTTAGATAAAGTTTAGATGTTATTGTTCATGTACATAGTATGACGACTATTGAATTGAATATTTTATATTAGTATTTTTATATATAACCATATATATGGAGAAATATTTATTAAAATTTTATGGTATTGATAATGGAATCAAAAAATATTTTTGTAATAGATGATCATTTTAAATTTTCAAGATGGTTTTAAATATTTATTTCATAATATGCATGGTATTTATTAATAAAATATCATTCTTTTAAATCTAACCTAATATAGATATCATTTATAATTCACTTGTCACACAATGTGTGTCCCAATGATGTTTTTAGTTCAGTGACTGGATGTTTGTATAGCCGTGTGTATAAGATGGTTGAAATTTATATTGAGAGTTTGTATGGAATCATTTTCTAGGGCTCTTGAGAGTAACAAGTTATTTGATTATGAGAATGATAAATATGACATTAGAAATACATTAATGAAGATATTGAAATTTTTTGAATATTATTTTATTGATTTTACAATGATGTATTATTATATTCATTTGAATATTGGTAAAATATTTTTATAATAAATTTATTATTATATTTCATTGATATTTTTTTGAAAGTTGTTTCGTACTCTTTTACTATAACCAAATGATTTTATTTTGTCATATGTTACAAAACACGAGGATAACATAAGGTTATCTAGATATCTATATAGTTGGTTTACCTCTCCCACACTATATTTTATAGATATATAGTTGTAGGATTGTCTATTTATTATGGATTTAATGAGTTTACAATAAGGAAGATATCTAGTGGGTGGATTGGGAAGGGTACTATCTATTTTGTTGGTTATAAATTACCTTATATATTCTTTTGGAATGTTTTATATAATTTATATCTTCACATTTCAGGGTTATTCCTATTTATTATATTAATTATATATTTTTATAGAAAATTTATTTATTAAAATGTTTTTAAATAATTCCATAGAACATGTGTTTTCCTTATAGTGTTTTTTACCTCTTCTCAAAATTTATTGATGTAAATAGAAAGATCATTTAAATATTCTAGAACTATAGTTAATTAATTTTTATTAAATAATTATTATGAATTTTCCTATTTCTTTAAGGTTGATAGACTACTATGATCATGGATATAATCACCCCATATTTTGATTATATGTTTCTAAGATCGTGGTTATGTTAATGGTGGGTAATGTTAGTATAGATTGTAGGTGTACAATTTTTCTCATAAATCATGTCTAATACCAAATACAGTTTAACATTTTTTTGGATATTAGTATTTCCGAATTTTTGTTTTCTAGAGATATTTTATCATGGTATTATAGTGATTTATCTATTGGTTGAAATTTATTTAATCCATATTTGTATAATATCTTATTATCATGTGTTTCAATAGTTCTACATGATTAAGTATTTTCATAATTTATTTTCCATAATCAATTCTATTTAAAAGGGTTTACTATCTTACCATTTAGTACTCAGAAGTATCAATTATTATTTCCATGGGATGGATTATTTAATGTGTTATGGTTGTGGGAATATAATTCATACAACATTCCAATGGTTTTATTTTATGTTGTTTGTGATATGATATAGATTTATGGGGGATTTTGGTTTCCATTTTTTTATATAATGTATAGAAAAGTGAGGATTATATTGGTCTAGAATTGATGGGGAACTTCAAATAGTAAGGTAAAAATTAGACAGTGTGCTTGTTGTTCACAGCGGTGGATTCCTTGGCTCGGATGCCATGACGGTGCACTTGATTCGGGCATCATTTACACGACCCCTCTATCTGGTTGGGGTTTCATGGCGGCACATTCTTCCTACATCCGTGTTCCAGATTCCACAGGTTGAGGGATTCTTTCCATTCATGGATACATGCACATGGTGGTTTGGCATGGCCTCTGAGGGTCATCTAGTTGGTGGTAATGATATTTGGAACAACATCTGGTTTTTGACAGGGTTCTGTTCCAGTTTTCTATTTACATTTTTCTCCATTCTTTCTTCCTACTTCTGGTTTCTGTTTTGGTGTCTTTGTGATTCCATTATGTGGATGGATCTGACGGTTTCGTATCAGCGTTGATGCTCCAGTGGAGGCAGGATGAGATCTCGTTTTATACATTTCAAGATGCAGTTTTACGTAGGTTTTCTTGTTTTTTTTGGAGATCTGGTGTTGGATGTAGGGCCGGTCTCTTTCCTGAAGATGAGCGGTTTTAATTTTTGTTATGCGGTGATGAAGATGATGTTTTTTTGGTTCCTATTCCTACGGGATTTTTTGTTTTTGGAAAGGTTTATGGATTTTGTTTTTGTGTTATGCCTCTGTTCAATTAACCAGTGATGCTGATAGAGGGGGGTTCGGTATACTGTGGGTGTTCCGGTGACTACTTCCATTATCCAGCGACCTGCAAGGATGGCGATGTACCAGCAAGGATGTTGATGTGTGATGATGGGCTCACGGCTCAAGGTGTATCACGTGGTGTAGGGTGGATCGTGGTTAGATCTAATTTTGAATTTGAATTTGGATGATTTATGTATTATGGTTTACAGTTTCCCTTAAACCGGCTTGGTGTACTGGATCCCACAAACCGACTATGGAAATTGAAAAAAAAAAGATTGCAGGTAGTTATATTTTCTATACTGGATCTTGGGATTTATATTCATATCTTATTCACAATGATATTAATTTTTGGGGTAATACATGTGGTTTACATAAACTGAAATAAAGAAATTTTATTAATTCATAAACATTTAAATCCTTAATACCAACATGATAAATATCCCTTCTTTTCCTATATTTATGGGAATAAGACACAATCATCTATTTTAGGAAAGGGTAGTGTGTGAACTAAATTGGAATCTATGGTTCGAGGATGAGTTTCTTATAGGAAACAAGATGTGGCGTACAATATTTCAAAAAAATTGCTATAAGGGATTATTTATGCATTATGGATTAATATTAAACCTATATATTCCGTTCTAGAACCAGGATATATCATTTTTATTCTATATATATTATAAGATAATAAATCACTATATAACATTACTGGTCCGCTTTTTAGCTTTCACTTGTGGTAGATTTATCCTGGAGATGAAAATTACGCCAAAATTCAATTTTGATTAATTCATTAATATGTGTCATTGTAATTTTATCTCATTATCCATATAATTGTGTTATTAGACTATGATTATTCATATTTGACTATGAAATCCATTCATTGTTTTCATTTGTAGAAATTATTCAAGGCGTTGTTCCCTTATTACGTGAACATGATTTTGGATTATGAGTTATTAGAATGTATATTTGAGATGGAGTTCTGAACATATATTATATAATTGTGTGGTATAGTGATGAAGAGAATATAAACTAAGGTATTATAATTATGAGAGATGATGAATATCTTGATATTCGAAAAAATTTCTCCTTTGAAGAAGGTCATATAGAAATTAGGTGGAGAGATATTGGGGTTTTAACTACAGCTTCCCCTAAAACATTGAGTTATTTACAAGAAAATATTAATGTATAATTTTTTAATATAAAGTGTATATATATGATTTTTAGTAATATATGGTTGAGGATAGGATCTTATTTTTTATTATTGGGGTTTTATGATTCTTCGTTAGATTATTTTTCGATCTCTTTAGGGTGATCATCATAATCATATATGTGGTGTCAACAAGGAAGATAGTCATTTTTATTTTCATAAGAATATATTCATTTTTTGAACATATATCCCACTTAGTTTTTATAACATCCAATTTGTCAGTGGATGTTTTGTAAATTATAAATATAAATAAAACATGACCAGTTCCCTTTAGGAAGACAAATTTAGATGGATCCTAACAAATCTAAAAAAGGTTCGAGTATCCTTTATCACCATGAATTCACCATAACATAATAGGTGTGGAAATTTAAATAATAATATGTTATATGAATAAAATTAATTCTTTATTTAATGAGTATTATTGAGTTTTATGATCTATATTTAATGTAAGGACCATTTTTTTGTTTAAACAGTGCATGTCTCTGAATTAGTAGACATGTAGGTGTCACACTACTTTTTTAGTAACTCTCATTTCAAATTTCTCTATCTTTTGGTTGAAATATTTCACTAAACAAATGGATACTTATGTTTTTAACTGGGTTTTTATGTTAATATAGTTTTGTAATAATTTTGAGCTACAGTTCATATAAGGACTTGGCCATAAACCATACATATTCTTGAATTAAATGGATAATTCACCTTTATGATCTTTTCATCTATAATTTTTTAGAGAATTATGTCATTATATTTATATAACAACATGAATATTACATGTAGTCAATTCTACTCAGTATCTATTTTTTCATAAAATAAAAACTCTTGGAAAAAAGGGTCATGTCTAGTTCCATGTTTTAGATAGCAGACTTTTGCTTGATGACATCCTTGAACTTATTCCTCTTTAAGTCCTGTGAAAAACATTTCAAAACATGGGATGAGCATAAAAACTAACTGAGGGATACACAATGACGGAAAATGGTTTTTTTTTTCCAAAACAACAAGTAAACGATGAATACTTATCATAGGTAATACATTTCACCTTTTTGAAGTAAATACTCATCACTGTATAAAAGATCATTTCTAACCATTTTGTAACAAAAATAAAACCCATATAAAGAACACATAACATATAAAGGTATCTTGGGACATAAAAATACTTAAATGGAATAATTATACAAATGAAATCCTCACCTATCACTAAATAGAATAGCTATACGACAGACTTCCATAACCAATTCATTGGAGGTTATAACGTAACCACCTGTCATTTGATTTATCACCTAACCACACGTCAAATTTCCAAGTACCATTATAAAATCATCACACATAAAATATTGCAAATATAAACTTGTCACTAATTACATCAAATATGAAATAAAAAGAAATATTTACAAGATATTTAAATAATCAATCAATTTCAAAAACCATTTTCAACCTCAAAACACCAAAAATAGAATAAGGTATTTCCTTTTCATTTTAGAAATCATTAAGGCTTATATAGGAGGCCAAATAACGATTACAGATGTGGAGAGGTCATTGTCACCGCAAATATTAAAAAAATTCCTTTTTTCATTTAGTAAAATGCTTTGTAGAAAATGATTCTCTTTGAATGAAAGTAAAATTTCAATGGCTTTTATTATACACCATGTAAAATAAGAAGGTATATATTATCGAAATATGCCTTAATGAATTGATATTGCGACGAATTCCCTCACCTCGTGTCCAACTTGACCAGTTAGTTCTTTAGAATCCTAAATAATAAAATAAAGTTAATTAATAATTTCCTAAAAACCATTTTTGAGTTCATTATTTCATTTATATCACATATTACTGTGTTATAAACATTATGTAATCATTTAAGTTAATAACGTTTATTTTGTCGATATTTGGTACTACAGTCATAAATGAACTTCTTATAATTAAAAGGGGTTCACATGGTCAAAAGTTCATTATACCTAGAATGATATCCATAATTTAGATATCATATATATCATATATATCCAATATATACATGTATTTATAATAGTACATAACATTTGGAGGTAAGAAATGAAATGCATCATTCATGTAGATGGTAAGCCATTCGTACGCATGAACGCTACTTTCATTTCAATTTCTTCTTTTAATCGAATTAAAACAGAATTATACATAGGTATATTATAATTCCATTATAATATCATATATAATATTATTAACATCATCCTTTGTACATCCCACATATGGCATTAACGAGTCATAACACTTTGAGGGGCGGTAGTCTGTACTTCCTCAAACGAAATTATCGTGTTTACCCACAACGAAAACCATAAAGGTATGATATAAAATAAAAATACCAAATCATAATGAAAAAATAAACATAATATGTATCATATATAAATATAGTGTCATCATAATGGCCACCATGAGATGTTTTAGGAGATAATTGAATAATTATCGTTTCGTGGGGAATTAGTTTTTCATCCATAGAAACAGTATGTTATTCACCTATTAGATAGAGGTGTGTGTAAGTGTAGTTAAAATCTGTCTCATAAGAAAATCCTAGTATATTTTGGTTACTGATGTTGTTATAAAAGAATGTAATTAAAATATTTTAGGGGTTGGAGATGTAAAATAAAATAAAAGATGTTAGGAGCGTTACCTTTAATTTGAGTAACTCCCTTTTGTTTGAACCAATAGGACATCTTGAAGTACCTTATGCCTAAGTTAAGGCCTCTATGAGGAGGAGAGGGATCTTGAGAGATTATTTGGGCTGGGTTTGGACCAGACAAGGGGCTTGACATAGGTGATAAATTTGTTAGAAGTGAGGACTTTTTATATGGAGGGAGGGGATCTTTAGGAAAGTGTGAAAATATTATTTTATTATATAATGATATTCTGTTTCTAAAGGTAAAAAACGTATTAAAGCCTAAGATCAGATGACTCATAGTCTAAATAAAATCATTTAATAAGAAATGGATAGGTTTTGGATATTATTTTAGTATTTCTAATTTTATTTATCTAAATGTTTTATTAATGAGGTAAATACTGCATCATTATTGTGTCCTAAATAATATAATTTAATTGATGTATAAAAATTATAAAACAAATTCCATGATGTAGGAAATATTTTTATATTTCTAATTAATATTTACGGTCTAAAATATATCTTATATAACTCAATGTAAAAAATAATTTACTAAATGTTATTTGTTAATGTCATTTTTGTCTTTACATTAAGATAATTAATCAAAAGTTCCATTATCACTCCGTTGTGGCTCCATGGGGTCCCATAATCAACACAAAGATGCCCATGGTTGTAAATGACCCATAGAATAAGGTTTGGAAGTGTTTTGAGGTAAATTTATATTTTTATAATATTCTTTTTACATTGAAATACCCAATTTAACTTTAACCGTGATAAAGAAGTCCAAAGTTACTATTCAACAAAAATTATTATCATCTTATTGAACTAAATTTTACTTAATAATAACAAACATGTATGTCAGATTCTAAAAATTCAATTCACAGAAGTGGTAAAATTTAATTTAAATGAAAAATTTAGTATTTGAAATACTACTAAGTGGTTCAACTATTCATCAAAAATTGCTTTTTTTCCGAAAAATACCAAATATGATGACTGAGATATATTTGATATTCAAAATTCAAAAATTATGTCTACTTTACAAAATTAAAAAAATATATTTTGGATTAATTAATTTTAAAAAATTTCCCATTATCAAAACAAATAGCTTGTTTTTAAGAAACAATAATTATCATATGATTGATACTTTTTTATGTCCAATTTCAAAGTGAAATTAATTCCAATAAACAACATTGGATTAAATGATAAAAATATATTCTAATTACACATTAAAACCAATTAAAAAGATTATATAACCATATAAATATATTATATTTAAATGAAATATTGAATTAAAATACAGTATTTTTCAATATTCATTAAAAAATTAACTTTATCACAAAAATACCAAAAAATTAAACAATGTAAATTTTGATGTCCCAAATCTAAAAAAGATTTTTATTTGGTCAAATAGAACATATAAAATTACCAAAACTATATTTAATGAGGGTTCTCCGTCAAAAGAAGGAAAATCGAATTTTTACTAAATTTTAGAGTGTTTATGATTAAAATTAGATTCATTCATATTTGAAGCCTCTGAAATTAATTTAACAAACATGTAAAATAATATTGTAGTCAGTTTTATTCATTCCCACCAATACAATGGAGAAGAGTTAACTACCATTTAAAATAATAATATTATATTATTAGTGTGCATCGTCAGATTTCAAAATAACCCGTTGTTGCGTATCAGGTATGCTATCAGACATAACAACCCCTTTAAGGTAAAATTAATATTTAATTAACAAATATAAATAAATATGAGAATTTATTAATTCTTTATTTACCCAGGATGTTACATCCTTCCCCCCCTTTGGAAATTGGGTCCTTTCAATTTTATTCACTTTTCAAATAAGTGGGGGTATTTATCCCTTATAGCATTTTTAGATTCCCATGTTGCCTCTTCAATCATATGGTTTTTCTACTAATCCTTTACCAGGTGAATTACCTTATTCTGCAACACTTGCTCTCTACAGTCAAGATTTTGGACCGCTTGTTCCTCATAAGAGAGATTCTCTTCCAACTGAACTACCTCTGGACTCAAAACATGAGATAGATCTGGCATAAACTTTCTCAACATTGAAACATGAAAAAAAAATTGGTCCTAGGATAAACATGGAGTTAAATCTACTTTTTATGCAACTAATCCAAATTTCTCAAGGATTTCATAAGGTCTAATGAACGTCGGACTCAACTTTCCCTTATAATCAAAATGAATCACACTTTTACATGGAGGAACCTTGGGAAAGACACGATAACCAACATCAAAAAAGATATCCTTCCACCGGTTATCCAAATAACTTTTCTCTCTGACTTGAGTTATTCTCATGTTCTTCTAAATCAACTAAAATTTTTTCCCATCTCTTCTACCAATTATGATCCCATCAGTTTATTTTCACCTAATTCATCCCAAAATGTTGTTGTTCGACAACACTTTCCATATAATGCCTCAAATAGAGCCATCTGTATATAGGAATGAAAACTTTTATTATAAGAAAATTCAACCAAAGAAAGATGTTAGTCCCAACTTCCCTGGTAATCCAGTGAACAAGAATGTATCATATCCTCTATGGTCTGAATTCATTGTTCTTACTGCCCAACTGATTGTGGATAAAAAGTTGTACTAAAATTGAATTCAGCACCCAACGACTTCTGAAGGCCATTCCAAAACATAGAAGTAAACCTGAAATCACGACTAGATACAATAGAGAGAGGAGCTCCATGAAAACTGACTATATCTTTATCAAAAAACCGTTAAAGATGATCTAGAGAGAAATCATCTCGAATAGGAAGGAAATGAAAAGATTTAGTCAACCGATCGACAATAACCCACATTTCATTATTACATCGATATGTCATTAGTAATCCCACAGCGAAGTCCATGGATATATTTTCCTATTTCCACTTTGGCACTGGTAAAGGCTAAAGAACCCCTTTTGAAAACTTCTTCTCTTATTTAACCTGCTGACAAGTCATACACATCACAGTAAAATGGGCAATATCTATTTTCAATCCATCACTCATTAACACTCCCGAAGATCTTTGTACATCTTAGTACTGCTAGGATAAACTGAAAATGGGGAACTATGAGTTTAACATAATAACTCATTCTTCTACTATGAATCTCAACGCCCACATAATCTCTTACCAAATCTCAAAACACAACCATTATCAATGTGAAAATCACGAAACATACCATTCTGAACCACTCTACCTTTTTTTTCAACGCACTGTATTCTTTCAGTATATATTTCATATTTTACACCATAAAAATGATGCCTCGAAATTTGTAAAGAAAAAATAGCAGAAGATAATTCCAAATCCTGTGTAGGGTAATTTAACTCATGAGGTTTCAAATTACATGAAGCATAAGAAATTACCTGATCATTCTGCATTAGGACACAACCAAGTCCTTTCAACGAAGCATCACTGTAGATAACAAACTCATCATTTCTAGATAGGAGTGCCAAAACTGGATCATTCACCAATCATCTTTTCCATTCCTGAAAACAATCATCACATTCATTTTTCTAGATGAACTTAACACCTTTTCAAGTTAACTTAGTAATTGTACTAGATGACGGTGAAAACTTTTCAACAAACCTCCAGTTATAACCTGCCGAACCAAGAAAAATACTAATCTTGGTTATATTTGTGGATCTTGATCAATCTCCAAAAACTTTTTTTAGTAGGATCAATAGTTATTCCATTTTTTGAAACAATGTGACCAAGGAAAGAAATTTATAGCAACCAAAACTCCCAGTTTCTGAATTTACCAAATAGTTTCTTTTATCTAAAGGATTACATGACAACCCTTAAATGACATTCATGATCCCTTTTACTTTTAAAATAAAGCAAAATATCATCAATTAACACAACCAAAATCATATCCAAGAACTCACAAAATATTCTTTTCCTAAGATCCATGAATAAAGTAGGTGCGTTGTTAAACCAAAAGGCCTAATTACAAAATCATAATGACCTTATCTAGTATGAAACATGGTCATCGAAATGTCTGATTATTTCACTTTCAACTGATGGTACCCCAATCTCAAGTCAATCTTTGAAAAATACTGAGCTCCCTGGAGCTGATCAAACAAATCATTGAAATGAGGAAAAGGATACATTTTCATAACAGTGAAGTTATTCAATGCTATATAATCAATGCAAAGTCTCATTGAACCATCTTTCTTTTTAGAAAACTATACAAGAGAACCCCATGGTGATGTGCTAGGTCTAATGCACCATTTATCTAATAACACATGTAATTGATTCTTTAAATATAAACTTTTGATTTGAGCCAATCGATATTGGGGTTTGGAAATTGGCCTAGCATCAGGAACTAAGTCAACAGTAAATTCAACTTCATGATCATGTATAACACCATGCAACTCATCAGAAAAAACATCAAGATACTCATTTACCACTGACACATCATTAATCTGAATAGTTCCTTTATTTTCAACAATATGTTCAAGGTAACATTCATTTCCTTATTTTACTAGATTCTCTTCTTCCTGATATATTATCAAAGTAAAGGGTTCATTCTTGTACACAAACATAAAATATTTTTGAAAAGAAACCTCTTTCTCTTTGCATTGAATATTAGCATGATAAACAGAAATCCAATCCATGCACAAAATGACATTAAAATCTACTAGATGAAAACAATAAGGTTTGCAGGTAGACGCTTCCTGCACACAATGAGATGAAGGTTCTTATAATTTCTTTTTGTCTCAATGTTTCCCACCAGTGTTTTTACCATATGTTAAGGATTAATATCTTTAGATGGAATTCCAAATTGACTAGAAAACATCTCAGAAATTAAAGAATGTGTAGATCCTGAATCAAACAACACATTGGCATAATCTGAACAATCAAACAGAGTACATGATACTACTTCATTTGATGTCCCAACATATGATGAAGTATTTGAAAAGAAATTCACCACTCCTTTTTGCATTAAATCTAGTTTCATTCCCTTAGTTGAGTTCTTTGCTGGACACTCATTTTCATAATGACCCATTTCATTGTACTTAAAACATATTACCGTTGGATTTTCATTCTCTGCTTGATCATCTTCCTAAACATTACAAGTAATATGACCAAACTTTACACACTGGAAGCACTTCCCAGACATTCATAAAAATTCTCCAGGATGCTTTTTACCACACTTCTCACATGTTGGATATTTAATTTTCTTACCTCCAGGCTTCTTTGATGAATTCATTCCCTTTTCCTTCCAACAGGATCCCATGTTCTGTTGTTTGTCAAAGAACACATGATCATCGGAAAATTCCATTTCCACCTTCTTCGCACAAAAAACATGGTTTTCATAACATTTAAACTCCCAAGAGGTGTATGCTCTTCAGTATCATGGCTTTAGTCTTGAGTAAATTCGATTTATCTTAATATTGAGATCTCAGACGAAATTTGGAGCATACCTTGCCTGTCAAGTGAATTTTTCTTCAAAATAAGCCAATGAGTCATAATCCAGCATCAATTCCTAGAATTTTTTTCCATCCTAAGAAACACCACCTTAGGAAAACATATCTCAACAAACATACCTTTTAATTCATACCAATAAAGTGCATCAATCTCCTCAATATCCATGACATTTTTCACCATCGACCACCACTGATCAGCTTCACCTTCAAAATGGTAAACAGTTAGACTAACATTTTGTTGTTCTGAACAACCCATGACATGAAAAGTTTTCTCCAGTGATTTAGTCCACCCTTCTGCTAGCACATGGTCAGATGATCCACTAAATGACGGGGGATGTTGCCCCATGAAATGCTCTACCACTGACATGTTCCTCTGTGATTTATCTGGATGATCTCGTGCATGGATACCACCACAATTTATAGCCAGAGTTAAATGTTCCATCACTGCTACAAACTATTCAGTTCTGATTCCAACCATCTCAGGTTGTTGATTTGGAAGGCTGAATTCCCTCTGATGTCTTCCCAAAATATTTTCCATGTTTCCTCTGCAGAAAACCATTCTAAACATAGAAATATCATAGGTGAAGCTATATGGTAATCTTTAAATGATAAATCAATTCAATATTACAATAAATTAATTTATGTACATTTATTAAACAATACCCTAAATCCTAAAGTTGTCTAAACCGACCTCAGATACCAATAATAAGGACCCGGCCATAAAAATTACATATTCTAGAATTAAATGGATAATTCACATTGAGGATCCTTTTTGGTTTAGTGTTTTAGAGAATTGGTTCATTAAATTTACATAACAACATGAATATTTTATGTAAACAATTCTACTCAGTGTCTATTTTTTCATAAAATAAAAACTCTTGAAAAAAGAAATAGTCAGTTCTAGTTCTATGTTTTAGATAGAAAGACATTTCCTTGATCTCGTCCTTGAACCAATTCATCTTTATTTCCTATGAAAAACATTTCAAAACTTGGGATGAGCATAGAAGTTTAGTAATGGATATACAAGTAAGGAAAACTGCTAGTTTTTTTCAATACAAAAAGTAAACCGTGAATACTTATCATAAGTAACACATTTAACCTTTTTCAATTAGTAATTACTCTCCCCTGATGAAAAGATCATTTCATACCCGTTTGTAACCAAAAGAAACTCATATAAAGAGAACATAACATATAAAGGTAACTTGGGACAAAAACATCCATAAATGGAATAACTATACGATCGAATTCCACACATATCACTAAATAAAATAGCCATATGTCTGACTACAATACCCAATGCATTGGAGGTTATAACATAACCACTCATCCTAGTTTATCACGACACCACCCATATTTTGATTTATCATGTAACTACCTGTCAAATTTCCAAGTAAAATTATAATATCATAACACATAAAATATTTAAAATATAAACATTTCACTAATAACATTTAATCAATCAATAAAAAGAAATAATTTCAAGATATTGAAATAATAAATCCATTTCATAAACCATTTTCAATACCAAAACACCAAAATGAGTATAAAGTTTTTCCATTTATTTTTAGAAACATTAATGCTTATAGAGGATGCCAAATAACGATTACGGCGGTGGAGAGGTCATTGTAGCCACAAACGATAAAAAAATTCCATTTGTAGTTTAGTAAAATGCCTCGTAGAAAAATATTACCATTGAATGAAATTAAAATTCAAAGGGTTTTATTATACACCGTGTAAAATTAGAAGGTATATTTTATCGCAATATGACTCGATGAAAGGAGATTGAGACGAAGTCCCTTACCTTCTGTCTGACTTAACGAGTTCATTCTTTAATATCCTGAATAATATAATAAAGATAATTTCTACTTTCTTAACAACCGTTTTCATGTTCATTATTTCTTTTATATCATATATTACTATGTTATAAACATCATGACATCATTTAAGTTAATAACGTGCATTTTGTCGATATTTGGTACTATTGTCAAAAATTGACTTCTTATAAATACAATTGGTTCACATGGTCAAAATTTCATTATATAAAGAATTATATTCATGATTTATATATCATATATATAATATATATCTAGTATATACTTGTATTTATAATAGGACATAACATTTAGAGGTATGAAATGAAATGCATTGTTCATGGAGACGATAAGTGGTACGTATGCATGAACGCTACTTTCATTATTATTTCATCTTTTAATGGAATTAAAAAGTAATCATACATAGGTATATTATAATTCCAGTATAATATCATATATAATATCATTAACATCATCCTTTATACTTTCCACATATGGAATTAACGAGTCATATCACATTGAGGGTGCGGTAGTCCGCACTTCCTCAAATGAAATTATCGTGTTTACCATAATGGAAACCATAAAGGTATGATATAAAATAAAAATACATATGCATTAGGAAATAATAAAAATAATATATATCATATATAAATATAGTGTCATCTTAATGGCCACTATGAGAGGCGGTAGGATATAATCAAATAAATTTCATTTCGTGAGGCGTTAGTTTTCCTTCCACAGAAACATTATGTTCTTCACCCATTAGATGGAGGTGTTTGTAAGTGTAGTAAAAATCCATATCAAAAAAATGTCCTTGTATATTGAGGATACTCGTTTTGTAAAAAAATAATGGAATAAAATGATTTTAAGGGTTGGATATGTAAAATAAAAGAAATGTAGTTAGGGGGAATCATTACCTTTATTTTGGGTAACTTCCTTTTGTTTGAACCAAAAGGAAATCTTGAAGTGTCATCTGTCTAAGGTAAAGCTTCTATGAGGAGTAGAGTGATCTTGAGAGATTATTGGGGTATGGTATGGATGATCCAAGGGGCTTGAAAGGTTTGAAGAATTTGTTATAAGTTAGGGCTTTTTATAAGGGGGGGAGGTTCTGTTTAGGAAAGTGTTAAAATATTATTTTATTATATAATGATATTCAGTTTTTAAAGGTCGAAAACTAATTAAAGATAATGATAAGATGAATCATGGTCTAAATATAATTATCTCAAAATAATTTTTGTGGTCTTGGATATATTATTTATTTATAATCTTAAATATTTAAATCATTTATTAATGAGGTAAATACTGCATCATTATTATGTCATAATAATTTAATTTATTTGATGTCTAAACATTATAAAAAAATACCATGAGGAAGAAAATATTTTTATATTTCCAGTAAATATTTATATTTGAAAATATAACTTATATTACCCCATGTAAAAATTAATTTACTATACGATATTTGTTAATGTCATTTTTGCCTTTAATTTAAGCTAACAAATATATAATGACATTATCACTCCCAAGTGGCACCATGGGGTCCCAAAATCGACCCAAATATGACCATGACCATAACATACTCAATCAAAAAGGTTATTAAAAGTGTTTGGGTAATTTAATATCTTTATAATACTCTTTTTACCTTCAATTATCTTATTTTCCTTTAACCGCACTAAAAAAGGTCAAAAGATACAATTCACCAACACTTTTTTTCATCTTATTGAACTATATTTTACTTACCAATAAAAAATTTATGTTGGTTTTTATATATTCATTTCACATAAGTGGTAAAATTTCATTTAAATGAAAAAGGTAGTTTTTGAACTACTACTAAGTGGTTTCACTATTCATAAAAAAATGTAGTTTTTCAGAAAAATACATAAAATTATTCCTAAGATATATTTGATATTCCAAATTAAAAAATGATATCTATTTTAAAAAAATTAAAAAATAGATTTAGGATTAATTTATTTAAAATTATTTCCCATTATCCAAACAAATATGTTATTTTCTAGAAACAATAACTATCAAAAGATTGATATTTGTTTTTGTCAAATTTCAAATTGAAATTAAATCCAACAAAAAAAATTGGATTAATGGGTAAAAAAATATTATAATTACACATTAAAACAAATTAAAAAGATAATCCAACCATATAAATTTATTAGATTAAAAAGAACATTTGAATTAAAACACATTATTTTTCAATATTCATTAAAAATGAACTTTATCAGAAAAATACCAAAAAATTACCCAAAGTAAATTTTGATGTCCCATGTCTAAAGAAAAAATTTATTTCTTCAAATAGAATGTATAAATATGAAGAAACTAGATATAAAGAGGTATCTCCATCAAAAGGCGGTAAATCAACTTTTTATTGAATTTTTTAGTGTTTCTGCATAAAATTAAATTCATTCATATTTTAAGCCTCTAACTATTATTTAACAAACATGTATAATCAAATTATAGTTAGTTTTGTTCATTCACACCAATAAAATCGCTAGGAGTAAACTACCATTGAAAATAATAATATCATATTATTAGTATGAAATGATAGATTTCAAAGAAACTCGTTGTTGCGTATTGGGTACGCTATCGAACATAGAAACCCCTTTAAAGTAAAATTAATATTTAATTCACAAATATTAATAAATATGAGAATGTATTATTTCTTTATTTACCTGGGATGTTACAGTATTGGCATAATTATATGTATTAAGATTTTATCTTATAAAATATTATGTCATATAATATCATTATTATTATTATTGATTTTTTTCATAGAAACAAGGAATAATATAATTGTGTTTATGTAAATTTATATTAAATAGTATGCATTATTCATTCTTATTTTGTAATTATGAGGGGAATCATGAATTGTTATATTGTAGAATTTATCCTCAACAAATTTCTATAAAATATGAAATCGTTATTTTATATCTATTAGAGAAATATATGGAAAAGAATCTATAATTTTTGTGCAATTGGTTAATGATTTTTTATTAGGAATTATTGATCTGTTATATTGTAAGGAAGAAATAAATAGTACTTTTCCTAAAATCAAATCACTTATTACTTGGGATTCATATAAATTTCCCACTTAATGGTCTATGAGATTAATATTTATATCAAATATTTATTGAAAATAGGAGTGATTTATCCTAGTGTGATCATATTGGGTCTAGGAATCTTATTATTTATGGATAAAGATTGAATAATGATGGTATTTATTGAGTATTCATCACATAAAATAGTAACGATGAAGGATATTTATGAATATTTATCCTATAATAAGTACTAATGTCATATTTGACTATCTCAAGGGTGATTGATAGTTCTCAAAGACTGTTTTGTTGTATGGTTTTCATCAATTTATAATTTGGGAGAATGAAAATTTGAAGGAAATGGTTCAATGATTATATGAATAAAATAAGTAAATTTGGATTTCATTTGTCATGGTAGACACTCTTTAAATATATATACAGTTACTGAAATTGATAATTTCATTATTCCTGATTTATTTTTCATCATTTTTCCAATAACATAACGATTTTTCATGTTTAGATGTATATCTTGTGAGGTATGTGAGATTGTTTTCATTCTACAAACATTATCAATATTTGATATTATAAAATTTATTTTTTTTGAAAAATGTATAATATATTTATATTGATCATTATCATGCAGAATATTATTATTAGTGGGATTTCAAAATTTATATAGTGGTTGGTTAAAAAAAACAAAGCATGTCCCTAAGTATTTTAAATTTATGATGTTGGTAGGATGTTATTGATGGTTTATTTAATGTCTCTATTATACTATTAATTTTGTTTCAATCTTAAAATGATATTATTTGGTTTTATATATTTTTATTATCATGAGTTATAAATCAATTTTTTGATGAAAATTATTTTTAACATGGTTATTCTATGATTATTAGAGGAATAAGTACAATAAATGAGATGTTGTGATTCATGACATCAGTTTCTAGGTTTTCTGTTAATATAGGTGTGACGATTTATAAACATTATACAATCATAGTTGTATATTAGTGAGAACAATTTTTTAAACTGATATATATATCTATCATTAATTATTTTTCCTGTGTTTTTGGAAGAACTATATGTTTAAATTGCACATTCTTGTCTTAAACGAACACAAGTATCTGTGTTTTATTTGTTCATATATAAATTTTTCATAACCCAATATTAAAATTTAAAAAGTCAATTTAACATTACATGGTTAATATAGTAGCATAGTATCAGTTGGGTGAATGATAAATGGTTTTTGGATTTATATTATTAGAAATATAGATGATATATATAGTTATTCAAATCATTAAGAACATTGTTTCTTTTCTATGGCCATGTAATTTTTAGATGAAATAAGAGGGTATAACTACTGTTTTTTTTTCATAAATTGACTAAAAATGAAACTAAAAATTTTGGAATGTTATATAATTAATTGATATTTATGTTCTAGTTGTGGGTATGAAAAACACAGTGACCATGTTATTATAGGGATTTTTTATATTAAATTTGTTAAAAGTTGGGCACCATTCTCATTGAGTGTTTATGAAATCATTTGAGGAACATCAACAAAAATGTATTGATATATATATTTATATTTCATTTCAGGTCTTCCTAATACATATAAGGTTTATAATACTATTTTTTGGAGTATGTAGTTACAATTGTTGTCAATATATCTCATACCAATAATAATTAATAGTTTAATAGAGTCCCCCACATGTTTTTATATACATAAGGGTTGAAAATTTGAAAACACAGTTTAAGACTATAGTAAGATTCACTTGTGGTTTATTTGACCACATTAGTTGGAGAATAGGTTCAATGTGTTAGTTTATTTGTTTGTACTACCTTTAAATTTTATATCAGTGAACATTGTCTTCCATGTGTCATAATTTATAAGGGACACCCATGTTATAAAAATGATTTTTATGTGGAAGATACATTGATTGATTGGAATGTGATTGGTATAGAGAATCAACTAAAGATTTATGATCCTAGAGATATTATCTTATAAGCGTGTGTTATTGTTTTAGTTAGTGTAAGTTAATGAAAATTATATAGAAGAGATCTTATAAGCGGGTGTCCTACATAATGCGTCACTAATTTGAGTTATATCATTTTTTTATTTTAATCATGATATTAGTCATGTTTAAAAATTATTACCTAATAGTTTCATGCATTAAATATTGTTTTCTCTCTTTGTGAATAGATGTTTACATTATTTAAATAATTTATTATATTCATTATAAATATGTTTCTTTCATGGATTTCGATGTGACAATTATGAGAGATGGATGGATTATATTATAAGGTTATTTGAAAAAAATTCATTCATTTTGAAGATGAAATTTTTTATGGTTCGTCTTGTAATAATATGGGGATTTCAAGAGAATGGCATTTAATGTGTTCATGTTTTAGTGGGTGATGGGCCCGTAAGGGGCGCTACGACACTAGAAGGCTCTCCTCGTCGCCGCCTCCTTCCCTCGGTCCTCGCCGTCTCCCTCCCTTGGATCCGGTGGCTCTGAGGTTTTCTCCGACTCTCCCACTCTCGTCTCTAGGTCACTTGCCCAAGTCTGCTCGCAGGATAGTGTTTTCTCTGGAGGCGCGGCACTGGTCAGAGTCCGAAGCTCAAGGCTCTGGCGGGGTCGGCTGAGGTTTTGCTGTGACTCTTGAGGTGATCAGGATGGCGGCGACGGGATCTGGGTTGCGGGTTTCCGCTGCTTGCATCGGTTTCTTGTTTCCCTGTGATTAGGGTTTTTTGGTGTGTGGTTTGTTTTATTGTTTATGAGATTTGGTTTTATGGCTCTGTACCCGATGTCCTCTGGCCAAGGATGGTTATTCTTCCTGATGGTCGATGGCTTACGGCTACGGTGAGATCGACGATGCTTCTGGATGGATCTTCGGGTGTAAGACCGATCCGCCTATGGCATACTCTACGGAGCGCTCTCGATACTTCCTGGTACGCGTCGGCGCCTTCCGCGGCGGTCTGCTCTTGACCATGGGTAATGGGGTTGTGGAAGTTGGTGCAACTCATCTTCGTACCAGATATTTTGGTTCCCCTGAGTTTCTATGGTGGGCGTGATGAATAGTGTGGCATGGGCAGTGGTAGTCTGTCACTGGTGATGCTCCCCGGCGAGGAGTGTCTGTCCTCCTGTGTTAATGCCTGCGGCGGCGCGTCGGGGTTGTTTGCCGGCGGTGCTGTCTGATGCGCTAACGGTGCGTGGCTCTAGGTGGCGGCCTGTTCGAGACGGCCCGGTAATCAAGACTTGTGATGGTATTCTGGTTTGAATTTGACATTTGAATTTGTGGATGGTGGTTTGTGGTTGTAATCCTGGTTACCGGTTTTCCTTAAACCGGCTTTGGAAAATATAAAAAATGAATGGCGGTGTTCATGTTTTAGTGGGTTTTTTAGATTTTATGTAGTTATATGAACCCATTTTAATTAAATATTTTCAACAGATGGTTAGTTAAAAAACATAGATTTTTTTCATATAATATAATTTTCATAAATGAGGAATTAATAAATTACTCATCATTAGGTGGTTACATTTGAAAATATAACTCGTTATTATATTCATAGTGGGGTGTTAACTTTGGCATAATAATTTCATAAATTTTTTATATAATTTTAAATATTAATATTAGTGGGGAGATTAATTAAAATTTTAAAATATAAAATAAATATTTTTTCAAAACGAAAATATATCTATTAATTCACCATTTAAGTGTAATATAATATATGAATTATTTTTGTGATTTTCATAACATGGAGGTCACCACAAGTGTTAGTGGATTCTTGTAAGAATAATGACTTGATAGAGAAATAAAATTGTTCATCGATATGAAAACTATTATATGGGATTATTCTATGAAATAAAATACTATATTTTTATTTTACATATTTTCCATTTCTATATGAAATCTAATTAATAAATAATATTCTACTAAGAAAATTGATAAAAATGAAATTGTATTTACACTAATTTTCTGATGCGATTTATGCTAAAACTTGAGATATTTTTAGACACAAATGTTTCTATTGATATTTTCACATTTTTAATCTACATTTCATGAAATAATATTTTAATATTACTAATACTTCTCCTTGTTCACTTTTTAAGATATTTAGTTTATAGATTTTATGGTTTTTGTTTTAATTATATTTTAGTGATAAGTTTTACAGATGAATATTATCTATATAATTTTATTAGGAAGTCAACATAATTAAAATAAACCCACTGGGAAAAAATACAAGGATTTATGAAAAACCCATAGGTGCATGTTTCCCAAAAATATGATTCATAATTTATGTGGTTTTATACTTTTATGATTGAATGGTTAACCAATATAATTAAAATTTGAATATCTTAACAATAAAATGATGATAAAACTATTAGTTCCTTAATCCATGTATTGAAAAGAATCACATAATACTGGAATTAAAAATAATAATTTATTATATTTTGAGAATATTTAAAAATATTTTTTCCCCATATTTAGAGTTTAAATTAACACCATATCTGTTATTCTAATAATGTATTTTATACATTGATCAAAATATCATCATGGAATGAAACTAATGTAATATGTTTACTTTTTATTTTATCAATAAATTTATCATGAATATATTATAAAATTTTATAGATAATGAATCTTTTTCCATAAAGCGTGACCGATAAAGATGGAATCAACATATTCTGTGGGAGGAGAGATCATGAGAGGAACTCAACATTATAAATTGGTTTTGTAGGGAAGATTATAATCTACCCATTTTACACCCATTGAATATGTTATATTGGTGCATAGAGATAACAAAAACCCTAAGACTGTATCTTTTTTGAAGGATATAAAAACCTGAAGTTGGAGCACACAAAAGGGGAAAAAGTTCTAGGATATAGAAAAATTATTACATGATATATGAAATATATGAAATGATATCTTATTTGAACCTAATCACCAACATGTATCAACTTCATTTTATGAAAGGTAAAATGGTTGAGTGGTAATATTAAGAATATAAATAGTTAACGGTCATTAATGGTCCAATTATTTATTTGGAGGAACCACATGTGGTTAATGGTGAACTCAAGGGTGATATGTTCAAGGAAATGAAAAAAATTTAAGAAGAAATAATAGTAAAATAATAATTCTTATATTTAAGATATCCCATATATTCTATAGATATGTTTTATAGTTCATCCCCCTATGATACCAAATTGAATGATGAGTAAATGATGGAGGGAACACTTCCCCCCTATATAGGTGACTATCTAATGGATTTATATGAGATAAAAATACCTAAAATATTCATTCATGAGGGGGTTTACAATAGTGGTATTTAATTCATTATCGTTTGAATCATTTTCATTTAAAATATCATTTTACATGAGACTATCTAAAATAATAGTTACTGTTGTAGAAGAATATGTAAAAGATTGGGAAATGAAATTTTAAACTCAAAAATTTGGTAATTTTAAGGATTAATATTATTTTAGTTCTTTATAATATATATCTAATATATATATATAAGATGATGGAGAAATATATATCTATCATAAGATAAGTATGCATAATGAACATGGTTTAATGTTTTTCAATATGTAATAAAATATAATGTTTTAGTATAAATATTTTATAACATTTAAATTAAATTATAAATAATATTATATTTTAATAAATATAATTTTTTTTAATATTTTAGGCTATATTGTAATATATTATTATTATTGTTATAGTTATTATTATTATCATATCCACCACCCACAATAGATGAGTTTTTAGGGGTGGTTTAATGATACGAATAAACTAGTCTTCAAACCTAAGCATATGAAAAATTATGAAAACACAATTTATGATACTATAACCATAAATTGGTTGAAATTATTACTAATATGAAGACAATAAAAAATTTTAAGTAATAAAATATTTAAATCCCTTTATTCATTACATATTTGGCCATCATATGTAGGTGTGTGTGATTTTGGTCCACATGTAATAAATTATTTTCATTGGAGTCGGGCCATTCATTGGGGGGAGGGGTAGTGGTCCCGCTCAATAGTCCCTTATAGAGGTGTTTTTGATGGATCCTTTCCTTATTCCAACAAATAATTGTAAAAAATATATTTATTCATCAAATATAATTATTTTGTGGAGATGTGAATTAGAGTTTGTGATAAGTTGAGATACTTAAAAGTATAAATTGGTTTTATTAAGTGCAATGAAAATTATTAATTTTGAATATGTGAACATGATTCATTATATAATTATTGATTGGTTGGGTGATTTTTTATTAGTATTGAAGAATAGTTTTTTGGCATATCTCATTAACCACGATATTTATTTAAAATATTATTATCGAAGTAATAATACATTTATAATTTAATATTTATATTTTATTATTCATGAATTACATTGAAATTTTTTAACTATATCTCAGAATGTGATAATTATAATAATATAAATGGAAATTTAGGGTTCACAATTATATTTTGGAGCAAATATTTCTCAAAAAAAAGAAAAAAAACATAAAAGAAAAAACACGGAAGGTTATATTATTTTACTATGCTACATTGATATCTTGGAAAAATTGTTAAATTCATTATTTATTGGATAAATTTTATGTTATGGATTAATATACATCATATGGATGTAAACAATTATTTGATATAAAATATATTTAAATTAATTATATATATATATAAGAGAGAACTATTATAATATATTTAATATTTATAATTAGTGTATGAATGATATGAAAACATTCCTTATGTATTTGTATTTATTTAAGAATACATGGAATTATTAAATTTGTCATTGAGGTGGAAATGAAAGGGAATTATTTTAATTAAATATATATATATGTATACATACATACGACCATTACTATAACTAACTACTATTATATTAAGAGATTAATTTGAAGACGTTCCCCCCATGCGTACCCCATCCGGGTGATAATTAATGAAAGGTATGGGGAATGAATTGTTCCTTCAATGGGATATGTGTTTGAGACTGTCCATGAGGATATAGAATGTAGAAATGGGTTTAATTACACCAAATATTGCAATAAAGAAGAAAATAACCCCCAAAATATTACTTAATATAGATAAATAAAAAAATTGATCACAGTTCATGAAATATCCAATGATAAAAAAGGAAAATAAATCATATACTACTCCATTGTAGTTATATAATAATCTCACAAGCTTTTCACAACCTCCACGAGACCTTTACATCCAACTAGATAACCAAATATATCTAATTTAATAAATATAAAAATTTATATATCCATGAATTTACATGGTTCCTCTATTGGATCCCCCTAGAAGAATATCATTAAAATGTTAACGTAGTATATCAAATCCCCAATGTGTAAATTGAGAAACCATATTGTTACCTAAAATAATAAAATATATTTCTATCCCCAGAAAAATTATCTCACTATGTATTACACATAATCAAGTATCAAAATAAAAAACCATATATATATATATATATATAATAATGGTACCACAATATAACATCCCCATTGAAATAATTTGCCTAAAACATAGAGTCTTACGACTGTATTCTCCCACACCTTCTATAAGTAATAATTTAAAACATGGAAAATATATCACAACAACATATAAATAATAATATTCCTTTGTCTACACATTCAATAATCATCTAGTAATACTTAAATACATTACTTCCTGTGTAAATAAAAACTATATCATAAGTAATCAAATATCATGAATGTGTCTACAGGTATTAACAGTATCAATTATTTCCAGGATAAAATTATATGTTATAACCATAATCCTTTATATTTTATATATTCATGTACATCATTACATACATGCATAACATCATATATGAGTTCATAACCTATAATATTTATCCAAAATATCCTAGATATGATAACATATAATCAATATCAGGATGATAGAGTGGGTGAGGGTGTATTGAGTTACTTAATACCTAGAAAATCATTATATTCAGAATTCATATGGAACCTGATGTCAAAAATGTGTATAAGTTTCCCCTACCGACACATATAGTGTTTAATATGAAATAATATAATAGGATTTCAAATATATATATAAATATCAGAAAAAAATTCAAGGAGAAGATACATAACAATAGAATCATTATAAAGATAATGTCACACAGAAACCCCCATATTCTTTCAAGGAGTAAAAACATACTGGTACACAAGAATCAATATTTAATATTCAAAAATTAATATAAATGAACAATAAATCATTCAAAATTATACATTATCAATTTAAATATAAATACATCGAACTTCCAAAGACAATGTGTCTGAATTCCATGATCCCATCCATGCTCATTAAGACAATTACTATATAATATATCATTTAAAAAACACAGTCATTGAAATATTTTAAAATTAATCTCTGTAAAATTATCAATATGTTGATATTCTTACCTTGGGTACCATCAATTTATTCCTATATCGAGAAAAATACATTTTGATGGGAGAACCAATAAAATTATTTAATAATGGAATCATGAAAATAAGAATTAATATTTAAAATTGAATAATGCTCTCTTTGTGAGAAAACCATCCAAAATATCTTCAATGCCTTCAACATAATCCACAAAAATCCTTATCTGATGACATCAAGATAGATAAATAAATTAATATCAACATATTTACCCCATCACCAAATCAATTAACATTATTAGGTTTTCAATTTATATAACATCACGTGTCACTATATTATGGAAAACGCGATTGAAAAAATTGATAATAAAATGGTATTAAAAAATTGAAAGAAAATTAATATTTATTAAATAATATATAAAAGGTAATAAGAAAAAATATTTTGATTATTGAAAAACATTATTATTAAATAGTATAGTAATTATTCTATATTACCATCACTATTTTATCAATTATCTTTTTAGAAAATTATAGCTTGTTAAATTATTTTAGTATGAATTTTATTACAGATAACAAATTCAATTGTTACACTATCATTATTATATCCTTATATTAAAATGATTATTTATTTTTAATCATATTAGTTAAGTTGGGATTATTAATCAAATATTCATCTAATAAATTACACACTAATTGTTAATGAAATAATGAAATAACATAAAAATCATCTTCAAAGGTGGAACACAGTCTCCCTTTAATTAAATCAATTATAAATTAATATCTTTTATTGGATAATTTTTTCAATAATCCTAGTGAAAATAAAGTTCTAATAAATCTAAATTCAATCCTATAATAATAAATAGGTGGTTGCAGAACCCCTACATGGCCTTACAAATAAATAATACATGTACTATGATTCTCTAGACATTAACTAGAATTGTAGAAAATGCATCACAATACTGGGATCATACAACGAAAATAGAATCACACCATCATAGAATTGCAAAATCCTTTCCAATAGAGGATTATTATCATACTAAACAACCATAGGATGCTTCATAATTAGTCCATTTTCCATAATGAAATGTTTAATAAAAGGGAGGATGTACTAAATTTATAATTATTTCATTGCATCTTGTAATTTGTGACTGACTCTTTAAACATATATCTTTTTATATATAGTACACCATTAATTTAAAGATTATGTACTAATTTAAACTACTACATTATATACATGCATCACAATTAAATCATTCTCATCATTATTATTTATTCATTCAAAATATTTATCAAGATCTATAATTTTGTCTAAATATAAAAATTACATAAAAAAAATCCTAAGATACAATTTTATTTGTGAAAGAATATAATATACATTACAAAAATTATAAATGAAAATCAGTTTATAAAAATATTTTTTATTATATTCTAGGTTTTAATCATCAATATGGAATTTCAACATTAATTTTTTTAATTTCAAAATCTATAATCACTCTCCCCCTCAAGCCCACTAATATTAACTTCATTTAATTACTATATATATTAATATGTAACATGATATATATATATATAATATAATCTTTATCTTAATTTTTTTACAATATAATTAATATGGATTTTAATATACATCCTACCCATAAGAAACCCAACTTTAAAAAAGGTTTTTCACATATGAAAATAAAGGTTTAACCTATAACATATAGTAGAAAATATAATATTTATGTAATAATTTACTGGAATCCAATTAAAACGTATAAAATACATAGTTTAAAAAGATATTATAACTGATACATCATATTATTAATTGATTCATTAAAAATTATTCATAATGATCATTTTAAATTCTGTTTGTAAAAAAAATAATAGATTTACACAAATCAATATATATCATCACACGCCTCCAAAATTAGTTGAAACAAACCTAGTACCATCTCAACACCTTGTAAATAAATATAAAATTGTTCAAATGATTGTTTCTATGAAATTTTAAACCAATCAAATTATTATCATCCTTAAGAATCAAAAATATCTCAGGAAAAAGAATGAAATAATTAATAGACACCTCTAAAAAATTTCAGAAATTAAGAATCTTTCTATTATATCATCATATAATGATCAATGTCTGAAAATCACACATTGCTATAATTTATTATAAATAAAAATAAAAAGTTGAAAATATCATAATGTAATCATTAATAAAAATATATTGATCCTGAATTTGTATATAATATTTCAAAGTGCATTCATTCAAACCACCATGTATCCCAAAAACATGTATCAATGAATTAACACACTATAATAGTGTATATCACTCATGAATCAAAATATCCCATTACAAAAACATTTCATTATCATTGAAATATATTTCACCTATTTCAATTATATGGAAATCATCATGATTTTATCATTGAAGCATAAATTTGTGGAAAATTGTAGGGATATATTTATTCTATAAACATTGATTAAATTAGAACAAAACAACCCAAATGAACAATAAAACTTTGAAATTATTTAAAAATAAGCGAGTTATAATAATACCACAACCAAAACCTAATCTTCTGTTTTTAATATATACCATAAAAAATTCATGATCCATAAAGAAACATATATTTCTCTCTTTATATGATTAATATAAGACCTAGGTTGATCTAGTTATCCAATAATCTCTTAAAAAATTACTTACATATTCTCTTCCATTATCTCCATAAATTTTAGTCCAAAAATTAATGAAACATTTAAATTTATCCAACACAATATAGACCAAAAAATTATGACACATAACACATATCATGAGGACATAAAAATGGTGGATTGTTAGCAATTATTATGAGAAAATCAACAATAGAGAAGTCATTCACTTGAGAGCCTCCAAAATATAGAATGATTGCATGAAAATTTTCATTTAATGTATATATTATCAATAATTTATAGAATTCCATCGGAAATAATCATGTGATGTTAATATATATATATATTTGATTGAAACCTATCTATGATCACTTCACACCAAGGGGATAAAACATGTATCATGATTGTAGATGGTCATCTATGAGACACTATAAATCCGCATAATATACCACAAATATTACATCTCAAATAAATCCTATAATTATTAATCATTTATTAAAAAAAGTTATATATATTCATTATAAATTCTAATATATCTTTAATAGGTAAACATCCACCCTATGGTCACTGTACAACAAGGATTAAATCCTTAGAGATATCCTCATACTTCTAGTATATAACATCTAATGGCTATAGAATCTCCTAAAGAACATAATGCTCATCCTTAATCACCGAGTAAGAAAATAATTTACATATGATCCTTTAAGAATACATCGTCATATAATTCTAAAAAATTATATTCATTATGGTTTGGTCCATACTTTCCACATAAGGATTCACTTATAAGAGAGTGTTATAGAATTCAGAAAGAACCCCCACTTGCATCACTAAAGGGATAAAGTGCCTCCATCATAGTAGTAGTTTCTATTGATCACCCTCAAACCATCAATATGATTAATCGCAATATAAAACATGTTACTTATGAAACTTTACCTTAATACTTCTTAATTGACATTTATCCACCATCTTTATAAAGGAAAACATCATAGTCATCAATTAGAGACACTCTGAAGATATTTTCTTATATATCATGATCCATGGAAGAAATATCAAACATTAAATCACAATACATTAAAAAACCCTATATAACATATTTCTTATTTCATTTGAAATAAAATTCAATGTATGTGGTATTAAAAAAATCGCGATTTTTTAATCCTTTATGAATTATATCAACCATTGTTATCATATGTTTAAATCACATTTATAGAAGATATATATCAATAAATTATAATTTCATAAGGTTAAAAAAATTCAATAATGATATAGTTTCTCTAAAACATCAGGGAAAGAATAAATTATACATATATTATATCTTCTATAAAGTTCTTATATTCATGGGGTCATAGAATAAGAGGCTCATATGAGATAATTTTTATATTCTTTATTTGTTCACAACCAATTATAAACATTGAAACATAGAAATAAAACACAAATATTACATCTTTATGTGGAAGGTAGAAAATTGGATAGCATAACATCTTATCCATTAAAAAAAGTAACAAAGAACTGGAAAATTTTTACAACTAGAGACACCTTGGGGAGAATCAAGTTTATATCTAAATTAGAATTATCAATTAAATAAATTTACCTTTATTTTTGATCTTGTTTCCTTAAAGGCATGAATAATTTTCAATATATTTTATGAATAATCTTTCACACATATATTCATCAAAAATTTATTAGATATGAAAGATAGAAAATTATGTAAATAAAAAACTTGTTTTACTTTTTTTCTTTAAAATGAGGCCTTATTAGTGGACTATACATTTATAATATCTTATCCCCTACAAGAATCCTAAACACATCACTAGTATAATGGATAAAATAATTTAGACACCATCACATGATACCATTCTAAATTCCTTTATAAGATTTTATGTTTAGTCACTCCTCTCCCAAGGTGCACTATATCTTCTACAGAAATATAATATTATTTTAAGGGGAACTCTCTATTAATAGACATTTATATATCCTAAACTAGAAATAAAAATTAAAATATATCTGTTTTTAGAAAGGGACATTTTTCTCAACATACCTCATAAATTGAATCTTTTATTTAATTAACTATACTGAACAATACCTTCTTCCATTTGAGATCTACTCCTCGATGACAATATTTAGTCAGATAACTCTACAATATCACTATATCAACATCTAAACTATGGATATGAATAATGATATAAGAGAATATATTAGTTTCTCTATAACATTGTATATCCTTATATTTAGATTTAACACCCTCTTCCCATGTAATATCTTTCATATATTTCTGTTGAATAAAACACATCACAAACTATGATATCATGGTAATAAACCTTAAAAATTTGAAATTTGAGGTAATATTTGTCATAGAACAACATTTAAAAATACTATATATAAAAATACTCACCTCTCACTATACATCATAGACTATCATATCAACCAAGTGATTATCAATCTGCTTCATGGTATAGTTCGTCATGAACTTCCCGGTGTGTTTTTTGGATCTTTTTGTTCTTCACAATATTTTTCTTCGGGAATGGTATTCTATGTGGAATACACAATTATCTAATTTTCAAATCAATATAAATATAATATTTAAATTCTTTATCTATCTCTGATGATTTTATTAGATATATATTTAAAGGAAATACTTTTTAATAAAACATTAAGCATCAAATTTACTATGTAAACCCCTTCATAAATCCAAATTAATGATTTGGGGTCAATCCTACTATGTAGATCTAAAATTGAAGCAATATATTACCAATGACACCAATGTTTTATATCCATTCTTACTTGTTATTTTAAAAAAAAAATCATTTTAAAATTTCCTCAACCAAAAAATTATTGCAGAACTCCACATACTCCCTATAAAGATAACTAATCATAATGTAGTTAAAAATACATTTCCAAAATTTCATTTTTCTTCAAGACGCTAAGAAACACTACCTTTTACCAGAAATGAATTTTCTTTATGTTCATAAAAAATGGTCAATGATATTTTGGATTTTTGAATTATTGAAATGAAATTCCTTTAAAATCGTCTGATTCCATACATAGTAGCATACATAGTCTTAGGATTTTTTAAAAATGATCCCCATCTCAGAAAACAACTCCCTATATAGCCTTTGGTAACTCCCTTATTCTCTACAAGGGCTTCTTAGACTCCCTATTTAATACCACACATCCACCAAACTACCTTCAAGGTAATATGGTCATCCCAAGAATCATTATATGATATGTTGTCCACGAAAACCCATTATATAAATCATATGGAAGTACTTGTGTTCAAAATACACCGTCACATGATATTCTTAACACAAATTTTTTTTACCAAAATATTATTAAAAAAATTGGATGGTTGAAAATTTATAAAAAAACTAGGGAATCCTATATTCCTAAAAAAGTAACCATTAACATTCAAAATTCATGATAATTCTCATATTCAAAGATATATAGAACCCATCAAAATAATATTCAATATACTACAACTTTATAAAAACTAAAAATTCTACACTCTCTTTAGTCCTTGTAATGGGGAACCAAAACACCCTTTTTTTCATTCCACAACTATTAGTTATGTAATCAAATCTGTATGACACAAAATATGTCATTGATCTACTAGTAGGTTGATTCATCTCTTTGTATTTCCATACTTATGTTTCCTTGTGCATCAAATCTCAATATAATTAATGGACTATAGTTATTGAAAATATATATTTGGTTGAAAAAAATCCAACACCATACTATTTTTTGGTCAAACTATACTCATCAAAAAATGTTGATTCTTCCTTATATAGGATATAAGATGAGTCAAAGTCAGAGAAAAGTCAATAAAAAAATATCATGTAATTTCTTATATTCCCATGGAATAATTGTTCATCATAAATATTTTTACCAGTTACCCAATATACAATTATCTCGTTCATTAATTGACATATTTATTTATTTTCTATTGTGGCATGAAATATCCAAAAAAATTATTATCATCATCCATAAACATACACATTGATAGCTTCCTAGATATTTTATGACACCAATGATAAGAAAAATTGACTAAAAAATGTCTACAAATTTATATTCAGATGTTGAGTATATGGGGATTTCATAAATTAAACCCACTAATTAAATTATAAAAACTCAAAAAAAATCCCGTTTTTAGTCCCATTCAAATAGTTGGTGTATTTGTGACAGTAAATGTAATTTCCATGAACTAAACTTGTCTATAAAAACACAAAATGCCGGTCTTTAGAATATTTGCATCTATTACCCACATATCATTTTATTCTAATAATATTAAGATCATTAATAATTGGGTAACTACATTCACCTACTCAAATAGATCATTAATCAAATGAGGGGGGAAAATTTTCAATGATGTATCCAAATTTAAGTGATTATAATTGATATGCAGTTTTTTACATCCATCACCATAGTTCATGAAAAAATATAAGGAACCATATGGAGATACACTATGCCAACTAAAACAACTCTATTATATATCATTAGCCTGTATTTATATGTATCATGGATTAAAATTTGATATGTTATATAGGAACATCTAGATTATATAGGCCATCAACTGAAAAACTATTTCAAACATATTCTCTCATTGATGGGGTATCACCCCAGCATATTTTATTAGATCATCATGATATTCATTTACATCCCTATGAAACATAACTAGATGAACCTCAATGGAACTAGAAAAACATATCCAGCATGAAAAACAATGTCTCAACACATCCTTGGCCCATTCGATGATCTCACATGATAATGAACACAATGTTCTATTTATTAGTATCGAATAATAAAACTCACCTCCCCAATAAACCGATAAAATCCTATATCAAATATAACCAGTTCTTGAAAATGATTATATTCTATATATAAAAATGGAAATATAATAATTCACATGAATAACAATTTATAAAAAACATTAGATCAAAAAATCAAAATACATCATATATGCTACTGTTGACTCCAATTTCTGTAATCAAAACCAATTTAACTATAATAATATTTACATAAAATCCAAGATCCCTTACTATGTTGGGTGAAAACGAGGAATGTGTAGCTCGGGAATCAATTATGGAATGCTCCTAAGAAAAATTAAAACACATTATACAAAACTAAATGTAATTTATTCGATGTGTGAGAATCACAAGTATGTTTTGCTAACCCTTTCCTACTCAATAGATTATCATAAACATATGGAGACCACCTCAATGTCCATGAACTACTATACGAGGAATTGATAAATCATGATAATATCCTTAACCAGATATGTCTCCTCATAGTAGTCTAATACCTATATAACCCTACTACTACTACCAGCCACATTTAGGATACTACTACAACAAATAAATATATATTTGGTCTCCTTCTCCATAAAAACTAATAATAAATTTTAGACACACTATATTTCATTTCCCATCTACTCCACTTGGAAAATATAAAATATTTATTCTCCCTATAGGGTTTTGATAATTGTTAGTGATTGTGGAAAAAATGTATAAGGTTAAAATAAAATCCATGACATCTAAAACATCAACAGAATTATTAAATCATAACCTATGAACATTAATTTTCCCTATGAATATTTCTAATGAATACCCACTCCATATAGTCAAATCTGAGCCAACATCCATTATATAATCCCTTCATTCTCAAGCTTCTTAGGGAACATTGAAAATGATAATGAGGTAAGTCTAAACGTGAAATGAAGAAACAAATACACATAAAAATACATATATTTATCATCATCATTGGCAATGATTTCTTGGAAATAAAAACGATGGATATTGGTTTGAATATTAAAAATATTAATAATATAATTTCCCTGAAAAGGAAATATTGTTCTACAATTGTAATCCAATCCTGCAATATAAGAGGAACAACACCTATAATCGTTTCAAATATTCTCAATGGATACATCTGAATCAAAGTGATATCTCTGATATAGAATCCACCATTGATGGGATGTTCCCTATATCATATTAAAAATTAATCCATATCATTATCTCTCTCTTACTAGGGATGAGAGATAATTAAATATCTATCATCTCCAAAAAAACTAGGGTCAGAGGATTATAAAAATATCATTTTTACTTATGCAGGACCAGAAACATGAACCATTTAACAATTTTCCTCCAAGAACTATCCTTTTCAACATTACCTATATATTTATATACATGTATACCTTAATCTAACTCGTTGAAATATGCCAAACAAATACATTAACATGATTCAATACATTTAAAAGATAAAATGTAAGAAAAAATGTTAGGGAATTCTAGAAACAGTAACATAAAATAATTAAGATAGATTATTTTGTATTTACCAAAATTCCCTTTAATTAAAAAATACATATCACAATGAAAACAATGATGCACGATCCTTAACACTGTCTCCTCCCCAAATGTAGTGTCACGTATCATAGAAGGTATAATGAACATAATGTTCATGAATCAAATAATACGATGATAAAAAATAATATATCCAATTTAATCTCACTATATTTCATTATGTACAACATCCAACTAATAATATTTTTGTAGAATCCCATGTATCATAACTAGTTTTATTACCCAATATCTATCATATATCTCAACCAAAATTATGCATATCAATTTTCATGATAGGCCCCCTTTAGTACCCCTTCGGGGCAAGCATTGGAGATGGTTTTAACCCTTATAGACCAACACTGATATGAAATTGGATAATGACTATCACTATGGGTATATATTATATAATACATAATTAGGTGGAATTACCCCTAATGTTCTGAGAATTGATAAAAAGAATCAATAAATTCTAAAAATTAATAAATTATTAAACATATCTATGTACATGATATGTCGTAATATAACAAATAAATAGGAAAATAAACCATCAAAATATCTTATGTATGTCACCATTATCACATGTAACTCCTCAGAAATATCCAATATCTAGTAATTCCCAATTCAATATCCATCACCCTTTAATTGAAATTAAAGACAAATAGATATAGTATTTTATATATATATATATATATTTGGGAGAATGTTTCAATATTTTTAGTAAGATATATCCTAAAAAATCTCAAGATGATATTTAAGAGGCATACTAAATCCTCAATGTGTAAATTGAGAAATAATCCAATAACCAAAGTTTGTGAATTATATTTCCATCCTCTCCATGTCTCACTCACTATGTGTAAAATCTAATAATGTAACATAATATTTATACATGTATATAATAAGGGAACTATGCTACAAAATCCCTACCAAAATAGTTTCCCTAAACCCTAGTTAGATACTTTATGGTTCTACAATCCCCTCCATTTTAGTAATAATCATCTATGAGAATCTATCATAACAACTTCAAGATTCTCATATCTAGACCTTGCTTACCCCAACATAATATAGTAAGTTTGAGATTTATTACACCCTATTTTAATATACACTATATTATAATCCATTTCAACTCATTTATATGTTCACTAGTAATTAAAATATCCAAGACCACAAGGAATTGTGTATTTTTATAATCCTAAGATTCCATAGTCTGTATATACAAGTATATCATAAATTGGATACATTACAACCTATATGAGTGAATACTCCTATAAGTAATCCACCATATAGAGGATATCCTTAGATATTATTTATATCTATAATATTGAGTGGGTTGGGGAGATTAGTCAGCGATATGATACCTTGAATTTATAAATTCCTAGAGTTTACCCAAAACCCAAAGATCCATTTGGGCATCCAATTCAACAAAAAAGTTGGATGTATTAACATATTAAGTAATAAAATATAAAGATATATGTCTCATAAATCAATTATTTTGTTAGGGCACTTAATAATAGAATTATTTTAAAGATTACATCCCCATCAAAACCTTACTACCTTCACAAAGGACCAACATAATGGTACAAAATATTCAAAAATCATTATTCAACATAAATTATTAATCATCCCCAATCATTAAATTTTATTCCATGAACAACTATGTGATTAATAAATTTATTAATCATAGGGATTTCCTATGAGAAACATATCATTTGGGTTTTTAGTATAAAGACATGGTTTTGACCTTCTGTGGGTGGATAATGACATCACAATTGTATTGGGGATACCAAAGGTCTATTTGCAGCATGGAGGTCCAGTTTTTGAAATGGACGATGAACCACATTGTATGTGGAAACTGTGTGGCCCAAGACATGTGGTTGATAATAACTGTGCATGGGTGGATATATGGTAGTCCATTACTACAATTATTGTGGAAACCGAGCTACCAGAGCAATAATTTCTTGTGGGTGATCTATAATTGTAATTATTGGTGTGTAAAAAAGTTTTCTCATAGTTCTCCAATAAATTCATATGAACCATACAGGGTCCCCGATATGGTAGGGATATGTGAATGGTTGTCACATTCTTTACCCAACTGTGGTACCAAACTATTCTACCTTGTTAAAGTATATTAAATATCAATTTCCATAATTTTTCATAAACATATATTATATTTCTGTATTATTCCAGTGGGTAGAATCTCTCACCATTTGATGTGATTGATAATCCTTTCTCTTATGCTTTGATAAAACTTCTTCTAATAATGTCTGAATCATATGTCGTTTTTCACATTGGATCTATTTTAATAAGTTCTTCACTCATATTGTGGCGTTAATTATTTTCCATCAAATAAAAGGAATAATTTAGTTTCTTATTAATATTTGATATTTCCAGTATTTTCTTCTATTATTTATTTTTCTCCTGGATTGGACTTAATCATTGGGAGATACTTGATTAATGTTCTACCACGTATATATAAAAGGTTGTCTATACCTTTTCCCAACATTTTGATTATTAAATCATTTTGTAGTTATCCATCATGTCATAACATATATTGAATCCCTTAAAATTAATTTAACACCTTGATATAATTTTTGGAAGCCTACAGAGGCTACCCACATTGTTGCATCTTATGGATAGAGGTTGTCATCTCAAAGACTATGCTACGCAATGGGTGTTCCATTGTATATTAATTATTTTATACAAAATTGTTTCATGATTGTGAGATGACCACATTTTTTGGGATACATAATATATATATAATTGAATTGAAAATATGATTGAGAGGAGGTTATTCCTCTTTTCCATCTAATTACATGAAGTTAATTGGGTACATTTTAAAAATGGAAAATGTAAATATGGTTTGGATAGAATCATGTATTGTGAAATAATTAGTAAAATTTTTGGTGTATTTTTAATTATATTGGATTATATAGAAAATATCATTTGATCCTAGTTCTATTAGATATCATTTACATTTCTACTCAACAAATCATTTATACAATATTTGATTCCATGAACTTGATTACTAAATGAATCATACTTATGTAGGAGGCAAAGAGACTTGGTACCCCCTGGATCCTACATTGTGGGAGTCACATTAGACATATTATGTTGATATGATCTCTAGAATATACCTAAGTATTTAACATGTTTAAATCGAGATGATAATAGGACTTATCTAGGATTCCTTTTCCTTTTATAGCTTAGATCCATCCCCTCTTGGTCTGACCCTACATTACATGGTGTGGTTGTTGTGGATGATATATGTTTGAATACATTTCATTTTATGATGTGGATGTTATACACATGATTATATGTTGTGGATAACATGAATATTTCTCTTATACTTTACAAACAACCCAAGTATGGGTATTGTATAATGTTTTTTTTTAAACCGGATAGAATCAAACATTATTTATATGGATCACACCTACCAATGTTTATGTGATCGTAATTATTGTTCTCAATGATCCATGTTTGGATATATAGGATTAATATTATTTATACACATTAATTACATTACTATTATACATGTGATATACTACACAATGATGTTATTTATAATTCACAAACATAACATATAATAAACACAATTGGTTGTGTCCTTCTTAGTGTTATTACACACTCTATTAGAGATGTTGTTGGGTACCGAGAAATACATCATGGATGAAGCTATAGACTTGGGATGATACCAACAATACAATGGGTGATTTGGAAATATGATAGTAGAATGGTAGGATATGAATGATCTTTGTGGATGAGGCTATCTAGAGATAGATCCTTTTTATAACATTTTTTATTTTGATACTTCAATTATCTTGGTATTAATATTTATTTTTATTTTATATAATTACAAATAGATAAATTCCTTGTTCATAATACTAGATTTCAAACATACTTTTAATTTTTATCTTCATAGTAGTATTCTATATTATATTTCAGTTGTTCATTTCATTGTTTGTATTTCAATTTGGATGAATCATTTACATGACATATAACTATGTCACTTATATTAGGAGGTTATAGTCTCCCCACAATACCCCCTTATTACCTCTCTTTTAGTCTGTTGACTCTAGTATATGGGGAGGCATCCTGGGGGCCATGTGACCTTGAGGATCGGGTCACTATTTAGTGGATCTTGGTTTGAGACGTTAAATTTTTTTGTTAGTGGTTTTTTAAATTTTTGGAATTACTCTTATGTGACCATAAATAAGAGAATAATAATGCATCTAAAATTTTTAATGAGTTTTTACTGGGAGTAGATAACTCACGTATATGAAAGATCCCAATTTTTCAGAAAAGAGGCTGTTTTTAATCATTATTCAGGTTAATGATTATTAGATTCTACCATTGGGTATAGAACATTATAAATGATAATATTGTTAATATGATTTTGGAATTTTATTTTTTTCATTTACTGGTGATATGGGGTTATTAAATATCATGCGTCATTTTAGGAACCTATTATAACTCACATGCCTTGAATTACGAAGTTCCATGTAAAATTAATTTCTTGATTTCATGGCATTATTATGTTATCCTTGGAATATATAATTGAAAATTGATATTGGGAGGAAATTTAGATACATGATTGCTACATATTATGTTTCTTTATAAACTAAACAGTGTCTTCCAGCAAAGGATACCAAAGACATCCAATGATTCCAATTATGGGATTTTTAGTCCTAGACCATTGGTTGTATAGAATATAAAGTGTAACTATTTGAGTTAAATAGACACCACAATTATTATTATGAGAAGTATGGGACCTTATTGAGTGGATTTGGGGAAAAATTTAATTTAAAAATTAAAAATAAATTAATAGAAATAGTAATTTATATGAAATTGTAATTCTGAAAAACGTGAAACCTGACAATGAAACATCATTAATGTAGGACGTCCAATGTGTCTCTAGTGTTTTTTAAAGTTGTTTCTATTATGGATACTCTAAATTATGAGGATGAATATGGGAGTGAATTTCTTATAGAATGGGTTTGGCATTTATTTTTATTTTATTAATGATCATGTCATTATTGATCCTTTCTAAAGTATTTGTTGGGAATTATAGAGACCCACCACCATGAAGACCTACAATCGTGTTCTTGGAGAATTATTATGACCGTTATATATAGGTTACGGAAATGGGATACCATTACATACTCATGTAGTTCTAGATGTGTAAATAGTAATAGAACTAGATATGGGTGTTGGTGAACAATTTATAGAGTGTTTCAAGAGAATTATGTAGACTGTAAAAGGAACCCAACAGCTTACCTTGTCTACATTAATCCGTAGCCATTGGTTATAACAGTGGAATCCTCCAAAATTTTCAAGGGATGATGGTCCACAAGCTTGAGTGGAATGGCTAGAGACTAGTTTTTATATCTTTGGTCATCTTTATAAACAAACATTGAGTAGAGTGAATCATTCAATTCTGTGTGGAGAAAGTAAGTGCTACTAGGATGTTTTTACATACGTTGACTCTTATCAAGATGTTATTTTCTAGTATTTAAAATAAATGTGTTATATTCAAATTTTTTGAAATCATTTGAGAGATGAAATGGTATGTGAGTTTATTCATCTATATAATGGATGTATTAATTTAATATATTACAAAACATTCTTTATAGATCATCAATTATTTGAAGATTAATCCTATTGATGAGCCATTGAGGGATAGACACTTCACTGAAGTAGTCAATAATTCTATTTAATATATGTTCAACATTTTTTGATTGATAATTATTAATGTGATAGTAAATCATGATCTTATTACCAAGGTAATAGTAAATTAATATGGAAGAACATAGAAAGGTAGTTCATCCTGTAGACCTAGTGGCTAAGTGGCATGTGCCTGGAAGTACTATTTAAAGGATACTCATGAGAGGAGTACTAGCAATGTAATTAGTGATTGTAGTCTTGTATTATACCATTATTGTAGGAGGTGTTTATATACAAGGTAAAAAATTTATTGGGATGTAATTGTGTACTGACCATGTAGTTGGAAGGGAAACTTGTAGTGACTCTATAGTGTGTTACATCTAGTTGCTAGTGTGAGGGGATCAACTATGTTTCTTGTTTTAGGATTAGTATTTATAGCTCTTAATCAGGCTAGGATTTGAATCAGTTTTGGTCATTTAGGATAAAGTTTTGTTCATGAATGGGAATTCTAGGAACCAGTTGTAATTATACAACATATTTGGTCAGCTTCATGTAGTGAGTTTATTTCACAGGGCTTCTTGTAATGACAATTATATTATATAAAAACAACATTTGAGAGAATAGCATTAATAAATCTATGGTTATAGGTATGATCCTCATAGACTCTACTATATCATATAATTCATTCTATATAGGTTCTTCTCATAGTTTCATATCAATAATAATTTAGGATATCCTCAATCTCATTATTTAGTTTTCTAATGGAATCATTATCTTGGTTACTCTATTGTGAATAAAATTAGAGGTTGTATTATAGTTTAGGGAGGTACCCCTTGAGAAAGGTGGGTGTCACTCTGAATGGAATTATTCTATATTTTAAATGATAGGGGTTGGAATCATACATGGGTTGGACTGGTCAGTTTTTTATTGATCCTATGATGATCGAGATTTTCAGATGGTGACCTTCACATCACTAGATGGTAGAGTTCTTTTACCCATGTGAGAATAGGATTCCCATGTATGTATAGATAGACTAGAGTACCCGATTTTGGGTAGGAGGAGATCCTATATTGCGATCATATATCTGAATTATTAGAGAATGTGTCAGGAATATTTCTTTCCAGTGGTGGATTATTTCAGGGACGTTTTCCAAGAATACATTTTTGATTTACCTCCAGATAGAGAGAGATAATTATTTATTGATCTTGTTTTATGATCTACAATGGTTTCCATTCCCCATTATAGGATATTTATTATGGTGTTGCATCATTTTTAGTGGAAGTTATAGGAATTGGAAGAAAATGTGTTCATATAACAAAGTATGTCTATGTGTGCTTCGCTGGTCTTTTTATCCAAAAGGGAGATGATAATCTTAGGCTATGTTTGTTTTATCAAAAATGGAACATGTTGATGGTGACGAATGGGTATCTAATGCAATGATAAATGATGTATTTGATCATCTTGAAGGAACTACAGTGTTCAACATTATTTATTTGTGGTCAGGATTACACTGTGTAAATTTTCCACCTTCATACATTCCTTGTACATGTTTTCTTTGTATGTAAGGTATATATAAGTTTTTGTTATGTTGTTATGTCTCATAAATGCACCATAAATTATCAGTCACTGATAAACCATGTTTTCCATCTATTTTTGGATTCATTTTTGTTTGTATTCATTGGATATATCATGGTGTCTTTTCATAATCGACAAAACCATTCAAAATTACTTCAGATCATTTTAGACCAACAAAGTGAGAAATAGCCAAATATCATGTACATAGAATAAAATTTATGGATGGACAAGATTAAATTTTTAGGATATATTATCTTATATATAAAATATTTATTTGGACAATAAAAGGTCATAACTATAGTTTCTTAGGTGCATCCTACAAATGAATTTGAAATTATGAGTTTACTGGGACTAGTTAGATATTAAAGAAATTTCATATCATGTGTTTCAACACCAATTAAGTTATTGAATAATAAGGGTGTAATGTATGTTTATTTAGATACCTATGTGATATCACTTGGGGATTTGAAATGGAAACTGACCTGAGAAGGAGTCCCGATTCATCCAGATATATGTATGAGTTGTATTTCATATTATGATGTATCAGGTGTCTATATAGGAGTAGTTGTAATGTAAGATGAGTGAGTTGGTGCATATGGGTCTCATCTATTGAGGAAACATGAGAGTAAATACATGAATAATGATCACATTTTATCCAATTTTGTGCATTCATTGCATTTATTGAAGAAAAATAAACGAGGATATCCATATGTGGTTTATACAAAACATGAACTATTCAAGTGTATATTTACACAACATGATCTAAATTAGAATGAATGAATGTGAATTGAGCTCCTAATGTATTTTGTCTTCAATATTTTCTACATGCATAGAAATGTAAATTATGTAAAAGATGCATTGAGTAAGAGGAGTCATATACAACATGTTTAAGAGGTGAGTATTGAATGGATTCTTACGACACTATTATCTGATACGTACAAAGAGGTTCATAATAGAAAAAGCTATAAATTTTTATAATTTTTATAATTGAAATATAATCATATAGATATAGTGATGATTATTTAATTACATGTTGTGGTGGTCTTAGTCCCATAGGAGAGTTTGTTAGAAGAGGACCCAACTCCTAGTTTGATCATGAGTGAGGGAAAAATTATACTTATTCAAGGTGGCATTTGGCTTCTAGTATACATATGTGAAGATATGATTTGGGAATTATGAGCCTCTTAATGGTAATTAAATCTCAAAATAACCATGATTTATAGACAACTGAATCACCAATATTGGTAGTCGGGGAGCAAACACATGTTCGATGGTCCAAAAATAAGGTGTTCCACCTATCAGAAGGTGGGTACAGAACACCAGCAACCAACTGTATTTTTTATGAAATTTCTCATTCTCGATTGTAAATGGTAATATGATGAGATTCATGGATTCCAACATCACTATATATTTGTGCTATTGTAAGGGTTGTATTCGTTAAAAACACTAATTATTCTCATTTCCTATTGATTAGGGAGACCATCTGATTATATGTTCATGAGATATTTTATATCTATGAGATGGTATTATTTTAAGGGATTCCACATAACATTGTATGGGATATGGTTTATTAGTTTTCATCTTAATTTTTTCAATGTTTACACTGGGATTTGTGTACATCGGTTTTGCTAAAAAAATAAAACCACCCTCAAACCAAAATCCAGCCAAAGTGGACTATATAGGTTGTAAAGGAAATATATTGAGAATGTTTCCATGAATCAAGGTTACCTTATGAGAGTCGTATACCCCTACATGATTTACCTATAATAATAGCTATCAGGTGATGATATATATGTAATCCTTTGAGTAATCTTATGGAAGGATATACAAATCACCCATTTTCAAGTTAGAGGCTTGAGATGTAGCACAACTCTGATATTTTATCATTCAAGAGATGTTAGAGAAGGTCTAATTGATTCAAATATGGATATAAACTACACAGTCTCAATAGAAATATTATTCTGACTGTTTTTGATGGCTTATATAAATTTAGGTCAAGGATTGGGTGTTTTTACGTATCTGAACAATGTCAGGACTAGATGAATATGATATATTGAAATCTTTAACATTGATATGTCAGTAAATTATAGATTCTAGAGACTGTTAGGTTGGTATCATATCATTTTTAGTTACTATAGTGGCACTAATCCATGCATGATATCATTCGTGTATCTCAGTTGATCCATTATCACTCCATCTCATCCCAGACATTATATCTGGGTAATCATTAGCTAAATTTCGATGTGTCATTTTAGTAGAATACAATTTCTATTGTTGAAAGGAGATAAAAATCTCTATGTGGTTGTTTAGTGACTCTCGTATGGGTTCTATAGAAGCACAACCATTTACTGGATGAGACATGGGAGTAGAAGGATGTTGAGTTTTCATAGGGACTGGAGTTATTCATAGAAGATCCTTGACCACCATTATAAATGATTTTTACTGATGAATTAATTTAAGAGGGAAAATTTTAATTTCATAGGTTTTCAAATAGGGTAGGTTTATTTTTTAACTACTTTTTTGGACATAATTTATGTTCCTAAATAGATCCTGATAGTTTCTAGTCTAACTGATGCTTGTTTGGAGCCCATAAGAACTATTTTTTGAAAATGTAGGTGGGATACATGACTAGTAGAATCATTGAATCCCAAGCCACACAGTTTCGAGTAACCATGTGAGTTACAATAGTGGTCATTATATTGCAACATTGGTTGAGGATACGATGAATCCATGGCCTCACCCTCATGAGGGTGCTATGAAATTTATAGAAAATGTGTGAAACAATATATGTTTATAGTTTCCCAATATACTTGCATAACCATGTGAGACCCCACTTTAGCCAGTGAAGTCCACAAGGTTGGTGTACGATGTGTCAAACCATGTGGTCAAAACATGTGACTATGATAAAATGTGTAAAATTAGTTTTATCTATTAATTTAATTATACATTGTATTTTGTTGTATTCACTTTATAGTGGAAGTTCTACCTAACCATTTGGAGAGAATTATAATCCTATGTCATGTGGTTTGATCAAATTCTATCATCTAATAGCTGAATAAAACATTGTTAAAATAGCTGGATTTGTTCTATAATGTTATTAAATCATCATGTTTTGTTATTTTTTTCTTTCTATCAATGTAGTTATTTTGGTGCAAGATAATATGACTTATTTCCAATCCTTTCATAATTTTTATTTTTTCCCCATTTGGACCAAAATGTAGTTTTCTACTATATTATTATTATACCACATGTATATTGTTAGTGTTCCAAACCATTTTCTTTATGATTTGGTTATTTTAGATAATTTATCACTTTTTCATTACAATGAATATCTATGTGTTTTTTCGTTTAATTTAATTCTATTCAACGATATAATTGTTTGGAACCTATTTTTGTTTCCCTTTTAGAGTCATTTTATAGTTGGAAGTTAAAATCCCCAAAATAGGGAACCCAAAGGGTGTTTCTTTATATTTTTCCGATTTTATACCTCGCCTCTAGGTGATTGTGAGCTCTCTACATTTTTTGAGACTAAATATATTTAATTTCATTGGAGGAATGATTTGATTAATATTAATCCTCATTTTCATGTGATTATATAATTTTTATTTATCTAATTGTTTAAATTTTATTTTTAGAAATGCGTTGGTTGGACATTTGGATTGTGAAATGATTAATAAAATTATTTTAAATTATTAATGGTAGTGTATTCTTCATATGATATACTTAGGTCCCCATTCCATTAATTTTCCAGGAATTTTCTACTCCCTAAACAATTGTTACAATAGATAATCCCTTTGACATGTTTACACCTTGATTCGTGATTTCATTGGATTTCGAGGGATTTGATACCACAAAGATATAACAGGAATTAAATTTCATGGGACATGCTCTATTGACCAGATCCATGGACTCCAGCCATATCTTTAACAAGTATCCATTGAGATTATCCTCGTACTCCATGAGGATAATTTTGTTTTCTACACCTTGTATCCAACACTTCATGATTAACACTGGATTATATGGTGGGTCTATTTTGTATGTTATATGTTTGATTACACAACATTGTATGGGTGGATATTACACCCATTATTACAATTTGTTTTTTATGTGGTTATTTCTACTATGATTTACATATATACCGGTTATCAATATCATATTGTAGATAATATAATAGATTGTATCACAATATATATTCTTGGTTTAAAGCTTACCTAATTTGTGGGAGATTTATTATTATTCATAGGGATAAAAATTTGGTTAATATATATTGTATAAACATTAAATAATTTATATCTATTACTGCTATACTTTTGATATAGTCAAAATGCATTAGTTTATATTACATATACTGTAATTTTTATAGACATTGATGGTGGTGGACTGCTGGTTTTTATCTCTCACCCTTTGTAGATATCTGGCATGTACCTATACATAAATCATTATAGTAGTTTGGGGATAGAAAAAGATCCAACAATATGATTATTAATTTGATCATTATTATCCATCATGGGAGCATAGGACTGAGCTATTTTCATGAATCATGATAGAAATGGTCCATTTCTATTGTTTTTTAATTTAGATGAAAGTATTGTACTGAGATCCCTATTTCCAAATATTTCCTACAATTTTCAAATGTTACATGATAATTTTATCCTATAGTATGTGATACATCTTTTGTGTAATTATTTATTATTGAAGCCCTTTGAATGATTTTTTTTGTGGTTTAGTAATTCTTTATATGATGATTTTATTTATTTATTTTATTGATAGACCACTCTGTTACACTAATAACGAGGGTATAGTCTCCCTAAAGTACAACATTATTCCCTCACTACTAGTTGGAAACCTTTTTCAAGGGATTAGGAGATCTTGAAGCCATGATACCCACTATCTTGAGGTAACGTTTTAGTTGATCCCAGGTTGGGATCATACACAGTGGTATCAGAAGAGTATTTCACTTTTTTAGTACTATTTATAGATAATATGTACGATTATGGAAACATTTTAGAGAATTGTAATGAGTTGTTCCTGGTAGTATCTAACCCACATAAAATAAAAAGGGATTTGTTTTTGGAGAAATGTGTTTTTATATATTTTTCCTATTACATTTTATTTCATTCCACCACTGGGTGACATATAATATTGGCTTGTGATTTTTTTTATGATTAATAAAAATTAATTTTCCTATTTCTAGATGAGATTAGGATATTCGATATCATTCATCAATATTAGAACCTAACATAATTAACATTCCTTGAAATATACCATGATATATATGTTACATTGCTGGACTAATTTACATTATTATGTGTTCTATAAGTGGTATACCTATTGTTTGATAAATGTGATTTGTATTGAATAAAAAAACATGATTGGTAATTAGTGTTCCTAGTATAACATAAATAGTGTTTTCTAGATGTGGCTATGAAAAAAATATGTAGCCCATTATGACACGTTGATTCATGAACCATTTCTAACATGGACTAGTATTTTTTATAGATTCTGGAACATGGAATCCACATTTTGGTTTACGGGGAGTATGAAACCATATGTATCAGAAGTAGAGACCCATTTGTGTCAACAATTAAATGTAATTGTAAAATAAGTATTAATTAATGTAAAATTTAAATACAACATAAATTTTGGAAAATAGTGATCTTGAGACAGAACGAGAGTTAGAGTATGATGTAGGTATTTTATATAGTTTATTTAACTATTGTTTTTAATTCTGATTCATGGGTTTAGAAGTTGGTAGAGGGGTATTTATTACATATACTAAGGATTTTACCATTACAATTATTTTATCTATGACCATCTCATTATAGATCATTTCAATGGCATGTGATTGGAATTCCAGAGTCCTTCCACTATTATGAGCTCATGTTGTATGCCGGAGGGTGGTGATGACCATGCTCCTGAGGTGACGATCCATATAATACCCTTAGATCCTCTTTTTCAGCAAATAAATCAATGGTAAAACTAGATATTTTTGGTGATGAAATTTTATGTTATAGTTTTATCCATGATATGTAGACTATATAGGGATCCCTACAGCCCACCACATCTTTGTAAGAGCATAAAATTATTTCCAGAGGCATCATCCCCCCCATTTTTTGAAAATGGAGGTCCATGGGATACTAAGATATGTGTAGAGAATATTTTTTCTAACATTTGGCATATTTATACAACTCTTTAGAGTTTATTTAATCTTGTTAAATGTATTAATTTGGTATTATCTCTGAAATGGTGGGATTTTCTAAACCTCAGATGATGTGCTTCTTGATATTTTTTAGAGAGATTACCAATCGAGGTATATTGATAAGTTATTTCCTGAGAACCTGAGAGAAAAAATATATTTTCTATTTATTTGTTTTATAGGGGTGGTATGACTATTATGTATTATTCAACATGATTTATAGATATTTAGATAATTTTTCTGATTTATCTACTCAATGATTCATCGAGGGTGAGATTATTTGAAGAAGGTATCATGCATTCCATTCAATCTGTGGTCAATGTGTGAGGGATGAAAACTATTATAGAAATAGTGAATTAAGAACTTATTATTATGAGAGACCATAGATTTTTATGTGGCCTAGTGTATGGATATTAATGTGCACAGTAATACAGTTCATTTTTATGTGGCAGGAAACACAATTTTGAGTATTCTTATCATATGAGTCCATGTAATTCTATTAGTGATGGTAATTTGTTATTTTTAAATCAGTATGGGAGGCCTGTAAAATGAGGAACCAATTTGATAGAGACCCAATTGAGTGGAAAGGATAGAAACAAGATGGTACATGTACATCGAATCAACTATACCTTCCCACCAATAGGCAATGGAAGAGGATCAACTCCAAATCTAGTTTTAGGACTAGGATTTATAGTTCGGCCTCATGATGGATGCTATAGTTGTTTCATTCATTCATATTAAGGTAATGTTTATGTTTGTGATAACCAAAAACTAGTTGAACAAAGATAGATGTGTGAGCTAGATCATTGTGTTGAGGTTGTTTCACATGGATACTACTTAGAATCTATATATTTTGTATAGCCTACACCTTAAGAGAGTAACTCTAGGCCATCTATGGAGATAGGTATGATCCCAGTATCGTATACATAATAATATTATATTTTAAATAGTTGTACATCACATAGTTTAATTTATGTTCATATTATGGTGATCCTTGGGCACATTGCTGTGTTTTTTTTATGTCGTCATTACCTAGGATAATCTGTTCAGAAATAAAATGGGTGGTGTACTCTAGTACATGAAGTGTACCCTTGAGAAAAACATATGTATCATTGTATGGAATCATTTATTCTATGATAATATGGGGTTTTGTATCCTAAATTAGAATATATGTCTAGTTTTATAACAATCCCATGTCATTTGATATAACTGGATGGGGACCTTAAAATAACATGAGCGTGGTGTTTTTATTAACAAGGGTGAATGGAATTTCCATAAAGGTAGAGAAAGAAAAGAGCATCATGGTCCTGGAAGGATGATATCCATGATATCTAGCTTATATCTAGATGATCATTGAAGGAATGAAGATGTATTCCCTCCATTATTTGATCATTTCATTGTTGTTTTCCCTACCAGATTTTATAGATTTCATCATAAGAGATAGGTGGAGTTATATATTTATCTAGTTCCATGATCTACACTTGTATCTATTCATCCTTATTTTATAGATACTGTAGGGTTTTATTAAATCAAGAGGCAGCTAAAATTATTGAATGAAAAGGGTTTTATATTAATTAGTTATTATCAATTTGGTTTTCTAGTACTTTAGGGAAATATATGGATGAGATCCATAGTATTTTTATAGATTAACATAAATTGAACCGGTTGAATATTTATAATCAATATACATTTCCATGTAAATATGACATATTCGATTGTATCTGGGGATCTCATGTGTTTGTGAAGATTGATTTGAGGATTGGATATCACTTGGTACAATTTCAACCATCAGACATACCTTGTATAGTTATTCATAATAGCTATGATCTTCTAGTAATACCCTTTGGTCTCTCAAATGCATCAATATTATTCCTAGATCTAATTAAGTGAGTTTTCTATACTTATTTGAATTCATTTGTTCTTGTATTCATGGATGATATCATTTTTTTTTAAAAATCAACCTAAATGTGCTAAAATCATGAGATATTTTTAATATACACTAAGAGTTCATCAATAATATGATAATTTCAAAATTTTCACCTTCTAGATGGATGAGATTCACATCCTTGGTCATATTATCTTAGTGAAAAGTTTATTAGTGGACATATATAAGTTTAATGTTATATTTTTTTGGGAGTATCAGAAAATGTTTTTGACATGAAGATTTTATTGGGGAAACATATATAATTTAGAAAATTCATATAGGACTTATCATTCACAGAAGAACCGCTATTATTATTAACAAATAAGGATGTGAAGTCTATATTTTACATTACATATGAGATATACTTTCATGATTAGAATGGGGAACTCACTTCCCAACTGGTCCTGATTCATCCAAATCCTTATAAGAACATCGCTATGTTTTATGATGTATCTGATATCAGTTTTGGAGAAATTATTATGCTACAATAGATATTAATGGAATATGTTTCAATACAATTGAATCCAATGAGTGGAACTACCATACACATTACCTCGAGTTAGCTATTGTTGTGAATTTCATTCTTTTTTGGAGTCACTATTTACATGGAGTGTGTAATTTGGTGTACAGGGACCAAATAATAGTCATGTATATGTTTACATATTGTAATATTAATTTGAGGCAATGTATGTGTATTTAATACCTATAGTATTTTGACACCGTTCATAACTACATGAATGAAGGGTGAAATTATGATTACAATGAACAAATTAGGATGGATCATATATAGGTAGTTATGGAGTCTAGTAGAGAGTGGTAGCATATGTCTTTATTCTATGAGATGTATTTTCATTTCTTGATGGACAATGCCATACCGTTATCTCATATATAAAAGTAAAATATTCTATTTTATGATGAGTGAGGAAGATAATGTTATATAATGTTGATGGGGTAGTCATATAGCATACCACAGTTGGGGAGGACCCGCCTACTAGTGGAACCCTAGGAGAGGATGGAAATCATTTTTTTCATTGTAATTTTTTGGATTTGAGATACATACATGAAGAGACGCCATAAATTATGAAACTCTATTGGGTAGAACTTTCCAACATTACCAAGATGAACTAAAACATGAATCATTAATAATTGTGGATCGAGATAAAATGAGGATAGATTTTATTTTAAACGAGGAGTTTCTATTGTCATTTAGTAATGAATGAAGTCATGTGTTTAAAAGGAATTTAATTATAGTGACCCATTCCTGAGAGGAAATTAAAAATATTGAAATATATTTTCACACAATATTTCTGACATCTCCGCAAGGTAGTGATGTGGTATATGTCTGTGTGGATAGGATCACAATGGTATCTCATTTCCAGATGATCATGAATACCTTCTCAGTAGATTTGTGTGTATATTGAATAATTGTGAGATAGTGTAACTTCATGTTGTTCCTCCGAATTCAGTAATGGATAAGGACACATAGTTTACATCTTGATTTTAGAATAGTTAACAATGGGATCATGGTACATAGGTTCTTCTAATCACAAAACACAACCCTCATATCTATGGCCTAACAGATCATACTATACATATTCTGGAAGACATGGTTAGATCATGTGTCCTAGATTTTACGGGATCTTGGTAGAAGAGAATGCCAATTTTTGGATTTATACTTCAATAATAGCTATCAAGTAATATACAGATGGAACCCTATGAGGCCTTGTGTGATATGCCATTCCAATCACCCTTCTTCTAGTTAGTTCCAAAGAGGATGTGTTTAATAGAACTCATCTCATTCAAGTGACTTTTGAAAAGGAGTAGTTGATACATAATAAATAGATTTTACATAGTCTAGAAATGCATCATAGGCCAATAACCATCAATTACCACTAGAGTTTGAGTTTAGGGATCACATATTATTATATATCATAGTGAGGAAGATACATTGATTTATTAATATGTAGTTAAATATTTCATCATGATATATCAATCTATTCATGATTCTATATAGAGTCAGTCTGATACCATATAGGTGAAATTAACTTAGAGGTATTGATCCATGCACAATGAAATTCATTTATATCAACTATGGAATTAATCCTATGATCAGTCTCATATAAGGCATCCATATCTGGTTTATCTATAGGATGATTCATCATTCTTTGAGCATGCTTTTAATATTGCTGATAAGAGAATGAAGGTTATTGGAGACTGGTTGGTTTATCTTGTAGGGGTGTTATGGAAACCTGATTGTTTATAAGATGGGACATAGGACATAGATTCTAAATTATGTTACTTGTGGTCAGAGTTGTTCCTAAGAGATTATTGGCATCTACTATAAGGTAATTTAGGGAATAATTTTTTCAAGTGGGGTCATTGTGAGATCTGTTGTTTTGATATGAGGTATGATAATTTTTTATTTTAACTCCTTGTATATTACCATTTTTAGTCTATAATGAGATCACTGGGGATTTAGTGGTACATAGGGCTTGATTAGTGCTTGGACGATCTATTTTCGGAAACATCAGTTGGTCCACATGGTTTGTAGAAACCCCAAAACAGAAGATTCCTAGTTATATGAAACCATGTGGGGCTAGACTGAGGGCAGCCAGAAGTTGTATTGTTTGAAGAAACTATCCATCCAGGGCTACATGCCCATCCAGAAACATTGATATATTTTTAATATTCATTCACCATGATTTATGAAAAATTTTAAAAACCATGGAAATAAACTCTATGAGGTCCCCATTTATGTTTAGAAGGATTCAAAACAATAGCATGGTTTGGCCTAACATGATTTTGAAGCATTTAACAAAGTTAAAATGTGGGAATTTATCTTTTTCACTTTATTTTCTAAAAACCCAACTTCAATTACCCACTAATCCCTACAGAAAACAATTCTACCCATTTGGAGGGCTTTATTGGACATTATACCACGATTTTATTTGATCCCTTCATATGAAGTCCAAATTGAACATTATTCGTAACATTTGATCTCCACTGTTAATTTATTGAATCAACTTGTGTTTATATTTGTTTAAATTCATATCGACAAATTTATTTATGTACAATGTCATATTACATTATACTTCGAATTTAATTCATTTTTAATTTTTCTCTGGACCTAGAAAAACTCAGTGTTTGATACTAGATTGGTGCTCTTATCATACGTATGGCAGGCCCTTGATACAATTTCACTTATGATTTGGTTATTTTATAAATTTTTCTATTTTCCCACATGTCAAATATAATTCCCCAACCCTATAAGACTGATGATGGTGAATTATTTCGATGCATTGTCATAATTATAAGGAATGAAGTCCTGAAGGACCGATCAGTTTTTTAGTCTTGTAAAATAGATTACATAGATGAATTTTACATGACAATTTATAACACAAAACACAACATAGATAATACTTTTAGAATGAAATTATTCTCCTAGATTAACCCTAGATATGAAACATAATTAACTTCTTGGAATCTTGGAAAAAATAAAACATAAGAATGTTGGGAAGTCAGATGCTCAGTAAGGGTAAATAATTCAGCGGAAGCTATAAACATTTAATTAAATATGTATAATAAATAAAAAATCCCTTTAAAATAAAACATGAACATTATATGGTTAAAATAATTCAAACATTACCATATAAACATTAACATGAATATTCAAATAATCGAATAATCACAGAAATAACTAATTTCATTAAGAGGGAATGCATAATGCCCGACATAATAACTACTATGTCCAGGACATATACCAAACCATTCTAAAATATCTTGTCGAGGTATGGTTCCAAGACACTATATTGTCTAATGAGATATATCGATTCATCGAGAGGCTATAGTGGGCCCCAAGTGTAACTTAATATGTCCAATGCATGCCACATATGAAAAGGGTGAAACATAACCTAAATATTTATATTAAATTAATATATGAAATTATAATACATTTAACATAAACTGTGAATGACATAAAAATACCACATCCACAGTCAAATATATCTAAAAACTATAAATACATTGTGGAATATTCTTTCATAACAAATAAACATCAATTAAACATAAAATCCAATAATAGATATTGACATAGATGAAATTAATACAAAAACTATTTGATTGAAATATATCTTTCTTTATTGAAAACATTTAAAAGTCACATAATTATTATAGAAGGCATTAATTTAAGGAATATCCTTATAATATTTTATGGAGAGCTTCAAAGCTATTATAAAAGTGAAAAATAGTCGTAGCCACTATATAAGTCATCAAAACATTCTTTCCATAATTTTTCAAAAAGGTCAAAAAATACCTTGTTTGGAAAAATATTGAACGATCCACTTCAAAAAAATTTATAAAAACTAAAAAAAGAGAATAAATGAATTTAAAAAATAGTCTAGGAAATAGTAAAAATGTTTTGAAATACATTTTTATGAAACCTATATGTGGTTGATAATGAGGTTCTAGTATATGCTTACATATAAAAAACCTCGGATAATAAATATATTGTAAAATTTACCCTTACCTTGTAATTTTATATATACTAGTGTACATTAACCATATGTATAATGGCTAAATAATTGTTAATAAATTTTACAATAACAACATACGTAAGTAGGATATCAGATATGATCCTCTAATATTGCTTTGTAAATAATATTTTAGTAGAATCATTGTTTCGGGTGTTAACAATTTTGTTTTACATTATATTTTTTGTTATGTAAGTCACCATTGTTATGGATAAAATGTATTTTATTGATATGAAGAATAGTATTATGTTTTTATAAATTATATTTCATTCATAAAATGAATATTATTCTTGAATGGTTAAAGTGGTAAACGATATCTCATCACGTTGTGGAGACGGTAAGATGTTCATGCACACAAGAAACAATATAATTCGATTGAAGATGAAATCATACGTAATTGGGTGGTATATTATATAAACATATTAACTAACATGTTATACATATTATTGAAATTAATTATAAACATTATTATATCAAATCAAAAATATGAATTTTTTAATAACAAACTAGAGAACGACGTGGAGACCATAAGTCGTTTCTATGCACGTGTGGTGACTTTTTCATTCATAAGATGGATTGAATAATGAATATGGTTATAAAATATTTTTAATAACATATCAGTATGTAGAAGATACATGAATTATTAATTAATTATATAAACAAAAATTAAAGAAGTTGTAGAAGAATAAAATAACTTTGAATGTGGTGATAAAATAATTACATCTTCTTTGGGTGCTTCCTTTTGATTTTAACAAAAGGGTGACATAGGTTAGTTTTTTGATCAATATAAGGGCTCTATAATTAATTGAGAGATGATGGGAGGATATTTGGGAAGGTCTTGGCAGATCCAAAAGTATTTTTATGTGTGAATTAAAATAAAGAAAGGTGAGCAGCACTTTAAGAAAAGATTTAAGTATTAATTTATTATAAATTTTTTTTTTGGGTTTTAATAGATCCAAATTTATTTTGATTCGAGGATAGGGTGGTATGGGTCTAAATAATCTCAACCAATAGGTTTTAGACATGTTTAGGTGACCATGTTATCCTCATCTTTAAGATTTAACTCTTAGTTATATTGTTTAACTTTTACTATATCTTCTTGTATTTCTATACTATATGGTCAATATAGTTACTATAAAATGAAAATAGAACCTAAAGTGGATTATGAATAAAATATATAATATTATCAAATTCATTTTTCCAAATTCTAGATTTTTAGGAATATTATATCATTTAATAAAAAAAATTTAAATACTTGTTTTTGTCAATTATGCCAGTATTTAGTATTTGGTATTTGTTAAAGTTCTCAAAACTTGATTACCTATAACAAAATAAATTTAATAAAATATAAAATTTCATATTCACCTATAAAATTGCTAGATTGTATCAAAAGATTTAATTTAAATTTATTTTAATATTTATAACATCATTTATTTTAATCCTTCATTAATAAGGTAATTATAGAATCATCATTGGGTCTTAAATAAATTTAATAATTTAAGGTCTAGAAATTACAAATAAAATACTAGGATGTATGAAATCTATTAATGTTTTTAATGTATATTTATAGTTGAATTTATCTTATGAATCAACTTATATTATAAATGGTTTAGTTATTAAAATTTGAATGTAACAATTATAAATCTTCATTAAATAAAATATAATGAATGTAGTAAACTCTTCCAAGTGGCTAAAAAAGGATAATATGTTTGTTCTATGGTTTATTTTTTTCAAAAAACATTTATCCAATAGAATCAGTACATGTTTTGGGGTTATTTAATAGTATTATAATATTATTTTTACATTTAATTAACTTATTTACTTTTTACCACGGTTAATAAAATTAAAAAGTTACTATTTACCAAAAACTATTTTCATCATATTGAACCAAATTTTATATATTTATAACAACCATATCTATCATATTTTTTAATTTCAATTCACAGAAGCGGTAAAATTATGTGTTACGCAAATTTGAAAATGTACCTAGAAGGTAGGTAAAAGACTTTAAAAATATCAATAAAATTTTAAATATGTAATCTTATTTTAAAATGACTCGAATGAATTAATCTAGACACATATTTGCATTATGTTTCTATTTTTACATTATGATAAATTTTAACTAAAAATAATTTTTCTAAATGAAAAATTGTTGTTTTAAGTACAATGCAGTATTTTTCATTATTCCATAAACACAAATTGTTTTCAGAGAAATACAAACAATTAACCCTAAGCTAATTTTGATATTCTGAATTCAAAAATGAATTTTATTTCCCCAAATTTATTTTTAGGAGTGTTTGAAATTAATTTTATAATCGTTCACTAGAATACATAATTAGTTTTCCAAAATATATAACCATTTTAAAAAAATTATACATTTCATTATAAATATGTTTTATTGATATAAAGGTATAAATATAATTTAATGTTTATTTGTTACTATTCATATTAAAATATGTAGTTGATAAATAAATACATCATTTAAATAATTATAATACTAATGTGTTGTTTCGTAGAAATTCAATCTTGCGTATAATGCAAGACAAGTCATTGTTTCAAGCAATATAAGCTTTTAAATTTAATTATGGAAATAAATGTACTATGAAATATTGATCTGTTATATTGTACCCTCTTTTAATAAATTAATTCCTCATTATTTAAAATTTTTCTTCAAAAATAAGATTTTGAAAATAGAAAATGCCTTTTTTGAAACCACCCATTGAAAATATGCTTAATAATGTTTATCCGTAATAATATAGAAAGGGAAATGAAAAATCCACCACCAAATTAGGATTTTAAATACAATTACATTGGTGTAAATTATAGAATCATAATTAGAGGGAAAATGTAAATATTTATAGGGAGTGATTGTGGTCATCAGTCACAAACAAGTGAATAAAAAATAAAAAATTGTGGGCCTCAAATCCATAAATCTATGATTATTTAAAATAACATCGATTCAAAAAATTATTTATTACGATAACATATTTTTTTAGAAGAATTATTTTGAAGAGTAGTTGTTAATTTACTATCAAGGTAAGAACTCATGAAAACATAATTGATTTCATTACATGTCATAATCAAAATCTATTCATTTGGTTGTTCTTAGATCTATTTTCACTTCATCTGTCACACTAGGAAATTAAGTGGATTGTATCATTCCTGAAATGTTTTATGATCATTCGATCTATAAATAAAATGAAAGGTCATTCCATTTTTCTCACCTAAAGTGATAGAAGAAGTTATCACATATTCATATGTACACATATAGAAAGATAATATATTAATCTAACCAAAATCAACTGGATTATAAATTATACTATCCAATAGTGTATAACCTTAAAATCATTCCAAAAACTGAAAATCTAAAACTTTAGAAAGAGGCTAACTAAATATGTTTAGGATTTATCTCAAATATCTCATAGGGATTTTATTGGGTTTCACATTCCAAGCATGTGAAGACCATCATCATGTATTCTCTTAAGTCACGATAATAACCTGAATTATCATATAACCTTATTGAAAGCATGCATGATTCCTTATTCCATAAAATAGTGGATTATTCCATATGTCCCAAAAAGTTGTACAATCCATCCAAGATATCATAATCCTCTTGTCGAAAAATCCAAATCAGTTCTAAAAAAATATGCTTCATCCAAATTACTTATTCAAATATAACATTGTTACACTAACTTATGGGACAAATGAAGGGTCATATTTACCTTAATAATATGTTCTCAAAATATAATCTTACCCATAAATAAATTTTCTTGCCCTTTATAAAAAGTCAACATGTTATTGAAAATGAATAGAGAAAAACATAAATTGAACACTCCTTATAAAATTCACTTATACATAATTCATGGATCCAAATATCCAAATAGCTTAACCCTTCCTATTTAATGGTTGTCATGGAATGAGTTCTTCCTTGTTTTAGAGGTAGATTCTTATGTCCGACCATTGAGTTGGTTAATTACCAGAATATCCATAGATGATACACGGGACTCCATAATAATAGGCCACTCTATGACCTTTTTTCCCATAGAGATAGCCTCAACCCCTATATTTTATCTATTAATCATGATTATTCTTCCCTTTAACTGGAAATTTATGAAACCAACTCTTCATTCTTATACACATATTTAAATTTAAACATTTATAAATCTTCATATTTTTTTTACGAAATGTGTTCGGAATTTCATCAAAGAGAACATTGTTAACTATATATCGTTTTAAATTATTCAGAATAATCACAATATCATTCTCTCCTATCATTATCTGATTTTTTCACATAAAATCACCATATTTTCCATCAAAATCAATGTTAATCCAATTCCATCTGGTTTCCTCCCTTAAATAAGACTATAAATCATAGGTTACGAAACAGATATCATTGAATAAAAATAAATTATCAGGGGATGGTATTTTCAATCTATAATATCAATGGTTTAATACATGGTTTTCCATGATCGTTACAAAAATTCTAGGGGGTTATTCCATACTTATCCTCAGTGTCAATCTGAGGGTTATGATGCCTAATCTATGTTTTCAAAATTTATTTCCATGGTTTTTTCTACTCTTTATATGATACCAACTATAATGCATGTACCGTAGATGCCTGAAGCCAGTGCATTAATTTACTACATAAGCATGAAAACAAGGAATCAAGTATCGAAGGATATATCATTTTATCAATCATGGAAAATTGATTACATACATGAATGTTACATTACACTATCTAACTTAAAAGACATCATAAATAATCTTTTGATAATTCCATTTCTCCCCTAGAATTACCATGCATATCAAACATTATACACATCATGGCATCTTTGGAAAATAAAATATAAGAAAGGGGTGAGCTCAGATGCTTAGTAATAGTAAATAATTCAACGAAATCTATAAAATATTAAAAATATATGTATAATAAAAATTGCAGCCTTTTAAAAATAAAACATGAACCTAATATGGTAAATATAAGAAAAATATTTCCATATAAACACGTAGTTGAATATTTTAAGTCAAATAATCACATTTAATAACTAATTTTATAATGAGGGAATGAATAATGTCAGAAATAATAACTACTACGTCAAGTCTTAATGCCAAGACAACTCGCAAATATTATATTGAGGCCTTGTTACAAGATACCAGTTTGTCTCATTAGACCTACTGATGCATCGAGGGGAAATTGAAGGCCCCACCTGTTACTTAATGATTATAATAAAAAAAATGGATCGGAAGCATGATTGAAACTAATATTGTAAACATACCTTGTTCCACTTGTTGTAAATATTTTTACAATGGTCATACTAGAATCAAAAATATTATCCTATATAAATATGCTCTTCAATATAGGATGACATGGAGTTTCATTATTAATAACTCTTATTCCATGTCTTTTCTCAATAAAATATTCATTAAAAAGATTAATAATGGAAATTTGAGCTACATCACTTCATCTATTTGGCCATCCATTAGAAAATCCTTCACCAACAATATGAAAAGTTATTGATGTATGGTTAATATTATTTCCTCCAATAATTTTTTCTTGAAAAATGGACTATTGTTTCTTTAATCTCCTTGCTGCCTCCCAATTTACATCCTCATAATACCAACAACACCATTACATATTTTTTAATTCTCATGACATCAACATTCCTAAAAATATTTTCACATTATTGATAATTATCTCTTCTCTAGCACTGACTATGTCCTCATTTAAGAGCCAACTTATAATGTTTTTCTTGATTCCAAAAGCTTTTACAATTACAATTTCATAAATTCTCATTATAGCTCATGTTTTTTGAAATCATTTAACAAACCATTGATCATGACTAGGATATGTACACTTGTTTGGCGTTTTTCTCCTAACAGTTCCCCATTGATGTTTTTCTACAATATTTTGGGATTAATCTTTTCTCTAGATATCAACTATGAAACCAAAATAGAGAGGATGATAATAATTGGTTTCTATCATGTGATACATCTACAACTATATGGAATTATATTCTTGATATTTTTGATTGAATATGCTTACTTCTTGTTTTTATCAACTCTATATTATCAGGCTATGTAGATTTTAAATCTTCTCAGCAAATCAAGAATCTTTTTTTGACTATAGTTTTTGAGAACCTCCATGTGATCTGGTACGATAAGAATAATATCTGTTATTAAAAATAATCATTTGTGCTCAATGATGGTAAGGATTGTAATCTCATTGCTATCTGGGTTGCTTCCTCGATTTAGAAATCTTATTGTGATAGCATTGTTGGTGACATTGAAATCCTACACCCACATTGGATTTTTGGATAATACAGACAGCTTCGTTTTACCCTTGAGGTATTCTAGAAATCTCTACATTTAGGATGTATCAAAGTGATTTTCGATGGTGCATCTAAAGGAAACCCAGGAATGAAAGGATGTGGTGTTATATTAACAGACTATCTTGAATTATGTCATGAATGCTTCTTGGGTGGATGTGGTAAGATCTCATCTTTGGAAGCAGAAAATATGGTGTTCATCCATACCGTTGACTTTTCAAAACAAAAGGTTTGGAATAATGTTTGGTTTGAAAGATTAAACTGATATTGTACAAGAAATATGGCAGGGGTGGTTCATCTTTCCCAGCTGCTTACTTCTCGTTGGATTAATTTCATTTCATTGCTCAGGGAAATTAAATACATTTCCACTCAAGCCTGTTGTGAAGTGAACATGGTTGCAGATAGTCTTTCAAACTAGGGATTCAACAAAGAAATTACATGGAAGGATGATTGGCAGGATGATATTATTTCTTATAATGATAATGATTGTAAAAAGATTCCACCATTCAGACTCATGTAATTTTATTTTTTCTTATGCAGTAAATTGTGCCTTGGTGTTTGACTCTCCCACCACCTTCCCAAAAAAATAAAAAATGTTATTACATTAATCATTAACTGTGAATGAAATTAAAATAAGACATACACTATCAAACATATAATAAAACGGTCAAAACAATATGGAATTTTTTATCATAATAAATCAACTTCAATTAAACATAAAATCCCACAATAGATGTTGAGATAAACGAAATTAATAGAGAAACTATTTGATAAAAATATCCCTTTCTACTTTGAAATCAATTAAAATATTATAATTATAAAATATATTATTTATTATAAAAATATATTTATAATATTGTATGTAAATAATAAAAGGTGTTATAATGGAAAAAAATATCCACACCACCCATTTTAGTTAAAAATAATTCTTTCCTTAATTTGTAGAAAAGGTCATAGAGAACCATGTTTGGAATACAATGGGAAGATTCATTTAATAATATTTTATAAAAATTAAAACAGTGGTATAAATGACTTTAACCCATAGTCTAGGAAATCATATTTTTTTTGAAATTAATTTTTAAGAAACTTGGATGTTGATGATAATGAAGTCCCAATATATACTTGCATATAAAAAACCTGATATAATAATGAGATTGTAAAATTTACCATTTCCTTGTACATTTCCTTTTCCAAGGGTATATTAAGATCCTTTATAATGGTGAAATAATTTTTATGATCATATATAAGAACTATATACTTAAATATTATATCATATATGATCCTCTAATATTGCATTGTTAATAACATTTCAGTAGAATTATTGTTTCGGTTGTTAACAGATTTGTTTCCCTTTATATGTTCTATTACATAATTCATGATTTTTATGTATATGATGTATTTGATTCATATCCAGAATAATATTATGTTTTTCAACATTATTTTCTAATTGTCAAATGAAAATTATTCTTGAATTGTTACGATGGGGAATGAAATCTCATCGGGTCTTGGTAATGGTACTTCGTATGTATGTATGAGAAAAAATATCATTCTATTTGTGGTGAAATAGTATAAAATTAGATGGTATAGTATATATAAATAATAATTAACATGTTATATTTCTTATTTATATAATTTATAATTATTATTATACAAATAAACATAATGAAGTGTTGAATAACACACTACACAACAACATGGAGTCTATAAGTCATACATACGCACGTATGGTGAGTTTATCCTTCATAAGATGGATAGAATAATAAATATGGTTGTACCATATTTATAACAACATCTCATTATGTATAATGTAATGGATTTATTATTTTATTATATAAATTAAAAAACTTGGAAGTGGAAGAAAAAAAGAACATAGAAAGATGTGATAAAATAATTACCGCTTCTTAGGGCGTTTTCTTTTTTATTTGAACATAAGGGCTCCTTAGGTTTCCATTAAAATAATGTTATGGAATCTAGGTTGATGTGAGGGAATTTGGGAAGAGATTTGGGTAGGGTTTGACTGTGCTAAATGGCTTTGGATGTGTGAATTAATTGAATGGCAGGTTCCTTTTGTAAGAGAGGTGAGGGTCACTTTAAGAAACGTTTGAAGAATTAAATTATTTTAAAATGATTCTTAGTTTGAAATAAATAAATATTGATAAATTTCAAGGCTAAGGTGGGGATGACTCTAAATACTTTCAAATAATACTTTTTAGACATGTTTAGGTCACCATATTTTCCTTATCGTTTATATTTAACTATTAGTTAAATAGTTTTACTTTTACCATGTCTTCTTTATTTTTATACTACATGATTAATATATTTACTATAAATTTCCAATGGAACCTAATGTGGCTCATTAATGAAATTTCTAACAATATCTATGTAATTTGGACAAATCCTATATTTTTTGCAATATTACATTATTTAATAAAATATTATTTATTTAAAAAACTCATTTATGTCAATTTAGACACAATTTAGTATTTGGTGATTGTTAAAGTCATAAAAAATTGATTACAACGAAAAAAATTCAATAAATCAACCCCAACATGTCATACTAACCTATTAAATTCGTTAATTACATAAAAATATTGAATTTATATTTATTTTAATATTTATAACATCATTTATTTTAAAAAAAAATTTACTAAGGTAATTACTACATTATCATTGTGCCATAAATTAAATTATTTATTTTAAATCTACAAATTATATATAAACTACTATGATTTAGGAAATCTTTTTATATTTCTAATGAATATTTATATTCAAATTTATATTATGTATAACCCTATATAAAAATTATTTTGTTATTAAAATTTGAATTTAAGACTTTTAACTCTTCTCTAAATAAAATATAATAAATGTTTAAATCTATCCCATGTTGATAAAACATGATCATATTTTTTCTCTATGGTTGAATTAGTTCCAAATCCACTTATCCAATAGAATTAGAACATTTATTGGGGTAATTTTATGTCATTATAATATTATTTTTAACATTAAATACCCTATTTACTTTTAACAATGGTACATACAATTCAAAAGTTAATATTCCCCAAAAAAATTAATCATATTGAACAACATTTTACTTAATGATGGCAACCACATATATCAAATTTTTGAATTTCAATTAATAGAAGAAGTAAAATTATGTTTTATTCTAATTTGAAAATTTTATTTGAAGGTTGGTGAAATACTTAAAAAAAGTTCAATAAAATTATATATATATATATATATATATATATATATTACTATAAAATTATTCCAATTAATTACATTTGAATAATATCGGTATAATTTACCATTTTTTATTTTAAGATAAATTTAAATTAAAAATAATTATATAAATGAAAAATATAAATTTTATTTACTATGTATTATTTTTCATTTTTTGTAAAAATTAGCATTTTATTTAGAAAAATACAAACAATTCACACTAAGCTAATTTTGATATTCTAAAATCAAAAATGAATTTTTTTTACATATTCAATATTTATGAGTGTCTAAATTTATTTTTAATTTTTTTAAAAAGGACATAAATAGTTTTCATAATAATACAACTATGTTAACAAAACATATACAATTCATTAAAAATTTTATTTATTAATAAAAAAATAATAAATAACATATAAATTTTTTTTGGTTACTATATATATTTCAATTTTTAGTTGATAAATAAATATATCTTTTAAATAATTATAATACTAATGTGTTGTTTCGTAGTAATTCAAACATGCATAAAATGCAATCCAAGCCAGTGTTGCATGAAATATAAAATATTAATTTACTTTAAAGAGATAAATGTACTGTGAAATCATGGGGTGTTGCATAAAACATTCTCTAATGTCCCCTTAAATTTATTTAACACCATGATTTAATTGTTTGAAAAATTATTTTGGTTTCCCACTTAGTTCAATTTTATTATAAGAATTTGTTAGACACAACCTAGTCCACCATTGAGATGTGTCTTTCTATCTTCCATATTTTATACCACCCCTTTTTGTTAGTGTAAGCTCACCACATTTTTAGGGAGATTAATATTATGAATTGAATTGAATGAATTATAATTGGAATGTTATTCTTGTTTTTCATGTCATTACATGATGTTAATTGATATTACTATTTTAACATAAAAAGTGGAAATGGGTAGGATGGAATCCAAAATTATGAAATGAATATTGATATTTTTGTTAAATTTATAATGGTAGTAGATACCTTAGATAATATCATTTTATTTGGATTCCATTAGATGTTCTGGAAATTTATAATCCATAGATAGTTTTTATATTTTTAGACTATTTGGACAAGTTTACACCATAGATTCCATTTCCATGGGATAACAAGGGCCTTGATTGCCCTTGGATATGGATTTCATGGACTCTTCTTGGAAAGTAACTTTTCACAGGATCCTGGAAATCCACCTTAATATTTATCGAGCTTTTAGAGAGGTGATCTTAGGACTCGATGATGATTCCTTTGTGTCCAATACTATAGATCCATCCATTTATGTCTGAACACTAGATTACATGACATGGTCATTGTTAATGTTATACATCTAATTGCATGGAATATGTTAGTGTCTATATTATACACATGATTAAATGGTGTTGGTGATGTGTATATTTCTGTTATGATTTAATGATTTCCCAAATATGGGTATCAGATTCCATTTTTTAGAATAGATGGTATCACACATTATTTATATGGTTTATATATACCTGTGTTTATGTGGAATGATTATTTTTCAAAAGGGGGCATGTTATTGTATATAGGATTACATATGATTTAGACACTTTTCTAACATTACTATTTTTTTTATATATTACACACTGCTTTTGAATATATTAAACATACTAGATTTGTTATATACACTACTTTGGGTACCATATTGAGTGTCTTCGCACACCCTTTTTAGGAAATCATTGTTTAACTAGATAGTATTTATGGATAAAAGTATGTCATAAGTAAATTAATTATTATATGATATCAAAAATGATCATTTTTTATGATCAGCGTAGCAATGGATAAGGATAATCTTGTGATACTATCCTGAGATAGTTCTTTTTTATTCATTTTTGTGTTTTGATACATGTATTATACTATGATTCCTATTTCCATGTACTGCCTACCATTTTTTATAGATATATGAAACTTCATCATATTCAATATTACACTAGTTTGGTAATATTATTTATTATTATATTCATGTGGATAATCTTTATGGTGTTCAGTTATTTGTCTTTATTATTCTTCTGCTGATTTATTTATTTGAGATATTATGGTGTTACTTTGAACAATAGGATTTTTTCTTTCTATTTTACGACATCAAACCCTCGCTACATTTGGGAGGCCTCTATAATACATGGTAGCATTCTTTGTTCTGCATGACCCACTGATTCAAGGTGTATTTTAGTGTCACTCTAGTCAATAAATGTCAAAAATGATGCAAAAAAACCAACGAAATGCAATTCAATGACCATATCCATTCTAGTTTAATCTTTTCATATATTTAACAACCTCTTAGATATCAATATACATAATAATATTTGGAAATACATCCCCATTTATTTTCCAGTCAATATCCATCTCTAAATATGGGAATAACTACTAAATTTAGATATCATGTTTGGATAAAACCAAAATGGATATGCAGAAATTGAATATATAAAAAAATAAAAAAAATAAAAAAAAATACATAGAATCAAATAAGGATTTATAATCTGGGAATAAATCCTATATATCATCAACACATTACACATAGTCAATAATATTTCAGGAAAATTAGTATTAATCCACTAAAATAATATAATATCACATTCATCCCAACATAATTTTGAAGCCAACAAATAAGGTTATCATTTTAAATAACATCACCACTTATAATAGAAAATATAATACAATTTTAGATGCAAAAATATTTTAATGCTCAAGAAAAAATTAATATTATTTAATATTGATAAAAACTACATGCAACATGTCCAACATGATTGGTATGAACACATTCATCCATTAATACTCAATACAATAATAAATATTTTTCATTACCATTAGAATAAAATAATTAATTCATAAGAAAGATAAATATTTCCAAATATTATTATTATAAATTATAATGAAATGTTAAACATTCTAAGACATACATTAAAATAAATTATTTTAATCTTTAATATTTTTTAGGAGAATAAATTCACTACGTAAAATATCTTCCATATATTTCTATAAAAAACGAGTCTTCATTTTCAAACATATCATAAATGTTTGCATTAATAAAATCCATTTCATAGTAAAACATAAAATAACTATAAAAAATATATTAAAATAACATATATATAATTCTCATATGTGGAACAAAATACCCCTTAAATTACACAAATTTTTAGTTATTATCTTTCTATTAGATTAATTGATTATATATTATAAATGAAAATCGAGACACGATAAATATATACTCACACATAAGACAATAATGACATGTTTTTAAATCCATTATAATCATGAATCATTTCCCGAACACATAATACAAATAACAATCGATGAACTAGAGAGTTTGAAATTTGTTTTTAACATCAGGATCTTCCATGGAAACTCAAATCACATTGTCCTCAAATTCCAGTAGTTGTTTGATGGTGGGACGATTGAACTGAATTATTCTGAGCATGTTTTCCATTACATTTCTTTTATAAATGATAAAAACATGGGGTAAATAATATATGGTAATATATACTAAATCTATGAAAACATTACTAGTTTATATATGTGAATCCCACACATGGAGTATCTCTCATATAATATAGACAATTCATTTCATTTTTAGTTTAAACCTGAATAAAAAAAGTTAGTCTTTGACACATATCGTAATTAAAAAAGCATAAACTATTGTTAATAATTCATTTTTGATAATCATGAGGATTAATAAAATTTTATAACTGTTGAAATTCATTACAATCAATGTGAATGATAACATGGTCTAGAGAACAAGATTTAATTAATACCATTTTTGCGATCCATAACATGATAAAATGTAGGATTTATTTAATTTCTTAAATAACATTATTTTAGTTAATGATATGATTCATGAAAATATGTGGGGCCATAGGGGTGTCCTGGGATAGGTAAATGTAAATTGAAGAAATATTTCTATTCATTTCATAATATATGGTTGTAAAATGCATAGTAGTGATATTGTTTCATATCCTATGGACCATACATCCTGGAAACCCCTTCAGAGAATGTGGGTTCATATCCACATCATGTTTTTTGAAACTATTCTAGTGGCCTAGCAAGAACTTGTTCCCCTTCCCCCGTTAGACAGACAGTGTCATACGCTTGGCAAAGGGATTTCCAAACCATGAGTCCAATATGATTTCATCTATAAAATAAGAGAAATTAATATTGGGATATGTATTATTTATGTATAATTAAACGGTTTAATACTTTATTACTTCTAACAAATTTAATAGTGTGAAAATCATTCTCCAATGATTTCTATACATAAATATTCTTCAATTAATAGTAATTTTTTATAATTAGGGTTATGAGTCGATGCACTAGGTAATAAAAACTTTGATTTGTTATATTTTTCTAGATATATTCTAGTTGAAGATATTCTCCCCATATGAATCCTCAAAGGCCACATTTTTTATAGAATTTTTTGTTTCGGTGATGAAGGCTATATAGTTCAGATCAAGGAATATGGTTGTGAAAGTACATGCCATTGAGCATGAGGTAGGTGGTCTATAGGCCTTCTCTCGTAGTCTTGATATTATTCAAGTGTATGTGTTTGTTATAACAAGATTTTTTATTGTTAATTTTATTCCTCAATTAAAAGCATTAATATAATGAAACTACATGTGGTGTGAAACCATTCACTGACCCATGTGGGTCTGTTGATGATATTGAAACTGGGTTTAGGAAAACCCATGGGGTGTTCCATGCTCTTGAAAATAAGGAAAATGGTTAGGAAAGAGACATTATGGGGTTTATGTAATTTAAACATTTTTTTGTATGTCTATCATGTCAATATGGTATAATGATTGTATATCTTAACATGAATACGTTATATAGGATATATAATGATTATGTGTCAATGTGATAATGAGTTGTAGGGGTAATTATATGTTGTCAAATTATTGAATGTATGGGTAAAGAATGGGTTATAAATCGATAGGAAATTGGAAATTTTGTGGAATTGTATTAGAAATGTAGATGAATGAAATGATATAGATATATAATTGAAAATATTAAATAGTTCAGGTATGGAAAATAGTTTAAGGTAGATGTTGATAAAATTGTTATAGGTGTTGGTCATGGTGTTCCTCACCATTACAATGTCACTGGTTATAAGGGGCCTCATTAAGGGATGGGTGTGACTCATGTTGTTCCACAATAGGGAAATGATGTTGTTCATTTTGGTCGATATAGAGTAATGGTTGTTGTTCATGGAGTTCCACCCCACAAAAATGATTTTTTTCATTGTGTTCCACATATTATTTCAGGAATTTCACTCAGGGAATTCTGCCTCTAGATTTTGGAACCATAGAATGTTGATCCACAGTATATATATATATATACATATTTCATTTTTTACTGAAATATTTATTTACCATATTTACATACAATATTAATTTGGTAATTTCTCCCCACATACTTTTTCAGATCATCACTGAGGGTCGAAATACCCTAGAATATGGAGAGGTATTCTGGATTTCATGTGTTACACTAGCACAGGGCATCCATTTCTTGGCACCCAGGTTGGGGAGTTTCAATGTTGTTTGAAAATATGTTTATTTTATGTATATATACAATTATTTAATGTTATATTTGGACTATGTTGTCTCATTCATTTTCAATGTTCTCATGCTTTGGATTATTGGACCAATGTTCAAGGTAATCCCATCTATATATGGTGGGATTATCATTCTCTATGTTCCCTTGTAAAAGATGAATGTAATTTATCATTTTTTGATAAACCAATTCGATGATGATAATGTTTTCTGATGTTTCAGTCTAGGATGATATGTAATACGACATAGGTATTATTTAATCATTTTAGGAACTAGTGAATTTTTGTGACATGCCTCACAATAGAGAAATATAGGAATGAACAATATGGTTGTGTTATGAGAATGATATAATTTCTATTTTATTTTGTGGTTTTAAGAAAATGGATAATATTAATGGAGGTTATAATTGTTCAAAAATAAAATAAAGAGAATTAAAGTGGTGACAATGTTGTTTTATAAAAGCCTATTTTTTTTAAATATTGGTTACCCTATGTTATATGTGGACCAGGATATGAATGGTGGTGGGTAGTGATGGGTTTAGGATTCTTCTATTCAGTTAGTAGATTCTGTGTTTTTTTAGATATGTCTTGATGTGATCCTTTTTATACAATATATGTAAATTTTATTTTATGTGTATTGAGGTATGTGTTTTTTATTGTTTATAGATTCCACAATGATGATATTTACCTATGTGCTGATAGGAGTAAATCATAATGAATGATCCTTCAGTAGCCATATTGGAAACTTTTTTTCTTCTAAAAAATGTTGGAAGATATTTATCATAATAACTTCAATTATTTTATGTTGTTTATATAGAGAGACCCATGGTGGGAATAAACGACTATATTTTACATGACAATAGTATTTTAACTATAATACCCTCTAATGTTTTCTAGTTAATGTTAACCAAGGGTTAATGTGTTATTTTATTGAGTCTATCCAAATGATTATGAGTCAAATATATAATCCAACTTTGAAGAATGTTAATAAATACCTATATACAATGGGAGACTATGAATTGATTGGTGATTATTTAGGCATATGGAGAGATATTTGAGAGTATGTCATGGGTGAACCACTATCAAAAGTTCCTAGAGAACATTTACCTTGAGACCCTAATTAATGGAAAGATAAATAATTAATGTGATTGAAATATTAGGGTTTGTTTGCGATGGATTATTCAAGGTCATAAACAAACCAAAAATGTTTGTCTCAGAATTTTATAGGATATTTGGATGTTATGGACATATTTTTTTCAAGATTTACTATGATGTGAGACCACATCCCTGCTAAACATAATTATTTTCATGGGATTTTATGTGTTAGTGGCTAAGGCATTCATATTTGAGGGGAACCCAATGAATGATTAATTTGGAGGCTAGACAATTTCAATTGGGTGATCCTATGGTGAATCTTCTAGTTTTTGGAAGAATCATTATGAGAAAATCCACTAGGATGGTAGTAGACCATATAACCAGGTGAGAGAATCTTCCTCTCAAGGAGGTAGTTTGGTAAACTACATCAAGGGCAGTAGTCCTTCTCATTTGAATAGTTAGTACCTTTGGACACTACTGTATATTTTTGGAGTAGGAAGAAGTATTTCTAGATGTCATGCATGATACCTCAGTATATAGGTGTTGATGGATGTTCTAGACTAGTACAAAGAACCTATATGGCATGATCGTCCCTATATCAGTTACACATTTGGAGTTCCACCGAACACACTAAATAAGGTGAAAGGAATGGTTATTTGGGATGATAGAATATATATTAGCAGTGATGTATGATATAGGGGATCCAGTAAAAGCACATGGTATAGGTACAGGACACATGCTTGTAGTTCATCCTGTAACTCGGGCTGGAGAGGATGGATGATAAACTATCGAATGAATAAATATTATTTCTTTCCCAGATTATATTTCTTAATTTGATACAACAGCATCACACTCTTTTTTACCTTTCCATTTTGTATGTGGTTTTAATCTGGAAATGGATAAATTATATGGAAATAATTTCAATCAACACCCAATTGGGGGTTCTCATAGAACGTGTCCATCAATATAAGAAGTCTTACCTTGAGGATGGTGGGTAATGTATTATTTGGTAATTTTATGTTAATGAGATAATTGTTTCTAGGCTTATTATGATAATAGAAATAATGGCTAAATTATATAATCATTTTTATTGTTACCAAATGAGTGTTATCTTCACATCCCTAGAGGGCGAGACTTGTGTTTACTATGGGGAATGGGATATCTCGAAATTCCATACATGGAAAGTTCATCCGATAATGCGTGAGATCATATCTAAGGTTTTGAGCCTCTTTCTTGATAATGAGGGAGTGGGTAATGTTTCATTTATTCCAATAGTGTTTCAATTCCTTGAAATGATGCTACTATACATCTTAGGTAATCCACATAATAGAGAGTTTTATTTCATTATTAAGATGATTCTTGGGGATAATACCATTTATATTCGACCATACAGAATGGAAACAATAGAACTCTTAGAATATGGAATGTAGTTTGGGGAGTTATAAGATCATGTATTTATCAATCTGGGTATATTACATTGGGGTAACCAAGTATTTTGTTTTTCTAAGAAAGTGGGAAGAACATCATGGTTATAAAATGATTATTGGTAGTTGAATAGGATGAAGGTTATGAACTGATGTCCTCATCCATGTTTTTTATGATCTCTTCTTATACACAAGGTCTGATTGTGTGTTATCAATCATTGATTTTGGATCAAGGTAACAACATCTAATGGTGATAATATCGAATATAACATACAATTATGTTATAGGTAGATATAATTTGTATGAGTATTTCATAATTTCATTATATCATAATAAGGATCCTTCTATCATTATGGGTTTGATGAATGAAATCATTCAAATATACTTGGATAAGTATCAAGTAATTTTTTTGAGTACAACTTTTTCTACTCTCAAACACATGAAAATAAACCAAAAAAATAAATTAATCTAGATTACAATGATAGAGTATCAACAAAACACCAAGATATCAAAATTCCATTCATGTATCAACATGTTATATTTCATAGGTCACATCATCTCAAAAGGAATGCATTTCATTGGACATAGTAAAGATAGAAGTAGTGGTATGTTGGGAGAACACTAATATGTTTTTTGATATTTGATTCTTTTGGGTTTAGAGTGTTATTACCAGTGGTTAATAAGTAACATAACTCATTTTACAGTTCCACTGTATGTTTGGAACAAGAAGACTAAATGTTTTGAGTGCTCTAAAGCATATGAATTTTTTTTCACATGAATGATGTTCATTTGGAAGAAAAATTTATTCCTTGAATGTATATAGGTATTGTCTTTAAGTCATTAATTATACTATTTATACTAACATAAGTGCTTTAAATACATATATTCAATTGATGTCTTAAACCTCCATTAGGGGAGATGGGTTGAGTACACAATTTAATTTTTTTCCTTTTATAATCCTAGATAGTGAGGAGGGTAACAAATGTTGTTGATGGTTTCAGTCAGTTGAAATAGACTTTGGTGATCCAGAAGTCTAGTTCTATGTTGATTATTATGGAATTGTTTTCCATGAGGAATTTATGTGTTCTGGGGGAACAGGAATAGACAACAGTTTTGTCATAATCAGTTGATCCCACAAAATGTGTGCCAGGTTTAGGAGAACCATTGTGAGGACCTAAAATATCTAATGTTGAGAGATAGTTTAAACCTTGGGGGGACTTAACTTATAATTGGACCATCAATTATGGTGAGATAATAATTTTTTTTGGGTTATTCTATTCCGCCTACTTGGGTGACTAAAGAGTAGATGATAATGTTTCATGCCTCTAAGTAATTTTGTCACCCTTGTTTAACCAAAATGTATTCTAATTTATGTTTTAAATATTTGTTTCCCATAAAGATAAATGAGATTTTAGGTTTTTAACATGATGCTAACCCACTGAGTAGGTGAAATTTTGGCATCGAAAACCTAATGGAAATTTATTGTTTTCCCATTATGGAATCCATGCGGGTGATGATAACATGGAATTTGTGGTTAGAACTCTAAGGAGAATCAATAGAATGAAGTAATATTGGTTTTTATACATAGATATTTCATATATATCATTTATTACCAATTTGAGAATGTTTTACCATCATTTAATTGGGTTATATGTATTTAAGAGAGATATTATGTTGTTTCAAGGTTCTACAGAATATTATTTCAAATCATGATCTGTTTTTCACTTCATTCTTTAAGAAAGGGTTGCATAATTTTATTGATACTTAGGTGATTCTGAGTAAATATTTTCACCTATATATAAAATAGAAAATATATTATACTATCAATGTCATATAAAAAAATTAAGGGGAATGTGTCATGTATTTTCCAGGGACTTGGGAGAAATAATTAAATCTTGTATAATTTCCCTTTAAAAATCTTTATCAAGAAATGATCTAGATAGAACCACATGAGGTGCTCTATGGTATGTCATATAGAAGATTCATAATGGGTATATGTAAATGAATTATATTTATTTGAATTTTTTCGTCTATAAAATATATTATATAATTTTAGTTGATATGAAATTATAAGGATTTGAAAAAATATATGAAGAATTCATATGCTAACCAATGTCCATTGACTCATGATATTATAGTGGGTGGATATGTGTTCATTAACGTGTTATAGGGATTGGGAGCCATCGTATTTTAAAATATAGACTATTAGTTTCTAGGAATGTGGGACTATTTAGGATTTTAGAGAGTATATGATAGGTTTCATGATAATTTGAACGTCCACAGTGGTATTCTGGTGTGCACTTTGTTTTTCATTTGCCACACCACTGTTATTATCACCATAAACCATGAAATATGATATATTATAGTTATTTGGATCTTTTGGCTTATTCCTACATTATAAAGAATATATTTATTATCGTAGATTATTGTATGAAAGATATTCATGCTATGATAATACAATTAGTCTGACTGCATTAGAAGGATGGCCACATTCAGGAGGAAACCTGGAGATTAAAAAAAGAAATTTTGGACTAATATCCAAATTCCATAACCATATACACTTAGTGATTCATGTGAATGATGATCAAGGATTATTTTTTATAAGATAGAGATGTTCTATGATTACGACATTCATATGAGGCACATTACAATTATTTTTACTACCATTAATGTTTGTTAAATGAATTTCTTATCAATAATATGAGTCACTTTGTAAATGTATTATGGTATTTGGATACTAAAATAGTGTAAATGTGGCAATCTACTACATCGAACAAGTTTGGCATATGGATTTTAGTAATTGTCTATCGTGACCTTCAAGACCATGAGGCTTCGCCACCCCCTTGATAAGAGGTCGGTGAACAGCCACCACATGGTTTTGAAAACAATACAGGATGCCAATACAACACATGGGTAATAGACGCCTGTTATACAGATGGTTATATAAGTTTCCACAAGGTTTGTAAAACCTTATGGCCAGACCATGTGCCTATTTAAAATTGGGTATATTCTCATCCCCCGTGGAGAATTAAGGATTTATACCTCAATCATCCTTCATTCCTTCTCTAGAGTTCAATGCTGATATAAAATTTCTCCCATGATTCTCATGGGATAAATATCATTTAATTCCATGGTGGTTTAGGATATTTTTGGTTTCACATTAAAGTACTATGTATGTATAAGACATTGATTACTTCTATATTTTTGGAAGAATCGTGGATTAGTGTTTTCAATCCATCAAAATCCAATAAAACCATGATTCTATTAAATTATTTGTTTTGGAATTAATTGTTTTTTAGTTTAGATCAATTTTTATTGTTGGGATAATAGTTTTCTACAGTCTTGTGGTTTTTGGAATAAAATCCTCCTACCATTATCATAATACAATTCAGGTGATTGTGGTTTTATCTTCATGATTCCTTACTCCACTTATCATTACATAACATAAAAAACTAAAATTGAGAATCTAATTATGTTGTGAAACCCTTATTAGCCCCTATTAGCTTCATCGATCATATTGAGACCCCGGGTATGGTAACCCATGCGGTGTTCCACACTTTAGAAAATAATAAAATATGTTGTTTCAAGGGGAATTAAAGATTTATAGAATTAAACCATTTGTATCTGTGTCAATAATTATAATATTATATAATTGTTTCAGGACTATACATGAAGAGGTTAAATATTCTATGTGATGATTACTCGTTAAAGAATATATGGTTATAGGATTTGACAATGTTATTAAATGTTTAAAATTATTTTCCATTGATAGTTTAGGAAGAATGTGTAAAATGGTATAGTTATAGAATTGAGATGGAAGTCTTGATGAAGTAAATGATATACCCACATAATTGAAAATTCTAAAGAGGTCATGTATATTAAATCATGAAGAGTAAATATTGATGAAATTCTTTTGGGTGTAAGTCGTTTCATTCCACGCCATGATATTGGTGTTGTTCAATGATGTCCACATCGAGGAACATCTGTTGTAAATATAATTCCACACCATTACAATGATGTCAGTCGTGGAGGTCCACATTGATGAATCAATGTTGGTATTTGACTTCAACAGCATAAAAATTATGTTGGTCATGTATGTCCACATATTATATAGGAATTGTTGGTCATGGTTTCCAATATCTATTTTTTGGTACCATGAGTGATGCATAAAGGTACAATAAAAAATATGTAAATAATTTATGAATTATCATTTGACCCGTGTGGGTAACCCTTCATGAAATGGTGTAGACATTCATTGCGGGATTAATTTTCCTAGTAGTATAGGTGTTATTGTTGAAACTTGGAGACCTGTTGGTGTAATTTAAATCTATTTTACATTACTTATTAAATATTGTTTATATATACAGTAACACAAAATAATATTATAATATTATTTGATTTGAACACTATTAGTGATAGCCTATGGGGTATTACTCAATATGTTTCTTGACAATGATCAAAACCCGAGTAGACTTTTTGGATATATGGTAGGAAAAGGGAAAAGCCCATATAGTATATAGATAAATTGGGGTAAATGATAGAGCATGGATGAGGTAACCAGGCCGAGGTTGGGATAAATATTGGTGTTTCAAATTTGACTTTATTTTGGGTCTATATTGTCATCAGACACACTGATGGAATGAAATGGCAATTTGTATGGTTTTGGGAAATTACTTAGTTTTGGGGAATTGATTTTACGAAACATGGTTATCAATTTTCATGATTTTTTTTATTTATATATATTGATTTTCACTATTATTTTACTCTAGTAATGTGGGTATAGTATACCCTCATACTTCATTTGGACCTCATCACTTGTCAGTAGCCTATGATATATGGAGAGGTGTTCTAGTATCAATTTGGTACACAAACTCGGGGAACTAGTGTAGTGGAACCCATATCAGGGAATTAAAACATTTCCTCATGACATTATTTTAATTAAACCCACTATGATATTTTTTTCATGTTGCAATATTCAAGGGGGAATACCCTTTATTTATGGAATCAAAAATTATAGCCCTCTCCATATAACATTATATTACGTAATTTTTTTAATTTAAATATAATATAATAAATATAATCAAATATTCATAATATAGATTAAATGGTTTATAAAATAACTTTTATGTGTAGTATAGTTAGTACAAAAACTATTTTTATGTATGAAAATAAAGATAATATATAATATATTTCTTTCATAATATGATGTATACTTAACGAATAATAGGATTACAATGGAAAATAATTATATATATAGATTCATAAAAAATTATAACTAATAAATAATATTTTTAATATCGGTGTTTTATATGTTACATATCTAAAACGTAAAAACATGATTTAACCAAGTGATTGTATAATAACAAAAATTAGCAAAATATTTCTATCCCCCTAAATAAAATATGAAATATGTCGTGTCTCTGATGAAAACTGAGACATTTCAAGGATATCATATATTAAAATACTTGATCTTATATGGATGAAAATGATGTTTCTTTAAAATGAAAATATTGTGAAGTAATCATGAAATAGAGTCATGGAATAAATAATTACTATATAATATTTTAATAATTAAGGAGTCCACCATTGGATAATTTATGAAATATTAATAGTTTAATTATAATTATGTTATAAAAAATAATAATAATTAAGTTAATATTATCTGTTTGTACTACGGAATCATTTAGATGAATATTTTTATAATTATGATAATAATAGGGATATTGAAAAAAATTTGTGGATAAACTTTACTATTTTGGATATCATTCATATATGTGGATATTATTAATATGATTATTGAAATTTACATTATGTTAATAAATTGGATTTACTTATTCAATAATTAATATTTTAATTTCACAATATTATGATATTTTAAGGATGATGAAGTTTACATTGAATGATATGATAAAATATTATACTCTTTAATGGAATATTTCATGTAGAAAGTATTTAAAACATTAAATGAGGTTTTATCATCTTTTTTGACAATTAATGTAATACAGTGACTGTTACAAAATTTTTGGTGATAGTGTATAGTAGATATTAACAATTATTAAACACAAAATTAGATTTTGAGTTAGAAAACTATATTTTAGTATTTACCCTTCATACAAAAAGTTCTATGTCATCACTTATAATGACATACATATGTTTCTATTTCTATATAGTGATAGTTATGGGTTGAGGCTATTGAAGGTAACTGATATTTAAATAGGTGACGATTCACTTTATTGTTTAAAATATTTCTTTTATATATTTATGATATAGGTGAATGAAGATGCATGTTACTAGTTCTATTATTTACCAACACGGGTATTAGGTTAACTGAAAATTCAATTTTGATATTATCATTCGTATTAGTATGATGTAAAATCATAATGGTTGAAATAATATTTAAGTTTGTATGATATTTTTATAGATATGTTATTTAATTTTTTACAGTCTACATATGATGTGAAAATGTTCCAAAATTTAAGAGGGTAGGTGTGTAATTATTCCTTAGTATACTAAATTGTTAGTACAGTTACCCATATACATGTAACATATAGTTGTATTGTAGCATAGTATAAATTAAATAATAAGTATTATTAATTATATTTGGAAACATGTGGTCAATATTATAGTTTAGAATAAATTTCAACAAGGGTTTTGGGTGGAATTTGGGAAAACATAGTTTCTGAGGACCATTCTATTTGATATATGGTATTATGAATTGTGTTTGTGTGTAAAAATAAATTATTATTTAATCATAAATATTTAATTATGTTTTGTGTAGATTAATAATAATTATTCATTAAATTTTCTTAATTGTTGAGATTATTAAGTGGAGGTATATTTTTCTATGCTGTGTTTCTTGATTATAGTCCTAATACATTGTGATACTACTTTCCTATGGTATTATATACCTTAAAATTTTCATTCATCATTATGTTATGATTCGAATAAAATATATAACTATCTCATTGATTATATTTCATATTATGGTGGACATTTAGGTAAAATTGATAGTTTATACATCTCATTCTTACTATATGGAGTGAGACATGTGTCCAATACATATTGATGATACTTTTTTATTAGATTTGTGGTAAAAAAACCATGCTTCCATGTTTTATTAGTATTTTTTATGATATATTTTATGTTTTTTGGGTTTTTTATTTTATTTTAGATACTCATGTTGAATTGATATATCATTCATTCATTAAGGAGAAATAAAATGTGAACTTATTATTTATTCCCAAATAATGGGACACAAAATGAGTTATTTTAGGATTATTTGTGATTGGAATAAACATACCAATTTTAATGGAATAATGTAGATATTGGTAATTTATTTGTGTATATTATGATGTTCTTAAGAAGATGAGTGAAAATCTGTTAAATGACTTACTTATATAGATCTCATTCAAAAGGAATTGAATTAAATTATTATTATATATTTTGACTATTTTTTGTTGATTTACTATGTGATGTAGACAATTTCGTTCTAGTCAGATTTAGTTATATATAGTCAGTCAATTTTGATTTATGTAAGTCATTAAACATTTTTATTCATTCATTAATTTCTTAAAGTATTATTTTTTGTGAATATACTATAATAATCATGTTCATATATATGATTTCATGACTATCGATTTTAGAGTTGTTGTTATTAGACCAAATAGACTATAAACCATTTAATATAATTGGTTATGTAGGCATACTAAAGATATGATACTGCCTTAATAAGACCAGTTATATTGTAATAACAATTATTTTCATAAATTTTTTATGTAGATGATAAAATATGACATGATTAAATTCAATTGAAATTATTTATTAGAGTAATTTCGAATTAATGAAATTGTGGTGAAAGCATTGATTGTCAAAAGAAAGTGATATATCTATGTAAAATGATGTGTTTTATTAAAATTAGTGGAATATTAAACGAATTTATATACTGGTATTGAATTGATAGTGGTAGAGAATAAGAAGATACATAGAAAAATATCATTCATTTATTCAGTAGTATTTGATAATGACCCAGACTCATTATTAGAACGTTATAATGATTACCAAAGATATGAAACATCCATATTTTATTAGGATTCTCTATCTATGGTTGTGTTGATAGAGTGATAAAATACAAATTAGATAAATGTTATAATTTCATTGGGTGAAAATACATGAAACAAATATTTTTTATAGGGGGAAATTTTATCACGATTAATGAGAAAAATATATTATTTTTAATTTTATTATCGAAAATATCCATCTATATTTGATACTCAATATTTAAACCTTTTATAAATTTTGATAAGAAATAACCTTTTTCCAACTAACCTATCATGATCTATTCACTGGTCTCAATATAATGGTATATGAACTATATTATTTCAAGTGATTCGTTGACATTACTGTGGAAACTATTATAGTGGATAATGTTTTTAAGTGATTCTTTAAAGGTTATTAGAAAATATAATGATCCTGAACCAATTACCTAAATAGTATTGTAGAGGGTCATAAAAACACATAAGTATGACCTCTAATCTGGAGAAGTTAGAGTGAAAATTGATGGGAGAATAATTTCTACATAAAAGAATGTATTCAATTTTTATTTATGAATTAAAATTTTAAAATAACATCCCATATTTTGATATGATATTTAGATAGGTAAGAAATTTGAAAAAAAATTAAGATAATAACTAATGAGATACCTTCTCATCTGGTTACCTAGAGAATGATAGATAAACCGAACAAAAGAACATGTAATTATTTACAAAAAATTTATACCAACCATACCATCAAATAATGTTGATGTAATAAGATATTTTTTAAAAATAATAAGATAGGGGAACATTACCTAAGGGTAATGTATGGAATTCTCTCATAGAATGGTGTTTGTAATCCCAAAATACTAATGTTGGATTTTTCGACAATAATTTTAGTCAATGTTTTTAGAAATAAGGTTGTATAATGTTTTTAACTATATTATAGTGAAGGTTGATAAAAATGAATTTTTTTTGAGAATATCATTGAAATTTTTTGTATTTTATGTCAATATAATTTTTTATAACACAATTTAGAGGATAATAATTGTGTTGATTTATTTTTAGGATATTTTTTTATCACAAATAGTCTACAAAGGTATGTTGTTGTCATCAATATTTATAATCAATGTTGAAGTGTTAAAAAAGTGATTAATGGAAAATTATGAGATGACTAAAAAATATTTAGAATAAATGTTCATAGAGAGTGTTGCATATGAGGCATACCATTAGTCAGATTCATTGATTGTGTTACATAGGAGTGAAATCTAGTAAAAATGGTCCAGAACCCGTCATATGAAAACCATTGTTGGAATTTTCTAAATTTATTTCATCTTTCAATATCATAGACACTAATCATTTCCATAATCTTATTTTCATAAAATAATACTACACCATATAACATACATATACACCATAGAGTAGATGTTGAAAAAGTATACTACATTATAGTGCATCCATATACACCGTAGTTGAATTATATGTGGTAACTCCAATGTTTTCCCAAGTTATAGTGAAAATGATTATGACACATGGGGGAGGCCATGTAAAGGTATATCGGGATACATGAATAAAACATATGAGATCTTAATCTCAATTAAATGTAGATCCTAGATCTCCAAAGGGTTGAAAGGGTTTTACATTAATCCCATAGGTGTAAAATAATACATGTGTAATGGTATACATAAGGTATACAATGAATGAAACATGGTACACCATAATGAATATGGTTCTATGAAGAATTAAAATTATATTAGAATATTGTAGGTGTCTATAACATAATATAAATAGCCTCATTATAGTTCCCTTATAGAAGAGGAAGCCCAAATTACAACTATTCCTTACACCATGGAGTGTATAAATTCTACAAAATTACAATATTCAAAATTTTCAATTCCTATAGTGGAGTATTCTATAGTGATGTGTCCCTACCACATATTTTTATATATATAAAGTGGATTGAAGAGATAATTCTAGATATCAAGTGTGGGTTATCAAGGAGTTCATGGCCATTTTTGATGGTTGTAATCCAATATAGTTTGCCACATCATAGTGTAATCTATTACACATTTATAGAGTGTTTACTCCACCATTATAGACGCATCCACATAATTGATGTTTCAAAATGTGAGGGGACACACTATAATACATTATTACACTCTTTAGCTTAGTCACATTTAGTTCGTTTTTAGTTTATATACAACCTAAAATAAGGTCTGTTATTTATTTGACTCAATGGTTTCCAAAATAGACTCAAAGGAACATTATTATCCCATTAATTATATATGAAAATTGTAATGATCATAAGAAGTAGTATATTTACTCCCAACCATTTTTTAAAGGATATTTGTAATTACCTATAAAATAACATATAGTTTTCCAAGGGAAATATATTTTAATTTAAAGAATAATGACGATCCAAATTTCATAAGATGATGAAGGATTTGATATATAAATGGGGTTGGTTGATTAATGGTTTCCAAATTATAAAAGATATTAATAATGATGAAAAAGGACTATTATTTTTGGTTCCTACAACAAGATGATGTTATTCCATAGAAATTTGAGATTATATGGAAGGTATTGTGTCACGGTGTTTCCATTGATTATAATGGATTGAAAAATGATATCGATTGAGATCCTATTTATACCTAAGCATTCATTTCATCATGTGATGTTGTATAAGGGACTAAAATGTCCATAAACACAATTTGGGTGATCTTTCCCAAAAAATATTATATAAACAAGTAACATTTGGGGGAGTCAACCATGGGAATTAGTGAGTTTTTCCTAATAATTTAATGGGCCTGATCCAAGACATAAGAGTGAACTATCCTAATTCATTGAAGAGTAGTGATCTCAGAGTTATTTTGGTTCCTAGATCTTTACTAAACAATTCTCTATATATTATATAAATGAGGGTGAACCAAGAAAATACACATGTTTAAATTTACATTATTCATGCACAAAAATAATAGATAAATCAATAATAATCATATCTTGTTATGGGGAATAAAAATTCGACCACATGGTTGAGAGGTTAAAATATATAAAGGTTATGTGATATATATAAAGGAGAAATGTTTTTTGTTTTTAAATAATTTTAAACCCTTATTCAACCACCAAATTAGTATAATCTCACATTTACTCCTCTATTTATTTCTAAAAATTTGTAACATAGTAGGGTGGGTATTTAGAATATTTTCTAGTATAAAATCATGTTTTGTTGAGCATGTATTTAATGAAAACATGCCTTTATATAATGGAATAAATCTAAAACCATGGAAAAAATAAATTCATCCAGTTCATGGAATATTCTCATATAAATACTAAATATGTAGTTGAAATTTGAATTTTTTTAAAATAGATATTTTGAAAATATTAAATTTTATCAATGAAAAATTACAACTGAATTAATAGATAATTTTCACATAACGGATAAACTCATAAAATAACTTTCAAAAAAGTTGAATCATTCCATATTTCTATATACATTTATATACTATTGGGATATTATATTGATGAAGAATAAGATCAATGTCATTTTCTCCACTTGATAAATGGTTAATTGATGGTTAATTAAAATAATTCATTCTCGAATTTTTTTCTCCGTACCATGTAAAATATTATCCAATGTTATATATGATTATAACCCACATGTGGTGAAAGGATGGGAATATTTAGACTCCATCTTGGATCAGAAAATAAGATGTTATAATGATGATGAAGTAGAACAACATCATGTTTCTATTCTAATGAATTCTCGTGAATATAGAATAATGATTAGTGGATTATTATACTGAACCCAAACCCATTAATCTTGTTCTTTTATTATTAATTAATAAATAAAAATATGATCTAACAAATTCAATCCAAAAGGACTAAAATGTTATGTAGTATTGGTAAAGTTTATATATACTTGAGTTCCATATTTTATGTGATAAAACAAATTAGAACATAATTTGTTTTTCAGAAAAAAAAATTATTTCCTATAGAATATCATTACACATCAATCATTGTACACATTATAGAATGAAAGGGAATTTATCAAAAATAAGGGTGAGATAAAATAATAATTTTTTTATGTATATGGGAAGTTATTATGTATAAATGATTATAATTAAAAGATAAATGTAAATAACAAGACATAGTATACATTTAAATACTTTTTAAGCTTTATATACTTGAAAAAAAAGTAAGTGAAATTTTTTCCATTTAATCAATAAAATTATTATCATAAATTTTTAATGAATAATAGATATGGAAATTTAAATAACATAAAATAAATGATATATAATTAATTAACTGTGAATTAAATTCATCAAAAGAAAATATCAGTTTGTAAATTGCGGGGATAATAACAAATTAGTTCTTAATGAAGGAATATATTAATTATTTTATTTTGGGTTTCACAGGAACAAGATACCAATACCATCAAGATCTATCATTAAGAATTTTTAAAATAGATGTGTAGAAACCCATTATCTAAGGATATGAAACTGATTTATCCCATAAGGAAGTTGATAAAATAATGGGCTCTCTATTACTGTCCCACACCCATGTCTTTCATGTCCATATCATTTCTCATATAATATATAATATGTTTAATTCATAATTATTTTACATTATCATAAAATATATAAATTGAGAAAATAATACAAATTTTAGAATATTTTCCTATATAAACACATGACATTCATTGTATAAAACACTATGTATAAATGATATAGGGTTTAAAAAATAATCAAATCCATGATAAATAATATGTATATTTAGTTGAAATTTAATGTTCAATGATCCTTGGAATGTTAACATTTCTATAGAAATTGATTGAATTAAAAAATTAATGAAGTAAGAGAATATCAAAACATTCCTCAATCAAAATAATCATAAAATATACATATGATGAATAAGTATGGTATTAATAAATAATATCCCCTGTGAATCATATGCATAATTATGGGTACATATCCTTTTTGAATAGAGTTTCCATAAAAGATATTTTCAAATCATTCTTGAGGAAAATATCCTTTTAATTTTGAAAATCACTTATTAGTTTTAAATGTTGGAAAATTTATTTTAAAAATAACATTATTTTAAAATTACCTAATAAAAATTATAATGAATGTTTTTAAAAAATGAGTGTTCAAGACAATAAGAAATTCCATACATGTTGAGTATATTAAAATAGTGATTGCTGTCATATTTCTAGTAAAAATAAAATATCCATTATTTTTAAAATAGAATAAATACTTCCTGAAAAATATTATTAAAAAGTAAAAATGGTCAAAATATAATTAGTCAAAAAAATTTAAATGTTTAATAACATTTTTTCAAACATTTTTAGAAAACATTGTATTTGATGAAAAAGGTTTTCTAATCGAAGAGAGAAAGAATGCCATATTTTATTAAAAACATTTTGTCAATAAATTTAAGTTCCAGATTAGGGAATATAGTAATATTAATTGAATGAATATCCATAGTAATAAAAAGATAAATTTTATTATTATACAGTGATCAAATAATATCCTTCAATTGAAATTCATGAATTAATAACATTAATAAGAATCATATTGTGAAATAATCCCTTAGAATTATAATAATGTTGAAGTGGGAAATTATCAGTGAGTTTATTATGGGAATCAATTATAAATCTACATTAAAAAAGTGGGGGTAAATTATTATATAATAAATAATAATTAGACATAGTATAATATAACATAAAAAATAATGAAATGTTAATATAACCCAATAATATAAAAATAATTTCTAAGAACCTATATCACATGGTAATTTTCATGTCAAATAACCTGGGATGAAATAATTAAAATTGAGAAACAATATAACATGAATTATTATCTAATCATGAAATAACATTTAAAAGGGGTAGTATATGATCGAAAAAATCGTTCCAGAACATTAATATAATCCTCAATGAAATGATATTGAGACGAAATTTTTTATCTTGAGTTTGACTACTCTCATACATTATCTATATTAAAAATTAATTAATATATGATAATAATTTACATTATTTTGAACAATTTCCATGTTTATTAGTACTTTTATTTAACTAAATACCTTTTTAATTACATAGTCTATTTATTTTTATGTCGGTTGTTTTGAAGATATTTGACTAATGTGTCAAAAATGTCTTTGGAAAGTGAATATTTATTTAACGGTCCATTATTTCAATATATACAAAATAATAATCATGAAATAAATATAATATATATAATTTAATTTAATTTTTATGAATATTCAAAAAAATGGTAATGGAAAATGAACTTTTTAAAATTCTTAGTGACAATAGGACATACGTACTCATGAATAATATTTAAATATTTCAAGGATCAACATGAAAGGGAGGTAATTAAAATATTATAAATAAATAATGATGATAGAATCCTAAATTATATAATTTTTCTTTAAATAGATAAATATATATATATATATTATCAACTGTGTGGTGTGGTGTTTAAAAGAGATACACATCACTTCATGATGGTAGAAGTCAACAACTACATGAACAATGTTATAATTTATTAGTGTAAGAAAAAATAATATATTATAAGTTTATAATGACAAATATTTTATTAATATAATAAATAAACAATTTATATATCATATATTTATAACCATTTTCCATCATTACATTCATGTTAAGTGTTAAGGAAAAATTAAGTTCATCAGTTCAGAAGGTTATAGTCTTTTGTACACTCAAGTGACATTAACATATCCCCTAGGGAAGTGAATATAAAAAAGATTATATTACATAATAAATAAATATTTATAACTATGTTATTAATATAAATTACATAATTTATACCCATCATCATACACCACCAAGAGAGGTGGTAATGGAAGAAAAAGTTGCATCGATTTGGGAGGTGGTATTCCGCCATACACAAAAATGAAAATTTTCAATCAAATTTAATTGATGTGTAGGTGTTTATAGGTCATATCATTAAAATTAAAAAACAACATTATATATAAGATACATATTTAATTAAATTATCAACATTCAAAAATAATTTATTTATATATGGGATGAAATAAAATAAAAAACACATACTGAAGAATGTTACCTCTTATTCGGGTATCAAATTTAGGATTGCACCAAAATCCATCAAATGAGCATCAAGTCCCAAATTAGGGTTCTATGATGAGAGGATGTATTTTGGGATGTGACTTATTTATATATATATAATGATCCAAAAGGGTATAAATGTGTGAATACGAGAAGATACGAGTTGCCTTTTATTTTTTTGGGATCAGTGTCCCACTAGTAATTTTTGAATGTATTGAATTTCTCCCACATCATTATCATCATAAAATACAATGTAATGGTCCATTATCCACCCAAGAAGATATATTGATGAAATAAATCCATACAATGGGTTTTTAAATGTTTTTTTGTCATTATTAACCCTTATGTTTCCTATTAACCCCATGTTAATATTTTTTTAACAAAACAATAGTAAATAATTTTTACAGTTTTCACTATTCATTTTTTTTTTCAAAACATTTTTTTTAACTTATTAGAAATTATAAATTTTTTTTATAATAAATATTGAATCTATTTTCCAATGTCTTTAATCATTATTAGGAAAAAAATATTTTTAAATTAATCCCACAGGCAAGTTGACAAAAAATGTTTTCAATGAAAATTGTTTTCACAAGTTTACAATAAATTCATATCAAAATAAAATATAAAAATAATTTAAATGTAATAATTTTTTTAATTGATATAAAATTGAACTATTTTAAATAAAATAATAAATTGACAATCTATTTTCTCATTATAATATATATCATGTAAAATAAATATTTTTATTGAAACTTAGTATTTTCACTATTCATTATAAATTATATATTTCAAAAAGAATTCAAAAAAATAAAACATAAGATAATTTCAAATTTATGACTAAAAATATTATGTTTATTTACTCAAAAAAATATTAAAAGTGTTAAAAAATAATATGATATTATGTGTTTATGTGTTTATGTCAACTAGTCCATTTCGTTGAAAAAAATAGTATTTCAAAAAAAAAATATTTTTCTTTTAAATGATCATTATTATTATCAACAAAACAGTAGATTAACAATAAACATTTTTAAAAAATATATATTTCATAATTTATCTTGTAATATTCATTTCCATAAACATATTGTGTTGGCTATAATTTTCATTTTGAAATATTATTTTATAATGTATCTTGTTTTGTTTAATGCTAAGTTTTTATGCATTGTAAGTAGTTGAAAAAATTAAATTATTTCTAAAAGAAAACTATTGTAAAGTCATATGTGGTTATATGATATTATAAGATTGTTTTTTCATACAATATAATTTATTAAATTTAGTGTTCTTCTATTATAATTTTTGGGTGTTACAATCTACACACATTAAGAAAAAAATTTCCTCTCAATTTAAACCCGATCTCAGAAATCAAGGGGTTGACATTGGAAAATAACATTATTGAGAACCAACATCATAATATGGTTAATAAATAATTTTTATAATAAGGGATAAATGGTTAAAATGTGTTAATATAACGTAGATTAACGTAAGATAAAATTGATTTCATGTTAAAATATAGACATTTAAGAGAAGGTGAATAGTTATTAAAAATGAATGAGGTCATTGATCAAAATAATTTGAATAAAAAATTGAATATTAAGGTCCTAAAAACTAGAAATATGTGATTATTTAATGTACTATCTACTCATCCGAAATGAGGGTATTAGGATAACATATTTCATTAATACCCATTTCATAGATGTTTTGAATTGTTTTAATATCTATGAATAAAAGGAAACAAACTTATTAGATATGTTTATATTTAACAATAAAAATTTCATTTAATGATTGTGATTTTATGAACATAAAATTCATAACTTAATAAAATAAATTAATTTCAAAAAATTATTTTTTTATGCCTGATTCCCTATAATTCAATTTTAATGTATTGTGAGTTCCATAAAATATAGAAAATCCATTAACTATTTTTATACCTATTTTCCAAAACCAATATGGATATAAAAAGAATCCAATATAAAACAATTATCTCTATAACTCAAAAGTAGCACCAATGGTTCGTTATTTATATATATTTCAAATATTATACCTAAAAATTAATATTAACCCAAACATCATGTAGTATAGTTGAAGGTTATAAGCCCTTAACGTCCTCCAATCATGGGCTCATACCCCTTATCCTTTCTAGAAGTGACTGGTTATCTCCCAATATATGGCTTGTTGTTTTGGTAAACAATATAAATATAATTACATGAAAATTACTAAAAAAAATTAATTGGAATCATCGAAATAAAATTAATCATTAAATACCCTTTTCAATAATGTTTTCAATAAAACCCATATACATAAATACTTAATTCTTATTATATTAAAATAATTTATTCATTTTATAGGTTTTAAACTAAATGAGGTAGTTGATTTAGCTAATTCCCTATTTCCCCACATTAAATAAAAATATATATAAATTGATTCTTCATATGTGATATATTAATTTCAATCAAACTCTTTATTTTTAATTGAAATTTGTCCCATTATTCCATTATTTTCCACACAGAAATCATTTTATAATTTCTTTGAGACGTTTTCCCCAATGTATCATTCAAAATATATGAGATGATTTAAATTTAGCCTTCTTTACACTATTTTCTCCAACACATATGTTCATATAATCATCTATCCTTCACATTTGTTGGTGAGTTATAGAGTTGGTTAATGTATAATTCATTAAAAATATTTTAACAAAAAAATTATGAATAATCATGAAATCTGTCACTCCACACATAATCTAATTTTGTTTCTTATAGTCACCAAATTTTCATTAAATTTATATGTTTATCGGATTCCTTTCGGTTACAACAATTAAAGTAACCCAAAAAGAATAGTGCAACCAATAATAATTGTAGTGGGAAAAGAATTTATTCTTTTAAAGGATGTAAAAAAATATGAAATATAAACTACAATAGAATACCCATTTTGATTAACATATATCATTTATTGTATTCATCAATATAAATCATTCACAATTTATTATTAATAAATGATTAATTATCTTAAGAATATATCATCATAGTGTATAACCATTTCTGTTGTATGCCCCATTTTCATGCACCTGGTGACATTGTGTCAAGACCAATGCACCCATTTTATAGTTTTAAACCCAAGGGGAATCTACAATAAAACCATGTACACATGTAGAATCTTTATAGAGATATATTGAAATGAAAAATCACATATTCTCCACCACACAAAAACATTCGGATGTACTTCTATCATTATCCTCAATGAATATCATTAGGTTATATTCCGAAATCTATTTTTTATTTGATCATGTTCTTATTATTTCTACTAAAAATAATTTTTTAACAACAATCAAAACCTCAACCCTTGAAACCACGAAAAATTGTATTCATTATTAAATTAGAATATAAACCATAGAATCACATAACTATATAATGAGTTGTTTAGTAGTGTTTGGTAAACTAGAAACACACTTCAGTACCATATTTCAATTTAATAAACAAACTAAAATTCATTTTCTTAAAGAATAATGTTATTAGCTACAAAAAATACTTTCATTTAAATCATTTTACACGTTATGAAATATTGGAGAATGAAAAAAGAGTGTGATATAAAATTCTATGGGTTATGTACAATAGATGTTTTAATGAATCAATTTGAATAATCAACATTGAAATGTAAATAACTAACCACACATGTAATTTAAATAATTTGTATAGAATAATCATGTATTGAAAGGTAAATAATTGAAAATACAATTTTTTAATCAATAACATGACAATCATAACAGGATATTGTATAATCAATATAGAAATGTATATAACTAAAATTACATGCAATTTAATAATAAAACATATAATGAAATGAATATAGATATAAATTCCTATAGAAAATATGATATATAATAATAATTTAATTTGTTTAAAGGAAAAAAATTATTGGATGTAATTTTTTATAATAACATGATACCTCTACCATCAATATGAATCTTCAAGATTGTGTAAATCTTATGAGTCTAAACAAATTATAATGAGGAATGCAATCTAATTCATGCTAGTAGACTACAAATTCATTGAGGGGATATTGATAACTAGGAGCCACACATGTATTACATGTCCAAATAATTACAAATATACCAAATTTTCAATTTATTTCATAAACTATGAAAACCCTGAGTTGGATACCCTCTCAATCTGTTACCATAAATAAATTGCCAAATACCTATAGGGTGCTCCCAATCCCTAGGGTCTAGATACATGAAACAAGGCATCAAACGACAAAAATATTTACGTATTTCACCAAATTTGAAGAAAAAATTTAATATATATAATCAACATAAATACATTTGAAGATATAATGTTTTTGGTAACAAAATAATGATATCAGAAATTAATTCAACACATACGTAGTCAGAACATCAAAATGTACCAGACCAACATCAAAGGATGACTATAACTGAAATCTCACTACTCCATGTGATAGCATGTGTATCCTCCTTCCATCTCACAAATAGATATTCAATCCCAGCTAATATTAACCTCACGCCTCACAATGTATATTTCTTTTACCTGTATTGCAATTCATACAAAGTTCAATATTTTTTTAATGTATGGACATGGTTTGATCTAAATAGCCTCAATAGTATCCCATACTAGTGTTCTATAGAAATGATCTTGAAAAAATAGAATCAATTTATAACATTAATGAAACCAAGGAAATATAAGGAATTTATTATTATTTATATAAAATTAATAGAAAAACATTCCATTCATCCATTTCCACCATTCAAAACATAAGCATGTAAAATATTGTCAAATCATTTCATATACATCATGGTTAAATAAAATAATCTTGTATGAAATAATATAGAATATCAAATATCGATATTTCAGATGTGATGTCATTCTAGTGATAAATAGTGGTCAAACTAAAAGACTACATATACCCCAATCAATGACTATTTCACAATCAAGTCATTTGAACGTAGGACAAAGGATTAGAAGAAATAAATATTACTAAACCCCTACCATGATTTCAATATTAATCTCATAGAAAAATGGTCTTAAGGAACATAGTAACACCCCTTGAGTAAACCCATTTACAATACATATATGATTTCACTAAGATGCACCTTCCACCTAAGTACCTATATCCCCCATTTGTTATAATTTCCAACCAATTCCATTAATATCATCCATGGAAATCCAATTTAGAAATCAAATTCACAATGATTTAAAAATACATTTTTATATTACAAAAACACTAAAAAAATATACTTTTCTCAATAACATATTTACAAACATTCAATAATCAATAAATGAATCTTGAAATTTAAATTTATATAATTATATATCATTAAAAAATAAATATAGTTCTTCCAACATATTATAGAGATGGAACCACCAACCACAAACATGGGTATTACATAGACACAGAAGAATCCAATGGTAGGTAAGAACACAAATATTGATGTAATGTCTCTAGAGACATTCCCCAAATATCATAGTTAGTTTAAAAAGAGATAATGGTTAGCATAGATGAAATATCACTACATACATCACTAAAACACACATGTTTCACCAAAAATAACAAAATAATTATCCTTCATAAGAATATCACATAATGGATCTAGAATGGATCATTAATATTATAATTATAGATTGCAGGATCCAATAACAAAACCAAATAGTTCTATAAAAATCAACAGCAACAATAAAACATGAAGATTACTCACCTTGAGAAACACACCACAATTACAGTAATGATCATTCATTGAACAAAGAAATATGGAAGGACATATGGTTTAAAAAATCACTAGGGAGAGAACCTATGTCAACAGGGAAGAAATCTAGTTTCCTAATGACAAAATTTCTAGCAGTATAACACCCCCCAAAACTCAACCTATGATGATTGTACTGATTGTATTCCCATTTCATTTCATGTAATCCCTGAAACCCATAAATGATGAGAAACCTACATACTCGTGTTACAATTCTATTATTTATAATTACATGGTATTTTATTGTTTCATAGTAATTAATACATTCTCCCCTATACTCCATCCACAACATCTTTTATGTGAACAGTAGAGGATGTGTAATTAAAATAAACAGTGGGTAATGACATAAAAGAAAATAAAAAGTCTAGATTCTATTCAAATATAACCAACAAGTAATTACTAAATTATAAATATATATGATACACCTTTAAATCCTTTTAAAATTTTTAACCAAAATCCATTAATTAAAAAAACATATATACCCAAACCCATGGTTATTTCCATTGAAAACTTTATCTATATTTGGGAGTCTGAAATGATTCCAAATAAATAGTGGAACAAAAATAGAAATTTGAAATACTTTATAATTTTAATGTTATGTTACAAACATACTGTCATAAGGGTTTTCGTCCAAATGAAATCATGTGGAGATATGTTGTTTGGAAAATAGGATAGGTCACTACTCTCTCATCAACAACTCTCACTCCCATGTTTCTTGATAATCTGAACCATGTTACCATAAAAATAAGACCGAAAAAATAAAATTACCATGATGAAATTCACCTATGTGATAATGATCACAACATGATGTTACATAATAAAAACATCTATATATAACTAAATCTATTCCCAACTAAAAACGATATAGAGATTACGATTGTATTTATTGATCTATGATTTATTGAGAACACCATGAATACCTATCAACTAGACTAACAATTCCAACTGACAAACAACCTTCCCAAGACACTGTGTAAAATAATATGGAACAATATATATCCAATGAAGCATTCAACGTTTTATTTGATAATGGTGACCCAACGTTGTAAAAATTGTCCTGAAATACTAGTCACCAATGGATAACACTAAACGATGACTCCATTAATATACATAAGTTTTTTTCCAAATCTAATATGTAACTAGAAAAAATCATATATATGAAATCCCCATAAACATATCTAAAAAAATACTCAGTACTAAAATAGTTCCCAAACCCACATATGACTGACAATGAGGTGATCTATAATGGATCCAATTCAAATATTAAAATAGTTGTATTATTATTAATGAATGATAACTATTTTAGTAGGTTAAATCTACAAATCCCCGATGGATTACCCATGATTCCCCAAAATACATGACACATGCATAGAGTAGATACTCTAGGATCTCAATAGGATGCTCTGTCATTCCATAATTCAATGGATGGAATCATATACTCTTCATAACCTAATTCCACATCACATATTGAAGGATCCTCTATAACCTATATATAAACCCATGATCCCTACCAGAAACAATGGTAGATGGGACCCCGGGTAACCTCATAATCTCCCAAAAATACAACATACCTAGATCATCAAATATAGTAATGTCCCTAATATGAATATAATGAGATGAGTTTTTCAACCTATAAATGTCCACAAATAAGGTATTCCTCCCATGGGGACTCTATGTAAATACAAAAACAACATCAATATTCACCTTATCACATTTCAAAACTAAAAACTTTATTTTGGGGAAACCAGATATTTTCATAATCTATACCATTATCTATTGAAAAGTGTAATAGTCAAAAGCATAGTATTTAATGAAATGATTTATACCAATATTATTGAATCATTGTCTCATAAAATAATCGATTTTCATTGTTCCAGGATAAAAACTAACAAATAAATATGACATTCAGACAAAACTGATCTCCTCTCAAATGATGGCTGTGAAAACTAATCACAATAATGGTGGATAACATCTATAGATATGGACCAACCCATAATGTTCTCTCCACCATATTGGGTTTCATAATTTCCCCTTTAACTTATTATTGTGCTCTAAACTCATCACAATAGACTCAAGGAGTTATAATGAAAACTAAACATTATCTAGAACTATACCTAAAACAACCACGTATTCATCTTGGTGAAAATGGAGGAATAGTCAAATAAGGCTACACATTTCATTTGATTCTAGAACAACCTACAACAATTCCTTTTTACTAAGATAATTCACAATGGAATTCCCCTCCCAATGAATTGGTGATGTCAATGTCAAATGTCTTAAATAATTCCACCAACCATCTCTTTGATTAATTTAATTATTTCTATGAAAAAATATGTCTCTGGATCTCATGGTTAGAAAAGACTAAGAACCTCTCTAGAAAAAATAGAGCTTACAAAACTTAATCCCAAGAATAATTTCTAAAAGCCCTAAATCATGAGTGGTTAGTTCTACACAAAGTGTCTAATTTAAAGATAAAAATGTGCCTCTAAATGAAAACATACATAATCACACATCCCACAATAGTTATAGTGGAATCCGAGAAAACCCTATACCTCATACTCAGCATAGGTATGATCAGAATAGATGTATAAATTAGATGTAATTTTATCTCATTAAAAGAATAATAAAATATTTTATCACAAGTGAATTTATAAACCTTCCATATCAAATAAGAAAAAGGTAATAATAACCTTATTAAATACATAAAATTTGATTGAAACTATGAAACTCAAAGTTGTTTTGTGGATCTTCCCAGAAAAGGACATCATTCACCTTTTCATAATAAACTGAAAATACATGCACAGAACTCATGTGTCTTTAAAAAATTACTTCTTGAATCCATAAACACCATTTTGAATAAATTACAAACAAATAGTGACTCCTCCATATTTCTAAATCCGTACTCAAATGGGTCTCATGCACGTTTTGGGATATTGAATAAACCAAAATGTCATACATGAAAAATGCAATGAAAGTGTCGTGATATGTATGTAATATCCAACTTATACAATCCATAATACATAATGGTGATTTTACAACCAAATAGAATCAAAAGAAGATTTTTATTTGTGCTAAATTCTCCTAAAAGATGTCATTGGTATATTAGATTCTTAAAATCTATGATGATGATAACTCACCTAATGATCGATCACCAAAAACAAATTTTCCCAATTTAAATGATCTGAAAAAATATTCCAAATGAGGGAATGGTTGATTTTTATTAATCATTTCATATTTCATCATTTTATTTTTAAGAACAAATCATAGTGACACACCCATATTACTAAAAAATAGAAAAGGGGCGGCCAAAGTCAAAACAGTAAGGTGATCCAAACCCTTCACCATCAATTCATTAAAATGAATAAAAATCTCTTTCATATAAGTTTGTTCCATATGATAAGGGGGTATAAAAATGGATATCTACCTTGAAATAGATCAATCATAAAAAACAACATAATAACTAGTGAAATAAATGATAAATCATTTGGGAAAATACTAGAAAAATAATAAGAAAAAAATGGGAATCTAATGACTAGAAGAAGTGTCATTAGGATCAACTTATATAGTAGAAAACTGAATCCGGAACACTTGATGGAATGATCCCACACAAATTGATCTCAAATCCCACTCTCCCTAAAAAAGTCAGTACCTCCCATCAGTCACAGGAAACGAGACACATAAATGTTAATAATCAACATTATCATGATGATAAACAATCCAATCCATCCTAATGATAAAACCATACATATCAAGATCTAGAAAAATAAAAACCAATAGTAACAACATATTTTTTGGAATATTATGAGAATTTTCTAGAAGATCATATACTATGTAAAGGAGGTTTAATCCTAAGGCTTGTGGCTGGAGGCATATAGTCTTTGAAGTATCTGACGGTTCTACAATAGAATTTTGGTCTGATTGTCCTTAAAAAACGTTATGGAAATATTCGGAAAGAAATAATTCAGATGACCATAACGTCCAAAAATATTACACATCTTTATATGTGCATGTATGGAATGTCAGGTGATCCGATCCTTTCACCCCCTATAGAATGTTAGGGGAATAATTATATATATATCAAATGGTATTATTGGTGTTTACGACTAAAAAATAAATCCATAACTCATGCACTAATATTTCTATATTTAATTTTCCCCTATGTGAAATTGAAGCTACCAATGTGATAAATATAAAAAGAATTATTCTGAACCTTTCCTATCATACCCATAATTTCCTTCACAACTCTCTCTATGTTCATCTCATAATTTAAAAAATTCACCATAAATGCCATCAATATTATATCCAGCAAGAAAAAGTATAGGTACTTATGAGCAATCAAATTTTCAGTTTTTTTCCTACCTATGATTTAAAATGATCCATATCGACAAATTGAATGGTCAATGGTATCATTAAAGGTTCCAAATATTATGATGAGAGGAACTACAAATATATCACCATCATCATAGAAATTGTAATAAATAAGGGAAGAAGGGTGTCTTGACCCATTTCCAGTCCAATCCCACATGCATATCCACTTATATAATGGAATTACACAATCTCATACTATGACCCTCATGTCTTAGTGCTGAACATGTTACTATGATACTCGCATCTGTATCCAAAAATATTATGATCTAATCAATTTAGTCAAGACATTCCTCTACCTTTGGATATTCATTGGTACCCATAATGTTTAGTGACATCACACATAAAAAATCACATGATCGATCTCTTTGTCCTGTAAATTTTTTTGATACCTCAACAACTAATTTAAGGTCATAAAGTACATTTCAATCTACATTATCAAAATTATGCATGATAGCCTCAATATAATTTTGATTCATAGGTTGATTCCCTAGAGGATAATTGGGTTCACCATCCTAATGAACTTTGGAATGATTTCTTACAAGAATATTACTACTCACCAAAAATGAATAAATTATCAAAAAATATAATAATATCAGTTCAAACCAGAAAACCATATGATAAAACTGAAATTAAGATCAAGAACATAAAACCTAATACACACGTATAAATATCCCATAGTATCTTTTGTCTTTGTCATGGTAAGAGTTGTCTTGGAACTCACCGCAACATACCTCTCATGTTATGATACTCCTATATCAAGTTTTACAAACATCAAAAAACAACTACTCTTGAGGAAACACCACCTTTGATAATAATTTTGATGAATTAGACCCCAATATCCTCTCAAATATGAACCCAAACTGTATTAACATATACCAAACTGGAATTATTGATCTCCATAGGTTGGAGAATATCACCTAGGTATCAAACTACAATCCAAGTGAACGATTCTTCAATACCCAAATCAATAAAAAAGCACACACATATATTTTTATAAAAACAATAGCTAAAATAATGGAAGAGATAAGTGTGAAAAAATTAACTAGGGTAGTGTAATGAGATATAAATCAAAATCAGTAAAATCAAACCAATTTACAAGTCCAAAATAATTGGATAATTAATATAGAATACTACTTTTCCCCTATATTAGAGTTGGAAACCTCCCACTATCTAGAAACTAGCTACCCATATCCAGATTACAAAACCCTCAGCACCTCAAAGTGGTTATTTTCCACTACCTACATTGAAAGATAAACAAACTACTATGCTCTACAAAAGGGGTTCACATGGTGTGGGCTAAATATGCTCAGTTGGACCCCAAGGATGTGTTCCATATCATGTCTCTGAACAAAAATATAAACAATGATCAATAATAAATACAAAAAGTCTTGATAAACATTTTAGCTTTATTATATCAAAATCTTGTAAAAATATTAAATTTTCCCATTTTCTACTATTTCAAATATAAAAGGTATATTTATATCAAATAAGTATATGTAAATCAATAGGAAAATTAAAAAATTTAAAAATTGTTTCAGATACCATATCAAATAAAACAAATATATATAATAGGATAAATCATGTAAATTGTCACTACAGATTTGGCTAGCAAAGTACTCATCACATAATAAATGACTATTTTACAATAATGTCCTTAAAGAAAAGGATGATAGGTCATTTTAACACACCATTGTTAACCCCCGTAATGATGTTCATATGAATCCCGTAGATCAATGGGCATAGAGAATAGAGGAAGACCCCCTGAGTAAACCATGTGACCTTACATGGATGATGGATATATGCTACATGTTCACTTATGTACCCAAGTCATCCCATGTGTTATATATTTTAAACAAATCAATAAAAAAATTATTCGAAAATTATTACATAAATACATTTTATAATTATTTGAAAAAGAAATTCTCTTTTACCAAAATAAGGAGAAAATATATTTCCTCAGAACATCATCACCATTTAAACACAAATAATTCAATCAATTATTTAATTTTTGTTTTAAAACAATTTATCACAATTTTACCAATAATGATCATCATCCACAGGCTAATGATGGATCCACCTACCTCAATCATGGGTGTCACATGACCTCAATGTGATCTAACTACAGGGAAGAATATTTTTTTTCAAAAGAGTCCCTATAATTAATCCTCATTTCAAAAAATTAGTTCAAAGAGAAAAATAGGATGGTGAAGAGGATATATCACCACATACCTCAATAAATTTCACATTGAACACCACTACCAAAACAACAGTTAGCCTCTCGAGGAATATAATACTTTAGATCTAGAGTGGATATAAAATATTATTATCATAGTTCAAAAGGTCCAATAATGTAACAAAATGGAGTTAACATGGCCAGCTGTAATAATTAAATAGTAGGATTTCCCACCCGATGTAATGAACCATATTAAATCATAGATCAATCATTAAATGCAGTGATTAAAAATATCATTGTTCACCAAAATCAACTTTTATTGCACCTATAGAATATGGTATGAATATTGGGGTTGGATGAAAAAATGCCATCCCTAAAGAACCCTAAAAATGTGAGGATTATTTTTTGTTTAAACCCTTTCATTTCATATGATCTATGAAACCAAAGAAAATATTGAGACCCATATTCACAAGTTTAAATACTAATTATTATCATTACACTAATTTTTAACATGTCAGAGTGTATAAACCAGTAATTCAATGTACTCCGTTTCTAGAATCTACCCAGTGAACATTAAATGATGTGTATTCGAATTACACACAATGTAATCACAAATATGATAATATAAATTCATTATTCCTTTCAATGTAAACCGCATATAATATTGGTATTCCCCAAACGTGTAGAAAACAATACATATACATTAATATGTTAATCATAAACTCCATTCATTCAAATAAACATACATCCCAAAACATTTTTTTCATTTTCCCCAGACAATTCCATCCATCCTCAGGAGTCCGAAAACACAACCAAATAAATATAGAAATGATAAGAGGGTAAAGAGATATCATAAATTTGTAAAACGATGTTTTTATAAATAATTTTCCTTATCTTATAAATTCCATATTTAGTAATGAATACAGATATGCTAATTTCACACCTAATAAAATAATGAATTTAAATATTAAATAGTATACATAGAAATTATATAGGTTTTAATAAATAACCATATAAATGATAAATAAAATGGTTATTATGTTAAAATTTAATGTCAAACTATTATAGGATGTTAAAATTTTCAAGGGAATTTTATTGATAACAAAATGAATCAATGAAATGATTATCAATACAATCGTTGGTCATAATAATGATAAAACCAACAGTTGAATAATAATGGTGGTTTTAATAAAACTTATCCCTCGTGTATAATATTTAATGTAATGGGTTATTACTAATGATGAACCAAAATACCATAAATATTTTTTTATAACTATTCTTAATGTATATATACTTCTAATTTTGAAAATATTTTTATACAACTAAATTTTAAAAAAAATTAAAAATGATTTTACTAGAAAATGGAAATTTATAATTATAAATGATATTTTAAAATAATTAATGGTCCTCATGGAATAAAATCATAAACATAATGAGTACATTAAAATTATTATTTAATTCAAATTTTTAGTGAAATTCAAGGAAGAATTGTTTTGAGAAAGTAATAAATAATGTATTTATAAACATTTTTTAAAAATTAAAAATGGGTAGAAATTAATTTATCCAAACAATTTGGGATGGTTAAAAACAACTTAATTTTTTTAGAAATAATAGTATTTCATAGAAATGGTTATCTAACCTAATAGAGAAATAATTTTTTATTATCTTAAAAATGTATTCTCGATTATATTAACTACCGAAGAGGGAAATTTTATTAATATTACTTTAAATAATCACAAATAAATAGACGATAAATACATTAAAATTATTTATTAGAAAATGATCAAATAATTACCCTAAACTGAAACATAAGAATAAACACTTTTAATTATAATGAACATGTGTAGTAAAACCTTGTACTTATAATGTCCTTGATGTTGGAATTAATAATTTAATATATAATGTGTTTTTAAGAACTGGAGAATTCATAAAAGTTATAAATCATTTTTTCAAATTAAATATTTGCATATGGACTAATGAGAATACAATTTTTGTCACATGTATTTTGGGGGTGTAGGTGGACTGTTTAGAGCCCGAAACAATTATTTTTGGTTGAAAAATGGATTGGTGCTTGATTAGTGGAAACTAATCAAGACAATTTGATCTATTACTTATAACCATGTGATGTTGGATAATGGATTTCTACAAGATGTATGATTAGTTAAACTGTGAGAATTGGGGTGCATGGTCAGGCCTATATGTTTGCAGTTTTGTACAGTGGTTGAGATATGATTTTCACCTGGTTAGTCTTATCATGTAGGGAAAACATATGGGGTGTCCCTTCCTATATAAATGGGCACATGTTTTTTCCAAAGTTTCTCAAACTATGTAGTCCATCTATGTAAACCATTAATTTTGGTTAATTTACAAAATAAACACTAATAAAATATTCTAAATCATCCCCAATTACTATTCTTAAAATTGGAATGTTAATGAATGTTTTGGGAGCTCAATTGAACCACTAAAGAAGTATTTTTTCCCTTCCTATATCTAATCATATATTCTAGTTTCATGTATCCCATTGGATCCAAATTACTATCTTCTAAATTTGATTTCAATCATTCCCTTTTTTTTGAATCATCTTCACTCTTTATGCACAAGATTATTTTCTTTATTTTTGGTTCTTTATCCATTCATCAATTTTCATCTAATTTGAGTCAAATTAAGAGATTATATTGAATGATAACTCTACTTCCAATATATAATAGGTGGTCTATATGATTTCTATTTGTCTTGATACATTAAAAACCTTGTTTTCTTTGTGAACCCCAATATAATTTCTGGCGTGGCCATGAATTTAAATTGACTAATTTAATTAAATTAAATGGGACCTTTTACCGAAGAAATTAGGTGACCTATTCTTATGTTGTAGTTTTTATTCCCAACCAAGGCCATACATGAGGTATTTCTTATCACTTTTTCCCTTTTAAATTGTTAAACCACCCATGTAGGGCAATTATTAGAAATCTTAATTAGATGAATCACAATTTTAATTAAATGGAATTGACATGATTTAGTAAGAGAAATTCTACCCCCTTTACTTGTGTTTACATCTTATTCCAAAATTAAATTGAATAAATGGATTTTAGGAAATTGGATCAATTTTTGTGGAAAATCACTATATTATTTGAATGTGAATTTTAGATAAAGGGTTGGTACACTCATGGTAAAAATCATTTATCAGAATTGATTGATCATTGAGATGAGATGTATTTGAAATTATATTGGAAGCCTTGGATGGTATACCAAGGTTGTCGATTCCTTTTAGATACACTGGTTTCTAATCCTGGGATATTGAATGCGGTAGTGGATTCATTGGATATAGATTTCACCCTAATTCATTAGTTTTTTGGACATTGTTCATTACTACCCCATGGACTAGGATTGCCTTCAGCTTGCAGTGGATATTGTCGATAAAAATGCTCATTGGACCCATCTAAATCCTATTCGAGTTTCTATCGAGATGATCATGGGACTCAATAAGGGTTCATAGGTCTTAAATACATTGTATTCATCCCTTAGTTTTTTGAAAAATTGATTATATGGTGATGACATGAAAAATGTGACATGTGTGATTGTATGGAAAGGTTGTGATTGTTCTGAATCTTCTGGTTATATGAGAAGGACATGGATGACCTGAAATGAATGGATGTACGACGATGAACTATTGGTTAATTATGATTTTTTATAGAAACTTTTTTAGATGTGGTTTATACTTGTTTTTATGGGATCTATGTGTGGAAATAAAGTAACAATTTTTTTATAAAGACATTCCTTGGTAAAATTACATTCATATTGCATAATAGATTTAGTTTTATGATGTTTTTCATATTGTATTGAATAGCCTAGAACTTTTTTTTATCTTTGATAGGTTACCTACTAGGCCTATGTCTCGTACCTTGTTAGGAATACTATTAGGTAACCAAAAAAACTTTATGGATGATCGTTGGTATAAGCATAGGATAACACAATTGGATTCTTGAAATTGTTCCATACTTAAGAGTAGGGGATCACATGACACAACATAGTATCTTGATGAAATTCAATGATATATTTTTTAGTATTGGTGGTATTTTGAGACTTTTATTGTATTATATTTTTGTATTCCTATTTTGGATACATATTAGTGACGTGTATCATCAAAATTGTATGTGAGACACTTCTGTTATGTGTATATATATATATTGTTTATTTATTATTTTTCTGATTATTGAATATTACCTTTCTCTTTACTGTTATAGATATTCCATTATGTTTCAAACTAGAAATGAGGGCATAGTACCATCATATCCACATACCTGGACCTCACTACTATTGGTTGCCTCTTCCTTTCTAGGTGATGTGCTTGAGGACCTATGGCCAACCAGGATCGAGTCACAATTGAGTAGCATTTTGGTCTAGGCTGTTACAATGATTTATCAAAGAGATATCTTTTTATGGTTTGTTATTTTGTGAAAATAGATAATTAAATAATGTTAATGGAATTTGGTAATGAGTTGTTCATGGTCATAGTAAACCCATGTATGGGAAATATCATATTTTCTATGTATGGAAGTTATTTTTCAATGAATTTTACTATTATAGTTGATAATATTGTGGTGTTGGTTGATGAAATTGAATTGGGATTTTATTTTTGATATGACTATGGGTTCTATTTTGTTCTAACCCTATTATATGAGGGTATTACCTACACATGAGCTTTAGCCCGGTTGGTAAGGACTCCGTAAGTGCACCCACGTGACCAGTGATCAAATCCAGACGGACGCAGAATTTCCGTGGTACTGTAGCGGTAATGTAGCAAGTACTGTAGCAGGAACTGTGCACTACTGTAGTAGGCACTGTAATGGGAACTGTTGCAGGCACTGTTTGGCAATGTAGCAGCTGGGGATATGCCCCCGTTTGGGCCTTCAAGCCACCGATTTGATCCCTAAGTCCTGTAAGGCCTTAGGGCCACCCAGGCCTTCTGGTCAGTAAGGCCTTTGGGCCATCTCAAGGCCTTCGGGCCACCATAAGTGCAGATGAAAAACAGATTACCTACAAGGGACAAGCTCTAAAAGGATGATGAGAAAGGATTTTTCACCACCGCACAAGCTAAATGGATTACAAGAATGAGAGGGTGTGGCACCTGCCATCGGTATAAGTATGTGCATGCACGGGAAAGCCTAGCCGAATATCCATGAGAAGGTGGAGAGCTAATTTCACGATGAAGATGATGGGGAGTAGTAGTTCCAAGTAGTTATTCTGGGTTGTATGTAATGTTTGAAGCCTACGGGAAATGAATTCCTTTAAGTCCTACAGGACATGTAATACTTACGCCTACGGGCCTTGTAGGAGTTTCAACTCACCCCTTGAAAGGTGGATTATCAAAAATCAATAAAAAATGAAGGCCTTCGGTCCATTGGAGGAGGATGTATTACATCTCGTGCATAAATATAATAACTTTGTATAAATCCAATACTATGAATTATTTAATTCCATATAGGATTCATTATATGCTTTCAGGTTATTGTGATAAGTCTTGTGATAGTTCTTGTGATAGATTTATCTGTTTTCATGATAGATGTTTGTGAAGTGGATAGAGAATGTTACACCATATTTCACATCATAAGGATAATATTCCCTTATAGACTTAAGAGTGATTTTTTGTATTTAATCATTAAATTAAATGATAATTTGAAGTGAATTAAAATAAAAAAAATGAAATGATAAATTGAGAATTTGACGTAGACCCGACTTTTGAGTGGGAAAGAGGCAATGTCTTTAGGTACTTTCTAGACTATCTATTATATACAATGTTGTATTTTTGAGATTTCTGTATTGTATGACCTCATTAGTGGAAGGTTTTGACCATTACAATTCTTTTTATTGGTGAACATTTATATCGAACCATTTTAAGGCATGTTTTTGACATTTTAGAGGCATTATTCTAAAATGACATCTTGTCATATGCTCGGAGGGTGACGAAAACCACCAATCAGTGATGGTGGGACATGCAGTACCAACTTAAAATCCATTAGTTACATCTATGAATCCATATATTGATTCAGACACATGTGAGAGGAATGGTTCCATAGGGTTTTTTATAACTTCATGTAGTCATTTTAGGGAGCACCACAACCATCTTGGTTTGTGGTTGTGCTGAAACATAGGTTCTAGTAGCTGTATCCTCCCACATTCTCATGGTATGTCAGGCTAATTATCTATGGATTTAGATTATTCATGTGATCGTTGAACATCTAGAGACACATTCTCATAGGACGGTGAAGATCAAATCATATATTCTAGATGGGTAAGAACATAACAGGTTGGATTTTTTTAACCAAGATGAGTGGATTCGAGACATGGTTTTTTTAGATTTCTTTGCTATATTCAATAACATAATTTTCCTTGAGACTCTTTGGTCAAATCAAGAAATAGATTTTATCCATCTAATGTAGGGTGCTATTAAAGTTATGGACTACTAAACCTTAATTACAGATATTAAACCTTTTTTTCTAACCTAACATGCTGATGAGTTACCTAGGAAGATATTATTGGATGATTCCCTTTAACATGTCATTCGATATCATCTAACATGATCATATAGAGATTTATTTCATAAATTATGAAGAATTTACTGAATACATAGTGGGACTTAAGGAAATATCAGGGTGCACAACAGAGTTGAATAGTCTCTCAACCAAGTTTCTCAACTTCCAGTGGTAGGAAGTAAATTTTTGAGGATTCATGTGAGATAACTACTAGTAAGGTTGTGATTAATGGTAGCTTGGTTTTATTTCCTTAGTATGGTAGACTATTCCATGAGAAAAATCTATGTGATCATGATGCAGTCGAGTGCCAAGGATGCGACATTATGGTCCATTTGTATTCTTTTTTCATGACCTTCCCTATAACATGGAGATGTAAGGGTCATCCCAAAAAATAAAGAAAAGAAAATATTCTTAGATTCACATCAGGGAGGGTTTTAGATAAGTACCATTTGATTTTTCTATGGAAGTGGTGGTTCGGGATGAAAAATCCAGACACTAGTAAAACTAAGACATTTGAGTCTGCATACTCTGGGTAGTAAGGTTGTGTCACATGTCCTTGCTTCGGTACATATATTTTCTATATAGATTAACCCATACGAGAATTGGACCCAAACTTATATGGTAATAGGTAAAATTCTAGTATACTCTATCTTAGTGTCTTTTATTTTTTGATATCGTTGCATCATATAGTTTCATACGTGTTCTAGCGGAATAAATCCTTGGTCTTATGGTACTATATTTTGAGAGTGTGATGATGTTAAAAAAGTTATTATGAATTAAATGAGAGTACATGAAACAATGTATGTAGTTCAACCTTAGGATTGGTGGGTGTCACGTTTTATGGAATCATTATTTACATTAGATGATGATCTTTGACATCATAATTTAGATTGATTGGATAGTGGATTATTGAGACTAAATTTACTTATATCTCCATTGGGTGACATTAACATCTAAACAGTTTCATTTTATTCTCTTAATGGTGAATGAGATGTCCATGGGAGCTGATATTAATGAGAGCATTGCATATAGTGAGAAATGATATCCCAGATTGTTATTTTGTTTCTGGATGACTTGGAGCACATCATAAAAACATTACAGCAGTGGTTTATACTTTCATGGATGTGTTACTAGATTAATTTTTTGTTTACCCCATAAGATATTGGTGTATATATCCATCGTTCTAGTTCTAAGAGGTGTACTATTATCAATTACTCCTTATAGGATGTGTTCAATGTAGCTATTGGAGCTCAAGAGGTAGCCATATGACTTTGACGCAAAAGCTTTTATTTGACCCAATACATCCCCATGAGGTTCTCAAGTCCTTTTTCCAAAAGGTGGATGGTACCCTAAGGGTATTTTTGGATTATTATAACTTAGATATTTAGACAACTATGAACGGGTGTTATTTTCAGTAGATATATGACATGTTTGGTTATATTCGGGGTGATCACGTGTTCTTGAAAATTTATGTGAGGTCGTGATATCCCCTAAAAATTTGTTCAACTTATAGATATACTATGTATGAATTGTTATCTTATTTGTGTTCTGTATTAGTTTATTGTAATTCAATTCAGTCCCATAAATTCACTAGTGGTTCTCATGAACATGATGAACCGTGTGTCTCATCCTTATATGGATTCATTGGGCATGGTTTTCATGAAGGATATCATGGTCTATTCTCACAATCAACACTAACGAGACAAATATATTGAGATTATTTTGGATAAAATAAGATATAGTTATTTATATTCAATTCTCACAAAGTAACACTTCTGGATGGATAATATTCACTTCTTGGGTAACAATATCTTAGAAACAAGAGTATTAGTTGAACCAGATATGGTGAGATTGGTAGTTTACTGGGAGCATCCCAAGAACATATTTGAGGTACGATGTTTTATTAGGGATGTATGGATATTAAAGTCATTTCATATATGACTTCTCATGATTAGATTCACCACTGATAGTCTTGAATAAGATGGGTGTGAAGTTTATATAGTAAGATACATTTGAGACAACCATTCAGAAGATGAATGTGTGATTGGATCAAGCACCAGTTCTGATTCTACCAGAGATGGGTAGGGGTACACTACGTATTGTGATGTATCAAGTATCAGTCTTTTAGATCTCCTAATGTAGGGAGATAGAGTCATGGTGTGCGATTATCGGTAGTTGAGGTCACATTAGAGAACTTACCTAAAACATAATCTCTTATTAGAAGATGTTGTCCATGCTTTGTGTTACTGGAGACATTACTTACTTGGAGAGTGTTTGTTTGTGTATATTTTCCAAAAAAATAATTATGTATATATCTACAGTGTAGGATCTAAATCTAGGGAAGGGAATATGGGTTTAATACCAATAGTCATTTGACTTTGAGCTTACCTCTATGTCTGAAATGGGAAATGCAATGGATGATTCATTGAACATTATGACTTAGGTGCAGGCAGTCCAATTGGATATTAATGAGTTGAAGCTCATGTATTTGTTATCTAAGATTCACATGGATGTAATGGATAGTTGGGGTATGTGTAACGACCTGAACTTTTGAATAAAAATTTTTTCAAGAAAATATAGGTATTACTATGTCATAATCAATGAAAATATATAAGTATAAATTAAATGTAACCATTTGATTATGAAAGTTATATGACAATTAGTAAATATTGTAATTGGTTAATATGACAATTGTAATCAATAATAAACCTTAGAATTATTTTTTATAAATAGAAATGATTTGGGATAATTAATTCAGAAAGAAGTGTCTATGGACTCATCTTATTGACTCAGGAATTATGGAGACCATTTTTTAGAGATTGGGAGGAACATAGTGTCACTAGACTTCTGTTTCTACCAAGATCAAGATGAGACTCAAAATTTTATTGTTAAACTAAATCTCATGAGTGTGAAGTTCATGTTAGAGTGGATTACCACTTGGGTGATGTTATCTAAGCCCCCCAAAAGAGTTCATCACCATCTCACATGTAACCCTTCGGATGTATGTGGGTGATTTATGGGGTTATATGTCAATTCCCTATTTATATAAAATATATTCGTATTGTTTTAATATATTTTTGTATTTCATCATTTCTGTTTTACGAATACATTTACATAAAAATTGAGATGGAATTTGATAAATATATTTTTTCTTGTAATAATTGTACTTTTCACAAATATATAAACTGTCATATTAAAATAATGATTGATTAATAATTATTATTATAATTAAATAGTTTTATAAAAATGATCCTTTTAAATTACTAATGAGAAGATAATTTTTTTTCAAGTGTTGAATATTTTATTATTCATGTCACTAGGAATTTTCTATCCACTAGTATTTTTAAAAAACAAGTATTATTATATATAAAAATTAAATTTATCATTTTTATTTTTTTCTTATTGGAAAAGTAATGTCATTTCTGAATTTAAAACATCGATATCTTTTTTGTGGTGAATTAATGACATTTTGATAAAATGTTTTGCTTTTCAGTGAAAAGTAAAAATATAGTTTTGAGTTTTCTATATGTTTAATGACATCATTAATCATATAATCATGATGTAATAATTCTATTATACTATTGAGTAATAATATAAGATATTAGTTGTCCCATGTTTCTAATACCATTAGAAAGCCCACAGTTTTCCAAATACCACTAATGTTGTATCCTTTGGAATTAATAAAAAACACATTCTCTCTTACTATAAATAACCACACATTCCTTAATTTCGATTTATTAAAAAATCATTTTCCATGTTGTTATGACATTATTACCTACCAATCATTCCTCAAAATGTTCCCTTATGCCCCCAAGATACCGATCATTGTGTTTTGGAAGTTACTCATTGTGGTAAGGGAATTGTCAACATCTCTTTTTCTTTCACGTTATATTTTATATAGTATGTATTTAAAATTTTGTTTACATGTTCTTATTTACAATTTATTATATCCCTATACTGAATTATGATAATTTTAAGAATGGTTTACCCATGTTCCCTGTATTTTTTATGTTTTATATAACTATTTTTTATACCCGTTATGCTGCAGAATTTTCATATCCAAATCCCTCTTTTTTTCTCAATAAATTATTTTATTTTCATTATGTGAATGATTGAACCTGTCTAAATTTATGTTTAATAATCAAGAAATAAAAAATTATTTTTCTTATTCTAGAACTGACATACATAAAATCCTCATTCTATTTCTATGGGTTATTAATGACCTAATAATCATGTTTTTAAGAACTTTTTAAAATGAAATAATTTTGATATGAAATCCATTTTTTTATAATTTTTGAATTATTAAAGAAATTTTTTATTGTTCTTGACAGGGATTACATGAAAATAAAGGCCTATTCAGGGTTCACCCTGATAACTCTCCAATGCATTGTGCAATGAAATTAATCTCTAGATATGAAAAGTTTTACAATAATTTTGTGAATGACTTTGGTAATTTTTATGACACATGGGGGATAGAACACTGTGTTATTCATAATAATTATCTAATGAAGTTTTGTATAAATATATTCATGTTATGATTCAATTTATTATTTTTATGATATTCATATTTCTCATTCCTTTATTAAATTCCCCATGTTTTTATTCATATCTCTCAAGTTCACATGTAAACTACTTCACATGTTTTCCTTTTCTAGGCCTTCTACTCACCCCTTCCTATGATGTATGTTCCCATGTATGAGATTCTGTAAATGTTCATAGGATTAACCTTGAATAATCCATTCATGTGTAATAGAAATTTTTTATTTTTTTTATGTATTATGTACCTTATTCCAAGACTGAAATCATTAAATGATATTTTTTTTTGTAAAATATATTGTAATGTTTTGAAATAAAATGGTGGTATTTGAAAGTTAGTATCAAAGTATAGTTTGGTTAATTATGGAAATTAAGAGAATAAAATAGTAGGTGTAACCCTATAGACATGTTTAAAATACAAAAACATCATAATATTTTTGTAAAATATTAAGTATGTGGATTCCGATGAAATAAATACCTGTCTGGATAAGAAATAGTGTATGTGCCGCTGGCACATATTTATATTAATATAAAACCTGAAAACACAAAATTGAGCTAGTCTAAAATATTAATTGGTGAAAAAATATGTGTCATGATACAGTAGTGGTTTGATTCTCTGAGGGGATATGTTTGGTCAAACCATAACTTTTTTGAACTATTAAGAAGGTTTTATAGAAAATATAATTTTCGATAATGAATAATGTTTTTAAGAATTATGGTTTAAGACATAAAAATCCTTTAGAGTTTTAATATTCATAATTAAAAAAAATTCTCATTAATGTTCTCTTTTTCTAGAAAATTGTGGGAAATATGAGAAATCATGAAAATAGTGACTAAAATAGATCATTCCCTTAGAAACCTCTGATAAGAGCTAGAATAAAAAAATTCATGAGAATGTTTAATCAAATGGCTCATGTTATGGTAATTTACTTAAATCAGGATGAGAGAATAATTTCAATCAAAAGGGGAGGAAATTCCATCGAGAACTTTATGCAAGAAAGAACGCCGAAATTCAGTGGATCTACTGACCCATTAATTTATGAACAGTGGGTAGGATCTATAGAAAAGATCTTTTTTGAAATCCATTGATCATAATAAGAGAAATATACCCATGATGATTACCATTTAGAGGGAGATGTTGATCTTTATTGGGAACTAACTAGAAACAAGAGGATAGGAGCAGATATCGATCATTTAGAGTGGGAAGCCTTCAGGGGTATCATATTTAATAAGTATTTTACTCATTCAATGAGAATGACAATGGAGATGGAATTTCTTGATTTGATTCTAAATAGGAATTAATCAATCAAAATATACGAGATGAACTAAAACCATAATTCATGTTACACCTCTACCATTGTAAGGGATCATAATATGAAGGATTATAAATTCCTTGGTGGACTACTTCCTAATTTAAGGAAGACTCTAGACAACTGAGACAATGACATCTATGAGGATATCATATTAAGTTCAATGAATATAGAACTCATGTTCGGTGAGATTCAGTGGTCTCATAAATTCAATGAAAAAAAATACATAAATAGATCCAAGAATAGGGATGAATATTGATCAGGGAAGATGTGGAATGAATGTACAATATCCCATGTGTGAAAATGTGGTAAGAAGAATTCATGGAACCGCCTTCTTCAGAGAGTGAAGTGTTACAAGAGTGTAAGTGATGGGCATGTCACATGGAAATTTCATAGTGTGGTGAAACCTAAAATTCCCAACACTAACAATAAAAGAATTATGTTACAGGCTCTACATCAGGTATAATTATTCATGTGTGAATTGTTTGGGCACATTTCCAATCAGTGTCCATATATGAGGGTAGTGGAAGGAAATCAACATCATCCTTAGTGTAGACCAATAGAGAAAGGGAATGCCTTTTCTTTCATGAAGGATGTAGTTTAAGATCAAAATGATTTTGTTGAATGTACACTTCATTGTCTCTAAAATCTACCATGTGCATTGTTGGATTCTTCTTCCATACATTCAATTATTTCTTCCATGTTTACAATGAATATATAATCAATTGAAAAACTGCATAAATTATATTTCTCATTCATGACTCTTAGAGGGATTGTCCATTAATCAATAGAGTTTAAAAATCTAGTATTTAATTTCAATCGCACTATCATATCTCAAATATAGTATTCATTCCCAATATGGAATTATATATTATACTAGGGATGGATTGGCTCTCAATGTATAATGCTAACATCATATGTAGAAGTAAAAAAATAACATTATTCTTGAATTGAAGACCTATAGGTATCTTCTAAGGAGTATTACCTTGACCTGATCATTGCCTAAAATCACCTCCTATGGATTTATTTATGGAGTTGATCAGTGATGATGAAGATGTAAATGGGAGTATAAGGATAAATAATGTCTCCATAATTCATGAATACATTGACATATTTCATGAAGAGTTACCTAGACCTCCCATAGAATTAGAGGATGAGTTCTCCATTGATCTCATGCATAGATCTCATCCAATTCCAAAGAAACATACATATAATGGTTAATTTGGAGATAATGGAAATAAAGAATAATCTATATGATCTTTCAGAGTTGGGTTTTATTCGGCCATGTGTGTATCCATGGGGTGACCCTGTTCTCTTTCTAATGAAGAAATATGGATCACTGTAGTTATGCATTGATTATAGAGAACTAAATAGGATCACAGTGAAGAAAAAATACCATCATCTTATAATTGATGACTTATTTGACCAACTTAGTGGTGACCAATTCTTATCCATGATAGTTTTTTATCTGGATTTCATCAATTTATGGTGATGAAAAAAGTTATTTCAAAACCCACCTTCTGATCAATATATTGGAATTATAATTTTATGGTTTGGCATTTAGTCTTGAAAAATTCACTTTCTATGTTTAAAAATTTGATTAATAACGTCATTAAGGACTACTTTGAAAACATTGTGGTATATTTATTAATGATATTATGAATAATTCCAAAAGTCATGAGAATCACTAGGATCCACTAAGTGTTAATTTTTAAAATCCATTGATGGAAATGATTTTTTAAATTTTTAGCAAATGTGAATTCTTGATAAAAAACTATTTTTCTTGGGGCACATTTTAACCAATAAAGAATCTCCGTTGACCCTACAATGACAAAAGATACAGTGGAGTGGCCTCATTCTATAACAGTAACTAATATTAAAAGGTCCCTTGGATTTTTTGGATATAATAGGTGGTCTTTGAAAAACATTTTAGGACATTCGAATTTATTAACCAAGTTTACTCAAAATGGCGTCATTTTCATTTGGATAATGATGGGTGAAAATGTTTTCATGTGTTGAAACATAAATTGGTTTCTACAACTATGTAAACTCTATCATCAATCATAGAAGGATTTGTGATTATTAGCGATGCATATATAAATGTTGTTGGGTGTGTCATCATGAAAAATAAAAAAATGATTTCCTATGAATCTCGATTGGAAAATCCACATGTGTAGAATTTTCAAATGCAAGATCTTGACCTAGTTACAGTAGTTTTTGAACTGAACAAATGGGGGCACAATATTTTTGGGGAAACTTGTGATATATACATAGACCATAAATTATTAAAGAATATTTTAATTAAAAAAGAAGTTAACATGAGTCAGTGGACATGGTTGGAACTTCTTGAGGACTATGATTGTTGAATTCATTATCATCTCAAAAGTGAAAAAATGTTGATGATGCCGTAATTATGAAATACCATATTGTTCTAGCTATGATGAGGATTCAAAGTGACCTTTTATAAAAGGCCTACTGTATCTGAACATGGTATGTTTATGGTAAGGGGAATCCTCAACCATATTCCATAAGATCTATCAACCATCATTACTATACAAGATCAAGAAAACTCAAAAATAAGATATTCTGTTATAGAATACGATTGAGGCTGGGAAGAATAAGATGTTTCCTGAGTTCAATATTGATCACGAAGATGTAATAAATATCATTGCAAGGCTATTTATTCCATATATTCAAAAAATAAAGAGGGATATAATGGATTAATCTCATATCTATACATTCTATATACAACCTGGATGGACTAAATTGTATGGGGAACTTTGTGATCAATATTGGTGGGATAACATAGAAATGGAGATTATTGACTAAAATACAAGGTTTCTAGAATGTCAACGCATGAATACATAGTGAAAACATCCTATACGTGTAGTAAAACCACAACCCATACTATCCTGGAAGTGGGACAATATCACTAAGGGATTTTTCACTGGTCTCCTATGAGTTCCAAAGGAAAAAATTAGATATGAGTTATACTAGACCTTCTCACCAGGAATTTACATTTTGACTCTATTTGGGATGATTTATCTCTTGATTAACTTGCTATAATTTACATGGGTGATGTGTTAAGGAAACATAGTGTACCATTTTCTGTTGTATCTAATTATGATATGAGGTACCCATAAAAATTATAGTGAAGTATTCATCATGAATTAGGTGCCAAATAAAATTTAAGTATGTCCTATAACCCCCAAAAAGAGGCCAAATTTGAACAGACTATGAAAAAACTCGAGGACATTTTGATAATAATCTCAATAGAATTTATTGGTGGATGGAAATAGAATATCCAATTAGATGAGTTCACTTACACCAATATCGTAAACATGATCATTCAAACAGAACCCTATGAATATCTATATGAGAAGCGATGTAGAACGCTGAATTGATGGGATGATGATGGTGATAGAATTATTTTTGGCCTTTATCTTCTATAAGAGATTATAGAAAATGTTCATGTCATCCAACAACAAATTAAGTCTTCTTTGAGTTGGAAAACTATCTATGATGACAACAGTTGAAAGGACATGGTTTTTGATGTTGGTGAAAATTATTCCTTAATAATTTTCCATGGATGAGAGTCATACAGTTCTGAATGAAAGGCATTCTTAGGAATAAGTACATTTTCCCATATGAAATCCTTGATCGAGTTGGAGAAATGGTCTGTAATAATTCACTTTCAATAAATCTAGATCAACATCATGATTTATTCAATGTATCCCTATTGATAATGCACATACATCACCTTTCACATGTACTAAATCCATTGGTGGTATAACTATGAAAGGATCTCTCTTATAGGATCAGGTGGTGGAGATCTTGGATTATATAGATAAGGTTCTATGTAAAAAATACACACCTTGTTATAGAGTTGTTGAGGAACCATAATTATAATGAAGTCATGGGGGAACCAGAGGAGTATACGAGGCATTAGTACCCATATCATTTCTCTAATGAGGTTACGAGATGAAATTTCAGGGTTCAAATTTATTGAATAGGGTAGAATGTAACATCAAGAATGATTGAAAAACATTTTTTTTCTGAAAATGTATGTCTTGAAATGGCCTAATCAACAAAAATATAAAAGTATAAATTAAATGTAACCCTTAATCATTCAATATTATAAGACTGTTGGTTAATATTACTGTTTGTTAATATGATTATTGGATTATAGGAATGTTTTATACAATAATAAACATTATAATTAATGTTTATAAATAGAAGTGATAATGGAAAATTAATGTAGAGAAAAGAATTGTTAGACTCATTCATTAGAATCGGGCCCTAGAAGGACTATTTTTTCAGAGAATGAGATCGAGGTAGTGTCACTTTTTATTACTCTGGTTGCAATCCCAAATGGGGAATCAATATGATAATCTTGAACAAAATAACAGACAATATAAGTTCACATTAGTGGATATTACCACTCAAGTGATGTTCTCTGAACCGCCCCAAGAGTCCATCACCATCACACACCTTATACTTAGGTTCTATTTGGGGTATTTTAAGGGGTTATATGCCAATTCCCTAGTTTCATGAATGTTAATCCCATTATTTTAATAATACTTTTATTTCATCTTTTCTATTTTACAAATAGTTTTACTTAAAAAATGAGATGGAATTTGAAATATTTATTTTTTGGGTAAAATTTATACTTTTCATAAAAATATAAATTATCATATTAAATTAAATATATATCAATACATTTTATAACAATCAAATTGTATTATTAAAATTCTACTTTTTAATTACTAATGATAAAATAATTTTTTTTGAGTGTTAAAAAATTTACTATGCACATTGATATAATTTTATGTTTTCTATTATTTGTAATTATAATTTATTTTTAAAGTAAAAAATTAAATTTAAAATATGTATAGATTTTATTTTTTAAAATTATTTCAGAACATTATTTAATTGTGAATTTATTATAATTTAATAAATTGTTTTTTTAGTGAATAGTAAAAATTCATTTGTGAGTGTTCATTATGTTTAATGAATTCATCCATGATTTAATCACGATGTATTAATTATGGTAGAATCTTGATAAATAAAATATTATATGAGTTTTCCAATGTAAAAAATTCCACAGACTCATAGCATGGGCATGGCCATGGTTTTTCAAATACCTCTAATGTGGTGTCCTTTGAAATTAATAAAAAACACCATCTATTTTACAATAAATATCCACCCATTCCTTTATTTTCGTTCTTTTGATAAATAATTATCTATGATATAAATATAATACAACCTTTTATTTAGTCCTCCCAATGATCTGTTATGATCCCAAGGTCTTGATCTTTGAGTATTATTAGTCACTCTTCAAGGTAAAAGAAATATAAACTTCTCTTTTCCTTTCAATTTCTATTTTACGTGATATGTATTTAAAACTTCCATTCTATGTACTTATTTAATTTTTGTTCTGTCCCTATGCTATATTATTATTCATTTAATAATTAGTGACCCCATTACCCTATATTTTAATGTTTTATAAAAACATGTTTCATTAAAATTGTTTATTTTATTCTATAATATACATACATTATACCATAATTCCTTTTTCATGGGTTATAAATGACATAATGATTTTGTTTTTAAGAACACTCTAAAGGACCATGGTTTTCATATGAAACCAATTTATTTAATTCTGTTAGGGGTATTTATGAAATTTTACATTATAATCTATGTGGATAACATAAAAAATAAATACATATTATGGCTTCCCTCTGATAGCGCTCGAATGCATTGGGTAAAGAATCTAGTCTCTATAGATGACAAGTTTTACGATACACTTGTGAATAATCATGGTAATTTTTATAACACAGTGGGGATGGACCATGGTGATGTGATTATTAATGTATATATTAAATTTTGTTGCCATATTTTCAATTTATTATTATAGTTTTTATTTTTAGGATATGATTCTTTCTCGTGATTTTATGAAATTCCTAATGTTATTATTTATATCTATCATGTTCACATGTAAACTACTTCTATTTTTTCCATTATTGGGCATTTCGATCACCCTTTCCTCTGATGTATGACCCCATGTTATGAGATGTAGAAAATGTGCATAGGATAAACCTTCAAGAATACCTTCATGTGGAGTAGAATAATGTTTTATGTTTTCATGTATTATATACCTTATTTCCAAGACACTAAACATTAAAAGATCTTATGTTTATGAAATTTCAGGAATGGTTTTATCATAAAACATCAGGATTTCATGGGAAGTCTTATATTTCATCATTATCATTGAACTCTACCCTACTGAATAGTTTTAGGATGTGGTAAATCTCAGATTCTTATGGCCTAGTCCTATACTAGAGCATAAAATATAGGGATCAAAAACTAAGATAGAAAATAGAAGGGGATGAGTGTAACACCCCAGGTAAATAAATAATATGACATTTCATATTTATCCATATTTGTTAATAAAATATTTAAATGACTTTTAAGGGGACGCTATGCTCGATGGCGTACCCAACACGCAAGAACGAGTTTCTTGGGAATCTTACGTTGCACTCTAATAATAAAATAATATTATTTTAAATGGAAGTTAACATGTAGCCGTTGTATTGGCGGGAATGGATAGAAATAACTAAAATATGATTATATATGTTTTTAAATGTTTTTACATTTATCCAATAAAAGATAAAGGCTTAAAATATGGAAAGAATTCAATTTTTGGCGTATATGCCCTAGTTTTCACTAAAGGTTCATTTATCGCCATTTGATGGAGAACCGTCATTAAATATATTTTTGTTCACACTTATACATTCTATTTGACCAAATAAAACTCTTCTTTAGAATTGGGACATCAAAATTTACTTTGTGTAAATTTTTGGAATATTTCCGATAAAGTTCATTTTTTTCAATGAATAGTGTAAAATGTTGTATTGTAATTCAAAACCTCTTTTTAATCTAATTTATTTATATGAATATATTATATTTTGAATTAGTTTTAAAGTGAAATTAGAATATATTTTTACCATTAAATCCAATAGTGGTCGTTGGAATTAATTTCACTTTGAAATCGGACTTAAACTAGTATAAATCTTTTGATACTTATTGTTTCATAAAAACACGCTATTTGCTCTGACAACGGGAATTAATTATTAAATTAATTAATGTGACTTATATGTTTTTAATTTTGTAAAATATACTTCATTTTTGAATTCGGAATATCAAATATAGCTTAGGGTGAATTTTTGGTAATTTTCTGAAAAACTTCAATTTTTGATGAATAGTGAAACCATTAAGTGGTAATTATAAAGACTGATTTTCCGTTTAAATGAAATTTTGCCATCATTGTGTTTTGAATTTCAAAAATCCGACATACATGGTTTTCATTAAGAAGTAAAATGTGGTTCAATGGGTTAAAAATAATTTTTTTTGTGAATAGTAACTTATTAAGTTCTTAATCGCGATTAGTGGTAATTAGGGTAGTTTAAGGTATAAATAATGCTTTAATAATATGAAATGACCTAGAAACATGTCCCAACCTTATTGGTTGTGTCATGGCCGACCAAGAAAATCCATGGGTCAACTTGGGGACCCCATGGAGACACTTTGGTTTTAAAATGACATAAATAACTTTTTATTTAATGTAAAAGTAAAAATGACACAAACATGATATGTTTAACTAAAACAATTTTTAAATGAGGTTATACAAGTCATATTTTTTATTATAAATAGTAATTAGAAATCTAAAAATATTTCCTACATCATAGTATTTTTTTATAATTTTTAGGCATTAAATAAAATAAATTATTTATGACATAATAATGATGCAGCGATGACATCATTATTTGACAATTTAAATAAAATGGAAAGATAATGTAAAATATATGAACTACACATGTCCAAAACTTATTGGATGGGTGTATTTCGAACCCTTATCACCTTATCCACTAATTATATCAATGTGGGACCTTTTAAAACCGAAACACATTTTCAAATAAAGTAATATTTCTTTACTTTCCAAAAGTGCCCCTCCTCTCCTCTTATAAAAGGCCCCCACCTCTACCTCATTTCACACACTCCTAAAGCCTTTGGCTCGGCCAACCCCTACCTATTTACTCTCTCCACATCCCTCTCCTCATCCTAGAGGATTCCCTTTGGGAATAATACTTTCAAAGGAATCATTTATGCTCAAATCAATAGGAGTTACACTTTTAAAGGTAATTCATTCTCTCATGTTCATTTGTTTTATTTTGCTTCTCCAACCCCCTAAACTCTTTTTATTTATTTCTTTTGTAACAAAACCAGTATCTTCAATATACTAGGATGTTTTTATAAGATTTATTCGAGCTACACTATCACACAACTACATCAAATGGTTAAAGAACATACGGTTTCCATGGATGATGAAATTGTGCCTCCCGAAACGATGATTGTTCAATACTCATTTAACACCTTCAAAGGTGGCCATTATGATGTCACTATTTTTATATATGATATATAATATGTTTATTTTTTTTTATGCTTCTTTATTTTTTCATTTTTTTCTTACCTTTATGGCTTCCATTATGGGTATACGCGATATCTTCATTTTAAGAAGTGCGGACTACCGCCCCCTCAATGTTATGTGATTCGTTAATGCCATATGTGGGACGTATAAAGGATGGATTTAATGTTATTATATATGATGTTATACTGGAATTATTATTTACCTCTATATCATTATTATTTCTTTCCTTTAAAGTATGAGATAGAAATGAAAGTAGCATTCATGCGTACGTACGGCTTACCGTCTCCAAGAACGGTGCATTTCATTTCTTATCCCCAAATGTAATGTACTATTATAAGTACATATATATAATGGATATATATGATGTATGATACATCTAAATGATTAATATAATTCTGGAATTAAAATATACATACCTCTCATATAGTTTTAATTCCATTAATACGACATAGAAATGAAATTAGCGTTCATGCGTACGTACGGCTTACCGTCTCCATGAACGGTGCATTTCATTTCTTTCCTCTAAATGATTATGTGATTTTATAAATACATGTATATGATGGATATATATTATATATATTATATCCAAATCAGGAATGTCATTTTTCGATATGAAGAACCTTTGACCACACGAACAACATGTAATTGTAAGAAGTCCACTTTCGACTTAAGAACCAAATATCGACAAAACAAACATGATTAACTTAAATGATTAAATAATGTTTATAACATGGTAATAAGTGATATAAAAGGAATAATGAACTTTAAAAAATTTCTTAAGGAAGTATAAATTAACTCAAGTTTATTATTCAGGAGATTAAAGAACGATCGAGTCAAGTCGGACCCGAGGTAAGGGATCCTACAACTCTCTTTCTTTTTAAGTACACTCTTTTATGTCATTTATTTTAATCTATGATTGGGATGTTCTTTTATATTGATCTTACTGTAATTTTTATTTTCATGTGATGAGAGACCCTATTCTCTCTCATCAATCCATTTTGGAAGTTTTGAGTGGCGGCGATAGGCTGTCGAATTTTCGTAAGAGATCTAACCTCTCTCTTTCTTTTAAAGTACTATCCTTTATGTCACTTCTTTTAAGCTCCTATTTGTTATGTTGGGGGATGTTTTTTTATATTCATATTTCTTTTAACATTATGTTGATGTAATGAGAGACCCTATTTCCTCTCATAAATCCATTTTGGATGTTTTAAGTGGCGCTGTTAGGCTGCCAAGTTTTCGTAAGAGATTTTTCATCTCACTTTTATTCCCATGAGATTTATGCTACATTTTCCACAATTTCCATTGAGTGGTTTATGTACTTCCCACTATTACAATCTTATTGTAATATAATTCCATTTATGGGTATTTACATATTCATTGTATGTCACTTCTTCAATGGGGTGTACTTTTCAAAAGTTACCCAAGTCAGTAAGGGAACCATTCACCCTCTTTTTTTAAAAAGACTTATTTTGTTGGGTCTTTTAATTTACATATTGTTATGTTGGGTTATGTTCTCATATATCCTTATTGATGTAAATTTTATGTCCAAGTGTTGAGATACCCTTTTTTTTATATCTCATCAACTCATTTTGATGTGACGTCGTTATGCTGTCAAGGGAACTTCTTAACCCAATTTCGATTTCTTTGGGTTCAACATGTTGTTATTGAATATGTAATCCCTTGAATATGTGTGAATGACCTTTGATTATTTTACACTTAATATCCACTTATATTTGTTGTATTCATTTGTCACACATAACTATGTAAATTGATTTATCCTTAAACCAAGGATACTGTCTTTGTAAGGGACTTCGTCTCAATCTCCTTTCATTGAGGCATATTTCGTTTTATACACAACTTCCTTTTATATGGTTTATAAACCCCTTTGGCTTTTACTATTATACCAAAGGAATCTTTTTCTACGGAGCGTTTTACTAAACGACAAAAAGGAATGTTTTTTTAACGTACGCGGTGACAACGACCTTTTCCGCCGCCGCGAGTATTATTTGGTCTTTTGCTTCCTCAACAATCCGTTATGTTTTTAAAATGAAATAAATACCATATACTCTTTTATGTATTTTGGTATTGAAAATTGTTTTGAAAAAGGATTCTATTATGTCAATATATTTATGATATATTGTGATTGAAATGTGGAAATGTTATCATTCCTTTATATTGGTTTTATGTTTTATGATTTTATACTGGTACTTGGACATTTTAACGGGTGGTTACATTATAAACCATATGACGGGTGGTGCCATGAATATCAGGATGGGTGGTTACGTTATAACCTCCAATGCATTGGGTATGGAAGTCGGCTGTATGGCTATTCCATTAAGTATGTATGAAAATTGGCCGTATGGCTATTCCGTTAAGTGATATGTGTGGAAGTTGACCGTATGGTTATTCCACTTAAGTATGTTTATGTCCCAAGTTACCTTTATATATGTTATGTGTTCTTTATATGGGTTTTATGGTAATCTTTTGGTTACAAAAAGGTAAGTAATGATACTTTTTTTTCAGTGAAAACTTTTTACTACTTCATGAAGGTGAAAAGTATTACATTGATAAAGTATTCATGGTTTACTTGATGTTTTGAAAATCTAACAGTTTTCATTCTTTGTGTATCCCTTACTGAGCTTCTTATTCTCATCCCACGTTTTTGAAATGTTTTTCACAGGACATAGCGTGGAATAGGGTCAAGGATGGGATCAAGGGAAAGTCATGCTACCTAAAACATGGAACTATACATGTTTCTTTTAAAGAGTTTTTATTTTATGGAAATTTAGTAGAAGCGACTACTTTGTAATCTTTTGAGATGTAATAGTTATGTCCTAATTCTCTAAAACCCTAAACCTGAAGATATCCTCAATGTGAATTACTCATTTAATTCAATATTAAGTAAGGTTTAAGGGTGGGTCCTTATAGTTGGTATCAGAGGTCAGTTTAGATAACTTTAGGGGTTAGGGTATTCTTTAAGCATAAGTGACATTACCATAATGGTTAGGATTTTAGAAAGAGTCCTAGTTTTAGATAAAGTGAATGAGTAAGTATATCTTATTTTTTACCTTCCTCATTAGTACATGATGGTTTTGTTGTTATACTCACACTGACCCTTTTTGGTTTTAGTAAATGGCTGGATCTAGCAGGCACCAAGGTAACGGTGGATGTGAAGGAAACTGCGATAGTTTTCTGAGCGAGCAACTGAATGATATGGGAGCTGTAATGAGAACTCTTGTGTTTAGCCTCAACCAACTATCTGGAGTTATGATTGACCACCTAAACCTTAGTGATTTATATAAGGAATCATATATGCGAGAAACAAATCCCTACGGAACTAAAGGTAATAATCATAAAGGTAAGTGTGTTCAAAAACCTATGTGTCAAAGATGTGGAAAGAAACACCTAGGAAAATGTTTCAAAGGGACAGAAATGTTCTATAGATGTGGAAATGAAGGTCATAAAGCAAGAACCTGCCGTGGAAAAAGGAAGCATCCAGTTGACTTGAGGAAAGGGAAAGAAGTTCTTTCTAAGGGATCAATTGAATGTTTTAATTATGGTGTGCATGGTCATTATGCAAACACATATCCCATTAAGAAGTTTTGTGAATGGGATCACCAAGATCATACAAATACTCGTTTACCAATACCTAATGCCATTCCGATTGAGGATGAAGAAACTGAAAACGACCAATCAAAGGTATGTATTATTTCATGACTATTGTTTTCCTATTTTGGAATCTTAGGATATGATTCATGATTTTGTTTGTAGGAAAGAGGTATTTCGGAATAAGTTGGAAAGGAATGGTTAATGGATCATGAAGAATGATGAATGAGTAAGATGTCAACATATAAGGGCTTCAAGAGTTATGGTGAAATTCCTAAGAGTATTAAGTCTCTTTTGATGATGGGGTTACATTAGAAGACTTTTTATATTATGTGTAACCCTGATGTTTAATATAGGCAAATTTTATTCATGGAATAGTTATCTTTTCTTTTGTGGACATAGTTATAAAGAACCATTTGGGTTTATATAATCCTTACTTTTGAGGTAATTATGGGTTACTATATGTTATGATTGAAGTGAAAGGCATGAGATAAAATTGAGGTTAAATTATTTTATGGTTATTTTTGATGATTTTATCCCTTTTTGTGGAATGATTTAAGAATTATATAGTTTTGTAAAAAGGACAACACATAGACCGTGTGACAACCCATCGCGTTGGACAAAGCTGCGGGAATCGAACCCACAACCAAAGTGTGACTGGTATTTATCGCCTACCACTGGACTACGTGAAGTCTGTGGTTAGTTTGACTGATTCTTTCTGGTTATATGATTTTATGAATTAAGAGTAAGATGATTTTGGGTTATTTATGAAAATGATTAACCTATCATGGAGGATATGTGATTAGGTTAATTACATTTCAATACGGGACTTTAGGAGCAACTGATGTTGTTTGGAGATAAATGTTACGATTTAACTTGGAAGACTATGTGACTAAATCCTTAAAATGTTTGGGTTTCAATCTTAGATTGGTTTACTTTGAGGAATTTTTATGGACAAATTTGTTTATCGGATGATCCTCGTTGAACTTTGGGTTTTGTTGGACAAATTTTGGAGATTAAGAATAGATTTTCTTTTTATAAGGGGTTATCCTTTTCTGGATTATCTGATCTTGTACTATCCTTTTTGGTTTTGGTTTTGGTTAAATTCTAAAGACATGGGAAGTATATAGTTATCTATTGTGGATTAGGTGATTCTCTAAAAGTTGATTATAGTACTCTTAATCTGAACAAGTATTCCTAAATACTCGCCTTTTGGAGGAAATATGAGTTTGTGTAAGGAATCTAATAAAATTTGAAAGACAACATGATAAGTGATTATGTTTCCTTATGAATAAATTCCTCAATAAAAAGTAACTTAAAACAAAAATGTTGTCTATTAACTTTTCCTACTGGGGAATCAAATACCGTTTAACCCATCACAAGTTTGTGATTTTCTCGTGGTTAAATTTCTCCTAAACATGTTTTCTATCAATCTCCATCAGAACATGACCCTTTGTTTTTCCCTCCATATCCATATTTTCATACTTGGAATCCTAGTATGGGTTAACTCGGGTGACCTTTGAACTTATCTCTCTTTTTTTAAAGTGTTTGTTTTAACGACTTTTGTTCCGATGTGGGACTTTCAAGGATATTTCCAAGCGCAATTTTAAAATTACGAGATCGCAATTCCCAAAAGGGGGGAAGGATGTAACACCCCAGGTAAATAAAGAATATGACATTTTATATTTATCCATATTTGTTAATAAAATATTTAAATGACTTTAAAGGGGACGCTATGCTCGATGGCGTACCCAACACTCAAGAACGAGTTTCTTGGGAATCTTACGTTGCACTCTAATAATAAAATAATATTATTTTAAATGGCAGTTAACATGTAGTCGTTGTATTGGTGGGAATGGATAGAAATAACTAAAATATAATTATATATGTTTTTAAATGTTTTTAAATTTATCCAATAAAAGATAAAGGCTTAAAATATGGAAAGAATTCAATTTTTTGCGTATATGCCCTAGTTTTCACTAAAGGTTCATTTATCGCCTTTTGATGGCGAACCGTCATTAAATATAGTTTTGTTCACACTTATACATTCTATTGGACCAAATAAAACTCTTCTTTAGAATTGGGACATAAAAATTTACTTTGTGTAAATTTTTGGAATCTTTCTGATAACGTTCATTTTTTTCGATGAATAGTGTAAAATGTTGTATTGTAATTCAAAACCTCTTTTTAATATAATTTATTTATATGATTAGATTATCTTTTTAATTGGTTTTAAAGTGAAATTATAATATATTTTTACCATTAAATCCAATAGTGGTCGTTGGAATTAATTTCACTTTGAAATAGGACTTAAACTTGTATCAATCTTTTGATACATATTGTTTCATAAAAACACGCTATTTGCTCTTACAGCGGGAATTAATTATTAAATTTATTAATGTGACATATATGTTTTTAATTTTGTAAAATAGACTTCATTTTTGAATTCGGAATATCAAATATAGCTTTGGGTGAATTTTTGGTAATTTTCTGAAAAACTTCAATTTTTGATGAATAGTGAAACCACTAAGTGGTACTTACAAAGACTGATTTTCCGTTTAAATGAAATTTTTCCATCATTGTGTTTTGAATTTCAAAAATCCTACATACATGGTTGTCATTTAGAAGTAAAATGTGGTTCAATGGGATAAAAATAATTTTTTGGTGAATAGTAACTTATTAAGTTCTTAATCGCGATTAGTGGTAATTAGGGTAGTTTAAGGTATAAATAATGCTTTAATAATATGAAATGACCTAGACACATGTCCCAACCTTATTGGTTGTGTCATGAACGACCAAGAAAATCCATGGGTCAACTTGGGGACCCCATGGAGACACTTTGGTTGGGAAATGACATAAATAAATTTTTATTTAATGTAAAAGTAAAAATGACACAAACATGATATGTTTAACAAAAACAATTTTTAAATGGGGTTATACAAGTCAGATTCTTTATTATAAATAGTAATTGGAAAGCTAAAAAGATTTACTACATCATAGTATTTGTTTTATAATTTTTAGGCATTAAATAAAATAAATTATTTATGACATAATAATGATGCATCGATGACATCATTATTTGATGATTTAAATAAAATGGAAAGATAATGTAAAATCTATGAACTACACATGTCCAAAACTTATTGGATGGGTGGATTTCGAACCCTTATCACCTTATCCACTAATAATATCAATGTGGGACCTTTTAAAACCGAAACACATTTTCAAATAATGTAATATTTCTTTACTTTCCAAAAGTGCCCCTCCTCTCCTCTTATAAAAGGCCCCCACCTCTACCTCATTTCACACACTCCTCAAGCCTTTGGCTCGGCCAACCCCTACCCATTTACTCTCTCCACATCCCCCTCCTAATCCTAGAGGATTCCCTTTGGGTATAATTCTTTCAAAGGAAGCCTTTATGCTCAAATCAATAGGAGTTACACTTTTAAAGGTAATTCATTCTCTCATGTTCATTTGTTTTATTTTTCTTCTCCAACCCCCTAAACTCTTTTTATTTATTTCTTTTGTAACAAAACCAGTATCTTCAATATACTAGGATGTTTTAATAAGATTTATTCGAGCTACACTCTCACACAACTACATCAAATGGTTAAAGAACATACGGTTTTCGTGGATGAAGAAATTGTGCCTCCCGAAACGATGATTGTTCAATACTCATTTAACACCTTCAAAGGTGGCCGTTATGATGTCACTATTTTTATATATGATATATAATATGTTTATGTTTTACTTATGCTTCTTTATTTTTTCATTTTTGTCTTACCTTTATTGCTTCCATTATGGGTATACGCGATATCTTCATTTTAGGAAGTGCAGACTACCGCCCCCTCAATGTGATGTGATTCGTTAATGCCATACGTGGGACGTATAAAGGATGGATTTAATGGTATTATATATGATGTTATACTGGAATTATTATTTACCTCTATATCATTATTATTTCTTTCCATTAAAGTATGAGATAGAAATGAAAGTAGCGTTCATGCGTACATACGGTTTACCGTCTCCATGAACGGTGCATTTCATTTCTTATCCCCAAATGTAATGTACTATTATAAGTACATATATAATATGGATATATATGATGTATGATACATATAAGTGATTAATATAATTCTGGAATTAAAATATACATACCTCTCATATAGTTTTAATTCCATTAATACGACATAGAAATGAAAGTAGCGTTCATGCGTACGTATGGCTTACCGTCTACATGAACGGTGCATTTAAGTTCTTTCCTCTAAATGATTATGTGATTTTATAAATACATGTATATTCTGGATATATATTATATATATGATATCCAAATCAGGAATGTCATTTTTCGATATGAAGAACCATTGACCACACGAACAACATGTAATTGTAAGAAGTCCACTTTCGACTTAAGAACCAAATATCGACAAAACAAACATGATTAACTTAAATGATTAAATAATGTTTATAACATGGTAATAAGTGATATAAAAGGAATAATGAACTTTAAAAAGGTTCTTAATGAAGTATAAATTAACTCAAGTTTATTATTCATGAGATTAAAGAACGATCGTGTCAAGTCGGACCCGAGGTAAGGGATCCTACAACTCTCTTTCTTTTTAAGTACACTCTTTTATGTCATTTATTTTAAGCTCATATTTATTATGATTGGGATGTTCTTTTATATTAATCTTACTGTAATTTTTATGTTCATGTGATGAGAGACCCTATTCTCTCTCATCAATCCATTTTGGAAGTTTTGAGTGGCGCCGATAGGCTGTCGAATTTTTGTAAGAGATCTAACCTCTCTCTTTCTTTTAAAGTACTCTCCATTATGTCACTTCTTTTAAGATCCTATTTGTTATGTTGGGGGATGTTCTTTTATATTCCTATTTCTGTAAACATTATGTTGATTTAATTAGAGACCCTATTTCCTCTCATCAATCCATTTTGGAAGTTTTAAGTGGCGCCTTTAGGCTGCCGAGTTTTCATAAGAGATTTTTCATCTCACTTTTATTCCCGTGAGATTTATGCTACATTTGCCACAATTTCCATTGAGTGGTTTATGTACTGCCCACTATTACAATACTATTGTAATATAATTCCATTTATGGGTATTTACATATTCATTGTATGACACTTCTTCAATGGGGTGTACTTTTCAAAGGTTAACCATGTCGGTAAGGGAACCTTTCACCCTCTTTTTTTAAAAAGACTTCTTTTTTTGGGTCTTTTAATTTACATATTGTTATGTTGGGTTATGTTCTCATATATCCTTATTGATGTAAATTTTATGTCCAAGTGATGAGATACCCTTTTTTATCTCTCATCAACTCATTTTGATGTGACGCCGTTAGGCTGTCAAGGGAACTTCTTAACCCAATTTCGATTTCTTTGGGTTCAACATGTTGTTATTGAATATGTAATCCTTTGAATATGTGTGAAGGACCTTTGATTATTTTACACTTAATATCCACTTATATTTGGTGTATTCATTTTTCACACATAATTATGTAAATTGATTTATCCTTAAACCAAGGATACCGTCTTTGTAAGGGACTTCGTCTCAATCTCCTTTCATTGAGGCATATTTCGTTTTATACACAACTTACTTTTATATGGTTTATAAACCCTTTTGACTTTTACTATTATACAAAAGGAATCTTTTTCTACGAAGCGTTTTACTAAACGACAAAAAGGAATGTTTTTTTAACGTATGCGGTGACAACGACCTTTTCCGCCGCCGCGAGTATTATTTGTTCTTTGGCTTCCTCAACAATCCGTTATGTTTTTAAAATGAAACAAATACCATATACTCTTTTATGTATTTTGGTATTGAAAATGGTTTTGAAAAAAGATTCTATTATGTCAATATATTTATGATATATTGTGATTGAAATGTGGAAATGTTATCATTCCTTTATATTGGTTTAATGTTTTATGATTTTATACTGGTACTTGGACATTTTAACGGGTGGTTACGTTATAAACCATATGACGGGTGGTGCCGTGAATTCCAGGACGGGTGGTTACGTTATAACCTCCAATGCATTGGGTATGGAAGTCGGTCGTAGGGCTATTCCATTAAGTATGTATGGAAATTGGCCATATGGCTATTCCATTAAGTGATATCTGTGGAAGTCGACCGTATGGTTATTCCACTTAAGTATGTTTATGTCCCAAGTTACCTTTATATATGTTATGTGTTCTTTATATGGGTTTTATGGTAATCTTTTGGTTATAAAAAGGTAAGTAATGATACTTTTTTTCAGTGAAATGTTTTTACTACTTCATGAAGGTGAAAAGTATTACATTGATAAAGTATTCATGGTTTACTTGATGTTTTAAAAATCTAACAGTTTTCATTCTTTGTGTATCCCTTACTGAGCTTCTTATGCTCATCCCAAGTTTTTGAAATGTTTTTCACAGGACATAGCGTGGAATAGGGTCAAGGATGGGATCAAGGGAAAGTCATGCTACCTAAAACATGGAACTATACATGTTTCTTTTAAAGAGTTTTTATTTTATGGAAATTTAGTAGAAGCGACTACTTTGCAATCTTTTGAGATGTAATAGTTATGTCCTAATTCTCTAAAACTCTAAACCTGAAAAGATCCTCAATGTGAATTACTCATCTAATTCAATATTAAGTAAGGTTTAAGGCTGGGTCCTTATAATGAGATCTTTTATATGAAAAATCATGTATGTGTTCCAATGGTCATTCAAGAAGAGATGATATGGGGGTTCCATGCCCTAATATGGTAAATGCACCCCAATGATAGACATATATACTTGTACTTGTGATCTCAGTACTGGAGTTTGGGTTCAAAAAGAAATGTACATAGTTTGGTTATGAGCTGTCCCACCTCTCAAAATGTGAACGATGAAAATCAGTTACTAGACAGACTTCTACATTGTTGTTAACTATTATTATGTATGTTTAGGATGGTGTTGCGATGTTATTTTTGAATGTTTTAATGAGGTCACATCAATGTAGCAATGTAGTGGGGGTTTTTCTTGACAGGAACATGAAGGATACAAATTCCATTCCTATCAATGAGAAATTTAGTATAGATGATCTTGGGAGTTTGAATATCTATAAGATAGTATGGAATAATTGTAATTCATGCACTATGATTTTAGAGAGGCATTCTAGGTTTACATGTCATTTTTGGAAGAGTTTGTATAGGGAAATCAATCCACATGTGCTATTGATAATTACATACCACCTGCATAATGATGGCTAGTAAAAGAAAGTGATATTGGTGCTTGAATGTTGATCGAACCAGTTCTTGTTGGGGGAAAGTGAGGCAGTTTTAATGTGAAAAAATTTCTTTCTAGAGACTTCTTGTAAAGTATAATTTATTCAGAAGAAGATGGATACTACACTGTATTTAGGGAAATATTACGTTAATCACTATAGATGACCTATTAAGATCATGGTATAGAATTGGGTATTTTTTGTCTTTCACCAAGGCTTGGATACATATGGATCAAAAGACTGTGCAAGATTTCACCCTGATATGTCACTCCATTTGAGATTATGCTATGAGTTGGACCAATATCCTACCAGTTTTAGTTACCTTAGAGGTATTGAGTCATGAATTACATCATTAATGTGTATTAAATGTTCCTCTATCACTCAAACATGTCTCATTATTTTCATCCAGATGAGGATGATCAATATTTGGAGGCTTCCATTTAGTAGCATTCGATTCAAATCATTAACAAGATCACTATGTTTCTATGTGGTCTATTAGTTCCTCTAGTATTGGTTCTATGGAAGTAAAGAAATTTACATTATGATACGTAGGAATAGGAGGACGGTGTGCATTCTCTATGGCAAGAGTTGTTCTATATAAATCATGACCACCCTTTAGAGGGATATTTGGGGATGAATTTCATTAACAGGTAAGATGGTAAAATGATGATTTTTTATACGGTACAGTTCCTATCATTTTATGTTTAAATTTTTCAATATGGACAAATGATAATACCCTTTTTCCTTATGGGTGTCTTGGGGGTGTTCAGGGACTTTTCATAGCCTAGAACACATCATTTGGATTGAAAATGGAATGGAGAATGGTTAGTAGAAACTATGCGGGAAAAGACTCATTGTTACTTCAATCCATGAGAGGCTGGATAGGGGAGTCCTAGGGGTGGCACAGTGTGCTAATCGGTTTGTATTATGGCGCATTCTATGGGAAAATTTCATTGTGTTTTTTATAGTGGTTGAGACATGGTTTTGGCCCATATATTGAGACTGTGTAGGAAAACTTTTCGGGTAACACATCCTATAAAAAGGGTTTCATATCGGGAACTCTTTTTGGCCAACTGTACAACCAAATAAAGGGCCCTATATATTTTTGATAAATTAATGAAATCACCACTTATTAAATAATTTAAACTATTACTAATTTATATTCTTTACATTATGAAACCTATGGTTTCTTTCAGATATCCATTCAATCTATAAAGTTGGATTTTCTATCGTTCAAAATTAAAATCATGGATTTGAGGGTTATTGGTATCATTGGAAGAAAATTTGTAAGACCTCAATACTTTATTAGATGTTCCTTGATTTTTTTATTCAAATTTATTATTTTGGTGCCTGTTAATTCTCCCTACTTGCTTGTTCCTCATCCGTTCTTTAGTTTCATTCTCATATAAGTTATATTAGGAATTGATAATGTATTAGAAATATAAGACTAGTCTAAAGTATGTTTTTTATATTGTTCCCAATTGGTTTAAAGCTTCATATACCTATCTTCCATTTTTCTTCTTGTCTAACATTCTGACACAACCCCAATACAAATTTCACTAATTTAATTAATCGAAATGGGGCCTGTTAGGGAAGACCATAGATACCCTTGAGTTCTGTTGATTGGTTTTCTACAACCAACACCTCCCATGGGGTGTTCCATTTCCAAATTCCCTTTAAAAGTGTTAAAACTACCATGGGGTGGGGTTGTTATATATTCTAGTTAGAAGAATCTCAGTTAAAATTTAATGGAATTAAATTTCTTTCGTAGGTTATGTACTACCACATTCTCTTTTGTTAACATATTATTCCATGGTTTAATTAAAGAAATTTCTTTTACGAAATATATTTAATGAGTGGTTATACTCGTTTTATGATTTCTAATGTGAATTGTAGATAATGGGTGGGTATAATCAGGATATGAAATGGTATTGTCATTTATTGATGATTTTGGTGAGATGTATTTAAAATTATAGTGAACAATTTTGTAGGTATTCCATGGAACATGATTCCATTATGATGCCTTGTATATTACTCCTCGGTAATTGAACATGATAGTTTATTCCTAGGATAAATATTTCTCATTGGGTATTGATTCAATGGGATTCTTTTTCCACTGTAACAATTTGGCTCTTGGTTTTCTTGACCTCACAATGGACATTTTCAGTAGAAATGCTCCTTAGACCACATCTCAAACCTAACTGAGGTTCTATAGAGATTATACTTGGACTCACTGAGGATGTCATGGTCTTATATAACTTGGTTACAACAAATCATGTTCTAACACATTGATTATAATATGAGGCCCTGAAAAATGTCACATGTGTGATTGTACGGCAAGGCCATGGTTGTTCTGACACATATAGTTATATGGAAGTTCCAAGGTTGAAATTATATATATGGATGTTTGGTTAGGCCATGTTGGTTAATAATTAATTTTTTTTATATATAATTATATTTTATCATGGATCATGTCACACATGGTGCCATTTGTGACTATATATTATCACTTTCTTTTTTCATATGATCCATGATAACTTTACATTCATGATGATTTCTTATTTTAATTGCACGTATTTTAGAATATTATTTTTCACATCATGTAATTGTATTTATTTTTTTGTGGTTACATACTAGGATTGTATCTCATACCGTGTTTGGGTAGCTATTGGGTACTAATGAGACTTAATAGATACAGTTAGGGATTCAAGAAGCCTTCGATATCCCGATTCTTGATTTTGTGCCATGATAATGAGTAGGGGAGAATTATATCGGGATGAGGGTCATGATTCTATTTAAATATAGTTGTTTTTATATTTCTAATATATTGAAAAAATTTGTTTTATTTCATTTTTTTCTACATATTTTGGATGCATTATAGTGAAATGTATCATAACCATTGTGTGTGATACAGTGTTTTGTGGAATCCAATTCCGGTACAATATAATGTATCATATATAAATACCCCTAAAAAAATTAAAAATATGTAAAATATAATAAAAATTAACTATCAACATTATCCTAAAATATTAGAGACAATTAATAAGTAATATAACCTAAATATTTAAAATTGAGTTGTGAAATTCTTTATCGCTTAGTAATTTTCTTGTCAAATCCCTATGGTTGAAATAATTCAAATAAAAATGTAAAAAATCAATTATTAATTAATCATTACATAATATTTAAATGGGGTACTATGTAAAACATAAAAAATAAATTAGGTGAAAAATATTACAAAAATCCTCAATGAAATGAAATTGAACTAACTCCATTACCATGAGTCTGGCTCATCAACAATGTTCTTTTTCTTCCTAAATAATAACACTTTGTTAACTAACTAATTTTTTAATTTCTTTTTTAATTATTATTATTACATTTATTACTATAATTACTATGTTATATATGATTACATAATAAATATAAATATATGTTGTCTTTTTTATGATAAATGAATTATGTGTCAAAAATGACTTGGGAAGATGAGTAGTGGTCTAAGATATCATCATTTCTATATATACTGAATAAATATAATGAAATAATTATCATATTTATATATAAATTATAATTTTAATTATTTTCATGAATTATTGTAAGTCATTATTTACAATGAAATAATTAGAAAGAAGTTAGTTCATATATACACATTAGTAACGTTTCCATTTTTTAAATATATTCATGGAAAAGAGGTAATAAATAATATTAATTTACATAATGATTATAATATAAAAAATAAATTATTTTTATTTTTATATACTTATATATATCATCTCTATGGTGTGGTAAGGAATAGAGAGTCATGTTTCTTCGTGAAGGCGATAGTCCACTCATACACAGACAATAATGTCATTTTCTATTGTATGATTTGAAAATGATATATTGAATTTCCATAATGTTAAATATGGAATAAATATCATAATTTTTTATTGTATATCACATATATTTATTGATATTATCATTATCATCGTCCATTTAAATTAATTTTGAACAACAAATTACATCACTTCTCGAGGTGGTAGTTTGTTATACACAAGGGTGACATTCTCATATCTCCCAAAAAATGGAAAGAAAAAAAGATATATATGATATAATGAAGCCATAAATGTAATTATTTTATAAATATTATATATATATATATAAACATTATATACATCCTCATACCCAACTGTCTGAGGTAGTAACTGAAAAATGAATGACATTGATTCGTGAGGAAGTAGTCTACCAAACACATGAACTATTATTTTATTACCTATTTGATGGATGTGGAGGTTGTTGTACATCACACTTATAACATAACAACATGGAATTATATATTATATGTCCGGGTTATTAAATATTCATTTTATAATGTGAAATTAATGTGGTCGAGGGAATATTTAAAATGTAAACACTCACTAAAAAATGTAACCTCTTCATCAGGTGTCCTCCATATGTTTGTACCAAAAGCCTTTCATTGTTGATTTATGACCAAAATAAAACTTCATTCATGATTGTAGGAAATGTTGAATTTAATTTGGTTTGTACATATCCCGATAAAATGGGGTTTATCTTATCATGACAAGATTAGAGTGGTGGCCATTGATAAGTGAGGTAAGTTACACACTGGTAATTTTTTAATAAACTCATTTATGCTGATGTTTTTATCATTTCAAAAGGATCCAAAACATGAAATTATAGAAACTATAATATATTTACTGGATTTATTTCAATAAAATTTTTGGAAAATTTTTTTGGTCATGTTTATCAATTATCATTTTGGTTTAACCCTCTGTAAAAACATTTTTTATGTAACAACATTAAAAATATTTTTCTATTTTCACTATTTTTTTCAATAAATTAATATAACATTAATAAAAATCATAAACTATTATAATATAAAATTTGGAATCCATTTTTTTGAAATTCAATTCATATATTTTGTGATATAGTTTTTCCAAATAATCCCATAGACGTGATAATAATTACGGTTTTCAATGTGAAATTGTTCATATTTAGAAAAACATTAATATCATAATTCAATATGAATATTATTCCAATAACATAAATTTGATTAATTGATATAATATTGAAAAAATATACCATAAAATTAACGAAAAATGTAATATATAATTTTGAATTATTAAATTAAAAATGTTATTGATAGCGGGGAATAGATGTATTTGTGATTCCACCACATTGTAAATAAACCTTTCAAAAAACTGCATCAAAATTAAGATTTTATGTCATGTAAAAAATATCTTTTTGAACGTGAATAATTCACACATCAAAAATAATTATTTTCAATAGGTAGATCTTCCCATAAAAATAATTTAATAAATAAAGAAATTAAAATTAAAAATATTAAATATTTTAAATAAAATAAAAACACATTACATAGAACTAAAAATATACAAAATAATAAAAATATTAGATATAATATGTAAATTAAAATATAAGAAAAAAATAAATTAATTTTTAAAGGGGTCATCTGAAGATTGTGGTGGAGGAAACTCCAAACCTAATCCATGATTCACATGTCACATGTTCTTTTTCATCTGTCAATGATGTTGCTCCTTCCATCAACGCTTCTCATCCTCCTCCTCCACTGACTATTGATGGATCTCTTTATACTCCTTGTGCATAGTCACTATATTTTCACTCTATGCTTGTAACTAATCCTCATACTATACAGTAGATTATAATGACTATTGATCTCCCTTCATGCTAGATAACAACACTACAGTAGTACCATAAAAACCCTCATTCCATAAATGATAGTTGATACCATCAAAATTAAATTTAAAAAAGGTGTTCAAAGTCACCTTCCTCCATGTTGTGTCATAAAAACCATCTTTACTATTGGTATTTTCTATTTTCTCATATTTGTTGTCATCTTATGTTTGAGAATTCGTGGACACATTTGACTCCTTCAATTGAAAATTAAAAATAATCATTTTTAAACCGTTATTTTCAGATTATTTTTTACTCAAAAAATTTATACAAATTGAAATATTTTGATGAAAATCACTTTTAATATCTCCAGTGAAAGGTTCAGTGTATGCCTCTTATGAATATCAAACTCCATTATATCTAGACACTTGACTACCAATATGAGTATAAAAATAGTTCTCATTTAAATTTATATAAATTATAAAATAAATTACATACCGTATGTTGTCGATGCATACTGAATGTATGACTACCAGATTGATGCATCATCTCCTTCCTCCACCGGTTCTATCTAACAAATGATGATTTCCTCTAAAAACTATCTCCCTTACAATATGAACATAATCCTTCCCCAACCAGATATGACATGTAGTCTAGTCTATAGCCACACCAAGACTAATCAAAATATATGATTCCTAGTTTTTACAAGGTTTTCCTCCTCATATTTTGAAAACCCTGATATAATCAGTCACGCATAAAACCCTCCAATTACTCTCAAATTGAGGTCCTCAATCGATCATTCAAGAGATATCATAAACCCTATAAATAGATAATTATATCATCTTATAAATTAAATAAATTTCAAATAAACAATTATTTATTAGCATGCCATCCAATTATCAAACATACGGTTCCAAAAATCAATGGGAATTTGATCGCATGTTACCAATGCTTTAAGGAAATTAATTTTCAATATAGGACTCGCCTTCCCAATCGCTATATGATAAAATTTGTGAAGAAAAAAAAAATATCCATCAATTCGTATATAAGAAAAATAATGAAAAATAATGAAAAGAATGTAAAATAAAAAACTAAACATACATTATCAAATGTGGATGAAACACATGAAGTTGACATGACATAAAGATATAGTCAAAATACATCAATCATGCAAGAATGCGACCCCTCTAAGACATCGTTTAACTATCTTCAGTCCTGGTGTTAGACAATTTAGCATTAGGCTCATCACTAGTGGTGCATCCTAATATAACTGATGAAATTGACCATATAATCTTTTTTCAGGCATCAATAAAATGAAATGAATATGGTCACCAAATTACTAAAAAGAAGTATAATGTATGGAAATTTATTATATATGATTATAACTATCATTTAATTGTATCAATATTTATCTATATAATCATATTTGTATATGATTGTGTATGTATATTTAAATTACTACTAAGTATCATAAATTTCATTAAGTGTTTTAGTTTCGTCATATCATTCTATTTGAAATTCATTTTTAACATAAATAACATTATCGTCACCATTGAGAAATAATTGTGAGTTTCCATCAATAATATTCATGCATCTTTATAGAAACGATCTATTTTGTGATGTATCTAAAAAAATCAATTCCCCACACTTCAACAGAATCACATTCACTTATCAGAAACTGATTTTTTCAACATTTCAATTTTATTATGCTCCACTAATAAATTAACTTCATTAACTAGAACACCAATTTTCATAATAAATTTTATATGCCTTATAAGACAATAAAAATTGATCATTTCCAAAATAAAGGATTTTTATATTTAATATTAAGGATTCTATGGTGCGGATGAACATGGAAACCTATATTAGTATCCAAAAAATTAAATTTAAACTTAATTAGGTAATTTTGTCATAGATATCAGCATTCAATTATTTCTTGCATCATATGATATAAGCCATTATAACATTCTCTATTAGTATTCATTGTTTTTTATTCCCCAAAATCAAGTGTATGAAATCAAAAATCCTTCACAACATATGCATTAAAACATTTAACAATTTTGGAAGGTGCAGTACAAAATACTGACATTCGTTTATAATTTTAATCAGAATGTATAGATACATGAATAATTTTATAAAAAATTATCAATATAAATATTAATAAATTTATTTTATTTGTTAAATCACAAAAAATTAACGATATTTATTTTTTGACGATAGTTAGAAAAATTATTTTTTCTGAACATCTTAATGTAAAATTGTAATAATTTGTGGAATCTGTTTTTAAATATGATTATCATATAAACTATAAAATTTTAATATTAATTTAATTTCACAATGTTATAGAATATGTGATTAGAGATATCACCATAAAATCATGTCATTAATCCACTTTTGAGAAAAACATATATATGAGAACTATGATGGTCATTATTTGAATGTTATCATTCGTGAAATCCCAAAAATAATTTTTTTGGATAACTAAATATTCATAATTCATTGTTCACATTATCATCAAAATTTAACTCATAATGTCCCATGTATCTATGTTTTTATGGCTATTCATATTTAAAGTAACGAGAGTATAAATAAATGACTTAGAAATAATTTTCTACAATTTATCCTTCAATCAATTTTTTTACATAATTTTTTCATTTATTTTTTCATACATATCTCATATGGGTATATCCATTTAAAAAATTAGACCTCTATATTTTTCATCATGTGGAAACTGTAATACAAAATGTTCTATCAAATCAATGAAATCTAACATAAATATTTTTCTCCATTTTACATAAAATTAATATAGAAATTTATTTTAGTCTACATAGTTCTTAATAGTTTGTTTTAGCTACAAAAATGTCTCAGAAACAAATGATATTTCATTTACTCCATCCCAAATTTTATAATTCATTTAACCTATATATAAAATATGTAAAATTATTATCATTATAATATGATATTCAAGACTTTTTTACCTATTAATATGAACATTTCTAACACATTTATCAAAATTGGAAATATAAATAGCATGAAGCCTCAAATCTAAAATCCAATAATAAATAATACATGATTCTCTTTGTAAATTTTATCATCTGATTTTTGGTTCATGGTCAAAAATGATCAATAATTTTTAAATATTCCATGTTTTTTTCACCTACAAATTTGAGAGAGATGTAATAGTGCCTTTGCATTAACATTGGTATTATTATGTATTTCCAAAACTATATAAAATGTATTATCAAAACTGATGTTCTCAGTATGAATTGAATCCAAAATTTGATGTACCAAAAAAAGAAATCAAATATGAATGATCCCAAAAAAAAATTTATCACATTATTTTATTTTCAAACCCCTTAAATTTTATTTATTATTATAGTCATTATAATGTTAATTGGAGTTAATGAAGTGATAATTTATTTTAACTCAATACATGAGATAATTACTGGAGTTCCTTATCATTCAATTGTAAATTTTTTAAATGATATATGTTCCTCCTAAAATGATGATCAGTAGGAAGAAATAATTGATCATAATAAAAAATACTAGGCTTTCACCCATTTATGATCATAAACTCTTTTTTGTTTATCATACTGTACAAACAGGATTTTGTACCATGTGTACTCTAGCCTAATAGTATGCAATATACTATGAAGCCACTAATTTGTTTCATCAATACATCATTCATTATGAATTGTTTTTTCAGAAATATAATATGTAGTGGCACTATTAATCCACATTAAATATTACTCATCAATCCATGGATTCAAATAAACAGTTTTATTTTTCATGTTCGAGAATTACTATTTCCAAAAAAATATTTCCCATCTATCAACATCCAATGCGGAAAATTTTATGGAGTTATATTGCTAGGACAATGGGAATATTGACTACCATATGAATTAAATGGACATAAACTATATGTAGAAATACCCAATCGAATATTTCGTGTTTCTAAAGATAAATCCGGAAGTACTTGGTCAAAATTTCACCATCAATTACAATTATAAGGATGATTTAGTCTTTCACATTTTGAAATATTGATTTTGTTCCATGACATCAATGGAACTATGTTATGCGACATAAATAAACATTATAATCTTTGTCTGGGAGGAAAATACATCAAATACATTAATAATTCAATTAAGACATCCCTAGTTGATCCACAATGTTCATCGACTATCCACTTGTAGGATAAATAACTAAAGACTCATTTTCAACATAATATAATATAAAATTAATTCAAAATGAATGAATCTTGTGATAACCAATACCCAAATTATGAACGAATGTCCATGCCTTATATAAATGTGTATGGAATACATTTCCTTCAGGTAACTATTCTTTAACCCAAGATAATATCTAATAAAATAGCTATATGAAAATCCATTTTCTGATTACATAGCCATAAATTATACCTCCTCTTCAAATGTTCTTATATTTAATTCAGGATATAAGGAAACCCCATCACAGTTCACTAACAAATAAAATGGAGATGGATCAAACTCAGATGATAAATCAATATCATTCAGAGTTTCCTTTTGTTGAAAAGACATACTAGCCACATTAAGACCTTAATATTGAAACTATGATGGATCTAGAACCAAATAATTAGTATCTTATCTAGAACTTTGATCACCATATTGACAATGAAAATCATAATCTATTCAAATACAAAAATCAATTAGTTGAAACACAATGTATTCAAACATGTCAACCCTCTTCAGATCACATTTCATTCAGAGAAACAAAATTGACCTTTCTAAATCAAATTATGGTTTTGATGACTAAAATGATAATAAAATAAACATCTTCAATATATACCCTATATATACTAGGACTGTCTTGATTCCTATGATGATCTATCCAATTAAGACCATTTAATAATGACTTTGTTCAATATCCTTATTCCATATTTCAAAAAAAAACATAACATAAGTGATTTTTTTAAAAATAATTTGATCCTATAAAAAGATGATCCAAAATGGTTAGTTTGTTAACAATTTATAGTTAGCTTGTAAATATTGGCAATACTATCTATTTCCTAATTATGTTTACTAATTACCTCTTATTTTTACTAATTTCATTATGTTTTCACTAATTATCTTTAATTTTTGCAAATTATTATGATTCAATGTTCAGTTTCACAAATATATACTATTTACCACTAAATTTTAGTTTTTTTTTCTAATTTGAAATAATTTTTAATAATAATAGTCATTTATCTTTAATTTTTACTAATTAAGTCTATATTACCTGTAATTTTTAATTATTATAGTGATTTATCACTATTACGAAATTATTTTAGTGATTTATCTCTATATTCGGATAATTAACACAAAATTTAGCTATATATCATTATTTTTCTACATATTAAAGTATTTTATGGTCAATTTCTAATAATCATTAATAATTGTAGATAAATATTAATAATTTTTTTATATACATCTAATTTTTAATAATTATAGTGATTTGCTCTTAATTTTTTCTTTCTTACTATTAGTTTTCACTAATCTACTAAATATATTTTTCTTATGTATATCTTCCTCCTACATTCCCCTCCTACAATCCTCAATGCTTACAGTGACCTATGTTTCACGTATTCCCATCACTGAATCCCCTCCCCTCCCCCCCCCCACAAATCTGCTATCCTTTTTCGTCGCTCCTAGGGTTCTCAAAGATCACTTCCTCCGGCCGTGACTCCACCTCCTCATGCTGCATCACCTACTTCTCTACCTACGGGTGCTCCTCCTTCACCTCTAAATTCCCCGCCTTCACCTCCACGTGCTCTTCCTTCACCTTTGTGTGCTCCACCTTCACCTATATTTTCTACACCATTAACTACTCCACCTACCCATGCTTTACCTCCACCTCCCACCACCTTCGGATCCCCCACCTCCGCCTGATTCCCTCCCTCCCACTACCGTAATAGGATTTCCCTCCCGACTCTATTCCTACCCATGATACCCCTCATGTCGACCTTGGGTTCCCATAGACCACATCCTTTAGCTGGACCTCTGCCACTAAGTCATCCTCCATCTGCTCCTCCACCTCCACATCACCATCACCAATCTCCTCCCCGACATCTCCTTCCACTGGGGTATCAGCATCATCCACGACACCTCATTTAAACCACAATCTTATTATCCCGTCGTCTCAACATCAACTTAAACGGCTACCAAGAATCTCAGCTCCTCCTCATAATCTACATCGTAACCCCTCTACCATTCTGCATATGGTTTTTAGTTCAAGTATGTGATTATTTATTCTCATATCGCCACCTCTGAATTTTCATCTCAACACCTTTTTAATCAAGCATCTTTGTTGCGGTTTAGGTCTATGACTCGCTTCCTCTAAAACCTATATTTCCTCCTACATCAACTTTGTGCCTCAATAATCAGAGACTGGATTGATGAGGTAAATTGTGAACTGCTCACAACCTAGAATATTTATCGATACTATTATTATGATGTTGTATATGCCGCGGGTGGTTGTAGGATTCTCCATTATTTGGGATGACATTGTACTCTTGCTTTCTAATATTAACTAGGTTGTTGTTGACTATAGATCATCTAATGAGGTATGTAGCGATGGTGAAAAGGAATTTTTCCTTTTTGACTACATGTTTCCTGATACACAGATTGATGATTACAAGAGGACCTAAAGGTTCTCCCACACATTGGATGAGGCGTGGAGTTGATTTCACTCAACATGCTTTATAAAATGCCTCAGTGAACCGAGGTTGGTATCCCAGTTCTGTTGAATTTAATTATTTACTGTCTTAAGAACTATTCAGGACTGATAATCAATTAACTTCCAGTAATTTACCAGTATTGATATTATATACTTATCTTTGATAAAGGTCTTCACTGGAAACATGGGCATTAAAAATTCTCATCTTTTTAGGGGTTCAGGTATTTGGGACTGCCTATATTATATGAAAATACAAATTTTTGTTTCTTCACAGCTCAAAAATATAGGTCGGGATTCCCCCATTTCATAAAATCATACCGTTACTTAACACATCATGCATACAATAATTTCATCTACCTATCTACTCAGTCAAAATTCACTCAACTTTTCGTTTTTTTAATTTGAATATATTCATAAAAATACTATTAATTTTACCTCTATCTTCTCCCCATTAATTCCATGTTATCCATGAATATCAACTCCTTAGAGCACACCTCCAAATTATAGAATGAATGTATTAGATTTACATGCATAGAGGAGGAAAAAAAATAAGAGATTCATATCATCGATGGCTCATGAAGGATTGATCCAATTGTTTTTAGAAAATAATTATTCATTTGGATTTTTTTATATGGAGAAGGACTCATCAATTTTAAAATGTGTAGAACTCAAGGGGTTAGTGATGCAGTGATAATCTTGTGCTTCTGAAGATTGACTTTACATCACATGAATTTGACTTCAATGTGTTCAAATTTGAGATAACGGAAAATCATGTAAAGAAGGAAGTTGTTGATGGTAATATCAGTAACATTGAGAAATTATTATACGTTTATAATAATTTGAATGTATCTATTTTTAGAGGGGATTCATGTTTTTATTGAAGGTTTTTGTGGTCCATGAAAAAGATGAACCGATAATTGGTGGAAATGTTTCTTATAAATATTTTAATAAATTATTCCTCAGAATGATTGTGTTTTAGGTGAAATTTAGATATGTATTTACACTGTAATATTTTATTATAATATTTATATTTTAATTTATTTTAGTAGACCAGATACCCATATGTCTTAACAATCATTTCTGTTTCCATGTTTTCAGAACCTAATCTACTATATTACAATGGATATTTCAACTTGCATAATTCATTTATTTTATTGCCTTTTCTTATTTTAGAGATCTTCGGAGGATATGAGGCATATTTTTAACATTGCTTCTATTTTGTGACTACAAGAGTAGGAAGTTTAGTATGTAATGTTTTTCAATTCCTTTTTAGTTGGGATCAGATACATGTTTATGTAGATTCAAGCATTGATTACATAGGGGTTCAGGTAGATGAGACCTCCATTATTATTTGAAACTAATAATTTATGTTTCTTTACAGCTCACAATTACATGTCTTGATTTACCCATTGCACAGAATCTACCAGTTACCAAACGTGTCATGTATACAATAATATTTTCATGTTGATGTAGTGCATCTTGTCTTTAGGTGTTTCAAAGTTGTCATTATGTTCATAAAATGACTTCTCTTTTAGTATTGGTGGATCATCATGGAATTGTGGGTTTTCAAACTATAATGTATTGGAAAATATGAAACTTCTCCTAGAAAATATGTTGTTAAGAATTTATTTCAATGGAACCTACTCTCTTTCATACGTTTCCATCCCCACTCACATGTCAATATAGTCCTAAAAACATGTCAGCGATGTTGTTGGATGTATTCATCCCTGTAGATTTTTTGACTTTATCACCTCTCTATACAGGTGCTCAATGTATATAGGGAAGTTCTAATCTTGAAATGAAATCTTTAAATAATAAGGTCTACATGAAACCCTTACATTATATACAGATATTGTTGACTGTGTCAGATGATCTTGAAGTTGAAGATTCTGTAAAAAGGTACAATTTGATTATCTTTTCTATTTTCAACTATTTTAATGGCCTCTATATATAATCTACTTTTGTTTTAATATTTTATACCACTAACATATGCCTTCAATATTTTCAATATAATAAATTTTAATGCATGTTTTAGATCTTGTATTTAAGGGGAAATTGTGAAGTAACACTATATTTGGAGAAATAAACCATCGTGGAAGGTACAATGTGAATATCATTTAAAAAACTATAGTTTTTGTTTCCTCTCACACCATTAATTTCAAAATTAAATTCTTGTGTGAAAATATTTTGTAATATATTGTTGGTTTCAAGAATATATCCATTATGTTCAAACTCACATGTACATTGATCCTGTTTCAATGTTCATTAATATTAATTCTTCATTGAATTTTATGTTACTTCGTATATATTATTTCTCAATTGTAAAAATAAATTTGTATTACCTTTCATATAAAATTGATGTTTACTACAATTGTGATGATGTCTTATAACCATATTCAACTATTAGTTATAATTTTAATAGTGTGTTAATTCAATTATAGGTTATTTTTATTGATGCAAATTTAGAATGAACAGATATGATATGATTATTAAAACTGTTTTCTAATAAGATTGGATGATAAATCATTAGTAAACATTACCAGTGTTGGTATGATCATGGTCCAACATACTAGGTCGCATGGAGGAGTTAGACTTCAATTTGGAGAAATACCCATCATGGAAAGGGAAGTCACAACACATTTTGGAGCTGTGGATCATTTCAAATTAGTTGCAGCACTAAAATTGGATTAGTTTTTATTATTTGTTAATGTTTAATGAATTGGATGTCAAATGTAACATGCATGAAAATAATATTACCAAATCACATATCTAGAATGACCAGTTTACCTGTACGTGTGTGTTTGTTATCATTATACATCATATAAGATGATTCTCCAACACCATTACACTTAATTTATTTATTATTTAGATGTTCTTATATTAAAATAGGGTACATTATACCAAATTTAACAACATGTTAAAAAACACACCCCAATATTATCAAAGCCAATTAATTATTAAAATAGGTAAACTAACTGTCAAAATACAGTGTTCTATGTTCCAGATAACATGTATGGGGTTTTTTTACTATATTTTAGTATATCGGCAGATTTTCCAACATTATTTAACTTAATTTTTATTATTATTTATAGGTAAATCTATGTAAACATATCACAAGAAACCAAATAGAAACTCTTGTTAAAAAAATAAACACAGTGTCAGAAAATCCATTAAATTAAATATATAGGTAAACTGGAAGTTAGAATAGTTTTTTTGATGTAGATTACCTATATGGTTGTTTCTTTATCATTTTCCATCATATAGACAAATTTTCCAAAACCATTTCAGGAAAAAAATTTAGTCTGTATTTGTAACTCTGTGCAATCATAGTGCATGAAAACAAATGGAACCATATGTTAGCAAACACACTCCCATGTTAGAAAATCCAATGAATTCAAAATATATGTAAACTGAAAGTTGAAATACTTTTTTTTCATATTTATTGTGTGGGTGTGTTTGTTTTCATTTTCCAACATATAGGTAGATTATTCAACACCATATCACATTATTTTTTTATCCGAATAGGTAATTTTCTGCAACCATGGTGAATGCACAAAATAAAACCTTCTATTAACAATAATTAAATCTTACACAAACCCAAGGAGACCCGGAGACTCCACCCTTAGCTCGCCTCCCCTAAAATTGTATAGAATTCTCTTTTTACCAATCGGATATGTCTTACAATGATGGGATATTCATTGGTTTCCTTCTATGATCCGCACACAGATGGAACGATATTTTTCGAGGAGCTTGAGGATGACATCTATTCATTGGGTATTCTAGATCACATTAATGATTGGGTGAGTATATGATGATGTGAATTTCATCCCCTCCAGTTGATATTTCTGGTCATGTGACTTCTGGTGTGACCAAAGGTGAAGATTCAGAATGATCCTTGGGGAGTCATTCCTATGAGACCTTAGGAAGGGACATACGTTCTTGATTCTAAGAAGGTAAATATCAGCCTAATAAGTACATTAAATACAAACTTATCTTATGACATGTAGTTGACTCCAATCATCAGGTTCAATGAATAACATTTTTTTCTACAATCTATGTGGGTACATCATTGAAGACTGACTTTATTGGGAACTCTATCAAGGATATCGCTGGTTTAGATAGATCGTGTATTCAAGGATAGTTCATGAATTATAATGGCTTCATATTTTATTATTTAAAACCTCCTTATCTAGTTTGGATCAAGATCAACATGGATGTTTCATACAAGGAAAATTCAGACTATTATGTAGAAAAAAAAACATTTGATAGAACAAGTGGTGAGATTACACTTTTGAATACATACACTTCAATATTGCATATTGTTTAAAAATTCTTGCACATTTTTTTGTGTCATAAAATGTTTAAAACTATATTAAACTCTTGTATAAAAATGGTATGAATATATAATATTAAATACACTTCAATAGTATATATTATTGTATACATTACTCCTGTATACAAATGTATACATTACACTCTTTTTTTGTATAATCTAGTCTGTAAATAGGTTTGGATGATAATTCTACTTTCATACCATCTTTAAAAAAAAATTATGTAATGATTGGTATTTGATTTAATGTCAATGAAACATTATTTCATGTGTTATATGCTGACATAAATATGTTCATGTAGTTTCATGTGACTAATTTCTATAGCGTAAAACGAGTTATCTATTTGAAGTGTAAATTAATATAGTCAATTATAGTACTATTCTTGATTTTTTTCATCTAGGAGGGATATCCACAATTCATGAATATATTTATGATAGTTGTAACTCCTTCCGAGAGAAGTATGCTTCTCCCCATTACCCATATAAACATAATGTGCATAAATAGTATACATGTGATATTTTCATTGACAAATATAATATATCATAGCTTTATAGTTTGAGATAAAATATTAATCATATAGATTTATGAATTAATAAAATCATTTATTTGTTTTTTTAGTCACTTTTAATGCAATTAAGGAATATATGATGTGCTTCAAACATTTAGAGACCACTCTACAAGTCCATGTCTAAATATTGTTTTAGTTACTCAATACCATGGTATTGATGGTATTGAGGTATTCCAATGTTCTTGGGATTTCTACAAGTACATGTTTTATATGATATTATTATATGATTAATAGGTATATTTTAATATCAATACTTATTATGGGATAGGAGTTGCAGATATGATATTAATATTGGACAGATGTAGTAGGATTGTCACTTGACTTGGGCTAGATAGAATTTGATTCTGCAAATTATAAACGATTGACTCCACACCACCATCAACTGATATCACTGATCCTAAAATTTGGATAAAATATAACATAAAGAAAAAAACATACAATGTTGTCTAACAATTTGACATTTTGTACATTTCCAATTTGGAAAAATATTTTCTACAATCTATTAGTTTGAAATGTCCTATTACCAGATATGTTTGACTGTTATGTCTACGTAAACTGTAGTTTATTAATACAATTTAATGAAATTATTATATCTTAAAATCAATATTATTAATGGGAAAATCATATACATTCCAACAAATAATCCATGTTATGATGTAATTTTAATTTCTTGCAGTTTGGTTTTCCCACATAATTATTTGTCAAATTTTTATCCAGTTGAATAGATTTACTATTTTATGATTTGTCATTGTTTTTTAGTAAATTTTGTTCCTCAAATTTTTAGTTTTCAAGTTTGTTTCCATTTTAAAATATTTCTGCATATTGATATTTCTTGTTCACTTTGAATAACATTCCCTTGTATAGGAAGAAATCATTGCAATGTTCTAGGTTGAAATTAATAATATGAAATGCACTAAACATTCTGTTGCATCTATATTTCCATTGAACTCATCAACTATTGACAATTAATTATCTAATGAATCATCATTTTGATCTTAATAGAACACACCATTAACTTCATTACCATACTTAAAATCAGTTTTTTAATTTATAGATTACAAAAGTTCTTGAACTAGGAGCTGGTCATGAAGGCTCATACATAGAGCAATTGATTCAAATACTAAGGCAGAGTGTATAGCAGTGACCAACATAATGATGTTGTCTTCTTATTCTCATTTAATTCATTTTACTACATTTGTATTGATTATTTTTATTTTTTATTTGAGGAAAAAACTCAATAACTGAGCATTAATTTATTCATTGCATTGGATTTGAAAAATGCATTATAATGGATTTATCTAACTAAAAGGTGACATGTTCAAGAGTGTTGGTAAAATGGAGTCCTCACTATTGTAATTTTTTGTGTTAGTGAAATATTTTAGTCGAGTTGTGGGTTAGTCCATAGAATGTTGATTCATAATAAGTAGTTCAAGAGGTGTTTTTCTTTGAATTAAAGATATATTACTTTATTTACATTCTATTTTTGAGATGCTTTTTTTTACTTTATGAAATCTAATTCCATTCATGAGATGTTTTATGTACAAAAAATAGATGTTTTCTTATTTTTCAATAAACTCATTACGAATTCAATGTTATACTAATAATACACCTCCCCATGTGTATCCTCCTCATCAGCCTCCACCTTCTACTCTACATTAGCCTTCAACTCTACCTCTACCTCCATCTCTATATGTTTATAATATTTTAAGTAATTTTCATTATTAACTACTATAAACTATTAAAACACCATTACATTCTAATTAAAATGTTTTCAAAATTATTTTTTCTTCTCAAATTTTAAAAATATTAATATCTTATTAAATGAAAAACTAGAAATTGAATGTGACGTGCTATAGCATGGGTGAGTACTATTAACTATTAATTTTTACTAATTATATTGATTAAAAATTCACTTTTTCTAATCTAATAATAATTGTTACCAATTCATTATTTTTTTAAATTATAGTGATTTTTATGTAAATTTTACAAATTATTAATAAATAAGGAATTTTTTTTATTAATTATAGTTGTTTACCACTAATTTTTAAAAATTTTTAATATATACCACTAAATATTATTAATTATAGTTATTTACCATGAATATTTACTAATTTTTACTAATTATTACTAAATGTTACTATTTACAATTAATTTTTACAAATTATATTGATTTAATTTTTATATTTTTCTTCATTTCTCATTAACACTAATGATTATATGTTTTTTTAAATAACCTTTAGATTTAAATAATTATATTTATTTTCCAGTAATTTATATTAATTTTCTCCTTTATGTTATTTTTTTACAAATTATTTTATTTTAACATAAATATTTACAAGTTACTAATAATATTTACAAATAATACATGTTTACTGATATTTTTTACTAATTTTTCTGAATAACTACTAATTTTTATTAATATTTAGTCATTACTGCAAAAATTTTTAATTTTTACTCATTCCTAGTAATTTTTTATAATTTTTAATAATCACCGCTAACTTTTACTAATAAATCTTAATTTCTAAACATTAGAATTATTTTTATTGATACCATTAATCTTAATTAATTGATTATAATTTTTACTTAAAGTTAAAATTTTTAAATAAAAAATAATGATTTTTGGTTAATGTTTATTAATTTTTTCTAGTGTTTATATAATATATTAGTTTAACATTGATTTTCACTAATTATTATTATTTATAAGAAACACTATAAATTATTATTACATATTAGTATGATCTATACATTTTTACTGTGTTCTATTAATTAATACAATTTTTTATCAATTATATGTAATTATTATTAATAACCCCATTTGTGGATAATTAAAAAAAATTAATTTCAAATAAAAATATTTACTTTTAATTAAACACATTACTTAAAATAAAAAATATTTTTATAATTTACAATTACTATTGCATATACTCCATCTTCTTCTCATGCTGATTCTTATTCCAACGATACATCTCCTCCTCCTCCTACAACTACAATCGAAGCATCACATCTTGTTTTCCCTTGTTTTCTCGACCTAGTGAAATCTTTATACCAGTTTGGAAAAAATTGGACTTAGATTTTACAATCATTATTTGATGAAACAAATTTTTCCCAACCATTTCCAAAATAATCATTTCTCGTCACCTGAAAATTGATGCCCTATTTAATATTTAGTATTCTAGTAAATTATAATAATTAATATTATTTAGTAATAATTTATAATAAAGTATATTAATTTGATCTTTTTAATAATTTTCAAAAAAATCAATGTATTCATTTTTTATAAATAAATAAAATATGTGATTAGTTTATAATAATTTATATTATATTATATTATATTATATAAAATTATTATATATCACATCAACTTACTAATGTCTTAGTTTATATTAATTTATTTTAATGCCTAATAAATTATTACTAATTAGAGCTAATTATTACTAATTAACTCTAATTATTACTATTTTTTTTCAAGTGATTACTAATTACTGAAAATTATTAATAATTATCTCTAATTACCACTTATTAATAATATTATTATTTATTTATTACAATTTAGTTTTAATTGAAAAAATTATTACAAATTACCACTAAATAATACATAAAATTTTCTAATTATTAAAATGTATTAAAAATTATTACTAAGTAATACTTATTATAAGTAATTTATACTAAATAGTTCTAATTAAAAATAATTATTAATAATTAAATCTAAAATATTTTTGTTAACTATAATTACCATAACTTATAAATACTTAATGAAATATAAAACTAATTTAATATAATTAAATATAATTATTACTAATTAATAATAATTTCTCATAATAAATTAAGTAAATGAAAAATAAAAACATTAAATAAATACCATAAAACATTATCTTTTAGCGGATGCAATTCCTAAAGGTATTTCTACTATAATTATTAAATCATTAAAATATATTACATGGAAGGTATGAGATGAAATTATGTGACATGAGTTGACAGAATAATGGAATGAATCAAACCCAGGAGGGATATATATGATAACTGATTTGTGATGTATCTATTTGGTATTTATAAGGCCCCAGCCTTAAACCTTACTTAATCTTGAGTTATTACAAGATTACACCTTGAGGATCTTTTCGGGTTTAGAGTTTTAGAGAATTAGATCTTAAAACATGCATTAAACACACATTTAAACAAAGTGGTTACAATAAAAGATAGTATTCTTTTTTCCCATCAATGGAAACATATTGAAAATAAATCATGGATTCTTTCTTGACACATCCTTGACTCTATCATCATATCATGTACCTTTCCCTTGACCTGTGAAAAACATTTCAAAAACATGGGATGAGCATAAAAAACTCAGTATGGGTTATAAAAAAAACATGGAAAGGAAACATGAGTTCATATATACATAAGAATGAAATCATACTTTACCCATAAAACATAGGCAATTTAACACAACTCATAAAATCATGAATAAATCATAGAAATCATAAGACATAAAGGTAACTTGAGGCATTCATAACATTCTTACGTAGGGAGTAACCCTCTTGGTTACGTTTGGAATACCCATTATAGTATATTCCCTAAATCTCTTCGGAGAAACCTTAACGTTTCACTCCTTCGCATTACCCAATGCATTGGAGAGCTATGTCGGGCTCACCCGCCCATAGTTTATCACTGAACCACCCGTCTTCATAATAATGCCCAAGAACCTCAACATAATCGTATCACATAAAACATGCATAAAGGAAACATAACATTTCCACCTTTCAATCACAAGATATCAATACAACACATTGATATAAAATCATTATGAAAACCATTTTCAATAAAAAAATAAAAGAAAAGTAAAACATGGTATCTATTTTTCTTTTAAAAAGAAGGTATGGCTTGTAGAGGAAGCCAACACTCAAATAACGGTCACGACGGCGGAGAAGTCGTTGTCGACGCATACGTACGACAAAAACATTCCCTTTTGTCGTTTAGTAAATGCTTCGTATAAAAAAGATTCCTTTTGAATAAACGTAAAAGACAAAGGGTTTTATACACCGTATAAAAGAAGGTTGTGTATAAAACAAAATATGCCTCAATGAAAGGAGATTGAGACGAAGTCCCATACCTCGGGTCCGACTTGACTCGACCGTTCTTTAATCTCCTCAATAATAAACTTGAGTTAATATCTACTTGCTTAAGAACCTTTTTCAAGTTCATTATTCCTTTTATACCATGTTATGAACATCATGTAATCATTTAAGTTAATAATGTTCATTTTGTCGGTATTTGGTTCTTAAGTCAAAAATAGACTTCTTACACTTACATGTTGTTAATTTGGTCAAAGTATAATTATATCCAAGAATGATATTAATGATTTTGATAACATATATATCATATATATTCATCATATACATGTATTTATAATATTACATCACATATATAGGTAAGAAATGAAATGCACCGTTCATGGAGACGGTAAGCCATACGTACGCATGAACGCTACTTCCATTTCTATTTCATATTTTCTAAATTGGAATCATAATGATATAAGAGTATATTATAATTCCAGTATAATAACATATATTATATCATTAACGTTATCCTTTACACATCCCACATATGGTATTAACGAATCAAATCACTTTCAGGGGGCGGTAGTCCGCACTTCCTAAAATGAAGATATCGTGTTTACCCATAATGGAAACAATAATGGTATGCCATAAATGAAAAATATATAAGTTTAAGGAAAGAATAAACATATTATATATCATATATAAAAATAGTGACATCATAATGGCCACCTTTGAAGGATTTAGACGAGTATTGAACAATCATCGTTTCGGGAGGCAGAATTTCGCCATCCACGGAAACAGTATGTTCTTTAACCATTTGATGTAGTTGTGTGAGAGTGTAGCTCGAATAAATCTTATACCAACATACTAGTATATTGAAGATACTGGTGTTGTTACAAAATAATTAAATAAAAAGAGTTTAGGGGGTTGGAGAAACAAAATAAAACAAATGAACATGAGAGAATGAATTACCTTTAAAAGTGTAACTCATTTTGATTTGAGCCTAAAGGCTTCCTTTGAAAGGATTATTCCCAAAGGGAATCCTCTAGGATGAGGAGAGGGATGTGGAGAGAGTAAATGGGCTGGGGTTGACCGATCCAAATGCTTGAGGAGTGTGTGAAATGAGGTAGAGGTGGGGGCCTTTTATAAGAGGAGAGGAGGGGCACTTTTGGAAATCATGAAACTATTATTTTATTTTCAAAAGTGTTTCGAATTTCTAAGGTCCCACATTGATATATTACAAAGATAAGATGATAAGGCTTCTAAATCTACCCAACCAATAGGTTTTGGACAATTTTAGGTCTTATATATTACATTATCTTTCCATTTTATTTTAATCATTAAATAATGAGGTCATCGCTGCATCATCATGATGTCATAAATAATTTAATTTATTTAATGTCTAAAAATTTTAAAAAAATAATATGATGTAGGAACAATTTTTAGCTTTCTAATGAATATTTATAGATAAAAAATATTATTAGTATAACCCCTTCTAAAAATTGTTTTAGTAAAACAATTAATGTTAGTGTCATTTTCACCTTTATTTAAAGAAAAGGCATTAAAGTCATTATCTCACCCATGTGGCTCCATGGGGTCCCCTAAATCTACCCATGGGTTGTCTTGGTCGGCCATGACTAACCCAATAGGTGTAGGACAAGTTTCATGGTGTTTTCACATTTTTATAATATCATTTTTACCTTAAATTACACTAATTACCTCTAATCGCGATTAATGAAAAAAGTTACTATTCACCAAAAAATTATTTTCATCCCATTGAACCACATTTTACATACTAATGACAACCATGTATGTCGGATTTTCAAAATTCAGAACACAAAAGTGGAAATGTTTCATTTAAAAGAAAAATCAGTTTCTTTAACTACCACTTAGTGGTTTCACTATTCATAAAAAATTGATGTTTTTCAGAAAATTACCAAAAATTCATCCTAAGATATATTTGATATTCTGAATTCAAAAATGAAGTCTATATTACAAAATTCAAAACATATAAGTCACATTAATTAATTTAATAATTAATTCTCGTTGTTATGTCAAATAGCGTGTTTTTATGAAACAATAAGTATCAAAAGATTGACACAAGTTTAAGTCCAATTTCAAATTGAAATTGATTCCAATGACCAGCATTGGATTAAATGGTAAAAATATATTCTAATTTCACTTCAAAACCAATTAAAAATATAATCTAATCATATAAATAAATTAGATTAAAAAGTAGTTTTGATGTAAAATGCAGTATTTTCCACTATTCATTAAAAAATGAACATTGTCAGAAAAATACCAAAAATTCACAAAAAGTAAATTTTGATGTCCCAATCATAAAGAATAATTTTATTTTGACAAAAATAGTTTATAAATTTGTCAAAAGATAGATTCAAAATTGTTTTTCCATCAAAGGCAGTAAAACAATCTTTTAAAAATATTAGTGTATTCCATGCTTAAGATTGGATTTATTTCCATTTTAAGCCTCTAAATCACTATCTGATTCATTAATAGACATAGATAAAATATCTATTATTCATTACTTACTTAGGATGTTACATCCTTCCCCCCTTTAGAAAATTGCATCCCCGCAATTTATTTACTTATAGAGTAAATGGGGGTACTTATCCCTCATTGCATTTTCAGATTCCCATGTTGCCTCTTCCATCAAGTGGTTTTTCCACAAAACCATTACCTGATTAATCACCTTATTCCATAACACTTGCTCCCTGTGGTCAAGAATCTGGACCGGTTGTTCCTCATATGATAGGTTCTCTTCCAGCTGAACTACTTCTAGACTCAAAACATGAGATGGATCTGGCATATACTTCCTTAACATTGAAACATGAAAAACATTGTGTACCTGAGATAAACTCGGAGGTAAAGCCACCCGGTAAGCAACTGATCCAACTCTCTCCAGAATTTCATATGGTCCAATAAACCTTGGACTTAGCTTTCCTTTCTTACCAAATCTCATCACACTTTTCCATGGTGAGACTTTAAGAAAAACATGATCACCTACCTCGAAAGATAGATCCTTCCTCTGGTTATCCGCATAACTCTTCTGCATGCTCTGAGCTATTCTCATGTGCTTCTGAATCAACTGAACTTTTTCTGCCATCTCTTCTACCAATTCTTGTCCCATCAACATCCTTTCACCCACTTCATCCCAGAAAGCTGGAGTTCGACACTACATCCCATATAATGCCTAAAATGGTCCAATCTGTATACTGGAATGAAAACTGTTATTATATGAAAATTCAACCAAAGAAAGTTGTTGGTCCCAACTTCCCTGATAATCCATCGAACAAGCTCATAGCATATCCTCCATGGTCTGAATTGCTCGTTTTGACTTCCCATCTGATTGACGATGAAAAGTTGTACTAAAATTTAATTCAGTACCCATCGACTTCTGAAGGCCTTTCCAAAAGTTAGAAGTAAACCTGGGATCATGATCCGATACAATGGAGAGAGGAAATCCATGTAACCTGACTATCTCTTTAAGATACAAACAGGAAAGTTGATCAAGAGAGAAAGTATCTCGTATAGAAAGAAAATGAGCAGACCTGGTCAAGCGATCAACAATAACCCAAATTGCATTATTTTCTCGAGATGTCTTTGGTAATCCCACAACAAAGTCCATGGATATATTCTCTAATTTCCACCCTGGCACTGGAAAAGGCTGAAGCATCCCTTTTGTTAACTACCACTATGATTTAACCTGTTGAAAAGTCAAACACTTCACAGTAAAGTCAGCAATATCTCTTTTCATTCCATCCCACCAGTAATACTCCCGCAGATCTCTATACATCTTAGTACTGCCCGGATGAACTGAAAAAAGAGAACTATGAGATTCACATAACAAATATCTCTTCAACTATGAAGCAAAAGGAACACACAATATCTTCCCAAATCTCAGAACACAATCATTATCAATGTTGAATTCAGGCAACTTACCTTTCTGAACCAGCTCTACCTTTTTCTACAACTCACTGTCTTGCTTCTGTGCTTGCATGATTCTGTCTGATAGAGAAGATTTCACTGATACCTGAAACAAAACAGAATAACTTCCTGCACCAACAATGTCTATGAAAAAGTTCATCAAATCCTTAACCAAAGGATCACATTCCACACGTAACAATGCTAATGAAGCGTTACTTTTTCAACTCAAAGCATCAACCACTTTATTTGCTTTTCCCGAATGGTAATGAATTGTACAATCATAATCCTTGATTAATTCCATCCATCTCCTCTGTCTCATGTTTAACACTTTATGAGTGAATATATACTTTAAACTTTTGTGATCGGTATATATTTCATACTTTACTCCATACAAATGATGCATCCAAATTTTTAAAGTGAAAACAACAGCATCTAATTCCAAATCATGTGTAGGGTAATTTACCTCATTAATTTTCAAATGTCGTGAAGCATAAGCAATTACCTGATCATTCTGCATTAGGACGCAACCATGTCCTTTCAATGAAGCATCACTGTATATAACAAACTCACCATTCTTGGAAGGTAGTTCCAAAACTGGAGCATTCACCAATATTCTTTTCAATTCCTGAAAACAATCATCACATTCTTTTGTCAAGATAAACTTAACACCCTTCCGAGTTAGCTTAGTCATTGGACTAGATAATCGTGAAAAATATCTAACAAACCTTCGGTAATAGCTTGCCAAACCAAGGAAGCTACGAATCTAGGTTACATTTGTGGGTCTTGGCCATTCTTCCACAACTTTTGTTTTTGCAGGATCAACAGTTATCCCATCTCATTGCACTTATAACATTTCACTAACTGTGAATCAAATTTGGTCTTACCATCACCTTGATCTTTTTCAGTGAAATCACGAGCCTTATGTCCCATCTTATCACATCGGTAGCACTTTCCAGAATTCAGAAGACATTCCCCAGCATGCCTTTTTCCACATTTATCACAAACTGGAAACTTAGTTTTCTTACCATCATACTTTTTTGAAGAATTCTTACCTTTCTCCTGCCACCTCGGTCTCTTCTTCTGATGGTTGTTATAGAACACTTGGTCATCTGAAAACTCCATTTCCACCTTCTCAGCACATCGAACAAGCTTTTCATAACATTTAAACTCATAAGAAGCTAATTCCCTTCGATATTTTGGCTTTAATCCTGAGTAAAAACGATTGATCTTAATATCAAGGTCTCGGATAAAATTTAGAGCATACCATGCCAATCGAGTGAACCTTTCTTCTTAGGCAGCCATTGAGTCTTCCTCTTGCCTCAATTCCAAGAATTTCTTTTTCATCCTAAGTCGAACACCCTTAGGAAAATACTTCTCATGAAACATACCTTTGAATTCATCCCAGTCGAGAGCATCAATCTCATCAGCGTCCCTGATATTTTTAACCATCGACCACCACTGATCTGCCTCACCCTCCAAACGGTAAATAGAAAGACTAACCTTTTGATTTTCTGAACACCCTATGACATCAAAAATCTTCTCCAGTGCTTTAATCCACCCTTCAGCTAGCACAGGGTCAGATGATCCTCTGAATGATGGGGGATGTTGCCTCATGAAATGTTCCACCACTAAGATGTTCCTCTGCGGTTGATCTGGCTGATCTCGTGCATGGATACCACCACTGTTTATAGCCTAAGTCAACTGTTCCATCACTACAACAAATTGTTCAGTTCCAATTCCGACCATCTCGGGATGCTGATTTGGAAGGTTATTTCCTTCTGTATGTCTTCCTAGCACTGCTTCCCTGTTTCCTCTGCGGAAAACCATTCTGAACAAACATGTCTTAGATGAAGAAACATGGTAATCATTAAATGCTATATCATTTAAAAAAATATTTTGGGATAATCATCTAATAAAATTTTAACTCATAAAGTTATCTAAACCGACCTTTGATACCAACTATAAGGCCCCAGCCTTAAACCTTACTTAATCTTGAGTTATTACAAGATTACACCTTGAGGATCTTTTCGGGTTTAGTGTTTTAGAGAATTAGATCTTAAAACATGCATTACAACCCACATTGAAACAAAGTGGTTATAATAAAAGATAGTATTTATTTCCCATCAATGGAAACATATTGAAAATAAAACATGGATTATTTCTTGACACATCCTTGACTCTATAATCTTATCATGTACCTTTCCCTTGACCTGTGAAAAACATTTCAAAAACTTGGGATGAGCATAAAAAACACAGTATGGGTTATAAAAAAACATGTAAAGGAAACATGAGTTCATATATACATAAGAATGAAATCATAATTTACCCATAAAACATAGGCACTTTAACACACCTCATAAAATCATGAATAAATCATAGAAATCATAAGACATAAAGGTAACTTGAGGCATTCATAACATTCTTACGTAGGGAGTAACCCTCTTGGTTACGTTTGGAATACCCATCACAGTATATTCCCTAAATCTCTTCGGAGAAACCTTAAAGTTTCACTCCTTCGCGTTACCCAATGCATTGGAGAGCTATATCGGGCTCACCAGCCCTTAGTTTATCACGGAACCACCTGTCTTCATAATAATTCCCAAGAACCTCAACATAATCGTATCACATAAAACATGCATAAAGGGAACATAACATCTCCACCTATCAATCACAAGATATCAATACAACACATTGATATAAAATCATTATGAAACCATTTTCAATACAAAAATAAAAGAAAAGTAAAACATAGTATTTATTTTTCTTTTAAAAAGAAGGTATGGCTTGTAGAGGAAGCCAAAACTCAAATAACGGTCACGACGGTGGAGAAGTCGTTGTCGCCGCATACTTATGACAAAAACATTCCCTTTTGTCTTTTAGTAAACGCTTCGTATAAAAAATATTCCTTTTGAATAAACATAAAAGTCAAAGGGGTTTATACACCATATAAAATAAGGTTGTGTATAAAACAAAATATGCCTCAATGAAAGGAGATTGAGACGAAGTCCCATACCTCGGGTCCGACTTGACTCGAGCGTTCTTTAATCTCCTGAATAATAAACTTGAGTTAATCTCTACTTTCTTAAGAACATTTTTCAAGTTCATTATTCCTTTTATACCATGTTATGAACATCATGTAATCCTTTAAGTTAATAATGTTCATTTTGTCGGTATTTGGTTCTTAAGTCAAAAATAGACTTCTAACACTTACATGTTGTTAATTTGGTCAATGTTTCGTTATATCCAGAATGATATTAATGATTTGGATAACATATATATCATATATATTCATCATATACATGTATTTATAATATTACATCACATTTAGAGGTACGAAATTAAATGCACCGTTCATGGAGACGGTAAGCCGTACGTACGCATGAACGCTACTTCTATTTCTATTTCGTATTTTCTTGAATGGAATCATAATTATATAAGAGTATATTATAATTCTAGTATAATAACATTTATAATATCATTAACATTATCCTTTAGACATTACACATATGGTATTAACGAATCAAATCACCTTCAGGGGGCGGTAGTCCGCACATCCTAAAATGAAGATATCGTGTTTACCCATAATGGAAACAATAATGGTATGCCATAAATGAAAAATACAGAATCTTAAGGAAATAATAAACATATTATATATCATATATAAAAATAGTGACATCATAATGGCCACCTTTTAAGGTGTTAGATGAGTATTGAACAATCATCGTTTCGGGAGGTAGAATTTCACAATCCACGGAAACCGTATGTTCTTTAACCATTTGATGTAGTTGTGTGATAGTGTAGCTCGAATAAATATAATAACAACATACTAGTATATTGAATATACTGGTTTTGTTACAAAAGAAGTAAATAAAAAGATTTTAGGGGGTTGGATAAGCAAAATAAAACAAATGAACATGAGAGAATAAATTACCTTTAAAAGTGTAACTCCTTTTGATTTGAACCTAAAGGCTTCCTTTGAAATGATTCTTCCCAATGGAAATCCTCTAGGATGAGGATAGGGATTTGGAGAGAGTAAATGGGCAGGGGTTGGCCGAGCCAAAGGATTTAGGAGTGTGTGAAATGAGGTAGAGGTTGGGGCCTTTTATAAGAGGAGAGGAGGGGCACTTTTGGAAATCATGAAACTATTATTTTATTTTCAAAAGTATTTCGAATTTCTAAGGTCCCACATTGATATATTTCGAAGATAAGATGATAAGGATTTGAAATATACCCAACCAATATGTTTTGAACATGTTTAGGTCTTAGATATTATATTATCTTTCCGTTTTATTTTAATCGTTAAATAATGAGGTCATCGCTGCATCATCATGATGTCATAAATAATTTAATTTATTAAATGTCTAAAAATTATAAAAAAAATAATATGATGTAGGAAATCTTTTTATCTTTCTAAATAATATTTATAGACAAAAAATATGATTAGTATAACCCCTTCTAAAAATTGTTTTAGTAAAACAATATATGTTAGTGTCATTTTCACCTTTATTTAAAAAAAGGCATTAAAGTCATTATCTCACCCAAGTGGCTCCATGGGGTCCCCTAAATCTACCCATGGGTTGTCTTAGTCGGCCATGACTCACCCAATAGGTGTAGGACAAGTGTCATGGTGTTTTCACATTTTTATAATATCATTTTTACCTTAAATTACACTAAATACATCTAATTGCGATTAATGAAAAAAGTTATTATTCACCAAAAAATTATTTTCATCCCATTGAACCATATTTTACATACTAATGACAACCATGTATGTCGGTTTTTCAAAATTCATAACACAAAAGTGGAAAAGTATCATTTAAACGAAAAATCGGTTTCTTTAACTACCACTTAGTGGTTTCACTATTCATCAAAAATTGAATTTTTTCAGAAAATTACCAAAAATTCCCCCTAAGCTATATTTGATATTCCGAATTCAAAAATGAAGTCTATATTACAAAATTCAGAAAATATAAGTCACATTAATTAATTTAATAATTAATTCCCGTTGTTATGACAAATAGCGTGTTTTTATGAAACAATAAGTATCAAAAGATTGACACCAGTTTAAGTCCAATTTCAAATTGAAATTGATTCAAATGACCACCATTGGATTAAATGGTAAAAATATATTCTAATTTCACTTCAAAACCAATTCAAAAGATAATATAATCATATAAATAAATTAGATTAAAAAACAGTTTTGATGTAAAATGCAGTATTTTCCACTATTCATTAAAAAATGAACATTGTCAGAAAAATACCAAAAATTCATACAAAATAAATAATGATGTCCCAATCATTAAGAATAAGTTTATTTTGACAAACATAGTTTATAAAATTGACAAAAGATAGATTCAAAATTGTTTTGCCATCAAAGGAAGTAAAACAATCTTTAAAAAATATTAGTGTATTCCATGCTTAAGATTGGATTTATTTCCATTTTAAGCCTTTAAAACACTATCTAATTAATTAATAGACATAGATAAAATATCTATTATTCATTACATACTTGGGATGTTACAGTATGGGATTACCATTTCCAATATAACCACTGCTATTAATAATGACAGTGATAAAACAATAGTACTCACAGTGGGTCTTTTCGAAAATAACCTCTGAGGAAAATTTCTTTCTAACAATAGATACTCATTTTGAAAATACCAAATAATGTATGAAAGTATTTGTGATGGGTATCATCGCACATAGTATTGTCATGGATTGGATCATATTGAACTCTATAGGTATATTTTATAAGAAGACATTCCCATCTGTAATAATTTTTATTATCCTATATTTTTTACAATTAATGAATCATATCTCAAATAGACAATGTCGAGTGACTATTTGAGATGGGTGAAGGTCCAATCACAAATATCCCATCACAAAAATCCCTTTTCTCAAAGTTAGTTTTCCCTAAAAATTTAGTATTTTTCACTATTCAATGATAAATGATTTATTTTATACGAATCCTAAAAATTCACCCTAAGCTAAATTTGTTACACTTAAAATAAAATTTTATTCCATTTTTTCAAATAATTTTTTTTAAGTGCAAAAATGTAATTTTAAATTATGTTTCCAATGTGGGACTGATCCATCTTTTAGAAAAATATTGTTTGTTAGAAAACATTTTCATTTCATTTAAAGGATTCTTATTGTTGTTAATAATCAATAGATAACCAATGGACATGAGTAAACTACATATTTCCCGTTATTTATTTAGTAATGTTGATAGCCTCAAACATAACTACTGAGTTATAATGTTCATTTTAAAATAATATTTTAATAATATATCACATTTTGTTCAAACATGGTGTTTCATTCAATGAAAGCTATCAGAGAAATGATATTAATTATAAATGAACATATATTTTAAAGTCTTGGGGTGTTATATTATACTATTTTCATTGGTCTTCATATCATGAAAATTATAATATATAAATTATTCCATTATAATTTCATAGGGTGACAAGTATAATGAATGAATTAGATTACTCAATGATTTGAGATTTATCATTTGAAAAATGTGTATAAAAGATTATGAAGTTCCCTTAAATTTACACATACATAAAATGGGAATAAAGATAAAAGAATAATATGACACGATTTTAATGAATAACTATGGTATCATGAAGAATATAGAAAGGGAGAATTAGTACAATGCTTTTGATTCTCAGTTGAGTGAAAAGTTTTTAAAAATTAGAGAACTATCTGGGAAGATTAAAAGCCCTCAATAATTTGTTTTTACTGATACAAAAATAAATAATGATATAGATATAGAATATATATGAAAACATTTATTCATGAAAACATGGAATTATAGTTTGACGTGTAAAGGAGGACCCAAAGTGCTTTTATAGAAAAATATTTTGGCACATCATGGCAAGATATATCAAATCAACTAGTCCAATGATGTTATAGGAACTCCAGAAGATCCACAATCCCACATAAGGTGAGAAAAAATGTGGTATGATTCCTTTTTAAATTATTCGTTTGATATAACCTCAGTCATATAAATAGGTATTACAATTATAGATATTATGGAAAGGGTTTTCAATCCATATGGAGTCTATCTAATCATCTGACATATAAAGAGATTATTAATCCTACAAATATCCTATTAATGTGTAAAATAGGTTCAATGATGTGGATAATGAAACTTATACACATTTATTGGTCTGTCAAGAACCAAAAGATATATTTTCACAAAAAAATATTAGGTAATAAAAATAAAAATATAGAATCAAAACAAGTGTATCATTTAGTTGGTATGAAGGTGGAAGAGAATATGATTTTGACACCAAAAAAGAAGAATTATTCCATTATCAAACTTTTGGACATCAAGGAATAAATTTTCAAAGGATGTTATTCACAAAACATAATGTAGAAACATTTAAATAAATGTTTTAAAAGAAAGTTATTTCTGTCATCTACTAGTGGTTCTACCCAAGAAGTTGTTATTTTAGCTTTGATTGATGGATTTATTGTTCAAAAACAAATACAATGAAGGATTAAAATGCTTAAATCCATGAAAATATGTGTGAAATTCTTTTTAGGAAATGGAGATAGCTTGAGAAGAGGTTGATCTGTTAGGATTTTACTAATGATGAAGAATAAGAATAACTTATTACAATACACTCACAAATATGAAGGAAAATAATTATATATATTAAGGGGTTGGTTAATCTTAACCATCCCGATTTTATGAATTTAGAAACCTCAAGGTACACATATCCCCTTCTAAATTATAATGTCTATCATTTTTCTGAATATGAGTAAAATAAAGGGATGGATGTGATCCATGAGGTTATTATTCGTGAAAAGAATATGAATGATTATTCTAGAAACACAAAAGTTGATGTAGCCGAATAAAAATCTGTATGATAATAAATTTATAAGAAAATGGTTGGTATATGCAGAATTTCCATGTGGAAAAAATGAAAGAAATATTGTATAGTGTTCACAACAGTTGGTATCTATTAATTTTTTTTGATTTGGGAATAAATAAGGAATATGATGATTAAGAAATTTCAAAATATAGGAAAATATATTTTCTTGTCATATATTTTTTTCGTGGTTTCTAGATTGGTGTCACCTATCATGTTATACAAGATTCCAAAAAATACTAAATTACATTGAATAAAAAACAAGTGTAAACCTATTTTTTACCAATTAGAGGTTAAATTGGGTGGATTAATGTTCTAGAGAATCTATATGATTTATTCTTAACATAATAAAATATTAATATCTATTAGATATTTTAGAAGCCTATGATGACATGAAAGGGATGAAAGAAAAATGATATAATTTTTTCAATTTGAACAATTATTGTAACCATAGGTGTAAGTTTATTATAATTTTATACGAATTAAGTTTTCATTTGATATGTTTCTAACAACCCAATTTATTAACGTACTATAGTAATATATTATTCTGATCAATTTGATATCATATGTAGTATTTTTATAGTGTAAAAGTTAAAGAGAGTTTATATATTTCTAATTATTAATGAATTACATGAGAAACCTATTTATTTTCTATATAAACTAGTGTTTCCCACACAAGAATCTTACAAAGTATGATTATAGAATTTACTAAAATATAATATGTTAAGTGGTATGTTCACTTGGGGAATATCTTATTAAAATACAACTAGGAAGGAATTTTCATCAACTAAAGTGATTAAAAAATTATGGAAAATTAAAATAACGATGCTGCAATAGAATAAACATCATTTCAAATATGGGTTAAATTATACCTAGTTGGATAAGATATCCCCTAGGGGAATTGATATTTCTTTCCATATATTCCTACATCAAGTGGGAAATGATATACATAATACTTTCTATTCAATAAGGATGATCAAGAAGATGAATGTATCCCTACATTTGAAGATGGATGTTTGGAATGGAATCTTCACCATAAATTTTTTTTATTTCATTGAGAATAACTGGGTGAATAAAACATCATTATAAAGATAAGTAATTATTAAGTGGTAGAATATACTTCCATGATATCATAGAATTAATTGGATAACAAATATTGAGATTATTGTCAAAAAAATACAAAGGTTGAAATGTTATAAATTACACAAAATATTTAACTTGGATTTATTGACAATATGTTTTGTTAAAGTTGTGGAAAATAAGTATTCTCATCTTAGAGAACCTAGATGTGTGTTGTAATCTCCATAAAATATGTTGGATTTATTTACAAAATAATTGATGAATACACATGTTTGAAGTTGACTACAATATTGAAGTGTTTCTTGGTATAATGAAAGATACCATGGATTATAAATAATGTACGTTTTTTAAAACAAACATCATAGCCAGATTAATGTATTGAAAATGTGATAAATAAAAAATTAGAAGAATTATTAAGAAATATATGAAGTGGAGTTCATTGTTTTTGTTCCACACAAGTATTATTAGAAGGGAAATTAATGGATTGGGTTTCACTAGAGAAAAATATATCCAAGGTGAGAAAAAAATACACTATAGTGGTGTCCATTATTGCCATAAAATATTGGTAAATCATCCATATAAGTCACAGAATCATATATGTGTTGTATACTATTTTTCAAATGAGTAGCCTATAACATAGCACATTCATATATGTTATAGTGGGATTTTTTAATAATAGACTACATTATAGAAAATCTAGTTATGCCAAAGAGAAATTGTTGGATGTATCATCAATGTCTTCCAACATCATATTCACTGTGGATATATTAAAAGGATAGAGTTGTGTAATTTTATCTTAGTTACATGTTGGAAACATGTTAGTTCTAAAACTAATTTAACGCTCAATCTCAAATCTTATAGGGTTATAATAGGATTTCAATTACCCACATAAGGGTAAACGGGTACAATCGTAAATGGGTACCCAATGGATCAATTAACTATAGTTATGTGAACCATAATAAAAATGGTTTTTAAGGAATTATAGTGACACTAGAGTATCTATAACATAGATGACATTGTAGAAAAGGGCCACACTACAGTTCCATTATAGAATAAGTACATGACATATCAATGTATTGGCTCATGGAGTAGCTGAAATATACATATATATTAAATTTAGAGGTTTTTACTCCCATAATAAACCACCAAACAGTGATATTTTCATGCCATTTCATGTTTTATGTGAGTAAATACTGTTTTTCTTCAGACCACACCACATACATGATGTTATTATTATAATGAAAGTTTCATTAAAAATTTAAAGAACGAAACATAAAACATTAACCCCATGTTTTCTAACTCAGATTCAATGGCACATAATGATCTCATTAATTACATGGGACTCATGTAATTATCCAAAAAAAATTGGATATCCAGTTCTGACCATTGGATTGAATAGATAGAGTGGGATTCTATAAAAAATATATTTTTTTAGTTCTAGATTAAAATATCTTAATATATAGCATATAAGAGATCATAATTTCAAACAAGGAATATGGTTTCGATTCCTATTTTGAAATGGTTGATAAAATGTTTCGATATAATTATTTAACCATTTAATGTAAAAAAGGACATTTGTAGTTTTTTCCACTGAAATGTGATTTAATTCCAAAGATATAATCGAATGTATAGATAATAATACATAGAGGGGTTTCAAATGATTTTAAGGATTAGAAAAAATACATCAATAGAAAATTCATTTATACATGAGAATAAAATTTCTACAATTGATGAGTTATAAGGGGCCTCCATGTCCAAATATGAAAGGAAGGTGATCATTGTCACATTTTATATTTCTATGAAGAAAAAATAAATGTATTGAACCTTTGGAAGTAGTGATCTATCCATTAACATTTTAAGGTAGTGATCTTTAGAATATGGGTGACCTAGCCCGATCCTTTGAAGAATATCTAGATTACAGTAATTGTTTTGTGACACAACATCCTAGCTTGTTCCGTGGAATATCCTAATGATGTTAAACCCAGTAAATACTCATCCACATATTTGAATAATTTATACACACCAAAATAGATCACGAATCCTTTGAAATATATAGTTATGGATAATAAAAAATGACCCTAAGGGTGGAGATGTCATGATCCTTAATTTGAATGTGAGATAAATAAAGGAGAAATTTTTTTATTTACTCAATCATTGCTTACCCTGATTCACCCCCCTTGGAATGTTTAATCTTACATTAGTTCCGCAGTTTTTTTTAATATATGGACTTCCTTGTAGTCTTTTGAGGGTAACCCTTATATTTAATAATTATCTTCCTATAAAAAATTATAAATGACACCACCTATTCTTTAGACTCCATTTGAATATCTCACTTACTTAGAGGGAGTTGATATTCCAAAGATCACATATATTAGGGTCTAAATATACAGTAATATAGGAAATGAATTTTATGTGACTATAATATACCAAATACTTTATCACCATCCTACCCCATCATTGTTTTCCTAAACTATATTTTACAAAATAATATAAATTTAGATGAACATTTATGAAAATTTTCATTAATAAAATATAATTTTATAGAGTTGAATATATGTTATAATATTTTAATCCCATTATAGGGAGGCTATATACTTAACATACCATCATTGAAAATATATTTCAAATCAACGATGAATGAATATAACCAAATAAAGGCGAAATACCAATCAAAGGTATAATAATTTTTTTCATATATGGTAATAGTAATCATGTATGACATACATTCATGAATATGGATAATGATATAATAACTCAAAAAATTTGGATTCCATTCATTTCCATCATTATTTTTTTAGTATTAGGTTCATATATTCTGGATTTATCCAAAAATATAGACCATTTATATTAAACAAAATATTCACTATGAAAATTATAATAAAATAAAACAACCAATATAATATTCTAAAATGTCACTAAATTATACTAATATGATTTCTATAAAATTATGAAAACTCAATTTAAACTATAGTGCATAGAGGAAAAAAATCATTAAATATTTTTTGTAATACACTTAACCATGAATAACATATAAGGAATGATAAATAAAAAAAATATTATGAAATATAACATGTATAATAAAATAAAATAATTCTTATATGTTCAAAATGAATAAAAGTATATAGAATTATTTATAATATTGATTGAATAATTTATGTAACATTTTATTAATTCAAAATTATTTTTTAATTAATTTTAGAAATCAAAATAGTGTTGATAAAAAACTCATTACTAGTATGAGTTGAATAATGATTAACCTAAAAATATAAGTTAATAATGATTCAATCAAGGGTATAGTGGGTTGATTTTACACCACTATAGAAATCACAACTAAGGTGATATAATAATAAGATACCAAAATATTCCATTATTTTATATAAATATTTAATATATTTTTCAATAATAGAAGGTTGTGGACCGTAAAGATTAATTTATTTGAAGACTATATAAATAATGAACTTAGTTTAATGAAATATATTAAACTTATTCTATAAATTTCTTTAAAAGTATGCTTCGAATATATATACTACATAGAACATTCCAATATCACCTAGTGATATAGAAACATAAGAAAGGGTGTTATCAGATTTATTATGAGGGTCGAAAAGGGAGATATAAATCAATGATCAGATATAAATACTATATAATCATAAGATTATGATATCATGAAATAATATATAATTTTTCAGTAAAATCTATCATAGATCATAAATCAGGATCTAAGGTATAAATATTTAGTATTTTGAAAGAACGGAATCATTTGTGTGAGGAATCAAAATAAATATATTTTGAGATATCGAAAAAATAATTTGCATTAGAACGTGTCATAAGAATTGTGCGATAATAATATTCATATAAAACAATTTCTATCATGATGGTTCACATCCTGGAATATCACTTGAGACAATGTTCCATAAAGTATTGGGATCACACCTCATACGTTCATTTTCACTATCATGGGGAACTCCCTAGTCTATCATAGTATTCAATGTCTCTTACTAAAATAGTTTTAATTGACATTAAAAAAATTATTATCTCATTATATAAAAACCAAATTCTAATGAATTATATTCCATTAATAGTCCAACCCATTATATAATGAAAATCACACTTAAGCCTTCTAAATATCGTAAAAATCGTCAACAATTCATCATAGCATAACACATGAAAAAAAATGGGTTTTAATAAAATTTTATTATCATATAATCGGAAGACATATTTTTATATAACTTGAATGGAATCATTAGATCATATCCCCGGTGAATCAACATAAACATCAAATCATGATTAAATCATTAAAAAATACATTTAAAATGGTATTTAATCATTTAATTGAGAACATATAAAAATATTATTTTCTATTCGTCAAATTAAAACTAAATAATCTACAATATGGGAATATATATATTTTTATATTTTAAAAGAATATTGTTAATGAATCTTCAATAAGATAATTTCCATCATAGTAGGAATATTTATATGTGCGGTAAATATTAAAAATAATGATTCCTTTCACAAGTTTAGTGAAATGTAAATAAGTTAATTGTTTATAAAATAAAAAATTATTTTAAAAAATCAAATATATATTATAATATTCTATCAATGAAATTAAATAATTATATATAATAGAAAATACCATTCATGAAAACATTTCATAGAACAAGAACATAGAAGGAAAAGTTCATTATCCTATGGAAAAATAAGGACTACTATTCATAAAATGTGTTTTTAATCATATTAAATATAGAAGAGATATAGATTTTCCAATATACTTAAAAATTTTAAAAATATACATATAACAATAATCTATATGGATATTAAATGATATGATCATAAAATTTAAATTAACTAAAATTTAACTTGGTGAATCCTGAAATGAAATGAGATGATAATATAAACTCTTACTTCATAACCTATTTTTCTTCATCGGAATATCTAATCACATTTATATTAAATTTAAATTTATTATTAATATATATCGAAGACATATTCATACTTTTCATACAATATAACATTCCCTTATCACTTCCACGAATCAAATTATTATTATTATAATTATAAATCAACATTCAGGTGAATACTATTATCGTTTTTACATGTCTTCCTTCACATATTCTGGTCTATTTACCATGTTCATAATTTTTTCATATATTTAATCATAATTATGTTATAAGAATCCATTTTTTTAAAAACTAAATCCATATAATAATAGATATATATCATAAATAAATAAAATAATTGCATCATTCTAAGGTTGTGGTTTTCCATATGTACAAAAACAGACATTATCAGTTATCATATAGTTGAAAGGGTTGTTTCATAAGAGTCTACTATGATAAAAAGAGGGGATTAAATTTAGTTTAACAAATTAAATAAGACAAAATAAATAATAACTAATAAGTAAAATGATTGAACTCATCACTTTCTGATAGTCAGAGTATTAGAATCTGAATAACAAATTGACTAATTGTATCAGAGTATATTTTATCAGTATTATATTTACACCGATAAAATATTTTATTTTAATATATAAATATAAATATTACATTTTTACACATAAAATTCAAGAATATAAATATTTTAAAAATAAGAAATAAATACCTTATAAAATTAATAATGACTTAAAATATATATTAAAATATTTCACTATTTATCCTGAAGATTTAAGGTAGTCATTAACCCTAATTAAAGGTATCCAAAATTTTATAATTATAGTAATTTATATTTTTTTTAATATGAAATATTTATATATGATTATTAGAAAAATACCTTTCACCATATCCATTTAATCCAAAAATATGATGACTGGTGTCTTTCATCCTATCCTTGAATGCCCTTGATCAATACAATAATCAGACACATGATTTCCAAAACAAATTTGTCATTATAGAATTAAAATCAACATAGGGATTCAGTTTAACATACACTATCTATAATATTACAATGGATTTATAACAATATTTCTATGTATAGAAAACAATATATATATCAAATTTTCAATGTGATCAGCTCCAAACTCTTCAAATGACCTCCTATTTATAGGCATAACTCCAATTGTCATATGAATGTGTTAGTGGAAACAGACACAAACAGATTTCCAATTATATCACGGAAACAAATAAATTCTAAATGTACAATATTTTTTGAACCATTAAAATTGTATTTTTTATACCTTACATATTATATAATTATAATCAAACCTTTTATAAAAATTAAATAGTCAGATATAATTCCTTAATTATTACAAATCTGAGAAACTAAATGAGGAATAGTCTGATTAATTAGTATTTCGGTTAGTTTGAAAGTCATCACTTCTCTGAGTTAGTTAAAATTATACTCATTTATCGAACCACTGGTCATTCGGATGTATCATTCACATCATCAGTATGATGGGTCATAATGAATAATAGTTAGTTTATATTTCTTTTTAACAGACTTATTTCTATATTTGTTATAATGTAATTTTTTCTTAAACAATATTCAAAAAAATTGAAATGTTAATATTTAGTAAACATATTTTTAATACTATAATTATTATTTAGATAACCAATAAATTTCAAATATAAGAAGTAATAATTTTAATACAACAATATCCCACATTTTGAATGAAAAAATGTATCACTTAAATGAAAAAAATATATCTTTAAGAATTACAACCCTTTGTCATATTTATACTCTGCATTGATATACTATAAATATTTAACAACCCCAAAGATTATAAATCCTTTGAAATATAATATAAATTACTAATAAATCTCTTACAATGTATAATATCTACCCATTTACAGAACATATTCCCTTTTATGAAAACATCACATTTTAAAAATATCCACTTTAAACAAATTTTCTCTAGAATATTAATAGTTCCTCCAACATTTTAATTTTCAAAATGAATGGGGACGTAATAATTGATTAATAAAATGTTTTAAAAGTAAAAATTAAAAAAAATTAGTATCAAAAAAATAGTCACCCAATAATGAAATGAATGTACATTAATCGAATAGTAATAAAAAACATTAAAAAACCTATTGGATGTGTATTCATTCAAATGTAATTACCATTAAAAAGATATAAAAATAAATATCTATAGATCAAAGTCATCATTTATACAATCATTATTTATTATATTCTTCCTAATGTCCATCATCTTTTTGAACTCATTATTGTACTTCTATGAATCTAACACAAATTATTTGAAATATCTTATTTTATCTTAGAAAATTAAAATGTTCTAGAAAAATAACATGTGTCTTTAAAAGTCCTCATAAAGAATTATATTTTATTCTATAATAAGAAGCAATTTTTATACTCATGACAAATGTTTGGTATTCTCTAACTCCAAATCATGATCCTTTTATTACAAAATATTTACTTCCTCAGTCTGATCATCAGTTGTGTCTTAAAACATTTCAACTAACTTGTCATGATATGATAAATTAGTAGAAAACATTTTAATTGATGATTCCATTTTTAATGAATGTATCCTTTCATTAAAAATCTCATAGTAAGGATCTGTGATATCACAATCCACCTAAGACGGACAAATTACCATTTAATTATGTGATATTTTTCTATATATGGATTTTTCATGAAAATATTTCACATATTCTGTAATAATAATAAATTATTCAATGATAACTCAAAAAAATTATGAATATATGATTGTTGTTAAATCCAATTATAATAACATTTTTTTTTCAATTTAACCCACTAACATTCATAAAAAACACCATCAATTATAGGATTTTTTCTAGGATTGATATTTTCAAGGGTTATAACCATAATACCTACTACATTTAAAATAACAGATGATCCTTTTCAAAAAACATTTTGGTGATATTTTAATACAAAAATTAGCCTATATTAACACATAATTAACATGAAAATTATAAAGTGTGTAAAAAATGGAAAAATATATACAGTAGAATGTGCTCTAATTCCAATTGGTATATCATAGTGGTTTTGTTTAATTACAATAAGGGTGAATTATCGTATTAAAAAATAAAACTAAACATAATACACACAAAACTATTTAGTAAAATGATTAGAAACATCACTTTCCAATGATGGGAATGTTATAATTAGAATGATTTTTTTGATTATATCAGAGTATGTTTAATTTTTGTTATATTTCCACTGATAAAATAGATTGTCTAAAAGTTAATGTTCAAAAATAATCTTTAGAATACATGAACAATAGTAATATAAATCTTTTACAAATGATAAATACACATATTAAAAATGTAAGAATGACTTACATACAATATTAAATTATATTACTTATTATTCTTAAGAGTAATCGTAACTAGTAACCACAAATAATGGTATCATATTTTTAATATTTTCTATTATGTTTTTCATTACTTACAGGAAAAACACTCTATTTGATGATAGGAATAAGAAATGTCTTCGTATCCTCATAATCCCAAGATACGATGATTGGGTTCTATCTTTAAATCCCTATAATCAAAAGATTTGATGGATCTAATTCAATATCTTATTATCCCAAGAACCCCTTGATTAGTATAATGATCATAAATGTGATTACAAAATCTGATATTTTCTTATGAAAATAAAATCCACACATGGATTCATTGGGACATCAACTCATTAAATTATCATAATTAATTTAGAATGTGATATTCAGTTAAAAACAAATTTTATAAATTCAATTGAAAATGTGATAAGCTCCTAAATCTTCAAATGAACACCTATTTATAGGCTTACCACCACATATCATATTTCTGTGTTAGTTGTAATGGACTAAAATAGATTTCACTTGATGGACTATAAATATGAAAATGTATGTTGTTTCATTTTTAGAACCATAAAATTCTATTTTTTTAATCCATATGATAGATATAATTCTAACGAAACACATTATAATCTTTGTATACTCACATGGAATTACTTATTAATATTAAATTCGATAAATTTTATATGACACAGTCCAGTTAATCAGTGCCATGGTTAGTTATATTTTCATCTCTTTTATTAGTAAGACATGAGTTTAACTTCTGATCAAACTAGTTTTTATTCAGATGTATCAAAGACTCCTTCAGTCCAATGGGTCATAATGAATAACAATAGGTTTATATTATTTTTCATTAGATATATAAATATTAGGAATAAATTAATTTTTTCAACTAAAACATACTAAAACACATGAGAGGGAATTTTTTAGTAAACATTGTTTTAAGAAAATGTTTATTATTTCCAAAACTATATAAATGGAAATGTATGAAGTAAGACTTATGACTCTATAGTAAAGATGTAGAAAATTGTTACACCATTATAATAAAAATAATAAATAATACTAATGAATATCATTTCCTCATTTTTCTATTTCATAATTTTCTGAGTAGGTAAAATAACAAATTAACATAAATTAATATAGTGAATTTGATTACCTCTTTATCCAAAATGCTTCGTTGTATCTCTAATTTATTAAAATTGGGATCGAATTTTAAAACACCGAAACATTTAAAAAATATATATGAAAGTGGAAAACATATTTTATTTTGATTGGATGAGCTATTATTCTCATGAATGTGTTTAAAATATAGGAGTGGATGATCCATTTTAAATGTGTAGTGGGTTTAAAAGTAGTAAATATGTATAATATTAAAATAAAATAATTCCATTTTAATGTAACAGTGGCTCGAGAAAACCAAAATATTTTAACATGATTTTTTATTGTATAACTATGTTTACTTACCCAAATTTATGAATGGTTAATGATAAATTAATGCTTACCTTTATGTTTAAACCCCATATTAACTCTTTCTAATCGTTAAGTGAGGTAAACAAATTTCAGAGAAACAATTAATTGTGATCAAAATGGAGGTTACATTATTTATAAAATTATAAATGATAATTCCAAATAAAGAATCAATTTTTAATTATAATTTATCTATGTGTTATAAATTCATTATAATGTAAGTTTGAAAAACGAAATGGATACCATTTTGGTAAAAATACATTTTTAAGTATAACACTCAATTTATTAAAATTATTTTTATTGTAAAAACCATTAAATGAATGTCAAATTGTTTATTGAATATATAATCCAAAAAACACATAAAAATTCATAATTTTTTTTAATTTTTTGGGATAATAACACAATGCATGAAAAAAAGAATCTTATCAAAAAAAATCTATTTTTTACATTCAAATGTAATTATTTTCATTTTATACATATCAATAACCTATTAATTGATTTCATACAAGTGTAAATAATTATTTTTAATATGTTTAATTCCAAAAAAATAGTTATACATATTTATAAACATAAATATAAAAGTTCCCACAAACAAAATAATTCAAAATATTCCTTCATATTAATAATATTTCCAAAAGGAATTAGAATTCATTTTAAACAAATATATTTCATTTAAGTACAATTTAATGACATTAATTTAATATTTACAATAATTATTATAATAAATCTATTTTATTTCACTTCACATGATTTAAAAAACATTATGTTCATGAAAGAAAAATATATTTTAAAATATATGGGGGATAAATTCCCACCCCTACATAAGAATATGCCTCTAAAATTAAATCATTATAATAAAAACAAATGAACCACATCACATCCTTTAGTTCCCAAGAAGATTTATCAAACTAATTGTTCCTCCAAATAATTATATATTGCAGAGTATTCTAGTAAAATATCACTTTATATCTATTTTTTTATCAAAAGTTCATCAAAAAAATATCATGATCTAATCATATGACCTTTGAGTTTAGTACATTTGAATTATCTGGTATTTATATTCTTAACTTCATTACATGAAACCATTAAGAACATTCTAGTGATTCACTGAAAATAAAAAAGAGATGAGATATCATCTAAATATTATACAGAATCTCTTAGTGATATATATATATACATATACATAAGAGGTTTAGATTTCTCTTATTTCAAAATATCATAACCATATTTTGAAGAAATATCCATATAGGCACTCTGCCACCAATATTAGCTTATATATCTCACTTTCAGTTATTAGCATAAATATTAATCCAAATATTTTAATTTTTATTTTATTATATAATGGAGTTAACATTCTCAATTATTTCCTTTTCTATCTCAGGTTCAAATAACTTTGGTTTCCAGAATACATCTTTACATATTGGAGATCTATGTTCTTTTTGTAGGTTTATTCACAATGATCTATATAAATTCTCAAATAAAGGAATTATTTTATGATAATTTATCCATAATATGGCATCGATCACAACCCCCATTGTTATCCATAGAGTTACACCTCTTTATATCATTCAATGGCCATCATTGTTCTCTCATTCAATCTATCTATCTATGGTTGACATGTATTTGTAATTATCAACTCCACATTCAAATATGTCATAAAAAATTTTAATATCACTATGTTAAATATCAGATTTCAATGATATAATATTTATTTTGTTAATAAATTCATTCTTATAACATTCCAAATAGATAAACTGTTGAGAAGATTAAGAGAGAATAATTCATTGATAGAAATGAAATTTTAAAAAAATATATAATGATTGATTATAATTAAAATAAAATAATTTTATTCATATGATGTCCTATTTTAATTACATTATGAAATATATATATTTCATACCTAAATAAAATTTATTAATTTCTTCATATGAAATATGAAATAAATCATTCCTAAATTCATTTTATTCTTCATAAATATTTTTACTCAAAAAATGGTTTTTATTAATTTCTCAGATATTATATTATATATGATTTCTAGAGTGTTTATATCATTTATTTAATTAAAATTATATCATTTTTGAAATAATATTTTCATACATATCATAGGGTTATATTTTGGTATTGTTCTAAAACATTGATTTTTTAGTGAATAATGAAAAATACGGATTTTTGTAAAACATTCATATCTATTAAATAAAAATGTAAAATTAGATTTTAATTTAATATCTAATTAATAATAAAATCCTTTTGTTATAAAAAATATATTTAATTATTTAGGATTCATGTTTTTACATGATGCTGATATAAATTCAGCATTGGTTTTTAAAACACATTTATATAAATACAATTCTTTTTATATTTTACGTTTTTATCAAAAATTAATTCATACAATTATTAGAATTTAATATATTAAAATTTAAATCATATTTATAAATAATAATATAAAAATTTTAATGTAATTACCTTTTATTTTTTGTTCTAATAAATAAAAATGAATGAAAATTTATATTACAATGATAAAAAAAATCTAGTATTGAAGTTTATATTTAATATGATAAAGTTTAAAATACAACCCGGAACATGAAAATATTTCACTGTACAAATAAATATCATCCATATTCATTCAAACTATTAAAATTGAGAAATTTATTCAATTTTACATTGATGAAAACATTTATTTAATTTAAATATACTGTGAAAAAGGACACTCACGTACTTTTAAGATCTATAATATTTATTGATAGGTATAGAAGAAAAATATGTTATATTGTAAAAATTAAAATAAAAATAAGAATTAATACATTTTATCATGTAATTTTATTTTGAATTTAGTGTGATAGAATAATTAACATAACTGAATATTTAATATTAATGTAATTTCAATACAAGTACTAAAAAATCATGTAAATGATTTCGAAAACACAAACAATAATAATTTGTGTGATTTAATGTGTTCTAATAATTTGGAATATAAATATCACATATTATATATGATAAAATGGTTTAAATTATAATTACATTTTTTATTTAGTTTTCAATTACAAATTTTTTTAATAGATTAAAAATGATAATAATTATTTTTTTGGTTCAATATTAATTTTATAATATTATTTAAAAATAGTGTAATCCATGAATGATAAAAATTATGATGGATAATGGTCTACTGTTTAACCCCTTTACCATTTTTTGTAAAATATTAACCTTATAAGTAAAATTTTAAACCATTAATAATACATAATTCATTGTAATGGTTAATTTTATAATCTACCAAGAAAGGGGATAAACTAAAAATATGATGTTCCAAAATGATACACAAACAAGATTAAATTTGATCAGATTATTATATAAAAAATATATCAATATTATAGTTGATTCCATTACAGTTTTGACCGCATAACATGATTCATACCCATATTATGTTACATTACATCCTATTTTTAAAAAAATGTCATTAATGATGTTTTATAAAAAAAAATTTGTAATAATTGATTAAAAGTTAATATAACTCTTATAATTGTCATAGTGAGAAATATATTTTTAATAATATTATACATGGTGCCTTCAAAATTCACATTTTCTTTTATGGTAACATCATTTAAACTTAAAGTAAAAAACTATGATATTGTTATAATTTTCAAATTGGCTAACTAGTGTTTAAAATATTGAGATTAGGGAAGAAACAAAATCCAAACATGTAAAAAAATTAATTTTATGATGTTATTGAACTAAAATTTATTTATATTTTAATTGTATTTATTTGGAGATACTTTTATATTAATATTAAAATATATTCATTTTATACATCAAGTAATATCAACAATACACATACCCTCACATATAAAAGGACACCTCATCCTTAATTTCATTATACCTATTTTAGAAAAGAATATTAACAAAAACATGAACCACTTTATAATAAACACTCATATAAATGAATTATATTTTAATTTTTTCTTAAAATATCATTCCAATGCCATTAAAAAGGGTTATAATTAATGTAAACTGAAGAGTATTTATCTGTACTTAGTAACTCCTTCAAGATTTTTTTCATTTAATTCTTATATAATTTTTGTAACCAATATGATGTAATAAATCTAGTATAAAAAATATATTAAAATGTAATTAATATTATTTTATAACCATTAAGGGTCTATTTTTCGTCTTATGAAATTTGAGAATATAACTCATATGTATGTATGTATTACCGTCATCGGGTAGCAGTGCAATATATTTTTCATCACCGCATTATTTGGATGGTAATAATGATTGAACTAATTAATGTATATTAATTTTAGGAAATAATTATAATTATTGAAATATCAATTAGTTGGAAAACGATAAAATTACTGGTTCGTACGTGTGGACTACCACCTCTATGAAGCAATCTGATTTAATTTTAATTTATTCATTACATGGATTGTAATAAAGATAAATTTTATGAAGCTATTTCATATAATTACTATTATATAATTTTTAATTGCAATTTACCTTACTTTCATTCCATCCCTCTAAAATTGAAAAAAAAAATGTTTTTTCACACATATATCCTATTGTCTTCATGAATGACAAAATTAATTTTTCTATATTTACCATTTATGGAAAACTCTATATATATATATATAAATAAATATATAAAAAATGGTTAAATATCATATTTATGTCATTATTAACATTAATCAAGATTAAAGCACCATAAATTCAAAATAAAAAACTAAATAAATAGTGGATATGTAAATAATATAAATAACAATAAAAATAAAATATTGTTTACAGAATAATGATAAAATGTTATAAATGGATCATATATAATATAAAAAAATATTTGTATGATTTTTGTGTCACGACCCGTCCTCGGGGCCCGTGCCGTGACTACCCCAAGCCCGCCTTCCATAGGCCAGGGGCTGGCGACTAGCACCAAGGCGTAAAATCCCAGTAAACAGGGAAGGCATTGCCTTTGTAAGTAACAACCACACAGAGTCAGCAAGCGGAAAGTAAAGTGCAGAAAAGTAAAGGGGGCCGGAAATACAAGCCCAACTGTAAAGTACAACTGAAAAGTAAAGTACAGTAACTGTAGAAAAGACGGCGGCCTCGTGTCGTCCACTGGCAATCCCACCTGAAGGGTGGGTACAGATAGCCTCCAGGCTCCTCGGGTCCCACGTCCGCTCCGAGCACATCCCGCCCAGTGGTCCACCTCCAGGTACCGTCCTGCTCCACGCCCCAACCGTGATCAGCGCTGTCCGTCGTCTGCAACCAACACAACAAGGTGCGGGCATAGCCCGTGCAGGGGTGAGTACAACTACTCAGTAAGGACCCCGAGACCCCCGAAGGTCTCCCGAAATCCACAAAGGATATAGCACAAAAGAAAGATGCAATCACGAAGTAACATCTGACTCGACTTAGGTATATGCCCATACACATACCTAAGTCCCCAATTCTAGCTCTGCTCACGAGCTCAAGAACAACTCAATCCACAAAGGAAGCAAGACTCAAATCCACAAGGAGAGTAACAGTAAATCCACATAGGATAGTTCAACACAATCCACAAAGGAGAGTAACAGTAAATCCACATAGGATAGTTCAACACAATCCACAAAGGAGAGTAACAGTAAATCCACATAGGATAGTTCAACACAATCCACAAAGGAGAGTAACATAAGATTCAGCTCAACCAGGATTTTCATTATCGAAACCGTAAATGTTGAAGAGCCCCATCTCTGAAGTGTACAGTGGTCCTGTCACGACTCCGAGGTACTGCTCACTAACCTAAGACTGCTGAAGTACTCCTGTCGAGTACCGCGGGTCTGCTGCCAACTACCGGGCGCTCCGTCCGCTGAGGGTCTGCTGCCAAATACCGGGCGCTCACCCAGATAGCCTACTGAGGTACTCCTCCTGTCGAGTACCGCGGGTTTGCCGCCAACTACCAGGCGCTCCGTCCGCCGTGGGTCTGCGGCCAACTACTGGGCGCTCCGTCCACTGGGCTAGTCGACTCACTCCAAGTCGAGTCGGTCAAGCAGTCGTCAGGTCTCAGTCATCTACACGGTCTCCGTACTCCGCACGCACGTCTCCACCGTCGCGGGTCTGTCGCTACAACCAAGCGCACACACTCCGTAGAGTATCGCGGGTCTGCCGCTACAACCAAGCGCTCCACCGCCAAGGGTCTGTTGCTGCATCCAAGCGCACCACCACTGTCAAGTATCACGGGTCCGCCGCTACACCCAAGCGCTCCACCGCTCAAGGTAAAAAGAAGATTCAGCTCACACAGGTTCGGTAGCACTGTTCCACGTAGGATCGCTGAGTGCAGTAGTCGACGCAGTCCACGGAGGATCTCTGCACAGTCGTCGCCGCAGTCCACGAAGGATCTCTGCTCTGCCGTCGTCGCAGTCCACGGAGGATCTCTGCTCTGCCGTCGTCGCAGTCCACGGAGGATCTCTGCTCTGCCGTCGTCGCAGTCCACGGAGGATCTCTGCTCTGCCGTCGAAGTCACAGCCAGCACTAGGGTTCCCGCACATAGCGAGCTCGTTAGGAGGGTCCGCTCCACGAGCCGAGAGGCTGATACATCAACTGACACGTAGTCCGAAGTTGATGTATCCAAAAGTTCCGTATCGACAACAGGATCTCAACGCAACAGACGGCGCGTCAATCGGACGCCCGGTCTGAGAGTTATTGGCATTTTCGTCCCAGGGGCCCGGTTGGTTTTTAGGGCAAAACCAACCCGACCGTACTCCGCCTGTGTCCGATCCTCGGGCGGGGTATGCCAAAAGTTCCGTCTCACTTAGAGGAAACTACCACAGTTGACGGTACGTCGATCGGACGTCCGTAGCTCAAGTTATGAGCGTTTCCGCTCCGAGGGCCCGGTTGGTTTCGTGTACGAACCAACCCGGCCGAACCCAAAGTCTTTCGAAACCTTGAGTGTAATATACCGAAACGACCGTCTCGATCCAAGGATCGCGTAGCCGCTGACGGTTCGTCAATCGGAGGTCCCTGGCCCAAGATATGGGCGAAAGACCGAAGAAGGCCCGAAACGGGGGTTCGGGGCCCGGGGCGACCCGGCCCGAACCCCCCCCTTGGGTCGGCCGAACCGGGTCGGCCCGACCCGGGTCGGCCCGAACCGGCCCGAACCGGCTCGGCCGGGTCCGGTCCGGCCGGGGCGCGGCCCGGCCGACCGGACCGGCCGGCTCGGCTTCGGCCGAGCGGCCGAGCAGGCCGCCGCCGCGGGTTTGACCCGCGGCATTTGGAGAAACGCGGCCCCCGCGGGGGGCCGCCTGTCACGCGGACGCGGCCGGGCCGCCGCGTCCGTTCCCGGTTCCGCGCGGCCGCGGAACCGGCCGCCGCCGCCGCGGCTTCAGCCGCGGCGGGAGATCTCCACGGCGGCGCGCCGGGCGCCGCCGCCTCCTTCCGCGGGCCGCCGGAGTTGCTCCGGTGGCCCGTTTTGCCTCCCGTCTGCGCCATTGTTCCTCCCGGGACGCGTCCTCCACTGCGGAATCAACAAATGGCCCTTGCGTCGTGCTTTTGCCGTCGCCCGCCAAATCCGCACAAAAAGGAAGATCGGCGGAGGGTTGCCGGGTCTTGTTTGTTAGACCCGCTCCCTCCGCGTTAATCATAAACAACGGGAGAAAAGAATAAGATGATCAACACATGATCCAACAATTTTATTTAAAGATAAAATTGTTCGCTTGAAACCGGCTTTTTAAATTTTCAAGAACGTTCACGAGAAAATTTAAAAGGGGTAACTTTTCCACAATAAATCCCTACCTCGAAGTCGTCGTCGGACGAGAGGTCGTCGCGGAATCGCTCGTCGCGGAAGAAGGAGATCGTCGCGTCGTCGCGGTATCCGGCGTCGCGTCGCCAATCTCCGGATCAAGAACAAACGGATTTAATTAATTAAATCCGTTGTTATTGAAATTAAGAAGGGAGAATTTAGAAGTTTCGATTCTCACCTTTAACCGCCGATCGCAGGTTCGCCGCGGAAGAAGAGGCACCGAAGAAGAAGAAGGTCGCGGAAAAGCTGTTGACGTCGCGGATCGTGCGTCGTCGGATTCCGGTTCCGGCGTTCTTCGCGTTCTTCGCGTTCTTCGCGTTTTCGCGTTCTTCGCGGAGAGGGTGGAGGAACGAAGATTCTCTCAAATCCTTTCCAAGGATTTTTAGGTTGGTCTTATTTTATAAACATGCCAACACGAAACCGGTTAAGAAACGATCCATCAATTCGAAAGAAACGACCCATTTAATTCACGAAGAAACAGTCCATTTAATTTACGAAATAAACCGCCCAATTAAATGGTCTGTTAAGAATTAAAGAAAACGCGTCGGTTGACTTTTCAGTTACTTTGACGAGTTTTCGCGGGTGCGTTACTTAGCGAAAGAAACGGCGGGGCTCGTGCGGGTCCCACCGCACAAATATCCTACCAAGGGGAAGGATATTTCTGGATAGCATCCTATCCAGTTCAACTCAGTTCAAGCCGCCTTTAAGTGACTTTAAGTGGCTTCCAAGCAGTTTAAGTGAAATAAAATAAAGTTGTCGCACAACTTTATTTTATTCTGACTTAAAGCCGCAAAATTTAAAAACCACGTCTTGAGCAAACGCAACTCCGGAAGAGGCGTTTCTAAGCAAATACCGGCGCTGCGATTTCATCGGTGCCCTCAGAATTCGATTCCGGGCACCAGTTCAAAAGATAGAAAAACCCGCTCGTCCGTTCACTGAGCGTACCCGAGCCAAACTTCGGAAATTGATTCCGGGCACACCGGGCCTCGGAATCAGGTGCCGTCTGAAGCTGCGCTCTTGTAAAATTCCAAAGAAAATTAAGAAAAAAATTTCCTTGAAATTTGCGGGTCTTTACATTACTCCCACCTCAGGGCTTTACGTCCCCGTAAAGATACATCAAAAACTAGGGGAACAAATGGGGGTACTGAGCACGCATCTGAGCCTCCCGCTCCCGAGTGCTCTCCTGGAGGTTCCCGTGCTGCCATCTGACGCGCACAAGAGGAATCGACCGCCCACGTAGGACCCGCTCCTGTCGATCCTCGATCTCCACTGGGACCTCCGCAAAAGTCGCCCCATCGTCCACGTCCAGCTCCCCAAAGTCGATGATGTGCGTCGGGTCGTGCACGTATCTCCTCAGCTGAGACACGTGAAAGACATCGTGCACCCGGTGCAACTGAGGTGGTAGAGCCAGGCGATAAGCCACCTCTCCTATCCTGCTGAGGACCTGGAAAGGCCCATCGAACTTCGGAGATAACCTGCCGCCTCGGCCACATCTCCGAAACCTCATCGGGTTGAGACCGTATAAGAACGTGTTCGTCCCCCTCGAATTCAAGAGGTTTCCCTTTTTAGGTTAGAACTGAAACTCAAAACTCCTGCTGCCACAAGGGTAGGGTTGACCAACTCAAGAGTGATCGGCCACACCCTCTTATGCCTGAGTTTAACATGTGCTGCCCAGGGTTTCCTTTTCGCCGACCAAGGAAAACCCATTCCGACGTTTGCCTAAAACAGTCAACCGGGGTATGATTTGTGAATCATACCCAGATCAACGTCGTAAGGCCTCTACGCTGCCACCAAGAGATTCCAACCGAAACTCTCGCCTCGAGGTCAAATCACACCGTCGGCGTAAGTGTGATTATCGAGTCTCCTCCCAAAGGTATCTCCAGACGTGAGGGTCAAGTCTACGGCTTACCCGGAACCTCTAGGTCTGGGACATGATTCGTGGAAGGGTTGAATGATCGGTTCCTATGTCTATAGATATGGCAGCTCGTAGTAGACATAATTCGTACCCCGAATCATTCTTAGAGTTCCTGGGTCACACTCCTTGACCGCAATGCAGCTACTCTCCTCCCCAGCCCTCCTGCTCCCTGAGCCTGGAGGGGACTACTAAGTCGGGTGGTCGTAACATGTCGAAATGTACACCACCACATGCTGCTCTCTAAGCTCCGCTTCCACGTCTGCTACCCTGCAGATTCATCTGTCCTTAGCACTTCCTCCTCCTGAAACATTTTACACGCCCGAGTCTCTGAGACTGGCGCTAGTTTCCTGCCTTTCACTGCTAACGTTCACAACCACAAAGGTTCTCTCTAGCATCCTAGCATAGGTAGAAATGCATAGAGGAAAAGTAATGGTTCGGATTTCCCTTAGACACACTTCGCTCAGAAGTTCGAGTCTAAGGAACTGATCACAACGTAACCAACGAGTACTACGATTGATTGGTAAGCCACGATGAGTGCTCTGCTTCCGACATGTCGTACTGTCGAAGCTGTAATAGCTCCAGAAAACTCACAACCACCTCCTCAAGCCAGTCCTCAGCCGCCTACGAGTCAGGCTCACCTCGAAACTTGAGGGATATCTGGTGCTAAAACATATGTAAGGCACTAAGCCTGTGATTCTCTGCTACCGGTACCGCCGGTAGTGTCTACTGACCAACAAGTAGTGACATAGCTGGCGCACTACCCGTAGGTACTATCCCAGGTATCGGTTCGCGTACCGAAGCCTCATTACTATAAGAACCAACCTCATGGTCACTCACTGGAAACAACAGAAGCTAAGATCATCATCCGCTCTACTAGTATCCAAGCTAGGCGTAGAACTCTAGCAACCGCCTCCATCCAGTCCACTGCTGCCTGGGAAATCTGTCTCGCCTCGTATCCTCAGAGGCCTCTACTGCTGGAACTCGTGCATCGCGCTCTGCTAGCGTGCATTGTCAGCTAGTGGCATCCTCTGCCTAACGGGTGGTGGTGCTGCTGGTACACCACCCGAAGGTGCCAACACTGAAAAAGGGCCCTGCACCGGAGTCTCGCTGCTCGGTGGGCCATCATCGAGAACTCTCTCGGAACTCCAGCTAACTATCTGCATGGTGACATCCTGAACAGTTGTGTCACGGTCAACGATTTATACCTGGTGAGCTGACCTGGTTTGAGCTGACTTTAAACCTTTTGGGAAACACACACGCAATCAGTGTTTTCGTGCATTAAGTTGGAAATCAGAAGTCAGGGTCCTGGTGTACGGATACGTCGGCCGCCGCACCAACACTGGGCTCCCTGAACTGATAACCACACTCAATACACTAAACACTATTGCTTCACATAGAAAGAAAGGACGATCAGAGTCCGCGGTAGAACCGACCACCTTTGATACCAATTTGTCACGACCCGTCCTCGGGGCCCGTGCCGTGACTACCCCAAGCCCGCCTTCCATAGGCCAGGGGCTGGCGACTAGCACCAAGGCGTAAAATCCCAGTAAACAGGGAAGGCATTGCCTTTGTAAGTAACAACCACACAGAGTCAGCAAGCGGAAAGTAAAGTGCAGAAAAGTAAAGGGGGCCGGAAATACAAGCCCAACTGTAAAGTACAACTGAAAAGTAAAGTACAGTAACTGTAGAAAAGACGGCGGCCTCGTGTCGTCCACTGGCAATCCCACCTGAAGGGTGGGTACAGATAGCCTCCAGGCTCCTCGGGTCCCACGTCCGCTCCGAGCACATCCCGCCCAGTGGTCCACCTCCAGGTACCGTCCTGCTCCACGCCCCAACCGTGATCAGCGCTGTCCGTCGTCTGCAACCAACACAACAAGGTGCGGGCATAGCCCGTGCAGGGGTGAGTACAACTACTCAGTAAGGACCCCGAGACCCCCGAAGGTCTCCCGAAATCCACAAAGGATATAGCACAAAAGAAAGATGCAATCACGAAGTAACATCTGACTCGACTTAGGTATATGCCCATACACATACCTAAGTCCCCAATTCTAGCTCTGCTCACGAGCTCAAGAACAACTCAATCCACAAAGGAAGCAAGACTCAAATCCACAAGGAGAGTAACAGTAAATCCACATAGGATAGTTCAACACAATCCACAAAGGAGAGTAACAGTAAATCCACATAGGATAGTTCAACACAATCCACAAAGGAGAGTAACAGTAAATCCACATAGGATAGTTCAACACAATCCACAAAGGAGAGTAACATAAGATTCAGCTCAACCAGGATTTTCATTATCGAAACCGTAAATGTTGAAGAGCCCCATCTCTGAAGTGTACAGTGGTCCTGTCACGACTCCGAGGTACTGCTCACTAACCTAAGACTGCTGAAGTACTCCTGTCGAGTACCGCGGGTCTGCTGCCAACTACCGGGCGCTCCGTCCGCTGAGGGTCTGCTGCCAAATACCGGGCGCTCACCCAGATAGCCTACTGAGGTACTCCTCCTGTCGAGTACCGCGGGTTTGCCGCCAACTACCAGGCGCTCCGTCCGCCGTGGGTCTGCGGCCAACTACTGGGCGCTCCGTCCACTGGGCTAGTCGACTCACTCCAAGTCGAGTCGGTCAAGCAGTCGTCAGGTCTCAGTCATCTACACGGTCTCCGTACTCCGCACGCACGTCTCCACCGTCGCGGGTCTGTCGCTACAACCAAGCGCACACACTCCGTAGAGTATCGCGGGTCTGCCGCTACAACCAAGCGCTCCACCGCCAAGGGTCTGTTGCTGCATCCAAGCGCACCACCACTGTCAAGTATCACGGGTCCGCCGCTACACCCAAGCGCTCCACCGCTCAAGGTAAAAAGAAGATTCAGCTCACACAGGTTCGGTAGCACTGTTCCACGTAGGATCGCTGAGTGCAGTAGTCGACGCAGTCCACGGAGGATCTCTGCACAGTCGTCGCCGCAGTCCACGAAGGATCTCTGCTCTGCCGTCGTCGCAGTCCACGGAGGATCTCTGCTCTGCCGTCGTCGCAGTCCACGGAGGATCTCTGCTCTGCCGTCGTCGCAGTCCACGGAGGATCTCTGCTCTGCCGTCGAAGTCACAGCCAGCACTAGGGTTCCCGCACATAGCGAGCTCGTTAGGAGGGTCCGCTCCACGAGCCGAGAGGCTGATACATCAACTGACACGTAGTCCGAAGTTGATGTATCCAAAAGTTCCGTATCGACAACAGGATCTCAACGCAACAGACGGCGCGTCAATCGGACGCCCGGTCTGAGAGTTATTGGCATTTTCGTCCCAGGGGCCCGGTTGGTTTTTAGGGCAAAACCAACCCGACCGTACTCCGCCTGTGTCCGATCCTCGGGCGGGGTATGCCAAAAGTTCCGTCTCACTTAGAGGAAACTACCACAGTTGACGGTACGTCGATCGGACGTCCGTAGCTCAAGTTATGAGCGTTTCCGCTCCGAGGGCCCGGTTGGTTTCGTGTACGAACCAACCCGGCCGAACCCAAAGTCTTTCGAAACCTTGAGTGTAATATACCGAAACGACCGTCTCGATCCAAGGATCGCGTAGCCGCTGACGGTTCGTCAATCGGAGGTCCCTGGCCCAAGATATGGGCGAAAGACCGAAGAAGGCCCGAAACGGGGGTTCGGGGCCCGGGGCGACCCGGCCCGAACCCCCCCCTTGGGTCGGCCGAACCGGGTCGGCCCGACCCGGGTCGGCCCGAACCGGCCCGAACCGGCTCGGCCGGGTCCGGTCCGGCCGGGGCGCGGCCCGGCCGACCGGACCGGCCGGCTCGGCTTCGGCCGAGCGGCCGAGCAGGCCGCCGCCGCGGGTTTGACCCGCGGCATTTGGAGAAACGCGGCCCCCGCGGGGGGCCGCCTGTCACGCGGACGCGGCCGGGCCGCCGCGTCCGTTCCCGGTTCCGCGCGGCCGCGGAACCGGCCGCCGCCGCCGCGGCTTCAGCCGCGGCGGGAGATCTCCACGGCGGCGCGCCGGGCGCCGCCGCCTCCTTCCGCGGGCCGCCGGAGTTGCTCCGGTGGCCCGTTTTGCCTCCCGTCTGCGCCATTGTTCCTCCCGGGACGCGTCCTCCACTGCGGAATCAACAAATGGCCCTTGCGTCGTGCTTTTGCCGTCGCCCGCCAAATCCGCACAAAAAGGAAGATCGGCGGAGGGTTGCCGGGTCTTGTTTGTTAGACCCGCTCCCTCCGCGTTAATCATAAACAACGGGAGAAAAGAATAAGATGATCAACACATGATCCAACAATTTTATTTAAAGATAAAATTGTTCGCTTGAAACCGGCTTTTTAAATTTTCAAGAACGTTCACGAGAAAATTTAAAAGGGGTAACTTTTCCACAATAAATCCCTACCTCGAAGTCGTCGTCGGACGAGAGGTCGTCGCGGAATCGCTCGTCGCGGAAGAAGGAGATCGTCGCGTCGTCGCGGTATCCGGCGTCGCGTCGCCAATCTCCGGATCAAGAACAAACGGATTTAATTAATTAAATCCGTTGTTATTGAAATTAAGAAGGGAGAATTTAGAAGTTTCGATTCTCACCTTTAACCGCCGATCGCAGGTTCGCCGCGGAAGAAGAGGCACCGAAGAAGAAGAAGGTCGCGGAAAAGCTGTTGACGTCGCGGATCGTGCGTCGTCGGATTCCGGTTCCGGCGTTCTTCGCGTTCTTCGCGTTCTTCGCGTTTTCGCGTTCTTCGCGGAGAGGGTGGAGGAACGAAGATTCTCTCAAATCCTTTCCAAGGATTTTTAGGTTGGTCTTATTTTATAAACATGCCAACACGAAACCGGTTAAGAAACGATCCATCAATTCGAAAGAAACGACCCATTTAATTCACGAAGAAACAGTCCATTTAATTTACGAAATAAACCGCCCAATTAAATGGTCTGTTAAGAATTAAAGAAAACGCGTCGGTTGACTTTTCAGTTACTTTGACGAGTTTTCGCGGGTGCGTTACTTAGCGAAAGAAACGGCGGGGCTCGTGCGGGTCCCACCGCACAAATATCCTACCAAGGGGAAGGATATTTCTGGATAGCATCCTATCCAGTTCAACTCAGTTCAAGCCGCCTTTAAGTGACTTTAAGTGGCTTCCAAGCAGTTTAAGTGAAATAAAATAAAGTTGTCGCACAACTTTATTTTATTCTGACTTAAAGCCGCAAAATTTAAAAACCACGTCTTGAGCAAACGCAACTCCGGAAGAGGCGTTTCTAAGCAAATACCGGCGCTGCGATTTCATCGGTGCCCTCAGAATTCGATTCCGGGCACCAGTTCAAAAGATAGAAAAACCCGCTCGTCCGTTCACTGAGCGTACCCGAGCCAAACTTCGGAAATTGATTCCGGGCACACCGGGCCTCGGAATCAGGTGCCGTCTGAAGCTGCGCTCTTGTAAAATTCCAAAGAAAATTAAGAAAAAAATTTCCTTGAAATTTGCGGGTCTTTACATTTTGTATGTATATATAATAAATATAAAATTTTTATATAAGAGGATAAATCCATTAATGATAAAAATTTTATCTTGGGGTACAAGATTTTTTAAATAAATTACCTTTTATTGGATTATAATTTTACATCATTGATGATTTTTTATCCTAGTCATGCATATAATAACCTATCATTGTATTATTTTTTATTTACACATGTTTTTTCTTGATTTAAATTTGTTTCAGATAATCAATTCATTGATGAACTCAAACATCAATTATGAAATCTTTGAATAGAATTTCATCTCAATTATGACTATATTAAGGAAAATTGTGTATTATAAACCTATTTATTTCAATTTATTTTATATGATAATCCTTTGTAGTATTTAACATGAATATTTATTTATTCATGATTATTATAATTTCACTTTGTGTTTATACTATTAGAGGGATATAATTTAAATGATACCAAAGATGAAAGAATTTATACTACAATCTCGTTTTTTAGGAATTTTTATATTTATAATTGTTGGATTATTAAATATATCATTCATTAAATACATATATATTATTATAAAATAAATTTTTAAGGAGAACACTTGTTTTTATGAAAATTTTCATCTCTTGGGAAGATGAATATATAAATTAAATGTTTAAATGAAAATAAATTATTATTCATCATTTTGATTGGAAATATTTTTATTCCATGTCAACAATTTATATAATATGTTTTAAAATGTAATTTTTTTAATAAAATTATTCATTATGGACATTTTATGATATCCTGGTTTTTTTATAAGGATTCAATTCAATATTTAAAAAAAATCCCACAACGTTCATTTTCAAATTCCATTACCAAATACGTATGTAATATTTTTTTAATATATTACCCATTAATAGATTTCCCCATTACAATAACAATTTAATGATATTTAGATTCTTCCATATATTTAAAATTGTTTTACATAGAAAAAATTTTAATGAAATTTTATTTTAAGTGGTTCATTTTTAAGAAATTCTAATATGAAAGAGATTTAATTTTATAGAAAATATAATGTTATTATAAATTTACTCCCATATCTCATTTGTTAATTAATTTCGAGAGCTTCACATTCCATGTGAATTATTTATTTTCAAATCGTTACATATCATTATATAACATAAATATATTAAATAATCATATTCATTGACTAATTTATATTCTTAGGGGACAAATCATATACAATTTCTACATTGGGATCTTTAAAATTAATGTTATTTGATTGACTAGGAAGATAATAATATTCAATATTATTTTCACAACACAAATAATTTTTATAAGATTTATTGTTTAATTTATCATTAAATATATGAGGAGTGCATTGGACATGAGGTGATGGGTGGGCCCAAAAATAATATGCCCCCCTAATACATTTATTGGTTTCATGATAAATATAATTTTTGTAGCCTTATTAGTTTTTTATGTACATACACATTGATTAAATTGTCTCACAAAAAAGAATTTGATGCAAAAATTATAAAGATGTTTAAGATCAAAAAATTCAACATTAATCACATCATTCATTGAAAATTCATATAATTATATACATAAAATTACTACATTTATATAACCCTTGGATTCAGTTTATTCTCATGTTTTGGATTAAATTAAATGTGTTTTCAGCTATTTAGCAATCAAAATAAAATATTCATTATTTAATCATGATATTTTCCACGGTCTATGACCCTTACTGAGACACTTATCTCCAAATTTATTTGTCTTCAAATACACTTGATATGAAGAATAATTTTACAAATAATATTAAGGTTGTGATAATATTTCTTATGTTATGTTTTTTTATTTCCAATGTAATATGTAAATGAACTATGTATCCGAATTTTATGTCTTTTCAATTGGTTGATCCATAATGGTGAGAACCCTTGTATATTATTCCAATATAAAAATGCATATAATATGTAAAAGATTCTATAATTAGTGTTTCTACAATCGTTATCAGATAAATATTATTAGAAGTATTGGGATCTAAATTTATGAAATCATAAATTTGGGAATATAACCCCTTGATTAACATAGAAGATATGACTAACTATAGAATTAGGCCCTTATGTTTTTTAATAGGTAGAAAATATATGGTTTCATGTCAATAAGTATGTAACTATATAGTATATGTGGAAATGGTTTAATCATAAATTTACCTTGTTGTAATAACCCCAAAAAGTGTTGGATGATTATATATCAACAATCATTCTATTGAATGATTATTTAGACATTATTTAACAATAGGAATGTCAATCTTGAGTGATAATCATGGATTAATTCAAATTCATATTATGTACTATTATGATGAATGAGTGAATGGATCCCATAGAAAAAATTTTTGTTCCATATTGATATTGGGTAATCGTGAATTATTTTAGGTAGTTATGTATTCTGTTTTTCATAATTATTAAGAAATATATACCTCTTAGAATATTTTATATAAAGGGTTTTTACATGAATATAGATATTTTGGGAGACAGTTCTAGGAATAAAACATTTGGTTTTCTATTTTGGATTTGTGAGAGGGTTATTTTAAGGAGTAAATATTTTTTAGTATTTTACATAAGATTAAATATATTGATAAGCATTAGGATTAAGATGATCATTGATGGTAATTTAATACCTTTCAAAAAAGATTATATTATTTTTGTGAAAAAATAAGATATATTGAAAAATAATAGTGATTAGAATGAGATTTTAATTATCAATTTTATTTTTTAGTTTATTTAACATATTAATGAAAATGTTCTATGAATGATATACATTTCATTTTAGAAAAAGAAAAATCTTTAGGCCGAGTGAAAACACATCACATCTACTGATTCAAAAATGTTTAAACCAATTATTAAATGGATAAAAGGGTGAAAACTGACCACTGGAATACATGATGTCCTAATTAGTATGAATATTTTTAATTAAAAGATTTGATGATAAAAAATAATTTTTATTTTGGGAAGAATATTATTGGTTCCAATATTTTTAAATTTTTGGGATTTTGAGGTTTGAAGTTTGGTTTTGGGAGATTTTCCAAAAGGTTGAGATATATATAACCATTTTCTTAACATAAATTATTATTTGGGAATTATTATCTTACATTTTTTGAGATGTAATCTAGAGGGATGAAGATCACCACTGTGGTAAAAAAAAATTTCAATGTCGATGTTTATAAGGTTATTTAAAAATTAGGTTCATTTATTTTTGCAATGTTCTACGTCAATCATTTGGTTTTATTATTGATTTTTAGAGATTTCTATATAATTTAATCACATGAAATTTTATAAATATTGGATAACCTATGAAATTTTTTTGGTTTTGGTAATTAAGTAGATATATATTTAATGAATTATATTACTTTTATTGATATTATGGTCCTGTAAAATTTATTATAGTTCTTCACGTATGAAAAGTTCATTTTTATTATTCATTCTTGGAGTATGAAATGATGTGTAAATTAATAGAAAAAGAAAAGGTTGAAATTGTTCTTATGAAATTGAAAAAAAATAATGTATATAAATATTCCCAAGATTTCAATATTGAAATTAAATTAATCCCTATACTTTAAAAAAATATATTGAAATAAAAATGTTATCCTTTAAGATTATTTTTTGGGAATTGATTTTTTTATCACCCATCACTGATTCATGGTTTTGTTGTCATGAAATGTAAAATGACCATGTTTATTATCACTCTATATTTGTACCTAGAGAATATTTTTTTCCTCCACATGTATATTTCAAAATTCAGAATGTTATCCTTATATGAAAATGTGATATTTTTTTCACTTTTATTTTTTCCACTTCCCCATTTTAAAATAATTTTGTTTGCTCAATGTGATGTGGGTTTTCATAAAAGGTTGAAAAGTTAAATGTAAATATTAAATTTCATTGTAAATTATTATTTATGTGGGTAGAATATGAATCTCTCATATTTTCAATGATCTATATGTATTCTACCATATACAACATGCAACACCAAAGTTAAACAAAACAAGATTTATTATTATTAAAATATATCTATTATAACATTGATATTGAATTTGAGGGTAGTAATAAGAATTACCACATTATGATATATATATAAATTTACAACACAATATATATGTATTGATTAATTATAAATAAAGATTTACCTCATTTTTTATAAATTTATTTTATTCATCGAAAATGTTTTTTCATAAAAAATGCGTTCTATATTTTTTTGTGACTGAATGTTATAATTAATTTATAGAAAATTTTGAAATTTTATTTGTCAAAAAGGTTATCATCTTTTAAATAATAATATAAAAATAATATTTTGGTGAGATTTTTGGATTTTCCTGAATAGTTTTTTCAAGGGAATATTAAATATATTAATTTTTCAACAAATCGACTCTATTTAATAATATATTCACTATTAATTTAATTATATATTAAATTTAAATTATTCTTATTTAAGTATAATTATTTAATTAATTGATCATTATTCATATTTATAAATATTTTTGGTATAAGATCATTTTTGGTTTTAAAAAATACATTTTTAAAAAATATTTGTTTATTCTGTTCTGAGTTTTAATATTAAATAAATTTCTTATACATATATAAAATTAATCCTGAAAAGAGATATAATATTTATAAATAAGTGGATGAAGTTTCGTAAATAATTTATTTTATTTTATATCTTTTTGAACAGTAACCATTGTAAATTTTTGTTACCAAAATTATTGTAAAACGGACAATTATGGCTAAGAATGATATGATATGTTCTCAAAAATAAATCCTACACATTCCATTATTTTTTTTGTGAGAATATATTTCTATAACCAAAAAAAATTTAACATTTTATAAATATATTATCACATTATTTTTATTATATCATTTCTATTATTTTATTTAAATTTAAAGTAATATTGTCACTCTCTTTCATTAAAACCAAAAATATTTATTGATATGTATAATAAAATTAATATTCTATTATAATTTTTTAAAAATAAAAAATAAATTTTTATCATGGTTATTTATTTTATATTTTTAGTGGTGAATAATTAGATAAAATTTAATGCAACGTCGATACAATGCTTCTATAAGGAGTAAAAAATCAAGTAAATTATTAGAAAAAATTCAAAGTAATATGTTTTGTGTGTATAAAATTATCCCATGAATTTGGAAGATAAAAAATATAATTTATGTACTAATATTTTATATTCTATATATATTATTTTCATGTTGTCTTCAATTTCAATTTCTATAAATAGTGTCAAAAAGGCATCGATAATAATTTTTGATAAATAATGTTTTTAAAAATATTGTAAAAATTAAAAAAACATGTAAAAGGATATTAGATTTATAAATTTTCGATAATTTCATACCATATCCACCTAACATATAATTATAATTTTATAAGTAAAATTGTAAAAATTTGATTTTTAAAGGTAAATTACATTATTATAGAAAAAAAATTGTTAAACAAAGTGTTGATGAACATGATATGGTTTAAAATTATATATAAGCCTCTGTAAATATGATGGGATGATTATATTGATAACATATAATCCTTATCTTAGAGTATATGTTTTTTTACCATTTATCAAAAGATAGATAAATATTATATTATAATATTTCATGAATTTCTAAAATAGAAATTAATGATATATTATAATAAAAAATATTTTATGATATTATTTAAAATTTATTAAAATCATATTTTTTTTTAAAAAATTTAATAGGATGCGGTTTAAAATATCATCCAAGGTCCATTAATTGGTAACATGTCCTTTTAGGTTAAAATTTTTAAAATTTAAATTAATAAAATGATATTATGGTAAATGTCAGATGGTTAATGGTGAATTAAAACTAATATATATATATATATGTGTGTGTGTGTGTGTCAAAAATAAATTTAATCTCATAAAAATTTATTTTATGAAATTATTTATAATAACTATTTTCTTAAAGGTTAATTACATATTTTATACCCATTTTATTTTGAAAAAATATATATATTAATTTAACACTTTACTTAAGTTCAAGAGTTCTTCTACACTAAATTTTAAAAGGACACGTCTTATATATTTTGTTTAACATTTCATGAGAACCCAATAATGAAAAACACATTGCTTGTTTTCTTATAAACTACCATATCTATGACTTTTTTTGTGAAGGTAATCATAAAATACAATTCCAATGTTCAATAATAAGAGGTGTGAATGAAGTCTACAAAATTAGAATTAAATGTCTTAACTGAATCATTCATGTTTATTTATTCTTTTTATTCATCTAAATATTTTCTTCCTGTGATAAAACAATTACTACAGTTTCATTAATATAATGAGTTTTAATTTTTATTATTTAAAAATATTTTTTCATATCATTTCCATTATATAAAAACTGAGAACATCACTTGTGCATATATATTGATTAACGTCTCCACGAAGTGATGCAATTGAATTTTTATAACCACTTTATTTGGTTGGTAATAATGATGAATATAATAAATATATAGAAAATTTATGAATTAGTTAATCTTATATAATTATAATATTATATCTACCTTATTACCTTCACATCAATTGGTAAAAAATAAGGTCTCACCTACATACATGTGGAATACCTCCTCAATGAAGAGATGGGATTCATTTTTTATGTCCTTTTTACAAGGATTGTAATAAAAAACTAATAAATGAATATAATATATATATATATATATAATTTAGCAAGTATCCAATAATGTTGAATTAATATTTTTTCTTTTAATCCATTGTTTGAAAAAAATGAAAACAATGTTCATGCATACATACAGACAACACATCATCAAAATTATCATAGAAATAGTGTTAGTAGTAAAAATTTTATGATTTATGATACCCATAATTAAAAAATTATGGTTTTCTTTCATTGATAAATAAGTTTTTATTATTCATGGTATTACAACACTTTTATTATCCAATGATTTATTTTTTATCAAATTAATGATTAATCGATAGGTTGTTATAGTTATTTAACATACCATATTTATTATGTGTATTTAAGTACAGATAGGTTCAGATATATGAAATTAGTCCATTGTAGTGGATCCCACCCATTTGGTTTTTTGTTTCCCTAGGATACGAATACATATATTATGAATAATGTCATGTAAGTTAAACTTTTTCTTATTTTTTTATTTCTAATATTATATGGAAATAATGAATGTAACTACTTTATTAATATTCATAAACTCTTTTATCCCGTATGGTTGTGTCATTTATTATAGGGATTCACAGAAATACCAGTATTTTGTAATTAAATGAAAAAATAGTTATAAATTATGTATCCATAAATCAAATTTATGTAATTTAGAATACAAATTATCCTTCCTCAGGGTCTTCAAAACAATCCTCAAATGATCTTTATACTCTTGTTTACTAATTGAATATATAATAATATCACATATAATGATTACCCAAAATAAATAATGGTAATATCTACGGAAAAAATTTTATAGATCCATGAATATAGATGGGGAAATTGTAATTCCAAATGGAATTACTATAAATTTTCATTTTATATACCTCATATAGAATGATATATTGGATATTTACTTCTTTTTAACCATCAAATGATGATATGTAGTCTGTAGTTCAGTCTATAAAAATTTATGAGATCCATACAATTGACCAAAAATCATTATTATGGGTTGATGGCACATTTTATTAATAGTATTATAATTATGATTCAAATAATCAATATATAATAACATTTTCCCATTATTCATGTTATAAAAATATCTGGTGCACCCCTTGGTGATGTACTTTCTCGAATAAATCCCCTACAAGTATTATCCAATAGTTTTTCCTTAAATTCCTATATCACAATCACTTCAATCTATAATGAGTTATTAAATTTGAATAACACAAGTTCTTTGTAATAATGAATATACAACAACTTTAATTGGGGGAATAATATTGAATTATTAATAAAATATCTGAAAATATTCCCATATAATAGGAATATGTACAATTCATACATTCTCTACATCAATTTTCTAGATATACACCTTTTTAGTATGCAATGAATCTTATAAAATTGAAATAATTTAAATTTTATATTCATATTCTTCCCCAGGCAGATGGAAAATCATGGGTTCATTGAAAATATGAAATGGTACTTCTATTCCTTGTAAATTTTATGTCTTCGATATAGTGGGAGTTGGTCCATGCTAAATATCCCAAAAAATAAACATGAGATATAATAAAATTATTTTCATGAAGTATAATCCTACAATATTATATAAGAGATAAGTTATATACATTATATAAAACCATCATACCATTACAAGTTTTCTCATATAATTCAATATTAAATCATTTCTGTGGTGACATAATACCCTTAATAAATCCATATTTTAAAAAAAATATGAAGATCACGAATAAATAATAAATTTTTATATATATAGTGGATGATAACTGTATATATAAACACATTCATCTCATGTCCCATTTATAAATATGTGATCACCTGAGATTACACTAATCTATTGCCTTAAAAGGGTATGAACACCATTATTCCATATTAAACATTATTTTGGGTAATTGGTCACCATTTTTACTATAATCCATATTACTGTAGAATTTTTGGGTGGGTAGTTAATTAAACTAATGTTCTTCTCATTGGAGTTACTCTTTACATCTATCCATCATTCAAATTACTAATTACCTTCAAATCTAAACATGTAACATTTACCTATCCCTTGTTTAAAATTCCCTTCATTCTTTATTCGACACTACTATCATGATGAAGTATTAATTTTATTTTATCAATGAATTTTTTCATAGAATTTCCAAGAAGATTTGTCTTAAATTTCCTATCAGAACCATTATATTTATGGTAATTAATACTCACTCTATCGATCATGAAATACAATCAAAGGATTTATTCATTTCCAAAAAATTCTATTGTTACCCAGAACATTTATGGAAACAGTTTTTAGACACTAGAAAATTGATCAGTTTTTCATCCATAGTTGATGATAAAACAAGAATCATCCAACACATGTCCTGTAAAATATCCCTTATAGGTACCAACATTTTTATCATACTCCCAATTATAGTCAAGTAATTCCATTTATCTTTCAATGTGATTATTTTGAGGAGAGTAAATCATAAAAAATTCCATCTTAAATTCACCCTAGTTAACAAATTAAAATTTTCCATCTTTCCTTATATAAATATTATGATTCCAAAATAATTAAAAAATTTATTTCAATAAATACTCTTCCAATATAAATATTTCAGGCTTGTAGGCCATTATAATTGAAATTTTATCATATGTATGAATCCCTTCATAAAAAACTAGTAAATATGAGGATCCAATGAAAGATGGGGGATGTTTCCAAAAAAAATACTCCATGGTACACTGGTCTATCCTATTATCATTTCAAATATTAACATGATTTTTGGAATGAGAGAGAATATTTAGAATAAATAAAATATTTTCCATTCAATATTATTTTTTTTTTCTCAATATGAAAATAATTTTACTCTATAACACATCCATTGTTATCAAAAATCTGATTTTTTTCTTTCCACTGAATTAATCTATAATGTATAGTGTATTCATCAAGGTATAATAATCAGAATTATAAATAGTGTAATCTTGAAAATCATTTTCGATATGTGCTATGACATGAAACATTCTCACAATATATGATACTTTTTGGTTCACCCCATGCATCTTTTAGATCATAAAATGTTTTTTATGTTTATATATATATTAGTTATAATATAATATCTAAAAAACTATTGAAACATTTATTAGAAACAGATTTTAACCATGTATATTATATATATATATATATATATTAATTTTTAGTTAAATTTTTATTATATTTCACAGTAATACAATCCTAAGGACCATAATGCCTTAGTCTCTTTTGTGAATACATATATAATAAACATATTTTTATGAGTGATCATAAATATCTCCTTGAATTTTCTTCTATCATAGTTCTCTTCTTTGACATATTTTACATAGAATATTTCTTCATAACAAGAGTAAATAGAAACTCAATAATGAGTGAACTCGGATACTTGGTGGTAAACATTGGAGATATCGACTGATGATCATACACAAACATATTTTTTGTATATAGGTATAATATTATTATCATAAATTAAAATGGTAAAATCCAACCATTCGTATATTAAAAATAATTTATAAATGAACAATTCATTTCCATTTCTAAAAACTAGATTCATTATAGTGAGGAATCATCATTAAAAAACAATTATATATAAAAGCATATCATATGAATAAATAAATACATTAGGAATTTTTGAAAAATAATAATTTAATAAAATGATTTCATTATTCAATGTTCATTTATAAGTCAAACATCATGAAAAAAGTACAATTATAATTTGGTCTCACTCATTGTGCCATCATTTCCATTTTCAATGTTCACTCATAAAACTAGCATAGTAGGAATAGTCCCTTACTTAATTTGGTTTAATAATTATACTATTCCATATTATCTCATGAGAAATTAAAAATGTCACAATGCATTAGGGGAATTTAATTTAATGACTATTCAGATAAGGAAAACCACACATTTACGTTCTTTAATATCCTAAAAGAATTAAGAAATTCGTCACAAACAACACATAGAATAGGGAATTGTTTTTAATAAATTAATCATAGATAAGAACATTCAAGAAAAAAATTGAATTAAATTTTACATGTAATAAAAAAATAATCATAATTTAAGGAAATAAGGTTGTATTTTTATAAAATAACATTTAGATAAATTTAAGTATCAAATAGAGTAAAATTGTTAAAATAATTGAAAATTTCATAAATAAAAATGGAAAATAAAATAGATTAGTTTCAAAGTATAATGAGATATAAAATACCTCTATGACTCGACATCTGTAGAGGGAATTATTCATTGGGAACATGACTTGACAAATCTCGATAAATCGATCATTCTCCACTAATTTCATAGAGAAATGATCTGAAATCATTAATCTATGATCGACATGACATGATGTAGGTGTTATGATGGAGATGGAGTGATTTAGATAATAATTGATACTTGATTTCTTGTTCTTCAATTTTCATCTACACATATCAAATTATGATGATTTGATCATTTTTTCAGATATATATGATGTTATAACATGTTGTTTGATGATGAAAAGTCTTGGATAATTTGGCAAATCAGATATAGTTGTGATATAATCACTGGGAAAAAGGTCAGATGTTCCAAATTTAACATGAAGTATTATATGGGATCTTTCAAAATCTAGAACAGTAAAGAATGTAAGTCGGATCTACACTCTACGTGGACCCTTGTACAATCGAATAGGGTTTCCAAAGAAACATATATATCAAATGGCATGTGACCGATGTCACATGGTGTGTGGTCTATCCCAAGATACTCAACATGTGCTTTGGAATGTGAAAAGACATGGGGTGGACTACATGGGTATCCTACACGTAGTGTACCCCCCCCCCCCAAACATAGTCCATTTACATAGGCAGGACACGAGGTCATCAGATATATCATATTACCCCTACTACACACAACATAATAATGTATACATGGACAAGAATCCATTTTCCATTGTACCTTAGATATGTTTTTTTAGGATATGTTCCCATTATCCTTTCTCTCAAGGTCATTATAGAATCATTTCTTTAACCTAGGACTATTATCCCCTCAGCATGAACTCTTGGATAGATTCATTGTAATCCATCTGAGTGGCTTGGTGTGAAATCATTTTTTATCATCGTTACAATTGTGGATTTTATGATATATTATTGACCAATAATACAAATTCAATTATCTTATATTTAGTGGGTTTATAATTATTTTTTTATTGGTATCACCCCTTGTCCATGGAATTTACCCTCATATATGTATCATGTTATTTTCGGACTGCTGGTATATTCTTTCTCATGATGATAATCAATGAGAAGTACCTCTTAAACATACATAATCGGGGCTATTAGACTCAATAGAGTGTTCTCCCAAGTGAGTGTTTCATGTAATCTTCATTCTAGAATCCTATGATGGTATAATATGGTTGTGTATTACCTTTTGATTGGGTGATGTAGTAGAGTATAGGTGAATTTTTTTGGTTGTATGTGTTATAGGTATATTCATATTTAGATATGGATATATTTCTTATCAATATGATTTTTTTGGGGGGGGGGGGTATCCTATTGAATATTTTTATACTCACCCCTACATCGTATCATCCCTCACCTGTTGGGTCTTGTGAAAACAATTGACCTTTTTATAGAGCCCTCGAAAAACTAGCACCTAACTGTGGCTTGAGATATCAGAAAAGACTAAGGTGTGTACCTATGATTTTATGGGAAAATTCCTAGTATATACATCCAAATTTTAATTATTTCTTAGAATCATTGGCGTGGGATTTTATTTAGTTATATTTACATTCCTTTTACTTTTAGTGGTTGTCTAGTAACTAGTTTAAGATTTATGCATGTTTGGTTGTTTATAAATTTTTTAATTTAAAAAAAAAATTATCTTAGAGATGTGTGTGTATGTGTGTGTTTAGGTACTTAGGTTATGATATCCAATGATACTGATATGCCTTATCGGCGCTAGTCTCTATTGCATGACCACATGGTGGTATTCTTGCAGGGTCGCCGAATGAGACCCTTTTGGATGAGTACTGAGAGAGTTGTATTATATTGATGTATTTTACTTTTTAACCTAGATTCCATGATATAGGTTTGGGAAAATAGTGTTAGGGGTTTTGTGCTCATATTTGAAGCCAGGAACAATAAAATTTGGTACAACAGCCGACATATCCATACACCCAAACTCTGATCACCTTATTTTTTACTCGTTAGATGAGAACATTTGTTTTTGGTAAAATAATGTAACGTTCATCATAAAAAAATGGGATGTGGATCATATTTCCTTATGGATTCATCTCACTAGATATACTCTTTGATTGTGGTACATATTTTTTGTTTCAAGATACATCCATTACATATGGGAGTTTAGATTCAGCATGATCATGATGATGGTATCCTTAGTTTTCTGGAAGCGATATTATAACAAACTACCAATATGTTACCTCTAGTTAGCGAACCATCAATACAACCACATGTAGGGAAGCACATGGTACCTATAGTACCAATGGATAAGTAATGAATGTTGATCATTCTTCATGAGTTTCAATGAACGATACCCCTCTGAATCTAAGGTAATCATAATCTATTCTATGTTGAGGGCTAGCATGAGGAGGTGAACCATGTTTTCCATGTAGTCAAGACACCAACAAATCATATGGTTGTCCCAGTAGATATCTTTATTCATGTCTCAACAAGGCTATGGTGTTGTTTGTTGGCCCTACATTATGAATATGTGACACATTTTTAGATAGAGTTTGAGAGCCCACTAAAGCTAAAAATAAAAGAAGAAAGATAGAGTTTAAGAGCCTCATCATATAGGAGTTCCCACCAGCTATATTTAGGGATATACATATCTAAAAGATTCAGTAGCTACAAAAGGGAAACATGAAAGTACATGAGTATTCATTGAGGTTTACAAATATCTTAATGTACTCAATAGAAATGGGTTGAGATTATTTTTCCAGGAATCAGATCATATAGCATGTTTTTTTAGAGACATATCAGGAAGTGTAATTACTCTATATATTCCAACTAAAGTTAGGGTGCTAGAGCATGCGTTGGTAGTTGAGAGTTTCTAGTATGAGTAAATATAGCCAACTGTTGTCAGCAATGTGATAGTAGGAGTAGATACCATGGATGTAGGGAGCCGACATCAGCCTTAGGGACCTGAACATGTTAGATATTTCTAGACAAGGTACCACAACAAAGGATCTATGGTTTAGGGATCACATGGTGTGTCATTATATCCCAAAAAGATAAGTGGTTCTACTCATGTGGATGGAAGATAAATCTCACTAGAGATAGTATGACCTACCATATAGCTAATAAAGTGACCCTAGATGGGATCCTGAAGAAAAGGATAAGGTAAAATCTAGTTGGTTCATACGGCATCAGACATGAAATAGGATTTTGGAAAGAATTAGTATGTGGTCGACGATTTTACTAGTTACAACCATGACCCCATGATGCTCTATTCTTGGATAAAGGAGTTAGAGGATAGAATCACATATAGAATTATCTGGTAAAATAATTCATCCCACAGTCTCCATGATTTCTTGTAGGTATAATAATTGTATTTTCTACTGTAGTTATATCACTAAAAGGCATATTTACTACTCATTAATTTGATGAAACATTCCTTGTACAAGACTGATGGTTTCTATTTTAACCTTCACAAAACATTTTGATTGGGGAATCTTAAAAAAAATGGCTAAGTGATCACACACTTGTACAGATAGTGTGAACTGAATCTTAGAATGGAATGTTTCTATTTGAATATCTTGGTGTGATCCTCAAGTCATTACGACATCATTCCAAGTATGGAATGGTTATCTAGGGTTAATGACTAGATTGACTATATTTGAAGAATGTTGTAGTGTGTCTGAAGTGATTGAAGGATGCTTTACTTTTTCATTCAAATTGAAACCTAGATAGTGCCAGATGAATCATGCATAAGTAGGAGTAATCAGTTAATAATCAGTTTCTTAGTCTAACCCTTGGTGTAGTTTATGTCATGATTTCCCATTTTCCAATAGTGGTGGTAGATTGTAGGGATGTCATCCCTAATGATTCACCAGGTTTACCTCCCTACTGAAAGATATTATTTGGCATTTATCTTCAAACCACGAAGTCACTGATATCCATGACAAAAATATTGTATGGCTCCCATAAAGCTTCATGAGCTGAAGGATAATATCGATTAATTAAAGAGAATGGTATTTGTTTGATTCATCATTTTTCCTAGGATGCCCTTGTTTTTTTCAAAAAAGGCACATAATTTTTTGAGGTTGTGAAAGAAAAACTAGTTCTTAAACCATTTAATCATTAGGAAAATGTATACATTATCATTGATTTATTATCAAATTAATCATTTGAGAGGGGAATTATAGTTTTAGAAGAATTGCCTCTATTTAAGATATAACTACCTATGAGTATGAGATGAGGATATACCAAGGTTTTCATTTAGGTGTCTCTACGGTAACTATGAGTACTTGGTGATACCCTTTGGAATACTGAAATCCCATCATTTCACATTAGAAAAATGAGTCGTATAATTCAGCCTTACATAGGCTAATTTTTGTTTTTTGTAATCGATGATTTACTTGTGTACAAGGCATCCGAGTAGTATCCTCTAAGACATTTAAGGGTTGTCGTAGATGTGCTCTAAGAGAACAAGCTTTCCAGAAATATCTCAAAGTCTCAGTTAAATATTCATGGTTTCCACTATCTATGACACATTATCACGGTAGTGGTAGTGGATTTGGAATTTTCTATAGTTGAGACATTGTTAACATGGGATCCACCCCAGAGCATGAGGGTGGTGCTAATATTAATTAGGTTGGTATGATATAATTGGAGATTCATTCCTGGTTTCTCCAAAATATTAGCACATGTGACTTATTTGACACCAAATGGGAAACCATTCATGTGGGAAGTGTGCTTCCAACATTATTTTTAGTTGTTGAGGTTGAATTTGACAAGCACTCCGTTCTTGAAAAATCCATAAGAGGGTGTTGAGTATATAGTTGTTTTTGGTGCATCTAAAATGGGATTGGTTGTGTTTATATAGAGAATTGAAGTAATTTTTTATGTATTAGGTTATTTCATAAAATAATAGTATAACTATGAAATCCACGATCTTGATCTAGAAATTGTAGTCTCCACCTTGAAGATGTGGCCACACTACATTGTGGGTGAGTGCTTTATCATATACTCTTATCACATGAGTCTAGAGTGCATATTTTCTTAGAAGGATATAAAATTGATTCATTGGTGATGGGTAGAGTTCCTCCATAATTATGAATTACAAATTATCTATACTCATGGTATGGGGAATGTGGTAGTATATTATCTCAACATGATAACTATTTCATAGTTTTTTACAATGAATCAGTGGAGTTGTATTATTCCAGTTATCCTTTAGGGATCTTCATACAACATATTTCCTATAGTCGATGGTTGTCACCCCTCCAATAATGCAGTGGGATTAGGAGGAACAACTAGGGTATATCGATAGCAATACCCAACAAACACAGATATCTAGAGGGAATTTTCCTGATGGATATTATATTGGTGAGGATAACATCGTTAGTTTTTAGAGTACACATGATGGTATTAGTGATGTTGCTAGAGGAGTTTCTAATATAGTGTCATATGTACCATTTGGTGGTACCACAATGTATAGAAAGTATGTACTAGGACCTCCGATATCTATTTATTGTGGATAGTGATGATGATAGGTATTGCAGAGTTGGTCCCTCAATGCCTTAATTATCATCAAGTTAATAGTAAGAACCAAGTTCTAGTGGGTTTATCTCCACTGCATGAGGTTCTATAAGGGATGTGGGATGAGATATTCATGATGGGATTACCACATACATCAAGGGGAAATGATTCCATAAAGGTTATCATATACTTAATCACTAGGTCTTCCCAGTTCTAGGATATATGGAAATAGAGATTAGTTGATTTCTTGGTTTTCTAGTATATACATGACATAGTCAACTCAATTGATTTCCATAATTTTATTTGATTGTGATTATCAGTTCATATCCCATTTGTTGAAGTAAATAAAGGAGGCTTTGGGATCTCATTTATTCCTGATCATAGCATTACACTCCCAAACTGATGGCCAATTTAAGTGGTTCATTATGGTTCTTGGGAACATTATGTGAGATTGCATGCTAGATTTTAGGCATAGAAGGGAGGAGTATCTACCACTATTGGATTTTTCATAGAACAATAGTTACAATTCCACCATCATTGTGGCGCAATTTGAGGCTTTGTATGGGTTCCCCTATATGTCACCACTTTGTTGGACTAATGCAGGACAGTTTAAACTCATGGTCCTAAGATAATCAAAGATATAAAAAGTAAGGTACAGATCATCCAATATAGGATGAATACTACATAGAGATATTAGAATACATATAATGACTTGAGTTGAATTTCGTTGGAGTTTGTGGAAGAGTACATGTGTTCTTATGGGTTTCAACTCGAAGAGGAATATAGATATTCAGTCATGGAGGAAATATATATCCAAGGTTTATCATCCCTTTACAGATACTTTGTATTATTGTAATAGTGGTTTACTACATAGCACTATATCTATTTATAGACTGGGTACATGATTTATTCCATTAGTCACAACTAAAGAGGTACGTTCATGACTCATCACACATTTGTGAATGGGGTCAACATTATATCTATGATTTATAATCTATTGCTGAGTACCCAGAATAGATCATCGATTTGTAGGAGAAGATATATCACGGGTGATCATTTCCTTTATTACATGTCTGATTGAATAATTGAAATCTGTAACACCCTAATATTTTATGATATGTATATATATATTTCTTTGTCTTATGTTATACACAAAATCAAAAGAATCTTTCACTTCACACAACAGTAGCTTGGATTGCGTTATAAGCAAGAACAACCTTCCTCGATAGCGTGTGTTGTACGCAATATCCAGTTTCTCTAAACAATGATATGTTATTAAAATATTATATTAAGTAGCTGTTATAAATAGTATTAAAAACATTTTTAATTTTAAATAACATTATAATTCATTTTACATATGATATGAGAAAAAAAATAAATTATTCGGATGAAAGAATTATTTTTTTCCTTTCAAAAATGCAGTTTTCCGCCTTTTGATGGCGCACCCATTTTAAAGATAAATTTTGACAAGTTTATAGATTTAATTTTACAAAATAAAATTATTCCTTTGAATAATGACATAAAAATTTACATTGGATAAATTTTTTATACTTTCTTGATAACTTTCATATTTTGAAAAATAGTAAAAATATGCTAATTTTTAATTGAAAACTACATTTTTCATCAAAATAATTTATATGGTTAAAATATATTAATAAATGGTTTTGAAGTATAAATAGAATATATTTTTACCATTTAATATAATTTATGTCATTATCATTAATGTTAAATTGAATTCATAGGTAAAAAATTTCAATATTTGGCAATGTTTTAACTTTTAAAACACTTTTGCTTAACATCGAGATTAAATTAAAATTAATTACAGAAACATATGTGTTTTGAATTTTGAAAAATGGATTCCATATTTTGATTCAGTGGTTCCAAATTATGTTAATAGGATAATTTTAATTTTTTTATATTATGATTAGTAACTATGGTATTTTTTATTTACTACAATTAAAGGTAAATCAGGTAATTAAGGGTAAGAATATGATTATAAAATTACACTAATTTGCCAAAATTATATTTGATGAATAAAAGTAGACCCATATCACCTAAGGGTTGGAAAAGATTCATTTTATGGACCTTTTACCATAAAGATGATGTAATTATTATTAAAACTAAAGAAAGTGACAATATGTCACTCTCTTAAATCTTATAAGTATAATTATTTTAATTTAGTGATAAACTTCATGAAACATCGAACATGAATAGTATCCAGAAATATAATAAAATTATATACATCTTGTGAATTTATTTATTATTTTTTAGGATTAAATAATTATCATTAAAGGTGACACAATAGTGATGATGAAAATATATTATTGATTGAAATATCAAATAAATATTTTTAAAAATATTAAAATAAATATTATATGAACTATTTAATTTGCTCAACTAATTTTCTAGATAAATATTTCTTATTATGAATCTATTAAAGCTTTTATTTAGAATATATCCTCAATATAGATTTTATTTAAATTCAAATAAATGAATAGTATAAAAATTGACACTATTGATATTTTATAAAAATAACATATTATAAAATTGTATAAAAATCCCAAAAATATTTATAAATTATAAATTTAAATTTATATAGCCTAAAATTATATAATGTATCTAATTATGGATAATTCACAGCACATAAGTAATTATTTATATCAATTTAAAATTTAGAATATTATTACCAGAAATAAAATTAAATATATTAAATAAGGATAAATCAAGTTGATAATGTTTAAAATAAATTCCCAATATTTCTAAATTATATTGGTTCATGAGATCGCAACCCTATATCATCTAAGCATCGAATTTGTGTAATTTTGGATGCTTTTACGTGGGGTTTGAATTTATTTTAAATTAATATATTTTAGATTTCCAAAGGAGCCCCTCTCCTCCCTTATAAAAGGGAACCTCCTCCCTCTCATACTCACACCATTTTGAGCCTTCAAGCTCGCCCAAACCCATACCATTTACCTTCTAAACTTTCCTAGAAACATACTATAGGTCCTATTCTTCGTCAATGAACAATTTTAGTGCCCTAAGAAGAGGTTTCAAAGATGAGTGTTGAAGAAGAGGTAATATCTATTACTGATCCTTTCAAATTTATTTCTTCATCTACTTCCTCTTATTTAGTTGTATACTTATGAAGTAATAACATCATTTTAAATCATATAATGATATGTTATTATAAATATGAAACAACCTTATTTCACCTTCTATCCATCCGACGGAAAATGAAATCACCGCGCGTGCGTACGTACGAAATACCATCTCCACACCTTGGTGTAATCTGTTTTCCACCACCACCTAACTTGGATGAGTATAATGGTGTAAAGAATAACTATAAATGATTATTGTAAATTGATATTGATTCTGAAGTAGTATACATACACTTCAATACAATTCCACGATCACTGGAATGATATCATCGCTTGTGTGTACGTACGGCCTACCGTCTCCACGATGTGATGCGAGTCATTCTACATGATCGTCATTGAATAATGATTATATAAATGAATTGAATGAATAAATATGATATATATATATTACACTAATACCATTCTGTAAATGAGGTATCTATAACCTAAAAAGAGGAATAATATTTTATTTGATGGAATACATAAGAACATAAAGCAATGAACACCAAAATAACAAGTAGTAATGAAATATTACAAATAAGAAGATAAGAATATGACCATATATGATATCATAACAATGAATATGGTTCTATAATAAGTCAATCAAATTATTTAAATCATTATAAATGAGATTTAGATATGTACAAAGCATATTGAACCTATGTCAAGGGAAAGTCTAGCAATCTCAATTTTATCTGAGATTGTTTATACTTCGGTATTTACAAGGGTATATTTATCATCCACATCCAAGTTTCGTCAATATGTAATATTATTTCTATCCTCCTATAATTTTATAAATCAAATTTTACCTATTGGTGAATTTTTAGTAAAATATATGAATGCAATATTTTTTTCATTTGCAGTGCAAGGTACTTTTTGTCCTTTTCGGCCAAATACGAGAAGAATGTTTTTTTAACTTATACGGAAAGAATGGATTTTTATGATTTTATAGAACATTATTTCAATGAAGCTTCCTTAACAGGTTTTCAAGTTTATTTTTGGTCAACTTCTTTTAGATTACAATTGTATGACATGTTAATAAAAAAAATTAAGTAGAAAGGATATTTTCCTCAAGAATGGAGTTCAAGTGTTTTATCAAAATTATTTTCCATATAAGATAATATAGGATTCTGTTTATATCCCTATTTTTACATTGGGTTGATTATGTTATGATGGAATTATTTTTTTGATTTCAATTTATGGATTATGTTATGTTGTCATGATGTTTAAGAATCCCATTTTTCTTACATGGGTTATGCTATGATTTTTGATTTTGTGGCACACATATTAATGGTTTCATTATGAGAGGGGTGGGACCTATATCTCCCTCCAATGCATTGGGTAAAAATTTATATCTCATTAGAGAGACATGGCTGGAATGACATGTTAATCTGGTTCAGTGATACAAGACTAGAACGAGAAGTGAACTCGGTACAGCAATGGACTTTATCTGCTATGATAGTCTTGGAAATGAGTCTTGAATAATATGAACTGATTTTCTATGATTATGTTTGTATAAAACAATGTTTCATGTTTTAAGTTATGATTATTTGGGATTACATTTCAAAACTCTGATTCATCCCATGTCATGATATTATGATCTCTTTTGCAGGTTAAGATTTTCAAAATGGTATGTTCTTATGGATATGATATGATTGATATTTCCTTTTCTTACCCCTTAATGGGCATTTGTGCTCACCCTTTTGTATGTTTTCTTTTCCCAAGGTATGGAAGAATGGTATTAAGTATAATATTCCAAAAAGGGACTCTAGATATTATGAAATAAATGGGAGACAATGTAGATGATTTATGAACCCTTTGTTTATGTTTCCTAGTTTCTAAAAACACTATAGCTATATGGTCCTTTCATGGTTTAGTTATATGTTGTAATAAGTATGCATCAATTATGAAGTAATAACAATGTATGTAAAGTATGGGTCATTATAGTTGGTATTAGAGGAAAGGTATAGTCAACCTTTGGAAACTAGGATGTAAAATCCTTAGTAAGAACCCTAAGGATACGTATAAACATAGAACAGAATATTAGTGTTTTAGAAATGGCCATGAAAAACCTATGATAAGACCTAAGGTGTGAAATTTTATTCTTGATGATGTGGTTTTCCTGTTTTGATTAGTGTATCTCACACCATGCTTCTTGGTTTTAGTTTATGGTTGGAACATGATGGAACCGTGTTAATGATGAATGTGATGGGAAATGAAGTGATTGTCCCCCTACGCAGCCAAATGTTATGGGAGCTAGAATGAAAAATCTTGTATCTATGCTCACACAACTTTCTCAAGTAATGAATTATACAGGACTTCCAAACAAGCAAAGTAAAGAGAAATATTTTGTTGAATCCTTCATGAGGCAGCGTCCACCTTCATTCAGCGGGTTTTCTGATCCATTAGTTACTGAACAATGGATTAGTACCTCTGAAAAGATATTTTTTGTCCTACAATGTTGTGAACATGATAAACTCATCTTAGTAGTATATTGTTTGGAAGGTGAAGCTGATCAATGATGGAATATAATTAAGAATATGAGGAAAAGGGATGAAATTCAGTCCATGGAATGGGACGAGTTCATAAACTTATTTTTCAATAAGTACTTCCCTCGTATTCTTCAAAAAAAAGATGGAGAAGGGGTTTCTTGAACTGATGAAAATGGATGATGAATTGGTTGGTACCTACAATGAAAATTTTACAAGACTTTCAAGATACGCTTTCGGAATTATTATCCAACCTGAGTGTAAGATCGATCGATTCTTTAGTGAATTAAAACCATGTCTTCAAAGGGCCTTATCCATAAGGGACTTCGGTAGCTATGAGGAAAATTTTCAATGTGCTCACAAGGTTGAGATGGAGATTAGAGTAAGCCATCTGTCATATGGGTTTGATAAGAAGAGGAAAATGGAATTCAAAAGGAAATATGAAGACCACACTGAAAAGAAGATTAGTTTTCCCTTATTCTCAAAGTGTGGAATGAAATATGGATGGAATTGGCTTAAAGGGACAAGTAAATGTTTTAAGTGTGGTAAAGAAGGTCATCAGGTAGTTGAATGTTGAAATAATGGGATGAAGATTTCTAATGATGCGAACAAAGAAATGGATATAGAGAATGCACCTCCTACACTTCAATGATTCAAGTGCAAAGAAATGGGAAATTATTCCAATCAATGCCCTAATTCAAGGGATGTTGATGATGATCGACCTCAACAAACTCTTAAGGACAAAGAAAAAGGAAAGTCACATGCAATTTCTATTGACGATATGGAGTATGATAATGAAGTGGTGAAAGGTACACTTACCATCCACTCTAAAGTAACAAATGTTTTATTTGATTTTGGATCCCACCACTCTTTTATTTATAAATAATTTTCAATGTTTATCGCCGTATTACAACAACAATTAGATTTTGACTTAGCTGTGACAACCCCTAGTGGAACAATAGTCTCATAAAAAGTTTAAAATTCTTCTCTGATTGAAGTTTTTGGGAAAGGGATTCCTGCAGATATTGTGATCCTTCCTATAATGGTATTTTATGTTATTCTTGGCATGGATTTTCTTTCATTATAAAGAGCTCATATTAATTTCCAAATAAGGGAAATCACATTTAATATTCCAGATCAATCCACTATAATCTATCGATGCAAGGATGATCATAACCTTCTAGTGGAAATTTCTTCCATCTTGTGGGTCTTGATTCCAATAAATCATGGTTATTTATCTCAAATGTTTGGAGAGAAACACACAAGTAAGAATATTTCAATTTTATGGGAGTTTGATGATTTCTTTCGAGAGGAATTTCCATGTCTTCCACCAAATCGTGAAGTTGAGTTTTCAATAGAACTCATACCGGTATCTATTCCTATTTCAAAGACACTATATTGAATTTCCCCAATTGAGTTGTAGTAATTGAATAAGCAACTCCAAGAGAATCTTGATAATGGTTTCATACACCCTAGTGTGTCACCTTTGAGAGCACCTTTTCTCTTTATTCAGATGAAATATGGTTTAATGAGACTTTTCATTGATTATCGAGAACTTAACAAGTTCACAATCAAGAAAAAATATCCTCCACAATGCAATGATGACATATTTGACCAACTACGAAGAGCTCAATATTTTCCAAGATTGATCTTTGTTCAGGGTATCATCAATTAAGGGTCAAAAGTGAGGATATACCAAAGGCGGATTTCCATACAAGGTATGGACACTATGAATTTATAGTGATGCCATTTGGTCTTAATAATGCCCCTACTATCTTCATGGATCTAATTAATATAGTCTTTAGAGACTATCTTGATCAGTTTGTGGTAGTCTTTATAGACGATATTCTTTTCTATTCAAAGAGCCAGGAGAAACATGAAGATCACTTGACAGTTGCATTAAAGACCCTAAGAAAGGAGAAGCTTTATGCCAAATTTACCAAGTGTGAATTTTGTATTCAAAAATTTTCATTTTTGGGTCACATAATCTCAAAAGAGGTTATATCTGTGGATCCAACAAAAAAAGTGGCTATCGAAAGATGGTCGAGAAAAGAATCCGTAACTGAAATCTGAAGATTTCTTGGTCTGGCGGGATATTATTGACGTTTTGTGAATTATTTTTCAAGGTTATCTAATCTACTCACCAGGTTGACTCGAAAAGGAGCTATGTTTTTTTGGACAGAGGAGTGTGAATAGAATTTCAATGAGTTAAAACGAAGGTTATCCAGTGCACCTGTGCTCACACTGCCGTGTATTGGAGAAAGGTTTGTGATCTATAGTGATGCATAAAAAAGGGAATGGGGTGTTTTCTCATCCAAAATGATATGGTGATAGCTTATTCCTAAAGACAATTGAAAATCCAAGAGTGAAATTATCCAACTCATGATATAGAGTTAGCCTCGGTAATATTTGCATTAAAAATATAGAGGCATTATCTTTACGGTGAAAGGTGTGATATTTATACTGATCATAAAAGTTTAAAGTATATTTTCACACAAAATGAGGATAATATTCCCCAATAAAGATGGTTGGAGTTGATTAAGGATTAGGACTTCTCAATTCATTGTCATCCTTGTAAATCAAACAAGATGGCGGATGCATTAAGTCGACAAGACCATGATAGCTTATCCATTATGAGGATCACAAAAGATCCAATATTTATGGATTTAAAGGGATGTATCTTGGAATTATAATGGAAGGAAAAAAATCATATCTTTCTCAAATAAATGTTCAACCATATATACATGTGAAGATTAAATAGTCACAAAAAAAGATTTAGAGTTACAAAAGAAGGTGAAAAATGTTCCTGAATTCAACCTTGACTGTGATGGGAAAATAAGGTTCAAAAATCGGGTTTGTGTTTCTCCCATCCCAGAATTAAAGAAGGTGCTACTGGATAAGGCTCATAGTTCATCATTCTTTATTCATCATGGAAGTACGAAGATGTATAGGGACCTAAAAGAGTACTTTTGGTGGGATGTCATGAAAAGAGATGTTGTTGAATATGTCTCTCGATGCTTGGTTTGTCAGCAAGTTAAAGGTGAGAGATAGAAGTCTAAGGGGATGTTATAACCGTTACCCCTACCAGAATGGAAATGGGAAAACATAACCATGTACTTTGTCACTAGACATCCTAAAACATCAAAAAGAAATAATTCTATCTGGGTTATAGTTGATCATCTTACGACGTCAGCACACTTCATTGCTATTAGAGAAGATTTCTCTCTAGATCAGCTTTCCAGGATATATGTGAAGGAAGTGGTAAAATTGCATGGAGTACCACTTTCCATTATATCTGATTGGGATCTCAGGTTTACTTCATTGTTCTATAGAATTCTTCAGCATACACTAGATACGTAGTTGAGTTTCAGCACTTCTTATCATCCTCAGACAAAAATTCAGTCTGAGAGGACAATTCAAACTCTAGAAGACATGTTGAGAGCTTTCTCAATTTATTACAAAGGTGGTTGGGATCAAAATCTACCTTTGGTGGAATTTTCATATAATAATATCTTTCACTCTAGTATTCAGATGGCTCCTTATGAAGCTCTTTATGGAAAGAAATTACAAACTCTAACTTGCTTGGATGAAGTTGGGGAAAGAAAGATATTAGGACTTGATCTTGTTGATGAGATGGCAGAAAATTTCTGATCTATTCCACAACACATAATAGCAGCTCTGAGTCGAAAAAAAGTTATGAAAACAACCAAAGAAAAGACCTAGAGTTTAAAATGGGTGATAATGTGTTCTTACGAATATCTCCTTCGAAGAGAGTAATGAGATTTGGAATGAAGGGAAAGTTGAGCCCTAGGTATATCAGTCTTTTTGAAATAAAGGATCATGTTGGGAAAGTAGCTTTTAGATTGGTGCTTCCACCAAATCTCTCTCAAGTTCACCATGTGTTCCATGTATCTCTCCTGAGAAAGTATATACCTGATCCTTCACATGTACTAAGTTCATAAGTTTTAACGCTGGAGAAAGATATTTCTTATGAAGAATAGCTGAAAGAGATTTTGGATCATAGCAAAAAAGATCTAAGAAACAAGACCACTCGCTTGGTGAATTTTTTATAGAGGAACCACCAATTAGAAGAAGCTACACGGGATCTTGAGGATATGATGAGGGAGAGGTATCCTGATCTGTTTGTTACAAAGTGACGAATTTCGAGGGTGAAATTCATTTTAATGGGGGTAGAATGTAACACGCTGATATTTTATGAGAAGTGTATTTTTTTATGTCTTATGTTATAGGAATCATCAAAAGAATCATTCACTACACACAACACTATCTTGGCTTGTGTTATATGCAAGAGCAACCTTCGTCGATAGCGTGTGTTGTACACAATTTCGAGTTTACTAAACAATGGTATGTTATTAAAATATTATATAAAGTAGCTTTTATAAATAGTATTTACAACATTTTTGAATTTTATATAACATTTGGATTCATTTTACATATGATACAACAAAAAAAATAATTTTTGGATAAAAGAATTTTTTTTTTCTTTCACAAATGCAGTTTTCCGCCTTTTGATGGAGCACCCATTTTAAAGATAATTTTTGACAAGTTTATAAGTTTAATTTTACAAAATTAAATTATTCCGTTGAATAATGATATAAAAATTTACATTTGATAAATTTTTTATACTTTTCTGATAACATTCATATTTTGATGAATAGTGAAAATACGTTAATTTTAAATTGAAAACAAAATTTTTCATCAAAATAATTTATATAGTTAAAATATATTATTAAATGGTTTTTAAGTAAAAAATAGAATATAATTTTACCATTTAATATAATGTATGTCATTATCATTAATTTTACATTGAATTTATAGGTAAAAACATTTCAATATTTGGCAATGTTTTAACATTTAAAACCCATTTGCTTAACAACGGGATTAAATTTAAATTAATTACTACAACTTCTGTGTTTTTTATTTTGAAAAATGGATTCCATATTTTGATTCAGTGGGTCCAAGTTATGTTAATAGGATAATTTTTGTTTTTTGATATTATGAATAGTAACTATGGTAATTTTTATTTACTACCGTTAAAGATAAATCAGTTAATTAAGGGTAAGAATAAGATTGTAAAATTACCCTAACACTTTCCAAAATTCTATTGGATGAATAAAAGACGGCCCATATCACCTAAGGGTCATAATATATTCATTTCATGGACCATTTACCATGAAAATGATGTAATTATTATTAAAACTAAAAAAAGTGACAATATGTCACTCTCTTAAATCTTATAAGTATAATAATTTTAATTTAGTGATAAACTTCATGAAAAATAGAACATGAATATTATCCGGAAGGATAATAAAATTCTATACATCATTTGAATTTATTTATAATTTTTAAGGATTATATAATTATCATTAAAGGTGACACAATAGTGATGTTGAAATTATTTTGTTGATTAAATATCAAATAAATGGTTTAAAAATATTAAAATAAATAATATATGAACTATTTAATGTTCTATACTACTTTTATAGATAAATATGAATTTTTATCAATATATTTAAGCTTTTAATTCGAATACATCGTTTATGTATATTTTATTTAAATTAAAATAAATGAATAGTGTTTAAATTGACACTATTGTTATTGTATTAAAATAACATATTATAAAATTGTTTAAAAATCCCAAAAATATTTATAAATTATAAATTTAAATTTATATGGTCTAAAATGTCATAAGTTATCTAATTATAAAAAATTCACAGCACAAAAGTAGTTATTGATATCAATTTATAATTTAGAATATTATCACCCCAAATAAAATTAAATAGATTTAATAAGGATAAATCAAGTTGATAATGATTAAAATAAATTCCCAAAATGTATATAGTTTATTGGTTGATGATATTAAAACCTTATCCCATCTAATCTACTAATTTGTGTAATTTTTGAAGTTTTTATGTGGGGTTTTAATTTGTTATAAATTAATATTTTTTAGATTTCCAAAGGTTCCCCTCTCCTCCCTTATAAAAGGGCATCTACTTCCTCTCCTCCTCACACCATCTTGAGCCTTCAATCTCAGCCAACCTCTGCCCATTTCTTTTATCAACTTCCCTAGAAATATACTTGAGGTGTTTTTCTTCATCAAAGACCAATTATAGTGCCCTAAATGGAGGTTTCAAAGAGGCGTGTCGAAGAAGAGGTAATATCTGTTACCGATACTTTCAATTTATTTATTCTTCTACTTCCTATTATTTAGTTGTTTTATTATGAAGTAATTACATCAGTATCAATCATATAATTACTTGTTATAATAAATATGAAACAACCCTATATCACCTTCTATCCATCCTACAGAAAACAAAATCACTGCGTGTGCATACGTATGGAATACCGTCTCCATGACGTGGTTTAATCTGTTTTCCACCACCACCATAATTTTATGGGTATAATAGTGTAAAAAATAACCAAATATGATTACTGTAAATTTATATTAATTATCAAATAGTATACATACACTTCAATACAATTCCATGATCATGGGTATGATATCATTGCTCGTGCATACGTACGGCCTACCGTCTCCACGATGTGATGCGACTCATTGTACATGATCTTCATTGAATAATGATTATATAAATAAATTTAATGAATAAATATATAAGGCCCCAGCCTTAAACCTTACATAATATTGAATTAAATGATTAATTCACATTGAGGATCTTTTCAGGTTTAGAGTTTTATAGAATTAGGACATAACTATTACAACTCAAAAGATTACAAAGTAGTCGCTTCTACTAAATTTCCATAAAATAAAAACTCTTAAAAAGAAACATGTCTAGTTCCATGTTTTAGGTAGCATGACTTTCCCTTGATCCCATCCTTGACCCTATTCCACGCTAAGTCATGTGAAAAACATTTCAAAAACATGGGATGAGCATAAAAAGCTCAGTAAGGGATACACAAAGAATGAAAACTGTTAGTTTTTCAAAACAATAAGTAAACCATGTATACTTTATCAAAGTAATACTTTTCACCTTTTTGAAGTAGTAAAAACTCTTCGCTGAATAAAAGTTCATTACTTACCCTTATGTAACCAAAATATTACCATAAATCCCATATAAATATCACATAACATATAAAGATAACTTGGGACATAAACATACTTAAGTGGAATAACAATAAGGTCTAATCCCACACATATAACTTAATGGAATAGCCATTCGGCCAACTTCCATACATACTTAATGGAATAGCCATACGGCCAACTTCCATACCCAATGCATTGGAGGTTATAACGTAACCACCCGTCCTGGTATTCACGACACCACCCGTCATATGGTGTATCACGTAACCACCCGTTAAATGTCCAAGTACCAATATAAAATCATAAGACATAAAACAAACATAATGGAAAGAAAATATTTCCACACTTTGATCACAATATATCAATCAAATATATTGACATAACAAATAGATTATAAAAACCACTTTCAATACCAAAATACATAAAAGAGTATGTGGTATTTATTTCATTTTAAAAACATCACGGCTTGTTGAGGAAGCCAGAGACCAAATAATACTCGCGGCGGCGGAAAAGGTCGTTTTCACCGCATACGTTAAAGAAACATTCATTTTTTTCATTTTGTAAAACACATCGTAGAAAAAGATTCCTTTTGTATAAAAGTAAAAGTCAAAGGGATTTATACACCGTATGAATGAATGTTCTGTATAAAACTACATATTCCTCAATGAAAGGAGATTGAGACGAAGTCCCTCACAAAGACGATATCCTTGGATTAAGGATAAATCAATTACATAATAATGTGTGACAAAATAATACACCTAATATAAGTGGATATTAAGTGTAAAACAATCATAGGTTACTCACACATATTCATAGAATGACATATTCAAGGAGTACAAGCTTATCCCAAAGAATCAAAATTGGGCTAAGAAGTTCCCTTGCAAAAATTTTACAGCCTAACAGCATCACTTCAAAATTCAGAAAATGAGTTAATGATAAAAAGGGAATCTCATCACTTGGAAATAAAATTTACATCAATAAGGATATAAAAGAACATATCCCAACATAATAGTATGTGAATTAAAAGACATAACAAAATAAGTCTTTTAAAAAGAGGAGGGTGAAAGGTCCCCTTACCGAGTTGGGTAACTTTCGAAACTTACACCCCATGGAAGAAGGGTCATACAATGAATATTTGAATACCCATAAATGAAATTATACTACACAATTTGTATAATAATGGGAAGTACATACACCACTCAAAGGAAATTGTGGAAAATGTAGCATAAATCTCACGGGAATAAAAGTGAGATGAACAATCCCTTACGAAAACATGGCAGCCTAACGACACCACTTAAAACTTTCAAAATGGATTGATGAGATCAAATAGAGTATCTCATCATATTAAAATAAAATGTACAGAAATAGGAATATAAAAGAACATACCCCATCATAACAAATAGGAGCTTAAAAGAAGTGACAAAAATGAGAGTACTTAAAAAGAAAGAGAGAGGTTAGATCTTATACGAAAATTCGGCAGCCTAACGGCGCCACCCAAAATTTCCAAAATGGATTGATGAGAAATAATAGGTTCTCTCATCATATGAACAATAAAAATTAAAGTAAGAGTAATATAAAATAACATCCCAATAACAAGAAATATGAGCTTTAAAAGGAATGACATAAAAGAGTGTACTTAAAAAGAAAGAGAGGAGTAAGATCCCTTACCTCGGGTCCGACTTGACTCGATCTTTCTTTAACGTCTTGAATAATAAACTTGAGTTAATTTATATTTTCATAAGAACATTTTAATGTTCATTATTCATTTTATATCACTTATTTACATTTTATAAACATTATGTAATCATTTATGTAAATAATGTTTGGTTTGTCGATATTTGGTTCTTAAGTCGAAAGTGAACTTCTTACAATTACATGTTGTTCGTGTGGACAATGGTTCATTATATCCAGAATGATATTCATGATTTTGATATCATATATATCATATATATCCATCATATACATGTATTTATAATATTACATAATCATTTAGAGGTAAGAAATGAAATGCACCGTTCATGGAGACGGTAAGTCGTACGTACGCATGAACGCTACTTTCATTTATTTGTCATATTAATAGAATTAAAACTAAATAAGAGGTATGTATATTTTAATTCTAGAATTATATTATATATAAATATATATCCATTATAAATATGTACTTATAATAGTACATTACATTTTGGGATAAGTAAATGAAATGCACCGTTCATGGAGACGGTAAGCCGTGCGTACGCATGAACGCTACTTTCATTTCTGTCACATATATTAATGGAAATAAATAATAATGATATAGAGGTATATTATAATTCCAGTATAAAATCATATATAATAACTTTAAATCCATCCTTTATACGTCCCACATATGGCATTAACGAATCACATCACTTTGAGGGGGCGGTAGTCCTCACTTCCTAAAATGAAATTATCGTGTTTACCCACAATGGAGACCATAAAGGTATGCCACAAAAGAAAAAAACAGAATCTTAGGTAAAACATAAACATATTATATATCATATATAAATATAGTGACATCTTAATGGCCACCGTTGAAGGTGTTATATGAGTGTTGAACAATCATCGTTTCGTGAGGCAGAAATTCACCATCCATGGAAACATTATGTTCTTTAACCATTAGATGTAGGTGTGTGTACGTGTAGCTAGAATCCTTCTTATTAGAACATCATAGTATATTTAAGATACTGTATTTGTTACTAAAGAAATGAATAAAAAGATTTTAGGGGGTTGGAGAGGCAAAATAAAACAAAAGGACTCAAGTGAAGACATTACCTTAAAATCGGGTAACTCCCTTTGGATTGAGCTCAAAGGATTCCTTGGTAAGACTTCTTCCCAAAGTTAGGCTTCAAAGAGTAAGAGAAGTAAGTGGAGAGACAAAATGGGTAGAGTTTGGCCGAGCCAAAGGCTTTGGAAGTGTGGGTAAGGAGGTATAGGTGGGGGCCTTTTATAAGAGGAGAGGAGGGGCACTCTTGGAAAGTAAAGAAAAGTCACTTTATTTCAAAATGGTATTCAGATTTAAGTGGTCCCAAATTGATTTATTTCGAGGATAAGGTGTTAAGGGTTCTAAATCCACTCATCCAATAGGTTTTGGACATGTTTAGGACTTAGATATTACATTAACATTCCATTTTATTTAAATCGTTAAATAATGAGGTCATCGCTGCATCATCATGATGTCATAAATAATTTAATTTATTTAATGTCTGAAAATTATGAAAAAATTACTATGATGTAGAAAATAATTTTATCTTTCCAATTAGTATTTCTAGTCAAAACTATGACTTGTATAACCCCATGTTAAATTTGTTTTATTAAAACATTTCATGTTTGTGTCATTTTTACTTTAACATTATATAAAAAGTTATTTATGTCATTTCCCAACCAAAGTTGCATCATGGGGTCCCCAAGTTGACCCATGGGTTGTATTGGTCGGCCATGACACATACAATGAGGTTAGGACATGTTTCAAGCTCATCTCATATTATAAAAACATTATTTTTACCTTAAACTACACTAATTACCTCATATCGCGATTAAAAACTTAATAAGTTACTATTCACCAAAAAATTATTTTAATCCCGTTGAACAACATTTTACTTCTCAATGACAAAAATGTATGTCAGATTTTTAAAATTAAAAACACAAATATGGAAAAATTACATTTTAGCGGAAAAATTAGTTTTTATAAGTACCACTTAGTGGTTTCACTATTCATCAAAAATTGAAGTTTTTCAGAAAAATCACAAAAATTCACCCTAAGCTATATTCGATATTCTGAATTCAAAAATGAAGTCTATTTTAAAAAATTCAAAACATATAAGTCACATCAATTAATTTATTAATTAATTTCCGCTGTTAGAGCAAATAGCGTGTTTTTATGAAACAATAAGTATCAAAAGATTGACTCTAGTTTAAGTCTGATTTCAAAGTGAAATTAATTCCAATGACCACTATTGGATTTAATGGTAAAAATATATTCTAATTTCACTTTAAAACCAATTCAATAGATAATCTAATCATATAAAAAAATTATATTAAAAAGTGGTTATGAATTAAAATACAACATTGTACACTATTCATTAAAAAAATGAACTTTATCGGAAAGATACCAAAAATTTACACAAAGTAAATTTTGATGTCCCAATTATTAAGAAGAGTTTTATTTGGTCCAATAAAATTTTTAGGAGTGAACAAAACTATATTTAATGACGGTTCTCCATCAAAAGGCGACAAGTGAACCTTTACTGAAAACTAGGGCATATACGCCTAAAATTGAATTTTTTCTGTATTTTAAGCCTTTATATTTTATTGGATAAATGTAAAAACATTTAAAAACATATATAATCATATTTTAGTTATTTCTATCCATTCCCACCATTACAACGACTACATGTTAACTACCTTTTAAAATAATATTATTTTATTATTAGAGTGCAACGTAAGATTCCCAAGAAACTCGTTGTTGCTTATTGGGTAAGCCATTGAGCATAGCATCCCCTTTAATGTCGTATTAATATTTTATTCACAAATATGGATAAAAATAAAACTGTAATATTCTTTATTCACCTGGGGTGTTACAAAATATGATATATATTACACTAATACCATTCTTTATATGAGGTATCTATAACATAATAATAGGAATAAGAATTTATTCGATGAAACATGCATAAGAACATAAAGCAAAGAACACCCGAATAACAAGTAGAAATGAAATATTACTAATTATAAGATAAGAATATAACCATATATGATAAAATAACAATTAATATGATTCTGTAATAAGAAAAATAAATTATTTAAATCATTTTACAGGAGGTTTAAATACGTACAAAGCATATCAGACCTAAGGTAAGGGAAAATCTCACAATCTCAATTTTACCTTAGATTGTTTATACTTCGGTATTTACTGGAGCATATTTATCATCCACATCCAAGTTTCCTTAATATGTAATTTTATTTCTATCCTAATACAATGGTTTGAATAAAATTTTACCTATTGGTGGATTTTTTGTAAAATATATCAACAGAATCGTTTTCCGTTTGTAGTACGAGGTACTTTTTGACTTTTTCGGCCAAATATGAGAAGAATGTTTTTTAACTTATACAGAATGAATGGATTTTTATGACTTCATAGAACATTATTTACATGAACATTCCTTAATAGGTTTTAAAGTTTATTTTTAATCAACTTCTTTTAGTTTATAATTGTAATACATGTTAAGAAAGGAAAAATGTTTTTGAAGTAGAAAGGATATTTTCATCAAGAATGGAGTTCAAGTGTATTATCCAAATTATTTTCCATATATGTTAATATAGGGTTATGTTTATATCCTAATTTTTATACTGACATGATTATGTTATTATGGAATTATTTTTATGATGTCCTTTTATGGATCATGTTATGATGGCATTATGTTTAAAAATCCCATTTTTTTTACATGGGTAATGCAATGATTTATGATTTTGTGGAACACATAAGAATGGTTTCATTATGAGATGGGTAGGACCTATATCTCCCTCCAATTAATTGGTTAAAGATATATATCTAATGAGATATACATTGATGGAATGAAAAGTTAAACTAATTCAGTGATACAAGACTAGAACAAGGAGTGAACTCGGTTCAGTAATGGACTTTTTCCGCTATGATAGTCTTGGAAATGAGTTTTGAATAATATGAAATGATTTTCTATTATTATGTGTGTATGCCACAATGTTTCACGTTTTATGTTATGATTATTTGGGATTACTTGTCACTACTATGATTCATCTCATGTCATGATATTTTTATCTCTTTTGGAGGTTATGATTTTGAAAATGTTATGTTCTTATGGATATGATATGATTGAAATTTCCTTTGTTTACCCCTTACTGAGCATTTGAGCTCACCCGTTTGTATGTTTTATTTTCCCCAGGTCTGGAAGTAGGGTAAGAAGTTGAATATGCCAAAAAGGGACACTAGATATGATGAAATAAATGAGAGACAATGTAGATGATTTATGAACTAGTTGTTTAGGTTTCCATGTTTCTAAAGACACTATACCTATACAAGCCTTTCATGGTTTTGTTATATGTTTTAATAATTATGCTTCAATTATGACGTAATAACAATGTATGTAAAGTATGTGTTATTATAAAATCTCTAAGAGATACCATGTGAGTGGGAAGTTCAGATTCGTGCTCAGTACCCATGCCTTTTTTGGTGGAATATATTTTGGAATTCTGGGGATGTAAATCCTCAACATGGGAAAATTTAATGCCTTAGAATATCCATGTTTTATATTTGAATATAATAGGGATTATTTTAGAGATCATTTATTGAGACAACTTATGATTCTGATGCCACATGTTCTATGAATAAATGGTTGAATGATTATAAATATACAAAATAGTAGGCATTCACAATGTTCAATAAAATGTTGAATAAAATCTAAGTGGCTTCCAAAATCATAAATAAAATGAAAACATTGAGTACATAACATTATTTTTACCCTATTAGCAACATAACATTAGTTATCGTGGGTAGTTTGTAGAAAATTCATTATGGGAACATAAATCAATAATATAAAAAATAAATTCTTTTAATTCTATATTTTGAGACAAAAACATGTTAGTTTTTAAGAAGTCAACCATGTTGAAATTCTTGGATTAGATGCATATATATTTGGGAAATTTTAGAGACGTTTGAATTTTCTTTAGAAAATTTACTTAGGAGAATAATGACTGGATCATGGATCGACGATAGACATGCATCAGATTCAATGGACCTCAAAAACTATCATGGTGAAACCCAATTATTTATCAATGATTGTTCTAAATAAATATTAGGCATGATTTTTTTATTTCTTTCACCCCCATTATTGATTTCTATGATGAATGTGTATCAATCAATGAAGAGATTGATCCACTGTTCGACGAACATGTGGTATGGGTTATTTTGTGGTTTTTTTATGAGAGATAGCCTTTGTGAATTTTATTTATTAATTTTTCAATAAAATAAAAATGAGTCAACATCAGCACAATCATTTATTGTTGTTCATTCCACTTATTTGTTCTTTTTATTTTCTCTCCTGATTCGAATTTCCCCATGGAGTTCCTATTATTCAACCAAGACTTGAAAACTCTTGATCACTGAATCGTTTAATGCTTGATTCTTGGTGAAATGATATGAAATAACGTATATCGGATCTTCATGATACAATATAAGAACAACCTCAGAGAAAGAGCAATTTCGATTATGGAAGATACCTAATTTCATATTCTTATGTGTGAAATAAATAATAATGATTTGACCTATTATCCAAGAATATCTAATGACGGAATGAATATTTTGACAATGTAAATGCGTCGAAAATTTGGGGTCTCATATATTGTAGTGAAACGATTTCCAAATCGAAGGCCCAAGGTTCCAAAATGAATGTGGGATCAGATCTAGGATTAGAAAAAATACCAGATAACATGGAGTGCATGTATGATCTACAAGCCTTTTTAGGACCCCTGAGCTATAGCTAGGGTTTCTGGAGAAATTTAAATATCACATGGCAAGTGAACCATGCCTCAATAAATGTGTTCCTTCTTAGGTGACTCAATGTTTACTTGATGATGTAAATTGAAATGGGGTGGACTACATAGGTAGCCTCCATGTTGTGTAATCACCCCCACAGAAATAGGTTGGGCCATTACACCAGCTAAACCATATACCGGTATATGGAATTTGGTACAAGGGATGAATATGTGTACTAGAACACAAGAAGAACACATTGGATTCCTACTTGATGTTTAATTCTACATGGACACAGTTTGATGACACAAGACGTCTATGCACGCAAGTCCCAGGTTCATGTGACATGGCGTTTGACCCCAACTATGTTCCATTTTCTCATTTATACATTTCTTGAAACCCTTTTCCAATATATTATATATTATTTTTAGGGTTATTTTCCCTTATAGTTTTATTAATTGTTATCATAGAATCATTTCATACTTCTTGAATTTTTATCCCTATAGCATGAATTCTTGTATATACGCATTGTAATCCCTTAGAGAGGCCTAAAGTGAGTTAATCAATACGTATTCCTACCCTAGGTGGAGTTCTTGGTATCGATATGACCAATACTACATAGTTATAGATCCTCAACATAGTATGATAATCAAGATTGAGTTGTTCGTATCACCCTTGATAATATTCAATGTCCCTAGTATTTTTATCAATTTATATTAGGACTATTATCATGTTCTATCTCTTGTCGATAACCAACATGAAGAACCTCTAAAACAGACATCATCAGGGTTATAAAACACTTGAGTTTGTTCTTACAGATGAGTTCTTTGTATAATCATATTACTAGAATCCATTATTGGTATAATATTGTTGTGTCTTACCTCTATACTCGGTTTATTTTTTGAGAATATTAAGACATTATATTTATATGTGTTGTGGAAATATACATGTACAATATTAGAAATATTTACATGGTTGTATAATTTTTTGTTTCAATCTATCATACTGATCATTTTTATACTCACCCCTTCCTGGGGTTTTCTCACATGCATTATGTCTTTTGTAAACGATTGTACTTTTGATAGAGTCCTAGGAAGAGAAATACAAGATGATTCTTAGTGATACTGAATAGACCAAGGTGTGTTCTTAAGGGTTTCTAAAAGTATTCAAAATCCTTAATTTCATGCTGGGATTGTGATTAAAACTCTTCTTAGTGGGAAATTTATTTTGACATATTATTTTTTTATATCCTGTCATACTCAGGTTATAGGATTTGATTGTATTCATGTAAGGATATTTGGTTGTTTTTACATTTCAATGGTGTGTAGGATGGGAGATGTGTGTGTGTTTAAAGGTACATAGGTTATCATCTACGATTTCAGTGATGTGCCTTATTAGGGCCATTCAACAGGTGATGGCCTATTGGGGGTGGGATTGGGGATTCATTACATATGACTAAATAGGATGGGTAATGATATAAAATTTTACATAGATAATAATGAAAAAAAAAATTGACTATAATATTAACCCTTACACAAGACATATCATACTTCATATGAATAATTAAGATTGGTTATATTAATTTCAGATTTATTATAAATATATACCATAATTATATTAGTAATTCAGATTAAATTTATATTTCATTTATAATTTCTGATGACCCATTTATTAACTTTTTATCAAAAACATTAATATCCAGTTTGAAACTAGTCAATTTCCAATGAATATTCTAGTTTGAAATTTATGATACACGCACCTTCACCATTGAGTCAATATAACCAGTTTCATAGTTATGTAAAAAATGTCATATTTAATATTTATATACACATTAATATTCATTTGTATTAGGTTTTGATTTAGCTTTATTTACATCACTACATAGATATGGTAGTTCATACATAAACCTCACTACAGTTTTCAATTTTCATAAAATGAAAAAAATAAACATTAAAAATAATATAGCATTATTGAATTATTGTATTATCATATATATAATATATATTAATTAAAAAAATCATATGAAAATCCGTGTATAGATTACATGAATAAAATTTCACATCTCTTGGTGGAAAAAATACCACGCACATACACATGAATGACCTTATCATTGGTTGTAGGATTGAAAAGAGGTAGAAAAAGGTTTTAAAATTTTCATAATAATCCTTATGTATAGAAATTATATTGATTTGTCCTCTTAATATGGTTATATAATATTTTGAGGATGTAATATAATTAATAATCATAAAACTATTTGGTAAAGAATATTTCCACTTCTTTAACAAAACTACTTTTGATATCATATTATGGATGCTTTGTATGGCCTTTTAAATTACCAACACCTTTTTAACGCTCATATTGAATTATATGAGAGACATGGTTATGTTTGTGTCAATTAATTATTCTCAATAATGTGTGTGTAATAGAGGAGAGGTGGTGAACATTTAAAATTGATGTGGGATGAAAACATATATATTCATACAACATTAAAATGTTATAGTCATATTTAAGATAATGTGGAATCATGATAACAAAAATTAAAATAGAATATAATTTATGTTAAAATTATCTTCATTCTATAAAATTTTGGTATTTATATATGGTTTGTTAAATGGTATATTTTTGTTTTACCCACTCATTAAACATTTAAATCCTTATCAAAAGTATACAATTATTATCATAGATACAATTTATTATAAAAAAATGAAAACAACATGATTATCATATATTGAGATTTTATTATAACATAAAAACCATTTATAAAATTCAAATTCTTTTATGTGGAATTAATTCATTTTAAAATAATCAAATTAAATGCATCATATCTATTTTAATAAAAATTGATTTTTATGATAATTACTTAAAATAAAACATTTCCATGCCATCTAAAATCCATTAAATAAAAGAAAAATTATTTATTTAATATATGACAAAAAACAGTCATTAAAACCACTCATGAATAATGATTAGTTTATTTTTTTAAGATAAAAGCCAATTGTGTGCATAATGGTTTCTTTAAGAAATTATCATTTTTACGATAAAATGATTATACATTGAATTCTAAATAATTTATAACCAATGAATTCATTTTATAAATTTTTAACATATGCATTGTAACATGTTTAATAATCTGAATAAAATTTTAAATAATATATATATGACCAAAAATGATCCCATTTCATAATAGAAAAATATTATTCTATGAGAAATATTTTCTTATGGAATATAAGAACCTAAATGGGTATTAGACTCTGAATTCATGGAAATTATGACATTGAATTCTCTAAATATTTGATTCTGAATTATTCAGAATTTTGACTCTGAATTATTTAGAATTTAGACATCGAATTATTTAGAATTTAGGCTGCAAATTCATTAGAATTGGGACTTTGAATTCATTATATTTTAGTATTAAAATTCAGTACAATTAAAACTCATAATTCATTGAAATTCAGACACTGAATTCAATAGAATTTAGACTCTGAATTCAAGCACAAAATTTTTCATAATTTAGAGTCAAAATTCTTTAGGATTTATATCTGAATTAATCAGAATTCATACATTGAATATCCATTTTTTGATGTCTGATTATTTTCATTTAATCATATCCTAAGAATGTTAATATTTTAATAAGAATTTGTTTTATTAAACATGACATATTTTTTCATATTTCTTTCAACCAAATGATTTTTTGTAATATGTTTACAACAAACAGTTGGTTCAGTGACCCTTATCAAGGTCCCTCTGAAATTCGTTGAAAAACTTGACCGTTGGATGAGAAGTCAACAATTGATGTTTTTACTGATTAATAGGATATTATTTGAAGGATATCAATATATTTATACATACAGAAATATGAATTTTATGATATTGTGATGTGATTTTTATAGAGAGAAATACTCTCATGCTTTTTGAAAATTTTTAACAACTTGTTCAACCATGTATAACCTGTTCATCCTACATTGTGTGTATCCGATTTTTTCTGAGTACAATTGCAGGATTTTAAGGATGGGAAGATAGAGGTCTCACTAACGTAATGTTCCAAACTTCTAGGGATAAGAATACAATGGTGCTGACTACATTACTGTTCGAGGTCTTGGGGCATAACAAGATAAATCCTGATATTCTTATAATGCGCTTACCCAAATGTGGGTATGATAGACATTATTGAATGTATAAATCAAGGGACCTTTATCCAAGTTTTTTGGGTACCCATCTTTTAGGGTTAAAATATTTCTTATGCATTATTACCTATTTTGTTATATGTTTTTTCCGTTGCAATTTTTTTAACTAAAGAAATTATAACATTTCTATACTTTCTTATACTTACTATGATAAGTGAGATTCTATATGCATTATGGTAGAATTATTTCTCTATTTAAACCTTTCATAAAATTCGTTCCAAGATCCATATTTCTGGATCCAAATCATGTTAGATTCATAATTATGAATGTAATTGTGTTTTTTAAATCTATCTTGTTTAATTTGTTATTCATATATCTACTTTCAGTATTATAAGTAAAAGTTCTTAAACCAACAATTTACCCCCCTCTAATAGAGCATCTAAATCTCTATTTCAATCATACAATTGGTATCAAACAAGGTCTCTAAAATAGTTATACCCACATATAAGTTTTCATTCTCTATGTTTATCTTTATCAACATATCATTAATAAAATTACATACTTAAATTTTTCTTAAATATTTTGTTTATAAACTCTTGTTGCTATTTTTTTGTGGAAAAGATATTTTCTTATAGAAATGGATGGAATGTACATTGGTTATACAGGTTATTTAAATCATACCAGACCACCAATATTTAATTGTAATGAATATGGGTACTAGATAGATAGAATTAAGTCCTTTATTATTAATACTAGTGTTAATAAATTTGTTATGCTAAATAGAGACAACATGATTCCTGACATGAAAAGAAGAATCATAACAAATCAGGAAAAACAATAATATGAAAATAATTATAAAAAAACAATAATATTTTATCTTCCATGATCAGGAATATCTATATTCATATTTATTCATTTGAAGATTCCAAAAGTATTTGGATGAAACATGTGGTTACACATTTTGGAACATCTAAAGTGATTGAAATAAGAAGATCTATTCTCAAATCCGAATATGAGGGAATTATGTTTCTTTGTGGAGAACCCCTATGAAATTTTCAACAATGGATTATGACTATTTCCAACATCTCTCAATCTATGGCTGAAAAATATATTGATGATGATTTTCTTGTGGATATGATAATGGATATTCTGCGCAATGAGTGGGAATATAAAATGACAAATATTCATAAAAAAGGAATGTATCTAATATCACTCTTGATGAGTTATTTGGAACTCTTCTATAGAATGAAATAAGAATGAAGAGTGATGCTAATTTCAAAATGATAATGAATGGTAATAGAAGCATTTCTTTCATTACTACATCTAAATATAAGGCTCTGGAAAGAGTAAGTATATCAAAAACTAATAAATTTGATTATATATCTGAATTGAGTGATAACAATCAATTTGAGTAGGATCTTTCTAGTCATGGTCGAAGAATGACCATGATTTTGGAAAAGAATTATTCTTAGTATAGATGTAACAAGAATGATATAAAGGACAAGATATTTTCAGAAGTAACTTGTTATGAATGAAAAAGGAATGGAAATATTAGACCTGAATGTCCTATGCTTCAGAAAAATTTCCATAATTATAAACGTCTAAAAATAATAGTAATAATTAATACAAATATAATTATAAGAAACTATCGAAGGAAAATGACCCCTGGAGTGCTAGTGGTTGTAATTCTTCAGAGGAATCCTCAAATATTGAATCTTTTGGTTATAATGACAATGTTATTATATCTAGATTACCTATTGAAATTTATATTATTATGTATAAGGTACACAATGCTGAATCATTTAACAATATGTCTTTAAATGAAAATTTTCTTATGATGAATATTATTAATCTTCCGAAGATGAATCTTCTTTATAATAAGATAATACTTTACCATCACTTGAAAAACCACTATATTTTATAAATTAATTGGGAATTAGAATAGTACAATAAGAAAAAATTAGAGATAGAAAATTCAAGAATTCACATTTTAACAAAATAAGTACCATATTTTTGAAAATATATAGACTAAAAAATTATTGATTTTGAAAATGTTTTTAAAAACCTTAAGGATGTTAATTATTAGAAGGATAAACACTCTATGAATCATTAAAATATTATTTCTATGAGTTTTCTTTAGAAAAAAAAACTAATTGAATAAGACTAATAACTATTTGGAGAATAATTTATTCATCATACTAAAATATAAAATATTTTAACTAAATAAACTTTTATCAAATTTTATTTATGGAATGAATGATTTAAATAAAATATATTCACAACTTCATCTGAATTTTAATAGTACTCGTTTTGGTTATGGTCATTCAAAACCTGTTTTTAATCATTATTTTTTTGTTCCCAAAAGATATAATTTTTGGACTAAGTATAAATGTTGAGGAAATTGGGAGAAAAAAATTTCCATCAAAAAAACATAATCATTACATTTTCATAATGATTCTTTTTCTAAAAAAATGATGATAACTATGATTTTACATTCTAACATTTCAAAATCCAATAATGTTTGGATTGTGAAAGTAAAACTATTTTATTATTTGTAAATTAACGGAAGTTAAAATAACCATACAAGGTACATGGATAGTGGATAATCCCATCACAAAACTGGTAACTAAAACTTATTTGAAAATATTAACTTGATGAAATGAGAAATAGTAACATTCAGAGATAATTCTCTGGGAGAAATTATTGGTATTGTTAAAATTGTTCTTCTTAGAAAAGCTTTAATATCTAATGTCTTATTTTTTAAAGGTCACAAGAACAACCTTATAAGAATAATCTTATTATGTGATGATGTTTACCATGTGGACAAGTATTTACCCCAGAACAATTTTAACTTATGTTGATGAACAGGTTTTACAAAATATATATCTATTTTTTCTCAAAAAAACATCATAGTGATAAGATTATTGGTGAAGTAAATCAACCTGTAAGGACATGAAGTTATTTTGAAAATTAAGTAGAACATATATAATTTCGTTCCAAATTAGAACCTAAATGGAATGATGTTGCTTTAAGTGATAATGATTGGATTAAATCCATGAAGGATAAACTAAATGAATTCTAAAGGAATAATGTCTAGATCATGGTTGAAATAACTAAAGAATCATCTTTAATTGGGGTAAAATGGGTCTTTTGAAAAAAATCTGATGAAAGTGGAATCATTTTAATAAATAAAACAAGATTATTTTCTAAATGGTATAATCAGCAATAAGGAATATACTATGGAGAAACCTACACTCCTGTAGAAAAACATGAATCTCTTCATATTAAACATCAAATGAAAAAATTTATTAATTTCATTCTTTTTAAAATGGATGTGAAGTGTTATTTTCATAATGGATATTTTCAAGAGGAATTTTATGTTGAAAACCCATCAGGTTTAGAACACACAAAACATCCTGGACAAGTTTTCAAATTTACCAATAATTTTTATGGACTAAAATTATACACTTGGGCCTAGTATGATATGCATACATGATTTTTGTTACAATAACATTATGGTAAGGGAACCGCTCATACAACTTTTTTTATAGAGAAGGATAATTATTATTTGTAATGTTCAAATTTATTTTTATGACACCATATTTGGATGAACTCGTCAATATTTAACTGAGACATTTTCAAATCATATGAAATATGTGTTTCAAATGAGTATGATGGGTGATTTAACATATTTCCATTACTTTCAAATTTCTCAGAAACCAGAAAAAACATACATATCTCAACATAAGTATATTAAAGAAATTCTTAATAAGTATGGATATGAAAACACTAAATGTATTAGTAAAGTAATTTGAACCTCAAACTCTCTTGATCTTGATGAAGAAAGAAATGAGTATATAAAACATATTTTAGAGGTAAGATAGGAATTTTATTATACATAATATAAATTCTTCTATAACTTATGTTTTCAGTTTGATTATGTGCAAGATATCAATCTAATACAAATATATCCCATTTAAATGAAGTGAGAATAATTTCTCAATATTTAAAGGGAACAATGAACATAGGACTTTCTTATTCTTCTAGAAATGATTTTTTTTAAATGTGTTTTGTTGCTAATTTAGGTGGATATAGAATGGTTGGGAAAAGTACATTCAGAACCTGTGATTTCTTAGACGATTTATTAATTTCTTTATCATGAAAGAAGCAACACTCAGAAGCACTTTCTACTACTGATGCTAAACATGTAGTAGCTGGAAGTTATGGTGTTCATTTCTTTTGGATGAAACACATACTCGTAGACTATGTCATGGGTTTTACCAAAACACAGAAATTGTGTGCTAAAACATGTGATATTTCCTTAATCAAAAATCAAGTGCATCACTCTTGGGAATTGAATATAGATATTAGTATTCACATTTTTAGGGATCACACACTTAAAAAAGACATCATTCTTCAATTTATTAGAACACAATATCAAATTGCTTACATTTTTAAATATTATTTACCCTCATATTGATTTTACTACATTAAAAATTTGTAAGGAATGATAACTGTTAGGTAATCAACCATATTAACTTTTTGTTAAATCATATCTTCTTATATTATGAAAATAATTTTCTTAAGGGGAGACATATGATTATTCTCTTAAAAATCATACATCTCTGTAATAAATATTTTATCCTTAATAAATATTTTAGAACCTACATTTTTTCGTTGTAATTTTTGTTCAATAACTATAATTTTTCGATTCATTAATAAATATTTCTAATTTCTGAGTTATTCAAGAAAAATATTATAAATATTCTCCATTCCTATTGATAAATATGGATGGTTTTATTCTATAACTCGTAGTATTTTTTATAGTATTTTTATATTGTTTTAAAAAATATTTATCGGCATCACTTACCTTAAATCTTATATTTTTCCACTTTGTTTCACCGAAGCTCTACCACCCTAAAAAATATTCATTCATATTTATCAGTTTCCTTACATATCTAATGTCACTTGAAATTTTCTCGCAAAATCAGATAGACTCAGTCAATGAAATCAAGGATTGGAAATATTATAGAGAAAGGTTGATCGAACAAAATTTCATTATAAAGTATGATTCCATGATTTCTATATTTATAATGATGTATAGTCAATAAATTCATTGTGTATGCAAGAAAAAGAATCAAGATCTAGATTATCCTAATCTCTTAATTGAATAATACGACACAATTAGTTTTTTCAAACATGGGGGAAGAGAATGTTTTTTGTTCAAGAGCTATGGGAAGATTTACTTTTTTTCTTTCATTAAAGAATATTTTATATTAAATATTCATTTTGAGGGAGTGGTTATATTTTTACCTCCATAGTTTCTAGACAAGGAAAGATATTCTTAGGTGGTTAAATCAATTGAGTGAAAAGGAGTTAAAGGACTTAAGTAAACCATGATCAATCACCTTTCCACCAACTACCTATTATTATCTTTATGGATCCATGTTTTCATCCTTCCAAGAAATAATGATAAGTGTCCACATAATAAGTGTGACATTTATATGATGGAATTGATGGTAAATATAAGAATGTTAATCCATATCCATTATAATCTTCTAACCATCACGAATTACAATAATGGAACCCTAAAATCTAATATAATCATATATCCAGTGATCTTGCCAAATATCATTATTTATTGTTTAAAATCCTTCATGATTCCTTATAGATCAATGCCCAGAACCATTACGATTATATTGTTGAGTGATGAAACTATATGAAGTACGAAAATTGTTTTCAATTTTAAGAGATGAGAGTTTTATTATCTTCTTGAATCTGGGGTTCAAGCTATCACTATGAAATGAGAAGTATGTGAAACATCCCTACAAACTCCAAATAAGAGAAATGTGAAAGAACCAAAATCAAAAGAAAATTCATCCATTCAGGAAAATCATACAGGTCCATGCAATCCAAAAAATCAAAAGACCTCTAATGAAGCGGTTTTTAAGGGAGAGTATTGAAGAAGAAGAATATGGAAAGACATACATGTATTCGATTATACCATTCTGAGGCTATGTCCGTGAAGATTCAGTTAGTAAAAGTCCATTAGAAGCGATCTCAAGATAAAATTATAAACAAGAAGATGTGAAAAGATGATATTGTCTAAGACTTTCTTAATATTATAGATAATTCTTATAAAAAAACCCATGTACTAGAAAACTTTTTACAAGAATAATTTCTAATAGATTCTCTGGGATATATAGATTAAATTCTTGAACCCATTGGGGAATAAGAATTAGTTCAGAATGAATAAGAAGAAGTGTAAGAAGAAAGTGATTATATAATAAAAATGGTAGAAGAATACCAAGAGAATGAATTTTCTTCATAAAACATATTGATTAAAACATTAGAATCTGAGTCAACCAAAATAATATCAAAAGGAAAAGATGACGATTCACATGATAAGAATGATAAACCTAGTGAGTATGAAAGCAGCAATCATGATTTTATTCACCCTAAATATGATAAGGAAGGTGATAATAAAGATTATATTGATGATAATAAGATAATCCATGTCTCTAATAGAGAGCATGATATTCCAAATGTTGAGATGTAAATATTTAGAGATAAGAAGGAAAACAAGTGATCGTTTATTCACCTAGAAAAGTTGTGGCTGGGAAATCTATGAAAAATATTGTTGAACGATCCAAGGGAAAATATGAATAGAAAAATATTGTTTCATAACAAGAAAACAAGTCAACTTCTAAATCCCCATCATCCTTGGGACTAGATTTTAATGTCCAATCATTTAAAAGGATAGTTAAAACAATTATCTTATTTCTATATATTGATTTATGATGTCAATCTCTTCAGTATAATATCAATAAAAAATCTGATTCAATAAGGATGCTCATGGAATGGTATATCAATCATGAAGTGTTATTAAAATCTTCTCACATTGGTTATGATGCACATAGAAGATCATGAAAGTAAATAACCAAATTCTCTAAGTCAATGATTAATGATCTAAAAGTAATAGTTGATTTCTAAGATTCTGTAAAGGATTATTTGGATAAGATAGATGGCACCATCAAGTGCATTACATTATAATATTAAAAATAGATGAATCAAGGTAATGTTGTTCTAATCCAAGAAGATGTGGACATGAATAGAAATCTTAATTCAGTTTCTATGAATTTGAAAACGGAAAAGAACGCCTGGTTATGTTTGATCAAAAATTAGATCATTTAGAAGAGGTGGTAATGTCTCAATCCAAATTTCTTATGTCTAAAGAAGAAATAATTAATGCTCTCGAAAAGATGAATCATGGTTAGGATCAGTTGATCAATAAATTTTTGTATGATCACCAATTTATGAATAAGTTTAATGATACTTTGAAAAGGTTGATGTCAAAGGAGAATAAGGATGAGTGATTTTTTAAAATCCAGTCTTTTGTTTCATTCTCATATAAAAATTTATTACCAAACATAATGTGATTTTTTTTACTTCCATTATTTTGTCTTGTATATTTATAATGTTTCAAGTAATTTTTTTCATTCCCCCCATTATTTTTTTAATATCATAAAGGGAGATAAAAAATGATCAAAATAATATTAATGGAAAAGAAGATAATTCCCTAAGTAAGGGGGAGATTAATTATGGGGGAAATTATATATAAGAGATTTAATTTAGTAAGAAAAAGTATTTTCTCTTTGAAAAACAAGAATAAGATATTTTAGTATTTCAACAAATAAGGGGGAGTAAGTTTTATTCATTATAGGGCAATGTAAAGTGAGTTAGGTGTTTCATTTAGTAATAAAAAATTTTAGAACCATGTCCCTTATATTCTTTATCATTTTTTTGCATTCCTAAAATGGGATATTGTTATGTCAATAAGTATCCTTATATCATTATCTATTCTATTATTTTAAAAATCACAAAGAAATTTATTAATGTAATGTTATCTTTCTCTAAGAACAATTTTTATAATGAAAATTAGATTCTAAAAGTTTTTAGACTCCAATTTCATTAAAATTAAGACACTAAATTCATGAAAATTATGACTCTGAGTTATCTGAAATTCTGATTCTGAATTCTTCAGAATTTGGAATCTAATTTCATAATAATAATATCTCCAAATTCTTGAATATTCTGACCTTGAATTATTTATAATTCTGACTCTGAATTCGACAAAATTAATAAACCAAATTCATTAGAATTCAGATTCCAAATTCAGATAAATTTAGACACTGAATTCTTTAGAATTCCAAATCTGAATTCTTCAGAAATAAGACATTTAATTCATCCAAATTATTAAGAATTTAGACACTATAATCCTTTGGATTTAGACTCCAAATTCAACAGAATTCATACTCTGGATATCTATTTTTACAGAATCTGATTGTTTTCATTTTATGAAATCCTGGGAATGTTAATTTTTCTTAAAATTTTTTATTTTTAAACACATGATGTTTTTTTATCATATTTACTTATAGAAAATAATGTCATTTAATCTATATTAAACTAATTTTTACCAGACTCACACATGTCCAGGTCCATCAGAAATTCATGGGAAAATATTACTGTTGGAGTAGATGTCGACCGATGATGTTTCTTACTACAAATTGGAACACATTTGAACGAACTCTATGGAGAAAAACATACCCAAACATGAATTGTTTCATGATGTGATTTTATTTATAGAGATATAAGGACTCTCATTCTTTGTTTGAATTATAAACAACTTGTTCAACCATAAACAACTTTTTCATCCTGCCTTGATTGGATCTGATTGTTTCTGAGTACAATTGAGGTCTTCATGAGATAGGAATAAATAGGTTCCAACTACCTTAAATTTCAAAAACATCTAGGGATATTAAGATAGGGTTTATGACTACCTTAATATTCCATGTATTGTGGGGATAGCAAGACAAATCCCAATATTCTTATTGAGGGATTACCCTGGTATAGGTAAGCCAGACGTTCTTGAATGTATAAATCATTGGACAATTATCAATGGTTATTGGATACCCATCACATTATGTTAAAATATTTCTTATACTTGTTTAGTTGCTTTTTTAAATGTTGTTTTCCTCTACAATTTTATTAGTGAAAGAAATAATAAATTTTTTATTTGTTATTATACACACTCTAATAAATAAGATTCTATCTGATTTAAGGTGGAATATTTCCTTATGCAAATTGATCGTAATATTTTTTTCAAGATCTATATTTCTGGATCCTATGATGGTTAGTTTGTTACTAAATAACTAAATGGGGTTTTGAATACATCTTTTTTATCATTTTTAAACATCGATTTCCTATTAGAATTAAATGGTAATGTATTTAAACCTACATTTCACCCCCCTAATTTAATTGATCATCTACATATATATTATGATCCTACATGTACAGGCATTCTTTATATATATATTTAGGGATTTCGTTTCAAAATATGTGAAATAAAATTAATTTTTTATATATAAATATATTTTAAAATCATGGAGTGTTATTTTATTACCCCTTGTAAGAATTTCATCATCAATATTATATCACTCTAACTCAAAATACATAACCCTTTTCAAATAAAAACATAAATAGGTTCCCATATAGCTTCTTGAATTTTTTTATTCCACCACAGATCCTTAAGAAAATGAATAGTCTTTTTCTATAACAAATTATCTGAACGATCCTTGATTTGTATCAGTTTTTCATGATAAAAATTTCATGTTAAAATGGGATTATCTCTATGTTCATTATATTTTACAGATCAAATATTTAATTTTTAAAAATAAATACATGGAACACAACATGAATATGGGATAAGGTCACAGGGAGAACCTAGTTATATGATACCATCATTGGGAAACTAAGAATATCATAAGGGATAATATATTTGTGGCATATAATTCCTTTGTTTTTAAATATCCTAAAATCATTTTGAGAAAATATACATAGGAATTCATTATCACTAAATTTGAAGACTAGATCTCACCGATTATTTTATATATATATATTTTATTGGACCTGAGCATCCCTAGTGTGTTTCTAAATAGATCCACAATTCTCTAAAATAACTTTATCTAGATCAAATCCCGATTGATATAATTCCCTACAAAATACATTCTTATTATTTTTGTATACACATTTCTACAGATAGATACATAAGAATCGTTATTAGTTATAAATGAAAATTATTTTTAGAATAAAATTCAAGATTTGGATGGTGTTGACCCCTAACACCATTTAAATCCATTAAATAAGATATCAATATATCATTTAGCATTTGGTTTGTTCTCTCAAACTAAAAATCATTTGGAAGATGATATACAGTGATAATGATCATAATTTTATTCAAATCTTTTTGAAGAATTCTCTAAAACGTTGATATAAACCATGTATCTCAATAATATATGATTTAAAATAGTGACCAATTCAACCATACCATTACCTTAACATATATCTTGGTGAAATGATCATGAGAGAAACTTTTTCTAAATGAAATTAAATGTGCTAAAAATGTATAGAAATTGGATGTAACCTAAAAAGTATTATTCCATTTCGATTTATTTGGTAGAGCAATAATGAAATCTATATTGATGTTTCCACATTTTCAATATGTTATAGGTAATGTTTGTGAAATCCCATTATACTTTTGTCTCTCATATTTAACTTTCTTCCATACCATGCACTTAGATGAATACTCTACAATATCACCATTTATTTTGTCTCACTATAAATTCTTTGTATCATATCCATAAATTATTATACAGGTTGGATGAATAGGTAATAATAAAATAATATATGTCCCTAATAAATACATCTTAAAGTATATTACCAATAGGTCACATAAACCATTCATGAACTTAATCATTCTGTTTTGGTCAATGTTGAACACTGAAACAATCCTTACCTTCTTCTATATCCCAAAATATTCCATCTAAAATTTTTTAATCATCCCATGAATAGATGATTGATCATTCCACTAAAAAATATTTTATCATTGAACAATGTTATTCAAGGTTTTATCCAACAAATATAAACAATTAATGGGTCTATTTCAATCCTAATAATAAAAATACTTGTGTAGTGCATTTAACTTATAGTATTAGGAAAGTTTTTTTCATTCGAGGATCATCTTGAATTAATAAATCGTAATATTTAATTAGTTCCAACCATCTTCTCTTACCCTTATTCAAATCATTCTATGTGAAAATTTACATCTTGAATTTACATTATGTATATATTTCCCATCATTGACTATAATAGTAATGGTTAATGAAAATTTTAATATTTTAGTTCTAAATCATGAATCGTGTTATTTTGATCATGAAAATTCATTTTGATTGATGGATCAGCTACAAGAATTTCATTATTCATGAGAACAATGCAAAAACAATTATTTTTTAATAATTTTATATTATAAAATATTATCCATTATATGGTAATGTAAGAATAGGTGCACTGACTAACCTTGTCTTTACATGCTTGATTTTTTTTAATTGATCATTATGAAGGAACATTTCTCCATTACACTCCACACTGATTGTTGGATTTTATATCCATGGAAATGTATCACAAATCATTAGTATTATCAAAATAACTAATGATAACAACATACCTTGGTAACAATGGTTGGTGTAGGTGAATTTTTAATAACATATGAATTTTATGGATCCACTAATATACCCTCTATTATTATGGGAAGACTAATTATTGATAATTTTTATATTCATAATTAACATTTAGTAAATTTGACATAAATATTCTCTTTATGTAGGTTTTTCATCAAAATACTCAACTTATCATCATGATTTACATTTAAATGGAATATATATGAATATCATCTATAAATACTACAACTAATTGATCAATGTAATATAAAAATATGTTATAAATTAGATACATTATTTTATATTGGTAAAAAAAATAAAAATGGAATTAATATAGATTCATAATGTTATTACCTCATACATAGGGTTTCCTTAGATATGACCTCATTTTGGACTCTCAAATAACGACATACTAATCATAAATCAATGTTTGAAATGAAATAATCACCTCAAAGTTGATTTATTAATTCATTAATATAAGTTTAAATATACTAGATCTTGTTTTTAATTTCATTATGTTCATTATAATCAATTAAAAGAAACAATATCAGATCATTTTTGTTAACAAAAATGGGATGGTTCTTCCTTAAGATTTGTAGTTAGCTGATTAAATCCATCAAATAATCCTCATAGAAAATGTTATTCAATTCCAGCAACACATTTTTGGTACTTATATAATGATTTCATGAAATATCAATAACACCTGGTATGATTTCTTCTAAAATCAAAAATTCATTATTTATTTAAAAAAAGAAATTCATTAGGAATTGTTGTACTATATTAATGAAAAATAGTCATTTACTCAATGTTGAGAATCTCTTTTATCATTTTAAGAGATACCACTCACAGGTTGGTAATATGTACCATATAATAGATGTAACTACCTTTACGCATTCATACTCATCATTACACCATTATAAAATCATGTCAAAATTTTTAATATGAAATGTGGACACCCTTACTTGGATATTGATATGGTTTATATATAAGTAAATCAAATACATTCCAAAAATCTCATAAACATCATCTAGAGGGATAATCATAAGATTTATGGGAATCACAATACAAGAATGTTCTCTCAGAGAGGAGTTATAGAACTGGGATATGATCATAATATCATTATGTGTTTTACTTTTAATTAGACATCTAATTGTTTATGTGGATATATGATACTAACACATCCTTTCATAGAAACCCATGGAATATAGTCTCAGAACTACATTACAGAATAACTGGATGAGAGTTCCCATTCCACGTTGGTATGAGACTAGCACGAGATCATCAGATAAATACAACAGTGAATTATTTATCATAACCAAAAAAATATTTCATATATACATGATAATAACCACAAAAATCAAAATATTTCATGACAAAGTGTTTCAACATTGGTGAAAATAAAATGTTTCTAGAAAAAAAGGAAATTACATTTTCTAAAAATAACCAAAAAGACAAGAAAAACTATGCATGGCTATACCATTTGATATTTAAGCTACGTACCCCCATCACACCACAAATACCAATACTCATATGACAAAAAAACTCACTACCTTATAGTATCACCATATTCCTTCAATTATCAAATTTAACAAGGGTTAAAAATAGACAATGGAAATTGAAAGGTTTGACATAAAAAAGGTCAGTAAGATCCCACACTATTCTTCTATATCAATTCACTATAAAAGATAAAATATTCTCAAATATATTGAAATTGTGGCATGATAATTAGTCAAAGTACATTTTATTAAATGTATCTAAAAATGATCCATTTTTTCAAATATTTCTCCAAAAAAGCAAACATAGTTTCATACTAAAAAATCCATAATACATTAACATCAAAAAATTTATGTGTCATCACATTTGAAACCATGAATTATAAATCCATCATACAGTGGAAATCACTATAAGGATAAATTAAGGTCTGTCTTGCTTGGTCAAAAAAACATAAATCTCTAACTATTTATTGTTCACACATAAGTCCCTATATCCCATAAACCAAATTCTATGTAATATGGTAATAAACCAAAAAAATGAACCCCTATAATATCATTATAGTTTCTAGATTAAATTTTTCAATGATCTAATAATATATGGGATCCATAAAAAATTAAACCCCCTTATAATACCAATGGAGGACACTCGATACTAAACCTTACTACTATTTACCTAAGGATCCCATTTAGGGACTATATAGAATCAATATAAATGGGATTTGAAATTTCCCAAATATTTTAAAAAGTCCATTTATTAATCAAATTCATACTTTTAAAAACAATTTAATAATAAATTTTAAAATTCAGTGAAAATAAATTTTTTTTACTAAAATTATATTGAAAATTAACTTTTAACCAAAACCTATTTACACACCCATATCAAAAAATTCAAGGATCATTTTAATTATTTTTGAAACCCTTTTAATAATCCAAGATTATCTATTATTTCTATAACAAGGTCTAGGTACATAACCACAATGATCAAACTTAGGGCCTCACACTAATTGTGATGGGATCCACAAAAAATATAAGGAACATAATATAAATACAATAAACAAATGGCTTATAATTGATTATCAAATAATACAATCATCTTTTAATAAGTAATTGTTTTGGAATAGAATGTATACCAACATTTTACATAGTAATAAGATGAATTTCACCACAATAGAAAAAAAAAATTCTCTGGGATATTATAACATAAAGGATTTAGAAGAGAATTAATAAGGATCATAAATGATAAATTGATCCCATAAATGTATCTGAACATTTCTATGAATTCCAAGTGAAACATAAAATAATGAATGATCACACATACCAACAGATGGGAAACCAAAAAACCTGGAGATCAAAGAACCAAATGGAGTATCCGAAAATGTATCTATTCATCCAAAATCACCTGAGTAGATATCAAGTTTTAGGAAGAATGTCAAACCCAAGTGAAAGAGGTGTTCCAAGATAAATTTATTTAATTCTTTGAAACATAAATAATTCATGATTTGAAATTTTGGAGTGTATTATAAACTAATATATATTTCACCACAACATAGAATCCAAAAAATCCATTTCACAATTTAAATATAAATCACATCATTAATAATTATCAAATCTCAACCACAAAAATATTGGATTCTTATCCGAAGTAAATCAAGTAGTGCATATATTTTTCATGGGATTAATTTGATCATAAAACTAGCCTATAACCCACATACTTTATAAACCCCTGGATCACCGACAACACTAGCCAAACCTCAAGAAAAAAAATTAAAACAATTAAAATAGATTATAAATTATCCATGATATTATAATTATCCACACCATTGACATTCTTTCCAAATAATTTAATGAATAATAAGTCTTTTCTAGAAATATGGGATGAAAAATCATCCTTCCTGATAATTTGTTATCCCAAGTATTATGAGAACCTAATTTGTTCCACCATAACACATTTACCATCACAATAGACATTCCATGGATGAATTACAGCTATGTGTCGTTAACCACCATTGGTTTCTCCAATATTGAATGATATGGATCAACATCAATCTTCTCCAAACTCAAAACATGGGAATGATAAGGATGTTACTTCTTCAAATGAGATATTTGGAAAACATCTTGTTTTCCAATAAATAGATCATTTCATGCCAACTGATAAAAAACCTATCCAATATATTCCATGATCTCAAATGATCTAATAAGTCTTAAATCTCACAACCCATGTTTCCAGATCCACCAATAATCCAATGGACAATATCCATTCTGGATTACCTGATCTCAAATATTAAATTCTAAATGATAATATAAATTATATTAATATAAATTGTAATATAACAATAATGTATTATAGTTCCAACTTATATCCTATATCCTCCATAAAATCTTGAAAATGAGAATTGATCCCATAGGAGAGGCCACTCTCACCAATGAATAAAAAATAAGTGACACGAACATGTCACTATACAAATCCTTGATTAGTTCTATTCTAATAGAAGAATGGTAAAAGTAATTATCAGTGAACTTGAGGACTCCCCAATAAATTTCCCATAATCAATAAAAATCCAATACATTTGTATGGATCACATCTTCTAGAATTTTCATAGCACACTCCATTTGATATTTTATATATGAATTTTATGTTGTACAAAATCTGACCAGAGACAACATGTCCTCTTAGGGAATATTTTAATATATAAATGAAAAATTGTATTTATATTAGATATAATTGAAGAGGAAAGAAACTTTAACCTAATGGTATCATGTTTTATAGCATAAATATATCAACAACCATGGTTGTGAAACTAATTTCAAAAAAATGATATGTTTTCTTAAACTGACCAATAACTACATAGATATAATTTTTTGAATTTATGTTAGGGAAATACAATAGTTTTGTACATGAAAAAACCTTAAAATATAAAAACCAACAGCACAAGATGCTGGAGAAGTCCATAAGGCATTAGGTTCAGAAAAATTATTTGAGGGTAGGTTTTATTGTTGGAATGGTAATCATAAATACCATGATTCAAATCCATTAAATAAAAATTCCATATAATATCAAATTAAATATTTTTAACCCTAGTGTGAACATACCATGGAGAGATATATAAATCATGAAACAAAAATTAATTTTAGACAATGGGATGATAAACAGATCCCCAAATAATAGAATACTATCAAAAGTGTGTGGACAATTAAAAATAGTATCTAGACTATATATGGTATCCATAATTCCCCTAAACACATAATCTGAGTATTGGTCCTATAATATAGAATCCAGGATAGATGATAATAACAAAAAACTAGTTATAACCATAACTAATTCATCAACATGTTTATCAAAATACAATTTATAAAAAATCCGCAAAAGATTCCAATCCACCATCAATTAAAAAATACATGAAATTGTATCATCCTACAAAGTGTGCTAATAATGGTATTACCCTTCCCTATGATGAAGGAAATGTGGAAGTCCAATTTATGGAGGAATTAAACCCCCCTAATTTTATTATTATTATGTCCTTATAAGGAATTTTATATCCCATACTCTTATGATCATAAAATACCTTGTGCCATTCAATGAATTTATATTGTATCAAATACATATGTTCATTTGTAATAGATACAACCTCTAAATAATTTTTTGTGTAATTATCATCTTGTGAAAAAAATTCAAATATTTTTATAATCCATGACATGATAATTATAGCTAGTCAAAAAACCCATACATACAACAGATGCATCCCAATATACAACATATCATTTATCAAGCTAATGAAATATAAAAATTTGAGACGATGTCAGAATTCATTTGAATTCCAAAAAATATGTCTATCCCCAAACACACCATTTGAATTTTACCCATTTCCTAGTATGAGTAGTCAATGGGGATGTAACATCCCGGTTCCGGAAGCCACCTAGAGGTGCCCCGTACCTGGTTGGTCACATGGCTTCAAGCGCATTTCCCCAAATGCCAGAGGCTGCCGACTAGAAGTGGGGGCATTGGGTGTGATAGTGGGGAAAAAATTCCCTCATTGGAAGAGTACACAGCGGAAGTAAATAAATATGCAATAGAGGAATCATTAAATAACCAACAGCAATTAAAAGTGGAAAACTAAATCAATAAACTGGAGTGCATATGTATATATGAAACGATGCATGGTACATATCTAGGAAAATGGACAAACAAGTCACAATGCTGGAAAACACCACAGTACCAAACAAGTACAAAACAAAGTAAACATCTCCTCAGCAACACAAGCCAAAGCTTGGTCCCATGCTCTCCTGCTCCAAGCAATCATGTACCAGATGTCAAAGGGCACTTGCCCTTGTCTACACCTGTAACAAAATAGACTGCTTGGGCCCAAAAGCATGACCCAAAAAGGTTGTGAGATGAAATCTTTGTAGGAAACCACCCGAAGATCTGTGCCTAACAGTCAATGAGTATATGGAAGGTAATAGTATAGTAAACAGCAGGCAGTAAATAGGAAGCAGTAACAGGATGATGTACAACATCAATCATTCCACAACACACAAGAAGAAAAGAAACAAAAAACTAACCACAACAGGAACCCTCTGGGAAGTACTCGCATCCATCCCCTCTGGTCCTAACCATGAAGTACCACAACCCTCTAGGCAGTGGACTCATTCTAACCCATATGGTTTGGTCATACGAATTTAAAAGACTCTCTGGGGAAGCTCGCTCGGTCAGTTCCCCTTATAGTCTAGGGTAGTCAGGGACTCTCTGAGAAAGATCACATAGTCTAACCCTCTTGGACACAGGGTCTCGAAACTCTCGGTGGAAGCTCACTAAGTCAATTCCTTCTATAGATTCAGTTCTATCCCAGACTCTCTAAGAAAGCTTCCTGTAACACCCCAAGATTCTACGGTACACTTCTCTTTGAATAAAGTGATAGCGTGTGTTGTACGCAGCATCGAGTTCTAACACACCAAAACCAATCAAACTAGTCGTTATGAATAGCAATACCTACTTCTTGAAATTTTATAAATTTTATATCTCAAATGGACTTCATTTTTGGATTTGGTGTATCGAATATAGCCTTGGGTGAAATTTTGGAACATTTCGGATAACATTTATATTTTGATGAATAGTGAAAATTACAAAATTTTAATTAAAAACAACTTTTTCAATAGAAATAATTTATATTGATAAATTATGAATTTGAGTGGTTATAAAGTATATTTAGAATATATTTTTACCATTTAATACAATTTTGGTCATTTTATGAATATTTACAATTAAACCGGACATAAACAAGTGTCAATCTTTTGATAGTTATTATCTCTTAAAAACACGCTCTTTGTTTTAACAACAAGAATTAATTTTAATTTAATTTCTGCCACTTCTATGTTTTGAATTTGGAAAAATGGATTACGTATTTAGAATCAATATTTTCATATTGTGTAAATAGGTAACTTTTATTTTTAGACATTTTGAATAATTTCTTCGGAAAATATTTTATTTACCATAGTTAAGGGTAAATCTGGTAAATAAGGGTTTAAAAAATATTATAATAATAAAAAATTACTCTAAAATGTGTCATAACAATATTTTTTGGTATGTTTCGACCATGGGCATATTTGGGTCGATTTTTGGACCCCATGGAGCCACTTGTAAGTGATAGGGACACTTTATTTTAATTAAGTTAAAATGAATACATAAAATGACATAGGCATATATCTTTTAGAAAAACAATTTTTACATAGGGTTATTTATGTTAGATATTCAACTATAAATATTCATTATAAATATAAAAAGATTTACTACATAATGATATTTTATTTATAATTTTGAGACATTAAATAATTTAATTTATTTATGACACAATAGTGATGCAGTAACTACCATAATAGTGAAAAATTAAAATGATTGATATTGTAGATTCCCAAATAAATATAATCTGAGACTTTTTAGGAATTAAACTAATTTTCTAGGTTATTATGACATGTTAGTAATGATTTAATTAACTTTTTTTGAAGTAATAATTCTGTTATTAGTTTTACAAAAATCAATTATTGAATAGTGTCAAAATTGACATAAACGATTTTTTAAAACAAATATTATATTATTAATTGATATTAAATTCATAAAAATCTAAGGTTCAGAAAAAAGACTTATATCATGATAGGTGTATCATTAATGGACCACTTATGTGTGCCTTGTATGTATATAGTATGTTTATTAAACATATAATATAAAAATACAAAGGGACATTCTAAAAGTGAAACTAATTAACTAAGAGGTAAAACAAACAGATAAGGTTAATATAATGACCCAAACCTATCTAAATTCTCTTGGTTGAGTATTTTTCGACCCATCCCCACCATAAACTTTAAATAATGCACCTTTTAGCTATTAGAAACCGAATATGAATGTATTATAAAATAATATTTCTAGCTTTTCCAATGGTGCCCCTCACCCCTCTTATAAAAGGGCATTGTCCCTTCTCATTAACTAAATCCTTCAAAGCCTTTTGGTTCAGCCAACCTCTGCCCAAATACTCTATCAACTTCTCTCATATCATACTAGAGGCCTTCCTTTAGTCAGAAATCCAACTTATGGAGTCCTTTTGATCAAATCAAAAGGAAGAACCCAAAGAAGAGGTAAGGATTTCACCACCCTTTTTCAAGTTCCTTTCTTCTTCCAATTCTTCTTTCTTTGTTATTAACAATCTAAAATAATAACTCCACTATCTTATATACACTGTGATGTTATTATAAATATGGTACAATCATATTCAGTATTCTATATATCCGTTGAATAACATGTCATCATACGTGCGTACGTACGGCTTACCGTCTCCACGTCGTGGTGTAATTGTTATTCAATAAATTATTATTTGGATGGGTATAATAATGATGTGTAATTCATTTAAATAATAAATATAAAAATTTAATGATTCGGTATATATGATATAACATCTAATTATATATTATTTTAATATCAAAATAATGATATTGTCGCTCATGCGTACGTACGGACTACCGTCTCCACGAACGCGATGAGATTCAATCTCCATCGTATCCATTCAAGTATAATTCTCATTTGATGATTAATAATAGTATCTAAAGACATGATATCATTATGGATATGATTAATATACAACCTATCCATGAAAAACATGGATTATGTAACAAAACATATAAAAGAAAACGAGTAAGTTAACACCCGAAACAACGATAATACTAAGATATTATTAACAAATCAATGTTAAAAGATAGACTATGATATCATACTAATTTATATGATTATTGTATAATTTAATAACAATTATTTCACCACTATACATGAGGTTAACCTAGCCCATCCAAGGAAAAGTACAAGGTATGGGTTTATTTCCTAATCTCTTCATTATCTGAGGTTGTTTATATGTAATAATCTACTGGGATTTCTTTATAATCCACATCCATGTTTCTTAAAAAATTATTTCAATACATTTTTACTATTTACAAGAATATGGTTTAAAGTCATTTATACCCTTGTTTTACATTTTACAAGAGGTTTATAAAGGAATCTTTCCGTCCTTTTCAAAACAAGTTACTTTTTAACCTTTTCGACAGAATTAAGGTAAGAAAGTTTTTTTAACTTATACGGTGGGTGCGGCTATTTTACGCCGTTATAAAATCTGTCATAGATTCCCTTAAAAGCTTATAAGAATATTTTCAAAGAAAATGTTTTATTTTATAAATATATTACTCATAAATGATTTCAAAGTAGAAAAAGTTATTTCTTTAAAAAGAGTTTTGATTTCATCTATGTCAACATCCTTTGATGGATTTTACACTTATTTGAAGTTGATTTATTATGATACAAAACTTCTATATTGTATAGATGGTTTTGTGATATGTTTGACTGTGGATGTGCTATTTTTATACCATTCATGGTTTATGGTGAATGTATTGACATTTCGTATGCTCTTTTTAATACAAATGTTTATGTTATGTTTAAACCTTTTCATATGGGAATGCATTGGACTTAATATGTGACGGGTGGAGCCCACTATAACTCCTCGATGAATCGGTAGGTCTCATGAGACAAAGTAGTGTCTTGGAATAAGGCCTTAGAAAAATCTTATTTGTAGTCTTGGAACGAGGCCTTGCCTATGTGGTTATGATAGTCTGGCATTATGAATACCATCATTATGATAGTGGTTATTGATATTGAATGTGATTATTCGATTAGTATAATATCCATGTGAATAAGTAAATGGAATTATTTCATTTTATTTTTGCCATACTATGTTGATGTTCAAGTTTAAAAGGCTTTTGTTTTAGTTATACACTTCCTTAAATGTTTATTCTTATTTATGAAAGTTTCTGCTATATTGTTATCCTTACTGGGAATTTGAGCTCACTCCTTTTCTATGTTTTACTTTTCCCAGGATGTGAAGAAGTAAATTATGAATGACCTGCAGGGATATTATGAAGGGATAATAGTGTGGACTATGGAGACAATATGTTTTTGTAGTAGTTTTCACTTTATGATGTAATGTAAAACTTTATGAATATATCTAGTGTGTCCAAGGCCACTAAACCAATCGGTCTTTTGATATTTGATATTTCTTGTGATCATGACAATGTTATGTAATAATGCACCAACTCTGGGTAACTTGGGTCGGGGCGTTACAGTTGCTATTAGAGTAAGTTTAGTAAAAACCTTAGAAGCTAGATTTAGATAAACTCTGATTAGGGCACATAGATTTAAGATGGACTTTGAGGATTAGTATAGAAGAACTAGCTAGAATTCTGGTATTGTAATGATTTTGTGAGTTTTTTGAGAAATACATCTATGTCTGGATATAATCAGGTAGAGGCGGCTCTGGCACAGATGTACCTAGTCGTAAAACTTGAAAACACCGCTTTGATCTAGACTCGAATGAGAATTGGTGCACGACAACGGGCCTTGATGCACTCTTGGTTACGACACTCCCAGGGGATATGCTTAGGATAACTCTCATTTTCTTTACAAATCATTATGAAGGGTTTATGAGTATATACTTTCTCAAAGAAAACATTTTTTATGATTATGGATTATATCCATAAATAGTTCGATTTATATTCAGTGTTTTATAAGTATGGAATTATGTATTTTGATTCATAAACTGATCTAGTTTATCCCATTGTTTAGAAATGGTTCCTAGTGGAATAAATGGAAACAGTATCAATTCACACACTCCATGTAGGTATTTCCCACTTGCTCAAGATAATTATAGTGGAGCTAGTGATGCCACTAGTGTCAATTAGCTAATCACCATACTGTGAAAACTCACTCAGGTTATGAATAATAACCTTACCCATATAGAGCACCCTGATCCGCAGCGTGGAGAATCAATGTTAGATCGATTCATGAGGAAACAGCCACCAATGTTCAATGGGAGTACAAATCCCTTAGTATCTTAGAAATGGATAAATTCCCTAGAGAAAATATTTCAGGCTTTGGGGAGTAGTGAAAGGGAAAAAGTTATCATGGCAGTTTACAGCCTCACTGGAGATTCTAATCAATGGTGGTAATTGATTCAAAACATGAAGGAAGATGATTAAGTACCAAATATGGAATGGAGGGAGTTTAAAGATCTGTTTTTAGAAAAATACTTTCCTCACGACCATCGAGCAGATATGGAAAGGCAATTTCTGTGTCTGATACAAAAGTAGGATGAGAATGTCACAATGTATGAGGAAAACTTTACAAGGTTAGCAAGGTATGGTGGAGATTATATACATAACCCAATAAGTAATATTGATCATTTCTCTGGTGGGTTAAAACCATTTCTCTGTCGAGAATTAGTCTCACAATCCTTCTCATCTTACGAAGACATTGTCTCGTGTGATATCAAGACAGAAAAGGAATTATCTACGTCTTATGACATTAAAGAAAAGCAAGAGAAGAAGAGATCTTCTGGTCAATCTGGGAATAGAAATAAGGGGATGGAGGGAAAGGTTGAATATCCATCCTGTGGTAAATGTGGGAAGAAACACCCCGGTACATGCATGAAGGGAGTGGGCGCCTGCTACAAATGTGGTGAAAAAGGCCACCAAACTCGTGATTGCAAAGGGAAGAAGGAAGCTACCAATGTTTAGTGCTACAATTGCAGGTAGATGCGACATTATTAAAATGAATTTCCTAATCGTCAGGGGAACTTATCTCAGAAAAGGCCAATGGATCAAGGCCAAGCTTTTGATATCACTACTACTGTGCCAGAAGCTCCGAAAGACATGGTGGCAGGTAATTTAATGGTTTCCTCATGTTTAGAAAAATGTATTATTTGATTCTGGATCATCTCATTGTTTCATTTATTCCCAGTTTTCTAAGAAAATTAGATATTTCCAATTTGATTTAACAAGGGAGTAGTCAGTTAAAACTCTTAAGGGATGTATCATTGCAACAATGTTTTGTGAATCAGTCCTCATTAGAGAACATAAATGTTCTTTATCTTCTGATATCATCATCATACCTATGATTTAGTTTGATATAATCCTCAGTATGGATTGGCTTTCAGACTATGATGTGAATATTTATTGTAAGAAGAAGGAGGTTACGATTTTTGATGATGATGATAAGGAACACCTTATATTTAGAGCAGAATCGTCACCACGTAATTCTTATCTAGATCCACCCCCAGTAGCTCAACTAAATTCAATTATTAGGGAGGAAGAGAATGAAATGACTGTGGGTGAGGAAAGGAATGTTCAAATAGAGTATGTACCTGTTGTGAAAGAATATATATATGTATTTCCGGAAGATTTACCTGGACATCCTCCAGAACGAGAAGTTTAGTATTCCATTTATTTAATTCCTGGATCAAGGACTATATCTAATACCCCATATAGAATGGCCACTGTGTAATTAGTCAAACTAAAGAAACAGCTAGAGGAATTGAGTAATAATGGATTTATTTTCCCTAGAGTTTCTCCATGGGGATCCCCTGTTCTTTTTTCTAAAACGAAAGATGGATCTATGAGGTTCTGTGTCGACTACAGGGAGATCAATGCTATAACAATAAAGAACAAGTATCCCCAACCTTGCATTGATGATTTATTTGACCAACTGCATGGAGCACAATACTTTTCAAAGATTGACCTCCGATATAGATACCATCAGTTGTGTGTGAAGAAGGAATACATTCTGAAGACAACATTATGAACCAGGTACGAGAATTACGAGATTACAGTAATTCCTTTTGGATTGACTAATGCACCCTCTGTATTCATGGATCTCATGAATATATTTTTCAAGGAATATCTAGATGAATTTGTGGTGGTATATATTCATGAATTCTTGGTATACTCCAAAACCTACAATGATCATGAAAATCACTTGCGCATTATCCTGAAGACTCTGAGAATACATGAATTATATGGGATGTTAAGCAAATGTGAATTCTGGATTCATGAGATTTCTTTTCGTGGCCATATTTTCTCTAAATATGGAATCTCTATTGATCCTTCTAAGACCAAGGCAATCCTAGAATGGCCAGCACCTATGAGTATAACTGAGGTACATAGTTTTATTGGTTTAGCAGGTTATTATCGACATTTCGTCCAGAATTTTGCCCGATTGGCTAACCCATTAACGAAGATCACACGTAAAGGGGCTAAATTTGTTTGGACAAAAGGGTGTGAAGAATGTTTCGAAGAACTAAATAGAATATTGGTCAATGCTCCAATATTGAATCTACCATCGGGGAATGATGGGTTCGTTATTTATAGTGATGCATCGAAGAAAGGACATGGTTGTGTCGTTATGCAGAATGATAGGGTTATTTCCTATGCATCACGACAGTTGAAAAATCATGAACAAAACTATCCTACTCATGATCTCCAGTTAGCAGCTGTGATCTTTGCTTTGAAGATATGGAGGCACTACCTCTATGGTGAATAATGTGAGATTTAAACTGATCACAGGAGTTTGAAGTATATTTTCTCACAAAAAGAACTCAACATGAGTCAAAGGAGATGGCTTGAATTACTCAAGGATTATGATTGTATAATACACTAACACCCGGGGAAAGCAAACAAGGTAGAAGATGCTTTGAGCAGAAAAGATCATGGAGTTTTGAGAAATATGAGAATTGAAAGGGATCTAATTATCATGGATTTAGTAAAGATGGACATGGGAATAACCATGGAAGACGAAACATCAATTATTTTTCAAATGGTTTCCAAACCACCTTTACTAGAAAAGATTAAGGGTTCTCAGACCGATGATGAAGAATTTCAAAAGAAGATTAAAGCTGTGAATGATGGGAGATTGAGAGACTTTGTGTATGAAGATGGAATTTTGAAATTCGGGAAGAGACTTTGTGTTCCCGATATACCTGACCTAAAAAGTGAATTGCTGGATGATGCTCATAGTTCTAATTTCACTATACACCTTTGGATCACCAAAATGTATAGATATTTGAAGGAAAATTTTTGGTGGGACAACATGAAGAGGGAGATTGCTAATTTTGTGTCACGATGTATGGTTTGTCAACAAGTGACAGTTGGAAGGCAACAGCCTGGAGGAGTCATGCAACCTCTTCCCATACCAGAGTGGAAATGGGACAATATTACGATGGACTTTGTCATGGGGCTACCAAAGACACCTAGAAGGAACGATGAAATATGGGTCATTGTTGATCGTCTTACCAAGTCAGAACATTTTATTTATATAAGAGAAGATCTACCACTAGAACGTCTAGTAGGACTATATATTGATGAAGTTGTGAGACTTCATGGAGTACCCCTATCGATTGTTTCTGATCGTGATCACCATTTAACTTCAAGATTCTGGAAGAGTCTTCAGAAATCCTTGGTTACTGAACTTCATTTAAGCATTGCCTACCACACTCAAATAGACGGACAATCAGAACAGATATTCAAACCTTAGAAGACATGTTGAGATCTTTCTCACTTGACTTTCAGGGTATGTTGGATCAATATTTTACTTTGTTAGAATTTTCCTATAACAATAGCTTCCATTCGAGTATTCCGATGGCACTATATGAAGCGTTATACGGGAAGAGATGTCACACACCAACCTTTTGGGATGACGTTGGTGAATGAAAACTTGTAGGTCCAGAACTGGTGGAGGAAACGATGTAAAAGGTGAAGGTAATCCAAAATCACATCAAAGTAGCTCAAAGTAGGCCAAAGAGCTATGCCGATAATCGAAGGAAGTATTTGGAATTTCAAGTCGGTGATCATGTTTTATTGAAGTTATCTCCATGGAAGGGAGTCATATGTTTTGGTTAGAAAGGTATGTTGAGTCCCAGGTACATCGGACCTTTTGAAATTCTAGAACGAATTTGGGATGTAGCTTACCGATTGGCAATGCCGCCAAGTCTCTCCAATGTTCATGATGTGTTCCACGTATCTCTATTGAGGAAATACATGCATGACCCAATGCATGTACTCACCTACGAGGAATTAGAACTGGAACCCAATCTATCTTATTGCGAAGATCCCATCTGGATTCTTGATACGAGAGAAAAAGTACTGAGAAACCGGACAACTCGTCTGGTAAAAGTCTTGTGGAGAAACCATAAGATGGAAGAGGCAATGAGGGAACCCGAGGAAATTATGATGAAGAACCACCCGAGTCTTTTCATGTGGTAGTATTCTATAAATTTTTAGGATGAAACTATTTGAAGGAGGGGAGAATGTAACACCCCAAGCTTCTACGGTACGCTTCTCTTTTAATAATGTGATAGCGTGTGTTGTATGCAACATCGAGTTCTAACACATCACAACCAATCAAACTAGCCATTATGAATAGTAATACCTACATTTTGAAATTTTATAAATTTTATCTCTCAAAGTGGACTTCATTTTAGGATTTGAAGTATCAAATTTCGCCTAGGGTGAAGTTTTGGAACTTTTCAGATAACATTTATATTTTGATGAATACTGTAAATTACTAAATATTAATTAAAAACAACTTTTTCAATCGAAATAATTTGAATTGATAAATTATGAATTTGAGTGGTTTTAAAGTATATTTATAATATATTTTTACCATTTAATACAATTTTCGTCATTGTACATAATTTTACAATTAAACCGGACATAAACAAGTGTCAATCTTTTGATAGTTATTATCTCTTAAAAATACGCTTTTTGTTTTACCAACGGGAATTAATTTTAAATTATTTTCGGCCACTTCTGTATTTTGAATTTGAAAAAATGGATTCCATATTTGGATTCAGGATGTTCATATTCTGTAAATACGTAACTTTTTTAGACATTTTTAATAATTACTTCGGTAAATATTTTATTTACCATGGTTAAGGGTAAATCCGTTAAATAAGGGTTAAAAAATATTATAATAATAAAAAATTATCCTAAAACATGTCCTAACCTTATTGGTTGATAATTTCCGACCATGGAAATCTTTGGGTTGATTTTTGGGCCCCATGGAGCCACTTGTAAGTGATAGGGACACTTTATTTTAATTAAGTTAAAATGAATACAAAAATGACACAAGCATATATCTTTGATGAACGAAATTTTTACACATGGTTATATATGTTATATATTCGACTATAAATATTAATTAGAATTCAAAAATGTTTTCCTACATAATGGTATTTTATTTATAATTTTATAGACATTAAACATTTAATTTATTTATGACACAATGGTGATGCAGTAATTACCATAATAGTGAAAAATTAAAATGATTGATATTGTAGATAACCAAATAAATATTATTTGAGACTTTTTATGAATTACACTAATTTTAGAGATTAATATTACATGTTATTAATGATTTAATTATCATTTTTCAAAGTAATAATTCTATTATGATTTTTACAAAAAACAATTATAGAATAGTATCAAAATTGACATAAAAGAGTTTTTAAAACAAATATTATAATATTAATTGATATTAAATTCATAAAAATCTAAGGATGGGCCAAGATACTTATATCATGATAGGTGTATAATTAATGGACCACTAATGGGTATCTTGGATGTATAAAGTAAGTTTATTAACCATATAATATAAAAATACAAAAAGACATTTTAAAAGTGAAACTAATTAACTAAGAGTTAAAACTAAAAGATGATGTTAATATAATGACCCAAAACTTTCTAAATTCTATTGGTTGAGTGGTTTTCGACCCATACCCACCTTAAACATTAAATAATAAACTATGGAGCCATTAGAAACTGAATATGAATTTATTATAAAATAATATTTCTATCTTTTCCAAAGGTGCTCTCACCCCTCTTATAAAAGGGCACTCTCCCTTCTCATTAACTCACACCTTCGAAGCCTTTTGGTTCGGCCAAACTCTACCGAAATACTCTCTAAACTTCCCTAAATTCATCCTAGAGGCATTTATTTAATCAGAAAGACAACTTAAGGATCCCTTATGATCAAATCCCAAGGAAGAACCCAAAGAAGAGGTAATGATTTCACCACCCTTTTCAAGTTCCTTTCTTCTTCCACTTCTTCTTTATTTGTTATTACCATTCTAAAAAAATAACTCCAGTATCTTATATATACTATGATGTTATTATTAATATGGTACAATCATATTTATTATTCTATCCATCCTTTGAATAACATGTCCCTATACGTGCGTACGTACGGCTTACCTTCTCCATGTCGTCGTGTAATTGTTATTCAATAAATTATTATTTGGATGGGTATAATAATGATGTGTAATTCATGTAAATAAGAAATATAAAATTATAATTATTCTGTATATATGATATACCATCTAATTATATATTATTTTATTATCAAAATAATGATATTGTCGCTCGTGCGTACGTACGGACTACCGTCTCCATGAACGCGATGAGATTAATTCTCCATCGTATCCATTCAAGTATAATTCTAATTTGATGATTAATAATAGTATCTAAGGACTTGATATCATTCTGGATATGATTAATATACAACCTATCCATGACAATCATAGTGTAAGTAACAAAACATATAAAAGAAAACGAGTAAGTTAACACCCGAAACAACGATAGTACTAAGATATTATTAACCAATCAATGTTAAAAGATCATATATGATTTAATATTAATGTATATGATTATTGTATAATTTAATAACAATTATTTCACCATTATACAGGAGGTTAACCTACCCCAACCAAGGAAATGTACAAGTTAAGGGTTTATTTCGCAATCTCTTCATTATCCAAGGTTGATTATACGTAATAATCTATTGGGATTTCTTTATCATCCACATCCATGTTTCTTAAAAATGTATTTCAAAAAAAATTTACTATTTACAAGAATCTGGGATAAAGTCATTTATACCCTTGTTTGAATTTTTATTAGATTTTTATAAAGGAATATTTCCGTCCTTTTGCCCCCGTGGGCGTGGTGGAGTGGTCGAAGGCTCTGTTTCCCATTGGGAAGGTCGGGGGTTCGAACCCTGTCAGGGGGTATGCTGTAAAAAGCATGTTCACCACACGCGGTGCACGTATTGCATGCCGGTTACCCAAGCGTTTACGCGGCGCCGGCCCCCGTGGGGAACTGGGCTTCACCCCTTGGGTGGGCCTGGGGAAGGTAGGGGATTCTCGGGCCACTGCATGCCTGACCGCGTACCCACTCGGGGGCTGGGCCATCACCCGCTTTGTTTCCCGGCCCCTACCTTTTTTAAAAAAAGAAGGAAAAAGAATATTTCCGTCCTTTTCCAAACATGGTGTTTTTAAACCTTTTTGACAGAATTAAGGTAAACATGTTTTTTTTAACTTATACGGCGGGTGCGGCTATTTTCCGCCGTTATAAAATTGTCGAAGCTTCCCATAAAAGATTTTTAGATTATTTTCAAAGAAAATGTTTTATTTTATAAATATATGCATCTTAAATTATTTCAAAATAGAAAGATATATTTCTCTAAAAAGAGTTTTGATTTCATCTATGTCAACATCCTTTGATGGATTTTAGGCTTATTTGAAGTTGATTTATTATGATACAAAACTTCTATATTTTATTGAAGGTTTTGTGATATGTTGGACTGTGGATGTGCTATTTTTATACCATTCATGGTTTATGGTGAAATTATTGACATTTCGTATGCTAGTTTTAATACGAATGTTTATGTTATGTATGAACCTTTTCATATGGGAATGCATTGGGCTTAATATGTGATGGGTGGAGCCCGCTATAGCTCCTCGATGCATCGGTAGGTCTCATGAGACAAACTAGTTTCTTGGAACAATTCCTTGGATAAATCTTATTTTTAGTCCTGGCATGAGGCCTTGGCTGTGTGGTTATGATAGTCTGGAATTATGAATTCCATCATTATGAAAGTGGTTATTGATATTTCATGTGATTATTCGATTGGTAGAATATACATGTGAATAAGTAAATGGCATTATTTCCTTTTATTTTTTCCATACTATGTTGAAGTTCATGTTTAAAAGGATTTTGTTTTATTTATACACTCCCTTAATTGTTTATTCTTATTTATGAAAGTTTCCACTATATTGTTATCCATACTGGGCATTTGAGCTCACCCCTTTTCTATGTTTTACTTTTCCCAAGATGTGAAGAAGTAAATTATGAATGACCTGCAGGGATATTATGAGGGGATAATAGTATGGTCTATGGAGACAATATGTTGTTGTAGTAGTTTTCACTTAATTATGTAATGTAAAACATTATTAATATATCTAGTGTTTCCAAGGCTACAAAACGAATCGGTCTTTCGAGATTTGTTCTTTCTTTTGATCATGCCAATGTTATGTAATAATGCTCCGACTCTGGGTAACTAGGGCCGGGGCGTTACACTCACTCAGTCAATTCCTCCTTTAGCTTAAAAAATGTTTTAATGTGATTCAAACAAAGTAAAGACTCTTTGAGGAAGCTCACTCGGTCGAACCTCATGTGGTTTATAATATCCAAGGCACTCTGGGAAGCTCACTCGGTCTATCCACTATAGCCTATAATATCCAAAGTCACCCTGGTAAGCTCACTTGGTCTATCCCCTGTAGCCTATAATGTTAAAGACCCTCTGGGAAGCTCACTCGCTCTGTCCCTTATAGTCTATAGCAACAGGTTCTCACAGGCCCATACCAGTTAGTGCATAATAATTCAAAAAGGCCCAACTACACCTATAAAGGTACTTGGTTAACATCCTATAGAAAAGAAGAATATTATCATCATTAACCCATCTGACGGTCACTAGGAATGTAAAATAGGCAAAATGACCAAGGATAACAAAGACCCCAAGGTCGTAAACAGAACAAGGCATGGGGAAAACATCCAAGAACAACATATTATCCTCAAACATGACCAATTTATCTCTACACAAGCATGCAAGCAAGGTAGGAATAACCACAAGGGCAAAATAGTAAACACACATTACCCCATTCATGGGTATTGGTAGAATTTGCACATAAAACTCAAAGACATCAAACATAAAGGAAAAAACCACCTACCTGGATGCTAGGAGATCAATATACTTGATCCACGAGGATTGATTCTCCTTAGAACATCGATGATCTGAGAAAAGGTCCAAAACCTTTAACTGACGATATCTTGAAAAAGATGATGAATTGGAAAACAAGGCTCAACGAGAAGGACAAACTCACTATTGCGGTTCCAACACAATCGATGATGATCAAATCAGAAAACGGACTGAGGCTCATAGGTGTGGAGAAGATACGCAGTTGTACAGCTTCTCTCAGTCGAACGAGACCTAGAAGAAGTTGTTTCTGTCGATTAGGCATGACCCCGGTCCATTTAATGAAAAAAAATACATAGCGTGTACTTCTTGGGTACACAGTGTGTACTCTATTTTTTCATACACCACTTTAAGTGTCCTCCACTTCTTCCCTACACACCGTGTGTGTGTCCCGGACATGGCCATCACACGTCCTGGCGCAGCAAGGGATTACACGCCGTGTACTCAAAATGTACACGGCATGTACTTAAAAAATTTCCCGAAAAAAACTATTTTCTCAAAAAAGTCAAAAAAGGTGAAGACATACCTAAAAACAATGATCCATGTTCTTAAAAACATCCCCCTTAAATAAATTCGTCCCCGAATTTCCCTAGTGAGTCATAAAAGAAGAAACCCCGAATAGCTCTGACCACTATGATCGTACATCGACCTCCCTCTCCCAGGTCTCGTCCTGTACCTGCTCGTACTGCCATAGCACCCATACTAGAGGAACAGACCGGCCTCAGAGAACATTCGTACTGAAATAGAAAATATGGATAGGATGCTTCTCAAATGAAGCATCCACTTTGAGCTCAGCCTCATCAGGTTTAAAGACATGAGACAGGTCTGAAAAGTAACGTCGGACCTGAGAAACGTGGAAGACATCAGGCATAGCTCGGTACCTCTAAGGTAACTTAAACAGATAGGCGACCGAACCAACTCTCTAGGACACCTCAAACGGCCCTACATACCACGGTGAATGCTTACCCTATCTCTGAATCCTCTTGTGTCCCAACCTCAATGAGACACGTAGGAAAACATGATCCCTGGCCTCAAACTCCAAAGGTCGTCTCTGCTGATCAGCATAAGACTTCTGTCAAGACTATGTTGTAGCCATGCTCTTCTGAATCAACTCTATCTGCTCTGAGGTCTCCTGAACAAGACAAGTTCCTAGAAAAGTAGCCTCTCCGATCTCTAGCCAGCATAAGGGTAATCGGCATGGCCTTTCGCACAAAGCCTTGTAAGGTACCATCTGAATAGTTTCCTGAAAAATGTTGTAATAGGAAAATTCAACAAGAAGAATATGCTTCTACCAAGAACCTCTAAATTCTAGAATGCAAGCTCAATGCATATCCTCTAGCACTTGGATCATGCACTCAGACTGGCCATCAATCTGGGGACGATATGCTATACTCAAAAAGTGCCTGTGTACCCAAAGCCTTCTGATGTCCCTGCCAGACTCGAGAAGTAAAGCGTGCATCCATGTCTGAAACAATGGAGTGTTGAACCCCATATAGACATACAATCTCTCAGATGTACAACTGTCCCAGATCATCAACACTGAAGGTATCCTTGATCGGCAATAAGTGAGCATCCTTTGTAAGCCTGTCAAAAACAACCCATACAACATCATTCCCCCGAGGTGAACTTCGAAACCCAGTCACGAATTCCATCACGACATCATTCCACTTCAACTCCGGAATGGGTAACTGCTATAAAAGTCATGCTGGTCCTTGATGCTCCAACTTCACCTTCTGACAAGTAGAACACCTCAAGACGAAACCAGCAACATCTCTCTTCAAACAAGGCCACCAATAATTTCGATGAAGATCCCGATACATCTTGGTGACGCCAGGATGAACTGCCCAAACATAGTAATGATAATCCTGCATCAGCTCTTAGCATATGTCTGATGGAACCCATACACATCCCTAGAAATTAAAGATCTCATCCTCGCCCACTGTCCATCCAGGAAGAGGGTCATCTCCTAACACACTCTCCCGTAGGACTAAGCCTTATGAGTATGATAGTTGCCTCATCCGTACCCGATCAAGAAGCGTAGAGGTAACAACTACAGAAGATAGGAATTTATGTCCCTGTCTATCGTGCACCTCAAATTGCATCTCATAGAATATATCCATAAGCATCCACTCACTCCTGGCCTCCTAAACTGCCTGAATCTGAGTTCTCCTTTTCAATGCATCTTCCACTAGGTTTCCCTTTCCCGGTGTATAGGCATGCTCAGAAACGAAGGACTGAAGATACTCAACCACCTGCGCTGTCTTAGATTCATATCGCACTGATTGAAGATATACTTGAGAATCTTGTGGTCGGTGAAAACAACAATGTGCTCTCATAGAAGGTAGTGTCTCCAACAGTGTAAGTCATGAACAACAACTACCAACTCCAGATCGTGCGTCGGGTATTTCCTCTCATGTGGCCTCAACTGCTGAGACCCGTACGCGGTGACTCCATATCCCTGCATAAGCACATCGCCCAGTTCGATACCTGAAGCATCACAGTAAACGGTATAGATCTTTCCCAGATCTGGAAAGACTAGTATCGGTGCTGACGTTAACCTTCCCTTCAGCTCCTGAAAGGCTGACTCGCAAGAATCTGACCATAAGGATTTCACCCCCTTCTTGGCCAGACTTGTCAATGGTGCTGCTAGGAACGAAAAGTTTTGATTGAAGCATCTGTAGTATCCATCCAACCCTAGGAATCTTCGCACCTCAAAGATGTTCTTCAGCTACTCCCAAGAAACTACAGCTCTCACTTTCTCTAACACTCTATCTCCTCGAATCTGATCAAAGATATCATCGATCCTCCGCAAGGGATTTCGATTCTTGACCATACACTGGTTCCACTCCGGATAATCCACACAAAGCCTAAGGGTACTGTCTTCCTTCTTCGCAAAAAGGATAGGCGAACCCCAGGTAGAAGTACTGCGTTAGATGAAACCCTTTATCTGAAACTCCTCCAAATGCATCGTGAGCTCCTGCAACTTAGGTATATCCATCCTATAAGGAGTAATGGACACCTGTGCCGCTCCAGGTATGAGATTAATCGAGAAGTCTACCTGACGCTCCAGAGGCAAACCTGCAAACTCCTCTGGAAAGATATCTCTAAAATGATCCACCACTGGACGAAACTCCAACTGTGAAGTTCCCTGATCATCCAGATAAAGACTACCAATATGGGTTGTAACCCCTCCTATCCAATGATTCTCGTGTCCTACTCGACTCTCCTGAACGTCCCACTCACCTCTATGAAGGAAAGATTCACCCTATGTTGATATGAAACTCACCCTACAGTGATAACAGTTGATGACTGCTTGTAAGGGAACCAACCAGTCCATATCGAGAATGATGTCATAATCTGTCATCTCTATGACTTAACGATCCCATAAAAAGCGATACCTTGCAACCTCAAGAGGGAACTCTCTGTACTGACATATTCTAGAAGTAAACATTGCCAACATTGTGTCTAGTGTCAACGTATCAGCAGGAGAAAAGATACAGATCCCAAGGCTCTCCACAAAAACAACAGAGATAAATCTATGTGAAGTACCAGTATTGAAAATATTTGAAGATAAAACTGAGGCTAATAAGATCATACCTCGAACTGTAGAAGTGTGAGGATCCTCCTCCTGATAGGTCTGCTCCATAGAAAACGACTAGCCTGCACTGCGGCCCTATGCCCCTGGCTGAACACTCTGAGTTGATCCACTCTGCTGTTGCTGAGAACCTGGTGACTGACCACCATGGCCGAGACCTCCACCTCAGCCCGAACGGCTGGAAGAACTCCAATTCCCAGACTATTGAGAAACTGGCGAAGCATCTCCTAAACGCGGGGTCATAAAAGAACCCCTAACACCAGCTGAAGGTGATAAGATCTTACAAAAGTGCTGAAGATGGCCCATCTTGCCGCAAGATCGGCACTCCATCGGATCTCGTTGACACTGGGGCATAGTATGCCCACACCTACTGCACTGGTAGCATACAACCTGGCCGCTAGAAGATATATCATTCCTAATCTGATCTCACCAAGACTTCTCCATGTGGCGCTTCCTGCTATCAGTAGGTGGAACACTAGCTCTAGAAATCGAACTGCCCTAAATCACTGCTATAGAATCCCTCATATTTTTCTCAGTGATATGTTCCTGGTTAACGATAAAGGATATCGAAGTCAACCTACAGATATTTACCTGGGAAAATATATCCTGCCTGAGACTGTCCTAGAACTTTCTAGCAAGGAACAACTCATCACCTACTGGGATCGGTGTGAGACGCTACAGCTCAGTAAAATGAGATGAGTACTCCATAACAGAAATAGTACCCTACTACAGACTCATAAACTCTCGGTCTCGATCGTCCCTCAGGGACTCTGGATAGAAGTAGTCATAGAAGGTGCGTCGAAACTTGTCCCAAGACATTCTTTGTTGGCACCCTAACTGTGAGATCACCTCCCACCACCTCTTGGAGGTGTCTCAGAGCATATAGTTGGACAACATTACCTTCTTCTATGGGGGTATCTCGAGATGCTCGAAGATGGACAGCGTGGCCTCTAACCACGACATGGAAGCCTTGGGTCCTCTCTGCCCTGAGAAAGTAGAAGGATTCTACTAGTGAAAGACCTGCGTCAATTCGGCCATCGACGGGGCTGGAGGCGATGCTACCTGAAAAGTCTGCATCATCCTCAGGAAGTCCTCCCTAAACTGTGTATTGGCACCGGAAATGGGAATAACTTCTGGTGCCAAGGCGGCCACAATAGGTGGATCTGTAGGAGGATCTTGATCGGCCATATCTGGTGCCTGATCACTGTCTAGAATTTGTTGAACAACCGAAGGACATCTGGGAGGCATAGATCTGAGAAGATCAAAAGCTCGCCTTAGATTAGGATTATCAGTGATTGAGAACACATGAGTGCAAAATGGGAATAGAAGAAGGAAACATCCCAGTTTTACAAAACACCACTACACGGCATCTATAAAACTACAAGGAATGTTCTCTTAAACCATTCACATGGGCATGTATTCCTTCCACACTGGTGGTGTAACAACCAAACTACACGGTGTGTTGTCCCCACACACGGTGAGTACTTGAACTCCACTCCCCTGCTCGATTATCCTAACACGGATAACTCACACGGTCCGATTAAACTAAAACAACACAGCGTGTTCCCAATAGACATATAGTGTTCTAGATAAGGTTCCAAAAACCAGTGTTGTTAGTTACCCAGCTGTCTACATAGCTAACATTACACAGCGTGTTTTGAACAAACACGGCGTGTATAGGAGAGGATAACACTGACCCGTGTTGTTCGTGACATAGCCGAGCACCTAGAATAGGACTACATGATGCGTTCCTTACCAACACGGTGTGTTCTACTTGAGTATCCCCGACCCGTGTTGTTATTGAAACAACCAGGTACACGACTAACTACTACACGGCGTGTACCTACCCTACACGGCGTGTTCTTGATGATTTTCTACAACCCATGTTTCTACTCACACAGTCAGTGACACAGTTTCAAAACTTCCCGGTGTGTATATATAAAGTACACATTGTGTATTCTAGGGTTTTTCCGTGCAGTAGCTCAGAAACTACACCGAAACCCATAAAACATAGAAAAAAAGTCACGAAGGTGCCAAATTCTGATCCGTGAGGGCCCATACCCCTCGCGAATCAAAGCATGGCATCCCTTACATATCATATACAAGAGAACAATTCAATGATCCAAAAATTTCTTATTCAAGAAGGCCCATAACACCTCAAGAACCAAAATTTGGAGTTCTTTTAAGCAAACTACAATCCAAATTGTCCTCTATCAAATAGTAGGGATTCTATAAATTCATCTATCACAACAGCATGAATAATCTACACAAAGTCTATCACAACAACATGTAATTTCTAATACACCCTAGATGGCATGACAAGAATGAATGGCATGTGATTCCTAACAAGTGACTATATGATGCATGAGATGGAATACCCTCATCTCATCAGGTTGCGATAGAAATAGAACCATAATAGAAATAATAATAACAACACAATTCATGTGAATCACTCTAGGTGAAATCATATCAACCATAAAACTCAAAACCAGAAAACTGCAATAAGCAAGGTGGTATGGATTTTCCCTGTACAAAGGTTAGCTACTACCGATCACATCTTAACCCCAAGTTCCAAATCCTTCATATCCCTGGATAAAGGGTCCAAATAGTAAATCAAGAGAAAATAATTCCTCTGATACCACTTTGTAACGTCTTGGTTTCGGAAGCGACCCAGAGGTGCCCCCTACCCGGTTGGTCACATGGCCTCAAGCGCATTTCCCCAAATGCCAGAGGCCGCCGACTAGCAGTGAGGTCCTTGGGTGTGATAGTGGGGAAACTATGCGCTCATTGGAAAAGTACATAGCAGAAGTAAAAAAACATGAAATAGCAAATGCATTAAATAACAAACAACAATAAACAGTTGAAAACTAAATCAATAAACTAGAGTGCATATGTATATATGAAATGATGCATGATACATATCTAGGAAAGAATCCAAACAAGTCACATTGTTGGAAAACACCATAGTACCAAACAAGTACAAATGAAAGTAAACAACTCCTCAGCATCGTAAGCCAATGCTTGGTCCCATGATCTCCTACTCCAAGCAATCAAGTATCGGAAGTCGAATGGAACTTTCCCTTGTCTACACCTGCAACAACATAGTCTTCTTGGGCTTAAAAGCACGGCCCAAACATGGTGTGAGATAAAATCCGAGTAGGAAACCATCCGAAGATCTGTGACTAACAGTCATTGAGTATATGGTAGGTAGTAGTACAATAAACGGAAGGTAGTAAATAGGAAGCAGTAACAGGATGATATACAACAGCAATCAATCCACAGCACACAAGCAGTAAAGAAACAAACAACTAACCACAACAGGAACCCTTTGGGAAGTACTCGCAGGAATCCCCTCTGGTCCTAACCAAGAAGTACCAAAACCCTTTGGGCAGTGCACTCAACCTAACCCCTCTAGTTTGGTCATAAAAATTTATAAGACTCTCCAGGGAAGCTCGCTCGGTCAATTCCCCTCATAGTCTAGGGTAGTCAGGGACTCTCTGAGGGAGATCATGTGCTCTAACCCTCTTGGACCCAAGGTCGAGAAACTCTCTGAGGAAGCTTCCTTGGTCAATTCCTCCTATAGTTTCAGGACTATCACATACTCTATAAGTAATCTCACACAGTCAATTCCTTCTCTATCCATAAAATGGTTTTAAAGAAATTCAAACAAAGTAATGACTCTTTGAGGAAGCTCATTCGGTTACCCTCCTGTGGTCTATAATATCCAAGGTACTCTGGGAAGCTCACTCGGTCTATCCCCAATAGCCTATAATATCCAAAGGCACCCTGGGAAGCTCACTTTGTCTATCCCCTATATCCTATAATGTGAAAGACTCTCTGGGAAGCTCACTTGGTGTATCCCTTATAGTCTATAGCACCAGGTTCTCACAGCACCGTACCAGTTATTGCATAATAATTCTAAAAGGAAAAAGTACACCTATAGAGCGTCTTGGATAACTGTCTACATTAACGAATCATATTATCATCGTTACTCCATCCTACGGTCACTAGGCATGGAAAATAGGCAAAACGACCAAGGCTAACAAAGACCCCAAGGATGAAAACAAAACAAGGCATGGGAAAAACAACCGATCACATCACATTATCCTCAAACATGATCAATTTACCTCTAAAAAAGCATGCAAGAAAGGAAGGAATAACCACAAGGGAAAAATAGTAAACACGCAATGCCCCGTTCATGGGTATTGGTGGAATTTGCACATAAAACTCAAAGAAATCAAATGGTAAGGAAAAACCCACCTACATGGATGCTAGGAGATCAATATACATGAGCCACATAGATGGATTCTCCTTAAAACATCAAATATCTGAGAAAACATCCAAAACTTTTACCCGAAGATATCTTTAGAAAGAGGAGGAATTGGAAAACAGGGATCAAAGAGAAGGAAGGACTCACCACTTCAGTTCCACCGCAATCAATGATGATCGAATCAGATAACGGATTGATGCTCGGAGGCTCAGAGAATATCCATGGTCATATGGCTTCTCCCGATCGAATGATACTTAGAAGAAGATGTTTCGGTCGATTAGGTACAACCCAGTCCGTTTAATGAAAAAAAGAAAATACACGATGTGTACATCCTGGGTACACAGCGTGTACTCTATTTTTTTGTACTCTGCAATAAGCGGCCTCCACTTCATCCCTACACACCTTGTGTGTGTCCCGGACACGACCAGCACACGGCCTAGCACGGCGAGGGAGTACACGGCTTGTACTCAGAAATTACACTGCGTGTACTTCAAAAATTTTCAGAAAAAAACATCTTTTCTCAAAAACGTCAGAAAATGTAAATACATACCTGAAAATGAAGATCCGGGTTCTTATAGGGGAAGATATGTTTTAGAAATCCATGATGATCCAATGATAATATCAGACAATACATAGGATGATCTATATCTTAATTTCATTTTTGGTCACTCCCATGAAAAGACATCCTTCATATATTGAGTATTGACGAAAAGTCCATGTTCCAAAATAATGTTCCAAAAACATGAAACATAATCGATAATTAAATTTTATTTCACAATATACACAAATGTTCAATACATCCCAATATTTCCAAATTCAAATTTACATAGAGACTATGGTCAAGTTTAGACCTCAAATAAACTAGGATATCTTCTTAAATTACACCAAAAGGTGTCGATACACTGATGAAATATCTAGCTCATGAATATATTAAAACATATATGATTATTAGTTAGGTTATAATGAACCAAAATTTACTCATATTGGATATACATACTCTTGAATGTGGTTTTAATTACATTAATCTCATGAATACTAATCGGTTGAAAACCTAACCAATTATAAATTTCCAATAACCAGATAAAACATGTAATCAATATGGGGAAATGTTACATATTAATAATATTCATCAAATTTATGTTTTCTAAACAAATAGATGTAAATAAAAGTAATCATTTTTTGAAAATATCATGGGTAATACCCTCGATGTAATAGTAGGCCAAAACAAATTATATTCTCCATCAGATCATGCATCCGAATCCTGAACTCCTTCTTATTTTTGAGTTCCATATGAGAGGTCATATAAGAAATCATTAATATAACAAATATCAAATTAATCATGAACCTTACCTCCCTATTTTGAGGAAATTAGGATAAGTATTCAATGATAAAATTTAGTAGGTACAAAACAACTATAAATTGATCAAAATGGAGATAAACATCATTGTGATGAATTATTATGATAGGAAAATAATATTAAGCTCTGGGTTGGAAGGTCCTCCAATAAAGTATCTATGGTCCCACTCTCCATAAAAACATAAAATCTACCATCAATTGAAATGAACAAGATTAATAGTGAAAAAAAAAATCAATCTCATTTTTGTGAGAGACTAGGTAATCCATCCTGATGAAGACATTGAATAAATATATATCATAATATTTAAATAAAAAAAGTAATATTCATTAGATATAAAAAGTGAAAATTATTAATAATGAAACCCATTCCATATCCTCATTCAAATAGGATTATATCGCACCATAATGAAATAAATGATCATAATTGTATGTTTTATAATATCAACAAGATGATGTGATATATACATTATTGTGTGACATATACAAAATAAAGATTTTATGGAGGGGTAAACAATGATATTACATATCACAATAGTAATCTATACTCCATCCTCCATTGGAATTGATACCATTTTGTGATGTTGTTCCACTCTAGAGACCTATGGTTGGACCCTTTTGAATCATAATGCATCTAACTAAGCTACACTCACCTATATAATTTTAGATCTAAAACACTATCCTGGTATAGAAAATATTGAGAAGAACTTCTGTAAATAGCCACCAAGACCAAATTCATTGTAAAAAATCAAAAATTTGGGAAAAGAAATGTTGTGTGTCCTCGCATGTACATACTTATAGATACATATGGGAACACAACTAGTTCCTCTTGATGGTAAAGCGATGTCCTTAAATTCATAAATACATCCACCACCCTTTTGATTATTATAAAACATGTCCGTCTTTAGTTACAAACCACTAAAACTACCACTAAGTGAAAGAGAGGATAAAATTAATCCAATCTTCCTCACCATTTCAATTTCAACAATCAGAGTCCAAAAAAGGTCTCTATATAGGTAGAAATATTATGAATATATATATCATTGAACATTTATCTCTCCATTAACCATTCATTTATTTCATTACGAAAAATAAACTACGTTAGAAACATTTTTTTGATTATTTTAACATTGATCTCACTCTTTATTAAAATGAGAGGAACTCTCTCATGACATAACCCTATGGGGTCCTAATAAGAACTACCCCATTCCTCCGAAAATATTATTACGGTGGTTGTCCAGCGATGAGAATGAATATGAAATATATGTTATGCATTTTGTTATGCTACATGTACACAGACTACAACAATTATTTCAATGATCCAATGCATAGGTAATAAAATATATACTAAAATGAATGAATATATCTATCCCACAAACAATAATAAACAAAATTACCCGAAATCACAAAAAAATTAAATAAAATCCCACAAATAACCATAAATTCATCCAATCGGCTTTGTATGTTGGGACTAATATTAAATAAAACTATCAGAAAACCACTTAGCTACACACTAGTAAACACCCTGGTATGTCTTGTTCACAAAGAGCCTCCTACACTTGGCCCACTTAGGAATCCATCAAAAGGACTATAATCTACCTAAGAAACAATATTTGTGGTTAAAGACCCTGTTGTTATGAATATAAAATTACTTATTAGGGCCCCAAAACCCAAAATAATAATGTGTAATAGAACAGAAATAGTCTTCTAGAACCATCTCGATGAGGAAACCAATACGAGAGAGGAACTCCATCACAACTTCTCCCAAATTTTACCATGAAATCCATCTCATACCACATGGTTTACTGATAAGATACATAGAATCACCAAATTGATATCCAAAAACACCTTGATATACTCAACTCTAACTCCATGTCTCATGAGGTCCAGACCTCAAAGAAAACCAAAAGATTCTTCTCAAGGCTTGATGGTAATGCATATTGATGAGACCACACTCCATAAACCCAACCATCCTAAACAACATTCATCCAATATATACAGTCCTATGGGAACATCTCTCAAGGTCTCTCCCTAGTACCCAACACCAGGGTTCCTGTCACTGCATTTCTCTACCCCATGAAATCTATTATGACCCTGAGTGGAGAGGGCCACCCTTCCCACCACACATTGTTGAGGGAGAACTAATATAGACCATGAACAACATTAATTATCTCAATATAGAGAAAGGAGGGACTGGAACATTGATGATACCCTTCAACTGAGGGATTACTAACTCCAAAACAACTCACAAAACGATTATTGAACTACTAGGAGACTAATTCACCTCGCCACTATAATGGATCACTAAATCATCCTAAAGTGTCACATGTATCCATTGTAGAGTCCCACTCCTAAAAATTTGTCTCCAATATTGAGGGATTTCATAGTCCATTATAGGGCCTAATCACTTCTTCTACTCATAGATAGAGGAGTATCACTCTATTGGTTGAGGAAATTCACCATATTTATATAGGTGATTAATCTAAAGCTATATGACTTCAATGGGAGACCCATACTATTACACAAAAAGAGATTTCCAACCCTAGAATTGGTTATTTACAACCTAGTTTGATAGGGGAGTACCAAATCCATAAATAAAGGACTCCCACAATTGAACAACATGGGAGTTCCCACTCTTTCATAAGGAAGAATATGGTAGTCCCAAACACTAGTACGACATGGGACCTCCGTCTCCATTAGAACGTACAATATGGTGACCCACACCATAGTCTAATAAGGGATTACCAACTTGAAAAAAACTACTCTGTGGAAAATAGAAGTGCACCCACTGTAAGGGATTCCAATGTTCACCGACCTAAGAGAAATGGGAAACCCATACCCTAGTATGATATTGGTGTACATGATCCATCATATCTACGATAAACCAAAATGATATTCAATGTCAGATAATCCTTCGTGAATGGAGAGGCTTGCACATCATTCCTCATGTCACAATAGTTCCACAGGTAGTGGACCCACACCTTGAATATAGGGGTGCACATATCCACCTGCCTAAAGAGGCTATGAGACCAACATCCTAATGTGATAGGAAAGATTTGTGACCCAGAATCCTCTCCAGTGATCCACCAGGATCACAATACAAATTCTTAAACCCTTAACTTAGTGTCATGATTAAACCATGATTTATAATACCTCACAGGCCACCGTAGAGTCTTTCATCTCAATCTATTTGGAAAACTACTCAGAATAAGCTACACGCATTCCACAATTATATCCTTAATAAATGAGAAACTCTAGTAAAAATTCCCTAAGAGAAGCACATAGATTTTACTAAAGTCCACATAAAATGTATCCCCACACTAATACCATATCCTTTCCACTTTTTCATGTCATGATGGTAATGTTATCTTAAACATCATGTAAATGGGTTTTATGGTGTGTCTCACCTAACTTAGTCCATGTTGTTGATCTTCTGCACATGGATCGACTATATTTCTTCAACAAAATAAAATCCACAATTTTTATAGGACATTTACTATCCAACGGTCCACCAAGAAACATCCTTATCTCATGCCTATTAATTATACCCCATGTTCAGGTCTTCTGGTCGTGTACTTCCACATAACTATGTCTCCTTATATGATGTTCATGTATATGCCTCATCCACATGATGTAGCTCACTACATATGATGTTCACTGAGTACATGGTGTGTGTTCCCTGAAAGTCATATTTCCCATATGCGATGTAGACAAAGCATGTGACCCCAACCTATATTCCAGTTTAGTGGGAATGTGAAAAAATAATTTCCTACGAGCCACTCAAAACACCCATATTTCTAGAAAACTCATAGATCTACCCTCAGTGGATCACTAGTAGTTGCCTATGGGATCTAAAACCATAAAACAACACATAAAAAAGGGACAAAGAATTTAACTAAAATATACAAACATCATAGAGAAAAGAAATCTTCATCATTAAAATGATGTTTGAAATCTATTTCATCAAGAATTGGTGAATATCCTCATAAAAACAATGACCAACAATGCCTCATAACATTATATTGGCCTCAGGTCAACTATAGTTCTTTGGGGGTCCTCCACTATTTCACTCTATGTGATATGGGGTTGGGGGAGGATATTTTTTTAATTTAGTAAAATAATATCTTCAACACAGCTGCCAACACACCCTCAACAACAAACCCAACACCAAAATTCTATAAATATCCCCTTGGGTAAGCATCATGTTAAGGGATAAACCATGGACTCATATTTTTAACATGATTCTTTTAAAAGTATTTATTCTATAAAACATCAATGGAATGATAAAAAAATTTAATTTTTATTAACACTACACTAAGGCTCTCAGACCTCAGAATCCCATGTTGATTTAGCTCCATCTTTAGTAAATATATGTTTAAAAATTCCATCATATTTTAAGAAAACACCCAAGATACTACACCCTATTCTCCTTAAGAATTATTATTCCTTAAAAGATAAATAATGTCAAAATGGGAAAAATGAGCTCTCCACTAGGAATCCCATTACACTGAGCTCGATATAGTTCTCTTATAATGTATATAAACACTCACTCCGATGAACAATATAGGCCAATCCACACCACAAATACATCATAAACCTGGATTACAAAATGCATAATAGCGACGAATTTCTCCTCTTCTACGAAATTTAGACAACACTAATAGTCCACTGCATCTATTGCTAGTGGGTCTAGTAGTACTCCACTTGCATAACCAGATATAGATAATGACATATCGTTCTAGTCGGCATCCTTTCTTGGATTAAATCAACCATTCCATCCATATGTGTATCTCATAAAACTATGATGATGAGAACGTGATGTTACCAATTAACAACACAAGGATTCCTAGGTATACACACTATGTTTTACTAGGACCTCATTATGAAAAAATGCAACCTCATATCATCTAATGAATCCCCTAATGAGTAATACATCCCCAAGTTAAAATTTAGTATTATTTAACCACACATGATCTTGTCCTGCTCAGCCTAGGATCACTCCTCAAGGAGGAAAATTTTAATCCACATGACATAATAACTTACACAATCTATTGTAAAGTCCCTCTCAGTGTAGTTCATATACAACCATTCCATTTTTAGGGAATAATTATAGGGAATATTTAACTGCTATATGAATATTCCAAGTGTGGCTCCATCCATGTCTTGGTAACCAATAGTATAACTAAAACTAAAAGGATATATTAGTATCTCCATGTATTTCTCTAACACCCCATCACACAACCATGCAATTGACACATGTCAATGGATCACTTCCACCACACCTTGAAACTGCCCTCTATGGTCATAACTCACCTACCCATACCATTTTTAATTTCATCATAAGAATGTTTCATAATGGGGGGAGAATCCCTTTATTTAGGGATCCATTGTTATTTCAAAAAATACTATCACCTGCCTCTACCGACACCACACATTAACATTAAAATTTATCGATAAAAATGTGGTATGAATGAGTACCTCTCATTATTATCTAAAAATAGTATTTAAAAAATATAAGGTACATATATCATACCTAAACTCATCCTCAGATACTTTGGGTTATAGGAATTTTTGCCTTGAAGCTATCGTCGCCCACATCCTCTAACTACCTAAGCATGGCACTGACCACCAGGGTGTGGTGATGGAAACATATAGAACCATATACCATGTCATGTTACTCTTCTCTCTCCTACTCTACATCCACCATCCAGATGAACTTCAGGATCTAGATGGAGCCTTAATTAGGTAATTACATCAACTGTCTCCCTATCAATAGTTTGGTGGGTTTTACAATCTCTTATGTGATTTTCTTCTCTGTCACAAGTGTAAAACCACCTCTCATGTGGATGAACAGATCTCTAGTGCAATACATCTATTGTATACCCATATTATTATGTCTAATAATGTGTATTTCTCATGACCTATGATCTTATAGACTAATCTTTACTATCTACTGAATACATGGCAACATAGTAATCAACACTAATGGATCGATGTTCCTGATCCTACACAAGGAATATTTATATCACCAAATCTCTCGATAGTATCCTCATTTAATAGAGAAGTCAAAATGAGAAAACAACTTATAATATTTATCTACATAGGTCCTTCTTTAAGGAATCTGTTCTGAAAAATAGTTCTCAAACCACATCTAGAAATTAATGTGATAGGTCTACAAACCTCAATGAAAACCATTACAAAAACATTATACCCTTTTTAATCTATTTAAGGTTATGGATACACGCAAACCAAAACATGTCTAGATAAAACTCTATCCCAAAGAGCTTCTTAAAATCATCACAATTCTATGTCTTCACATTATTTGTTTTACTTCACCATCCCCAATATCACTGAGTCAAAACCTAAGAGTCTCTACACTATGACCACCATCTGATCATGAGGTGAAGTCCCCAGAAATAAAACACATCTGGATACATCATCCCAGTTGTCTGTTAACTATGGTTCTAGGACACTACAATATCTAAGAGTAATATGTCTTAGGAACTCATGTAGAAAAATCAACGTGTGGGCATCCTTGACGTAAACTGCTATCACCACAAACTAGTCAATGATTGGTGGATTTACTGGAAGACCACCTAGATGTACTACCCCAAATCTAGATCCTGGTAATAATGTCTCATCACTATTCAAATAATCATCACAAACATAATATAGACGCATATATGGATATCTTCCCAGTGGAATCCTAAAATAAAATCAAGATGTTCCAGGCTCAAAGACTATATCAAGATAGATGACTTAAGAAGATAATTGAACCCACTTCTTAGTTATATATCATGAGTGTCACAAAATTTCTTATAAATGAGTTCATAACTATACAGAGTCAAAAACAATGTTATCAAAGTCCTGGTGAATGGATACATCACCCTCCAGACAATCACGTGAGTCCCTAGCATAAAATTTGAACATGAAACACCATAACATCATTGCCATGAAACCCTTACCAAGTTCACAGCTAGAAAATCCCGACACATTTATCCCAATGGTGATCCCACACTAATACTACTCTTTCATGACTTAACCTAATGGGTCATGATCCATTACTACCTCTGGCCTTCCTCTAATAGGTCATTGGATTGGGTCTAGCATAATGTCTAAGTATTACACATATGGGTGGCCCTATCCTATTGTGTTTATACAGATTCACCCACATGAATCTTAATGGAAAAAAATTGATATATTAATGGGATTCTAACATCCAAGTATACATTTATCCCACTAACAGATTACACCACATTTACTAGAATGATTAAAATGAAAACACACGTTTCCATACCTTCCTTGTTTGGTTAAAATTGATGGCTTTTTGTTTCTTATTAAATGCATGTGTTGTTCATTTGTAGATACATATCCTTGAAGTAGTTGATATTACTTTGGTATGCTGGATATCATTTTTTATGATTTTATTACACATGGCTATGAGAACCTAGTGTAGTTACACCATAGGGGGAATTAACATTAAGGGAATCCCCAAAATGTCTGTTATATTTACATTTCAAGACCATATGAGTGATTGACTGTGTGTTCTCCTTCATAGTGTCTATATTATATCATTATGAGATCACATGGGGAATTGATGTTGACTAATTCCTCATAGAGTCTGTACATTTTTGTTAAAGTACAACTTGGGTAATTGATGGCGAGTGCTTCCTGGGAGAGTCTATCATTATGTGATGCCAAATGGGTTATAAAATGTGATCATTTCACAAGATTCATTATATTTTTATTGATTTGATAATATTGTGAATGAGAGGGGTTGGACTATGAGAACAAACCTATAGGGTTGCGTGTGAATTATAGATTGATTGTGACAATTGTGACAAGACAAAGCACAAGTTTGGTCTCAGTTTTACTTGATTGTCAGATGGTTATTAGAGACATTTGTTCTTATTTTACACATGGGATACAGATCATAGGATAGATCCTAGGATTTCTTTATTCAGTGTTTTTTGATAACTAATAAATATAAATTAATGTAATTTGAAGCTATAGGATTGTTTAATATAAGTGCTTCCTTGTTCATTGCTTCATTTTTCATATTTCATTGTATATATATTAAATGACATATAGGCACAAATCATTTGGTGGTTTCCTACTGGGATTCATGTCACACCATGTTTGGGTCATACCTTCGACCCAAATAGATTATATGGTTACAAGTATATATAAGGGAAAGAACCCAACTAAATAAGGCACCTAATTGAAAATGGATCTGGAGAGAATGGGACCATGTTAATGCTTGTGATGAAATGAGATGCTACTTGTTTAATTTGTACTTTAGTTTAGTTCTGTATTGGTATCATATTGATTGGTTTGGCTACTTTCCTAGACATGTGTGACATGAATCGTTTATATACATGCTCTTTTTTTTATTTACTATCAGTCTTCTATTGTTTACTTCTTTTGAATGTTTTTTCTTTTTCACTATTTATTATTATTGTTTTTATGTTGTGTTGCTATTATAATGAGGGAATAGTTTCTCCACTATCACACCCAAGGCCCTCACTTCTACTCGACATCATCTGGAATTTAGGGGTACTGGGCTTGAGGCCATGTGACGAACTTGGTATGGGGAACCTTTGGGTGGCACCTAGATCTAGGATATTACATTAAGATAGAGAAACCAGTCACACAACCTAAAAATAAGTTTAATAAGATATTATTGGAACAATTAAAAGGGACGATAGATAAAATTTAAACTCAATACTGATGATTTTTAGACTTACTAAGAGCAATCCAACACAACCAATGGTGGTAAAAATAGTGGTTAGATGAAGGATATAGAGAGCATCATAAAAGAGGAGTAGATAATATATATGATGTGTGAAAGGAGATAGTGTGTATATTAGTTCAGAAAAGAGGGACATTAACTACTAATAGAAATAGGGGACATATTCAATTCATTATTTTTCATAGTGATCATGATTTTGATGGATATTTTTCCAAATTTTCTGCCAACTATTCATTGGATACTATTAAAGGCATCACCACTCACATTTTTTAAGAACACTATGTCTCAAATGATGTAAAAAAAGAATATTATCAAAAATAATTTACTTCAATTGTTTCAGGTTTTTGTGACTTCCAAATAATTTTTTAATAAACTATCCTCTTTTATTTTGTGCTACTTGATTGAGTAACATGGCTACTATTATTAGTATTCCAACCACACACCTCATTTTGTTTTTAAAAATACTAAAACTCAAGGCCACAGGTTGAGCATAATCAACCCCAATACCTTTATGAAATCATTAGGAACTATAAAATTGATACAAATATATTTTTTTTTTAAAAATTAATGATCCAATCCTCGTTAAAGAATCATGATATTACACTTTCATACAAGTGGACTACAACCTCTATTTACCAGTAAAAATTATTTTTCGTCAATTCCTTTCATGGATTGATTCAATGATGTGATAAATGTTTATATATAATATTTACGAAATAATTATTTTTGATATTATAATCTAATATCTACTTTTTTATTTTCATATCTATTGGAAAATTAAATGGATATATGTACGTTCATGTGGGGTTCTATCATTACAGTGAAATTTTATCCATTTTCAATTTCATCTTAACATGGATAATAATATGGATATATTTAATGAAAATATACAATATGGGTGATAAAATTATAATTATTTAATGGTGTAATATTATTTATCTGTGTTTCTCTCCATCCATCAAAAAATAAAAAACATCTTTCATGTGTACATACAATCCACCATTTATATGAATGGTGTAAATACTGTTTTGAGTCATTATATTTTATAAATTATTAAAGATATATATATAATAATGAATATATATATTTTTTTTTTTATTTCATTATTTATATTATAAAAATATTTAAAACATGATCAATGTATAATTGAAAGATATTTGGAAATGAGTCTCCTATTAAATATCAAACTTCTAACACACGAATATGATGATTTAATTAAGGAATTGTTAATAAATTGGTGTTTAAAAGTTATAAGTAGCTAATCTATGATTCTATAATTTTTTAAATTTTGGAGATTTATAATTATAATAAATTTAAATTTACAATATATTATTTTTAAGTGTTCTAAATGAATATAATGCTTGTAGTAATGGTTTCTTGTATCATATTTCTTCCTGGATATATTTTCTATATTCCCTAATTGTTTATTTTATTCTATGTATATTATAATACTTTTATATTATATATAATTAATCAATTTATATTAATGGAATTTAATTTTTAGTGGATTTTATTTCTTTTATGGGACTTAGGATTCAAATTTTATGAAAACTATAAGCGTATTATGTTACACTCTCATTATTTATAAGGATAATTTTTTAATTAGTATCCAAAAAAGAAATACTGTTCTCTATCAAAAAATAATGAAATGAATTTTTTTATCCTTTGTTGATTTTTATATATTAAATTTTTATCCTTTCATTTTCCTCTCATTAGACTCTAAATAGACTAAAATACTGTTTTATGAGAAATGAATTTCATTCTCTATTCAGTAGAAAAAACATCTTCTTCGATGTCTAAGAATGTTTTAAACGGGTTTCAACTATCTTTTTGATATTATATTATAATTATTAAAAAGTCAATTTTTAAAATTAATTTTATTTTTAAAATATATTTTAATATAATATTTTTTTTAGTATGAGGAGATTTTATATTTTATTAAAATTGTGAATGAAATCATTGTTTTAACATATATTTAATTATGAGAATTTATTTTAGTGAATATCACTCAAGGATTTGGTTATGAAAATAAAACTTTCCAATATTATTTTCAATAATTTGGTCTTTTAAATTTTTTTTCTAGTTTAATATATTTCAATGATGTGATTTCAAAATTAAAATGGTAGTCTCTTCAAGAAATTTTAGAAATATATTTTAAACACATTTTTAGATAAGATTCAATAGTTTGATTTAATAAATGTTTTATTGTGGATATTATCTAATGGTAACAATATCATTCATACCTTTTAAGGATTAAAATATTGATGATTATAATTTAGTGAACCCCATTTACCTTTCATAGGTTAGGTAAAGATGAAATGATTAAATTTTTATGAATCTTTTTTTCATTACAAGGGTATTAATATATGTTAAATGACTTATGAGCTTGTGGGACACATATGAATGGATTATGATAATGTGTCTTGTTGGGAAATCATTATATAGTCTTTTAATGCATTGGTTAACTTTGGATTTCTAATGATATAATACAGATTTGAATGGAGAGTGAACCTACTTTTGTAGGGGAATTTGTCCACTATTGTTGTTGTGGGAGTGAACATTCACAATGGATATAATGTAATAGTGAGTAAATCCAATCAATGAGGACAGTTTTAGATGTAATAATTCACTGAAGAAATGATTCTCTATACTTATATTTATTCCCAATACTTATGTATTATACCAATGTTTTTCCATCACCATCCATTTTTCATTATTATTTTATAATTAATTTGTGATGAAATGCCATGATTTATACCGAGATATAATATTACTACCTTCTATATGATTGGTAAGTTTTTTAAATGTAATGATCATGATCCAATACCATATTCTCTTGTGCTTATTTGGTGATCAAGTATTTCACTCTTTTTACCATTTCAATGCATCTAATCTCAACCATTGTTTAATTTATTTACACAAGTGTTGAAGAATGTTTTTATGTATGGTATGTCTACAAAGAGTACTATATAAGATGATCTTTGTTGGAGATATTAAATAACTTTCAAAAATTAATATTACTTTTAATTATATCTCTAAGGAAACTAAACCTTTATGGTTTGATCTTGGATCATAGTGTTATGTAATGGATATTAATATATTATGTTATAATATACATGTATGAAATGTATGTGTCAGGATAGTAGGTATCATAGTGATGTGTTAATTAATCACTCATGATTAGGATTGAAAATAAATTTCTAAAAACCCATAGATATGTATATCAATCAGATAAAATACAAAGGTTTCGGTAACGAAGGTATTATTTGGTTTTCGTTGGAAAGAATCTATCCCTAGATTATACAAGTGGACGTGGATAAGAATAGATACATCTATAGGTAACTATTCCAAAATGTGATTCTTGAATTAATCTAGATGATCATTCAAATATTTGGTGAGTATTCCCTTACTGTGCTCTTGGTTGGACAGTCTCAGAGAATATTCTAGGGGTAACTCATATTTTATTTATAAAACATTATGATAAATTTGAGAAGATTATTTTAATTGATGAACATGTTTATGCATAAGGTGATACAAATAGAAAAGAATGTGTGAATATGTTTACATTCTATGAATTAATTTCCATAATGGATCCCACCGATTAATGATTCCTAATAACATTTATAACCATTTTTTACTACGGTATTAAAGAAAGATTGATATTGATGTAGAAATTATATGTATTTTTAAATATTGAAGTATTATATTTTTGAATACTTTTTTTTGAATTTATTTATATTAAGAAATATATTAAAGAACATAAATTCATATCCTTTCAAATTAGATGTTCAATTGGATATTAATCCCTTAATTTTACGATGATCGATTATCAAGTGTATGATTTTTCATAGAATTATATTTTTGGAAATATAATTATTGAAAAGCTAACTTATCTCAGATTGAGTGGAGAAAATCTACAGGGAATACATTCATATTGAATAATTTTTTTGAATATTTATATAATATATTCCAAATATTTTCCCAAATCATAAATTAATTTTTTCAATAAAACTCAGAAATGGTTCTAAAAAAATTTTAAATAATCCATTTAACATTTCCTTGACAGAGATCAATTATTGATTAAGAAACAATAATAGAATATTTTTTATGAATTCATTCATCCATGTGAGATACCATGGGCTACACATGTTATTTTTTTGAAGTAAAAATACGAGTCATTGTGCATTTTCATTGATTGGCATGAACATTTTAAGATCAAATATCAAGAATAAGTATCTTCTTCTTTATAATAATAATTTTTTTCATAACCTACCAGGATTTCAATATTCTACCGTGAGTGATATTTGATTTGAATAAAATAATTTTATGGCACAAAATGAAGAGAAACAGAAGATATAATATCATTAGTTGTATGAACAATATTATTTTATAGTAATTAAAATTTACGTTAGTGATTACACCAATATATTTTGGTTTTTTATTTATAAAGTATAAATATTACCATGACCAATTTTTAAAATTATTTATTGATGATAATCTTATATATTATATGAATTATGAATAAAATTGTGATTACTTGAGTATTGTGTGGAATATACATTGAAAGTAGAAAATTTATTCATATTTTTACTAATGTGTTTTCTTAAAATAGAATTTTTAATTTTATGGGTCATACAATCCCATGAGAGGGTATTTTTTTGGATCCATCAAAGATAGATGTAATTAAATGTTGACCCATGCAAACCAAATTGACTTATTTCCATCATTTTCTTGGTTTAGAAGAAATTTATCAATGCATTTTCAAGAATTTATCATGAATATTTAAAACCATCAACATGTTATCTAGGAATGATAGAAATTTCACTAGATTCCTAACAATAAAGATAATTTACAGGAACTAAATAGAATGTTAGCATAGAACCTATACATAGATTATCATGTAACTGATAATTTTTTATAATGTGTAATGATGAATAAAAAATATATTGTGATGAATTGTAAAATATAATGGTATGGTTATATCCTATTCCTCATAAAAATTGAATGATCATGAGAATAATTAACCAAATCAGGATTTGTAGTTTTCTATAATACTTTTTTCACTAAATGTATTGCGGAAAAATCTAAATTGAGAAACATGAGACATATAAACAAATAATAAAAGATTAAATTACATATTCACATAGAAAAAGATGAATATGTATGAGAGAATATTTTTTTTTATTAGATAATAAGACTTATCAATACATTATCACCCAGTAAAACCGGATAAGGTTGTATAATCTTTTATTCGAAAGGATCATTCAAGAAAATCCATGATGTGGATCATAAATTATATAATAATTATGAACATAACAATGATGGATATATAAATAATTATGAAATTTTATAAATATTTTCATTCTCAAATGAGTTTTATACCATCAATTCTTGTTATTTATAATGAGAAGTTGAAGGAAAATGTACAATTATAAAATAATGTAACAATTGTTAATTATTTTGACATTGATTATGATGGAATGAGATAGTTAAGAATGAATTTTTATATTTTATAAATAAAATATGAAAATATTTAATTGTTGTATAATGCTCAAGGTTAATCATTATCTATTCCTATAGGATATGTGAAACTATATATAGATTAAAAAGATAATTTACTTTTAAGAAACATGTATTGGGATATTGATGCTATTTTCTCTTGGTTCATTGTATGTAAATAAGTTATGGTTAGGGGACATATTGCTAATGGGTTGTTACAACAATTACCCACCCCAGAATAGAAATAGGAAATCAACCCCATGGATTTTATTAATAACATTACAATCCATTAAATAGCGTAATGAAATTTTGATTTTATTCCATCACCTTATCAATTAAGCACACATAATTGGTATATTATATGATTTCTATAGCATCCAACGTACTGTACTCCAAATTGTTTTCCTAAAATGATAAACATTACATTTCCATCATTTCATAATGATAATGGTGACTCAATGTTTTCCATCGAAACCTTACAACATAAATAAATATTAGATAATTAACAAAATTAAGTACCCATTAATATCTCATTTTGATATAATTAGGGAAAATTTAAACATATAAAATATACTTTGCTCAAATGAGTCCTTATCAAAGTAAACCTTGTAGTTATTTTAATGACTCGATCATTTATAAAAAATATTCCCAATAAAATTTAAATTAAATTCCATATTATGTATTATTGTAATTGAGATCAGATGATATTATTTGGTTTTATTATATCCTATCTGAGATAAAATACTACTAAGAATAATTACCAGTGATAATATATCCCTTTACATTAATCACATGACTAGTATACATATAAGGATTAAAAAATACATATGTAATATAAAATGTGATGGCCTCAAACCATGCGATCACACACTATGATTCCCATTTATCAATGATTCCAAGGGAGATAGAATCACTGCTATTTTCCCTAGAACAAAATCATTTTTCAATCTAATAACTTAATCATGATAAAAAAATTGATTGGATAAGTACATGAACATCGAGATCATGACCCTGACCATGTATGCCAGACCACCCCATGAATGTCTCACCATCGTTCAACATATCTAGAGGGAATTTTCAGGTGTATTAAAGGGATATGTATCAACAACACAATAAAATTAATATATATATATATATATAATTTTCAATATAATATTGTTTATATTTTTTTCTTATCCTTACTTTAGATATGATTTTAATTCTTATTCTATAAAATTAGAAAATTATTTTTAATTTTATCCAATTTCAATCAATGAGACGATTTTGATGAAATAATAGATTTTATAAATAAATATTATATTAAATAAAATATTATAAATTTATAGTTTATATTAAACATAAATAATTATATAATTTTGATGAAGTCAAATGTAATTTTTATAACGTTCTAAAAACATTTATTATCAAAAAACAAATCATTTCTCAATAAATCTGTATTCTTATTTAATAAATTAATATAGAAATATATAGAAAATTATTTCATATAAAATTAATATTATTTTGGGAATCATAATTTCAAAATTATAAAATTAGGAATTTTCATAATTTTCTGAGATAGATGAATTGTAGCCAAACATTAAATACTATTTAAATATACGGTGTATATTATGATATATTAATGACCCAATAGTGGTATAATAAATACTATAAATTTAATATAAAACATAATTTATGATTTAACTTTAAAATAATTTTATTTTCTTTTCTTTTTATTAAATTAATAAATCCTTTATGAATTCTCCAAAACCCTTAATATATTTTACTGTTTTAAAATCATTTTTTTAAGAGTATGGATCACTTCCACATCAGCAATGGTATTATATTGTTAATTCATTCCATAAAACGTATAAAATAATAAAATTAACCCCACTTTGGGAGATTATAGTGTTAAAAAAATGGAAATGTTTGTAGTTTTGGTAATTTTTTTAATATAGTCCAAAACCTAGGTTTCAGAAATGATAAATAATTCCCAACTAATTTCATACATTAAACCAACTATGATCCCATTTATCATTACTCAAAATCCTTGTATCTTGTCTATACTATTTTTTAATCTCTCTATTTCCCTCCCAAGATTCCCAAAATGTCTTATGATTCTCTTATAATGCTTTTGGAGTCACACTGTCATGGTAATGGGTATTTTCTTTATCATATTTACTTAGGTATCTTATTTATATTATGCCATTGTTATATGATTTATAATGTTGGGATATAGTCTTACATGTCCAACATACATCCACTATTATGATAAAATAATTACAGTTCTCGTTCACTCTCATCAAGAAATTCTATTTACATTTTTATAGACCTGTTATGCTATTAAAATTCCACCACGATTTCCCATGCCACACAATTGTGTAGTGAATTCACATACCCATTTCCTAACAAGGGATTTCACCTTTATGTATTATACAAATTTGATATGGGACATACAGAAATATATTCCACACTTCATTATCATAAAATAAAATATTTCGATGAATGAATCCAGGCTGAGTGATATATGTGGAAAAATGAAGAACAAGAATGAAATAATAGGGACAAGTGCACATAGAATTATATAGTGATGTAATGTATTGGGTGATATTTTTATCTCATCGGATGTCATGAATGGGATTGGTCAGCGAACCTAAACCATCATGAGACATTTTTCATCATTCTTTCTTTGAATTTATCATTAAAATATGTTTATAATACACTTTTTAATGGTGTTTCCATATTATGTGGTTTCTATTATGTTATCATTATATACTATACCACATTTTTCGATTTATAATCCTCACCCCTTTATATCCCATTAAAATTTATAATATTTAGCATTTATTACTTTATTTGTGTTATTTTACATTAACTCTATTACTACGATTTATTTCTCAACCTTTTCTTATATATGATCACAGGTTATACAATGCAGTGTTATGTATGATGAAATAATATGACCTTGTTAAGGATGACTTCAATAATGAATATAATCCTTGTTTTACGATATTATATAATGTACCTAATTTCCAAATACACTAAAATAATTTATCTTTATTGTTTTATTATGTTTAATATTATAAAATAAATAATGTATAAATGTTAAATAAAGACAATGAATGTTATAATTGGTATAAAAAAGAAATGTTTAGTTATTTTTGTTATTAGGAATAGAAAACAATATTGGAAGCCTTTTGGGTAAGACTATGTATAAAAAACATCCCATTTTTTAATAAGTATATAATAAGTGTATTATCAAAAAATACATCTTTCTATGGATATTGTTTCTTCATGTGTATCTTGAATAGATGTTCACAGGGTTAAAACCTGAAAACACTAAATTAAGCTAAATTCATATAGGAACTGGTGCATGACAGTGGGTCATGATACAATCTAATCATAATACTAATATGGGATAACCTTAGGTAAATTGATAATTTCCTTATGAACCATTATTAATAGAAAAGAAAATTCACATATGATTCTATATTAAGAAATATATCACGCATAACATATCTTTAATCCAATAATTAATAAGATAAGGAAATACCTAAAATTTATATTTTAGATCTTTAATGTAATTGGATTCCTATTTATATATTTAATAATGTATAAATAGTCCTATATAATTTTACATTTAGTTTACACAATGCCATGAAATAAAAAGAATAAGTTAAACAACCATTATGGTTGGTAATGTGATGATATCCCCAATTAGTTGACCAACCTGATGAGATCCAAAATTGAGAACATTGTGACCATAAAATATCCTCTTAATTAGGATCTAAATAGAATCGTGGATCATGAGTAGAGAACAATTCTCCTTAACAAATATCATTCTACAATAGTTACCTTTTTTAAAAAAATTGGCCTCCAATAATCAATAGATCAAGAAATCCCTTAATCAAGAAACAATGGATCAACTCCACTGAGAATATATTCTCCATCCTGCATTATTATAAGAATGACAATGTTCTACTTTTCGTGTATCATGTGGAGGTAGAATATAACCAGTGGGGGAAAATGGTTAAGAATATGATTCTTTAGGATGATATTGAGGTGATGGGGTTGAAGGAAATCCAAAAAAAAAGATTTGTGACATCATTTTTCCTCATACTCTCTGACAAAAATTATAATGGGATTTCCTTTCACTCAAGAAAAAATATGACGAATATACTTGGCTATATGATTAAATCATAAGAAAAACATGCTTGATATGGAATCAGATTGGTACTTACCCATGAATACAAGGTTTAACGCTTCATTGGTTCGAAAAAACCTTTTCATTGAAGAGCCATAGATATCTGAGATATTGATAGATAAAATGAAATTTTATAATGTTCCATCAAATATGAAATAGAGAATGATAAATCTCATGGGTATCATGGGGATATGAAGAGGAATGTGTAGATAATTATTAATATCTAATGGAGAAATATAACAATGATTTAAAATTTCAACATCCCTTATGTCAAAGGTGAGGAAAGAAGCAACCTAAAAATTTAGTAATGGGTTTAATGGTATTCTATAGGTTTGGGAATGAAAAAAACCTGGATACCTATTTTTATTGGGCGAAACCCACTAATGTTATAGAGTAAAGTAATTCTCTAGTCAACACGAATCACATTATTCATTTCATCAACTATATGGAACAATGTAACTTTTCAAACCAATTATTTAAGCCCAGTATTTTCAGAGGCAACCTACAACCTGTAAGGTATCAATAGAGAGATTTTCCCCTCCCAACCACTATAGTGAATCCTAATAATTATCTGGTGATAGGTAAAATAATTATTCACTCAATAATGGAAAATGAAATTTTTTATTCTGGTTCTACATATTTCTTTAAATCATAAATTTTTAGTAGAACTATTATAGAACCATCACAAATCATGTAAGATGATCAATAACTGAAGAAGAAATATGGAAATGTTATTGAAACCCATGTATATAACATAAACCCTATAAATATTTTTTGACTGGACATCTATATAAATATGTCATAATACCTTTGGTGTAAGTTGATTCAATTATAGGAATGTATTAGCTTTTGTAATATATATCCAACGGAATATTGCACAAGAAGTATTAAGAATTCTGTACTATAACTCATACCCTAATTCTATACATGTGTCCAGATGAGGATAAACTTTATTAGCATAAAAATATCATGAAATAATTTTTTTATCCTATGAGAGAGCATATCTAGCTCAAATTGTTGATTCAATGAATGTATATTTTTTAATTTGAGTATATAAAGATAAAATTGTATGTGAATAAGGATAAAGGGTTCATAAACCCATGTGCATCTCTATGGGGTTTACAAATCCTCTTAGTCTAGAAGCTGATTTGGTCAATGTGACATTACATTGATTATAGTGAGTCCAACATGATCATGAAAATGAAAATGTATCATCATCCACTGATTGATGACTTGTTTGATCAGCAATGTGGACAACAACACTATTTCAAGTTTGGTCTTAGGTTTAGATATTACCATGTTTGTTAACAGAAGGGAGATATCCCCATGAATTCATTTCTACAAGGTACATTCACTATTAATTTATAGTAATTACATTCATTCATAATAATTCTATAGAAATATTAATTCACATAATGAATAGAGTCATTAGTTATTACATAGAAAAATTGTTACTATTTATAGATGTTTTTCTAATATACTAAAAAAATTATAGGAGCATGAATAGAATCTAAAAATTATTATAATGGAAATTATAATTGATAAGATTTATTCTTTGTATAAAAAACGTGGCTTGTGTTAGAATGAAGTCTCATTTTTGAGGATTATTATCAAATGAAATTGGAAATCTATTGAACCTTCAAAGGTATGGGCAATTAAAAGATGGTAGATGCCAACATCTAGGATATATATCCATAGTTTAAAGAAATTATCTTGTTACAATAATAAATTGGTGAGAAAGTATTCATGATTTTCAACCCCTGGGAACAAGATAACACAGATAGGTGTCATGATTTCTTGAAATGATGAATGTGAATAGATCATCAATTATTTGAAAGGAGAGACTTCTCACTGAACTTGTACTCACAATACATACAAGTGGATAAATTGTCTTGGTGTAAATGGATTATTAAAATAAGTTATTGGGCAAATTGTTAATGAAAAATGATTATGTCATATTCAAATCTCTAAGATAGTTGAAATTTTACAAATTCACAACCTATTTAATGATCTAGAGTTTCCTACAATGATGCACCTTGTGAAAATATTTAAAAAGAATATCATTGTGGAGAAGTGTTAAATATATACACATCCCATTATTTTCATGTATATATTAACACAGAAAGATATAAAAATTCCCTAATGAAGATGGTTAGTGTTGATTATGGTATATGACTATTCGATTCACTACCATCATTAGAATGAATAAAAAGATTAATATGCTCTTAGTTGAAATGATACAACAATAATATCATTTATAATGATTTATAGGGACCCAAACATCTTATATTTGAAAAGGATTGACATGAGAATCATAATTTTAAGAACGTCATAAATCATTTCACAAATTATTACCTAACCATCCCAACTAGTGAAGATAATAAATCTTAAATTTTATGATGGTAAAATGAAAAAAAAAGTGAAGGATATAAGAAAATGGAAATATTCAATTTTCAATGTTAATGAAAATGGATTTTTAAGATATGGGTCATGATTATGCGTACCATAAAATCCTATGTTAATGAATGTGTTTTTCGATGATGCACATTGTTTGAATTTCATCATCTATCCAGGAAGAACAAATATGCATTGAGTTCATCAAGAGCACTATTGGTGGGAAAATATGAAGAAGTAGATATAATAATATACATCCAGGTGCATTTTTGAGAACATGTGAAAGAGAATAGTAATAATTTTAAGGGGATTATGGAACCATTTCCCATAGCTATATGGAAATGGAAAAACACCACCATGTACTTTGTTAATGGACATAAAAAGACATCTATAAAAAATAATATGATATGGGTTGTGGTGGATAATCATATAATGACATCTCATTCATGTAAAATTTATAAGACTTGTTACTAAATCAATTTAAATGGATATACATTATAGAAGGGGTGAGGCTGTAACAAACATCACTAATAATTTTATCTGATCGAGATCCAATATTTACCTCTATGTTTAGGATGAGTCTTCATCTTGATCTAAATTATAAGTTGAAATTTAGTCTAAATTATTAACCTTAAAAAGATGGTCAATATGATATGACTATCCAAACACTCAAGTAAATATTGAGATAATTCTCAATTTGCTTCAGAGGATAATAGAACCAACTTCTTTCTCTGGACGAGTTCTCATAAAAAATTATTTCTACTCATGTATTGAAATGTATCCAATTGAAGCCCTTAATGGGAGGTAGTGTAGAAGACATGTATGTTGGGATGATGTTCCGAACACAAATTTCTAGGTATTAAAATGTTCAACAAAATTATACAAAAATGTCAAGAACATTTAGAAATTAATGAATTCTAATATGATTTGACAAAATATATAAGCTGGAAATCCTAGATGAGACATTGAGTATGATGTTGAAAACATGGTATTCATCATCTTCTCTCTAGGGATTAAATTCATGATATTTTGCAAAGAAGGGAAATTTTTGTTTATAATACATTATTCACCTTCAGATCCATGATCGTAACAATGTAGTGTCCAATCAACTAGCAATCACACCAAAACTATCCAAAGTACATGACATATTCCATGTATCCCTCCTGACGAAGTACAGACCTGACCCCTCACATGTACTCAATACATAGGTGGTACTATTGGAAAAATATAATTTCTATTAGGAGAATCTAGTGAAGATCTTAGATCATAAAGATATTATTCTATGGAGTAAGATGATTGACATAGTCAATGTGTTATGGAGAAACTAGAATTTTTAAAGAAGTAATATGGGAATTAAAGGATGTGAAAAAACAGAATTCATAAACTAATGCATTGGAAGAATATCATGGACCCAACCTACCTTCATTTTTCATGGAAGAACCTATCAATGGTTTATAACAAAACTACACCTCCATAGTTTATAATGGAACCACCCATCAACTCAAATGACCTCTATGAAATATATCCCATTAAAAATTAAATTTCTTTAATAAAAATCTATTTAAAACAATAATAACCCATGAAAAATAAATGGGTTCTAAAGAATGATCTTCAAAAAAACTATAATCCATCTAATGAATCTATAATTATTATATTAGTACATAATATACCAAGTGGATAATAACTAAAAAAAGGATGTTTAAGTTGATTAAAAGATATATGATAGAAATATAATTTAAACCCCTTTTTTATTAAAGTAGCCTTTTCATTTGGAAATTCAACTTTGAAAACAATAAACATATTAAAAAATATTTTTAATAGAAAGTAATTTATAAAACATTTTTAAAATATTTTTCATTAAAATCACATTAAAAAATTAAAAAATTTATACAATATTAGGAATTTTTTATAAAAATTTACATGTAAACATTAAAATTAATCATCATATAAATGATGAAAATTAATTTAGTAAATTTCATACAAGTTATAAAGATCATGAAATCTATGCAGAATAAATGATATAAAAAATCCTTGTTATGAAAACAAAAATAATATTACTTTTGAAGAATTTATTCAAATTTTAAAATGCTTAAAAATTAATATGATAAATTATTTTTTAATGGTATAAAATATTGTTTAAATCATTTTAAAAAATATTATTTTTGAAGAGAATATGATCCCAACTAATAAGATAATGATGTTCGTTTTTTTAAAATAAATTCCCAATAGTTTTATGTAACAAAGAGTTCCAAAATGGTAATATTATATAGAAATATCATGAATAACCATCTGATAATAAAATTTGTTAGTTTATTGAGATATTGATTATAATAACTCTTCATTTTAAGCATAATCATAAATAATCCTGATAAATGATGAGTTATAAAAATAGACTCATATCTATTTTAGAACATTGTATCATAATACCAATGAGATAATTAAATTAAATTAAACATGGAATAAAATATAAATTTTTTGACTTTTCATATGAAATTTATAATGTTTAGAATACACACCTCGTTAATGAATATAGGGCTTTAACGTATCATATGTATCAAAGAAGGAAAATTGGGAAAAAATACATTACCATATTAGAAACATTGAAATAATAAACCCTAGGAAATAAAAACCTCTGGATAGTTTTGTAAATCCCCATAAATTGGAGTATATTAATAATAATATATATTCATGGAAAATAAATACACCACACAATTAAAACAAGTTGGGAATATGGAATATATTTCCAAAACATAAAATTTACATGAAAAATCATACCTTACAATTCCATTTGGTTGAAATTGATTTATCCTCCTTTATAGTGATCTTATATAGTTTATTAATGTATTGATGAAATTTTTTAATAAAATCAAATATGATACAATTATAATATCATTTCATTCTATTGTTGATAATCGTTTATTATTTTCATTATTTGGGTGTCAATTTTCTTATTTTCTATGTCATTATTTATAAGGATTGATATGGTTTTTGTGAATATTATATAGTTATATAAAATAAAGAATATTATAATGAAATAATGATAATGTATATACATCAAGTATGATCTAAAAAATTCTAAAAATATGCTCTGGAAAAATTAATTTCTTTCCAATCATTGAGACAGTAGGTTGTACATGCACATGAGTAACGTTTTATTTTTTTCAATTATCATTTCAGAAAGGAGTAAAATAATTTTTTTATTTTTATAATGTTAAAAGTTTTATATATACCATTTTATTTCTTTAAATATACCTATATATATTAACCATTTTTTATGGTGATGAAAAGAGATTCACATCGCTTCTAAAATGAGGAAGTCCTTACATACACGAATATTGTTATCATCTTTTCAATGTAATCCATTAAATGATATATTATCTTTTAATAATATTAAATATGTCATTAGTATCATAATAATATAATTATATCACATATAATCTTTAACATTTTCCTTATCACTGTCAATGTGAATCATTAGTGAAAGACGAATCACACGGTTCGTGAGGGGGTCATTTGCTGGACACAGGAGCGACGTTATCATATCATTTACATAATAGAGGGTAATATATATATCTATGATATAATGAATCCATCCGTTTCTTTATATTATAAATATCATATATATATATATTATCTCGATCATCGTACCAAACCATTACAGGGGGTAATGGAAGAACGGATAACATTGGTTTGTGAATCATTATTATATCATACACATGGTTGATGATTTCATAACTAATATGGTGGAAGTTGAGAGGATGTAAGTCACTAACATATTATAAAATCATACCAATATTTGGATGATACTTATTATATATTATTATTATCGTTTAACAAAAAATAAAGGTTGTGAATATAGAAATAAAATAAAGGTTTCTGTGGGAAATCATTAACTATTCTTCTACAATCCACATTAGGATAGCTAAAAATACTTTTTTAGTTTCATTTACACCAAAAATATGGGGTTTAATGATTAGGGTATGGAATTTGATATCTGATTTGGGAAAGTATTTTTTATCCAAATGTCTTTAGAGGCGTGAAGAAGTGAGTGGTGTGGGTTTCCTTTTATAGTTTTGTAGGTGTAGAAATTTTTTATATAAAAAAACTTATTCAAAATAATGAGTCTATCATACCCTAAGTGGAATTTTTTCTTTAAAATTTATGGGTTTGAGGGAGAATATGGAGATCTAAAACTCCATATAAGAATAATTTTGTAATAATTTTTTTCCATATAGGATTCCCAACATTGAACATTTTTTTGTTTTTCACCATAGTAACTAGGTTCCAACATTTGTAATTTATATTATATGAATAAAATAAATTGATCATTATTAGTTAATTTTTACTAAATATGTATAAATATAAAACCTTTTTATTAAATAAAAACACAATTTTTGTTGAAAATAAATATTAACAGAAGGGATTGTAACAGGAAAATAAATTGTGTGAACCTTAACAACCCTAAAAGGTATTTTAATATTTAATGGTAAACATAGTAATAATTTATGAAATATTGGTCTATTAATGGAATATAGTTTTTTTATTAAAATTTTAAAATATCTATGTTGAATATTTTTTTTATTAATTTAAAATAATTAAAAAAATATCATTTATTTTGAAATAATATTAATTAAAATTTTGATATTATTTAACTGATTTGAATTAAAAAAATATCAATATAATGATGAGATATAAATATATTACGTTATTAATTTTTTGAATTATTATTTTAATCTTAAAAATTAAGAAAACAAAAAGATTAATTAAATTTATATAAATTTTATATTTTTTTGATTGATTTATATAATTTAATTCATAAATTTTTTATTATTGTGCCGGAATGTAATATGTATATGCATATAATTATTTGATCTCAATAAAATAATGATGAATTATTATTATTATTAATATCATTCATTTATATTGAAAAATAAATTCCATAAACAAACAAATTTTATTTTTCCCCTTCTGAAATCATTATATATATTAAAATTAAAGAATGATCCATTTTATGTCTTTCTCATTACATAAATTATAATATGGGTCATATTAAACGGAAAGAGGAAATAAATTTCCATAAGATGTAATTTTTTGGAAAAGTCGAAATTGGGATCATATAAATATATTTATATAAAAATTTATATCATTTTCACTCATATATTTTTAGTTTAACACCCAATTAATCATTTTCTACCCAGATTGTTTTAAATAATAAATTATTTTTTGTCAATTAATTTTGGTCAAAAAATTAAGTTGAAGTTATTTAACATTATCTAAAATTGTGACTCTGAAATGTTATTCAACTTTTACAAATACAAATTAGAAAACAGTAACAATTTAATGTAAAATTTATCTTGATTTGATTAATTGATATATGATTGCATTATTTTTACAATAAACAAATTAATAAAATAGTTTATGAATATAAATAATAGATAAATGTAATTTTTCATTTAAAATTATTTATCATTAACTCATTATAAAAAAACAAGTTACTGTTCTGAAAAACGTTTAACCCTAAGATAATTTTTTTTTTCTTTTTTCAAAATTGAAAATTATTTTGTATAAAATTTTTTATAAAAGATATAATTTTTTTTTAAATTACATACTCAAATCATGATTAAACCTTATTTTAGAAAAATATTATTTTCAAAGAAATTCATATTTCTATTAAATGTTTTTTAATTATTTATAAACCATTGATATCTGTTTTATTTATGTGTAACCATAAATTTGTTATATTCTTGTGATTAATATTTAGAACCTCCAACTTAACAACTAGTTTATAACAGCTAGATATACCATGAGTTCTTTAAGCTCGGTGTTTCATGTTGAATATACTATTGAGTAAAAAAATCATGGCATTGGATGTAATATAAGATATTTAATAGATTAAAACTATATAAACAATAATATATACTAATGTATCATGTTTTATATTTTTGTAAAATGTCATTATTGCATGTGTTTTATTCTATAGAGTATAATATAATTCATATAAATAAAATCAGGTTGTTACATCCATCCCTAATTTAATAAATCATGTCCTCAAAATTTTATTATTATCTCAGAAATTAAAGGGTGAAATTTTAAAATAGAATTCATTTAAACTGAAATAAAAAAGGGTTCATTACCCATCATCATAAGAGGTGATAAGGGGATGTATAACGGGCATATAAAATAAAGAATCACTAGGTTACCCTAAAGGATACTATAATATGGAATGGAAGAAAAGAATATATAATAATAGATACTAATTGACGTCATCAAATAAAAAAGTTGATTGATCAATGAAAATTTGAGGTCCTCAAACCCATAAATCTGTGATGATCTAAAAAACATTATATTCATCATTATTAAATGATCTAGGATAAAAATTTTGTTTAAAGTCAATTTTGAAATAGTTAGTGGATTATATTACCATATTTAATAAGATAATATAGAAATATATTTACATGATTAGTAAAATTTCCTTAATTTATCAGTCTTAAATAATATATCATCTTTCTATCTTAAATATGTGTATTCATGATGAATTTTCAACGTCTGAATCACTATAATAAACATTTATAAAACAACATAGTCCCAAAACAATAGAAATTTATTTATCATTTAATTTGAAATTAATAATATTTTTATTACATAGTATAATAATTCCCATAATAAATAAACCTTCATAATTTGTTTTTTAAATTTCAACAAAAATTCCTAAATTTCCAACAAAATCATTTGAAAAGTAACTATCCATAAAATTCATCAACCACTTATTTGATATGTTCAAATCCTAAAAATTGGAATGATTTGAACCTATATTCTTCCAGGATAAATCCAAATTTATTCATAAAATAAATTTTTATATTTTTTTGAAATAATTATAATCTTTATGTGTAAAAATTACATAATAATTTAGATATCTTGTAGTCAAGTGGTAGGTGTTATTCTATTATCACCCTTTGATTGTTTTTCTGATCCCCACATACCTTTATAATGTAACTGGTTATCATGTATCCTCTAGTTTTTCTTTTATTTTCATTAAATAAGAAAAAATAATTTTTCCCCTAACAATACAAAATATTGATCCAAGGTTTTACAACAACCCGACCCAGTAAAAAGTCACCCAATTTTTCATTAAAACCCTTACAATGTTTAAGACATAAAACTATATGTGAGGCCTATCAGACACTTAATATATGATATAACATAATATTGTATAACAATTTGGTTGTAAATTACTCTTAATATAGAATCCCATGAAAACCTCATAATATCCAATGTTATCTCAACTTTCCATTTAATTTGAACATTAATATCCTAGGACCCACTCACCCAAATCCTATAAATAAATCATAAAAATTATATTTCTCGATATGATAATAATAATGGTTAAAAAAATTTATATCCATAAAAACCATACGAAGTAAAATGAAAATAAAAAATCACTATCATTTACGAAGATATTTTAAATTTAGAGTTTTAGATAATTTATAAAAACTTCTACATAATCAATACTCAGGTCACCAAACAATAACTTACCTACCCTAATTGAGATTTATTATTTCACAGTAAGTCATCATCGACATCTATACTAAATGCATTTTGGAAATAATTAATTCAACCATGTTTATTATAACCTGTTTAAGAGGAACTCTTAGAAGGGTGATCTCAAATGTCCTCTAAGGGAAAATATAATAATCATCAAATAAATGTTATAAGTGAGTATTAGAAGAGAATAAGTGTATGATGACATACTAAGAGTGTATGAATATAATAATAGTAGATTCATACCCATCAATACTAAGATCATCATGAAAGAATACTTGGAATAAGATTTTTAAAAAACAAATATTTATAAGAATTAATAATCATGATCCATGTGATATCAATCTTGGACATATGAATCATCATAAACCCATAAAAATATCAGACAAATTGTTTTTGTATTCTATGTATTCCTCTTCATTTAAAAATTAGAGAATCATTAAAATTGGAATAAACATATTACCAATATCCATAACAATTCAGTGGTGAAAAAATCATTAACCAATGTATTGAAGGGAAATTACTAACCCACCTGTCATATGATTATCATAGAACTAACCATAATTATCTTATTAGAGAACAACCAATCATTGGGTTATAACATAACCAAATGTCCATAGTATATAAAACAACCACCCATCATCATTAATGGTATACAAGAACCATAAACCATGGAAAAGTTTTGGGTTATATAACAATATATTCAAAACTTGGTAGACGCATGGAAAAGAAATGGGATCCAATACAATATATTTGAAAAAATAATATTTTATTTAAACAAATAGTTTCAATGGTATAATATAGAATTTACCTAGATAAGGATAATTAATTAATATATTAGTTAATATTGATTAATGTAAATAAAATTAAAATATATTTTAATTCATTTATGAGTAAAATAAAATTTATATTTTAAAGTTCACAATTTTAGTCATTTTTTTTTTGAAAATAAAATAATAAATAATAAATTTCAAGAATAATAGATAAAATATTTATCTGAAAGCACCATTCTCAAATTGATGACCAAAATTCAATAAAATTATTTCACGTAATTATTTACATGGTGTACAAGTTAAAATTATGATTCCTTTTGCACTAAAAAAATGCTATAAATTTACATTATCCGGAAAATGAAAACCCAGATCATATTGAATATTTTTTAATGAAAAATTAATTGAAAAAATAAATATAATAAATCATCTCTAAAAAGGTTAAATATTTTTTTTAAATCATGTTAAAAACATGGTTTTAAAAGAAAATGATTTTATGACTCGAGAGAGAAGTGATGATATATTTCCTTAAAAACTTTTCTCAATAAATTAATATAAAAAAGATTGTAAATTCATAATATTGAATTGAATTATCTTGATTTAATAAATAATAATAAATTTCATGAGTTTCTTAATATATGCTTCATAATATCTAGTCATTGGAATGATAGTCACGAACAATTAAATTAAATGATGATATTAAACAATAAATTCTTACCAATTTTATAAAATTGAATCATAATCACCACTAAAAAATAACAGTAAATGAAATAATCATATAAATAAAATAATTACATTCTAATATAACCTTTTAAATGGGTGTATATTCATATCATAAAATTATATAAGTGTATAACAATACATTCGTTTCAAAAACGGGGAATATATAAAAATATATCATAATGCTTTGGTATCTTTAAAAACAAAAATTCCGAGAAACTGTTATCACCAAATGGATATGTACATCCCTATATATTTTTTCTATTAATTATAAAATAGATTTACATATATTATACACACCACACAAGAAAAATAAGTAGTGGGTATGGAATATATCTCTTCTAAATAAAGGTGAGATGAAAAAACATTACCTTAAGCATCATTTTACATGAATGTGATTTATTATATTTCTAGTTTTTTTAAAAATGATATTTACATATTAATAAAATGTATTTATATTTTTATAATTTATATTTTAAAACATATTTTTACCCATCCATTAAAAAATTTATTATTTTCATTTTTAGGCTTTTAATTTCATTATTTTCTCAATTGTTCTTTCTTGTTAAAGTTATTATTTTTGTGTATGTAATATATATATATAATCTCCATAATTTTAATAATTAATTTATAATCATATTTATATATAATTTTAAATTTTAATACTTGTCCTGAAATACGTGAATAAAAAATTTAGTATGTTACAAACATGGAGATAATAGGACTTATTTACATAGAAGGGAAGTAACAATTTTTCATTGATCAATAAAGAAATATTATATGTAATATTATAACTTTCCATAATTATAATAATATAAATATAATATAATATTTATTTAAATAAAATTATTTATATAGCCTCTATGGTGGGTTGATGAAAAGAGGATCATTTATTTTTGAAGGAGGAAGGCCACACGTACCAGAACAATTTTATCATCATTTTCGTTTAAAAAAATGTTATATTAAAATATAATAATAATTATAATAATTTTTTTAAATAATATCACGAAAATATCAAGAATATATAAAAAATAATATAATTTATTCTCATCACATTCCATGTGAAATTTTAGTAAGATACGAATCACATCACTTCCTGAGGAGGTAGTCTGTCAAACACAAGAGAGATTTTGTTTCATGTATTACAGAATATATGTTAAAAAAAATATGATATAAATAATATATAGGTATAATCATGGTTTAAATATCATATATATATTTTATAACCATCATGATCCCCAACCATGAATGGTGGTAATGTGAAAATGATTGACATTGATTTGTGAGATAGTATTCGGCCACACATATGCCTGATGGTTTCAGAACCCATTTGATGGAAGTAGGTAAGGTTTTATATCATTACCTTATTATAAAAACATCCTATTATATAAATTCTATATAGTTTATTGTATCATACTATTTTAAAAAAAATTAATTAGGTTGATACATAAAAAATAAAGGCACTCATCAAAGAACATTTCAGCTCTTTCGGGTATCTTAATTAGGTTTATATGAAATACCTACAAGGTTTGATATATTCAAAGAAATATTGATTATTGGGTGAGGGGAGGAAGTTTTTGATGTGATTATGTTATGTATTGCCAAATCCAAATGGCTTGATAGCTGTGAAAAAAGAGATGGGGATGGGTTCCCTTTTATATATGATGAAGAGTTTCAATTTCACAAATAACCAAAATTATGCACTATCAGGAGGGATCTCTTATAAAAATTGGTTAAAAATTGTTAATTAATTGTTTTAGGGATTATATAGTAAACAGAAAAATCCAAAATATAATGAATCCTTGGTTTTAAACAATTTTTTCTATAATAACTGTCATTTATTACCTTTTCCATTTTCAGTATTCACCATGGTAAATAGTTTTATAACCTATGTAATTTACCCATTAAGTGTAAAATAAAATGACTCTTATTATAATAATTTTTACCCATTATTAAAAAAATGAAAATGAAATTATAAAATAAAAATATATGTTGTGTTGAGAATAAATTTTAACATAAGATCATGTAACTTCTAAAAACATCATTTGAACTATAATAATAGTAATTACGATTTTAATATTCAAAGGATAGAAAGTCATTATCAAAGAAAAAATGGTTCTAAGAATGTAACATAGATATTATTTATTAACATTATATATAACATGGAAGTATATATTATTTTTAGTATGCATAAATCATTTAATAAAGTATCATTTTCTATAAAACAATATTAACATCAATTTGACATTAATTTTTTTAATTTTTATTTTATAATATCATGAAAAAATGGAATTATAATCCATTATTTTTACATATTTTTAACATCATATATTAAATTAAAAAATAAATTTCACAAAAAAATCATTCATTTTACTTCAATTTTATAATTTTTTGTATCATTTATTTTATTTTATTTATTAACTATATAAATACTATGCTCGAGGTTCTTATTACTTTTATGTAATAATTTCATATAAAAAATAAATATAAATAATTATGGTAAAAAATAATTATATATAATTCAAAATTAAAACCATAAAATAACCAATGTAGTTTTACACTATCCCAATTCTTTATATATATTATCAGTAGGAATTGTTCTTTTTTTAGTATTTTTCATTTCATAACATATTATATGGGTCATATTCAAATGTAAGTGAAATTAAATTTCCATATTTTGTATAAAATAATAAATATTGTTGGAATATACTGAAAAAATAAATTAATATAATATAATGTATCATATTTAATCTATCATTTTCAGTTTAACCCACAATTTATCTATTCTAACCTAACTATTATATATATATATATATCTTAGAGTTTTTACTATTTATTTTTTTCAAAATTTATATTTATGTTATTAAAACATATAAAAAATTATAATTTTATATTTGGAATCAATTTTTCCAAAATCAATTAACAAAATTGGAAAATTTCAAACTAAACATTATCTGATATACTTAACGAAAATTCATATTTCTATAGGGAAACCATTAAAATGTATACCTAGTTTTTTTTTTGATAAAAATTAAACATTAATAACATTTAAATGAAGTAAATTGGATTAAATGATATATAATTGTACAAATAATTCCCTAAAACCAATTTAGAAAATAATTAATCTTTATAAATAATTTAAACGAAATGGAATGTTTCCGATAATATTTAGTATCTTTTAGTATTCATAAAAAATGGGACTGTTCAGATGAAAAACCAACATTATACCTAAGAAAATATGGTTTTTTAAAATTAATTTCTTTATAATTTTTTTTTTCTATGTTAAGTAATAGTTAATTTTATATTGTGTCTATAAATTGTGATTAAACTATCATTTACTAAACTACATTTTTTCTAAAAACATTTATTTTTATTGTAAATTATATTTATATTATTTATAATCAATAGATATCCATTTTAGTTATGGGTAAAACATATCATATTCATAATATAGTTATTAATATACATACGGGTAAATCCAATTTCAAACTTATAGTGGTTTTATATGTTGATGTTCTCTTAATCATGATATTAGGAGTTGAATATACTATCAAACATAAAAAAAATTAGGGTTTTTTGTACAATAATATTTTTAATAGAATAATTTTGTTTAAAAATGAATATATATTAAGGTCCAATGGTGTTATATTTTCATTTTATCTTAGTGTTTTGAGTCCTTTACGCTAACTAATATAATTTTTTCCTATTAATATAAAACGGGTTTCAACAATTTTTCTATTAATCAATATTAAAAAATATATATTAAGGAATTGGTAAGGTTGTTTGAAGTACCATAATATAATGTATCAGACCATTATTTGAGGATTATATTCTTTTTATAGAAATATGTGTATAACTACAATGTATTGGTATGATTTAATATAAATAAATAAATTGCATATCGAGATTCCTAATGAAATTGACGATAAGGTTATACTATATCAACAATATATAATTGAATCTTATAGGCAATAGAAAAGTGACAATGACAATAATTAGTGAAATATGGAATTAAAAGATGGTGGGAATTTATTTTTGTTAATTTTTCCTTGGATGAATATTATGAGAATCAAGAAAAATGAAAGATAATCTCTTGATGTATTTTCACATTCAATGTTTTTAATCGGGTAGGGACGGTAGATTATTTCACGGTGATTCCACCGAACCTCTCTCATTTTCATTATATGATAAATGTATATATTTAAAGAAAGTAAATAACCTATCACTCACATGTTTTGATCATACAGTCCATTCAACTAAATAATGATATTTCTAATGAATAAAAACATGAAGAAATCATGTATTTTTGAGATAAAGTGATATAAAACATGACTACTGACCTACTAAAAGTTACCAAGAAGAATTACAAATTAGAATAATATAAATAGTAACATGATAATTTAATGAAATACTGAAATTATCACTTTTTATATCTGAGTGATTTCATTTCATGGGATAAATTCTATTTAAGGGGGTATAATTTAACACTCTGAGATTTTAAGTTATATTTATCTTCATGTAAATTTAATTATTTAGATGGACTATGATACATTTATCCCATAGTATAAATTAATCATAATACATTTTACCAATATAAACTAGTAGTTAAATTTTTTGGATGAAAATAAATGCCCATATTTTGGAAATTATTGATATAATTGTTAGATAAATAAAATAAATTGATAAATAAGTATACAATTTTCTGAAATGTCATTATATTCCTTACAAATTTATTGTTGAATTGAAAACCATTTTCAATATTTTTAAATAATAATATAAATAATTATTGAAGCAAATAATATAATTTGTAAACAAACTAAAATTCTCAAATAATAATGTAAAAAATATAATATAGTAAATTTTAAAAATGAATATTAAAATATTTATTTTTTATATGGAAATATAATTACTATTTTCAAAAAATATATTTTCATTTAAATATTTTCTAGTTTTCCATTTTTTATTATAATCTTTTCATCTTGTATGAAATCCAATTTGTGTGCCCGTTGGAACTTATAAAATAAAAGTTCACATTTATCACATTTACAACATATTGGTCCATGTATATAGACAAAAACCTCCAGAATACCCTTATAAAATTCCCTATACTCAATATTTAGGTTTTTATGTTTTTAATATCTCATTCTAGGCGTCTTTATTTTGAGATCAAATAGAGGCCCACATAAGATGTTATAATCATCATACTTGACAACATTATATTTATGTATTCTTGTACATCCTAAAAATATATGTTTCCCATAATTAAATACTAAATTAATTATCTTTAATATAATTTAATATAATTTTGATTATGGACCCACCATTACTCTCCAAATTTTACATAAAATTTGATGTCAAATTATGGTCTGTGCATACATGTGGAAAACTACATCTACATTAAATCATGATTCATTTTCCATCGAAATATTTGATCAATAGAATTTTATGGTGGATTTTAGGATTATATAGATTAAATTTATGACAAATTATTCTTCTTTAATTATAATATGATATCTACCTTCTTACCTTCCCATCTGGTGGAATGTTATAATCTTGCTATTGCGTACTTGTAGAATATGATCAATATAGAGTGATGTGATCCATTTTTCATTTGTTTTTATACCCAGATGTTAATATAGATAGTTTTAATGATGATATAATTGATAAATATTATATAGTAATATTTTATTAATTTTTAATTTTTTTATTTGTTTTTTATCTCCCAAAAAATAAAAATAGAATTCAAGTGCTTGTATGGCCTTCCAGCTCTATTAAATGTGTAATACATTTTTCAATATCTACCATTTATGGATAAAAAATAAATATAAAAATAAATATAATGGATAAATATAATTTTTATATTATGAATAAAATAGTGTAGATTATGGAAACATGATTAAGGTGAAGGGATTAGATTTGACGAACATAAACCCTCTTGGAAAAAGAAACTGTCAAAACATAAAAGTGACCCATTTGAAAATTATTGTTTTATAAATGGGTGTTGAATTTTTATAATTGGATCACATTATATATATTTATTATTTAAATTATATTGGTAGAAAATTATAAAAATTTCTAATTTATTATATAGGAGGTTTGAGTTCTTTCATGGTAAGTCAAATGTGATATAAGGGTTACTCATCTCAATTGTGTTTTTATAAGATATTGACATATTTCCAGATTTTTTTTATATTTTTTTTATATAATAAGAAATTTATATTAAAATAATAAATTATTTACAATTCATGGAAACTAATAATTCAATTTGTTTATTTCATTCATATGTTGTATATTTCAAATGATATAGAAGAAGTAAGGTTTTTATGTTAAAGCTTATTATTATTTATGATTTTTTATGAATATATTTTTGGTGATGAATTTTATGATCCACTTATCTTTAATATAGCTAATTTTATTCTCTTATGGTTATTTATAGATATTACATGTTTTAATTTAATTTTCATTTCTTTTGGTACTCAATAGGGAAATAATGTTTTTTAAAGAAAACAAAATTTATTTCACACTTCACTGAAAAATCATTATTCTTTCATGTTAATGGTTTAAAAAAATTGTTCGAAAAGTATTTTTAATTTTGTTTTATAATTATTAAATATATTTTTACCACCGTATAAAATATATAAAATGTCGTTTAAAATGATTATTTTTTTCATTTTCTAAAGGATATAATTTAAAGTTTTTTAAAAATATTTTCATATATTCTTAATTTTAACAAACATGAATTAAAATAAATTTTATACCATCATGAACACTCAATAATTGTAATCATAATATAATGCGATCTAAATTTTTATTGATGGACAACATGGACCAAAATATTTTCTAAATTAATTATATTTTATGGATTTGAATCCAAAATGTAATGTGTATTCTCCTCAAGAATTATTCAAGGGATATTTTTAAGAAATTTCCATTTAAGATTACATCCTTTGATGATATATTTGATTTAATAGGGATATAATACAATAATACCATCATTATTACTCATATGAATATTTTATGGTTATTATTATGATATTTTTATGAAATAAATTTATTTTTCGTGGGTTATGTTATGTTTAACTGTTTAAATATTTATAAAAAAATTCATTTTCTTACTTTACATTATATGAGAAATTATTCATGATATTGGTGATAAAATAAGTTTGATAATTATATATCAAACCAATTAATTGGGAAATTATGGGTATCTCATTTGAGAATAAGGACTATAATGGGGAGTGAAACTAGTTCAAAAACAAATATTGTCCATAATAATTGTCTTTTGATTGAACAATGACTAATGGTATGATAAAATGAATAGTGAATCCAATAAATTATGGCAGTTTTTAAAGTGGTCATGAACTAATTAAATTATTTTTCTATACATATTTACATTCCAAATACACATGTATTATAAATATTTTTTTCTCTCTTAGATCATGTTAATTGATTCCATCATGAATCAAGACTAATGGACAACATGTATTTATTCCATGACACAACATTTGGTTCTATGAATTTTTAGGTATGGATTTCAAATTTTTATATAGTTTTCTCATTTTCTTACTCTTAATTTATAATTATGTAATCATTGAGATATCCCTTTTTAGCATAACATATCATTTGTACTCACCCTTTCTTATGTTTTTTTGTAACACTCCCACCCCATAATCCTAGAGCCGGTGCATTAATTAAATAGATTTTTATGATTATAAATAATCAGAACCTAATGGTCCAATCAGTTTAGCTGTATTTGAAAATATATTTCATACATGAATCAGTCATTACAATTAAAAACATAAACTACATCATATATAATTATCTGATAATGTCATCATTAACCAAGATTAACTCTATATATCAATAATATATCCCTACTTGGTTTCCTAGGAATATAAAACATAATAAATGAGTGAGATCAAATGCTCACTAAGGGTACACAATATAGCAGAATCTATGAAAAATAAGCATAAAATTTTAAGTAGAGGTACAAAACTAAAACACAATCCTTTAAAAACATTATCTTCCGTATAATATGTAAAGAATAAATCAAAAATATTCATTTAATCATTCAAATAGATATTTTAATATCAAAATAATCACATGTTATATCAGTAACTACACTCATAATGAGGGATTTCATAATGTCAAACATCATAACCACTACTCCAATTCCTCATTTCGTAACCATAAATAAATATTATATAAAGGCCTTAGGCCAAGACACTAGTTTGTCTCATGATATATAACTATACCTTGAGGGTCTCTATTAGGCGTCTCCCATCACCTAATATTTCCAATACATTCCCCATATTAAAAACATTTAAACCTAACAGAAACACCGATATTAAAACTTGTATATGAAATGTCAATAAATTAACCATAAACCACGAATGGTATAAAAATATAACATCCATAGTAAAACATATCATTAACAGTTAAATACAATATGGATGATTGTATCATTATTAATAAATATAAATTAATAATAAAAAACAACAAATAATGTTTACATAGATGAAAATAATATAAAAAAATCATTAAAACAGTTTTAGAGAAATATCCATTTTTTACATTTAAAACAATAAAAGTCACAAATTTACACAAACCATATGCCCATGCCTTTCTCCCCCATGGAATTATTTTATAAGGTGGAATATTATACAATGTGTGCTCAATATTGGTCAAACCATTCACCAACCATGGAAACCCTCATTATCTAGGGTTGAATTGTTTTATATATACATATGCCACCAATACCCATTGCAGAAAACATAAAAATATCTAAATTTCTCCCAAATCACCCCTAAACAACACCCAACCAATGAATGATGTAAATAAGGGATGAAAAGTACCTGAAAATTCACAATAGGATGTCACAACCTCCCATCCATGGAATAATAATTTCATTATAAACAATTTCAAGAAGATTCCATATCATATAAATGAGTCCACTACAATACCATCATTGCATTGTGCTCTTATGTATTTCGTAACCCATAAACTTGATACCATAGAACACAACCCAATAGTATCACCCACTCACAATGTACCATTTTATCAAAATCGAATATCCTATATTTTTTCCGAGTCATAGCTAAAAGTGCGACAACATCAATATCACTTTATAACCGGATATGGATTTTCAAAATAATTCCACAACTATGATACATGGAAGAAATTATGTATCGATGTAAACTATTATGGAAGTGATTAATGGTAAGACACATTCACCCCATCATAGAAACAAATAAATTTACTAAAAACTACAATAAATAATCTCTTTCTTCCACATCCTTCAATAAATTATATGAGGAGAAACCATCGTAAAACTCTTAGTCAGTAACATAAAAATATAACTGTTTACAACGATGATCATCAGAAACATTATAATGGAATTTTTTCCCAAAAATAATTTGTTGAATCAAAAGAAAATTTAAGTTCATATATTAAACAATCAAAAGTCCAAACAAGGATGTTTATCAGATATTTAACCAATACAACAATATTTACAATTATATATTGGAATGGCCTCAAATGCATCCATTCTAATATCATACTGGTAACTATTTCCATACAAAAACTTAATCAATGATATATTTCCCTGCCAAGGTCCATCCATATCATTGAAAAACGCATGAAGAATATCCTCATGAATTAATATACCCCTATGTATTTGGATATACATATTTATAAGGTATTTCATACTTAAAAAAACAAGTGATATTATTGCTTTCTGAAGGCCTAAAAAACCAAGTGGTAAAAGAAGGATCTCCATCAGATACTGTAAAAGAGAGAACTTCATTAAAACAATAACTATAATTCAAATAGATAATTTTTGAACCTAAAATTTTATAATATTATGAATCTGTATAAAGATATACAATTTAGTCATCCTATCAATCACAACAAATATCATATTTTTCTTTTAAGTGTTTTGTTGTAACCGACCACAATTCCCTTGGAGAAATAACCCCACTTCCACGTAAAAATGGAAGTGTCTGAAAAAAACCCGGAAGGTATATGGTATATTTCCTTGAATAATTTTAATGTATAGTACATGAAAAATTTTAATGAGTTCGTATCTCATACCTAGCCACTATAACAATTGATTCAGTTAATATAACATTTTTTGTACCTTGGAGGACTTACATTAGTAATTATAGAATCCCCCCAACAGTGTTTTCCTAATAGATAACATCATAAAAACCCAATTTTGAAAAAAGTAAAACCATAATGGTGAATTAAAACATATAAAAGTTATACCCACCATTATAAGGACTCATAATGACACATAATCTATCATCAACATGCTTTTACTGAATAATCATCTTGAGAAGAGAATAAGACAACAGAACACTATCTAAGAAATCCTCAGTCACCATTTCTAAAACTCCAATAATAAAAATTGAAAAAATATCTATCAAGTTCAACTATACTGATGATTCATTCATGGATTGTGTAAAACGATCACTGATCAAGTCCTCAGAAAAGTCATTGCATTTTTCATTAGTATAGGAAATGTTAAAATCATAATAATTTACGTACTTCACCCAATTACAATAGATGATATTAAAATATTTTTTATATAATATATATATATATATTAGTATAATTATATCAAAATTCATGGTAAATATTTCTCTGAATTGAAAATTCCATAAACACATAAGTGTATGCATAATAGATGAATATTGAGGTCCATGTGTCAGTTAATACTTCTCATGGGGTCTATGATTCTGACATCCATAGTCGACCTTGCGATCACCTTGTATAACAAAAAATACCAAAACTGATCTTGATACATCATAAAAGATGAAATAGCTCAATTGTGCGTGATGAACAATCATCACTAGTAAATAATTAAAAATATGTTCCAACTCAACAAATGAACATTAAAATTTTGATACTAAAAAATAATTACTCTCGTTTGAGTGATAACAGTCGTTGAGGATGACAAAATTATGAAATATTTTTTAAACAATAAATAATTCATAGATAAACACAATATTCTCCCAATATTTATGATTTTTTGGGTTTCACTGATTTTATAATTTATTTTACCTTTTAAGGCTCAACTGAGATACCACAAATCAAGATCATGTGTCCCATGTACATGACTTCCAGAATGTAAAAATAAAATTTCTATTATATGGAATAAATTCATCTATTAACTAATAATTTGAGGATTAATTTAAAATAAAGTGCATGATACCCTCAGACAAAGAGTAATATTGTATGTCATCAACAAATACAACTATAATCATATCACAATTATATTGGAAGATCTTTTTTATCAAATATATAAAGACTTCCTGAGATCTGGTTCAATCAAATGGCCTTAATATATACTTATAATGATCATAAATACTCCTAAATATGGTTTTATGAATTATTAACTATTCTAATCAGAAATGGTTATAACTAAAGAGTATATCAATCTTCGATAAACACATCACCCCAATCACCTAGTCAAATCTATCATCAAACCGAGGAAATATATATTTGTTTTCTTTATAATAACTCAATTTAGTTTTCCATTATCAATAGATATGTGAAGTGTTCAATAAAATATCATTGAAAATTTAATATGTTCTAGACAAGGTGAAACACTAAGGTGAATAAAGGCTTTTAATAATAGATCGTCCAATTGAGTATTCAACTCATTCAATTAATCTCATTCCATGTGGTTTGAAGGTAGAGATACAAGGTAGGGTGTGAGATAGAAATCCCAGTATGATCTCACTATATGTTTCATAAATTTTTATATAATTATAAACTAAATAATTCTATTAATATTTATAATAAAGGGAGTTTCATTAGACATCCTTTTCAAATTTAAAAAAATCTTTTTTTCAAATATTGGAAACAATTCACTCTTGGTTTAAATAATCATTTCATATTAAATAGTTTATATAAATCTACTGTAATGCATAATGTAGTTTTATAATAAAAGGCTTTTATATCAATATCATCACAACAAGAACTATAGACATATGCCCTGTGGTTTGGTAGTTTCTAGTTATTAGATCCACACATTCTTATGTTGGTGAGAATTAAAATGTGTGTATACATGTTCCTCAAGATCAACCCAAATAATCCCTTTCAACAACCCATAATAGTTAATATCTTCCTAACAGGTTTGTTTTTGGTGTTTACATTGTCATTCAATTAATATAAAATATTTATACCATAATTAATGTACCATTTAAACTACTAAATACCTAATCGATCTTTTTCTCAATCAATCAATAAATTGAAAAATTAAATTTTTTTCATTTAAAATAAATAAATATTGAAATTCAATTCCAAAAATTACCTTTTCAAAAAGAAAATTAAATTTCAAACACAAAAAAATTATTTTTCGTTAATTAATTCCATAATAAATCAATCATTTTTTAATCATGTAAATTTAATACATTTTTTAAAATCAATTATTAAATCATTTATTAAATTACATCGATTTCAATTCACCCACAAAATCCAATTTCTATTGGTAATAAGGGTTTTACAAAAAATTAATATCCAATTAAAATTATAATTCCAATCATATCAAATTCGGGTTTAACAAAAAAATTGAATAAATTTAAATAAAATCATAAAAATGAAGGTTTAATTATATAGATTCATTTAAAATGGAACCATCTACCTTCCTCATTGAGATAACATATAACCAACACCCATTACTGTATTTTCCAAAGTATAATAATGGAAATATAGATATAGAAATGAAACCTAGAATCAAGATGAATATACAATGAGATTAGATACATCATCAAAACAATGATCTAGAACTATCTAAGGAGAAGATAAAAAGTTAGAATGAGAATGAACATGATATTAGAATCACTTATAGAAGATGGATCAAATGACATCCTCTATGAATTAGTCCACTAAATAAATGGTTTATATTGGAAAAAAGGTTTCTTTGAGAGACATTATAAACTATTCAATTGAGTTAGGCTATGTTCTGGGCAAGAAAGGTTCTAAAAAGGGGTTCCAAATTTTTTTATAAAAAATTAAGAATAAAAATTCATTTGTGCATGGTTACCAGGGATATACTGTATTGTTAAAAAAACATTAAACCCCAACCATTCCCCATTAGATGAATTGTCCAAGGGGAATTATTTTTTAGTCCACGATGAAATCATGTATACTCTAACTATCCATGTTTGAAAGGTTTTCAATGTAGAGATAAATGGTTTTGGAATACCATAAACCATCCATTTACAGCCCATAAAACTCCAAAATTTCCACCAAAGAAGACCTAAATAAGATCCAAACAAATAATGATCAATAAAAGGGTCTATGAGTACATGAAAACTAGTAATATGATTCTATATACCTTTTTACAGTTCATTTTAGATTGATGTACCGTATAACACACACTATGAAGCATTTATTTTGTTAGTGGAATGTAAAATATTAAATACTAGGGTGTTAAAAAAATTCTTCTTGAGGATGACGTGGTAATTATTTTTTTTAGAATGACTATTTTATTTTCATGATCATAGTCATGCCATAGAAAATAGAGAAAGGTGAATGGTAAAGGCTTGAATGAAACGTCCTTTGATTAATTTCAATTCCATTGGATGTGATATTTCCTAGAACATCCCATTTTTGAAAAAATAAAATATCACTTGAATAATTTTTTTTGAATGTATTTATAAGAAAAACTCAAAGATGAATTGTGTGTTTATGATATAGATGTTATTTATCATGAGTTTGTTAGAGGTAATATTAATGGATGATAAGTATAATGAAATTAACAATATTTTATATTTATCTCAAATATGATAATCTAATGATTGTAAATGTTTTATGGGAAATGTTTTTGTCATCCCAATAAATGTCATGCTGCATAGTGGTATGTACTATAAATATGATTTGAAATATATAATTTATTATTAAGATTTCATAAGTCATGTAATGAGTATTATTTCTCGATATATTATCTGTAAATAAATATTCAATTAATAGCATGCCTAAAATTCCAAAAATAAATTTAAAAAACCATGATATGTTTTATACATTAAAATTACAATTAATACCAATCCATTCAATTAAAATGTACAAATAAGAGTAAAATAATTCATATTTGTTAAATGAAAAGAATGAATTATTTTAATACTAATTAAATCTAATTACTATAGATAAAATATAAATGAAATCATATTATTTCTGCACAATTTATTTTTATTAAATTGGTTGGTTATCAGAAAAAAATAATGTATATTAAGGTTTATTAAGAAATATATATTGATAATACGAATAATAAATAACAAATGAATTTATTTGTAAATTAAAGGAAATAAGAATGATGAGTAGTTGTTATTTTAAAAAGAAAATCCCATAATATGTTTAGTTTTCAATAATATTTTATAATATATTTAAATAATTATTTCCAAAATATTACAAATATAATTTGGAAAAACTCAAAAAGAAATTTTAATAATCATAATAATATTATATTAAGAAGGATTTTGGTATTTTTATGAATCATTTTTATTCGGGTTAATAATAAAAAAATATTGTCTTGCAAATTATAAGAATTTTATGATATTATTATAATATAAAGATGAATTTTTAATTTATGAAACATTTTTTAACGAATAAATATTTATTTTATAACAAAAATTATGATATTAAAAAAAATTCAAAATTCATAATGCCATATTTTACAGTTTATATTATTTTTTATATTATTCCTGAAATTTTTTTAATACATTTAATATTCTGCATTATAATATTAATTATTATCTTCTTAAAAATTGAATAAAAAAATATCGATATAAAATTAATATTAATTAAATCCAAATTAAATGATAATGACCATTTTGTTTCTTTTCATAAAGGATTAATTACCACAGTTAAAACTAGACATTTTGGTGATAACTAAATTGATTAAAATGTGTTTCATAAGTGGTAAGGGCTTAAAAAATTAAAAAAATTCCTAATTCTGTGGTGTAGGCGATGATCATCCATATATATTATCCGCTCCATTATTTTTCAATTTTTGTACACATTCCATCATACTGAAATTCCAATTTTAAAACATTATTTGTATTTTTTTTAATTCCACCCCTATTAACATATTAAAGGGGATGTCATCTCCTCACATCACCTTAGTCAAAAAACCCATAAGTTGAGCCTAATATTTTCCGAATCCTCTAATAAACACTAATATTTACATTAATTAGGATATTTTCATCTCAAAATTGCAACCACAAAACAGTTTTCTCCTCTTAACAAAAGATATAATCAAAGAAGATCGGAACAACTTCCAAACATATCGTTGTCATTTTTGATAATTTATTTGATTTCCCACATCGTAAAATTTAATATTACAATATTAAAATTATAAAATAATTATCATGATTATAATTCTATGTTATTATGATCATGGAACAAGTCTGAACCACCATACATTAAAAAATTGAATAGTGTCTTATGCGAGCTATCAATTCAATGACAATTGATTTTTTGTTTTCCTTTATAATATCAAATGTATGGTCCTAATATGTAACTTAATATATAATTATAATATTACTGAGATATATTTTATACTTAAATTATATTAAATATTATATTATTCAAGGATCTATGGAATGTGAAATCATCATTCATGTCAATGTCTTGACTAAAGTCTAATGTGATGAATGATTTTAATTTTTTATTTCATCACCACCTTACAATGATGGTAATAAAAATGTTTTTAAAGGTAAGATACTATTTGTATGATATCGTTAATATTATGTTGTAAAAAATTATAGAACATATTAAAAATTGATCAGTAAATAATTATTATGAAATCAATCATTTAAAGAATGTATAGTAAGAAGAAAATTATTAATTCATATTTTTTAACATTTACTTATCCATTAATTTTTCATAAATATAATCTATAATTACGATATTCAACTTAAATGAATCCTAAATTATATTATTATAAAATTGGGTAATTATACATTAACAAAAAACCCCACATAATCATCGATAATCATGGCATGTTCATGTTTAGGGTTAGTTTACCATTAAAACCCTGAATTTTTTAGAATTGTATTCAAATGAATATATACTCTTTTATATTTTGAATTATATGAAACACTTAATTTATCTTTCATTACATGTAACACAAAATTTAGACATAACATGATATACTATTAAAATATTAATATTTAATAATATAGTTCTTCCTAGCCATATGAGTGCTGATTATCAATAAGAATAGAAAAATTATAATAATATTTGGTTTAAATATGTATATAAAATTAATTATTTTTCAACATATTAATTATGATGGAATAAATAAATTATTTATTAATAATTGAAATTATTCATTGAGGAACTACATTCATGGAAAAAACTATGTTTTATACGAATGATATAAAACAAAAAAATTTGGAATGATTTAAATTAAATAAATAAATTTATTATTTTAAATTATATTTTAAACATTAATATTATGTTTTATATAAATAATATTTATTAATAAATACAATTTTATACTTAAAAATAGTATTTTCCTGAAAATAATTTTTTTTGATTCCTTCAATCCTAGATAAACATTAATTGTAAATTATTTATAAATGTATTTTGAATAACAAAAATAATTTTTAAAATAAATATTTCAAAATTTAATTAGATTTAAATTTAGATAATTATCTCTGAAGATAAATTTCATAATGAATAGTGACAAATACTTGTTTCATTATGAATTTGTGTTTATTTTGAATCATTAAAAAATTGTTTTAATATGGGTTTAGAAGTTGAATTTGTTAAATTATATATATATATATATGTATATTAATTAAATTAAATTTATCTGAATTAATTTAATATTTAATTTTTATATAAAAACGTTTTAAACATTGGACCATTTCGTTTTTGAAAATCAACTTTCTCATCCTAAATACGAGATTAATTTATATTAAATATTACCACTTCTGTGAATGGAATTTGGAAAATTGGATTCTATATTTGGAATCACCATAATTATTATTACATAATAATATAAAATAAATATTTTAACATAATTTACAGTAAAAAACATAAAAACTAATTACTACTGTTAAGTTGAGAATGGGTTTACTTAGTTTTAAATAAAAGGAAAAGTAGAAGAATAACCTCCAAAATTTTTAATAACTACTATATATAATTCTTCCTTCCATATAACATAGGAAGTTTTATATTTTCTATTTATTTTTTCCATCATGATTTTGAAAAACAAGGGCATAACTTTTTCTCTTCAAAAATTACATGTGTTCCATTAATATAACTTATAAGAGGCTACCCCTTCTCCTCCCTTATTCACATTTTCGACCCCATAATTTTATTTTGATGAAATAAAACTATATTAATTTTTATAATAGACACAAAATATAATACAATCTTTCATAACACACTAATGATTTTTTTCGATAGCATGTGTTACATGAAAATACATTTTTATATAATTTAAATGAGACGTGACAAATTTTCCCATTATAAAAGAGATTATAAATTGGAAGGTATGAATTGTATTAATGTTACTATGATATATATATATAGTACTAAATATATATTATCATAATATATTTATTAATTAATTACTAAATTTTTACTATTGTTATTTTTTCGTCAACTAAATGTTTTCCTCAAAAAATATGATATTTTTAATTCTATTGAGGAAAAAATTTATTAATTTCTTTTTAAAATTGAAAAATTTATTTTATAAGGTTAAGTTAATTTTTGGATTCATAAAATAACATTTTATATTTGATAAATTTTTAGGAAGTTTTATAAAATATTGATTTTTTATGGAATTGAGAAAATACTGAATTTTCAAGAAGCCTTTTATTTTAAATAAATTAAATTATATTGATTTAAAAAAATGTTATTAAATTCTTAATATTAACATATTCTTATATTTATTTAATTTATTCCGTTTAACCAAATTTATATTGATTTTTAGTTATAGTTTTTTTGCCTAAAACCCTATTTTTCAAAAAAAATAAATAATGTTTGACAATTTTAATTTTTTAAAATTATAAAAGATTTTTAGAATTTAAATGAAATTTGTAAATAATTTATAACATTATATATTAATTTATATTACTAGAATAATTTTTAATAGTAACAATTTAAATATAAATTCATCTTTGTAATAAAAAATACTATATTTCAAAAATGTGCTCTCCACCATGTATGAATGAATAAAATTAAATTAAAATTTTACAGTTCTATGTATTGAATTTGAAAAAATAGATTCCATATATATAATAATTATAATATTTAATATTTAATTTGTTTAACTTATTTTTTGGCCAACATTATTATTTAATAGTGTGAAAAAAATAACTAGGGGTAAGGTAAAAATAGACTTACATGGGTGTAACCTATTATAACAATAATGAAAATGATGAAAAATATTAAATTAATTTTACCAAAATTGACTATTTTAATATTTTACATTGATATATATTATATATTCTTATTTAATTCCCCATTCCTTTGAATATGAACCATATAATAAGTTATGTATAGAAAAAGATAAAAAAGAACACTTCTCTTCTCAATATATTTTATAAATCATTGGATTAGTGGAAAAACAGAAGTTCAATTATAGATATTAATTTTAAATATAATTTTTTTTATCATAATAATGTATCTTTAATTTTTGAGATGTAATAATTACATACAATTCTTACGAAATACCAACACAATAATTTTTAGATAGTAATTAAATGATATAAATGAGTCAATAAATATTATTAGTTAAATTAATTGAATAAATTATTAGGTAAAATAAAATTTCATGATTAATATATAGTTTTAAATATTTTTTTATCATAATATATTATAATTGGTTAATTGTTTGTATATTTTTAAATTGAAATTCAATGAATAATTCCAAATTGACATTAATGTTACTTTATATTAAATTATATTGTATCTAATAGTTTAAATACACTGAAAACCCTATATTCTACCAAGTTATTTTTAAATATTTATATATATCAAATATTTCCCTTTAGGGAAAATTTTTTATTTTATAATTGATATATTCACCCATATTATGTTAATGAATTTATGTTTGTGTGATTATGGTGAAAGCAGTTTTTTCACATCTAGTGTTCTTGTGTTATAACTAATCTTCAAAAAAATTAATATTTCAGTTTGATAAATTTAATGTTAAATTTATAAATAGTTATTATAATGTTCATAATAATTATCTCTTTAATTTAGTCTGAAATGATAAATTATCTAGGTTTTCAATCAAGTTACTATTGTGCAAACCAAATATAATTAAAACAATGAAACATATATGTTATGGGAAAAGTGATTAAAACAAGTGTTTCATGTTTTATTGGATGTTTTTCATTAATATATCATCCTTAAAAACCATTTATTATCTATTTTGAGAAACATAGGTAATTTGGACCCACCCCTAATAGTGAATACTCTTATGTATTTACAAGAATGCCACTCCTCCTTAGATGAAAAACGGTAATCAATTCCCTCACTTATTGACACCTCTCAAGCCATTTAGATCATCTATAACACAGAATTATCACTTCCAAAATTCCATCCCTTCATTTATAATGAAATATTTTGGTAATAAATCCATCCATTCATGGAATTAGAGCAAACCAAATAAGGATGCCTGAATAGGAGGTAATGTTCTTCAACGAGTGTCATAATTTTACTTATTTATCATACTCCTATAAATATAATTTTTAAATACTGAAAGAAGGAATAATATATATTACCTATAATGTTATTTTTATGTATATATTATGATTAAAAGAACACAAAATTCCCAAAATGGTTTATGAAATCATCATTCTTGTTTACAGCGGACTGCCACCTCACGAAATGATGTGATTCAATTTTTGCATTACCACGTATCATGGGTGGGAATGATTATTGATGTTGATATTATAAATTATATTTATAACATAATTATACCACATTAGTCATTATATATTATATTTTATTTTTATATTCCATACCTTGGGGGATTGGATAACATCCGCCAGGTTTACTATAGATTACCGCTTCACATTGTTTTATAACACTTTTTTCAATAACACATTACATAGAAGTTAATATATGTAAATATAACAAATATATGTGAAATAAATGATTTTTTTATGTAATTAATGTTAGCATAGTCATTATTTACATATAATATATCTATTTTATTTTTTACTTTTTAACTCACTGGAAAAAAAAGATAACCTAGTTTGGGGAAGGGTTGGCTATTGTCCCCTCAAAATAATGTTATTATTTTTTTCACCATCACATTAATAAAATTATACATACATATAATATATTAATATTTTATTTATTATACTATTATATATCTTGAATTATAAAAATTTACCTACTTTTTTTCCATAAAAATCATTTAAAATTGGAAAAGTTACGTAAGAGTATGTATGACCTACCATCTACATGATTGTAACATTAGTTCATTTTTTATAACCATAATTAATGATGTAATTTAAAATATTAATTTTTTATAAATATAATATTTATTTCATTTATTTTATTCTGTATATTTTTAAATAGTGTCCACTTTTACCTTATTCAACCCACGTATGTCTTTTTTGACACCCAAGCCGAATATAGTCAGAACATCTGATGTAAATGTAATAGCTTAAATAATAACATATTAGAATATAATTAGTACAATAAAACTAATTAATAACATTAAAAATAATATAAAACAATTAAATAATAAATATAATTTTATTACTTATGATGATAATGGACAAGTATGATGAATCAAACTCAGGGTAAGAGTTTTATATCTTCTCAGTTTTTTATAAGAGATATATTCTATATTGACCACTTTTTTTTGTGAATATAAATACCTTTAATTTATTTTATGAATAATTATTTCACATTTATTGGGATTTTAATAAATATTTTATGATCAATCATTCATGTGGTTTTCACTTTCAATGATACCAAAGGGGTAATGGCTGTTTGTCTCAATTTACATTATCTATGAATTATGTTTGGTTATAACCTATATAATATTATGAGGATTATATACATACAAATTTACATATATTATAATTAATTCATTCATTCTCATAATATTTTATCCTTAATTCAATGTAATAATTTCATGGGTCTTACGATTCAATAATAAATAATTGATAATTGTTATATGTTACAATATCATACTTTATCAGGATTATTTATGATTATTCATCCAATGATGTCATCATATATTCCACATCTCACTAAACATAATTATTTCCGTATAATTTTTCTATTCAAGAATTTTATAGTAAATATTACCTTTTCCAACTTTTATTAATTATAAATATCAATAAAATTCTATAAAGAATATATGACATTATTTATCTCTTCAATAAAGAATCTGTTTTAATCCAAAATAATGTATTCCAATAATGTTTTCAAAACAGATTAAAACCATTCTAAAATTATTTAACAATAGGATTGTACCCATTTTAAAAAAAAATCAAAGGAATTTTATTTATTTTATTAACCAATTTTTGTAGGATTTTATCAAAAAGTGTGACTGAAACATTATAGTTGTATTCTAGATAAGAAAGGCTCCTAAATTATTATATTTAAAAAAGAAAAATATTTTCTCAGATGTATGTAATTACCCATTATTATGACCATCTTCTCATTTAATTATCCTAAAAAATATATGATATAATTTTCAATGAAAACATTTTAAAAAAGTATTTAAAGTGAAAAAGTTTTTAAAAATTTTCTATGTTTTAAATAGTGATTTTCAGAATGGAAATGATATTTTCATAAATAATTGTTTTATTTTTATTTAAATAATATTCTCAATCATAAATATCTACAACACTTATTAAGAATTATCCTACACCCTTGATATTTGTTATTGATAGTGCCCTCATTATTTTTCAAGATGGAACAATATAGTTTCTAATAGATTGTTCGGAAACCATTTTCACTTCCACTATTTAATCTTTTCTCAAAGATATTTTTATGGAACCCATTTCATTTCCTTATTTTAATCCTTTTTAAAATATGTTGACATAAAAATCATTTAATTTCTAAGGAATAATCAATTTATAAGTGAAATAATTATTGTTTATACGAGTTTAAGTATGAAATTAAATCAATATGTACATTATTTATATAGTGGTTTATAGAACTCATCAGTGGTTTATTATTATAAATGTGTAATATAAAGGAATTAAACTAATCAATTTCCTAGGGTAAATATCCTTTGGATAATCAACAAGGTAGTATAGGTAATGGTTTTTCATGACAGAGAGACTAAAAATTCCATATGAAATGAAAGAGGTATTATTAAATAATATGAATTATCCTAGTTAGAGGTTTGATAATGATTTAAAATTATTGAAGTTTTATGTATTTTATTTCATGAATAGTGATATATATATGGATTGTTTTGTATAAATATTTCATTTGTTATTTTCATGAATACATTCAATGGTCATGATATACTATGAATTGGATTTTTTCATGTGCTGATATATCATGGAAAACACATGATTAAATGACATAAAGACATTAATATGTTATTGATGTTGAGATAATAATGTTGGGATAAAGAGAAGATTAATATAGATAATATAAATTAGTTATTGTTTAATACCATGGAACTGAATAATGATTTTTTTGAAATTTTTGTTTCTTATATCATTGATTTAGTTTACGTCATTGTATGGATTTAAGGAACATTCCAAATAAAATGTGTTTTATTTATGAATTCAGAAAAAATGAATGTTTTATTTAATTATTCTAAAATATGGGTTTTACCATTATAAAAGAGAATAAAATATTAAGGTATTAACATGTTTGATATGTGATAATTAAGGCATACTTAATTTTGTTGGAAATAATTAAAAGTTCATTTTGAAAATTTTGTGTCTTTGTTGGCAAATTAATGGATTTTTATATTTTGGTATGGTTATAAGGTTAACCATTTATAGAACTTTTTATGTTGGACCATTGATTAATGAATTAGAAAATAATGTATTATGTCACTATTTTATGATTTATCCATATTAGATAACCAGTTTAAATGATTTTTTATGATGATAATAGAAATAGAATGAATTTCTCATCATTCTATGGTTGATCTTGTGATCCTGTAGTGCATTATGAATAAAAAATTGATATTCATTTCTCAGAGAAATAATTAAAGATGAAAATGTTCACATCACATACAAAGTATGAAATTGTGAATATGATATAAAGGAATGTCATGACCTAGGTATATTAGTCACATATAAATTAATAATTGTATCGAGATGGTATTTAATCACTTGGAACATCCAAATAACTTTCCGGGGTTAATGATGTGTTCCACGTATCTCTCACAAGGATGTTCATAACTGATCCATCACATGTAGAAAACATATAAGTAATACCACTAGAGAATAATAATTTTCGTAAGGAATATTCCATTAAGGCTCCAAATCATAATAAAAGAGTACAAAAAAGAAATACCACCAACCTACTAAATGTGTTGTGAAAAAACAACATATTAAAAATGTTACATGGGAACCTATGATTGTAATACGATAGAATGTATTCTCAATTATTGGTACCAAATTAAAGAAATTCTAATGAGAAATTTATTTTTAGGTGGTAGAATATATCAACACGATATTTGGAAAAATAATTCTCTCGTATAAATTTTGTGTTATTAATTATTTGTGCTACAAACAACAATTAGATTAATTTCCTTACTATAATGAGTTAAGACAAAATATTAAATATAAATGAAAAATTAACAGTTATTTTTATAGTCATTGTATTAGTGTTGGAGTGGTGGTCATGATTAATGTTTACTAAATTTTAAAAATTGATGGTATACAAAATAATTTAAAAATAATTCTTTGGTGACATATAAATTCTAAATAAAAATGAAATATTATTTTAAAATAAAAGAAACATTTTTTTATAAAATATTTTTATGCACATAAACACATTTTTCCACAATATATTAAAAAAATATTTTTAAATGAATTTACCGAAATTTACATATAACAAATTTATTCAAAAAATTATAATTTATCTTATTCCTTTTATGGACATGATATATGAAAAAAAATTATTTGTACTCCTAAAATTATATTAGTGTAGATTGATGTTTTCTCTATTTTGAGAATTTATTTTAATGTTTTTTTATTTTAAATTTAGAAATATTATTTCATATAATTTAATTAATTATTAAAATCAACTTTTAAAAATTATCTTAGGTTGACTATTTTATAATTTTCTATGAAGACAAGTCTTTTGGGAAATAGTGAAAAATAATGGGTTTTGTTATGAATTGTATGTTTTTTATCCAATCTAACAACAAAATGATTTTATATATATGTTTTTAAAATTACGATTTGATCAATTTTATATATATTAATTCATAGTAGGTAATTGTATATAATTTCATGTTAAATTTTTATATAAAAAACATTTTATAATTTTGATAATTTCTCTTTGGAAAACCGTATTCTTGATGCATATATGGGATTAACATTATATTATTTTTTCTCACATATGTGAATTAAATGATGAAAATTGTATTAAATATTTTTTATTAGAATAATTATTATTATAAAATATATTCATTATAATTTTTCAATATAATTAATTTAAATTAATATAAATTTTAATTACTGTGGTTAAGGTGAAATTTTGATTACCAGTTAGTTTAAATAAAATTATTTTAGATATAATGATGATGAATCATTTACGATAGAAATTGATTTGATATATATCATCCATATGACCTATAATATTCATTTAATGACTATGTTTAATACTTTTGTAATGTGGATAATGTGGGTATGACATTATTTTAAATTAATTACATGTGGGCCACTCGCGTCACATATATAACGTGTCCCATTATACTATTATATTCACTCAAAAAACAAAAATGGATCAAGAAATTACTAAAAAACTAAATTTAGAAATTATCTTCTATGATCCTTGAATATTATTTTGTTCATTAAGAAAACCTAGGATGGATTTTGGTGCAAACCAAAATAAAATTTCTAAAGAAGATGTAATGTCCCAAAATGAGTGTTTTATTATATTTCATCCTAAAATATTTTCAATTATGTTTAATATAACATGGTATAATATCCTCAAAATATTCAATATCATTATATTTTATTATATTAACAGAATATCCTAAATCATTATCCTCTTACATCAGATTGATTATGAAATCATTCTTTGACTATGTAGATGACTACCACATCGTGAAAGGTGTAATTTGTATTTTCATTAACAACTATATTAGATGGAAATAATTATTTATTAAATTTTTATATGTGATATTTATTATATCATTATACTATGGTAATTATTATATGTCATATAACTTTTAAAATTTCATTATGTGGGGATATGATAATCTCGATTATGAGTACAATAGACTACTGCCTCGTGAAGCGATGTTCTTCACTCACGATTTTTTATATAAGGTAAGAAGGATGACTTTACTGATAACATGGGATATATTTGATATAAAATTATTATGTATGTGAATTATATTGTTTAATTTTATTTCTTTCAATTCGTTTATAAAATGGAAACAATATTCATGCGTACATATGAATTACCATCTCGATGAAATGTGTATTTCATTTTCTATATAAAAGTTTTATGTATTAGTATAAATATATATATATATATAAACATAATATCTTTGATATTTATATCATGTCTAAAAATAATGATATTATATATCAATGATTAAAGTAAGAGGAACAAATATATCAAAACATACAAAAAAAGTAGTCATTTCCCAAACCAAGACATTAACACACATTTGTTTTTAAATTGGTAATAAAAGGAATTAAGTAATTCATATATTATAAATCATTTATACATAATGTTATTAAATATAAGTATAATAATCATTTATTAATTATACATAGTGTTTGAATTTGTATGATGGAATTTGACACTCAATGCAAAAAATATCCAACTCACTCTTTTTTTCTACGAAACACGTGCCATTTAAACCATTTATAATTTATGTTGTCTATATACATACCATGAATTAATTTTTTTAACTAAAGATTTTGGTATTTAAATATCCATTTTATTATCTCTATATAAAATGAATAATGGGAGAAGATTTACTATATATGTAAGGAAATTTTGTCACAATTTTCATTCTTTGAGACATTTGTTATGTCACGCACCAATATTCTTTTATGAGTTCTAAAAAATAACAATTTGATTTATAATATAATTAAAATATGTATTATCATCTTATTATATTATTCATTCAATTTTATAATTTCATTAGGGTTTTGATTCAATGGTACCAATGTGGTTTTGGTTTTATATGACAATGTCATCGTTTAATGAGATTGTTTATGATTATTATTCTAATAATGATATCTTCACATATATGTCTCATGAAAATATTTTAATTTAGTGTCCTATAGTTATGTTTTGAGAAAAAACGTTTTCCATTAATTATCACCACTTTATGTACTCATTTTTTCTATAAAACTTTTTAAATAAACCTGAATTTATTATTCTCTTATGTTGATTTCTTTTTAAAATAACTTTTTAAATAATTTCATGAAAACAAATTGGTAAAAAATAAAAAAGTAATTTATTAATTACATTTTGACCCATATTTGAATTTTTTAAAAAATAATGTAATAATAATTTATTTTCCAAACAATGCTCATTTAGATTTTAACACAAATGTGAATTGAATAATTATTTTAACATGTATGACTTGTACCTTATTTCCTCCTGTCATCACCAACTCATTGTTTCAAAAATTACTATACATAAATCCAAGGTTATTTCCTAATTAATGGAATTTATAAAAAATTAACATTTTTATATTTTTTAAATTGTTGAAATGATATTTTTCTAAATAAAAGATATAAATTTTTTATTAAGATTACTTTATAGGTATTGTATGTTATAATCTAAGAAATAGATTTTGTACATGTATTTTATATTGAAAATATATTTTTTAAATTAGAAATATTATTTTCCTCACTAAAAGTTCCCAGTTATTTTTCTTTCATATTACTTTTCCATTTTAACTTGAAATCCTTGTTTTGCTACATAATCATTATTAGCGATATGATCCAATGATACCATTTATATTTATTGATCTTAATTTATTATGATTATAATGGAAATATGTTTTTGAAAGACACTTCCGTCCATAGGTTATAATAAATGATAATCTTATGAAACTACTCCCCTATTGCATGGAAATAATATGATGAATGTATTATATTGTTGTGGCTTAAAAAATGTATATACTATTTGATTGGTGGGACCAATATCTTCTTCTAATGCATTATGTAAATATTTATATCTCATGAGTGAATATGTTATGCACAACCCGGATTACATGTTCACAATGTTATTTGCGACCCTATTTACAAGATTCCAATGTTATGAATAATCCTGATTATAAGTTCATAGTGTTATATGTGTTACATTCTTAACTTTCATTAATATTGTTAATGGACAGGGTTACACATCTATAAGTTTATAAGATAGTCAGATTTCATGTTCTCAACATGGTGATTGAACCTTCTCAAATTAAGCATGTTCACACTGTTATAAGATTATGTGTACGCCACAAATTTATGACTTATGAAATTGGTAATATCTCACAATTCATGTTTTTTAATTCATTTTCATTCATTGTGTATTAACAACTAGGATTTATATCATGACACATGTTTATGATCTCGGATATGCATGGAATAGTTTTCAAATGTTATTCTCATGTTATCATAACCTTAATCCCATGATATTGTGATATATCCTTTATTTACCATTATTTAAAATCTAATATAACACTTTATTATATTTTATTGTCATAGGTTTTTATTTTAGGTATTATGTACTATTTGTCTAGGTAAAATTATATTTGTTAGGAAATAATTGGGATATGATGTAGTTCAATTCTCGACTAGTTGTTTATGAGTCCATGTTAGTAAAGGTACTAAACCTAAATGAATTTGATAAAGATCATTAATTTAAGTAATAAATATTTGTATACTAATTTTTAATATTTATAAATGAGTATTTTACAGTCGCTACAAGACTGACCACAAAATCGATGATATGAAATTATACCATTGATTATTATAAATAACCATTATTGTAAGAACATAGATTATCATTTCAGTTTTGGATCATGATTTGGTGTGTTTTTGAGAAAAAAGGGAGTTTTGTAAATTTTATAAGTACACACCATCAACCCAATGACCGCATACAATGATGTCTCGATAATATAACTGCTGAGACATTGCTATATGGGGTGGTGTGGGAGACCACTAATGTTGAGGTATGGTGCTAGTATATATATTCCTTATTCATTAGTAGTACACCCCATGTAATTTTCTTTTTATTTGTTTAATCACACCACGAATTTATAAAATCCCCAGATTCATCATCTTTTGGCTTATTTCATCTAGGAGTGGCCATGATCGATGAATCTTCTCCGAGCCTCCATTTCTCCGTTCTGGGTCTGATTCAGACTTCGGTGGGTGTGTTGGAATCACCTCGGTGAGTTCTTCCTTCATCTATAGCCTCTCATTCTGATTCCTTCTCTCACATGAGTTATTCAAGGTTGAATTTTGTTATTGTTTTTGTAGATGTACATCATTCTAGTATGATTTAAGGGACGATATTTAAGTGTTTTATTCGTACAATGTCAAGGTAGGTGTTTTTTTCCTTTCATTATTTTTCCATGAGTTTATATTCCAAGGTGTCATTTACCCATGTTTTGCATATTTCGAGTTATAGAAATTGAACCATGATTTATCTTCCTTATATTGATTATTGGACACATGATTTTCTATGTGGAATTTTGTGAAATTGAATGTTTAAGGAACACCCCATGGGTGTGTTTACATGTTTGAATGTTCGGGCCGTTTGGTCCTAGTGGCCTATGAGGGAGACCTTGTTTCCTTGCCGTTCATGATATGATGGAACTGATTTCCTTTTTTCTCATTGAATGCTTGCGATATGAATTTCTATTTTTCCATTTTATATTTGATATTAAATTGTAATTTTGATATGATATATGCACGATTTAATTACATAGGGATGTGAGAACCTACAATAGATAGACTATAGTGGGAATTGACATTGAGTGCTTCCTTTGAGTGTCTGTTATATATCAAGATTCAAGACTATGTTGGGGTATTAACTTTGAGTGCTCTCTCAGAGTGTCTATAGTTTACATTATTATAACAAAAGGGGAACTGCGGTTGAGTGCTTCCCATAGATATTTTGTAGTTATTGTTGAAAGACCATAGGGGGAATTGACAGTGAGTTCTTGCTCAGAGTGGCTTTGCAATTTTATTGCATTACATGGATATAAGGGATAGACTGTGTGTGCTACCTAGAGGTTTGAAATAAATACTGAATGTTTGTGATGCATCTACCATTCCAAAGAACATGCTTGGTTTCGATCTTATTAGGTAGTCTTCTGAAATACCAGTATTGATACATACTTGGTTAAATAATTAACATTTAGTGCTAAATAGTGTAAACAAAAACCATATAATTGTATAATTTTGGTTAATCCTAGTTATTTTCTACATTTCCATTATTACTTAATCTAAATACTCAATTACAGTTATGCACATATCATGTGGTGGTTTCCAACTGGGATTCGTCTCATACCCTGTTTAGGTCATGTTTTTGGACCCAAAATGATTATATGGTTCCACATGTAGATAAAGGAAAGCACCCTTCTTCCATAGTTACATGATTGGAAAGATAGAGTTGGAGAGCATAGGGCTATACTGAGGCTTGCGATGCTGATGAAGAATTTTTTATTCCATACATTGGTTTAGTAATGTATTTCTAGAATTGAGATTTTTTTGGATAATTTCATATACATATGTGACATGCAATATTTATATATGTTCTCCAATTGTTATTTACATTCAATATTCGGTTGTTTACTTGTTGTATGATATTTATCATTTGCTAATTTACAATTTTTTTCAACTATTTTACTTCACCAATAACTGAAAATGTTCCCCACTATCACACCCAAGTCCCATCATACTAGTCAGTTGCCTCTCAAGTTCGGGGAAATGTGCATGACACAATGTGACCATCCAAGTTTGGCGCACCGTTGGAAGGCACCTGGAACTGGGAAATTACAAAGTGTTATCAAAAGGGGTTATTTTCTACTTTGGGTTTTTTTTGGAACCTTTAATTAGTTATATTAAGGAATAAATAGATGGTAATAAGACGTTCCTAGGAGTAGGTAACCCATGTACAAGGAAAATCTAATTTACCTCTATTATTACAATTTTTCTTTTTTTGTTATTATTATAGTTGATTTGATTCCATCGTTGGGTGATTAACATGATTTTTACTATTATGATTTATATCATTGAGATTATATTTTTGTTTCAAACCAATTATATGAGGATATTAGATCTCATGCATCATATAGGCACTTCCAAGAGATCTCATGTCCTTCATTTTTACATGCCATTTAGGATGTATTACCGATTGCATGATGTTGTGATATATGTTGTGCTAGATATACATGTTGTTCTGTTAGATATCATGATATTATACCTTCTATTTTGAAAGGGTGTTGGATGTTTTTTTATTTGAATGGGCGCCATTATTTGGTCCCTGTGGTGTTATGGGCACTCATGGATCAGATTTCGGTGGATCATGTGATTCATTGCACTGTTATACACTGTGATATACCTGAATATGATTCCATGTATTTATTTTTGGGGAGTATTATCCCCAAAAATCGTAGTTTTCAACTTTAATGCATATTTTAGTGTTTTATGGGGTTCAAAAACAGTTTTTGAGGATTACTATTAAGAAAAATCCAGAATACATGGCGTGTGAGGATGAGCACATGCCATGTGTTCTTCTATTTTGGATTAAACAACCTTTTTTAAGTACATAGTATGTACTGTATGTACACGCTGTGTAGTCTATAAACATGTGACTGACTTTGTGGATAGAGAAACAGGGTTGGACAATGTTTTGTGGAACATGCTCTGTACTTGGAGTACACACCATGTTGTAGAGACCATGCATCTGGAAGTGTGACTAATGACACAGGTGGCTAAGTCTTAGGTTGTATATGTTGTGTCTATGGTAAAAAGACTGTATAGTGTTACCCAGGAGAGAATCTTGTCATTTATCCATGTAGAGGAACCTAGGAAAGAGGAAAAAATTTACATACACACTGTGTAATAGGATGAACACGCCGTGTGTAGGGGTGTTACCCGACCATTTTTGGTATATACACACCTTGTGAAATGATTAATGGGACACACCATATTGGGGTCATACATGATGTGTATCCATGTTTTAAAAAACATGTATTTTTTATTTCTCCTGTTACTATTATGAAATTCACTGTTTTAGTCCTTTATAATCTTGAACCGAGGTTTGTGATTGATCTTGATGAGTCATGACACTAAGACGTCCTCCGTTTGTATGTTCGATATGAGGAAACTATCAGAAACTAGAAGTGGAAGATCAAGGACTACCAACAGATCCTTTGGTATTTCTAGTTTTGGAACCAGCTATTATACTAGACACAGGTGTTGAGGCACCGTTCTATGATGGCATTTTGAGGATGATGATGACCTTACATTGAATAGCACATCATTTCCCATCCATGGAAGAGTTGATGTGGGTTTTTGAGTAGTATCATCCTCCCACATTATCAAGAGATGGAAAACCATAGGCTATAGAGACATAGTTAGAAACCATGATTTCAATCATTGAGAATATCAAGACACCTCTTAAGAGGAGGGTGAAGCTAGACATCTAAATTCCTGGAGATTCCACCAATATATGGTGGGATATTTTATCACAGCTGGGAATAAAACAAGTTATGGATTGGGATGGGTTCTAGTAGGCCTTCTATGACATTTTATTCATGGAGACCTTAAGGGCTGACCAAGACTAAGAGTTCATGGGTCTGAAACAAGGAATTCATTCAGTCATGGATTTTTCTTCTCGCTTCATATAGCTATAGTACATCACACCAATTCTTGGGGGGTGATGAGTTATTTATGGGGAAAAAGTTTGAGGGTGGTCTCAAAAATTACATTTGATCTCTGGTGAACTTTTCCATGTTGATTTCTATATTTTCTATAGTTAACCAGGCACTAATTACCGAGTTCATCCTGAGGGATTACGGAGCTATGGTCCAGGGTGGTTCAGTATCTAGAGTTTGAACTCTTCCATCTAAATTAAATAAGAACACTAGAGAGTCTACGTGTGGAGATCCTTGTTGGAGTTATATTCCTTCAGGTATCCAGGTATTGTGCTATTAGTGTGAGAAGGGCGTAAAGTAAAACCCTGAGAGCCCAAGAGGCCCAGTTGAGTGAAAATATTGTGGTATGATAGGATATCATCATCATTCATGCAATGACCTCTTTCCAGCAACTAGTTAGGGAGTATCCGTTTCAACTCCTGGTAGTAGAGGATGACCACCGGTCCCACAACTAACTGGGGGTTGGAGTTCTTCTGGCCATTCAAAACGAGGTGGTGGTTGCGGCCATAATAGTCACACTCTAGTTTTTCAATACCTATATGGTGGATCAACTTAGGGATCTGAGATAGCTTCATAGGGTCATGGCGTAGGAAAGGATTTTATAATATAGATGATTCGGTATGAGTGGGATCTTGAACCCTCTACGATTGGAGGTACAATTCTGGTTTCCTTAGTTTTTTATTCTGCACTTTTTGATATAGCGGAATACCATAGCATCATATTTGTGCCCATTGTAGAGATCTTTGGGCTATGTATCTTTACGTCTGATGATATCATGATGTTGCAAACTCTTATTGGGATTAGAACAAATAGTGTATGTTAGTGCAAGGAGTTCCCTTTCGAGGTTGGTGGGTGTAACTTCATATGATCTCGAGTGATCTCTATGATTTACATAATATCCAGTTACCCATTTTTGTGTGATAGACAATCCAATATACCTCATACCACTATTCGGAGCAGGAATAGTATACACGATAGTTTGTTTATGTTGTTCGATCTCTCGAATGTGCCTGTAGTTTTTATAGCACTACTGAATTGAGTGTTCCATCATTACATAGAATCCTTTGGGGTTGTTTTCATGGATTATATCATGGTGTAACCTCACACATGACATGACCGTGCCACCCATCTTGAGGTCATATTGAGTACATAGAGAAAGAATAATTTATATGAAATGATTTAAAAATGCCACTTTTGGAGGGACCATATTCAATTTTTGGGCCGTGTTATCTCAAAGATAGGAGTACCAATAGTACTACAAAAACTGAGAGAAGTATTTTCATGGGAGTAGCCGAATAACATCTTTTATTTACGATGTTTTATGAGACTTTCTGGTTACTACAAACGTTTTACACATGACTTTTCATTCTTATTAGTGTCACTGATGGGCCTGACTGAGAAGGCGACGTTGTACTTGTAGTCAAGATTATTGTGAGTCAGCCTTTTAGGACATTAAAGGGAGGTTGACGTCAGCAACGATACTGATTTTTCTAGAATAAGAAAATAGTTACACCATTTCCTACGATTCTTCATGTATCAGGCTAGGGGAAGTGCTTATGCAGGGGGAAAGAGTCGTTGCATATGGGTCTCGACAGTTGAGGCCTCATGAGAGGAACTACCCAAAACATGATCTCGTGATAGTTGTAGTTATACATGATTACATTGTATGATACATTAACTTTTGGTGAGAATTTTGTGGTTTTCACAATTCAAAAAAGTCACAAGTATATATTTACTCATTGTGATCTAATTTTTATACAGTGATGGTGGGTTGAGTACCGAAAGTCTTTTGAAATTATGCTTGCTTATACACATGGGCAAGGTAATGCAATGGAAGATGCGTTAAATAAGAGGACTTAGATTCAGGTAGTTCAAGAGGCCAGTAGTGAGTGGAAGGTTATGGATCTATTCTCTAAGATGCATTTGGATGTTCAAAAAAGATATGGGAAGATGATTCTTTATTTTTTAGATCTTACCACTACTCAAATGGATTTGGTTCGAATGAGGTAGAAATCATATTTTGAAGGCCTAGTCCCACAGGAGTGTGTGTCAAGAGAGATACCTTATCTTGGGTGGATCATAGGAGAGGATGATATTCTTTGCATTCATGGATGTGTATGGCTGTCAACTGACATATGGGAGGATCTGATGAGAGACCTTCATAATTCATCTTGGGTCATTCATCCGGGTATCACCAAGATGTATCAACATTTTCATCATTAGTATTGGTGGCCAGGTATGAAGAAGGATGTCGGTGGTTTTGTTATGGGATGTTCCACCTATCAGTAGGTGAATGAATAACTTCAATGACAAGAATGTCTGTTGAAATATTTACTCATTCCCGAGATGAAGTGGAATAATGTTGTTATGAATTTTGTGATAGGTTTTCCAAGGTTTCCTCAAAGTAATGATGCAGTTTGGGTTATCATTGACAGACTAACAAGGGGTGGAATCTTTTTTACCGATCAAGGAGGCCTTCACTGTTGATGATATTGGGATGTTGAACATCCTGGATTTTTTTATATTTTCATGGGGTTCCACACTCTATATTTTCAGATCGGGATGCCCCCTTTATGTCACATTTGATTATAGATCTACAAAAGGCTTTAGGTACACATGTACTTATGAGTATAGTTTACCATGCCTAGACGGATGGCTAGACAGAGTTCACGATTCAGTTTATAGAGGACATGCTTCGATCATGCGTGATTTAATTTTGTAGAACCATGGTAGAATCACATTGTTATGGAAGACTTTTCCTGCAATAATAGTTTTTTGGAAACTATTCATATGTCACCTTATGAGGATTTGTATGGTAAGGAATGACGATCATATCTATGTTGGATGGAGTTAAGAGAGGCAGCTATGCTGGGACCTCATCCTATCCAAGATACCATAAACTAGGTAGAGATGATTCGAAAGGGGATGGATATTATCCAGTCATGGTAGAAGTCATATACTGAACGACGGATAAGACCACTGGAGTTAAAGGTAAGAGAGTTGGTTTACCAACATGTCACACTATGGTTGGGACATAAGAGGATTAGGATAAAAGTAAATATTTCACCAAGATATGTTGGTCCTTTTGAAGTCTTGGAGATAGTCAGTTCGGATGCCTATCAGTTTCAGTTAACATAGAGGTATTAGTCTATATATAACATCTTCCAGGTATCTTAGCTTTTGTGTTACATCTCAGACCAATCACATGTTTTTTCATCTAAGGAGGTTGAGTTGGCGGTGGACGCATCATTATAGAATCATCCAATCTGGATTATTTATCCCAGTGAAAATATTTTCCATGGTCGTTATGTTCATTTGGAATAGGTATTGTGGTAGCATAGCTGAGTGTAGGATAAGATTGGGAGATAGAGTCCGATTTGTGATCGTAGTGGATGAAGATGTTTGAGGATTCATTTTCACCACCATGTTATGCAAATTCATGGATAAATTTCTATAAGGGTGGAAATTTGTAAGAACCAGGATCTTTATTTCAGTAATGGATCTTGATTTTGGGTGTTTTTTTAGAAAAATTGGAGAAATGGAGAATTTTATAATTACACGCCGTGAACTTAGGAGTACATGTTGTGTACCCTTTTACCGCGTACAACCGGGTCTTGGGATGGTAATGGATGAGACATTCCAATGTGGGGGTTATGTGGCCAACCGCTAATGTTGGGGGATGGTTGATATGAATACGCACATTCTTCATTTATAGTACATGATGTGTACTTTTATTTTTATTTGGTTAATCGGACTGGGGTCATGTCAAATCCCCAGATTCATCTTCTTCTAGACTTGTTTCATCTAGGAGTGAGTGAGACCGATGAATATTCTCCTAGACACAATTTATATATACAGTTTCTGATTTGTACTTTTTCAAGTGAATTGGAATCACCTCGATGATTTCTTACTTCTATTATAGCCTCTCATCTTGATTCCTTCTCTCACTGGAGTTATTCAAGGTTGAATGTTTTTGAGATTTTTGTATATCTACATTGTTCAAGGATGATTTTTGTGTCGATTTTCAAAAGCATTTATCGTACAATGTCATGTTGGGTGATTATTTTCTATTATTGGTTTATCATTGAGTTTATTAGCCAATGTTCCTATTAGACATGTTTCAGGTATTTCAGTTTATGCAAATTGAACCGTGTTTTATATTCTTTAGAATGATTGTTGGAAAAATTGTTGTTGTTGTTTAATTATGTAAAATTTTATGTTTAAGGAACACCCCATGGGTGCGTAACCTTTTTTGAATGTTTAGGGCCATTTGGTATAGGATTCCTACGATGCATACCTTGTTTCCTTTCCCTGCTTGATAGAGTGGAACTAATTTTAATTTGATGCTCATTGAATGCTTGTGATATGCATTGGAATTGATTATCAATGTATTATTTAAGATTACTTGGGGATGTTGATATAATATATGCACGATTAAATTACACATGGTTGTGAGACCGTGGTTTAGTAATACCACAAGGGGAATTGATGTTGACAGCATCCATAGAGTGTCTGTTATATTTCATAGTACGAGACCACATGGGGGAATAACGGTGATTTCAACCCCATAGTGTCTAGTGTTTATGTTACGGCACCAGATGGGGAATTGATGTTGAGTTCTTCCCCACAGTGTATGTAGATATTTTTGAAAAACCATTGGGGGAATTGATAGTAAGAGTATCCTTAGAGTGAATTTTCCTTTTTATTAAATTACCTGGCAAGATGGGTTAGACTATGTGAGCTACCTAGAGGGTTAACATTAATATTTAATGTTTGTGATGAGTCTTCTAAGAAAACGAATGTGATTTGTTTTAGTCATGTTAGGTTTTCTTCTATGATACCAATTGTTATACATACTTTATTAAATGATGAACATTGAATGATAATGAATATAAATGGAAACTATAAGATTATTTACTTTTGTGTACTCCTAGTTCCTTGCAGTATTTTCATAATTACCTACTATATATACTCACTAATAGTTAGGTGAATATCTTGTGGTGGTTTCCTTGTGGGATTTTTCTCACAACATATTTGGGTCATGTTTTGGGACATAAACCGATTATATGGTTGAAGGGGTAGATAAGGGAAAGATCACATCTTCCTCAGTAACATGATTAGTTGGTTGGAGATGGAGAGCATAGGATCAATCTGAGGCTTGCGATGCTACTGTAGATGATTATTTTTCATACATACATTGGTTTAGTAATTTATTTCTAGCATTGTGACTTGTTTTCCAGTTTTCCTAGACATATGTGACATTCATCACTTATATATGTTCTCTAGTTGTTATTTACTTTTAGTCTTCCACTATTTAGTTTTTGTATGGTTTTTTCCTACTGCTACATTACTATTTGTTTCGGATGTGTCACTCTACCAATGAGGGCATAGATTCTCCACTATCACACCCAAGGCCTTCACAGTTAGTCAACAGACTCTAGTATTCTAGAAACGTTGCATGAGGCTATGTGACCAAGATGTTATGAGGCACCATTGGGAGGCACCCAGAACCGAGACATTAAAATTATTTTTCCATAAACAACAAAAACAAATTCATTTACAATTTCCTATTCTTGGATAATGACTCAATTACTATGGAAAAAAATATGAACTTCATACGTATTTATAAATTATGTATTACATTAAAATTAATTAACATTTAATGATGAACATTTCAAGAATAAAAAATAATGACAACTCTCCAACGAAACCACAACAAACAGTGATAACTATAATTACTCAACACAATTCTAGATAAATTATTAAACAAACTAGAAATATTCTTCATTATTGATAATATATTTTTATTTATATATGGGATGATAAAATATATCCATTATCAAGTGATTTTTTTTATAAAGTTCCCTTTATAACAAAATTTGTCCTAGTGGTGTTAAAAGATGAATTTTTTTTGGAGTGGTCACCCCCTTTTTCTATGCTTGGAATTCAATTTTGTAAGTTATTTTTAGGCACCTACCTAATACCTCAACCCAAAACACATAGACACTACCCCTCCCCCTTTTAGGACATGAGGGTCACTTTTTCTATGATTTTCATCATCCCAATATTATGGTCACTCTCTCACACAACTGGATAATATCTGTAGATTTTCCATGTGCAATTTTAATGATATTACCACTCTTAAAATATTTTTTTATTCAATATATTAATATATTTCTCTTTATTTATTTATAAATTTACATAATTTTTTATATATTTGAATGATTATTTTTAAATAAATTTATAAAATATATGTTTGTGTGCGTGTGATATATATACATATTTTTTTAAAATATGTTGTATATTATATATTGATATTCATGTCTATATAAGAGAATATAATTATAAATATATATTCTTTCAAAAACTCACCAACATATTTATTGAAAAATACTATCTATAAATTTTTATAAGTATATTTATATATTCAAATATTCTTGTTTTCTAAATTTTTTTAACAAATTCATTCAATCAAAATGGACAAAATTTAATTCCATTTGATTTATATAATTATTTGTAAATACATATTCCAAATATGTCTAGTAATTATATATTTAGATATGAATTTTTTAAAATACACTTATTTTTATATGTCGATATATTTAATTATATTTTTTTAGATATTTACATATAATTTTATATATAGATATAAATTTAATAAAATATACTTGTATATTTTTATTGAGAAATTATTTATATATTCTAAATTCAATTATAATATAATATTTATATATTATGTTTTTACACAGTATTTAAATATACACACATAAACAAATATTTACACACATATATGTTCTAGTAAATATTTCATACAGACACGGAAAAATATTTACATATATTACAATATGCACATAAATATATAATTTTCTACAGACTCACATGTATTTATACATAAACATTACATTTATAGGTATATATATTTAACAATTTATTTTAATTATATAAATAAAATGGATTATATATTATTTTAAAAAATAAATATTAATATTTATTTCCATATGTTTAATATATATAAAAATATATTTTATATGTAAATGAGTTAAAATATTTATTTTTATAATTTATTTACTATAGATAAATATATAAAATTATGCCCATATTTATTAATAAAAATTATTATAATATTATAAATGATAAAATTCCAATGGTGGATTATCTATAATATTATAATACCAAAAATTAAATTTCATCATCCCAAAAAAGGATTGGAATACCCTTTTAAATGAATGATTAAATCCTATCTAACAAAAAAATATGGGATCCATACTAAATAATCAATTTTGGATACCTTTATGGCCTTTTGGACACTAATAAAATATTGATTTGGGTTCCCATTGTCAACATATTGTAGATATATTTATAGGATTAGATTTGATATATGGTATATCTCAAACATGTATTCAAATCAACAGTTTTGTAGTTTGTTGTAGAAGTCAGGGTTTTAACTAATCATAGTTGGTTCTTTAGTTCATTAATTTTTAATGTCATAAAACTATTACTAAATCATTATTACATGATTAAAATTTATATATTATTAATTAATATTATTTTTTAATTGTATTATAATCCATATTTCAATAAATATCTTATATATAAATTCTAAATGCATATTTTTTTCATCTCTGAATCATATATAACTAATTAATTTATGTTTATATCAATATCAATATATATATATATTATTTCAAATTATATATATATATATGAAAGATATATTTTATCAGTACAAAAACAAAATTGATGATAGAGTTATCATTTTACAGATCGTTTTTATACCAATTATAAAAGGTTCTTTTTTATCAGCACTTTTATAAAGATGATAATGACAATTGTTGTCAACTCTAATAAAAATAATAATAATGGATGATTTAATCATAAATTTTTTTAACTGATAAATTTTATAATTTTATAGATTTTTATCTCTAATAAAATGTACTATTTAACATCAATTTTTACTAGATCTCATAAATGTTTCCTTTATCAATGATTTTAGTTTTCCCTGATAAAGGAAAGTGCTTCATGAATCCAAATTTTTAGTGGTGGCATGTGTGAATATAGGAAAAAACTAACTAATATACATGTATATACCAAATAAATATGCTTGTAATATATATTATTATAAATAAATATAGATCTAAAATTAGTATTATGATATTGAGGCTTGTTATATAGGATATTTTAGAGCAAGAGACTAATAATGAATACATTATAATATTACCATGGTCTAAATTTGAATCCCTTGAGAGAAGATTAAGATATAAGCCATGATTGTTTTCCAATGGGGAAAATAATTATGTTTTTAATTATGTATCATAATCATATTATATTTCATGACATTAAATTTTAAATTTTATTTTATACATCACATGGGGATTTTATTCAATAGTTACCAAATTTGTAAAGGGTTTTCATGACTAAAATCATGTTCTCATTTTTCAATCACTCTTCATTCAAAATTATCATTCATGACTGATATGTTATTATATTTGATGTTCTTATATCTTATTTAAATATTAATTTTTGGGGATATCATATTTCAAAAAAATTCTTTGTTCGATGATTATTCTATTATTTTTTTAAAAAGATTTTAATTAAAAATAAATATCATCAATCTGAGAGGATATTTCATTGATTTCCAGGAATTTTTCTATCCAGAAAATGTTATAAATTTCCTAATTAGAAATCAATGTTTCGCTAAATGGATTTTTTATTGACCACATTTTATTTAATGATATTTTGTGTTGTAATTTTGATGATGTGGGATTTTAAATGAGGTTATTAAAAAGAATAAATGTGGGTTTACAATTTCTATAACCGAATGTTTCATCTTAAATTCCATATTTTTTTTGATATAGCTTTTTATTTATCATTGATATTTTTTTGGAATACTTGATAATATTGTTTTTAAAAGATAATCACATTACCTTATCTGAAGGGTCAGGGCGCATCAAAAGTGTTGTTCGCTCGACATCCAACTTTGATTTTTATAACGATCAATGATTATTTCGGGGTCAATGCGATGATTATCTCTAGTCACTTGGGAATATAATCAAATATTTAGATAAAGAAGAAAAAGGCATGAAACCATTGGAATGGAATTTTCACATCATGTGTCTATTTAATTTAATTAGTTTTATAATGAAAAGAAATACAATGATCTTTGGTATTTTTCTTTGATAAGGATGTTGATTGTCCGAATTGAATCTTATAGATTATCTCAAGGGGATTGTAAGAATACTAACTAAAATCCCTCTAGTGGTGATCCACACATGCTTCAATGGCCTCTGATCGACACTACTCATTCTCTGAACGCTATCATGGTGAATAAAGTGTCTCGTGTTGGTCGTTCATGATTTCTAGTTCTTTGGTATTGAAGAACGTCTCTCTTTCTTCAATGGGGAGAGAAGAGGATTCAATAAAGAAATTATTTGGATCAACAATTATCAATTCACCAGGTATGTGGTGTGGTGTATGGCACAATTGGCCTACATGTCTATTTATATACATGGAATTAAAGTTACAATATTTAATTTCATAGGAACAATTAAATACATTCATGAACATAGAGTAAACTAATGCTCATAATAATAATACCCTGTCATTATTACTGGTGCACCAAATTTTTTAAAACCGAATTATAAAATAATATTCCACGTTACAAAATAATAGCAGCTTCATTATTATTTTAACTTGTTCCAACTAGTTAAATAATTATATACCATCTTGCATATAATTATTTTTCTATTGGAATGACCTTGGTCTGCTCGAACTCTACTTCACATTATTGAACACAAGAATATATAAATAAATAATTTTTTATCATAAATAAATATTTTATTTACAAACTAGTAATTAAATATTTATTTAAATTTCTATTTTATAAATGAATATAGTTTATTTAATTTATGCAAAAATTTTAACTTTAATAAAGTTATATCATGACCTTGAGAATAACATTTATTTCATTAATTAAATACAAATAGAATTTAACCGAGACCACAAAAACACATCGTATGTGACCCTATAGGATTCATTCTCATTGGTATTAGGTGAGACTGCCTAGTGGACAAGAGTACAATCTAGTAATGGGTCAATGCACCCAATAGAAATAATGTAATGTCGTAACAAATACATCCACATATGAATGATAACTCTGTAATATAATTCCTTTATAGTAATATCTCATCAAACATGTTTCACTATAGTGTCATCAAATTTTATGCTTGATACATCCTTCGTTGACTACCACAAATAAACTCATCGTTGCACCATGGCAATGGAATTTTGTGAAACGGTTAAATTTCAATCAATGGGATGATATATCAGCATCTATAAATGGAAGGGAGAAATCATTCCTTGACATTTTCATTAATAACATTCCACTAGTTACACACCCAACATACCCTACTTCCCCACAAACTGCATTCATGATGTTTTTTATGAGTAAATCAAAGTGCATGAGTAATGACATGTATTAATGATATTATTAAAGTCTACGGATCATTACAGACACTCGCATATTGAAATATCTTATTACACTAAAACTTGAAGAATTTGTACTAGCGGATCTGTTATAATAATCTCTAATATTAGAGATTACCAAGTGTGAACATCGTGAGAGGAAATATCATCTCCTTATGAGTACTCTCACCTGACGAACAACATGATAAATGTCCCATAATAGTTTTTCATCCAACCAAAAAACTATATTTAAGAATATTGTTTTATCACTTCAAGGTTCTCATCAAAGCAAGGAACTACAATGACATTATCAATGCTACAAATAATTTAGGACATTATTACATCATAGTCATACAGAAAAATATCAATAAGTAATAATACATTAAATATCCATGTAATCAATGTAAAACTAGTTGGTTCTAGGACAAAAACTCTTACATTAACACTAATGTATGTTTTATTATTAACATACACTCACTCTTTTAAAAAAAATTAAATGGTTTTGAAAAAACATTTGTATTTTCACATATAAATTTTAACAAAGGATAATCCATCATAGAATAATGTTTTGATCATCATATATTTGTTTATTTGTTATGATTCATTTATTAAAATTATTCATTAATATCCATGAGTTCATAATTCCATATTATGTGAAACCCTCTTCTTTTTTTTATTGGTTCATTAAGATAAGATTACAAGATATTTTACATTGTAAACATATAAATTGATGATGATTGGGGTAGGGTCCTATATAACCATAAAATGCAATAGATTAATCATATATCTCATGTGATAGTCATGAATCAACATAATCATTTTCTTCCCATAGGTGTGTGTATGATGGGTTTTCTCACATTTCATGTATAACATAATGAGTTTTCTCGTGTATGCATGGGAATAGTGGGTTTTACCACATCGATTTTCATATTGATGTGAATGTCCCACATTTTCCCATTTTTATTAGGATATTATATATATTAATTATGTATTTAATTTCCATGAAATTTAATGTTTTTATAAATAATAGTCTTTATAAATTATTTGGATCTTTTATGTTATACTTTAATATTATAGGATTATCATGATGTGTTGTGAGCCATATATGTTCATTTATGCTTTATTAGTTATCATTTTATATTATAATGTTTTTGTAATATGTTTTATGAATATTGTATATTGAATTAAGATATTACATTATGGTGATCAAGTCCCCAAAATGATCTATTTAATGCCAGGATATGTTTTTTTCTTACTAATTATCAGACTCCACAATTTATTTTAATTAAATTCCCTATGTTTAGAAGTTTATTATACCTTTTTGACGTATAGAAAAGGGTAAAATTGAAAAATATAATACATATATGTTTTATTGTTTCATAAAATAATATAATTATAAAGCTAATATCCACCATAATAAAATATTTATTCCTTTGGTCATAGAACTATTTTAGAGATATATATTATTTAAATCATATGATTTATGTATTTTTTATGTCATTTTTTATCTTGGGAAAACATTGTTTCTATCAAAGAAAAATCTAGTTATTTTTGGGGATTTTGATTTTGATTTTTTGTATTGTCATGGAGAAACTTATAGAGGACCTTTGGGATGAATCTATTTATATGTTGATATATGAAAATACTTATATGTATTGATTAAAATATATTATATATGAATAATTCCATATAATGATACTAAAAGAAAGTATAGGCTAATTAAATGATGTAACGATGGGTAAAGACCCTAAATATAGAGTCTCAGGTATTGAATGAACTATAACCTAGTGCCAAAAAAGAGTCCAAACTACACAAAAATTTTAACACTCTTGAAGAATATAGTTTGGATGATAATTTTGTAAAATAAAAATATATGATTTATTTACTAGTTTCATTGAGGTATTGTGTTAAGATAATTATGATAACCAAAATTTAGGTAAACTATGTCATATTAATATTGTTATATATTAAACTAAATGAACTAAATCCAATATGATAATGTAATTTATAATCATTTTTTACGGTTATGTATATTTTTTTGAGAATTTTCATATGTTTTAATTGTATGGTAACTCATATCAAACCTTTTGGATTGAATATTTTATATAATTAAATGTAATTATGTTTTCGAGTGATAATATAATGATTACATCAATGAACAACCCATCAGATTTGGATATGGAACTTGACACCCTATAATCATACTAGACCATATATAAAAAAAATATAATTAAAATTGTGATCATAGTCAATGTCCCAAACACACCAATGAAGTGAAGGTTGGAGTTCCATGAATGATCATGTGATATAGATGATTATGGAATGTATTATCAATTTCTTATAAGTCAAAATATTATGATTTAGCCTAAAGGAAATTAAAATATAAGGATTGTGAAGATTTTTTTTCTTGATGAAGAGGGGTTCCTCGGGCATCACAATATCAAGGAATATTGAATATATCAAATAAAGTGAAAACAATTCATCCTGAGATTCCATTAATAATTAAATGCCTTATTTATAGGGATTATAGTTACTCTCCAATATAATAACCTCACCCATGGACATACCTAGATGAGGAAAATCATTAACTATAAATACCTAGAATATAATGGAATACCAATGAAAAAATACTTCCAAAGTAGATATTAATATTTGAGGCACAGGATCCATTTAATCCAGGGCCATAGATATATTGTTGGAATTTGATTCTCTGAACTATTATATATCTATAATGTTTCCAATGATCCCAAAATATCCTCTCTAATTACATTATTGTCGAATAAATATTTTAGAGGTATGATAATTGTATTCCAATTAAAAATTTATAGTATTCAACCTTTTGTAAATTTTTTCATCTATTATTTATATAAATATAACAAGGTTTTAGTGATTTATTCATTCCCTCTATGTAGGAAAAAAATTATTTAGGGTATGGAATTAAAATTCATACAACTCAAAGTGTAACACCCCAGGTAAATAAAGAATATGAAATTTTCACATTTATCCATATTTGTGAATAAAATATTAATATTACTTTAAAGGGGATGCTATGCTCGATGGCGTACCTAATATGTAACAACGAGTTTCTTTGTAATCTTACATTGCACTCTAATAATAAAATAATATTATTTTAAATGGTAGTTAACGCCTAGCCGTTGTAATGGCGGGAATGAACAGAACTAACTACAAAATGATTATATAGGTTTGTCAAAAAAATTTACTCTTTACAATAAATGTTAGAGGATTAAAATGGGAATGAATCCAATTTTAAGCGTAAACATTCTAATATTCTTTAAAAGGTCGATTAACCACCTTCTGATGGTGAACATATTTTAAATCCACTTTTTGACAATTTTATGTGTTATATTTGGAAAAAAAATTCTTCTTTAGAACCGGGTCATCAAAATTTAATTTGTGTAAATTTTTGGTATTTTTCCGATAAAGTTCATTTTTTTAATGAATAGTGAAAAATGTTGTATTTTAATTCAAAACCTCCTTTTAATCTAATTTATTTATATGATTAGATTATCTTTTGAATTGGTTTTAAAGTGAAATTAGAATATATCTTTACTATTTAATCCAATAGCGTTCGTTGGAATTAATTTCACTTTGAAATTGGACTTAAACTACTGTCAATCTTTTGATATATATTGTTTCATAAAAACACGCAATTTGTCATGACAACGGGAATTAATAATTAAATTAATTAATTTAACTTATATGATTTTAATTTTGTAAAATAGACATCATTTTTTGAATATGGATTCTCAAATATATCTGAGGGTGAAGTTTTGGTATTTTTCTTAAAAACATCAATTTTTAATGAATAGTGAAACCACTAAGTGGTACTTAAAAAAACTGATTTTTCGTTTAAATGAAAAATTTCCACTTAGGTGTTTTGAATTTCAAAAATCAGACATACATGGTTGTCATTAGGAAATAAAATTTGGTTCAATGGGATTAAATTAATTTTTTTGGTGAATAATATCTTTTATGTTTTTAATCGCGATTAGAGGTAATTAGTGTAATTTAAGGTAAAAATAATGTTTTAATAATATAAAATGAACTCGACACATGTCCTAACCTTATTGGATGTTTCATGGCCGACCAATACAATCCATGGGTCAACTTGGGGACCCCATGGAGACACATTGGTTGGAAATGGCATTAATACCTTGTTATTTAAAGTTAAAATTATAATGTCACAAACATGTGTTGTTTTACTAAAACAATTTTTACATGGGCTTATATAAGTCATAATTTTGACTATAAATATTCATTAGAAATCTGAAAAGATTTCATACAACATGACATTTGATTTATAATTTTTATACATTAAATAAATTAATTTATTTATGACACCGTGATGATGCAGTGATTATCTCATAAATGAACGATTTAAATAAAATGAAAATATAATGTAAAATCTAAGACCTACACTTGTCAAAAACCTACTGGATGTGTGGATTTGGAACTATTATCACCTTATCCTTGAAATATATAATTTTTGAACCTTTAAAATCCTAAAATCAATTTATAATAAAGTAATATTTTATAACTTTCCAAGAGTTCCCCTCTTCTCCTATTATAAAAGGCCCCCACCTCTACCACCTTACACACCCCTCTGAAGCCTTTGGCTCGGCCAACCCCTACCCATTTCATCTCTTCTCATCCCTCTCTTCATCATTGAAGCCTCACTTGGAGCATAATACTTTCCAAGGAAGCCTTTGATCTTAAATCAAAGAGAGTTACCCGTTTTAAAGGAATATAAAGAAACGATCAAGACAAGTCAGACTTGTGGTAAGGTGAAAAAACCAAAGTGGAGATGAGCCCGTAAGGAGCTCTGAGCAGCGATTCTCCTCCCGTCGTCACCTTCCTCTCTCCGTTGAGAGACGGCTTTTCATTCCCTTGTTTCACTCCTCTGCGGCTAGGTCAGGCTCGCTCCTCCTCTATGCCCTGTGTTTTCGCGACGCGTTCGGATCTGGTCCCATGAACCTAAGACCGGGTTGCAACGAGGTTGCTAGAAGTTCTGGCATATTCCACGAGCGGGTTTTTGGGTTCGTGGTCCTCGCGTTGCGGAGCTGGCCCTTGTTTTGGGGTTGCATCTTTGATCTGGGGTGGATGCGTGTGATTTGGGGGTTTTCAAGGTCTTCTCCAGCGGGGCTGAAAGTGGCGACGGGTTCTGATGTTGTTTCTTTTTAAGTTTTCTGTTTTTCGTTTTGTGGCTGGGTCTGCTGTTCTGTGTCGAGGGTTTCTTCGTTGATAACAGTGACGAGATTTTCTGCCTCATGGATATCGGTGAAGGGATCCACCGGCGGTGATATGTTGTTTCTCGTCGCCAGCGCGGGTGAGTGCGTGAGGTTGGGCGTCGGTGAAGCTCACCAGCGTTCTGGTTTTGGGATGACTTTTGAATGGAGTTGGTCTGTTAATGGTCGTCGATGATGATTTTTCTGCCTGAATGGTGCTGATCCGTCATTTTCGACAGCGTCGATGGAGGCAGTTGGCTCGCCGGCGACATGGAGGTAGGTTTGTTTGGTTATTTACTAGGGGCGACTTCGAGGTCGCCGGTGACGACGTCGATGGGAGCCGGTACAACTCACCGGAGTTCCGGTGAATGGTGGCTTGATTTGCATGCAGGCTGATGGATTGACGTACGGTGCGCGGAGCGAGGTTTTAGTGTTGTCGCGGGAGTGGTTGACAGGCGTGTTAAGACCTTAGGCGCGTGTTGATTCGAGTTCGGTGTTCGAGGAGGCTGGCGGTGACCTGTTTTGAAATTTGAATTGTGGTTTGTTATTCGGATGTGATGATGTAGTTGAAAGACTGTTTGGGTACCGGAAAACCCTTAAACCGGCTTCAAAAAATGAAAAAATGGATTTCCGGTAGGACTTGTGGTAAGGGAACCTACCCCTCTATTACTTTTAAAGTACACTCTTTTATGTCATTCCTTTAAGCTAATATTTCTTATGATTGGGATGTTATTTTATAATACTCTTATTGTAATTTTTATGTTCATATGATGAGAGAACCTACTTTCTCTCATCAATCCATTTTGGATGTTTTGATTGGCACTGTTAAGCTGCCGAATTTTCATAAGACATCCAACCTCTATATTTAATTTTATGTACTCTCCTTTATGTCACTTCTTTTAAGCTCCTATTTTATATGTTGGGGGATGTACTTTTATATTCCTCTTTCTGTACATTTTATTTTAATATGGTGAGATACCCTATTTGATCTCATCAATCCATTTTTGGAAGTTTTAAGTGGCGCTGTTAGGCTATCGAGTTTTCGTAAGGGATTTTTCAACTCACATTTATTCCCATGAGATTTATGATACATTTTCCACCATTTCCTATGAGTGGTATATGTACTACCCATTATTCTACTCATTGTGTAATATACTGTCGTTTATGAGTATTTACATCAATGTTGTATTATCCTTCTTTCATGGGGTGTATATTTCGAAAGATACCCAAGTCGGTAAGGGAAGATTTCACCCTACTCTTTTTAAAAGACTTCATTTTCTGGGTCTTTTAATTTACATATTGTAATGTTGAGATATGTCCTTATAAATTCTTATTTTTGTAAATTTTATTTCCAAGTGATGAGATACAATTTTCTCTCTCATCAACTAATTTTATGAATTTTAAAGTGACGTCGTTAGGCTGTCGAATTTTACCAAGGAAATTTTTTAACCCAATTTTGATTACTTTGGGTTCAACATGTAGTTATTGAATATTTCATCCATTGAATATGTGTGAATGACCATTGATTGTTTTACACTTAATATCTACTTATATAGGGTGTATTTATATTTGTCACACATAATTTTGAGACTGATTTATCCCAAATTTAAGGATACCTTCTTGATAATGGATTTCATCTCATTTTACATTGAGACATCATTGTTGTTATGCACCAATTCACACTTATATGGTGTATATACTTCCCTTTGGAATATAATATCACAAATATATTTATTCTCATGATATTATAAAGTTCCAATTAAATTTTATTCCTCAATTATTGTATTCAAGTGTCTCTCATTTTGTTAAAATCCCTTTAACTAAAATATAATTTTAAATGTTTTAATGATTTATTCTTATAAATATTTCTCATTAATATCCATGTTTTCAAAATGGTTTTAAGGATTTATTTATATTTATATTAATGGTTTAAAATGTTAAAAGCATCAAAGTGGTATGGGACACTTTGATTCAAAAATATCTTTATTAAATGATTTAAATGGTTTTGAAAATGGGTTTTAGAATGGATTAATTATTTCAATATCTTAAAAGGTTATATTGTTATTGCAATGTGGGAATGTTATCTTTCCTTTATGCTTAAGTTATGTAATATTATTATGTTATGGTTCTTGGGCATTGTTTATGAAGATGGGTGGTTTCGTGATAAACTAAGGGCGGGTGAGCCTGATATCGCTATCCAATGCATTGAGTAACGCGAAGGAGTTAAAAGTTAAGGTTTCTCCGAAGAGATTTAGGGAATATACTGTGATGGGTATTCCATACGTAACCAAGAGGGTTACTCCCTATGTAATAATGTAATGAATGCCTCAATATACTTTTATGCCTTATGATTTCTATGATTTATTCATGATTTGATGAGGTATGTTAAAATTCTTATGTTTTATGAGTAAAGTATGATTTCATACATGGAATAATGTTTTCTTTTTGTACTTTTATATCCCTTACTAAGATTTTTATGTTCATACCATGTTTTTGAAATGTTTTTCACAGGTCAAGGGAAAGGTGCATGATATGATGATAGTGTCGAGGATGTGTTAAGAAAGAAACCATGTTTTATTTTAAATATGATTCCGTTGATGGGGGAAAACCAATACTATCTTTTATTTAACCACATTGTTTAAATGTGGAATGTAATTCTAGATTTATTATCTAATTATCTAAAACTGTAGACCTGAAAAGATCCTCACTATGAATTATTTATTTAATTCAACATTAATTAAGGTTTAATGTTGGGGCCTTATAGTTGGTATCAGAGGTCGGTTTAGACAACATTAGGGATTAGGAGTTTTTTTTAGACACAAGATTAGTCCCTATATGTATTATTTCTGTTAAATCCTTGTTTTATAACTTTTTTCAGGTCAATTAAAGTCGGTTACAAATGGAAGGAGAAGGATCTCAAACGACATTCCTATCTCTTCCTGATGACATGCTTGCAATAATTATTGCAAAGTCATGTTCGGATGATTGTGACACTTTTTATTGCATACAACTCACTTGCAAGCAGTTGTTTGAGATATCAAACACCTCCATTATACCTCATTATCATCTTGGATCATGGGTTGTATTTAGACAAATACCATTTTCACAATATTCTAATATTTTCATGAATGGTAAATATTATCAAGGAATTTTCAAATATTTTACGTTATCACAAGAATTTAAAGCATATTATGATTTTAAAAATGTTGCTGAGGAAGGAGACCCTTGCGCAACCAATTTATATTTACTTTTAAAATATAGTCTCTGAGAAAATACTTTTGGTATTTTGAAAGGACCAATAATAGATAGTTTCAACTCAAATTATGTCCGACTATTTTATAGAAATCACGTTTGATCATATGTTTTGGAATTATATGTCATACATGATTATTTTCCAAAAATGTTTTGCTGTGAACACCCATATGACCCATGTTGTACAAGGTGTATTTGGATGGAGGAAGAAAATGATTTTGAAGGATCTATAAATCATTTTTGTAATGCATGGGACTTCTACCTACATGAGCAAGATGATGATGAAACCGAGTGGACTCCATGATCATGGTATGATGTTATTCATTTTGGGAATCATTTTATTTTATTTTATGGTGGTGAAATAAAACTCCAAGAATTAAGAAGTTGAGATCGTAATGAATTTGGATGAAAATGAGAGGTATAAGGAAACTATTGAGGTTAAAACATGTTAGGGTTATTTTTGGAGTTTAATAAAAAGAACAACACATAGACCGTGTGACAACCCGTCGCGTCGGACAAAGCTGTGGGAATCGACCCCACATCCAATGTGTGAATGGTATTTATCGCCAACCACTGGACTACATGAAGTACCTAGTTAGTTTGACTAATTTTTTTTAGTTAGATGATTTTATGAATTAAGAGTATGTTTATTTTGGGTTATCTTTGGAAATTATTAACCTATCATGGAGGATATGTGATTAGGTTAATTACTTTTCAATATGAGACTTTTAGAGCAACTGATGTTATTTGGAGATAAGTGTTAATTTGTATCTTGGAAGACTATGTGACTAAATCCTTCAAATTTTTGGGTTTGAATCTTATTTTGGATTAATTTGAATAATTTTATGGAAAAATTGTTTATTGGATGGTCTTTGTAGAACTTTGGGTATTGTTTGACAAATTTTGGAGATTAAGAATAGATTTTTTATCCTTTTTGGGTATTATCTGATCTCATACTATCCTTTTAGGTTTTAGTTTTGGTTAAGGTTTAAATACATGGAAAGTATATAGTTCTCTTTTGTGGATTAGGTGATTCTCTAGTAGTTTTTTATAGCTCTCTTATTGTAAACAAGTCTTCCTAAATACTATCATTTTGGGAAAGTATGAGTTTGGGTACGAAATCTAGTAAAATTTGAAATTAAACATGACAAGTAAGTATGTTTCCTTAAGATAAAAAATAAATTCCTCAATGAAATGTAACTTAAAACAAAAAAGTTGTCTATTAACTATTCCTACGGGGGAATCGAATACCATTTAACCCACCACAAGTATGTGATTTTCTTATGGTTAACTTTCTCCTAAACATGTTTTATATCACTCTCCCTCAGAACATGACCCTTTGTTTTTTCCTCTATATCCATGTTTTCCTACATGGAATCCTAGTATGGGTTAACTCGGGTGACATTTGTACTTCTTTTTCTTTATTTTAAAGTGATGGTTTTACTGACTCTTGTTCCGATGTGGGATTTTCAATGAAGTTTCCAAGCCTAATTTAAAAATTGCGAGGACGCAATTCCCAAAAGGGGAGAAGGATGTAATACCCCAGGTAAATATAGAATATGAAATTTTCACAATTATCCATATTTATGAATAAAATATTAATATTACATTAAAGGGGACGCTATGCTTGATGGCGTGTCCAATAAACAACAACGAGTTTTTTGGGAATCTTAAGTTGCACTCTAATAATAAAATAATATTATTTTAAATGGTAGTTAACACCTAGCCGTTGTAATGGCTGGAATGAACATAACTAAATACAAATTGATTATATATGTTTGTCAAATATGTTTACTCTTTACAATAAATTTTAGTGGATTAAAAATGCGAATGAATCCAATTTTAAGCGTAAACATTCTAATATTATTTAAAAGGACGATTAACCACCTTTTGATGGAGAACCTATTTTAAATGCACTTTTTGACAATTTTATGTGTTATATTTTACAAAATAATATTTTTCTTTATAATTGGGACATCAAAATTTACTTTGTGTAAATTTTTGGTATTTTTCTAATAATGTTCATTTTTTTAATGAATAATGAAAAATGTTGTATTTTAATTAAAAACCTCTTTTTAATATAATTTATTTATATGATTAGATTATATTTTGAACTAGTTTTAACGTGAAATTATAATATATTTTTACCAATTAAATCAATAGTGTTCATTGTAATTAATTTCACATTGAAATTGGACTTAAACTAGTGTCAATCTTTTGATATATATTGTTTCATAAAAACACGCTATTTGTCATGACAGCGGGAATTAATTATTAAATAAATTAATTTAACTTATATGATTTGAATTTTGTAAAATAGACATCATTTTTGAATTCGGAATATCAAATATATCTTAGGGTGAAGTTTTGGTATTTTTCTGAAAAACATCAATTTTTGATGAATAGTGAAACCACTAAGTGGTACTTAAAAAAATGGTTTTCAATTAAATGAAACATTACCACATCTGTGTTTTGAATTTCAAAAATCTGGCAGACATGGTTGTCATTAGGAAGTAAAATGTGGTTCAATGGGATTAAAATAATTTTTTGATGAATAGTTTCTTTTATGTTTTTAATCGCGATTAGAGGTAATTTGTGTAATTTAATGTAAAAATAATGTTTTAATAATATGAAATGAACATGACACATGTCATAACATTATTGGATGTGTCATGGACGACCAAGAAAATCCATGGGTCAACTTGGGGACCCCATGGAGCCACTTTTTTTGGAAAATGACATTAATACCTTTTTATTTAAAGTTAAAATTATAATGTCACAAACATGTGTTGTTTTACTAAAACAATTTTTACATGGGGTTATATAAGTAATATTTTTGACCATAAATATTAATTATAAAGATAAAAAGATTTACTACATAATTATAATTGTTTTATAATTTTTATAAATTAAATAAATTTATTTATTTATGACACCGTGATGATGCAGTGATTACCTCATAAATGAACGATTTAAATAAAATGAAAATATAATGTAAAATCTAAGACCTACACTTGTCAAAAAACTATTGGATGTGTGGATTTAGAACTATTATCACCTTATACTCGAAATATATAATTGTGGGACCTTTAAAATCCGAAAAACATTTTATAGTAAAGTAATATTTTATAACTTTCCAAGACTTCCCCTCTTCTCCTCTTATAAAAGGCCCCCACCTCTACCACCTTACACACACCTCTCAATCCTTTGGCTCGGCCATCCCCTACCCATTTCATCTCTACACATCCCTCTATTCATTATTGAAGCCTCACTTTGGGAATAATCCTTTCCAAGGTAGCATTTGAGCTTAAATGAAAGAGAGTTACCCATTTTAAAGGAATATAAAGAAACAAACAAGACAAGTCGGACTTGAGGTAAGGGAACCTACCCCTCTATTTCTTTTAAAGTAAACTCTTTTATGTAATTCCTCTTAAGATCATCTTTCTTATGATTGTGATGTTATTTTATATTACTCTTACTATACTTTTTATGTTCATATTATGAGAGACCCTACTTTCTCTCATCAATCCATTTTGGATGTTTTCATTGGCGCTGTTAGGCTACCAAATTTTCGTCAGAGATCCAACCTCTCTCTTTCTTTTTAAGTACTCTCATTTATGTCACTTCTTTTAAGTTCCTCTTGGTTATGTTGGGGGATGTAATTTTATATTCTTTTTTCTGTAAATTTTATTTTAATATGGTGAGAGACCCTATTTGATCTCATCAATCCATTTTTGGAAGTTTTATGTGGAGACATTAGGCTGCCGAGTTTTCGTAAGGGATTTTTCATCTCACTTTTATTTACCGTGAGATTTATGCTACATTTTCCACCATTTCCTTTGATTGGTATATGTAATGCCCATTATTCTACTCTTTGTGTAATATAATTTCTTTTTTGAGTATTTACATCAATGTTGTATTGTCCTTCTTTCATGGGGTGTATATTTAGAAAATACCCAAGTCGGTAAGGGAACTTTTCACCCTCCTCTTTTTAAAAGTCTTCTTTTCTTGGGTCATTTAATTTACATATTGAAATGTTGAGATATGTTCTTATATATCCTTATTGTTGTACATTTTATATCCATGTGATGAGATAACATTTTCTCTCTCATCAACTGATTTTATGAATTTTAAAGTGACACCGTTAGGCTGTCGAATTTTACCAAGGGAACTTTTTAACCCAATTTCGATTTCTTTGGGTTCAACATGTAGTTATTGAATATTTCATCCTTTGAATATGTGTGAATGACCTTTGATTGTTTTAAAATTAATATCAACAAATATTGGGTGTATTTATATATATCACACATAATTTTGAGACTAATTTATCCTTAATCATCGGATACCTTCTTGATAAGGGATTTCATCTCATTTTACATTGACACTTCATAGTTGGTATGCACCAATTCAATCTTATATGGTGTATATAATTCCCTTTGGAATATTATATCACGAATCCATTTATTCTCATGATATTATAAAGTTCCACTTAAATGTTATTCCTCAATTATTGTATTCAAGTGTCTCTCATTTTGTTAAAATCCCTTTACCTAAAATATCGTTTTAAATGTTTTAATGATTTATTCTTATAAATATTTCTCATTAATATCCATGTTTTCAAAATGGTTTTATGAATTTATTTATATTGATATTAATGGATTAAAATGTTAAAAGCATCAAAGTGGTATGGGACACTTTGAATAAAAAATCTCTTTATTAAATGTTTTAAATGGTTTTGAAAATGGTTTTTAGAATGGATTTATTATTTCAATATCTTAAAAGGTTATATTATTATTACAATGTGGTAATGTTATCTTTCCTTTATGCTTAAGTTATGTGATTTGATTATGTTATGGTTCTTGGGCATTTTTTTGAAGAAGGGTGGTTTCGTGATAAACTAAACGCGGGTGAGCCCGATATAGCTCTCCAATGCATTGGGTAACGCGAAGTAGTTAAACGTTAAGGGTTCTCCAAAGAGATTTGAGGAATATACTATGATGGGTATTACAAATGTATCCAAGAGGGTTACTCCCTACGTAAGAATGTTATGAATGCCTCAAGTTACCTTTATGCTTTATGATTTTTATGATTTATTCGTGATTTGATGAGGTATGTTAAAATTCTTATATTTTTTGAGTAAAGTATGATTTCATACATGGAATAATGTTTTCTTTTAGTACTTTTATATCCCTTACTGAGATTTTTATGCTCATCCCATGTTTTTGAAATGTTTTTCACAGGTCATGGGATAAGTGCATGATATGATGATAGTGTCAAGGATGTGTCAAGAAAAAAACCCTGTTTTATTTTAAATATGTTTCCATTGATGGGGAAAACCAATACTACCTTTTATGTAACCACTTTGTTTAAATGTGGAATGTAATTCAAGATTTATTATCTAATTATCTAAAACTCTAAACCTGAAAAGTTCCTCAATTTGAATTATTCATTTATTTCAACATTAAGTAAGGTTTATGGCCGAGGCCTTATAAAAAGTTATTCAAACCATGAAATAATAAAAATAAATGACCTCTTTAAACAAATTGTATAATGTTGGTATCAATTCATCAATAGTAAGTAACAAATAAAATTTCAATTAAAAAATTTATTTAAAGGGGGAAGTTATAATGAACTTAGATTTCTATATATATTATCCATAAATTAATATTATTTAAAATCATTTGTAATACCCAAAACCAAAACTAAAAAGAAAAAAAATGATATATTTTTTATATATATTATGACCAATAAAGCCTTGTATTTGATTATTATCTATGAGTATGTTTAAAAAGAATATGAAATATATGTATATGAATATAATTTCTACTTGTATTCTAATTAAATGTAATTTGTCAAATTAAAACATAGAGACATCATTTTATGGTAAAAATATTATTTTTAATGAATTACTATTTAATTTCAAGAAGAAAATTGTATAGTGCTTAAATAAAATAAAATGAATTTTCAATTTGAACTGTATATTAAAAATAAATAAATTATAAATTTATAGGAAATGATAATAAGGATTATTTATTATTATAAAAATTTATTATAACAAAATGGTGAGTTTTTCAATATATTTTTTAGATTTTAGTTAATAGTTGAGTTATAAAATATTAAAAAATTTATTTAAAAACCTGGAAATGATTTTGTGTATTATGAAAAAGAATATTATCCTAAGATGAAATTTTGGGATTTTTTTAAAATATTATATTTTTTTGTGAATATTGAACAATGTTTTTTTAAAAACATGATTTATTGTAACATTATAAATATTTAAGAATCAATAGAAAATGTCTGAAACCTTTTTATAAGAAGACTTATCTTTATAAGGGTATCTGTAATTTAAAAAATGTTGTTTTAAATTAGAGTCCAATATTTAACATTTTAGATTATGAGTTCTATTTTTCAAATAAATTCAATACATTATATATTTAGTTTGTTTAAATTATTTTATATATTATTTAAAAAATAAAATATATATGGTTTTTTATCTTTTGAATCATTTTGATCAATTTATATAATAACACCCATTTCGGGTTTTGTCAAAAATGTTTAATTTACAATGTAAACCAATATACATTGGAGAAAATATGGTAAAATTGAGTCCCCTTAGAGTTAAATGGCCCTAGATGATTAAATAATTATGATAATTATGTTTTGGATCTGTTAATGAAACTTATTTATTCTCCATTACAATATATGTAAAAAAAATTCATCTTTCCTCGATAGTGACTTCCTTTTTTTTGGTATTTAAAAAAACAACTACCCTTTTCAGTTATAAAAGAGGAACTCCAGACCTCAAATCCCCTAAAATCATAACCTCGTATGTCTTGAAAAAAATATCAATAACTCTATATTTATCACTAATTATACATTAAAATTGTTCTTCTATTCTCAAAAACCATCCCTCAATGGTTTTATCCCCTTTGAAAACAATAAATTCCTAGAAATGTGGTATATGTTTTTAACCTATGTTTCGCTCTTCTATTTCATTATGTGTATTTATCTTTCATGATATTTAATTTGAAAATCTAAAATTGATAACATAATTATTATTATCATACAGTAATGTTATTATAGATATGGTACAACAATTAAATTCCCCCCACTTTTTTATTAAGAAAAAGAAAAATGAATCATGTGTTCTGTAGAAAAACACTTCCAAGATACAATGTATTATTTTTTCCACTTCCTTAAAAGAATTTTACTAATATTATTTTAGTATTTAGTTAAGTAGTAATGAAATATTTTATTTTTTTATATTATAATCCATGTTACAGATCTCTCATTTTATGGAAAACAAAATCATCAACCAAGCGTTTGTGTAGACTACCACCTCGATGAGACGATTGATATATATTTTAAATTTACTGACCACCTTAATTGGATTGTCATAATAATTTTAATAATTTATATATTATATTATTATTATATTACTATGGTTATGTTATAAAAAACAAAATTAATTAATAATTTTTTTATCAGCAAACGATTAATTTTAATTTAATTGTGTAAAAAAGCATATTAAGAAAAAAATAATTAAATTAAATTATTTAATAATATCATATCCATTTATTATTCATATAAATTAATATTAGTTGAATTATATCACCCAAATAAGTAATAAATGATATCATAATTATACTATTATTACTATATTACATTTAAATAACAACATAATCGTCGATTATCATGGTATGTCCATGGGGTGGGTCAGTTTGTCCAATTAAATAGACAATGATATTTTATTATATCATAGATGAGTATAGAAACATAATTAAATGTTAAAATGATATTAATTTAAAATTAATAAATTATTTTTTATTTTAGAAACGATACAATAATATTTAACTCATTTATTAAGAATACACACAATGTAGGATGAAATCATTGAAAATAATAATTATAAAATTTTCTTGGAGAATTATAAATTATGTACTCATGAAATTTACTATAAACATAATATATCATTATAATACTTCCATTATAACAAATTTAATAAAACTTTAAATTAATTTTTTTAGAAAATGAACCCTAATGTGACTCTTATGATACTACTAGGAACGAGTCAAGACTATAAATAACAGATGTAGGGAAAAAGCAAAAAAACAAACTAATAAACATGTTGATAATGATTATAAATAGAAATTAGAAATATTGATAGGTATTAATATTGTTTTAAATTAATGATTATGATATTTAAATTTGTTAAAAAAGATCTTAGAGTGCATCTGAAAAAGTAGGAAAACTATTTAAGGATTTTTTTATCTAAAATATTAATCCAATTTATCAATTTAAACATTGTAAAAAAATAACTATTACAATTTTCTATATTTATCTTATTATATTTATTTATATTAAAAGTTTTATTTAATTTTATACCTCTTGGGTGGTGTTTATGCATAAGTTACATAGGATATATGGTGTTTTTGTAAATGAATTTTTCTCTTTCAATCTAAATAACACTTATTTGACTACATACATAGAATGATGATATATTCTAACCTATGTTTGTGTTATGTTTTATATCCACATATTATATGGGAAAATAAATTTTCACAAAATATTCATATTCATTGATGATTATATTGTTTGATTAAAATGTATTTTGTTAAGAATAATCTCCTTATTTTATTGATTTTTCATCCATATCCAAATTTTTTAAAAACCACTGTTGTTTTCATTACTCTAATATAGAATCAATTAGTTTATCACAAATGACACATTAATTCACCATATTTCATATTATTTGAAATTTTTTATCATTTTTCTGATGCTGGTTTTCAATAAAATTCATTTCAGAAAAAAATATTTTTCTCATCCTCTCAGAAATATAATGGTTTATCTTCATTACAACATTTATTTGGGATAATAATTATATATTTTTAGGATATTTTATTGAACTATTTATTATAATTATTTTAGAAATTATTCTTTTCCATTATCAAATATGTGTATCTCTAAATTAATTTACACATCATGTATTATCGTCTGCAAATCTTTTTTTTTTTGGTTTTTTTAAAAGCCGGTTTGGGGGGTTTCCGGTACCCGATACAACCGCATCCAAAGCGCCACAAAGTCATCCACATTCAAAATTCAAAAAACAAAAAGGAAAAGCATGCCTCGAACGACCCCATCAATCGTACCACTCACCTGTCCGCTCAACTGACCGCGGATCACCAACAGTCCACGCCTCGAACCGAGACATCGCCACGCGCCACCCTCACCGCGAAAACCACCGTCGGTGAGACTTCGGGCCGGCCACAACACACTGCCGAGCCAATCAACCTCGCACAGCTTTCGTCGTCCCAGATCCAGTTCAGAACGCCGGCGAGCCCATCCCGGAACCCGTCGTCGCCGAAAAACACCATCATCCCCTCCTCCATCATCAACAAGACCGCATTCCTCAACCACCAGCCCAGAAACTGGATGGCAACACCATTACACAACAAGACATAAACAGAAAAAAGAAAATCATCAAAGAAACCCCACTGCCGTCGCCTCAACCGCCGAAGAAAGTCTCTCGCAGACTCTCAGGGTACTCCGCCGCCATGAAACAGGGGAAGAATCTGCTTGCAGGAGGACCGCCGTAGGAAAACAACTCAAAACCAGAACCAAACCTGAATGCTCCATAGAGTATGCCGTTGAACAAACCGGTCTTACGCCCGTGGATCAGAACAGCATCGTCGAATAAGCCCACCACGCTCCGCCACAGCAAGAGAAGTGTCCCAAGAACGCCATGGAGAATACCCGAGGTATCCGAAGAGGTTCCACCACAGGAAAAAGGCGAGAGAAAATCCACAGCGCGCCATCATGAAGAGGAAACCGCAAAGAGCAAACCATCGACGCAGATCTCGTCGCCGCCGTCCTTCACGAGCTCGAGAACCACAGCAAGCCACCAACCGAACCCACCGGAAGCAAGGCGGAGACCAAACGCGTTTGGATCTGGAACATCGAACGCCGAACAGCCGCACCGCGATGAAACCCTTGACGAAAACGGAAGAGCCGCCGCGAAAATCCACAGCGCGCCATCATGATCCCTTTTATGTAATTATAATATGATTCCTTTTGGAAAAATAAATATTTATATCAATAATTTCGTAATTTATTGATATATCAAAACACATTGATTTTCCTTGTCATCAGTAAGATATGATGATGTGTGATTTTAAGAACCAAACATATGTATGGATGTTTTTGTATGGGGTCCTATATAACCATTAAATTAATTTATATAGGCTTATATATATTTATATTATTTGGATTTTATATGTTTAGTTTGATAAATATGGCATGATAGTGATGGATTGTTTCTCGAATTTCAGGCATAAATGTAATGAGTTTGTTAATATTTATATACGAATTATAGTTTTCCTCACACATGTTTTCCTATTCATATGAAAATGATCAATTTTAATATTTATGATGTTTTGAAAAAATTTCAAGAATCATTTAATTTTCATGAAATGATAAATTTTCATTGCTTTACATTATTTTTAAGGTATTCAAAATATTTCTATATTCCTCACATGTAATGTAATTGTTAAGATGTTTTTTGAAACACATAATATTTTTTATAACTAGTTAATGATATTTTTACGATCTTCTAGTTCTAGAATGTGTTTCAGTATCATATTATATGGATTTTTGATCTGTTGTTATGATATTTACTTTACCATCATGTTATATTTCTTGATAAGATATGGTTTTTCAGCCTTAAGTGTCTACGATAACAATATTATTATGTTTCCAATGCATTGGTTGTCAAAATTACAATATTATGTCATATATATTGAAAATGTCCAATAGTAAAATAGTTATGGATAATTTTTTTGTATGTATTATAAAATTATAAATTTATATGGATAATTTCCATGACATGAAACCTTTTTGTATGGGTTAAAAAATTGATTTTGATATATATTATTTAAATAATTAGATTATTAAATTATTTATTTCAGTATTCTCTTGGGTTTTTTATAACACATTATTAATAAATATGTATCATAACGGAATGCTCATATTTATACCTAATGTTTATATAATGAGAAGGGTAGATAATTATCTCATCACCAAAATTGTGGAAGATATTAAAAGTCAAATCAATATATCTATGTCATGGAAAATCAACACTACCTAGATATGAATATTGGAACCATTGAAGAGTGGTAATTTCATGAAATATTACTAGTATTATATGCAAAACCATGGAAGGTTATCTTTCATAAATTTTAATTCATTATATTTTATTGTTTATGGTTTCATTATTTATTTCTGAGTATCAATATTCTAGTGGAGTTATGGATCATGGATTTTAGACCATGATTTTATTTTCAGGTTATGAAGGGTTGCATGAAATAATATACACCTATAAGATTCTTAAGGGTCAAATAGAAAATTATGAATTTCTTCATATCGTTTTGATGAGAGATGTTAGGTCGGAAAAAATAATTTAATATTTCTTAGTTTTATGTCTATATAACACATAACATGTTCACAGAAGTGTCTAATTTATGTTTTTTAACTGTATAATGAAAAATTTAGTACATTCTTCAAAAATCATGTATGGATAATTACTCGGGTGGTCCATGGATATGGAAATGGGCGTTAATTATGGGATATTATATAAGATTAGAATATTATATAAAGATATTATATCTATAATGATAACATATAAATGGTCATAGATATTTTTTTTTTCAAATCACCATAGTTTGAAGAACATATAGGTGCTACCAAAATAGATTAAATTTTTGATTACATTGAGTTGGGATGATATGAGTATGTTTTCCTCAAATATGGATAAATGAACTGTGAATTAATGGATGTACAAATTATGGTGAAAATGTTTGGGGGGAATGTATAATTTTTTAATCAATGTTTGTCAAATTACATTGTAATGTTCATTGATTATCCAATTGAAAAAATTCTAAGTTCACTTACAAAATCACAAATTTGAATTATTCATAGTTTTTATTGGATGTAATGAAAAATTTGTTATGGATATCAAATATATAATGATGTTATTAAGATACAATATTGGTGGTTAATACAAAACTAAGGGTTTCAAAAAAATTATAGAAGAAAGTTAATTTGGTTTTAAATAACTATAGATGGAACAAATGAGAAGAGTGTTGTTGTAGACTGAATAAATCATAATATAAATGAGATTAAATTCTAAATTAAAAAATGATATATGGGTGAAAATAATAAATTATACAACAATAATTTTCATGATGGTACATTCCATGCCATAAAGGAAATAGATTCTACTGTTGTAGTGTAATGGTATACTAGTGGATGTTAACAACCTTAATGTTATTGTAAGTTATTCCAATTTACATGTTGATTTAAAGTATTACGAATAACTGGAAACTATGTTTGATGAATGTATATTTATATTAATTAAAAATTAATAAATTTGATTCTATCTATTGGAATATGATAATCTGATGATAATCAAAGTTTATAATGTATTTTTCATTGGTAATGTCTTGTGGAATGAATAAAACTTAGTATACATGTACATTGATAAAAAAATTATTCAATAGAACATATCAAATTTTATCTAAAAACATATTCCAAAAGGAAATGACAATAGAATATATCAAATGGAATTAATTTTCTTGAAATTAATCAATTAGAATATAAAATTTAATTATATAATATTATTGAATCTCATGGTACTGTTATGGAAGGTAACGTTTTAGATGTTATAAGTCTAGAAAGAGAAGAAATTTTGTTTGAATTGTGATTGTTTAACCATGTTAATAGAATTTTATTAATGTATTGGTGTTTACATAAATTGTGTACTTCTATTTTGTGGTGGTGGACTTGAGAACACATAAGAAGTGGTCAGTCATAAAGATTCAAAATGTTGGGAATTTTTTATGAAATAGGAGATTAATTAATTTTTCAAAAATATATTATATGAGGAAAAATATTTTATGGTAAAAAATAACTCTAAAAAATTGTCTAATATTTGAAATATAATGTTAATCACAGGAAGAGTTGTGATAGAAGATTAGTAACATAAGAAAAAACAAAATGAAGGAATTGAATTTTCTTAAATCATTTCTGTAATTTTTAAAAATACTATCATTTATATGGTGATGAGTTCTATCACAGTAAAAAAATTCCACCTATATCAGATACCTATATCTCATATATAACATTATGATTATTTGTTAGAGTTTAGTTACATGATTAAAAATTATGATTTTATGGATTGGAGGACAATGTCATATTTTATATGTTGAAGTTACGTATATATGGATTGAATCATGTGGGTGCGAAATGAAATGAGGTATTCAATGAATTCATGGTAGAAAAACATTTCATGTGGAGTGACTCAAAAATTTATTTCTATTATAATGTGTTTAAGGATGATATCTTTGACATATTACTATTTTATGTGGATTAAATCTCTTAGAAGTTTAATACATAAGGTATATTTAGGATATGAATAATATTGTTTCTTGGAGTGTCAAGATGAAAGATACTATTGTGGAAATGAAAATATTTTGAATGCCTACTGAGTTAGATAGAGAAGTTGGAGGTTTGGTTTCACCTAGTAAGGAGTAAATATGAATGGTCATCGATTGGTTCATAAGAACTATATTAAAACCACTATCAACCCCACTTGTTGAAACATCATATTATCTAATATATAAGAATACGATATTGAAGATGTTCTCAGGATCATGGTGGATGTTTTATTATCATTAATAGTAGTTTTATTAATGCAAAATAAAGTATCTACAGGACTAGGCATTAATTTTGTAGTTGGAATTATTAGCCAGTTCATAGAGAATCCTTAGAAAAAAATACTAGAATGTCCATAAGTGTATTATCTTGTATATTAGAGGATAAAAATTTGTTCTTAGGTGAATCATGATATATCATACAATATAGTTTTATATCAATTGATAATAATTATAGGACATAGTTGAAAAAACATATTTTTATTAGATATATGTTAGAATTTTATGGAATTTATGTAGTCGTGACATTAGGGATGAAAATGGTAGTAGGAATGTCTATAAAAATTCTGAATTTTTGTCCATTGTATAAGTAAATAATTAATTTATATAGATCAAGTGTTTATTATTGTATCGTAGACTAAATCAAAAAACTCAATTTCACTAATTTTAATGTAATAGTGATATTCATTTGGATATTAATCCAATTTTATAAATATAGATATATTACATTGATATGATATATATATTCATATAGATGATATTATAGAATATAGTTCTATAATTTTGAATTATAACTATAAGTCAATATTGAGATGAAATGTTCACCACAGATATCTTTCTAGAATGTCTAAGAAACAATTATTCCTCTATTTGATTGTGAAATCAAATCATAGTGGAAACACTTTTCATTATGTGAACGTTATATGTATAGGTATTTTGACATTGTGATGGAGGTTTCTATGGTTTCAGTTGATGAACTATTTATGTGGGAGAATAATATGAAAGGTGAAGTTCATTCATGTTTTGATTTAAATTAATAGGTGGGACTATATAAGATATAATTTTACCTTGATGTTTAGATTGTGGAAGTGGAATTATACAGGATAAAGGTATACTAGAAGTGATGTTTGGGATGAATGATATGGTAGTTACATAGAAGATGAAAATTCTATGTTACTATAGAAACCCTATATAAACATGAAAAAAATAAAACATTAATTTCAAATTTTATATAATACATCTCAAAATTATCCACAAAGCTATATAATTTATTGTTTCCTGTCTTATATATTAGCTACATAAAAATATTATTTTATGCATGTTATGTAAATTTATCCATATTTATATTACTCTAGACCCTTTTCAATATATATCAAAGGATATAATTTTATTTTTAATATGGAGAATGAAAATTTAAGAATTGGGATATATGAAATTACTTATAAAAGATAATATAAAAATATTAATTATTTTTAAATCAAAATAATATATTAAATGCATGATTATGGAGAAATACATGATTTAAATCGAAGTAAAAAAATTTTAACCCTGAGAAATAAGGATTTTCATAAAATAAAAATTTATCCTATTAAGGGTGATAACTACAGAGATGTAGGTTAAAAATTTATTAACAATTTTCTGAAAACCCTTCCACACATGCATTTATTCAAAATATTTCTTCCAAGATACATACTAACAAATAAAAATAAATAAACCCATAATTTTTTATGAGGATTGTCTCTATTAAGGACTAGTCCATGGTGTGTCATTTTTTATCCCACACATATTGCTCACCAATAATTATTACAATGAACTCAAGAACAAAAATAAGCATTGACACATTACAATTCCTTGTTCATACAATTTCTATATACAAGAAATGATGCTTCATGGCAATTGAATTCATGATCCTCCACCAGACCCCTAAATGTAGCATCTTTGTGTTTGGATCAATGTTATCTAAATCACAATATTACTCATTGTAGGGAAATTAGTCTCTATTGACATATAATAATGTTTTTACCTTGTTTATATGAATTTATCTTATCCACTATATCCCCATATAAATACATAGTGTCTTCATGTTTTTTAATATTATGCCTGAAAAATATCCATTCATATCAATACCAGACCCACATTTCATACACTATTTAGATTCATTCAATGATCCATGGATAATGATTATATCTCTAAATTATTAGTGTTTCTTTATTTATTATTTTTAGATAACTCGTAATATTTATAATCATGGAATCATCACATAATAATATTCAGCCTTTATTTTATACTCACACACATATGAAAATATGACATACTTGAATATATGCACTATTGGGCATTGTGTATCTCTACAAAATGAGAAATGACATCAAAATATTGAGTTTTTACAGAGTTCACCATGGAATATTCTCTGATACCACAAACATTTATATTTGTATTTAAGTTTAATTCATTCAAGGATACTACATCACTTCTACTATTCATATGATGAACAACTATATATTATTCAAAAAGAAAAGTAACTAATACAACTTCAAGCTATGTAATCTCATTGACTATATAGTAGGCCACTATAAGATAATATGTCATAGAATATTTTCTTCTATTAAATTAATCCTTTCTATGACATTGTGAAAACCAAAAGTATTAAAAATTAAATATCTAAAAAAATAGTGAGTTAGTAATTATTATGCCAAAGCATAAGGTTGTTTTTGTGTACCCCTACTTGAATTACACTTTTCAGGGAAATGAAATACTCTTATGTATTAATATACTATTTTTATGCAATGTCGGGTTATATTTCTACATGGTTCAACTTAGACATACGAACCATGAAATGTATCTGAATAGCACATAATGAACTTGGATACCATTATTTATCACCAACAACCATTATAAGTGAAACTTGTTTACCCTCATAGAGCATTGAGTACACCATTACGAGCTTCAATGTTCATGATTTACCCAAATGTAGGTTCTCACAATAGCATGGTACGTTTTCACATGTAATTTTTTACTTCTATATTTTTATTGTATACCCTTACATGAGCTCCCATGCACCATTATAAAATGTAATATCACCTTAGTTTACCTTTATAAATGTATCCTAAACTACATATCTCATATATGAGGGTAATGTACATTCAATATACCATTATATAACATATTTCTTTTTCTATGTTTCACACTATTAAAATGATAACCCTCTTAGATGGACTCTATCCATTATTCAATAAATTACTGAATGAAATTATTTATTTTTTTGGTCATTAATATTGATATTAAATTTGGAAACAAATTGAAACAAATTAGCTCATTTTATTTAAACATATACACTATTTCATCAAACAACACACTTATTTTTATATTGAAAATATACAATATCTTCCTCACATAGTTCAATTATCATCCCGTTGTATTTTTGGTCATAATATATTTCATCAATTCTATCCTTAATGTTTAATGATTTCAATGTGATTGAATTATATAATTAACATCATAGGACCAAGGATACATGGATTAATCAACTCTAGGAATCCATCATCTACCAAGTGTAGAAAACAAGAGAGAACAATACTGATAAGAATGCTTCATATAAAAAAACATTTCAACTCTTCTTCATACTAATCCATAAGTGATACTTGTAATATTATTTTACCTTTATTTCTATCACTATTTATAAAATAATCAGAATAGTTTATAAATAAAGTGGATCCTTTTTTTTGTTCATGTGGAATCTCATCACAAATTTAATCATTATTGAATAGTGGAAGAATATAATAAAACATATGTTAGGGATTTTAAGTATGACCCAATCCCATTTTAATCCTTAAATTATTAATAGACTCAATTGATAGGGGTTTGGTGAAGATGTGAGTAGTCTATTATATATATGGAAAAAATCCTATTTTATGATATATTCATCTTCCTTATATTTTAATAAATGATATTTATTACGTGTATTTGGATATGGAATTTTTAAATACATGCATTGATGGATTTACTGAACTCATATTGACACATTCAATGATTAAATGTTATCTAGATTCAACATTGAAATCTTCTAATTATGTCTTCAATAACATAATCTGAGAAAGATTCTACGATGCGTCCATATATTCATCCATAGTTTTGGTCAATTTTACTAATGTATTTTTCATTATGTTCTTTTAGAATGGCCTTTTTCCAATGAAGAATACTCTATAAGTTATAGATTTTTTATCAAAATCATATATCTCCCTGTGAGCTTCTTAAAATCCTTTTAAATTGAGATATTCATTCTATTTATAAACAATCTATGTCTATTTGTATTTGAGAGATATATCTAAATTCTCTTTTATAGAACGATTTCAGATTCATTAGAAATAGAATTTTATTCTGTATAGATCATGAAAAAACTTACAATATCTACACATGTTGTTAAAAAGTACATTATAATTTATATAAATCGTCTATTTTTTTATTAACAACATGTCCTTTACCACCCTTTAATATTTTTATTCCTAAATGAATAGAATTAAATACACCTCTAAATTCCCACATGTCAAACATATTCACTGGATACTATATATACTTTTTTGATAGATAAAAATATATTCATTGTCATGAATAACATACAAGCCCATGAAAAATTTCATCTCACCATGAATTTAAATTTTAAATCCTCCCATTATATTTTTTGCAAAATATTATCATTAATTAACTTCACCTTATGAAAAAATAATGAAATCAAAAAATTCAATCATAAACAAGTTATGTGGTATCAGAATTCAAAACAAAAAAACTATTATAAATCATTAAATTTTAGATTTCAATACATGTCAGCTATTTATCGATATGAAAATAAAATTATCATAAAAAATTATTTAACCCGTAACAAAAATTATTAGCTTACATACCCAGCCTCTTTTGAAATTTAGAATGAATAAATTATATTTTTCCATTTATAATTCTTTATTGTGATCCTCATTGAAAAACCATAAAATAGAATCTATTTTAAACACATTGATAATTATGTAGAATTCTATAGAGAAGAAATTTTTAATGGATTAATGTATTTCCACCAGAGGAAAGGATTCATCAAATTCAATTCCTTCTATTTGTGATAATCCATTGTAATCCTACTTGAATATATTTCTCACCATTATCCCTTTTAATTTAACTTATTCTAATAAAGCCACATTTCTCCAATTATATTACATTATATGGTTTTAAGAACAAGTTACCATGTTTCAATATTTTCAATATGGTCCCATGCATTGTCCAAAGCATAAAACCACTACTGGTTCTCAAAATATTCCTCAACCATTTAATGATTAATATTTGATAATAAATTTCTATGGATGGATTCCAAAATGCATCTCATGGTTTATAAATATAGATTTGAATCCCAATAAAAATTCTAAATATTAATTTTTTTTCTTTAATATGGTTCCAGAACCATTAAATTCCTAATTTTCATAATTATATCTAGAATATGTTCAATCAATATTTTCTATTAGAATCAGTGTAATTTCTCAAATTTCATCAACTTGTTGAGAGCTACTAAAATCATCATCATCATAAGTTTTTATATCATTCATGATTTCTTCCACTATTTCAAATACTATAACATAAAAACTATAAATAATTATTCATATTTCTTTCTATAACATCTATGGAAACATATTTTTTGGTATATACAAGGAAATTTTCATCTAAATGTTTTTTATAAAATTTATTCAACATTTATTCATATTAATTATCAAACATGGAAACTAGATAAGTTTATAGTGATTAATGATTATAATTTTTTTATGCACATTTCATGAGAAGTTATATCTATTTATGGTCTTAATAGATAGATATTATGAATAATTCTATTAGTTTTAGTGTCTTAAAACTTGTAGTCTCTCGTAGAGTCATTTCCAAATATAATAGATCATTAAATATCAACATTACTCGGGTTAATTATTTTAGATAATTCATTCTACTTAATTTCTTATGTAAAAAAAAACTAATTTTTAATACTATTTATATTATAATTTATCAATATATATCTATTATTATTCTTAGTTCCATTATATGATTTTGAAACTTCATTAAAAATCTTATTTTGTTCTATGTAAATCTTTTGAAGATCATGAATCTATATAGGGTTAGGGAATTGTGTTTCATGAAATTTATTCATTGATTAATTTGGAAATTGGCAATGAATGTAAGAAAATAATTTCATCTACATTTTTACTATTTTACCATAGGTCTGTAAACATATGAGTGGATAATATCAACAGGTAAGGATGTTTAAATTTTAATCTCATTGTGTCTTTTGTTCACAATTTTTCCCTACTTAAATGTTTTATAGTACATTGAAATATATTATTTCAAAACAATGATATTACATATAGATTAATCTCAAATAGGATTCCTAATATTTTTACCCCTGATTACCAAGTCCAATGTCCCAAAAATTATATTCTTTTTTTTGGATTAAATTAAAATCTATATTCGATTATCCAACAGGAAATAATGTACATGGTTTTTTGAAAACCAATGTTATAACTACCCAATCATTATTTTTCGTGACTAAACACCATTTTTATTCAGATTAATTAATTTATATCATAAAAATTGTTTTGATACACTAAATAGGTATATCATTATTTTATTAATAACCAATACATTGTTCACACTATTTTTATTGTTCGTATTATTTTTTGTTTGAACTACATTGATTATTAGATATATTTTATACCAAAATTTCAAAGATTATCTGATTTTGATTTTCTCCTACAATTTGTTGTGAAATATGAACATATGTGATCCAAGGTCTGTCTACATAACATATTTTCAAAACTACATCATAAATAGTGGATTAGTGTTTCATCTAACAATAATTTTGAATATTTCCAAGGTATCGACAATATTTAATGAAATTTGTATAAAACAAACACATATGTATGATTTATTTCATTCCCGATCACATAATTCAAAACCCTCTAGTAATATTTCGGTAATATTTTTCACATTATTATTTTTCTCAAATAGATTATCCTTCTATTCAGTAAATATCTAATTATTTTGTTTCCCCATGGGTTATACTCGATTCTAAGGAATGGTAATGAAATATTTCATGTTTATTTTTATTATTTATATCCATGTATACTACAAATAAAAAAATAACCATCAAAACATATAATTCAAATAATTTTTTGTGTTATTCATGTTGTTGAATTGGTATATTTTAAACTCCCAATTTTTTTAAATTAGTTATTTCTTTATCCCCCCCTAATCATTAAAAATTAACATTTAATAATTATAAAAATCATTCTTGTCACATATTTGAAATGTTTTTACATTTTTATCAAACATTATGATTCGCTCAACATTTTCACTATTTATATACATTATTCCTACCATAGATTTGTACTAATAATGATATCAATTAATATTTTCATTATCAATATGTGGCTCCGAAAATATATATATTTTTGTATACTTTTATTTAATACATTCTCATACTTCCATTATATTATCATTCATGTCACACCTCACCTTTTACTTTTTATATCAATTTCATATATACTTTTACTTAACATACTAGTTTTTACATTTCTAAGATAAATCTTAGAAGTCATGTTTTCAATGATTTATCAAATCATATTTATTTTGTGATTCTGTTTATGGATTTCTTTTTTATATTTTTCCATCCCAACATGGCATTCATAGTACCTGTCAAAACATGTATTACAATGAGTATCATCATTTCATAACTTTTATATCTACTTGAATAACTTGTTGATTTCCATATTCATAATGCACACTTTGTTTGTATCAACTTATTCTATAACATATTCATTTTTTAAATTGGATAATTATCTGGATAATTATATTATTCTTCCTGCTCTATAAGAACTCTATGTGATATTCATGGTAAAGTTTTCAAATCATCACTGCTTTCATTAATGTCCGAAGCACCATATTCAATTGATTGAAAATTTATTTTAAAATATCCATTTGAGAAAATATTTTCTCCCCACATTTTTTTATTCATTACATATTCCCATTTATTTATCATATATTTTTGAATATTTATATCAACTTTATTTTCATCCATATCATGTATGGGAACATTAGTAGAAAAATGTCCAACGCTTCCTAAATTAAATAATTTAAATGGATGTTTACCATTATATATATCTCTCACACATTTGATTATTATTTTCATAAAATAATATAATTAAGTCATAACATTGAAACATCAACATTCATCAACAATTCACTTACCCCCTTCTATTTTCAAATTTTATATATATTTATGGGATATATTTTTTTTGAATTTTTTTTCAGCGATACTCCACTTCTCACATCATATTTTATATGAGTGATGTTATGTTAATTAATAGTGAATTGATTGTGATTTTATTCATCATGTGATGAGATTTTGAGATTAAATATATCTAGTGATATTCTCTTTAAAAATATTTACAATTGTGAATTTATCAATAATTTCTTTATGTACTCTAATAGATGAAACTATCAGGTTGAATGCTTTGAAGAAATAAAAAACTTATTTATAATAAATCATTTGAAAATAAAGAAAATAAAATATAATAATCTATTCCACAACTTCATTCACTAATTTACCTCCATAAATACTATGATTTTTAATTAAAATATCCTTGGTGGTTGTCCAAGTAAAAAATTTTGTTTTCATCTTTTCAAATAGAGAAGATAATAGTTTATTACATGATTTTCCATCACATTACTTATTAATTCACATTTATAACTGAAAAATATGCAATCTCTATTGGTAATATAAATCCATATATATGAGGATAAAATAAAACAAGCCTATGATAAAAGAATAAAGGTACCATTTTCTCATTTAATTTATTATATCATTTTCCTTTAAATGTTTTAATGACTTATTTATTATGAAAATTGTTCTGATCTATATGATCCACATGAGATAAACACGAGAGAGTAGACCTACTATGGTAAAAATTAAAAGGATCACACAATGGGTGATAAATAAAAAGAGGGGGTTGGGGAATAATTGATTAATGATTTTCACAAAATTGTAATACCCAATGTATTATTCAACACATATTCTCTCATGATATTCACTACTACTGTGATGTAAGTAAACATAACAAATTTTTTTATGATTTTCCTCTCCATTAAGTACTAGTCCCATGGTGTTCTATGGTTTTTACCTCACAAATTTCATTATTTTATTTAATAAGCTTGAGAAATAAATTATCCATGGAATCATTTAATTTTTTTTCATCGAATTAAAACGTTGAAAAAATGTTTCGTAATACAAACTGAATACTTGAGCATCCACAAGATCTCTAAATATATAATCATTATAATTTTTTCAATGTGATTATATTCCAATATATGTTTTACATCATAAAATGTGGTTATGAACACTAAAAAACCATTCATTCCCATGGTTACAAAAATATCACTTTTTATCCACATCCCTTCTAAGGGATATAGTTCCATAAAATTTTACAGTATTGTGCATGGATCCTCTCTCCTAATATTATACAATAGTTCTTCATTTTATTATATATAAGGACTCACTAAAATTATAGTAGAGCATAGTTGTATCTCAAAATATATTATGTTGGGTTTTCTTATATATTTCTAGTATAACTGGACATCATGAATCAAGGATTCATTGCATAGTTGAATTATTACATTGATTTTAGACGCACGAGCTTATGAAAATATTACATGGGTGAATATATTATTAATTGTGAAATTAATGTCCCTAATAGGAATATAGAACTTTCTAAATCTCAATATCTAATAGGATATTTCATGGGAAATTATTCAATTTCCCAACCTTATTTATTTATCATTAATTTTTATTCATGCATGGCTATTATGGATAATCCATTATCTTTATGGCGAATCACCAACTAATTTTACATAACTATTGAAAATAAAATATATTCTTGAAATGAAAACCGATTACTACAATATATCCCATTCTAAAAAAATATTATCTTACATCTATCTCACCTATAATATTCACCCCTTCACTGAGGTTCGGAGAAGACGAAACACTATCAATTTTACAGTAATTTAAGGTTATAGAGTTACCCCATCTTATATTGTAACAAAGAACTAGGTTGTGTACCCTAATGTGTCCTACCCTTATGCAACAAAGTAAATAACCATAAGAAACCTCAACATACCATTATGAAATGTCATATAACATTTATACAATACTAATTATAACCACATGTTGAATGTTTGTTACCCTTAATCATTGTAGAATGAAATTGGGTACCCTAATGTAGACTCATATTTCTTTACATGTGCCTCCATTCTAAACTTACATGTCCTTGGGTTCATTTTCATATGATATGGAATTCATGAGTAAAACTTACATATATACCCATATGGTGTGGTGTACCCTTACAAAAGTAATGAATAACATTATGTGGTTGTGGTATATTCTTACATGATATCCCAGGACCACTACATAACACATTATAAACTCAGATTAACTTAAATAGTTAATTTAAATTACACATTAGGATTTTATCACAACCCCGTCCTAGAAATGTCTACCCATCCTTGGATATAATTAGAGAATAGATATATGGGCACTTGATTTATGCCTCTAGTTGGACCCATGATAGAAACAAGCATCAAGGGTATAATAAACATACATTAGGGATGCATTAACATCTATAAGGAAACATGCGAAAGAAAGAGATAACATAGACACTAACCAAATCCTACTCAGACTCCAATATAAAATATAATATAATGCGCACATATGTAATGACATGCATGATCTACTAAAACTATAGGGAAATCTGAATGAACCAAATAAAGGTAACAATTGTAGTGACTAAGAATCCCAAATAGTTCTTGGAAATACCCAGAAGCTAGTAAAAACTAGTTTGATCACCAACCTTCTCCAACTATCCTAAAAAGGTTTATATATACATAGTGTGAATATAATCGTATATATTGTAGGATTCTACCTAGAACCTCTAATGGAAAAGGTAAATAAATCATGTTAAAGAACCATAAACAACAAGTGGAACTAACTCATCACATAAAAAAGTATACTATGATCCCAACCTCACCCTTCATAATCTGACCAAGTATCGCATACAAGAGAATGTTATATAATAAATAATATTAATGATTTACTACTACCACTTCTCCTCTAGTTTTCCTCACTACCCTAAAGTTGCACGTCATGAGCGTCTCTCTCCTCAAGGCTATCATGAAGACACCTGGGAGAACTACCACAATATGCACCTGATGAAACACACGACCACATCTATGTAACCAAAATTAACCGAGTAGTTTCTGGGATCCACCACAACTCATATATTTAATATCATACATCAGGTTTTATACCAAATTCCTCCACATCCCAAACACCATGTATGAATTCTCAATCCATAAAAACCTATACATGTTATACGAATAGTAGTCCTTAGGAAAATATTTCAATAGTACATGTGTGTGAAATAACAAAAATCTATTATATCCCACTACACACATATATGTGGAAAACATACTAGATTTCATAACAGCACAAGAAACAACCTTGAGAAGTGAGTGGGGTCAAAGGGGTATTCATTCATCCATCCACACACCATGATATTGGAAAACAAACCCGCAGGGAATTTAATCCATACTGTATTAGATTCCCTTACTGATATGGTGTATTAGAATAAAAAAACAACATGTACTGGATATAATGCATCTTATAACCAAACTATGTTCATCTCATAGTCTCATAATCAACTGAATCTAGCATCCCTTATACACTAAAATTCCACAGATAAGACAAGTCATCCTATAATCACACAACAATTAGAAGAGATACAAAAAATATTTGAATTCATGTACATAATTTTGACTTTATAATAATTAATTATTTAACCATTAATTGACAATTAAAACATTCCCCATTACATTACATTATCTTGAAAAAATATTTCCATGACCGCCAGGAATATGAGAACAAATTCTGCATATTCTCAAAATTCTAATCTCAACATTTGACCCCAACAAGATCCAACACTTTGAATTAAAAATTTATTCATTTATTATCATAATTATTTTACATATATTCAGGTAACCTTGGAAAACAACCAATGCTACCAATCAAGTAAAGAAAAAAAGCATATCTATATGCATCAAGAATGGGGGAAAGGAACGTAGATAAATAAATACCCATACCATCATCCAATAAAAAAATTAACGAAGCGTCTAAATTTCATATCATTGTGAAATCCTAGGTTCACTATATTCAACCATCTTAGGTGTCCTGACTAGCACCCACATGCATATCCAAATGTATCCAACAATTAGAAGAATCAACTGTTGAATCCACATCAAGGCCTTCTCACCACTCTAATCAATATATCCCTCCAGGCATAGCAATCCTAGGTTCACATCACATTTGGGAATCCTCACCCCACATCAAAAGACTCGTATCCATGTCACATTAAGAGAAAAATAAGAAACATAGTAATTAGGATCTCGAAACTAAAACAACAAATACAATCTTTACCCATAATGTGATCTCATGTATCAAATGCAAAAGAAACATGGCCATTTCATGAAAGTGAAAAAAATGTTCATCTAATGGGATTATATTTTATCACAAAACTGGTTTTTATTTCATTTTTAGTTAAATGATTTTTATTCACATGATCCATAAATGGAAAGACCTATGAATCAAGCTATGACATAATCTCTAAAAATAATCAAAAAAATTATTTGACATTCATTTAATTAGGTTATGAATATTATTTAACTTGCATCAACTACATTTGGAAAATAAATTATAAATGAATACATGCATCAACATTATTATCATCAAATTAAAACAACAAAATATAGATTCTTTAAACATTTATCTATAATCATTTATCAAATTAATTTTTAAATAATTCTAAATTTTTTTTCTTTACCAATTTTACAAGACAGACCATGTAGAAAAATCCCAACATAGATTTGAAAATTTATATAGAATCCAGAGGTAACACATTATCATTGTACAAACAACAACATCACCATACAATCGATTCAAATTATTTAATATAGTTCATGTAATTTTTAGTTTAATTACATTTTCATCCAAGGGGCTACACCAAGCATAATTTATGATTTCACATAAAATAAAATTAAAGCACTGAATCCCCTACCTCAATGGAGTCTATACATTCATTACATTAGAATGGAATGACACTATGGAGCCTAATCACATATCTCATTGGTACTACATCCACCCAAGGATGCTACACCACAAATGTGTAAACAAAATAAAAAAAACTTTTAAAACATGGAGATTAATCTCCATCACATGGAAATGAAGAATGTTGGAAATTGGATCAAGGAAATGATAAAAATAGATGTAGGGAAAACCATGGATCAAATATGTATGAATGAACATAAACTAGGGATCGATCCATGGAAAAATAAATCCAAAAAAATAGAAGACGGTGTTGTTAGGTTCCCAAGAATCGAGAGATTAGTGATCCAACTATTTGGGTTGAAACCCCTTAGTAGATGAAATCATTTGAGACATAATTCATTGGGAATTTACATGATAGGTAATCCCTTATGATGTCACCTAATCCATAATGTATGGGTAATTCCAAAAAATGCATCACCATTATAATTTTTTATTCCCTTAATCCCTGAATAATTCCACATCATAATCTGATAAGAACAAGACATAAAACCCACTTCCACATAATCTAATATTTTTTCACATCATGAAATCACACTACTTACATATTTTATCAACTGGACTAGTTCAAACTTCCTCTAAACCAACTATAAGAACCACAATCTTTGGAAACATGATATGGGTCTATCCATGTGGATCTGAGCCCTTAAATTAGATAAATCTCAAAAAATTCTCCTCCCAAATAATCCAAATCCAATAGAGAGAAGAAATATAAATTAGGGTCCTCTGTAAATCCACACTAATAGATACATTTCATGTCCCTCACCACCGTAAGAGCTCAACCACCTAATCATAGGAAAATTATTAAACCACACAAAAATAGGAACAATATTTTAAACACTCTCTATGGGGGAATTCCTTCCAAAATAGATTAATCCACAATATAAAATATTGAAATGCCATATCCTAAACTAGAAAAGGCCTAAAACCACGAAATGAAAAAATAACTAGAAAATAGCTAAAGAAAAAATAGATCGAGGAATTGATCATGTATCTATGACACACATTACACGGTAATAACCTACATTCCTTCTTCCTGGCACCAAACTCAAACCTAAGGTATAAAATATTAGTTCAAAACTTTTTCAAGGATGTCCTGAATCTCTAACGGACGCTCCATGGAGGACTCATCACCATGAACATTGATCTTTCTCCAGTAGATTATGTGAGAGTCATAATGATGATAATGATGGAGATGTGAAAAGTGAAAATATTCATGTATTCGGCTCATATGTGGGGGATGTGATATTAGATACATGGAGGCCCCAACATTAGAAAACACCTCAAAATGCATTAAAAAGGCGGATAAATATTACACCCCACACTAGTACTAAACTTACCATGATGTGGAGTCACCACAACAAACCCATTGTGTCAAAATGTTATTTCAAAAGGTATCATACTATGATCTGAAAAAGATGTCTGATGATCTTGGGAAACTTTCATTATTTCCAGCCAGTTAACTTATCAATATACAACCCTAGTCCAAAATAAAGTTGAATAGAATGGTTGTATATACAATGATTCAAATGATTCCATAATGGTGTTGGAGTGAAAACAATTATTGTATGATAACTCAACCATGGGTAGGTTCCTCATTCATGATCCTCCAAATTTTAAGACACAAGATGGTTATAACAACCCCTCTATATATTACACACTTAAACATGATTTATTACATAATTTAATCACTTGATACAAGATTATTGATCAGGAGGTATAGTGTCATTGGAGCTTAGGATCATTACATAGAAACATAAAACATGAAATACAAAATTTTTATTGAAAATATCATTTACATGACCACTATATTCCCTCATACATATCATTTCATGGGATAACCTGAGGACATGCATAAGAAAAAGTGTGATCTATAAAGCCCAGTAAGGGAATAAACATGGAATAACATGAGGAATATAATACATGTTATAAAATATGTATATAAATGGAGCACAAGGGAAACATGAACATAAAGGCCTGACAAAGCATGATAATCATAACATGGAAATGTGGCAACAACACTTTATAGGGAATTAGCATGATCCAAATCTCATTGAACACAAATAATGAGTAAACCCACATTGAAAATGAAGCACGAGTAATCCTTCATTGAACATGAATTATAATGAGTCTAAAATCATTGTACATGACTTATCATGATTTTATACTTTACCAAATGCATTTGATCCCTATTATGGAACACCCTTCTTAAACATTTCATTTTAGGCATAAGTGTGCCACATGGATCATAAAACATAGAACCAAAAATCATATTTTCTTTCCTGAAAAAGCGATGTGAAATAAAAAAATGACACGTTATAATAGATAATTAAATGTGCATAAAGGTGAATACCCTTTATAGTTAAATTTTCATGGTATTCACTACACAATGATCTTGTCTTGGAAAAACGCGATGCAATTTCGGCAGCATAAAGGTGTGTCATAAGGATGCATGAAAATGGATGATGAGAGAGAAATGGGTGTCTCATCATATGTACATGAAATGTACATTTATGGGTTCATATAGATACATGTCCCAACAAACGTAATGGAATTTAGATGCATTATACAGAAGAATATATTGATGTAAAAGAGGAGAGGGAAATCCCTCATGAATTTTCAGCATTGTAATAGGTGTTCATGGGAGGAATTAATGAGAGAGAAAGGGGTATCACATTATCTAATAATAATTATGGAATTATGGGAGAGGTGAAAAATCACAGTCCCACATTCGTAAGTGAAAATAAAATGGCATAATAATATTAAGAAACTTGGATAAAAAGAGAAAGATATGAATCCCTTACATGGAAGTGTGATCCCAAAGGCTTGGTAGAGGATTGAGAGAGGATTCATGGGAGCTTGGGGCCACTTGGGAGGGTTATATAGAAAGGAGGGAAGGGGGTAGTCGAACTCCAAAGGGTTTGTGTGAAGAGGAATCGGGTGATTGGGTGGATTTATATAGGAAAATAGAGGGAATTCTTTATTATTTAGGTTTGGGACACCTCACATTAAACTAATCAAAAACACAAACCAAACCTTGTTTTTCCACATGGTTTATAATAAAGTGGTGTGGGAAACAATATTTTATAAATATAATGGTATAAATTCTTAAAATAATAGGGTTTCTTATGTGGAGGCGACTGACACTCTTAAGGAAAACAATTTAACAAGATGAATTGTTTATAAGTCTTGGAGGGTCCACTAAATCTTTAAAAAATAAATAAAACAAATCTAATATCAAATTATTTTAATTCTAAAACATATACTGGACGAAATTATTGTTTATAGTATTTTATAACATCACTATTGGGCCATTATGTTGTCATAAAACACAATATATATTTAAACGGTATTTAATTTATACACAAAAATTCGATTGTCTCAGAAAATTATGAAAAATTCATTGTTGGATATTTTTGAATTCATAATTCCAAATATAATATTCATTTTACCTAAATATTTTAGTTAATCTGTGAATTTATAATTTTAATATAAAATTTGAAATTTAGAAAAAAATCATGGGTTTTGAGAAAAACAGTTTTCAAACATTAATAAAAATTACAGTTGCATTCATAAAATTATATGATCTTTTATATTTAATAAAAAGTAATTTAATAATAATAATATTTAATTACAATATTATTTAATTTAAAGCCCATTATTTCATCAAAATAGATTTCTTAGTTGAATATTAAATAAAAATATTATTTGTGCATTAAAGAACTATTTACAAAGTAATAATAATAAAATTAATGATAATTTTTTATACATAAATAAATTACATAGTCATAGTGATAGGTTATTGTTACATAACCCCTTATAACACATGTATAAGACTGTAGGGTAAGGTGTGCGATTGTGACAGAATATTGGGGTGGCTCGGATAACATTGCTCGAGTGGTAATCTCTATTGACTTACACATCTCCCGTAGTCAGTTCTACTCAAGATTAACATGTTCAACCTTGGCTTGGGATTGGAAAAGACTTAATCCCAATGATTCCACCTCCATTCCAAGTTCTAAAAAACGTGCCTCGTAAGGGGAAAGACTACTAGATGAGGCCATCCCTTCCAATTTATGAGTAAATTGGATTTGTTAAAGACCTATATTTATACTAATAATGTGATCACTATTAAATGGATATATTAGAATTGGTCACAATTCATAATGGTATTTTCATATCAAAAAACAAAAAACCAATAAAGATAACATTTCAAATAACCATATTAAAAAATTTAATTAGAGCAATATGAATTTTCATTAATGAATGTTTTGGTTGTTAAGATATTCCCCCTTAAGAAATTTCACCCACGAAATTTTCTTTTCCCACACTAAAACAACTGTGGGTAACATTACTACTTCACTTCCTACGATTCCCACATCGCATCTTCAATCTTTTGGTTTCATCACAACACCTTGATGATGGGAATTGTATTATTTCATAGAACCTTTACTCTATGATCTAAGATATTCACTAGTTTCTCCTGATAATGAAGATCGTCCTCTAGATGTACTACCTATGAAAAGAGTACATGTGAAGGTTCTGCTATGTAATTCATTAATATGGATACATTAAAGACATCATGTACTTTTTCCATGGTAGGATTGAGTTCTATTCAATAGGCCACAACCCCGAAAAGATCAAGATTCTCGAATTGGCCGATGTACCTAGGACATAAAATCCCTTTATTTCCTAACCTCAAGACCTTCTTCCATGGAAATATGAGTATAAATACCATGTCTCCAACATTAATGTAATGACCCAAACATTCATTAATGGAAATCCCTCTTGATCTAAATAAATGTCTATTTCTGTAAAATATTTATATAAAATGTCAACTTATTTGGTTTTATTATAATGTTGACGGTTTCTAATATAGTCATTGAATAGTGATCACATGATTTGTAAAAATATAGGGTTTTACAAAATCAAAATTTACTCAGACAAAGGAGGTGAAGGCCACATCCAGTAGACATGCCCCATAAGAAGTCCATTTGTTAGAGCTCAGAAAAGAGGTGGCATAATTGGGCTTCACCCTTGACCAATCTCAAGCCGAGATTAAATAAGTTATGCTCGAGCGGGACCGCCTATGAGAGAAGCGAAAGTTGATAGAGATTACCACCCGATCAATGCTATCTGAGCCACCCCAAGAGTCTATAACCCTTGAACACCTTTCTCATTGGTCTTATGTGGGAGTTATAAGGTGTTATTGTATCAAGACCTTACACTATGTTTATGTACATTATTTTTTAATATAATAATGAATATACTTTCATTTTATTATTTTTACCTAGTAAATAGTTTTTAAAGATCAAATAGTATTTTTTTAACGTTCAACTAAGAAATTTTATTTTGATGAATTAATGGATTTTTGAATTAAATAATTTTTTAATAAAATATTATTAATATTAAATTAATTTTTATTAAATATAAATGATTGTATAATTTTATGATTTCAATTGTAATTTTTATTAATGTTTGAAAGACATTTTTTTTCAAAACCCATGAATTTTCAATTAATCTTTGGTTTCATTTTAAAAGTGAAAATTAACATATTTAGAAAATTATTTAGATAAAATGAATTTTATTTCTATAATCAGGATTTTGAGATTATCTAACTATGGATTTTTCATAATTTTATGAGAGAGACAAATTTTTGGGTAAAAATTATATACCGACTAAACATATAATGTGTTTTGTGACATCATAATGACCCAATAGTGATGTAATAAAAATACAATAATCCTTATGTTCGGACAATATATGTTTTACCATTAAAATTATATGATTTTGGGTTTGTTTGACATATTTTACATAGCATTAATTGACCATTGAAGACTTATTAAACATCTTGTCTTTTTAATTAGTTTTCCTTGGAAGTGTGATTCACCTCCACATAAGCAACCCCATTATTTTGAGAAGTTCTAACATTGGCAATAAAAAATATTGTTTTCAACTTACCTTTTCCAAAAACCATGGGTAAGACCCATGGATGGTTTGTGGTTTGGATTAGTTTAATGTGAGGTTTCCGAAACCTAAATAATAAATAATTCCCTCACCATTCCTATACAAACCCACCCAAGCTCCCACTTCAACCTCACTCAATGCTTTTTTAGTTCATCTAACATCTACCCTCCACTCTATATAATCCTCCAAAGGTTCCCCATGATCCCATTAATCCTCTCTCAAGCCTCTCTCAAACATTTGGAAGCACACTTCCATGTAAGGGGTTTTTTTTCTTTTTAATTTATATTCAATATTCATTAAATTGTTATGCCCTTTTAATTTCAATTATAAATTTTGTGGTATGGTTTTTCACTTCCACCATACTTCCCTCTCTATTTTTTAATTATTGGACACCCGTTTCTCTGTAATTAAATTCCTTCCATGTACACCTGTTACTATGCTGAAATTCTAAAAGGAATTTCTCTCTCCTCATTTACATTCCAGCAGTTCTTTTGTATCATGAATATAAATTACATTAAATATTTTGGGACATGTATCTATATGAACCCATAACTATCCATGTAATGTAAATATTATGAGACTCCCATTTCCCTCTCATTAACCATTTTTATAAGTTCATATGTCACGTTGTTACGCAGCCGAAATTGCCCAGCGTTTTTTTTCAAGCAAAAGTCATTATGTAGTGAATACCATGCCAATTTCTCAATCAATGGTATTCACCTTTATTAACATTTACTTATTGTTTAAATACTTTCATGATTGTATTCCACATTCATTTTTCATGGAATAAATGATAATTTTTAATGATTCAATGTTTTATGATCCATGTTGCACACTTATACATGAAATGAAATGTTTAAGAAGGGTGTGCCCTTGTAGCACTCTAATGCATTTCATAATATATAATATCATGATATGTAATTTTAAATGGTTGTTTACTCATTATAATTAATTTCCAACAATGTTTTACTTGTTCTTCATGTGCAATGAGGATTTACAAATGCTCCATGTGCAATGATCCCTGGCTAAGGCTTATTCAATGTTAAGTGTTGTTGCCACATCTCCGTGTTATGATTATCATTCTTTATCATTCATTTATGTCTATGATTCTATTTTTCTATATTTATATGACTATTGTATAACATGTATTTTATTATTTATATTATTCCATGATTATTCTCTTATTGGGCTTTATAGCTCACCCTTTTCTTATTCATGTTCTCCGGTTATCTCATGAAATGCTAAGTACGAGGGAATGTAGTGATCATGTAATGGAATTTTTCAATAAAGACGTTTTATTTCATGTTTTAAGTTGTTATGTTATGATACTAATCCCCAAATACACGATACCTCTTGATCTTATATGTTTTATCAAGTGATGTTTATGTAATAAAGTGTGTTTAATTTTGTAATAAAAAGAGCAGAGTTGTTATAGTTGGTATCAGAGGATAGGTTTGGATATTTTTGGGATTAGGATTTGAAACCCCTAGTAATGCTTTGGAGACAAGACTATGTATAATAAAAACATCCATATGTTTTGGTTTGTATTGATAAAGTGTTTTATCAAGAAAATACATCCCAGTCTGGATACAATTAGGTAGAGGATGCTCTGGTACAGATGTACCTTAGGGTGAAAACCCTGACAATGAGTTTTGTGCTTGACCAAGGGTATCATGTTACACGACAAAGGGACTTACTGCACTCTTGGTTACTACACTCTTGTGGGATATGCTTTGGTAAATTTATAAGCTTAGTATAAACCATTATTAAGGGAACTAAAAAAATGCCTCTTAGAATATATGGTAGAATGTAGATCATGGATAGCATAGATTGAAACCTATAGATACATGAGTTAAGGAAATAAAAGTTATTTATAAGTCATCAGCCTTTTTCTTTGGATTACCCTTTATGTGTTACCCCTAAATTTATTTTATTCCATCCAATGGCCTGAAATAAGACGACGGTGGCGAACAACCAATGTGAAGATCAATGTGATGACGATACTAATGAGAATCCCAATCCAATGGGAGAAGGAATTGTGAACTTTGTCATGATTATCTCTCTAAAAACTCTATATTTGAATAGAAACATGGGTCAAGATGAACATTCAACCCCCCCCCCAAGAAAGAACAAGTTTCTACTAAGAGATTCATGAGACAAAGGACTCCTACTTTTAATGGATCATCTGATCCCTCAATAGTCAAACAATGGATCAACTCCATTGATAATATCTTATCCATCCTTCAATGGTCTGAACAAGAGAAGGTCCTCCTGGCTGCTTATCGTATGGAGGGTGTAGCTGATCAATGCAGGACATTGATAAAAAATACAAGGCTTGAGGAGGAGATCGAGGCATTGGAATGGAAGTATATATGGAAGATGTTTTTCGATAAATATTTTCCATGCACCCTCCGGATTAAGATGGAAAGGGGCTTCAATTCCCTCAAGAAAGAAGACGATGAATCTATTGGAGAGTATGAGGAAAACTTCACAAGTCTTGCACAATACACTTCCAGCTTTGTTGCTACCCCCGAATATAAGGTTAAACGCTTCTTCGGTGGGCTAAAACCTACCCTACAGAAAGCACTGGTGATCCGTGACTTCGACAGTTATCTGGAAATTTTCGGATGTTCCCTCAAGGTTGGAATGGAGATATGAGAATCTCAAGGGTATAATGGGGATATGAAGAATATGTAGGACTTAAATATAGGTGGTATAACAGATAAATTCAACGGTGCTATGAAGATCCAGCACCCCACTTGCCTACGGTGTAGAAAGAAGCATCCCAAAAATTGCCTGAAGCGGACGAAGAAATGCTTTAGGTATGGAAGAGAAGGGCACCTAGCTGTCAACTATCGGCAAGAAAGTCCAACGGCTGCCACAGAGGAGAAGAACACTCTGTTATAACCTCAATGCATGGTTCATTGTTACAGCTACGAAGAACTAGAGCATCATGCAAATTAGTTCCCTAAGGAAAGGGTTTTTGGAGGCATCCAACAACCTCCAAGGCAGCAAATGCCAACTTTTTCCAACAATACTGCCGAAGTGAACCCCGAAAATGAAGTGGTGATATGTACGTTAGTTATTCATTCAATAATAGTGAACGTACTTTTTGATTTAGGTTCTATGAATTCTTTTATATCTCGGATGTTTAGTAGAACAATCGCAGCACTATATCAAATCATAGAAGTGAAGATGTCAGTGAGTACGGAAAATGGGGCAATCATTGCATCCCATGAATATAAATCCTCTTCTATCATAATATGTGGATTTATCTTCTTGGAGAACATCATCAAACTTCCTATGGTAGAATTTGATGCAACTCTTGGAACAGATTGGATTTACTTATATAGATCCAACATAAATTTCCGTGAGAGGTAAATATCTCTCCATGTAGAGAATCGACCCCTGATTATTTACAAGTGTAAGGAGGAGGATGAACCATCTTTAGCTCCATCATCTCTAGTGCGGATATTACAGCTATATGAGCACACATATCTAGTTAGATGATTGAGTCCATGGAATCAATCATCTTTGAAGACATTCTTATTTTGAGGGAATTCGCTGAATTATTTCCTGAGGAATTGCCTGGTCATCCTCATAGTAGATATGTTGAATTATCAATTGATCTTATACTTGGGGTGTTGCCAATATCAATGAATTCATATAGAATGGCTGTTGTGGAGCATTAGGAGATAATGAAACAACTACAGGAGAATCTAGATAAAATGTTTATACTCCCATGTGCTTCACCATGGGGTGCACTAGTCCTCTTCATCATGAAGAATAATGGGTCAATACTCCTTTGCATCAATTATCATGAACTCAAAAAAAACATGATAATGATCAAGTATCCTCTCCCATGAATTTATGACTTGTTTAATCAGCTATATGGAGCACAATACATTTCCAAGGAGGATTTGCGACCGAGATGTTATCAAGTAATGGTAAAGAAGGAAGATATCCACAATACAAATTTTCATACTAGATACGGGCACTATGAATTCATAGTAATGCATTTCGTTCTCACTAATGCTCCAACAATCATCATGGACCTGATGATTAGAGTCTTTAGAGATTACCTAGACAAATTTTTGGTAGTCTTTATAGATGATATTCTGATATACTCCAAAACTAAGTAGGATCACGAGGAGCATCTAAGAATTGTACTAAAGACCTTGAAGAAGGAGAAGCACTATGCAAATTACAGAAAGTGTGAGTTCTGGTTGAATGAGGTCACATTTTTGGGCCGTATCATTACAAGCAATGGGATATCTATGGATCCCTCCAAAACAGAAGCAATTGAGGGATGAACGAGTCCCGCATTAGTAATAGATATCCATGGATTCTTGTGGTTAGCTGGATATTATTGATGATTTGAGAAAAATTTCTCAATATTTTCATACCCTTACACCATGCAAACTTGTAAGGGAGTAATTTTCTCATAGAGTGATGAATGTGATGAAAGATTTAGGAAGTTGAATATATGGCTTATCACTGCGTTCTTGCTCACATTACCCACAAGTGGAGATCATTTTGTGGTATTTAGTGATGCTTCGAATAATGGTCTGGGATGTGTATTGATGAAAAATGACAAAGTCATTTCCTATGCTTTAAGGCAATTTAATTTTCATGAATAGAACTATCCAACACATGACCTCGAGTGGGATACAATGATCTTCGCATTGAAAATTTTGCGTCATTATCTCATTGGAGAGAAGTATGAAATAAATATGGACCACAAAAGCTTCAAGTATATATTCACATAGAAAGAGTTGAACATGCATCAATGAAAATGGTTAGATCTGATAAAAAAATATGACTTCTCAATCTATTACACCCTAGGAAAGAGAACAAGGTGGCAGATTCCCTATGTAAAAAGTTCACAGTGATTTAATCATTGTTGAGAATTGTAAAGGATTCAATTTTCTTAGAATTGATGAAGATTGAAATGGGAATTATAAATAAGGGAACATCCTCAATCCATTCACAAATGATTGCTGAACTGTCACTTTTGGAAAGGTTAAAGGATGATCAAAAGAATGATGTGGGAATTTAGGAAAAAGTTGAAGCTCTCAGAAAAGGGAAATCCCCATAGATTAATGTTAATGAAGATGCAATTGTATGATTTGGTAAAAGACTCTGTGTTCCTTCAAGTTTGGAGCTGAAGAAGGAACTTTTTGATGATACACATAGTTCAACCTTTTCAATTCTCCCAGGAAACAGAAAGATTTATCGAGATCTCTGAATCATTATTGGCAGGATAATATGAAGATAGTGATCAATGAAAATACATCAATGTGCCTGGTGTGTCCGCAAGTAAATGCAGAGATGAAGAAGTCTAAGGGGATGATGAAACCATTCCCCATATCAAAATAGAATTAGGAAAACATCACCATGGACATTGTCACCTAACATCTAAAGACATCCAAAGGAAACAGTGCATTCTCGGTTGTGGTGGATACTCTTACAAAGTCTGCACACTTCATTGTTATTCAGTAGGATTTCTCATTGGATCAAATGGAATGGATAAATATCAAGGAATTGGTAAGGCTTCATGGAGTACCATGATCTATTTGGTCTAATAGAGATCCAAGATTCACCTCTATGTTTTGGAAGAGTCTTCAACATTATTTGAATACTGATCTGAATTTAGTACAGCCTATCATCCTCAAACTGATGGCCAATCCAAGTAGACTATCCAAACATTTGAAGACATGTTGAGAGAATTATCAATATACATTAAAGGGCGATGGGATCAATATCTTTCTATGGTGGAATATATTATAATATCAGTTTCCACATGAGCATCCAAATGGCACCATATAAGTCCCTTTATGGGAAAAGTTGTAGAACTCTAGCATTTTGGGATGAGGTCGGTGAGCATAAGCTTCTAGGACTATAAATTGTCAAAGAAAAGGTTGAGAAGGTGAAAACCATTCTGGAACATATCAAGGGAGCCCAGAGTTTAAATAAGAGTTATGCAGATAACTGACGATGTGTGATTGAGTTTATGGTTGGAGACATGGTATTTCTACACATATCTCCATGGAAGAAGTTCATGAGGTTTGGAAAGAAAGGGAAGTTAAGTCCAAGGTACATCAGACCCTTCGATATTATTGATCGTGTCGAATCTGTGGCCTATAGACAAGCACATCCACCTACCATGGCCAAAGTACATGATGTCTTTTGTGTATCCCTCTTAAGGAAGTACATACCGGACTCTTCACATGTACTCTCTTCAGAGGTGGTAAAGTAAGAGGATGATATTTCTTATGAGGAACAGACAGTGAAGATCATATATCATTGAGAAAACATTCTATGAAATAAGACAATGCCCCTCGTCAAGGTGTTTTGGTGAAAACACATGTTTGAATATGCAACGTGGGAATTAGAGGAAATGATGAAGCATAGTTACCCACATCTGATTTAGTGTGGGAAAAGGAAATTTCAAGGGTAAAATTTTATAAGGGCCGATGATGGTAATGACCCAAACATTCAATAATGAAAATCCCTCTTGATCTAATTAAATTTCCCTTTATGTATAACATTTAAATAAAATGTTATCTTCTTTAGTTTTATTTTATGAATGGTGATTGTTGCCAATATAGGCATTGAATAGTGATCACATGATTTGTATAAATATAGGGTTTTAGAAAATCCAAATTTTCTCAGGAAAATTATAAGACGGCCTCATACAGTAGACATGCCCCATACGAATCCCATTTTTCAGAGCATGGAAAGGAGGTGGCGTCATAGGCATTCATTGGTGACCAAGCCCAAACCGAGTTTGAATATATTAAGATCGAGCGGGATCGCCAATGAGAGAAGTGAAAGTTGATAGAGATTACCACCCGAGCAATGTTATTTATGGTACTCCAAGAGTCTATCACCATTGAACAGCTTACTAATTGGTCTTATGAAGGTGATATAAGTGGTTATGTAACAAGACCTTAGCACTATGTTTATGTACACTATTTTTGTATATAATAATGAATATACATTAATTTTATTATTGTTATCTTGTAAATAATTTTTATAGCACAAATAGTATTTTTAATTAATATTCAACTAATAAACCTATTTTTATGAATTATTAGATTTTTTAATTAAATAATTTTTTATTAAAATATTATTAATATTAAAATAATTTTTATTAAATATAAATGATCGTTTACTTTTTTTAATGAAATTGTAATTTCTATTATGTTTTGAAATCCATTTTTGTCAAAACCCATAAATTCTCGATAAATATTGGTTTTTATTTTAAAAGTGAAAATTAACATAGTTAGAAAATTATGTAGATAAAATGAATATTATTTCTGGAATCAAGAAATTGAAATTATCAAACATTGATTTTTTCATAATTTTATGACACAATAAAAGTTTTTGGTAAAAATTAAATACCATTTAAATATATAATCTGTTTTATGAAATCATAATGACCCAATAGTGATGTAATAAAATATAATAAGCCTTATTTTCAGCCAATATATGTTTTAAAATTAAAATAATGTGATTTTGGGTTAGTTTTACATAATTTAAAAAACATTAATGGACCTTTCAAGACTTATTAAACATATTATCTTTTTAAATTGTTTTCCTTGGGAGTGTGACTCAACTTCACATAAGAAAGCCCACTATTGTTAGAATTTAGGACTTTTCGTTTATAAAATATTTTTTTCATCATACATTTTCCAAAAACTATGGGAAAAACCCATGGGCTGGTTTGTGATTTTTATTAGTTTAATGTGAGGTGTCCCAAACCAAAATAATAAAGAATTCCCTCACCTTTCCTATATAAACCCACCGAATCTCCCACTTCATCCTCACTCAATGCCAGGGGAGTCCATCCAACCTCTTCCATCCTCTCTATAGAATCCTCCCAAGGAACCCCAAGCTCCCAAGAAGCATCACTCAAGACTTTCTCAAGCTTTTGGTAGCACACTTCCAAGTGAGGGGTTTTTCTTCCATTCTCATTTATGTCCAATATTTTTAAAATGTTATTCCCTTTTAATTTCAATTATAAATGTTGGGGTATGGTTTCAAACCTCCACCATTCTTCCCTAATTATGTTTGAATGATGTTATGCCCCTTTATCTCTCCCTAAATTCCTCCCATGTAAACATGTTACTATGATGAAATTCCTAAAGGAATTTATCTCTCCTCATTTACATTCACGAAATTATTTTGTATCATAAATCTAAATTCCATTACATTTGTTGGGAAATGTATGTATATGACCCCATTACTATCTATGTCATGTAAATATGATGAGACACACATTTCTCTTTCATCAACAATTTTTATGAGTTCTTATGTCATTCTGTTACACTTCCAAAATTACACCGTGTTTTTTTCCAAGCCAAAGTCATTATGTAGTGAATACCATGACCATTTCTCAATCAAGGTTATTCACATTTTTGAATATTTAATTATTGTTTAAACAGTTTCATTTATGTGTTATACATTCATTTATCATGGAATAATTGATTATGTTTAATGATTCAATGTTTTATGATCTATGGGGAACACTTAAGCATGAAATGAAATGTTTAAGAAGGGTGTGCCCTTAATGCACTCTAATTCATTGGGTAGTGTATAGTATCATGATATTTAATGTGAAATTGGTGTTGACTCATTCCAATTCAAGAGAAATAATTTTTTAATCATGATTCATGTTCAATTAGGATTTACTCATGCTCCATGTGAAATGAGCCTTGGTTCATGCTAATACAATATTAAGTGTTGTTGCCACATTTCCATGTTAAGATTATCATGATTTATCATGCCTTTATGTTTATGATTCTATTTTTCCCTGTTGTTAAGCATATTGTCTAACATGTATTTTATTTCTCATGTTATTCAAGGATTATTCATTTACTAGTTTTATAGCTCATCCTTTCAGGTTATCCAATTTAATGCTAAGTATGAGGGAATGTAGTGGTCATGTAAAAGAGGTTTCCAATAAAGATATTTCATTTCATGTTTTAAGTTATTATGTAATGATCCTAATCCCAAACAACACTAGAACTCTTGATCTTCTTTGTTGTATCAACTTAATTTTATGTAATAAATTATGATTAATTGTGTAATAAAAAGACCAGAGTTGTTATATTTAAACTAAAAATCTCATCGATGGTTATCTGCATGAATCTTCTATCAAATCTGGACTGCCTTGATATGATGCTAAATGGTTTTCACCATCTCCACAATTTCTTGGACCATTTCAATTCCTAGTAGCTTACTTTCACAGACTTCATCCAAACATTACAGTTTTTTTCACCTCTTCCCATACAGAGTTTCATATGGTGCCATTCTGATGCTCGAGTGGAAAACATTATTATAGGATAATTCAAACATATGAAGATGTTGAACCCATCCACCATTAAAGTTCATTGAGCTTGCTCTCAACATATCCTCAAGTTTTTGGATAGCCTGCTCATATTGGACTTCATTTTTAGGATTATGGGTCGTACTGATGTTCAGTTCATTATTCAGAGAATATTGAAGACTCTTCCAAAAAATAGAGTTAAATCTTTTATCTAGATCGGATACAATAGATAGTGGTACTCCATGCTACATTACCACTCTTCTGGTATATATTTATGCCCACTTATCCAATGATAAATCCTCTCAAATTTCAACAAAGTGTGAAGACATTGTAAGATGATCCACGACAACCCATATTGCATTGTAGCCTTTGGATGTCTTCATATGTCTGGTGAAAAAGTAAATGATGTTTTTCTCCCATTTTTATGCTGGTATAGGCAATTTTTGCATCATCTCCTTAGACTTTTTCCTCTCTACCTTCACATGCTGACACACCGGGCACATTGATGTATACTCAGTGATATCCTTCTTCATATTATCCCACCAATAATACTCTTGGATATACTGATTCATATTTTCTTTCCTTGGTGAAATGATAAATTTAAACAACGCGCATCATCCAAAAGTTCCTTCTTCATATCCATACATGATGCAACACATTGTCTTTAATGAAATCTCACAATTACTCTTTCATTAACATTAAACTCTGTGGATTTCCCTTCTCTGATAGATTCCATTGTCTTCTGAATTACCTCACCATCATTTTGAGCATCCTATATCCTTTCCAAAAGAGTTGATTGAGCAATAATTTTTGAAAGGAATGATGATGTTCCCTTATTTATGATTCCCTTGTCCATCTTCATCAAATATAAAAAGAATGGATCCATAATAATTCTAATCAATGATATAATCGTTGGTTCCATTCTACATAGAGAATCTTCCACCGTGGTCGCTTTCCTAGGTTGGTAATGGATTGAGAAGTTATGGTTTTTTATCTTCTCTAACAATTTTCGTTGGCACATGTTCAACTCTTCCAATGTGAATTTGTACTTGAGGATTTTGTGGTCCGTATATATTTCACACTTCTCCACAAAGAGTAAATTTGAAGAAAATTTTAATGAAGACATCACCGCAGCGAACTCCAAATCATGTGTTGGATAATTCTTCTCATTAACGTTAAATTTCCTTGAATCATAGGCAATGAATTTGTCATTTTTCATCAACACACAGCCCATGACCTTCTTCAAATCATCAATGAATACCACAATAAGGTTCTCCACTTGTGTGTAAAGTGAGCACTGGCATAGTGATAAGCCTCATTTTTTATATCTTGAGGATTGCTTCACATTCATCACTCCCTGAAAACATTACTACCTCCCATGTTAGCTCGGTATGAGTGTTGAAAAATCGTGAGAAATTTCTCACAAATCATTGATAATATCTAGCTAACCACAAGGAGATATGGATATCTATTTCCGATGTTGGCCTTGGACATCCCTCAATTGCATTTGTTTTGAAAGAATCTATATATATAACATTTTTTGAATATGTAGTCCAACAATGAGACATCCTTCAACTAGAACTCAAACTTTTTGTACTTTTCATAGAGATTCTCCTTCCACTAGGTCTCTAGTATTGTTTCTATATGCTCCTGGTGATCCTTCTTGGTTTTAAAGTATATTATAAAATAATCTATAAATACTACTAAAACTTTGTCCAGGTAATGTCTAAAGACTATATTCATCATTTCCATGGTAATTGATGAAGCATTAGAGAGCCCTAAAGGTAGTACTATGAATTCATAGTGCCCATATCTTCTATGGAAAGCAGTCTTGGAGATGTCTTCCTTTCTCAACATTACATGATAATATCCCGACCGCAAATCCACCTTGGAGAATTATTGTGCCCCATATATCTAATCGGACAAGTCATCAATTAATGGGAGATAATACATGTTCTTTTTTGTGATTTGGTTAAGCTCATGATAATCGATGAAAAGGCGCATTGAGAAATCATTATTCTTGACGAAGTGGACTGGCGCACCCCAAGGTGAATCCCGTGGGTGTATAAAACGTTTATCTAGATTCTCTTGTTGTTGTTTATTCAGCTTCTCAAGCTCCATAATATCCATTATGTATGGATTCATGGATATTGGAAACACCCCAGGTATAAGATAATTTTAGATTTCAACATATCATATAGGAGGAATACCAGGAAATTCCTCGTGAAAAAATTCAGTGAATTCCGAAAATTTTTGAATGACATCAAGGATGGTTGATTCCTTAGACTCCATCATGTGAGCCAGATAATCATGCTCATAGGTCCATAATATCCACACTTTAGATGATTTAGCTAAATAATATTAATCTTCCACTTTGCACTTCTATAGAATCGGGGGTCGATTCTCCACATGGAGAGTGTTCTCCCTATTATGGAAATTTATATAGGCTCTATATAAGGAAATCCAATCCATGCCATGAATTGCATAAAATTCCACCAAAGGGAATATGATGAGGTATTCCTGGAAATTTGATCCACAGATTATGATAGGGGAGGAGTTATATTCATGGGATGCAATGATTTCCCCATTTGCTCTACATAACGACATGTTTAAATCCATGATTTTTGGTGGTGATGAGATTTCTTTACAATATTTTGGGATATATAATAATGTGTAAAACCTGAATCAAAAAATATGTTCACTATTCTCGAAGGAGTAACCAATATACATATCACCAGTTCTTTGTCGGGGTTCACTTTGGTAGTAGTGATGGAAAAATATCTCTCGTGGTTTCTTGGAGGTTATTGGTTGCCTCCAAAAACACTTGGCTTAGGGAACTGATTTGAAAGATTCCCTGGTTCATTATAGTTGTAGAAGTGAACAACACGTTGATTTTTGAACAGATCCTTCATCTCCTCTGTTGTAGCCACAGATTTTTCTTATCGGCGATTAGCAACTAGGTGCCCTTCTCTTCCACACCTAAATCATTTCCTCATCCCCTTCAAGAAATTTCTGCGGTGCTTCTTTCGACACATTTGGCAATTGGGTTGAAAGATCTTCTTAGCACCGTTGGATTTATCTATCATAACACAATAATTGAATTCCACCTTACTCTTCTTATCCCCATGATACCCCTTAGATTATCTAATCTTCATTTCAACCATGAGGTCACACTAGACAATTTCTTCATAGCAGTCACAGTCACGGATCGCTAGCGCATTCTGTAGGATAGGTTTCAACCCACCAAAGTAGTGATGAACCATGAATTCAAGGGTAACCAAAAATCTGGAAGCATATCATGCCATCCTGATGAATTTTTCCCCTTATACTTTGACATATCCATTACCTTTTTTGCTTGATGGCATGTAAGTCCCTTTACATCGTAATTAGGAGGGTGCATGTAAAATATTTCGTGAAAAACATCTTCCAGAAATCCTTCAATTCCAAAGTCTTGATCTCTTCCTTAGGCTTCATATTTTTTATCAATGTTCACCAATGATCAGATTATGAATTCATATGATATATAGAAATAAGTATCATATCTTGTTCATAACATTGAATGATGGAGAAGATCATTTCAATGGAGTTGATCCATTGTTTGTTGATTGAGGGATCATATGATCCATTAAAAGTAGGAGGCCTTTGTCTGAAGAAGCTATTGATAGCATCTTATTATTTCATAGGGGGGTTTAACATTCCTCTTGAACCATGATTCTATTCCAAACATGAGTTTATTAAGAGGAAAGGGTGACAATTATTGCAATTACCACTCCCATTGTATTGGGCATCTCATTAGAAAAATCATTCACATTGATTTTCACATTGGTTGTTAGCCCGAGTCCCCCTAATACCAACCATTGGATGGAATGAAAAGAAATGTTAGGGTTAAAACCTAAAGGGTAATCCAAGGACAAAACTGATCACATATAAATAAATTTTATTTACTTAACTTATGAATCCATAGGCTTCAATATATGATATTCATGATCTAATTTATAACATATATTCTTAGGTGCATTTTTTAAATCCCTTTAATAAGGGTTCATACAAAGCATGTGAATTTACTAAAGCATATCCCTCAGGAGTGTTGTAACCAAGAGTGTCGCAGGTCCCATTGTAATGCATCTGTTCCCATTTAATACAATCTCAAAATAATGTTTTCTGGTTTTACCACAAGGATACATCTGAGCCATAGCCGCCTCTACCTGCTTGTATCCGGACAGAGATGTATTAGCATGATAAACCACTTAGTCAATACTCACCAACACTTAGGGATGTTTTTAATATACTTATTTTCTCTATGTCTTCACTAAGGTTTTATAATCATAATTCCAAAAATAACTAAACATGTCCTCTAATATCTACTATAACAACCCTACTCTTTATTACAAACTTAAACATGATTTATTACAATAACTCATCACTTGATACAATATAGAGGATCGATAGGTATAGTGTTTTTCAGGATTAATATCATTACATAACATCATAAACATGAAATACAACATCTTTATTGAAAAAATCCTTTATATGACCACTACATTCCCTTGTACTTAGAATTTCATGGGTTAACCTGATGACATGAATAAGAAAAGAGATGAGCTATAAAGCCCGGTAAGGGAATAAACATGGAATAAAATGAGGAATACAATACATGTTAGAAAATTGGTATATAAATGGATCAAAAGAGAAACATGAACATAAAGGCATGATAAAGAAAGATAATAATAACATGGAAATGTGGCAACAACACTTAACATGGATTTATCAGGAGCCAAGGAACATTACACATGGAGCATGAGTAACCCCTCATTGCACAAGAAGCATGGGTAAACCCTAGTTTCAGATGAATTATAATTAGTTAACCCACATTGAACATGATGTATCATGATACTATACTTTACCCAATGCAATGAAGTGCTATCAGGGTGCACCCTTCTCAAACATTTCATTTCGTGAATAAGTGTGACGCATGGATCATACAACATAGAATCAACCATTACCATTTTTTACATGATAAAGGAATGTAGAATAAAATAAATGAAACTTTATAATCAATAAATAAATATTCCTAAAGGTGAATACCCTTGATAGATAAATGTCCATGGTATTCCCTACACAATGATATTGGCTTGGAAAAACGTGGTGCAATTTCAGCAGCATAATGGTATGCCATAAGGATTCATGAAATTTTTTGATGAGATAGAAATGGGTGTGTCATCATATTCACATGAAATGGAAATTTATGGTGTCATATATATACATTTCCCAACAATCATAACATAATTTAGATGCATAATACCAAATAATTACTTGGATGTAAAAGAAGAGAGAGAAATCCCTCAAGGAAGTCTGGCAAGGTAAGATGTGTACATGGGAGAAATTAATGAGAGAGAAAGGGGTCTTACAATTTCCAAAAATAAAGAGGGATGTATGGGGAATGGGATAAATCATACCCCAACATTTATAATTGAAAATAAAAGGAAATAACACTATTATGAATAATGGATTAAAAGAGATAGGTAATAATCCCTTAATAGGAAGTGTGATCCCAAAGGCTTGGGAGAGTCTTGAGAGAGGCTTCGTAGGAGCTTGGAAAACCATGGGAAGTTTATAGAGAGATGAGGGAATGTTATGGTCTATCTCCAAGTTCTTTTAGTGAAAAGGAAGTGGGAGATTGAGTGGGTTTATATAGGAAAGGTGAGGGAATTCATTATTATTTAGGTTTGGGATACGTGACATTAAACTAATCAAAACCACAAACAAGACTTTGTTTTATCCCATGGTTTCTTTTAAAGGGGTGTGGAAAACAATATATTATATGTCCAATGGAGGAAATTCTTAATATAATAGGGTTTCTTATGTGGAGGTGGGTCACACTCTTAAGGAAAACAATTTAAAAAGACAAAATGTATTATAAGTATTGGACGGTCCACTAAAGCTATGTAAAATAAATAAAACAAATATAAAATCACATTATTTAAATTCAAAAACATATATTGTACGAATATAGTGTTTATAGTATTTTATTACATCACAATTTGGTCATTATGATGTCATAAAACACATTAAATATTTAAACGGTATTTAATTTTTACCCAAAAATTCGATTATAACACAAAACTATTAAAAATTCACTATTGGATAATTTCGAATTCCTGATTCAAAAAATAATATTAATTTTATCTAAATAATTTTATAAATATGAGAAATTTTACATTTAAAATAAAAACAAAAATTTTATAAAATTTGTTGATTTTGACAAAAATAGTTTTCAAACATTAATAAAATTTATAATTGCATTCATAAAATTAAATGATCATTTCTATTAAATAAAAATTATGTTTATAATGATAATATTTTATTAAAATGTTATTTATTTTAAAATTATATTAGTTTTTCCAAATATATTTCTCAGTTGAATATTAAGTAATAATACTATTTGTGCTTTTAAAAAATATTTATAATGTAACAATATTAAAATGAATTCACATTCATTATACAAATATAACATACATAGTTATAAATCTAGTGTCATGTTACATAACCCCTTATAACACCCGCACAAGACCAAAGGGTAAGGTGTACAATTGTGAGAGACTCTTGGTGTGGCTTGGATAACATCGCTTGGGTGGTAATATCTATTAACTTACACTTCTCCTGTATTCAGTTCCGCTCAAGCATAACATGTTCAAGATCTTATTGGGGTTGGTCAAAAGAGAATCCCAATGATGAAACATCCTTTCTGAGCTATGACAAATGGGATTCATACAGGGAAAGCCTACTGGATGAGGCCATTTCTTCCTTTTTCTGAGTAAATTGGATTTTTAAAGCCCTATATTTATCCTAATGATGTGATCATTGTTCAATGACTATATTAGCAACGAAATAAACTCATAATAATATTTTGAAATGTATAAATATAAAACCAATGAATATCACATTTTATATAACCATAATAATAAATTTAATTTGATCAAGAAGAATTTTCATTAATGAAATTTTTGGTCGTTACAATGGTGATATGTCCTCTAGTGTCAGTGTGGTTTGCTCTCTATGACCATACATATACAGATTAAAAGTAGTTATAAGGCATAATAGAGATCCAAAATCATGTTGGATACCACTCTATACCCTGGAGATAAAGCCAGAATATTGATCAGAAATGATCATCTTTGGCACTCTATAGAGTCCCACCACAACATCATGACACTTCCTTGAATAAAATTTAATGAGCTTAACTCCATGGACATTATAAATTTCTAATAATTCATCATATGATACACTAAAACCCATATAGTTTCATATCTTCCCAATTCATGATGTAATCTTATAAAAAATCCCATTGAGATATATTCCACTTCCACAAAGTAACATCATAGTAAAACTGAAAACCACTGAGAACACAGTACTATACCTTCACCTTATAGTAGATCAAACATTGAGACACAAACTATACAACAATGTATTTCATCTTTGACTACTAAAATTAACCTCTCAAAGCTGAGTACATATTTTTATAATTGGATATACTAATAATGTTGAACTATGTAACCCTTTAAGAACCATCCCAAACATTTACAATTGAATTCAAATCATTCCCTGACACAACACTCGGTGATCTTCATCTTTAGACCAACTATTAGGGGCCTCTCCAAAAACAAATATTTATCTCTTGACCTCCACCTCAACATTACCTTGTTGGGACTCTTCATCACACTGCACTGTAGATGGTTAAATCATCATCTGAATAATAAAACATCTTCCCCTATCTTCTCACATATCTAGATGTAATGTGGAATGTTCTTACATCAATCTCTAGGAATAAATTGATTTTTTCACATCCTCGCAACATTACATCATACATAATGTATCAGCCATAACAGTCGCCTTACCAGGTGTATTGAATATATCAATTCCATAATCCTATATGAAATCCACCAACCAATTTTGACACAAAATCAAATCATGTTGGGATAAAATATACCTCAAGAAAACATGACCAGTAATGACCACAAAAAAAATCACTGATGGCGTAATCCCTCTTAAACATTAGGGCAGACAATACAAACACAAAAATGAGATCATGGCTGGAATAGTTATTATCATTTGTTTGTTACTTCTGGGAACAATAATAAACGACTGATCTCAGATTCATTAGAACACATCTAAACCAAAAATGTGAATCATCACAAAAAAACCTAACTAAACTCCTTCCATTGGAAGAAAAAAACTAGAGCATTTAACAAAATATCTTTTAAATACATAAAATACATCTCACACTAATAAATCTACACGATCAACTAATACCTTTATGTAAATGTTGTCAGAGGAGTCTCAACCCATGAAACATAGGCTACAAACCACCTGTAATATATTATATGACCAAGGAAGCATCCCACATCTACCACAATCTTAGTGGATTCTCAAGCACATATAATTCTAACATGAGCTGATCCATTGTTATTCACTAATGTGATAAAAATTGCTCAATGAAATTGACTTCTTTTGACTAAAAATTCCACTTTGGTAATATACCAAACATCTTCTCATAATGGAGAACACCTAAAATGATAGGTAGTTACTCTGCATGCCCCTGATAATACATGAATTAAAAAATGAATTTTTTTGATAAAAGATAACATGAAGATATATGTGAACCTATTATTGATAGCATTAATTAACCACATGAACAAATATGGATCATTTATGACAGTGAACAACATGACAAAAAACTCATAATTCCTATGATAGAAACAAAATGTTGTATTTTGAATATCGTTATACTTCACACAAATTGCATGATATCCAATATTAGAATAAATATTTTAGAACTAGATTTAACCCATCAATTAATGAATAAATCATCAATCCATGTAAGAGTAATGAATTTATTCACTATCACATGGATTAATAAATTACAATCGATGAAAAACTGAAAACTACCATCATATTTATTCATTAAAAAAACATGTGCAGTCTACTATTAGACACTCAACTAGAAAAACCACACTACAAGAAGACATTGATCTCTAAAGTTTTAACATCAAATTACGAATGGTCCATCCTATTTGTAGACATTAATATTCTATACATTCTTGGTTATAGTATGATCTAAAAATAGATATATCATCTAAGGGGAAACACTGCAACCTCCCCAAAAAAGACATCAATGTAATCAACTACAAACATGGGAAACAACAACTACCGAAACATCTATGATATCAGTATATAATCATCCATTAAGTATTCAATGGATGAAACATTCCCCTAACCCATATAACATACTCTCTCACCAACAAACACTACTAGCTCTCCCCCATCATTTATGAATACACTTTGATCATGAAATAATACATGATATCCTACACATAATAAAACGAATCATATAAAATGATGATTTATTGTGGTTATATATATAAAAATTAAAAATATATCCAAGATCGATGATTCCCCATCCATTCCCAACATTCCCTACATACATCAAACAATTTAGTTCAACCTTCTACAGGCGTAGTAAATGCCAAGGGAACTAGAAGACTCTCTACCTCAATTCCCAAAGCATGGACATAAACAAGATACATTATGGAGTGTATGTCTTTGAAAACAAACAATTCATGAACACATGTTGAATATAATCAAATGGTATATTTAAAAATGGTTGATCACACATGGTTGGAAACGATATAGTAGAAATCTGACCACATCCTGCTCTATGGCCTCTATGACCATGCAGGTGGCCACCTAAATGGTTGTGGACTACTCTCTAAGTATGGGGATCATCTTATGGATGTACTATGCATTCACTATCTACTCTATAATTATCAAAAACTAGAGAAACCTTCTACTTCTACCTTGGAAGGAACTTCCTTAGTGGAGGAACCTGAGGACAAAAAACTAGAAAAAGTTGACTAGCTAGAATGGTCAGGCACTATCACCCATTATTATCTCACCCACCATAAGAGAAACATGTATTTAATCCCCTGTCATGGTCATGAGATCCACTTCCCCCCCATAGAAATGAGATAAAGGGGAATGAGACCAACCCCCAGCCGACCAGAAGATCTTATGTAATATCAATTAGGACCTTCATACCACATATTAGATTCATGAAGAATCCTGAAGAATACACCCTCATTATTGTCTAATTATGGATAATTTCCCCTTGATGACCTCTTCTCTCACCTTCACCTTCAGATACAACATTAACTTATTGGGCTGAATGGGTGCTATATCTCCAGATGAAAAGCCTTCACAACATTCTTCACCCTATAATTCTCATATGAAAATATGTATGAAGAATAACAAAGAAGGTTCCCTATATGGATCCCAAAATCTTCAACACTAGATCTTCCCAGTGGAATGGTATGAAAATCCTTGTAACTAGCACCCTTTGCAATCAAAGAATGTGACCCAGCACTGAACAATTATCATAACTCGTCACAAGGTAATTCTGGATTCTCATGATCAACAAGGAAAAAAGAACCACCAATGGCTCACTACCCCATGCATCATCACCATATCCAACAATACTGATTACTTCTTCTAAGCATGGATAGAACTGAACACTATCTCAACCTCATCTAACCAGTCTTCAATGAATGTGTCTGAAATAGAGACCTTATAAATTTGAATACTATGGTTCTAAGGCACTCAGTTTGTCCTCCACCAAGTTTCATCATCATCAAGCTCCACTCTACAAAGATCTGCTGGAGTGACATTATAATCATATTTGCTGCATACCCGATGATGATGTTAAGCTGGATCCATTACTGAAAAATGTAAAATAGATAGATATCCAAAACCGAGAACTATCATCAGATTGTTTATTATACATTTTATGATTAATGGTTAATGAATTAGATCATTAGAGGCCTTAAACACCAATGTGTAGTCAGTCCCATGTGTCTACAACACTTTCTAAACATAGATGACTACATTTCCATACCTATCCACACTACCTCATATGTTCCTAACTCTAAACTCCATCTTATCCCTCAACCATATATTTGATACCACTCTGTCACGAACCCCTCTACACCTAGTGTACCCTTCCATAATTGGAAATGGGAAAAGAGAGAAAGAGACAACGTAGTTACACCTCTAGAATCCCCTTGTTTGGCGACTAGCACCGTGGGTATAATAAACACGCCAATATAAGTAATTACCCACTAGAATAACTCATGTGAAATAGAGAGTTTGGATAAACACCAAACAAATCATTCTCAAACTCTCATATAATATTATATCCAAAAATACATATTTAATTACAATCATGAAGTAATATAACTGAATGGAAAACTGTAATTACAAAAAACAATGTTAGGAAATTAGTGACCCTGAAGCCCAAATAGTTCCTTCAAACACACAAAATCTAGTAGAAACTAGCCTAATATTAAACCTACTCTAAATGGGATAAAAACAATTCATATAAAAATATGGTGAGTATAAAATTATACTTAGTTGGATCCTCCCCATAGCCTCTCATGAAAAAGGTCATGAAGTAATGCTAACGTATTGTAGAAAAAAGTATAACTAACTCACCACATTAATAGGTATACAGTGTTCTTGGCCTCACCATGGATACACTCACCATATAAAACATACAAGGGAGAAAAATATAATAATGAATATAAAGGGTACCCTACTACCCCTTCCCCACTGGTTAACTACTATAAACCAACACCGCACATCGTGAGCACCCTTCTACAAAAATTATATCCTCCTGACATGTGTGTGATGTACATCAACAGGAACCTTGTGAAACACACCATCACATCCATGTAACGAGATGTAACCATTTAGTTTCCCAGATCCACCAAAACCCCAATAAATTATACATTACAACATCAATTATTCCTCAAGATATCACATCCCATACACTGAGTGAAAAATCCCATTGACATCGCACCATATACATGTTATACCAATATTAGTCCTTCTAAAACTATACCAGATAATATATGTGTAAAATAACCCTAAGACATTAAACCCCTACCAACACATATTGGGAAAACTATCCATCATGAAAACCAAATCATGTAACAACCCAGAGAAGAGAGTTGGTCTTAAGGGGGTAGTCAACTATTCATCATCCAACAAGGATGTTGTCACGACCTTGGGATTAGAATCGATGTGGTGTCAGTTTCCCTAACTAATAGGGTGGAATAGCATATAAAAAACTGAAAATTACTTCATATAATAGAGATCATAACCACACAATGAGAGTAACCTTTTCTCAGACTCATCTACAGATAATGTATCTCAGAAACACGAAAAAAACTATTATAACCGGATATATTATAAGCACATATCAATTTAAAGACATACATTATAGTACATTAATAATTTTTATATTTCCCACTTTAAGTTATATTATTATTTAACCACTAATTAACCATTATAATTTTTGAAATTATATTACATTAGTATCACAACAATGTTCCATTCCCTCCAAGCATAAGAAAATTGTTTCCCCTACTTCATAGAATTATAACATTATAATTTCATCCCAACAATCCCACACCCCATGGGTTAAACATTTATCCTTTTTTTAACAACATTAAATTAAATATTACTAGGTACTATAGAAAATATACTATCATAACAAAAATGGAATGCAACCAAACACATTCATCTACCTTCATATATGTGGAATGTAAATCCAATAAATAAAAAACACTTCCATTAGAAATGAAATATATTCAAAATAGAATTCAACATTCATATTAGTAGGTATGCCAAGCATCAACCCATTACATCATATATGGTTTCCTCCCAAACACCCATATGCATCTCTAAATGCATACCTTCATCACAAGAATAAATTACCACCACAACATTCGGGCTTCCCAACCCCTCATACTACAAAACCCCTCTAGGCTCATCCATCCCAGTCTCATATGACATCTGGGCCACCTCTCCCCACATCAGAAGGATCATATCCATATGAAATTAAAATAATAATATACAGTAATTATTCTCTCAGCTGTAAGACAAGGAATCCATCCTTCACAAACAAAAATATCTTACAGCTCCAAATCACAAGGCACTTAGCCTTTACAAGTAATATGGTAACCCATTCCCTTTAATCAAATTATCATTTATCTCACAAACTATTATTATTCCATCATGAATTTACTAATTCATTATTCATAGGTTCCAACTATGGGAATCCTAATAAGTAAGCTATCACAGGCTATCAAAAATTAATAAAACAATTAATATAAAATAGCATCAAATATTTTATCAAAAAAATCAACATGATTTATTTTTACTAAATAATTCATCAAAACTATCATACATTAATCAATTTGATTATCACAAACTATAAAGACAACAACTAGATTCATTAAGTATGAATCATTAATCTATTATCCAATTAATTATTATTTAATTTAGGATTTATGTTCTTTACTAATTTAACATTCTATAAAAAGAAAATAAATCATATCATATAAATCACACTATCTATAAAATAATGTGGAATCCTATTATCATGATATAAAAAACAATATCACCATGTGATTTATAGCAATTCTATAATCTAGATCATGTAATTATTAGGTTATATTTGTGGCATCTAATGGGTAAATCATCCACAATTTATGATTTCATGTTAAATGATAGATAAGTTTATAATCCCCTACCTCAAAAGAGTTCAAAATCAATTTTAACAGAATTAGACCAACATTTGGGATCCCAATAGACTCTTCAATAGTAACTGAATTTACTTGAGGAATTGACGCCACATCCACGCCAACAAATGAACCATACATATACTTTTGAAACATGGATATTATGTGACTTACAATGGAATTTAGGAACATGAGTTTTCATTTGATGAAACCATCATAATAGAGGTAGAGAATTCCTTGGATAAAATATCGGTCGATTAAGTGAATCATGGAATTGATCCATTGAAATATAATCCTCAATACAAATAAGAGTTTGATTTTAAGTTACCTAGAATCGAGAGAGAGGTTTTGTAGCCACTGTGTTTGACAAACTTGGTTGGATGAAAACATTTAAAACATATAGAATCAAGGGATTTACAAGACGTATAATCCCCTTTAACATCATGCAATACCTATGGTTCAGTTTCCACTAAAACATGTGTTTCCTTTTTGATTTATTACATTTTTAAACTACGATTAATTATATTTCATGATCTAATTGGCAGAACCCATAAATACCACTTTTACATAATGTAATCTTTTTATATGGTGTGAAATCTACTTGATTCTATATTTTAGTAGTTATACTATTCTATAATACCTTCGAGAGACCTCTATGCACCTTGATGTTCATAAACAAAAAAAGGGTCAATCCCCACTAATCCAATCCCTTAGAGATTATATAGAGAAATTAATTTTAATCAACCATTAAAAAAATAATGTTACTTGTTTATTTCACCCTATTCAATTTATAAACTTCTCAATCTCACTCTATCACATTTTGAATCATTAATCCATGCATATATGTAATTTTATATTTTTCCACCCTTCTTATTTTGTGGTAAATAATTAGATTGAAATTAAAAGATGTTCTATAAACAATTAGATAATTTCATCAATATTCACACATAATTATGTATTAGAAAATAATATAACAACATCCACACAAAGTTTCAAAGAAATTTAAAATAATAACACTTTTACGATGGCATGATAGAATAAGTCATGAATTATATAATTGTATCCATGAACAATTTCAATAATGTGGAGAAATCCTGATCTTATTAACTAGGATAATTTTGAACCCATTAACAAAGAAAATTTTGAATATATTTATACATTATCTCAACCACCCATTATGACCTTAGTTAGATTCTATTTTATTCACACAGACAAGTCAGATGAAAACATATCGCCCACTCACACACCTTTTGTGATCCAAGGAACTCACTAACAATTTAACAAAACATTTTTATCCCATGAGATATAACCATTTAATAAATTTATTATTGTTAGGTATATGTACCACTTATCTCATAATTCATACATTTTTATTTTATTTTAGAATCAAAATTTTATCATGTCATAAAGAATCCATGGAAAATTATTGGGATTCATAAACCATTACAAACTATCACAGAACACGAACATAAGAAATCCATGAATATAAAAACTCCAATTTTACAAGTGAAATCAAATAATAATAACATATTATAGGTGATAAAAGCATTAATTGATGAATCATCAATATTTAAGCATAAATAGAAGTGAATTACATGATTTTTAAAAAAAAATATTTAACACATTCTCCTAACAAATTATGTGTTCTTTAGTAAAAAAAACACATTTTTTAGAAGTGAATAATTTTTTTTAAAATCCTTATTAAATTGAAATCCAATATAAATTTTCTTAAAAATTACTAATGGGTAAAAAAGGGTAAGTGAAAACACATTGAATACATTTACTATTAAAATAATCTTAAATAAAATTGACTTGAGAAAGACAAAATGTATTCAAAAAATATGATGTCAAATTGAATTAAAATCAATTTAAAAAAGATAAATTATTATTGGATCTATTAATAACACATATAGTTTATCACATAATATTTTTTGTGCATGATATATACTCTATATTTGGAATGGTTGGAAAATCATTTAATCATTTTAAAATATAATTATTAGAAAAAACACGTACTTAAAAGGATAATAGATCCTCATAAATACAACAAAATACATGGAATAAAAAATTTATTGGTGCTAAAAAAATTACATTCAATTGTGTAAAAAAGATCCTTGGTGAGTAGTAATTATATTTAAATGGAGAAAAGAACCATTAAACATAATGGGAATTATTCTAAATGTTATTAATTAAACATTTAAATAATTGGGGAAGAAGTCATTGGTGGGAACAAATACTTCTCTAGAGAGAAGGTTTAAATATATCATAACATAATAATTGGTTATAATAGAATAGTATTGAAATATTATTGTCCATCTCTAGTGTTTTTTACCTAAGTAGTAAATCTGTGATCTGAAAATCACTAATTCCTGAATGTAAATTATGAATGAACTGTTACTATTAACAAGAAATAACTTTTGTTATATAAATTTCATGAATTAAATAATGGATTATGAAAAAAATAAATTCATGGGAATTATATATCTGATATAATTAAGAAATATTTTCATAACATTAAACATGTCTCATTAAATAAAATTTGAGATAAAAAAACATTAGTATTGAGTATTTTTTGGATTAGAAACCAATTATTTTTAAAAAAATAACGTTACAGTTACAGAACTATAAATAAAATTGATTCATTACAAAAATTCTAAAATTGATTGAATATTATTTTTTTAATGATAACAGTTCATGAATATAATACTTATATAAATGAAGGAATATTTTTATGGGAACCCTTTCCTTATTTAAATGTTTAGATAGATGCACTAAATAATCAAATATAACAAAGTTAGATCTTTTAACAATTAATTTTATGGATATTTTGATACTTACAAATAATCCTAATTTTAAATTTTAATCATTATCATCAAGTATATTAGATGGGTTTTCCTTTTATCAATATCATGTGATTATTTACTTATTTATATCATATAATACTAAAAATTGTTTCTTCATTATAATTGATCAAATAATTGTATATCATTGTTCAAGTACGTGGCTAAACTGACTCAAAAATGAACACACATTAACTCTATAGGTGAGTATGGTAATGGAGGTCGTTATTTTGACATAATATCATCATAATAAAATAATAGTCTTATGTTATTATTTTTTTCAGATATTAATCAAAATATGGAGATGTTTTATGAAATAATGAAAGAACAAGAAGAAAAAAAATGATTATTCATGGTGGTGGTTACTCTAGAAAAAAACATGGTTGACATTTCATTGTTTTTATAAGTTAATGGAAACAAATAAATTAATGGTGTAACATTAATATTAAAACATATATACATGTTATTTATAATTAGTGCATCATATTACAGTAATTATATGGTATTTTGGTTAGTGATATTAAGATAAATATTTACAAGGAGATATTACATATGTTTTAGACTTCTTTTTTTCCTTGTAATTCCCCCATACAATTAAAGTAAATATGATAATTATGAGTGACAAGAGGATTATAATCTCATATTAGGGTCAGGGGGAGAGTAAATTGATTTTATTTTTCATGGAGGTATTTGAATGGGAGATATACCTTCCAAAAATTATATTTGATCTCCATTTATTAGTGTGAAAAATGGATCTTTTTGCAACACCCTTTATATTTTCAAAATTAAATAACACCATTCACAAGATAATGGAACTAAATTATGAAAATAATTATGTGTAGTCTATGGTGAGATAAATAATTACTCTAATATACTTATTTTATAAGTATCACTACTTCAATCAATGATTTCTTTTTATTTCCTTATATTTTTTCAAATTGGAATTTTACCACGATAGATTTAAATTTTATTCATGGAAGTAAGTTAAATTGAAAAAAAATTAAATTTGAATAATTAATGATTTATAATATAAAAAATATATAATTTTAATATATAAAAATTTTATATTAGGAAATGTATGTTTCTAAATAAATGAACATAATATATAAATAAATTATCATGGAAAATATTTTTTAATTCTCTAAATTTTTTTGTGGTAAAATTATCATGGTAATAAATGTTAATATATATTTTTATTTATTAAATAATTAGATTAATTTAGGTAGTATTAAAATGATGTCACAACTAAAATTTTAACAATAAAATACATAATTAAAAGAAAATTCGAATACAGTTTTTTATGTCACATTTTTTTAGAATTACAAATAGTGGAAATATATTTATTATTTAAAAAATAATATTTAACAATTATTAATTTAATTCATTATTTTAAAAATTTATTTATTTAGTTGTTTTTAAATCATCTTGGAAATGCTTACATAGTTATAAAATCAAGGAAATTATAATTTTATTAACTATAACATTTTCGACTAAAAAATATATTTTAGAAAATTATTTAAAATTCATAATATGTAAATTTATATATAATTAATTAATAAATGATTTTAATTTTATCTTCTTAAAAGTATGAAATAATGAAATATTCATGTTAATGAAAAAATAAAAATATAAAAATAATACGTATTTTTATCGAATATATCCTATTTACATGATTTACATAAATTATAATCAAGGGTTTTTTAATTAAGAAATATAACATTAAAACAATATTTTTCAATTTATAAATAAGTCTATTTTATATCCGTTTTTTTATAAATATTATATTTATTATTTATGTGACAATATTACAGAAGTCAAAATAATTTACTGTTCAAAAAATTATATTTTTAAAAAATCCAAAAAAGTATATTATAAGCTAATTTTTTTGTTTAGATGTCAAAATTAAATTCAATTTTAAAAATATATATTCTATATATTTAAATTTATATTTTAAAATAAAATATAAAACCTTTAAAAACATCTATTTAAAATAATCAATTTCAATATTAACTCATATTAATTCATTACCTTATAAATATAATAAATATTATTTGTTCACGATTTTAATGTTGTTAATGTTTCCTTAATAATTTTTTTCTAAATATATTATTTATAATGTGTTTAGTTTTTGAAAAATGATATAGACCATCGTATGTATTTTTAATATATCCAAAATTAAATTTCATTACATTCTACCCCTTTATTGAAATTACATCCATTCAATTTAATATTCATTTTCGTGATGAAATAGATAATGGTTTATAAAATATCAAAATACCTCAACATAGTATATATAATGAGATATCATTCTAAATATCTTAGAGAAAATAAGAAAAAAAAATTAATTTTCTTAACCATTTAATGGAAATTTATCTCATAATGAGGTATTATGGTTCATATCATGTAATAGGTTTTCTTTATAGAAGATTTATTGTGTTCCATATATTAATATCTGGAAATAGTTAAAATATAATGTGTTATTTACTTTTCATGAAATTATTGTGAATTCAAATTGATGATAACAATTCTATTAAAAAACCGATTCAAATATTAGAGGAGGATATTATGAACATCACAATATTTATTTCCACAAACACAGAAATCATAACACTAAAAGTATTCTATATATTATTTATCATTATTGGTGTTGAATTTTTGTTATTAAATCACCCCATAGATATAATAGGTTATACAAAACTAGAATATATTCAATAATTTAGGGAACATTGTTTGTAAAACATAATTAACACAATAATGTTAATTTATAGTCATTGAATTTGTTCTTCAATTCTCCCTAGGTCTAAGAGTATATGAATTTAAATCATCCTAATCAATCATTCTATTAGAGAGTGACTTAGGAAAATCATGTATTATCAACACATAAAACATTAAATTTTTAGGGGATCCCAATGATAGAATTAGTATTCCTTCCACATGTTAACAAAACTATTCATATTCCCTCATTATTTTATTACATGATGCACTTTTTTACAGCACATAAATTATCTTCTATTCCCCTATGAAATTAATAGTTTTAATATTTTTATATTAGTGTCATATAGGATTTTTATGATTTTCTCCATGTTTTTATTCATCACATTATCATTAATTTAACTCCATATTTCTATTAATTGTTGGTTTTGAGACATTCATTATATTCATATTATAAAAAATAATTCATTATAGTTGGCCTATAATAATAATTTAGTTTCTCATTCACAATCTCATTCTGTTGGGTCATTCATTATAAAAATATCCTCATTGTCCCTCATGCCACTCGTTTGTTCTAGTTAAACAATTACTAATATTAAAATGGTTTCCATGGGTGAAGAAAAAATTATAATAAACGGATTCTATAAAAATAATAAAATGTAATTAATGAGAAAAATGTATTATTATTTCATATATTAATACTCTCCCATTATTTATTTAGTTAAACCTATATAAATCATAGTTTGATATATGGTAATTTATTATTAATTATCTTACACACTTCTAACTGATTAGGTAATCAATCATTCATAGTGTATTATTATGTTAATATGATTTACTAAATCATATCACCTAGAATTGTAAAACATGTTTTCTGTTAGATAAATTTCTGTTCATCTGGTGACAATCATCTTATTACCCAATACACACTCATAGAGGTTATTAACCATTGAATCAATTGATTCATACCCTAAATATAATTTTTTTATCTAGATATCAATGTAATATCATAGAGAATCTCATAATCTATACTGAAAAAAATTAGTAAGTTACCCAATAATTATAGTCATCCCTTAGGCCATTCATTTGGGTTTTCATTGATTATCATCAATCTAATAACGAAAAATAACTAATCTAATATCTAAAAAATGTAAACACTTATCTAAATCCTAATATATTTAAATAATATAATAATAACATAAATAATACTTTAATATCACAAATTAAAAAATACATATTATATATAACGCCACAACCTAAGGGTCATATGTTTAAATCACATGGAGAATTTCTAAATAAACATATTATTTTACAATACCTGAGAACATTTATCGATAATAATTTACCTAATTCCATTTATTATAAACATAAGATGATATATTACTTTGTATGACATGGTAAATGGAAACATAAGAATGGGGTGATATTAAATTCTCAGTATGGGATAACATATCAAAAAAGCATAATTGTTTGATCATAAACATATATGAAAAATGTAAATAATGGTAAAAATTAGATCTATAAGAGAAATATAGATAATATTTAAATAATATAACAAAAATTTAGAATGAAATATCATGAAATAACATATTGACCAGGAAATAAGAAAAAACATGAAGAAAATAACAACATCAATGAAAATATGAATGAAATTGGAAGAAACAAAATCATATGATATCCTATTATTGTGAATCTAGAAAACAGAAAAACCATTCACTAATATAATTTTGAGATAGTATAAACATAATTAAACTCAACCTTTGGGATACTAGAATCTAAATAACCTTTTCAAATGTTAAATCTTGATTAGATATTGACACCATAATACTCACAATTTTGTACATATCTACACAGAATCCAGTTCAAATAACAATTCAATCACATGATATATAACAATTTTCCCAATTCATTTAAGATAGAAATATGTTACAAACATATCATAATAGATATATCTATGTGAAACATGAATATAAAATGTTCATCATCTCATAATGAACCCATAGAAAAAAGAGCTGGTTTTTTAAATCATTCCAAAACATCTCATAACTTTAACTAAAAAAACCATTGAACACTGTAACTCAAATTTTCTAATTAAAATAATATTAATATATTATATAAATGGTGAAAAAAACTGTAACACCCCAGGTAAATAAAGAATATGACATTTCATATTTATCCATATTTGTGAATAAAATATTTAAATGACTTTAAAGGGGACGCTATGCTCGATGGCGTACCCAACACGCAACAACGAGTTTCTTGGGAATCTTACGTTGCACTCTAATAATAAAATAATATTATTTTAAATGGTAGTTAACATGTAGCCGTTGTAATGGCGGGAATGTATAGAAATAACTAAAATATGTTTATATATGTTTTTAAATGTTTTTACATTTTTCCAATAGAGGATAGAGGCTTAAAATACGGAAAGAATTCAATTTTAGGCGTATATGCCCTAGTTTTCACTAAAGGTTCACTTATCGCCTTTTAATGGAAAACCATCATTAAATATAGTTTTGTTCACTCTTATAAATTCTATTGGACCAAATAAAACTCTTCTTAAGAATCGGGACATCAAAATTTACTTTGTGTAAATTTTTGGTATCTTTCCGATAATGTTCATTTTTTTTAATGAATAGTGTAAAATGTTGTATTTTAATTCAAACCTATTTTTAATATAATTTATTTATATGATTAGATTATATTTTGAATTGGTTTTAAAGTGAAATTAGAAAATATTTTTACCATTAAATCCAATAGTGGTCGTTGGAATTAATTTCACTTTGAAATCAGACTTAAACTAGTGTCAATCTTTTGATACTTATTGTTTTATAAAAACATGCTATTTCCTCTGACAGCGGGAATTAATTATTAAATTAATTAATGTGACTAATATGTTTTGATTTTTGTAAAACGGACTTCATTTTTGAATTAGGAATATCAAATATAGCTTAGGGTGAAGTTTTGGTATTTTTCTGAAAAACTCCAATTTTTGATGAATAGTGAAACCACTAAGTGGTAATCAAGAAAACTGATTTTTCAGTTAAATGAAAGTTTACCACTAATGTGTATTGAATTTTGAAAATCCGACATACATGGTTGTCATTAGTATGTAAAATGTGCTTCAATGGGATGAAAATAATTTTTTGGTGAATAGTAACTTTTTTTCATTAATCGCGATTAGAGGTAATTAGTGTCATTTAAGGTAAAAATGATATTATAAGAATGTGAAAACACCATGAAACTTGTACTACACCTATTTGGTGAGTCATGGCCGACCAAGACAAGCAATGGGACAACTTGGGGACCCCATGGAGCCACTTTAGTTGGAAAATGACAATAATATATTTTTATTTAATGTTAAAATTAAATTGACACAAACATGAGTTGTTTTACTAAAACAGTTTTTAAGTGGGGTTAAACAAGTCCAAATTTTGATTATAAATAGTCATTGGAAAGATAAAAAGATTTCCTAAATCATATTATTTTTTTTATAATTTTTATACATTAAATAAATTAAATTATTTATGACATAATAATGATGCAGCGATGACATCATTATTTGATGATTTAAATAAAATGGAAAGATAATGTAAAATCTATGAACTGCACATGTACAAAACTTATTGGATGGGTGGATTTAGAACCCTTATCACCTTATCCACGAATTATATCAATGTGGGACCTTTTAAAACCGAAACACATTTTCAAATAAAGTAATATTTCTTTACATTCCAAAAGTGCCCCTCCTCTCCTCTTATAAAAGGCCCCCAACTCTACCTCATTTCACACACTCCTCAAGCCTTTGGCTCGGCCAAACCCTGCCCATTTACTCTCTCCATATCCCTCTCCTAATCCTAGAGAATTCCCTTTGGGCATAATACTTTCAAAGGAAGACTTTAGGCTCAAATCAAAAGGAGTTACACTTTTAAAGGTAATTCATTCTCTCATGTTCATTTGTTTTATTTTGCTTCTCCAACCCCCTAAACTCTTTTTATTTACTTCTTTTGTAACAACACCAGTATATTAAATATACTAGGATGTTTTTATAAGATTTATTATAGCTACACTCTCACACAACTACATCAAATGGTTAAAGAACATACAGTTTCTGTGGATGGAGAAATTCTGCCTCCCGAAACGATGATTGTTCAATACTCATTTATCACTTTCAAAGGTGGCCATTATGATGTCACTATTTTTATATATGATATATAATATATTTATGTTTTACTAATGCTTCTGTATTTTTCATTTTTGTCTTACCTTTATGGCTTCCATTATGGGTATACGCGATATCTTCATTTAAGGAAGTGAGGACTACCGCCCCCTCAAAGTGATTTGATTCGTTAAATACCATATGTGGGATGTATAAAGGATGTAAATAAGATATTATATATGATATTATACTGGAAATATAATATTCCTTTATATCATTATTATTCCATTCTATAAAATACGAAATAGAAATGAAAGTAGCGTTCATGCGTACGTACGGCTTACCGTCTCCATGAATGGTGCATTTCATTTCTTACCTCTAAATGATTATGTAATGTTATAAATGCATGCATGTACTGGATATATATGACATATATGATATCTACATCATGAATACAATTCTGGATATAATAAACATTTGGCCACACGAACAACATGTAATTGTAAGAAGTCCACTTTCGACTTAAGAACCAAATATCGGTAAAACAAATATTATTAACTTAAATGATTACATAATGTTTATGACATGGTAATAAGTGTTATAAAAGGAATAATGAACTTGAAAAAGGTTCTTAAGGAAGTAAAAATTAACTCAAGTTTATTATTCAGGAGATTAAAGAACGATCGAGTCAAGTCGGACCCGAGGTAAGGGATCCTACAACTCTCTTTCTTTTTAAGTACACTCTTTTATGTCATTTATTTTAAGCTCATCTTTCTTATGATTGGGATGTTCTTTTATATTAAATGTACTTTAATTTTTATGTTCATGTGATGAGAGACCCTATTCTCTCTCATCAATCCATTTTGGAAGTTTTGAGTGGCGCCGTTAGGCTGCCGAACTTTCGTAAGAGATCTAACCTCTCTCTTTCTTTTTAAGTACTCTCCTTTATGTCACTTCTTTTAGGCTCATATTTGTAATGTTGGGGGATGTTCTTTTATATTACTATTCTGTAAATTTTATTGTAATGTTATGAGATACCCTATTTGATCTCATCAATCCATATTCGGATGTTTTATGTCGCGCCGTTAGGCTGTCGAGTTTTCATAAGGGATTTTTCATCTCACTTTTATTCCCGTGAGATTTATGCTACGTTCGCCACAAATTCCATTGAGTGGTGTATGTACTGCCCATTTTTATACTCTTTGTGAAATATACTTTCGTTTATGAGTATTTACATCAATGACCTATTGTCTTTCCTTCATGGGGTGTATGTTTTGAAAGATACCCAAGTCGGTAAGGGAACCTTTCACCCTCCTCTTTTTTAAAAGACTTCTTTTATTGGGTCTTTTAATTTACATATTTTTATGTTGGGATATGTTCTCATACATCCTTATTGATGTAAATTTTATGTACAAGTGATGAGATACACTTTTTATCTCTCATCAACTCATTTTTTATGTGATGCCGTTAGGCTGTCAAGGGAACTTTTTAACCCAATTTCGATTTCTTTGGGTTCAACATGTAGTCATTGAATATGTCATCAATTGAATATGTGTGAATGACATTTTATTGTTTTACACTTAATATCCACTTATATTGGGTGTATTTATATTTGTCACACATATTTTTTTGAGATTGACTTGTCCTTAATTTAAGGATACATTCTTTATAAGGGATTACATCACATTTGACATTTCTATTGATAGTTCATTGTTGTTATGCACAAATTCACTCTTATATGGTGTATATACTGTCCTTTGGAGTATTATATCATGAATCCATTTATTCTCATGATATTATAAAGTTTTGACTAAATGTTATTCCTCAATTATTGTATTCAAGTGTCTCTAATTTTGGTAAAACCCCTTTAACCAAAATATCGTTTTAAATGTTTTAATTATTTTTTCTTATTAATATCCATGTTTTCAAAATGGTTTTAATGATTTATTTATATGGATATTAATGGTTTAAAATTTTAAGCTTCAAGGTGGTATGGGACACTTTGATTCAAAAATCTCTTTATTAATTATTTTAAATGGTTTTGGAAATGGTTTCTTTTTGAATGGATTCAATATTTCAATATACTAAAATGTTATATTTTGATTGAAATATGGAAATGTTATGTTTCCTTTATGAATGTTTTATGTGACACATTTATGTTATGGTTCTTGGGAATTGTTATGAAAATGGGTGGTTCCGTGATAAACTAAGGGCGGGTGAGCCCGTAATAGCTCTCCAATGCATTGGGTAACGCGAAGGAGTGAAACGTTTAGGTTTCTCGGAAGAGATCTTGGGAATATACTGTGATGGGTATTCCAAACGTAACCAAGAGGGTTACTCCCTATGTAAGAATGTTATGAATGCCTCAAGTTACCTTTATGTCTTATGTTTTCTATGATTTATTCATGGTTTGATGAGGTATGTTAAAGTGCCTATGTTTTATGGGTAAAGTATGATTTCATTCTTATGTATATATGAACTCATGTTTCCTTTCCATATTTTTATAACCCTTACTGAGCTTTTTATGCTCATCCCATGTTTTTGAAATTTTTTTCACAGGTCGAGGGAAATGTACATGATGTGATGATAGTGTCAAGGATGTGTCAAGAAAGAATCCATGTTTTATTTTCAATATGTTTCCGTTGATGGGAAGGATGAATACTGTCTTTTATGTAACCACTTTGTTTAAATGTGGAATGTAATGCAAGTTTCATGATCTAATTATCTAAAACTCTAAACCTGAAAAGATCCTCAATGTGTAATCTTGTAATAACTCAAGATTAAGTAAGGTTTAAGGCTGGGGCCTTATATTTGGTATCAAAGGTCGGTTTAGATAACTTTAGAGGTTAGGTTATTCTTTAAGCATAAGTGACATTACCATAATGGTTAGGATTTCAGAAAGAGTTCTAGTTTTAGATAAAGTGAATGAGTAAGTGTATCTTAGTGTTTACCATCCTCATTAGTACATGATGATTTTGTTGATATACTCACACTGAAATTTCTATTTTTAGTGAATGGATGGATCTAGCAGGCACCAAAGTGACAATTGGTTTGAAGGAAACTGTGGTGGTTCTCTATTTAAAAGACTCGATGAAATGGGGTATTCAATGAGGAATCTCATGGCTATTCTAAACCAACTATCAAGGATTAATGATCAACCACTTCAACCTTGGTGAGTTCTCTAATTCATCATGTACGAGATGGACAACTTGATGTGGAAATTCAGGTAATAATTATTAAGGTAACCATTAGGGTTTATATGATCCTTACTTTTTAGGTAATTATGGGTTACTCTATGATATGATGGAAAATGAAGGGCATGAGATAAACTTGAGGTTAAAATATGTTATGATTATTCTTGAAGATTTTATCTCATTTTGGGGAATGTTTTAAGAATTATATAGTTTTGGAAAAAGGACAACACGCAGACCGTGTGACATCCCGTTGCGTCAGACAAAGCTGCGGGAATCGAACCCACAACCAATGTGCGACTGGTATTTATCTCCTACCACTGGACTACGTGAAGTCCCTGGTTAGTTTGACTGATTCATTCTAGTTATATGATTTTATGAATTAAGAGTAATTTTATTTTGGGTTATTTATGAAAATGAATAACCTATCATGGAGAATATGTGACTAGGTTAATTACTTTTTAATGCGAGACTTTAGGAGCAACTGATGTTGTTTGGAGATAAATGTTACGATTTAACTTGGAAGACTATGCGACTAAATCCTTCAAATATTTGGGTTTCAATCTTATATTGGTTTACTTTGAAGAATTTTATGGACAAGTTGATTATAGAATGGTCCTCGTTGAACTTTGGGTTTTGTTGGACAAATTTTGGAGATTAAGAATAGATTTTCTTTTTATAAAGGGTTATCCTTTTCTGGATTATCTGATCTTGTACTAGACTTTTTGGTTTTGGTTTTGGTTAAAGTCTAAAGACATGGGAAGTATATAGTTCTATTTTGTGGATTAGGTGATCCTCTAGAAGTTGATTATAGTACTCTTAATGTGAACAAGTCTTCCTAAATACTCGTCTTTTGGAGAAAATATGAGTTTGATTAAGGAATCTAGTAAAAGTTGAAAGTCCACATGATAAGTGATTATGTTTCCTTATGAATAAATTCCTCAATAAAAAGTAACTTAAAACAAAAATGTTGTCTATTAACTTTTCCTACTGGGGAATCGAATACCGTTTAACCCATCACAAGTTTGTGATTTTCTCGTGGTTAACTTCTCCTAAACATGTTTTCTATCACTCTCCATCAGAACATGACCCTTTGTTTTTTCCTCCATGTCCATATTTTCATACATTGAATCCTATTATGGGTTAACTTGGGTGACCTTTGTACTTATCTCTCTTTATTTTAAAGTGTTTGTTTTACCGACTTTTGTTCCGATGTGGGACTTCCAAGGATGTTTCCAAGCGTAATTTTAAAATTGCGAGGACGCAATTCCCAAAAGGGGGGAAGGATGTAACACCCCAGGTAAATAAAGAATATGACATTTCATATTTATCCATATTTGTGAATAAAATATTTAAATGACTTTAAAGGGGACGCTATGCTCGATGGCGTACCCAACACGCAACAACGAGTTTCTTGGGAATCTTACGTTGCACTCTAATAATAAAATAATATTATTTTAAATGGTAGTTAACATGTAGCCGTTGTAATGGAGGGAATGGATAGAAATAACTAAAATATGTTTATATATGTTTTTAAATGTTTTTACATTTATCCAATAGAGGATAGAGGCTTAAAATACGGAAAGAATTCAATTTTAGGCGTATATGCCCTAGTTTTCACTAAAGGTTCACTTATCGCCTTTTAATGGAGAACCATCATTAAATATAGTTTTGTTCACTCTTATAAATTCTATTGGACCAAATAAAACTCTTCTTAAGAATCGGGACATCAAAATTTACTTTGTGTAAATTTTTGGTATCTTTCCGATAATGTTCATTTTTTTAATGAATAATGTAAAATGTTGTATTTTAATTCAAACCTCTTTTTAATCTAATTTATTTATATGATTAGATTTTATTTTGAATTGGTTTTAAAGTGAAATTAGAAAATATTTTTACCATTAAATCCAATAGTGGTCATTGGAATTAATTTCACTTTGAAATCAGACTTAAACTAGTGTCAATCTTTTGATACTTATTGTTTTATAAAAACACGATATTTGCTCTGACAGCAGGAATTAATTATTAAATTAATTAATGTGACTAATATGTTTTGATTTTTGTAAAACGGACTTCATTTTTGAATTCGGAATATCAAATATAGATTAGGGTGAAGTTTTGGTATTTTTCTGAAAAACTCCAATTTTTGATGAATAGTGAAACCACTAAGTGGTAATCAAGCAAACTGATTTTTCAGTTAAATGAAAGTTTACCACTAATGTGTATTGAATTTTGAAAATCCGACATACATGGTTGTCATTAGTATGTAAAATGTGCTTCAATGTGATGAAAATAATTTTTTGGTGAATAGTAACTTTTTTTCATTAATCGCGATTAGAGGTAATTAGTGTCATTTAAGGTAAAAATGATATTATAAGAATGTGAAAACACCATGAAACTTGTCCTACACCTATTGGGTGAGTCATGGCCGACCAAGACAAGCCATGGGACAACTTGGGGACCCCATGGAGCCACTTTAGTTGGAAAATGACAATAATATATTTTTATTTAATGTTAAAATTAAATTGACACAAACATGAGTTGTTTTACTAAAACAGTTTTTAAGTGGGGTTACACAAGTCCAAATTTTGATTATAAATAGTAATTGGAAAGCTAAAAAGATTTCCTACATCATAGTATTTTTTTTATAATTTTTCAAAATTAAATAAATTATATTATTTATGACATAATAATGATGCAGCGATGACATCATTATTTGACGATTTAAATAAAATGGAAAGATAATGTAAAATCTATGAACTACACATGTCCAAAACTTATTGGATGGGTGGATTTAGAACCCTTATCACCTTATCCACGAATTATATCAATGTGGGACCTTTTAAAACCGAAACACATTTTCAAATAAAGTAATATTTCTTTACTTTCCAAAAGTGCCCCTCCTCTCCTCTTATAAAAGGCCCCACCTCTACCTCATTTCACACATTCCTCAAGCCTTTGGCTCGGAAAAACCCTGACCATTTACTCTCTCCATATCCATATCCTCATCCTAGAGGATTCCCTTTGGGCAGAATACTTTCAAAGGAAGCCTTTAGGCTCAAATCAAAAGGAGTTACACTTTTAAAGGTAATTCATTCTCTCATGTTCATTTGTTTTATTTTGCTTCTCCAACCCCCTAAACTCTTTTTATTTACTTCTTTTGTAACAACACCAGTATCTTAAATATACTAGGATGTTGTTATAAGATTTATTCGAGCTACACTCTCACAAAACTACATCAAATGGTTAAAGAACATACGGTTTCCGTGGATGGAAAAATTCTGCCTCCCGAAACGATGATTGTTCAATACTCATTTAACACCTTCAAAGGTGGCCATTATGATGTCAATATTTTTATATATGATATATAATATATTTATGTTTTACTAATTCTTCTGTATTTTTCATTTTTGTCTTACCTTTATGGATTCCATTATGGGTATACGCGATATCTTCATTTAAGGAAGTGCGGACTACCGCCCCCTCAAAGTGATTTGATTCGTTAAATACCATATGTGGGATGTATAAAGGATGGAAATATGATATTATATATGATATTATACTGGAATTATAATATACCTTTATATCATTATTATTCCATTCTATAAAATACGAAATAGAAATGAAAGTAGCGTTCATGCGTACGTACGGCTTACCGTCTCCATGAACGGTGCATTTCATTTCTTACCTCTAAATGATTATGTAATGTTATAAATGCATGCATGTACTGGATATATATTACATATATGATATCTACATCATGAATACAATTCTGGATATAATAAACATTTGGCCACACGAACAACATGTAATTGTAAGAAGTCCACTTTCCACTTAAGAACCAAATATCGGCAAAACAAATATTATTAAATTAAATGATTACATAATGTTTATTACATGGTAATAAGTGGTATAAAAGGAATAATGAACTTGAAAAAGGTTCTTAAGGAAGTAAAAATTAACTCAAGTTTATTATTCAGGAGATTAAAGAACGATCGAGTCAAGTCGGACCCGAGGTAAGGGATCCTACAACTGTCTTTCTTTTTAAGTACACTCTTTTATGTCATTTATTTTAAGCTCATCTTTCTTATGATTGGGATGTTATTTTATATTAAATTTACTTTAATTTTTATGTTCATGTGATGAGAGACCCTATTCTCTCTCATAAATCCATTTTGGAATTTTTGAGTGGCGCCGTTAGGCTGCCGAACTTTCGTAAGAGATCTAACCTCTCTCTTTTTTTTAAGTACTCTCCTTTATGTCACTTCTTTTAGGCTCATATTTGTAATGTTGGGGGATGTTCTTTTATATTCCTCTTTCTGTAAATTTTATTGTAATGTGATGAGATACCCTATTTGATCTCATCAATCCATATTCGGAAGTTTTATGTCGCGCCGTTAGGCTGCCGAGTTTTCATAAGGGATTTTTCATCTCACTTTTATTCCCGTGAGATTTATGCTACGTTCGCCAAAAATTCCATTGAGTGGTGTATGTACTGCCCATTTTTATACTCTTTGTGAAATATACTTTCGTTTATGAGTATTTACATCAATGACCTATTGTCTTTCTTTCATTGTGTGTATGTTTTGAAAGATACCCAAGTCGGTAAGGGAACCTTTCACCCTCCTCTTTTTTAATAGACTTCTTTTATTGGGTCTTTTAATTTACATATTTTTATGTTGGGATATGTTCTCATACATCCTTATTGATGTAAATTTTATGTCCAAGTGATGAGATACACTTTTTATCTCTCATCAACTCATTTTTTATGTGATGCTGTTAGGCTGTCAACGGAACTTTTTAACCCAATTTCGATTTCTTTGGGTTCAACATGTAGTCATTGAATATGTCATCCATTGAATATGTGTGAATGACCTTTTATTGTTTTACACTTAATATCCACTTATATTGGGTGTATTTATATTTTTCACACATATTTTTTTGAGATTGATTTGTCCTTAATTTAAGGATACATTCTTTATAAGGGATTTCATCACATTTGACATTTCTATTGAGAGTTCATTGTTGTTATGCACCAATTCACTCTTATATGGTGTATATACTGTCCTTTGGAGTATTATATCATGAATCCGTTTATTCTCATGATATTATAAAGTTTTGAATAAATGTTATTCCTCAATTATTATATTCAAGTGTCTCTGATTTTGGTAAAACCCCTTTAACCAAAATATCGTTTTAAATGTTTTAATTATTTGTTCTTATTAATATCCATGTTTTCAAAATGGTTTTAAGGATTTATTTATATGGATATTAATGGTTTCAAATTTTAAGCTTCAAGGTGGTATGGGACACTTTGATTCAAAAATCTCTTTATTAATTATTTTAAATGGTTTTGGAAATGGTTTCTTTTTGAATGGATTCAATATTTCAATATACTAAATTGTTATATTGTGATTGAAATATGGAAATGTTATGTTTCCTTTATGCATGTTTTATGTGACACATTTATGTTATGGTTCTTGGAAATTGTTATGAAAACGGGTGGTTCCGTGATAAACTAAGGGCGGGTGAGCCCGTAATAGCTCTCCAATGCATTGGGTAACGCGAAGGAGTGAAACGTTTAGGTTTCTCCGAAGAGATTTTGGGAATATACTGTGATGGGTATTCCAAACGTAACCAAGAGGGTTACTCCCTATGTAAGAATGTTATGAATGCCTCAAGTTACCTTTATGTCTTATGTTTTCTATTATTTATTCATGGTTTGATGAGGTATGTTAAAGTGCCTATGTTTTATGGGTAAAGTATGATTTCATTCTTATGTATATATAAACTCATGTTTCCTTTCCATATTTTTATAACCCTTGCTGAGCTTTTTATGCTCATCCCAAGTTTTTGAAATGTTTTTCACAGGTCGAGGGAAAGGTACATGATGTGATGATAGTGTCAAGGATGTGTCAAGAAAGAATCCATGTTTTATTTTTAATATGTTTACGTTGATGGGAAGAATGAATACTGTCTTTTATGTAACCACTTTGTTTAAATGTGGAATGTAATGCAAGATTCATGATCTAATTCTCTAAAACTCTAAACCTGAAAAGATCCTCAATGTATAATCTTGTAATAACTCACGATTAAGTAAGGTTTAAGGCTGGGGCCTTATAAAAACACATCCTATATTATAATACTTATCTGGTAAATAAATGTGAAATAAATATGTTTTCACAAAATGCATTATATATTACATGCAAATTAAAGGTGTAAATATTTCATTAAACTGCATTTTTGATTAGCGAATGAGATTAATTTTTTTTAAAAAAAAGTTTAATAATTATTTATAAATTAATTATAATTTTAAAAAAAATTATCAAAAAAGTTTATTAAAATTATCTTATAGTATTTTACTCTTATAAGAGACTTTATTAATGGTGGCACAAGTAACACATAATCTTTAAAAAAAGAATGTGAAAATAATTTGAAATTTTTTAATTTTTAAAAGAATATTTAATAATGGATCCTTTGAAAATAAATAATCTTTATCAAATTTAAATGGAAATGGATAAAAATTACTCTTTATTATTATAAGATGAGAACATATTTTGAGTGTTTTGAAATAGATTTTTTTGAAAAGCCACATCATTAAAGAGATCATAAAACCATTGATTAAATAAATAAGGGTAAAATGAAAAATAATTTTTTCCACTTGGTAATTAATACCATTTTTGAGTAATAATATAGGAATGTAACAAAAATCAATTAAATGCAATGGTAATTAAACTTAATAAACAATATTTTTAAATGACATGATAAAATCATTAATGTGGAAGATATTGGTGTAAAAATTTATTTCACTACATAAATGCTGTATATTTATAACAACGCCATCATATGTTATAATAGTTGTATAATTAATATTTAATATCAAATTAGTGTTATTATTATCAAAGTGACAGGTTTTAGTCACTAAACAGAACTGAAACTTCTTTTTTTATTAAGAAAACACTTTTTTGGGAAAAGTGAGAAATAGAAAGGTTCAGCATACAACAAAAACACCCTAGCCGAAAACCAGAAACAGACCCGAACAAGCAAAGATAACACTGCCAACCCCAATGCAGGACCACTCGGCGATCCCATGCAAGCATGGTCCCTCCCGAAGGCAAATCCCTCCCTCAAATTCAACCAAGTCCCAAATACAATATGAGTTAAAAAATTAAATATAAATTTTTATAACATAAAATAAAATTAGTTACCGATAAATGTATTAAAATTCATATTACAACAACCTTGATATTAAAAATATGTTCACAAGTCTGAAACATGTTTAAATAATGTGAAATATAAATGAAAACACTTACCATATTTATAGACATTGTCAGATACTCCCTAAACTCAATTATAAACAACATAAATATCATAGTTACTAATTTTATTTTAATATTCATATATAATACTATTTTAAATTTAAAATCATAATAATTATATATATATATATATATATATATATTAATTTATTTATTTTTAATTTTCCAACACTGGTTGTTTATAGCTTTAACCATTTTTATAAGTTTTGATGGACTAGAATCAGTATTATTTCTGCTTCAAAATTTTATAACTAAAATTTCATTAATTATCTAAAATTGATTTCATAAAATGACTTATGATGCTCAAATTTAATTTAATTAGTACTTTTTTATTTATTCAATAATATGAAATAGATAATGTACATTTGAAAGAGATTTCCAACATATAAATAGGATTTTTAATAAATTGTATGAATATTAATATATAAAATAAAGAACTTATAAAATTAAATTTTTACAAATTTTTAAAATATTATACCTAAAATTATGTTCTCATAATAATAAATGATTAAATATCACAACATTCTTCAATTTATTTGATAATACAACCCAATCATGAACATGCCTTAAATCGATTGGTGAGATTGGTTAATGAGGAGTATCTTTTGACATAATGTCTTTATAAAAGATTAAGAATCGTATTTTTGTAATTATATTATGATATAGTACTATATTTTTATATTTTTTTTGAAAATAATAAAATACAATATTTAAATAATGATACTTCATGGAGGTCGTAGTCCACCTACACATATGATTAATGATACATTGTTTATATATGTTCATGGAAATGAATAAATAAAGGTCGATCCATTAATAAAACAATGAAATTCATTAGTTTTAATGTCAATTAATCATATTTTTGTTAAAAATGATTTTTAATATTTTTGTTATGAATAAAATATTTAAAGGATATATTACTTACTTTGGTGGCTTGATTTTTCCTTAGAAATCTCCTTGAAATTGAAGGGATTTGAATGAATTGATTTTTAATTGGATTAAATTCTTGGGATAGGGGTATAATATGTTTAAAATGGTATATTTTAAATTTTTAATTTTAATGGGTGGTGTATCATTGAAATGGTGGCAATTATCCAAATTTTACAAGGGATAAAAGGGACCTTATGGTAACACCATATATATTTTTATATATCCATGACTCTATTACATGGCGAATGGATCTATAATTTAACAATCATAGGATTTGGTACTTAGGGGGGGGTATTTAATCCACCCCATAAACTAATTTTTTATCCAATAGTGATTTAATGATTTTACTTATATATTGGTATTTCCCAAGTGTATTTTTACCTATAGAAACGTTTTTACAAAAAGTCGTTAAATAAAATTACCATAGTTAAATTCAAATAGTACACTTAAATTTATAATTATAATTATAAATATGAAAATTATATTACAAAAAATTTCTATTTTTAAGAAATGTTAGTCTAAAGAATTTTCATTTATAACCCATAAATACATTTTAATGTAATATTTGGTTTCTAATGATAATATACATGTGTGAGATAAAATTTTAAATTTTAAAATATTATATGAAATATATTAAATTATTATAAACCAATATAATTTTTATTAAAATTTTAAATCATAGGAAAATGTAATTTTTACTAAAATATTATTAAATAAAATGAAGTGTCTGAGAAAAGTTTTTCGAATGTATCATTTTACATTAGTTCCTAATAATATTAGAATATATTTTAAATGTAGAAATAATATTTCAAAATTAATCATTTAATTCATTAAATTAATATTTTTTTCATTCATGGATATTAAATCTCCTAGTTTAGGCTTACATATCTATATAATCACAAAAATTATAATTATACCATATCAATTCAATTCAATTCATTTTTTTCATAATATATTAAAAATTTATATATGAAAATTTATATTTTATTTACAAAAATAGGTATTATTTTCTCTAATTAAATTTAATAAAATATCTAATTTAAAATTATAATGAGAAAAAATGAATAATTTTAATGAATATACATCTTTTTACGTTATTTTATAAAAGGATATTTGAGGGTTTGATAATGTAAAATTTAATTTTACATGAAATATTTCACTTTGTAATACATTTTTGTAGCAAAATGGTTTAAAAACATTCAATTCATTTTATTTTGATATCATTAACAAAATTCGTATTTTTGTTGTCCACCTTAAAATAAAATTGTTTTCTCAAAAAAGTTAATATATATATATATTATTGTTGTGAGGAAACTAAAAATTTATATTACCTAATGAAATATAAACTATAAAAATGTATAATTTACATATTAAAATAATATATATAATATTATAATGATGGATTTTATTCAAAATATCATTTTTCAATATGGGCTCATATTAATGTTTTACCTTTTAATGGTAATAATTTTTAATATGTTTCCATTATAGTGATTTTAATAGAAATATTCTTAATTTACTATAATTTTTTTTTGTTTTTTTAGATTTATTTTAGCATGGGAAACATCTTATAAAAATTATTTATAATTTGAATGAATTTCAAATCCTAATTTAATATAGCTCCTACATACATGAGTCTCAGGGTTGATGACATGGAAATGTCCTTGTTAAATCATTTTTATGGAAAAGGTTGGTATGTGATATAAATTTTTTTGATTCATAAGAGTGGATAAATTTAATATTCTTCTAATATATGATGATCAAACAATAAACTCTATAGAAAAATAAGACTACAGGGAACAATATTGTTTCACCCAAAATGTTGTTTGTTGAAGGAAATGGTAACCATATGTGCCATAATATATGGTGTGGTGTGACCACCTAAACCTGTGTGATTCAATTATTAGTTATCCAGTTTACTGACAAGTAAATCTAATTTTAAACTTTGAACTTCTAATTAAATGACTGATGTTGCACTGTTATAATTTAGAAATTTGTCTAATTTCAATTACATAAAACCATTTCCTTTTGTTTATAATCTGAAATTTTCCTTCATTTTTTTATGGTATATGGGTTTGATTTATTTTGTGAATTTTGAATTACTAAATTTAATTGATTAGGTTTATTTACTTTTTATGTCATAAAACACTTGTGTAATGAGGTTCATCCAATTTTTTTATTTTCATGTTCAATATTCATTATATTGATGTTCTACTATTTTATAATTCATTAATTAGTGGCCATAGAGTCCAATGATGTATATCATAACACCCATGAATAATAAATAACATAAAAAGATAATTCTTCCTAAATATTATCAACTATTATATTAATCCCCTCCTCAGGGGGTATTAACTTTGATATTTATATTTGGGATAGATGCCCCATTATGAAATATGTTAGATTAATGATAATAATTGTTATAAAATTGGAATAAATTAACTTTTATTTAAAAATGGTATTGGATTAGGAATAATGATTTTTATTAAATAACATTAGTATTTCATGTAACATCAACTCTGGATTAATATTATGAAAATGTATTTCCTATAAAATAAAAATTATTTAATTTCAACATTTATATTCTTAGTTGTTTAATTTTATTTGAAAAACTTATACAATTATAAATAAAATATAACATATGTTCTAAAAATACATACTCATTTTTTCAGAGAAAACCTCCAACGAAGAAGAATTCAGATTTTAGAAATAAATGAGAATAATTTCCTATCAAATTTGGGTTGTATATTTGGATAAAATAACAACTTCAACCTTATTGAAAATGATACCAAAATTCCCCTTTAATTTTATAAATTTGATACATGGAATTAAATTTCCTGAATGATAATAACATTTTTCATTGCATCATATCACACTGTCAAATTGTATACTCTACATTAACCCTTCACCAATATGAAATTATTATATCTCATCAATCATACTATTTATTCATTATTTAGTGCATAATTTCAACATTAAATGTACATAACCACTAATATAAAAATAAACTAAACATTTTTTGGAGACTATATATTATAATTTAAATCAATGTTATGTTTGGGTGTGATTTTTCGTCAACATTATCATATATAATATACTATTAACATGGAAAATTAATATTAAATGAATAAAATAGAGAAAATCATAATTTTTGGTTCAATTAGGAGTTCTTCATGTGTTATAAATATCTTATTAGTGATTGGCATTCCTTTCCATCCATCCACATCCAAAATATTATTTTACATAAAATATCTACTTGGGATCCCTAAATTACCCAAAAAAAGTTATTTTTTCATTGTTTTTGAAATAATTAAATAGAAAACTGACATAATTTTTTTAAATTGGCCCTTTATAAATTTCAGTTTATATTTATTTAAAATAAAAAAATCATTTTTAAATGAACTATGTTTGCTGAGGAAAAAAATTTCTTAGGATCAGAAAGAGAAAATAGAAATATCAACCACTTATTTCTAAAAATAAACACATATATGGAATAATAAAAATTTACTTGTATATGGATGTTGTGGTGACATATTTTGGAAATAAATAAATCCATGTAAGGTCATCTAAAAATAACTCATGAAACCATTCATGTTCAACCATATTTATAGAATAACATGTGGTATGAAATGTGTTTACCAAAAATAGTGCACAGAGCCTTTGAATATTTCATGATAAGGTACTTTACCTTGGGGGTTGGTCCTTGTCTTCCCTATAGTTCATGAAGAGCCATCTCTATAATCCCAGGTATAAACCTGTTCATCCACACAACTTATCTATATATTTTGAAATTATCTAACTCCATCATCAACCACTAATTATATTTATATTTTTTCATCAGTAGATCATATCAAAATTAGAGTCATATATATAGACTTTTTTTATCTCCACCTATATATTTATCAAGGTTGTTGTCCTCATCCTTGATTAGTGGTGATGACTTAGGGGATTGGTGATAGTGATTAGAAATTATTATAAGTTTGTTTTTTATAACAGTACTAATAGTCGAAACTATGGCCATTTATGGTTATCCACTATTCATTTAAAATAGATAAAAACTATAGCTTAATTAAATGAAATAATTTTTTATGAATTCAATTCAATATCATAAATATGATCAAACAATTAAATTTTATGATAATAAAAATATATATAAATAATATTGAAAATTTTATTCATGATTCTCTATAGTGGGATCCATTGTTCATTTTTTTGAAATCATTGAATTTACCATAATTTTTTTTAATAATTTGATGGTTTAGAGGCATAATAGTCTAGTTATAGAAATATGGTTCTAATAAAAACTTTTAAATTATTCATTAACTAAATTGAGAAACATTTTTGGAGAAATATTACATTGATGAATTGTTAATTTGATTTCTATTTAAATATAATTATTATTTTATAGGAAATGTAAATAATTACTATACACTAATAAAATAATTAATTAATGAAACCAAATAAACAACCTTGATAACAGAACACGAATTAATTATACTAATTTATAACCCTGATTTTATCCCCATATAAATCACTTATTGGAACCATTATTATTTTCTTCTTTAGTTTTCTACTAGCATAAATGGAACATTTTTAATCTCAGGTGCAAAATGACAAAATTACATTTTTTAATTTCAATAACATGAATAATAAATTCTTAAAAATGATTATAACAAATACTCTTGTAAATATCTTTATCCACCACATTTATGATTTTCATCCTTAAAACCTCAAAACCAATTGAAAATAAACATTCAATAGTCATAACGCATAAGCGTATATTAATGAAACACATTAAAAAATATCTTTGATTAATTAAGCTATAAGAAAACCCAAATATAAATGTTAACACAAAACATTTATTTCATTTACATGTCAATTAAACCGTCCATAACTATTACTTTTGTAATGATAATAAGAGATTATATATCTAAAAATCAAAACATGTAATCCCTAAATAGGACTACCAACCAATAGTTTTATTTATTACACAACCAATCAAACATGACCCCTAGATAAATGAAGAATTTACCTGTACAAAACTGTGTATGGATATTTAAAAATATCTATGTGTTCCAATATAAATGTTTCATACTATTATAAATATAACCTGATACATGAAACTATGTGGGAATGTTCAATAAAATACAATAATAAAATTAAATTGAAATATCTAAAATGACAACATTAACTAATTTTTTAGTCTAATGATAAAACATTAATCCTAATGCAATGAAATTTACAAAACATATAGAAATATTATTTTTCATGTTAATCCATAACTATACCCTCTATATGTAGAACAATGAAATTATATAGTAAACATTATTTAATACTATTTATCCTCTTATTATGGGACTTATATTTTTTCTTATTTTTTTGACTTCATAAACTCCATAATTTCAATCACTTCCCATTCTCCATAATTCTTATATCAGGTTTTATAATTATAGAACATCAATAAATGAAATAGAAACATATTATGTCCTTATAAAATGAATCTAGAGAATTCATTCATGTGGTTGTGTGATAAAAAAGTTATTAAAATTATGATGTTATGTTCTCATACCATATAACCCTCAAAATCCAAAAAAATGCTTTCAATGAATCCCTCACAGTCTAGATAATCCTATATGACATCACAATAGTTTGTGACAATGAAACTATGTACATTAATATTATAGTGAAAAAGGAAGTTTAAAACCCCATTTCAACAAAACTATGAATCATATATCAGGATCTAACATATTTATTAATATATGACTATATAGTCTTACTATATTTTCCACTAGGAACCTTGAAATGTTAATAACAAAATATTGGGTGAATTATGCATAATTATTTACAATACATATCCTACAATGTACAATAAGTCATCTATTTATATAGGTAAACTACTGAATAATCTAAAATCTAAAAAATTGAGTCAATGGTTCAATGTTATATTTTCATCAATCCATTTATTATTTTATTGAAAGATCCACTTAACCGAAAAGTGGTAACTTTAAAAAATCATTTCTGCCTAATTTGAAAAGTCATACTACAAGATTAAAATAATTTTAAAAATAATAAATGATCATAATTACAACATAAGACCATCTACCTCCTCACAATATGCAACATAAAATATAAAAAACCCTACAAAATATCAACATCCTTCTAGAACCATCCACCAGTATCCATCAATGCGACTGAAAACCCCATAATAGAAAACACTATAGCACAGTACCAATGATAACCATTCCACTATCATCACCATTTCAATGTATTATGTCCGGCTACCTGAAACTAGTAATTTCTATCATCCACAATAGTCCTCCAGATACACCGTCCACTAGAATCCATCATCTCGCCATTTAAAACTAAAACTATACCAAAAAATTGAATCAACAAAAGGGTTAAAACGATACTGCCAAAAATCGGGAAAATCATTCCTTCAGGTGACCACTAGTTAGAGTTGAAGCTACCATGGGAGAACACATCTTGAAATGTAGAGGAGTATTTAAAACTCACATCCCAAAATACCTTTAGATCCACAATTCGAATTTGATATGAAAAATATTGGAAAAATTCAAGAGCCAGAGTTGATTTCAGAGTAGAAAAAAGCCACGATAGAGAGATACTGGCATGGCCTTGACCACTGAGACCTATGGATGGAGCCACCAAAATTTGAAGAAAGAAAATTCTATAACAATGAAAGGGGAACACATACCATAGAGGGATAAAGGGTATGGAAGAGTAAACTAGAGATGAATTAGATGAAAACTCTTCATTGGATACAAGTCCATGATACTCAATATCCATTAGCAAGAAACCTGAAAATATAAATCTGGGAAGTAAACAGAAGTGGTTGGTTGAAAAAGACCAGAAAAAAGGGAAATTATATCACAACCATGAACATTTACACTAATAATCCCATGTTTTTGGAGTAACATCTAGTTAAACCAATATAGGGTATATTCACGATGGTTCTAGTAAATTCCTAAATTTGATTATTCTCTGCATTAAATTCCATGGAAAAATATTTTAATATATACTATTTAAAATAAAACCAAAATATTGAATTTCTTTAAAATGAAATATCATTTTAGATTGCTCCATATCAGTGTCTCCGAATTTCATATATATCAACAGTTGCTGAAAAATAAAAACACCATCATTATCTAATATAAATCACTTTCATTACTTTAATTGTGCATATAAAAATAATTGCAATCTAGTTTCATATATTTCTATATATGATATATTCAAACAAAAATTATCAAGATAATTAGATTCATTATATTATAAAAATTAAATAACATTTATAAATTTTTATACCATCCTCAACAATTAATTAGTAAATCAAATATTATTAATTATTTTATCAAGAAAAAACAATCACTTATAATTTTTTCAATCAATTCATTTCTATCCATGTTTATGTAAAATATCACAATGATGACAAACAACATCTATTTATTGTTAAATATCTCAAATGAACCACATTTTCAATATTGTTTTGTGGTCTATCTATGTTACTTTATGGAATCCTATAAAAAATAATGAGAAATAATCAATATCACCTCGCAAATTGGTGTCTAATTTTATTTTTTAAAACCCCTACAAAGGATCCAAATTTCCTCAATCATAATATAATAATATCCATGTAACATAGGAGATCTCAAAATATTTTTCACTGTAACACATCATTTTATCTGATAGAGAAATAAAAACATCTATTTAGTCTACCTCCCATGATAGAAGATACATCATTTATTTTATTTTGAAAAATACCATCCAACACACATTTATTGTGTATGTTATTCATTTATATCCATTTTGAGAAATCACAATTAAATTATAGTTATTGTATTTCATATTTTTTAAATATCTGGTTTTCTAAATAGTGTACAAGTTATTTTCTGTTTTACTATATCTCTATATGGAGGGATTGATACAATTGAAATATGGTTTTAACCAAATTATATAATGTATGAATCCCAATATATTCAAATAAACCATTGTTATATAAATATAATTTTGAATCCAATTATTCAATATTGTTGAGTCAATAAGGTTTTCCTTATGACTTTTCCATTGCTTCTTGTTTTGAAAATCACAAACACCTTATCTTTAAAGAAAATTGCTTTTATAAGGAAAATTTCTTTTATAATGAAAATTGATTTTATAAGTAAAATTTCTTTTATAAGGAAAATTTCTTTTATAAGGAAAAATCGCTGTTATATGGAAAATTTCATTTATAAGGAAAATTGCTTTTTAAGAAAAATTTTCCTTATCATATTTTCATCCATATTTTTCTTAAGTATAATATTCAGATTCATTTCTATTTTCTCGGAATTGCTTGAAACCTTGATATGAAGTATTCTGTTTTAGGATCCGAATTCTGGATAAGAACTGTGATAAAGTTTCACTCCGAAATCCAGAATGAGAACTGTGATAAAGTTTCATTCCAAATTCGGGATACAGTTTTACTCCCGATTCGGGATACGAATCCTTATGAATTTCGACAACGAATTCTCGTTAAGAATTCAGATGAGGAATTCGCATTACGAATCCTGATGTTTAATTCTCATTATGAATTCTGATGAGGAATTCTCCTTCCGAATTCTGATGAGGAATTCTCATTACGAATTCTGATGATGAATTATCATTACAAATTCTAATGAGGAATTCTCATTACGAATTCTGATGACAAATTCTCATTACGAATTCTGATGAGGAATTCTCATTACGAATTATGATGAAGAATTCTCATTACGAATTCTGATGATGAATTCTCATAACGAATTCTGATGACGAATTCTCATTCCGAATTCTCATTCCGAATTCACCTATTAAATAGAATCTGATCATATTTGTTTTATACACTCCGTATTTTTTTAGGCTCCGAAAAATTATTTTTGTTTACACTCTGAATTTTTCATTCTGAACATTTGAGTTATACTTTAAACGGTGTCGTACATTCTGTTACACTTGTTTTTTTATAAAACGATGTCGTCTATTCTGTTATAAACTAACCGTTGGCTAAGTTACACGTGTACAGGTCCCTCCAAATTTCATGGAAAATATGACCGTTGGAAGAGGGAGTTGACCATTGGAAATTTTCTTATAAATAGGAGCTCATTTGAAAGAGCTCGTAGCAAAAAGGATGACTGATCTTCAACCCATGTGATTACATGCTTGAAGTAATTTCTATAGAGATAGGCTCTTATTAACTCTCAAAACTTCGTGCGATTCCGAATGTTGGTGATTATATTCGAGGACTTCCAGGGTTAGAAAGATAGAGGTGCCGACTACCTTGAAGTTGGAGGGCTTCCTTGCTGAGGAAGACAGAGGTTGCCAACTACCTTGAAGTTGAGGGCATGCAGGGATAGCAAGACAGAGACTCCGATCATCGTATCTAGGGCTTACCCTGGTGTGGGTAAGACAGACTTTCTTGAAAGAATAAATCAAGGGACCTTTATCCAAGTTTGTTGGATACCCTTCTCTTTGGGTTAAAAGACTTATATCTTGTTACTTGTAGTTCAACTACTTTTTTATTTTCCGCTGCATATTTTATAGTAAGGAAAGTATAACTTTCTTATACTTACTTACTTATACTCTGTTTCATTTAGATTCTATACACTTTAAGGTAGAATCTCATATTGTAATCTTTTGTTAAGTTTCAATTTCCGGAACCATATTTCCAGAACCTACTTTCAGAATATCTTTTCAGTTTTAAGAATGATCGGAGGATTTGAAGTTTATAACTCCATTCCTTATTCCACGTTTTCATTTGGTATTATGGGTGTTGTGAATTTTCTTAAGTTTAACTTTGTTAAACTTATCCCTTTCCTTTGCTTAAGGAAAAAACTGTTATTCATAACAAACATTAAAGGTTCCAAAGAAATTTTTAAAGTATACAGTTCACCCCCCCTCTTGTATATTGAGCATCTACATCATTATTTCGATCCTACTATTGGTATTAGAGGAGGTCTCTGAAAAACTTATACTCACGAATATGTTTTTTTTGCTCAATTTCTCTTTCCTAACATTCTCATTCCGAACTTTCTCATTCTGAACATTGTTATTACGAACATTTTCTACTAACAAGTTTGTGTATCGAAGGTTTTTATGTATGGCAGGAATTAATGTTGGCTCAATTGATAATCTAAATCCTACAAGACCACAAATCTTTGATGGTAATGATCATGAGTACTGGAGAGACCGAATGAAGACTTTTGTTATGAATACTGGAGTGGACAACTTTTTTATGCTTACTGGTGATTATAAAATTCCTGACAAGGAAGTTAGAACTTTTACTAACCAGGAAAAGAAATAATATCAACTCAATTATAAGGTATGAAATACTTTACTGTGTTCAATGAATAGAATGTAGGACCCTGGGACACCCTATGAGGGGAGGGGTGAATCAGGGTGTCAACTTTTTCTTCTTAAAGTTATGGATCTTGTTCCCACGTTGGTAGGAACTACTCTAACCTGTATGATGGATATGATCAGCAATGCAACATTCACATGCAGAGAGGTGACACAGCTATTTTTACTTGGTTCACCACTAAGGGATACGTCCAAGGAGCATACGCCGACAGGTTTCCGATCATACCTAAATCCACTATGCTTCACTAGCTGCAGATACAATTGTTCGGGCACAGTCACTCTGGCCCAGGCTCACTGCCTTTACAATGGTTCAGGGATAGCTCACTGTTCCCTCGGGTCACTCCCGTTTACTCCCCTTGGCTCACTGCCCTTAGAGAAGTCACACTTAGTTTATAGACATGAAGGTCTCTTCAATGGATAGACAAGAAGTTCTGTGTCTCCTGTTCAGCATGAGACTTTTCTTGCATCAGAGTTCAGAGTTGATTCTCTTTTCAGTTCAATCCTCCTTTAGTGCAATGACTGAATGCACTAGATCCCCTGTCCTTTTTTTCCTGAATCACAATCACTTGTGTGATTGCTCAATAAATGATGCTCTATCAATTTCTAGATTTCATCCAATGATTAATACTCCTTTTGCCCCTGTCCACTGGGCTAATATCCTCTGGAAAGGGTCTTCACAAAGTACCCTACTTCGCACGGCTCCCAATTTTGGAAAGCTCAAGAAATTCTTAACAGAGCCCCTGCCTTTTCGTGAGGCTCAATCGCGAAGCACTCTCGCGATGCTCCAGCATTCGCAATGCTCGGCTATCGCGGAGCTCTTACCTCTTCGCGAAGCTCACTGAGCCAACGCGGGGTGCACGACTTTCGCGGAGCTAGAATATCCGCCGCGAATCTCGTCTTTCGCGAAGCACACTTTCTTCACAAGATACCTTTGCGAACCGAGAGCAAGGATTTTCTATGAAATTCTCCCTACTTCTCTTGAGGGGGTCGGCCTCTATTTAAAGGCGATTCCACCGACCTTCGACCCATCCGCGTGAAGTCAGCGCCCCATCAGCTCAAATCGGGAAGCTCCATTGCTTCTGCTGGAATTCTGTCCAAATCGAGAAGCACCACGGAAACATTCTGTTCGCGGAGCTTGACGTAATCGCGAAGAATCACCGTCAACATTCCTTTTTCAACAAATTGTAATGTCGTCTGTTTTCTCTGACAACAAGCACGATCACATCAACAACACTTCTTCTTGGTGTTCTGTATCTTTCGGCAACTCTTCTTCTTGTATCACAAACTCCACTATTTTGATATGTATTCTTTGAAGGCATAGCTTTAGCATCATCATCTTCAATGAAAATGTGATGTGCATGACTATCTCAGAATTCCAATCATTGCAAATTGCCTTCTTCATCAACCGTCATGATATACTTCATGCAAAGCATGTGATTCAATCCGTCAAGAATTCTCTAGCATGGTTCACATGCAATCATGAGTAATTTCATGGTCTTCATCCAAAAACAACATTCTTCTTTAATCGGCCTTAGATGGATCGCACCCCACATTATTCATTGTTGTAAACAATGTATCACCTTTGACACATGTTCTTTGAACTTACGATTAGTACAACAATTGTCTGAGTCGCCTCTCCTCTACTTCATCGGAGTACTGCATGATCTCCTTCATTTTGACCTGCATTGACAACTATTGACAACAAATACAACCTTATACACAAAGTGGTTCCAACAATATCCCCCTTTGTATTTTGTTGTCAATAACTTATACATCTTCTGAAATGAATCTATCAATGTCAAAATGAGAACCTTCTTAGAAAATCATCTTTTCTTTTCATTTCACATTCTCTCCCCCTTATTGACAAGAAATACAAAGCATATGGTAGGGAGGGTATCAATCCTCACTTATGAAATGTTTCATTAATCATTTAACTCTAAGTCTACTTGATCAATGCTCGATGTAGAAAACAAGAGGATTTGATTAAGTCAACAAGGCTGTCTGTAATCCACAGATCATGATACCAACATGAGATGATAACTCATGTATCTTGTCTTCAATGGTTTACCACTTTTATTCCAGGTAAAAAAAAACAAATATGGTAGGGAATAATCAACGTGAAACTGCTGCACTCACATAAGCAAATAGACCAAAAAATTTCAAGTGAAATCGGCAGGATAAGTGACCTTGGGGCACTTCCATTCTCTTTATGTCACTGATCAATTCAGTTACTCCCCCTTTGTAGAATAATATTTGATCTGAGTATCCAAGGGATAGAGATTGAGAAATTTCATACCTTCTCCATTGGTGTGTTCTTCAAGAAATTCATAGAATAACTGCTTTTGAGTCCAGCTGGAGTTGATATTGATTAAAACAGTGATTATGGAAGCTTCTTCATACTTCTCCCTCTCAAGGGAAACACTTCTCATCATCTTCATCAAGAGTGATCCTTCATCATCATAATCTTGGAATATTAATTGAATAATCTACAAATGATGGAAAATTCTTCAGCTTGGCTATCAAGAGTTGACAGCATTCACTACTTCTCATGTTCTCCCCCTGAGAGCATGCTTCACCTTCAATTCCATGCATTATTAGCACAAAAACAATACACAAATAATTACGGGAATAAGGTGGTTCCTTCTTGCTTCATCAAGAAGACTTGCTTGGTTGAGGTTCTTTTCTCAACCAAGTTCCTCTATTTACTCCAGTCTTCATGCCTGCACATTTGAACATATGTTATGACATCTGTCGGTGTGACATGGCTCTGTTCACAATCTCTTCTGCTTTTTGTGGGGAATTGTTCTGCTTAGCAGCCATCATGAATGATACATTCTTACACATCTTAAGGACTGCTTCTTGCTCTGGTATAAAGGTTAGGCATCCTTTTTCAATGTGACCATATTTCTTTCATCTCTCACACCGAACTTCTTTGACACGTGTGTTTCTCTTTGTTTGAAATCTCTCCTGCACTGTGTCTTCATCATGTGAAGGTTTTCCTTTTCCATTGTCACCAGCCTTGGCTTTCTCATCTTCAAGTTTCCTTATTATTTTCAAATATTCTGGCCAGATGGCCATTATGTCATTTGGATCTTTTGCAGCTGGTTTAGGTCTTCCACATGGGTTCATCCGAGATTCGTCCCACTTAGTGTTTCTTTTGGATGAATGACCCTTCAATTTCATGGATCTAAAATCCCGGGTCTTCTCAGCTTCCCTACTTGAGATCTTCTTGGGGAAATGTGTGTTCACAACATTCTTCTGATTTCTCCCCATGGTAGCTTCTTCATTCCTTGACGGCATCATAGGTCTTCTTTTCTTTTCAAAAGTGAAAGCATGTTGATGTGGACATGTGCCTGCATTGTGACCACTGCCGTTGCATACATCATAGATGTTATCAAGAATTCCAAATCGGTTTGCAGTAAATAGATTCTTCTGGACCTGCTGATGTTGCTTCTTTTTCTCTGGCTTCCTTCTCTTGGATATAGGCATTCTCTGTGCTTTTCCATGTAAGGGATTATAAATACAATCCAGAGCACAGTGCCCAAATCCGTTTCAGCACCAACATTGACCCATAAATCTTTTCTTCTTTGTGTCTTCTGTATTAAGTTGTTGGGCCATCTGCTTAATCTTTTGTGCTCTATTTGAGGATCCCACTTCCTCCTTTTTCTTCTCATCCACCCTAGCCATGGTGGTGGGTTTCTTCTTCTCACCTTTACTCATCCATACTTGTTTAGAACTTTTCTTACCACCTGCACTGATTGTAGGAGTGTATTTAGAAATATGATTACAAGATGGTTTGGATGGTACTTTCACTTTCTCAGTTGCTTGTGATAGATCAAAGAGTAAAGTCATGATTTTCTTATCACATGTTGGAGGTCTATTGACAATAGAATCCTCTAGTGAGCATTGAGTACAAGCAAAAACTGATTCTTGATGTGGATAATCAGGAGTTGTCACAATCTTCTTATCACATATTGGAGGCATTTCATCTTTAGACTCCTCCAACGAACATTGAGTGCAAGAATCACTCATTTCATTCTTTTGTGAAGTCTCAATATGTGTGTTCTCAATCTTGGTCAACTGAGCTTCCAATTTTTGACCCACAATATTGAGGATGATCTTCTGATCTTCAATCGTGATCATCTTCTCTTCACAAGTCTTCTTCAACCTTTCATCCTCATCTTCATGCATCTTAACTTTGTTTTGTAATAAAGAGTCAAGTTCCTTGAATTTAGTGGAAGTTTCTTCAAAACAAAAATTCTTGAATTCATTGCTCTTCTACAGCTCAGCTTCAAGTGCATGGATCCTTTCTTTTAGAGTCTTATTGACTGCCTTGTTTTCTTCAAATACTTTCACCTGTTTGGTGAGCTTCATACTTTCCATAGCTTTTCTTTCCAACCATCTTCCATATTGCAGCTTCCCTTTCTAATCGAGTGATCTCAACCTGCATAGATTGGAATAGGCTACAAATAATCTCAACCCTTTCTTCAGGAATATCATGCAGATATGTTTTGAGTTTTTCTTGAAATCTTGAATAGGGGGTGTCATCCTTTTCTCTGGAAGAATCCTGAGCCACCTGCTCGATACTTTCCAAACCTGATGTTTGTTCATTATTGGAATGGAATGGAGAACAAGACACTATATCTTCTTTGGATATGAGGGACTTCTTTATCATCTTCTTCTCTTTCTTTTTCCTATTTGTCAAAGTCTTGGTGGATATAGATTTCTGCTTAGAAATGACTGCGTCATTATCAAGACTGCTCTTCATTGCTGACTCTACAAAAGAAACTCAAATTCTCTTCTCAATAGAATTACTGGAGAATATCCAACATACATTAACCTCCCTCTGATACCACTTGTAGGACCCCAGGACACACTGAGAGGGGAGGGGTGAATCAGGGTGTCAACTTTTTCTTCTTAAAGTTTTGGATCTTGTTCCCACATTGGTAGGAACTACTCAAACCTTTATGATGGATATGATCAGCAATCCAACATTCACATGCAGAGAGGTGACACAGCTATTTTTACTTGGTTCACCACTAAGGGATACGTCCAAGGAGCATACGACGACAGGTTTCTGATCGTACCTATTTCCACTATGCATCACTAGCTGCAGATACAATTTTTCGGGCACAGTCACTCTGGCCGAGGCTCACTGCCTTTACAATGGTTCAGGGATAGCTCACTGCTTCCCTCGGGTCACTCCCGTTTACTCCCCCTGGCTCATTGCCCTTGGAGAAGTCACACATAGTTTATAGACATGAAGGTCTCTTCAATGGATAGACATGAAGTTCTGTGTCTCATGTTCATCATGACACTTTGCTTGCATCAGAGTTCAGAGATGATGCTCTTTAAAGTTCAATCCTCCTTTAGTGCAATGACTGAATGCACTAGATCCCCTGTCCTTGTTTTCCTGAATCACAATCACTTGTGTGATTTCTTAATAAATGATGCTCTATCAAAGTCCAGATTTCATCCACTGATGAATACTCCTTTTCCCCTGTCCACTAGGCTAACAACCTCTGGAAAGGGTCTTCACAAAGTACCCTACTTCGCACGGCTCCCAATTTTGGAAAGCTCAAGAAATTCTTAGCAGAGCCCCTGCCTTTTCACGAAGCTCAATCACGATGCAGTCTCGCGATGCTCCAGCCTTCGCAGTTCTTGGCTATCGTGGATCTCCTACCTCTTCGCGAAGCTCACTGAGCCAACGCGGGGCGCATGACTTTCGCAGAGCTAGAATAGCCGCCGTGAAGCTCGTCTTTCGCGAAGCACACTGTCTTCGCGAGATACCTTTGAGAACCGAGAGAAATAATTTTCTCTGAAATTCTCTCTACATCTCTTGAGGGGGTCAACCTCTATTTATAGGCGATTCCACCGACCCTCGACCCTTCCACGCGAAGTCAGCGCCACGGCAGCTCAAATCGCGAAGCTCCAAAGTTTCTGCTGGAATCCTGTCCAAATCGCGAAGCACCACGGAAAATTTCAGTCCGCGGAGCTTGAAGTAATCGCGAAGAATCACCATCCATATTCCTTCGCGCCTTCTCCGCGAAGCTCCCTCGCAAAGACCTTCTCCGCCGCGATGCTCTTCCCCCTCTTCCATTCGCGAAGCTTGACGTAATCACGAAGACTCACCGCCTCCATTCTCTTGGTCTTCACGATTTCTAAACCATGAATCCTATCATCGGTAAATTCATGCCTTTTCCATATTAAATCATGATCTTCATGGAAATACTATTATCGCGATGCTCACCAAATTCCAAATTTTGGACCCCAAAAATTTGGCAAATACCGGGAAACGTCGCCACCTTGTATCTGCTCTTTTAGTCCGCCTCCAGATCATATATTCCGATGACCAGGAATAAAACATGGATCAATATCCACAGTCCTCAAACTCGACGTGCCGCCATGGAATATCCTTTGTCAAAAAATTGTAATTTCGTCAGTTTTCTTTGTCAACAAGCACGGTCACCTCAACAACACTTCTTCTTGGTGATCTGTATCCTTCGGCAACTCTTCTGCGTGTATCACAAAGTCCTCTATTGTGATATGTATTCTTTGAAGGCATAGCTTAAGTATCATAATCTTATATGACAATGTGATGTGCATGACTATCTCAGAATTCCAATCATTTCACATTGTATTCTTCATCAACTGTCATGATATACTTCATGCAAAGCATGTAATTCAATCCGTCAAGAAGTCTCTAGCATGGTTCACACACAATAATGAGTAATTGCAAAGTCTTCATCCAAAAACCTCATTCTTCTTTAATCGGCCTCAGATGGATCGCACCCCACATTCTTCATTGTTGTAAACAATGTATCACCTTTGACACATGTTCTTTGAACTTATGATCAGTACAACAATCGTCTGAGTCTCCACTCCTCTACTTCATAGGAATACTTCATGATCTCCTTCATTTTAACCTGCATTGACAACTATTGACAAAAAATACAACCTTATACACAAAGTTGTTCCAACAATCTCCCCCTTTGAATTTTGTTGTCAATACCTTATACATCTTCTGAAATGAATCTATCGATGTCAAAATGAGAACCTTCTTAGCAAATAAACTTTTCTTTTCATTTAACTTTATCTCCCCCTTATTGAAAAGAAATAAAAATCATATGGTAGGGAGGGTATCAATCCTCACTTATGCAATGTTTCATTAATCATTTCACTCTAAGTCTACTTGAGAAATGCTTGATGTAGAAAACAAGAGGAATTGATTAAGTCAACAAGGCTATCTGTAATCCACAAATCATGATACCAACAAGAGATGATAACTCATGTATCTTGTCTTTAAGGGTTTACCACTTTTATTCCAAGTATAAAAACAAATATGGTAGGGAATAATCAACCTGAAACTCCTGTACTCACATAAGAAAATAGACCAAAAATATTCAACTGAAATCGGCAGGATAAGTGACCTTGGGGAACTTCCATTATCTTTATGTCACTGATCAATTCAGTTACTCCCCCTTTGTAGAATAATCTTTGATCTGAGTATCCAAGGGATAGAGATTGAGAAATGTCATACCTTCTCCATTGGTGTGTTCTTCAAGAAATTCACAGAATAACTGCTTTTGAGTCCATCTGGAGTTGATATTGATTAAAACAGTGATTATGGAAGCTTTTTCATTCTTCTCCCCCTTAAGGGAAACAATCCTCATCATCTTCATCAAGAGTGATCCTTCATCATCATAATCTTTGAATATTAATTGAAGAATCTACTAAGGATGGAAACTTCTTCATCTTGGTTATCAAGAGTTAACAACATTCACTACTTCTCAGGTTCTCCCCCTGAGATCATGCTTCACCTTCAATTCCCTGCATTATTAGCACAAAAACAATACACAAATGATTACGAGAATAAGGTGGTTCCTTCTTGCTTCATCAAGAAGACTTGCTTGGTTGAGGTTCTTTTCTCAACCAATATCCTCTGTTCACTCCAGTCTTCATGCCTACACATTTGAACATATGTTCTGACATCTGTCAGTGTGGCATGGATCTGTTCACATTCTCTTCTGCTTTGTGTAGAGAATTGTTCTTCTTAGCAGCCATCATAAATGATACATTCTTACTTCTCTTAAGGACTGCTTCTTGCTCTGGTATAAAGGTTAAGCAACCTTTTTCAATGTGACCATATTTCTTGCATCTCTCACACAGAAATTCTTTGACACGTGTGTTTCTCTTTGTTTGCAATCTATCCTGCACTGTGTCTTCATCATGTGAAAGTTTTCCTTTTCCATTGTCACCAGCCTTGGCTTTCTCATCTTCAAGTTTCCTTATTATTTTCAAATCTTCTGACCAGATGACCAATAGGTCATTTGGAACTTTTGCAGCTGGTTTAGGTCTTCCACATGGGTTCATCTGAGATTCATCCCATTTATTGTTTCTTTTGGATGAATGAACCTTAAATTTCATGGATCTAAAATCCTGGGTCTTCTCAACTTCCCTACTTGAGATATTCTTGGGGAAATGTGTGTTCACAACATTCTTCGGATTTCTCCCCAAGGTAGCTACTTCATTTTTTGACGGCATCATAGGTCTTCTTTTCTTTTCAATAGTGAAAGCATGTTGATGTGGACATGTGCCTGCATTGTGACCGCTGTCGTTGCATACCTCACAGATGTTATCCAGAATTCAAAATCTCTTTGCAGTAAACAGATCCTTCTGGACCTGCTGATGTTGCTTCTTTTTCTATGGCTTCCTTCTCTTTGATATAGGCATTCTCTGTGCTTTTCCATGTAAGGGATTATAAATACAATCCAGTGAACAATGCCCAAATCTGTTGCAGCACCAACATTAACCCACAAATCTTTTCTTCTTTGTTTCTTCTGTATTAAGTTGTTGGGCCATCTGCTTAATCTTTTGTGCTCTATTTGAGGAACTCTCTTCCTCCTTTTTCTTCTCATCCACCCTAGCCATGGTTGTGGGTTTCTTATTCTCACCTTTCCTCATCCATACTTGTTTAGAACTTTTCATCCCACCTGTACTGATTGTAGGAGTGTATTTAGAAATATGATTACAAGATGGTTTGGATGGTAACTTCACTTTCTCAGTTGCTTGTGATAGATCAAAGAGTGAAGTCATGATCTTATTATCACACGTTGGAGGTCTATTGACAATATAATCCTCCAGTGAGCATTGAGTTCCAGCAGCAACTGATTCTTGATGTGGATAATCAAGAGTTATCACAATCTTCTTATCACATGTTGGAGGCATTTCAGCTTTAGACTCCTCCAACGAACATTGAGTGCAAGCATCACTCATTTCATTATTTTGTGAAGTCTCAATATGTGTGTTCTCAATCTTGGTCAATTGAGCTTCCAATTTTTGACCCACAATATTGAGGATGATCTTATGATCTTTAATCGTGATCATCTTCTCTTCACAAGTCTTCTTCAACCTTTCAACCTCATCTTCATGCATCTTAACTTTGTTTTGTAACAAAGAGTCAAGTTCCCTGGATTTAATGGAAGTTTCTTCCAAACAAAAATTCTTGACTTCATTTCTCTTCTTCAGCTCAGCTTCATGTACATGGATCCTTTCTTTTAGAGTCTTATTAACTGCCTCGTTTTCTTCAAATACTTTCACCTATTTGGTGAGCTTCATACATTCCATAACTTTTCATTCCAACCCCTCTTCTATATTGTCAGCTTCCCTTTCTAATCGAGTGATCTCAACCTGCATAGATTGTAATAGGCTACAAATAATCTCAACCCATTCTTCAGGAATATCATGCAGATATGTTTTGAGTATTTCCTGAAAGCTTGAATAGGGGGTGTCATCCTTTTCTCTGGAAGAATCCTGAGACACCTGCTCGATACTTTCCAAGCCTGATGTTTCTTCATTATTGGAATGGTATGGAGAACAAGACACTGTATCTTCTTTGGATATAAGGGACTTCTTCATCATCTTCTTCTCTTTATTTTTCCTATTTGTCAAAGTCTTGGTGGATATAGATTTCTGCTCAGAAATGACTGCATCATTATCAAGACTTCTCTTCATTGTTGACTCTGGGAACGAAACTCAAATCCTCTTCTCAATAGAATTACTGGAAAATATCCAACATACATTAACCTCCCTCTGATTCCACTTGTAGGACCCCGGGACACCCTGAGAGGGGAGGGGTGAATCAGGGTGTCAACTTTTTCTTCTTAAAGTTGTGGATCTTGTTCCAACTTTGGTAGGAACTACTCAAACCTGTATGATGGATATGATCAGCAATGCAACATTCACATGAAGAGAGGTGACACAACTATTTTTACTTAGTTCACCACTAAGGGCTACGTCCAAGGAGCATACGCCGATAGGTTTCCGGTCGTACCTAAATCCACTATGCTTCACTAGCTGTGGATACAATTGTTCGGGCACAGTTACTCTGGCCGAGGCTCACTGCCTTTACAAAGGTTCAGGGATAGCTCACTGCTTCCCTCAGGTCACTCCCGTTTACTCCCCCTGGCTCACTGCCCTTGCAGAAGTCACACTTAGTTTATAGACATGAAGGTATCTTCAATGGATAGACATGATGTTCTGTGTCTCCTGTTCAGCATGAGACTTTTCTTGCATTAGAGTTCAGAGTTGATTCTCTTTTCAGTTCAATCTTCCTTTAGTGCAATGACTGAATGCACTAGATCCCCTGTCCTTGTTTTCCTGAATCACAATCACTTGTGTGATTGCTCAATAAATGATGCTCTATTAATGTCCAGATTTCATCCACTGATGAATACTCCTTTTTCCCCTGTCCAATGAGCTAACAACCTCTGGAAAGGGTCTTCACAAAGTACCCTACTTCACATGGCTCCCAATTTTTGAAAGCTCAAGCAATTCTTAGCAGAGCCCCTGCCTTTTCGCGAAGCTCAATCGCGAAGCACTCTCCCGATGATCCAGAATTCTCAATGCTTGGCTATCGCGGAGCTCCTACCTCTTCGCGAAGCTCACTGAGCCAACGTGGGGCGCACGACTTTCGTGGAGCTAGAATCGCTGCCGTGAAACTCGTCTTTTGCGAAGCACACTGTCTTCGCGAGATACCATTACGAACCGAGAGCAAGGATTTTCTCTGAAATTATCTCTACTTATCTTGAGGGGGTCGGCCTCTATTTATAGGAGATTCCACTGACCCTCAACCCTTTCGCGCGAAGTCAGCTCCACGTCAGCTCAAATCGCGAAGCTCCAAAGTTTCCGCTGGAATTCTGTCTAAATCGCGAAGCACCACGGAAAATATTCGTTCGCGGAGCTTGAAATAATCGTGAAGAATCATCGTCAACATTCCATCATGCCTTCGCCGCGAATCTCCCTCGCAAATCCCTTCCCCGCCGCGATGCTCTTCCCCCTCTGCCGTTCGCGAAGGTTGACGTAATCACGAAGACTCACCGCCTCCATTCTCTTGGTCTTCGCGATTTCTAAACCATGAATCCTATCATCGGGAAATTCATGCCTTTTCCATATTAAATCATGATCTTCATGGAAATCCTATTTTCGCGATGCTCACCAAATTCCAAATTTTGGACCCCAAAAATTTGGCAAATATTGGGAAACGGCGCCACCTTGTATCTTCTCTTTTAGTCCGCCTCCAGATCATAAATTCCGATGATCCAGGAATAAAACATGGATCAATATCCACAGTCCTCGAACTCTATGTTCCACTATGGAATCCTCTTTGTCAAAAAATTGTAATGTCATCTGTTTTCTTTGTCAACAAGCACGATCACCTCAACAACACTTCTTCTTGGTGATCTGTATCCTTCGACAACTCTTCTTCTTGTATCACAAACTCCTCTATTGTGATATGTATTCTTTGAAGGCATAGCTTTAGCATCATCATCTTCTATGAAAATGTGATGTGCATGACTATCTCAGAATTCCAATCATTTCACATTGTCTTCTTCATCAACTGTCATGATATACTTCATGAAAAGCATGTGATTCAATCCGTCAAGAAGACTCTAGCATGGTTCACACGCAATCTTGAGGAATTGCATGGTCTTCATCCAAAAACCTCATTCTTCTTTAATCGGCCTCAGATGGATCGCAGCCCATATTCTTCATTGTTTTAAACAATGTATCACCTTTGACACATGTTCTTTGAACTTACGATCAGTACAACAATCGTCTGAGTCGCCACTCCTCTACTTCATCGGAGTACTTCATCATCTCCTTCATTTTGACCTGCATTGACAACTATTGACAACAAATACAACCTTATACACAAAGTGGTTCCAACATAGAAATATATATACCCAAATTTCTTCTTGTGAAGCAGAAAATTGTATCTGGAAGAAGTTAGAGGTTACACACTTTGGGAATTCTAAAGTGATTGAGACTAGGAGAGAAATGCTTAAAGCTGAATATCATGGCTTCAACATTCCTTATGGGGAATCAATCTGTAAAGTTCAACATAGATTTATGACCATTGTTAACAGATTACAGTCTATTGGAGAGAAAGGTTTAGATGATGAAGCTCTTGTGGATAAAATAATTGATATTATGCCCAATGAGTGGGAATCCAAAAGAACAGCTATAGATGAGAACAGTAAGGTCACTCAAATTACTCTTGATGAGTTATTTGGAACTCTTCTACAACATGAAACCAGAATTAAGAGAGATGCTGACAAAATCAAAAAGAAGAATGGAAATGGTACTATTGCTTTTACGAGAACTTCAAATCAGATGAAAGCTAAGACTCCTAAGAGAGTAACCAGATCCAAGTATAAGAAAGTCATTTTCCAATCCGAATCTAGTGAGAGTGAAGTCTCTGAAAATGAATTAGAAAATCTTGCTCGAAGGATGAACAAGATTGATGGACAGAGAAATTTCCAATCCATGTATAAGAAAAAGGATAGGAATGATAAGAAATATGGAGAAGTTATTTGTTATTAATGAAAGAGAGCTGGACATATTAGACCAGATTTCCCTTTTCTCAAAAATAAAGAAAGGAAAGAATGGAATTCATACAGGAACATAAAGAAGTATTATAAATACAATGCTAAGAAAGTCTTGAAAGCTAATGACACCTGGAGTGCCAGTGGTGGTGACTCTTCAGATGAATCTTCTGATAATGAATCTTCAGGACAATAGAATCTTGGTCTTATAGCCATATTACCCATTGAAAATCATTGTTTTATGGCTAAGTTACAAAATGCTGAATCATTGACCAATGATTCATTAAATTCTAATGATAGTAAGTATTATAACTCTTCTGATGAAGAATCCTCTTCAGATGAAGAAAAAAATTTACCTACTTATGAAGAAGTCTCTAGGTTTTCTGAACTCCTTGAAATTGAGAATTCTAAACTCAATAAAAAACTTGATAAGGAAAACTCTAGGAATTCTATTCTTACAAAAGAGATATCAGATACTTCTAAAGATCTTGATAGGAAAAATGCTGATTTTGAAAGTCTTTCAAAAATTCTTGAGGAAGTAAGTTCTGAGAAAAACAAACTTTCTAAATAATTAGAAAAAGTAATTTCTAAGAAAAATGTTTTCGAGCCTAGCTCTTGTTCCAAAACTAATGATTTTGAGGATAAAAACTTGGTTATAAAACTCAAGTCCGAAATTTTTTCCTTAATGAAGTGTTTATCAAACTTTACCCATGGTAAGAAAATTTTTGATAAAATTTATTCCCAAATATGACCATTAAGAAATAAATCCAGATTTGGTTATACCCATGCAAAACCAGTTTTTAGTAATAATTATTTTATCCCTCAAAGTGCCCCATTTTGTACCAAGTGTCAATGTGGTGGTCACTGGGCAAAGAATTGTTCCTTAAACAAAACACAATCCTTAGGTTTTCATAAATCTTACTTTTCTAAGAGGATGTGGGTTCCTAAAATTTTATAATCTGAAAATCTCGGATCCAAGAAAGTTTGGATTCCAAAAGTCTAATTCTCTTTTTAATTTCAGGAAAATAAAGAGAGTACCAGAAACAATACATGGTACATGGATAGTGGATGTTCCCGGCACATGACTGGTAACAAAATCTATTTTTAAAAGATTATCAAAACGAAAGGGCGAAAGGTAAATTTCAGAGATAATGCTAAGGGTGAGATTGTTGGTATTGGTAATATTGTTTTTCTTGGTAAAACCTTGATTTCAAATGTTCTTTTTGTTAAGGGTCTTAAGAAAAACCTCATTAGCATAAGTAAGTTATGTGATGAAGGTTACCTTGTGAATTTTAGGAATGATAAGTGCTTAGTTCACAATTCCAAGGAAGAATTTATTCTCTCGTCCAATAGGCAAGAAAATGTTTACACTTTAAACATAGAAGACCTTAGAATCCATGATTTACCTTTCCTAAGTGCAATGAAAGATCATTCCTGGTTATGGCATAGAAGAATAGGTCACTGTAACCTTAGAAACTTATGTAAACTCTCTAAGAAGAAACTAGTTAAGGATCTACTGGAGCTTAGATTTGATTATTCTAAAGTTTTTGACCCTTGTCAATATGGAAAGAAACATAAATCTAGTTTTAAGTCAATCGGTGATGTTTCAAAAACTGATGCATTACATTTAGTGCACATGGATCTTTTCGGTCCAACACAAACTGGAAGTATTAGAGGCAAATACTATGTGTTTGTTCTAGTTGATGATTACACTAGATTTACTTGGGTCTATTTTCTAGCAAAGAAGTCTGAACCTTTTTCCTATTTCAAAAGTTTTAGAGCTCAATTTAATAATGAGAAAAACCTTCCATTGAAAACTATTCATAGTGATCATGGAGGAGAATTTCAAAATTCAGATTTTGAAACTTTTTGTAGTAAAAAAGTTATTACTCACAATTTTTCAGCACCTAGAACTCCTCAACAAAATGGTGTAGTTGAGAGAAGGAATAGAATTATTCAATAGATAACTAGAACCATGTTGATTGAATATTCTATAGCTAGACATTTCTGGGCTGAAGCTGTAAGTACTGCTTTCTATATTATAAATCGAATTTTGATTAGACCTTTTTTGAATAAAACCCCTTATGAGTTATGGAATGGTAGAAAACCAAGACTATCCTACTTCAAGGTTTTTGGTTGCAAAGTATTCATTTTTAATACTAAAGATAACATACATAAATTCTCACCAAAATCTGATGAAGGAATTTTCTTAGGCTATTCCACAACATCTAAGGCTTATAGAGTTTTTAATAAAAATACCTGTACTATTGAAGAAACAATACATGTAAAGTTTGATGAGTCAGATCCTTTTGTTTTTAAACCACCTCAACCTACATCCTCAAGTGTGTTTTCAAAAACAGATTGTCAACATTCGATAGAAGAACCTTCTAATAATGAAATTGTTCAAGAAGATACTTCTGAAACATTTACCCTAGACGACTTTCTACCCTATGTTGATGAACAGGTTTTACAAAACCCAAATCAGGTGTTTCTTAAAAATCATCCCAGTGATAGTATCATTGGTGATGTAAATCAACCTGTAAGGACTAGAAGTTCCTTAAGAAATGAAGTAGAACATCTAGCGTTTCTTTCCCAATTAGAACCTAAAAGCACTGATGAAGCTTTAGGTGATGATGATTGGATCAAAGCCATGCAAGATGAACTAAATGAATTCGAAAGGAATAAATTCTGGACCTTGGTTGAAAACCTAAGGAAAATTCTGTTATTGGAGTTAAATGGGTTTTCAGAAATAAATGTGATGAAAATGGAGTCATAGTAAGAAATAAAGCTAGACTTGTTGCTAAAGGCTATAATCAGCAAGAGGGAGTAGACTATGAAGAAACCTATTCTCCAGTTGCTAGACTTGAATCTATCCGTATTCTACTTGCTTTTGCAGCATTCTTTAATTTTAAACTATTTCAAATGGATGTGAAATGTGCTTTTCTTAACGGTTATGTTCAAGAGGAAGTTTTTGTTCAACAACCTCCTAGATTTGAAGATACAAGACATCCTGATCATGTTTTTAGACTTACCAAAGCTTTGTATGGCCTTAAACAAGCCCGACGAGCATGGTATGATAGACTCACTGGATTTTTGTTTCAAAATAACTATGTTAAGGGAAATGCATATCCAACCCTTTTTATAAAGAAAGATAAGGAAAATGTTTTTATTGTTCAAATTTATGTTGATGACATCATATTTGGTTCAACTCAGCAATCTTTGACTGACTCTTTTGTAAGTCTAATGAAATATGAGTTTGAAATGAGTATGATGGGTGAGTTAACTTTTTTCCTTGGTTTTCAAATTTCTCAAAAACAAGAAGTAACTTACATATCTCAACATAAGTATATTAAAGATCTTCTTAAAAAGTATGGTTATGACAACACTAAGAGTATAAGTACTCCCATTGGTACCTCAAACTCTTTAGATCTTGATGAAGCTGGGAAACCAGTAGATCAAACATCTTTTAGAGGTATGATAGGAAGTTTACTTTAATTAATAGCTAGTCGACCAGAATTAATGTTCTCAGTATGCTTATGTGCAAGATATCAATGCAATCCTAAGGAATCTCACTTAAAGAAAGTAAAAAATAATTTTTCGCTACCTTAAGGGAACCATGGATCTAGGATTATTTTATACTTCTGGAAATGATTTTGTTCTAAAAATCTTTTCTGATGCTAAATTTGGTGGATATAGAATGGATAGAAAAAGTACATCCGGGACTTGTCATTTCTTAGGAGATTTATTAGTTTCTTGGTCCTGGAAGAAGCAACATTCTGTAGCACTTTCCACTGCTGAAGCTGAATATGTAGCAGCTGGAAGTTGTTGTGCTCAAGTGTTGTGGATGCAACACACACTCACAGACTATGGATTGAGTTTTACTAAAACTCAAATTTTGTGTGATAACACAAGTGCCATTGCCCTTAGTAAGAACCCTGCACATCCCTCCAGTGCAAAACACATAGATATTAGGGATCACTTTCTTGGGGATCACACACTCAAAGGAGATATCATTCTTCAATTTATCGGATCACAAGACCAACTTACTGATATTTTCCAAAAATCTTTGCCTTATGATAGATTTAAATAAATTAAACAGAATTTAGGGATGATAACTGTAAGGTAATCCTCCTAAATTAACTTTTTGTTGAAAAAGTATCCTTACAGCAATAAACTCCTTTTCATAGGGGGAGTACATCTGATTTTTAGAATAACAAAATTTTTCAAAATTTGTTTTCAAAATTTTCGGAACTAAAATTCTGGAATGGAATTTGCGGAACAAAAATATTCCAGAATGGATATTTTCATATAGAAAACTTCTGAAATTGAAATTTTCATATTGAAAACTTCCAGAATTAAAAATTTCGTACTGGTATTTTCATAACGGGATTTTCGTACCGAATCTTTCATAATAAGTTTTTCGTTTTCAAATTTTTTAATGAAATTTTGTACTGAGTTTTCCATACTGAGTTTATTTTTCATAGTGAGTTTTCCGAATTTTATCTTTTCGTAATAAAGTTTTTTTTTCTTTCGAAGTTTTTGTAAGAATGTTACAAATTACGAATAATCTTCCTAAGCCAATCCGAAAGGTATGATTTCCTTACATAAGTTTTCGTAGTCATACTTTTCTTGTTGGCATTTTCTTATATTTTGTTTTCAGATTATAATTTTCTTAATTCTTTGTTTTAATAAAAACCTCAAAAGATCAGATTCAAGTTTTCTTGAGAATTAGTTTTCAACCGTCAGATCTGATCTCAGCTTGTCTCAACCGTTCGATCAATCGTGGAAGTTGAACCGTTTTTTCGTTGCCTATATAAAGGGGACCCAAACGGTTGTCCCACATCGGTTTTCAATCTCCAACATAGAGAAGCTCTGCCTCTCTGTTTTAAGACCATTCCGAACCTCACCTTTTTCCGTTCCGAACTTCTCAGAGGTCTTCAGATCCGAATGTCTATGGAAGTAGCTTCTCAAGACATGACTTCCTCCAAGCCGATTTCAAAGTGGTTAGTATACAAAGAGAGGCTAGTTCATCCAGATTTCTTCAAAAAGTATGACTCTCTTATTTCCCAGAATATTAAGCTTAATGGTTGGGAAGATGTTGCAGTGTCAAAACCTAGGAACCAAGATGATGTGTATTCGGATTTACTTTTTGAATTCTATGAAACAGTTTCCTTTTTTAAGGAAGATAATAGGGAGAAATTTTCTTTTAAGTCTTATGGAAAGACTTATAAGCTTTATTATACCAAGGCAGCAATCTTGATAGGGCTGACCCATGAAGGAGAAGCTGAATTCATATCACATGTGTTGCCGGATTCGAAAGGTAGCTTCGACAAGGAAAAAGCTTTAGAAACTCTCGGACTGGCAGATGACAAGGATCCGAAGATTGCTTCTCTATCTACAAATTTCCAGATTATAGAGTTATGGGTACAAGGTATTATCGTACCGAGGAAGGGTGACAAAGATAGCTTAAATAAAAGTGAGATCTAGATTTTCTGATAAATCTAAGGATGTTTATCCTGATGAAGCACATTCTCATTACTCTTGAGAATGTTAAGAAAGGAAATATGAGAGCCCATATCATAATGTATCCAGTAATCCACTCCAAGTTGATAGTTCGGTGCCTTGAGTCTTTCAAGGAGGCTTGAAAATATAAGCCAAGAGTTTGCAAGATTATGCTGGTGAGTGATGGTACACTCAAAAAAATGGATGTAGCGTTTGACAAGGAGTCTGGACAGTTTATTGATCTACCTGCTCAAAGAGAAGCGGTTTCGAAAGTTACTGATCTAGAATCCTCTAAGACAGTATGGAAGAGAAAGTTGAAAGAAGTGGAAGTAGAATCAGAGAATCCCAAGTCTAAGGAAGTTCATTCTTCACCTCCAAAACCAAAGAAGAAGAAAGCTTACCCAGATGAGGTAGTTGCTAAATGGAGGGAGATGATAGAGAGGAGAGTGCAAGGGGAGCCTCAGTTTGTCTTGGACCCTGCGGAGGCTAAGGCCTTGAAGGAAAGAATTGCGGATGAGCTCGAAAAACAAGTAAAAGAAAAGAAGCTCAAGAAGAAGATGTCTGAGGCTGAGGTAGCTTAGGCTTTGTTGAAGTTCAATGAAATGGTTTCGGCAAACATTCCTATTCCGAGATCCTTTTCATCGGAATCTCTACCTGAGACTCCAGGAAGTGATTTTGTTGCTCCGGAAGAGGTAGTAGCTAAGCCTGTTGATCAAGGTGAGAAAGTTGAGCAAGTGGAAGAAGAAGAAGATGTTTCTGAAGGAAGTGGTGAAACCGGAGATTTGTTGAAACAAGTAGATGATTATAAGGGGACACCTTCGGAACACTTATCGCTCCGAACTTCAGAAGCTGAATCTTCGAAGCTAGTCACTCCAGAAATGGAAGAGGAGAAAGGAGAAGAAGAAGTAGATTATCATGTAGAAGAAGAACAACTTCTACATGATATTGATCAAATGGAAAACGTAGAGGTTGCTGCTCAGGAAGTTGTTGATGGGGAAGACAATGTTTTCCATGTTTCTGATAGTGAGAAGAGAACTCCCGAACAGGAATCCATTCTAAAAATAGACAAGGGAAAGCAAATTCTTGCTGATACTCTGAGCTCAGTAGTGGTGAAGAGAAAGGAAGTTGGTAGCTATTCAAAGAGAAAGATTGACCTAGTTAAAGAAGAGAATTCTCCAAGTAGTGTCTCGTATTCGGAGTGATCCTCATTGAGACATGACTTTGTTGTTCAATCTTTGAAGAAGCTGGTAGGTTCTATTCCGACCTTCTCAAGCATTGACTCAAGATGCAAGATTCTCCAACATGATTTGAATTAGAAAATAGACTCTGTATCTATGGTTATGGACAAGTGCGTTGAGATAGAGGCTCAGTTCAAAACATTCTTTGTCGGCTACGAAGCCCATAGAAAATCTTTCAAGAGAATGAAAAACTGGTCGAGAAAGACTGTAGAAGAGATGAGACTCTTTGATGAATTCCAAGACAATGTCAAGGATGCCTTTGAAACAGAGGAAATGAAGTTAAATGAGATGACTTCTTCCTTTGAAGAGAAACTGACAGATGAAAAGAACTTCTGGATTTGAGAAGTCAGAGATCTGAATGGGAAGCTGAATTCCGTTTCTCAAAACTGGAAATTTGAAAGGGATCATCGGATTGAGTTTGAAGAGAAATTGAAGGCTCTGGAAGAAAAGATCAAAGCTCAGGAAGAAAAGCTTCAAGCCCAGGAAGAAAATATTGAAGCTCAAAGTGCAAGAATAGTGGTCTTAGAGAAGCAAGCCGAAGAAGAACATAAAGACTTGAAGAAAATAAATACTATTCTTAAGGGTCTCATGGCGAAGGAAAAAGATCCAAAATAGACATATCCGATCTTTTTTTGTATCTAATTTTCTTTGTTGCTGAGATTTCAAACTTAATGAAGATTGTTCTTGTCATTTCTTTTGTTGTTATTACTAATTTTTCAGGTACATTGTTATTTTTTCCATTCCCTTGAATTCTTTTTGAAAATCACAAAGGGGGAGAAGGAAAAGATCCTTAAGGAAAAAAAAAACTATAATAAGAGTTTATCTAAGGGGGAGAAGGAAAAGATCCTTAGGAAGAAAAAAACAAACTCTAATAAGAGTTTATTTAAGGGGGAGTTTTTCATTAAAGAAGACTTTATTATTCGTAACGAAATGTCATTCCGGAAATCTAGAATACGATCCTTAGAGTTTCAAAGCCTAAGGTGGAGTTAGTCGTATTCATCAATATCCTTAATGCAAAGGGAGATAAGCCTTAATGTTATTCTTTCTTATTATAATTTTTTTTTCGTAAGGATGTTTGTGATTTCAAAAAAGGGGGATATTGTTGAGTCAATAAGGTTTTCCTTATGACTTTTCCATTCCTTAATTTTTTGATAATCAAAAACACCTTATCATTAAGGAAAATTTCTTTTATAAGGAAAATTGATTTTATAAGGAAAATTGCTTTTATAAGGAAAATTTCTTTTATAAGGAAAATTTCTTTTATAAAGAAAAATTGCTTTTATAAGGAAAATTTCTTTTATAAGGAAAATCACTTTTTAAAGAAAAATTATCCTTATCATATTTTCATCCATATTTTTCTTAAGTATAAGATTCAGATTCATTTTTATTTTCTCGGAATTGCTTGAAACTTTGATATGAAGTATTCTGTTTTAGGATCCGAATTCTGGATAAGAACTGTGATAAAGTTTCACTCTGAAATCCAGAATGAGAACTATGATAAAGTTTCATTCCGAATTACGGATGCAGTTTTACTCCAGATTCAGGATACGAATCCTTATGAAGTTCAACAACGAATTCTCCTTAAGAATTTTGTTGAGGAATTCTCATTACGAATCCTGATGAGGAATTCTCATTACGAATTCTGATGAGGAATTATCATTATGAATTCTGATGAGGAATTCTCATTACGAATTCTGATGATGAATTCTCATTATGAATTATGGTGAGGAATTCTCATTACGAATTCTGATGACGAATTCTCATTACAAATTCTGATGAGGAATTCTCATTACGAATTCTGATGAAGAATTCTCATTACGAATTCTGATGATGAATTCTCATAACGAATTCTGATGACTTATTCTCATTCCGAATTCCTATTCCGAATTCACCTATTAAACAGAATCTGATCATCTTTGTTTTATACAATCCATATTTATTCAGGCTCCGAAAAATTATTTTTGTTTACACTCCGAATTTTTCATTCTGAATATTTGAGTTAGATTTTAAATGGTGTCGTACATTCTGTTACACTAGTTTTGTTATAAAACAATGTTGTCTATTCTGTTATAAACTAACCATTGGCTAAGTTACACGTGTACAGGTCCCTCCAAATTTCATGGAAAATATGACCGTTGGAAGAGGGAGTTGACCGTTGGAAAATTTCCTATAAATAGAATCTCATTTGAGAGATCCCGTAGCAAAAAAGGCTTACTGATCTTCGACCAATGTGATTACATGCTTAAATAATTTCTAGAGAGAGAGGCTCCTATTAACTCTCAATGCTTCATGCGACTTCGAATGTTGGCGATTACATTCGAGGACTTCCGGGGATAGGAAGACAGAGGTGCCGATTACGTTGAAATTCGAGGGCTTCCTTGTTGAGGAAGACAGAGGTTTCCAACTACCTTGATGTTGAGGGCTTGTGGGGATAGCAAGACAGAGACTCCGATCTTCGTATCGAGGGCTTACCCGGGTGTGGGTAAGACATACTTTCTTTAAAGTATAAATCAAGGGACCTTTATTGAAGGTTGTTGGATACCCTTATCTTTGGGTTAAAAGACTTATATATTGTTACTTGTAGTTCAACTACATGTTTATTTTCCGCTACATATTGTATTGTAAGGAATGTATAACATTCTTATACTTACTTACTTATACTCTGTTTCATTTAGATTCTATACGCTTTAAGGTAGAATATCATATTTTAATCTTTTGTAAAGTTTCAATTTCCGGAACCATATTTCCAGAACCTACTTTCGGAATCTCTTTTCAGTTTTAAGAAAGTTCATAGGATTGGAAGTTTATAACTTAATTACTTATTCCAAGTTTTCATTTGTTATTAGAGGTGTTGTGAATTTTCTTAAGTTTAACTTTGTTAAACTTAGCCCTTTCCTTTGCTTAAGGAAAACACAGTTATTCATAACTAACTTCAAAGGTTCCAAAGTAATTTTTAAAGTATACAATTAACCCCCCCTCTTGAATATTGAGCATCTACATCATTATTTCGTTCCTACAAATATCTCTTTCAGAAATGAGTATCCCCTTGTATAAAATGGAATTATCAATTGGTGTCTCTAAAAATGTTATTAAAACTCAAAAAAAACATTTCACTAATAGATATAAATAACCAACATGAGAAAAACAATCAAATCATTTATCACTTGGCTAACCTACATATATTCTAATCCCAAATAATAATTTTACAACTTATTTATACTCACCATGAAATGAAATAATTTAGAAAAAATACAACCATATATAACTCATTTCACATATATCACACCCATATACATTTTTCAAAATGATAAACTAATCAAAAATGTCATAGGAAATTATAATCATAATATAATTATAAAAAATGTGTACGCACATAGGGAACCACCATAAAAATTATACTATAAATGTATTAATTAAATTTGTTTAATAATGAAATAATTCCCATAAATGCAATAATTATAAATCCATGAATAAGAAAGTGTAAAATTGGGACTTAATTTTAGAGGAAATAACAAAATATCACTCATCAATCAGGAATAGTCCAAAAATTCAACTCATGAAATCTCACCAAAAAGGTAATTCTTGACCTCCATTGTGAGCTCTATTCATATTATGAAAATTGGTGTAGGTCCCTCATATTATAGTCTTTAGATAATGTAATAACCATACAACTTATCAATAATGGGTTTCTCCCCATTAGGTGGTAACTCAATCATTATCTATTTAATAATTTAGACATATTTTTTATTTTAATATTTTACAAATGATTAATTAATTGATGAATATTTTTAAATTCAATATGTTATTATGTTATTATTTTTTACAAAAACATTTGATTCATTATACATTCAATCATAGGAATTCTACAATATTATAATTATGAGTGTAAATAGATGTTGACTTAATAACTATATTTTCCATTTATATTTTTACGAATATCATGTAATCAAATCATGATATACTCGAATTAGTCTAAATAAAATCAAAACCCTTTAATAGGGATGTTTTTTTCACTACCCCATATATTTGGTTCTCTATCCCATTAGACTAAAATTAAACACCAATAACACTATTAACCTAATCTCCTAAAATAAATCCTCATAAGTGAATATAAAAAAAAATATCTTGTATTTTAACCTCCCTCTTATAATTCATTTTGAACACCCATCCCCACTAAGACCCACCTATGATCGGTGATGAAAACACATGTAAAACAATAAGCCTTCCTTTAATAGGATAGAGATTGAAATGTGCCAATGAGGGTTTTTAATAACTAGATGGAAGGAATTAATAAATATTTTTCCCAACATAAAACTACTATAGACTATAAAAACCATAAAATTAGAAATAGATTAGGCACAATCCAAAGAGATGAATATAATAAATGAGTATATAATATGACTTCATTAAATGAAAAATAGATAAAACATGAAAGACATCTAGAATAAAAAATATTCTCAAAATATAATTTATAATATAACATAGGGGTATATGTGATATTCATAAACTATAAGTTCCAAAAGAAATATTATAAGACTATTCTTACACTACCCAACTCCAAAAAAAAAACTAAACCTAGTAATCCTACATATAAAAGTTGGGGTGGTTATGCCTTAAAACTTTATATGAAACTGAAAAATGATTACAACCCATGTTAATATCATGTATATAAAATATGTATTGAAGAAAAGTTAATTTACATAATAATATTATTTCTAATAAATACCCCAAAGGGTAATAATGGTCAACCATAAAATACAAGAAAATATTATTTTTAAAACATTTTAAGATAAATATAATGTGTATTTATTATTCTAAACATTCATTAATCATTATTTATAATTTTATCTCATCAGAGTATCTTTTTACCAATCACATCATAAGAATCACCCCTTAAATAAAGAATATATATACTTTGTTATACATGCCATCCAAAATATTGATAAGGGACCCTACAAACAACTCCAACTAGAGAATACCCATATCTCAAATAATTAATATCCAATTATTATCCAACCATCAAAACCATAACACACCAAATGAAATGTATTTTCGTAAAAAATCCAAAACATATCTAATATAGAAAAAATATATGTGTCAGGGGAATTCAAATAGAGTCTACTAATAGGACAATTCATTCATGTAGTGGTAAAATATGCAATGTTATTAAAAAATTATAAATGTGAATAAGATTAAATCTTAGAAAATATATTTTATTATAATATTGTAATCAATATCTAATTATAATAAAACTATGAATAATCTGATCCATCATCATTAACCAACCTGTAACTATCAAAAAAAGATATAAGTATACCATAGGTTTATATTAATTTCATAGTACGAAAATTAAAATTAATATTAACATCAAAAACAAATTATATCTATGATATTTCAATTCCATTTCTATAATATGTTTCTATCATTTTTATAAATATATCTCACATATATTACAATGAAGGTCTCATTAGATAAAAACATTATAAGTCCACAATCTATACTAAAATAAATTATTCCATAATATGTTAAACATGTTTTATTCTAAATTTCATTATCCTTTCACTATAACATCAGTAAAATTTCTATAATTACATAACTATCAGAGAACTACTCTCAATGTGTACAACCCTCTTATGGTAAAAATTAGATTGATATAAGAGTCTTATATTTTCTCATCACTATGTACCAATGAATCATTATGGAAAGTCCATAATAATATTTTAGCAAATCATAACCCCTGTTTGTGTTTTTTTATCCAAAAAATATATCTATTAATTCATATATAAATCCATACCATGAACTTAAAATAGATAAAAAAAATTACTTCCCAAGAAAACATTTTTAGGATTCCATAGAACGTATAACAATATAATGTTGTGTCATGGTATATAATTATGATAAAAATAATAAAAACCTTATTTCATTTTGAAACACTATAATTTATGAACAAAATTTTAATCTCGATGATATTGCCTAGTAATTGGAGTTTCTTGATTTATATTACAAACCGAATCATTATAAAATTTCACTTTTTCAAAATGACATTAAAAATTTCCATTCAAAAATTAACTTATATTAGGGGTTTTAATATAATAAAGGAGAAAAATATATTATATTATACAAGATAAAAAATGGTTACCATAAATTTTACCAAACCCATTCACATATAAAATTTCATTTCTAATATTTTAAAAGGCCAAAAATATATTTATATGATCTCACCATTGGATCATTACAAGGACATAAAATGTCTATATACTGTTTGATGTGGCGTGATCAGGAAAGTCCAAATGAAACTATGAAAAATGGAACATCATTTCACATTCTACAGTTGTTCTAGTTGGTTTGGATATATTTATATGGAACACTCTTTTCCATGGGTTGGTGTATTTAATCATTTTATGAAAGGCATGACTCACCACATGATTGGGTCGTGCGATCTCACATAACCATGATGTACCAACATGATTTATCTATCATCCTATAATAATTTACCCGTATCATCTCTCCAATATTGTAAATATTTAATACCAAATCATCTCCTTTAATTAATTATATCTCCACTCAATTAACAAAACTGCATTAAACCAACTATTGAAACCAATAGATGTATGTACTTGTAATATCATATACTTTTCTGCTGATGTCACAAAATTTTTTACAGGCTACAATTTGTGTTGATTTGATAAATTTATTTTTGATTGTATAGTGGGGATTTTACGGTTGAATATTGATAAATTTTTAAGAATGAGGGCATGTTCATTGTTGGTGCACAGTTTGTCCAAAACATGCCCCCAGCCAAGAAAACCTCGTTAGCCCAAATTAGGGGGGGATCTTTATAGATGGATCATGGGTTTTCAAACCATGCACCCTAAAATATAAAATTGTAAACCCCACTAGAAGAGGTGTACATTTAATTTACACCTTGAATCCCTAATCTCGTTCTTCCTGGTTCTGCATTAAAGAATGTTTTATATTTTTTTAAAGACAATGGAAAATAAAAGGCATTTTATATACCATGAATTTTTTTTGTCAAGGTTTTAAATATTTATAAAATAAAATACAAATCCATAGAGTTATATAAAAATAATAAAAAGTGAAAAATTTAAATAATTAGCACTATCTCTATATGAAAGTAGAACACCTTCAAAAAATTCTAATAATTTTGTAGTAAAAATTTTGAAACATAGTGCGAGAATTAAATTTCCCCATTGGAAGTTTTCAAAAAGGATTGTAAAAATTAAAAATATAAAATACTATTATTGAATAATATAATAATATGAAAATAATTAAATTTTTAAAATTCATAAAAATATTTTTTAAAAAATTTAACCGATACATTGAAAAAAATTGTAAGGCTACTTGAAAAATTGAAATAAATATATGAATAACATATTCATGTGGGATGGGTTCACTCAACACTCCGTATTATACATAGAATTTCCAAGTGGTAATTTCAATAAAAACATTTAAATCTAGACTCAGATATTTTTTATTAAAAATAATCATTCATTAAATACAAATACACACTTTTTTTATATATAAATATCTATATATAAATATTTTAACATTCATTCGAAATCAAATGGTAGTTTTGATAAAACCAGAAGTCATTCCAATTATCCTTTTCATGGACTATTAATATAAATAATTAAAAGCCATGTATTCACACTCCCTTTCCAAAAATCTATAAATATCAAATATTTAATGTAGTTATCATAAAGGTATAATTTTTTAATTTAGACCTGATTATGTATACACATATATATATATATAGACATGATCATATTTATGTATGATATTTATTTAATTATCATAGTTGTATGACCATAAGCATGATCATGAATGTTGAAAATTATGACGTGATTCTATTTTATAAAATTATATAGTTCTTAAACATTATTTTCATAAATAATGTAATACACATTTTCACATAGAAAAATAATGATAATTAATTTATTTAATAATAGTCATAATCATGAAAATAATACATGTCACTTATTATTTTTAAATTAATGTATATATGAATGATGATGAAATTTAGAATATAGAGCTCATATATGTGTGTATATATATACACATGATTAATATGATATTGGAATTTGAAGAATTATATATATATTAAGGGTATAAAAAAATTAATGAATAAAAATATTACTGATCGATTGAGACAAAAATAAATTTTAAATAGAGTACCAATTTCAATCATTGAAGCAATGTAAAAATATTCTCATATAGATGTATTTCATAACACAACAATTTGAATCTAAAAAAAGTGTTTGAAAAATTTATATGGATATTAAAAATTGTACCCTTGTAAATCCATACATTAAAACATTAATTGATAAAATTAAAAAAACACCCCGACTATCATAATTAAAAACTGTTAGAAAATAATTATGAAATTCAAACAGTAGTGTTGAAATTATATTACATATAAAAATTATAGAGGTAGAAAATATTTAATATAAAATTTCCCTTTCTAATGGATCCCTTTTAATAGAACAACACACTTCTATGATTTTTTTTAGTAAATTTGAATCTCTACACCAAAATATTAAACTATTATTTAAAATAAATTCCTTAACTTGAACTGCATAAAATAGAAACAATTGCGGCTTCAAAACCCCATTCCTTCTCTCCAGATTGCAAATTATTATTCCAATTTTTATTTTAAAATTAATGGTTTTTATAGACATATAATATACAATTTTTATATTGATATATATATATATAAATAATTGGACAAACTACGAACCAACATAGATTCTTATAGATTTTAAAACAGAGATAGAATCCAGATTGTGGGGAAAGATGAGAATAAAGATGCATACGGATAAAACAATATTTAATTTATATATATACACTAACTATAAGAATTGAAAATAGTATGATCAAATTAAAAGTGAGACTAATATATTTATCAAGGGTAATTATAGAACAATTTGATGGTACAAAAATTATATTGAAATATATATATATTAAAACTATTTGTTTTTTTGAAGCTGGACCAAAATAGATCTAGAGATATCTTATAACATTGAAACATACAAAAAATCAATATCAGATAAAATTTTATCAATTTTAAATGTAGATTAAATCTATATAATATCTCATCATGATAAAGAATATGAACAAAACAATATTCATACCAAAATAGAGGAACTGATTGTGAACATAGAATGAAAATGAGTAATGTGATGAAATGGGAATATTGAAAAAAATAAAAAATAAAATACACACCAACCTTCTTAGGTTTAATAAAATCTAAACATAAACCAAATAAATATCACTAGAAAAGGAACCATAAATCATAGTAAAACCCCTTTTCAAAACACTCATCCTTTTTTAGAGTACTTCGGTGGTTTATCCATGCTCGGAATCCTTGTTGGCCTTCAGTCTTGCTTAGTTGAATTCCCCATTTGTTTGACCATCATCACAATCAACACATTCTCCCTTGATTCACCTATGAATGAATCACTCCTTTGTGTTCTAACTCATCCTGATTAATCCTTCCTCAAATAATTGTACTGTGTTTTTTTATAATTTTTAAATCAGTTTTCTGTTTATGTTATTGTTACTTCATTTATTTTTTTTTAAAAAATAAAATTTATATTTAATAATAAAATTTTCACAATTAATAGTTAATAGACCTTATAATAATTAAATATTTTAAAAAAATTAATAATAATTATATAGTCATATATAATATTATATAATTAATTCGTAAATATATATTACATAATAATAAGTTACATTATAGAATTTCATTATTTTAATTATTGTTATGAACATATATTTATTATTTTCATTTAAAATTTTATATAAATATAATTATTATAAATAAGTTTTAAATAAATTATTTTTATCATTATTATATATTTTCTATCTTCTTTATTTCATATATATTTTGAATTATATATTTAATATTATGATTATTCATATTTTTATTTATAAAAAGTAATTTATATATTCTCAAAACAATTGTTAAATAAAACATGTATTGTTATATAATCCCTAAATATATTTATATTATCATTTTATTTTTATACCAAATCAATTAAATAGTTATTAATATAAATTGATATTTTATTTATTAAAAAAAATTATTCGAAAACATTTGAAGAGTAGACATTTCATCCAAAAATATAATTTAAATGACTTAATGTATCATTATATATAAGAAAGTTGTTATTATTGGAAAATATATAAATAATAATGAAACATTATTTTATGAGATATAATCAATATGATTTATAAAAGATATTTCATAACATAAATTATTTAAATTATAATAATTTTTTAATTACTTAGAAATTGCATGGATATTATGTTCTTATCACCTTAAATGAATTTTTCTCTAACAATTCATCAGTCAGACTCTAGAAAAAAACAATTTTTATCATCAGAAATAGAAAAACTAAAAATGATAAACATTTATGCTCAACTAATTTGACCACATCTAATCTCCAATGTTATCTAGATCACCTCATTGATACAAACTATGAAGCCTCGAACCCACAATTTTGAGGTCAACGTATAAATATTTTGGTTATTTATTGTAAAAGAAAAATAAAAATTCACCAAAAATTTTACCTATGATGACCTTTTCTTATCTGATATTTAAGGAATTAGATAATTACATAAAAAAATTATTGTTTTATAAAAACAAAATAAATATAACTAATTGAATCATGAATTATAACTCATAATGAGTAGCAGATACCTTTAAAAAATTATACTAAACCTGTAGAAACAAATTCAAAATATTGGGTGAATATTATTTTTTCCAATAAGGGGTTTTATAAAAATCAGGGGAGAAATACCCATAAAAAATATTATAATAAATTGAAATCAATTACCTTTACCAATTATAAAAAAAATATTTCATTGATTTTTGGAAATAATAAAAAAATGCACTGAAAAAAACAATGATGCAACATGACACTATGTTATTTTTCTAGTCTACCCACATTCACGAGGGATGAGTTCACGAGGGATGAGTTCATGATAACATTTAATGGTGTTTGATAGATTGAAGTATGATCTTTTAATGCATAATGGTGTGGATCGGAGTGGTACGGATGAGGCTGCTCCTGGTACTGGATCTGGAGGAAAGGTGGGAGCACCTGCTTCTTCAGGGGAGATGTTGCAGCATGGTAACAAACGTGTGGGTCAATTTTCTGCTGGAAGGGTTAAAAGTGAACTGATCAAGGCCGATGATGCTGAACATAAGGGGGGGGGGGGGGTGGAATTGAGCTCGATTGCACCTCATGTTTGTCCAGCTACTAAGGATTCTCAGTTGCAGTTGAATTCTGAGTGTGCTTTGCAGATTACAATTGATAGTGGGATGATCAAAGCTGGTGATGCTGAGCAGAAGGATGGGGATCTGGCCTTGGTATCGGTTGGCGGACAAACTCACGATGTTCCCCATGTTTGTCTAGTTATTAAGGACTCTCAGTTGTAGTTGAATTCCAATTGTGGTCTGCAGATTACAGTTGCAACCGTTTTCAGGAATTAGATCATGAGAAGATGAATGGGTGTCCTCAAAGTAAGGAAGGCCACAACATGATACATGTGAAAGATGATGGTTAAAGAAGGAGCTGGATGTTGGTAATTTTTTTTTTGGAGTCTCCATGGTTTTTGGACATGATTGATATCTATGGGAAATATGAGAAGAACCGGATCCTGACTGATGCTTGACAAGAGGTGGTAGTTACTGGGAAATTGGGGGATGTCTCGGATAGTGACAAAGAAAATATTGGTGATTTGGACAGGCCTTCCTTTAGTGATGTTGTCAAGGATGAGAAGAAAAATGTAAATGAGGAACCTCCCCCAATTAAAAGAATAATGAGGAAGGTTTATGACTTGCCAAAGACGGTTTCAACTAGGTCATCTGTCAGGAAATCCTCTAAGGAGATGTTATCCTTAGAGAAACTAAATCTCAGACGAAAGTATACGAAGGTTCTGAAGCTCGGTGAATGCTCTGAATGGAAATCAGCTACTGCGGAGGAGGTTTTATCTCATGGGTGTGGCCAGGGGTATGACTTTTATGACATGTAACTGGTTCTTCTTGTTTGTTGTGCTTATTTTGTGTACGTTTTCTTTTCTTAATAAATTGTAATAGGATTTACCTCTAACTGAGCTTTTCTGGTAATAAAATTTAATGCTTGAAATACATATTTATATACATATTCACTGGTTTTTTGTTTCCAATGATCATGCATTGAATACAAAAACACAATTTTGTTCATATATAAATAAATAATATATAAATAATTGAAAAAAATTTAGCCTTTTGATATAACCAGAACTCTAGTCAATTATCATTTTCATGGACAATAAATAAAAATAATCAACATCCATATATTCACATATTCATTAATTAAACTCATAATTATCATTTAACTAAAGTTATTCCAATAAAGGTATAATATATTCATTTGAACATTATCATGTATATATATATATATATTCAAATTAGTATATTTATTAATGAATTTCATTGAATAATCCTTGATGTATGACTATAATCATGATCATGAATGTCAAAAATGATGACTTTATTTGGTTTCATTAAATTATTGTTCTCTTATATTATGTTTTCTTAAAAAAACTATATACCGGTTGTGATGAAAAAATTAATAAATGATGTATTTAAATCAATCATTTAAGAAATATAAAAATATTCTATAATATAAATATATCATAACAAAACTATTTCAATCTAAAAAATATTTTTTTATTATTCATACTGAAAATGATTATAATAGTTTCCTAAAAATCCACATGATAAAAAATAATTTTATACCAATAAAAACACTCCCTCACAATCATGATTAAATTTTTTTTAATACCTTTATGAAATTCAAATAAATGCGATGAAATTATTTTAGATATAGAAAACATAGATGCAGAAAATAGTGAAGAAAAAATTTACATTATTATGAGTACACATAAAATAGAATAAAATAATTAATTAAAGATAAATATTTAAGGAAAAAATAAATTCTACACTTAAATATTAACAAAATTAAAAAAATTACCAAAATTTAATTTCATAATAAGAGAAAACATTTATTTTTTGACTCTATTTCATTCTCTCAAGAATAAAAATTGGATTGAAATTTTATATTTTACCACTGAACGATTTTATAGCCATATCCTCTAATATTTTGAAAGTGATATATATATATTATTTATTTAACTAAAAAACAATATATATTCTCAAAGAGATAAAAATGAAGAATGATTAATGGTTTTAAAGTAAGATAATAATAATTATACAAATAGAAAAAATCATATTTAATTTATATATTTATTCACTAGTTATCAGCATGGAAAATAAGATTATCAAATCTAGAATAATGCTATGATTATTATCAGAGTAAATGATAAAAAAGAGTAAAAATTATATTTGAAAATATATATTATATCAAATATTTACTACGAAAGAAAACCAAAAAGTTATATAAAGATGTCACAATGCAATGACACATTTTGAAAATCATTTTAAAAAACATTGTTTGAAATTACAAAACATAAATCTATATATATATTATCGACATTATAAAAAACAAAAAAAATATTAAAAACCAAAAGGATGGGAACACAATGAAAGAAAAAGAAAAATGAGTAATGTGAAGAATGAAAAATATTTTGATAACTACAACATAAAATAAACCCCTTCATTCATAGATTTAAAAAAATTAAAACCTCATCTAAATGGATGTCACCTAAAAATGGATCCTAACTCATAGTAAAACCACTTTTGAAAATGCTCATCCTTCAGGATCCTTCATTGGAGGTCGACGATCTCTCAGACTCCTCAATGACATTCAGCCTCCCGGTCAAACATCCCCCCAGCTCACCCTCCATTGTGGTAAGATTTGACCCCCTCAGTTTGTCTCGGTTTGAAGCACCATCTACATTATGCCACATCCCGATCAAACCCTCACTAAAATTTATTTAATCCAAGATTTATCATTTTAATCTACTTTACATTTTATTTTATTATTACTTTGTATCATTTTTACACAAATGATATCAGTTTTTAATAGTATAATTATCATAATTCATAGTTTTAATAACCAAATGTTTGATGAAAAATAATTTAATAATACATATATCATAGTTTATTATTTATGAAAAAAATTATAAAAATATATAACACAATAGGATATTTCATATAAAAATTTGTTTCTTTTAAATTTTTTATTCTTATATTTATTTAGACCATTAATTTAATATTTTATAAGTATTTAATTATTCTAAATTTCTGTTTCTAAATTCATTTTTCTAATATTCATCCATTAAAAAAATATTCATTTCATATATATATTATTATAAATATTCAATATTATAAACAATTCAATTTTAATTAATATAAAATAGTTTAAATTTTATCACAATGATTGTTACAGCAAAAATTTATTGTCGAATAATCAAATAAGTATATTTATAATGAAATGGTATTTTAATACAACAATTATTAAAAATGGTTTTTGCGGATAGTTGAAATCATATTTTTTTAATATATTAATTTATTATAATATATATTTAATAAATTTTCTCATAAAAAATGTAACTGAAATTATTTAAAATATCATAATGTATTAAAAAAGTTGATATTTTAGAAATAATAAAAAAAGTATTTTGATTTGATAAAATCACATTTTTTTATAAAATATATATCATAACATACATTATTTAATTTTTAATTAATTGTTTTAATCACCTAAAAATCTATTGGATGTTACAGGCAGAGTTTGGAAAAATGTGCACCCGAACCCATCAAATTGTGAATGTGATTTAATTTAACCTAAAAATCAGTTTTCCAATTTAAATAGCTACAATTTTAACCTCATATTCGTCCCTAACTCAAATCAAAATGTCATTTCATGATTTTCAAAACTCTCAGAGAGATTCTAATATATTATGACTTCCGTTCTTTTCAATTTGATATTCATATTGATTATTTATACCCCTCCCAGTAAGAGGATCTAATCCTATATGATATCATTCTTCTCCATGTATATACATCATCATTTAGATGGGGGTTATCTTATGTCTTGTTGGATGTGGTTATTGGAATTTTATATTTTGATATAGAATCAAGGGATATAGTTTGATGGATCATGAATGAGGGTTTCAGATCCGGATCTCATTCTATGACATTGTTCCACACAAACTAAGAATATTCATTGGCTAGTGTTCATTGTTAAACATGAGGTAAGTGGTATTTTATTAAATTACCATATCCATTATTTCAACTATATTTATTTTATTTTAGAACTTATAGTGTTATTTTAGAAATTGGGTTTTTTTATTAAATTAATTAAGATTGGTGTGAGAACCTGGACATTCTTCTCAGGTATGTCTTTCCTTTCTGGTTGTTTTTGGAGAAATAGGGAATTATGGAAAATTATCTACGTACACTCCGTGTACTTTATGAGTACATGTCGTGTACTTTCTTACTGTATCAGGCCATGTTCTAGCCATGTAGTTTCCACACACATGGCCATGTGGGAGTGTTTTGGAGGCTGCCTAATGTGGAGTACAAAAACAGCAACTACACATCGTGTAATCCAAAAGTACACGCCTTGTATTTGTTTTTTTTTTCAATTAAACACACTGGGGTCCCATCTGATGTTTAGAACAACCTTCTTCTAGGTCATCTTCATTCGAGAGAACTCGTACAACTGTTAATTCTCATTGAGACCCCGAACCTCAGTCCAACCTTCGATTCTAACACTGTTGATTGCGTTGGAATAACATAGGTTAGTTCTCTCTTCTTCTTGAGCCTTGATTTCCAATTTTTCATCTTTTCCAATTTATCGTGGGTTGAATGTTTTAAAAGTTTTCATATATCAATAAGGTTACAAGGAGAATCAAGCTTCACGTATCAAGTATATTTATCTCCTAACCCCAAGGTATGTGGATTGTACCATTATGTTTGAAGTCATTGAGTATTATGTGCAAATTCCAACAATACCCTTGAATTAGGTATTGTGTGTCTACCGTTTTAGCCATGCTATTTGATTTCCATGATTATATGCTTGAGTAGAGGTAATTTTGATATGAATTGGGATGGTTTATAGGCTTTGGATGTGTTTTTCCCTTGCATGTTCTGTTTACGACCGTTTGGTCCTATTTAGCCTTTGGCTGCTTTTCCTGTTTTCCATGCATGTTGTTCTATGATGCAGAGTTTGTATATAACATGCTTGATATGCTATAGACTATTTATCCTCGTAGTTCTGTAGGCTTACATTGGATGTATTTCACTTATAATCTCGTTGACTTACACATGGCCGTGAGAACCTGGTGTAATAGACTATACGGGTATTTGATTGGGTGAGCTTCTGCAGAGAGTCTTTGAGCACTTTTGGTTATAAGGGGGATGGACCGAGTGAGCATCCTCAGAGAGCTGAGAACCACTTAGGATATTTGGTAAATTGACCGAGTGAGCTTCCTCCGAGTGTATTTGATTGCTTTAGACTATAGGGGATTGACTCTGTGAGATTCCTTAGAGATTCTTTGTTTGAATTGAACGACCTAGAAAATAAGGGGAATTGACCGAGTGAGGTTCCTTAAAGAGTTATAGACCTTTAGGATATAAGGGGAGTTGAAATTTGAGCATCCATAGAGAGTCTTTAACTACCCTAGACTATGAAAGGATTGGACTGTGTGAGGTTTCTCAGAGAGTATTGCTTTACCATTGACTATAAGGGGATTGACTGTGAGTTCTACCTCATAGAGTCTTATTAAATTCTTATAACAAAATCATAGGGGTTAGGCTGTGTGTACTACCCAAATGGTTTTATATACATCTTAGGTCAGACAAAAGGTGATGGTTGTGATTACTTCCCAGCGGGTTACCTGTTTTTGGTTTAGCTATTTGCTTCACAGTTGCTTGTTATTATTTTGTGCATTGTTTACTGCTAATTATTATCATGTATACTATTTACTATTTACTGTACATTTACATGTCATATACTCAATGACTGTTAGGCATAGATATTTGGTTTCTATCCAACTGGGATTTATTCTCACACCCTGTTTGGGTCATGCTTTTGGGCCCAAACAGATTATATTGTCAAAGGTATTGATAAGAAAAGGGCCCTTCTTCTTTAGAAACTTGACTTATTATGGAGCTAGAGAGAATGGGACCAAGCTATGGCTTGCGATGCTGAGGAGCTTTTTATCATTATTTTTGTACATTGGTTTAGAACTGTTTGTATTCCTGCATTGTGACATGTTTGTCTTCTTTCCTAGACATATGTATCATTAATCATTTCATATATATATATATATATATATGCTCTAGTTGTTTATTATTCTAGTCGTCCACTTTTTATTGTTTTTGGATATTTAATGCTTCCACTATTGTATGGGTTTTTTTCTTCCACTATGTAATCTTTCAATGAGATCACATTTTCCCCAGCATCACAGCTAAGTCCCTCGCTGCTAGTCGGCAGCCTCTGGCATTCAGGGAAATGCGCTTGAGGACATGTGACCAACTGGGTATGGGGCGCCTCTGCGTGGGTTCCGAAACAAAGATGTTACAAAGTGTTATCTGAGGATTTATTTTCTCTTGACATACTATTTGGAACTTTAAGCTAGGGATAGGAAAGAATGGGTACTTGGTATTAGGTTTTTCCTGGGAGCATCTAACCCGTGTATAGGGAAAATACAATCCACCTCATTTAATTTCAATTTTTATGGTTTTGACATTATTAAATTTGATCTGATTTCACCTTGAGTGATTCACTTGATTTTTGATTTTTTTGTTGATTTTATTGAGGTTCTATTTCCGTTGCTACCTGATTAGATGAGGGTATTCCATCTCATGCATCATATAGGGACTTTCTATAAATCACATGTCATGCATTTTTTCCATGCCATCTAGGATGCATTAGTGATTTCATGTTGTAGTGATTGATGATGTGTCAAAAATTCATGATATTGTGATAGTTGCCTTGATAGAAATACCTACCTTTTAATTGGGTATTTTTGTGTAGATATTTGTAGGAATGAATGAGCATCATTGGTTCTTGAGCTGTTATGGGCCCTCAGGGATAGGAATTTGCTGGATCATTGCCTTTTTATTCATGTTATAATGTGTATAAGATTCCAAAAATTGATTCGCGGGGAGTATGGGCCCTCACAGATTGAAATTTGGCACATTAAATGCTTGTTTCAGTGTTTTTTGGGTTTCAGAGTAGTTTCTGAGGCTTACTGTCCAAAAAACCCTAAATACACGCAGTGTAATGTTATGTACATGCTGTGTGTTCTTTTGTTTGGGAAGAAATATTTTTTCTTAAGTATATATCACGTACTTTATATACACATCATGTAATCTCTAATCTGTGTCATAGGCCATGTGGCCAGAGACACAGGATGGGAAAAACCTAGAGTGAACATGTCGAGTATTGTCCAAACACATCGTGCCTACCCGTTTCACTAATAACACAGGTTGGTTGAGTCATGTCTAATACACGCCCTTTGCAAATAAACACACAATTTATTCTGAGTTAGGTACCCATCCGTGTCAAAAACAACACAGGCTGGTGTTACCCTTTCACGTACACACAATGTCTGCCTTGAACACGCTGTGTAGCCAGACCTAGGTACTTGGCCATGCCATGAACAACACAGGCTGGTATTATCCTTTCCCACACATGTCGTGTCTATCTGGAACACACCGTGTACTGTGAGCCATGTGTTAGGCCGTGTCACTAACAACACCGGCTAGGTGGATGTTGTCTTGAACACACCTTGTAGTCTTTACTTAGGGGAGTCTTGTGTCTTAACTGTTTAGAAGTAATAGGGTAGGGAAAGAGGACTCAAATAAATGCAGTGTGTGGAGAGAACATGTCATGTGTCTGGGGTGTTATGCGACCAGTCTCGGCCGGAGTACATGCCCATGTAAATGACATCAGGGAACATGTCGTGTAGTACATGTACACATCGTGTAGTCATGATTTGAAAAACATAAGTTCTTTCATTCAATTGTTCCCTTCTAACACACCTTGTTTTCAGTCCTTTATAATCGTGATCTAAGATGTGTGCTTGACTTTCCAGATTCATGCCACTGATATGTACTCTGGTTGTGCGCCAGTTGCCATACTGTGATCATAGACAGGACATGGCCGATCAGGGACCACCTTCAGATCCTCCCATTGTGCCAGACATGGCACTAGCCATTATACCTAACATATGTGTTGATGCACAGTTCATGGAAGGCATTTTTAGGATGATGAATAATTTATAGGGAGTGTCGCCTCCTACCCCATCGATGGATGACTTGATGCAGGTCTTCTAGCATCAGAATCCTCTTACCTATTCAGGGGAAGGAGGACCTCAGGCAGCTAATTCATGGAAAGAGGCCATGCTAACGATTTTTGAGCATCTAGAGATACCTCCAGAGAGGAGGGTGATGCATTTTAACTACATGCTCTAACACACCACCAAGAGATGGTGGGATATTTTATCATAGGTGGGACGTCAGGAGAATATGGATTGGGAGGATTTTTTATGCATCTTCTACGATTACATCTATCTGGATACCTTGAGGGCCGATCAAGCCAAAGAGTTCATAATTCTGAATCAGGGTACTCATACTATTACCGAGTATTCCTCTTGCTTCATAGAGATGAATTATTTCATGCCTATTCCCGGATTTGATGAGTTGTGCATTGCATGGAAGTTTGAGGATGGTATGAGGCATGAAATCTGGTCACTGGTGAACATATTTTGGTTCAAATCGATATCTTCTATCATCAACAAGGGGCTGATCACAATGTTCAATCTGAAGGATTCTAGATCTGCGATCTAGGGCAGTTTGGCATCTAGAGTTAGTGTGCCGCCACTAGATAGAAGGAAGCTCCACAGGGAGGCTGCACAAGGAGATCAGAGCAGGTGGTATGCATCTTATGGTAGCCAGGTGGTGTGATACCAGTGTGGGAGAAGTGGGAATATGTGACCACATTTCCTGAGAGACCCAGCGGAGTGCTGATCTTGCGGAAAGATGTGTCACCTTCAGCAGTTTTGTCAGTTCCTCTCACCAGTAGCTGGTGACAGGGGTTCTTCTATGACTCATCATTCAAGAGTTGTGCCACCAGCTTCTCACCAGTTAGGGAAGTGGAGTTCCTTTAACCGTTCAGACCGAGGTGTAGGTCGTGGTCATGGAATCTAGTCACAGATTTTCAGCGACATCAGGGTGGATCAGCTCAGAGTGGTCATGAAGGGTCACAGGGCCATGTTGTAGGCCATACTTTTGGATTGCAGCAGAACCAGTAGGATCAGGATCCCAGAACATCTACCATTCAAGGTACAATCTTAGTACCCTCAATCTTAGCATCTTCTCTTGTTGATAAAAGGGCTTCCATTATCTTTATATCTGTTGATGTCATGGAGAACCTTAGGCTCTCTATCATTTCTTTGGATAATATAATGACACTAGACACTACATTGGGGACTAGAACAGCTAGTATATGTTAGTGCGGAGAGTGTCCTCTACAGGTTGGTGGATGTCACTTCATATGTGACCTCTATGTCCTATAGATGACATGCTATGATGTCATTCTAATGATGTACTGGTTAGTTCCATTCCAGGCAGTCATCGACTATTATCGTTGTAGGGTGAATTTCGTATCACCAGATGGTGGATCCTTTCTTCATAGGGGCGAATGGGATGTATAGGAGAGTAGATCAGGTCCAGTGCATCATGGGATTAGAGGAGTTAGATCCCAGATTTCTAGAATTTACCTGGATGTCTAGGGGACTTCACAGTTAGACTTTTCTCTAGTGGTGGATCATTTTAGAGGACGTTTCATGATTGCCTAGGGAGCGTGAGGTATACTTCTACATTGAGCGTGTGTCATGAGCGTCACTGGTGTCCATTCATCTTTATAGGATGGCTACACCTGAGTTGAAGGAGGTCAAGAAGCAGTTGGAGGAGTTGCAAGAAAAGGGTTTTACTTGACCCAGTACTTGTCCTTTGGGCTTCCATGTCTGATGTGAAGAAGGTAGATGGTACCCTCAGACTTTGTGTGGACTATCAAAAGATGAACCAAATGAAGATTAATAACAGATATCCCTTTATGAGGATTGATTATATCTTTGATCATCTTTGAGGAGCCCCGGTGTTCTCGAAGACTGACCTGAGATCTGGTAATCATCAGTTGCATGTTAGACCATCAGATATTCCTCTTACAACCTTTAGGAGGAGGTATCGTCTATAAGAGTACTTTTTTACCTCATTCGGACTCACAAATGCGCTTGCAGGTTTCATGGCACTGGTGAACCAAGTACTAGGGATAGCTGGATACTACAAATGTTTCATACAAGACTTTTCACACTTAGAAGCACCACTGGCAGGTCTGACCAAGAAGGGGATGAAGTTCTTATGGTAAGATTCTTGTGAGTTAGCCTTTCAGGAGCTAAAAGGAAGGTTGACATCCGCAACGATACTAGTATTTCCAGAACCAGGAAAAGGATATTCTGTTTACTATGATGCATCAGTTATCGGGCTGGAATTTATGCATATGCATGTATATAGAGTCATTTCGTAAAGGTCTCGGTAGTTGAGGCCACATGAGAGGAATTACCCAACACACGATCAGGAGTTGGTGGCTGTTGTTTCTTCCTTACATTGTTGGAGACATTATCTTTTGGGACATCATTTTTTGGTTTTCACTGACCAAAAAAGTATCAATTTCATATTCACTCATTGTGATTGAAATTTGAGATAGTGCATGTGGGTTGAGTACCTACAGTCCTTTGACTTCAAGCTTTCCTATATGCCTGGGAAGGGAAACATAGTGGTAGATGTGTTGAGAAAGAGGACTCAGATACAGGTAGTTCAGGAGGCCAACAGTGAGTAGTAGCTTATGGTTCTGTTATCTAAGATTCATATGGAGGTGCATGACAGACAAGAGCAGACATTTTATCTTTTTTAATTGTTACCTCTACTCTTCAGGATCGAGTTCTAATGAGGCACCAATAAAATTCTGAAGACCTAGTACTATGGTACATTGTGTTAGGAGAGGACCCTATTCCGGGAAGAACCATAGGCGAAAATGAGATCTTTCATTTCCAGGGACGCATATGGGTGCCAGAAGACATACGAGAGGAACTGATGTGGGATTTTCATTTCCCAGTTTTGGTTGTTAATCCTAGTATAACCAAGAAGTACCGTGATCTACATCGTTAGTATTGGTGGCCCAGTATGAATAGGGATGTTGCTGGTTTTGTCATGAGGTGTTCTACTTGTCAGCAGGTGAAGGCGGAGCATCAGCAACCAGTAGGGATTTTACCGGAGTTACCCATTCCTGAGTGGAAGTGGAATGATGTCATGATTTACTTCGTGACTGGTTTTCCGAGGTCGTCTCAAGGTAATGACATAGATTGGGTTGTCCTTGACAGACTCACGATGGTTTCTCACTTCTTTCCAATCAAGGAGACCTTCAGTGTTTACGATCTGGGATGGTTGTACATCCGAGATATTGTACGTCTTCATTGAGTTCTACACTCCATTGTTTGAGAAAGGGGTGCATGTTTTACTTCTCGGTTCTGGTAGGGGCTTCATATGGCTTTGGGTACACTGGTACTTTTAAGTACATCTTACCATCCTTAGACAAATGGCTAGTCTGAGCAAACAATTCAGGTGCTTGAGGACATGATCTGAGCATGAATTCTGGATTTTGAAGGTTTTTGGGAGAAGCATATACCTCTTCTGGTGTTTTCCTACAACAATAGTTTTCAAACAACTATTCAGATGGCACATTAAGAGACTTTGTATGGTAGGCCATGCCGATCACCCTTATGTTCGCTGGAGAAAGGAGAGGCAGCATGGCTGGGACCTCATCTTTTTAGGAATACCACAGAGAAGATAGGGTAAATTTGGAAGAGGATGGCTACTGTACAGTCTCAGCAGAAATCTTATGCTGGTCAGCGGAGAAGACCTCTGGAGTTCGGTGTTGGGGATCGGGTTTTTGTGTGTGTCACACCATGGTTGGGAAAGAAGTTGATTTGGAGACAGGTTAAGATTTCACCAAGGAATGTTGAAAAATTTTAGGTGATGGAGATAGTTGTGTTGGTTGCTTATTGGTTGCAGTTACATCAGAGGTATCGAGCTATACATGATGTCTTCCAGGTTTCTCAACTCTGATGTTACTTTTCAGACCTGTCTCATTCCTTTCAACCCGAGGAGGTTGAGCGCAAAGTGGATGCGTCATTTGAGAAGAATCCTATCTGGATTGTGGATCAAAGTACAAAGGTTCTCTGTGGTCGATCTATTCCTCTAGTAAGAATACTATGGCAGCACTGGCGTGTGCCGAATGAGACATGGCAGAGGGAGGCCGATGTACGAGCACAGTGGCCAGAACTATTCAACGGTTCTTCTTCTACACCAAGCTAGTGAAATTTTCTGATGAATTTATTAAAGGCGGAAAGTTGTTAAGAACGCAGACCTTCTGTTTAGGTATGATTTTCCTTTCTATTCATTTTTTAGAAATGAGGAATTTCTAGAAATTTTCTAAGTACACGCTATGTACTTTTTGAGTACACATCGTGGGATTTCTTGCCGTAGCAGGAAATGTGATGGCCCTGTAGTTACTGCACACATGGATATGTGGGAGTGTTTTGGAGGCCACCAAATGCAATGTATGAAAACAGAATGTACATGTCGTGTACTCCAAAAATATACGCCGTGTATTTTATTTTTTCATTAAATACACAGGGGTCACATCTGACGGACAAAACAACCTTCTTCTTGGTCATCGTCGTCTGAGAGAACCCATACGGCTGCGACTTCTCTCGGAGCCCCCGAGCCTCTGTCCGACCTCTGATTTGAACATTGTTGATTGCATTGGAATCGCATCAGTGAGTTCTCTCTTCTGCTTGAGCCTTGTTTTCCAATTCCACTTCTTTTCCATGTTATCATGGGTTGAACGTTTTGGACTTTTTCATATATCTATGATGTTATATATTGAATCAAGCAATGAGGTTCAATTATATTGATCTCCTATCCCCGAGGTATGTGGTTTGTGCCTTTCCGTTCCACATCTTGGAGTATTATGTCCAAATTCCACCAATACCCTGGTATGGGGTATTTCGTGTGTACCGTTTTACCACTGTAGTTTTCCTTCCATGCTTGAATGCTTATGTAGAGGTAATTTGGAGATGAATTGGGATGATTACAATGCTTTGGATGTGATTTTACCTTGCATGTTCTGTTTACGACCGTTTGGTCCTGTTTATCCTTTGGCTGCATTGCCTGTTTTCCATGCCTGTTGCTATAGGATAGAGAGTCTGTATTCTGACATGCTTGATATGATGTAGGCTATTTATCCACATAGTATTGTATGTTTACTTTGTCTATATTTCACTACTATTCTCATTGAATTACACAGGTCCGTGAGAACCTGGTGTAATATATTATAGGGGGAATAAACCGGGTGAGGTTCCTCAGAGAGTATATGAGAACATGTGGCTATAAGGTGGATTTACTGAGTGAGCATCCTCAGAGAGCCTAGAACCACTTGGAGATATAAGGGGAATTTACCAAATGAGATTTCTTAGAGAGTCCTTGATTACTTTAGACTATAAATGGATTGACAGCATGAGCATCATTAGAGAGTCTTTGTTCGAATTGAACCGCATCGGCTATAAGGGGAATTGACTGAGTGAGCTTCCTCAGAGAGTCCTAGACCTTGAGGATATAAGGGGAATTAACTTGTGAACTTCCATAGAGAGTCCTTGACTACCCTAGACTGTACGTGGAATGGACTGCGTGAGCTTCCTCGGAGAGTCTTTCATTACCATTGAATATAAAAGGATAGACTGTGAGTGCTTCCTCATAGAGTATTATTAAATTCTTATGATAAAACCAGAGGAGTTAGGCCATGTTTACTACCTCGAGGGTTGTTTTTACTTCTAATGTATGACCATAGGGGATAGATGTGAGTACTTCCCAGAGGGTAACCTATTTGTGGTTTATCTATTTTCTTCACTGTTGCTTGGTATTATTTGGTAGATTATTTATTGCTAAGTATTGTCATTTTTATTATTTACTATTTACTGTACATTTACCTACCATATACTCACTAGCTATTAGGCATAGATATTCGGGTGGTTGCTTAATGAGATTTAGTCTCACTCCCTGTTGGGTCATGATTTGGGCCAAAAATATTATATTGTTGTATGTATAGAAAAGGGAAATCACCCTTCTACTTCAGGTACTTGAATTGTTGTGGAGATGGTGAGCATGGGACCAAACTATGACTTAAAATGTTGAGGAGTTGTCCATCATTCTTTTTGTACTCTGGTTTTGAACTGTTCGTATTCCACCATTGTGAATTATTTGGCTATTTTCCTAGACATATGTATCATGCATCATTATATATATATATATATATATATATATATATATCTATGTGTGTGTGTGTCTGTGTGTGTGTGTGTGTGTGTGTTCTCTAGTTGTTTATTATTCTAGTCTTACTCTGTTTATTTTTGTTGTATATTTACTGCTTCCAATATTGTATGTGTTGTTTACTTCTATTGTGTACTCTACCAATGAGGGCATAGTTTCCACACTATCACATCTATGTCCCTCACTACTAGTCGGCAGGCTCAGGCATTCAGGTAAATTCACTTGAGGCCATGTGACCAACCTGGTACGTGGTGCCTCTAGGTGGCTTCTAGAACCAAAATGTTACATTTTTAATTAATTAATTAAAGGACTCTGAATAATAAGTAATTAATCATTGAATTAATTATGTGATATAGATATTTTATAATTATATCAATTAATTTTTGAATTAATTATGTTGGTTTTTGAGGTCATGAAATTTTTTAATTCAGATAATTAATTGTCGAATTAATTAATGAGATATTGTGATTGTGAAATCGAGATAATTATTGGTTGAATTAATTATTTATATAACGGGATTGTTGTATGGGAATAATTTATTGTGAATTAAATAATATAATTTATGATATTGAAATTTGGTACGATGATTAAAGTTGTCTAATCCATGGAGATGTTATATTATGATATAAAAGGAATGTAAATACAAATGAATTTGGGATACATGTGATATGATGATATTCATTAGTTGTAAAATTCCTTGTACATTAAAATCACAATGTGATAATATTTATATTTGTGTGTGAAATAAGGCCATATACTTCAAAATATCATAATTATAAGTTTATATTAATTTGTGGGATAAGGTATTTTGTATCTAAATCCATCTAGGTCCTTGGAATGATGACCTAGACCCAAACAATTGGCATTAAACCATGTGTCTAATTAGCCATTTAATGAAATTTAAATAATATAGATAATGGAATAAAATGGTTTATAAAGAATTTTGAGACTTAATATATCATATGGTTTATATTCTGGCATGGGTCGAAGCAGGTATAGGGAGTAAGATTGTCCTTAGGAACAAAAGGGGTTCATATGGTTAAATATTGAAAAGTTTCTAATGTGATAACAATTAACATGTTAATTATAATTATTTTTCTATTCAACAATATAAAATGTTATTCACTTCATACTGTTTTAGATAATTTAGGTGGTGGCCAACTGAGTTGTACTCACACCCTAGTTGGGAAACCTAATTGGTATCGGAATTGATTTCATGTTTGCATTTCAAATTACGGAAAAATATACTATCTTAGAAGGCGTATTTGGATTGATCATGGATCAGGGATATTGACATTTTGTTGGTACCCAATTGGAGAACTATCCAATGCCTTTATATTTTCTTCGTATTGAATATTGATAATATACATATACATGGCATGGAATATTTGTTGTCTTACTCTGAAAACTGTATACTTATTTTTGGAACATTGGATATTGGTATTTTTCTTGTAATGATGATATATTTTTATGGTTATTAGTTAATAATTTCCATTAGAGAATTAATCTAAAAAACATGTTATAGTATCATCATTATTAATATTAGAAACTCTATTCTAGTTGGATGACTATAGAATACGAGGTCACATGCCTGAGGTTAGGTAATGGACCTGCTCATGGAATGATGTGTGGCACCAGGTTTGGAAAATTACAATGCGGTATCTGTGGTAGAATTCATGATTGGGGTAATGATTTCAATTAAACTTTTTGGAGTATGGTGATGATACATATTATATATGGATGGGGTGTTATCTCGAGGTTTTGGTGTATCAATTTATATGGTATATTAACATCCTAGAAATGTTATGCTTTATCCTAATTTGGGTTATTATTCAGTTAGTATCATAAAAATCCTAAATGGATTATTAAAATAGGAAGGGGACTATTAAATCAAATAAGGGTTAATACTATATTCTTCATGGAGATTTGGATATCCAGTCAGACTAAGCACGACTAGTTACTCACCAACTCAGATAGCTCATAACCTAGTTTTTGTTATGATACCGGATAATTGAGGCATAATTCATGATATCGTATCACCGTTATAGGATAGATTTTTTGATCTGTTCCCTATAGACATCATCTTATTTCCACATGAGAGAGATGTGGACTTCACTATTGTGATTTTGTTATGAGTAGTTCTATTTTCTATTCCACTATACAAAATATAACTGATAGAGATTCAACCACTAAGGACTCAATTGGTTGTTTTGATGGAAAATGGGTTTATCCATATCACCTTGGGGTTGTCCAGGGTTATTTTATATAAAGGATAATGAGTTCTTATGCATGTGTGTTGATTAACCGATGTTGAACCAGATGATATTGAATAACTAGTACACACACACACACACACACACATATCGATGGTACTTTTGACCAGTTGAGGGGATCTTGTTTCATTGGTAATATTTACATGAGAGTAGGGTATCATTAGAATATATTTCATCCTTCTACTAACCATAGGACTTATTTTATATGTAGGTACATCCTTTATGAGTTCATTGTCCTTCCATTTAGTCTGACTAACACACCTACAAGGTTTATGGCATTACTAAACCAAATATTCCATCTATACCTAGATCAGTTTGTTGTTGTTGTTTTTGTGGAGTAAAAATTACAATACTCTATGTATCATGAAAATAATTCCCATAATTATAAAATCATAGTTAGTACACTACGAGTTTATTAGATATATTCCAATATGACTAAGTGTCATATATTGATGCATAATGTAATATTATTGGGTCACATAATCTCAAAGAAAGGTGTATTAGTGGACCAAGAGATGTTTTAGGTATTTTTTCATGGAATCATCCCAATAATGCTTTTTTATGTCTATATAATTCATGGGATGGAGAGATATTATTGGAGGTTCATCTAGGACATTTCCCATTTCAAATAACCACTATTGTGCCTGACTATGAATGGGATAATGTTTGAATGGTCTTGAACATGTGATAATTCCTTCAAACAGTTGTATAATTGCATGACTAAATCCCCAATCTTGATCAAACCCAATCTTGGTGAAGAGTAAATAGTGTTTTGGCAGGCATCTAGGATAGTTCAAGAAGTAGTGTTGATGCATTGAGATTGAGTTGGGGTGTATGGTTCTTGGTAGTTGAGGAAAATTGATTGAAATTACCCTGCACAATTATTTGAGTTTGATGAAGAGGTTTATGCATTGAATGTTTGATGGAATTATCAATTGTGAAAAGGTTACTATGTATATGGATCACATGAGCGTAATGTATATAATTTCATAAGTATATTTAATTCTCTATTAGTGAAGGTGGATTAATTATATGTAGAATTTTAATTTTATGCTAGAACATACATGTAAGAAGTGAAAAAGTGACACTAATTCCTTATGATGTAAAACATAGACATATGTAGTTCAAGAAGTCTAGTTATGTGTGGAAGATGATGATCCTTCCAATAGAGATGCATGTATTGGTTCAGGACAGTTAGAAGCAGGTGACATTCATATGTGTTTTAGTAGATTCTTAACTTTTGATCTGAATTATAATAATACAATATGATGATATGGAGTGAAAATAATTTTTAGAAAGTATTTAAGTAGGGGTTTCACCTTCTTATTGGAGGATATAAATGTATTTGATCACTTATGTATCAAATCTAGTAGTCATTCCTACATAAATTCTTGAGGTGTTGATGGGTGAGTTTCATGCCTCAATGTTGGAGGTACATCTATGGTTGATCAAAATGTATCATGACATACAAAGTCATTATTGGTGGATAGGAATGAAAAATGAGATAGAAGTATCGATGGAATGATGCTACACCTTTGAACAACCGAAGGCTATTCATCAATGACCTGGTGGTTTATTACATGCATTTTCCATTCTAAAATAAATGTTGGACAATGTGACCATGGAATTTTTTGTGGGTATCCTAAGGATTAAATGAATGAGTAAATCTCATTGGGGGATTGTGGATTGATTGATGAAGGTAGAATATTTCTTACTAGTAAAGAGAACTTTATAGGTGGATTAGTTGGGATAACAGCATGTTCCATAGATAATACATTAACAAGGGGTGCCACAGATTATAGTTTATGAACATGAGTGTAATTATAAATTTATTTTCTTATATTTATTATATAAGGACCTCTGTATATAGGTTTTATTGAGTATTTTTTCCACCAATAGAAAGATGTGTATTTTGGGCATACTATATATATTCTTCTTGATATGTTTTAGTTTCATTTCTTAGATTTTAGAGATACTTTGGAAAGGAATATATATTTGGTGGAGTTATTTTATAACAATAATTATTTGGTAATTCTATACACAATACCATATTAGTATCCTTATGTTATTCCATATAGATCACCTCAATGATAGATAGAGGTAGGCAAGTTAGTGTTGTTTGGACAATGTCTCCTGTAGGATATTATAGATCTTGTTTAGTGGATTAAAAAGTGTATTCCCACTTCCTAGAGTAGATAAAAGCCATATGATAATAGTATTTGATGACACCATGATATTACAAATGGTTATCGTGTGTTCCTTATAGTATCTCCATGGTTAGATCCCCACATCTAATACTTGTATTTAATCACAATGAGAAGGTGGTGCGGGGGAGGCCAAGGTGATAGCTCTTGTATAATGGAACCATGGTCATGATAATTAGGAAAAAGGGGATAGATATTAGTATATTAGGGATTAATTTTTTGATATGTCTACATTAGAAACATAGATATTTTTTGGATTACAGTTATAGAACGATCTATTATTATGTGGGGAGAATGTAAGATCCTATCTTTTCCAAGAGATGTATTGGGATTGATTTCATGACCCATTTTGTCTAGTTTTGAGTGTTTTTTTACATTAGGCTATGTTTTAGTGAGTATTGTAAAATTTGGATGGAGGAAATGTTCACGGTTGCCACAAAGGATTCTTGAACTGTGTGCCCCATACTGACAAATTGTGCCACCCCAAATAGAGGGGATTTTTTTAGCTATAACATTATTTTTCAAACCATGATCCCTAAAAAGATATATTTTACATAACCACTGGAATAGGTGCCTGATTAACCTATAAAATTTGGAAATCCATGTGCACATATCCTGGAAACCTTGCAAAAGATTTAATTTAACGTGAAAATTAGTTTCAAAATTTACAGATCACCATTTAACCACTATTCAACCGTAACAAAACCCCTAACATATTTTACTTATTTTGGATCCTCTCAAACATATTCTATGAAATCTATACCTTCATTATTTATTATTTAGATCTTATATTAAATACATAAACCCCTCCTAGTATGTGTGTCTCCTCTTGGGTGGTTTCTTTCTTCTCCCCAATCTCTTCCCAATCATTTAGATGGATGTTATTTGATAAATTTATGGCTATAAAACTTGTATTGTTATATCTAGAACTTGAATGGTTTGATAACAATTTATCAACCTTTAATTAGGTATTTATATTCTAATCTCATTATACATCATTGTTCCACTCAAATAGGGTATATCTATTGGAGAAAAATTATCATGAAAGCTGAGGGAGGAAGTGTATTGTTTAAATCACATAGTCATTATTTGAATTAAATAAGCGTTTTTTGTAGAGTTTCTAGGCTTCATTTATCAAATGGGTTTTCTAATTGAATTAATTAATTTGGTGAATTAACTAATTAAGGGATTGTTAATTGGGAATAATTAATCACTGTATTAATTATGGGATATTGAGATATTGAAATTGTTTTAATAAATTGTTTAATTAATTAATTGTAATTATTGAGGTTATTAAATATATGAATTGATATAATTACATCATTAATTAATTATTGAGATGTTGTGATAATAAAATTTTAATAATTAATTTTTTAATTAATTATTAAGATACACAGATAGTTTAATTGAAATAATTTATTATGAACTAATTAATCAATTTTTTATGAAGGGTTGGAATAGGTTTAATATTGAGTAATCATGATAGATGTGATTTTATGAAAACAATGGGGTTTGGATACATATTAATTTTTTATATATGTGATTATGTGATATTCATGTGTGGGACAAGGCTAGCTGCGTCATAATCCCATAATGTTAATATTGATATTCATGTGTGGCGAAAGGCCGGACATGCCAACTGATCATAGTGATAAATAGATATTTGTGTGTGGGAAATGTTATAATGCGTCAAAATTCCCTGGTGTTATCGGCACGAAATTCCTAGACCCAAACTATATGAATTTTCCATGATACTAATTAGTTGTTTTATGAAATTTAAATGAATTGAATAAAGGAATCCCTTGTGTTTTATAGAATCATTATATTGATCGTGTGATATGTTATAGAGTTCGGAATGGGATGAAGTAGGGATTTAGAGTGCAGGTATCCTCTAGAACTCAAGGTCCCATATAGTAAAATAAAGAATAGTTGATAATGTGATAACTATTTACATATGAATTATAATTATTTCTTTATAAAAATGCATAAAACATTACTAATAGGTAATTATTTTAGAAATAGTTGGTTACGGCCTATTGATTTATACACACACCCTACTCATGCATCATAACTGGTACCTAAATATATTCCTTGATTACATTATAGGTTAAAAAAATGTTTTGATGTTACAGAGATGATTGGGATGGAGCATGTATATGAGATCTAGTCATGGTATCAAGACCCTCTTGGAGGAGGAGTCACATTGTTCACTTATTTTGGGGGATTTATATTCACACATGACACGTACTTGTAATCACATATTTATTGTTTTAGATTGAATATTTTATTCATGTTATGGTCATCATGTTATATTTTTATTTTTCTGGTTATGATTACATACTAATTTTCATATTGTTTATTTATTTTGGTAGGATTAATACTCTTTTAAAGAGTATATATTCACTCCATGATCAATATTGGACCCTTAATACTTGCCGACAGCCTCTGGCATAAGTGAGGAATGTGTGAGGTCATCTAGCACATCGGCTCGAGACACTACTGTGTGGAACCATGTCTGACATATTACACTAGACACCATCCTTCTTGAATAAATTTTATTATATCTTTATTGAGAATATTTTAATGATTTTGGTTAATAAATATATTCTTATTTTCTTAATTCTTAATCCTTTTAAGTTAATCATTCCACCTCAATCTAGTAGACTATCCTCCCACCTCCCACCCTTCCTATTTCATTATTCTACGATCCTACAAATTAATTAGTTCTATTATTATGGGTTCTTTGTAATAGAAGTAGTTTATGAACATTTTGGTGGTCATTATGTGTCTTAATAATAGTAATCAAAAAGGTGGATGATGTATAATGAAATTATTTACCACTTTTATAAAAAAAAGAATAAAAAAGAATAAAAAAATTAAATTATTATTTAGTTCTCAATGAATTTAAGACAAGATCGTGTGTTAAATATATCCATAATAAAGAACTATAGTATTGTAAAATTTAATTTTGTTTTCAATTGGTGGTTTGATACTTTTTTTTGAAAGGGAATGAATCGTGAATGGGATTCCTATGAATACATTAACATGATTCACATATAAATAAGGAGTTATATGTGATGTCATATATTAATTGAAATGCATACCAAAGAAATAGATGAGACCAAATACTAAATTAAATTTCCTCTAACTTAATATGAGGAGCCTTTTTATATTTTCCCATGAAATTCACCAAACTTAATTAAATAATCCCAAAAAATTAAATAAATAATTAAAAATTATATAATAATTAAAAAAACATAACTCATGATAACAGAACTAATTTCTCATCCCATAGTAAACATAATTTCGAGAATTTTAGAAAATAATTATAAATTTAATCTGAGGCCAATTATATTAATTAAATTATTTATTTCCCCTTCAGTGTGAAATGAGAAAAATCCCATTAAAATTTGACTAACTCAATTACTATATTTTCCCTGATCATCACCTAATTTATGTTAATTTAAAACACACTACTACAAAATGGTCCTTTAATAGTGTCATAAAGAGCCTTTATCAAAGAATTCAAATAACTATCTACATAAGAGAGGATAAAATCCCTTGTCTTTTATCAGTTATAAAAAATAACTAATTGAGGGGTCCTTTATGGTTGCTGAAGAAAACATATAAATGGGACCTTTATCAGTGGTTTTAGAAGCACTGATAATGGAACCATTTATCTATCTGTTAATTTAGCACCACTAATGGAACCATTATTTGGATCTTTTACGAGAGATAATATAATAGAGATTTATTTTCGCTTATATGAATTTTAAAAAACCCCTTTATGGCTAAAAAAGACTTTTTAATATTCTTGATATTATTCCAGAGCAGCGGCTTCTGTCGGCGTGCGATTTTGAGCCCCAGAGAGGCCGGAATTAAATTTTCAGTGCGTTCACACTGGAAACGCCAAATGAATGGGATAACTCCTAAACGGTGCTTCAGATCAGAGATCTGAGTGTATGGATGGGTCCGAAATGGGGTTTTTACCATATGAACGACATAAAACTGGTCGGCGTAGGATGTTGGACACCTCGCCCGCTTTCGGAACGTTAAATGGATAATTAAATTAATTAATTTATTCATTTAACGAATTAACTCAAGTATATCTTAAACGGTGGCTAATATTGGAAAAGCAATAGCACCATTGAGTTCAGATCATGTCGTTTATCCTAGGAGGGGTATAAGTTTCATGGGCATGAGTCGTCTGTGGAAAATGGCCCCGGGGCGTTTTCGTAATTTGGCAGCCTCGGGCGTTGAGGTTAATTACATTCAAAAGGAAGCTCAATATCAAATTCTGAGGCCGCCGTTGTGCTCAGGAGGTGTTTTTTACCATAGGTGTGGCTTAACCTCGACCCTATTGGGCATTTTGGATGTAGGTTATTTTGGGAGTTTTAATTAATTAAAATTTTTAATTAATTATATTTTTCCTACTTATACCAAACCCTCCCCCTTCCTCCCCTCTTCCCCAGGAGAAACCCCATCCTCTCCTATTCTTCTTCCTCCCCCTACACCCCAATCATGGTGGAAGCGGCAACGGCAAGGGTGGACATGCGGCGAAGCTTCGGGCTACACCCTCGTAGGTAGGCGTTTGTTGTTTTCAGTTTTAAATCCCGAACCCCTCTTTTAGTTCCATTATATGCATCATGTTGTTATTTGATCATTGAAAAAATCCCATATTTATGTAGTATAAATTATGATCTTTCCCTCCCACCTTTCATTTTGAAAATCATAATTCAGAGGAGTTCGCATACATTCACCGAAGTTTGCAGAAATTGGGGGTCGTTTGTTGTTTTTCCGGTTGTTTTGGGGCATTCCGGCGAGGTAGCGCGGTGGACCGGCAAGTTGCAGCTGCGGTCAGCATGAACTCCGGGTGGCGGCAGGTCTTCAAGCTGAGGCGGCACTGGCCAGCTGAGTCGGGGCAGGCGGTCGAGGCTCTCGGACGGCGAGAGGAGGCCGGCGGAGGCGGCGCGTGGTGTCCCTTAGGCAGCAGGCGGCGACCCCGAGGAGCAAGACCCGTGCTCTGCGGTCCTTTGGTTGACCCGGCGCGGACAAGGGGAGACCGGCCAGGGTGGCCAGTCCACTCAGAAAACCGGACCCACGGAGGGGTCCGGTGCTTTGGAGACGTGTTGTGGCCAAAGGGTCGTAGCGAACCGCACCTGATCCACTACTGGGCCACCGGAAGGTGGCCTGAAGTGGGCCGACTGAGGTTGACCGGCCCAGTTAGGCCCCATGCGTTTGGGGGACCGTAACTTCCAAACGGTGAGTCCGTCTGACGCACCGTCTGTGGAGGTGGAACTGTATCGACGAGACGAAATTTTGAGATGGTTTTAGGAATTTTTAATTCCTGAGATGAGGGGCCTCATAGGCGCGACACGATGTTAAGTGGTTTGACGTTTTTCCCGGGAGTTATTTTTTTTGCACGGAACGAATGAATTTGATGTCCGTTTTGAGCGCTGTCAGTGGTGTTGGATCCCTGGAACCCAGGCGGAGCTTTCCATGGTGGTTTCAGGCATTGAGGCCGAAGTTGAGGCATGGGCCCCAAACCCGTCTTCTGAGCTACGTGCAACGTTTAATGACTTTCTGTTCGGGCGTCCGATCGGGGCATGCGAGCAGTCGATTATGGATGTTATTATGAGGGTATTGCAATAGATAAATCCACCTACTCTATTTCATCACGCTGTTGTGGGCCCCGTGAGGGTCGTTTCAGGAGTTGATGGTGATTTCCAGCTTTATCACTAGGTGTCTGTTTTAGAAAAGTGAATAGTCCATCTTTTGTACATTTTCGAGAGGATTGCAACGGTGCAATCCGTTCGTTGTGTTTCAGGACCTGGATGTCGGTCCCACAAAGCACCACTCATGTGCGCTGCACTAAAATGCACCTTTTTCACCCGATACTCATTGCACTCACATGAGTAGTGCTTTTCACGTGTTTTCCTGAGGGGATCGCAATGGTGCGATGTGCCTGATTGTTTTCTTGGCCGAGGATTGGGATCACAAGATGTTGTTAGGGTGTGAGGCGGTGTTTGAGACTTTTACTTCGGATATCCGTTTGAGGCGTGTAAGTTGTCTAAGTCACGTGTTTTTCCACGAGGATTACAACGGTTCGATCTGTTTGGCTGTACGGAGCCTCTTGCGTGATCTTATTAAATGTGGAAATGTGAATGGTGACCTAGTTGTGGTTCTTTTACCGTGTTTGTAGTGGGTCATTGGCGTGTGATCGCGTGAACTCCTTGGAGAGTGAGGTTGGTGTTTAAAGAGATGTGGTTGACTATGCCTCAGTCATTGAGGCGGCAGGTTGGAGTTGTTACGTTATGCCATCACATTGATGTTGGGTTTCATGTGCAAGATAGCCTTTGGGCTGCAACGTGGTATACTCTGGGAGTATACGGGAACGCTTGGAGGTACGTGGGGTTGTTTGTACCTGAGAACGTTTGTGTGATCGGTTGGGGTTGATTTGGATCCACACGTCGTGTGGGCCCTATGTTTGTGTCGTGTTCTGCTTTGCGTACTTTTGACCTCTCGTGATATAGAGGGTCCCTTTGTTCTTGTTTTTTGACCAACAGGGTTGAGTTTTCCCCTGGTCATGTTCTCGTTTGGCCGACATAGATGGTTTTCTCCTCTATTTTTTCAGCTGTGAGGGGTTTCAGTACCGTGCCCTTTCACCGGACCGTGGCACCATTTGCGACTACGGGTGTTCGTACAATGTGGGTGTTTTACCCACTTTATGGGATGAGTTGTCTTAGTCCACTTCGACAGTGACTCATCGGATTGGTGTGAGATCACCTTTTGAGTCCTGGGGAGATTCTCTCGTCAGTTCGTGTTCCATGGTAGAGTTCTTGTGGATTCATTGTGACCAAAACATTATGTGGGCACCGCTCCTCTACCCAGGATGCTATTTCTAGCAGGTATGAGGTTTTTTCCAGTAGGACTGAGGTGGTTTCTAGCAGGGCTGAGGGTGTTTCCAGTAGGGTTGAGGTTGTTTCTAGCAGGGCAGAGGTTGTTACCAGTAGGGATGAGGTTATTTCGAGTAGAGTTCTCCAGTGTACCATTCAGCAGGGATGTCCAGTATAGTGGTGTTCACCGAGCAGTAACATCTAGTAGGGATGACCAGAGCAATTCTAGGTTTACCTCCAGCGGGGCTGGGCAGTGGTCCCCCGATGCCGGGATTACCTCCAGCGGGGCTGGGTAGTGGTCCCTGATGCTGGGCTTACCTCCAGCTGGGCTGGGAAATGGTCCCCAATGCTGGGCTTACCTCCAGCTAGGTTGTCCAGTGGTCCCTTCGGTCGGTCTTACCTCCAGCTGGGCTCGGTAGTGGTCCCCGATGACGGGTTACCTCCAGCCGGGCTGGGCATTGGTCCTGTCGCCGACATTAGCAGAGTCTCCCTCCAGTAGATTACCCTGTAACGGGACTTGGAAGTGTGGCACCCATCGACTCTTTCTGGGTCTCCCTGTAGTGTGAACCTGTTGACTTCCAGGGACCCTTCAGTGGGGCTAGGCAGGGGGTCGCCTGTCGACTTTGAGCAGACCTCTCGACTACGGGGTAGTGACGAGTTGTGCTTTGACGTTCCCCAAAAACTCTCAAGTACGAGGTGTGCATTCCCCACTGAGACGCGTCCTTGTGACATGACCTAAATCCGTGAGGGCGAGTCAGTGCCACACAAAGCGGATAGTGTCGAGTTGTGGTGATTGAGCCCTTGACTTGTAGTTTGGGGCAGATGTGCGGGATGCTGGGCATCGATGGTGTTACTTCTCGGACTATTGGAAAGTCACTTTCTTAGGCTGAGCTACATGATGGAGATCCCCTTATGATCTTTTTTGGGGTTCTTGGATTGAAAATATGATTTTTTATATACATTGTTCCAGTACCCACTCCTTGGGTTTGGTTACTCTCCTTTTAGGAGAGGCGAAGATGCGCGGGGTATGCCACGGGATTTTCATGTCTAGATTCTTGTGGATGGACGAGTATACTATCCTACTATAGGTAGAAAAGACTCGACGGGAAGTTCATCTTCTCACCATTTCCAGCTCCTTGTGTCTGGACAAGTCTACCTTCTTTCCTCTTGTTGGGTTGAGCTGGACTCTTTGCTGCACTCTTTACTGCACTTTCGGTTGTAGTCCTTTACTTCTCCATGTTAGCTCTACTTCTCACCCTTCGGTACCTCCTTTGTTTCTACCTAGAACCATTGGGGTATCCTACTAAGTATTTATATACTCACCCCTGCATGGGCTTTGCCCGCACTTGGTGTGCCCTTGCAAACGATGGACAGGTTGGTCGTGACTTCAGTGGAGCTTAGGACATCAGGAGCATGGACCCCGTGCGGTGGTCAGAGTTGTGTTCTAGGTGAGGAACCTACCAGCTGTTTTCCCTTTTGTTACATGTTCCTAGTTTGTGGCTCTTTTCTGGTTGGGCGTGTGTTTTTCCCCTTTTAATTTTCAGTTACCTTCAGCTTGTACATTGTACTTTTAGGGGTCGATTTACATTGTGGTTTATTTATAGTAGTTTCCATTTGTTTTCCTATTTACTCTGCACATTTGCATTGAGTGTGCTACGAGTGTGTGTGTGTATAGGTACATAGTCAAAGGCCTCCCCGAGTTGTTGTGCCTTCGGCGCTGGTCACCAGACCCTGGAATATAAAGGCGGGATTGGGATTGTTACGGCTTGAGCCCGGGTAGGGTTGGGCCATGACAATGTGGTATCAGAGGTGGTTCGTTCCTTGGGATGTTGTGCAGACGTCCCTAAAAGAGGAATTGGTTGGGATTTAGGGAAACATTGTTAACGTGTCTCGAGAGCGGCTCTCAGGACAAGGAGTCTAGTGATGGTGCAGCGGCCAACGTATCCATTCACCAGGACCCTGATAACCAGCTTGTCGACTCGGCAAGCTGAGACACTCGTTGTAGGGAAAAATTGGTTTGTGCATCACATAGGATTGAGTCTTTGAATTTTCTTCTTCAGTCATCTCCCCATCGTTGTTATTGGTATATACATATATACTTATCTAACCGCAGAACGCCTTGATAATATTCAGTATGTCTACACAAAGACAGCCAGCCAAGATTCTGTCTTTGGTGCCTGAAGACGACCCTGTGAGCTAAGAGGCCACAGTCTAGGACCCATAATCTAATCCCCTTTCTCCGAATGGGCCGGTAGCAGCACCCCCACCTGTTGAGAAGCAGACAGTTTCAGCAGAGCAGGCAGTGCTTGAGTGCAGGTTGAGCGCACTCCGTGAGTTCCAGCGGCAGAGACCGTTGAGGTTCAGTGGTGATCCAGACCCTCAGGCAGCAGAGGCTTGGCTCGAGGTAGTGGTTTGCCTTTTCAGGCTTGTCCAGACACCAAAAAATCAGAAAGTGGCTTTGTAAGCCAACCTTTTTCATGGGGCAGCTCGACGTTGGTGGATTCTGGTGACTTAGTTTCTTGAAAAGTCGTCACTTTCGTGGGGATACATTTAGTTGTTGTTCCGTGAGGTGTTTTTCCCCTCCTTATTGCGCCGCTTTCAGATTCATGAGCTCCTGCAGTTTCAGTAGGGAGGGATGATAGTAGCTGGGTACGTGGCTAGTTTTGCAGACCGTGCATGCTTTTACACGGAAATGGTCCATGACGACAACAACCGAGCGCAGAAGTTTGAGCAGGGTCTCCGCTGAGAGATTCGTGTTTTCATAGTACCCTTGGGCCTTTCCACATATGCTGGGGTGCTAGACCAGGCGCTGGTGATAGAGGGATTCCTGTCACGTTCTAGATTTGGTGGTGGTAGCAGGCACGTTGGAGCCGACACGTCTGCCGCAGCTAGCGGGCATCGACAAACAGAACCTTGACACAGGTGGCCTTTCCAGTGTCAGTTTTGGAGACGTGGTCGTATACCACTGTGGCGGAAAAATGCAGGGCCTTAGCCGTGGGTTCCCTTCTATGAGGGGGCTCCGGGCCGTGGTCATACACCACGATGGCGTTGGAAGGCACCAGGATAGCTCAGGGAGCGACGATGTTATACTTGTGATGGGCGAGGTCACTTGGCACGGGATTGCCCGACCAGGCATGCAGAGAGCCTCGGGCAGGCAGCAAGTGCACCACCAAGACGGAGGCAGCATCGTGATTGGTGTAGCGCTAGAGAGGTGGTTCTAGCAAGAGTGGCAGGAACTGGTAGTGGAGGATAACCTTATGAGGTCTTCTCATCACCACTAGGCGGTCCACGATAGGCTCCGAGAGCTGATAGTTGGGACCGAGGATAGTCACGAGCTTTGGATGGATATGATCTTGCATAGAATGAGGTGATAAGAGGTACACTCTACATCTCTTCTACTTTTTGTAGTAGAATTGTTAGACTCTATGTGTAGAATTATTTTTCTCCCTGGTCCTTGCTTGGGTTATTACAAGGGTGGTGCAGGGCGTGGGGTGTAACCCTGTGTTGGTAAGGTAAAAGGTGTGGGACCTTTTTCTCTAGTCGATGGTGTCAACTCCTTCACCTTTCGAGCGTGTAAAACTGCCTTGGTTGTGGGACATCGACTATGGAACCTTGCGTGACCAGATATCCTTGGGTGTTTCACCATATTGATATTATGAAGGAGGGAATCACTGGGACTTGTTCCAAGTGCGGGCGGTGATTATAGTTGTGACATGCGATGTGGAGGTTTGGTCAGGGATGTGAGCTACCCCCAAGATCCTTCGGACCATTTGAGACCGTGCGAAGGGAAGGCGAGGTTCCCTACCTCCTTGCCCTAACCCTAAAGTCTGGGGTGGGTGCATGAATTCTCCTGCGTGGTTTACTAGAAGAGATGTGTGTGTGCTCCTATGCACGTCCTCGGCAAGGGCCGACCTCGTGTGAACAGATCAATCCTTTGGTCTATGTGCGGTGGCGCAGAGCTGTGCAAGAGTTCTTCTGGGTACGAGAGATCCAGGTGTGGGCTCGGTACCCAGAGTTGTTCCCCTTGCTTTGCTTTTTGAGGACGAAAATCTTGAAGGAGGGAATGATGTAAGAACCCTGTTTTTGGCTACAATGGACTTTGAAATATTCTTGATATTATTCAAGAGCAGCGCCTTCAGATAGCGTGCGATTCCGAGCCCCAGAGTGGCCAGAATTAAATTTTCAGTGCGTTCACACTGGAAACGAAAAATGAATGTGATAACTCCTAAACGGTCCTTCAGATCAGATATCCGAGTGTATGCATGGGTCCGAAATGGGGTGTTTACACTAGGAATGACATAAAACATGTCGGTGCAGGACGTTTGGACCCCTCGCCCGCTTTCAGAACGTTAAACGGATATTTAAATTAATTAATTTATTTGTTTAACAGATTAACTAATGTATCTCTTATACGATGGTTTGGATTTGAAAACCAAGGGCACCGTTGAGTTAATACTGTGCCTTTTACCCTAGGAGGGTTATATGTTTCGCGGGTGTGGGCTGTCTGTGAAAAATGGCCGCGGGGGTGTTTTCGTAATTTGGCATCCTCAGGCGTTTAGGTCAATAACATTCAGAAGGAAGATCAGAATCAAATTCAGAGGCCGCCATTGTGCTCAGGAGGTGGTGTTTACCCAAGTGGAGGCTTAACCTCGACCCCGTCGAGCGTTTCAGATGCGGGTTATTTTGGGAGTTTTAATTAATTTACGTTTTTAATTAATTATTTTTTTCCTACTCAAACCAAACCCCTACCCCTTTCTCCCCTCTTCCCTTGGTGAAACCCCATCCTCTCCTCTTCTTCCTCCTCCTCCTACCTCCCAATCATGGTGGAAGCTGAAACGACAAGGGTGGACGTGCGGTGAAGCTCCGGGCTACGCCCTCACAGGTAGGTGGTTGTTGTTTTCAGTTTTAAATCTTGAACCCCAATTTGATTTTGATTATATGCATCAAGTTGTTATTTGATCTTCGAAAAAATACCAAATTTTTGTATTATCAATTATGAGCATTCCCTCGCACCTTTTGTTTTCTAAATCAGAGTTTGGAGGATTTCTCAAACATTCGTCGAAGTTTGCAGGAATTGGGGGTCGTCTGTTGTTTTTCCGATGGTTTTGGGGCATTCCAGTGAGGTAGCGCGGCGGACCGGAAAGCGGTAGCGGCGGTCGACACAATCTCCGGGTGGCGGCAGGTCTTCAGGCTGAGGAGGCGCTGACTGGGTGAGCTGGGGCTTGCGGTCGAGGCTCACGGACGGCGAGAGGAGGCCGGCAGAGGTGGCACAAGGCATGCCTTCGGCCGCAGGTGGCGACCCAGGGGAGCAAGACCCACACTCCAAGGGTCTTTGGTTGACACAGCGCGGACAAGGGGAGACCAGCCAGGGTGGACGGTTCGTTCGGAAAACCGAACCCAAGGAGGGGTCCAGTGGTTTGGAGGGGGGCCGCGGCCAGTGGGCTGTGGTGAACCGAACCGGACCCGCGGCTGGGCCGCCGGTCGGTGGATTGAAGTGGGCCGACCGAGGTGGACCAGCCCAGTTAGGCCCCCTGCGTTCGGGGGGACGTAACATCCCAACGACACGTCTATTTGACGCGTCGTCTGTGGAGGTGGAACTGTATCGACGAGATGGAATTTTTGATATGTTTTGTGGAATTTTTTAATTCCCGAAATGAGGGGCCTCGGAGGCGAGACACGATGTTAATTGGTTTGACATTTTTCCCGGGAGTTCTTGTTTTGGATGGCATTGACGCATCCGGCGTCCATTTTGAGCACCGTCAGTGGCGTTGGAAACCTGGAACTGAGGTGGAGCTTTCTATGGTGGTTTCAGACGTTGAGGCCAAAGTTGAGGTGTGGGCCCCCACAACCCGTCTTTTGAGCTACGCGCAGCATTTAGAAACTTTCTCATCGGGTGTCTGATTGGGGCGTGCGATCAGTCGATTCTGGATGTTTTTCTGAGGGGATTGCAATGGCGCAATCCGCTCGCTCTAATTTGAAAGGTTGGTGCAGGAACCACGAGAGCCGTTTCAGGACTTGACGGTGATTTCCACCATTATCACCGGGTGTCCATTTTGGACAAGTGAATAGTCCAACTTGTGTACTTTTTTGAGAGGATTGCAACGGTGCAATCCGTTCGTTGTGTTTTCGGACCGGGATGCGGGTCCCACGAAGCGTCGCTCGTATGCGGTGCGCCGAAATGCACTTTTTTCTCCAGATATCTGTTTCACTCACGTGAGTAGTGCTTTTGACGTGTTTTCTCAAGGGGATAGCAATGGTGCGATGCACCCGACTGTTTTCAGGGCTGAGGCTCGGGATCACGAGTTGTCGTTCGGGCGTGAGGCGGTGTTGGTGACTTTTCCGTCGGATATCCCTTTGAGGTGAGTAAGTAGTCTAACTCGTGTGTTTTTTCACGAGGATTACAATGGAATGATCTGTTTGGATGTGCGGAGCCTCTTTCATGATCTTATTAAATGTGGAGATGTGAAAAGTGCCTCGATGGCGGTTCTTCTACCGTGTTTGTAGCTGGCCTTTGGCGTGTGATCGTGTGCACTCCTAGGAGAGTGAGGTTGGTTTTTAATGAGATGTGGTTGACTGTGCCTTAGTCATTGAGGTGGCAGGTTGGAGTTGTTACGTTACACCTTCGCGTTGACATTGGGTGTCGTGTGCACGATAGCCTTTGGGATGGAACATGGTATACTCTGGGAGTATACGGGAACGATTGGAGGTACATGTGGTTGTTTGTACTTGAGAACATTTGTGTGCTCGGTTGGGGTTGACTTGGGGCCACACGTCATGTGGGCCCCATTTGCGTGTCGTGTTCTGCTTTGCGTACTTTTGACCACTTGTGATGTAGAGGGTCCCTTTCTTCTCGTTTGTTGACAAGTAGGGTTGAGTTTTCCTCTGTTCTTGCTCTCATTTGGCCGAGAAAGATGGTATGTTCCTCTGTTTCATCAGCTGTGAGGGGTTTTCAGCACCGTGTCCTCTCACCGGACTACGACACCGTTTGAAAATATGGGTCTTCGTACAGTGTGGTTGTTTTCCCCACTTTCTGGGATGAGTTGTCTCAGTCCGTTTCGACAGTGACTTAGTGGATTGGAGCGTGATCGCTTTGTGAGGCCTGGGGAGATTCTTCCGTCACTCCGTGTTCCCTGGTAGAGTTATGGTGGATTCAGTGTCACCAACACATTACTTGGGAACTGATCCTCTACCCAAGAGGTTGTTTCCAGCAGGGCTGAGGTTGTTTCCAGCAGGGCTGAGGTGGTTTCCAGCAGGGCTGAGGTTGTTTCCAGCAGGGCTGAGGTTGTTTCTAGCAAGGCTGAGGTTGTTACCAGCAGGGCTGAGGTTGTTTCAAGTAGAGATCGCCAGTGTACCATCCAAAAGGGGTGACCAGTATAGCGGTGTTCAACGAGGAGTACCATCCAGTAGGACTGACCAGAGCAGTTCCGGGTTTACCACCAGTAGGGCTGGGCAGTGGTCCCCAATGCCAGGCTTAACTCTAGCGGGGCTGGGCAGTGGTCCCCAATGCTGGGCTTACCTCCAGCTGGACTATGCAGTGGTCCCCGATGCTGGGCATAACTCCAGCTGGGTAGGGCAGTGGTCCCTGATGCCGGGCTTACCTCCAGCTAGGCTGGGCAGTGGTCCCCGATGTCGGGTTACCTCTAGATGGGCTGGGTAGTGGTCCCGTCGCCAACATTAGCCGGGTCTCCCTCTAGTGGATTACCCTATTACGGGACTGGGCAGTGTGGCACCCGTTGACTCTTGCTGGGTATCCCTATAGTAGGAACCCGTTGACTTCTAGGGACCCTCCAGTGTGGCTGGGCAAGGGGTCGCCTGTCGACATTGAGCAGACCACTTGACTGCGGGGCAGTGATAGGTTGTGGTTTGACATTCCCCCAGAACTATCAAGTACAAGGAGTGCTTTCCCCACCGAGACACATCCTTGTGATGCGACTTAAAACCATGCGTGTGAGTCAGTGCCATCCAAAGCGGATAGTGTCGAGGTGTGGTGATTGAGCCCTTGACTTGTAGTTCGGGGTAGATGTGCGGGATGCTGGGCATCGATGGTGTTACTTCTAGGACTGTTGGAAAATAACTTTCTTGGGATGAGCTACGGTATGGAGATCCCCTTACGATCTTGTTCGGGCTTCTGGATTGAGCATATGATTTTGTATATACCTTGTTCTAGTACCCACTTCTTGGGTTTGTTTACTCTCCTTCCAGGAGAGGCGAAGACGTGTGGGGTATGCCACGTGCTTTCCGTGTCTAGTTTCTTGTGGTTGGACGAGTCTACTCCCCTGCTATAGGTAGTGAAGAATCGACGGAAAGTTCATCTTCTCACCGTTTCTAGCACCTTGTGTCTTGATTAGTCTACCTTCTTTCCTCTTATTGGGTTGAGATGGACTCTTTGTTGCACTCTTTACTGCACTTTCGGTTCTACTCCTTTACTTCTCCAAATTCACTCTACTGCTCACCCTTCGGTACCTCCTTTGTTTCTCCCTTGAGCCTTCGGGGTATCCTACTGTGTATTTTTATACTCACCCCTGCTTGGGATTTTCCCACACTTGGTGTGCCCTAGAAGATGACAGACTAGTTGGTCGTGACTTTAGTGGATATTAGGAGTTCAGGAGCGTGGACCCCGGGCGGTGGTCGGAGTTGGGTTCCAGGTGGGGGACCCTCCCAGCTGTTTTACTTTTTGATACCTGCTGCCGGGTTATGGCACTTTTCTGGTTGGTAGCGTGTTTTCCCTTTTCTTTTTCAATTACCTTCATTTTTTACTTTGTACTTTTAGAGTTCGATGCACATTGTGGTTAATTTATGGCAGTTTCCCTTTGTATTGCTTTTTTACTCTGCACTTTTTCATTGAGTGTGCTGCGTGTGTGTGTGTATAGGTACTTAGGCAAAGGCCTCCCCGAGTTGTTGTGCCTTTGGCGCTGCTCATCAGCCCCTGGCCTATGGAGGCGGGGTTGGGGTAGTTGCGGCTCGAGCCCGGGTAGGGTCGGGTCTTGACATGAATGCTGATATAGTAGACCTCATTCATCACTTTTAAAATCACACATAAATTTGGCATTTATCAATGCTTTTAAAAGTGTTCAAAAATGTCCATACAAAACTATGTTGTAAGAGAACAAAGTTTCACTAGAAACACCTTAGATGTAAAAAAAGTCTGAATATAATATTTAGATGAAATGTAATTTTCAAGAAAACCTAAGGAAAAAAATACTATATTTAAAACATTTATAACATTGGTTCATCTAGTTACTTAAATAAAATTTATTACATACTTTCGAAAACATAAATTTTTCTTTACCTTTTGATGATGAAAAAACTCATGAAACAATTGAACAACCATATATTCTTTAGAAAATAATGAACATGTATAAGAAAAATATTAATATGTTACTAATAATTTAATTATAAATATTAATAGAAAGTGTAAATTTAATTTCTATTTATTTCAATTTAAAATAAAAAGACACACATGGAGTCATACTGGTCACATTGTGTATCAGATTGAGGTGCAATTGATTTCTACCCATCCCAAATAACATATGGATAGTTTTCCAAAAGTATAAACATAGTCGGAATGTTATTATTCATTGTTGAGTAGGTTATTTTTTTTAACTAATATTGATGTTAATTTTTTTAAATAATATAAAGTCATACCGGCCACACTATAAATCATATTGTGGTGTGGCTGCTTCTTACATATTCCAAATCGCATACGAATTTATTTATTATTGTATCAAAACAATCATAATTTGTTTTCTCCATTTTGATTGAGCTGCATGTCTTTTTAATAAAAGTTATTATTATAAATGAAACATTCAATTCGATTCATATGGATCACATCATGTATCAGTATTATTTGAGAACAATTCCTATACATCACATATGATTTATAAATCAATTCCCTAAATTATCATGAATATTCAATTTCAATTTTTTGGTTTTAAATGAGTAATAGTTTTTAATATCAAATTTTGAATTTAAAATATAAAATGACACAATGATTTAGTTTTATTTATTAGAAAAATTAATTTCAATTAAATATAGAAATAAGTAATTTGAGTCATATTGGCCACATCATCTATTGGATTGTGGTGTAGAATATTCCAACGCATCACAGTTTCTCAAATTAATACTAACTATCATTGCTTACATGATTTCCATTGACATTATTTAAATAACTGACAAAACTAATTGAGTACCATTGAACATACAAAATAAACATTAAAAAAGAATCCACCTTTATAATAAAACAATTATTATGTTAAATAGTATGAATAAAGAAATAAATCATATATATGAAATAATATATTAATAATACAAAAAATTATTTACTGTAAAAATATCAATATTATATTGATGATTGAGTAGTGGATGGAAGATGAAGAAAGATAATGAATTTAAAAACACTAGGGGTGAATGTATTTGAGGGAGATGATGTTTGTGGATGTTTTGGTACAGAAAAGAATTAGTGATGTTTAGGGCACACCAACTCGAAAACAAGAATTCACCTGTAAAATAAAACAGTTATTATGTGTGTAATACTAAATATAAATAATTTTATCATAAATATAAAATAATACATAAATTCTATGAACATATATATTATTGTGAAAACATCATAATAACCTCTATAATTGGGCAATGGTATCATCATTGCACTTCCTACAATGGAAATCGAGGTAACATAAAATAAATTGATAAATACACCAGTATATAGGTGATAAGGTGTTAATGGACATGATTCATGAATGATGGAAAGTGCACCCCAACACTAACAATATAATCTACCTGTATCAGAAAAAAATAATTTTTTGAGTAATACTAAATATAAACAAATTAAACAGATATATAAAATATAACATAAATTATATGACCACTAATTTTACTCTACAAAGATCAAGATTACCTATGCAATTGAGTATAATAAGTATCATTACTCTTCCTAAAATTGAAGTGGAGGTAACATGAAGGAATGTGATAAATTCACCATGGTTGTGGTGAAATGGTTTTAAAGGAGAAGAAGCTTGAATGTTGGAAAGAGCACCCCAACTCGAAGAAAAGAATCCACCATAAGAAGAAAAATTATTATGTGATTAATAGTTAAACAAAATAAATTAAAAATAAATATGTAACAATACATTATTTCAATGGATAATTATTTTTCTTTGAAAGCATAAATATTACCTCTATAACTGAGTAGGTGTACCTTCTCTTCTCTTTATGGAAAAGGAGCTGAGAGATCTTGAAAAAATGTGATAAATTTAATTCCACATGGGTGAAAGGTTCTAAGGGTGAAGAATCGTGAATGTTGGATAGATCAACCTAAGTGAAACCAAATAACCCCCCTATATAAGAAAGAAATAACATTATAAGTAATACTAAAATGATATAAACTATATATAAATATAAATCAATACATTAGTTCTATGGAAAATGATTTTACATTGAAAAAAACAATTATACCTACGTGATTGGGAAGATAGTGTTTCATTTCACTTCTTTCAAAGGATTGATAGATGGAAAAAAATATTCTAAACTAAATAATATCAAAATGGAATAATGAAAATTAAATCATAATTTAATTATATAAATTTTAGATAAAATTGAAAAAATAAACCATAACATTACCTTTACATATTTTTAATGAGTAACCTTTAATATAGTTTGTTCTTAAATCATGTTTAAAATACATTTCATGCATGAGGTATCAAAAATTTTATTTAAATTATTTTAATGCTCTAGATAATATACAATATAATGAAAAAAACCTAATATATTAACAAAAAATACCATATTATTGGATCCAATTTATTTTATTAAAGGATTCACGAATTTTGTTCCACTATTAAGAATTCAAATCCCCTATTTATGGTACCCACTATCATAAAATACTTTTTCTACATTGGGACCAACATTAACTGATTGTGATGTCCTAATGAAAGGGTCATCTGTAATTAAATTTTCATTCTACTGAACATTTGTTTTTGTATACATTAGGTTTATCAACCAATGCTTGTTTGTTGGATCTGATACAATAAATAAGTTCTTGGATTTTGATTTCATTATAAATGGCTCACCTTTTTCCACTTCCATACTAAGATTCTACTTCATAAATCTCATTTCGTCAAATTTTACTCCATTTATATTGTCAGCCATTTTCAATGTAAATATAGAACCTAAATTATTGAGCAATACAACTTGTATATCTATTCGATAATGCTAAAATATGACATATTTTCCTTAATTGGATTTTAACCCTCAAACCATATATGGGAATTACTTTTACCCCAAGAATAACAACAATATTTTTACATCATATAGATGTCATCATGTTATTTTTTATAGAACATACAACCATTTATTAATAAACTAGTGTAAGATATTGCATTTCCATTCAATAATATGGATATCTGTTGATTATATAAAAAATTGAATTAATATTTTTAGATATCTCCAAATTCATTTGATATTTGAACCATACATTAAACATTTAGTAATGTGTATTTTATATCCATCATTTATCCCTTGATGTATTAAAATCTCTTATAATTTATTTATAGAATTCAATTTATGGATCAGGATCATCACCAGTTTGTAATTTTTAATGACCTCCTTAATCTCACCCTATCAAGGTAATTATAGAAACATCTCTTCAAAAAATACCATAACTCATAAGGTATTCCCTATGACTAGATATTGAGAGACTGATGCTTTCAACATATATTACCTAATTGGTACAGAATTCAATGGCCTCTTCAAATATATATTATTATATAATAGAAACTCCTGGCTGAATTCAATTATTAACATACCATTTAAAATCATAAAATATTGTTAAATGTGGTTTGTCTATATGTAAAGGATATTACCACATTGGTTAACCTCTCTGACCATGTTAAACATCATGTGGACCATTATAACCATGATTGATGGTTGGAATAACATATATAATTCATATAATATGACTGAAATCCCCCTTTTACTTGTGGGAAACATCACAGGGTCTACAAAATTGTTGTATATGTCTTTAAAAGGGAATAATAGTATAGTTAATTAATGTTATTCTTTTTAATGTTGAATGTAATAGAAAAAACCATTCTTCAACAATTTCATCAAATCATGATAGTCATGTGATTTTATCTTTGTAACATCAAATTAGTAATTGAAATGAAATTATTTATATTATATAAATACACCTGTATAAATTTTATATTATTTAGGAAATGTTCAAACTGAAATTTTTTCTATATGGGTAGAGTGTAATCTGTTGGATGATGAAAATTCCGTTTTTACCCTTCAAAGTAGAAAAATCGTCCCATATCCCCATTTCAATCATGTCCAAACTAGAATGGATTCTATGTTTTGTTTTTCACAAAACATTTAGTAAAGTGAAAAAAAATATAAATTATAATGTTTCTTCATAAATAACATCAACAAAATTAATATATTCTTCTAACATGATTTTGAAAGTATTTTAATAAATGATTTACTGAAAATAGATTCAATATTTTTTACATTTTTATATAGTTGGACACTAGTAACAGTTGATAGTGTTGTACCGTGTCCTTTATTCCCATCAAATTATATCTTCTAGTATTAGTATTTTTGTTTTTTAGGTAAAACAATTAGATGTCCTAAATACATAGTCCTTGGTGAATGTTTCAACCAAACTGTGTGTGTGTGTTTTTCACAAATGGGACACACCAATATTCAATTAATGATATATAATGATAAATTTACATAAAGAGAGAGGTCATATATCATTTCATACAACATGGACCCCAATTCGAATAATTAACTTTTACTAGCATAATAAATTGAGACAAAATTAACCAAAATAAATTTTTGATATTCAATAAATGGATCCACATATACATCAATATAACTACCCAGATACTTTGGTGAAAAATATAAAAAAAGACAACATAATATATTTTAACTTCATGCATAACCATGGAGACAATATATAATTTACCAACATGAGGGGACATGTACTATGAGTAATACACCATACATCAAAAGGATTTATTCTATTGTAGATAACACAAGTTAAATGTTTCTAGGTTCATTTTAAATTTGGGAAACTCGTAATCAATTTTCATTCACTAAAGATAATCTTATAGATACTATATGTTCCCATATTTAACTCTTGCATCTATATTACATTCATAATGTCTCATGGTTTCATGACAATAATATAGATTTCTAAACCATAGAATTATAATAATGGACTATATTAATTTTAAAGGACATGATTCATTTTTTCCATATCGATTTTTCCCACACTTTTGGAATTTAAAGAGTGATTCATGTTCCTTGAAAAAAATATGAAATCATTTAGAGAATAATATATTTTTTAGAAATTATTCCCATTGATTGTTAGATTCATTTAGCATCATTTTTTTGGAATTGTAGTCAATTTTCTTATAGAATAATATATTTTAGAAGGCCATGTAGTTCTATAAAGCTATTATCACTCCATCCACTACCAGCTTTCAAATTATATAACATCTGTAATGGTAAAAATGATGCATATTATGTACAACTGGTATACAATGATTTTTGGGAAAAATATATATATCTCCTCAAAAAACATAGGATAATCGGGAAGGCCATATTGAATTTACATTGTTCTTTATTCTATGTTAGCTATACCATCTTTTAAGAAGGAATCTATGTCAAATGAATAATAAATGTTAGTATCATCCAAATTGATGTCCACATTATGTTTTATACCTTTTAAATCCAACATTAATCGATTTGATCAATTCAATGACAAATCAATTGTTCTTCTAACCCTACCATACTAATTTATCTTGAAAAAAAATTAGAAAAAAATTGATGAATTTAGAAGGTTCATTTCCATGATATCATGAAAAAAGGATAAATTCATTAACTCCATCATCATATTCCTTAATAAAACAATATACATGCATATATTTTCAATTTTTATGCATCCTATTGGGTTCATATTTGTTTAGTATTATAGAATAAAGAAAGAAATATACATATGATATTAAGTATGAAAAGTGAAAGGATAGACTATTCTAATTAGTGATACTCACCATTAGATTATTTCATAGAAATTTATTATATTGACGAAAATGCATAATTAAATTTTAGTAAAAAATTACCCCACCTAAAATCATTATTAAATATGATAAACAATTATAAATATAATATTGGAAATTAATGAGTAATAAGAGACTTAAATATGAATATCATGAATTGTAAACTCGCATTCTATAAACTCGGAGATATATCAATGTATTGGAATAAGTGACGTAGAATACTCTTGAATTATTACATTTAAAATAAATTTTATATAGATATTATAAACCAAATATAGTATCATGAAATTTTATATCACCACACTGACCCATCCCAATCAAATTCAAGGTACTCCAACTGGATGTAAAATAAGCATTCTGTAATGGCTTAAACAAATAGGATGTTTACATAAACCATGCTAATAGTTTTCTAATTCTTTAATATGAGAATAATTTTTGTAAAATGAAAATGTGATGCATTATTTGACACAAGAACATTAATAATTATATTAATGGTTAGATGAATTATTAATGAAACTTTAATTAAAAAATTTTGGAATTGATCATAATAATTTCATAAGAAAAAATTTCATGGACTAATTGAAAGTTTTTATCAATGTGGATGACATAATATTTTGAGTTCCACGAGATAAACAATGATAATAATTTTCTACAATAATAATGACTAGTGTTAAAATAATTTTTCTTAGTGAGTTGAAATTTTCATTTGTTCAAAGCAAAATCATGGAATTTGTTGGATATTAATTTCCAATTCCATGAATGTGAGTGAATGGTTTTATAGTATCAAGAACAATGATTGAAGTCCTAAGTTAAAACCCATTTAAAATTGAATAATATTATAAAATGTTGTTGATGATATGTGAATCTATATCATTTAGTGTGGCAGTTTCATTATAATTTATCTTGTTTGGTAGTAAAAAGTTTGAAATACTATTTTTCTACATGTCATATAGCTTGGTATCAAAGTGATTCCATTGAAATACACTTTTTATAAGTTAATTAAATAATCTAAGGGGTTAAGAATCATTTTAATTTATATTTCCAAGATATAAATTATATTTTCTTATAGTGATGTATAAGTATCAAAAAATTTCATCTAAATAGAAATGGGTAATCTTGAAAGGATATTTTTTTCCAGTTATTGAGAGAGGGGGAGTATGATGATGATGAAAATTTATAATGTAGCAGGGAAAATGTACATAGAATCAAGGTAAGATCATTAATTTTTTTTATTAAAAAGTTTTAAAATAATGATGGATTAATCTAAAGTGGGAGAAAAATAAAATAGAGTTCTTTATAAGTGTAGAAGAAAAGGATAATGGATAATTGATAAATGGTATAAAAAATTTAACAATAGATATAGTTTCCATAAAAACACAAGACAACCATTTATCGAACACTCGATCAGTCCCATGATAGTGTCCAATGAACATTCCCAATCTACCTCGTGATGGAAAGAAGTCTCAAGGGATGAAAAATAAACCAGTGGTAATGATTTGACCAAAAAATAAATAAAAATAGTTGAAAAATTATTTAAATAAAAATGTCATGAAACATCCATACATAGGATTCCCATTCCATACCAGATATGTAGATTAAATAGGATATAAAAAAGTATAGTATAAATGAAATTATTTAACCTACATTAAACTACCTCACACACAAAAGTCTCAGTTTCCAATTATAAAATTTCACATGTATACAATACCATCAATAAAATATATAATGAAAAATATGTATGATTGCTTTGGGTGATCAATTTAATAAATGTAAACAAAATAAGAAAACCAACTATGCGCCATGTAACTCCATCATTCACTATTGAGTCTTGAAACATTAAAATCTACATGAGAGATTAAGAGTTAAATAAAAATTAGAAACTAAGAAAATAGGAAGGCATGCATTTCTAGTATACAATCATACAACCACAAATAATGACATCTTCAATGAAGAAATAAAAATGAAACCAAACATACAAATAAAAATCAGAACAAATACCTCACTAAGTTGAAGAAAAACTGAAACCCTCTTCTAAAACAATAATTTAAATTGAACATTAGATGTAATAAGGGATATTTGAGATGTATTACAGTTGTGATATTTGGTGTTCGATTCACAAAGGAGGGGCTTTGAGAGGGGGGGGGGGGGGGGGGCTGCTGGAATTATTTCGATATTGTGCTGAGTTCACAAATGTTAGTGGTTTTAATTATATTTGGAAACTTTAATCGGTTTTTACAAATAACCAATCCCTAATAGTCCTCTTATAAGATATTATTACATACCCACTGATAAAATAACACTTTATAAATGTTTTTTAGTCCTAATTGAGGTATATCGTTATGAGTGCTAAAAAATTGTTGATAAAATAAATCTTTATCAATGGTAAAATTGTAGCGATGATAAGGCCTCATCATTATAAATGTCAAAAAACACTGATAAAGACTTTTTTATCATCCCATTATTATTTAATAGCTGATAATAGATTTATAATTATAATTATATCTATAAAATTATAAATACATATATATACATAAAAATATATTGAATATAAGTATAGTAAATATAATCATTTCTAAATATATTTATTATATATAAATAATAAAATATTTATAATTATAGAAAAATTTAAAAAAATATTCTTATCATTATATATATTTATATAATTATACATACATACATTTAATAAATATATATAAATATAGTACATATATTCGTTATTTATATATGTTTAATGTAAATTTATTAATAAATAAATATATAATTATTTATTTATAATAACATAAATAATTTTTAAAAAATATTTATTTAATTATATTTATTAACATATAATTGTTTTAATATAGTTAATCTATAATAAAAAATATATTTATTTATAATTTTTTGTACAAATATATTTTTAACATTATAAAAGAATATCTAATCTATTGTTCATGCAGATATGTTAAAAACAACTGAAATTGATGAAATAATGAATAATTAAAATTTAATAATAATGAAAAAATTGATAAGTTTTAGGGTAGTGTGTTGTATATATAAATGAACAAATTATGTAAATGGGAAATCAATATATAAAAATTTGATAAATGTTAAATTGAAAAATCAAACGCCATTCAATTATATGTTGAGTAATATTTCATTAGTCAATAATTTTAACTCTTATTAATTTGTAATTATAAACTAGTTTTCAATTAATATATGGCTATTTAATGTAAAACGAATAAATAATTTGAAATATATAAATCATATTTATATAAATTAATATATATCTATATATTTAATATATTTTATTTAATAAAATTAATTATCATAATTATCTTATTAATAAAATGTTTGATATTTAAATATGTATAATCAATTTTTTTATTTTTATTAATAATTATTAAATTGATAAAATATGTACTATTTTTTTAATGAAGACATTTCATATTTTTAATTTATATAATTTTTTATTTTTTTTAATTCAGACCATTATCAATGAAAAAAAGGATATTTTTATAGAAACATTTATCCTTGATAAAATTAAAGCACTAATAATGGGAATCATTATCATCACTAAAAATAATGCATTGATAATGGGTACCCATTATCATTGATAAAATTGATGTTTTGATAATGAATACCATTTTTAGAACAAAAATTAAAGGGATGATAGTGGTTCACATTATTAGTCCTAAAAATGATGTGTTGATAATGTTTCCCTTTATCAATGCTGAAATAACTAAGGATAAAATGTTAAATTTATCTATGATTTCCTTAGCAGTGATTAATATACCAGTTATCAGTATTTTTCTCTAGCATTGATAAATATAATCATAGTTATTTGTGGGATTGGTTATAGTGAAATATATTTATGTGTGTGTGTGTGTTAGTTTGTTTTTGTGTTATAGTGTTAATTTGTCCTTGTGTGTGTATTTTTGGGATATATAATTGGAATTATAAAACATGAAAATTTATTTTTATAAATTGATGATATTAAAAGAAAATATAAATTTTTCAAAAGACTTAGATATAAAAATTCCTTTCCTAATATCACAAGGAATAAGTATACAAGAAAGAACGAAATAACATAAATAATAACATACCTTATGTTGAGCTTATATTCATCCAATGAGGATGAGGGTGATCAATTTAAATATACTAATATATTCTGACAACTATTATTCATCCACCTAATATTAATTATCTGATCACTTGGGATGGTTTCTTCATATATTCTTATGAACTACTCAAATCTTGTAACAATTTCCGAAAGTTAAAAAAGAACTCAGATTAAAAAATGATTAACATTCATATACCACATCTGATATATATATCAATGAATCCTTGATACTCATTTTATAAAACATTTTCATTTAATTAATAACCTCATAGACATAGAATTTTTCAAAAAATCATGGTTGAAAACATTTTATTCTATATATATATATATATCTATGAACCCTCTAATGATCATTAAACTCATTAATTATTCAACATAATTGTTAGAAATCAATAAAAAAAACATCAAATTATGGGTATACAGATGTTAGTGATATCATATGTAAAATTATCAATTTTTGGTAAAATAACTCATTTTAATAATAATTTATTATTATTTTAATTTTAAATTTTAATTTGTAATGTAGGATAACATAATGAATTTTTCAAAGGCTTTACATAAGATCTAAATCCAATTTAGAATCGATGAATACTCTCTATAATTTTATCAGAGTTATGCTGTGAGTCAACGAGATATTTCAAGACACTTAGGGCCTCCATAATGATATTATAAAAATTTAAAATCTATTATGTCACATAGATGATGTTATGTTAAATATTTCATTATCTATCAAAAGGCATCATAGATGAATAATTAGATTAAACAGTAAAATATAGAACACAGGTTTTACACAATGCACGATATAATATTTTTTGACATCAAGTGTTTGGTTGGGTCACACATGAGGGTAAATATATTATATTAAACATATTTTTTTTTGTAAAAAATATAATATCACCCAAATGGTGCCTTGTATATAAAATTTGATTCCATTTTATGTTTGGAATGTGGATTTTACCCAAGTTGCGACATAACCCCTATAAATGTTAGGTGTTTGGTGACAATTCATGTGAGGGTAATCTATTTTACATCTTATTATTATTATATTATTATTCTATGTATAATTTTGTTCCCATGTTTTCCATAACAAATCCTTCATTTTTGAGAGAAATTTTATACCATAAGATTTTATTTCTATATAATTTGAAATAATAAATCCAAAAAATTTATTAACTAGGTGAGTTAATTTATCTGTATCTTATTATTGGGTAAATAACGTATTAAAAATAGATATTGATTTGGTTTTATGAATTTATATTCACTTACACATCTGTGGGGTTATAAATATCTTATCCATTCATTTGTTTTTGGACCATTAGAGATGAAAAACTTGTCTATAGTGGGGGTGGTTGATTTGAATATTTGAATACAAAAACATCAGAGTTTATAGAAAAAAAATTGTCTAGTTCATGTAGTGTTTTAGAGATATAGTTCATAAGAAATAAATAATTAAAAACACAAGTATTTATAGTAGTTCAGATAAATAAATATCCAATTCCACTCTTCAACATCAATAACACATCTAGATGATTTATAAACACATAGAAAATCGATTTTAGAGGTGTGAAAAACATTTTATAGACACAATATTTTAAATAACATGAAGTGTCAGATTATGCCTGTTATAAGAGACCAACCTAGTAACTTCACCAGACTATTGATCAAGAGTCACAACCTAGGTTTAAATTAAGGTAGTTCTAGAAACAAACTATTTCAAGACAATATTTTTATTGGGAAAATTATGAAACATACTAAAATAAATTACATATAGATGGAATATTTTTACAAGAAGAAAAAAATATTAGAAACATAATATGATATGAAATATAATAGATGAATATTTCCAATGACAATTTATCACATGGAATGGAAATATTATAAAATTTTATTTCCTTATGTGATCATATGCAGAGTACTGGGGTCACATATGTTCATGAAAATTTTATAGAATCAATAATATGTGGAAGGTGTATCGAAATTTACTTTTTCTAATGATCTTTACATGTTTATGTTTTTATTCCTAGATGATATATCCCAAATCATTATGAAAAGATAATATTGGAGCAGTGGGTCTATGTCCAATATCATCATGAAACATATAAGAAAATAAAAAAAATTACATGACAACTACTATTTTTGGTTAAATCATCTCTAAATAAACACTTTTAAAATTGATATTTATATTTCTTCATGGAATATTGTTATAAAACAATTAATATATTATGTAATAAAATTGTGAAAAATAAAATATTATATATCAATTGAAATAAAATTATAATATAATTGAATATAAAGATAAGATAATGTTGTACAACTAGAGCATTACATGACTTTTAAACTGCAATAATATGTGTATATAAATAAATTCTTTAATTAATTTTCACTCACGATATAATATTAAATAAACATAAAATAATTAAAACCATTATGAATGAAATTAATATAATAAAAAATTTCACAATAATGAATAAATAATTTATACACATCATTTTAACAAATAGTGGATAGTTGTTCTATAATTATTATAGAGAATATTGGATTGTTTTTTATATAGCTGAAAACATAGGGCATTTTATTTTTTGTTCTAATAATATATATAGAGAGAAATGGTTTTTTGGTTACCATTAAACATGTATGAAATAAATAATAATATCTGACTAAAGAAAAACAAATTCCATGCTACTAAGAGACCAAAGTCTTTAGGAGATGTATTAAAAAAATATACATAATTGGATGTTAAATGTTGAATCATTATCTACCATTGGAGATATATAATATTGACTCACTAAAAATACTATAGATGATATGATGTGTATATATATAATATGTTTATAAGAAAACTAAAAATAAGAATAAAAACTATTTTACATGATTGATGATGATGAAGAGCTCATGTGGGAGCTTAAAAATGATAGTTTTCGATATATGTAAAAATTATAAAATGAAATTATACATGTTGGGTAAATATGAACAACCATTGATGAAGAACCATTGGTGAAAAATAGATAATGGTTGATTTCCCATAGTGTGTAAAAATCAATCACCATGGATTTCCAATAGTGAGTAAAAATGACTCATCTTCAACATTTGATGGTGCATCATGACTCCTAGTTGGTTTTTGATTATGGCTCATGTGTAAATGTTGGTGATGGAAGGTGTCTCATGACATATTATTATTGTCTGATGGTAGATCATGACTCCCATATTGATATGTTGAATGGTGAATCATCACTCAAAATAGAAATTGAATGGTGGATAAAATGATCCATCATGAAGAAAAACAATATCACCATCGATCATCTATAAAAAGTGGCATATTACTAGTTGAATTTTTAGATGATTAAAGTACAAAAATAAAAAAATAATAAGAAAGGGATGATGATATTACTATTAAAATACAAGAAATGATTACAATTAAAAACAATAGATAAGATATGAGTGATATTAGATAGCATGTTCTTTAAAATAAGAATATAAGAAGGAGGACTCATCAGAGACTATGTTTTATATATAATTGATATGTATAACAAAGAAAAGCTATAAAGGTGAATTAAATTTGAACATTAAGACAGTTGAGTTTAAAAATAATATTAGTTGATCCAAATGAGATATGATGGTTTGAAAATAACTGATCTAATTGGAATATAAAAGGCCACATCCTTAATCATTACCTAATTTGGAGTTGTGTAATGAATACACATTGAATATGTTTTTAGGTTTAGTGTTTATGAGAAATCAGTTTTAAAAATTACAAAAAAACACAATAATTAAAAAAAGAAAAATATTCTCTATATCTGTTTTCATCATAATCTAAAATATTTTAAAATAACTCCTGATTTTTTATTCATGATAACAATATTCATAAAATTACTCTTTCTATATTTCATTCTCTTATAAATCATTATACCATTTGGAAAAACAATTTAAAAACATGGGATGAGCATAAAAACTCAGTAAGGAATATAAAATAAGTTATAATACTGTTATTCCATTAATACATTGACCACATGAATTTTATATTAAAAATAATAACTTTAAACCATAAAATATATACTCATTAACATACCTTACGATATCATAGGATTTGTGAAAAAATATCCATAAATTATAAACCATAAATTTACCCTATGGAATCCTTGTCATACCAACATTGAAGCTTTCTAACCAGCATAGGGAGTATCCTTCGTGGTATCATTTAGAATACCCATGAAGTATATTCCTTATAACTATTAAGAGAAACCTTATCATTTAACTTACTCTTATTACTGTTGGGAAATAACCCCTCAAGGTAACATTGCATCATTATTGGGTTGATTGTGTTTGTTGACAAAGTAAGTTTCAGTGGTGAATTTTCATGTTCCAAAGATTTTTTTGATAATACATGTTGAAAAAGAACCATAAAAAGGAACAGATGGTCTGGAGGTTGTACAAAAAGAACAAATACTAGGTCGCCGTGTTTCCTAGAAAAATGATGATGGTGAAGATAGGATTGATGGATTAGATTTCTCAAAGACCAGAAAAATGATGATGGTGATGCTTCATGATTAAGTCAACCTTTCCGAACGGCAGAGTTTAAGAGCATTGCAGCAGTGAAGGTCAATGTGCATGGATCTTCACAGCTTGCTGGTATAGATTCTGTGGTGAAGGTGTGAAGTAAATGACAGAATTCTCCGTGATTATGATGAGCTCTGCGATTAAGAAATTTGACGTTGCGCTTCGTGATTTTGGGATAATTTCATTGGGATCTTCAGAGATTCACGATTAGTGATGATGAAACATTGACTTCATGTAGAAGCTTCTATGTTTAGTGGAATCTCCTATAAATAGACCTCGACCCCCTCGAGAGAAGAAGAGAGCGTTTTGGATGAAAATATTTTTCTCTCGGCTCGCGAAGGTGGTTTGTGAAGACAGTGTGCTTTACGAAATAAGAGCTTTTCGGTGGCTATTATAGCCCCGTGAAAGTCACGTGATCCAAGTAGTCTCCCTGATCTTCGTGTGGTATGTTTCTCTACAACTACTTGAGCATCATGAGAGTGCTTCACAAGTGTGCTTCGAGAAAATGTAAGAGCTTCGTGAAGGCTTGTTTGAGCTTCGCAAAATGAGGGCCTCGCGAAGTAGGGTGAATTGTGAAGGATTTTACAGCGGAATTTTTCAGTGTTCATAGGAATAAGGGTATTAATTAGTGGATAAAAGTCAGACATTAAGAGAGCATCTAGAAATAGTTTAGGATGCATGTATTCATGAAAATGAAGAGACCAATAGGTCTATAAGCTATCAGTGGATCCCTTCCATGTGCAGTGAACAATGGAAGAGGAAGAATGTTATCCTTCATACCAGCAGTGAGCAAGTGGGGGAGAAACTGGAAGTATCCCTTTGGGAAAGCATTGAGCTGACCCTAAATATTGTAAAGGCATTGATCCTGGGAATATAAGTGATATAGCTGAACATTATTGGCAGTGAGCTTTAGTGGATATGGTACAGTGGCACATCGTCATGGTATGCTCCATGGATGTATCCTAGTGACGGTGAACCAAGTAAAAATATCTGTGTTTTCTTTCCTACTTCCCTATATTGCATTCAAAGCATCTTCATCAGATAAATAATAAAAGAAGTTATCATAATAAACACAGAAGTGAAAACAAAGTGACTTTTATAATAAAGAGGATAAGATCCTATGGGGTAGGAAGAATTTAAAAAATAATATCCATACCCTGATTCACCACCCCCTATCAGGGTATATATGATCCTTTTGGTCCTAACAACTACCTAATTCATTACAGTGATGTCATGATCTCACTCACCATTGGATTTTTATAGAACCACCAATATTCCTAAATAATTCTCAAGAACCATAACCTAATCATAACACATTATCATTATTAGAGGAATAATAACTTTTACACATTGTAATAAAAAGATATGATTTCAATATGTTAACATAATAAATACCTCAAGAAAACCATTTTCAATACTAAAATACATGAAATTGTAATATGTTATTTATTGTCATTTAAAAACACTAGTCTTATAGAAAAATCAAAATATAAAATATTTTTCATGGAGGTGGAAAATTCATTATCACAATGTACTATAAAAAAATACATTTTTTATTTTAGTAAAATGCATCGTAAAAAAATATTACATTAGAAAACATTTGAATGAAATTAAAATTCAATGGGGATAATAATAAACCTTATAAAATTAAGCTAGAGTATTTTATCAAAATATACCTTAATTAAAGCAGAATGATATGTAGTCCCTTACCTCAAGTCTGAATCAAATTGTACATTATTTATCTTCCCCAATAATAAACACAAGATTATTTATACTTTCCTAGTATACTTATTCCTATTCAGTATTTTTTTAAATCCCTTATTACCATGTTGGGACAATTAAATAATGATTTAATCTCACATCAGATGGTTTGTCGATATTCAGTACATGATTCAAAAATGAAATTGTTACAATGTCAATAGTTACTGTGGTCATAAGTAATTCACCAAACTAATAATACTAGTTAAATTATTATCATTTTTATATATAAATAATAAATTTTAAGAAAACCAATATTTGTTGTTATGAAAAATGAACAATGTTATAATCTATGAGACTATAAGTTGTACATATTCATGTGTGACATTTACAATTTTTCATTGATAGTTATGGACACTAGATAAGTATTATTTTATTTTTCTAGACTTAACATAACATAATTAATATAATATCAATCACATAAATATTATTATATATATCAAAAAAGTGATATAATGAATAAAACTAACACACATCATTTTGTGGTGGGGATAGTTCCTACGTACACATGAATGATGTTGTCATCTATATCCACTTGTAAAGAAAGAAATTAAGTGATATATTATTATCATAGAATGATTGATATGACTGTGGTATCAAATATTAACACTAATTACATTATTATAACTATTCAAGATAGATGGTTATGAAATATTAATTAGATTTGTTTGTGGAGGAGATAGTTCACAGGTACTAACAAATAGTTAATTCCATTCCAATTTAATAGAAGGGGAGATGAATTTAGGTGATGATATTGTCATGATGAAAACTCAATATATTTATTAAATTGTATTTATTATTTTATTTAGGATGAAAGTTATTTTATGAATGTGGAATAAGAAATAAAATAAGAATACTTTAATAAAAGATAACCCTTCCTCTATTTATTATCTTTGAAGACCACCATCACACCTCTACGAATTATTTTTTCCCAAAATAAGGACTGTTGAATGTGGGGATATATTCTATGAATTTTTTTGGGAGGATATTGGATGAAAAAAAGATTTTTTTGTGTGAGTTGGATAGATGAATGCGTACCTTTTTATAGTAGAGGGGTGGAGCACAATTTAGATAATTAAATTTATAAAATTAAATAAATCCAATCTCGATTCTAAATGGGTTAAAACTAATTTATATATAATATTGTATGAGTAAGGGTCTAAATGAAATCATCTAATGAATATTTATAATATTTTGTTAGTTTTTTAATCTTTGTCTTTTTTGAACCCCTATTAAATCTTATCATTTTATCAAGTAATTTATACTTAAAGAGTTCAAAAAATACCAAATTATGCAAAAATTATGATTAATGAGTATGTAATGACTATTATATAGTAGAATAATCTTTTTTAATATAATATTTTTATAAATTTTATTTCATTTAATTAAATAGTTTTTATTTTAAAATATAAATTATGTTAATTTTGACACTATTCATTACATGACTTTTTTAAAATATCGTAACTTGATTTCATTGAAAATACAAAAATATATAAATTCTAAAATGAAATAATTATCCAAAAAAACCATGTAAGACGTCAGATATTAAATAATATATTAATTTTTATATAATTAATATCATTTATTTGTTGTATCATTCAATAATTAAATTAGTGCATCATCATTATGTGAAAATTATATTTAATTATTTAATTGATAAAAATAAAAAATTAATTACCATGTTATAGGTAGTATTTTTCACTTTCTATATACTATTCATATTCATTTATATCACTTACCAAACAACATGTAAAATTTATTTAAGAAAGAAGAGAAACAATTATGACACATTTTCCATTACATTAAAATAATTGTTATTAATGTCATAATCAAAACCATGTTGCTTGAAATGATAAAAATTTTGGCTAAAGGATGGTATTAGTTTTTAATAAAATATCCAATAATACTTGGATAGGTGCTAGAATAATATTATAATTTTGTAATGTTAATTTTACTTTTAATTACCCAATTTACCCCTAACTGTGGTAAATAAAATAATAAAATAATTTTACAATAAATATTATTTTGATCTGATTAGAAAAAAAATCATAATGACTAAATCAATTTATTTATATTTTTTAATATTCAACTTACAAAATTTTTTAAATTATATTTAACACTAATTTCATTATTGGATTTAAGAAACATGCTTTTTATGTAAAACGTTCAAAAGTTCAAATAGTTTATCCATTTAATTTTAATATGAAAAATAATCTAATGAACATTGGATAAAAACATAAAAAATCATCTATATTTTTCTTATAACCATTTAAAAGTAATATCTAACAATATAAATAAATTAGATGAAAAATTAATTTTGAATTAAAATGCAGAATTTTTCACTATTCATAATATATGTATGTTATGAGAATAATAAAAAATAGTTCTCCATAATAAATTTTCATTCCCCGATTCCATGGAATAATATTATTTTCTCATATAAAACCTATAAAAGTGTCATAACATGAATTAAAATCGTTTCTCTATTAAAACCGATCAAACTACATTTTTTTGAAAAAATATTTATTTTTTCTGAAAATTTGAACATTATATTATATTTTGTGTAAGAAACATATAAATTTAATTTTAAACTATAAATTGAATAAATTAAAAATATATCTAATTAATAAGAACCACTATGAGTAGTTTTATTATTTTATAAGACACACTAGTGCACATTTAAATAGTCTTTCAGTTAAATGAATGATTTTATTTTAAAAAGGGTTTTATATTCATTTAGAATTAATTGGTCACTAGTGAATTATATTTAAACGTATAAAAAATATTTTAATAAATCAACTGAGATAATTAATTTCTTCAAATTAAACAAATAGTTGATAACTATAACTTGACATGATAATATTATTAATATATTATTTTTTGGTTTTACCCAGTCTTGTGTACAACATATGATTTTGGAGAAACCCATTATTGTATGTCATGTACACTATCAAACATAGATCCCCTTTAAGGTAATATAAAAATATATTTTAAAATTTTATTAGATATGTTAATATATTATTCTATAATTTCTTGGGATGTTACATCCTTCCACCCTTTGAAAATTATATTCTCAAAGTTTTAATGTTTGGAATGGTTATTAGGGTTTTAATTTCATAAATTACATCATCAAAATCCCTTATTAAAAAATTGTAAATAAGGTTTCCAAATCAAAAGAATGAATTTGAATTACATATGTCACCTAATATAACACATAATAGGATTCCATGTAGTAAAACATTGATACTGAAGAAAAATTGGCCACCATGTTATGATGATGATTAATATAAAACATGATCATGAGAATGGTAACAATAAAAAAACATAAATTTTATATTTTCTAAATAGTATTTGATATCATATTATAAAATTGAAATGGATAAAATAAATTTTATGATCATTTTAATAGAGTTGTGGAATTATTTTACTACATAGATTAAGAACATAAGGAAATAAACTTACTTGAAATATAGAGTAATATTCTTTAATCAAATTATAAAACAGAATCATTATTTTCTCGAAATGATGAGAATTTATTGTGACATTTTAACTATCGAGTAAACATCTAGAGAATCAAATAATCCATAAAAGTTTAACTACCCTCCAATCCTATCTTGAAACATTGACCAATACAAAAAAGTTAGGATAAAATAATACAATTCCACAAATATAAAAAACATTAAAAGGTTAATGACTACTTTTAATATCCAAATTTCAAGAGCAATACCCAAAGCCCCACATTTCCCATTAATCAATAAATTTCATTAATATTAATCAAAAAAATATTATAAATATAATTAAATCCCCAAACAAATCGTAAGTATTTAACCAAATAATCATCCGTAATAGGCTTTAACATTGAACAATAAATAACACCAAGAACTCTTAATGTCTCATACCAAATATACAATTTCCAAAATCACATATTCTCTAATTTGGATTAATAAATACCATAAATAACCCAAATCACCTTAAGTCGACAATAAATAAAATAGTTTCTTACAAAATAAAAATCAACCATTAATACATAAAGAATTTTCGAGAGTATTCTATTTTCCTAAGGAATATAGGGTTCTATAAACAGTAAATGTCTTCCTAAATAACCATAATCACTTAATCCCCAAATAATTTTCCAATACCAATGATACATAATTCATATAATATATGTTACCAAAATCAACTTATTCTTATTCTGTCTACTCATTTTACGGAAAATGAAATGTTATAATAATCAAGAACTTCTTGTAGGCTAGTGGTATGTGGGAAATCTATGTTGCGCTTCATTAGTGTGTTCGATTTCTAAATCCTTGTCTTACGCAGTGGGTTGTCACCCATCTAGTAGGATGTACATGTCCTAAAATTATATAATTTTATTACAATTCATTAAGGGGATAAAATCCTCAAAAACAACCATAACATGTTTTATCTTATAATTTTATCTCAATCATTTCATTTTGAACCCCAAAATGTAATAACACATAATTAACACAATATAAAAGATATATTAAACCATAATGGTTATCTATACCATTATAATTATGTCCAGAAAATAAAATATAATTCTTTGTTAAATAAAAATTTCACATAACAATCCTAGGGTTACACATACAATGAAATGTCTTCCAATGTAATCCCATAACCAAACGAGCACTAATACTTTTATGAATTTCATCATAATACAGTCTACCATAACTATTGAATACATTATATATAAACATTTAAATAATTCAGAATTATATGTGATCCTTTTTAAATGATTTTTTAAATTATTCCTTAATACTTATTTATTAGAAACAGAAATACGAATCATTTCATAATATTCAAAAATTTCCAAACATAAAATTTGAAATAATATAAAACATCCATGGAATATTTTTAGTTTCCTCATTTACAATTAGAATGTTATTATATATTCCTAAACCTATATTTTTATGGTTATCATTATCACATTACTGATCCTTCTTAATATTATATTTATTTTCATAAATACCATATTCCCCAAATTTAAAAAATTCAATTCATAACTTAGAAATAAATTCATTTCCTTTCTTGGAGTAAACTAAATGATTTTTTTACCATGGAAGGTTAAAGATTTTTGTCTATCATTACCACGTCTATAATATCTTCCCATCCCATTAAAACATTTTCCTAAGTGTTTCATTCCTCATAATCGGCACATATGTTATTGAATATACATGCCTTTATGATTGTTACATAAACATCCACATGGAATCTTTTTTATAATACATTACGAATTTGAAAACACACTATGGTTAGAGTGGTTAATCATTACTCTTGATATTTGGTATAGAATACACAATAGAGTACTCATTGGAGATCCTATTTCATTCAATTACTTATATAGATAACCACGACATTTTCATTCACATCCATTATTAGATTGGTTGTTGTTAGAATCATCCATTTACTAAAACAAAAAATGTTATAGTTAGTATATCAATAAAATTAAAATATAATATCAATTGAGTATTATAAACACTAATATATATATATTCATGTTATCTAAAACTCATTAAACATATCTCAAATTACTATGACTCTTTCTATTATTCTAGTAATTTTTGTTATATATAACATGTTACTTCTTAAATATCTCTATAATGTGTAATGTATTCTAAACTATCATCATAAACCAATTATAAAGTCTCATACATAAACATTAAATAATATTGAGTTATGACATGAAATGAAATTTCAGTTCTTTTTAGGTTTACAATTTCAATAAATTAGAAAATAACTATTACATAAGAACATGAACATTATGAAGTAGAAAATCAAACTTAATATGAGTTTTGTTCATAATATAAAATAAATCATGATTTATTGTTATGGAAAAAATAATGATAACAATCCTCTTGAATTCATCCTTTATCTTACCGAATTTTATACACTATGGAAATTTTTTTTAAAAATGTTGGATGTGGAAAAAAATAATAGTAAGGAATATACAATATGTAAATAAACCATTAGTCCATGAATATTTTAAACTCATGAATTTTTTTTTAAAAAATAATCATTTTCACCCATAAAATATAAACTCTATAACGTACCTCATGAAATAATAATATTAATGAAAACATTTATATAATCAAAAATCATTAAGGTAAATTTTTGAATTCATATCATACATACATTGTTGCTTTCACAACAATTTATAGAGTTATAATCATGTTTACATTTGGATTTCCCATCATAGTATATTCCTTAAAAACTTATGTGAATCTATATAGATTAACTCAGTATAATTACCCAATTAATTTGAGATATATCATATTCTTACCCACTATATTTTTATCATGAAACCACATTTATATACAAATAATTCCCTTGAATCATAACATAATCACGCCACATTAAAAACATAAAGGAAAAAAATTTCAAATTGCAATCAAAATATAGAATTTCAAGAAAATTACATAATAATTCCCTTAGAAAAGAATTTTAAATAATAAAATTTTGTAATTGGTAATATGATATTTATAATTCATTTAAAAACATTAAGGTATATAAAGGAATCCAAATATCAAATAATGGTCATGGCAGTTGAAAAGTAATTATCACGACAAAGGATAAAAACATTAATTTTAGTCATTGAATAAAAAGAATCAAAGATTATGATTCCTTTAGAAAACCATTTAATTAAATTATAATTCCAAGGATATAATTATACATGGTATAAATGATGGTGGCTTATATTATCAAAATATGCCTCGTTAATGGAGATTGAGAAGAAGTCCCTTACATCGAGTCTGAAACATCCCGTACCTTATTTATCATAAGGAATAATAAATTTATGATTATTTATACATCCTTGAGAATATTTTCCTGTTAATTATTAATTTTATATCACTTATTACATTGTAATAAAAATTACCAAATTATTTAAGTTCACGTGAAACATTTTGTAGATATTCAGTACTTGAGTTTTAAATGTAATTTGTATGATGTTAATAGTTCATTTTGTCATAATTATTTCATACCTATAATAAAATTCATAAAAATATTATATTTTTTAGAAATAAATTATTCGTTTAAAAAATCAATGATGTGTGGTTATGAAAAACAAACAATGTAATAGTCATGGAGATGGTAAACCATAAATACCCATGAGTAAAATTTTCTATTTTAATTGATCATTATAGAAATAAATTATGTTTTATATTAGCTATAAAAAGTAATCATTACATCATTAATATGATGATAATAATTTATATATACTATATATATAATACAATTGATTTAATGTATAAAAGCGAGTCGCACTAATTTGTGGAGGTGATAGTTTACACGTACGCGTGATGAATTCTATATTTTTTATGAACTTGGAACGTAAGAATATAATTGACATGTTATTATCATATAATTATTTATATGTCATGGATATAAAATATTAAAATTAATTCTATTATTATAACATTTAATTAGATACATTTATAAAAAGAGAATTAGATTGGTTTGTGGATGTGATAGTTTACACGTTCGGAAGAGCGATTAATTCATTTCCCAAATAAGGGAAGTGGTGATGGATATAGATTATGATATTATTATGATGATATATTATTATATTTAGGACATTTTCATTTATTATTTCTTCTAGGAAGAATAATATTTGATGGAAGTGGAAGAAGAAAAAAAATAGAATTATATAATTAAAATTATACCTCTTCTTCAATTAATCAGCTCTAAAGAACACTCAACCTCTCTAAGGTGGATGTTTTTCCTATTATATGGACTCAATTATGTGGTTATGATATCTTGGAAAGGTTTTTGTTAGAGATTTACCAAAAATAATTGTTTTAAAGTGTCCATAATAGAGAATAATAGATTCCTTTTTATAGGAGAGGGGAAGGGAACCCTTGAAATATTAAAAATATTAAATTAATATAAACAAAATTTCTATTAAAAATTGTCCAAAATAATTTTTCTAATATAGAAGTATTATGGGAATAAATATAATAATCTATGCAATATTAGACATTTTTTTATTTTCTTAATTCTTATCATTTTGTTTAACCAATTTTATCTCTTACTATTTTACTGAATAATTTACACATAGAGGGTAAAACTATTTTCCAAATCTTTTCAAGCATACATTGAATGAGTTAATAATAAATTTTTTATATATATCTCAAATTTTTTAAAAAATAATATTTTTTTAGTTAATTTATATTATATAAAAAATTATTTTTTATTTTAAAATACGAATTATGTTAATTTTTTCACTATTCATTACATGTAATTTTTAAAATATCATTACAACTTGATTCCTTAAAAAAATAACACAATACCATAATTTAATATTCTTCAAATAAATTCCGGTTTGACGTAAAATATTTCTAATTATATTTATTTTATTAGTATTAATATCATTTATATGATTCATTCTTTAATAAATCTATTACTCAAACTTTTTTTTGTCAAAAAGAAAATTAATTATTTAATTATTACATATATAAATTATGTAACAAGTTATATATAATCATTTTATCATTATAAGGACTACTCATATTTGAATATATAACTTTTATAACCCGAAATTAAAATTGTTTTAGTAAGAAGATTCTTATTTATGAAATATTTGCCTTTATTTTAAGTAAAATTACATAAATTTAACAATCACACCGAAGTAGCTTCCAAAGTGAACCATTTACACCCAAGGATGTTCATGTCAGATAATATATCATCAAATAATATTATGTTATGTGTTAGGGAAATTTAATGATTTAATAATATAAATTTTACCTTTAATTGCCGTATTTAGATATATTTGTGGTAAATAAAATATTAATGTTTTTATTCATGAAAAATTATTTTGACACTATTCGGACAAAATATTCCTACTATGAACAACCATTTATGTACATTTTTTAAAATTAATCTCATTGAAGTGGTTAAATTAGGTTTAATTGTAATCTCATCGATGGATCATGAAAAAAAAATTAATGTGAAACATTCCAAAGTTGACATTGATTTTATATTTAATTTTAATCTATAAACAAAATCCAATTAACTACATTGGATTAACTGATGAAAATAAAATTTAATTATTCCACATAAAATTAAAAATATAATGTAATAATATAATTATTTTAAATGAAAATGTAGATTTAAAATAAAATACAGTATTTTTCACTAATCATTAAAATAATAATGTTATTAGAAAAATATGAAAATTTTGTACAAAAAAATATTGATTTACTTAATAAATATAAGAATCATAATATGTCAAATATAACTTATAAAACATTAAAAATATAGTTTTAAAATGAGTTCTCTGTCAAATGGATTAAAAAAAACTATTTTTTTGAGAATTGATTATTTTATCTGAAAAATTGACTTTGATCTTATATCATTTCTAGAAAAAGGGTAATTCTAATTATAGTCATTAAATATAAAATTTTGAATATATATTTAATTAATAAAATCCACCAATATTCATTTTATTGTGTTATTAAACACACTCTTGCACATTTTTGTTTTTTTGAAAAACATTTCGGTTTCATTAAAAAAGTTGAATCTCCAAGAGTATAATTTTTGAGGCCTACACACCTTGAAACCCCAATCATCAGGAAGTTGTAATCTAAAGAATCCCCATCTGGGAAGAATATATTTCTAGCTGAGATAACAGTGCATCAAATGCAGTAAATTTATGATAAGCGATTGTTTGATAGGGTGAAATGTTTCTTTTTGATTAGAATGGGTTCTACATTAAATTATAATTAATTAGGTTCCAAATAATTATATATACTTGCATAAAAACTATTTATATAATTCACTTAATAACATTAATTTCCTCCAATATAATGGATAAGAAATAAATACTACTTAAAATTACAATATTAGAAATATATTATTATTTTTTATAACGTCGTCTAGTATACAATGTAAGATTTCCGAGAAACGCATTATTGTGCATCAGGTATGATATCAAACATATAATTTTTAAAGATAAAATTAAAATCTAACTCATAAATATTAATAAATATGAAAATATATTATCCTAAAATTCCATGGGATGTTACATAAAGAATATTTATGAATGTTTAATGTTCAATGAACAATGAAATAAGAACGTTGTCCCACGTCAGATTGGAGGAACTAAGTATGAGGGGAATCAGTATTGATACCGAGTTTGAGCTAGATGCCTGATGATCAGAATGGATTACACAATGCACACACATGCCTTCAACCTAGTGGGAAAATAATTCGAACCCATTCTCTTAGTAGGCATGCTACATCGGCCTTACACCCATGCCAACATATATTGAGAGTTCACTATGCACTCGTTTTACTCTAACCTCCTTGAAGGTAGCATGTGGTGTGCTTTCTCAGGGGGTTGGACCAATGGTTTTACTAGGTGGTTGATTCTTATCAATAGTGGCTCAGAATGATGTCCATGATTTTTTATCATTTCTAAAAAAATATTAAACATATGTAAATAAAATATAAAAACTGTAAGACATTTAAGTCAATTAATGTGTTTAAAATCATGTCATAAAAAATGATTAACTATTATTATAACTCTGTAATAAAAAATTATTAATTAATTTAAACGTGTGATCATTTAATAAATTTCTAATATAGTGTATTTAAACAATACAAATAACAGTTCTAAATAATTATAACCACTTTGAGATATTAATTGAAACCCACTTTTTAAAAATTTTATAAAAATTATTTACTATTTAATAAAAATATTTACTTTTTGAAATGTTTTCAAAATGTATATTGTAATTTAAAAAAAATTACTCTATTTTAATAAAAATTAACTAATAAAAATTAAGAGAGTATAATTTTTATAATGATAGTAGAATTAATACCCTGTTAATTTTTTACAAATTATAATTAGAAATATTATGAAAAAATTATCATATTACAGTAGGGAATATTTTTATCAAAACATCAAATTTAAAAAATAATTAAAAAGCTAATCTTTTACCACATTGTGTTTAAAAACCACAACAGAAAACTGTTATACTCAATGAAAAAAAAATTATATTCAATTAATAGATAAATAAAACCATATTCATCCAGAAAATAAAATTTAGTAATATTTATGGGATATAAAAAACAAAGTACCCCTAAATTAAAGCATACAAAATTTGACTAAAAAATAATCCCAAAAATAAAAATTAAATATCAAAATTGTTTATTATAATTTAATGAAATAAGATAATTTATCAAATTATTTGAAATGTTAAAAATAAATGATTTAGTCCAATTTTTTTTTTCATAATTTAGACACTTTGAATAAATTACCCCAATCAGAATTAAATCAATTTTAGAACGAATTGATTATTTAAAACAATTTAGAATTCCAAATAGTTTTTAACTATAAATTATAAAAAACTAAATTACATAGCACACATGATATTTGGAAGAGAATACAGGTCTTCCCAATATAAGATATTGAAAAATCATTTCAAGGAGACTAATGAATTTGATGTTTTCATTAGCTAGTTTTTTAACAACTTATATAAAACAAACAAACAAGTATATTATTTCACTTAATAAAATATGGTTAATTCCCCCTAATTAATTAATATTTAATGATTGAAAATATATAATATTAAATCATATTTTTGGAAAGTTAAACATATAGTCATCATATTCTACACAGAAATATTATCTATGTAATCTACAACAATTTTAAATTTAAAATAATACATCGAGGGAAATTGATGTACATTACATGAATTAGAAATAAAAAATTATCAAATATAAATTAGATATTTTGTATTATAGAATATAAAATAATATTATAATAGATAGTATTCATGATATTTTAGAAAACTTATATGCTCAATATGAAAGTTTTAGGTCAAATTGGATTTGATTGACATCCTATTATTTCCCATGTGGTCATAAATTCATAATAATTCACCGAAGGAAAGTCGTCCAAAATAAATTTCAATGATTTGCTTCCTAGTTAATTTGATGTAAAATTAAATAATGTACTTCTAGGTTAACTGAAATATAAATTGAATTTCATTGAGAATTTATTGACATAATTCAACATTATTTTACAAGTAAATTATGTTAAAGTAGAAATTTATCATTTTGAACTTCTAATGCAAATTTTTCATATTTATGTTGTTGAAAATATATTCTATACAAAATAATTCTTATTAATATTTGGATTTATAATTTCATCATTTTGTCATTTTTATCATTACCATTGAAAAAATAAAATAAATATTCTTTAATAATAAGAGCATCCATTAGAAAACCATATTCTCTTTTTGAATAATTTCAAAATATGTATAAGTATTTTCATTTGATCTAGAGGATCTCTTTCTTAAATATTTACTTTCATGAATTAATTTCTTACCATAATTTTCTAATTTATTCAGGTCATTCACAATTAAATTAAATCTTTTATTATGGACATAATCATTTATAATCATAAAAACATTAAAATTTTGATTTATATATTTCAGTTTCTAATTATAATAATCATGATTAATTTTATATTATTAATTATAATAAACAATGATATTCACATTTTTATATTCCATTTTAAGTTTAATTTTTTATTATTGACATTTAATTTTTTAAATTTAAATTCTCTATAACTTTTCAATTATTTTGAAACTAATTTTCCATAATTCATCATTATAAATTAGTAATTTTTTTACTCTATATGTCATGAAACCAAAATAATAATTAGAATCATATTGAATATATTTTTTATTTTGAGATATTGTTTTATGATCAAAATTCAATGCTGTTATCAACAAATTAAAATTTGAATCATATTCCTCACTATACGTTAACATTAGGGAAACGATTCATGTTTCCTTTTCACATCTAAATCTAATTCATGATTAAAAATTTCCTATCTATTCCCATCCTCCAACACATAATTTTTTAAATTTTTTCTTTTGTCCTTGTACTTATTTGAATGCATTAATTTGGAATAATCAGTTATGATGTGACCTTGATTTCATCAATCATAACATGATATATCTGAGAAATAATTATTTTTATTTGAATTTATTTTCTTGTAATCATTTTCTATAAGGACCAAGCATTAAAAATCACATAATCTTGAGTTAATTCATGAAATTTCATTGGGGGTATTTTTAGGATTAGATTTTTATAGAATCTGGCAATAACTATGAACTTAAATCTCAAATATTACCAGAAACTTATACTTATTAACAATTTTTTTTATAAAATAATAACTCTTAAAAACAGTAATTATTTTCTGGATATATATATTCTTGAATTCATCCTTTCACTTACGCTTCCTTATGTCATATGAAAAACATTTCCAAGACATAGAGTGATCATAAATATCTTGGTAAGGGTTATAAAATAAAAAGAGAAATCGTTAGCCAAAAAATACATACAGTAGATAATCTCATTAAAACACCTCTGGAAATCATAATATTTATTAGAAACATATATAAGTCATAAATTATAAAGGTAACTTGTGGAATCCATATCAAAAATACATTATTGCTTTCAAAGATACATATGGAGTTATGATTGGAATACCCCTCACTATATATTCAATGAATCTATTTGGAGAAATAGTAACATTTTTCTCCATAATGTCACCCAATGCACTTGAAGGAAATATCGTGCTCACAAGCCATGGGTTTGTTATAGAAAAAACTATATATGTAAACAATTCCATAGAACCATAACATATTCTTAACACATAAAACAAGGAAGAAGGAAAGATAACATTTCATCATTTCAATCACAATATATCATTTCAATATATTTAAATGATCAATGTCTTTTCTAAACCATTTTAAATTCCAAAATAAAAAAAAAATATATGGTATTTATTTTCCTTTTGAAAACATTTCTGCTTGTTATAGAAGCCAAATATGAAATAATGCTGGCGGTGGTGGAAATATCATTGTCACCACGTACGTTAAAAACATTTTTTTGTTTTAGTAATAAGAATTATTGAAAAATGATTCCTTTTGAAGGAAATAAAATTTTAAAGGTGTTTGTACACCATATAAAATTAATTCATGTATTAATCAAAGTATTCCCTAATGAACAGTGACTAAAACGAAATCCCTTACCTCATGTATGACTTGAGTTGTTCGTTCTTTAATCACCTGAATAGAAAAAAAACTAAACATTCTTCAGAAAGTTTTTCAATTTTATTATTTATTTTATATCACTCATTATCATGTTATAAACACTACATAATCAATTGATTAAATAACCGTCGTTTTGATGATATTTGTTACTTTTTTCAGAAATGAAATTCTTCTAATAAATTTTTTTTCTTGTGGTCAAAGGTCCATTATATCCAGAATTATATTCATCATTTAGATATCATATATATCATATATATTTTATATATCATATATATCCAGTATATATATGTATTTTTAATGGTATATAACATTTAGAGATATGAAATGAAATGCATTGTTCATTGAGAGGGTAAGCCATACGTACGTAGAAACTCTAATTTAATTTCTATAAATGGAAGAAAAAATAATAATAAATAGGTGTATTATAATTAAATTATAATATAATATTTAATTTCCTTATATTCCTTCTTTATATTTTCCACTTTTGGCATTAATGAGTGATATCACTTTGAGGGGGCGGTAGTCCGTACTTCCTCAAATTAAATTATAGTGTTTACCAATTATGAAAACTATAAAGGTGTGATATAAATGAAAAATACAAAAGTATAATGAAAATATAAATATAATATATATCATATATGACTATAGTTCCATCATAATGTCAACCATGACAGGAATTAAGAGATTATGGAACAATCATCGTTTCATTTGGCGGTAGTTCACCGTCCACAGAAATAGTATGTTTGATTCCATTAGATGGATGTGTCTAGATATATAGTTAAAATAATTATGATGAAAACATATTATTATATTCATGATAATGGTTTTTTTATAAAATAATTTAATAAATAGAGTTTATGGGGTTTGAGAAGGAAATTAAATGAATAGAACATGAGAAAAGATGTTACCTTTAAATTGGGTAACTCTCATTGCTTTGGACCAAAAGGATTTTATGAAGAGGTTTATGACTACGTTAAAGATTCAAGTTATAATAGGGGGATGTTTGGAGATTATTTGGGTAGAATTGGGATGATAAAAGTGAGATTGAGATGTTTGAGTAAGGGAGAGAGTTGAGGGACTTTTATAAGGGAAAGGATGGGCTCTTTAGAAAATTTTGAAAATATTATTTTATTATAAACTGACTTCGGATTTCAAAATGTCCCCAACTCATTAAAATCTATGCTAAAGTGGTTATTATTCTAAATACTCTAATACAATATATTTTATACATGTTTAGTGAATAAAAGTAACCTTATCTTTTATCTTTAACCTTTAGATAACTAAATTAACTTTTACAATGTTCACTTTTATATTAATACTATATCATTAATATATTTACTATAAAATGTAAAAAAACCAAAAAAATGGATCATTGAGGACATTATAAAGATCATATATGTTAGTTTTTTAATAATATATTTTTAAGAAAATTTTATCATTTAATAAAATAGAATTAATTTTAAAAACACAATTTTGTAAATTTAAAAACTATTAATATGAAGACTTTAAAAAATTCTATAACAACTGGATTCATTCTATCAACATAAAATAATTCAAATATAACAAGTTATAATCATCCATAAAAATTTTGGATTTCATAAAATGATTCAAAATAAATTAATTTTAATATTTATAATCTCATTTATTTAAAATATCCATTAACGTGTTAATCATTACATCATCACTGTGTCATAAATAAATTTATATATTTTATGACAAGAACATAAAAAAACTGATATATTAAATATTTTCATAATTATAATGACTATTTATAGTCAAAAATATCACTTATATAATCCATTATAAAAATTTTTTTACAAAGAGATATAGGTTTTTGTGGCATTTTCCATCTCTTTAAATTAAATTTTATAAAGTGTCATCTTCACTTAAAAGTGTCTTTATAGTGTCCCAAAATAGACCCAGGAATTCCCATTATGGGAAATTGATTATAAAATAGGATTGGGACATGTTTTTGGGTAATTTAATATTATTATAATAATATTTTTACCCTTATTTAGCATATTTACCCTTTAAACATGGTAAATAAAATATTTACTAATGTTACAAATTATATCGTATAAAAATAAATGTTAACTATTTGTACAATTTATACCTCCTCATTCCAAATATTGAATCCATTTTCCCAAATTCAAAACACATTAGATTCATAAATTAATTTGTAATTAATTCCTGTTGTCAAAATGAAAATGCTTGTTTGAAGAAAAAATAACTATCAAAAGATTAACATATGTTTATGTCAAATTTCAATTTGAAATTACTTCCAATGAATTAAATTGCACTAAATGGTAATAATATATACTAATTATACTTTAAAACCAATTAAAAATATAATCTAACAATACAAATAAATTAGTCCAAAAAGAAGTTTTAAATTAAAATACTGTTTTTTCATTATTCTTAAAAAAATGAACTTATCAAAATCATACAATATTATTTCTCAAAGTAAATATTTATGTCCCGCATCCATATAATATTGTTTTTATTTCAAATGGATCATATAAATATAAAAAAAAATATATAAAAAGGATTATCAATCAAAAAAGAAGTAAATTTACATTTTAAAGAATATTAGATTATTTCATGCTAAAATTCAGATTCATTCGTATTTTAATCCTCTAAAAATTATCAGATAAAAGTAAAAAAATTTACAAACATGTGTAATCTTATTGTAGTTAGTCCTTTTCATTCCAGCCAACACAATGTATAGGCATTAACTAGAATTTAAATAATAATAATAATATATTATTTTTTGGTATAACTCAATTTTGTGTGCAACGTATGATTTCAAATAAAACTGTTATTGCGTGTTGAATATCCTATTAGATGAAGCATCTCCTTGAAAATAAAATTAATATTTAATTCAAAAATATTAATAAATATAAAAATTCCATATTATTTATTTACCTTGGATGTTACATCCTTCCCCCTTTTGGGAATTTCATCCTCGCAATTTTAATATTGGGATCTGGAGCTTCACTGAAAGTCCTACATTAAAAAGATTCAATAAAACTATCACTTTAAAAGAATAAAAGGGAAGGAAAATAGGTCAGCTAAGATAAACCATACTAGGATTCCATCTAATCATGTATATGGAGGATAAACTAAGTGTCAATATTTTTTTAGAGTGATAGACGACTTGATCAAAAAAATGTAAACCATTAGAAAACCAAAAATACATGATATGTTAAACAGTCTTTGGTTTCACTATAAGAAAAGTAAACATCCAATGTATTTATTTTATGTTTTTATTTAATAATGATGGAAAATGTATTTATGAGATTGAATAAGGACATAAAGATATATACATAATTTTCTAGTAAAGTTTCATCCTTTAATTAGTTTCTACCAAAAACACATGTTTTCTCTAAACGATGAGTACTCAAGATGACTTTGACAGACCTAAAGATCTAGAATCATCTTCTTCAGAATCACATAATCTAAAAAAATGAACTATATATTTCCCTTGTCTTTATACATTAACTAAAACCAAAATGGTTAGAATATGATTAGTTAATCCACAGAAAAAGTGAATACTTTATAAAAATAAATACTACTCTTAATCCATGAAATTCGTCCAATAATACCAAAAGTTCATCAAAGAACTTTCAAAACACAACTGTCTTTAAAATTATTCAATGTAACCAAAATTATGATTGAAAAAAAACTCAGAATGATTTAATCATAGTCTTCCACATTAAATCTTAACATTATCTCTAAATAACAATGACTACTCTTATTGTCTTATACTGAATAGGTATTAACCTAATAACGTATTCTCTTTGAACTATTAATAATTTCAATAAATAACCCAAATTTCGTTTTTTCCACAATAAAAACATAGATTCTTCAAAAATAAAATTTCAACCATTACTCCACAAATGAGATCCCATAGTATTTTTCTTTCATTAAAATTATTGTGTTCCCAAAATAGATAAATCCTTCCAAAATAATCATTATCAATTAATCGTTAAAGAATTTTCATACATGAATGATATCCATTTTATAAAACATATGTTCTCAATGTCAACTTATTCTTGATCCATAAAAACATTTACCTAAAATGAATATGTCATACTAGCCGGGGACATCACATAGTCCAGTGGTACACGATTAATCCCAAACACACTTTGGTTGTGGGTCTAATTCCCATTGCTTTTTCTGAAACGATGGGTTTTCACACAGTCTGTGTGTTATCCTTTATCAAAAACTATATAATTTTATAACATTCCATGAATGGGATAAATTACTCAATGATAACCATACCATATTTTAACTACAAATGTTATGTCATACCTTACATTTTCACCCTAGAAAATTAACAATGTATAATTACCTCAAATTCAACGATCATAAAAACCCAAATTGTTCTTTATAACTATATCCACATTATAAATGAAAATTCTTCTTTGAATATCATTTTCGACATTAAAATATCAGGTTTACTTATATATTAAAATGTATTAAAATGTAATCCCATCATCAAAAGGTCTTGAATACTTTTAAGCATTTCATCATCCTAAAATCTATCAAAACTCTTGAATCCCATATAATTAGGATTCATACTCATTCAACTTTCTTCATGATCTATTAATAATTCATTCCCAACTTATTCATTAATAATCCATTCCTACAAACAAAATCATCATTCTTATTCAAAGATTCGACAATGTCAAAACATTAGCTATGAAATAATCCATACGTTTCATTGGTCATTTTTAATTTCCTCATACTCAATTGGAATGGAATTAGGTATTGGTAAACATATATTTGTATGGTTATTCCAATACCATTCTGGAACCTTCTACATAAGACGTCTATTTTTATAATTACCATGCACTCCATAATTAAATATTTCAATTGATCCCTCATAAAGAACAATTATTGCTTTCATGGAGTCAATTGGGCGCTTCCTTTTTCCATGGAAGGTTATTGCATTATGACCATCATTACTTCATCTATAGCATCCTCCGGTCCCTTTTAATAAAATTCATAAGTGTTTCTTTCCCCATCCATGAAACATAGGTTTCAGAATATACATACCTTTATTATTATTACCTTAACTTCTGTAGGGATGTTTTTATTGTATGTAAGATTCCATATAAAAATTACCATGGTTCAAGTGGACAATCATGACTCTAGATAGTCGGTTGATAATAACCACAAGGTTTTCATTGAATCTCCTATTTCATTCTGTTTCTTATTTAGAAGAACGTCATAGATTTCATCACAACAAAATTTATATTTTTTCCAAGTAGATAAAAGCATTTACTAAGAAAAAAAATTCACTGTGAGTATATCACTAAAATCAACCTATTATATCTAATGAGGAGGGTAAACACTATTATATTATTATTCATGTTATCTTAAAAACATTCAATTAATATGAAATAACTATGACTCTTTATAATATTCTAAAACTTATGGCTATGTAAATATTGCTTAAATAACACCATAAAATCTAAAGTTATCTAAAATGACTTTTGATACCAACTATAAGGACCCACCATAATAATTACATATGATTGAGTTATCTAATGAATTCACATTGAGGTTTATTTTAGATTTAGTGTTTTTGTCAATTAGTCCATAACTATAAAATTATGTCTTCAATATTACAATGTATAAAAGACTTCCCAATGTACAATTTTTACATCAAATATAAACTCTTAAGTGAAAAAATAATTCTTTTCTTGATATAAATCATCTTTAATTATTATTTTCTCTTAACTTGTCATATATCTTGTCAAAAAAATTTCAAAAACATGAGATGAGCATAAAAAGACCAGTAATGGTTATATAATAATGAAATAAAAAATTATCCCATAAATAAGTACAATACATAATCTATTTAACAAAACTCATGAACTCATAATATTTATGAACAAAAAATTGAAATAATATATCATAAAGGTAACTTTTGGAATCAATATCAAACTTACATTGTAGCTTTCACAACTACATAGGGAGTTTCGTTCGGAATACCCATCACAGTATATACCAAAAAAATCTTAGGAGAAACATTAAAATTTACCTCTATTACATTACCCAATGAATTAGAGAGCTATATTAGGCTCCCCATCCCTAGGATTATGTGAGAACTACCCATATATGTAAATAATTCTAAATAACTATAATAAATTTATAACACATAAAAAAGAGAAATGGAAGGATAAAATTTCCTCTTTTCAATTGCAATATATCATTTAATGATATTGAAATAATCAATGTCTTATCATAACCATTTTCAATACAAAAATACATAAAAATTGTATATGGTGTTTATTTTCCATTAAAAATAATTTCGGCTTGTTAAGGATTCCAAATATGAAATAATACTCACGGCGGCGGAAGGGTTGTTGTCAATGCATAAGTTAAAAAATTATTTTTTTCATTTAGTAATAGGATTCAAAGAAAAATGATTCAATTTTAATGAAATTAAAATTCAATGTGGATTATACACAATATAATATAAAGTCATGTATAAATCAACGTATGCCTCAATGAAAAGAGATTGAGACGAAATCTCTTACCTTGTTTCTGACATGACTCATTCGTTCTCTAATATCCTGGATAATAAACTAAAGAAACTTTCTGTTTTATTAGGTACATTTTTCAATTTTATTAATCATTTTATATAATTTATTTCGACATTATCAACATTGCATAATCATTTGTGTTAATAACGGTCATTTTGTCGATATTTGGCACTTGAGTTAAAAATGAACTTCTTATAATTACAAGTTGTTCATCTGGTAAAAAGTACATTATCTACATAATGATATTTAATATTTAGATATCATATATTTCATATATATCTAGTATATATATGTATTTATAACAGTACATAACATTTTGAGATAAGAAATGAAATGTACCATTCATAGAGACGGTAAGTCGTACAAACACATTAATGCTACTTAAATTTTTATTAATGGAAAGAAAACATAATGAATCATAGGAATATTATAGTTCCAGTATAATATGATATATAATTTCATTAAATCTATCTTTTATACGTTCCACATATGGCATGAAGAAGTCATATCACTTTGACGGTGTCGTAGTCCGCACTTCCTCAAAAGAAATTTTTGTGTTTAACCATTATGGAATTCATAAAGGTATGTGATAAATAAAAAATACTTAATTATAGATAAATATAAATATAATATATATCACATATAATTATAGTTCAATCATAATGTTTACCATGATAGGTGGTAGGAGAGTTTAACAATCATCTTTTCGTTTGGTAGTAGTTTATTGTCCACAGAAATATAATGTTCGTATCTATTAAAAGGAGGTGTGTTGATTTTGAGTTATTCTAAATCTCATAAAAACATTATAGTATATTGAGGAAACTAGTATTGTTGTAAAATAATGGAATAAAGAGTGTTTAAGTGGTTAGATAAGTGATATAATAGAAAATAACTTGAAAGAAGATGTTACCATTAAATTTGGTAACTCCCATTGGTTTAAACAAAAATGCAAGAATGTAGAGCCTTATACAAATGTTAAGGTTTCAAGGTGGAATATAGAGATTCTCGGAGATTATTTGGGTAGATTTCGGATGAGCCAAGTGTGATTGAGAGGTGTAAGTAAGGGTTATAGGTGATGGCTTTTTATAAGGTGGAGGAGGGGCTCTTTATAAATGTTTGAGAATATTATATAATTATAAACTGAATTTGGATTTAAAAAGGTCCCAAAATCATTAAATTTGAATATTGAGTGATTATTGATCTAAATCCTCTTAGAAAATGGATTTTATACAATTTTAGTGCTTAAAATTAAACATTACTTTTATATTTAGCCTTTAGTTACATAATTTATCTTTTTCCATCTCATATTGAATATTCATTCTATATGATTAATATATTTACTCTAAAATGTCAATAGACTAAAAAATGAATCATTAATGACATCGGTAACATTATTTATATTATTTTTCTTAATCATATATTTCTATAATTTTTTTATCATTTAAAATAATAGTATTTATTTTAAAAACACATTTATGTTAATTTATAAACTATTCATACCAAGACTTTTAAAAAGTCTATATCAACATTATTTTTTTCAAAAAACCTACACTAATTCAAATATAACAATTTATAATATTATATAATATTCTTGTATGGAATATTAATTTCAAAATAATATTATTTTAATATTATTAATTTCATTTATTTAAAACATCCATTAATGTAGAAATAATTACATTATCTTTGTGTCCTAACAAATTTTTTTTATTTGAGGTATAAAAAATAAAAATAAAATACCATGATATAGGATATATATTTTTTTAATGACCATTTATAGTTAAAAATATTATGTATATAACACATTATAAATATTTTTTTACTAAGAGATATACGTTTATGTTACTTTTTCATTAACTTCAATTAAATTATTATAAATAGTACTTTTTAGTTAAAAGTTGATCCAGTGGGTCCAAAAATAGACCCAAGGATTACTATAGTCGTATATAAATTATAAAATAGGATTAAGACATGTTTTAGTATTATTTTATATTAATTTAGTATTATTTTTACCATAATTTAGCAAATTTACCTTTTAAATACGTTAAATAAAATATTTAATGAAGTTACTATTCAAATTGCCTAAAATTTAATGTGACCTAGTAACACTAACTGGACCTCCTAATTCAATATATGGAATCCATTTTTCCTGATTCAAAACACATAAGTTGTTGAAATTAATTTATTATTATTTCCTGTTGTCAAAAAAAAATGTGTTTTTATGAAATAATAACTATCAAAATATTTACATTTGTTTAAATCCAATTTCAAAGTGAAATTAGATAAAATGACCAAAATTGGATTAAATGGTAAAAATATAACCTAATTAATGTTTAAAAACACTAACAAATATAATCTATCAATATACATATATTTTATTAAATGACTGTTTTGAATAAAAAAGAAGTATTTATCAATATTCATAAAAAAAAGAACTTCATATGAAAAATACCAAAATATTACACAAAGTAAATATTGATGTCCATAATCTAAAAAAGAAGATTATTTAAACATATGTAACATATAAAACTGAAAATAACTAGAATTTAAAAAAAATCATCAAAAGGTGGTAAATTGACATTTTAAAGAATATTAGAGTATTTCATTATTTAAATCAGACACATTCTTATTTTAATCCTCTAAAATTTATCGGATAAATTTAAAAACATTTTAATAACATGAATAATATTATTTTAGTTAGTTCAATTCAATCCCACCAATACAATGTCCAGGCATTAAATAACATTTAAATAATAATATTATTATATAAAATTTCAGTATAATTTAATGTTGTGTGAAATGTTGGATTTCAAAGAAAATCATTATTGATCGTTGATTATGATTTTAGACATAGAATCCCCTTTAAAATAAAATTAATATTTAAATAAAAAATAATTATAAATATGAAAATGTCAAATTCATTATTTACCTATAATGTTACATTTTCATGCTTCTTTCCAATTATTACATTACAACTGTTATTTTTAACAAAATTTATTAGATAATTATTAATGTAACCGTCTCATTATCACATAAATAGAACTCAAAATCAGAAGAGTAATAGATGTCAAAAATATTATATTTAATTGAAATATATTTTTTTAGTTGCCACATCATCCTCAACTATACTTATCATCTATATCTGATTCTGTATAAAATCTCCTATTTGTTCATATAATTTACACTCCATTAAATTAATAATTTCTTTGATGCAAACCTTACTTGAATGATTTATTTTTGAGAAGATCTCTCAGTAATTTTTTAAATTATATTGTTTTATCGCATACATATCCGAGATCACACATACCATTAGTAATTCTAGTGAAATAATAGTACACATGGTTTAAAAAAAAATCTTATTCTAAAATCATGGTCTACAAGTAGTCTATTTAGTGCAATCCTATTATATTTTTATTCATCTAGTTAGTATGGTTATGTGCCACTTTCAGTATCCTAAATAAGTCAAGGGCTATCTTACAAGATAAAAGATGGATATATATACATCAACTTATAATTGAGATAAAATTATCATTATGTTTATAAATAAAAATATATTTTACCTTGGAATTCCCAGTTAGATTCTATACAACAATATTGGGTTTCTCACTGTGTGTATCTATAATAATCTACTGATCCACACTTAGTTGTTTCAATTATTATCCCATTCATTCATCCCAAAATCCAAAGTCACTCGTATCAATGAATTGGGGGTTCTATTGAATCTAACAATCATTGGAATTTACAAGTTCCATTATAAAATAAAAAATTTCAATAATTTCATAGATTGTTATGACAAGGTTACTATGTTAACATAATGATAATAATAAACACCGGAAAAACTAACCTATATGAGTCAAGGATATGATACTAATTATTTGATATCAGAACCACCGATCTAATGACCTAGATCTAAAAATAATAATTGGAACATTAGAGAGGACATATATGAGTTGAAGGGGGGAGTAATTGTTTTAAATTTTTAATGATAAAAACAGTCAGATTTTATAAAATGGGAGTTTTTTCTTTTCCTCAGTGTTCTAAAAAAAATGTTTAGTATAAATAACTAGAAATAACAGAAGGATTAAAAGTGGTTCGGATCAAAAAAAACTTTAGTCTACTTCTAAAACACAAACAATCCTCTAGTATATTGTCATGCACTAATAACATCAATTTTATCACTTTGATAATTGTGTTGCAGATGATGACATTTAATTAACTGAGAGGCATGAATTAGTATTTTATTTGAGACCAACCTAATCATCTTATATAGTTTTTGATCTTATGTTATATCTTGAGCCCCCTTTTAGGTTGTAGAATAACTAAATGAATGAAATACTTTATTTCAATTTTATAATCATAATAAAAATTCAATACAATTACAAATATAAGGAAAATGATTAAAAAATTAAAAGATGATAGATAAATTAATAAATAATCAAAAATATAAACGATATTCATGCTATATGATCATTCATCCATTGTAATGGATCAATTATCAAAGGTGATGTACTATTGTGATCTCATACAGTGTAAAAAACTCATAGATGTTGGTGAACAATATAAAGTTGCAATAATGTTTCCAATATGTATAAAAAGTTTTTTGTCAAAACATCCTTACATGTAGATGTTCTTAGACCTTAAATATATCTCCCAGATCTTTAAAAAATATCCCCTTGGAGTGGGTCCATTTCCAATATAGTCATGTCACATCTAATAAAAAATTAACGAAATAATAAATCCATTACCATTTTTTAAATGCCGCACTGAATAAGTAGATAAAATTGGGTTTTATATTTCCTCATTATATAGAAAAAAACTAAATATTTTAAGTGAAAAAATTGTTAAAATTTAAAACCACGAAACAATTCAAATAAAAATATATTCATATCGAATCTAGAGATAAGGGAATGTGGTAAAAGTAGTGCATTTCATGAATTTTTGAACTACAATGATATGTATAAAAATAATAATTCTAAAATTCATTTTTACAGCTATTAAATTTTTATTTCAATAAATAAAAATGATATTTTTAACAAAAATATTATATTAATAACAGAAATTAAAAATAATTAAAAACTTTGACATTTTTTATCACAAACTCTACATAATTGATTTGTCAATTTAGCTGATAACAGTGAATTAATTTTTGAACATTGAATACATAGTGTAGTGGGTTATTTATTCATCCACATCAAATAGAGAATGGAGAGTTGTTTTTCATACTATTCCACATAAATGAAAAAAAACCAATGAAAAAAAAAACAAAATCATCACCATTGAAAAAAAGGCTTGAGAATAAGTAATAAAATATTTTATACCATTTGATATCCCACGATGACTCATTACCTACTATTGGATATGTATATAGGTGACACCTTGAAAACAATGTAGATATTATAGAATAAACAGATAAATAAACGAATATAAAAAATGATTAAAACAGTTTAAAATATATAAAAATAACTAATACACAAGATTAAAAATGGATTAGAGATCCTCTGGGATATTGAAAAATGCTTATTCATAGTCTGTTTGTAATAGATATTAATAAAAAATAGCATTTGATAAAAAAGTCCTTCCAGGTTTTATGAACTATGGGAAAAATTGAAAAATTATTAATTTCCAATTTTGAGTTAAAAAGAATCATTGTTGATATACAGTTGTGAGTAATAATGACCAAACATTGATGACTAATGGTGGCACAAGTCTCATCATTGGTGTCCAAAATTGGAAAAGGAATCACCACTGGTTTTCAAATGAGGATCATGACCCGTAGATGGTGTCTGATTATGGATAATAACTCATCATTAGAGAGGTCCAATACTGACTCATCTATACCTATTGAAAATTAATAGTGGAAAAATGATCCACAGTTTAAGAGAAATAGTTCTACCATCGAGAAAACATCAAAGGGGAGTTCAAACTTGTTGAAATGTGAGATGAATGAAAACACTAAAGGAGGAGGAGAATAATATATTAATTTTTAAAAGAGTATCCATAATAATTAGTGAAAAATATATTTGGGAGAGGTGTGACACTCGTGAAAGGACTATTTAAAATAAGATCATATGAACCAGTCTTCCTCGATGATACTATGCTATTAACCGATGATCTGAAGAGTGGAAGATAACCTAGTAAATGAATAAAATTAAAACACTAAAGAGTAAGAGATTAAAAATAAATGCATGATTTTAATGAGATTGAAAATTTTGAAAATAACAGATTTGATGGTTGAGAATGTATTTTCATTTAATAAAATGAATGGTGAAATAATAATGTTTTTCCACTTATGTTTAGAGAAACTAATGAGGTGTCCATATATTGAGTTGGATAATGGGTATCATAACCAATTAAATAGTTCACACACAATGACCTTTGGCCAAGCGAGTGACCTCCACCAGCCCATTCCCCTAGCGGGCATTCTTTATGGGCCTTATACTTGACTGAGCATACAGTGATTGTGCATTGTTAAAATCATACACTCTACGATCCATTTTAGTTTCCTATGAATTTAATTCCATTGTTATTTGGACAATGGTTACCCTAATATGTTGAGGACTAGCCTATGTGGTTCACAATAATGGCCCATTTTTACTGAAAAAATAATAAACATAATTAATTAAATTAGAAAGACAATTAAGATATGTTAAACAATTACGAATTTTAAAAAGATGATATTGAATGATTATTAACTATTATTACATCTATTTAATAAAATTTTATTAATTTATGAAAAAAATTATAGATTAATAAAATATTAATATATATTATTTTTTCAAATAAAATTATAATATTAGATTATGAGAAGAACATGGAAATAATAATTGTTCATGTTCCAGGGTGATGTGGTTATTCTAGAGAAAACCTAAGAGTACTCTACAAATGTCTGATAAATCATCCATTGATTTTACATTCTTCTTTATCTAGGAATCTTAATGATTCATTTTACCTAGATTAACTTGAAATGGGTAGAACAAGCTGTTTCCTTTTCATTTAGTGTTATTTATTTTATTCTTTTTTCTACCAGAAAATTTATTTGAAAATGATTACATAAATTAATGAAAAACCCTATTTTCCCATTGATAATTTACAAATTATAAAATCTTAAATGACCTAAAATTGTAATATGAGAAAAATGATGAGTTATCCAAACAAAGTTATATTGTATTATTTATGGATATTCTAAAAAAATTAACAAAATATTTTATTTAAAATTATTAGGAATATAGTTATAAGACTTTTAAAACAATAATTTCATATATGTATCAAAAGATAATAATTAATATGGTACTCATAAGTTAATAGAATTAAAAAATCTACATTATATTGGGTTATCATAATAACATATTTAAAACAATTATACAAAGATAATTGAGTGAGATTATCCAAAGATAATTATCGAAATTTTAAAAATATAAATATATCAAATTATCAATGTATAATTAATGAATAATTTTTTTATATAATTAAAAATGTTAACTTATTATCAATTAATAATTTGGTAAATTATCAAAGGATATTTATTTTTTATTAGAGAATATCTATTAAAGGGATACCACATATGATATTATAATAAACTTGAAGATAATAAATATTATAAAAATATGTTTTATAATTAGTCTTAAAGACTATATTGATATCACGTGCGATGGAGTAGAAGGATAATTAGGAAAATATCCCAAAGAGACAAAACATTATCATATCTAATTTTTAATTATTTTATATAATAAATTTTCTAGTTTTGGCTATTGGAGATGTTGAAATATCACAAGAATGTTCGTTTTGAAAATTATGATAATCAGGATAGTAAGTAGGTGTTATTGAAAATTTAGAATTCCACTGATGTGGTTAAACCATAATGGGTGGTCTATCTTTTCCATTCACATCGACGATGTTTCTATTGTTATTTATTTAATTTATTTTTTAATTGTTTATACTTTTTTCTTGGATATTATTATTTTCCTTATATAACCTTGGACCGGATGTGATTGTGTTCAAATGTGTCTGTGTGTAACCCATGTGATCATGTATGATATTCTATGACATGACATATATCAGAGTAGATAGTTTCCATATTGGATTGTGATCTCATATTTTTTTTGTATTGTGTCTTTATTACACATGTTGATATAATAAAACTATATTCTTCTGCTACATTGATATTATATCACTGTTGTACTATGAAATTTATTACTTGTATATTCTATAATGGTGTTCAATGCATGGTACAAAGGTAACTACTAGAACCATCATATCATAATAGACCTGGAGGGGGAGTATGTTCATACAATAAATGTGACTTGTTGATGAGACCGAGATATATGACATGGAAAGATATCCAAGTGTGGGCTGACCTGTATTGATGAAAATATTATGTCTTTAGACCCCTATGGATGCAGTGGGGAATTATGGACATCAATGACCAAACCAAGGGGAATTATAGTCATGAATGGCGAGACCCATGAGATGATAGTGAGGAATGATTATCAATGTGACCCAACCATAGAGGGGGAAATGGTTTGATTATATAGTTTTGGGTGACATAATTACCTATGAAATATATGGAAAATGAGAATCATATAGATTCCTCCTAAATCTATAAAATTTTTACTACTGATTCGATATATTACTACACTGATTAGAAACAGTTACATCTGGGACTATGATAGTGCATGATCTCGTTGTTTTGATTGTATGTTTATGAAATCATACATTTAATTATTATAATAGAAAAAAATATTTGTAATTTAGAATAATATATAAGGATTCATTATTGTGGTCATATTATGTCTTCTACTCACAACATAATCGTGAATTCTTGTGTTATTGTAGTTTTATGAGGGATCGAACAAAGATAAAAAGACCTATAGCGTATTGCTGGGTAGATTAACATGGTGAAAGTGGTGGGCCAAGTGGAAATATGGAGGACTTTCACAAATTTTAATTTATTAATTTTATTTATTTAGAAACGTATTATTACTGTAGATATGCTTTCCAAATTCGGAACCGATATTATTTGTATGACACATATTTTATCTTAAATAGATTCTTTTTATGTACTTAAGATTTTTAGTTTTAATTAATTATTATATTTTTTATTTTTTATCCACAAATATGATTATGATGGTATAATGTATCCATTAATGGACATAAAAATTCACATCATGTTGAAGGAACCATACATATAGAGAGGAACACATGATGTTTTATGGAACAATAGATCATACATGGTGGTTTAGAGTGGGATGTTACAAAATGGTATAAGAGGAGAATAAGTTTTACTACAGTTTTGATTCTATTTTAAATGATTTAGGTTTTTTATACATTAGACAGAATGATTGGGACATCAGATGTTAAAAAATGAAACTCACAACCAAGAACATCATAGTGGAACTACGAGTGGAAATGAATTGGGGGAGATTATGTTTTTCAATAACTATTAATTAAATTCACCTTGGGTGATTCAAATGATACAGACATATGTGATTTATGAGAATAAGAGTGTATTCATTCAACATGAAAATTCATATAGGTTCACAATCCATATATATACCTGCAGTCTTTCTGTATAGTAGTTCATTAATTTAATACCATGATTCATGCTAAATTTCATGTGAATATTCCATTTTTGTTATATATATTTTTTGACAAGATATTTTTTATATTATTATTGGCATTAATTTTAGAAGAATAAAATGAAATTGAATTGTTTTTTAAATTATTATTTTTTAAAAAATATATGGATAGAGAGAAAGAATAAATATAGGAAGGGTAATCCTTTAGTTAAGGTTGGACTACATAGAGAATATTATGTAATATGATAGATTAATTAGAATTTATCCTAATGATTATGTTTCTTTTGAAAAAAAATTACATCAGATTACATAGTATATCACCTTGAGGTAGTATTATGGAATTACAAAAGAATCATGTTGGAATACTCCCTCAAGGGATGAGGATTCATCATTACCATGGGATGTGTAGGATAATGTAGTCGAGCATTATCCCACAACTTCTCTATATATTAGGTAGTATGGTCACATCAACCAGTATTATTTCATTTATCTCATGTCTTATTAATATGATATAAGAAATATGGTCAAATATTCCCATGCATCAACTCTATCCTTCATCATCCTTCTAGAGAGTTAGAGGCCCTTTAGGGTGATTATGAATGAGTTGAAATCCCTGTGGGAGTAATTGAGCAAGTTGGGAATCTAATGGATTTCACGGATAAGAAGAGATTTATATCATTCTACATGAATATCCTATTTCTATAAATATGAATTTAATTGTACAAAAATATTTTGGGAGATTAATGTGAATCAATATAATTTGGAGAGAATGGGCCTTATCAGTCCAATTACATCACTGTATTGTGAATCTGTGTTATTCACCATGAAGATAGACAATGGGTCTTCTACAATGTGTTGATAACTTGAATATATTTAGTTAATGGTAATGAACCATCATCCTATCCATGGTTTCAATGGACTATTTTATCTATTAAATAGATCTTGGTGGTTAAATAAAATTGATATTTGAATGGGACATTACATGTTTTTAGTTTTAGAGGAGGAAATTTCAAATATGAAATTACTGATATAATATAGATTAAAGGGGAACATGGTGACACCACTCGGGTATATGGGTGGGATGGTATAGTCTATTACACAAATTAAAAAGAAATTCCAACCATAATAGGACTCATTCATCATGGTGTTCATTGATGACATTCTATGAAACTCATCAACAATATAGTAACATTATTAGATCCAAGAGATTTCCTTATGAATTCTTTGAGAAAACCAAATTTACACCATTAAATTGATGTGTTACATCAAGATCAATGAGGTGAATATACGAGGATTTTTGTTTAATAACACTATAATATCAATTTACATAGGTAATTTATAGGAAATTATAAATAGGAAAAATCCATATAATGTGTTTTAAATTATTATCATTCTAGGATTATAAGTATACTACAAATAGTTCATCCAACATTTTTCCAATGAATTAGAACCCATAATGGTGATGACTAATAAAGGAGTGAAATTCCAATGATTAGTTATTTTTTAGGTATCATTCCTTGATCTGTAGAGATGGTTGACAATATATGTTGTGCCTACAATCCATAATTCAAGGATTGGTTATGGAGTATAAAATGATTTGTCTGAAATTTGTATAGGAGTGGAACTAATTTAAAGGGTGAATGTAGTAGTTTATAGGTCATGTTTTCTATGACCCCACAAGTTAAAATTCCCTAATAGATAATTTATTCTATAAATCTACGTTCCATGCAATAAATTGTTGGTGACACTATATATTTTGAAAAAGATTTGTTTATTACATTGACAAAAAGAGGCTTTAGTCAAACATCGTAGAGAACAACCTGAACATAAAATGGAGAATATTGATTAGATATCCCTATAAATAAGAATTTTATATTGAATATGAAAATGGAAAGGTAAACATAATTTCAATTGATCTTAGCCATCAGACATCAACTATTCATAACCCTTGTGAGTAGCCGTTAGAGGTGCAGTGATGCTTAATAAGTTTGAATTAAAACTAGAGGCTGGATTAATCTTATGTTCTTTGATCTAAGATTATTACCCATTGGGTGATCACATCATCACATATATACATGATGAAGGATGGGCAGGGGTCATACCATGAGTGTTATGTAATGAAATAACATCAAGCTTTAGTTGGACAGACACGTAGTTAGATGATAGATGACATCAACGTGATCATGGTTCTTGGGAGATTAGTATCTAGTTATCCAATCAGGGTGAATATAGTGAGGAATTAAAATTACATTACAAGTTATGTCCATCATGGATAAAAAATGATGTAGTGTGATTCAGACAATAGTTTAAGTGACCAAGGATGCATATTGATATTGTGGGTTTTGTCTCCTAATTCCTTACATATTAATTTTTAATGTCTGAGCACCAAAAAATAGTAGATTGTTCAAGAATGTTCTTTTAACTACTTGGAAGTTGGATTATTTCATTTTTTATTTTATCATATGATTATCTAGATCCACAAAGAGTCATAATGTAGTCTAGGTGATTTTAGGTCGGCTCAATTCCATCACACTTATTACTGATCAGCGATAATCACTCAGTAGGGGAGTAGTGAAATATCTATGACCCTATGATCATAGTATTACATAGATTTCAGTTGAGTACCATTTTAGATAGAGTTTCATGAATTAATTCATGGTTCAGAAAATAATTTAGAAGGATATATTGTCTCAGTTGATGTTGGGAATAATGCTCCAAACTTTGAAAGATTTAATGGATGAAAAAAATAAACACATGTTTGATTATATATGTATGATACCATATATCCCATAATGTATGTTATGGTTTAATGTTTAGATTATGTTATTTATTTATTTTAAATATATTTTTTTCCTTGTTCATGTTAAGAAATTGGGGTGTTCTAGGAGTTTGAACACAAATGATGAATAAAAATGGGGTTTCAAGGCATGCAACACTATTTTGCGAACGGTTACTGAAAACCATGCCGAAATCCCATGTAACCTATAAAGGGGGTTGTTTTTGGACTGTAGGATCCATGTGATATTCACATCATTTGGAAAACTGTGTCGGTAAACCATGTGGCCGAGAATTTTTGGGAAAATTAGAAGAACCCCATTATGGGATTTTTTGTTCAAACATAGGATTTCTCCACCTTCTTCCTACTTTAATAATAGTGAGATGAAAAGATTCCAATAACTTCTACGAGGTGATTCTCCTTCTATAGTAGGCCGTATAGAGTTTTTTCAGTTGTAGATAGAAGATCCAGGTATGCATAATCACTTTCATTCATCAAATTTTGTGTTAGGGTTCACACCTATTATCCATCTCATTTATAATCACTAAAACCCTTCCTTTTAGGTGAGATATATGTTATGGATTTAAAGTTATGATGAATTGGAATCTAATTCCTTGATTAAGAGTGTGTTCTCCAAAATATTCATTTTATGTTTTCTATATGTTATATAAATTGGTTTTATTTTAGAGTTTTTCATGTATGGTTATGTTTATAATTTTCAATTTGTGTTTTGTTGGTTTCCATTGAATGTTTTATCATAGTGGGTGTCAAATCAACCAAATTGAACCCCCCTTGATCCCAATGAGATGCATAAAGGATGACATTACCATATTAGGTAAACCCATGGGGTGATCTAGACCACCAGATTTGTATAATGATATTGTATGGTGTGAAATTGAATCATTACGAATTAAAGACATAGTGTGTAGTTTAATTGGTTTATGTAATGAGTCATATTAGATGGTGTCTAGTTCTGCATATTGTAGTTAAAGGATAAGGTATTTTTTGGTTGATATTTACAATGGATAAATCATACCAATGGGAATATGATAAGAAATTAATCATACACTTGAATACACTTAGTGAGATAGGCATGGGAAATGGGAAATGGTGTTAAAGGGTTAAGTGATATAAATGATGAATGTGTTAATGAATTGTTACATAATGTTAATTTCCAATTTATTGATATTGATGATATGTTTCAATGGATTTTTTATATGCTTTTTGTGATGTGGTTAACTGTGGTCAATAATAAATATACTTGTGCACATGGATCGGTAGAGTGGGGAATAGACATGAGGTTATATGACCAAGGGTCAATTTGGACTGAGGCTCTAGATCCATCACATAATGCATGGTTTAGGGAAGAGGATTTAGTTCTATTACCCTAACTGTTTCATTCCACATGGAATGAGGCTTCAAAGTGAAGATTATGGGGATATTATAATCTGTTTCCAAGTGAGATATGACTTGATTTTATTCCTATGTTCTTGAAAACATTTAATTATCCTAATCCATTGATTAAACAAAAAAATTATATTATACCAGGGGGTGCCTATGTATTGAACATGGAATCAATATTAGTATAATTTTAAAATAACGTAGTCTATAATGGAATATTAAAATTTTTACCATTACTCTCTATTAATTATCTCATTCATGCAATATCTACTTTTACTAGATAATTTGTAGACACTATTAGTGGTGGACTAATGAGTTGTACTCAAACCTTACTAGGGTCACCATTGGGTACATGAAAAAAATTCAGGGTTGTAGGTCAAGAAAATGACAAGGGACCCATGCTTAGGATGTTGCATCAATTCAATATCGGCGTGGATGAGTACTGGGACTTGGAGCCAAGACCATTTTGGGTATTCTGGTATTTTTCATTCTTTTTGACATTTTTGACATGGAATTATAACATGGAATCACATGTATACTATAGATATGTTTTAAACCCAATTTGGGAGTGGGTTATTTATTAATAATGTTGATTGATTCATATTTTTTAGGCGATTTATATTGTTTTATACAATAAATTACTCTAGTAAAGTCATTGTAGTATCCCTATGTATCATATTATACCATCTCTACTAGTTAGAAACCTCTTGTGTACAACGAGGTGTGCATCAGGTCATGTGGTGATCAGGCTCAGGGCATTGGTTTAGTGGATTCCGGGTTGGGGACATCACAAAGTTGTATCAGTTGAGTTATTTCCTCTTTCACACTATTTGGGCATGGTAGACATGATGTTAAGAAAGTGTCAAGATATGGTAATGATCTAGTAAATTGTAGAATATAACCCATGTATGTGGGATAACCCCGGGCACCCTGGAAGGGGATTGTTGTTATTATTATGTGTGGTTATATTTAATGATATTTCATCATCGGGTGATTCCCTTGTTGTGTGAATTTATGGTTTTGCAATATTTATCTCATGGGAGGAAAGCTATGAGGTTGTGCATTCATGAATAATTCTAGGAACCTATGTATCTATGTGACATGCATCATGTAATGCACACACATGGGATGGATTTGTGGTATATAACGATTATGCTATAATTTTTTTCCTTAAATTTAATGAAATTGTTCCAAATAAGATGTTTTGAATGGGTAAAAATATAATTGAACATGTCAAGTAGTAATTAGATAATGGTTCATGATAAATAAGTAAAAGTGTATTAACCTATTGTAAGAGTAAATTTGGATATAATTTTATTTTTAATTGTTGTAAAAAATAAGGCTTGTAACTATGTGAATTAGATACCTATGTTATCCATGACCTTAGGAGAGATGGACAAGGGTAGTGATCTGGTGGTGAGTGGGCACATTTGGGTTGTGAATGATAATTATTTTTTTATTTAATGTGATTTTACTACACACATATATATATATATATATTATTGTTATAAAAGTGTTATGGTTACAATCTAAAGATCATGATTGGAATTGTAGAGAAATTCCACCTCAAATTCATCTGTCGGTTGTACGACAGTAGGAAATTATTAAGAATTATCCCCAAATAGTGTACCAAAATAACGCTGTGATACAAGAGGATAGATAAGATAATTTCTATGATAACTTAGCTCATTTAATGAAAATGATGTAATTGGAACCAGGTCATGCTGCACTGAGTATTTTTGATCTAACCAGGGTGTTTCAGCTGCAGCAACCACTGACCATTCCTAGAGTGGGTGGGTGAGAGGAAACAGATTTCTTGATAGATTATATCCAAAATATTCCTGAACATATAGAAAATTCCCTCTATGTAAGAGTCATTTTAGCGGCCTATATTATAGGAGGTCAAGAAAATAATTGGTGGGAAATTATGGTTTAAATGGTTCAGGTTGTGGGAATAATGTTGAAAGGCATTCAAGATATGTTTCTTGAGCACTTCTACCCAGTAACCCTGATGTAGGATAAGGTTAAATATTTTATGAGGTTGAATCAAGGAATAATTTTGGTAATGGACTATTCTAGTCATTTAACTGATTTGGCATGAGTCTTTCTAATGTTAATAGGTGATGAGGTAGCCATGGAGAAACACTTCTAGGACAGACTCATATATGTGATCGTGTCTCAGGTAAATATATTCCATACGGAAAGGACAATAGAAGTGGTGGATCCTAACCATATCTCGGAGGGGAACCTGAAGGGAGCATCAGATAGTTACTATGTGGCACCATCTAGGACAACATGTGGTGTGGATTAAGATAGTAAGAAGTGTCATTTTGGAAATTTTCCACAGGGTGGAAATGCAAAGAGAAGTCTGAAGAAGGGTTATCTTCTCAGGGCGACAGCTATGTATTCAACTATTAATGTGGTTTTCCATTGCACACGTGTGACTAGTGTCACCAACCCACCAAATAAGTGCTATGTGTGTAGCCTAGGCCACATGTAGAGGTTCTACAAGAACCGATGATTGTTAGGGGATGATGGCAGTTAGAGGATGATTCTTAGTGTAGGTAGGGGTCAATTTCCCTATATTGAGAAAGAGTCGGATCACCATGGTTCATACAAGTAGAGGTGGTTGGTGTGGAAGTCCATGGTGAGATAAAACATATCAAACGGGTAGTGTAGTTTAGGGTAAAAAGGTCAGAGCCATGGGTGCAGGGTCAGGTCATCTCCATGCAGTTCAGAATAAACATATAGGTGGTGAGTTGAGGCCGTCTATTGTTTGAGGTATGATTGTTGTTTCCACCATGCTTTCTATTTCTTTATTTGATACATGTTCTATGCATTTCATTACTTCTACATAGTTTGTAGTTGTTTTGAGATTAAACATGGAGACTACGTGTGGGCTAATTTTGCTTAATACTCCGCTAAGGGTACAAGTCGAGGACAATAAGAAATGTAAGGGTTCTGCTCTAGTGGTTAGTGGGTATCATTTCCTCTAGTAACTATTTTTCCTAGAGATTTCAGGTTTGGAAATAATACAGGGTATATATTGGTTGGTGTTATATAATTACCAAATAGGTTTTTACCAACATTGGGTAACATTCACATCCTTTAATAGTATCAATTATGCTCTTTTTGGTTAGTGGAAAACTCGAGTGGGCCAAATAGGGTCACTAAGCTAGAAGTTGAGAGTAATCACACACAAATAGTATCCTTTATGTATGATTATAGTGAGAAAGGGTGTCATATCATCCCTCTTATTGTGGACCAGTTTCATGATGTATTTTATGGGGACTTCATAGGGTTACCAGACGAGAGATATGTCGATTTTATGATTGATTATTTCAAAGATATGATGCAGTTTCTATTCAACCATGTCAAATGAATGAAGGAGAGCTCTAACAAATGAAGGTTTAGGTATAGGAAATAGATCATAAGGAGTTTATATATCCTAGTACATCACCTTGGGGATCTCATGAGTTGTTTTTTTAATGTTTGTTAGATCACTGAGGATATGTGTCAATTTTATGAAGTAGAACAATATGACTGTTATGAACCAATAACTTCTTATTAGAATCAAGGATCTATTTGATTAGCCTAGTGGTGAGTCAATGTTTTCTACGATAGATTTGAGATTAGTATATCATCAGTAGAGGGTGATACCTTTTGACATACCCCTGACATATATTTAAAGTAGTTATGGCATTAAGAATTTCTATTGATTCCATTTGTATTGACCAATGCACTGACTATGTTCATGGCCTTGATCAACAAGGTATTCCACCCACACCTATATACTTTTGTACTTATCTTTATTAAAGACATCTTATTTTACACCATAACTCTTAAATATCATGCCAATCATCTGTAGATTGTCTTGAGTACACTAAAAGAGAATATTATTAATGCCAATTTTTTAAAATGTCAGCATTGGATATATGAGGTAAACTTTTAGGGACACATCATTTCTGAGTTAGTTGTTTTAGTGGATACATAGTACGTGCAGGTTGTGGTGTCTTGCAAACTACTTAATAACGTTGATTATTTTTAGTGCGTTTTGGGTTTGGAAGGTTATTAACAAAGATTTATTATATATTTCTATCATTTATTAGCACCATCCACATGCCTAACCAAGAAGGGGATTGAGTTTGGATTGTTAGGGAATTTTTATAACGCCTTTTAAGATATGAAGATTCATATCACTACCACACTGATTTTCACCTTACTCAAACTAGGTTAGAGGTACACCATGTTTTGTGATGTCTCTGGTGTTGGACATAAGGTAGTTTTGATGTAATATCATTAGGCTATAACTTATGGGTCGAGATAGTAGATTCCACATGAATGACATTATCTAACTCATGACCTAGGGATAGCTTATGTGGTTTATGCCTTAATTATTTGGAAGCATTACTTGTTGGGAGAACCTATAATAGTGTTCAAAAACAATAAATTTATTGGGTACATATTCCATCTATGGGATTCAATTATTTTTCAGAAAAGGATGGTTGAGTACCTGCAATCCATCAATTTTGAGTTGGTGTAAACACCATAGAAGGGAATAGTGTTACTGATGCCTTGAGCTGGAAGAATCATTATCAGGTGGTTTAGAAATATAGTTCAGAGTGGAATATGACTCCCACGTTTGGTGAGATGGATTTGGAGGTACAGGATGGGCATGTTCAGCTTCTCCTTATAACTATAACAGTTGATTACGAACTTTTGTGCAGATTTAGAGAGAGAGTCTGACAATCCCATGATATTATCTATGATGGAGCGTCATAAAGGTAACGATTCACCCTCTGGTTATACTTTTGGTGTCAATGGTGTTTCTTATGTTCACATACATGTTGTGGTGTTGATATATTTATGGGAGGAGTTGATATGTGAGTTTTACTTATTGATGTGGGATGTGAATCCTGACATTACTAATTTGTGTTGTGATATTCGTAGAATGTTTTGGTGGTCAGGAATGATGAATGAAGATAAATGTTTTGTGTAATGATGCCTTACTTGTTATAAGTTGAAGGGTAAACATAAATTTCAAGGTGGGTTGTTACATTCATTTCATATTCTAGAGTGGATGTGTAGTTATGCCACGATGGAATTTGTAGTGGAACTTTTAACGACACCTCAGATGAATGATGCAATTAGGGTGGTGGTAGATTAGCTAACAAAAGTAGCTAATTTTGTGTCGATACAGGAGACCTATATATTCAATCAGTTGTTGTAATTTTATTTGTAACATTCTAGGATTTCATATAATGTTATCTCATTAATGTAATTCAATAGCTTGCACTACATTCAAAATCGAGTTCGCTCGAACCACGACTAACCAAACCAGTCTTTCTAATAGAGGTTATGTATAATATTAACTGCATTTTGAATTTTATATACTCCATATAATTTTAACATCTATACGATGTGTTTCATAGAAATAATATTATAATATATTCAAATTTTCAGATAAAATAAGTAATTTTAGAAAACATAAAATTTTAACACCTTTTAATGGAGAACCATTTTTAAATCCAATATTGGACACCACTATATATTAAATTTTACAAAATAAACTTCTTCTTTAGAAGCATGAAATAAATATTTATTTTGGAAAAATATTTGGTACATTTATGATAACTTTTATACATTTATGAATAGTGAAAAATACTAAATTTTAGTTGAAAATAAATTTTTTAATCAGAATAATTTATAACATTAAATTATGCATTTGAGTGGTTTTAAATTATAATTAAATTATATTTTTATAATTTAATATAATTTTGGTAGTTTTAAGTAATTTCACATTTAAATATAACACAAACACATGTCAATATTTTGATAGTTTTTATTTCTTAAAAACCCACTTTTTGGTTTTGGCAATGAGAATTAATGAAAATTATATGTTTTGAATTTGTTAAAGAGGACTTCATTTTTGGATTTGGAATATCAAAATTATTTTTGGGGATAATTTTTTGAATTTTTCAAAAAAAATTCAATTTTTGATGTATGGTGTTATTGTTTAAAACTGACTTATTATTTATATAATTATTTATTTTATTTAAATTTATTTTTCATAAAAATAGATACATAATTCCTATATAAGATCAATTTAATTAATTAGAGTCATTTTATAATAAAATTAGATGTATAAAATTTTATTTTACATTTTATCATATTTTACCCACTTTCTAGGCACATTTGAAAATTTCCATTAAATGTAATTTTATAGCATATGTGATTTGATTTACAAAAATCTGAGAGACATGATTGATATCAATAAATATAATATTTTTCAATATGATGAAACCATGTTTTGATGAATGACAAATATTTTAATCTTAATTTACCATTGTTAAAAGTAAATAGGGTAATTACAGTTAAAAAAGATATTATAATTACCCTAACACGGGTCCTAATACTATTAGATATGTTTAGTTCAACCAAAATAAACCTTAGGATTAAAATATTATCCACTTTTATCCACTTTGATTAGATTAGGAAATTTATTATTATATTATTTAAAGAAGAGTTAAAAGTGTTCTATTCAAAGTTTCATAAATATTTTTTTAATATATGGTTATATATAATATAAACACGATAATAAATATTCATTAGAAATATAAAACGATTTTCTATATAATGGTATTTTATTTATAATTTTTATAAATTAAAAATGTAAATTTAGTTATGACACATTGATGATGTTGTAATTGCCTTATTAATGAATGATTAATATAATTAATATTAAAAATATCCAAATAAATGAAAATTGTGACTTTTTATGAATTTCACTAATTCTATATGTTAATATGACTTTTTAGTACTGATTAAATATATTTTTTCTGAAGTGATTAAATTGTTATGAATTCATAAAAAACTAAATACCAAATAGTGTCAAAATAGACATAAATTAGTTTTTAAAACAAATACTATATTATTAAATGATATAATATCCCTAAAAATATATGGATCGGACAAAGGACATATATAATTTTCGATATTTCAATAATTAACAACATTTAATTCTCTTGTAATTTTACAGTTTGGTTATTAACCATTTATTATAGTAACACAAGAATTCATCGTAAAATATAAACTATTTAACTAACAGTTAAATAAGAAAGATAATGCTACAATAGTGACCTAAACATGTCTAAAACTTATTGGTTGAGATGTTTTTGATCCAGACCCACCTTATCCTTAAAATAAATCCTTTTTGAGCCATTATAAACCAAAAGTGATTTTTTAATAAATTAATATTTCAGGATTTTCTTAAAGTGACACCCACCTCTCTTATACAAGGGTACATCAACTTCTCTAAAAATAACACCACCCTTTCCATTTGGCTCAAAAAATCCAGGTCAAATATCCTCCCAAATACCCACAATTATACCCATAGCCCTTATTTTGATCACAAATCCAACCTAATTATACCTTTTGATCAAATCAAAATGAAGCACCCGAAGAAGAGGTAATTATTTCATCACCTTTTTCAAAGTTATTTTTCATCCACTTCCTCTTTATTTTTTGTTTCTATAAAAAATAGTAACTCTAGTATCTTTTACATACTTTTATGTTATTATAAATATGTTACAACCAAATTCATTATTCTATCCATCTTATGAATGAAAAAGTCACTATACATGCCTACATATGGCTTACCGACTGCACATCGTGGTGTAGTTTGTTATTCAACAAATCATTATTTTGATGGGTATAATAATTAGAATAATTTAATTACATAATACATATAACATTTTAATTATTATATATATATGATATACCATCCAATTACATTTTATTTAACCATTAATATAATTGTATTTTCGCTCGTGCATACGTATGGATTACCGTCTCCATGAACGCAATGAGATTCTTTCCCCATCTTAACAATTCAAGAATAAGTTTCATTTTATGATTAAAAATAATGTTTAAGAACATAATATCATTCTGGATATGAATCAAATATATCATATCCATAACAAACATGACATACATAACAAATCATATTATGGAAAATGAATTAGTTAAGATACAAAACAATGATACTATTGAAATATCATTAACAAAGCATTATTAGAAGATAATATGCGATATAATATTCATGTATGTGGTTATTTAATAACATAATATCAATTATTTTCCCATTATAATGGTGGTTAACCTACCATATTCTATGGAAACATACAAGGTAAAGGTTATTTTTACAGTCTCTATAATTATCCTATGTTGTTTATATATAACTATATAATGGGACCTCATTATCAGTTTCATCTGTGTTTTGAAAAAATATATTTCAAATCCTTTTTAGTATTTACTAAAATATGGGTTAATTTCATTTATAAATTTGTTTACTTTTTATAAAATATTTTGAAAATAATCCTTTCATCGGTTACAAAATAAGGTACATTATGACTGTTTCGAAAAATTAAGGTAAGAATGTTTTTTAATTTATATAGAGGGTGTGGCTATTTTCTACCATTATAAATCCTTAAAATATTCCATTACAAGTTGTAAAAATATTTTTAAAATATAAGTTTTTTTTAATAATTATGTGACTTTTAAACGATTTCAAAATAGAAAGAGATATTTCTCTCAAACAGTTTTGATTTCATCTATGTCATTGTCCTTTTATGAATTTTAAACTTGTTTGAAGCTTATTTATTAAGATAAAATCCTCTATATTGTATTAAAGTATTTTTCGTTTGTTTGATTGTGGATGTATTATTTTTATACAATTCATGTTTTATGTTTAGTATATTAAAATTTTGTATGCTCGTTTTAATACAAATTTTTATATTATGTTTCAACTGTTTCATATGAGGAATGCATTAGACATAATATGTGATGGGTGGCTCCCTATATAGCTCTTAAATGCATTAGTAGGTCTCATGAGACAAACTAGTGTCATGGCACAAGGCCTTGAATATGTGGTTATGATGTCCATCATTTTTCATTCCATCGTTATGAAATTAGCAATTGATATTACATGGGATTATTTGACTAGTTGAATATCCACTTGAATAAGTAAATGGAATTATTTGATTTAACATTTCCATATTATTATGAAATTTAATTATAAAAGGCTTGTGTTTTAGTCTTATACATTGCCTTCAATGTTGATTCTTATTTATGAAATATTCTATTATATTGTTATCCTTACTGGGAATCAAAGATCACCTCTTTATTATGATTTATTTTTCCTAGGATGTGAATAAGTATATTATAATTGACATCCATGGATAGGATATGGGATATGAGTGTGTTCAAAGGATACACAATGTTTTTTATATCATAATGTAATGTAAAAATTTTGTATGAATATAGTACTTCTGAAGATACTAATTCAATCTGTCAACCAAGACTTCATCCCTTGCGATCATTTCAATATTATGTAATAATGAATTGAATATGAGTAACTAGGGTTGGGGAATTATAGAGGGTATCATAGATAGTTTATTAAAAACTTTAGAAACTATATTTAGAAAAACTCTTATTTGAGAACATTACCCTAAGATAAACATGAAGTATTAGTATTGAATAACTTCTTAGAATTTTTGTAATGTTGAGATTTTTGAATTTTTCCAGGAAATACATCCCCATATGGATTCAAGCAGGTAGAGGTGGATTTGGGATAGATATACATAGTAGTGAGAACTCAGACAAGGAGTTTCAAGCATGGCCCAGGGTATCCTGGTATACGACAACGAGCCTTGTTGTACTCTTGGTTACAACACTCCCAAGTGATATGCTTATAATAATTAACATTTTCTCTACATGAAATTATGAAGGATTTATGAGTAAAAACATATCAACGAAAATATATTTATGATTATGGATTATATGTATAAACTTTTCAACTTATGGTATGTATTTTACAATTTTTTAATTATACATTGTGATTCATAAACTAACCTAGTGTATGATATTTTTTAGAAATGATTCCCATTAAAAGGAATGTGAACTCCAATAATACACATGATCAAAAGAGTAAGAAGGATCTTATCATTCATGTTCTTATGCCAACATTTAGAATGGAAATATTCTATCATATATTCTTATCATACAATGAAAAAGTATCATGTTTCAATAAGATAAGTGAATAATTATCTATGTCTGATGCATTGATGAGATTCCATAGAATAAAAATATGGTAGAGATAAAGATGGATAAAGGGAAGAAAATTATTGAAGAAATTTCCCATATGTTACAGCTATGGAAAGAATCATCTTGGTAAATTTATGAAGGGAATGAGAGTATTATATAAGTGTGGAGAAAAATGAAATCATGTACGTGGTTAGAAGAGTAAGAATACAGTTTCAAATGTATAATTCTTCATCTGAAAAGATTTGGGACACTACGTGAATCAATTCCCCGATCATCATAGTATACCCCAAATAACAATATTGGATAATAATCACATTATGATACTACCATAGATGAAGAGGAATAATTAATTTTCTTATATTTTTATTAATGAATTATGTCACTTGAGTGTTGTACCAATGATTTAATGGCTATATTAATTATGTAAATAAATAGGGATTGTACTACATGACTTTTTCATTGTAGATTTTTTATTATACGGTACTAAGATAAGTTACTCAGCATAAAGTTAAACATTTTGGTAAATAAATTGTTTAAAGAATGATAAACCATAATATGGTCTTGATATTGAGGGATTGATTTTAGAATAAGTGATGTTGTATTTGGATAAATTGTATTGGATAATCTTGAATATCATGGAACTGATTAATGGTTTGTTTATTCCCTCATTGTTAGAGTATAAAAATTTTTTGATATAAAGAATATATATATAATTCTATAAGGAATAGGGGTGTATGAATGTAATATATAATTTTTTATGGTAACTCAGGGTGTAACCATGTTTTAAGATAATATATGATGAACGTACAGACATGTTATTATGTGGAAAAAGTGATCTTCATTATATTATGTAGACCTTCATTATAATGTTTTTTACATTGAGTTTGTACAAAAGTATTTTGGATATGTATAAAGATTGTAATTGATTATGTTAAACATTTGATACTATAGTTCATTTTTAAATTAGTTATTATGATTATATTTGGATTTTTTTATAAAAATGACAACCTGAATGTCAGGTGACAACCCGCCGAATCTGGTAAGGCTGTGAGACATGAACCCACAGCCGAAGGGTGAAAAGGTTGTATCACCTACCACTGTACTCTGTGATTTCATATATTATATAATTTAGCTTTTTAATTGATCTGATAGATGAATTATAATTTCATTTTTTTGAAACCCTTTATGATTAGGATAAATATAATATTTTTGTGTTTAGTATTCATTTAGATTGAAAGATGAGTTCATGGTACAAATAAATTATAGAATTGAACTCTATATATCAAGTAAATTTTAATCATATTCTATAATGAAATTAATTCTTAAAATTTAAGGAAAGGATATTAAAACAAAAAATGTGTTATCCTAATACATTATGTTTTAATGAACCAATATAGTTTTATGTCATCATAAATTTATGGAAATAAGCAATTTATTTTCTCATTACTGTTTACTTGTTTGTGATTGATGACCTTAATCACTCTCTATAGATATTTACGTATCCCCTCCAATTATGTGTCTCAAATTTCCACTAATCATCTCCTATTTGAAATCTTAATTTGGTGGTGACTTTTTCATTTCCCTTTCCCTCTTATTACGACTAAATTTTATTATGCCTATTTCCAATGTGGGTTTTCAACTAATGAATTCATTATTTTAAACCATTAATTTTTTAAGAATAATTTAAAATTTCAAGGATTCATTTTATTGATGGTTGGAGAATTTAACACCCTAGGATTTGTTCTATATTATCTCTTTCATGTAATTCTATATATTGCGCTACACGCAACACTGAGTTCGAGTGCACCACGACTTTCCTAACTATCAGTTAAACCGCCAGTTATGAATTTTATTAAATGAATTCATAAGTTTATAAAATCCATATAATTTTAACAACCATATAATGTGTTTCATAGAAATAATATAAGAACTAATTAAAATTTTCAGAAAAAATAAATTTTTTCAAAAAATGATATTTACAACCTTTTAACGAGGAAACCTTTTAATATCCAATATTTAACCATTTTATATATTCATGTTGAAAAAATAAACTTCTTCTTTAGAAGTGGGACATAAAAATTTAGTTTGGATAAATTTTTGGTAGATTTTTTATAACTTTTATATTTTGATGAATAGTGAAAAATACTAAATTTCAATTGAAAACATATTTTATATCAAAATAATTTATAGTGATAAATTAAGAATTTGAGAGGTTTTAAATTATAATTATATTATATCTTTATAATTTAATATAATTTAGGGCATTGTATGTAATTTTACATTTAAATTGGACATAAAAAATGTCAATCTTATGATAATTTTTACTTCTTAAAAACCCACTTTCTAGTTTTTACACAGGGAATTAATTTTAAATTAATTAATTAAAATTATATGTTTTTAATTAGGTAAAATAAACAAAATTTTTGGATTCAGAATTTCAAAATTATCTTATGTTTTAGTTTTTTTATTTTTTTTGAGTACTTTTAATTTTTCATGAATCGTGAACGACACTCTGTTATTATTTAAAACCAATTTTTTTTAAATAATTATTTTTTGTATTTGCATTTATTTTAGGCCAATATGTATACATAATACCTATATAAGTTCAATGTAATTCATTGGAGTCATTTAATATTAAAATGAGATGTATACAATTTTATTGAACATTTTATCATTTTTTACCCACATTTTAGGCACATTTGAAAATTTTCATAAATCATAATTTTACCGATTCTGTGAATTGAATATAAAAAATCCAAGTGACATGGTTGAATTCAGTATGTAAACTATGGTTCAATATGATGAATATATTTTTTTGGTTAATAGTAATTTTTGAATTTTATTTAACACGGTTATAATTTAATAGGGTAATTAAAAGTAAAATGATTTTATAATTACCCTAACACATGTACTAATTCTATTAGATAAGTATATTTCATCCAAAATAAACCTTTTAAAAAAATTGATCCTACTTGATCCAATTGGATTATATTTGGACATTTATTATTATTTTATTTAAAGAAGAGTTAAAAGTATTAAATTCAACTTTTAATTACTATATCATTTTTAATGTAGTGTTATAAATAAGATAAATTAGACTATAAATATCATTATAAAGCATAAAATACTTCTTATATAATGTTATATTATTTATAATTATTAGACATTAAAAAAATTAAATTTATTTATTACGCATTGATGATTTAGTAATTACATTATTAATGATTGATTAAAATAATTAATATTATATTTATCCAAATAAATGTAAATGGAGACTTTTGATTCATTCGCCTATTTTCTAGTTTATCATGATTTTTTAGGATTTATTTAAAAAAAATTCTATGTTAGAATGTTGTTATGAATTTCACACAATCAAAATGAAAAATAGCAACAAAATTGACATATATGAGTTTTTAAAACAAATACTATATTATTAAATGATATAAAATTCCTAAAAATATATGTTTAAGAAAAATGACATATATATGGTCAGATATGTCAATATTGAACCACACGAGGATCTCTTGGATTTTTATTTTATGTTTATACACCAATTATTATAAAAATACAAGAATACATGGTAGAAGATAAACAATTTTACTAAAAGTAAAATATAAAAGATAAGGTTAATATGGTAGATTAAACATATATAAGACCTAATGGTTGATAGTATTTAGACCCCACCCTACCAAAGCCATCAATTAAATCCTTTTTAGCCATTATAAATAGAAAATGATTTTATAATAAATTAATGTTTCAAGATTTTCCTAAAGTGAACCACACATGTCTTATAAAAAGGTACTTCCCCTTCTCTCAAAATCACACCACCATTTCCATTTGGCCCAGAAAAAACCCTAATAAAATATCCTCCCAACTACCATAGCATAATCATAGATTCCTTACATTGATAATAAATCCATCCTAAGGATCCCATTTTATTCAAATCAAAATGAATCACCAGAATAAGAGGTAATTATTTCATCACCTCGTTCATATTTTTTTCTTCTCCCACATTTCTTTATTTGTTGTTTCCATACCAAAATAATAATTTCTAATAATTTCTAAATACTGTGATGTTATTATAAATATGGTTCAACCATATTCATTATTTTATCCATCCTATGAATGACAATGTCATCATATGTGTGTACGTACGACTTACCATCTCCACGTCATGGTGTTGCTTGTTATTGAACACATCATTATTTAGATAGGTATAATAATGAGTATAATTGATATAAATACAAAATAATACATGTTAATGATTCTCTTATTATGATATATCGACAAATTAAATACGCTTTCACAATCAAAAGAATGTTATAGTTGCTCGTGCATATGTATGGATTACCGTCTCCACAAACGCGATGAGATTCATTCCCCATCATATCAATTCAATAAGAAATTTCATTTTTTTGATTAGAAATTAATTTTTAATAACATTATATAATTCTGTATATGAATCAAATACATCTTATCCATGATAAACATGACTTACATAACAAAACATATAAAGGAAAATAATCCAGTTACCATATGAAATGATGATACTACTAAAATATCATTAACAAAACAACATTATAAGATCATATATGATATTATATTTATGTATATAGTTATTTTATAATTTCATAACAACAAATTTAGTATTATGCTTGAGGATAACCTACCCTCTACTAAGGAAATGTACACAGTAATGGTTAATTTTACAATCTATTTATTTATGTGAGGTTTTTTATATATAAGTATCTACATGGAATTCTTTATAATCCACACTCGTGTTTCTTAAAAATGTATAACAAAATATTTTCACTATTTACTAGACTATGGGTTAACTCATTTATACCCTTGTTTTACTTTTTATTAATTTTTTTGAAATGAATCTTTCTATCGCTTTCCAAATAAGGTATTTTATTACCTTTTTGACAAATTAATGTAAGAATGTGTTTTAATTTATGCGGTGGGTGTGGATATTTACTTCCATTATAACACATTTATAGCTTCCCATAAAAGATAATAGTAATAATTTTTGAATAAATGTTTTTTTATAATTATGTGACTTTTAAACGATTTCAAAATAGTTAGAGATATTTCTCTCAAATGGTATTGATTTAATCTATGTCAACATCCTTTGATAGATTTTACCATGGTTTGAAGTTGATTTATTACGATACAATCATCCATATAGAGTAATGCCCCGACCCCAGTTACCTAGAGTCGGTGCATTATTACATAACATTGGCATGATGACAATAAAGATCAAATCTCGAAAGACCGATTGGTTTAGTATCCTTAGAAACACTAGATATAATCATAATGTTTTACATTACATCATAAAGTGAAAAACTACTACAACAACATAGTCTCCATATTCCACACTCATATCCCCACATACTATCCCGGCAGGTCATTCATAAATTACTTCTTCACATCCTGGGAAAAATAAAACATAGAAAAGGGGTGAGCTCAAATGCCCAGTAAGGATAACAATATAGCGGAAACTTTCATAAATAAGAATATACATTTAAGGTAGTGTATAACTTAAAAAAACCATTTAAACTTGAACTTCAACATAGTATGGCAAAAATAAAATGAAATAATTCCATTTACTTATTCACATGGATATTATACTAATCGAATAATCACATGCAATATCAATAACCACTTTCATAATGATGAAATGCATAATGCTAGACTATCATAACCACATATCCAAGGACTCATGCCAAGAATACAAATAAAATATTGCCAAGGCCTTGTTCCAAGACACTAGTTTGTCTCATGAGACCTACCGATGCATCAAGGAGCTATAGCAGGCTCCACCCATCACATATTAAGTCCAATGCATTCCCATATGAAAAGGTTTAAACATAACATAAACATTCTTATTAAAACTACCATATGAAATGTCAATACTTTCACCATAAACTATGAATGGTATAAAAATTGTACATCCATAGTCAAATATATCACAAAACATTCAATACAATATAGAAGTTTTGTATCATAATAAATCAACTTCAAATAAGCGTAAAATCCATCAAAGGATGTTGACATAGATGAATTCAAAAATCTTTTTAGAGAAATATCTCTTTCTATTTTGAAATTATTTAAGAGTCATATATTTATAAAATAAAACATTTTATTTGAAAATATTCTTATAATCTTGTAAGGGAAGGTTCAACGATTTTATAACGGCAGAAAATAATTGCACCCGCCGTATAAGTTAAAAAAACATTCTTACCTTAATTCTGTCGAAAAGGTTAAAAAGAACCTTGTTTGGAAAATGACAGAAAGATTCCTATATAAAACTCTTATAAAAAGTCAAACAAGGGTATAAATGACTTTAAACCATATCCTTTTAAATAGTAAAAATGTTTTGAAATACATTTTTAAGAAACATGGATGTGGATGATAAAGAGATCGCAGTAGATTATTACGTATAAACAACCTCAGATAACGAAGAGATTGTGAAGTAACCCCAACCTTGTACTTTTACTTGGTTGGGGTAGGTTAACCTCCTGTATAATAGTTAAATAATTGTTCTAAAATTATACAAGAATCATATACATTAATATGATATCATATATGATCTTTTAACATTGCATTGTTAATAATATCTTATAATTATCGTTGTTTCAGGTGTTAACATACTTTTTATCTTTTATATGTTTTGTTACGTAAGCCATGTTTGTAATGGATAGGTTGTATCTTAATCATATACAGTATTATATCAAGCCCTTAGATACTATTATTAATCATAAAATGAGAATTATACTTGAATGCATACAATGGAGAATGAATCTCATCGCGTTCGTGGAGACGGTAGTCCGTACGTACGCATGAGGGATAATAACATTCTTTTGATATTAAAATAATATATAATTGGAAGGTATATAATATATACAGAATAATTATCATGTTATATTTATTATTTACATGAGTTATACATCATTATTATACCAATCCAAATAATAATATATTGAATAACAATTACACCACGACGTGGAGACGGTAAGCCGTACGTAAGCACGTATGGTGACATGTTATTCAAATGGTGGATAGAATACTGAATATGGTTGTACCATATTTATAATAACATCACAGTATATATATGATACTGGAGTTATTATTTTATAATGGTAACAACAAAGGAAGAGGAAGTGGAAGAAGAAAGGAACTTGAAAAAGGGTGGTGAAATCATTACCTCTTCTTTGGTTTCTTCCTTTTGATTTGATCAAAAGGGCTCCATACGTTGGATTTATGACTAAAGGAAGATCTCTAGGATGAATTAAGGGATGTTGGGAGCGTATTTGGGCAGAGTTTGGCCAAACCAAAAGGCTTTGAAGGTGTGAAGAAATGAGAAAGAGGAGTGCCCTTTTATAAGAGGGGTGAGGGGCACCTTTGGAAAAGCTGGAAATATTAATTTATAATAAATTCATATTCTATATATAATGGCTTAAAAGTGGATTATTTAAATTTTAAGGTAGTTATAGGTCAGAAAAAATTCAACCAATAGAATTTAGAGAGGTTTGAGTAATTATATTAACCTTATCATTTAGTTTTAACTCTTAGTTAATTAGTTTGACATTTACCATGTCACTTTGTATGTTTATATTAAATAGTTAATAAACATACAATATACATCCAAGAGACCCCCAAGTTGTATATTAGTGGTAAAACTATCATGATATAATTATTTTTTCCTAACCTTAGATTTTTAGGAATTTAATATCAATTAATAATATAATATTTGTTTTAAAAACTATTTTATGTCAATTTTGACACTATTCAATAGTTGATTTTTGTGAAACTCATAAAAGAATTATTACTTAGAAAAAAATCCATTAAATAAATCTTAATATGTAATATTATCTTATAAAATTAGTTTAATTCATTAAAAGTCTCATATTATATTTATTTGGGTATTTATAATATCAATTATTTTAATTTGTCACTATTATAGTTATTACTGCATCATCATTGTGTCATAAATAAATTAAATTATTTAATGTCTAAAAATTATAAATAAAACATAATTATGTAGGAAATCTTTCTATCTTTATAATTAATCTTTACAATCGAATTTATCTTATGTATAACCCTTTATTAAAAATGTTTTAGTAAATAAGGTTTGATTTTAACTCTTTTAACTCTTCTTTGGATTAAATAATAATAAATGTCCTAATCTAATCCAAGTGGACCTAAATGATAATATTTTATTCCTAAGGTTGTTTTTGGTCAAGATACACTTGTCCAATAGAATTAGGACACGTGTTAGGGTAAAATTAATATCATTTTTACCCTTAATTACCCTATTTACTTTTAACCGTTGTAAATAAAAGTTAAAAGTTACTATTCAACAAAAATTATTTTCATCTCATTGAACCAAATTTTACATCTTGATATTAACCGTGTCTCTCGGATTTTCAAAATTCCATTCACTGAAGCAGTAAAATTATGTTTTATGAAAAATTCAGTTTTTTAACTACCACTTAGTAGTTTCACTATTAATCAAAAATTGATGATTTTTAGAACAATGCCAAAATTTCACCCTAAGCTATAATTGATATTCCGAATTCAAAAATGATGTCTATTTTACAAAATTTTAAACAAATAAGTTTCATTAATTAATTTTATAATTACTTCCCGTTGTCACAACAAATAGCGTGTTTTTAAGAAACAATATATATCAAAAGATTGACAATTGTTTAGGTCCAATTTCAAAGTGAAATTAATTATAATGAACAACATTGGATAAAATGGTAAAAATATATTCTAATTATACTTTAAAACCACTCAATAATATAATTTATCACTATAAATTATTTTTATTAAAGAATTTGTTTTTAAGTATTTTTCACTATTCATAAAAATTGGAAGTTCTCAGAAAAATACCAAAAATTCATCTTAGGATAATTTCGATATTCCTAATCCAAAAATGAAGTCCATTTTGAAATATATAATTTCAAAAATTAGGTATTAGTATTCATAACAGCTAGTTTGATTGGTTGTGGGGTATTAGAACTCGATGTTGCGTCAACACACGCTATATCATTATTCAAAGAGAAGCGTACCGTTGAAGCTTGGGGTGTTACATATAGTATTAAAGGATTTTTGATATGTTTGAATATGAATGTGTTATTTATATATACTTTATAGTTTAATGTTAAAGTATTAACATTTAATATTCTAGTTTTAATACCAATGGTTATGTTCTGTTTCAATATTTTCTTATGAGGAATGCATTGGACTTAGTAAGTGATGGTCGGAGCCTGCTATAGCTCCTTGAATAATCATTAGGTCTCATAAGACAAACTTTTGTCTAGTCACAAGGCCTTTACCAAATCATATTTTTAGTCTTGGAACAAGACCTTGACTATGTTGTTATGATTTCTAACATTATGCATTTCATCATTATGAAATTAGCTATTGATATTACATGTGATTATTTGACTAGTATAATATCCTTGTAAAAAATTAAATGTCATTATTTGGTTTATATTTTCCATATTATTCTGAAGATAAATTTTAAACGAATTGTGTTTTAGTATTATACATTACCTTCAATTATTAGGCATATTAATGAATGTTTCTAGTATATTTTTATCCTTACCTAGAATCTAAGATCACCCCTTTAATATGGTTTATTGTTCCCAAGATGTTAAGAATTATATTATGATTTACCTATAGGGATAGTCTATGTTATATGATTATGTTCCAAGTGGCACAATGTTGTTTTTATATTTCACAGTCTCTTGTAAAACATATGTATGTATCTAGAACTTCACAGGATACTAAACAGATCAATGGTTTAGGAAATGATCATGTATGACCATGGAAATGTTATTTAACAATATGCAAACTCTAGGTAACTAGGGTTGGGGTTTTGTAGTATGTTCAAGAAATAGTATGAATTCCTGGTGTGTTAAGAACCATAGTTCTAGATCGTGATCCCTATTTCAAATCATTCATTTGGAAGGGAATAATGAAGGAACATGATAGCTAAGACCTTTTTAGTACAGCTCAACACCCACAGACTGATGGATAGTTAGATCATACAATTTTGGATTTGGATGAAATGTTGAGATCATCTATTATATATTTTTATGGTTATTGGGTGAACAACATGTCACTCATTGAGTGTTCTTGCAATAAAAATTATTAGGCCACAATCCATATGGATTAATTTGAAGCACACTATGGGATATCGTGGAGATATCTTCTGTGTTGGGTAGAGGATTGGGAGTCTTAGTTGTTAGGACTGAGTCTAGTACATGATACATTGAAAAAGGACTAATTGATTTAGAAGCATGTGGAAACAACTCATTGTAGACGGAATTCATATACATATTGGTATCATTGACCACTTGAGTTCATGGTGGGTGATATTGTGTTTCTTCAGGAGTCACCAGTGATGGGACACTGTCGAATTCGGAAGAAATGAAAAATGGCACCTAGGTATGTGGGGAAATTTGAGACTTTGGAGATGATTAGACCGATGTCTTATTGATTGGATCTTACATAGTGGTATAGTGGTATGCATGATTTTTTTCAATGTTTCATTTATCTGATAGTATCTCCAAGATCCATATCATGTGATCAATGTTGATGATGTCGTTCTAAAGGTTGATGTGTCCTTTGAAGAGTATCCAATTTTTATTGTGGATCATATTGATAAGGTCTTGTGGGGAATCCTGGTGCCATTTATTTATGTTATATATAATTGAGGAAACGTTCTGGGGGAGACATGGGAGCTAAAATTGGATTACAGACCTAGTGGCCTGATTTCATTTTCTTGGGAATGTAATGATGCTCATAAGGAGTGGTTTGAGGATGGGAAATTTTAATGTGGGGATGTTGTAAGATCATGGATCTCCATTAATGTTTTTTTTTATGTTTCAGTTTTAGTTCCTTATTTTTTCGTAATAAATTTTTCCCAAGTTTAGGTAAATAGTCGTGGGTGTTCTGGGGGTTCAGATCATGAAAGAGGAATAAAAAGGGGGTTTCAAGGAATTCTACATTATTTTCACACAATTAGTGAAAACCGGGCAGAAATTCAGTGTAACCATAATAGAGGGATATTTTTGGATAGTATTATCACATAGTTTGGGAAACCTTGTGGGTAAACAATGAATTCTTTTATTTTTTTTATAGAATTACAAAAATTCTTTTACATGATTTTATGTTCCAACTCATAATTTCATCCCATATTCCACATTCATCCCTAGTGATTTTCCAAGCCTCCCAGATCATCTAAGAGGTGATTATCCTTCAATCCTAAGCCATTTGGAGTGCCCTCAATTGAGGATTAGTGATATGGTAATGTCTAAGAACTTCCTTTATTCTATTTTTGGGTTACGGTTCACACATTTCCTCATCTCCTTCTGAATCTCTAAAACCCATTATTTCATGAAATTTTTAGGAATTGGATTCAATGGAATGTTAAATCTGGATCTAAGGCATCGATTAACAGTATGCTCAGCTACAGATTCAAGGTATGTGGTATAAAATTTTTACCCCACAATTTAATTGTATATTTGTACATGTAGGGTTATGTTCATGATTTTAACATACTTTGTTCATTGTTTCCTTTGAATTTGTTAACATAGTGGGTGTAAATTCAACCAAAATAAAGACTTAATGAAAACATTAGGATGCATGGGGGATTACATGAAAAATTTTCTCCCCCCACAACTCTCTTGATTGTGCTTATGGTATTTTATGTTGTGAAATTAAGTTATAACAAAGTAGAGACGTAACATGTATGTTAATTGGGTTATGGAATGAGTTAAATGGATGGTTCCTAGTAATGTATTATATTGTTAAAGGCCAAGGGACTATTTGTATGACAATTAAATATCATAGATGGGATCAATGTGAATATGATAATGAATTCTATTTACACTTTATAATGAACAATGTGATAGGCATGGGAAATGGGAAATGCAGATAAATGGTTATGTGATATAAATGATGAATGTGTCAATGGATTGAGGCCTAATGTTAATTTCTCATTTATTGATATTATTGATATGTTGGAAATGAAATTAGATAATATTTTTTTTGATGTCATTAATTATGGGGATTGATAAATAATCATGTGAACATGGCATGATAGTGTGGGGTATAGAGTTGATGTTCTACACCCCTCAGTTGATATGGACTGATGTTCGAGATCCACCCCAAAATGCATAGGTTAGGGAAGGGGACCTTGATTTATTTCCCTATGGATTTCATTTCGATCGTACTGATTCTTTAAGGTGAGGAATATGGGGTTGTTATAATATGATTCCAAGTGTTGTAGTACTGTAATTTAATCCCATCTGGTTTAGAATTTTGAGATTTCCACATCCATTGAACTCATGAAAAAGGTTGACTAAATCATGTGATTCTAACTTAGTGATCATGTATTCAATATTAGTATAATTATAAAGGAACATTTCCTATAATTGTTTATTGAACTTCATACCATTACATTCCATTAATTATCACTTGCACGCATTGTATAATTTTACTGCATATTTTGGATACACCTTTGGTTGTGGCCTACTGGGTTATACTCACTCCCCACTGAGGTCGTCGTTGGGTACCTGAGTAGATTTCATTGTTTAATGTTAAGAAAAGGGAAAAGCCCCCATAATTGGGTTGTGATTTGAGTTTGGTATGAGCAAAGTTGAGGTTTCAGACATGGATCTAGGACCATTTGGGGGATTCCTCCATTTTTTTATTATTTCGGGTTTTTAAAAAAATACTATAGCATGACATGTTTACTGTTGGATATGGTTTTTACCCAGTTTTGAAGTGGGTTATTTATGTATGTTATTTACTATTTCTAACTATTTCATCTATTTTACATTTTTTAAGGATTTCTCTGGTAAATTGGGAATTGTATCACCATATATCATATTAGACCCTCACTATTATTCGATAGCCTCTAGCATACAAGGAGGCATGCAAGAGGTCTTGTGATGGCACAGCTCAAGTAACCATTTTAGTGGCTATTTGTTTGAGGATGTTACAATATACATTGATCTTGAATTCTATAATTCATAGGATCATGGAATTATACTATACCATCATTTGATATCACATACAACAATATTTACAATAGATTGATTAAAAAAAATTATTGGGTTATATATGGGATACCATATTAATCACAAATATACTTGCATTAGGTAGGTGAGGGAGTTTGTGTGTACTAAATCAAGTTTAGGAGACCTCTTAAAGAATGAATATTATTATGAATATGTTGATAAAAACTCGGTGTAAAGAGATAACATATGATGATCATAGGAGGATTACATAAGAGTTAACAATAGTAAATCCCTTTTTCCTGACTGTGGATCCTCCATTTGGATGTTGATGTTAAAGGAAGAATGTAATGATTACACAAAATTCTAATGGTTCTTTCAGGATCAGAAAATGATTTGAGATAGTTAAGAATCATTTGAAACATTCTCTACTTCATCGAGTTAGGTGCGATGTGTTTCCTGTGTCATCTATGGTAGTACATACCCATTCCAATGCATGTCATCAAATAATTGTTTGTCGATCAAGATTCTAACACATCATATCAAGTACATCCTTTATAATAAATATATCACAGTGAGATAGTCTTATGATTGAATACAATATCCCATTTCTAGATTCATTTTCAACATTGACAGATTCGTGAGGAATCAAGGGAGTGTTTCTCTGAATTTTGAGTTTAGTGTCTTCAGTTATTCCAGAAATACTTCTAGGGTTCCATATTAGGGATGATATGTCTATATAGGATAAGAATTTTGATATTATCAATTTTTAATTCTAATAATAACACAGTTTAAAAACTATTTATGTATTATTCTTTCCTAAAATGTATTTTCTTAATATAAATACCATTAAAAGGTTTTAGTGATTTTTTGTAATGGTGACATACCATTTGTAACCATGGTATATTCTATGGAATATATTTAGTTTTATGTTTTGATTTAGAGTTATATTAGAAGGCATCAAGAGCCTTAGTAATTTTACAGTAAAAATATTAAATATATTATATCATATGTGAATAATTTTTCTTAAATAATGAAATATCAATAGAACATTGTATCTTATGAGACATATGATACCATCATTACATCTAAGAACATGTATTTTACCCTAGTTGTGTTATAACCTATTTTCATAATGGTGTTTGGTTAGATCAAACATAAGGGAAACTATATTATATTACATGCATATAATTATTCAAGTCAAAAATAATATGTCAATAGAAATGATTATTATATGAGAAATATGATATAATAATTTGGTCAGAAATGTTTCCATTACCATTTGGAAAATATAACCATTTTCCATGTTAGGTATTTAGTGACTTCATACAATATCGTATTGTATATTAACCCTTATAATTGTATTATTGGTATAAATTTAGTTATTGATTTTTTTTGTTTTCTCTGTCCCAATCATCTTTTTTTTACATATTTCATAATTTATGATTGGATTTATACATTATTTATCATCATTAATTTAGTAAAACACATAATTTTTTCAATTAATTATCCAATATCAAAATTACGAAAAAAGAAAAAATTAAAATGGGTTTTGATTCCGGTTTCTAAATTGCAAAACACATTCATGGAATTGGGGTTCTATGGTGCCAAACCATTTAATTGTGGTTCTAGAATGATGTGGTCAAGATCACGAAACATTAAGAGATAATAGTGTGTTCCCTATAATGCCTATATTAATTTTCCATTCATCTAAATTTAGGTGCTGTATAAATTCAATTAAATTTATTCAACCATAAATAATCTGAAAAGGAGGGGTATTTTATTTTAAATTATTTATTTTGTTGTTTTTTTACTCTAAATTTTTTGAAAAAAATAACAAAAATAAATGATAATTTTTTATTCAATATTAAATTAAATATTATCAAAAGATAAATTATACAATTTATTTATATTTATAATTGTTGTGTTATCAAAATATAAATATACCAAATTACTAAGGGATAATATATTACAATTATAAAATTAAAATTTTGTGAAATTCTAAAAAAATTAACAAGAATTTTAAAATTATAAATTAATTACTATATCTATATGTAATTATTTTTATGGTACTCACATCGAGTATTCATGTGTAATTTATTGGAATTAAAAAATATTTTCCATTACTAAAATATAGTAAAAAAATAATCCGAGACATAATATTTTGATGTTATAAAATGATATATATAGGTATTAAAAATGATAAATAATTATTATGAAAAAATGATCAAAATATATTTATGAAAGGGTAATTTTTTCTCAAATGACAATTAAGAAAGTTATTAGAAGATAAATATTTCTTTATCAAAGAATAATTATTAATGTAACACTATATATGATCCCATGTTAATTAGTAGTGATATAAATATAATAAAAAGTGATTATAGAATCATTATTGAGGACTATTTTTTGAACACATGTATTGCACTAAAGCAATAATTTGAAAATTATATAGAAGTGAGAATATATCATCACATGTAATATTTTATTTATTCATGAAATAAAATAAATGGTTTTTGATCAGAAATATTTTAATGAATTAAATTCATTGATGTGATGACACCTATAATAATATATACAATAATGATGTGTTCCGGACTATTGATATTTCTAGTTTATTTTTCATTCCCCACAAGAAAGTTTTTCCAATCCATTTACATCAAATAATTTTAGTTAGGATGTTCCTTAACATCATTTGCTATCATATATCATATTTTATTCATGTGGGTTAGTGTTTATATCCTATTATACCTTCTTTGATATTCTATCCTATGAGTGGTACTAGAGTAGCTTGTTTCTATGGAAGATTTTGATCAAAAGAAATTATGTATTATCACTAATTCTTCAGGATGATATTTTACCATTATTTCCATATTATTATATTAAATGTTAACACTATTTACCCATCATATTTTTCATTAGTATAATGTATTTTTAATTTTATTCTATCTACCAAATCACTATGTTTACCCATAATTTAATGGTATCCCTAGAGGGAGTGCATGTTTGTACATTGAATTTAAATTTATTATAAGACAATGATAAATGATAGTGATTTCTTTTCCAGTGTGGCTAGGCATGGGGAATGATTATTTGAAGTGATCAGACCCATGTGGAAGTAGGTAGGAATGTTGGTTTAGCAGGTCTTGAACTTGGGACAAGACATTCATGAAAGATGGGACCTATGATATTATAGTGTGGAATTATTATCAATATGACCTGATGTATGAGATAGTGGAAATGTATTATTTCCATGCGTGGATTGAAGAGGAGGCCTATAAAATTTAAAAATATTAAGAATCTTGTGGTTTAATTTTATTGTTTTAATGAATTTGTGACACTTTTGATATTTTTTTTACCAAGGATTTGAAGATGAAACAACAAGGTGTTACTGGATACATAGTCACAACATGACCACATAGTTTTGATTGTATTTTTACATTGTTACACATTGTATTATTATATTCATTATTATTATGGAATAAATTTATTTATACATGAGAATAATAGATACGGACAAATTTTTGGTGTCATAAAAAGAAGTTTCGACAAACCCCATCTAGGAATTTAAGTTTAGTTAAATATTTCATGGTTGATACAATTAAGGGATAGGGCCTTGTGGTATGTGTCTATGTAGAGGGGTACATAGTAGGAGGCAGACCGGGTGGGCTACAAGTGTAATTCAGCTCATGTTTATTTTTTAATTACTTATTTACATGATTATTATTAAAAAAATTAGGGATTCCTCATTGGTACGTTTTATTAATATAATGACATTTATTTCTTCACTGTTAAATATTAACTATGTTAAATAATTTTAGGTTTTTATAGATTAATTTTTTTATTATGACTATGAGATTATACTATGGTTATAGCCACCCCACTAATTGACTCAGAACCTGGCTACTAGTTTACTGACTCTTCATATGGGGAGGAACACATGAGGTATTGTGGCACTCTATAATTGACCGAGTGTTTCAGGTCAGGATGTTCTAGTATATATGGAAACTTTCAAACAAACATGGATAATATATCTGAATGTCGAAAAACTATTATATAAGGATTTAAATTTTTTGAACAATGATATATCCCATAATAAAAGTCATGATATAGGTTTTAGTCGATTTTTACATTGAATTTCCAAAATACATAAATGAATCAATGAATTAAACTATATTTCCTAATAATATATGAAATAATATCTAAAATCATTTGGATAAAAAATTAGAAAAAATATTATTTTTAACAATCCTTTGGAAAATATTTATTCTCTTAGATTTTATATAAACTCATGGTCTATTGTTCTATAAATTTTCATGAAATCCAAATTTACTATCATGGATAAATTGGTACATCAAGTAAAAATTAATTAATTATCTATATATAATTGTATAATTGAGGATTTTAATCATGAAATGTTTTTTTATATAATAATATTTACAAAATATTTTTTTAAATACATAATATATATACAAACACACAACCCTTCATCCAAAACATATTGCATATCCATGATACATGGAACATATGGATATCATAAATTTAAATCCATACATCACATAATTAATAAAGTATACTAACTAATCTAGATGAATAAATCACATTTTTCTAATCCTTGTTGACTAGTATAACACATATCACATCACTTTGAATTATCATGTATTTATGTAGTGTAATTAAGATGTGGTACATCATATCATTCTTGTATATGAGAATAAATATATCATTATGGTTATGTAAAACATTATTTCTAATCTAAAAACTATGCAACCACCAATGAATATCTCAATAATCATGCTATTATTAAAAATGTATCAATGGATAAAGGTTCATATATTTATATATATATGGTTGTTTCATACCATTGGAAATGGTGAATACTAGAAATTATAAAACCCAATGTATATGAATAATGTTTTTATAAAATTAATTGTGATAATATATATGTTTTTTATATAAAATAATTTATAATTATACATTATAATCCAATTTTGTGTCACCATACAAGACCCTGAAATTTTAATTATAATTTTTTTTCAAAAATATTTTTTTATATAAAAACATTTTATTTATGAAAAATAATTAACAACCTTTGTGGTATTAATTATTATTACACTATAGTATAATAAATAAACCCCACATGATAGGATGATAATTGATATTAATGATTTAAAATGTTTTTTAATATAACTAATTACATCACATGGGTTGGCTTCTGGAGTTTCTAATAATCAAAATTAAATTTTATATTTCACATTATAAATTAAAAAAAATAGTATTTATATATTCATACAAATTTTTTATAAAATTTCTTAATTTATGTGATAAAATATATTATATATTGTATTCAACAAATTAGTATGTGTATTAACAAAAAAATTATTTTTATAATGATTTATTACTTTTGATGAATGTGTTTTCTAATTTGTTGAAATGAGTGTCCCATTGTTCGAATGATTTCATCATTTTAGATCTCTAAAAAATCTAAATAGAAGGTTTTAATTAAAATTTATTAATTTCATTATTTATTATAATGTTTTCCTTAAATCCCATGAAATTTCATAAAATTATCTTTCCTTATAAATTATATTATGGGCCACATTTAAGTTTCTTCTGTTTTTTCAAATCATGTATTTAACAAATTGTTATATGGTATTGTCGTATTTAGATTCATGTGATGTTTTGGGATGAAAAATGGTATTATTAATTTAATTAAAAAATTTTATAACATATTATTTTTTATTTATGGATAACGTGGATAATGAAAATCATTTGACAATTATTTGGATTCTTTAATATTTTTTAGGTGTAGATTTATAAATATTGTCCCATGATTTGTTAGACTGGAATTTGGATATGTTAATATTAAATATAAATGATTTTTAGATAATAGATACTAATAATATATATATCTCATAAATTGAGAATTTTATTAAATATATATCATAGTTGTATTTATTAGAGAGTTATCTTTCATTGAATGGTGATGTTTTTTTTTATAAAAGTTCTAGGTTTTCCATAAATCAATATAAATATTTATATATAAATATATTATTAAAAATAAAATATATTTAATTTAATTAAAAACTATGGATCAATTGTTTGAATTTTCTAATAATTAGAGAATAAAATTTATTGTAGGGATTTTGAACCTCCCACACTACATTATTTTTTACAATGACTGATATAATAAAAATATTATAATTTTAAAAAATATTTTATCACAATTATCATATTTATTGTTTACATATTAATATAGATTAACTATTTAGATGAATAAATTTAGATAACTGGGGCTCCACAAACCATGATTCGGAGTGAAATAACTTTCAATGGTAGGGTACATGAAATGAAATGTCTGAAATTTGGATAAAAATGGATGGAACCAGAAGGTCATTCTATATTTATAAAATATATTCAGAACCTAATTGGTTATTCATGTGGATAAATTATCCATTAGAAAAAAATATATAAGAGTATCAATAATTAAAAAAGTTTTATTTCTTGAATGAGGGATGGGGATTTATATAACCACGCATTGGTATGATGTCTTTGTCTGGTGAGATTTGACAGTGGTCTCTCTATTAGTACATGGTAGTATGATTTTTTTGATAGATATGATAGTATATTATAATTTTTAATAATAATAATCTATGCCCTTCATCAGTTTCATGATGTAATAGGAGGAGGAGATAATAGTTCGATACTCTGTAAATTACATTAGTCAGTGAAATAATCACAATGGTGTAAATGTTTCATAGTAAATTTTGATCATAAGAATTGTGAGGTTATTTTGGTGAATATTTATTCTTGTTTTTTTATTGTTAATATCAAATATTATGGGAATTTTATTTTGTTTATAGGTGATAGAAAAAAATATTGATATGATGTTAATAAATGGCACATACATGTTTATAAATCCATATAGTACATCATCATGACAAAATAGAGTTGAAATCAGTAAATTATGGCACATGATGACTTGGAAATGAACCAAGAAACAATGGTCTGGTAGAGATAAAGTGTGATATATTTATTTATATACGTATATATTAAAATAGATAGTCCATATGGTTCATTGTTGTTTGATTATAAACTAATTATATTGGTACAGATTCAAGTTACTTGAACCTAGTTTTAGATAAACTTGAATTCCAAAATTGGACAAGAGTTTCTGTAATATGAAAAGATTATTCTCAAAAAATGAATATGAAAATTTTAAAATATCACCAAGATAATTTTTTTGAAATATTTATTATATATTTCTGGCAATTTAACACATAGATCATGATCAAGATGATGAAAGGACTGTTTAAAATAATATTAAATAAATGTTTTATAATTTAAAATCATATTTATTAAATTTAATGAAGATCCCTATTTTTTACATTTAAGGAGTACTGTAGGGTTTGATTCTTCATATAAAATATGAAGATATCTTCAATAGGATTATTATGATATTTTAAAAAATAGACACACATATTGATTTTACTATAACATAACTATAACATCCCAAGTGTGTAATTGCATCATACTATTTTTTTTTTCAGTTTTTTATATGTTATTCATGATGAAAAGTAACAATGGTTATTCATTATATTTACAGGCATTGGCCATATGAAGTGTAAATTGAGAGTAGAAATGGTTTTTGTGTTTAGTCTATCAAATTTTATGGTATTATGTGACTACACTTATTTTTATCATTCTTCCTTTAATTTTGTAGGAATAAGTTAATAGTGTTTGGGTTTATGAATTAAGAGGGTGTCAAATGTCACCAAAATTTGATGATTATGTCTGGTCCCTATATTGAGGACCAATCATCTATAAAATGGAAATATGATGACATATTCATTGAGTATTAGTACATTCATGCTGAATAAAAATACAGTGGGATATATAAAAATGTAAAAATATATCATTATAATAACTAATTTAGATAATTTGAGGTGATTTCATAATTTAATATTTACTACGATTATGAGTATTCATTATTGTAAAGTGTGGATTGTATCATAATGATAGTGAAACATGTTATCATTATTGAATATTGGTCTTTAGGTAGAAATTATTAATGTTATTTCTACAGTATACATAATATATAGTTTAGTTACAAGTGGTATACCCATCATTCCATTAAATTTATTATGATAGTTTCCTCAATGATTATAATAAGTATTCGAATCCCTTTATTTTTTTGATGTGAAAATGTATACCAATTATTGTATTTTTTTAATATGTTAAATTTAATAATGGGATTTATTAGTACCGTTGTGTCCCCAAAATAATACATACACTCTACATGGTGAACTAATAAGGTATTAATCAATTTTTAAATATTATTGTTGTGAATTTTGAGTTATAATTTCTCCTTTTTAACTGAATGAATTCAACTACATTATATTTTATTTTAGATATCATATTTTAGAATTTTATAGACTTTCTGATTCTATAAAAAATAATATTCATACTATTTTTTTCAAGACTTATTTTTGGAGAGTATTTTGGTATTACCTCAATGAATAAGTGGTAATACATGAGGTTGAGGTGTCAAAAATATGATCCATGGTTAGTTTAGAAGGAATATGTAAAGGAATTATGATAAAATTTCACTAATATATATTGTTATATATATTATATCATGATTGAGTGGTGTAATGTATATGGGTTTTAATGTTTAGACTTATTACACTCACCCGTATATGGGATCTTGTGAAATGATGCATGACTGCTTTTATAAATGATGATACTTATCACACGATCATATTTAGTTTATCAGATAGAGTATATATAGTTGGGGGAGTTGAATGATAGTTGTATTTTCTAGAGTAATGTGTTGTGTTATTTATAGTGGGAATTTAAATTACATAGTGTGTATTTTTACCATTATTTATATATATCGTATTGAATAATAAATTATTTAAATAGATTTTACTAGTTCTTATAAATATTTTTTTATATTATTTAACATTACACACTTTGTTATATTCTTTGGGGTTTCAATATCACATGTTCATGTATTCCAATTTTTTTAATCGGTTTTGAATGGTATTTATTTATTTGGTATTATAATTATATTTATAATAGATAATAATTGTCCCATTATTTTTTATATTCTTTCCCAGTTATACTCATTACCCATAGGTATAAAAGTCATAAGTCATGAGTGTAAAATGTGACCAAGTTGCTGAAAATAGTGAGGTGATGACAGTTTCAGGTCATGTCAATGATTCCATTACAATAATAACAATACATTGAAAGAAATTCAGTATTTTAAATTTTATAAATATATAATTACATTTAGAATAATGATTATTTAATTATAATCAATAGTACAATATTAGAAAATTTTCCTGAAAAATTGAGTTTCTCTTTTAATGATTGATAATCACCCCACATTAATTCTCAATTTCAAGAAATTAATGTGGAGAACCTGCAGGAAGAGAATGAGGGTTTCATTATGAACAAGGAAGATGAATGAGGTTGGTTTTTTTCCACATATAAATCCTCTGGTTTTAGGTATATCTTATTTACTATGTATGATTTTGTTATATAACATTTGGGTAGAGTTCCATAATTTTTTTTATGGTTTTAGAATATTTTGGAATATTTCGAGAGTTTGCACTATTTGAGTACAATTATGATAAACAATGTAGTTTTCCCAATGTAATTGTGTGAGAGGAAATGAACCTCTCTACGTTTTCTAATAATTTGTTCAATGTTTGGGTAAATAGTGAGGTAAATATAAAAACATGTAAAATTTTAGATATTATAATTTAATAATATTGGCTCATAGATTATTAAATTTTTTCACTGAACCATACACCCTATATGTTATGGTAGTACTAAAATGATAGGTGTATTGGTTTCCAAATCATGTAGCCTAACCATGTGGAATGACTAATTAAATAAAAAAAATAATGAAACATATATTCCCATTAAACACACATTTTCATTCTTTTAACATATATATAAAAAATATCTAGTTTCCTCCAAGCAGTTGTGGAAAATAGTAACCATCAGTAAGTCAAGATATGTGAATCGAATACTATTAGATCTATAGAATAAATTAATAGGGTTCCATTTTCATAACTTTTTCAAAAACTGTTACATTATTGTCAATGTTTCATGAATATTTAGCTTCCATTCACAAATTTATGGTCTATTATTTCATTTAATGGTTTCCCCATGTCATCCATTGATGGGATGGTATAAGAGGAATGGGTCTATGAAATCATATTGGGACTAATGATAATGAAAACATCATAGGTATGCGGCCTTTATCCCAATCAATGTATATCAATTAAATGATGGTTTTGTTTTCTAAAATTTATTTCTTCTTTGAATTGATAGTAATAATTCATAAAAACCCTGTGGAAAACCTCCTAATATTTATTGGTTTTTAATGGATGGGTTGGGGTGTATCTAAAAATATCTTTAAATAAATGATATTTTTATTATAATTTTATTGAAATAAAGTAACACCACTTTTTTTGAAATTAACACCATATTCAACAACGTATATAACATCAAACCATAATCTTATGCTTACATTGAAATCCTATTATTTTAACATTGTTATTACATAACTATTAAATTGTTGGCCAAGAAAAGAATGAGTTTTTTATGAAATATATGTAATGTGATTTCTCACTTAATATGTATTGATCAATTATTTATAAATAAATAATTAAATTAAAATAAATTCATTTTATTTTTTATATTTACATTTTCTTCTATTTTTTTGTTTTATGTTAAATTATAATAAATAATTTCTAATATTATTTATAATTAATTTCAATGAAAAATTCTATCAGTTCTTAAATTATAAATGTTAAATTATCATATTGAGAGTTTTTTCGAATTTTATGAAAAGATTTATTTTTCAATGAATAGTGAAAAGTATTTTTTTATTGGAAGCTTTATTTTTAATGCATGATTAAAAAAAGATTCATTTTTATTAATTGATTTGTAATTGAAAATATTAGTATTATACTATTTATAATCCAAGAATTTTCATTTAAATCACCTTTATAGTCAATTTGTTTATAGAAAATGTTTTATACATAAAATAACATTTCGCTAAAAAAGTGTTTTTTTATCTTTTGTATTTTTATCATAAATTAATTTCCTGCAATTCAATAAATTTAATGTGAAAAAATAAATTCCTTATATTTAATGTTTTTTGTCATATTTTTTTAATAAGTTTCATTTATTTTATTCTTTTATGAATAGTATGTAATAAAAATTTCAATTACCATGGTAAATGTAAAATGGCTTAATTATGGTTAAATCTAATGTAATATGGATTCAATTTCATTAATAAAATTTAATTTATTTCATTACATGTGTTTATTTCATTAATAATAATGTAAAATTATTAAATATGAATTATTTGTTTTAATATTGATTATGATAATTATATTATTTATGTAAAAGAGATAGTAAAAATGTCACATCCTTTATTTTAATATCTATAATTTTATGTAACATGCAATAAATAAATTATGTTTTATATTAAATTTTTAATTGAATGTTGATATATTTTTTATTCTTATGGTTTTTTATTATTAATTTTTTAGAGAACTAATTCACTTAAATTACTATACAATCCCAACAAAATGCTCTTGAAAGAAGTAGAAAATTTTTGTAAATGATAATAAAAATAAAAAAAATAAATTTTGAATGGTGTGTTAATGTTACCTTAAAATATAAAAAATACATTTCAAATATAAAATATGTTTTAAATTTATATATTTTAATTCCATTATAGTGATATTTTTTTAATATTAAAATTATTTAAAAAATGTCAAAATTGAAATAATTTATATTTTTTAATAAATAAAATTTTATTTTATTAGTAAATAATTATAGAAATCATGAATGAGGAAAATTAGCATATCAAATTCAATATAATTTCTTCCATTGTACATTATTATCCTATTTCACTATATTATTCAAATTATTATCCTTCAATTTTGGAAAAGTCATTTCCACAGTTAAGGTTAAAACTTGTTACCCAAGGGGTTAAACTAAAAGATATGTTTCAAAATGATACCTAAACCTATTTATATTTAACAAATTTATTATATTATTTCCATGTACTCAATATCATTTAATAAATATCTATTTGGAATAATTATAAAATTAAATTGTCATAAATAATATAATAGTATTCCATGTATTACAAAATATGTCGTTATTTGTATTTTATAAGAAGTAGAATTTTATTAATGATTTAAAATCATAAAAAATAATATATTCGTCCATGTTAATGATATATACATAAAAATAACATTCATTGACCTTTTATGATTCATAATACGTTTTATAGTATCTTTCATTAACCTTTTGGAGTAAAAAACTTTTTTATAATGATAATTATTAAAAGGGTTATCATGGGATTAAAATAAAAGGATAAGGTTAAAAAATTAACCTATACCTATAATAATATTATTATATAAGAATATTTTGATTCAAACTCATATTATTATCTATATATATTTTTGTTACCATTTAATAATGAAAATTAATTTATATTAGTTTAATAAAATGTGAAAAACAAAATATTCCTTGCCCTCGCTTGTAAAAGGTCTTCCCATCTCCGTTTATCTCATACATTCATGATATATTTGTTTCAATAATAAAATATTATAATACATTAAAATATCATTTCCCCACATTGTATATATTTTTCTGGCCACAGAACAATACCTTTTAGGGTTATGTTGTAAGCCAAGGGAAATTTATCATTGAAGAGACATTACTCTGAACAGGGCATATTAAATTTTATTTCTTTTTATACCACCTCTAAATATGTGGTCTAAATTTAAAATTAATGAATTAGGTATATTTAATACAATAATGCATTATCATTATGATGTAAACAATATTATCTGCATTCTTTCAATCCATTGGAAAATGATACCATATATCATACGTATATATGGTATACTACATCCAAAAACTCATTGGATTATTTTTTTAATTTACACATTATAAGGTTGGTTATATAGAAAAAATTAATGAATATATATGATATATATGATTTAATAATTATTCTTAAATATTTATTTATTATATAATTTCCTTTTAATCCATTTTTTGAAAAGTGACGGAAATATTCTTGCGTACGTACGAACTACCATCTCCATGAACAATATAATAAATTTTAATATATCTTCATTTTTAAATTATTACTAATATGTATATAATTAAAATATATTATATTAAAATCATGATTATATATTAGATAATATGAAAACATGATCATTGTAAATGGAATAGTATTTCCAAACAAAAACTTTCATGAAAAATGAAGTAGTTAACTCTAGAAGAAAATTATTTTAATAACGAATTGTTAATAATTTTTTCTTAAAATGTTATAAGTTTATGGTATATGATTTTATATATCATATATTTATTATTTTATAAAATTATAAAAAAATTTAATTTATGATATTCAATATTTTAATTCCTTTATTGAATTGAGAAGTTGAGTTATTGGTTGATCGTCTCAAGTTTTCTTATTTGTGATATTTTTTATTTTATGAACTAATATTCCTTTGTGATGTGTATATACATCATATAAGACATGTTTTATAAAAAATAACAATATATTCATTATATTTTATGTTCTGTTTAATTTCATTATTTAATTTTTCTTACGATTCAAATGATACTAAAGTTGTAAGAGGTCTGTATTATAATGCCAATGTTTTCTCGGAATATTTATGATTAATAACATTATAATGAAAATTTTATGATGTACCTATCAATAATATAATTAATTTTACTCCAAAATACTTATTTCATGAGATTACAAGATTTATTTTCATTTTTCTCTCTTTATATACTTTGGAGTAAATTTTTTTTGTATTTATTTAATACAAACATTATTTGTCTCTACTATCAAAATTTCATTTTATTCCATGTTAATTACTTAAAAAAATATAATTGTGACTAAATTTCTTTTTATCCTATGACTATTTGAATTACTTTTTACATAGTTTTAATTTTTTATAAATTTATTAAAAAGAATCATCTTCCTATTATATGAATGATGTAATTAAATTTTTTTAATATAAATTAGAATGAAATAATAATTTTACAATACACAACATAAATATAATTTAATTCCATTTTGAAATGAAAATATTTTGAATCATCTTAAACAATATAACATGGATATTATTACCTAAATTTTATTCCATAATATTCACGGTTTTTATCTATTTGAAATAAGTGATTTCAAAATGGAATGGTTATTGTCCTTCAGAAATGAATCAAAGTTATTTTGAATGAATTTTCATCTAAAATGAAATACTTTGATGTTACATATGTTTTAAGATGGATATTTTCTGAGGATAACTCCTAATTATTTAATTGTATGTTTTTTAATATTTTGATAATATATTTATGTAACAATTTTATTTTCCCTCAGTAATTTTATTGTGGAATGAAAAAAAAATCGATGATATGTTTGTACACATATAATTTAATTATGATTATATTATAGGTGGGCCCAAAATCTTATATCACTAAAATTCATTGGGTAAATATTACTATTTTATTATCTCAAATTATAAAAAGGAGGTCACCCAATATAATTACCAAGCCTTAAACATTACATAATCTTGAGTCAAATAAAGAATTCACATTGAAGATCATTTCCAGTCTAGAGTTTTAGAGAATTAGCCCATAACAATTACATTACATCTCAAAAAATTACAATGTAGACACTTCTACATAGTTTACATTTTTTCATAAAATATAAACTAATATAAAAAGAAACATTTCTAGTACCATGTTTTAGATAGCATGTCTTTTCCTTGATCCTATCCATGACCCTATTCATTTTTATGTCGAGTGAAAAACAATATAAAACATGGGATTAAAATAAAAATCTCAGTAAGTGTTATAAAACAAGAAAAGAAAACATTAGTCCACCAATACATACAAATCAATGAAATAATACATTTTAATATTTAATAAACCACTCAAAATAAAAAAAAATTATGATTAAGACATGGAAATAATAAATCATAAAGGTAACATATGGAATACATAACGAACCTAAATTTTATATTTTGATTCTACATAGGGAGTTACATTTGGAATACCCATCAAGTATATTCCCTAAATCTCTAAGGTGAAACAATAATGTTTAGCTCTGTCATGATACCCACTGCATTAGAGTTCTTCCTTGGATCACCAACCCTAGGTTTATCACGGAACCACCATAATACATAAACAATTCCCATGAACATTAAAATTTTTATAATACATAAAACAAATATAAATGAAAGATAACATTTCCACATTTCAATCACAATATATCATTTAAATATATTAACATAAGCAATAAATTATCAAATCCATTTTCAATACCAAAATACATAAAAGAGTGAATGGTATTTATTTTTCTTTTAATAAACATTATGACTTGTTAACGATTACAAGAATCAAATAATGATAGCAGTAGCGGAAAGGTCGTTGTAACGTTGTACATTAAAAAAACATTTCTTTTTTCGTTTAGTAAGATGATACGTAGAAGAAGATTACATTTAAATTAAATTAAAATTTAAAGGGTTTTATACACTGTATAAAATAATGTCTTGTATAAAATTAAAATATGCCGCAATGAAAGGTGATTGAGATAAAGTACGTTATAAAAATTTGGTAGCCTAATGACATCACGTTAAAATTCATAAAATGAATTTATTCGGGAAATAAGAGTGTCTAATAATTTGGACATAAAATTTACAATGATAAGGATATATAAGAACATATCCTAATATAAGATAATGAAAATTAAAACACATAACATAAAAGAAGTCTTTGACTGAAAGAGTACGGTGAAAGGACCCCTTACCATTTTTGTATCTTTCAAAACATACAACCCATAAATGAAGGATCATAAAAGTAAGATTTAAATTCCAATAAATTAAATTATATTAAAAACATATTACTATCATGGGAATTACATATACCAAACAAAAGGAAATAGTAGAAAATATAGCATGAATCTCATTTGAATAAAAAGTGAGATGAAAACTAATTACCTCGTGTCCGACTTGACTCGTTCATTATTTAATCTCTTGTATAATAAAATAAAGTTAATTTATACGTTATTAAAAACCTTTTTTAGGGTTATAATTCATTTTAAAATACATATTACCATGTTATATATATTATAAAATCATTTATGTTAATAAAGGTCATTTTGTCTATATTTGGTACTTAAGTAAAAAATGAACATCTTATAATTGCAAGTTGTCTATTTGGTAAAAGTTAATTATATATAAAATTATATACATGATTTCTATATCATATATATCATATATATCAAGTATATAAATGTATTTTTAGCATTACATAACATTCAGAGATAAGATATGAAATGTACCATTCATGGAGAGGGTAAGCCATATGTATGCATGAACTCTAATTTCATTTATATTTCTTATTTTAAATTAATGAATACATAATGATACATTGGTATATTATAATTACATTATAATATCCTATAAAATTTCATTAACTCCATCCTTTATACATCCCACATATTTCATGAAAGATTCATATCATTTTGAGGGGGCGGTAGTCCGCACTTCCTCAAATGAAATTATCGTATTTACCCATAATGGAAACCGTAATGGTATTCTATAAATAAAAAATACAGAAATACAAATAATCCATAAAAATAATATATATCATATATAAATATAGTTTCATCATAATGGACACTATGATAAGATGTTGTAGATATTTGAATAATCATTATTTCATGAGGGAGTAGTTTTTTGTCCAAAAAAACAGAATGTTCTTATCCATTATATGGAGGAGTGTAGAAGTGTAGTTAGAATAATTATCATAACAACAACCTAGTATATTTATGATACTGGTTTAATTATAATATAAATGAGTAAATTGAGTTTAGGGGGTTGGATATGTATATTAAAATAAAGGATCATAAGATAATATGTTACCTTTAAATCGGGTGTCTACCATTGGATTGAACCCAAAAGTTTACTAAAATTTCCTTCTACCTAGGTGAAGGAATATTGGATTAATAAATGGATATATGTAACATCATTGGGAAGTTTTTGGATGATCCACGGGGCTTGAGAGGTGTGAGTAATGGGTTATAGGTGATGGATTTTTATTTGAGGGAGGTGGGTCTCTTTAGGAATGTTTCAAAGTATTTTTTTTATTATAAATATATATTTGGTTTAAAAAGATAAAAAAATGATAAATTAAAATATAAGATTACTCTTGTTCTAAAAAAATCATCCAATAATAATTGTACAGGTTTTGGATATTTTTGTTAATATTTATAATCTCATTTATGTAATTCATTCATTAATAAGCTACGAAATGTATTATCATTATGTCATAAAAACATTTATTTATTTGATGGATAAAATTTATAAATAAAATACCATGATGTAATATTCTTATATATAAAATGAATATTTATAATAGAGGTGATAACTTATATATCCCCATGAAAATTTTGATTTACTAAAAGATATAAGTTTATGTAAATTTTTATATTACGTTAAATTAATTAATAGAATGCGTCATTACCACTCCCATGTGGCTCCATGGCATCCCATAATCGAGAAATGGATTTCCATGGTCAGACATGTTTCAACCAATATTATTAGGACAAGTTTTAGGGATATTTATTATTGTTATAATAAAATGTGTTTACCCTTATTTATCAGATTTACCATTTAACCATGGTAAAAAAATATATTTACTAAAGTATATTTTAATAATGTCTAAAAATAATAGTTACCTATTTACTCAATTTGGACCTCTTGATTCCAAATATATAATTCATTTTTACAAATTCAAAAAACAATAGTGGAGGAAATAAATTTAAAATTAAGTCCCATTGTAAAAACAAAAATCACGTTTTTAAGAAATACTAACTATCAAATGACTGACACATGTTTATATCTAATTTCAAAGGGAAATTACATAAAGTTACAACATTGGATTAAATGGTAAAAATATTATCTAATTTCACATTAAAACCAAATAAAATGATAATCTATCCATATAAACAAATTACATTAAAATAATGTTATGAATAAAAATAAACTATTTGTCACTATTAATTAAAAAATGAACATTATCAGAAAAATACCAAAATTTCATCCAAATTAAATTTTGATCTCTCAATTTTAAATAAGAATATTATTTTGTAAAATAGAACATATAAAAGAGACAAAAAATATTTATAAATGTTTTGCTAAAAAAAGGCTGTATATCGACATTTTAAGGAGTATTACAGTATTTCTGCTTAAAATTGGCTTCATTTACACATTAAACCTATAAAATTTATTGGATAAATGTTAAAACATTTAAAAAAACTTTAAATAATATTATATTTAGTTATATACATTCCCGTAGAAAAAATTCCTAGGCGTTAACTACCATTTAAAATAATAAAAATATTGTACTATTTTTGAGTATAACTCAAAGTTGTGTGGAACATAAGACTTCAAAGAGACCCGATGTTTTCTGTTGAGTATTCTATCAGGCATATCATCAAATATTAATTTAAAATTAATATTTTATTCAAAAATATTAATAAATATGAAAATGTAATATTCTTTATATTCCTGTGATGTTAAATCCTTCCCTGCTTTTGGGAATTCTATCTTCAGAGTTTTAATTTAAGGCTTTGAAACATCATTAAAAGTCTCACTTTGGAAAAGAGTAGGTAAAAATATCACATTAAAATATAGAAAGATAAGTAAACAATGTCACCCGAGAAAATACATACTAAGATTCTATGTAGAAAAACATGGCTATATAAGTGAAACTAACCATCATGTTCTGATATCGAGTGATAGAAAACATGATTATAAGAATGATAACCACCGAAAAATCACACACATGTGATGGGATAAACGATCATTTATTCCCTAGTAGTAACAATTAATGGAAAACCTTTTTGTTTAATGTTACATTTCATAAAGTTAGGAAATTTATTTATTAGCTAAACTAAAAACACAAGGAAATATACTTTCTTGTCATGTATAAATTCATCAATTACTAAATTATGACCACAAATTAATATTTTCTAAAAATGAAGAGTATTTATGACCATATGGTCACACCTGAAGCAATATATTTAACTTATAGTGAACCACATAATCCATAAAAGAAGAAAAATATATTTCCCCTATCTTTAGATAGTACACAAAAAAAGCATAGTACAATGATAGATAATCGCCCAAAATAATAATAATTTATAAAAAGAAATACTAATATTAATCTCTAAAATTCAACAAAAAGTACCCAAAGATCATGAAATACCATTCAATACACAATTAACCTTATAATTATTCAAAATAATCCAAACTATGAGTGAGACCCAAAACTCTGAAGGATTTAATCACATTTTCTTCCACAAAAAATAGTAACAATAATCTCCAAATAACATAAGCTACACATAAAGTCTCATACTCATAATTAATTAACCAAGTCACATATTCTCTATTATAGGTTAATCATTTCAATAAATAACCCAAATTTATATATGTTCACAATAAAAACATGGATTATTCAAAAATAAAAATCCACCATTACTCCACAAATGAGATCCCATAGTGTTATATTTTTATTAAGAAAATATTTTTCCCAAACAAGAGAACATATTCCAAAATAAACATTACCAATTAATCTCAAAATCATATTACTATATTAAGGATATCTATTTGAAAAAACATATATTCCCAAAATCAACTTTCTCTTGATGTATAATATCATTTAACCAAAAAGAATATGTCATACTAACCATGAACATCATGTAGGCTAGTGGTAGGAGATGTAACCTTGTCGCCCTTCGGTTGTGGGTACTATTTACATTGCTTTAGTATTCACAATGGGTTGTCATCTATCATACATGTTGTCCTCTTTGTAAAACTCAAAAATAATCCTAAGATATTTTATCCTCAAAGGTTTTTTATACCTTTATTTATCATCAAAACATATTATGTCCTCAAAATATTAATTCATGAATAATTATATATATTTTCCTTTTTTTACCTCCATATGATAAAATAAAACTATTCCGAATAAAAATAACATAATACTTTCATCATTGTGTCCATATGATTACAACGTCATGTTTTACACGTAGGTACAAGGTCCATGCACTACAAAAATGATGTATAGATCCTTCAAAATCATTTTATTCCCTAATCCAAATACACCTTTTACAACTTGAGTCATATGGGTGTTCATAAGATAATATTTTCTGAAAATGATCATGCATTACATATAACTTCAAAACATCTGATAAAACATGAATTTTATAAAACATTCGGACCATGTTTGGGTTGAACCATTCAATTAATGGTCCTTTTAAAATACCATAAGTATGTGTTGAGAGGCTATATTCTAAAAGAGAGTATTAATATATTGTTTATGGGTATCCTTATTCAGCACCATTTTCAAAATCCTAATATGCTTCAAAATCATGTGATAAGGTAAAAAATTTGAAAATTACTTGATAGTATTTAACATACTAAAGAATATAAGATAATTTGGAGTATACGATTCAACTAAATACAACCCATGATCCATGATGATATCAAGGTATTGTGGAGGTGTTTGATATCTCAAAAAACTACTTGTACGTGAGTTGTATGCTAGAAAAATATTAACAATCATCTGAACATGAATTTGTAATAATTATTTGAACCATGTCATCAGGAAGAGATTGTAATGTGGTTTTAGATCCTCCTCATTCCATTTGTAACAGACATTCCTGGATCTAAAGAGGTTATAAAACAAATAATTAACTGAAATAATATACATAGGAACTAACCATGTGATTAACTAAAACTTATAATCCCTAATGTTTGAAACCGGCCTAAGATGCCAATTATAAAGACACAAAAATAAACCTTACTTAATCTTTAGTAAAATCATTAATTCTCATTGATGATCTTTTCATATTTAGAGTTTTAGAGAATTAGGAAATAAATATGACGTTACATCTAAAAAATTACATTTTACTTCAACTTAGTATCATTTTTTTCATAAAATTAAAAACTCTTAAAAATAGAAATAAGTATAGTTTCATGTTTTAGATAGCATGAGTTTTCTGTGATCCCATCCATGACCCTATTCATAATCATGTTCTATTAAAAATCGTTCAAAACATGGAATGAGTATAAAAAGCTCAGTAAGGGTTATAAAAAAAGAAAATAAAACATTAGTCCATCAACAAATTCAAATAAATGAAATCATAATTTTAAATCTTTAACATATAACAAAAAATCAAATTTATTTTGAATAAGACATGGAAATCATAAATCATAAAGGAACTTATGGAATACATAACTTACTTACAATGTAGCTCTCACATCAACATAGGGAGTAACATTCGCAATAAACATCATAGTATATTCTATAAATATCTTTATAGAAACATTAACGTTTACCTCTATCATGTAACCCAATTCATTGGAGAGCTATCTCAGGCTCACCCACAAAATTTTAATCACAGAACCACCCATATACCTAAACAATTCCCAAGATCTAAAACATATTCATAACATATAAAAAAAACATAATGGAAAGATAACATTTCAAAATTTCAATCACAATATATAATTTAAATATATTGACATAAAATATCCATTATCAAAACCATTTTCAATAACAAAATATGTAAAATAGTATATGGTATTTATTTTCCTTTAAAAAAAATAGTATGACTAGTTAAAGATGACAAATATCAAATAACGCTCACGGTGGTCGAAAGGTTGTTGTCACGTCATAGGTGAAAAAAAGAAACATTCCATTTTTTGTATAGTAAAACACTACATAGAAAAAAAATCCCTATAAATGAAATGAAAATTAAAAGTGTTTTATATGCCATATAAAAGAAAGTCATGTATAAAATCAAAAAAATGCCTCAATGATTGTTGATTAACACAATGCACCTTACAAAAATTTGGTTTCCTAACAGCATCACATTAAAATTCATAAAATAAGTTGATTTGAAAAAAAGGGTCTCTCATTATTTGGACATAAAATTAAAATAAATAAGGATATATACAAACATATCCCATCATAAGATAATATAAATTAAAAGATATTACACAAATGAAGTCTTTCACTAAAAGAGTACGATGAAAGGTTACCTTACTTATTTGTTAACTTACCAAAAATATACCCCGTGGAAGAAGGATCATACAATGAAAATTTAAATACCTATAAATTAATTAATATTAAACAAATAATACAATCATGGTCTATACATACACCACAAAAATGGAAATATTTTCAAATACAGCCTGAATCTCATGGGACTAAAAACTGAGATGAAACCCCCATACAAAATGTCTGACTTGACTCGTTCATTATTTTATCTCATGAATAATAAAATAATGTTTATATATACCTTATTTATAACCTATTCTGGTTTATTATTCATTTTATATCACTTATTACCATATTATAAACATTATATAATCATTTATGTTAATAACAGTCATTTTGTTGATGATTGGTACTTGAGTCAAAAATGAACATCTTGTAATTACAATTTGTCCATGTGGTGAAAAGGTCCTTATATCCAAAATGATATTCATGATTTAGATATCATATTTATATTATATATTCAATAAATATATTTATTTATAATAGTACATGACATTTTGAGATAAGAAATCAAATGCATCGTTAATGTAGACGGTATGTCGTACGTACGGATGAATAACACATTCATTTTTTTTAGAATTTTAATGGAATGAAAAGATAATGATAAATAGGTATATTATAATTCAAGTATTGGATCATATATAATTTCATTATATCCAGACCTTACACATCCAATGTATGTCAAGGACGAGTTATATCACATTGAGTGGGAGGAAGTCTGCAATTCTCAAATGAAATTATCGTATTAAACAATTATAGAAACCCTAAAGGTATGTTATAAATGAAAAATTATAGAACCATATAGAAAAAATAAACATAATATATATCATATATAAATAATGGTACTTCATAATGGACACCCTGATAGATGTTTGGACATATTTTTCCAATCATCATTTCGTGAGGTAGTAGTTCGCCATCAACCAAAACATTATGTATGTATCCATTTGATGGAGATGTGTGGAGTTTTACTTAGAATCATTCTCATTAAAACAACCTATTATATTACGGATAATATTTTTTCTATAGAAGAAAATTATTAAGAGGGTTTATGGGGTAGGATAAGTAAAATAAAAGAAAATAACATAATTGGAGACGCTGCCTTTAAATATGGTATCTTCCTTTGGTTTGAACAAAAAGGTTCACAAAAATTGCCTTCAACCTATGAGAATGCTTCTAAAAAGTAGATAGGGATATATAGAGCTTAATTGGGCATATTTTGGAAGATTCAAGTGTCTTGAGAGGTGTGAGTAATGGGTTAGAGATGATATCTTTTTATAAGGGGGAGATGGTCTCTTCAGGAATGTTTGAAATTATTTATTTTATAAACGTTTTTTCTATTTCAAAAGGTTCAAAACTCATTAAATTCGATGATAAAATGATTATTTTTCAAAATAAACTCATCCAATGATAATTGGACTTTGTATCAATATTTTTGATAGTTTTTTAATCACATTTATTTAAATCATTCATTAATAATGTAATAACTGCATCCTCATTGTGTTATAAATAATTTTATTTATTTGATGTCTAAATTTTTTAAATAAAATAAAATGATTTAAGAAATATTTTTATATTTCAAATTAATATTTATATTGTAATAGATAACTTATATAACCCCATGTATCAATCTATTTACTAAAAGATATATGTTTATGTCATTTTTGTCTTTACTTTAAATTAATAAATATAAATTGTCATTATCACTCCCATTTAGCTTCATGGGGTCCCAAAATCGACACAATGATGCCAATGGTCGGGCATAAATCAACTAATAGGATTAGGAAACATGTTATTGTAATTAAATATTATTATTATAATATTTTTTTACCCTTATTTAACAGATTTACCCTTTAACAAAGGTAAAATTTTTTTTTACTGAATTAAATAATCATAATGTCTAAATTTAAAATTTACCAATTTAAAAAATTTGGACCATTTGATTAAAAATATTGAATACATTTTTCCAAATTCCAAAAACATATGATTCAAAATTTAATTTAAAATTAATTCTCATTGTTAAAACTAAAAAACATGTTTTTAAGAAACAATAACTATCAAAAGATAGACACTTGTTTATGTCCAATTTCAAAGTGAAATTACTTAGAATTATGAAAATAGATTTAATTGTAAAAATATAATCTAATTACACTTTATTCCCAATTAAAATTATATTCTATCCATATAAATAAAGTATATTAAATGGTTGTTTTGAATTAAAATGCAATTTTTTCACTATTCATTAAAAATGGACATTATCAGAAACAAAATGTCCTCCAATGTAAATTTTGATTTCAAGATTCAAAATAATATTATTATTTTGTCAATAGAATATATAAAAGTAAAAATACTATATTTAAAAATGGTTCACCATCAAAAGTACACAAATCGACCTTTTAATGAATATTGGAGTATTTATTCCTATAATTGAATTCATTCACATTTTAATCTGCTAACTTTTATTGGATAATTGTAAAAACATTTAAAACACATGTGAAATTATATTGTAGTTATATTTTTTCATTCCAAACAATAAAATAGATATGCGTTTACTACCATTTAAAATAATAATAATATTATTTTATTTTTTTGGTGTAACTGAAAGTTGTCTCCAGCATAAGATTTCAAAGAAACCCATTATTGTGTGATGATTATTCTATCAGTCATATAATACCCTTTTAATATAAATTTATTATTTAATTCAAAATTATTAAAAAATATGAAAATGTCATATTTTTTATTTAATTGGGATGTCATACCCCATGCCAGAAATATGGTACACATGAGGACATCCAATGCCTAAAAAAGTACTTAACTGGTTAGCCCAAGCCTACTATGTTATTAATGTATTGGTGGGTAAACCCGACATAATATTTATATGACTCTTATTGTTCCATCATTTATACCAATCATTTATTAAGTGATCTTGTACTATTTTTATGCTCTCATGGTTCATGTTCATTTTTTCTTTTTTGATAAATGTTTTATGAAATTCCAACCTTTAATAATTTGTTCATTTATATTATGGTAATGGTTTTAAAATGATAATATAATGTTCTATTGGAATTTTGGTCATGTTTTACTTATGTTATCATTGTTTTCAACCTTTTTTCCTTTATTTAGTAGTTTATCTATAACATTCTTATATTTACTTTCCACGTGTAATGAAGAATTTTTATATGTAGGCATGTTAATATTGTTATAAAGTGAAAATAAAATTATGAGAGATGTAATAGATTAAAACTAAATAATATTTCTCAATTTATAGTCTCAAATGTAAATAAAAATTTATTGTTATATCATGGTTTATAATTTTAGATAATAAATATTGATCTACAATGATTATATATATATATATATTATGGGTCATTATAATGAATGAATTTTATTATTAGAACATGACATGATCACAGTTGGAGTGTTTCCATATAATAGTAGAGGTTGGACATTTTGGTTTGAACATGGTTACTTCTCTAGTTTCAGAACATTGTACTATACCACCGAGTGACATCTTGGGATTGGTGGGACAAGGTATCCACTCATGATTTGTATTATTTAGTGGGTTCTCCTTCATGTTATATGCTTTATGTGTCATGTTTCCCACGTTTCTATTTATACCATATACATTTTTCTTGAGTGAGTAATTATACTATCCTATTTTTTCATTTTTTATAATAGGTTTTATACACCATTCATGTTTGTTTAAATTGTGTTAATCTTTTCTTATCATAGTAGAATCTAGGGGAAGTATCATGGATTATATATATATTTATTACACTTTACCCCAATTTATATGTATTTACATTTACATAGGAACAATTTTTCATCATACTTAAAGAAGAAAATATTTCAACACTTTTTAATGGGGCATCCTAATGTGGTGGTCATTAGAAGTTTGAGAATAGTGGTAGACAAGAGGAAGAGTATGTTATAACACCTCATTTTTAAACTTGTAATTTTTTCCATTGAATTTTATTACCATTTAATTATATCGTTTCGATATAGTTACTCAAATGAAAATTGTTTTTTATTCTATAATTGGTTTTGGTTTCTTTTGGTTACATTCATAATTTTAATCTTGTTCAACTATGTCATCTATTGAGGGTTTTATGGATTTAGTGTAAATAATTTTCAAAAGATTACATATTTCCTTGGAATTTATTTAAAGGATTTCATATCAATGACCTTAAACCTATTTTTAGTGTTATTTATGTATTAATTTAGCAAATGGGTTAGTTTTGGAAGTTACAAATGGGGATATTTTGGTATATTTCATCAGTTTTGATGGTGAAATGGATATAGGATTTTTTAAAACATTAAATTTATTACATAGAAATTTGTAACAATATTATAATACTAAAATTTAATTTTGAAATTTTGTTTTGGTAAAAATAGAAATGTTATGAAATTTTAGTAATCTTTTCAACTAATCAGCATGTGTTTTGATGATTTATGTGTTGTCTCATGCATTAGAGACGCGACATTCAAAAATATTTCAATTTTCATTGGGATTTTTAAGATTGTTATGTTGTGATTTTAAAACCATTATTTTCCAATTTTTATAAGTGATAAGATATATAAACCATGATGAATGAACATGTTTTTCGTTGGTTCAAAAAAATTTCTATTGTTATATAATGATTCAACTAGTTAGATGACATAGAAACAAACATGAGTTTGATGTTTATGACCTGGTTCCAACTGAACCATAGGGGATCCTATAGTTTTTAAGAGTCTAATAGATTAATTAAAAATTGTTATAAATGGAAAACAATAAGAAAATCGTCATATTGATTATAAATTGTGATCCCATTGATAAAAACCACCATTTTTGTATCCAAATCGAGACCTGAAAATTTAGAAGAATCGGTAGGTAGAATGAATAGAATAATGGATTTCTTTTAAACTCCATTGTAATTAAGTAATTTCTAGTTGTGTATAATTTTATTAATATAGAATGTAAATATTTTGGTATTATTATCTCATGAAATGATTGAACATTTCTTTAGTTGGGAACAATTTGAGGAGATTTTAAAATAATTCCATACATATAACTTTTGTGTATTGAAAATGATGAACTAATTTAACATATAATATGTTGGAACACATGTTAAAAAATATTTATCTAGATTAAAATCCTATTATTTATTTTCAATATAGGTATTTTTCTATTAAACTATCAAGGTTTGGAAATTAGATTCAGGTACGTGACAAAATATTCACTCATAGTTTGTCATGTTCTGTGTCAAGAACTTGAAACCATTGGTGAAAGTTACCAAAATTGAAAAATCCCATGCAAGGAAACAAATTAGATGCTAAAAATTATTCCTACAGGACATAAAAAAGAACACTAGTATTGGTAATAATCCTAGAATGGAGAGATAAACATAGAGAATAAGGTCATCATACAACCATCCCACTAGAGAAGCCTCTTTTATTCAATTTTATAAATATAGAGTGGGTTGTTTACAATTTAATTTTTTATATAATATAAAAATGTGTTTCACACTATTTATGGGGTTGTAGAATTGAGTATATCTTATACATCTCAAGTTTCAATGAACTTATACTCCAATATCAATGTGTGTAATTTAATTTAATATATATCAGGACTCTCATGAACAACCATAATAATATTATCAAAAATTATCTAAAAAATTAATTTTATATTTTCATGAGAATTTTAGGAATTCCTAGATTGATTATATTACTCCACTATAGAATAAAAACAAGTCTTACCCTAGGAAATATGATTTATAACTTCTTGGGGATGAATCTAAAATCCCAACTTATAATGTAGGTCTCGTGAGGGTGTGAAGTTCCATTTTTATTAACTCATCTCGTGTACATTACCCATTTGATACTTGTTTATCCCACTCATTTGTTATATATCATTTGGATAATAAATTGGGATTTCAAATGGAAATTATTTTTGATATTTTTTACATTATGGTACCTATTGTGAAATGGTAATGCATAGAATTTAATGGTCTCACATGTTCCGCTATAATAGAAGTCATGTAAATTTTTTGGTATTTTACTTTCAAGGAAATGGAATCATCTAATTTAGTCTATATAATGGACTATTATGTAGAATTGTGAGATTATATCAACTATTAAACCCTAAAATTAATTATCACATCCAATGATGTTGTTGCTATTTTTTAGTGTAATGGGGATGTTAATTATCATAGAGTTGTTATGTTGATTATAATGGTTGGAACTTTATCAAATATTCAATATGTGATGTATTTGAGTTAAATTGATGAAAATATGAATACTTGTATTAAATATATATTAAATTGATATCCTAATGTATTTCCACATGACATATCACGGTTATAACAATAATGGGAAATTAATTTGTTATCGATATACATATCTGAACGAGTCCTATTTAATTAAATCATATATAATATCATAAACAATAAATAAAATTATTGATCTAGAAGGAGTAATTTTAATGAAATTTGAAGTTAGTTCATTGAATAATAGAAGTACTTATTGGAAACCATCTGATATTAGAATATTTCAGATAAAATTTTACTTTAAAAATTGTTCATGATGTAAATTTCATGACCATTGAATATTTTCGAATTGAATATTGTCATCGAAGAAAACTGGAACATAGAGGTTCTATTAAAATTAAATATATATTAATTTTAATTAAATAAAAATAAATATAATGATATTCCGGTGTTCATTTTTAATAGTAGACATTGATAGTCTAAAACCATTTTTTGTAATCATTCTTTGAGCTTATCAGATCCTATGGTTGAATCTATCCAGCATTGATTTGCATATGATCCTATGATATTTTAAATACACCAATTAAAAACATGGTTATAGAACAATCAATTATCCATCTTTAAATTTAGTCTTCATAACAATACACTTATTTTTACATGAAGAAATTCTTTTGGTCTTCTCATTATTTGGAGGAAATGATAAACAAGTGGATGATTATATAGAAAAATCCATTACAAAGTGATTATCAATAAACCAATCATAGAATTTTTATATAGTTTATTTATAGACCATGGGTTATAGTTTTTAATTTAATTAATTTTATATATTCCCTTAATAAATGTTAAACCAATTTATGACCCCATAACATGTATTGGAATAATAATAATTTTATTATTACTTGGTGTGTGGTAACTCGCATGATGATAAATATTATTTTTTCAAATTTTAAATTTATATTTATAGTCAAATACATTATAATTCTCTGATTCATCTATATAATTTATTTGATATGTGGATAAATTTATTATTTACTCATTTAATAGTTAAAATAAATAAACATTAAATTTCTACATAATTTAATCATTACATTTCCAAAAAATGATTATTTAATTTTTATGATATATAGTCCTAAATATATTAATTTGTCGATCATTAGGAGAATAATTCATTCGATTATTTAATTAAAATATATTATAATTGAGATAAATGTAAACACTTATTGTTTAGTAATATAGTTTTCATTCTCATTGGAACCAATTATTCCTTCTTAAATTATAATATCATTATCGAGAAAATGGTCATAGAACCATAGAGAATAATGTTAACAACACAACATGAAAATGCATATATTATTGAATTATATGTTATATGACCTATTTATTGTAGAATATTATAATGTAGGTTTCAATCACATGCCATCAACAAATATGATAAATGTAAATTTAATTAAAAATATGAAAATACTCATCAATACACCATGAACATTGAAGTTATTAGTAACATATTATTAAAATAAAAAGGAATTAAATATCAAAATCCATAAATATACAATGGAAACCCCCCCCCCCCTTGACTTATTCCTTAATAACATATCCTTCATGATGCACCCAAAGTACACAACTTCACCTGGAACTATTGTCGTTCTGGATTAATAAAATACATATATGTATATTACTTGTGATAGATATTAATAATAATATTAATGTATAAGTACCATCACAGATTCTCATATATATCAATATCTGACAACATAAAATAATGTGAAATTACAAATACAGGGTCTTTTATAATAATCACATGTCTTATATTTCACCAATTTTGAACATCATGAGATGTAATCCATTATTTTTATTAGTATTGACACATGAAATCTCTCATAATATATGCCCCATTATAAATTTTAATTGGCCATATAACTATTTTGTTATTATCATCATGGAATTTCAATGTTCTAATCATATTAGGGAATTAAAATTCCTTTTCACGGGACAAATAATCAGACATTATTACATTGGATTCAAAAAAAACCTCTATGTTATATGTATAATAAAATTTACATTAATATTCACATAATCAAATATACTTGTAATCCAATATAAATTTAGTTTATTCCTAAATATGAACTCATGTATGATCCTAATTCGATTATGGACAACTTCATACTTCTTTCAATACTCTAGATCTTAAAAAATGATCAGGTTTCTATTGTGTTATTTGTTTAATTATATGTCCATCCACATTGTCTTTTATGGAAACTCTAATCACTATTATGTCACCATTCAAGGAAAAATATTTAACGATATGATATTTATGAATTACATTTTTTATTCAATGATATTATCATGGATCCATTGTAAGGGTCTCCAGTGATGCCATTTCACAATATTGTGTCACATGATCATTACAGTTTGGAATCACATCATGAGCGTTAGTGAAATTATGTATATATAATTATTATATTTCCTTATAAAATGAAAAAGTATACACAATATATATTTTATAATCATTGACCATGACTCTTTTTAGTTCTTCCATCTCCAGCACCTCTATAAATAGCGATGAAGAATCATGTTTATGATTTTAGATCATCCTGATCTTTTAGGAAACTATATTTTTAACAACCTTTGATTACATGATCATTATCTATTTCATCAAAATGATAATATCTTTAGTTCATATCAGATACACATCGATTGTATTACCTTCCATCCAATGGTTTTCACTGGGGAGATATTTATATATTCTTTCATTGCTTTTGGAAAACGCGACATATAGTAAATTATCTATAACGTCATACATAACTAACCTAATTTCTGACCCATATTGAATACATAAAATCTATTATATTTTCCCATGTGTCTGAGGATACAATTTCATCGAATGATTAATGACATGTGACATTATAAATAATACCCAATTGGATTTTTTCCATATTGAATCTTTTATGATTCATATCAATTTGAATACTTTGACATAGATCAATTATCCTATTAGATCATTCTTGATGGATCTTTATCCAAAACAAATATGATGCTTCACATAATTACTTCATGGAGAATCATGTGTTCAATATAGATATAATAAACAATTCTACATGTACCACATTTCCAAAAAAGTATTATGACATCGACATAAGTGGTTATGAAATTGAACGCACTCCTACTTAACAATATATAATTAAAATACTCAAATTAGATTATTAAAAATCCAAACCCATTTTTGTATTCAAAAAACTGAATTTCCCCTAACCTAGATTATTTTTTAATCCATAAATGGACATTTCTAATTAATATATTTTTTTGGAATCCATGAGATAAAAAACCCATCATGTTTTGTCAAATGAGTATAATCCCGATGGTTCCCATCAAGGAAATTATATTGGATTTTAATTTTATAAATCCCATAGTCATGGTATGATACAATGGAAAATATAATTATGATTGATTTTTACATAGAAAATTGTAAATATACTCATCATAGACAAGGAATTAATGTTGTGTGAACAATTTTTCAAAAAATCATGCCTTATATATAAGGACCTATCAATCCATTTTCATTTTCATATTGAATACCCCATTTATAACAAATAGGATTGAAACAAATTTGATGGTCTAACCGAATATTGAAATGGTTTTAGAACATGAAATCCATTATGAAATTACAATTTTCTGACCATGTGGAAGAACCTCCACCCCATATAATTACTTTTATGAAAAAGGATCAATATTACCAGCTAATATATTTTTACAATCCATAGAGAATAGAAAACCATTCACTCGTGTTATTTAAAAACACTTTTACTCCTATAAAATATATAGGTTTAGCCAAGAGTCTCTTCAATAGGGTATTGGTTCATTTCATCCTTAAAAAACTATTACGTTTCATTTCATCACATTATATATTCCTCTCTTAATAATTTTTTTAGATATGAGATACCATTTAAGAAATGTGGGACATTAGTAAACCAAAATTTTCGTGCCCATAAGATCATATAGGCCATACCCCTTTGTTTACTTTGTATAACCTATTGAGATACACTTAGTTCCTTTGGGTGATTTTTTTAACAAATAACATAAAGAAACTCATTTCAACCCCAAACATAAAATTCAAACAAAATGGGTTTATTTTCACACCAATTATGTCATAAAATACCTGTTTCTACATTACCTAGAACATTGTTTAGTATGTATTTCACAATCTATAACACATATATGCAGTTTTATAATGTATGGAATTAAGTAATTTTAATTAATTTGACCATTTCGAACCAGGTATGTTTCTTACACTCTCTTACAACATTTTAATGTAGTGTATAAAGAGGGGTTAGTTGGTATTGAATCTGAAACAAATATCTATAATTAATTGAGAATGTATTAAGAAAGTCTTCACTATGTTTTTAAAAATGTATTTTAATCTTATTACTAACCTAGTTCTAAACAGAATTGTTATATTCCATGAAACTCTAAAACAAATCCAACATAGAACTCATTAAGTAGTAATATTAATATAAAAAGAAATAATTATAAATAGTTATGGGGAATGTAAACACACCACTTTTTTATCTGGATGTGGAATACACACATTGAAATAAAAAAAAATCTTGGAGATCCTTGGACCATTAACTTATTCAACCAAATTGTTATTTTTTCATTTTTCCTTGTAAACATGAATGCCATAAACTATGTTTTTTTATTTCAATGAATCTAAATATATATAATTATAAAATTTGGTCAATTAAATTTTATATACATGAAGAATCCCATAATTCCATTGGTGGGTGTGTCATGAGTCTTGTGAACTAGTGTTATTGATGATTGTTATTTCGTGGTTTTCATAATCCTATACATAATGTATATTATTTAAATATTCCTTAACCTAAAAAATCCTTTATTTAAAAATGAATAATATTTATTTTTAAAATTTATAATAAATCTATATGTATCACGAATAGATTTTGAAATAATTTCTTTAGTATTATAACATAATAACTATATTTTCATTCCAAGAATATTCCCATTGACTACATGAGTTGGTTGCCTTTAATTGACATAATGGAAAGTCAAGATTAATTGGGATCTCAAAGGTAATACTCCTATAAATGAATCATTTTGAATCTACATGGTCTCTATATTTGAATATATATATATTAAAACCACATTCCATTTCTCATTCCCAATTAGTAAGAATGGATAAATTGTACAAAATAAAAAAAATTCTTCCCATTATTTCATTCCCAAGGTGTTATTTTCATAATAGTGTCCCTTATTACCACATGAAAAATAAATATATGTCATTACCTTCACCTTTACTTAACATTCTATTCATAAATGTTAATTATTAAAAACATTTTGAATTTGATATCTTCTACTTTAAAATCCTTTTATTCACGATAAGGATAAAAGGATTTTCACACTTCATGTCCCGACCCAGTTCGAATTGTATTGTAAGATGATATGGGAGAGGCTTCTCAATTGTGTTGAAATTTTAACAGAAATAATCATGAAACATTTTGAGGAGTGGTGATGTAATGAGATCATGGTGGAGTTATTTATGGGTTTTAAACCCTAAAACCTCTAGCCACTCATTAAATCTAATTATTTTGATAATATGAGGTGCATGTAGTGAAATATATACATTTGTTCCTTAATGGATGGTGTTGGGTATTTCAAAACATTCCTTTTAAAAACTATCATGATATATAATATTGATATTATTGTGCATTAATATGTATCAATGGTTTCATGTTATGTTAGGAGTTAATTTAACATGGTTTAAATCATTAAATGGTAATATTTGATAGTGCAAATCAATAGTTTATTTTAGATAGGGAAATCATCATTATGGACCACCTTGATAGGTGAATCTGGAATGTATATTTCTAGCATGTAATATTTTTGTGCATTGTGAAATACTACATATAAGCATAAGAAAAATTCCGAGAAATTACCATATGTTATGTCATTATTTTTTATTAATATTTATCAGAAGGATAATTTGGTGGTCAAACTTTTTATTTATTTGACTAGTATTTAATTAGGAGACTATTATTACGTTACATGATTAAAATATATATGAGACATATTGTATTTAATTTTACTAAATCGCGCAATTCTTATCAATTTTCTACATTCTTCCCCATTTTACTATAAATTTTGAGTCACATTAGACATTATTGTTGAAATAATACATAATTATTTCCTTATTATGTAGTCTTCAACCATGAAAACTGAAATATAGTGGTTAGGTATGATATATATTAAATAGCAATCATGTAGATACATTTTCGATTTAGTGGACACCCCATCTCAAAAATCCTAACTCCAAATTACATATCATTGGCCTTTATATTTGTATTAAATAGTTTTGGACATTAAAAATCAATACATGTATTGTTATGTTGACCAATAATCATAGTTATGATTCTTCAATAATTGAATATCACTTGAAAATGACATGAAAGGACACATTAACTTTGAAATGTCTTAATTTAGATAATTTAATGCATATGGCATATTATTAACTTGATTTTTTTTATAAATAAATATTTCATGTTTAATCATTTACATGTCATGTTATAATAAATTGGATTTTAATTTAGGTATCAACCATACAACTAATAACCCATCTTTGTATTACCCATTTTTTTAATTCCATAGTTTTATAATAGTCATTTTATAAATGTGATCAGAGTCTTCAATCTATAAAATAAATAATTAATTACACAAAAAAATGGCATTTTCGAAGTCTTATCAAATGTTTTATTTCTTTATAATATGATAAATAGACATATAAGACTAGGAAGAGACTCTTTGTGGAATTCTTGGAGTGAGATACATCATATGACCTATCCACCTATGTTGCTTCCATGTTGGTTTCATCACAATTCAATGTTGAGCAACTTATTCATTGGTTATACCATCAAAAAAATCCATGCACCTTAATATAATCATTTTGTTACATATGTTTGATAGATCACAAATAGTTGAAGGAAAATAAAGTATCAGTTATTAAAAATTACATAACACATACTAGGAAAAAATGTTTTACAAAAAAAATAAGAATGGTTGACTTTTAAGACATTATATTTTAATTAATAATAAATTATTAGAATACAATAAAATAAATTTTAGAAATAAAACGATCACATACTTAGGTATTTATAATCTCACGATCTGTCTTACGTGTACAAAGAATATGAAATTAAAACAACTATATATTATTCATTTGAGTTTATTTTTTAAAAATAAAAAACTGTGATGAATTAATCCTATTAATTTTCTTATTTATCAACTATTTAATTTTCTATTATTATGTGAAATCATAAATAAATTCATGTTATCTGTTATTTAATATAATATAAATAATTCTATTTTTTCTTAAAGTAAATAACAAATTACATGGAATTTTACAAGGAAGAAACATAGTGAGTACCTATATGAATTACCCAGTATTGTTTTAATTAAAAGAAATGACATCATATGACATTATTTGAATTCTATGTTTCAAAATCTCTGGATATATACATACAATTTAATTCCATATAGATAAATTCATAAATTTTTATGCTATAAAATTTATTTATTTTAGCCTTTATTATATAATATCTATTAAATATTCATAGTTTTGAATATTATGTTTATGTAATTAGTCATTTAATATAATATTAATCCTAATTATGAACATTTACATCGAATTAAATTCCACACAGAACATTGGTTGATGATTTTTATGTTGTAAATTTGTTATTTATATTTAAATAGGTAAAGTACACAACATGTGCAAGACATCCACACTATGTGTACCTCTCTTTTTGAGATATCCATAAAAATTCCACAAGGACTCATTGTGTTATATAAAATGAGTTTTATTAAGTACATGATGTTTATAAATGATACAAAACATGTGCATAAAATTAAATAGCTACTATTCTATACACGTTAGTTATTATATACATAAAGTGTATTAATTACATTATATTGATTTAGACCATTTTTTCAGGCTTGAAAACACATTGTCTACATGATATGTATTCAATATACCTTACATGTACATTAGGAAAGTCATTTTCTTCCATGCATCACCTAAATCTTGTGTATTTATTGAAACTTTTGTGTATAATTGGCACGATAACCAAAAATCCACACACATGTCATTGTGTAATGTACAAGGATACACATTGTGTGATAGAGAAGTATACACCATATAGTTTTTTGTTGTCCAACTACAGTTCCTCCAACCACTAGATAGGTTCCACATATGTCATCCTCGTAAATTAGTATCAGATATTGGTCATATGGACTAAAAATAAAGAAGAGTATAATGATATTTTATTTATTTATGAAGAATGAATTAAAACTAGAAATGAAATATAAATTTTAAATTCATAGTTTTTAAAAGTAATATAATTTATTATAACTTTGAATGTGACCACCCAGATACAAATAAGTGTTTCTAGGAATAATATGTTCAATAAAACGATATGATCCAAAAATTAGGGGATATTAGATTCTATGTATCATTCAAATATTTTACACGATATAAATTTCAAAACCATGAAAATTTATTTGTTAAATATTGAAAAGGATGGACATTTTTACAAATAACACATTTTTATACTTAATGTATTGTCAAAATAATTAAATCAAATAAGATATTTTATTATTTTTATGAAATTTTACAATACTATATGATGACTGTTGGAAACCTTTTTCATAAATACTTCATTATGAAGGATATATAAATGTTTAAAATCCTTCAATATGTGGTCCACATGTGATCTTATGGTATATTAAGTACACCAATTAGACATCAGTTGATGGAGTGGTTGATTAATCATCATTATCACATCACATTTCACTGGTGATGAATAAATTCCCCCAATCTTCTCATTCTTGAAAAAAGGGTGTATGGAAGGGGATGATTCAAGAGAAAACATTGTTTTCCAAAATGATTCTATATAGACCTCTATTGTCACGTAAAATTGGCCAATTTATATACCCGTGTTTGTGATTTTAATTTAATTAATTACATATGTTCCCTGAATAAATTGTTTAACCCATATCTAGACATATTCATTTTATTTAAATAATAATATTATTTTTTTCGTTGAGTTCACTAACCGGTGCAATGAAAATAATATTTTACTAGATTTGGAATTATTATTTATCACTAGACAGAATCATGGCCCGACAGTACTCCTCATCAATTATTCAATACTAGATTTAATTAAATATTTTTTTAAACATATATATATGTAGTATCTTCATAATTTAACAATTACCTTAGGAAAAGAAATTTATTATATTTATGATATCATTAATTTGGAATAAAATTATTCATTAGTTAATAGATAAATATTTATTCTTATAAATAAATTAAAATAGAACTCAGTTGAGATCAATGGAAAGACATTGTTTGTTACCCTCAAGAAATGTTTCCCATAAACAAATAATAGGATTAACAAAGTGAAAGATTTTATTCAATAAATTGTTGAGGCATAAAAGTGAATGAAGTTAATTTCACAACATCGCCAACTATAAATAAGTTTTCACATAGTAATAATATCCATTAGATGTAATATTTCATCATGATGGTTTTATAATAGTTATATAGACCAATATTATTGAAATGTATTACCATGAAAATCAGAAGGAAACTATCTTTTACACCATGACCATAAAACATAATGCATCAATTTTTTTAGTCAAAGGGATAATATATAAAACTTTATAACTATATAGGGGAAAAATATTTTCGAGAAATATTCATTAACAACACATCATTCAGGATGCAATACACATAACCAACATCAAAAGAGTTCTTATTTTAATATTTTACGATAGTAAATCTATGCTTAGGAGTAATGTAATCAATTAATAATAATCCCAAAGACTAAGAACCATTAAAATTGTACACATTAACAAGTTTATAATAAAAAATAAAACATTTGGAATAATAGCTGGTGGGTTTTTTCTCACAAACTCATGTATTATAAATTTCAATGAGCATGCTTAATGATATGATGTATTTTCTACTTATGATTATATGAACATGAAATTCAACATAAAATATTCCTCATTATAGATTGTTATTTGATCATAAATTTTTATTAATATTTTTTCCTCACAATTCAAGGTTTTCATTATAGTGAGGAACTATATAGAAATTTAATAAGATAGATAATGTAAATAATTAGTTAATTGAAGAAACATAAAACTATGAATGATATATAAAAACATATTTATCTTGATATTTACCTATTTGAGTATAAATATAATCCAATTTTTAAAAATAATTTATAGAACACCAAATCTGTTAGGTCATCATAAGACAATTTATAGATCCATGGTATGATCTACTTCAATTATTATATAAGGTTGATGGTTTTCATTGATTATGTGCTGAGTATTCTAAACTGAATCATTTTTTAATAAAAATGATTTCAAATGTTTAGAGTTGGGGGATTTCAATATGTTCTTGAGTTCCAAGATTTCCTATTGAGTATCTACATTCTCTTAATTTTTGGGGATAACAATTATTAATGGTAGAGAGGTTGTATAATCGTGTGTTTCCATCCAATGAATCATTACTCAATATTATGGTTTTTGAGTATCAAGAACTCTAACGTTAAATCATTAAATGTACCCGTGAAAACATCATATAATTTTTTTTAACTATTTTTATTTACCTAATGGTGTTGTGGTTACCCTTAGGCTGAGACTTGGTGAATTTCTAAGCATATTAAATAGTAGTGGGTTTTTTAATATTTTTTAAATGAATGATTATAAATACCATTAAAAAATGGTAATATTTTTTTAACATTAGTTTTTTATTGAACTTAGAATATCAATTATATTACACCCAAAGATTTAATGGTATGTTTCTTCATAAATAATTCCAATTCAATAGATATCTTTTTATGTATTTAACACTATGTCACTATGAAACAAATATTTTTTATAGGAGATAGTAACAACCTAGCTTCCAAACATAATTTTTCCATGTCTGTGATATGAATTTCTAAAAATAGATATACACATTTTCAATCAGAAAGATATTTAGATTCTATATGTTAAAAATAATTTTTGTTGAATAGTAGCATTCCCTTATGAATAATAATTTTATCCTTATGAATAGTAATTTACCAATATGAATAGTAATGTACCCTTATGAATTGTAATATGACCCTTAATTTTGGCACCTTATAAATGATTGTGAATATTTTAAAAATTAATAATAAAGTGTTTGCATTTTTCTTATCAAAAAAAATTTTATAAAATTTTTTATTTAAAAAATTAATTTAAAGGATAATTCAATTTAATAAAATATATATTGAAACCAATATTTTACTTTATTTTGATTTTAGGATAATCTAATGAGACCTTAGATAATTTTTTAGGGTATTATAATATTAATGTTAAGTTTGAAAACTTTTTTTTGAGAATATAGTGATTTTAAATAAAAAATATATATCTCATATCTAAATAACTATTTTTATAAAATAGGGTTTATTATTTTATACTACACTTTGAAAAATGGATAGGGTGAATTATTGGATTTTTTTAAATACTTGAATTTTCAGTGAATATTGTAATTTGATAATTTTAAAATATTCTACATAAATGAATTTATACATCCTCATTGAGTTCTGGATGATGGAAATTGACATTGTTTATAACATACATGAATATATTAGTATTTTAGGTAAAAATTATCAATAATATTTCTATTTTAAAAAAATTAATAAAATAATGAATAATATTTTGAGAAATCACTCATCTCCTCTACTATGAAAATAACGCATTACTCCATATTCTATTCACTCATATAACCAAGATTGTTTCTTATATTTCTATCCAATTACTCTTTTCGACTCCCTCCCTACGTCCATGTTCCCTTGATCTTTACAAAATTCCCAAACCCTTTCATATAAGGAGGTTATCAAGAAAGTTATTTCAAGAGGTAAATCCTCTCCCTATTTGTTTAATTTCATTTCAATTTATCTTTATTTTATATTCTCTCATAAACTTATCTATCAAATTGATCATTAAAACTTGATTAAATTATATATACTGTAATTATATCAAGTTAATTTTAAAAAAAATTATCAATCTCTTTACTCTCCCTCTTATTTTATAAATGAAATCATCATCCTGGAGGTGCCAATTTATAATCTCCATAGACGACGATGTTTCATTCATCAAATTATTCATCCAAGACTGTCATGGAAGCATAATAATGGTTGAGAAAGAATTTAAAATTTATAATACAACCCTTTATATTTCTTATAAGTATAAAATTTATATAATACTAAATAATAAAACAAATTGAGCTCCTTATGATTAATAACTACCGTAATAATCTAAACAATTATCACTAAATTAATTATCTAATGATTCATCCAAAAAAATTAACAAAATAATATATATAAAAATTTAAAATAATTTACGTTTATTAATAATATGTAATTCAATTTTGGAGATTTATACGAATTCTAAATGAACATATATACACATACACAAGTATCCAATCACGAAAACCAAGGAAACAAATGCGCTTGAGCAATAAGTGTGTATATTATAACTCATTTTAAAGGCTATAATTAAACCTCATAAAATATATTAAATAAAATAATTTAAAAATGGTTATTAATTAAATTATTAATTTATTTAATCACAATATTCATGACATTAAGATCAAGTGAAGGAAACATTCAGGCATATGGTATGTGGTCTCTCATATCACTTTTATATCTATGAGATTTCTATTTTTCTCCACTTCATTATTTTCTATGGTGTATGTATGCTGTAAAATGACATATAATATCTGGATTCCTTTTTATATCCATTTTATTCAATGATCAATTTGGTTATTATTATTTTTTCATGCAATTTTATTGATTATGATGTAGTAAGGGACATCATCTATAATTCAATTTCATTAATACATACTCGGTATTGTGCACAAAATAATTTTTATGTGGTGCATCTATTGAACCATTGATATAATTTTTCATTTTTAATTAAATTCATATTAAATATCCTTATTTTTTATATTTCATATTATTTTTTTAAGCTGTATATAATTTTACTTATGGTGTTTATTTTGAATGTGTTTTTAAGAACACAAATATTGATGAATTTGTATCCTCTACTCACAGTGAGTATTGATAAGTCATAGAGTTCTAGAATTAAATATTTTTATAATAATTATTCAGATATTTATTGATTTTCATGGCCCACTATAGGCACCTGATGCATCGAATGATCTAATGAGACAAAATAGTTGGCAATTGACACATCGAGTTTGATTAAAAAACAAAATTAGACGGGTTTCTACCCATAGAATTACATAGTAGAAATGGTATGATGTATCATGTTCAATATTAATGTCATCCAAACAATAATAATTTTATTAATTTAGAATTAATTTATTACATTCCATGTGGTTTTTAATGTGACAAAAATGGTGGATACAATTAGGTTTTCAATTTATTGATACTGTGTTCTTTTCAATTATTAACCATTCCATATTGATTATGCCTTATTGACTATGATTAAATTAATATTTTTCCACTCTTCTACTATATTTAACCCTTACTAAGATTTTAAGATCACCCGTTTCATTTATTTTCCTTCTCTAGGTTATGAAGAGGAGATCATTTATTGAGTTTTCAAGGATGTAATTTATTATCTTTTGTTATGTACTATATGTTTTTTCTACTATATGGTTAAAATTGGTTCCATGTATGTATGAGGTTTCCAAAATATTATTAAAATGATTAGTCTAGTGACATTTGATTCATTTTAATCGTTCCAATATAATAAAATAATGCACCGACTCGGGGCCTTAGAGGTTGGTACATTATAGCCGGTATTAGACAATGTTTAGTAAAAATCATGGGAACATGATTTATAAAATCATGATTATGGAAAAAAACCCTATGATAGAAATTGAATATATGTATCGAATAACGTCCTAGAATTCTGGTAGGTAGATATTCTGTGGGTATTCATAGAAATACATTGATTTCTCGATAATATAAGTGGAACCGGTTCTGTCATAGATGTACCGAGCAAAAAAAATCTAATAAGTTGATCCGAGTTTGACTTGGGGTTACCTGGTACACAAAAATGGGCCTTATTAAACACCTACTTTGAATATTCTAGGGGATATGATTAGGTTAATTCACAATTCCCTTACAACCCCATATGAAGGATTAAAATGTCAATATAAATTAGGTTTTTGATTATGATATTAGATGTGCATAAATTTTCTGATTATGTTAACTTATTTTCTAGTTAGAAATTATACATTATGATTTATAACCTAAATTGTTGAATGCCATTATTTAGTGATGGAACCTAATGGAATATTAAGAATAAATACCCGCAAACAATTTAGTGATATCCCCTTGAAAAGGTAAATAGTGTTACATTTAATGTTGAAAAGATCGTGAACATAACAGAGAAACATACTAATTATGTGGTGAATAACCATGAAACACATATATTGGATCATTTCATGCTATATAATCCACCATAATTTAGTGGGTATACTAATCCATTGGTAGCTAAGTAGGGGATCATGTGCCATGAAAAGATATTTATAGCATTAATGTCACCACCCCCTATCCACAAAGTGTACCCCTTCTAGGCCAGTAATGTGAGAAGGGAGATAATGACCCCCCGAGTCCCGCCTCCAGTAGGCCCTGGGATGACAACTAGCACCGAGGATATAGTAAACACACAAATGGGAGGCATTACACTCTTAGAGAAAACATGAGGAAGATAGAAATAAGACAGACACCAACCAACTCCAACTCAGAAATGAAATGTAAATGAAAATCTAAGTGAATATATGTAATGTCATGAAAAAAGTACAACAATTGAAAGGGGGAACTACAAGTACCCAAAAGAAAGTAAAAACAGTAGAGACCACAAGCCCAGATTACTCCTGCAACCACAAGGTAGTAGTAACTAGCCTGATCTCCAACCTGATCCAAGTGAACTGAAAAACAGTTTATATATACATAGGGTGAGTATAACAGTATTCTCAATTGGATCCTCCCTAAAGCCTCTCGTGGAAAAGTAATGAAATCATGCTAAAGCACAGTGAACAAGAGTGAAACTAACTCGTCTCCTAAACAGGTATACTATGTTCCCAACCTCACCATGGCTACTCTCACCAAGTAACTCATACATGAATATATCATATAATAAATAATATCAAGGGTACCCTGCTACTACTTCCCATATGGTTTCCCTATTTTCCCCAATCACATATGTCATATACATCTCTCTCCAAAGGATTTCCCATATAAACATGGGCTAAGCTCTACAATCTACACCTCTTGCACCACAAAGGATTTCTCGCAGACACCTAGGATAAACTCTACACCATCCTCACAACCAAAAGTAACCTAGAAGGTTCCGGGATCCACCACAGCCCGCATAATGTGTATTATACGTCAGGTATTATGCCTCAAGTCATCATAGCCCATACACCGAGTAAGAATCCTCAAGACATCATAGCCTATACACGTTACACCTATAGTATTCCATAGTATACTATATCTAGAATATGTGTGTGTGAAAAATACACAAGCCATTACAGCCCTCTACACACATATATGGGGAAAACTAACCATTGTTCCTCATGTAACAAGTATGTACCAAGAGAAGAGATCAGGTTCAAAGGGGGTAGTAATCCATTCATCCTACCACCGGAATGTTGGGGAAAACACCCCCCATGGCTCAGAATCCCCGGGGTGTCAGTTTCCCTTACTGATAGGGTGGGCTAGCATATAGAAACACAAAAAGTATAGAATATATATAACTCACAACCACACTATGGGCATAACCTAGTCTTAGCGTCAACTGTAGCTAACGTCTCTCGGACTCCAGGTTCCTATTTCTAAGACTAGGTATCCTATAATAACACAACCAATTAAAGAACTTCATTTGGTTACTTCATTCCCTTTTTCATCAATTCCACTGTAGGTTAATTAAGTCTTCCATAATTAATTAACCATGAACAACCCACAATAACATTATTGGCACCACATTCAAAATTTACCGTTCCTTTAAAGTTAAAACATCACCATTAAATACCAACATCTCCCTCCCCATGGACTATCACCATTTAATCAAACTTTCATTATAGAGTTACATTCCTATATTCCGAGGCATTCTAGAAAAGCATCCTATGATACAAAACACAAGGGGGCTCAACACGGTGAGTAGATATACTACCCATCGAGTCATTTCCACATATAGCAAGAGCATAGGCCCATTCTACCTCGAGAGGCTAAACATGGAAGGCACGTGGCATACCACATGGATCTTTGCTCCTTTCAGGAGAAGGCTAAGCAAGACCAGCTGCCTTGAGCAGTGGGGGAAAGTAAAGCAGATAAACACCCAATAATCAATAAACATCCAACTATAACAACCATCCCATTCCATTCTCCCCAGTGTCCTCCCTGATACCCACATGTATAAAATAATGCATCTCGCCACTATAGGAATCATCTTCTGCCACATCCACAAGGCCTCCATTCCTCCACATATCACAAGACCCCTACAGGGTCATATCACAACACAAGATATCACAACAACCCTTCCTGGGTCACAACATGACACAAGCAGCAGGAAAGAAATCATTACAACAAATGGGTTCTTGTCCCTTTAACAAGGCATCCGACCTTCAAAAAACAAACACCAACAATCACATCAAATGAGATTTTAGCCCTACTTCAGTACAAGAGGGTAACTCATAACCCTTCCGGGAATTCAATCAATCAAGTTCATAAATCCATCTGGAATTAACAGATTCAATTCGTTGGTTCCAGCATCATGAACCAAAACAGTAAGCATTTACAAGGATTAAACATGCTTACTATGAAAACATAATGAACCTCAAATTACCAAAAGAACCAGATTCTTACTCATGCCTCTTTTTTTAGCCAATTAATTATCAATTAATTGCAACATTACGTTCTTTATCAATTTCCATCCAGAAAAACATGATAACAAGCAAGGCATTGATATCACACTATCTACCAAACATGAGGCAACAACATATGTTCAATGCTATTTGTTAATCCAGTTAAAATATTTAATTAGGTCAATTCCATTGTGATCCAAAGGGCTAAGTCATGCTAACTCTACGATTTCACATAAAAAATAGAGAAGCCACAAGTCCCCTACCTCAACGGTTTTCGAGGAAAACCACAACGGTCGATGAATGCCCAAGAAACCGGGTCGATTCTCCACGAATCCTCCTTACATCTACTCTCCTATCACAACCAAGACCAAATCTCATCACAAACGACATCCACATACCTAGAACTACCCATAGTGGGAATAGATCTAATACAACGAGAGAAGAGGAGGAGTAGATCTAAGCAGATCTAAGAAACCAAACAAGAACGAGGAAGAACGAGCACATACCTCAAGAAACCGGCTTCGATTCGTGAAGAGAAGCCTCCAAATCACCTCCAAAATTCTTGGGAGAGGTTCTTCTGCCTCCATGGAAGGGTAATCCTGAGTTATGGCTGATTAAGGGCTTAATCGTGGTGATTAAAGACAAAAATATTTAGATCCACAATTTTAGGACCTATATTTAAGTGCCCGTAAGGTTAGTCCACACGGTTTATCAAACCGTGCGCTAACCATGCGTTAGCTAATACCTCGAAAATCACTCCTCGCAAAGTTATTCAACATGGTTAGACAAACCGTGCACTAACCATGCACTAGCTACTACCGCCAAGACCAGCCTTGCACGGTTTGGCCGCATGGTTTAGGCAAATCGGGCGCTTCATGTGCGAAGTCCATAACCCATTAGATTTCATTAAAATTCCACCCAAATGCACCACAAGACACCTTGACCTTCTAGAACACCTCCCACACCACATTTTCACAATGTAATGGACTAGAGAGGTCCGTTCCATTACTTCAGATACCTCTCAAAACATTCTCGTCCTCGAGAATCGAAAACACACCTAAAGAGAAAAACGAACAGGGTCTGAACAACCACCCACTGAGATACCTCCCAAAAGAGAGCAATCCACCAAAGAAACAAAGGTATCCATCTCATAAACATGAATGATTCAAAACTGAATAAGTTAAAACGATACACGAAAAGAGTTAAACATCAAAAAACACAGGGTACTGAGAACATATATGTGACTCACGTTCCCAAGGACTCTCCTCCATGACACCGTGTCGCCAGAAGATATGAAATTAGGGGAGGGAATGCTCGCGAAACACCTTCTCCTTGCTGTCTTGGATCTCCACAGGTCTCTCCTCAAAGGTGGAATCATCATCAACATCGACCTCTCCCCAATCGATGATGTGATAGTGGTCCTGAAGATAATGACGTAGCTGTGATACATGGAAAAAATCATGTATCCAACTCATATGAGGGGGAAGTTCCACTCGATATGAAAAAGATCCAAAATAAGCTAACACCTCGAAAGGCCCAACAAACCGGGGAGAAAGCTTACTTCCACGGCCAAACCTTCACTGCCCACGACGGGGATTCACCTTCAGAATCACATGATCCTCAACATTAAACTCTATGGGTCTCCACCTTTGATCAGTATAGGATTTCTGACGATCTTGCGCTGTCTTCATCCTCTCACGAATCACCTGAACCATCTCATTTGTAATCTTCCCTTGTTCTAGTCCGAGAATGGCTGACTCTCCAACCCCAGTCTAGAACAATGGAGAACAGAATGGTCATCCATACAAGGCTTCAAACGACATCATACTGATGGTGGAGTGATAATTATTATTGTATGCAAACTCCACCAAGGGTAAGTGCCTCACCCATGAGCCTCCAAAATCAAAAACACAAGAGTGTAACATGTCTTCAAGAGTCTGGATGGTTCGCTCCTTCTGACCATCCGTTTGAGGTTGAAAAGCAATGCTAAGACATGCATGAGAACCAGAAGCATGTTGGAAACCTTTCCACACCCTGGAGGTAAAACAATGATATCTATCAGAAATAATTTTCCTAGGGACTCCATGAAGTCTCACCACCTCTTCCAGATAGTGCCTCGACAAAACATCCACTGAGCATGACTCCTTGATCGCTATGAAGCGGGACGATTTTGTTAAACAATCCACTACAACCCAAATAGAATTATATCCTCCCAGAGCTCGAGGTAAACTGGTAACAAAGTCCATTGAGATGTCCTCCCACTTCCACTAAGGAATCTCTAATGGTTGGAGAAGTCCACCAGGAACACGGTTTTCGGACTTCACCTTCTGGGAGACGAAACATCGAGACACAAACTCCACAACCACATGCTTCAACCCAGGCCACCAAAACTGACTCCTCAAAGCTCAGAACATCTTTGTCACGCTAGGAAGAACTGCTAGAGGTGAACTATGGAACTCTCTGAGAACCGTCTTGCACATAGTCAAGAGAACAAAAAGCCTTCCTTGATACAACACTCTGTGTTGTTCATCCTCAGACCAACCATCAGGGGCCTCACCGCAAACAAATTGATCTTTCCAGACCTCCACCTCAAGATCCCCCAACTGGACTCTTCCACCCTCTGCATCTGGGATGACTGTACCATCATCTGGAAAAGACAACCTCTACCCAAAAATTCTCCAATGTCAAGATGAAAAGGTGACAGTTCCTCCATTACTCTCCAGGAATCACTGGATTCACGCACAGCATCAATACGTGACTTTCGGCTCAGCGCATCAGCCACAACAGTCCCTTTTCCAGGTGTATACAATATTTCGAAGTCGTATTCCTACAAGGACTCCATCCACCGACGTTGTCTCATGTTCAAGTCACGCTGGGAGAAAACATACCACAAACTCTTATGATCAGTGAAAACCACAAAGCGTTCACCAATGAGGTAATGTCTCCACAAATTCAAGGCAAACACCACGGCTGCCAACTAAAGGTCATGAGTGGAATAGTTGCATTCATGGGGACACAAATGTCGATACCCATAAGAAAAAAATCATATCTATTGCATGAGAACACAGCCTAGCCCCAGATGCGAAGCATCACAGAAAACATCCAACTAAACTCCATCAGCTGGGAGACAAATAACTGAAGCACTTACTAACTTTTCATTTAGATACTCGAAAAATTCTGGACACAGATCAGTCCATATGAACGCTTGATCCTTCCTGGTAAAAGTTGTTAGAGGAGTTGAAACCCCTGTGAAATTGGCTACGAACCTCCTGTAATAGCCTATGAGACCAAGGAAACTTCACACCTTTGATGCTGTCTAGGGGGCTGACCAAGTCAAAAATGATTCTATCTTTGATGAATCCATAGAAACTCCCTGTTGGGACACCACATGCCCCAAGAAACGGACTTCTCGAGCCAAAAACTCACACTTAGACAACATCCCAAACAACTGATGTTGGAAAAGTACTCCAAAAACGGCTCAAAGATGCTCAACATCCTCCTCTTTAGACATGGAGTACAAAAGGACGTCGTCGATGAAAACTACCACAAACATGTCCAGGAACTCACGGAACAGGGAATTCATCAAACCCATGAACACAGCTAGATCATTCATCACACCAAATGCCATTACAATGAACTCATAATGCCCATGACGACAACGGAAAGCAGTCTTCGGGATACCCTTATCCTTCACACGCATCTGATGATATCTTTACCGCAAGTCAATCTTTGAGAGCCAACTTGCACCCTTTAGTTGATCGAATAAGTCATCAATATGCAGAAGAGGTTAGAGATTCCTTATTTTCACTTTGTTTAAAAGACGATAATCAACACACAACCGCAAACTGTCGTCGGACTTCTTCATGAACAAGACTGGTGGACCCCACGGTGACACACTAGGCCGAACAAAACTGAACTCCAACCGACAATCAAGCTATATACGTATCTCTAATAACTCAGAATGGGCCATCCTATATTGAGACATAGATATAGGAGATTCTCCTGGCCATAGCTCGATCCCATAATCAATCTCTCGCCGAGGGGGTAAGGCTACAACCTCTTCTGGAAAAACATCAGGGTACTCCTCCATGACCCTAGGAAACACCAACAGCTGAACCTCTGAAGAACTCAGTATCAACTCTTCCATCATGGACGATAAGGATGGATCTTTCCTATTTCCCATCTGAGGATCTCGCTCACCAACAAACACTACCTGCTCTCCATCGACACCATAAAAAATGACATTCTTCCTGAAGCAATCCACAATAGCTTGCACCGAATACAACCAATCCATGATGAGGATGACAACATATTGTTGTATCCATAAACATAGAAAATATCCCCATGATAGGTCCTACCCCAACACTAGCTCAAAATATCTACATACTTCAAACAAGCTAGCTCGACCTCCAACTGGCATAGTCAACGCCAAGGGCACTAGAAGCCTCTCTAACTCAAGTCCCAAGGCACGAACAAGGGTAGGTGATATGAAGGAGTGTGTCGCACCTGAATCAAATAAGGCATACACCACGATATAAAACAAGCAAATGGAACCTTGAATGATGTTTGGCTAATCTGGAGCTGGCAATGCTATGGCATGAAGCTGACCACGACCTCCTCCACAGCCTCTCTAACCCTGATGACGACCACCACTATGGCTGTGCTCTGCTCTCTGAGGATGAGGAGTGTCATGGGGTTTTCCTTTGCCTTCCCCATCTACCCTCTGTTGATCAAAAGCTGGTGCAACAGGCTGCTGCTGCCTCAGCTGGAACTGCCTCAATGGATGAACTTGGAGTGGAGCGCCCGATGCACGATTACCACCCTGAAAGGTCGGGCACTCCAACTGCTGATGACCATGACCACCATATGAAAAATACGCGCCTGATACAATGGCATAGGCCTGAGAGTTTCTGCCTTAGGAGAAACGAGACGTAAAGGGCTGGGACCTACCCCTGGTTGAACGAAAACTCTTCTACCCTGAAAACCGGGAACCCCATACCACAGCTCTTCTTCATGAGGAATCATGCTGATTCCCCTCTCATGACGATCTGGTCCTGGCCAAAGACCTCTTGACAACCTCTGCTCTCTCTAGCACCTCAAGATATGTCTTCAACATAAATGGGGTGACCTGGCACTGAATCTCTGAATGAAAATCCTCCTCGAAATGCCTCTCCCTTGCCTCCTCGTCTGGTAACAGGTCCGAAGCATATCGCAGAAGGTTCCTGAAATGGATTCCAAACTCTCAAACACTAGAGGTGGACCAACGAAGGGTAAGAAGCTCCTGATGACGGGATGCCTTCGCATTCAAAGAAAGGAACTCGACACTAAACTTGTATCGGAACTCCTACAATGAGATCGATGACTCCTCATGATCCCTGTGGAACAACAACCACCACTTCCTCGCTGCTCCACACAACATCGTCACAACCAAGGACACCCAATACTCCTTCCGAGAACAGATCAAATTGAATATTATCTTGACCTCCTCTAACCAGTCTTATGTGACTCCATCTGAAACGGAGCCCTAATACTTCTTAAGACACTGTCACTAAAAGTCTCGAAGTGTCTTCTTCCCAGTGTCGTCATCATCGACCTCCACCATGCGACATTATGGTGGGATAGCCTGCTAGTCATCTTCTACGTAAACCTGACGAGGACGTCGACCTGGAGCGATACCTGTAAAATTTCAAACCATTAGAGCTCCTTATCCTGGAATATTGAAGACTCAACATTAATTAATATATTGTTTTCATTCATTCATTCTAGTTTAACGTATCCCAAGGTCTACCCATTCAAACACATGCACAATGAAGAATGATGCTTGATCCTTTCCTCTGTCTCTACCCTGCAACCAATATCACCTTGTTTAGTTTCCATTGTGAACATAAAGGTCTGTGAAATAGATCATAAGGGGACCTAAACATCTATTTCTATGTCGGTATCCAGTGTTTACACCACTTAATAAACATGAACGACACTGCTGCCCTACAAACCCTTGCATCCTCACACATGCCTAGCTCCACACTCCATCATATCCCTCAACAAGACCTCTGATACCACTCTGTCATGACCCCCTCCCCACAAAGTGTACCCCTCTTAGGCCGGCAATGTAAGAAGGGAGATAATGACCCCAGAGTCCCACCTTAATTAGGCCCCAGGTTGGAGGGTAGCACCTAGGGTATAGTAAAAACACAAATGGGAGGCATTACCTTCTTAGAGAACACATGTGGAAGAGAGAGATAAGACAGACACCAACCAACTTCAACTCAGAACTAAAATGTAAAAGAAAACCCATGTGCATATATGTAATTTCATGAAAAAATTACAATAACTGAAAGGGAAAAAAATAAGTACCAAAAAGAATGTAAAAACAGCAGCGACCACAAGCCCGAACAGCTCCTGCAACCACAAGCTAGTAGTAACCAGCCTAATCTCCAACCTATACCATGTGACCTAGAAAATAGTTTATATATACGTAGGGTGAGTATAACAGTATAATCAGTAGGATCCTCTCCTAATCCTCTCATCCAAAGGTAAATAAATCATGCTAAAGCATAGTGAACAATAGTGAAACTAACTCGTCACTTAAAAAGGTATACAATGTTCCCAAACTCACCATGGATACACTCACCAAGTAACGCATTAAAGAATATATCATATAATAAAGAATATAAAGGGAACCCTGCTACTACTTCCCCACTGGTTTGACTCTTTTCTCCAATGACATACATCCTATCCATCTCTCTCCAAATGATTTCCCATATAAACTTGGGCTAAGCTCAACAATCTGCATCTCGTGCACCACAAAGGCTTGCCCGTAGACACATGGGCTAAACTCCACACCATCCTCACAACCAAAAGTAACCAGGTAGGCTCCAGGAGCCACCACATCCTGCATAACATGTATCATATGTCAGGTATTATGCCTCATGCCATTATAACCCATACACTGAGTAAGGATCCTCAAGCCATCACAACCTATACACATTACACCTATAGTAGTCCATATGATAAAATATCCAAAATATATGTCTGTGAAAAATCCACAAGACATTAAAGCCCTCTACACACATATAGGGGAAAAACTAACCACTGTGACTCATGGAACTAGTATCTACCAAGAGAAGAGAGTGGGGTCAAAGGGGGTAGTCATCCATTCATCCTCCCACCGGAATGTTGGGGAAAACACCCCCAGGGCTCAGAATCCCCGAAGTGTCAGTTTCCCATACTCACAGGGTGGGGTAGCATATAGAAACAAAAAAAGTACAAGATATATATAACCTGCAACCACACTATGGGTATAACCTAGTCTTAGCCTCAACCGCAGCTAACGTCTCTCAGACTTCGGGATGCTATATCTAAGACAAGGTATCCTATAAGCACACAACCAATTAAAGAACTTAATTAGGATAATTCATTCCCTTTTTCATCAATTCTATTGTACATTAATTAAGTCCTCCATCATTAATTAACCATGAACAACCCACATTAACTTTCTTGGCATCACATTCAAAATTTACTGTTCCGTTAAAGTTTTAACATCACCATTAAATACCCGCATCTCCATCCCCGTGGATTATCACCATTTAATCAAACATTCATTTTATAATTACTATCCCATATTCCCAGGAATTCTAGTAATGCATCCTATACTACTCAACACAATGGGGATCAATACGGTGAGTAGATATACTACTCGTCGAGTCTTTTCCGCCTATAGCAAGAGCGTAGGCACATTCTCCCTCGAGAGGCTAAACACGGAAAGCACGTGGCATTCCCCACGCGTCTTAGCCCCTTTCGAAAGAATGGTAAGCAAGACCAGCTACCTGGAGAAGCGGGAAAAAGTAAAGCGGATAAACAACCAAGAATCAACAAAAATCTAACAATCATAACAATCCCATTCCATCATCCCCGGTGTCCTTTCTAACACCCATATGAATAAACCGATGCATCTCACCACTCTATGCGTCATCCGCTGCAACATTCACAAGGCCTCCCTGCCTCCACATATCACAAAACCCCTCCAGGGTCAAATCACAACACAATAGATCACGACACCCCTTCCAGGGTCACATCATAGCACAAGCAGCCAGAAAACAATCATTACAACAAATGGGCTGTTTCCCCTTTAACAAGGCATCTGAACTTCAAACAATAAAGACCAACAATCACATCAAAAGGGCTTTTATCCCTACTTCACAACAAGAGGGTAACTCAGAACCCATCAGGGAATTCAATCCATCAAGTTCATAAATCCATCTCGAATTAACAGATTCAATTCGTTGGTTCCAACATCATGAACCAAAACAGTAAGCTATCATAAGGATTAAACATGCTTACTATGCCAACTTAATCAACCTCAAATTACCACAAGATCCGGATTCCTTTTCATGCCTCTTTATTTTTATCCAATTAATTATCAATTAATTTCAGCTTTAAGTTCTTTATCAATTTCCATCAAGAGCAACATTCTAACAAGCAAGGCATAGATATCACACTATCTAGAAAACATGAGGCAACAACATACGTTGAATGCAATTTCTTAATCCTATTCAAATATTTAATTTGGTCAATTAAATTGTGATCTAAAGGGATAAATCATGCTAACTCTACGATTGCACATAACAAATAGAGAAGCCACAAATCCCCTACCTCAACGGTTTCTGAGGAAAACCACAACGGTCGATGAACGCCCAAGAGACTGGGTCGATTCTCCACGAATCCTCATTATATATCCTCTCCTATCACAACCAAGAACAAATCTCATCACAAATGACATCCACATACCAAGATCTACCCATAACGGGCAAAGATCTAAGACGAAGAGAGAATATGAGGAGTAGATCTAAGCAGATCTATGAAACCAAACAAGAACGAGGATGAACGACCACATACCTCAAGAAACCGGCTTAGATTTGCAAAGATAAGCCTCTGGATTGCCTCCAAAATGCTTGGGGGAGGTTCTTCCACCTCCAAGGAAGGTTAATCCTGAGTTATGGCTGATTAGGGGCTTAAACGAGGTGATTAAAGGAAAAATGAGTTAGATCCACAATTTTAGGATCTAACTTTAAGTTCTGTCATGGTTAGTCCGCACAGTTTAACAAACCGTGTGCTAACCGTGTGTTAGCTTCTGCCTCGACAATCACTCCTCACAAGGTTAGTCTGCATGGTTAGAAAAACTACGCGCTAACCTTGCGTTAACCACTGCCTCCAAGACCAGCCTTGCACAGTTTGGCTGCACAGTTTATGCAAACCGTGCGCTTCCCATGCGAAGGACATAACCCTTTAGATTTCCTTAAAAGTCCACCCAAATGCACCCAAAGCCACCTTGACCTTCCAGAACACCTCCAAATCAACATTTTAACAAAGGAATAGAATAGAGTGGTCTGGGCCATTACAATTAATATGAAATGAAAATGAAATAAGTGTACATGTAGTATTGTACCTCATGAGTGATGCTGATCTGTGGCGATCCTTTACCCTAAATACCATGGAGGACGTTAAAATAGTAGATATGGAATGGAGATCATTTAAGGGTGTATTCTTCAATATATATTTCACTCATGGGAAATGCAATGAAATGAAGAGAACATTTCTTAGCATGAAATAAAGGGATGAAGAGTTTGTTGTGGAGCATGAGTCTATATTCACAAGACTATATAGGTATGCTATAGATTACATAAGTGATTTGGAAGACAAGTCTGATCATTTCATTGATTTTTATGAGGAATGTATTAGAAGGGTACTTGATTATGAAAAAACTATCATTATTTGGGGAAATAGTATTAAGTACCCACAAAATAGAGAAAAAAACTTCAAGATAGAATTTTTTCAAGGTAAATCCCAAGACAAATATGTCTTTTAATAATCATGGAAAATGTGAATGTATTACGAAGAAGAAGAGATAGAAGCAATTCCCATTATATGTGAATAATGTAATGACCTATCTATGTAAATACTTGAAAGGAATTGGATTTCGTTATATGTGTGGAGAAATGAGTCATCAATCTAATGAATTTAATGTAAAAATTATAATCTGTTTTGTAAAATGATATAATTGTAGGGAGATGGTACACTTGTCAAAATATTGATCTAATTGTCATTGAAATTTTCCTCATAAACCACCATAGAAGAAAGGGATGAATTATGAAATCAAAAATACTATGTTTAAGGTTACTAATGATGTGTTGTAAGGAACATTAATCATTTCTTCAATTTTTGAAAATTCATTTGTTGTTCCTGGATCACTACATTATTTTATATTTTCATAGTTTTCTAATAAAATTAGAATTTTCTTATTTAATTTAATATAGTATTTTTTTATTTAAATATCTGAATAGATACACCAGTGCAATAAAGAAGTGTTAGTTAGTCCCCTTTGTTACACGTAAACGTACTTTAGTTATTGACCATATCATCCTAACTATGATTGTATTTTACAAAATTTTCAATATGAATTGGGTATCAAATTATGATACCAAAATAAAGTCCCAAAAGAAGGAAGTTACAATTTTTGATAACGATATAGAATCCATTATCTTTAGAGTTAAAAAATCATCATTTGAATCTTATCTAGATCTACCATTATTAGCTATTTTATATTAAATTTTTTGTAGAGGAAGAGAAATGACCACCTATGGATCATCAAATTGAATTTGTACCTATTATGAAATAATAAATTGATGTAGTTCAATAGTATTTCACATGAAACCCTCTATAGTGGGAAGTTAGGTTCTCTATTGTTTTAATTCAGAGTGGAAGACAGATATCAAATAATTCCTTTAGAATGGCCACTTATTAGTTACTATAGCTGATAAAACAACTAGGGGAATTCAGTGAAAATGCATTTAATTTACCTCGTCATTTTCCTATGGAGACCATGCTCTATTTGTTTAGAATAAGGATAGGTGAATGAGGTTGTGAATTGATTACAGAGAAATAAAAGTTATTGAAATAAGGAACATGTGTCCTCTACCTCGCATATATGATCTATCTAATCCACTTCATAGAGCTAAATATCATTCCAATATTGATCTTTGGTATAGATATCAACAACTGAGTGTGGGAAATGAAGATATTACAAAGAAATTTTTTTTGAACTAGGTATGAGAATTATGTGTTTATAGTAATTCCATTTGGACTGACTAATTCACTCTATGTTTTTATGAACCTAATAAACAATGTTTTCACGAAATATCTTAATTATTGTTTTCTGTTATTTATTGATTACATATTGATATATTTGAAAATATATGACTACCAAGAGAACCACTTGATGGATTTTTTGGAAACTCTTAAAAGAAAAGAGTTATATGGTAAGTTTAGTTAATGTGAATTTTTTCTCCATGAAATCTATATTCTTGACCATATTCACTTTAGGGATGAAATTTGGATTGATCCTGCAACAGAAATGGAAATCCTATAATGGCCTACTCCAATAAACATAAATGAAGTACATAGTTTTATTGTCATAGTAGGTTACAATTATCATTTCATATAGAAGTTGTCCAGATTCACCAACCCTCTAACCAAGTTCACATGTAAATCAGTTATGTTTGTATGAAAAAAATTAATATAACGGTATGAACAATTGATAATAAGATAGGAAAATGATCCAATTTTGACTATTTTATCTAGAAATTATGTGTTTTTATATACATTGATGCATCAAAAAATGGACTAGGTAGTTTCCATATGAAAAATGATAAAATTATTGCTTATGCATTAAGGCTTTTTAAGACTCATGATAAAAATTATCCATCTCATAATAATGAGTTTTCAGAAATAATATTTTCTATAAAATATGGGGACACTATCTCTGTGTTGAAAGATGTGACATGTATATAAATCACGAGATATTGAAATACATTTCTACATAGTGATAACATGACAGAAGGAACTGGAGACAACTTGAGTTACTCATTGGTAATGATTGTTCAATACACTACCACCTAGGGAAGTAAAATAAGGTGGAAGATGCATTATGATAGATAAATCACGAACTTATGACCCAAATGATGATTAAGAGAGATCCTATATTAATGGTTCTAATAAATATAGATATGGGAATTGTTAATGAAGAGGAGACATCATTCCTTTTTCAATTAATTACTAAACCATCATTACTAGAAAAGTTAAAAATCTCTCAATTTGATGATGAGAATCAACTAATGAAAATTATTGTCGATAAGGATGGAATATTGGAAGACATCATGTGTGAAGCTTTTGTTCATTAATTTTGAAATAGATTATGAATTCCCTCAATACTTGAGATGAAAGTGATATATTTGAGGATGATCAATGCTAAAATTTCTCAGTAAACCAAGATAGCACCAAAATGTACAGATAGAAAAAGGAACATTTTTTGTGCGATAAAATGATGTGATAAATTTTTAACAGTGTCATGGTGTCTATTTTTTCATTAGGTGAAGGTAGAGATGAAAAATCCTAGAGGTGTCATATGACTTATAACTATTACTATGTGGATGTGGGCTTACATTACGATGAACTTTGTCACCAGACTACTAAGGAAACCTATAAGGAATAGTATAATATGGTTAATTGTGGATCATCTTAAAAAATTTGTGCATTTCCTTGTTATAAGTGATGATTTACAAATTTATCAACTAAAAGGACACCACATTAATGAAGATATAAGATATCATGGTGCACATCTATAGATTATGTTTGACCGAGATCCCTAATTGTCATCAAAATTCGGGAATGTTATGAGAAGGATTTGGATCCTAAGATTCATAAGAGTAATTAATGTCACCCAAACTAGAAAAAAAAATCTGAAAGAACTATTGAAAAAATAGTATACATGTTAAGATCTTTCTCTCTAGACTTTCAAGGTATGTAGGATCAATACTTATCTTTAGTGGAATTTTCCTACTATAATAGTTTTAATTACCCTATTCAAATAATGCCATATAAAAAATTACATGGGAAGAGATGTTGAACTCCAAATTTATGGGATACCGTTTGTGAGAGGAATCATATAGACTCAAATCATATTGAAGTGATAACAAAATATGTCAATAAAATTTAGTACCATATTAAATCAACTCAAACTAGGAAAATGAGAAAGATTTGGAAGTTCATGTCCGAGATAATCTCTTTAATCAATATTTCTATTAAAGAGAATATTAAGGTTTAGAATGAAATAGAAACTAAGACCCAGTTATATCAGTCCAATTGAAATGCTTGATGGAATTGGATCTATAGCTTACCGTTTAGTGATTTCCCCAAGTCTATCCAATTATCATCGTGTGTTCCACGTGCCATTGTAAAAGAATTACACTCCAGTCCAAAAATATTTACTCACCTTTAATGAAATGGAACATGAACATAATTTGTGGTAATCTGAATATATAATAAATATTACCAACACAATAGATAAAATATTGAGAAATCAAACAGCTCGATTAGAAAAGGTTCTTTAGAGAACCCATAAAATGGAGGAGTCAACATGGGAACCTATATATGTTTTGAAGAGGAACCGACCACATATCTTTATAGGCATATATAAATGGAATATTTTGTGAAAAAATTCCAATGGATGGAAGAATATAACACCATATGATTTTAAGGTATGTTTATTTTTTAAAAATTTAAATTACATAGAGTGATTATAACACATTTAAAAGTGAGTCTCTTTGAAACAAAATATTTTTATAAGAGATAATTATAACCTAGTTGTTAAACATTATATTTCCACTTCAGTGATTTTATTTTCAAAAAAAAAACAAATACACAGTTTTGTTCAGTATGATATTTAGGTTATGTTAGGATCAACTAAATTTTTGGTGAATAAAAACAAACCCTTTTGAATAGTAATGTTACATTGATGAATAGTAAAGTAACATTATGAATATAATTCTGACCCTTAAATTAGGTAACTTATAAATTGATTTAAATATTTCAAAAATTAATAATTATTTGTAGGTATTTTTGTGATAAATAAATCTTTAATTTCAATTCTATAAATAATAAATTAATTTAAAAGATAATTCATTTTCATAAAATGTATTCAAAAATCAATATTTATATTTCCAATGATTATGATAAAATAGTGTTACCATAGATAATTTATTAGGGAATTATAACTAGTAATGTTGATGAGCCAAGTGGCCCCCAAAATTTATTAATGAAAATAAAATACAAACTGCAATGTGGAAATGTGGGACAAGTGCCACCAAACATAAGGTGTCAGACAATTCACACCCATAAGAAAAAAGAAAAGCTCATAAACCCGTAATTATGAATCCTCAAGTTCCCTTGTAATAACCCATCACATCCATAAATGTATCTTCCACATTCATTTTCACTGTTGCTTGACCCATCAAATAACATCAAATTGTGGTCTTTCCTTAGCATGTTATAAAATCAGTTATAATTTTTAAAAACTTATTTTTTGAGGAAATGATAGTTTTTATTAAATATTAAATAAATCATATATATATAATTATTTTGGTAAAATAGATTTTATATTTGGATTATACAAATCAAAAAATTGTTAGGGTGAATTGATTGGATTTTTGTGAAATACTTAAATTTTTTATGAATAGTGAAATTCAATAATTAACCAAATATGAAAAATAATTAAATTTATGCATCATGATTGATCTAGGGAGAGGTAATTGGCCATTAGTTCAAAATCACATTCAAATATTATGGTTTTTGGTCACATGAATCATTATAATTTCATGCGATGAGAAAAATAATAAAATAATGAATAATATATTGTGAAATCATTTTTCTCCTCCACTATAAAAAAACCCTCACTCATTCTTCTCTTAACTCCACTAAGAATTTATTAATTGGAATGGTCTACCTAAATACTCTTCTTTTGTCCATCCCCATTCCCAAGAGTTCTATTTAATTCCAAAAGGGAAAAACATGTTCCCTTAAGGTGGTTCTCAAGGATCATATTTCAAGATGTAAATCCTCTTCCGTTTTCATTAAATTTCATTTCAATATATATTATTTTCATATTATTTCAAAACCACCAATGTCCGGATGAAAATGTTAAACCTAATATCAAAATTATACTAAAATTATATAATGCTAATTTAATATCCATTATCAATATTTTTAATCTCTTTCTTTTATTTTATAAATGAAATCATCATCCAGGAGGTGGAAATTTACATCCTTTGTGGATAACGAAGTTTCATTCATCAAATTATAATTCAAATATGATCATGAAGAAATTTTAATGGTTTGGAAGTATTGTTAAATGTATAATATAACCCTTTTATGTAGTTTTTGTTACATATTTACATAATATAAAATGATAAAATAAAATGTTTTCACTATGATCAATAACTGATGTAATAATCTAATTGAATATCACTAAATGACTTATATTATGATTCATCCTCATACCATTTAACCAAAATATGTATATAATCATTTAAACATCTTTATTTTCATTAATAATATATAAATTAAAATATTTATAATTATATTCATTCCACATTAACCTTTAAATTCATACACAAGTTTTCAGATCGTTGTATCTAAGGAAGAAAACGCTCTAAAGAGATAAATTTTTATATTATACCTCATGTTAATGGAAATATATGAACATAATAAAATTATATTAAATAAAATACATGTTTATAGGGTTCAGAATTGATTTTTTACTTCATTTAATATTATTATAGTGTACATTAATATCATTTTAAGAAAATATTCGAGCATAATGTTAGAGGTTTCTCATCTCATTTTTATTTCTATGAGATTTCCATTGCATGCCACTTATTTATTATATGCGGTGTATGTATGCAGACACTTGATATATAATATCATGATTATATTTATACCCATGTTATTAAATGGTTAATTTTTTTATTATTAATATTTGCTCGTGCAATTTAATTGATTACGATGTGGTAAGAGACATCATCTCAATTTATATTTCTTTGATACTTACTCGGTATTGTGCAAATTATAATTTTTTTTGTACATATTACCCCTTTAAGTTATTTTTTTATTGAAATTAAATTACTGTTAAATATCCATGTTCTTGAATATTTGATATGATTATTTTCGTATCAATATACTCTTTAACATACGGTTTTTATTTTTAATGTTCTTTTAACTATTGAACTATTAAAGAATATTTATCATATACTCAATATGGAAATTGATAAGGAATATTTTTCAAGAATTAAATATTTTCATACTAATTTTTCTATTTGATGTGATGGGAGGTTCCCTATATATACCCTTAATGCATCGATAGTCATCATGAGACAAAAAAGTTGGAGACAAACCCTTAGAGTATTTTTCAAAAAATTATTAACATGGGTTTCTACCTATATACATAAACAATCTCGATGGTATGATGGTTCATTTGACAGATACATGAAATCCAAATAATGATCATTCACTTTATTAATATTTCATTGATTACGTTCTATGATGAATTAAATATGAAAAAATCTATGGATGAATTTTCATTATTAATTTGTTGATGGAATATATATTTCTATTATTCACCATGACTTATTTATTATGTCTAATTGATTATGATTAAAATATTATATTCTCATTCTTCCACTATATGTATCCCTCATTGAACATTTTATCTCTCCCATTTCATTTTTTTTCATTCCCTTGGTTATGAAGAATAGATCATTTATAGAGTTTTCAAGGATGTAGTTTATTAGAGTTTTTATATACTATATATTGTTTTTCTTTTCCCAATGTAAAATGTGATCCATGTATCTAGATTCTTCATGACTATTAAACTAATATATCCTTCAAGATTTAATTCCATGTAATAATATCAATTTAATAATATAATTCACCCACTCTGGGTTTCTAGGGTTGGGGCATCACAAATTAAATATATATTTTTGGTTGACCAGTAATTAATTTTGGAGAGTTTAGTGTGGTGGAGTCTTTAACATTATATGTTAAAATAACTCTTCATGTGCACTATGATGAATTAATTATATATCATAATTGGATGATTAGGCTTGGAAAAATACATCATAGTTACATCCAGAATAAAGTTTTTGGGATTTACCTTATGATTTTGTTATTTTATTTCACACATATCCCCAGGGCATGGGACATCCTTTGTATCATTCATTTTATTATTGTTTTTCTGGATGATTTTTTACTTTTTAATCCCAAAAATCACAATATTAACCTCCCAATATATGTTATGTCTAAAATAAAATTCATATATACTTGAAATAAACCATGTAGAGGGAGAAAATTTTGAGTGTGATCGAATCTTGGTGGAATTGAAATTAGAGCCATGGAATGAGAATTTTTTTAAAATTATATCGATGATCAGATAACAACATATTGATAAAATAAACCATTATACCAGTAATGTATTATATCAATGAATAATATTCTTTTACGTAGGGATTTTTTATATTTTACATTTTTTTATTAATTTTTATTTTCTATTAAACTCTTAAATTATATCATCATTATTTGGAATTACAATTTCTATCCATGATAACCAAATATAGTTCATAAATTTATGTGTCCATGTGCTGAATTTATTGGGTATATTATATCATTGATAATTTTGGTCCATGGAAATAAATATTATTTATTATGAAATTTGATCATGTACACATCCCAGTGCAAGATCCCCCACACCATGAAATCTTATGTTTTCATTTTTTGACTGAGATTATTTTATTTATTTTTTGATTATTGTGAGAAATTATAAAAATATTTCAGTTGAGTGGAACTATTCGACCATGATAAAATCTGGTATTGTCTTGGAGATTTATTATTTGGTTGGATACAGTTGTAGTATCAGATTATGTAATGATAGACACTATTTAGTGCTTCATCGGTGGAGGCATGTCCTGATGTGAGGCTAAAACAAGTGCTGAAGGTGGACAACATGCCACCATCCAATAATGTGATGCATCCAATATCCAATGATGTTTCAACATTGGTTGTGGAATTCTATATACACTTCCACAAAATTCCTTGAACCAGTGAAAATTTCATAGTAGTTCTAACTCTATGGTTCTCCATATGTTAGGAAACAATAATTATAAATATTAATGACCGTAACATGATATAGTGTAATGTAGGTCTAACTAGTGTTCTATATTTTGATTTCATGTTGGGACCACCTAACCATGCCTCCAAAATCCATGAATCTTGTGTGGGAACCATATTACAACACACCATAGGTATCTCAGTTTTTCAATTCCATTCCCCACTCCAGGCATGGAAAAATTCATTCATGGTGGATTCCACATTATCCAGAATTAATCCTTGGTTGTTTTTATAAATACATTCTAAACATATGATTTTTTAGAAAATTAATATAATATCTTTAGTGTTTTATCTTGTATATAATTATAGATTGGACTTTTATGACACCAAATACCATTTTTCTTGAGATATATTCATTTTTAAAAATCTAGATTAGTATTATTGATGATGTGGTTCATTTTTTCCATTACGATTTTTCACTAAGGGCCTGATAATCCTACTCAAAATATTTTTTTCCCTGGATTTTAATGAGTCCCCTCATATTTAAAATATTTCTAGATATTATCTCCCATGTAAAATGGTAAACATTTATATTCATTGTTCTCTTCCATCCTTCCATGTATTAATCTCATATACTATGTGTTATTCAATATGACAAGATCCACTACTTTCCATTCGAGATAGGTCATGCGAGTTTATTCTTTTTATTTGTTTTGATTATTGTAGTTACATATTGTTTCTTCTTATTTTTTTTAAATGAATGTTAATACATCTTCTTATATGTTTATATTTTTTTTAATGATTATTTTTGTAGTTATTATTGTAGGGATTATCACTTCCTTGAATAGTATATATATATATAATTTATTGCAGGTAGTATTTTTTTAATGGATGTGGGACATGGTGGATTTTACGAAAAAATACTCTAATAAATGTTGTTAATTAAGCAGTGGGAAGTGTGTTTCCCTTAAAATATTTCATGGTGGTTTTCTATAAAATAATTTTATACCATATTCATCATATCGTCTGACGTTATAGGAGACCTTTAGTGTAGTTTAGTATGGGATGTATTATTGTTTTAGAACAACCTGTTTTCGTTATGTATCCTTTTTTATGCCTTTATATGTGTTTAAAGTACAAGGTATGAGTTTGGATGAGTTTGGGAGAGTTTGGTTTTGTTTTGAATATGGTTGGAGCCATTTCAAATGGCACACTATTGAAGCACACTTAGGGGAAACCGGGAAGGTTATCTATGAAACCGGGCAGGGGGAGACTGTAGGCATTGCACGGCCTATGAATGGTTTTCCAAATCTTGTGAGACAATTGTGCAGACCCCTTCTCTCGAGACAATGGCTTGCACATTGTTAGCACGCGTTTTCAAAACCATGTGGACGTACCATGCATCGACTTAAAGTTGGGGTTTTTAAATCTGGTCTCCCTCTGGCATGACCTATTTCACTCCACCTCTTCATCCAAATGATCCCCACTCCTGATTTTGGGTTCTCAATGGTTGATGGTTCTCTCACACTCATTTTTTGTAAATCTATGGAGTTTCTTGGTGGATTGATGGTCACTCATCTCGTGTAAGTATCATCTCTTGTTTCCTTGTGGATGTCTCTAGATCTACATCTCCCTCTATCATGGTTATCTAGATCTACCCCCATTTTCAATAGATCTAGGGTTTATGTTCCATTGGGAGTTGATTTTAAGGATTTTTTATTATAATAAAGTAGATCTAGAGTAGGTTTAGTGGAGAACATTACTGGATTGGGGTGTGGTTGCTTGTGGGTAAAAATCACTAGATCCCTAAAGGTAGGTCGATTATATCAAGACTCCACTTGGATATGACTAGTGGTTTTGGTACAATTAATTTGTTTTATTGAAATTAATTTTGATAATGATGTGTGAATCGTTTGGGAATCCATTTTGGTGATGATTTTTGGATATTGGAAAAAACGGGTTATTATTACTAAAGGGGGATTTTGTTATGTTTTTATAAAACGTTGATTTTAAAATCATTATTTCATGGTTATGAAAATTGTTTAGTGAATGATTTTTTTCAAAAATGGGGTCGTTTAATTGAAATGTGCTTTGATATGTAAAATCATTTATGTGTTTTTTCAATAAATGGGTTATTTATTGATGTGGATTAGCATGTTATGTAAATGGTTATTTGCATGTTGTTGTGGCCTTGGTGGTTTTTATATTTGTTTGGGGCTTGTTGAAATGTGATTTGAATGTGGTAGGGAAGACTCAATATAAACGGTGATGGATAGTGGTCAGAAAAATCACCATTATGTGTAGTGGTTGGGAAGAAACAATAGTTAAGAATTGGGTGAATCGGATGGATGATACTCCCACCATAATGGTTTCCATGTTGTGTGATTTTTTTTAAAGATGGATTTTTTTTGTTAATTTGAAATGGTGAAATGACTTATGGAATGGTTGTTTTTCTTCCCCCTGGGTTGCCCAGTTTCAGAAAAAAATTGATTGGTAATGTTGTGTTTGACTTGTTGGAATTTATTCACTATTTAATGTATTATATAAAATATTTTATATAAATGTACTAACAGTTTCATAATAGTGGTGTGTGTAGTGATGTCATTTGTGGAAAAACTATTGAATAACTGTTCTCACCCCCATATTTGGCATGTTGGTACTTTTTCAGGTGTAGTATTCCATGACATAGGTAAGAGTAAATATTATCATTTAATAATTGGTTTGGCATGAATCTAGGGTGATGTTGTGGTTCCTGGTGCATGGAGCTTGTGTGGATTTATGGATGGTGTCCTATTTCTATTGGAGTCTTTTTTAGACTTCCTCTGGGTATTCTGATTTAGGCTTGGTTGTATTTGGAATGTGGGATCATTATGGTTTAGTTTGTTTCCTTTTGAAAATCTTCGAGTTTGGTTGGTTTGTTGACATGAATCATGTAGTTTTTGGAATGTTTGTTTGGTTGGTATTTTATTAAGGGAAAATAATTCAACAATTTATTTTTGAAATTCTTGGAATTTATTGGCAGCCTTTGGCGTCTTGGGAACATCAGATAAGGATAAGAGTAGTTGTTCGATCATTGGTTTTGATCATTGGTCTTGGTGTTGACGTTCGTTCATGGCCTATTCCTTGAGTCGAGATAGTAGCAAGATGTAGGATTATCAGAACATGGAATTTGTAACATTGATGGATGTTTCATTACCCTTTTATTATTAACATCAAGTTACTAGGGAGTTAGGTACATATGGGTTTGGAGACACTTGTAGAAATTGGATATCTTATTGTTGTGACTCTAGCTAATGCGATGAGCATGACATGCCTGGTGGAAATGAATTAACTCTAGGATGCATATTTTATTAGGGTATACTGATCTATGGTTTGATGTCAATGGGATGATTTTGAAAATATATATTGGGATTCAAAATGAATGGATTTGAAACAAGGAAACTTGTGGTATTTTTATAATGGATTGATTTTCAAAACAAGGTAAATTTTACAGAATAGTGTGACATGCAAAATGTGAACTTGTGTGAAGCCAGGTTGTGATCGTTGTTTTGTAATGAAATTTTCATATTGAATACCCTTTATATTAAGGTATTGGGACATATGAATCTATTTTTTTGATTGAAATGGAACTAGGTGGGAATCATAGAGACCAACCAGAGGAAGCAGGTGAAAATGGGGTGGCACCTGAGGCCCAGGTGAACTAGTAGCTAATGTGGTGGATAGTGCTGGCTTTCTAAGAAGTGAAAATTCAGAAAAAATTAATGATCTAGGGCTTGTGGATCATGAAGTTGTGTTTCAATGGTAGATTCCACCTTTGTTAAGGTTTGATTGAGAGCCAGAAACGGTTGAAGCGTGGATGAACTGATTAAATGGGATAGGTGACTTCAATGAAACACTAGTAGAGAAAAGTCTTAAAATATCCACATACTTGGTCGAATATCATGTCCTTTATTGGTGGGATATGGTGGTCTATATAAGGATGGACCAAACTATGACATGGGAGGGGATGGAGGAATTTTTTAACAAAATATTATTCCTTTATACATTATGAATGCAGTGTACACCAGATTTCATCAGTTTGAAGTATGGGAATATGGAAGTGACAGAATATAAGACAAAATTTATGAACTTAGGATGTTTTCACCTGATGTGGCGGGTGTTACATCACTGAAGGGATGAGTTTTTGAATATTGGTTGAATCAGAAAATTTGTTCCAAGATAGTGGTGATGTGTATTAATGATTGTAAGGAAATGGGAAATTGTGTTAAGATGTATTAGTGGGATCTTCTTTGGGCTACAAGTGGAGGAAGTATGTTGGTTCCCATGGGAAATAGTGGGAACTCAAATTCTCAGTTAAAGGGGTTGAGGGAAAATTATTTCCAAGGTGGGAGTATATCTATGAATATTACAGTAACATCAGAGAATCTTAAAACGAATCCTTAGAGTATGATGGGATATTTTCAGTGTGATTATATGAGCACCATGAAGTTGTATTTTATGGAAGAACATCGAGCATGTCATAATTTTTAGAAGATGGGGAATCTGTTGCGTTATTGTAAGAACTCTCCAAGGTTGAGTGTCTGTGACACTCCTCAGGGGTCGCATGGGTCTTATGCCATGATGGGATGAGGGAAAGAGCATACCCCTCGATAGTCATATCTCATATCCATCATACTGAATGAAATCAGATGAATATAGGGAGTTAAAGGTGTTGAAGGAAGTGTTTGAAATCAATGGGTTCATCCGACCAAGCACATATCCAAGGAAAACACCTTTTTTGTGAAAAGGAGGATGGAACATTACGGATCTATGTTGATTGTTATACACAACATCAGGTTATGATAATAAATCTATATCCACATCCCAGAATTTTTTTTTTTTTGAACTATTGATAGGAGAATAATGGTTCTCCAAGATTGACTTAGAGTAAGGGTATCAGCGATTATGTGTGAGGATGGAGGATATTCTGAAATAGATTTTTGAAGTAGATATGGCCATTACGAGTATGTTTTTATGCCCTTTGGTCTAAATAATGCACCATAAGTGTTCATGAAATTAATGAATCATATATTCTAGTGATATATAAATTATTTTTTGTTGATATTTGTGGAATATATACTTTTTTATTTGAAAACAAGGGTAGAGCATGAGCAGCACTTGGCGATCGTGTTCGTTATCTTGAGGGATCATCGAATGTATTCCAAATTTTCAATGTGTGAAAATTATATATAAGATATTGGTTTCCATGCCCATGTTATATTTGAGTGGGTTGTTTTAGTAGATATAGAAAAGATAGAGTCTGTTATCTCATGGAAACCACCAAATAATGATATCGAGATTCGAAGCTTCTTCGATTTAGTAGGGTATTATTGATGTTTTTTTTGTGATTTCTCATGATTGGATTCTCCAATTACTACTTCGAAAATGAATAATATCTCATTTAAATGGGATGAGATGTTCCAGAAACTCTTTGAAGAGTTAAAGGATCTCCTTACATCCGCACCAATCATAGTATTTACAGAACCACAGAAAGGGTACGTGGTGTATTATGTAACATTAGGATCATTTTTGGAGTGTGTTCTCATGAAGGGGGATCATGTGGTTTTATATGGCTCACGAAAGTTGAGTTTTCATGAGAAGAACTACACAACACATGATTTAGAGTTTGTAGTAGTGGTTCACACTATCAATATGTGGAATCATTATCTTTTTATTGATAATTTTATTGTGTTTACCAATCGAAAGTGTTTTGAAGCATAATATTTGAACCTGAGGTAAAGGGGATGGATGAAATATCTTCATATGTTTTATTTTTACATAATGTACACACTGGGTATGGGAAATTTGGTGGAAGATGCATAATTTATTAAATCATATTCTCAAGTGGTGAAACAGGTATCAGATTAGTGGCAGTTGATGTCCATCATAGCTGACATGCAATTGAAATGTGAGGACCAGGGTGAAATAGTGGTCTTCATTCCAACGTTGTTGGTTTATAACCTAGATGGGGTGGTTAAAGTGGCACATGAATATGATTCCAAGTGTATGTTGATGTGGTAAAAACTCAAATTTAGGGAGACCATTGAGAGCTAGAAACTTAAAAATAATTCATACTTTTGGTTTTGGAATTTGATGGTGGTACAAATGGATTTTCAAGAATAAATTCTAATGGATTATCATCATTCTAAGTGGGATGTTCATCCGAGAATTCAGAAAATTTACAAGTCATTGAAAGTGTAATTTTGGTGGGCTGGTATGAAGAGGGATGTTTCCAAGTTTGTTTTGAGATGCATGAAATTGTTATCAAGCTAATGTACAACATCAGTGACCAGCAGGAAAGTTACATTCATTACATATCCCAATGTGCAAAAGGGGAAAAATAGAAATTGATTTTGTGAAGGGTCTCCCTAGAATGGTCTAGAAAAACAATTCCATAAGGTTGATTTTGGATTGCCTCACTATGTTTTGCAATTTCATCCCGATTCTAGAATCTCAAATAGTGGGGGATTTGTTCAAAATCAATATCCAGGAGTTTGTAAATAGGCACGATTTATCTATATCTATTATATCAAATATAAATAAAATTATCCCATATCCTATTTGGAAATCCTTGACGTAAGGCCATGGAACACAGTTGACTACGATCACAGAATATCATCCTTATACGGATGGTCAATCCATGAGGACGATACAAACTTTAGAGGATTTGTTAAGATCTTGTGAGATGGATTTTTCTGGTTTATGGGATGAGTAGTTACCATCATCATTGTTCTCATATAATAACAATTATCATATTCGATACATATGGCTCCATTTGAGGCTTTATATGGGTGTTTGAGTCATTATATACTATGTTTTCTGAAACCAAGAGATACATTGATGATTGGAACAAGCCTTGTCCAAGAGACTAAATATAAAATCATGTTGATTCGGAAAAGGTTCTATAAAACTCAAATTCATCACAAATCATATAAGGACTATCGTCGATGACTGTGCTCAATCTAGGTGGATGATCATGTGTTTTTGAGAATCTCTCCTAGGATAGGACATCATCGGTTTGGGAAGAAGGGTATGTTATATGTCATGTGTATTTGGCCTTTTGAGATACATGAGTAGTTTGGAGAGGTGTATTACCACTTGGATTTTCGACCACAGTTTAGTGTGGTTCACAATGTTTTTAATGTGTCACAGTAGAAAATGTATCAACTCCATCATGACCAACTTATTAGTTGGTATCATGTTGAGTTATTACTATATACTTCCTTGGTGCTTGTACTAGTGAAGATTGTGGATAGATAGGAGATATTATTTCATGGTAAAATCATTGGTTTTATTTTGGTTTTGAGAAAACATTGTTAAATTCAAGAGGTGACTTGGGAGTGGGAGAAAGTGATGGTCGAGAAATGGCATGTGATCTTTTGATAATGATATGATTATTTACATTTTAAGGATGAAAATTCCAATGGTGGGTAGAATGTAGAACCCTTGGAATGAGTTATTTAGCCTTTTTATGGAATTTATTTTCATAAAATGCATGGGATGAGTTTGGATGACATTGGGAGAGTTTGGTTTAGGTTTGAATATGTTTTGAGGCTTTTTTAAGGGCTCATAGTTTTAGAATGGTTAGGGGAAACCATGTGGGTTCTTTAGGTAAACATTTAGGTGGAGACAATAGGCTTCACATAGCCTATGGATGATTTTCCAAACTGTACGAGGAAACTTTTTAGATCCCTTCTCTCAAGACAATGGAGTTCCCATGGTTTTCCAAACCTTGCGGACTTACCATGCAACCAATTATTGATGGGGTTTTTAATTCATTTACCCCTCAAGCTTAACCTATTTAACTTCACATCTTCTCCCACTCATCCCTAACTCAGGATTTTGGGTTCTCAGTGGTTAGAGGTGATATCCAACTCATTTTGGATGAAAATCGATTGGGGTTCATGGTTTATTGAAGGGGGTTCTTCTCGAGTAAGTCTCCTCTCATGGTTCCTTGGGGTTTCCTCTAGATATACAAATCCCCCCTCTCTCTGTATTCTAGATATACATATTTTGTGTGTTGATCTAGGTTTTATTTGGATTGGGTCATTATTTTAATGATTTTCGATGATAGTGAAATAAATCTACAACGGTTTTAGTGGTGTATTTTCTCAGATTGGTGTACAATTTCTTCTAGGTCGAATTCAAAAGAACCCTAATGGTTGGTGGATTATCTCTCAAATACTCATGGTTAGGACTTGTATATTTGGTACAATTAATTTTTTTACTTCTAACTAAATATGATAATGATGTTTGAATATTTTTGAAATCCCATTTGGTGATGATTTGGGGGATTTTGGGAAAATGAGCTATTATTGTTAAAGGCAGCATTGTTCTATAATTTTTAAATATTTAATTTAAAATAATTAGTTCATGTTTAGGAAATTTTTTTGGTGAAATATGGGTTTATTTAAAGAATATTTCTTCGTGAAATGTGGTTTGGCATAGAAAAGTATTCAATGGTTGTTTCTATAAATGGGTGTTTTATTGAAGTGGTTTGGAATGTTATAGAAAAGTTTATTTTTAGGTTTCCATGGACATGTTGGGTTATGTGTCTGTTTATGGATTGTTTAAATAAGACGTGAATGTTTGTAGGAAGCCTCATTATAAAAGGTTATGGATAGTGGTTGGAAGAACCACCATTATGGGTAGTGGTTGGGAATCCCAACTAGTTGAGAAGGGGATGAACAAGATGGTTGGAAGTCCCACTGTAATGGTTTCATTATTGTTTGTTTTTTTGAAATGATTGAATTTGTTGTGCTAATGTGATGTGGTGGAATGAATTATGGAATGGTTTTTTTTCTTTTCCTTGGGGATAAAATTGGTGCATTTATATATTTAGTATTATGGGACACATGTATGAGTGAAGAATCTCATTTTACTAGTGGTTTGGCATGAATCTTGGGTGATGTTTTGGTGCTTGGTGTATGTATCTTGGTGTGCATTTATGGATGGTGTCCAAGTTTTATTGATGTATTGTTGTAGTCTTTCAAATAGTACTCTGATTTTGTCTTTCTTGTATTTGGTATGTGGGATCATTATGGTGTAGTTGGTTTTATATTGGTAATGTATGAGTTTGGTTGTTTTGATGACATGCATCATGTAGTTCATGGAATGTTGCATTTGTTGGTTTTTTATTAAAGGAAAATCATCCCCTAAATTATAATTAAAACCCTCAGATTTTATTTCCTGCCATTGGCATCTTGGCAACATTTCTTAAGGCCATGTAAAATTCCTTCTCCCTCTAAATCCAATGGGTTGGGGAAGGATAATACAATTGGGCTATCAATGTCAGATGGAATAGAACTTTTGAAAGTCAATAAATTAGTAGATTCTTTTGATTTGTGATCCTTTTAGATTATAATATATATGGTGGATAGCTTTTCATACCCATTAAAATTCTAATGGGGGCACATACATGGATCATCTCATATCTTACTCCTAACTATCATCTTGTTTAATATTTTTCTCTTCTATATGGAATCCCCAAGAGTATAATATTTGAACACACCACCCAAGGAAACCACCTCCCTACAAAGTGATCACACCAAATAGTGCCCCATTTGACAAGGTGACATTTATATCTATGATGGATGAGTGACCCATTTGTTAACATCACGATTATGGTTTTTTTTACACAACAATACATTAGCTAGGTGGGTTGCTCCCTTCTCACCACTCGATGAGACGCTAGGTGAAAAAATGGAGTTGATCGGGAGAGGAAAAATCACACAATAGTGGGCTCCCATGAATTGAACCATGTACCTCTAATTAACTTCATTTCTATGACCCTTGACCCATTACCGTTGGGCCACCATCAAAAAGGTAAAAAAGTTATTTGGGTAATAAGGTATATGTGGGAGCCCCCAAATAACTTCCCTAGGACCAACCCACTAATTAATCACCACATGCCCCTAGCTAATTTTGAGTGTGGCGGGACTTTATCCTTAGATAGTTTTGTTGTCGAGGAGTAGCTACCGTACACAGTACCACAAAGCCAACAACATTCGTGTTTTGTCTAATATTTTTAAATGACTTGTTTCTTTTTTTAAATTGGGGTTTTAAGGAATCCTATTTATTATGATTATTATCATCCCAAAATGGGAATTTTTGTAGGCCATAATGTGTCTGTGAATATGATACATATTGTAGATTTTTCCTATGTGTAAAACATGGCATTGAGAATTTATTAAATTAAACCCTTAAATAATCATTGTGATTCCGGGTGGATCATGGTTGTTCATGATGTATGTAAACACCCCAAACACTAGTATCCTATAATTTATGGTGGTTGTTCATGATGTATGTAAACACCCCAAACATTAGTATCCTATAATTGAGGGTTAGTTAAGTAATGTGTAGAAGATATAATAATTCCCAACCCAATAGACTAAATTTGATAATAGCCTTTGATAATTAGATACATACTTGATTATTACATTTCATTTGAAAATACAAGACAATATAGTATTTTCATAGAGTACACCATTATTCACTTTGGAATATCCCTTTATATCCATAATAAAACACAATTAGTTATCTCTATAAAAAGAAACATAAAAAGGTGTGAGATTGGATTCACAGTTTGTGTATGTATGCAAAGGTTGTTAAATAAGTCAAGAATTATATAACCAGAAATAAATATAAATCAAATAATTCCATACAAATAATAACATTATATAGAAAATATAATCTTTGAAATTTTAAAAATAAAATAATCACATTGACATCAAAATATAATTTTATAGTGATGGAATTAATAATACAAGACATCTAATTAATTACATCAAGGAATTATTCCATGAAATCTGAAAATTCCATCATGTCCTTATTCTAAGACATATATGTAAATAGGTAATGGATCATCCAAAACCCAATATAGTTTTTCCCATGAGAATTTCCAATTCATTGAGGGGTTATTACGGGATCCTATCATCGCATACTTAGTCTAATAAATTACAAAAATGAATGAGATGAATTATAATCAACATAGAAAATCATATTAAAAGTAGAATTATAAATTTTACAAATTTCCCCAATAAATATATATAATCATAAATAATCTAGAGGAATATGTTCAATAGTATCAAAATAGTATAACCCCTATCAAATAAATTGTAAAGAGTATAGGGAAATAAAATTTATACGATAATTACAACCTAATCCACATAGAGGTCATTTAAAATGATTATTGACATTTATTAATATTAGTAGAATAATAATTTCATTAAATATTTCATAATAAAAATAGATTTATTATATTAAAATTCAATATAAAATATTTTAAAATATTAGAATTCTATTTAAAAAAAATATTCCAGAAAATAATCAGGGAAACTTGTATCTTAAGCATCAAATAAATGATCATTCATGAATGAGTAAAATTTATTTCATGTCTTATATGTTAAAATACATTCCTTTTAAACTTGTGTATGAAAATTATAAAATTTCCTCATTCAAAAAATAACCTGAAAATTACTGCTAAACAATTTTTAATGGTTATTAGGGTATAAAAATGAATGTAAAAAATACTTGGAATATATGAAATACACTCGTTTTTTAAGTAAAGTATTGATTTTGAATAAAAATATCCAATAATAGACACTAAATCATAAAAAATCATGAATATTCAAGAGAATGTGAAATAAATAGTTACCCCACACCTGAATTACTAATTTTTTAATTTCCTCTACAATAAAAATAATTAATTCTATTAAAAATAGTATTCATATGTTATATTCTATATAAGATATAGTAATAATAATTTTTCTCATGTTTATTAGAAATTAATTTTTAAAATCACAGTTTTTGGTTATAATTGCTTCATTTGTAATGTATGTGTTGGTTTGAATTTATTTTCCACGTAATCTGATCAAATTTTGATAATAAATATAAATATTTAGTGATATAAAAATAGTACGTATTCAATATATATTCATTTACACTAATCCTTTGAATTTATAGATACAAAATTAACTACACCACATATAGAGACTGTATGTCTTATGTATGTATGAAAGTTTGATCTATTTTTTTAAGGATGAACAAAAAAAGTTAAATTATCATTAAATAATTTAGAATAATTATTATGTAATATATATTAGATATTTATTTATCAAATCCATATTTATTGATATCCGTGTATAATATAAACAAATAAAAAATTGCATCGCTTCGTTGAGGTCAAAGTCCACACATATGCACGAGTGACACTATCATTTCCTAGTAGATCAAATGATATGAAGGTAGATATTATATTGTCCTATTTAATATATAAATATATATTAAATATAATATATAAACATTATAAACCTCATTATATAAGTCCATAATATTTGGTGATGATTAATGAATTTTATCGCAAAATTGGGATGATAAGAAGTGTGTTCGCACAAGCGATTCTTTCACTTCTCATTGCCTAGAAGAGAGGGTGGATAATTGTGGTTTAATAATAATTATGACATTATATTGTAATATGGATAATTAAGAATTCATTTTATGTTACATAAATTTGATTTTTAATATATATACGAAGATAAAAAATTCAATGAGGTTGGGTAATTCAATTACATCATCTTCGAGACAACTTCTCTAGGTCCATTACAAACTAACAGATGGATGGTATTTTAGGGTTTTAAAAACCTCCATAATATGTTTAATGATTTATATATAAGTAGTGATCAAGTATTTTTATATCTACATGGATAAATTTTATATAAATATGTGAAGGAAAGGGATTCCTTCTATAATTGAGGGGAGGTTCACTTATTGATTTTCTCAAAATGAAAAATTAAAATAAATTCATTCTAAATATGATTCCTTCAAATGTTAATAGATTCAAATATAATGCGGGAAATGGTTTTAATACCATTATACAATAATATATATATATATATATATATATATATCTGTGTGTGTGTGTGTGTTTTTGTTTCATTTTAAACCGTGTGATATTGATTATCCCGAACAATTCTGATTTTTTATTTTCACTACATTAACAACTTTCTACGTATTAATGAGATGTAATTGTTATTATAATGTGAAAAATGGCCCATAAATTGACAATTTTAAGAAATTTTAGACCATATAATATCTAATTTTTCTATTTGAATATTTTTATATTTTTTTTAATAATGTAACAAAATACTATTTTGATAATATATATTTTTTCATTTTTGATACTATTCAATTAATCTGACATTGAATACATGAAAAAATAAGGAATATGCATGAAATTTTTAAACCAGAAAAAATATTTCAAATATATTTATAGAATTAAATTGAAATATTATATCATTCAAATTATATAAATATTTACATTTTCAAAAAGAAATTATTTTATTTTTCTGGTAATTAAATTAATAATTTATTATTATACTACAATAATTTATAGTAATTTTATATTTTATAACAAATATAATTAAATTAATAGAATGAAAATAATTTCCATAAAACATTATAGACATTTAGGTTCTTCAATAACTTCCATTTGTCCCCATATAAAGACATAAAATATATTAAAAATAAATAATGTGATATTTTGTGACTTTCCATGCTTTAAATATTGAATTGGTCATTTTCATAGAAAAGAGTCGATGAAAAAAATATATTTTGACAATAAGGTGATTAAGTTATTATTGAATTAATGCAATGATAATTTTAATAAACTTATTTGTAATTATCACTATGATTTACCCTGAAATATCTTCATTTGGCTTTTATTGAGTTGATAGCTTTTACCAAAGTTACTATTCAAATTGATAAAAAAATATATGTATTATATGTAAAAAACATTAATCCAGTGATTAAAAATATCAAACCTGTACTGTCAAATTATATATTTTTATATTCCATAATTTAATTTTAAAATATGTATTCAAAATTATATCAAACCACTTTTTATAAAAATACAGTTTCATAGAAACATATTTTTTATGTATATTTTTTTATACCAAATTATGTAATAAGTATATTAATATAATAAAAATAGTATATTAATAATATATCTGAAATTATTTTACTTTATAATCATTTTAATATAATATGTGTCATTGAAAATTCTTGTGACATAAATTGACTTTTCGATTAAAAAATAATGTTTTCACTACATGATAGAAAATTAATAAAAAATAAATAAAACAATACCACTCTATAAAAATTTTTATTTGATTATTTCGAAAATAATATTTTTTAATTGAAGAATACCAATATATCTTACACTAATTAATTTTAATTCTTTATCGAACACATTTTAAAAGAATATTTTATGAAACATATTTTCGAATATTAAAATAGATTTAATGAAATATGAGTAATTATTTCTAAGTAATTAATCAATGATTTATCATTAGGTCGGCTATTTATATATATCTTAGTATTTGGTTAAAACTATTAATATAATATAATTTAGTATCTAGGATGAAATTTTCATGTTTACATAAAAATATTTTGTGGTTCATTTAGATTAGTTTTGTGTATGGTAAATGATACAATGTGTAATGACATTTGAAATGCATGGGGTGTTATAATCCACCATTAAATAAATAGTGTAATTTCAATTAAAAATATTGTTTCATAATCAGGGGTTTGAAATTTGAAAATAACATTTAGGAAAAACCCCACATTTAACAATGTTAATAAAACCTAATCTTCAAAAGAGTTAAATAGAAATATTAATGTCATAAAAAAACTTGGTTTATGAATAGTAGAACTACATTGGGATGTGATAATGTGGACATGGAAGAGAACAATAATAATAAATTAATAATATAGAGTGATATATAAAATGTATATGTTAAATTTAACAAAAACAAAACCATAATTCTATTATGAGTTAAATTATATTTAGATTATGGGAAAGAAAAGTAATTGGGCAACAATTATATTTTATGGTCATTTTCCTATTATTGAGATATTATTTTACTATACAAATAAGGATCCCTAGAAAAAAATTACTTGATTACGTTCATTGTCAAAGTCATAATATCATCCTTCTAATATGATTCTACCTATTTATTATTTATCTCAATTTTACTAGAGATGGAAATGATATTTTCATGGTAGAAGAAATTTTATCAAATCATAACATCCATAATTCATACCATTGGTCTCTTAATATTTACCTGAACCAAAATGGTTAAGAAAGGTTATCAAATATGATAAATCAATCTCTAACCTCAAACAAAAATTTCCAAAGGTCAAATTAATCTTTTCTATAGGTATTTATCCTTAAGGATACTAAAATATGAATAATGAAACTAAAAAATGCAATATTTTTTCAGATGGGTATGTAAACTTCCGAAAACGCCTTTTCATTAATCCACTATTTATGTATCAGTTATTTAAACCATTAATTTACTAGATCAAATAATCTATATCCATCCAATGGCCCAAAGGCCTGAAAATATTTTTTTTTGATAAAGACTACATTTAATTGAAGAAGGGGGAAACCCAAAAGACTTTAAGGACATAGGACAATCACACCTAAAAGGGGAAAAAGATGAAAAATAAATTGAAAACCATAGTGGCCCCCCTATAATATAATCATGATGAAGCACTCCAATGATTCAAGAGTAATCGTGAAGCAAGTGTCTAATGTCAAAGAATTGTCCAAATAAGATGTGTGATTCAATACCTTATCTAACAACTTAATTCAAAAATCACTACAATGATGAACCACTAGCTCAAAATCCTCCTACGATCTTGTACCAAATGATCATTTCTAACTGCACTAGCTTCCCAACTGTAGTATAAAAAAACAAAACATCCACTGAACAAATTAAAATCCTTTAAAATTAAACTGCAAGAGATCCAAATCACCAACAGTTGACAGAAATAGTAACAAATGGGTAGAGCCAGAAAGAACAATCCAGTAGCAATAAACACTGGAATCAAAACCAAACGAACCTTGTCGTTACCACATGTCACCATTCGAACTCATCAGCAAAAACCAGAAAAGGAGGACTAACCAAGGAGTAAAAGGCCAAATCATCATCACCTAGGACAAGAGGATCCAACAACAGGTTGATGAAGCATCTTTGTTTTGGGGGATGAGTGGGCCTGAGAAAAAAATTCCACTCTTGGATGGATACGATCATATTTATTCCATCGAAGAACCAACTTTGGCTTCCAAATTAGTTTAACCAAAGGAGGTAGAAATGACCACCAGGGGACAGGGGCCCCTCCAGCGATGACACCACCACAAGAACACCAATAGGGAAACAAAATAAAAGAAGAAAAATTGAAACAAAACCTCCACACTCCAAGTATCTTAATAGATGACGCAAATCCACATGAGAACAAACCTAAAGTGAAAAGGTTTCCTAGACAAGAACACGAGTCTGTATGCCCTCGCCAAGCCACAAAAGTATGCGCCGTAGCCAAGCCGAGTCCACAGATGGAAATCTATGCCACAATGACACCAAAAAGAGAGCCAACCACCAAAAGTCGGCACCAAGATCCAGAACACTGGAGCCCGCCATGTTGTTCTGGTTCTAAGCTGAGATCCAAACCACCAGAGCAGTTGATGAGTCGTGTAATAACAAAGCTGATAGATCTAGAGACAACACGATTAACACCGAAACCACACTGAATCCATCACTGATGCACTACATCAGAGACAAGATCCAGAATACGTTTTTTTCGAGCCACTACACCTCCATGAAGATATCCCTATGAGGATGATGCCATGCCACCAAGCCACACTGGAGGAGGGGAGGAGAAGAAACTTCTGAAAACCACTTAGACGTGCTGAGGAAGAGAAGAGTCACCCCACTAAGAGGATATTAAAATAATATCCAAAAAACATGGAATTAACATGAATCATTAGAAAATATTAAAGAAAAAATGCATGATTTTTAGGAATTAAAACACACTTTTTTTTGGTAAAAAGACACTCAAATTATCAAATAAATCCAATAAATAAAAAAATTGTAAACATCGTCAGTTTTTCTTCAAATATCCAAAAACATTTTTGGTTTCCAATACTGCCCCATATATTTTGTTGGTTCCAATATTTTCTCTATCTGAACAAATGTAAAAAATCATGAAGGGTTACATTTACATTATTCTCGTATTCTCCAAAATATCACCCAAACCCTAATCAAATTAAATCTTGGAATCAAAACTAATACAGTATAATATTTCCATGTTTCATTATTCTTATAATCAAAAAATTAATGAAAAAATAACATTGAAAAGTAATTTAATTAATCCAATTACACATTTAATTTATTTATTCTTCTTCACCTGTAATAATTTATTAATCTTAATATAGTTACCTTTTTTTATTCCTTGTTATATTTCCTTAGTTCATGAGGTATTAATTTGCATTATTCCCCTTCCCATTTTAATTCATTCATTTCTCATTGACGAATTATTTCCTTCCCTTGAAATCATGGTCTTTGTGGCCTTTATATCAACACATATATTGAACTCCCATTTCTCTCAAGTAATTATGAGGTTCTTTTATTCAATAATTATCACAATTAGGATAATCCTTCATTCCCTAATTCCCCAAATCCATTTATTTCTATACTGTTCATCTCACCTCATTAATTATATTAAATCCATATGTATTTTAAAATTCATTTCCTTTCTTTATGTAACATTATACTATATGCTTTTATAATTAAAATGATAATGATAATAGTTCCATTTAATTGATTGACTTTAACCCGTAAATGAAATTTCCAATACAACTCATTTGATTATATATATTTGACAAAACAGGATTGATAACCTAGTAATGTTTTATTTATACATAACAATATTTTCTTCTTCCTTTTCACTCAGAATCTATTATTACCTCCACACATCTTCTCACTTTTGACAAGGAAAATATTTTTTGAAGTTAATTTCTGTAAAACTCATAAATTTCACAAAAATTTAATTTCATATTCATACATAGTGTGGTTAATTAATGAAAATCATTTATCTATATCCCTTATGAGACCTTAAATTTCCTTGAAAACCTTATATGTTTCATTATAACCCAAATAGAGAAATATATCCTATAAGGAATATATCTATTGATCAATCATAAATATATTTCTAGAACAATTAAATTATTTAAATTTCTATTTCATGAAGTGATCAATCATTGTTTCTCCATATTAAATGTTATATGGATCCTTGATAAGAGCATGGTTATTACTCATAAACTGGGTCTTCTCCCGTAATATAGTAATAATTATTTCAACTCTTACTACAGATCCTAAACAAAAATCATAATCATTTGTTGAAGTTAAATAACATCATGGGATACATTTATTGATATGGATTTGATTCTCTTAACAATGTTCAAAAACTAAAAAATATAATACAACAGGTTAGTTTACAAGATTATGAATCCTAATGTATGATTTCTAATATTGGGAGACTATTTACATAAATTAATGAAATTACGCATAATGAATCTCTAAATAATGATTTTGGTTTAATTGAGATTATTCAAAAGGTACATAATTGGGTTTTGTTCTGTCATATATTATTATAAAAATATAGTATTCATGGTTTATAATAAACATGTTATGATGAAAAAATTTAAAAACCATAACTACAATAGTGTAGAGCTAGTTGTTACTTTATTACATTGGTACTAGATATGAGCAATATCATCCCAATAGACTAAATATGTTAGTTGTCTTGTAAAAAAAATATATAATTGAATTTTATTTTTCTTTTTTAAAATATCAAAAAAAAATTATTTTCTTTTAGTGAACCATTATCCCCATAGAAATATCCCTACATATTAATCATAAAACACATCCTAAAATCCATGGGAAATGAATCCTAAGAAAAAGGGTGAAATCATAGAATCATTAAGGGTATGAAAACAAGGAATTATAAATAAGGAATGAATAATATGGTAAGAAATACATAGAAATATTATAATTATAGGTAAATATTTACATGAAAAAGAAATCTTATCCACCTATCTTATAAGAAATAACATCATCACATGAACATCAGTAACTAACTTCATTATTATATAATTTATAATGTAATACATTATAATCAAATCCTCAAGGATTTATATGAAGAAATATGAAAATAATTTCATTGAATTTTTCCAATAAATCAAATCAAATGGTTAAGGCCTCATCAACAATCAAATCTATGTTTTCTCATGAGACTAAGAGATGCATCGAGTTTATATAGTCTCCCACTCTCATCACATACCAACTGCTATAATTCGTCATGTGATAGGTGTGAAAAATAATAGTTTTAATAATATGTATTAAAATACAATATGAAATGTTATTAATTTCTCTAATATATAATTATTATCATAAGGCATTCAGTTTTATATGGATAATGCATCAAAATAGTACATTCGCTATGAAATTGAACAAAATCCCTCAAGATAAGTAAAAAGGATGGTATAATTACAACATATTCCCAATATAGGAAAGATAAAATATGGGTTTTAATCATTTATTAATTGAAACTCCATAGAATTTTCATTAAACCTTATTTTGGGAAAAATACACTCTTTTATTTGTAATTTTTTTTACAAATTCTAAAATTCTAAAATTTATGAAAAAATGCATTGAAAATTATTCATAGAAAATGAAAATAGAGAACCAATGTCATGATAAGTCATTGTAGGGGTAAATTATTTTAATTTTATATAATTTAAAACACATTCCTTTCGTAAATTATCTACGTAATGTTAAAAAGTGCCTTGTTCATTAAATGAAATGACTATTCCATTCAAGTAATTTTTTATTAAGAAAATATTCAATATAAATTAATTTCAAAAGATCATGGAAATTTTTAAAAAATTTATATAAAACCATATAATGAAATTATGAATATGTATGAAAATATATTCCTTAGTAGATAAATAATAATAATGAATCCAAAATATTTATGATATTATGAAATAAACACTTAACTTAGGACTGATTTTATTGAATTTTGTGAAAAATACTATATAATAAATTTATAATTTTTAAAAATTTAATAAATAACCATAATCAAAATCATTATAATAGATAAGGATCCCTTATATCCCACCTCTTTGGATATCTCTCATCTCCTTATAGGGTATCCTATACGAAACATTCACATTGGAATGGATGGTGTCTCTGAGTTATGTTCTTATTAGTTTTCTTTTTTTCCTCTCTTCTTTTCCCCTCCTCAACCCTTCTCATTCACAATCTGCATGTCTTCTCTTAGGGAACTTCCCTGGTTCTTCTTTTGTGAATTTGTGTGCACCTGTTTGGTGTCATACTCATTGATATTTATCATCACTTTTCATATGATGAAGCTACTCCAGTTATCTATTATGTTAAGGACAAATTCTTCAAGGATGTCTTGGGGTCCCGATGATCTTTGTATTCTATTGAAGCTCTCAGATTCTCAACACATGAATATACCCTCACATTTTTCTTCCAAGAACCATGTAAGATATGTTGGAGTGGTTCTTAGTGGTTTTTGTTTTATGGTTTGACTGTAAACAGGTTTCATGTATCTTCTTGGGATAACTTTCTCTTATTTTTACGACATCCAGTTTTTTCCTCATCAATTTTTCCATTGTCTTGATCTATGACCTCTCAAACAACTACTATAATCTCATAATATGAGGCACTTATAGATTTAAAATATATTGAAATGGTATCTATAATATTTTTGTGTTAATGGTTTGGAAACTATTAGAGTTATAGGTGATATCCCTTTAATAATTGTTTTTATTTTCAGATTTTATTTTGTTCTTAGCAATGAGGGTTTATTTCATCTCTTAGTGGTCATTTTTTCTTCTTGTTTGGTGGTGTTATGATTTTTTGTTATGGGATTTTTTATTCAAGATTTATTATGGTGGTACATATCGAATATTCTCCCAAATGTTAAGAGTTTATTTTTATGCCTTTTGATTAGGGGATCTCACTATTAATTTGTTGTTTGGATTTTTTTAGATCATTGGGGGATGATGATGACATAGTGAAATGTTTTATGGTGGATTTAATTAACATTTATGGTATCTAGTGATTGGTGTTGTGGTTTTATTGTGAAAATTATAGTTTCTAGGGATAATGTTGAAGACTATGGTGACTGAGGATGGTTATGTTTGTACAAATGACATATGCTAATGTTTGTGAATCTTGGATTGTGATCTTCCCAAGTGCTGTGAAATTTTTGAATTTTGAACATTGAATTTGGGCATGATTTTCTTTTTATATCCAAAATGATATATAATTTAATACTAAACCATAAATAAGATTCGAAAAATCCTATATAAAATCAATTTGTTTTCATAATTATACAACCATATATTTTTTACATATAAAATTTTATCACCTCTTTATTCAATATTCTTTTATAAAATCATATTTCAAATGATATGATTTTTTCTTCATGATTTCATTATTTTGGTTATTTCATTATATTAATATTCATTAAATGCAAATCATTTTTATATTATTATAATGATATAAAAACTATATATATTAATTATAAATTCATGTTCAGTCATCTATAAAATTTAATGATAGAAAAATAATATTCAAAATTGATAGATATGTTAGGCCATACGTATTTAAGAACCTTGTTTCAATTGTTCAATTGATGAAAATAAAGAAAGATATGTAATAATTCACCATTAAAGAATCATTATAATATAATATAAATTATATTAATATAAGTAAAATCCATTCCCAATTTTACTTAAGTAAAATAAAAACTAAAAATGAATCGCATTGCTTCATATAGGTTGTAAACTGTATGTACCATAATGTAATGATATCATTCACCAATGGATTATAAGTTAGGAAATTACATATGATATCATCATTACACATGTAAAAATATGTTTTGAATATCATATGTAAATAATAAAACCATTATAACTCCCACCCATTAAATTTGACTATTAAAAATTAATTGAATCACTACATAGAGACTGTATTTCTCATATATGCTTGAGGGATACATTAAACAATAATTATATGATATAAAGGATGGATAATAATTGTATAATAATAATTATTGAATTTAATAATATTTGTGATACATAATATATCATTTTTGGATAAAATTCATAAAATAAAAGAGGTAGAATAACAAATAAAATGAATGTTAAACAGTAAGATTATTACCATATCCTTGGATAAATTCTTTAAATTTTTTCATAAGGGACATAATCATAGGAGTTTAGAGAGACTAAAATTTCAAAAACAAGTCTATGTATGTTCAAAAGTATAATGGGTAGATATTTTTCAAGTTATAAGTCACAATGTGATGTAAAGAGGTGGTGGAAGGGATTTCATCTGATAATTGAGCTGAGGGGAATCTTTAAATAGATTTAATTTTTATATTATTATTACCAAAAAATATTTCTCCAAATAGAAATAGATTCAAAGATAATATTGGATGGTGTTTTAATCCAATAAACCAATATAATTTTGAGAAGTTTTGGTTTCATATTAAACATTATTATTTTAATGTACCCTTTATTAACCAATATAATTTTTAACTATGAAAAAAAATTCCATTTATAAAGAATTTTAATATTTACTCTTAAGGTGAAAATTGATCCATAAATGAACATGATATAAAATTATAGGCAATATAAATCAACATTATTTATATGATTTTTTTTTAATTTTTTATATAATTTAAAAAAAATATTGTTATAAAACATCATTTTTGTTAATTTTAATACTATTCATATAATTTGTCATTAAATATGTCAAGAAAGAGAGGGAATTAAAATGTAATTCTATCTAAACTCCCTATTATTTCACATATATATTGATTAGTCCTAAGAAACATTTGGTCGTTGTAATTATTTTAATTTTAATATTTATAAATTTATTTCTTTTATTTTACTATTAAATAAATAAATATTGTATTAGCGATGCACAAACCATTTTCCCAATTATGTAATTTTGATAAATTAATCATAAATTAATATCATTAAAATAATTTCATCAATATGTTAATGTAAATTTATCTTCTTTTATATCGTGTTTTCCATAGATGAACAGATAAAATATATTTAAATCAAAGATAATTAAATTTTGTAACATTCCTTGATAAAAATATTATTTTATTTATTTTCATGGAGTTTTTTCGAAAAAAAATCCATTTTCATCCTTTTTTAAAAAATTTAAATTTAACTCATCTTATTTGAATTTAAGAGAAAAATATTTCCATTTAACTTGGTTTTATCATACATTTACCTGATTTAATCTTTACAACATTGATATATGTTACCATAGTTACAATTCATATTAACAAAGAATATTTATATCTGCTAATTTATTACATTATGAAACCAAATATTGAATCCATTTTTTTATTCAATACCTATAACATGAAGTTATTTATTTTTAAAAAATTATAAAAAATGGAATGAAACTGCTTCTTTGGAATAATGAGATTTCAGAAAAATGCATTTATTGTGTAAAAATGTTTTCATACCATATTAATGTTTAAAAATGATTCTAATTAACATGGATTTATTATACTAACCTAATATAACTAATTTTAATTCGTGACCAATTTTTATATAAAATATTACTTTGTAATGATTTGAATAAAAAATATAGTTTCCAAAATAAATCTGAATTTTTCTCTATTCACTAGAAAATCAATATTTTGAAAATAAAACCCAAAACATAAGCATATAAAATTTTTTATATTGAGATTTATAAAATGATATTATTTTTATAAAATTATATTTATTATTTTTTCTATAATTAGTTGTATTAATTAATCCAAAAAATTAAAGAAATTAATTCTAGAAAAATTATTCTTGTAGCATTAAATAACATTACTGAAAATCGATTACTTACATCATTAGAAATAATAAATTATTATAATTTAGGTATGTAATTTAAATTTTCTCACATTTTAGTTAATATGAATCTTCCTCTATAATATAATTTTCATGGTTATTATGGATTTATTTGAATAATAATATTTATTGGGTTTTTTAGGATCAACATTTCATGTCTTATATGGAATCTAACAAAATGAAATTTTAAAATCAAGTGAGGTTAAAATGGTTCTAATTTCCATTAAGGGTGTATATTTTTCTACAGGTTGAAGATGTGAGTGTAATATTAATAATGTCTTATGCATTTCTGATTTTTTATTTTTAAGATGTCAAGTTGCTTTTGTAATTTACATATGTGGTATAGGGAACATATTAAATCTCTCATTCATCTATTTTATATAGATAAATTGTTTATATTTTTTTATTGTTTCTTCACATTTCATATTTTGGATATATGTGCCTTGTACATGTTGATATAGTATAACCCCCCCATATTGTAGATATTTGTACATAATGTTATCAACTAACCTATGGAATATTAGAGTTCGGTCATAGTTGGAACAACTTGTTTACTACTGTCCAAGGATTGGTCGAAATATGTTAGGTCATTATAATTACATTTATTTTCAATCAAAATTCTAATAATTATCCAATTTTTTTTTCCGGTGATCAATTTAACAAATTAATTGTCTATCGTGTATGTTTTTAATGTTAATCATTGTAGAGATGTTTTGAAGGACATGAAATATCATTTAATTTGTGAGTTTTAAATTTTAATAATTTATATACTTAAATTGATGATGACATAGATAATGAAAATTCTAAATGTAACAAACCGACTCTTTGGATAAGATACGTATCCTTAGTTTTTCTTTCAAATATTTTCCTTATGCTTTCATAATGTTTGTAACATACTATGGAAGGTTCGGGGATTGTCTGGGGCTTGTTCGGAGCCCGGGAGTTTTAGATTTGGAGTTGCAAACTGAGGCGCATGGTTTGCGCATGACATGAATAGTAAAGTTGCACTGCCATGAAGCTTATTTCTGCGAGGCTGTGAGGTGCGAACGGTTTACGCATGGTTTGGTAAACCGTGCGCCTAAACCATGCGACCCTGATCTGGGTAAAATTTACAATTTTTCCATAAATTCTATTTTAAGGCCTTAATCCTTTCTTTCTTCTTCCCGTGAATAGAACGAGAGGGGATCCCTCTTTTGAGCTCTCAACCCTCTCCTCACTCTTTCTCTTTCCGTTTCTTCCCCCTGTGTCCATTGTTTGATCTGTAGAAGGTGTTGGATCACCCTTGGTAAGGCTAACCACACACACCCCTTTCTCCTCAGCAAATATTTCCCACCATTGTGTTATTTTGATGTAGGATCAAATGCCCTATTTTCAGGACTTTGGACTAAAACTCAGATCCCTTCCAACCTACTGCGAATCTGAGGTCGATATCGAGTGAGCCTATACCTACAACTCTAAGGTAGGCGGTCACCTATTCTCCTTTTGGGTTTTCCATCACATTGGGTCTATATTTTCGTGTCGGGGGTTGTCTTTCCCCCAAAACCACTTCTTTATATAGACTGCTTACTATCTAAATGACCAGTGTGGGATGGAATTAATGAATATATCCTTGTTAGGGCGCTTAAAAGAGGTATGGGATGGGGGTGGTCAACCATAGGTGTTATGCCTTGTGTTTTCCCTTTCTCAACTTTGAACCTTAACGATATGACTTGAAAGGACATTTAACATGTTAGGAAAATGAGATGACCTGATTAGTGGTTGGCTAGGATGAGATATCCTAAACCCCTTGAATGAATTGATGTGTATGTTTTCCATGATTTGATAACATGATATGATATAAGATGTAATTCCTTATAAATTGTGATGTGAATGGTTATGCTTTGCTGTGTTGGTATGCTTGTGATAACCCAAGTTGGGCGGGAGGCATTCTGACCTTGTTCCAGATGATACTCTGTGAAACATGAGGAGAGGCATTTATACCTCATGCCTATAAAACCATTATAGATGGGAGGAATTTCTACCCCACTCCAACTACAGTGCATGAGAACGAGAGGCATTTATACCTCATTCCTATATAACCTTTATGGGTGGGAGGCATTTCTACCCCATTCCAGTTACGGTTCTTGTGGACGAGAGGCATTCTTACATCGTGGCAGTAACGATTATACGGATGAGAGAAGCATGGACGAGAGGCATGCTTACCTCATTCCAGTGATAACCTATATGTATGTACTTATACTCTGGTGACTTTTTCAGATTTCTAGCCCTAGGGTGAAACGGGTAGACCCCCCAGGTGTCCTTCCCGAACCTGAGTGGGAGGGTTGTTTATTTTCGTTTCTTTACTTGTAGTATCTCACTCATTGTTTCATGTGAACATCTTTTTGGATTACACGTAGACACCATTGGTGGTGACCTACTGAGACTTGTCTCACACCCTACCCAAGCGGCATCCTGGGCACCCTTGTAGACTTTACTGCTGCAGGTACTAGTAGGGGAAAAGGCCCAACGTCAGGTTGTTGATACATGTATGTTATAGCTAGAGATCTAGAGCAGAGGATCGAGCTTGGCTAGAGATGCTCGTGAAATACTTTTCTTCCCTTTTTGTATCACTGTATAGTATTCTTTCCATCTATTTCCATTGTATTGGCATTCCATGCATCCATTTTGTATCAGACACTGCCTATGTGGCTTTGGCATATTTATCAGGGTTTCCCTTAATTCTATTGTTTGGTTTGTATGTTTCCCCTTTTCTCCAGTTTCTCTATTTGTTGTGCTTCCTCTATTTGAATGATTTTGCTGCTATTCCGCTGAGTACTCTGACGTGGGGGTATAGTCTCCCCACTGACCTTCCATTACACCCATGTTACTAGTCGACATCCCCTGGCCTACGAGAAGACGAGCCATGGGTTATGTGTCCAACTGAGCTCGGGGCTCGTGTTGATGGGAAGTCGGGTCCGGGATGTCACAATATTGTATCAAAGGAGGTTTGTTTCTTTCTTGCATTACTATTTGGAGATAATAGACTTGGAGAATAGGAACGCTTAGGTACTTAGTTATAAGTTGGGCTTCGGCATCGCGAACCCATATATGGGGTAAATACTAAGTTTCCTAAATCATGTTGTTATTGATTTTGATGTGTACTGTTGATACCATTTCACTGTTGGGTGTTCACATGTTTTGTGATGTTATTGAGATTTTCAATGTTGGGATTTGAATTTCAGGGTTAGACCCAATGAAATGAGGGTTATGCATTAGAACATGCATCACGATAGGCACAATATCATTAGGACATCCATATTGTCATGCCACGTTTAAATTTTCAGTGAGCATTGCATGTTGTTTATCTCAATTCCTTGTTGATGTGTGTGCAACTGTGCTAATCATTCTTTCCGGTTTTGAATTTAGGAATGAGGTGGTTTTAGTGGGTGTCACTCTTTGGTTCATAAGGTGTATGGTCCCTTATGGATCAGAAAATGACATTAAAACTAAACCAATAATTTTCTTAAAAGGATATTCAAATACTTAATTTGCACAAGTAAATGAGAAATAACATACAAGTGTGTGTTATCTTTCAGTTCATGAGGAGTATGGGTCCTTATGGGCTGGAAAATTCCATATGATCAGATTAAGTTAATTTTGACCAGTTTCAGGTTTTACTAAATTATTCCTATGGGTGTGGATAGGTGATCTTAAGGGTAGGACGGCTTAGTACCTATCCTAGCTTCTAGAGTTCAACCATTAATTTGTTGGTTTCTTCTTTTGAGACGTTAGTTTGGAATTATAGCACTTTTCCTCTGAGACATCCTCGAGTCGCGCATGCTGAAGGTGGCGACAAACATGTTCTTGAGGTGGCGGTCCCTGAGCCGCCAGTAATCTTCCTATCGAGCCACATGTGGCTCCTCTTTCTATTCCTAAGATGGGCGTCGATGCCCAGTTTCGTGGGAACTTTTTGTGTTTGATGTAGAGTGTGCAAGGTGGAGTGCGACCTTCCCTGAGTATGGAAGAGTTGTCCTGCAAGTTTCAATTGCTGAATCCTCCTCCCTTTATGGGAGATGGAGGACATTTTATAGAGGAGTCCTGGTTGGAGTCTATTCTGAACATCTTTGAGCACCCTGAGACGCCTCCAGAGTGGAGGGTCAAGCTCATAGCTTACATTCTACGGGGTTCAACCAGGAGGTGGTGGGATTTCATCACCCAAACGAGACATTAGAGAGATATGATCTAGACTGATTTCCAGACCGTCTTCTATGATTATTTCTTTCCCCAGACCTTGAGGGCTGATAGAGATAGGGATTTTATGAATATGCATCAATGGACCATGACAATCATGGAATATTCATCATGTTTCACGGAGTTGCAACATTTTGTTCCTACACTAGCATCAGATGATCTCACGGCCGCTAGTCAGTTTGAGGATGGGCTGTGTTACACCAACCGGTCATAGGTTAACTTGTTGATATTGATGACAATTTTAGAGAATGTCAATCATACATTGATCAAGGAGAGGAATTTGAGAGATGCAGACAGTGCGAACCCGGGTGGTTCAGCACCCAAGGGTCCTAGAGGATCTGCTTCTAGGATGAAGTGGTGTTTTGAGGACCCTCGCAATGTTAGTGGCGGTCAGACCCATTTCTCTAGTGTTACTCCTATTTGTCACCAATGTGGGTTGCCAGGACATATGAAGATGCAGTGTATGTGAAACCCAGTGGAGTGAAGAGACTATGGTAAGTTGGTTCATCTCCACCACTTCTGCAGGACTTTTCCCACAGGGTCCAGTGAGTAGGGATATTTACCTACCCCAAGATATGGCACTGGATCGGCATGATAACGTCAGTCAGGCAGCTGGAATAATGCCAGTCGATCAGACCGTGGTGGTAGTCGAGGCAGAGGTAATCATGTGTATGACTCTCAGCACCAGTAGGGCGGGTCTGCTTAGGGTATCTAGGCTGTGACTCAGGGTCATGGTATCGTCCAGTTGTATGCAATCGAACCTATGCCGCGGGAGCATTACGTCGGACCATCTACTATATGAGGTACGATTCTAGTTGCCTCTACATTAGTATCTGTTTTATTTGATATAGGCGCTTCTCACTCTTTTATATCGGTGGAGATTGTTGGATGTTTGGGCCTTGACGTTGAGTCATATCATGGCATGATCATGTTAGATACCCCATTAGTTGTCCGTTCAGAGTGCGTTCAACATTGTCATAATTTCCCCCTCGAGGTGGGCGGTTACCTCTTCGTGTGGAACCTGTATGTTTTGGCTATGGCAGGTTTTGATGTAATAGTCGGGATGGATTGGTTAGTTCCCTATAGAGCCCTGATTGACTACTATCATCGGAGGGTGGCATTTAAATCACCAGAGGGAGACACGACTATGAATAAGGGAGAATTGGGTCTTAGTGCGACACGAGAAGGACCCGAGCAACAGATCTTAAGTGGTGTCACGACACAGGTTGCCAGTCTTTATCACGATGACCAAGGGTTACAATCCTCTGTTTATCCTCCCATGGTGGAGCACTGTAGTGATGTCTTTCCAGTTGATTTCTCTTGCCTACCTCCAGTGCGAGATGGAGATTTTACTATTGAGCTTATACCAGGAGCAACACCAGTGACTATTTGTCCTTATAGGATGGCACCCAAGGAACTCCGGGAGCTCAAGAGTCAGTTGGAGGACCTGGAAGCAAAATGTTTTATACGTCCCAGTACATATCCTTGGGGATCACTGGTTCTCTTTGCCAAGAAGGATGATGGTACCCTTCGTCTTTGTGTGGATTATCATAAGTTGAATCTGCTGACTATTAAAAATCTATATCCTTTTCCTCGAATTGACGACCACTTCGATCATCCTCATGGAGAGAAGGTGTTTTCAAAGATAGATTTGAGGTTGTGCTATCACCAGGTGCGTGTTAGGACATCAGACATACCTTGCACAACGTTGAAGAGCAGGTATGGTCTATATGAGTACATAGTCATGCTGTTTGGGCTTACGAATGAACCTACAACGTTTATGGCTCTTATGAATCTGATTTTCACCCATACCTTGATTCTTTTGTGGTTTTTTTGTGGATGATATCTTAGTCTATTCACGATTGAGAGACGAACAAGCATACCATCTTGAGATCGTGATGAATACGATAAGAGAGAATCAGCTTTATGCTAATCTCAGAAAATGCCACTTTTGGATAAATATGTTTCACTTCCTGGGTCATATAATTTCTGAGTCTGGAGTTTCAGCTGACCCTGAGAAGTTGAGTGTTGTTGTTTCTTGGGAGAAACCCAATAATGTCTTTGATATTAGGAGTTTCTTGGGTATTGATGGATATTATAGTTGGTTCATTGAAGATTTTTCATGCCTAGAAGCACGACTTACGGATTTAACCAAAAAGGGGGTGAGATTCGATTGGTCAGAACCCTTTGAAGTAGCTTTTTAGGAACTAAATGGCAGACTAACTTCAGCATTGATACTGATCATTACAGAGCCATGCAAAGGTTATACAGTATTTTGTGATGCATCAGATATTGGGCTTGGAGCCTTCTTGATGCAGGACGAGTGAGTCGTTGTGTATAGATCTCATCAGTTAAAGGCACATGAACTGAATTATCCGACGCACGACCTCAAGCTTGTAGCTATTGTACATTCCTTATACTGTTGGAGACACTAATTGTTGAAAGAGGGTTATGTGGTATTCACTGACCACAAATGCCTCAAATATATCTTCACTCAGCAGGATCTAAATCTCAGGAAACCCAGGTTGGTCGAGTACCTGTAGTCCTTTGATTTGGAATTGGCATACCCTCCTGGGAAAGGAAATTCAGTAGCTGATGCGCTGAGTCGGAAAACTCATTCAAAAGTATTTCGGGAATTTGATGAAGAGTGGAAGGTAGTGGCCCTATTTTCGGAGATTCACATTGAGGTTCAAGAGGGTCAGGGTCAGACTATTCTCTTAGACTTAGAGGTAACATCTACACGTTTGGAACATGTTAGGGAAAGATAGTTATCAGATCCGGAAGGCCTTGTTTTACGAGAAAGTGTCGATGATGATGCCTCTACAGATTGGACCGTGGATGAGGGTGATAATTTGTTGTTATGTGGTCGTGTATGGGTCCCAGCAGACATCAGAGAGGAGCTGATGAGGGATTTACACACCTCAGCTTGGGCAATTCACCCTGGAATCACCAAAATGTATCGTGATTTGCAATGACAGTATTGGTGGCCTATCATGAAGCCAGAGATAGCCGGTTTGATCACGCATTGTTCCACCTGTCATCAGGTGAATATGGAACATCATCGTCCGGATGGGCTTTTGCAGCCGTTGTCCATTCCATAGTGGAAATGGGATGATGTTTCTATTGACTTTGTAACCGGTTTACCCGGGTCACCTAGTGGGAGTGATGCAGTATGGGTTATCTTCGACCGTCTGATGAAGGTTTCACATTTCTTACCTATTTGAGAAACCTTCATGATTGACGACCTTGGAAGATTGTATGTCAAAGAGATAGTGCGCCTTCATAGAGAACCTTGTTTTATTGTCTTGGATAGAGATCCTCATTTTATGACTTGGTTCTGGCAGGGTTTATAGAAGGCCTTGGGTACACAGGTACTTTTGAGCATGGCCTACAACCCATGGACTAACAGACAGACCGAGAACACTATACCGGTACTAGAGGATCTATTACGTACCAATGTTCCTAATTTTGGGGGTTCATGGGAGAAACACATTCCTCTTGTCGATTTCAGTTATAAAAATAGCTTCTAAGATACCATTATGATGTCTCCCTATGAATCCTTATATGGTAGGCCTTTTCGCTCGCCTTTTTGTTGGATTGAAGTAGGGGAGGAAGCTGTTCTAGGACCACGTCTTGTGCAGGAGACTACCGAGAAGATACAACTTATTTGGAAGGGTATGCATATATCTCAGTCTAGACAATAGTCTTATGCTAACAAGCACCAACGACCTCTTGAGTTTGAGGTCGGGAACCAGGTTTTCTTGAAGGTCTCGCCTAGGTTAGGGAAGAGACATATTCAGAAGTAGGGTAAGCTTTCTCCAAGGTTCGTAGGACCCTTTGAGTTGTTGAAGAGGATTGGACCAGTAGCTTACCAGCTTGCACTTCTGCAATGATATCAGGCCATGCACAATGTTTTTCACGTATCTCAGCTTCGCCGGTGCTTTTCAGATCCGACTCATCTGTTCCAACCTGATGAGGTGGAAGTGGATATCGATGCTTCCTTCGAGGAGTATCTGTTGCGAATTTTAGACCGGAGTGTGAAGACACTCCGAGTCAGGACTGTTCCTCTTGTACGGGTGTTATGGAAGCACAGCCGGGTACAATACGAGACCTGGGAATGGAAGGCTAATATACGATCTTAATGGCCTGATATTTTCACTGGTGACACCTCTTTACCCTCAAAAGGAGAACTCATGGACGAGTTTCCCTAAAGAGGGGAGGTTGTAATGACCCGACTCTTTGGAAAAGGTACATATTATTAGTTTTTCATTCAAATATTTCCATTAAGCTTTTTTAATGTGTGTAACATCCTTCGTAATGTTCATGGAGTGTCTAGGGCTTGTTCAGAGCCCGGGACTTTGAGATTAGGAGTTGCAGACTGAGGTGCATGGTTTGTGCACGACATGAATAGTAAAGCCGCACGGACATGCAACTTTTGTCTGGGAGACAGTGAGGTGCACACGGTTTGGGCACGGTTTGGTAAACTGTGTGCCTAAACCGTGCGACCCTGGTCTGGGTAAAATTAAAAAAAATTCCCTTAATTCTATTTTAAGGCCTTAAGCCTTTCTTTTTCTTCCCGCAGACTGAACCAGAGGGGAGCCCTCTTTTGAGCTCCAAACCCTCTCCTCACTCTTTCTCGTGTCGTTTCTTCCCTCGATGTCTGTTATTCAATCTGTCGAAGGTGTTGGATCACCCTTGGAAAGGATAACCTCAAGCACCCATTTCTTCTCGGAAAATAATTTCTACCGTTGTGTTATTTTCACGAAGTCTCAAATGCCCCATTTTCTGGACTGTGGACTAAAACTATGATCCCTTCTAACCAACTATGAATCTGAGGTCAATATCGAGCAAGCCTACACCTAAAACTCTATGGTATGTGGTCAAATGTTCTCCTTTTGGGTTTTCCATCGCTTTGGGTTTATAACGTCGTTTCGGAAGTTGCCTTTCCGCCAAACCCCTTATTTATATTGACCGCTTACTATCTAAATGACCCAAATGGGATGGTATTGATGAATATAACCTTGTTAGTGGGTTTAGAAGTGGTATTGACCAGGAGTGGTCAACCATAGGTGTTATGCCTTGAGTTTTTTCCCTTTCTCAACATTAAACCTTAACGATATAAATTGAATGGACATTTTCCATGTTAGGGAAATGAGGTGACCTGATTAGAGGTTGGCTAGAACGATATAGACAGAACCCCTTGAATGAATTGACATGTATGAATGCCAGTATTTTTTAATGTGATATGATATAAGATTTAATTCCTTATATATTGTGATGTGAATGGTTATGCCTTGTTGTGTTGAAGTTCTTGTGATAACCCATGTTGGGCGGGAGGCAATCTTAGCCTGTGCTAGATAAAACTCTATGAAACAGGATGAGAGGAATTTTTACCTCGTACCTATATAATGTGTATGGGTGGGAGGAATTTCTACCCCACGCCAACTACATTTCATGAGGATGAGAGGCATTTATCCCTCATTCCTATATAACCTTGACGAGTGGGATGCATTTCTACGCCACACTAGTTACAGTGCTTGTGGATGAAAGTCATTATTACCTCATGCGAGTAACGATTATACATATGATAGATGCATGGATTATAGGAATTCTTACCTCATTCTAGTGATAACCTATATGTATGTACTTATACTCTTGTGAATTGTTTAGATTTCTAGCCATGAGATGAAACAGGTAGACCCTCCAGGTGTCCTTTCAGAACCTGAGTGGGAGGGCTGTTTATTTACATTTCTTTACTTGTAGTATCTCACTCATTGTTGCAAGAGAAAACTATTTTGGATGACACGTAGACACAGTTGGTGGTGGCCTACTAAGACTTGTCACACACCCCACCTATGCGGCCTCTTGGGAACCCGTGTAGACTTTAGTGTTGTAGGTACTAGTTGGGGCAAAGGCCTAGCGTCAGGTTATTGATACATGTATTTTCTAGCCAGAGATCCAGAGTAGAGGATCGATCTTGGCTAGAGATGCTCATTTACTACTTTTGTTCTCTTTTTGTTACATTGTATAGCATGCATTCCATCTATTTCCATTGTATCGGTATTCCATGCATTCATTTTGTATCAGTCACTGACTATGTGGATTTTGCATATTTATCAGGGTTTCCCTTACTTCCATTGTTTGGTTTGTATGATTCTCTTTTTCTCATGTTTCTCCATTTGTTTCTCTTGCACTATTTTTATGATTTTGATGCTATTCCTCTGAGTACTATGACATGGCGGTACAGTCTTCCCACTGAATTACCATTACACCCCCTCTGCTAGTCGGCAGCCCCTGGCCTATTGGGAGATGAGCCAGGGGTTATGTGTCCAACGAGGATCGGGGCTCGGGTTGATGGGCAGCTGGGTCCGTGATGTCACACTAAATGTGCCCTATTATTCATTATATCAATCACAAAAAAATAGTTTCTTCTACATTGACATTTGGATCTCTAAAGGTTGAATTCATGTGAGATGTATATTTTTGTTTTTAAGGTTGAAAATGGATGTTCCATGAAATTTTTGAAGACTATTACAACATATTAAGATCAAATGAGGTTAAGAATATTGTAAATTACAATTTGAATAAAATTCATTAATTTTTTGAACATACTAAAATATTTCAATAACATTATTAAAAAATCATACAATAATGAGTATAAGGAATATTCATTATATTACGCATATTTTTTTCATTTAATTATCCTATATTAGTTCATTTTATTTTATTGAGTTTGTGTTTTTTTATTCTTCTATCACAAAAAACATTGAGCATTAGATCAATACACATGGACTTGTCATGATTCCTTTTTTTGTTTATTCTTGATTTCCAATTCCCAGTGGCCTTTATAATTGGAGATAGAGATGTTGGATAATTGATCAAAATGTGATGATGGGATGTTAGGTCATCCTTTTATGTAATCATATATGGAGTTGGATTTTTTTTTCAGAGTCTTCCAGACAATTGCAAGAAGTATTTGGAAATCTCATTTCAATATTGACTATATAGTAAAAAAATAGTTAATTACACATAATAACTTAATAAATGTGTAGTAAACTATGGTTGGTGCTGATTAAAATGTTGGTAATTTATTAATTCTAGAAATTTTTTCCTAATGAAAGATGTGTTTATTTATTGTTATGATATATGGATTATTGGATAAAATAAACAATGGATAATATGATTTCCACAAGGATACTTTTTTAAATTATCTAATGAATATGAGTCTCATCACCCTTTTTATATTGTTCTAGTCATACTAGGTAAATAGTAATTCAAATATAAGGTTTCAAATGTTCATGAGACCAGGAAACTTTTCCTTTCAATAGAATACAACCTCCAATAATCACTAATGGCATCTCACGCCGATCACATATGGTATAAATCAAAATCCTATCTACTATGTGGATAAAAAATAAATATTATGACTATAATAAAGAAACATAATACCATCCACATAAAGAATCATATTCTGTACACATGAGACCAGATCTTAGGATCATCACATTAGTAAAAGGTAAAGATATATGGTTCTCTTCACTCATTCTTTGTAGGTTCATCACTAAATTATCCCTACGATTGTCACCCAGGGATATTTTTTCGATAAATTAATGGAAATTCATAAGTTTGAATATTATTTTCATAACATCCTATATAAATTATTCTCATACTAGTCCAACAAAAAATGTATAGTCCAATGTCAAAGGCCCCATATACTCTTGTTATGTATGGGCTGATTTATAAGAGTAAATATGAGTGATGGGGCATATTGGTTTAATGTTTGTGCATGTTCTTTTTTACTATATATTCTTGTAACTTATTGGGAATGTCACAGGTTAACCTTTGGTAGTGATTCCAATCTCTATTTGTACATTGGGTTTTATTGTTGAGATATTCTATATAGACATGATTGATTATTAGGATTTAGATTTACCTCATATTGATGGGTAGATGGAATAGTCATACTGCCAAAAAATGAACCTAATAAAGATATCTTCATATATTGTCGGAAGGATAAGATTAACACCAAAAAAAATTTATTGCATAGTATATGGTCATCTTCGATGATTATAACATATAGTTGAATGTTAGGTTATATGGACACTAGAATCATGAAAGGTGGGTCTACAAGGGATAGAGTGTGGATTTCATATGAAGCCACATTACTACTATTATGTTGTAGAAATTATAAGTATAGGTCGTCATCATGTATGTTATGTTTGTTCTATGAGGGTGAAATTGTTATACGTATAGTGATTATGAATGTGTGCTTCCTAAAAGATTATATATTGAATAAATTATATGTGTTCAAATCTCGTGTGTCTGTTTCCTAGTGGGTGAAGAAGTCATCACATTGTCATAACATGAAGCATCCTATGCCCATAAAATGGAAAATTAAATATTTTTTACATTGACTAGGCTACAATTTATCATCTTGTGTTGAGGGTGTTGCCAAAAATGTTAACATAATATTGTGATGTTTATATATTATAATTAGACAAAATGTGGTAATGAAATTTTTGTGTTGATTAACATCATGAGATTTGTATGATATAAAGCTAATTATATTGTCTTGTAGCTTTGATATAAAATGGTGGATTATTTATTAAGCTATCCTGAGCCAACAAGGAGTAGAATAGAAGGATATAGGGATCTCACTTATTCTCATCAAGGGGTAGAATAGTTATCCTCCTTGGATAATTACATTTTAAGGTCATACCAATCCACCAAACATTTACCCTTTTCAAGAATTAGTGCTTGGAAATCACAAATTCCATGAATTATTTTAGAGGTCCATCATAAAAGTGTCGATGATTATGAATATAAGAAAATAATACTGAATAAATAATTCATTTTACAATGGTACTGGGTCTACATGTTCATGATATTGATTATGCGTATGAAGTTTTCAAGAGTAAAAACTTATTTAATGAATGTGGGGACCATTAGAACTATAATTTTAGAAAATAATGATTAGTAGAAGGATATGTCAAATGGGGGATCCTAGAGTTTTTATTGAACAATTTTAGTGTTTTAACAATATATTTTTGAGAATATTTTTATTTTCATACGAATATGTAGATGTATGATTTGAAAGATTTAGTACCAGATGGTAGAATTTATCAAAAAATGGTGGGTTTCATGAGAATTAATCTCAAACACTTAATTTTTTATGTAAGGACTCATGTAATATGTTCTATATTATCTCATCTACTAGAATCCATGCGTGTCTCTAATATTGTGATTTAATTGGGGGAATTATTTTCTATAACATTAATTGAAAACCATCGACTACTATTTGTCTGACCATAGAAGAAAGATGTTACTACCCTATTTATTATAATTTTACCATAGTGGGTATGATACAATAAAAAACTATGAAAAAACATCACATGTATGTCAATGTCATGAAACATTATCTCTATTATTGAAAATTGGGTTGTGGAATAATTTTTTTTTTACTTATTATACATCCACTCAGTCATGTGAGGATCTTTACCCATTTGACATTTTATTTCCATACATGTTATTGTACTATGAAATTTGAAATATTTTCAAAAAATGAATCAACGTTGGTCACATGAATAATATTTTTTTAAAATCATTAATTGAACTATGTAATCTTTTCCTTAGAGTGTGTACGATTGTCGATGTCGCAGGTGAATTATTTAGTGCCAAAAATTTCCCCATGATGGGAGTTTAAGGGGAAGCAGAGTATCAACCCCATGAAAAAAATATGAAGATCTACTTTATTTCATTCTTTGTAACATAACATTATTCAATATCCTATAACATGGTTTCATGAATTAGACTATTCATTTAAACCCCACCATATAAATTGGTGGAGGGGACACAGTTTAGATAATAGATATTCACATAAGAAAAAGAACTCTATTATCTATACATTGCAATCTTATATAAACCTCCAGGCCATTAGATTATGGGAAACCATGGATTGATTAATTTATGTGATTCAAATTCAGTGATGACACAATCACAAAACAATCTATTCCTTCATCTGGAATATCTAGTTTGAATAAAGAGGTATTTTTGTAAAAAAAACTCCATGTTTCATGGAATATTCTTATTTTTTATAATCTTACTTGATATAAATTCAAATGTTTTTGTAAATTTTCAACCAAGTCGCTAGATCTACTGCTACTGATTTCACATCATTGAAAAAAATAATATTTGAAAACATAACGATCTCATATTATAGAGGAGATGAACTAAGGAATCAAGAATGATGGAATTTTTTTATCGAGGAAAAAAGTGAATATTTCTGGTGTGATAGAATAAAACTCCATTAATTTAATCTTATGAACAATATATATTTTCTAAATGTGGATGTATAAAATCTGATAACTTTCTTTTCTAGCCATAATGAGCTACACCAGTGGAATGTGTCTAGTTTTGGTCATGCAATCATGGAGTAAAATATTTATAACATCCACATAATCCATATCCAAACCAAAATTGATACTATTGAATGACTAACGAACTAAGATTTCATACTACAAAACATAAGAATATTTTAATCTATCTTAATAGACATCATTCAATGTGGTTTTAATGTGTAGGATATTCACTCATGGCTGGCCTTACAGAGTATTGTTCCAATGCGTACTAGATTCTATACACATTTTTAGAATATATGGATGATATGTAAAATATTATAATTTATTATGTAGTATAGAGGTCATAGTTTTATTATAATGACTAACTATATTAACATCTAGTTTTTTGGAGTATGAGGTTAATTGATATCAACACATTCTATCATCTCTATAGAGACGTGAGTATCAATCTTTGATAGAAGTACCACATTAGTGTGATCCCTCAAATTGAATTCTAATACAATGAGTTCATCCTCACACAATATTCATAAGGAGACATAGAGTAGATTTTAGTTGCTATAAGGGTAATACTATATCACATAAAATAAATTCATTTCCAACATCTAACACTTAGATTTAATATTGAATTCAAGGTATGGGTCCTTATTTTCTTTAGTGGTCCCTATGGGATGATGAAAATACGACTTATGTAGTGCTTGAGCATTAAAAATCATGAAATCTGGGATTATATGGGATCCTTATGAAGATATATTAGTATCAATAGTGGGGTTAAAATTTGAATGATTTTTTACATCCAGATATCATATATAAAAAATTCATAGCTAAACTCTTATGTTTTAGGATACTTCCTGGAATTGAATTGTTCACTAGAGTTTGGGAAGAAACCAATTTATTCATCAATATTTTTGTGATTGAAATCCCATTTAACAAAGTATTTCATGTATTGGAGAGGCTATACATAAAATTGGGGAACATCATTATAAGTGATTATCAAAGTATTCACATGGTATTTTATACTAACATCAATGATGGTTCACCATACCAATTGGTTTATATGAATTCATGAAATCCACCACACCACTAAATAATTTTTTATGTACTTCTGTTATCAAAATATTGGGATTTGGACAAAATCAATCAATGAATAATGTTGTTTAAATATACTAGAAAAGATGATATAATCATATTAAAATCACTTCTTATTTATACTAGGGAATTTATTAGTGTCCATTAGAGAACCACTAATAAATTATTCACATTAAGAAGTTTCATGATATTATATTTTTCACACATATCAAAATAAATTATTGAGATCCATAATACAAGGAAAATATCAGCATCTAATTTGGTTGGTTTAAACATTCAATGGAATAGGTATCAATTATTGTCTACTAACAAAGGTACACAGTAATTATCTTATTTCTCTAGGTATTTCTTGTTCAAGATGGAATTGTGGATACAATTGGGCCACCACTACTCTGTACCATAATTTACCCCACCTAAATCCATGAGAAATGTTGGTGGTATAATACACTGATGTGTTCCCATATTCATTATTGAATAATGTTACTACTTTATATTACGTCTCGGGTTTTCAGGGAGAGAGGAAGGATTCTATAAGGGAAATTAAAAGAAGTTGATGAGTGATTTGGTGGTACATGGTTAACATTGCGGGAGATATTCAATGTCCAATATACTACTCAGATGGGGATACTTGAGATCACCTACCATGAGGTGATGGGTTCCCAATGAAGAAGTTATAGGATCAAGCCCAAATCTCCATGGTTTATGCCAATAGGTTATCTAAATCCTGAATTAACTATTTATGGTACATCATTCATATACACAATGATGTGATATTCATTGAGATATATGATATATTTTTTGAAATGTGGATCACCCCCATAATATAGTAGTTTTGGTGAATTATAATGATTCATGGAGGGATAATCGAATGATTTGGATAAAAAATCTTATGACAAGGACAACATTTTAGAAAGGATTCTATATATCTTTGATATAGAACCTGAAGACCATTGTATTATCTTAAGAGTCCATTATACAAATAGGGTGATCCACATTCTTAAAGAGATTAGGTATGTTATGTTAGACCCAGAGGTTCAAGACTATGTTTAAGTGACTATTGATTGTAATCATTGGGAGTGCATTAATGGGGATGCCTAGGGGAGAGATGCAGTGTAGGAAGATTCACAATAATATAGGGAAATCAGTCATGGTGAAGATCTTATTGACCTTCTATTTTTCATTGTATGAGTCATGGTTTTGTGTACACTATCATAACATGTATTTTATAATTACAAAGCTAATTTTTTCAAAAATTATATGAGCCTTTAGGGGAGGATAATGAAACCTATGAATAATATGGAGTAAAAACCTTTAAATATGTTGAGAAAGACACTATTGGTGCCAAAAAATTTCATCCTATTCAGTGAGCAGACATAAATATGTGGTAGAGTGAATCAACACTTCAAAGGGGCATATGACCCTCCAAGACATCCCAAAATGGCCCATACATGATGATATCTTCACCACTATCCCATTTGGGTGAGACCACCACTGTGATAGGATCTGCTATGTCACAGCCTGGTGCGAATCCAACACTAGCCCACAACCCCTCCAATGTGTCCTTGGACTCTACAGCCCACTCTGTTGTGGCCATTCGATAGACCTCTTCATAGTGTCTAACACCCTTTGTGAGGTCGATTCTAGCTAATTGAGTGGCTCCTCACCATGGTGCCACTTATATCTACGGTGAGGTATATGACCCTCATCAATTGTGGTTTCCAAAGAATAAATGTTTCCCCACATCCAAACCACAGTTACTCAGCCCTATCAAATTTTGAGCTCTCGGTTTTCCTAGATATTCGCAAAACCCTTAGATGGATCACAAAGGTATTGGCCTCTATGAGTTGTACCTATTTTTGTTTCTTCCACCCTCCTCCTATGGTTGATATTCCCTTCATGATAGAATAAGACCTTTGTAGAAGAAGTGGCCCATTAAATATGCTTGAGGATTCATGAAGTGTTTATCCTTCACGAAGCTCTCTCCTATGAAAGAGTCATTTTCTATGGAGGTGATCTTCTCCAGTAAATGTTCCTCATGGATAATCCATTTCCTTTTGTGATTTCAACCTTCTTTGTGTATCCATTTCCCCTTATGAAGCCCTTCCTCTAGGAAAATTCCATTCCCTTTGTTAGGGACATCATCTTTATGAAGCATTTAGCCTTCATGAATCCTGTAATATTTGCAAAACACCATGTTCCAATATCTCTTTCATTACACACCCATTTCCAATACATCCTTCTAGTCTTGTACGTAGTGATTTCGACGTCCCTTGGGTGGTGTTTCATATTACGTTTCATAGCCTCATGATTCATCACATAGTCACACTAATTGCTATTTCTTCTTTGCATTTCCATGATAATGTGATTCCTTTAATGGATCAATCCGTAATATAATATCACCTTGGAATTTTTAGTTTCTTCCCTTCAACATTGGTTAATGTATGTTTTTTATGTATGCCCTAAGGGTAAGGAGTGAATCCTCATCATCCGAGATATATTATGTTAATGTTCTAAGAAGCATCATCCCCATCACATGACATTAAATTGTGTCCATTCCCCATAAAAGATATATGGTGTGCCCCACATTGGACTTTTTACATGGCCACTGTTCTCTACAGGATTGAGATCTTCCTCACATGGAATGAGATCCTCCATGAATTGAATGATATCTATCATAATGGAAAGGGAAACTGTCTTGGTGTACGACCTTATCATTTATTGCAAGATGTTGAATCTATACCCCCACCTCTCATCATCCATGTTCAAAGGCCATAAGAGGTATGGGAACATTGACCTTCTATACCACATCCCTCTCTCTTTAGGTTTTATTTCCATCAAGCCTCAATCCTAGAGTATGGACCAATCTCTATCTACATATGCCTCTAACCAAGCACAATACCCTTTTACCTCATTGGGCTGCTAACCAAGTGTGAGCCCCTGTTTCCACTTTGGTCTACCAATCATGCATAATACCCACTCTATTCCATACAGTCACACCTTTCATGATGCGACCTTCATGTCCTTTCTTCCTCTTGTTTCTCAAATTGAGAATGAATCTTGTGGGCTTAGAGTATGCATCAACCCTGTCATCCTCCTCTGGTTACAAATTGCGAAATCCCTATCCCTTGTAGCTGAACTATATTGAATTGTATCTTTTCAATCTCTAGAAAATGTATGTTGGAATCTTCTATGAGGTTCAAGAAAAACACCCATCAGTCCCGAGCACTTAAATTCAGTTCACCCCCATACTACATGATATTAAACATTATTCCCCTTTTTTTCAAGAACGATGGTAAGGAATATATATCCAAACTATAGGGGTATTGACCCCTATCACCCTAGAATGGTATGTAGGATACCTCACTATGGTTTAACCCATAAAAATGGAAAACTTCAGTGTCCCCTTTGTTTGGAACCATATCATTATATGTCTTTTAGTGGAATTTGAACACCTCCAAGGATGATAATTGTGTGTATCCCCCAGCATGTTTTCCGGTCACTATCCTATGTCCACACCCTACATCAATGCCACATCCTAAACAACCCTGAATGTGTTCTTTTCCCTCTCTAGGAAAAGTATATGGGCAGAATCCTTAATGATCAAGCCCATCATTCATGTCCCATAATGGTGTATCCCATTATCCATCGTGTTTCAATATAATAATACCCAGATTTAGAGGTTCTAAATCCTTTTTGTCCCATCCATACACCTATACTCACATGGAGCCTCCTAAAAAAGCCCATCTCCCCATAGAACGTTGTGGACTTTGATTCCCTACCACAGTGATATGTTGGAATCCTCTCTGATGTTCAAGCCCAATGCTACCATCACCATCACGATGGATCTTTCTCATTCCCCCCTCCACTTTATTCAACCCTCTATCATCCATCCATATTATTACTTGGTATACCAAATCTTGTTTGGATAATTTCATTAATTCAAGTAGCTAACCATTCATAATCCCCACAAAATCTGTAACCATCCCACCGAGAGTGTCCCTCTAGTGATGTTCTATTGTCCAAGCATATGACACATCATATCTATGGGTTATTTTCCTTTTTGAACACCATGATTCATCACCACATCAAACTACGTGAGTTTTGATCCCTATCTCTCAGGACATTGTACATAGGAAACCTCCATGTGGTTCAATCTCACCCAATGCTAAACCATGTTGTCCCCACTATAGTGCCCCAATAACTATTGGATCAATATTCATTGGACATTTTGATCCTCTCATCTAGTAAACCCCTTAGGTGATTCCTCTAGGGGTATGTACCCATATAATAAACTTCTATCAGTGTTCTAATCAGTTCAATCCATCTCTGGTAAATGTTAAACACCCAGCATACCCTACATCAAACATTGGTAGCTGAGGAAATCCTAAGGGACATTCCTATGTCATATGACACCCCTCACTCGATGTGGGATGCCATGGGCTTCTATTCCCTTGAGAATATCTATCATAAGGGTATTAAACCTAAATGAATCCGTGTTTTAGCGTATATACATGCCTGTGATGTCCAACATGACTACTCCCCCAATCGCATGTTTTTTTCCTATCTTGACCCCATGGAATGTCCTAACTGATGTAGTGTAATTAAAAAGAGTCCAAAAGAATATGGAATCAACATGAGATTCAAGGAAAATGTCATAAATCTACGATGGAGACCCAGAAGAGGAAATTAATTAAGAGGAGAATCCCATGGAGGGAGGAAACAACATCCCATCATACCATTTTGATCATGGAGAAAATTTCCATGAATAACTGATGGATTCTGCCTACCTTTGGAAAGTGGGAATGTGGGGAAATGATCAGGGAATCCTAACTGATAGATATGCACTCCGATGAATGTGTTTGAAAGTGTAATGGTGAATTGATGTGTATTTCTTATCGTCAATGTAGATATTAATAGCGTTTGATGCATCAATGGATAAGAGTGTCACCAAATCCAACTATCTAGCACCACGTCCCACCATGAAAATATTAGTCCTGGTATGAAACTCACTAGAGATTGGGGCAGTTTAATGTTGGACATCCTAGTTTGTGATGTTGTCAGCGTTGATCCTTCAATCCAATATTGGTAAATGGAACTATGTTGGGGCATTGGATGACTCTTTCCTCTATTAATCATAAATAGTGGAATCTCACTGACTTGCAAGAAACATGCTGCTATGAAAGAAACTGATCACTACCCACCGACGGACGTAGGGGTTGGGAAACACCAATGTAGAAATCTTTCATAGAACTATCCCTTCTGTGATGACCTCCACATCCTTTTCTACTGGGCACGCACACCTTAGTTCACTGTCTGAACACTACGGTGGAGTGTGATCAATGTCCTTGTCCAACGAAAAGGGGAGGAATAGATTATCCATACTCGGGATATGGATCGACGTGACCTAGAGGCTTCTACACCTCACCGTCATTGCTACTCCCAACGATCGCTCATGGAGACACTTCTCCCCACTCCATCATATAACCAATTTGGGAACCTCTCCCTGAAATGCTTTAACAATTAGCTCCCTTGAACCAATGTGTTGAGGGATGTCCAGGCCATCCCAACGGTGATCCTGTCCTGGGGTCCACCAAGGAGGTCTCCCACCCAACATGTTAGCACCTCCACCCAATCCCATAGGCTGAAAAGTGGGTAAGTTATATAGTTGCACCAGCGACCCCTTTCCAGTTAACCTGATACCAACGTTGGGTGTAGGCTGCAGAATATTTTGTCTAGGAGGCGTCATCATTAATTGCTACAATGTCCCATTCCACCGCCGACGCATACAATCAATGCCCCAATAAAAATAAATAGGGTATCATATACATCCGACCCGTATTGAGTCCCCAACTACCCCAAAAGTAGGTTATGAAAACTTTCTTAGTCACCGACAGAGGTAGCACCGGTCATGGGCTGACCCGCGGTGATGTCATCTAGCACGATTGTCCTCTTCCAGTCACCACAAATGATATCTTAGGTTCTCTCTATTCCCAATCACATCGTGGAGGTCCTCCCCATCCCACTATTATTCCAAGTGATGGTCGTCCTTACTACATTGACATCCATCATAGATGATTCTTTCACACTCGTGATCCCATGTATGGATTTATTCTTCCTTTCATAGATCGACGATGTGATGATTCTCCATTCCTAGTCAAACATATATGTGGGGGTCTTCCCCCATGTTCATTACACAATTGATGAAGGGCCACCTCATCTCAGACATCAGAGAAGCAGACGTCTTCCCCTCCATATTGGTGTCCAACATGGAGGTATTCCCCGTATTCAGTTTTACTAGTACAATGACCCCCCTCATACCTTCACTGCTAAGAGAAAAAAACATGGCAGTATTGTGGACGATCCAAAGAGTTCCACTCGAGGTCCTACCCTCTCCAATGCTTCCATTAGGGATTCTTTTCATTTTTCAACTAGTTGATATAGAGGCCCTCCATGTGTTCCTTTTGAAATTATTTTGGGTGCTCCTCTCACCACAACTCACCTAGAAAGAAATAATCTCAACCCCATCATCATTTGTTAAAAAGTTCCTCCTCATATCAAAATCCATCCATGTCATAATAAATCATCATATGGCCAAATGGTTGGCTTCCACTCCCAAATGAAGAATACAAAAATGGTTCAAACCACGATTAATCCCAACTGCTTTTTAGATTCTGATGATTAATGTGATTCAATAATGGAACCCTCAACATGATCCTCTATATTAGGGGAAAGGGTATGAACACGGCTTAAAACCCTCATCCTCCCCGAATGTCAGGTCCACCAGATTCCTACCAACCTTCGTAGATATATTTAGAAGGAGGAGGATTTGTCTTATTTCCAGGGCATAGCCGTGAAATCCGTTCTATCATCAACATGACTATTCCCTACCTCAACCAGAGATCACTAATAGTTATTCTAGTGACCCATGGAAGAAGAAATCAATATGACCTAAAGTCACTAACTATATCCCCTTTGTGGTAAGCTTTAGTCACTATTCCATCTTATTGAGATGTGTTGGCATAGTCATTACATTCTCCAGAGGACACCCCAAGATGAGGTGGTTTGAAAGCTCGCTCGCTGCATTCTCTATCGACTAGTCGACCATCTTAGTGATTCTCTTCAGTGTTGTAACTAGTCCCGCTGCCACCCACATTTAATGAATGAGGCAAGCAAGGGATATACCTCGAGTTTGAGCTGAGCAGCATTTGGGACATCCTTCTGGTGGACCATTTCCTAGAGATGTTTAGGTTTTTTACAATCATGAACAACATCATGTTAGAATAGCTTACCTAGGATGAGGTCACATGCTTCTTCCAAACCCTTTATGGTTAGCAATTTTTTCTCCATTATTGGTAGGTGACATACCACAAGACTTATAAACACTTTGATGATATTGGAATACAATTCTGTATGGTCAATTTGACTACGCTCCATGTGTCTCAGTGCATCGAGTTTCACAATCTCAATAATACCATCCACCAAAGATGATTTCATATATTTTAGGTGCTCTATATAATCATTTATGAGGCTTCCCCCAAGTTCATATCCATGGATGGGGGTAGTATGTAACCCTTCATTTCAGTTCTATATAGCGCCAGCTCTATTTATTAGGAGATATTGAGGATATTCCTTCAGATAAAGTCACGATAAACATGGATGACCCATAAGAGGAAGAGAACAATTTAGAACTCCTTGTACAAAAATTACCCCCTAGGATGTTTCAACAACTATTGGATCCATTGGGAAGGGTTAATATTCAGTATATAAATTTTTTGGGCCTTCCTCAACCTTCCATATAATTATTCCACGGTTAGAATCCCTACAAGGGAAAGGATCATCATGGAGTATAAAATGTTCTGACCCATCTGGCTCAGTAAAGATAATGGAGGATGATCCCAAAAAGTCCATGTTGCATTAACAATTCATGGAGAATAAATATATGGTTGATGAACATGTTTTTGAATGTGTAGTGGAACGATGACCAGACAATTTAAACCCTTGACCGGGGCAGTGAGGGTAGGTACACCCTCCCCCCTGCTTGTTGCCTCCATGTTACCCAAACCATCCAACACCCAAGGATAGTATAGATACTGGAGTATATGAAATGAGAGTGTGATATTCCTCACAAAATCCAGCCAAGCTGCGTGATAACCATCGAGACCCTACATAGGTTCCCACATCCTCTCCACATGTCATTCCCCTAATAGTCACACAGGTCATCCCACCTGCCACTCTGTGAACTGTTGGGCCTACATATCATTTTTAGGATCTTGAAACACACTGGTGGTTAGGGATCCTCTTTAGGATTGTAATCCCCACACATATGATCCAATGACATCAATAATTTACCACCTTAATGCTTCGTAAAATCTTCATGTGGCTATTCCGCCTGATGGAAAACCATATATGATATGCATGGATGATATTCCAGCACCCCAAAGTTTCTTAAATCCTACATTTTTCACCATTAATGGTATTTTTGATTTGCTGCCTCATTTTTCCCACTTCATCTCATGGTGTCGACCCATACTATGAACTCCAACGTAGCAGGAGGTCTCCAAACTCTGTTGTTTCATACAAATATTGGAAGGAACCACATTTTTCAGGTATAACCTTCTATGAATTGGGTCATAAGCCTTCTAGAAGGATATTTGTAGGTATATTCTTTTACAGTTTAGCTATACCACCCATAAGACTTTTATTTTAAACCTCTTCAATTGCATGCAGTGGCCTGATGACCATGTCATAGACTTTTTTGCCCTATGTAAAGTCCTCACTTTCTACCTTGATATGTCACTGACATACGAAACATCTAATAACAATGTTTGTGGGGAATGTTTTGACCCAATCGGTCCCCTTTATCATCACGTAGAAACTACATAGGGAGATTTTGGGATTTCATTGAAAATGGACAATGTTCATTGTATCCGGTTGTTCCTCGAGAAGTGGTTTTATGGCTGAGGCCAATGTGATTTCCCAAATTGAATCCCCCCATATAGTTGGAGTTATTACCAATTGAACCACCTCCACACCCTCCCAGAGTCCCTCCATCTTAGGTGCATCCTCTAGCACAAAATTTCCCACCTCAGAATCGGCATGCGCCCTCATGTAACATGCCGTCAACAAAATGGTGACATAATCAAGTTCCACCTCAGCGATAGGCTCCTCCAACCACTCTTAATATATAGGCTCCTTGACCCCCTTCCTAGATAGAAATAACCAGAAATACCCATTTAATGAGGCTCAGGTCCCTGGTTATTTATGAGGTTCCTTGGACAAGGAAATTCTATGGCCGGTGGAATGTATGAGGCATGGAGAGGCGAATCTCACTTATCATCCCAATTAATGTCTTTACCACCAAATCATGGGGCACACCATCAATAATTGATAACTCCTTACAATATTTCTCCTAGAACATCTTGATAACATCATAGTTATGTTAGTTCTGGACCCAACATAGGTGACATGCCAATTCATAATGCCTGACAATGACAGTGGAAACGAAGGTGATTGACAGCAGGTTTCCAGTCACGAGTCTCAAAAATGTGATGAAAAGATGGATATTATGGTATTACCACATTCCCATGGTATTATCAATTCATTTTTAATATTAACTATCCAACATAATTTGTCTCATTACCCACTGCCACTACTTCCGTGTCTACATCGTAGCCTCCCTCTTCCCAGAAAGGAAAGCATCAATGACGCTAAAGAATCAACAGTCCCCCACCAATGCCATCATAATCCCATAAACTCGAGGACATAATGCTCACTGAGATGGAAATTACACCTATAATACATACAGTGATGCTAGAATCATCATGTGATGACCAAGGGTACAATTCAGTTAATACTTTGGATCTTGTAAACACCTACATAGTCCCCAACAACGAAGTGTGCTGGACGTGTCCTCACAAAATCCCCAAATGATGCTAGAATCAAAAATTACAGGACTATATGTTCCAATGTGATTCATTGGTTAGTGCTTCCAACAATGCTGTATAATCCACCAAAACTAGAAAACATTACATGCATAGAGCTCATCACTTGTTGCCATAACATCTTGTTTCTTTATATCCTCTTTCACCACCATTTGTGCTACATGATCAGGAGAAGCCACCATGACTATCCAATGATCATCCACATTCTTTTTTGTATCATCCTAATTCATCTATCCCTCATCTGGAAGTAGCACGCCGAGTTTCGACAAGTGAGCAGCAGTACATTCGGAGCCCCAGTCGGCCATTGATTTAGTTAGAGGTGCCCATTATACCACTTTCCACAGAACAACTACTTGTAACTAGAAGTTCATGCATGGCATTAATGTATGATTCCCTAAGAAATATTTCCATAATTCCTATGAATCTCTCTATCCTCAAGGCTACTGAACTATTAGCAGATATGCGTGAAGCCCTTTCCGAGGCTTTAATATGACTCCTCCAGTTTGGGATGGAGGTAGTAGACACAGAAGCCTTCAATGATGATGCAGTTTAGCATGAATAATGTTATCCCAATGTCAGTTTTCTGGAAAAGATGATGGTTTTACCATATATGATAATAACTCCCACTTTCATCACTATACATTTCAATGGCATCAAGTTTCTCCACTGCCTTTTCGACACTAGGTTAGGAATACTCCTCATCACGATAGAGACATTATGAATGATACGGCTATCCGCGGATGATCGGAGTCCCACTGTCCTGAAAATTCAATGTTATGATAGGACAAAATAAACACAATTTTGAGAGATCCACCTGAAAACCTAGTTCAGTGGCCTAGATTCTTGCACCATGGTCATGTTTTTCTCCCAAGACAGTGCTTACAATGCATTGATGGGAAGGCCATGGCACCACTTGCACACATTGGTCTGTTCATCATATCACCAATCCCATATGTACTCTTATAATGGTCATGCAGGCATGCTCCTAGGGGATGTATCTCCCTTTACCCCTTGTGAATCACACTATCTAGATGATGACTATTACAAGGGAAAGGAAAAAAAGATTCAGGCTAACGAGGTTGAGCACGCTACGCTGCGACCGACCCATGGATAGACATGGAGGATGCCTACATTTTCCAAATCCACCGACTTGAGGCCATGAACCTGGATTTAGGGAAATATTTTCATGTTTTTAGAACAAGGGGGAATTAGATTACCACATTTAGAGGATTTCATAAGATCTCATAGTATTACTATTCAATCCTGATCGAGTTATCCTAGAGCCCCATACTCCCATAAGGTATAGGGATGTCCACCCCAAGGCAATGAAAATACATAATAATATCTTATTTAGCCATATAGGAAAATAATACTGAAGAAGGAAAAATACTATTGCATTCATATCATCATTTCTGTTCCCCTGAGCCAAATTCCATATGGGATCGGGTTGGCAGCTTTCATCACAATGGTTTTAGCAGCGTAGAAGCCCCCCGATGCGGTGTCCACTGCCACTCAAGCTGGGTCTAGTGTCCCATTAGGATATTTCGATTCATTAGAATTGAATCCCTCGTAGCATACATCCTTTGTGAATGAAGAAAAGGATTTAGAGAATTATCCACCTTTTTTGAAGAGGGTGCCTCCAACAATTTTGATGATTTCGTATAGGTGATCCTCGGAAATGAGACAGATCTGAAACCCACATTGATCAACACTACTATACCAATCTATGAGAAACAACAATACAAGGAATTTGTAATGCAGCATCTTGATGTATTGTCTTGGAGTTATTATGAGATTCATAGGCTAGATCCTCAAGTCATCATCCACTACCTTGGTCATCTATAAAATCATTGGGAGTTCAAATAGCCTCCTAGAATGATGCCCCCTTCCCACGATGCTAGGGTCGAGGGAACAATTGAAAATATCATTATAGACAACATCATCAAGGATGTAAAGTACCATAGATGGTTAGTTATGATTATTCCCATCAGGGAGATGAATATAAAGATCAGTGTCTACATCGACTTCTATGATCTCAACTATCGCAGTCTGAAAGACGATTTTCCTCTTTAGGTGATGGAATTGTTGATTGATGTCATTGTTGGGTTCTAGGATATCACCTTCATGTATGAATGTTCTAGGTATAATAAAATTCAAATAACCCCATAGGATGAAGACTTTACATCCTTTAGGGTATCACACAATACTTTATGCTACCAGGTAATACCCTTCATTCTAATCAATTCAGGTTCTACATTTTATCATGCCAAGCATGAAAAATTTAATCCGATCCGTGGGACATTTCTAGAATTCTATGTGGATGGTTGGGTGGTCAAATATCACTAGCACAAGAAACATCTCATTGACCTCTAGAACGTGATTGACATCTTTTCATGTCTCCGTCTAATGATGAACCCATTGATGTGTTCCTTTGTGGCCAACTCCAAAAAGTTTCTCAGCATCATTGTAAGATAGAGTGGAATCATGTTCAATACAAAGAAGATTAAGATCATCATACAGATGTTTTCTCTATGAATCATGTGGGATCTCATTGTCATTCATGTCCACATATACTATATATGCTGATTCATCACAAATCTAGTTTGAATGTCTAAGACATATACCAAACTCATGAAGAATGGTGTTGATTATCGGTTGGATGAGGTGTGTCAGACTACTTTTGAGGAAATCAAAATATACTTATTACAGCCTCCAGTCTGGATGCCACCCATTTCCAGAAATCCATTGATCCTTTATGTGACCTCTTTGGAATGATCTTTTTGAGCCTTTCTCACATAGAAGAACAATGAGAGAGTAGGGAAATGTTTATAATATCTAAACCATTCTCTACACGATATAGAGACTAGATATTCCCCTATCTAGAAGAGTTGTCTAGAACTAATATTCGGAGTGCATAAATAGCGACATTATTTGAAGCACCATGAGAAAAATCTAGGGTCCCGAGTGGATCCACTGAAGTAAATTCGGAACCACACCATATTGATAGGATATCTAGCTCGGGGGTAGTGATCCTATGGAAAATTGACATTATATTTGTCCCCAATAAGGATATCAAGGGATACGCATTGAAAAACATTCTTGTCACCCATCCATCTCACGTGAACCTATCTATAGATCCTAATTTTCGAGATGAATTAATCCTTTCAATAGACCAAGACATTAAATGTTGGAAAATTCACTTTGATGGTGCTTCACGAATCCCAAACGAAATAAAAATTAATGATTACAAACTCAAAAGAGTGGGACTGGGTATCTTCTTCATCACGTTAATGAAATCCATTATACGTTATTCATTTTTGTTGTCATAATGTTGTGCCAACAATGATAAAGAGTATCAGGCTCTCATTACTGGTTTCTATTTGGCCCTCATGATTTATGTTCCCCATGTACGTGTGAAAGGGGACTCTGAACAAGTCATTAAACTAATCAATGGTGACAACATCGTTAGGAAGACAAACCACATGACCATATTAAAATGTATTCTCTAGTTGATGGCACAATCCACATCTTTTCTAGAAGATACTCATGTCCCTCAGTCCCTGAATGGTCAAGATGATTCCTTGAACATCTAGGCTACATCTCTTGTAGTGATGGATCTGCAGTATTTGATTATCCATTTTGAGCATCAGAGATTCGTCACACAGGTTCCTCTAGAAGAGGATGATATCCCACAGGTAAGCCACCTTAACACTAGTGCCTCCGCGTCAGGACACCCAAGCCCCTTCCACAGTGTTGGAAGTGAATTGTGACTAGAGGACACCATTGATCAAGTATCTCTGGCCCAGTAATCTATCAGTATATCAAGCCAACCGTGAATGATTTTGATAGAAAACATTGTATTTCACACTCCAGAGTAGTCCCAGCCTTGAGAAAATACTCTACAAGTGCATGTTTGAGGGGGATTATCCTCCATTTCATTCAAGGTGGTGAGATTTCTCAATTCATGCAAGAGGTTCATGCCATTTCTTTCAGGGCTAATAAGATAGGGATGAAACACTGTCACTAGATCCAGGGATTGGGGTATTTTGGGGCCACCATGATCAGTGAGTACATTGAGTTTTCCAAGTGGTTCTATTCATGAAAAATCCATGATAATTTTGTGCACAGGCCTCCAGATCCTCTCCAAACTACAATGTACTCTTGGACCATTGAGGTATGAAGATGAGATGTTGTGGGACCATATCCCCATGTGATAACTCCCCGGTGTAGGTTCATCATGACTGCTATGGATTTTTTTTTTCAAGTGGCCATATGTAATTCCGCTCAAGGAAGTCAATTCCCATTCTATCACGGATTTTTTGAGATACTATATAATTTATAGATTTACAGTCCCGCGCATTCTCATCACCGATAACAGTCCAAATTTCCAGGTATCTAAACTGAAGATGTTTTACACCATGTACAACATCCATTAAACTCATACTGCTTACTATCATTCCCATGAGAACATGATGGTCAAGGAATTCAACAAAACACTCTATAACATTTAATAGAAAATGGATGGTAAGAACAAGAAGTTTTGGCTGTATGAACTCCCTATCACTCTCTGTTATTATCGGATGAGGACTCTTAAATCCACATAGGTGACACAATATTTCATGGTGTACATAACAGAATAACTCATGCCCATAGAGACTCAGTTTAATTTTTTATGGTAAACTTTATACAAGAAGAAGACACCAGATATGGTAGATGAAATCCATCTAAATGAACAATATGTTCTCTATGAGAACATGATTTCTGCCGTGTACAATATAGATAGGCACCAAAATGAGATAACTAATAATTTCAACAGGAATGTACGCCTCCAAACTTTCTTAAATGATGACATGGTGATTTCCTTGAGAACACCAATCATACCAAGTAAGAAACCATCAATATTGGAGCCCAATTGGGATTGACCTTACACCATTCTAATGGTTCCCCCCAATAGAGATTACTCGTTAATTACCATGGATGTTGAGCATATAACTAACCTTCTATTTATTACACAATTAAACATGATTTATTACATAACATTTACTTGATACAACATAAAAGATCAAGTGGTCTAGTGTCTTTGGAGAAGAGGATCATTACATAACAACTTAAAATTTGAAATAAAACATCTTTATTGAAAACATACTTTACATGACCTCTACATTCCCTTGTACTTAGAATTGTATGGGATAACCTAAGGACAAGCATTAATGAAGGGTGAGCTATAAATCCCAGTAAGGGAATAAACATGGAATAACCTGAGGAATACCATTCAAGTTAGACAATAGACATATCGATGGATCATAACAAAAACATGAACATAAAGTCTTGATAAAGAATGATAATTATAACATGGAGATGTGGCAACAACAATTAACATGTATTTAGCATGCTCCAAGGATCATTTCACATGGAGAAAGAGTAAAACCTTATTGCATATGAAGCATGATTACACCCTAATTTCACATGAATTAGAATGATTCAACACTCATTGTACCTAACGTATCATGATACTATATTTTACCCAATGTATTGAGCACTATCAGAGCGCACCCTTCTTAAACATTTCTATTAATGCATAAGTGTGCCACATGGATCATACAACAGAGAATCATTCATCATCATTTATTCCATGATAGTTGAATATGGAATACAAAAATGAATATTTATAATCAATAAGTAAATTTTTATAAAGGTGAATACCCTTGATAGGGAATTGGTCATGGTATTCACTACACAATGACATTGGTTTAGAAATTCATAGTGCAATTTCGGAAGCATAACAACACGAAATAAGAACTCATAAAAAATGGATGATGATAGAGAAAGGTGTGTCACATATTTTTTAAATGAAATGAATAGTAAGTGGGTCATATAGATACATGTACCGACAAAGGTAATGGAATATAGATTCATAATACAAAATAATTACATGGATGTAAAAGAAGAGAGAGAAATTCCTCATGGAATTTCGAAATGTTAACGGGTGTACATGGGAGGATTTAATGAGATATAAAGGGGACTCCCATCATTCAAAAATAAAAAAGTAAGTTTGGGGGATGTGAGAAATCATACCCCAACATTTTTAATTGAAAAAAGGGAATAAAAACATAAACAATTTGGACAAAAATGAGAAAGGATGAAATCTCTTACATGGAAGTGTGCTTCCAAAGGCTTGAAAGAGGCTTGAGAGAGGCTTCTTGGGAGCTTGGGGTGCCTTGTGAGGATTCTAGAGAGAGGAGGGTAGAAGTTATATGAAATCCAATTTCTATTATTGAAGAGGAGGGAGCTTGGGTGGGTTTATATAGGAAAGGAGAGGGAATTCATTATTATTTAGGTTTGGGACACCACACATTAAATTGATCAAAACCACAAACCAGCCAATGGATTTTGCCCATGGTTTTAGCCAAAGGGTAGTGGAAAACAATATATGATAAGGTAAAAGGCCTAAATTCTTAAAATAACAATTTTTCTTATGTGAAGGTGAGTCACACTCTCAATGAAAAATGTTTACAAAGACAAAAAGTTTTTTATTTTTTGAATGGTCCCCATAAGCATTGTAAAAAAAATAAATAAAACCCAAAATTGAATTATTTTAATTTTAAAGAATATACTGGCTGAAAATAACGTTTATTGTATTTTATTACATCACTATTGGGTCATTATGATATCATAAAATAAATTATATATTTAAATGACATTTAATTTTTAATCAAAAATTCAATTGTCTCTGAAAATTTTGAAAAATTCACCGTTTGACAATTTGCACATCCGGATTCCAAAAATAATACTCATTTTATCTAAATAATTTTTTAAATATTTGAATTTTCAATTTTAAAATAAAAATAGAAATTTATCGAAAATGGATGTGTTTTGGAAAAAACACCTTTCAAACCTTAATTAAAATTACAAATGCATACATAAAATTACATAATAGTTTATTTTTCATGAAAATTAATTTAATAATAATATTAATATTTTATTAAATTATTATTTAATTAAATAATATATTAATTCATCAAAATAGTTTTATTAGTAGAAAATTAACTAAAAAATACTATTTGTTCATTAAAAACTATTTACAAAGTTACAATAATAAAATGAAGGCATATAATTTATACAAAAATAATGTAAATAGTTATAGTGCTAGGTTATTGTTACATAACCCCTTATAACACCCACATAATACTGAAGGGTAAGGTGTGTTATGATGAAAAAATCTTGGGGTGGCTTAGATAATATCGTTCTGGTGGTAATATCTATTAACTTCCACTTCTCCTGTAATTGGTTCCACTCAAGCTTAACATGTTCAAGTTCAGCTGGTGATTGGTCAAGAGTGAAGCCCAATGACTCCACCTCTATTCCGTGCTCTGAAAAATTGGCTTCATATGAGGAAATTCAACTGGATGAGGCCATGGCTTTCTTTGTTTAAGTAAATTAGTTTTGTTAAGGCCCTATGTTTATACTAAAAATGTGATGACTATTAAACAACTATATTAGCAATGGTATCAAATAATAATTGTTTTTTAAAACCCATAAACATAAAACCAATGTAGATCACTTTTTATATTACCGTAATAATACATTTAGTTAGATCAAAATTAATTTTCATTAATGAAAGTTTGAGTTGTTATTATCCCCCCTTATGATTTTCGGCCCATGAAATTTACTTTTCATACACAAAAAAAATATGGGTAACTTTTTTTCATCACTTCCTCCATTTCCCATGTTGCTTCATCAAACTTGTGGTTTTTCCACAACACCTTGACGAGGGGCATTGTCTTATTTTGTACAGATTTTCACCTACAATCTAATACTTAACTGTTTGTTCCTCCTAATAATGATCATACTATAATAGTACTACCTTTTAAGAGAGTACATGGAAAGGGTCTCATATTTACATCCATAATAGATATATATGAATGCCATCAAATTCTTTTCCCATTGTAGGTGGATATTCTAGTCGATATGCCTTAACCCCAACACGATAAAGAATATCGATGGGGAAGATGTACCTAGGACATAAAATCCCTTTATTTACAAACATCATGACCTTCATCCATGGTGATATGTGTAGAAATACACTGTATCGAACTTTAAACTAAAGGCTTCATCAATGATTACCAACAAAACATTTCTGTCCACTCTCGGCTGCCTTGATATGATGCTTAATGTTTTTCACTATCTCTGCCATTTTTTCAACCATTTCTAGTCCTAATAGCTTATGATCTCCGACTTCATCCCAAAATGTCTATGTTCTACACCACATCCCATATAGGGATTCATAAGGTTCCATTCAAATGCTTGAGTGGAAGCTATTATTGTATGAGAATTAAACGAGATAAGATGTTGATCCCATCCTCCTTTAATGTTCATTGAGAATGCCCTCTACATTTTCTCAAGTGTTTTGATAGTCCGATAAAATTACCCATCAGTTTGAGGATGCTAATCCCTATTTATATTCAGATCAGTATCCATAGAATGTTGAAGACTCTACCAAAACATAGAGGTGAATCTTGGATATCGATCAGATACAATAAATAGTGGTACTCCATTAAACCTTACCACTTCTCTGACAAAAATATGTTCATGTTTATCCAATGAGAAATCCTCTCAAATAGAAATGAAGTGTACATCATTTGTAAGATGATCCAAAACAACCATGGTAACATTTTTTTCCGTTAGATGTCACTAGATGTCTAGTGATAAATTCCATGTTGATATTCTCCCATTTACATGATGGTATGAGTAATGTTTGCATCACCCCCTTCGACATCTTCCTCCCAGCCATCATTTGCAGACAAACCGAGGACATTGATGTATGTTCACTGGTATCCTTCTTCATATTATCCACCTAATAATGATCATGGAGATCTCAATACATCGTTGGGTTTCCTGGGATAATAGAGAAATTCGAAATATGTTCATCATCTAAATGTTCCTTCTTCGGCTTCAGACATGATGGTACAAATATTCTTTTCCCAAATCTCACAAAGCCTTCTACATTATCATTTAACTCAAAGGATTTCCCTTCTCTGATAGATTCCACTTTCTTCTGAATTCTCACTTTATCCTTTTGAGCATCAATTAACGTTTCTAGAAGAGATGGTAGAGCAATAATTTGTGAAATGATTGGGGATGTTCCCTTCTTTATGATTCCCATATCCATCATCATAAAATATAATAAAAATGGATACTTTTCAATTCTTATCAATGATAGAGTCACTAGGTCCATTATATTTAGAGCATCCTCCACCTTGTTCGCTTTCCCTTGGAGGTAATGGATTAAGTAGTCATAGTCAATGATCATTTATACCCATTTTTTTTGGAACATGTTCAACTCTTTCTGTATGAATATATACTTGAGTATTTTGTGGTCCATATATATTTAAAACTTCTCCCAAAAAAGAAAATTTCACCAAATTTTTAAATAGAATATCAATGCACCAAACTCCATATCATGTGTTGGATAATTCTGCTCATGAAAATTAAATTTCCTTGAAGCATAGGCAATGACTTTTTTATTTTTCCTCAACACACAGCCCCAGAAAATCATTAAAGCATTACTGAATTCCACAAAATGTTCTCCACATTAGAGTAATGTGAGAATATGTGGAGTGATAATCCTTTTTTTCAACTCCAAAATTCTTTTATTGCATTCATCACTCCAAGAAAACATTACTCTCTTCCATGTTATCTTGGTATGATGGTTGGAAAATCATGATAAATTCCTCAAAAATCACAAATATTATCCAGCTAACCCAAAGAAGAAACATATATCTATTATTGATGATGGCCTCATTCATCCATCTATTACAACTGCCTTGGATGGATCAACATATATCAAATTTCTTGTAATGATATGGCCCTAGAATGATACCTCCTTCAATTAGAACTCACACATGTTTTACCTTGCATAAAGACTATCCTTTCCTAATGTCTCTAGTACAGTTCTTAAATACTTATCATGATCCTTCTTCGGTTTGAAGTATATTAGAATATCATATACAAATACAACAACAAATTTGTTGAGGTAATCTATTAGGACTCTATTCATCATGTCCATGATGATTTATAGAGCACTAGTGGGTTCAAAATGCATTACTATGAATTCATAGTTCTCGTATCTTGTACAAACAACAGTCATGGGAATATCATCCTTCTTCACCCTTACAAGATAATATCCTGACACCAAACCTACCTTGGTGAAGTATTGTGCTCCATACAGCTGATCTAACAAGTCATCAATTCGTGTGAGGGGATACATTTTCTTTATATTGATTTTTTTATTCCCATGATAATCATTGAAAAAGGTGCATTGAACCATCCTTTTTATTGACGAAGATGAAAAGTGCACCCCAAGATTAAAGCACGCAGGCGTATAAACCCATTATAAAGATTCTACTGTAGTTGTTTCTTCAAATAATTATGCTACACAACAAAAATTCTATATGGAGTCTTGGATATTGTCTATTCCCCTGGTATAAGATCAATTAATAATTCCACATCTCTTATTGGAGGAAGACTAGAAAATTCTTCAAGAAACACTTCAGCGTATTCCCCCCTAATATGCATGTCTTCAAGGATGGTTTCCTACTAAGACACAATAATCTGAGCTAGATACACATGATCATAGGGTTGTAATATACATATATGAGAATATGGAGCTAATGAATATTCATCATCCTCTTTGTACTTGTACAGAATCGGGGATCTATTATCTACATGGAGAGTGATTTCCCTCCCACAACAATTTATGTTGGATATATATAAGGAAAGCCAATCCATGCTATGAATTGCACTAAATTCCACTAGAGGAAGTATTACGAGGTTTTCTGGGAAGTTAAAACCACCTATTAAGATATGGGAAGATTTATATTCTTGGGATGCAATGATTGCCCCATTTTTTGTACTCACTCACATCTCTACTTCCTTGATTTGCAGTGATGTTGGGATTGTTCTACAAAATTCTTGGGATATAAAGTAATTCATTGAACCTGAATAAAAAATTATGTTCTATATTCTTGAATTATTAACTAGTATACCTATCACAATAGTGTTTTTAGGGATTACTTTGTCAGTAGTGATGGTAAAGCTCACCCTTGCGGCCCTGGAGGTTGTCGGTCACCTTCAAAAACCCTTGGCTTAGGGAACTGATTTGCACGATTACTTGGATCTTTATAGTTCAAGTAGTGAACAATGTGTTATGATTTGAATGGAAATTTCCTATCCTATATCATAGCTGTGGGTTTTTTCTTTCGAAAGTTAACGGATAGGGGCCCTTCTCTTCCACACCTAAATCATTTCTTAGTCCCCTTCAGGCAATTTTTGGGGAGCTTCTTTCTGCACCATTGTCATGTGTGGTGCTGGATTTTCTTATCAACATTGGATTTATTCATAAGACTGCTAGAATTTATGTCCATCATATGCTTCTTATCCCCCTAAAACCCCTGAGGTTCACTGATATCCATTTCAACCATGAGGGAACATCTGGAAATTTTATCATGGCTGTTGAAGTCGTGGATCATGAGGGCATTCCGTAGGCTAGGATTCATCCCACCAAAGAAGTGGTCTACCATTCATTCAGGGGTAATGAAAAAGTTGTAAGAATATCGTGCAAGCCTTTTGAAATTTTCCTCGTATGCTCCGATATATTTATCAACTTTTTTCATGAGGTTAAGGAAGTCCCTTTCCATCATAAGCCAGAGCGTGTGTAGTAAATATTTATCAAAAAACTTCTTTCGGAAATCTTTCCATTACAACACATAGATCTCCTCCTTAGGATTCTTATTTTTGATCAATTTCCATCATTTTTTTGGCTTCAACCTCCATATGATAAGCATCCAAAAGAACCTTCCCTTTTTGGAACATTGAATGATCGAGAGGATATTTTCAATGGACTTGATCCATTGTTCAGCAATTGAGTGGTCAGATGATCCATTGTAAGTAGGAGGACATTGTCTCATGAATATTTTGGTATCAAATTGTTCTTTATTCGGGGGAGAGGGGGTTGAAAATTTTTCTTGACCCATGTTTCTATTGAATACTTTAGTTAACTGAGAGTGTATTGGGACAATGTTCGCAATTCCCCCTCCCATCGGATTGGGAATATCATTATAACAGTCATTACAGTTGTCTTCACATCAATTATTAGATCAAGTAATCCTATTACCGGCCATTGGCTGGAAGAAATGGTAAGGTAGGGGTAACACATAAAGGGTAATCAAAGGACAAAACAAATGACTTATAAACTGCTTTTATTTCCTTGACTTATGAATCTATAGACGTCAATCTATGTTATCCATGATCTAATTTCTAACACATATTTTTAGTGGATTTTTTCAATTCCCCTAATAATGGTTCATACTAAGCTTGTTAATATACCCAAATATATCCCCCTAGAGTGTCATAACCAAGAGTGAAAAAATGCCCATTCACATGTACCATGATACCTTAGGTCAAGCCCGAAACTCCTTGTCAGTGTTTTAACCCCTAGGTACATATTTTCTAGAGCATCCTATAACTGCTCGTATCCAGATAGGGATTTATTTTCATGATAAACCATTTAATCAATACTAACCAAATCAAAGGTATGTTTTTATTATAAATAATCTTATCCCTAAGGCTTCTAAATGGTTTTATAATCCTAATCCAAAAAAAAGTCCTATCCTCTGATTCAAACTATAACAACATTTATCTTTATTACACACTTAAATATAATTTATTACATAAAATTCACTTGATAAAACATATAACATAGATATTTATAGTGTATTTGTGGCTTTGGATCATTACATAACAACTTAAAACATGAAATACAACATCTTCATGGGAAACATTTTTTACATGACCACTTCATTCCCACGTACATAGCATTGCATGGGATTACACGAGGACATGCATAAGAAAGGGGTGTGCTATAATGACCAATAGGGGAATTAAGATAGAATAGCATGAGGAATAAAATTCTTGTTATATAATAGAAATATCAATGTAAAACAAAATAAAAATGATCATAAAGGCAAGATAAAGCATGATAATCTAATAATGGAGATGTGGAAACAACACTAAACATGGAATTAACATGAGCTAAGCCCCATTGGACCTGGGGATTGAGTAAACCCCCATTGAAAATGTTTCGTTATTAAAACCTAATTTCACTTGAATTATTATGATTCAACACTGATTTCACATGATGTATCATGATACTATACATTACCCAATGCATTGGAGCACAATCTGGGTGCACCCTTCTTAAATATTCAATTTCATGCATAAGTGTTCCACATGGATCATACAACATGGAAATAATAATCATAATTCATTCCATGATAAATGGATGTGGAGTACATACATGAATCATTATAATCAATAAGTGAATTTTCATAAAGTTAAATACCCCTTATAGAGAAATGGTCATGGTATTCCCTACACAATGACATCTTCTGGGAAAATCATATTGCAATTTCAGGAACATAACGATGTGAAATAAGAACTCAAAAAATATCATATAAGATAGAAATGAGAGTCTCATCCTATTTACATGAAATGGACCATAATGAGGTAATATAGATAAATTTTCCAACAAATGTAAGGGAATTTAGAATTATAATACAATTGAATTACTTGGATGTAAAATATGAGAGAGAAATCCCTAACAGAATTTCATCATGGTAACAGGCGTACATGGGTGGCATTAAAGAGTGATTAAGGGGTCTCCCATCATCAAAAAATAAAGATGGAAATATTGGGTGGTTTGAAATCATATCCAAACATTTTTAATTGAATAAAATTTCATAAAAGAATAAAGAAAATTTGAAAAAAATGATAAAAGAATAAATATCATACTTGGAAGTGTGCTTCCAAAGGATTTGGAGAGGCATGAGAGATGATTCATGGAATCTTTGGGTCACCATGAAAGGATTTTAGATATAGGATTATAGATGGTGGTTGAACTCAAATGTCTTTGAGTGAAGAGGAAGTGGAAGCTTGGGTGGGGATTTGTAGAAAAAGGGAAGGAAATCTTTATTGTTTAGGATTGGGACACCACACATTAAATTAATCAAAAACACAAACTAGACCATGGTTATTTCCCATGTGTTTTTTTAAAACTATGTGGAAAACAATATTTTATATATACAATGGCCTAAATTCTTAAAATAATAGGTTTGCTTATGTGGAGGTAAGTAACACTCCCAAGTAAAAAAAATTTAAAAAGACAAAATGATTTATAAGTCTTGAAGGGTCCACTAATGCATTGTAAAATAAATTAAAAAACACAAAATCACATTATTTTAATGGTAAAACATATATTGGCCGAACATAATGTTTATATTATTTTATTACATCACTAGTCGGTAATTATGATGTCATAAAACACATTATATATTTAAACGGCATTTAATTTTTAACCAAATATTTGACAATCTAAGAAAATTATGACAAATTCCCCATTGGATAATTTTGACATCATGATTCCAAAAATAATATTCATTTTATCGAAATAATTTTCTAAATATGTGAATTGTCAATTTTAAAATAAAAACTGACATTTAACAAAAATTCAGGGGTTTTTGAAAAAATAGCTTTCAATCCGTAAAAAAAATTAAAATTGCATTCGTAAAATTATGGGATAATTTATATTTAATAAAAAGTAAAAATAATAAAAAATTATTTTACTAAAATTATATTTAATTCAAAAATCCATTAATTCTTCCTATCATATTTTTTAGTTTAATATAAACAAAAATACTATTTTTGCATTAAAAAATTTTTACAAAGTAATGATAATAAAATTAATGCACATTATTTATACAAAAATAATGTACATTTTCAAAGTGCTAAGGTATTTTTGCATAACCCATTATGAAAACCCCATAAGACCAAAGGGTAAGGTGTAAAATAGTGACAGGCTCTTGGGGTGGCTCGAATATCATCGCTCAGGTGGTAATCCCTATTAACATCCAATTCCCCCATAGTCAGTTCCACTCAAGAATAACATATTCAGGGTCAGTTTGGGAATGGTCAAGAGTGAAGCCCAATGGTTACACCTCCATTTCAAGCTCTAAAAAATGGGATTTATATAGGGAAAGTCTAATAGATGAGGATATCACTTCCTTTCTCTAAGTAAATTGGATTTGAAAAAGCCCTATATTTATACTAATCATGTGATAAATGTTCAATGTATATATTAGAAAATGTAACAATTATTAATGGTATTTTAAATCCATATAAATAAAACCAATCAAGTTCACATTTTATATAACCTTAATATGAAATATAATTATATCAAGAGGAATATTCTATTATGATGGTTTGGGTCGTTACCGAGCTTATCTTCCTCCCAATAATGAAAAATTCCTCAAGAATTACCTGGCTGAATAAGCGAGTCCCTCGAGACATTAATCTATACAATCTTCAATGAATGGAATTAAACGACACGATTCAACATGATAAAGACATAAATCTACTCATCACCTATCCAACATGATGTAAAACTGCTTAATTGTCCTGCATGATGTTAAACTATGAGCAACAGATATTCCGTTTTGGTCAAAGCGCTATAACCATAAACAAAGATCTAAAATATTCATTATCTCATTACATTTAACTAAATAGTTTCTAGAGAACTATGAATGGCTTGATTCCTGCCCTGCAGGATACATAATAACACTTAGACATTTCATATGTGGTCCCAATCCAAACGTCTTGATCTCCCCTTGGGAATTTTTACTTAGTCCTGATGCTTCTCAAAACACATGGTGTCGTATATGGGCTTATGTACTCATTAATTGTATTTTATCATTAAATCTCCATGTATACCCTACCTTAGAGATCTCCACCACTATTATCCTTGCTGCATGATGTTAAAATGAATGATCATATTCATGCTTTACGCACCCCCATTATTTGGGTCTCCATCAATAATTATGTAAGAACCCAGATCTTCGTTTTTAGGTTTGTCTTTCTTTATCCTGGAGTTTTTGAGAAAAGAGGAGTTTCTAGAAATTTTTGAAGTACATGCCATGTACTCCCTTGCCGCACCAGGCCGTGTGCTGGCAGTGTCTGGGCCACACACATGGTCTGTAGGGGTGAAGTTGAGGCCGCTTAAAGCGGAGTATGGAAAACTAGAGTACATGCCGTGTACTCAATAAGTACACGTCGTGTACTCAATAAGTAAAGTCCATATATTTTATTATTTTCATTAAATGGACTAGGGTCACGCCTATGCAATAGAACTGTCTTCTTCTCCAGTTCATTTGACCGAGTGTGACCCCCATGACCGCAGATCTTCTCCAAGCCCCTGAGCCTCCATCTGTTCTCCGAATCAACCACCGTCGATTGCATTGGAACCACAACGGTGAGTTCTTCATTATCTTAGAGCCTTGATTTCTAATTTCTCATCTTCCTTATGTTATTGTGGGTTGAACCTTTTGTGAATTTTCGTAGATCTATGCTATTTTGAGGAGAATCAAGCCTCATGGTTCATGTATATCAATCTCCTATGATCGAGGTAGGTGGTTTGTGACTTTCATTTAGATGTCTTTGAGTTTTATATGAAAATTAAACCAATACTTGTGAATGGGGTATTGAATGTTTACCTTTTTCATTTGTGGTTATTCCTGCCATGCATGCATGCTTGTGTAGAGGTAAAATGATCATGTTTGTGGATAATTTTCATGCTCAGATGTTTTTCCCATGCTTTTTTCTTGATGCAACCATTGGGTCTCTTTAGCCTTTGTCTATTGTACCTGTTTACATGCCTTGCGATCATTGTAAGGAATGATGTTTTTAACATTCTTGTGGCTCTGTAGACTGTTTAAACAAGTAGCTCTATAGGTGTACTTTGGTTAGCCAAGTAGCTCTATAGGTGTTCTCTTGTAATGACCTGAAATTTTTTAATAAATCTTGTTTCCTAATTTTGTGTGTTATTTTATTTTATACTCAAAAAAACTATTTCATTTGATAACAAGAGTATAATTAAAATGAGACTGTTGGGTTTTAATTTTTATATGACCATTGGCCAATATGACTGCTAGAAACTAAACGTTTGGATTATTGTCTCTAAATACAAGTGATCTTGGTTAATTAATATAAAAAACAGATTTTATGGCTTCACACAGTAGTCTTGGACCGATCGAATCCCATATAACAGAACATGGGAAGGAGGTAGCACCACTGGGTTTTTCTCTGGGCCAAACCCAAAACGAACTTAATCATGTGAAGCTAGAACGGAATCGCCTTTGCGAGAAGTTCAAACTGATAGAAATTACTACTCGTGTGATGTTGGTCGAGCATCCCTCAGATTCTCTCACATTAACACACCTTACACTTAGGTCCTATGCTGGTGTGATAAGGGGCTATGTAAGGAGACTGTAACTGCCTTGTGTAATCCTTTGTTTTAAATAAAAATTTTGATTTCTTCTTATGATGATGTTTATGAATTTTCTAATGTCCGGATAAATATAGTATGCATATTATTGATGAATTTTAGAGAAAGGATATTTTAAAAATGTTTATGTAAACCATAAAAAATTTAAAATTTGTAATGATTTTCAAAAAATGGTCTTCTATAATTATGTTCAGTACGAAATTTAGAGTCTAATAAGATCAACTTTATTTTTGATCAATAGTAAATTATGAATAGTGATTTTATGCTTATGATTAGTAATGTGACTAAATGGATTATTAATCTAACATAAAGAAAGTATTAATATATTTTAGGCACCTTGATTAAGTAATGTGATTCAATAAAATAGGTAAATAACTGTTTCAGAAATTTTTAGTCAAGTATTAGTTTTTTTGTGTGAATAGTGTTTTTTAATTAAAAATTAAATTACAAATATTTAAAAAATTATTTTTATGAAATGTATTTCATTTTTGAACTCAGAGTATCGATATTATGTTAAGGTGATTTTTGGGGATTTTTCTGAAAAAAATGAATTTTCGGTGAATAGAGTATTTATTTAAAAATTAAATTAAAAATATTTAGAAAATTATTTTTATAAAATGGGTTTCATTATTGAAATCAGAGCATCAATATTTGGTTAAGTTGGAAATTTGGGATTTTTTTGAGAAAGTTGAATTTTCGATGAACAGTGAAAATACAATTTTTATGTTACGGGTGTTTAATGGAATCATTAAATGATGTATTAAGTATTTAATCAATATGGTAGACTTATGAATAGTATGATAAGGTATGAGGTGTCCCATGTGGCCAATACCATGGGGAAATACCATGGGAAAGCCCATGGTTTTGCCAATACCACTAATGAGATGTCCCTTGGCCATTAATGTCTTGTCCCCTCACTTTCCCTATAAATACCAAGCCACCCTCTCATCCATTGGACTCCCAACTCTCCCCCAACGAAGATCTGGTCTCATTACCTCCCAAGGAGTCCTCCCAAGGTGCTTCCAAGCCATCAAGGTCCCAAACATTGAGTTTTAAGATTTACGTTTTAAGGTAAGGGATCCTACATCTCTCTTCTTTTTCAAGTAATCTCTTTTATGTCATTTCATTTATGATCCATGATATTATGTTGGAATATGTTCTGTTATATTACTCTTACTGACCTTTTCATGTTCATATGATGAGATACCCCCACTTTTTCTCATCAATTAATTTTAAGAAAGGTTAAGTGGCGTCGTTAGGCTGCCACATTTTTAGGGATTCTTTAACCTTTCTCCTTTTTCAAAGTTCTACTTTCATGTCAAGTGTTTCAAGTTACTTTTTATTATGTTGCGGTATGATATCTATTATTATGATACTTATATTTCATGTTAATATGATTAGAGACCCTATTTGATATCGTTAATTCATTTTTTTATGTTTAAGTGACGTCGTTAGGCTGCTGAATTTTTAGGGATTCTTTCAACTTTCTCCCTTTTCAAAGTTCTAATTTCTTGTAATGTATTTCAAGTTCCTTTTTATAATGTTGGGGTATGATCTATATATCTATCATACTGATATTTTATGTTTATATGACTAGATAACCTATTTGATCTCATCAATTCATTTTTTGTTGAAGTTTAAGTGATGCCGTTAGGCTGCCTAATTTTTAGGGATTCATTCACCTTTCTCATTTTTTCAAAGATCTAATTTCATGTCAAGTCTTTCAAGTTCATTTTTATTATGTTGGGGTATTATATCTATATCTATCATACTTATCTATTATGTTAACATGATGAGAGATCCAATTTGATCTCGTCAATTCATTTTTTTGAAGATTAAGTGATGCCGTTAGGCTGCAGAATTTTCATAAGTGAAATCTTATTTTTTGTCTTCCTTCCATGTTTTTCATTTCATATGGTATATCATTAAAATTTCATTACCATGTTCTTATAAACTTTATATTATGTCCCTCTACTTATTTATGGATCATTTATGACTTGGTGACCCATTTCCCCTCCCTTTTAAGTGTTTTCTAAAACCCTATAACATAGCAGTTATACTGCAGAATTTTCGTCTCAAAATGCCTCTCTCTTTTTCTCAAATTATTTTATGTTATTAAGTGAATACTATAGGATATATCTTCTACAAGGGTATTCACATATATATCAAAATTTTCTATTTTAAATTCTGGGATTCACATACATGAAACCCGCTTTCCTTTTTTGTGGGTTTGAAGTGACATAAAGATCATATCTTTAAAGCAGTTTTTAAAACATTATGATTATAAAAGGAAACTCATTTTTTTTATGAAATATGGGGAATTTATGAAACTTTTGATGATGATATATGTGGATCACATGATAATAAAGACAAATTAATGGTGATATATGATAGCGCTCCAATGCATTGGGTAAAGACCTAATCTCTAGAGATGACCATTTAGACTGATACCTTGGTGAATATCCTTGGAAAATTTTATTGACACCTTGGGGATGGACCTTGGTGAAACGGAAATGATTTTATTTGTAAAATTTTGTAGCCATATCTTCACATTATGAAATACGTTATTTTTATTATGATATGCCTCATGATTTCTTTCTCATGCCTTAATGTTCTTTTTCCTGACATTGTTGAAGTATCTCAAGTTCATATGTTAAATGTTTCCCCTTGTTTCCCTTACAAGTCCTTCTGATCACCCTTTCTTTTGATGTATGTCCCCAGGTTAGGAGATGTAGTAATGAACCTAGGATGAACATGAGGAGAAGCCTTTCAAGTTTTTAAGAAGAATGTTTTATGTTTTCATGTTTTATGTTCCTAGTTTCTAAGACACTAAACCTTAAAGGTCCTCAGTTTTGTAAAATGTAATGAATGTTTATGTGATAAATGGGTGGGATTCTATAGTTGGTATCCAAGGATGGTTTAGTTATTTATGGAAATTAGTTATGAAAACTATAGGAAGAACCCTTTAGAAAATTTTAAATATAGGAAATCTTCCTGGTATTTTGGTGAGTATTGAGTAAGGGGTTTCCAAGAAAATACATCCCTGTCTGGATACGAGCAGGTAGAGGGGGCTATGGCACAGATGTACATAGGGGTAAAACCCGAAAACAACGCTTTGAGCTAGACTCGAACGGGGACTGGTACACGACAACGGGCCTTGATTCACTCTTGGTTAAAATACTCCTAGGGGATATGCTTTGGTAAATTCATAAGCTTAGTATGAACCATTATTAAAGGAACAAAGATAAAATAATATAAAGATTCACATAAGAATATATGATCATGGATAACCTAGATTGGAACCTAGGGGATCACAAGATAGGGTATAATTTACTTGTACAAGGTTATCCTTCTATTCTTAATGATTCCATTTAATTATTATTGGCTAAGTATTTAATCCCCCTAATTATACGTTCTTTTCTTAGTTAATGGCATGAAATGGAAGAGCATGTCCCAACAACCAATGTGATAGGAAATGTGACGATTGCCATATTAATATGACAGAGATGATTAAGGTCTTAAAAGATGATTATTATTTTGGAAGACATTCACTATTTTGGGAGCCCTATATGATCAAGGTAAATAGATTACTACAATATTTCCATTGAGGAGTAAGGTTGACTTATATTTTAAAGAATCAATGAATTTAAGGTGAAATAATAGTAATTTAGGTTACATATGGAAATGAATAACCTATCTTTGGGAAAATATTATTAAGTTAGCTAATTTTTTAAAATATGTTTGGAGTGGTTGATGTTGTTTGGAGATGAACGATGAGTTTTATTTTGGAAGACTATGTTATCAAATCATTATTGTATATGGGTTTCAATCTTAGTTTTGTTTATTTTGAGGAATTTTAAGGACTGTTATTTATGGAATGGTCTATGATGAACATTGGGTAGTACCATGGAATTTTGATGATTTAAAGAAGTTTCCATTCCTATGGGATTCTTTCTTTTCAAGAAGTTGTTTAATATTACCCTTTCTATTTTTGGGATAATAGAAGAAATAGATAGTTAATCTTTGGTGGATTATGTGATTCTCTTGAAGATAATTCTTGTGCTTTGATGAGACCAAGAAGTTCTGAATGCTCATCGTTTGGAGAAAAGATTAGTTATGGTAGAGACTTATTAATGGATGAAACTCCACTAGAAGGTAGGTATATTACCTATGTTTTATTCTATGCAGTAAATGAATTCCTCAAAACTATGAAAAGGAACGTAAAACAAAAATGTTGTCTGTTAACGTTTCCTACTGGGAAATCAAATATCGTTTAACCCATCATAAGTCTGTTATTTTCTTGTTGTAAACTTTCTCCTAATCATGTTTTCTATCACTATCCTTTAGAACGTGACCCTTTGTTTTATCCTCCATGTCCATGTTTTCCTACATGGAATCCTAGTATGGGTTAGCTCGGGTGACCTTTTTACTTCCCTTTCTCTCTTTTAAAGTAACAGTTTTACAAACTCTTTATCTGATGTGGGACTTTCAACGAAATTTCAAAACCCAATTTTAAAAATTACGGGGACACAATTTCTTATGGGGGGAAGATTGTAACGACCCGAAATTTTCGAATAAATCTTGTTTCCTAATTTTGTTTGTTATTTTATTTTATACTCAAAAAATATGTTTCATTTGATAACATGAGTATAATTAAAATGAGACCGTTGGGTTTTGACTGTTATATGACCTTTGGTCAATATGACTGCTGGAAACTGAACGTTTTGATTATTGTCTCTAAATACAAGTGGTCATGGTTAATTTATATAGAAAGAAGATTTGATGGCTTCAACTAGTAGTCTTGGACCGATCGAAGCCCATCTAACAGAACATAGGAAAGATGTAGCACCATTGGGCTTTGCTCTGGACGAAACCTAAGCTGAACTTCATCGTGTGAAGCAAGAATGGAATCGCCTTCGCAAAAAGCTCAAAGTAATAGAAATTACTACTCGTGTGATGTTAGCCGAGCCTCCCTCAGATTCTCTCACCTTAGCACACCTTACACTTAGGTCCTATGCTGGTGTGATAAGGTGCTATCTAAGAAGACCGTAACTTCCTTGTGTAATCCTTTATTTTAAATAAAAATTTTGATTTCCTCTTATGATGAAGTTTATGAATTTTCAAATGTCCGGATAAATTTAGTATGCATATTATTGATGAATTTTAGAGAATGGATATTTTAATAATGTTTATGTAAACCATAAATAATTAAAAATGTGTAATGATTTTTAAAAATCGGTCTTCTAAGATTATGTCAGTACGAAATTTAGAGTCTAATAAGATCAACATGATTTTTGATGAATAGTAAATTATGAATAGTGATTTTATGCTTAGGATAAGTAATGTGACCAAATGGATTAGTAATCTCCCATAAAGAAAGTATTAATATAATCTAGGCACCTTGATTAAGTAATGTGATTCAATAAAATAGGTAAATAACTGTTTCAGAAATTATTAGTCAAGTATTGCTTTTTTGGGGTTAATAATGTTTTTTAATCAAAAAATAAATTAAGAATATTTATAAAATTATTTTTATAAAATGGATTTCATTTTTGAACTCAGATTATCGATATTATGTTAAGGTAATTTTTGGAGATTTTTCTAAAAAAATTGAATTTTCTGTGAATAGTGTATTTATTTAAAAATGAAATAAAAAATATTTAGAAAATTATTTTTATAAAATGGAGTTCATTTTTGAAATCATAGCATCAATATTTGGTTAAAGTGAAATTTCGGGATTTTTCTGAGAATGTTGAATTTTCGATGAATAGTGAAAATGCAGTTTTTAAGTTACGTGTTTTTAATGGCATCATTAAATGATGTATTAAGCTTTTAATCAATATGGTCGACTTATGAATAGAAAGATAATTAATTAGGTGTCCCAAGTGGACTATAACATGGGAAAGGGATCATACCTCAAGGTCCCACCCATTCAGTTTTAAGAGTTACGTTTTAAGGAAAGGGATCATACCTCTTTCTTCCTTTTCAAGTAATCTCTTTTATGTCATTTCTTTTATTCTCCATGATCTTATGTTGGAGGATGTTATTTTATATTCCTCTTACTTACCTTATCATTTTCATATGATGAGAGACCACCTCTTTCTCTCATCAATTAATTTTAAGAAAATTTAAGTGGCGTCGTTAGGCTGTCGAATTTTTAGGGATTCTTTCACCTTTCTCCTTTTTCAAAGTTCTACTTTCATGTCAAGTCTTTCAAGTTCTTTTTTATTAAGTTGGGGTATGATATCTATCTATATAATACTGATATTTTATGTTCATATGATGAGATACCCTATTTGATCTCGTCAATTCATTTTTATTAAGTTTAAGTGACGCCATTAGGCTGCCGAATTTTTAGGGATTCTTTCACCTTTCTCCTTTTTCAATGTTCTATTTTCATGTAAAGTATTTCAAGTTCCATTTTTATGTTGGGGAATTATCTCTATATCTATCATACTGATATTTTATGTTCATATGATGAGAGACCCTATTTGATCTCATAAATGCATTTTTTGTTGAAGTTTAAGTGACGTTGTTGGGCAGCCGAATTTTTAGGGATTCTTTCACCATTTTCATTTTTTCAAAGTTCTACATTCATGTCATGTATTTATAGTTTCTTTTTTATTATGTTGGGGTATGATATCTATATATATCATACCGATATTTTATTTTCATATGACGAGAGACCATATTTGACCTCATCAATTCATTTTTGTTGAATTTTAAGTGACGCCGTTAGGCTGTGGAATTTTCATAAGTGAAATCTTATTTTTTTCTCCCTCCCATGTTTTTCATTTCATATGGTATATATTTAAAATTTCATTAATATGTTCTTATACCCTTTTATTCTGTCCCTATACTGTTTTATGGATCATTATTGAGTGGGTGACCCATTTCCTCTCTCTTTTTAATGTTTTCTAAAACCTTATAACATAGTCGTTATGCTACAGAATTTTCCTCTCAAAATGCCTCTCTCTTTTTCTCAAATTATTTTATGTTATTAAGTGAATACTCAAATATCATTCTTCTACAGGGGTATTAACATATATATCAAAATGTTCTATTTTAAATTCTGGTATTTACATACATCAAACCAGCTTTCCTTTTCCATGGGTTTAAAGTGACATAAAGAGCATGTCTTTAAAGTAGTTTTTAAAACGTATGATTATGAATGGAAACCCATTTATTTTATGCTATATGGGTAATTTATGAAATTTTTGATGATGATACATGTGTCTCACATCATAATAAAGTCAAATTAAGGGTTCACCTGGATATCTCTCCAATGCATTGGGTAAAGACTTAATCTCTAGAGATGACCATTTAGACTGATACCTTGGGGAATAACCTTGGTAATTTTTATTGACACCTTGGGGATGGACCTTGGTGAAATGGAAATGATTGTCTTTGTAAATTGTTGTAGCCACATCTTCATGTTATGAAATATTTTATTTTTATTATGATATGCCTCGTGATTTCTTTATCATACCTTAATGTTATTTTTCATGACATTGTTGATGTATCTCATGTTCACATGTTAAATGTTTCCCCTTGTTTTCCTTACTGGGCCTTCTGCTCACCATTTCTTTTAATGTATGTCCCCAGGTTATGAGATGCAGTAATGAACATAAGATGAACATGAGGAGAATCCTTCCAAGTGTTTAAGATGAATGTTTTATGTTTTCATGTCTTATGTTCCTAGTTTCCAAGACATTAAACCTTAAAGAACCTCGGTTTTGTAAAATGTAATGAATGTTTATCTGATAAAAAGGTGGGATGCTATAGCTCTGTCCTTATAGTATTAATATGAACTGACTGGAACGTGACCGTGAGAACCCGGTGCTATATACTATATGTGATAGACCGAGTGGGCTCCCTAGAGAGTCTTAGATATTATAGACTATACAGGGATAGACCGGGCGAGCTTCCTCAGAGAGTCTCGGACATTATAGACTACATGGGATAGACCAAGTGAGCATCCTAGAGAGTCTTAGTTATTATATACTACAAGAGGGTAGACTGGGTGAGCTTCCTCAGAGAGTCTTTACATTGTTTGAATGTCTTTAAAAACTTCCCAGGCTAGAGGAGAAATTGACCGAGTGAGCTTCCTCAGAGAGTCTGTGGTATGCCTGAGGTTATAAGAGGAATGGCCGAGTGGGATTCTTCAGAAAGTCTCTAGACCATGGGCCTAAGAGGGTTAGACCACATGATCTCTCTCAGAGAGTCCTTGAATACCCTAGACTATAAGGGTAATTGAATGAGTGAGCTTCCCCAGAGAGTCTTATAATTTCGTATGACCAATCCAGAGGGGTTAGGCTGAGTACACTGCAAAGAGGGTTGTGGTACATTTTGGATAGGACAAGAGGGGATGGCTGTGAGTACTTCTCAGAGGGTTTCTAGATTCTGTTAGTTGTTTCTTCACCGCTACTTGTTGTTCTGTGGATTGATCACTATTGTATATCATCCTGTCTACTGCTTACTAATTACTGCATGCTTTTATTGCTACTATTTACTGCTTTTTGTTACTATTAACTTCTATATACTCACTGACTGTTAGGAACCTATCTTCGAGCGGTTTCCTATTGGTATTTTGTCTCACACCCTGTTTGGGTAATGTTTTTGGGCGCAAAAATACTATGTTGTTGCAGGTACAGATAATGGAAACCACCCTTTGACATATGGTACTTTATTGCTTTGGAGCAGGTGAGAATGGGACAAAACTTTGGCTAGCGATGTTGAGGAGCTGTTTACTTTATTTTGTACTTGTTTTGGTACTATTTTTTTTCATCATTGTAACTTGTTTTTATGCTTTCCTAGATATGTATCATGCATCATTTCATATATATACATTCGATCCCAAGTTGTTTGCTGATTTATTCGTTCCATTGTTTATTATTGTTAGATAGTTACTTCTTCTTCTCATACAAGTTTATTTACTTTCTCTATGTACTCTGCCAATGAGGGAAAAGATTCCCCACTATCAAACCCACGACCCTCGCTACTAGTCGACAACCTCTAGAATTTGGGGAAATAAGCTTGAGGCCATGGGACCAATAGAGTACGGGGCGCCTCTGGGTGGATTCTGGAACTGGGATGCTAAAAAGTGGTATCAAAGGATTATTTTCTCTTGATTTACTATTTGGAGCCTTTATCCAAGGATAGGATGGATTCGGTACTTCGTAATAAGATGTGCCCAGGAGTAGCTAACTTGTGTACATGGAAAAGCCATACTACATCGTTTATTTTAGTTTTCTGGTTTCATGATTTTACAGTTGATATGATTTCTCCTAGAGTGATTCACATGACTTGTGTTGTTATTGTTTTTGATATTATGGTTCTATTTCTGTCACACCCCGATGAGATGAGGTTATTCCATCTCATTAATCATATAAGCACTTGTTAGAAATCACATGCCATTCATTCTTGCCATGACATATAGGATGCATTAGAGATTTCATGTTTTTATGATAGACCTTCTGTAGATTATGCTTGCTGTTATGATAGATGTTTTGATAGAATCCCTGCTGTGTGATAGAGGACTGTTTTTATTGTACTTTGCTTAAAATGAACACCAAATTTTGGTTCTTGATGTGTTATGGGCCCTCTTTAATTGGAAATTGGTGAATCATTGACTTATTCTTCCATATATATGACTTTATTGGATTCCAAGCTTTGGTTAACGAGGAGTATGGGCCCGCACAGATCAGAATTTGGCACCTTCATGCCTTGTTTTCTGTGTTTTTGAGCTTCGGTGTAGTTTCTGAGCTACTTCCTAGAAAAACCCAGAATACACGATGTGTACTTTATGACTACATGCCTTGTAGTTTCAGACCGTTTCACTAACTGTGTGAGCAGGAAAACATTGTTGAGGAAATTTCAATAGAAACACGCCGTGTATGGTAGGTGCACGCCGTGTAGTATAGAGCAGTGTGCCCAGCCGTTTCACTAACAACACGGCCCGGAGATGCTCGAGTAGAACCCGCCTTGTTGGTACAAAACATGCAGTGTAGCCTTGTTCTAGGTACCCGACCGTGTCCCGAACAACATGTGTCGGTGTTATCATCTCTTATACACGTCGTGTTTGTTCGAAAAACGCCGTGTAAGGGTTAGCCTTGTAGTCTTCCATGTAACTAACAACATGGGTTGCTGAAACCCTGTCTAGTACATGTCGTGTCCTTAGTGAACACGCCGTGTAGTCTAGGGTTAAGAGGACCGTGTGGGTTAGCCATGTAAAAAGACTCGGGTAGGGTAATAGAGTTCAAGTACACGCCATGTGCGGGGACAACATGCCGTGTAGTTGGGGTTTTACACAACCAAAGGTGGTAGGAGTAGACGCCCTTGTCTTTGGTTTAAGTGAACACATCGTGTAGTTTTTATACACATCATGTAGTAATCTTTTGTAAACATGAATGTTTCCTTCTCCTATTACCATTTTGTACTCTTGTGTTCTATGTCTTTGATAATACTGATCTAAGGTGTGATTTTGATCTTTTCAAAGCTATGCCTCTGAGATGTCCTCCAGTTGTACCTCAGTTGCCACACGGTGATCAGAGACTAGATATGGCTGAACAGGGACCTCCCACAGATCCTCCCACCGTGCCAGCCATGGCACCAGTAGTCATACCCATCGTAGGTGCCGATACGTAGTTTAGGGATGACTTCTTGAGGATGATGCAGACATTTCAGGGAGCATCGCCTCACACACCGTCGATTGTTGAATTGACGTGGGTCTTTTAGCAGTAGCATCCTCCTACCTTCTCAGGGGATGGAGGACCATGGGCTGTAGATTCAAGGTAAGGGCCATACTGACGATATTTGAGCATCTGGAGATACCCCTAGAGAAAAGGGTAATGCTGGTCACTTATATGCTCCGTGACTCCGCCAAGAGGTGGTGTGTGGTGATCTCGCAGTCCGGGTGCTAGCAGAGTATGCCTTCAGATGAGTTTCGCCTCACCTTATATGACTACTTTTACCCAGAGACCTTAAGGGCCGACCGAACCCAAGAGTTTCAGAGTCTACAGCAGGGTAGTCTTTCTATTATGGAGCACTTGTCCTGCTTTACCGAACTGCAATGCATCACGCCGATCATAGTAGGTGATGAGTTGTTCCTTGCGGGGAAGTTTGTGGACGGTCTCTGGCAGGTGATCTAGTCCTAGGTGAATATCATCATGTTGACTTCGATACCCTCTATCGTCAACTAGGTGCTGATCATTGAGCGGAACCTGAGGTATTATAGAGGTGTGAGCCAGTGCAGTTCGATATTCAGAGTGAGTGTTCCTCTTACGGATTGTAGGAAGCACCACAGAGAGTTTTTTAGAGGAGATCAGGGCAGGCGGGATATGTCTTCTGGCAGACAGGTTGTATGCTACCAGTGTGGTAGGAGTGGGAATACTAGGCCCTAGTGTCAGCGAGATCTGATGGAGTGCCGATATTGTGTCAGGATGGGCCATCTTCATCGTTTTTTGTCAGATCATCTCACCTTCAGTTGGTGGTAGGGGTTCTTCTAGGACCCCTTGTCCAGGAGTTGCTTTTCCAGTTTCTCACCAGTCTAGGAACCAGAGTTCTTCGGGCTATTCGGGGCAAGGTGGAGGTCGTGACCATGGTGGTCAGTCACCTGATTACCAGCGACATTAGAGTTGGCAGCATAGAGTGGTCAGCCAGGGGCGCAGGGCTGCAGTAGAGGCATGAACTTCGCTGTGGAGCAGACCTATTATGAGCAGGAACCCAACACTTCTACAGTTCGAGGTATGATCTTAGTAGCCTCAGTTTTATCTTAATCACTTTTCGATACTGGTTCTTACCATAGTTCTATCTCTGTTGCTGTTGTGGAAAGCCTTGGGATCTGTATATTTTCGTCTACTAACTTGTTGACTCTTGACACGCCGTTGGGAACGAGGACATCTAGCATACGTCAGTGTTGAGAGTGAATTCTTGATTTTGTAGGGTGTCATTTCATATGGGACCTCTATGTCTTGGAGATGACGGGCTATGAACTCATTATCAGGATGAACTAGTTGGTTCCCTTATAGGCAGGTGTCTATTTCTATCGTTGTTGGGTGAGTTTCATATCACCTGAGGGTGGATCTTTCCTTCATAGTGGTGAGTGCGATGTCCAGGTAGGTAGAGCTGGACCATAACATCACGGGCTAGGAGGATTTACAACCCAGATTGCTAGTCATTATCTGGATGACCAGGGGACTTCACAGTTAGAGTTTTCTCCAGTGGTGGATCATTTCAGGGATGTCTTTTCAGAGGAATTTTCAGGTTTCCCTCTCGATAATGAGACAGACTTCACGACTGAGCTCGTGCTAGGAGTGGCACTAGTCTCCATTCCTCCTTATAGGATGGCTACACCTGAGTTGGAAGTTCTCAAGATTCAATTGGAGGAGTAACGGGAAAGGGGTTTCACCTGAACCAATACATCACCTTGGGGTTCCCTTGTCTTATTTGCGAAGAAAGAAGACGACACCCTTCGACTTTGTGTGTTTTTTCGGATGATGAACAAGTTGACGGTCATGAACCGTTATCCTTGGCCATGGATCGATGACGTCTTTGATCCGCTTCGAGGAGACCGGGTGTTCTTGAAAATCGATTTGAGGTCCGGTTATCATCAGTTTCATGTTAGACAATCAGATATACCTCTTATAACCTTCCGGAGAAGGTATGTTCTATACAACTATACAATCATTCCTTTCAGTCTCACGAAAGCGCCAACAGTTTTTATGGAACTGATGAACCGTGTGTTCCATCTATATATAGATTCCATTGTGGTGGTTTTCATTGATGACATCTTATTGTACTCTCACACTAGACACGACCATGCCACACATCTTGTGATCATTCTGAGTACATTGAGAGAGCATCATTTATATGCTAAGATCTTGAAATGAAACTTTTGGATGCATCAAATTCACTTTCTGGGTCATATTATCTCAGATACAGAAGTATCAGTGGACGCAAAGAAAGTGAGAACTGTAGCTTCATGGGAGCAGCCGAATAATGTGTTTGAGGTGTGGAGTTTTCTTGGGCTGGCTAGATACAACAAGCATTTAATACAGGACTTTTCATGCCTAGCAGCACCGCTGATAGGTCTAACCAAGAATGGGGAGAAGTTTTTATTGTCAGATTCTTGTGAGTCATCCTTTCAGGAGCTGTAGGGGAGGTTGACTTCAGCACTGATACTAGTCTTTCCAGAGTCAGGAAAGGGTTATACTATTTACTGTGAGGCATTAGGTATCCGACTAGGAGCCGTGCTTATGTAAGGATATGGGGACGTTTCTTACAGGTCTCGGTAGTTGAGGCCACATGGGAGGAACTACACAATGCACAATCTGGAGTTGGAAGCTATTTTTCATTCCTTATGCTGTTGGAGACACTACCTTCTTGGGAGAGCACATTGTGGTTTTCACCAACCACAAGAGTCTCATGTATATCTTCACTCATCATGATCTGAATATGAGACAGTGCAGGTGGGTCGAGTATCTTTAGTCTTTCGACTTAGAGATCGCCTATATGCTGGGAAAGGGAAACGCAATGGCAGTTGCGTTGAGCAGGAGAACACAAATTCAGGCAGTTCAGGAGGCCAGCAGTGAGTTGCACCTTATGGATCTGTTGTCTGAGATGAATCTGGAGGTGCATGACAAACATGGATAGACTTACCTATTTTCTATAGATGTTACATCTTCTCTTCTTGATCGGGTACGGATGAGGAAAATATCAGACTCAGAAGGCTTAGTACTGCGGGAGAGTGTGTCAAGAGAGGACCATCTTCTTGGATGGAATGTGGGAGAGGATGAGATTTTTAATTTTCAGGGACGTGTATGGGTGCCAGCAGACATACGCGAGAAGCTGATGCATGATTTTCATTCCTCAGTTTGGACAGTTCATCCTGGTGTCACCAATGAGTATCGTGATCTACACCACTAGTACTGGTGTCCAGGTATGAAGAGAGATGTTTCTAGTTCTGTCATGAGATTTACTACTTTCCAGCAAGTGAAAGCAGAGCATCATTGACCAGCAGGGCTGTTACAGCAATTACCCATTCCCGAGTGGAAGTCGAATGATGTCACAATGGACTTCGTGACTAGGTTACTGATGTCACCTTGATGGAGTGATGTTGTTTGGGTTGTCGTCGATAGGCTTGAAAAGGATGATCACTTCGTGCCGATCAAGGAGATCTACATTGATGATGAGCAGGGATGGTTGTACATCTAAGAAATTCCACGTCTACATGGAGTTCCACACTCCATTGTTTCTGACATGGATGTGCTATTTACTTCTCGATTCTGGAAGGGACTTCAGAAGACTTTGGGTAAACATGTACTTTTGAGTACAACAAACCATCCTCAGACTAATGGACAGTCCGAGCACACAATCCAGGTGCTTCAGGATATGCTCTGAGCTTGCATTCTAGACTTTGGTGGTTCTTGGGTGAAGCATATTCCTATGGTGTAGTTTCCCTATAAAAAAAGTTTCCAAGAGACTATTCAGATTGTGCCTTATGAGGCTTTGTATGGTAGGCCATGCCAATCACCATTATTCAGGCTGGAGGCAGGAGAGGCAGCTTTGCTGGGACCTCATCTTGTTCAGGGGACCTCAGAGTAGATAGAGTTGATTTGGAAGAGGATGGCTACAACACAGTCTCGACAGAAGTCTTATGCTGATCAGCAGAGACAACCCCTGGAGTTCAAGGATGGGGATCAGGTTTTCCTTCATGTCGCACCGAGGATGGGACACAATAGGATTCAGAGACAGGATACGCTTTCACCATTGTACATCAGGCCATTTGAGGTGTTGGAGAGAGTTAGGCCGGTTTCTTATCGATTTCAGTTACCGCAGAGGTACCAGGCTATGCACGACGTATTCCACGTTTCTTAGCTCTGATGTTACTTTTCAGACCTGTCTCATGTATTTAACCTGAGGAGGTTGAGCATGAAGCAAATTTGTTGTTTGAGGAGAATCCCATCCAGATTTTCGATCGCAGTACGAAGGTCCTCTGTGGCTGGTCTGTTCCTCTAGTACAGGTGCTATGGTAGCACAGGCGAGTGCAGGATGAGACATGGGAGAGGGAGACCTATGTGTGATCGCAGTGCCTGGAACTGTTCGAGGTTTATTCTTCTACGCCTCGCAAAGGAATTTCAGGGACAAATTTATTTATTGGGGGATGTTTGTAGGAACCCAGATCTTCATTTTCAGGTATATCTTTCTTTTTCCTGGAGTTTTTGAGAAAAAAGGAGTTTCTGGAAATTTTTGAAGTACACGTCATGTACTCCGTTGGCGCGCCAGGCCGTGTGCTGGTCGTATCTGGGACACACCCACAGTGTGTAACTGTGAAGTGGAGGCCACTTAAAGCGGAGTACAAAAAAGTTGATTACACGCCATGTACACAAGAAGTACACTCGATTTATTTTCTTTTTATTTCATTAAACAGACCGGGGTCGTGCCTATGTGATAGAAATGTCTTCTTCTCCATCACCTTCGACCAAGAGCGACCCGTATGACCGTGGATCTTCTCTAAGCCCCGTAACCTCCGTCAGTTCTCTGAATAGACCACCATCGATTGCGTTGGAACTACAGTGGTGAGTTATTCCTTCTCCGAGAGCATTGATTTTCAATTCATCCTCTTACATTCATTATTCAGGTTTGAATGTTTTGTGAGTTTCCGTAGATCCACGCAATTATGAGGATAATCAAGCATCGTGGTTCAAGTATATCGATATCCTAGGATCGAGGTAGGTGGTTTGTTCATTACCATTCAATGTCTTTGAGTTTTATGTGAAAATTCCACCAATACCCATGAACGAGGTATTGTGTGTTTACCTTTTTCCCTTGTGGTTATTCTTTCCTTTCTTGCATGCTTGTGTAGAGGTAAATTGATCATGTTTGTGGATAATTTTCATGCTTGGATGTTTTTCCCATGATTTTTTCTTGTTTAAACCTTTGGTTCTCTTTAGCCTTTAGCCTTTATACCTGTTTCCATGACTTGTGATCATTGGACGGAATGATGTTGTTAACATGCTTGTTTCTCTGTAGACTGTTTATCCAAGTATCTCTATAGGTGTACATTGGTTAGCCAAGTAGCTCTATAGGTGTTCTCTGGCCTTATAGCATTAATATGCACTGACTGGAACGGGACCATGAGAACCCGTTGCTATAGACTATAAGGGATAGACTGAGTGAGCTCCCCATAGAGTATTCGATATTATAGACTATACGGGGTTAGACCAAGTGAGCTTCCTAATAGAGTCTTGTACCTTATAGACTAAAGGGAATAGACCGAGTGATCTTCCTAGAGAGTCGTAGTTATTATATACTATAGGAGGGTAGACTGAGTGAGCTTCTTCAGAGAGTCTTGACCTTGTTCGAATTTCTTTAAAACCATCCTAGGCTAGAGGAGGAATTGACCGAGTGAGCTTCCTTAGAGAGTCTATGGTATACCTGAGTCTATAGGAGGATTTCCTGAGTGATTTTCCTCAGAGAGTCTCTAGACCATGGGCCCATGAGGGTTAGACCGTGTGATCTCCTTCAGAATGTCCCTGACTACCCTAGACTATATGGGGTATTGAACAAGTGAGTTTCCCCAGAGAGTCATATAATTTTGTATGACCTAACCAGAGGGGTTAGGTGGAGTTCACTCCCCAGAGGGTTGTGGTACTTTTTGGATAGGACCATAAGGGATAGATGCGAGTACTTCCTAGATGGTTTCCTATTTTTGTTAGATGTTGCTTCACCGCTACTTGTTGTTCTGTGGATTGATCATTATTGTATATCATCCTGTCTACTGCTTACTGATTACTTCCTGCATTTGTTTCTACAGTTTATTGCTTTTTGGTACTATTTCTTACCATATACTCACTGACTGTTAGGCACATATCTTCAGGTGGTTGCATAATGGGATTTTGTCTCACACCCTGTTTGGGTCATGTTTTTGGTCCCAAATAGACTATGTTGTTTCCAGTACAGAAAAGGGAATGCACCCTTCAACTTATGGTACATGATTTCTTTGGAGCAGGAGAGCATGGGACCAAGATTTGGCTTGTGATGCTGAGGATATGTATACTTTCTTTTGTACTTGTTTTTCTACTGTTTTATTTTTCAGCATTGTGACTTGTTTTTTTACTTTCCCAGATATGTATCATGCATCATTTCATATATATACATATGATCTCCATTTGTTTGCTGATTTATTTGTTTCTCTGTTTATTTTTGTTGGATATTTATTGCTTCTGCTCTTTCATGTTTATTTACATCCACTGTATACTCTGCCAGTGAGGGCATTGTTTCCCCACAATCACACCCAAGGCCCTCGCTACTAGTCAGCAGCCTCTGGCTTTGGGGAAATGCACTTGAGTCCATGTGACAAATTGGGTACAGGGCACCTCTGGGTGGATTCCGAAACTGGGACGTTACAAATTACATCTGAAAGGACCCCCAAACAGTATGCATTCTCAGTTTTCTGGATTGCGTACCATTTCTAGCCAACATCCTGGAGGGGCTTGAACAACACTTTGACATAATTACCATGTTTCAACTATGGTATGTGGTTGATGCTCCTTTGTTTTTTCCTTCTCAGGACAGACAATATAGATTCTGTGTTTTGAGCATGGTTAATATTCATACCACATCGTCATCACCACCCCTATATGTCCCAAATATTGCATCTAGAGATTCATTTTTTCCGGCTACCCTTTCGAACATTATTTTAGCTTGAGAAGGAATGCTGGTGTAGTTGGGAGTGATCCCACCTAATCACTTCCTTAATTATACTACGATTATATGCTTGGAAAAATATAATTTAATTCCTTTTTCCAACACCAAGCATTTCTCACGTGGTATTAGGTGATTTGGTAAGGCAATACCCCCATAAAGAATCCCCTAATTATTGTCTGAGCTCTATGACCATAAACAAACATTACCACCATCCTCACCGCATGACTTCAAACTACATGATCCATCTAGATTGATGGATATAAAACTACTCATCACTCATCCCACATTATGATAAACTGCAAATTGGCTAGGGATTTCCATTTTTGTCCTGAACTCAGGTACATCGAAAATTCCATCCTCCGAGCCAATTCCTCACTTAGGATTGTGTGGTGTAGTATGGACTCTTTGTCCTCATAAATTTTCAGATATTTTTTCCATGACACACACATCACCTTAATAATCCCCTCTATCATCCATCAACCTTGTCTCATGAAGTTAAACTACACGTGTACCACAATACTTTATGTGTCCCATCATTTGAGTCTCCATCAACACTTAGATATGAATGGACCTCCAAATGGCATGGATGCTTGGCCTCAATGATCTCCTACCGTATCTGGCCAACGTCCCCAGTGACATTGAATGAAAATTTGACATGAGTCCCATATTGTGAATATTGTTATCAGTCAATGCTCAATTGTATGTTCCTTTTTACAAGTAACATGAGAGAGATAATGTGTTATGAATGTGGTCAAAAACTATCCTCAGTCATTATTACCGTTTTTTGGTCTCCCTGATGATAGGAATAGTGATTCACCATTTCCACCAATCTATCCCACGCACATGACATTAAACTGGGCATCTACAGTTTGATCTCTATAACCATAAAATATGATCTATCATGTCCTTGTTTCCTAATGTTAAACTACACAAAATATCAAGTACTCCATATGTCCTTATTCTCATCCTCATGTGATATGTTGGAAAACCCATACATTTTGTCTTTGGGTCCATCACAGGTTCATCTATTCTTTCTCTCATCATCACGGTCTGAGATCCATTTGTAAATTATGAATGATGTGTCATTCGTCAGCTTACACCCTCATTCATGTAAGGTTATTCTCCACTACATACACATTCCTCACCAAGGTACCCCCATCCTATCATCGTCCTTACCACTTGACACTGAATTTTACACCATGTTAGAACTATGTATAACTTGTTTCGCATTCACATGGGATATGTAGGAATGCACAAACCTTTTGTCTTTGGGTTTGTACCTATTTCTTAGAAATTGTATCATCCTATGGAATAAGTCCTCTTAGGGGTTATGTGGTTTGGTGTTGGATTATTCCCTAATTCAAATAGAGTTTTCAATATCGATAATACTTACATCTCTCATGATAGATCTACTCCCACTATCCTACTCTCATCATCTCGAGACAACTTCTCTCAAATTGGATCCTTCAACCAACATTGGAAAATCACAAACGCACCCATGTGCAATCCTGTTTAGGACCTAGAGTGTTGAATTTAACATAGACATGTTTTCATCCATTCTCATTCCTCATGTATCCCTTTATTTGTGATTTTTTCATATTTTAAAATCAAAAGTACCCACGAAAAATTGGGATTCTAGGCCTCAGTTTTGTCCTACCGTATTGGGCCAATGTCCCTGAGGATTCCAAATTTTTTTTTGACACATGTCCCTCATTGCGACTATTTTCAGCAGTCGAAACTCATTTGTCTGTTCCCATTTCAGGTCACACGATATGGATATTGTGTTTCTTATATTTTCAATAGTTATCCTCCATCATTACACTAGCCCCACAATGCCCTAAATATTAGTTTCATTATTAAGATAATTTCCAACTCCATCATGTCCAAGTGGAATTTTGGAACTTTTGGTACTATCCCTCAGTTTGTGTTTTCTCTTTTGGAGGATGAATCCATTGTGTGGTGTCAGTCAATGCTCTAGGCTGTTTCTTCATTCTATGTATTCCACATGTCACTAGGACCTTATCCACCCTTGATTCCCACTTTGAGCATAGCTCACGGGGGAGTAGAGATTTGTTCAAGGTTTACACCATCTTGGAAGTGTCTCACATCATATGGTCTGACATCTAGAACATTAAACTAGGATATCCCCACATCCTTGTCGTATGATGTTAAAATACATGAATATTTGAAAACAACATATTACATAGTTTCAATCTATATGGGATACGTAAAAATGGTGTTACATTTTTTCTTCGGGTCCAGCTCAGGTTCCACTAATAATCTCTATTGTTTGGTCATTTATCCATAACACTTATAGGATTACGAGTGTGGAATATGTGGTCTTATGTCCTCATCCACATCGGGTTTGTAATAGGCGCCCCATGTACTTTACCTTTATGAGATAGTCTCTCTTTCCCCGTCCTTGTCACAAGATGTTAAAATATTTTACAAATTACAGAAAAAACATATGGCTTGATTCCCATCCTCATGGGATATGTTCGAATGCCTGATCACATTCTCTCGGGTCCAGCCCCACCATATCCTACTCCCACATGACATCAAATTGTTGTTTCATTGAGGAAAAATGTTAAAATTCATGGTTTAGTCCTATCATATTACCTTAAAATATGACAATTGTGTATTGGACACACAAAAAAAAAATAGCACCACATTGTGGTGTCCATGCTTGAGGGGACCTCATGTTTGGTATCGATTTTCCACCATGACATTTTTCAAGGCCTACAAATTGCATGATTCCTACAGTGACACCCAGACACTCAGAAAAGAGATCATTGTTTAAAAAACACACATCCACCATAAAATAAAAAACAAAATCCATCAAATGATCTAAAATTTGTTTCATGGGATAGACTTATTCGATAGTATTACCTCTGGAATTGGTATTATACCATGACATATATAAAACTATGAGTGTCTTGATTCCCATTTACTTGGGATATGTAAAAATTTCCATACATTTCCTCTCTGGGTTCTTCCCCAGGTACCTCAAATCCTACCCACTCCCATGCCCCTTTACCCAAAACTCTGTCGGAAGCATATGGTGTGGTGACTACCTCTTGAGTTTTCATTTACATTGGTTCCATGATTACCATTCCATGTATTTCCCTTCAGCGATCTTATTTCAATCCTCCCTGCATTTTTATCACATGATGATAATCTGCATGAATTCCTCCAGAACAATGCCTGACTTGATTACCATCATCAAGGGATTCATAAACGTGCCCAGAAAATTATTTTTGGGTGCAAACTAAGTTCCTCCTCTAGTCCCCTAACTTACGGTTTCCACGGGAAGTGTGTGGTGTAGTGAAGAGTCTATTTTTCCTTGTCCACATCAGGTTTTTCTAATTCACCACCCTACGCACAATCTATAATGCCATGTCCTCTTTAAATGGTCTTCTATATGACCTTAATCATAGAGTTTTCTTCCCCACGACCCTTATCCTTGGAAAGGGATTGGACTACCTCTATTTTGACACTTCTCATTGGCATACTCAAGTGTGTTGTGGAGTGGAGGCCAAAACGTTGGAATCCAAAATTAAATTCCCTCATTTCATGTCCATACAACATGAGACCTTTATTAGATACCACATACACCTCCACATCTGAAGGTAACCCCTTTACGGACTAGTCTTATGCCACATTACCTCACCTAATTTCTTTGTCCCACACCACTGATGACCTCAGATGACATATTGAGACATGTACCCTATTTTAAACATGGTCAATAGTCGGCCGTCATTTGTTTGTCCACATATTAGGATAATGATAAATAGGTTCTATGTTATGAACATGGTCAAAAATTATCCTCCATCAAACTCCATCATCATTGCAATCCAAGTCTTAGGTACCATAATTCACATCTGTCCACTCCCTTCATGCATCATGGTGCATTATGTAGGATGACAGTAATATTGGGACTTCATTCACCTAACCATTTAACCTAATGTGTGCCTCCTTGATCCAGGAAAATCCCAATGCTACTCCTTATTTCTAAAAATGAGTACAACTCATGCAGGCTTATATGTTTTGGTAGGACGTGTACTGGTTCAGTGGTACCACACATGCCTTTTGACTCATATGATGTTAAAAAACAATATGAGAACTATGTATGTATAGATTCCCCTTATTTTGGGGTACATAGGAACACTTAAACACTTTTTCTAGGGACCATCAAAAATCTTTCAATCCTTTGTCTCTTGACCAATGATATCCCATGGGATTGCATTGTGTGGTGCGAATTTCCTTTTTTCCTCATTAATGTCGGGTATGCCGTTAGTGCATCGTGTATCCCTTCAAAGATCCCATCACACAACATCCTACCATATTAAGTTAAACAACATGGGTCCTACAGAACAATGTATGGATTGATTCCTACCATATCAAGATAGTTAGTGACATCTAGTTTCCTAGCTCCCAGATCTATCCACACACTTGTAATCCATATAATGTTTCTATCCTTTCCTTGTTCCCCCATTTAGGCTAATTCATTTTTTCCCTCATCCCAGTACGAAATTAATCTAGGGTTATATCTTTCTCATTAGAATGATGTAAAACAATGTTTCACTATTTGTTCATTCCAGAGATAACCATTCAGGACATGAGTAAGATTCCTGATCCAACTGATGTGATCACCTAATGCAGTTTCATCATGATGGTATAATTTCAAGAGTTTTGTAATCCATTCAGACATCCCATTACTCTACCCTCCATGATTTTCATGCCCATTATTTAGAACCTCATACTCTTTCATGACTAATGGAAACCCATAAAAGTACGAATGCTCAGCATATGGATCACCTACTGTCCTGGGAATTTTTTTCATAAGACTATAGATGACATTATGGGTTTGTCACCTTGTTTCAAAAATGGTCAGCATTTGTACCCCGTTTGTTATCCCCATTTAAAGCTAAAGCAAAAGAGATAGTGTGTTTAACACATGGTTAATTTTTATACTTCATTTTCATACCATCCCTACCATGATCTGAATCTTGGTTATCTTGATTTAAACTTTCCAATCCCATCTTGTTAGATTGATTCTATCTCCCCTAGAGTTACCCCACTCGTGCACTATAGAACGTTGGGAAAACAGAAATCTGATTGCTATGATAACTTCATTATCAAAATAGTCCTCCCTCTTTCTTCCTGGATGCCTAGATCTTCCATTCATACCCTAGATTCAAAAATATTGGTTGACACCCTCACATTCATGTGGAATAATGATGCTACCATCCCTTTATTATTACATATGGAATGACTCGTGTGAGCTAAGGGATTGATCTCCTATTATTTCACAGATGTGATGGAAATTCCAAAATCAAAATAAATAATAGAACATGTGCACACAACCAACATAAACAAGAAGATCTTCAAAATAAGTTTTTTAGTTCACATAAAATACAATGCCCAGGGGTTGGCCTCTCCCATATATGGGTTGAACTCTTCAACGTAGTGTCCATGCTTTGAAACTCGCTAGAAATCGGGCCATTATCTTTGATATGAGTCTGGATTGTGCATCGAGGAAAGAAGACTGATCCCTCAAAGATGACCTCAACCATTGGATCTCATGATCAACCTCCTGGGTACTTTTTATATTGATGAACTGTCTCCACTAGAAATGAAAACTGAAGCTGCATGTGTTCTCCCTTAACCTTTTGACATCGTAGTCCGGGATAAGTGCATGAGGGTGGTGGAAATTTACTCCTCCAGTTCATATAATGTGTAGTCGAGAATGAAACCTCTCCATTTGGCATATTCATTCTGCTTGTGGGTCCCCATGATAAAAATCTTGATCAACTTCCATGAACACGGTGAATGGAATTTCAATCCACTTCGTCAGAAGTAGTATTGTCCCCATCCTCTAGGATACTGGGTTTATATTCCAGAAATGCCTCTAGGAGATCAGTAGCATGGTCTTCCAAGTTTTGGTCTTCATTGTTGGATTCTACTTTGATGTTGTCAACCAGACCAATTATAGACTCTATTTTGCACAAAATATTTCCCACAATCCATGTCCTCTCAATGGGAACTATGGCTCGATTATCTAAGGGACTCAATGCTATAGATACTGGAACCTCAATTAGAAGAGGGGTGTCGATAATTATATGAATTTGCATCAGTAATGTATGTACCATCCCAGAAACTATGAAGGAAGCGGTCACATTATCAAATAAGTCTTTTCAGACAAAAAGTAGAACTCTGATTGTGAGACATACCCTAGTCAGCCGCTTGATATCACCTTGGGTCTATTATCACTAGGTAACTAGGACACATACCATCATATAAGATTGTGGGAAGTGATGATTTTGAGGAGTCCGCCCCAACTCCCCCAACACAGCTAGATTTTGCAACCACCATCACTTCGACTGTAGGTCCCAGTGTTTAGTAAATTGTGCCTATTTCACCTTTTTCTATGTCTATGGGAGTGTCTAATTGATGATTCATCTACAAAAATAAATTTCAGGTTAGAAAAATGGTATTTAAGGGAATCCACTAATTCATTGATAGGTGGTAGAGTCTCATATCTAACATCTTGGAAAATTACACATGGAGATTCTCCCTGAGGATGGTATCTCCCCATTATCAAGAGTGGCTCCCTTAGAAGTGCCCTCTATTTCTTGGTGAGAATATCCATCATTAACTTCTTCCCCACATGATTCTTCTACATTGGTGGGCTAGTTGAAACACTCCACCAATTGAGCCACTGTCAGTTCTGTGGGAGTAGTCTTGTCCAGCCTCACCCTTTCCTGGTTCAACATTAGCTGCATGTCGCCATTGGAATGTATTACTTCTTGTATATCCATTAAAAACATTCTTCCCTCAGCCAATGTATCATTAAATCCACCCATCACTAATCACATCTCCCATAGAGACATATACAACATGTTTAAATTTTTCAACAACAAATTAATGATGAGGTACTTCTTTCCCCTTCACCAATCTTTCCATGCCTCTGTAAAGATAAAATTATAGAGTGTTGAAACTTGACAGAGTTTCATCCTGGGAGCTTGAGGGGTGACCACAAAAAAGCCCTGATATGATTCACCTCCCTCCTGGTCCCACCTAGATGTTTCCACTGGTCATGGAACTGCCACCGATCCCACATCACTTCCATCAAGCACTAGTCTAGGGTTTGTTGATTCATGTACTTCAAACCCTTCTATTGCTTCCTCACTTCCCAGGTGTATGTTCACACAACCTTCATGATCTCCCCCATTATAACTGTTCAGCATCGTGTTGTAGGAACCACCTTGATATCTTAGATAGTCACTCACTATACCCCCATGGTGGAGTCTCTGACTAAAAATATCTACCCACAGATATGTGTTGATAAAAATCATGCGAGCCGGACTATCAGATACTACTCAGTCATGATGATGTATTTCCACATTTTCCACTGACTGTCTTCCCAGATCTACTAGTATAAACCATATTTACACCACTGAGCTCCACATGAATATATGGGGTGCCTCACCAGTAGTGATCCCTCTTCTAGGTGGAAATTCAGGAAATCACTGAACCACTACATAAAGTGTATGTATCGGGTATTCTATTTATCTTCATCTGGGATTGGTACTAGCCATAGTAATTCCATAATCAATTGTGGAATATTCTCCCTATCCCTCTATAAATTAGTTGTGTGGAATAACTCATCATATAACCCTCCCAGGATTGGGATGCTACATATCTGATGGAGGTACCAATGTAAAATGTCAACCTCCCCATGATGAAAATGGAAAGTGTTCATATTTGGAAATATTCAGCTCAACAATTCTTTTTTAAATTCCCTTAGATGAGAGATTTTGAATTGGGAGACCCATACTACAACATAGAGTCCATCCAGCCTCATGACATTCTCAAACTATTCACAGGACGTGCACACCTAGTAGGCCCAAGCCCATTCATCTAGGATGTTTCCACCCTAGTGAAAGTACCTCCTTACGATCCACCCCTTCAATGGATTTCTAAGCCCACATTTTATGATCATCTTTTATAGGGTTGGGATGTATCCTATTTTAATTCCATTCCATTGAAACATCTGACAAGGTTCTACAGACAATGTGTTATGACCAGAGAATGATCTTTTTTAACATGCCCATCTGCAGTCCTGTACCATAGGTGCTTCTCAGGGATTCTCCTAAACTAGTATGTTGGCTTGTCTTTGCTGCTGTTAGGGATGGAGACATCATACTGCAAACCAAAAATTTATAATTAAATGAATTTGAAAAGTGGATAATACCTTCACACCTCTATTATCCACAACACCAATGATTTGTGATTAGAAGTACTCCGAATGTACTTTCCTATTTTTGTGATACATTCCATGGACTATCTTCATGCAACATCAAAAAATAATTCTTGAACAACCTCTTGACTAGCCATTAGATCAGAGGGTTGGGAGAAATTTTGGCTGGGCATGAAATCTAGGAAAAAAATTGTTCACAAAGACCCTTTGTGAAGAGATTTTTCAAAGAGAGTCGCACATCTTCTCTGCACTGCGAAAGAAGCCTTTGTTTTGGCTGGAGTCTCAATTGAAGTAACATATCTTTATGCTCTAGTTTTCTATATAGTGTACAAAAATCACTGAACCAAAGGACTCCAGATCTAAAATGTGTTTGTAGGGAAGATATTTTTATGATGAAAGAGCGCAAGAAATATTGTTAGTGAAGATCCTGGTGTGGATAATACACTCAGATCCCCTATATATAGCTGCCATGGGGGATGGTTTTTTGACCAATGGCCAAGGATTTTCATGAGACCCACTGAGGATCTTGATCCCTCCAATTTCCCCCTATTAAAGGATGATTCTTGGTGAGGATCACATTGTGAATTTTTGATGCACTGGACTTCATGACCAAACTTCGCACCTGCCTCTATGACCCATCTCCACGATTGGCCACAAGATAAATTGTTCAAGAAGCTTCGAAGTCTTTCCCTCATAATTCAAAACTATTTATTCATCAGTTCATGTTCTATTGGAGGAATTTTTGGGCATTGTAATATTCATCCTGCTCAGTGAGAAAACTCAAGGATGTGGTTGAGTGAATCATCCCTCCAATAGGGATTATGTCCCAGAATGCCATCCCAAAATAGCCCTTATGCGAAGAGCACCACATGGATGGACCATTTCCATTCTACCTCCTCTGCGATAGGATTTGTGGAATCATGGCCTAGCACAAATATGATGTTGGAACGTAGCCCCTCTGCGGTGTCACCATCCTCCATGGCCTGCTTCATGATGTCCAATTTTATGGAACTCTTTGCGACTTCTAATACCCTTTTCAATAGAAATAGAGTGGCTCCTCTCAGCATAATCACTCATCTATATGGTGGGTCTGTGACCCTCATCGACTGTGGTCTCCCATAAATATAAGGCTCACCCCCTTCCAGACCACAATAATTAGGCCTTTCAATTTCAAAGCTCCTATTTTACTCATACCGTCATGAAATGCCCCTGAATAATTCAAAATATAAATTTCCTCTACGATATAATCCGTCTTTTGTTCATTCCTGCCACCTTTTGAGGTGGATATACCCTTAAAAAATTTATATGACCTTCACAGAGGAAGGGCCCATTTGGGGTGCTTGATTTTTGTGAAGCATAGAGACTTCACGATGTTCTCTCTAAAAAAGAGACATTTACTAAGGTGAAGCAATCATCTATAAGAGGTTCATCTTTGATAATTCATTTCTCTTCATCAATACCATCCTCTTCACGAAAACCGTTCTCTTTGTGAAGCCCCTCGTCTTCACAAAGGCCTTTCCCATCACCAGAGCCATGCTCTTCGCGAAGAATATGGCCTTCCTGAAACCTTTCCAAATCGTGAAACACCACTTTCTAATACCTCATTAATTACACACCCATTCCACATAGGTACCTTCAAACTCATGCGAAGGAATTTCACGGTCCCTTGGTAAGTGCTTAATATTTCATTTCTTAGCCTCATGCTTCTTTGAATAAGCATGCTAGTGGCTATTTCTTCTTCATATTACCACAATAATGTTATCCCCTCAGTGGATCACTCCATATCCCTATCACACCATGAAATTTTCAATACAATCCCTTCAATAAGGTATAAATTTTGCTGTTTATGTCAGCCCTATGGGTTCGGTGCGAATCCACATCATCCAAGATCTAGAATGTTAATATTGCATGTACCATCATTCTTATCACATGATGTTAAACTGTGACCTCTCCCCATTCAATATACATGACTATCCATGAATTAAACAATCTCCACACCCACTGGACTCTATAGGAGTGAGATCTTCCTCACATGGAATGATATCCTTTTTGCATGGAATGACGTATGTCAGTTGGGGTAGGTCCTCCATCATGGTTTAATCCCCCATCCCTTATTGTGGTAGGTAGCATCATTTCTCATCCTTTATTCATCCTTGCACAAAGGCCAGATGAGAGATGGGAATTGGTAAATTCGATACCCAATCCCTCTCGTGTTAGGATTTATCACCATCATGCATCCATCCTTGTGTAATTCCCAATCTATATCTTATTTGGTTGTTAACCATGCATAATCCCATGTTACCTCTTTGGGCCTCTAACCAAGTGGCAGAACATGTTTTACCTTTGGGACTCTAACCACACATATGATCCTCTCTATTCATCCTAGATGCCCCTTTTACATCGTGATCATCATGTATTTTCTTACTCTTGTTTTTCACACCAAGCATGACTCATATGGGATTAGAGTAAGCATCGACCATGAAATCCTCCTTGGGATGCTTTAGTTCATAAGCCCCATCCTTTATAGGTGAAATATATGTAATATAATCTTTTACCTCTCTATGAAAGGTACGTAGGAAGCCTCCATGAGGTTCAAGTCAAAAACCCATTGGTCCCAACCATTTTACAGTTGTTCACCCCTGTCTTATATGACGTTCAACTGTATAGCTCCTTTTCATCTACCAGGAATATAAACTCTATGTATCTGAAATACATGTGTGTTGGTCCCTATCGACTATTAAGGGTACGTTGGAAGCCTCTCGGAGGTTCAAACCAAAAAAATGGTAAACAATGGTGTCCCCTTCGATGGGACTCATATCCATGGTCCTTCATTGGGTGGCTTCTGACCATCTCCTATGATTCTAACGACACGTAAGCCCCGACATGTTTTCAGGTCACTATCCTTTGTGAACACACCGCCTCCATGCCCCATCATGAAATATGTGGACATTAATCTTTTCCCACACTAGGAAAGGCATGTAAGAATAATCCTTGAGGTTCAATACCGTCATTCATGTCTCATCATGGTTTCTCCCCTTTTCCCTTGGGTTTCGAGAAGATCATACCCCAATGAGGAGGTTCTACTTCCTCCGGGTACCATCCATGTGTCCATCCTCATGAGCAAGCTCCTTAAGTGTCCTATCACCCCACCGAACTATGTGGGCATTATTTCCCTGCAATAGGGATACACATGAAGCCTCTATGAGGTTCAATACCAAAACTACCATCAGCTTCACAATGGTTCTATATCATTCCCAATCCACATCAATCAACCCTCGATCATCAATCATGATTCTTACCCAGGCCGCCACATCCCCATTGGATTATTCCATATATTTAGGTAGCTAGCCATTCATAATCCCCAAAAAATCTATAACCATACAACCAATATTATCCCTCTTGTAAAGGGCCAATGTCCATGCCTAAGCCCTATCTTATATCCAGGTTGATGTTCTTTGAGTATACATCGATTCATCAACACTTCAAATTATGAGGGTTTTGATCCATGACACTCATGGCATGGTACACAGTAAACCTGCCTAAGGTTCAATCCTAGCCAATTCTAATCCATGGTGTCCTCATTTTTTGGGGCTAAGCACCCTCAGATATATCTTTATTGGATGTTTTGAACCACTCATACAGTAAACCCCTTAGGTTCTCCCTCTTGGGGGATGTCTACATGATTCACTCCTATCAGTGTTACGATTAGTCTGATCCATCTCTACAACACGTTAAACTTATTGAATACCCTATTTCTAAGATGGTAAGATAAAGAAAACCTCTGGGACATGCCTATAGCATAAAACTACCCGCACAAGACATGGGATGCCTTTGGTTTCTGTGCCCTTGATAAGACTTATTGTTTTAGAATCTAGACATGCCAATGATGTCTAATATGATTACTCTCTCAATTGATGGTTTCTTCCCTAGATTTACCCCTTGTAATTTCCAAACATAAGCAGTGTTGTTAACCAATGACCACTATGATATGGCACTTTGAAGAGTTTCATGAACAAAATATTAAATATATAATGGACACTCGGACTAGGAAATGAATTCCTAGGATGAATCCATTGAAGGAGGAACTGACATCCCATCATCCCATTTCGATCAAGGAGAAAACATCCCTGAATAAGCTACAAATGCCACCTGCCTTTGGAATGCAAGAATGGAGGACAACGACCATCACATCCTCATAGATGGATTCATGCCCCAATAAAAGCATAGAAACATATACATATGAATCTTTAAAGATGAAATTAAATGTGAGATAATAGAGATAAATGGATTAAACTACCCACCTACCCACCAACTCATTCATTTGTAGGGGTTAAACCCCTTTTCCACAAGAATATGCTTCATGAAATAATGAGACAAGTCATCTTGGATTGTCGGTCCCCTGAATCCCAATATATCTTTAAGGTAAATCTCTATTTTTTTTAAAAATAAATCTTCTCACCTTTATGAAATTGATATTATTATTTTCTGAATGTTTTTTTATTTCACACTGGTATTTCCCTCTCACCTTTTTAGATTCTTCCAACTGGTTTTCATCGATAAAGAAAAAAAATTACTCTTGTGATAGATAGGGAATTAAAGTTTCTTTTCTTAGATTGGTTGGTTAGGGAGGAATATTCCTCAGATATAATGGTTTATGTGATGAAAAAAATTAATTTCATAGAATAGATCATATATTTTTATTCCATACTCATATAGATTATGATTAGCCTTGAGGACCCCAAAGGGAAAATCAACTCTTGATTCTTTATGATACTACATGAGGATGCGGGTCCTTTAAGATATAACATTCCAAATATCCCTATAGAATTGAACTAATTCCTATTGGATGGATTGGCTAGGATGTCATAGGAATTATTTATTATACGTGACAAAAAATATAATCTGGGAATGTTATCATTGTGGAGCTGTATAAAATCATATAATCATGTGGAGGTCCTAGAGTCATAGAAGAGTATTATGATAAAACATAAGACACATATGTGGAGTTAGGAGAGCCCTTTCATTATGAGGTTTCTCTAGAATATGGGTTGACTAATTTCAATGTCTTTAGAGAGTTAGGACCTAAAATCAACATAGATCACATTCCCTTTGAAATAATAATATTGAGTGATCTGGTCACTAATTTTCTCATAGATTTCCTTAATTATGTGCCTTAACTAAAATATATTGATGTATTAGATTAGTATAATGGAATGGAGAACCAAAAATGTCAAAATTAGAATCATAGGAGTGTTAGAAATGTCAATACTTGTTTTCCATGGGCTGTCATGATTGGACAAATGGTATCATTTAACAACTATATATTGAATATGGGGATTAGTGAGGTCATCTACCATACCCTCCATGGAATGGATAATGACCACTTGGTTGAGTGGGTGCATCAATAATGTCATGAGTATGATGTATCACTTTTTTAGGAAACAATTAGTGTTGTCAAACTTGTTGGGATCCCAAAAAATTGAATATATTATTAATGGATGAAAAATTTCATCAGGGTGTCATCATCTAATTCATGAAAGAAATTTGTATATTGTAGAGGGAGAAATTTTTGCAGGAAAAGAAGAATGAGATATGTTCAGATCTATAGGAAAAAACTAACAGATTAGAAAATTTGTCCCCTAAATTTTAGGGGTCGGGTGATACCAATGTGGTTGTAGAGATAGAAGATCTAAAGAGGTTTCCACAACCTCTTGTGTCAATGTGATAATGATTGACTATACAAGGATAATAAGTTTTGAAATCCAATAAATAGAGTAATTAATCATTATAATATCAAATAAACCAATAAATTTGTATTATCTTTATCCTTCATTTTTCTCATTTAATAAGATTTATCTTTTACATATTCCCTATATAAAAATATTCACATAAATCCGAATAATGCATTAATCAAATAAAAATATTTATTCCCCCATGTGTCATTATTACTATAAGAAAGAAGATATGAATATAATATCATCCAATTATTTGAGACTGCCTGACAAGGTTGGATGGGGAAACATTATAGTAATTATGTGATCAATATTTGAAACCCAAAATTACATCATAATAATTTTGATTTGATTCCATGTGCTGAATTTCCCTTAAAATGTACAAGGTAAAAAATGTCACAACATAATGGATTCGTTATTTCCAATTAAGATAATAGAAAATGGATAAAGGTAAATTTTGTTATCAAGTGTTTTTACCAATGTATATAGTGGATACATATGATTTGAGGATAACCATACCCCCTTTTTAACTCAAGGGTTCATTAATTATATTACTAAAGATTTATCATCTATTACATGTTCCTTAGATGGGAGGCATGCCTGTTTGGTATTGTTCCATAACTGAGCATTTTTTTCATTAAGAGATGATGCAGGTTGATACAATGGTGTGTGTTCCTAATATGGACGTTTGACCTATGTATTATTCCCCATTTTACATAGGGGTCCCATTTTAATGTGAAATATATATGTTGATCTAAAAAATGATATAAGAAATTTGATTTCGGTATTATGGATTATCTTGAAGACATTAAGAAATATTAACTTTATTCCACCATGGATCAAGAATATCAATTATTAGTACCAAATAGGTGGAAATCATGTGAGCTAGTGGCATATAAATAAATTCAAACACAAAGATACAGATAGGAATAAAATTTTTTAGTGCTCTATAGAGAACATCTAAGATATAAAAGGCTATATATAGTAAGATCATATAAGACTAACCAAATTTATTTAATGGTTTTTTATGTCACAAACCATGTGATGTTTATTTTATTATTTTTTAGAATGGAAAATAAGGTGTTACATTTGATGGTCATGATATTAAGTCCATATTGTGCTTAATTTTGGAGTTTCATAGCCAGTACAAAAGGGTTTCTCAATTTAAGGAAATATAATCACGACAATAAGTATATTCGTTTAATGGTCATGTATCCTTGAACAAGGGGGGTTACCTATTTTTTTTTACATGAACATGTTGGATGATACCAGTTTATATTTCGTATCAAATAAAACCTTGTATGAATGAAAGGACCTCATGGGTTCAAATAAAAAAGTATGGTGTATCCCTAGTATACGGAGAATAATGTATTAAGGTCACAATTCATAGACCAATTAAATATCTAATATTGTATGAATTCTTATTAATAGAAGTGAAAATTATCAGGTAAAACATAATATGAGATGTCATTTAGGGCATGACCTCATAGCTAGATCATAATTCAGAGAACTTATCTGGAAGATCACGCTCAAGCATAGAGAATGTGGTGTCAATTAGAATCAGATATTTGTTTTGGATCATACTTTGTTTATAAGGATGGATAAATGTCTAGGATAAAATAAATTGGAGTTTTTTTTATTGGATTTGGATAAGTGTTTGTGAATTATTATTTATCTCATAATGTATTAATCATGCAATACATAGTTCTAGAAGGTGGTGTGGTAGAAGAGGGTTTTTTTGTGGGGGATTTCCTATCATGTTTCAAATGATGTATAATGTAATTTTAAGTCAGGATATATGTGATAAACCAGTAAGAATAATGTAAAATGACAAATATTTTTAACTTTTAGTTCAAAATATTGACTGAGGAACCATTTAAATAGTGCGCTGATCCAGTCGACCGCATGGAGTCATTCTTGTTTCCCCATACATATAAGCCAACTAACCATAAACGATGGTCTAAATATTGCATAGTGGATAACCTAAATGTTTTTTGAATCATTATGGAGAGTATAAATATGATGGGTTCATCATCAAAATGAATAGCCCCATGACTATTTTACCTAGAGCTAATGGCCAGGATATTCATCCCATCAAACCAATTTATATGAATGTATCTCAAATCAAATTTGGTTAAAACTATCTCTTCTGTAGTGGTTAGGATAGTTAGATAATCATTGATGAGGGATGTGGCCACAATATCCACTAGTAATTTTTTGGTGATATTTATTTGTGGTAAACACTCAAAATGTGTTCATTGTAGTCTTGACTAAGGAAATAGGTGTACATTTTTGATAAACTTATTTTTCTACAATTTGGACCAACCAATGTTTCTAGTGAAATTTGATTGTTGAATACCTTATTAGAAACATTGGGGTAGATGATGTGGTAACTACGACTTGATTATCCAATTCTATTATAATGTAGGGGAGTTAATTTGAAGATTGTTCTAGGGAAAATCTATAAAATGGATGGAAGTGGAAATTGGAGGGGGATGTCAATTTCGAAACTTAATCTCTTTTATGTTTGTGACACCCGTATCCCTATATTTTCCAATGATAATCATATCCTTATTTTTCAAAATATCCATATGTTAAAAACTACACATCAATATAACCTTACACAACTCAAATATCCTCTAGGATTAGTTACCATAAGGGATGGTAACACATTTAACATATTTTATATAACATTAGTAAATTTATAGACAATAAAACTATTATATATCTTATTTAGACTTCTTATTGGTTATACATGTCATCATAAATGAGGAATGGAATCATAGAAATAGGGTGAGAACAATCACTCAATAAGGTAAACCATGAAAATCTATCATCAAAAGTTAGATCATAAGGAAATGAGAATGGATGATAAGAGATATGTTTATTATTTATATCACCATGGAAAAGTATGAGTTGTGCATAAATCATGGTGGAAAAAACGAAATATAAAATGAATAAAAACAAAGCATGACATAAAATATTGAGATAAATAATGAATCAAGGAATAATGAAATTGTATCTTATGATCACATTGTCAAAAAATTTAATTAATACGATAAAATATTACACCATATGCATACATCATGGTTGATTTAATAGAATATCATAATAGACAAAGCCCAATAGTTGACATGTTTTAATACCCATTTTGATAAACATATTATATTGTTCATTAGGGTTGATTAGGATAACTCCCCATTCCATTTAATATTAAATTTTTATATGTAATGATTTAACAAATACATAGGAGGGTTAAATGAATTCCGGCCCAACTATCAAATACTATTGTTATTAGGTTAATTGGATATGAACCCATCATGTTATATCTTGATATTAATATATCACCCAATTCATTAATTATATTTATAATTATATTCCCATCTATCATATAATGAAAATATTAATATGGAGATTTTTATGTCTACCACTCGAGGAAAAGAAACAATTAATAAACCATAATAATTATAATATTTATGAAAATGAAGTGGATATCAGAATATTGTACCAAAACAAAACAATAGTCTATATCATAAAAATTTATATGTTGGAAATAATAATATAAGATAAGATGTTATTATTTTATTGAAAAACATAGGACTATAACATTTTGATATAATATAGTAACATTAAATAAGGGATAAAACAAAAATAAAAATAAAATCAAACCACATAGGGGATGTTTTTAAAAATGCATAAAATGATTTTTATAAGGAAGGAAATGGAATATTAATTTCCATTAAATCATAATTAATGTATGAGGACAATCTATAAAAAAATTATCTTTATTGAAGATATTCATGTTTTAAAACATTTTATAGAGGGTATAAATGTCATTATATAGAAAAATAAAATTCTTACTAATGTTGGGTTTATATAAAATTTTGAATATTTATGGGAATATAAAAAATGTATTATCACCAATAGAAGGGTAAAGTAAACTAGATACATAAGTAATATATATATATATATATATATATATATATATATATATATATTTCTTATTTAGGAGGAATATAGAGATTCTATATTAAGGATTTGGTTCCAAAAAACATATTACATAAATGACATGCATTGCAAAAAGTTTATGACTAAATTATTATTATCTCATTTACTATCAAAGGAATTTATTATCTATAGTTTAAGAGAATTATAGAAAATAACTAACCTAATAACTCAATCCTTATCATAAAATTATTCATTTTTTATCCACAATATTAGAATATAATTAACCTATAAAAGATCATTAATAATTCCCATAAAGTCCACCACATAATTGATTCTTCTAGACACACCGTACATATTAAAAACCCATATCACTAAGGTAAATTGAGATATACTATGGCATGAGCTAAAAATATTAGTGAGAGTAAACATAATAATAAATCATAACCTTAGATACATGATGTATAACATTACATCAAATTTATGATGATCATAAAAAAAATTAAACATTGGATAAAGAGATAATATCATATCTATATCGATTAAATGTTGCCTAAAAAGATGGGACATTACATCATCATATTGGTAAAAAATATTAACCCAGAGTACATAGTCATAAATCATGGATAATTTTCCTATTTATTAAACATTGATGGCTAAGCTAACATCCCACACAACATAGTTATCCAGGATCATATCCCACTCTCTGTGATATCTAATGAGATAAAATCAACATCGAATGCATTGAAAGTATATATAATTTGGGTATCACCCAATATGTAATAAAATTCATACATATGATTTATTCATGGTTTCAATCAATGTTTCATGTAAAACGTAATGAAAAAACATGGGTTTTATATTCTTTTGATATTCATCCCTAATGAATCATTAATGAATTCATCAATAAATTTTGCATGATAATCCCATGGACAATAAATTGGTATATAATGACTTTATGAATCATTATAGGTAAATAAAAATAAATATTATTTATTAAACATATGGTATTTTCACCATATAAGAAATTGATATATTGAATTGATTTTTTTTTCAAATAAATCTATTTATTAGACTTTTAGTTGAACAACCTTCAATGATTGTAATTGGACAAAGGAAATTAAGAAGGGAAATAATTTTGAAGAAAAAAATTCAGATAAAAGTGCATTATTTGGAAAGATAAAATAAGTAATGGGTCATAATATGGATATAAAAGCAACTTTTCTAATCAATCAAGATAACGACAGAAGATTTTACTATGCGAATAATACCCTTAATCAACTATACAACATATATAGTAAAAAATATTAGAATTAGGGGGACATTTTCTTCAGAAATAAGAAATTACCACTTCCATTGAAAATATTTTAAATGGAATATTTTATTAAACCATTAGTGTAATCATTTTTTTAAAACATAAACACATATTACTATGAAATATTAGAAAAATAATCTTTTTTTAATGAAAAAATCACAATTAAATTCTCAAAAAATTGCATTTATTGAAAAATAACTTTAATGAAAATGTTAAAAATATTTTCTTTTATCTTTTTTTTGAAATAAAATATAGTTGAAATATCTTCAAAAAAATATACTAAATAACTATTAAAACCATTATTACAATTCATTAATAGAATAATTTTTTATAAACTATCCATTCAAAAAATGTCAAAATACCAATTAAATATTCTATGAAAAACAAATATTAAAAATAGTAATAAAACATTCACTGTAACAGAGGTGGAGGGAAACCTGAAGGTCAGTTTAGATTAAGAATATTTGGCTTTTATGTCACTCATTATATAGGTAAAAAATGTACATTAAATAAAAAAAATCTATTTGATATTATTGGAGTTATTATTATAAAAATTTTTCTTTTATTTTAATAATAATTCTATTAATGGGGAGTATATTAAAAAATATAATTAATTGTTCTATAGAAAATTTCATTATAGTATTTTAATATAACTTTTCAAAACAACATAATTAGAACATAATAATGAAAATGAGATTTAATGACTCATGAGAAAAAGTTCTTGAGTGCATAAAATAACTAAGACATTTGTATCAATATACTAGATATAAAAAATGGTTAAATATCATCATAACGAACCAAAAATATTTTGAACAAAATTTAATTTTTGATAATAAAATTTTTAGTATGAACGTACACCACATAAATGTTAATTTGTGTATAAACTAAATGTGTCTCAATGAAGGTACTTTGAGACAAAAATACCATACCATATTTCACTATTTAGTATATACGACTCTTATATCCTTTAAATAACCATAAATATTTTAAAAATCAATTTCATAATCTTAATAATCTATAGTTTTCTTAAAAACCCATTTATAATTATTTACTGTCAATATAGTGTGTATTATTTGTATTTATTAACCTTGGATGTTAAAATCACCATGGTATTTCATTATTAATAAATTTATTTCCATCCATTTTAGGTTATTAAGTGAAAAAATATACATCATTCATAGAGGCGGTATTTGAAACAATCACATGTTTAACACAATCAATCTTTAATGAATTGACTTAATTAATGTAAATGGAATAAGTGATAATTAAAAAATTTTACAAGTGAAATGTAAATGAATTTTTTAATTATTTCCATCCGTGATTTCAATGAAATGAAATGGTGATAAAAACTAAATAGTATCATATTTAATGTTGGTCTTCCTCATGTACACACGATCAATGAATTTTTTCATAGAAGATTCTATGTGGTGAATGAATAATTTTTTTTCATATAATATAATACAATTTCAGTATAAATATGATATTGAAATAAATATATTATCAATTTTATTGAATATTAGTAAGAGGAATATTAAATATAATTATTTAAGGTATGTAATACTCTCATTGAGAACATTGACCTTTCGTGGAATTATATTAAGAAATGAAGGGAATAATCTTACTAAAGAATAAAAAAAATCATATCTCTGTGTGATAGTTTTATAATTGGAGTAAATGGGAGAGTGTATCTAAGAATATGACATAAACAGTGTACCATGATGGTATGGGCGTGCACCATTCATCAGTGTTGGAAATTATTCTAATGGAAAAATTTGTAACTAATTTAATTATTTCATTTCACAATTCAAGGTAAAATAGACCCATATATAGAAATTATAAATTATGGCCCATGATATGGAAAAAAACCATCCCATAAAATCATTATTGTGACATTTATTTGTGATTTATGGGGTTATTAATTTTAACATTCACATTACCAAAGTGTAATTTTTTTTGAGGAACCTTCTACTTCAAGTCATGTAAATAAATTATTATTTAATATATAAAAATTGATAATTAAAAAAGATTTTATTATTATTATACATTATTTGATATTAATTTTATAGGTTAAAATTACTTTAATTAGCCATTTTTTATTTTAAAAATATAGAATCCTAACTCTTAATTATATTTTTAGAGATAATCTTGTTTTTGAGCATAAAAAATAAGGGTCAGTTATAATTATTAACATCTATAATATTTATGAACTAAATTAATAAATTATGATTCAAAATAATTTTTTGAGAAAACTAAATAAATAAATGAATTTATTTTCCAAAATAATATTTATTTTAATGAAAATGCATTAATTTTTTTATAATTATAATAAAATTTGAATTTAATTTCTTAAATTATTTCCATGGTATGTATATTTTAAAAAATTAATTTAAAATGAATAATTTTATTTCATAATTTTATATATGATCTCTTAAATGGTATTGTGACATTCTAGGTAATAGTTATATATTTATGATTTCATTAATATTATAATTCTAAAAAAATTAAATTTTGAACTAAAATTGATATTTAAAAACAATACTCAGTAATTAAAAAATATGCATATATGTATATTAAAAATTAAGATCTGAGGATAATTATATATATATAGTTATAAAAAATTATTTTTAACATTTATAAGAAAATAATGATATAAAAATGAACTAAAATTATTTGAAAATACCTTCTTGATTCTCATGTGTTTCTAATATTACTTCATACCAACATTCTAATTGAAATAATGTTAATATTTTATGTCACATATATACATGTTATATGTTATCAAAATTATCTTTAAAAAATTATTATTTGAATTTAATAATGTATCAATAATTTAATTTTTGTGCATGTAAAAAATGATTTCATAGTCAATATAATTTAATTGAGAGTATATACTGAAATTTTCGGATGATACATTCTCTATAAAAAACTAATTTCAACCATATAATTTTGAAAAATAAATTATTTAGGTTGTAAAAAATGTAGAAATTATGTAATAAATTATTTAAAATGAAATTTCAACATTATTATCTTATGTGAAACTTGAATACAAATCTTCATCCTATACTATGTTAACTAAATGTTTCATTTCTACTCTCTAGATATATTCTTTATGTTCCGATTTTCCAAAAATAATTTTTTTTCAAGATGTATTTATACATTATCTTGTGCTTTTATTCCCTAATTTCTGATATATAGGATATTGACCATTTTTTCTCATCATCATTTTAATTATTGGTTCATTAATGATACTCTATCATTATTGTATTTCATGGTTTTGAACTTACACTAGGTTTACATTAATAGAAATATTTCATGATGTTTGATTTGATATAATAAATTATTTTCTTACAATAGTACCAATTCCAATATATTTCATGACGGGACAATCGCCACACTATCCATTTCATCCATTGCTAGCATGGTTCCTTCATGCATTTTATATTATATTAAAATAAATTTTAGGAATTAGAATATTAAAATTAGTAAATGTGCAATGATTAATCTAGGATCATAGATAAAAAAATTAATAAATTATATGTATAGCCTAGTTTATGTGTCCCTTTCTCAAATTAAGGTTATTATGGATATTTTACTATTAGGATATATAATTTTGTTAAATTAAATAAAATCCTGTGATTAGCTTCTTAATAATATTTTGAAAAGATAATTGGATGTAACCAAATAATATCCCCTAGGATTTTCTGGACAGGTGTATAGATAGGGCCATTTCATATTGTACCACAATTATTACAATTATATATCTAACCAATACTTTTTTAATGTTGTTAATCATAGAATTATTTGTGCCTAAACAGGTCACACATTCCAGAATATTATCATGGATTTAAAATCAACTAAAACCACAGAATATATTCTTTACTATTGTCTAAGGACAATCTCCCTTAACTGTAAAAATTAATAGGTTTTCTACTATTTAATAATTTTAATTATACCCAAAAAATAAGTTATTCTACACTACCAACCTAAAGGTTTTTCCATTTCATTGAAACTAATATTTTTTTTTCACATAAATGGTTTATTGAATCCTAAAATATTAAATCATACACAAATAATACCATCATAACCTCTAATGATGTCTAAACATAGCTCTTATATCAACCATAGTTACATAGAATTCTATATATTCAATATATTTATAAAAAAATAGCATGAAACACAATGTTTGATACACATATAATAATGAAATATATTTTTGAAATTTACAATCCATGGACTATTTATATTAATTATTTAAAGATTAATTAAAATTATTAACTAATAAAACCAAAGTATTATTATGATATTGATAATTTTTGTCAACTATAAAATAAGATATTAACCTATAGTAGGCCATAATTATTTCCCTTAATGTCTATATATATGATACCCCACATAAAAACAATATGTATTACATCCCTTTATAACCAGGGGAATGTGAAATATATGAATTGGTGAGCTTCAATCCTTAGTAAGGACAAACATAATAATAATTAAGAACATTAGACACACTAGGGAAAACATTTTATCTTAATAAGGACGATCATAAATGTGAAATCATTGAATAATTTGATTTTATCATATTTACATGGATTAAGAAATGATCCTAACATAATAGCATGGGATCATAAGAATGATCCAAAAACCTAAACAAGACATTATAAGTATAGGTCACGAATTCCAAACTTTTTAACATAAAAGATTTTTTAAGGATAACATGATGTAAAGCATAGTTAACTGGTCTTACTATAAACACACTATATTATCATATTATTGGTTAATATTTCCCAATATACCAGAGGTCTATATATTTCTGGGCCCACCCATATCCTAATGAAAATGAGTCATACGTGTTGTACATAGTTTTGATAAACATATCCAAAAAAATAAAAGGAAAAAATGTGGATATTAAATTCTTTTCAATTTTTTCTATAATGAATCGTCCATGATTTCATCAAAACAAATTTCCATGATTTCCACTAGGAAATAAATTGATTTCTAACGATAATAAGAATCACTCAATGTAAATAGAACTAAATTTTTTTTACACCTATGTTATGTATACAATATTAGAATGGGTATATGATTTAGAAAATAATTTCACCAATAGATCAATTTATGGGTCATTTTTGTTAAAACACATCCATTAAATTAAATGATCAAAGTGAATTCACATAGGATGGGAATATAATGATTGCAATGATAAAAAAAGTGGATAATTAAGAAATAAAAAATCACTAAATTATTATCCAATAGATGAAAAATAGGGTTTTATAATAAATCCAAGTAATGGAATAATATGTTTTCAGTTGAATAAAATCCCAGAAAAAGAATACAATATAAATGATTCATACTCTTTGAATTTCTTAGAAAATTTAATTGAAAGTAAAAAAATTTCATTTAAATTTGGAAAAATTAATTGTAAATTATTATTAAACCATGGTAAGATGAATTTAAAATTTAAAGACATTAAATAATATATAGGAGGTCTCTTAGATAATAAAAATGTAGTTAAATGGTTTGTACACACGAAAACATGTAAAAGAGAATCCATTCATAAAAAATTACACTTGTGTAAAATGATAAAATGAATTTATCATAAAATATTTTAATATCAAATCATTTTATTTGAATATAAAATTAATAGAATATATATTGAGGCCATTTTTAAAATATTATAATATATTTTTAATATATTTTTTTTATTATACACTATATTTATAAGATGATAAAAACTATTAAACAACTTTTATGAAGCTCTTATTGTATAAATCATAATGAAAATATAATTTGAAAATTTGTATATTAAATCATTAAGGTAACTTTAAATTAGACATATTTGGGTTATATAACACACTTTATATATGTTAAGGAAGGACATGGAATAAATATAAACATTAGAAATATATGCGATATTTTAATCAACATCTAAATATTATTTTAGGAAGTATTCTATAAAAGGGGAGATATTTAATATGTGAATTAATATAAATAGGTAAAAATTTAATATAAATAATATGTGAATTAATTTACCAAATGTATTGGAGGGCTATCTCAGGCTTGCCCGCCTTAGTTTTATCAAATAATCATCTGTATATGTAATATATTTCTAAGAACCATAATACATTCATAAAAAATAAAAGAAGCGTAAACGAGATATAATGTTTCCACATTTCATCAAAATATATCATTTCAATATATTAAATGAATTAATGTTTTCTCAAAACCATTTTCAATAACAAAATAAATAAAATGTGTATATGGTATTTATTTTGATTTTAAAAACATTTTATCTTATTAATAAGCAAAATATGAAATATTTCACATCGCAGTAGAAAGGACATTGTCACTACGTATGCTAAAAACACTATTTTTTCATTTAGTTATACTATTAATATAGAAAATATTACATTTGAATGAAATTAAATTTTGAAGGTGGTTATACACAGTATACAATAAATTATTGTATAAATTAATTGTCCGCCTCAATTAATGGAGATTGAGTCAAAATCCCATACCTCTTGTCCGACATGACTCATTCATTCTTTAATCTCCTTAATAATAATATAAAGTTTATTACTAATTTCTTTAGATCCTTTTTCATGTTTATAATTCCTTTTATATCACATATTACTACATTATAAACATTACATAATTATTTGAGTTAATAAGGGTCATTTTGTCGATACTTGGTACTTGATTCAAAAATGAACATATTATAATTACAATTTGTCCTTGTGGTCAAGATTACATTATCTCCAAAATTATATTAATGATTTAGATATCGTATATATCATATATATCCAACATATATATGTATTTATAATATTACATAACATTTTGAGATAAGAAATTAAACGCACCATTAATGAAGACGGTAAGTCGTACATACACTTGAATGTTACATTAATTTCAATTAATAAAATGAAAAAATAATGATAAATATTAATATTATAATTTCTGTATAATGTGATATATAATTTCATTAACTCTTTCCCTTATAAGTTCCAGGTATGGCATGAATGAGTCATATCAATTTGATGGAACGGTAGTCCACACATCCTCAAATTAAATTATCATATCCATTATAGAAACCATAAATGAATAATATAAATGAAAAAAATTGAAGTATAGGGGAAATATTAATATATTATATATCACATATAAATATTTTTCCCTCATTATGGCCACAATGATAGGCGGTAGAAGTTAATTGAACAATCTTCGCTTCGTGAGACAATAGTTCTCCGTCAACAGAAACAATATTTTTGTACCCATTTGTTTGAGGTGTGTGTATGTGTAGTTATAATAATTCACGTAAACCAAAATAGTATATTTAGAATACTATTTCCATTATAAAATAATTGAATAAAGAGAGTTTATGGGTTTGGATATGGAAAATAAAATAAAAGAACATGAGATAATATATTACCTTTAAATTGTGTAACTCCCTTTCGTTTGAACAGAAAGGATTTTGTGAAATGCCTTATGCCTATGTAAATGCTTAAAGGTAGAAGACAATGATGTGGGTAGATTATTATACCAGATTTTGGATGATACAGGGGGTTTGGTAGGTAATATTAATTATTGGAGGTGATGTATTTTTATAATGGAGAGGAGGCACTCTTCAGTAATGATTGAAAATATTATTTCAATGTAAACTAAAATTTGATTTGAAAAGATACCCAAATAGTTTAATTCGAAGATATAGTGATTATGGATTGAAATATTTTCATCTAATGGGGTTTAGAAAAGATTAGGGCATAAAACTATGCGTATCTTTTATATTTAAACATTAGTTATTTATTTTAACTTTTACTAAGTCTTATTGTATATTCATACAATATGTTTAATATATTTACTATAAAATGTAAAGAGACCTATAAATAGATCGTTAATTTCATTAGTAACATCATATATCATCGTTTCTAAAATATTAGATTTTTAGGATTATTTTATAATTATTAAAATAGTATTCATTTTAAAAACACATTTATGTCAATTTATAAACTATTAATATCATGACATTTAAAAAATATAAAACAACATGATTAATTCAAAAAACCTACACTAATTCTAATATAAAAAGTTATAATAATACATAAAATTCATTTATGGTATAAAAATATTCAAAATAATATTATTTTAATATTTATAATCTTTTCCATTTAAAATTTACATTAATGAGGTAATCATTACAACATCATTGTGTCATAAATACATTTATTTATTTTAGGTATAAAAAATAAAAATAAAATAAAATGATATATAAAATATTTTTACCTTTATAAAATGTTTGGATAATTTAATGTTATTATAATTTTATTTTTTACCCTTATTTAACAGATTTATCCCCTAAGCATCGTAAATAAAATATTTATTGAAGTTAAAATTCATAGTTTCTAAAAATAAAGTTACATATTTACACAATTTGGACATGATAATTCAAAATATGGAATCCAATTTTCCAAATTCAAAACATATTTGTTTCAGAAATTAATTTAAAATTAATTCTCTTTTTCAATACCATAAAGAGTGTTTTTAAGAACATAGAACTATAAAGAGATTAACATATGTTTATGTATAATTTCAATGTGAAATTATGTCCAATGACCAAAATTGGATTAAATGGTAAAAATATAACATAATTAAAATTTTAAAAAAATTAAAATTATAATCTAACCATATAAATAAATTAGATTAAAAAGAAGTTTTGAATCAAAATTCATTATTTTTCATTATTCATGAAAAAAGTGCTTTATGAAAAAAATAGAAAACTTTTACACAATGTAAATTTTTAGGTCCCTCTTGTAAAGATGTTTATTTTCTCAAATGGAACATATAAATGTAATAGAACAATTTTCAAAAAGTTGTTGATAATAAATTGTAGTAAATCATCCTTTTAAAGAATATTACTGTATTTTATGCTTATAATCTGATTCTTTATTATTTTAATCCTCTAAAAGTTATCAGATAAAAGTTAAAAAATCTAACAAACAAGTGTAATAATATTATAGTTAGTTCTATTCATTACCGAAAATACTATGTCTAGGCATTAATTAGCATTAAAGAATAATATTATTATATTATTTTTTAGTATAATTTAATGTTGTGTGCAATGTATGATTTCAAAGAAAATCGTTGTTGTGCCATGAGTATGGTATCAAATATAGAATCCCATTGAAAAAAGAATTAATTTTTAATTAAGAAATATTAAAAAATATAAAAATTTCATATTATTTATTTACCTGGGATGTTACATCCTCCCACAATTTTGGAAATTGTGTCCTCACAATTTTAAAAATGGGGAAAGGAATTGCTATATAATGTCCCACATCGAAAAGAGAGTCAATAAAACTATAACACTAATTGAAATAAAGATGAAGAAGAAAGGTCACCTGAGATAAACCATAATAGGAATCAATGAAAATTTGGACGTGGAGGAGAAAATAAGTCTCAAATTATGATAGACTGTGATAGAAAACCAGATAAAGATAATGTTAACCACTAGAGAACCACAAACATGTTAGAGGATAAGAAATATTTCGTTTCCTAGTAGGAAAAGTAAATGGAATTTGTTTTTTATATTCATTTAATATGGTTGGATAGTTTATTTATGAGAGTGACTGAGGGAATAAGGAAATATATATTCATTTCTAGATGAGTTTCATCCTTTAATATGTTTCTACCCAAAACTAATCTATTCTCCAAATGATGATTATTCAAGATGACTTGGTCACACCTAATGCGCTATAATCAACTTCTATAGAATACCATATATTACAAAAGATTAACTACACATTTACCTTATATTTAGACACTATCAAAAACCAAAATGGTAAGTACAAGATCAGATAATCCTCAAAAAAGAGAAATACATTATAAAAGTAAATATTACTCTTAACCCCCAAAATTTGAAAAAAAACACCCATTGTTCCAAAAAGACCATTCAATAAACAATTGTCCTCAAAATTCATTAATGTAACCAAAAGTAATAGAGAATCCTAAAACTCCAATGTATTTTATCACATAGTCTTCCATATTAAATCATAACATTTATATCCAAATAACATCGACTGCTCTTAAAGTCTTATACTGAATAGAAATTATCCTATCATGTATTCTATATGAATGGTTAATTTTCTCCCTAAATAACCCAAATTTTTATATTTTGACAATAAAATCATGGATTTTTTTCAAATAAACATTTATCAATTACTCAACAAATGATATCCCAATGTATCCAGTTTTCCCTAAGCATATAGTGTTCCCAAAAAAGAGAACATCTCGAAAATTACCATTAATACTTAATTACTAAATCATTTTCTAATACTGAGGATATCCATTTAATAAACCATTCATTCCCAAATTAAACTAATTCTTTTTCTAGAGAATCATTTAACTAAAAAGAATAAATCATACTAACTAGGGATATCATGTAGTCCATTTGTTGGTGATAAATCCCAATCACACTTTGTTTGTGGGTTCAATATCTATAGCATTGTCTACAACAATGGGTGGTCACATGGTCATCATGGTGTCCTTTTTTTTAAAACAATATAGTTTTATTAAATTCCCAAAAATGAGATAAAATCATATAAAATAACCTTAAAATATATTGACACAAATGTTATCTCATACCTCGCATTTTCATCCCAAAAAGCAATATACTATAAGAACTTCAAATTCAAGGACCATATAAACCCATATAGTTCTTTATTACAATATCCAAAAAATAAAAGATAATTCTTCCTTGAATAATATTTTCACATATCATATATAATGCTTACACATACTATAAAATGTCTTCCAATGTAATCCAATCATCAAAAGTACCTTAATAATTTTAATAATTTCATCATCCTAAAATCTAGAATAACTCTTGAATCCCTTATATGTAGAGTTCTTACTCAGAAAATGTTAGTCATGATCAATAAACCATTCATTATTGACATTTACCATAACAATTCTTTCCTGAAAAAAAATAATGAATCATATCTTAAGATTCAATAATGTCTAAATATAAGCTAAAAAATAATCCACACCTTTCATTGGTCATTATCAGTTTTTCATCCTCAATTAGAATGACATTAGGTACTGGTAAAAATATATTTGTATGGTCCTACTGATCCCATTCCTGAATATTCAATGGAAGTCATCTATTTGTATAATGACCATGCACACCACATTTAAAACATTCAATTGATCCTTTATAAAGAACATCATTCCCTTTCCTAGAGTCAATATAACACTTCCTTTTTATGTAATGTTCATGATTTTGTACAATAAATACAAAATCTATAGCATCTTCTACTCCCTTTGAAGCGTTTTACTTGGTGTTTCTTTCCACATCATTAACACATAGGTTTTTTATTATACTTACATTTATGATTATTAACAAAAACTCCTCAGGTATTTGTTTCTCGCATATATTATTCCTTATAAAAATCACCATGGTTTAGGTGGTCAATCATGACTCCATATATATGGTTGAGAATAACCACAGGAGTTTTTATTGATTCTCCCATTTCATTCAGATTCTTATTTCGAAGACCGTCGTAGTTTTTTTACAACCATTGATACTTTGGTTCGTGCTAGATCCATCCATTAACTAAACCAAAAAAGTTTAGGGTGATTATATCAGTAAAATAATCATAAAATATCTTATGAGTAGGTTTAATAGTAATATATACTTATTCATGTTATCATAAACCAATTGAATTTATCTAAAAAAACTATTACCCTTTATAATATGCTAACCATTATTGTTATGTCAATTATGCTTAAATAGAACCTTATCCTATAAGGTTATCTAAACCAACCTCTGATACCAACTATAAGGCACCATCCTTAAACATTACATAATCATGAGGTAATTCAAGAATTCACATTTAGGATCTTTTTAGGTTTATAGTTTTAGATAACCAAGCCATAACATTTACATTACATCAAAAATATTACAAAGTAGACACTTATAGTCAGTATACATTTATTTATAAAATAAAAACTCTCAAAAAACATTTAATCTTTTCTTGATATAAATCTTCTTGATTTCATCCTTTATCTTACACTGCATTATATCCTATGAAAATCATTTCAAAAACATGGGACGATCATAAAAAGATCAGTAAGGGAAATCAAATAAATAATCAAATCATTAGCCAGTCAATATATACAATACATATTCTCTTTAACATCCTCATGAAATCATAAGATTGATGAATAACTCATAGAAATCATAAATCATAAAGTTAACTTGTTGAATCCATATCAAACCTATATTATAGCTTTCATAGTTACATAGGGAGTTGTGCTTGGAATACACATCACAATATATTCACTAAATATTTTAGTATAAACATTAATTTTTACCTTGAACATATCCCAATTCAATGGAGAGCTATCTCAGGCTCACCAACCCAAGGATTTTCACAAAACCACTCATATACGTAAAGAATACCCAGTAACCATAACACATTCAGAACACATAAAACAAGCATAAAAGAAAGTTAACATTTCGATATTGGAATAAAAATATATCATTTAAAGATATTTAAATAATAAATGTCTTTTCCCAACCATTTTAAATACCAATACTCATTAATTGTGTATATCATAATTTTTTCTTTTTAAAAACATTTCTTCTTGATAAAGAAGATGAATATGAAATAATTCTTGCGGTGGTGGAAAGGTCATTGTCACCGTGAACATTAAAAAAATTATTTTTTTCATTTATTAATACAATTCCTAGAGAAAATAATCATTTTAATGAAATTAAAAGTCAATATGGTTTATACACCGTATAATGTAAATTTGTGTATCAATTAATGTATGTCTCAATGAAAAAAGATTAGGATGATATCCCTTAACTTGTGTCCGACATGACTCGTTCGTTCTTTAATCTCTTGAATAATAAACTAAATTTAATTCATAATTTCCTCAGAACAATTTTAATGTTTTTTATTTCTTTTATATCACTTATTACTACATTATAAACATTACCTAATTAATTGAGTTAATAACAGTTGTATTTTCGATATTGTGTACTTGAGTCAAAAATGAACTTCTTTTAATTAAATGTTGTCCATGTGGTCAAAATTAGATTATCTCCAGAATCATATTCCGGATTTATATTTCATATATATTACATATATAAAGTGTAAATGTATATATATATATGTATTAATAATAGTACATAACATTTGGATATAAGAAATGAAATGCACAATTCATGAAGATGGTAAGTCGTACGTACACATGAAGACTACATTAATTTAAATTAAGGGAATGAAAATGTAATAATAAATAGATATATCATATTTCTAGTATAATATCATATATAAATTTATTAACTCATTCATTTATACGTTCCACATATTCCATAAACTAGTCATATTATTTGGAGGGGCGGTAGTCCGAACATCCTCTAATGAAATTATTGTGTTTACTAATTATGAAAAATATAAATATATGATATAAATTAAAAATAAAAGTGTATATATACAATATATATATATATATATAATATTACATATAAATATAGTTCCATCATAATTTCCACCATGAGAGGCGGTAGGAGATAAGTGAACAATCATCGTTTTGTGAGGTATTAGTTCACCGTCTCCCGAAACAGTACCTTTGTAACCATTAGATGGAGGTGTGTGGATGTGCAGATAGAATAATTATAATAACAACATCCTAGTATATTTATGATACTATTTTTTATAGAATAATTTAATAAAGAGTGTTTAGTTAGCTGGAGAAGGAAAATAAATAAAATGACCTTGAGAGAAGACGTTACCATTAAATTGGGAAGCTCGCTTTTGTTTTAACCGAAATACTTTCTTGAAGTGCCTTATTCATATGTTAAGACTTCAAGGTGGAAGTTAGGGATGTTGGGAGCTTATTTGAGAAGATATAGGATGCAGAAATGATTCTTTGAGAGGTTTGAGTATGGGTTATAGGTGATGGTTTTTTATAATTGGGAGGAGGGGATCTTTTGGAATGTTTGAAAATATTGTTTATTTTAAACTGAATTTCAATTTCATAAGGACCCAAGCAAATTTAATTCTAAGATAAGGTGATCATTGTTCTAAATCCTCCAATCCAATTGGTTTTATTCTTTTTTAGGTGATTAAATTTTCCATATCTTATAGCTTTAACATTTAGTTAACAAATTTTTCTTTTACCATGTTCTCTTATATATTCATACTATTTGGTTAATAAATAAATAAAAAAATTCCATGAGACTGAAAAATGAATAATTAGTGACATTATTAACATCATATATAGGTCTGTTGGATGAATCATAGATTTTAGGATTATATTATCAATTAAAAAATATTATTTATTATAAAAACTCCTTTAGGTCAATTTATAAACTATTCATAACATGACTTTTAAAAAACCTATAACAACTATATTATTTCAAAAAACCTAAATTATTTCAAACATTAGAAGTTATAATAATCCATAAAATTATAAGATGGCATAAAATGTTTATGATAAATTTATTTTAATATTTAGAATCTCATTTATTTAAAACATCCATTTGAGAGGAAATAATTACATCATCATTGTTTCATAAATAAATAAATTTATTTTATATCAAAAAATTAAAAAAATAAAATACAAGGATAATGGAAATATTTTTAGATTTATAATGAATATTTATAGTGGAAAATATCACTTATATAAGCAATTATGAATTTTTTTCTAAGAGATATTTCTTTATGTTGAATTGTTCTTATCATTAAATTAATATATAAGTGTATCATTTTAACTTACAAGTGGATCCATGGGGTCCCAAAAAAGACCCAAGGATTCCCATGGCCAGAAATATATCATAAAATTGGATTTGGACACATGTATTGGAAGTTTAATAATATTATAGTATTATTTTTACCCTTATTTATCAGATTTACACTGAAATAAAGGTTGATAAAATATTTACTGAAGTTACTATTCTTATTGTATAAAAATAAAATTTACCTATTAATTTTTTTTTTACTTATTGATTCCAAATATGGATTTCATTTTTCCTAATTGAAAACACATAAGTTTTCAAAAATATTTTTAAATTAATTCACTTTGTCAAAATAAAGAATCGCGTTTTTAAGAAATAATAACTATAAAATGATTATCATTTTTAATGCCAATTTCAATGTGAAATTAAATAAAATGATGAAAATTGGATTAAATGGTAAAAATATGTCCAAATTACATTTTATAAAAAAATTAAAAATATAATCTAACCATATAAATAAATTATATTAAAAGGTAGATTTTAATTAAAATGCAGTATTTTTCACTATTCTACCAAAAATGAATATTATCAAAAAAAATACCCACATTTTTTCCAATGTCAATTTTGATTCCCCACTAATAAAAAAAGTTTATTTTGGAAAATTGTACATGTAAATGTGAAAAAAAACTATATTTAAAAACGTTTAACAATCAAAAGGTGGAAGATTTATCTTTTAGCGAATATTAGAGTATTTCATGTTTAAAATTATCTTCATTGTTATTTTAATTCTCTAAAATTTATTAGATAAAAGTAAAAACATTTAACAGAAAAGTGTAATCTTATTTTTGTTATTTCTGTTCATTCCCTCTAATACAATGGCTAGGCGTTAAGTAGAATTTAATTAATAATATTATATTATTTTTTGGTATATCTCAAACTTGGGTGCAACGTTAGATTTAAAAGAAACCCATTGGTGTGTGCTGAGTATTCTATCATACATATAATTACCTTGAATGTAAAATTATTATTTAATTCATTAATATTAATAAATAAATAAAATGTGATATTATTTATTTACCTAGGATGTTACAGTGGACATGCAAGAATGGTTGGGTATAATATAAATAAAAGTTCATTGTTTCAATGATAGTATCATGAGATAAATAATAAGGCCAAATTATATATATTTTTACACTAAAGATTGAAATATCATGTGAAAGTTATTAATGTTTATGTTATCAAGTTAATGGGATGCATGACATGAATTTTTTAGGAATTTTCATCATTAAGAATACAATAATATTAATTAGTGATATTTTAACTATAATTTTATTTGGGGATTTATATTGCGAACACGTTATGGATTAAATTTAATTTAATTTTTATTATATACACATCTATAATCCTTTAATGGTAGAAATATTATTGGATAAACGGATTATTTCTTTCAATTATTCAATATTTCTATATTGTTACTGAATTATTGATTTATGATAGATTCTGTAGTATGTAACACATACTAAGAATTTGATATCACAATTTTATTGGTTCTAATTTTCCAATGATCTGAAGATGGAATGATTGACTAAGTTAGGGGATTAAATTTACAATCCATTTTCTTAATGTTAATTACCAATTTGATATTGGTATCGTGTACGTATCCAGTTCTTCAAGAATAATATATTAACATAAATTTTGTGTTCTGATCTAAAATACCTAGTAACTATGTAATAATGTTACCACCGACTCGTGGTTACTAGAGTAGGGGTTGTTATATAAATCCTCTTCATTAAATTATTCTTGTATAATGTTGAAAATATTTATTATTCCATTTTTATAATAATTAAGTGGATCACTTGAGAAATTAATTTAATTAAATTTTTCTTTTTCACGAGATATATGTAAAATAACTCAATGTCAATGTGATAAATTCTATGTAAAAAAATTTGGATTAACATAGACATAAAGGCTATCCATAAACTATTAAATATACAATATCAATATTATTTTTCTATTTCTATAAGTATTCCATGTTATTTATAAATAATAGCCAAAACACATGTTCAGAAGACTCATTAAAAATATGAAAGTACAATGATTTCCCTCCCACATCAGTCCAAAAAATTTCAACCTTTAAAAACATAATGGAATTTTTCACTACAATAAAGGGAAATTGAAATAATCATGCCCAATTCAGTAAAACTATATTTAAATTCATAAGTCTAATTTATTATTTATATTCTTCTAATTTTATCTTATTATAATCCCTTATAGTGATTCTCTTTATCATTCTACATCATAATTAAATTCCTTCAAAGTCATCCCCTATAATACCTGTCTGATTTGACATGAAATGTTACAAGGACACACCAACCATTATATGATGTAAAACACATAATTAGTGAAAGATATTACAAAATTTAGGAATCAAATTTTATGGAACACTTTCAATTACATAAATTAAAATAAAATTAACAAATAATAGGGAATAAATTTGATTCCATTTTCACTTCGTATTGAGAGAAATATGTCCAGGATTTTCTAATTAACCTTGAAAATAATCTCAATTCAACTCCAAACATAATTAAACTCCTCAAAATAGATATACCTTTGAAATTTCCTATGGTAGAATCTTGTATATCATTGATATAGTTCCATGTTCATCATCATTCAAATATAGTTGTGACATTTTGAAAATAACTAATAAATCAAATTTACTAAATTATGATTCATATTTGTTTTTTCATCACCCCTATCAAGGTATCCATTTAATGATTGAAGTTGGATTCCTTTATTTCATAGTAATCAATTTTATTTAATAATTTATGGTCTTTTTATTTATTTATCACCTTCCACATTGTTTTTTAGGGGTATTTGGAAAATTATCTTTTCATAACATCTATTGAAATCTGATATCGTCTTCTTGTGGAATCAAATTTTCCCATTTTACACTTTTATTCTATCATGATTTATCTATCATTATTGTTAATTATAATTTACTGGGAAAAACGATTCTAGAATTATTTTTCCACGTGATCATCTATCTTGAATTTAAATAATAGTTTTATACGATTCTCTGAGTTGGTTATTTTAGGAAACCGTTCCAATTTTTCATCAATGGTTTATTCCACTAATACAATCTAATTTCATCATTAATATTGCATTTTTTTATTTCATTTCATTTTGATTCTAAAAAATGATATTAATAGTATATTTAAAATATTCTATGATTTATAAATTTCCCCATGAAAAAATCCTTTCTTTGTTTTGAAAACCATTATCAACATTCTTCTTTGGAGTATTTTATTAAACTCACATCCTAAATATATAGTAATAAAATAATGTCATATACATATTTTCAATTATATTTTATAATCTATTGTGTTTTTATTTATTATATATAATATGGTACATACATGGTAGATTCATAATATTACTATTTATCATTATTCTCACATATGTGGAAATTTATTTTCAATCTATCAATATATTAGAAATAGTTTTTTATATATACATTTATCTTTTATTATGTACCCACCAACTTTTCATAAATTTTAAGATATTATCCAAACATACACATTCATTATCCATTAGAATGTTATTGAAACAATTACTAAACTTTTTCATAAACCATCTACAACACTAACGCGACCAATTAAACAAATTTTCATCCTTCTTGTTATAGTTTTTCTAGTATGTAATCTATTTTTTATTTAGTAAAATATCCCAATGTATTGATATTTATATATGTATGTTTTATTTTTCAACTGTACATATCCATCTTTTATGTTTTTTCATGATTTTAGAGAATAATTTATCACCCAAATATTTATATATTTTATTATCTTTTACTATTAGTTGAAATAACATTAATTAATAAATGATTTATGGAATACATTCCACATTTTTATGAGATTTTAAATGATTTTTCACTGGATAAAAATAATTTATTTTTAACACTAATATGATACTTTTTATATATAAATATAATATAATAATTTTTTATGTTACTACTACATATTTTTAATTTTTTTTGATTTTTTATATTGATCCTATTCTAAATTTATCAATTTTACTTCATATTCATGACACATCATTATTATTGTGTTTTCCACATTCATAAATGTTCATAAAAATTGCTCTAATTCTATATCCAATAACTTAATTTAATGTCCATGACGCACACTATTTTCATGAAATTGATTTTCATGGTCAGTCAATATATTGGCATCGATATCGATTTGGAAACTGTTGAAATAACTATTTTAATTTTTGACATACTATTCACCGTGGATCCTTTCTTAAATTTTATTCCTCGTCTCTAAATTACCTTTAAATACATTAACTTTTCTTCTACCTGATTAAAATTTTAATTGATAAAAAAGAATATCGATTCTATAGATTCACCATAATTAATGGTGTTCTTCAATATCTGCAACTTATAAACCATTGTATTAGAGGTAGAATCTTCATCTACTTATAACTCCTATTTTTAATCCATTATATACATATCATACTCCAATATATGGTATAAATACTCATCATATCAAAATATAAAATTATCATTAATTTCAAAACAAAAATTAATGATGGATTTACCTTAGAAACTCTGATCATATCATGAACATGATTCTAGAAGGGGATCATTGTCAAAAAATTTAAATGACAAAAAACATATTTACTACATTAATAGTTTTTTGAAAACAATTAATGATTAAAATTATTTATCATCAGCTTTTCCACTCCAAGGATCTTCATGGTTTGGGTTGTAACCACTATTTTGGTACTAAAATAAATATGATGAAAATTTTTATACAATATTATTTTGAACAATATTGAAATATATATTTCATAAATAATTAAAAAAATATATTCTAAAAATAATTATATCCAATCAATCGGAACTTATGTTTTATATTATACCACATTATGTGCCTATAGACATGGTATGTCACCTTTGACCGGGAATAAATTTGAAATTGTTTCCCAATACACAGACACACTCTTTAAATTCCCTCTCAAAATAAAACAACATTTATTAGTTTTTGAATATATGTAATAAATTATGGTTTCCCTCAACACATTCAACCATCATGGTGGATAGATAATAAAGGGGGCCAAAAAAATAATAATTTTATAAGGTTATCCAATATTTCTGGTTTCTACTACATGATACGTTTAGATTGAGTCTATGAAATAATTATCTACTATATTTTGTAATAAAACAGAACATGTTTTATTAAAAAATTCCATTAATATATCCAAATAGGTTCTTTATTGTTTTTTCTTTCCAATTTATAATTATTCATCCAAAATTATAATGACCATGATCACTAATATACTTTAAATATCACATAATAAAATGTTCGGCCTTATTACTCCAGAAGAAGAAATAATATTATATTATATGATTAGAAATAGTTTCAAAAACCAAACACTAATTCATAAAATCTGTACTCATTGAATTTTAGTTCCACTAAAATATCATTACTACTACATAGAAATTTACCTAAATCTCATTATTTATCCTTATAGTATGATGAAATCATAAGGATTCATCGTCTTATATATTATTGATTCAAATATTCATATTATTTCGAATAATATCATGCATTACCACTCACATATATAATCTATATATTAATTAGTTATTAAATATCATATTCTTATATTTATTCAATATAAAAATTTACATGAATAAAATATTGAATTCAAATATCTATCCCTTATTCCATCATTCTTATTCTTAAATTATTTTTATTATATTAAGTTGACCATATTTTCCATATTGTAATATTGAAATCCCATTTTTTTCATAAGTGGTATCATCTCAATTAATGAATTCAATAATTTATTCACTTTATATTCTCATATAATTAATATTTGATGTTATAAAATATTAATATATTTAAAAAAAATATTATTTCATTAATTACATCTATATATTTATAAGTTATTTCTATGATTCTATCTCCACATGAAAATAATCACCTATGGGAAGCCCCTCCTTGAGGGTGTGAGTGGATTATCAGTTTTCTGTTGATTAAGAGAGATTAAATCCCAAAAGGGAAGTAATATCTAATTTTCATTCCATGGACCAATGTAGTATCACCCACTTCTCATGATGTTACTCATATTATGATCATAAATATATGTTTAACTCATTTATATCCACAATTATTCATTGAGATATTTTTTCCCATGAAAAAATATCATATCCTCAAAATAAATACCTATCAAATTAAATAATAATAATAATTAATTTTTTGATGAACATAATCATAATTATTTGGGATAATAACCATGTATGTATTCTATTTAATTTGTGGGATCCACTAATTATACTAACTGTAAAATATAAATATGAAATAATATATATTATAGATCACTTATCTAGGATCCAAATATATTAGTCATTATTTATCTAAATCATAGATGTTACATAAGTATTTCTATTTTTTACAGAACTAATATTTTTTAAATAAAATCACATAAATTCCTCAAATTATTTTTCTTTACTGTTTAGAAATTTGAAATCTACTAAACTTATTTCTCACCAACATAATGACTTTAACTATGATAATTTTAAACGTATATTTATTAAATGTCATAAACATGCCACTAAATTATCCTATTCATTGTTAAAATGAACATTATGAATTCATATATGAATTTCATTAACTATCGTAAGGTTTTTTCATTGGTATATTTCTATTGGAGCTCCCAAAAAAACATTTTCAACGAAATTTAATATACAATATTTTCAAAGACTTCCTTTTATTTTTATCAATACACTAATGGATAATTCATATTATTTAGATCTCATATAATAATTGCATGGTTTTGACATACATATTATTTTATAATTTGAATCATCAAATATTTTACATATGTATATAATTATATAATGCACCATATATATAATGATGTGTATCTTGTTTAAAAATCCTGGGACATTGTAATGTCTATGAATATGAGAAAAAATAAAAATCCTATTCCTTTAACATGTTTTAGAATGAAATAAAATAAAAATATGTGTTATCCCAAAAAAGAATATCTATATAAGGAAGAGAAATATTCATGTAATTATTTTTTAGTGAAAATTACACACATTAATTTCCTTTTTAAATATTATATATTTTTCTTAGAAATAAAAAATATGTGCAATTCTTCTCAGAACCTATTAAAATATTCTCAAGGAATCTACATTCCATCTAATTCACATTATATAAAACCCAATGGAATTAAAATATATTGAAAAATTTAAATATATTTTCAAATATGTTAACCAGTATTTTAAATACTTTCAAAATATAATAACTCAACTTTGAATACTTCATTAAATTTTTACTATATATTTAATCCTATATTTTCCCATACATATATAATGTATCAAAAATAGTTCTTTTATCCTAGATCCATAAAAATATATCCTCATAGACATCTCAAATAACTCTTACATTCCTATTATAATTTTCCATCATTATTTCCATGTAAAAAAGTGGTCTTATTATATGATATACATTTAAAAATCCTAAATAACCCTTTAATTCATTATAGTTATTAATTTAATTATTATAATGAATATATAGTTTCAAATCCATATATTCAGTATGACTATGTTGTATATAGTGAATCATTCACCATTATCGACACTTATAATTAATAATTAAATCCTAAAATACAGTCAAAAAATTTATATTAAAAATATTTAGAATTTTTTATGTGTCGTACCCAAGAACTAGTATTTATTTACTCAAACCATAGAATGTATCATAGATTTTTGTTCCAACCATATTAATAAATAATTTTCTTCAATTAATCAATATTTGAACTCCCATATACTAATCATATAAACTTTATTTTTCATATCCATATTCAGATTTATTATTGTGGTATATTCCTCCTTCACCCATAATCATCATATATTTAATTTTTCATCTTATTGGTATATTGAAAAAAATATCAAACAACTATTTTCAACCCATACAAGTATATGTTCCCTAATATGTAAAGGTTATTTTGAGGATATGTAAGGGTCATTATATATTATGATGTGATATTTAATGGTTCCAAACATAGTTTTTTATTTATATTTTTTAATGTTAACTACGATGTTTAGATGCTAATTTTTTAAAATATAATATAAATTTTTTGATGCAAATGTTGTTCTTATATTGATTAAAAAAATAAAAATGCAATGATGATACATGCAGTTATAGAATAATGTTTATATAATGATGATGATATTAATTTTTTGATACATGACCCAAATGATGGGATTCATTATGTTAACTCAATTATTTAATGGATAATCACATTATATTTAAAAGGATATTAAATGTTGAGAAATGAATTTTGGATTTTGTGAAAGATTTATGCAATGATGGAAGAGTGTGGATGTTATGTACCATGCCATGTTATATTTGAAAGAAAACTTGTCGTATGTAGATAATATTCATAAAATAATAAAATTTACATTTAGAGAAATTATTAATGAATAAAAGTTTATTATATGAAAACATATAAAATGATATCATAACTACTTGTATATATAAAATCGATATATAATAAATAATATATGTTTATGTGCATTTAAAATATGTTTTTTAGTTTAATTCTGAAATTTAAATTCAAATTTTAAATTGATTTTTTTATTTTCATGTAATATAAAAATGAATTGTGGCATACATGATTATATAAGAGGGAGAGTGTGTTGGATAAGAATATAAAAATTTAGTGTGTACTGTGAAGTGAAAATATATTCAATGTACTAAGTAGAAGATAACTTTTAGTAGTTGAAATGAAGAATAATAATAAGAGAATGATTACACAATTGGATTATGTGTGAAATCATTAAACATTAAATATATTTGTTAATAATATGTGGGATGGAACAATATAATTATTTGGAGGAAATTATATATTTCAATTTATAATATTTACCATAGTAGGGATATTAAAATATATTTAATAATTTTGAAAAAGAAAAAAAATTTCAACTCATTTTACGAGGGTATTGTGTTTTATTTTTATATCATGGGTTCATGAATTACCACAAATTTATATTAATAAAAAGGTAATTCAACTAGATCATAGGTTTTGTGGTGATACTGAATCATTCTATGGATTAATTACCCATTTTTAGTGGTGACTATTTTATAATATGTAACTTTTATGTATTGCCATTATTTTTTTAAGGTTATACAATCAATTCACTAAATCTATCAAGTAGTGGAGCTTGAATTCATTAGAAATCATAATAGGTAAAAAATTATTATTTACTAATTCACCTAACCTTTTAAGGAAGCATTAATTTTATATGGGTTTGTAACCAAAACATTATGTAAAATTATATGTTTTTAAATAGATACTAAAACATAATATAGTTCATAAAAGAACTTAATTTTTTCTTAAATATTAAAATTTAAACAAAAAATTACATGGTACAGTTCTCAGTTTATTATATTTCAAGTCAAATACATGAAATTAAAAAAATTCTCATGTAAGATTATCACTATAACATGGTTGGTTATGAATGCATGTATATCTCGGATGAATTGTGTTTTTAGATATTTAAAATATGATATATAATGATACAATGATAGGATAATATAAAAAATTGATAGATCTAAAAAATGGTTTTAAAATCCATTAGATAAATCCTATGATTATATTAGTATGAGAAATGTATGTTTGGAAAAATACCCTTTTGTCATAGATCATATTAGAAACACTCATGATGTAGTATTGATGGTTTCCTTATATGAGAGGTCACATGGAACATGATATATAAATAGGGAAATGTTTCTTTCCCATGAAATAACAAAATAAACAAGGGTATAGAGAACATAAATGATTTATGAATAATGATTGATCACTCTGATTATGGAGTAAATATGCATGGATAATTCTATATGAAATGTATTTGAAAACGATAATGAAATAGACTCTATAATTGTACAATGGTTTGAGTTAGAGAAATAGTCAAAGATAATAAAAAAAGGGAAATTATGAATTTAAGACTTTTTTTCATGGTTTGTATTTAGACTTTACTATAAGAACAAAACTTTTTTCAGATTTCCAATAAAACATTGTTTTGAAAATGGAAGAAAATATTGATTTTGAATGTCTTATATTTTAGTAATTTTTTATAAACTGTTACTTTGATATCTCAATAATACTATGTTAGTAATATACCAAATGATATTGAGTAAAAATGTCACGACTCTTCCCCCAGGGCCCGTGTTGTGGCTACCCCAAGCCCGCCTTCCATAGGCCAGGGGCTGGCGACTAGCACCGAAAGGCGTATACCCTAAAATTCATAATGGGTTTCCTTTATATCATGTAAACACAATCATCCAAGCACACAAAAAGATACGAACATAAGTAAATTGTATAGAAAAAAGTGTGCTGAATGTTAAAGTGGATAGAATACAATCCCAACAGTAACGGTACAAGTACAAATGAAATACAATAATAATAAAGAAAGATAAAGAAAGCTACTGGGTTGTCCTGCATGGTTTCTATCTAAAGGATAGGTACAGATCACCTCCTCAGCACTCCAGGTTTGTCCGTGTCCTCTGTGTACAGACACGCTGTATGGTCCTCCACCTGGCACCGTCCAGTCCTGGTACCCTCAGCCTCGATCAGAGTTTTCCATCATCAGTACCAATCACAACAAAGTGCTGGCATAGCCCGTGTAGGGGTGAGTATAACGATACTCAGTAGGGACCCCAAGACTCTCAAGGTCTCACAAAATAGACAAAGAATATACCACAATGCATGAAAATCAACTTAAAACCATACATAGGTATATTCCAACACATATACCTATGTTATCAAGTATACCCATATCAATCATGATGAAACACAGGGTCCAACCCAAAAGCCCAAATATCAACTGTTCCACTATGGAAGGAATACATGAAGGTAAGTACCACATAGGTACGCCACACTAAAGAATACCACGAAGGTGTTACCATGATAGAATTTACCACACAGGTACGAACTCAGCTCACACCATGTAAAATTTATGTATAGTTATAGGTATGATTAGATGTAACTATTTAATAATCATACCATGTTAATAGGAAGACCCATAAATGATACCAAATTACTGACCCACATAGCATCCTAGTACATCATCAGACCCACACAAGATCCTTGTACATCATAAGTATGTCGTCAATACATCTTCAGACCCACACAGGATCCTTGTACATCATCAGTACATAATCTGACAAGCACATGATCTTAGTACATCATTAGTACATCGTCAAACCCACACATGATCCAAGAACATCGCCAGTACATTATCAGACCAACATACTATCCCAGTACATCGTTAGTACATATTCAGACCCACACTGGATACCAGTACATCGCCAGTTCATCATCAGACCAAAAAAGGATCCTAATACATAATCAGTACATCCTCATACCCTCATATGATCCTAGTACATCGCCAGTACATCGTCAGACCCAGCTATAAGGTACATGCACTAAGCTTGCTTGTATTTGGGATAGTCTGTTCCTCAAGCTACTGATTGATACTCTAAAAGCCACAAATTCCCCTGAAGGTGTATTCCAAAGTACCTCCAAGTAAAAGTGTTCCCAAAGCAACTGACGGTGCGTCAATCAGACACCAGGTCTATAAGTTATTATCCTTGTAGTCTCGAGGTCCCGGTTGGTTTCATGGTCGACCCAAACCGAATATACCCCAACATTATCCAATTTTCAAGTGGGGTAAACCAAAAGGGCTGTCTCGCTCCAATGTTTATGGTGCTGCAGACGGAACATCAAATGGACGCCTAGTGCCAATGTTATGGCCAAAATAGCAATTGTGGTTGAAGTTGGTCAGGGTCTGGTCCAACCCGGTCAGACCGACCAAACCCTTCCTCAGTCGACCCGACCCATTTCGGGTCGACCAAGCCCACTGGGTCCGGCCTGGCCTACTAGATAGCCTGGAATGCTCTTGGTGTACTAGCATGGATGACCCGTCATGGCAGCATGCAGGGGGGGGGGGGTCGCGTGCCCCCGCCTCCTCTCACAGAATGGCCGAAGCTGTTTGGTTACATGCAACACACAAGACCCAATCGGTTCCCACTCGGTCTAGATTGGTAGGCCGAAACACTCGGACCATGGTCCTCCCGGCAGCGCATCGTGTGCCACCGCTCCACGTTTGGCCGAACGCCGACAGCTCCTCCACCTTCTGCAACGGCCAGCGGGCCGCGACCCCTTGATCTGATGGTGGTGCATCGTGCACCGCCCCTCCTCGTCCATCTGAATGCCGGTATCACTCTGTCCACCGCAACAGCCGGTAATAGTCGGACACCCTCCGCCCTCCGCGTGCTCTCTTCCTCTAACGGTGGTGCAGGCGTGTGCCGCACCGGTTCCCGGCGACTAGCCTAAGAGGCAGTCGCCTCCTTTCTCTACCACGAAGAATTTAAAAACCATGAATAATATAGGGAGGATTAGGCTATGTTTATTTGTCTCATACTCTCCGTATCATCTCATTAGCAGGCCGATTAAGAGGATTAATTAATCTTAAACCACGAGAAACAATAAAACCCATCCTTGATAGCTTGGTGACATTGGTGAGGAGAGGAAAGGGTGAAGTCAGTGATGTCAGAATTTCCTCGATCATCAGTTCGTTAGTCGTAAGAGATCCTTCGACAAAGTTCTTTATTTGAGAAAAATTTGTTGATGGACAAGAGTTCATCTATGGAAAATGTTTCTCCCATGTTCTCCACACTCTCCACTTTTCCAACATTCCCCCCCCCCAACGATAAAGTGACGTTCCAACATAAGTTAAAGTTGGTTTATACAATTAATTTTTGTTGGAACAAAATTAAAAGGCACAAATAATTACTTGTAGAGTTGGAATAATTAAATTGGATAATATATTAATGGGGAGTTGAGACATTTTCCCTGAATTAAGAGGGTTTTAGGTGGTCCCCATCAACATAACTTATGTAGTGAAATTTTCAAAAATAAAAATAAAAATGTTAAACATTTTATTTTTCTTCTTCCATGAAAATCACAAAAACTACCATTCAATATTGACTAACATCGTTGGAGGTGAAGGTCTCTATAAGTGAATATCGGCACTGTGTGTTCAACGATGTCCTCATATTTGAATTCTGAGCATTGATTCAAAATTTACAAAAACATGCTTGCACATTTGCTGAACGTACCCAATGAAAAAATCAGAAATTCATTTCCAGAACCCCAGGCCTTAGAATCATGGGCCATAAATTTTCTTGGATTTGTAATATTCTATATAATTTTAAAAAAGATTACCTAGAAAATTTGGGTCTTTAAATTCTCCCATCCTGAGGGCTTTACATCCCTGTATGCCCCAAATCAAACTAAGGAAACAAGTGGGGTTACTAATCACATATCATGGCCTCCTACTCCCATGTGCTCTCTTGGAGGATCCTGTGCTACCAGCGAACACCCACCAGAGGTATCAACCACCCACGAAGGACCGGATCATGTCAATCCTCAATCTTTACTTGAACCTACATAAACGTCGCCCCATCATCGATGTCGAGATCTCCATGGTCGATGATGTTGGTAGGATCATGTACGTATCTCTTCATATGAGATACATGAAAAATGTCGTCCACCTGGTGCAACTGAGGGGGAAGAACGAAGTGATAAGCCACCTCACCTACTCTAATGAGGACCTGGAAGGGTCCGATTAACCTTGAAAATGACTTGCCACCCCATCCAAATCTCCACAATCCTCTTTGAGGTGGGACCTGTAGAAAGACATGGTAACCATCCTTGAACTACAGAGGTCTCCGTCTCATATCGACATAAGACTTCATCCTGCTATATATAGTCTTCATCCACTCCAGGATGACTTGCACCTTCTCCGTGGTAGCTATTAGCATCCCTGGTCCCACTAGCTCTAACTCCCCTAAGATAGTCCAGTATAGAGGTGATCTGCTGGGTCGCTCGTACTATTCCTAAAAACGTGACATCCCAATGGTGGATTGATAGCTACTGTTGTATGAAAACTCCACCAAAGGAAAGTGATCCTACCAGCTACGACAGAAGTCGAGGATGCAAGCACGCTACATGTCCTCAAGGTTCTGAATGGTCCACTCAGTCTAGCCATCTATCTGTGGATGGATGGTGGTGCTTAAATAAAGATGCATCCTGAAATCCTCCTGCAAAATCTTCAATTTTTGGGAATTAAAACATGCATCTCGATCGGAGAAAATCGTCATGGGTACTTCAGGTAGCCGCAGAATCTCCTACAAATAGAGGTGTCCCATGATCTCTACAGAACCCTTCTCTCTAATCGATAGGTAGTGGGCCGACTTGATGAGTCGATGGACGATCACCCAAATAAAATCATGACCCTTGGATGTACGTAGAATTCCTGTAACGAAGTCCAAGGATATCGCATCCCACTTCAACTCTGGTACCTCTAAAGGATGAACTAAGATAATTGGTACCTGATTCTCTGCCTTCACTTTCCAACAAGTAAGGCAACGAGAGACCAACTCCACTACTGCTATCTTCATTCCCAACCACCACGGTTGTTGTTGGAGATCTTAGTACATCTTCACCGCTCTTGGATATAACACTAAAGAGGATATGTTGAACTCACACAAAACTTCCTCATGAAGAAAACCTAGTACCTTGGTACATCCTATGAAAAACATGATGTGCTCCCCACCATCAGAAAATCTATCAGGTGAATTTCTTGTGGATATCTGAGCATGTTGAGCCTCACAATCATTCTACCTATGTTGCGCTTTCCTGACCCGCTGAGGAAGTGAGGGAGTGACTTCAAGAGAGTGAAGAAAAGATTCTCCATCCCGATCTACAAAGGATTTCTGAAAAGCGGCCAGCTGGCCCGTCACCTCACCTAGTAGGAGTACACCAGATCTCCTTACGAGTGAATTTGTTTAAATGTTCCCATTTCATAGAGTATAGACTATTTTGAATTCATATTCCTAGAGGAACTCAAGACAATGTCATTTTCTTGGGTTTTGGTCCTTCTTTGAGACGATATATCTGAGACACTTGTAAACTGAGTAGACTGTAAAATGCTCGCCCATCAAGTAATGTCGCCACCACTTTAAAGAGAAGACCACTGTGGCTAACTCCATGTCATGGGTAGTGTAGTTATGCTCGTACTCTCTCAGTTGTCAAGAACAGTATGAGATCAACGCTTTCTCCTACATTAGGACAAATATGATCCCAGTCCCTAATGTGTCACAGAAGACTACATACCCTATTCCCTCCTCTGGTAGTCTCAAGTTGGGGGAATTATTCAACCTCTGCCTCAGCCCCTAAAAACTCCTCTGGAATCTCTCCGACCAAATGAATGGTTTCCCATTCTTCTTCATTTTTGATAAAGGTGCTGAAACACTATAGAAATCTGGCGCAAAACTACAGTAGTATCCAGCCAAACCCAGAAAACTCCATACCAACATCACACTTTTGGGTGGCTCCCTTGCATGTATCACCTCAGTCTTTTCTAGATCCACTAAAACCCCAACCTCCATGATGACATGTCCTAAAAAATTAACCTCTCGGATCTAGAAAATGTTCTTTGAGAGCTTACCATAATGCTGGTACTCTCAGAGTGTGTCCACTACTCACTGGTAATGATAGGTATGCTCCTCATTAAAAGCTGAGTAGATCAAAATTTCATCCATGAAGGATACTAAAAATAAATCTAGGTAATGATGAAAGATCATATTCAGGAGTCCCATGAACAGTTCTAGAGTGTTGTTTACTCCTAATGTCAAAACCAAGAACTCGTAATTGTCCTTCCAAAATTTGAAAGTCGTCTTCTATACATCCTCAGCATGTACTCTGAGCTGGTGATAGCCTAATATGAGGACTATCTTCAAGAACCACACTGGTCCATTTAATTGATTGAAGAGGTTGTCAATCCTTGGATGCGCGTACTTGTTCTTCACTATCACTTGGTTCTGGTGCCTATTTTCAACACAAATCCTCAAGCTCCCATCCTCATTCTTGGAAAACAAAATCGGGTCTTCCCATAGAGAAACACTAGGCCGAATAAATCCCTTCCCATGTATGTCCTCTAGCTATACACGTAGCTCACAATGCTCAATGGGAACCATCCAATACGCTGGTGTAGATATCAGTGTCATATCTTTGTACATGTAAATGTAAAGGTCCACCTATCTAGGGGAGTTAGACCCAGAACATCTTTAGGGAAGACATCCGAAACTGGTCCACCACTACAGGATATCTCAGACTCTCCACATAAAATTCCCTGAGGGTAAGGATAGAAAACTAATGGGAAATCGGATGCAATCTTCTCCGGCTAAGTCCATCGTGTGCTACAAAGTCTCCCTTCTCACCGGTGAAGGTAAAACTGGTACCTTCCGTGCAGAATCTCTCACCTCATAGTGTAATCTCACACTACCGGCACTAGTGAGTAATCATCAAATCTTCTCCCGTAGGAGTCTCTAGCTGCAAGGATAGAGCTAACGACTCCATCAGAATCTCTATAATCCGAACGAGGGTAGTGGCAATAAAATAATGACTAATACCTATGTCTATAAGTTGTTCAGCTAATGTTGAGTAGACACAGATCGTACCTCATATCATCTCCAGAGCACCATTATCGTAGGCCTTAGCTACCTGGAGCTGATCTATCCCATGTCCACCTACTCCTAGTGGTTGTGGGGGACTACTAGGTGGTGGTGGTGGTAACATCTTGAATTGTCACCCACTTCCATCTGCACGGATAGCTCCTCTACCATGTCCTTGGCTCCCTGGAGGACCTCCTCGATCAAACCTCTATTTCTGCATGTGTGGTCCTTCAACCACTTATTGATCATCTGTACAATGGGTTGGACAATCAGGAGCCATGTGACCCTCCCCACCACATGTGAAACACTACATATTCCTCGCATGACTGGATCTATCTCTAATACCCCGCACAACCAACCCTAAATCCCATGGTCACCCACCTATAGGTTTGGTCCTCTTAGAAATCATTCAAATATGTCGACTGCCAACTGCAGATGACTCTACTACATGAGAACTGGTGGTGGGTCTTGTAGCTGGTGACTGCTCAACAATAAAACTCTCCACTGAGAGGGATATCTCTAACACCCCACCAGTGTCAAGATTGTGAGAGAAATCATCGAATCCCTGATCCCCCGGCTGATTCCCTACATGAATGTTTAGGCCCTGAAAAATGGTTCCCTCACCATATTAGTGGAATATTTTGAGAGGTAGGTGAATGTCTCTGAGTACTTATCCATAATCATTCTTCCATGAGCAGATGAAGAATCTCTTGTATGTGCACTGCGCGAATAGTCCCTAAGACAAACACTGCTCAAAATAAGCCCTCAAAGTCTGTCTAAAGAAGTGTCACATCATCACGAATCTATAGCACTGTGCTCCACCATCTGCCTGCTGCTGCCTGTAGAAGACTGGAATCAAGGATCACCATGAGATCAACTGGTGTCCCAACAAGTCGGAAGGCTTTCACCATTTCCTCCATCCAATCCTCCATTGAATATGGGTCTATCTCTCCCCTGAATCACGGTGACCTTTAGTGTGGGAACATATGCAACGTGCTCAATTGGAGTGCACCCTCTACTGCTGGGGCAGGTGGAATCTATGGCCCAATGGGAAATGCTACCGTTGGTTCCTCCATTGGTGCCTATAATAGAAGAGGTCCCATCACCGAGGCCTCATCGCTCAGTGTGCTATCCGTGCGTACTATACCAGAAACCCTATCTGGAAATCTACATTGAGGCATCTTGAAAAAAAACAGGTGTTCCATGGTGTATAAGTTATACCTGGTGACCTGACCCAATGACATCACAAAGTAAAATCTTGAAAAACACACATGAAATATATGATTTCGTGCACTGAATCTGAAATAAGTAGTCTGGGTCGTACTGTATGGATACGATAGCCGCTTCACCATCACTGGATTCCCAAAGCTGATATCCACACTCACTAAATATAAAACAATTTCCATTAAAAAGATCATATTCCAATGTTCTACTTTAGAACCGACTCCTATGATACCAATTTTTCACAACCCAACCCTCAGGGCCCGTGACACGACTACCCCAAGACTGCCTTCAATAGGCCAGGAGATGGAAACTAGAAATGAAAGGTATATCCACTAAAACAGGGAAGGCTTAGCCTTTATATCCTTTAAACACACTCGACCACGAACACATCATGATAAGAACACAAGTAAACAGTATAGAAAAACGAGTGTTGAAAGTAAGAGGGGATGTAATTCAAGCCCAATGGTAGAGGTAAAAGTACAACTAAAATACAATAAAATAGAAGAAATAGAAGGATAAAAACTAGGCCATTCTAGAAGGTTCCTACCATACAGGTATTTAAAGTTCTCTTCCTAAGCACTCCATGTCCGCACGTCACCTCTGCGTACCGAAACGTCGTATATCCCACCTCTGGGCACCATCCTTTCCTTGTACCATCAGCCGTAATCAGCGCTATCTGTCATCTCCACCAAACACTACAAAGTACTAGAATAGCTCGTGCAAGGATGAGTTTAACAATAATCAGTATGGACACTGAGACCCTCAATGTATCAAAAAATCCACAAAGGATAAACCACAAAGCATGAAAATCAACTGACAACCCGACTTAGGTATATGCCCATACATATACCTATGTTATCAAGTATACCAATCTCAATCATGAAGAAACATAAGGATCAAACCAAAATCCCAAAGCTCAACTATTCCACTAAGGAAGGAATACCATGAAGGTAAGTACCACATAGGTATGACACATAGAAGAATACCACCAAGATATTTCGACGAAATAATGTACCACACAGGTACGAACTCATCTCACACCATGTATAACTTATGTACATTAGTAGATATGATTAGATGTAACTACTAAATCATATTACTCTGTGAAGAAGAAAACCCACATAGGATCCAAAATTAACCACCCACACGGGATCCTAGTACATCATAATATCTACATAGGATCCTAGTACATCATTAGTATATCATCAGACCCACACAGAATCCTAGTACATCATTAGAATATCATCAGACCCACACATTAACTTAGTGCATCATTAGTACATCGTCAGCCCCACACAGGATCCTAGTACATTGTCTGTACATCGTCAGAACCACCTAGGATCCTAGTACAATGCCTGCACATCGTCAGTCCTACATAGGATCCTAGTACATCATCAGACCCACACAGGATCCTAGTATATCTCATGTAAATCTTCAAGCCCAAACAAGATCCTAGTACATCGTCAAACCCACATAGGATCTTAGTACATCTCCAGTACATCGTCAGACCCAAATACATGGTACCCGCAGTAGGCTTTCTCATCTTTGGGAGAGTATGCTAATCAATCTACTAGTTGATACATAAACTGCCACAAATTCTCACAATGGAGTATCCAAAATGACCTTGAAATAAAAGTGGTCCCAATGTAATTGACTATGCGTCAATTGAACGCCCAGTCTATAAGTTATTAGACTTTTAGTCACGAGGGCTCGGTTGGTTTCATACTCGACCCAACCCGACTGTATTCCAACATTATCCAATTTTATAGTGGGGTATACCAAAAAGACTATCTTTTCCAATGTTTCTAGTTCCATAGATGGTTTATAAAACGAATTCTCGGTGCAAAAATTATGGTGAAACGAGCGATTTTGGTTAAAGATGGTCATGGTACAGTCCGACCCGGTTGCGGTCGACCCGACCCGGCCCACGACGTAGCCCGAACTGGTTACATGTGTGTGTGTGGGGGGGGGGGGGTCATGTGCTTTCCGTCTCCCTTCGCGGAACGAATAACGATGTTTGGTTGCTAGAAACATACGAGACCTGTGAGGTTCCCACTCGATCCAAATAGGCCGACCGAAATGGCTGCCGCATGGTCCTCCCGGTGGCGTGTCGTGCGCCACCACTCCACGGCTGGTCGAATGCCGGTCATACCTCTAGCATTCGCAGCAACCTGGAGGCCATGGCCCCTATCTCCATTGGAAGAGCTTTGTGTCCCCCCCTGTGGCTGACCGAACTCTGGTCTCCCTCTGTCCACTACCGGAACCGACAATAGTTGGCTGCCTTTGGCCACTACACACTCTCGTCCTCTACCAGCTGCATGTGGACATGCCGCCCTAGTTCCATGCGACTCGCCCGAGAGGCAGTCGCCTCCATTCTCTACTGTGAAGAATACAACAACCATGAAGAATAGTGGGGGGATAGAGCTATGTTATTTTGGCTGGTACCCTCCGCATTAGTTCAGTAGAAGGGAGATCAAGAGAATTAATACAACTCAAACCACATAAAACAACAAAACACTTACCATGATTTCTCATTGACGTTGCTGATAAAAGGGAAGTGTGATTTTGGCGACGTCGGTGGTTCCTCGATCATTGGTCCATTCGTCATTAGAGATACATCGGCGGAGTTCTTTGTTGGAGAAATATTTGTCGAAGGAGAAGAGTTCTTAATTGGAGAATGTTTCTCCCATGTTCATTCCACATTCCCCATAACTAACAACTCCCCCAAATGATAAAGTCAGGTTCCAACATAAATTAATGTTGGTTTATACAATTAATTAACATTGGAACAAAATTAAAATGTTCAAATAATTAATTGGAGTTTTGGAATAATTTAGTGGGAGAATGAATTAATGGGGAGTTTATAGGTTTTCCCCCTATTAAGAGGATTTAGGGTGGTCCCCACCACCATAACTTATGTAGAAAGGTTTTCAAAAATAAAAAAAATGTTAAACATATTTTTTCTTTTTTAATGAAAATCATAAAAACTAACATTCACCCTCGACCAACAGCGGTTGAGGTGAAGGTCTCTATAAGATAATACTGGCTCTGTGAGTTCAACGGTATCCTCAGATTCAATTCTGAGTACCGGTTCAAAAGTTAAAAAAACATGTTCGTACGTTTACTAATCATACCTAAATAAAAGTTCCAAAATTCATTCTGGGCATATAGGGCCTCTGAATCATGTGCCATACATTTCCATGGACTTGTAGAATTCCATATAATTTATAAAAATTTACATGGAAAATCAATGTCTTTACAAAACATTGTGTGGAATTTACAAAAGGTCTGTGTTGAATCTATCACATTCAAAGATTTCACATGTTAATTGATGATGATACATACATATTAAATATCACCATTGATGTGTTATTATAGATTTAGTATTTTGAGTGATTTAAATGATGTATTAATAAACTTGAGAGACCGATTAGAGAAATAAAAGTATATTTGTAAATTAAACTCATTAATTTTTTAAATATGGTAAATAGATACAATATCTAGTGGCATAAAAGAACATGATAATCATAAATAATGATCAAACAAAATAGTTTGATTTATGTTAATGATATATTTCAAATATATTTTCAATTTTATACTTGTAGTTTTTTTGGTTAATATTTTTTTTGTCACTAAATTTTCCAATTATTGATAAAATAGAATTTGAGATTCTATATTAATGAATTCATTTTTACCCTAATTAAACAGACACATGAAAAGAATACTATGGAATCCTTATAATCACACATGTCATGTGTTTTATTTTTGTATTCTCTTTGAAATCCACATGACACTATATTCCTTAATTTATTGTATGATATATTTTAACAAGTTTTCCCAAGACCCAATAATTATTTATTTGGATCATGGGTGTTTTGTAGGCGTTGGGGTGTTTCACGGATTACCTGCATGATTTGGGGTAACCATGTGGTTCTTGTGTGAATGGTGTTGTACAAAGTATAAATATATATTGAATGTAATCCCCATGGTTTGGTAAAATTTATTGGGACACCCTAAAACCATGTCGGTGTTATAGATCTAGGAATATACTTGCACAAGGATAGAACATAATTTTGAAAACACTATATCTAAATTGTATGTTTGCCCTATAATAACATAAAGTGTTTTTTTTTTCAAAAAATAACACTCAAATGAAAATATTTGTTCACATTTCATTACCCATATACATTATAGAAACCTTGGTAACCTAAGTCGGTGTCCCAAAATATTTCACTCATAAATCACCACATGTATGTGGTTGTTATGATGTGATTCCATGGTAAATATTCTTCTATTTTCCTCTTTATTCCTTTGAATTATATCTTCGTTGAAAAGGTTTCATTTTGGTATTCAAACTATTTTATTTTATTTTTTTTCATTTTTTATATATAAATATACGTGACATCTATGTACTTATTTTAAATCATTTAAATGTGTTTGGAGCTTGGTATGAATGTTTTTCCTTTAAAATTTCAATGTTTTTATTGTGAAATTTTATTTTTGAGATTTAAATCTACTTATAAAATTCTTACGATGATTCCTGAAATGATTATGATTGTATGTGAAATATAATTTTCCGTTTTTTTAATCAATGAGTGAACGATATGTTTTAATGAGAGAATTATAATTCCCCAATCTCTTTTTTCATGTATAACACTCGAGTGGAAATTCTAAAACACCTCATATGTGCCCCCCATAAACAAGAGAATGTTGACTACCAGCAAAAGTCCAAATATCATCCATGGGGTGAAAATATCAATTGTAATCATATCCATTTACAATGAATGTAAAAAATAATATAATTAAAATAAAATCCCGGGGATTTATAAATAACATAATGTAATTATATTAACCACCTATGGAATACATATAGAAAAATAGGCTACTAATATGGTATAAAAAAACATAGAATGTAATGAAAAGAATATAAATTTCGAAGGCTCTATGTAAATCCTTCCAAGTATATCTATGTTCACCCACTAGTTTCACGATCTAAACTCATCGATCTTGTATTTCCCCATACCATTTTATATATCACAAATCAAGTTTTATTTTCATGCATTGAGATGATCTTGTCGTGTCTGAGTAACAAAACCATATATGACACCACCAATTCTTCATTAAGTTGTTTTCAAAATTATATTATGTTTCTTCATGATCATTTTTTTTGAAAGTAAAAATAGTTATATGATGAAATTTTAGGCGCTAGATAAGACACCATGAGCCACAGCCATACCTGCTGCGGCTATATGATGATAGGATAATTAAAATGGAAACTAGAAGTGATCAAGATCAAGGAAAAATTTCATTTAACATTCTATTGATTTCCACAAGGCATTGATTTGAATTTTTCCACACTATATTTGTGTCTCGGATCAATCACATGTGAGGCTGTAAGAGAATTAAACCCAATATTAGTAACATGATTGTTGTCTCGGTTATCATATCATGTCAATGCCTTGGGAAAAAAACAATTCCTTCTTACTCTTGATTCCACTAACACGGGTCTGTCCACATAGTCTTCATTCCAATAAACCATGGTCATGTCTATCATAATCATTATTTCATGTTATAATGATTCAAAATCCACAATGTTAAATCCATATTATTATAATACTAATGTTTCTAGTACTAATAAATTCTTAAAAAGGAATGAAATTACTCAGAATAGGGTAGACTGTAAAAAGGAATTACATAAATTTTCATCATGATAATCTATAATGTTATAGAAGTTAAATTTATGAACATGAAACATGGTCTTTAAAGATAATATATCACGCTTGTGAAAAAAGTAACATATATGGTTCTAATAGGAAACACACACAAACAAAATGATTGTAACAATCAATCAGGTTCAAATTAGTCTTAACAACACTAGTATGAAATTATGGATACATGATTATATGAGGGACTTAAAAGGGATATGACTTCCTACAAATAGTAAGTTGACGAAATCATAAAAAACATTAAGAGAAAACTGATTCACACACGATCTCCAACTGGATCATGAACACACACCATGAATCCCCATTAAAAATCATAACTCAGACACATTATCATTATAGAATTAGATAAAATAATATTATAATTTAATGGGACTAGATCAAATGAAAATAAAATTGTCAAGATCCAAAATTTCTATATTTCTATGATTAATCAACGAATCGATTCTGTCAAACCAAATCCTTGCCTTTTATAAAATTGCATGAATACATTTTTACATGGATTTATAATATATAAATATAGAATAAAAAATTTAGATACACTACTTCATAAAGCGTTTTTACAGTGGTTATTTTTAATTATTTACGTCAGCTTTTGGCTGATATTATTACAGGAGACGTTATAGATATTTTTTTACGACGGTTATTTTAAAACCGATGTAAAAAACAATAATCTGAAGGGTTTTTTCACAACGGATCATCAAAACCCATTGTGGAAAACACATCAGAGTCTTGATTTAATATGATGGTTTTCAAATAACTAAAGTGGTATCTTTTTTTCACATATGTTATAGAATAAAAATTTTAATAAACTATGCCTCTGAAGAGTTTATCATGTCGGTTATGTTCATAACCGAAATGATAAACATGTCTTCCCAGGGTCTTTCACGTCGGTTAAATGATAACCGATGTGAAAACATATATACCACATCAGTTATTAAATAAACGATGATAATAACCTATTTCATTCCATTTATTATATCAGTTATCAAATAACCGACGTAGAAAACATATTTTTGTTCCATTTATTTTCTTGTAATGAAATAACTGACATAAAAACCCATTCCCATGCATTTGTTATGTCAGTTTTCAAATAACCAACATTAAAACCCATAAACATGAAGTTTATTATGTCGGTTATTTTATAACCGACATAAAATAATTATTATATGTAAATCCATTCAACCACAAATATGCCCAGCATCAGAAATCCTAAAATAGATCAAGAACAAAACAAAACCAGACCAAAACTAGACCAAAACCGGCCCACACCAATGGACACCCCCCCACACACCCCTAGACAACCCCCACCATCATGTATATCCCCCACCCCACTGGACAACCCTCCCACACCCATAGAAACCCCCAAACCACATGACACTCCCACACCCCTAGATACCCACTGGACATCCCCCCACCCCTCCTGGATAGCCCGCCACTCACCTAGACATCCCTCTCACCCCCTGAACACCCTCCCATCACCCATGGACACCCCTCACCACACTGGACAGCCCTCCCACACCATTGTAACCCCCCCGCCCACCCCACTGGACTCCCCCACCCATGGAAACCCCCTGGATAGACCCCCACCGTCTTAGAGATCCCCCACCCTCATGGGCACTCTCCCACCCCCACGGGCACCCCGGACCCCCCCCCCCCAACCCCACTGGACAACCCTCCCACACCCCTAAAAACCCCCCAACCCACTGGACAACCCCCACACCCCTGGATACCCCATGAAAGCCCCCACTCCTTTGAACATCCCTCCCACCCTTTTTCACATCATCCCACCCCCATGGACACCCTGGACACCCCCTACCCCACTGGACATCCCTCCCAGACCCATGAAAACCCCCCACCCCAGTACACACATCTAGAACCCATGGACACCCCCTGGATAGCCCCTCCCACCACCCCTAGGACAACCATCCCCCATCCCTACAATCTCCCACCCCACTAGACACCCCAACCTTGGACACCCCCTAGATAGACCCCACCCTCATGGACAACCCCCACCCTCTTGGACACCCTCCCTACCTCATGGACACACCGATCACCCCCTCCTCCCCACTAAACACCCCTACCACACCCCTAGACCCCCCTTCCCACATCTCTTGGATAGCCCCCCACTCCCTTGGACTGCCCTCCTACCCTCCCAGAAACCCTCACACCCCCATGGACACCCTGGACACCCCCACCCCACTGGACATCTCCCCACAACCATAGACCCCCACTCCAATGGATCCCCCACAGTGGACATCCCTTCCACACCCCTAGACCCCCCCACTGGACACCCCCATCCCTGGACACCCCTTGGACATCCCCTCCACCCTCATGGATATCCCCCACCACCATGGACACCCCCACCCAACTTGATAACCCTCCCACACCCCTGGACAACCCTCCCGCCCTCCTGGTCAACCCCAACTCTCGTGGACACCCTCTCTCCCCCATGGACACCCCCACCCCCGTGGACACCCTGGACACCCCCACCACCACTGGACAACCATCCAACACCCCTAGAACCCCCCTCCCCACTGGAAACCACCTCCACCAAACTCCCTTGGACAGCCCACACCCTCTTGGACACCATCCCACACACATGGAAACCCCATGGACCCCCACCCCACTAGAATCCCTTCCAACACCGCTGGAAACCCCCACCCTAATTGACACCCCACAAACCCCTGGAGACCCCTGGACAACCCCCCCACCCCATCTTGATAGCCCCCACCCCCAGGACTTCCCTTAAACCCTCTTGGACACCCTCCCTACCCCCATGGAAACCTTGGACACCCCCACCCCACAAGATAGCCTCATCACCACAACTATACACACCCTGGATAGCCATCCGACACCCCAGGAAGCCCCCCCACCCACCCCAATAAACATCACCACCCTTGGACACCCCTAAGACATCCCCCCCACCCTCGTGGACATCCCCAACCCCCATGGACACCCAAAACACCCCCAGCCCACTGGAAATCCCTCCCACATCCTAGAAAACCCCTCCCATCATCCTTGATATCCCCCACACTAGACACCCCCACCCCACTCCCCTTGATAGCCCTAACACCCTCCTACACACCCTCACAACCCCATGGACACCCTGGACACCACCAACCCCACTGGATTTCCCCCCACACCCCTAAAACCTCCAAAACCACTTTAAACCCACCGCACCCTTTAACACCCCTAGACAAAAACAAGACACCTTATTGTTCATGAAAATTGTGACCATCAACAAGACACCCTACAAACCCCTGGATACCCTCCCACCCACTGGATACCCTCCCACCACTTTAAACCCACTGGAAAACCCTCCCACCCTCTTGGAATCCCCGCCCAACCCCACTAGACACCCTACAAACCCCTGGATACCCCCACACTCCAGGACACCCTCACACCCCCATGGACACCCTGGACACCCCACCACACTGGATATCCCACCCACACCCCTGGAAACCACCCACCACACTATACACCCCCACACCCTTGAACCCCCCCCCCCCCAAGATCAAAATCTATACCAGAAATACCTTTAGATCTAGACAAAAACAAGATATAGACCAAAATTAAACATTCCCATATAAAAAATTAAAATCGTACAATGTCAACGAAAAAAATATAAATCCAACCAAAATGACTACCAAATACACAATTATAATGACAGTATTAAAAATTACACTTTACAATACAAACAAACTAAAATCCAATCAAACCTGTAAAATAATTTGACCATTCACTTGTATGTGTTTGAAATCTTGAGTAGTATAGGGTTGAGGGTCATCAAATTGCTATATAGTAAAAGGATATTACTTAACATGTATAATGAATAAATATAATGGAAAATTATGGAAAAGTATAAAAGGAAATAATACATGGTCAAATTGAAGAAGTTTTCCAGTTGTAATTATTTTGTACATAAATCTTAACATATAATATCTCCATTTGACGACGCCTTATTGTTCATGAAAATTTTGTTTAAATGTTTGTAAATTCCAAATATTATTTTTATGTAAAACATCAACAAGTGAAAATTATAAATAGATATTTACCTTAACTTTTAAATATTTGATGTTGGCACTCTTTTTCTTTGTGTTTTTTCTAATGTGGAGAAATCCCCTATTAGAAAATAATATAAATGAGTTAAATTTAAAATGCATTATAGTATATATAACTATTAAAACATTTAATCTTATTTTTCTAACATATTCTTAAATATTTCCTGCACATTAACATGGATAGAGCTTATCCAATAAAGTGTTTTCTCCATTTGGAAAAACAAACCTAACATCCAATGATCACTGATGAATGAAAATTAACGGTTAATGGTTTTTTAGTATAAAAGATAATGAACTCTTGGCTAGATATATGTTTCATACCTCTCACAAAAAAGGCATCATTGAAAACTGTGTTATTATATTCTATTCAAATCGTTCTCCAATATAAATCCTTCTTTGTTCCGCATCCAATGAAAATGCTACATGGGAAATCAAATGGGGTTCCATGAATCCATATACATTTATCTTCTCATTATTCTAACACTTGATATAAAGATACCTAACCCAAAACAGACATAAGTATAAATTTTTAATAAATATAGCACAGGTAAAAGGTGTTAAGACTTACATGGAAAAAAATTCACAATGTTGATGCCCAACTTATCTCTAGTAACAAGCTCCAAGATATCATTTTTCAGTATTGATACATTTATTGCACTCCCAAAAACATGAGCTTCTATTGGAAACACATAATGATCAGACAAAAAATAAATAATAAAATAGAAACATTTGTCTTGGTTGTTTTCTATATTGTATTTCATTACCATTGAAGTATTCCTAAAAAAAATAAATAGAAAAATATAATAGTTTTCAAAGGCTAAAAAACCATTAATAAAATAATAAAATAGAAGATATAACATACATTTAACTATGTTAATGAGCCACAGATGTCTGGATGGAAAAATTAAAAAATGGATGATACTATGTCCAACTATCATCACCTCATCTATATTTAATGCTACTCGAGCTGATATATCTATAATATCTTGTGATGTGACCGTATGATGCTCTTTCTCTAATAGTTGATGATTAACTGTATCTCCTATACAATATACTAGCCCATATATAGCTATATGATGTTGAGGATCATCAACATATGACTCTTAATAGTTAGGAATCTAGGGAGGAGGATTAGGATAAAAAATGGGGTCTGTATGCGGAGGTGGGGGAGTGGGAGCTACTAGTAGCGGTGGAGGATAAATAATGAGGTCTGCAAGGGGAGGTGGAGGAGTGAGAGCTGCAGTCTGAAATTGTCTTTGAATGTCTGAAAACATAGACTTTACTGATTCTCTAATCTTTTCCTCCATCATATTAACACCCCAAGTTTCCATGGTACACTTGTCTTTCAATAATACAATAGTGTGTGTTGTATGCAACTACGAGTTCTAACACACACCAAAACCAATAAACTAGCCATTATGAATTGTAATACCCCATTTTTGAAATTTAAAAAATTTTATCATTCAAAATGGACTTCATTTCTGGATTCGGAATATCGAAATTATCTTAGGGTGAATTTTTGGTATTTTTCTAAAAAATTTCAATTTTTGATGAATAGTGAAAAACACCAAGTTATAGTTTAAAACAATATTTTTATTTAAATAATAAATTATTTATTTAAATTTATTTTAGGTCAAAATAGGTAAATAATACCAATATATGTTCAATTTTATTCATTGGAGTCTATTTATAATAATTTTAGACATATAAAAAGTTTATTCAACTTTTTACCATCTTTTACCCACCTACTAGGAGCATTTTACAATTTACATAAAACATAATTTTACGAATTCTCGGAGATTAATTTCAAAAATATGAGATACAGTTTTGATATCAGTATGAAAAATGTGGTTCAATAAGATGAAAATATTTTTTTGGTGAATAGAAACTTTTTACTTTTATTTACAACGGTTAAAAGTAAATACTGTATTTAAGGCTACAAAGAATAATATTATTACCATAAAATATTTCTTAATTATATTGGATAAGTATAATTTTACAAAAAACAACCTTAAGAATTCAATATGAACCACTTTGGTCCAGTTGGATTAGATTATGGCACTTATTATTATTTTATTTAAAGAAGAGTTAAAAGAGTTAAAATAAATGTTTAATAACTAAACAATTTTTAATATTAGGGTATACATATGATATATTCGACTATAAATATTAATTATAAAGATAAGAAAATATCCTACATAATGGTATTTTATATATATTTTTTAGACATTGAATAATTTAATTTATTTATGAAACAATGATGATGCAGTAATTATTTAATCAATAAAATATTAAAATAATTTTCATTATAAATATCTAAATAAATGTAATTTGAGACATTTTATGAATTCCACTAATTTTATAGATTAATATGACATATTAGGGTAGGTAATTTGATTTTTTTTCAATATAATAATGCTGTTATGAATTTAGCGAAAACAAAATACCAAATAGTGTCAAAATTGACACAAAAACGTTTTTAAAAAAAAATATTATATTATTAATTGATATTATATTATTTAAAATCTACGGATTTTCCAAAATACATATACAATGATAGGTGTATCATTTATGATCCACTTTCTATTTTCTTGGATGTATACTGTTTGTTTATTAACCATATAATATTATAATACAATGAGACATGGTAAATGTCAAACTATTTAACTAAGAGTTAAATCAACATGATAAAGTTAGTATATTAACACAAACCTATCTTAATCCTATTATTTTGGTGGTTATCTACCCATACCCACCTTATACTTTAAATAATCCATTTTGGATCCATTAAAAACTAAAAATTATTTTATAATAAAATAATATTTCTTTCTTTTCCTAAGGTGCCCCTAACCCCTCTTATAAAAGGGCACTCCACCCCATCTCTAATTCACACCTTCAAAGAAAATTGGCTCAGTCAAAACCTACCCAAATACCCTATAAAATATATTAAATTCATCCTAGATGTGTTTATTTAGAATTAAATCCATCATAAGGAGCCGTTTTGATCAGATAAAACGGAATAACCCGAAGAAGAGGTAAATATTTCATCACCTGTTTCATTTTCCTTTCTTCTTACTCTTCCTTTTTCTTTGTTGTTTCTATTATAAAATTATAACTACATTATATTCTATATACATTTATGTTATTATAAATATGTTACACCCAAAATCATTATTCTATCCATCCTTTGAATGACATGTTACCATACGTGCGTATGTAAGGCTTACCATCTCCACGTCATGGTATAATTGTTATTCAATACATTATTATTTTTATGGGTATAATAATGATGTGTAATTGATGTAAATAATAAATATAACATGATAATGATTTTGTATATATGTTATATCATCAAATTATATATTATTTTAATATCAAATGAATGATATTGTCGCTCGTGCGTACATATGGATTACCGTCTCCACAAATGTGATGAGATTCATTCCCCATCGTATCCATTCAAGGGTAATTTTCATTAGATGATTAAAGATAATGTTTAAAGACATGATACCATTCTATATATGAATAAGATACATTTCATCCATAACAAATATGACTCTCATAAGAAATAATATTAAGGAAAATGAATCTGTTATCACTCGAAACAACAATAATACTATGATATTATTAACAAATTTTTTTAAAAGATTATATATGATATCATATTAATGTATATTATTTTTTTATAATTTAATAACAATTAATTCACCATTATACAGGTGTTCAAACTACCCTCGACCAAGTAAAATTACAAGGTAATGGTAAATTTCAAAATCTCTTTATTATCTGAGGTTGTTTTTACGTAAGTATCTTCTAGGAACACTTTAAGATCCACCTCCATGTTTTTTAAAAATATATTTCAAAACATTCATAATATTTTATAGACGATGGGTTAAAGTCATTTATACCCTTGTTTTACTTTTTATAAGATGTCTATAATGGAATCTTTCTGTAGTTTTCCAAACAAGGTCCTTTATAACCTTTTCGACAAAATTATGATAAGAATGTCTTTTTTTAACTTATATGATGGGTGTAGATATTTTCCGCCGTTATAACATCATCAAAGCTTCCAATAAAAGGTTATTAGAACATTTATAAAATAAATATTTTCTTTATAATTTTATGAATTTTAAATGATTTCAAAATAAAAAAGAGATACTTCTCTAAAAAATTATTTGATTCCATCTATGTCAACACCCTTTGATGGATTTTAATCTTATTTTAAGTTGATTTATTATGATACAAAACATCCATATTTTATTGAAGGTTTTGTGATATGTTTGACTGTGGATGTGTTATTTTTACACCATTTATGGTATATGGATAATGTAATGACATTTCGTATTCTAGTTTTAATACGAATGTTTATATTTAGTTTAATCTTTTTCATATGAGGAGTGCATTGGACTAAGTAGGTTATGGATGGAGCCTGCTATAAATTCTCGATGAATCATTAGATCTAATGAGACAATCTAGTGTCTTGGAAGAAGGCATTGATAGAATCTTATTTGTAGTATTGGAACAAGTCCTGGACTATGTGGTTAAGAATGTTTGGCATTATGCATTCCATAATTATGAAAATGGCTATTTATATTTCATGTGATTATTCTACTTGTTGAATATCCATGTGAGTAAGTAAATTTAATTATTTTATTTTTAACTTTTCAATATTGTACTGAAGTATATGTTTAAAAGTATTTTTTTAGTCTTATACATTGCCTTAAATGTTTATGCTTATTTATGAAAGATTCCGCTATATTGTTATCATTATTGAGCATATGATCTCACCCCTTTGAATGATTTATTTTTCACAGGATGGGAAGAAGTATATTATGACTGACATGTAGGGATAGTATATGGGATCTCAATGACGTCTATGGAAACAATGTTGTTTTATTTTTCAATTTTTTGATGTAATGTAATCCTTATGAATGTATCTAGTGCTTCCAAGGCTACTAAACTAATTAGTCTTTCAAGACATTATCTTCTGTGATCATTCCAATGTAATGTAATAATGCACCGACACTGGGTAACTAGGGACGGGGTGTTACGGTTGGTATCAGAGGAAGTTTAATACAAACCATGGAATCTAGATTTAGATAAACTCTGATTAGAGAACATTACAGTATGATAGACATTGAGAATTAGTATATCTGAACTTCCTAGAATTTTTTTATTGAAGAGATTTTGTAAGTTTTCCATGAAATATATCCCTGTCTGGATACGAGTAGATAGTGGTAGCTCTGGCATAGATGTACCAAGGGGTAAAACCTGAAAACACTACTTTGAGCTAGACTTGAACGGGAAGTGGTCCACGACAACGGGCCTTGCTGCACTATTGGTTATGACACTCCTAGGGGAGATGATTGGGATAATTTTTATTTTCATTACAAACCATCATGAAGGGATTATGAGTATATACTTCCTCAATTTTTTTTATGATTATGGATTACATCCATAAACTGTTTAATTTATTTTAAGTGTTTTACACGTTTGGATTTTTGTATTGCGATTCATAAACTAATCTTGTGTACGCTGTTATTTAGAAATAATGCTTATTATAAGGAATGGAAACCATATAAATGCACACACTCTATGTAGGGATTTTCCTACTACTAAAGATAATTATAGTGGAGCTAGTGATACAGATGGGGCTGATCATCTTATTACTATATTGGGACAACTCACTCAGTTTATGAATAATAACCTTACCCATATGGAGCACTTTGATCCCAGCGTGGAGGATCAATGTTATATCTCTTCATGACGCAACAACCACCAACATTCAATGAGGCTAAAAATCCACTAGTATCCGAGCAATAGATAAATTCCATAGAAAAAATATTCCACGCCTTGGGGAGTAGCGAAAGGGTAAAAGTTGTCATGATAGTTTACCACCTCACTGGAGATGCTGATCAATGGTGGTTATTGATTCAAAACACAATGGAAGATGATGAAGTATAAAATATGGAATAGAGGGAGTTTAAATAGATTTTATTAGAATAATACATTCCTCATGACCATCGAGCTGATATGGAAAGGCAATTTTTGTGTCTGAGGCAAAAGGATGATGAGAATGTTGCAACGTATGAATCTAACATTACAAGGTTAGAGAGTCATGCAGAAGATTATGTATGTAATCCAAGAAGTAATATTGATTGTTTTTTATGGGTTAAAACCATTTCTCCATAGATTATTAGTTTCAGAAGGATTCTCGTCATACAAAGATATTGTCTCATGTGCTATCAAGAGAGAAAATGAATTTTCTATGTCTTACAACTTTAAATAAAAGAAATTGGAGAAGTGATCTAATGAACACTATGGAAATGGAAATAAGGGGAATAAGGGAAATGTTGAATATCCATCCTGCAGTAAATTTGGGAAGAAACACCCTGGTACTTGCCTGAAGGGAATGGTAGTCTGTTACAATTGTGGTGAAAAAATACACCAAGCTCGTAATTTCAAGGGGAAGAAAGAGGATTTCGATGTTTAATGCTACAATTATAGAGAAAGGGGGCATTATGTGAATGAATTTCCAAAGTGAGAGGGAAGCTTACCTCATAAAAGGACAATAGTTCACGGCCAAGAATATGTTATCACTACAAGTGAGGTTGAGGCTCTAAAAGATGTGGTGTCAGGTAATTTAATGGCTTCCTCATGTTTAGGAAATGATTTATTTGATTCTGGATCATCCCATTATTTCATATCATTCTTGTTTTCTATGAAAATTAGATAATTCCAATTTTATTTAACAAGGGTGTTTTCTCTCAAAACTCTTAATGGAAGTATCATCGCAATAATGTTTTGTGAATCAGTTCTTATTAGAGCATATAAATGTTCCCTATCTATTGATCTCATCGCTATACCCATGATTGAATTTGATATAATCTTATTTATGGATTTTATTTCGGACTATGATGTGGATATTTATTGTAAGAAGAAGGAGGCTAAAATTTATGATTATGATGATAAAGAACACATTATCTTTAGAGAAGAAATGTAACCACTTGATTCTTATCTAGATCCACCCCCAGTAGCTCAACAAAATTCAATTATTCGGGAGGAAGAGAATGAAATAACTATGGGTGAGGAAAGGAATGTTAAAATAGTAGATGCACCTATTGTGAAATAATATGTTGAAGTGTTTCTAGAATATTTACATGGACATCCTCCAGAATGAGAAATTGAGTTTTCCATTGATTTAATTCCTGCTTCAAGGACCATATCGATGACCCCTTATAGAATGGCCACTCTGGAATTAGTGGCAGTAATGAAACAACTAGAGGAATTGAGTAATAAAGGATTTTTTCCCTAGTTTTTCTCCATGGATAGACCATTTCCTTTTTAATAATAAGAGTGATGGATCTATGACGTTGTGCATTGACTACAGGGAGACCAATGCTATAATGATAAAGAACAAGTATCCCCTATTTCGAATTGATGATTTATTCGACCAAAATCATAAATATCAATACTTTTCAAAAGTTGAGCTTCGATCTGGATATCACCAGTTGTGTGTAAAGAAGGAAGACATTCCAAAGACAACATTTCGAACCAGGTACGGGCATTATGAGTTTACAGTAATGCCTTTTGGATTGACTAATGCAACATCTGGTTTCATGGATCTAATGAACATAGTTTTCAAGAAATATATTGATGAACTTTTAGTGGTATTTATTGATGATATCTTGGTATACTCCAAATGCAACGAAGATCATGAAAACCACTTGAAAATTATCTTGAAGACTCCTTGAAGACATGAATTATATGTAATGTTTATAATGTTTAAATTATGGCTTCAGGAGATTTATTTTCTTGGCCATATTGTCATTATGGATGGAATCTCCAATGATCCTTCAAAGACCATGGAAATCCAAGAATGTCCAGCAACAACGAGTATAACTGAGGTACATAGTTTTATTGGTTTAGTAGGTTATTATCAGCATTTCATTTAGAATTTTGAAAGGTTGGAAAACCCATTAACAAAGCTCACACAAAAAGAGGTTAAATTTGTTTGGAAAAAAGAGTGAAAAATGTTGTGATGAACTGAAGACAAGATTAGTCAATGATCTTATATTGAATCTACCATTGGTGAATGATGGGTTTGTTATTTATAGTGATTCTCCAAAGAAAGGACTTGGTTGTGTACTCATACAAGAATGATAGGGTTATTTCCTATGCATCACGACAGCTAAAACTCATGAGAAAAACTATCTTACTCGTGATCTTGAGTTAGAAGCTGTAATATTTTCTTTGAAGACTTGGAGACACTATCTCTATGGGGGAAAAATGTGAGATACATACCGATCAAAATAGTTTGATGTATATTTTCTCACAAAAAGAACTCAAAATGAGGCAATGGAGAAGTCTTGAACTACTCAAGGATTATGACTCCACTATACACTACCACCCCGGGAAGGAAAATAAGATTATATATGATTTAAATAGAGAGGATCAAGGAGTTTTGAACAAGATAAGAGTTGAAAATGATTATATATACATGGATATAGTAATGATTGATATGGGAATAACCAAGGAAGGTGAAACATCAATGCCTTTTCAAATGGTAGCCAAAACAACTTTACTAAAAATGATAATGAGATCGCAGACCAGTGATGAAGAGTTTCAGAAGATGATTAATGTCGTGGATGATGGTAGATTGAGTGACTCTTTTATGAAGATGGAATTTTGATGTTTGGGAAGAGACTTCGGGTTCTCTATATGCCAGATCTAAAAAGGGAATTGTTGGATGGTGCTCATAGTTACAATATCTAAATACACCCTGGAAGCCACAAACTGTATATAGATTTGAAGGAAAATTTTTGGTGGCACAACATGAAGAGGGAGATTGTTGATTTAGTGTCAAGATGTATGGTTTTTCAATAAGAGAAAGCTGGAAGGAAATGGCCTGGAGGAGTCTTGAAACCTCTTCCCATACTAGAGTGGAAATGGGATAATATTATGATAGACTTTGTCCTGATAATACCAAAGACTCCTAGAAGAAATGATGCAATATGGGTCATTTTTTATCGTCTTATCAAGTCAGCACATTTTCTTTCTCGAAGATATTATTTACCACTTGAACGTCTAGTAAGGCTATAAATTAGTTAAGTTGTGAGACTTCATGGAGCACCCACGTCGATTGTTTTTGATTGTGATCTATATTTTACATCAAGATTATGGAAAAGAATTAAGAAAGCCCTGGATACTGAACTTCCTTTGAGCACTACCTACCACCCTCATACTAATGGACAATTAGAATGGAAAATTCAATCCTTTGAAGACATGTTGAGATCTACTCACTTGACTTTCATGGTATATGGGATGAATATTTACCTCTTGTAAAATTTTTCTATAATAATAGATTCCATTAAAATATTCAGATGGCACCATATGAAGCTTTATATGGAAAGAGATTCCACCCACCAACCTGTTGGGATGATGTTGGTGAAAGAAAACTTGTAGGCCTAGAACTTGTGGAGGAAACGATGGAAATGGTGAAGGTAATCCAAACCCACATCAAAGCAGCTCAAAGTAGGAGGAATAGATATGTTGATATCCAAAGGATGGATTTGGAATTAAGGAATGAGATCATGTCATCATGAAAGTATCTCCATGGAAGTGTGTTATATGTTTCGGTAAGAAGGGTAAATTGAGTCCCAGGTACATCAGACCTTTCGAAATTCTATGACGAATTGAGGTTGTAGAATACCGTTTAACAATGCCGCCAAGTCTCTTCAAAGATCACATTGCCTTCCAAGTATCTCTCTTGAGAAAATAAATGCCTGACCCAACACATATACCCACCTATGAGAAATTAGAACAAGAACCCAATCTATTTTATTGCAAATATCTTGTCAAGGTTTTTGATACAAGATAACAAGTGTTGAGAAACTGGACGACTCATCTGATAAAAGTTCTATGGAGAAACCATAAGATGGAAGAGGCAACATGGTAACCTGAGGAACATATGATGAAGAACCACACGAGTCTTTTTACCCAGCAATACTCTATAAATTTTGAGGAAAAAATTATTTGATGGAGGGGAGAATGTAACATTCCAAGCATCCACAGTACACTTCTCTTTAAATAATACAATAGCGTGTGTTGTACGTAACTAAAAGTTCTAACACACACCATAACCAATCAAACTAGCCGTTATGAATATTAATATAAATTTTATGAAGTTTTATAAATATTATCTTTTTAAATGGACTTCATTTTCGGTTCTGTAATATTGAAATTATCTTAGGGTGAATTTCTGGTATTTTCTGAAAACACTCAATTTTTTGATGATTAGTGAAAATTGATGAGTTATAGTTTCAAACTGAATTTTTATTTAAAAATTATTTATTTTATTTAAATTTATTTTAGGTCAATATAGATACATAATACCTATATATGTTAAATGTAATTCATTGGATTTAGTTTATAATAATTATATATATATAAAAATTTTACTGAACTTTTTACCGTCTTTTACCCACATGCTAGGAGCAATTGCAAATTTACATAAAAAATGATTTTTCCACTTCTGTGAGTTGAATTTATAAAATACGAGATACACGGTTGATATCATTATAAAAAATGTGGTTTAATAAGATGAAAATAATTATTGTTGAATAGTAACTTTTTACATATATGTACCATGGTTAAATGTAAATAGGGTATTTAAGGGTAAAATTGATATTATTATTACACTAACACATGTACTAATTATATTGGATAACTTAATTAGAAAAAAAACAACCTTAGGAATAAAACATGAACCTATTTGGTCCGCATGGATTAGATTAGGAAAATTATTATTATTTTATTTAATGAAGAGTTAAAAGAGATAAAATCAATGTAAAATAACAAAAACATTTTAAATATAGGGTTATAAATAAAATAAATTCAACAATAAACATTCATTAGAAAGATAAAAATATTTCATAAATAATGGAATTTTATTTATAAAATTTATACATTAAATAATTAAATTTTTTTAGGACACAATGATGATGTAGTAATTACCTAATTAATAAAATATTAAAATAATTGATACAATAAATATCCAAATAAATGTAATTTGAGAGTATTTATGAATTAAACTAATTTTCTAGGTTATTATGGAATATTAGGGTTAGTTAGATGAATTTTTTTCGATGTAATAATGCGGTTATGAATTTAGAAAAAACAAAATACCAAATAGTATCAAAATTGACATAAAACAGTTTTTAAAACAAATGTGATATTATTAATTGATATTATATCCCTAAAAATATAAAGTTCTGCAAAAATACTAATATAATTATAGGTGATTAATTAATGATCCACTTGAGGTTATCTTGGAGGTATATAGTATGTTTATTAACCATATAATATAAAAATAAAAAGTAACATGGTAAATGTAAAACTATTTAACTAAGAGTTGAATCTAAAAGATAAAGTTAATATAGTGACCCAAACCTATCTAAAACCTATTTTTTGAGTGGTTTTTGACCCATCCATTCCTTATATTTTAAGTAATTCATTTTTGGGCCATTAGAAACCGAAAATGAATTTATTATAGAATAACATTTCATGCTTTTTCTAAGGTTCCCCTCACCCCTCTTATAAAAGGGCACTCACCCTTCTCTCTTATTAACATATTCAAATCCATTTTCTTCAGCCAAAACCTACACAACATCACTCTAAAATGTCCTCACATAATCCTAGAGGCCTTCATTTCATCATAAATCCTTTCTATGGAGACCTTTTGATCAAATCAAAAGGAATAACCCGAAGAATAGGTAAATATTTCATCACCTCTTTCATGTTCCTTTCTTCTTCCACTTCATTTTTCATTTTTGTTTCCATTATAAAATATTAAATCCAGTATCTTATGTATACTGTTATTTCATTATATATATGGTACATACAAATTCATTATTCTATCGATTCTTTGAATGAATTGTCAACATACATGCATACATTCGGCTTACCGTCTCCACGTCGTGGTATAATTGTTATTCAATACATTATTAATTGAATTGGTATAATAATGATGTGTAATTTATTTAAATAATAAATATAACATGATAATGATTCGTTATATATGATATAACATCCAATTATATATTATTTTAATATCAAAATAATGATATTGTTGCTCGTGCGTACGTACAGATTAACGTCTCACCGAACGCGATGAGATTCAATCCCCTTCGTATCCATTCAAGAATAATTTTCATTAGATGAATAAAAATAATGTTTAAAGTCTTGATATCATTCTGGATATGAATTATATACATCCCATCCATAACAAATATGACTCACATAACAATTAATATAAAGGAAAATGAATTTGTTAACACCCAAAACAACGATAATACTAAGATATTATTCACAAAGAAATGTTAAAAGATTATTGATGATATAATATTAATGTATATGATTTTTTTATTATTTAATAAAAATTATTTCACCATTATATAGGAGGTTAACCTACCCTCGACCAATGTAAAGTATAAGTTAATGGTTAATTTCACAATATCTTTATTATCTGAGGTTGTTTTTACGTAAGGATTTTCCGTGACCTCTTTATCATCCACATCCATGTTTATTAAAAATATATTTCAAAACATTCACACTATTTTATAGACTATGGGTTAAAGTTATTAATACCCTTGTTTTAATTTTTATAAGATGTTTATAATGGAACCATTTCGTTGTTTTCCAAACAAGGTCTTTTATAACCATTTTGATAAAATTAAGGTAAGAATGTCTTTTTTAACTTATACGGAGGGTGCGGCTATTTTCTGCTGTTATAATATCATCTAATCCTCCCTTACAAGCTTATAATAATATTTCCAAAATAAATTTTGTGAAGTTGATTTCATCTATGTCAACATCATTTTATGGATTTTAAGATTTTTTGAATTTGATTTATTATGATACGAAAAAATCTATATTGTATATAATATATTGTGATATGTTTGACTGTGGGAGATTTATTTTTACACCATTTATGGTTTATGGATAACGTATTGACATTTCTTATACTGGTTTTAATACGAATGTTTATGTTGTGTTTAAACCATTTCATATTTGAAATGTATTGGACTTAGTAAGTGATTGGTGGAGCCTGCTATAGCGCCTCGATGCATCATAAGGTACCATGAGACAAAATAGTGTCTTGGCACAAGGCTTTGAAAAAATATTATATGTAGTCTTGGCACAAGGCCTTGACTATGTGGTTACAAATTTCTGGAATTATGCATTCCATCATTATGAAAGTGGCTATTGATATTTCATATGATTATTCGACTAGTTGAATATCCATGTGAATAAGTAAATGGAATTATTTGATTTTTATATCTTCCATAATATTCTGAAGTTCAAGTTAAAAAGGATTTCGTTTTAGCCTTATGCATTACCTTAAATGTTTATGCCTATTTATGAAAGTTTCCCCTATATTATTATCCCACCTGAGCATCTGAGCTCACCCCTTTCAATGTTTTATTTGTCCCAGGATGCGAAGAAGTATATTGTGACTGACTTGCATGGATAGTCTATGAGATCTTATTGTTACATATGGAACCAATGTAGTCATAGTATTCCATTTCGTAATGTAATGTAAACCATATAAAAGAATCTTGTACTTCCAAGGTTACAAAACTAATCGATCATTCGAGACTTGATCTTTTGTGATCATGCCAATGTTATGTAATAATGAACCGAATTTGGGTAACTGGGGTCAGGGAATTACAATGGTTTAATTAATATTAAGAAATTCGTCCACTAAGGATTCTATTTTTTTTATAAACACCCTCAATATAAGAAGTTGAAGAATGCGGAGAATCATTTCATACTGATACACCCGTCGAATATCCTCGAACCCGACCAAGATGTTCAAGAATTCTCAATGTTGTAGATAATATATATTGCCTCCCAGCAGTTGTAATTGACCCCTATGAGCACTGCTCCCCATGAAAATCTTGTATTAATTAATTGAACATTTTTTTAAAGATTCTAATTATATAAATAATATAGTTAACTAAAATAAATAAAATAAATATCTTACAATCCTCTCGACTATGATTCTCAAATCATCAGAAAGATATTTCACCTTTTTTTACATTAGATCTATCTTCCATTTTTAATATCTTGATAGAGGGGATTGAGGGGAAACCACTCCAGGGCATGAAGACTCAGCTCTGAGTTTCTGTAAATTTTCTGCCATTATTTTTTCTTCCAATAATGTATTACCTCCCAGAGATAAGCTATTAGGCTATACATTTATGGATTAGATATCATGATGAGATGTCCTTGTTTTCTATAATTTAAGAATAATATATCCTTAACAAACATTAATAATATCATTTATATATGAAAAATTATAAATGTTTACATTTCCCTTACCATAAATGAATCTTTTCTTCACAGTCACCAAACTGTGTCCATCTCCTTTCACTTATGAAAGGATATATATGACATGGATTGTCATGATTCCCATGATGAAAAATGAAGTCAATTGTGAGGATTGATTTGAAATACCTCCATCTCTTATTTTCCATCGATATGAATTTCATCCTATCTCCTACAATGTCAGGAATATCAAATTTTACCCGATAAAGAAATTATAAAACATATTATAGTAGAAATGTTTCATGAATAAGAAAACAATAGAAAAATATCTTAGCATAATAATCTCCCACAACTGATATATTATCGCTTTGTCCAAACTTCTCCAATCATCATGCAAAATTATTACTTTTCTCTTACTCTGAGTTGATAGAAAACGCTTAATGTCTTTTGCATTTGGACGTCTAGTAATATCATTCTCATCAAACTCAATGAGTATCCTCTGGACCTTTATAGGAGCAAGTGATAATTTTTTTAAATGTGTGAACCCATATTTACCAAATCATGAACTCAGCTGTGTCATTATGGTATAACATGAAAAAGATTAGGGAACATCAAGATAAGAATCTGAAAGTTCTTACCCAGATGTATTATAATAATGCTAATCTCCCGAATTATGTGGCTAATAAACTGATTGATATGGCATTATCCTTCAAATAAAAAACAAAAAAACATTATTTCCCAAGTATACAAATTCAAATACTACAATACTAATGTAAAACGGAAATGGAAAATTGAACTAAGTTACATAAAACTAAACATGGTTGATCTGGTAAGCATGTTAAACAATGGTATACATTTTAAACTATGGTAAAACTAGTTGTTTAATTTTAATTCAACAAAATCAATAAATATATAAGTCACATAAGGGTAACATATGGTAAACTATGGTAAACATGGTAAAATGGTAAACATGGAAAAAATGGTAATCATGGTAAATATGGTAGACATGGTAAATATGGTAAACATGGTAGACAAGTTATACATGGTAAAGATGGTAAACATGGTAAACATGATAATGAAATTATAATTCAACAAAAATAATAGATATACAATTTACGTAATGGTAAACATGATAAACTAATCTAATCCAAAATAAAATGAATAAAAACTTCTATTTATTTGTTTTAATATGATTTTTAATAAAGAAAAAAATTATAATATCTTACATTTTATGAAAATAATAAATGTAAACAAGAAATAAACATATGTTACCAGTAATATTTGGAATGTATAAATGGATTGTTTTCCTAAATTCCTTCTTCATGATAATTCCTTATAGAACAAACCATGTCTTCAACATGCTCATCATTATGTTCTGCTAATCATTCCATGGAAGTAGGGATCTCCCATAAATAAGTATCTTCATCATGTTGATCCTCACCAACATATTGTTTTTATCTTGTAAAACATTAGACCAATGCATATCTAATTGATCAACTATAGGGAAAATCTATTTTTTATGTTTTTCCATTATAAAAAAATCTGTTGTATCGTCCAATCTATTTAGATTAATAAGTGTCATTCCAAATTCTTCGTGAATGACACTATTTTTAGTGATAAACCATTTTCAGTCAAAATCTGGAACATTAATTTTAAATTAAACATCCTCCCATATTTCTTTAATGTCTCCAAAATATAAAGATGATGCAGAAATTGGGTTTTGTAATTAGAACTCAAAAAATGCATAGCTTCTACAAACACAAATACACCTCTATTTTGAACAACACTTCTATTGTCCTAAGATTTTGTATGAAATGTATAGCCATTAATGTCATAACCGTACCATGTTATCACATTTAAACATGGAGCACCCACTAACTATCATAATTTCTCTAATACATCTGATCTACTATACAAGGTCTTTTTAGACCATGATAAAAATGTATTGTTCTTCTCATTCAAAAACCACATTTCTTTCTTCATTGGATGAATTTGTTTCTACACATTAATATGAAATGTGATATATTGGTGAGCATCTTTTATGTTATTCACGATGTATAATACTAACTTCTTCCTCTATTCATGAGACAATGATTTGACTTTCATGCCGCAAATCATCTTTCCCTCATTATTAACTCGTTCATGGCGAGATGTAGGCTAACCTTTGTGCTCTTACTGAGCCATCTAGATCATACAAAACTCCACAACATCCCAAGAAATAGTATTTTAAATAGTGGAGGATTCATGTTGATATGGATTCGTAACATATCCCTTCAATATTTTCATATACTTATAAAAATGATACATCCAACAAAGATATACAGGTCCACAATGCATTATATCTCAAACCAGATGAATCATTAAATGCACCATTATATAAAAAAAAGATGGAAGAAAATACATTTATAGTTGACAAAGTATAGAAATAGAATCATTTTCTAAAATTTAAAAATAATACAAATCAATTAATTTATTACCAATTTAATTGAAAAAATAACACAACTTCATTATAGAATTTCTCACAGAGATGGCCAATATTCAACAAAATACAACTTGTAGTAGTTGATGCATCATGACATGACAATCGTGATATTTCATATCTATCAAATTCAAATCCTTCTTAGAGACAATGTTTCTTACAATTGAATAATAACCATGAATATCATTGATATCATGAAGACAATGAAAAAAGATAATTATCTACTTCTTGGATAATTTATGAGAAGCCGGTGGAAGAAATGTCCGTCTTACATTAGGTGTGGGAGCTAACTCCAAACGTATTACCATTAATAGTAAGTATAATCTTGCATTCAACCCATCTTTTGTGTTTCCTTTAATGTCAAGAAATGTTTCAATCATACTCTCATAGATATTCTTCTCCACTTGCATGAAATCAGTATTATGTTTCAATTCATGGTTTGTCCAATATGGTTGCTCAAAAAATATTGACCTTTTCTTCCAAATATGTCTATCATTACCAGATTTCAGTGTCTTTCCTAATGTCAAATAATTATTTTCCACCTTCTCAGAATACTCATCAGGGGATAAATGTTTTGGAGAAATATCTAATTCTCGTGTTCCATTGAATGCCTTTGTTAGTCTTCTATAATAGTGATCCATAATCAAAAACTTTAGATTACCCATGTACATTGTTTTCCTCCCATGATGAAATTGACAATATGAACTCTATTATTCGCAATTTGGAGTTGCATTATGTCACATAACACTATATCCAGAAAAATTTCCATATGCCGGGAATACATTTATATTGAACATAATATCTCCATGCAGTTTAGAATATTATATTTTTTAAGAATGATACACCCTAATACCATCCTTCCATAAAATATTCAAACATCAATCAATGGAGTCAAGAAAAAATCAATATCATTTCTGGTTTCTTCAAACTAGAGACTGTTATACTCAACATGACATATTTTTTCTTTATAGAAACATCAAGAGAGAGGTTTTAAATTACCAATAAAATAGGCCATGAACTATGTGTGATACTGAGGGTTTGGTGTGGATTCATTTTATCTGTGCACAACCCTAGTATGGTATTTCTAATTTCATTTCTCAATGAATGATACTGCTTATCAATTTTCTTCCATTGTGGAAAATCAGCTGGATAAAAAATTTTCCATCCCATATCTTCTCATCAGCATGCCATCTTAACCTTGAGTCATCATATGAATTAGAAAATAAACTTTTCAAATGACGATTTATATGAATATACCATAACAACATGGAAGAGATCATTGTAATCTCTACACCAGCTAGTGATTTTTCATTCATATTATACCTTAATGTCCCACATTTAAGACACTCTGACAGAAATTCTTATTCCTTCAGATTTATCATATAGTTATGCAGATAGGCATGAACTTTCTTCTATCCCAATCCGATAGGGCCTAAAATTTTCTTGTCCTTATAATTCAAATCTTGTAGATCGTTGTCTTTTAGAAGAATGTCTTTCAACAATTGTAGCTTCTCTATAAAACTTCTGTCACTCTATACATGTTTCTACTTCAGGTTAATCAATCATAACACCACTGACAATACTGTAAAATTCATAAAACCCAGATACAAATGGTTTTCAGCATCACCATATAGATGTGCAACTATCGGTTCTATCATAATTTGTTCTGCTGAAATATCACAGATCATTTGTTTAATTCCTTCAGAGATACCACCTTGAAAATCATCATCCTCAGTAGATCTGACATTCTGTCCAGTATCACCTTGCCAAATCCATGGGCTATAACTCAGATTAAGACTAGGACAAATTTATGATCTTTCATCTCTCTACTTTTCAACTTATTCATATTCAAACATTTCATGCATCAGCAGAATAAAATTTCACTACATAGAACATTTCATTTAGGAAATTTAAAAAGGGAATCAATAGCTTCATCATATTCATTACTCATTCGATGTTTCATAACCCAAAATTGACTCATTATTACCTATAGAAAATATAAAAATTATAGATCTTGTTAAGATAAGACAAATATATATTTATATGAAAAATAATATATTGAAATATAAAACAAATCTATGTATATGTGAAAAAAAATATGCATTAAAATAATTTTAAAAATAAAATATAGTTGGATATAGCAGTTTTAAATTCATCTTCGATCCTTTCATCTTAAGGTACACAAAGAATACATCATGATGTAACTGTATACAAAATTCACCCACCCGTAAAAAATAAATATGAATTGTAAATATTAAAATATGTACACATTCACTTCTACAAATTTAAAACATCCCAATGATTTGAAACCATTTAGATATCCCCTAAAACCATTGGGATAGAATACCCAAACAGTTTCACACATCATTGGAATGATGGTCATTTCCATAGCCCCTATACCAATAATTATACTAGAAGCATTGGTATAGACTACATAAAGTTAAAATATTCCAATGGTTTCAAGGAAACTCTAGGGATATATATATATATATATATATATATATAAAGGGGTGTCCAAGGGGTTTGGGGGATATCCAGGGGTGGTGGGGGATTTCCAATGGGGTAAGGACTGTCCACGGGGATAGGGGTTGTCCAGGGTGTCTTAGGGGGTAGGTGGTGTCCAGGGGGTAGGGGTTGTACCTATGTGTTTCATTTAAATAAAAGATTAATTTGTTGCTAGTTGGAATATAGGAAAATAAACACAGATTTTCTAAAAAATAATATTCAAGAAAACATTTAAATCCAATCATTCAATTATACCAAAGAGGCACATGACAATTAGTGAGCAGAATCTATAATGACATAATGAGCGCAATGGGTAAGCAGAATTCATGTAATCACACCAGATGAAGCACCTAGATTATCATCCACAAATAAAATAGTTTTAGAGAACATGGAAATACCTATGAGCATAGGGGAAAATATAGAACATATTGTAACCTATTCTATCATTTTAGCATGCCTGATGCAATCAATCATCCCTAACGCACGAGAGGAACCATCCCCAAATAAGAGCATGTTTATGAAATGGGTCAATTATCCAGAGCATAATCATAAACTACTGCAACAAGCACTATCAGACAATACACTGTCAATTCTATGTTTCCATGTTATGTCTAAAATGGGGGTCATCTTAGGAGTATCAAACAATTAATGGGGGATATGGTAAAAAATACATTTTTTATAGAACTCAGGAACTCCTCATGGTTAGACTGCACCCCTTGGACACCCACACCCACAAAACAGCACCCCAACCCCCTATGCCCACCCCCAACCCCCTGGACACCCCTACCCGCTAGATACACCTACCCCCTTGGACAACCCACTCACCCCCTGGACACCACCCCCACCACTGAACACCCCAACTTCCTCGGGACACCACCCCCACCGCCTACACACTTTGACACCTCCCGAGACACCCCCACCCCCTAGATAGCCACCACCTCCCTCGACACCACCCCACCCACTGGACAACCCTAGCCTATTGGAAAGTCCCTCACCCCCTAGACACCACCCCACCCCCATGGACACCCCCTGGACACCACCAAACCTTGGACATCCCCCACCGCTTTAGATTGTCCCCTCCCTACCCCTAGATTTCCCCCTACACTCTAGACAGCCAACACCCCCTGGAAAGCCCCCATCCCTTTGAATAGCCCCCCATGCACACCCCCACACCTAGACACCCCTACACCGTTGGACAGTGCACTCTCCAACCTGGACCCCACCCCCCAGTAACCCTGGCACCCCTACCCCCTTGGACAGCCCCTCATCCTCGTGGACACCAAACCCAAGCCCTTGGACACCCCCTAGACACCGCCACCCACATGGACAGACCCCCCAACCCTCTGGGCATCCCCTCACCCACCACTAGGACAACAACCCAACCCTCATGATACCCCCACCCCCTGAACATCCCCCATCCCTCTAGAAAGCCCCCACCCCAATGGAAACCCCCACCCCCTTGACACGCCTACCCCCTTAGACACCTCACTCCCCCCCTGGACACCATCCCCCACCCCCTAGACACCCCTACCCCATGGACAACCCCCTACCCTTGAACACCAACCCCACCCCCTTTGACACACCCAACCCCCATGGATAGCACCCACACCACCCTGGACACGACCCCCACCAAAATTGACATCCCATGGACACCCCCAATCCACTAGACATCCGCCCCAACCCCCTAGTCACCCCCACTAACTTGCACAACCCCCCACCCCCTTGGAAACCCCCTGTACGTGCACACACAAATGATAGAACACAAAATAGTCGTAGACATTCATGATATCACTTCCATAGGTTTATTTTACAAAAAAAATTTATAATGGAATAAATGAACACTATTAAAATTACCATTATAGCAAGAACAATGAAAAATAACTTCTAAAAAAATTTAGGGTATCGCAGAAAATAAAAACTCAAACCGGGCTGTGTGAGGCTTACATGAGTTTTGCGAGTCGACATAATAGATCAGATGCTAAAAATTATGAAAAATGATGTTGGAAAATCAATGATAGAGGGAATGACTTCGAATAATAGTTTCTAGGATTTATATGCAAGAGAGATGAGTCGTGGTTCACCCAATCGAATAAAACAGAATGACTGAATACAGGGTGCGATAAATCATTTAAAAGATTTATCACATCATTTATTTAATTAATGGTGTGGTAAACTATCTTTTAATTTTTATAGCATCGGTTATTTAATAAATGACGTAGAAAACAATTTATCATGTCAGTTCGTTTGATAACCAACGTGATAAATTACCAATTTTAGCTTCATCAGGTCAGTTATTGTATAACCGACGTGATAAAGCGCCAAGATTTGATATATCACATCGGTTATAAAATAACTGCGGTGATAAAGCTAATATCAGTTCTTATTACATTGGTTATAAAAAATCAGACGTAAAAAAAATTGATTCCCACTGATTTATCACGTCTGTTATAAAATAAATGACATGATAAATCGATCTTTTCAGCTTTGCTCGTCAGTTATATAGAACCAACCTGAAAAATATGGACGTGTTAAATGTTTTTTCCACTGGGGATACATGATTCTAATCAAGGAATTAGGGGTATTTACAAAATAACCTCAAGACTAGATGTTCATTAAATATATTCCTTAATTTCTAATCAACAACATTGTACAATCCTCCAGAATAAATACTTGACGTAGAAGAAATCATTAAGGAAAAAATATTTATTCCATATATTCAAGATTGATGTATGTATACAAATAAACATGGGGAAAAAATAATTTCCATTAAATAGTACTTTTATAAAACATTAATCCATGTATAGATGGTTTGGTTTCACTATTTAACAAACAATACGCCAACCCTGTGAGTAATACTCCCTCTATAAGGATCATTCATGGGTTGGTATAATTTTTTTTGAAACTATTAATTGAATGTGTTTTTAAAATTATTATATGTTTCATTATTTTTTAGTTTAAGACACATGGTTTGATAAATAATTCTCATGAATATTCATCCACCACGTGTTCCGGTAAAACATGATAAATTATTTCATGGATGAACAAATTTTTTTGGCAAAATCAAACACAAAATTTGAACATTTTAATGTGTCTCTAAACTACTCTAAAACCAAAAAGAAAATCGAAAAACAAAACCCAAAAAATGAATATAAAAAATTTGAATATATGGTGAAATTAACAAAAAAACCTAAAAACACAAGGTCATTTTAATCGCCCCCTATAAAGACCAATAATCTCTCAAAAGAATATCTGGGATTAATTCTTTTATAAATCAACCCATATAGACTAAATATATAACACCCATTCAAAAATATTCGTCATAAATAATTTAATATTTCTATATTATCCAAATAATAATAATTTCATTCCCCTAAAATGTCTTCCAAATCTATTCTAAAATCTACAATGAGCATTCTATATATATTTCATCAAGATCTAACTCATCATCAATGTTGTTTATTCCTTGTGTAGTACCAGACATGTATGTCCATAAAGGAGGAATATGAAACTAATCATTCATACCACACTAATAAATATTATATGATATATTGTAAGTCATAGTTCACATGTGATTTTAAAATTCAATATGTGTAATGAATAATGGTGTTATTATTCCATTTATAATGAAACAATGTCTTCCCAGTAGAGGAAAACCCAATATAAATACTCTATCATGATTACCAAACTATAAGTTTTCTATACTATAGTTGACATACATTTTTATTTTTATTTTATTTTTGGTCAACTATTTTCTGATCAGATTCACTCTTCCATGGGTCTCATATACCATGACCATTCCCACAATATGTGATTTACCTTCTTCATTGAAACAAAGAAGTGAATGGCATGGTAGGACATAGATAGCCCAAAAGGTTCCACTTGAATAGATATCCAAAAAAATTAATTAATATGAATAAAAAATATTTACGGATGATCATCCCATGTGTCATTTAAATATTGTATGTTTTCCCATATCTTTTCTTCAAATATTCGTATCATCCTCCCGAATTCAACATTGATCTATAGATGATATGTTGTACTTATATTTAGCTGAGTACCTAAATTCATATACAAGACCTATGAAAATCATGGTGTAAAGCATGAATCACTCTATGATAATATACTTTTATGAATTTCATTAGGGTATAAAATACCTTTTATATGAATTTTTGAAACAAATTTTTTGAGTTAGTCTCATTGATTGATAAGAAATGGTAATCTTTTACCAGATGATCAATTATCATCAAAACCACTACATGAATCCTCATAGTATATAGTAAACCTATCATTAAATCAATAATCACATAATTCCTCATATAAATTGACATTGGCAGTGGATGAATAAAGAAATGGTGTTTCAAATTCATTTCCTTTAACCTATGGTTTGTAAGGTATCTTAATACTAAACATGTGTCATCCTTATTTATACTAGGACACCAATTAACACTAGATACACTATTATCCTTGAATCGGGAGTGTATATCGTAATGTTTTACCAATATGATTCTATAATACTTGTATCCCATTAATTTAAATAAAATTTTCCCACCCATTGTATCGCCCAGGGAAAAAAATAAACTCCCAAAAATCATTCACACATTATTGCACACATGGGATCAGACTCTTGGTTCACATTCAACCAGTCCATATAGTATGGGGTGACAGAAAAAGGTATAAAAATAAAGAATCCATTATCCTTAAATACAACCACTATAACATCATTAATCAAATTTCTTCATACTGTATTTCTCTGATGAATGATACTCTCTAAGATCCATTGTCTCTGGGGTATTCCTGATAAGAAATACTACACCGAAATTACCGTTCCCTTTAGTATGAGCCATCTCATAGTAATATTTCACAAATAAATATACCCAATTCCTCCATTTTAAATTTAGATCTAATTGATAGATTTTACAGGTGAGTCTCATGTGTTATGTGTAAACAACACACCCTTCACTAATGATATAATCTATCGAACACATTAGAGTGTTGACTACAAATTCAAACTCTTTATCGTGTGTTGGAAAATTATACTCATTGGGTCATAGTTGACATGAACCCTAAGTAACTTAAATTTCAATATACACTAGTAAAACTACAAACCCAATACAAGAACCATCATTGTACACTGTGTATATAATCCTTTTTTCTAGAAGAAATAATACATGAGCTATCATAAACCTTCTCTTCCTCTCCTGAAATGCTTCATCATATCCATTATTCCATATACACAAAACACCATTCCTAGTTAGACTTAAGATCAGTTATTTTATTTATTTGAAACACTTTATAAATAATCGACATTATATAGCTAACCCAAGGGAACTCAAGATCTCAAAAAAATTGAGGGTGAGCATAAGACACTATTACTTTCAACTTATATAGGTATATAGAATTTTTTTTGGAGGTCAATTTCAAGGAAATGTACCAATTAGATCCAATAGTTACACTTAGAAATATTTGAATAATGTCCATGAACATATATTGTACTCAATATGATCTCAATTCATCTGAAATCAACTAAAATATCCATGGATATATAACCATATATTAAATGAAGGACCTCAAAAAAGAGATGGTAAATAAGTCGAATATCTTTCTAATAATATCCATGAAAATTTATGGGAAATTTTTAAACTCATAAATTATATTGATCAAATCATAGAGGTTTCATCTACTCATGAACAAAAATTTTAAAATATCCCCCAATATGACAAACAATCAATGTTATCCCATAAAAAGATCTCATAGGGGAACCACCAAGCTCCTCAGAATTGATCAAGGAGATTATATATTATAAATATAGTAGTATACCACCATCCTCTTTCTTAGAATGAATCATGGGATCCTACAATAAATATGTGTTCCATCATGAGAAACACATCATCTCTAATCCCTCATGTAGAATCATGAGGTGTCTCATCATAGTCATATCTATTAGACTAAGATTAATTGAAATAAGTTTCTTTCCTGAAATAAATTGTACATGAGACTGTAAACCTCAGTGGGGTAGTATACATGAGAATTAATCTATAAATACATCATAGTAGAGATTATAAAAATAATAAAATGAATAGTTTATCACATATATATCCATTTCAATAGTTATTCATACAACCTAGGTAAGGACAGAACAAATAAAAATCAAATATTTTCCAACTATAATGGATTAAGCATCCCACTAATTGGTTATCACATAATTCTCTCCCATAGTTTAAATAATGGATATTATCCTACAATAAAACTCTACGTGAGAAAAAAAAGTATGTCATCGAGTACAACCCAATTATCATATAATGTATAATATTATGTAGATCACAAAATCCTAAAAAATCTCATAACCAGAAATAACTATTAGATAGTTGTACATCTATAGTGTTGATCCATAATATTCCACTATGGTCTTTTGAGAGAAATAATAAATTATGGAATATTTATTGGTTGGTCATGACCAACAAAAACATGAGATGATATAGATAAATTTGAATAGATAGTATCAATCAATGATATTGAAAGAGGTGAGGTGATTAATACCATATATAAAATGATTGATCTAACCCTCAAGAGTAATTCAAAATATATTCTATCACATACCTTCTTCCTACCATACCTACATAACACTGACCTTGTGGTGCATGCCCCACATGAGTCAATGTCCATTAATTAGTGTGAACCAATTACTGAGGACCTCATCAATATGCATTGTCCATGGATCATGCATAAGATACAAGAATAAGGGAAACTAACCATAAATACAAATAGAAGTAATAATTGAAATTCTATATCATTTAACACTATAGACACGGCCACGAGGATTATAGGTAGAATATGTTGTGATGTTTGACCTTTAAATAGTTGAAACAATATATAAATCCACCTGAGGGGGATAAAGAATATATAATATGATCACCCAATATACAAATACTCCACTATACATCAATTATATTACTCTTAATACTGGTATAAAATAAACTCACCACAATAGTTGGAGGTCCACCCAACTGAGTATTGATTGAGGCAATAGGGCCAATCGAATGATCCTCCTCTTGGAACTTATAACAAAATAAGATCTTGATCAAAATCTATAGGCATTTAATTCGGATGAAACTCATACTATGTAATTCAATATCTATAAGAATTAATTTCTCAATCTTCATTTCCCTCACTTAATCATTTTCATAAAATAGTTGAGAAAAATGTATTAGATTAGTGAAAAAAGTTGAGTATAAAAATACAACCATGTATCCTTTAAAACAATCCATGAATTACTAATCATGGTTCATATTCATAAAATTTGAAATCATTTCCCCAAATATTAGGTTTTTGACAGAATTCCAAAAATATATATTAACACCTACCAAAATTTCCCATAAAGCCTAACTATCTCAAAGAGGCCCCCTTAAGAATAAATGATTCTTGATTGAACATTGGTCCAATGATGTCTCTACCTTATAGAAAATTTCATCAATTATGACTACACATTCCCCAAAAATAATATTTTGCCTAGTTCCCTAAATGGATGGGTGATGTGGGGGTTAAAAGATAGATTATTAGTGAACAATAATCATTTTTACTCATATTCCATGGGAAGAAAAAAATCCAAAATCATTTACTAAGAGGATATCAAAATCTGTAACCACTGGAACAAGGCATGGGGGAAACGATAGTTATATCCATATTTATATATTGATGTGGAACTAGTGTAACCTTGCTTGAAAAACAATTCAATTGTCTCTGATGTGGAAATTTTTGGACATTCTAAAGGAATGTTTAGAGAAACCAAAACAATTTCAACATTAAAAAATCATAAAAAATTAAAATTCTCACACAATATATTTATTTTAGAAAACATATACATAAAAATACACACACAATGTATAAAAACCTCATAGTTTTACCCAAGTCTCATGAAAATACTCCATTAAAATGCATTGGTGTAAATACTATATACATATATATATAATGAAATAGAATGATCGAATTCAACCAATTAATGTGATACAAATATATCATAATAATAAATAATACATCTATATATATCTCAAAATAGATCACATGTATATCCCTAATAGATAGAACAAATTATTGAATTTAATTTAATAAATAACATTCAACACACAATAGGTATATAATGACATGTGATCCAATATTCCTAATTACAATAAATAAATGCATCAAAAACCCATAAATCAATATTTGAAATCACATTTCTAGTAGCTCATAGGTCTTTTAAACATGTTATAGCTAGTAACATGCAATCTCACCTACTATATTTCCACACAACCTATCTCAATTCCACCATGTACTAGAATAAACAATTAAATTAGAAAGGAAACACTATTTATATATCATTTTATAAATCCAGAACCTAGTTCTCCATTAATAACTCACATTTAGAAAATCTACAAGACCACATCTGAACCTCCCCACACACAAGAAACCACCCAAAAGGGAAGTTGGTGCAAACACTACAATTTGAGTGACTATTCCATCCATTATTATACAGATTCACAATTATTATAATTAACTAAATAACGTAAAAATAATTTTTTAGACTAAGTAACATAATTTTATAAAATGTTCACGAATGTAATACATATAAATAAACAAGGATTTCACATTCGAAATCCTATCCGGATTATTCAAGGAATATGATGATAAATCAGAAATCATTATAAAAACTATCCAATTCCCATCCTTATAAAAACCATGATTTTATTTTACATTAATATATTATTAATTACATAATATTATACTTAATAAAACAAATTTTTTTGTGAAATATTTTATAATTTCTAATTAGGTACGTTACATAACAACATAAATCAAGAAATACAACTTGTTTTTAGAATAATTCCTTTGTAGGATCATAATATTTCTTCATACATAAAAATATATGTGGTAACTTGGGAAAAAACAAATGAAATTAGCGGGATATAAATCCTATAAGTGAAATAAACAAGGAATAACATGAATACGATAATACTTTTAAATAATGGGAATACCAATAGGGAATAGAATGAATATGAATAATAAATTGTGATTTTTCATGACAATCATAACATAAGAAATGATGCAATGACTTAAAATAATTAATCCTAAACATAGGTAATGGATAAACCACCATGAACTCTTGGTGGAAAAATTCCTATAAAAAAATCAGGTTCACTCTGTGCCCCAATATAACATATCATGATAATAAACATTACCAAATTCATTGGAGTTTTACCTTGGTGAGTCAATCATAATCATTCCATTCTCATGATCATATGTTTCACATAAATCGTACAAAATTGATTTATTCATCATTATTTATATGTTATATGGTCCATTAGTGTGGATTAAATAAATATAATCACCCAATAAAAATGTATATGTGCATAAAGGTGAAAATCTTTGATATGAAACTAATAAAGTAATCACTACACAATTTTTTTCACATGTATAATCATGGTGAAATTTTGGATACATAATAGAATCACATAGAGATTAATAAAATTAGATTAGGATAAAAAAATTGGTCAATAATCAAATAGAAATAAAATGGTAAAAACAAGTACATGGATAAATTTTTCCCAACAATCGAAATTGGAAATAGAAAGAATAATGTACTGATTAAATGGGAATAGAGAAATTAATCGAAACTATTTTTTTGGAACTATACCAAGTGTACATAAAAGATATTGGTAAGAATAAGAAGAGTTAAATGGGGAATATCATCATATATAAAAAAATTATACAGTAATAATAAAAAGGATTAATATATCCCACCATGATCAAAATGAAATTATGAAGCATAACATTAAAATAGAGAGGTGAATAATAAGACAAGTGATAAATCCCTTACAAAGTTTTAGCACATTAATGAAATTGATAAACATAAAAATGTGAGAGGTTATATAATATATCATTAAAATAAAATAAATTATATGTAATGGGAATGATTATAATTAAATGAAATTATAAATAAGATCAAATATGATGATAAATTCTAAGGAAGGTGAATGAATTGAAATGAAGAGATGAAAGTGAGGATCCATTACATGAGTGTGTTACTCCAATGGCTTGTGAGGGGATTAATGAAATATTTGGAGGACTCTAATGAGTATATTTAATAATATGGACAATCTAAATGGAATTTTAGAGAATATGAATGGGTTATTGGGTGTTTTTATATATGAAAAATGGGGATGTAATTATTAATTTAGTGTTGGAATCTATATAATATAATATCCATAAACCAAATATCATCTTAGGTATTTGACCAAGGTTTCTATTTAATGGGTGTGGTCTACAATTTTTTATGAGGGGAGGGACTGATATTAATAAAATAATTCCCTTTCATATGTGTAGGTGATCCATACGATTAAAGAATGGATTTTAAAAACTTAAAATATTGATTTATTTTTGGAAGATACATATTGACATTATAAAAACTCAAAATAAAATTTTTATCAATAGAAAAAATATATTTGGTTGCGGGTCCCATTTATTGTAATTATTACATACCTTTTGGGGCATTATGATGTCAAAATAAAAATATTATATTTTTATGATATGTAATTTTTACCCGGAAATTCGACTGCTTTATTAAATAAAAAAAACCACCATTAGATAAATTCGATGTTTTGATTCCAAAAATAATATTAAATTTATATAATTTTTTCCAAAATGTGTGAATTTATTCATTTAATATAATAATTGAGATTTATTTAAAATGATGGTGGATCATGACTATAACAGTTGTTGAATCCTTATAAAAATTACCTTAGAATTCAAAAAATACATGAACATTTATATTTGATAAAAAAAATTAATAATAATATTTTTTAAATATTATTTATCTCAAAAATACATGAATTAATCAAAAATAATTTCCATTATTGAGTTCATATTTTACAAGAAAAATTATTCTTGTTTTGTAATATAAAATTGTTTTATAAAGTAACAATAATAGGATGAAAAATATATTCACAATTGTACACCAAGTAATGTATATAATCCCAAATATATGTTATTGATACATATCCTTTTATTTAACCCACATACTCTATACAGTATGTTGTTAGATGGTGGTTCTTTTTGGGGGTGGTTTGTAAAACAAGGTTTGGACCGTGATCTCGATGATCTTAACAATCTATTGTAAACTAATTCACTCATTCATAAGTTGCTAGATCTAAGCTAGGAATTGGTCAATGGAAAATCCTAGAGATTATAATTGTTGATTCCATCACTTATTTATATTATTTTAATTGTATTTTTAAAACCATGTATTTATACTATCCATGTGATCACTATTCAATGACTATATGATCAGTATTAATGTTACATAATTTTAATTTAATAAGAATCGGATTTAAAAAAAATCAAAATTACAGAATTTGTTTTATATAAACATATTTCATTAATATATTTGTAATACAAATTTAGGAGGAATTTTACTTATAATAGTTTGCGTCATTACATTATCAACCCCTTAAAAAATTTCTCCATCTACATTTTATTTTCTGCACAATAACAGTTGACTATTACATTGTCTCATCGCTTACTTTGGTTCCCATGTCACTTATTAAATTTTTTTGTTTCTCCTCAACACATAGAGATGGTTTATTTTATTATTTCATGTATATCTTACTTTACAATATACGATATTATCATGATGATATTCTCCAGAAATGACATTTTCCAATTGGACCAACTTTTGAATGAGTACGTGTGATGTGTCTGGTTTGCTCTTTCACAAGATTGACACATTGAATAGATCAAATAGATGAGATAGGTTTTGTGGTAGTGATATTTTATAGGAAAATCCATCTATTATTTCTAGGATCTCAAAGGGTCAATGTATCATGGACTAATGTTTCCATTATTCAAATACAATCATCATTGATGTACTACTAAATGGTCACCACCATTTAAACTATTTCATAGACCATTTCAATACCTATTAGTTTGTTTTCCCCAACATAATCCCATCATGCTTGGGTTATAATTATCATGCCATTTATATATTCATATCGATCCATTTGGACACTTGAGTTGAAAATATTGTTGTAAGAGAACATGACTATAGGATCATTTTTGTCTCATATACCTTTGAAAAAAATTTATAATTCTCTCAGAATGTCATCATGTGTCTTTATACCCTACTCTGACTAGACATTAGTTTGACATTGATAAGGCATACTAAAGTTCCACCCAATGTTTTGATACTTTTGGAGAGTTATTTAGAACATAGGAGTGAAACATGGATCTTGATCAGAAAAAATTGATAGTTTTACTACATTAATCCTCCCCAGTTCTCTTATTAATATAGGTAACATTTGATCGAGTGTGAAATACTATCGAATCATAATGTAGTATTATGCCTTTGTAATAGTATCCACAATAACCAAGATAACATTGTTTCATTTGGATATCATTAGATTTCATATGAAAAATATCTATGGTGATGATTTCCTATTTACATGTTGGTATGCGTAATGGTTTCTTCATACCCTTACACTTTTCCATTTCAGTATCCACTTTCTATAATATTAGGAACATTGATTTATATTTTGTGATCTCTTTATTCATTTTTTCCCCAAAAAGTGATATATGAGATCTCAATACATCAATGTGTTTCATGGGTTGATGATGATGGTATAACTATGTTCATCATCCAAGAGTTCCTTATTTAATCCATGATATGATGGAACACATAGTATTTTCTAAAATATCATAATTCCAATTTCAATAAAATTGATCTATGAGGATTTCCCATTCTTATAGTTTCCTATTTATCTAGAATTCCCACAACATCCATTCCAGCAACCTTAAACCTTTCTAGAAGGGATAATTTATAAATTATCTATAAAATTATTAATGATGTTCCCTTCTTTAGTAATCCCATGTCCATCCATTCAAAATCTATTAAGATCATATCCATCTCACTCTCATCAAAGATAAAATTTACAAATCCATTCAACATAGAACATCCTCCACTTTTTTCAATTTCACATTGTGGTAAGGAATTTATTATTAATTGTTTAATATCAGCTATAACCATATTATTTTTTGAATATTTATCTATTTCAATGTCAATATTTACTGTATGATTTTTTGATCAGTATATGTTTCAAAAAATTTCCCAAAGAGATAATACTTATATATTTTCAATGCAAAGATCACTACAGCCAAATCCAGATCATGTGTTGGTTATTTATGCTAATGATATTTCAACTTCCATGAATCATAGGCTATGATTTTTTCATTCTAAATCAACACACAACACAATCCTTTCATTTAATAATCACAAGATTTTATGAATAGTTATATACTTGTGGGTATTTTGAGTATAGTTGTTGTTGCAAGCCTCATTTCCAATAGATTGAATATCTCATTATATTAATCATTCTATGAAAACCAAATTCCCATTTATGTTATCATTGTAAGATAGTTTTATAACCATGATAAAATTCTCATAAGTTGATAATATTACACATATACCCAAGGAAACAATAGATATCATTTAGGGATGATGGACTTTTCCATCCATCAATCCCTTTATTCTTTGAATGATCCACACATAATCAAGATATTGTTATGATATTCCCTATTAATTATAAATCCTTTAACAATATCTCGCACATATTATACTTTTTATAATGGTTCTTCTTTCACAAGTTCTTTTGAATAGTTCTTAGATACTCCTCTTATTCCTCATTTGTTTTAATGCATATTATAATATCAATTATAAAGAGTAAAATATATTTCACAAGATCATATATAAATACAATATTAATAAAGTCCATGAATATTAGTTTATAATTAGTGTTACTAATAGGAATCACTATAAACTCATAGTTCCATTACCTTTTATGATATATCGTTATACGAATATCCTTATTCATTACCCATGTTGATAATAACCTGATCACAGATCCACTATGATGATGTATTGTTCCCCAAGTAACAGATCAAAAAATAAATCAATCTGTGATATAGGATACTTACTCATTATCATAGTCTTGTTGATATCACAATTATAATGAAAATGGAACTTTATTATATCAATCATTTGGATCAATAGGACTAGTGAATCCCATGGTGAATCCATTAGGAATAATAACCCTTCATTCAGATTCTCTTGTAGCATTTCTTCATTTCCACATGTTCCACAACCACAATCCTATATGGTATTTGGGATATTGGAAACACCTTAGGTATAGTCTTGATTAAAAATTAAACCTATCGGCTCAAAGTATGACCAAAAAATTTCCCATGAAACAAATCAGTGTATTCTATCATAATAGTTATTTCGTTGAGGGTGGTTATTTATTTAGACATATTCATTTTAGATAGATATGGTTTCTCGTAGAGATATAATATACTTCTTATGGTGATGGTAATAAAGAATATTCATCATACTTAATTCAATTATATAGAATTGGGAGTCGATCCATATCTATATATGGAAAATCAATCCATGCCTATAATTACATTAGATTCTACCAACAGGTAGTATGAAATTATTTACTAGGTTGTTCAGCACAAAATTTATGGAAGCTAAGGATTTAAATACATGGAATATAATAATTTCTATAATTACAGTTTTCATTGATATTTCTACTTCCATGCATTACGGTTGTGTTTGAATAGTTCTATTAATGTTTTGTGCTATGATGGAATAAATTGAACTATTGACTATGACCCTGGCATTCATACTTTTATTCTAGTTCTACATTATCAAATATTAACATAGAGATGCATATTTTTAGACTATAAATTCATATATGATAAATCAATGGCATTGATGGGATAATATATAAATTACATATATTTCTTTAATATAAATATTTATAGGCATCAATATTTTTTATCCATGTTTTATTTCCTAACATGAATTCATATGTAATATTTTTTCCCATTAATAGTGGTTCATAATGTGATTATTAATTTACCAATGAATATCATTTAGGACTGTCAAATAAGGAAAATAATATGGCCCATTTTGCATGCACCACGTTACCTCAAGATTGGACTATGACACTTTCTATAAGTTGTTATTCCTAGGTACATCTTAACAGATCCACATCCACATGTACTATTCATACATGGATATAATTTCATTGATAAAATACTTACTATAAACGTAGCCATATTAGTTGATGTTTTATTATACATAGTATTATACTTAAGTCATTCTGTACATGTTTTCTAATTTTAATACCAAAATAAGTAATCATTTACTATGACACCGACTATAACAACCATGCACTTCATTTTATATTAATAATTGACTAATTATATAAAAATACTCTTAATAAAACCCAATATAAATAATTATAGTGACATTAGTAATTAGATACATTAAGTAAATTATTAAATAATGAATCACATAGTATTTATTGAAAACTTTTTAGCATGTTGATAATATTATCTCATACATAAAATTATTTTGGATAAACTGGGGAAAAAATAAGAAATTATTGAGCTATAAATATTAGTAAGGTAATAAACATGGAATAAAATAATTATTATAATACATGGTAGAATGTTGGACTATAAATAGGGAATAAAATGAACATTATTAATAAAGAACTATTTTATCAGATAATCATAACATGGGAAATGTGGAAACAACTTAAAATAACGAATCATAAACATAGGTCACAGCTAAAATGAAAATAACACTTGGTGGGAAATGTACCATAAAATAATCAATTTAAATACCTTTCCCAACATTGGGTATCATGGTTATAAATATTACCCAATCCAATGGAATGCTATTAGGTGCACCCATCATAATCATTTCATTATCACGATTATCTATACCACATAGATCATACAACATGGATTCATTAATCATCATAATTTATTAAATGATCATTGTGTGTCAAATAAATAAATGTAAGACTCCTATAAAACGTATATGTTTATAATGGTGAACAATATTGATATGAAATGGGTACAGTAATCACAACACAATTGTTTTGGCATGGAAAATCACTATGATATTTTAGTAGCATAACGATGTCGCATTGACATTCAAAAAAATTATTTATGAGAGAGAAAGGGGTATATCATCGTATAGATATAAAATTCGATGTAATATAAATGTGGAGAAGGATATCCAAATATTATAAATTGTAAATATAATGCATAAGGTAATGAAAAAACATGAATAAAGGAAAAAAAACTATCAATTTTTTTCCCATGGTAATGGGTGTACCTAAAAGAATAGAATTATTAATGTCAGTAAAATAGGGAATCCAATTATTTATATATAATAATTTTGTATATTTTATTTTGGAAGAAGGTATACCACAATGATCAAAATGAAATTAATAATCATAACATAAAAATGGAAGCTTGAATCAAATCAAAGTAGATAAATAAGTTAAAATATTTCATCATAGAAACAGTTAAGATAAATTTAAAAATGAGAGAGGATAAATATTATCTCATTCTAAGATCATAATTTGTATAGTAATATAATTATTATAATTAAATTACTTTATAAAAAATATAATTTTAAATGAAAAATTCCAATGAAGGTGCATGAATTGATAAGAGGGGAGGAAAGTGAGCATCTTGTACTTCTGTTGTAACACCCCAGGTAAATAAAGAATATGATATATTTATATTTATTAATATTTGTGAATCAAATATTAATATTACTTTAAAGGGGATGCTATGCTCGATGGCGTACCCAATACGCAACAAAGAGTTTCTTGGGAATCTTACGTTGCACTCTAATAATAAAATAATATTATTTTAAATGGTAGTTAACGCCTAGCCGTTGTAATGGCGGGAATTAACAGAACAAACTAAAAAATGATTATATATGTTTGTCAAATATTTTTACTTTTTCCAATAAATGTTATAGGATTAAAAATGCGAATAAATCCAATTTTAAGCATAAACATTCTAATATTCTTTAAAAGATTGATTAACCACCTTTTGATGGCGAACCTATTTTAAATACACTTTTTGACAATTTTATGTGTTATATTTTACAAAATAAAATTCTTCTTTATAATCTTGACATCAACATTTACTTTGTGTAAATATTTTGTCTTTTTTCGAAAAAGTTCAATTTTTAATGAAAAGTGAAAAATGTTGTTTTTTAATTAAAACCCTCTTTTTAATCTAATTTATTTATATGATTATATTATCTTTTTAATTGTTTTTAAAGTGAAATTAGAATATATTTTTACCATTTAATCTAATAGTGGTCGATGGAATTAATTTCACTTTGAAATCGGACTTAAACTAGTGTCAATCTTTTGATACATTTTGTTTCATAAAAACACGCTATTTGTTTTGACATCGGGAATTAATTATTAAATTAATTAATGAAACTTATATGTTTTGAATTTTTTAAAATAGATATCATTTTTCAATTCGGAATATCAAATATAGCTTAGGGTTAATTTTTGGTAATTTTCTGAAAAACATCAATTTTTGATGAATAGTGAAACCACTAAGTGGTACTTATAAAAACTGATTTTCCGTTTAAATGAAATTTTTCCACCTTTGTGTTTTTAATTTCAAGAATCTGACATACATGGTTGTCATTAAGATGTAAAATGTGGTTCAATGGGATTAAAATAATATTTTGGTGAATAGTAACTTATTAAGTGTTTAATCGCGATTAGAGGTAATTAGTGTAGTTTAAGGTAAGAATAATGTTTTAATAAAATGAAGTGACCTAGAAACATGTCATACCCTCATTTTATGTGTCATGTCCGACCAAGAAAATCCATGGTTCAACATGGGGACCCCATGGAGCCACTTTGTTTTGAAAATGACATAAATACCTTTTTATTTAATGATAAAGTAAAAATGACACAAACATGAGATGTTTTACTATAACAATTTATACATGGGGTTATACAAGTCATCTATTTTACTATAGATAGTCATGGTAAAGATAAAAAGATTTCCTACATCATAGTATTTGTTTTATAATTTTTAGACATTAAATAAATTAAATTATTTATGACATCATAATGATGCAGCGATGACCTCATTATTTAACGATTTAAATAAAATTGAAAGATAATGTAATATCTAAGACCTACACATGTACAAAACCTATTGGATGGGAGGATTTCGAACCATTAACACCTTATCCACGAATTATATCAATTTGGGACCTTTTAAATACGAATCCAATTTTCAAATAAAGTATTATTTGCTTACCTTCCAAGAGTGCCCCTCCTCTCCTATTATAAAAGGCCCCCACCTCTACCTCCTTACCCACACTTGAAAAGCCATTGGCTCTGCCAAAACCTGCCCATTTTTTGTCTCACATCCCTCTATAACTCCTTGAAGCCTCACAATGGTCAGAATCCTTTCCAAGAAAGCCTTTGAGCTCAAATCAAAGGAAGTTACCCGATTTTAAGGTATTGTCTTCGCTTGAGTCCTTTTATTTTATTTTGCTTCTCCAACCCCCTAAACTATTTTTATTCATTTAATTTGTAACAAATACAGTATCTTAAATATACTAGGATGTTTTAATAAGAAGTTTTCGAGCTACACTTACACACACCTACATCTAATGGTTAATGAACAGACTGTTTCCGTGGATGGAGAACTTCTACCACCCGAAACGATGATTGTTCAACATTCTTCAAACACCTTCAAAGGTGGACATTAATATGAAACTATATTTATATATGATATCTAATATGTATATGTTTTACTTAAGCTTCTGTATTTTTCATTTATGGCATAACTTTATGGTTTCCATTATGGGTAAACGTGATATCTTCATTTAAGGAAGTGCGGACTACCGCCCCCTCAAAGTGATTTGATTCATTAATACCATATGTGGTACGTATAAAGGATATATTTAATTATATTATATATTATAATATACTATAATTAAAATATTATTATGTATCATTTTTTTTAATTCCATTTAATATGAAATAGAAATGGAAGTAGCGTTCATGCGTACGTATAGCTTACCGTCTCCATGAACGGTGCATTTCATTTCTTAACTCTAAATGTTATATAATATTATAAATGCATGAATATACTGGATATATATGATATATATGATATATACATGATGAATACAATTCTGGATATAATGAACCTTTGACCACACGAAAAACAAGTAATTGTAAGAAGTCTACCTTCGACTTAAGAACCAAGAATCGAAAAAACAAACATTATTAACTTAAATGATTACATAATGTCTATGAAATGGTAATAAGTGATATAAAAGGAATAATGAACTTGATAAAGGTTCTTAAGGAAGTATAAATTAACTCAATTTTATTATTCAGGAGATTAAAGAACGATCGAGTCAAGTCGGACCCGAGGTAAGGGATCCTACTCCTCTTTTTCTTTTTTAAGTACACTCTTTTATGTCATTCCTTTTAAAGCTCATCTTTCTGGTTATTGGGATGTTATTTTATATTACTTTTACTGTAATTTTTATTTTCATATGATGAGAGATCCTATTCTCTCTCATCAATCCATTTTGGAAGTTTTGAGTGGCGCCGTTAGGCTGCCGAATTTTCGTAAGCGATCTAACCTCTCTCTTTCTTTTTAAGTACTCACCTTTATGTCACTTCTTTTAAGCTCCTATTTTTTATGTTGGGGGATGTTATTTTATATTCATCTTTCTTTAAACTTTATTCTAATATTATGAGAGACCCTATATGATCCCATCAGTCCATTTTTGTATGTTTTAAGTGGCGCCGTTAGGCTGCCGAGTTTTCATAAGGGATTTTTCATCTCACTTTTACTCCCATGAGATTTATGCTACATTTTCCACAATCTCTTTTGAGTGGTGTATGTACTACCCATTATTTTACTCATGGTGTAATATACATTCATTTATGATTATTTACATCAATGTTTTATTGTACTTCTTTCACGGGGTGTATGTTTCTAATGATACCCATGTCGGTAAGGGAACCTTTCACCCTCCTTTTTTTAAAAGACTTATTTTGTTATGTCTTTTAATTCACATACTATTATGTTGGGATATGTTCTTCTATATCCTTATTTATGAAAATTTTATATCCATGTGATGAGATCCCCTTTATCTCTCTCATCAACCCTTTTTGTAATATTTTTTGCGACGCTGTTAGGCTGTCGAATTTTACCAAGTGAACTTCTTTACCCAATTTCGATTTCTTTGGGTTCAACATGTAGTTGTTGAATATGTCATCCATTGAATATGTGTGAATAACATTTGATTGTTTTACACTTAATATCCACATATATTGGGTGTATTTATATTTGTCACACATAATTATGAGATTGATTTATCCTTAATTTAAGGATACCATCTTTATAATGGATTTCATCTCATTTTACATTTCTTTTGAGACTTCATTATTGTTATGCACCAATTCACTCTTATATGGTGTGTATACATTCCTTTGATATATTATATCATGAATTCCTTTATTCTCATGATATTATAAAGTTTTTATTAAATGTTATTCCACTATTATTTGTGTTCAAGAGTCTCTCATTTTGTTAAAAACTCTTTAACAAAAATATCGTTTTAAATGTTTTAAATATTTATTATTATAAATCATTATCTTTAATGTCCATGTTTTAAAAAGGGTTTTCAGTATTTATTTATATGGACATTAATGATTTAAAATTATAATTCCATTAAAAGATTCAATGTGGTGTGGGACACTTTGATTCAAAATTCTCTTTTAAATGGTTTTTGAAAATGGATTGATTAATTCAATATCTGGGAATTACTTATTGTGATTGCAAATGAAATGTTGTCATGGAAATATTTATATTTTCAATATTTTATGTGTAATGATGGTACTTGGACATTTTACGGGTGGTTACATGATAAACCATATGACGGGTGGTGCCGTGAATACTAGGACGGGTGGTTACGTTATAACCTCCAATGCATTGGTTATGGAAGTCGGCCGTATGGCTATTCCATTAAGTATGTATGGAAGTTGGCCGAATGGCTATTCCATTAAGTGATATGTGTGGAAGTCGACCTAATGTTTATTCCACTTAATTATGTTTATGTCCCAAGTTACCTTTATATGTTATGTGTTCTTTATATGGGTTTTACGGTAATCTTTTGGTTACAAAAGGGTAAGTAATGATCTTTTATTAAGGGAAGAGTTTTTACTACTTCATAAAGGTGAAAAGTATTACTTTGGTAAATTACTCCTGGTTTACTTTTTGTTTTTGAAAAACTAACAGTTTTCCTTCTTTGTGTATCCTTTAGTGGGCTTTTTATGCTCATCCCATGTTTTTGAAATGTTTTTCACAGGACTTAATGTGGAATAGAGTCAAGGATGGGATCAAGGGAATGTCATGCTACCTAAAACATAGAACTAGACATGTTTCTTTTTAAGAGTTTTTATTTTATGGAAACTTAGTAGAAGTTTCTACTTTGTAATCTTTTGATATGTAATAGTTATTTCCTAATTCTCTAAAACTGTAAACCTGAAAAGATCCTCAATGTGAATTATTCATTTAATTCAATATTAAGTAAGGTTTAAGGTCAGGGCCTTATATCTGTGTGTGACTCCAAAGGCTTTTATGGGGCTACATGAGAGATTGGGTAACATTGGTATGACTATTTGGTGTATATTTAATAGTATGGACATATGTTAAGGATTTTGAGTGCAAGGAATTGGGATACTATGTGTTTTTAGGGAGGAAATGAGGGGGATTCCATTATTATTTTTTTAGACTCTATATAAAAAATATCATAAACCATAAATTATATTATAATTCCTTCCCATGTTTATTTTCAAATGGTATTGGTATATATTATTTAATTATGTAATGAGCATAACATAATATAGTAATTCCATTGATTATGCGGACCTGAATAATACACATAATTGAATTTTTTTTAAACATTAAAATATAGTATATGCTCTACATGATTAATAATGGATTTAAAAATTAAATAAAATGAACATAAAATCACATTATTTTAAATATAAAGCATATATTACTTCTTTGATACCATTTATAGTAACTATTACATAGTCTTTGGATCTTTAGGATTTCATAATACACATTGTATATTTATATGGTATTTATTTTTTACCTAAAACTTCTAGTATCTCAAGAAAATAATTAAAAACTGATCATTGGAAAATTTCATAATTATAATTCCACAAATAATAATCATTAGATATAAATTATTTTCATAAAATTTTTATTTTTATTTTTAATATAATAACAGACATTTATGGAAAATGATGGGATTTTATGACAATAATAGTATTTATACCCTTATGAAAATTAAATTAGTCTAATTAAAAATTATATAATCAATTATATTTACTAAAAACTAGTTATTAATAATTTTTTATTAATAATATAATTTTCTCAAAAATACATTAATTTATTAAAATAATTTTCTTAATTGAATTTTAATTTTTAAAAAAATTAAAATTGATATTTTAATATATAAATTCATTTATAATGTAACAATTATATGATGAAAAATAGATTCATCATTATATAAAACATAATGTACATAACTATAATGTTAGGGTCTCGATACATATCCCATATTACACCCACAAACATTATAAGTGTAATGTGTGTGATAGTTGTAATTTCATTGGGTGGTTTGGTGAACATGGTTAGGGTCTTGATCATGATGATCCTGAACCTATTTTGTAAAATGTTTTTCTTATTAATTAGGTTTTTGATCTAAAAATGGGATTTTCAACAAAAAAAGATACGCAATCTCCCTTGGAAGCTCCAATAAATGTACTTCATAGGGTACATTTGACTGTTTGAGGCCATCACATCTTTTGTCTATGTCAACTAGATTTTGAAAATCATATATTTATACAAACCATGTGATCATTTTTCAGAAGATAAATTATAAAATGTAAAGATACATAAAGTTATTTTATGAACAATGGGTATAATAAAACAAAATATGTTCTAGTTTTTTCTATATTAATATTTTATAATATGATATTGAATAAAAATTTAAGCCTAATTTTATATATAATAGTCTGGTTTTTTACAATACATGAACCAAAACCAACAATACATTCCATACCTTAGCTATATACCATAGCCCCTAGCCCATTACTATATCCCTAATCATAAATTATTTAAGTTCATAAAGACACCAAAACGTGGTGTGAGTAATAAAAATATATAGTAAACTAAATATTCTTCTTTAAATTGTTTCCACAAGTATAAAAATTCTATTCACTATTATTATTAAAGTAATATAATGTAATAATAATAACAAACTTGACTGATCATTTTTGAACCAACACTCCAAAAACCCCATTCATACCTAATATTATATGTATAAATGAATGATAATTGTATAGTATATCAAAAGTGACCAATATATGACCACAAGGTTGGTAAACATATCACTAAGAAGTCGAATACATTGAGTTATATTTACCTAGAAGGACTATATATCCCACATCTATCATAATTTAGGCCACAAGATCTTCAATCCATATCTCAATACAAATTTGTGACTCTGGGGTTTAATATGATATATTTTCACTTCATCGTGCCACAATTCCATGTTACCCCTAATGTTACTGCCATGAGTCTGGAAACAAGGAATTTTTTCCCATGCCTTATAAATTTTTTTATGTTTTTCATCATCTCATATAATATACAACCCCTCAAGTGGATAACCATATTTTGATGTTCCTCCAATACAATTATCTTTATGAATAAACACTATGAAACCCAATTATAAATGATATCAATGACACACTTGATCAATATCCATATATAGTGAGAATACTATGAATCCCTATATTCAATCCCAAATCAAATATATCAAGGTTGAAGAATTAAATTCAAATTGATCTTAAGTCCTATGTATTGTATCTACGTTGATATTCCACTCGATATATAAAAACATCACTATATTTAGTTTTCATGAAATAATTCCCCCACTATACTAGTGAATCCCCCATTATATTAATGATCAATGAAATTCATTGCTATATTAAATTGATATACATAGATTTGTACATGGGAATCCAGTTTTATGATTTTTATAAAGGAAATAAGAGTTGATATATTTTAAACATGAATGAAAATGGATCTTGGATCACATTTATAGGCGGATTGAAGTACACATTGGTTCCTTATAAATTATTATCATATGAATGGATTCATTTTGGAAAGATATTTTTCTTAATTACTTATCCATAAATTTTGGGACATCCAGGTAGAAAGGAGATTTAGGCAGTTAGGGCTTCAGAGGAATAGATAGAGAGTGTCTATATAGAACTTTCTAATCTGGATGGTCAAGATGTAATGAAATGTTGGGTTTCAAATTTTAAATTAAATTTCATCATAATGATGATATATTTTTGGTGAAATTATATTTTTATGAACTATTAGTATGTTTGATATTTTGGTGTTCGTTTATTCATTTCAATGTGATATTAGAGGAGAAGTTAGGGTACAATTCTATCTCAAATTGATTGTGATACCATGAAGTGACCATATAGTAATGTATATCCTCTTTAAAATTCCAATTGTATAGTTGTCATAATGTTATAAAATCCATGTGTACAGCCTATACAAAATCACATTTCATCACTATTTTAGTTATTTGTATTCCTCTTGATTTCTAATTTCTACGAATGTTATAGTGAGTTTTTGTAGATTCATAGGGGAATATTTTGAGGAAATTAGATGTATTTCTTATGAAACATGATCAGTATTTGAGGGTTTCATTCATTTTCATTTATTTTCGGGCTTTGTTTTTGAATATGAAGGTATTTTTAAGAATTATTTATTGTAAAATATAGTCTTGAGAATATTTAAAATGATTAAATTGTGTTTGAAATTTATTATTTTTTTTATGAAATTATTGTTTCTATTATTGAATTTGACGTATTTATAAATGGGGAAAGAGTGATATTTCAAATTTGTTTCTATTTGTATCACATGAATGGTGAAATAATGATAATTATGTTATGTATTTATTTTATAATTAAAATAAAGAATTTATTAAAAAAATCTAAATCTATTTTGAATGGAAATTGGGTTTTGATGATCATTCATTAGATTATTTTTTTCTAAATAGACTAGAATCTTAAAAATAAATTTTCATTAAGTTTTATCATGATATATAATTTTTGAAATCGTTTGGTTTTCATAAAAGTGTGGGTATTGTTTTCTTTCCATGCATATTTTTTTGTGGATGGTGATAAAAAAAATTCCTTCATAAAATTTCTAATTTCAAATGAAAGGTTTGTTTTCATAGTGTATATGTGATTAACATTTTTATATGATACCTAATATATTATGAGATTAATTAGTTCTTTTGAAGCATGAAATGATATAAAAAATATATTTTGTTTTAAATATATATCTATAAAAATGGTAAAATTATTTAATTTAGTTCATGAATATACCTAGACTCAATGTGGAGTTGTGGATATGGAACCTTCCTCATACATTAACTCAATTTCAGGCTTCATCAATCTCTATCTTCCATGATTACTTGGTAATAATTTATATAAAAAAATTGAAATTTGAGTGATAGGATTTTTATTTTTCACAATTATGTTAAACAATCATAAAAAATGATTAAAACATTTACGAGCATGATTATTAGTTAGATATATCTAACAATGTTTGGGTTCTCATGTAATTGTTTTTTGTCTAGACATATTTTTAGTTGAATACCAATAAGTCTATTTGAGTGGAAGCTACACAATTTTTGTGGGATTATATGGTTACTTTTTATGGGATAATAGGTAACCTAATGGATGAGTATCACAAGGATTATGTGATAATGATATAATAATAAGGTCTTTCTTGTTGGAATAAAATATCATTCACATTCTTCAAGTTTATGGTTGTAGGGAATTCCAATAACCCCTTTTCAAATACCCTTTGATTCTTCCTCTTTGGTGGAAATTTGTGATGTTTTCATATGATTTGTAGGATTTCAATTTAAAATAGGTATCCTTTTTTTATTCTTTTTTAGATGTATAATTTGAGACCATTCATTTTCTTGGATTTGTTTTGGGATAAGTTTTAGGGTTTCCATTTTTTGGAATTTTTTAAAGTTTAATTTTTAAATATTTATTGTCGATGGATTTTAATTACATATCTTGTATTTATTTTTTTCTATGGAATAACCCTTTTTGATGGATTTACATGTTTTTTGGGGTTTTATTGAACTTTTGTGTTTTTGGGGAATATTTTCATGAACCTCATAATTTGGTTAGACATTTCATGAAAGTGGTGGTTTTCATTTGATGTTTGTGTCAGTATTTTAAATTTTTCCTTTTTTAAAGATTCAAATGTTATATTAAGAATGATTAGATATATATAGTGAGTGATCCACCAGAAGATGACATAAATTATTTAATTCTTAGATTGGGTTTTTTTATCCAACAAATGAAGGTGATATAGTTTTAATCCATGTTTTTCTATATGGGTTATTTCATGAGGGTAGAGTTCCTATCAATTAATTTTTGATACATGTCACTTCCCCTTCCATAATGATTTTTAGGTGATTTATATTTTATAGTGGGTTTCTATCATATATTATCAGTTGGTTTTAGGAAACATCTCTCAATAGTTTTTTTGTGTTTCGGTAATTTTAGAGAAATTTTAAAAAATGATGTGATTGATTAAGGTAACCTTATAATTCATTAGTGTTCTTGTTTGATGTTCATAATTCAATTGTTCATTGATATTTTGAAAATATTTTTTATATTTGTTTTTATCTATTTTGATGGATAACGGTCTTGATTCATGCACTGAAAATTGTGAGTGATACAATTGGGATTGATCCTCATTTTATTTTCTTCTTCTTTATTTTTTCTATTTTTATCCTAGTGTAATAAGAGAAGAAAGTTACATAATGGAAATAATTATAACTCCCAATAGTAAATTCAGTGACTAATTTTAATGATTTTTACATTTTTTATGTCATTATAAGTCCCAATAATTTATAGGCAGGAGATTTGGGGTCTTTGAGGGTATTGGTGAGTGGGATGGTTTTCTAGAATTATTATGGGTATGCATTTTGTGTCCATAAAGAGGGTTTTTTCATGAGGATAGATACATTTTATAAATCTTCCACATATTTTTTCAAACTATTTAGTGCTACCTCTGAACCATGTGGGTTGTATTTTTTTAGGATGGGGTTTCACAAGGTTTAGTAAACTGGAAGGTAAAAACAATGTGACCGTTCATAAAACCAGTAAATTTTGTTTTTCAAAAAGTTATCTCCATGAATTATATTTTTTTAAAAAAATTCATTCTCCATACACATTGGATATATCATGGGATTACATGGTGGATTCATAACCTTTTTATTTCATCAATCTTGTATTTTCCATGGATTTTTAATGTTATTCCAAGGAATAAGTTTACCTCATTCAATATATATTCCTTCAATACCACCTAACACTTGGTTTTAGTGTCCCCAATAATCAACGTAACACTTGTGGAAGATTATAGGTTTTCATATAGATATATTGTTTGAGATTTTGGTTTATAGGTTATAAATATGTCATTAATATATTTATTTTGGTGATCGTCAAGGATTTTGACATGTCTCAGATTTATTTCATATTTATTATTATATATGTTCTTATAAAATTGTCTAATTTTGACATTAATAGATTTTTTTTTTCAAAATATAATTTTATTGAAATTTTTAATGTATGTAATATCTACATGGTGATTTAAAATCATTTCCATGTGAGTAATCATGGTAAAAAGGATTTACATTTTTAATTTCAATGTCTCCATTGTTAAATCGTTTTACTGGGAATTCCATGTTTTTTAAAATTAATGTGATGTTTTTTGAAATGGAATTAATAGTGTGTGAAATTATTTGATCTAGTATAGGTTTTAAATGATTGAAAGAAATTTTTTAGGTGGAAATAGTTTTAAAATGTATTTTTGACATTGAAATTATGTAATTAAGGGAACATTTTTTAATATCACATTTCTGATTGAAATTATTGTACGCTTTTCCCCTTTGGATAAATACCCAAATGTATCACTTAAAATGAATGTGTTTGAAATCGATGGCCATTATCCTTTTTTTGATTTCATATTAGACATATAATATGTTAAAGGGTGGATTTAAAATATTTAAAGGATATAGTCTATTTATATATATAATTAAGGGTTCTTAAAGGGGTGTTTTTAATTGAAAATAGATTTCAATTCTGAGACATAGTTTAGAAGTAAAGACCCCTTTGGATGTTTGGTTTTAAACTGTTTACTCTTTAAGAACCTTTTCATTTCCCTTGAGTTATTTACCCATTATGAGGTTTTTTTATCATTGTTTGATTCATGATTATCCCCATTAATGGTAATGTTCTTATTTTATGTTAGAGATACATGATATATATAAGATATTTATTATCTGTGTTATGTAGGCAATGAATCTTTATTGGTTCTGCTTTGAGCATTAATCATATATTATGTATTCAGTCAGATCACTTTTTCTATTACTCATGGGGGTCTGAAAACAATGTATTTTATCTAATCATATTATACACTAGTTTCATTAATAGTTGTTTGTTACTCTCTATCCATGTTATGAACTGCTTATATGAGGGTTATTCTATTTTCAGTGTGATTATTAATGACATATTGGATAGATAATGGTTTGGATGTAGAATATGCATGTTTTTAGTCTATGAGAGAAATCGATAATGTTAGACGTGTTCCATTTTAGTGAATTATTTTATATCCCATGACTCATTCAATTTCATCATAATTGATTGATACAAGGTGTTTTGTCTAGTTATCGAGTGTATCATTTCACATGGTTTTGTTCTTATGGAACATATATATTTCATGAATTTATTATATTAAATGTTCCTTGTTGTTTCTACCTTGTGTAAATTAGTAACTATAGGTTTATGGTTATGAATATGGAATTTAAACACATGCTAAGATTTTTTAAATTTTATGTTTTTTAACATCCAAGAAGACCATCTTTAAAGTGTAATTTATTTATTTTTATGTATCAGATTAAGTTTTTATTTTTTTTATTGATGGTTTGGGGAAATTATATAAATATCTTGAGTCGATTTCATTGGTTATGAACCATTGATGACTTCATTTGATTTTTTTATAATATTTTTTTCAACAGATATGTGTTCATTATAAGGGTTGTCCAGGTCAAACACTCATTATAAGTTATGATGAAATATATTTCTAATTTAGGGTGAATTAATTCTCATAGGATTTACATTGATTACTAATAACTACTTTACAACTTATTGGGTTTAGGAACACCCTTAGGGCCTTATCATGAGTTGGGTCAGGTTCACAGTGGATGCTATATTAGGTTATTTTCCTAAAATCTCTCTATATATGATTATCATAATCATATTGATGTACGTCATATGGTCCCTTGACTACAATAAAATCTGGATTGAGAATATAAATATAAATAAATAAATCATATATGATATATACAAAAAAATTTCCCCCATCATCACAGTAAGAATGCAACCCTCAATTACCCCCAACACATAATATCATTATCATTGAAAATAATAATATATTTTTTTAATTCCATGGTTAATTTCCAAGATTCATATTCAGTTCTACACACAGTACATTGGGAATGGTAGTAGTCTTTTATACTATAGTTCCCTCATACATCCTTGTCAATATATGTAATTAGTAATGAGTAAATTAGATCCTATATATATTACCTATATAATATATTTGATGTTCAGTGAAGGATTTATTGGATGTAAAAAAATAATGTTTTCATAAACCTATAGTGAGATTTAAGATAAAATTTAAGATAAGGAAGTGTTTGAAAATTCTTATTAGCTCTAATATATTTATGAGGTATAAGATAGGAATGAATTTGATAAGATATAGAATAAACATATAATGTGAATTTTGGGAGATAAAATCAAGGATTATTCTCACGTACTAATGATGATTACCTTTGTTGTTCAATTAGTAAACATAGATAGAATTTTGGATATAAATTTATTATAAGATCAAACTATAGTATTTATACAATCCAGTTACTCTATATTCAGGGCTAATTTAAGCATTGAAATGTAGAGGTGACTTTTACAGACATTTTGGATGTTGTTTTAAAAGATGATATAGGAAACAAGAATGATAAAAATTATTTTGATAAATAATTAGAATGTAAGGTCATAAACCCCAATTTAAGGATTACTTTTTTAGATACTAGTATTATATTTTTTAGATTTTTGGATATTTTATTGAAGAAAGTATAGTTATTTGGGAAATTAAAGACAATATATTAATCTTTGGGTCCTTTAAAAAAATTTCTGAAAATTATTTAGGATTTTAATCATGGTGTTTAATAAAATGTGTGATTTTTTAATAAATAAAATATGTTTGAATTTTTAAGAAATAATAAAGAATTTTTTATTTATTTTATAAATTATTTTATAATATTATATAATAATCTATAATTTAGCCTCTATTATAAAGCAAAAATGAATTGTAAAATTCATAGTGAGAATGTATTACTTATTTAAACTATGACATGAGATCATATTATATGGATTGAAATGAGATTATAATATATAATTAGATAATTTGATATGGATGGAAAATAATTGAATCCAAAATCCTATAGTGTAATTTATCCTAATTCATGTACAATGGTGATTGTAAATTCTATTTTAGTAAATATAATTCTCATAATAAAATAGTGTATTGGTAATAGAAAATTTTTTTATCTATGAATTATAATATTATATCCTATGAAAATGACCCATATATGATATTTTTAATATGTTACTAGAGGAATGAGGAATAAGGGAATGGTATTGTTAAACATGAAATGAAGTACAATTAATTTTTTATGTAGGATTTAATATATCTTCTCCCATTTTTTCTCAATATATGAAGAAATATTTTTTATTTATTAATGTTATAATATATATATATATATAAATGTTTAGAAATAAATATTTTTTTCTAGAGATAAAAACTTTACATATTACAAATTATGGGTTATGTTTATCTATTTTAATAAATGGAATATGATGAGATTTTAGTACATGAATGTCGGATTTAAATTATATAACCATGTTATAGTTGATATTACATGGATGTATGGATTTCATTTTCATTAATGGAAATATTAACTTTTAAATGTTAGATAATACTAATCTTATATAATAGAAAATCATTATAGTAAATATAGTATTATTTAAAAATTATATTCATTTCATACAATGTAATTATTTATAATTTCTTCATGAGTCCATTAAATATTGTAAAATATTCTTGATATATATAAAATGTAATACATAGGAGTGATATGAATATTTATAGAATGATAATAGTAGCTTAATAACTAAATTTTAGCATCTTGTTGGAATAATGAACTATGATAAAATAGACTATATCTAGAGAGTAATAAAAGGGTTTTTGATGAATTGATATGCAGTCAGGGAACTAAATCATGGTTCCAGGAAAAATGTAAAAGTATGCAACTCTATTAATTATATAATTTTTTATTTCAATCAAAATTATTACTCATATAATATATTTTTATAGAAAATTAATATAAGGATTAATTTAGAGGATGATAAACTACAATTACATGTAATTTCATATGTATTATAATAGATTTTAACATTTTAAAAATGCAACTACATGATTTATAATATGTGTTAAACTTTTTTACAACCTAAATATATTTTAGTTTCTAAGTTATAGAGAATCAATAATATAATATTACATATCAAATAGATACATTATAAAGTAGACCCTTCCACTCAATATATATATTCCACAAAAATGAGATTAAGAAATTTAATGTAATATTTCATTCCCAAATTATTCTATTATTTTATGATGAATCATGACTGTAAAAATATTGACCTAACTATAATTTCATACTTAACCATAATCCATATGAAAAACATTTGAAAATTTTGGTAGAGCTCAAAAATATCAGTATCATATACAAAAAATATATAAGTTAGTTTATTTTAAAATAAATCCATTTCTAAAAAGAGTATTTTTCTATTTTTATTTGAAAAAATTTTAGCTCGGATATTAATTTACATACTCATGATATTATAAATTTTTAAATGATATTTTCAAAAATAATCAGATTATAATTCTTATTATAATAAATCATACTGATGCGGATTTATTGAAAAACATGGGAACACGTGAAAATATTTATTCTTAGAAACATATTTTTCTCTACATAAAAGTGGATTAAAGAATCATATAATCAAATGACCAATAGAATTCCATATGAAATAAAAATATTTAAATGAAAAATTATTTGATATAATTGAAAATTCATGTGTGTAATTTGATAAAACATTCTCATATGAATATTATAAAAAATCATTATATCACACAAACAAGTGGAATAATTTCCACCATTACTTAAAAAATAATTTTACAGAGAACAAACATTACAAAATTCATTGGAGAGTTCTATCAGGATGACCCATAATAATGAACAATGTCCTAAGATAATAAAATATAGTAAACAAGTAAAATATTTTATTACCATAAAAATTCAGATAAATGTTTCCATTTTAAACATAAGTACATTTAGGATTCAGAGAAAAAGTCTTTAAAATATATATTCTGATAAAAAAATAACATTAAATTTTATTAAAATAATGGGGAATAAGATATTTTTTGAAACAAATTTGTAAAATTATAGAGTTATAAAATGTAATAATAACGATTAAAATGGTTGGAAATATTTACTACACTATATATATTAAGAATATATTTTTCTATACTTTTATAATAAAAAATAATAATTATTTAAAATGTTAGAAATGTATGTTTTAAAACCAACATAAAAAAGTAAGACAATGATTAAAATTAATTTTCATATTAAATTAATTACATTAATAAAATTACATATTTATTTTAAACAAAATGTATACTAATGATAATTATAAGAATAACATTAATACATATAAAATAATGTTTTAAGGAAAAATCTATTTTTTCTCTGGTACCATATAAATAAAAAGATCAATGAATTACCGAACATTAAATTTATAACAAAACCACATTAATTTTACATATAAAATGAAAAAATACATACATACATACATATATATATATATATAAGTAGTAGTTTATGCACCAGAATAAAGCATTTAGAAGTAAAGGCATTTGTCTCAACGAATAGAATTTAAGATAAGAAATCCATTACCTCACGTTTGAAAGACCAAATATAGAAATTAAGTTTTTTAATAAAACAATTATAAATTAAATTTTTAAGAAACATATTTATCTCTATTCATGTATTATGATACCTTTTATTTATTTAATTATTATTTTTAATTTTATTTATAAATCGTTTATGTTCATGTGGAATGTTTTTTTGATGATTAGTTCATAATCACAAAACCACATCTGTATATTGAGAATGAGAAAATGGATACTTTTAGCATCATCTAAATATTATTAATCATTATATAAAAAAAAATATTTAGTTATTAAATGAAATTTCAATATAATCCATGAAATTTAGAAATAAAAAAATAACATATTTTAGTGGACTTGGTAGTCAACACAAATGTTAAAAAAACATTAACAATTTATTTGGGATAAGAGGGTGAAAAGTTAATTACAATATCAAATTTATTGACTAATTAATATTTCACGGAAATTAAAAATGGTCATTATATTCATCATAACAACCATCTATGTGATGTGGAAAAAAATAAGAATACCTCGATACGGAGAGATAGTAGTCCACAAGTCATCCTGAGTGATGTTTTGATTTATAATTTGAAAGAAAAGATGTTGAAAATATATTTTATAATAATATTGAAAACTAATTTTATTTGATATTTCTATATTATTATATCAGAATAGATTTTATGGATTTTATGGAGGTAGTAGAATAAATAAACATGATTGAACTTTGTTATAAATTATTAATATTCAATATAAAGCCACATATGCCATACATATTAATTCTTCATGGTTAGGGTTTTGTAATTCCAAATGATCTAAGGAATGGAGATTATTTTTGGTTATGTTTTCCAGTTGATTTTGGATTTCGTAATATGATTATGTGGTGTGAATATGTGAGAAGAGAAGGTTCGTTATTATAACTATTTGTAGGGATAATCTTGTTCATATCCATAAAATTTAAATTATATGATTTTATTTCTCATGTTCGTGTAGATATATATCAAAAAAATTAATAATTCTAGATTATATTTCGTTAAATAATCAAATTCACAAGGAATTTAAAATATATTGTGTGACTACAACACTTAGTTTTAATAATAATTTTCAATTTTTACCCAATACGATGGTAACAAATTCTTACTAGGACAACTGTTCATTATTAAAAAATTATAATCAAATCATTAAATTATTTAATAGTAAATATTAAACATATGAATTTAATTTTTCATGATTCATTTCTTATATTTTAGATAAATTAATTATTATATAATAATGAAAATGGCCATGAAAAAAAGTTTTATTTATAAAAATATGTTCTTTCCTAAAAATTAAATTATTGTTAAATTCTAGTATAATTTTGATTCATATATAAATTATTATATATTGAAATATAAAATGGTAATTTTATTACTTTTATATAAATGAAAAAATATTTTTTAAAATGTATAGATACTTGAAATGAAATGGCTATTTATATAAAAATTGTTTTTATTTACTATTCACCAACAAATAAATCTGTTATAAAAAATACCTTTTATTCAACCCAATATATATTTGACATAATAATATCGAAAAATAATTCCATTTTTCAAAATTCATTATTATAATATAGAAAATATAAAACTATTAAATATAACCATGTAATTCATAAGAAACACATTTGTAAGAATAGAATAATTTAAATATAATTTAAAAAAATAATTTAAAACTATTATTATTTATGTGAATCCATAATATATAATAAAATATAATAATTATAATGGAAATAAATTTATTATTAACATTTTAAATGTTTTCACATTATTCCTCTTTGAATAAATCGTCACACTTATATAGTATTAATCAGTTAGATATGTAGGGATATTTTTCAATCATGAAATCTTCATGTTGCTCATTTAATTTAGAAATATAGTTATTATTCCACAATAAATTAACCAAATGAGTTATCTTAATTAATATCACCATCCATTTATGATTAAGTGTATTTAATGGATTTTCATTATATGAATGATTCTCTTCCAATTGTACCACCACAAGGTAAAAACATGAGATTCTCCATGTAAGGATTTTATTAACAGTGAATCATAAGATACATCTTATAAATATTATATGAAATGAAGAAAATGTAATCATTGATGAAATAAACTAAAAATTTCTAAAATTTCATACATTACAATAGACCATTGAATTAAGAGTCTCTTTTTTAAAAATCGCGTTATCACAGTTATATATCTATATTTATAAAAATGATATGATCACCAACCTAAAATGAAATTTGATTCCTCCTATTATATCTATAACTTTTATACCAACTATGAACTGCAATTAGGCACATTTAAACTATATTTACCTTCTCCATCAATTCTAGATCTATTTTAAGTCAGAAATAATTTCAATGACTTCTACCTATCATGTAAGAGTTTGACATTACATTCGATATAACACCACTAAAACAACCAATTTTATTCTATAATGAAATAGTTTCTTATAATAAAATTCAACAAATGAATAACTATTTTCCTAAATTAATTATTAATCAAATGAGATTGATTGAAGAATATCTTCCAAATATTAGAACATTTTCTCTGACTATAAATAAAAATGATTATTAAATGCTTAAAATTTTATTTAAGTACCCCATGAAATTTTATATTCATAATTTAAATGATATTTAAATCATGGATATGAATAAATATAATATAGAGGGACTTAGTTTAATCTAAATATAAAATTATGTTAGATATTATAAATATGAATAATAGAAAAATTATCATTAATAGGATGAAAATTCATTGGTTTAGTTATTTGATCATAAATAAAAAAATTCACTATTACCTCCGGATTTATTTGGTATTCCAACCACAAAATCCTTGTATATAATCTCTTATTTTTAGTTAGTATTTATTAAGGGGGAATCATCAACATTATTAGTTTTATATCATCTTTAATATTTTAAAAAGTTACCCATATCATTGTAATTTCAGTTATCTCTTTCTTCATTCAATTAAAAAATAATATTCATGAAGGTTAATGTATATAAAAGGGATGATAAGATGAACAGAAAATAAAGACCAATTAAATCCACACAATAATATATTCATTAAATCAAGATTACCTAGTACAAAATACATCTTTCAATTTTTTTTGAAAATTTCTCTTACAATGATAAATTTTGGAAACATTTCCTTCTTACAAAGATCTAAATTTACATATACACCATGATATTTTTGTCATTATTAATTCTATCTCAAAAAACAGATTGTACTAACACCTATTCCAAAAGATATTGAATTTCAACACACACAATGTCTATGATATTTTTTATTAAATAATTAAGCAATGGATCATGTTTGAAATATTTCATATTCAATAATTCATTGTCTTTTTAGATCATGTAATTTAATACATTGGTTTAATTAACTATATGATAGTAAATCATGAAATCATAATTCTTTATCAGTTCTAATCATCTTCCTATCTTCATTTTCAACAGTTTTAAGATAATATGTACTGTATACTATTATAGTTAGTATGCATTTCACTTTTATGAAATATATATGATGTATCACTATGTTTAATACATGGAATACTAGGGTACGTTCCGGACGATGAATAATATATTTATACTCAAGGATTTAGTATTGAATTATAGAATATGTTACTAACCTATATTATTCTATCAATACACAACCAATCCATTCGGTTGTAAACCACTGTAAATAAAAAACTCGCCATTTATAATTGGAGGGGATAACATTAGATCATTAAATAATGTTGTTTTCATATCATGAAAATTTTCATCATATTAAATTATCTATATGATATTAACTGCTTTTTATGTTAATCTAATTTGTGGGATAGATAACCAAGAATAATTTTACAAATATCTTTTGATGTCACTATATAATGGATGAAAAATTTAATTCTCAGCATAATTGTTAATTCTTGGAAACTCTTCCACCACCTTATTTTTAAATAATTTGAGAGTTATGAAACCTCATAAAATAACATTCTTAAGGAAGGAATATGTTTTTATCAAAAATCATATTTAAATAATTTTCTCAAGAAATTAATATCACTTTAAATTTAAAACAAAATTTATATGTTTTAATGTTCCCAATTACTTTTAGAAAAATGAATATTGTAACTAATGAATAGAACCATAAATTTATTCAAATACACCCTAAAAATCAATTTATTAGTTCCATTCATTATTAAACCTAAAATGAATAACTACATACACATAATTCTCCAACACAGTCCAAAATTATTTCATTTTAATATTTTCATCCTTTACATTTAGATGATGATATATGGACCTATGATCAACCATTGCACAAATTGAACTCCATGTAGCTGATAAAAATAAGTCATCAATATGTGGGAATTTTTTTTCTAATTGTAATTTTTTTGATTTCTCCAAAATTAATATAGATCCCTATATATGAAAATTAGTTTCATCAAAAATAAAATACCATCCCAAAGATAGTTTCTAGGTTGAATGAATCCCATGTTAATAAAATACGACATAAAATTTTTCTATTTCTATTACAATTATTAATATATATAATAAGGGAACATTGATGTTAAAATAAATTATTTAACTAAATCAATAATTAATTCAACCAACTCATTATAAATAATACATGGAAAACCATTTGTAAATAAATCGATGTATTCTTAATGTACTATAATATTAGTAATATGAACAACATCCATTTTTTTAAAATATAATGAAGGTAACTGTCACAATATTATTTAATTTGTTTACTTACTTCTTGATATGTTTTCATATGTTTGAACTCATTTTTATATCAAAATTTACACACAATCGCAAATTTAAATGTGAATTACTTAACTCTATAATCTATATCATCATAAAAAACTAAAATCCAATCCATAAAAATTACAATATCAAAATTACCATATGGAATAAAAATATTATTTTCTTGAGAATCCCTTCATTATGTAATAATAATAATATTCTTACGAATCATTTTTTCAATAATACATCCACAGGATGTTTTTAATAAAATCTATTTCCCGATTTATTATTGTAGTGGTTATATTTTTCCAAAAAAATAAAAAAAATTATTAAATATGAAAAACAATAATTAAAATTATATTATGAATAATCTGAGTATATAAGTAATGTAATTGTCAGAGAATAATTATATGGTCATAAATTTATTTATTTATTCATGAATGAATTTTTCACAACCTTTTTCTTATGATCTATGATGATTCATGTCATTCATACTTGTCATCAGAATTTCATCATAATAAAAACCTATCTCATTAAATTAAAAACATTTCATATCCTTATTTTTATAATATATCTAATAATTAACTTATTTCATTTCATTGAAATCACGATCCTTACATCCTAACATACAGAATCTATAATACATTCTATATTTTACTACAGTCCCTATGATAATTATTATACAACTAATTATAAGATAGGAGCTCAAATATCATACATTCGAAATATTTTGACAGCTTATTTCATTTATTTTATACCTAAACATATTATTTTCTATTTCTTTATAAAAGATTACAAATATCATCCCGAACATCTCATAACTCCATAAACATTTCTCACAACATTTAAATTCATAATATTTATATAAAATATTCTAATTTGGATTTAACCATGAGTAATCCCAATCTATTTTAATGTCATGGTCTACAATATAACATAATAAACACTAATAATTTCTTGTAAATATTTCATCGTATTTGGAAAATGACCTCATAATTTTTTTTCAGTACAAAAAATTATTTTATGTTTAAGGTGGAACAACCATTGTCACATTATTTTTAAAGAGATTATATTTAAATATTAGCTAATTCCTGACATAAATCGTATACCTATCATTTATAATATTATTTACTGACAATAACATATCAAATACACCTTAAAAAATATTAAATGTAACTAATATATTTGATACTTAAAGCCACAGAAATCATAATGTATCATATCTTGATAATTACCTGATATAATAACTACCACTAGTTTTAATGATTTCCAAAATTTTGGAGAGTGAAATTTAATGAAATTTTAAATTATAGAAATGTTACTACACATGATGTATGATCAATATTTTTTATGGGTACCAAATTTAATATAAATTTTCAACCAAGACATAAAATTTTCAAACATATTTATTTTAATTTGTACTATTATATGTTTTTGATTCTTATAGATATTATCCTATAGATTCCATCCTACTTTGTTCACCTTGTTTCATATGTGGAAACCAATTTTCTAATATAAATAGATTTGATGAACGAACATGTAAAACCTGAATTATTTCACATTATCATATAATCCATTTTTTATTATACATTAATCATCATTTCATAACAACATATTAACATCTAATGAAATCTATGATTTTTATTATCACCTACTATAACAAACCATATCATAATAAAACCATAATTAAATTATAAATAAAATGGGTCAAATTTCATAAAGGAATATAATATTTTAGATATAAATTATTTTCAAAATTTGAAATAAATGTTTTATATAAATTTCATATAATGAAAAATGTGAAAAATCAATAAATGTGAATTTTTTCCACAAAAATATTCTTCTTAAATTTAAAAATTTGTTTCATTAAAAAAATCATTTATTTTATTTATGTTATATCTATATTTTTTAATGATATAAAATAATATATATTCCAACTAATCAATAATATTTTTGAAAAAATGATAAAGTAGAATGACTATAAAATTTCTAATAATGAATGTAAAAATAATATAACGTGTTATTAAATTTTAAAAATTATTAGATAAAATGAAACAGTTTTCAACATTATATAACAAACATGTTGAGGAAATATTCATTTAAAAAATAATGAAATTATTTTCTTTATCAAATACATTAAAAAAATATATCAAAAAAATATTAATGGAAGAAAAATATTAATGTGTGTATTTTAAACATGAGAACTCATGAAATAATTTCATAAAAAATAATCATTTCAATCATTAACGATTCATAATAATTAAGGTAATAAATATATCATTATCATATAAAATAATAATAATATATGTACACTAGAACCCATTTTCAGGAAATGATTATTCATGATGGTATATTGGGAATTATTCTTCATATCACTCATATTATATCTCTTATAAGAACATTTCAAAATTGAATAACCATTTTGGTTAATAAAAAAATAATTCTCTAAATTTAAAATCATTACCAAATTCATTAGAGGGATATATTGGTCTGAACCTCCATTATGGAATTTTTTTTATGATGAACATATATAAAAATCATAAAATATTAAATTTAAACCCAAAATCTCCTAAATTTATCTCTTTGTGATATATAAATAATATCACATGGATTCACATATTTTTTTAAAATAATTTTTCCTTTGAAATATATTAAGATGAAAAAGTACATTATGAATTGAAAATTAAATATTTTCAAATGAATAATAATAATTATAGATGAATTTTATTAAATAATAATGTTATGGATGATGGGGAATTCTAATTTTTTCATATATGATAAAATAATTATCATCTCACACTATTAAAAAAATGAGTAAAACAATTATTTGGGAAAAATATAAAAACCATATATTATAATACCATTATAAGTAAAGAAATATAAGTTATAATTAATGTTATCAGGAATTTAAACGTATTAATATCATACCCGATATATTTTAAAGGACATAAATAAAAATTAAAATAGAGGAAATAATTTTAAAAATTTACGATATAGTATCACTGAAAAATATCTTACGCAATTACCAATGTTTCAATCAGAATATGATTAACTAAAAGTGAAAGAAATGGATTTGAAAACCACTATAAAATTATTATATTAATGATAAAATAAATCTACATGGAATTTTATTCACCACAAAAAAATATAACATTTAATGATAGAGGAAAAAGTGTCATTGAAATTAATTTAGATGATAAATACCCTACCTCGAGTCTGGATCACTATGTATTTACATTATATCATATATTTTATACATATAATTTTTTTGAAAAAAATCCTTATTATTATTTCGTTAATTGTTTTCTTTTTTTTTAAAATTATATACCATGTCTTTGATAGTTACTAAATCAGTTATTTCCATATCTGATGTCCTGACTATATTCAGTGTATACTTCCCTTAAAAAATTGATAGGTTTTCCCTGGTTAAATGGGGCCATGTTTAAATCATCTCAAAAATAATAATCAAGAAATAATTATCACCTTTATACATTAAATATAATTTTATTATCATATAATAGTTGTAGATATGAAAAAATAGCATAGCTTCAAAGAGGTGATTCTCTTATCATTCTTATGAGAGATGTTATCATTTTCTAAAAGATGGATTTGTATGAATGTACATAACATATTAAATTTTTATAATTAATAATTTTAAATAATATAATATATATAAATAATTATAAAATCTATCGTAATATCATTCCATGTGTGGCTTTGATGAATAATAAAACACTTCACTTCATAGAGGTTGTAATCCACATGTATGCATGATATATTATTTCATTTCTAGTAGGATGGAAAGGGAAATTAAAAGGTGTATTCGAAATATATTAATAATATTTTATTTTTTTGAAGATACTTATTATATAATAAAATTATGTTTATTACAATTTTGAACGAGTTTATTTATGTAATAAACATAAAAGAAATCGGCTAAGTGTTGTAACTCTTATTTCAAAAACATCTATTGGCTTACACCATAAGCTTTCATGATTGGAATATTTGGGGCATCAATTATGTGTGTAGGGAGTTCATAAATTGATTTATGATTTTATTTTTTGACCTAATTTGATCATGTATTGTGGTGAATTTTGTAGAGGAGGATCCCTTTCATAAGTGAGGGAGATACTGAGTTGTAAATATTACAACCTATTAAATATTATATAATTCATAGTCGATGTCAGGTGGAACTAATATAAAATAAATTAAAAATATTCTTTTATATGGGTCAATATAGTCCCATAAAATAAGAATTATGATACAATATTTTTACCTTAGCGTGTAGTTTTTTCCATAACTATCATGTTTTACCCTTTGTATGGAAATTAGTTTTAACATAGTAATTATTAATTAGAACGAAAAATTTTATTAACCCCTTAAATATATTCAATTTTTTCCCAAATTCTATAGAAATTTTTCTTGGATAAATTTTTGAATTTTATTGAAATTAATTTTTGTTTAATAATCTAAAACAAAATAAAAAATAATTTTTTAGGAAAATAAATTTTAACCTAAAAAATGAATTTATTCAAAAATCATGAATAATATTTTTTTCATGTGGAATTATGATTCTTATTTAATTCATTTGGAAATAATTTTAGATTATACCCTATTAAAAATATAATTTTGAATATTTGGACAACAAAAAATGAAATTCCAGTTTTTTAAAAATCATTATTTTTCATTATTCACCCAAAGATCATTATTTTTAGAACAAAATCCTAGAAACACACAATAAAATATATTCAATATAATTTTATAAAAATTAATTCCATTTTATTTTATTTAGTTCAATATGTTAATAAAATTTTCTGTTAATTATAATCATATGATACAAATAAAAAACAATATTTATAATGAAATCGTTTATTATTCGATTTAAATTATCATATAAAACTATTTTAATGGATTTGAAACCATAAAATTTAATCATAAAAATTAATAATAAATTATATTGAATTATTATTAACATTTAATTGGTTTTCATTGGTTTTCATAATATTACATACATAAAATTTAAATTATTTGTAAGGGGTTTATAATTATCATATTTTCATTAATTATAGTGAATTTATAAAGTACTAGAGTAAATAATGGAACATAAAATGAAGATATTTGGTTAAGTGAATATTTCTTTTAATAATATATATTGGTATTGAAGTTTATTTATGATGTAGTTACTTTATGATTGGTCTTTTTGGATTAATAAGTATTGTAATCAATAGGGATTCATGATTATGAATAGTGGTAATTTAGGGTGATAATATCTACAAATGGTGCTCAATTATGTTTTATAGTTATGTATGAGTTATATATCATTTGTATTTGATATTGAATTTATTGTTTTTTGTTATTTTAGTAGTTATACACACTCAGAAAAAAATATACAGTTGCTAAAAATGTTCGAGTTTAATTTACAACTAGCATCCTTTGGTATTTAAAATTATTGGATGAATAATGAGTACAATATATTTTCTACTCACCCATGAACAATTTTGGGAATATTATAGAATACAATTATTGTTTGGAATGATGGTGGGATAAATGGAATAATTTATTGTAATGTTTGACATCGTGTTTGTCATAAGGTTCCAAAAAAATTCCAATATTGTTCTTTATGCAGTTCATTTCCAAACCAATGTTATCTCACTTGTGGAGCATCATGGTTATTTTCCTAGTTAGTCTAATTCACTTATGATCTACTATTTTTTTTTATTTTATTTTAATAAATAAATGAGGATTTTAGTTTTGATTGAAGAAAAGTTTAAATTAGGTCAATAATAATATGTTTTATCATATTACAATACAAGATCGAATATAGAATGGACACGACAATTAATGGTTTAAATTTGGGATCCTTAAATCGTTCATGTTTGAAGAATAAATATAGTCAGATAATTAAATTGAGAAATCTCACTCTTGAATTAATTTTTTTATTTATAGATTATGTAACCTTAAATGACAAACAAAACTAGATCTCACCTCTTCCTATAATAAAGTTTTACAGAACACCTCAACAAAGACTGTGATTCCTTTAATGACCTAGCTTTATAATCTGTTGTTTCGTCCCATGAACATCCCTACACTATCATATGAAGAGATATTGTTTAATTTAATGAAGGTAAAATACCTAAAAAATTAATAGAAGTAATTTCAAGTTCAATGTAGTGATGGTAAATCAACACACTCATACACATAACTATTTCTCATCAAAAATATAAAAAAACATAGAAATTTTAAGAACATAATTCAAGACATCATCTCATCCCCTGAGATCTATCAGCAGGTTAGTCACTCGTTTTCTTGTGAATATTGTCATAGTGGAAGATATGAGTATTTTAGAATGAGAAAATGTTGTAGAATAGATCAAGATCATGTAATAGTGGGGGAAATATGATGGATGAAAAAAATTTATTAGTGGAAAAAATAAGTTACATAAAATAAAATAATTTATAATAGAAAATTAAAGTTGTACAAAAAATGGAATCCATAAATATTCCACTCCCAATACTTTGATCCTTTTCTCTAAAACAACACCCATGGATTTATAAAATGTGGTAAAATATTTATCATTATCATGTCTATCCCAAAATATTTCCCAATAATTAAATGTTTATTTTTAAGATATCTAGTACTGAATCTAATAAACTATACATAATTCCAAAACAACATCACTGAGATGTAATTACATAGTGATGGTAGATCCTATCCACCTTTAGTAGAATGTTATATCACATCTACCATTTGATAAATGGTTGATCATAAATAATATTGTCCAAATGGTGGATATTATACACTGTCAATAGTAGCAATCAGTAATCATCCTAAAAAATTCATCATTTTCCATGCACTATTGTTTTCTATTTATTTCCTTCATCATACACTCATTTCAGCACCTTGGTTTTTCAGGCACAAAATAAATGTACAAGGTATCAACTTTTTTTATAATGTTGTTATGGGGAGATGTTACTGAGGAAGTAGTTCGTCATTACGAGGTGACACAGTATTGGTGAGATGAGTATGATAGAGTTGATCATGGGTTTTTTGAAGATGTTTACTATTCAAAATAGTGTTATTAGAAATGGTAGCAGTGCACCAAGTGTTCCATAGTAGAAGAAGATGTGGTGGATAATTTCTCAAAATCACCCCATTGGATCAATGGTAGAAAGCTCTAATATTTTCATAACAAAAACATTTGCAACAATTGGCTTAATTGTAACATGTAGTACAATTCATTCAATATTGGAATTTTTTCTTATCAATTATTTGATGGTAGCCATTATTGGTCCATAGGTCAAGCATGAATATTCTTGGTTTTTGAATGGGGGTAGTGGAGTCAGTTTTCATTGAATTAGGGATACTACAACCATTATCTTGTCATACTACATTTATAGTCACCAGAGGGGGCTTCTAAATGGCTTTATGGGTGTTATTTAATGGTACATAAATGATTAGTGGTGTTCATAGAATAATTTATGGATAAAAATCTTGAGTTCCAGCCTACAACTGATAGTCCATAGTGGCTCCAAATTTTGTAGTTGTGGTCAGATTCAATCTTGATGGTTATGAGTAGTGAAGTGTGTTGGTAGGTGTTGTACTGGAATGGGGGATTTTGATAAGAAAAGTGATGCAGAGTTTTATTTTTTAATATGATTATAAAATCATTAGAATGTTTCCCACATATTTCTTGAGATCTATATTAGTGAGTATTTACATGAAAATGATACCCATACATAGCCTAGAATACTACTTCAGGGATGGGTTCCTAGAACACATAACCCACTAAAAATTTGGCATTCCACACACTTGTGCAACATGTGTGGTCTATTTAACAATATCAACATGCGGACATCCACATGGGATCTATGCACTCCATGCTGATTCGGGAGACACCTCATGTTGTATAAAAACAAATGATTTTTGTAAATGTATATTACATGATTTTTTTAAATACAAAATAAAAATTACAAAGACCGTAATACTTTAGTTCCATTGTAATCATTGAAAAAAACTATCTAGTTTATTGAAAAACATTCAAAATCTCCCAAAAATATCTTCCAATGAGAAACTAGGATGGCTAACCTAGAAACCCAATAATCGAGCTAAAACTATCATGTCCCAAAGGGTGTAACTGATCTACATGGGATGGTGACTATCACCTAGCTTCATAAAAGATGAATCTGTGAATTATTTTTCCTTAAATTTTGTGAAATAATGATAAACAAGTCAATATTACTAAAATATAATCTCCATAGGGAGAAGTGTAACAAATGTCAAACAGGTATGAAAACAAAAATTACTACAAAAAACTAATAAAAATAGAACAAATAACCCAATTCATATCGGATGAATCATTCCATGCCAATGTATCAAAAGCTACAACCAACTCCAAGAGATTCTTCAACCATACTCGAACATGGAAGGAGATTTTCTAAAAACATCCAAAGGAATAGGATCGGTGTGAGATAATATACTAGGAGTGTCTCACAAAAGATTCCAAAATAATACTAAAACATTTATTTAAACTAAAAACCAATCAATTTTAAATAAATGAGCTTGTAATTTCAAAATGATATTAAAAAAAAATCATTTTTTACATTTAAAATAATGTAAATACCTTAAAATTTCATAAATAAACATTTTTATATAATAATGTTTATATTAATTAGAATGAATATTAAAACAAATTACAAAAACATTAGCATATATTTCAAAAAAAAATTGACCACCATAGTCATCTAACAAAAGGTACAATTGTTCCACGTTAATGGATACTCACATTATCACGTGATCATAGCCGTAATGTGTATAAAAATCCCTCAATATTGGAAACAGTGGAATCATCGACATCGTAATAATAAATACAATGTGCTAATAATGGTCATGTTTGAGTTGTAAGATTTCAATTATGTTTTATGTCAATTCCAAAACAGTGTTTTTTCCAAAATAACTCACTATATAAATAGACTTTCATGTTTTCTAATACTATCAATTATGGGATTTTATTTATAGACTTCTTAAAATAAAATTCATCCCATTCAACCATTTCAAAAATTTGAATATCTAATTAAAAACAAATTAATGATTTTTAATCAAATAACAACATTTTTAAATAAAAACCCAATGGGTTTCAATCAAAATAATTCAATATAATTTTCAAAAATATAATTTAAAAGTAAATTCATAATTCAATTTCATTAATATTTTAAGTAAATTTAATTCAACTACTTAAATTTTTAAATTTTCCATAAATTTTATAAATAAACCCAACTCAATGAAATTTGGGGTTTTACCAATTTATAGAATAATCCAATTTACCAACCCAAAATCCAATGAGATTATTTTTTCAATCATGAAACTAAAATAAATCACATTTATAAAAACCAATTAAATTTAATTACAAAATTTAATTTAAATCATGCAATATACGGTTAATAAAAACCAGTCTTCATAATGGAACCACCTACCACATGATCATGTGTCTAATAAAATGTACATTAAATTAACAGTTATTAATTTTAAATTAAATAATATTTCTCACAACATAATAAATCCATTATACAACTATATTCGTTTAGTGTTTTTATAAACAAGGAAACAAAGAAAATTGTTCAGAAAATAATTACATCTTTTGATGAATAGTTATTCATATCTATAACTTTTTTTCAACAAAATATTACTTAATATCCATCTTTATATCCTTGGGAAAAGAAAGAAAAAAGGGGTTATCTCAGAAAAACTGTAATTGTAAATAATGGAAACAGGTTGAAAAAAGCAGGTGTATAGGATATAAGATCATACCCTTCATATCAAATATCACAAACAAAAATTAAAGTATAAACATTGTTAGTTCATTAAAAATTGAATCAATGAAATATAAATAACATAATCCAAGAAATTATAACATAAAAATGGACATGGAAATTGTAGTTGACAGATAAGAATATAATATTATTTCCATAGTATTCAAGTATTTTCTCCAAAGACCATCTTGGTAGTATGAGTTCAGTCCACATATCAACATGGTTGTCATATAATACTCCCATGGATATATTATTAGTCATGGTTTACTACTAAGAATATATTATTCTATCTCAGAAGATATAAATCATTACCCAATGCATTGGAGGGAGATATTGGACACACCCATCACATAACGAAATCATACAATAAAGTTCCAAAAGATCATAAATCATTCATCATATCTTATCCCATGAATTTAATGGGTATCATAAACAACATTTAATCATGAAATTACCCACAAAAAAGAAATAAATTACATTAAATAATAACATCGTTTAAATAAACCATTCATAAAAGGAATATGAATGGTAAAGTTAGAGCTTAACCTCAGTAAAGAATGAGTAACATCATATAACATTATCTGAGATGATAAATAATATTGATTAAAGAATTGAAATTAATTCTTCAAGACAATATCATTTATTATTTGAAAAAAAATATTTTATTCAAAATTCCACAAATTATGAATAAGAAAAAAATTTCTCCAAAAAAATATATTATTTCATGTATTTGAAACTTAAATAAAACAAATCATAATAATCCATTTATGTCATAAAATTTAACATATAACGTTCTCCGTGTAATTTTATAGATATGTCCATAATTACCTTCAAAATAAAAACAAAAAATATTGTTTTTATACCATTTAATAGAAATGGGTAAAATTAAAATTAATTTCTTTAGAAGAATAGAAAAATTATTTTTAATCTATTTTTAGAAAACATGCACATGGATGATAAATATACCCTAGTAAATACTTACATATAAATAATCTTGAATAAAATAGATATTAATAAATTATCCCTTATCGATTTTTAAAAAGTAAAATCATATGTCTCTAGAAATTAAAAAAATTATGAATATTTAAATAAATTAACCTAATGAATAAAAATAATAAAAACATTCATGGGAAATAAAATAACCACATTAAAAAACATGTGGTGTAGAAGGCACATGTCCCACAAAACTAAATGTGAGAAATTTTAATCGCTTACCATGGGCCTGATATCATTTTTATGTATCCAAAAAACATTTCTAATGATAAAAATAATGACATTGACTAGTCTAGAATCATTGTAATTTTCATGATTTCATATATGACTATATTATCCTCCATTTGTAAATAAAATTTTACTATCACTCATTATTTTGGTATTAAATACTTCATGGTCATGAAAAAATGGGAGATGAGTATTCGAGAGAGAGATGAGTACGAACACCAGGAATCACGAAGCTTCACAAATGTTGTTGTCAGCAACACCCATGTCAAATCTCTTGCTCCTAATGTCTACTCGACACCTGTTTATTCCATTCATCTGAATATGTTTCATCAAATAGGTCACACAAACATTGAATTTTCCAATGAGAAGGTTCATTTCCTATCTTCTGATATCAGATTTGTCCTTGTTGGTAAATTCGTTAACCATCCTCCCTCTCAGATATTACTCTGGAAAGCATTCGAATCCATTGTTTTGGCTGATTTTGAAATTGGCCAACTCGACTAACTGAATATTTCGATACATTTCTCCATTAAAAATATTTACTATTAGCTATGGTATGGGGTTTCATATAATACATGGGGAATCATGATGATGTTCCTAAAATGTTCTGCTTCATTTGATTTCATCACTTAATACCCGATTGTCCCTAGATGGTTAGGTTTTCTCAGACTATCGTTTCACTTCTTCAAACAAATTGGCCTATTTCTTATTTCTAACCTTATAGGTCATTTCATTATGTTGGATTCTACTACTCGAAATCTCACAAGGTCAGTGTTTGTGTGTGTGTGTGTGTTGAGGTTGACCTTACGCTACAAAAACCTATAGTTATTTGGATCAAGAATGGTGAAGGGGTTTTTTTTTCAAGAAGTTGTTTATGAAAACATACCTAGATACTACTCTAATTTCCTACATCTTGGACACTCCCTTTGTGATTGGGGTCCTGGGAAGGACCCTTGGAATAATAATTATGTTGGAAAACCACTGTTGAGTAAAATGAAATCAGGGTTTCTTAAGAAGAAGAGAAGGCCTCTTGTTGAACAAGCTGAACCCTTAAATGCTATGGCCCCATTTATGTCTTCATCTGTCCCAAATTCTTCCACAATGTAGCCTTTGTGCACTAAGGTCAATGTTTTTTATGGGTTTGTGGATATGGTCCATAATTCTAAACTTATTGAAGATAATTTAGGAGCAGCTCCACCTTCTCATGAGGCTTCCCATGAAACTCACACAGTTTCTGGTGATTCTAATAATGTTGATAATGTGCCTGTGCTTCCAATTGAGGATGTATATATACATTCATGTGCCAAAAAGATAAGAAATCTCTTACTTATCATGAAGGTTTCATCAATCTGCATCCAAAGAAGACTCTAAAATGCATTGATTAATCTAAGTTGGACAGAACCATTGTCACTAGATCTTCATCGGTTCGAATGAAGGAAATTAACATCCCTCCACAACCAGTACATAATGAAAATACACCTGCATCAGTATCCAATGTAGAGGGGGACTCCTCATTGGGTGAAGAGGAACCCTACCATTTTATTGAAGAACAAGAGGACATAATTATGCGTATAAATTGCACTCATGTGATTAAGGAAGGATACAATGATGAAATATACCCATGGATTGAGAAGCAAAAAATGGTGTCTTTTAGAAGATATGAAAACATGGAAATATGTTTGATAATTATCTCAATATTAGGGAATGAATGTTTGATAGAGTTGAATTAGAGCTTGATCAACACCCTGATTTTAATTACATTCATAATCGATGGGAATAAATCTCTCATAGTATTGTCTTCGCTACTTCTTGTTGTTTTCATGGTTCTGCAGCTCTTGGAGGGTTTGGTAACCAACATGTTCTGTTCTTCTTTCACAATCTCACTATGCATCCATAACACATGTTTTGGGAAATTCAGACCTTGTCATATGTGGGTTTAGGTTATTCTTTTTTGTGTTTCATGTCTTGGAGGATGATGATGGTGTCACTCAGAATATAAAGGATATTGTTGGCCCAGATGACATGTATTCACTGTATTATTCGAGTAATCTTCATTAGAGAATCAGAAGATTGGTTGTTCTTTCCGATTCAGAGGCTTTTACCTTGTGTCATGTGAGAATGCTTTTTCCTCAGGAATTTATATCCATATCTTTGGGTGGTCAAAATTTCATCTCTTTATGTGAACAATAAAGATGTTGAACTGGGTGGAAGCATTCAGCAAGGCGTATGTGATTCATCAGCAGTAAATGATTGCATTTTCCTCATAAATGATTCTATCACTATGACTTTGGTGTTGGCCTTAAGTGAGACATTCTAATTTCTAGCTCTACATGTTGTGTTTGGCGAGGACTTGAACATTGGTGGCTGCTTCTCTAGGCGTGCATGCAAACTCTTATAATTTTTCATGGATTTTTGAGGTGCTTCTTGCCATTTTATTTCTTCTCTTCAATTTTTTATCATACTTTTATAACCTCACTATACTTCATGTAATAACCTAACTTTTAGATATTTCGTAATAAATTTTGGGGAGCATGGGTTCTAATCATGCTCCAAACCTTTATGAGATTAACTACTTCATTTTGTTATGCATGTTTGGTTAATATGTTTTAGTTATTCTTCTCGGGTCATAGTTATATCATTAAAATGATACTAAAATAATTTATACCACATTTATTAATTCAATACATGTATATAGTCATTCTTAAATGGATATCATGTTGAATGAATCACATCACATCGTGAGATGGTAGGTCATACGTACGCATAAACGAGGATATCATCCCCACAATTGTGAAATTGTATGGAAGCAGAAGATAATTTTTTTTCCAAAAAACATATAAGGTTTTAATAATCACACATATATTTTATTTCCATAATTATTACAATCCATGTAATGTGGGGCTGAAAAATAGATTACACCACGGAGTGTAGACAGTAGGTCGCACAAACATACGTGTGGTGATTTCATTTTTTATATGTTGGATAGAAGGTTGAATATGGTTATTCCATAACAATAATAACATCAAATAATATACTTCACATTTTAGTTAGTATATAATAATCTAAACATCATAATAATATTAATTTTAAGATGAAATGTTTTTTAAGTAGCCGGTATAGAAGGTACCTCTTCTTCGATGATCACCCTTAGGATCATCTCTTAGGGACACTAGTGTTGGAATTTTGAGAAGTTTAACACCTCTAGAATGTGGATAGGGATTCTTTTAAGGAAATATTTCATATTTTGGTGGAGCATAAAGGATAAAAGTTATGTGAATAAGTGAGGTTGGAGGTTCCATTTTATAATTGATGTAATGGGTACTTATAAAAATTCTGAAACGATTATTTTATAATAAATTCGTATTAAATAATAACAAAAAATGTACATATATTTAAATATTAGATTATATATGGTTGTAATCTCATAAAAAAAATAAAATTTAGACATGTTTTGGTTTTACTTTAAACCATATTTTTTTAACCCATACTAAATCTATTTAAATTTAAATTGTGATAATAAATCATTAAATATTAAATGGATTTAATTATTCAAATATATGGTGTAAATTGTCATTAAATTGACACTTTATAATATTTTATACAATATAAAATTAAAATTAAAATTTTTATGATTGTAATGATCTTTAAATAAATTAATAATATATAATTTTCATAAAATAACATTATTGAGTATTTTGACACTATTCATTAGTTTATGTTTTAATAACATAAAAACAGTTAGATAAATTCATAGAAAATATATTTAATACACTCTTAACATGTCATAATCACCAATTGAATTAGTTTATAACCTTAATAAATTTTAATTATATTAATTTTAATAATTTTAATATCATTAATTTTATATTCCTATTAATAAAATAATTACTACATTACTATAGTTTCATGATTAAAGGTAATTATTTTGTCCCTAAAAATTATAAATATATTACCATTATAGAGATAATTATTTTTTATTTATAAAATACTATTTATGTTCAAAAATATATCCTAGTTAAAAAAATCATATAAATTATACTTATAAGAAATTGAGTGAAGCATTTTGCCCCTTTCATTCATTATATTAATATTTATATAATTTTCATGAAAAAGTGGGAATTAAATGACTCTCTATCATACCTTATATTATAACAGTCAAATTATAATATTTTAGTAAACATTTTCAATTTTATAGGGTCATTTTATATTCTATGTATTTTTTAAAACAAATTATATAATGTTCCATTTACTATGTAAACTAAATTTTACAGGGGTTACTATTCATATTGACTGATCACAAAATACAACTATATAATAAATCTGAAAAATATGAATCCAAAATTAATATCAATCATTCAAAATTGTAAACCCATAATTTTTAAAATTAAATATAAAATACAACTAGTAAAATAGTAGGAAAAATATTTTTTTGTAAAATTCCATTTTAAAACATAAAAATTTTTCATTACAAATTATTGTATAAAATATATTTTAAAAACCATAATTTGAATAATTTAAATCAAAATGAACTAATTAAATTTGAAATCTAATTTGAAGCATAATTTATCCTTGAAAAGGAAATTTTAGTTTTTAATAAAAACAACATTTTCAATATTTCTTAAAATAAAAATCTCTAATATATATTGAATTGGATACTTATATTTATTTCAGAATTTATTTTTTCATACTTATTATAATCAATTTTATGGATAGGATATAATAGTTATAGTTTATAGTGATTATTTTATACTCATGATTGTGTGCAATGCAATATATTGAAAAATTATAATTATTAAAAGAAATTTTTAAAAAAATATTGTGGTGTTACATTATACCCACCTTAAAATTAATTTATCTCTCAAAATTAATCATGTTTATATAAAAATATGACGATAATTATACCTCAATGCATCCTAATGTTCATACATAGCACCCTCATATTGGTTTTTTCACTAGAAAACATTACCAAAGCGAGTGGTCTTGTTTCTTAAAACATTATCTATATGATCCATAATCTCTATTAGTTGTTGTTCATAAGAAAGACATTTCTCATTCTATAAATTTTTTTAGATTTTTATGTATGATGGATTAGATATGTAATTTATTAGGAGAGATATATTGAACATGAAATGAAATGTGAGTGATTCGGTGGAAGAACCAATCAATAAGATACATTCCCAACATAGGCTAGAATTTCAAAAGGACTGAAATACCTTGGGCATAGCTATAAGGCCCCAGCCTTAAACCTTACTTAATGTTGAGTTATTACAAGATTACACATTGAGGATCTTTTCGGGTTTAGAGTTTTAGAGAATTAGATCATAAAACTTGCATTACATTCCACATATAAACAAAGTGGTTACATAAAGATAGTATTCTTCATTCCCATCAATGGAAACACATTTAAAATAAAACATGGATTATTTCTTGACACATCCTTGACTCTATCATCTTATCATGTACCTTTCCCTTGATCTGTGAAAAACATTTCAAAAACTTGGGATGAGCATAAAAACTCAGTATGGGTTATAAAAAAGAACATGGAAGGGAAACATGAGTTCATATATACATAAGAATGAAATCAGAATTTACCCATAAAACATAGGCACTTTAACATACCTCATAAAATCATGAATAAATCATAGAAATCATAAGACATAAAGGTAACTTGAGGCATTCACAACATTATTACGTAGGGAGTAACCCTCTTGGTTACGTTTGGAATACCCATCACAGTATATTCCCTAAAATCTCTTTGGAGAAACCATAACGTTTCACTCCTTCGCGTTACCCAATTCATTGGAGAGCTATAACGGGCTCACCCACCCTTAGTTTATCACGGAACCACCCGTCTTCATAATAATGCCCAAGAACCATAACATAATCATATCACATAAAACATGCATAAAGGAAACATAACATTTCCACATTTCAATCACGAGATATTAATACAACATATTGATATAATAAAAACATTATGAAAACCATTTTCAATACCAAAGTAAAACATGGTATTTATTTTTCTTTAAAAAAAAGAAGGTATGGTTTGTAGAGGAAGCCGAAACTCAAATAACGGTCACGACGACGGAGAAGTCGTTGTCGCCGCATACGTACGACAAAAACATTCCCTTTTGTCGTTTAGTAAACGCTTCGTATAAAAAAGATTCCTTTTGAATAAACGTAAAAGTCAAAGGGGTTTATACACCGTATAAAAGAAAGTTGTGTATAAAATAAAATATGCCTCAACGAAAGGAGATTGAGACGAAGTCCCATACCTCGTATCCGACTTGACCCGACCGTTCTTTAATCTCCTGAATAATAAACTTGAGTTAATCTATACTTGCTTATGAATCTTTTTCATGTTCATTATTCCTTTTATACCATGTTATGAACATCATGTAATCAGTTAAGTTAATAATGTTCATTTTGTCGGTATTTGGTTCTTAAGTCAAAAATAGACTTCTTACACTTACATGTTGTTAATTTGGTCAAAGGTTCATTATATCCAGAATTTTATTCATGATTTAGATATCATATATGTCATATATATCCAGTAAATACTTGCATTTATAATATTACATAATCATTTAGAGGTAAGAAATGAAATGCACCGTTCATGGAGACGGTAAGCCGTACGTACGCATGAACGCTACTTTCATTTCTATTTCGTATTTTATAGAATGGAATCATAATGATATAAAGGTATATTATAATTCCAGTATAATATCATATATAATATCATAGTTCCATCCTTTATATGTCCCACATATGGTATTTAACGAATCAAATCACTTTGAGGGGGCGGTAGTCCGCACTTCCTAAAATGAAGATATCGTGTTTACCCATAATGGAAACCATAAAGGTATGCCCAAAATGAAAAAAACAGAAGCTTAAGGAAAACATAAACATATTATATATCATATATAAAAATAGTTACATCATAATGGACACCTTTGAAGGTGTTAAATGAGTGTTGAACAATCATCGTTTCGGGAGGCAGAATTTCGCCATCCACGGAAACCGTATGTTCTTTAACCATTTGATGTAGTTGTGTGAGAGTGTAGCTCAAATAAATATTATAACAAAATCCTTGTATATTTAAGATACTGGTGTTGTTACAAAATAAGAAAATAAAAAGAGTTTAGGGGGTTGGAGAAGCAAAATAAAACAAATGAACATGAGAGAATGAATTACCTTTAAAAGTGTATCTCCTTTTGATTTGAGTATAAAGGCTTTCTTTGAAAGGATTCTGCCCAAAGGGAATCCTCTAGGATGAGGATAGGGATGTGGATAGAGTAAATTGGCAGGGGTTGGCCGAGCCAAAGGCTTTAGTAGTGAGTGAAATGAGGTAGAGGTGGGGGCCTTTTATAAGAGGAGAGGAGGGGCACTTTTGGAAAGTAAAGAAATATTACTTTATTTGAAAATGTTTTTCGGTTTCAAAAGGTCCCAAATTGATATAATTCGTGGATAAGGTGATAAGTCTTCAGAATCCACTCATCCAATAAGTTTTTTACATGTTTAGTTTATAGATTTTACATTATCTTTCCATTTTATTTAAATCGTCAAATAATGATGTCATCGCTGCATCATTCTTTTGTCATAAATAATTTAATTTATTTAATGTCTAAAAATAATAAAAAAATACGATGATGTAGGAAATCTTTTTATATTTCCAATGACTATTTATAATAAAAAATCTGATCTTTATAACCCCATGTAAAAATTGTTTTCGTAAAACATCTCTTGTTTGTGTCATTTTTACTTTAACATTTAATAAAAAGTAATTTATGTCATTTCCCAACCAAAGTGTCTCCATGGGGTCCCCAAGTTGACCCATGGCTTGTCTTGGTCGGCCATGACACAACCAATGAGGGTAGGACATGTTTCAAGCTCATATTATTTTATTAAAGCATTATTTTTCCCTTAAACTACACTAATTACCACTAATCGCGATTAAAAACTTAATAAGTTACTATTCACCAAAAAATTATTTTAATCTCATTGAACCACATTTTACTTCTCAATGACAACCATGTATGTCGGATTTTTGAAATTCAAAACACAATGATGTCAAAATTTCATTTAAATGGAAAATCAGTCTTTATAAGTACCACTTAGTGGTTTCACTATTCATCAAAAATTGAAGTTTTTCAGAAAATTTCCAAAAATTCACCCTAAGCTATATTTGATATTCCGAATTAAAAAATGAAGTCCATTTTACAAAATTCAAATCATATAAGTCACATTAATTAATTCAATAATTAATTCCCGCTGCCAGAGCAAATAGCGTGTTTTTACAAAACAATAAGTATCAAAAGATTGACACCAGTTTAAGTCTAATTTCAAAGTGAAATTGATTCCAATGACCACAATTGGATAAAATGGTAAAAATATATTCTAATTTCACTTCAAAACCAATTCAAAACATAATCTAATCATATAAATAAATTAGATTAAAAAGCAGTTTTGATGTAAAATGCAGTATTTTTCACTATTCATTAAAAAATGAACATTGTCAGAAAAATACCAAAAATTCACACAAGGTAAATTTTGATGTCCCAATAATAAAGGATAAGTTTATTTTGACAAACATAGTTTATAAAATTGTCAAAATATAGATTCAAAAATGGTTTTCCATCAAAAGGCAGTAAAACAATCTTTTAAGAATATTAGTGTATTCCATGCATAAGATTGTATTTATTTTCATTTTAAGCCTCTATAACACTATCTTAATCATTAATAGACATAGATAAAAATATCTATTATTCATTACTTACTTGGGATGTTACATCCTTCCCCCCTTTAGAAAATTGCGTCCCCGCAATTTATTTACTTGTCGAATAAATGGGGGTACTTATCCCTCATTGCATTTTCAGATTCCCATGTTGCCTCTTCAATCATGTGGTTTTTCCACAAAACATTTACCTGCTTAATCACCTTATTCCGTAACACTTGCTCCATGTGGTCAAGAATCTGGACTGGTTGTTCCTCATAAGATAGGTTCTCTTCCAGCTGAACTACCTCTGGGCTCAAAACATGAGATGGATCTGGCATATACTTTCTCAACATCGAAACGTGAAAAACATTGTGTACCTGAGATAAACTCGGAGGTAAAGCCACTCGGTATGCAACTGATCCAACTCTCTCCAGAATTTCGTATGGTCCAATGAACCTTGGACTCAACTTTCCTTTCTTACCAAATCTCATCACTCTTTTCCAAGGAGAAACCTTGAGAAAAACATGATCACCTACCTCGAAAGATAGATCCTTCCTCCGGTTATCCGCATAACTCTTCTGCCTGCTCTGAGCTGTTCTCATGTGTTTCTGAATCAGCTGAACTTTTTCTACCATCTCTTCTACCAATTCTGGTCCCATCAACTTCCTTTCACCCACTTCATCCCAGAAAGCTGGAGTTCGACACCGCTTCCCATATAATGCCTGAAATGGTGCCATCTGTATACTGGAATGAAAACTGTTATTATATGAAAACTCAACCAAAGAAAGATGTTGGTCCCAACTTCCCTGATAATCCGTAGAACATGCTCGTAGCATATCCTCCAATGTCTGAATTGTTCGTTCTGACTGCCCATCTGATTGAGGATGAAAAGCTGTACTAAAATTTAATTCAGTACCCAACGACTTCTGAAGGCCTTGCCAAAAGTTAGAAGTAAACCTGGGATCATGATCCGATACAATGGAGAGAGGAACTCCATGTAACCTGACTATATCTTTATGATACAAACGGGAATGTTGATCAAGAGAGAAAGTATCTCGTATAGCAAGGAAATGAGAAGATTTGGTCAAGCGATCAACAATAAACCAGATTGCATTATTACCTCGAGATGTCTTCGGTAATCCAACAACAAAGTCCATGGATATATTCTCCCATTTCCACTCTGGAACTGGTAAAGGATGAAGCATCCCTTTCGATAACTGCCTCTCTGCTTTAACCTGTTGACATGTCAAACACTTCACAGTAAAATCAGCAATGTCTCTTTTCATTCCATCCCACCAGTAATACTCCCGCAGATCTCTATACATCTTAGTACTGCCCGGATGAACTGAAAACGGAGAACTATGAGCTTCACAAAACAACTCTCTCTTCAACTGTGAATCACAAGGCACACACAATCTCTTCCCAAATCTCAAAACACAATCATTATCAATGTTGAATTTAGGCAACTTACCTTTCTGAACCAGCTCTACCTTTTTCTGCAACTCACTATCTTGCTTCTGTGCCTGCTTGATTCTATCTGATAGAGAAGATCTCACTGATACCTAAAACAAAACAGAAGGACTTCCTGCACCAACAACTTCTATGCCAAAGATCATCAAATTGTTAACCAAAGGATCACGTTCCAAACGCAACATTGTTAATGAAGCATTACTTTTTCGACTCAAAGCATCAGCCACTTTATTTTCTTTTCCCGGATGGTAATGAATTGTACAATCATAATCCTTGATTAATTCTAGGCATCTATTTTGTCTCATGTTTAACTCTTTCTGAGTGAATATATACTTTAAACTTTTGTGATCGGTATATAATTCACACTTTACTCCATACAAATGATGCCTCTAAATTTTTAAAGCAAAAAGAACAGCAGCTAATTCCAAATCATGTGTAGGGTAATTTACCTCATGAGTTTTCAACTGTCGTGAAGCATAAGCAATTACCTGATCATTCTGCATTAGGACGCAACCAATTCGTTTCAATGAAGCATCACTGTATATAACAAACTCACCATTCCTGGAAGGTAGTGCCAAAACTGGAGCATTCACCAATCATCTTTTCAATTCCTGAAAACAATCATCACATTCTTTTGTCCAGATAAACTTAACACCCTTCTGAGTTAGCTTAGTCATTGGACTAGATAACCGTGAAAAATTTCTAACAAACCTTCAGTAATATCCCGCCAAACCAAGGAAGCTACGAATCTCCGTTACATTTGTGGGTCTTGGCCATTCTTCCACAACTTTTGTTTTTGCAGGATCAACAGTTATTCCATCTTTAGAAACAATATGACCAAGGAAAGAAATTTGTTGCAAACAAAACTCACTCATTCTGAATTTCCCATACAGTTTCTTTTCTTTTAAGGTTTTCAAGATAACCCATAAATGTTTTTCATGCTCATCTTTACTTTTAGAAACCACCAAAATATCATCAATGAAAACCACCACAAACTTATCCAAGAACTCATGGAAAATTCTATTCATTAAGTCCATGAATACAGCAGGTGCATTGGTTAGCCCAAAAGGCATTACTAAAAATTCATAATGGCCATATCTCGTATGGAACACGGTCTTTGGAATATCTGCATCCTATACCTTCAGCTGATGGTACCCCGATCTCAAGTCAATCTTTGAAAAAAACTGAGCTCCCTGGAGCTGATCAAACAAATCATCGATATGAGGCAAAGGATATTTGTTCTTAACAGTGATATTATTCAAGGCTCTATAATCAATGCAAAGTCTCATAGAACCATCTTTCTTTTTAACAAATAAAACAGGAGCACCCCATGGTGATGTGCTAGGTCTAATGAAACCTTTCTCTAATAAATCTTGCAATTGCTCCTTCAACTCTAAAAGTTCAATTTGTGCCATTCGATAAGGGGGTTTTGAAATTGGCTTAGCATCAGGAACTAAGTCAATAGTAAACTCAACTTCCCGATCTGGTATTATTCCAGGCAACTCATCAGGAAAAACATTAGGATACTCATTTACCACTGGCACATCATTAATCTGAATAGTTCCTTTATTTTCAATGACGTGTGCAAGGTAACATTCATTTCCATCTTTTACAAGTTTCTCGGCCTCTTGATATGTTATCAAAAGTAAGGGTTCATTCCTGTAAACAAACTGAAAGTCATTCTGAAAAGAAACTTCTTTAGCTCTACAGTCAATCTTAGCATGGTAAATAGAGAGCCAATCCATACCCAGGATAACATCAAACTCTACTAGAGGTAGAACAATAAGGTTTGCAAGTAGGTTCGTTCCACAGATAAGGATAGGAAGATTCTTATAAAATTTTTTTGCCTCGACACTTCCCCCAGGTGTTTTTACCAAAAGTTCAGGAGTCATTTCTTGAGATGGTATTCCCATTTTACTAGAAAATGTTTCAGAGATGAAAGAATGTGTAGACCCCGAATCAAACAACACACTGGCATAATCTGAAAAAACAAACAAAGTACCTGATACATCTTCATTTGATGGCCCGACATCTGCTGAAGTAGTTGCAAAGGATTTCACCACCCCTTTCTGCTTGTAGTCTAACTGCTTCCCATCACTCAAGCTCCTTGTCGGACACTCGTTTGCATAGTGACCCATCTCATTGCACTTATAACATTTCACTAACTGTATATCAAATTTGTTCTTACCTTCACCTTGATCCTTTTCAGTGCAATCACGGGCCTTATGTCCCATCTTACCACATCGGTAGCACTTCCCAGAATTCAGAAGACATTCCCCAGCATGCCTTTTGCCACATTTATCACAAACTGGAAACTTAGTTCTCTTACCATCATACTTTTTTGATGAATTATTACCTTTCTCCTACCACCTCGGTCTCTTCTTCTGCTGGTTGTTATAGAAAACTTGGTCATCAGCAAACTCCATTTCCACCTTCTCAGCACATCGAACAAGATTTTCATAACTTTTAAACTCACGATAAGCTAATGCCCTTCAATAATTTGGCTTTAATCCTGAGTAGAAACGATTGATTTTACTATCAATGTCCCAGATAAAATTTAGAGCATACCTTGCCAAACGAGTGAGCCTTTCTTCATAGACAGCCACTGAGTCTTCCTCTTGCCTCAATTCCAAGAAATGCTTTTCCATCCTAAGTCGAACAGCCTTAGGAAAATACTTCTCAAGAAACATACCTTTGAATTCATCCCAGTCAAGAGCATCAATCTCATCGGCGTCCCTGATATTTTTAACCATATACCACCACTGATCTGCTTCACCCTCCAAACGGTAAATAGCAAGACTATCCTTTTGATTGTCTGAACACCCCATGACATCAAAAATCTTCTCCAGTGATTTAATCCACCCTTCCGCTAGCACAGGGTCAGATGATCCTCTGAATGATGGTGGATGTTGCCTCATGAAATGTTCCACCACTGACATGTTCCTCTGCGGTTGTTCTGGCTGATCTCGTGCATGGATACCACCGCCATTTATCGCTTGAGTCAACTGTGCCATTACTGCAACAAACTATTCAGTTCCAATTCCGACCATTTCTGGATGCTGATTCGGAAGGTTATTTTTTTCTGTATGCCTTCCTAGCACTGCTTCCCTATTTCCTCTACGGAAAACCATTCTGAACAAACATGTCTTAGATGAAGCAACATGGTAATCTTTAAATGCTATATCATTTCGAAAAAAAAATATTTTTGGATAATCATTTAATAGAATTCTAACTCCTAAAGTTATCTAAACCGACCTTTGATACCAACTATAAGGCCCCAGCCTTAAACCTTACTTAATCTTGAATTATTAAAAGATTACACATTGAGGATCATTTCGGGTTTAGAGTTTTAGAGAATTAGATCATAAAACTTGCATTACATTCCACATATAAACAAAGTGGTTACATAAAGATAGTATTCTTCATTCCCATAAATGGAAACACATTTAAAATAAAACATGGATTATTTCTTGACACATCCTTGACTCTATCATCTTATCATGTACCTTTCCCTTGACCTATGAAAAACATTTCAAAAACATGGGATGAGCATAAAAACTCAGTATGGGTTATAAAAAAAACATGGAAGGGAAACATGAGTTCATATATACATAAGAATGAAATCATACTTTACCCATAAAACATAGGCACTTTATCATACCTCATAAAATCATGAATAAATCATAGAAATCATAAGACATAAAGGTAACATGAGGCATTCATAACATTCTTACGTAGGGAGTAACCCTCTTGGTTACGTTTGGAATACCCATCACAGTATATTCCGTAAAATCTCTTCGGAGAAACCTTAAAGTTTCACTCCTTCGCGTTACCCAATGCATTGGAGAGCTATAATGGGCTCACCCGCCCTTAGTTTATCACGAAACCATCCGTCTTCATAATAATGCCCAAGAACCATAACATAATCATATCACATAAAACATGCATAAAGGAAACATAACATTTCCACATTTCAATCACGAGATATTAATACAACACATTGATATAATAAAAACATTATGAAAACCATTTTCAATACCAAAGTAAAACATGGTATTTATTTTTCTTTTAAAAAAAGAAGGTATGGTTTGTAGAGAAGCCGAAACTCAAATAACGGTCATGACGGCGGAGAAGTCGTTGTCACTGCATACGTACGACAAAAACATTCCCTTTTGTAGTTTAGTAAACGCTTCATATAAAAATGATTCCTTTTGAATAAACGTAAATGTCAAAGGGGTTTATACACCGTATAAAAGAAAGTTTTGTATAAAATAAAATATGCCTCAACGAAAGGAGATTGAGACGAAGTCCCATACCTCGTATCCGACTTGACCCGACCGTTCTTTAATCTCCTGAATAATAAAATTGAGTTAATATATACTTGATTATGAATCTTTTTCAAGTTAATAATTATTTTTATACCATTTTATGAACATCATGTAATCAGTTAAGTTAATAATGTTCATTTTGTCGGTATTTGGTTCTTAAGTCAAAAATAGACTTCTTACACTTACATGTTGTTAATTTGGTCAAAGGTTCATTATATCCAGAATGGTATTCATGATGTAGATATCATATATGTCATATATATCCAGTACATACTTGCATTTATAATATTACATAATCATTTAGAGGTAAGAAATGAAATGCACTGTTCATGGAGACGGTAAGCCGTACGTACGCATGAACGCTACTTTCATTTCTATTTCGTATTTTATAGAATGGAATCATAATGATATAAAGTTATATTATAATTCCAGTATAATATCATATATAATATCATAGTTCCATCCTTTATATGTCCCACATATGGTATTTAACGAATCAAATCACTTTGAGGGGGCGGTAGTCCGCACTTCCTAAAATGAAGATATCGTGTTTACCCATAATGGAAACCATAAAGGTATGACCAAAATGAAAAAAACAGAAGCTTAAGGAAAACATAAACATATTATATATCATATATAAAAATAGTGACATCATAATGGCCACCTTTGAAGATGTTAAATGAGTGTTGAACAATCATCGTTTCGGGAGGCAGAATTTCGCCATCCAAGGAAACCGTATGTTCTTTAACCATTTGATGTAGTTATGTGAGAGTGTAGCTCAAATAAATATTATAACAACATCCTTGTATATTTAAGATACTGTTGTTGTTACAAAATAAGTAAATAAAAAGAGTTTAGGGGGTTGGAGAAGCAAAATAAAACAAATGAACATGAGAGAATGAATTACCTTTAAAAGTGTATCTCCTTTTGATTTGAGTCTAAAGGCTTCCATTGAAAGGATTCTGCCCAAAGGGAATCATCTAGGATGAGGAGAGGGATGTGGAGAGAGTAAATGGGCAGGGGTTGGCCGAGACAAAGGCTTGAGTAGTGTGGGAAATGAGGTAGAGGTGGGGGCCTTTTATAAGAGGAGAGGAGGGGCACTTTTGGAAAGTAAAGAAATATTACTTTATTTGAAAATGTTTTTCGGTTTAAAAATGTCCCACATTGATATAATTCGTGGCTAAGGTGATAAGGCTTCGAAATACACTCATCCAATAAGTTTTGGACATGTGTAGATTATAGATTTTACATTATCTTTCCATTTTATTTAAATCGTCAAATAATGATGTCATCGCTGCATCATTATTTTGTCATAAATAATTTAATTTATTTAATGTCTAAAAATCATAAAAAAATACTATGATGTAGGAAATCTTTTTATATTTCCAATGACTATTTATAATCAAAAATATGATCTTTATAACCCCATGTAAAAATTGTTTTCGTAAAACATATCTTGTTTGTGTCATTTTTACTTTAACATTTAATAAAAAGTAATTTATGTCATTTCCCAACCAATGTGTCTCCATGGGGTCCCCAAGTTGACCCATGGATTGTCTTGGTCGGCCATGACACATCCAATGAGGGTAGGACATGTGTCAAGCTCATATGATTTTATTAAAGCATTATTTTTACCTTAAACTACACTAATTACCACTAATCGCGATTAAAAACTTAATAAGTTACTATTCACCAAAAAAATTATTTTAATCTCATTGAACCACATTTTACTTCTCAATGACAACCATGTATGTCGGATTTTTGAAATTCAAAACACAATGATGGAAAAATTTCATTTAAACGGAAAATCAGTCTTTATAAGTACCACTTAGTGGTTTCACTATTCATCAAAAATTGAAGTTTTTCAGAAAATTTCCAAAAATTCACCCTAATCTATATTTGATATTCCGAATTAAAAAATGAAGTCCATTTTACAAAATTCAAATCATATAATTCACATTAATTAATTCAATAATTAATTCCCTGCTGCCAGAGCAAATAGCGTGTTTTTACAAAACAATAAGTATCAAAAGATTGACACCAGTTTAAGTCTAATTTCAAAGTGAAATTGATTCCAATGACCAACATTGGATAAAATGGTAAAAATATATTCTAATTTCACTTCAAAACCAATTCAAAACATAATCTAATCATATAAATAAATTAGATTAAAAAGCAGTTTTGATGTAAAATGCAGTATTTTTCACTATTCATTAAAAAATGAACACTGTCAGAAAAATACCAAAAAATCACACAAGGCAAATTTTGATGTCCCAATCATAAAGGATAAGTTTATTTTGACAAACATAGTTTATAAAATTGTCAAAATATAGATTCAAAAATGGTTTTCCATCAAAAGGCAGTAAAACAATCTTTTAAGAATATTAGTGTATTCCATGCATAAGATTGTATTTATTTTCATTTTAAGCCTCTATAACACTATCTTAATCATTAATAGACATAGATAAAAATATCTATTATTCATTACTTACTTGGGATGTTACAATAGCTTTCCCTTAATTCAAAATATCATCAATCTCTTCTAGGGAGATATTCATAGAAACACCTTGTCACCTACTTCAAAATCAAGTTCTTTTCCTCCTTTATTAAGTTTACGCTTTTTCAAACTCTGAGTTTCTCTTATGTGTTGTTGAACAGGTTAAACATTCTATTCCATTTTATCAACAAGATTATGTCCTAAAAGATTTTATTCTAAAATTTCATCCATGAAAGTTTAATTTTTACACTTATTTCCAAAAAATCTAGGTAAACCTTTTAATCTAATAATATTGAATGGAATATTTTACTCTATCCTATCTTACAACTTTCATTACACATATCCTGGAAAGATCATCAAGAGATAAATATTATCTTATATAAATGAAGTGTATTGATTTTGTACACTGATCAACTGTAACCCATATAACATTATGATATTTAACTGTTTTGTTATTTATAATGAAAAAGTCTCCAATATCCAATCTGGTATGGGAACTGGTTGTTACAACCCCTTAGAATTCTGTCTCATAGCCATAACAAGGTGACAAACCAAGAATCGAGTGAGTCATTCACCGATAGATCTCTTCATGACATCCCATAGAAAATACTATTTCACGATGTTGATCATATTTTTAATCAGTGATCAATAGGGAATGATGATCTATGACCCTTATCCAATAGTACTTTCCTTAATTATGGTATTGGATGAATACAAAAATGATTCCTAAAATATATTATCCCGTCATAATGAAGATTCAATTCAAGAATTTTTCTCATTTTATTTTTTATTTCCACAATATCATTATGTGACTCTATTACCATATCTTGTATAGATTAATGGGAATTACTTTAGAAGATATAATATTTATCCCCTTCCCCTATGATTTTGAGATCTAGTATTTAAAAATCCTCTAATTTTGGATCTTTTGTGATCCTCATCATTGATATGCATGCATGGTATTTTCAACTCAATGAATATACCACATTGTTTTGATAGCCATGGTGGTAATGTATTGGGATGTCATAATCATTAGTCAACTCCAACTATCTCCTTTAACACATATTCCACTTCTTATTATAGAATATATTCTGTAAAAAATTTTGATTAGTGTATATGTCACACCATTGACCCTAAAGGTCATACCTCCATATAATTACTTAAATGATAAACATTGTGAACTCTAAATTGTGAGTTGGGTAATTTTTCTCATTGATTTTCAATTTTCATGAGGAATAAGCTATAACTATATCATTTTTTATCAAAATACTTCTCATCCCCTTCATGGATGCATCATTGTAGATCATAGTCATTTCTCTACTATGAGGTAGTATGAGCACAAGTGAAATAGCTAACCTTATTTATAAATCTTTAAAATTCACTTCACATTCCTCTGTCGACACAAACATGACTCTTTTTTCATGTCTACAGGTTTTGTGGATTAGTTACTCATATAAAATGACTCACAAAACATTGATAATATGAATCCAAACTAAGACCACTTTGGATTTCAGTTACTGTTGTCGGTCTAGAACAATGTTCAACGCCTAATATTTTTGCTAGATCCATAGATATCACCTATCTTGAGATTATGTGACCCATAAATGAACATTTATGATGAATAAATTCACATGTGGTAAATTAATCAAAATGATTATCTTTTATAAGGTTCTTTAGTATAATTCTCAAGTGATATTCATTCTCTTCCATTATCTTCATGTAAATTCGAATAGTATATATAAAAACCACCAATCATTAATCATGATGGTATCTAAAGACCCTATTAAATAGTTCCATGAAGATAGAGGGGGGATTAGTAAGACCAAAATAAATTTGTATAAATTCCTTATGTACATACCTTATATAAGATGTTGTTTATGGTATATCTTTTTTAATAACCCATCATTCATGATATATTCAATGAAGATCAATCATGGAAAAGTATTGAAGTGCAAATTTTTGGACGAAAAAGTCATTAATGCATAGAAGATAATATTTTTTCTTGATAGTGATATTTGTTAGTTCCCAAAAATCGATGAAGAGTATCATTAGTCTATCATTTTTCTTATCAAACCGGACAGGTTCACCCCATGGTGACACATTAGGGTGTATAAATCCCTTGTAAGGATTCCCCTTGATTTTATTCATTATTTCTTCAATTGTAACTGAGAAACTTCTAGAAAATGTTTTTAAAATATTAACAACATCCAGTATGAGTTATACTAGAAAACTAGCCACATGATATAGTGGATGACCTTGAAATTCATCCGGAATGAAACAAATGAATATACGTAAAATAGGTGTATCATTATTGGTGAGTTGATCCCCAACCATATGAGATAGGTATCCATAATTAATTTGAATAAAGACCCATAAGATTGATGAAATTTACAAAATAAATTCATATTTATCCTTGCATAAATATATGAAACAATATACCTTCAGAATATGAAATGTGACTTACATTCCATTTAAATTGATATCAGATACATAAATGGAAATATAATCCATGTTAATAGTTACACCATATTCATCAAATGGAAGAACCAGATGATTTCCCTGAAATAATTTCAATCAAAATTCAAGAGGAGAATAATTATAAACTTATGATGTGACAGTTGTTCCATTAAGATTTTTCACAACAAATTAAAATTTTATTATTGAGGTAATATAGAGATATCCATAAAAAATTCATTAGAAATGAATAAGATGGTGAACCCATAATAAAATTAATCATTTTTTACTATATATTGTGTTTTAGGTGTACTTTTCACCACTTAATAATCATACTCCACATCATCAGTTATGATCAAATAATATTTTACTTTTTATTTAACAATAGGAGGTTACTGACATTGATCATCATCAATAACCATCTAATTAGAGAATTGGTTAATGTAATGATACATATCCATTCACTTGTATCATTAATTTATTTTAGGATCAATAATTTTATGATTTTCATCATTAGCTACCTTTCTTCCATCAATTCAGAATTCAATTTAATGATAACCTTCTTTTCCAAACATAATGCATTTATTAGACACATTATGATAATTTTATACATGATTCATTTCACACATATTGTATAATGTTAATCTCATATATTATTGAATGTGGTTTTTAGAATAACCATAGAATTAGATTTTCCTTTTCTTATCAAACCCATAAGATTATTGCATAACTCCAATCTCCATATCAACATTGAGAGCACATCGAACAATTTTCAAATAGCTATTAATGTCCCTTATGGTCAATTATCTTCAAGGCCTCGGTATTACACCACTAAAATATATATCAATCTTACTCTCATGTAGAATGATAATATCAAAATCATACATTGCATGTCATGTTAAATTTTCTTTGTAGGTACCAAATAAATAATCTTCATTTAGTTTAATCTTGAGAAACTTTGTTTCCATATTTTTTCTAATAATATTACGGTAGTACTTACTGAAATATACGTTTGTGAACTCATCTCATTCAATATTTTCAATTTCATTTTATTATTTCATGTTAAAGATAAGGTTCAACAATTGATCTGATCGACCATCCAAATGATATATTTTCCATGTTTTTTAATAAATATATGAATATTGGGTAACTAAAAATATATTTTCATTTGAACTAATCCATATTATATCCACAAATGTATAAAAATACTTACTAAAAGAAGATAAAAACTACCATAGAAAAGATTCAATAGAATTTTATTCCCACATTATCTCAATTGGAAGTCCTATATGGTTCATATGTTGAGAATATTGTGTAAGAACGAAAATTAGATTTTTTATTCTAGGTTGAATAAAATTCTATTACCTAGGTCTAAAATCAATTCATTTTCCATCACATTCATTAAAAACATGCTTCCTTCCGATTCTATCCATTGAATACAAAAAGATGAAAATTGTAAAAAAAATAATCATAATAGGAAAACAACATAATGAAGAGGAACTAATCATAATATTTCAATTGAAAATAGCTCAGGTTTTAGCCAATGATTCATATAATTGATTGATAAACACTAGGATTTAATCATACCCATATAATTACCCTAATAATTATTGATAATGTTTTCTCATCATAGTTTCCAAAGGATACCAATACATTTTCTCCAATACCAACTATAACATACCATACATTACACAAATATATATTACTTATAATCTGAAGAATGTTTATTCCAATATAATAAAACCACGCTAAAACCATATAGTTTTAGTTCCATTATAAACAATGAAACATAAATAAGTAGTTTATAAATTGAGTATATCATATCCTTGTTATTTCATCACATCGAGAATCACTATTTCCGACAACATACATAATACCCTTCATTATCTCATGGGTAATAAAAAAACAAAAATAAGTAAGCTCAGACACTCAGTAAGGGTAAACAAGGGAAACATGTAAAAATAATCATGATTATAGGATAGAATATTATACCCTACAAATGAAACATTACAAAAATATATCATGTTATAATCACTGAATGTTCATAAGAAATGAATCATAAAAAAATAAAGAACATAATCCATAAAATCATAACAAATAAATAAGACCTAGAATTTATGGCACACACATAAGAATATAACATGTTTTCTAAAATAGTCAAATTTTTTTGTCCAGAACTATCTCAGTAGTATGAGTTCTCTCCCAATACCATATTTCAATTAATAGTATACTCTTTGGTCCTTTTTATTAGTTAAGGTTTACTCCCATGTATATCATATTCTATCTCCTAAATTCTAAATATTTACCCAATACATTTGAGGTAGATGTAGGTCCCTCCCATCAAATAATGATGTTATAATGTAAACGTTAATCATTGACCATATATTCACCCAGGAATAAATTGGTTATGAAAATTATCATTCAATGATTACATACCATACTAAAAAGAAATGGGTTTCATTAATATTATACCATCATAAACATAAAAAATCAATTGAAAGAATAAGAATGGTACCATTGGAGCATGGCCTTAGTAAAAAATGATTATCAAGAGATGATAAATTTATTATATTGGGAATAATATTTATAGAACTCTTGAAAATAATTCTATAGGAAAATTCAACTTCATATATAATAAAATTTCTTTTATGAAAAATTACATTAAATGTTATAAAACTTATTGAAAAATACTCTTTCAATATTTTAAGGGAAACATCGTGGAAATAAATGTGTAATAATATGTTTATTAAATACACGTTAAAATATAACACTATCCTCATACTTTTTTAGACAATTCAAAATGTACCTCCAAATGATAATGATAAAATATTCATTTCAATCCATTTAGTAAAAATGGGTAATATTATGATTAGGAAAATTTAAAAAATATGAATAATATATTGGAATTATTTTTTAGAAAACATAGTCTTGGATGATAAATATACCATTGTAAGTACTTATGTATAAAAAATCTCAAAGAATAAATGATATTGAATAATTAACCCTGATCACATTATAAAAATTTATATCAAATAACTTGTAAAATAAATATTATTATATGAAAATTTAAATACCACAACTTTTATAGTAATAATCATAAAAATATTTATGTCGAACATAAACAAAACATGAAAGAAACAGGTTGTGTAGAAGGTATGTATCCCAACAACAATAAACGTGAGACAATGTAATCCGTTTTATTCATCTTGATAACATTTTTATGTATCAATATATTATGTATAATTATTTAAATAATAGAATTTCCATATTTCTTAATCATATTCATTTTTATGAAATTCAATATGGCGATATTATCAACAGTTTTTAATAACATTTCATTATTTTTCATTATTTTGGTATTGAGTGATTCATTTTATTATGCATATTTTGTCAAATATTTCCTGGTAATAATTATTAGGACATTGTTTTATCATTAAAAAAGCATATTAATACAATATATAAAATAATAATTCATTCTATACATTTACATAATTATGATTTATTGATTATCATGTAGAATGAATTGAATGACATCATGGAGATGTCAATTATTTTGTGTGCATGAACGACTATATCATTGCCATAATTACGAAATGGTATAGAAGTGGATGGTGTATATTTTCTTCCAAAATACATATAATTTAATAATAAACACAAATTGTTATTATTTAAATTGTTATACCCATCCAGGTAAGGTGGGGGAACAAGATTACACCATAGGGTGGAGTTGGTAAGTCCTATGTCCACATGCGTGGTGATTTAATTTATCATAGCATATATATAAAGTGGAATATGGGTTTTAAATAACCATAATAACATCTTAGAATATATATAATATTAGAATTATTATTTTATATTGTAAATATTATGTTAAGAGGAAGTAAAAGAAGAAATGGTTTTTAAGGAGTCTGTAAAGAAGTTTCATCTTCTTCGACGCTCGCCCTCTTGCTCTCTTATTTGGCACCCTAGAGATGGTATTTTTGAGAATAAAAAAACTATAGAATATGTATAGGGGTGTATATAATGTAAATATTCCGAGTACGATCAAGCATCACGGCTCATATGTATGTGAAGATGTAGGGGGGGGGGGTTTCCTTCTAGAATTTATGTGTGGGTAACTTTGGGAAATTCTAAAATGATTAATTTGTAATGCGTTCAAATTATAAAAAAATACCACCATATGTGTAACAGCCCAAGATTTTATAAAAAAATATTCTTTTTTATTTCACTAATGTCTTGTGTTGTACGCTACACAAAAAGGAGCTTGCACAACACGCATCCTTGACTTGCCTTGCATTACACGCAATCACGACCTTCCTCGATAGCGTGTGTAATACGCAATACTGAGTTTCACTAAACAACGATATGCTATTAAAATATTATTAAAACTAGCCGTTATGAATAGTAATAACCACTTTTTAAAATTCCGAAAATCTTATTTTTCAAAATGAACTTCATTCTTGGATTCGGAGTATCGAATTTAGCCTAAGGTTAAATTTTGGTACTTTTCGGATAACTTTCATATTCTGATGAATAGTGAAAATTATTAAATTATAATTAAAAACAACTTTTTTAATCAAAATAATTAATAGTGATAAATCATTAATTTGAGTGGTTTTAAAGTATATTTAGAATATATTTTTACAATTTAATACAATGTTGGTCATTGGATGTAATTTTACATTTAAACCAGACATAATCAAGTGTCAATCTTTTGATAGATATTGTTTCTTAAAAACACGCTATTTGTTTTAACAGCGGGATTTAATTATAAAATTAATTAATTCAATTTCTATGTTATGAATTTGGTAAAATAGAATTCATTTTTGAATTCGGAATATGAAATATAGCTTAGGATGAAATTTTGGCTTTTTTCTGAAAACTTTCAATTTTTGATGAATAGTGAAACCACTAAGTGGTAGGTTAAAAACTGAATATTGCATAAAACATAATTTTACCGCTTCTATGAATGGAATTTCGAAAATCCGACAGACACGGTTGAAATCAGTAAGTAAAATATGGTTCAATGAGATAAAAATAATTTTTTGGTGAATAGTAACTTTTTATTTTTTTTACCGCGGTTAATAGTAAATAGGGTAACTAAGGGTAAATATGATATTACTATTACCCTAACACATGTCCTAATTCTATTTGATAAGTGTAATTCGACCAAAAACAAACTTAGGAATAAAATATGACCATTTAGGCCCACTTGGATTAGATTAGGACATTTATTATTATTTAATTCAAAGAAGAGTTAAAAGAGTTAAAATCAAAGTTTATTTACTAAAACATTTTTAATATAGGGTTATACATATGATAAATTCGATTGAAAATATTCATTAGAAAGATAAAACTATTTCCTACATGATGATATTTTATTTGTAATTTTTAGACATCAAATAATATAATTTATTTATGACACAAAGATGATGCAGTTTTTATCTTATTTATGAAATATTGACATAATTGATGTTATAAACACCAAAATAAATGTAATTTGAGACTTTTTATGAATTACAATAATTTTATAGGTTACTATGATATATTATTGTTGATTTAATCAACTTGGTTAGAAAATATAATTCTGTTATGACTTTCATAAAAATCATATATCAAATAGTGTAAAAATTGACACAAAATAGTTTTTAAATCAAATATTATATTATTAATTGTTATTTTATTCCTAAAAATCTAAGGTTCGGCCAAATGACTTAGATAAGGATATATATATTAATAATAAACAATTTGGGGTTCTTTTGGCATGTTATAGTACGTTTATTAACCATATAGTGAAAGAAAACAAAAAGACATGGTAAAAGTTAAATTATTTAACTTAGAGTTAAATCTAATTGATAAGGTTAAAATAATACCCTAAACTTGTCTAAATCTTATTGGATGATAGGATTTCGGCCCATACCCACCTTATCTTAGAAATAATACCCTTTGGATCCATTATAAACCGATTTTGACTTTAATATAAAATAATATTTTGAGATATTCCTAAGGTGCCCCTCTCCTCCCTTATAAAAGGGCACCTCCTCCCCCTCCTCCTCACACCAATTTGAGCACTCAAGCTCAGCCAACCCCTGCCATTTTCCCTTCTCCACTTCCCTAGAAACATCTTAGAGGTTCTGGTCTTCCTCAAAGACCAATTTTAGTGCCCTAAGAGGAGGTCTCAAAGAGGCGCTTCAAAGAAGAGGTAATTACCGTTACCAATTCTTTCATCTATATTTCTTCTTCCACTTCTTCTTCTTAGGTTGTTTCATTATGAAGTAATAACATCAGTATCACTCATATACTGATATGTTATTATAAGTATGAAACAACCCTATTTCACCATCTATCCATCCTACGGAAAAAGAAACCACCGCGCGTGCGTACGTACGGAATACCGTCTCCACGCCGTGGTGTAATCTATTTTTCCACCATCACTTTACAAGGATGGGTATAATGGTGTAATGAGTAACTATTTATGATTATTATAAAGTAATATTGATACTGAAATAATATATATATACTACAATACAATTCCACGATCATAGGAACGATATCATCACTCGTGCGTACGTACGGAATACCGTCTCCACGATGTGATGCGACTCGTTCTACATGATCTTCATTTCATAATGATTATATAAATGAATTGAATGAATGAATATGGTATATACTACACTAATACCATTATGTAAATGAATTATCTATAACCTAAAGATAAGAATATAATTTATTTGACAAAACACGCATAAGAACAAAAAGTTACAAAGACCCGAGTAACAAGTAACAATGAAATATTACTAACAAGAAGCTAATAATATGACCATATATGATATCATATCAATATGTATGATTCTGGAATAAGTAAATAACATTATTTAAACCATTATACAGGATCTTCGGACACGAACAAAGCAAATCGGACCTAAGGTAAGGGAAATATCACAATCTCATTTTTATCCGAGATTGTTTATTCGTAAGTATTTACTGGGGTGTATTTTATCATCCACATCCATGTTCCTTCATTATGTAATATTGTTTCCATCCACTTACAATAGTTTAAATTCAATTTTACTCTTCGGTGAGTTTTTAGTAAAGAATATGAAAGGAATATTTTGTCACTTTTTCATACGAGGTACTTTTTGACTTTTCCGACAAAAGTACGAAGAATGTTTTTTTTAACTTAAACGGCATGAACGGATTTTTACGGTTTTATAAAGCCTTATTTTCATGAAGCTTCCTCCAAAAGATTTCATGACTATTTTTAATAAAATCTCTTTCTTTTAAAATTGCATGATGTTTTGGTGAAAAGAAATTGATTTTGAAGAAGAAAGGATATTTTCCTCAAGAATTCATTTCAAGTATTTTATCAAAATTATTTTCCATCTAAGATAATGAAGGGTTCTGTTTCTATCCATATTTTTACATTGATTTGACTATGTTGTGATGGAATTATGTTTATGAATTCCTTTATCTTATATGAATGGTTTTATGATGTCATGTTGTTTAAGAATCCCATTTTTATTACATGGGTTATGAAATGATGTATGATTTATGATTTTGTGGCACACATAAGAATGGTATCATTATGAGATGGGTGGGACCTATATCTCCCTCCAATGCATTGGGTAAAGATTTTATATCTCATGAGATAGACATGGCTGGAATGGTAGGTTATACCGGTTCAGTGAAACAGGACTGAAACGAGGGTTACTCGATTCAGAAAGGGACTTTGTCCACTAAGATAGTCTTGGAAATGAGTCTTGACTAACAAGAAACGATTCTCTATGATTATGTGTGAATTCCACAAAGTTTCATGTTTTAAGTTATTATTATTGTGATTACATTTCACTACCATGATTTATCCCATGTTATGAAATTATCCTCTTTTTTGTAGGTTATGATTTCCAAAATGTTATGTTCTTATGAATACGATGTGATTGATATTTCTTTTTTTTACCCTTACTGGGCATTTGAGCTCACCCTTTTATGTTTTCTTCTCCCCAGGATATAAAGAAAGGTTTTAGGTAAAAAAAAGAAGATCTTTATGGGAGATGTTGAAGATCTTTCACCACAATTAGAAGATTTTATTCCGAGTTTCCAAAGACACTAAACTATTACGATCCTTGTGTGTGTGTTTTTGTTATGTACTAAGTATTCCGCAAAAGTAATGTAATTTCCATGTACGTCAAGATACAGGTCTCTACAGTTGGTATCAGAGGAAAGGTTTAGTCAACCTTTGGAAACTAGGATGCGAAAACGTTAGTGAGATCCCTAGAGATATTTATAAGGTATGTCTAGGGCTGCCCCTAAGGATAAGTATACATATAGGATATAGTCCTAGAACTATGGTAACGATATTAGATTAAACCAAAGATGTTAGATATTTAAGTTACTCCCCCTTTATTATGATTTTTTTTCCTCTCACACTATTCTTTTTGGGTTTTAGAAAATGGATGGAAACAAGGTGATTCACGATAATGGAGGAAATGATGGACAATGGAATGATATTATTCATGAGCAACCAAATGAAATGGGATTTGGAAGTCCAAACATCATTATTATTCCGAATCAGCAATCTCATAATATGATCAATAAAGTAAAATTTGGTAAGTTTCCTGACTCGGCTAATAAGAGAAAGATGGAGTTTCATGATGATCATAGAGGAAAGAAAGTTCAATTTTCCCTATGTAAATCATGTGGGAAGAGGCATCATGGAGAATGTTTCAAAGGAACTGGAAGATGCTTTGGGTGTGGAAAAGAAGGACACAAAGCAAGTAAGTGCAAAGGAAAAGGTTCAGTTAACACCATGGATGAGGATAATGGTATTGCTACGACATCAAAAATGGTTAAGTGTTTTAAATGTGGAATGTATGGGCATTATGAAAACCAATGCCCTAAGGGAAAGACTCATGACGAGAATCAGTATGGTCGTATGGGTAGTATTTATGTGGATGATGATGAAGAAACTACAAATGATATGTGATGTGAAAGAATTGTTGATGCTCGGTTAATGGTTTAAGAATGTAGTGAAATGATTACATGTTTATCATGTGTAATGTTGTATAAGAAATATCATGGTACTATGGAATAAAGAGACATCTAAGGATTGTTACATTATTGTCTTTTCTTGAGTTTTAAAAGTGTTTTATTAATGTTACCAGTATCCAGGAAAGGTTATTCAGATATTTTTAGAATGCAGATGATATGGGCATAATGAAGGGATAAGGAGAAAATTAAATGTTTAACAGTATTCATGAGCTCATGATTGATATAAGGACTAAGTGATATCATGGTTTGAGTATATAGAATTTTGAGGATTTTGGTATGTGGAATGTGTTAACTTTTAACTGCATCCATGTTTTCACTAAGGTATTTAAGAGAATACATGATTAAGGACTTTGAATGTTTGGAATGTGACCAACAAAACATATCTTATGATATATGGGGATCGACGATGGTGTTAAATCTCTGGTAATCGTTGTCACTATATTATGAGAGTGGACTGCAGTATTATGTATAAGCCTAAAGATTAGACTGGATTATGTTGGACATAAGTTAGTATTGTTTAAGGATAGAAGATTTTCGATATTATTAATGGGATGTTATAGTAACGTAGTTTTAGAAAAAGGACAACCTGCAGGACGGGCGACAGCCCATCGCTTCGGACAAGGCTGTAGGAATCGAACCCACAACCGAAGTGCGACTGGCCTTTATCGCCTACCACTGACCTACAGGAAGTCCCTGTTTAGTAGAAACTAGTGTTATTATATTAAGCAGTATGATATATGAGGTATAAGCCCATTTTAGGAACCATATATGATTAATCCCACTATAGATCGACTTATGTATATAAATTTTGCTAACCTTTTGAGACAGATGGAATGACCCGTCATTCTATCACATGATCTGCTAACACTTCACGAATAACAAATTCAACTTCATTTATTTAAGAGATGAAGTGGAAATTGTTCAAGGCATGAACAACAGTGAGATTGTACCAAAATAAAGAAAGTATTTATTCTAATTCAAATTTTCAACTTTAAGGAAACGATCTTGAAAACCAAAAATGTTGTCCTAGTGATCTTATACCTGATGAATCAGATGGTACCTTAGATCGTCACAAATTTATGGATTTGTGATTACTGGCTTTTTCATAGCCATGTTCTCTACCACTCTCCATCAGAACATGATGGTTAGATTTCTCTTCCATATCCATATTTTCACCTATGTGGAAACCCAGTGATTAGGTTATTTGGGTAATCGTTACATTTCATACTTTAGTTTTTAAAGCCAAGTTTTGGTATTCCTTTTTACGATGTGGGTTTCTATTAAAGAAACTTTCGAATAGTAAACCATTTATAACCCCGACGAATTTCGAGGGCGAAATTCATTTTAAGGGGGGTAGAATGTAACAACCCAAGATTTTATAAAAAAATATTCTTTTTTATTTCACTAATGTCTTGTGTTGTACGCTACACAAAAAGGATCTTGCACAACACGCATTCTTGACTTGCCTTGCATTACACGCAATCGCGACCTTCCTCGATAGCGTGTGTAATACGCAATACTGAGTTTCACTAAACAACGATATGCTATTAAAATATTATTAAAACTAGCCGTTATGAATAGTAATAACCACTTTTTAAAATTCCGAAAATCTTATTTTTCAAAATGAACTTCATTCTTGGATTCGGAGTATCGAATTTTGCCTAAGGTTAAATTTTGGTACTTTTCGGATAACTTTCATATTCTGATGAATAGTGAAAATTACTAAATTATAATTAAAAACAACTTTTTTAATCAAAATAATTAATAGTGATAAATCATTAATTTGAGTGGTTTTAAAGTATATTTAGAATATATTTTTACAATTTAATACAATGTTGGTCATTGGATGTAATTTTACATTTAAACCAGACATAATCAAGTGTCAATCTTTTGATAGATTGTAAAGACCCGCAAATTTCAAGGAAATTTTTTTTCTTAATTTTCTTTGGAATTTTACAAGTGCGCAGCTTCAGACGGCACCTGATTCCGAGGCCCGGTGTGCCCGGAATCAATTTCCGAAGTTTGGCTCGGGTACGTTCAGTGAACGGACGAGCGGGTTTTTCTATCTTTTGAACCGGTGCCCGGAATCGAATTCTGAGGGCACCGATGAAATCGCAGCGCCGGTATTTGATTAGAAACGCCTCTTCCGGAGTTGCGTTTGCTCAGACGTGGTTTTTAAATTTTGGGGCTTTAAGTCAGAAAGAAAATAAAACTTGTGCGACAACTTTATTTTATTTCACTTAAGCTGCTTGGAAGCCGCTTGGAAGCCACTTGAACTGAGTTAAAGCGGATAGGGTGCTATCTGGAAATATCCTACCCTCTTGGTAGGATATTTGTGAGGCAGGGCCCGCACGAGCCCCGCCGTTTCTTTCGCTAAGTAACGCACCCGCGAAAACCCGTCAAAGTAACTGAAAAGTCAACCGGCGCGTTTTCTTTAATTCTTAACAGACCATTTAATTGGGCGGTTTATTTCGTGAATTAAATGGGCTGTTTCATTCGTTGAATTAATTCAACGAATTTAATGGGTCGTTACTTACGCGTTTGAGTTCGTTGGAAAAATAATAAAATAGGCAAACTTGTCTATTTTGGAGGATTGCTATCGTTGTGCGAATCCTCTGAGCCTCCACCCTCCCCGCGAAGAACGCGAAGAACGCGAAGAACGCGAAGAACGCGAAGAACGTCGGAACCGGAATTCGACGACGCACACCGTGATTTGCGACGTCGACGAGCTCTACCCGCGACGTTCTTCGGCGACACCTCTTCTTCCACGGCCGATCCTCGTTCGGCAACTAAGGTGAGAAACGAATCGTTTAATTCTCCCCTTTTTATAATTCGATATCAACGGATTTAAATTAATGAAATCCGTTTGATCTTGATCCGAAGATCGTCGGCGCGATGTTTTTCCCGCGGTGCGACGAACGTCTCCTCCGCAACGACGCGACGATCCCCTCCTTCCGCGACGAGCGATTCCGCGACGACCTCACGTCCGATGATGACAAAGTAAGGGATGTTGGAATATTTTATTTCCCCGTGTTTATTCTTTTAAAATAAATAACCTGATCTCCGAACAATTTTAATTTAATTAAAATTGTTGTTGATTATTTTCTTTTTCTCCCTTTGTTTATGACTAACGCGGAGGGTGCGGATCTAACGAACAAGACCCGGCAACCCTCCGCCGATCTTTTGTTGTGCGGATTTGGCGGACGACGACGAACCGTGCGGCAAGGGTGATCCGTTGATACCGCAGTGAAGATCGGCCCCCGGGAGCAGCAATGGCGCAGACGGGAGGCAAAACGGGCCACCGGAGCAACTCCGGCGGCCCGCGGAAGGCAGCGGCGGCGCGGGTCGCCGGCGCCCGGCGCGCCGCCGGGAATTCCGCCGCGGCCGAGCCGCGGCGGCGGCGAACCGCCGGACCGCGTCCGCGGTCCGGCCACCCAGCACGCGGCCCGCGCGGGCCGCGTTCCTCCAAGCCGCGGGTCAAACCCGCGGCGGCGGTTCCTTCGGCCGCTCGGCCAAAGCCGAGCCGGGTCGGTCCGACCCGGTTCGGGCCGACCCGGTTCGGCCGACCCAGGGGGGGTTCGGGCCGGGTCGCCCCGGGCCCAGAACCCCCGTTTTCGGGCCCTCTTAGGTCTTTTTCCCATATCTTGGGCCTGGGACCTCCGAATGACGAACCGTCAGCGGCTACGCGATCCTTGGATCGATACGGTCGTTTCGGTATATTATACTCAAGGTTTAGGAAGACTTTGGGTTCGGCCGGGTTGGTTCGTACACGAAACCAACCGGGCCCTTGGAGCGGAAACGCTCATAACTTGAGCTACGGACGTCCGATCGACGTACCGTCAGCTGTGGTAGTTTCCTCTAAGTGAGACGGAACTTTTGGCATACTCCGCCCGAGGATCGGATACAGGCGGAGTATGGTCGGGTTGGTTTTGCCCTAAAAACCAACCGGGCCCCTAGGACGAAAATGCCAATAACTCTCAGACCGGGCGTCCGATTGACGCGCCGTCTGTTGCGTTGAGATCCTGTTGTCGATACGGAACTTTTGGATACATCAACTTCGGACTACGTGTCAGTTGATGTATCAGCCTCTCGGCTCGTGGAGCGGACCCTCCTAAACGAGCTCGCTATGTGCGGGAACCCTAGCGCTGGCTGTGACTTCGACGACAGAGCAGAGATCCTCCGTGGACTGCGACGACGGCAGAGCAGAGATCCTCAGTGGACTGCGACGACGGCAGAGCAGAGATCCTTCGTGGACTACGGCGACGACTGTGCAGAGATCCTCAGTGGACTGCGTCGACTACTGCACTCAGCGATCCTACGTGGATCAGTGCTACAGGTTCTGTGTGAGCCCGATCCTATGTGGGTCCTTACTACCGGTTCTGTGTGAGCCACTGCCTACAGGTTCTGTGTGAGCCCGATCCTGTGTGGGTCTTTTGCAGGGGTTAGTACCTATCGATCCTTCATGGGTCCGACGACTTAGATGGATCAGTGATCATCTTTGACGTCATCTGAAAAAGTATACCTGGTTGAGCTGAATCTTATGTTACTCTCCTTTGTGGTTTGTGTTGAACTATCCTTTGTGGATTTACTGTTTACTCTCCTTGTGGATTTGAGTCTTGCTTTCCTGCGTGGATTGAGTTGTTCTTGAGCTCGTGATCAGAGCTAGAATTGGGGACTTAGGTATATGTATGGGCATATACCTAAGTCAAGTCAGATGTTACTTCGTGATTGCATCTTTCTTTTGTGCTATATCCTTTGTGGATTTCGGGAGACCGTCGGGGGTCTCGGGGTCCTTACTGAGTAGCTTATACTCACCCCTGCACGGGCTATGCCCGCACCTTGTTGTGTTGGATGCAGACGACGGACAGCGCTGATCTCGGTTGGGGCGTGGAGTAGGACGGTACCTGGAGGTGGACCACTGGGCGGGACGTGCTCGGAGCGGACGTGGGACCCGAGGAGCCTGGAGGCTATCTGTACCCACCCTTCAGGTGGGATTTCCAGTGGACGACATGAGGCCTCCGTCTTTTCTTCAGTTGCTGTTCTTTACTTTTTCAGTTGTACTTTCAGTTGGGCTTGTATTCCGGCCCCCTTTACTTTTCTGCACTTGTAGTTACTTTCCGCTTGCTGACTCTGTGGTGGTTGTTACTTATAAAGGCAATGCCTTCCCTGTTTACCGGGATTTTACGCCTTGGTGCTAGTCGCCAGCCCCTGGCCTATGGAAGGCGGGCTTGGGGTAGTCACGGCACGGGCCCCGAGGTCGGGTCGTGACAAATTGGTATCAGAGGTGGTCGGTTCTACCACAGACTCTGATCGTCTTTTCTTTCTATATGAAGCAATAGTGTTTAGTGTATTGAGTGTGGTTATCAGTTCAGGGAGCCCAGTGTTGGTGCGGCGGCCGACGTATCCGTACACCAGGACCCTGACTCCTGATTTCCGACTTAATGCATGAAAACATTGATTGCGTATGTGTTTCAAGTTTTCTTCGTGATTACTTGTGTCAGCTCACCGGGTATACTGATCTGCTTCATGAAAGTCTCAAGTTTTCCTTGTGATTACTTGTGCCAGCTCACCAGGTATACTGTTCTGACTGTGGTGCTCTTGTTCTCCTTTTCAGGATGGCCCCGCGATGACAGCCAGCTAGGGTTCCGAGTGTAGGGCGCGACAGCAGCCCACCGAGCGATGAGGCCTCGGTGCAGGGCCCTTTGCCAGCAGTGGCACCGGCGGTAGCTTTACCCGCCGAGCCACCGATGCTACCAGTACCAGACGCTGACGATGCACGTCGCCTCAGGGCACTGCATGAGTTTCAGAGCCAGCGACCGCCCAGGTTTCGCGGTGAGGCGGACCCCCAGGCCGCCGAGGACTGGCTAGAGGTGGTGGTACGGATCTTTAGGCTAGTGAGGACACCAGGGGATCTCATGGTGATTCTCGCGGCGAGCCTCCTGTAGGTGGCGGCAGGACGATGGTGGAGCTTGATGCTCCAGGTTCACGATGAGGCATCCTTGCTCTGGACGGACTTCGAGAGCCTCTTCCACTCTGAGTTCGCCCCGGCCACCCTCCGAGCGGTGCGCATCCAGGAGCTTCTCCAGCTGCGCCAGGGCAGCATGACGGTCGCTCAGTACGCGGCGAGGTTCACTGACCTATCTCGCTACTCGACCGACATGGTACGGGACCCCTTCTTCTGGGCCCGGACCTTCGAGCAGGGCTTGCGACAGGAGATTCAGGCGTCGCTGATCTCCCTCAGCATTCCGACCCAGGCGGGAGTGCTGGAGCGAGCCCTCCTGATCGAGAGCTTCCTGGCGGAGCCTTCTTCAGCGGCGAGACCTAGCGCAGGGCGACAGGTAGCTGAGTCTTCGGCAGCAGGTAGCCGACGGATGACTCTCGGGTCCAGGCAGACCAGACCCCCACGCAGACGGCCTCAGGACACCGTCTCAGCAGTGCGGGGCACACAGCGGAGTGCCAGCCTTCCGAGAGGCAGGCTGTGCTACTCCTGCGGCGGGCAGGGTCACATGGCTCGTGACTGCCCGACTCGCCGATTAGAGGAGTAGCAGTCAGTGGAGGGGCCACCCAGGCAGAGGCAGAGGGTCGACCGTGGCGGTCCGCAGGGAGGAGGCGGACGAGGCAGAGGAGCTGGCCGAGCAGCGGGTGGTGGGCGATGCTTCCAGGCTCTACCCCCACCACCACCAGGAGGGCCACCTCGACCACAGGGAGCTGGCGGGCAGGGACAGGCCCAGCTCCAGGCAGTGGAGGCCTACGACCCCAACATGCCAGAGATGATTCGAGGTACGATCTGTGTCTATTCCACCCTTGCTGCAGTACTTATAGACACAGGAGCGAGTCACTCTTTCATAGCCTCTGCCCTTGTTCGGAACTCGGAGATTCCGACTGAGCCGTTGGCTCGATCCTTACGGCTAGAGACTCCTACGGGAGCAGACTCGATGATTACGCACTGGTGCCGGCAGTGTGAGATTACTCTAGGAGGCGAGAGCTTCGGCTGGGATCTCCTTGTAGCGGCGTCGAGGCCTTACGACGTCATCTTGGGCATGGATTGGCTATCCACGGTTCATGCCCAGATCGACTGTTTTAGGCGCAAGGTGCGATGTGTTCGCACCGACGGGAGCAGGTTTACCTTCACCGGCGAGAAGGGAACCTTTGCAGCACAGGATGGACTTCCACGGAGGAGAGTGCAGCCCATCTCTCATCAGTTGGCTAGCCTCATCCTAGGAGCAGTGGACGTGCGGAGTCCAGCTTTTCCTGCAGTGGTGGACCAGTACGTGGACGTCTTTCCCGACGACGTTCCAGGGCTACCTCCTCGTAGAGAGGTAGACTTTTACATCGACTTGTACCCCGGGACAGCCCCGATATCTACTCCAGCATATCGGATGGCCCCCGCCGAGCTTCGGGAGCTGCAGGTACAGTTGGAGGACTTGCAGAGCAAGGGGTTTATCCGACCCAGTGTTTCACCCTGGGCTTCCCCGATTTTGTTCGCCAAGAAGGCGGACGAGAGCTTGCGACTGTGTGTCGACTATCGTCGCCTGAACCAGGTGACAGTGAGGAACAAGTATCCGCTGCCACGGATTGATGACCTCTTCGATCAGCTCAAGGGAGCACGGTGGTTCTCGAAGATAGACCTCCGGTCAGGCTATCATCAGCTCAGAGTTCGAGACGAGGACGTACAGAAGACGGCCTTCAGGTGTCGGTATGGCCATTATGAGTTCTTGGTTATGCCGTTTGGCGTAACCAATGCTCCAGCAGTGTTCATGAGCCTCATGAACAGGATCTTCCAGCCATACCTCGACCGATTTGTCGTGGTCTTCATTGACGACATTTTGGTATACTCGACGACTGAGGAGGAGCATGCCTACCACCTGCGAGTTGTGCTAGACACGCTCCGAGAGCACCAAATTTATGGAAAGCTCTCAAAGTGCCAGTTCTGGTTACGTGAGGTCCACTTCATGGGGCACGTCATCTCTGAGGCGGGAGTTGCAGTGGATCCCGCGAAGATCGAGGCAGTACTAGCTTGGGAGCCACCCAGGAGCGTGACGGAGGTGCGGAGCTTCTTGGGCCTAGCCGGATACTATCGGAGATTCGTGCCAGACTTCTCCAGAGTTGCGGCACCACTCTCAGCGTTGACGAAGAAGGGGAAACCCTTCGTATGGTCAGACAGATGTCAGCAGAGCTTCCAGGAGCTGAGGCAGAGGTTGACCAGCGCACCTATCTTGAGGTTGCCTGAGGAGGGAGTTGGATACGTAGTTTACTGCGATGCGTTAGGGACTGGACTCGGGTGCGTCCTGATGCAGGAGCGGGCCGTGATCGCCTACGGATCACGTCAGTTGAGGCCGCATGAGCAGAACTACGCCACTCATGACCTGGAGTTAGCAGCAGTGGTCTTCGCTCTGAAGACTTGGCGGCACTATCTGATGGGCGAGCGCTTCACAGTCTTTTCTGACCACCAGAGTCTCAGGTATATCTTCTCTCAGAAGGACCTGAACCTGAGACAGTGGAGATGGCTTGAGTTCCTCCAGGACTATGACTTTGAGATAGTCTATACTCCTGGGAAGGGGAACGTGGTAGCCGATGCCCTCAGCAGGAGGACGGGCATTCAGCTACTTGAGGAGGCGACGGAGCAGCTAGCCTCCTTACAGATATCCTTCGTGGATAGAGACAGAGCAGCCTTTCTTCAGTCTCTCACAGTCTCTCCTCCACTTCTACAGCGGGTCAGAGAGGCTCAGCGTGGGGACGCTGACTGTGAGACCCGGCGTGCACTGATATCCTCAGGTCAGGCGCCTGATGGTTTCTCCCTTGGAGAAGAGCAAGACATCCTTTTCAGAGGACATACCTTCGTACCAGTCGCTTTAAGAGAGGAGGTGCTGAGAGTGTTTCACACTTCTCCCTTGGCGGTGCATCCCGGAGTGGCGAAGATGTACCAGGATCTCAGACGACAGCACTGGTGGCCGGGCATGAAGAAAGCTGTGGTAGAGTTCGTTTCACGATGCCTCACCTGCCAGCAGGTGAAGGCAGAGCATCAGGTACCAGCAGGCTTGGTACAACCCTTGGAGGTCCCGGAGTGGAAGTGGGATGGCATATCTATGGACTTCGTGACTGGACTTCCACGCACTTCCAGAGGTCACGACTCCATTTGGGTGATTGTCGACCGACTCACCAAGTCGGCACACTTCTTACCCATCAGAGAGCAGGGCTCAGTGGAGAGCTTGGGACGTCTTTATGTCCAGGAGATCGTACGGCTTCACGGTGTGCCATCGTCTATCGTCTCCGATCGAGATGCTCGTTTCACTTCCCGGCTTTGGAAGGGGTTGTAGGAGGCGTTCAGGACGCGGCTCCATCTGAGCACAACCTTCCACCCTCAGACGGATGGTCACACGGAGAGGACCATACAGACACTCGAGGACATGCTCCGTGCATGTGTTCTCGACTTTGGTCGCAGCTGGGAGGACCACCTACCCTTGGTGGAGTTCGCGTACAACAACAGCTACCACTCCACCATCGGGATGGCACCATACGAGGCGTTGTACGGCAGACCCTGCAGATCACCGTTGTGCTGGACAGACCCTGGGGAGTCAGCACTCGTGGGACCATAGATGGTCCGAGCCACGACGGAGAAGGTCCAGATCATCCAGGAGAGGATGAGGACAGCTCAGAGCCGGCAGAAGTCATATGCTGACAGGAGGCGAAGGCCACTAGAGTTCGAGGATGGCGACCACGTCTTTTTGCGTGTCTCACCTCGACATGGTTTACGGAGATTTGGCCGAGGCGACAAGTTATCTCCACGCTTCATCGGGCCTTTCCAGGTCCTCAGCAGGATAGGAGAGGTGGCTTATCGCCTGGCTCTACCACCTCAGTTGCACCGGGTGCACGACGTCTTTCACGTGTCTCAGCTGAGGAGATACGTGCACGACCCGATGCACATCATCGACTTTGGGGAGCTGGACGTGGACGATGGGGCGACTTTTGCGGAGGTCCCAGTGGAGATCGAGGATCGACATGAGTGGGTCCTACGTGGGTGGTCGATTCCTCTTGTGCGCGTCGGATGGCAGCACGAGAACCTCCAGGAGAGCACTTGGGAGCGGGAGGCTCAAATTCGTGCTTAGTACCCCCATTTGTTCCCCTAGTTTTTGATGTATCTTTACGGGGACGTAAAGCCCTGAGGTGGGAGTAATGTAAAGACCCGCAAATTTCAAGGGAATTTTTTTTCTTAATTTTCTTTGGAATTTTACAAGAGCGCAGCTTCAGACGGCACCTGATTCTGAGGCCCGGTGTGCCCGGAATCAATTTCCGAAGTTTGGCTCGGGTACGTTCAGTGAACGGACAAGCAGGTTTTTCTATCTTTTGAACCGGTGCCCGGAATCGAATTCTGAGGGCACCGATGAAATCGCAGCGCCGGTATTTGCTTAGAAACGCCTCTTCCGGAGTTGCGTTTGCTCAGACGTGGTTTTTAAATTTTGGGGCTTTAAGTCAGAAATAAAATAAAATTTGTGCGACAACTTTATTTTATTTCACTTAAGCTGCTTGGAAGCCGCTTGGAAGCCACTTGAACTGAGTTAAAGTGGATAGGGTGCTATCCGGAAATATCCTACCCTCTTGGTAGGATATTTGTGAGGCAGGGCCCGCACGAGCCCCGCCGTTTCTTTCGCTAAGTAACGCACCCGCGAAAACCCGTCAAAGTAACTGAAAAGTCAACCGGCGCGTTTTCTTTAATTCTTAACAGACCATTTAATTGGGCGGTTTATTTCGTGAATTAAATGAGCTGTTTCATTCGTTGAATTAATTCAACGAATTTAAAGGGTCGTTACTTACGCGTTTGCGTTCGTTGACAAAATAATAAAATAGACAAACTTGTCTATTTTGGAGGATTGCTATCGTTGTGCGAATCCTCTGAGCCTCCACCCTCCCCGCGAAGAACGCGAAGAACGCGAAGAACGCGAAGAACGCGAAGAACGCGAAGAACGCCGGAACCGGAATTCGACGATGCACACCGTGATCTGCGACGTCGACGAGCTCTACCCGCGACGTTCTTCGGCGACACCTCTTCTTCCACGGCCGATCCTCGTTCGGCAACTAAGGTGAGAAACGAATCGTTTAATTCTCCCCTTTTTATAATTCGATATCAACGGATTTAAATTAATTAAATCTGTTTGATCTTGATCCGGAGATCGTCGGCGCGATGTTTTTCCCGCGGTACGACGAACGTCTCCTCCGCAACGACGCGACGATCCCCTCCTTCCGCGACGAGCGATTCCGCGACGACCTCACGTCCGATGATGACAAAGTAAGGGATGTTGGAATATTTTATTTCCCCGTGTTTATTCTTTTAAAATAAAGAACCTGATCTCCGAACAATTTTAATTTAATTAAAATTGTTGTTGATTATTTTCTTTTTCTCCCTTTGTTTATGACTAACGCGGAGGGTGCGGATCTAACGAACAAGACCCGACAACCCTCCGCCGATCTTTTGTTGTGCGGATTTGGCGGACGACGACGAACCGTGCGGAAAGGGCGATCCGTTGCTCCCGCAGTGAAGATCGGCCCCCGGGAGAAGCAATGGCGCAGACGGGAGGCAAAACGGGCCACCGGAGCAACTCCGGCGGCCCGCGGAAGGCAGCGGCGGCGCGGGTCGCCGGCGTGGCGGCGCCGGCGACCGGAGGCGGCGGTGCCCGGCGCGCCGCCGGGAATTCCGCCGCGGCTGAGCCGCGGCGGCGGCGAACCGCCGGACCGCGTCCGCGGTCCGGCCACCCAGCACGCGGCCCGCGCGGGCCGCATTCCTCCAAGCCGCGGGTCAAACCCGCGGCGGCGGTTCCTTCGGCCGCTCGGCCGAAGCCGAGCCGGCTGGGCCGCGCCCAGGCCGGACCGGACCCGGCCCAGCCGGGTCGGGCCGACCCGATTCGGGCCGACCCAGGGGGGGTTCGGGCCGGGTCGCCCCGGGCCCAGAACCCCCGTTTTCGGGCCCTCTTCGGTCCTTTGCCCATATCTTGGGCCTGGGACCTCCGAATGACAAACCGTCAGCGGCTACGCGATCCTTGGATCGATACGGTCGTTTCGGTATATTATACTCAAGGTTTCAGAAGACTTTGGGTTCGGCCGGGTTGGTTCGTACACGAAACCAACCGGGCCCTTGGAGCGGAAACGCTCATAACTTGAGCTACGGACGTCCGATCGACGTACCGTCACCTGTGGTAGTTTTTTCTAAGTGAGACGGAACTTTTGGCATACTCCGCCCGAGGATCGGATACAGGCGGAGTACGGTCGGGTTGGTTTTTCCCTAAAAACCAACCGGGCCCCTGGGACGAAAATGCCAATAACTCTCAGACCGGGCGTCCGATTGACGCGCCGTCTGTTGCGTTGAGATCCTGTTGTCGATACGGAACTTTTGGATACATCAACTTCGGACTACGTGTCAGTTGATGTATCAGCCTCTCGGCTCATGGAGCGGACCCTCCTAAACGAGCTCGCTATGTGTGGGAACCCTAGCGCTGGCTGTGACTTCGACGACAGAGCAGAGATCCTCCGTGGACCGCGACGACGGCAGAGCAGAGATCCTCAGTGGACTGCGACGACGGCAGAGCAGAGATCCTTCGTGGACTGCGGCGACGACTGTGCAGAGATCCTCGGTGGACTGCGTCGACTACTGCACTCAGCGATCCTACGTGGATAAGTGCTACAGGTTCTATGTGAGCCCGATCCTATGTGGGTCCTTACTACCGGTTCTGTGTGAGCCACTACCTACAGGTTCTGTGTGAGCCCGATCCTGTGTGGGTCTTTTGCGGGGGTTAGTACCTATCGATCCTTCGTGGGTCCGACGACTTAGATGGATCAGTGATCATCTTTTACGTCATCTGAAAAAGTATACCTGGTTGAGCTGAATCTTATGTTACTCTCCTTTGTGGTTTGTGTTGAACTATCCTTTGTGGATTTACTGTTTACTCTCCTTGTGGATTTGAGTCTTGCTTTCCTGCGTGGATTGAGTTGTTCTTGAGCTCGTGAGCAGAGCTAGAATTGGGGACTTAGGTATATGTATGGGCATATACCTAAGTCAAGTCAGATGTTACTTCGTGATTGCATCTTTCTTTTGTGCTATATCCTTTGTGGATTTCGGGAGACCTTCGGGGGTCTCGGGGTCCTTACTGAGTAGCTTATACTCACCCCTGCACGGGCTATGCCCGCACCTTGTTGTGTTGGATGCAGACAACAGACAGCGCTGATCTCGGTTGGGGCGTGGAGCAGGACGGTACCTGGAGGTGGACCACTGGGCGGGACGTGCTCGGAGCGGACGTGGGACCCGAGGAGCCTGGAGGCTATCTGTACCCACCCTTCAGGTGGGATTGCCAGTGGACGACACGAGGCCTCCGTCTTTTCTTCAGTTGCTGTTCTTTACTTTTTCAGTTGTACTTTCAGTTGGGCTTGTATTCCGGCCCCCTTTACTTTTCTGCACTTGTAGTTACTTTCCGCTTGCTGACTCTGTGGTGGTTGTTACTTATAAAGGCAATGCCTTCCCTGTTTACCGGGATTTTACGCCTTGGTGCTAGTCGCCAGCCCCTGGCCTATGGAAGGCGGGCTTGGGGTAGTCACGGCACGGGCCCCGAGGTCGGGTCGTGACATAGATATTGTTTCATAAAAACACGCTATTTGTTTTAACAGCGGGATTTAATTATAAAATTAATTAATTCAATTTCTATGTTATGAATTTGGTAAAATAGACTTCATTTTTGAATTCGGAATATGAAATATAGCTTAGGATGAAATTTTGGCTTTTTTCTGAAAACTTTCAATTTTTGATGAATAGTGAAACCACTAAGTGGTAGGTTAAAAACTGAATTTTGCATAAAACATAATTTTACCGCTTCTGTGAATGGAATTTCGAAAATCCGACAGACACGGTTGATATCAGTAAGTAAAATATGGTTCAATGAGATAAAAATAATTTTTCGGTGAATAGTAACTTTTTATTTTTTTTACCGCGGTTAACAGTAAATAGGGTAACTAAGGGTTAATATGATATTACTATTACCCTAACACATGTCCTAATTCTATTTGATAAGTTTAATTCGACCAAAAACAAACTTAGGAATAAAATATGACCATTTAGACCCACTTGGATTAGATTAGGACATTTATTATTATTTAATTCAAAGAAGAGTTAAAAGAGTTAAAATCAAAGTTTATTTATTAAAACATTTTTAATATAGGGTTATACATATGATAAATTCGATTGAAAATATTAATTAGAAAGCTAAAACTATTTCCTACATGATGGTATTTTATTTGTAATTTTTAGACATCAAATAATATAATTTATTTATGACACAAAGATGATGCAGTTTTTATCTTATTTATGAAATATTGACATAATTGATGTTATAAACACAAAAATAAATGTAATTTGAGACTTTTTATGAATTCCAATAATTTTCTAGGTTACTATGATATATTATTGTTGATTTAATGAACTTGGTTCGAAAATATAATTCTGTTATGACTTTCACAAAAATCATATATCAAATAGTGTCAAAATTGACACAAAATAGTTTTTAAATAAAATAAAATATTATTAATTGTTATTTTATTCCTAAAAATCTAAGGTTTGGCCAAATGACTTAGATAAGGATATATATATTAATAATAAACAATTTGGGGTTCGTTTGGCATGTTATAGTAAGTTTATTAACCATATAGTGAAAGAAAACAAAAAGACATGGTAAAAGTTAAATTATTTAACTTAGAGTTAAATCTAATTGATAAGGTTAAAATAATACCCTAAACTTGTCTAAATCTTATTGGTTGATAGGATTTCGGCCCATCCCCACCTTATCTTTGAAATAAGACCCTTTGGAGCCATTATAAACCTATTTTGACTTTAATATAAAATAATATTTTGAGATATTCCTAAGGTGCCCCCTCTCCTCCCTTATAAAAGGGCACCTCCTCCCCCTCCTCCTCACACCAATTTGAGCACTCAAGCTCGGCCAACCCCTGCCATTTTACCTTCTCCACTTCCCTAGAAACATCCTAGAGGTTCTGGTCTTCCTCAAAGACCAATTTTAGTGCCCTAAGAGGAGGTCTCAAAGAGGCGCTTCAAAGAAGAGGTAATTACCGTTACCAATTCTTTCATCTTTATTTCTTCTTCCACTTCTTCTTCCTAGGTTGTTTCATTATGAAGTAATAACATCAGTATCACTCATATACTGATATGTTATTATAAGTATGAAACAACCCTATTTCACCATCTATCCATCCTACGGAAAAAGAAACCACCGCGCGTGCGTACGTACGGAATACCGTCTCCACGCCGTGGTGTAATCTATTTTTCCACCATCACTTTACAAGGATGGGTATAATGGTGTAATGAGTAACTATTTATGATTATTATAAATTAATATTTATACTGAAATAATATATATATACTCCAATACAATTCCACGATCATAGGAACGATATCATCACTCGTGCGTACGTACGGAATACCGTCTCCACGATGTGATGCGACTCGTTCTACATGATCTTCATTTCATAATGATTATATAAATGAATTGAATGAATGAATATGGTATATACTACACTAATACCATTCTGTAAATGAATTATCTATAACCTAAAGATAAGAATAAGAATTTATTTGATAAAACACGCATAAGAACAAAAAGTTATAAAGACCCGAGTAACAAGTAACAATGAAATATTACTAACAAGAAGCTAATAATATGACCATATATGATATCATATCAATATGTATGATTCTGGAATAAGTCAATAACATTATTTAAACCATTATACAGGATCTTCGGACACGAACAAAGCAAATCGGACCTAAGGTAAGGGAAATATCACAATCTCATTTTTATCCGAGATTGTTTATTCGTAAGTATTTACTGGGGTGTATTTTATCATCCACATCCATGTTCCTTCAATATGTAATATTTTTTCCATCCACTTACAATAGTTTAAATCCAATTTTACTCTTCGGTGAGTTTTTAGTAAAGAATATGAAAGGAATCTTTTGTCTCTTTTTCATACGAGGTACTTTTTGACTTTTCCGACAAAAGTACGAAGAATGTTTTTTTTAACTTAAACGGCATGAACGGATTTTTACGGTTTTATAAAGCCTTAGTTTCATGAAGCTTCCTCCAAAAGATTTCATGACTATTTTTAATAAAATCTCTTTCTTTTAAAATTGCATGATGTTTTGGTGAAAAGAAATTGATTTTGAAGAAGAAAGGATATTTTCCTCAAGAATTCATTTCAAGTATTTTATCAAAATTATTTTCCATCTAAGATAATGAAGGGTTCTGTTTCTATCCATATTTTTACATTGATTTGACTATGTTGTGATGGAATTATGTTTATGAATTCCTTTATCTTATATGAATGGTTTTATGATGTCATGTTGTTTAAGAATCCCATTTTTATTACATGGGTTATGAAATGATGTATGATTTATGATTTTGTGGCACACATAAGAATGGTATCATTATGAGATGGGTGGGACCTATATCTCCCTACAATGCATTGGGTAAAGATTTTATATCTCATGAGATAGACATGGCTGGAATGGTAGGTTATACCGGTTCAGTGAAACAGGACTGAAACGTGGGTTACTCGATTCAGAAAGGGACTTTGTCCACTAAGATAGTCTTGGCAATGAGTCTTGACTAACAAGAAATGATTCTCTATGATTATGTGTGAATGCCACAAAGTTTCATGTTTTAAGTTATGATTATTGTGATTACATTTCACTACCATGATTTATCCCATGTTATGAAATTATGCTCTTTTTTGTAGGTTATGATTTCCAAAATGTTATGTTCTTATGAATACGATGTGATTGATATTTCTTTTGTTTACCCTTACTGAGCATTTGAGCTCACCCTTTTATGTTTTCTTCTCCCCAGGATATAAAGAAAGGTTTTAGGTAAAAAAAAGTAAGATCTTTATGGGAGATGTTGAAGATCTTTCACCACAATTAGAAGATTTTATTCCGAGTTTCCAAAGACACTAAACTATTACGATCCTTGTGTGTGTGTTTTTGTTATGTACTAAGTATTCCGCAAAAGTAATGTAATTTCCATGTACGTCAAGATACGGGTCTCTACAATATGTCCATGTTTTAGAATATTAAAATAGTTGAGGTTGTAATACCATCAACCAATAAAATTTAGACATATTTTTGTTTTATTTTAAACCATATCATTTTTATGAACCTAGAAAAATCTATTTTAATTACCATTGTGAAAATAACACTTAAAAAATTATATGGTTGTAATTATTTACTTTTATTTTGTTAATTGTATCTAAATGAGAAATTTATTTTACTTTAAACCATATAAAAATATATTTTAAATTTTAATGATAATAATGATCTTTAAATAATTTAATATATTAAAATTTCAATAAAATTTTATTAGTGTCAATTTTAACACTATTCATTACATTAACTAATAATAATATTCATAAAGTCTGATAACATTAATCCAAATTTTTTAATACTATAATAACATGAAATAGTCACCTAAAATTTTATTTTTCACTTTAATTAATTTAAATTTTATTTATTTTAATATTTGTAATATCATTTCTTTTACATTTCTATTAATGAAATAATTACAACATCAATTATTGTGTCATCATTAACTATAATTATTTTATTCATAAAAGTATAAATAAATAACCATGACATAGGTATTTATTTTATCTTTTTAAATACAAATTAATTTTGAATATAAATATTACTTATCATAATAGGTAAATTATTATACATATAAGAAATGAGAGTGTTTTATTTTTTCACATTCATTTTTTATTAATAACTCTAACATTTTCTAAGACAAGTGGCCATTAAATGACTCCATTTCATAAAATATCTATACTGTTTTGAAATATTCACATCTAATAAATTTTAACTATTTTATGGTGATTTTATATTGTTTGTAATTTTAGTTTTACCAAAATTTACCAATTTTTTCATTAGCCCTAGTAACAAAATTTCAACATTGTTTCTATTCATATATCCCAAAAAAATGGACCGGTATACTAATTTTGATTCCTATGAAACCACATTTTACATCCATATTTCAAAATTTAAAACATAGAAATACCATAATTAAATTTAAAATAGAATGGGAAAATTGAAATAAGAAATAGTTTTTTTTTGAAAATACACTTTTAAAATATAAAATATATTTTTAACATATTAATGTATAAAATCATTATTAAAAACAATAATTGGAACAAATTACATCAAAATAAACTATTTAAAATATAAAATGAATAGGAAATATAATTTCACCATGAAAAAGAAAATATAGTTTTGAATAAAAACTAATATTTTCACCGTTTCTTAATGTAAATAATTTAAATATAAATTGAATTGTAATGTTAATTATATTTCATAATATTGTTATTTATACATACTAATCCATATATAACTTATATGATACAACATCAATATTTTCCCATGGTTATTTTAAACTCATGATTGAGTTCAATGAAATCTATTGAATAATTATAATTATTTAAAGATAAATGTTTATTAAAATATCATGGTGTTTTAATGAGAATACGAATCACAAATCCCTATTCAGGAAAATATATTGGGGAATTTCAGAAATTAAGTCATTAGAATAAAACCTAGAACCAATATCTAAAATAGATATTAGATTTTCAAACAATAGAGATATCTAAAATACCGAATGGAGGAACAAATTTTTATTTGGAGAATTATAGCAGAGAGATGAAACCTATCTTGTAAAGATCAAACATCATTCAGCAAGAATAAATCCACTTATGGGAATATTTATAAAGGACAACATAACCTCTTGTGAGATCCTACGAAAGAATAAATCAAAAAAGATTCATATAGGTCCATATAGAATATAAAATGTGGGTTTAAATATTTTTAAAAATAATTTATATTGTAAAAACTCCTACATACATGATTAGATGGGTATGGACACATGGTTAGACAAAAGTATGTACCATATCCATACACACAATTTATTGGGTCCCATAGCTTCTCCTTGGTGGTTTCATTTATTATGAATCCATGAAAAATATGTGAAAATCCCAATGTATGGCTTCTCATAGTTCTCTAAATGGGGATGTAGGGTTTGGGAAAACTATATGCCTACCGTGAAAAAAATATAAACCTTGAAAATTTACCATATTTTTACCCTAAAAATATTTAAATAAAACTCATACAATGAATGACTGAAATATGGATTTAATAAAACCTTAATATATTAATAAGATGTTACAACCTCCCCACCATAAAAAATTCAATCCCCAGAAAGCATACTATGATGATTCCATTTCAAAACGATGAGTCCACTAATCTATCATAAGTTCCTCTCTCTCTCATGTTTCATGAGATTCATAATTCAGAATAGATATAGCTCAAACCAATGGTATCTCCATTAAATTATTTTACTTTTTTTGAATCACTTATTCTAATTGGACAATCAATCATGGAAAAATCATGTTCAACCTCAAGATCACTCCAGCTCAGAATATGAGATGGATGAGATAGCTACTTTCAATTTTGAGATACATGGATCATGTTATGTATCAACATCATATATGGTGATTGTAATAAATTATTAGAACCTTTCCACAGCTTCTCAATAATCATATAATAATCCACAAAACAAGGACTGTAATTCTCTTTCATCCCATGTCCTTGATGACCCAAATTGTGTGAAACGTTCAAGAACACCTAGTCACCAACTGAATATTAAAATGATTTTCAACTATAATAATCATAATACTTATACTAGATCTATGCCATTGAATTTATCTAGAGACTCAACTATATCATCTTTGTTAATACATGATCAAAGATTTGACCAACCCAGGGAATTTCCCTAATGACTGAAAAACACAACTGTGATTAAAACGGATATCCAAACCAGGCCTCTAAAGGATCCATTTTGATTATTGATCTATGATTATTATTATAAGAAAAATCAAAGAATCCCTATATGTTAATCCCAATCCCAACAATGTTAAGAACATAGGTAGGAAGCATTACCTCAAGAATCAATATAACTCTTTCTACCATGAATTCCAACTATGGAGGGTATTCCATGCTCAAGAAGACCTTATATATATATTCATATTGATGGAAAATATAAATGTGAGAAGAAAAATGGGGATCCCTATCAGAAGCTATATAATACATAAAATTCGTGCAAATAAACAATATCTTTTAAATTGTGATTTCCCAACTCATCATGTTTGGTTATATCACAAGTGGGTATAATGTGAGATGATTTATTCAGCCTATCGATCATAACCCATATTCAATTTTTATTTATTTAGGTACATAGAAACCCAAACATAAAGTTCATAGTGATCCAATACCACTTTAATGTAAGGACTTGATGTGGATGAATCAATCATCAAGGCTTTTGGTGCTTGGATTTAATATGTTGTAAACTATAACAATGAGATGAAAAATCTACACTGCCACATCTCATAATTGACCACTAGAATCATTGATGTTTGTCGTAGAACATCTTAATGACTATTGGGTGCATATCCCATTAAAATATATTAACCCCCCATCAAATAGTTTCTTATAGTTAATGATACATCAAAGTGAATCTGATGTCATAGAATGCCATTGGTAGATAATGACCAGTCATGAATTGTCTCCTAGTAGTTTCTCGGCATAGAAGAAGCATGCGGATGGGTATACCCAGGATTAATTTTTCAATTAACAATGATAAAACTAAGATCTGTACTAATAATAAATTTCCAGATCTTCGAAATAGAATGATAAATGAAAGAAAAAGATGGGATTCATAGAAACTTATAGAGGATCACCATATATTGGTTATAATTAGTTTAATTAATAAAAAATAATTACCTTTATAGAATTATCTCATTATTTATGTTTCCTGTCATGATCCTATGTGATATTTTTTTTCATTGTAGAATACAAGTATAGGCTACCCCTAGCGATGATCCATATGTGCTCCATGTATCTTTGGTCAACACTGAAGGGATCTCCAGGTGCCAGCGCAGAAGAGACTCCACTAGCGATGTCTGCGTTCAATAAAGTTGAGATCCATTTCTATAGATCTATCATTGATCTGGTGTAGGAGGATCTCTATTGAATCTTGAGAGAGATCTGGGTGGAAAATAAATTCTCTCTATGTTTGATAGTTATTTTGATTTATTTTTCACAACCACATTGAATGACTAGGCTGATCATAGTAATATAATTTTTATATTAACTACATAGAATAATAAAATGAACTAATTATACAGTATAATATATTCATTTCATTTAATTATTAGTATGACCCCTTTTTTAATAATAATAGTTGACTATTATTATTGCTTGACATGAACCTAGTGAATTACACCTAATATTTTTTAATTAAATAAATAATATTATTTATCACAGATCCTTATAAAAATAAAACAGAGTTTATATTAATATACATGGATTACACTTTTTTTCCATTTTCTTTATTTCTTCCATCATATTTGTTTTACCTTGAATAATGAATATTTATTTTATATATATTTAACACTACATTATTCGCTAATAAATATATTATTTCACCCACAATATGTTCTCTCAAATAACTAGTGTCAAAATAACTGCGATAAGATATCCTTGTATAATTATTATTCCACAAACGTTAAAAATATTTATTCAACTTGATAAATAAATATTTAACTGAGATACATGGACAAAAATAGTGTGTGACACTCTAGGAATTTTTCATAGTGGCATTCAGATGAGCCTGCCTAATGTTTGAGGTTGGAATCTATACACATGCCAAGGCATCCATAGAGAATGATATTAACACCACAATTAAATGTCACCTCTTATGAATGATTATTGAGTATTGTAATAATTTTTTCTCAATATCTCAAATCAAGTAGGTTTCATGCTAGTACCATCAACACATGTTCAAGATTTTTCAATCAATGAATTTCTAGAATTTAATTTTCACATTCCATACCATGGCCATGGTTTTATTTGCGCTATATCAAGACCATAATCAAAGAGCCTAAGATATCAACATCCGTTATATAACAGAAGTGACAATTCCTTTCTTATATTATCTATTAATGTATTATTACTCATGACTCTCCCAAAATATCATACCTTACATTGAATAGTGTGTCATCACAGTTTTCATCAATACATATAAGTGTGAGAGTTGTAATACCCATTAATAAAAATCATAAATCCTATAGACCTATAGACAAATCCGCAGATAGAAACATCCAATTACTCTATGAAATTTGGATTTCCTATTGGTGGGTCTCGTTCTCATAATGTCCTACTAGATATTACAAATGGCACACACCATGATAAGGATTCTAAATGTTTTATTATTCCTCACCCTTAATGGTCTTTATTATATATGTCCCTCAAATTACTTCATCCGGCCATTGAACATTTATTCAAGAATAGTGTTATGGCACTTCTGGGTTCTCATCATAGTATGAATCTTCTATAAACCATTGGTGAAAAATTATCCTTAGGACATTATCACATGTATTTTCATTCCAAATATCAATAATTATGGGATAACATATTTATTAATGGGTAATTTACATTTTAGTTGATTATAGACCACCTACTCTAATAGACTCCCACAAGAACTAGTGAGAACGGCTAACAACCATTAACTCCCTAGCTATCACATTATATTCATGTTTCATCTAAGATAATCATTTATTCATGGGATCCTCCATGTTCTCTCCCATGAACACTATACAGACTTCATATTCACCCCTTGTATAGAAATCCCTCGACGGTGATATGTCCAATGAATTTTCATTGTTCGTTGATGTGACCAGGGTTCTTTTGAAAGATCCCCCTCTACAGGATTATTAAAATACAATGCTATAGGGTATTTTCTGATAGGAACCACATAATTCTCATGAAAAATGTTCTGAATCTATAAGGCTTCCTTGGATTTATTAGATGCCACTATATATTTTCACTCCACTATATAATCAGTGAAAACTGTCTTCTTTGAACTCTTCAGTCTCATAGAACCTCCATTGTTATTGAAAAGATATCTAGACTATGACTTCATACCATTTTGATATATCTAAAAACCATCATTTGCATTCCCTTTGATGACATGATCGTCGTCTCCTCCATACAACAGGAACATAGCCTTATTTATTCTCAAATACATATGTATAATATTAACTGTAGTCCAATTTGATTCTCCTAGATCATCTTGATATCCTCCTACTATGCTCAGTGCATAAGAAACATGAATCTTGGTACATAACATGGAATACATGATAGATCCTATAGTTGAAGCGTATGATATCCTACTAATCATATCATTCTCTTGTTGTTTCTGAGGACACATTTATTTATAATGATTTATGCCATCTGGAACTTGAACTAATCCCATCATGGATTGTTCCATAAAAAATATCATTAGTATCTGGTAATTGTGTGTATTATAACATATTCCAAGCATCCTCTTGGATCTATCATGAATGATCTTGATTCCTAGAATATAGGCTGCTTCACCTAATTCATTCATGGAGAATCAATTGTTCAACCAATTATTAACTAACTATAAAAGGTACATCATTTCCAATAAGTAATATGTACTCAACAAATACTACAATGATAACGATCACATTCCCATTAAACAAATTATTTGCACTTTCCTCAATTTTTTAATTAATGAAACCAAATTCCATTATGGATTCATCAAATCAAATTTTCCTTAACCTGGATTCTTTCTTTAATCCATAAATGGATTTATGCAACATAGAAAACCATTTCACTTCACCCAGTGTCACAAACACTTCTGATCGTGTCATGTTGACATATTATTAATGCATCCAATTATGAAATGAATTTTTGACATGCATTTCCCTAACCTAGTAGTCATTGTAATATAATATGGAAAATATGAATCTTATGTATTTAAACATAGAATGTAATGAGAAGGTTTGATCATAGAATTTTTTTTGATGTTGTCTAAATCCTTTTGCCACTATCCCTGATTTAGAGGTTATAACTAGAACTTTCATGTCCATCTTTCCATTTAATAACAATTTTCATCCAATAGGAATTACATCAACCAGATCATTAACCAAAACATAAACTTCATTATGACAGATAGAATCCATCTCAGAGTTTTTAGATTCTATAAATCTTGAAGGTTCTGAGCTCCTTACCTTTTCTTTATTGGAGAGAGGTTCATCATTATCTAACAATAATGATTCCCCATCCTTGGTTACAAGGATTCAAGATCACTCAAGTTCCCATACCTTTCTTGAAATACTACACAATACTTCTGTTTCTGGATCCTATTCCATGGGGACGTAGGGAACCTATTCCTCTTTAAAAACCTATGTATGTTGAGCATAAAATTTGTCAAAGTAATTCTGTAAACCACTATCCCTTTTTTAGAATGTGATCTCTCTCAAGAAAGGCAGCTTATCTCTCAATAGTCACTTTCTTTTCAAACGGGTTATATATCTAATATCAGTTCATTTCCATGGGATATCCAATAAAGGTACACCTTATGCCCCAGGGTGCATGTTTGTTGCCTGAGAAGGCCCTAACAAATGCCTCGCAACCCAATATATGTGTGTGCGAAAAATGGTTTTCTTTCTATTCTAGAACTCAAAGGGAATTCCATTGTCCACCTTAGTTGGATTTCAGTTTAATGTGTATGTTGTAGTTTGTAATGAATGTCCAAAAAAGAATAATGGATGATCTTCCTGACTCATCATCAACCTCCCCATGTTCAACAAGGTGTGGTTCTTCATTTCACTAACTACATTCCACTGTAGTGTATAATGAGGAGTTAGTTGAGATAGAATCTAAGACTCCCATATAGGATCGATGAACTCCTGGTTCAGATATTATCCACAACGATATTTTCAAAGCTTTTTTATATAATTACCAAGATGATTCTCTACTTAATTCTTGAATTCTTTGAATTTATCTAAGGACTCTAACTTATACCACATTAATTAGATATATCCCTATATTCTGAATTCATCATTAATAGTAGTAATGTAAGTACATAGAATGTACTTTTGTTTTTACATTTTCTTTATTTCATCCAACATATTTATGAGACCTTGAATAATGACAATTTATTTCATAAATAAATATCATCGCATTACTCAATAAGAAATATTTTATCCCACCAATAATATATTTTATCAAATAACTCGTGTCCTAATAAATTCTATAATATATAAATGACTAATTTTTAAACCAAAATCTAGAATAATCATTTTTAACTTGTCAAAGGAATATTTAGCTATGATACTTAGACACACATATTGTGTAACCTTCTAGGCCTTGTTCTTAATAGAATTAGGTAAATCATTCCTAAATTAGTAGTTTATCATCTACATTAATGCCAAGGAACCCATAGGGGAAGAAGTTAACACTGAAATGAAATTTCACATCCTTCGAATTCTTACTTTGTAATATAATAATTCTGTCTCAATATCTCAAATCAATCGGGTTGCATGCGATTTCCATTAACCCATGTACTCGATTATTCTGTCATTAACTTCTCTGAATTGAATTTTTCCATTCCCTACCATGGAAATGGATTTATTTATGCTATATCAATTCATTCAAAGGTCATAAGATATCAACATATGTTATGGAACAAAAGGGACAAATCCTTTCTTGCATTATCTACTGATGCTTTATTAATCATGACACACACAACATATCCTACATCATTGCGAATAGTTTTTCAACAAATTTTTCCTCAATAAATCTAAGAGTGTGAGTTTTAATACACATTAATAATAATATTAATGTATATGGACCAATACAAACATCCATAGAGAGAAATATCCAATAACACTATGAAATATGGATATCCTACTGGCAGGTCACGTTCTCATAATATCCACTTAGATATTACCAAGGGAATACACCATGAGAAGGTATCTCAATGTTTTATGAGTCTACAACCTTAAGGGGTTGTATTATTTGTGTTACTCAAATAACATTATCTGGCTATAAAACATATATTCAAGAATAGTTAAGGAATCTCTTGGGTTCTCATTATAGAAGGTATCTTTTATGACCCTTTCATGAAACAGCTATCCTTCGGAAATTATCACATGCATTGTCACTTAGAAAAACAATAAAAATGTGATAAATGATATTTTATGGATTAATGTAAAAATTTGTTGGTTCTAGACCACCAAATCCAATACTACCTGCCATAAAAGGGTCTCTAATTCTATGGAACTCAAAAATAATATTTTGGACCAGAAAAAAAATTGATAAGAGTGGATTTTAGTTGAAGAAATGTGAATAAAACATATTTCCCAAATTCATGGACTCAAATATGAAACTAGGAAAAAATATCAATCAAGTTACACTATTATAATGATTCATTCATGACCATGGTCACATGTTTCTTTCTTTAAGAATCTATATTGATATTCCCATTACCCGTGGTATTGGAAATTTCAACTATAAATCACTATAAGTATTCCACCAAACACCTCTGATAGTGATTCAAATCAGTTTGAGGGATGATATAATGAAAGTTATTGTTGTTTTAAGAGATGGTAAACCTCTCTCCTAAAACACCATGTATATATATCTTATGTTCATGAATCACAATAGTAATTTCAAGGTAATGGGACATGAAATTTTTATCATGTGTCAAAAGGTTTCGAGAGACATATTAAATGACATGATCACTCTGTATAATAATTCCACCTAAACGTCAACCTGATGCATCACATAAAACCACATAGCCCTACCTGGGCCCTATAAGATTCAACATTGGTAGGGATGTCCAAAGAAGATTAATCTCAACAAAATAAATATGAAATTTTTCAACCCAACTAGAAATAAATACATTTCATGTTAAATTTATCATCAGAGAATCTGTCATAGTAATGTCATCGACAAACATGAAATAATACTAATATAATTACAATAAGAATTAAATCTAATAAAAAATTCCCAATTATTCCCATGTCATAATAGCGTTTAACATTTCTCGATCAACTAAAATTTAATGTTCTATCAAAGGATACCTGATTTATATCACATTTGTAATCCAAAAATCACCATTTAGAAATCCTTGGATAAACTGTGATTTAATAATACCAAAATATCCCCTTAATGATGCAAATTACCCACCATAAAATTAATGATAAAAAATATGTCATCCAAAAAGGTTATCATGATGGTGCCCAGAAAATTGTTGAACACACAATTAATTAAATACATGAAGGCTAAAAAATCATTTGGTTAGACCAAAATTCATGAAAATGTACTTATAATATTCATACCTACACTAAAAAGTAGTTTTGATAACATCAGATTATTTTATCCTCAGCTGATGGTAAAAAGATCAAAGGCCAACATTCGAGAACCACATTCACCCTTTCAAATAGATAACAAAATTATCAATCCATGTAAGTGAAAACTTTTTCTTTACTATTAGTATATTGAGTTTTCAGTAATCTACAAAAATGTGATGTGAACCATTAACATTATTTACAAATATAACCAAAGGTGCTGAAGGTGTCAGACTCTAGAATATAAATTCACTCTCTAATGGATTATAAAAGTGGTTATTCTACTTGTTATATTATCCTAGTCCAATATAGTAAGATGGAAAAGACAGTGGTTGAGTACATATCACTGAACAGATTGAACTATGAACCTCTCAAAATGATAAAAAATCAGAGAATTCATATGGATAAATATTCAGAAACTCAAAGAAAACTGGAGGGAGATAACCTCTCAAATATTCTATCACTAGTTCAAAATAAAACAAAAATATTACATTCCTTGACTATGGATAAGGGTGTCCTTCTATACTAGACATGTTCTTCCATTCTCCTTACAAGACATGACACATACCAACATGTGTATAATGGGGACCCAAAAAAGAAACCAATAAATCAATAATTTATTATATATGATCTAATCAATCCATAATATTATAACAATTGGATTCATATTGAGACCCTGAAAGCTCCAAGAAATATCCACATTAGGAAAAGATAAACCAAAAGTAGTACTATGAGGATATATTTTCTCTCCATTCTGAGGGGTGTAGTAATATGATCAGGTAATAAAAAAGATCTGTAGAAAGATTTATAATTTTAAAATTTTGGGGTGAAATAAATGAATGAGATGCACCATTATCAAATTAATTTGTCTCTAAAGATTCACCTATATTGATTTTTCATCTCCCAGTCACTAGATCTGTATCCGCTCAATTAGAGATTGTCCAACTGTGTAAAGAAGCTTCGTTCCAAATAACTGTGGCTATATCCCCTTTGTACTTGAAGAATCTTATTTCTCTATAGATTTAAATGATTAAGATGTTGTAGAACCACTATATAGAGTGTAATATATATGGAAATATTCTATATGTTACCTGATCATCCACATACCTTGGGTTTCATAATTAAATCCATCATTTAATGCCAAATCATTCCACACTATTATCAAATAAAATGGAATCATCCAAGTACATAAGTAACTATATAATATCCTTGATGTCGTGAACTGGTATGAGAATCATTACTCTTAATATTTTCCATAGAAGAATTCAAACCACCAATAGAATAAAAGAATGTCCTATCAACTCTGACATTACTCCCAGGTCCATTTAGACTAATAGTTCTCAATCTAGAACATCAACATAAGATGAAAGATATAGAAATAAAATTCGAGAGAGAATATATGACCGAATCACAAATCAAACTATTGAGTATTCAAATTCTCATTAGATAAAATCTTAAGTGAATAATACATAATTTTATTAATTTTTTTTCACATTCTATCATCCATATTATCCTTGTGATATTTTATGTACTCTATATCCTTAGAATGTGGAATATTCACTTAATTGAATATTTTGGATAAAATAAAATTCCATTATTTTCTCTCTATTACATAATGAATATTCTCTCTCACCATTGTGTCCCACCATCTTCTTCTGGTTCCTCAAGTATTAAGGTGGCACACCTCACCTTCATTTGATTAGCTGTCTCTGTCAAACCAAAATTGTCAATCATTATCAACCATTCCATGGACTCTTGAGGATAATTGGAACCTATGAAAACTAGTGGATTCTAGTGAGGGAATTTCAAAGATAGATTCTATAGATCACACCATTGAGGTTCTATAGATATATCCAAAATAGGAATTGTTAGTAGTGACTATCCTAGAGATTGGATAGTTTGGTCAATCACCTCAACCATGTTAGGGTCCACATGAGGATTTTCTCTCTAGGGATCAACATCATAATTCTATGGGACTAGATTTTCACATCATGTTGGAGGAATGATCTACATCACAGTAAAATACAAAAAAGAGTACTAATATTAATACTCAAAATAGAGAATCATTGAAAATTATTCTAAACAAATAGATAATGGATATTTCGATTTCATTATATCCAAATCAAATTTGTTCAAAATACTAAAACTAATACTGAATACATAATTCCTAATTTGTCCACGGGGACTTAAAGTTTATTTGTTATAGATATATAGGAAATATATCACAAATTAATCTTTTTTCCTAATAAGATTATTCATATCATGTTGACATCAAGATAGGATGCTCACCCAAGAGCTCTAATGCCACTTTTTCATGAACCATGCCATGTATCCTGGTGAAATTATTATTGAGAAAGAACTAACATTTCCCAAAGGCTGTTCCTGATCCCCATGTGTTTGGCGACCACCACATGCCATCATACCTAATTAAAGTTAGATGTAATTTCCCATAAACATTGATGAAGAAAGTTAAAAACCACCATGTGGATACAAGAATAATTACCTTGAGAGAACTATACCATAAGTGAAACTGGTATGAAAACCCAATGTAATACATAAATGTACAAGAAACTAAAATAAAATACCAATTCCAAATGAATGAATCTCTCCAAGACCATGGATCAATACTTTCGAACACCTGAATGTGGTTTTTATCATTACTATAAAATGGAAAGAGTTAATCTAGAAACACCAGAAGGCTTAGGTAGTAGTGGGATAAAAAATATGAGTAGGGTATCAACAATGACACCAAAGTAATATTCTATAAATTAAATAACCCAATAAATCATTCAATGATAGATAAAAACGTAATTTACAAAGAATATTTAATAAAATCATTCATTACATTTCAAATTATAAAAATAATTAAGACATAAGACTCCAATAGTTTTTTATATAAAAATCTTATATTAAAAATGAGAAATGTGTTAGAATTATTACAAAAACATTGGTATATATTTCGAATACAAATAATGAGAAACTTTTCCATATTCAAAGCGGTACGATTGTTAAATTTTACATGACACTCACACACTCAGTTGATAATAAATGAAATGTGTACACATGTTCCTCAACACTGGCTAGAGAGGACTCATTATCATCATACTGAGGAATTTTTTTTTCAAATAGTATTTTTCTCAGAGTTATAAAATTTCAATCTGGTGCTAGGGTTGTACAAACACATCTTGTTTGTCGCAAATAAATCATTAAATACATATTCGTACATGTTATCTAATACAATCAATGGTTGAAAATTAATTTTAATACTACATAAAATATAATTAAACCCATTCTCCCATTTCAAAAATAATAATTTATCCTTAAAATCTGACACACTGGTGTTTAATCAAATAACACAATCATCAAATATGATACCAATGGATTTCAATCAAAACATTTTATATCCATCATCTGAAAAATGAACTTGATATATTTTCACAATTAAATTTCTATGTATTTTTAATTATTTAAAATCCAAAAATAGACTTCTATAATTATACATTAATTTTAGTAGCACACCCAACTCAATAAAATTGGGGGTTTCAAAATTTTATGAAAACTCCAATTAACAAAACCCAAATTCATTGGAATTGGGTTATTAACCAAATGTGAAATGTCATTAATAAAATCTATTAAATTCAATTCAAACAATTGAATTTTCTTCAATAAATTTAGGTTTAATAATAATTTACCGTCATATCTATATAACCTACATCAGGATCACATGACCTCAAAACACAAATCCATTATTCATAAACTCCAAAGAAAAATGTCAAAAAATAAATATTCAAGAATAAACACAATATTAGAGATCTAAAATAGAGGATATTGAATTATACAAAAATTGGTTGATATATAAAACCCTTTGGGAGGAAAGAAGAGGTAGTGGGTAAAGGAGAACAACAAGAGGAAACCAACCTTTAGAGAATGAACTTCATTATAAATGATTCAATACACTTATCGGAGGCTGTAGAATTTCAAAAATCAACATTGGGGAGATCATAGGGAATAAAAAATTGTAATAGGGTTATACAGGTCTATTATGAATATGAACAAGTGGTTTTATAAGACATTAAAATATTTTCATATTAAAAAATATGGTGTTCACTATTACTTTGGTACAATAGTATTGATAGATAAATTCATCCTCTGTATTCATCATTGCCTTTTAATGGGTCGCATGGTTCCCCTTGAAGTGTACTTGGGTTTCCAAACATTTATCCAACGGTAAAAAATAGACCCAAATATGTTTTCATGGTTTTCCTTGAGTTGTTGCACAGTTTGAGAAACTCATGATCCAACTGTGCATATCCCAAAAATATAAAAATATAAATAAAATTCAAATGAAATAACCCAAAATGAATAAAAAAAGGAATGATTAAATTAATTGTTTTATTAATACTTGAAAAAAAATAGGATCTCACGATATTCATTGATTACTTATAGTTAGAACCATTCGTTATAATCTAGGGGAATAAAAACATAAGATATGTTGAGCTTAGATACTCGGTATGAGTAAACATTGAAGATACATAACCATAACATGATAATAAAGGTATGAAAACATAATCATAATATTTTAAGATCATACATGTGTCATGTAATTATTCCTGTAACCTTATAATACATGATTCATAAGATAATAAAATCACCAAGTACGTTAGTGTATAATAACATAATAAAAAATGGATGTGTGGAACACACAAAAGAATAAAATATCCGATTTCAATGAAACCTTGAAATGAATTCATATTATATCAATATTAGGATATTCACTATTTTATTTACATTGGGCTTCGTATGTCCTCATGTGTGCCTTCTAGATTCAGGTTTAAGATGACCTCCCATGGGCCCTCTTATTTTTTGTTTGGTATGACATCTTTTGTACCCTTTTTTATAGGATTATGATGACCTCTTGGGTTCCATTTTATCTCATAGACTATTTTTCATTACCCATGTAATTGGATGGAGATATATGTCCCATATATCACATAATGAAAATCATACCCACATGTCAATCTAATAGAATATATTTCACAATCTCGGAACCCATATTTTGAAATATGTTTCATAAAAATGTTATCATAACAAAACTCATAGAAATTTTATAGTTTATATAATTATAATTTCATAATACACATAAATCATCCAAAAAAATAATATTAATGGATTTACTTTGATATCCTTAGTATATTATGATTGACACCAATGTATTTCATCTTAGATAGAATATAATTTTGATAGATATTATTAAAATATATTTTAATGAAAATTACCATTTTAATCTGAAATTTTATTTTTAAATAATAATACGTTCATAAAACCAATTAAATAGAAAAATCAAAAAAAATATAAATTAATTATTAAAAAAATAATAATCATCATTGAAATCAATTTTCTGTAAAATTCTAAAAAGATCATTTAAAGAACCTTTAATGAAATTAGAGAATATTTTTTTTAAGGAACACATATTTTCGACTGAACTGAGAATTACTTCAAGCATAAAATATCATTATGAGAATTATATTCCTGATAAAAAATTTCCATGGGCATTATATACCCATCATAAAAGGATATAGGGTCATAATATAACATATTTATCACAATGGAAAACTATGGAAAATTTACCAATCTAATTTGGAGACATTTGAACAGTAAATCTCTAGAAAGAGAGTTCATAAAATTTATTAGTAATTAAAACTAAATATAAAGATAAATATCATATAATAAACTAAATTTATATATATAGACAAAAAAAATAAAATAGTGGTGAACATTGAATAAGTCTCATAGAATTAAAAGTGACACTAGAAAACCCCTGACATTATGTTTTGACACTCATCATAATCGTTAAAATTTACTATATAATAAATAAATGTTTATTATAAATCTATTATATATCATTATTCAATTATATTGTAACCTAAATGATTTACTCATGACATACTGTTACCCTTTTATTAACAATTCCATGTTAATGATACTTTTTATGTAATAACTGCATTGTTTTTCACAAGTGTTTTGATTTGTTAAATTTTATTCATATTAATTATATAATTATTTAATCATATCAATAATAATAAAAATAATAGAATTTTAATATATATGTTCATTATATAAGTATTTATAAAAATATATAAAATATAGATATATGAAATAGAAGATATAATTTAGGGAGACTATAAGTCTATACACGCGGAATTGTCATTTCCTTTCCTTTTCGTATTGATTGAAATATGATGAATCAAATATATGAATATATATATATATATATATATATATATATTAATGTCAATGTTTCATTATTAATTTATATATGTATTATAAATTTTCTAAAAACATCTTTATTACATTTTATATATATTATGAAGGAGTACAATGTTTTGAGGAGGCGGTTGTCCACACATCCATAAAAAATGTTATCATTATTTCATAAAATGAAAAAAATGAAGGTATGTTTAATGTATTAATTACTGAAGAATAATGAAATAATAAATATAATATAGATCATAAAATTAGTATTTCCATCATAATTCTGAGCCTGATAGGTGGAAAATGAAAAACAAACAATCATCATTTCTTGAGGTGGTAGTTTCGCATATAGAATAATGGTACATTAATTACCCATTAAATGGAAGTGTTTGTATGTGTAGATATAAAAATTAATAAGAAATATAGTAATATTTGGAATTATTTTTTCATTTGAACATGAATTTTAAAAAAATCACTAGTTTTAAGGAATAAATAATACAGAAACATTTGTTGATGAATGGTACCTCTATGTTGGGTATATCATTTTGATTTGATGAAATGAACTTATTTGAAGGGATTTCATTAGAAAAAGTAATAATCTATAAATTGAAGAAATTTTGATGGATAATTGGAAATATTTTTGAGGACATAAAAATGTTCTAATATGTGAATTAAAGATAACAAGGGATAAAGGGAGAAATATGGATTCATGTACTTGATTGTTGGTTGTTTAGTATGGATCGTGATAGAAGATGGCCGAGTCAGAGCATATGATTCTTAGGATAGTCTTTATATTTATTTATACTTTTTGGAACATGTTATACTTGTTTCCTGGTATCTATGTTTTCTACATTTCTAGTTACTTGAAAAATCATCATCAAATATTTAATGTTATTCTAGTTGTTTTATTTTTTTTAATACTACCTCTATTTTCTTTCATGACTTCAGTTTAATTATATTTATTTCTCAAATAATCTATTTTTATAGTCATCCACTATGCTTCACTTTGGTAATGAGAGAATAGTCTCCCCATGGGCACACCCTAGGCCCTCACTACTAGTTGGCAGCCCCTAGCATTTAGGGAGACTCACTTGAGGCCTTGTGGACAAATCATATAGAGGCACCCATTAAGTGGAATCAGGAAAAGGATATAAAAAAGGGGTATCAGATGAGTTTTCATTTGTTCATTACTAATTGGAGACAATGTATTGGATATTCGTAATGCTTGGTAATTGGTCATAAGTCATTCCTGGGTGTTACAAACCAATTTTTGGGTTAAAAACCATGTTTTCTATATTATAAAAGTTGTTCTATTTTTCCTATTATAGTTGACATTATTTCACCATTGGGTGATGCACATGTTGTGTGTTGTAGTTGATTATTACTCTGTTTGATGATTTTCATCCATCCTTTCGCCGATGATAGGTGGGTTATGAGAATTTTCACATGAAACATTATAGGGACCTATAATTCTCATGTAATGTATATTTCCATTCCATATAGGTTGATTTCACTATTTTTCATTACATTCTATGCCTATAATTTTTTAGGGATGTAGTGATAGTTAGCTTGTACATGTGTTACTCTTAGTTGTATTGAGTGATTGCATATCTCAATTCATGATTTGTATGGACCCTCATGGGTTGGGATGAGTAATTTATAATGATAATCCATTATTATATAAATAAATGGGTGTTGTTTAGAGTGATAAGGTGTATGGGGACTAATTAAAAAAAAATATTTATCCAATATAATGTGAATTATGAAATCTAAAATAGATTTGATGTAAAACATTAACCAAGATTATCATGTTTATGTAATGTAATAGAGTGAACCAGGATATTAAATGTAAATTAAAATGAAAATAATACATGATAACATAATGATACATGGTTGTTTAAGAGGGTATTTGAGGTAGTATGAATTAGGTAGTGAGATTTTCGATGTTTATCTTCCCCTAGTGATGCCATTATTATTATTCAAAGAATTTTCCAAGACTTGTTCTTATTAATTGTTAACCAATGCAACCACAATGTCATCATTTAATAAACGGTATTACCTATAGGAGTGACATGTGAGTCTGCTCTTGTTGTACCAACTATGTTAACTAACTCCCTTGATTGTGATAGTTCACTTTTTTTGATGTTTTCCATGCATGGTTCTCCATAGCATTAACCTATGATGGATAGTGTGACTCTGGAGTTCCTACTACAACAACCTACATCTTTTTTAGAGGATATAGTTCTTCAGACTACTGAGTCATGTCTAAATCCACCCTATCTATCTTTTAGAAACTTGGGATGCCTTCGAAATAGAGTGTAATGACATCCACATACATTCTTTAGTATTCACCAACGTGATTGTGGTATGTGATTACCAATGAGGTATTTCATTAATGGATGTAATTGGTAGATTTTAAGATTGTCTTCTACAATCCTTTAATTCTTATGAAGGTGTGATATGACATATCTATAGAGTTTACGAATATCAAGTAGGGTACTATATTCTTCATGGAGTATTCCAATCATTTCACTCAGTTACAATGTTTTTCACCACTTTTATTTGGTGATGAGATTTCGCATGTTAGATGCTTCGGGGATGGGCTTGGTTACTCTATTCATTCTCATGTGAATGTCTTTCACCTTTGTACCTTTTCTTCAAAATTAATTCATGCTCTTATCACTGATCATAACGTGAGGTATTGAATTAGTATTGGGTATATAGGATTAGTGTCAATGATGGCCAATAGTTCTTCCAGAGGTTGGAAATCTTCCCTCGAAGTTTATCATTTGTATAATGAATAACAGAGTTCTTGTTTCAATAGAACTATAATGTTTTATTAGTGAGGATTATGGGGGAACAAAATTCATCAGTTTGATAGAAACCCACTGGGGTGATTGGATTGAGGCCATATACGGAATCTCCAATGTTTCAATAGTTATTTTCCACCATCTGCAAGTGGAAAAAGATCATCACCATCTCCAATTTAAGTGGCGATTTATTTTAGGCCACATCTTTTCAGGAGTTGGAATATCATTGATAAGGTTGTTTGACAGGAAGGTTATGGTCCAAGTAGCTATAACCCTAATCACTAGAAGCGCCAGTAGAGAAGTTGTAATGGCGTCATTCCATATGTATCACAAGGTCGTGTATTAGGCATGTTTCATGTAATATAACCAATACCTAAGGATAAGGATGAAATATCATCTATAATAAGATGCACCATCCACATTTAATCTACAATAGAATCATATTTATTTGATACAGGTTCATTGAACTCTTTTATCTAGGTATCTATCATGGATAGTCTTGGTCTGAAGATACATTATTTTTATGGTGTAATGAAAAAAGATATACCATTAGGGGTATGAACTGAGGGTATAAGATAGTTAAGGTACTTCCACCTTATGATAGTTATTTACCCCTTCTTATAGAACACCATTATTATAGATATAACACACATCAATGTCATTCATGGGATGAATTGGTTGGTTTAGTGTCATGATTTTGTATACTTCCATCACCACAAGGTATCTTTCACCACACTAGATTGAAGCAGTTATCTACAAAATGGTGAGGGGATCTCCATGAAGATATTCCTAGATGATAGAATCATTGGATAGGTGTAGTAACCAACAGGAATTAAAATCACTTCATTGTGGATCAGTGTTTTCTACAAATTGATTTCCCTCTAGTTGTGGATCATTTCCTGGGCGTATTTCCTAATGATTTTTATTGATTTATTATTAATATAGAAAGGTATATTTTACCATTTATCTTTTTATTGGAGCATCACCAGTTTCCATTCCTTTATACATGATGGAACCTACAGGGCATCAAGAGATCAAGCGACAGTTGGAGGAGTTAGAGTCCAAAAGTTTTATACGGCCTAGTACATCTTCATGGTGTTCACCTATGATTTTTTCATGAAGGAAAAGAAAACATTATGTCTGTGGAAGTATTACATAAGGTTGAAAAATTTTATTATCATGAACTTATATCCATTTCCTCAGATAGATGATCCCTTTTAAAAGCTCAAGGGATATAGGGACTTCTATATGAGCAACATGAGGTCTGGCTATCATCTATTGTGATTTAGGCTAATAAATATAAAAAAATGAATTTTGCACTAGATATGGTCTATATGTGTACCATATTATGCCTTTAAGTCTTACAAATGTTCTAGAAATTTTCATGGATTAGATTAAAAAGGTGGTCCACCCCTATTCATAATCATTTGTCTTTGTCATTATGAACTACGTATTTGTTTATTATCCCACTCATAGAGACCATAAAAAAAATATTGAGATTGTTTTAAGTATATTAAGAGAGTATCTACATTACACCATGTTTTCCAAGTGATGCATTTAGATAAAAAATCTCACTTCTTCTGTCTTATCATCCTAGAACCAAGAATTTTTATTGACCCAAAAAATGGATAGGGTCGTCGTTTTTGTATGATTATCACAATAACATGTTTCATATACATAGTTTATTTTGGATATATTGATATTACTCTCATATCATAAAATAAGTATATTCTCATTCATCACATTTTACAATCTTTACAACTATGTGTATCATGTTCCTCTGGACAGAATCATGCAAGGTATATTTTCAAGAAATAAAACGGAGGCTTGTCTAAGAACATGTTATAATTTTTACAAAACCTAAAAATGGTTATAGCAACAAATGTGATGCCTCAAGATTATACCTAGGAGTAGAAATTATACAGGAGGAAAAATTCAAGGCATATGGATATGAGAATTTAATACCTCAGGAATGAAAAAAACCCAATGCATGACCTTGTGATATCAAAAGTTGTCCTTGCATTAATTTTAAGAGAAATTGTCTATTGGGTGAGAACTTTATGGTGTACATAGAACATATGATCCTAAAATATATATTAAGTCATCATTTCTTGAACAACAGATAGTGGATTTTGGTCAAATATCTACAATACTATGATTTTGAGCTTGCCTATATGCCTAGAAAAGGCATTGTAGTTATAGATGCACAAATTCAGAAAAGTCATGCATAGAGTGTATGGGAATATAATGATGAATTTATGTTAATGGACATCTTTAATGCGATAAACCTAAATTTTAATTATATTAAATAACATTATTATCTCTCATACTTATTAGTAACATCTACCCTTCTTCAGAAAGAGAAGAGTATAAAATTTTCAGGTCCTGAAGGCTTGGTTATCTGTGAGGGTATATTTTGATATAACCGACATCCGAATTGGTTTGTAGATATAGATGACATACTGTGTATCCATGATGGTGACTAGGCGCCTATTGATATGAGAGTGGAGATGATGAAGTAGTCCCATGACTCTCATTGGGTAGTTCTTCCCAGAATCTCGAATATGTATCGAGACATGTGAGGCAAGTATTTGGGGCAAGGAAACAAATTTATTAATACATGATTTATCACTAGGTGTTCCACCCATTAGTAGATGAAGTCATATAACCAGAGACCAATATGCTTATTAAAAATAATTCAACTCTAGGAATAGAAATGAGAGTAGATTTCTATGAACTCTTTTGTCAGATTACCAAGTTCACATAGAGGTTAAAACTCTGTATTGGTTTTCATCGAATGACTTATGAAATTATCCCACTTCATTCCTATATTGTTGAGTTTTTTATTTTTTGATATAAGAAATCTATTTTTCCATGAATTAAAATGAATTCATGGGGTAAACATACAATATTTTCTGATAAGGTTTCTCATTTCATGTCACAATTCTTCCACGTATTGATGAAGGCTATAGGAATACTTGTGCCTCTAATAACATCATTTTACCCTCAGATCGATGCACAATCAGAATAGAAAATATAGGTTCTAGAGGATATGTTTCAACCATGTGTCCTATATTTGGGTGGTTCTTGTGAAAAGTATATCTCAATAATTAATTTCAGAAATAATAACTACTTCCATGACACAATTAAGATGGATTATTTTTAGCTATTATATGGTAGGTCGTACCATTCTCTACTATGCTGGATAGAGGTAGGTGAGGCACCTTGACTAGGTCTTTGTCTCGTCCATGAGACTTGAGAGTAGGTTCAAGTAATTAGAAAGTGTATGACTGTTTCTTAGTCTACAAAAAATTCATATGTCAATATTTGTTGATGACCTCTTGAGTTTGAGGTCAGTGACAGAATTTTCCTTTGGGTATTTCCTAGGATTGGTCATAGAAAATTATTGAATCAAGGGATGTTATTTACTCATAATGTTGGTTTGTTAAATATTCTAGAAAAAGTCGCGTCGATACCCTATCTGTTTCTAATACCTTATAGGTACCATTCCCTGCATTACATCTTCACGTCTCAAAACGTTAATAGTATCATACTGATCTACCTAATACCTTTCATCTCAAGGATGTTGAGTTAGATGTTGATGCCACTATTGAAGTATATCCAGTAAGAATTTTTTACCGGAGCTTGACAGTTCTCTGAGACTGGTATGTCTCCCTGGTATGGGTGCAAAGGAAGAACGGCTAGGTACATGATGATATATGGGAGAGGGAAGCCAATATACATGCTCAGTGGCCAGAATTGTTATCAGATAGTGTTTCTACACCCTTGGGATGTGAACAAATGGATGATTTCTTTTAATGGAGGGAGACAATAAGAACCTCGGTTTTCAGTAACATACGAATCCATTAATTTTTTGTCTAATTATTTATTTTGGACTTTTTTTGGATTCTTAGTGAGTTTCCAAAGGTCTTAGGTATTTTAAGGATATGTTCAGAGCCCAAAATCTATCTTTCTTGAGAAAATAGAAATGTTTCACAATTAGCGGGTGGTTGGAGCATGGGTTTCTTAACTTTGAAAATGTATATTTTTAGACAAAACCATATAGATTGGTATTCACATGGTCATTCATCATAACCATGAAAGTGCATGTTTTTCTAGGTAACCGTGCAAAAAAATAATACACAAACCTTCCTTATGGGTTAATTGGCATTTTTTTCCTTGATGATCTAATTAGATCCCTCCTTCTTCCATAATCTAATAACCAATATCATTAGACTTTTTTCATCTAATTTTGGATAATTTTGAAGACCTAAGGTAGAAATATAGTGATATAATTCCTACATGATCCATTTGAGGTTTTTTCATAACATTGTACGCACAATGGTAAGTACTAGAGCCTATTTAAGCCTGTCCTCTTCTCTCTTACTATCGACCTAGTTATTAGGGGTATGAGAATTTTCACCTTTTCATAGATCTACTCAGATCTGATCCAAATCAAGGGAATATACCAGTGGATGGATCTATACAAGAATAAGGTGGTTTCTCTATGACTAATCCCTCAGGTGCACTGATTTTGGAATTGTTGTGCGGGGCCCATCGATTTCATCCATTACCATTTATTGAATTTATATTCCACGAATATAATAATTATAACCATATGGTTATAATTACACCATATGTTTGATTAATTTTTGGTGGTTATTACCATAACCAAATCAATCCCATGTATATTTCTATTCCATAATCGGGTATTTAGTATTTTACATGTTTGAGCCACCATTTGGGTGTGACTTTGGTTGACAATTAAAAGGGTATAATTTTCAATATTTAATGGATTGAATTTATAGAGAAATTTATTATGTTAAGAAAAATGTATGCTCACCATTTTAACCACCTAAGGTTTGGGATTTTATGTTGTAATTAAATGTGAAAGGGAAATGGGAAAGTATATTATGGATATGAATTGACTGGATTAAATGTGAATAATTAATATGTTTCATGTTCATAGAACCGTATTCCACATTAATGGAAGGTAATGTAATGAAACATAATTATTTTCTAATCATTAAGATGTATTAATAAACTTTTCATGGTACTTATCATTATCACACTACTCTCATGAAAGGATTGATCCATGTGGACATTTGGATTAACTATGACTTGATAAAAAAGATTCAATCTACATGGCCTTATCACAAAAATGATGGAAAGGCTAAAATAAAATGAAATATTTCATTACATCATTATTAAAAACATGTTTCATGACTTGACCATGCTTTGTGTTAATATCAGGGGTTTTCATGAGCACTCGGGAACCTCATTCTGATTCATGGATACAACTTCCTTAGGCTGAGCCCCACCTAGATCATAATCCCTATATATTCTTGTTTGTCGGTATGACACCATAAAATACCTCAAAAAATGTTAAATAATGACTTGGATACTCACCATGTATCCATCAATGACATACTGGTTCTGTGCTTTCATGCCATAGTTCTCTATCCCATCTTAGCCCCGTTTTACCACGGATGATCACTATGGATTTGGTAGGTATCTTACTGTGTAATTCCATTGACCATGCACCTTGGATTACACTCTTACCCATATCCAAGGTATAATTATTATTGATTTGATGGATAGTGAGGTCTTTGTTTCCTTGTTTATTTACATGGAACATAATTATTAAATTTCATTATAGTTTTCCTTGTTATAAATTGGATTCTAAACTATTTTCGACATTTGACTTATTTATAAAAACGTGATAATAAATTAAGGGAATTGTTTTGTTTGGATGTCAGCTGAGGTCTAAAGTATGCATAGGGGATTTTACTACATTGTACTGATTTACATTATATTTACATGCTTTTACACTATTACATCTCCATTACGTGGGGTAGTTGTTATAGACCGCATTGGTGGTGGCCAACAGAGATTAATCTCACACACTCTTTGGGCACCATTTGGAACTCGAAGTAGATTACATGGTTATATGTGTTGAACAAGGGAAGCATACAACTTTAAATACTTAATTTTTTTTTGTTTATTATGGATATTGGTATCTTATCACAATGTCAGAGATTGAGTTTATTGGGATAGTTTTTTTATTTATCTATAATTTTTTGGAACATGTTATGTATGCTGTCTTGTATCCATGTTTTGCAGTTTTCTAGTGATATGAAATATCATCATCAGTTGATGAATGTAATTCCATTTTTTTCAATTATTATTGTTATTGTATCTATTTTTTTTCGATCTTTTAACATATATATCATCCTCTAATTAACTATATGTATAATCATCTATTGAGATACACTTTGGTAATGAGGGAATAGTCCCCGCACACACAAACCGTAGTCCATAAATGATAGTCATAAACCTCAAATATTTTGGGATATTTTCTTGAGGACATGTGTCCGACAAAGCTCAGGGCACCATTTATGTGTAATACGCATTTGGGACATTATAATAAATCCATCCAAGCTATTTTCTTGATGCAAACAAAATGAGTTACTAAAAGATGAGGTAAAATCATTACTTTGTCTTTATTTTTTATCATTCTCCACCCCTAAACTATTATTATTACATATTTATATAATAACACAAGAATCCTAAATTTAAATATATTAATTAATTATAACATTTTTCTCTACACATAAGCACATTTCCACTTAATTAGAAACAATCTTACCGTTGGTTTGTATGGTGAACTATCACCTCACGAAATGATGTTGTTCATTTTTTTCCTTTACCTCCTCTCAAGGTTTGTAGTTATGATTTAAATAATGTTTTTATACAAAATATATGATATTCATGTTTTATTAATAATTATTTAATTGTTATATACAATATAAATTGTTACTTTTTATTTTTTGTAAATACGATAGCATTGTTTGTGGAAGTGTGGATTGACGGCTCATTAAAATGATGTGATTTGATCATGTGATACATGGAATGCCCAAAGGATTTTTTAATTTAATATATTTCAAATAAATTATATATAAATGATATTAATGACATAATTACATTTCTATAAAAAAAATATGTCATTTTCTTTATTACGTTTTTCACACAGTAAAAAGTGATAGCGTCGGTCGTGGATGTGAGGTCTACCACCTCCTAGACAAAATGTGGTCTCTTTATTTGTGAAAGAATTTTTTATATAATTATATATGACTAAATTTCATAGTATTTATGATATAATGAACATTCATTAATTATATAAGGTTTCTTACCTTAGTTCTATAATGATCACTTCAAATTGGTAACATTACTCAAGTGTACAAATGTCAAACCATCTCTATGATTTTAAATTTGATTCATTTTTAAAACCACATTAATTTTGTGTTGTAAGATTATAATTGAGGTATAAATATTATAATAATTTCATTATAATTATCCTAAATAATTTTACGTAATGACTCCTTGGACCATAGTTAGCCACCCAAAATCGATTTTTACACACGATCCAAATGTGGTCAAAACTATCGACGTAAAACTAATTGGTTATGTAATTGTATACAAAATTTAAATTATTCAAGTAAAATTAATAATAAAATTTAAATTTTTGATGATGAAATTAAATAATTAACATAAGATTATTATTTTTTAAGATAAAGACACATTTGACATGTTAGACTCAAAGTAATGGGTTTCATTTAAATTTTATTCCACTGAGGAAAACTGTAGTGTTATGAACCTATATTATTTTTTATTGTGTATATAAATTCATTTGACATGTTATATAATAATCCTACATTTTCTCATGAATTTATAAGTTCCAATTAATGTTATTCCTTCAATAGAATTATTATTCCAATTTTTTTAGACTAATATGGAACACAAGGGAATGCATGGAGTTCATTACCCTCAAGAATTATTTTAATTGTCTCTTAGTGGTAATTTCAATAATCAACATCAGCAACCCTTTTTTATATTTATCTTATATTAGGGTCTTATTTACACATATGTATCATTTAAGGAATACAGATATTTGGGGATAGGTTACATTTTTCAATAATTAAATCATCAATATGATATATGAGGAAGGAATAGGATACGAATGACCCAAGTGGAGTAAAATTATAAATATTACTTTGATGAATTGATAGTATTATGACATCAATCAGTTGGAAAAATTATATGGGTTATTACCTGATATTCTTAAAAATATTATAAAAGGTCTTGATGATTAAGTTACCTTGTAAATATAAAATATAGTTTCAAATAATTAATCATTTCTCACATTTATACATAGTTACTATTTAACCATGATATTTTTCTTTTAATTCTATATGGATTCATTGCACTATCAATTTATTAATTAAATTCAATTTGATTTATGTTTCATACCTTGAAATATTGATAATGCCTTAGGATTTTATTTCAATGAAATGTGTCATTTGATATTTCCAATGACTTTTTAATTTAATCTCATAAATTCATAATTAATTCTATCTTAAATATATTAAAAGGAAATTTGGGCTCACGATTATTATGTTTTATTTCCCCAAGTTATGAAGAAGATTCTTTGAATTGAGTTTCAAGTTTGTTTTTGTATTTCATTTTATTATGTATTATGACTATATATTATTTTTCTAGTGTATTATGGGTATGATTTATGTAATATATATTTACAAAACTACTAAAATGTTTTGAACATTGGTATTTGAAGCATGTATCCATGAAAATGTAAAAAAGAAGCAAGAAACTCCTGGAATCGGGGTCTGGGCATTATTTTCCGTATTATAGAAGGATTAAAATTAAAATTGTAAACTGAATTTTGAAAACATATATTCGGGTTGATAACTCTAAGGTATTTTTTAGGATAATTATAGAATAACATCCTAGAATTTTTGTTATGTAGATATTATAGGGGTTTTACTAGAAATTCATACCTTTATGGAAAGTACATTTGGAAATGGATATGGCATAGATATACCATGGAGTAATAACTCAGTCAGGGTGTGTTGAGCTCAGCTCAGCATAACCTGGTACATTAAAATAGTTCTTGTTATGCACATGGTTTTACACTGGTATGGGATATGATCCAGATACTTTTAATTTTCATTACAAACCATTATGAATGATTTAGATGTAAAAATGTTCATAATGAAACAATGTGTATGTTTATTTTATTATATTTATATATATAATTCAATTTATGTTAAATATTTTTTTGATAATAATTTTTTTTATAATTTTATTAACTGATTTATTTTATTTCAATAATTATAAATGCAATCCAATAGAAGTAACACGAACCTCACAAATGTACATGATCCAAAGAGTACGAATGATCATATATTTTATTGCTTTAGGGTAGTATTTTAAAGGGGAATAATATCCCCATAATTTTCATCATATTTTGATATAGTATCATGTGATAACAAGATTAATAAATACTAACCATATCCTATGACTTGGAAGGAATAAAATTAGGATGTTATGTTAAAATATGAATAATGGGAAGAAGGGAAAGAATTATTTTCCCAATTGTAGTAATTTTTTAAGGATACATTGTGGTAATTTCATAAAGGGAAGGATAGTTTGTTATAAGTGTCAAAAACAAGGAAATAAAGTTTTAATTTTAATGTAATGAATCCAAATTCCAATGTAAATTCCACCATATTGAGAAGATAGAATCTATGAAAATAAATGTCCCGTGACTCGAAATAATATACCCTAAAAGAGGATAATGGAAAATGATGGAAATTATTCATCTACCATAGTTAAAGAGGAAGTATTTGTTTAATTATATTTTTATTGAAGTATTATGTAATTTGAGTATGTTATTAATGATTTATTGGTTATATGAAATATGTAATATCATAGGACTATGTTGCAGTACTTTTTTCATAAGGCTTTGAGATCACCTATTAAATAGTACAAATAATTGTTATTCAGTAGAAATTAATTTTATTGAAAGATACATGGTTGAGTTAATGGTAACCCATAATAAATTTTTAATGTTACAAAACTATTGTTTGAATATATAAATGATTTCCTTTGATAATGTAATTTAGAAAAATGTTCACTCCCATGGAACTGATTAATTATTTAATTTTTAAGGTGTTTTATGCTATCATTGATGGAGTTTACATATTTTTGAATTTAAGGATTATAACCAATAATATATATTATATTTAATTAATAATAATAATTCATGTTATCAATAAGGTTTTATACAATTTAAAGATATAACAATATTCATTTGTTTGGTATGTTATAATTAAATGAAAGATTATGTTAATTGATAATTTCATTTTTTATATATGGTGAATTCCATAAAAAATTACTAAATCATAATATTTTTTTAGATTAATACATTTTTGAAAAGGATTAAGTCAATTTTTTGATGAGTTTCTAGTGGTTAATGAATTACATCACCATATGACGAAACTTTTGGAATGAAATAGAGTAGAAATAGTTTATGTAAAAACTAATAGAATGAATTATGTTTATGAAATGGAAACAAATATTTAAATACAATATTATTGAGTGAAATTATTTCTTAACTTTATGAAAATATTCTTAAAATAAAATGTCATCATAATGCCCTAATTTTTTTTAAAATATGCTCATTTAATGCATCATAGTTTGATGAATATTAACCCCTGACCATTCCATTGATTATTCACTTTTTTTGTGATTTATAAACTCAGTGACTACCTATAAATATTTATTCTTTTTATCCAAATAAATACCTCCACAAGAAACTAATGTTCTGTTATGTACAGTCCAATTTATATGTTAGTTCAACATACCTTTGTACTTCCCATTATTACTTTTCTTGATGATTTTTATGATAAACTATTAATGGTGTTGGTTCGTCAAAAAAAATAATTTAAAATATCAAACCCTAGATTTTTAATTTCATGTTTCAATACTGGGGATACAATTTCTTTAAGGTGGTGAGAAATGTAACACCCTCAAATCATAATGTATGGACATTTTATTTGATATCATGTATTACATGAAACACCATGAGTGTATGGGAATATAATATCCCAAGACATTGTGATATTTTTAATATTTTTAATAATTATATTATATATAATTTTATTCATGAAACACATATACATCTTCTGTTACATGAAATAATGACTTTGTTCGTTAGTTTATGTGACAAGTTATAATGACATTCTTCAATGACTTGTGTTACACACAATTTTGAGTATTAACAAAGAAGAATATATTTTTAAAATATTAAGATATGTCCTAAAATTGTTGTTGGATGGTATGAATATTAATAATGAACATATGCAATTATTGGGTATAATTTATTGGTTCAAAATAAATTATAAATGAACATAAAAACCCATTGAATGTAAAGGGACTGTTTTTATAAAAACAATTTTTACTTTATTAATGAAATTTTATAAATAATTTTTTTAATATTAATTAATGATTTTAATATTATATATATTATACCTCTTCAGTCAAATATGTTTTACATTTATCAACTATATTTTATAGGTATAAGTTAATAAGAAATCCAGTTTTATGATTAAAAATTTAATTTTCCGAAATAGGAAATTTTATAGCCATTTAATAAAGAAACTATTTTAAATTAAATTTATTGAAATTTTATAAATTTTATATGTTAAAATATAATTCAAATTTTAAATAATATTATATTAATTAACTTATCATCTAATCTTCCTAATTATCTATATGGATTCATTTTTGGATGAACATTGAAAAATACTGAGTTTTTTTTCAAAAATGATTTTTCAATAAATTTATTTATAATACTAGAATATATTATAATTTAATTTTAAAGATTAATTCCATAGAAATGACATCATGTTTTCAAATTTATATCATTGGAATCAATTTTACATTTAAATTTTATATTATAACATTTCAATGTTTTTACCATTTTTACTTTAAAACCCTGCATTGTCGTCTATTCTGTGGGGAATAATTTTAAATTAATTTCTATCAAATTAGTGAATTTAATTTGGAAATATATTTACCTCATTTTTAATAATAATAATATATATTTTTTAATAATTTTGAATTATTTTTTAACTAAAAATATTAGTTAAATTGATTAAAATTAATTATAAAGATTAAGTGAAAAATTTCATTTAAAAATGACTAAATAAAATAAATAATGCCCAAAATAACCTAGAAAATTTTAAAAAATACATTTTGTAGAAATATTTCGACCATATTATCCATTTTATATAATTTTTACCTTTTTGGTGTAATATAAATGTTAAAAAACATAGGTGGAATTCCATTACCAAAAAATATACAATAATGCCACTCCTCCTCCACTATAAAAAATAAAGTCAGCCCTCATACTTCCTCACACCTCTCAAGCCCTTACACAAAAAGTAAAAAACTCTAAAATAATACCCCAAACTCTTGTCATATAATACAATCCTCACATTTGTAACACCCCAAGCTTCTACGATACGCTTCTCTTTGAATAATGTGATAGCGTGTGTTGTACGCAACACCGAGTTCTAACACACCATAACCAATCAAACTAGCCTTTATGAATAGTAATATCTACTTTTTGAAATTATATATATTTTATTTTTCAAAATGGACATCATTTTTGGATTCAGAATATTGAATTTATCCTGAGGTGAAATTTTGGTACTTTTCGGATAACTTTAATATTTTGATGAATAGTGAAAATTACTAAATTTTAATTAAAAGCAACTTTATTAATCAAAATAATTAATAGTGATAAATTATGAATTTGAGTGGTTTTAAAGTATATTTAGAATATAGTTTTACCATTTAATATAATTTTGGTCATTGGACATATTTTCACAATTAAACTAAACATAAACAAGTATCCATCTTTTGATAGTTATTATATCTTAAAAACACGCTTTTTGTTTTAACAACAGGAATTAATATTAAAATAATTTCTTCTACTTCTGTGTTTTGATTTAGGAGAATTAGATTCCATATTTTGAATCAGGATTTTCAAATTGTGTAAATAGGTAAATTTTATTATTAGACATTTTGAATAATTACTTCGGTAAATATTTTATTTACCATGGTTAAGGGTAAATCCAGTAAATAAGGGTTAAAAATTAATATTATAATAATACTAAATTACCCTAAAACGTGTCCTAAACTTATTTGTTGATACATGTTCGACCATAGGAATCTTTTGGTCGATTTTGGGACCCCATGGAGCCACCTGTAGGTGATATGGACACTTTATTTTAATTAAGTTAAAATATGTACAAAAATGACATAAGCATATATCTTTTAGAAAAACAATTTTTACATAGGGTTATATATGTTGTATTTTCGACTATAAATATTCATTAGAAATATATAAATATTTTATACATAATTATATTTTATTTATAATTTTTGGACTTTAATTAATTTAATTTATGTATGACACAATTATGATGCAGTAAATACAATAATAGTGACAAATTAAAATAATTTATATTATAAATACCCAAATAAATATAATTTGAGACTTTTAATGAATTAAACTAATTTAATCAGATAATATGAAATATTAGGACTGATGTACTTGACTTTTTTTGAAGTAATAATTATGTTATGAGTATCACAAAAATCAACTATTGAATAGTGTCAAAATTGACGTAAAGGAGTTTTTAAAAAAAATATTATATTATTAATTGATATTAAATTCCTAAAAATCTACGGTTCGGCCAAGAGACTTATATCATTATATTTGAATCATTAATGGACCACTTGGGGGTCTCTTTGACGTATATAGTACGTTTATTAACTATATAATATAAAAATACAAAGTGACATGGTAAATGTCAAACTAATTAACTAAGAGTTAAAACTATAAGATAAGGTTAATATAATGACCCAAACTTATCTAAATTATATTGGTTTAATGATTTTAGACCTATCCCCACCTTAAAACTTAAATAATTCACTTTGGAGCCATTAGAAAAAAAATATGAATTTATTATAAATTAATATTTCAAGCTTTTCAAATGGTACTCCTCACCCCTCTTATAAAAGGGAACTCCTCCTTCTAATTTCTTTACACCTTAAAAGCCTTTTGAATTGGCCAAAATCTGCCCAAATACTCTCCCAACTTCCCTTAATACATCCTAGAGGCCTTAGTTTGATCATAAAGGCAAGCTTAGGAGCCCTTTTGATCCAATCAAAAGGAAGAACCCGAAGAAGAGGTAATGATTTCACCACCCTTTTTCAAGTTCCTTTCTTCTTCCACATCTTATTCCTTTGTTTTTACCATTTTAAAATAATAACTCCGGTATCATATATATACTGTGATGTTATTATAAATATGGTACAACCATATTCATTATTCTATCCACCCTTTTAATAACATGTCACCATACGTGCGTACGTATGGATTACCGTCTCCACGTCGTTGTGTAATTGTTATTCAATAAATTATTATTTGGATGGGTATAATAATGATGTATAACTCATATAAATAATAAATATAACATGATAATGATTCTTTATATATGATATACCATCCAATTATATATTATTTTAATATCAAAAAAATGATATTATCGCTCGTGCGTACGTACGGACTACCGTCTCCACGAACGCGATGAGATTCATTCTCCATTGTATCCATTCAGGTATAATTCTCATTTGATGATTAATAATAGTATCTAAGGACTTTATATCATTCTGGATATGATTAAGATACATCCTATCCATTAAAAACATGGCTTATGTAACAAAAAATATAAAAGAAAACGAGTAAGTTAACACCCGAAACAATGATAATTCTACGATTTTATTAACAAAACAATGTTAAAAGATCATATATGATATCATATGAATGTATATTATTCTTGTATAATTTAATAACAATTATTTCACCATTATACAGGAGGTTATCCTACACCAACCAAGTAAAAGTACAAGGTAAGGGTTATTTCTCAATCTCTTCATTATCCGAGGTTGTTTATACGAAATAATCTACTGGGATCTCTTTATCATCCACATCCATGTTTCTTAAAAATGTATTTCAAAACATTTTTAATATTTAAAATAATATGAGTTCAAGTCATTTATACCGTTGTTTGACTTTTTATAAGAGTTTTATAAAGGAATTTTTCCGTCGTTTTCCAAACAAGGTGCTTTTTAACCTTTTCGACAGAATTAAGGAAAGAATGTTTTTTTAACTTATACGGTGGGTGTGGAAATTTTCCGCTGTTATAAAATCGTCGAAGCTTCCCTTACAAGATTATAAGAATATTTTCAATGAAAATGTTTTATTTTATAAATATATGACTCTTAAATGATTTCAAAATAGAAAGAGATATTTCTCTAAAAAGAGTTTTGATTTCATCTATGTCATCATCCATTAATGGATTTTATGCTTATTTGAAGTTGATTTATTATGATACAAAACTTCTATATTATATTGAAGGTTTTGTGATATGTTTGACTGTGGATGTGCTATTTTTATACCCTTCATATTTTATGGTGAAAGTATTGACATTTCGTATGCTAGTTTTAATGCGAATGTTTATGTTATGTTTAAACCTTTTCATATGGGAATGCATTGGACTTAATACGTGATGGGTCGAGCCCGTTATAGCTCCTCGATGCATCGGTAGGACTCATGAGACAAACTAGTGACTTGGCACAAGGCCTTGGCAAAAATTTATTTGTAGTATTAGCACGATGCCTTGCATATGTGGTTATGATAGTCTGGCATTATGCATTCCATCATTATGAAAGGGGTTATTGATATTGCATGTGATTATTCGATTAGTAGAATATCCATTTGAATAAGTAAATGGAATTATTTCATTTTATTTTTTCCATACTATGTTGAAGATCAAGTTTAAAAGGATTTTGTTTTTAGTTATACATTGCCTTAAATGTTTATTCTTATTTATGAATGTTTCTACTATATTGTTATCCTTAATGGGCATTTGAGCTCACCCCTTTTCTATGTTTTATTTTATCTAGGATGTGAAGAAGTAATTTATGAATGACCTGCAGGGATATTATGTGGGGATATGAGTGTGGAATATGGAGACTATGTTGTTGTAGTAGTTTTTCACTTTATGATGTAATGTAAAACTTTATGAACATATCTAGTGTTTTTAAGGCTACTAAACCAATCGGTCTTTCGAGATTTGACCATTCTTTTGATCATGCCAATGTCATGTAATAATAGACCGACTCTGGGTATCTGGGGTCGGGGCGTTACAGTTGGTATCAGAGGGAGGTTAGTATAAACATTGAAAGATAGATTTAGATAAACTCTGATTAGAGCACATAGATTTAATATGGACTTTGAGGATTGGTATAGAATAACTTCCTAGAATTTTTGTATTGTAGAGATATTGTGAGTTTTCCAAGAAATATATCTCTGTCTGCATACGAGCAGGTAGAGGAGGCTCTGGCACATATGTACCTTGGGGTAAAACCCGAAAACACCTCTTTGAGCTAGACTCGAACGGGAACTGGTGCACCACAACGGGCCTTGCTGCACTCTTGGTTACGACACTCCTGGGGGATATGCTTTGGATAATGCTAATTTTCTTTACAAATCATTATGAAGGGTTTATGAGTATATACTTCCTCAAAGAAAATTATTTATTATTATGGATTATATCCATAAGTAGTTCAATTTATGTTAAGTGTTTTATAAGTATGGGATTATGTATTTTGATTCTTAAACTGATCTAGTTTATGCCATTGTTTATAAATGGCTCCTAGTGGAAGAAATTGAAACCGTATCAATGGACGCACTCCATGTAGGGATTTCCCTCAGGCTCAAGATAATTATAGTGGAGCTGGTGATGCAACTGCTGCGGATCAGCTAATCACCATACTGGGACAACTCACTCAGGTTATGAACAATAACCATAACCGTATGGAGCACCCTGATATGCAGCGTGGAAGATCAATGTTAGATCGATTCATGAGGCAACAACCATCAATGTTCAATGGGAGTACAAATCCCTTAGTAGGTGAGAAATGGATAAATTCCGTAGAGAAAATATTTCAGGCTTTGGGGAGTAGTGAAAGGGAAAAAGTTATCATGGCAGTTTACCGCCTCACTAGAGATGTTGATCAATGGTGGTCATTGATTCAAAACATGAAGGAATATGGTGAAGTATCAAATATGGAATGGTGGGAGTTCAAAGTTCTATTTTTAGAAAAATACTTTTCTCGCGACCATCGAGCAGATATGGAAAGGCAATTTTTGAGTCTGAGACAAAAGGAGGATAAGAATGTCACAAAGTATGATCCTAACTTTACAGGGTTATCAAGGTATGCTGAAGATTATATACGTAACCCAAGAAGTAAGATTGATTGTTTCTTTGATAGGTTAAAACAACTTCTCCGTCGAGCATTAGTCTCACAATCCATCTCGTCGTACGAAAACATTGTCTCATGTGCTATCAAGACCGAAAAAGAAATTCTCTAAGTCTTATGAATTTAAAGCAAAGCAAGAGAAGAAGTGATCTGATGATCAATCTAGAAATGAAAATAAGGGGAAGAAGAGAAAGGTTGAATATCCATACTGTGGTAAATGTGGGAAGAAACAGCCCGGTACCTACTTGAAGGGAACGAGAGTCTGTTACAAGTGTGGTAAAAAAGGCCCCAAGCTCGTGATTGAAAGGGGAAGAAGGAAGCTACCAATGTTCAGTGCTACAATTTCATAGATATGGGGCATTATGAAAATTAATATCCTAAGAATCAAGAGAAATTACATCAGAAAAGGCTAAGGGATCAAGGCCAAGCTTATGCTATCACTACTGCTGAGGTAGAAGTTCCGAAAGACCTGGTGGTAGGTAATTTAATGGTTTCCTCATGTTTAGCAAATGCATTATTTGATTATGGATCATCGCATTGTTTCATATCTTCCCAGTTTTCTAAGAAAATTAGATATTTCTAATTTGATTTAACAAAGGAGTTGTCATTTAAAACTCCTAAGGGAAGTATCATTGCAACAATGTTTTGTGAATCATCCCCCATTAGAGCACATAAATGTTCTTTATCTGCTGATCTCGTCGTCATACCTATGATTGAGTTTGATATAATCCTTGGTATGGATTGGATTTCAGACTATGATGCGAAGATTTATTGTAAGATGAAAGAGGTTACGATTCTTGATGATGATGATAAGGAACACCTTATCATTAGAGCAGAATTGTCACCACCTAATTCTTATCTAGATCCACCCCTAGTAGCTCAACTAAATTCAATTATTGGGGAGGAAGAGAATGAAATAACTATGGGTGAGGAAAGGAATGTTCAAATAGATGATGTACCTGTTGTGAAATAATATGTAGATGTATTTCCATAAGATTTACATGGACATCCTCCATAATGACAAGTTCAGTTTTCCATTGATTTAATTCTTGGATCAAGACCTATATTGAAGACCCCTTATAGAATGGCTATTGTGGAATTAGTCGAACTAAAAAAACAACTAGAGGAATTCAGTAATAAAGGATTTATTCTCCCTAGTGTCTCTCCATGCGGAGCCCCTGTTCTTTTTGTTAAAAAGAAAGATGTATCCATGAGGTTATGTATCGACTACAGGGATATCAATGCTATAACAATAAAGAACAAGTATCCCCTACCTCGCATTGATGATTTATTTGACCAACTTCCTGGAGCTCAATACTTTTCAAAGATTGACCTTTGATCTGGATACCTTTAGTTGTGTGTGAATAAGGAATACATTTCGAAGACAGCATTTCGAACCAGGTACGAGCATTAAGAGTTTACATTATGCCTTTTGGATTGACTAATGCACCCTCTGTATTCATGGATCTGATGAATAGAGTTTTCAAGGAGTATCTCAATGAATTTGTGGGTGTATTTATTGATGATATCATTGTATACTCCAAAAGTTACAATGATCATGAAAATCATTTGTTCATTATCCTGAAGACTCCGAGAAGACATGAATTATATGGGAAGTTTAGAAAGTGTGAATTCTGGCTTTATGAGATTTCTTTTCTTGGCCATATTGTATCTAAAGATGGAATATCTGTTGATCCTTCTAAGACCAAGGCAATCCAGGAATGGCCAGCACCGACGAATATAACTGAGGTGCGTAGTTTTATTGGTTTAGCAGGTTATTATCGACGTTTCTTCCAGAATTTTGCCCGATTGGCTAACCAATTAACGAAGCTCACACGTAAAGGGGTTAAATTTGTTTGGAAAAAAGAGTGTGAAGAATGTTTCGAATAACTGAATATATGATTAGTCAATGCTCCTATATTGACTCTACCATCGGGGAATGATGGGTTCGTTATTTATAGTGATGCATTGATGAAAGGAATTGGTTGTGTCCTTATGCAAAATGATAGGGTTATTGCCAATGCATCATGATAGTTGAAAATTCATGAGCAAAACTATCCTACTCATGATCTTGAGTTATCAGTTGTGATCTTTGCTTTGAAGATATGGAGGCACTACCACTATGGTGAAAAATTAGAGTTTTATACTGATCACAAGAGATTGAAGTATATTTTCTCACAAAAAGAACACAACATGAGGAAAAGGAGATGGCTTGAATTACTCAAGGATTATGATTGCATGATACACTACCACCCGGGGAAGGCAAACAAGGTGGAAGATGCTTTGAGCAGAAAAGATCATGGAGTTTTGAACAATATGATAATTGAAAGGGATCCAATTTTCATGGAACTAGTGAAGATGGATATGGGAATAATTAGGGAAGGTGAAACATCAATGCTTTTTCAAATGGTTTCCAAACTATCTTTACTATAAAGGATTAAGAGTTATCAGACCGATGATGAAGAATTTCAAAAGAAGATTAAAGCTGTGAATGATGGGAGATTGAGAGACATTGTGTATGAAGATGGAATTTTGAAATTTGGGAAGAGGCTTTGTGTTCCCGATATACCTGATCTAAAAAGTGAATTGCTGGATGATGCTCATAGTTCCAATTTCTCTATACACCCTGGGAGCACCAAAATGTATAGAGATTTTAAGGAACATTTTTGGTTGGACAACCTGAAAAGGGAGATTGCTGATTTTGTGTCATGATGTATGGTTTTTCTACAAGTGAGAGCTGGAAGGCAACAACCTGGAAGAGTTATGAATCCTCTTCCCATACAGGAGTGGAAATGGGACAATATTACGATGGACTTTGTCATGGGGCTACCAATGAATCCTAGAAGGAACGATGCAATATGGGTCATTGTTGATCGTCTTACCAAGTCATCACATTTTCTTGCTAAAAGAGAAGATCTACCACTGGAATGTCTAACAAGACTATATATTAATGAAGTTGTGAGACTTCATGGAGTAACCCTATCGATTGTTTCGGATCGTGATCCCCGTTTACTTTAAGATTCTGGAAGAGTCTTCAGAAATCCATGGATACTGAAATTCATTTGAGCACTGCCTACCACCCTCAAATGGATGGACAATCAGAACGAAATATTCAAACCTTATAAGACATGTTGAGATCCTGCTCACTTGACTTTCAGGGTATATGGGATCAGTATTTAACTTTTGTAGAATTTTCCTATAACAATAGTTTCCATTCGAGTATTCAGATGACACCATATGAAGCGTTATACTGAAAGAGATGTCGCACAACAACCTGTGGGTATGATGTTGGTGAATGAAAACTTGTAGGTCTAGAACTGCTGGAGGAAATGATGGAAAAGGTGAAGGTAATCCAAAATAACATCAAATCAGCTCAATGTAGGTAGAAGAGCTATGCCGATAATCGAAGGAAGGATTTGGAATTTCAAGTCAGTGATCATGTTTTCCTGAAGGTATCTCTAGGGAAGGGAGTCATACATTTTGGTAAGAAAGGTAAATTCAGTCCCAGGTACAGCGGACTATTTGAAATTCAAGAACGAATTGGGGATGTAGCTTACCGATTGGCAATGCCCCCAAGTCTCTCCAAAATTCACGATGTGTTCCACGTATCTCTGTTGAGAAAATACATGCCTGACCCAACGCATGTACTCACCTATGAGGAATTAGAACTGGAACCTGATCTATCTTATTACGAAGAGCCCGTGAGGATTCTTGATACGAGAGAACAAGTACTGAGAAACCGGACGACTCGTCTGGTAAACGTTTTGTGGAGAAACCATAAGATGGAAGAAGCAACGTGGGAACCCTAGGAACTTATGATGAAGAACCACCCGAGTCTTTTGATGCGATAATATTCTAGAAATTTCGAAGACAAAATTATTTGAAGGAGGGTATAATATAACACCCCAAGCTTCTACGGTATGCTTCTCTTTGAATAATGTGGTAGCGTGTGTTGTACGCAACACCGAGTTCTAACACACCATAACCAATCAAACTAGCCGTTATGAATAGTAATACCTACCTTTTGAAATTATATATATTTTATTTTTCAAAATGGACTTAATTTTTGGATTCTGAATATCGAATTTAGCCTAAGGTGAAATTTTTGTACTTTTTGGAAAACTTTAATATTTTGATGAATAGTGAAAATTACTAAATTTTAATTAAAACACAACTTTTTTAATCAAAATAAATAATAGTAATAAATTATGAATTTGAGTGGTTTTAAATTATATTTAGAATATATTTTTACCATTTAATATAATTTTGGTCATTGGACATAATTTCACAATTAAATCGAACATAAACAAGTATCAATCTTTTGATAGTTATTATATCTTAAAAACACTCTTTTTGTTTTAACAACGGAAATTAATTTTAAATTAATTTCTACCACTTCTGTGTTTTGAATTTTGAAAAATGGATTCCATATTTTGAATCAGGATGTTCAAATTGTGTAAATAGGTAACTTTTTTTAGACATTTTTAATAATTATTTCGGTAAATATTTTATTTACCATGGTTAAGGGTAAATCCGGTAAATAACGGTTAAAAAATATTATTATAATAACAATAAATTACCCTAAAATGTGTCTTAACCTTATATTTTGATAAATGTTCGACCATAGGTATCTTTTGGTCAATTTTGGGACCCCATGGAGCCACTTGTAGGTGATAGGGACACTTTATTTTAATTAAGTTAAAATAAGTACAAAAATGACATAAGCATATATCTTTTAGAAAACAAATTTTTACATTGGGTTATATATGTTGGATCTTAAACTATAAATATTCATTAGAAATAGAAAAATATTTCCTACATAATGATATTTTATTTATAATTTTTAGATTTTATATAATTTAATTTATGTATGAAACAATGATGATGCAGTAATTACCATAATAGTGACAAATTAAAATAATTGATATTATAAATACCCAAATAAATACAATTTGAGAGTTTTAATGAATTAAAATAATTTTATAAGATAATATGACTTATTAGGATTGATTTAATTGACTTTTTTCGAAGTAATAATTCTGTTATGAGTTTCAAAAAAATCAACATTTGAATAGTGTCAAAATTGACATAAAAGAGTTTTTATAACAAATATTATATTATTAATTGATATTAAATTCCTAAAAATCTAAGGTTCCGACAAGAGACTTATATCATGATATTTGTATCATTAATGGAACACTTGGGGGTTTCTTGGATCTATATAGTATGTTTATTAACTATATAATATAAAAATACAAAGTGACATGGTAAATGTCATACTAATTAACTAAGAGTTAAATCTAAAATATATGGTTAATATAATGACCCAAACCTGTCTAAATTATATATGTTTAATGGTTTTATACCTATAACCACATTATAATTTAAATAATCCACTTTGGAACCATTAGAATCCGAATATTAATTTATTATAAATTAATATTTCTAGCTTTTCCAAAGTTGCCCCTCACCCCTCTTATAAAAGGGAACTCCTCCTTCTCATTTCATCACATCTTCAAAGCCTTTTGGATCGACCAAACTCTGCCCAAATACTCTTCCAACTTCCATCACTACATCCTACAGGCCTTAGATTGATCGTAAAGCCAACCTATGGAGCCCTTTTGATCAAATCAAAAGGAAGAACCCTAGGAAGAGGTAATGATTTCACCACCCCTTTTCAAGTTCTTTTCTTCTTCCACATATTCTTCCTTTGTTGTTACCATTCTAAAATAATAACTCCAGTATCATATATATACTATGATGTTATTATAAATATGGTACAACTATATTCATTATTCTATACACCATTTAAATTACATGTCACCATTCGTGCGTACGTACGGCTTACCGTCTCAAAGTCGTGGTGTAATTGTTATTCAATAAATTATTATTTGGATGGGTATAATAATGATGTATATCTCATGTAAATAATAAATATAACATGATAATGATTCTGTATATATGATATACCATCCAATTATATGTTATTTTAATGTCAAAAAAATGATATTATCGCTCGTGCGTACGTACGGACTACCGTCTCCACGAACGCGATGAGATTCATTCTCCATCCTATCCATGCAAGTATAATTCTCATTTAATGATTAATAATAGTATCTAAGGACTTTATATCATTATGGATATGATTATGATACAACCTATCCATTAAAAATATGGCTTGTGTAACAAAACATATAAAAGAAAATGTGTAAGTTAACACCCGAAACAACGATAATTCTAAGATATTATTAACAAAGAAATTTTAAAAGATCATATATGATATCATATGAATGTATATGATTCTTGTAAAATCTAATAACAACTATTTCACCATTAAATGGAGGTTAACCTACCCCAACCACGGAAAAGTACAAGGTAAGAGTTATTTCACAATCTCTTCATTATCCGAGGTTGTTTATATGAAATAATATACGGGGATCTCTTTATCATCCACATCCATGTTTCTTAAAAATGTATTTCAAAACATTTTTACTATTTAAAATAATATGGGTTAATGTCATTTATACCCTTGTTTGAATTTTTATAAGAGTTTTATAAAAGGAATCTTTCCGTCCTTTTCCAAAGAAGGTTCTTTTTAACTTTTTCGACAGAATTAAGGTAAGAATGTTTTTTTAACTTATACGGTGGGTGCGGTTCTTTTCTGCCATTATAAACTCCTCAAAACTTCCCTTACAAGATTATAAGAATATTTTCAAAGAAAATGTTTTATTTTATAAATAAATGACTCTTAAATGATTTCAAAATAGAAAGAGATATTTCTCTAAAAAGAGTTTTGATTTCATCTATGTCAACATCCTTTGATCTATTTTACAGTTATTTAATGTTGATTTATTATGATACAAAACACCTATATTGTATTTAAGGTTTTGTGATATGTTTTACTATGGATGTGCTATTTTTATACCATTCATAGTTTATGGTGAATGTATTTACATTTCGTATGCTAGTTTTAATTTGAATTTTTATGTTATGTTTAAACCTTTTCATATGGGAATGCATTAGACTTAATATATGACGGGTGGAGCCTGCTATAGCTCTTCGATGAATCGGTAGGTCTCATGAGACAAACTTGTGTCTTGGCACAAGGCCTTGGAAAAATTTTATTTGTAGTCTTGGCACAAGGCCTTGGCTATGTGGTTATGAATGTCTGGCATTATGCATTCCATCATTATGAAAGTGGTTATTGATATTTCATGTGATTATTCGATTAGTAGAATATCCATGTGAATAAGTAAATGGAATTATTTCATTTTATTTTTTCCATACTATGTTGAAGTTCATGTTTAAAAGTATTTTGTTTTAAGTTATACATTGCCTTAAATGTTTATTATTATTTATGAATGTTTCCGCTAGATTGTTATCCTTACTGGGCATTTGAGCTCACCCCTTTTCTATGTATTATTTTTCCCAGGATGTGAAGAAGTAATTTATGAATGACCAGCAGGGATAGTATGTGGGGATTTGAGTGTGGAATATAGAAACTATGTTGTTGTAGAAGTTTTTTACTTTATGATGTAATGTAAAAATTTATGAATATATCTAGTGTTTCCAAGGCTACTAAACCAATCGGTCTTTCGAGATTTGATCTTTCTTGTGATCATGCCAATATCATGTAATAATGCATCGACTCTGGGTAACTGGGGTCAGGGCGTTACAACTTTGTTCATGAATCCTTCCTAGGATTCCCTTTTGTGAAATGAAAAGGTTGTTACCCAACAAAAAGATAATGTCCTTCCTCAAGCTCCATTGTATTATTTTCATTCTCCACCCCTGTAATATTATTATTCCATAATTATTCATGAAATTAATTATACCCAATATAAAAATATTTTATGATAATGAGTTTTATACATAATGATATAAATATTTAAATATAATTTTTGAGGAACATACCATTCTTGGTTACAACGAACTACCACCTAACAACACAATGTTGTTTGTTTTTTACATTAACAACGATCATGGTAAATAATTACGAAAGAAAAACTATTTTAATTTTATATATATAATATTTATTTTGTATTAACACTAATATAATTTTTATAAAACACACACGATCATTCTTTCAATTTTTTGTAATTATTATAACATCATTTGCCAATGTTTGGGAAACTACCTCTTCAAAGAGTAGTGATTCATTCACTTTATACATGAAATTTATAAACAATTGGTACAAATAAAAATATGTTAAAATAATTTAATCGATAATTTATTAATGAAATAATTATATTTCTTGAAATATAATATATCAATTTCATTATTATCCTTTTCACACATTAAATAGGGATACCATCTATCATGGACATGTGGACTACCACCACCCCAACACAATTTGATTCATTTTACATTAAAATAATTCAACATACTATAATATATTATTAAATAAAATTTTAATAATTATATAATTTTCATTATATTAAGATATAATTTTATTAACCATCCTTCTAAAGTGGTCACTGAATATTGGAATCATTACTCTTGCAAATGTATGGCCTATCTTCTATATGATTCTAATTTTTTTTTAATTTTTACTAGCCTAAAATCATGATTGGATTCAAATGTATAATTTATGTACTAATATGATAATTATTTCAGGATTATGGGTCCTTCTATTTATATTTAATGAACCCTTTTTCCATATTCAACATACCAAAGTCAGTTTTAACACAAAAACTGAATTTGTTCAAAAAACCTGATATACACATAATGTTTTAAATAGTTTTATAAAAAAAATTAATAACTGATTTATAATTAATATTAAACATGAAAATGGGTTTGAATCATGAAAATAATTACAATAAATATATTATTCAAAAATATTAATACACATGTGATATTTTGGACTCAATGTAATAGAATTCTTCTCAAAATCATTTCATTGGGTCATATTGTAATATTATGAAATTAGTTTCTTTTTTATAGTGTATATAATTTCCATTAAATATTATATATTATGATCATCTCTATTATAATCATATTCAAAGTTTATTTTAATGTTATTCCTTTTAGTTTATTATGATTATAAATGTTTTAATGTTGTGTGGGATAATTTAGAATGTTTAATGATTATTTTACACAAGAATATTTTTAATGGTATTAAAATTAATAAACATAAACATTCTAATAGATACTAATCCTCTGTTGGTAAATTATTTAACTATTCATATTATCAATTCACGATGTAAATTTTATTATAAGTAATTTTGAAAATTAATTAATTTTATTATTCAACATATGAGAAATTCTATGGATAGTTATGACATGGGTGGGGATCAGATGTAGATAGCATATCAATGCATCAACAGTCTTTTGAGATTAATTAGTTTTCCAAATTAGATTGGTTTTTACATGAAATATTGAACCTTCTTGTGATAGTTCGTGATGTTAATGTTATCGTGTACATAGGAAACATGGTATCAGATAATTAATCATTTCACTCATTGAGAATCAGTTACTATTTATCAATGAAGTGTTACTTATACATAGATATGGATGCATTGAATTAACATATTATTGATTAAATGTAATTTGTTTTCATTTTAATATAATTCCATATTAATTAGGACTTATCCAATTATATTATTGATTTTTGTTATCAGCTATCAATCATTCCATTTTGATTTACTGTCATCAATTTTTATTGATTCTGCATTACTTATACATAATGATAATTTTAGCTAACCTGTATTTTTCTTCCTTTCATGAGGTAATGAAGAAGATTCATTTGATTTATTTTCCTGGATTCAATTTATTTCAATTTATAATGTATCATGAATTTATTTTATTTTCCCAATGTATTATGAGAATCTTATATATAATCTGGGATTCTAATACTTCCATACTACTCAGTCCCCAGGGATTTGATGCCTCTATCTATGCCAATTTATGAAATTAATCCACTTACTTTGAGTTTCTGGGGTCGAGGAATTAAAAAAGTAAAACTATATCTCACATACAACACTAATCACGGTATATGTAACACCATAATCAAATGTGTGACGCCATCCAGGCCCCAAATCCATCATATATATTTTTATCCCAGAAACTTATCTACTCTATTGTGTGAATAGATTTCGTTCAAATGAAAGAATGAAAAATATTTTAAAAAATAAAAACAACTGAGATCATGTTTCATGTCGTGGTGGGAATCCAAGATGCTCATACACTTAATACATTATCCCAAAAAAAATTAAATAAAACACAACAAATTGAGGACCACAATTTAGGCCGCCCAATAATTCATGCCTTCGGTTGATAACTCATTATAGACTATAAAAGGTCACATAGGAATAGACAATATGATTATAAATAGAGTGTGTATCATCCATGATTGAGAGAATGTGTTAGTAGATGAAATAAAAGTGGTTAAATAATTTTATAATGAAATCATATTGTTTAACATAAAAAATCTAAATTACAAAAGATAATTATAATGAAAAAATTGAGCATCCAAGAGCAGTCCCCTCCAAATACTCCAATAATTTTTTTACTGTATGAAAATTATATTTATAGTGGTTGGTAACATATTTATCTTTTTCATTTATATATCTCAATATATTCCCTATAGTTTAATTTAAATTTTTAATGATATTGAGTGTTTAAAATATTGAATTATCTATTATTTTTAAACTCTAGAATTGTGATGTTATTCCTTAGTGATAATAGATCACATCCACAATTTTTAGAAATGTAGATAAAATCTTACATTAGAGAACCGGTGGATCAAATATACCACCTAAAAATGGTGGATCATATCCACTATCAGTAGTAATAAACAACAATTATCCGAAAAACATATCCCATCTCCATGAAATCTTCTTGTCCATTAATTTCAATCATTATACACTTTTTGAAGTATCTTGGTTTCGTATACAGTGCATCTATGCCCAGGGAATCCTCGTTGCTAGATTGTGCATATGGTGAAATGATACTTGAGAAGTGGTATTTCGATTGGGGAGCATGGTATGTGGATATGTTATAATGGAAGTGGTTATCATGGGTCGGTGAATGAATTTTCACAGTTATAGTAGTGGTAGTGGATTTGGAAACCATGCATCGAGAGTTTTTTGGAGGCTAGAGTGGTCGTGGATGATTTCACTAAATGAAACCACTTTATCAATGGTGGAATGTGATACTATTGGCACATAGAATTCATATGAAAATATTGGTTAAAAAGTTGTAGGTGAAACCTTTGGATTATTAGTAGTATGTGATTCTCAACGGATTTTGTATGGTGGTCTCCCATAGTATAATTGTTGTTCAGGTAAATTGCTAGGATTTTCATGGAAGTAGTCACATCGTCTTGCTAGGAATGTGGGGTAGTGGTGATGGAAGGTAGTGGGAGAATACTCCAATTCCATAACAATTTCAATGTTTAAAGGTTTCTTTGAAATGGATTCATTGGTGTCATTTCAGGGTCTAGAGGTGATCAATGGTGTTCTCATGCATTGGAATTGGTGAAACAGTAGAAGCCTGAGCTAACAGAGGATAGACCATGGTGGTTACCTGTAATTAAGAGGTGCATGAATTCAATATTGATGGAGGTCAGTGGATGTGAATGGTGGTAGGTGGTTTCCTAGAGAGATTGATTAAGCATGTTTGAGCGATGAAATGAAATTTGATTGATATAAATAGTTCTATGTAATAGCTTTTCCCACATCAAACAGGAGAAGTATATCCATGAGTGTCTAAATGAAAATGATCCACATCCAATGATAAGAAATCTACTATGTGGAAGGGTTATCATTACCCTACACCCACTAAAATTGGATGTGCCATACAATTGTGTTGCTGGTGTAGGATATGCACCAATTTATTCACACAAACCTCTATGTGGGAATAGTGCACTCCCTACGACCTAAGTTAAGCACTACATTGAAACAAGGTTTTAAAATCGCTTGCATTTAACAATGATAGCAATAGGCACTGATAAATGTGTCCTTTATCAATGCTATAAGAATCGATGAAAAATGGTACCTTTTATTAACACAGGTAAAAAAGCACTGATAATGATGTCCTTTATGATAATTATAACAAGTGCTAATAGATGGTACTATTTTTCATCAATTTGTTACCTCTGATAAAGTGTAGCCTTTATGAGCGCTTAATTTTTTGAATGGATAAAGGGTACCCATTATCATATTATTTTATTGACACAAATAATGTTCTAAATAAAATGAAATAAATAAATTAATTAAAATTACAATTGATATTGGAAAAAATATTAGAACTTATATTTATTAAATAATTACTAATAAAATTGAACAACTTTATTTCAGTATATATGAATTATAATTTTGAATTAAATATAAATATAAAATACATAGTAATATGTTAAAAAAATAAAACTAATAAAAATTAAAAATAAGTTACTTGAAAAAAAATTAAATATTTTATTAGTTGAATAATTTTTTATAATGTTATTAATTATTATATATAAAAAATATTCATATATATGAATGTATATAAATATTATTTATATAATATAACATATTTATTATTTATAATAAATAGTTGCATATATATTGAATAATTATTTATAAATAAAAATTAATAATAATTATATTTTTTTTGACTAATAGTGTCGAGTAATAGACATAATTGAAGGTCGTTTGATATATCAATTTTACATATATGAAACGTTGGTTATATTCCATTATCATATACATAATTAATTAATTTTTACATATAATTCACACACAAAATAATTTATGTATTTAATTAAATCATTAATAGAAAATCAGACACATAATATTTATGTAATTTATTCAAATTTCATAAATCATTTTTGAATTTTGTTATAAACTGATATATTTAATATATCATGTAAATTATCATGGTAAATATTATTTTATTTTATTTTGAATTTTATTATAGTTGTGTATTAATTCATTTTTTATATTTTTTACCTTTTATTTAATATTTATATTTTTTGGGAATTTAACAATTTTTTATATATATATAAATATTAATTTACTATGTGTTAATATTTTCAATATGAATTCATAATTATTTCAATATATATAGATATTTGTTATAAAAGTTATATTTAATAAAAAAAATAAACACTTTTTCAATACTACAAATGTGCACACATTTTTAATTATTCAATTTCACACATTTTTAAAATTCATTTAAATAAGAAAATATATTCAATAATAATATTAATAATAAATTTTTAAAAAATGTTAATAAATAAATATATTTATAATTGAATATTTACTATATCTAATTCATTCATTTATTTATAATTATCTATAAAAATATATAATTTTCTAAAAGTTTCTTCATAATTATAGAAAAATAATTATAAAATTTAAAATAAATTTATTATAATAAGTAATATATTTTGTATATTTATATTTATATATATTTATCAAATATATATATATATATGATATATATATATATATATATAATTATGTAAATATATATAACGATATAAATATTAATTTAGAAAAGGATTTTATATATTTATTAAAAAAATAATTATATATTTAAATAATTATTCAATTTAAATAAATATTTTTAAATAAATAACATATTGAGTATATTTATATTTATATATATTTATTATATATATATATATATATAATTATATAAATTTATTTTCAAAATTATACGTTTATAATTTTAATTATCATTCCTTTATGATCCCAAAATTATCTAGCATAGATTAGAGGAATCTTTTTTACATTTTTAATGAATGATTAAGATTCATTTAGTCATTTTGAATTAATTATGCATAGATAATAGGGATATTTATCAGAAAGTTTATAAAAGAGATGATAATAGTTTCCCAATCTATTTAATAAACAATAACTAGTTGTGAACTTGTTGTGATATATGATGTCTTCTATGGAATCCACCCGCTTTCAGCACTCTTCCTCAGTGAATCCAAGTTCAAATGAAGGCTTGAAACACAAATCAAACATCTAAAGTCTATAATTGAAATTGATCAAATAATGGGTTCAATGAATCCATGTCTTGAATAAATTATAGGTTTTTAATACATATACATTCCCTCAAATATCATCATGTTTGAAATTATTTTTATATATGATTGTAGGGATGCATTGATTAAATCATTACTATGAAAAAGTTGACTACTATCATTGATGATTTTCTATTATATGTATGATGGAAAATGAAAATGGTCACATCATAAATATGGATTAGAGGTAGAAAATGCATGACCTGCCCATTGGAAACTTAGTCGAATTATGTCCCATCATTGTTACATGAAGATAAAAAATGGGGAAAACAAAGAGATATTTTTTCCATTAGTAAAATGTTTTCAGGATGTTTTTATTGATGCTCTATCTACATTCACACCCAAGATAGATTTCAGGATCCCTATTAATATTATTTATGGAAATCCTTTGATTTTAATACACCTTATCAGGTGGATCTGGTGGAGCGTTGTGAGCTTAATTCTCTATTATAGTACATGAAGGCTAAGGGAAATATTCTTCCGATCACATCCCCATAAAGATCCCCTATTTCATTTTCCTTGGATGGTGGTCTGTCATTAGTGTAACGTGTTAAATACATTAATTTCAAATGTTCTATCAAATTTCCACGACAACCTAATAGAGACTATTCATGAAGAAGTCACACTAGGGGCAACCAAGGGTTGTTTCATTTAAATCTATAATATATATTCTAATATATTCAAAATATCATCATTTTATTTTGTTATAAATATCTATCAATTTTATATTCTCATCATAAAAACGTCTCAAAAAACCAATTTAAGTTAGTATATAAATTTACCATTATCCTATATGGCCAATTTTTAACTACCAAGAATCATTTACCCATTTCAAACACAGATACTATAAATTTTTTCCAAACCCAAATTAGAATTTCGTTCAGATTTTTTTACAATAGCTTTATAAATATATAGAAATTTTTGAAGAAAAAAACCACTCATAATTATTTATTTGATTTCACATCATTCTCTTCATCACATGTCTATTATAAACTATATATATTTATCTTTAATCCATCTGTAAAAGATCATTCTTTTAGATTTCATTTATTTCAAAAATAATTTTAAACAAAAAAAATTAACTTATATTGATCAAAATTTTAATGTAATAAGTACCCTTTGAACTTGAATAAAATCATTAATTTCATAAATTTAACTGTCATGTGATATAAATAAAAATTATTAATAATAAATGATTTTTTTCCTAAATATTATAGTGTGACATCAATTATAAATTCCTATTAAATTACTTAATTTTTTATATAATACATTATTTATTATTTCTTCACATCCAAAATATTTTTTTAAATGAAATATAAAATCATTCATATAAATGCATAATTTAGCACATGTTCAATATAGTTCATTATATGGTTTTAATTCATCATCTATTCTTACTTATTAGGAATCATTATACTTCGAAACCATTTTTGTAAGAGTGGAACTTCCACAATTTAATATAAAAACTCTATATTTTTCATAATTATTATTATTTTTCTCATTACGACTGCAATTTTATAGTTTGTGCCCAACATCACCATATAACCTACAATAGAAATTTAATTAATATTTTCATATCAATACTATTCTTTAACTACGTTGAAATAATTCTTATTTTCAATATGTCTACTCATATTTTTTGTGTCAATTTATCATCTATGAATTATGAATATTTTAAAACATTTATCAATATTTTGTAATTACATTTACTATAATTAGTTATTCCATTCATTATTTATTTTAATGAATGTTTTAATTTTTTAGTATTTTAAAATAAATAATATACTGTTAATTTTAAATGTAATAGTTTTTATGGATGTTAGGTCACTTGGTCGAAAAAATAGAATGGAGGTTATGATATTCAATATATGTTTGTATAATTATTAGAAATTATGTTTAGGTATTCATCATTTTGGGCCTATATATTTTAGTACTAGTCTAATGAATATCTAATTATCATCTATATATATGAAACTCCACTTTTTCTTTATTAAAATGTGTTATCAATAAATTTTTATATCCTATATTTCATTGAATGATATTTTATTGTGCTTTTCTATCATATTTTGGTTTTTTTACTATTGTTTAATTACCTATATTATATATTTATTTCCTGTGAGGATTTAAGAAAAAATTGATTAACCATTTTAATAGTGGTTTGAATAGTATTATTTAGATAAATTATTGTATTAAAAGTGGCATTTCTTGTGTAAATATAGAGTTCATGGTTTCCCCCAAGATTCATATATCATAACTTGTCCCTTCCAATACCCCTTGAATTAGAAACATGATTGGTTATGCCACCCAAATATCATCTTAAATAGTCTATGAGTTAGGAACTAGTTCTAGTGTTGTAATTTCTAGAAATGGGAGTATTTACCAATTTTATAGATCATAAGATAGTATAAATTAATCACCAAAAAATACATCTCTCGAATAGTTATTATTGAAATTTATTACATGATACTCAGCCCCAATCTATATTATGTATCTCATATAGCACTAACGAGTCGTCATCCCATAGATGACTACAGATTAGAATATTTCAAGAAACATAGACATGTTTTCATAATATATTGAAGATTTCTCTTAAACAACAATATTTAATGATAACTGTTTGTGGGATGAGATGATGGGGATGATAGTTTCTTATTAAATTAAATATTTTAGGAATCTAGGGTACACCACAAACTATATTGAACTAATTATTTTCACAATTTCAAAAACCAATTTTCATAAAATCATATAGTAATTTATTGAAATAATGAAATGATGTGTTTCATTAATTAGAATTATCTATATCTTTCACCTTTTATAATAAATATACTCACAGTATTAATTTTTTTGATGTAAAAAATTTATATTTTTTGATCCTAATAGGATGGATGGAAATCAAAAATAGATTATTTGTAATCAAATCACAATGAATTATGATGATAGAGTAAAATATTTTATTAATATTTCTATAAAGGATGCATACGACACCTCCTAAATCCATTTTCTGTGTTGATGTTGTTTTTATTTTTGAAAAGTATTGATGAGTTGGAAAGACATTTTATTTTCTTAAGAATAGATCATAGCTATTAATGATGGATTAAAAAATGGGAAAAAATAATTATAACTCTGATTGGTATGTACTATAGAACATGATTAATTTTATACCATAACTAGTTTAAATAATGATGGAGATAACAGGGAAGAAATGAAAATGGAAATTTAAGATGAAATATTTGATTATCCAATGTTTCTTGAACAGTTACATACCTATTCAATGTGACTGTTTTATACTGGTAAAACTAAATAAAAAACACGTTCAGCCTTATTGATGCTTTATATTTTGAAATATGGTTATAGATTGACCGACACCAGTTTTCCGGAACTACATGGCCTCATAAATGATATGGTATTGAAATAAAATTAACTATAATGTCAGACACATGATTCATAAATATTCTGTCATTCAATGGTAATGATTACTGAAAACCTATCTTGTACAAATTATTTCTTATTATTTCTCATGGACTGTTAATCAATCCTAAAATTCCCTATCTCTGTTGAGGATTAATAGAATATATAAATCAACTATTAAAAATATTTATTATAATGTTTTAAATTTCCATTTTTAGATGACTATACAGATATTATGAAATAATTTGAGAATTGACATTAAATATAGATATTATAATTAATGATGGTCCCTATGTCATCCATCAAATTCCCTTTAATGGATTAAAATTGAATATGAGTATCCTAAATTTGGAATTGATTTGAGAAAAAATCATATTGCAATATCTACAAAGGGAGTATATCCTTTTTGTTCATAGAGTAGTACTCATCATATATGTACCATTATGTTGGTAAATTATAAAATAAATCCAAGTTTATATATAATGCTCAAATAAATTATTTTATATCAACATTTATTTTCACCAATGAAACACTATAATGATATTGTTGTATATTTGAATATATTGATCTATGATATGAAATTAATGTGTGATATAGGTTGTATAATCTATGATACTCTTAAAAGTGAATAATTCACATTGATGTCCATGTTGTACATAGAGTTAAATGGAATCAACTAATATTGAAATTTATTAGTTTATATAATTGAAGGAAATTTGGAGTGTCCAATTTGAGATAATTACAGACACTCAGTTCAGTAAATACATTCCTAGAATCATTGTTTTTATGAAATTTAAATTTTTACCTCATAAACATAAATTCTCATCCTAGATGATAGTATTAGATGGGAATATCAAACAAGGTATAACATTGTCACTTGTAATGGGTGATAAATTGTTTAATAAATTAATATACACTGATAATGTCATTGGTAATAAATTCTCAATAAACATTACAAAAGCTTGTTGTATTAAGATATCAATTTTTATTGAATTTCTATATTGTAATTTTTTTTATGGAATAATTTTTCTTCATATCATGCATGTAGATACAAATATATTTGATTGATTTATTAAAAATTTACTAAATGTTCTTGGTAAAAAAAAATATGGCATCATGGCTAGGTTCAATATGACTTACACGCTGATAAGGTATGAGTTGGAACCAATGATGTGTAAAGGTTATACTTTTCTTCCCCCAGTAGCTTACCATCTATCCATATATAAAAAAATCAATTTTTTTATTCCAATATTAGTGTAAAATACATATAATAGTTCATCAAATATCAATAATTTCAATTCAATAACTAATATGACCTTATAGGGACCAAAATCACAATGGTTTCATGTTTTGATACATGAATTTTTGCATGTTTCTTTTTTGTAAATTCTTCATCAAATTTGATGATGTATATTGACCGTATTATTATTACTTTTAAAATCCATATGTAGTAATTTTATAGTCCCGACTATGTTTCCAATCATTAATAAGAAGGTTTCAATCAAATTATGTGATTTTGACATGTTCTCCCTAGTATAGTTCTTTGCTATAATATTCCACATGATAGTTCACTTGGATAGTGAGGTTCAACATTGTGGTCTTGTCCATTAAAGATTAATGTACCCTATTGAATGGTATATGAATAATTACAAAAGATATTCTATGAATCGTTGTTTTCAAAAATCTAGTATTGATTAATGATATATTGAAGAATTACCTATGTAATCCCATACTAAATTCATGTCAGATATTTCTAGCAGTAGTCTCTAAAAGTCTTATCACTTGAAACACCTTATGTGAAATGAAATTTATGAAAGAGATATTGTTACAGTTACCTTGAAAAATAAGTAGAAATGAAACCATTACATTTTCACATAATAGTGAAGATCTTGATCCAAACATTGAGTCCCACAATAAAACTATTATAAATTTAAATCCTTCATAGGTTGAAGGATGGATATCAAATACACATAACTGAAATTTAATATTATGGTTATGATATCAATATTATGTAGAGTTATCAAGAAATATGATTTTAATTTCCGAATGACATAAATGGATATTTAGAGGGATGAATGAAAATTTTATATAACACTCTGGTTATTCAATCAATCGATATATGTTCTATAATAAATTACATGATGTGTAAAATATGTTGAAATATAGTGGTGTTATTGTTATGGTGGATTCGATTCACATATATGGTTCAAAGTATAGAAATCAAATTTATGAAAATATCTTATATTTTTTCATAATTGACCTAATATTTGAGTTGTATTATAAAAAAACTTAATGTCATGATTTGCTGTTGCAAATGGGAGGAAAATATGGGTATAAAAAAATTCAATGAAATGGGCTTCATGAAGGTGAATTTAATGTGGAAGAGGTAATAAAGACAAGTTCAAATCGAATCATAATAAGTGTATGTATTTTATGTACAAGATCATATAACAAGAATTGGTCGACAGTCTTGCTGGAGACAAAAAATACATGTTGAGTCAGATGAATATTCAGTCATGGATTTCCCATTCATTGAGAGATTAAAATATGATCATTCCAATCCAAATGTAGACATTGTATTTTATGATAGATGGGAACACGAGTAGGGGATTTTTATTTTCTATATAGGACCCATGTCCTTAAAATCATAAATAAATAAAGAGAGGTCAATGAGATGGTAAAAGTGTTTTTTAAGATACTATTTTTCACTCATAATGTTAAATTTTCTATAGCATATTAACATAATCTTAATTAAATGTATTTATACTTAGGTAAACAATGTATTCTACATGTGATGATGTTACCAATCACATTAAAGAATAAACAATAATTATGTGAACCCATTTAAAAGATGTAATGGTAATGTTAAAATACACTTTCTCTGTTTTACTAAAAGATTATATAATACAATATTGTTTAAATAATCATTATTACTTGTATATTTCATTTCCCCTCAATATATTTATCATTATTTCATGCATGTATACACAAAAACAACATTATAATTATTATACATCAAAACATTTTCTCCCATATAGTGTTCAAATTTATCACTTTCCATCATGTTCCATCCACTTACTTTACATTAAAATCAATGATGGTGACTCTTCTAAATAATATTTTATTATTTATTTATTCAAAACAATATAATTGTACATATAATTAATTTATTTTACCTTATATATCATTAATTTATTTCTTTTCACGATTACTCGTATAAGAACTGTTTACATATATATGTGGATTCTTTTACTCTTGTTGGGGTTCTCTGTCCATATTTCATGACATAATTCACAAAAACATACCTATAATTTTAGTCCTATAATATCTATTCACCCCTATAGTTTTGTAATTTTTCACATTCCTTCAAGTTCCCTCCGATCCAATTGTAGGAAGAGAAATGACACTACACCAACTCAATCATAGAGGGTGTATTTATTTTATAATAGTAAAACAGTTTTCAATAAAATTGATATATTGTTTCATTTCTTATAAATAATTTATTTCTATTTACTATTATTTACAAAACGTTTTTCATTATGTTGGTGGATTTTTTTTTCTATTTGGAGTTGTATGTCCATCTTTCATTCCATTCTACACTAAAACATAAGTAGGATTATTATCCCCCAAAATATTTTCACCCCTATAGTCTGGAAAATAATCACATTCCTTAATGTTCTCTAATGGCTTGGGAGGTTGAGTAATTATGTGGTCACAAATCCAAAAAAGTGGAGATATTTATATTTCCATAGAAAATAATTTTCCATATCATTAATTTATTACTTCATATTTATGATAAAATAATTGTTTTTAGTATTGCACATATAATAATTGTTTTCCAATATTGATGGAGTATTTTATAATTTTGGGGTGGATTTTTTAGAGATGCTCATTCTCATGAGATATTGTACATCGAACCTACTACAGAGATAATGAAAACAAAGAAATACATAAAAAATCAAAAATTTATCATGAAAAAGAGGAATTAATACTAAAAATTTCAATGCTTTTGTCATCATTTTATCTAGATTTTTTAATTTAATTTATCTACCTTTTTTTGTCATACATATTTATATTTTTCATATATCTTTTTTAATGAAACATTTTTCCTTCAATTATCTCCAAAAATCAATAAAGTAGATAAAATATTTATTTTTTCTATTTTTCCCTTTCCATCCATTTCCGTTAATTTTCGAACTTAAACAATTAATATTGAATCAATATTATTTGAAAAAAAATTATTTTTCACCCAAAAATATTGATTCAACATGTAGAGTTGTAAATTATAGTAATATATTAATTTTAAATCATGCTAAAAGAGATAGGGATGACTATTTTTTAGACGTATGGACATTAATGAATAATATTCACCTCAATATGATGCATTGTGTGACCAGTATGACTCTATGAACATATTTTTATTTTAAATTAACATCAATTATTGTAAATATAAAACTAAACTACTCAAAACAAAAAATATAACACATATTGTTTTGATACATTATTAAAATGATCTATAAGACATTTTTCACATGTAGGAATTATCCTCAGCACAATATGATACATGATGATCTTGGTCTGACTCAATGTGACTGTTATTAGTTTAAAATATACATGTAGATTAAAATAGATTGATTCATTGAAATATTATAAAACACACACTTATTTTCATCATAATTTAGTGGAAAAAATTATAAATCAATAATGATTTTTACGAATCAGTCTTAAATCAAAATGGTATTCAATTTGACTAGAATGATTCAAAGTGTGTGTTTCTAGTTTATAATAACATTTTAGTAAAAATGAATATATATGTAATCCCAATGGAGAAAACACATTCCTATAGTTTTTTTACTTCAAAAAAATGATCCATATATAATTTGGTACATTTATGAAATAGTCACACCACAATCGGATGCACGAGCTATCCAATATGACTCTATGCACATCTTTTTATATAAAATAATCATCATTTAAAGTAAAAAAGACAAATAACTTTCTCAAAACCCTGAAAAATAATATGGATTTCTTTATAGTATAGGAAAATGATACATGAGTTGTTTTTTATTTATAGTAATTAGTTGTGACTCAATCTGATATATAATGTGTTTGATATGATACAATATGTTTGGAATCAATTTATAATCAGAATTTTAGTTCAAATAGTTTCATACATGGAAATATAAGAAAACATACTCATGTTTTATATATTATTTATAAAAATGAATAATAATTCCTTTGTGACAAGTTTGAATTAGTCTTACATCAAATAGATACCAGATGTGATAAGAATAAGATAATATTTCTGTTTCCATTTTAAAATTTCATATTAGTAAAAATGAAAATTGATATGCCCAAAATTATGAAAACAAATTCATATTGTTATTATAAATTAGGAGGATAATCCATAAGTCATTTATGATGGTTTTTAATCATCCTTTCCCAAATATAACACATAGTTTGACTGATATGACTCCATGTGTGGCTTTTTATTAAAAATGTTATCAATTTCTGTAAAAAAGTCAACTAACAATTTCATAACTAATAAAAAGAATTTATATTGTTGTAATACATTATGAAAATGCTCATGGTTAAATTTTTCATGTTTTGGGATTATCCACACATGAATATGATACACGATGTTCCCAATATGAATCAAAGTGTTTATTATCAATTGAAAATTGATATATTATTTCATAAAGTGCCTCTCACTAAATTCTCAAAAAACAAAATTTTACTTTACTAATAATCATGGATAAAAAATCATGAATAATTTTTTAATTATAGGAATTAGAATCACATAAATCCAAAATATGATCTGACTGGTATGATTAAAACTGTGTCTTCCCAATTGAATGTTACATTTTAGTAACAAAGCAATGTGACACACTCAAAAATAAAAGAACCCTTTTATATTAGTTTGGTATAATTTTAAAATCGTCCATATGTAATTATTTATGTGTAATAATCATCTATAACCTACTCTGATGCACAATGTAACACATATGACTCAAAATGTTTATTTTTATTTTTAAATTTATATTAATTATAATAAAAAGAACAAATAGGCTACATAAAATAGGGAAAACACAATCTTATTGTTTTGATAAATTATGAAAACAATTTGTAAGTGATTTTTTACATCTAGTAATTAGGCACACCTCAATCTGATACCAGATGTTAATTTTATGACTCAATGCATTCATTTTTAGTTTTAAATCAATATTTTAATTCAAAAAAGTTTCCCTAACTTGAAACTGATGTGTTCACAATGATTTTTTGATAATTTATGAAAACTTATTAAAAAGATATTTTTTATATTTATAAATTTTTCTCACATCAAACTGATAAATGATGCAACTAGTATGATTCAAAGTGTGTGTTTCTAATTTAAATGTACATTTTAGTTAAAGTTTCATGTGACATACTCCAAAATTTTAAAATAATTTCTGATTATATTAATACATTTAAATATGATTTCCGATTGTATTAATACATTAGAAAAATGAACCATATGTTATTTGAGAAATGTAAGAGTAGTCCTCACCTCAATCAGACACGCGGTGTGACCGGTAAAAATCTAGGTGTGTTCTTTCAATATAAACATGTAATTTTTGATTTAAACATGCATCACATAACCTAAATCAAGTAAATGAGATGAGACTATTTTCACATCATTATATAATATATTAATTTATTTATTTTATTATCATTTTTATCTTATACTTATTTAATTAATTTTCAAAGAGATAATTTTTTAATACGAACATTAAATGGGTAGTTGTGAAACAATCAATAGAAAATCATTACGATACTCAATGTTCCTAATATGTCTCAATGATTATATTAAAATTAACACTTTATATTAATTAATTTCATTATACTATTATTATAATTTTTTTTATATAGGTGTTTCTTTTTTCTTGAGCCGAGGTGGTTTGTTTACTAATAGCATGAGCCTCGATCAGGATAAAAAGAAAAGGAACATTGATGTTTTTGAATATATGTAATTATTTGTACATATGAAACTAGGTAAACAATGTTTTAAATTTTTATAATATAAAGTTTTATTTGTGAATTTTTTGTTGTAAATTTTATTTAAAATAAATTATGTAATGGTACAAGATTTTGTTGATATCCATTTGTTTCCCTGGTGCTGTAGGGAGCTGTTATAATAGGGTAATATTATTCATATCAATGTCATAGGAATCTCTACTCAAATACCTTTTCCTGGTTAAGAATAGTGTGAACCAAATTATTTAACAAATATACCCTCTACATCAATTACATTCATGGTTTTTTATAAATAATTAAATATATAAAATAATAGATATCCTATGTTAGATGATGTTTGTATATGTTTGAAAAATTTATCTTATAAGGCCTAATGATTACCAAATTATTCAGAACAAAAGATGTCACAAAAATTAGGGTTTTATATGAGGAGAATATAAACATAGATGACATCATTCGATACTGGTACATGAAAATGATGAAAAATATTTATTAAGAAGTGAAATTTATATAATTTCCATGATTTTTAATGTTAATATTTTTCCTATAATTTAGTACAGATACCATTATTAATGATTTAGTAATTTTAGTAACATGGATTAATAAATAACTAGAATTAACCCATATAGTAATTTTTTATTAGATATTGGGTATTTTATATCATTAGGGTCATCTATTGTTTGAAAATAATTTATATAGCATGGGATCTATTATTGTTACATAAGAAACAATATTATACCCATTATGAATTGAATTAACATTAAGTGGTAAAAAAATTTCTGGGTAATTAGTTGGGTAGAACTATTTTAACTATATATTATGACTTTTTTGGATACTGATAGTTATTTACAGAATCTATATATTTATCCACAATATATTATCTCTTTGTTTATTAGATTGATTTTAATTATATATGTGGATAATTAGGAATTTATCACATTAGTTATAAAGGATATTTTTGTAATTTTTCTATGGGGATTGAAAATTTTACATACATAGTAATACATTTATTTATGGGATTGGTTTATAATAAGGTGTTACAAACATTTCTTTAATTTATTATCATTTTAAACATATATATTTTTTGGTATTTAGGATTTAAATTTATATATTACCAAAAAATAGTAATTTTATGACAAAATTTATCTCCATTGGTAGGTAGAAAAATATTTTTATTGATGTAATATGGTTTCTTACAGATATAAATATACTCTATAATATTAAATGTTGTTATAGTTAAAACTAAATTGTTTTCCTTATTTTATTATCTCATTCACTACATAATAGGTTTGAGGTTTTTTGGATTGAATTTGGATTTTGATTCCATTATATAAAAGTTAAATATGATGAAAACCAAAAGTACCCATTTTCATGTCAATATATATATTTCAAAATATTGATGATAGAATTTAAGGTAAAAAACATTTTAATTTATTTATAGGATTCACTAATTGAAAATTTTTAGAAAATGAAGTAATTGTTTTCAATAATTTGATAAGTGAAATTATTTTTTGTTTATATAATGAGAAGGATTATAATAAATATATAATATAATTATTTGTAATTGTTACAGAAGAAAATTTTTTGTGGTAAACTACCAAACTATCCAATTTTGAGAAATAAATTTCATATCATCCAGATATATATATATATATATATATATTATAGATGTTATTTTAATAACACATATAAAATATTTATACTATCATTTCAAGGATACCATAAATTTTTATTTTTTTTCTTATGGAATTTGATGGTCACTTCTATATATTATTGGTGGTTCTTTTACAATATTTCCTAGACAAATTTACAATATCCACTATGATTAAAAAAGGAAATTATTATCTTATATTATTGAATGAGAAAGTTTTTTTATTGATTAAGGTATGACATGATGACTACTCCATTTGGTTAAATACATGGATAACAGAATCCTTATGAGTGAAGTTTATGTGAGTATACTAAATGCTTATTGATAATTGAGGGAATTTAATTATATATTATATAGAATTTGATGATAATGTGTAATGTCATGAAACTCTCTAAACCATTTCATTGTTGATACATAGAGTTTGAGGTGTTCAAGGAGGTCAAGAATACTAATCCCGTACACTTATCAAAATTTCTAGTTTTGTGGATAGTTTTTCATGATTTGTGGACATTAATGTCGATGATTCATCTTCATCTATCAGCATGGCTAAGTTAACTTCATCAATATTCTAGAGATTCATCATCATCTGTAGACGTGAGTGAGTCATATTCACATGTCAGTGCCATTGATTCATTTTCTTCTATCAGTGTTGGAGTGTCATCTTCAACTGTTATTGATTCATCTTTCGGTGAGCCATCACCAAATTTCAGTTTTGGTGAGTCATATGTTGGTGAAAGTATGTGGTACATCGTTTTTAGATCAGCCAATTTACAATGGTTCCAACTTCATAAAATTTCACCCATTGACAATTTTGTTGACGTAAAATGCATTCAAAGACTTTTTTACGTATTTATAGCTGATCCAAATCCCATAACCCATATATGAGTTTTCTAATGCGTTGGGATTCCTTCACTTGGTCATACCACATGATTTAATTTGATTTGAATTAATGGAAATTTTATTCCATTTTAAATCCTATTAGATTCACATCTAATTCATCGATGTTGGGAACCTTCCCTTATCTCATTCTATATCTTTTTTCTTAGTGTGAGGCACACCGAGTATTTCTTCCTATATGAGATGTGTTTTTGAACTGTAATTCTTGGATCCACTCCACTTGATGTATCTTCCTGCTGCATTCACAACCCCTTTTTGGGGCAAGTAGAAAGTTTCAATCTTTCATCGATAGATGGTTTGATCCACATCGGTTCTACAATTTTCTTCAATCCTTTGTCCATCATTTATAATTTCCATGTGATGGAATTTTATCTCCATTTTTCTAATGGAGATTTCATCGCTATAGGTTGAGATGATAGTGCCATGGGTGGATGTAGTTATTGTGGGTAAAGTGATCATGATCTATTTTGTTTGAACATTCTCTTCCAGAGAACGTAGGAAATCACTTGAGTTAAGGGAATCGTGGATTCTCAATTCTTTTTATGTGTAGTGGTAGATTTATCATGATTTACCCCACAGTATTATAATGGAATTTATATAAATATATATGAACCAGACTAAATAATTTGTATCAATTTCATCAAATTTCCTTCAATATTGATTTTCTGGATAGTTTGATATCTATGATTTTCTTGTTTAGCGTGACATTCATGATGGAAATTGGTAAAATAATAATGATGGGATTAATTTTAAATTAATTGGTTAATGAAAATAGGAATTTTAATGATCTCGGTTGTTATTGTAATTTGATGTTAACAAAATTTATTTAGTAAACATGTTTAACTAATAAAACTGATGTATTATAATACCTATTCATGAAAGAACAAAATCTATTTTCAATTAATTGTTTAATTTACTATAATAGCTATTATACCATTATATTAAGGGTTCCCATCACTAGAACAAACTAATAGTAAATTAGTTAATTCAAGATGTATTAAAAAATGGGTTGTTTGATAATAAAAAATTTCTAGTATGGTTTCGAGTTACCAAAATTATTATAAAAACCAGTAGCATTAAGTTTTTCATCCATGAGGTTTTTATGCATGTGAAAGAAGAATTCCTTATTTTGGGAGAAGTGTGTAGTTGCTTTTGTATGTTTCCTAAAGCTTCTGTTTTGGTGTGATCTTGGTGTGGATGAGCCTGTAGGGATTTTAAGGCATGTGGGGGCAGGGAGGCCTAATTCTAGTTGAAACCGTTTACGCTTGCAGTGGAGAGATTCATCTTTTAATTCATGTGAGTTTTAGAGAGGAAATTGGTGATGATGGAATAGTTTAAATATGGTATTACTGTTGATACAAAAGTGGTTGCTGATTGAACCTATTTTTTATTGGATTTAATATCCACAATGAATGAGGCAACTATTTTTCCATACTACCCTTCCAAAAGAGGGAAATACATGTAGGATATTTCATGTGAATTATTTTTAGCCTCTCTAGTATTAATGGGTCCACACTCTTACTATAGTTATCAATGAATCAACGAGTAGTTCACATACACACCGTGTTGAGCCCCATATTTTGGGTATTTATAATAATTTTCTATAATTCTCAGTAATATTGGAAATTAATAATTTTTTTAATCAATTATTGAATAAATGATGTTAACCCATGGTCTTAGAGCATGCTTGGATGCAATGCTGATGTTATGATTTAAAATAACTATTGACATACTTAGTTATTCCTGGAGGGCATGAAATTTTTTGTGATTCTAATGAAATGTCATGTGGAATTAATAATTCTTAATTAATTGAAAAGAATTAATCAATGTAAAGTGAAACTAATTTAAAGGGACAACAAGATTTAGTAATTCTCTTTAAATTGTTGGGTCCTTATAACAATATTATCTTAGCAGTGATATCGAGGAGTCTTCTAGAAATTAGCTACAGTTGTGTCGAAGACTTGGGTTTTACCATAGTGTTGTTGTGAGATATATAAGATGATGTACCTTTTTTTGTATCTATACACTACCATGCCATATCAGTTAGGGAAACCAACACCCTAGGGATTCTTAGCCCAAGGGGTGTTTTCCCTAACAACCTAGTATGAGGATAGAAGGATGAGTTCCCCCGCTTTAACCCCAATATATTAACTTGGTAGATACATGTGCAACATGGTAAAAAGTTCAATTTTCAACCATATATGTGTGTTGAGTGTAGCAATGAATTATGTTTATTAATATACATATATTTTGGATTTAGTTTTTTATGGACTACTATAGGTGTACTATGTATTGTTTATGGTTTCTTGAGGATGCTTACTCTGTGTATGGGATGTAATGTCTTGAGGTTTAACACACGATGTATGGTACACATTATGGAAGATTTGGTGTCTCCGATAAACTCCCTAGATACATTAGATTAATTGATGTGGTCGTTTTTTTAGACAAGGTTGATGTTATTGTGCTTTTCATAGGTGTCTGCCAAAAAGCCTTCTTAGAGAGAGATGTTTTGGATGTGTGATGTCGAGGAAAAACGATAAACCAGATGGTGTGTGGTAATGGGGTTGTAACACCCCGAGATTTTATGAAGAATATTCTTTTAATTTCACTGATGTCTTGTGTGGTACGCTACACCAAAATTAGCTTGTGCTATATGCGACACCGTATTAGCTTGCAGTATACGCAATACTATTCTTGGCACATGTTACACACAATTTCAAGTTTGTTTTATAGAAATTATTCAACGCCACATTAATTATATATTTAGGTTAATATATAAATGAAATATGTTTTGAATTATTTTATACATAACACCAAATAGAGATTTCACTACACGCAACCCTGACTTGGCGTGCATTACACGCAATCGCAACTTTCCATGATATCGTGTGTTGTATACAATATCAGGTTTCACAAAACAATGATATATGGTTATAATAATACTATGAACTAGCCGTTATGAATAGTATTAATGAAATTTTGAATGTTATAACATTATTATTTCATCTTACACATTTTATAGAACATGGTGTGTGGACAAAATAAATTTTTCAGGTAAAATAAGTATTTTTAAGAAAATGCAGTTTTGCCGCCTTTTAATGGATCACCCACATTAAATCTAGTTTTTGAATGTTTATAAGTTAAATTTTACAAAATAAACCTCTTCTTTTGAATCAGGATATAAAAATTTACATTCTGAAAAGTTTTGATATTTTTCTGAAAACTTTCATATTTATAATGAATAGTAAAAACACACTATATTTTAATTAAAAACAACATTTTTTCATCATAATTATTATATGGTTAAACTACAATATTGAATGGTTTTAAAGTATAAATAGAATATATTTTTACCATTTAATATAATGTATATCATTAACATTGATTTTCCCATGAATTCGTAGGTTAAATCAATTCAATCTTTTGCAATGTGTTAAACAAAAATCCGTTTTCTTTCGACAAAGAGATTAATTTTTATTTAATTTCTGAAGCTTTTGTGTATTGAATTTATAAAAATGGATTCCATATTTGGAATCAGTGGGTCCAAATTATGTAAATAAGCTACTTTTTATTTTTGGGCATTATGGATAGTAATTACGGTAAATATTATTTATCATAATTAAAGGTAAATCAGGTAATTATGTGTAAAAATAAGATTATAAAATTACCCTAACACTTGGAAAAATCCTATTGGATGAATAAAAGTCAACCCGTATCACGTAAGGGTCAGAATAGATTCATTTCATGGAATTTTTACCATGAAATAATATGATTATTATTAAAACCAAAGAAAGTGACAACATGTCACTATCTTAAATCTTATAAGTATATTAATTTTAATTTAGTGATAAACTTCATGAAACAACGAAAATTAATTATCTCAAAAAAGATAATAAAATTATACACATCATATGAATTTATTTAAAAATATTAGGGATTAAATAATCGTCATTAAAGGTGACATAATAGTGATGTTGAAATTATATTATTAAATAAAATATCAATTAAATGGTTTTGAAAATATTAAAATAAATATTATATAAACTATTTAATGTTCTCCAATAATTTTGTAGATACATATGACATGTTATTAATATATTAAACATTTTATTTCAAACATATCTTTGGTATATGTTTTATTTAAATTCAAACAAATGAATAGTGTCAAAATTGACACTATTGTATATTTATAAAAATAACATATTATAAAATTGTTTAAAAATCACAAAAATATTTAAAAATTACAAATTTAAATTTACATGGTCTAAAATGTTATAAATTACCCAATTATGGACAATTCACAACAAATAAGTAATCATTTATAATAATTTAAAATTTATAATGATATTACCACAAATAAAATTAAACTGATAAATAAAGATAAATCAAGTTTATAATGTTTAAAATAAATTCCTAACATGTCTAAATTTTATTGGTTTATGATATTAAAACCCAATATCAACTAATATTTGGATATCAGTCATTTTGGTAGTTTTTAATTGGGGTTGGGATTTCATATAAATTAATATTTCATATATTCCCAAAGGTGCCCCTCTCCTCCCTTATAATAGGGCACCACCTCCCTCTCCTCCTAGCACCAATTTGAGAATTAAATCTCGGCCAACCCCTGACAATTTCACTTCCCCACTTCCCTAGAAACATCCTATAGGTCCTTCTCTTCTTCAAAGACCAATTTTAGTGCCCTAAGAGGAGGTCTCAAAGAGGCGTTTCAAAGAAGTGGTAATGTCTGTTACCGATTCTTTCAAATTTATTCCTTCTTTAACTTTTTCTTCTTCAGTTGTTTCATTATTAAGTAATAACATAAGTATCACACATATAATGATATGTTATTATATGTATGAAACAGTGCTATTTCACCATCTATCTATCCTACGGAAAATGAAATCACAGCACATGCGTACGTAGAGAATACCTTCTCCATGCCGTGGTGTAATCTATTTTCCACCACCACCTTACATGGATGGGTATAATGGTGTAAATAATGAATATATATGATTATTTTAAAGTGATATTGATTCTGAAATAGTATACATACACTCCAATACAATTCCAAGATCATCGGAATGATATCATTGCTCGTGCGTACATACAGACTACCGTATCCACAAACGCGATGAGATTCATTTTCCATGATTAATAATTAAAGAATGATTATAAAGTATATATAATGAATAGTAATGAAATATATGACATAATAATTCTAATGTATTTATGTATATATATATATTTATGTCATCTATTTAATTTCATTCAATTCAATAAGGAAACGAAAACAGCGTTCATGCGTACGTACGGCCTACCGTCTCAATGAACGGTGTACTTCATTCCTTTTATCGATCTATAATATATATTTATATGATGAATATATATTATATATAAATCATTTTTTACATTCTGGAATTCTGTAAATCAGGATATAAGTAATAATATCAAGAACGAAAAGTCGAAACACATACGATAAATGAAATGAGTTTACCCAAAACACTGCTTTTACATGGAATTTACAAAAGAATGGGTAATATAAAGTCATAAGTGAAACATATATGATAACATAACAATGAATATTATTATGAAATAAGTCAATGAAATTATTTAAATCAATATACATGAGTTTCGGATCCATACGAAGCATATCAGACCTAAGGTAAGGGATAATTATTCCAATCTCATTGTTATCCGAGGTTGTTTATTCGTTAGTATTTACTGGGGTTATAATTATCATCCATGTCCATGTTTTCAAAAAATGGTTTCATAAAATCTTATTATTCTTCCATTTATGTTTAAATTCATTTTTACCCTTTTTTGACTTTTCCCACAAAGTTTGGAAGGAATCTTTCTTTTGTTTACCATACGATGTACTTTTTAACTTTTCCGACAAAAGTAGAAGAAGAATGTTATTTTTAACTTATACGGAGTGAATGGATTTTTATGGTTTCATAACCCATCATTTTCATAAATCATCCTATACATGTTAACATTATTATTTTCAACAAAACCCTTTTATTTTATAAGTGCATGGAATTTTTTGAAAAGAAAATGTTTTTGAAGAAGAAAGGATATTTTCGTCAAGAATTCATTTCAAGTGTTTCATCAAAACCATTTTCCATCTAAGATAACATTATTTCATATGTGTATGTTTAAAGTATAATGTCTCTATTATTTACATGGTTTCACTTTTATGATATCCATTTCTTTTATAGGTATTATGTGATGATGGGATGATGTTTATGAAACCCATTTTATTCATTGGGTTATTATGAATGATGTATGTTTATTTTTGTGGCACATGTAAGAATGATTTCATTATGAGATGGGTGGGACCTATATCTCTCTCTAATTCATTGAGTAATGATTTATATCTCATGAGATAGACATTGCTGGAACAGTAAGTTAATCCGATTCAGTGTTAAAGGACTGAAATGAGGAGTGATCTCGATTTAGAAAGGGACTTTGTCCACTAAGATGGTCTTGGAATCAATGCCTTGGCTACTATGGAAATCATAACAAGTGCTGAATGGTTGCCACAATTACATGTTTTATACCCATGATCTTTTATCATGATTGATTTTCCTTTATGATATATGCCTTACGTACTTCCAAGATTTATGTCTTTTCTCAAGGTCTTAATGTTTAAATTTCATGTTCATGTTTTTTCTTTCAAATGTTTATGGATTGTTTTATGTTCTCTATGTTTTCCCTTACTGAGCATTTGAGATCACCCTTTTTATGTTTTATTTTCCCTAGGAAATAAAGTATGGTTTTAGGTAAGGAAACAAAAAGGGGAATATCATTATGGGAGATCTTGAAGAGCTTTCAACATGATTAGATGTTTATATTCCGAGTTTCCAAATACAATAAACTATTACGGTCCTTGTGTGTCTGTTTTTTGTTATGTATTAAGTATTCCACATAAGTAATGTAATGTCCATGTACGTCATGTTTCAGGTCTCTATAGTTGGTATCAGAGGATAGGTTTAGTCAACCATTGGAAACTTGGATGCGAGAACTTTAGTGACATCCCTAAAGATATTTCTAAGGTATGTCTAGGGATGTCCCTAAGGTTAAGTATACGAAAAGGTTATAGTCTTAGAATTGAACTAACGATCTTAGAATTAATCCTATGATGTTAGATATTGAAGGTATTCCCCCTTTATTATGTTGTTTTCCCTAGCATGGTATTTTCCTCTCACACTATTATTTTTGGGTTTTAGACGATGAATGGAACCCGAAAGAACCATGTTGATCAATGTAATGGACAATGCAATTATTGTCTTCCTGACCAAACCAATGTCATGGGAGATGGAGTGCAAAATCTTATTTCTATACTTACACAAGCTATGAATCATTTTGTACTTCAAAATGAGCATAGAAAGGAGCAACATTCTGGTGAATCCTTCATGAGGCAGCGTCCACCTTCATTCAGCGGGTCTTCTGATCCCTTAGTGGCTGAACAATGGATCAGTAACACTGAAAAGATATTTTCAGTCCTACAATGTTCGGAGCAAGATAAAGTCATCTTAGTAGTATATCGTTTGGAAGGTGATGCTGATCAATGGAGGAATCTTATCAAGAATATGAGGCAAAGAGTTGAAATCGATTCCATGGAATGAGACGAGTTCATGAACTTGTTTTTCAGAAAGTACTTCCCTCGTATTCTTCGAACAATGAAGGAAAATGACCTTCTTGATATTAGGAAAAAGGATGATGAATCTGTTGGTATATACGAAGAAAATTTTACAAGACATGCAAGGTATGCATCTGGATTTATCATCCAATCTGAAAGTAAAGTTGATCGATTTTTCAGTGGCTTAAAACCAAGTCTTCGAAGGGAATTAGCTATAAGAGACATTAGTAGCTATGAAGAAATTGTGTGTTGTGCTATCAAGGTAGAACTGGAAGTTTGTGTAACATATCCATCTCATGGTTTTGACAAGAAACGAAAGATGGGGTTCAAGGTGAAATCTCATAACAATGGTGAAAATAAGATGAATGTTTCTTTATGCTCAATGTGTGGAAAGAAGCATGGTGGATATTGCCTAAAGGGTACTAGAAAATGTTTTAAGTGTTGAAAAGAAGGTCATCGAGCATTTGATTGTCAAAGTAATGTGAAAAATGTTTCTAATGATGTTAATAGAGAAAAGACTACAGAGAACTCTCCATCGACACTTCAATGCTTCAAATTCATGAAATTGGTGCATTATTCTAATAAATGCCCTAATCCACGGGTTAATGATGATCAACGTGAGAAAACTCTTAATAAAATGGATAAAGTGAAGTCTCATGTGATCACTATTTGTGATGTTTAGTATTAAAATGATGTTGTGTAATGATTAAGTGTTTATGTATTGGGATATCAAAATAGTATCATGGAATCTCATTTATGGTATTGTGGAATTTTGGAATATCTATGTACTGGTTTTCAATTATTATATGGTTCTGGGTACCATGATAAGGTGATTGAAATATTTTTGGAAAACAGATGAAATGCGCATATTGAAGGGATAAAAAGAAAATAATATGATAGTAATCATTAGCTCATGACTAAAATAAGTACAAAGTGATATCATGGTTTGAGTATATAGTAACATTGGGATTTTGGTATGTGGAAAGAGTTAACTTTTGATATCATTCATGTTTTCACGAAGGTTAAATGGTTATTCATTTTTTTCATGTGAATACATGATTAACGTATTCACGTGATTGGAATGTTGTCAACAAGATATATCGGGGATAAATGATGGTATTCACATGCTCGGTAGCTGACATTTCTAGTAATTGTTTTATTTATACTATAAGCTTTGACATAAGTATTTTGGATAAGCCTAAACAATTGAAATGGATTATATTGAACATAAGTTAGATTAAGGCTAGAACGTTTTTCAATATTATTGATGTAATGTCATAATGATGTAATTTTAGAAAAAGGAAAACCTGCAGGACGGGTGACAAACCATCACGTCGGAAAAGGCTGTGGGAATCGAACCCACAATCGAAGTGCGACTGGACTTTATCGCATACCACTGGACTACAGGAAGTCCCCGGTTAGTAGAAAGTAGTTTTATTATATTAAGCGGTATGATATATGAAGTATACGTTCATTTTAAGAATCGTATACGATTAACCTAACCATAGATAGAATTATGTATATTTGATAACTTTTGATAACCTTTTGTTTGAAATAGATGGAATGCCCCATCATTCTATCACATGATCTGTTAACACTTCATGAACAACAAATTCAACTTCATTGCATTAATAGATGAAGTGGAAATTGTTCAAAGCACGAACAATAGTGAGATTGTGCCAAAATCAAGCAAGTATTTCTTCTAATTCAAAATTTTCAACTTTAGGGAAATTATATTGAAAACAAAAAATGTTGTCCTAATGCTCTTATATCCGATGAATCAGATGGTACCTTAGATCATCACAACTCTATGGATTTGTGATTGTTGGTTTTTTCATAGCCATGTTCTCTACCACTCTCCATCAGAACATGATGGTTTGATTTTTCTTCCATATCCATATTTTCACCTATGTTCTCCTTTATTGAAACCCAGTGATGAGTTTCTTTGGGTAGTCGTTACATTTCATACTTTAGTTAATAAAATTATGTTTTAGTATTCCTTTTTATGATGTGGGTTTCTATGAATAGTAAACGATTTATAACCCCGAAGAAATTCGAGGGAGAAATTCATTTTAAGTGGGGGAGAATGTAACACCCTCAGATTTTATGAAGAATATTCTTTTAATTTTTTGGATTTCTTGTGGTGTACGCTACAACAAAATTAGCTTGTGTTATACGCGACACCGTATTAGCTTGAAGTATTTGCAAAACTATTCTTGGCTCATGTTACACACAATTTCAAGTTCGTTTTGTATAAATAATTCAATGCAACATTAAGTATAGATTTATTTTAATGTATAAATGAAATAATTTTTGAATTATGTTATACGCAACACCAATGGGAGATTTCACTACACGCAACCCTAATTTGGCTTGCATTACACATAATCACGACTTTCCTCGATAGCGTGTGTTTTACGCAATATCAGGTTTCACTAAACAATGATATATGGTTATAATATTTTTATGAACTATTTATTATGAATAGTATTAACTAAATTTTGAATGTTATAACTTTATTATTTCATTTTACACATTTTCTAGAACATGGTATGTAAAAAAAATAAATTTTGAGGTAAAATAAGTATTTTTCAAAAAATACAGTTTTTCCGCCTTTTAATGGCTCACCCACATTAAGTCTAGTTTTTGTCATGTTTATAAGTTCAATTTTACAAAATAAACTTATTCTTTTGTATCAAGATATACAAATTTACATGGGATAAAGGTTTGATATTTTTCTGATAACTTTCATATTTTAATGAATAGTAAAAACACGATATATTTTAATTAAAAACAACTTTTTTTCATCATAATAATTATATGGTTAAATTATAATATTAAATGGTTTTAAAGTATAAATATAATATATTGTTACCATTTAATATAATGTATGTCATTAGCATTGATTTTACCTTTATTTCGTAGGTAAAATCAATTCAATGTTTTCCTTTTATTAAACAAAAACCCATTTTCTTTCAACAACGGGATTAATTTTAATTTAATTTATGAAACTTTTGTGTATTGAATTTGGAAAAATGGATTCCATATTTGGAATCAGTGGGTCTAAATTATGTTAATAAACACCTTTTTATATTTGGGCTTTATGAATAGTAACTACGGTAAATTTTATTTACCATAGTTAAAGGTAAATCGGGTAATTAAGGTTAAAAATAAGATTATAAAATTACCCTAACACTTTCCAAAATCCAATTGGATGAATAAAAGTAGACCCATATCACCAAAGGGTCAGAATAGATCCATTTCATGGATTTTTGACCATGAAATAATATAATTATTATTAAAACCAAAGAAAGTGACAACATGTCACTCTCTTAAATCTTATAAGTATATAAATTTTAATTATTCATAAACTTCATGAAATATCAAAAATGAATAGTCTAATGAAAACTAATAAATATTTCTACTTCATATAAATTTATTTATAATTTTTAGGGATTAAATAATTATCATTAAAGGTGACATAATAGTGATGTTGAAATTATTTTATTAAGAGAAATATCAAATAAATGGTTTTAAAAATATTAAAATAAATTTTATATGAAATATTTAATGTGATCCACTAATTTTATAGATAAATATGACATGTTATGAATCTATTAAACATTTTATTTAGAACATATATTCTCTATATTTTTTATTTAAATTCAAATAAATGAATAGTGTCAAAATTGACACTATTGTTATTTTATAAAAATAACATATTATTAAATTGTTTAAGAATCACATAATTTTTTAAAAATTATAAATTTAAATTTATATAGTCTAAAATGTTATAAATTATCCAATATGTCAAATTGACAACAAATAAGTAATTATTTATAATAATTTAAAATTTATATTGTTATTACCACAAATAAAATTAAATTGATAAATAAGGAAAAATCAAGATGATAATGTTTAAAATAAATTATTAACATGTCTAAATTTTATTGGTTTATTCTATTACAACCCTATCTCATCTAATCTCTAGATATGAGTAATTTTGGATGTTTTTATGTGGTTTTGGGATTTAATATAAACTAATATTTCTTATCTTTCCAAAGGTGCCCCTCTCCTCCCTTATAAAAGGGCACCTCCTCCCTCTCCTCCTCACACCAATTTGAGCCTTCAAGCTCACCGTATCCCTGCCCATTTCACTTACCCACTTCCATAGAAACATCCTAGAGGTCCTGGTCTTCTTCAAAGTCCAATTTTAGTACCCTAATAGAAGGTCTCAATGAGGCGCTTCAAAGAAGAGGTAATGTCTGTTACCGATTCTTTCAACATTATTTCTTCTTCTACTTCATCTTCTTTAGTTGTTTCATTATGAAGTAATAACATAAGTATCAATAATATACTGATGTGTTATTATATGTTTGATACACCCCTGTTTCACCATCTATCCATCCTACGGAAAATGAAGTCACCGCGCGTGCGTACGTATCGAATACCGTCTCCACGTCGTGGTGTAATCTATTTTCCACCACCACCTTACTTGGATTGGTATAATGGTGTAAATAATTACTATATATGATTATTTTAAAGTGATATTGATTCTGAAATATTATACATACACTCTAATACAATTCCACGATCATGGGAATGATATCATTGCTCGTGCGTACGTACAGACTACTGTCTCCACGAATGTGATTATATTCATTTTCCATGATTAATCATTCAAGAATGATTATAAAGTATATATAATGAATAATAATGAATTATATGACATAATAATTCTACTGGATTTATATATATATATATATTTATGTCATATATTTAATTTCATTCAATTCAATAAGGAAACGAAAACAGCGTTCATGCGTACGTACGACCTATCGTCTCCATGAACGGGTACTTCATTCCTTTTATAGATATATAATATATTTGTATATGATGAATATATATTATATATAAATCATGTTTTACATTATGGAATTATGTAAATCAGGATATAATAAATAATATCAAGAATGAGAAGTTGAAAAACATATGATAAATGAAATGATTTTACCCAAAACACTGCTTTTACATGGAATTTATAAAAGAACGGGTAATATAAAGTCATAAGTGAACAATATATTATATCATAACTATAAATATGATTATTTAATAAGTCAATGAAATTATTTAAATCAATATATATGAGGTTCGGATCCATACGAAGCATATCAGACCTAAGGTAAGGGATAATTATTCCAATCTCATTCTTATCCAAGATTGATTATTTGTAAGTATTTAATGGGGTTATGTTTATCATCCATGTCCATGATTTCTAAAAAAGGATTCATAAAATGTTATTATTAATCCATGTATGTTTAAATTCATTTTTACCCTTTTTTGACTTTTACCACAAGGTTTGGAAGGAATCTTTATTTTGTTTACCATACGATTTACTTTTTGACTTTTCCAAAAAAAGTACGAGAAGAATGTTATTTTTATCTTATACGGTGTGAATGGATTTTTACAGTTTCATAAACACTAATTTCTATAAATCTTACTCTACAAGTTTTCATGATTATTTTCAACAAAACACTTTTCTTTTAAAATTGCATGGCATTTTGTGAAAAGAAAATGATTTTGAAGAAGAAAGGATATTTTCCTCAAAAATTCATTTTAAGTGTTTTATCAAAACCATTTTCCATCTAAGATGAATTTATTTAATAAGTGTATGTTTCATGTATAATGTCTCTATTATTTAAATTGTTTCACTTTTATGATATCCAATTCTTTTATATGGATTATGTGATGATGGGATGATGTTTATGAAACCCATTTTCTTAGTTGGGATATTATGAATGGTGTATGTTTATTTTTGAGGCACAAGTAAGAATGATTTCATTATGAGGTGGGTGGGACCTATATCTCCCTCCAATGCATTGGGTGATGATTTATATCTCATTATATAGATATGGCTGGAACGGTAAGTTAATCCAGTTCAGTGATACAGCACTGAAATGAGGAGTGAACTCGATTCTAGAAAGGGACTTTGTCCACTTAGATTCTCTTGACAGCAATGCCTTGGCTACTATGGAAATCATAACATGTTCTGAATTGTTTCCACAATTACATGTTTTATACCCATGATATTTTATCGTGATTGATGTTCCATTATGATATATGCCTTATGTAATTCCAAGATTTATGTATTTTCTCAAGGTTTTAATGTTTAGATTTCATGTTCAAGTTTTTTCTTTCAAATGTTTATGGATTTTTTTATGTTCTCTATGTTTTCCCTTACTGAGCATTTGAGCTCACCCTTTTTATTTTTTATTTTCCCCAGGAAATAAAGAAAGGTTTTAGGTAAGGAAACAAAAATGGGAAGATCATTATGGGAGATGTTGAATATCTTTCAACATGATTAGATGTTTATATTTTGTGCTTCAAAGACACTAAACTATTACAGTCCTTGTGTGTCTATTTTTTGTTATGTATTAAGTATTCAGAAAAAGTAATGTAATGTCCATGTACGTCAAGATTCGGGTCTCTAAAGGGGTACCCTTGATAATCATTATTATATTATATACTATTTTGTGTGACACTTGGTGAGAGTATCCATTGTGTGGATGGGAACATAGTACATGTTTTTAGGTGATGAGTTAGTTTTAATTTCATTCAAAATGTTTTTAGCATTTTTTGTTTATTTTTTCACAAGAGACATTGGGGAGGATCATACTAATTATAATCTTATACTCACTCTATGTACATATAAAATGTTTTTTTGTTACTAGGACCAGGTTGGAGATCAATCTGGTTACTACGAGATTGGGGTTGTATGAACTGTTTGGACATCACGGTTGTTGATGTTATATATTCATTCAGTAAATGTAGATTTCCTTTTCAGTTTTTGTAGTTATTAGAAGATATTAGATATGGTTACTTGGGATTAATTTTATATTTAATTTTGAGTTATAGGTGTTTGGTTTTTATCTTATCATCATCATTCTCATGTGTTCTCTTAGAGGGTAATTCCCTCAATTTATGTGTTTATTATACCATCTGTGCTAGTATCCAACCTTGGGCCTACTGGAGGGAGGACTCGTGGGGTCACTATCTCCTTTTTAACAGTTCTTCATATGTGGGGTATACATTATTGGGATGTTGTCATGATGGAGCGGTATTAGATGTCTAGTTGAGGGATAAGATAGAGATTGGAGTTAAGTGCAGGTGAAGTTTTATGGGTAGGTTAGTAAATAACGTCATTCATGTTTAGAAAAAAAAGTAAATATGGTATACCAGTTTAGACATGAGTGTTTAAGGACCCCTATTATCTGATGCACAGAATTTTTTTTACAATAGAAAACAAATTGCATGATACTTGTGGAAGGGTAGATATCTAGGAATGAATAATGCATAATACATTTTTATCCTATGATAGAATGGGTAAACCTTGTTATAATATAATTTAAAATCAATAAAATAATAAATTATTAATATTTATTCTTCTATATTTGAGTTTTATGATCTCAAATTTTTTTATATTGTAAGTATAACTCCATGTTCACGCTTTGTTAGGTTTGAACAGATGTTATTTAGAAAGCTATGTCAGTCGATTGCCACTGAGTAGATGTTGAAAATGAAGACACGTGGAGGTGGTAACTTTGGGAGATTCAGTCGAAGTTTCTACAAATGTATGAGGGCTCCGTCTTAGATGTTCATATTGAATACTTGTAAGAGGAGGTTGAGATGGATTTCAGCTCAATCTAGGCTTGGAATGAGCATGTGGTTTCATCGGTTCTGACGATTCTACATGGAGTAGTAAGGAAGTATTTTTTATTGTTCCTCAGGGATCGTGAGATGTCTTCAATCTCATGGGAGGAGTTTTGTGAGAAATTTAGAGTTGAGTTTCATTCTTAGACCACAAACGGGGAAGGTATCCAGAGCTTTATACTCATTGATTGGGGAGCTACAGTGTTGAATAATTTGGAATCTATATTAGGATCATTTTATGATTTTCTTCGAACATGTTACCAGATTATGAGGCTCGGATGTCGCATTTTGAGGAGGATTTGTATCTAGGGATTTAGTTCCTAATCACCACGCTTATGATGAATACATGTATTGAGGTTCTTTAGAGGGAATAGGTCATCCAGATAATGATATACATAACTATATCATCTCTATATTGGAGTCATCAGGATTCCTCACAAATAATATGCATGTTTCGGGGTTTTTGATTTTTAAGAAATATGAGTTTACATTTGTTCGAGGGTAGCTATCAAGCCTCATTATCTCGTTATTCAGGGGGGAAGCGACTCTTAGACATATGTCAAGGGATAAAGTGATATTTTCTCTTTGGGATGCTGAGTTCATATGAATCGAGATTGAATGACCTTTATTAGAAGTCAATGTACATCAGTTGATCCGCTACATGTTCTCCCATTGAGGCAGTACTAGATGAGGTAGAAGTAGCTGGTTGCACCATTATTGGATCTTAAGAGGGAATTTCTATAGGTATAATAAATCTCTAAGAAACTCTACATACTTAGTGATTGAATCATTGTCATGGTGGTGGTCATGATCAGGGTCATAGAGACCATGGAGCAGGTCAGGGGCAGCTTTATGCTTTTATGATGCTAGAGACAGTTGAGATAGATGTCTTTTGAGATAACCATTGCATGTTTTCTACATAGGTGTATAATTTTGTTTATTCAGGAGATACATAGTATTTCATATAACATACCATTTTCCATTCATTAAGACTTGAGGGAGAGAGGTTTCGTGTTCCCTTTTCATTTACTATGTCTGTTGAAGGTCATGCTGACTACTTTGATATATGTAGAGACTATGAGATGGTGTTTGGGAATCACTAGTCAGGTGGAGATTTCGTTTTTTATGGACAAAACCATATTATTCCATCCCACTCGTGGATTTGTTGTATTTTCTTCAGGATATTGTGGATTTCTTCAGGTGGTATGTGGCGTTCTTCGATTATGATAGAGAGATAGTACTGTTTTTTGGAAAGCGATACCCTCAGATGGGTCAAATTCATGTTCAGTATATATCATTTTTGATGTCAGATATGATTCTGAGATCAATAGTGGTTTAATATTGGTTGTTTCCCAAGGTCTTAGAAGAGTTCTCTAATGCCTTTCTAAAAGAGGTTGTATCATTACCCCCTCAATAATTGATTGTGTTTTGTATCAAGCTACACCTTAGAGAATATCCTATATTAATGTCTCCATATAGGATGTATCTTTCTGATTACTTGGAGATATGTATATAGCTTGTTGTTCTATTACAGTTTAGTTCACATTGGACGAGTGTGTCACCATGGGGCACACTAGTTTTGTTCGTGAATAAGGCTAATACAAGTATGTGGTTGTGTATCGATAATCATTGCTTAAACAAAGTAATAGTGAAGAATTATTTTCCACTTCCATAGATTAATGATTAATTCTATCAACTAAAGGGTGAAAGTTAGTTTCCAAAGATAAAATTGTGTTTATTATATCATATGATGTGTGTTCAGGATGAAGATAACCCAAAGAACGCTTTTCATTTTCATAATGGGAATTACATGTTCACTGTGATGCTTTTTGGTGTGTTTAATTCTTCAGTTGTGACCATGGGTTAGACGAACACTTTGTTCCATGACTTCCAATACAATTTCATGGTGGTTTTCATAAACAATATCATTTTTTACTCTGTATCTACGGAGGAGCATGCAGAGCGTCTACATGCTATTTTGGGTGTTCATCGTCAACAATAGTTGTTTGGAAAGTTGTTAAAGTGTGATTTTAGGGCTGAAGATGTCCTTATATTAGGGAATATAAAATCAAAATAAATATCATTTAAGGATACATAGAAAATAGAACTAGTTGTGCCTTGGGAATCCCCTAAGACAGCGGCAGAGGGTTGATGTTTCCTTTGTCTTGTAGGCTATTACATGATGTTTGTAGCCAATTTTTCACATTTTGTGACTCCTATTTTAGTGTTGAATATAAAGAACCAGGAATTTGTATAGACTAATCCATGTCAAGTGTCTTTTGAGTATCATAAGTATAAGTTGGTTAGTGCTCGAATCATTTTCCCACCAGTAGAACGAGTTTAATTTGACGTTTTCTATTACGCTTATTGTCTGGGCTATGTATGTGTTTTGATGCAGTATAGATCTATTGTTTTTATGGTTATAAACAATTACATCTCCAAAACCATAAATATTCCACCCATGATATTTAGTTGGTAACAGTCGAATTTTCACTAATTTTGTGAGGACATTACCTCATCAAAGAGAACATTTTGGACTTCACATGTCATTAAATTTTAAGGCATGTTTTCACCTAGAATGTGTAACCTTTTGAAAATTTTAGTGGATGGGGTTCATACTAGATTACATCATCCACAAATCATCTAAAACGTGTATGGGTAATGTTGAATCATATATTCCTAGCAGGATGTCGTGTAGTGTTGTAGTGCGTGAATCAGGTTATTCATAGAGGGTAATGAAAGAGAATTTGACCTTACATCTAGATATAGTGGAAGTTGGGGAACATGGATGTCCCTTTTATGATAATGGTGCATCCATTTCTAGTGCAACAGGTAGAAGAGTCCAAGGTGGGAATCTATAGGTATAGATTTGTAATGATATATTTTTTTGTGGTGAGGCCCCTACTGACGTTTGTGAGGATAAACCACACCAAGTGTTGTTATAGATAATGATTTTAATCCATTTGGTGATTTGTGAGATGGTTCTTAATGAGTTACATTGTTCTCCCATAACAGTTCACCGTTGAATAAAAAATATGTTCTGAGCATTGAGGAATCATTTTTGGTGGCCTGGGATGATGTGAGCTCTTGCAGAGTTTGTGTCTCGATTATGGGTCCACCATAAAGTGAAATATGATCACTATGTTCCTGGTGGGTTTCTCCAGCCATTATATGTTCCATAGTTGATGTGGGTGGACATATCGTTGGAAATTGATACCAGTTAACCTTGAACATAGGGGGATTATAATGTTATATGTTTAGTTTTGGATCTTGTGAGTAAATCATCCCACATTATAGCAATCATGGAATCACGGTCAGTAGAGGTTTTGTTGAGGAAGTATCTAGAGGAGATGGTGAGACTCCACAGAGTCCCAATGATGATCATTTCTCATCAAGATCCTTGTTTTACCTCTAGGGCGTGGAGAGGACTCTAGTAAACTTTTGGTTCTCAGCAATGCCTTAATACTTCTTCTCTTCAATTGACGGATAGCCATATTGAGCAGACCGTCTAGACTCCTGAAGACATGTTGTGCTCTTGTGACCTAGATTTTAGAGGATTATAGATGGGGGGCATAACCTTGATAGAGTTAAACATATAAATAGTTTACACATATCCAATGGTATGTATTTGTTTGGAGACTTGTCTTTATAAAATTTATAATCTCCATTTTGTTGGACTGTTGTCATATTTTAAATGATTCTTGTGGTAGAACAGGTGTAAAACACGATGGAAATGGTTCAGGAGATTCATGAGAGGATGAAGGTAGTTTTGGATCATTAAAAATATAATGATGATCATAAGGGGAGAGATTTGGTGTTTAACATTATGGATAAGGTGTTTCAGAAGGGGACTCCCTATCATGGAAAATGATTTTTTGGTCATAGTAGTAAGCTTTCTCCACTATTTTTGGGGCATTTCAAGGTGTTGGTTCCTCTAGGAGCTGTTGCATAACGGGTAGCACTTCCCACACATATGAGTATGATACATTATGTTTTTCCCATGTCACATCTCTATAGTTATATTCATAATTACTCTCACATCAATTATTAGGGAAAGATCAATGTTGATAATAATGAGACCATCGAGGAGAAGCCTTTAGAGAACTAGAACCATAATTATAAGGTGTTACATGGTAGTGATATCCCATTAATTCATGTCTTATGGTAGCATGGTAGCATGGAATAGAGTATTTGGGAATGTGAGTTTTATATATGCACTCATTATCCTATATTGTTTTATGTTTAGCCCTTTTCATGTAACAATGTTTGTTTTCTGTTTATTGACATTTCCTATTTATTAGATCGCTTTATCTTATTTCTTTTTTGTGTCTTCATCTCATTCAAGAGGTATATCTCTTTGGAGAGTTTATAATATCCGGAAATAGATTTCATGTGGCTTCCCATTATTCCATTGAGGAAGTGGTTGAGCTCCTTTGGTGGTGGGATCCTTGAAAGATATCTCAAAAGGGTGGTTGTTCAGACCCCTTTTATGTTTCCTCTCTAGGTTAGTTTTAGGTTATCAATAATGTAAATGGTTTTTGAGGTTTTTGATTTAGTTTCCTAGGCACCTCTCATCCATTCCATTGGTGAAATCTGGTATTTGATGTGTTATGGGAGGTCATGATTACTAATCCCGTAAACCTTTCTAAATTTCAAGTTCTATGAACAGTGTTTCATGTTTTGTAAACAACATTGTTGGCAAGTCATATTCATCTGGCAGTGTCTGTGAGTCATATTTATAGGTGGATGTTGGTGAGTCATTTTCATCTATTGGTGTCACTGCATAATCTTCATCTATCAGTGTCATTGAGACATCTTCATATGTTAGGGTTGGTTAGTCAACTTCATCTATCAGTTTTAGTGAGTCAGATTCACATGTTGGTTTCAGTGAGTCATCTTCATCTTATGGTGTCGGTGACCCATCTTCATTTGTCAGTGTCATTGAATCATCTTCATCTATCTACGTCAGTTATTCATCATCAATTATCATTTAGTCATCAGTCAATGATTCATCTTCGTCTATCGGGGTTGGTGAGTCATCTGTTGGTTTCAGTAGGTGTTATAGTATTTCAAGATCTACTGTTGAACAGGGTTTCTAGCTATCAACAATTTCACCCCATTGGAATTTTCATCGATGTAAAAGATTTTAAAATCCTTTATTAATGTATTTAAGGATTATCCAAATCCCATAGCCCTATATTAATTTTCTAAGGGTTATGATTCTTTTATTTGGTAAAACCATGTGGCTTAATATGATCATCATTAAGGGGAATTCCATTCTTTTTCAAATCATGTTTTTCTTAGATCTTATACATCACAGTTAGGAACCTCCCCTATATTAATTCCTTATCCATTTTCTCGGTGTGAGGCACCTTGAGATATTTTTTACATAGTAGTGTTGTGATCTAACCATAATCCTCATATATTTTTTCATTGATCTTTCAACATAATGTATGTGCACCCACTGTTTAGGTGAAAGTCGCTAATGTCGATTTATCCTCGATAGAAGGTATGGTCGACCTCTGTTACTATTTTTTATTTGATACTTCATCCCTTGTTTCTTCTTCACATGTTATTGAATTTAATCTACACATTTATAATAAATATTTTGTGGATGTTGGTTGATGTGTTGGTACCATGAGTGGATACAGTTAATGCCTGGAAAGTGATCGAGATCTATTGTGTTGGACCATTCTTGTGAAAAGAATGTTGGAATGCATTAAAGGTAAATCATTCATGGATTATCTATTATTTGTTTCATTTACTATTATATTTTTCTTGATTTATCCAACTTAATTATAATGGAATTGAAAAATAAATATTTGAACTAAATCAATGGATTGAAATCAATTACATAGCGATGTCATTGCTTCTTGATTTTCTAGATAGTGTGATATCTATTCATTTCATGTATACCATTTCGTTCTAGATGATAATTGGTAAATAATGTAAAGTGGATATTACATGTTAATTAGTTTTCCAAAGATAATGAAGCATGATAATGAACCAGGTTGTTATTGTAATTTAATGATGTAAGATCCCAAATTTTTCTTGTGTCATATCAGGTGCATTTTCAGGTACATTTTGATGTTTTGAGGTACCATAACTAGAAGTATTGTATGGGGATGAGTTTTTGTAATAATTTAAGGAAACCTAATGGGAAATGGTCTGTACACAGTTTGCACACAGTTTGAAAACCCATACGACCAAACCTTTCCAAGTATGTGAAATTTGACAGAGGGGTCTGCACGGTTTGAACAAGGTTTGACAATCCATGTAACCAAACTGTGCCAACCGTGAAAAACTGGGTAGTGGAGTCTGCACAGTTGGTGCACCATTTTACTAACCATTCACCTTTCCTATGAATCTATTCCTGTGATTTTAAATATAAAAAAATCACTTTTCAAAACACCCGACCCCCCCAGGACACCCATATTTTGACCATTGCTCGGTCTTGAAAATTTCTAGGTGTTCCCAAAGCCTTTCGGAGGGATTCTAAGATAATATGAACATTTTTCTTCATGATTGAAACCTGGATTCAAGATCTTCTATCCCCGTTATATGTAAATTTTATCATGTTGCGTATCCCATTCATTCCTCTATCAATCCTTGATCTTTTCAATGAATATCTCTACTATTTCAATAGATCTAAACCTATGAGTTGATATGTAGATAAAGGCCTGTGGATCTAGATATTGTTTTGAATGATCTGGATTCCTTTGAACTTAAATTTTGTTTTATGGGCTTAGATCCGGAGTTTTATCGACGAGGTTGTGCCGCTTGGATTTTGGGGATTTCCATTGGGAAAAATTCTATAAATAAACCGAGGTAGGTGGTCTTATATTAACTCCCATAGTCATTATTTATGACATGTGTATGTGTTTTTTAGTTTTCTAGTTCTCCCATGATAATATAATTCCTAAATTAGAGTAATTAAGAATATGGATTTGACTTTTGAATTGCATTGGTGATTTAATTTATAACTGAATCACAAGATAAATGATGGGGTTTCTCAAATTGATGTTTTTGATATTTGATAATGTAATTGAGAGATTAATGTGAATGTGGAAAGAAAATATATTGGATGAAATTCATTATGGAATTATGTTTGGCTATGTAAGATAATTAATTGTGATAATTAATTATGTGCCAAGAAGTTGACCAAAGATAATTAAATATGAGAAATAATTATGTGTCACGGTGCGATTAAAGCTAATTAATTTTTAGAATTTATTATTGCATGATGGTTCTAAAATGGATAATTAATTGTGAAGAATTACTTATGGAATGAAAATGATATTGATTGATTAATTAATTGACGAATTAATTAGTGGGTTATATGCTTAGTTAAATGTTTATTTGACTAATGGGATTTGAAATGTCTAACTAATCCTTGGATTCGAAAATGATTGATTGGGACATTTCATGAAAATTAAACAATGATTAAATGCATAATATTTTTTGGTGCTAGGCATGGTGTCCTAGACCAATAAGAAGTTAGGACATGGACATGGATTTTCTCCCCAATAGTTATACATGCTTGAGATTTGGGGTGCTAGGCATGATGACCTACACAAAATTAGAATTGGTGTTCTAGGAAGGACTACATAAACTCACATGATTTGTGGTGCAATTCATGACGTCCTACACCAAATGATTAATTATAATAATAAATGATGATTTAAATGAGATTTCGGGTGCTATGCATGATGACCTACAGAAAATGATAATTGATAATGAATGATTATTCAAATGGGAATCATGAATTGAACAGGGTCTAATGTAATGATTAAAGATTAAATGTCAATGTGATAACTATTTATATTATAAATTTTCTTTATTACATTATTGAATTTCATGCACTATCTTTTGACTGGACTCGTTTTAGATAGTATTGGTGGTGGCCTACTTAGTTTTACTTACACACTATTCGGTCCCCCTGATCATCACCAGAGAATATTATGTTATTGCAGGAAAGGATATAAGGAAGAACCATGAATAGATTTTTGTTTTGGATTGGAATATGGGAGAGGGAAATAGATGTGGTTCATGACCCGTTTTGGAGAAGTTGTGTCTATACATTCCGTTTCATTATAGACACTTGGAACTTTTATTGTCATATCTTGATTTACCATTCAGTTCAATATTATATTTTCTGGTTTTTACTAGCATATGTTATAGATCTATTCTGGTTATTTATATATCCTTTCGCAATTTTTTAATTGTTAACTGCTTCTTTTGGTGTTTTTATCCTAAAAAAGAGGGTATAGTTTCCCCCAGACCAAATTATCAGACCTTTGATGCTATTCTACACCCTTTCATGTAGGGGGTATGAGAAATCTTGTTTCCAACTGAATTGGGTCACCTTTCAGAGGTTTCCGGGCAGAGATGTCATAAATTTGTATCAATGGTGTTTTCTATTCAATATTTTTCATTTTCCTTATTATTTTGGGAAAATATAGACATGAGATAAGGAATAATCACTGCCAGGTAATGAGCTCGTTTATGAGAGTTGCAAACCCATGTACGAGGGAAAAACTGAGTTCCCCACGAAGGATTTTTGTGATAGTTGTTTGTTGTTACAATTGTATATTATTTCACCATGGGTGAAGCACTTCTGGTCTTATATGATATTTGTTGTTAAAATTGTTGAATTTTGCTTCGTGGCCTAAATAGGAACGATAGTTGAGTCTGAATGCATCATTAATGGAACTCAGGTTTGTTGTGACATAATCATTCTAGGCACTAGTGGTAAAATGGGTTATCAGATGTTTTTGAACTAGAACTATTTCTCTTGATGTGTGATTAGAAAAATAATAAAAAATGAGAATAAATGGGTCTCTAATGAGAACCTTGATTGATGAAATGGGAATAATAAATTAATTAATTGTTTAATTAATTAATTTAAAATAATTTTATTAGTTAATGGATGAATTAAATAATGAGAATGAATATTAATTGTTATCCAAGACCTAGATTTAGGATTGTTAATTGTAGTGAAAAGGCCTCAGTGTTTACCTTCTCATTTGAAAAAGTATGAATGTGTATGCTAAAACTTTTGGTGTTAGATTATCCTCTTACGGAGATGTAATAAGGTTGTGTTATGAGAATTATTTCATGTGTTTGGATTTGTAGAAATATGCCTCTATGATTCTTGTTGAGAGAGAGACCCAAGGTGGGTTCAGAAAAGCATGTCTGATTTGACAAGGGAGTTTCAGCTAGAACACCCTCCTACATTTACTAGAGAATGTGTACCTATGGGAGTTGACTTCTGTGTTGAATCTGGGGGGACGATACTTGCACATGTGGGGACTCCGGTTGAGAGGAAATTATAGATGGATACTTATATGGTATAAGGTTCAGTGAAAAACTTGATGGACATTCGTGTACGATCTGGATAGATTAATGATATTTTATGGATGGAATTTTTGGATATTTTCATTGAACACTTCTAAACAGACTTGCTGAGGCATGATAAGGCTTCAGATTTTATGTATCTGACAATAGGTGGAATATCCATAATGGTGTATGTTCAACATTTCACATATTTATAATGTTTTTTCTCCATTTTTTGTGGTGAATGTGACATCTTTGACAAAACGATTTTAGGGAAAAAATAAGTGTGAAATTATTTCCCAGATGAATGTCATTAGGCTGAAGAAATATTATTATGTTTTCAATCAGGCTCTCATTTTATAGGGGATCCTAAAGGAGGCATCCAGAATTGGATATGTAGCTAGATGATCAGGGAGTGTGCCTTCCGAAAGCAGGATGCACCGTCATGAAAATCATATTTCGGAAAGTGGAAAGAAAGATGGATAGTTAAAAGGAAGAGTTGAATGTAATTTTTTACCAGTGTGGTGGTCAGGTATATTATCGTACACATCGTCCATGAAAACTAGTGGAGTGGTAGTTTTGTGGCATGATGGGACAAATATAGAGGTTTTGTAGGATGCCCCGACAAGTTGGTGATGAGGGAGTAACTGCATAGAGTCAGGCTGTGGAAAAGGGTTCATCTACATCATATTGGTTTGGCATCTAGAGTTTTACTGGTAGAGGTAGTATAGGAAGTGGGCATGGTGCTTCGAGGTTTGACTGCATGTACCAGAAAAGTGGTAATAATCAATGGAGTCAGACGTCACCATATGGAAGAGGGTCATGTTAGTCAAATGTAGTGCAACCTACACATGTAGAGATCAAGTATAGTCTATCGACAGTGAGAGATATTACTCTAGATGTGTCTACATTAGATATTCCCTTGTTTGACACTGGTTCCTCTAAATCATTAATATCATCAAACCTTGTTTATGGATTGTTCTTGTAGGTGGAGTCAGTTAGTGGGACAATGAATATCAACAAACGATTGGAAACATGTACTAGGTATATATGTTTATGTAAGGTGTGTTTTCTTGAGATCAGAGAGTATCGTTTCCTTTGGGATATCAATGTTCTTGATATAATCTTCTTTGACCTGATTTTTGGTATAGACTAGCTTGTCACATACCATGCCCACAAATATTGTCACCCTAAAAGATTGACCTTTGTATATCTTATGGGTGACCAATAGGTCCTTCGTGGAGAATGGTATATCCATTCATGAAAATATGTGCCGTTTACTTTGTAACTGGGAGATCTCATGGCTCATGTTTCTATTCATATGTCGGATGATGGGAGTGGTAGGGAAGATTTCCTTCGACCAGTAGTAGAAATGTTTTAGGATGTCTTTCCTAAAAAAAATTGCAGGGTGTCCACTAGAGAGAGATGTGAAACTCACTATTTAGCTCAGGCCATGGGATGAGCCGATATCAAATCCACCTTATAGAATTGAACTGACTAAGATTCGGGTGATCAAAAAATAGTAATAATTGTAAGAGGGTAAAGGGTTTACTCGTCCAAGTACATACCCTAAGTGATCACATTTTTTTTCAAAATGAAGGCTTAAGGGAGTCTACGCTTGTGTGTCGATTACTGGAAGTTGAATAAAATGGATATAAAAAACTGATATTCTCTTCCACATATCAATGATCTGTTTGACCAACTGATGGGGGCTTGTGTGTTCTCTAAAATCAATCTGAGATCAGGGAATCATCAGGTGAGCATTCGAACGTCTGATATACTAAGAACAAATTCCCAGTATAGGTATGGAATTTATGAGTTATTCTTCATTCTTTTTGGTTTCACTAATTCTCCATCAGTGTTTATGGACATAATGAACATGATCCTTCATCTGTACTTAGATCATTTTATGGTGGTGTTTGTGGTCGTCATCTTGGTGTTCTCTAAGACTCATGACGATCATGCTCAACAACATGAAATCATCCTTGGAATACTGAGAGAGCATTGGTTATATGCTATTATATCTAAATGTCAGTTTATGATTGAAAAGGTAAACTTTTTGGGGCACATCGTCTTAGAAGAAGGTGAGTACATGGTCCCAAAAAAAGTGTGGTCAGGGATTTCTTGGGAGAAGCCCATGAACGTTATCGATATTCGAAGAATTTTTGGATTAGATGGTTATTACATGATATTAATCGATGTCTTTTCCCCATTGGATGCACCACTTAATGGTTTGAAAAATAAAAAGGTAAATTTTTTTTTGAGAAGAATCATGTGAGAATGCCTTCTAGGATGTGAATAAGCACATATTTTTGACACCAATTTTAATCTTATGTAAGTCATGTGATAAGTAAAAAGTGTATTGTGATGCTTTAGGGTTCAGGCCCAGAACTGTGTTGATGCAATGGGGTAATGTAGTTTCCTATGGGTCTTAGCAGTTGAGGCCACATGAACAAAATTACCCTACGCATGACCTCAATTTGGCATAAGTTGATTATGCTATTATGTGTTGTAAATTTAATCTGTTGTGTGAAATTTTAATGTTTTCATCGATAAAAAAGCATGATTAATATATTTTCACAACATGACTTGAATCATCAATAGTGTAGATAGGTGGAGTATATGAAGTCCATTGATTTTGAGCTCGCATATATACATTTAAAGGGGAATAGGGTGGCTGATGCTTTGAGATGAAAAACCCAGTCTTAGTTGGTATATGAGTAGAGAGTAATGTGGAAGATATTGACTTTGCTTGTAGAAATGAATGTGGTTGTTTAGAAGCGTGAGGATAATATGAATCTTGTTTCTGAAGTAGTGGAGTCTTCACTGTTGAGACATATCAAATAAATGAAGTGTGAGGATCTGGAGAGTTTAGCCTTGAGGGAAATCCTTGAAGATGGGGAGACAAATTCAGTCTAAAAATATATGTGGATTATATCATCTATTTTAAATATTGGGTTTTAGTGCCTATGAGTATGCGTGAGGAACTCATGGAATAATTTCATGCTTTATGGTAGGTGGTATATCCGAAGTGAAAAAAATGTATTGTGACCATCAGTGGTAGTTTATATGGCCCGGATTAAAAAAAGACATAACGAGGTTCATAATGAGATATTTCACCTGTTATTAGGTCAAAGCATAGAATAAATGACCTGGAGGCCTATTACAGCAGTTACCTATTCCAAAATTGAAGTGGGATGACATGTCTATGTGTTTTGAGGTAGGACATCCAAGGAGTCTTATGAAGAATGGGTCTATTTGGGTCATTGCGGATCGACTAACAAAGGAATCACACTTCATCCCTGTTAAGGAAACTATTATAGTAGAGGAGTTGGGAGAACATTACATGAGAGAGATTGTTCATTTGCATGGGGTGCCGCAGAGTATAGTTACAGACCACGATTCACTCTTTACTTCATGCTTCTAGTAGGGATTATAGAAGGCACTAGGTACACAGGTTCTACTAAGTATTTACTTCCAACCACATACAAATGGGTATTCAAACCATATCATATAGGTGTTATAGGATATGTTGTGAGATTGTGTGATTGACTTTGGTGGTTCTTAGGAGAATCACTAGGCTTCAGTGAAGTCCACCTATAACAACAGTTATCATGTGACAATACAAATTCAAAAATCAAAGGAAATTTATTGTTGACCTTGTGGATCAACATATTTCAGTTAGATGTGGTTGTGTATGATCTGTGGGGACCATGTCTCATTCTAGAGATATCAGAGTGGGTGTAGTGGATTTGGAAACATATGGATACGAATCAGAGTAGATAGAAGACGTATGCTGATAGAAGGAGGTGGCCCCAAGAGTTTATAGAGGGTGATCATGCATTCTTTATTTTTTTCCAACATTTAGTCACCATAGGATATAGAGGTAAGGCAACTTAGTTTCTAGGTTTTTTGGATAGTTTGAGGTGTTAGAGAGTATAAGGGCAGTGGCTTTCTAGTTAGCACTTACATAGAAATTCCGCACTATGAATGATTTTTCTTTCATTTGTTACAAATAAGGAAGTATCAACCAAACCCTTACCATGTTATTTATGTGGAAGAGGTTAATATCGATATAGATGCATCCTTTGAGGAGAATCTGATGTGTGTGTTGGGTAATAGTGAAAAATTGTTATGGGGAAAGACTGTGTCATTAATTCATGTGTTATGGTAACATGGTTATTTTAAAAAGGTAACTTGAGAACGATAAGAAAACATTAGGGCTAAATGACCCCTCATTTTTGGGTTGGAATTTTAGGGAAATCCAAGAGTGCATCTCGAGGATGAGATGTCAGAAGGTCAGGAGATTGTAACATCCTAGATTTACTAGAGACATCGAGGGTGTGTTTTTAGGTAATTTTTGATGTTTTAAAGTACAATTATCTTGGAGTACTAGATTGGGGTGAGTTTGGGTGAACATTTACAGATAACTAAAGTATAGAGGGTTGTGCATGGTTTACACGTGTTTTGAAAAACTATGAGACCAAATCTCACTATGCGTGAAAAACAAGACAGAGGAGTCTGCACAGTTTGCACATGGTTTTAGAAACAGTATGACCGAACCATTCCATCCTAGAAAAACTATGCAATGGAGTATTCATATTTGGAGCATGGTTTTACAAACCATGTTACTCTTACTATGAAACAATATGTGTGATTTTTAATAAACTAATGTCTCTTTTAAAACATCTCAAAACCTTAGGACACCCATATTTTGTCCGTGGATCAAGCTTGAAAAATTATATGTGTTCTCAAAGCTTTCTGGAGGGATTCAAATGCTATCTGAAGACTATTTTTCGAGATCAAAAGCCCATATTGAAGATCCACTCTCCTCCCAATAAGTGGATTTAATCTCATTGCTTCTCCCATACTATCCACTATCATTGCTTGATCTTTTCAAGGAATACCTCCACTGTTTCCATAGATTTAAACCTATGAGATGAGATATAGATCTAGCATTGTGGATAAAGATCTTTTTTCCATGATAATTATGCCTTTAATCTTAATTTTGGTTTTAGGGACTTAGATATGGAGTTTGATCCACGACGTTGTGCTGCTTAGATTTTGGGGATTTCTGTTGGGCAATTTTCTGTCAATAAATTGAGGTAGCTGGTCTCAAGAGAACTCCCATATTCATAATTTTTGATATGGGTATGAGATAATGAGTTTTCTATTTTTCCCACCATAATTGAATTCTTGAAGTGGAGTAATTAGGAAAATGTATTTTACTTGTGAATTGCCTTGGTGCTTTAATTGATAATATAATCACAAAACAAACGATGGGGGATTCCAAAATAGATCATTTCATTAGTTGATATCTAAATTGAGATAATAAATTGAATGTGTAATGATAATTAATTGGGGGAAATTAATTATTGAATTATTATTAGATATTTATGATAATTAATTGTGAGAATTATTTTAGTTCAGAGAAGTTGACCAATGATTATTAATAAGAAAAATTAAATATGTGTCCTAATGTGATTACAGATAATTAAGTCTGAAAAATAATTCTGACTTGATTTCTTTGAAATGGATAATTAATTATGATGAATTAATTATAGAATTAAAATCATATTGATTGATTTATTAATTAATGAATTAATTAAGAGGTTATATGCTAAGTCAATTATTGAATTTAATAATGGAATTTTAAATGATTAACTAACCATTGGATTAGTAAATTTATAATGTGGAAAATTCATGAGAATTAACTAATGATTAAATTTATGAGATTTGGCGGTTCTAGTCCTGACATCCTAGACTAGTTAAAATTTGGGACATGGACATGCCATTTCCCCAATAGTTATCGATGAATGAGATTTGTGGTGCTAGGCATGAAGTCCTACCCTGAATTAGAATTGTAGTTCTAGTCATGATAACCTACAGTTATGATATTTGTGGTGCAAGGCATGATGTCCCACACCAAATGAGTAATGATAATAGTGAAAGGTGATTCAAATGAGATTTTGGGTGATAGGAATGACAATCTAAATCAAATGATAAATGATAATTAATGATGATTAAAATTGGTAACATGAATTGAAATTGGCCTGATTTGATTATAACAGATTAAATTATAATGTGATAACTCATTAAATTATGCATTGTATTTATTTTTTTATTAAATTTCTTGCAATATCATTTTACTGAACACGTTTTTGACACCGTTGGTGGTGGACTACTGAGTTGTACTGACACCCTATTTGGCATGCATGATCGGCACCTAACCAGAATTTTTTATTTCATGGAAAGAAAACGAAAAGGCCCTAGGGATGATTTTTTTTGGATTTGGAGCATGGGAGAGTTAATTGGATATGGTTCGGTAACCTTTTTGGAGTTGTTGTGTCTTTAAATTCAGTTTCATTGTATACAAATGGAACATTCATTGTCATAGAAAGCATTACCTTTTAGTTGATTTTTGTATTTTAATGTTTTGACTATCATATGTTAAGGATCTGTTATGGTAATTTATATACTCTCTCACACATGGTTAATTGTTATTTTCTTCCCCTGATGTTTTTATTCTGAGAAGATATGGTATAGTCTCCACAAGAATGTCTTACCAGACCCTTCCTTCTTGTCAGAACCCTCAGGCATATGGGGAGGCGTGCTTGAGGGAATGTGGATAACCTGCTCGGTGCACTGTTCAATTGCTTCTAGATCAAGACATCTAAAATTTTAATCAAATTTATGTAGTAAACATGTTTAATTTATAAACCTAAAGCATTATAATTCTCATTAATGAAAAATATAAATTCAATTCATACTAATTATTTAATTAATTATGATATCTACAATAACATAATTATTAGGTTTCCATTTATTGGAACCTACAAAAAATAATTTGGTTATTTAGAGTAATGAACATGTTTTTTGATATAAGGAAAAACTTGGTAGGGTTCTGAGTCACCATATTTCTTGTAAATTCCATGAGCCATATGTTTTGGATCCATGAGGGATCGTTTCATGTGACGGTGGAATGCCTTTTTTAGGGAAAAGACACCAGTTACTGTTGTTTTTGTAATATCCTAGGTATAAAAAGAATAAAATATTTTCATATTTATTAACATTTACGAATTAAAAATTAATTTTACTTTAAAGGGGTTTCTATGTTCGATAGCGTACCCGATACGCAACAAAGAGTTTCTTTGAAATCATACATTGCACACTAGTAATAAAATAATATTATTTTAAATGGTAGTTAACATGTAGCTGTTGTATTGGCAGGAATGAATAGAAACAACTAAAATTTGATTATATATGTTTTTTAAATGTTTCTACATTTATCCAATAAAAAATAAAGGCTTAAAATACGAAAAGAATTCAATTATAGGCATATATACTCTAACATTCACTAAAGGTCGACTTATCACCTTTTGATGGCAAACCATATATAAATATAGTTTTGTTCATTCTTATACATTCTATTGGACCAAATAAAACTCTCCTTTAGAATCAGGACATCAAAATTTACTTTGTGTAGATTTTTGGTATTTTTCCGATAAAGATCATTTTTAATGAATAGGGAAAAATGATGTATTTTAATTCAAAACCTCATTTTAATATAATTTATTAATATGATTAGATTATCATTTGAATTGGTTTTAAAGTGAAATTAGAATATATTTTAACCATTTAATCAAATTTTGGTTGTTGTAATTAATTTTACTTTGAAATCGGACTTAAACTAGTGTCAACTTTTTGATACTTTTTGTTTCATAAAAACACGCTATTTATTTTGAAAGTGGGAATTAATTATTAAATTAATTAATGAAAATTTTATTTTTTGAATTTTGTAAAATAGAAATCATTTTTTAATTCGTAATATCAAATATATCATAGGGTGATGTTTTGGTATTTTTCGGAAAAACTACAATTTTTGATGAATAGTGAAACCACTAAGTGGTACTTAAAAACTGATTTTTCGTTTAAATGAATCTTTACCACTTCTGTGTTTTTAATTTCAAAAATCCGACATACATGGTTGTCATTAAGAAGTAAAATGTGGTTCAATGGAATTAAAATAATTTTTTTGGTGAATAGTATCTTTTAAGTTTTTAATCACGATTAGAGGTAATTAGTGTAGTTTAAGGTAAAAATAATGTTTTAATAGTATGAAATGTATTTTACACATGTCCTAGCCTTATTGGATGTGTCATGGTCGACCAAGAAAATCCATGGGTCAACTTGGGGACCCCATGGAGCCACTTTGGTAGGAAAATAACATTAAAAACTTTTTATTTAATTTTAAAATAAAAATGTCACAAACATGAGTTTTTTTACTAAAAAAATTAAAATAGGGTTTATAAAAGTCATATTTTTGACTATAAATATTCATTAGAAATCTAAAACTATTTCCTACATCATGATAGTTTTTTTATAATTTTTAGACATTAAATAAATTAAATTATTTATGGAACCATGATGATGCAGTGATTACCTCATTATTTAACGATTTAAATAAAATGAGACGATAATGTAAAATATAAGACCTACACTTGTAAAAAACCTATTGAATGGTTGTATTTCGTACCCTTATCACATTATCCTTTATATATATAATTTTGGGACCATTTTTATTCAATAATCATTTGAAAATAATGTAACATTTTATACTTTTCCAAGAGTGCCCCCCCTCTCCTCTTATAAAAGGCCCCCACCTCTACCTCCTTACCCACACCTCTCAAGCCTTTGGTTCGGCACAGATCTTCCCATTCTTTCTCTCCACATCCATCTATTACTCATAGAAGCCTCACTTTGGGCATATGTCATCCCAATGAAGCCTTTGAGATCAAATCAAAAAGAGTTTCCTGTTTTAAAGGTAGTGTTTTCTCTTGTGTTCTTTTGTTTTATTTTGCTTCTCTAACCCCCTAAACTCTTTTTATTAATTTCGTTTGTAACAAATACAGTATCTAAAATATAATAGGATGTTTTTATAAGAATAATTCGAGCTAAAATAACAAACACCTTCATCTAATTGTTAAATAACATACTGTTTCTGTGGTTGGCAAATTTCTGCCTCACGAAATGATGATTGTTCAATTATCTTTTAACACCTTTAATGGTGGCCATTAAGATGTAACTCTATTAATATATGATATATATTATGTTTATGTTTTCCTTATGCTTCTGTATTTTTCATTTGTGTTATACCTTTATGGCTTCTATTATGGGTATACGCGATATCATAATTTTAGGAAGTGCAGACTACTGCCCCCTCAAAGTGATTTGAATCGTTAATGCCATACGTTTGATGTATAAAGGATGGATTTAAAGTTATTATATATTATGTTATACTGGAATTATAATATACCTGTATATAATTATTATTTCATTCCATTAAAGTATGATATTGAAATTAAAGTAGCGTTCATGCGTACGTACGACTTACCATCTCCATGAACGGTGCATTTCATTTCATATCCCCAAATGTAATGTACTATTATAAGTACATATATATAATAGATATATATGATGTAGGTTACATATAAATTATTAATATAATTCTGGATTTAAAATATACATATCTCCCATTTACTTTTAATTCCATTAATATGACATAGAAATGAAAGTTGCGTTCATGCGTACGTACGGCTTACCGTCTCCATGAACGGTGAATTTCACTTCTTACCTCTAAATTATCATGTAATATTATTAATAGATGTATATTCTGGATATATATGATATATATGATATCCAAATCATGAATATCATTCTGGATATAAAGAACCTTTGACCACACGAACAACATGTAATTGTAAGAAGTCCACTTTCGACATAAGAACCAAATATCGACAAAACAAACATTATTAACATAAATGATTACATAATGTTTATAACATGGAAATAAGTGATAGAAATGGAATAATGAACTTGGAAAAGGTTCTTAAGCATGTTTAAATTAACTCAAGTTTATTATTCAGGACGTTAAATAACGATCGAGTCAAGTCGGACCTGAGGTAAGGGAACTTCATAACCCAATTTATATTCTTAGGGTTAATCTACTACTTTCAGATTATGTCATTATATTATTTTGTCATATATTGTATTTTTACATTCTTTATGTGTACTTATATTGAATACACATAATAGATTTATTTTATTCAAAAAAATGATCTTTGTAAGGTACTTCGTCTCAATATACTTTCATTGAGGCATATTTCATTTTATACACAACATTATTTTATATGGTGTATAAACCCCTTTGACTTTTACTTTTATACAAAAGGAATATTTTTCTACGAAGCATTTTACTAAATGAAAAAAGGAATGTTTCTTTTAACCTAAGAGGTGACAATGACCTTTTCCGCCGCCACGAGTATTATTCTGTCTTTGGCATCCTCAACAAGCCGTAATGTTTTTAAAATGAAATAAATACCATATACTCTTTTATGTATTTTTTATTGAAAATGGTTTTTAGAATTGATTTGTTATGTCAATATATTTATGTGCTATATTGTTATCAATGTGTGGAAATGTTTTATTTCCATTATATTTGTTTTATGTCTCATGATTTTATAATGGTACTTGGACATTTGACAGGTGGTTACGTGATAATCCATATGACGGGTTGTGCCGTGAATACCAGGATGGGTTTTACGTTATAACCTCCATTGCATTGGGTATGGAAGTCGGCTGTATGGCTAATACATTTATTGATATGTTTTGAAGTTGACCGTATGGTTATTCCATTTATGTATGTTTATGTCCCAAGATACCTATATATGTTATCTGATCTTAATACGGGTTTTATGGAAATCTTTTGGTAACAAAATGGTATGTAATGATCTTTTATTCAGTGAAAAGTTTTTACTACTTCATAAAGGTGAAAAGTATTACTTTGATAATGTATACATGGTTTACCTTTTTTTTTTGAAAAACTAACAGTATTCATTCATTGTGTATCCCTTACTGTGCTTTTTAAGCTCACCCCATGTTTTTTTGAAATTTGTTTCACAGGACATAATGTGGAATAGGGTCAAGGATATGATCAACGGAAAGTCAGGCTATCTAAAACATGGAACTAGACATGTTTTTTTAAGAGTTTTTATTTTATGGAAAATTAGTAGAAGTTTCTACTTTGTAATATTTTGAGATGTAATATTTATTCCCAAATTCAATAAAACTCTAAACCGTGAAAATATCCTCAATGTGAATTAATCATTTAATTCAATATTAAGTAAGGTTTAAGGTCAAGGCCTTATATTTGATATCCGAGGTCGGTTTAGAAAACATTAGGAGTTACAAAATTGTTAAATTATAAATTAATTTATGGTATGATTGAAATTATATAGCATTTAATGATTACCATGTTGCTTCGCCTAAGATATTTATTTTTTTAAGAATGGTTTTTCATAGAGGAAAAATAACATATTTTCTGGGAAGGAATAGAGAGGGAACTGACCTTTCAAATCAGTATCCTGAGATGGTCAGAATCAGAAGTAAACAGTTTGTTGCAGTGATGGCTCAGTTGACTCAGGAGAAAAATGTTGGTTGTTTTTATTGATGATATTTTGGTGTTTTTTAAAATTAAAGGGGATAATGAATGTAATTTAAGGGTTATCTTGCAAACCTTAAAAAACAAGAAACTGTATGGAAAATTCAGCATGTGTGAGTTTTGGTTACAACAAATTTCATTCCTTGGTCACATTGTTTCAAAAAATGGCATAATTGTTGATCCTGCTAAAACAAAAGTTGTTGAAGAATGGCCAAGAACCAAAAATGTAATCGAGATCCTTAGTTTTCTTGGTTTTTCAGGTTACTACAGAAGGTTTGTTGAAATGTTTTCACGTTTATCTAGTCCAATGACTAAGATAACTCGGAAGGGTGTTACGTTTATCTGGACAAAAGAATGTGATGATTGTTTTCAGGAGTTGAAAAGAAGATTGCTGAATGCGCCTGTTTTGGCACTTCCTTCCAGGAATTATGATTTTGTTATATACAGTGAAGAATCATTGAAAGGACTTGGTTGCATCCTAATGCAGAATGATCAGGTAATTGATTATGCTTCACGATAGTTGAAAATTCATGAGGTAAATTATCCTACACATGACTTGGAATTAGCTGCTGTTGTTTTGGCTTTAAAAAATTTAGAGGCATCATTTTCGTGGAGTAAAGTGTGAAATATATACTGATCAAAAATGTTTAAAGAATATATTTACTCAAAATGAGTTGAACATGAGACAGAGGAGATGGCTGGAATTAATCAAGGATTATGATTGTACAATTCATTACCATCCGGGAAAAGAAAATAAAGTGGCTGATGCTTTGAGTTGAAAAAGTAATGCTTCATTAACAATGTTTCATTTGGAACGTGATCCTTTGGTTAAGGATTTGAAGAAATTTGGCATGGAAGTTGTTTGTGCAGGAAGTCCTTTTGGTTTGTTTCAGGTATTGGTTAAATCTTCTCTATCAGACAAAATCAAGCAAGCACAGAAGCAAGATAGTGTGTTGTAGAAAAAGGTAGAGCTGGTTTAGAAGGGTATGTTGCCAGAATTTAACATTGATAATGATTGTGTTTTGAGGTTTGGGAATAGATTATTTGAGCATGGTGATTCACAATTGAAGAATGAGATATTATGTGATGCTCAAAGTTCCCTGTTTTCAATTCATCCTGGTAGTACTAAGATTTTCAAAGATATGCCGGAGTATTACTGGTGGGATGGAATGAAAAGAGATATTGCTGATTTTACTATGAAATGTTTGACTTGTCAGCAAGTTAATGCAGAGCGGTAGTTACCGAAAGGGATGCTTCAGCCATTACCAGTGCCAGAGTGGAAATGGGAAAATATATCCATGGACTTTGTTGTGGGATTACCAAAGACATCTAGAGGTAATAATGAAATCTGGGTTATTGTTGATCTATTGACTAAATCTACTCATTTACTTCATATTCGAGATACTTTTTCTCTAGATCAACTTGATCGGTTGTATCTTAAAGAGATAGTCAGGTTTCATGGAGTCCTCCTCTGTATTTTATCTGATCGTGATCCCAGGTTTACTTCTAACTTTTTAAAAGGCCTTCAAGAGTCATTGGGTAATGAATTAAATTTTAGTACAACTTTTCTTCCACAATCAGATGGGCAGTTAGAACGAAAAATTCAGACCTTGGAGGATATGCTACGAGTTAGCTCTATGGATTATCAGGGAATTTGGGTCCCAAAACATTCTTTGGTTGAGTTTTCATATAATAACATTTTTCATTCTAGTATACAGATGGAACCGTTTGAGGCATTATATGGGAAGCGGTGTCGAACTCCAGCTTTTTGGGATGAAGTGGGTGAAAAGAAGCTGATGGAAACAGAATTGGTAGATGATATGGAAGAAAAAGTTCAGTTGATTCAGAAACATGTGAGAACAGCTCAGAGTAGGCAGAAGAGTTATGCGGATAACTGGAGGAAGGATCTATCTTTTGAGGTAGGTGATCGTGCTTTTCTCAATGTTTCACCGTGGAAAAGTGTGATGCGATTTGGTAAGAAAGGAAAGCTAAGTCCAAGTTTCATTGGACCATATGAAATTCTGGAGAGAGTTGGATCAGTTGCATATAGAGTGGCATTACCTCTGAATTTATCTCAGGTACACAATGTTTTTCATGTTTCATTGTTGAGAAAGTATATGCCAGATCCATCTCATGTTTTGATCCCAGAGGTAGTTCAGTTGGAAGAGAATATCACTTGTGAAGAACAACTAGTCCATATTCTTGACCGAAGAGAGCAAGTGATGTGAAAGATGTTAATTCACCAGGTAATGTTTTTGTGGAAAAATCATATTGTTGAAGAGGCAATGTGGGAATCTAAAAATGCTATGAGGGATAAATACCCCCACTTATTTTGATAAGTGAATAAAATTGCGAGGACACAATTCCCAAAAGGGGGGAAGGATGTAACATCCTGGGTACATAAAGAATAAAAAATTTACATATTTATTAACATTTAAGAATTAAAAATTAATTTTACTTTAAAGGGGTTGCTATGTTCGATAGCTTACCTGATACGCAACAAAGAGTTTCTTTGAAATCTTACGTTTCACAGTAGTAATAAAATAATATTATTTTAAATGGTAGTTAACACGTAGCCATTGTATTGGTGGGAATGAATATAAACATCTAAAATATGATTATATATGTTTGTTAAATGTTTCTAAATTTATCAAATAAAATATAAAGGCTTAAAATACTAAAATAATTCAATTTTAGGCATATATACTCTGACATTCACTAAAGGTCGACTTATCGCCAATTGATAGAGAACCTTCTATAAATATAGTTTTGGTCACTCTTATACATTATATTAGACAAAATAAAACTCTCTTTTATAATTGGGACATCAAAATTTACTTTGTGAAGATTTTTGGTATTTTTCCGATAAAGTTCATTTTTTAATGAATAGTAAAAAATGTTGAATTTTAATTCAAAACATCTTTTTAATATAATTTATTTATATGATTATATTATCATTTGAATTGGTTTTAAAATTAAATTATAATATATGTTTACCATTTAATCTAATTGTGGTTGTTAGAATTAATTTCACTTTGAAATCGGACTTAAATTAGTGTCAATCTTTTGATACTTTTTGTTTCATAAAAACACGCTATTTGTTTTGACGGCGGGAATTAATTATTAAATTAATTAATCCAACTTTTATGTTTTGAATTTTGTAAAATAGACATCCTTTTTGAATTCATAATATCAAATATAGCTTAGGGTGATGTTTTGGTATTTTTCTGAAAAACTTCAATTTTTGATGAATAGTGAAACCACTAAGTGGTAATTAGTGTAGTTTAAGGTAAAAATAATGTTGTAATAATATGAAATTAACTTGACACATGTCCTACCCTTATTTGATGTGTCATGGCCGACCAATAAAATCCATGGTTCAACTTGGGGACCCCATGGAGCCACTTTGGTAGAAATTGACATTAAAAACTTTTTATTTAATGTTAAAATAAAAATGTCACAAACATGAGTTGTTTTACTAAAAAAACAATTAAATGGGGATATACAAGTAAAATTTTTGAATATAAATATTCATTAAAAAGCTAAAAAGATTTCCTAGATCATGAATTTTTTTTTATAATTTTTAGGCATTATATAAATTAAATTATTTATGGAACCATGATGATGCAGTGATTAACTCATTATTTAACGATTTAAATAAAATGAGACGATAATGTAAACTCTAAGACCTAAACTTCTCAAACACCTATTGGATGGGTGGATATAGAACCCTTATCACATTATCCTCTAAATATATAATTGTGGGACCCTTTTTATCTGAAACTCATTTGAAAATAAAGTAACATTTTATACTTTTCCAAGAGTGCCCTCCTCTCCTCTTATAAAAGGCCCCCACCTCTACCTCCTTACCCACACCTCTTAAGCCTTTGGATCGGCCAATCTCTGCCCATTTTGTCTCTCCACATCCCTATATTACTCCTATAAGACTCACTTTGGGAATAAGTCTTTCCATGGAAGCATTTGAGCTCAAATCAAAAAGAGTTAAACTTTTTAAAGGTAGTGTTTTCTCTTGTGTTCTTTTGTTTTATTTTGCTTCTCCAACCCACTAAACACATTTTATTCATTTCTTTTGTAACAACTAGAGTAATTATAATATACTAGGATGTATTTATAAGAATAATTCTATCTAAACTAACACACACCTTCATCTAAAGGTTAAAGAACATACTTTTCTGTGGTTAGCGAATTTCTACCTCACGAATCGATGATTGTTCAATATTCTTTTAACACCTTTAATGGTGTCCATTAATATGTCACGCAATTTTTATATAATATATATTATGTTTATGTTTTCCTTATTCTTCTGTATTTCTAATTTTTGTTATACCTTTATGGCGTCCATTATGGGTATACGCGATATCATCATTTTAGGAAGTGCAGACTACCGCCCCTCAAAGTGATTTGATTCGTTAATGCCATATGTGCGACGTATAAAGGATGGATTTAAAGTTATTATATATGATTTTATATGGGAATTATAATATACCTGTATATAATTATTGTTTCTTTCCATTAATGTATGAGATAGAAATGAAAGTAGCGTTCATGCGTACGTACAGCTAACTGTCTCCATGAACGGTGCATTTCATTTCTTATGCCCAAATGTAATGTACTATTATAAGTACATATATATAATAGATATATATGATGTATGTTACATCTAAATGATTAATATAATTATGGAATTAAAATATACATATATCTCATTTAGTTTTAATTCCATTAATATGAAATAGAAATAAAAGTAGTGTTCATGCGTATGTATGGCTTACCGTCTCCATGAACGGTACATTTCATTTCTTACCTCTAAATGATGATGTAATATTATAAATACATGTATATGATGGATATATATGATATATATGATATCCAAATCATGAATATATTTCTGTATATAAAGATCCTTTGACCACACGAACAACATGTAATTGTAAGAAGTCCACATTCGACTTAAGAACCAAATATCGACAAAATAAACATTATTAACTTAAATGATTACATAATGTTTATAACATGTAAATAAGTGATAGAAAAGGAATAATGAACTTGGAAAAGGTTCTTAAGCAAGTAGAAATTAACTCAAGTTTATTATTCAGGACGTTAAAGAACGATCGATTCAAGTCGGACCCGAGGTAAGGGAACTTCTTAACCCAATTTCTATTCTTTGAGTTAATCTCGTACTTTCAAATTATTTCATGATATTATTATGTCCTATATTGTATTTTTACATTATTTATTTGTACTTATATTGAATAAACATAATAGATTTATTTTATTTTAAAAAAATGATCTTTGTAAGGGACTTCGTCTTAATCTCCTTTCATTGAGGCATATTTCGTTTTATACACATCTTTCTTTTATATAGTGTATAAACCGCTTTGAATTTTACTTTTATAAAAAATGAATCTTTTTCTATGAAGTGTTTTACTATACAAAAAAAGGAATGTTTCATTTAACATATGCGGTGACAACGACCTTTTCCACCACCACGAGTATTATTTGGTCTTTGGATTTCTCACCAAGACGTAATGTTTTTAAAATGAAATAAATACCATATAATCTTTTATTTATTTTGGTATTGAAAATGTTTTTTATAATGGATTTGTTATGTCAATATATTTATGTGATATATTATGATCAAAGTGTGGAAATGTTTTCCTTCCATTCTATTTTTTTTATGTATTATGATTTTATAATGGTACATGGTCATTTGACAGGTGGTTACGTGATAAACCATATGACTGGTGGATCCGTGAATACCAGGATAGGTGGTTACGTTATAACCTCCAATGCATTGGGTATGGAAGTCGGCCGTATGGCTATTCCATTAAGTGATATGTGTGGAAGTAGATAGTATGGTTATTCTATTTAAGTATGTTTATGTCCCAAGATACCTATATATGTTATGAGATCGTTATATGGGTTTTATGGTAATCTTTTTTTTACAAAAGGGTAAGTAATGATCTTTTATCCAGTGAAGAGTTTTTACTACTTCATAAAGGTGAAAAGTATTACTTTGATAAAGTATACATGGTTTAATTATTGTTTTAAATGACTAACAGTTTTCACTCACTGTGTATCCCTTACTGAGCTTTTTATGCTCACCCCAAGTTTTTTTGTAATGTTTTTCACAGGACATAATATAGAATAAGGTCAAGGATGGGATCAACAGGAAGTCATGCTATCTAAAACATGGAAATAGACATGTTTCTTTTTAAGAGTTTTTATTTTATAGAAACATAGTATAAGTTTCTACTTTGTAATATTTTAAGATGTAATAGTTATGTCCTAATTCCATAAAACTCTAAACCGTGAAAAGATACTTAATGTGAATTATTAATTTAATTCAATATTTAGTAAGGTTTAAGGTCGTGGCCTTATAGTTTTCTTCCTAGAACTTGTGTTGTGGTGTGAGCCTGGAATGGATGATCTTAGTAGTATTTTTTTCTATGTTGGGGTAGAGATGCCCAATGCTAGTGGCAGTAGTCTATTCCAAGTGTAGTTATATGCATCGAGTTATGCATGTGGATGTTTGGGAGCACACTAGGGATGATGGAAAAGTTTAAATCTAATATTACCATTGATATTAATGTGTTTAAAATTTTACCTTCTCGATGATGAATTTTTATGTTCTTTTTCTATAGATAGACAAGTCTCAAAGACTAGTTCACTAAAACTCTCTATTATGCACCATATTTTTGTTATCTCAGAATGATTATATAGAATTTCTGTGGATATGTGATTGTAATCATAATATTAAAAAATGATTGAATAAATTATTTTAATCCATGGGGTTGGAGCTTGCTGGGATGCAATACTGAGATTACAAATTAAATGGACTATGTACTTCGTTGGTATTGCCTATAGGGAATTGAAATATATTACGATGCTTATGAAATTTAATGTGGTATTTATAATGGTTAAAGAATTCATCATTATAATGTGAATCTAATCACAAGGGACAATATGTTTTAGTAAAAATAGTTAAATTGTTGTGATCATATAGGATATCTAGTCTCTACAGTGGAATTTGGGAGTCCAAGAGATGTATGCAACATTTGTTTCTAATACTAGTTTTTTTCAGAGAGTATATGTGAGATATGTTATATCATATAATTTTGGTGTTTATGTATGCTACCCCACCCTGTCAGTTAGTGTCACTGACACCCTGAGGATTCGAAGACCTATGGTGGGGGGTTCCCTAACATCCTGGTGGGTGGATTGATGGATGACTACCCCTTTGTCCCCGATCTCTTATATAGGTATTTACGTCTGATGGTAGGATCTACAGTTATTTTCCCCCCTTATAGTTGTGTAGAGGGATGTAATGGATTATAATTATTCACACACATATATTATGGATATATTTTATAATGGACTAATATATTTGTAACGTGTATTGGCTGGGATGACTTGAGGATCATTACTCGGTGTATGGGTTGTAATCACATGAGGTATAATACTCGATATATAATAAACATTATGAAAGCTCTGGTGGCACCCAAAGAACTACCTAGTAACATTGGTAATGTGTATTTGGTTGTTTTGTTTCGAAAGGTTCATGTTTTGGGGAATTTTACAGTTGTCTATGGGAAAACCTTTTTTGAGAGAGATCCATAGGATGTGTGATGCTGGGGATTGTGGAAAACCAATGAGGAATTGGTAACATGGTACCCTAAATATTTATTATTATATTATACACTCTTGTATGCGACACATGGAGATAGTATTTATAAAAAGGAGGAGAACAGAGTATACCTATGTAGGTGATGAGTTTGATTAACTTTTTTCACTATAATTTATTATACGTTCCTTCTTTTTTTCAACATTTTATATAAAATTTTCTATTTAATTTCCATATTGTTTTTATCTAATACATATTCATGTTTATTTTGATATCATTTTAAAAGTCACAATTTTCATTTAATTATCTCTAAAACTCTAAAAAGTGATAATATATTTATTTCATCCAATTTTATGATTCTTTTCATTTCCTTTCTTTGTCAATCAACAATAATTTATAATTTTTTGATGATCTTTGATAAAAAATTCTTTTTCGGCTAAGAACATTGAATCAATATGATGTGTTTTAATTTATAAAACTATATAAAATGTAAATCCTGGTAAAAAAGGAAATTATGATATTTTTGAGACATTATGATATATTTGTAATAATCTTCTCCACCAACTGACAAATCATGTTACCGATATGACTCTAAATGCATATTTTTATGTTGAATTAAAATCATTTTAGTAAAAAGCACAACTGAACTACTTAAAAATGAAATAACAAATTCATATTGTTTTGATACATTATAAAAATGGTCATTAAGCTATTTTTCACGTGTATGAATGATCCTCAACTCAATATGATTCAAGATTATCTTTGAATGAATCAATATTTATGTTATTTGTTTTAAATAAACATTTCTGTTCTAAAAGTGGATCTCACTAGAAAAATAAAACAAACACATATTTTCACAGTAATTTATTTCAAAGAATCATTAATAAATTATGATTCTTTTCAAATCAGTCCCTCATCAAACTGGAATACAATGTGACCACTATGAGCCAATGTGTGTGTTTCATGTTTAAAATTACATTTCAAAAAAATAAAAATTGACGTTAACGAAACACATAAAGAAAATTCATATTGTTATTTGTCTTCATAAAAATTATGCATATATAATTTAGGACATTTTGGAATTATTCACAACGCAATCTGAAGAACGGTTATTCTGATATGAATCCAATTGAATCTTTTTATTTATATTTGATATAAATTTTAGTAAAAAAGACATGTAACCTTATCAAAGACAAGAAAATGAATTGGTATTGTTTTTATAGTATATTAAAATGATCCATAAGTAAATTTTTATTATAGGAATCAGTCATGCCTCAATCATATAAATGATATGTCTTATATGTAGTAAAATATCTATTATCAATTAATAATTAGCATTTGAGTTCCAAAAGATTTTGACATGGAAATTTGATAAAACACACTCATATTTATAAATAATTAAAAAAATGAATGATATTTCATTTGGGGAATTCAGAAATTATTCTCACATCAAATCGATACATTATGTGACCCGTATGAGTCAATATTTTTTATTTTATTTTAAAATTACATTTTAGTAAAAATAAAAAACTGACATATCAAAAACAAGGAAATCACTTTATAATTGATTTCATAAATTAGTTGAATGTTCCATATGTCATTTATGTTGATTAATAATCATCCCTTCTCCAATCTAACCAATTGTGTGACCAATTTGACCCTATATGTGACATTTTATTTAAAATTATCATTAGTTTTAGTATAAAAGACAACAAACCTTCTTAAAATAGAGAAAAACACTCAAATTGTTTTAATACATTAGAAAAACGATCCATAATAATTTTTTCATGTTTATAAAATATCCACAGGTCAATATGATTCATGATGTTCCCGTTGTGACTCAAATTGATTGTTATCAGTTTGAAATTGGCATTTTAGTTCAATAGGTGTCACTCAATGAAAAAGTGAAAAATGACACCTATTTTATTGATAATATTGAAAAAAAATTCATTAAAAAGGTAATGTGTAAAAACTGGCCTCACATTAAACCAATAAATTTTGTTACTAGTATGTGTCAAAGTGCATGTTTCTAGATTAAAATTACATTTTATTAAAAAAGAAATGTGACACACTCAAACATGAGAAAAAAACATTAATATATTTTTGATAAATGTTGAAGATGATTCTAATGCCATTTGATATGTGTAAGAACCATCATCACTCTAATCTTACGCATAGTGTAATTAGTATGACTCAATGTGTGTCTTTTTTTAAAATTGACATCAATTTTATTAAAAAATCAACTAAGCTACTCAATATTGAGACACTACATTCTAATTGTTTTGATAATTTAGGAAAACAATCCATAAGACATTTTCAACAAATATGAATCACCAACACCTCAATATGTTACCTATTATTCATGTTATTACTCAAAATATTTATTATTAGTTTAAAATCTATATTTTTGTTAAAAAAAATTTTGTCACTAAAAACACAGAAAGAGCACTTAGAATATCATCATATTTTAAGAAAAATGGTTTATAAGCCACATGGAATTTATAGAAATTAGTCTCACATTAAACTGATACTTGATGTTTCCCATATGATTCAATGTGTGTGCTTCTAATTTAAACATAATGTTTCGTAAAAATGTAAACGGACGTACTAAATTTTTTGAAAAGGCATTCAGATTCTTTTTATACATTAAGAAAAAGGTCCATAAGGTATTTGAGACATGTATGAATCAGCCTCACCTAAATTTGACACACAGTATGGATGGTATGAATCCATGTGTGCTCTTTCAATATATATGTGTCATCTTATATTAAGACACTATTCACATCACGAGAACTGAGTAATGGATCCACGATAATTTCTTCATCATTATATCTTATATTAAATATGTTTTTTGGGTAACATTTACCTTATACTTCTATAATTAGTTTTCAAAGAGATAATTATTTACGACACACATTAAATTGTGTGATATGAATGAGTCAACTCCAAATCAATCTGAAACTCTATGTTACTGATATGTCTTAATGTTTAGTTTAAAATTAACACTTTATATTAATTTATTTCTTTATATTATTATACAATACTATTTTTTTCTTATATAAGTTTTTCCTTTTCACGAGTCGTAGAGGTTTGTTCTGTAATAGTATGCGTCGGGCTATGATCCAAAGGAAAAAGTAACATTTATTTTTTTGAATGTATATAATAATTTATACTTATGTTATTGTATAAACCAATGTTTAAAATTTCTATAATATTGTGTTTTTTGTGAATATTTGTTGTAATGTTTATTTTATTTAAATAATGTAATAGTAGATGATTTTTTTGATATCTATTAGTGTATATTGGGATATAGGGTGTTGTTATTGCATGATTCAATATAGATATAGTGTGTTGATACACAAAATATTGTATTCAACATTATCGATTCATGCAAAAGTGCTGCTAAAGGGGAATTTTATCCATGCTTTTATAAGTGATTATAGTGGTCCCCTTTATTAGTGGTTCTATCAAGCTGATAATGGTCCCATTTATCTATGCTAAATAAAAGTAGAAAACATGTTTTCCATTATCAGCTATATTTTATCACATGTTAAATACTAGGTTTTTTGAACTCACATCAGTATTAAGTTATTATCTAGAACTGATAAATTCTTTTTTTAGCATTGTTAATGATCTATTTCTTTGTAGTGAGGACAACCTGGGGGCCTTATGGGATTGTCAAAAACTTCATAATGTTGGATAAGTGTTTATGGGCTTTCAGATTACAGAAAACTATTGGATGACATATCTTTTTAGGTAAATCCCATTATATCATTTAAATCCAATTAATATAACATCAATAAAATTTATGGAAACGTCAAATCATTAAGAAATTATCAATTTTAGATAATTTTAATTCCATAATTTAAAATTTCCCTCAATATAAAAAAACATTTGAATGCAATGCCAGTACCCATTAAAATCATATGACATACATGATTTTTTTTTGTGATTATACATGAAAAAGTGTGCATCATGTTTCCCTTATTCTACTATTATTTTATTAAGAGTTATATATATATATTACAAATTATCATTTTTGATGGAAATGTATCATGATATATTCATTGAAATGGAGTGACATCGTATTTTATTTACTTATTTATATCAATATATCTCATATGCATTATTATATTTTCTGTACATTGACTGATTAGTTTTATTGAGAATATATATATTTTTTCCATGATACACACTACCATATTATATATTTTTTTATTTTCTAGTGTGTTTTATAGACAATTATCTTTATTTAAATCATTTGTATGATGAGATTTTGGTTATTTATTTTGGAAATATGATTTATTTCTTTGAAATTAAATTTTTATGTATTATAGTTTCCTCCATTACTTTCATTTTTGAGTTATTTTTATTGAAATGTTCATAAATACTGATATACATTTACCCTGCTTAATTTTTATTTTCATTTATTAGTGGTTTGATTTCAATTTTAAGAGGCTAAAGACTATAATTTTCTATTTTTTTATACTTAGTGCTAGATTTCAACCCGACTATTTAAGGTGAGATGGGATGGAACTCCTTTTTTAATATCTGTCATAGTGTGAGTTATATTATGTTCATGTTAATAATGTGATATTAAATTGAACAGTTTTGTATATATTTTTTTTGGAAATTATGTTTTTTTTTCATTTACACTGAAAGGAAATGATATTTCTAGAAACATGATAGATTAGAAACCATTGAAACTACACAATGATGTATGAATTCATATATATACATCATTATTATTTACTAACTATACTAGATATATGGATTACTATAACAATAGAATAATATTAGCTACGAAAATGTATCATTTAATTCTTAGCTATTATAATTCTATGTTATGTGCATTGGTTAGTGGAAATCATTAGATAAACTACGTAATAATAATTATTTTTTATACATAAATATAAATGAAATAATTTTAATGTAATTTTGTAATTTTATTTATATTCTTATAGTATGTAATTAGTTTTCCATATATTAAGATATATTATAAAATCATTTTATATTATATAAATTCAAATATACAATATATAAAATATTATATAATTTTTATTAAATTGAAGAAAATGATGTTATGGATAGTAAATTTCGAAATGGGAACCAAGAGAAAGCTTTGTTTTGGGAAAATTTTCATTTTATCATCCATAGACCACATAGTAATACCATGTTTTTATTGTAGGGAAGATCCAATGAGATGTTACTTTTCAATAGTGCGGGAATGATGATATAGATCATGAGGGGAATTCAATTTCCATTTATGAATCATGATGTGATTTAGGATGGGTTTTTTATCTCTAAATATTTTGATTAATTGAAAATCAGTTATAATATTCTGTTGAAAGATTGGATCATCTATGAGAGAGTTCACTGCATGATTAATAAATTTTTTCAAAAAATATCTTATTATTCTTTTAGTTATGGTATTTAGAGATCAACAATTCGTGGGTGATCTGATACATGATATTCAACTACAAGTAACTTCTTAGAGTTTAGGGATGTATTCATTGGTGGAGGAAATATTATATGTGAATAAAAAAATATTATATTAATAAATTAATGTTTAATGTTGAATTTATTTAATTTAAAATTTATGGACATGAGAGTTCATTATCCATGATATAGGTATCAAGAGATCTTATGATGAAAAATAAAAAGATCTTGAGAATATATTATCGGTAGTGACTAAGAATATGTCGGTCTCTTATTATATCATATTATATATAGAGTAATATAAGGTGTGTCCATGACATATGATTCTCTACACAAATACCATTTCATGGTTCAATAGTCAATAGACCACCACTGATTTTAAAAATATACCCCTTATACCAATTACATTCATGGTTTTTGTAACAACCCAATGTTTTAAATGGAAATTGACTTCTTATAATTATGTCATATATTAACATGTAATTAAATCCCAATTAAATAATAACTATTATGGGACCTTCAAAAATTATTTTAACACTTCAGTGTTTGGAATTTTGAAAATCTGACATTCACGGTTGCGATCAGTAATATGTTTGGAGTCTAATAAGAAAAACATAATTTTTGTTAAATATAAACATACCATTATAAATAGTATTTTTACCATTATTTATTGTGATATAACCTAATAAACAATAACTTTAAATATGAGATTATATAAATAAGATTTAAGTGAATGTATGATGTACCAGATTTTTTGAATAAGTAAATAAATGTTTTTAAAATTGCTTTTATAGAATAAATAATGACATTAATTAAAAATTAAATTAATAATATTTAGAACATATTTTTTGAAAAATAGATTTAATTTTTTGGTTCTACACATATAGAAATGGTTACATATATTTTTTGGAATTTTTCTATAAAACCTAATTTTTTAGTGAATAGTAAAATACAATAATTTAACACTTAATACTTTATCTTATATATCCATTATTCCTGACATCATAAGTGATATAAGAAAAAATATATAGAACTCCCATTTACATATTATTATTTTTGGACATGTAATTATCACTATTTCTTGTCTTATTGAAAAATAATAAACTAAAAATTCTAATATTATGAAAACCCTTCTCTCCTCCACTATAAAAAAACCCATCCTTACCTCTTATCTTCACTCATCTCAAGCCTTGTTCCAAGCCTATATTCTACCCAATTAACTCCCCATACGCCTTGAAAATGTCCAACAGTTCTCATTCTACTCAAATTTCCAAATCCTCTCCCCTTAAAATGCTCTCATGGAAGATTGAATCCAGATGTAAAATCCTCTTTCTTTTCTTTCATTTTTCTTTTGACGTTCATTTTTTTCTATTCTATAATTACATCTCCTCATCCAATTGTTATGGAAAATATTGAAACATACATTTAATAAAAAAATTATGATAAAGGAATATGATATTATCATCTCTCCTTTACATTTCATTTATTATGGCAGTAAAGACACCATCTGAGATGTGTTAACTTACAACATTCAGGGACATTGGGTTTTTAATTTCCATTACCATCTTCAATTATAGTCATTAAAAATTTTAATATTTTAAACAGAACACTATAAATGAATTATTTTTCATATATGGTTCTGTAATCATTTTTTATACATGTTTTTGGATTATAAAACAAATCATGTCCTTTGTGGTCAAAAAATAGCCAATTAACGCAAAAGGTTGTCACTGATGTTTTATATAATGATCTTACTTCACATCAAGTTAAAAAATTAAATTTTCGACTATATCATTATCTGTATGTTCAATAATAAAATATAACATCAATTTTGGACCACAAGCTTCATCATAAATGCCTAACAAAACATGAACAGGTCATTAAAACAAAGCAAGAAAATAGTTCAAAAAATGAAATTAAACCACATAACCCATCAAAATGGGTATAAAGGAACCTACAAAGGTTATAATAAATATTTAACACATATAATATGTTATTTAATTATTAATTAATTTACTTTATTTGATTATTCAGGTCCTTAAGTTCATGAAATGATCTCCATCATATTTATGGTAAGGGATCCACTCAATTTCACTCTTATTCAAGAATGTCTTATATGTTATGAACTTTTATGAATAATACCGTATGATGGGGTATAATTTATGACCTACCCCATAAATTATTCATTATTTATATGTGTTTATAAATATCTTTATCTCTCATAAATCACTTTTAAGTCTACCTAATACCATGCAAATAATCTGTAAGGGATTCTACCCAAACCACTTTTATTCCTTTGGGTTGCATCATCATTCTTTCTATAAAAAATGATGTTATCTTATATTTTTATTTATATATTATAAATTCAGAATACATATTAAAAATTTATTTATCAATACCCATTTTCCTTCAAATCGAGTATATATATGTTTTTTGTGATTCCCTTCTCAATACTTCTGGATAAACAAAGATGTTTTATGGGAACATATCGAATTTATTCCCAATTTCATGTGCACTTTATATTCTATATTTATCCACCATTGATTGTATAAAATTTTTATAGTATATTATGAAATCCTTTTATTGTTCACTTCTATTTTATATAAAATATTGTTACCTTTTCTACATTAGTGGTTCTATAGTATTTTCCTTAAAATCACAAAAAATATTTAATACTCAAATTTTATGAATAATCTTATATCCAATTTTGAATTATGTTTTTAATTATTTAACATTATATATTATTATTTTATATTATTACATTCCATTCATGTTTCAATTCCATTTTTTCATGAACACATTATGTTACACTCAATCATTATGCTTTAAGACATGATTATGATACACATTTCATTCCATGGGTACCCTTATGTTTATGTATGATTGATTATATACCATTATTAATGTGGGAGACATATTCATGAAATGTTTAGATGGGTGTGCCAATATATTTATCCAATAAATTTTTTAATGTTGAGTCACATGAGATGTTATGTGTGATGGTCTTAGCGGTTAGCCTTGGATTGTACTAGTATGTTCAATGGTCAAGGAAGTTAGCCTTGGATTGCCATACTATGGGAAATTGTCTTGTCAGTTAGACTTGACTAACAGTAAATTAATTTTTTAGTTTTTTTCCACATGACTATAACTCCAGGTTCATATTATTCATGTTTATTTGTTATTATTCAATATGTTACATGCCTTTTTTACATCATCATGGCATTCCTTCTATCCCATATGTTAATGTTTTGTTAATATGGTAATTCCCTTACTGAGATTTTAGCTCATACCTTTGTTCATGTTATCACATGGTTATAACAGTTAGATGTATGAGAATGATGGATTATATGAACTCATTATGGAGTATAAATAAAAATTTGTTTTTTATATTGTTTCATTATATACCTAGTCTACCAAGACCCCAGTATTTATAATCATTAACATGTACTCTGATGTATAGTCATGCTAAAAATAATGTAATGTCTTATCTAAATGGCTAGTGTCTCAATTGTTGGAATCAGTGGATGGTCTAGTTATTTTTTAAGATTTGGAATAGAGAACCTTAGTGAGAACCTTTAGGAAGTGTCTATGTATAAGAAAACATATCTAAATTTTGGTAAGTATAGAGTAATTGGTTTTCCATGAAAATACATCCATATCAAAATAAAAAATGGTAGTGGTGTCTCTATAAAAGATGTTCCTAGAAGTGAAAACAACGACAAGGAGTTACGTGACTGACTTGGGGTATCCTGGTACATGACAATGGTCTTTTCTACACTCTTAGTTTGACATTCCTGGGAGATAAACATGGGTAAATTTGTGAGAATAGTACAAACCATTAGTAAGTGAATAAAAAATCCCATAAGAATACAAACCATTAGTAAATCTGTATAGAATCCCTCTAATTATATATTATTTTTCTTAGTTAATGGTAGGAAATAGAAGAACATGTTCTAATAACCAATCTGATATGAAATGTGATGATTTCCCTACTGATATGCCTAATATGATAGGAATGAGTGATGAAAACTTCATGATAGTAATTGCTGAGCCTTTTCAAGTTATGAATAGTAACATCAATCATGTGGAATTCCATCTCCCTCTAAGAAAATATAATGCTGTTGTTGAATCTTTCATACAGAAAAGACCTCCCATTTTTAGTGGATCTTTTGGTCCCCTCCTCACGAAGTAGTGGATTAACTCCATTGAAAAGATATCTTATATCCTATAGTGCTTGATAGAAGATAATGTTGTACTGGTAGTCTATCGATTTTAGGGGGAATCTGATCAGTGGTGGAAACTAATCAAGAATAAAACCCCCCAAGTGGAAATAGATTTCCCATATTGGGAGGAATTCAAGAGGTTGTTTTCAATAAATATTGTCCATGAACTCTTCATCTCATGATAGAATGGGAGATACATGGACTCAAAATTATGGAAGATTATTCCATTGAGTCATATGAAACAAAATTACGATAATTTCATGTTATGACTCTATCATTGTCCTGAACACTGAAAGCAAGATGAATCACTTCATAAGTGCACTAAAGTCAATTATATGAAATGAATTGGTGATTCAAGACTGCGATTGTTATGAGGAGGTTGTCCCATGTTCCCTTATAGATGAAATGGATATTAGGGACTTTTAGTGGTCTCGACATCCCGGTGAAATGAAGCAGAAAATGGATAACAACATTAGTGGTTCAAAAAATAGAATACTATGATCTAAAAAATACCTAATATACCATATTTAACAGTTATGGGAAGAATTATATTGCGAAATTTCTAAAGGAAACCAATAATTTCTTCAAATGACGAATATTGAGAAATATTGCCATGAACTAATTAAGGGATATGAATAATACTACTAATGTGGATGAAAAATTGATGGTTCTAATCCACACTCAGCCAGTACTATTGTGTTACAACTGAAAGAAGCATGGTAATTATGAAAATAGTTGCCGTAATCCAAGGGTTTTGAAATGAAATAAAAAATAAACATCAACGAAACAAGGAATGGCATATACTTTCACTACTATTGCGGTGTTTCCATAAAATGATATGTTGATAGGTAATATAGTTATTCATTCATTAATAGCGAACATATTATTTGATTCTAGTTCTATGCATTCATTCAGATTTTTCCTATTTTGTTAAACTATACAAACACCACCTCAAAATTTGGAGGATAGATTTTTTATGAGAAAAATGAATGGGAAAATTATTGTGTCCATGGTTTATAACTCCACCACGCTTAACATTTGTCAACTAAACCACCTAGAAAATCTCATCATACATAATTTTTTGTAGTTAGATGTCATCATGGGCTTGGATTGGATATCTTTATACACATCAAAAATCAACTATTGGGAAAGGGATATCACTCTTCACATCCCGAAGCATCATCCAAATAATTACAAGTACAAGAAGGATAATTTGTCTCCTTTAAAACCAGTGTATCAAGTGTGGATATTAATTCCATATGTGCAGAATTTATAGATCAAATTATTGAGAAAATAGAGATAATCATTTAAAAGGACATTCCCATCATGAATTATTGCACTACTATATTTCCCAAATTGATTCATGGACTTCCTCCGGATCGAGAGGTTGAGTTCAAAATTGAACTTATTCCTGGATCTCAGCCAATATCAGAGACACATTATAGAACGCCATAGTAGAGTTGGAGGAGTTGAATAAGCCATTTTAGGACAATCTATACAAGAGATGAATATACTTGATTGCATCACCATGGGGTGTTCTAGTACTCTTCATTATAAAGAAGGATGTATCAATGCGTCATTCCAGAAATTTTCATGGATTTAATAAATATAGTATTTAGTGATTACCTTGAGAAATTATATGTAGTGTTTATTGAGATATTCTGTTATAATATATGAGAAAAGATGAATATGAGGAGTATTTGAGTATTAAAATAATAAATTATCAAAGGGAGATGATATATTTATTTAACATTAATTGTGATATTGGAAGGATGATGTATCATTATTGGGCCATGTTATCACTAGCTAAGAGATATCTATATAGCATTATAAGAAAAAAGAAATTGAATTATAGCCCAGTCCAACATATATAATAGACATTCTCATAGATTTTTTTTTTCTACGTGGGTATTATTTATGATTTGTGAATAACTTTTCATGATTTTTAATAAAAATTTCAATGATGACACAAAATGATGTAAGGTTTTTTAGTCTCCAGAATGTGAAGATTGTTTTCAAAACTTTAAAAGGAAGATAATAATTTTTCTAGTACCGGCACTCTAAACTAGTGGATAAAATCTTGTGTTGTAGAGTGATGACTCAAAGAAGGCCTTAGACTATGTGCTATGAAAAAATGATAAATTGATTGTCTACGCCTAAAGGCATCTGAAAATAAATGTGCATAACTATCAGAGTCATGATCTAAAGATGGTGGTGATGATCTTTGCATTGAAAATCTGGTGGCATTATCGTCATGGGGAGAAGTGTAAGATATATAATATTCACAAGTTTTTAAAATATATATTCACATAGAATGATATTAACATGCACTAATTAATACAAATAGTGCTGATCATGGATTATGACTGCTCAATTCACTACAATACTGGTATGGAAAACAAGCAGGAAGATCATCTAAGTAGAAATGATTCTACATCTATATCAATGATGAGAATTGAAAAGGATATAATCTTCTTTGATTTATAGAAGATGGAAATTGGGACCCACAATGAAGGGAAATACTCATTCATTTCTCAAATGATTTGTCAACCATCCCTCATAGAGAAAATAATGAATGTTGAAAGCAATGATGTGAAAATTCTAAAAAGGGTGGAAGCTATCAGAAATGGGAAATATTCTAAGATCAAGATAGATGATGAAGGATTTGTAATATTTGGGTCATGATTATGTATACCATCTGATATAGAGATAATGAGGGTGATTTTTAATGGGACATAGCTCGACCTTCTCTATTCACCCAAGGAGCACAATGATGTATCAAGATCTCTGAGAGAATAAATGTTGGGACAATATCAAGGAAGAGGTTTTGGATTATACAAGAATATTCCTGGCATTTCAACATTTGAAGGCTAAAAGAAATAAGTCTATGAGGATGATGCAACCACTACCCATACCAACATGGAAGTGGGAGAACATTAACTTGGACATGGTCACTAGAATTTCATGTCCATCCAGAGGAAACAATACAATATGGGTCATTGTGGACCATCTTATGAAAAACACCAAACCCTATCTAAATTCAATAGTACCTCTAATTGGATCAACTTACACTAATATATATCAAAGAGATTGTAATGTTTCATGAAGTACAACTATCTTTTGTATCTGATAGTCTTCTGAGATTCACCTCAATGTTCTGGAAAAGTCTCTTACATGCTCTAAGAACTGAACTGATCTTCAGAAAAGCATATCATACATAAACATATGGCCAATCCAATTGAACAATTAATACAATATAATATATACTGAGAGAATGTTTTATGGACATAAAAGGAGGATGAGACCAACATCATCCACTGGCTGAATCCTCCTACAACAATAGTATCCACTCGATCATCCGAATGGAACCTTAAAAATCTATTTTTTGGAAAAGGAGAAGCTACTAATGTGTTGGGATGATGTCAGTGAGTGCATGCTTCTAGGACATGAATTGGAAAATGAATTGGGGGAGAAGGTGAAAAAAATTCAACTGCATATCAACGCAGCCCAAAGTTGAAAAAAGTGTTACGAAGACAATAATCAACTAGAAAATGAGTTAAAAGTTGAAGACATAGTAGTTCTACGCATATCTCCATGGAATAAGGTCACTAGGATTGGGATGGAATGGATGTAAATTCAGAGGTACATTAGCCCCTTCAATATTCTTGATCGCGTCGGGGTTGTGGACTATCAACTAGCAATTCCTCCTACCATTTAAATAGTACATAATGTATTCAATGTATCACTGTTTAATAAGTAGATACCAAATACTTCACGTGAACTCTCTCTAGAGGTGGTAAAGGTGGTGGATGATATTTCATACAAGGATCAGCTTGTGAAGATCTTGGATCTTAGAGATAATGTTTTACGTAACAAGAATACTCACCTAGTGAAAGTACTGTGGAAGAACCATTAGTATAAAGAGAAAACATTTTAACTAGAGGAAGAAATGAATTAAAAGTACATGCACCTTTTAATGGATTATAATATAAAATTAAATTTCAAGGGAGAAATTTCAAAGGGGGTGATAATATAACAACCCAAAGTTTTCAATGGAAATGTACTTATTATAATTTTGTCATATAATTTCATGAAATAACCACAAAATAAACTACTATTTACTATGCGACCTTTAAACATACTTTTGAAACTTCTGTGTTTGGAATTTGAAAAATATAACATTCACGGTTGTGATCTGTAAGATGATTGGAGTCTGATAAGAAAAACATAATTTGTTGTGAATAGTGACATACCATTATGAATAGAAATGTTAACCCTATAAATAGTTATATACCATAATTAATATTAACCCTATCTATGATATTATAAAAATAAGATGTAAATGAATGTATGTGGTACCTATTTTTTGGAATAAGTAAGTAAATGTTATTAAAACTGGGTTTTTAGAATAAATTATGATTTAAATTAAATATTAAAATTTTCATATATTGAACTTTATTTTCCAAAAATGCATTTTAATTTTTGATTCTACATGTTGAAAAATTGTTAGGGTGAATTTTTTTTTATTTTTTTAATATACATGTATATTCACTTAATTGTAAAATACTTTAATTTACTGTATAAATACATTGAAATTTAAATAGACTATTACTGACCTCATAAGTGAAGAAATAACCAAAATCAAGAACTCAAATTAAATTATTACTATTCTGTTCATGTAATCATCACTAATTTTAGTGTTATGGAAACATAATAATATAATGATTATAATAATATGAAAATCCTACTCTCCTCTACTATAAATTCAACCCATTCGTACCTCTACTATTCACTCCTCCCAAGCCTTTTTCCTTGCCTATATTCATCTTAAATCACTCCCCAAGCTCCTCCCCCACGTTCAACATCCATTGGTCTACTTAAAAGTCTAAATCCTCTACCATAAAGAGGCTCCCAATGAACAATCAATCAAGAGGTAAATTCCTTGTTTCTTTTCCTTATTTTTCTTTTCATGTTCATTTTTTTTCTTTTCTATACATAGCTCTCCTCATCCAAATGTTATGAAAAATAGATATACATAAATGTATTGTATTGTTTATATGATAATTGATTAATTTATTATCATATCTCCTTTACTCATCTTTTATTTTAGTAGTAAAGACACCATCTGAGTTATGTTAATTTAACGCATTATATGATGACGGGTTTTCAATTTCTATTTCCATATTCAATTATGATTATGAAACCATATTCAATGTATAACCAGACCATAATATATTTATTATTTCTAATATATAATTTTTAATACTTTTTTACACATGTATTTTCTTTATAAAATGTAACGTGTTCTTTATTGTCAAAAAATTGCCAATTTTCCGAAAACGTTGTCACTAAATATTTATATAATGATCCTACATCACTCAAAGTAAACAAATTAAATTTTACTACATGTAACATTATTATTTTTTAAATATTAAAATATAACTTCCATTCTGGACAACCAACTTCATCATACATGTTTATCCGAACATGAACCGATTAATAAAAACATGCAATAAAATAAAACCGAACAATGAAATTGAACCTCAAAACCAATAAAAATATTTATAAATGAACATAAAAAATGATATAATAAATATTTAAAATATATAATTGTTTATTTAATTATTAAATAATTCAACTAATTTTATTTTCCAGGTCATTAATATCAATCAATGATCACAATCGGATTTAAGGTATGTGATCCACTCTATTTCACCCTTATTCCTAAATGTACTCTTCGTTATTACCTTTAATTTATAATCTAGAAAAGTGTAGTATGATTTAAAAGATCATAAAAAAATTCATATTGATTTATAAGTTATTAGAAACCATTTTATCTCTCATTAGTCTCTATTAAGTACACCGAGTACCATGCTAGTAATCCATAATGTATTCTACCTGAACCTCCTTTATTCCTTCATGTTGCTTCATTTTTATTTTGAAGAAAATAAATTTATCATATATATTTATTTTAGTCTTTAAAATTATTCTTACATGTTCATAATTCATTTATCAAGACCCTTCATTATTATTTTTTGGGGATATACATGTTTTCAATTGTTTCACACTTTGATAATTACCTATAAGCAAACTTGTTTTAAGGGAATTTCTCAAAATCTAACCCAATATCATGTGCACTCTATCTTTAGTTTAAAGACACCATTGAATTTATAAAATCATTTTTTTATTATGAAAACATTAATTTTTCAATTATTTTTTTATATAAAATAATGTTCCCTTTTGTATTATAATGGCTCTATAATATTTTCCTTAAAACAACTCAAAAATGTTTTAATGCTATACTTTTTTAATTTAATATTATTTAATGTTGTTAATTCTGTATGAAATTACTTACCATGATATATAAATATGTTATCAAATAAATTTATATTTATGTTTTAATTTGTTTCTTTTATGGACACATGTGTGATGCACCCATTCATTATGATATATGTCATGACTATGAAACCCATTTCATTTCATTAGTACACTTATGTTTATGTATTATTGATTATATATGATTCTTAATTTGGAAAACATATTCATGAAAAGCTAAGATGGGTGAACCAAGATATAAATACAAGGAATAGGGTAATGTTGAGTCTCAGGAGAATTTATGTTTGCTGAACTTTGCAGTGAGCCTTGACTTCTGCTACTATGTGAAAAAGTCATGGTGTTTAGCATTGTCTTGTGCTACTATGGGAAACAATGTTGGCGGTTAACTGTGAATCGTACTAAATTCACTCTTTTAGTTACTAATACATTACTATGGATCCATGTTCATATGACTCTATGTTTATATGTTATGATTCCATATGTTACATTCCTTTTTTTATATTAGCATGTCATGCCTTTTATCCAATGCGTTAATGCCTTATTCTTATGGTTAGTCCCTTTCAAGGCTTTAAGCTCATCCCTTTGTTCATGTAATCTTATGTTTATCGTATGAAAATGTTTGATCAAAATGTAATATATCACCTCATTATGGATTTTAAAAATGAATTTGTTTTTATAATGTTTGATTATGTTCCTAGTCTTCCAAGACACTAGACTTTACAATCCTGGTCTTTTACACTACTGTATAGTCATTCCTAAAATCATGTAATGTTATTGGTAAAAGGCTAGGTTCTCTACAGTTTATTTAACAATAATGGGATACATTAAATCATATATGTCCCATAATTGATGATTTTTATATAGTTTACTATATTTTACCATTAATTGACATATAATCCCCCAATTGGTCATAATTGAAGAGGTTATGGAAATTAGGGTTTTTCGATGGGACGTAGATAAAAATAGATAACCTCATTTGGTATAGGTATATTAAAGGGTTGAAATTTATATAATAATAAGTTTTATTTAAATCATTTCATTTATGTTTATTTATTTTAATGCATTTATTTATTATAGATACTATTTTTCATGTTTTTTATATTTTAGTAGCAAGGATTCAAGATACAATAGAATTAACAAATCTAATAATGTTTTGATAGATACTGTGGATGTTATATCATCAGTATGATTTATTCTATTGAAATAATTTTCCATCATGGGATCTATTATTATTACTTATGAAACCATGTTATATACTTTATAGATTTAATTCATTTTAGGATGCAACTTATTTTTTGGTAATTACCAGGATAAAACAATTTTCTATAACTATTATGTCTTTTGTAGAGAGTGATATTTATTTTAGGTATGTACAAATTTATTCACATATTACAACATCTTATTTATTGCTCGTGAAAATATTTATATCTGGTACTAATTAGAAAATTACTACATTAGTTATAATTGATTTTTTTGAATGTATTTCTCTGGGTATTTAAAGTTTTACCTATACAATAATATATTAAATTTGGAATTGAATGAAAAATGGTGATACAAATATTTATATAGATAATTATCATTTTCAACACACATATATATATATATATTGTATTGGATTAAAATTGATCTCTTACCAAAAATAGGAATTTTATAACCAAATTTATCTCTTTATGAATTCATAGTAATATTTTCGTTGAAGTATTATAGCTTCTTAAAGGATATAAATATAAAATCAAATATTAAATGTTGTAATAGTAAAAACACAATTATCAATGTTATATTTTTATCCCATACACTATGTAAGATGTATGAACTTGTTTCTATGGATTTATTTTGGATTTGGATTCCATTATATATAAGTTAAATATAACGAAAACCAGAAGAAGATTTTTAATGTCAATATTGATATTTAAAAATATTGACGATATATTTTTTATTTTAATTATAGAATTGATTAATTGATTTTTTTAACAAGAGATATGTTTATAATTGATTTGATATGTTAAATTATTTTTTATTTGTATAGTGATAAGGGTTATAATTAACATTTAATTATTTTTAGGTCTTTTTATAGAAGAAATATTTTTGTGGGAAATTACGATACAATCAAATTTGGATAAATGAATTTCACATCATCATGAATTTTTTTTTAAAATGGTTTTTATAATTGACCCGTCATATACTAAATCTTTAATTTCTAGGTTACCATCAATTTTTATTCCTAACTTATGAAATTTATAGGTAAATTCTAGAAATTATATGTGGTTCCTAGAAAAACATTTATAGATATATGTTACATTATCCACTATGACTAGATAGGAATATTATTATTTTATATTCTTGAATAGAGATAATATTATTACTGATTAACGGATTACATGATGACTACTCATGTTCTTTATATACACGGGGAAGGGAATAAATAAGATTTAATTTTTTATATGTATTCTCAAGAGTTACAGATAATTGATGGAATTTAATTATATATATATTTAATTCCCAAATAATGATTAATTACATGGACCTCTCTCATACATTAATTTCCATAACTCAAGTGTGTTAGGATTTTTGAGAGGTCAGAATAACTAATCCACATGACGTTTCTAAACATCCATTGCTGTGAATAATGTTTCAAGTTTTGTAAACAGTGTTATTAGTGAGTCATCTTCATATATTAGTGTTGATAAGTTATCTAAATATCTCAATGTCTAGGAGTCGTCTTCCCCTATCAGTTCTAGTGATTCATCTTAATATATCAGTGTTAGTGAGTCATATTCATCGGTTGGTGTCAGTGAGTCATATACATATATCGGTGTCGGTGAGTAATCTTATTCTTTTGGTGACAACGAGTCATTTTCATCCTTCCATGTCGATGAGTCATCATAATCTTTCAGTGTTGGTGATTCATCATCATATATCAATGTTTATGGGTCATCATCAACTAGAAATGAGTTATCTTGAAGTTATTTATCTTCAATCATCAGTTTCGGTGAGTCATTTTTCAGTGACGGTAGGTGATAGAGTGTTTCCAAATCAACTAGTGAACAATGTTTCCAGCTTCCTCTAATTCTTACCCATTGAGGTTTTCATTGGTGTAAAATGAATTCAAATATATTTTTTAATATATTTAAGGCCGATCCAAATCTCGTAACTCTAATATTAACATTCATAAGTGTATTGAATCCATTACTTCGTCAAATATCATGGTTTAATGTGATTTTCATCAATAGAAATTTTAATCCATTTAAAATCCACATAGACTCACTTCTAATCCTGTAATATTAGGGAAAATATATTCTTTGATTCATTATCCTTTCTCTCAGTTTGAGGATCCCTGATACTTTTTCCCGTATTAGTGTTGTGATTGAACCATAATCCTTAGATCATTTCCCCTCGATGTTTTTTTCAGCCTCATGTGCACCCCTTGTTTTGATGTAAGCAGCAACTTTCGATGCGTCATCTAAATAATGCATGATCAAACTATGTTCTCATGTTTTCATTGATCCTTATTCTCCAATTTATACCTAGAATGTGATGGTATTTGATATCCCAATTTCTAATTGAGATTTATTTGTTGTTGGTTGATATGGTGGTGTGAAGGGTGGATGTTGTTGTTGCACAAGAAATGATCAAGATCTGTCATGTTAGACCATTCTCATGAAAAGATTGATTGAAAGCATTTGAGTTAGAGGATTTGTGGCTTCTCTATTATTATTATGCCTAGTAGTAGAGTTAACATGATTTATCTGTTAGATTAAAATTGAATTGAATTAATAAGTATTTTAAATGGATTAACGAATTGGTACCAATTTCATCGAGATGTTATTTCTTCTTGATTATCTAGATAAGGATTTATTATTTAGGAAGTCATTATTCATGGAAATTTGTAAAGAACATAATGATGTGATTAATTGTAATGTAATTTTCCAGTGACAATTAGGAATGTTAATAAAACTAGATGTGAATGTAATTTGAATTAAATTATATTTAATTCGCAAACTTGTTTCATTGATAAAAATAAATCATTATAAAACATGTTAACAAATGAAATAAAGGAATGTAAAATTAATTATTTAATTAATTATGATCACTATAATATCTTTCTTATTTGGATTAAAAACCATGAAATCTATTATTAATGAACCGGTTAATTTATATAAGATTAATGAACTGGTTTTTGGTAATAGACAATGCCTGGTAGAGTTATGAGTTACCATTTTTCTTGTAAAGTCTAAGAGCATTATTTTTTGATTTATGAGAGCTCATTTCTTGTGAATGTATAATGCCTTGTTTAGGGCCGAGATCCCAGTTGTTGTTGTTGTTGGATTCATGTTTTTTTGTAGCTGTGTGAGCCTCTTATAGATGTCCTTAGAGGGATTTTGGGGTATTTGGGGATAAGGAGGCCCAATGATGGTGGCATGAGTTTACCCAAAGAGTTATAAGATTTATCGGTTTATGTATGTGGTTTTCAGGAGGACATCACGGTTGATATAACATGTTGAATCTAAAATTACCATTGATATTAATATTGTTGTTGATTGAACAGGTTGTTTCTTACCTTCTTTACATTCCCCACATCTTGAGGTAGCAGGTTTTTCATACACTCCTTCCAAATGTGTGGATGAAATATTGGGTATTCTGATTTCATTCCATGTTTATCTACCCAAGAATGTATTGGTATACACTCTTGTTATAGGTGTCACAGACCAAATGTTTTGTTCACCTACTCACCGTATTGATCCCCTTGATTTTGGTAGCATTGAATTATTTTCATGAATGGGTGGATATGGGAAAGTTATAATCTCTAAATAAATGAATGAATAAATGATGTCAACCCATGGGGATGGAGATAGTTGGGATGCAATGTTGATGTTACAATTTGAATGATTTATGGGATTGGTTGGTAATTCCTGGAGGTCATGGATGTTTTTTGTGATTCTAATGAAATGAAATGTGGAATTACAAATGTTTAATTAATATATAAATAATTAATCATTGTAAAGTGAAATTGATTAATAGGTATAATATGATTTAATAAAGATCATTAAATGATATCTTTCTTATATGATAACTACTCTTAACAGTGGTAGTGGGTGTCTGAGAGATGTTAGATGTATTTGTGTCTAAGACTATTTTTTCCAATATATTGGTTCTGATATATGTTATATCATGTATGTTTTGTGTTTCTATACTCTACCCAACCCTATCTATTAGGGTGACTTACAACTTTGGGCTTCTGATCCCCTGGGGGTTTTTTCTTCAACATCACAGATGTAGGATAGATGGATGACTACCCCCTTGTGGACCCACTCTCTTCTCTGGTCATTTACTTGTTCTGCGAGGCACAACAATTAGTTTTCATACTTATATATTTGTAGAGTTATATAATATCTTATAGTTATTCACACACATATATTTTGGACATTGTTTCTTATGGACTGTTATTGGTGTAACATGTATAAGTTGTGATGGATTAACAATCTTTACACCGTGTATGGGCTATAATGGCTTGGGGTATAATACCTGATGTATGATACACATTATGTGAGCTGTGGTGGGTACTAGAAACAACATGGTTACTTTTGTATCATGGAAGTGGCGGTTGTGTTGCACAGGTGAATGTTGTGGTTCTTTCCCCAGGTGTCTGCTGGAAATCGTTGTTAGAGAGAGATGCTTAGGAAGTGCGATGTAGGTTTTAAGAAAAAAACCTGTGGTGATGTGGTAAAGGTGTACCCTCAATATTCATTATTATATTATATACTCTAGTATGTGATACATTGTGAGAATATACATGATGATGATGGGAATATTGTACTCCTATTTAAGTGACATATTAGATTCAGTTGTTCTTCACTATGATTTACCATTCTTCTATTACATTTTCACAAGACGCTCTAGAGAGAATCCTATGAAGTACACTATTATATTCAACCTAATTATATATAAACTATTTTTCAGGTCACTTAGAGTAGGTTAGAGATCATATTGATTACAACTAGATTGGGTTTGCATGAGTTGTTTTGGCATCAAGGTTACTACACGTTTTACTTTATTTTAGCACTAGAAATTTCCCATTTAATTTATAGTAGATCTTGCATTACATTACATATGTTTAATTGGTATTTATTTTATATTGTAGTTTTATTTATAGTTGTTTTGTTTCTTTCTTCTCTATCTTATTCAATTGTGTTCTCATTGAGGGTATTACCACACATTTGTCTGTTTACTATACCATCAGTGCTATTTGCCATCCTAGGGCTCACTGCATGCGGGACTTGGGGGGTCACATTTTCCCTTACAGTATTTCCTATCTGGAGGTGTACACATTTTGGGGATGGTGTCATGAAATTATGAACTCTAAAATTTATTGTACGAAATATATAAATTCATTTCTATATTTTTTTCCATTTTAATGTAAATATCTATTTTCCTAATATAATTTATTTAAATGAGTTAAAATATATTTTTAATATTAAAGAAACAAGTTGGGAAAATTCTCATTTTTTGTATCATTAGAATCCTGTATTGATATTTATAAATAATGTCTTAAAAAATATTATTGTTATATATTTATATTAATTTATATTTTAATAAAACAAACTTATATTTTTAACAATAATATATAATGAAACCGGACTACACAATTTGTTACACTAGATATAGATATTGAATACCATTTTCATGGATAGCCATGGGTGTCTTCTAGATAATGAAATATCATTATAGAAATCTCATAGAAAAACATTAAATCATTTCATAATAAACCAAAATCATTGATATGTTCACATGATACAGGAGATTATTAAAATTTATGGTGATCTAGCTTAAAAACATGAGTAAAATATTGTGTAGAGTTCTCTACAACCCTATCAATAGAGGTTGTAATATTATTTACCATGAATATTTGAATTATATGGGATCTTATTGTAATACTGGAATTTTTAACTAATCATTATTGGTTGAATGATCGTCAATGCTTAAGAGAGTATTTAATGATTAGGCTAGATTTTTTTAACAAAATGTGGGTTTATGATCTAGTTGTTTTATATTTCTATGCTCGAATTTATGGGATATTTTATTGCAACATAATTTCTGTCTTATTAGTTTGATGATACACATTATAAGTTGTTCTGGTGAAGGATTAGTAAAAATTAAATACGAATATATCAATTGTTTCTATCTTGAGATGAGTTTGTGGCAACACAACATAAGGGTTTGCACACACATTATAGTTCCTATGAAGGTAATGATCATCAGATCACTTAGGTAAATTCATAAAGGGATTCACATATATGTAAAAATTTACTGTGCATTTACATAATAGGAAATGAATGAATTAAAAATTGGTATAAAAAATATTCATCATGTGAAAATTTTCTAACGAGTTCACTATCATACCTAAACACACATAATTTGGGTTGTGTCTATAATTAATTTTTCATAACAGATAAAATTGGAAATGTGTTTGATAAAGGTATAGTATTTTTCCAACAACATTTCATGGAAGACCATCATGAAAAGTCATAAGAATCATCAATTTATATACATAGGATAAAAATCATGAAATGGATTACCATGTATCTAATAACACATAATAATGTTATTGGGGAAATTTTTTCCCCTTGAATATCCACCCAAATCTCATGATTTTGATAACCTAAATTGTTTAAGGAAACGAAATAATCCCTATATCCCCATGACTTCCCTAAATAAATCTAAACCATCTAGTTTAATTAATCATATTAAAACAAATAATAATTAGATCTATCACATATCAAGTATCATTTATATGGGTAACTAGGGACCATGTCACTAATAGCGATCATGATTTATCATTAAAAGAATGATTACCCATATGGTGTACCTCCACACCATGTTCCCTTGGTTGTGGGGCATAAAATGGACAATAGTGAGATAATGGTTTCAATAATATAACATATAAGGATTAAAATAAAATTAAAATACCATTTATCTTAGTTAAGAACCAAAATTTACATATAACAATATAATAATATATCATAAGAGAAAACTAAGATAATTTATCCAAGGCCATCATAATTTACAATAATATCTCAAATATAACATATATTTAAAATATAACCCATAATGATCCCAAATACTTTATTCCATGCTAAATCTATATCACTGAATCACTATTCAAACAAAGCTATATGATTTCACTATAATATTTTCTGTAAAATATCTATTCTATAAGTCTCAATGAAACACACAACGATATTCACTTATGTCATTATTACATAATGGATAGCTAAAAAAACACAAATATGCCTCAAAATATTCTTAGTCTCCATTCCAAAACACTACATTGAATATAGAATGTCATTGGACTAAGTGAATACCCCACATTCAACTTCAAATATCTCCAATACAATAATGAATTTAAATGACATAAACACTCCCCATGTACTCTATTCATGAGAGTGAAACCCAAAATAACTCTTATATGAACCCATTTATAATGAAATGATACTTTAGGTCATTTAAATTAATATTATCCTTGATATGACTTGTCATAGTCAAAACCATCATAAAGAAAACCCAACTAAAATGATCCATAATGTATAAAAATTACATGTAGAATATAATCATTGTTAAATAAATAGTTAATAATTAATATAATTTCTCATATATTTTTATTTTTCTTTAATATTTTAATAAGGAAGTCTTTCATTGAATCATTTATAAAAAGGTATTTTATTTTATCTTGATAAATAGAAGTTATCAATTTTAAAAGATAATTAAATTAGGTAAAATTTATATTAATTGAATAATATATAAATTTACAATTATTTATGAATCTATATGTAAATAAATTGAAAACTCGAGATGTTTAAAAAATACTGTTATAATAAAATGTTTTCCTTGTATTTTTATTTAAAATATAATTTATGATTTTATGGTTTTTAATTTAACTAAAATATCATGATTTTTGAACGTAAATATTATTATAGTATTACATTTTGAGATATGTAGAAAAACAATTAATTTTTCAAGAATAGTGAAATCTACAATTTTTTAAAATACCATGATTTTATGAATTTACTAGATTAAAATTAATGATTTGGAAATTAATGAATCCATTATGTATAAAATAATATCAACCTTATAATACATATTATATATTTAAACATATTTTCTCTACATTACAAACCTATACTTACTATTTCCAAACATATGATTTTGTTTCATAGGAAATTTTCTATTAAATTGAATACTTTTCATTTAAAATTATATTTTTCACTCATAAATTAATTTATGAATTAAAATATATTGAAGTTATGTAATTAGTCGATCGAAATGATATAATTAGTTTCCTTTTTTAGAATAAATGGTAATATTTTGGGTAAAAAGTAATTATCACAGTAAAAAAAATTCTAAAAAAAATTTATTCGTCTAAATAACATCAAATAAGTTTTAAAAAAGTTTTTTAATGTGTCATAATGTTTATGATAAAAAATTAAACATAGTATCTACAATATTTATCAATTTTTGGAACATATTTATTTATAGTTCCTTCCATTAAAAAAATTCATTTTTTTATTTACAAAAATATCATCCATTTTCACATTGAAAAAGGCGCTCTCTTTTTCTGACTTCCCATTACACCTCAAACAAAGTTGATTAGTCAAATTTATAGTAAAAACACTCCTAAAAAATACTATATAAAATATATCGGTAATGGTATTAAAAAATTACTTCCCTTTAAAATTTTATTACCTTTATAATGAATATAATCCAAGAAGTGAGGTATAAATTTATGAAAGCTCTTTCTCATTTCCGTTTTTTGGTGAAAGTTTTCTTCTTCAAATTACATTACAAAATCAAAATATGATATCATCTGTATAATTATTATACATATATGTTATTATAATTATGTAATCATAAATAATAAGCTTTTACCTTTTCTATCAAGAAAACCATGAATGTGAATCATAGTTATGTTCACAATATCCCTTTCATTAAGTAATGTGTTCATTTTCTATTAGCATATAATATGGAATATTAAAAAGAAAATTTTATTTATAATTATTCTTTTATTATTTATGTAATAAAAAATAAAATTAAACCATATTACTCCTCCCACTTATTTAATGTCAATTAAAGCATCATCCAACCGTACATGTAGACCACTCTTCAATAGATCGATGTATTTGATTTTTCATTAATTTTTTTAGATGGTTACAAGAATAGTTTAAAAGAAACAAATATTATTCTTATGATATTATATAATTATGATAAAACTAATAAAATAAAATATTAATAATATTTACCAAAAAAAATAATAAAACTAAATGTATTAAATATTTAGATTATTAAGGGAAAAAAATAATCATACTATGTAATTGATTCAAATCCACCACTTATTCTAATATTTCATTGTAATTTTGATTTATAATCATAAAAATAAATATATGATATAATTATTCTATTAGAATAATTATATTTTAAATAAATAATTTGATACTAATCCATTAATCAGGGTATACTCATGTTTTGGTCGGTTGGACCCCTTGCGCGGAAATAGTTAAAAAAATTTATAAATAGTCGAGTATGAAAACAAATTAATTGTATAACAGTTTATAAATATTTAAATAAATATTTTCTTATGTTTCTATAAAGGATAAAACAATAATTTACTCTTTAATTAACATAAAACCATTGATTCAATATGGAAATATCTTCAGTGTAGTTATTTTTGATTTCTTATTAAATGATAAAGAGCGAAAAACTAATTAATTGAAATTGAAATAATAGAAAAAAAATTATTTATCAGTTAAATAAATATTATTGATTTATTAATTATTATATTTTTAATAATGATGAATAATGACATCACAATAATGAGAATACTACAAAATATCTTTATTATAACCACATGTTGTTGAAAAATTAGGTAAAACCCAATGATTTTATATCTGAAAACGATTATAAATAAATAATTAAAAGTAATTAAATTTATAAATAGGATATTAATTATGTTAATAAAATTTTTATGATTTTATATAGGAGGATTGGGCATATTCTTTGAAGATATTTTTAAGGTAATGGTTTTTTCCTATAATTTGAATTCTCATACACTTGTTTTGGTTATAAAAAATGGTTAATTTTATATGGAGAAAATAATTCCATGTTATAATTGTTCATTATAAATCTATTATATTTATTTATGATCAATGTAATATTCCAATTTTATTATATAATGGGGTTTGAAATAAAAAATTATGAAGGTTATAAAGGATTATTTATCTAATTTTACCTATATGAGAGATGTTTTATATTTTGAACTTATTTATATATTAAAAAAAAAAATAACAAAAAAATTTAATGAAATTGTAATAAATATCATTCATATAATTATATTTTAATGTCCACATAATTCTAACTCTATCATGTCATTTTGATTCTTATGATACAATTGTCATAAGGTGTTTGGTTCACTCAACAGCCTTCATTGAGTAAAAATGAACATTCTTAAACTTTACTCCTACATGATATTCATTATCTAACCTTATATGTAATTTTTTGTTACATTATATTCCCTTAATTTAGAATATTACCTTTTATCCAATAATTTACCTTGATAAAATTTATTTATCAGAATTATATCATTTTTGGAAAAAAATTATAATCATCTTTAAGGATCGTTTCCATAATTTTTCATAGTATACTTTAACACCAATTAAATACATTATAATTGGAAAAATAATTATTTATTATCTCTTATAATTGTAATATTTCCATTATCATATTTTTAAAAAGGAATCCTTATTAACATTTTGTGATGTGATTTTTCAATAAATGAATTTAAAATTATTTAGTATGGTCTTCTAAACATTTAATTAAAGTGTTATTACTTCCACCACAATTATATTATGATAACCATTATATCATTGAAGTATTTGTTAAATATTTTTTTATGAATTTATTTTTTCCAATATAATAATTCCACATTTTTTGGAATAACTTATAAAATGTCCCATATCATCATCTTTTTTGAATAATTTTTAAAATTCATAGAAAAACAAAATTTAGGTTTTTCATGCCGGTGAACAAATCTTTTCATCACTGTTTTAATATTTTATCCACATTCCCCTCTAGGTTTTCATTATTTCTGAAATAAATTTTTTAACTCCTTGTTTTATAAATTATTTATTCTATAATGAATTCAAAAGATCAAGGAAATTTATAATTTCCAAAGTACATTATTCTAAAACACTAAAAGAGAATTATTTTAATTATATTAATTAAAATGATAAAGAAATTATGGTTGATAAATTATATTAATAATATTAGTCCATCTAAACATCATAAATATTTCCCATCGCTTTTGGAATAATGACCTGTAAATGCTTTTTCCTTTTGTAATCATCTTCTTTGTATAGGCATAATTTTTTTTCTAGGGAATTTAATATGTGAATAAAACATTATTTTTATTAACTGGAAGAGTGTTCAAAAATATTATATAAATATATTTCTTTCTACACTATTAAATTATTTTTATTAGCATTATCATGGTGGTGTAAATATCATATAATTTACTCTCTTCATTGTTTCATATCTACAAATATATTTACTAAATATTGTAAGATAGACATATAAATTTAATGTTTATATCATGTTAATATTTATATTGGAATTATGGATATTTTTTATAAGAATATATTTGAGTGTGATATAAATCCAATTTTGTTTTCATGGATTCTTTATTTTATGATTTTATGTGGAACAAATATATAAGGATGATGATAGTTGGTGTCTTATTTTTATATAAAATTTATCTTTTAATGATGTATACTAGATAATATAAATGGGAAATTTTTTGATTACATTATCAACTAAGGTAATATGAGGATTGAATAATGGTCCATCAAGGTAAATTGGTTAGGTAGTATCGAGACACAAGAAAAACTTTTTGAGTGAATGTTGATACTTTATAGGAAATAGCTAAGTGGTTCCTAATCCAACAAAATAATGGCTGAGCGATATAAAAAAATAATATTTCAAAAGAACAATATATTTGATAGTTTTTTATCAATTTTACATCATTATAAAATAAATATTAAATCTTATAAATAATTTAATTTTTAAAAAAATGATAATCAGTAATACCGTATAAGGTCGCATTATAAAACCATAGGATAATAGGATAAATTTCATTAAATGAACATATATATAAATACCTTTAACAAAATATCTTTTTTGTTTTAATTATACTTGATCAATATGTTCCCTACTACAATTTTTGATTCGAGGAAGAGAATTATTAATATAATATACATTATGAGAGAGAAGTAAATTATTAAATTTTAATGAATCGTATATGGTAATATATTGGAATTTACCATGAAAATAATATATATGGTCATTGGATACAAATTTTTTACATATATATACATATATCTATCAGATAAACAGTCATTAAATATATATATTTTTTGAACTGAATTTAAAATCAATTGTAAGTAAATGGGTCATTTTTTTAAAAATTACATTTATTTTTGTGATTAATTTCTATCATTATATATTTAATTCATACATCTTGATAAATTATTAATTAAATAATTAGATTGTTTATTGTATTGGATCTTTTTACATTCATTTAACTTTGGTTATTTGGAATGAAATGAGAATACTATCATTATATACATCAACTGTACATTTAAAAAAATAGACATTATTTATTTTTTGAGAAAATATTATTCAATATTTATAACAATTTTATGAAATATATTTGAAAAAGATCATAATTTTTTAATAATAATTTAATAAAAAGGAAGGGGATATTTTTATGATTTTTTAATAAGATTTATTTTTTTGTTAATAATGAAAGATGATTCCTTTTATTGAGAAATTTATATTTGTTTGAAGCATTTAAAATATTTTAATTTACTATAAAATTTATTAAATGAAAAAAATTGTCTAATACTATTAAAAAGATTATTAATTTCCTTGAATCAATTAAATTTCTTCTAACATTGTATAAAAACATTAAAAACATTAATGGATTTTTTTTGTAAAACCGTTTTCATTTCATTTTATGTTTTTATATTACATTAATCCATACCACTTCTATAAATTAAATCTTGATAAATAGGATACATATTTTGAAATTAATATTTATGTTTTTTTATATAGGCCCATTTTATATTTTTCAATATGAAAAGTAATCATTATAACTACTTATTAACATGATATAGAAAAAATGAGTTGTTTATAATTAAATCTAATGTGATAAGACTTCAAATCCTTCAATCACATTATTTATTTTTTTGATTGTTATTCACATATAATAATAAAATAATAAAATATTTCCAGTTTGTATTTATCAATTATTTTATCATTTATACTATTAATATTATAGATAATGTCAAAAAAGAAACTTTCTTCCTTTTATTAATAATTATTTGTTTCACATAGATAAAACCAAATTAAATTCAGCTATATTTTTTAAATTTTAAATTTTTTATTTTTATTATAGAGGTTTATTTTTAATTTTTATAGAAGAATTAATTACCTTATATCCTTAATATGTACAGAAACCATACTTGTAAATGTAGTATAAAAATCAAGTAAATTATTTAAAACAATCCAAATGAAATATTACTGTGTTTTATTAATATGAACCAATAAAATTAAATATGAATATAACATATTAGGGATTTTTATGTTTTTATAATTTAATTATAATAATATATTAATCGATTTAATATAAAATTAATTCAATAGTATAAAAAACAATATTAATAAAATTGTACATTAAATAATATTTTATTGAATTTATTAATAACATAAAAAGAGTAAAAGAGTAAAATAGGGATGGGAATGTTTTAAAAATTCATATTTATGCAATTTAAAAAAATTCACCATACAAGAAAAATTTTAAACTTTTAAAATAAACAAACCCATCGCTGTTGTAATGGTAAATTTTTTTTAACATATGGTTTAAACCCAACAATAAGGATAGAAATTATATATAAAATTTTAAAAACATTATTTAGTTGTAATATTAAGATCAAATAATAGGTTTGGTAAATCCATATCATTATGGAAACATTTTTCACGAGTTTGGTTCATTTTCTATTATATTATATAATGTATTTCTGTAATGGATATTAATGATGTTTTGTAATAAGATTATATTATGAAATAATTTAAACCACCATTAAATCCTATATTTGGTAAATTTAAATGTAAATTGTTTAAAATATCAATGATATTTCATTTAGGTTCCACTTTTTCTTTTATAGTGACTTTATTTACCCATAAAGAGAATGAAACATGGATATCATAGTAATTGTAAAAGGGTTAATGTGGGGTCAAAACATGGAGATAAATTTGAATTAATATCAGAAAATATCTAAAATTTCCTTATTTTAGTTAATTTAAAATGATATATATATTAAATATTAATTTTATAATATTGGATCATTTTTTCATGAATTTTTTTATATTAATTTAATAGTCTGGTTAATTAGAAGGGTGCCCCTCACTGATCATATAAAAGGTAAACTCATATCCTATCACCCACACACATTTTAATTATTATAGATTTACCAAAACCTAACATAATACATTCAAAATTACATACCCACCTTATTGAGCTTCCAATATTTCCTAAATACCATTTTTTAGTGAAATAAAATGTAATCCAAAACAGGTTTTTTAAGGAAGAGGTGTAAATCTTAACTGAGCATTTTAAATATTATATCTTTTCCATCCTCCTATAAATATATTTTATAAATTATAAAATAATATTTTTTGTGTATTTAATATACATAATTTTTATTATTATGATAGAAAACCCCGTATCAAGCATCTTCCATTTGGATATAAAGAGAAAACATCTCTCATTCGTATGTAATGGTTACCATCTTTACACATATATATAATTCATTATTTATCAGCAAATTATTTGAAAAATAAAAATGATGGATTTAATATATATATATATATATGTGTGTGTGTGTGTGTGTGTGTTATTTAATATATTATTACAATTATAAAATGGTGACTTGTAATTTTCCTTTCTCCTCTTACAACTATCAATAATTACAAGCATTAGTCATGCATACACTGGAAAAATTGTCTCCATGAAGTTATGTAATTAATTTTTAATTATATATTTTTATGAATTGTAATAATTTTATGTTTAATGATTTTATATAACACTAATAAAATTATTAATATTGTGGAGATGGTGGAACAATGATCATTTTGTAATTATCAGGATATCCAAATTGAAAAATGCATTAAAAGTAGTGCAGTTATAACATTGTCTATTTATATTGATTACAAAATTATTATATATTTATGCAAAATTTTTATAAGTAAATCATATATCTTATTATTTATATATGGTTCTATGACAAGTTTATAATAATATTATTCTTAATTTATAATAGGTACAAATACATATGAACCAATATGACACATACAGTATGGTATTTATCATCTATCTTTTATTTATGGATGTCATATGTCATATTAAACACTCATTAAATTTTTTACTCTTTGTACCACCCATTTTACAAAAATTTTAATCATTACAATTATTTTACTTATATATAATGCTTCATTTTTTAATATTTTTCATTGGGCATATGATTCAAAATATACTGATGTGATAAGGATTTATGTTTCACTCTTATTTTAATATGTATTGTCTATCCTTGAATTAATGTTAATAAAATTATGCAATTTTTTTAAATGAAAAATGGGTTCTAATTTTTATTTAGTGAGGAAATTGTTTCTTACAATTTACTATTTATATTAAATGTTTTCAATTTTTTTTTTCTATTTTCAAATGTTTTAATGCAATTATTAACCAACATTTCAATTATATAAAAAAATGAATGCAATATTATTGTAGTTAGCTGTGTGTTGTTATTATGATAATTTATGAAATTGTGAAAGTATTATTATTTCAAACACCCATAGCTTTAATAGAATTTCATTTTGTAATGACTGATAAATTCATTAAACCATACTTTATATTTTTTCATTGTTCCTTTCAACAAAAATTACATTCATTAATATTTTTTAAAAATTATTATTTCAAATGTTTTTTTTTCAAAATGAAAAGGATATTTTCCTCATGATAGATAGTCGTAATTTGTTAATGTGATTTGTCTTCAATTATAACAATATTTGATATTACCATTTTTTTAATGGGTATTTTTTCTAATGATATCATCCTTACTCATTCTCAATATGAATTGTTATGATGATGTGGATATTTTTAAGAAACCCCTTTTCATTCCATGTTTTATGTAATAATGATATGATGAATATATAATGACAGTTTGAGAAGAAATGTATGGCTTCCACTATGTGATGTGTGGAATTAGAATTATATATACATTTAAATAATTGCGTAGGTCATTATATATCATTATATAATTATGTTAAATGATTTTAAATGATCAATCTACTATAAAAAATTTGTAGGGATTCAATATCCATTATTGGAAATATAATAGGATTCCTGATCCAATATAGGATACAAGTGGTGATTCTTGATCCATTATGATATATGAATCTAGTGTTGATGTCTTATCCAATACAATTTTATTGTATTGGTAGGTAAACATGAGATATAAAATAGTTTCTAATGAAATTATGATTCCACAATTTTATTAATTGTTTTTATGATAAGGAATGATTAATGTGGTTCTTTATTGATTTATAATGAATTATTATAGTTATGATTCATTTTTATTTGAATGTTAATGTTCTACACTTTGATTCCATATTATGATCTCTGATATATTGGATATAAATATTTAATGTTTTCATATCAAAAAAATTATATTTGTATTTATTTAATGTTTATATACCATAATTGATTGATATCACTCATGTTTAACCTTACTATGAATCTGATCATACACTTTATTATATTTCATTTCCCCAGTTTATAACGAATGGTCTTATGAAGGATATGCAGAAAATGTTCAAAAGTGAGGTTAATGATATCACACAGGTTTAAGTGAAAATAATTATAAATTGGTTATTTATCTAGAGGATGAGGACATAAAACCTTAGCATTTTTGGCCAAAATTATTATAACATGATAAAAAAATTAATCTAATTATTTTTAATATTTATGTATAAAATAATTTCATTTCTATTTTTTTTAAAAGAGAAGGGTTCAGTTAATCATTACAGATTATAATTTTAAGAATTTTGATAATACCTTGGTGGTATGAATAAATATATTACAACATCAAAAAATTATGGTAGCATAAAATTTATTTGTATTATAAGAAATATATCATCATATGGATGATACCAGTAGACTTGGTTTTGGAAAAGATGAATCAAGGTGTAACGACCCTGAAATGTGTTGGATGAGTATAAGTCAACTTTCATTCTGATTCAATGTGAATGTGTCCTTACAAAAAACCATGTTTTACATTCATGAGTGATATTAATGGGTGAAATATCATTTCTCATATGAAACAATATTAAGTATTAGGTTTGATGATAACAAATGATAATATATATTAATCCCAAAGTACCCTATATTGAAAATAATTTGTATCGATTTAGTAATCCTATGAATGATTTTTCATCAATACATGTTTTACAATTATGTATTTTGTGTCTCAGACTATACATTTTAGTTTTATTAAATAGATAAAACATGGTGGATTCATGTTTTAATTTGATTTCTTGTACAGTTGAATTACTATCCTCATGGGAATGAAAATTCAATGGGAGTTACAAAACAACAATTTGACTATTCGTAATTAAAAATCTATTTTTTTCATTAACAATCTCCACATGGGAGAGTATCCCAAAAAAATAATAAGAGATTAATTTATTTTCCCAAATACCAATGATATAATAAGATTAATCTTTCAACATTTTTATAATATGGGAAGATGAACAAAATGTAATGTTTAAAGGGAAAATAATTATATTTTCATTAAGGAAATAATGTGTATATAGAATGTACTTTATAAGGAAAATATTAGAATTTAATGGAGGGAAATGATGTTCATATTGTGGTTACATGTTTTGTATAATTTCATATGTATAGGTAATATGGGAATTATATGAGTCGATCCCCTAATCCAAGGATAACATCTTAGACAATGGAGGGGTATGTACTATGTGAATCATTTATGTTGAATGGATAATGTGATTATGTTTTAGTATTTAATAATATTGTTATAGAAGTGTTTTACCAATAATATTATATTTATAAAATACTTTATAATTACAATCAATTTTTATCCAATGTTTTTCATAAATAATTTCCATGAAAATGTAAAATGGAAACCTAGAAATGTGATTTAGTTATAAGGTGATATTTTGGGACCACACATGATTATGGGATAGATATACCTTACAATTTAATATATTTTTTAGATAGAAATTAATTTTAGATTTAAAGAGAAGGTGATCTAAATTGGAAAGTATTTATGACCTTATAATTGATTTGTTATTGGATGATAATGTCAATTTTGTTATATTTTTTATAGTTTAATAATTTTTTAATTTATGGAGAATATTTTAATGTTTTTAATAATTTATGTTTTATTAGGATCTAAATTATTTTTGGAAGGGTTATCAGTGTATTTAAGTTCAATATTTATTCCTGGAATCATATGTTTTAATATGATAAATTATGTTATAATTATTTTAGTTTCTAGAAATATTCTAATGATATTCTTTGGGAAAAAATATATGATCAAATCAATAAGAGTTTGTGGGTTTGAATTTGATCAGACATATTTGGGAGGAATATTAATGGTAATAATTTTTATAATGCCTTTTTTTGTACATTACATGTTACTATTTATATTTTTATGGATTAATGTATTTTTTATCCATCTCGGGAAAAATTATATCTCCATTAGTTTTGGTGAACTGTAGTTGGATGGAGAAATAACTAATGGATCTTATCATTTTAAAAATATTTATTTTAATTATTCATGGATAATAAATTCAACGTGAATATCCACATCCTGGATGAATATATGATATAAAAATTGAAATAAATCATGTATTATTTTATTCTCATTTATTCTATAATTATGGTAAAATAATTCCCCATCATTGGGAATATGATATTTAAGAAAAAAAATTCTTGTAATAAATTAATTTTGAATGAAGTAATTTTCTATTAAATCCCAACCTACATTATGTTTTCGATGTTTTAAATCTCTCTTTACCATTTTCACAATCACTCTTTATTAGTTATTGGAATTACATTTTTTCCATTCATTTATATATTTTGACATCTGACAAATTTTATAATTAAGATGGATCTGGATTTTGTATTGTCTCTTGTAACCATTATGTTTATCACCTCCCCTTTTGAAAGGGACATTTTATTAACCCCTTTTTCAATTTTTTTCCAACCATGGTATTTTAATATTTCTAACACATGATTAATGTGTAAATGTTACAATTTAAGGGAAAAAATTTATTAATAATGGAGATTGTAAAACCCTGATATTTTAATAAGACACTATGATATATTTAGATGCATTCGACATCAATATAAAATAATCTATGATACCTTTATGGAAATTAATAATTATAATGAATTATAAACAATTATAAATTATGAGGTTTGAATTTGTAACAAGATGAAGTAGAATAAAAGTAGTGTAATTAACTTGTATGTAAAATACCAAAAAACATAAAATCAATATCGCATGGTTCTCTATGAAACTAAAATAATTGAAAGAATAATAGAATCAATTAAAAGAATTTGGAATAAAATAAACATGTGGAAAGGGAATTCAGTGCATAAATTGTAGTGAATAAACTATGTCTATATATATATAATTGTAATATGGATATAATATATATGTTTATGTGATAAATCCCCATTATATAAAAATATTTTTCAATAAGATAGACATATAATGTTTATATTTATATTTAATTTTATTGTAAATGTTGATAAAATTGTTCAGAGGAAAAATAAATACTTTCAATAAAATTCTTAATGATTATAATGCATTTTAGACATAATATTTAAAATTTACCACAATGTATAAATTAATTAATGAAAATAAATAGATTTTATCTTAAATCAAAAAAATAAATTCCTTTTATAATGGTTAATAGTTAGGAATTGATTATTAATTCATTTTATGCAGGGAAATTATATTTTCATAGATAAATGTTTTTCATTTCAATTTTTTAATATATATTAATGGATGTAAAAATTAGTTTCAAAAATTATTTGAAAAACATAGCCTCATTTTGTATATCGTCAAATGAAAATCTACTAATAGTTTTAACATTTGTTTTCTATAAAATGACTTATTTTAACATAAATTTTCAAAAATTATTTTTTTATTGAAAATAAATTTATTTTCTTAAATTTCATTATTTTTATTTCATTCAAATCAATAGATTGTCTGAATTTCGAATAAATTACTTTTTTATACAAAAAATAGAATATTTATAGATTCAAATTTTAGTTCATTTTATGTTTTTATAATAAATTAATTTCAAACACTAATAGAAACTAAATTCTAAACAATTTTATCCATATTTAAAATAATGACTTCCATTTTATATGTTATCACCATATTTTGTTTATCATGAATAGTAACCATATCAATTTTGTATTCCCATGGCACATGTAAACTGGGTTAATTAAGGATAAAACTAATGTTATAAGCATTCCAACTGTTTAAATAAAATTATTTTAATTTAATAAAGTAGTATAGTATTATATAATAATAAAAACATTCAAATATGAAATATTTTTATCTAAAAATGATTCTTAAATTTAAATTTTTAATATAAAATATTAATTCAAAAAAGTGACTTTTTATGTTTAGTATCTGTGATTTTTTAAACAAAATAAAAACAAATTATGTATGATAATAATTTTTTTGAAATATTATTTAATATATTATATAATTTTATTTTATGTTTAATTTTGTGGTGATGAAATAATTATATTAAATTATTAAGAAACACCCACACATTGATTGTGGAAGTAGTTGAAAAATCAATTAAATATCTTTTAAAACAACAAAATATATATTTTATAAGTTAGTTATTGTATATGACATATATTATAGAAAAAAATGATTATTATTTATTGTTAATCATTTTTTTATAGTATATTACAATCATAGGGAAATTAATAACTAATTCATTGAATAATTTCAAAAATGACATTGATGGTATTTGATTTTAAATTGAGTTTTTATTAAAATGTTTCAAAATTATAAAAATATTTATAGAAAACTATTTTGATGATATATCATCTAAAATTTCATATATTTGTCATTTATGAGAATATAATTATCTTATATATAAAATTACATCCCCTTAGTAATAAAAAAGTCATTATCATAGTTAATGATGCAATTGGATGACCAAGGGTATAAAAAAATATAATTTGTAAATTTATATCTAAGAATTTTGACTTTATTGGGTGGTTATATTATGACAACAACCTCATTATATTCCTAATTCATTTCATTTATTGAACCATCTTACAGGATTTAAAAACATATTGTATTATAATATTTCATGTATTTCCCAAAAATTTCATTAATGATAATTTATGATAAACAATAACTTATTAAATGAATTAAAATTAATAAAAACACTAACATGACCCAAATTAATGGGATATTTTTTTAAAATATAAAATATTGTAAATTTATGGGTCACATTTCCATTAATAATAAATTTCATGACTCGTACGGTGTTAAAAACATTGCTATGATATTAATTGTCAAAAAAATTGTGGGGGATAAAAACAAGTATATAAGGGTTTAAAATAACCATAACATGTTAAAATAATTTTTAATGGTACTATTTATATTAATAGAAAGATTATATTTTAATTTTATGAATTATTATCCATTTTTTCAATGATAAAATTTTTATATTAATTTAATACTTTATATAATTCCATGAGTAGACATCCCCTCAATTATAAAAGTGCATATCATTCCATTTATTAAACAAATTTTTTTATCTTTATATGTTTTACATTCCCTACTATAGTTCCATTCAATATTCCTTACGCATATGGTCAGGACCTGACCCAACGGAGCTTGAGCCGTGACTCCCCAAGCCCTCCTCTAATAGGCCAGGGGCTGGAATCCAGCATTGAGTAGGCTATCACAAACATGGGAGGCAATAGCCTAAGATACATACACACACACACACACACACACACACACACACACACACACAAACACACAAACACACACACGTATACACCTCCATGAAACAATGCAGAGATATATATAAAAACTAGAATGAATAATGCATGCATACATCTATCCCAAACCATAAGTACAACAAAAGTTCAAAAAAGAAAAATAGGGCCCACCAAAATAAAACTGCAAAACGTCCAACCTTCTAGGGAGGAGAGCATCGCAATCAAAAGGACCCACTAGTAAGCTCCTCGGCACAGCTCTGGAAAGACTCCACAGTAAGAACTGCTCACTCATCACTGCCTGCTCTGGGTCCTCCTGGGGCTCCGTCGTAGGGCATGTGGTCATCAAAAGACAAAAACACGTGTGGGCCAAGCCCATGCATGGGTGAGTATAAAAATACTCAGTAGGAGTTCCAAAAACCAAAAACAAAAGATATAAACTGAAAGGCATCAGTCCGCTCATCCTAGCCAGACAGAACCCAGATGAGAGAGAAACTCCATCTCGTGACCATCCTCATCTAAACACAACTAGTTAGCTCAATCCAAGAGTATGCTATTACATAAACCTTGAACATTCAGATATACTCAGCTCACACCCCAAGCCACATGAGGTACTGACCTCAACACCAGCAATGGTTCACAACCAGAAGAGAACACTCCACATTCACGATTATCCGAGATGACACTCGTCCGAGAGATACACTCCATCGGGTCCCACATAAACATCACAGATGCTCACCTGAGAGATCACGCTCCATGGATATCGTCACTGTGGAAACCACACAGAAACAACATAAACACCAAACTACTCAGATAGGGGATCGCTCCTAGGGTCTACTATCGGATACCAGAACCCACACCCATATACAAAGATCTCACAGATAGGGGATCACTCCGAGGGTTTTTCGGGTGGATACAAAAACTCGATCTAGCATTCCTAGATCTCACAGATAGAGGATCACTCCCAGGATCCTCTAGGGGATAGCTCAACCTGATCTGGCATGCCATAGAATCACATCCCTCAGATATAGGATCATCGTCCAGCAAGGTGGTCACGATGATACCGAAACCCCATCTATTATAACTTTCTTAGTAGGGAATTAAACCAATGATGCACAAAACCTACCGAAACCACACGCTGAGTAGCGGAAAGTATAACCCATGATTCTACAACCTTGCTATATACCACATGCTGAGTAGGGGATCATATACCCGATGATGCCACAATCCTACTGAGCATCGACAATCCGTAGGGGATCATATTGTCGAAGATGCCACAACTCTTGCAAGGTTTAACCAGCTAGATAGGGGATCACAGCTCATGGATAAGTGGCCACAGGGATACCAAGAACCCGATCTAGGGTAGATAATCTAGAGAATCCCACCATGAGCGCACAAGAGGGATGCCACAACTCTAACAAATTTGAGACCCTATGGAGGGGATCAAAAATTCGTACCACGCTTGTGATGCCATATGAAACCTCATTGGAGTGAACCAAGAGAGTACCCTCAACCACTATTGGTCCAAACGTCGCAAACCCAAGTGACACAAAACATCACCACCCTACATACAACTTCGGCCGATCCCAAGGCCACCATCACTGTCTATGCGGAAAAACATGTAGGATAGGCTATTTACTCACCCCAAAAGGCCAACCGGTGAACAAGGTACTATTCACTATAGCCTTCTCATGCGAGGCCCACACCATGATCCCAAAACACATCAAGCGGATCACACCATTGCGATCCCCTCAGAAAAACCCACAAGATCAACTACTCGATCCTCCAATATAGACACCTTATGAAAAAGGTACTATTCACCGTAGCTATCCCGGATGGGGCCCATACCACAATTCCGAAACTCATCAATCAGATCAACCCATTGTGATCCCCTAGGAAAAACACACAGGATCGATTATTCGACCGTCCAAAACAGACACTTGGTGGAAATGTCACATTTCTCCGTAAACATCGGAACCTGGACTTGTGGGGCCCACACCATGTTTTCGGTCCTAATACCTGAAAAAATATCTTGAAATGACTGTCGTACCATCAGGGTCAGAATGCCACTGACGGCACGTCATTTTGACACTCCATGCAGGAGCTATGTTGGGTCGAATCTAAATAATAATAAAGTATAATAATAATTTAAATGTTTCGTAGCCCCTGACCATGAACCAACTCATAAAATTCCCAAATAATCTCAAGAGGTCTGTCTCGACGCATGATTTGTGTCACTGCAAACGGCTCGCAAATCGGAGTTACGGTTTGCGAGTTATGCGGGTTTAAAGAACCCCATGAAAAATTCTGGCTGGAACACCTTCTGCCTCGCCAAAAAACCACAGCACCACTGTCGGAATCCGCCGCTCCACTGCCCTGCTTCACTGGATTCTACTGTGGCTACTGCCCTCACCATTGGAAAACAAGGGGTTTTCACGGGAGAACTTCCGGGATCCACCGGGAGCACCCTGGTGCTCCCAATTCAGATCTGAAACAAGTTTCGAAATGCTTGGGAACCGAACTACACAACCCTTGTGAAAATTTGAAGAAAAAACACATAAAGAAGATCCAGAACTTTAAAACTCAAATCGCCTACCTTTTGGAGGAACGCAGATTCTTTGAACGCTATGATGCTTTGATGCACGATGGGAGACCATTCGCCGTGAAGATCTAAGACCGACAACACTTGTTTTGCTCGATTTGGAGGATCACCAGTGTAGAATGGAGGAAGGGGGATAGGGGGTTCGTTTGTGTGTAAAAGGAGGGGGAGGGGGAATTGATATTTATATCCTTTTTTTAAACCAATTAAATCTACCCACACCCCGCCCTAGACCGAACCTCCTGGCACAGAGAAGATAATGTCACCCCTAGGGTAAGCGCTACATTCTGAACGCAACGACGTACTCAGAATTGTGATATAAGACTCCATTCATGAGTCATTCGAGCCAACACAAATAATAAACATTTCCATTTATTAATGAAAACGCCCCTATTAGCTTTTTAACAGCAGGTTCGTGCCGGAAAAGTTTACACCCCAACTAGGGTAAACGGCGTGCTTCGGACGCAATTGTGCCCTCAGATTCATGTTTTGAGCTACCATTTATTTCATAACACAACACCGCCACGTGAATAGTAAAAAATACTTAATATTTTTATAAAATTCATTTCGGGCACCCCGAACCACAGAATCGAATGCTGTGATCGCGCCTCTCTCTGTAATTCTTCATTGGAATATTCTAATGTCTGAAATAGCCAAAACCCGAGTCGTTACATTCTACCAACCTTATAAATTTTCTTCCCCAGAAATCCATAAGCATAAGGAATGAAACAGGACTCTCAACTGGGACTCCCATGACAGTGAGTTCTCCAACAAAAACCCCTACTTGAACACATAAGTCAGAGGGATTCATCCAACTCACCTCAACACTATTGGCTTAGGGAAGCACTGACTCACCCACATGTTTTTGACCGCGTCACAAAAACACGTCTTGGTGTGGGAAGGATCCCTCATCCTCATGAAATCGAGGCACAAATAACAACATCCACACAGGGTCGTACCAACACACTTAACAAATCTCAATAAAGAAACAGAAAATGAAGACTACCACTAAACAGTGCCAATCAAAACTACTAGAGAAGTAGAAAGGAAATAGAGCGTACCTCCATCCACCCATAGAGCCTCTATGTCAACAACATCTCAGGCATGCAGATATCCTCGCCCTTGACCTCCAGTTCCCTAAGCATGGTGTGGACCATCTGGGGTGGTGGTCGTGGCATCCGATACCACCTACCAACTCTTCCCACTGCACCAGATCCGTCGCCACGTTTGTCGCCCAACAGACCTCCAAACTCAAGATGATGTGATAGCCAAGGCGGTCTATCGACCGACTCCCTCTCAGTAGCTTAAATGGTCGGATGATGTCTAGAAATATTTCCTCGACCATCATAAGCGTAACACTGCCTCTCCTATAGCTGACCAAAACAGGCCTAAGAGCCCAGAGCCTTAGATCCTCCATCCCAGGGTCACCTCCTGAAATGTCGCATACGTCTGGGCCAGTAAGTCCTTCGTCGGCTACTAGATGCTGATCAGACTGAAAAAGCCATAGCTCTCATGTGCCCAACACTATAAGGTGAGATCAGCTCAGCCAGAATGCTCTCCACCACTAGGGCCCACTCCAACACTCTAGCATAGGTGGGCAGGAACAAGGAAACCACACTTGCTCAGATGTCCCTGAGTAGGCCATGCTCGAAGTTCCAAGCCCTAAAGAACAGGTCCCGAATCATTTACAGGGAGTAGTGAGACAGGTCTATAAACCACACTGAGTACTCCAACACAGTCATTCCCTCCTGATGAAGCTACAAAAGCTCCTAATTCTACACTGAACTCAGTGTCACCGGTTAAAACTCTTCCCTAAAGAGTCACTCAAACTCTGCCCATGTGAGAATCTCTTCATCGTGGAACTGTGTCCCCAAACTACATCATCGCCTAGCTGAACCATGCATAAGGCTCTCCACTAGACCACCATTTGATCTGTAGGCATCCTCACTAGGCGGAAAACACGGGTGACTGCTTCGAGCTAGTCGTCAGCTACCTGAGGGTCTGGATCACCCCGTAACCTCAGAGGTCGCTGCCTCGGGAACTCGTGCAATGCACTCAGCCTGTGTGAAACTTCATCTTGTACTCCCGGCACAACCAGTTGCCCGACAGGTGGTGGCTCAACTAGAAAACCACCTGGAGGTGAATCCTCAAAACCTACGCCCTGGTCCACAGCCTTTATAAAGGGAGGATCATCACCACAATGCATCTGCGGAACCCTCAATTGTTATCATCGTGGAGGAATCCAGACTCAAGAAGTACAAGACAAAAACCCACAACCTAGTCCTATATGATGCATGTCCCATTATTTCCCTTCGACTAGTGTATAAACTTCCCAAGTCGAAAGCCAGGTTGTCAGAGTCCTGGTGAATAGATACGCCTGCCATTTCACTAACACAAGAGTCCCTGGTCTGAAAGTCGAACTCGAAACACCTTTACACTACCACTATGAAACCAAACCAAACTCAAAGATAGAGTAGATACGCTCTAAGATCCCAATGGTGGAACCTCATTTGGTACCACTTTTTCATGACCCGACCCAATGGGGCTCGATCCGTGACTCCCCAAAGCCGCCTCCAAACGGCTTGGGATAGGCGTCCAACACCGAGTAGGTTTTCACACACATGGGAGGAATTTGGCTAAGGTAACTATTAACACACACCCTCATACACCTCCATGCAACAGTGTAGAGAAATATATAAAAACTAGAAAGAAAAATGCATGCATACATATATCTCCAACCAGAGTAGAGAAAAAGTACAAAAGGGAAAAACATGGCCCACCAAAAGAAAACTGCAAAAACGTCCAACCTGCTCAGGAGAAGAGGATCACTGTCAAAAGTACATACTGGTATGCTCCTCAGCACAGCTCCAGTAAGACTCCATGGCCAGACCCACTTACTCAACTCTTCCTGGTCTGGGTCCTCCTAGGACTCCATCGTAAGGCTTGTGGCCTGCACAAGACAGAAACACTTGGGGGGCAAAGCCCATGTAGGGGTGAGTATAAAAATACTCAGTAGGAACCCCAAAAACAAAAAACAGAAGAGAGCAACTGAAATGCATTGGTATGATCATCCCAGCCAGAGGGAACCTAGATGAGAAAGAAACTCCATCTCGTGACCATACTCGGCTGAACACAACTAGTCAGCTCAATCCAGGATTATTCCTGTACATACACCATGAACATCCAGATATACTCATCTCATGTCCTAAGCCACATGAGGTACCAACCACATAACCAGCAACAATTCACAACTAGGAGATCACACTCCATGATCACGGTCATCCCATATGACACTCATCCAAAAGATACACTCCATCGGGTCCCACACAAACATCGTAGATGCTCACCCGAGAGATCACACTCCTCGGATATCATTATTGAGGAAACCTCGCAGAAACAACATACACACCAGACTCACCAGAAATTTGGAGCACTATAGGGTCATATAGGGGATACCAGAACCCACAATGGTATATGATGATCACACGGATAGGGGATCACTCCTACTGTCTGTTGAGGGGATACCACAACCCGATCTGGGATTCGTTGATCTCACAGGTAGGGGATGACTCCCAGGATCCGCTGGCGGATACCACAACCAGATCTAGAACTCCACAAAACCACATCACTCAGATAGAGGATCGTCTCCCATCAAGGTGGCCATGACGATGCTGAACCCCCATCTGTTATAACTCTCTTATTAGGGGATCGAATCGACGATGCACAAACCCTACCAAAACCACGTGCTGAGTAGGGGATCGTATAAGTAATGATGCTGCAACCCTACTATAACCACATACTAAGTTGGGGATCATATACCTGACGATGCCATAACCCTACTGAGCATGGACCAATGCTTAGGGGATCATATTCCTGAAGATTCCACAAAGCCTACGAGGGTTAACCTGCTAGATATGGGATTGCTCCCCGTGGATAAGCGGTCACAGTGATATCAAGAACCCGATCTTGGGTAGCGAAGCTAGAGGATCCCACCTTGGGGCCACTGGAGGGATGCCATAACTCTAACAGATTAGATATCCTATCAAGGGGATCACAAACACATACCATGATTGTGATGCCACATAAACCTTCATTGGAGCGAACCAAGAGAGTACCCTCAACAACTACTTTTCCAAATGTCAAAAACCCAAGATACCCACAACATCGCAACACTACACACCTCCTAGGCCGATATTGAGGCCACCATCACAGTCTACATGGAATGACACACATGATAGGCTATTTCTCGCTCGAAATGGCCAACCGTGGAACATGGGACTATTCACCGATGCCTACCCGTGTGGGGCCCACACCACGATCCTGAAACAGATCAAGTGGATCACACCATTGCGATCCCCTGAAAAAATCCCATGAGATCGACTACTCGACCATCCAAAATGGACACCTAGAGAAAATGGTACTATTCTCCAAAGCCAGCCCGGGTAAGGCCCACACCACAATCCTGAAACTCGTCAAGCAGATCACCCAATTGTGATCCCCTTGGAAAAACACACGAGATTGAAAAATCGATCATCCAAAACAGACACATAGGGGAAAAGTCACATTTCTCCGTAAATTCCGGATCCCGGCCTAATGGGGCCCACTGTAACACCCCATGATTTGATAGTATGTTGTTTCATCAAAGTAATGGAATAACTTGCACTACACGCAACACTGAGTTCATGTGCATCACGACTTACCAAACTAGCCGTTAAAAACCGGTTATGAATAGTATTTACTAAACTTTCAACATTATATAATCCTTATAATTTTACAATCCATATTATGAGTTTCTTAAATATAATGTACGAACACATTCATTTTTTTAGATAAAAGAATTATTTTTCAAAAAATGAAATTTTTGCGCCTTTTAATGGAGAACACTTTTTGAATCCAATATTTGAAACTTTTATAAATTCAATTTGACGAAATAAACTTCTTCTTTAGAATTTGGACATATGAATTTAGTTTCAATAAATTTTTGTTATTTTTCTGATAAATTTCATATTTGGGTGAATATTGAAAAATACTCTATTTTTACTGAAAATAACTTTTTTAATCAAAATAATTTATAGTTTTGAAATATAAATTTTAATGTTTTGGAAGTATAATTTGATTATTTTTTTACCCTTAAATCCAATTTTGGTTATTGAATTTAATTTCACATTGAAATTATACATAAACAATTGTCAATCTTTTGATAGTTATTGTTTCACACAAACACGATATTTGTTTTGACAATGAAAATTAATTTAAAATGATTAAATTCAATTTTTATGATTTTAATTTGGTAAAATAGACTTTATTTTTGGATTCGGAATGTCAAAATTAGCTTAGGGTGAATTTTTGGTATTTTTTTGAAAACATTCAATTTTTGATGAATAGTGAAAAAATGAGTTATAGTTCAAAACCAAATTTTTATTTAAATAATTATTGATTTAAATTTATTTTAGGTAAAAATATATACATAATACCTATATAAGTTCAATTTAATTCATTGAAGTTAGTTTATAGTAATTTTAGATATATGCAAATTTTATTGAACTTTTCACCGTCTTTTATCCATCTCCTAGGAGAATTTGCCAATTCATATAAAAATTAATTTTACCAATTTTATTTGTTGAATTTCAAAAATCTGAGGGAAATGTTTAATATCAATGAGTTAAATGTGTTTCAATAAGATAAAAATATTATTTGGTGAATAGTACCTTTTTACTTTTATTTACCATGGTTAAAAGTAAATAATGTAATTAATGGTAAAAATGATACTAATATTACCCTAACACATGTCCGAATTCTATTAGAAAAGTTTATATCGACCTAATAAAACCTTATGAAAAAAATATTATCATTTAGTTCTAATTTTATTTGATTTGGACTTTTATAATTATTTAAATCAAAGATGAGTTAAACGAGTTAAAATCAAAGTTTAATAACTAAAACATTTTTAATATAGGGTTATACATAAATTAAATTTGATTATAAATATTAATTAGAAATATAATAATATTTCCTACATAATTGTATTTTATTTATAATTTTTATACATTAAATAATTTAATTTAATTATGACACAATGGTGAGGCAGTAATTACAATATTAATGAAAGATTAAGATAATTGATATTATAAATTCCCAAATAAATGTAATTTGAGAATTTTTATGAATTAAAATAAATTTTTAGGTTAATATAACCTATTGGTATTGGTTATATGAATTTTTTGTAATTAATAATGCTGTTATTAATTTATCAAAAACAAAATACCCAATAGTGTCAAAATTGACATAAAAGAGTATTTAAAAAAAATATTATATTATTAATTGATATTATATTCTTAAAAATCTATGGTTCTGCAAAAAGACTTATATCATGATATTTGTTTCATTAATAGAAAATCTGGGGGTCAATTGGAAGTTTATAGTATGTTTGTTAACTGTATAATATAAAAATACAAAGAGACATGGTAAATGTCAAACTAATTAAGTATGAGTTAAAACTAAATGATAAGGTTAATAAGTGACCCAAAACCTGTCCAAAACCTATTGGTTGAGTGCATTTTTACCCATAACCATCTTTTCCTTTAAATAAATCAATTTTGAGCCATTATAAAACGAATATGAATTTATTATAAAATAATATTTTATGTTTTTTCTAAGGTGCCCCTCACCCCTCTTATAAAAGTGCACTCTCCCTTCTCTCTAATTCACCCCTTCAAAGCGTTTTGGCTCTGCCAAACCCTGCCCAAATATTCCTTAAAATTCCCTCACTTTAACCTAGAGGTCTTTGTTTGATCATAAATCTAACTTAAGGATCCCTTTTGATCAAATAAAAAGGAAGAACCCGAAGAAGAGGTAATGTTTTTACCACCCTCTTTCAAGTTTCTTTCTTCTTACACTTCTTATTTCACTGATATTTCCATTCTAAAATAATAAATCTAGTATCTTATATATAATTTTATGTTATTATAAATATGTTACAACCATATTTAGTATTTTATCCATCCTTTTAATGACATGTCACCATACATGCGTACGTATGGCTTACCATCTCCACATCGTGGTGTAATTGTTATTCAAAATATTATTATTTGGATGGGTACGATAATGATGTGTAATTGAAGTAAATAATAAATATAAAAATATAATTATTATTTATATATATAAACCATCAAATTATATATGATTTTAATATCAAAATATCGATATTGTCCCTCATGTGTACGTACGGACTACCGTCTCCACAAACGTGATGAGATTCATTACCCATCGTATCCATTCAAGACTAATTATCATTTGATGATTAAAAGTAAATTTTAATAACATTATATTATTCTGGATATGAATAATATGCAACCTATCCATAAAACACCTGGACTACGTAAAAATCATATAATGGAAAAGACATCAGTTAACACCCGAAACAACGATAATACTATGATATTATTAACAAATCAAAATTATAAGATAATATATGATATCAAATTTATGTATATGATTATTTTATAATTTAATAACAATTATTTAACTATTATACAGGATTTTAACCTACCCTCTACCAAGGAAAAGTACAAGGTAAGGGTTTATTTCACAATCTTTTCATTTTTTGAGGTTTTTTATCCCTAATTATCTACTGGGACCTCTTTATCATCCACATCCATGTTTCATAAAAATTTATTTAAAAACATTCTTACTATTTTACAGGATATGGGTTAATGTCATTTATACCCTTGTTTGAGTTTTTATAAGAAGTTTATAAAGGAATCTTTCCGTCTTTTTCCAAACAAGGTCATTTTTAACCTTTTCAACAGAATTAAGTTAAGAATTTCTTTTTTTAACTTATACGTCGGGTGTGGAAATATTCTACCGTTATAAAATCCTCAAAGATTCCCTTAAAATCTTATAAGTATATTTTGAAAGTAAATGTTTAATTTTATAATTATGTGACATGTAAATTATTTGAAAATGAATATTTTAAGAATTTGTGAAAGGTACTCTTTATCAAGTTCAGAATTTTAATTGTTTTAATGATTTATCTTTCTAGATCATTTTAATTAATGACCATGTTTTCAAAATGATATTAAGGATTTATTTATATTGACATGAATTTTTTGAAATGATATTTATTTTTAAAAGTTTCGAACTGGTATGGGACACTTTGATTCAAAAATCTCTTTTAAATTACTTCTTTAATAAATGAGTGACTTTTAAATGATTTCAAAAAAGAGATATTTCTCTCAAATAGTATTGATTTCATCTATGTAAACATCCTTTGATGGATTTCAAGCTTATTTGAAGTTGATTTATTATGATACATAACATACATATTGTATTGAAGGTTTTGTGATATGTTTGACTGTGGATGTGTTATTTTTATACCATTCACGGTCTATGGAGAAAGTATTGACATTTTTTATGCTAGTTTTAATATGGATGATTATGTTATGTTTAATTCTTTTCATATGAGGAAGGAATTGGACTTAGTAAGTGATGGGTGGAGACCTCTATATCTCCTCAATGCATCGGTAGGTCTCATGAGACTAACTAGTGTCTTGGCACAAGGCCTTGACAAAATCTTATTTGTAGTCTTGGAAGAAGGATTTGACTATGTTGTAATGATAGCCTTCCATTATGATTTCCATCATAATGAATGTGGTTATTGATATTTATAGTGACTATTCAACTAGTATAATATTCATGCGAATAAGTAAATGGCATTATTTCATTTTATCTTTACAATATTATGCTGAAGTTCAAGTTTAAAAGGCCTTTTTTATTTATACATTGACTTAAAGGTTTATGTTTATTTATGAATGTTTCCGCTATATTATTATCGTTACTGAGCATCTGAGATCACCCCTTTTAATGTTTTAATTTTTCCCTGGATGTGAAGAAGTATTTTATAAATGACTTGCAGGGATGGTATGAGGGGATATGAAGACAAGATGTTGTTGTAGTTTTTTTTACTTTATGATGTAATGTAAGACTTATAGAATTTATCTAGTGTTTCCAAGGCTACTAAACTAATAGTTCGTTCGAGACTTGTTCTTTTGTGATCATGCAAATATTATGTAATAATGCACCACCTCTGGGTAACTAGGGTTGGGGAGTTATAGTTGGTATCAATGGAAGTTTAGTATATACACTGGAATCTATATTTAGATAAACTCTGATTAGAGCACATAGCCTTAAGATAGAATTTGAGGATTAGTATATAATAAATTCATAAAATTTTGGTATTGTCGTAACTTTGTGTTTTTTACGAGCAATACATCCCTGTCTGGATACAAGCAGGTAGAGGCATCTCTGGTATAAATGTACCTAGGGTTAAAACCTGAAAACACCACTTTGAGCTAGACTCAATCGGGAACTAGTGCACGACAATGGGCCTTGCTTAACTCTTGGTTACAACACTCCTGGGGGATATGCTTAGGATAATTGTAATTTTCTTTAGAAACCATTATGAAGGGTTTATGAGTATATACATCTTCAAAAAAACATATTTATTATTATGGATTATATCCATAAACTCTTCAATTTACGGTAGGTATTTTACAAGTTTGGAATTATTCATTGAAATTCATAAACTGACCTAGTGTATGCCATCGTATAGAAATGGCACCCAGTAGAAAGAATATGAACTCCAGCAATACATACTATACAAATAGTAAGTAGGATCATATCTTCCATGATATTAAGCCAACATTTAGAAGGGAAATAGTATCTCATGTTTTCTCAACATTTGATGAAATATTATCATGTGTTAATAAGATAAGTAAAAAATTATCTGAGTCTTATGGATTTGAAGGGAAAAAAGAGAAGAAAAACATGGAAGAGAGAAATATGGATAAAGGGAAAGGGGGGGAAAGAAGAATTTTCCCATATGTGATTACTGTGGGAAGAATCACCCTGGAACTTACATGACGGTAATGTGAGTTTATTATAAGTGTGGTGAAAAAGGACACCACCTATGTGACTGCAAGTGTAAGAAAAATGTTCCAAATGTACAATGCTTCATCTGTATGGAGTTGGGACACTACAGGAACCAATGTCTAATTCATAATTGTATGCCCCAGATGATGCTATTGTATAATAATCATGTTACGATACTACATCAGATAAAGAATAATGACTAGTGATATTATGTTGTTATTATAGGATTATTTAATTTTACTATTGTTTCGATAATATACTGGTTGTATGAATTATGGAAATAAATAAGGATTGTATTGCAGTACTATTTTATTGAGGATTTGAGATTATATGGTTCTAAAAAAGTTACATAATAGTGAGCTACACATTTTGTAAAATAAATGGTTGAAGGAAAGGTAATCCTTAATATGGTCCCAATAATGAGGTTGTGATTTTTGAATAAGAGATAGTTGATTTGAATAAATAATATTGGATGTTCTTGACTACCTTGAAATTGATTAATGATTTTTCATTGTTGGAGTTTAAAACATTTTTGGATAGAAGAAGTATATCCAGTATTCTATAAGGAATAAGGGATCATGAATTTAATCAATACGGTTTTATGGTAATTCAGGATATTGTAGTGTTTTAAAAGAATACATGTTGAAGGTATTCACATGTTGTTACATGGAAGAAAGTATCTTCATTGTGTTTACCTTCCATATAAATTTTGGACTGTGAGTTTGGATACAATTATTTTGGATAATTCTAGTTTGAGATTATTTTTGGATTTCCATAAAACGATAGCCCGGAGGTCGGGCGGCAACCCGGTGCGTCCTGCAAGGCCGCAAGACTTGAACCCGCAACCGAAGGGCGACAAGGGTGTATCACCTACCACTGGCCCACAAGATGTCCTGGATTAAATAATATAGTTATTTTTAAAAGGTCTGGTAGATGAATTAGAAATTCATTTTTTTTGGAACCCTATAAGAATAGGATAAATGGAATTTTATTAAGAGTAAGAGATGAATTTGTGGTAGAAATTAGTGAAACGATGGAACTATACATGTAATGTATATATATATATACACTTATTCTATGATGAAATTAATTCTTAAACATTAGGTAAGAGATCTTAAAACTAATAATTTGTTATCCTAATACCTTATGTTTTGTTGAACCAATGAAATTTTAAATAATCATAGATTGATGGATTTGAGGCCCTCAATTCTATAATTATTTGTGACTGATGACCTCAATCACTCCCTATAAATATTTGTGTTTTTCCTCCAATTATGTGTCTCTAATTTCCACTAATGTTCTCTTAATCGAGATCATAATTTGGTGGGGACCCTTTCATTTCTCTTTTCCTCTTTTTAAGACTAAATTCTATTAACCCAATTTCTGATGTGGGTTTTCCCACAAAGATATTTTCTATTTTAAACCTTTTATTTTCGAAGAAAAATTTCAAATTGAAAGGATTCTATTTATTGAAGGAGGGAAGAATGTAACACCCCAAGATTTCATAGCACGTTATTTCTTCAAAGTAATGCAATAACTTGCACTACACGAAACACTAAGTTCAAGCGCATCTTGACTTACCAATCTAGCCATTCAAAAGCAGTTATGAATAGTATTAACTGAATTTTCAACATTATATAATCTTTATAATTTTAAAATCCATATTATGAGTTTCATAGTCATAATGCAGGAAAACATTTATTTTTTTCAGATAAAAGAATTATTTTCTAAAAAATGATTTTTTGAGCCATTTAATGGAGAACCCTTTTTAAATCCAATATTTGAAACTATTATATATTCAATTTTACAGAATAAACTTCTTCGTAAGAATTCAAACATAAGAATTTAGTTTCAATAATTTTTTTTTTGTTTTTCTGATAAGTTTCATATTTCGGTGAATAGTGAAAATACTATATTTTAACTGAAAACAACATTTTTAATCACAATAATTTATAGTGATGAATTATACATTTTAATTTTTTGGAATTATAATTAGATTATATTTTTACCCTTTAAAACAATTTTGGTCATTGGAATTAATTTCACATGGAAATTATACATAAACAATTGTCAATCTTTTGATATTTATTGTTTCATAAAAAGATTATATTTGTTTTGACAATGAGAATTAATTTTAAATTAATAAATGATAATTATATGTTTTTAATTTTGTAAAATAGACTTCATTATTGGATTTGGAATGTCGAAATTATCTTAGGGTGAATTTTTGGTATTTTTCTGAAAACATTCAATTTTTGATGAATAGTGAAAAACACTAAATTATAGTTTAAGCACGAATTTTTCTTTAAATATTTATTTATTAAAATTTATTTTGGTTCAAAATAGATACATAATACCAGTATATGTTCAATTTATTTCATTGATGTCAGTTTATTGTAAATTTAGATATATAAAAATTTTGTTGAACTTTTCACCGTCTTTTACCCATCTCCTAGGAGAATTTTCAAATTCAAATAAAACATAATTTTACCTCTTCTGTGAGAAGAATATAAAAAATATGAGAGACACGGTTAATATCAAGGAGTAAAATTTGGTTCAATAAGATAAAAATAATTTTTGGTGTATAGTAACTTTTTAATTTTATTTACCACGGTTAAAGTTTAATAGGGTAATTAAGGGTAAAAAAGATATTAATATTAAACAAACTCATATCCTAAATAAATGAGACATGTGTATCTCGACCAAAAACAACCTTATGAATAAAATATTATCATTTAGGTCCACTTGGTTTAGATTTTGACATTTATTATTATATAATTCAAAGAAGAGTTAAAAGAGTTAAAATCAAAGTCTAAAAACTAAAACATTTTTAATATAGTTTTATACATAAGATAAATTAGATTATAAATATTAATTTGAAATATAAAAATCTATCCTACATAATTGTATTTTATTTATAATATTTAGACATTAAATAATTTAATTTATTTCTGACACAATGATGAGGCATTAATTACCGTATTAATGAAATATTAAGATAATTAATATTATAAATACCCAAATAAATGTAATTTTAGACTTTTTATGAATTAAAGTAATTTTATAGGTTAATATGACATATTAGGATTGTTTATATTAATTTCTTTTTGAAGTAATATTTCGGTTATGAATTTATCAAAAACAAAATACCCAATAGTGTCAAAATTGAAATAAAAGAGTTCTTAAAACAAATATTATATTAACAATTTATATTGTATTCTTAAAAATCTAAGATTCTACCAAAAGGATTATATAATTATAGTTGTATCATTAATTGACCACTAGGGGGTCTATTGGAAGTTTATAGTTAGTTTATTAACCATCTAATATTAAAATTCAAAGAGACATGGTAAATGTCAAACTAATTAACTAAGAGTTAAAACTACAGGATAAGGTTAATAAAGTGAAACAAACCTATCTAAAACCTATTGGTTGAGTGGATTTAGACCCATACACACCTTATCCTCGAAATAAATTAATTTGGTGCCGTTATAAACTGAATATAAATTTATTATAAAATAATATTTTATGTTTTTCCTAAGGTTCCCCTCATCCCTCTTATAAAAGTTCACTCACCCTTCTCTCTAATTCACACCTTCAAATCCTTTTCTCTCGGCCATAAACTGGCCAAATATTCTCTCAACTGCCCTCACTTAAACCTAGAAGCCTTATTTTGATCATAATTCCTTCATAAGGATCCCTTTTGATCTAATCAAAAGAAAGAACCCGAAAAAAGGGAATGTTTTCACCACCCTCTATAAAGTTCCTTTCTTCTTCCACATCTTCTTTCTTTGATATTTAAATTCTAAAATAATAACTCTTGTATCATATATATACTGTAATGTTATTATAAATATGGTACAACCATATTTAGTATTCTATCCAAAATTTGAATGACATGTCACCATATGTGTGTACGTACGGCTTACCGTTTCCAGGTCGTGGTGTAATTGTTATTGCAAATATTATTATTTGGATGTGTATGATAATGATGTGTAATTGAAGTAAATAATAAATATAACAATATAATGATTCTTTATATATATATATATATTCCATCCAATTATATATGATTTTAATATCAAAAGAATGATATTTTCGCTCGTGCGTACGTACGGACTACCGTCTCCACAAACGCGATGAGATTCATTCCCCATCGTATCCATTCAAGACTAATATCATTTGATCATTAAATGTAATTTTTAAGAACATTACATAATTCTAGAAATGAATAAGATACAACCTATCCATAACAAACATGGATTACATAACAAAACATATAAAGTAAAACAAATCTGTTAACACCTGGAACAACGATAATACTAAGATATTATTAACAAAGAAATATTAAAAGATCATATATGATATCATATTTATGTATATGATTATTGAATAATTTATTAACAATGATTTAACTATTTTACAAGAGTTTAACCTACCCTCGACCAAGTAAAAGTTCAAGGTAAGGGGATATTTCACAATCTCTTCATTATCCGATGTTGTTTATACGTAATTATCTACTAGGACCTCTTTATCATCCACATCCATGTTTCATAAAAATGTATTTCAAAACATTCATACTATTTTACAGAATATAGTTTATAGTCATTTATACCCTTCTTTGAGATTTTATAAGAAGTTTATAAGGGAATCTTTCCGTTGATTTCCAAACAATGTCCTTTTTAACCTTTTCAACAGAATTAAGGTAAGAATGTCTATTTTTAACTTATACGGAGGGTGAGGCTATTTTCTCCCATTATAAAATTTTTAAAGCTTATCTTCCAAGATTATAAGAATATTTTTAAAGTAATGTTTTATTTTATATTAAAGTGACTTTTAAATGATTTCAAAATTCATATTATATGAATTTGTGAAAGGTACTCATTATGAAGATCTAAAGTTTAAATGATTTTAAAGATTTATCTTTCTAAATTTTTTTAAATAAGGTCCATGTTTTCAAAATTATTTTAAGGGTTTATTTATATACACATGAATGATTTTAAATGATATTTATTTTCAAAAGTTTCAAAGTGGTATGGGACACTTTGATTGAAAAATCTATTTTAAATTACTTCCTTAATAAATGTGTGACTTTTAAATGATTTCAAAAAAGTGATATTTCACTCAAATTGTTTTGATTTCATCTATGTCAACATCCTTTGATGGATTTCAAGTTTATTTGAAGTTCATTAATTATATAACAAAACATATATATTTTCTTGAAGGTTTTGTGATATGTGTGACTGTGGATGTGTTATTTTTATACCATTCATGGTTTATGTAGAAAGTATTGACATTTCTTATGCTAGTTTAAATAAAAATGTTTATGTTCTGTTTAAACATGTTCATATGAGGAATGCATTGGACTTTTTAAGTGACAGGTGGAGCCCGCTATAGCTTCTTGATGCATCGGTATGTCTCATGAGACAAAATTGTGTCTTGGTACAAGGCCTTGACAAAATCTTATTTTTAGTTTTGGCATAAGGCCTTGACTATGTTGTTATGATAGTCTGGCATTATGCATTCCATTATTATCAAAGAGGTTATTGATATTGCATGTGATTATTCGACTAAAAGAATATCAATGTGAATAAGTAAATGGAATTATTTCATTTTATCTTTGCCATATTATGCTGATGTTAAGGTTTAAAAGGCGTTTGTTTTAGTTATACATTACCTTAAATGTTTAAGTTTATTAATGAAAGATTCTGCTATATTGTTATCCTTACTGAGCATCTAAGCTCTCCCTTTAAATGTTTTAATTTTTCCAGGGATGTGAAGAAGTATTTTATGAATGACTTGTCGGGATTGTATGAGGGGACATGAAGGAAAGATGTTGTAGTATTTTTGTTACTTTATGATGTAATGTAGGACTTATGAATGTATCTAGTGTTTCCAAGGCTACTAAACTAATCATACTTTTGAGACATGATCTTTTGTGGTCATGCCAATATTATGTAAAAATGAACCGACTCTGGGTAACTTGGGTTGGGGAATTACACCCACACCCTGTTCTTGATCTGAACACCCAGAAACTATCTTAAAAGGTCCACCGTACCATCAGGGTCACAACGCCACTTACGACACGTCATTTGGAAACTCCTTGTAGGAGTTTTGATGGGTCGAAGCTGAATAAAAAAATATTATTATTATTTCACCATTTCATAGCCCAAGTCCACAAACCCAAATCCTAAAAGTCTTAAAGAATCTAAAAAGGCCCATCCTGATGCATGCTTTTCATTTCTGCAAATGGCTCACAAATCAGAGTTACAGTTTGCGAGTTACGGGTGTTTAACGAACCCCAGGAATAATTATTACCGGACCACCGTATACCTTGCCGGAAACCACTGCACCGTCGCCGTAATCCACAGCCCTGCCACCGGATTGTGCCTTGCCACAACCCTGAATCGCCAGAATCCACCTTGGCCACTGCCCTCGTCACCGGAAAATCTGTTTTTCCCCAGGAAAACTTCCTGGGGCCACCGGGAGCACCTCGATGCTCCAAACATATATGAAACATTTTTCCGAAAGCTCGGGACCCGAACTACACAAAGCATAACGAAATTTAAGAAAAACAACAAAAAAATGGGATCTGGGATTTTAAAACTCAAACCGCCTACCTTTTGGTGGAACACTGATGCTTTGAATGCTTCACTGCTGCGGCTACACAATTCAAGAGCATCTTCTGTCAAGATCTGAGACCGATGGTGCTTTGTTTGCTCGATTTGGAAGATTTCTGGCGAAGAATAGAAGAAGGAGAAGGGGGTTTGTTTGTGCATATAGGAAGGATGGGGAGGGGGAATTGATATTTATTTCCTTTTTTTAAACCAATTAAATCAACCCACACCCCTCCCCAGAACAAACCTCCTAGCAAAGAGAAGATAAGGTCGCTCCCAGGGTAAACCTGGCATTCTGAATGCAACTGCGCACTCAGAATTGCAATCTAAGATTCCTTTCAGGTGTTATTCGAACCCACGCTCATAATAAAATCTTCAATTTATGTACAAAAATTCCCTTGGTGTTTTTTCTCATAGCAGGCCCGCGCCAACAATGTTTACACACCGCCTAGGGTAAACGACATGTTCGAGACGCAACTGTGTCCTCAAATTCCCATTCTGAGCTATCATTTACGAGATAACACACACTCTCCTCGTGGATTGTATAAAAATACTTAATATTTTTATAAAATTAATATTGGGTACACTTGCCTCGGAATCGCACGTTCTCTTCACTCCTAGCTCTGGAATTATTCATAGGAATATTTGAAAGTCTATGGCCAAAACCCGAGTTTCTACACATATATGATTTTTTTTGTCTTTTTAGAATACCGTATTTTAAAGGATTAAGGTGTATTCCAAAAGTGTTTTCTTAATGAAGATGTATCACCCATACCTATGAATTGTAATTTATGAATCTAATTATACCTCATATAAATCTATGATATCCATTGAGAAATAATTACATAATTATATCAAATATATTTATTTTAAATTTACATTATGGATCAAGAAATATCATCATTTTTTCTATCCTATGGAAAGATATGAAATTGGGTTTTCATTTATATGTCTTTCCATTTCCACATAGTGGTGTAAATAGTTTTTAATCACAACTTTACATGATTAATTATAATAATGAATTTAATTAATATATATTTAATTTATGATCTTATTATGAATCAATAATATTGAATTATTGTTTACCATTTATCAATTTATCAAAAATATGAATCTTCACATGGGTATTTTTTGAGATAATCTCTACCACAATGTTATGAAATTAATTTTCCATCCCCACATAATATCAAATAATACATAGGAATATGGATGGATTAAATTAAAATTTAAAGAAATTTTAAACCTATAGTGATTTTGGGACCATTATTAATGTCTAAATTGAGGACTTCTAAACTGAAACAAAAATAAAAGTTATAGTAGTTTCCACATAGTATTTTGTTTTTAATAATGAATTTTTAATACATTGGTGATAAAGTGTTATATGGTAATCTAATATGGTTTTATGTATATTACAATAGTTATAAAATATTTTAATAATAAATGTATTCTTATTAAATAAGAAGTTCAATCATGTATGAAGAAACATGGGACATGAGGAATGAGATTTATCAAAAAACTATTATTTCTAAAAGACATATGCCTTATTCACCACTTATTTCACTAATAATGTATATATGATTCCAAATTTTTATGTTATATCATTAATTAATTTAATTTAATTATATTTAATGATTAATTTTATTTTATTCATTCATTAGACTTGAGAATCAAATGTTACTAAAGTAGTAAGGGATGTATTATTTAGTCACATTTTAATAAGGACTGATTATTCATGAATTTAAGATAACAAAAATATACAGTCCTTATCTGATAAGTTACATTCACCTAATTATCCACTACTTATACATTAAATTTTCAATTATTTGTACAAATTTTATCTCTTTGTTATTTATTATCATCATAAAATTGATTCTATGAAATGTATACTTTATTTCAACTTTAGTCAGATTTTATTTTCTTATACTAAATTATTTACTATAAAATGATTTAATTAATGTATTCATGATATACAATAATTTTTTAAATTTAATTTTAACCATGTTTTAATATTTATAAAATTGTTTTAATGGAATCTTATTGTAATTTTCTGAATGAGTTACTTTCGTATTTTGATTGAACATGTCAAATTTTTTTTTATTTTAATATACTAGACATGAGATGAAATTTTTACAGTATTTAAACATTAGATTTTTTGATTCATAAATTAACCTTTTTCAATATTAAATAGAATAAAAACATTTTTCATAATATATTAGAAAATATTTGTTTTAAATATCGAATTTCAATATGAAATGGGTATTTTTATCACTTAATATTCAGATGATAGTTTAAAAAACAGCAATGAAAACATGTTTTGATACATATGATTTAATGAGGATATGATCCAATGATGTTATCCTTATAAATTTATGTGACGTTTTATGATGATGATGATGATATTTTTAGGAAACCAATTCTCCTTCCATGAGTTTTTCTATGATGATATATTGAATGTATTATAATATTATGGCACACATATATATGACTTAGTTATATGATTGATGTTTCTAAGATAATATTAGTATCTGTTTCATTGGTTAATAACTTATATGTTGTGCGATAATTACGGTAAAAAAGTTGATGTGCTCTATCCTCTATGGGAAATAGGTACATGTTCCTGATCTACTAAGGGAAATATCTGTGGATTCCAAATACACTACTTTAAAAAATTGCAAATTACTTGTCTATTATGATATGGGTATCATGTGTTCATACGTAATCCAATATGATTTTATAGTATTAATTTTTATCCATGATATATTATCTATTTTTATGCCTAATATGGTCCCAAAATATTATTAAATGAGTTTATGATTAGGAATTAAATGGATGGTTTAAGGTATATTTATGATTAATTCTCACTCTTGTGAATAATGTCTTTTGAAATGTCATTGTTTTATAAATTTACTCATGGCGGTGATAAATTATAGATTGAATATTAAATTTTTATGTAATGAAAAGGAACTCAGACCCTTTTTGTTATATATTATTTTCTATTTATATCTCACATGTTTACAATTATTGTGTGTCTGCGACCACATCATCTTATGAATCATTTCATCAGGTTATATAGAATGGTCTGATGTAAGATATGTACTGAAGGGTATAACGATGGAAGAACAATATGTGATATTTTTAAGAATTAATCTTTTAATTATTATTTATTTATAATGACTGAAATAAAAATAAATATATTGGTTTCTTAGAGGGATCATAATTTTATATAATAGATATTTGAAAAAAATGAGGTAATATTTAATATTGAAAATGCTCGTTCACCTCAACTATAGCGTGATCTAGAATGGGGATTACCTGGGAGATGCCTCATCATGTAAATTAACCAGGTGCCTCAGGGATTATTTAGTAATGGAAATAGTTGGGTGAAACATGGGACACAAATGGAATATGGTGTGTGAAGCCTCGTATTTTTTCATTCTCTTTGGATTTTGGTTAGTTATTATTTTGTAATTTATTCCATCACCCGTGAAATTTGATCGATTATTTTTTTGTATTATATTGTTATTTATTCCTTATAATATTCATATTCTCATATTGTAATCACTTATTATGTTGAAATGTTCTCACTTATTCTTCTCTTTGATTAGCATCTAAAAACACCCCATTCATTATTTTCCATAATCCAAGATTATAATGATGTGAAATGTATGTAATATATAGAAGAGTTTTTTTATTCATATTTTTTGGAGATGTTGATGTCTTTATTTGTATTAATACATTTCTCAAATAGTGAAAAAAATGTTAATTAGTTAAATTCTATGAATTACCTAGCTTTAGGTTCTTCCTAATTTCTCTAAAATGCTAAAACGAAACAGCATGGGAATATATTGTAATGATATATTTTTTATTTCATATATTTATATAGACATATCTACAGGACTACACAATTTTTATTAGATTTGGGGTCTGACAAATTCATAGATTGGGATGTCAGTTATGCCTAATTTAAGTGTTGAACTATCACGAACCAAGCCAGGATGCCATCTGAATAAGTGACTGACCCTATCTGTGGAATGACCCAAATATAATTCTCTAACTACATGGGCTAGTAAAAATTATTCGGATTAAAATAAAACATGTGTTTATGATTTACCTGAAATAATAATATTAAAATCACCTAAAAATCCAAAAATCAGGATTTTTAAAATCCAAAAAAATGAGCCTCAATCAATTTCCCAATTTTTAATTTGCAAATAAAAAATTAAAAAGGACTATGACTCGAAGGGAAATAAAAACATCACCCCAAACCACTATGAAATAAGAGTAGAAACATCCTCAATAAACCTAAACCAGTATCCACAACAAGATTTACTATAATGTCAATATATCTACATTAAACATGTTTCTTTATCCTGAAATATAAAATACAACATGGTCAGAATATACCTAATGTTGTATGTATGGTGCGATACAAAGCCCAATTGTATGCCACTCAGTTAAATGACTCCCTGAACTAATTGTTAAATGAAAAATAATGATGCATGATTCATATTAACATAATCTCAAGAACAATTTTAATGATAATATCAATGAAATAATGAAATAATAAATGAAAGGTAGTTTTAAATAAAGAAAATTTAATGAGAACACCATTTATTTTAAAATTATCTACCAACCATATAGTATTCCAAATGTATGTGTGATATAGAAAATAAGATTTAGTCATGGGATGTACCCCTCGGTGATAACAATAGTAGGGATCTAGGTTCCACATATCAGAATGAAATGTGGTACAAGAACCACAACATTCTTTTTTTTCATTCAAAATCAAGTAGCGAGGACACACATCCAAAATTCCTATGTTCTCATATCATCATTCATATTTAGATAGTTTTTTCATCATCAATCCGGCCATGTAAAACTGGGTGTGATGACCCCGACCTGAATGCCACATAACTGGTGCCCTGAGTCCAGTTGTCCATATGGCCTCAAACACATCCTCTCGAATTCCAGAGGCTACCCACAAGCAGTGAGTTCCTATGGGGTTTCTTTGGGAATACTATTTCCTTATTAGAAGAGTGTATCAGAACGGAATAGATATTACAGAATAGTAAATAGTGAAAGTAATATAATGAAACATTGGAAGAAAAATGATCTGATAGGTAAATGAGAGAAACGGTAATTGTATCTACTTAATAATGATGATGTAATGTCCTGTCCCTAGAAAACAAAAAATAATAAATACAAGACAACCTACATAAAAAGTTCTACATTTTGTGAAAAAATGACTACTCTTTGAATCCCATGATATGACTCATACATCTTCTATCATGCTCCCTCCTATCAACACACAATCATGTATTGGAAGCTACATGCTTCCCTTTTTCAATATCTGCTACAATGTAATCTACTCCAGATACAAAACTCCACTAGGAGAGGGTGTGAGATAAATATCAGTGGGCCACCATCAATGGTATCTATAGAATTTGTCCCGTGTAATGTAATATAACAATGTGAAAGAATATATATATATATATATATATATAAGTAAAAAAATGTACAATATAACTAAATAATCAAGTATCTACTTCTACCCTCGAACAGTGTATGGAAATGTAACAAGTTCATTTTAAAATAAAAAATTACCATTTACTATTAATAGTCCACGTGAGGTATAGCCAGCAATGACATCACCTCATGATAGTATATGTCGTGTAGGTCCCAAGACATTACAAGGAAACCAAAAAATGATATCCCATGAGGCATTTCAAGGGTATTAACCAATGTAAAGTATATCTTACAAAATGCTAACTGAGTAGTATCTGAGTCAAGATAAGGGGAAGAGTCTAATCCAAGATTCTTAATACAAGGAATTCCCCAATAATGTTCCTACTGAGTCCAAGGTGATCGACCAATGATAAAATGGTACTAAACAAAGATCGGGCCCCATTAGGTTTAACCATAACACCTACTAGTCAATGATGGATCCAAGGAGTGCATCTGATATATCTTATAATAATGAAAGAGATCTAATGGTAGAATAATGAGAATCCATGGGATACACATGAATTGGAATCTATATGGGTATCAACCTAAAAACATTGTATCCTCGAATCGGAGACGGGTTCCCCAGACCCAGGGTATTCCACTCTCAGAATCTATGTTGAGCATGAGTCAGTCCATTCCTATTTGGTATTGTAATCATATAGAAATTCAATTATTTTAATTTGTTACTTCCATTAGTGTGGCTAGTTCATGATGAGTTCAAACGACTTATTTATTGGTACATGACTTGTCTTCCATTAGTTTGGATAGACCATGTTTCATTGTAACAATTTTATAGTGTCTTAGTTCACCATTAAGGCATATTAAAATAGAGAGGTTCACTCTACTACCTCTTATTATCATGGAAAGGGGCTCTACGAACTTGAAACCTTTATACCATTTAATTTATTAAGGTCATGTTATATACTTAGTATACTTTCTATTTCACATTCCACATTTCACTTTTAATAACCATTTAAAAGAACATACCTTTTCTGGGTCAAGTGTTGAGAATACATGGTACATGACATTATGAAATTCGTAGCAACATCAATCCATTTATGATAAGAACACTCACCTTTATAAAGTTCAAGTAAATGGGTACCTGAACAGTGGCTCAAACATAATGAAAAACCTAAACCCTAATAAAGTAATAACCTTCGACGTGGGGTGGATTGAGTTGGGTGTGTAACCACTAACCACTTATCCCATAAATAGAACGAGCATATTCATAAGATTCTGAAATGTATAATAATGAATTGTAAATTTAAAAATAAGTTTCCAAAAAAACTAGTGGCCCAACACAATCATTCCAAAAACAACAAACTTCAGGGATGTGTAATAGTCTACCCACCAAAGGGTTGTACGACACTCCACCTCTGATATCAGCCCTTGATTTTCCATGGACCATAGTAGATCTATGAAAAGGAGAAAAAACACACATGGAAATATCTTGCTCGAGTGTGAACTAGGATAATAATGGATAATGGTGAATCAAGTACTTACTGTAGCGCATCCAACATAAAAAATGAAAGCTCGATCGAATTCCTGACGAAGGAGATATCTTGATCCCTAGTTATGGCCTTCAAAAAGCTCCAAATGGTTGAAAATATAGTAAAGTCAAAATGGTTATCAGATTTTGAGGAATGTAGAGAATTAATAGATCATTAATGGTATTTTGGAAATTTTACATTGGTTTTTAGCCTTCACATGGTTTGTCTGCACAATTTTATATACCATGCACAACCTATGGAAGATGGTTCTACTTGAAAAGTATTACTCTTCATGGTTTGATTAAATGGTCTTCCATCCATGCATGGCTACCTAGGAATAAGGATTGATCAAATGGCTTGTTTGAATGGTTGTCTTCCAACCATGTGAGGTGTCACATTCCAAAAACATCCCCATCCACATAGTGTGATAGAATAGGCAACCCCCCCACCCCACAGTTTACTCTAAATCATGCACTTAGTATTTTCTATATAAAAATATTGGTTCTGGGTTCTGTAAAATCCCCACACACCTTCAGAACCATTACTATTTCATTATAAATCTGCAGTAGGTTCAATGTAATGATTCAGTACGAAATTAAAGGATCTGTACATTAGTGATTACAGGGTTCTTACATTCTTCACCCATAAAAGCATTCCCCCCCCATGAGTTCTCCTTCCAGTGGTAAAGAAACACTATTTGTAAGGCCCCGACCCCAGTTACCCAGAGTCGGTGCATTATTACATGACATTGGCATGATCACAAGAAAGATCAAATCTTGCAAGACCGATTGGTTTAGTAACCTTGGAAACACTAGATATATTCATAAAGTTTTACATTACATCATAAAGTGAAAAACTACTACAACAACATAGTCTCCATATTCCACACTCATATCCCAACATACTATCCCTGCAGGTCATTCATAAATTACTTCTTCACATCGTGGGAAAAATAAAACATTGAAACCGGGTGAGCTCAAATTCCCAGTAAGGATAGCAATATAGCGGAAACTTTCATAAATAAGAATAAACATTTAAGGCAATGTATAACTTAAAGCAAAAGCCTTTTAAACTTGAACTTCAGCATTGTATGGAAAAAATAAAATGAAATAATGCCATTTACTTATTCACATGGATATTCTACTAATCGAATAATCACATGCAATATCAATAAACACTTTCCTAATGATGGAATTCATAATGAATGACTATCATAACCACATAGCCAAGGCCTCATGCCAAGAATACAAATAAAATTTTGCCAAGATCTTGTACCAAGACACTAGTTTGTCTCATGAGTCCTACCCATGCATCGAGGAGCTATAACGGGCTCCACCCGTCACATATTAAGTCCAACACATTCCCATATGAAAAGGTTTAAACATAACATAAACATTCGTATTAAAAATAGCATACGAAATGTCAATACATTCACCATAAACTATGAATGGTATAAAAATATCACATCCACAGTCAAAAATATCACAAAACCTTCAATACATTATATAAGTTTTGTATCATAATAAATCAACTTCAAATAAGCGTAAAATCCATCAATGGATTTTGACATAGATGAAATCAAAACTCATTTTAGAGAAATATCTCTTTCTATTTTGAAATAATTTAAGAGTCATATATTTATTAAATAAAACATTTTCTTTGAAAATATTCTTATAAGCTTGTAAGGGAAGCTTCGACTATTTTATAACGGCGGAAAATAACCGCACCCACCGTATAAGTTAAAAAAACATTCTTACCTTAATTTTATCGAAAAGGTTAAAAAGAACCTTGTTTGGAAAATGACGGAAATAATCCTTTATAAAACTCTTATAAAAAGTCAAACAAGGGTATAAATGACTTTAACCCATATTATTTTAAATAGTAAGAATGTTTTGAAATACATTTTTAAGAAACATTTATGTGGATGATAAAGAGATCCCAGTAGATTATTTCGTATAAACAACCTCGGATAATGATGAGATTGTGAAATAACCCTTGCCTTGTACTTTTCCTTGGTTGGGGTAGGATAACCTCCTGTATAATGGTGAAATAATTGTTATTAAATTATACAAGAATCATATACATTCATATGATATCACATATGATCTTTTAACATTGCATTGTTAATAATATCTTAGAATTATTGTTGTTTTGGGTGTTAACTTACTCATTTTCTTTTATATGTTTTGTTACGTAAGCCATGTTTGTAATTGATAGGTTGTATCTTAATCATATTCATAATGATATCAAGTCCTTAGATACTATTATTAATCATCAAATTATAATTATAATTGAATGTATACGATGGAGAATGAATCTCATCGCGTTCGTGGAGACGGTAGTCCGTACGTACGCACGAGCGATAATATCATTCTTTTGAAATTAAAATAATATATAATTGGATGGTATATCATATATAAAGAATCAATATCATGTTATATTTATTATTTACATGATTTATACATCATTATTATACCCATCCAAATAATAATTTATTGAATAACAATTACACCACGACGTGGAGACGGTAAGCCGTACGTACGCACGTATGGTGAAATGTTATTCAAAGGGTGAATAAAATAATGAATATGGTGGTACTATATTTATAATAACATCACATTATATATATTATACTAGAGTTATTATTTTATAATGGTAACAAAAAAGGAAAAAGAAGTGGAAGAAGAAAGGAACTTGAAAAAGGGTGGTGAAATCATTACCTCTTCTTCGGGTTCTTCCTTTTGATTTGATCAAAAGGGCTCCTTAGGTTGGCTTTATGATAAAACTAAGGCCTCTAGGATGTATTGAGGGAAGTTGGGAGAGTATTTGGGCAGAGTTTGGCTGAACCGAAAGGCTTTGATGGTGTGATGAAATGAGAAGTATGAGTGCCCTTTTATAAGAGGGGTGAGGGGCACCTTTGGAAAAGCTAGAAATATTAATTTATAATAAATTAATATTCGGTTTCTAATGGATCCAAAGTGGAATATATAAATTTTAAGGTGGGGATAGGTCGAAAACCATTCAACCAATAGAATTTAGACAGGTTTGGGTCATTATATTAACCTTATATTTTAGTTTTAACTCTTAGTTAATTAGTTTGACATTTACCATGTCACTTTGTATTTTTATATTATATAGTTAATAAACATACTATATAAATCCAAGAGACCCACAAGTGGAACATTAATGATATAAATATCATGATATATGTCTCTTGGCCGATACTTAGATTTTTAGGAATTTAATATCAATTAATAATATAATATTTGTTTTAAAAACTCTTTTATATCAATTTTGACACTATTCAATAGTTGATTTTTGTGAAACTAATAACAAAATTATTACTTCAAAAAAAGTCAATTAAATCAATCCTAATATGTCATATTATCTTATAAAATTACTTTAATTAACTAAAATTCTAAAATAATATTTATTTGGGTATTTATAATATCAATTATTTTAATTTGTCTCTATTATGGTAATTACTGCATCATTATTGTGTCATAAATAAATTAAATTCATTAAAGTATAAAAATTATAAATAAAATATCATTATGTAGGAAATATTTTTATATTTCTAATGAATATTTATAGTCGAAAATCCAACATATATAACCCTATGTAAAAATTGTTTTTCTAAAAGATATATGTTTATGTCATTTTTGTACTTATTTTAACGTAATTAAAATAAAGTGTCACTATCACCAAAAAGTGGCCCCATGGGGTCCCAAAACCGACCCAAAGATTCCTATGGTCAAACATGTATCAAAAAATAAGGTTAGGACACATTTTAGGGTAATTTAGTATTATTATAATATTAATTCTTAACCCTTATTTACCGGATTTACCCTTAACCATGGTAAATAAAATATTTACCGAAGTAATTATTCAAAATGTCTAAAAATAAATTTTACCTATTTACACAATTTGAACATCCTAATTCCAAATATGGAATCCATTTTTACAAATTAAAAACACAGCAGTGGTAGAAATTAATTTAAAATTAATTCCCGTTGTTAAAACAAAAAGTGTGTATTTACGATATAATAACTATCAAAAGATTGATACTTGTTTATGTTCGGTTTAACTGTGAAATTATGTCCAATGGCCAACATTATATTAAATGGTAAAAATATATTCTAAATATACTTTAAAACCACTCAAATTCATAATTTATCACTATTAATTATTTTGATTAAAAACGTTGTTTTTAATTAAAATTTAGTAATTTTCACTATTCATCAAAATAGTAAAATTATCCGAAATGTACCAAAATTTCACCTTAGGCTAAATTCGATATTCCGAATCCAAAAATGAAGTCCATTTTGAAAACTAAAATATATATAATTTGAAAATGTAGGTATTACTATTCATAACGGCTAGTTTGATTGGTTATGGTGTGTTAGAACTCGGTGTTGCGTACAACACACACTATCACATTATTCAAAAAGAAGTGTACCGTAGAAGATTGGGGTGTTACATTCTCCCCTCCTTCAAATAATTTCATCCTCAAAATTTCTAGAATATTTTCGCATGAAAAGACTCGGGTGGTTCTTCATCATATGTTCCTCGTGTTCCCACGTTTCTTCTTCCATCTTATGGTTTCTCCACAAAACATTTACCAGATGAGTCTTCCGGTTTCTCAGTACATGTTCTCTCGTATCAAGAATCCTGACCGGCTCTTCGTAATAAGACAGATCGGGTTCCAGTTCTAATTCCTCATAGGTGATTACATGCGTTGGGTCAGGCATGTATTTCCTCAACAGAGATACGTGGAACACATCGTGATCTTTGGAGAGACTTGGCGGCATTTCCAATCGGTAAGTTACAACCCCAATTCATTCTAGAATTTTGAAAGGTCCGATGTACTTGGGACTCAATTTAACTTTCTTACAAAAACGTATGACTCCCTTCCATGGAGATACCTTTAGGAAAACATGATCATCGACTTGAAATTCCAAATCCTTCCTTTGATTATTGGCATAGCTCTTCTGCCTACATTGAGCTGATTTGATGTGATTTTGGATTACCTTCACCTTTTCCATCGTTTCCTCCACAAGTTCTAGAACTAGAAGTTTTCTTTCACCAACGTCATCCCAACAGGTTGGTGTGTGACATCTCTTTACATATAACACTTCATATGGTTCCATCTGAATACTCAAATGGAAGTTATTGTTATAGGAAAATTATACCATAGGTAAATACTGATCCCACATACCCTAAAAGTCATGTGAGAAGGATATCAACATGTATTCTAAGGTTTTAATTTTTTGTTCTGATTGTCCATCTGTTTGAGGGTGGTAGGCAGTGCTCAAATGAAGTTCAGTATCCAGGGATTTCTGAAGACACTTCCAGAATCATGAAGTATAACGGGGATCACGATCAGAAACAATCGATAGGGGTACTCCATGAAGTCTCACAACTTCATTAATATATAGTCTTGCTAGACGTTAAAGTGGTAGATCTTCTCTTATAGCATGAAAATGTGCTGACTTGGTTACCGAACAACAATGACCCATATTGCATCGTTTCTTCTAGGAGTCTGTGGTAGCCCCATGACAAATTCCATAGTAATATTGTCCCATTTACACTCCGGTATGGGAAGAGGTTGCATAACTCCTCCAGGCTATTGCCTTCCAGCTTTCACTTGTTGACAAACCATATATCTAGTGAAAAAATCAGCAATCTCCCTCTTCATGTTGTCCCACAAAAAATGTTCCTTCAAATCTCTATACATTTTGGTGCTCTCAGGGTGTATATAGAAATTGGAACTATGAGAATCATCTAGAAATTCCCTTTTTAGATCAGGTATATCGAGAACACAAAGTCTCTTCCCAAATTTCAATATTCCATCTTCATAAAAAAAGTCTCTCAATCTCCCATCATTCACAGCTTTAATCTTCTTTTTAAATTCTTTATCATCGGTCTGAGAACTCTTAATCCTTTCTAGTAAAGATGGTTTGGAAACCTTTTGAAAAAGAATTGATGTTTCACCTTCCCTGGTTATTCCCATGTCCATGTTTACTAGATCCACTAAAATTGAATCCCTTTTAATTCTCATATTGTTCAAAACTCCATGATCTTTTCTCCTCAAAGAATCTGACACCTTGTTTGTCTTCCTCGGGTGGTAGTGTATCGTGCAATAATAATCCTTGAGTAATTCCATCCATCTCCTTTTCCTGATGTTGAGTTATTTTTTTGAGAAAATATACTTCCAACTCTTCTGATCAGTATAAATCACTCATTTTTCACCATATAGGTAGTGGTTCCATATCATCAAATCAAATATCACAGCTGCTAACTCAAGATCATGTGTAGGATCGTATTTCTCATGATTTTTTAACTGTCGTGATGCATAGGAAATAACCCTGTCATTCTGCATAAGGACACAACCAAGTCCTTTCTTCGATTCATCACTATATAAATAACGAAGCCATCATTCCCTGATGGTAGAGTCAATATAGTAGCATTGACTAATCTTCTCTTCAGTTCATCAAAACATTATTCACACACTTTTGTCCAAACAAATTTAACCACTTTACGTATGAGTTTCGTTAATGGGTTAGCCAATTGGGAAAAATTCAGGACGAAACGTCGATAATAACCTGCTAAACCAATAAAACTACGTACCCCAGTTATATTTGTCGGTGTTGGCCATTCTAGGATTACCTTGGTCTTAGAAGGATCAACAGAGATTCCATCTTTCGAGATAATATGGCCAAGAAAGGAAATCTCCTGAAGCCAGAATTCACACTTGCTAAACATCCCATATAATTCATGTCTTCTCAGAGTCTTCAGGATAATGCGCAAATGATTTTCATGATCATTGAAACTTTTGGATTATACCAAGATATCATCAATAAATACCACCAAAAATTCATCGAGATACTCCTTGAAAACTCTATTCATCAGATCCATGAATACAGAGGGTGCATTAGTCAATCCAAAAGGTTGTACTGTAAACTCATAATTCCCATACCTGGTTCGAAATGCTATCTTCGTAATTTCTTCCTTCTTCACATACAACTGATGGTATCCAGATCAAAGGTCAATCTTTGAAAAGTATTGAGCTCCATGCAGTTGGTCAAATAAATCATCAATGCGAGGTAGGGGATACGTTTTATTTATTGTTATAGAATTGATCTCCCTGTAGTCGATACATAACCTCATGGATCCATCTATCTTTTTAACAAAAAGAACAGGGGCTCCCCATGGAGAAACACTAGGGAGAATAAATCCTTCATTATTCAATTCCTATAGTTGTTTCTTTAGTTCGACTAATTCCACATTGGCCATTCTATAAGGGGTCTTTGATATAGGTTTTGATCCAGGAATTAAATCAATGGAAAACTCAACTTCTGGTTCTGGAGGATGTCTAGGTAAATCGTATGGAAATACATCTACATATTCTTTCACAATAGGTACATCATCTATTTGAACATTCCCTTCCTCACCCACAGTTATTTCATTATCTTCCTCCCCAATAATTGAATATATTTGAGCTACTGGGGGTGGATCTAGATAAGAATTAGGTGGTGACGATTCTGCTCTAACGATAAGGTGTTCCTTATCATCATCATCAAGAATCGTAACCTCTTAATTATTACAATAAATCTTTGAATTATAGTCTGAATGCCAGTCCATACCAAGGATTATATCAAAATAAATCATAGGTATGATGATGATATCACCAGATAAAGAACATTTATGTGCTCTAATGGGGACTGATTCACAAAACATTGTTGCAATGATACTTCCCTTAGGAGTTTTAACTGACAACTCACTTGGTAAATCAAATTGGAAATATATAATTTTCTTAGAAAACTGGGAAGATATGAAACAATGTGATGATCCAGAATCAAATGATGCATTTCCTAAACTTGAGGAAACCATTAAATTACCTGCCACCACGTCTTTCGGAGCTTCTACCTCAGCAGTAGTGATAGCATAAGCTTGTCCTTGATCCCTTGTCCTTTTCTGAGGTAAGTTATCGTGACGCTTAGGACATTCATTTTCATAATGCCCCATCTCCCTGCAATTGTAGCAATGAACATTGGTAGCTTCCTTCTTTCCCTTGCAATCATGAGCTTGGTGGCCTTTTTTACCACACTTGCAATAGACTCTTGTTCCCTTCAAGCAGGTACTGGGGTGTTTTTTCCCACATTTACTACTGGATGGATATTCAACCATTCCATTCTTCCCCTTATTTCCATTCCCATATTGATCAGCAGATCTCTTCTTCTCTTTATTTGCTTTAAAGTTATAAGACTTAGAGAATTCATTTTCGGTCTTGATAGCACATGAGACAATGTCTTCGTATGACGAGAAGGATTGTGAGACTAATGCTCAACGGAGAAATGGTTTTAACCCATAAAAGAAATGATCAATCTTACTTCTTGGGTTAGGTATATAATCTCCAGCATACCTTTTTAACCTTGTAATGTTAGCCTCATACTTTGCGACATTCTCATCCTCCTTTTGTCTCAGACTCAGAAATTGCCTTTCCATATCTGCTCGATGGTCGCGAGGAAATTATTTTTCTAAAAACAAATCTTTGAACTCCCTCCATTCCATATTTGATACTTCATCATCTTCCTTCATGTTTTGAATCAATGACCACCATTGATCAGCATCTCCAGTGATGCGGTAAACTACCATGATAACTTTTTCACTTTCACTACTCCCCAAAGCCTGAAATATTTTCTCTAGGGAATTTATCCATTACTCAGCTACTAAGGGATTTTTACTCCCATTGAACGTTGGTGGTTTTTTCCTCATGAATCAATCTAACATTGATCTTCCACGCTGCAGATCAGGGTGATCCATACGGGTAAGGTTATTATTCATAACCTGAGTGAGTTGTCCCAGTATGGTGATTAGCTGATCGGCACCAGTTGCATCACCAGCTCCACTATAATTATTTTGAGCAGGAGGGAAATACCTATATGGAGTGCATGCATTGATACAGTTTCCATTTCTTCCACTACGTGCCATTTCTAAACAATGGCATAAACAAGATCAGTTTATGAATCAAAATACAAAATCCCATACTTATAAAACACTTAACATAAATTGAACTATTTTTTGATATAATCCCAAAATCATAAAAAAATTTCGTTGAGGAAGTATATACTCATAAACCCTTCATAATGATTTGTAAAGAAAATGAGAGTTATCCTAAGCATATCCCCCAGGAGTGTCGTAACCAAGAGTGCAGCAAGGCCCGTTGTTGTGCACCAGTTCCCGTTCGAGTCTAGCTCAAAGCAGTGTTTTTGGGTTTTACCCCTAGGTAAATCTGTGCCAGAGCCACCTCTACCTGCTCGTCTCCAGACAGGGATGTATTGCTCAGAAAACTCACAAAATCTCTACAATACCAAAATTCTAGGAAGTTCTTGTAAACTAATCCTGAAAGTCCATCTTAAATCTATGTGCTCTAAGAAGAGTTTATCTAAATATAGCTTCCAAGGTTTGTACAAACCTCCCTCTGATACCAACTGTAACGCCCCGACCCCAGTTACCCTGAGTCGGTGCATTATTACATGACAGTGGAATGATCACATGAAAGATCAAATCCCAAAATACTGATTGGTTTCGTAGCCTTGGAAACACTAGATATATTTATAAAGTTTTACATTACATCATAAAGTGAAAAACTACAACAACAACATAGTCTCCATATTCCACACTCATATCCCCACATACTATCCCTGCAGTTCATTCATAAATTACTTCTTCACATCCTAGGAAAACTAAAATATAGAAAAGGGGTGAGCTCAAATGCCTAGTAAGGATAAAAATATAGCTAAAACTTTCATAAATAAGAATAAACATTTATGGAAATTTATAACATAAAAAAAATCCTTTTAAACTTGAACTTCAACATAGTATGGAAAAATATTAAATAAAATAATGCCATTTACTTATTCACATGGAAATTCTACTAATCGAATAATCACATGCAATATCAATAATCACCCTGCCAGACTATCACAACCACATAGCCAAGGCCTCGTTCCAAGACTAATTTTTTTTCCAAGGCCTTGTGCCAAGACACTAGTTTGTCTCATGAGACCAACCGATGCATCGAGGAGCTATAGCAAGCTCCACCAGTCATATATTAAGTCCAATGCATTCTCATATGAAAAGGTTTAAACATAACATAAACATTCTTATTAAAACTAGCTTACGAAATGTCAATACTTTAACGATAAACTATAAATGGTATAAAAATAGCACATCCACAGTCAAACATATCACAAAACCTTCAATACAATATAGATGTTTTGTATCATAATAAATCAACTTCAAATAAGCATAAAATCCATCAAAGGATGTTGACATAGATGAAATAAAAACTCTTTTTAGAGAAATATCTCTTTCTATTTTGAAATCATTTAAGAGTCATATATTTATAAAATAAAACATTTACTTTGAAAATATTCTTATAAGCTTGTAAGGGAAGCTTTGACGATTTTATAATGGAGGAAAATAACAGCACACACTGTATAAGTTAAAAAAACATTCTTACCTTAATTCTGTCGAAAAGGTTAAAAAGCACCTTGTTTGGAAAACGACGGAAATATTCCTTTATAAAACTATTATAAAAAGTCAAACAAGGGTATAAATGACTTTAACACATATTATTTTAAATAGTAAAAATGTTTTTAAATACATTTTTAAGAAACATGGATGTTGATGATAAAGAGATCCCAGTAGATTATTTCGTATAAACAACCTCGGATAATGAAGAGATTGTGAAATAACCCTTACCTTGTACTTTTCATTGGTTGGTGTAGGTTAAACTCCTTTATAATTGTGAAATAATTGTAATTAAATTATAAAAGAATCATATACATTCATATGATAACATATATGATCTTTTAATATTGCTTTGTTAATAATATCAAAGAATTATCGTAGTTTCGGGTGTTAACTTACTCGTTTTCTTTTATATGTTTTGTTATGTAAGCCTTGTTTGTAATGGATAGGTTGTATCTTAATCATATACAGAATGATATCAAGTCCATAGATACTATTATTAATCATAAAATGAGAATTATACTTGAATGGATACGATGGATAATGAATCTCATCGCGTTCGTGGAGACAGTAGTCCGTACGTACGCACGAGCGATAATATCATTCTTTTGATATTAAACTAATATATAATTGGATGGTATATCATATATAAAGAATCATTATCATGTTATATTTATTATTTACATGAGTTATACATCATTATTATAACCATACAAATAATAATTTATTGAATAACAATTACACGACGCCGTGAAGACGGTAAGCCGTACGTACGCACGTTTGGTGACATGTTATTCAAAGGGTGGATAGAATAATGAATATGGTTGTAAAATATTTATAATAAAATCATAGTATATATATGATACTGGAGTTATTATTGTATAATGTTAACAACAAAGGAAGAAGAAGTGGATGAAGAAAGGAACTAGAAAAAGGGTGGTGAAATCATTACCTCTTCTTCGTATTTTTCCTTTTGATTTGATCACAGGGCTCCTTAGGTTGGATTTCTGATCAAAATAAGGCCTCTAGGATGTATTGAGTGATGTTGGGAGATTATTTGGGCAGTGTTTGGCCGAACCAAATAGCTTTTAATGTGCGAAGAAATGAGAAGGAGGAGTGCTATTTTATAAGAGGGGTGAGGGGCACCTTTGGAAAAACTAGAAATATTAATTTATAATAAATTCATATTCGGTTTCTAATGGCTCCAAAGTAGATTATTTAAATTTTATGGTGGTTATAGGTACAAAACCATTCAGACAATAGATGTTAGATATGTTTGGGTCATTATATTAACCTTATATTTTAGTTTTAACTCTTAGTTAATTAGTTTGACATTTACCATGTCACATTGTATTTTTATATTATATAGTTAATAAACTTACTATATAAATCCTATAGACCCCCAAGTAGTCCATTACTGATACACCTATCATGATATAAGTCTCTTGTCCAAACCTTATATTTTTAGGAATTTAATATCAATTAATAATATAATATTTGTTTTAAAAACTCTTTTATGTCAATTTTGACACTATTCAATAGTTGATTTTTGTGAAACTCATAAAAGAATTATTACAATGACCAATGTCAATTAAATAAATCCTAATATGTCATATTATTTTATAAAATTATTTTAATTCATTAAAAGTCTCAAATTATATTTATTTGGGTATTTATAATATCAATTATTTTAATTTTTCACTATTATGGTAATTACTGCATCATCATTGTGTCATAAATAAATTAGATTATTTAAAGTCTAAAAATTATAAATAAAATATAATTATGTAGGAAAGATTTTTAGATTTCTAATGAATATTTATAGTCTAAAATCCAACATATATAACCCTATGTAAAAATTGGTTTTCTAAAAGATATATGCTTTTGTCATTTTTGTACTTATTTTAACTTAATTAAAATAATGTCTCCCAATCACCTACAAGTTGCTCCATGGGGTCATAAAATCGACCCAAATATTCCTATAGTCGAAAATGTATCAAAAAATAAGGTTAGGACACTTTTTAGGGTAATTTATTATTATTATAATATTATTTTTTTAACCCTTATTTACCGGATTTTCCTTTAACCATGGTAAATAAAATATTTACCGAGTAATTATTCAAAATGTCTAAAAATAAAAGATATCTATTTACACAATTTGAACATCCTGATTCCAAATATGGAATCCATTTTTTCAAATTCAAAACACAGAAGTGGCAGAAATTAATTTAAAATTAATTTTCGTTGTTAAAACAAAAAGCGTGTTTTTAAGATATAATAACTATCAAAATATTGATACTTGTTTCTGATTGGTTTAATTGTGAATTTATGTCCAATGACCAACATTATATTAAATGGTAAAAATATATTCTAAATATACTTTAAAACCACTCAAATTCATAATTTATAACTATTAATTATTTTGATTAAAAATGTTGTTTTTAATTAAAATCTAGTAATTTTCACTATTCATCAAAATATAAAATTTTTCCGAATAGTACCAAAATTTCACCTTAGGCTAAATTCGATATTCCGAATCCAAAAATTAAGTCCATTTTGAAAAATAAAATATATATAATTTCAAAAATTCGGTATCACTATTAATAACGGCTAGTTTGATTGGTTATGGTGTGTTAGAACTCGGTATTGCGTACCACACACGCTATCACATTACTCAAAGAGAAGCGTACCATAAAATCTTGGGGTGTTACACTATTTTAGAACCACTCTGGCCATTGAGAATGTACATTTTCATCCCTCTCCCTTGATTCATCCTCTAATAAGACATGCTACTATAGAACCCGTACGAGAGGGAAACTGTTTCCTCACAAAATGTTCCTGCTTCTCTAAAAAATGCATACTTTATACTCCTCATAGGTATTATTAGCATCTAAATCAACCTTATCAGGATTAAAGGTATGAGATGGGTCCGCATGATATTGGTGAAGCTGTGAGACATGAAAGACATCATGCATGTCATGTTACTTCTGAGATAGTAGTAAATGATAGGCTATCATCCCATCTTTCTCTTGATTTTCAAATGCCCTAACAAAATGAGGTGACCGCTTTCCCAGTGTTGGTAACCATCTATTCCCAATGTTGGGTGATAGAAAAATGAGAACATGGTCACCAAAATCAATCTCAAGAGGTCATTGATGATGATTGACATGATATTTCTTTCTAGACTGAGCAGTAGTCATAGGATTCATGATCAGCTGAACCTGATCTGATGTCCTATGAACAAAGAAGATGATCTAGTAGAAGGTATCATACCTACCTCTATCCTGCACATGGGTGAAGGGAAATTTATACCATATAAGTAATCAAAAATTGGAATATGATTTTCTCCTAAAAACTGTAATTAAAGGTGAACATGATGGAAGTTATACGGGTCTCCCATGAATCACTGAAATCAAGGTCACATTCTCAGAAGATATCCTCTAAAACATGCATTGTCCATTCCGATTTTCCATCACTCTGATGGTGAAAACATATGGTTAGTAGCACCATTGTTTCTATATCTTTCTACAAAACCTACAATAACCATGAAGTGAAACGAGCATCCCTATCTGAAATGATAATACGAGGAACCCAATGTAGTTGTATGATCTCATAGAAATATAGTTTTCCTTGTTCAACAACTGATAGTATCCCTAATATGAATAAAGTGGCATAATTTTTTTATTTAGTCAATGAATACCCATATAAAGTCACTACCCCTCGGTGACCTATGTAAGATGACTATGAAATCCATAGAAACATTTTCCCATTTCCATTCATGGACTGGAAGTGGCTGTTACAAGCCTGTAGGTATCTAGTGCTCTGCCTTCACCTATTGAAATGTGGAACACCTAGTGATGAATCTTATAATATGATGTTTCATTTCAGACCACCAATAATGGAATAAAATATCTTGATATATATTAATGATTCATGGATGAAATTTCCAATGGGAATAAGGGGAATCATTCATCAACACCTCTCTCACAACTACATGAACCCAGATACGTCCACGTAGACGCATGAAATAATCTCGATCTAAAGACCAATCCAGATGTCTATTATCTCTTGATATATTCTTATAGAGAACCAAACCATAATGATATTAAAACTAACTAAGATTCACCATCTCAAGGAGGGAAGAGGTAACTATTATGGCTGTGAGGTAAGACTGCTCGTGACTGTCGAGAAACACCAGATGATGTTTTGAAAAGAGGGCCATAAACCACCATTCATGACATGAATCATATACAGTTTGTGTTTGTGTTATCAGACTCAGTGCATCTATATCAAAATTTCATTTTCTAGGAATATAAGCATACTCAAAATCAACATATTGTAGATATTCAACCCATCACACTGTCAGATGTTAAAGACATACTATGAAATGATATACTTGAGAATTTTTTATCTGTATACACTAAAAATCACTCACCCAATTGATAATGTCTCAAACTACATAAATCATTAACACCTACTGCTAGATAGAGGTAGTGCGTTAGGTAATTTATCTCACGAGGCCTCAACTTACAAGATAAGTATGTAATGACTTTGACTTCTTACATCTACACTAATCCTCGACCAATGCATGATTACTCAAAGAAGATGATATAACCATTAACATCTTCTGGATGAATCTAAGTAGGAGCTGAGACAAGCCTCCATTTTATATCCTGAAAGGATTTCATCCTTGCTTCTGACCATAGGAACATAACATTATTATTTATAAGTCCAGTAACTGGTGAATAAAAACATGGTATATCCTGTTTGAAATGATTGTATTATCCAGAAATCATCAAGAAACTCATAATATCATATATTCTCTTGGGATGCTCCCATGAAACTACAACACATACCTTTTTATGGTCTACATATAATCCTGATTCTAAAATAATATGACCCCTGAAATGGACTTTTTCAATATATATATATCAAATTTAGAAATCTTGGCAAAAAACTGATGCTCTCTCAGTGTTTATAGAATGATCTCAAGATGTTTGGAATGGTTATTACAAGTGAGAAATTACACTAACATTCCATCCACAAAGTCCATTCCAAAAATGACTGAATATGGATAAAAACCCTATTTAGAAAATCCATGAAAATAAGTGGCACATTTTTAAAACCGAATGGAATAAAAAGATACTCATACAGACCATATCTACTATGGACAGTTGTACAAGGTATGTATGATTTTCCAACATGACCCAGATGATAAACCAATCTTAAGAAGAGCTTATAGAACACTAACGATCAAAAAATATGGCCAATGAGATTATAGATTCTAGGAAGTGGATATCAATTCCTGACTATATAGTAGTTCAACCTTCTTTAATCCATGCGTAGATGTAACATTCCATCAGCCTTATAGAAAAATAGAATGGGTGAACCCCCATAAGATGTAGTAGGCCATACAAATCCTTTGGCCACTTGATCACCTATCATTCATTTGATCTCTTAATGATCTGTAGGATATATCATGTTTGAATGAATGGAATCTATAGATTCTCCGAGAAAAACCTCAATTACAAACTCTAAATCTATTAATGATGGTAATCTGGAAAAGTATACTGGAAAATCATCCCTGAAACAATCAAATACCAGAGGGAATTCAACTTAAAGAAAATAGAAATCCTCCATGAATATATTTGCAATATGGGGGGTCAATCCACCTATCCAATGATTCTCTAGTCCAACTCTCCCGGCTTGTATATCCCACTCACCTTTGAATAGATAAATTCTTCCTTCTAGAGGTGTAAAAGAATCCCTACGATGATTACAGTCTAAAATGGAATGAAAGTAGACTAGCAAGTCCATCCATAGAATAACATCAAATACCTTCATACCTAGAACAAAGAGATTATACAAGAAAGGGTAATTTCCTACCTTAAGGGGGAAGTCCCTACACTAGTGTATGACTTCCCCTTGTATTACCAACAGTGTATCGAAGGACATTGCACCATTGTTATATTATATCTCTAGTATTATAATTTCCCTAATAGTTACAGAAAAAAATATATTGAATCACCTATATTAATAAAATGTAGAGACAATAGAACGGGATACTAGAATAGTAAATCATATTGTAGATGGTCCTGCAACCTAATCCTCAGGTATAATCTACATTGCTTACATTGAATAGATCCACTACCATGTGAAATAAATGGACTTCCATGATCATGACTGCTTAGATGATGCTTCTAGTGATCTAGGATTGGACTACCATGGCCACCCCCTCCTCCTCTTCCGAACCTTCTAGTGCTATTCTAACTCCATACCTGAAGCAGCCTAAATGAACTCACTCTTGAAGGTGTAGCTGACACAGACCCATTTCTACTAAAATCTGGTGGAAGGGTCCTCCAAAATTGTAGAAGATGACCCATAGTTACATAAGCCCAACACTCTAAAGGGTCTCTATCATGTTGGGTATTATTTTTCCCTAGTCTTCCACAATGATGAAGCACAACAGAGCTATAAAAATTGATATTCTAGCTGCCACTTCCCTAATGAAAAAAACTCATGGGAACATTTCCTTCCACCAAAAGAACTACCAGTCAGCCGAGGAAAAAATATTTTAAACTCAGTACTTGTATCATCCATCAGGTTACGTTCAGTGATACATTCCTAATCATCTATTGTAGAAACTTTAGGATGTAAAAATACATTAACATATGTTTGTATAGAAAACTTGTTCCCATCCACAAAAGGTCTGGAAGACAATAGCTCATAACTAACTAGAAGTGGTGCAAAGCTCTGTAAATCAGTGAAAAATGATGAATAATTCTATAACTGACATAGAACCTACTCTAGATGGATGAAACATGTGGCTCTATTATCTCTCAGGGACAGACGAAAGATCTGATCATAGAAGGATGTCTTGAAGGAAACCCATAACATGACCTAATGACGTTTGGCCTTGGTGATGACATCTGACAAATTCTTGGAAAAATCACAAATCTTGTCTATAGAAAGCATGAATATCTTAAAAAGAGGAATTTTTATATGCTCAATGATAGATATCATGTCCTCTAGCCATGAATCAACAGATTGAGATACACCATCCCCTAAAAAAGTTAGTGGATGATGCTGCTGAAACTAGCGAGTCAGATCAGCCATCATTGGTTCTACACATGGAGAACTTTGCATGGACTACATAAAATGTATAAATCTATCACAGAATTAAGAAGTAGTACCTGGATTCAGTAGAGTAATATGTTCCACATGTGGAACTACTAGAATTAAGACTTTCAACATTGGGCCCCCCATGTCTAGAGCATGGTCGTCACCACCCCCGTGGAGAATGACACATGGACATCGTGGTATCATTGGTCTACAAATTCCATGAAAAATTATTAGAAAAAGCATAAGAGTAGAATGGATATCATCACTAATGAAAACTAGATTTTATAAAACACTCTTCAAATAGAAAAATACCCATTCTACCTTCTTAGATGGCTAGGTATCGGTAAGTGCTCAACTATAAGTTTAATGTTGTTTGGAAGTTAATTTCCAGGTTCCCTCCTTTAACTTTCTTAAACATGACAATTCATTATAATAATGTGAAACCAATTTATATAAGATTTCAGGATTCAATTTATAAGGAGTAGTCATTTCTCGATGAATCTGTATCCAAACACATATCAGCCTACATGAAACCCGATTACTTATAGCATTATGGATAGACTCAATAAATTACTCATCCCAGCCCATGAGGGCCCGTACAACTCAAGAATTGAGATAATCAATCACTCAATCGAGGCTGAGTTAATACAAGTAAAAGTAACTATCACAACATCACTAAGCAATTACAAGCATATCAAGAAATTAAATGTAGTGAAATACAACTATATGCAATTGCAATATGCATTATATGTGAATTATATGTTCCTATAATGATTCATGTTACAATAATCCTTTCCATCATATCATATGTATTAGGAATAAATAAATTATCAAAAGAGTAATAATAAAAAACACCACACAACATGTGTATCGCCTTATGGTGAAATAATATTATCAACTATAAAAAAGAAAAAAATAGAATAACAATTGCATTTTGGGCAACATGGAATTTACCCTGAACATAGGATCGTGATGACCAAGAATGACTTATGAGCAAGTCTAAATAATTCCTATTATTTATTCTATTTTCTATAATTAGTAAAACAAGAAAAGAAACCAACATTGATACAAATTTGTGAAGACCCAGACCCATATTCCACATAATGGGTGCCCTGGGCCTGGTTGGCCACATGGCCTCAATTGCATCTTCCAGAAAGCCAGAGGCTACCATCCAGAAGTGAGAGACTATGTTGTGTCCATTTGAAGAAAACACTCTCATTATTAGAGTGTAGAACAATGGATGAAATATAATGGAATTGAAAAGAGTGGAGGCATTATAATGAAACAACAGAAGCAAACTGATGCAATAGTTAAATTTGAATAACCATAACTATATCCACTAAACAATTGTGATGAAATGTCATTTAACTAGGAAACTAAAAAAGCATGAATACAAGATTCAATGTATAACATGTTCCACAAGTAATGGAAAAAATATATACTCTAAGCATACTAAGAGCCAACTCGGTTATATGTTAACTTGCTCGATCATATCTACATGCAATCAAGCATTGGAATATGCATGATTCCCTTCGCAATACCTTCATCCATGTAATTTTCTATGGGTACCAAACGACGCTCGGATAGGGTGTGAGATAAATCTCTGTGGGCCACCAACAATGATTTCTGTAACATCCAACCCATGTAATGGTATATAATAATATGTTGGCATATATATATTTATATATATAAGTAAATAAAAGAGTACAATATAACTAAATAACCAATTACCAATGTTATCCCTAATCTGGTGTCTAAACAAGTAACAAGTACATTTTTACTTAAGTAATAACCTTTTTATGTTAATAGGTAATTCGAGGCATAGCGAGCTCTGAAATCACCTTGTGATAGTATAAGTAGTGAACGACCCAAGACATATATAGGCTACTAGACAATGATATCACGTGAGGGAGTTCTAGGGTAACAACTAAGCTAATGTAGATCTCATGAAATGCTAACACAGTAGTATCTATGTCAGGTAAGGGGCAAGAGTGTAATCTAAGGAGTGTAATCCATGGCCTTCCATAATAAGGATCCTACTGAGTCCAAGGTGATCGACCAAGGTAAAATGGGGATATGAAAATATATGGCCCTATGGGCTTTCACCATGGCACATACTAACCAATGCTAGATCCAAGGTATCCCATAATAATAAAAGGGACCTAACAGTAGAATACTGGCTATCCAAGGGATAGACATGAACCAAAATTTTGGTGGGCATAAACCTAAGAAAACTATATCCTTGAATTGGAAAGGGTTTCCAGAGACCACGTTATCCTTCTCTCATAATACAAGGTGATCTTTGGTCAATTCATTCTTATTTGATATTGTAATCATGCTGTAATTCATTTGGTTCAAGTCATGTCTTCCATTAGTGTGGATAGGTTAGGTAGAGATGAAACCATTTATTTATTGGTCCAAGGCTTGTCTTCATTTAGTGTTGAGAGGAAACATAGAATTGAAACCATTCAATAAAGTCATAGATCACCATTAATTCATATTAAAATATAAAGTTTCAATCTACTACAATTCGTTGACATGGAAAGGGGTTCCAAACACTTGAAGCATTTATTCAATCTCATTTATTATGGCCATGTTATATTCCTAGTACACGTTCCATTTCAAATTTCTCATTTCACATATAATAACCATTTGGGAGAACTTAACTTATGTGGGTCAAGTGGTGGGAATAAATGGTACATGCCATTATTCATTTATCAGTAAAATAAATCCATTTCTGATAATAAGACTCAAATATATAATTTTTAAGAAAAGGAACATCAAAACAGTTGCTAAAACATATCGAAAAAATAAAAACCTCCTTATGGAATAACCATAGACATGGGGTGGATTTAGTTGTGGGTGTAACCACTAACCATTAATCACATAATTGGAAAGACCATATTCATACTATTCTTACAAGGAACATTATCGCATGTAAATTTATGAATTAGTTTCCAAAGAAATCGGTGGGCTCCACATGAACATTCCAAAAACAACGAACATTAGGGATGAGTTATAGGCCACCCACATTTTGCATGTATGACTCTCCTCATTAAGAATCAGCCCTTGATTTTATACTGATCGGGGTAGATCTATGTAATGGTGAAAATGATCACATGGGGATATCTAGGTCAATAGTGAAAGAGGAGTAGAATGGATATATATTACTCAAGTAATTACCTTTGTGAATCTATCTTAATGAAAAAAATCTCAATCAGATACTAGACGAAGGAGATCTCTTGATCCTTATCATTTCCCTTCAAAAATATCTAAATGGGAGAAAATGGAGGAAATCACATTAGTTCTCAGATTAGGGGGAAGGAGGATGATTAATACATTATTATGGGTGTTTTCGTTAGGACCAATAGGAAAATATATATCCTGAGAGGGTGGGTGAATCAGGGTATGGATATTCTTTTTCAAAATTCTTCCTCCCCCATTGAATCATGATCTCTTTGTTATAAGCGTCCTTTTTTTCACTTGTGTGTCTGTTATGACCACTTCTTTTCTTCTTTATCTAATGATGATGCATCAAATTCAATGCAGGGAAGTATGCAGGCAGACCCAGATATTTTTACTTGGTTCACCGTCACTGGGCTACATCCCAGGAGCATACAACGACGATATGTATCTGTACCAAATCCACTAAGGCTCACTGCCAATTTACAATGTTCGGGATAGATTACTTTTATGACCAGGATCACTGCCTTTACATTGTTTAGGGGCATCTCACTGCTTTCCCATGGGTCACTCCCTGTTACTCTATCTATGGGTCACTGTCAGTGGAGAGGATCACCTTCTTTCTCTTCCTTTGCTCACTACTCCGGAAAGGATCCACTCACAGTTTATAGACTTGTATGTCTCCTTATTATCACTAATGAATACATCCTCTGTTGTATGTGGATGCTGTTTTGATGTCTAAATTTCACCCATAGAGGAATCTCACTTTGCACCGAAGGCATCAGACAATCTTCCATCCTTCACGTAGCCCTGAATCACTATTGGGAATCAACCTTACCTGCCACCCTTCTCTAAGCCAGAGCACATGTATCAATGTGCAAGTTATAAAAGGCATGCAAGTAAACCGCAACCACTTGCGCGACACAATCTTCTGTAACTCCAAACATGTGCGACACTCACTCTTTTACACCCAATATAATATTGGCACGCAACCAAAAACTATCGCACTTCTTCAAAACATGGTGCGCAAGTTTCACCAAACTAGATGCATGACACCTCATTATTCAACTCAAAAATTGGGTGATGCCCATCCTTTCTTGCCCAAACCCCTCTGGCCATGCAATAAACAACTGGCGCGCAACTTGTACTTGCATGACTCACCACCACTTGTGCGACCACCACACCAGCACGATGAAAGCTATGATTTTTTCTAGGTGTTGAACTCATCATCTAATGAGGAGGTTTCAAACTGTATTTATCGGAATTTGGACACCCTAAGAGACGGCACGCAAGTCTCCCCTAGGCGCTCCTGTTTCGGCGCGCACGTCTCGGCGCACAGGTCTCGTCATGCATGCCACTTGCACGACCAACCATAAAACATGGGCACCCTTCTCCCTTTTCCATATTTGGATGTTCTGATCTTGAAAAACATTAGTCACGCAAGTTTCCTTTCTTTTAAATACACGACGTGCAAGTCCATTTTCCAAAAAAATGGATCGTTAACTACATCCCTTTAACTCGACATGAAACCATGAAATCCCCTTTGTCTACAAATTTTTATGTAAAGGTTTCATTTTTCAACAAAAACAGCACAGATGTTCACTTTGTCAACAAACACAATCACCTCAAAAATGCTTCAATGATTCCTTGAGAGATTTTTTCCCAACAATTTTGGACATTTTACACAAGTTTTTTAATTGTACACTGTTTTTTTGCATGGATTGTAAAACCATTCACAAATTGTGCAAGGTGGATCTTCTTTAAAAGTATTACTCTACACAGTTTGATTAAAGTGTGATCCTTGCCTTAACGGTTACCTAGGAAAAGTGGGTGTTCGCACAGTATGGCTGCACTGACGTGCACCAACCATGCGAGGTGCCACTTCCCAAAAAATCACCACCCACACAGTTGTCTCTAAACCATGCACCGAGTCTATTTTATCCAAAATGATTGGTTATGGGCTCTGAACAATCCCTATAAACCCCCATAAAATTTACTAACTCATTTGGAATTTATATAAGGTCCAAACTAAATATTTATACATAAAATTAAAGGATCCATACATGAGTGAAAATAGGGTTCAAACACTGGGATAATTCCAATTCGAATCACTAGTATACTAGTCCTAGTCAGTCCACTAAGATACCCAGTATCCACTTTTTGTGATCAATAAAGATCCACATTCCGCATATCAGATCACATCCACATTACACCAATAAACCAAGAATCACATATCCTATCCCTAAATTTTACCCCAAAAATCTATTTTTGCAAACATATGCACACTAAAAATTATTCCAAAGTAGGATTCCAACCCATTAAACAATTTAATAAACCATTGTAGCAATTAATGAAACAACATAATTAAAAAACCCATTGCTCTTACACCAACAGTGAAAATGAAACACTATTTAAAAATAATTCACATGTTGATCCTTTATCAAAACATAATTTTTAGCTCACACATTGTATGATAAATAAATTACATTCATTAAAAGATGAATTCACGTGGAACCCAAGAATTTCACCCAAAAATACCCAATTCCATATAATATTTCCACATCAATATTTTAACACAATCTCAACCATGTAAAATACCACATTTAGACAACTCTTGTAATTTAATAAATTAATTAAACAAGATATACTAACTTCAAACATTATAGTAAAACCGCTATTTAGCGGTGGTTTAAATAGCTGCAACATGGTTTGGTTGTGGCTTCTCTAAACTGCAGCTAAATTTGGTGTCAACAAACTATTAGCGGCATTTATTTCCATTTAGCAGTGGTTTAAGGGGAGCGTCGTAGCTTCCTCATTTAGCGGTGATTTTATAAAGTTTAGAGGACATTTCTACGAGCCCGGGATTTTATTTTATTAGTGGTGGTTATAACTGCCACTAAAGTCACGAGAACCACTGTGGAATGCACCCAGGTTATGAGACTCTATAGCGGCAGTTAAAACCACTGCTAAACATAAGTATTTTTATGTTTAGTAGTGGGTTTAACCGCTACAAATGTCTTACCTGTATACTTTTCACGACGGTTAAAACCACCACAAAATGATGACAAAAATAAATAAATAAATTATATGCTTCCACTGCACCACTTCTGGGAAAAAGAAATCAAACCAGAAAATATTCCTCACTATATCATACCGATCTGGAGAATTTCTAATAATCTTCATGGAAATAGTAATATCATCCACAATATCATTAAACACAAAATATTCCTCACTGTATCATTTAAATTTTTGAAATATTCCTCAATATTTTCAACATAATACATTTTATTATCCTCAAGACTTCTCATCCAAACTAATATCTTGGCCTCCTTTACATTGATCTTTCCTTCATCACTTCTTCTAAATTTTTCCCAATTTTCATTGGATGTATAAAGTCTCAGAAATATTTTTTTATCACATTTCTAATAAAAAATCAAGATTATATTTTTATCCATTGTATAATTATTCATTTTTTATTTGTCATCTAAATTCAATGCAAGACCCTCAATAATGGGGGGAGAGACAATTTTTTAGTATGCCTTACTACTAGGTTGAGAGGGAGGAGGTAAGAGACAATCTTCTTCATCTATTTGCTGAAATTAACTCCATTGTAATTTCATAATCCTTATATGTTTATAGAGTTATGTTTAAATATTTATTAAAAAATTATTAGATATTCATAGTGTACAATTGATTTGATACCAATTATTGACATCAAGGACTGGCTTGGTCCACTTGGAGAAGGTGAGTTTGTGGTACAATACTTTTTTTGTATATTACACTTTTTAAATCAACCTCTTGGATTTGTTAAACTCTCAATAACTCATGATTATTTACTCAAACTCACCTAATCCAACAAATGAAGATTCACTATCTACACATTCTGCCGCCCCAAAGTGTCCAAAACACTATCCCCTTGATCACTATGAAATGACACAACTTTTTCAACACATCAACAATGGGTTTAACTCCTATTCATACAAAATCTCGACTAACAATTAAAACACATGACTAAATGGAATAATGTATACCACACTTGAGAAATCAAGACATAAAAGGAAACATCATAAATCAATAAAATTCTTAAAAAAACATGAGAAATCAAGAAAATGTTAGGACATGAAAATGTTTGGTTGAAAATATGTGCCACACTTGTTACATATAAAAACCAACTGTTCCCATATTTTTTCTACACATCAACAATACAATAACTCACGGTCTGATGATGCATCGTCACCCTCTCAACCTCAATCTCCACTTCATGCTGCCACCTGTAAGAAAATTATATTGAAAATTAAATATTGTTGCATATTTATAATTAAACTTAAATCAAATAAGTTTTTTAAAACTAAATGATTATGATTTTTAGTGATTTACCTGCTCACCACCACTCGATGTACTACCACCGGGGGGCATATCTACTCATCTTCTGTTATATATATCAATGCTTTCTTCGTAGCAGATATATGAGCCCCCTATCCTTGAACTGTGACTCATAGAGAAGTAATCTCCCTCTGAGAATCTTCAGGTATAGACTGATTATAACTAAGAGTAAATGCAGTTGGATTCTCTGGTGTTGTGTCAAAGACCTCAGATGGTATGGGTCCAAACCCCATCCCATACACTCTACCAGGATGCTCCTTCCCATGGACTTTAGAAACTAGGTAATCCTGGGAGACTGAGTAGAACTACCTAGGATTGGAATCCCATAGTTCATTAATTTTTACCTATAAATCAAATATCAATATAAATTAACACAGTAAAAACTGATAATAATTTTTTATAATAAAAAATTGAATTCATACCCCAACTTATTTAGAAGGCTCGTTAACAAAACATCCATCTGATTTTATGTGAACAACCAACCACAATACAGTTTGGGATTCTTCGTACCCTAAACTCTGTGACAGCATTAAGCAAAGATAAATAAAAAAACTCAATATATTAAACAGATAATATTTTCTACTAAATATTTATACTAATTAAAATATTACCAATGTCATGCGACTTCTAGAAATGATTTTTGAGCCCGTAGTGTGATGAATGACTTGCTTAGCCCATTTTGATGCATTATTTCTTAAGAGATCCAGAAATAAATAAAATGTAATTTAACAGTAATGTATTCAGTGCCATCTCCTCTTCATATACATGTATACATGTAAAATTATGGTAATATAATAATATATATTTCAATACCATCATCTTCTCATCATGATGTTTTTCAAAAATAACTTTCCACTCTTATTTTAGTACCCCACTAGGTAGCTTCTTATTCATTTGTTGCACATTAAATGAATTATCTTTGACATTACACCACAATCTCTATTTTAAATCATTCCATTTCTTATAATGATTTTTTAACATCCACTTCAGTGCTATCACATCAGCAACTGTAATGTGGAAGAACATATGTATATAGAAATTCATTTTGAACATATTAGTAACATGAAATTAAATTAAACCATAATGTAATAAAATTACCTTTATTTGGGAATCAAGAACATTATTTTTCCATCTTAGAGGTTTATTTCCCCAATCATCAAATTAATAGGAAGGGAAATGGGCTCTGCTGCTAGCTATCCTAGAATCTGGGAAAGTAACCCTGCGACATCATCCATAGGGACCCCATAAAAATCATATGGCACGACTATCTTCTCGACATTTATATTCCTAGAAATTGTATCTTTTATGTTTTTCTCCACCGTTTCATTTTTTCCATCAACAATGATAAAAAAATAAGTATAAACAAAATGCAATAAATTTATTTAATTAAAAAATTTACCTATGATAGAGACACTCCAGTATGTTCGTGATGAACTGGAAGGGGCGTGTCGCTGCCCCACATTTGATGCTCTTGAAGGGGGATTCGACGACTCAACATTTAATGGTACATCCAAATATGGTGTGAGATATGGTGTAGGGGTAGATGGTGCAGGGGTGTTGGCAGCTGGTGCCTCAGATGTCTTAGAGAGTGAGTTAGATGGATCGTCATCTGTCGTAGAAATAGATGAAATAGTGTAATACTTTTTCCTTAGCAATACTATCATTTAGTCATATATAATTAAGTTAAAAATATATATTTCAAAACAATTATGCCCAAAAATATTTAAAAATGATAATAGATTCCCTGTACTAAAATAATATATATATATAATAATGAGAATGAATGACTATAGAAATGTAACATGTGGTTGCGAAATGAATAAAGAATTGTACATAAAATCATTTTCAACTAAAATCATGTTGGTTTCCTTCTCCATTGCTTCATCAAGTTCATTCATCCTTTCTAGACTAATATTTTCTATATCATGGTGAACAAATAATTCTGCATCCAATTGTTGATTAAATTAAATTTCATTGGTCAAATCTTCCACTTCATCACCCATATCATACAAATCTACTTGTATTACGTGAGCAACTACACTCCTCCCTTCATCCACAACATAATTGATATAATATACCATTTTTCTTGCGATGCTAAGATATATGGATCATGAAGTTCATGTTCACCAATATCCATCAAACGAGAGAAGTTCACAGAATTAAATTTCAAGGAATCTCTTTTAACACCTCTACTAATATCGACCCATTTTAATTTGAAAAAAACAATAGAAAAATGTTTGAGGTAGTTTAATTAAATAATATCATACGGTTATCCATAGTACCCTACTTTAGTAAAAGTAAATATACCACTATTCTGTGTTTTCAAACCCACTTCTCGATTGACTGTATGAAATGTAATGCCATTCACATTATAAGAGTAGAACATTATAACTTGTTTTATAGGACCTCTAGAAAGAAACATCAAATCTTCTTAAAAGTATACTTGAGAATCTATATTCATGATCTCAAAAAAGAAATATAATTTAATGGATTTACAAAATGTATGTGTCAAACTAATATTCATAATTATTGCAAAATTTATGGACTTACACGTCATGCAAGCCATTATAAAAGCTCTTTATTCACTCAAAACATTCATTATATAGTTATCATTTTATGATAATCCTCTCATTCTTCTCTTTGTATCATTAACACTTCAATAAATGGATCTGAAATTTCAATATTCTGCAGCATATATCTATGTGCCTGTAATAATTTTTATTCTGTCAGTGTTATGTTTGAGGTCCTCCAAACTAATAGGAATTTAGTAGGAAATATATCTGATTTATGATGCATTTCAGATTGAGTTGATGTGTCGTCAAAACTTCCAACTCAATTAAATATTTTCTCAATAACATCCAAATATATGGAACAAAAGGTAAGGCACTCCTCATCCAAATAGCCTTCAGCAATAGAGCCTTCTTGTTGACATTTATTTCTCACACATGATTTCAAAGGACCAAGATATCTGTGAAATGAAAAAATATATTATGCATTTATTTAAAATACAAAATTTATTTACATTACTGAAAAACATTAAATAAAATACCTCTCAATTGGATACATCCATCGATAATTAATGGGGCCTCCTAATTTAGCTTCCTCAACCAAATGCATAGTTAAATTCATCATGATATTAAAAAATGATGGATGAAAGATCATCTCCATTGCACAAACGGTCAATACAAACCTCTCCTAGAGGTTGTCAAGAAGAAATGCATGTAGAGCTTTCTCACATAATTTCTAGAAAAATGTGCAGAATTGGAGTACAACAACAGTAACACTTTCAGGTAATAATGTACGCAATGCCAATGGTAGTAACTCTTGTAACAAAATATGTGAATCGTGACTTTTAAATCCATGTAACATATGATTATTCATGTCAACACACCTTGATATGTTACTCCATTACCCATCAGATACCATCACATTCATTAAAATTTGAAGGGATGTATCTTTATCCCTATTTTTCGTTGAAAAATGGCCAGAGCATACTTTTCATTATCATCTAGCCATAAATCGTGTTTTACATTCATTACATGTAAGTATTTGTGATCATTGAGATGATCCTTCAACTTTTCATGCTCATTAAGTAAAGTGAAAATCAAATGATCACATAAATTCTTCTCAATATGCATCACATCAAGACTGTTCTGCAACAAATTAAATTTCTTAATATGGAAGTTTGAATAGTATACTTTTTTTCTTCAATTGTTGCATTCTGATTTCACTAGATGATTCACTTTAGACCCATTTTCCATTATCATTCAAATTATGAAGCTTCCCAAATTCTGTTTCAACATTTTCAAGTAGTGTAAATACTTTAGAACCTGTTAACAACATTGGATCTGGTCTATGATCAATGGAACCAATAAATTTTGTCTCTTCAACCAAAATCTATGAGATGCATCAAGAAATCTACGATGGAACAAGAGGACCCATTTTATACGGTGAGGTAGCCTTTTGGGATCGAAATCAAAGTTACAAATTGGACTGGCCAAACCCGTGTAAGTGTTCCAACCAGATAAATTCCCATGACCAGGGAGGTCACTAATAGTCACCATTAAAGTAGCATGCATTTTGATCACTGTTTTAGAAAAAGCATCAACTTTCTCAACACCTTTGCTCCATAACTCCTCCAATTCATCAATCAAAGGCTGCAAGTATACATCAATATCATTTCTAGGCATTTGTTTTCTAGGAATAATCATCGAAGTGATAAAAGATGTTTATTGCATACACATTCATGTGGGAAGATTATAAGGGATCAAAACAACGGGCCAAATTCTATAACTAATACTTAAAGTACAAAATTGGTTGAATCCATCGGTAGCCAATCCAAATCAAACACTCTTAGAACCAGATAATAAATATGGATGTAATGAATAAAATGTCATAGAAGATTGGGAATCTCATGGATTTATCATTATCCCATCATTGTTATTATCTATATAATTCCATTTAATGTGTTCGACAGTTTTCGATGAACTGAATAATCTTTACAATCGAGGCTTCAATATAAATTAACGCAAAACCGTTACAGATGTGTTCCTTTTCTTCTTCTCCATGAAATTATGTTCATTCAGAATTCCAACATCACCCTTTGACTGCCATATAAAATAAGAACACTTATTGTAATTCTGTCAACTTAAATCCTCTTCCCAATAAAACATACAATCATTGGGAAACACATATATTTTTGTATAATTCAGACCAAGCATGTTAACAACTGTTTTCATATCCTAAAAAGATTCTGCAATTTTTTCTTTTATAAATGCATCATGAATCAATTCCAATATCATGGACATTGCCTTATTTTTAATTCCACATAGAAATTTGATATCATACAACTTCAGAAGAAATGAAAGCATTGAATATTTCAAAAACCCACTATACCACTCTGGATTTCCATCGTCAACTAAATCACGAAATGAATTTTCCCCAGTGATTTTTTTCTTAAATTTGGATCCACATAATCAAGAGGAGGATCCAATTATATGTTACAATCTTGATCTGTCTGTGTTATAGTCTCAAAAGGATTACTTGTCACGTTGAAATTTGTATCACCCTCTTCTGGTTGTTATGATATGTTCTGATGCTAATAGTGGTGTCTTGCAGTGCCGAATGGATCATTTATGAAGTTTTGCATTTCATTTTCCATTGTTGATGAACTTGGGACCTAATTCTATGGATTAACATTGGAGCTCAACCATTTTGTAACATTAGATTCTCCATTACAACTCCAACACAAATATTGACCAGGGAATTGCTTCATAATTAAATGTTCATAAACTTCATCTGTCTTCAACAATGTTATAAATTTACATTTAGGACATGGACATATTATTCTCTCTTAAACTGATCGATTAGAAACTTCAAAATATAAAAAATAATTCAATCCCTTAACATGTTTAGGTGTGTTCCTTAGTAATGTGATTCATCTTTTATCCATGTATATCCCAATGTTCCTACACAATAATAAAAAAAATTAAAACACAAAGATACTACTAAATAGAAAAAGAGATTCATATTTATGATAGTGTAAGATTACATAATCATAATATTCAATTAAAGTGATTAATTTCATCCAAGACTATACATATTAATGAAAAATAATCTAGTTTGGATAACATATAGAGAATGAAAATACAAATAATATTTAAATACAAAAGTACACCTAGTCGATCATTCTCACAATAAAAATTCCTGAAAAAAGTCCGAACCATATTCACAACTCAAAATATCTCTATGTGATCCAAAAAAAGTAACAACATTACAAATTCCATTAATGGAACAAGAGGAAACAAATAACTAGAAATCACAATCTTGTTTTTAGGACAAAATGATAGATGTTACTCACACACATGAATGTGTATGAAAAGTTTTATATAAATAGTCCTAGAAATATTTATTAATTTATTTTATTAAAACGATTCAAAAATACTTATTTTAAATATATTTCATGCTTTTATTATTCACATATAGAAGTTTTAAAATACATAAATCATATGATTTATCCATTTTAGTAAAAAATCTTTAATTCCTATATAAAACATGGGTATATTTAACAAATTATATAGTAAACATTAAACCAAAAAAATAACTAAAACTAGAAATAAATGTAAATAAGCACCAAGATATTACTAAATAACTATATAAACATCCACCAAGAAATGGTTCCGAATTAAAAAAGCAAGGTCTATGGGTTCAATCTAGGTAGGAAATGGGATATACTAAGTAATCATCAATGGGAACCAAGAATTATGTGTAACTCACTCAGTTATAACATGAAGGATATTGGAACACACATATGGACACCAAAATTTGTATCGGAAAACCCTATTTGAACTAATCTCCAATTTCATATGTCCAAGTACTCAGATCCCTTATATATATTCCCACCTAAAGACACCTAGTCAACTACATCATTCCAAGAACGATGTGTGTAACTAGCCATCTCATCATTCCCATAGACACTAGGGAAAGTGGATCATATTAATCACCCCACCTTGGAGCCTCAATATAGGTTCATTACCCCCCTTAGATCATTATTACAGTTACATTACCTCCTCTTGGAACCAAGTTCAATGTGAATTACCTCACCTAGTTGCCTTAATCTTGGTGAATGTACACTTTTAGTAATTAGGGATGTAGAGATTCAGTGTTACACCCTAACCCATGAAATAATTTTGTGGTCCTAGTGTATTAGTCTATTCAATCCTTTGGAGGAGCCTCAATCCAATACCCCACCCACTATTAATCCATGTGAACATTCTTCTTTATCACTAACTTATATATCAACAAAAAACAACCATTGAACATATTTTCCATTATAACCATAAACATTTAAGACAGTTATCTTTCACATACTTAACCCATCACACAAATACCATTATTTCATATACCCCCTTATCATGGTTTGTTAACTAGTAACATTCATCATTTAGTTAATTTCATCAAACTTTTCACATGACAACAATATCTCCATGGGTAATATATCACTAAAATATATATCCAATTAATTATTATGGTCCAAAATAAACTTTAAAACCAAATAATGTTTTAAACATAATTCAATTATTCATTTTAAATAATTTAGAATCCACTACTTAAAACATGGGTATTCGAATTTGAAAACTAAATATTATTTCAAGTATTTAATTTCTGAATCAACCACTCAAAGGAACCATTTATAGTTTTCATAAGATAATTTTTAAACCCTAAATTCAAATATTCATTTGAAATCTCATAATAAAACCCACCTTTATAGAATCATCATCCTCATAAAAAATTAATAACCAGATTAAAATCCCAAAAACATATTTCAAACTATTTCAAGAGACCCTAGGGAATTTCAAAAATAATTACATATAATCATTTAATTTTACCCTTTAACCACACCTATATTACCAATTAAATTTTTTGACACATTCGCTCTAACATTTACCCCATTTTAATGTTCACCAATTTACTTCACCATTCTCAAGGTTTTGGAATATTCCATGGGTATCAAAAGGTTTGGTGTTACATCTTCAACAAACACAAAAAGGTTTGTAAAGATTTTAAAACCTCAATTTATGTCCCCAAATAACATTACTTTACTAAGGAATCTGAATGAAACAAGGAAACACATAATTAAAAAATCATATACATATAGACCATTGAGACTGTTGGAGAATTCTCTAAAAGAATAATGAGTTGAAAAAGGATAAAAAAAGAGATGTAGGATCAATATACCTAGGTTGTCGGGGTCGTGGGGGGCCAGGGAAAGCGGAGTCGCATGGTCGCCGGTGTCGCAGGGGTTGCGGGGTTGCTGGGGTCACGGGGTAGCCGGGGTCGCGAGGTCACTAGGGTCGCGGGGACATCGGGGTCATGGGGGGTTGGGGTCGCGGAGGAATCCGGGGTCCAGGGGAAGCAGGGGAAGCGGGGTAGGAAGAGGATCGAGGTGGGGGGAAGGGTCAGTGGTGTTAAAAAAAATGTTTCGTGGAGATTTTTTATAAACCACCCTGAAACAAATTTTAAAAAAGGTTTAATGGTGGTTCCCAAACCCGCTGCTAAACACAATTTCTACTGTAGGGAAATTAGCACCCCAAAAGTTTACACAAAAAAAACACCAAATTTTACATCGAAGAGCCTCTTTAAATACTCCACTTCATTACCCTATCAAAACAAAATATTACACATTTAAAAAATTCAATAAAATAATTTCAATACATATTGAAATTGAATAGTAAGGTAGACACACCAAAACAATTTAAAACATTGTCTTTTCCCCTTACACAATTTAATAAATAATTTCAATATGTTCAAAAAAAATTCAAAAACATTACTTGTTTTTTTATTCACACAAAAAATGTATCCATTGTCCTATTTTTTAAATAAATTACCAATTAAAATCATATCTAATTATAATTTACATCCCTTCTGTAATATAATAAATCAATTTATTTTTTTTAAATCATGCCATCTGACACAACCAGAGTTTACCTATTAGAAACACTAAATTCACATAAAAGTATAACTGAGATATCAAACACATAATTAATAATTTTTTAAAAAACATACATGTATCAAGGAATATCCTAAATTAAACATGCCAGTATAAAAAAGTATTAGCGTATGGTTATGCATGAAATCACCTACCTCAAATCCATTGAAAAATGGAAACACACACCCGAAATAACTCCACGAGGGATCCAAAACCCTAAATTAATGAAGATTAATCATAAATAACCAAAAACACCAATATAAAAATGTAAAATAGTACCCTTGAAGAAGCATTAAAAGGGGGATAAAATCCTAGAAAATCTATGGAGAAGGGAGATGGATGAGAAAGGAATAAGATATTACATTGACAAATCATTCACCAACATGAAGATCTCAATGATATACACCACAGGATGAGGGGGATGGATTTATAGGAAATGAAGAAGGATCCATAGGTCTGGAAGAACCATGTGGGGTGATTTGGCTGGATTTAGGTCCAGAAATCCATAGTGGGAATAATTAGAAAATCAATTTCTGTTTATTTTGGGAAAACCCGCAATGTTTGGCCACATAGTTTATAAATCCACGCATCAAAAATTGCAGAAGATAGTGGAGGGACCGTATAGTTTCACCTATGTGACCACATAATTGGGTTCCAGCTGTGAGTTTGGTTTTATACCACCCACATGGTTACTTGGGGTTGGCCACATAGTTCATCAAACTATGTGCCAAACCGTGCACATGCCCTTTTAATGCCTAATTATCATAATTTCATAAAAAATATTAAAAATGAAATGTTAAAACATATAAAAAAACTAGGAAAGGAAAAATCCCCCATATTCCACAACCATAACACACAAAACATGAGAAAATACTAGGATTCCAAATAAGCTGGAACATAAACCAAAACATAAAAAATCAGTTTTGATAATTCTCCACACCATTAATTCTTTCTACCCCATAAATCAATGACACTATCAAGTTAGATGATCAATGACAAATAATTCCACATCAATATGATCCATCTTATATATACATGAACATTTCCTTACCCAAAAACATAAAATAACCCTCTTGTTAGAAAAAGAGAACAACCCACAACTACATTTCGAGAAAAAATAGAAAAGATCAAACCACCACATTCACAACCAATCCATATCGAGACTATTGAGCCTTCTCCCAAAAAGATCAGAAATCACTAAAAGAGAAAAGAAATCTATGAAATAAACATATATAAAAGGATAGGAATTAATTGTTTCAACCACACTGAATGTTGAAATAGATCATCGATAAAGGGGATCCCTGAACGGACTCCCCACAATTACAAATCAACTAGCACCTGATGATTTCTTAAGAGAAACCCCAAAGAGAGCTGTCGTGGGTCTCCCTACCATTAAGGACTAACTAAATATATGAAATGATTATTCAAATATAACTACAACTAGGCCTTCCCAACACAGGAAAAAATAAGTATTCTATAACAACCTACCAACCCAATATAAGAGGAACAAAACATGAAATTTAATTCACCCACTCTCGAATGATGGGGAAAAGTGATGAACCTATATTGTCCACATGAACTAAAAATCCCCTACCACACTAGGAAGGGATGTAGGGGGCCTAGTGGTCGGAAGACAAAAACCACAACCAATAACTTGCCACCATGATTCTCATATGGACGGATAAAATTCATGACCACACACAATTTACATGGGTGATCCAACAACTGAATTATCAGGACACATCAAATTTATTATGATTTTAAGGAAGATTTATAGACTAGGTTTTATCCTAGGCCTTATATCATGGAGCATGGGTGGTTTATAATGTGAAATTAAATAAAAAGAAACAAAATAGGGGATGGTTTTGAAAAGGATTTTATGAAAAAGACTCGATTTAAAGAGTTTAATAATTGATAAATAATGGAGGGGTTTTAGAATTTTGAGATAAGTATATCATTTCATGTTCATGAAAAGATTTGGTGAGTTCATTATTCTGAAGAATACACATCGATCAATGGAACCCTTTGGTTGAAGATTGTGAAGATCACGACATTCCTCTAACCTCTTAGGATGATGCTCAAAGAACCACCCCATGACACAAAAATCGTGCTATCATGGTTTGGATATCAAACATAGTTATGAAAGGATTCCAAAGAGTACAGAAATATTATTTATGTGAATGATAAATAGGATTATGGACTTTTCGATTTGGAATAATACAATATTCCCACTTAAAATCTCAACACAATCAGTGTTGAGATAAAAAGTGTTTCACTTAATTATAAAAAAACAAATCAATTAAAGGGTGTATAAAATACTTGTTTAAACATATGTGAAATTTTAATCACAAATCTTACTAAAAATAGTGGATGATGAAGTGTTAGAACACCCTCCCATGTATGTGTAGCTCCCTCGAAATGATCATCCACTGTTTAGCTCATCATCGAGAGGAGGAGGAGGAGGCTCAGATAAAACATTGCCTTCATCCTTGATACAACTATCATGATAGGGGACTCTAGAGCATCATGAATGCGGAGTGGACTCCATTGGGACTATAAATTTATTGATTCTGGACTTCTGGTATATCTTTCAAATTATGATTCCATGCATCAATTTTTTAGGAAAAGTTGAATTCGGTTTGGTGAACACATATTGTGTAAAACCACATGGCCCATGTTTTTCCTCACTAGACAATATAATATCAGTTTGGATAAAACTTGAAACATTTTACACCACATATTTAATGTATCTACCTAATTTTAAGAACCATTTGGATAACTAGAGCCCAATATATGTATAGATCACCACACACCAATTTTGACTTCATGTAGATTCTATATGCTGGACAGATCAGGTCGGTTGGTCCACTAGACAGACTAATGTGTCCTGGGTTCCTTAATATGAAATTTATCCCAATAAATTTTGTTCTATCCAACAATATTTAAACACATTTTGATGCATGGTTATGTAGAATTATGTTGTTTAATAAATAGTTGTTTTTTGATCCTGCGTAGCTTTGCCCATTTTTCTTAGACTTCATATTGGGCCCACCAAATCACCTCCACCATCAATGAAATTATAAAAAAATAACATTTCCATTTTTACCATCATAAATAGAAAATAAATCAATAAAAATGATGTTTAATTTGTTATTATTTTTTTAATTTTCAAGACAGAACAAGTTTTGAAATGTAGATTAAGGGTGAAAATGAAACAATGAAAAATGGTGTGATCACACCCCCACAACTAAACATCTTCACTCCAAGGAAAAGTAACATTTTCAGAAACTATGCATGTAGATATTTCCATCTTCATAAATATTTAACAATCAATGGAAATTTAATTCCTGATAGGAATATTATAAATGAAAATAGCACACTGAGGAGCTATTTGCAGTGATCAAACAAAAATATGTCTCAAAAATTTTATCAACATGAAATTGATGGAGTTGAATGATAAAAATTTGAGAAATAGTTAAAAATATTACAATTTCACTAGATCTCCATGTGTGTGTGTGTGTTTGAAAACCATTTTGTGCTATTGATTAAACTTTCTATCAAGTAAATATATGTTATTTTAAAATTTTTCTACTCACATTATCATTTCTGTAGAATCATTCGTACATAATTTGCAATAAAATATCATGACTCACTCCCTTAAGTATTCCCAAAAGTTAAACCAGAAGCTATTGAACTAGATTACCCATATGTTGTACATATCATCAATCCCCTAATTTTTTATTTTTATCCCAATGTTTCACTTAGAAAAAATCTCACACTCTTCTCCAAAACATTGTTTGATCTCTTGAAGAAACTAACTGTTTTATTTATAATAAGATATAATTTCAAAGAAGAGTGGTTTTGTAGCTCCCCATTATTGATCCAAATTTTTCTTAAGGGCGTACAACCTTCTGATAACATTCACACAAAAATTTTCCAATCTGGTACTATAATTAAATAGATCAGATAAGGAAAAAATGTAAGAAAAAATTATTTTGGAATGTAGAAGAAATTAATTCTAGCTTATATTTACCTATTTGTTAAGTAGAAATATTCACACTTCATGGTTGGGTGAAATGTTGTGTGAAGAAATTAAGGGACACAATTTTCCCGTAATCTATTCAATAAAAAGTGAACCATTATTCTCAATGGTATTAAAATGATACATCAATTTATATCATCTTTAAAAAATTATATTTCAAAAGAAAGTCACACCATAGTATTGAACTATTGATTAAATTCTTATTTCATCAGTATTTTTTTGAGTGATAAAACAACATGAAATATGAAAATTCGATATTCATTTTAAATAATTTTAATGATTAAATGGCATAATTTTCTATAATAATGTGGGAATAAGAAAAAATCTTTTTTCACAAAAGTGAGGTGAGGGGGACAAGTGGGAAAGGGAGGATGTAACAATACAATTTAGTAATGATAAAAAAAGAAAAAGAAAAAACATGATGAAAATTACTAACTATCCTATGAATATACCCATATCCCCAAACCTAGAGGGTTTATAGTTATATATGTAATAAAAAGTAATGTGGGAATGAAGGATAAAACTTCTTGGGTTTCATTGTTATATTTTTTCTTGAACATGGAGTTTTTCCATTGGATAATTAGGAAGGGCTTCTTGGAAGTGCTTCAGCCACTACCCATTGATATTGAAGGTTATCTTAGTTTAATCATTTTGAACTAGAAAACGCCAATTGAGGAGTTTTATGTAATATTGTACTGTCCAAAACAGTTGGAACATATCTTACCTTAATGCATCTTTAGCCTGGCATTGTAGAGTATTACCTTCTCCCCATTGTGGAACAGATGATGAATGATGATACATTCATGGGAATCTATAGTTCTCTCTTTATAAATCCTAGATTTCTCATATTAATCTCTTCTCAATTCATCCATGTCAGGAATCATACACTTTCATTATGTAAATGCACTAGAATGATTAGAATTTCATTTTTCGATGGCCTAGATGGCCAAGTGCTCAATCTCAATAGGTTTGTGATCAATCTGTCCAAACACATGTCGATATGGTGACATGCCAATGGGAGTTTTTAATGTAGTAAGATAATCCCATAATGAATCATCATATGTAAGACCACAGTCTTTTATTCTAGGTTGACAGTTTTTTCAAGAATCTATTTTTATGCTCTATTTAACACCTCGTCTTGACCATTGGTCTGTGGGTAATAAGCAGTAGACACAATATTCCCCAACCCATAAAGATGTAAAAGTTATTTCATTTTTTGGTTGCATAAATGAAAACTATGTTCATTGATGATGATCCTAATTAAGCCAAAACCTATTTTGAATTTGGGCTCAAAAAAATACAACAACTTTTTAAGAATAATTAGTCCTCATTTTTCATGCATCCACACATTTTGAAACATAATACATTATCAATAGAATATACAGGTTACCAAATGTTTTAGGGAATGCCCCCATATACTAAATTCCCAAAAAATGTAATATTTTATGAAGGAACAATTATTTTTGTGGAATATAATTTCTTTTAGATACATTCCCCATTCATTGACAGTGAGGGAATGATTTATATATGTCATGGGTATCACAAAACAATGTGGGTATAAAGAGACCATAATCAAGGACCTAGCTAGTATTATGTTGGGGAATAATGTTTCCAACATAAGAAAGAGTGTGGAATAAAATAATATGGACTAAAACTCACTATTGGGAATACAATGAAAGAGGAATTGAACACTACATGTGCGCCAAAGTTAGTGTTTATCCCAAATGTACAAATGAGACACATGTTTTAAACAGTCTTCCTGGTTTTTGTTGAAATCAGTTGGAATGAAATATTCTTCCAAATAATTTACAATTTCATCATGCCATGGTATAAAATCTTTCAATGGTTAAAATTTCTCATCATGAAACATATAATTTATTGGAATACTGGGGGAAGAGTCAATGATTGGGGATGGGTGGGTCCTACTGAAATCATTAGCCACGACATTCTCAGATTCTATTTTATCTATAATTTCTACATTTATTTCCAAAAGAAGGAGAATCCAATGAATTATATATGGTTTGGATTCTAGTTTCATAATGAGACACAGGAGGAATTCATGGTCTGAGAACACAATGACTATGGACCCAAAAAGGTATGACCCAAATTTGTCCATGAAAAACAATATGGAAGCGAATTATTTTTCATTTGTGGTGATGTTTTCAGGGACAGGGTCCACAGTACAAGAGGGACATGCAATGACATGAGGATATCGATTGATCCATTATGATAAGACTTTCCCAACTGCATAATTAGAGGCATCACCCAAAAGCTCTAATGGTAAATCTAACATCAGTGGTTGGATTATTGGGGGTTACACGAGACTCCGTTTTAAATTATTAAAAGATACTTCACATTTTTTATAAAAAACTAATTTTTTTTCTTTTTGGAGTAATTAGTATAGGGGAGATATTTTACTAAAGTCACAAATGAAATGATGGTAAAATCCAGCCTCACCTAGGAAAGCATGCACATCCCATACATTTATAGGGAATGGTAAGGATAAAATGACATTCAGTTTTGATTTATATAGATGGATACCATTCCTAGAAATGACATGCCCCAATATTATACCTTTCCACACCATGAAATTACATATCTCATAATTTAATACAAGATTATTTTCAATACAGTGATAAAGGACAACACCTATATAGCTCATATAGTTATCAAAAGTGGATCAAAAAACTGTGAAATCATCCATGAATACTTCAATGAAATTTTACATGTAATATGAAAAAATAAAAACCATGCATCACGAAAATGTACTTGGATTATATCATAGACCAAACGAAATCCTCATATATGACAATGTTCCAAATAGGAAAGTGATGGTCTTCTTTTACAATTCCTTGAAAGCAATATATATCTGCAAGTATCCAGAATACCCATCAAGGAAACAATAGTGGGAAGTACCCACTAGCCTCTCTATAATTTGGTCAATAAATGACAAAGGGAAATTGTATTTTCTAGTGTGTTATGTTAGTTGGTGATAGTATATATAGACACAATAACTATTCTTCACATGAGTTGGAAGCAATTCATTTTTTCTTTTTTGATTACTGTAAGGCTAGTTTTTTATGAACTACTTGAATGGGACTGACCCATTGGCTATCCAAGATGGGGTAAATGATTCTAGCAGCCAATAATTTTTTTACCACCATTTTATAAACATCTATGTAGTTTGGGTTTTGTCAACATTGTGATAGCATTTAATGGCCAGGACCCACCTAGTCCATTACATTTCAAAAACACGGCCCCACTGTGATGGTGTCACTGTGTCCTCACCAAAACGTGACTACGGCTTCGATCTTTCCCAGTTCCTGACTTTTTCTCTCTCAAAAGATATATTTTGATGTAAAGATGATTTAATCATCCCTTTAAATGATATTTAAATACCACAAATAATATTTAAAATCCCCCAAGAGTTGGGCAAACCCGAACTTACCAAAACATGTGGTTTTTCCTTGGTCTATCATCCTTCCCCGTACCTTTCAAATAGACATTGTTACATGTTTCTCTATGGTTAATGAAAACTGTTTAATGTATATCCATTATGACCACATCTCTCAGGAGAATTGTTAAATGACAATTAGTTCCATCATGTGTAACCACCCAACCGCATGGTGAAACCACGATCCAACTTTATAGACGTTCCAAATTATATATCCCGTAACAAAGGGATATCATCTTTATATAACACTAGAAATTATTTCATCTTCATCTCGGATAGTCTATTTTTCTTCTTTGTGTGTTTGGATTTCCCCATCCCGAGGCAAGTGGTGAACCTATGCTTAAGCCTTTCTACTCACCCTTGGAGTCCCTAACGTTCCTTCCCTGCAAGTCAGTCATCCCCAGTTCTTGGCGCGTGGAGAATAACTTCGATCCTTGATCAACCAAGTAGGGCTTTTCCTTTGTCTCTCCTTACTGAGAATCATGTGGGGTGGGTATTCAACTATTTATGTGGGAATGGATGAAACCAAACATTAACAAAGATAATAAACAGACTGTTAAAGAATGATGGGGAGTGTTTGGCAAATTTACTATACTCTTTTATAATTTTTATATGTTGTGGACTGTATGGGCTTATGCTCCCTGAAAATCATGGAAATTGGTAGAATTTCCTTGGACACTAATGAACCCTTGACTTCTATGATGATTAAATGTCTGTAACATGGAAATTGGTTAATCACCTAAACTCGGTTGGTTAAATGGATTCCAAGTGAACCTCAATCCTTGTGTGGTCACCCCGGTTAACCAATAGAAAGAAGAACCTAATGAATGATGTTCTTGAACCTTGATGTTTCCCTACTCTGTTTTGGTAGTAGGTGGGTTGTTCTGCTTGGTGCTTATGGGTTGATGTGGATGAGGATGGGATCCTTTGTTGTGGCACAATTGATAGTTGTGAATCTGAAGCTGTGTGGGGCTATATCTCAATGCTTGTTTTGGTTCCAGTACATCGAGGGATTTCACATATCCCTTTTTTGTTTTTGAATTTACAAGAGAACTAGGTGTCAATACGTAAATTACTATTTGGGTGTTTCTATTTCCCTAGATTGTGGTTATGACTATAAGATTCCCATTAGTTCTGATTTTACTTAAATGGGATCACATGAAAATGAAACAAGAATGGGATCAATGGGGAATTTCTTTCCAGGATGAGTGGTGACTCGGTTGCAGGTTTGGTGTTTCATGTGAATGAATAGTAATGAGGGTATTTGTCCTGAAGTTGGTTTTGGTACTCCTAGGTTGGGATGAGTGCATGTTATATATATTATATAATTGTAGTTCATTTGTTTGTTAATCGCGCCCCACCCACGTTGAGCACTTAGTGCTGAACACACCCATTTCATGGGGGAGGATGTTTTTCCCAACACTCCCATGAGTGGCAAGTTATTAAATCTTTTTTTTCTCCTTTTCCTGAATATCCAAGACACTTTGGGCAGGCAGTGATGTGATGAGGTCCATTAGAGCCCAAGATTCTCCAGGCAGGGTAGTTGTGGTGGTTGGCTCATGTTTGTGTGGGCAGGTTGTTTCCAAGAGTCTTAGGGATGAGGCCCATGTGTCTTTGGGAGTGGTAGTAGTTTTTCTAGCCCAGGTGTCTACGGGTGTGGTTACGTGTGGTTATTGTGGCCCAGATGTTTGTGGGTGGGATGTGTGGTTGTGGCCCAAGTGTGTGCGGTCGGGGTGTGGTAGTGGGACTACAGTGAGAATTGCGGGAGAGGTTCGATGCATAAGATGTCTTCAATAACTAGTGGGAAAGTGGAACGGGGTACCCAAATATCGATGTGTTATTACTATTATATTTCTTGACATTCATTATTTGGGGAGCATGCCTTGGTAAGGCTTGGGTGGGCAGTTTTCCTTTCTTGGTGTTTGAGTTATTTTATTTCTCACGGGGCATTAGAATCCCCCCCCCCCACTTGTGCATGAGAGCTCCTGGTTTTGCCAACTGAGTATACTGGTATTCTTATCAAACGTATATAAAAATGTTTTCAAGATTCTAAGAGGTCTTCAGGGATCGTGTAGGGTCATTCTACTTCAGATGTTGGGATAGTTGTTGTTGCTATTTTTCTTTATTTTGGTACTTATTTTTGGGTTTTTCATTTACATTTTTATCATCTACCTTTGGAACATGAATATGAGAATGGTTTGTTTTGTCTTTAAATGTACTTCCACTTTTGTTGTTGTTGGGATTTACTATCTTATCTATTGATCTTATTGAATAAAAATGGTTATTCCTTCCATGTTTTGTGTCATTCTATACACTTGGTTCTAGTCTCTACTATGGAACCTATTGAAGGCGGGTCTCAGGCGTCATAATCTCTTCTTCAACATAAAGAAGGAAGGATCAGGAAACCTTTTTTCCCTTCTCTCATCTTATTGAAGGAGGGTCATGACAGAATGGTATCAAAGGCGAGGAGATTGAGTGATAGGATGGACTTCGGGGTTTGGCACATTGAGGATTTCATGGGATGGTAGGGAAGTAGTTTTGGACAATCATGGTGTATGAAATAGTCTAGGGAAGACAAGCTAGGACACGGGATTTTAGGGCCCCCCATGAACCGATGTAAGGACTCTGGGCCTACAAAACGACCAAGTGAGGATTCATTGATTGCAGGGTAGAGACCCTAGGGAAGGTACATGCACCATAATGACATGTGTTCTTGCGTCTCATGGTATTTTGTGATTTAAAATGAATAAGATGTTTAAAAAAATTTAAGAACAATACTCTACACTACTCCGGATTAGGAATTCCTGGTTTACCTTGAAGGTATGGAACACGGGAGATGACTAAGTGTAGTGTGGGTGATCAAGTCCTAGGATGTTCACTTGGCCGATTGGCAGAGGACTGACTGAGAGGAGGAGGACGATCAGTGGTAGAGGACGTTTCATTCCTTTCAGCGGAAGACCCTCGAGATGTATGATGGTAGCATCTCGTACATGGAGACAGAAAGTTGGCTAGAAGAGCAAGTGATAGCTTTCAACATAATCCGGGCTCCGACGGAATACTGGGTTCCTCTGGCTGTAAGCCAGATGTAGGGGGCAGCACGTCAGTGGTGGATTCTTTATCTTGGGGAGAAGAGGGAGGCCGAGGTGACATGAACTGTCTTCAAGAGGGAGTTCCGGGAGGAATTCCTCTCTTCCACAATGCAGTCTAAGAAGAGGCAGGAACTGAACACCCTCCAGCATTAGGGTATGTAAGTGAGAGAGTTGGGGATTAAGTTCAAGGATCTCATCCTATTTGTTCTGTACCTCTTTCCAGATGAGGAGTCTTAGGCGAGATGTTTGGAGGAGGCACTTCGACCTTCTCTTTAGTATGTTGTTACTCCCTTCACCTTACCGACATTCTTGGAGGCCCATAAGAAGGATAAAGTGGTGGAGAGGATGCAAATGCTGGGAGGTCTTTCATGAGAGGGAATCTAGTTGGGCTTGTCGAAGGGGAAGGCCGTCAGCATTAGTCCTCATGCATCGGGGCACTCTAGGCTTCGACCAGTAGGGAGCAGGCCCCAGCAGTTCCAGTTCTGATATTCCAGACCACGCCCATTTCTTTCGGGCCCAAGACCGAGATACTTTATCTATGGAAACCATGGGCACCATCTTAATTAGTCCATGGTACAAGTACAGTACAATGGGGGTAGACTGGTGCAACACCTTCCCCAACCGTTGAAATTTCTAGCTTAGCCCTTTCAACAGCAGTAGGGACAACGAGCTCTTGCTATTCCCAGGACAGACATTGTAGGAGGCGGCCGACCTCAGGGCGCTTCTCAGGGACCTTGAACAGGGTGCAGTCGGGGAGGCGGCTGACATCCGAGGGGCAGGGGAGCTAGGTGTGGGCAGTTACATGATGCGGAGGCAGCAGCTTCAGCTGGGCCGAAAGTCGTTCGAGGTAGAATCAACATGTTTAGTACTCTTTCCTATGCTTTGTTTGATACAAGGGAGTCACACTCCTTTTTTGTGCCCAGTCTAGCCCGTTCTCTGAGTCTAGATGCTGAGAGACCTCTAGTGCCCCTTATGTTGAGACCACCATTTGGAGGTCAGATCACCTTGTTAAATGTTTGTCGAGTGAGTAGACTGATGATAGAGACACTCCAGTCAATCAAGTATCTTCTACTATTGCAGATACATCCATAAAATGTCATCCTAGGCATTGACTGGCTATTCTCTGTATGTGCCGTTATTGACTGCTTTCGAGGAAGGATGATGTTTTCAGACTTGGGTGGCTGACGTGTGACTTTAAATGGTGAGCGGTGTTACTAGGAAGGTAACCGGTGAGTGGAACCCCTCGTTTCTTTGTTATCTGAACTATAAGTGGAGTCAGTAGATGCGAAAATGTTAGAAGTCGCAAGTATCATTATTGTGTTTATGGACGTCTTACCTTAATAAGTGGAGACTCTTCCCCCTTGATATGATATTGATTTTGGGATAGACTTGCAACCTGGTGCCCATCCGATTTTGATGGCTCTCTACTAGATGGTTCCCTCAGAGTTGCAGGAATTGCGGATTCATATTGACGATCTGATGAAGAAGGGTTTTGTTCTACCAAGTTAATCACCATGGGGTGCTCCTTTCTTGTTTGAAAAGAAGGAATATGGTGGTTTGAGGCTATGCATAGACTACAGGAGACTGAATCAGGTGATGGTCAAGAATCACTACCTTCTTTTGAGGATAGATGATCTCTTTGACTAAATGAGGGGAGTAGGTTAGTTCCCTAAGATCAATCTGCGGTCTGGATATCACCATTTGATGGTGAAGTAGGGTTACATTTCGAATACTGCCTTCAGATGTATGTATTGGCAGTTTTAGTTTGTATTCATGTCGTTTGGTGTTATGAATGCACCAACTGTGTTCTTGGGACTCATGAACATTGTCTTCTGGTAATACCTGGATCGGTTCATAGTCGTGTTTATTGACGACATCCTAATATACTCATGGTCAGAGGAAGATCACGATGAGCACATGAGAATGTTTTTAGAGGTTCTCTGAGAGCACCAACATTATGTGAAATTGTCCACGTTTAAGTTCTGGACTCAAGAAGTGCACTTCCTTGGGGATGTGGTGTCCGAGCAGGGAATAGCGGTGGACCCATCGAAGGTCTAGGAGGTTGTTTCTTTGGCAGTACCAAATAACATGGCATAAGATAATAGTTTCCTTGGACTGGTAGGTTACTACTAGAGGGTCGTACCCAACTTCTCCCGAGTTGCATTGCCTTTGACAGATTTGACCAAGATGGACCAGGCTTTCGCATGGGATGGGTAGTGCAAGGCAACCTTTAGCTATCTGAAGGAGATGTTGGTAAGTGGCTCAGTGCTGAAGTTACCAGATGAATGGGTGGCGTATGAGTTGTTATGTGATGCTTTTGGACAAGGCCTTAGGGGTGTACTAATGCAACAATAAGGGGTGATCTATTATGGGTCTAGATATTTATGTCCCTATGAGCGTAATTATTCCACCCATCATCAAGAGCTTGTGGTGGTCGTGTTCACACTAAAGTTTTGGGGACATTACCTCATCGGGAAGCGCTTTGTGGTCTTCACGGATAAAAAAAGATTGATGTATATATTCTCCCATGTGGGACCTAATCTTATGGCAGTGGAGGTGGACGTAGTTCGTTCAGGACTATGACTTCAAGATTCCAAAAACCTCAGGAAAAGAGAATTTGGTGGTTGATGCCTTGAGGAAGAAGTCGTAGAAAGATGCGGTTCGAGAGTCGGCAGATGCTTGGAAGGAGATGGATGAGTTGGCCGCCCCGCACCTGGATGTAATGGAGGATGGTGGTAGAGGTTTTCTATTTCAAATGACAGTGAAATCCTCTCTCCTACGGTAGGTGGAGGAGTCTCAGAGGGGAGACATAGAGAGTAAAGTAATGTGTGACCATGTTAACCATGGCGATGATCCGGAAGGGCGGAAGGAGGATGGTCATAATCAGATGCTTTTCAAGTGGAAGTTGTTTGTTATAGAGACGATGCACTGGAGTGTTCTTGTTGAGTTCTACAACTCACCAATGTAAGTACACCAAGAAGATTCCAAAATGTACTAGGGCTTGAGAGGTCAGTTCTGGTGGCCCGGGGTGAAGCGGGCGGTGGTAGAGTTCGTTGCAAAGTGCCTCATGTGTCAGTAAGTGAAGGCTTAACACTACATCCCTAGGAGTTTTTTTAACCTTTAGATGTCCCTAAGTGGAAGTGGGACGACATCCCTATGGATTTCATCATAAAAATACCCAGAGTTCATGGGGGTTGTGATTCCATCTAGGTTGTGGTGGACATATTGACAAAATCACCCCACTTTCTAGAAATCATGTAGTCAAGTATGGTGGATTCAATAGCACGTAGGTATGTGGATTAGGTGGTGTGGTTTCACGGAGTCCTGATATCCATAGTCTCGGATACGGATGCATGGTTTACCTCATTGGTCTTGAGAGGATTGTAGCATGCTTTTGGCACCCAGCTACTTCATAGAACTACATTCCACCCCCAGACAGAGGGACAGACAGAGCGCAGAATCCAGACATTGGAGGATATGCTACGATCATGTATTCTAGACATTGGGAGATCATGGGAACGACACTTTCCTTTGGTGGACATTTCCAACAACAATAGTTGTCACTCTACATGGGCATGTCTCTTTTCGAATCATTGTAAGGGAGGTCGTGTCGCTCACCCGTGTGCTGGACAATGGTCAGGGAGGAAGGAGTTCTTGGATCAGAGGTGGTGCCGAGAACGATGGAGAAAGATTAGCTTATATAGGAGAGGATGAAGGCGGCCCAGGACTGACAAAAGTCATATGCAGATAATAGGAGGAGACCCTTAGAGTTTGAGGCCGAGGACCATGTGTTCTTTAAGATCTCCCCTCGGTGTGGGAAACAAAGGTTCGGTAGGGGGAGTAAGCTTTCTACCAGGTTTATCGGACCGTTTTAAGTGATGTGGAAGGTCGGTGAAGTGGCTTATCAGCTAGCACTACCACCACAGCTACTGAGACTGCATAATTTCTTCCATGTGTCTCAACTCGGACGATATCTACAAGTTTATTCACACATCATCAACTTGGGGAAGCTGGATATCAAGGATGATGTGACATTTGTGGAATGACCAATGAGGATTGATGATCGTGAGGAGATGGTGCTCAGTGGATGGAAAATTACTTTGGTTCGTGTGTTGTGGAGGCATAGCGGGCTCGGAGAAATTAACTGGGAAAGGGATACGCAGATGCGCACCCAGTACTCCGAGCTGTTTCGAGTTTTATTCTGTTTTGTTTGTACATGTTTGTGATGGAACTCTTTACCTTGTTAATTATGTAATGTGCGGTTTTATTTATTCTGTGGATGTGTGTGAAGAGTCCTGACTATGGGGAGGGGAGGACCCGATACCAAATCAAGACACATTAAGATGGATGCGATTAAACCCGTGTGGGCAAGTTAGTACCACCCAAAGAGGATAGTATCTTGAAATGGAGGAAAAAACTATCTAACCCATATGACTGGACAGTTTGACTCTCGAGTGTTTCCTGGTTACTTGAGGGAGAAGTGTTCCTAGATGTTGATGAGGTACACTCCTGAGAGGTATCTTTCGAGGTGGTTCTGCGGAAGACCTCTTTTCTTTGGGTCTAGTTTTGATTCTCGAGGCCTATAATAGTTTGAGAGGTATCTCATGTAATGTCTTGGACCCCTCTGGTCCATTACATTTCCAAAAAAAGGCCCCACTATGATGGTGGCACCGTGAGGGTGGCACCGGACAAGGTGGCACCATAAGGGTGACACCGTGAAGGTGGCACCATGAGGGTGATAGCGTGACGGTGGCACCATCAGGGGACACCATGATGGTGGAACCATAAGGGTGGCACCATGACGGTGGTACTGTGTCCTCACCAAAACCTGACGATGTCTTTGTTCTTTCCCAGTTCTCAACATGTCCGCTCCTGCAATATATATTTCGATGTACATATGATTTAATCCCCCCTTTCAAAGCCATTTAAATCGCATAAATAATATCTAAAATACAAAAATTGTTGGGAAACCCCTAACTTACAAAAATGTTTGGTTTTTCCTCGGTGTCACGCCCTTCCTCGTACCTTGCAGATCCTCCCATGTTATGCATTTCCCTACAGTTAAAGAAAACTGTTTAACACATAGCTGTTACGACCACATCTCCAAGGAGAATTTTTAAATGATAATTAATTCCATCATGCATGACCACCCAAACACGTGGTGAAACCACGATCTGACCTTATAGACGTCCAAAATTCCATATCCCGTAACAACAAGATAACATCTTTAAATCATGAGAGAGACAATTTCTTCTTCCTCTTGGCTAGTATCCTATTTTTTATTGTGCAATTGGAGTTCCACATCTCGAGGAAAGTGGTGCAAGTTTGTTGGAGCCTTTCTTCTCACCCTTGGAGTCCCTAATGTTCTTTCCCTGAAATTCACGCATCCCTAGTTCATGGCGCATGGATAATAGCTTCGATCCTTGATCAACCAAGTAGGGATTTTCCTTTGTCTCTCTTTATTGTGTATCATGCGGGGTGGGTATTCCACTATTTCATTGGGAATGGATGAAACCAAAACATTAACAAAAATAATAAACAGAATGTTAAAGAATTATGGGGTGTATTTGACAATTTTACTGTACTCTTTTATAATTGCTATATGTTGTGATCTGTATGGGCTTATTCTCACTGAAAATCATGGCCTTGGGGGGTCTTTCCTTGAGCACTAATAAAACCTTGTCTTCTGTGATGATTAAATGACTGTAACATGGAAATTGGTTAATCACCGAAACTCTGTTGGTTAAATGGATGCTCAGTAAATATCAATCCTTGTCTGGTAACCCCAGTTAACAAATATAAATAAGTACCTAATGAATGATGTGATTGAACCTGGACTTATCCCCCAATTTCTTTTGGTAGTAGGTGTGTTGGTTTTTTTCGTGCTTATGGGGTGATGTGGATGAGGATGAGATCCTCTGTTGTGGAACGGCTGATGGTTGTGAATATGAAGTTGTGTGGGGCTGTATCTCGAGGCTTGGTATGTTTCCAGTACTTTGAGGGATCTCGTGGATCACTTTTTTGTTGTGACATTACCAGAGAACCGGGTGTGAATGCTTAAATGGTTGTTTGGGTGTTTCTCTTTCTCTAGATTTTGGATATGCCTGTTAGTTTCCCAGTAGTGCAGAATTTACATAAATAGGTTCACTTGAACATGAAACAAGAATGGGGTCAATGGGGAATTTCTATCCAGGATGAGTGGTGACATGGCTGCGGGTTTGGTGTTTCTTGTGAATGAATTATAACGAGGGTATTTGTGCTTATGTTGGTCTTGGAACTCCTTGGTTTGTATGAGTGCTTGTTATATATATTATATAATTTTAGTTCTTATGTTTCTTATTCTCACCCCACCCAAATTGAGAAATTAGTTCCAAACACCCCCATTTAATAGGGGAGGGTGTTTTTCCGAACACTCCCTTGAGTGGCTAGTTATTAACTCATTTTATGCTCCCTTTCCCAAATAGCCCAAGACTATTTGGGCAGGCTTTGAGGGACTAAGGTCTATTATAGCCTAAGATTCTTGAAGCAGGGTAGTTGTGGTTGTTGACCCAGGTGTGTGCAGGAAGGTTGTTCCCAATAGTCTTCAAGACGAGGACCATGTGTCTTTGGGCGTGGAAGTAGTTGTTCTGGCCCAAGTGTTTGTGGGCATGGTTACGCATGGTTATTGTGGTCCATACTTTTGCAGGAGGGATGTGTGGTTGTGGCCTAGGTGTGTGCGGGCTGTGTGTGGTAGTGGTATTTTAGTGAGAATGGATGGAGAGGTTCGATGCATAGGATGTCTTCAATAAGAAGTGGGAAAGCGTTACGGGATACCAAAATATCGATGTGTTATTACTATTATATTTCTTGAATTGCATTATTTGGGGAGTGTACCATGGTGAGGCTTGGGTGGGATGTTTTCCTTGCTAGGTGTTGTGGTTATTTCTATTCTCATGAGGCATTAGAATCACAACCCCTAGTGCACGAGATCTTTTGGTTCTCCCTACGGAATATACTTGTATGCTCACCTAACATATATAAATCTGTATTTAGGTTTCCTGGAGGACATCAGGGATCGTGCAGGGTCATACTAGTTCAGACGTTGGGACAGTTGTTGTTGCTGTTTTTCTTTCTTTTGGTACTTCTTTTTGGGGGTTTCCTGTACTTTTGTTTCATTTACATTTGGAACATGCAAATGAGAATGGTTTGTTTTGGATTTATATGTAATTCCACTTTTGTTGTTGTTGGGATTTACAATCTTAAATCCCGATCATATTAAATAAAAAGGGTAATGCCTTCTATATTGTTTGTGATTATATACCCATGGTTCTAGTCACCACTCCTGGACCTATTGAAGGCGGGTCTCAGGGGTCATCATAACTCCTTAAACTTAAAGAAGGAAGGTTCTCGAAACCTACATTCCCTTCTCTTGTCTTAGTGAAGGAGGGTCATGACATAACCTCCTTGGTTTATCCTCCTCATTTTACAAAATATTATGTGTAAAAATTGATGGGATAATACTAGGAATTTCCACCAGTTTCCATCACATTGTTGGTATATACTCCCCCAAATATTCAAGAAGTCGCATTTCATTATCAAGTGGGAGTGAACTAGTAATGATGATGGGAATATTATTTCCATTATCAAGATATGAATATTTTAAATCATGAGGCAATTGTTAAAGTACTAATTTATGTGGATTTTGGATTTATTGGAGTGTGTGTGAAAGTGAGAGGTTACTGATCTCACATAAATTCTCAATGGGGTCACCGTCAATAGAGGAATTCTATTTTAAAAGAATAGAATTATAATTGTTGGTTATGTGATCTTCAGTGTTCAAGAAAGAATCAGTCAACAAACATGTATTCCATTTATCTAGACCAATAAAATAATCAATGAATGAATCATTTCATATCATTTATATCAATTATGAAAACTCAAAAAGTGGATCAGAGGAATTAAATGACAATTTTTCATGGGAAGGTAGTACATCTATAGAATTAATAGAGAGAAACGAATGTTCTTCTAAGTGGTATTCCATGGAATCAATCATAATGAAGCGGACAATGTCACTACCAAACTCCATAGATAATGTACCATTATAGGAATTAATTCTCTTATTGGATATTTTCATGAATGGTTTCCCCAATATAGTTGGGGCATTCCCATTAAACATATCATATTTCATTTTAAGAACAAAAAAATCAGAATGAAATATGAAATTTTGAACCCTCCCAAAAACATCCTTTTAAAAAACATAAGGGTGTGTTGTACTCTAATTTTCAAGATGAACGACTATCCTAGCTGACGTCAATTATCCATCCTACAATAAAGAGTTAATGGAGCAGGGAATCACATTTAACAAAGCACCTAAATCAATCATATCATTATAATATGAATACTCCCCTGTGGTACACAGAATTGAGAAGGTTCCCTGATCATTACATATGGTAGGAAGTGATAGTTCTATAAATGTTAAGACATTCCTCTCCAAGCATACCTTATCTTCACCAAAATATATCCTTCTATGTGTACACATCTCTTTTAAAAAATATTCATATCCTGGAATTTTTTCAAAAAATCAATAAAGGGAATTTTTACTTGAACTTTTTTGAAAGTTTCCAACATTTCATTATCATGTTCACTTTCCTGTTTTTCTTGTCTGGGTGGACCTTTGAAGAAATGGAAGAGGAATGGTTTTGATAGGTGACTCATCAATAGAAACACTCATTCCATTGGAAGGGATTCTATAAGGATAATGTTTTTCAACATTTGGTATGTTTTCAATGGTTGGGATATTGGTTTCCTCAGGAGGGGATGAATTTATTGGTTTGGTGATTTGGATTTAATGTTGAGTTCTACTCCTATGAGTGATGGCCCTAACATTTACTTTATCCATAGGTTTAACTAATGGTTGGGAAGGTAGTTTACCTGTCCCATGGCTTTTGATTTCCCCTACCGAGTTGGCTTCTTGGCCTAATTGGGTTTTAGGTCTTGTTTGGATTCTTGTGTGATTTTTTGTAATTGAAGATTATTGGAAGCCATATTTTTTATCATTTCATCTAGGCTTGTATCGGGTTTTTGAGGGGGTGTTGGAATTAACTTTGGGGTGGTTGAGGATTTCTAGGTGGTGGTGGTGGATGATAACTCATCCTCTATTGGTTCCATTGTTGTTGAAGATTTTTTTAATACCAATTTGAATATAAGATTGGGTTTATTTTCACCATGTGTTGGATGGATAGTAAAGTTCATTCCTAAATTGTTGTTTATATATGATTCATAGAAATATTTACTCACAACTCTCAAAATATTATCTCAATTGGGGGAATTACTCAGATTAGTGGGTATCAAGAGAACATATATCAGAATGGACGGGAGTATGAGATTGGTATTTTCTTTGGGAAAGGATGAATATTCAACAAAATACACTTAATTTTTCAAACATTGGGTCCACCTTCTTTTCAAATTCATTACATTTCACCTCATGGAATCCTCTAGTGGGTACACTGGTCCATGAACCATACTATTGAGTGTTTTGCGCCATGTTCTCAATTATGGTCCTTGTAAATATTGGGCTTTAACAACTAGGGAACCACATTTACTAGAATTAATCATATATCAGTCAGTATGAACTGAACCTTCATTTAAATACTGAATTAAAAGTTGATCACTTATTCAGTTTTGTGGGAAAAATGAACAAAACCATTTAAAGCAATCCCAATATTAATGTAATTTTTCCACTACTGGTTTCCTTATACCAAAATTTAGTTCCATATATTTTTAGTTTGAGAGGCTGGTAAATATTTTTCATGAAAATGGTGTTTCATGTTTTCCAACCTCTAATTGGTGAATTAATATAGTAAAGCTAGTCTTTCATAGTGTCTTCCAATTAAAATGGGAATAATCCTAGAATTAATTCTTCTTCATCAACATTTGATGGTTTTAAGGAATAACACACATTAAAAACATTCATTTATGTGTTTTTGTGGATGTTTTCCAGTATGTCCATAAAATCATGGCCATAACTGAATTAGACTAGATTTTAGTTCAAAATAGGGTACCTCACATTGTATTTGATTATAGGTGGGTAGGATATAAACATCAGGTAAGGTTTGTTGTTTTAATTTCCTGTTTTTCTCATTTATATAATATATTTTTATTTCAGTTTTGAGGGTTGTTTCAGATGAATAAGAGGAAATAATAGAAAATGTTTTGATGTTTTGTGTGTCCTCCTTTGATGGGTACTATTTTTGTGTCTTGGTTTCATTGACGTAGGATCCTCTCAGTTTCATCTTTGAAAGGATATAAATCAACTATATTAGAATTATTCATCAAAAAAACCTGCAAAATAAATAGATCAAAACATAAAAAGATCAAAAATGTAAATAAATATTTACAAAATTTAAAAATATCTTGTAAAAAAACAGGAAAAAACCGAAGTGATCACCGGAAACTATGCCATAATTTGACCATGTTGTCATGAAACATCAAATTTATTATTGTTTTAAGGTTTATTTATAGTCTAGGAAATACCCTAGGTCATCTCTTAAGGATTGTTGGCAGTATATTGTGTGAATTTTTAATAAAAATGAAACAATATAAGTGGATATTTATGAATTATTTTTTAAGAAAATGACTTCATTTGTAGATTTTAATATTTTATAAATAAATGTAGTGTTTTTGAATTATTATAGAAGGATATTATTTCAAGTTAACTAAACGAATTATTTATATTATCTTTTTTAAATATAAACATCATTTGACATAACACTTTGGTTGATGTTTTTTAAGGTCACAACATTCCTCTTGCCTATTAAAATAATGCTCAAATAACCACCCCTTGACACAAAAATTATGTTACAAAGGTTTCGGTATCAAACATAGAAAATAAAGGACACAAAAGAATACTGAAATCTTATGTATTTGTGAGATACATATGATTCTTCTCTTGTTCAGTAAGAACAATAAAATATTCCCACTTGAAATCTAAAAAAAATCGGCGTTGAAATAAAAAGTGTTACACATTATTATAACAAAATAATTGCATTCAGCGGATAATAAAATATTATTTAAACAAAAGTAAAATGTTTATCAAACAATTTATTGAAAAAAAGTGTAATAATAAATTCTGGAACACCCTTCCATGTATGTCTAACTCCCTTGAATTGATCATCCACCGTTTAGCTCTCCATCGAGAGAAGGACGAGGCCTGGGTGGATCATAGCCTTCATCCAAGGTACCCCAATGGGGATAGTGTCCTACATCGATTCTTGGATTAGTATAGGAGCCCTTTTTTAATCCAAATAAGAATTTCATGGCCTTCTGTTCAAACATGAAAATTTGGATCTCAATATTCTATTTTATAGGCAATGTTAAAGGTGGTTTTGGGGACACTGATTGTGTAAAACCACTTGTCCCATGGTTTTGTAAAATTAGACAGTTCCATATGGCAATGGAAAAAACTAGAAACATGTTAATCTTGTTCTTAAATATCTACCCTGCATATTTTGCACCATTTTGAATAATATATCCTATGATATGTATAGATCATGCCACACCGCATTTGACTTTGTAAATATTCGGTGCGCTGGAAACATTAGTTCGTTTAGGCCACCAGATGGATGAATGCATCTTGGGTCCTTTCATATGATATGTATCCCAATAAATTCTTGACTAGGACAAAAAACGAAATCACATTTGGACTCATTTTTAAGTAGAATTATGTGGTTTAGTAAATTGGTGTGCTTGGACCCTGTGTAGCTTGGAGCCTTTTTTTATACTTCATCATTGACCTTCAAAATTTCCCCCACCTACAATGAAATTATCTAAACAAGTAACATTTCCCTTTTTAAAAGGGATAAAAATAAAATAATTTATTCAAAAATGAAGTGAAGTTTGTTGTCATTTTTATGATTTTCAATGAAAATGTAGTTTATTACATTGGTGTAGGGGTGAAAATGAAACAATGAGTCATTGTGCGATCATCCAAAAAAGAATAATGATCAAGAACTTGCATTCACGAAGGCATAACCACAATCATTGTGTGAGGGTTATATACATTACATTATTTTTAATAATAGTGAATTCATAGTAATGATAATTCACAATTAAAACACTATAACATCCTCACCATAATGGTGATGAGTCAACATTTAAAAAAATCCTTTTACCCCCCAGGATTCTTGACTACGCATCAGCTTCACTACAAGACATATGGCTAGAGCATGGACATATGAAGAATCTACTGGTTCACAGTAAATGTTTACTTATCCATTATCTAAAACTCCTTCACATAGTTTCACACTATAAAACATAACACTCCCCATAAGAAAAAAAGGACTTTGAAGCACCACAATACTCACTTCCTTATACAGCACACCCTTCTCCCAAACAGGATCTCAGAGATATAAAACACCATTCTCTCTCACTAAAAACAAGGATAAAAATGAACAAGATGTAATATGAAAACCACTGAACCCCAATGTTCACAACTTCCACAATTGAGGGAGTCAATACAATAAGAAATAAAACTAGATGGAGAAAAAAAAATATAACTGTTTTAGTTGTTGGGTTTTGAAATCTTTCAAAGATGTGGATTTACATTATACAAGTCATTAAAAAAATACTTATATTGATCAAATGGAAATAATTTCAAGGTATTAACACTAATTTATATACTAAAACATCCATCACATCTATATGGTGGTAAAAATAAAGAAATAAATATTCTAAAAGATTCTTGAAGACTAGATAATGAACCAAAAACATCACATAGAAAGAACACCATCACAGAGGGAAAAAAACTCAAATATCTCAATACATTTCTAGAAACTAATTGAATAGTACTAAAATACCAAAGAACTAACAAGATTCCATATTAGGATAGAACTGCAGTATCACATCCATGTCACGAGGAAGCATTACAAATAACCAATACTTATAAGACATATAAAAACATGCCACACAACCTTAAGATTAGAAAAATACAACAATTTTCCAAATTAAGTCACTCTTGGAAAATAATGAAAATCAAACATTGTTGATTTTCACACTCAATAATGGTGTTTCATCGAGTCTCACACATAAGAACATTTCCATTCCACCCTGAGCACCCATCCATCATGCCATACTAGGAATCCATCAACATTTCAATATAGAACCATGCATGTGAGAATGCATGAAAGCAGCAAAGTATAAAACAAAAGAAATATCATTTTCCAAAACAAACCACTCCTCTCAATTGAAAATTCAAGTTCCTTCCCAAGGAAAAATAAACACCAAGTCAAAAACCCTTTTCAAATTTTACACATAAATCCATTTTTACAAGCTTGAAAAAAATCCCACTAATTTCCATAAAAATACTATCCATCGCATACAAAACATTTTTTTTGAAAATTAAATAAATCTCATTTATCCAAAACCATTTTATTAAAAACATAACCATTATCATGTAAAATAAATTCACAATTATATATGCACTTTTATATAACCATTTTCCATTTCAAAAATTCACCTATGCCTATTTTCATAACGAGCTTGCCAAAGTGATCCAAACCCCTTTAAAGTTTTAAAAAAATATTAAATAAAACCACCTACTATTAAAAATTGATTTATAAAACCAAATCATATAATTCAACCAATCATCAACAAAACATATATTTAAAAATATATCATTTATTCCAATTATTTTATTTCAAAAAACCATATGATTATATTATAGAAATCCAATCTCATTAAGCTATTTCATATTTAACCTAAAAATATTTTTACAAAATCCTAACATTAAAAAAATTTCCCTAATGTAAATCATGAAAATATATTTTCCTTTTTTTTCAGAAAACTTCCATCCCATTAAAACCTTGTTTTTAAAGTTCTCACACGATGATTTTTAAATCAATTTATAGAATTTAAGAATATTCAAAGAGATCAAAAATATAAAACTAGTGTTGTTGGGTGACCAGACTACATGGTTGGTGGCCATATTCAAAACACACCATCAACACAGAAATAAATCTAGAAATATGCTCTCAACTCCACCTAGCTTTCCAACCACTAAGAGCTCTTGGGGACCATTGGGAAAACACCCCATGTTGTATCCCAATAACCAAAAAGTCTATAAATACTGATAAAACTAATAAAACTAGACCTCCAATTGAAATCCAAGGATCTGAATGAGCATGAGTTCATGACACTCTTCCTGCACTTACCCCTTGAGTACCAAAAATCGTAGATTTTATCTACCCATAAATCCCAATAAGAGAAAGGAACTCTAAAAAGTAAGTTCCCAAAATATCAAACCTCCTATGATACAATTTTGTCACAAAACAATCCATGATATCATTAAACCTAGAACCCAACCCTATCCATGGAATGACGCAAAATGGAGTTCATAATCTCCATGGGATGGGATAAGAGCCTAGGTGACAAATAAAACAAGTGAGAATGATTTACCCTAATTATTCATATTAAAGAAAAAAAAATCCAAAAAAAACATATATGATAAGTCCAAACTAACATGAATTCAACATATTTTATATTTTTATGTCAAAACTAAAAAAATTTCAAAAAAGAAGATAACACCATGGGAAACTAAAACATCACCCCATACCATTGTGCTACAAGTGGAGAAACATTTTCAAGGATCTGCCACAAAGATCCACAACATGATCTATAAGAAACCAAACCTATAAACCCTAATAAACTTTCCATTAACCTAAAACAAAAAATAAAACAAGGTATGAATACATCAAATGTTGTATGTAGGGTGTGAGACAATGTTTTTTAAGATTCAACTCAGATAAATGATTTCATGAAATAAATATTAAATGACAAGTAAAGTTTAATTTTTTGTAAATAAAAAATGTAAGAAAATTATTAATGAAAATAACATTGAATAAAATTAAATTTAAGTGGAAAGATGTTTTTAAGGAATTAACATTAATGAAAACACCCACTATTTGGAAATTCAAAACTAACCATATCATATGGTGTCATTATGTGTGATATAAAATATGATCACTAGTTATGGAAAGCAACCCAAATTAATAAAAATAATGGGGGCCTCGGTACCTCGTATCAGGGTGAAATGTGGTATAGGAACCACAAAAAACTACTTTCTAGTGCACAATCCACTTGAAAGGATCAACAACAAAATTATAGTGGTCCATATCATCATTCATATTTATTTAGTCTTTCCTTCATCAATCCAGATATCTGAAATCAAGATAAAGCTATATCTAAATCACTAGCATAATAGTCTGAGTCCACCGACCTAGATACATGGGATTCCTTTTTTGTTCTAAATCTTGATTCACATGACACATATAAAATTACATACACATGACATCAAACAAAAATGCATCACATATCCCAATACAAAATTTTACACCATGAATTCATATTTTAAAAGATTCACACACTAAAACATTTCCTGAATATTCATTGCACCCTTTCAATAATTTAATAAACCATTGATAAAATTTATTAAAAAACTCATTAAACACCCTAATTAATTTACAAAAAAAGTGTACTTGAAACCCAATTTAAAAATTAACCACACATAAGTGCATTATCAGAACCCAATTTTAAGCTCACACATATTTTAATAATCATATTTCCTTATTTATAATATCACATCATGTGGCTCCCTGGGGTTCGCACTTGAAAAAAAAACCAAAATTACACTAAAAAATAGAACTAAAAAATTTAAATAAATGATCAACAATGTAAAATACCACGTTCTCACCACACATGTAATATACAAATTCAATAAAAAAACAATACAAAATTCAAATTATCACCATATTAGTGTACTCCAAAAAAACTCCCCATTTATCATCTAAACACCACATTAAAAACAACCACACTTCATTACCATATTAAAACATAATCTGAAACATTTAAAAATTTAAATAAACTTTTTTTAAAAAATAACTAATGTGAGTTGAATGGAGAATAAAAAAAATAAACGTGGCACATTCCCCTTACAGAATTTCTAAAACAATTTTAAAGAAAACTATATGGATTTTCCATAAACAAATGCACTGAAATTACACATTTAAAATCAATCACTGATGAACACAAAAAAAATATTATTTTCGGCCCTTCCATAATTTTATAATCTAATTGAGAAATTTATTAAATCATTCCAATTGACGCAATAGGAGTTTACACATGGGAAACACCCAATTCATGCAAATGAACCATTAAAAATTAAATACACACTTCATCCTTCTAAAAACCATTTATGAAGAACAATAACATGGAAAATTCAACATTAAATTATAACAATTAATAAATTAATGGTTACGAATGGAATCACTAACCTTTAATCTAGGGTGGAATAAAAATTCACACACAAAATCATTTTGTAAGGGTTACAAAACACGAAATCTATAAAAAAACCCTATACACCAAAACCCCCATAAAAACATTGGTTAACGATATCCTTGGTTGATGATGACTAGGTGAAAGGAAAAATAATGAAAATGAAAGGAGAAGGGAGAGGGGGGAGATATAAGATAAATGATAATAGATTTACATGAAGAATCCTTCCCTAAATTGATTATATATTAGATCTAGAACAAAATAAGATTAATAATGGTTTGGGAGGCATGATAGAGGGATCCCTAGTCCTAAAATAACCTGAAGGGTGTATTTTAGAGGAATTTAAGTCCAAAAACAGCATGGGGAAATGTTAAAAAATCACATTTTTTTATTTTGGCTAGACACACATGGTTAGGCATCAATGTTTATTAAACAATGTCATCAAATATGTAGATAACATAGGATTGATTTCATGGTTTCTTATAATTGGCTACATGACCATTCATAAACTGTGTCGTAGGTTTTATACATTCAATATAGTAACATTGGTTTGGGTGCATACCATATCAAACCATGCACCAAACCATTTATAGGCTATTTTAATGCAAAATTTTATGGATTTTTCAAATAAATCTAAAAAACCAAGGATTAACCACAAGGGATAGTCTAGGAAAGGAAAAATCTTCCAAACGAAACACTAGTCACTCATGGAACCTAAGAAAAGGCTAGGATTCCCAACAAACCAGAACCTAAACCTAAACCTGAAAAAACTAGTGGGACATGATCCTAATTTTAATGGAATTAAAAAAATAATTATATTTATTGAGGTAATACTAAATATTTTATGTATCAATAAGATATATCCTTATTTAAAACCATATTAATATTTAAAAGGGATTTTTCTTGGTTCTCGAAAACATCTTTAAAATTTAGTGTTTTTTGGTACAAGATTTTCCAGGAATTTACATCTTTGACTAGAATCTAAAATTTTGTTCGACACTGATATAGATGTACATATGGTTAAAAAACAGGAAAATGAAATGTTTTTTGTTAATATAATCATCACCTAGTGCATCAGAATGAGGCCTTACTAGACACATAGTTTGGAACTTTTGGGAATATGATTTTCTTAATCACCATTCCTTTACAGGCCATTGTAAATGTTTTTTTTATGTTCATAGATTATGATAAAATTTATAGGGTATCATGGGATTAAGAAATATATAGTGAATTGATAATATCAAAGGGATTAAATGTTTTTTTTTGTTCAGAGATATAATGTAAGGATTGATTTTTCATATTTTTTGATAATTTAATCTACGTTTTAACCATTTTAAGATCTATTATTTTTGTGAGAACAGTTCACTGATATAAAGATATATATTATATGAATCTGGAAACAAATATTTCTAAATGATTAATAAGGATACATAATTAAATAGTTAAATTTATTACATTAGTTATATTTTCATGGAAAATGGGACCGTCCTAGTCAGACCTAATGTTGTTAAGATGATATCAGAATAAAAAATAAATCATGATACTCTTACCTGTTTTCATTAGCGAGTGATATTTATTAATGCCGTTAAATAATTTAGTAAATTATAGGAAATTTATATGAGACATATATGGACTTTTTGTCAATATTTTTTCATTGGAGGTTTATAAAAAATATATTAAATGGATAGTGTTACTCTTGCGGCGGGATTGGTCACATGGAATGTGACTGTCCAACCCGCCATGCAGATGAACAGAAGTTAAATGAATAACCTCTCAGGTAGAGGCAGAGGTTCGATCAAGTTAGACCGTAAGGAGCAGGCGGCCATGAAAGAGGAGCTGGCCGTGCAGCTAGAAGAGGAAGACGCTTTGGGGTATTTCCACCACCACCACTAGGAGGCCCACCTCGACTGCATGGTACCAGAGGACATGGGAGAGCTCTGCTTCAGGAAGCTGATGCCTATGGTCATGAAGCTCCGGATGCAGATGGACAGGAGCAGGACTAGCTCCAGACCTGGAGGCTATTAATCATGTTGCTTCTAATTTTGTTTTTGTTACATTTGTGTCTTTTTACTATGAGCTGCAATAATGAAAAGGAACTTATCTTTGTGATGTTTGCTTTCATGTACTTTTCTTTGGTTGATACTGAGAGGTCCCATTTTAAACTGTTGACTTGACCCTCACTTTCGATATTTCTACTGGATGAGACCTAGTGACCTCACACTGATGCCGACAGTGTGACTCGACCCTTGGAGGTGAGAGTCACAGTTGGATATCTTGGTAGTTACGTCGAGGCCTTACGACGTCATCCAAGGAATGAATGCATCATTCATGTCAGGATTGACTGTATTAGGCAATGAATGTGGTTCATCCAGGGGATGAGACTAGATTTCTCTTATCGGAAAAGAAGATATCATAGAATCTCTTGTGAGTCTAGAAAATTTTCGGGTCATCCAAGAGCGGATGAGGATAGAACAGGGCCGACAAAAGCCTTATGCTGACAGGAATTGGAGGCCTCTAGAGTTCGAGGATGATGATCACGTCCTTATACGGGTTTCACCTCGACGAGGTTTACGGAGATATGGCCAAGGTAGAAAGTTATACCTGAGGTTCAGTGGACCATTTATAGGTCCTTAGCTGGGTAGGCGAGGTGGTTTACCTCTTGAACCATCCTCCTCAGTTGCACCAGGTGCACGACAACTTCTATGTATCATAACTGAGGAGATACGTGCGTGATCCATCACACATCATCGACCATTGGAAACTGGACGATGTTGGTGGGGTGACTTTCACAGAGGTTCCAGTGGGAATCGAGGATCGACAAGAGCGGATCCTATGAGGATGAACGATTTCTCGGGTGCGCTTTCCCTGGTAGTATGGGAACTTCCATTTGAGCACATTAGAGAAGGAGGCTCATATGCATGCTCAGTACCGTTTTTATATCCCTGGTTTGTGTTGTATCTTTACGGGGACGTAAAGCCCTGAGGTAGGAGTAATGTAAAGACCAGTAAAATTCAAGGGAAATTTTTTCTTAATTTTCTTTTCGATTTTACAAGACACGGTTTCTAACGGCACTTGATTCCGAGGCCCGATGTGCCCGGAATTTCTATCCGAAGTTTAGCTTGGGTACGGTCATTGAACAAACGAGCGAGAATTCCTATCTTTTGAACCGGTGCTCAGAATCGAATTTTGAGGGCACCGATGGAACCGCATTGCCGGTAATTGCTTAGGAACGTCTTTTCTGGAGTTGCGTTTTCTCGTTATGAATTGTTTAATTTTGTGGATTATGTTTTAGTGAAATAAAATTTTTCGTTAAGAATTTTATTTCTCTTTTCCATGAGTTAGAACCTAAGTGTAGGAGTTAGGGTGGGACCCACTATTTGTTAGTTTCTCTTGTGTGGATTAAAGGTGAGGTGGGGCCCACACGAGCCCCCACCTTTTCAATTTCATTAACTCCCTAACTCCACATAACCCCCCCACTTATGTTGTGTAACTCTTTTGACTTTTCCTCTCCTCTCTTTTAGTATGCCAACATAACATAACAATTCAATTAATTAATTAAAGTTTAGAATTTTTGAACTGTGGCATGAGTTAATAAAATAAGGGTGAGACTTATTTTATTTTGGTTGGATATTGTGTATGGACAATTGAGGAGATATCTCTTAGGTGTTTCATCTCCATCACGAAGAACACAAAGACTTCGACGAAGAACACCAAGACTTCGACGAAGAACGTCATCACCGTAAGAGGAGATCGATGTGCCCGCTCTTCTCCTATTCGCAGCCGGTGTATTTCCGAAGATCTACGACGCACCCTCTTTCAATCTTCTTCCAGTTTCAATGAAAAGGTGACCCCACTTCCTCCTCGGGCATTCTCCGTCAACTTACGGAGCTTCACCTCACGACGTCATTTTCCGCGGCGAACCCTCGTTCTAGCTACGCTCAAGTAAGGGTTTATTTAATTATCTTTGTTCATGAATTCTACTTTTTCATCCTTCGTGAATTTACGACTAGTTGATATCAATTAATAAGAGGGGGCCGAACCGCACAAACATGGCCGACCCTCCTCCAATTTGAATTTTCCTTCTAATATGGTTGGGACAGAATGGTGAGGTGTCGTCGCACCACGCAGGATCGTACGACAAGTAATGAACAGTGCCATCGCGCCGCGCCGTGAAGTTGAACAAGAATGCGGTGCCGTCACACCACGTTGAAGAAAAACGAAGACACCGCGACCGGAGCGGGGCCGCGGCGGAGGGCCGCGGTGCTGTCGCACCACGCCAGACGGACCAGGCCGCAGCCGGTTCCGAGCCGCGGCGGAGTAGGTTGACCGGCGGCCGGTTCCGGGCTGCAGGTTTCGACGAAGGAGGAAGGACCGGCCGTCGCCAGTCCTTGTTGGCAGAACCGGCCGGTAGGTGCGTGCCGGCAGGACAAAAAGGAAACCGGGGAAATTAATTCCCCCGGCCGGCCAGCACAAAACGGCCCCCATTTAATGGGGGGTCGCGGTTACACCAGCGGGGCAGGAACCCCCCCCCCACCATGCCAAACGGCTCGGCCGGTTGGCCGAGTGCCTAGCCAGTGCATTGTACCCAGGCTGGGCCGCGCCGCGCCCAAGTGGGCCGGACTCGGACCCGATTCGTGTCGACCCGGTATGGGTCAACCCTAGGGGTATCGGGCTGGGTCGGACCGGGCCCGAACCCCTTCATACCGAACGTTTTTCGGTCGGACGCCCATAACATGTGCTACGTGTATCCGATCGATGCACCATCAATTGAGATGCGATCCTTGGATCGCGACGGTCGTTTTGGTATATCGCACTCAAGGTTTCGGAATACTTTGTGTTACACCGGGTTGGTTCGTACACGAAACCAACCGGGCACTCGGAGTGGAAACACTCATATCTTAAGCTCCGGACGTCTGATTGACGTGCCATCGACTTTTTTGGATTCCTCTAAGTGAGACAGATCTTTTGGCTTAATCCGATCGAGGTTTAGATGCCGTCGGAGTGCGATCGGGTTGGTTCGCTCACGAAACCTACCGGTCCCCTAGAATGAAAAAGCCAATAACTCACAGACCGGGCGTCTGATTGATGCGCCGTCTATCTCATTGAATTCCTCATGATGAGGTGGAACTATTTTAATAATTAACCTATGTTTTAGTTGTAGTTGGATAGTGGCCAGGTTGGATCATACCAGAAATCCAACCGGGCCCCTGGAATGGAAAAGTAGATAACTTTCAGACTGGACGTCCGTTTGACGAACCGTCAGCGGCGTTGGTGATCACGTTGAGAAACGGTCCCTATGAGTAAACCCTATGTGAGTTCGGGGTACAGTTGAGATACGGTCGTGTTGGTTCACTCAAGAAACCAACCGGGCCCCTGGGACGAAAATGTTAATAACTCACAGACCGGGCGTCCGATTGACACGCCGTCTGTTGCGTTGAGACCCCTATGACTAGGCGGTCCTTTGAGATACTTCTTCGTGGGACTTTGAGATACTTGGAGTATAGACCTGTAGCTCGTGGAGCGGACCCTCCCAGAGACGAGCGTACGGAGTACGGGGACCGTGTAGCCGGCTGAGACCTGACGACTGCTTGACCGACTCGACTTGGAGAGAGTCGACTAGCCCAGTGGAAGGAGCGCCCGGTATTTGGTGACTGAACCACGGCGGACTGAGCGCCCAGTAGTTGGCCGCAGACCCGCGGTACTCGACAAGAGGAGGACCTCTGTAGGCTATTCGGGGGAGAGCCCGGTATTTGGCGACAGACCCACAGCGGACGGAGTGCCTGGTAGTTGGCCGCAGACCCGCGGTACTCGACAGGAGGAGTACCCTAGAAGTCTTAGGTTAGTGAGCAGTACCTCTGGGTCGTGACATGACCACTGTACACTCCAAAGACGGAGCTCTTCAGCAGTTATGGTTTCGATAATGAAAATCCTGGTTTGAGCTGAATCTATGACCTTTGTGTTTCCTCATGATTGAGATGGGTTACTTGATAACATAGGTATATGTATGGGCATATACCTAGGTAGTGGTTATCCGTTGATTTCATAATCCTTGTGTTTCCTCATGATTGAGATCGGTTATTTGATAACTTAGGTATATGTATGGACATATACCTATTTAGAGGTTATCTGTTGAGATCTTCTTTGTGGTTATCCTTGTTGGTTTTAGTGAGACCTTGAGGGTCTCGAGGTCCCTAATGATTATCGTTATACTCACCCCGGCACGGGCTACGCCCGCACCTCATTGTGTTGGTTGCAGACGATGGGCAGTGCTGACGGAGGCCGAGTGTTTGAGTACTCGATGGTTCCCGGAGCTGGACTACACGACGAGTCAATATCCGTAGGTGGACTTCATGGTGAGACGACACTCGGAGGAGGTTGATGGGCAAGAGAGTTGTGGAGGCTATCTGTACCTACCCTTCAGGTAGGATCCGTGGTGGACGATCCAGGAGCTGCGCCATCTGTACCTACCTTTCAGGTAGGATCCGAGGAGGACGACCTAGGAGCCGCTTCCATCCTCCCAGCTGTTGTCTTTTTCTGTTGTACTTTGTTCAGTTGTAGTTGTACTTTCATTTGGGTTTGTATTCTGTCCCATTTATCTTTCATATCTTCTCTATGTACATAGTGTTTTACTTTCGCTTGTACTCTATGGTGTTTTATTTACTTTTATAAAGGAAATGGCTTCCCAGTTTTCGGGATTTATGCTTTTGGTGCTAGTCGCCAGCCCCTGGCCTATGGAAGGCGGGCTTGGGGTAGTCACGGCACGGGCCCCAAGGACAGGTCGTGACAAAAGATTGATATATTCATATCTCCTTTATAATGGTGTATTTTTTAGAATGTATGATTATGGAATTTACATAACTATGTAAACGAGTTTCAGATATATTAACGATGAATGAGGAAATATATGTAACCCAAAATTTCTTACAATATAATTGTAGATTAAATAACACTAATGATAAATATGCTAATAATACCCACATATATATTAATTAGTCACTAGGAATTTTATTTTTTAGGATTATATTTATTTATTAGTGTTTAATGTAATAACTCATGAGTTTGGATACTTAAAATTAATACTATCAATGATAGATTATGCCACACAAAAACTTAAACTAATGCAACACATGTGTAAAATGAACCAAAATATATTCAATATACTTATCGAATTTTATTTTTAGCAATTAAAAATGAAATAATTAATTAATATAATTACTTGTTGTTTTATTCCATTAATATTTTAAAAATGATTTCTGTTGAAGATCCATATTAAAATAATTTTTTTATTTCACCATAATTAATTAAAAATTTAATAGTTAAAATTTTATTATAAATGGTAGTATTTATATTTATAATATAGTATATCAAAATTCAATTATTTATATATCAATATGAAAAATTATAGTAAACATTTGATATTCAAGAAAGGTCATTCATTGAAAAAAATAAATTTTCTTGTATTTTAATTTAAGTTATATATTATTATTTTTGGAATTATAATAACATAATAATAAAATATTTTATATATTTTCATGGAAATATTATATTTTGATTATTTTGATTTTTTTAGTAAAATTGATTTTCAATTGAATAGTGAAATGTATTATTACCACAAATATCATGCTAGTTATTGAATTATTAATTAATAAGACAAAATTTTAAATTTATGAATCCCCATTATATAAAAGATAATAATTTTATAGGTTACTATTTTAGTTTTAAAATATTTATTCTTGTATTAAAAATGTTGTTAATATTTTAAATCATAAGTAATAAATATCAAAAAAATTATATTTTACATTATATAATTATAATTTTAAAATTATGTTTTATAAATTTTATAAATTAGAAATATTAAATGTAAAAAATGTGGAATAAATAGATTCAAGTAATATAATAAGAACAATTTTATTTTTAAGGATATGATACTTTTTTAAAAACAATTTACAGTGGTAAAACATAAAATAGTAAAAGTATCGATATTATACTAAATGACATGAAATGTTATTTTATCATGTGTGGGAATGTGTGGTTAGGGAATTAATTGAAAATAAAATTTTCTATATCCATTATTATCAATTTTTGATACAATTTCATTAATATAGACACTTAATTATTAAAATTTAATGGAAATTTATAAAAATTACATCCGTTTTCATTTATAAAGGGATTGTCCCGTTATGAAAAACCATAACCTCACATGACCATTAATTCATCTCAAATACTCACAACCCTAACCTCACCTTTCCATTGTATCTTAAAGAGGTTTCAGACTTTTTAAAAGGCTACCCTTCAAAGGTTTAACCCACATTGCAATGAAAATAAAATAAGTATTGTCGTTAAAAAATAAAACCACTCCGTTCTCATTTTTGTTATATTATGTCCCATTATTTTCCCTCAAATTACATTAAAACATTCTTAGAATATAACATAAATATAATATATAATCATATATTTTATTTCAACTGTGATATAACTATTAATCACCTTTACCAATTTCCTTTACAAAAAACATAAACTAGAACCATGAACATGTATGACCTATTATATCCATGGAATAATGTGTTAATTTTCCCACCCTACAAAAAAATAGTTGGTTAAATACATAATATAATGAATATTTATCATATTTCTGACATGTTTATGATTATAAAATGTTAAACCCAATTACACATCTCTCTCATTCTATGACAATGTATTGATTATCCATGAGTATGTGGGAACTACTACCTCTATGGATCGATGTATTCAATTTATTATATACATTATTAATGGTGTGTTATAATAAAGTTTTTACCATGATAAATATGATTTTTATTATATTCATAGTTTTATGGTAAGAAAATCTTATTGACCAATTATTTATATGACCAATAAACAAGTGTTATCAAAAAATTTCATCTTGAACATGAAAAATATGTTGTTAAACACAATTTTTTTATAAAATGTGACCATTTCAAATATATAAATTATACTCAAAATTAATTATAATTTATTCATATCACAATAATAAAAATTAATTTTATCATTATGAAATTAGTTTAAATATAATCAAACTAAATCATGTCATAATCATCTAATTTTTGTATATATTTGGGTCAGTTTAACCACTTACTTGTGAATTCAATTAAATTATATCCTTGATGAATGAAAACATAAATAAGGATATATAGATATATAAATATTTAAATATTTTTTTTCTCAAAGGATGCATCAATAACAAACACTATAACTATTGAAACACCCTTCTTGAGAATATTAAATCACTAAAGGATAACTATTGTTAATTTCAATTTCATTTATGAAGAGTGAAATAATAATAAAAGTGAGTTGGAACATATTGAATCCCACCATTTCGCAAATTATAGAAACCTTAATTATTATATAATTGTGTACTTTTTAATATTATTGAATGATTTCATATATGATATGAATAATGTATAAACATTCAAAACTAGAACACATGATGTGGGGAAATTATTTATAATTAATTAATATACACGATGATAATGATTATAAATAAAAATTAAACATAGTTTTAGTATTGAATATTGTTTTGTAATAAAGGAATTATTATATTTATTAATGTCATATTAATGGTTATACTGCATTTGTGGAAGACAATATCAAGGTAATGGTTCATTGCCACAAAATGGAATTCTTTGAGACATGTTCAAATAATAAACCATATTTTACTTTTTAGGGTGAAAATTTGGCATCATTAATATTTTGAATCATATTCTATTTATATATCACGATGATCAATTTTGATTTTTATGTTCACTCTCGGATGGGTTTTTGACATATTTTTTTAAGAGATTCATCGTCTCATGCTGAAATCCTTGAGAGAAGTTTAATATTACACATTATTAAATATTTTATATATTGGACTCACTAACTTATTCAGACCATGAATAATGAATGTATTACATCTCATGGTATTTGAATATTTATTTACTTGTAACTCCATTGTTTTCTTTTAATAGTTATGTTTGTATTAGCATAATTTTTTCTATAAAATCAGCTCCCTTTATTGAGTAAAAATCTTTCTTCTTCAACTTATTTATCCCTCAATTGGTTTCATCTTTATTAATATTTTATTTAATAATATATTTGGTTCCAAAGTATTATAAAATATATATATATTTCAGATCTTCTATATTTTAAAAATTATGTAATGTAAAGTATATAATTGTTGAGAATTATTCCTATCATATTTTTTGATGGGTTCCTCACCTAGTCCTACTTTTTCATAAAAAAAATATTTTCATATATAATTATAACCATTTTTATGTTTTATCTCATGTCACATCCATATTTACATTCAAATAAAAAAAATTAAATTTTGTTACACTTTTAATGATGTGTTTTTTCAACAATGCTTTCAATATTTTTTAAAATGATGTACTATCATTCCAATGAAAATCTTTATATTCCACCATGAATTTATTTTTGATAACATCTATGTAATTAGTTGACATATAATTAAAGAATAATTTTAAAATATAATCAGACTTCATTATGATCTCTTCACTATTTATAAAATATATTTTTAATGCACCCAAAAATACTTGTTTTTGTGATAATAATAATATTTTCTTCTAAATTCTATATTAGAATTTTATACATGTTAACACATCATTTATAAACCATTATAAATTTATAATAAAAATTATATATATATTTTTATTATTTATAAATGTTATTATCTTTTCTTTTTTTATAAATTATTTATTTTAGAAATCAATAAAAACGATAGAAATTTCATATTTACAATGGTTAAATATATAAAAACAATTTTTTTCATATAATTAAATTTTATTTTACAAATCATATACATGATTGTGGATTTTCCTCAACTTTTTTCATACAAATTGTGTATATTAAATTTTTATCAAATTCCCAAATCTTTTATAGGAATGATCCATCTCTATCATTGGGTTTCCTAATTGTCTTTCGTGTATAATCCTAATATTAATTCAAGTTAATTTCTATTAGTAATTTCATAATTTTGATTCCTTTGATTAAAGGGTGTTAACCAGTATACTTGAATACTGATTTATTAGGGAAATTATAGAATTATCATATATCATTTATCTATTGTAAATAAATATTATATTCACTATCATCATTATTAAATGATATTTTACCAGAATATTATTCAATATATTTGAAAACCCATTTATCATCCCAAGTTATATGATGTCATGATTTTTGATGGAATTATGATTATTTTATTTAAATGATTTTATTTTTATATAATTCATTATCCACTTAATAAAACTTTTTTCTTTATTAAATGTATTTATATGGATCATGTATGTATGTATGGTGATGGGGTTGGGATTATATTGCCCTATAATGAATTTTTTATGGGTTTTCAACTCATGAGATAATGTGAAAATAGATGGGAGGCCTCAATACACCAAATTAAATAGTTAAGTGAAACCCAGTCAACTATAAAAATTACAAAGAACATTATGATATACTAAGGAAAAAAATTTGAGTGAACCCTAATCCTTTAATAAAAAAAGTGTGTATTGTCAGGTCGATGAAAGGAAATATGTAAGTGAAGGCTGGTCCACTAAGGGAAACATATGTGTGAAGTCAATTCCAGTATGGTAAATATCTTAATAATGACTGATTTATCTTGTTAAATTATTGGTTTAATACAAAACTAAATTGGGGATTTGGTGATCAGAGGCAGGTCCACATAATATAAATGGTGGGAAATTCCTGATCCACTATGTTAAGAAGGTATATTAAGCCTAATACATAATATACCTTACCGTGGTTTTTTTTTCATGCATATTTTACTCTATAATGGTTTTTGATTTAGATAATATGATTTTATACACATTTTTTTATTTCATCAATTATGCTATTATTTTTCCCAGAGACCATTCATTTTTATCTATTTTTTATTCGGTGTGATTATCTTATCTATAATTGATTATAATAATATTCATATATTAAGGAAACAAAATATATTTCAGTATTATCATTTATGTTTACCCTTACTAAGCATTAGATATCACCTATTTCTTATGTTTTTATTTCCCAATGAAATTACGATTAGTATGTACGTAATATGTAATCATTTTCAAATATTGTGAATTTTTAGGGTCGGTTGAATGATTATTTTAGATTAAATATTTTCACATATTGTGTAAAAAATATAGAGTAGTTAAAAATATGAATTTTATTATTTAATTTTATTTCCCATAATTGTCAAAAACATATAATCAAAAAAATCAACAAAATTTATTTTAATTAAATATTCTCTTTACATCATGTATTTAGATGGTAATTTATAAGGGTGGTATTATTACCCATAGTAACCGCACTCCAATAAAATATATCAAGATATATTTAAATAAGACCCAATGTTTTAGTTTTTCAATTAAATCAATACATAATAACTGTGTAAGGTATATTTATTAAAACAATTTTGGTTTCTAACCAAATTGTAAAAGGTTTTATAATTAGACTTTTTACCTTAAATAATTAAATTTTCTCTTTATCATTAAATATATAATATTTTCCATTATCCAGTCGAAAAGTATTTATTTGTTTCAACACATAAAATAATCTATAATCAATGAACTAACCACATAGATTTCCTTCGATTAACTAAATGAGGCTTATCCTAAACAATTTTGTAATTATTACAATATTTGAGACCACAAGGGGCGTCTATCATGGGAAACTAAAGGTTTATACCATGTCTGTGTTTCCACAACTATATACAATCTCCAAACCATATATATATTACATGTTATTCTCCATTGAGTATTTACCTATCCTATTACATAATTTTGAACTCACATAAACCATTAAAAAATATCCCAAAATTAAAACCCAAACCACACAGATGCATGACACATACATGAACCCAATATATTGTGAAATAGTAATGAATCCATCAGAAAAAATAATATATAAATTATCATACCAGATATCATAGTTTTTAACTTGATTAGAATAAATTAAATTGTAAAATCGAAAAAAATGTCTTTAAAATGCGTTAACATATGATTATGGGAGAGATTATGAAAAAATCAAGAGGACACAGAGTGTTTCCATGGTCTGTGTTCACCTCACTATGTAACAATCTTGCTGAATAGATAAATATAGATTTACACAATATTTTAACAAACTCCACTACCACAATGAATATAACATAATATTTTCTAACACCACTAGTATCCCTTTACACATGAAAATGAATCCCCTAGTGATTGTGAAACATTATTAAAATCTTTCAGAATCCTAATTAACAAAATTCTCCTGATCTAGATTTGAAATATAAATTCCGAATATGCTTAAAATCCTATAAAGATATATATCATTACAGAATACACAAAATAGGTCTCATTATCCATTTTAATAATCCATTATGATTCTATTATCAAGGAAGACTGTAATAATAATTAGGTGGGTGGGGAAATTTATTTTTTAACCCCATTTCTTCAGAAGAATAATATCCCAAACAGGTATATTACTAACATAAAATTTTTTAATATAAAATTTAGTGGAAATAAAATTACAATTGAAATTTTAATATATATATTTATTGTTTTTTTGTGAAATAGATGTCTCATAGGCAAGTCCACCATCACTTTTTTCTATGAGTGTAATGATTTTAAATAGAGATGTCATTTTTAGGGAATTAATGTCTTTATTCATGGGACTACACAACTATGTTCATGTAATTGATACAATTTACAAGAAATATGGATTTAAACTATTCCCCAAAAAATTATAAGAAAAAAATATTCAATGGTTCACTTACAGGGAACCATTTCCACCCATGATTAAAAAAATGATGAATTTATAGATTTTAGATCAGTACTGTAAGACACAATTGACATAAAAATGATGATATCTGAGAGAAATTATCCTATGTGACATTTTATAAAATTAATATTCCGAACATAAATAATCATTTATGAAAATCCAAGATCCTACAACGTGTCTTCTTCGAAATAGTTTAAAAATAAAAATAGAGTTCTTTAGTATAGACATTTAGGGAAAAAATTCTATTTATTCAATGAATCCTACTATGAAATTCACATTTTTTACATAATTAAAATCTTTTACACACCTTACAACCTTATATAATCATGTACTATTCATCTAAACATAGTAAACTTTAATTATAGAAATTAAGGACATTAAAATTTTCATTCTTCGTGTAATTATTTATAATAGTAAACAAAAATACAATATATTTTCCATCTCCTCATTAGTGGTACCTAAATGATACTATAATCAAATGTATCTAATATTAGAAATATAAAATCTAATAATTATAAAACATCATTAAAAATTTCAATTAAGAGATTAAATTGTAGTAAACACTAACTACGAGCACAACATTTCTAATTTTAATAATTGAATCAATGATGATGTTTTTTATTTATGTAGAGCAATTGATTTATGTTGTTATTTCATTCATATATCAGATTCAAACATAGCCAAATGAAATTAGGTAGATTATTCCACTATATTTCCAATTCACAAAAATAATTTATTCACATATCATATTTACGTATCTGATTACAAACATCGGAGATCGATCATCCGGTAGGTTACTTTATGTAATCTATTTATGTAGCCAAATATTCTCATAGGTGATTCCTCATATAGGTGAAAATTTCAATATAATAAACATCAATATATTTTACACCAAAACTTTTCCAATTAACATATCCATTTTATTCAATTATGAATTGTATCGATGTATCCATTTTCTCAAGGGAGACAAAAAAACATCATGTATTCAATTTTTCCAGATTTAGGAATATTTATACAAAAACATGTAAAATTTATACAAAGAGATATTTATGAATGAAAATAAAAGAATAAAAAAAGAAAATCAAACAGACATAGATAACAATATTTTTAGTATTGTATGAAGAGTATTTGAGATAATAAAAAACTAATGTATAGACAATTTGTTTTAAAATCATTTCTAGTCTAACAATTTCTCTATTTTTATGAACTAAAAATCTATAAAAAACAATAAATATTAGTAGATGTTCTAGAAGCATTGAAATAAAAAATATAATTATTTTTAGAATAAAAAAATAATTTATAATAAAGTGTTTTCCCTTTGTTATTGAATTCATTATTTTATGAATTGTATAATCTTATCCTCCATCATAAAATAACTGCGTTCTACATTAAAGTGTTTTTGAAAAGTGAATTTTTATACAACTTTTTATAATTAAAAATGATGGATAATAATGATTAAAAATATTTTAATTTACAACATAAGAGGTATAAACTATTTAGATAGATTTTAATATTTATTATAGTGTTTTGGAAATATTAGATTTCATTAAATAAAATAGAGGTATGAATAGCATCAAATGAAAAAATTTACAAATAAACCAATTAAAAACATGGAAATAAAAAAATATTTCATTGACTTCAATGAAATAAAAAAATACAACAAAACAAAAAAATTATGAAACATATACAATGGAATCCATTTTCATTTGGGTGAAGGTGGTTTTAATAATGATGAATGTATAGAAGTACATGGAAGTATTACTGATAGATACGAAGAATCACAAACAACATTTATTATCTATCTTCTTTAATATGAAGAAATTATAAGATCAGGTCGAAGTATTCATAAACCTATCATATAAAAAATGACTCATGTCACATATTGATCCATGGAAAATTTTATGTCTTCCAAAATTAAAGTATCAAGTGAAATTATTGCTTTTGAATTCGAGAAACTGAGGTTATTAAATTCATGATATATATATTAAGATGTTATACTTGAATTAAATAGTAAATTGTATAATAATTAGAAGAATCAGGGAGAAGTATAGGTTAAATTTATATAGTTGTGATGTTATAATGAATATCCACAAGAACAGTTTCCATAACTATGATCACAGGTGATGACACATTTAATATCCCTCTAGTTAAATATTTCACATTATAATATTTTTTTTCATATGAACATGGAACATATGAACAACTTATTTATCTTCATTGAGATATGATTTATAATCATTTAAATGATTTTCAATTGGGGTTAAACCAATCTTTGAAATATAGTATGTTTGTAATAAATAAACTACTAGTATGTAATTGGAACTGAATTCTGTATAGATTATTGTGAATATTTCTCTAGATTAGAATCTAATAGAGAAATAATAAACATAGAAACCAATATTTAATGTATTTCCTTTTTTATTTGATTTAATTTTTGGACTTTTTATCTTTTGTTTCAAATTAGTCATTAACTATATTTATACATTATTTAAAACACTAAATTTTTTTTATACCATATACCAAATAGATTTTTTATGATGACTAACATGGTCACTCATGAACATATCTATGACAAAAAACTACAATAATAAAGGATTATGTAGTTTCCTAAAAATGAAAAGTAAGATTCTATTCCATTTCATCAAATGTTACTAGAAAAATAATAGTATCTTAGAGACAATGAATTTAGAATGATATAGAATTGAACACTGATATTATTTTCTAACTCGATTTTGGAGACCTAGAATGACTAGATATTCTAAGGTAGAAGTAGTAGAGGGTTGAAAAATTATGATTTAAACAAAATAAATTAACACAACCTCGTTCAAAGTGGGAAATTTATATTTTAATTAAATAGTAAAATTAGTGATTTCATCAACAATTTCTTTAGATAAATCAGACAGCAATGATGAAAAATGTGAATACAGATACTTTTGAGAGAAACAAAAGAATGATGCTAACTAGATCAACATATGTAAAGAAAACATAATTCAAACAACTATTATGGAATTATTTTCCCCATATTTATTTGAACTAAAATTAAAAATAGCTTGCCAAACTGGTGGATCTCTGAGATGTGTATTGATTTCAAAAAATATGACAAGAACTATTACAATTTACTTATTAATTAATTACATGCTGATAGAGTAATCATTTGGTTCTCTATTCTCATATTTTCATGAACATAGCTCTATGTTTAGAATATAAGAATATGCTCCCAGATTATCAAGCTCTATCATGAGTTCCTTAGAAAACACATTATTTTCTATGATTTTTGAAATTCGACTAATAAAGGGAGATCTTAATTACTAGTTGTTGGTGAAGATGGTACCATTAGTATATGTGATCATCTTTTAGATTCCAAAAACACACCTTAAACCTTTTTTATATCAACAAGTGATCTTGGACGAATTACATCATTTTTATAATGAATTTCCAAATACCTTATACCAATCATAAATTTAGAGACCATATTCCCTAACATTGATGAATTATCAAAAAAAATGTAACCGTCTTCTCAATATCTCTCACTATTATATGATCTTAACTAGATTATATTATACCATCAATAATAGCTTGTTTTAAATAAGTTACATCCTAATGAATCTAATGAGGATACTAACTATAGGATTGATGAATGGAACTAAGGACTTAGATATTTCTAATGTTGTCCCTTATACTCCCTTAAAGGACATTATCACAATACGTGTTTCATCACTATGTTGTGAGGTCTCATATGGAATCCCTTGATTCAAAATTCTCAAAAAAACAATCTATATATATTATGAAGAAGAATCCTAAAAATATCCAATCTTCTTAAAGTGAATAGATAATAGGGTATTATGAAGTAGAATCCTAGAAATATCAAATCATTTTAAAGTGAATAAATGATAGGGTATTACATACATTACATTTCAAAATACATCTTTAATTTAGATATACTAATTTATTTTTTAAAACAAATGAAATTCATCTACATTCATGATATTTTTTCACTATATATTTACCCTAAAAAAATGATGGATGAAACTAATAACGTATATTGGGAAACTCATATTTACCTTGTTGATCATGACCTACATACAATATGTATCTTGAAAAAAAACTTTCCATATATATCCTTATCTATGATTTGTAAATATCCTCACATACATACATATAACATTTCCTTTAGAAAAATCCTAGTTTATATGTTTCTCTTTAAATTTAGAGGTTCCCAACACATACATGATATCATTTTTTATACCTAGTTTTCTTCTCCCAACAAAGTTTTTATTTAAATAAAACACCCTAATGGATAATAAAATATTCCACTCATGTCAATAGAATAATCTAACACTTTATTTTTATTAAAATTTGATGATATTAAATTATATATTTTATTAAAATAAAATTTTTCTTTCATCATAATCCCATTAACATCTTTCTCAAAAAGGAAAAATTGGATTCCTCTCATGGAGCACGAAATCCCAACAATGAAACTCAAGTACTTTCTTCAACATTATTTTATTTTCATTCATCTACAACAAGAAAAATATTTTCTTACATGTAAACTTCGTCAAATACCATTTATTTCTAGGTAGACATAAATACACATTATAATAAAACATTGACCTTATCATTTTGAACATGTCAGTTAGAGGTAAGATATAGATCCAGATGTTAGATATGAAAGATCAAAATCAATTAAAGTATACATAAGAGAATGGAAAAAGGGTTGACAGTCAATTTTTTAATCTATAACATACATAAATCTTGATGATATTACATATTCAGTTTTACTTTAGGGTTAATTATAACAAGTAACTAATTATAAATAATAATTAAAATAAAATGAGAATAAATATATTTCAATTATATAAATTTATATAAATAGAAAATATGAATACAATTAATTTTTGTATAACAATATATAATATAATTGAACACTCAATATTAAATTTAAACAATATTATATACAATACTGAAAATACATTCGTTTGAATCATATTAAATAGGAAAAACATTAAATATATTTTAAAAATTAAACCCAATTCTCTTTTAATAAAATCAAAACAACCACACACCATGGGTTTATTAAAAATATATACTAACTAAATCTCTACATGGATAAATTAAAGGCAAATATCAAATTTTGGAGTGTAATATCTTTGAAAATGTTTCATTATGTATATATGAATTGTTCTTGAAATATTTATTGTATTTCATACTATTGCTGTCACATTTAATTGAGTCAGGATAATAATTCAATATAAAATTCCTTAAGGTGTGATACTTCCACAACACATGTTCAAACTAACTAAAAATATCAATAAAATGTAATTCTATATTAGAGAATGATATAGTTTGCCGACACATATGAGACAAGGATAATATGTATTTTCCATGATAATGGATTTTTCTTTAAATACATTTTCAATCTTTTATAAAACAAATATAGTTATCATCAGTATATGATATTAAACTAAAAATAGTTTTTTTTTAAAATAAGGGAAAATATTATTTTTAAATATTATAAAATCATTTTTATGTCCTTTATGTGGGATTCATTAGTAATAACATGAAATCAAGAACAAATACATTTTTAAAACATGATATCTTATATACAAGTATTCAATGAAAATAAACACCTAATTAATAATCTATAATCGTGGTGTAAAATACATTACATCTTCATCAAATTCATTATTTTCAATAGAACTCATAGGGGTAGTATGTACATTACAAATTTCAAGTCCAATCCTTTTTTGTGTGTCTTGGATGAATTATATTTGACATAACACAATACTAAAAATATTTAATAATTTGAAACCATGAAAATAATGTAATTTTAACATCAATATTATTTAATTTTTTTTTTTTAAAATAATTACACAATTTTTTTATTTTAAGAATAAAAAATTACATCATAAATATATATTGACACTATCCATATATTTGAATATGTTATTTTCATAAATAATGTAGCAACATCATTTCCGATTCCAAATCCACTTACTAAAATATTAAAATAACTTAAACACCAATTCCAAGATAAATTTTCTTATTTATGTCCATAATGTGGATTGGTATGTTTAGAATAATTATATTTAAAATGAGGATTTTCAAAACTATGAAGTGGAAAAAAATATTCCTCCATTTGGAAAACATTTAGAAAACAATATTTTACATCAATATCATATAAAATTCATATATGATAGTGATTCAAATATAATCTTAATGGATTCTAATCTAACTATTGGGGAAATAGGCTCCACATAGTCTATATATTCTTCTTGGTTATATCATTTAACTAATACTTTATTTTTATTTCTTGTTTTCAAAAATGGGCATTCCTAATTATTCCTTAAAACCCATTTTTTCTAATTACCTGACAGTCAGAGGGTCTATCAACTAATTCCCATATTTTCTTCTTTCTTGAAATGAATTAATTCAACTTTCATAGATATAAAACAACATTCATATACTATGGCTTCTTCTATTAAAAAATCTTATAACCATGATAATTAGTTAGAAAACTCTAAAAGGACACTTATACAGCTTCAGGTTCTAATAAATTTATCTAACCATACAATGATAGTTTAATAAGTATGGATCGTAAGGGTTGTAGGCTATCTCAATATCACTCATTCAGATTCACCATAATCCAACCTTTCAAGATTTGGTTCTTTAATATGAATTACTAACTCATCAATATATTTGTTTTAGCAAAAGTGGTTCAGATCTCCAATTTTAAAAATAATCACATAGTTCATTAATATGTGTTACATTGTGATAAAAATGATCAATTTAAGAAAATTTTACATGAGTGGAGTTTTCAATAATAATTAATCATCTGTAAAAAATAATATATTTTTTTATGTACTAGAAAACACATGAAATATTTAATTATCAGCATTAGAATAAAAAAAACCAATATAATTATTTTTATTTTTAATTTAATCATTTAATATAAAAAACATAAAATATCAAACTATTGGATTTTTATTAATCCATAAGTTGTATTTTGATTTCATTAATATAGGTCTAATTTGAACTCTATTAAAAAATTACCATGTTATATTCCATGATTAATACAAAATATCGGTAGAGTGGTTATATTTACATATCGTTATCCTAGGAAAATAAATAAATGTCAAATTAAACCTTTCAACAACATAATTTTTTTAGGGGTTTTTTTGGGATGACAAGGTATTCTTTATTACGTGTTTTGAGTAAAAGGCATTGAACTCATGGATTTGAATTTATTCTCCATGGTATGGTCTTTATAAAAGAATTTTAGAATCATTCACTACATAAAATATTTTTCAAAAAATAAAATAAAAATTTAATAAGCATAACTTTTACCACTTAAAAATAAAACCCATATAAAAATTTTAAAATTAATTTAATAAAACATAAATAAATTATTTCCCACTTAGTTTTACAACCCTAAATGACCCAAAAAAATCCCTATAAATATGTTTGGGGGTATATAAGTAGAAACATCCATTATTGGTATAAAATATATCATCTATTTATTTCTCAATTTTCATGTATCACAAATATTATTTTCATTATTTTTAAGTTGAGGTAAATATAAAACAAATTTTTTATTGTTAATTTTCTAAAAAACTAACATTAAAATGTACCAATATTATTTTATATATCATTGTATAATTTTTAAAATCATTTAAATAGTTCACTTTTGTATACTCAAAGTATTAATATCTATAGTATATAAATTCTCTAGTTGATCTGTCTTAAATATATTAAATTTATCTATATAAAGGGAAGATGAATTTTTTGAAAATAAAAAAAACAAACATCATTATATAGTAGATTGGTAACTATGAAATTGTTCCTCAATCCATCCCGATTGTGCTCTTTATTGATAACCACATAGTTTTTATTTCCAATGGATCCTACTCCTCTAATTACTCATCAATTATTTCCACCAAAAGTTATATAACAATGTTCATTCATTAATAAATAGTGAAAATTTGGAAAATCACAACTCAAATGAATTAACAATCCACTGTACATAAACAATATTCTATTGGATCTCTAGGAAATGTTTATATATTTTGAAAAAATAAAGAAGAATATTTTTCTTCTAGAAAAATTTTCTTTGGTCAAGTATGTTTACAATTAAATAATAGAGGAACCCAAATTGGTTTGGTCTAACCGAAACCATCTACACAAATTTTTTTAAATCATTTCAAGAAAAATAATTTAACACCACATAGTTTTAGGGTTTACTAACATAAATAATTCTCATTTTTTCCTAGCTCATCAAAATGAGAACATGAAATTTTTAAGGGATTCACATTTTTTAATTATGTAATATGTTATTCCTGTAAAATATTGGGTTTCACCATAAATTGAGATTCCTAATTTATTTTTATGATTTTCATTATTACTATGAATTTAATTTAAATAATCTTAACAATTTATTAAATTTACAGTATGATTATTTAATGTGTTGAACTTATTTTTATAACTGTTAGTTTTATTTTCGTGTTCATATAATGATGAAACATAAAATTATAGCTTGGTTTTAAAGTTTAATGTTATCTATGTCATTATAATAAGCTTTATGTGAATTTTTTTATTTTTATAATTATTTATACATTGATTATGAAATATAATTATATTAATAATGTTCTCTAAATGAGAAACTTCTTTATTTTTGGTTATGTTTCATGTTTATATATATAACTACAATGTGCCTCATTATATATTTCCACAAAACACTTGGTGTATATATTTTTTAGAATTCATAGCTTATGAATCTAAAAATTAGATATCAATATAATTCACCTTATCAATCTCTGGTTTCATCATGGATTTATAAGCATTTATCTTGTAACCAACTATATTGTAGTTTATCTTTTCATGATTTTTTATCTTGATGTTTTGGATAGTCTGTCCTAATATGTCCATGATACTTAATCACCAAAAATCATAGTTATACAGAATAGCGATATTAATTTGTTTGGAAGTTATATTAAAAATATTTATATTCATATAAATATATTCTAATTTTATGGATAAGGTAGAAATCTCCTAGAATAAAAAAAAACAACTAAAACTATATTTCTCTACAGACTCATCTATTAGATTATCTTCACACTTCATGTCATCCATTAAATTTAAATTTTAAAGTAAAATTATACATCTTAAAAAGTCTATGTTCTATATCTTCAGCTTAGACATATTTTTTATATTTCATCATTGTACTAATATATTATATTATATTGATGTTTTTAAGCTCTTTTTATTATCTAATAACATATTATATACCACTTGAATATGATATTATTATTTTTATAAAATTAAGTCATTGTTCTAGTTCAGTAATAAGTTTCACTAATAATGCAACTTTATTCACATTTTCTTTATTGTTTGGACACTACTTCAAGAAATTTTTCGACACTACTTCCATCAATCATTAAAAAAGTATCAATATATTGTTTGGAAGTATTATATCTGATAGTTATAATGTTATGTGTTCCAACATATGTAACTAAAATTAATGTTCACACTTCAAGAAATTTTTTGACATTGAGAAACTCTATTGAACTCATATTAACCTAATCTTGGATTATATCATTAACATATTTAGAATATAGATCATATTTTAATTTTTTTTATGCATCCCATGTTTCAGTTTCTACCTTTAGTATTATATAAGTCTTCATGTAATTGAGATAAACCATCAATGCAAGTTTCAATAAATATATATTCATTTAATTACTCAAACAACCATCATTCATAACATTAAAATAATATTCTCAAACAATATACATTCCTTCTCTGTTTTTAGTCATTGTGAATATTGTAAAATAGATAATTATATTACAACATATTACTATGTTTAACACTAGAATCACTACCCTTAATGTTGATATTTTCAAAGACTACTCGAATAAAACTAAAGATGATAATAGAGGGGTTATTGACTTATTTGTTATTACATTGAAAAATCACATCTCTTGTTTATGACTGGTTTGTGATATGTTATTTAATAGAGAATTTAATAGAAAAAAAATAATGGAACAATGTGGGAAAATAAATATATATAGTTATTCATTCAATAAAAGTAAACTAGTCCACTCTAACATCACTCTTCACTAGGAGTGTGATGATTTTAACTATACTAGTATCTTTTACATGGACTATCATTCCATTTTCCAAAGACTATACAACTAACTGTGGTCATTCGACACACGGTACAAGTAAAAGATCATTTAACATGGCTCCAAAATGAATTATAAGCAATATCCTTAAATGTTTCTTTTACTCTTAAACTGTTAAAAAAATTATAAAAACTAAATGAGTTTACATATTTTACCTATAAAATGTGTGAAACTACTAAAAGAAAAATTGTGATATCCAAGAAAAATAATATTTTGATATATCTTTATATAAAGATACTTCTAAAAAGAGAAAATATTTCTAATAATGACATCTTCTAATATGAGACATGTTTTTTCATTTATACATATAAAAATATATTTTTATTTTTGATATCATTTTGAAGGGAATTTTATATATTCAATTTACTCTACCATTCACTCCACTTTTTATTCATAATTTTCCAATAATGGACGCCTTCATACATGAAGTACATGCACACGGTATTATGTAAATGGGTAACATGTGATCCATAGAAATCATGGATTAATAAAATTTATTTTTTCTTGAAATTACTTGAAAATAGTAATGATAAATAAAATATATCATAATTCCCTTAATTCTTGTACATTCTTCTTATTATTATCAAATTTTTATTGATGAATAAATTAATCACTATTGAATTGTATATATAAATATAAAACAACACTCAATTTCAGAAACATTATAAAATACCAACAAGTGGTATGATGTGGTTAATTATCATGACTCAATCCATGTATATAATAGATATTTATGTCTCCAAATTGAATTAAATAGACATTTTATTTACATATTGAATTCTGATGTGGCCAATTAAAATGATGTATCAAATTCCACCATGTTTCTGATTAACATAACCAATTTTGTTACATAGAATAACTATGTATAATATTTCACATGTATGTGATTGGTCACATATCCAATTAATCTATATAACTGCTTTACATAGCTGGTTCTTCATGTTGGTTATTCAACTTATAAGATAAAATTTTAATATTAGAAACATCTACATATGTGATCTCTCATGTTATCCAAATGAAATTTCTATATCCTTCACATATATATCTCATGGAAACACTCATTTTCACCAAGTATCCAAAAAAACCTCATGTATCCAATTTTCCTGACATATGGAGATTTGGTGATAAACATCTATAATGTATTAATAGAGAAATTTACACGTGAATGTTAAATAATAAAATGAAACATGATAAAAACACTGGGAAAAATGATTTTATGTAATGTATGAATGGTGTTTGATATCATAAAAATCTAAATTACATGGTTTATGTTATATCAACATTATTAATTCAAAAGATTCTGTAAATTATGATTCATCTTTTAGAATCAATTTTCAACATTTCATTCCTGATACTAAATTTTATATGGAATCCCATACTCATGTCCTTAATTTTTCCTAACTATATTTTTACTAAAAACACTCATTATTATACTATATATGGACTATTAATTTTTAAAAAGATAAATATAACACCAAAATGACCAATTTATACTAAATTGACCATTAAACCATTTTGCTAGCACTCTTATGAATCAACTTTCTCAAAAATGACATTGGACAACCATGATATCAAACAATAACATAAAACAATATGCCTCCATCCAAAATAAATATTGAAAACAAGTGTTACCATCACATCAATGTAACCAAAACATACAACTAATATCATTGAAAAAACACTAATCGCACAATCCATAAATAATTTTTTATGAAATCAAGTATTATTCTGGAACTCGTTATGAGTCAGTATACAAGCATATACAAACACTCAATAAATTCATTCATTTTAGATCATTTTAATTATTCTCCAAAACCAATTACAGTCTATCCTATACATGATACAATGGGAACACCAGCAAATCACTATTAGGATACTCCTGATAACTCGATTATCCATATCATAATACAACAAATAATAACATGGTAGATCCATTAAACAACACAATGATAATTATTCGGTAATGTTCTATATTTATCTAAATATATTTTCATACCTCTATGACTAAAAATTAACGAATCCCATATCACAGTCAATGTAATTAAATATTATTTGTTAAATATTAAATGGTTATGACATATCAAAGAAAAAGAAAATTAATGATATATATATATATATATTTATTATTACATAAAAAGTCTTCCATCTTTTTTGGTTTATTATAAATAAAAATATATACATGTGTCATTATCATCCTATAGCATCACGATTCCTCAATTATTTAAAATATTTTAGGAGAATTATCCTATTCTTTCTACCCTAGTAATATAAAAAAAAATTTATTCCACATTAACCATAATGGTGATGTGATATTACAACATGGTGACATCACTTACCTCACCAAGGAAAACGTTATCCAATTACTATTTTGGAATAATGGATATCCCATTGACTGATACACCTTTATATAAGGCATAATATTATTTAAAAAATCATCTTGAAATGAATACCCTACAAATTTTTTTTATAAAGAATGTTTCCACTCTAACCCATAATGATTACATATGACCCATCTCATAGTAGTATTGCATTATGAATTCATCCCCTTTCATGTATTATATAAAATTGATCTCCCATTAAAATTTTATGGCATACATCACCATTAACATATTAAACTACGTAATATTTATGGACATTCAAAATAATTTATTATTCTTTTTAATTTGATAAATAAAACTCTCAATAATTAGGTATTAAAAATCAATCTATAACATCCATTTAATATACATATAATTATAATGGTCATTCCACTATATATACGGATCAACTAAAAATTTAGATACCAACTACGTCACCTATATCATTTTTAAAATTTACATTACATTGTAATATAAAATTAAAATTCTCTATAAAAATAAATGTATCATAAAACACTATATCACTATAGACAATGGGATAGTGATACCAATGGGAGACATGGATTTAATTGATAAACATCACATCCACCATTAAACGTTCATAATTGGATGCTCTAAATACTTAAAAATCTTATTCACTATATTAAAGATCCCATTATGAATCAACTCAAAAAAAACACTATCATATTTTCATGATACTATATTAATAAATATTGAATATAAATCACCATGGAAATTTAAAATTTTCATTAAACACTATAATTTCACTGACCATCCATTACAATAATCAAATAGAAATCAAAATCCCATGAAATAATTATTACCATAAAATAATGAAATTCCATATAATATTTATTCTATCAAGGAATCCCATAACCCAAGATACTAACCCATTATGGTTATTATAAAAAATATATCATAATATTATACACACTATGATCATAATAAATAACCACTCATGAAGCAACCAAAAACCAATTAGATGAAAGAATAATTGCTAGATTTACCATAGAAATCAATTGAATAAATACCTAGAGAGTATAATTTCACTTCCATGTGACAATTCCCAATTCCATCTAATGCCACAATAGTGTATCTCGTCCACTAAAATATCTAATTATGACACCAAACATACAAATGACTCTCAAAATCTGATCATACCCCTTATATGATTCTCCAATACCAAGAGAATGGCTGTATAATCATAATATAATATAAAAAACATTCAACAAGAACTTGAACACATTAATAAATTAATATGATGATCACATGTTATTTTATAAATAATGAATAACACCTCAACAATGTTCAAAGTAATATTAAACACCATTCAATGTGGTCTTACATTTTTTCACTAATAAAAATTTTTCTTTTTAAAATTAATATTTAATTCATGGGAAATCATGCAGATGGACATTATACCAACATGCCTAGTATGATATATCAAACTACACTCTCTTATAGCCTATTTAAAATGTAAAATGATAATAAAAATTTTATCACCAAATATAATAATTAAATAATCATCTCAATAATAATAGTGAACATAAATAATCAAAATTTCATAACATTGGTAACATTGTATTTTCTTATATAGTTGTTCTCGATGTATGATGACATTGTGCTAAATAATATTTTTTTAACACTATATAGAATTTCATATAGTATAAAAACCCAATATATTATTTAATACCTTTTTATAATTACTTAAATATGCTCAACCCAAACCATGACTATGTTAGGGGGAACATATAGTCTCATAAGTTCCTCCATGTATGCCAAACATTCCAGACTAGAGATGAAAGTAAATCTCTAATATTGGGAGACAATATTTATTTTATCACTATTGGAAAATTATAAAAAAAGAATAATATATCATTAAAATACGATCAATGGATGAATGTTACTAGATAACCACCATAATCATGGAAGAATAATTTATACTAACAAATATACTAATTTTGAAGAATGAATCCACGATTCAATGTAATTAATCACAAGGAAAAAATACATAAATATAATGGAGAAGAAACCAAAAAAATGCAAGCCCATTTAAGTATATAAATACAAATAAAAATATATTAGCTCAATCTATATCATTGTACATCATGTTACATTACAATAAATCATAAGGGTCTGTATATGCACCAATGTGCACATGCACGGTGTGAGAATAAAACCAAATAATATAAAAATATTTGGTTTTATTATTAATATATAACAAATTGAAGTGTATGTTTCTATAAAAAATTAAATTAGATATTAATATCAAAATACTAATAAATATTGTCAATTTATATGTGATGATAAGGCCACCAAAACTCATAACCCAACATGATTTGAATAATACATTGAATGCATTAGTCATTTCGCCAAAAATAAGAATAACATCTATAAAATTCATAATAGTAATCCACCATCAATAATATGAATTAAATCCACTATATTAATAAAACTAATCTAGTACTATGAATATAAAAAAATTAGGGAATAGTGAGATATTTATTCAATCTTGTGTAACAGTGTAATTGGAGATCCCATCAATCAATAATGATCTTCCCAACACTCAGATCAAATGAGCACCAAGGCGGTGTTACTCTACACATATTTCTATTTTATAAAATATCACCACTATTCAAAACTAAATGATCCTAGTCATAGAAACATATAGTAAGAATATATATGTATTAAATAACACATAGATAAAATCAATATACATTTAAACTATGAATCATTTACTCATTGAAATATTCTAAGAAATTCTAAACAATGAGAAACTGAGTAATGTAACTAAACTCACTAGTCAATAGTTCATGTAAATAATCCTCAATAAATTCATTATATATATATTCGGGATGCAATAAAAAATCAGAAGACATATATTATACCCTAATTCTAATCTATAAACTCATGGATACTGAGTGAATAACTAATGAATATCTATAGTTTAACCCAACAACATACATCATAGGACTTCACAATATAATCAAACATATCAAACACAATGCTTATCTAAAACATTATCTCATGTGGAACCAAAATAATGTACACCCAAATCATCCTACACATGTTACTCATTAGTCACACTTTGACACATTAATTAATATTATCTCTATCATGAAATACCATATACCACAAAGCCATAAATGAAACATACATTATCCCTATTTTACATCACAATAACCATGAAAACACCATGAGGGCCACAAAATTTTGAATATTAAGTACATGAACATTATCACTTACATTTCAAAGTACATGGAAACTTCGAAATTTCCTAATTTATTATATCTATGTTTTCCTTGATTTTTGGACATGAAAAAATATAAAAAATGTAATCATTTACTATTAGTAAAATGAAACCTAATATAAAACTTATCTCTATTTATATATTGGAATAATATTCTAATAATTCATATCAATACATACTTTAACAACACATTGTGATTTAATTCATTAACGGATTTATCATTTAACAATGTAATAGTATCCCACAACAACATTGTTCATATTTTTATATTGATTGAGTAGAGAATAACACTATGAAACTATCCTTATAATAAATGATTAATCTAATGGATATAAAGTCTCAACCCAAGGAAAGATATAAATATCATGGTACTACTATCAATGAGGCTTAAAATATCATTTTACAAAACCTAATTCTATTAAAAAATTAATTTTCATGGATCATTACTGAAAAACATCCCTACTCACGGTATTGAACATTTTTAATCCCATTAAACAACTAATTATGCCACATCATTATATATTAAAAAATTATTATATGGACACAAACCACTCTAGGGTTTATAAAGCACTATATAAACATAAATGGGGTTTATGGTTGAAAAAAATTTATATTTTTAAATAAATAATTACAATTCATTGTATTAACATTAGCTTTATGAGAGAGATTTAGATGTTGCTTTAATATAGTAAGAGGTGGTGATCTAGGATATTATATAACATGAATGATATTTAGTAAACATGGGAAATTAAAGGCCTTCTTGAGGATGTTTGGAGATGGTGGGGATGTTTTTGCAATTTATTTTTAATTAATTATTAATTAATTATAAATTTTAAATAGGTTGTAAATTCCATTGAGTATCCATTATACATACATAGGTTCTTAATACCAAGTTCCCAACATGGGGTACCCAATGCAACCTATCCATAATAAATTTCTATTGATACTTTTAAATATAAAAAGAACACCCAAATTTATTTATATGCATCTCAAAGAGATATTTCAAACCCTTTAAACTTTATTCAATCCATATTTTTAAAAAACTGTTTAATCCATATTTCATATAACAAATTTCCAATGAATTTATCAACCAATAACATCATCATACATAATACATGGATATATTTTATTTAATTTATAATATTGAGGATATTTAAAATAAATAAATAAATGAATATAGAAAGGTTTATATTAAGTAAAAAGTATGATGATTGAGAAATAACATTTATTAATATATATGGTATTTAATGCCGGACTAGATCATCTTATGTAGAGTATAATAAAACTCACCTTAATCATTTTTATGGTATAAAATTTTTTACATAATGATAAAAAAAATTAATTTATATAATGTAAAAAAAACATGAAGGATGATATTTTGTTGGATGATTATACTCAATTTAACTATTATTAAGTTGTATGGAAATAAAAACACTGCATATAATCTATCTAAGTATTGAAATTGTAAAATTCTTGTATGTGTGTGATTAAAAATGAATGAAAAAATATTAAGTGATTGTATATTTTATATTATAACACTTTATTAATTTAATCAATATGATATGAGAGGTTTAAGAAGAAGAGAATGATATAAATATTTTATTACCTCTCCACAACATGTTGGGTTTGATAGGTGATAAGCCATGGAATTAATAAAATGAAATATTTTTGGTCAAAAATAATTATAATTCATGTTGGTATTTATTCCAAGACATTTTTAAACTATCATAAATAATGGTTATTATTTTTTATGACTAATACATTCATTTGGATCTATTAATTGTTTATTTTTCCATTAAACTTTTTAATTAATATAATGAAATATATTTTATTATTAAATTATTGCATCTAATTTCTCCCACTATGAGAAGTTTTCTATTAATTTTTATATATAGTTTCCTTCATCAAAATTATGAAATAATTCAACAATTAATCATAATTAAATAAATATGAATGGTTCTTTATAAATGATTCCATAAACATTCATTGAAAACATCCAATCATGTTTAAACATGTGCCTGATCAAAGGATTTATTGTATTCTCTAAAATTGATTTATCTGTATATTATATGGTGTAATATAATATATTTTGTAATTCAATATAATGGAAATAAATATTAAAAAATTAGACTAAGGATAAAAATTAAACGTATTTATTCATAAATAAGATTTTATATATTCTTCTACATTATTCCATGATTATGTTTCAAATATTACATATTATTAAATTTATACACAAGAAAAAATTATTCATTTAATCATAAACTAAAAAAAATAGAAAATTAAAAATAGAATTTATTATTCAATTTCCCAGGAGATCCAACCTAATGGAATTTTTTCAATACACTATTTAGTGAATATGATCCATTACTATATATAAAATAATGTTATGAAAATTGGGTCCATTGTTGTCGATGTTTAACACATTAATTTCCATTGATCATCAAATAAAAAAAATATACCTAATATGAATACCCATGATACACAATCAAATACATATAAACTAAAAATGAATTGAATATATATATTATTCAGTAATTTAGATTAAATTAAATATAAAATTATAGATGATATATTATTTGATGCCTCAACAATGATCCAATGACTACATATAATTAAAAAATAGAAACAATTTCCAAAAAAATTATTGAAAAAAATAATAAATATTGGAGCTGAAACAAAAAGAGGCTAGATAAAAAGAATATATTAATTCATAAATAATAAAAAATAATGAAACATCAGATATTGAGACTAAAATCATTGAAGATATACATTTTGAAATCACTATATTAGTTTTATGAATAATTGTGAAAAAATAATTTTAATTAATGTTTCTATATATTGTTAACAATAAATAAATAATTTATATATATATATTTTTATTATTTCCATGATGAGTGATTCCCTCAATGACGACTAATATAATCCATAATAATTAATCTTTTATTAAATTAATGTTGTTGAAAATACCACTATAAAACAAGTATATTTTGCATAGAATATAGTGGAGATAGTGTTTTTCCTATACTAACGATATCATATCCAATGTAGTCCACATTAATAATGAATTCAATGATGAACATCATCAATAACATATTTCAATTTGAGAGTTATTTTGAATAATTATTTTTAATATATATATATATATATATATATATATATATATTGGAACTTTTCATTAAGATATGATTAATTTTGGGGATTTTTTTGACAACCTTACATAATGAATTATAATTTTATGGGATAAAAGGGGGTGTGGTAAATCATGATGAATATAACTTTTGAGACATTTTTTAGGAAAATGATATGGATTTACAAATTAAAATTCCTAGAGAAAAAAAGATACCTATTATTACATCATAAAAGGTTCATTCAATACTAGATATATTTATTATTAAATTTATTTTAGAAAATATCATTTATTATATTCCTTTGAATAAAAGAGAAGCATCAACCAAATTATTATAATTTTTTAATGGATAGAAACGAATAAAATTCATACAATGTAGAGATAGAGGTATTTGAATAAGACCATGTTTTGGATGAGGATTACAGTGATTTTAAAACACATATTGTGTATATTACAATGGAATAAAATATAGACTGAGTTACTGGGATCCTCATTTTTTTTGGAAAATTACCATTAAATCAACTAAAAAAATATCGAGCTTAGAAGGTGGAGTTTGATATATTGATTAATAATTTGGGCCTCAGTATGTGTTAGAGGAAGCTATTTCCACTTCTAATATTATTTTTTTAGTCATAGAATACCATATTAATGAATAAATTATGGTTTTGTTATGTAATACTCATTTAACTTCTAGTTTATCTTCTAGATGTGGATAGTCAAAATAAAACATCCATGTGTGGGGTTCATCATAATATTTTTTCAAGAAAACATGTTTTTTCTTATATTTATAATAAATCATTTTTTTATTTATTATGTGTAGTATTTGAGGAAGTTTAGAATAATATAGTTCACTATATTTATCAAATTTATGTTATCTAAATACAAAATAATTATACACATCGTGTCTAATTTAAAAAATTATCATTTTTTGACAATTTTATATGTTGGTGGGATTAATATTTGTTAGGACTAATAGGATTACAGACTATATTGTGATAGAGATAACTTAGCCTTGGTATTTTAAAAACAATTAAAAAATAACTTTATTTAGATATTAACATATTTGTCTAATTTATCTCACTCCATTTCATCTCACATAGACTCTATAAAATAAAACAGATATAAAATAACATGAACAATAAAAACTAGGGTATGATAATGTAATATTCTTGGTAATTATAGAATGATTTTTTATATATATATTAATATTTATGAATTATAAAATTATTTTACTCAAATGATTAGTATTTTATAAATAGAAAACTCAACATTCCACATTTGGTTTCTCCAAAATATTACATTTCACATAAGACTGAGTTGTACAAAACAATAATAGATTATAAATATTATTATTTTAAATGGAAGTTATTGTCTAGTCGTTTTATTGATGTGAATGAAAAAACAAAATTTATTTTGTTTACACATGGTTTTTAAATTTTTTGTCATTCTTCTAATAAATATTTTGGACCGTAAATAATAATAAATCCAATTTTAATCATAAAAAGCACTAATATTTCAAAAATGTTGTTTTACCACTTATTGATGGAAAGCCCATTTTAATTTTAAATTTTGAAAGATTTATAAATTTTATATAAAAAGATAAACTTCTTCTTTAGAATCTAGACATCATAATTTACTTTGGATTAATTTTATTTATTTTTATAATAATAATAATTTTTAATGAAGTTTGATAAGAACTGATATTAATTAAAAACATATTTTTGTTATGGTTATATAAATAGTTATGTAATAATTTTAATTGTATTTAATGTAAAATTAAATTCAGTTTTTATAATTTACTACAATTATGGACAACAGAATCCATTTCAAATTGAAATTAGATATGAATACAATGTGATCATTTGAATGTTTCTACTTTTAAAACATGTTTCCTCAATCCATCAACGAGAATAATTTTTAAATTAATACTATTGAATTCATTAAATTGAATTTTAGAAATCATAAATACATGGTTGTAATATGTATGAAAAATTGTATATAATAGGATGATAATAATTTATGGTGAATAATAACTTTATTATTTTAATTACCATAGTTATTGATAAATCTTGTTATTAATGGATAAAATATTATTATAAAAATATAAACACTCTCAATTGTAGTTATAATATTATTGGATGAGATATTTTTGACCAAGAGAGTACGTGGCCAAAAACCGGGTTCTTTGGAAGCCACATTGTTGTGATTATTATATTAATAACTTTTTACTTAATGTTAAAAAGATGATTTCGTAAACATATCTCTAATTAATAAAAAAATTATTATGGGGTTATATAACTGATAAATTCTTCTATAAATATTCTATTGAATCATAAAATTATTACCAACATCATGATAATAAATTAATAATTTGTATTCATTAAATAATTATATTTAGTTATGAAACAATTATGATGAAGTAATTGAATTATTAAAGGAAGAATCAAATAAATGATATTAATAATAATAAAATAAACTTATTTTGAAAGGTTTTTTTCATACACGAATTTTCTAGAAGACTTGGACTTTTTAATGATGTGTTAAACATGTGTTTTCGAATGAATGAAGTTCTTATGATTATTTAAAAAAATTCAAGAAATGAATAGTGTCCAAACTAATAGAAATCACTGTTTAAAATATCAAATATTTTATTAGATGAAATAAAATCTATAAAAATACAAGACGTTCCCAAATTGTTTTGGTAATTCTCCCAATGTCATTAAGGACTATTAAATTTGTGTTTTTTCATGTCATGGTAATTATTTTAACTCTAAATGTGCAAATTACTTAATAAAACAACAACCGTTAAAAATGTTCAAACATAAACATAAAGATTTAAAAAATATCCAAAACATGTATAATTTTTATTGTATTAGTTTATTTAGACCAATAATAATCTTATATTTTAACTACATCAACATGGAAAAATTATTATAATAAAATATATATAATTTAATACTTTTCGTAATTCAATTAGTTCCCCTCCCCTCTACTACTAAAACACAATTCTCTTCTCCATTACCTACACATCGAAAACCTTTGGGCTCAGCCTATAAATCACATAATCCAAACTATATTAAATATGCACATTCTTGTATATATAATTTATGTAGAACACACTTCTCAGTGTTGTTATGGTGTTAAGAAAACTGATCATATACAGGAAAGTTATGTTATTATTTAAATGTTTCTATTTTATTTCATCTTCCACATCCTTGAAATCATCTCAATAATTTATGAGATAACATATAGTGCATACTCAATATATTGAAATTTTATTATGTTAATTTCATCACGTAAATCTATAAAAACTTTCAAGAAATGGTAATGTAATTAATCAGACATTGGTACATGTGAACTATCACCTGCATGAACATATATCATTCATTTTGTATAAGAGTCTCTGATGACTTGGTATAATGAATGAATTAATGTTGATATGTGAAATAAATGATATATTAATCATTATAAAATACTAATATATCATTTATGTTTGAACATTTTTATTCACATAAAATGATAACATCATATATGCGTATGTGTGAACAATGACCTCCACGAAGTAATGTGAATTGTTTTTATTCATTACTTATCTTTTCTGATATAAATAGTATATTTAAATGATTAATATGATAATAAATAATTTATTATAAGTTTGGATGGATAAAATAATGATTATGTTATTTTCATAATGATCATTGAAAAATTTAAATGTTACTCATGCATACATTAGTCATATAATCTCCATGATTATAACATTGTTCATTTTTCATAATGACAATTAATAGTTAGATTCCAAATTATAGTTAATGTAATAAAATGATCATTAAATCATTAATATTACTCTAGAGATGATGTAATTATGACCACATGGCAAAATTTACATCATAACATGTTCTATTTTGAACTCAAGTATGGAATATGGACAAAATGTTTGACGTGAACATAAATAATTAAGTGCTTATTATATAAATTTAAAAAAGTTATATAATTGGACTAATAAAAATGGAATTGGTTAAAAATAAATTGTAAATTAACCTATATTTATTATTTAGGATAATAAAAAATATATGATATATTTCCAACTTGAGGCAAGGGACTTCGTCTCAATCTCCATTCATTGAGGCATATTATCATAATATAAACCCCTTTATTTTTGTATGTGTATAATCAACCACATTTAATTTTATCAAAAATCATATCATTTCAAAAGGAAAATTTTTATATGAATCATTTTACAAAATAAAATAATGGAATAATTTTTAACTTGTAAAAAAAATATTATACTGACAGAAACATTATTTGATATTTGACTTTCTCAATAAGAAATAATATTTTTAAATGAAAAAATAAATTCCATTTAAATTTTTCAGGTATTTTATAATTGAAAATGGATTTCAGAAATGATTTATTATATAAATAACATGAAATATTATAATGTTATATCAAAGTGGAAGTGTTATTTTTCATTTAATCATGTTTTATGTGATATATTTTTTTATGGTTCTTTGGAATTATTTATGTATAATGAAGGTTTTCTGAAAACCTACGGGAGGGTTTTCCCGTGATATCAATTATATGAATTTTTTAATGAGAGAGAATTAAATGATATGGATTCTCATAAGATATTTAGGGAATATACTGTGATGGGTACTCAAAATGTAACCATGAATGTTACTCCCTATGTAGCAGTGAAATATACATTGTAAGTATTATATAGATTCTATAAGTAACCTTTATAATTTAATATTTTTAAGAAGGAATCTAATGATTTCATGAGGTATATACAGACCCTTGACACATGATATTAAGTATTAATTAAAAGTAAAATTACAAGAAAAAAGTCATAATTCCTACTGTCTTGGATGACAAGGTAAAAAAACATATAACATGGGACAAAATAAATGATATCATTAAATAATATTAATTAAGAGTGCTTAACCTAATTTATTCTTATACATATTTGTAGGATAATATGGGGATAACATGAACAATGGGATGAGATCAAATCCCAATATGGGAATAAAAATAAAAACAATTCTTAGCACATGGGTAAGAATAAATAACATAATAATATAAAAAATCATGAAACATGATTAAATGTAATGATTCATAACATATAGAACATTTGATTATATAATCTTGCATTATTTGAATTCCCGACCCTATCCCCACAAGGTGTTCCCCTCCTAGGCGAGTAATTTGAGAAGGGATATAGTAACCCCTGAGTCCTGCATCCATTAGGCCATGGGTTGGACACAATCCATGGGGGTATAGTAAATACAAAAATTGGGTGGCATTAACCTCTAAGAAAAAACATGCAAAAGAGAGAGATAAGACTGAAATAAACCAACTTTTACTGAGACTACAATTTAAGATAAATCCCATGTACAAATATATAAAGTCATGAAGGTTCTAATACAACAAAAATGGAAAGCTTCAAGTACCTATAAAATGTAAAAATGACAGCATCCTTGAAGCCCGAACATCACCTATAACCCTAAGGTTGTATTAACCAGTCTGATGTCCAACCTCCTCCAAGTGAAAAAATATAGTTTATATATAAATAATGTGTGTATAACAGTATAATCAATAGGATTCTGCCAGAAGCCTCTCAAGAAATTGTAATGAAAGCATGCTAAGGCGTAATAAACAACAAGTGAAACTAACTCGTGACCTAAACATGTATACTACGTTCCCATATCCCCCATGGATACTGTCACCAAATGTCTCATATAAGAGTATATAATATAATAATGAATATAAAGGGTACCCTACTACTACTTATCCACTCGTTTGCGGCTTTTACCCAATGTCGCATGTCCTTAGCATCTCTCAAAAATGGAAAGCCAATAGAACCCTAGGTGATGCACCACAACCTACTCCTCATGTAGAAAAACCCCCACATCAATGTACCTAATGTAACTAGGTAGTTTTTGGGATCCACCACCACTCGTATAATGAGTATCATAGATCGACATTAAACCTCAAGCCATTATTTCCCAATCACAGAGTAAGGATCCTCAATCTATCACAACCTATACACATTACACCTATAGTAGTCCATATGAAACTATATCCAAAATATATGTGGATGAATAAACACAAGCCATTGAGACCTCTACAAACATATATGGGAAAAAGTAACTGGTTTTCCTATCAACACTAGTGACTACCATGAGAAGAGAGTGGGGTCAATGGTAGGTAGTTATCCATCCATCCACCCACTAGAATGTTGGGTAAAACACCCCCTAGGGCTTAGAATCCTTAGGGTGTCAATTTCACTAACTAACATGGTGGAGTATCATATAGAAACACAACAACTAATGAATATACTATAGTTCACAACCACACTATGGGAATAACATGTTCATTGGATCAACTACATCTAATTTATCTTGGACTTCAGTCTACCACTTAATATAAAAGGTATCCAATAAGCACTGATCCATTTAATAAGAGTTATTATATAACTTCATTATCTTTTTATCAGTTGTACATTACATTAATTAGTTCCATACAAGTTAATTAACCTTTAACAATATCATATTAAATTTTATTATAATTAAACCATGATCCATAGTTGTTTTAAATTGCAACCATAGCATTGCATCCTAGAAAGCTCTAACCACGTGTTTTAACATCATTTATTAAATAATTAATTAAAAACATTATTACATTCCCAAATTCATTGTATTATAGAAAAACCTTGTATTCTTCCAAACACCAGTGGGTGTATAACGACGAGTTGATGAACTGCCTATCAGTTCTCTTTTACATATAGCAGAAGGGTAGGCCCACTCACCTCAAGTAGCTAAAAATAAAATGTATTTTGAATACCCCTCACGTATTCACCTATGTTTAGAAGTATGGTAGAAAAAATATATACCTTACTAATAATGAAATGTAATAAAGATAAAAAACCAATACGTTTCATCAAGATTCAAACATTCATATTCAATATGTTTCATCTCCTATGGTGCCTTATGCGACTCCCCGAGGCATAAACTGATGCATATCAAACTCTAGGAATCAACTAATAAAACTAATAATTAGCCTCCCTATCCCCACAAATCAAAACATCCAATCTATCTCATATATGAACCAAATTAGTAGGAAAACATTAATTTTTACCAATTGGGCTCCTGGCCCTTAAACAAGGTATCTAGTTATCACAAACAATGTGGACGCATAGCTCCAGGAATAAGGATCATATCCTTTAAAAGTAAGAGGGTAACTCAAAACCATTACAGGCATTATATTTTATCAAAAAACATGTTATTATATCAATCATGATATATTTGGTTAATTTAAATATGCATAAATACATCGATTTTATTATCAATATTTTACCAGAAAAAAATAGATTTAAAACATTCCACATTATAATTATCATAATATTTTTCAATAAATCCTAGGATTATGTTCATTACCAATTTTTCCCAAGAACAAAATTTTAAAAAAATATCAAGCATATATATCACAAAATGTATAAAAATATGATGCAATAACATACGATCAATTAAAATTTATTTATCTAGTACAAAAATTTATTATGTAAATTACATTGTAATTCAATGGATAAAACATTTTAACTCAACTAAAATACATAAAAGAATATATAATCTGCAAATCCTCTACAAAAAATGGTTTATGATGATCATTAAATTTGAAAAATATATCAAAATATATCACGGTCACCACTCATGGAGGAATTCAACAACCCAATGATGTAAAGTCACCACCACACAAGCTAACACCCAAGAAAAATACACTTGAAACCTTGAGATATCATTCCATAACATGTAATGGAGAATCATAATTAGAGGAACCCTGATGAATGGTGGTAAATAATACCTTACATCAAATACTAATCGATACTACTTGGTTGCCCCGAAATAGAGGGTGTGTATGCGCAAGAAGAAACTCCATGGAAGACCTGATCCATGACAACATCACCATGCATGGCTCTTATAGGATTGATATAAATCACGGAGCATCTCAAATTATGGAACAAGATTTATGATCAAGAGAGGATGTAATCTTGTCCCTTTAGATGATTTAATGTGCCAATATTTTAAGACACACTAGATTTTACATTAAAAGAAGATCTCATTAAACAACGCATTTTGGCCAAGTAAAGGCATCCAGAACCATAGGAATGTTAATATAGGAGTTGTGGGATTGGAATCATCCTTAAACCCCTTAAAACAAGTCATAAATTCATTTTTATTAAAGGGAAACGATAAACGGGTGAAATTGAGAAATCAAGAAATATCTATTAATTTGAAAAAGGAAAAGAAACAGTTTTCGAAACACTATTCAAGACATCTTTAGTTGTCTCACCATTCTGGAAAAACTGTAGAACCATTATTATGGAAACAATATACACCTACCATTTCAGAAACACTGTAGATCTAACATTAAATGTCTCAAAATTTTGGAAACAAATTACACCTACCGTTAGATGTCTTACAGTTATGGGAACATTATAGACCTACCGTTCTAGAATCACTGTAGACCTACGATTTTGAAAACATTGTATTCCAACTATTATATGTCTCACCATTCTGTAAAAAAAATTATACCTACCATTTTGGAAAAACTATTTTTAGAATAGGAAATTTGGAAATGTGGAGGTGATGAGTCGCCTTGACCTCTGTGAACACCTCAAACACTATATTTCAGCACGGAAATAAACTATATAAGTCTAGTACATTACAATTTAAAATGTAGAGGAAACCTAAAATATGAATTTTTCACAATTCAGTTCTTGTTACACCTAGAGGAGCATGGGTCATGTCTCGTTCCACATAATGGAGTGTGAGTCAATGCTAAACACCAATAATGTTGCACATGGAGCATGAGTAAATATTATTCACTAAGACTATTGCACAAAATATCTCATGAGACTAAACATTACCCAATGCATTGGAGTTCAATAATGGATCACCCATAATGAAATGTTCATGAATATTACTTCCACATAAATAATCATACATATGTAATGAATCATAAATAGAAGGGTTACCCAATGTATGAATTGGTTATCATAATCTTGTCAAAAGGAATAATATTAGGGAATATCACAATGGTGACAATGAAAGAATGAATTTGAAATGTACATTTATATTATTTAGTGAATATAGAAGAGTCTTTCTCTCTCTTATTTCTTTTTTGGATTAGGGTTTGATGGTGTGTGATCTTCCTCCCTGTCGTTTTAATGGCTACATATATATCGGCGGCTAGGCTCTTGATTCCAGTAGGGCGCCTTAAGCGGTGTTTCCCGGATCAACCACTGATCTTCATTTCACAGCATATGAGAATGGTGTGGATGGCGGTTACTTGACGTTGGTTCCAAATGTGAATACAACATCTTTGATCGATGCTGGTGGTGTTAAAGCGGCGATCGTCGTAGCAGTGAGCTATACGACACTGACCGAAGATGGTGAAGTGAGTCATGCGGGCAGATCCACACCGGTGGCTGGTGCTGAATGTATGGAGGGAGAAAGTCTTTTGTTGGTGACTGATGCTAGTGGCACGAGTGTTGTGGCCGAGACGGTGGCTGAGGTAGATCATTATTATGTAGCGGAAGACAATTTAATTATTACTACTACAACGAAATCAAAGGTTGAGAAACCTGTTTTCACTGGGGTTTTCACTCCTGGAGTTGATGCCGGAGATACATCCACACACCCACCTGAGGGTGTTCCTAAAATGTTTGGAAATCTAAGTACTGGAAAGTCCCAATCCAGCACTCTCAACCTGAGGTATTTTTCATAGGTAAAGGATGTCGCTCCACTGTAAATGGTCAAGAATGGTGACACTGCACATGTGACTGATAATCGAGTAGAGATTCTTTACAGATTTAAAATCTGTGAATTCACCATAATTGCTAGGATTATTCTTCATGTTATAGGTATGTCATGGAATCTTGATGATTTTGTTCGGATGTTGGTCTCTATTTGGGGGTTTTCTGGTTGTATATTTATTCCCTTGGGTCATGGTTTCTTTCACATCATTTTCCCATCTGAGGACTTAAAGCGAAGGGCATTGGGGGTGCAGATCAATTTACTTGAAACCGGGTATGATTTGTTTCAAGAGTGGTATTTTCATTTTAATCCCTTTGCAATAAAGAATTGTAGGGATTATGTCTAGATCAGAATGATTGTCCTTAAATTGATTTTTTTTGCATACTAAGATCTTATTTGATATCACCTATTCTGTGGGAATTCCGATCAAAATGGACAGGAATACTGAGATTGCAAATGTTGGTCATTATGCTAGGGTACTTGTGGAAGCTTATTTGATCTCTAGCTTGATTAATAATGTTGTTTTATTGCCATTAGATGATGATATTCATTTAAAAGTGGAGTATGAAAGACTTCATGATTTTTTTGAAGAGTGAAAAACTATTGGTCATGTTAAAGATAAATGTAACATGAATGTGTTTTGATCTTTTTGTTCCTTAAAAGGGAACCATGAAGCATCATGTAGGATGAAAATGTGGAAGAAGAACTCACAAACCAATGGGGTCCTTCCATGTGAATTACAACATCCCAATGAAAATGTTGGAAAGGGATTATCACAAGAGACCCATGGGTCAGGGGAGATGGCAGATATGTTAATGCCAGGAGTGACTGAGGGTGACCCCATACCATGATCCGCCCTAGAGTTTGAGGGCCAACATAATATGAGTGATGATTTGAATCTATCAAGGATCCAATAGGAAATCAATAATTTAAGGGAACTTCAGGGCATTCATGGAAAATGGGATGATATTGAGGATGTCTCCCCAAACAAATCATCTTATAGTTAGGTATTTCCTAATGGGAGAAATGTTTTTGTGGATGATGGAGGTTTTCAACCTGTTCCTCCAAGGAAAGTGGGACATAGAAAAGATTACTCCTACCAGAAGATGACTATGGTTACCAGGTCCCATTGTCCTATTGATTTGGATTTGGATTGGTATGGTGATGATGACTCCTATCAATATGAGTATGATTTTTGAATTGGAAGGAGGGAATGAATGCTTGTATTAACCCAAACTTCTACTTTATGTATTTTCTTTTTCTTTATAAAAGGGCTTTGCCCTAACCTTTCAATCTAATAAAAATATTAATTTGTAATCGATTAATTAAAGTAAATCATATTTTATTTAAAAACAGAAGAAAACCAAGAATTATATTATAATGTAAATTTATATTTTATAAAAATAATGGATTCATAAAAAATATTATAGACTGAACATTAAATTGAGTATGAATTCAGGAAGTTCTGGTAAATTGGGATATCTTATAAAGAAAAATTGAGTAGAAAATCTTTTTAAAAACATGTATATTACAAAAAGGTAAGAATGTATCAAGATACATGAGATTGGAACATAAGAAATTAATTAAAAAATAAAAATAAAATATAAAAGAGAAACTTTTTTAAGGTAAAAAGAGAGAACGTATAACCTGAAGGAATAAAGGAGGTTCGGGTAGAATCCCATACTATAAGTTCAAATGTGTTCTTCCCTTGATCATAATGTACTGAATAATAAAATTATATTAATTAATTAATAATTTTAGAACCTTTTATACTTTTCATCGATTTATAATAATTTTATTCAGTTATATTTTTCTTATTTTATGAATTATAGTGTTTAACATTATCATTTGTGGGTGCCAGTTTTCTTAATTATAATTTTTGGATCGCTTATATAATACTACAGATGTTCATGTAAAATAGAAATTTAAGTACATAATTTAATATATAAGTTATTAATAGTCAAAAATAATTTTATGTAACCATATATGACATTTTGTTTTTTTGGTGGTGATGAATCTTTAGATAAACCATTAATGTCAAACTCTTGGATTATTTTGAGCGGTTTCACTCACACTGAACATGTTTGGTTTATTATTTTACATAATATCAGTATAATGATTCGATTACATTAAATAATATAATTTAATATATTATGATCTAGTTCAACCATAAAAATGGTTTCATGACCAACATTGACGATGGTAAAATTAATTGAAAACCTGTCATCATTGAATGCGACAAATTAACACATGTCGAATAATGTTTTGATTTTCAGTATAAACGGATGGGGAAGGAGAGATGAAGAAATATTAGTCCATTATCAAAGTAACATTATATTATATTTATGGTATTGGAGTTATCATACCCTTTGTATGAGGTGATGTGAGAAAATAATATAAAAGAAAGGAACATTATAAATAATTTGAATGAAAACAGAAGAGGGGTTTACCACTTGATTCCTTCCCCTTGAGAACCTACTTTGGAATTTTTTTGGTATTTTTCTAAGACCAAATTCTTCTAGAATAGTGTAATGTGATTTTATTCTAATTTTATATGAATTTTTAAAAGGCTCAAGGCCCAAGAGGAGTGATGAGAATAGGTTGGGAGTCATGGTATTTATAGAGGATGCGAGTTGTGGTTTCTCCAAATTTTACACAAAATTTTATTATTTTTATCAAGTCAAGGAAAATTGAGTATTATTGAGACGAAATAATATAATTTTTACATTATAATTCGAACCAATGTTCAATTACATCATCCATGAATCTATAATGACAAAAAAATCAATTTATTCTCATTTACCAAAGCATAACCGATTTTACAATTTACTAAAAATTGAAGTATTTCTCATAAAATTCAAAATATAACCCTAAAAATTAATTACTGTATAAAAAAATGTACTTAATTTTATGAATTTTTTTTAAAATGTTTTATTTTATTTTTTAATTAAAATCTTTATTTTCTTGGAAAATAAAAATTTTAAAATTAAAACTTCATTCCTTACACTTTGAAAATTTTATTAAGGTCTCAAAAAATTTTCATATAATTATAAGAAATCCAAATAATTATTTATGAATACATTTAATTAAAATATATTTTCTTTTAAATTATTATGATTGTCATAAAATTGTAATTAAATATTTAACACTTACAAAAAACCCAATACTTATTTAATTATTTTTAAAATATTTATTTAGAGATAATATTATATAATTATATCTTTTTGTCAAATATAATATTGATATATTTTATATATACATTAATTTGTTATCTCAAAAATCAATTGGCCGATTTACTATTCGTAAGGGTCACATTACAATTCCAATGGTAAAGTTACTATTTTGTTTGTATAGGTTCCTTAACTTCTAGAAATGCTTTTTATTTAATTCCTAAATATATAAACCATTTATTATGTTCTCTTATTTGTTTTTACCATATGAAATATTTATAATATGGGAATTTCTATAAATAAAAATTTGGCTCCTTCCATTTCCCCCTTTAGGAAATTTCCTTCCTTAAATATCTTTTTACATACTTAGATGAAAATAGTTGTGGGTAGTTTTCCTTGATCACTTCCTTTGATTCCCATTTTTCATCTTTGTACTTACTGTTCCTTCATAGTTATTTAACCATGTGAGTATTCTTATCGTAAAAAATTATATATAATATCCTTGGAAATTGTTGGCAACATCACATAATAATGATCATTCTCCAATTGTACCACCTATGAAGATAATACATGTGAATGATCTGGTATGTACTTAGATAAGATGGATTCAGGGATTACATCATTTACATTTGATAGAGTCGGTGGAAGTACAAGTCGATATGCCTCATCACCAACACGATCAAGGATCTCAAATGGGACAATGCTCATAGGGCATAACTTCCCTTTCTTCCAGAATTTCATTAACTTCTTCTTTTGAGATATGTGTTGGAAGAACTTGTCTCCAGCCTTAAACTACATATCCCATCAACGATTATTTTAATTGTTATTTTGAAGACATTTGGATACCTTAATGTGAGGCTCAAGTGTTTTTTCCCTCTCGACCATTTCTTTAACTATGTTTGGTCCTAGTAGCTTTCATTCACTTAATTCATCCCAGTTTGTCGGTGTTATGCACCATTTCCAATAATGTTCTTCATAATTAGCCTTTTAAATGTTGAATTATAAACTATTGTTGTAGTTTAACTAAAATGGAAGATTAATTTTTTCCCATCCTCCTATTAATTTCATATAACACATTCTCAAATTTCATCTAGTGTTTGAATATTTCACATAGATTAGACATCAGTTTGAAGATGATATTCTTTACCGATGATTAGCTAAGTTTATAGAGATTTTTGGAGATTTTTCTGAAAATCGAGGTGATTCTCAAATTTTAATAAGGTATTATAGATAATGGTACACCATGAAGACATCTAACTTTTTTAATGTATTTCCATTCATGTTGATCTAGTGAGAAGTCCTCTCAAATTGTTATTAGGGGAGCTGTCTTTGTAAGATGATCCACAATAACCCACATATCATTGTTACCATGGGATGTCCTTGGATGACCAATTACAATGACCATGGTGATGTTCTCCCACCTCCATATTGGTATAGAAAATGGTTTAATAACCCTTTGTAATTTGTTATTTAATCCATAAATTTTTGACATACAAGGAACACTAATGTATATTCAGGAATTTGCTTACTCTTTTTGTCACAAGAAAAGTTATCTCAGTGATCTCCATAAATCCTTGAGATATCAAGGCAAATATAGAAGGTTGATCTATATGAATAATTCATAATATATTACTTTATCACTTGATTGGATGGTACCCAGACTCATGAACCAAATATTACAAATCCAACCTCACCAATGTTGAACATGACTGATTTTCTTGTTTGGCTAGCTAACACCATTTTTTTAATTTCCACATAATTTCATTAAGAATCATTTATTTCTCCACATGGAACAGTTGAGAATTAATTTGAGAAAGGATTGATGATTATACTCCCCGAATTATTCTAATGTCCATACTATATAAGTCAATGAATATTCGATCCTTCTCAATTCTAATCATTGATAAATATTAGGGGTCTTTTCTACATTGAGCAACCACTACTATATTTTCTATACCAGGATAGTAGAAGACTGAGTAGTCATTATTCAAGAATATAAATAACCATATTAACTCGTGTATGTTATGATCCTACTCTGTAAATATAAAATTTAGAATCTTTTGATCAACATATATCTCACACTTCTCCCTATAGAGATAATACCACACGATATTCAATGCAAATATCATTGCTTCTATATCATGATCATGTATAAGATAATATTTTCCATGAATTTTCCACTACCTTATAAAATATTATATCACATTGTCATTTTTAATTAGTAGAAAACAATTGAAATTATTTTTTGCATCAATTTATACTACAATGAGTTATCAAGTTATCGAGAGTGTGATTATTTGCGCAGTGATCAACCTCTTTTGTGCTCTTTAAATGTTTCCTCACATTATTGAGTCTATAAAACATCACCCCCTTTTGTTTAATCTTGGTAATTGGGTTTGAAAATTATGATAATTCTTTCATAGGTCACTAATAATACCATCCTAGACCAAGAACGTTGTAAATCACTTTTATCGATGTAGGCCTGGGAAAATCTTCAATTTCCTTCATTTCGGAAGTGTCCAAAGTTAATTTTTTTCTAGTGATAACATGACCCAAGAATGATACATTCTCTATCATGAAAAATCATTAAGAATACATTTTATAAAAAATTCTTCCATTGAAATGTCTTCAACATAGTATTGAAATTCATATTATGGTCCAATTTTCTCTATAAGTATATGAGAATATCATCAATAAAGACTACAAAAAAATTTCTAGGTATTTTCTAATGAATTTATTCATTATTTCCTTGAATATTGTAGATGATTTAGTGATACCAATGAGAGTTACTATAAAATCATATTGTCCATACCTTTTTTGAAAGGCAGTCCTGGGAATATCTTTCATCTTTACCTTTAATTGGTGAAATCCCGACTGATGGTAAACCATAGATAAGAAACAGGCCCTATGTAGTTGATCAAACTAGTCATATATCAGTGGAAGTGATATTTATTATTCATAGTTATTTAATTGATTAAATTATAATAAATTGGTATATGATTTGATCAGTCATTCATCTTGATGAATCTATTGTTCACATCCCACGGTGAAGCACTTATGCATATAAAACCCTTATCCAGAATATTTTGTAACTAATTATTCAGTTCTTCACATTCAATGGTGTCCATTCTATATGGTATGATTAATATTATTAATAATCCAAAAATATTATCAATTTATAATTCTACCTATTGATCATGAGGAAGACTGGGAAACTCATCAGGGAATACATTAGAGAAATCCTTCTAGATAGGCATGTCTTCATGCATGATCTTCTCCATTGTCTCAATGATTTGAGAGAGATATTATTTATCAAAATATAGTAATATATAAAATTTATATTATGATATTTAAAGATATTAATCCTAATAATTATAATTGTAATGAATTTTAGTATTCTTTAGGATGTGAAGAGCGATATTGAATTCAAAATTGTTGATGTTGGTTATGTATAATGATAGCCAATCTATTCCAAAAAATAGCATCACACTCAGCCATTGGAAGTACTATAATATTTTCTAGTAGCTTATTTCCTAAAATATTAATTGGTTAGTAGATTTTTACATTGGAGTCAATAATTTCCCCATTACCTATTCTCACAGATAACAAAATCTCCACTTTTAATGTTCCACTTGGATTATTCAAGTTAACATATAAGGTATAAATGAATTCCTAGAACCACAATCAAATAGTGCATTCACTTTTCATGAATGAATAACTAGTGCACCAATCACCACATCATTGTCCAGATCCACATATGTAGTAGTGGTAGAATAATCCCTTCCTTGTTTCCATGGAGATTTTTGTCAATTTCCTTCAAAACCCATGGGCTTGGGGAATTGGTTGGAAAAATAACAATGTTCCTTAAAGAATAAGAAATGCATGACTTGTTGATAATTGATATTAACCATACATTAATCTTCGACATTAGTGTTATTTTTCATATCCATTTGACAATTCATTTTTTGTATTCCCCATTCTTTTACATTTGATGAATTTCATGGGTTCCATTAGACATTTATTGTCAAGCTTCTTCCTAGAATTTTTAATCATCGGATGTCATGTCTTATTTATATCATATAATTTTTTACTATTTCACTGATGTAAAACTCCATTTTCAAATTTTTTTCACTTATCCCAAAGGACCACTGAGAGTCTCAGATCTCTATTTAAACATTAAGGGTACAATAGAAAATCAATTCATAGTTGTTATAGTATCATATGTCCAAATTATTTTCATAAACACATCATTAGTACTGTAAATAATTTTTACACCTTTATTTTTGTGTTCATTAAAAATCTATAAGATTTGATTCAATACCATTTATTTTTTTCTTCATATGCATAGAAACAATCATCTTTCATATGCCCATGTCCAAAGAACTATCTTTCATTATTAATATGGAAGGTTCGAGGAAAATATTTATTTAATTTTTATTCTTGAAATCATCCCAATACATGGAATAAATTTCCACTATGGACATAATATTATTTATCAGTTTCCTTCACTAATCATTATCCCGATTAAAATTATAAATCCCTAACATAATGTTCTCTTCATATGAGCACTGAAGGATAGAAAATATCTTTTCAATAGAGCCAATCGACAATTCTATGAGGAGGGGATCAGAAGACCCATTAAACCTGAGAGGCCTTTTATATGTATATTATTCTATGTAAACATTCCATTTCCATGTTTTAGGAGGGTGTTATATGTGATTCATGTTATTATTAGTAACTTGATCTAGTTGAAGATGTATTATCTTGATCTTTTGAGAACCCATTGCCACAAAATTTTGATTATGAACAAGAAAAATATCACATTATCTATAACATTTATTCTCTACATCTGTTCTTCTATTTCCCATCATTATCTATTAATAAATAGGTGTAATTAGTGTACTTGAACACATATAATTAAAATTAATCATTATCCATAATAGCATAAAATATTAAAGGAATGGTTTATCTAAACTTGGTATTCCCTAGGATTCAATCAAGGTTATCCCTAAAATATTTACTCACAATTATTCTAATATAATATATTTTCCAATAAATAATGGTTCATAATGACGATATGATAATAACAAAGAATAAAAATTGGGAGTGTAAAACTAGGTGCATTGTAAGGCCCATTGTCAAGTACCTTGTTACCCTGAGTCGAGCCTAGAACACCTTATTAGAGTTATTACTCATAGGTAGATCTCTTCCAGAACCACATCCATTTGTTATATCCATACATGGATATAATTTCATGATAAATAATTTACTCTATACATTCCAAAATATAGGAATTTGTTCACAGGATTATTATTATCTTTATTGTTCTCACTAAGGTGATAAATTACTAGTGTCCAAAAATAACAAAAAATTTCATCTGAGACGAACTATAATGACCATATCGTATTTTATAAAAAATTTAAATGATTTTATGCATAATTAATTTTCAAATAATAATACATGGATCAGAAGTAATAGTGTCATGGAATAATAGGTACAAAAAACTGAAATATGGGACTAAAAAAATGTTTCTTTATTTAATCATCAAAAAAAGATCTTACTTACCATTGTTCTCATAGATCTTAATTGGATAACCAAGGGATTACATGAACAAACGAATGAGGTAAAATCCCGTTATGGGATAACAAATAAGAATAAATCTTATAACACGGGTTTAAAATCATAACACAATGATATAAAAAGTCATGAAACCAGATTAAACATAATGAATAATAACCTATAGAACATGGGAACATATAATAATGAATTAATAGTTACATGGATGAAACATCAAACATGACTTGATAATGATTCAAGGCTCATTTCACAAATATTATAATGAGTAATGGATCATTTCTAATAAAAGGGAATTTATTATGTCAATCCACTGAGACTATTTCACAAAGAGAAAAAGTTAAGGAAAACCACAAAGACCATTGCACATAAAAACACAGGAGAATAAACATTTCCCAATTAATTGGAGTTCTATCTGGTCGAACCCATATTAACATGTTCATGAATAAGATATCTACCTAAATAAATATACCTATATAATAAAAAATCAACAAATTGGTTACCTTTGGTATGCATTAGGTATGATAATATTGTCAAAAGTAAAAACATATAGAACTATCACAATATGGTAAATTAATGAAGGGATTTAAAAACAAAATTACATTAATTAGGGAAAATAGGCATATATCATCATAATATATTTCAAACGGAAATGAATACATGAAAAAATGGTGTTTAGGAGAATTTATAAATATAACATTTTAGTGTGGCTTAGGAAAAATACAGAATAGAATTTTAAGAATAAATGAGAATAATAATTTATATAAAACCATAAGTGTAATATTAATTTATTCTTAATAAATCTAGTGATTTTAGAGAAATAATGGATTCTAAAAAATAATATATAGTGCATATTAAACTGGGTAAAATTCGGGTTAGTTTGTTAAATCATGCTTTCCTATCAAGTAGAATTGAGTTGGGAAAATTTAAATAAAATGTAAATAAAAAACAAGGATAAATGGATCATGATACTTGATTTTGGAATATATAATTTTTTTTAATATTTACATAAAAAAGTAAATTTCTTATGGGTAAAAAGAGATAATGAGTTACCTGATAGTGTAATAAATGATCAGGTAGAATCCCTAACCATGTGTATGAAGGCGTTCTTCCCATGATCATAATATCCTAGATAATTAAATTAAAATAATTAATTAATAATTCCAGAATATTTTCTATATTTTATTTATTTTTTATAATTTTAATATTTTCTTTTATTCTCTTTTTATTAGTTATAATTTTCAATTGTATCTTTTGTGAGTGCTTGTTTTTTGTAATTTTAATGAAATGCTCACTTATATAAGAGTATAAAAGTTAATTTAAAATAGAATATGAAGTTAATAGTTTATAATATAGGTTATTAATGATAATAAGTTTAAGTAACCATATTAGTAATTTTGTTATTTTGGTTATGGATGAATCATTAGATAAATCTTTAATGATAAACTCTAGGATTATTTTGAGCATTTTTGCTAAAAATGAACATGTTTTGTTATATTATTTTACATCATGTGTGTATAATTAATATAGAAAATTAAATAATACAAATATTAATATAATTATTAGGATTAATGATTAAAATTGTTTCTGAACCATCATTGAATAATTTAGTAGAAATTGAAAACCCGTCTCCCTTGATTGGAATAAACTAACACATCTTGGATATTGTATTCATAATTAGTATAAAAATAGGGGGAAAGAGATGATAATTAATTATTACATTATAATAAAAATATTTCTGTATATATATGCTATTGGAGTGACAATACAATTTGTATGAGGGGATATTAGTTGAAAAAAGAAATCAAAAAGGAACTTGAAAAAGAAATTGAACGAAATGGAAGAGGGGTTCACCTCTTTATTACTTCATCTTGAGAAGCTCCATCGGCAAATGGGTTTTCTTATTTTTAAGAAACAAATAAAAGAAAAATTGGGAATAAAATAAATTGGCTATTTTATTAGTATTTTGAATGGTCTCAAGGCTTGAGCGGTGTGAGGTGAAGAGGTTGTCAAGGGTGATATTTAATGTGGATTAAGGGGTTTCTTCTTATTATTTAAATCAATATTTTATTATTTTTCACAATACAAGAAATATTTCGGACTCTTTATTGTAAATAAATTAATGTGTTCTTTTGAATTTGAACTAAATGTCACTTATATCATCCATGACTCAATTGTTACTTGAATATTCATTTATTTATTTATATTACAAATAACCATATTTTACTAATCACCATAAATTCTTGTATTTATGAAAATAAAAAACATAGCCCTATCTATTTATGAAATTGAGTATAAATTAATGGACAATATATTATGAATATAAATTTTTATATATGATAATTTCAATGTTTTTATAAAATGAATATATATTTTGGAAAAAAAACATTTAAAATTACTACAACATTTCAAACACTGTGAATAATTTATGAAGGTCTCATAAAATATTCATATATTTATATAAAATAAAATTTATTATTTATGAATAAATTTTATGAAAATAAATTTTCTATAATATTTTAATGTAAGTCATAAAATCATAATTAAATATTAATGATTTATAAAAATACCAACACATAATTAACAAGTTTAAAAATATTTATTTACGTATACTATGATATATGTATATCATAGTGTCACATATAATATATATAATTATTATTTAAACATTCATTGTTGAGTTTGGTATTCAATTTTATTATTTAATTTTCACAAGGGCCATATTACAATTCCAAATGTCATGTTACTATTTCATCAGTATAGGTTCCTTATCTATTAGAAACACCTCATAGTTCATTCATTCATCATTTTTAAATCTTATATTGTGTTCTCTTATGTGCTTATACCATATGACAAAATATTTGAGTTATTATGTATTAGTTAGGGCCAAATTTTTTAAAACACTAAATGTGAAATGATACTCAATGTTAAGCATTTAATTCACTTAAGAAAATGTAATGTTAAATGTTTGTTATATATATTTTTTATTATAACATAGTTTGAATAACATTAAGGGTTTTGATATTGTTAATATAATATCAGAAAATGAATGTTAAACTATTGTAAAATTGAAATGATTTACCATTATAAAATTATCATCTTCATTGGTCTATATTATGTCTATTCAGAATAGTTTCCCATAACTGAAATGGGGTAGTTATGATGGGACAATATCCAAAAAAAATACATCAAAATTAGAAATGTGAGATTTTCAAAATTAAAACTAATGTTTTTTTACAGTGAAGACCTATTTTCATAAGGCTATCAATGGCTTGGTATCTATGGATTAGATCAACAAGATCGACCAGAAAATAACACATTGATAATGGTGCATTTCTTGAGGCAACATCCCCAATCATTAAGAGGATTATCTACAACCATGCTAGATGAATGGTGGATTAAATATTTAGATAATTGTTTTATTGTAATGGGGTGTTTAGATAATCAAAATGATAACCATTTTGTTAATAATTTTGTAGGTGGTGCCTATTAGTGGTGGTCTATGGATAAAAATTTCTGGGATAGTGAGTATATTGATTCTCTTTATTGGGATGAATTTAAAATTATGTTTCATGAGAAATATTTTACAATGTTTGTTCGATATATAATAGAAATATAAATCTTGAAATTGATGTAGGATATTGACGTAGTGGATTCTTATGATGACAAATTCACTCAACTTGAAATTTAGGACCCAGATTTTATATATAATATCAATAGTAAAATTAATCATTATGACTCAAGATTAAATCTAATGTATCGAAGGGTACTAGATTCCTGTGAGTTCAAATGTAATATTGTTTTTGATGTGTTAAAAAGGTGGAAATGATGTTTGTTGATGCTCATGTGTTCTCTTTGAAAACTAGTAGTAAAAGGTGTTGAGGTGGAAGTCAAAAGGGAAAAATTAATCCATAATGTTTGACGGTAATGATATTTATTTTATAGTTTGTGAGAACTATTGTAAAAAACACACTAGAGATTGTATTCTAAATTCTAGTAAGTGCTTCTGATTTTTTAAAATGGGTCATAAATCTCATAACTTCCCTAAAAAATATCAATGTAATGGTAAGAAAAAATCTAATATAATTGAAGTAAAATATTTTTAATGTAATGAGATGGGTCATTATGGAAATTAGTTTTTGATAAAAATTTGAATGATGTGATATAACTAGACTATATGTAAAAATGTGTGGGGATGTCTATTGCAACTACTTTAACAGCTTTTAGCCCATAAATAATGTCATATCAGGTAAATTTTTTAATTATTCAGATTATTCCAATCTGTTGTTTGGTTTGGGTTCCTCACATTAATTCACTTTTGAGAAAAAAAATTTTAATTGGAAAATCCACCTTCATAAATGATTCTCTAACTTATTGTTAAAACACATGGGGTGAAATTGTGATGTAAACAAAGATAAGAATAATATTTTCCTTCTTTGAGGAAAAAATTTACATGAAAACCTTATTGTTATTTCACAAGTAACATTTTTATGTTATTTTGGGAAAGTAATTTTTTACCATGATAAAATTGTCTTTAGAGATAAAGAATTTTCTATTCCAAAACACATTATTTTTTTCTAAAAAAATTAAAACTTACCCTTGATAACATATATATATTCTAGGTAACTTTTAAAATATAGAAATTATTGTTAACATTAACATATTGTTGTAATAAATTAACTATTCAGATAAATGACGTGCTAGTGGTAAATGATTATCTTGATGACTTTCCTAATGATTTTCTTTGTATTAAACATTATTGGGATGAAGAATTTAGTATTTATTTTTTTGGTTTTCTAAGAGCATTTCAAACCCCTTTATTAAGTGGATCAAATTCGAATTTTAGAGTAAAATAATGAATTGTATTACTTATTATATAAGGATTTCATTAGACCTATCACATAAAAATGGGATTCTATTATATTTGTTGTTAAAAACAATGATGGTTCAATAATAATTTTCATTGATTATTGATCCGTGTATAACATTATTATAAAGAACATTTATCCCTTTTTATCATGTTGAGGATTTGTTTTATCAGCAATAGAGAGCACAATATTTTTTAAAATTGGACATGATGTTGGGGTATCGATATATGAATGTAAAGAAGAATTCATTCAAAATATAGTGTTTTATACTAGATATGGCCATTATGAATGTGTGGTTATGTCATTTGGGTAATCTAATATACATATTGTATTAATGAATCTTATAAATATAATTATTTATGAGTTTATAGATATGTTTGTGGTTGTGTTTATTACTGCAATTTTTATATATTTTATAATAAAATATTGGCCTGAATGTCATATAAGTGTTGTTTTCTAAACCATAAAAGAAAATAAACTGTATTTGAAATTTAGAAAGTTTGAATTTTGGTTTTTTTAAAAAAAAATTCTTCGGTCAATTTGTTTCTAATGATGGCATTATTGTTGATGCTGCTAAAATGAAAGTTGTAGAAGAATGGCCAAGGATAAAAAATGTAACTGAGATTCTTATTTATCTGGGTTTAATAACATATTAGCATAGTTTTTTTAAAAGGTTTTTATTGGTTATCCATGAAACTAACTATGTTTACTCAAACTGATATTATGTTGATTTTGAAAAAAGAACGTCATAATTTTTTTTATGAATAAAAATAATGATTGGAGAATGATCCATTTTTCATAATACCTTATAGAAATTGTGAATTTATTATCTATAGTGATTCTTCATTGAAAGGATATGGTTGTTTCCTAATGAAAAATGATTATGTATTTTCATGTGCTTCATGTTTGTTTAAAATTATGAAGTTAAATTATCCAAAACAATTACTTTGAATTAGCTAATGTTGTTTTTTGCTTTAAAAAGATAAAGGCATCATATTAATTAAGTAAAATGTTAATTATATACTAACAATAAGTTTTAAATGTATATATTCACTTAGAGAGAATTTATCATGGAATATAGAATATGGTAGGAACTAATCAAGGATTATTATTGTATGATTCATTAAAATATTAGAAAATAAAACAATGTGGCATATTATTTGAGAAAGAAAAGTACTTTTAAATTAACTATTTTATGTTTGGAATATGATCATTTGATTAATAATTTGATAAATATTATCATGGAATATGTTTGTGTAAAAATTTACTTCAGTTTTTATAAGATTATGTCTAATAACCTCTATCATATAGAATAAAGAAATAACATAAGGAACATAGTGATTTGAAGAAAAATGAATAATTTTTCAAAAGTGCATGTTTTCAAAATTTTACATTGATAATTATTGTGCTTTGAAATTTTTGAAGAGGTTATTTGTTTCCTTTGATTCATGTCTGAAGAATTAGTTCTTTTATAAATATCACAATTCCCATTTTCTATTCATCCTTGATTTATAAAGATGTACATAGACCATAAAGAGTATTACAGGTGGAATGGAATGGAAAGAGACATTGATAACTTTACATTGAAGTGTATGACTTGTTAGACGGTTTAATAGGAATGAATGTTTCCAAAGGTGATGAATTAGTATTTTCCAGTACCATATTGTAAATGTAAAAATATATCCATTGATTCTATAGGTGTTTTAACATATAATTCTCAAGGTTAGAATACAATTTATGTTATTGTTGATAAATTGAATAAACCATCTCATTTTCTACTAATTCGAGATATAATATATCTAAATTGAATTTATATTTTGTTTCTTAAAGATATAGTTAGGTTAGATGTATTTTCTCTCTCTATTTATGATTTCATGATCCCATGCCCACTTAGAACTTTTAGAATGGCCTACAGAAATCATTGGGAACTGAATTAAATTTTAGAATAAATTTCCATCCTCTATCACGTTGGGAAGTAAAAATGACCACTTCAGAATGTGGATGATATTCTATGTTCTTGTTCAATATATTACCATTCATGTTTGGATAAATAATTTTTTTGAGTTTTTTTAACAATTTTTATTGTAGTATATAGATGCCACCATTTGAGGAATTATATATAAAGATGTGTTGAACTCCTACCTTTTGGGATGATGTTAGTAATAGGAAGTTTATTGAACTAGATTTGGTAAAATAGATTGTACAAAATGTTTAGATGATTCAAAAACACAATCATACATCTTAGAAGAAGTTGAAAATTTATTTAGATAATCAGAGGAATGATACATTATTCGATGTAGGTGATCATGTCTTCACCAATGTGTCTCTAAGGAAATGTGTGATTTGTGTTGGTAAGAATGGGATGTTGAGTCCACCATTCATTGGACCCTATGAAATCCTAGATAAGGTTGGACCATTCTCCTATGCAGTGGATTTATCTATGAATTTATCCATGGTACACACTGTTTTTCATGTTTCAATGTTATGAATGTATATTACAGATCCATAACTTGTTTAGATTCCTTAAGCAATTCAGTCTAAATAGAATATTTAATATGCGGAACAACCATTCCAGATTCTTGACTACATAGATCATTTTTGGTAGAATTAAATGATTAATTATTTTATGTTTTTTTTAAAAAAAATGGCTGAAGAGGAATCATGGGAATCCAATAAGGGATAAATACCCTCACTTATTTTATAAGTGAATAAAATTGAGAGAACTAAATTTTCATAAGGGGGAAGGATGTAACATCCTATGTAATTATGGAATAATTATTTTTCATATTAATTAAAATTTATGATTTACAAATAATGTTTACATTAATGGGGACTCTTTTTCAAATAGCATACCAGACAAGAAAAAATGGGTTTTTCTCAAATATTATGATGCACACAAGACCGAGTAATATAAAAATAATACATTATTAATATATTTTTATAATGGTAATATATTTATAACCATTGTATTGAATTTAATGAAAATAAATATCATTATTATTATTACAATTTTTTTTTAAAATTTTTACTTTTTTCAATTAAATCATATGCGCTTAAAATAAAAATATATCCAATTTTAAGCATAAAAATCTTGTGTATTTTTAAAGGTTTTTTTACTACCTAATGAGGTAGAACCCATTTTAATTATAAATATTTATTGTTTTATTAATTTAATATGTAAAATTATACTTATTATTTAAAAATGGGAGATCAAAATTTAATTTTGTTTTTTATTTTTGTTAATTTTTTTGATAATATTTATATTTTAATGCTTAGTTAAAAATACTATATTGTATTCATAAACCATACTTTTGGTTGATTTATATATATATTTATGGTTTTTTAGTAATTGGTTTCAAAGTATAGTTAAATATTTATTTGTTATTTAATCGAGTGTGGGTCATGGGAATTAATGTCTAATTGAAATTTGATATATAAACTTTTTTATATTTTTAATATTTTTGTATATTAAAAACCAGATTCTTCAATCCATCAATGAGATTAATTTTTCAATTGATTTTTTTCATTTAAGAAAAATTAATTTTTAGTAATGAACTTACATGGTTGTAATTAGAATAAATTTTTTTTATCTAATATGATGAAAATAAATTTTTTGTGAAAATTAGTAGGAGTTTTTTATTTACCGTGTTTTAAGGTAAATCAGTTAATTAATGGTTAAAAATTATTATAATATAAAACTTCCCTAAAACATTTCTTAATATTATTGGTTGATTTATTGTTATCCAAGACAATAAATGGTCTGAAATTATTTACTTCTGCATCTATAAGGGTGAGAATATGACATTAATAACATTTTATTTAAAGTAAAAAAACAAAGACGTCATAAATGTGTAAGTTATTTATAAAACAATTCTAATATTGTGTAAGATAGTTAATATTTTCATCTATAAATATTATATATAATTCTATAAATATTACCCACATCATGAGAATTTGTTTATAATTTTTAGGGATTATATAATTAAATTAAATTATGAAACAATGATGATGGAGTAACTGATTTCTTGAACAAAGAATCAAATAAATGATATTAAAAAAATTAAAATAAATATAAATTGAAATATTTGATATTATACACGAAAACTTTAAATAAAAAAGAGATTTTATTGATGTTTTAAACTAGTTTTTTCGAAGGAATCAGGTTTTTATGATTTTTAAAAAAGTCAAGTAATGAATAGTGTCACAATTAACATAATTCGTATTTTAAAATATAAAATATTAAAAGAAATGAATTAATAATTAATATATATATATATAATATTTATCCGAATTGATTTATAATGTCTCTAAATATCATTATTGAATCATTAATTTGTCTTTTAAAATGTTATTTTTATCATTTTTACCTTCAATGTGCAAATTACGTAAAAAAATGGTAAGATTTAAAAGGGTTAAAAAATATTAATAATGATGAAAATTATATCCAAATATTGTCTAATTATTATTTTATGAATTGATTTGGACCCATACCCATCCTAAACTTTATCAAAATCTGATTAGAACAATTCAAAATAGAAAATTAATTTATATTAACATAATATTTTTTATAATTAAAGGATTTCTTCTCCCCTCTTCTATAAAAAGCAACCCTTCTCCTTTATTCCATAGACTGAAAAAAATATTTTTATCCTAGATCTTCCCAAAACCCTTCTTATATTCCCCCCAAACATTTTTGATGAATTATGTTAGGTAAAACGCAATTCATAGGGGTGTTAATGTGTTTAGAATGGTGATCATGCAAAGGAATGTAATGATTTTTATTTTAGTGTTTATATTTTTTTGTCCACTTATATCATGTATCCTCTAACCATTATGAGAAAATAAATATAGTATCCTCAATATAATGAGTTGTTATAATTTTAATATCATCACATAAATCAATCTTCACTTCTATAAAATGGGAATGGAATTAATTGTTTATGTGTTTTTGTCAACGGTAACCTCCATAAACTGATATAATTTGTTTTCCATAACTGTATGTCATGACTAGTTATAATGACATAATTAATGTTAAAATGTGATATTCAGGACATATTAATCATTATATGTCAATAATATAATATTTATGTTCGTACATTCCATTTAAATAAAAATGATAACATTGTTTGTGCGTACTTGTGAACTATCAACTCCACAAAGCGATGTATTTCGTTTTTATTCACTGTATTACTTTTATAATATATATAATTTAATTTAATTTATTAATATTATTTTATCTATGTTATTATCATTTTTGAATAAAAAATTAATAATTACCATATTCCCATAATGATCCATGTAAAATGAAAACATTACTTAAGCATGCATACGACCTATCCTCTCCATGATTATAAAAATGTTCATTAATAATAAGAATAATTAATTATTTGTTTAAAAATTATATTTAATGTTATTAAGTGATAAATAAATAAATAATATTATTCTGGATATTATTGACATGGTACCACTTGGACAAATTTAAATCGTACCATGTTAATGTTTTCACTAATGTTCTGAATATTGAAAAAACATCTGACGTGAACTTAAAAAATTAAGTAATTGTTATAAAATTATAAATATTTGATATACGAGAAATATTAATCTTGAAAAGGGTTTTTTTTGAAATTAAAAATTAACCAAATATATTAATTTAGTAATATAAATTACTTTTGATACATGTTGGATTTCCAGTAAGGGACTTCCTCACAATCTCCATTCCTTGAAGAATATTTAAAAAATACCCCATTCTCTAATATAGAGTATAATAAACACCATTTAATTTTAATTTCATAAAATGAATTTCAAAATAAATATTTTTATAGGAATCATTTTGTGAATGAGAAAAGGAATATTTCATAACATGTATGATGACAATTACTTTTCTTACACCATAGACATTATTTAATATTTTTCATCCTCTAAATGGACTAATAATTTTAAAAAAGGAATATCATATTCCTTTTTCAGGTATTTTGGTATTAAAAATTGTTTTTCTAATAAATTTCTATCATTATCATTAAAATGGTATCATGTGATTTCAAGGTGGAAATTTAATTTTTCCTTTACATTTTTATATTTTCTGATTTTGTTATAGATATTGGGAGTTGATTATATATATTGGTGGTACAATAAAAACCCAAGGGAGGGTGAGCCCATTATAGCTCAAAAATTCATTAAGTAATGAGACAAATCTAAACTATAAGGTTTCTCCAAAGAGATTAATGGAACACACTGTGATGGGTATTCAATATAAAACCATGATGTTTACTATCTATGTAGTTGTGAATTATGTAATATATATATGATATTAATGAATCATGATACCATTACGATTTATAATTTCTAATAATTTTTATTCATGATTATAATGATTTAATGAAGAATATTAATTAACATTTTTATGTGATAAAAGTATGATTTTGTGAATGAATTTTAACTAGTAAAAAATATTCATGGAATAATAGATTCATTCATTATTTTATATAAAATACTACAATTTCATGTTCATTATATGTTTTTTAAATACGTTCAATAGAGTATAAGGATGGTAAATAGAAAAGAATAAGTCTAGAAGAATGGTACGGGGATTTATATGAAGAAACAATAAGAAATAATGTATTCAAGTGTTTTATCTTGTGATAAAATGGATAGTGAGTTGAAGTGTCCAAATTGTAATATTTTATTTGTTATGTAATGGTTATGGACTCATTATCTAAAACTACAATCCAAAAAGTATGCCCATTATGAATTTTTTAATTAACATAATATTATGTAATGTTTAAGGTTGTGGTCATATAGATAATGAGGTTACCCCCTAATCTATATGATTACATCCTCAGTTTGTAGTTTTTGTCATCACATTTAGAAATTGCTTCCTTTTTATTGAAAAATAAAAACCTGGATATCGAAATATCCATTGAATTGAATGGTTTTCATGAAAATATATATAATATAATCACAATCATATAATCCATTCTCCAGAAATTTAACACACCAACCCCACTCATTTTTCTACAAACAGGAAAAACCATATAGACCCTTGGTGACATGCCCAAGATAAGAAATGATAGAGACATTTTCCAAGAGATTATTCAACAGTTGGGTGATTATATTCAATGGGTAACACATGACCAACTAAAAATTTAAAATATAGTAAAACACAACCACATGATGCATGAATAAATAATCACATAACTCAATTAAAAGATAAAGAACAATGCCAGAGTACATTATAAAAATTAATTATAGAGAAATGATCAAACACCAAATAAAAATTAAATTTCCACCAATGAATGACAACAGCATACCAAGATATTAACACTCCCCAGCCCTAACATATGAAAAAACATTATACCATGGATCAACAACATAGAAGTGAAAATCATGATCATTCTATAAATTAAAATAGATGACATATATAGACTCACCAAAGATACAAGTAAATATGTGAGCACAACACATAAGGGCCTTTTTTGAAATACATCTAATAGTACACCACTAAGAATAGAACATGTCCGAAAATTTTATAATAAAATATATTGGAATTGTATAATAATTATATATATATAACATAATAAAATTTCAGTGAAATTGATAAATAAATATTTTAAAAATTTATTAATTTCAAGAATTATCTTGATAAAAAACACCCACAAATAAAATTAAAGCATTATTCAATATTACTCTTTATACTGGTCATGAACTGTCCACCAAGGGCTGTTTTATAACTACCCCAAACCCTCCATCCAAAGGCTAGGTGATAGAGACTATCACTATAAAGGGAAAACCCAAAAAGTGGAGGCATTACCTTTAAACTTTTACACACATAGATAGGGAACACTAGGAACATGTAAAACACAAAATAAAAGGAAAAGTGGAACAACTAATAAAAAACACTGCTAAGGGTAAAATTATGTACTGAATGTAAAATGGTCTAGTATAGAATCCCACTGAAAATTAAGTACAGAAATAAGTGAAAATGATCTCTTAAGGTCATCCACTAAGGATCCTACTTGAAGGGTAGGTTAAGCTCATCGTCTTTCATCAATACTTCTCAATTCATCTATCAATCACCTCTGAACACCATCTAGCCCGAGATCCCTAAGTCATAGTCAAGATGTCTCTCATTTGAAAAAGACACAATAAGGTGCGGGAAAATCCCATGAATGAGAGAGTATAAAGATACCCTGTAGGGACCCCAATACCCCTGAAGGTCTCCTCAAATTAGACAAAGGAAAAACCACAATGAATGATCTCAATCTAATATTACAATATAAAAGATAGATCACACTAGGTATACACCCTAGTGAAAATGAATAAAGGTGATTAGTTTTATGCTATATCATATTATTCTATTGGGTGGATCGATAATAGATTCGATAAAGGTTGATCTGCTACCGATCCACAAAGGGTCTCTATGCCACTATTCCTCAAGGGGTTTCTCTACGACCGGTTCATGTCGGGTTGTGGTATTACTGATCCACAGAGGTTCACACTACATCTTATCTATTGAGGTTTACACTGATGATGATCCATGGATGGTCTCCCTTATTCCAATAAACTGACGGTCTCTCCATTTCTAATCTAATGAGGGTCACTCTGCTATTGATTTTTAGTGGGTCGCTCTCATTTTTCATCCACAGAGGGTCTCTATTCTCTTGAAAACCATCCACATGAGTTTTTCATATAGCAGTAATGAGTTCCATAGATTCTACTACACAAGATATCAGTCATACCTAGACCCCCATGATGTCTCACGAAGAAGTAACTTAATGGTCATACATATCATAAGGATTCCAACATGAGATATGGTGCTTCAATTGGACGCTAGGTCTGTAAGTTATAGGAAAAAATGTAAATAGGGCCAAGATGGATTATAGTTCGATCCCACCCGACCATAATCATTCTTCTTAATAGAACACGAGGTGTATCTCAAAAGTATCACCATGTCACATGGTTCCACACAACGTAGAAGACATATTGATCGGATGCCCAATATGTGAGATACTTTAGTTTTAGTAAAATGAGGTCGATCGGGTCCAGCCCGGTCGGCCCGTTGGGCCCTTAGGTTCGACTCAGTTAGTGTGTCTGGCCTGCCTAAAAAATCCTACCCCTTCACATTTAGGCCTGTCATTCAAATCTGGATGTTGGGAATCTGATTACCCGAAGCAAGTAGGGCCAATGGGGTGTGGACCCATCTCATGAAATAGCCGACTGGAGCTATCTATTGTGCAGCCAGCCGGGAAACCTATGATATCTGCTCTATCTCCCACACGACACATCAGTACCACATTCCCCACCTTCCATAGCTATTCGGCCATGACATCTCCCCTCCATGGTGTCAGTGGGTGACACCTTCCATTGTTGTCCACGACTTCCTCCGCTGGACACCCGAGATGCTCTGATGGTTTATTTTTATTCCTTTATATGGAAAAGGATCACCTAGGATTATTCCTTATCTTAAAATCCATTATATTAATCTTTCTTCTAAATTTCCCAATCACGTGTGAATAATTCACACAAAATAAGAATGAATAGGGGGGTTTATGCCTTATTTGGATAGGATCGTTCCCTCTATGTTAGCATCTTTCCATGGGGAAATAATCAATCATAAAAATAGTTTATATTTATCCCCAAAATGAATCCGCAACAATCACCATCATTAATGTATGAATTTTTCATCAAAAAATTAGTGGGTTGATCCTTCTTCTACATAATTTTACAGATATGAGATAAGATAAAAGAAAAAACATTATTCACATTGAATAAATTAAATACCCTACATAGTTTTGGTGGAATCTACTGCGGATGAAGGACGAAATTACACCTTCATTGACATTCATCATCATTCTTCTCCCTCTAGATCAAATTCTCAAATGGATATCATTAGATCATCATTCATCCTTAGAGGGTGACTTCGCTGAAATTTTGTCATAGCTATCCTTGCGGTTGCCAAATCGATTAGACAATGAAATGGTTAAATAAAGAGTAAAAGAGTTAAGGATAGCTTCATTAATATAGATAATTAATTATCCTTAAATAACTAACCAATTGATCACATGTGTGTTATGGTGATGTAATCAAATTAATCGGTCATTTATTGATATTCATTTAATTCCTAATATTAATTTTCAGTTTCAAAAAATAGATAATTATACAGTGGAAGAAAATAATAATATAACTCAAGAGTTATTTTAATATTATTTTTCCTAAAATTATATTTAATATTATCTTTTTCATTCACCATTTCCAATACAATTTAAAAGTCAACTAAGTGATTCTCGGCTCTGTGAATTCAATTGTCCTCTCTGATTTTCAATATGAGAATTAGATTGAAAGATAAGAATATCCTACTTTCATGTCTATCGAGTGTACCATAAAAATGATCAGAAATTATTTTTGGGGTCTCTGGGCCGTGTCATCATGTTCTGTAGAATTTCAATGCATCTCAAAAATTCCATATAATTAAAAAGAATTCGGAATTTATGGGTCATTACAATACTCATGACTGGTGAGACATCCTATCACTACATCATTATTTGGTCACCCACATTTTATGGTGGTACATACATCCATGATCCATCCTGGATTAATATTATTTGATGGTTCTACTTTTGGCCATTATATAGTCTAATATTATCACTATTATATGGTTGTTTTCCTAATCATTTTCCGACCCACATGAATATGAACACACACCAAAAAAATCTTGCCATTTTTTCAATATAAAATTTAATTAGAAAAATATCATCATTCAAATCATAGATTATATAAATCTCATAAAACCTAGGTTCTTTTAAAATATACCACAATGAATTTTCAAAAATTCATAAACAATATTTTGGAAAGATCATTCAATTATGTTATAGAATTGTAGTATGGGTCAGAGAGGACCTCCTTGATTATGTTTTGAAAAAGGATCTCAAAATGATTTTGATCGTCATCCTTCTCATTCTATTCCTCTATCAAAACCCAAAAACATATCATTAAAAACACAATAAAACCATGTATTACAATATCAATATATAGTTCCAATTAATCCTATAGAAAGATATAAAAATTATAATGAATAATAGAGCTCAATCAATTGATTCCCATATTCAATCACTCATTGATTAGGTGGAATTGAAATTCCGATGTTTATGGTTGACTGAAATCACCTAGGGAAGACATGTAATTTTTATGGAAAATATAAGATGTGATATTTGATATACTACAACTATAGGTTGGGTAAATGTGGTTCGACCCGATTCGTTCACATAATGAATTGGGAATCCATGTTTTGAATTTCACTAGAGGCCACATATGATGATATTCAAATAACCCTAGTTCTTATCATAAAATATGACTCCATGAAATAAATGTTTATCATATAAAAAATTAAATGAGTGAGACCATTAATGAATTTAAATATTTCATGACATCAATCCCCAAAAAATTCATTAGGTGGAACACTTCGACGATGTGAATTATTCCCACAGTATCTTCTACCATCCTATTATTTATCTCTCCACCTCTCAATCATTTATTCTAATTATCACATAATCTCTGAAAATAAAATAATAAGAAAATAATGAATATTTACCTCAAACTAAGGCTTCTACATTCTCTCCACTATCATGATTTACATCATTGAGATGATGGAAAAAATCATGATATTTATCTAGTAAAAACAATTCATGTTACCATGATTCTTATAGAACCAATCCATGCGACCATAGTACTCATTCAAATGAAATAGACCTCCCATGTTGGGTATTTTCATATTTATCCATTACCCATAATAGATTTGGGTGAATAGTCAAATCTAGAACAATAGTAAAATGATCCCAACTGATCACATATCATAGGTCATGTTGACACTTCCTTAGTTGAAAATCATAGAAGAATTTATGAACTAATATGAATCTCATTGGTAATTCAAGCATAAAAGAATACTTTCAATGTGTTCTATAACATTTAATTCACCCACATACCATGGATCCAACATTCCATGTTTCTCCAATAATGGATGACAATGTTTTAGTAATAGTTTCAACAAAACATGATCACGGAAATCAAAAGAAAAGTTACAGTGATAATTATTTTGAAAGGATATTGGTGAACATTGTGTCAGATCCAGCTTCTTCTAGACAATTTAGATTTTATTCTATATTTTTTTTAACAACTCCATGAAAAATAAATGATATATCTCCTATTTATGATTTACATAAATAAGAAAAAAAAGTATGTACATATAAATCCACAAATTGTGGAATTTGTTCTTTTTGCTGATAAAAATTAATATATGAGAATTTGATTAATATAATATGATCTTCCCAAGAACCATAAATGTCCATAAAACATTATATGACTAAATATATTAATTTATATGTTTTTTTTTCTACTTTTGGTGATTATTTGAATGAATTTCTGTGCTCATAATTGTTTTTCTTCTAGTATATTTTTTAAAAGTTCACCTAAAAAATGAAGTAAAACTTATTTCTCTTTCAGATGAAATAATAAATGGAACTCTAAGTATCATAAATATTTATTGAATATAAAATATTACAATTTCTTTATTTCATTGAATTATCTAATAAATATTATGTGTGTAAACATAGTATGTAGATCCACTATAACCCATATATCATCATGATTCTATAACATTGTCATAATGTATAAAACAAAATCCAATGAGATAATCTCCCACATCCATAATGTTATAGGAATAGAATGACACATACCATCTGGGCTTTAATGTTCTACCATTACATATAGACAAGTCGGAAATCTCGTCACATAGTTTTCAATATTATGTTTCAAAATTTTATACAAGAAATTCCAATTCATTTCCTTATATGTTATATGAATACCTAGTTGAATAGTTGTTTTAAAATGGTGATATAAAGAATGAATATGTTCTTAGAAATAATGAGGAACTTCTATTAGATTATGAAATTTTAACAGGAATATTTCTTATACGGACAAGTCTTCATACGTCTCCTCACCATTTAGGTATGACTTAATGGGGTTACAATCATGATCTATTCTTTGACCATCTCTTACATGACTAATCAAATATGTAACAAATACATAATATAATAAAAACTCTATGATTACCATGTTAATCACAATCTAAATGAATATCAATGATTCATATCATCAATTTATATTAGTCACAAGCTTCCAGAACCAATTTTTAGAATAATTTACAACTCATTTAATATAATGAAAAATTTCTTTTATGTGAGGTAGATAACAAGTCATAGGAGAACATATGAAGGTACTAAATCTCTATATTTTCTACCTATTAAAGATACATTAAGAAAATATGTATTTAAAACCGTTACAGTCATTGAAATCTATGATATTTCTACCAAATAGGTAATGCATCCTTGTCCTTAAGGATTGAAAAACATAATTTAATTCCTGTTAATGTATAGGATAATTATACTCATGTAGTAACAACTTCTTCAAACCAAATTCTAAACGATTCATTGTCCTTTTTAGAACACATCCAAGACCCGAAAAATTTTCTTCATAATATATACATAGATTTTAGTTTATCTTTATATATTATAATGGGGGATGAGGTGATATTTTGTTTTGTTTCTAAATGTATTTCAAATATTTAACATTCTACATGAATGGAAGAAATTTCATTATCATTGATATAATGGGAGACTCATGCCCTAAAAATTCCAAAACATAGCAGTTATAATAGAATTTTATGCCTCAATAATTTCATAAATTAAAAAATATGTATTTTTTGACAAGAGACTACTGATTTGATATTTCTGGGGTACTCTAATATTCATTATTTGAAATTGATAGTATTTAAGGGCATTATCGGGGGATTAGTAATTCAAACATATAAAACATTTCATATAAATGATCATCTAACAATGTTTTGTCATGATTCCCATGTTCACCTCATGGTCATTTCTATTTTGATAGTATGTATGAATATCATCAAAATGTAAAAAAAATAGAATCCGGAAGGTACATATAGAATATATGAATCATTACATTTTATGAAGGTCTTCAACGTGTTTTTCTACCAAATGGCTTGAAAACAAATTATTGAATTCTGTGTAAACTCCAAATTATAGTTTACATAAAATCCTCAAATCCTACCACTATGATGATGGAATCTAAAATTTAGAAAAATATTAGAGAAAAAAATGGCCCCAATTATATAACAACCCTTATTTTTATTACACACTTAAATATAATTTATTACATAAACATAACTTAATACAACATATAAGATTGAGGGGTATGGTGTCTTTGGGGCTATGGATCATTAAAAAACAACTTGAAACATGAAATAAACCATCTTTATTGAAACTACCTTTACATGACCACTACGTTCTCCCCTACTTAGAATTACATGGGATAACCAGAGGACATGTATAAGAAATGGATGACCTTTAAAGCCTAGTAAGGGAGTAATCATGGAATAACATAAGGAATAAAATAAATGTTACAAAATAGAAATATCAATAGAGTAGAAGAGATGCATAAACATAAAGGCCTGATAAAGCATGATAATCATAACATGGTAATGTGGAAACAACACATTACATGGAATTAGCATGAGCCAAGGCTCATTGCACATGGAGCATGAGTAAATCCTCATTGCACATGAAGCACAAGTAAAAACTCATTTCACTTCAATTATCATGAGTCAACACCCATTACACATGACGTATCATGATACTATACTTTACCAAATGCATTGGAGAACAATAAGGGCACACCCTTCTTAAACCTTCCATTTCATGAATAAGTGGGGCCCAAGGATCATATAACATGGATTCATAAAACATCATCATTTATTCCATGATAATGGAATTTTAAATTCATACATGAAACTTTATAATAGTTAATTAAATGTTTATAACAGTGAATATCCTTGATAGATAAATGGGAATGGTATTCACTACACAAACACTATGGATTGGAAAACTGTTGTGCAATTTCTGCAGCGTAACAACATGACATAAGAACTCATAAAAATGGTTGATGAGAGGGAAAGTAATGTCACGTCATATTTAAATGACATGGAAAGTAAAGGATTTATATAGATACATTTCCAAATAATTTTAATGGAATTTAGATTCCTGATTCAAAAGAATTACTTGAATGTATATGAGGAGAGGGAAATTCATTTCCGAATTTCGGCATAGTAACATGTGTACAAGGGAGGAATTTAATTAGAGAGAAAGGGGTATCCCATCATTAAAACATAAATAGTGAAGTATGGTGGAGGTTGAAACAATACCCCAGAATTTATAATTGAAATTAAATGGTCATAGAAATTTAAAGAATATTGGACATAAATGAGAAAGGAAGAAAAACCCATACCTAGAAGTGTTCTTCCAAAGGCTTGAGAGAGTCTTGAGGGATGCTTCTTGGGATCTTGGGGAAACATGTGAGGATTCTAGATAGAGGATGGAAGAGTTTGGATGAAGTCCAGAGGGTTTCATTGAGGAGGAAGTGGGAGCTTTGGTGTGTCGATATAGGAAAAGCGAGGGAATTATTTATTATTTAGGTTTGGGACACCTCATAATAAACTAATCCAAACCCCGAATCAGCCCATGGTTTTGGCCTATGGGTTTTGGAAAAGGGAAGTGGAAAACAATATTTTATATGTCCAATTTCCAAACTTTTTAAAAAAATGGGTTTTCTTATGTGGAGGTCAGTCAGACTCCCAATGAAAACAAATTAAAAAGACAAGATGTTTAATAAATCATGAAGGGGCCATTAATTCTTTGTAAAATATGTTAAAAAACCCCAAAATCACATTATTTTAATTTTAAAACAAATATTAGCCGAAAATAAGAATTATAGTATTTTATTACATCACTCTTGGGTCACTATGATGTCATAAACCACATTATATATTTAAAAGGTATTTAATTTTAACCCAAAAAATTGATTGTCTCTGAAAATAATGAAAAGTACACCGTTGGATAATTTCGATGTCCTAATTCCCTAAATAATAGTTATTTTATCAAAATTATTTTATAAATATGTTAATTTTCACTTTTAAAATAAAAAACGACATTTATCGAAAAATATTTGGTTTTGACAAAAATGGATTTCAATCCTTAATAAAAATTACAATTGTATTCATTAAATTATATGATCATTTATGTTTAATAAAAATTAATTTAATATTATTAATATTTTATTAAAATATTATTTAATTCAAAAATCCATCAATTCATCAAAATATATTTCATAGTTGAACATTAACTAAAAATTTTATTTATTCTTTGAAATAAATTTACAAGGTAACAATAATAAAATGAAAATAAATTAATTATTATATACAAAAATAATGTATATAAAAATAGTGTTAATTTCTGGTTACATAACCCCTTTTAACACCCACATTAGATTGAAGAGTAAGGTGTGTGATGGTGACAGACAGTTGGGGTGGATTGGATAACATTTCTAGGGTTGTAATCTCTATCAAATTCAACATCTCTCATAGGTGGTCCCACTCAAGCTAATCATATTCATGTTTGTATTTGTAGTGGTCAAGAGTGAAGCCCAATGACACCATCTCCTTTCCGAGCTCTGACAAATGGGCTTCATATGGCGTACTTCTAATGGATGAGGTCATTACTTCATTTTTCTGAGTAAATTGGATTTGTTAAAACTGTATATTTATACTAATAATGTGATCCTGTTCAATGACTATTTTAGAAACAGTCCCCATTATTAACATGAAACCAAATAAGTTTACATTTTATATAAACATTATACATAAAGAGACATTTAATTAGATCAAGAGAGATTTCCATTAATGAATTTTCAGGTCATTACAATCTTTCCGACCTTATGAAATTTAACCTTCAACATTTCCTTTTCCCAACCTAAAAAAAATGTGGGTAACTCTACTTCATCATTTCATCCAGTTCCCACATCACTTCTTCAAACATTTGGTTTTGCCACATAACCATGATGAGGGGATTTTCTTATTTCGTAGAACTTTTTTCTCTACAATCATAGATCTTCACTGGTTTCTCCTCATAAGAAATATTGTCCTCTAACTGTACCGCCTCGGAAGAGAGTACATGTTAAGTGTCCTGTAAAGACCTATAAATTTCAAGAAAAAACTATTTCATAAATTCTTTGGATTTTTATGAGTCCACAGTTTCAGATGGAGCCCGATTCCAAGGCCTGGTGTTCCCAGAATCAATTTCTGATGTTTTTTTCAGGTACATTCAGTAAACATACATGCGGGGTTTACTATCTTTTGAACCAATGATCAGAATTGAAATCTGAGGACACTGATGAACTCGCAGCGCTGGTATTCGCTTTAGGGGGCATTAACCGTAGTTGCTTTTTATGCAAGATTAAAGTTTAATTTTGCGGTATCTACATAAAAGATATAAATTAAAAAAAATGTGTAATAACACATTTTTTTATTTAGTTGGTAGTTTTTATCTCCAAACGGATGTTGGTTGTTGGGCATACCTCCACATAACCTCTCATGAGAGGATAATGTGAGGTGGGCCCACACAAACTTAAACATTTTACCTCCCCTTAACTCCTTTTAAACTCCCCATTGAATTAAATGAAAACACATCCCTTCTTTAAAATTTTTAAACCCACCACCTTCTCACAATTAATTTCAACACCTATGAATAATTAAATTCAACACTTAATTAATCTTTTTGAATTCAATTGAATTTTATTTTCCAGCACTAAATGAATTTATGGTAGTATTTTACTTGGGATGGCATAATATCGCTTTGGGTGGAACTTGAGATAATATGGAGGATACCACCATCTCCAATGAAGAACGATGTCCTCTCAACTAAGAACGCCGATTCCACCAAAGAACGAAGACTTGTCTTCCTTCTTTCCAACCAGGGTAAGAACGTGAGTTGACACCCACAAGGAATGCCATCTTCCTTCCTCTTTCTCCATGTCATGGGAGGAGACTTAATTCATGAAGAACGTCGCCAACAACGACTCATTCTCCTCGGATTCTCCCCGACGCCAACGAATCGACACCATCGACGATGAAAAAAACTCGAATTGAGGTAGGGGTTATGTAAAATTTTAAACGAATAAAATTATACCCTTCATCTTTTTGAATGCTCAGTTCAACTATGGCATTTTTTTATTGACTAACACTGAGGGCGCGAGGCAAAAAAACATGGACCAACGACCCTCCATTGATCCTTGTTTGTATTGGAAATGGAGGCAGTGTCGGAAGAGGTGGTGGTGACTAGAGGCGAAAGCCGTGCACTGACCGCATGGACGAAAACTGCAGCCCGCAACCGCGGGCCGCTCGGGCTGAAGAACCGGCCGGGTATGGCCTTCCGGGATGGTTGACCACGATAGACGCAGGTACCACAAGGAGGAGATGAGGCCCAAATCCATGGGCCGCTTGGACGAGCCGAATAGGATAGATGCCTTCCGGCTAGGAGGGAGGACCGCAGCGCTGCTTGGCGTCGTGCTTCAGAGAAGACCGCGGCCCGTGGTTGCAGGCTGCTCAGCGGGCGAACCGGGTAGATGCATGCCAGTCGGATGGATGAAACTGCGGCGCCGCTTGGGGCTACGTGGAAGGACATCGTCCCGCGGTGTGGGCCGCTCGCGTCAGACAAAACCGGTCTGCTTCGGCCATCTGGGTAGGGATAGGCGGCGCCGCCCGGCGAATCAGACCGGCCCGCTTCGTGCGCCGGGTCTGTGGGTGGGCCACACTCCACTGGCCTAGGACAACCCCCCAGTCGGTTTGGACCCACAAAACCGGGTCGGGCCAACCCCCCAGCTCTGTCGGACTCACCGAGCCAGGATGGGCCGACCCACCAGCCCATTAGGATTGACAAGCGGGGCTCGTTTCGCTTACACATGAATATCTTCAAGACCGGGCGTCTGAACATTGCGCCGTCTTCGGAAATAGGACCCTTGCGATGAGTCAGTCCTTTTTCAATACTCTAAGTGAGTCTTGGATGACTTTGGAAAACGAACGGGTTTGAATCGAGCGTAAATCCAATTGGGCCCCTCGAATGGAAAATCCAATAACTCTCAGACGGAGTGTCTGATTGACAATCCATCTATCGCGTTGGGTTTTTTTTTGACGAGACGGAACATTGGGATTCATCAACTCAGGACTTGGTGATATTTTATGTATCTATCACATTTTCTTGAGGAGTGGACCCTCCGAAAATCGATCGTGCTGTGTACAGAAACCCTAGAGTTGGTTGCGACTGCGTCGACTCCTGTTCTAGAATCCTACGTGGGTTTGGCAGCGATGACTACTCTACAGGGATCCTCTATGGGTTTGACGATGATGGATACTGTATCAAAATCCTCCATGGGTTTGATAGCAATGACTACTGTTGTTGTATCCTGTGTGGGTGTGACAGTTTTGACTTTTGTTCTTGAATCCAGTGTGGGTCTGGTAGAGTAGCTGGTCTTGTATCCTGTGTGTGTTAGACAAAATAGCTAGTCTTGTATCCTATGTGGGTCTGACAGCTTTGATAAATCATTGACTACATCAGTTCATCTCTATCTCTATACGAAAGATATATACATGTGTGAGCTGAGTCTTGACTTTCAATCATTATCATCGACAGGATTGACTTTCTTTCCTCTATGAACTAGGTTGTGCTTGGGCTCGATAGTTGGAGGTATATTGTGGTTGATATCTTAGGTATATGTATGGGAATATATCTATGTAGCGTTAGTTGATACTTCATGATTGTATCTTTCTTTTGTGGTTTATCCTTCATGGATTATGGGAGACCTTTGAGGGTCTCGGGGTCTCCTACTGAGTATCGTTATACTTACCTCTGCACGGGCTATGCCTGTACTTCATTGTGTTGGATGCAGATGATTGGCATCACTGATCGAGGTAGAGACTTGTGGAGCTGGACAGTAACCAGAGGTGGAACACATGGCGAGACATACACAGAGTTGATGGACGAACCTGAGGTGATGAGGAGGCCATCTATACCTACAATTATGGAGGGATTTCCAGAGGACGACTCAGTAGTTGTTGTTTAGTTTTTTGTATATGTACTTTACTGTTGGGTGGGTATTTCCGGCCATTTCCTTTCAACACATTCTCTTGAATTCAGTTTTACTTAGTGTTTATTTCCAGTTGTTTCCTCTACTACTTGTGTTCAGACTGTGTGTGTGTCACATAATAAATTCAATGCCTTCCCTTTTATAGGGATTACAACTTTAGTCCTAGTCTCCGGCCCCTGGCATATGGACGGTGGGCTTGGGATAGTCACGACATGGGCCCTAAGGATGGGCTATGACGAATTGGTATCAGATGAGTCGGTTCTACCATAGAACATAAACTCTTATTATTTAAAGGGAAATAGTTTTTAGTGTTTTGGTGTGGTTATCAGTTTTGGGAAACTAGTGTTGGTGTGGCGGCTGACGTATCCATACACTAAGACCATGACGTCTGATTTCCGACTCAGTGCATGAAAACACAGATTGTGAGTGTGTTTCCTTTGAAATAGTTTTCATCATGATTACACTGTGTTAGCTCACCAGCTATACTATTTTAACCGTGGCACACAATTTTTTTCAGGATGGCCCCACAAAGGCAGCCAACTAGGGTTCCGAGTTACGTACGAGATGGTAGCCCACCGAGAGACAAGGCCTCGGTGTAGGGACCAATAAAAGTGGATGTACTAGTGGCACCTCTACCCGCTGGACCATAGATACCAACAACCCTAGTAGCATAGAGTGTATGCCGAATGCGTTTGTTTCACGAGTTTCAGCACCAGAGGCCGCCCCAGGTTCTAGGGAGAGACGAACCCACATGCAGCTGAGGATTTGATAGAGGCTGTTGTGAGAGTTTTCAGATTGATATAGACACCAGCCGACCTTATGGTGATCCTTGTCACGAGTATCTTGCACGCAGCTGCAGGTAGATGGTGGAGCCTGATTCTCCACGTGCATGATGAGGCATCATTACTCTAGACAGACTTCGAGAGTCTCCTCCGCTCATAGTTTGTTCTAGGCACCATTCGTGCGGTGCAGATTCAGGAGTTACATCATCTGCAGCAGGGCAATGTGACAATACCTCAGTACTCAGAAAGGTTCACCAACCTCTTGCGCTACTCTGCAAATATGGTACGCGACCCGTTAATTAGGGCACAGACCTTCTTGTAGGGACTCAGGAATGAGATCATGGAATTGATGATTCCCCTCAGCATCCTGACATAGGCATGGGTGCTGGAGAGAGCCCTTCTAGTGGAGAGTTCTCTGGCTGAGCAGTCACCAGCAATGAGACCCACCACATGATGACACATATGAGAGTATTCTACATCTGGAAGTAGAAAGTTGACTCAGAGTTCCAAGAGGACCATGCCCTTAGGTGGGCGACCTCAGGATACAGGTTCGGTTGTGCAGGCCACACGAAACAGAACCAGCCATACGAGGATCAGACAGTGCTATATATGTGGTGGGAAAGGTTACATGGCTCAAGACTGCCCGACCCGCTATGCGGACAAGCAACATATAGTAGAGGGACCTCCCTATAAAATTCATAGGTTCTACTGTGGTTTTCCATTGGGATCAGGCATATGTGGTAGAGTAGCTGGCCTATCAGTGGGTGAAGGATGACATTTCGAGTCTCTACCACCACCACCACCAAGAGGTCCACCCCGACCACAGGAATCTAGCGGACATAAGTGGGCTCATCTTCAGGCAGTCGAGGACTTGGACCACGGGGCACCTGATATTATTCTCGGTACTATCTATGTCTACTTCACCATTTCTGCAGTACTTATAGGTAGAGGTGCGAGTAATTATTTTATTGCTGCTACCCTTGTTCGTAGCTCAAGGATTTTGACCGAGCCGTTGGCAAGATCCTTACGGCTAGAGACTCGTACGGGAGCAGACACGAAAATTATGCACTGGTGCCGACAATGTGAGCTTACACTAGGAGGTGAGAGCATCAGTTGAGATCTTCCTATAGTGGTGTCAAGGCACTACGACGTCATCTTGAGTATGGACTGGTTGTCCACGGTTCATTCTCATATTGACTGTAATAGGAGAAAAGTGTGGTGTATCGACAAGGATGGGACCAGGTTCACCTTCAACAGTGATAAGGTAGTCTTAGAAGAGCAGGACGGACATACCCAGAATAGGGGGTAGCTGATCACACATTAGTTGTCTAGTCTCATCCTCACAGCGGTTGATGTGCGGGGTCCAAGTTTTCCTGTTGTGGTGGATCAGTATGCGGATGTTTTCCCTGAAGACGTTCTAGAATTACGTCCTCGCAGAGAGGTAGACTTCTACATTGATATATACCCCGGGACAACACCGATATCTACTCCAACATATTTGATTTCTCACACCAAGCATTGTGAGTTGCGGATATAGCTGGAGGGCTTACAGGGAAAGGGGTTTATCTGACCTAGTGTTTCACCCTAGGCATCTCCGAATTTGTTTTCCATGAAGGCAGATGGGATCCTGTGACTGTGTGTTGACTACTTTTGCATGAATCAATTAACAATGAAGAACAAGTACCCACTCCCAAGGATTAACGACCTCTTTGATCATCTCAAGGTAGCACGATGGTTCTCAATGATAGAACTTAGGTCAGGTTATCACCAAATCAATGTTTGAAAAGAGGATTTGAAGAAGATGGCCTTCAAGTGTCGGTATGGCCACTACGAGTTCTTGGTTATGCCCTTCGGCATAACCAAATCTCTAGCAGTGTTTATGAGTCTCATGAAAAGGATCTTCCAGCCTTACCTTGATTTATTTGTTGTAGTCTTCATTGATGACATACTGATTTACTTGACTACTGAGGAGGAGCACGCCTGCCATTTGCGGGTAGTACTGGACACACACCAAGAGCACCAAATTTATGGTAAGCTCTCGAAGTTCTATTTATGGATTCAAGAGGTTCACGTCATGGGACATGTATTCTCAGAGGCCGGGGTAGCTGTGGATCCAGTGAAGATCGAGGCAGTACTTTCTTGGGAGCCACCCGGGAGTGTGATGGAGGTTTGGAGTTTCCTGGGTCTAGATGGGTAATATAGGAGATTTGTGCTAGACTTATCCAGATTTGTAGCACCCCTTTCAGCTTTCATGAAGAAGGGGAAACTCTTTCTGTGGTCAAAGAGATTCCAGAACAGCTTTCAGGAGCTGAGTTAGAGGTTGACCAGTGCACTCATCTTGAGGCTACCAGAGGAGGGCATAGGGTACGCAGTTTACTGCAACACATCAGGGAACAGACTCAGTTTTTTCTTGATGAAGGAGCAAGTAGTGATCACATATGGTTCACGACAGATGAGACAGGATGAGAATAACTATTCTACCCATGACCTGGAGTTAGCAGTAGTGGTCTTCACCTTGAATATTTGGCGGCACTATATAATTGGAGAGCGCTTTACAGTGTACTCTGACCACCACAGTCTCATGTACATATTATCGTAGAAGGACCTAAACCTAAGATAGTGGTGATGGCTCGAGTTCCCCCAGGACAATGACTTTGAGATAGTGTATACTCATAGGAAGGGGGACGTTGTAGAAGATGCTCTCAGTATGAGATCGGGCATTCAACTACTAGGAGAGGTGACATAGCAGCATACCGCGTTGTAGATATCCATTGTGGACAGAGAAGAAGCAGTCTTTCTTCAGTCTCTTACAATCACTTCTCCAATCCTTTAGCGAGTGAGGGAGGCACATCGTGGAGACATTGACTGTGAGACGCGACATGCTCAGATATCCTCAGGGCGGGCTGCTAATGGTTTTTCTGAAGGTGGGGAGCATGTCATCCTCTTTAGAGGACGTACCATGGTACTAGTTGAATTAAAAGAGGAGGTTTTGAGGGAATTTCACATTTCCCCTCTAGCGGTATACCCCAAAGTGGAGAAGATGTATCAGGACCTCAGACGACATGACTGGTGGCCGGGAATGAAGAGGGTGATAACAGATTTTGTTTCACGATTCATCACATGTCAGCAGGTGAAGGTGGAGCACAAGGTACCAGTAGGCTCGTTACAAACCTTAGAGGTCCCATAGTGTATGTGGGATGGAATATCCATTGATTTAGTGACGGGGCTTCCACGTATATCCAGATGAAATGACTCTATCTGGGTGATTGGCGACCAACTGACCATGTCTGCCCACTTCCTACCGATAAGAGAGTAGGGCTCATTAGAGAGCTTGGTACACAACTATGTTTATATGATCGTACGAATTCATGGTGTTCCATTGATGATCATCTCTGATCGGAATGCTAGTTTTAGTTCCTATCTATGGAAGGGGTTATATGAGGCTTTTGGGATGCGGTTTCGCTTGAGCACCGCCTTCCATCCTCAGATGGATGGTCAGATAGAGATGACCATTCAGAATCTCGATGAAATGTTTCGTGCAAGTGACCTTGACATTGGTCACAACTTGGAGGATCACTTACCCATGGTGGAGTTTTCATACAACAACAGCTACCACTACACCAACTGGATGGCACCTTATGAGGCACTGTACGACCGACCTCGAAGATAGCCTCTGTGCTGGACTGACATAGGGTAGTCAACACTTGTGGGATCGAAGATGGTATGGGATACGATAGAAAATGTTCAGATCATCCAGGAGCGGATGAAGACTGCGCAGAGCAGACAGACATCCTATGTTGATACGATACGGAGATGACTGGAGTTTGAAGATGGAGACCACGTCTTCCTAAGGGTCTCACCTCAAGGAGTTCTATGGATATTTGTCCGAGGTGACAAGTTGTCTCCATGATTCATCAGACCATTCTAGGTCCTCATCAGGGTAGGCGAGGTGGCTTACCACCTGGCCCTTTCACCTCAGTTTCACTGGGTGCATGATGTCTTCCACGTATCTCAGCTGAGGAGATTCGTGAACGACCCATCCCACATCATCGACCATGGGGATTTGTACATCGATGATGGGGAGAATTTCATAGAGGTTCCAGTGGAGATTGAGGATCGGCAAGTGAAGGTCCTCCATGGATGGTCGATTCATTTGGTGTGTGTTCGTTGGCAGCACGAGAACCTCCAAGAGAGAACATGGGAGTGGGAGGCATAGATTCATGCTCAGTACCCTCACATATTTCCCTAGCGTGTCTTGTCTCTTTACGGGGACATAAATCACTGAGTTGGGCGTAATTTAATGACCCGTAAATTTCAAGGGAATTTTTTTCTAAAATTATTTGGAATTTTATGAGTCTGCAGTTTCTGATGGTGCCTGATTCCTAGGCACAGGGTTCCCCGAATAAATTTATGAAGTTTTATTTGGGTACGTTCAGTAAATGTACATGCATGTTTTTCTATCTTTTGAACAGGTGCTCAGAATTGAAATTTGAGGACACCAATGAACTTGCAGTGCCAGTATTATCTTTAGGGGACCGACCGCAGTTGCGTTTTATGCAGTATAGATGTTTTATTTAGGGGTTTCTATATAAAAGTATGAAATTAAATAAAAATGTTTAGTAACACATATTTTTATATATTTTGTAGTTTTTATCTCCAAAGTGATGTGGGTGTTGGGGCCCACTCCCACATTATCTCTCATGAGAGGATAATGTGTGGTGGGGCCCACATGAACTCAAACTTTTCACCTCCCCTCATCATCTTTTAAACTCCCCTTTGAATTAAATGAAGCCACCTCCCTTCTTTTAAATTTTTAAACCATCCACCTTCTCAAAATTAAGGTCAACACCTAAGATTAATTAAATTACACACTTAAGGAATATTGTTCAGTTCATTTGAATTTTATTTGAAAACATTAAATTAAGAGATGGTATCCTTTTACTTGGTTTGGAATAATCTCACTTTTGGTGGAACATGAGAGAATTTTGAGGATATGACCATCTCCAATGAAGAACGATGTCCTCTCGACGAAGAACGCTGATTCCACTAAAGAACGATGACATTTCTTCCTTTTTTCCAACTCGGGAATGAATGTGAGGCGACACCCATGAAGAATGCCGTATTCCTTCCTCTTTATCCGCGTTATAGGAGGATACGTCATCCGCGAAGAACGTCACCAACAGTGATTCTTTCTCCTCAAAAGCACCTCGATGCCAACAAATTGACTCCATCGATGATGAACAAACCATGAATCGAGGTAGGGGTTTTTATTATTATATTAAATGAATAAAATTATATCCTTGATATTGTTGAATGCTTAGTTCAATTATGACCGTTTTGTATCGCCTAACGCAGAGGTCGTGGGCTAAACAAACACGGCCCGATGACCCTTCATTTCTCCTTGTTCATATTGGCGACAGAGGCAGTGTCGGAAGAGGTATTGGTGAACAGAGGTGGTGGCCACACATCGGCCGTGTGGAGGAAAACCACGGCTCGCAACTACGGGCCGCTCGGGCTGAAGAACCGGCCTGCTATGGCCATCCAGGCTGGTGAACTGTGGAACCTGTGGGTGTCGCGTGGAGGAGAATTGACATGTATCCATGGGATTCTTAGACAAGCTGAACTGGCCAGCCGCCTATCGGCCGAGAGGGAGGACCGCGGCGCCGCTTGGCGCAGCACTATGGAGAAGACCGCGACCTGCGGTTAGGGGCCGCTCGGCGGGCAAACCGGTCAGACGCCTGGTGATTGGGTGGAAAAACACACATCGCTGCTTGGTACCACATCAGAGGACAGTAGAACAATGTGAGGGCCGCTCATTCATGAAACAACCGGCTAGCTTCAGCAGTCCGGGCAGGGAGAGGTGGCGTCGCTCGGCGCTGCCAGGCGAACTGGACCAGCCTGCTCCGCGGGCAAGGTCCGCGGGTGGGCCGCGCCCCACCTAGTTGGGCTGCCACCCCGGCTGCGTCAGACCCACCAAACTGTGCTGGGCCAACCCCTAGCCATGTCGGACCCGCCAAGCCAAGATGGGCCGACCTTCCAGCCCATTGGGCTTGACGGGCCAGGCCCATTTCGCTTAAACAGTTATATCTTAAAGACCGCGCATCCGAATGAAGCGCCATCTGCGGAACTGGGAACCTTGTGATGAAGAGGTCCCTTTACGATACTCTAAGTGAGTTTTGGATGTCTTTGGAAAACATACAGGTTTGGATCTCGCGTAAATCCAACAGGGCCCCTGGAATGGAAAAGCCAATAACTCTCCGACTGAGCGTCTGATTGACACGCCGTCTGTCGCATTGGGTTTGTTTTTATTAGATTGAAATTCAAGATACATCAACTCAGGACTTGATGATATTTGATGTATCAACCCCCTTTGATCAAGGATCGGACCCTCCGAGAATCAAGCGTGTTGTGTGCACAAACCCTAGAGCTGGATGCGACTGCGTCGACTCTGGTACCAGAATCCTACTTTGGTTCGACAGCAACGACTACTATATTGGGATACTCCGTGGGTTCTACGACAATGGCTATTGTGTTGTAATCCTCCATGGGTTTGACAGAGATGACTACTATTCTTGTATCCTGTGTGGGTCTGACAGTTTTGACATCTGTTCTAGTATCATGTGTGTGTCCGATAGAGTAGCGAGTGTTGTATCCCCTGTGGGTCCGACATCTTAGCTAGTCTAGTATCCTATGTGGGTCTGACAAATTTGTTGAATCAGTGAGTATATCTAATCATCTATATCGCTATACGAAATATTTATACCTGTGTGAGAATAGTATTGACATTCAATCATTATCATCGATGTGATTGGCTTACATTCCGGTGTGGACTGTGTTGTGATTGGGGTCAAGAGTTGGAGCACGATTGTGGTTGATAACTTCGGTATATGTATGGGCATATACATAAGTAGGGTTAGTTGATACTTCTTGATTGTATCTTTCTTTTGTGGTTTATCCTTCGTGGAATCTAGGAGACCTTCGAGGGTCTTGGGGTCCATAATGAGTGTTGTTATACTCACTCTGGCATGGGTTATTCCTGCACTTTGTTGTGTTGGTTGCAGACGACGGGAAGCACTGATCGAGGTAGAGACTTGTTGAGCTGGACAATACCCGGTGGTGGACCAATTGGAATGATGTACACGATGTGGACATACAGACTAAAGGTGCTGGGGTGACCATCTATACCCACCCTTCAGGTGGTATTTCCAGAGGATGACTTAGTAGTGGCTGTTTACTTTTCTGCAGTTGTACATTACTGCGGGGCCAGTATTTCAGGCCCTTTCCTTTCAGCACTTTTAATTTTATTTTGTTTTATTTAGTGTCTATTTATATTTTTTGACTCTACTAATTATGTTCAGACTATGTGTCTGTTTCATGTTAAGAGGCAAAGCCTTCCCTTTTATTGGGATTACACCTTTAGTGCTAGTTTCCAGCCTCTGGCCTATGGAATGTGGGCTTGGGGTAGTGACGAAACGAGCCCCGAGGACAGGTCGTGACAGGTCTGGTATATACTTCCATTAAGCGGATACATGAAATTCATCATGTACATTGTCCATGGTAGGTATAAGTGCTAGTCGATAGGCTATAACCCTGACACGATCAAGAATCTTGAAGGAGCCGATGTACCTTGGACTTAACTTTCCTTTCTTTCCAAATCTCATGACCTTATTTCATGGAGATATGCATATAAATACCATTTCCCCAACCTTAAAATCAAGGTATTGTTAATGGTTATCTGCATAACTATTCTGTCGACTCTAGGCTATCGTGATATGCTGCTGAATGGTTTTCACATTCTCCACCATTTCTTCAACCATTTCAAGTCCATGCAGGTTACGCTCACCAACCTCATCCCAACATGCCGGTGTTCTACACCATTTCCCATAAAGGGAATCATATGGTGTCATTTGGATGCTCGGGTGGAAACTATTATTATAAGAGAATTACACAAGAGTAATATGTTGATCTCATCCCCTTTAAATTCCATTGAGCACGCTCTCAACATGTATTCATGTGTTTGGATATTCCACTCACCATAGTCATCAGTTTGAGGATGATAAGGCATACTGAAGTTCAGTTCAGTATTCATAGCATGATGAAGACTCTTCCAAAACATATAGGTGAATCTTGGATCTCAATCAGAATCAATATATAGTGGTACTCCATGATTCCTTACCACTTCCTTGATATGAATTCTTGCCAGTTGATCCAATGGAAAATACTCACGAATTGAAATGAACTGTGCAACTATTGTAAGATGATCCAACACAACCCAAATTGCATTGTTAACTTTGGATTTCATTGGAAGTCCAATGACAAAGTTCATGGTGATGATCTCACATTTCCATTTTGGTATGGTAAATGGTTGTATCATCCCCTTAGACATCTACCTCTCTACCTTTACTTGCTGACACACCAGGCACATTGATGTATATTCAACGATATCCTTATTCATATTTTCCCACCAATAATGATCTTAGAGAACATGATACATCTTTGTGTTTCTAGGGTGAATAGAGAAATTTTCACTATCTGTATCATCCAAAATTTCATTCTTCAGCTTCAGAATTGATAGAACACATCGAATTATCCCAAATCTTACAATTCCTTCTGCATTAACATTAATCTCCATGGATTTCCCTTTTCCAATAGCTTCCACTTTTTCCTGAATTCCCACATCATCAGTTTGATCATCCTTTAACCTTTCCAAAAGTTATAGTTGAGAAATCATTTGTGAAAGGATTCATAATATTCCCTTCTTTATGATTCCCATGTTTATCTACATCAAATCTAATAAGGTTGGATAATTTTCAATTCTCATCCATGATAAAATTGGTGGGTTGTTTCTACATTGGTCATCTTCCACCATGTTCGCATTCACAGGGTGGTAATGGATTTAGTAGTCATAGTCTTTGATCAGCTCTAACCATATTCGCTGGCACATGTTCAACTCTTTCTGTGTGAATATATAATTCATGATTTTCTGGTCCGTATACAATTCACACTTCACCCCAATGAGATAATGCCGCCAAATTTTCAAAGAGAATATCACTACAGCAAACTCGAGGTCATTTGTTGGATAGTTCTATTCCTGAACATTAAATTTCCTTGAAGCATAGGCAATGTCTTTGTAATTTTGAATCAACACACATTCTAGATCATTCATAGAATCATCAATGAATACCACAAAAAGATCTCCACTTGTTGTAAATGTGAGTATGGGTGCACTGATAAGCCTCCTTTTTAACTTATTGAATCTTTCTTCGCATTCATCACTCCAAGAAAACTTTACGCCCTTCTGAGTTAGCTTGGTATGAGGGTTTGACAATCTTGAGAAAATTTCTCACAAATCATCGATAATATCCAGAAAACCCTAATAAGCTACGGATATCTGTTTCCGATGTTGGACTCAATCATCCCTTATTGCATCTGTTTTGGTGGGATCCATAGATTTCCCATTTAATGTGATGATATAGCCTAAGAATGTGACCTCTTTCAACCAGAACTCACACTTGTTGTATGTTTCATAGAGATTATCCTTCTGCATGGTGTCTAGTAAAGTTATTAGATTCTCCCCATGATCCTCCTTGGATTTAGAGTATATAAGAATATCATCTATAAATACTACCATAAATTTGTCGAGGTAATCTCTAAAGACTTTATTCATCAATTCAATGAAGATTGCTGGAGCTTTAGTGAGTCATAATGGAATTACTCTGAATTCATAGTTCCCGTATTTTGTACAAAAAAATAGCATTGGGGATATCAGTTTTCTTCACCCTTACATGATAATATCCCAACTGAAAATCCACCATGGAGAAGTATTGTGGTTCACACAGCTAATCGAACAAGTAATCAATTTATGGGAGAGGATACCAGTTCTATATCATGATTTTTTTAAGCTCACGATAATCGATGAAAAGGTTCATTGACCCATCCTTCTTCTTGCGAAGAGGACTGGGGCACCCCATCGGGAAGCACCTGGGCATATAAACCCTTTATCCAGATTCTTGTATAGTTATTTCATTATCTCCACAGTCTCCACAACAGCCATTCTATATGGAGTCTTAGATATTGGAAATTCTCCAATTATAAGATCAATTGAAAAATCAACATCTCTTCTAGGAGGAAGACCAGGAAATTCCTGGGGAAATACATCAACGAACTCCCTCACAATAGGCATGGATTCAAGGATGGTTTCCTCCTTAGACTCAATCATCTGAGCTTGATATGTGTGCTCATAGGGTAGTAATATACACACATGAGATGATGTAGCTAATGAATATTTATCATCCTCCTTTCACTTTTAAAGAATCGGGGGTCGATTCTCTACATGGAGAGTGATTTCCCTCTCACAAAAATTTATATTGGTTCTATATAAGGAAATACAATCCATGCTAAGAATTGCATCAAATTTCACCTGAGTGAGTATGTATTGGTTTGATGGGAAGTTCAATCCACAAATTATGATAGGGGAGGAGTTATATTCATGGATTAAATGATGGCCCCATTTTCCATACTCACCGACATCTTCACTTCCATGATTTATGGTGGTGCTAGGATTGTTCTACTAAACATTCGAGATATAAAAGAATGCGTAGAAAATGAATCAAAATGTATGTTCTCTATTCTTGAATGAATAGCTAGTGTACCTATCACCACTTTGTTTTCATGATTTACATTGGAAATAGTGATGGAAAGAGATCATCATTGATGCCTTCGAGGTTGTTGGTGGCCTTTGAAAACCCTTGGGATAGGGTACCGATTTGATAGATGCCCTGGTTCTTTGAATTTGTAGCAATGAACCACATGTTGAGGTTTGAACAGAGTGTTCCTCTCCTTTATCATAGCCACAAGTCTTTCTTTCCGATCGTTAATATCTTGGTTCCCTTCTCTTCCACACCAAAATAATTTCCTCATCCACTTCATGAAATTTCTAGGGTGCTTCATTCCACACATTTTGAAAGTGGGGTGCAAGATCTTCATAACATCGTTAGATTTATCCATTAGACCACCAATATTTAATTCCACCTTATGCTTCTTATCCCCATGATTACCTTGAGATTATCTGATCTCCATTTCATCCATGAGGGTACATCAGACGATTTCATCATAACTATCGATGTCCAGGATCACTAGTGCTTTCTATAGGCTAGGTTTCATCCCACAAAAGAAGCAGTCAGCCTTGCATTCGGGGGTAAAGACAAAGATGAAAGCATATCATGAAAGACCTGTGTTTTTTCCTCGTACTCTCTAATAGATTAGTCATATTTTTGATTGAGGACAAGGAAGTCCCATTCCATCTTAAGCATGAGAGTGAAATAAAAAATATTTCTTGAAAAACATCTTCCAGAAATCCTTCCATTCCAATGCCTCGATACCCTCCTCGGGCTTTTTATTTTTGATCAAAATCCTCCATTGATTAGCTTCACCCTCCATACGATAAGTTTCCAGAAGAACCATCCCTTTTTCAGAACAATGAAGGATGGAGAAGATCTTTTCAATGGAGTTTATCCATTGTTCGGCGATTTAGGGATCAAATGATCCATTAAAAGTATGAGGCCTTTGTCTCATGAAGCTCTCGATAGAAATTTGTTCATAATTTTTTTTTGGGGGGGGGGGTTGAACATTCCTCTTGACCCATTATTCTATTCAAATCTTGACTTAGCTAAGAGATATGCGTGACAACGTTCACAATTCTCACTCCTATTGGATAGGTCATCCCATTACTACAGTCATCACATTTATCATCACATCGGTTATTAGCCCGATTCATCCTATTACCAGCCATTGGATGGAATAAAAGGAATGTAAGGGGTAACACATAAAGTATAATCCAAATACAAGAGAATATGACATATAAATAACTTTTATTTCTTTAACTTATGAATCTATAGGATTCAATCAATGTTATCCATGATCTACTTTCTAACATATATTCTTACAGAATTTTTTCCCCTTATATATAGTCCATAAAAAGCATGTGAATTAACCAAATAATATCCCTCGGGAGTGTCATAACCAAGAGTGCAGCAAGGCCCATTGTCATGCACCAGTTCCTGTTCGAGTCTAGCTCAATGTGGTGTTTTCAGGTTTTACCCCTAGGATACATATGTGTCAGAACCACCTCTACCAGCTCGTATCCAGACAAGGATGTATTTTCTTGATTAACCACTTAATAAATACTAACCAAAACATAGGGATGTTTTTTTATACTTAGTCATGTATCTAAATCTTTACTAGGGTTTTCTAGTCATAATCTCAAAAATAACTAAACCTGTCATCTGATACCAATATTAACAACCCAGCTTTTTATTACACAATTATACATAATTTATTACATAAGCTTCACTTGATACAACATAGACGATTGAGAGGTATATTGTATTTGGGGATTTGGATCATTACATAAAAACCTAAAACTTGAAATACAACATCTTTATTGAAAACATCCTTTACATGGCCACTACATTCTCCTGTACTTAAAATTGCATGGGATAACCTGAGAACATGCATAAGTAAATGGTGAGCTATATGGCCCAGTAAGGGACTAATCATGTAATAACATGAGTAATACAATACAGTTTAGACAATAATTATATCATTAGATCACAAGAAAAGCATAAACATAAAGGCATGATAAAGCATAATAATCATAACATGGAAAGTTGGCAACAACACTTTACATGGAATTAGCCTGAGCCCCAGATCATTTCCGATAGAGCATGAGTAAATCCTCATTAAACATGAAGCTCGAGTAAAATAATGTTACCTATGAATTAGCATGAGTCAGCACCCATTTCACATGACGAATCATAATACTATAATTTACCCAATGCATTGAATCACTCTAAGGGTGCACCCTTCTTAAAACATTCATTTCATGCATAAGTGTGCCACAAGGATCAGATAACAAGGATTAATAAAACATCATCATTTATTCCATGATAAAGGAATTTTGAATTCTTACATAAAACATTATAATCAATAAGTAAATGTTTATGAAGGTTAATACCCTTGATAGGGAAATGGGTGTGGTATTCACTACACAAAGACATTGTCTTGGAAAAAAGTGGTGCAATCTCGGCCGCATAATGGCATGATATAAGAACTCATAAAATTGGTTTTTCAGAGAGAAAGGTGTGTCTTATTATATTTACATGACATGGAAAGTAAGAGGGTAATATATATACATTTCCCAAAATTTTTTATTGAATTTAGAATCATGAATCAAAATAATTTCTTGAATGTTAACGAGGAGACAAAAATTTATTTCTGAATTTTATCATAGTAATAGGTGTACATGGGAGTCATTTAAATAGAGATAAAGGGGTCTCCCATAATTAAAAAAGATATAGGAAAGTATATTGGAGGTGTTAAAACATACCCCAACATTTGTAACTGAAATTAAAAGCTCATAACATTTTGAATAATATTGTACATAAATTAGAAAGGAAGAAAAACCATTACATTGATGTATTCATTCAACGGTTTGAAAGAGGCTTGAGAGAGGCTCCTTGGGAGCTTGGGTCACCTTGGGATGATTCTGGAGAGAGGATGGAAGAGGATGGACGAACTTTAAAGGCTTTGAGTGAGGAGGAAGTGCAAGCTTGTGTGGGTTTATATAGGAACGGTGAGGGAATTCTTTATTATTTTGGTTTGGGATGCCTCACATTAAACAAATCCAAAGCACAATCCAACCCATGGTTTTGGCCAATGGTTTTTGGAAAAGGGAAGTACAAAACAATATTTTAGATGTCCAAATTGCAAACTTCTTAAAATAATGGGGTTTCATATGTTGAGGTGAGTCACTCTCCCAAGGAAAACAATTTAATAAGACAAGATGTTTAATAAGTCTTGCAGAGTCCATTAATGTTTTTTAAAATATGTCAAACAAACCAAAAATCACATTATTTTAATGGTAAAACATATATTGGCAGAACATAAGTCTTATATTATTTTATTACATCACTATTGGGTCCTTATGATGTTATAAATCACATTATATATTTAAACGATATTTAATTTATACTCAAAAATTTGACCTTCTCAGAAAATTTTGAAATATTTAACGTTGGATAATTTCGATGTCCTGATTCCAGAATTAATATTAATATTATCTAAATAATTTTCTAAATATGTTGATTTTCAATATTAAAATAAAAAATAGAAATTTGTTGAAAATTCATAGGTTTTGACAAAAATGGATTTCAAACATTAATAAAAATTACAATTGCATTCATAAAATTTTACGATCATTTATATTTAATAAAAATTTATTTAATATTAATAATATTTAATTAAAAAGAATTAATTGAAAAATTAATTAATTAATCAAAATATATTTCTTAGATGAACATTAACTAAAAATACTATTTGTGCTTTAAAACATATTTACGAGGTAATAATAATAAAATGAAAGTATATACATTATTATATACAATAATAATGTACAAAACCATATTGCTAAGGTCTTGTTACATAAACCCTTATAACACCGACATAAGGCTGAAGAGTAAGGTTAGCAATGGTGTAAACTCTTGGGGTAGCTCGGATAACATTGCTCGAGTGGTAATATCTATCAACTTCCACTTCTCTCGTAGGTGGTCCCACTTTATCTTAACATAATCGATATTGGGTTGGGATTGTCCATGAGTAAATCTCATGACCCGCTTCCCAAAATTTGTACCCCTCCTAGAATGGAAATGTTAGAATGGAGATAATGAACCCTAAGTCCCGCCTCTAGTAGGCCCTAGGTTGGCAGCCAACACCGAGGGAATAATAAACACAAAAATGGGAGGCATTACCCTCCTAGAGAACACATGCAGATGAGAGAGATAAGATAGACACCAATCAACGGCAACTCAGAATTAGAATAAAATAGAAAACCATGATGATATATAAAATTTCATGAAAAATTACTACCACTGGAAGGTAAAAACTACTTGTACCCAAGAGAAAGTAAAAACAGCAGCAACCACAAGCCCGAATAGCTCTTGCAACTCCATGCTAGTTGAAACCAACATGATCTCCAACCTACTCTAGGTGACCTGAAAAAATGATTATATATACATAGGGTGAGTATAAAAATATACTCAATAGGATCCCTTATGAAGACTCTTGTGAAAAATTAAAGTGAGCTTGCTAAATCACAGTGAACAATAAGTGAAGATAACTCATCACCGAAACATGTATACTATGATCCCAACCTCACCATTTCTACTCTCACCAAGTAACTCATATAAGAATATATCATATTATAATGAATATCAAGGGTACCCCGATACTACTTCCCAACTGGTTTTCCACTTTTCCCTAACATCACACTACCGATGAATCTCCCTCCAAAAAGGCTTGCCCGCAGACACTTGGGTGAAGCACCACAATATGCACCTCATGCTCCACAAAGTCTTACCCGCAGACACCTAGAAAAAGCACCACACCATCCTCACAACCAAAAGTAACTAGGTAGTTTCTAGGATCCACCACAGCTAGTATAACGTGTATCATACATCAGGTATTATACCTCAATCCATTACAGCCCATAAACCGAGTAGGGATCCTCAAGCCATCACAGCTTACACATGTTAAACCTATAGTAGTACATAGAAAACTAAATTCATAATATATGTGTGTGAATAACTAAAATCCATTACATCCCTCTACAAACATATATGGGGAAAACAAACCAATGTGCCTATCATCACAAGTATCTACAAAGAGAAGATAGTGGGGCTAAAGGGGGTAGTCATCCATCCATCCTCCCACTAGAATGTTGGGGAAAACACCCCTAGGGCTCAAAATCCCTAGGGTGTTAGTTTCCCATACTGAATGGGTGGAGTAGGGTATTGAAACACAAAACATACATGATGTATAATTTCTCACATCCACACTATGGGCATTACCTAGTCTTAGAAACAACTGCAGCTAACGTCACTCAGACTTCAGGATGCTACTTCTACGACTACGTATCTGATAAGCACACAACCATTAAAAATCTTTATTAGATTACATCATTCCCTTTTTAACAGTTCCACTATACATTAATTAATTCTTTAAACATTAATTAACCATGAATAATTCCACATTAAAATTTCCTTAGAATCTCACCCAAAGTCAATTGTTCTTTCAAACATACAACCTCATCATTATGTTCCAGCATCTCCATCCCCATGGGATAACACCATTTATTCAAATATTCATTACAGAATTAATTTCCCATATTCCCAGGAATTCTTGATAAACATTATATACTACTAAACACAAGGGGGGTCAACACGGTGAGTAGATATACTAACCGTCAAGTCATTGCTACTTATAACAAGAGAATATACCAATACTTCCTTGAGAAGCTAAACGCAGAAAGAACATGGAATACCCCGCGTGTCATCACACTTTCATATGAAGGGTACGTAACACCAACTGCCTTGAGCAGTGGGGAAAAGTAAAGAAGATAAACTGCCAATCAAAATTACTAAGGATACAACAATCAAATCCACTCCATTCCATCATCCCTGGTGTCCTACCTGACACCCAAATGCATAACTCGATGCATCTCGCCACTCTAGGAATCATCTGCTGCCACAACCAAAAGCCTCCATTCCCCCACATATCACAATAGTCATCCAGGGTTACATCACAACACAAAAAATAAGAAAACAAACACCACATTTAGTTGGGATCTTGGCCCGTTAACAATAAAGAGAGTAAATCAGAACCCTTTAAGGAAGTATCAAACAATCATTTCTTTAATCCATCTGGAATTAACAGATTTATTATTCATAGGATCCAAATTATGGAAACCTAATCAGTAAGCTATCACATAAAATTAAACATGATTACTGTGCCAATTTGATTAACATCGAATTACAAAAAGGACCAGATTCATTTACATGCCTCTTTATCAATAGCCAAACAATTATCAATTAATACCAATTTACATTCATTACCAATTTCCATCAAGAATGAAAATAAAATCAAAGCAAGAATTGATATCACACTATCTTGAAAAACATGATGCAATAACATACGATCGATATCAATTTATTTATCCGGTTAAAATATTTATTATGTCATTTCCATTGTCATTAAGTGGGATTAAACATTCTAACAATAAAGTTGTACATAAAATAAAATAGAAGCAATGAATCCCCTACATCGAAGAGTTCCTGACCTTCTTTATCCACAAAACGGGTCACCATCCTCTTCTTGTGCCAACTGCATCCACCTGAGGATGCCACATAACAACTGCACTATCCAAACCCTAAGAAACACCCCATTAGAAGCATGAAGATAACATGCATTAATACGGGAGGGATAAATAGGAGAAGATGATCCCAAAGGAACGACTATAAAACATAACATATTTCGAGGATTGATCGATACAACTCGGTTGCATCAAAACAGAGAAGTACTGATCCGAGGAGTAAAGTTTTATTATGCAACTCCTATGGGAAGGATTGAAAGGTTCTAGCATCTTATAGCCAAAAACATAGATGAAGAACAAGGGAGGATGATATCATGTCCCCTTTGAAGATTTAATGGGGCGACAGTTTAAGATACACTTAATTCCCTATTAAAAAAGGATCTCATTAACCCACGTGGTTTGAACGAGTAAAAACATCTCGATCTATAGGAATAATTAATATAGGACATATGGTCTTTGAATCATCTGTCTTAATTTCAGGGTTTCAACTTCACAAACGGTTCGCCATTCCAACACCATATGGGGGAGATATATTGGATGCAAGATCCTATATTATTATTATTATTATTATTGGGTGTTTCGTGGACCCGAGCCACGAACCATAATTTATTATTCCACATTAGACTTGAATCCATCGTATTAAAGGAAGTATCACATTGCCACTGATGAGAAGTAAATCGGACATTGCATGCGGGAGTTATGGCCGGTCAAATGATTTAATAATAATATTAAATCTATTATTTTCCGAGTGCTTCATGTACCCAATCCAAAAACCTGAAAAAAAAACAACAAATATTGGGCTCATAATTTCAATCTGGAAGTCAGGGTCACAATACTGCTGACGGTTCTTAAAACTGAGTTCGCACGAAGAAGGTAAAGTCGATAAAGTGTTTTATTAACAAAAAATATCAATATGATTATTATATGATTATTTTTAATTTATTTTTTTCAAATTCCAAAAGTCACACACCACTCTCTCCAATTTGGTGCACCTCACTACCTTTCACCTTAATTTATTTCCTTTTCTTTTTTTATTACTTATCCATTTAATTCTCACATTCTCTCTCCAATCTAACTCTTCCTTTCAATATTTCTCCTCCCTCTCCACCAAAAGTGGCTCCTCCCCTTGTCCTTTACTCCTTGTCCATAACACCCATCTCTTTTATCACTTCAATGTTATTATTAATATAATTAATTATTAATGTTCTGATTTAATCCCTTTAAATCAGTTGACCATAGTTATTCTCATATTAAATTAAAACCATTTCATTTAATTAATCACACACTAAAATCCACCATTACAATTATTATTTAATAGAAATAAATCCTCTTTCAATTTAATCAATGGGTCTCCATCATTATCATTAATAATCATTGTTATTATTGACTCCCACTAATATCTTATAATTACTCCCTCTCTCCCATCAATTAAATCATTCTCCCACGAAACTCACACGACATCTTCCTAACCCTAATTTTCACAAAGTAAGGGACCAGAGAGGGCCATGACATTAAATAAGATACCTATCAAAACATTCTTATCCCCGAGAATTCAAAACCAACCTAAAGAGTCAAAAAAAGGATATGGGGTCCGAACAACCAGCCATCCAGATACCTCTCAAAATACAGCAAGCTACAAAAGCTACAAAAGAAATTCATAAATAAAACATGAAAGTTCTAAACACAAAGGGAACATCATTACATTAAAAGAGTTAAGCATCAAACAACTCTGGGTACTGATCACGAATCTATGACTCATGTTCCCAGGTACTCTCCTCCATTCCACCGTGTCACCACAAGACACAAACTATGGGGATACAATTCTCGTGCAACAAATTCTCCTTGCGGTCTTGTATCTCCATAGGTCGCTCCTAAAAGGTTTCATCATAATCAACATCTATCTATCCCCAATCAATATTGTGGGAGTCATCATGAAGATAACTACGGAGCAGTGATACATGGAAAACATCATCTATCTAAATCATCTGTTGGGTAAGTTCTAATCAATACTCCACAAATCCAACATAAGCTAACACATCGAATGTCCGAAAAAAATGGGAATAATGCTTACATCCATGACCAAACCTTCGTTTCCCACGACTAGAAGTCACCTTCAGAAACACATGATCCCCAACATTAAACTCCAAGGGAATCCTCCTTTGAGCAGCATATAATTTCTAATGATCTTGTGTTGTCTTCATCCTATCACGAATCAACTGAACCATCTCTATTGTATTCTGCACTAGTTCATGTCTTAGAATTGTTGACTCTCTGACCCCAGTCCAACACAACGGAAAACAGTAAGGTCGGCCATAAAAGGCTTCAAATGGTGCCATACCGATGGTGGAGTGAAAACTGTTATTGTAAGAGAACTCCACCAAGGTTAACTGACTCATCCATGAACCACAAAAATCATAAACACACAAGCGTAACATGTCTTCAAGAGTCAGGATGGTTCACTCTGTCTGGCCATCTGTTTGAGGGTGAAAAGTAGTGATAGGGCATAGTTGAGAACCAAAAGCATGTTGGAGACCCATCCACACCCAGGAGGTAAAACAAGTATCTTGATCAAAAATTATCATCCTAGGGACTCCATGAAGTCTCACCACCGACTCTAGATACTGCCATGAAAAACCTTCCACTGGGCTCGACTCCTTGATCACTATGAAGTGAGCTGATTTTGTTAAATGATCCACTACTACCCACATAGCATCATGTACTCTAGGAGCTCGAGGTAAACCTGTCACAAAGTCCATTGAGACGTCCTCCCACTTCCACTGAGGAATCTCAAATGGATGAAGAAGACCAGTAGGAACACAGTGTTCGACCATCATCTTTTGACAGACTAAACATCGAGACACAAACTCTGCAACTGCATGCTTCATCCCAGGCCACCGAAAATGACTCTTTAGGGATCAGTACATCTTTGTCACACCAGGAGATACTAATAAGGGAGATCTATGGAACTCTTGGAGAACTGTCTCACACATCGTAAATGGAACAAAATGCCTTACATGATACAACACTCTGTGTTGTTTTTCCTCCAACCAACCATCAGGGGCCTCACTAGAAACAACTCGGTCTCTCTAAGCATCCACCTATAGATCTCCCAACAGGGACACTTCCATCATCTGCACCAGGGATAACTGTACCATCATCTGAAAAACACAACCTCTACCTCAAAATCCTCCCATATCAAGATGAAATGGTAACAGTTCTTCCATTATTCTCCATGAATCTCTAGATTCACACACAGCATCACTACGTGACTTTCAGCTCAGTGCATCAGCTACAACATTCCCTTTTCCAGGTGTATACGATATTTTGAAGTCATATTCCTGTAAGAACTCCATCCACTGACGCTGTCGTTAGTTCAAGTCACGTTGATAGAGAACATACCAAAAACTCTTATGATCAGTGGAAACCAAAAAACGCTCACCAATGAGGTAATGTATCCATAACTTTAGAGAAAACACCATGACTTCTAACTCAAGATCATGGGTGTAATAGTAGAATTCATTGGGACACAACTGTCGAGACCCATAAGAAACAACTGACCTCTAGCACATGAGAACATAGCCTTACCATAGATGTGAAGCATTGTAGAAAACATCAAATTGGACTCCCTCAACAGGAAAACAGAGGACTTGAGTACTTACTAATTTCTCCTTTAGATAATCGAATGCTTCCTCACACTGATCAATCCATATGAATGCCTGATCCTTCATAGTCAAAGCTATTAGAGGACTCGCAACTCTTGAGAAATTGGCTATGAACCTCCTGTAGAGGCCAGAGAGACCATGGAAACTTCGCACCTCTGAAACTACATTGGGGGCTGCCAAAGTCACAATTGCTTCTACCATTGATGGATCCACAACTACCCCCTGTTGGGACAGAACATGCCCCAAGAAACGGACTTCTCGAGCCCAAAAATCACACTTCGACAACTTCCCATACAGCTAATGTTGGATAAGAACTCCCAAAATTGCTCGTAGATTTTCTGAATGCTCTTCTTCAGGTGTAGAGTACACAAGGATGTCATTGATGAAAACGAACAGGAATTTTTCCTAGAACTCATGGAACATATAATTCATCAATCCCATGAATACGGCTAAAACATTTGTTACACCAAACACCACATTATTTCCATCTAGGGGGTAATGTTATAACCTCTTCCAGAAAGACATCTGGGTATTCCTCTACCACCCGAGGAAATGCCAACTGTTGAACCTCTGAAGAACTCAGCATCATCTCAGCCATCGTGGCTGATATAAATGGAATGCTCCTATGACCCTTGCAAGGGTCTCTCTCACCAACAAACAACACTTTCTCTCCATTCACACCAATGAAATCGACCTTTTTCCTAAATCAATCCATGATAGTCTGCACCAAATAAAACCAATCCATGATGAGGATGACATCATATGGTTGTAATCATAATCATATGAAATATCCCCAAGAGTGGGGTTTCCCGAACACTAGATCAAAATCTCTACATACTTCAAACAAGTCATCTCAACCTCAAAATGGCGTAGTACATGCCTAGGGAACTACAATCCTATCTAACTCAAGTCCAAAAGCATGGAAAAGGGTAAGTTATATGAAGTATTGTGTCACTCCATAATCAAACAAGGCATACACCAAGGTAGAAAACAAGCAAAGGGTACCTTGAACGACATCAGACTCTCTTTGAGATGGAAACGCTAGAGCATGAAGCTGACCACAAGCTCCTCCACGGCCTCTATGACCCTGATGAAGACCACCAACATGGAATCACTCTGTTCTCTAAGGACGAGGAGCATCATGGAGATTTACTCTACCTTCCCCATCTATCCTCTGCTGATCTAAAGCTACTATAACTGGATGATGCTGCCTTGGTTGGAACTGACTCTACGGAGGAACCTGGAGCGTAGCACCCGGTGAACGATGACCATTCTGAAAGGTCGGGCACTCACGTTGCTGATGTCCAAGACCACGACAAGAAATACAAGAAAAAGATCCCTTGGCATAGGCATGAGAGTTTCTACCTCTGGATAAACAATACGTGAGGGGCTGGGACCTACCCCCAGCTGAACGGAAACTCTTATGCCGTGAAAACAGAGAACCCCGAAACACATCTCTACTTCGTGAGCAATCTTTCCAATTTTCCTCTTGTGATGATCTGGTCCTATCCAAAGTCTTTTTGATAACCTATGCCCTCGACAGAACCTGAAGATATGATTTCTGCATAAATGGGGTGACCTGACACTGGATCTATGGACACAATGCCTCCTCGAAATGCCTTGCCCTGATCTCCTCATATGGTAACAGGTTTGAAGCATGTCGTAAAAGGTTCCTAAAATGGATTCCAAACTCTCAAACACTGGAGCTCCCCTATTGAAGGGTAAGAATCTCCAAAAGACTGGATGCCTTCGTAGTCGAAGAATGAAACTCGATCTAAACCTATCTCAAAACTCCTCCCATGAGATCTTTGAATCCTCGCGATCCTTGAGGAACAAGAACCACCACTTCCTTGTTGCTTCACATAGCATCGTCAAAACCGTATACACCTAGTGCCCCTTCCAAGCATGAATCCAACTAAAGCCGATCTCGACATCCTTTAACCAGTCTTCTGTGATTGCATCTGAAATGAAGCCCTCATAATTCTACAGACTCTGGCACTGAAACTCTCAATGTGTCTTCCTCCATGTGTCATCGTCCTCAACCTCTACACTGTGGCGATCTACTGGAATAGCATGCTAGACATTTTCTGCACAAACCTGACGAGGACGTCGACCTGGAGTCATACCTATAAAATAACAACCGTTAGAGTTCCTAATCCTGTAATATGGAAGAATCAACCCTAATTAATTTATTTTTTTCTTCCATTCATTTTAGATTAACCCACCCCATGTTCTACCCATTCAAACACAGGAACAAATATTACTGATGCATGATCCTTTCATAGGTCTCCACCCTACAACTAGTATCACCTTGTTTAGTAGCCATTGTAAACTTAAAGGTCAGTACATCAGATCATAGGGGTCCCTAAACACCTATGTATCTGCTATTCTCTAGTGTTTATGTCACTTTATAAACATGACTGACCCCATTTCCCTATGAACCCATGCAACCTCACCTATTCCTAACTCCAAACTCCATTATATCCCTTAACTAGACCTTTAATACCACTTTTTCATGACCCCCTCCCCACAAAGTGTACCCCTCCTGGGATGGAAATGTGAGAAGGAAGATAATGACAGCTGAGTCCTGCCTCCAGTAGGCCCCAGGTTGGCGACTAGCACCGAGGGTATAATAAAAACACAAATGGGAGTCATTAACCTCTAAAAGAACACATGAGGAAGAGAGAGATAAGATAGACATCAATCAACTCCAACTCAGAATTGTAATATAAATGAATCCCAGGTTCATATATGAAATTTGAGGAAAATGTACTACAACTGGAAGGGAAAAACTACAAGTACCCAAAAGGAAGTAAAAAACAACAGCAAGCACAACCCCAAACAGCTCCTGCAACTCCAAGCTAGTGGAAACCAGCTTGATCTCAAACCTGCTCCAAGTGACCTAAAAAATAGTTTATATATACATAGGTTGATTATAACAGTATACTCAGTAGGATCCTCCCCGAAGCCTCTCATGCAAAAGTAAAGAGATCTTTCTAAAGCATAGTGACCAACAAGTATAACTAACTCATTACCTAAACAGGTATACTAAGTCTCTGACCCCACCATGGCTACTCTATCCATGTAATGAATACAAGAATATATCATATAATAAAATATATCAAGGTTACCCCGCTACTACTTCCCCACTATTTTTGCTGGTTTACCCCAACTTCACACGTCCTAAGAATATCTCTCAAAAAGGCATGCCTGCAATCACCTGGGCAAAGCTCCACAATATGCACCTCGTGCTCTACAAAGGCTTTCCCACAGACACCTGGGCAAAGAACCACCCCATAATCACAATCAAAATTAACCAGTTAGTTTCAAAAAGCCTCCACAGCTCGCATAACGTGTATCATACGTCGGGTATTATACATCATACCATTACAGCCCATACACCATGTAAGGATCCTGAAGCCATAATAGCCTAGACACATTACACCTATAGTAGTACATAGAAAACAATATCCAAAATTTATGTGTGTGAATAAGAACCATCCATTATAGCCCTCTACACACATATATGTGGAAAAATAACTAATTTGCCTAACAGCACAAGTAACTACAAGAGAAGAGAGTAGGGCCAAAGGGGTTAGTCAGCCATTCATCCTCCCCTGGAATGTTGGGGAAAACACCCCCCCCCCATGGCTCAGAATCCTAGGGGTGCCAGTTTCCCATACTTACTGGGTGGAGTAGCATATATAAACACAAAAACAATACGATATATTATATCTCACAACCACACTATGGACATTACCTAGTCTTAGACACAACTGTAGCTAACGTCTCTGAGATTCCGGGCTGCGGCTTCTATGACTAGGTATCCTATATGCACACAACCATTTAAAGAGCTTTAATAGTTTACATCTTTTCCCTTTTATCAGTTATACTTTATGTTAATTAATTATTTAAACATTAATTAACCATGAACAATTCGACAATAAAATTTCGTTAGCATCACACCCAAAGTCAATTGTTCCTTCAAAAATTACAACCTCATCATTATGTTCTAGCATCTCCATCCCCATTGTTTAACACCATTTATTCACATATTCATTATAGAATTACTTTCCAATATTCCTAATAATTCTAGAAAAAACATTCTATTCTACTAAAAACCAGGGGGATCAACATGATGAGTAGATGTACTACCCGTCGTGTCTTTTCTGGTTATAGCAAGAGCATATACCCATACTTCATTGAGAAGCTAAACATGGAAAGAACGTGGCATACACCGAATGAATTCACCTCTTTCTGAAGAAGGGTATGTAAGACCAGGTGCATTGATAAGTGGGGAACAATAAAGTAGATAAACTACCAATAAAAATTACCAAGCATCCAACAATCACATCCACTCCATTTCATCATCCCTGGGGTCCCCCCCTGACACCCACAAGAATAACCCGATCCATCTCACCACTCTAGACGTCATCTGCTGCCACAACATAAATCCCACATGCCCCCACATATCATAACTTCCATCTAGGATCCCATCACATCACAAAAAACCGGAAAACAAACACCACATTTAATTGGGCTCTTTGCCCTTTAACAATCAACACGTTAACTCAAAACCCTTTAAGGAATTATGAAACAATCAGTTCTTTAATCCATATTGAGTTAATAGATTTATTATTCATAGGTTCCAAATTCAGTAAAACTAATCATTAAGCTATCACAAATAATTAAACTTGCTTACTACGCCAATTTGATTAACATTGAATTACAACAAGAACCAGATTTGTTTACATGACTCGTTATCATTATGAAAACAACTATCAATTAATCCCAATTTATATTCTTTACCAATTTACATCAAGAACGAACAACTAATCAAAGAATGCATAGATATCATACTATCCATAAAAATAGGAGGCAATAACATACGATCAATATCAATATATTTATCTGGTTAAAATATTTATTATGTCAATTCCATTATCATCTAGTGGGATTAAATATGCTAACAATACAGTTGATCATAAAATAAAATAGAAGCAATGAATCCCCAACCTCGAAGAGTTCCTGATGTTCTTTATCCACACAATGGGTCATGATCCTCCTCTCGCGCCAACTGCATCCACCCGAGGATTCCATGGAACAACCATACCAGCCAAACCACAAGAAAAACCCTATTAGAATCATGGAGATTACATGATTTAATATGGGAGGGAGAAATAGGGGAAGATGATCCTAATGGAACAAATATAAAACATACCTTATTTGGAGGAATGATCGATACAACTCTGTTGCATCAAAATAGAGAAAAACTGACCCCGGGACTCAATTTTGATTGGGAAACTCCTATGGGAATGATTGAATGGTTCTAGCATCTCATAGCTGAGAGAAAAGTGGAAGAACAAGGGAGGATGATATCTTGTCCCTTCTGAAGATTTAATGGGGTGATGGTTTAAGATACGCTTAATTCCCCATTAAAAGAGGATCACATTAACCCTCACAGTTTGAGCGAGTAAAAACATCCCGAGCCATAGGAATAATTGATATAGGATTTATGGTCTTTGATTCATCCGTTATAATTTCAAGGTAGCAATCTCACAGGAGGTTCGCCATTCCAACACCGTATGAGGGAGATATGTTGGATGCAAGATCCCTTATTATTATAATAATAATAATAATAATAATTATTATTATTATTATTATTATTGGGTGTTTCATGGACCCAAGCCATAAAACATAATTTATTATTCCACATTAGACTTCAATCAGTCATATTATTGACAGAATCACATTTCCACTGACGAAAAGTCAATCGGATGTGGCACGCGGCAGTTATGGTGGGTCGAATATTTAAAAAAATTATTAAATCTACTATTTTCTGAGCTCTTCGGGTACCTGATCCAAAACCCTAAAAAGAAATCCAATATTGGACTCATAAATTCTGTCTTGAATTCAGGGTCGCACTACCACTGATGGTTCATAAAACCATGGTCACACAGAGATGTTACAGTCGAAAAAGTGTTTTATTAACAAAAAATATTATTATTATTATTATTTGATTATTATTTTTAATTTATTTATTTCAAATACACAAATTCATGCACCGCTCATTCCAATTTGGTGCGCCTCACTCCCTTTCACTTTAACTGATTTCATTTTATTTTTCTTTTATTACTTCCCCATTTAATTCTTACATTATCTCTCTAATCTAACTCTTCCATTCAAGATTTCATCTGCGACTCCACAAAATGTAGAGCCTCCCTTTGGTCTTTACTCCATGTCCATCAGGCCCCATATCTTTTTTCACATCAATTTTACTATTAATAAAATTAATAATTAATGTTCTAATTTAATCCCATTAAATTTTCTACCATGGTTATTCTTATATTAAATTAAAACCATTCCATTTAATTAATCACACACTGAAATACACCATTACCATTATTATTTAATAGTAATAAATCCTATTTCAATTTCATCAATGGGTCACCATCATTATCCTTAATTATTATTATAATTATTATCACCCATTATTATCTTATAATTACTCCCTCTCTCCCATCAATTAAATCCTTCTTCCACAAAAATCACACAACATCTTCCTTACCCTAATTTTCACAAAGTAATAGACCGGAGAGGTCTGATCCATTACAGTGAAGCCCACTGACGCCACCTCCTTTCTGAGCTCTGACAAATGAGCTTCATATAGGGCACATCTACTTGATGGGGCCATCGCTTCCTTTGTCTATGTAAATTGGATTTGTTGAAACCCTATATTTATACTAATCATGTGATCACGGTTCAACGACTATTTTAGTAACGGTCACCATTTATAACATAAAACCAATGATGTTTACAATTTATATAAACATTTTACATAATGATACATTTAATTATATCAAGAGGGATTTCCATTAATGAATGTTTGGGTCGTTAAAAATTAGTTTGTAGAACATTCATCATTTCAAGGAAGAAGATACTTATTTGTCATCATATCTTGATTTAGCATATGATAAACAATAAATATGTTGTGGGTACCATCTTTCTTCTTTAAAAACAAAATCAATTTCACCCTAGAAAGTGGAATTTTTCTAGAAAATAATTTACAATCAAACTCTTCATGTTGAACCTTAAAATACCATATATTAGTTAGATTCATTATATATGACAATAAAGTAATATTTCTTGTTCTAAATATTAATTTGATATCAAATTTTATTTAAAACTAAGAAAAAAAACAAATGTAATTATTCAATTAAACATTTGTCTTTCAATACACTATTTTAAAATCATTATTGTCCCCTTATTATTCTTATATGTCCAAATTCATTTCATTCAATTGGCTACTGATTATTCTATAAACTATCAATATATTTCTATATCAACCAGAATTCATATCTCAATCACCATTAAAATGGTAAAGAAATCAATCTGGGGAAGTAAATGTTACATGTCGATTGTAGTAGTTGATATAAAGCTTAATTACCAAAATATTGTCCATAAAAATGATAAAATGAAACAATTAAATATCCTGTAAAAATGTTTTTTAGGGAATATTTAATTTATCAGTTTTAATAGAACATTCTCCACATTTTAAACCTCTATTGTCATGTTTACTAGTAGTTATATAGGTACTAATGACATAAGGAATAATTATGAAAAGTAATAAAAAATTAAAACTATAATAATAAATGAAATATTTTATTTTCCAGTATAAAAGTTACACATATATATATATATATACATGAGGGTTATAAAAAATAATCGTACATGAAACTATATAGGGACCTAGTTTCATTCCTGGAATGGCATGTTATGGTATATGTAATTGTTGTTTAGCAGTCACTAGATATCTCAGGAATTATTTCTATGGAATTGATTGAATAATTTAAATGTTCCTATAAATAAATTGGATCACATTTGCCTATGGAAGTGTTTTAGTGATATTTTATTCATTATTCTAAACATACCAAGGAAAAGGATGGGTTTATCTGTACGCCAATAGATGAAAAGTGTTTATAGAAATAATTCTTGATTTGGATGTTACTATGGTTGTTATAGAAATTCCCCAGTGGTGTAGCACATTCATTTTACCTTTTTGTCAATAAAACACGGGTGGAAACTCCAAGTATGGTATTAGGTGTTTGATGAACATTAAGTTATTATGTAGTGTTAGTTTGGGGTTCCCTACCTTTTTGATAATAGAAATCCCTCTTTCAATTTTTCCCACCAATATATTTAGAACATATTACCATGGTAAAAATAGAACAACTTTGATAATAATATCAATAAGATCACATTCATCCAATTTTTCCTTATAATAATCTCTATATAATTCATAATATATAGGAATACAATATTGGATCAAATATATGATCATAAACTTGAATAAAAGTCATATACATTCACAAACTAACTATAATCTAATTTTAGGGAAAATGTTCTACATTCATAACCATAACTTCTTATTTTTTTAAAAACTAGTATTCTTGTTTCATGAGGTTTGAATATGTAGTTCACTATATTTATAATATGTGTATTTTTAATTTATTATTTAAAAATTCAAATAAAAACATCCCACATAATTCCTTCTCATAGTTTTATATGGTCCAGATAAATCCCACAATTAGTATGAAATAACATCTATAATATAGGTTTCAAAAATAATATTCATGTCTTCTAGTTTACCAAGAAAAACAATGATTCTATTTATTTGAATGAACCACAATTCACATTTCTAATGGTCAAAATTCCCTTGAAAAATAAGTGGATTATGATTCTGAAACTATAATAATGACCAAAATGACATTGTTCAGCTATTCGATTTCCCATATCATTGGATTGAAATGATTTCACTATACATTTTTGAAGTTCTTTTTCTTTTGTGGCTCAGGTGAATCAAAATTATGAGTATCTTCTTCCAAGTACTTTTTGTGTTGTATTCTTAGTTATACATTCAATATGTATAATTATAGAACATTTGTACAATTTATCTCATGAAATTTAACGATTGAATAAATTCAATAACATTATTAAAAACTATCATCCACTAGAACTACGACCACTAAGACGGTAATTTTTTTTTAAAAATACATCATAATAATTATCAAAATAAATTACAACATATAGTGAACAATTATCTCCGAGTTCAATTCCTATTTAATAACACATTATATGAAACACTCAATAGATAAACACACAATGATTAGATGAAAAACATATATAATTGTCGTAGAAAACAGTTTTACTGGGGCACCATGTTATCATGAAAGCCATTAAAAAAAGGATACCTATTTTTTGATATACATTTCAAGATTAAATATTTCTATATCATTTCTATTAAAACAAATAAAAGATGAAAATAATGATACAATTTTTAATACCCCATCCCTACTCATTGGATTGAAGAGATTAAAAAATATACTAACCATAGGTAACATCCCCCAGACATGAAAATATAGAAATAAATTCCATGTTCATATAAAATTAATAGTGTTAAATTTTCCCTAAGAAACACATAACCTACTAAAAAGGAAATAATATTATATAACAAAAACACGTGATGTATGAATAAAAAATCATCAAATTCATTGAAATTGAACAACATTACATTATCATAGTAATGAGAAAAAGAATAAAAGGAATAGATTCAAAATAAATAATCATTGGAAAAAATATGTAACCTTATTATACTAAGATATAGACTCTCCATTACTCCAAATCCAGTAACAAACCCATGAATTCAATGGTCTCCACTAAATAAAGATAAAACATGACTATTCCATGTATCTAAGTAGATGAAATAAACAAATGCACCAAATTTCCCACTAAATGGGGGTGCATGACACTAATAAGATTTTCCCTATTGGCATACGGTGGAACCCCACTAGTTCAAGAATATTTAATAACATTATATACACCAAATAGATGAGAATAAGATTGATAGTGTATATCCAAACCCTATAAAAATTGAATGAAAAAAGAGAAATAAATATTTTCAATCATTTTCATTGTATTTTCAAAAATAAATCCAACACAACCTCACACACACAAAATGAATGAAAACATGGAACTCTTTATACTCATGATTGGTGGGTTATTTATTCACCATACTATCACTTTTTGACCCAAATTTGAATGTGGAATAGCTGACTATGATATTTCACATGATATTATTATGTTAATGTGGTACTTTTGACCATTATCCATCATATTTTTATCATAATTTTATGGTGGAACAAATGACAATTTCACGTCATACATTACATGAACTTATTCCAACACATTCAATATAAATTTCTTATAAAACAATTATTTAACAAAATTGAGTCATTCCAAACCCACCCCATTGAAATCATGTGATACAAGGGTTTAACAAAAGATTTCCATAAGACATTTTAAAGAAAACAATTATCTTCATTTACATTAGTTCATGAAAATTAGTTATATAACAATAGATTAGGGGAGAATCCACAAAACGTGATTACATTTTCAAAAAGGATCTAAAAGTATAACATATATAAACATAACCATTATTTTCCTCTATAACTCCAAAACAAGATATAATCACCAATGATCAAAACCCATAAATCTTTGTATTATAAAAATGATCAGTGTATCCAATCAATATAACACAATGAGATGCAAAATGATAATGAATAATGGAATGATAAATCCTCATTCCCATGAAAATTTCTCAAAGATTTAATGAAATTGTTATTAATATGATGAATTACACATTAAATATCATAAGGAAGCCTTGGGAGTCTAAAAAATAGTGGATGTTTAAGGACAAATATTACACTAATAGTCTTGTAAAATTTATTTGGGCCCAATGGTTTCAACAAATTAATTTTGAAATGAAATCATGAATTCCTATAGAGGCTACACACTCTAATATATAGGTAACCTAGATTTGGTTACCACATAAATCATTGTGAATTTTTTAATTTTATTCACATCATGAATATACATAGTGAATCCATTCATGATTAGAAATTGTTCATGAAAATTGTTCCTGAAAATTCACAATGTAAAGCTCTTTCAATATGTGAATGTTTCCTATGGAACTTTCCAACATCCCAACCCCAATATCTTCTCCTCTTACACTATTATCTTAATTATCAAATCTATTAAAAGAAGAAAAATCATAAAATTATTCAATACCTAAAATTAGGTTTTTGACAAAAATGAACAATGTTTATCTAAAAAATAAACGATACGTGACACACCACATGATTAATGTACAGTGTTATATGATTTTTTCACACATGGATAGTGTCTATTTATTCTTATTCCTAAAATATATAATTATAATGGGATGAATTAAAAATATTAAATCCTTATTTTATAGTGATATAATGGGATTTAATATCCCCCTACATCATCCTTAATGATAACAATTTGTAGCATAATAACCTATTCCACTTCTAATTCTTCTCTATTTTATAAGTACACAATGTTTCTCAATATTATTGGATATCTCTATCATCATTTATGTAAAAATCATCATATTAGGATAATTGTGTTGGATCTAATTCGTTATTTGATACAAAAAAATTACATTGCTATTACAGATTCGGGATTTCCACAAGATTTTATTCTTTTTCTAATCTACAAATTTATTCATATAATCATATGAATATAATTACTTTATTATTGTAACTATATCATAGATAATAATTCCATATAGAAATGATTTCATTTACTAAAATATTTTATACCTTTAATAAATATCAATCTGGTCTGTTCAAAATATAGCAAAATATGAAATTCATAATTAATGATTTAGAAATATCACCAATCACTCAATTATAATGAACTTTTAGTAATTCAATAACATTTATTGAATAATATACCACATTTTCTTTAAATTACTCCAAAAAATGCACCCCTTTAATAACTAATGATCCCCTCAAAATTCATAGAATATTATCATACATTAATCATTAAAAAATACATATAATCCCCATGTATCCATGTTAAAATTAAATTTATTATTTAGGGTTCTGGAACAAACTATCACAATTTGAATCTCTCCCTTAATTATACAGTTCTTCACATACTACGTTATAACCTTATCTTCATGCTCGAAAATCAAATCTGCTTCGTTATTAAAAATAATTGTAGCATGAATTATGGATATAATTAATGTATCATGATACTAAAACAATGATAAACTGTAAAAAATTTTCTACTTTTAATATCCAAAAAATATTCCTTAATAAGAAAACATTTTGTATATACTATGTAAATTATAGTAAGAACCTTAATTTGGGAATCAAATTACTCATACATGGTCAAATGATTGATTTAATTTGATATTATTTCTCCATTATGTTCCTTTATATGTCTCAAGAAATTTTAATTTTTACATTTTCATCATTATATTTGAATCTTAATAATAAAAATGAATTTTATGAAGATTCACATGATTCTTTTATATGATCCTCCAGAAACTTACATGTCTATGTGATGAACTCTATGAAATACTACTGGGTTATAGGTAGACATTAAGAAAAGTTTATAAGATGCCGACATTTTCATGATAACCTATACAGGACCCGCTAACACTCTTAAAAAAAATACTATAATATTATTAGGAAATAGCCAAATTACTATTTCACTCTATAGAAATTTCAATCATTTTTTATCTTTTCTAAAAAAATAGAGTATAGACAATTCTATTAGGATATAAATACTCACATAAGATATTAGTTAAAAAAATTGAAATATTTTCCCTTTTTCAATTTTTATGTAACCAAACTAAAAATTATATAGATGTCCAAGAAATAATGTACATCGCCTATATTTATCATTTCTTAGTACCTCAATATTGATCCATATATTATGTATCAATGATGTTTATTATTCATAACTGAGTGGTTTGTTCTATTGAAAAAATATTGGATTCTAGGTAGTGTATTATGATTGCATCCAATTAAATGAAAAAATTTTATAATCCATTCAAATACTCTACAAAAGAAATCAAAATTAATCTTATTAAAATTAAAGTATCATTTTTCATTATTGATAAATATTTTAAAAGACTATACCAAAAATAAATACATAAAAAAGAATAATAATTGAAATTAAATTCCAAAGGATCAGTTCCACTCTAAGCACCCCTTGTTTTATGTTAATATGATATTGTTAACATAATGATTTATAGTAAAATGGATATAATATAAATATTATACCTTTCCATATATTCTTCACACTGATAATATTTATAATAGTATTCAATCTACATTAAAATAAATATATTTCATTATATTTAAATATTCCTAATTAAATTAAACATATTATCATTAATAAAAGATATTAATTTAATCAATTAGACTTTATAAAAAGTTGAAGGGAATTTTTGACCATGTAATATTGGAATTAACCTAATATATTAGAAATATAATTAATAAAAACACTCCATTCCCCTTATTCCAATAGGTATAAATACATTATCCTCACATATTAAATTTCAATTGGTCTTGTAACTATCTTCTTTAAAATATTAATCAATATGAAATATAGAAACCTTATCGAAATAAAATTATTTTAATCACCATTAATAACTACCACCAAAACATTGAAAAATAATGATTCATACATATTAACCCCATGCAACCATATTCTTCATAAAAATTGTTTAAATAAAAATTGGTTCTTGAAATATCTTCCTTCATATTTTTTCCAATTTAATATTTAAAAACTATATCAAAATATTCTTCTTCTTTTTTCTTATCTCTCCCTGTTATGAAAAATAAACTCAATTAATCATGATATAGGGTTGCATGCATTCTATTAAAACAATGGAAAATCAATAAATTGACTCTAAATCTATTTGTGTTTTGCTTAGTATTGAAAAAAAGAGGGCTTATTCTCTATAAAAATGGTGTCTTCAATCCAAATAATATCTTAAAAACCCAGGACACCATTTTGAATTGTTTTTCATTTTTTATATTTATATTAGGTTCTTTAGGGTAAAATTACACTTAAACACACACACAAACCACACAGAAAGGCCAGAATAGTAATCCATTAAACCCCAACGAATAGCCCGCCCATCAACCATTATTTATTCAATAAATGGTACTTAGGCACAATTGGTGTGAAACCAATTACATTTCACACCAGTCCATTGGGAATTATTTCCCATTACATGTCCCTCATGTCCCATATTTTTTAACCAAAGGCCCTCTACTGAATAGTGATTCTACAGTACCAGTTATAGTATTCCCACATCTATAGTGCCCAATATAGTACCACCACTAGTATAGTTTCTCTAGTAAATAGTTCTACTGCATCTTTAATATGTTATAGATCTGATACTATAACCCATTCTCAATGGGTTTTGAACCCCCATTTTTTAGGTATTATTACGAGGTTCTTACCACTAACCCATGAACAAACCATCTTTCATATATTATAGGTTGATAAAAGACATTAAATGAGGTTACACGATACAAAATCTAAAAAAATTATCAGAAGATTTATTTATCATGAAATTTGAAAACTCAACATACCAAATAGTATTAAAACATTAAATAACATATAGTCTTATTAAGATTAAAAAAACATATATTTTTTAATTTTCATTTCCTTGAGAGATTTAACATTCCCAACCCCCACCCCCCCACTGCTCAATCCAAATAAATTCATAAAGAATCACTTTAATGATATAATATGTATTCATACACTTTTTAATGACTTTTCCTGAATAATTATTTATAATTCTAATATTTTTAATTAAATAAAACTACATGGAATATTCTATAACATTTTAATTAATCATTCAATCAGTGGGAGAATCCACCATGATGGAAAAAAACTATTATTAATAAATGATATATTTCATATTTCAATTATTTCTCCCCCTTAATACATATCTTATCTCACTTAATTTCATAAAAAGAGAAAAAAATTCATGCTAATATAGTGTCAATCGTTTTCTCTTTAATGAGATATAAGAATGGTTCATGGTTTCATACAAAAAATGATCTCGTAATTTAAATTCAATGTATGGGTGAACCATTTTTGAAATTTGTTTAATTTTAATAGAAGTGTTCCCTTTGGGGATCATAGTTTATATTCCCTTCATTACATATCAATTATAAGAAATATTTTTTTTATCATAATATATAAAACAATAGGATATTTTATTTCAATATAAAACATCATTAAAATTTATCTTTGACCGGATATGTTTTTTTATATCTATTCTATACATTGACTAGCATTATTTATATTTGAATAATATTTTTGTGATAAATTTGGTCACCTTCTCTTGAGAATCAATTATTCTTATAAATTTATTATTTACATTCAATTATTTACTATATTTAAAAATTTATTTTCCATTTGATTCCTTCATATTTCATTCCATATCCAATTAGGATGTCAAATTATATTGTATTAGTTTTAAAAAATAGACATTGAGAATGGATAATTTACATGGATTATATAGAATTTCTCCCAAAAAACTATTCATTTTATTTCTTTCATAATAGGACACATTCTTTACCATAATCTCACTTCAACTTCAACCAACACACATGGATCATTTAGAAATTTACATGATGTACTATATTCTACCATATAATTATAATATCTTCCACTTTTTTAATCATTATTCCTAGAATTATTGTTCTTATGTGGAAATGATACATCTATTTATAATACACTTTGTGTAATCCACAAATATTATATTCATACTTTTTATTATGTGATATTATATCTATAAATAGTATATACATATACTTGGATGTTTTTAGTAAGAATTAATACTTAAAAACCCACATTGATTTTAAATAACATTTAGATTCTTCAAGACTTAAATTCATTTAGTGGTAAATTGAATATTCCAATTTTTTATATACTTATCTCCACCTTGTGTTTTATCCATAATTAATTATGATTCTCATAAAATCCATAGGATCACAAAATATGAAAATTGATGTTAGTAATTACCAAATACTCTATACCACCAATAATACAACATAAATTATTCATTTATTAAGAATAGTAATTTAAATAGTTTAAAATTTTGTAATTTTTGGGCTTCGTAATTTATTTTTGACATATTTAGATTGTATTTTCTTCCAAAAACTAATTCATTCACAAAATATATAGGGTTGGATTCATATCTAAATTTTTAATCAATCATTTTATAGTTTTTCATTTGAAATAATAATTATTGGTGAAACTGGATTTATCATAATAAAAATTTAATAAGATAAATATTATCATTTCATTGAGCATGTAGTTGGTTTTTCAGGGAATGAATTTTGGAATTTAGTTCTATATGATAGTGTATTTTTAATAGAAGGAACCTCCTTAGATATAATTTGAAAAAAAGCACTTCTCTCATCTTCTTTTGAATACCTATATTTAGTTTCTCTTATATTTCAAATTTTTATTTTTCAGTCACTAAATTTCATAATGATGATGGTTATATCATTAAAAATGATTTAACAATATTTTAACACCAGTTTTTTACTCTTAATATAATGTTTATTAATCATGATTTTATCTGGAATCATATATTATTTATTTTGACATATTATCATCATTGATTTAATATTGAAAATTTTTTATTGTAATTATATCTTTCACATTACATAGAATACATGGAACATTCATTAAATCCTTAATATGGATTCAACATTATTTAATATTTCTTCAAACCAGTATTATAAATTTTCCTCTAGATCCATAATTATATTAATCTTGTTATTTCCGATGTTTTTTCCATATATTACGAACAATAACTATTATGAATGTTCCTTATCCATCTTCCCTTATTTTTATTCATGATTTGTTTTCTTATTAGACATGAATTTGATTGATAATTAAAATTAAATGTAATTATCTATAAGAATGCTATGTAAGGCCTTTTTCAAAATAGGATATATGTTGTCATTTTATTATTTTGAGGTACCTGATATTTAATTTTTCTTAGTTCTTCATAAAGATAATTTTGTATATTAATTTTTGTTATTATATCATCATGTAAATACATTAAGATACTTAATTTAAATTTATTTCTTTTCTCTTTTTGTAGTTAATAAAACCAATATATCTTCTCATTTATTGCATGATCTCTATCCTCTATAATTATAGTTTAGAGAAACTAAATATTATTCAAATTTTTTGAAATGTTCTGTCTTCATTATATTAATTTAGATATCATTTTTCTACATATTAGAGTAATAGATCAGATGTAGTTCAATTCTTTAATAAATGTGTCATATGTATGAGTTCAAAATATTTAACATTAATAATGTGAAAATGAACAAAATAAATCATTTACTATAATTTTCTATATTAAAATTAGAGGATGATTCTTTTTTACTATTACCACTTGATATGAATACTTTTTCTCTAGACTATACTGATAATGGGGGAGGGGTGAACCGGTTTTTTCAATTTATTAAATAATTAAATACATTAAACTATTTAACCTATGAAATTAATTGATTTATTGGATATTAATATATTTTGACTCACCTATTCTTTTTACAAGTTTATAGGTTAGAAATCACACAAAAATGAATACTAGATGTTATTAATATGGTTCACCATCAATTTGGACGACAACATCACTAAGATGTGGTGATTTTTCTCATAGGAAAAAAATCATTCCTTTTATTATGAATAAAAACCATAAGAAATGGAATAACTATATACCCATAATCTGGGAACCATCTATACTCAATGAGTGTAAAAACATATAGTTTAGCACCTTTAAACAACCAGGACATTCACTACAAAATATAGTATCAAGCATTCACCTCTAGAATCCATATTATTAGTCTGAGATCATTTCAAACCATGAAAATAGACATTATGAATTATTTATAAGGTAAAATAATATAATTTTCTTCCATAGACATCTCTATTACATATCATTTAATGATATCATCGGTTGGAAACTTTTCATACATCATCATATATTTTAATCACTAGTAGAAAGATAATGACATTATACTATTTTTGTTATTTTGAAAATTGGATAGTATTTGTATCATTGGTAAAGAGGATTTATTATTTATTCATCATAATGAAATAATTTTTCGAAAACCATGGTCATGTAGTGTTCTTCCTTTGACACACATAGTTTAGTTAGGGATTACAATATATGGGTTTTCTCATGATTTTATTAGTTTTTTCCATAACATAGTTATTTAAGAATTATAATAATAATATAAAATTTATATAAGTATTATTTTATATATAAAATAAACATATGGACACCCCACAATGAGATCTATTGAATTATATACTGATAATATCAATGTATGAATAACTAAACAATATGTATCAATCATATCCCCTTTATTGTTAACAATTAATAATTCAAAAATAACAATATAATAATAATCCATATCTTATGTATATAAAGAAAAAAACATACCAATTAATACCTCATGATATAATTAAATATTTATATCACATTTTCCTTATTAAAAATTCCAAAAAATCAAAACACTCAAAATTCATTTTGTGTGTGTTGGCAAGAAGTGACTTGGTAAAGATTATTAAAAATTATATTTAAATGACTATCTCTCCATTATTTATTTAGTTCATTATGTATTTTATTTTGATTTTATTTTTTATATTGAAATAATTAGTTGAATTTATTCATCAAGTGAACTAATATTTCAATCATGTTTGTAAAGAAGAATCAAGAAATTTTTTAGTTGACAAATAACATAGATTCATTTGAGTGTAGTCTAACTGTAATTACAAATTTAAAATGTTTTAATACCAATTATTCTCTTTAAATTACATGAAGACTTGTAATTTATCCAGCAGATAAATCATATATTTTAAAAATATTATATTTATATAATAGTTTGTTACTAATAGATACCTATTTAAATATAGAATCTTTATTTTGTTTTCATTACAATTAGTAATCGTGGACCTTAAAAATCTATATAACTATTATGAAGATTAATTATATTCTTATATTTGTTCTAGATACCCCTTTCACATCTCGGTAATTACCCTTACAAAATACTGGTTTCCCATACATAACTCTTAAGAATTTTCATTTGACGATAATGTGTTTATAAAAACCATTATGTAAGAACCCAGATCTTCTTTTCAGGTATGTGTTTTCTTTTATGGAGTTTTTGATAAAAATGGGTTTTCAGGAATTTTTTGAAGTACACGTTGTGTACATTCTTAGTACACGCTGGGTACTCCCTTGCCACTTGAAGCCATGTGTTGGACGTGTCTAGGCCACACACACAGTGTGAAGATGTGATGTGGAGGCTGCATAAAGCAGAGTACGGAAAAACAGATTACATGCTGTGTACCCTATAAGTACACACAGTGTAATTTTTTTTCATTAAATGCACTGGGGTCGCACCTGACGGATAGAACACACCCCTTCTTCATGTTCTTCATCCGAGAGCGACCTGTACGACCTCTATTCTTCTCCAGATTCCCGGGCATCCATCTAATCTCGGTTTCAGCGGCCGTTGATTGTGTTGGAACCACAACGATGAGTTAGTCTTTATCATAGAGCATTTTTTCCCAATTTCTCATATTTCTCAAGGTATCATGGGTTGATCGGTTTGGACATTTTCTCTGATCCTCAGCGTTCTAAGGAGAATCAATCATCGTGGTTCACGTGTATCTTTCTCCTAGAATCAAGGTAGGTGGTTTGTGCCTTTCCGTAAGATTTCTGTGAATATTTTGTGCAAATTCCACCAATACCCATGAACTGGGTATTGTGTGTTTCCTTTTTTTCCATTGATGTTTCTTGCCTTGCTGATATGCCTGTTTAGAGGTTATTTCTTGTGAATAGAGTAAATTGTATTGTCCTCTAGATGCTTTTCCATGCTTTTTTTCTTGTTCGTCATTTTCCAGTTTCCATGCCTAGTTTTAGGATAGTGTAACTGTTGAAATTTTATGTTTTTGTTCCTTAGAATTATAGCCAAGTAGTTCATGAGGTTTATTTAGGGTGATACGCACGCTATGAATGTTTATTTTACACAGGGCTATGAGAACCTAGTGTAGTGGACCATAGAGAGAATGGACGTAAGGGATTCTCCAGAGTGACATTAATTAAGATGCAAGACCACAGGGGGAATTGATGTTGAGTTATTCCTGAGAGAGTATGTAGTTCCTCGACACAGGCCATAGGGGTAATTGACGTTGAGTGCTTCCCCAGATAGCCTCTAGCACGATAAGAGAATATAGGGGAAATTGACGGTGAGTGATTCCTCAGAGAGTCTATTCCTTAGATGAACTGGAGGGGTGAGACTGTGTGTGCTTCCCAGTGGGTTTCTAGTACTTTTATGTTGAACCTTATGGGATAGACTATGAGAAAAACCCTGAGGTTACCTTTTTGTTCTAATTTCTTGATTGGCTATTTCTTGTTTGTATATTATATGCTAAAATATGTGGATTGTTACTACTGTGTATTATTCTATTTACTGCTTACTGTTACTGCTTATAGTACATTACATACCATATATTCACTGACTGTTAGGCACAGATCTTTGGATGGTTGCCTACTGGGGCCTTGTCTCACACCTTGTTTGGGCCATGCTTTTGGGACTAAGAAGATTATATTGTTGCAGATATATATAATGGAAAGTGCCCTTCTACTTTAGGTTCATGATTGTTGTGGAGCTGGACAGAATGCGACCAAGCCGAGGCTTGCGATGATGAGGAGTTGCTCATCTATTTTCCTTTTGTACTTTGGTTTAGTACTATTTCAGCATTGTGACTTGTTTGGCTATTTTCCTATAAATATACACATATCATGCATCATTGTTATATATGTGTGTTCCAGTTTACTTCCTTCAGTCTTCTGCTATTTATTTCTATATAGACTATTATTAATTCTGCTCTTGTGTGTTGTTTACGTTCACTATGTACTTTTCCAATAAGGGGATTGTTTCCTAACTATCACACCAAAGGACCTCGCTGCTAGTCAGCAGCCTCTTGCATTTGGGGAAATGCACTTGAGGCCATGTGACCAACAGTGTACGGGGAGCCTCTAGGTGGCTTCCGGAACTGGGAAGTTACAAAGTGGTATCAGAGGAGTTTTGTTTTCACTTGATTTACTGTCTGGATCCTTTAGGTAGGGATAGGACGGATTCAGTACATGGTATTATGCTATGCTCGGGAGTATCTAACCAGTGTACACAGAAAAGCCAATCTACCTCGCTTATTATGGTTTTACAGTTTTTCTATGTTACAATTGGTCTGATTTAACCTAGAGTAATTCAAATTCTTTGTGTTTTTATTGTTGTTAATATTTTGGTTCTATTTCTGTTGCAACCCAATGAGATGAGGTTACTCCATCTCATGCATTATATAGTTACTTGATAGAATTCAAATTCCATGCATTCTTTCCATGCCATCTAGGGTGAATTAGTAATTTCTTGTTGTTGTGATAGACTTTGTGTAGATTATTCATGCTGTTGTGATAGATGCTTGATAGAATCTCTGCAGTTTGATAGAAATGTTGTTTCTTTTGTACCTTTTGTAAATGAACGCCATTTTTTGGTTCTTGAGGTGTTATGGACCCTCTAAATATGGAAATAGATGAATCATTGACTTTTTTTTCGTTATTTATGACTGAATTGGATGACAAGATTTGATTTGTGGGGTGTATGGCCCCCCACGAATCGGTATTTGTCATCTTCAGGCTCGTTTTTCAATGTTTTTTAGGCTTCGGTGTTGTTTTAGAGCTACTACCTAGAAAAACCCAGAATACACGGCGTGTACTCTATATATACACCCCGTGTAGTTTTAAACCATGTCACTGACTGTGTGAGAAGAAACACGGGTTGTGAAAAACCTCTAGGAACATGCCTTGTATGGTAGTTACACGCTGTGTAGTAGTGAGTGTGTACCCGACCGTGTAACTAACAACAAGGTTCGGGGAAGCTCATGTCATACACGTCGTGATTTGTATGAACACACTGTGTATCCTTGTCCTCAGTACCTGATCGTGTCACAAACAACACAAGTCGGTGTTCTCTCCTCTTATACTCGCCGTGTTTGTTCGTACCACGCCGTGTAAGGGTCAGTTGTGTACTTGGATGTGTCACCAACAACACGGGTCGGGAAAAACCTTCATGTACATGTCGTGTTTGTTCGGAACATGCTGTGTTGTCTTAGCCATGTAGACAGTCGTGTAACTGACAACATGAGTCATGAATCCTTGTCTACTACATGCCATGTCCACTAGGAACGTGTCGTGTAGTCTCTATTTACGAAGACTATGTGGGTTTGCCATTCAAGGAGACATGGGCAGGGGAGTAGAGTTATGTACATGCCATGTAGGCTTTATACATGCCGTATAGTCATGTTTAGTAAATCTTGAGTGTTTCCTTATCATGTTCCCATTTTTTACTCCTTTGTTCACTGTCCTTGTTTTCCTAATCTAAGGTATGATTCTAATAATTCAGATCCATGCCTCCGAGACGTCCTCTGGTTGTTCCTCAGTTGTCAGGAAGTGATCAAATGCCAGAAATGGCTGATCAGGGAGTTCATACCGATCCTCCGATTGGGGCAGCCTTGGCACTAGCTGTTATACCAGTTGCAATCACTGATGTGCAGTTCAGGGAAGGTTTTATAAGGATTATGCAGACCATTCAGGGAGCACCACCTCATTCAACGTCTATGGCATACTTGACGTGTTTTTTTAGCATCATCATCCTCCAACTTTCTCGAGGGAAGGAGGATCGTAGGCCTCAAAGTCATGGCTGGAAGCCATGGGGACTATTTTTGATCATCTGGAGACACCTCCAGAGAGGTGGGTCAATCCCTCTACCTACATGCTCCGAGACTCCACCAAGAGGTGGTGGGATGTAATCTCCCAAGCAGGTCATCAACAGGTTATGGTTGTGGAGCAGTTCCAACGCGTGTTCTACGACTACTTCTATCCGGAGACCCTGAGTGCCGATTGAGCCCAGGAGTTCATGAGTCTAGAGCAGGGTACTCTCTCTGTCAAGGATTAGTTCTATCGTTTCACTGATCTGCAGCATTTCACACCCCTTTGGGATGGAAGTGGGGTGTTCTTGGAAAGGAAGTATGAGGATGGTCTCATGCGTGAAATCCGCTCGCAGGTGAATCTCTTCCTGTTGACTTCCATCACATCCATCGTCACCAGGCACTGATTGCAGAGTGCAATCTAAGAGACACCGGAAGTGCGAGCCAGAGCGGTTCTACTTCCAGATCTAGTGTTCTTCCAGTTGACAGCCGGAAGTGCTATAGAGAGACTACGCCTGGTGATCTGAGGAGGCTAGATACATCTTATGGTAGTAAGGTAGTATGATTCCAGTGTGGAAGGGCAGGGCACACGAGGCAGTAGTGCTAGGGAGACCCAGTGGAGTGCTGATCTTGCAGCAAGATGGTTCACCTTTAGCGTTTCCGCCAGGTTTTTTCACCAGTAGATGGTGATGTGGGTTCTTCCATGACTCCTCATTCAAGAGAATCACCACCAGTTTCTCACCAATTAAGAAACTGGAGTTTTTCTGGACAATCGGGCCGAGGTGGAGGTCAAGGATGTGGTAGTCAGTCACCAGTCCTTCAACATTAGCAGGGAGGATCAACTCATAGTGGACAGGCAGGGTCACAAGGCCGCAGGGTAGGACATACTTTTGCGGTGGAAGATACCAATCAGGAGCAGGATCCTAGAACTTCTACCGTTTGAGGTACGATTTTAGTAGCCTTAATTTTATCTTCAACTCTTTTCAGTACTGGTGCTATGTATAGATTTATCTCTGTTGCTGTTGTGGATAACCATGGGCTCTGTATCCTTTCTTCTGCAGACTTGTTGACACTAGAAACACCTTTAGGGATGAAGACATCTAGTGTAATTCAGTGTAAGGAGTGCCCTCTCGAGGTTTCAGGGTATCATTTTTTATGGGATCTATATGTCGTAGAGATGACAGACTATGATGTCAACTTCAGGGTGGACTGGTTGGTTCCCATCCAGGCAGTCGTCGATTTTTATCACCGCAGGGTGATTTTCATTTTACCAGAGGGTGAATCTTTTCTTCATTGAGGCGAATGGGATGTTCAGGCGAGTCGAGCAGGACTCAAGAATCATGGGATAGGAAGGGTTACGACCCAGATTGCTTGTCTTTATCTGGATGATCAAGGGACTTCAAAGTTAGACTTCCCTCCAGTCGTGGATCATTTCAGAGATGTCTTTCTAGAGGACTTTTCAGGTTTGCCTCCAGAGCATGAGGTAGACTTCTCTATCGAGCTCATTCCAAGAGCGGCACTGGTGTCCATTCCTCTCAATAGGATGGCTACACCTGAGTTGCAAGAGATCAAGTAGTAGTTAGAGGAATTGTAGGTGAATGTTTTCATCTGACTGAGTACTTCTCCTTGGGGTCCGCCTATCCAGTTTGTGAAGAAGGAAGATGATATCCGTAGGCTCTGTGTGGATTATTGGATGTTGAACCAGTTGATGGTCACGAACGGATATCCCTTTCCAAGTATTTATGATCTCTTTTATCAGCATCGAGGATCCCACATGTTCTCAATGATCGATTTGAGGTCCGACTATCATCAGTTGCACGTTAGAACATCAGATATACATCTGACAACCTTCAAATGAAGGTATGCTCTTTACGAGTATACAGTCATGCCTTTCGGTCTCATGAACGTGCCATCTGTTTTCTTGGAACTGATGAACTTAGTGTTCCATCCTTACATGGATTCCTTCGTTGTGGTCTTCGTGGATGATATCTTTGTGTACTCTCACACTCGACACGACCATGCTATCCATCTTGAGTTCATTCTGATTACCATGAGAGAGCATCAAATTTATGCTAAACTCTCAAAGTGCCACTTCTGGATGGATCAGACTCACTTCATGGGTCATGACATATCGGAGGTTGGTGTATCTTTAGACCCGGAGAAAGTGAGAGATGTAGTTTCCTAGGAGCATCCAAATAATGTATTTGAGGTACAGAGTTTCATAGGGCTGGCTGGATACTGTGGATGATTCATTCAAGACTTTTCAAGACTTGCAGCACCTTTGACTGGTCTGACCAAGAAGGGGGAGAAGTTCTTATGGTTAGATTCTTGTGATTCAGCTTTTAAGGAGTTGAAGGGAAGGTTGAAATCAGCATCGATACTAGTCATTCTAGAGCCAGACAAGATCTATACTGTTTATTGTGATGCTTCACCTATCGGGCTGGGTGTTGTGCTTATGCAGGGAGATGGAGTCATTGTGTACGTGTCTCGGCAGTTGAGGCCACATGAGTGGATCAACCCAATGCACAATATGGAGTTTGCAGTTGTTTTTCAGGCCTTATGTTGTTTGATAAGTTGCCTTCTAGGAGAGAAATTTGTGGTTTTAACCGACCACAGGTGCCTCAAGTGCATCTTCACTCAACATGATCTGAATCTGAGATAGAGCAGGTGGGTCGAGGAGCGTGCCTATACGTCGGGAAAGGGGAACGCGGTGGCAGATGCGTTGAGTAGGATAACTCAGATTCAGGAAGTTCAGGAGGCCAGTAGTGTGTGGAAGATTATGGATCTGTTCTTTGAGATGCATCTGGAGGTTCACGATAGAGAGGGACATACATACCTATCTTCTGTAGTTGTTACCTATATTCTTCTTGATCGGGTACGGATGAGGCAGCTATCAGACTCAGAAGGCTTAGTCCTACAAGAGAGTGTGTCAGGAGAGGACCCTCTTCTTGGATGGATGTTGGGAAAGGATGAGATCTAGCATTTCCAGGGACGCGTATGGGTTCCAGTAGACATACGCGAGGAGATGATGCTAGATTTTCCTTCCTCAGTTTGGGCAGTTCATCTTGGCGTCACCAAGATGTATCGGGATCTTCAGCACCAGTAATGGTGGCCAGGTATGAAAAGGGATGTTGCTGGTTTGGTCTTGCAGTGTTCTACTTTTCAGAAGGTGAAGGCAGAGCATCAACAAACATCATGCCTTTTATAGCAGTTACCCATTCCAGAGTGGAAGTGGAATAATGTCACGATGGACTTCGTAATCGGATTTCTGAGGTCGCCCTGAGGTAACGATGTTGTTTGGGTTGTCATCAATAGGCTTACGAATGTTTCTCACTTCTTACCGATCAAGGAAACCTTCAGTGTGGTTGATCTAGGATGAGTTTACATCCGAGAGATTGTACATCTGCATGGAGTTCCACACTCCATTGTTTCAGTGAGGGATGCGCTCTTTACGTCTCGGTTCTAGCATGGATATCAGAAGGCATTGGGTACACAGGTACTTTTATGTACAACATAACATCCCCAAACTGATGGCCAGTCTGAGCGTACGATCTAGGTGCTTGAGGATATGCATCGAACATTCATTCTAGAATTTGGTTGTTTTTGGGAGAAACATATCACGTCTGGTGCAGCTCTCCTACAACTACACTTTTCAGGTGACTATTCAAATAGCACCTTACGAGGCTTTTTACGGTAGGCCATTCCGATCACCCCTATACTGGATGTAGATAGGAGAGGTAGATTTACTGGGACCTCGACTTGTTAAGGAGACCTCATAGCAGATAGAGTTGATTTAGAAGATGATGGCTACAACCCTGCCTCGACAAAAGACTTATCCTGATTAGCAGAGACGACCTCTGGAGTTCGAGGTCGTGGATAAGGTTTTCCTGGGTGTCGCACCAAGGTTGGGACACAAAATAATTCGGAGATAGGGTAAGCTTTCACCATGGTACGTTGGGCCATTTGAGGTATTGGAGAGATTCAGGCTGGTTGTCTGTCAGTTTCAGTTACCTTAGAGGTACCGTCCCATGCACGAAGTCTTCCACATCTCTCAGCTCCGATGATACTTTTCAGACCCATCTCATGTCTTTCATCCTGAGAAGGTTGAGCTCGAATCTGATGCATCATTTGAGGAGAAGCCTATCTGGATTTTCGATCATAGTCCAAAGGTTCTCCATGGGCGGTCTTTTCCTCTAGCACAGATTCTATGGAAGAACTGACAGGTACAAGACAAGACATGGGAAAGGGAGGCTGATGTACGATCACAGTAGCCGGAGCAGTTTCGGGTTTCTTCTTCTCTGCCTCTTTAGGGATATTCGGGGATGAATTTATTTAAGGGGGGATGTTTGTAAGAACTCGGATCATATTTTCCGGTATGTCATTCCATTTCTGGAGTTTATGAGAAAAATGGGTTTCATGGAAAATTTTGAAGTACACGCCATGTACTTTTTGTGTACTCGTTGTGTACTCCCTATCCACTCAAAGCCGTGTGATGGCCGTGTACGGGCCACACACATAGTGTGTAGAGGCTATGTGGGGGCCTCTTAAAGCGGAGTACAGAAAAAAAAAGATTACACACCATGTACCCTCGAATTACACGACATATACTTTCATTTTTTTTATTAAACGCATCGGGGTCATGCCTGATGGATAGAACACACCCCTTCTTCAGGTTAATCATCTGAGAGCGACTTATATGGCCATGATTCCTCTCCGAATTCCCGATCTTTCATCTGATATCTGTTTCAGCCACCGTCAATTGCTTTGGAACCACACTGGAGACTTCTTCCATCTCCTAGAGCTTCATTTTCCAATTTCTCCTCTTTTTGAATGTATCGTGGGTTTAGCGTTTTTGAAATTTTCTCAGATACTCGTCATTCTAAGGAGAATCAATCATCGTGGTTCATGCATATCATAATCCTAGAATCAAGGTAGGTGGTTTGTGCCTTTCCAGAGGAAGTCTGTAAATATTTTGTGCAAATACCACCAATACCATTGAACGAGGTATTGTATGTTTCTTGTTTTTCCCTTGTTGTTTCTTGCCTTGCGGATATACCTATGTAGAGGTTATTGCATCTGAGTAGGGTAAATTGTATTGTTCTCTGGATGCTTTTCCATGCTTGTTTTCTTGTTCGGAGTTTGCCAGCTGCCACGCCTAGTTGTAGGATAGTAGAACTATTGAACTGTTATGCTGTTGTGCCATATAATGATATCCAAGTAGTTCATGCGGTTTACTTGGGGTGATATGCGTGTCGTGCATGTTTATTTTACCTAGGGCTCTGAGAACCTAGTGTAGTTGACCATAGATATAATGGACGTATGGGATTCTCCAGAGTGTCCTTAATTACAATGCGAGACCACAGGGGGAATTGATGTTGAGTGCTTCCTCAGAGAGTCTATAGTTCCTAGACGTGGGCCACATGGGGAATTGAAGTTGAGTGCTTCCCCAGAGAGCCTCAATCACGATATGAGAATATAGGGGGAATTGATAGTGAGTGATTCCTTGAAGTGTCTATTCCTTAGATTAACCAGAGGGGAGAGACTGTTGTGCTTCCGAGAGGGTTTCTAGTACTTGTAGGTTGAACCTTAGGGGTTAGACTGTGAGAACTAACCGGAGTTTACCTTTTTGTTCTACTTGCTTGAGAGGTTGTTTCTTGTTTGTAGATTATATGCTAGAAGCTTTTGATTGTTACTACTGTGTATTATTTTGTTTATTTCTTACTCTTACTGCTTATTGTACTTTACCTGCCATATATTCACTGAATGATAGGCACAAATCTCTGGGTGGTTTCCTACTGGGACCTTGTCTCACACCCTGTTTGGGCCACGCTTTTTGGCCCAAGAAGATTATATTATTGTAGTTATAGATAAGGGAAAGAGACCTTCTACATCAGGTTATTGATTTCTATGGATCTGGAGAGCATGGGACCAAGCCGAGGCTTGCAATGATGAGGAGTCACTCATCTGTTTTTCTTTTGTACTTTGGTTTAGTATTGTTTTAGCATTGTGACATGTTGGGTAGTTTTCCTAGACATATATACATATCATGCTTCATTGTTTTATATGTGTGATCTAGTTTACTTCTTTCAGTCTTCTGCAGTTTATTTCTATATGGACTATTATTACTTCCGCTGTTGTGTGTTATTTAAGTTCGCTGTGTACTTTTCCAATGAGGGCATAGTTTCCCCACTATCACAACCAAGGCCCTCGCTTCTAGTCAGCAGCCTCTAGAGTTTTGGGAAATTCTCTTGAGGCCATGTGACCAACCGGGTATGGGGCGCCTCTGGGTGGCCTCCAGAACCTGGATGTTAAACATTAAATCCCCCCTTATTAGTCATAAAAAAAATCATTTTTACAGTTTTAGAATAGTATAATGAGTCTTATTCTCTCTAATATGTTCCATATGACTACATATTTTATCATAAACTATATATGAAAACATTCTCATGCATCTAATATACATACGTATTATTTTCATTATCATATTTACAAAATATATATTTTTAGTTCTGCATATTTCTATTTTATCCAACCCCAAAAAATGGCCATGATCAAAAATTCATATGTATCTCCTCAAGTTTTTTTTTCAAAACCAAAACACATATAAATATATTATAAATTTTCATAAATGTAAAACATCACATAATACTCTAGTGGATGTAAAATATTATGGATGTTTAAGAAATTTATTATGTCTGAGTTAAATATTTAATATATATTTTCTAAACTCCCCTTCAATTCTATACAATGTAAAAACACTTCATAATAACTCCATATCATCATTAGTAATTAATAGTAAATTATCAAAAAAATATATAGTATAACTCATTTGAGTATCACAATAGAACATCCCTAACTCATCCTCATTTCTTCTCCAACCATTATCCATGTTTTTTTCATCCTATATAACACTACTCATTGTTTAAAATTTTAGGGATAAAACATTCATAACCAATATTTACAATTCCTATTCACAAAAAATAATTTTCTATTATTAAACATTCACCATGTAGCTCTTTAGTATTTAATTTAATCAAATAACATTAAATAAATTAATCACATGAATATAAAAGAAACTTCTTTGTTATCTCAGTTTTTCTATCCAATCATTATTCTATAGATTTCATCCATTTAATATTATTGAAGTTATAATCGTTTTTTATACAAATGATGAAAGTTCTAATTATCAGTTAAGATCGAATGTATTAATATTTTAACTGTTTTGTTTTGAAAAACTAAAATTTACAAATATTTAATTAAATTCCAAATTGTAATAAATTAAATATTATTTTTTTCATGTTGTAGTTTCTAAAATAAATAATAAAATTTCATTAAAATATTATTTTTAATTTTTTATTTATTAGTGTTTTTACAATTTTGGTGGAATTTACTTTAAATTATAAAAATATAGTAAGCCACGAAATTACCAATGGAAATCCCTTAAACCACATAATGGACATGATGGTGAACCCCATGGGAGATAAATCTAAAGGGACCAGTTCATGGATAAATGAGTGATGTTGAGTAGCTTCTTAGGGATAAAAAAACCATTTGGTAAGAATGGTTCCAGATAGGTGTGTATAGAGGTATTAGTGGGGGAGAGTGGGTTTGAAATTACCATATTATTTTTTTGGGGTTATAGGTGCTGACCTTTGTTCTAGAATAAAGTAAAAATTAGGTTTCCTTGCATAATATTCATTTGTTTCATCACTCTTCTTATTCAATGTTTGGGAAAAACTAATTTTAAACTACTCATCTTCTCGAATGATATACATACATTTCATGGTTCTATGGATCATATCTATACGACCCGTTCAATCTCTTCAAAGAAATAATTTTCAACCTATAGTGTCTTTATAAGTTGTCGATAAACCTGTGATCATATCTGGACAACCATTGGTGAAATATATGTCTTCCATGGAATAATCGAGACTATATAAACGTTACTTGATCTGGTGTTAAATTTCAAATAATCCTAAAAATTTTCTTTCAATTATAGCATACATGCTAAATGTAATATGAAGAAGAAAATACAGTCTGAATTATTTTTTTACAGAAGAGTTCATAATTATTACCACACCTTAAATGAATTCTCCATTCAACTGTAGAAAAAATATTCATCTATTCCCACCGACTCTAGAGAAGAAACATTACCTGATGGAAATAGTGAGCTCTCCCACATTAACAATAGAACCTTTAGTCTCCATTGATGAGATCTATAATGGTATTTCCCCCAATGTCCTTTATTTTTAGTATCTCCATTATTTTTAAATAAATTTAAAGATCATGGATGTAAGGGAAGATCATTCCTAGGCGGTAGAACAATACCATATTAGATAGTTTAAATCTAATTGGAATGTTATGTTATCTCTACTTGATTACTTTATAGCATCACATATTGTTTATTGATGGATAATCATGGTATTCTTTTTCTTATTCAATAATTTTTTTTCCCAAAAAATAGACCATAGATCACATAATATAAGATCATTTAACAATATAATTCCCGTGGAAAAAACACCATGCTACCATATAGTATGATATTATCACCCACTACTAGTTGATTTAATTTTATAAGAAATTTTTGTCTATTTATTTTATATCTTCTGAAATATATATTTTAATTTATATTTTTTAGATTTTTTATAAAATGAATATTTCAGTTTGAGGACAAATTTTTAGTATAATTATATACCCATAAAATTTGCAGTTTCATCATTACGATGCTTTGATTAATAAAACATTAAATATTTTTTATTATCAGAATTTTATTCATTTTATTATCATTAATTTATAAATTTATATTATCTATGAATATTTATTGATCATTAATGATGTTTTGTTTTATTATTTCATGAATTTCTAAATGAGTATTAAACCTATTTAATTTAAGCATGATATTTCAAAAAAATTATAATTTTTTTTATTTACTAACACCCTGTATGAATAAATTAGATGAAATGGTTTTCTCTAAATATTTTTAGTTTAGTGATGTTGGATTAGTATATTAGTGATGAAATCATGGGACAAAACAACATCATATTATTTATTCTACATAACACTGACAACTGATTGGAAATAGAGAAATATTTTTTTTCATTAAATTAATAATCTTATATGAATTATTTTTCAATTTTAAGATTATGAAGTAACATATACATCCAAATCCATACTATTGATTTCATCATGACCATATATGTTTACCATATTCTTTAGTTTCTCTTTCTTCTTATATTGTTGATATTTTATTCAACATTAAAATGTCTTCTATAATTTATTTATAATCTATTTCTGTTAGTTAATAATTTCTTAATCAAAATTGGGGAAATATATTTGTTCATTATACCACATATATTGGTGTTTTTGGGTGTGACTCATAAAAGAATTTGGCCCATACTAAGTTAAAGCTCATGTACAATGTCTGGGTTAAGCTTTTGAGTAATATAAAAAGTATTTTTAGTAACAATCTATCACACCAATAAAAATGAAGTCATAATATTTGTTACCGACATTATCCTAAAGTGGGAAAGGATTATGAATGTAGTAAGATATTTTTTATCTATTAAACAATAAAAAATAGTTTTTTATTTCCTTTTATTACTATTGTACTTATTTACCTAAACAAATCACAAACTAAAGAACCATTAATTAATATACTCAATGTGTTTTTTATTAAAATTTTAAATAAATATTCACCCCCTTTTGTCATTATTTCAATCAATTATTATCCAGTAATTATTATAAGATCATATTCACTAATTCGATAGCATTATTATTGTTTATTTTTAAATCTTTACTCATATGACCACCATAGAACTAAAAGATTATGTAAAAAATGAAAAATTTATTAACTATGGTAAATTTTATTTCATAATTGGGATGGATTAAACAAAACCAAAATTTTTTATGGATGTGACATTGGTTATTGGAATGACTAATTGATATGATAATTCAAATATTTATTTTTAGAACATTGGACTTTGACATATAATCCATTTTTACTCCCAAATGATGGACCATGGGAATCTATAGGTGATGATATGGTTAAGTATTTGATGAATTTTTAATGTTTAGGATATTAGATTCAATGATATAAGTTGGAGCCTCTATAGCCATATTTTATTTTGTTAGACAACCACTGAAATTTTGATAATACATCAAGTCACTCACTATGGGATTGAAATTCAAAAAAGAACTATGCTAGGGATTATCCATGAAAAATAAGATGGAATCAATATAAGAGATGAAGAGATTGTAAACTGGATATTCTCCTAGTTCAATAGTATTTGAATTGATATGAGTTATCTTTTTGATGTAATGAAAAATACATATCATGTTGACAGAATAAAATAAAATCTGTCAAAAATATGTAATGAAATGAATGAAACCATTAATGAGAGTAATAATTGTAAGGAGTATACCATTGTTAAACTAATATGATCTTTTATATATTGTGGGTAAACATTTAATAGCTTTTTTATAAGGTGTATAAAAAGATAAAAGTTATATCTTTTTAAAAAAATTATTTAAATAAATAATAATTCTATGATTGAGCTTTAGGAATTTCATATATTGATGACTCACCATAGAAATATGTTTTTTGTATCATGAAAAATATCATTGTAATTGGATGTCAAGAATAGTATTGAAAACGTATTACAATAATTTTAATCCTAACATAAATGATCATGTTTTAGAATTAAAATGTGATGTGTGTAAGAAAAAAGGACACAAAAGAAAAAATTATACCAAACTTGAACATCCAAATATTGAATAAAACAATTTAATAAAGGAAAATAATTATTGGTTTGGGATTTCATATTTTTCATGTATTTTTGACTCATATGGAGGTTCTGAAAGTGAATGTGACACATGGAAGCATTATTTGATGAGTATAAATTGTGAGATAAAGGATTAACTTTTCAACAAATTTAATACTTTAAATAATTTTAATCATAATTCTATTAATAAATATGAACATAACACTATCTCTGAATTATTTTCACAATCCCATTATTTTATTTCAATAGTTAGAAAAATGGTTATAGTAAATAATATATTGAAGAAAAATGGATTCCTAATTATTTAGAATTATAATGAAATAAAAATAAGAATAATGATTTTTATTAATAAATGAAAAAATGAAAATGGAATGTGAAAAAATGAAAATTTCTATTTCCTAGAACAATAAATCTATAGATATTTACGATTCCACATTATTAAAATTAAAATAGGAATTTTTTATTAATTTTATTATAGTAGTAAATTATAAATATCCTAAAACAATAGTTAATTCAATTTTAAAATACATATCTAATGAGGATAATGAATATGAGAAACTCTTGTAAGAAAATATTAAAATGTGAAACATATATATGGACCTAGTAAGGAAATTTTTTAAGAGAATATTTTACAAGAAAATATTTTTTATATGGGATCTAATATATATTTATGAATATTTACAAACACTTATTATATTAAAGGAATAACAAGATAATATAACTTCATTGATGAACCTTATATGATATAATAATTTTTATTTTATAACTATTTTTCACCACTTATGGATAATAATAGCTTTGTAAGAGTACAAAAGGAATAATTTAAACTATTACACATTTCAACTGTTGAAAGAAATATAATGATGATAATAAATTCTAACTAAGGATTACAAAACCATTTTCGAAATCATGAACTATCCTTTATTTATATATATTCAAAACAACCAACTAATAATTACTTTATATCTATATGGATTCTGAAATACATTTCTACTAATTTAGTTAGGCCAATGATAGCATGGGTAAAAAATTATTATTCATGATTGATTTATTTTAGTAATATTTCATAGATGTAACAAAGACTCATGTTAATTAGACATTAGTTCTTATAGGATCTTGATAGTATATTTTTCTAAATATATTTCTTTTAATTCATGTGATAGAAGCTTAGTCATATTTGGAATAAAATCTAAAGGATGTATGGAATGCATTGGTGTAGTTTGTTTTCATAAAAAAAATTTATTTAAAAATTATTTCTGGTATATGGTTTAAAAAATAATATAATAAGTATATAATTGATTTTTTGGACAAAAAAATTTTAATTTTTGAAAATGATAAATGTGATTTTTGAGAAATAATTTTATTTTGTTATCTGTGAATAAACATGATAATGAATATATTATTGATTTATCTGGTCTAACAAAAAAAGGGTTATTTTTTTAAATTAGTTACAAGACAACAAAACACCTTACCATAGGAGTCTTTGGAATTCAAGAACTAAAATTTTTCATAAAATATATAATCATTAACATGACTTTCAATTTCATAGGTTTCATATAAGTAAATATTTTATGTCTTAATCTTATTAAAAGTGTAAATAGAGAATATAAAAATTATAACATGTAAAAAAAGTTTGTACAATTATATATCTATAATTGTTAAATATTTAATTATTTGTACCTATAAAACATGTCAGTTTTAGTGGTAGGAAATCATTTTTTTAATTGTAGATTATTAATGTATGTTTATATTGATTTATTTCTTAACTCATTAATATGAAACCAAATCTAAATTCTAGGATATCTATAATCATATTAATAACATCAAAAATCAATTTAAATATTCAATGAGAAATGATATAGGTGGTAATTTCATTAACCTATAATTTTATAAATATCATTGAATAAATTAATAGAATCATTATTTTTATATCCTAGTGTGCCACAAAAAATTTGTTTCTTTGAACAAATGGATATAACTATGAAAGCAATTTCTAAATCAATGCATATAAAATTTATCGTGAATATATAATTTTATGAATAGGTGTTAAATACAAATATTCCTGAAGAAAATATAATATCTATTATACATTTTTTAAATAATTTTCCTTTATGGACCGTTTAAATTGATTAATGGTATTATTGGTTATTTTATGGTATATGGTTACATATTATTTATCTAAAATAAATAAAATTGGAAAATTTTGATTTTTCAAAGTTATAATGTAATATATTTCCTATATTACAATTCAATAAATGAAATCATATTTATAAGTAAGAGGACATATATTTTTGAAGAGTATCTAAATTTTATGTTTAATTAATATATAAATAAAAAGAAATATTTTTATTTAAACAAAATGATGAATAATTTTTGGAATTTATTTTTAGTGGAGAATAGGACTGAGAAAATTGTAATGAGATTGTGTTTGGGGGCATATATCCTTTCAAAATTATCCTATATTTCGAGAAAAATAAATATCATCTAATTGTACATCTAATTATTATGTTATGAATTTGTAAATAAACATGATAATTTTAATTAATTTTCTATGAAAATTATGATTTTGTTGATTCTTTTTTTCTATTATATTTTATAATGAGTTAATGGATTTAAATAGGATAATTTATATTCATGATCAATTAAATCAATTTGAAATAAATTATGTGTATAATTTATTATATTTTTCAATTGATAATCCATTACTATGAAAATATAGAATTTTAATAATAAGAAAAATGAATTTTGATATATATTTAATTATATTCAATACTAATTACCCATGGTTATTCATTGGAAGAGGTAATAGAAATTAAATATTTGATTTCTAAGTTTTTAGAATGGATGAAATGAAAATTATTTTAAACCATTACATGATTTGAATCTATAAACTAATTATGAATATATGTTAACAAACATTTTTAATAGAATACTTTATTAGAATATTTTTTTTAGGAAACCCATTTATTTGAAAATTATAAATTAAAAAATCAGGTTATTATATAAAATATAAAATTATATGGAAATTTTTAATCTCCTAGAACCTAATATGAAAGTATAATTAATATTCTAAAAGAATAATTAAATATTTATGGTAAATTAAAAAAAACCTTGTTTATAAATTGAGTATCAAATGATATACTAATCAAAAAAATTTATGTCGATGATATATGTTTTTGATCATAAAATTATTTATTGTGTAATGTATTTATATACTAACAACAAGTGATTTTGACATTGAAAAAAATGGGAGAGATTATATTTTTTCTTTTTTTAGAACTTAATTCAATAGAAGAAGATATTTTCATCAATAAATCTATGAATTATAAAAAACATTTTAAATGTTTTATACGTGGTTATATTAAGTCTATGGTAACCCAAATGACTATTAATTCCAAACATGACATAGATGATTTTGGACTGTCAGTTGATAACAAACAATATAGAGGCTTGATAGGTATATCATTTTATGTTAGTACATCTGGACGGGAGAATATTCTGGAAATCATTATCTGTGATAGATTTCACTACGACCCTATGGAATGTCATATTTATATTTTAGGATAGAAATTAAATGTATTATGTTAAATTTTTTCACTAGTTTAGTTTATTTGGATTTGAAATAATTTTATTTATTATCATATAATGATTTTGTCTTTGGTAGTTGTAGTCATGAGATCTAAAATCCAATCAATTCTCATTTATTTTCATAGTCAATTTTATATTTAATTGATTTCTCATTTAAAAGTATTAGTGGTACATTATACTACTAAGGATGATTATATTCTTGGTTGCCATTGTTTTTCAAAAATTATATATATATATAAATTATTTTAATATTTTATTTATATTATTCTATGATTATTCAAGTAAATATTTAATTTCTAAAACCCCTATACAAAATACTTTTATATAAAATCAAAATTTTATATTTCATTTTCAATATGAATATATTGATAAATTGGGAAATTGTTAATAAAATTTACAACTCAAGAAATTCATAATCCATTTTTAAAAAAGATTTCCTCTTCAAAATAATTTTTTTTATTTCATCTACGTGTGGTTGAAGTATAATATTTTGGTTCACTATAATTACTTATTTTATAGAACTTCACTTTTTATGAGTTTTTACAAGTGTGAAGAAACTAAATATTATTTTTATGTAACAATTTCTACATTATTTTTTTATATTCTCTATACTATGTAAAATGGTGAATTCTATGAAGACATAATTTTAATTAAATTTTTCAAATATTAAAAAATAGTTGGGAACGCTTTTAAAATAATAACAATGGGTCAAATTTTTATCGTAAAATGGGAAATTTTTAAGTGTTTAATCCAATATAATATAATATAATAGTTTTTTTATTAACATGAGTTTCCAAACATTTAATTAAATTCATCATTGTTTAAATATCATTCTTTATTAAATGTTTTGTTTTTTAAAATGAATAATCATAACGTTGTGAAATATTTTTTGTATGTTTATTTTATTTTATTTTGCAAACTATATTGATGGATTTTGGTTTAAATAAAAAATATTTTCAATCATGATAACCCTTAGGGATATCCCAAAATCATTTTCAGAGACCCAAGGATGAACCCCATGGGGGACTCAAACTAAGGGACCCCACCAAGGAGAAATGAGTGATGCTTATAATGTGAAAAGGGGTGGTGTATAAAATTCACCATGCCTGGATCCTATATGGTGCATATTTTGGAACACATGGGAGTGAGTGGTTCCTCTTTTTCCATATGTGTGTGTATGTTTATAGAGATCTATAAATGGTGTCAGCATAAATTAATAATTGGATAACACTTGATTGATATTGTATTTCTCATCTATTTGATTGTTTTATTTGGGAAAGAAACAGATGACACATTATTCATCCTACTTAATGTTATAAAGATATTTCATAGACTATTGGATTATATCCTTTTGATCTATTAAATTGCCTCTAAAAGAAAATTTATTTCCATTAGGGTCATTATATGGTTTTTGTTCACCAATGATCACATATAGGCACACATTGAATAATAATGATGATTCCATGGATTAATTGAGCCACTATGATCAATCCATTCATGTGAGTTTGATTCGAAATAATCATAAAATCATGCATAAAACTGTGTATTTCCTGATATAAGTAATATAAAAAATATGATAGATAAAAGAAATTTTTTTTCACAATATCATACAACTGGTAGCTCTTCTTAAATAGAGGGTTTGTAAAATATTAGCAGAAATACAATATTTTCCTTCCTCTTCTAGGAAAAAAATTTATATGACTGCATTATTTTTCTATTTCATAATGACAGTATCAATACTAATTTCAAAGGATAGTAAAATCAATGATAGTTCCACCCATCCATCATTTTTTATGGTAGCTCCATGATTCAAAATAAGAATGGTAAATATTTCCAGGAATTGTAGATTTTATAGGATGGTAGAATTATCCCACCATTTAGGATTTATACCTATCGATATAGTGGGTATTTCCCCTTGAGAGGTTCATAGATGAATCTACTATTCCATGATATAAAGTAATAGGTTGTTATTTCCTTTACATGATTAAAGATCTACTACAACTGATGGTATGAAACATTATTCTAAATCACTAGTGAATGTAGATCTTGTGAAATTATAATTTTAGAGGTAAACAAATTGTGCTACTTAAATTTTTATTATTTCATATACTACTAATTAAAAAATTAGTTCTTCATACAAGTGTTCAAGGAATAAAATTACCTCTTATGCATTCTTCAACATTGCATCGATAACTGACAGAAAAAATAATAATTCTTATTATAGATTCAATCGTGAAACATACATGAAATTTTATTCATTACCATAATCATGGAGCAAATTATATTTTCATCTCCATAATAATAAAAGAGAAAAGATCATCAAACATCATCAACTTCGAAATTTAATCATTCTAATAGTTATCATTGGTTTTTTCTTTTTCATGTTATCTTTTCCAATAAATTGTTAATAATACGATCATATTGTTATATTATTAGCCAATCCAAAGAAGGAATTTATATTTGGCTATTTTATGCCCAAATAGTATGTTTTTGGTTGTTATTCCCTAACAAAAGTTAGGTCTAGACTATTTTAATACTCTTATAAAAATTAGAGGTTGACCCTCCGAAAAATGTAAGAGGAATATTATATTATAGGTTAGAACACCTCCAAAAGAGAGTTATTAATAGTGGGTACCAATATTCTCATAGAATAGTGAGTGTTGATGAGTCTATTATGAAATTGGTGATCTAAACTAACCTAAAAGACTGATTTCCCTCATTTAATTATTTCAAAAATTCATTACCTGAAAACATCACTCACTACAAATTCATTATTAAATAAAATCTAAATCCATTTTTTAAAATTTTTAATTGAATATTCACCCCAAATATGGTAATTATTTACATTATTTATAATCCAAAACTCTATTCAGCTTATTATACACTGATTAAATAGTATTTTCTAATAAAAAATATCATTAATTCTTTAATCAATTTTCACTCAACGAATTAATCTTAAATATAAAAACATAACTCTCAAAAAATTCATTCCAAAAATATTTTTGGGAAATCTAAAATATATACATAATTTAATTATTAATAGAAATTAACAACATGAATTATTTTTGTTCAATGATAAAAAAATAAAACAAACCCCATTCAAGATAAGTAAATATGAATATTAAATATCATTAGACTGAAGAATTAATGATTGTGTGTCAATCCATTTCAACAAAAACCTTCAATTTTTTCATAATATATTTTATAATGAATCTATGTATATTTAGAGTAAAATTTAAATATCAATTCTAAATACATTGAGAATAATTTAATGAAATTATTTATAGGTAATTCCCCCAATTGTTAGACTATAATTTTTCATTTTTCTCATTTTGTGTTTTTTCCAAATATATGTTTTTTAATTAAAATAACTACATTTATACATAAAAAATTTCTATTTTTTTGGAAAAGTTATTTTATTTTCATTATGATATACCCATTATGGACTAAATTATTTACTCCCTGATACATATTGCTTATATAAAATATTCTTAATAAAATATAAATCGTCAAATTATTTTCATAGATATATATATATCATTATAAAAAATCTATGTTTTCATTAATACTTTTTATTATATTTACCATCATTAATTTATTGAGGGATATGTAGGTATTTATAATAATATAGAAAAGGATATAAGTTCGTATCTATAACTCTATGACTATATACATGATTAAATTATATAGTCTCTATTTTCATTCAATGAGGTCTTATTTTATTACATTTCAGGAATCATATAATTTATTCACTTTACATTTCATATAATCTATGAATAACCTATTTGGGAGCCACATTTTTATCTCATATTATGAATCCATGATAATTAAATGTGTGTTAATATATAATTTTTATCTATTTTTATTCAATCATGTTGAGTTGTTGATGTTTATATTTGAATTAATAGATAATGGATTGTTTTAGTGGTAAAAAAGGTAATATGAAATTAAATTTATTATGGAATCAGATTCCATGATATGTTGAATATTACGTGTCATATATGGTTTGATAGTGATGTAGAAGGGGAACTGTATGGTGGGGGCCAATTATGATTGTTTGGGTTTTTTTCTCATAGGTATGATATTGTGTATTGGTTGATGTGTAAAGGCATGGAAGAATTTGTTGGGCTAGTTATTAATAATTTATACATTTTCATCCATGGAATATTTTTGGAATATAATTTACACATAATTACTTGGAGACTATCAGGGGGTATTGAAAAATAAATTATGTTTCCTTTGAATAGTTTATAGTATATATCTATTTAATATTTTTTGGATTTAGGAATTTAAATTTACCATGAACCATTATAGTATAACCACCTTATTTCCACTATATTTATTTTTAATATGGTACTCATTTGGAAATGACCCTATGTGTTTCCATGTGGGGTATGTCTTACATAATTTCTTATATATTCATGAGGCCCTAATAACCCTACTATTTAACATATTTTTCTTATAAACCAAGTTTTAATTAGGGTAATAGTTATAAGAACCATCAGAAAAAAAATCTTCATCCAAAACAAAAAAGGAAAAATTCGTAGTGATTTTAAGTAAGTTACACTACTATTGTGTGTGGTTTAATTCCCTTCTTCTTGGGATTTATCTGTATAATTAATTTGGGTAGGGGTTATAGTCCTATACAATAGATAATGATTTCATTTATGGTTTTAGACTAGTGGAGGGAAATTTGATTTTTGTTTCCATAATATCTTCTGTTAAATAATGACATATCGAACACCTTTTCTTTAATCTTATTCACTAACTCAAGAAACATTATTTCTAGGTATTATTATTGGGGAATTTTCTTGTAAGGATAATTCTGAGTGGGGATTCATGTATTTTTAGTTCCATCATGCATGTTTGAAAAATCCCAACATAATATTGGTCCATTTTATTTTTTAATGGATGGATTTTATGTTATTTTTAGATGTGCATTGAGATCCATGCTTTATGTAAATTTCATGAGGTTCTATATTTGTCTATTTGAGAACCCTCCATGATATGAATAATTTATCTTTCTATGATAGGACATTACATTTGATATTATGCATCCTATGGAAGTTTTATTTTGTATGAAGATGGATGGGTTGCTTCAATTTTTTTTAAAGACCACATTTAGGGGTGGAATGGTTATTTCGAAAAATTCCAAGGATATGACATACTAGGATTCACTATATAGATATCAAGTTCATGATAAAATGAAAGGGATATAAAACAAATTGTGTTTAATTTTATCAAAAAGGTTAAAATTTTGAAATGAGATAATGTCTGTGTAGGCATTATTGTGATCCAATTCAGCATGTTTGTTAGGTGGAAATACCAACATGTGATGGAAGATGGCCACTATTGAGTGGATTCTATAGTGTTCCTTAATGTTATAATACATCCATATGTTTCACCGGTGTAGGGTGATGAGCTGATGTATTAAACATATGGAATAAATCAAGATGCATGGTTACTAAAATTGAATTCCATATAAACATCATGCCAACGCTCATGGGGTCAGAGTTAGTGAAAACATGGATAGAACATGATAACCAAAGACTTTTGTTGCCAATGTTTCACTTATAAATTATTTTCATGTTTTGGAATACATTATATACATTTATAAACATTTTTAATGATTCATTTGTGATTTAATACAATTATTTTTACACAAACACTGCACATATATGTGGATTAAATATAGAGTTAATGATATGTGATTATAGGAAGAGAAATGGCATACTGATATGATGTTGGGGAGGTGGTTCTTTGTTTTCAGAGTTGGTATAAATATAGTTTTAAGAGTTTTTTCTACATGCCCTATTTTATTTTCAATTTCCCTTCTTATATATTGTTTTAACCTACCATACATGGGGTCATTGGGAATTACTTGTCTGTCTCTGGATTACATGAATTTTCATTTATTAAATATGTGTTTTTATATATTTTAATCATTCAATTTTATTCTGATAAACTTTTTAAGATTTTATTTGGATGAATGTATTATGATATAAGGGAATATTCTATTAACAACACTATTGAAACTCTTGATACTCATTGGAAAAATCATTTCTATGGGAGGAACAAATTTGGAAATGCATCTCTCCATACAAGACATGTTGATTTAGGTAAACGTGTAACAAATTTATTTAATGGTTTTTTTTATAATTTTTTTTTATATTGAATATGTTTGGGGATATATATATATATATATGATCTTATTTTCTATAGAAATCTTGGGGTGGTGTCATTTAGTAGCATGTAAATAAATTATATGACATACCATTAAGTTTCTAGGGACTAGACAATAGTTAAGGTTGTTGATTTATGGTTTCATGAAATTTTTTATTATTTGGTTACAATTTATGGTATTTAGATCCATTAATGAATCACGAATAAGAACACTAGAACAAATTATATATATCCACATTTCTTTAAATTAATGATGGGTCAGTTAATTAAATGTCATGATATGTTCTTTTATGAAAAATAGTTTTAAAATTTTGTACTATCTCATAAATTATTTATATTATATTATATATATATATATATATTAATAAGAAAAAATTATAGGTAACAAGAACATGGTTTTATTCCTGGTTTCTTCTAAGAGGAAATACCTTATCATTGTATTTATTATCCTTGTATAATATATACTTTATATATCCCATATGTGTGATGATAAAATTATTAGTCTACTATCTAAAGTAAACTCTCATATGAGTTATAGAATTTCATTTTTCATTGTAGGCAGTTACACCTCTAATATGTTTGATGAAATATCCTATACAAGTATGTAGGAATGATCATGTTATGGATAATTCAATTATTACACCAACATATATAAAATGATATATTGTTAATCTATATCTTATGACATCTCTAGTGGTTATGGTGCTATAACTACTCAACTCTAGAGTATTTTTTCATTGTACTATTATAAGTTAGAGGGACATAGATGACCATGTTCTATTATGGAAAATAAAATAAATACCATAATGCAATTTCCATCTAAGCAATTGGAGTACAACCAAATGATGATGACTAGATTAATGTCAACTATGATATCTAAAATCATGTTGAAACACTAGAGGACCTATGTTTCTAGACAAATAAATTTTTTCTTCAAGTACCACTTAAGAGATGTTAGGTTTTCAAGAAGCAGGTCTTTATGAATTATAGAATTATAGGAGATACATTCCAAGATCTTTTTATCGACTATTTCATCATAAATGGGTTGAATCTGGATTCCACATACCTGTTTATTAAACAAAGGAATTGGATAATGTCATTATCAATATACTAGGTTTATTTTATGTGGATTCTTAAATTATAACCACATTTTATCAATAATGATTTATATGACTCTAAATTATTTTTTATTTACCATTATATGTATTGGAGGAAACCATTTGGGAAATCTTTAAATTCAATATTTCCTTAATTAATTTTAAATGCCTCTCCAATTTTGAAGGGTATAGAGATGTACTGACTATTAGGTCTTCATTCAGTATCCTTTAAACTGAATATTGTATTCCCTACTAAGGATATTTGTATCTATACTAATATTGGGAAGGTAAAGGTAGAGGAGAAACACAATGATTGATGTAGGAAAAGGGAACATAGATTATTTTATATATATCCCTTTAGGCGAGATGATTCCATCTTGTGTGTTTTATATAGGTAGAGATGGAACCCTAGAATGAAATTAATGTAATATCTGGTGGAGTGTCCTGGATGTGGAAGGTTAGGATACCTTCAGTGTTATTGTTTGAGGGACTCATCTATGAGTTCTATGGGTTCAGTCTAGAATTGGGGGGAGGACCTATGTAGAGTTTGCATACACCTCAGACATATGCGACCCAGGAGAGTAATGCACCTCATACATATGCTTATTTATATTATTTTTGAAAAATTTAGGCATTAATCCAAGTCGTAGATAATATAGGATATGAACTATAATGTTTTCAAGTTACTTTCTTGGTAAAATCTTGTATATCATTTTCCTTTTTCTAAACATGATTTTTTTATTAATTTATATTTTATAATACTATTATTGGAAATGACATGGAATCCAGGTTATATATTGAGTTCTTACATTTTTTCATTACCTTTTAAAAGATGGTGTATTTTCTATAATTATTTTTAAAAATCATATTGTGGTAGATATCTGTTTAAAATTATTGTAGATTAATGTATTTGAAAAAAGGTTTCTTTGGGATTTTCAACATAAACTAGATAACTAGTTTCTGAGCACACATCTACTAAAATAAGAGATGATATTTTTTTTACTATTCCTGAGGTAGATATGTTTTTTATTGATAAATGTTATGAGGGATTTTTGATAAACTGGGTTTTTGAATAGTGATTTTTAATTTTTTATAGAACAACAAGATGGGATGGTTCATAGAAAAAAATATGTTGTATCTCCCTCCCGATTTCCACTTTAACTGGACCACAGAAAAATTTTATTCAAGATGATTTATCAATAATTCCTACTTCAATATTAATTTTTTTATATAAATATCATCCATAAAAAATTACATGAATCTAAAATTTTATATAACATTGTGTTGTCTAGTTTGAAGGGACACACGGTGGAATTTGAGGATTTGTAGTTTAATACATATATCATACCAAGTATATCTCTACATGGTTCTAGAATATTGTAATAAAAAACTCAGATGGTAAAATTTGATCATGTTTAGAATACTAGAAGGTACAATTGGCGGCCATAAAAAATAGATAACTATGTTGGTGATCAATGACATATTAAATATATTATTGGGATCTTAGTAGTTATCTAATGCTGATTAATGTTTTTTCTATAACTATATTTTTATTATATATGATTACAATTTTAAGATATAAATGACGATCACATAAAAAACATAGTAGCCTCATTTCAATCCTTTTGGGGATAAAAATACTATAGTTATCTTAACAAAAATGACCAAATGGATATTCGTTCCACATCGTGACTCCTTAATTATGATTTTTTTGATGAAATTCTTATTTACACATAGTCCTCTTAAATGAACACATGAATCTATGAGATATTTTTAAGTAGGCATCCGTCACATAATATCTAAAATATTCTCAGAATGTGTCACATAAAAAATCATGAGTTATTTTTTCAACATAATGTGATAGCTCATTAAGGAATTCCTAAAGACATAAATAGGGAAGAGTATGTGATGTCTTATACAGACCCAAGAAATGTGTTCGAGATTAAGATATTCATTTTTAGAAGTTATTATAGATAGATCATACAACAATTTTCCCTCTATAAAAACACCATTGATTGGGGTTACCATGAAAGGGGTTTTATTTGAATGGATTGATCAGCATGGATGGATATTATTAATGATTAAAAGGATATTGATTGAAAATTAAATCCGAATATTTCTTGAAGAAATGAATTTATAAATTTTAAACTCTAATGTATCATGTGTTGCATGAGGATTTATATAGATTTAGATTGATTGGGATGGGGCTTAAGGATCTGTATTGATATGGGCATGAGTGGAATTACTCTATACATGACATGGAATTGGAAACTATGACACATGATTGTATGTTTTGAATATTTATATATAAATAATGTGAAATTAATATTCATCTAAAACATTTTCTTCAATTATATATTATATCATCAATAGTTGACTCTTGGGAAGAGAATTTTGGTAGATTATTAATAAAAATGTTTCTGAGATATATTTTTCTCTTTGAAAATGTAATATTATTATAGATGTTATTTGTAATAAAAGTTTAGAACATGTATAAAAACCAACAATGGGTTGGAAATTTATGGGAATTTTGGTTGACTTATTCTTGAACACATTTAAAATATATGTGGCAGTTTCTTTTTCTCACACGGTTATCATTTTTAAATTGGTAGACAATGTAATTGACATCATGGTGTTAGATTATATGTTCAAAGTGATGCAGGAACACATGGGATAAATTTACTATATTTTTGGAATATTGATGGATAGTGATGATGTGATCTTTATTCATGGATGAGTTGTGGTTCCTTCCTCCTTGGGAGGAGAGATGAAAACGATCCCGTATTCAATTCATTGGGATGTGATCCTATGTTTTATGATGTTGTTCTAGGAAATTCGGTGACACATAGGGTGTTTGGGAATGATTATACATGGAAGAAGTTTTGTAATTCATTTACATACATGTTAGAGGATTATGTTAGAGAACCATAAACAATGAGGATTATTTAAACCACTTATCATGCATATGTGGAAGTGGTTTTATGTAATATTGGAAATTATAATGGGTTATTGTAGGATGATGAGAAGTTAGGATGATGCTTGGGTGATATTTAATCATATAAAAAACATTGAATATTTACTAATGATCAGGTAAATATTATTAAAAGATGAGTCGATAATGATTTTTATCTAGGATATTAAATGGATTCATGGAGTTCATTCCAATATAGTATCTGATATAGTGGCTTGTTTCATATTTCCATTTTGGAAACGATCCACAAAATAATTTAGGAGTGGGGTAATATTGAATATGAAATATCTTATTTAGAACAATTGACAGTTAGAGGGGGAGATATAGATCAAAAAAGATATTAATTGTTCATCCATAAAATAATTTGGTTGATTATGGGATAACCATATTGATATAATGGTGTTCATGTAAAATAAAATTTTCTAGTATTTGATTCTAATTTCACCTTTTTACGATATTTATGTTTGGAAGTGTCACTCAACTTTGTATTTTCTGAGAGTATTGAGGTAGATATCAATGGGATGAGTTTGTTGTAGGAGATCCATGACGGTAAAAATGGTCATGATGTTGTTGGGAACATAAAAGGAAAAAATCGATCGTATGTTAATGAATGTACATGACCTTATGTGTTTACTTTGGGTGATAAGGTTATCGTGTGTGTGTCTCCTTGGATTGGTAACAATTATTTGAGAAGATTATAGAATCTATTCCTATAATTTGTGGGATTGTTTGAGATCAATGACTATATTAATGTAGTGGATTACAAACTAGACCGTCATCTATGATATAAATGAATGCATGAATTATTCTATGTATCTCATCATTGTAGATATGAAATTATTCCTACACATGAGATCAATGTAGTGGATGTTTATTTGAACAAGATGAATCATTTTTAGAGATACCTATTTGAATTATAGAGCATATCTGAAAGGAATTGTTGGGGATCATGGTACCACATGATTGAGTCTTCTGATAGTATGTATGAACTTGGGAAGATACTTTTTATCAGGAGCCTTATGTTTAAGATAATGAGCCCATGTTTTTTATGACTTAGTATTAGAGGAACATCATGAGGATACAAATTAATTAGAGGGTCATATTTGAGACAAACTCAAATTTTAATGTGACTTATAATTTTTTATTTATCCTTTTTCCTCTATCAAGTGTAATCTGGGTAGAAATAATTTATAAGAATACCTTATGTATAAATTAGATGGAGTATGATTAAATTTGAACATATTCATTATATTGAACAAGATTCCATGTAATGATGCATGTTCTATATTGTGGAAGTTATGGATAAGGTGTGGTTTGAGAAATATTATGTGCCAACAATTTTAATAGTTATGGCTATTTTGTAATAGATTTTTTCATGGAAATATAGCTATAATGTGATGTATTAGAAGGTTTAGTTTGGGATATTCCTTTAAATTGATATCATTATCTGGGGATTATGGTTGTCGCGTAATGTCCTTTTGACTTATTGGTGTATGTAATTTGATGATGAAAATTATGCCACTTTATATTTCTTATGTTTATAGGATCTCCCCTGTGACTATGTTTTGGATTCAAGACACGTATTTGACCAGGAACCAATATGAAAACCCCAATTCCATGACACTAAATCATTTTCGAATTCATAAAACAAGATGATGTCGACCTATTTGTTTCACCATGATGTCCGCTTTCAGGATTTCCTTTAAATTAATATAAGCCCTTAAAACAATATATATCCATTAAATTCAATAATAAATAAGAGTGAAACGAGTGAATATTCAACAGAACATTCATGCCTCAAACTCTTGAATTCATCCCACTCATTGGTGGATGATCAATTAGTTAATAAAGGTGAGTTTTTATCCTATTCTATTTTCATTCTTCCATTATTCATGAGTTTTATCTCCATACATCACTCATGAATAATTAGAGGAAATAAAGTACATTGAGTTGAAGGGATACCTATCACAAAATTAGTTTTTTGGAAAAAAATACTATTCACTAGGACTTCTTTTTTAATGACTTATATAAATGCATTTTTTTAAGTATATATTTTTATAAAAAATTTATCAAACCTAGAAATGAAATAAATCATATATAATTTCACAATAATTAGTGGAAGTTGTATACTATACATCAAATGAATGACTATAAATATTATTAGATGATGATTTATAATAGATAAAAAAGTTGTAATATAATAATATCCATCGAGAAATGACATATCAATACCATCGAATGAACTTCATCAGAAAGTGGGAAAAATTATTTCTATATCAACATATAAGAATTTATCTAGAAAATAATCATCATTCCACCAAGAGAAAAATAATTATTTTACTGAAATAAATCTAAATACACATTTATGATTTAAAATATTTTGATCATTGGCATGGAATACTGAGATGAACACTTTCGATTGAAGAATGAGGTTGTCAAAACCTTTTGCAACCAACTCTGAGAAATGTGAAATATGGTCCTTGGAGAAATGTCTATAATTAGGGTATTGTGACTGAATGGTGGAATAATTTTAATATTTTTTCATGCTTATAAATTTAATAATTTTTTAATGGTTTGTAACATCTTTTAACTTTGACGGGATGCCATTATAATCATTATAGAGTATTTTTTAAGGGAGACATTGTGAGTATATTGGGTAAATTTCGACAGATTTTCAATGATTCTAATAGATTTTTATGGACTTCTTTGACCATAAGTTCTTATGGACAGTAAAATAGAATGTTGTCTTATATTGTAATCATGAAATTATGGATATATGAATGAAGACTATTATAGTAAGGTTAAGGTGGTTGGTATCTTGAGATTAATTAAATCAACTGTTACATTATAGGTTAAATTGCAGATTCATTCTTATATAGTTGTTTTATATTTTTTTCAATAATTTATAATATTAATTTTAGTTTTTTTATATAAAAAACATGATTACATATTTTTAACATTTTATTCAGTAAGGTTTAACATGGTATATTTAAAAGAAAATTAAAAATATGATTTTATAAATTAAATTTTCATTTGTATGTCCAATATGATTCTATTATATTATATTGAAAAATTTATTTTTTTTATAATAAACTAAAATTTACACCCATGTTGTATCAATTTAAATACTATTATGATATATAATTTGGCATAAATATTGGTTTTATTTGTTAATACACTCTTATAATCATTATTACACTAACATGTCTTTTTATAAAAGTTTAATTTTTTTATCAAATGTATGGGTTTACCATTTGAAATATTGAGAAAATAAATCTAAGAAGTCTAACATCCCATGATGTCTCTAATTTTGAGTAGTAGATATATTTCATGTATAACTTTTTGAAACATTATAGTTGAAAAGTTTGATATTTTAATTAGAAATTATAACATTTTCATGATTGCAATAAAGACCCATAAGAGAGGGTAAATTTTTTAATGTCAGCATATCTAATTAGTATGTTGTAAATTTTTACTATCAATTATTTGAGGTAGATATAGTAATATATCTTTAAGCGTGTTATATAACCCAATTGTGGGAATCTATAAGCCACAAATTTTATAACCTCAAATGGTGTTGTGAAAAGAAATGTCATTCTCAAAGAATATTGTAGATCATTTAAATATCTAAATGGTGAATATATTTCAATGTTTAATGAGAGATTCATGATAATAGTAAATAGTTCAAAATCAATGATGGATAATGATTTAACATTTGATCTTCTAGTTTAAATAATCATATACATTATTCCCAACTAATGAGTATGGAAGAGGACAACCCCTGTTGATAAAATTAATCTTAAAATTATATGTTTATATGACCTAATTGGAAAACTCATGTAGTGTGATTGGAGGATATAATTGTATTAGAAAATGAATATAAAAACTTGTATATTGTTTTTTCTTCTACATATAATGTTTCTAAAAATTCATGTATGTTAAAAAAGTAACACAATTTTCATAGTTTATGAAATTGATTATTGATATTGATAGTTGTTGTTATATTAAAAGTCAAAATGAAAATTCCAAACAATCTCAATGAATAAAAAGATTTGTTATAATGGTAGATTTTTTATATAATTATAATATTTTTAATACGAAGAACAATAAAACAAAGTACTCTTATGAAATTATATGTTATGAGTTAAATACACCTACTCACCTCAATCCATATTATCCGATACAGATAAGAAATGAAAACAAATATAAAAACTAAAATATTATATAAAAAAATTAATAAATGTAACAAAGTTATAGAACCCTATAGTTCTAGGGTCTAAGACATCTATTTAAGGAAGTCATCTTATTAATTATGTGATTATCAAAAAGTTATTGGATTTTATGTTTTGATTGTAAGTATGTATTAAAGCTTACAGGATAAGGTATCTATTGAGGAAATAGACAAATATATCTTAAATTATAAATTTTAGGATTTGGATGATTATTTTCAATATTTTTATTAGAAGAAAAGTTTACTTCATCTGATGATGATGGGACTATACCTAGTTATGATAAGTCTCCAGGTCTAAACATTATTAAAATGAATATTTGAAATTATTCCAACAAAATGAAGATGATAAGTTATACTTTAAATAATTAAACTAAATAATTTCAAATCATTTACCAAAAATTTCAATGCATAAAAAATATTTGAATGATAAATAAAATTCTATATCATGCATGGGGAACAATAATTTTTTTTAACAATTGTAGAATTAAATGTTTAAAAATACATAAACCAAATTTTATCATTGAATAGGAAAATTTTGATATTATATTCAACAAGATGAATCCTCATAGAAATGCCTCAATTATGTGTTTCACAAACTCAATAACATATTTTAATAATATCAAATTACTTCCAAAAGTGAACATTTATATACAACGTGTGAATTTCATGGGAATTCTAAAAATAGAAACTATTTGAAAATAGAATATGAAACCTTTTATAATAGAGAATACATTTCCAAATATTTGAATTATTGCCCACAAAAATTGAATGGACATATGTGGATTCATGAAGATTAATTTTCTAAAAATACAGGATCCATGAATATTTGGGCACCAAAAAACTTACCCATCATTATATTATGATAATATGAAATTTTCATGAAGTAATAATATTAGGTAGAAAGATATTTACTACTCAAGGATCATGACTAGAAACCAAAAGTTCTTTTAGAATATCATAAAGATGATAAGTGGGAATGTCACATTGACTTATAATTTTAAAGGATAGTTATATGGTACAATTAATAATAATCATCATGGAAGAACATTAATTTAATATATTTTATTTTTTATAAAAATTTATCAAAATATCAATAATATATATTAATTATGTGATGAGTGTTACCATGTGAACATTGAGAATAAAAAAAGTATTTTTATATGTTCCAAAGTTAAATTCGTTTTTTCTTCTGATAGGTAATATAATATTAAAAAATAAAATGTGGAGAACAAAAATTACATGTCATACCTTTCCATTGTTAAATTAATGATCAATCTTGGAAATGGAATAGAATATTAGAGAAACAAAATTATTTAACATTAGCTAAATGTTCTATGAAAGGAATTGAATTCAATCTACCAAAGCATCTGTTTAATTATTCAATAGTGTTTTTACATATGACTGGGGAAAGATAGTTATGAATCATTTTAAATATATTGTTGAATTTTCTACATATAGTTCTTCATCGTTACCAAACATTGATAATTTTTTCCAACAAAAACAAGATTTATTGGTCGAAAATAATATATATGTATGTTTTAGATAAAGAATAAACTAAATACACATATGACTATTACCTAGATAATAATGAAAAATATATTTATTATTTTATGTAATGTATAGACCATGCCAATAAATAGAGAAATTATAACATGAAAACAGTTCATAGTAATCATGGTGTAGAATTTGAAAATTATAATTTCTAAATATTTTTTACTTTGGAATGTATTATATATAACTTATCTGTAGTAGTAATTCAAAAATTAAATGTTATATTTGAAAGGTGAAATATTTTTGATTAATAGAATATTCGAACCAAGTTGATTGAATAAGAAATTTCCAAATTTCATTGGGAGGAATTAGACATTACTCTCTGTGGTGGTGGAAATATTGTTTTTCAAAACCAATGAATCAACCAATCCTTATGATTCATCTATGTTATTAATATAATGACCCTGAACCCAGTAGCCCAGGGCTAGTGTCTTCTATTATAAAATTGGCATAAGATACATAATAGAACATACCAAATGAATTAATATTTATTTTTACATGGTAAGATAGATGTATATTTAAAATTAAAATTATAATTTTAACACAATATAAAAAAACTATTTTCATTATGAACTATTATTTCCCCATGGTTTAACCCTACACATATGACATTATATTAGTCTTGAGTTACATGGGAAAAATAAAAATAAGAATGGGGAGAGCTCAGATTCTTTGTAAGAGTATCAATTGAGATAAATTTATCATAAAAATCACAATCAATTATGGAAATGTGATTAACTGAAACACATTCCTTTTAATGAATAAGCTAAGAATAATATTACAGGAATAAATGATGGTCAAATAATGCTTTGAAAATATTTAACATGTCATAGAAAAAATAACCATATATATTCTTATAGTTGAATAATGACATTGAAATAAATAACTAATATTGTATTGTGTTAATGTATTATACCGTATATCAAAAACATACCATCATGGCATCAACTGAGATACCATACATAAATTGGTGCACCCTCATCCAATACCCAATCTATATTGACTCATGTGACCAGTCAATGAATCTAGGGGCTAGAGAGGCCCCCACCAATCACATACTATGTCCAATTCATTCTTCATATTAAATGGACGAATCATAGAAATCATAAAAAATCATATTAAAAACTAGTATACAAAATCTTAATTCATTGACCATAATCATAGAATGAAACCATATTTGACCATCTATTTCATAGTAATCATTGCACATTAAATAAAAATAGTAGTTGATATCCTATGATATAATTATAAGTTACTTTTTAGACTAAAATATTGGTGTTGAAATATATGAATACACAACAAAAAAATATTTAAAATTTAATATGGAAAAAATCTTATTAAACCCATATGAAAATAATTGTATAAAAATTACATTTTCTTTTAAAATAGAAATTTTTAAATCTAAATATATAATAATAAGGGAATACGGTTTTTAATTTATTCAAATATGAAATATCTCAAAACATGCAATAAATTAAATTCATTCATGGTGGCAAGCAGGATGATCCCACCATGTATATTAAGAAAAATTAATAATTCCATTTTCCATTTGTAAAAATGTACTGAATAAAACACTGAAAATAATTTATTTAAAAACGTTATAAATAAAATAAATATATATATATATTATCCTTTATAATATTTATATATATAAATAAATATTTAATATAATATTAGGAATATTGGAACAGAGATTTGTTTTGATAATTATATCATTCAATGTTTAAGGTGTCCCATTAAAAAATAGAAATATAAATCATAATCCCAATGAAAGATTTAGATTTAAGAAATTTAAATAACATTATTAAAAAATTACAATAATTATATGTCAATGGGCTTATTTATACACCTCATTTATGAAGATGGGTTCATAACATAAAACTATGTCTCAATTAAAGGAGATAGATTCAAAGACCCTTACCTTATGCTTCCTTTATTAGAAATCGATTTAACCACTTGTATGATTGTTTTACGAATGTTGTTAACTTATATCAAAACCTTATTTATATTTTTGATGTCATATATGATATTATTATATATTTTCATCAATTTTTTATTGATAATATTTTATTATTACCCTTATTTGATATATTAACTACTTTATTTTATAATGCATGCCATGTCAGGAATGCCTTTGTTATTTTTCATTTTATATAGACCCAACATCTGTATAATTATTTTAATGATATAAATATAATATTAAAGTATTATATTTATTATATTTTTTTATAGAAATTATTGAATGTTTGACACTAAAAATGAATCACATGGGATCAGGGAGATGACAATCCATCCACACACATGAGTAATGAAGTGATTTATTTAATCAGAGAAAGGATGAAAATTGAATGGTATATTAATTTTCATAGAATAAATATCATGTAATAGTAGTAAAATACATCCATTATTTTATTCATGTTACCAAACCAACTAAAGTGGTGAGTAGAAATGGTTTACACCTTTTCATGGAGTGGGTAATACTTGCATACACAAGCTCGCTATTTTAGTTTTTTGGATATGTAAAGGGTTTAATATCGTTATATGATAATCATAATAAGATAAAAAATATATATGATATTATATTTATTAATTTATAATGGAATAACTCATGAAAATTCAGTATAATAATAAATTATCTTAATTGAATTGATAAAATAATTACCTCTTTTTTGGCAGACTTCCTTTATATATCTTATTATGAGATATATGTTTGGTCTTAAATGAATACATGAATCTATAAAAAATGGATAGACATGTTGGTAAGATAAAATTAAAGGTTTTGGTTAATCCAGAAGGCTCAATGTGGCATAAGAAGGTAATGGCGGAGGTTACAATTAATAATTGTGGTTATGTGGACGTTTGGAATGTCTAAAAGAATTAAATTAGAATAAATTAATTTTCGATTAAAAATGGGTCAACATTGATTAATTTAATTGTTTATATGATTTTGGGTTCAATTACTATAATATAATATTTTTCTGAGATACTTATGCTATATTATTATACATATCATTTTGCTTTAACCCTTATTTAATCAATTTATCTTCAACCGTTACACCATGTGGTTTTGATTTCAAATTAATATTTGTCATCTAAGATATCATTTGCATAACTATATATAAATAATGTAATACATTTTAAAAATACGAGTAAATAATATTTGGCATTCCATAGAATAAAATATTATAAAAGTCTTAATGTCGTCCATGTTTCCCCAATAGATCCTAAAATAAGCCCATGGATTATTTGGGATGACAATTAATAATAATAAAAAAATAAAAAAATATATGCTATAATTATTTTATAATATTTATAATATTTTTTATACCATTAAATAAATGGTTTACTATTAATCGTAGTGAAATAAAGTACTAATGTTTCTATTCATTTTTTTCTAAAAAAATGTACTTATTTAGTAAATTTAGAAAATAAAATTCATATTATGGAATCTAATATTAAAAATTCAAATCCCATAATTGCGTAATATTTTTTTAAAATTAACCTCATTGATGCAATGAAAAAACTTGTTTCAAATGTGTACACATTCAAAACATTGAAATGATTTCATAACTAAAATAAATGTAAAATTGATTCCAATGTCTGGAACTGGAATAAATGATAAATAATTTATCTAAATATACATTATAATAAATTAAATATATAATTTATCTTCATAATATATTTATAAGATAAATTCATTTTCAATTAAAATATACTAATTTTTCCTTATACATCAAGTCATTAAACATATTACAAAAATACATGAAATTCAACCAAAAATATTTTCTATTTAACAATTTAAAATGATAATTGTATTTTTTTAAATATAATTTCTTAAATTTTAAAAAATTGTATTTAAAACATGTTCTCCATAAAAATAGGTAATACTACTTTAAGAGTAATATATCATTTTAATATGTAAAATTGGATTTTTGTTTCTATCAGGACTAGAAAACACAAATGAGTGATGTAAAAAGTTAGATTGAAAATATTATATTTATTTTTCATTAATATCATTCAATGGTTTTAATTAATAAAACATTGCAGGATAAAAAAACATTGGGGAATTATAACAGTTTCATTTTATAAAAACATTACTTTTATATTATATTGGTTTTTATATTTATTTCTAATTAATTAGTAACCAAAGAATTAAATAACATATTTCTATAATCTATTTAATTCTATTCATAAATATAAAATTTAATGACTAGTAGATAATCATCATTTTATATAATAATAAAAATATTATATCATGGTTCATTTAAGATCGGTGTTTTCAGCATTAAAACTTATCCAATAAGTAATATTTATAAATTATTCATAACATAAATAGATGAGGAATTATATTCTCCCATTAATAAATAAATTTCAACGACTCCATTTTAAATTATACTTTTATAATTAAAGAATGATAAATGAAAATTGCTTTGTGTGAAGCCTATATATAAAAGATTGTTAATAAAATCTTCTATTAATAAGGGGTAATGGGGATTTCCAATTTCACCATAAAATTAGGATTTGGAATACGACATAAATAGTGATATTCAGAAACATATACTAGGAATAAAAATATAACTATTATGTTATAATGTAAAATGATATAGGAAATGGATAATATATTTTTAACGAACATAGACTACAAACTAAATAGCTCTAAAAAGTGTCATTGATATCATAAAAAATGATGGAAATAGGATACAATTTTATTTCATAATCTTTTGAGAAGATACACATACATGCTTTAATATCTTCACTATAAAAAAACTATTTTGTTCTTTTTTAAATATATATCTAAATAATTTCGGAAATTTATAGATAGATATTCAAGAAGAATATTTATTTATGTGAAACTATTATCATGACATTAACATTTCAATATTTTGGCCCTTAAATAATTAATAAAATTAAACTCATTATCATATTATTTCCAATATGATAAATCAATGATTAACCTCATATAATAATATCAAATTTTTATCTTAATCCATTCAATATTTAGTTATTATTACAACTCATACAAAATATCTATGTCTATGTTCATAGAAAAAAATTTCTAAGGTAACATAACTAAATTTCTAAAATCATCTTAATATCATATTTTTCAATCAAAATAATGTAAATCTTTAGTCCAAATATCAAATATATAAAAAACATGATCAATATTAAATCATTATTGAAAATATTCATTATTATAAATTGTTATAGATTTATTAATATATTTAAATCCTTATATATCTTGATTTTCATTTAAACAGAGTAGCATTGATGAAATAAATCTTCATTCCAAATACAAGGGAATCCCAATCATGATAATTCACTCATAAACCCCCAAACCTGATTAATCAAGTTTTCCATTAATACCTCATTGCTTTAATATTGATTTTTAGAACCATCTTCTATAGTGTTATAACCATTACATCTATAACATTTGTTATTCCAACCTTTGAAAAAAACCAATAGCACAACATGGGAAACAATAATAATATTGATATGGCCAGGAGTAATTATTTATTAAATGTCTAAATCATGAAATTTCCATATAAAATTAGGATTTTCTAGGTTTAAACGATTTTTTAAATGAAATTTACTAATCTATTGGATGATATATTATAGTTATAAATATCCTAAAACTCATTCATTGGGTTATATTCATTAATATATGTTTTATAAAATCTAGTTCCAATGGTTTTTACTAAACTTTCATGGATACCAACTGTAACAATCCGGGACCCAATAGCTCTGAGCTAGTAGCATGATTTATTACCCCAGCGTAAGATATAAGATATCACATCCCAATATACTAAATATATTAGTAGTTATATAAAACTAGATCCATATTTTGAATTCAAAATAAATTGTAAACATAATATAAAAAATTTATTTTCAATAAAAACACTACAATTCCACATAGAGTAATTATAAACATCAAACATAATATACTTCATGCAAACCTAGGGAATATAATTCATAATATTGGGGTGATATAATATTGTATGTAAGAGTATACATACATAAGAAGCTATTATAAAAAATATAATAAATGATTATGGCATGTTGTTTACCTAAAACACACCCAATTTAATTAATAACCTTATCATAATATGGAAGGAATAAAATGTGATCAAATAGACACAAAAAATTATTAACATGAGCTGGAATAATTAAACATGGATATTTTAATAGTTGAATATTCACATGGAAGTAAATAACTATTCTCATAATGATGAAATTCATAATGTCGAACATTATAATCATACCATAAATAAATCATCCAAGAAACCATACTTAAACAGGTAAGGCTTTATCAAATTCCAAAAAATGTTTATGTAATTTTATATACCGATACATTGAGGGGCTATATCGATCCCCACCATTCAAATACTATGTATAGTGCATTTATCATATGAAATTAGTGAATCAAAAACAATATAATCATTTTTATTAAATATTACCATACGAAATTTGAAATATTTAACCATAATAAAATATTTTTTTCAAAATATAACATCCATAGTCAAAATAATAAAAAACTATTAAAAAAAACATTTTTTATGATATCATAATATATCAACAAGAATTTAGACTAATATTCTAAATAGGTTTTCGACATAAATAAAAATACTATAATAAAATCATATAACAATTATAATAAGGAAATTTTATTAAAACTATATGAAAAACAATTTCACTGAAAAATTCCCTTTTTCATTTCAAATTAACCATTTAAAATACCAATTATCCTGAATATTAGGGAAGAATATTTTACATTTATGAAAATAACTAATCTTCTAATGGATGATAGAATTTAAATAATAGTCATGTAAATGGGAATGTTGTTGTTATAATATATGCTAAAAAGTAGAACATTTATTTTAAAAATTTTCCAAAATATCCATATGAAACACATAAAAATAATCCTTTTTAATATCATTGAATGAATATCAAAATAGTCATAAAATTCCCTTCATAATCATTTTATATCCCTATAAATAAATATTTAATATTATATAAATAATATTAAAATGAATAAAAATAATTGATAATTAACTCATCAAACATTTATGGTGACTAATACAATTTCGATTATCTAAATCATAAGCCCCATGAAATAAAAGAATATAATAAAACATTAAATAATAGGATAAAGAATAAATTAATTACATGATTATTAAAAGGGGATATATATACTAATTATAAAATATGGTGGATTTATGGCAGAAAACTATGTCTCTAAAATTAGTTTGAGATGAACTCTCATTCATTATTATTCCTTAAATAAAAAGTTCTTTAACATCATCTATGATGAGTAACCGGACAAAAATTTTAGAATGTTTTTCAAATTAACTTATCATTCCAATATTTTTTAACGATACATTGGGAATAGTTAGTTATAAAAATATATTAAAACACCAATTCAAACATTACATTAACAAAAAATACCAACTTCACATGATTTATACATAATAACAACATGGCATGTTCTTAAAGAAACACTAATGTCGCATCTGATGCATGAAAAAATAGGTTTATATAATGTAGTAAAGACAAAGAATTTCCATGTAACTTTTTTAAATATATGGGAATTTTACGAGTCTTCAAAATCAGACGGCGCGTGATTTCGAGGCAAGGAGTGCCCAGAATGATCTGTCGAAGTTGTGTAAAGATTAAGTTAACGCGTGAAAGCAGTTATCCTGAAAAAGTGGAATAACACATAAATGGTCACTCGAATCAGAACTCTGAGGGCACCCTTGTGCTCAAGATGGCAAGTTTACCCTAGACACGACATAAGATTAGTCAGAACGTTCCCCCTATGAGAAAACCCAAAAATGGCATAATTCTGAATAAAATAATTAAATAAGTTATATTATTTTTCAAATTCTAATAACTCACAAATGGTAACTCTGAATGAAAATATGAGACAACCACTGAATTCAGGAGGGTTTACATTCTTTAAAAAAATTCTAACATTGGCTAGTGCGGGATACCAGAGAATGTTAGTTTTTGGCTGCAAAGAATATAATTAAGTGACAATTATATTATTGTAAAATTCATAACATCTAAAAGGTAACTCAGATTGAAAATCTGAGAGTGCCGTTGGATTCTCTAGGGTGTGATTCAACTAGGAAAATCCTATCCTCAATTGGCGCGTGTCGAGGGTGACTGATAATAATTTTCTAAACATTTTTGCGGGTTCGTTCAGTAAATGCATGAGCGGCTTTTCGTAACATTTGAACCGGTTCTAGAAATTGAAATCTGAGAGCACCGTTGAACTTGTAGTGCTGATATTTGATTAAGGAGACTTTCTCCTCGATGGAAGTTGGTTGAGGTTGAAAGTTAGTTTTTGGGTTTTTTGTGGAATTAATAAAATAAAATAAACTTCATTTTATTTTATTTTAAGCTTCCATGTGGATATTCCAGGTGGGGTCCACCGAAACTAACCCTCCAGGTAGATGTTGGAAGTGGGGACCACAAGACCATAACCTCCCAAGAGAGGTTAAGGTGGTGGGGACCACCAAAACCATAACCTCCCAAGAGAGGTTATGGTAGTGTTTACCACTCAAGATGAACCCCCCCATTAATTGGGAGAACCCCTCAACTCCAAAAATTAATGGGGGAGAGCCTCTTGACCTCCCCCGCCTTAATTATGCCAACACACATACCATTAATCTTACCAAGGCACCACATCATTGCGCTAGTGTAAATTAATTGTCTTGCCACTTTTTAAATTAAGTAACCACGTCATTGTAATTTAGGATGATTCCAAATAAATGAACCATCATTAATTCCAATGATCGTTACCTACCTCCCCCCTCTCCCATATATATGGAGCTTGGTAGAAGGATTTTGGATGACATCACCAAGAAATTAAGCACTGGTAATATGATGCAACACCCAACACTTGGGGGATTACGCAATCTTCCAACGAAGAATGCTGACAATGAGTGACTTCGACTTCCCTCCTCGGATCCTACTCCAGTGTAGAACCTCATAGACTACGACGAGTTGGCGCAAAAACAGAAGATCGAGGAAAAGGCTGATGACACTGATTTCCATCTTTTCCCAATGATCTGTCTTCATCCTCGTGCCAACATCGACAAACATCGAACAAAAGTAGAGGGTTTATTACATGTTGATGTTTTTTCTTTTATATATTTTTCAATGGATGGAATGGAATTGATTGCATGTGATTTATTGTTCATATTCTTTTTTGATGAGCCAATGGATACCACCCTAAACGCGGTGGGTGCGGGCCAAACCAACATGGCCTGACCCCTCAGTCGTTCTTCTTTGTGATGATCCTCGGTATGGCAACGAAGCAACGAGATGATGAAGGTGGAGATGAAAAAGATCATGCTTCCAGTGTCCTCTGTAACACACGCCGCCCTGGTAGCGCTCTGGAAGAACCTGCCCCCAACTAAGACAGACTCCATATATCCTACAGACCCGGCCGGACAGCTGGCCCGCACATTCCCTAGCCGCACCTAACCGGCCGCCTCCCGGCCACCGGCCCGCCTGACCGATTCCTACTCAGTGCCCTCCCGGCCACCTTCCGGCATGCCCGGTCTCCCTGCCGTCCTGCCCAGGCCGCCGTATGGCCGCCCCGATTGAAAACCCAGGCTGCACCATGGTTCCCGTCTGAACCGGAAGAGACGCCCTGGCCTCCCGAGCAGGAAGAGCCACCCTGGCCTCCCGAGCCGGCCGACAACCTCCCTCGTGGCGCCGCTGGCCGAACCGGCATGGCCTCCCTAGTCGAGACTCCCGATATGTGCCCCTCGTGGTGCTGGTCAAACTAAACTGGTCACAACCTCTGGGCATATCCGTGCCCCCCACGGTGACTTCTAGGCTGAACTACCCACACGGCCTGCTGGGCAGGGCCGAGCGGGCCGCGCCGAACCTAACAGGCTGGCCTACCCAATGGGCCAGGCCAGACCGAACATGTCTGACCAGGTCGACCCAGAGTAGTTCGTCCCATATTAAGATGGGTCGAGTCAGTCCGACCGGTTCAGACCAAACTCAGGATCAATACCATCCTTTACTTTAATTTTTCCATATCATTGGCACCGAACGTCCGTTCGACAAACCGTCAGTGATGATCGTTTTATGGGAGAATCAATGTTTCTATAAGTATATCCCACTATATTTTGGGGTAAAGCTAATATAGAGTTAGGTAGGATCGTACATGAATCCAACTGGGCCCCTGGGACTAAAACGCAAATAACTAATAGACAAGGTGTCTGATTGACGTGCCATCAGTTGCGTTAAGACCTCATTGACGTGGTGGACCATTGAGATACTTATACATGGGACTTCGTGATAGATGGTGTATCGATCTGCAGATTGTGGAGCCGATCCTCCTAGAGACGAGTGACCACATTCATGATAATAGTAGCTGGCTCAGACCTGACGACTGCTAACCGATTCAACTCGGAGTGATTTGACCAGCCTAGCAGGGAGCGCCTTGATGCCACAGCAGACCCACAGTGGGGAGTTCTTCTGTGTGAGCTGGACAGACCCACGGTACTCGAAAGGCGGAGTACCTCACTAGGCTTTGAGGGGGAGCGCCTTTATGTGACCTAGTAGACCCACAATGGAGAGCTCCTCTGTTTGAGCGTAGCCGACCCAAAATACATGATAGGAGGAGTACCTTAGCAGTCCAATGCTAGTGGGAAGCACCATTATGTGAAGAGACAGGACCATTGTACTTAATAGAGGAGGAGTACTCTAGTATCTTAGGTTTTGACAGTGTGACTGGGGATGTTACTTGATACATCCCCTTTAATAAAATCCTGGTTTGAGATGAGTTAGTAAATTTTGTGTTTACATGATGACTGAGATGTATTGCTTGATAACTTAGGTATATGTATGGGCATATACCTTTGTAGGGTTATTTGATGATTTAATTATTTGTGTTTTAACCTTGTTGGTTTTGTGATACCTTGAGGGTCTCAGGTTCTCTACTGAGTGTCATTATACTCACCCCTGCACGGGCAATGCCCGCACCTCGTTTTGTTGGTTGTAGGCGATAGACAATGCAGAATGAGGATCAGAGTAGTAGGACTGGATGGTACCCAGAGGTGAACATTATGATGAGTCGGTACACGAAGGAAACTGATGTATGTGGATTGATGTGGAGGCTATATGTACCTACCCTTCAGTTGGGAATCCATAGAGGATGAACCAATAACTACTTTACCTTTTCTTCAGTTGTACTTGTACTTTCATATTGGTCTTGTTTTTCTTGACCCTTTTACTTTTTAGAACTCCTTTTTTATAGTTTTTATTAGTGTTTTACATCCATCTCGTACTCTGAAGTGTGTGTGTTTACACATTATAAATGCAATATCTTCCCAGTTTTAGGGATTTTCAACTTTGGGGCTTGTCACCAGCCCCTGGCCATTCGAAGGTGGGCTTGAGGTAGTCACGGATGGGGACCAGGGGGACGGATCATGACAAATTGGTATCAGAGGATTTGGTTATACCATATAAAATAGGTGTCCGATCTTTCTTTTCTATTAAGAAATAGTTTTAAGGGTACAGAGGGTGGTTTTCTGTTCAGGGAGTCCAGTGTTGGTGTAGTGGCCTACATATTCATACACCAGGACCCTGACTTCTGATTTCCATCTCAGTGCAGAGAGACACTGATAATGTGTGTGTTTTCAAAAGTTTTCATTAATTCATCTCAACCAGGTTATCTCACAAGGTATAATCTTGTGACCATGTCACATCTGATTTATTTAGGTTTCCTCCACACAGAATGCCAGCTAGAGTTCCGAGAGTTGTATGCACTGACAGTCCACCGAGCGATGAGGCTCCGGTGTAGGGATCTCTTACTATGTTTGCACCTTTGGCTGGTGTACCAGTAAAACCACAACCTGTTGGGAAATAGATACCACCAGCCACACAGGTGGACGTTTCATGCCGGCTGAGCGTGTTGCATGAGTTCCAGCTGCTTAGGCCTCTACGATTTCGAGGAGAGAAAGTTTTCCACGTAGCTAAGGGTTGGATGGAGGCGATTTCTAGATTTTCCTATCCTGTTAAGAGACCAACAGAGAAGACGATGATATTAGCTTCTAGTATTATTCAGTGAGTGACCATGAGGATGGTTCGCATTGTGATGAGGCTTTGGTACATGGACCCTTTCCCGAGATGGTGCCTTCAGGTAGTGTGTCAGCTATATCAATACACTTTGGTCAGTAGTTACAACCGGCGGTACCAGAAGTGGACACATATAGGCTTAGTACCTCACACGTGTTTCAGTATCAAATACCCCTCAGGTTCCGAGGTTATCCCAACTCATAGTTGGTTGAGGACTAGCTCGAGGAGGTGGATTAGAGTTCTTTAAAACATCTATATCTTTAGAAGGATTAACTCTCAGTAGCAGAGTATTCATCGAGACATACCGATCTTTCCTTTTACTCGATGAATACAATATGATTAGTGCATCAGGGATCGAACATCTGAGAAAGGTGTGTTTAAAAGACATCTGAGAAAACACTATTCTTCTATGCATTCCTACTTATGATATGGTTCTAGAGAGAACCTTTGTGGTTTAACATTCTTCAGATGAATCAATATAGCTAGTGAATGGTAGTAGTGGGAAAGTATAGAATTGGTGCTAGTCTTAGAGACTTGGGCATGTAAAAATGTTTTGGGAAGAAGAAGTGTTAGGGAAAGCTGAATCTGCAGGGTTGCAGACATGGATGCAGAGCTTCAGAAGTAGCATGAGGTGGTGTACTTTTTGACATGTAAAAACCACCCACCTTTGTGGTCCCCACCAGGCTCATAGAGATGGAGGAAAGGGGGAAAGGAGTAGCTACATGCAATCAAGGAATGCGACCCAAGGGATATAGAAATGATTCGTGGTATGGTCTATGTATACTACTATGTGTCGTATCAATAGAGCTAGGTACCAATCATTGCTTCTTTCCATGAATCTTGTCAACGACCTAGATTTTCCGGTTAAACTGCTGACTTACCCCTCACGTCTGTAGATAACTTTGGGTAGAAACTTGATAATCACACTTATGCTGATGGTGTGATATGAACCTTAAAATAAGATTATTGGTTGTAACCACTTGGTGGTAGCATTGAGGTCTTATGACGTTAGTTTAGGTTTGGACTTGACATCCATATATCACACTCAGATTGACTATATTAGGCAAATATGTTTTGTTTTGTCTACAACGTTAGAATGGGGTTTTCCTTTGTTAGTGAAAAAAAGGAAACCTAGGAAGCACAAGATAAACACAAGAATAGTAGGGTGCATCCAATCACTCATGAGTCGGCCAACCGCACCCTCGTGGTAGCAGAAGATGACATTGAGATAGATTATACTTCTAGGAAGGGGAACATGGTAGAAAATGCACTCAACTAGAGTTCTAGCATACATCTGCGGAGTGAGGAGACATAGAAACTAGATTCTTTACAGATATTATTTGTGGATCAAGAAGGAGAATCATTTCTCCAGTCTCTTACAGTCACTACCCCACTCCTTCCGCGATTCAGGGAGGCGCAACATGGAGGCACTGACTATAAGGCTCGACATGCTCAGATAACCACATGATAGGAACCTGATGGGATTTCAATAGGGTGGAAGGACATTATCCTCTTCAGAGGAAATACTATGTTACCAGTGTAACTTCAAGAGGATGTGTTGAGGGAGTTCCGCACATCCCATCTATCAGTACAACCAGGAGTGGAGAAGATGTACCAGGACTTCCACATACACCCATGGGTCATGACTCGATTTGGGTGATCGTTGACCAACTCACCAAGTTATCCCACTTCATATCGATCAAAGAACTATGTTTAGTAGAGAGTGTAGGACGCCTTTATGTGCAGGAGATTGTGCAGTTACATGGAGTACCCTCAATGATTATCTCCGAACATGACACACGTTTTACTTTCAATCTATGGAAGGGTTTTCAAGAAGTATTTGGGATGAAGTTTCATTTGAGCACTGCCTTCCATCTTTATAAGGATGGTCAGACTAAGCAGACCATTCAGACCCTCAAGGACATGTTGCGTGCTTGTGTCCTCGACTTCGGTCACAGCTGGGAGGATCACATACCTTTGGTGGAGTTTTTATACAACTACAATTATCACTCCACCATTATGATGGAACCTTTTGAGGTGTTTTACCGGTGAACTTGAAGATCACCTTTGTGTTATATAGACCAAGGGAGTCTGCACTAGTGGAATCAGAGATTGTATGGGAAAGGACAGAGATGGTGCAGATCACACAGGAGCATATGAAAACTGTACAGATTAAGAAGAAGACGTATGTCGATAGGAGACATAGACCTCTATAGATTGAGGATGGCAACCAGAACTTTCGACGGGTATCCCCTCAATGAGGTCTATAGAGATTTAGCCAAGTAGAAAAGTTATCTATGAGATTCATCGGACCTTTTCAGGTCCTTAGTAGAGTTGGTGAGGTGTCTTGACACATAGCTCTTCCACCTTAGTTTCATCAGGTGCACAACGTCTTCCACATATCCCAACTGATGTGATATGTGCACGACCCTTCCCACATCATCGACCACGGGGAGTTGGACGTGGGCGATGAGGTGACTTTTACAGAGGTCCCAATAGAGATTGAGGATCGATAGGAGTGGGTCCATAAAGGATGGTCGATACCTCTGGCGCGCATTCACTGGCCACACAGGAACTTCCAGGAGAGCACATGGGATCGGGATGCACAGATGGGTGCTCAGTACAACCAAATTGTTCCATTAGTTATGAGTTATGGACTATGGGGGCGTAGAGCCCTAAGGTGTTGAGAATGTAAGGACCTAGAAATTCCATGTAATTTTTTTTAACAAATTAAAATTTTTCAAATCCATCAAATCAGAAGGAGCGCAATTCTGAGGCCCGGAGTGCCCGGAATGATCCGTCGAAGTTTTGTTAAGCATAATTTAACATGCGTAAGAATTTTTCCTAAAAAAGTGGAATAACTCTTAAACCATAACATGTATCAGATATATAAGGGAACAGTTGCGCTAAGGATTATTATTTTACCCTAGGCGTGACTTAATATTAGTCGGCGCATGCCTCCGATGAGAAAACAAAAAAATGGCATAATCATAAATAAAATAATTAAATTTATATAATAATTTTTCAAATGCTTATAACTGAAAAATGGTAACTCAGATTAAAAAACTAAGAAAACCGTTGAATGTTTGTTTTTGGGTTTTCCGTGGAATCAATAAAATAAAATAAACAACATTTTATTTCATTTTAAGCTTCTATGTAAATATTTCAGGTGGGCTCCACCGGAACTAAACCTCAAGGTGGATGTTAGAAGTAGAGACCACCTGACCATAACCTCCCATGAGATTCTAAGGTGGGGGGACCAGTTGAACCATAACCTCCCATTATAGGTTATGGTGGTGGGGATCACCCACGATGAAACCCCCCCTTTAATTGGAAGAAAACATGAACTCCCACAATTAATGGGGGGATCCTCTTGAACACCTCCACCATTATTGTGCCAAAACACAAACCATTAATCTTTCCAATGCATTGCATCATTGTACCTTCATAAATTAAATAGCATAACCCTTTTTAAATTATGTATTAGCATCATTAGAATTTAGAAAGGTTCCTAATAAATGAACCGTCCAAAATTCCAATGATCGTTACCTACCTCCCCCCTCCCTTATATATATAGAGTTTGGGAGAAGGATTTGGGATGGCTTCACCAAGAAATAAAGTGCTGGTAATGTTATGTGACACCCAAAATTTGGAGGATTACACATTCATCCAACAAAAAATGTCGGCGGGGAGCAAAATTGACTTACCTCCTTGGAACCTACTCCGGCGTACAATGTATTCAACTACGATAAGCCGGCACAATAACAGATGATCGAGGAAAATGCCGTCGACACCGACATCAGTCTTTTCCTAGTGATATGTCTTCTTCCCCGCTCTGTCGTCAACAATCAATAAACAAAGGTAGGTGTTTATTACATGGTGATGCTACTTATTTTGGATCTTCTTCAACTGTTGGAACAGAATTTTTTTTGGTTGAGTTTTTGTTCTTCTTTTTTTCTTGATGAGAAAATTGATACCACCCTAAATGCGTAGGGTGCGGCCCAAACCAACATGGATGGACCCCTTCACCGTTTTTGTTTGAGATTATCCTCGACATGGCGACGAAGCAACGAGACAAAAATGGCGGCGATGACAATGTTCGTGCATCCCATGACCTCCTCACCTCGTGCCTCCCTCACGGTTCTTTGGCCGCACCGCCCTGACTGAGCTGGCCTCTATGCGTCCCGCACACCCAGCTACACCGCAGACCCGTACCTGCCTGAGACGTGCCGAACCGGCCTTTCTAGCTACCTCCCAGCCACCGGACCGCCTGGCTGTGCCCTGCCTGATGCCCTCTCGACTGCTTGTCGGCTTTCCCGACAACCTTTCGGTCATCTGCTTGTCGACCCGGCTGCCCTGCTGGCCTCCCCCAGCCACCCATCCGGCCATCTCGGCCACCCTGCCAGCCTCCCCTGCCCGCACACTGGTTCCCGGCCGAACCAGACGTGTCATGCTGGCCTACCGAGCTAGCTCGTGGCCTTCCTCATAGCGTGGCGAGCCGAACGAGCTCGGCCTCTGTGGCCGAGCCACCCGAACCGCACCCCTCGCAGTGCTGGCCAAACAGAACCAGCCACACCATATGGGCCGAGTCGTGTCCCTCATAGCGCCCTCCGGTCCAAACATCCCATGCGGCCGGCCGGGCTGGGCCCAGTAGGTCGGGCCGAACCTAACAGGATAACCCCCAATGGGCCGGGCCAAACCCAACAGGTCTAACCTAGTTGACCCAGACCGGGTCGGCCCAGACTAAGACAGGCCAGTCGGTCAAACCGGGTCGGACCGGACCCAGGCCCACTACTGGACTCTACTTTCTTTTGGCCATATCATTGGCACCGACGTTCGTTCGAAGAACCATAAACAATTTCGTTTTTCTTGGAGCATCATGATCCCTTTGAATATACACTACTGAAGATTGTGGTAATGTTGAGATACAGTCAGGTCAGATCGTACAAAAATCCAATCAGGCCCCCAGGACTAAAATACAAATATCTCAAAGACTAGACATCTTATTGATGTGTCGTTAGTTGCATTACAACCATTATAACGTGGAAGACCATTGAGATACTTCTACGTGCAAATTCATGAATGTTAGAGTATTGGCCTATAGATCGTGGAGCGGATCCTCCCGGAGACATGTGGGCATCGTGCGGAGACCTAGTAGCTGGCTAAGACCTAACGAATACTGACCGATTTGACTCAGAGTGATTCGACTAGCCCAGTGGGGAGTGACTTGGTGTCGTAGTAGACCCACGGTGGGGAGTGCCTCTGTGTGAGCATAACAGACCCACAGTACTTGACATGAGAAGTACCTCAGCAGGCTACGAGGGGGATTGCCTCTGTGTGATGTAGAAAACCCACGGTGGTGAGAGCCTCTGTGTAAGCATGGTAGAACCATGGTACTCGACAAGAGGATTACCTCAGTAGTCCAAGGACAGTGGAAATCTCCTCTGTGTGATGCGGTATACCCACTCTACTCGATATAGGAGGAGTACTTCATCTACCGAGGTTTCGACAGTGTGACTGGGGAATCTACATGATACATCCTCTAGAATAAAATCCTAGTCTTACCTGAGTCAGTAACTTTTGTGTTTACCTCATGATTGAGAATGATTCATTGATAAAATATGTATATGTATGGGAAAATACCTAAGTTGAGTTATATGTTGATTTCATTATTTATGGTTTAACCTTTTGGGTTTGTGATACCATGACGGTATCGGGTTCCCTACTGAGTATCGTTATACTCACCCTTGCATAGGCTATGCCCGCACCTCATTCTGTTGGTTACAGATGACAGACAACACTTATTGGTGATCATAGTAGCAGGACTAGACGATACCCTGAGGTGGACCTTGTGACGAGTCGGTACACGGAGGAGACTGATGGACGTGGATTGCTGAGGAGTCTATTAGTACCTACCCTTCATGTAGGAATCCCCAGAGGATGACCCATTAGTAACTTTATATTTTCATCAGTTGTAATTTTTCTTTAGTTGTACTTGTACTTTCTAGTTGGGCTTATATTTCCATCCCCTTTTACATTTCAGCACTCCTTTGTATACAGTTTTTCTTAGAGTTTTACTTCCATCTAATACTCTACTATTTGTGTGTTTACACATTATAAATGCAATACCTTCCCAGTTTTATGGATTTTTACCTTTGGTTCTAGTCGCTAGCCCTTGGCCTATGGAAGGCGGGCTTGGGGTAGTCACGGTACGGGCCCCAGAGGACTGGTCATGAAAAATACATCACGTTATTTATAAATAATTAAAATGAGATAATTATAACCGAACCATTAATTTTTTATATTAATATTAATAAATACTTTACATATATTGTTTATAAATATTTTAAATAAATAAAACATATTGAAAAATGAATATAATATTTTTGGTAAGTCCATTATATTAAAAATAATGAATTCATGAATGAAAAAATTTTAATAATAAAAGTAATTTTAAACACAGTTAGATGTTAATTTGGATAATATAAACTTAATTTTTTAATTACGAACGTCAAAATTACAATATGGTGAATTTTTTGGATTTTTCTGAGAAACATCATTTTTTTGATGAATACTGAAAAATACTGAATTTTAGTTAAAAAATACCCATTGGTCTAATTAATTATTAATTATAAATGATAATATAAATATGTTATAAGGTTACATTATATTTATATTACATATAATAATACATCTAAATTCATTATGATCAAATCCAATTTGAAATTAAATATAAAAATAAAACAATCTTTTGAATGTTTTTCTACTATGAAAACACATTATATTTCACTGTCTGTATGAATTTCATTAATCATAGTTTCCCCAAATCTCTAATTTGAATTTTTAGAATTTGACTCACATGAATGTAATTGTTATGATTTTTTTTATGAAAATATAAAATTATATTTTTGACCAAAATTACTAGTGAATGTGATTAAAATTAATTACAGTGATTACGGTATGATTAAGCTTAATAAGGGGAAAACATTAATATTAAGAAAAAATGACATGTACACTTTTCCATAAGACAATGGATGCCATATTTTGATCATTTAATCAATTATTTCGAAATACATGTGTCTTGGGATATTTTTAATAGGATATTCCCTATAAAAATGGTTAGTACAGAAATAGACCAAAAGGGATGTTTCCATACCTTTATGAATTATAAAACATTGAGATATGTACAAAACATCATATTTTCGGTTATATATATCATTTTCAATGATATATGTGTTATCTGTATCATAATATTTTATCAATATTTTTTATATATGGTTTATGTACTTAAAATACTGAAGAAACATCATTATAATGATTATTTAGTTAATAATGAACAAAAAATAAATGATACTATAAAAATTTAATGTGATGATTATTGATTTAATTATTTTCATTATTTATCTTTAAAGATTAAAATATCATGTTACACCCCTATAAACGTTATATATTTTAATATAAATATAATATTAATTTTACAAAATTAAAATGTAATATATAATCTCAAAATTGACATTATTGGTATTTTAATATAAATGAATCTAATAAAACGATTTAAAATTGATAAAATATATTTATTCTTAAAAGTGTATTTTAGTAATTAATATATATTAAATATGATAAATTATTTCAATAATTAATATATTAATATTAAAATATTGACAATTAATACGTAAATATGTTGTTAACGCGGTCTGTCTTCAAGCAGCATTTTAGCACATCCCATGCTGTTGTTTTAAAAATAATTTACAATAAAAATGTGATTTTAATTTTATTAATTAGTTAAAATTATAATAATTATGTGGATCTATATTTTATAATAAATCTCACATTATTTTATTCTTAATGGTGAAATTAATTTGATTTGAAATTTAGATTTCTTAATAAAATCCAAAATGATAAATAGGGGAATCATAAAGATAAGGAACTAAATTAATAAAATGAACATAATTTTCTATGGTTGTGGTTATTAATTACCATTATTTTCCTCTAATAAATTACTAATCCATTTTTGGGGACCTTTAGTTAAGATAGACCATCCATTTTTGAGTACCTTTTGGTATTTATGAAAGTGTCACCCCCCTCCACTATAAAAAGTCAAGAACTCTACCACTCCCTCAAACCTCTAGATCATATTATGTTAAGACAATAACTCCAAAAAAACTCCCCCAAAAAATAGTCACATAGTCCTTGAATCCTCTCTTTGGGTAGAATGCTTCTCAAGGAAGCCTTTTGGCACAAACCAAAAAGATTTTCCAAATTATGTGGAAAGAGATTATCTCAAGATCCTTTCCTTTATTTTCCTACTCCACCCAAACAGACTCTTTATTCCCTTATTGTTTGAAATAACAAGTATAATACATATACTAGTATGTTTTTTTCAATTTTTTTGAGATAAACAGACAAACACCTTTATATAATGGAAGTAGAACATATTGTTTTTGTGTACAGATAACTATTCCCTCAAAGCATAATGATTAATATTTCCCTTTAACCATCAATAATGGTGGCATTTATAATAAAAAAAATTGTTTATATATGTATTATATCATATTTATTATTTATTTAATATTCTATATTCCATTTTCAACACACATATTTTTTACCTCAATTTGGTGTCAATACGATAATCTCGTTTGAGAATATGCGGACAACCACCCCCCTCAAAACGATGTTATTTGTTCACACACAACATTGAACGTATTAAAGATGGTTTTACCAAAATATATGATATATTAATTATACTATAATTATGATATATATATATACTTATATCATTTACATACTTTCATTCAACACAACAATTAAAATAGAAAAACAACATCCATTTGTACGTATAACTTACCATCTCAATGAACAATGTATTTCATTATGTTCTCTATTATGATATAGATTATTAAAATATAATAATAATGAATATACCTGATATTTATATCTGTTTATATATTCTGGGATCATGATTTATGTACAGGGATCAATGATATAACAATTTAAGACACATGTGATGAAAAAAGCGAAGATTACCCAAAGAGAAACCTTGACATAGGATCGTTAAAAATAGTGAAAAATAATGTCACTATAAAAACATATCTGGTAATAGATATAATAAAATTATTCTTTAAAATATTTATAATAAACATATATTTGTTATACATGATGCTGGTATCTGTACAAAGAGGGTCAAGACACAAGGAAAGAGGATTTTTATACCGCTATTACTGTTTTTAATATAGATGTTATTTCCGCAACTATTTAATTTTGTGTGGTTTATTTACATCAAATTATTATTTTTATATGTTTCATGTAATTAATATTTTGGATATTCAAAATTCCATTTGATTATAATTCTTCAATGGTGTTTATCATTCATATGATTACAAATCGGAAAAATAATTTGGTATCAATTTACCTTCTTTGAGATTTATGTTTTGTTATGAACATAATATATTCTTTGAGGTGTATATATTTCGATTTAAAATATTAAACCATTAATATGATTCTTTTAAAAATATATTAATCTTAATTTAATTTCATTGTTTCACATAGAGAGTATGATCCCATGTTACTAAGTTATAAGAGACTATTGAAATAATCTCATCGATTTCTGAGATTGTTTATGTTATTGATTACCATGATTGAATATTATTATCAATATCTATATAAAAGTAATGATATTATTTATAATATATTATTTATTTATATACTAATGTATCACTACCATATTTTACAATTTGATAAGAATATAATTAACAAAGTGTTTTTTTGGTAAACCCGACTTTACCCTTTCCTTGGCTGAAAATCTATGTACCTAAAAACTAATTCCAAGAATATTAAACAATTGTATTATAATATTTTAAAGAAATTGTTTCCCTTTTTTTATTTTAGCAATCCTTACAATGGAATTTTTTTTATTCCATACAAGGTATTCCATCTAACCTTTTAACGTACAAAAATAATTTTCTATTTTATTTCTTATGACATGTATAAATATACCCACCATCATTCCTTTTATGATTCAATTAAATATTTAAAAGGATAATTTTTATGAAATTATTTTAATGTAATTATCAAGGAAAAATATTTCAACTTTTTTTTCTTTTCTATTACAAAATTTTTCAAGCAATATTCATAGAAATTTATTGTTAAGGGTTTTATGTATTAAAAATCCTTTTTCGGAGAATAAAAGTTATTTTCCACATTAAATGTTTCTGTACGATATTTATAAACTATTTTCCATAAACGATGACATCCATGGATGTTACTAATTACATTTTTGGAAATAATCAAAATTATACATTCATTTACTTTCTATAAATGTGTTATGGTCAATTTCATGGCCTTTATGAAACCTATTTCTATTAAACGTGTATTTATTTATGAACTTTGTTTCTCTTTCACTGTTAATGATTCGATGAAATGTTTATAAAACCAATCTCTTTAACATTGTTTATGATGTGATGAAATGTTATTGATACCCATTTCATTTTATGGGTTATGATTTGATATTTATAAGACTGATATTTTTTAGGAGTCATGATAAGAAGAATATTTTATTGTATTGTGGCACAAATGTGAATTATTTTACTATAAGATGAGTCTGACCTAGATCTCATTCAAATTATCTTTGTAATGATATGATTTTTATGTTCTCAACAGGTACATGGGCTGTATCCCAGGCCCAAAAAATAGGGAGTATGGGTTGTAACTAAAGCCTGAAAATATAGAGGGTATACTAGTTTTAGCCCAATACAAAATGATATAGAGAATATGGGTAGTAGCCTAAGCCTGAACACAAGATAGTACTTGTGTTATAGTCCTAGCCTAAAAGAAATAGGGTACACGTGTTGTAGACCGAGCCCAAAAAAAAGAAGGTACATGGGTTATAACCCAATAATAAAAGAATTTGGGTACACTGGTAACTTAACCAATCCTAAAGTTTGTACATGTTTCATAGCCGAAAACTAACATTTTATAACAGTCTTGGAAGGAATCCCTTCCATAAATTCTTATATTCTTTTATTCATTCTACAATCCTATTACTTATTCCTTTGTTACAATTTCATGTCTCCTGATGTTTATTTCATAATGATTCATGTCTTATGAACATCCATGATTTATCCCATAGATCATGTTTATATCCTTTAATATTCATAGTATGATCTATTAATGTTACGATTTCTATATCATTATACAATATATATCTTTATACTTACAATTCACTAATTTTTACCCTTATAGAGCATCTAAGATCACCCATTTATTATGTTTCCTTTCACCAGTTATGAAGAATGGTTAAAGGTAGAAGATATAATTGTGAATATTTCTATGGGAGATTTTAATGATCTTTCAAAATTATAGAATATCTAGTTTTCATGTTTTTATTGACAGTAATCTATTATGGTCATCTAGAATTTATTTCAGTAATGTAATTAATACTCATCAGAAATGATGAAATACCCACATATTTTTATCATGGGCCTCTATAGTTGGCATCAATGGAAAGGATTAGTCATCCTATGTATACTAGAAAAAGAGAACATTAGTGTGTTCACAAGGTTTTTTCTCATGTATATATATATAATAATGTATCTAGGGATATGTATAGGGATGATATTACATTTCGGGAAATGTCATGTACATTTGGTGAAATATAAAGTAAGTGGTTTCCTAGAAATACATCTTTGTATGGATAACACAAGTGGATTTAGCTCTAGCGTAGATTTACATAGGGATAAAAACTTCGAAACGATGTTAGAGGTTTGACTCGGGTTAATTCGGTACACGACAATGGGTCTCGCTGCACTCCATGTTTTACACTGCTAGGGGAAATCCTTTAAGAATTCAAAAACACATCATGAATCCTCATGAAATATTTATATATTTGTTATCTATGAATAATCTATGATATACCCAAGGCGTCATATATTATGGATGGTTTCATGATATAGATATCCTATATGTATTTTATTTCATGACAATAGTATCCTTGTATGATAATTAATGCTCACATTATGATTTTAGTTTTAGTCAATTAAGGAAACTAGAAGGAACTAGATTAATGTTGAATGTTATGACAGAATTTATGATGGCTAGTATAGGGGGTGATCAAAAGAGTGAATGATTTCTGGATCATGACCAACAAATTTTCACAGAACATGATTAACAATGTATTCCTTAACAAACACTCAGACTCAACACGTTCGAAAAATAAAGAGTTGGCTGAGTGCTCAAGTAAAGAATGACATGGAGTGAGGAGAATTCTATTATGTTTATGTCGGAAATATGGAAATAATCAATTAAGTTAATGTAGTATAGGATCAAGATGGTGCTATAAATATGGAAAATAATGCCACAAATAAGGTGACTACAGGAAAAATGATGAGTTTGATTAATGAAATAGATGGAAATTTTGGCCTCATTGAGTCATCATCGAAGATTAAGTGTTTTATGAGCAGAATAAATTGACATTATTCCACTTATTGTCCCAAGATGAATGTTCCTGAAGAGAATCCACAAGGTGGTGTGAGTAATAATTACATTTTTTATGATGATGAGACTGCAGATGAAATGTGGATGTGAAAAGGTATTATATAGTAGGATGAGGTAACATTGTTATTGAATTAAGGATGAAGTAATCAAATTATTTATGTATTTGGAATATATAATTACAAATAGTGATTTATGTATGGATTGTTCAGTTTAAGGTTTTTCTAAGGATTTATAGGAATATGTTGAATGGTCACAATAGACATGAATGTTTATCTCATGAATGTTAACATCTTGAGTAAGGAAAGTATACCCATAACATGTACTTTATGTTAATATAATCTTGTATGGATAATGTTATGTGGGTTATGAATAAGTAAATTAGAATGTATTCATTACCTTGGAACAATGTAAGTACATTATGAAGGGTGTTTTATTCTATCCTTGATGAAGCTTACAATATTTTTGGATTTATGAATTAAATACATTATAATTAAAATTGATGAAGAATTCATGTTTTCCAAAATTATTTAAGGTAATTAAGGTCATTATAGTGTTTTATGAGAATATGTGATGAGGGTATGGACATGATTGGAATATGAAAACCAAGAGATACAATTTTTAATATTGGGGAAATATTTTTATGTAGATTTTGTGAATTATTTATTAATTTTTGGATTTTCATCCATCATAATGATTATATCATAACCATATGTAGAAATATCATGTATTATATTACCGTGTGAGCATTTATGTATATTTGATATCATTTTATACAAACATGTTGATGATGACAACTGATAACATATGGGATGGCATATCACTGAACATGTGATATTTTAGTACATAAACAACAAAAAAGAACAAATTTTATTTTAAAATAAGTGATGTAGATCTAAAAACAATAAATGTTCACTTTTTCTAGAAATCATGCCATAATATAATTTAATGAAAATTTGTAAACATTCGGAAAAATGATATAAAAATAAAAAATGATGTCTTATACCAATGTTTTTGATGAATCAAGAGGACCCTAAGGTCATTGCAGAATAATATCTTTCTGGTTGTTATCTATCTCCCATCCTAGTTCTCTATCACATTCAATCAGAACATGATAGTAATATATTTCTTCTATATCTATGTTTTCATTATCCACCATTGTTATCCCATGTGGAAACATATTTTTATGTTTCTTTGGGTAACTATTATAGATTCAACATTCCCATTTTAAGTGATGTTTTAGTATAAATTTATTTGATGTTTGTTTATATTAATTCAATATTGAAGTATTAATCCATTGATAACCCAAAATAAATTCGAGGGAGAAATTCATTTTAAGGGTGGTAGAATCTAACATCGTGAGATTATGTGAACCTTTTTTGGAATTAATTTATCATTTTAATATTTTATTCATATTACACTGGAAATAGTTATATATATATATTAAAACACTAATTTAAAAATTTATTTCACATAAAATACTAATTTGGGATCACTATATGCAATATCAACTTGTCTTGTGCTCCATGCAACACCAAAATGGTGTATGATGAACACAACACAGAGTTTCTATGAAACATCACATTATATATATATTTTTTAAATTAGATAATAATAACCAACACATTAATCATAGTTATAGGAACATTAATAAATAATTTTCAAATATTTATTATTCTTATTTTATATAAATAAAGTATATTGATATTGAATGATAAAATTTTTTTTATTTCATTTATGTTAAAAATGTTTTATCTATGAAAGAATCTATTTTCAAAATAAAAAAAATTATACAATTTTAGAGATTAATTCAAATAAAATAAAAAAAAATTTATTTCATAACATCATAAATAGACTAGGGTGAATTTTTGGGATTTTTCTCAGAAAAAGCTTTTTTTTATGAATAGTAAAAAATATTTCTTTTTAATTAAAAACATCATTTTTCTCATTTATTATTATAGATAAATGATATTATAAATATGTTTTAAGGTAATAGTATATGAATGCTAAAACTACTGATATAAATAAGTTCATTTGGATCATATCCACTTTGAAATAGAATATTAAAACATAACACACATTTGACCGTTTTTCTACATTAAAATCATGTTATTTCACCCCATCTATGAGTTTAGAGTTAATCATAAATTTCACACATCTATGAATAGAAATTTTAAAACATGGAATAAAATAATGTAATCAATATTTTATTTTTATTATAACAAGATAATATTTATTTTCTAACAAAAATTAACAGTGAATGTTATTAAAATTAATTATAGTGGTTATGGTATGATTAAGCCTAATTAGGGACTTAACCTTAATGTTAATGAAAAATGACTTGGTCAATTTTTAGAAAAACATTGGCTTCAAATATTTTACCATTTTCACTTTTGGTTCGAAATATATGAATTAAATTGATGTTCCCTAAAAAATGGAAAGGAAAAAGCAAAAAGGGAACTTTCATTAACATTAGTAATTATAAAACATTGAGATATGTAAACAAATGTCATATTTTCGGTTATATATAACCTTTTGAAAAATATATTTGTTATTTATATCATCATAAATTATCAATATGTTTTAGAGATGTTTTAAGTTCTTAAAATTCTTAAAACAAATTAATATTTTGATTATTTAGTTAATAAGTAACTAAAATAATCAATACTATAAATATTAAATTTGAAGATAATTGATAGAATTATTTTCATTATTAAATATTTTATATTAATATGTCATGTTACACACCTCTAAATATAATATATTCTAATTAAAAATTAACAATGATCATTTTAAATAAAAATTAAATAATTAATCTCAAAGGTGGTATTATTGTAATTTTAATATAAATGAATCTAATACAATGATTTCAAATTTATAAAAAACCAATATTATGCCAAGAGACTAGTAAATGATAATATATATTACATATTCTTTATAAATAGAATAATTATTCTTTCATAATTAACATATAAAACCATATTATGTAAATACATTGTTAAGACATTCCGGGATCAAGCTACATTTTAGCGCCTCACATGCGATTGTTTTAAAATTATTTTAAAAAGAAAATCTGATTATAATTTTATAAATTAATTATTATGTCAATAATTCAGTGGATTTATATTTTCTAATAAATCTAACATATATTTAGGTTTAATGGATTTATTTTTAATATTATAAAACTATATGTTTAATAAAAACCAAAATGATAAAAATGTGGATCCATAGATGCTAAAGAACAAAATAATTAAAATTCACATAATTTTTTATGTGTTTTTCCAAGACCAGGATTCTCCATTAATCAATTAGTTTTTAATTTTTTAAGAACCTTATGTAAGATATACCACCCATTATTGAATACCTTTTGGTATTTACAAAAGTGTTACTCCCCCTCCACAATAAAAAGAAAAAGTACAATACCCCCTCCTCACACCTCTTAAGCCTATTATGTTCTGAAAATACATCATCAAATTTCCTCCCTTAAATATTAAATTCTATATTTAATCCTCCCTTTGTGCATAAATCTTTTCAATTAAGCCTTTTGGAATAATCCAAAATGAGATACTCGATGATTAGGTAACATATTATCTCAATATCATTTCCTTTATTTTTGATCTCCACCACCCACACTCTCATTATTACCATATTGATTGAAAAAAACAGAATCCTACATATAAAAGGTTTTTTTATTCAATGTTTCTGACCTAAAAATACACACACCACCACATAATTTATGTTTAACATACTGTTTCTGTGTATGGAGAACAACTGCCTCAGAGAATGCCGATAGTTCATTTCTCCATTACCACCATTCATAGAGGTCATTATGATATAAAATTCATTAAATATTATAATTTATTATATATATTATGTATTTTATTATATTTATTAATAAAAAAACATTTTTAACCTTCCATTTGGTGCTATTATGATAATATCCTTTGAGGATGTGTGTACTACCACCCCTTCAAAGCGATGTGATTCATTCACACCTCATATAGAATGTATTAGGATTTGGTTGAATGAAATTAAATGATATATATGATAATTTAATGATATTTTTCTGATTATATATATACACAAATATATATATAAATATATATATATTCATATATCATTTACATACTTTCTTTCAACATGACAATAAAAACGGAAAAAAAATTCATGAGTACGTACGACTTTCAACTCCATGAATGGGGTATTCCATTACATACTCCATTATGATATCGAATTTTAAAATAATTTTATACTAGATATAGCTTATTTTTATATCATTTTATAAATTATTGAAACATTATAATATTATAAGTATCAATAATATAATAAATAATTACACATGTGAAAAACACAATGAATATTACCTGATGTGAAACCTTGACATATTATCATTAACAAGTGGGTAATATTAAGTCATAATAAAAGAATATATTATAATATTTATAGAAATATTATTATTTAAAATATGTATAGTAAATTTATATTTATTATAAAGTAATATTTTATTATTATAGATATAGTATAGACCCAAGGTAATATGATTGTCATCTCAATATTAATTTTTGTATAATAAAAAATAATGTATGTTATCCACTCTTTCCTTTGGTATATTGTATATAATTCCAATGAATGTATTATATGTAACATTTACATAAAATATTTGGTTATAACAATCCCATTTTAGGATCCTTCCCCAATTGGTTTATCATTCAAATGTTACCAAATCAGTAAAATAGTTTTGTCTTAATTTTCTTTCTTTGAGATTCATGTTTTGTTTTGATCCTAAAATATACATCGCAGTGTATATACATCCATTTTACATGTTAATACATGAATAAATTTATTTTCATGATATATTAAGATTCATGTAATTTTATTTTATTGACATTGAGTGTATGATCCCAGGTTACACACTTGTAAGAGTTTATTTAGACAATCTCATCACTTTCCGATATGGTTTATGTTATTTCATCCCTTGATGAAATATTATTATTAGTCTCTCAAGAATATTAACTAATTTTTATACTATTTTATTTCAAAAAATTATGATGTAATATTACCATAATATACTATTTCTATAATATATATCTATGAAAGTGTTTTTAAGAATGCCCAAATACACCATATCTTCAGTTAGAACTCTATGTTTTCTAAAAACAGTTTTCAAGAATATTATATCATTATCCAATAAATATTATATACATTTTTACAATTTTTTTCTATAACAGATATTATCTAGGGAATCATTTTTTCTATCTCCAATAAAGGCATTACTTCTATCCTTTTTACCATGAAAAAGGAATTTAAAATTTCACATCATATGACATGTAATGATTTACCCACACGTCATTCCATAGAAGACACATTTTCATTTTTAAATGTTTAATATATAAAAATGTTTTGAATGTAATTTTTAAGGATACTCATTTTTAAAATGGTTTTAGATTCTCTTTATATTTTTTCAAGTTATTTTCTGATAAAAGAATTTTTAAATGATTTTTTTATTAAAAAGCCTTTTTCAAAGAAGAACGATTTTCCCCCAAGAAAGTCATTCTAACGATATTTCAAAACTATTTCACATCTATGATTTCATTTGTAGATGTTACTCATTCCTTTTTGGTCAATGCTAAAAATGAAACATTCATATTTTTTCTATGAATGGTATACACTTAATTTCATCGTCTTTATGAAACATATTTCACATTCACATGTTATATGATTATGAAACCCATTTATCATTCATGGGATATGCATTGATGAAATTGTTATTAAATGAATATCTTTTCCATAGGTTATAATGTGATGGCATGTTAATTATACCCAATTAACTTTATGGGATATAATTGTATGTTTGTAAGACCTATATATTTTTTTGGTTCATGATATGATGAATGTTTTGTTATCTTTTGGCACATATGTGAATGATTTTTATATGATATGGGTGGGTCCTATATCTCCCTACACTGTATTTGGTAATGATAATTTTTATATGAGATCAATGGGTATACATGTTGCATCACATGCCAGAAAAGAAGTGAATGTATGAGTTGTTGTCTATGACCAAAAAGAAAGAGTGTGTATTGGTTGTAGCCCAAGCCTAAACGAAAGAGGATACATGGGTAGTAGAAAATTACCGAATTGAAGAAGGTTCATGGGTTGTAGACCAAGCCTAAATAAAATATAGTACATGAGTTATAGCCAAAAACTAAAAACCATATGGAATGTGTGTTGTATCCCAAGCCTGAAAGAAATTTGGTCAAAGGGTTGATATCCCAATCTGGAACTATGTACACGGGTTGTATCCCAATCCAAAAATTTAATAAATTTCCTGGTAGGTATCCCAGAAAAAAAATAATTTTTTCCTATATGCATTCGATAAATCTTATGGCGTATTCATTATTTATGATTTTGATGTCTTATGATGTATATTTCCATATGATTCAAGTATTAAAAATAATATGGATTTATCCCATAGTTCATGTTTATGATCTCCGATATGGTGTATATGATATCCTAATTTTAAAATCGATTTATCATACAACATTGTTCATTTTTTTCTTACAGGTCTCCCAAGTGTAACCTTAATGACCATTACGAAGAATGTTTTTAGGTAGAATTTTTAATTATGTACATCATTTTGGGATACATTGAAGTTATTTCACCACGATAAATGATTTTTTTCCATGTTTCTAGAGATAATAAACTACTACAGTTCTCTATAATATATTTTTTTAATGTACTAAATATTAATCTAAAATGATGAAATATCCATGAATGTAATGTCTGTGTGGAAATATATTGAATTTAAGAATGAAATTAACTTGCACTGAAACCTTATTTATATTTATGATATCAATTATGATCATACTATAATATTTTATAACCCATTTATTGACAAACGAATTACACCATAGCAAGGAGACAGTAAGACGTAAGTACACACACACGATTTTTTTGTTTTTCATTAAAAAATAAACCGTAGAATAAAATTTATCCAAAATCATAATAATATATCAGCATATATGTTATAATTTCGTTATTACATTATCATGTAAACAACACATGAAGTGGAAGTATTAGCTGAAATGAATATGATTCATTTGGAAAACAATTACTTTCTTTTCAGTGAACATTCAATATATATATTTTTTTGGGATATGCATATGGTCTTTTTGGAATACCCTGATCTAAATAACATGTATTCAGATTTTTTTTAATTAAATAGTCATGGTTTGGTCAATATTGAATCAATAATGTGGTATGAGGATGTTAGGGAGGTTGTTCTCTTTTATAATTGAGGTTAGGATCACTTATAAAAAATCTAAAAAATTTATTTAATATAAATTAATCATCAATTTAAAAGGGATCAAAAGTGATTTATTTCAAATATGAGATTTTTATGTATCGAAATAATCTGGAAAATTAATTTCTTTTAAATTTTATGATTATCTAATTATTCTTTTCTTTTGTCTTTAACCAGTATTTAATAACACTAACTCTTACCATGACAACCTATTTTTTTTAAAATATAAAGGTTAATATATTAAAAATAAAATGAGAAACTGAACATAAAAAGATAATTGATGACATTAGTAACCTTATAAAAAAATTTGGAAAAATTCTTTAATTTTATGAAATTTATAAAATTTAATAAAATAATTTTTTTAAAAATCAATAATTTATAATTTGATAATGTTAATTACTTGTATTTGAAAAAATATCATAATAACCTGATATGTTCAAAAAAATATTTTTACACATCCATAAAATGTCACATTTATCTATAAAATTTGTGTATTACATTAATCATCGCAAATTATAAATATTTTAATATTTTAATCATCGTTTATTTGATATTACCATTAATTAAAAATTACTTTATCATCAGTTTATATGCCATTGAGATAATTTTTTATTTAATAAATATTTAAAATAAATTATCATGATAAAGAAAAAAAATTTATATTCCAATTTATATTTATATAAGAATACTTCCTCGGAAAAAATACATATAAAAAATTTAATACTTATTAAAAATTTTAAAATGAAATATTAGGTTTTCCTTAAAAAATAATATAATAGAATTAACTTCATCCAAGATTCTATAGTCAATAATAAAATAAGTTTTGGGCCAATTTTAATTTATCATAAATCCCTCAATAAAATTATTACATGTTTTTTGTAATTTTATTATACTTATAATACTATTTGTAACATAAATTGCCCTATTTATACTTATACATCGAAATAAACAAATTACTAAAGTTAATATTCATAATATATAAAACTAAAAGGAACATATTTACTAAATAATTAAATAATGATTCCAAATATGGATTCCATTGTTATGAATTCATAAAAAAAATTGTTTAAAATTAATTTAAAATTAATCTCATTGACTGAATGATAAAACATGGGTTTCAAGTGGAAATGTTCAAAATATTGAAATGTTTTCATATTGAAATTCCATATGAAATTGACTATAGTGACTTAAATAATATTAAATGATATTTTTTACTAATTATAATGTTAAATCAATTAAAAATAATATTAAAAATTGTAAATTATTTTGGAAAAAACAAGTTTAGATAAAAAATGAAATACTTTTTTTACTATTTATCAAAAAAATAATCCTAAAAAACTATTATATTACTATTTCAAAAAATCTTTATTTTTCCATTTATAATTTATAATATATTAAAAAATAAAATTAAACCATATGATCCATTAAAAGGTTTTAAAACTAAAATTAGAAAAATATATATGCTAATGCATAAAATTGGATTTATTTTTTTATCTGGTATAAAAAATATATGAAGAATGTTAAATATAAAATTGAATTTATTATATTAAAATTTAATTAAAATATTTCACTTATTATAACTAATTTAATTCATTATTATAAAACATATATGGAATATAAAAATAATTTTTTTAATAACATTTTGTTTATAGTAAATTAGTTTTTATATTTTACTCAAATTAAATTGGACCCAATGAATTCAATCGTATATTTTTATAAGATAGATAATAGTATTAATAACCAAATATTTAAATTTTTTGTTATAATCAACATTTTAAATAATAATAATATTATTACGTTATATTAAGCTAAGTGTAGTGTGCAAAAAAATTATTTCGAATAAGTTAAATTTAAAATATAGGCACACTATAATATATGGGGCTATTAGAGTAACATTGATTATTATTTAGGAAAAATTGTAAATGCAATAAATCTTTTATAAGTTAATTTTATCATCTTTAGTTTTTATGAAAATTTTATGCTAAGAATTCTAATGAATCTTTGAGTGGTAAAAATTGGATAAATCATCTACAAGATGAACTTTACATGTTGAAAAGAAAAAATTATTTGAAATTGATATAATATAATAAATAATTTCATTTTAATTTTCCATGTAAAATTTTCATAAATAATGTGATGAAAATAGATTAATATTATTAAATAATTATAGATTTTAGAAAATGAAAAAAATAATAAAAAATGAACATATTGGAAATATAATTTTCTATAATAGATAGACTAGAATATATTTGTATTGTTCTACCCAATTCATAATACATAATTTTCAAACATTTTTAAAGGGATTTAAAGTGTTATTTTCTTAAGATAAATGCCAATGTGGATTATTATGTAGAAAACCCTCCTTGTTTTAAAAACACTCAACCTCATGAAAATATTAATAAACCTGATAAGGAACCCTATATGCATAAACTAGCTTCAGGAGCCTAGTATGATGGATTATGATTATTTTTTTATGAAATTTTATTCTTGAGGATGATACTAATATATATATATATATATATTATAAGGATATAGAGATAATTTCAGTGTTAAAATTTATATTTCTGATAATATATTTAAATTAACTCAAAAATGTAATATTTAATTTATTAGGGATGTTATGAACTGTGAGTTCGAAATGAGTTTGATGGGTGATTATATAATCTATCTTTCGTTTCAAATTTCAAAAAAAAACTATAATGAACATTTTTATCCCCATAAAATTATATAAAATATTTACGTAAATGGTTTGTGTAGAAAATAATAAAATAATTAGAACTCTAGTTACAAATAAAAATATTTTTATTGTGATGATTTTGGAAATACGATAGATAAAAATATTTAGATGAATGTTACATAGTTTAATATATCCCATTGCTGGTCGAATTTCTATAATGCATTCAATATTATTATGTCTCTATTACCAAGATAATACAAAATATTGGCATTTAAAATAAGTATAATGAATCATTTTTACCTTAGGGGAAACATTTATCTAATATTATTTTAGTTTTCACAAAATACATCTGAGTTAATTTTTTTTCTTATAAAATTTTTTATAGGTTTTCATTTATTTTAAAATTTACATCTGGTACATATAATTTAATTGTATAATATTTAGTTTCTTTATTTTAAATAAACATCAATTAGTTTATATCCCCACAAAATATTTTGTAGTAAAAAGTATCTGTTGTAATGTTTTGTGGATCAAACACACACTCACTGACTTTTGAATGAATTTTAGAAAAAATGAAATAGTGTATGATGAAATATGATCTATAGAATTATGTAAAACCCTGTAACATCACATACGAACAAGGAATGTCATGTCCGGTCCCCTGGGGCCCATTCTGCGACTACCCCAAGCCCACCTTCCATAGTTCAGGGGCTCATGACTGGCACTAGAAGGCGTATTCCCTAAAACTGGGAAGGCATTGAATTTATAACCTATAACAGACACATCCACGAACACAGCAAGATGGAATCACAAGTAAAATATAGAGTAAAAAGTGTGTGTATAGTAAGAAAAAGGGGAAAGAATACAATCCCAACTAGAAGGTAAAAGAAAACTAGGAAGTACAAGAAAACTGGAACAACTCCTATGAACACCCACCAAGGATCATTACTAAAGGATAAATATAACAATAGAACAGTCGTCTCTATGGTACACATCATCTAATTCCACCTCTAATCTAACTCCAGTCCTGGTACCCTTAGCCTTGATCAATGTTTTCCATCGTCTTCACCAATCACAACAAGGTACGGGTGTAGCCTATATAGGGGTGAGTATAACGATACTCAGTAGGGACCTCGAGACCTTGAAGGTCTCTAAAAATCCACAAAGGAAAAACCACAAAGCAAACCAAAATCACAGATCATTTGAACAATAGTCAACCCTACTTAGGTATATGCCCATACATATACCTAATTTATTAAGTATACCAATCTCATTCACGAGGAAACCCAATGAACAAATATTAACCAAAGTACAACTGTTCCATGAAGGAAAGAATACCACAAAGGCAACACCAAAAAAGTAAGTACCACAAAGGTAACACTGCATTGAAGAAAACCAAAAACGTATCACCATGAATGTAAGTACAACAAAGGTACGCCACAAAAACTAATACCAAAAAGGTATCAACACAAAGGTAAAGACTCGTATCAAATCAAGTATAACTTAGGTACGGTGGTAACAATGAGCAATGTAACAATTGAATCAAATTACTCTATTAAGAGGAAGACCGACATAGGATCCCAAATCATCAGACCCACATAGGATCCTAGTACAGAAAACCCACATAGGATCCTAGAGTAGTCCCATGAGAATTCCTATTTTGGATCCACATGGGACCTTGAAACATAGAATCGCATAGGATCCCAAATAACTTACCCACATATGATACCTTTAACATGTTTCTTCCAGCTAGAGGTTTCCCGCACTAAGCTCGCTTGATTCTGGGTGGGTCTGATCCTCAAGCCATAGGTTGATACTAAAAAGTCCACGACTTCCCATGAAAAATTATCCCAAATGAACATCATGTAAAAGGGGTCTCAATGAAACAGATGGAGCGTCAATCGGATGCCTGGTCTGTATTTTATTGGCCTTTTAATCTCGAGGGTCCGATTGGATTCATGTTCGATCCCACCCTTCCATACCCCAACTTTATCCAAACCTCATGTGGGGTATAACAAAATTACTTTCTTGATCCAAGGTTTCTTGCATTGTATATGGTTCATCAAACATATTCTCATAGGTCATGTTAGAGCCTAAAGAGTGAAAATAGTCAAAGTTATCATGGGCCCGGTCCGAATGGTCGGACCGACCCATCCTGACACAATCTTAGCCGACCTGACCCAGTTTGCCTCAACCCTACCTTGCCCTGGTCTGGACCTGGGTCCGACCCGGCCCATTGGGTCTAGCCAGGCTCACCGGCCCAGCCTGCACTAGGCGGCCTGTGATGCGGCCTGCGTTGGGCAGCTCATGATTGGCCCGCGGCTGGGTAGCCCCACGGTGGGTTATGCCCGAGCTGCCACCCATGGGGGGAGGCACACCTGGGTTCCCCGAGCGTGCTAGCCATTCGGGATGGGTAGTCGACCGACCAGTGCCACATGGAACCGGCAGCAGGAACAGAGGACCCGAGGCCACGCTCGGCTCCCCAGATGGTCGCATGGCTAGACCTCCTCCATGGCGCGGTCACACAATGCGCCACCACTGGTTTCCAGCAACGAGACGACCGCCCTCCTTCACTTCGGTGACCTTGTGTAGTGTATCCTACATGCTCGGTGGTGCGGTCGCACAGCCGGCCATGCAACGGATGCCGCCCTTGCTCCCCCGTGAATGATGGGTCATCACCCATCTCTAGCGGTGTGGTTTTCCACTGACATCATCATGGCTGGCTGGAGTGCCAGATGCTACTTCCGAGCCCCACAGGTGTGGGTCGCCAGCACAGATTTCTGGCGATGTTCCTTGGGTCACTGAGCGCACCTCGGTGGCCCGTTCATCATTCCAAATACTCCCACACTCATCTCACGACGTCGTCAATAATTACAGACCATAATAAACCACAAAGGATATAGAGTGGTCCACCGTGTTCATTTGGATGGCACCCTCCGTGTTAGAATGGTAGCAAGCTACAAAATTGTTCGTAAATCAAGAATATAGACAAGAACAAGGAATGTGGTATTCAAAACAACATTACCTACCTCGAATACTGATTGACGTCGGTGTGGAGAGGTATGTACGGACATCATATCATCACCATTGAAGAAGTTCCTCATTGGGGCTCCATCAACATAGTTCTTCATTGGAGAAAGTGTTCTTCATTGGAGATATTGTTCTTTCACAATTCTCCCACACTCTCATTTCCTAACAAATCCACCAACCATGATGTGAAATTCCAAATTAATAATGTTAAGTTAATTAATACAATTAATTTTTACACATTAATTAATTTTGTGTTGGAAAAATTAATGGGAAAACAATCCAAGAGTCTCCGCCTCCTTAAAGAGGGAGTTCATGGATCGTGTGGTCACCAGCACCAAATTAAAATTGGGAGGATTAAATAACATAATTAAAATAATGTTCATTTATTTTATTTTCATCCATGAAAAGAAAAAAAAATAATTTCACCCTCGACATACTAAATTCATGGTGATGGTCTCCTTAAACAAATAATGGCACTATGAACTCAACGGCGTCCTCAGATTTCAATTTCGAGCACATGTTCAAAAGATATAAAAAACCATCTTGCAATTTTATTAAACGTACCTAAAATGTTTTTCAGAAATTTATTCCTGGCACTCCGGGCCTCTGAACCATCCACCATCAATTTTCGCAGAATCGTAATATTCCCATATAATTATAAAAATACAGGGGAAATCCGGGTGATTAAATTCTTCCCACCTAAGGGCTTTGTGTCCCCAAAAGCTACAACACAAACTTAGGAATCAAGTGGGGGTACTAAGAACAAATATGAGTATCCCATTCCCATGTGCTCTCTTGGAGGTTGTCTTGCAACCAAAATATATGCACTAACGGTATCGACCTCCCATGAAGGTCCCGCTCTTGTTGATCCTCAATCTACACTAGAACCTCTGAAAACACCACCCCATCTTCGATGTCCAGCTTTCTAGAGTCAATGATGTGCAAAAAAACATGTATGTATCTTCTCAGATGGGATACATGAAAAACATTGTGCACTAGGTGAAACTGTGGGAAAATTTATAGGTTGTAATCCACCTCACTAACTCTACTGAGGACCTTAAATGATCCAATAAACCCTGAAGATAACTTTCCAGCCCGGGAAAATTTCCACAAACCTCATCAGCGTGAGACCCGCAGAACGTCGTGGTCACCATCCTTGAACTCTAGAGGTCTCCATCTATTGTCGACATATGAATTATGCCTTCTTTGTGCATTATTCATCCAATCCAGGATGATCTGCACGTTCTCCGTGGTAGTTTGTACCATCTCTAGTCCGACGAGTGTTGATTCCCCCAGGCCAGTCCATCCCAAAGGTGATATGCAAGGTCGGTCATACATAGCCATGAATGTTGACATCCCAATGCTATAGTAATAGCTGCTGTTTTATATAATCTCCACCAATGGCTAGTGATCCTCCCAGCTATACAAGAAGTCGAAGACGCAAGCATTAAGCATGTCCTAGAGGGCCTGAATGGTTCGATTAGTCTGGTCATCTGTTGGAGGAAGGAAGGCGGTGCTCAAACGAAGCGGCGTCCCGGAACCCTCTAACAACCTCTTCCATCATCTTGAAGTGAAATGTGAATCATGATCGGATACTATCATTGAGGGTACTCCATTTATCCTCCCAATTTCTTTCACATAGAGGCTTCTCAATCTCTATATTATACCCTACTCTCTGATCAATAGTAAGTGGGCTGACTAGGTGAGTCGTTCAATGAACACAATTATACAATCATGATCCTTTTATATATGTGTAATTCCTTTCACGATGTCCTTGGATATACCCTCCCACTTCAATTATGGAACCTCTAAAGGCTGAACTAAGCCCGCTGGTAACTAATGATCTGCCTTCACTTGCTGACATGTGAAATACCTAGAGAAAAACTCTACTACTGTTTCTTCATTCTCGGCCACCAGTGTTGTTGTCGGAGGTCCTAGAACATCTTCATGACTTCCAGATGTACCACTAGAGAACAATTGTGGAACTCCCTCAACACTTCCTCCCTAACCGACACGGGTACCATTCTATGTCCTCATAAAAGGATGATGTGCTCCCCACCTTCAGAAAATCCATCAGGTGCTTATCCTATGGACATTTGAGCATGTAAAGACTCACAATAAATGTCCACAAGTTGTGCCTCCCTAACTCGCTGAAGGAGTTGGTAAGTGACTGTAAGAGACTGAAGAAAAGCTGCCCCATCTCGATCCACCATGGATATCTACAAAGTGGCCAGCTGCTTCGTCTCCACACTTTGCATTTGTATACCAGATCTCTAGTTGACTGAATCTGCTACAACATTTCCCTTCCCCGGATTATAGACTATCTCAAAGTCATATTCTTGGAGGAATTCATGACAATGTTGTTGTCTTGAGTTTAGGTCCTTCTGGGGGAAGATACACTTGACACTCTAGTGATCAGAGTAGTCTGTAAAATGCTCTCCCATCAGATAGAATCACCACATCTTCAAAGAGAATACCACTACTGCAAACTCAAGGTCTTGTGTAGCGTAGTTCTACTCATGTTGTCTCAGCTGTCATGAACCATATGTGATGAATTCTCACTCCTACATTAGGAAACATCTGATCCTACTCTATGATGTGTCTCAGTAGAGTATGTACCCAATGCCCTCCTCTAGAAGCCTGGATATGGGGGCACTAGTCAGCCACTGCCTCAGCTCCGGAAAACTCTGGAGGCATCTCTCTGACCACATGATGGATTTCCTTTTCTTCATCAATGCTGTTAAATGTGCTGCAACTTTGGATAAATACTACAGAATCCTCTGGTAGTATCTTGCCAAACCCAGAAAACATTGTACCGACATCACACTCAAGGGCGGCTCCCAAGAAAGTAACGCCTCTATCATTGCTGGAAGCACAAAAAATGATGCCTTTGAGATAACATGTCCCAGAAATTGAATCTCTCGAATCCGGAACTTTTAATTCATGAGATTTACATTTAGATGGTTCTCTCGAAATGTGTCTAGAACTTCCTACAAGAGATAGGCATGATCCTCCTCGGGATCCAAGCAGATCTGAATGTCTTAAATGAAGACTACTAAAAAGCAATCAAGGTATGGGTGAAAGATCATGTTCACGAGTCCCATGAACACCGATGGAGGGTTGGTCATGCCTAATGGCATAACTAAGAACACTTAGTTTCCAAAATGACATCGGAAAGCCATCCTCTACACATCCTCGTCTCGTACTCTGAGTAGGTGAAAGGTTTACCAAATTATATCTTTGAGGACCATCGTGCTCCCTTTAGATGATCAAAGAAGTAGTTAATCCTTAGAAATTGGTACCTGTTCTTCATGGTCACCTGGTTCTGGTGCCGATAGTATACAAAAAGTCTCAATCTCCCATTCGTATTTCTGGAGAACAAAATTGGGGCTACCCAAGTAGATACATTGGGCCAGATGAACCCCTTCTCTTATAAGTTCTCCAATTGTACCTATAACTCATGAAGATCCTCGTGATCCATCTGATATGCTGGTGTAGATATCGATGTCATCCTGAGGTAAAAGTTAATGTAAAAATCCACCACTCTATGAGGAGGTAGTCCCAGAACATTATTATAGAAGACATCCACATACTGGTCCACCAGTACAGGGTAGCTCAAACTGTCGAAATAAACCGTTCAAAGGGTAAGGATATCCAACTTATGAGTGATCGGCTGCACTCTCCTCTGGGTATGTCCATCATGTGTTGCAAAGGCTCCCTTCCCACCGGTTAAGGTAAAACTATTCCCATCATTGTGGATACACTACACTTTTCACCTAATGAAGTAATTTTGGGAATGGACTGTAGTTAACCAATCCATATCCAAAATGACCTCATAAGGCCTCGATGCCACTACCAAAAGATAACAACTGAAGATCTCACCTCCTAGAGTACACTCACACTACCAGCACTAGTGTGTAATCATCGAATCCTCTCATGTAGGAGTCTCTTTCCGTAAGGATTGAGCCCAAAACTCCATTAGAATCTCCGAGATACAAATTCGGGTAGTGGAAATAAAATAATGATAGGCACATGTGTCTCTAGGTACTTTACCTATGGTGGAGTAGACACCGATCATACATTGCATCATCACTAGAGTGTCGTGGTTGTAGGCCTCAGATTCCTGGAGAAAAGCTTTCCTATGTCCACCTGCTTTATGTAGTAGGGGTGGACCACCTGGTGGTGGTCGTGGTAACACCTCGAATCATCCCCCACCGCCAAATCCATGGTCAGATCCTCTAGAATGTATGACTTCTCTCTGAGGACCTGCTCAGTCGAACATTTTTCTTTTCCATGGCGATCTTTAGACTGACTTTTGATTTTCTGTATGGAGGTTCGGGGTGTCACGAGCCATGTGACCTTGACTGCCAGAAGCAGAACACTACTTTCATTTTACATGACTGGATCTGTTTTAGGTTCCCCATACAACCGACCCTGAATCCTATGGTCGTCCACCTATAGTTCTGGTCCTCTTGGACCACTATGAAATTTATCTACTAACATCTACAAAAAACATCGATACGTGATGCTCGGTGGTGGGTCTCGCAGATGGTGACTGCTCAGTAAGAAAACTCTCAACAAAGATGGCTCACTCTAACACCGCATCATGAGTCGGGATGCTGAGATAAATCATCCCACCAGAGTCCCTGATCCAAGGTACAAGTCCTAAAGAATTGGTCTTGCCCCATATTAGTGGCGTAGCATGAGAGTTCAGTGAGCCTCACTGAGTACTGAGCCACAATCATGTTTCCCTGTTGTAAATGATGAAAATCATATTGGTGAACTATGTGAAGGGTTAATGAGACAAACATATCCAGAAATAGGCTTTTAATGTCTTCCTAGAGTATTGTCACCTCATATTTAACCAGGAGAATCATGATCCACCATCTACCTGCTGTAACCTAGAGAAGACTGGTAGCAAGGATCACAATGAGATCAACTAGTGTCCTTACCAAACGGAAGACTCTAACCACGGCCTCCAGCCAATTTTCAGCCACCTATGGGTCCGTCTGACCCATGAACATGGGTGGCCTATTACGCTGGTACTCGTGAAATTCTATCAAGTGGCGTATACTCTCTGCTGTTGGGGCTGGTGGCATCAGTGCCCCAATGTGTAATGGTACCGCTGGAGCCTCCACTTTTTCCTCTACTGATAAAAGGTCCTACACTGAGGCCTCATTTCTTAGTGGTCTTTCATCATGTAATCTTCCTATAACACTTTTTGGTTGTCTACATGGAGGCATCCTAAAGAAAAAGGTCTATCACGGTCAAAAGATATACCTGGTGAGCTGACTCAAAGAGATCACAAAGAAAATTTTCCAAAACTCAAACACAATCAATGTTTTCATGCATTGAGTGAGATATAAAAAGCTAGGGTCCTAGTGTATTAATATGTTGGATACGCACCAACAATAGATTCCCTATACTGAAAACCACAATCGTAACACTTAACACTATTTCTGTTAAAATATTAGAGTCCATTGTTTTATGGTTGAACTGACTCCTCTAATACCAATTTCTTTCGACCCATTCCCTGGGCCCCGTTCCGTGACTACCCCAAGCATGCCTTCTATAGGCAAGGGGATGGAGACTATCACCTAAAGGTTTATTCCATAAAACTGGGAAGGAATTTCCATTATAACCTATAACACACACATCCATGCACACAGAAATATGAAAACACAAGTAAACTGTATATTAAAAATATTTTGTACAGTAAGAAAAGGGGCCAAAATATAAGCCCAACTCGAACGTACAAGAAAATTTGGATGTACAAGTAAACTGGAAAATCTCCTATGAACACCCGACAAGGATCATACATGAAGGGTAGCTATAGATATCGAGTGGTCGTCTCTGTGGTACACCTCGTCTAATGTCCACATCCAACATACATCTAGTCCTGGTACCCTCAGCCTCGAGCAATACTTTTGGTCATCTGCACCAAACACAACAAGGTGTGGGTGTAGCCCATATAGGGGTGAGTATAACAACACTTAGTAGGGAATCCCATCCCCCGATGGTCTCTCAAAATCCACAAAGGTTAAACCATAAAGCATACCAAAATCACAAATCATGAGAACAACAGTCAACCCAACATAGGTATATGCCCATACATATATCTATTTTATCAAGTATACCCATCTCATTCATGAGAAAACACAAGGCCCAACTCTTAACAAATGTACAACTGTTCCATAGTGGAATGAATACCGCAAAGGTAACCCCACAATGGTATGTACAACAAAGGTAACACCACACAGAAGAATACCACAAAGGTACGCCACATAAAATAATACCACATAGGTATCACCATGAAGGTAAATACCACAATGGTAAAATACACAGAAAAATATCAGAGGTATCAACACAAAGGTAAAGACTCAGCTCACATCAGGTATAACATAGGTATGGTAGTAAAGATGATTAGATATAACTACCGAATCATCTTACTCTGTTAAGAGGTAGACCCAAGTAGGATTCTAAATCATCAGACCCATGTCGGATACTAGTACAACATTCCCACGTAGGATCCTATAGTAGTCCCACATGGATTCATATAGCCAATCTATGTGGGACCGTGATAAACAGACCCACATAGGATCTCAATCCACAGACTCACATAGGACCTCTTTCTCATGTAACAACCAGCCAGAGGGTTCCCACAATAAGCTCGCTTGATTCCATGAGGGTATTCTCTACAAGCCTCAGGTCGATACTAAAACATCCATGATGTCCAAAGAATAAGTATACCAAAGGACCGTCACGTAAAATAGGTCTCAATGTAATAGACAGTGCGTCAGTCAGACGCTCGGTCTATAAGTTATAGGACTTTGAGTCCCGAGGGCCCAGTTGGAACCGCGATTGATCCAATCCTGTAATACCCCAAAATTATCCCAAACAGATGTGGGGTATACCAAAAATACCGTATCGATCCAAGGATTTTGGTACCATAGACATTTCATCAAATGGACTCCCGTCGGTAAATTATATAGCCGAAAGATTGAAAAGGATTGAAGCTGACCCAGGTATGGTCCGACCCTGTCGGACTGACCCGGCTTGACCTTGACTGGTCCGACCCAACCCGGTTCCGGCCGACCCAGGCCGGCTCAGGTCTGGCTCTGGGTCCGACCCGGCCCGCTGGGTCCGGCTCGGCCAGCCAACACGGACCGCGCAGGGTGGCCCGTAGGTCGCCCGCTCTGGTCCGCACTAGGTGGCACCGCGGTCGGGTACACCATAGCTGCCACCCATGTTGGAGGTGCCCTTCGGGGTTCCATAAACGGAATATCCATTCAGGTTGGGTATCAGACCAGTCGACGTCAAGTGGCGCCGGCAGCAAGCATGCGGTGCCCTGGGACCCGGTCAGCTCCCCCGCTGGCCGGGCGACCAGCCCTCCTCCATGGTGTGGTCATTCACCGTGCCACCACTAGCAGCTAACATCAATCTGGCTGCCCTCCATCAAAGACATGGCCTCGTTCCACGAATACTACACACCCGGTGAAACAGTCATGGGCCACTGGCCCCTTCGTGCTGGCGGTCATGCGTCTGCTGCTGCCCTTTATCTACCACTACCGATAGGCCCATGCTCTTCTTCGGAAGTGTGGTCGGGAAAATGATGTTGTCGTGGTAGGACGGAGTGCTGGCTACCGCTCTTGAGCCCCACTGGTGGCCGTTGCCGACACAGATTTTTGACGACATTCCTCAAGTCACCGAGCACTCCCCAGTGGCCCTTTCATCATCTTGAAAACTCATGCACACATCTTAAGATGTCACCATTAATTTAAGACCATCATATACAACAAATGTTAGAGATAGGTCGACCATGTTTTTTTGGACCACACCGTCCATGTTAGAATGATTGCAAGTGGAAAAATTGTTCTTAAATTAAGAAGATTGACAAGAATAGTTTAAGGGGAATTAAAAACAACATTTCCTATATCGAATTATTGTCGACGTCGGTGAGGAAAGGTTTGAACGGACATCAGTTCCTCATCATTGATGTATTTCCATGTTGGGGATCCTTCAATGGAGTTCTTCGTTGGAGAAAGTGTTCTTTGTTGGAGAGTTTGTTCCTTCACAATTCTCCCAAGCTCTCCTTTACCAAAAAATCATCAACCAAGAGGTGAAATTCAAAATTAATAATGTTAAGTTAATTTATACAATTATTTTTGGAACATTGATAAATTTGTTGTTGGTACAATTAATGGGAAAAGAAACAAGGAGTCACCTTACTTATTTAAGAGGGAGTTCAAGGCTCGGGTGGTCCCCACCACTAAATTCTAATTGGGAGGATTAAATTCTATAAATAAGATAAAGTTAAATTATTTTATTTTCTCCCATGAAAAAAACAAAACTAACTTTCACCCTCGACCTACTACAGTCGAGTTGAAGGTCTACTTAAGAGAATATCAACACTGCGAGCTGAACGGTGTCCATAGATTTTAATTCTAATCACCAGTTCAAAAGTTACAAAACCCAACTCGCACATTTACTTAACGTACCTGAAAAAAGTTCGGAAATTCATTCCGGCCACTCAGAGCCTTGAAATAAAAAACTGTCAATTTTTACATAATTTTAATATTCCCATATAATTAAAAAATTACATGCAAAATTTGGGTCATTATAAGGAACATGCAAATAAGAAAACAATAACTTTGGGATAAAAATAAAAATGTATATTTTTTTATAATTATATGAAATTTTAGAACAATATGCTTCTTTTTACAAAAAACACCTAAATATTGATAGATTTGAACTTATTAAATAGAGTCATATTATGATCTAAATAAAATTACTACTTATCTACCTCATATTTACTATTTCAAAAAAATTATTTAAAAAAATAAAATGGTTTTTTACATTTTTTAAACTCATTGATAATATTTTTAGTCTTCATTCATAATAATTTCCAAATTTTAAATAATTTAATTATAATTTTTTCAATTGGAAAATTATTGTGATGTTCCAATCAAAATATTTTTTTTAATCAAGGAATCATTTTTGATGTTCTCGATGAGAAATGTTTTTTAATTTCACAATTATAAAAAAATTTCCATTTTTTTCATAAACAAATGTATGTTCATATAATAGTAAAAACATTAATAAGAAAGTTTAATTTTTTTATTTTTATGATAAATTTCTACATCCATATATTTTATTATAAATTTTTAATGGTTCATATATTATATATAATTCTTTAAAAAATATTATATTTCACATGAAACAATCCTTATACGATAAAACTTATAATAAACAGAATATAAATTTAAATAGATAAAATTTTATTCATCTATTAAAGAATTTTCTGAATAGATTTTAATGTCCTAACTCATAATCCTATTATATAGGGACACAAGTGGGTGGGTCTCATGGTATCTTGTGTTCCTACCCATTTTATAGGGTCTGCTGACAATTAGCGAGGGTGTAGTGGTGGTATAGTGGAGTGATATTAACCTCATATAAGAGTGGAACAATGGATAACTATGATAAACCTAAAATATTGTAAGCACATACATTGGGTATAATAATAATAATATATGGAAGCATAAAAAAATTATGAAAATGAAAAAAAATCAAAATCCACTAGGGTGTGTTATATACATGGATGGAAGACATGATGATGTATCAAAAAGGAATAGGAGAAAAGAGTTTACCACATGATATACAATAATATAAAAGGAACAAAAGTTTTCAACACTATAATCTCTATCATATGCTTTGTCCCCAGATCATTTTCTACATCAAGATGCTAAACAATTCAGATATCATTATCAGGGCTCTTTCTCATATCCATTCATGAAGACAAATAATCTACTCATGTAATTTAGGCTGCTTGAATATGATGGGAGATAAAATCACAATAGGCCACCACCAATGGTTTATAGATGTAATCCAAGAGTTGATCATTTCTAAATAGTGTAAATGTAAATATAAACAATCAATATTGCTGAATAAATAAGTACCAGTCTACTAAGGTTTGTAAAAATCACAAGGAAGAATTACCTTCTTCGTTTAATGGAAGGAATGAGCTTATCAATTGTAATTATATATATTAATATATATATATATATATATTAAATAATACATCAACATATATATTCTATGTATGTGTAGAAGTATGTTTCCATATACTTGGAATACATGGTGCAGACTAGTTTAGGGCATAACTAAGTCATCCACAACAAGTCTAAACGAGCCAATAAGATTTAGAAAAAAATGGTACATGCCCTAAATCAAATGATGAGTGAGATACATCATGCTCAACACTACATATGGTGGGTTTTAATCATGAGAGCACCAAATTTACGGGGCATGGTCTATCATTCCCACTCTCCAAATTGTGTCAATAGTGTGAGATTTTATGTTCCACAACTGATTGAAGGGAGAGTGAACTGTCAAGCTCAATAATTATATTAACCATCACACTACATCCCATATCAAAGGAATGATCATTCTAATTTTTATATCCAAGAGGCATCACCTTTCATTCATTAAATTCATGAATCCAATATATAAGCAAGCATTCACAATCCAAATCATCATGTTCAATATTATTAATTATGAGGTGAGAAATTATCCCCATGTTTCTTTTAAGTTATTAATACAATGAAAACCACAGAGAAGATATATGGTGAAATATAATTTGTCCATATAAATTATGAATGTAATAGAAATTCTAATTCAATTTTAATTAATCACTTAGAAAAAATCTTTTCATAAATAGGTAATTACCTAGAAAGGAAAAAAATTTAAATAGGAGAGGTAAAAACTATTTTTATTAAATTTACATATTTGTGGGAAATTTTAATTACAGATAAATAAAATCACTGATAAAGTATTACATAAATTTAATAATTTAATTATATAGGTAAATTCATTATATTACATGAAAATGGGGTCCAAAATTTATGTCAACATCATTGTAAAGTCATATAATTTTCATGGAATTTTTTTCCTTAAATTCAAGGAAATTTTACGAGTCTGAAAAATTGACGGCATTCTATTTCGAGGATCGATGTTCCTGGAATCGATTTCTATAGTTTTGTTCGGGTTCCCTCAATAAACCTACGAGTTTGATTTTATAAATTTTGAACCGGTTCCCGTAATTGAAATCTGGGGGCACCGTTGATCTCACAACGCCGATATTCACTTAAAAAGACATTCACCTCGATGAAAGATGATTGGTAATAAAAGATAGATTTTGGGTTTTACGTTGAATATAAAAATAAAATATGTTCATGTATTATTTTATTTTATTTTTTACAACCACCATGTGGAGGTTGGTGGTGAGAACCACCACCCCTTAACCTCCCATGAGAGATTATGGTGGGAGTGCCCACATAAAATCAACCACCCATGTGAGGATTAATTTTTTGGGGACCACCAATGTTGAGAGCCTCTTGAACATCCCATTAACTGGGGATAGCCACTTGAGATCCCCACTTTATAGTGCCAATTCACTCAAATTAATTAATGGAGCATTAGTAAATTAATTTGAATCTTTTTGAATATTTTGGATAACAATTAAATTATGGATTAACTTAATCTATTATTTTTTGTTAGAATTTTCATTTGGGGTAAATCTTGGGAAAAGGAGAGAATTGGAGAAAATTAATTCTCCAATGAAGAACACTTATTCCACCAACGAAGAACAATCTTCAATCGGAACAACGGAGGATGCGCCGTCCTTGAAAAACGCTGACGATGTGGTCCTCAACTTCTTCACCTTCTTTCATGACATCCATGAATTGACGTCTGCCTTTCCGTGACATCATCAACAAACAATGAATCCTAGGTAAGGGTTCATGATTTGTTAAATTGTTGTGTGTACTTTATTTTCAGCCGTGGTTTAGAATTCAAAGACGCTTGATATTACCCTAATGCGGAGGGCTCAGGCCAGACAAACATGACCCGACCTCTCTGCCTTTATTATGGATGTTGACACCCAATAGGGAATGAGTTCGGGTTGAGAGTTTCTTGTCAACATCAGTTGCGGATCCAATGTGATGTCCCGAGGAGAGTGTCACTTCTTCCGGAATGAGAAACGGGCCACTGGAACTCCTCCAGTGACCAGAGAAATATTCACTGGTGGTCAGAACCAGTGATGAAAAGAAGGGAGGCCGCAGCTCCGGCCGACCGCATGGATAGTGGCGGCAACACCACACCATTAGAGGAGAAGGGCTTGGCCGATGGGCCGTGGCGGTGCAGCGGTGGCCGGCGGCCTGAGCCGCAGGGTCACCGGAGCAGGCGCGGCACGACCTTGCCACATTGTGGGTCGAAGGGGGGCCACTGCCCCAGGCCGCTGCGATGCAGCACCAGCCAGGGGGAGCAGGACCCAGTGGGAGGAGGCACGATGCAAAGGCGCCACACGAGAGGCCATTGGCCGCTCGGCCAGCCATGGGGAGCGGGACCCAGTGGGTCCCACGTGACGTGGACTGATGCCAATTTTCCTCCAGCCGTACGGCTTATCCATTAGAATCTAGGGGGAATGGCATCCACCTAGATGCAGTTTGGGTGGATCCCACGGTCCGCTAGCCAGCCCTAAGAGCCACCTGCCAGGCCTGGCCACCAGCCGCGTGGGACGAACCATGTGTGAGCCGAACCTAGTGCGGGCTGGGCCACCCTCATGGGTCGGGCTTCCCTCGCTGACTAGGCTACCCCCGTGGACCAGGTCATACCCACAGACCGGGTCAGACCCCAGTCCGTACCCGTTTTGGACTGTTTCCACTCTTTTTCCCATGACATGAGCTACGAGCCTCTGATCTATGAACCCTATGTGGATATGGAAACCTTGTAAAAAGACGGTTCTTTTGGTATACCCCAAAATAGGTTTGGACACATTTGTAGTACGATCGGGTTGGATTAAACATAAATCCAACTGGGCCCTCGGAACGGAAATGCCAATAACTCTTATATCAGGCATCTAATTGATGCACCGTTTAACATATTGAGTTTCTTATAGAATGATAGATCTTTTGGATACATAAAATTTGTCCTTAGTGGTAGTTTATATATCAACACTTGGCTTGTGGAATGGAACCTCCTAGAATTAAGCATGCTTCGTGCGGAACCCTATGGCTGGTTGTGCACTAACGACAGTTCCTGGATCCTGTGTGGGATCAACAGAACTGATGAATGTTCCTAGATCCTGTGTGGGTTCGACAGCATTGAAGACAATTCCTGGATCCCATACGGATCCGGTAACTCTGACTACTATTCCTGGATCCTGTGATGGTTTGACAGTTCTGACTTCAATTCCAGGATCCTATGCAGGTTCAACAGAATAGCTGGACCTGGATCCTGTGTGGGTCTGATAGCTCTAACTACTATTCTTGGATACTATGTGGGTCTGACAGTTCTATCTACTGGTCCTAGATGTTGAGTGGGTCTGACGGCTTAGATGATTCAGTGGCTATATCTGATCATCTCTATCTCTCTACATAAGTTGTATATCCTTTTGAGCTGAGTCAGCAGCTTCTCTGTTTACCTTATGATTGATATGGGTTACATGATAATATAGCTAAATGTATGGGAATATACCTATGTAATGGATATCTGTTGATTTTATAATATTTGGTTTATCCTTGGTGGATTTTAAGATACCTTGGTGGTCTCAGGGTCCCTACTAAGTAACGTTATACTCACCCCTGCACGAGTTATGCCCGCACCTCGTTGTGTTGGATGTAGACGATGGACATCGCTGACCGAGGCAGAGTGTATGAGGACTGGACGGTACCTAGAGGTGGACCTCATAACGAGACAGTACCCAAATAATATTGACATATTTGGAGTTCAATGAGGGCTATATGTACCTGCCCTTCAGGTAGGATCCATTGTGGATGATCCAAGAGCTGGTTTTTACCTTTCAGTTGTTTGTCACCTTTTCAGTTGTACTCATACTTTACAGTCGGGCTTATATACCTGTCCCCCATTAATTTTAAGAACTATTTATTATAGAGTTTTACCTTGAGTTTCGATTCCATATTTGACTCTGTTGTGTGTGTTTACAGTTATAAAGGCAATGCTTTCCCTGATTTATGGTATTACACCTTTGGTACTAGTCACCATCCCTTGACCTTTGGACTACAGGCTTAGGGTAGTCACGGCACGGGTCCCGGGGGACAAGTCATGAAAAATTCGTATAAGAGGAATTGGTTCTACTAAGAATCATAGGACACTTATCATTTCTAAAAAGCAATAGTGTTAAGGGTACTGAGTATGTTTTTCAGTTCAGGGAGACCAGTGCTGGTGCGGCATATCCATACACCAGGATCCTGACATCTGATTTCTAACTCAGTGCATGAAAAGATTGATTGCGTGTGTGTTTTGAAGAGTCTTCATTGTAAAATCATTTCATTCAGCTCACCAAATATAACTTATTGAACGTGGAACACCTATTTCATTTAGGATGACCCCACATAGACAGCCATCCAGGGTTCCAGGTTTTGTACGAGATAGAATCACAAAGAGTGACGTGGCCTCAGAGTAGGGCCATATCACAACAGAGGCACCTACGGTACCACTCCCCATTGAGCCACCGATACCACCATCCCCAACAATAGAGATTACACACCACTTGAGCTTGTTGCATGAGTTCTAGCACTAGAGGATACCCAGGTTAAGGGGGAGACGGGCCCACAGGAAGTTGAGGATTGGATGGAGGCTATGGTGAGAGTCTTCAGACTAGTAGGGACACCATACAACCTTATGGTGATCCTTCCCGAGTGTATCCTTCACGAGGCAGAAGGAAAATGGTGGATCCTGATTCTCCAAGTGCATGACGAGGAGAACCAACTCTGGGCAGACTTTGAGTACCTGTTTTGGGCGGATTTTTTCCTAACCACCCTACGTGCGGTGAAGATACATGAGCTATTGCATCTACAGCAGGGTAGCATAACAGTGGAAAAATACTCATCGAGGTTCACCGACCTCTCACTCTATTCTACATATATGGTACGTGACCCATTTTTCAGGGCCTGTAATTTTGAGTAGGGCCTCATGCAAGAAATCAGGGCTTTGATGATCTCCCTTAGCTTCCCAATGCAGGTAGGGGTGTTGGAGAAAGCCCTCGTAGTGGAGAGTTTCCTTGCTGAGCGGTCACCAGAAGAGAGACCCGTAACCAGGCGTCACATAGTGGATTCTTAAGCAGATGGTAGAAGACAGATGTCGTAGAGGTCCATGTGGACAAGACCATCCGGTGGATGACCTTTGGACTCAGGTTCGGTTGTGCGAGGAACAAGAGATAGAGCCAGTCATTTGAGGAACAGGTAGTGCTTCACATGAGGTTGGCAGGGTGTCATGCCTCTTCACTATCTGACCAGCCATATAGATGATCAAATGAAAGTTGAAGGACCTTCCATGCTGAGGCAGAGGTTCGATCGAGGCAATCCCCATGATACAGGTGGACGTGGTAGAGGAGCTGGTCATGAAGCGGGCGGTGGATGGAGTTACAAGGTATTACAACCACCTCCACTAGGAGGCCCACCCAGACCATATGGAGTAGGTTGACAAGGGAGAGATCACCTCCGAGTAGCTGAGGCTAATGATCATGGTACATTGGAGATGATTCAAGGTACGATCTGTGTCTACTCCACCTTGGATATATTTCTTATAGACAAAGGTTACAGTCACACTTTCACTGGAACTGCCCTTGTTCGGAGCTCAAAGATTATGACAGAGGCGTTGTCTCGATCATTACTGCTAGATTCTCCCACGAGAGCAGATTTGACGATCACGCAATGGTTCCAGCTGTGTGAGCTTACTCTAGGAGGCTGGATCTTCATCTAGGATCTTCTAGTAGTTTTGTCGAGGCCTTATGATGTCATCTGGGGTATGGACTAGTTATCTACATTCAATTCGTAGATTAACTGTATTAGGCACAATGTGTGGTGTTTCCTCACGGATGGGACCAGCTTAACCATCACTGGAGAGAATTCAGCCTTTGCAGCAGATGACAAACTTACATGGAGGAGGGTGAAAACGATCACACATCAGTTGGCCTGCCTAAACCCCAAAGCAATAGATGTGGAGATTCCGAGATATCCTATAGTGGTGGACCAGTATGTAGATGTTTTTCTTGATGATGTTCCAGGACTACCTCCTTGCAGAGAGGTGGACTTCTACATTGAGTTGTACATCGGGATAGTGCCGATATCTACACTAGAAAATTGGATGAAACCCATTAAGCTTCATGAGTTTCATGTACAGCTGGAGGACTTTCATGGGAAGTGATTCATCCTGCCTAGTGTTTCTCCCTGGGCAGCTCTGATTCTGTTCGCCAAAAAGGAAGATGGAAGCTTGAGGCTTTGTGTCAAATATCGTCTCCTCAACCAGGTGACCGTGAAGAACATGTACCCACTTTCATGGATTGAATACATCTTTTATTAGCTGATGGGAGCATGGTGTTTCTCGAAGATAGACCACAAATCAGGCTATCACCAGCTCATAGTTTGAGATGAGGATGCGTAGAAGATGACCATCAGATGTTGGTACGACCACTATAAGTTCTTAGTTATTCTTTTCGGTGTATCCAATGATCCAGCAGTGTTCATGGGGCTAATGAACAGGATATTCAATCCATAACATGATCACTTTGTCGTAGTCTTCATCAATTACATTCTGATCTACTCGACTACGGAGGAGGGGCAAGCATATCATTTGCAGGTAGTACTGGACACACTCTGAGAGAACTAGATTTATGGTAATCTCTTGCAGTTCCAGTAATGGATACGAGAGGTTCATCTTTTGTCACATGTCATCTTGGAGGATGGAGTTACAGTGGATCCAGTGAATATTGAGGTGGTCATTTCTTGGGAGCCACCCAGGAGCATGATGGAAGTACAGAGCTACTTGGGTTTGGTTGGATATTATTGTAGCTTCGTATCAAACTTCTCCAGAGTTGCATCACCAATACCAGCCTTGATGAATAAGGGGAAACCCTTTGTGTGGTTGGAGATATTCCAGTAGAGATTTTAGGAGTTGAGGCAGAGGTTGACTAGTGCTCCCATCTTGAGGCTCCCATAGGAGGGCATAGGGTGCACAGTTTACTACGATGCATCAGGGATCGGAATCTGACGTGTCCTGATACACGAGTGAGCAGTGATCACTTATGGTTCTCATCAATTGAGATAGCATGAGTTGAACTACGCTACCCATGAACTGAATTTTGTAGCATTGGTCTTCTCCTTGAAGATGTGTCAGGACTATCTGATGGGCGAGTGTTTCATAGTCTACTCTGACAACCAGAGTCTGAGATATATCTTCTCTTAGAAGGACCTAAAACTAAGTCAGTGGTGATGGATTGTGTTCCTCTAGGACAATGACTTCGAGATAGACTATACTTTTGGGAAAGGGAACGTTGTAGCAGATGTACTCAGTAAGAGATATTGTATACACCTAAAAGGAATGGCGATAGAGTAGTTGGATACCTTACAGATATCCTTTGTGGATATTGACGGAGAAACCTTTCTACAGTCACTTACATTCACTCCCACACTACTTCAGCGAGTCAGGGAGGCACAACATGGGGATGATGAATGCGAGACACGATGTGCTCAGATATCCCCAGGGTAGGCACCTGATGGATTTTCTGATGGTGGGGAGTACATAATCCTCTTAAAGAGACATATTATGGTAACATTGTCACTTCAAGAGGAAGTGTTGAGAGATTTCCACACATCCCATCTAGATGTATATCCAGGAGTGGATAAGATGTACCAGGACATTTGACGATAGCACTGATGGCCAGGTATAAAGAAGGCAGTATCGAAGTTTGTCTCTCGATGCCTCATTTTTCAGAATGTGCAAGCAAAGCTTCAGGTACCAGTAGGATTGGTATATTCTTTAGAGGTCCGAAAGTGGAAGTGGGATTGGAGAAACATGGAATTCATGATGATTCTACAATATATGTCAAGGGTACATGAATCTAGCTGGGTGATCATTGACTGACTCACCAAGCCAGCCCACATCCTACTGATCAGAGTGTAGGGTTCAATAGAGATCTTGGGATTCCTCTATGTGTGGAGATTGTGTGGCTACATGGAGTACCTCATTATATTGTCTCTGACGATGATGCACAACTTACTTCCTGTCTATAGAAGGGGTTGTAGGATGATTTCAGGACGCAGCTTCATTAGAGCATCGCCTTCCATCCTCAGAAAGATGGTCACACCGAGTGGACCATTCCGACCCTCGAGGACAATCTACATGCTTGTGTCCTCGACATCGGTTGTATCTTGGAGGATCACTTAACTCTAGTGGAGTTGTCATACAATAATTGTTATTACACCACCATCAAAATGGCACCTTGTGAGGCCATGTATGGTTGACCTTGCAGATCGACAATGTGCTGGACATGCCCTGGAGAGTCTGTAGTAGTGGGACCAGAGATGGTACAAGCTACCACAGAGAAGGTGCAGATCATTCAGGAGTCGATGAGGACTGTACATAGTAGGCAAAAGTCGTATGATGATAGGAGACAAAGTCCTCTGGATTTCAAGGATGTCGACCTCGTCATTCTACTGGTCTAACCCCGACAAGGATTACAGAGATTTGGCTGAGGATGCAAGTTATCTCCACATTTCATAAGACCTTTTTAGGTCCTAAGTAGAGTTAGTGTGGTTACATACTGCTTATCTCTTCCACCTCAGTTGCACCTGGTGCATGAAATGTTCAACATATCGTAGATGAGGAAATACATGAATGACCCTAATCACATCTTCTCCCATGGAGAGTTGGACGTTGAAGATGGGGCGACATTTATGGAGGTTCCATTGCAGATTGAGGATCGATAAGAGAAGGTCAATCGTGGATGATTGATACCTCAGGTGAACATTCGTTGGCCGCACAGGACCTTCCAGGGGAGCACACGGGAGCGAGAGGCTGAGATGTGTGCTCAGTACCCCCATTTGTTCCCTTAGATCGAGTTGTAGATTACGGGGATGTAAATCCTTGTGGTGAGGAGAATGCAAAGACTCAGAATATCTATTGAATTTTTTTTCTTAAATGCATTGGAATTTTACGAGTCTGTGAAAACTAACGGTACATGATTTTGAGGCCCGTGGTGCCTAGAATCAATTTCTGAAGTTTTTTTCAGTTATGTTCAGTAAACGTATGAGTGGTATTTTATAACTTTTGAACCAGTGCCTGGAATTGAATTCTGAGTGCAACCTTGATCTCACATAACCGATATTCCCTTAAAAAGACTTTCATCTCAACATAAGTTGGTTTTTAATAAAAGATATATTTTCAGTTTTACATGGAATATTAAAATAAAGTAAGTTCATGTATTATTTTATTTTATTTGTTATAACCACTATAGAGAGGTTGGAGGTGGGGACCGCCATACCTTAACCTCCAATGAGAGGTTATGGTGGTGGGGACCACCCGTACTCAACCTCCCATGTGAGGATTAATTTGGTGGGGACCACCTGTGTTGGAAGCCTCATCAACATTCCATTACGTAGAGAGATCCTCTTGAGCTCCCAACTTTATGGTTCCAATTCACTCAAATTAATTAATGGTTCATTAATTAATTAATTTGAATATTTTTGAATATTTTAGCCAATAATTAAATAATTGATTGACATAATCCATTATTTTTTGTTGGAATTTTCATTTGGGGTGGAGCTTGGGAATAAGAAAACATGGGAGAAAATTAATTCTCCAATGAAGAACACTTCTTCTACCAAAGAAGAATGATCTTCAATTGGAACAAGGGAGGATTCACCATCCTTGATAAACACTGATGACATCATCCTTGACTTCTTCATCTTCTTTCCCGACATCAACAAATCGACATCTGCCTTTCCGCGACATCATCAATGAACAATGACTCCGAGGTAGGGGTCCAAGATTTTTCAAATTGTTGTGTGTTCTTCATTTTTCGTCATGTTTTAGAATTCAAAGACACTTGATTTCACCATGACAAGGAGGGTGCATTCCGAACAAACATAGACCAACCCATCTTTCTTTCTTATGGATGTTGACACCCAACGTGGAATGAGTCAGTGTTGAGCATTCCTCATAAACATCGATTACAGATCGATGTTGATGTCCTGAGGAGAGTGTGACTTCTTTTGAAATGAGAAACATGCCACTTGAACTCGTCTGGTGACCCATGAAAGATTCTCTAGCAGTCGGAACCAGCAATGAAAAGAAGCGCGGTCGGCGCTGTGGCTGGCCACATGGATGGTGGTAGCGCCAGCATGCCATCGGAAGAGAAGGTCATGGCTGACGGGCCCTGGCAGTGCAGCGGCAGCCGGCGCATGGCCGACCACGAAGAATGTCGGCAGCCCGAGCCGTCGGGTCGCTAGAGAAGGGGCAACACAAACACACCGCATGGTGGGTGGATGGGGGGTCGCGACCCCCCGGTCGTGGCGAAACAGTGACGACCGGTGTTAGGCCGTCCGCGATGAAGACCGGTGGCCCGAGCGACCGGGTCACTAGAGGGGGAGCGGTGCAATGGTGCCACGTGGGAGGGGGTTTCCCGCTCGACTAGCCAGGAGGAGCGAACCAGCGGGTCTCCCGTGACACGGACCGGTGCCACGTGGCTCCGGTTTGTCCTCCACCTTAACAGCTAAGCCGTTCAAGATCCAGGGGCACGACATCCCCCTAGACGCGGCCAAGGTGGACCCCACGGGCTGCTCGCTAGCCATGCGGGACGCCGGCCGCACAGGCTAGACCCAATGATGGTCGAGCCGCCCCTGCAGATCAGGTCCGACCCGCGGATAGGGTCGGACCCGCAGACCGTGTCAGACCGCAGTCCAGTCCCATTTTGGCATGTTTCCACTCTTTTTCTCGTAATGTGAGATACGTTCGTCCGATCGAGGAACCATGTGTGGCTACAGAAACCTTGGAAGAAAACGGTTCATTTGGTATAACCTGCTCAAGGTTTGGACCCAGTCTGGGTATGGTCGGGTTGGATTGAATGTAAGTCCAACCGGGCCCTCAGAACAGAAATGCCAATAACTCTCAAATCGAGCGTCCGATAGACGTACCGTCTGTTGCGTGGATTTTCTTATGGAAAGAATGATATTTTCAATAAATGAAACTTGGAAATCATGGATGTTGAGGTATAGATATATGTCTAGAGGAGAGGACCCTCCCAGAATCAAGCATGCTTCGTGAAAAACCCTCTGGCTAGCTATGTACTTAAGACTGTTCCTGGATCCTGTGTAGGTTCGAAAACACTGAAAACTGTTCCTGGATCATGTGTGTGTTCGAAATCACTAAATACTATTCTTGGATCCCATATGGATCTGATATCTCTGACTACTGTTCCTGGATCCTGTGTGGGTCCTAATGTTCTTACATCTATTCTGGGATCCTGTGTGGGTTCGACAGAATAACTAGTCCTTGAACCTGTGTGGGTCCGACAGCTCCAAATACTGTTCCTTGATCCTATGTGGGTCCGACAGTTCTAACTACTAGTACTGGATCATGTATGGGTCTGACAACATAGATGATTCAGTGGCTATAACTGATCATCTCTATCTCTCTACATAATTTGTATACCTGTGTGAGCTGAGTCAGTGGCTTTTGTGTTTTCCTCATGATTGAGATGGGTCACATGATAACATAGTTATATATATGGTCATATACCTATATAATGGATATCCCTTGATTTCATAACTTGTGGTTTATCCTTGATAGATTTTGAGAATCCTTTGTGGTATTGGGGTCCCTACATTTTATTGTTATACACACCCCTTTATAGTCTATTCCCGCCTTTCGTTGCGTTGGATGCAGACGAAGTACATCGCTAATCGAGGCTGATTGTAAGAGGAATGTACAGTACACAGAGGTGGACCTCATGATGAGACAGTAACTAGAGGAGACTGATGGATGTAGAGTACTGAGGAGTCAATATGTAACTACCATTTAGGTAGGATCCATGGTGGACGATCAAGGAGATGCTTTTCTCCTTTTAGCCATTTGTCCCTTTTTCTATTGTACCTGTACTTTATAGTTGGGCTTCTATTTCCGGACCCCTTTAATTTTCATCACTCTTTCTTATACAGTTTTACTTAGTTTTTTTCTTCCATCTTGTACTCTATTTTGTGTGTTTAGAGTTATAATGGCAATGCCTTCCCAGATTTAGGGAATTATGCCTTTGGTGCTAGTCGATAGCCCCGGGCCTATGGAAGGCGGGCTTGGGGTAGTCATGCACGGGCCACGAGGGATGGGTCGTGACAGTCATCCAATTAGAAAAAAAATTATCCTTAGGATTTTATAGAGTTATTTATAAAATTTTAGAATGAGGAAATCTATCATTCAGGTAATGCACATAAAAGGATGTCATGGAAGAAATATTACATGGCTATTAAAACACTATAACATTTGGTTATAATAATGACACTTCTTACCATAATGTTGTAAAAGTCTCCTTGACTGATGTTGGCCACATATTCTATGTTTTTTTAAGGAGAACAATGAAATGTTCTAATTCCCTAATAATAAGGAAAATTAGGTTACTCCAGAATAGAGAAATGGATTGAAATAAAATATTATAATTTTTGGAAGAGTATTAAAGATCATACTTATAGATATAAAAAGAATCCATCAAACTCAATTTGGACATTAGATCAAAGAGAGATCGAAGAACCTATGTGTGATAAGGAATGTGATCATATGAAGAGGGTTCATTCTCATCCACTAGAATTAAGTAGGTGGAAAATATAATTTGTTTTTTTATTTCATTGATTATAAAATATTAATCAGATCCAAAAAAATTAGAGGTGCATAGATTGGACACATGCTTGGCTAGACCATGCACCAACCGTGTGAAAGGCCTCTATCATTGGGGTCTCCAATCATGCATGTTTGCGTACTTGTGGTCCTACTATTGCACAAAATCTTGGAATCCCCTAGTTTTCAAATATATCACCCTTAATGGTTAGGATAGACCTTACAGGATGGGAGACATGGATTCTACTAACCATGCACCCTAGACTAATTCCCAAATTCACTAGGTTCCATCTTCTAAACAAGTCATAGATGTACACGTATCATTTGTGACTCCATTAGGTAAAATCACATGGATCATTTAATGTGATTTTTATCATTGAGTAAAAATACATACCTTTGATAAATTTTTCATCTATAAAACCACACATCATTAAATATACTCATCTGAAAGATGAACTTCTGAGTCTAAATAGGTATATTCTGAAAGGTGTTTTGACCACTGAGCTCATATATTTCCTCTCCACTCCAAAAAGCTCATCTTATACTCAGAAATTCCTCCAGAAGGAACTGAACTAATTTTGAGTGTCTTCACGCCTTTATTCACAATAAGTAATAGATACGTTTCGAAAGAAACATCTACTTCTAAATCAACATCTTCGAGATAAATGAAATATGGAGGGTCTACATAATACTAGCAAAGATGAAATACATGAAATACATCATTCATAGTATGGTATGTATGAGGATGTTCAATATGGTAAAACACTGTTATGATCTATTTCACAACCTCAATTGTCCAATGAACCAAGTTGAGAGATTACCCTAACACCAAATACATATATGTCATAACCTGGGTGAGAGTTTCAAGAAAAACTGGTCTTTGAACTCAAACTCAATAGGTCAACAACGTCTATTATAAAATGACTATTTTCTTGACTAGGCTAGAATAATTTAATTTCTGATCAACTATAACTTCTATGCAGTCTGAAAAGCAAGATTTTGTCCAATAAAATCTACATACCCTACCTTTAAAATACCCATAGGTAATCAATAAGGTCACCATATAATGATTCATTGGGGTCCATATTGATCGGAGCCAAAAATATATTATTATGAGGGAAATAATGAAGGGTAATGTGATTACCCCCAGAACCACCAAACTCATGGGCACAAGAAAAGTGAATTAACTCTTTCACATGAATCATACACTATATTTTTCCATGGGACTGAGGGTGATAGAAAATTCTCATAAAAACATATTTAACCATGACTATCTACATCCCCTACTATAACTATGAAGAAAAGATAGTGTCTCTTTTTTAAATGATAGAATGATGGGATCTATGAAGACATTTAATCTCCTTGATGTATAACCTCGGTAGCTCATATACTGAGAAGATTTCTCACATATGTAATAAGTTTGTGACCTATTTCAATGATCAATGACAACCCACACTGTATCATTTTCAAGAAATGATATGGGTAAAAAAGTCACAAAATTCAAAGAAACATCTTCTCATTCCAACTTTAGAATGTACAATGGTTGTATAATTCTATCCAGACTCTGATGATATGCCTTGACAAGCCAAATAGTGTTACATTGAGTGATAATTCTAGAAAACTATTACCACTGTCTAGGACACCAATACCCATGACATAAACCTCAATAAATCTTAGTGATTCTAGCATGAGAATTAGAAGATAAGGCATGTAACACCTGCATTCTCCCACTTCTAATTACTTTTGGTGGCCATATACTCCAACGGAATAATATAGTATCATGCCCTTCTATTGTCTAAGAAGAATATGTATCATCATCTCAAATAATTTTCCATAGTAAAATACCCTTGAGATTAGATATTTTCTTCACTCATTATAATCCCATAATGATAGAGGTCACTTATATAGTTTAGAGGACAATCTTCCCATGATCCCCTTGATCAATCATCATGAATTTCATAATGAAAATCCATATGAATCAATTCACCACTATACTGTTGAAAATAATATTTTTTTTCAATAAAATCATGGAATAGTCTAATTCATATACTTTACCGTTTGTGTAATAATGATCAAAATCAAATAAATATAGTTAGTCAACCCATTTGTGTTAAAATATATTTAAATCATGTAGGGTAAATAAGTACGTGATTTTTTTATTTGTGAATACCAAACAATTCTATCAATGTAAAGAGTTTATCCAATAGAACAAGGCATGATAATTTGGTGTAAGATTGATATCATGCATCATGTAATTATACACATGAGGCCTTATGTGATTAGTCATGTATGTGAATACTCACTCATCCTACATTAAGATATCTCCAACCACAATTGATGATGTGTAATGGTAAATTGTAATGATCATATATAGATCATGAATTATATGTATGGTTATTGAAGAAAATATTCATTTAAACTGATGAATTAATTTAATATAATACTTAGAACTTATTAATATCACCCTTTTCGACATAAATCACTTATGTGGTGCAGAAGGGAATGATAAATCCTAGATGAATCATCTGTAATATCCAACTAGCCCCAATAAATAATGAATGTCCATTATGTTCTTGGGAATCTACCAAAAAACAACATCTCACAATTTATTAGGGCCTATTATGTCTCCCAACTATAAGATTATATGACCCAAGATGTTCACTTTGTCAATCCAAAAGAGGCATTTACTATGATTGGAATAGAGATGATACAGTTGAAGTGTATTCATCACAATTTCAATGTGGTTGTAATTTCCATGTATGGATTGTGAATATTTTATGATGTTGTCAATATAGATTACCATGAATTAATCTAGATATAGGTGGAAATCCCAACTCCTTAGATCTATAAAAATATTATTTTCATTTGTGATATCAAACGACATGACTAAGTACTCAAATAGACAATATTATATTTTAATTCTATAGGAGGGATGTATTATGAACTAACATGAATCAAATGAAATCACAACCTCATATATATCTTCTAATACACTATATCCAATAATACATGATCATATATTTACTCTATTTGAGAAAATTGATATTTATTCATCACCGTGAGATTGTTTAATCGAAAACAATACATGAAAATCCTGAGGTTATGGTTCACATTCTCGGAAAAAGTATTGGTGATACCTGTGGATAAATTATGTGATGCATGAATTAATTATTTATTATGTCTTATTACTATTAATTGAGCTCCAGAATCTCCATAAGTGTCCTTTTATAAAAAGGATTGTTCATTGGAGATTCTCCTAAAACTTGAACAATGGTTTAATCTACATATCTCACTTAAGGTAGACTAGATAATTCATCATAGAAGAAATACCTGAAATGAAACACTATTGGAGGAAGAATAGAGGGTCATAACCCGGATCATTTAGGAAATAATTGGAGATAGTTTCTATCACACTACTCAATGAGTTCTTCTCAGGTCCATCTTGACCGCATCAACATCTCATTCTTACTTATACACGTGCCTAGGACACTCTAGTGTTGTAAAAATCACCCTAAAAAAATATCAACCTATATAGGATCAACATCAAACCCACTAGTCCTTCACAATGATTTCACCAAACACCATCACATCATGTATTAAAATATATGATATGAATAGGAGGTGAGGGAGAATGACGGAGACCCGAAGCGCGCACCTGAGCCACCAGACGCGGACTTCTAACCCTAAATCAGATTATCGATCTTATGCAGAGGTTGTTGCGGGTAAATCAGATGTTGTTGTGGATAAATCAGGAGATGTTTTCGTCGATGCTTGCACTGAAATCCAGATCAAACCTAAACAGTTTCGTCATCGAGGTCAGCTCGCGATTTCTTTTACCGAGGATGAGGTAAACTGTTTATCTTCTGATCATCGGCTTGTTTTAGTTGGTAAATGCAAAAATCATCGGCCTTATTTGAGGTTTCTTAGAATGACTCTGGAATCAATATGTTTTACGGGTTTTAGTTTGGGTCTCCTTAATTCGCATCATATTATCTTTCGGTTTGTCTCAGAAGAAGATTACTATAGGCTATGGATGAAGAGATCCAGGTCTTTTGGAGGATGTTATATGAAAATTTTGAAATGGACCCCTGCTTTTGACCCGTATGATGAATCCCCAATTGTGCCTATATGGGTTAATTTCCCTGAATTTCCTTTGCACTTGTTTAAGAAAGAAGCTTTATTTCCAATAGCCAGTTTTATTGGATGTCCTATGATGTTAGACTCAGCCACAAAGCTCTTATCTAGACCCTCTGTAGCGAGAATCTGTATTGAAATAGATGTTTCCCAGCATCTTCCAGACCAAATTTGGATTCAGAATGGAGATTTCGGTTTTAGACAAGATGTTCTCTATGAAAGACTACCTGATTACTGTTATAGTTGTTTTAGACTCGGACATTCAGCGAAAAACTGTGTAAAGGATTCTGCTAACTCTAAAATCAGGAAAAATGTTTGGGTTGAAAAAGAGATGCAAGGTCATAAGGCAATTGCTGGTTTTTCTGGCTATAATAATCTGGCAGAACCTAGTCTGAATACTGAATTGAATAATTTACAAGTTGGAGATAATCTAATTTCCGATTATGTTAACTCTGTTCATGAAGTCACAGCCCATCCTCCTATTTTCATGGGTGAACCGCATTCATTGTGGATAGAAAAGGATAAAGGAAAGCAAATAGTTGTGTCTGAGCCCTCTAAAGATGTTTGCAAGGACGGAGAGGATGTAGATAAAATGGGTTTGAAGTTGCAAGCACCTGAATGTCAGCCTTCAGAATTCGTTCAGGATGGTCTTGATGTCTCCAAACAGCAAGAGAACCCTGTCTCTGTTAACACAGATCAAGAGGTTGCTGAAAAGGATCAAAAAGATGGATCCTTTTGTAGTGGATCATCATCTGAAGAGGCGGATAAGCCTGGACAATTAGAAGAAGAATACCTGAAAACCATGGCTAGGAAAGGAAAAAAATCAGTGGTAGATGCTGATGGTTTCATCACCCCAAACCCAAAAAAGACTAGAAGACGTAAGGATTATTCTCAAGTGGAAAGAACCATCACCACTAGGTTGACTGAAGCTAATAAAATGGTTTACCCCGGAAAAGAGAAAAGAGAATTAATTTGCGAGAAATCCAGCGTTGTTTTATATTACTTCTCATTTCAATTCACAGAAAAGGAAATGAAAGGGTGGCTTGCTCATACGAGAAAGCAACAAGACTTGTTGAAACAGGAGAGACAAAAAGGGATTATCAATGAGGATCAATTCGAGAATGCTATGAAATTCATTTACTTTGAGAAATTGAAGTTAAAAGCACCACTTTATTGATGTTTGTTTGTAGACATTCTGTGTGGTCTTTGTTTCTGGTTTACTGGTCACAACTTTTTGCTGTTCTAGCTGATCTGTGTTCCTCTAAAGCTGATTATCTATCCTTGATGCGGTTGGAGTTCTCTGATCAGACTTGCTGTGGTCTATCTGCTGATCTTGGATCATTGGCATTTAAATGCTGTTTTTTTATTTACTAGAAGATCTCCTAGTTGGTACAGTTAGTGGATTTCTTTGTATGTTTTGAGGAGACTTATCTAAGGGTTTGATTGAATCTGGCTAGTTTCATCTCTGTTCTTCTGTTTTTCTGGAGACTTGTTCACTTTGATGAACTGCAGGCTGCCGCTTTAGTTTCTGTTTTGAATTGAAAGACAGTTTCCTCTTGGAGTTTGGTTTCATTTTTTCTGCACTCTTGGAGTTTTGACCTCATGCTGTTTGGCTTTTCCAATGATTCTGAGTTGACAGCTGGTTTAGTTCTGCATTTTGGTTTGGAAAATGCACACTCTACCTGGATTATTTTGCTGCTTGCTGATGATTGCTTCAAGGATGGGCTATTTTCTGGATTCTGTTGCAGATTGGTGACTTTTATATTATGGTTGACAACTTTATAATGCTGCATTTTGGTTTGGAAAGTGCACTCTCTACCTGGATTAGCTTGTTGCTTGCTGATGATTGCTTCAAGGATGGGCTCTTGTCTGGTTTCTGTTGCAGATTGGTGACTTTTACAATATGGATTGGTTCGGCTGGTTTGCACTTGCTGCTTGGATTTCAAACTGTTTGCTGGTTTGGAATTTTCTCAGAATATTAGATGCTTTTCCTGCTTGGTTTGATGAATTTGTGACCTGTCTGCTCTCAAAAAGTTTGGAAGGGATTGAATATACTATTCACACTGCTTCATTTTCTGCTATTTTTTATCAGAATCTAACATTTTGATTGGTGGTTTTCTTTGATGAGGATGCTGATATATGCCCTTGATGGTGCATCTTTTTTATTTCTTGATGGGAAGATCTTTGATGGCTGATCCTGGATGGAATATCCCTCTGCATTTTGAAGGTTCTCATTTTGGCTGTTGGTTTTGTTCTAGTTTGAGTATCATTGTAACCCTTAATTCCCCACTGGAGTAAGCTCATTACTCCTCGTGTTTTGTATTGAAACTGTTTTATTTTAATAAATTCCTTTTGATGGAATGAACTAGGAAACTAGTTCATGTCATCGCTTTTCTCAAAAAAAATATATGATATGAATAGGTGTCCATCTATCACAAGGGGACTATCCTTACAATAGATGACATTATTTAAACGGATACCTAACAGGGTATCAACCATCATTTTTCTATATATTTTTTCAATATAAATTCCTCGACACTCCATAATAGACCTATATATAAAATAATAATGACTTCCAATGGTAAATTAATTAGACACTAATGTGGATGATACTAGAAAAGTTCCCTAAACTATAGAAGGTCTGATGGTATTCTCCTCTGGAATAGGCTATGCTACATTTATCTAGCTTGTACTGCAGCCTCGATCCATTGTATTAATGCCCTGCTCCTGCCTGATTTTCTAGTTCAAAATCTCAATATCAATAGTACCACTAGGTACTAATGGAAATTTCCTTCTAAAGCACTAGATATGAAACAACACACCAAGTCCTATGCATTCCACTGGATCCCATAATGTATAATTTTTCATATGTCCAATATTTCTACACTGGTGACATAACAAGACTTTGTCTACACGTGTTTCTTGACTACTAGAACACTTGAAAAAAAACCTGAAGTGGCACTTGTGTCCTCTAGAGGAACGAATTATTGATTTAGTGTGTTGAACAACCATGAATTTGGAGCATCATATTTCATTATATTAATATCTAAAATAAGGTCTTAGTGAACTGTTTTAGATATGGTTGTCAACCAAATGACATTAAGATGAGATCACATGGTGCATTCCACCACATCCTGGAATCTTCTTGTATTCATATGATAATCACCCTCTAGAGTAGGTGAGAACAATTATATCATAATAAAGAGAGCATAATACTCCATGATAAAAATAGATCTATGTTCCATTTTTATAAACCTTATATCTATATTATCACTAAGAAACTGTGGAAATAATTTATCATAGAAAATGTGATATAAATTTGCTGAAACAATATTACAATGCGAATATACCTTGGAAAAAACATCCAACCATCACTAGAAACAATCACATAGTATATATGCTTTAATCATAATCCTTCCCTTAAGAAGAAACTATTTATGATCAGATATAGAAGGAATTGTTTTGATCCATCACTTAGTAGTGTGTGGTCCTCCATGCCTCAAAAAGGTGTTAGGTTGATTCATCTAAAACTCAAAAATAAATTATAATAAATTATAAGAAATTAGTAAAAGTAATAATGTAATATAAAACATAATAAATAATCCATCTTGGAATTGGGCATTGGTTTCCATATCAAAAATTTGAAGAGGTACCATAGGTGGAACTTCATGTGGAATCACTAGTGGCTTAGAGACTACTGCCTCTAATGTATAGTCATCACCTCCTTTATGAAGTAATATTAGAGGACATAATGGTGGCATGATTATATAATTCAAAACACACTTCATATTATAGAACATAAAAATTGAAAATATTTTATATAGAAAACTTTGACATTTCCATAGCCTTTCAATCTAAAGATCGTACCAATAAGCATGCTCAATATTTAAGGACTATGTCATAGAGATAAAATATAGAAGACCATATGAACATGAGAGACATTCCACTACCCACTTCTAAGTTTGAGCCCTGGTCTAGGACACATATAACATTTATAAGATAAGAAATACATTTTTTAGAAGTTATATTCATTTTAAAATTATACCCATTAATATATATAAATATCATGAAATGGATGAATTAGATGGATTTATAGTTCCAATCCAAAATGTCCCAAACTCCTTATGAGTCGAAATAAGGATCCAAAATAACCTATTCCATAACACATTTTATCCCATTCCTCCAATGGTCCATATCTCAAAATTCCATAATTAACTATTTATCTTTTCTGTTTTAGCCTATGAATGAAATGCAATTAGGATAGAGACAAAAATTTATATTTTAGTTATGTTTTCTAATTCCTATAATTAATTTTAATTCATTTTCATATGTAATCATGGATCTATAAATATTCAATGGTAAAATGAATGATGGAAATATATGTTGCATAAAAAATGTATTGAATTGTAGTCTTATTGTGCCTATAATGATTCATCGAATGTAACACCCTCATTTCATTGGGAATAATAATAGAATTAAAATTTCATTAATTCCAATATCAATAACATCACATGAAATGTGGGTCTTGAAACAGTGAATTCATATCAATCGTAAGTATGATTTTTTACTTTCCAACCAGATATCCGTTCAATTGATTCACTCAACCTGTGGTTCACATTGCCTCATGCAAGCATCTATATATTCTAGAGGCAACTGACATACAAAATAAGTGTCATTGTGTTACAGTGGGGAGACTCTACCCTTATACCAGAGTGGAATTGTGGATAAAAACAATATATAGTAAACATATAAATAATATATAATAATAGTAATAATAATAAAACATAGACGTTTCAGTGAATGAATAAGTTAATAATAATACCAAAATCAACTATTTGGGGTCATTTGTATGGATGTATGGAATTTTGATGTACAGAAAGGGAGTAAGGGAAATGAATAAATAATTTTTTAAAAAAAAATCTCAAAATTTTGTTCCACTAGAATCTCGTGAATATGCTCAGTCCTCTTCTCTTTTTCTCCACCTACAAGCTAAGAATTTCAAATATCAGTTGCAGGCTCATTCCTATATCCATATATGTGGAAATTTAATCCAATCTATTACCAATGGTGGCCCTATTATGGTGTCAGATAAAATCCAAATAGACCCACACTAATGGTTTCTAATTTTAATCCATGTAGTTTCAATAACTGAATAGTGTGATGTTGTAGATAAATAATCAATTGTGGTGAATAATTAAGTACTAACCTACTCATGACCCTAACAGACACCTGTGGATCTACCTACATCATCTAATAACACCAATGAGTTTCATATCAGTATATATATATATATATATATTAATATATATATAGAGTGTATTTATATACATCACCCAACTAGTGGTTCTAAGTAATCTGGGACATATGTTGAAATGTACATAGAATACTAGGTGGTGGCTGGATTGGGGGATAACACATTCATCCTTAACTAGTCTAAAAAAGGTTATAAGCTCAATAAAAATGATACATTCCCTATTTTCCATGATGAGTGGGTGATTTTATGCTCAACCCTAAAGATAGAGGGTTTGTCATCATACCCACATCTGAAAGAAGGTACATCGTCTTCCATTACAATCCTCCAAATATTTTTTAATGGTTTGAGATTTCATTATCCACCCCCAATGTAATGAAGGGTGAATTTTCATGACCAAAAATACCCTTAAAGGTTATTTAATGTCCTATATTAATAGTGTATTCATATATATAGTAATATCCATGAGGCATCACATGTCATGCATAATTCCATGAAACCCAAATTGAATAAAAGAATGACAATAAATATAAATAAATTTATTATTATTAAAGATGAGGTACATCCATGCAACCCTATTCAAATTAGTTTATTAATGTATAGAAAAAAATCTCAAATAAAATTAGTGAAATATAATAAATCTATTTAATGTAATAAAGTAATAAAGATTAAATTTCAATTATTAAGAGTCACTTAGAAGGGTCCTTTCAGAAATAGGAAACAACCTACAATGGAAATTCAATTATTTCTGTAAATCCATGAACTTAAGGGGTGATTTGGTTAAATAATATTTAAATTATAGTAGGAAAATTAAATAACATCCCATGTTGAACCCTATATTATATCCCAAGAATTAAAAAATTAATTAATTAGGGATATTTTTAATGACACACACAAGGGCTTTCCACAATCTAGGACAACACCTTCTAATTATAAAATAATGATTGTAAAAAGCGTAACAAGTTGTGTATAAAAAATATAAAACTGATTAATGTATTTTATACCCTATACACATAAAATAATGGCATCTAAAACGGTAGTGTTCTAATAAAAATACAATAAAATTTATGGAAAACAATAATACCATATATCTCATTTCCATAGAAAATGTCCTACACTTGAAGGGCCTCATATTATAATTAGTTTGGAATATATTGAATAAATGATCCAACCCCAAGAAAATAGGTAAAAGGTTCTTGCACATAAATTTCCTAAAAAATAGATTGATAAAATTTATCTTGAGGAAGTCTAATCAAGAGCATAATTCTAGTTTCCAAACACTTCTCATCGAACATTATTTTAGCTTCAGATTAAAGATAAATTGTAGAATCTAGGTGGTAGAAGAAAATATAATTTTTATAGAGGGACCCTAATAATCTAGTAGAATTAAGTTAGAGGAAAAAAATTATGATTATTATTTCATTAAAATAAAAATAGAAATTTAAAAAGAAAATTGCAGGTACGTGTTTTGGCTAAATGGAAAGCCTAGTAATACTCCAACCATGCCAAATGCCTATATCAATGATGTCAAATATCACATATAATCATGTGCATAGGGTCACACAGTTGATGAATGACAATCTGACAGTAGTTCTACTTTGTCTCGCCCTACATGGTATAGATAGACGTGAAGGATGGGTTGTGTGGTATCTATAAACCATGATTCACAATCTAAATTCCATATTCTCGAGGTTCTGGGATACAAAAAAGACTTAGAATCCCTCAAAACCTTCATGAATCCATTAGGTAACATCCTATGTAATGTTTAAAGTAATTTAATACAATGTATAATAATTTATTAAAATATATTAGGATATGACATTACATGGTTTAACCTTATAATTTTTTCAATAGGAGCAATCAGATTTGTGGAAATTAATGTGTATCTCTCATTAAGTCTATATAACGAGCAGTGGGTCACCACTAAACCATCAGTACATGAAGTTATGAAGAGAACATGGCCCTATTATTTTCATCTATCTAATTAATTTTTGATTATTGATTTAATAAATATTCACAACCAGGTAAGTGGAATCATTAACTAACATATCTAATAGTGTTTATGTCAAAGAAATAATGATAGAAAGTACATAGTATGAGAAATTTTTCTATTTTTTAAAGTAAGAATTTCATTATGTTGTGAATTATTGTGTTTCGAATAAGATGTGTTATATTTACACTCTTTGGAATATTTAAATGTGTTTTAATCATCATAAATGTCAAGTGAGGTTGATTGTTTTAATCTGGTAACTTCTCCATATTTATAAAATATTTTATGGAACACATCTTAAAAATTAATTAGTTACTAAATATAACTTTGTGATGAGAGGAAAATTTAGTAACTCACAAGTTTTCAAAAAATAATTTTTTTTAATCAATAAAATGTTTTGTCTTCACTATTAACATCATATAAAAATGTTTTAAAAGTCTATCATATCTCTCTAAATGCATTTATAGTGTCTCTTTGAGTGAATAATCATATCATTAAAATGTAATGGGACCCCCATTACAATAATGGAAATGATGTCTATGTTTAAAATTTTATATATAATATGCGATAATTCAATTACATTAATTATATGTTTAGTTCCATTGATGTAGTATAGTAAAGGAAGATAATGTTAATCATTTTACATTATTCATGATTTATACCAATGTTTTTGATGAAAATCATATAATTCAAAAAGAAAAAAATTTAATGAAACTCAAATTAAAGGGAAGGTTTCATATATGGTACGGAAATTATTAACATGATTATGCAGTTTATATACTTTCTCATTTTGGATTTATTGAAAAACCATAATATATTTCATCCAAACATAAAATGAAAAAATAGAATAGAAATATGATAAAATGAATGATAGTTAAAAATATACGCAATTTATGTGGAAAATAAAAAAATTATGTCGGATTAAGTGTTTATATAATTTATATAAAATGATGAAGAAATAAAACTGATGATCAATCTTTAGAAATAAATATTGATGGTGTTTTTTCTATGAGGTTGAAAAAATATGAATGAATTTTGATGTAGAATAGAAGAAAATACAAGTTAAAAATGTAATTGAAGGAAAGTATTCTAAATATATATTTATTGTTATAATGAAAATTCAAACATAGTTCAAATTTTTTAAAAATTGAAATATTCCTTTTTATTATCAACCAAATGGACATATTTCTGATCAACTAGAGAAATCATCAGTCCATATGTTAAAAGAACAGTTAATTATTATGATAAAAAATGAATGGAATGTGTGTTTGAAGAAATTATTTTATTAAATACACAATGTATTCTAATATATATATTGAAAAATAAAAATAAATGACTAATAAACGTTCTTATAATAAAGAATAATCACTTATTACATGGAGATAAAATTTATAAAAAGAACACAAAAATATAATACAAACTCAAATATCAATTTTAAATTAATGATATGTCAGAATAATCATCAACATACTCATCATTACAATATGTCAATGTAATTTTGTAGAGAAATATATATAAGGATGTTTATCAAGGAAATAAATGAATAATAATCTTAATCCCAATCATCAGTAAAACAACTGTCCATTAATGATTTGGAATAAATCAAAATTTATGAGTATAAGAATGTTAAAAAAATAGAAGGAATTTGAAGGTCCCCAAGGCCTTCAATAAATATTTTAATAAATATGACCAATTTTCCACCAATAATATGTTTCCATAAAAAGGAAATGAAAATGGAGTACATCAATTAATTAATTAATTTTCTTGATATTATAATTTAAATCATTCCTGTTATTCATGAATGTTTAATTTTTATTCCATAAAATATTAATTAACTATAAAAGTAGAGTTCTTAAAAAACATTTTGAGTTATTCATAAATAGTGAGGGAACATTCAATGATTTTTATAAAAGATAGGAAACATATTCATGAATGTTCAAAAAATTTGATAAGTGGATTAAGCAAATGGTGGTATTTTTAATATATTATGGTGAACTAATTCATGGTATTGGAATGAAAAAAATATGTGTTGATGATGGTAAGAAAATTTAAGTGAATATAAATTGAAAATTATGACCAAAATTAATAGTATTAAAATTAATTTTATGGGTCATGTTGATGAATTATTGAAATATGGAATGATAATAGAAATTTTTTAAGATGATGTCTCAAAGTTGAAAATTACTATTATAGATTTAGATAAGAATCATGGTTAAAGGATGAATGAACATAATTTTGAAGTAGAATTATAAACATTAAAGTGAATCAATTATTATTTTGACAAATATCACGATGATATGATGAAAATGAATATGTTCATCAAAAAACGTTCAATGAAAGGTTAATTTTTCACCATACTCATGAAATATTTATTAATAAAAAATAAAATTTTTTAATATAGATTTGAGATGGATAGTTCTTGAATTTAATTTATTGATTGGATTTTTTTCAAATTATTATAAATATATTTAATTTATTATTTTCTGGATGAATTATCTTTTATAATTTTAAATGTGAATGTTTTAAATATTATTATATACTTTTAGTCTAATATTTCAAGAACACTTTCTACATTTTAAAACCATTTCTAAAAATAACAAAGTGGTGGAATAGATGATTTATTTTTTGGAAAAAAATAATCCTTCTAGATGATATAGTATTTTTAATTATGTGATTATAATTTATAACAAAATGGTTGATGTAAAACCGTGATCACAAAAAAAATCGATTATATCACCGATGTTGGTATGTAATTTTAATGATATATAACTCTGGTTTTCATTATAAATGTTGTTTTAAGATAAAAGGGTGTATTTAATATTCATGTTTAATACATTAAAAACATTCAAATATTATTTATAAAAAAAATAAAGTCCAACAAAATAATATTTTTCTCTAAAACTTATACTTCCCTTGTTTTATTTATGTTTTGTAAAACTATTGTTTGATTTGATATTTGAATACCTCTTATCAAAAAAAAATTCTTAGTAATTCAATGAAATTGTATACTATGCATTATAAAAGTTATTAGATAATTTAGTTAAATAAGTTTTATTAACGAATCAAATATAGTATAACCTTTTCAGTCGATTTTTATAATATCTAGACCATGATATGAAATTTATCAGACGAGGGAATACATTCTTTCTAGATAAACATATAAAATATATTTCATAAAAATATATATTATACCACCATAGGAATGTTTTTATTTTACAATATTAAATATGAGTACACTATAAAACTGTACCATATTATGTGTGTAATAAATACATGATGATATAAACTCCATCAATAAATAAGGTGCTAAACCAAATTTGTTATAAAAAATAGTGTGAAATGGTAAATTTCAGTATTATTGAAATAACTATAAATAGAGAAGCATTACTGAGATGTGAAATATTTTGAAATATTTTTTCTATCATAGGTTATATAATGTCGTACTAAATAGTCTATAATGCCTTTTTGAAATAAGAGATTTTCAATGTAATCCATAGATATTCATTTCTTATGGAAACTATTATGGTGAATTAATTTAATTTCATTAACTAAAAGTATGATTCTTGTTTTTGGGTCTTTTCATTTCTGATCAAGGGTTCCTAAGGAATGGAAAATAAATGATTTCCAAATATTGTTTCCATGACTACTACATATTTGCATGATAAACCTTACAATAATTATAATAATATGGATATTATGAGCCTAATTAAGATTCACCTTATATAGAATATTAAATTTTAGAATCATTATTATAAATATTATTTTATCATTTTCTTATATACATTATAAAACATGTGACATGTTTTTATTTTAGTTAACTATATGATTTATCTATTTTATAATATTAATTTTTTAATGAATGATTTACATTTAAATTGTTTGAACATTTGATTACAATGATTTTAAAATTTATATGGTTTATTATGATATATTAGTTTCATATAATATTTTAGAAAGAATATTTTTATACAATTTTAAATTGAAATCACCCACATCTTGCAACAATTTACAAACACTATCAATTAAATTGAATATGGATGAATTTTGTGGTATATGGAATCTAACTAATGCTGGGTAATGTGATATTTATTAAACAAAATTACATAGGGAAATATTGATCTACAGAATATATTCCTTTAAGAATGTTCAGAAAAACATGAACTACTCAATTTGGTGATTCTCAATGGGGGTTTTAGCATGAAATAATCATTTAAGGAGGCTGTTCATGCCTCTTTATTTCCATAAATCATTATTTATGAAGCTTTTTAACATATAGGGCCTTTAAATATGGTTAATGGACTGATATATTGTCATTTTTTCATTTTTATTGTCACACATGATTGTTGAGTTCAAATTGTGAGTGTGTATATGGACATGTGACAACCATACATCAAAAGACCAATTTTTAAATTAATGATATGTCAAAAATAATCATCAACATATTAATCATTACAATATGTCAATGTAATTTTGTAGATAAATATATATAATGATGTTTATAAAAGAAATAAATGATCAATAATCTTAATCCCAATCATCAGTAAAACAACTGTTCATTAATGATTTGGAATAAATCGAAATTTATGAGTATAAGAATTTTAATAAAATAGAAGGAATTTGAAGTTCCCCAAGGCCTTCAATAAATATTTTAATAAATATGACCAATTTCCCACCAATAATATCTATCCATAAAAAGGAAATGAAAATGGATTACATCAATTAATTAATTAATTTTATTGATATTATAATTTAAATCATTCCTATTATTCATGAATGTTTAATTTTTATTCAAGAAAATATTAATTAACTATAAATGTAGAGTTATTAAAAAAATTTGAGTTATTCATAAATAGTGAGGAAACATACAACGATTTTAAGGAAAGATCGGAAACATATTCATGAATGTTGAAAAAATTTGATATGTGGATTAAGAAAATGGTGGTATATTTAATATATTATGGTGAACTAATTCATGGTACTGGAATGAAACAAATATGTGTTGATGATGGTAACAAAATTTATGTGAATAAAAATTGAAAATTATATCCAAAATTAATCGTATTAAAAATACTTTTATGGGTCATGTTGATGAATTATTGAAACATGGAATGATAATAGAAATTTTTTAAGATGATGTCTCAAAGTTGAAAATTACTATTATAGATTTAGATAAGAATTGGGGTTAAAGGATGAATAAACATAATATTGAAGTAGAATTAGAAAATTTAAAGTGAATCAATCATTATTTTGAGAAATATCATGATGATGTGATGAAAATGAATATGTTCATCAAGAAAATTTCAATGAAAGGTTAATTTTTCACCATACTCATAAAATATTTAATAATAGAAAATAAATTTATTTAATATAGATTTCAGATGGATAATTCTTAAATTTAATTTATTGATTGGTTTTTTTTCAAATTATTTTAAATAAATTTACTTTATTATTTTTTGGATGAATTATCTTTTTTAAATTTAAAGGTGAATGTTTTGAATATTATTATATAGTTTTAGTCTAATATTTCAAGAACACTCTCTACATTCTAAAAAAATTTCTAAAAATAAAAAAGCGGTGGAATGGATGTTTTATTTTTTGAAAAAAAATAATCCTTCTAGATGAAATAGTATTTTCATTATCTCATTATTATTTATAAAAAAATGGTTGCTGTAAAACCATGATCACAAAAAAGAAAAAAAGTGATTATATCACAGATGTTGGTATATAATTTTAATGATATCTAACTCGGGTTTTCTTTTTAAATGTTTTTTTAAGATAAAAGGGTGCATTGTTTATTCAAGTTTAATACATTAAAAACATTCAAATATTATTTATAAAAAAAAATAAACTCCAATAAAATAATATTTATCGTTAAAATTTATACTTCCCTTATTTTATTTATGTTTTTTAAAACTATTTTTTTATTTGATATTTGAATACCTCTAATCAAAAATAATTTCAAAGTAATTCAATGAAAACTGATACTATACAATATAAAAGTTATTAGATAATTTAGTTAAATAAGTTTTATTAACGAAACAAATATAGTATAACCTTTTCACTCAATTTTTATAATATCTAGACCATGATATGTAATTTATCAGATGAGGGAATACATTATTTCTTGATAAACACATAAAAAATATTTCATACAAAAATATTTTATACCACCATAGGAAAGTTTTTATTTTACAATATTAAATATGAGTAAACTATAAAACTGTACTATATTATGTGTGTAATACATACATGATGATATAAACTCTATTAATAAATAAGGTGCTAAACCAAAGTTGTTATAAAAAACAGTGCGAAATGGTCAATTTCAACATTATTGAAATAAATATAAATAGAGAAGCATGACTGAGATGTGAAATATTTTGATATATTTTTTGTATCATTGGTTATATAATGTCGTAGTAAAGAGTCTATTATGTCTTTTTGAAATGAGATATTTTCAATGTAATCCATAGAGATTCATTTCTTATGGAATTTATTATGGTGAATTAATTTAAATTCATTAACTAAATGTATGATTCTTGTTTTTGTGTCTTGTCATTTATGATCAAGGGTTCCTAAGGAATGGAAAATAAATGATTTTCAAATATGGTTTTCCATGAATACTACATATTTGGATGTTAAACCTTACAATAATTATAATAATATGGATCTCATGAGCCTAATTAAGATTCACCTTATATAGAATATTAAATTTTACAAACTTTATTATAAATATTATTTTATCATTTTCTTATATACATTATAAAACATGTGACATGTTTTTATTTTAGTTAACTATTTGATTTATCTATTTTATAATATTAATTTTTTTATGAATGATTTACATTTAATTTTTTTGAACAATTGACTACAATGATTTTATAATTTATATGGTTTATTATGCTTTATTATTTTCATATAATATTTGAGAAAAAAATATTTTTATACAATTAAAAATAAAACTCACCCACATCTTGCAACAATTTACAAACACTATCAATTAAATTGAATATGGATAAATTTTGTGGTATATTGAATCTGAAAAATGCTGGGTAATGTGATATATGTTAAACAAAATTACATAGGGAAATATTGATCTACAAAATATATTCCTTTAAGAATGTTGAGAAAAACATCAACTACTCAATTTGGTGATTCTCAATAGGGGTTTTAGCATGTAATAATCATTTAAGGAGGTGGTTCTTGCCTCTTTATTTCCATAAATCTTTATTTATGAAGATTATTACTATATAGGTCCTTTAAATATTGTTAATGGCCTGATATATTGATATTTTCTCATGTTTATTTTCACACATGATTGTTGAGTTCAAATTGTGAGTGTGTATATGGACATGTGACAACCATACATCAAAAGACCAATTTATCTTACAATTGTAAGTATTTATTATGACTATTTAATTTCTTCTAAAACATTTCTTCATGCATCGATATGGTTTGGCCTCTTCGTATTGGCTAGATGACCCCCTTGAATATGATCTTGGGTGTTTTGTTAATGTTTACGGACACAGATCTCTTGATTGTAAATTTTAGATATGAGGAACATGTTCAAGCTATGTGGTGGAATAAAATTCATGTGCAACATGTATCAAATGTGTTGAAATAGTAAAATTGGAGAAATTATATCTAATGGTGATTTTTATCTAACTTGTTAGGCATGTCTACTGGATATACTATCATCCCAAGATAGAAGACAACCTTATGGTAGGGAGTGAGGAGTAATTTAATAACCTAATTCAATCAAATGGTAGAGCGGAATATGGTTATGGAAATTTTTTTGGATCATGTCAAATGTTTCATAACATGTAGTGAACTTAATTTTCTTTCTTATCATCTTAGTGATAATGTATGCGGGTTGGAGTTTTTGGACGCACAGTTAGCACATGATGACCAGATACATATCCGGTTGATTGTTTATAGATATATTAATTTTATATTCTATCATACACCACATATATATTCAAATTTTTATGAAGAAATTGTTGTATCCTACTATGATTTATAAATTATATTTTTATTAGAATCATGATACACATGATGAAATGATGAACATGGATCTGGGAAAGGGTTATGGCCGATTGACATGTAGTATAATAGCTAAAACATGGAGTTCAGAGTTAGTATCATGATTAAATCAAGAGTGATTTTATAATGTCTTATTTATTATGTTTTTACTTTAATTATACTCATGTTTGATCAATGAGATTGGGGGTTCATGGTTATCACTTGTCTGACTCTATAATATATGAATTTTAATATTTTATAGTATTTTTATTATTCTATTTGGTTATAACGATTATTATTATTATTATTATTATTATGATATAATTATTATCTATTGATTTTGATACTGGTGGTACAGTCTATACCATATATCATCTGGGCCATCACTAATATTTGTAATCTTCTTGTGTACACGGTGGTTCATGTGATTTCATGATTCTTTGGGGTGAAGTCTATGTGATTATGGTTGAGGTTCTATAAATATCTCTACTCACATTTATCTAAAATTGTAATAAAGTTGTGAGTTAGTGTAGGTAGTGGGGGATATAATTTTTTATTTATTCATTCGATGTCATGCATATTATGTGTGTCTTCATGGTGATTTCGATAAATATTTTTAATTTATTTATCATTAAAATTTATTTTATTCAGTTCTAAAAATACTAAAAAGTAGTTTATAAATATTGAAAATAAGTGAATATATGAATATTAGGATTATTTTATTATTTATTCTTAATTTTTTGTGTGTGATGTTCCCTATAATGTTATTATTAAATGTGTTAAATTTATATGTATTGTATTTATAGAGGATTTTTAATAAAGTTAAACTGCAAAACATATATATTTTACATATGAATTAAAACATCACTTCACCAACCAGAATTGTTTCTTGAAGTAATTAAGTTACAAATTCATTATCATTAGATCAATCATTTCAAAATTATATTTAATTGAATTTTTTTTCACGAGTATGGGTAATGGATCTAAAATCATAGCAAGTATATACAATTTTATAAATTTTTTTAGTTCTAGAAATATTTTTCTTTAAAAAATAAATAATTTTTTAGAGGTATATATATTTATTATCATAGGTGAAAAATATTAATAGTTTTCTAATGTATTAAATTGATCTTATTCGAGAAAAAAGTGAAAATGGATGAACTTGATGTATGATGGATGAAATACTGAAAAAATATTTTACTTGTCCATTAACGATTTAATGTTTTTATCATATATATGTGTGATGTTTTACCAATGAGATAAAATATTGATGTGGGGTTCTCACAAATCACATATTTACATATATTTCTATATATAATTCATAATTAATAACTTATATTTTTTATATAAAAGGGATATATATTAATATTGAAATATTTATTTAATGATTTTGAATAAGTTGAATAAAAAATGAAATAGTTTAATTTATTATGTTTATGTACATTTTCAATTTTAAATATTTAATATAGTAATATTATTATTCATTTAACATCAGATAAATTTACTAATAATCAAAAATAATTTAGATTTCGATTTAAAATCATGTTTAGAATAATTTTTTCACATTAAATTTTTTTTCATTATTTCTGTGATTTTTGGTTATGAAACAGTGGATTAATATTTTTTATTAAAGGAATTAAATTAATTCATATATTATAATATCGACCAACTGAAGTTGGTAAATAAATAATTTGTCAAGAATTCTGAAATATAATCATTTCATTGATTTTTTTTTGAACCAAAAATGATGATCCATTCATATACCCAGAAATGAAATATTCCATGAGGCTATTTGGATATAAGGATTTTAGTAAATCTTTATGAGGAAACATCCAAAATAATATAACTAAGTGGATAATGTGGTTTTGTTGCAGATCTATTTTTGAGATGGTTGGATACTACATCATGGGTTCATTATTTCTACCCGTGAATGATATTTTTTTTACATATAAAAATATCATTTTGTTTAGTTGGATATTGATTCATTCCAAACAATAATTTAGGTATATTCTATATAGTTAAATCTATTCATATATTGTGGTTGTGGGATAAATTAGGATATATTTCTCAATGATAAAATTATTCTTGGTGTGTATTATTCTGATTTTATACATTTTGAGATATTTTATAATGAAAACACAATAATAATGGAATATTTGACAAATTCCATAGGGAGGAACAATTTACATACTAGAAATATACACTATTGAAAATGTTCTGGTGAAACATATTCTAATTATAAAAAAAATTAAAATTTTACTCCCTCAAAATATTAAATTGACAAACCAGAATGAATAGGAATAAATAAATATTTTTTTCCAAAGAAATAATTTCTATTCAGGTGCATGCAATTCCAAAAATTTTATTACCATCACAAAATTATTTTTTATTTATTTATTACATTATCAATATTTAATTATTATTCTGTTAAATCTCATTATCTAGTGTTAAATAATGACATAGTTTTATCTCATAAATAATCCAATATTCAATTTCTCTATAATATAAATCATTTATGAGAAAATAAATTAATGAATAATGCAGTGAAATTAATGGCATCGTTTAATTAAAATTCATGTATTCTATCTATTTCATGTTCATACATATAAGTTTATTTATTTTGAATCACTTATGTTTATTGAATTGAAATAACAGAAATTATTAATTCACAATTAATACATGTATTTTTCCACTATTATGTAACATGAAAATGATGATCCGCTCACCTGTGTGATTAAATTCAAAATAACAAAGTTCTATGATGTATATTCATCTTGTAATTACTTATGCAGTATCAAAGGAACAAAAACTTCTAAAATATATAATAATAATATAATGAAAAAAATTAAAATATATGTATAATTTAAATGAATTAAATATCAATTTAAAATAAATTAATCGAAATGAAACACATAATATAAATAGTTTACTAGATTATATATTTTCGTTTTAATAGCATCAACTCATTATTATTTTTTCAACATAATAAAAAAACATTGTATATTAAATAATTTTTAGAGATCCTCATGTTTTTAAAACCCCAATGATCATGAAACTTCATCATTGAAAAAAACTGAATAAGAAGTATCACAATTTAGATATCTAAACTATTGTTTAAAATTTGAAGAAAAAAAGGAACCCAAATGCTGAACAAAAACACATACAAAAATATGTAAAAAATCTCCATTAATAATCAAAGATCAATCCAGAGCACTAAAAAACATTAACTTCAAATATTTGAATCATAAAACACCAAATGGATCTATGGGTTAGAAGTTGATGTAAATAAGGATAGTTCACATCAAAACATGGGTGTTGACAAATATGGTTTATTGTTAATGTATTGTAATGAAGGAATTATTAGTTAAAAATATAGGTGGATGAGATTGAGGAACAAAAATATTATTCTACATTGAGGTTGAGGTGGGATTACATGGTTACTGGTTCTAGTTTTAGACAAATGAAAATTTCCAATAGATTATAAAGACCAATCTTGTAGATAGTGGTTCATCAAGAGGAAGGGGATAAAGATATTATAGGGAAATTTGTAAAAATCTCAACTCTAGAATCCTAAATTATGTGGATACATTAATAATTTAGAATTAGATACAATTAATAACATCCCAATGGAACAAATATTTCAATAGTCTTGGATAAAAAGATACATATTTGAATCTCCCCTTATAGTTCAAAACATATAACATGACATAGTATTTTCACTGAGAAAACCTTTATTCTAATATAATATAATTGAATATCAATCATAGTATACTTCATTAAATCTTTTATAAAAGAAAAATAATGAAATGGTTGTGGTTAGATTAACAAAAAGGGTATGCTCATCACAAAACATAAATAATGCATCAATAATATGGGAAGGAATTACTAGAAATTCTATAATTATATATAAATAGTAACACATGATAGAAGCTATCCATAAGTATCCTATAATATAAAAAAATTACATGTAAATAAATAAATAATAACATAATGAGAGAAGTTTATATTTTCAGACATCATATATATGTCATTGAGGCGATATGATAAGATATCTAATATAAATGGATAATTCCTTATCCAAATACGAAAACATGCATCTCTAATGATATCACCTGATGGATCAAGGGGATATGGAACACCACAAAAATCACTTACTAAACTGATGAATTCATTATTAGAAACTGGTTTAAATATTAAACATATACATTCTTATTCAACCCATCAAAAAAATTAAAATCAATATCTCTAATAAAAAAACATAATCATAAATTATCTGGAGTAATATTGAGTATGGTATCAAAATATTACATCCCATGTCATAATTAACCTCAAATATTTTGTGAAATTATAATGACAGTATTATCAAATTATAAACACAATTTATTACAAGTAAAATACTTTTTTTAATCATTGATGAATACTAAAATTTCATTAAACACTTTCTTGGTTAAAATAACTTTTTAACAATGAAAAAAATTTAAAAATTGAACATGTAAAATAGGGAAAAAAATTTAATGAAAAACATACATAATTGGTAAAAGAAAATTCAATGAAATTACTATTCCTTAATTTTGGAAAATTCATTAATTATGTGTCTCAAAATAACATTCATTCTATACTTTTGTTTTAATAGTATATAAATACCTTCTTCGGAAAACGATAATAAAATTACATTGAAATAGTTTTATTGGAAGTAAAACATGGGAAAAATGAATTAAAACAATAACTTTATGATGGTGACATATTTATTAAAAAAATATAGAAAATATAGATTTAGGAAAAAAAAAATTCTCCTATAATAACATAAGTGTAAACAATCACGAATATTGATGAAATTGGTAAATAATAATTTATATCAATTTTGACTTCCATTGTGTATTTTAAAACCCCCAATATAATAAATATAAGTTTTATAAATATATTATAGAACCATTATAATATATATCATTCTATATCTGATTTTTATATAATATTTTATCACCCATTTATTTAGAATTTCTTTTTTTAAATAACTATTCGTTCAAAAAATTTCCTCATTATTCATGTTTTTTCTCTCGGTATATTCATTCCATATAAATTGAATAATATTATGTAATCTATATAATGTATTTTTTAAATTTTTTAAATATTAATTATATATGTATTTCGAGGAATTCAATTAATATATTGACAAGAAAATGAATTAATCCATTCATGGAGACAATAGTCAATACTTAAGCATGAATTCTAATTTAGTTATTATAGAGATGGAATGAAAGAAAGGTAAATAATAATTCACCCACAAAGAATTATTAAAATATCATATAAGTCATATATAATAATTATATCTATCTTATTTTTCTTCCATGTAAAATACAAATGGAAAAAAATCACATCACTTCATTGAGGTGTTAGGTTACACATACGCACTATGTAACACCCCAAGATTTCATAGTACGTTATTTCTTCAATGTAATTCAATAACTTTCACTACGCATAGCACCGAGTTCTAGAGCACCATGACATACCAAACAAGCCGTTAAAAAGCGGTAATGAATATTATTAACTGAATATTGAACATTATATAATCCTTGTAATTTTATAATCCATATAATGAGTTTCTTAGACATAATTTATGAACAAATACAATTTTTTCAGATAAAAAGAAGTATTTTTCAAAAAAAATGAAATTTTATGGCTATTTAATGGCGAAGCCTTTTTAAATCCAATATATGAGACTTTTATATAATTAATTTTACAAAATAAACTTGTTTTTTATAATCGATACAGAATTATTTAGTTTCGATAATGTTTTGGTGTTTTTATGATAACTTTTATATTCATGTGAATAGTGAAAAATACTATATCTTAAATGAAAAAAAATTTAAAGAAAAATAATTTATATTTCTAAATAATACATTTTAATTTTTTGGAAGTATTAATAGATTATATTTTTACCATTTACTACAATGATGGTCATTTTATGTAATTTCACATTGATTTTGGTCAAAAAAAAGTGTCAAACCTTTGATAGTTATTATTTCTTAGAAATACGTCTTTTGGTTTTGACAGTAGGAATTGATTTTAAATTATTAAATTAAACTTTTATGTTTTTAATTTTTTAAAATAGAAATCATTTTTGGATTTAGAATATTTAAATTAGATTAAGGTGAAATTTTTAATGTTTTCTGATAACTTTCATATTTTGATGAATAGTGAAAATTACTAAATTTTAATTAAAAACAACTTTTTTAATTGAAATAATTAACATTGATAAATTATTAATTTGATTGATTTTAAAGTATAGTTATATTATAATTTTTACATTTAATCCAATGTTGGTCATTGGACATAATTTCATTTTTAAACTGGACATAAGAAAGTGTCAATCTTTTGATAGTTTTTATTTGTTGAAAACACACTTTTGGTATCGACAACGGGAATTAATTTTAAATTAATTTCTACCACTTATGTTTATCAAATTTAGAAAAATAGATTCCATATTTAGAATCAGAAGGTCCATATTGTTTAAATAGGTAACTTTTATTTTTAGACATTTTGAATAATTACTTTGGTAGATATTTTATTTACCATGGTTAAAGGGTAAATCCGGTAAATAAGGTTAACAAATCATATTATATTAATACCAAATTACCCTAAAACATGTCCGCACCCTATTGGATGATACATGTACGACCGTGGGAATCTTTGGGTCAATTTAGGGACCCCATGGAGCCACTTTTAAGTGATAATGAAACTTTATAATAATTATGATAAAGTAAATACAAAAATGGTATAAGAATATATCTTTTAGAAAAATAATTTATACATTGTGTTATATATGTTGTATTTTCGTCTATAAAAATTCTTTAGAAATATAAAACGATTTCCTAAATAATGGTATTTTATTTATAATTTTTATAAATTTAATAGGTAAATTTATTTATGACACAATAATGATGAAGTATTTTCCTTATTAATCCATGAATTAAATAATTGGTGTTATAAAAGTTAAAATAAATATAATTTAAAGTTTTGATAACATTGATGAATTTTAAGGGTTAATATGACATTTGATGATTTCTTAAATGAATTTTATTATAATTAATAATGTTGTCACGACTTTAACAAAAATCATTTATTGAATACTGTAAAAATTAACATAAATGAGTTTTTAAAACAAATATTATATTATTAAATGATAATCTTTTCCTAAAAATATAAGGTTCATCAAAAGGACTTATATCATGATAGGTGTATCAATAATGGACCACATGGGGGTCTCTAGGATGTATGTAGTATGTTTATTAAAAATATTATATAAAAAACAAAGTGACATGGTAAATGTCAAACTAATTAACTAAGAGTTAAAACTAAAAGATAAGGTTATTATAGTTACCCAAACATGTCTAAAATATATTGGTTGATAGGACATCGACACATACCCACATTATATTTTTAATAATAAACTTTGGAGCCATTATAAAACTAATATAATTATATTATAAAATAATACATTATGTTTTTCCTAAGTAGCCCCTCCCCCCCCCCTTATAAAAGGACACCACTTATAACCAATTACTCACACCTCTCAAGACATTTGGCTAGTCTAAACTCTGCCAATTAAACTCCCTATATCCCTGTCCTCCTCCTAGAAGCCTTACCATAGGAAGAAGGCACTTCAAGAGTTCTTTTTTGGTTCAAACCAAATGGAGTTACCCAAATTAAAGGTAATGATTTCTCTTAGCTTCTTTTCATTTATTTTACTTCTGCAACCCCTAAACTCTTCTTATTCGTTTATTTTGTAACAAGACTAGTGTAATCAATATACTAGGATATTTTTATGAGATGTATTCGATCTACACTTACACACACATCCATCTAATGGGCGAAGAACATAATGTTTCTGTGGATGGCAACCAAACGCCTCACGAAACGATGATTGTTCAATTATCTCTTACCATCTCTCATGATGGAAATTATGTTAGAAATATAATTAAATATGATATTAATGATATTTATTTTATATATAAGCTTCCTTAATTCCATTTTATAGCATACCATTATTCATTTCATGTTGTATATATATACGATAATTTCATTTGAGGAAGTGCGGAATACTGCCCCCTCAATGTGATATGACTCGTTAATACTATACATGGAACGTATAAAAGAAGGTGTTAATGAAATTAAGTAACACATATAATATATTATATTATAATTTAATAATAATATACCTATGTATAATTTTGTTTTTATTCCGTTTAAAATGAAAAATGAAATGGAAGTCGCGCTCATGTGTACTTACGGACTACAGTCTTCACGAACGTGATGAGATTCATTCCCCATCGTTTCTATTCAAGGCTAATTTTCCTTTTATGATTAAAAATAATGTTTAAGGACTAGATATCTTTCTTGATATGAATAATATACTTCCCATTGATAACAAATACGACTCACATAATAAAGAATACAAAGGAATATGAATCTGTTAACAACTAAAACGATGATAATACTTAGATATTATTAAGAAATCCATGTTAAAAGATCATATATGATATCATATTAGTGTTTATGATTCTTGTAGAATTTAATAACAATTATTTCACCATTATACAGTAGGTTAACCTACCCTCAACCAATTAAAAGTACACGGTAATTGTTTATTTTACAATCTCTTCATTATCTGAGGTTGTTTATATGTAATTATCTACTAGGACTTCTTTATCAACCACATCCATGTTTCTTATAAATGTATTTCAAAAAGTTCTTACTATTTTACAAAATATGGGTTAAAGTCATTTATATCATTTTTTGACTTTTTAGAATATTTTTATAAAGGTATCTTTCCATCATTTTCCAAAGAAGTTACTATTTAACCTTTTCGACAAAAATTGAGGTAAGAATGTCTTTTTTTTACTTATACGACTGGTGCAGCTATTTTCTACCGTTATAAACTCGTTGAAGCTTCCATTACAATATTATAAGAATATTTTCAACTTAAATGTTTTATTTTATAATTATGTGACTCTTAAATTATTTCAAAATAGAAAGAGATATTTCACTAAAAAGAGTTTTGATTTCATCTATGTCAACATCATTTGATGGATTTTAATTTTATTGGGAGTTGATTTATTAGGATACAAAACTTCCATATTGTATTGAAGGTTTTGTGATATGGTTGACTGTGGATGTGCTATTTTTATACCATTCATGATTTATGGTTAATGTATTGACATTTCATATTCTAGTTTAAATACGAATGTTTATGATATGTTTAAACCTTTTCGTATAAAGAATGTATTGGACTTAGTAAGTGACGGGTGGAGCCTATAATAGCTCCTCGATGCATCGGTAGGTCTCACGAGACAATTAGACAAGGAATTGGTCGCGTCCCTTTCCTAATTTGATTTATGGTTTTGGCCGAGGCCTTAATCATTTTTAGACATCTTGGTCGAGGCCTTAAAACAAAGATTCGGAATGTCCGGCATTATACATTCCCTCATTATGGAAATAATGTTGATGGTTCATGTGGTCATTCGACTAGTAGAATACCCATGATTATGGTTTATTATGGCATTATTTACTTAGATCATATTCTTTCCATTAAAGTATTCATGTTTATTATTGGTAAAGACATGTGGTTTCAATTATTTACCATGCTTAATATTTTTGTCATTTTCCGCTATATTACTTACCCTTACTGAGGGTTTGATCTCACCCCTTTATATGTTTTATTTTTCTGAGGATGTGAAGAGTATTTTATAAATAAACTTTAGGGATAGTATGTGGGGATATGATTGTGGAATATGGAGACTATTTTGTTTTAGTTTTCATTTTTATGATGTAATGTAAGACTTATGAATATATCTACTATTTCCAAGGGTACTAAACTGATCATTATTTAGAGATTTAATCATTCTTGTGATCATGACAATGTTACGTAATAATTCACAGACTCTAGGTAACTGTGGTTGGGGCATTATAGTTGGTATTAGAGGAAGTTTAGTACAATCCTTTGAAGCTAGATTTAGATAAACTCTGATTATAGCACATAAACCTAAGATGGACATTGAGGATTAGTATAGAAGAAATTCCTAGATATTTGGTGTTGAAAATATTTTGTTTGATTTCCGATCAATACATCCATGTCTGGATACGAGAAGGTAGAGGTGGATCTAGCATAGATGTACCTAGGGGTAAAACCCGAAAACGCCACTTTGAGCTAGACTTGAACTGGAACTGGTGCACGAAAATGGGCCTTGCTGCACTCTTGGTTACGACACTCCTAGGGGATATGCTTAGGATAATTCAAATTTTCTTTAAAAACCATTATGAAGGGATTATGAGAACATACATACTCAAAGGAAACAATTTTATGATTATGTATTATATCCATAAACTTCTCAATTTACATTAGGTATTTTACAAGTTTGGAATTATTCACTATAATTCATAAACTGACCTAGTTTATTCTATTGTCTAGAGATGATTCCCAATAGAAGGAATGTGAACTCCAGCAATAGGTATGATCAAAAGAGTAATAAGGATCATATATTTCATGGTATTAATCTATCATTTAGAAGGGAAATAGTCTCCCATGTAATATCAACATATGAAGAAATAGTATAATGTGTTAATAAGATCAGTAATGAATTCACCAAGTATAATTTCTTTGATGGGAAGCAAGAGAATAAAATAATGGAAGAGGGAAAGATGGATAAAGGGAAGAGGGAAAAGAATAATTTTCACATATGTTACAACTGGGTGAAGAAACACCCTCGAACTTTCTTGAAACGAATGGAAGTTTATTATAAGTGTGGAGAAATAGGACACCATGTACGTAACTACAAGGGTAAGAAAAAGGTTTCAAATGTACAATGCTTCATCTGTAAGGAGTTGGGACACTACGTGGACCAATGTCCAAATCAACAGAGTATTACCCAAATAATGCTATTGGATAATAATCAAGTTATGATACTACCACAAATGAGGAGGAATGATTAGAGTTATTATGTTTTTATTAGAGAATTCTGTCATTTGAGTGTTGTATCAATAATTTATATGATATAATAATTATGGAGTATATAAGGGTTGTACTGCAGTACTATTTCATTAAGGACTTGAGATTGTATGGAACAACAAAAAGTGACTCAATAGAAGGTTAATTTTTTTGAAAATATATAGTTGAGAGAAATATAAACCATAATATGGTTCTGATACCAAGGTAGTGATTTTGGAATAATAAATGATTGATTTGGATCAATTATATTGTATAGTCTTGATTACCTTGAAACTGATTAGTGATTTGTATATTCCATCATTGTTGGAGTTTACAACATTTTTCGATAGAAGGTGTATATCCAGTATTCTATAAGTAATAAGGGATCATGAATATAATCAATAAGGCATTATGGTATTTCAGGATGTTGCAGTGTTTTAAAAGAATACAAGATGAAGGTGTTCACATGCTATTACGTGGAAAAAATGATCTTCATTGGGTGTACCTACCTTATAAATTTTGGACTGTGAGTTTGGACAGAAGTATTTTGGAGGTTTCTAGTTTGAGATTATTTTGGGATTTCCATAAAAAGGACATCCCGAAAGTTGGGTGGCAACTCGTCGTGTCCGGTAAGGTCGTGAGACTTGAACCCACAACCAAAGGGAAAAAATGGTGTATCACCTACCACTGACCCATGTGATGTCCTAGATTGAATAATGTAGTTTTTAATGGATTTTCTAGATGAATTATAAATTCAATTTTTTTGATATCTATACGAATAGGATAAATATAATATTATTTTTTAGTTCTATTATCTTTTAAAGTGAGAGATGATTTTGTGGAAGAACTTAGTTAAAGGATGGGACTCGACTTGCCAAGTATATATTTTTATTCTTCTCTTATTCAATGAAAAAAATAATTCTTATACTTTATTGAAGGGATCTTCAAAAAAAAATGTGTTATCCTAATACCATATGTTTTTTTTGAACTGATAGTATTTTAAATCATCATAGATTGATGAATTTAAGGCCCTAAATATTACACTTGTTTGGGATTGATGACCTCAATCAATACCTATAAATATTTACATTTTTCTCCAATTATATGTCTCTAATTACCACTAATGTTCTCCTAATCGAGATCATAATTTTGTGGTGACCCTTTCAATTCCCTTTTCCTCTTATGAAGATTAAATTTTATTCACCTAATTTTCGATGTGGGTTTTCCCAATGGTATTTTCTATTTTCTTCCTTTTGATTTTGAAAAATAATTTCAAATTGTGAGGATTCAATTTATTGATGGATGGAAGAATGTAGCACCCCAAGATATGATAGTACGTTATTTTTTCAAAGTAATTCAATTACTTTCACTACATGCAACACTGAATTCTAGCGCACCATGACTTACCAAACAAGTCGTTAAAAAGATGTTATGAATAGTATTAACTGAATTTTTAACATTATATAATCCTTATAATTTTAGAATCCATATAATGAGTTTATTAGACATAATTTAATAACTAATACATTTTTATCAGATAAAAAGAAGTATTTTTCTATAAATGCAATTTTATCGCCATTTAATGGAGAAGCCTTTTTAAATCCAATATTTGAAACATTTATATATTAAATTTGACAAAATAAAATTCTTATTTAGAATCGGGAAATAATAATTTATTGTTGATAATATTTTAGTGTTTTTTTGATAACATTCATATTTGGGTGAATAGTTAAAATACTATATTTTAACTGAAAACAAATTTTTAAATCAAAATAATTTATATTTATGAATTATAAATTTTAATGGGTTGAAAGTACAAATATATTATATTTTTACCATTTAATCCAATTATGTTCATTGAATGTAATTTCACATTGAAATTGGACATAAACTAGTGTCAATCTTTTGATAGTTATTATTTTTAAAAATACGCCTTTCGGTTTTAAAAGAGGGAATTAATTTTGAATTAATAAATTAAACTATTATTTTATGAATTTGGTAAAATAGAATTTATTTCTAGACTCAGATTATCAAAATTAGCTTAGGGTAAAATTTTGGTACTATTTTGATAATTTCATATTTTGATGATTAGTGAAAATTACTAAATTTTAATTAAAAACAACTTTTTAAATCGAAATAATTAATAGTGATAAATTATACAATTTAGTGATTTTAAATTATATTTAGATTATAATTTTTCCATTTAAACCAATTTTGGTCATTGGATATAATATTATATTTAAACTGGATATAAGAAACTGTCAATCTTTTGATAGTTATTATTTGTTAAAAACATGCTTTTTGTTTCTACAACTGGAATTAATTTTAAAATAATTTCTGCCACTTCTGTGTTTTGAATTTATAAATTTGGATTCCATATTTAAAATCAAGAGGTCCAAATTGTTTAAATAGGTAAATGTTTTATATATATTTGGAATAATTACTTCGGTAAATATTTTATTTACTATGGTTAAAGGGTAAATCAAGTAAATTAGGGGTATAAAATAATATTATAATAATACTAAATTAACATAAAACGTGTCCTAAGCCTATTGTTTGATACATTTAGAACCCTGGGAATCTTTGTGTCGATTTTTGGTCCCCATGGAGCCACTTTAAAGTTATAATGGCACTTTATATTAATTATGTTAAAGTAAATACAAAAATGACATAAGCACATATCTTTTAGAAAATAATTTTTACATAGGGTTATATATGTTGGATTTTCAACTATAAATATTAATTAGAAAGAAAAAAATATTTCATAAATAATGGTATTTTATTTATAATTTTTATATATTTAATAATTAAATTTATTTATCACACTATAATGATGTAGTACTTTCCTTATTAATGCATGAATCAAATAATTGGTATTATAAAAGTTAAAATAAATATAATGTGAAAGTTTTGATGACATATATGATTCTTATTGGTTAATATGACATGAAATGATTTCTTAAATTAATCTTATTATAGTTAATAATGTTGTTATGACTTTAACAAAAATCAATTATTGAATATTGTCAAAATTGACATAAATGAGTTTTTAAAACAAATATTATATTATTAATTGATATTCTATTGCTAAAAATATAAGGATCCTACAAAGGACTTATATAATGATATTTCTATCATTAATGGACCACATGGGGGTCTCTTGGATGTATATAGTAAGTTTATTAACTATATAACATAAAAAAACTAAGAGACATAGTAAATGTCAAACTAATTAACTAAAAGTTAAAACTAAAATATAATGTTAATATAGTGATCCAAACCCATCTAAAATCTATTGGTTGAAATTATTTAGACCCATAACTACATTATACTTTGAATAATCTACTTCAGAGTCATTAGAAACCGAAGATAATTTTATTATAAAATAATACTTTATGTTTTTTCTAAAGAGCCCCTCCTCCGCCTTATAAAAGGACACCACATATAACCAATTCCTCACACCTCTCAAGCCTTTTGTCTCATCCAAACTCCATCCAATTCTTCTCCCTATATCCCTATCCTCCTCCTTGAAGCCTTACCATAGGAAGAAAACACTTCAAGAGTCCTTTTTGGTTGTAATCAAATGGAGTTACCCAAATTAAAGGTAACGATTTCTCTTAGCTTCTTTTAATTTATTTTACTTCTCGAACCCCTAAACTCTCCTTATTCTTTATTTTGTAACAAAACCAGTATAATAAACATACTAGATTTTTTTTATGAGAATTATTCGAACTACAGTTACACACACCTCCATCTAATGGGTGATGAACATAATGTTTCTATGGATGGAAACCAAACGCCTCACGAAACAATGATTGTTCAATTATCTCCTACCACCTCTCATGGCGGAAATTATGATGACACTATAACTAAATATGATATTTATGATATTTATTTTATATATAAGCTTATGTAATTCCATTTTATATCATACCACTATTCATTTCATGTTTTATATATATACGATAATTTCATTTGAGGAAGTGCAGACTACTGCCCCCTCAAAGTGATATGACTTGTTAATACCATACATGGAATGTATAAAAGAAGGTGTTAATGAAATTAAGTAACACATATAATATATTATAATATACTGGAATAATAATATACCTATGTATTATTTGGTTTTGATTCCTTTTAAAATGAATAATGAAATGGAAGTCGCGCTCGTGCGTACGTACGGACTACCGTCTCCACGAACGCGATGAGATTCATTCCCCATTGTGTCTATTGGGGACTAATTTTAATTTTATGATTAAAAATAATGTATAAGGACTTTATATCATTATGGATATGTATAATATACATCCCATTCATAAAAATATGTCTCACATAACAATGAATATAAAGGAAAACAAATCTGTTAACACCCGAATCGATGATAATACTATGATATAATTAAGAAATCAATGTTAAAAGATCATATATGATATAATATTAGTGTATATGATTCTTGTATAGTTTAATAACAATTATTTCACCATTATATAGGAGGTTAACCAACCCTCAACCAAGGAAAAGTACAAAGTGATGGTTTATTTTACAATCCCGTCATTATCCGAGGTTGTTTATACGTAATTATCTATTGGGACTTCTTTATCATCCACATCCATGTTTCTTGAAAATGTGTTTAAATACATTCTTACTATTTTACATAATATGGGTTAAAGTCATTTATACCCTTTTTTACTTTTTATAAGACGTTTATAAAGTAATCTTTCCGTTGTTTTCCAAACAAGGTCCTTTTTAAACTTTTCGACAAAAATAAGGTAAGAATGCATTTTTTTTAACTTATATGGGGGGTGTGAATATTTTCTACCATTATAAACTTGTCTAAGATTCCCTTAAAATCCAATAATAATGTTTTCAAATTAAATGATTTATTTTATAATTATGTGACTTTTAAATGATTTCAAAATAGAAAGAGATGTTTCTCTAAAAAGAGTTTTGATTTCATCTATGTCATCATCCATTGAGGGATTTTATGATTATTTGGAGTTGATTTATTATGATAGAAAACATCCATATTTTATTGAAGGTTTTTAGATATGTTTTACAATGGATGTGATATTTTTATACCATTCATGATCTTTGGTTAAAGTATTGACATTTCTTATGTTAGTTTGAAAATGAATGTTTATGATATGTTTAAACCTTTTCATATGAGGAATGTATTGGACTTAGTAAGTGACGGGTGGAGCCCTCTATAGCTCCTTGATGCATCGGTAGGTCTCATGAGACAACTATACCTGGAATTGGTTGAGGCCCTTTCCCAATTTGATTTATGGTTTTGGCTGAGGCCTTAATCATTTTTAGACGTCTTGGCTGAGGCCTTGACAAAATGTTTCAGAATATCTGACATTATACATTCTCTCATTATGGAAATAATATTTATAGTTCATGTGGTCATTCTACTAGTAGAATACCCATGATTATGTTCTATTATGGCATTATTTACTCAGCTCATATTCTTTCCATAAAAGTATTCAAGTTTATTATAAGTAAAGGAATGTGGTTTCAATTATTTACCATGCTTAATATTTATGTAATTTTCCGCTGTATTACTTACCCTTACGGAACGTTTGAGGTCACCCCTTTCTTATGTTTCATTTTCCAAGGATATGAAGATGTTAGTTATGAGTAACTAGCAGGCATAATCTTTGAGGCTTGGATGTTTCTAATGAAATATATTTGTGTTTTATTTCTTTTAAAGTTGTAATGTTGAACATGTATATGAATCTTGTTTCCAATAATAACAAACTGATTGGTCTTTCGAGACATGATTTCCTTATGATCATACCAATGTTATGTAATAATTCACCGACTCAGGGTAACTACTGTTCGGGCGTTACACACTATCGTCATTATCATTTCCAAATAGTTTGGAATGTTATAAGTTATATATTACATTTTATTAAGTATAATTATGTAACAAATATCATATATAAAAATTAAAAACATCATAAGTCCAATTTATTGAATAAAGTAATGAAAAATGTATTTTATTACAATGTTGAAATGGTAAAATGTACGTATGGAAAAGTGATAATTTTACATCCCATTTCATGGATTATGGAAATGGATATTGTTTTTGTCATTAAAATAATAAAATATATATATAGGAGATTAAATTTAATTTTTTTTCATTGTTAATGAATATTTTATTTATGTCTAAGAGAAAATAAGACTGAAGTGCTCGGTTAGAGAAACACCACTTCATTGGGAAATCATAATCGATTAACACATTAAGACATCATGGATTGGAATTATATCCAAAATATAGATTGTGGAAACATTGTAGGGATGTTAAGAAGTAGTTTGGGAAGCTATTTTCCAATCAAAATGTGTTTTAATAAAAACTTAATTTCAATAAAGAGTTATCTTTTATAAGACAGGGGTGCGGGAACTATTGGAAATTATCTTAATATTAAAATAATATAAACTACATTTCAACATGAAGTGGGAAAAAATTAATTTATTAAAAATATACTATGATAAATTTATTAATAACCTCATAATGTTTTTAAACATTTTGAATATATTAGACACTATTCATTTGGTCTTAACCCCTTATTAACAACATTTACTCTTTCCGTGACAACAAGGACATTACCCCATTTAGGGTCTATATATTTCTTATAAATGAGATAATGGACTATAAATATATTTTGGTTCATAAATATTACATAAAAGAATCAATTCCCCCAAAATTTTATTTTATATCATTTATTAATTTATTTTATATTTTAAAAATCTATAATGTTAATATTTTGATATCTTAAATCCATTGATATTTATGTCATCAAGAAAATATAAAAAATATAAAAAATATATTATTAAATATATAAAATATCGTGGTAATCTATAAAATTCCGGAATTTAATTGATTATACAAAATTATATTAGTTTTAATATTTTTATTATATTTTATTTAATTTTTCTATGACATCAATAATTACTCCATCAATAATGTGTATACATTTAATGTAATTATGCCACCACTAAAAATTTAAATTTAATTACACTAATGGATATAAAAAATTTATTTTATAAAAAATTATAACGAAATATATCTTATATTTTTTCCAATGTCAAAAATATTAAATTTAATATACATAAGTCTGCAAAAAAATTAGAAATCATTTAAAAAAATAATATAAAGGTCCTAATCCCATACAAGTGTAAGTAATAGTAATATACATGATCAATGGATGTTTATAGATGATATTTACTTATAAAAAAATATTCACGTGTTAGGTTCATTATAAAGTACTTATCAATTTTTATAACAATTAATTACATGACTTACTCTTTACCATGGAATCATTTATTAGAAAGTCATATTTTCATATTGACCAAAAAAATAGAGGAATATTTACTAAATTTGATAGTATTAGGTTAATATATGGATTATTTATTTTATAATTCAATATATATAAGTATAATAAATTAATTTTCAAATAACGTGAAAAAAATCGATTAAAACCACTTTTATAAAAATGAAATATATTATGTATAAAACAATATTTTCTCATGTTAAAATATTTGAAAATATTCAATTATTTTTAGTGTTTTTATTTAATATATAAAATATATATATTTCAATTAATTAATTCACCAATTGGGATTATTTTACTTTATTATGATTAAAAAAATTGCACAGATATATAAAGCTCTTAAGAAAATAATTTCTTTTAAAATTTATTTTTATTTCAAGTCAATTGATAACCAATTAATTCATTTTGTTGTTGTTTAAAACAACACTTTTCTAAATTTAATTACAAATATGTATACCTGTCAATTTAATGGTGAAATTATAATGGTATTCTATTATTTATTTAGAATCAATTTTTCATGTAATATATACAATTGAATAGATTTAATTATAAAAGATACAATTATATCTCTTAGAGTTACATTATTGCCGCAAACAAATTCACCTTTCAAATCAACATAATTTGACAACATGAACCATTTTTTCTCGTTGTTCATCATAATTTATATGGCATCCCATGTTTCCTCTTCTCTATTTTGATTTTTCCAATGTACTATTACCATAAATGGGATTTTATTCCTCAAAACATGTTTCATATTGTTATGAATTGGGATATGATATTCAATCTAAGATAGGAAATGTTCCAATTTAATTTTTATATAGGTGAGAACATGTTTTTTCATTCATTTTCTTCCTCAATATTGGTATATAAAACACATCATGTAATTTTGTGAGACATGGTGTCATTTACAAATAATAAACCACATCTTGAACTCATTACATGATTTCAAAATGTATAATGTTCTTGGGGTTCAGTATCCTTTTCATACTAAATCATATAACACCCTTCCATAAAGCTAACTTCTATAAAATGTGATCTTCTATGTGAAAATCCAAATATTTTCATCCATTACCATTATTGAACAATTTTTTTTTGGGATACATAGATATATAATTAAATTTTATATAATTCAATTTGGTTCCCATAAAAATGTATTGGGACTATAAACTTCCTTTCACTAAAATCATCCCATCTTGTTATAGTACAATATCACATTCTATATAATGCTTTACACAACACTATTTGAATATATTAATGGAATCAATTATTTTTAGAAATGTCTATAAAAGGTAAATACTAATCGTACATTCCATAAAAGTAAATTGATAAAGGTAAAATTATAATTTTTAATTTTTGGATAATCTTTATTCACTACCCATCAGTTTCAGTTTGAGATATTGATGAAAAATGAATCTCTATATTAGAAGCCTGATGAAATTTTTTTTTTTATTTTTATATAATTTATTGATCACGATATGATATAATGAATTAATATTTTCTATTATGTTTTCAAATATCATTTATATAGATTCATTTAAGGTGATCTAGATGAAAATTTTCTCTTATAGTGAGGAAATGTGGAAATTTGTTAGGTCAATCAAACATAACCCATATCACATCAAATATTAAAGGTGTATTTGGTAGTAATGTAAAAATATATATTGTAATTTCATCCCATTTCTATATACAAATTTTAATGAACTCCATTAATCCTACAATATTTTTCACGTAGTATTTAATTATTAATAATACCAATCATCTTGACATATAATTAGCAATATCCCTCATCATATTATCCCACTAAAAATGGTCCTTCAAATAACTTTTCATCAAGTTGTGACCAGTGTGTATAGTGATAATAGATATATGAGAATCATCTAAAAATTAAATTTTATACATTGTTATAGAGGGAAAAATATTCAATCAAAATTTTAAAAATAAATCTTTGTATATGAATTATCCTAGTTTTCTATCTTTCAAATCGTAAAATTTCATTTAAAATTTAGCATCATTAGGATGAGAATTTATTAACATTTTCATATAATGATGTTTTAGTACTTTTTTGTAAATGTATTTATGTATCTGTTATCATAATAACTCTTATATTCATTTTTTAATATCCATGAATACATGACCCTAATGAATCCTTATTTTAATCAAAACACCCCAATATTTCAGTCTCAACAAATCAACTACATTATTAACCATCCCAAGGTGGGTTTTCATGGATAAATCGTAAACCTTAAGTAACATGATCAATCATCTTTTCTTCATATTGATCTATTTATGTCAAAATAAATATATTAGGATCATAAGTTCAATTTATGTCTCACAATTTCACTATAAAGATAATGTCCCCATATCATTAAAAAAATTACTATTTATTCTAACTCAATATGAGTAATGTGATTGTTCTGTACATGATTCATTTTTTAGTTTCATAGGTAATAACACTATAAATCTACATAAGGACACAACCATGTCCTATATTTAATAAATCACTATATCCATCATTTCCTGATGATTGAGTTAAAATAAGATCATTTTTTGATATCCTCTTCTATTCTTCAAAAAAAATATTTGCATTATTTTTTAAATAAAAATATAACAACATTATGAGTAAAATTGGTTTATGCGTTATTGAATTATAAAAAAAATTAACAAATCACAGAATGTATCCTACAAAATAAATGAATCTACTTAACTCGGTATTGTTCGTTGGTGTAGGTCATTCCTATAAAAACTTTTTCTTCACAGGATCAACTGAATTTAAATTTGTAGGGGAAAAATGTACAGAAAAAGAAAATGTCTTAATTAATTAGTCATGCTATCTAAAATTCCAATAGAAATATTTTCATCTATGTTTTTTAATAATTATCTATAATTGGTTGAAATTTCACTCATATCTCTTATAGTATACATATATATCATCAATAACTACTATGATAAAATTATTTCGGTATTCTAGAATTAACATTCTATATGAAAAAAACAAAATGGTGAATTATTCATTCCAAATGGAATTACTATAAACACATAATATATATATATTTATATATTTTTAGAATTGTTTTATCAGGAATATCCTTATTAAAATTTTTTTAGGATTCTTTCAATGTTTGTCCAATGAATACATTATAAAAAAGATCACAAGATTTTTCATGGGTTAAAAGTTGTTGTTACAAAAATAATAATACTTAACACTACATATAATAGAATCCACTACTAGATTAAAACAATCATTCCAAAAAGACCATATTACGTCTATTTTCCTGACCAACTTCATTAAAAACATGTCCTCCACATGAGTTTACCCTCTATAGGAATTTGATATTACTATGTTGTTTTTAGAACCATTGATGAGGTACTAAATCCAAGGAGGTAGTATACTTCAATGTATGTCCATTTTATTTTTTGTCAATGAAATCATTCTATGTTCTGAGTGCAATTAAATTTATAATTATTTCTAATTATATTTGAAAACATATTCAATTTCATGAACCATAGTTTGATGATCTGGATCATAGGTTTTCTATATTCTAGTGTAATGATAAAAGCATCCAATGTGAAACCAAATTCTATGGTGAAGATATCTCCACAACCTGAAGGCCCTGGCATGCCAAATTCCACCACATCAATATCAACATTTAACCATGGGTTAATTATATTGATAAAATGAATAAATTAAATAATTTTGGTTTACCTTTTTTGAATAGATAATCCTAATAATATGAGAATATTCAAAACATGATGTCTATTATTCTTGCCTCATATTTGTAGTGTTGAAGTAATATAGACCTCCGTATGAAAATCCATCATTCTGATGTGTGTATAGGCCAAATTACCATAATATAATTTTACATTTGGGCATTCCACATAGATGAATTATGATAATGGACATATAAATGGAAAATTTATAATTTCATTAGAAAAGATAAAATATATAATTTTTTTGGAAGATACTAATTAATATAGATCAATAGAAAAATTTAAATATATAATTAAATTTACCATAGACCTCTTCATTTGGAATAATAAAAATATTTTTTGTGATTTTATATTCATAATCGGGCTCCCATAAAATTTTCATTCACAAATTCCCAATAATCCATAGAATATCATTTCAATTGTGTATATAATCTTTGTTTATAATGAATTTCTCATAACATTGAAATTTTATTACTTTTAAATATTATTGATAGTTTCCATTATGTCCACACTTATAGACAACTCATAGACCTAATAAAATTGGTCCATGTTGTTTCTATGCATATTTATTACATGTTGGAAATCCTACCCTTCCCTTCTTCCCATATTGCATTTTTAATTTCCTGAGTACTCCCCAACCCTCTTCTAATATTTCATCCCTTTCAAGAAAAATTACATGGATAGTTCTTCTCCCTACTAATAGAACATGATACCATATTTTTATTTGATGAGAATATATGGTATACTATTTTCATTTAAATTATTAGACTAATTCCATAGATGAAAAAGTTAATCATACAATTTAGATTTTGTGTGTAGTATGTTTTATGTCCAACAAACATTGTAAATATTAATTCATACATAGAAATATATCATCATTATTTTCTCTCAGAATAAATAATTTTATTTCCATATCTGAGGATTGTTTAGAAGGAATACAATATCCCACAAAATTTTCTTTAATATACTTTAATTCAATTCTATGTAATTCATACTCATAAATAGTGTTTTTAATCAATGACCACTATGGATATATTTTATTTTAAGATGAAATTATCATCATTGGAAACTATATCTATTTCATTAATTAACAATCAAATAAATTCCTTCTATACTGAAATAATCAATTCCAAACATAAAAATTGATTTTTAGTCCCATTAAAAGATGGAGATTTCTAAAAAAATATTTTTTAACATTATTACATTGTGTTGTAGATCATCAGTCTAGTAAATATGAGGAAAGTTATTTGTTATAACCCATTTGAGATGTCTTAATATAGATATTATTTGTTATAATAAATATCTAGCTTAATTACCATTAATATAAGGGGAATCACTATATTGATTATATAAATTGATTTGGATTCCAATTCATTTTTATAATGTTATACACTAGATTATATTAAAAATCATAATTTAAAATTTCAGACATAAGGAAGAACATTACCCAAATTAAAAATTTATGTATATGTAATTTAAGAATTATAATCATGTTTTTAGTATTAATATTCTCAATTTATATCAAATGATTACTTTATTTATTATATTTTTTCCTAAATCAAGTTCCCATGGTTTCAAAAAACAATTATCTAAAAGCAACTGTAATATACCCCACTCTTGTATCCCATATTTTGTGGTTATGTTATTCTATTGGAAATAAATACAAGTAATCACATCCAAAAATAATATATAGTTTTTTTATGTTGGTAACCTGATATATTAATGAATGTCACATTCAAATTGAAAACATATAATAGAACATAGTATAATATTAATAGAAATAATAATTCTCATAGAATATCGCTATATATCAATTATAATATACTTCTTATCATACATTGGAAAACAGACATAGAAAAATGGAGAGATCATATCCTCTTTAATCATATAAATAGTGTGGATGGTAATTATATAATGACTTATATTGTAGAAAATAAATTCAAATCAAATAATTCCCTATAAATAATCACATGAGATAAAAATATCCCTTTCAAATAATAACATATCATATTAACAAATAGAAATCATTAAATTGTCCCCAAATGAAGAATATTAATAATACAAGATATAATAAAAAAACTACCAAGGGTTCATTCGAATAAATCTTACATAAATGGGGACGGACTTTTCCAAATCCCAATACATGTTTTCTTCATAAGCCCTCTCGATACATCGACAAGATATTGTAGGCCCCAAAAAAAGATTACTACATCCAAGGAATTCATAATATGAAAGGGGAATAATAATGATCATAAATATTCATATATAATCTAGAATATTAAATGGTAATAATTTCTAAAATCTAAAATCATTATCATAAATAATCTAAACTAATTTGGTTGATGGTATCAAAAATAGAACATCTTCAATCAAAACAGTAATAAGAAATTTAGATAGATAATTAGGATTATTTTATCACAAAATTAATCCAAGTGGATCATAAGTAAAATATTAATTTTTTAATTATTTAATATAAAATTTTCAATGAAAAAATTGTTGAGAAAAATAAATATTTATCTTTAAAAATAATGTCACTTATTAAAAAATATGAAAGGATGAAGGAAAAAATTTTCAGTAAAAATAAAATTTTATAATTTAAAAGAAATATTAAACTAAATTATTATTCATGTCACAATGAATGAATGTTAATTAAAAATTATTTGAAAACATTAATTTCACACTTTTATAGGAAAAGTCACAGATTAACTTGTTCATAAAATAATAAGAAGATTCTTTTCTATCCATTATTAAGATGTCAAACATAAGAAAAGATTACATTAAAAATAATAGTATTTATATAAAAATATTATTAATAATATATTATGTAAAATATGGATATGGTAGAAAAATATTCCCCAAACAAAATTTTAATCTTAAATAATCATAAACATATATGATATTTTGAAATAAACTCTTACACCAGGTCAGAATTCCTTATAATGTGTTTGAAGATCATCAATAATAAAGATAAATTTTTTATAAATATATTAAATTACTATTAATATAACTATCATTACATCTTTTAAAAAAACTTTCATTACATATATTATGTTCATATAATATTTTATCACATTTTTATAAATAATATCATATTTTAAATTGTTGTTATAGGTGAAAATTGGGATGTTTTTCATGTATTTTATTCTTTTTTATTTTTGGTTCATATATATAGACTATAGTTAAATGATATAAATGATGTTATGAATTGTAAAAGATCAAATGTATTCATTTTATATGTTGTACATATACATGATAAATGTAACAGTTATGAAAATTAATTACACTTCTCATGGAGATGGTAGTTTGTACATATGCATGAATGCTGTTTTCATTCTTATGTGGATGGAATAAAAGAAATGTTGATAATGATTAAACATTAAAGAATTATTATTATACCAGAAAAAATATATAATAATATTATCTATAATTTTTATAATCCATGAATTATAGAAATGAAAATCAAACCCCAAAACATTATAGGGCTACTTATAGACATGTATGAAAGGGATATATTATCAATTCCAAGTAGATTTGAAGGTAAAATGAAATATGTGATATAATTATTTAAGAATTATAATTATGTTATAAATATAATATAAAAAAATAACCAAATTATAATCCCCATCAATAAAATTTTGTAATGAAGAATGAATTTTATTAACACATTGATATGGTAAGTCTTACATAAGCACAAGTTATACTTTCAATTTTCATATGATAGAGGAGGGAGATAGATATTGATTATGTGTTTAATAACATTGCTTATAATTATATGGTTGATAATTATTTTATTATAACATCCTTATTAATGAATATTCTACGGATGTTGAAGAAGAATTAAAAAAAGTGCATGTTTAGACGGATACCTCTTCTTTGGTAAGATTTCATTAATTAATATCTTACTTCATATAATACTGATGTTATAGAAAAAATAAGGCCTCTATAATATTTATAAATATTTTATTATGGTATTTTGTTTGAAATTGGATGATCCACATGGGGTTTTATGACCAATTAAATTACCATAACTGTTTTCCTTCTATAAGAATGTGGAGAGGCACTCTTGGAATATCTCACAATATTAGATTAATATTAATTTAATTTAAAATAAAAATGGAACCAAAAAAGATTATTTTGAATATTTTATATGTATGTCTCTAAATACCCTCATCCAATAAAAATGTAATATATTATTATAATTTTATCCTTCTACTTTAGTTTGAATCACTTGTTGACTCATTTCACTCTTTCCATGACAATAATGATTTTTAAATTTCCAAGGTCAATAATGTTATAATAATTCTGAAAACATACCATAAAAGGAAAATGGTAGATATAAAAAGTGATATCCTAAACACCTATCTAAATTTTATATCTTATATCATTTAATAATAATTTATTTTTTAAATTGTCATTAATATCAATTTTTAGTACTATTCATAACCATGAATTTAATAACATCAATAAAATAAGTAAAATTAGAACAAAATATATTTTTTAAATCGATATAATTTAATTGTATTATATACAATTCATTTATTATATTATTTATCTCAAATTATATTACATATATTTTTTTAATATTTTTTAATATTTTTTTTCTTATTTGGATAATTATCTCCTTTTCAATTTATATGCATTTTGGGAAAATAATTTACAATAATAACTAAAAAAAATTAGTATTATGAAGATAAATAATTAAAAAAATAATAATATATATAAACAAAATTATTAATTTTTTTTCTAATGTAAAAAATTAATATAGTTATTAAGAAAGACTGTATCATTTTTGAGTTTTCAATACATATTATTATATAAAATTATAATCACATAATTGTGTGAAAATGGTCATATGGTCTAGTTTTATAATAATATGGATGATATTTAATCATAAAATAAAATATTTATATGTGATAGTATAATTTTATTGTACTCATTATTCTATTTTTAACAATTATTTACCTGATTTACCCATTATCATGGTAAAAAATTTCAAGGTTACAATTCTTATTGACCAAAAATAAAAGGGGAAGATTTTCTATATTTGAGACTCAAGATTCAAAATATGTAATAAATTTTGTACAATTCAATACCTATAAGTCGTATATATTTATTTCATAATTAATGTGAAAAAGTGATAAGACCTGCCTCATGAAAGATTCCATTTTAAAGAATTAATCTATCATTATTATTATCATAGGAATTTTAATATATAAAAACATGATAAAAAATATTATATAATAAATAATATATAAATATATTTTAAATAAATATCCAATAGTTTTTTATTTAATTTATTAAGTTAAAAAATCATTGTACACATAAAAATAGTATTACAAAAAAAATTCATTTATTTCTATTCTATTAAAAATGAATTAAATTATTTTATAATTTGTAAAAGATATAGTATTAAAATCTTAGTTACCCTAATTTATACCAACCAATTGAGTGGATTGTTTATAATTATGTTCTACTGTTCATTTAGACTTAGGTTTGTTTTTATTGTAATCTATCAAAGATATTTAATTAAAGACCAATATTGTAATGTCTCAGGTTTTTACACAATTTTTATGGGGATTAATCTTACAATTTATTATTGTTACATATGAATATTCATATTCTCATGGGGGTATAGATTTTAAATGAAGATTGGAAGGTTGATTCAGTGAAATTTGTATATGTAAATTCTGTTTGAGATGGCACAACCTTAGAGAATGTACTATATGATTTTTTGGGTATTAAAATTGATACTCCGTAATAATTATAATAATATATTAACATAATTATTAATTATTATAATAATAAATATAAATATAAAATTAAAAATTAATTATAATAATATAAAATTATAACAGTAAAATTTCATAAAATATATAAAATAATTACAAAATTTCATGTGAATCATATCCAATAAACATAAAGAATATCACAGAATGAAATAATATACAACACAAAAATGTACTGATGATCAAATATAAAAACTAGATAACAATTTCAACATAATTTAATCCTTTTATGTTAAAGTATCTCTTTATATTAAAATAATAAATTTAAAAAATCATCCCCTTCCATTATTATTAAAACATATATATATATATATATACTCATGCATTATTTTTACCTCATTCATCATCATTATTATCACTAAAGACAATTTTAATCATATTTTCATTGAAATCCCATACACATAAATGATTACAAAATTCATTCCAATAATTTTACTTATACCAAATTTGAAATAAAATATTACAATAATATTATGGACAAATCATTGTGTTAAAATGTTCTCCCATGGTTTGGGATGATAATTCATAATAATTTAATAAAATATTTCACTGATTATAGAAAAATCATAATGATTTAGAATGATAAATTTCACTGCATGTGTCTCTCAGAGAACCTAAATTCTCCATACATAATTTTTTTTATTTTCTATAAGTAAAAAATAAAATAAAAACATAAAAATGATCAGTGGGATAAAAATCTATCATATATAATGTCAATAAAAATATGAGAGGAGCTATACTAAACCCCTAAAAAATATATATAATGAAATATTCAATATAAAAATTATAGATATATTTAAAACATCATATAATTTTATTAAAATTAGGTTATACAAAAAATAGTACATTATAATGTAATTATTGGATAAGAACTAAAGGACATGCATGTGATTCACGTCAATAGATTGAGGATATATGATTACCAATGTTTCTTTATAATGAATGTTGATAATACATTTCTGTATATTCAGTCCCAATCATGTGAAGTGTCCTAATCATAAATTATTCTTAGCATAACATGGGAATATGAATTTGATTTCATGAATTTGAGCACATTATCTCAAACGATTTCAATGATTACATATCAATTATCTGAATAAATTATAGATTCATGAATAAAATTAAATAATTTAATGGTATAACCAATGTGATTTTCTTGACATAGGGTAAGCCATCCAACCCACTATAATATGTTATGAAGGTGGAAGAGTAAAAATGTTTTACCTTTTTCTAATAGATTATTCTTCTAACATTAATGTTCATAAAAAATTTCGAATTAGGTGTTGGGAAACAATATTATTCTGGTTTTTCTTGATGGATGTTGATGATATGAGATGATTATATTCAATAAAAAATAATACCATTTAATACATACAAAATGGAAATATTTATGTTTTAGTAAATAATATTGATATACACTAGATACAATAAACAATCATTAATTAATTAATAATCATCCTCATATTAAAAAAGGTAATAGAACCCCAGTTTTGACCCTGAAAAATCATATTCAGAATGTTGATCCAATTCGCCTGTATTTTAACTACAGTAGACAGAATTATCCTTTCCAATTTGGATATCCTAATAAAATATAGCCTATCAATGAATTATTATATTTCTTACATTTGATAAGCTATGAACCAATTTGTGATCATTATTTTACATATATATGTTGATATTAATTAATAAATATTAATCATTTAGTGTGCTTTCAATCACTTCCTAGCTCATTTGAGGAATTCCCTAGACCCATTAGTGGTATAAGATCCCTGTTCAACAACATAAAAACTATTTCTATATAAATTTTAATAAATAACATGTATTTAATCATATAATTAAATAATACTAGATTGATATTATCATATATGATAATGTTATATGAGAAACTTTGACTTAAAAATACATTAGTATTTAATGTAATCTTATTAAATATCATGATGATATGATTAATGTTAACATATACTATGACGAAACATAGTGTTATGTTACTATATTAATGGAATATTTTTTGGGAATATACATATGTTATACTGATAATGTTATATACATTTTTTAGAATAATATATATTATATGAAATCATATCAATCATTTTATTCCATAAAATAAAACCATTTAATTTTTACTACGTGACATTGTATTGTGAGACAACATAATATGTTGGAATCCGAGTGAAACGATATTGTGAGACAACCTTGAGTAATTTGTGGTAGAATAATAGAAATTAAATTATGAGACAACCTAATTTGGTATCTTACCTTGAAAATATGTTAAGGGTTATCATATTATGAAGTGTTGATTCAATACTAATATTAATAATATTTAATATTTTGTAAATTTATAATTATATTTTAAAAAATTTGTAGAGGAGGTATATATGTTGGATTGCTATAATTAAATTAAAATGCCAAAATTAAATATTGAAAAATTTATTGTTTCATCTTTTTTTCTTTTAATTAAACATTAATTTATTTTTAACACTTTTGCATATAGATTTTGTTAATATTATTTTATAAGTAGAGAATATTTTGTATTCTTATTTTATATGAAAATTTGATTATATTATTATTTCAATACCTGAATTATATTCAAGAAAATAATTCATAGTGTTTAGTTATCATCAAAATTTACCTCAATTTATAGTTGGTGTTATTGGATTAATTTTTTTAGTGTGAAAATGTTTTCTAATATTATGTTTTAGAATTATTCTAAATTCAATTATTCCTTCTGTAATTTACCCCCAAGTAGAGGATCCTTGGGTTGATCTACAAACTATCACGGAGTCTTATTAGATATCATAAGAATGTTGGGGTTTGATATCTATGTATATGGGATTACTCAAGTTAAGATCCTCAATCCTGTATTCTCTTGAACTTATACATGAAGAGTTCAAAACCCATAAACAGATGATAAGTTCAGATATTTATGAATAAGGTTAGCCTTTCTTTTTTATGATGGATAGATGTTTTGGTTTGGGTAAAGGGTTTCACATTGAAACTGTAATAACATAGATAATGTTATAATAAATCCTTTTGAAAAAAATATAACATTCATTACAATATTTTTTTAATTTATATTTCATATTGTATTATTTGGTAATTTTTCATCCAAAAGAAAAAAATATATTTATTTATTAGGAAATTTGATTTTCATCAATTATATTGTTTTATTAAATTTATTTATTTCTAAATTATATAAATTTACATTGAAATAATAAAGGTATTTTTTTAATAAAACAAGTAAATATTATGCGAGGAAGAATTTAAACAAATTTTATGAGAAAATTTATTTTTCAAAGATTAATAACACCTACATTTTTGGGAAAATTTATTTTACTTTTTTTATAATTTAAAATGTAAAAATATAATATGTATTAGTTTTAAAATTCCACTAGTACCTTTTTATTTAAGATAATAAAATAATATTTTGATAATTAATTTTTTACCAAAAAATACTATAAAAATTATACTTAAAATAAATATTGAAAGTAATATCATTTTCCATGACGTTTTAGATAGTGTAATATTAAATAAAATTATATCACCTATTATTTTTGAATTTTAAAAAAATGAATCCCATAATATGAATCCTTATATTTATTTTTTTCAATAAGACCCTTTTTATTTTTGACAATATAAATTATAACCTTAGAAACATTTGTTATCACTATAAAGGATAAATCAATTAATTTTAGTGACAAAATTAATTGTTAATGACTAAATAATTACCCTAAAAATTGAATTAAATTTATTTTATTTTAAGAACACATCCATAAAAATCCAAAAGTCAAATATTTGTAAATTTTTCCATTTGAACTAGATTTTGATAATTTTTTTTATTTTATAGAAGGAAAAGTTAAAAAATTTGATTTTCTTTATCCTATTTTCAATATTTTTTTGACTTAGTGATAGAACAATGATTTTTTCAATTCATATATTAATATTAAATATATAATATTTTATTAATAAGTATAAATTATATTTTTTAGAAATAATTTACTTAAATACTTATGAATCACTAGAAAAGTGCTTGTGAAAAATATAAATAAATATGTAATTTTTTTAAATGTGAAAAAATGATATATTTGGGTGATTTTCGGTTCCATTATATTTTTTATAGAATCATTAAATATAATATTTTTTTGGTTTCATTGTATTGAAAATAAATATTTTATTACATTTTTAAATTTCAATTTAATTGGAATGTTTAAAATTGACATTACAGACATTTTTTAATAAATTATATATTATTTAATAACATAAAATGCCTAATAAAATATATCTTCAATGCAAGTTTGGTAAGGTTGAAATTATTAAAAAATTCCAATATAAGGAAAAAATTTCCATTTCAAACTTCAATATTGACACCTCAAGAAGAAAAGACATTAATTACATTGTAATTGTCAAAAGAGTTAATAGATGGTTAAAAATAATTAGGGTAACAATATAATTAAATCTTTAAAAAATTAATGAGACGATATTATTTCTATCGATACTCAATTATATTATCATATTATTAATTTTTATTCACTTGAACTTAAAAATTAATTTAAATAATTTTTTTATTTTTAGATATTCTAAGACATCCCCTTTCTTTTATTATAACATGAATCCTCATATCCTATTTTCATTACATGTAAAAACCCATTTATATTTTCATATACCCACCCAAATACATTATTTAGATCCCTATACAAGTTCTAGATAATATATTTCCATTATAAATTCCACCTAGTATAATGTTATTCTATATATTAAGATATTTTATATCGAAGAGGTATCACTCTTAATCGCATATTTTTGTTTTATTTCATATTAAACTGTTCATAAATATTACTTAATTATGATATTACAATGAAATTTTTATCTCCCATATAATTAGAATTTATAATATTAATGTTATAACATATTAATATCTCTCTCCTCCATTAAATTTGAATGCAATCTATCGTTCATGTGTTTGGTGGACTACCACATCGTGAACTCATGTAATTTTTTAGTATCACCATCTCTCATGGATGATTATAATGATGTATAATATATATATATATATATTATTATATTTATGAAATTTTACAACCATAAGAATGTAATTTATCATTTAATTTCTTATTAATCCATTTTCTAAATATGATAATTACATTCATGCATACGTGTGAACAACTGCTAATATGAGGGGATTTGATTTATTTTTTATCCCCACATCAAATAGAGTATATATAAATATATATGTGAAATAAAATAAATCATATAGTATTTATGATATTATTATTACATTATCAGGATAATTTAATAAGAACCTTCATTAAAGAGTAATCATTGAAAATGTAAATGTTACTCATGCATACGTACGACATACGATCGACATTAATGTGACATATATAATTTTTATAACTATCCCATAGGATTGGTTTTAAAAGTTAAATTTAATTAAATAAATGAAAATAATTTCATGATTATTATTCTGAATACTATTTTTTGATGATATCTTTGACCATATTCATCCTTCTGAAACCATTTAGAACTTGTGATCAAAATATAATTTAAACATATAACATGAATTTGATTGATTTATTAATTGACTATGACATTATACAATGTAAAAATAACTTTGAAAAATCTTCTTATGAAAATAAATAATTTTCATAATTTTATTATTTAAGATGATAATGTACGTATATCTGTGTTAGAATCAATGTAAGGGAGAATATATTTAAAAAATAATATTTTAATGTTTCCAAGAAAAATATATTTTTTCATGTCTATATTTATACATTTATTTTATAGATTTATTTACATGTATATAATGTAATTATAAATTTTATTTTATTTTACATTTGGGTATATTTCAATGGGTTTCTATAAGAATCCATTTACAAAAATGTATTTAGTTTCTTATAGAAATATAATAGAAATGTTTTATTTAAAAATATGTAGATAAAATATATTACTCATCCATAATAACCGTTATTTTATTTATAAAATCTAATTCATGAATAAATATTTTTTTAAATTAAATTAATATGATATATTCTACATATATTAAAAAGGAGTTTTATATTTGAATGATTATAACAATATAAAGAAATTTTTTCTTATAGGAGTGAAAAATATTTTATTGAGTTTATTGATGGTAAATAAAGGTATTTTTTGTTATGAATATTTTATGGTTTAAGGGAACAGTTTGAATTAGGACGGATTCTATTATAGAAAAAATAAAATTGGATTTGTTATAACACATATATGGTTGGTCTGGGTATAAGCTAAGGACGAATGCGTCCATGATATCCCTCAAATGGAATAGTTATGGATTTCGATCGTATTTATATTCCATTTATAAGTGTGATATGGAATATGATGTCCCTTGTTTTGTATAATATTAATCTATTTTTTATGATTATATTTGTAAATCATATGATTTCATATGGTTAGATAATTGATATAAGTTTAATGAAAAGTATACTCAATTTTATAAGGGTATGATGTATATCATTTTGAATGCATTTTTGGATTATTCATGATTGAAAATATTCCTTTATGAATAATATATTTCCATTAATATTGATTATGAAATATTTATTGAAAATATTTTGGTATATAAAATTATTATTTTTGATATTAAATTATTTTTTAACCCAATTCTTATTATGTAATAATCAAAAAATTATACATATTATAAAACAAATGGTTTAATTATTAAATTTGTTATTTTTTATAGTGATATTTTTGTTCTCTCTACTAATTTTAAACATTTTTTAATTGTGTTTAAGGTTGAAAATATAAAATTACTTGGACAACATGAAAATATTGAATATGTATCGTGGAAGGAAAAAATAATTTCTAAATTGATTTTTTTGTAGGGAAAAAATAATTAACATAACTGTTTACTTTAAAATATATGTGTTGGTTAATATGATATATGACCTATATATCTAAAAATATAATCTTAAATTACTATTTTAATTACACAAAAATTAATTATTGAATAAAAATTATTGATTAAGTAATTATTAAGAAAAAAATTATTTTTGGTAAATAATAAATTTTTTAAATTACATTTGATTTTAATAAAATATTAATAGAATACCATTACAATAAGATACATTATGGTTAAGTTTATATAATGTAAAATGCTATGATTTCCCATTTCCTTCATATAAATATTATTTTTCTATAATTTTTTCAATATAGGACATTAGGATCATGTTATAGGAAGGAATCAAGAGAATAATATCCATCAAAATAAATAACATAGAATGGTTGGAATTTGAACTAATAAATTTGTAAGAGTGATGGATCTATTAATACTATAATGACTCAATCATTCCATGTATTATTATTGAATATTGAATGTATTATTATAAATAATATGCTCTTGGACAGTGTGTGATTATGGGGTCTATTTTGAACAAAATAAAATAAAATAATATATTACATTTAATAAATATCACATGTTAGTGGATTTAAAGAAAATGTTAAACAACATCTGAATGGTGGCCTAAATCCGAAATAGGAGGTCACTTTTGACTTCATAATGTAAATTTTAAAATAGTAGTGACATAATCATTTTCCACATGGGGTTTTTGTTGAAAAGTCATTGTGGTCATAAAATAAATAAAATAATTAATTTTTTTATTTTAATTTATTTTTTATAAAGCATTGAATTAACCACTTATATAAATAAATAGTAGTGGGGTATTCCAATGATTTACTTTATAACCAAGAGATCCAAAGGAAGGTATTAGATTTTTAGTATGAGATTCTATTGGTTGATAATGTTCTGATTGAAGATTGATGACCAATGTGTGATAATTGTAAATGATCTCACAAATGATAATGGTATAACACCGGTCATCGGAAGAGATCTATCAAAAATGATGAGGGGCATTTATTGTATTTGTATTATTTCCCCACTTTTAATTTCAATGTTAATGGTAGATAAATACACCAACAGATTTCTCTATAGATCAGTGATTTTCATGATGAGTTTTATTTTGGGGATTTTATTAGGTGAATTTCATTGTGATATTTGACTCTTTACTTATTGTTCTAAATGCAATAGTGGAAGGACAACATGAAAATTAGTCGTTGTTTATTCCCCTTTTTTATGGAAGTTATTTTATTCATTTCTTTATTCATTCATTGTAGATATTTTTCATTGAAACATTGTTTGAAATAATCCAATGAGATAATGGTTTTCCACCAGTTTCGGGGTGTGATGATCCATTATTCTAGATTTATGACAATCATGACATGATGATGCCGAGACAATGCAAGAGTTAGTGAATATTATTATTTTGATTCATTATTAAATGTTTTTTTAAATATAATATAAAATGATGTATAAATAAATTTTTTAAATGGTTTTATGGGATGCATCATGTTTATTGATGAAAGATATGATCAGATGTATATCTCCCATTATTCTAGTGATGGGTGAGGCCAGAATATTCTCACGAGGAGAAACCCGCTATGGAAATTCTAGATATAAATATATAAAAAATGAACTACATGAAATATACTGTAGATCCACATAATGTGTGGGACACAATTATATGTGGATACAATTTCATGAGGGATATATGTATCCCAGTAAAAGTGATGTTATGGAATGACATGGGGTCCCCTTTGGTGATATCACATTATCCCTTAGAGTACACATGGACACGGCTTTTCTTACATGAAAACAGACACACCATGCACTTCAACAAGGACACAACTAAGAAATATGTTCATAGGTTAATCCATATACTAGTACATAGGTGTAATTATAAATACACAATCATTCTGTGTTCCTCTACTTAGATATAAAAATATGATATTTCACAAGGACATCACCTGGAGTTGAAGGTACACAACGTGTAACCTAATAAACTCACAATACTCTATAAAATTTATCATGAATCCCTTGTCCTCTATATATATGATGAATATCATTAGGGATTATTCCCCATTTATATTACTAGAGGGATAGTAGGGAATCACTTTTTATTATAATCACATCAAACACTTCATCATGACATATATTATAGTGTTGTTGAAATCCTTCTATGAGGCTTGGAGTGAGATCATTTATTTATTATAATGATATAGGTAGAGTACGTGGATTCATTAGGACCAACATTGTGTGTGCATTGGTCCTCTATATAGAAGAATAATCAAGATTGTTTTGATGGTGTGCCCCAATGGAATTAGGAGTGATTATTATATATATACCATATATCTTCAAAAATTTTAGGTGTACTTCTAATGAAATAACCCGACAAGGATTACCTATTATATGGACATCGTCAGTGCTATCAATCACATGACTATGTTCTCCTAGTTGGGTACTATGTAAAACATTCAATCTTGAATCCTAGGCCGAAATTATGATTGTGAAATGCCTTTAGATTGCGTATCCTTAATATCTATATATTTATATTCTTGTTATATGTACTATATGCATATACCCATGTAGAGATTAAAATATTTTTTGTTGTATTCTTTTTTGTTTCGTATTCACTACATAAAAATCACCTAATAACAGAGGATTTTTAATATCACGGTGGTTTAAACTACTATAATATGGTTCTATGATTCATTCAAAAAACCACGGAAAAATATTGTGTTGGTCTCCAATATGTGGGGTTTTATTCTATTTAGAAGTTGCTTCTGGTAGGTGTAACTCACACTATATTTAGTTGTGGTTTTATGTGTGAATATATTGTTTGGGTTTAGTAGTAGTTTTAACTACCACTAAATATTTTCTAATTTCTTCTTGGAAACCACAACAAAACTCAAAAAAAATCTAAATAAATGTGAACCATTCATTTGTGATGGTTTTAACCTCCACCAATAAAAAAATATCAACATATAATAAAGTATTAAACCACCACTATATATTGATTTATGAATAAAAACTGCATCTGGATTCTAGGACACAGGATCCCAGAAAAAAAACCTATGCATGGAACATATAACCAATGGTGTGAATACATAAAATAAAATAATAACAAGATATGTAAAGGTAAAATATATTTCACATTATGAAAACACACCACCTTTGTAAAAAAAATTTAAAACACAAAAATTTAATCCATTTACTAAAACCATATTTGTCTTGAAACCCCAAAAGTACGCATTTTTTCTGTGAAACTACACTAGTAATATTAGAAAACATGTAAAATACATAAAAACACATCTTAAAAAAACAAAATTATATTTCTCCCTGCTATTTAAAAACTTTTACATAGGAAAAAATCCAACCATGCATTGAAAAACATTCCCATTCTGAACCGGATACCATATTAATCATCACATTAACCAAAACACCCAAGGGAAATCAGGAATTATTGAAAACGTATTTTATTGTTAATTAATTAGAAACACTCACCAAAAATGGTGAAAGTGTGTTGATTTTGATGAAATATACTAGAATATATCACATATTTGGGATTACAACAACTAGAATCTTAAAGCCCCATATCCTTCTAACGTTAACCTAGAAATTAATCCAAACAAGTCCACTAGGATTAGATGAATTTGTACATGAAGTTATAAAACCTATAAAAATACAAGATAAGTTTATACATCATGAACCTGGTGAAGAACCACTAGAAAAAAAACATAAAACCACCAAATTGGTGAATTGTAGAAATGGGGATACACATTTGAGGTGTTTGGGTTGATAGGGATTAATGGGGAGTCCCAAGTTGTAATCCCCATATTATAAATAACAGAATGAGAAAAAAACCATGTTATAGTTAGGCCGAATAGTTTTCTAAACAACAATGAAACCATTCCGATTAGTATAGGTAGAATCATTGGAAGGTAAGGTAGTGAATATGTAGGTTGATATATAAGGTCTTGGGAAAAAAATGCGATAATTCTAGGCACATATGATACTATTTGGTTGAGGAATAGTGATTAGGTTATGAATCATTAACGAAGATATAATGCGATTAATGTCAAAAATTATGTTGATATAGCTTAAGGGGATGATGTAACATAAATTATAAAGGGTTTTGTGGCCTATATGATATTATGAACAACAATGTTAACAAGATACATTCACATGTGTAGATTTGATGAAAAAAATTATTCCTGAAAATTTAAAAATTGGGAGAAAATTTATAACCTTAATGATTGGACATTACCTTATAAGATTAAATTATTAAAAAATTACACTTAGATATTAATAAACATTATCAGCGAAGGGATATTTTTTGATATTAAATAAAATATAATATGGGCTCCAGTAAATATCAAGAAGACCCTTGAAACATATTAATTTTAATCATACTGTATCCTATATTTCCATGATTGGATGACTATCCCTACATCCTATAATTGTTTTCAGCCTCTTAAAACATGGAAAATCATGAAAATGTTAGATTTTTAAAATTTTAGGTGAATAATATCTTCCAAACAGAATACATTAAAAAATTATCTCTTTTAATATTTTTCTGAAACATCAAAACACCACAAATAACTGTCTGATGATGAAAACTGATCCCCACCCTCTCAATATTCGTCTCTACATTATGTAACTATCACATATAAAACAAATGTATTTAAAATTAGATAATTTTTTATATTTATATTTTAAAATAAAAATATTAACTTTTTACGAAATAAATTACTTTGAAATTTTGTGATTTACCAAATCACCACTAGTCGTTGATGCAATACCAATGGGATGAAATCCTGTCACCTTATGATATAAATCAGTCAACGCTTTCTATAATGTGGATATCTAAGTCCTCAATTCCTGAGTAGTATTTTTTATATAATCAAAATACACTCTAAGAACCATGGGTAAAGGAGTGACTACAAAAAGTAATAGATGAAATTGTAATCCCATAGGCTTGCCAAATTCGTTAGATAGTAATGGTCCCAAACCTATCTCATGCACTCAACCAGGATGATCTTTTATATGGACATTACCTACTAGGTCATCCATAGATTCTGAGTAGGACTGCATAGGATTGGAATCCCATAAGTCTACATTTTTTACTTATAAATCAAATATCATTCATATTAGAATAATTATATATTAACATAATGAAAACTGATAATAAGTTACTATAATGAAAAATAAATTCACACCCCCACCATATTTGGTAGGCTAATTCACCAAACTCCCATTTTATTTATTATGAACATCCAACCATAATTTTATTTTTGGGATTCTTGGTTGTAAAATCCTGGTGACAACATTAAACGAAGAGAACAAAATAATTTAATATATTAAACAAATAATATCATCTAAATTTTTTTTAAACTAATGAAAATATTATTATTGTTGATAAGCTTCTAGAAAAAGCATTACCCTCATAGCGTGAGGGATTATTTTCTCAGCCCGACTCAATGAATTCTTCGTTTAATGACCTTGAAATGAATTTTTTTTTAATTTAATAGTAATTTATGATATTCCATATCCTTTTCATTTACATGTAAAAATTTAAAATGATATTAATATAATAATATATATTTAAATACCATGTGATTCTCATCGTGATGGTTATCCCAAAAAACATTCAAGTTCTCTCAAGGTACCTCTTTGGGTAGCTTATCATACATTTGATGGCTGCTAAATAAGGATAATTGACTTCATTCCATAATTCCCATTTAATATCAATCCATTTATTTCCAATAATTATTGATTTCCTCATTCGTTCTAGCCTATTGTGAATGATATTTTTGAAAAACATCTATACATAGAGATTCATTTTGAAAACATTAGCATTCAATAAATTAATGAAATTCAATTACAACACATTTTCATTAAATTATCTACATTTCTTAATCATAAAGATAATTTTTACAAGATGAGGCATATTCATCCAATAAACATACACGGTGGGAAGGGTAACTATCCCTGCCACCAGTTGGCATAGAATCTATCTATGTAATCATGGTGTGTCTTCCACAAGGACTCTATATTCATCAATTGGGACAACTATATTTAGTTCGATCAGATTTCATACATATTAACTTTTCATATTTTACTATTTAGTATCATTGTTTCCATATTTAATGAAAAAAATAGATAGCTGTATAATATAATTGAAATAAATTTATTTATATTAAAATTTTACATGTTACAGTCAACCTCCAAAATCATAATGAAAAACATGCTGTGGTGCCCTTCTCCCTCACTGTTGAGTCTACTGAATGAGAAGTCCTCGACTAAGCTACTAATAGGACGCTGATGAAGGGTTTGATAGATGGTGGAATGGGGATGTGGAAATAACTTAGATGATGTAGTGAGGGAGATATATAGATTACCATCTACTGGTATAGTCGATGTAACATCTTAAAATAGTTGAATGGAATTAGTATAATTCTCCTTCCATGGAGTTCCTTCCATTTAATTAAATAAAATTAATTTCATAACAAATATTTCAAAAATGCATTCTGAAAGAAATAGAAATATTAACAGATACATAGAGAGAAAAAATAAATTATACATAACAATAATAATGAATGACTGCTCAAATGAAATAAGTGCTCTAAAAATGAATGGATAAATACACATATAATCAATTTCTCCTTCAATCAAGTCAGTCTTCAGTTCCCTCATTACTTTATCTACATCATTATCCCTTACGATAATATTATTTTAAATATCATGATGGGAAAATAAATCCACTTCATGATGTAGAAGGGATTAAATTTTAGAGGTCAAATCAACAACTTCATTCCCAATATCATACAAGTATATTTTATTTACATGAGTAACAACCATCCATTCAAAATTCAAAAAATATTTCACCTAACATGCCATTTATTCTTGTGATGATAAGATATATGGATCATGTAGTTCATGGTCACCAACATCCGTAAATAAATGTAAGTTCATATAATAGAATTGCATAAAATATCTGTTTCACCCCTAATAATATCCACCTAATTTCATTTTTATAAAACAACTGAAAAATTCACATGTTAGTTTAATTTGATAATATCAGTCAAATTCCCATAGTATCCCACTTTAGAAAATGTAAATATTCCACATTCTTATATTTTCAAACCCTCATCTGGATCATCTGTAGGAAATCAAAATCCATTCACATTATAACTGTTGAACATTCTATCTTATTTTAGAGGATCTCGACCATGAAAAAAAATATTTTTACTACTCTAATCGAGTACCAGTATTCATAATAAAAAAGGTTATATATATTATTTTTTTCTCAAAATATATATATCAACTTAATATCTATATTTATTTAAATATTTATGAACTTACACGTTATGAAAACCATTCAACAATCTCATTATTTACACCTATTTTTATATATTTTTTATTGTGTTTTCATGTTCTAATTCATCACTTTTTTGTATATTCATCTATTCAATAAATGGATATTCAATTTTACTATTTAGTAGTATATATTTATTATAAAACCCTAACAACATTTTACTAGATTTGGTGAATTATTTTAATATATTGGCATGTTTACAAAGAATAAAGTCCAGAATAAATAATTAGATTATAATTCATAGAAAATATTATACATACCCTATCATTATATTAAACATTCTAATATAAAACACAACAAAAGTAATTTTTTGAAAATGACATTATTCCCCCTGATTAACCCTAAATATAAAAAATTATTCACTTCTTGGAATATAGAAAACATAAAACATAAAAAAGCGGTGAGCACTAATGCTTAGTAAGGGTAAATAATATAGAATAATTTGTCACAAATAAGCATAACATTTTATGGAAATATAAAAAACTAAAAAAAATCATTTTGAAATATTATATTAGACATTATATGGAAATTATAAATCATATAATTCAAATTATAAATTCAAATGGATATTTTAATAGTCAAATTACGATGTGTAAAATCAATAACTAGTCTCATAATGAGATAATGCAGAAATCCAATCATCTTAAACACTAAGTCAAGGAATCATGCTAATTCAATAAATGAATATTATGTAGAGTAAATGTGAAAAGAAACTATTTTTTCTCATGATATCTACTGATGAATCAAGGTTCTATATTTGGGGCTTCATGTCACTTAATAATTACATTGCATTCTATATATAAAAAGTTTTAAACATAACATAAAAATTCACATTAAAACAAGAATGAAAATGTAAATACTTCACCATAAAACATGAATGATATAAATATAAAATATCCAAAATCAAATATATCATAAACCATTATATAAAATATGGATGACTTTATATTAATTAGCCAACCTAAAACAAGAATAATATATTGTAATGGATGTTAACATATTTGAAAATTCTATGTAAAACTCCTTGGGAGAAATACCCCTGTCATGAAATCATTTAGAAGTAACACAATCAATGTGTGCCAACCAATTTTAATCTTTTTAACAGAATTATTAATTTTAAATTAGTCATGTCTGTAAAAATAAATCATTAAAATCATTTTGAATACATGGAAAGTAATTCATTGTATTTTAAAACATAAATATTTAAAAAAAAATTAATCATTGATCTAGTTATAGAGTCCCACCCATAAAACCATAAAATATTATTTTTCAGATCATATTATTGAAACATGGGGATGAATGATAAATATGTCCCATTAAATACTTACACATAAACTATCTCTTATAATAATAAGATTGAGGAATTAACCCTTACCTTAGGTATGATACTATCCATACATGTCTAAATATAAAATATGATGTTTTTTAACATATAATTAACATATAAAAGAATCATAATAATATTTATGATATAATATATTATTATTTTATGACTTTATATTTCCCTCTTATAAATAATTTCATGTTAGTGAAACATTTTGGGTAATAATCGCATTCTTTGTCACACAATTTTTGACATGTTATTTTTTATATTTTTATGTAGATAATATTTTAATTACTTTAAGAATGTAAAATATGATTTATATATCATATATTTTCTATATATAAATATATATAATAGATTGATAAAGAAAATGGAACACTCCGTTAATGGAGACAATAGGTCGTACGTATGCATTAATGTTGTTTACATTTTTTTATCACATTGAATGGAACAATTTAAATGAAATATATGTATACAAATAAAACTTGTAGAGTTATTATGTTATATATTACATACTTATTAATAATATTTATTCTTATAATCATTCTTGTATGGTGAACATGAATGATAAGTCTCATCTCATCGTTGACATGGTAAGCCATACACCCACAGGAGTGATGATATCTTTTCATAATGGTTAAATGGTATGGAATTTCAAAAAATATGGATTTTATAGATAAAATATTATGATATATTTACTATTTACATCCATTATATTAATTGTTATACCCATATAAATAATGCTTACATGAAAATCATTTTACACCATGACATGGGGATGGTAAGGTGTATGTATGCATGAAAGGTGATATTGATTACTGAAGGAAGGGTAAAAGGAGGAATATGGTTTTACCATTTATATAAAAATCTATTAGAATTTGGAAGGTACTTTTGTTAATATTTTTATATGGGAGTAATATATAAATATAATGTAGAAGAAAAAAATATCATTGGAAGATGTGATAAAATAATTACTTATTTTCAGAAGTCACCTTTTGATTTACTAAAAAAACTCCATAGGATGCATTTATTCCCAATAATTAGCCTATATAATGAAGTGTGGGGGGTTGGGAGGGGAAATTTTTATGTTTTGGATGAACCAAAAGTCTGTAGAGGTGTGAGTTAAAGAGAAAGGGTGCATCTCTTTTATAAGAGAGGTGAGGGGAACTTAAGGGAAAAAATGAAATATAAATTTATTGTATAATTATTTTCATTTTCTAAATGCTCTAAAGTGATTTAATTATAGGATAAGATGATGATTGGTCAAAATACTCTCAGAAAAGGATATTTATACATGTTATGTTCTTGAAATTAATCTAATATTTTGGGATTAACCCTAACATAAACAGTTTAACTCTTACTGTTTCTTCTTCTCTTTTTATAATATAGGGTTAAATTAGTTACAATAAAATGTAGATAAAACATAAATCATATAATCAATTAAATTTGTATCATTATATATGTCATTTCACATAATATATGATTTTTTTATTTTCATATAATTTATTATAATAGTTTTTTTATTTTTAAACATATTTATGTCAAATTTGAAACTATTTATTATTAAATTTTTGTTAAAGCCATAAGAACTCAATTAAATTTAGAATGGAAATAAATAATTCCTAATATGTAAATTGAATCCAAAAAAATAATTTATGGAATCAATAATATTAGATAAAATTTGTTTAATATTTATAATATCATTTATTAGATTCATTAGTTAATAAGTTAATCATTACATCATCATTGTGTTATAAATAAATATATTTATATTATGTATACAAATTATTAATAAAATACCATGATTTATAAAATATTCTTATATATAAAATAAATATCTATAGTTAGAAAAATATTTTATATACCCATATATTAAATTTTTTTATTTAAAGATACAATTGTTTGTTATATTTATCTTCACATTAAATTAATTCTTATAACTTGTCATTATAACACTCATGTGGTCCTAGGGGGTCCTAAGATTTTCATAAGGATGAACATGGTCAGAAATATTTCATTAAATAAGAGTATAACTTGTTTTATGGTAGTTTAATATTATTATAAATTTATGTTTACCCATATTTACCATATTTATCCTTAAACCATGGTATATAAAAATAATTACTGAAATTACTATTAATAAGGTTCAAAACATAAATGGATGAATTTAGATAATTTATAATATTTTATTCCAAATAAGGAATCAATTTTCTTAATTGAAAACACATAATTGACAGAAATTAATTTAATATTAATTCCCATTTTCAAAACAAGAAAGCGGGTTTATAAGAATTAAAAACTATCAAAAGATCTGTAAGTATTTATGTCCAATTTAAATGTAGAATTACATAATATGGACTAAATTATATGAAATTATAAAAATATAAACTAATTATACATTAAAATCACTCAAATGTAAATTTTAAAAGTATAAAATATTTTTATTAAAAAAATGTTTTCATTTAAAATTTAGTATTTTTTATTATTCATCGAAATTTGAATGTTATCAAAAAAATACTAAAATTTCATTCAAAAATTTTTTGATGTTTTAATTCTATATAATAATTTAATTTCATCGAAATAAATTTATAAAACTATCTAATATTGTATTTAAAAATGTATCTTCATTAAAAGTTGTAAAAAATAAATTTTTTGAAAACTAATTATTTTATCTGAAATATTGAATTAATCTTAATACATTGCATGAAAAGTAAAAAAAAATGAATGTTAAAATTATATGGGATATATTAAATTTATAAATATATTTATTACTATTCATATCTTCTTTTTAATATTCTTTTTTAAAAGATTGTTTTGTGCTTAATCTCGGTGTTCCATACATCTCATGTTATTGAATTATTTAAAAAAAACAATCATAATATGAAATTATGGTGTGTTACATTATCCGATTCTTCAATAAATTATGTCTTCATAATTTAAACTCTGTGGTGAAAAAAATGGGTTTGATATTTCAAAATTTCATAGTTGAAATATCACATCAAAAAATGGATTAATGATGCCTTTTAAAAAATATTTATAGGTAAGTATGAAGGTTTCCAAAAATAACAAATATTACGTTTCCATGTAAGAAATAATTGATATGGATGATAAAACTAAACATAATGTTCTGGTGTAGAGTGATAAGGAATATTATTCGAAGATAATAATCAATCTGAAAGCCCTAAATATGTGATGATCTAAGGGACCATTTGATTCAACACAAAGGAAAGTACAAGGATAAGATTTTTTTAATGTTCATTTCCCTAGTGTTGTATAATTAGTTTACATCATAGTCTAATATAATTATTAATTGATATGTAGAGTTTGATCCATTAACTAATTTCTACCACAAACTCGTCTTTCTCTTCAACAGATAAAACTAAAAAATATACTATTTATTTATATTATATAATGTTCCAAATAAAAACATATACCTTTTAAATGAAGAAAAGTATTTTATAATTAATAGTGAGTTTATTTAGGTTTGTGGAAGGTTTTAAATCCTTTTCTCACTTCATTTGTGGGTTCCATTCCCACATCATGGCCTGACACGATGGGTAATCATCCGACCTACAGGTTGCCCTTTTTCTAAAACTATAGTATCATTTCATTAAAAAATTTATCTTAATAAATGTTTTAACCATAAAAAATAATATCCAATATGGAACTTAATCGATTCCATCCTTTATAGTTCTCCAAAATACATATGTCTAATCGCTCTCTAAAATTTCATAAAATTTCCAAAATAAATTGTAACATGAGAATCCCTAAACAACTTAATATCTATCATACTAAATATATGATTATCTTCATCATAATAAAACAATAATGAAAACAAAATGTACTATTATGAAATCATTATATATATAAATATAACATTCTTCTTATAACTAAAATAGAATTCTTAAATTCAAAACATAAAGACATTAAATATTACAATTTGAATATAGTAATAACATAATCGCGACCTTGATCAATATGATTTATCTGAGCTATATTTCAATGACGCTTTAGAAAATCATTTTTATAATGTCTTATTTCATTTCAATTGTATCATTCAACATTAAAATCCTCTTTCTTCCCCTTAAAATAAATATCTTGATCACCATTTTCTCCATAATTGTATCAAATTACCATTACTTTTAGGAAAATACCACAATGTCTCTTCCCACAATTGTCACATAAAGGAAAATACTTATTTTCTTTTTCCCCTTTATCTATCTCATGATCCACTATTCTATTATACTTATTATTTAATTTAATGTCATAAGTCCTAGAAAATTATATTTTCATCTTTATAGGACACGATTATATACATTCGTATAATAAGAAACATAGTGAAACCAATGATTATCTTTGAATGGTTTTAACACATTAATGAATTGATAAATCTTCTTTATTGGGTTTCACATGTAGTATGTAGTGTGACTTGATAAAATCATGATAATAACCACAAACATTGCAATATTCTCATCCGTTATTTTGTCTCTAGCTCAAAAATTTATTTTAAATATCAACTCATTGTTCACAAGGAATGTATTTCTATAGAAAATATTTGTAAACCCCATTAATTATAAATTTACTACTTATTCATCCTCCTTTGTGTTTTGAATGAATTAAAACCATTGATCTGCAACTCCTAAAATATGATTGACCTCTCTAACTGCATTTTCCCCTTCATTATTCCCCAAAGCAAAAACAAATTTCTCTATGTTTTCCACTGCTCAACTAAAAAAGGATTTTTAGTCCCATTGAATTATTTTTGTTAGTTTCTAATGAATAATTCTAACATTGATCTTCTGTGTAGTGGATCAGGATTCTTCATAAGGTTAAGGTTATTATTCATAACCTGAGTGATCTGTCCTATTATGTTAATAAGATGTTCAATACTACTTTTTTCCATAGATCTACTGTCATTGACTTGAATATGATGGAAATCCCTACATGGATTATGTTTATTGATATGATTTACATTTCATAATCTATGGTCCTTTTCTAAAAAATTTAATAAAATAGATTTTTTTATAAATCATAATTCTTAATTCCATACTAGTATAATTCTTAACATAAATTGAAAATTTCGTGCATATCTAGTCCATATTCACCAATATGGTTCTATCGAGGACATATTTCTTCATAAATCTTTCATAATGATTTTTAAAGAAAATATTAATTATCATAATCATATCCCCCAGGATTATCATACCAAGTGTGCAGCAAGGCCCATTTTCCTATACCTGGTTATCCCGAGTAATGCTCAGAACACTTTGATGGTGTTTTCACCCCAATGTACATTTGTTCCAGAACCTTGTTCTATTGAAGTATGTATAAAATGCTATATTTTCTATAAATACCCAAATAATATATATTTTAAATGTATTGGATTAACATTAATACTTATCATAAAATTCTATCTTAGTGTTATGATATCTAATCATAGTTTTCTGAATCTGTTTTCAAAGTTGTTGTTAAACTTCCATTAATACCAACTTTATTTCCCCAACATCATATGCCCTGTGCCTGTGCACTTTTTTAATACAATATCATTCTTAAAAAGAATCATGTCCTGAAGGACTGATCCATTTAGCAGTCTTGGAAAATATAAAACATAAATGAATGTTACATTTAACATTAAAACATAAAACACAACATAAATAATCCTCTGAGAACATAGTTAATCTCATATATTAACCCAATATATCAATAATAAAACACTTCATGGAATCCTTGGAAAATAAAACCTAATAAATGGGTCAGATCAAATGCTCGGTAAGGGAAAGTAATATTGAATATGCTATCACAAATAAGTATACACTTTTATTTTATGTAACAAAACTAAAAAAAAGTCTTTGAAAACATTATCCTCAAATTAATTTTCCAATAATAAATCAAAGAAATGTTATTTAAACATTTACATGGATATTATAATTTTTGAATAGCCACATGTAAAATCAATAAGTAATCTCATAATAAGGTGATTCATAATTCCATATATCATAACCATTAATTAATGGCCTCATGCCTAGACCTTAAAAAAATTCAATAAAGGCCATATGATTAGACTCTAGTTTGTCTCATTATTCATATTTATGCATATAGGGGCTATAGAAGGCCCTACCCAAAACATTCTATGTCTAGTTCATTCCTCATATAAAATGGTTGAAACATAAAATAAACCTTCATATTAAATCATACAAATAAAATGTAAATACTTCAAAAATAAACAAAGAATGGTATAAATATAGCACATCCAAAATAAAACATATAATAATTCATTCAATAAAATATTGAATAATTTATTATGAGAAATCATCCAAAATAAAGAATAATATCCTATAAATTATGTTCACATAGTAGAAAATTATAATTAAAAAACTTTGAACTAAATATCCTTTTTTCATGAATTAATTTAAAACTCACACAAATTTTAAAGGAATTCATAAAAAAAATTAAATCAATGTATCCCATAAGACATTTAGAAATTTAAAATGAATTAAACTTTTTTATGAAATCATTTCGATATAAATAAATTCTTCAAATCATTTTAAAAACATGGACATTAATTAAATAGATTTAGAAAAAAATCATTAAAATATTAAAAATGATGATATAGTTTAAAATAATTTACATAAACCATAAAATATTCCTTTGATAAAACAATTGTATGAAACATGGGAATGAGGGGTAGATATTTCCCAGAAAATACTTATACAAAAATAATTTCAAATAATAATGTGATTGAGGAATTAACCTGTACATTAGGTCTGATCCTCTCCATATGTGTCCAAAAATACTAAATAATGATTTTAAACAAATTATTAACATATATTATGAATCTTAATAATATTTATGATATCATATACAACTATTTTGTGACTTTATATTATGTATTTATTAACAAATCCATGTAAATGCAGTATTTCAGTTAATAATCACCTTCTTTATCATACATGTTTTGACTTGTAATTTTTTATCATATTATGTAAATTATTATTTACTCACTTACTGAATATAAATAATTATTTATATATCATATATAGTGTATATATAAAAATATATAATATATTGATAAATAAAATGGACGACACCATTCATGGAGACGGTAGGTCGTATGTATGTGTGAACGCTGTTTCCATTTTCTTATCATTTTGAAAGGAAGTAGGTTAATGAAATAAATATATATAAATATATATATATATATATATATCACCCTAGTATAATTATTGAGACATATATTGCATACTTATTAATTAAAATTTATTCTTATTATCATTCTTGGATGTTGGACCTGGAAGAGAAGTCTCATCACATTGTGGATACGGTAAGTCGAACGTATGCACGATCGAAGATATCATTTTTTTAAAGGATAAATGGTATCGAATTATATTGAATATTAATTTTAAAGAAAATCTATTATGTTATATTTTTAATTTAAATCATTTATATTCCTTGTATACCCATAAAAATAATGTGTACATGAAAACAAATTCACACCATAACATGGAGATGGTAAGTCATACGAATGCACTAATGGGGATATTGTTTTTAGTAGGATACATAAAAAGGGAATATGGTTGTACCATAATCATACTAACATCTCATAATATGTAATATAATTGAGTTATTATTTTAGTATCGATACAACAGAGAAATAAGAAGTTGAAGTTGAATTGAACATTGGAAGAGGTGGTAAAATAATTATCTTTTTTCAAGTGTATCATTTGGTTTTCCCAAAAGGAATCCTTAGAATGGATTTCTTACAAACGTTTATCATATATAATTATGTGAGGGTGGTTTTGGGGAGAACATTTCTTGGTTTTTCTGATCGAAAAAATTAGTGGTGTTAGTTAGAGGTAAAGGGAGGTTCCCATTTATAACAGAGGTGGGGTGACAATAGGACAAATTATGAAATAATAATTTATTATTAAATTATTATCAGTATTTAATTACCAAAAAATTATTTTATTATAATATAAGATTTTTATAGGTAAAAATACTTTCATTCAACGAAATTTAGAAATGTTAATTTATTTAAATTAACCTTATATTTTGAGATTAGCCGTTCGTTAAACAGTTTATCTCTTACTGTGTCTTCTTGAATTTCTATAAAATATGGTTAATTTAGTTACTATAAAATGATGAGAGAACCAAAAATAGATCATTAATTACATTTTTAATACTATATAATTTACCTGGAAGAATTTTTTTCTTGTATTTTTATATCATTTTATAATATATTAATTTTTTAAACATATTTAGGTCAATATTGATATAATTTTATAAATGATTTTTGATAAATTCATAACAACATTATTATAAAAAACAATGGAATGAAAACATACCAAATATGTGAACTTAATCCATTAAAATCATCGATGGCATCAAAAAATCCAAAAAATATTTATTTTAATATTAATAATATCATTTATTTGATTCAATCATTAAAAAGTTAATAAATACATATTCATTGTGTCATAAATAAATATTGTTATATATAGTTTATAAATTATAAATAAAATACCATGATTTATAAAATCATCTTATATTTACAATTACTTTTTATAGTCAATGAGATTAGTCATATAACTGAATTTTAAAATTGTTTTAGTTAAAGATCCATGTTTATGTAATGTTTATCATTAAATTAATTTAGTTATTTTATCATGTCATTATAAAACCCAAGTGGTCCCATGGGGTCCTAAAATTGTCAAAAATATTTCCATGGTTGGAAATATATCATACAATTGAATTAGGACTTGTTTTAGGTAGTTTAATATTATAATAATTTTTTTACCCATGTTAACCAAGTTTACCTTTTAAAAATGGTAAATAAAAATGATTTCTAAAGATACTATTCATAGTGTCAAAACCCAAAGGTACCTATGTAAAAAATTTGGACCATATGAATAAAATATGGAATCCATTTATTCTAATTCAAAACACATAATTAAAAGATGTTAATTTAAAATTAATTCTGGGTGTCAAAACAAGAAAGCAGGTTTTTAAGATGAAAAAACTATAAAAATATTGACATTTTTTTATATCCAATTTTAATGTGAAATTACATACAATGACATAAATTATAATAAATTATAAAATAATAATATAATTATACTTTAAAACTGGACCATTGTATGATATATCATTATAAATAATTTCAATTTTAAAAAATCAATTTAAATTTGGTATTTTTCACTATTCATCAAAATATGATTATTATTACAAATGAACTAAAAATAAATAAAAACTAAATTTTTATGTTTTAATTCTAAAAAAGAATATACCTTCCTCAAATTTAATATATAAATTTTTAAAATGTTGTATTTAAAAAGGGTTATCTATTAACAGTCATAAAAACTACATTTTTTTTGAAAAATAACTTCTTTTATCTAAAAAAAATTATTTTAACTTGTATTAATTATGAGAAACACAATATATTAATGTTAATGTTATATGGGATATATATAATCTTAAAATGTGGTTAATAATTTTCATAGCCACTTTTTAAATGACTAGTTTGATACGTCATGGTGCACTTGAACTCGGTGATGTGTACATCACATGAAATTATATGATTTAATAAATAAAGAATACCATGGACATTTGGAATGTTACATTTATGTTAGTGTAATAATTACATTTCTATTATTATATCATTTGAGCTCCTCCCAACTGATCGTCGAATACCGAGAATGATTATTTATTTCGAATGTATTTCCGATTGATTTGATGTGCCATTAACACATCCAACAAGATTGAATATTGAATTAATTTTATCTAGGTACCTAGAAGAAAGGGTTAGACAATCTTATTCTATAAAACCTTCTAAAATAAATCCTTTAGTTTGACCTTTATTTTTCATGTATAATTTTAAATGATTAAGATATCATTGAAATAATGAAAAAACATAAAAAATTATTTAATTAAGTGCCAATAATTTTTTAATAAAATGAAAAAAGTTCCTCTCAATTGGATACATCCATCAATACTATTCATGGACTCCTATTTTGGATTCCTTAACCAAATACTCAATCATATTCAACATGAATGTACAAAATGATAGATGAATTATCATCTCTTTTGTACAACATCGCAGTAAAAATCATTTCTAAAGGTTTTCTAGATGAAATATAATAAATTTAATCACACATAATTTCCTAGAAAATGTGATTAATTATAGTTCACTACCAATAAACTTTTAAGAAATAATCTATTCATTTTTAAAGGTATTAAATATTCTTAAAACAATATGGGAATCGTGGCTTTTCAATCCATGTAACATATAATGCATTAAGTCATCATACTAGGATATGTTACATGAATACCCATTATATATCTCAAATGTCATAAAACATGAATTAATGTATCAATATATATATATATATATATATATATATCTCTCTCTCATTGAAAAAATTGTAGGAGAATACATTCCATTCTCATCTGGTGAGATATCACGATTTATGTGCATTTTATATAATTCATTATGATAATTAATATGATTCTTCAACTTTATATGATTATTTAGAAATGTGAAGGTAACATTTTCATTATAATTATACTCAATATGAATCACATCACGATTATTCCATAACAAATTAAATTCCCAATATGGATGTTCAGAGAATGTGTATATTTTCTTCTTTTGTTGCATTCAGATTTCACATGACGATGCATTTCTAACTCGTATCCTACTATAATTCAAATGAAGCACCTTCTGAAAATATTTTCTAAAATTTAAATATTATTACAATATATTAGAACTTATTGACACCATTGTAGGTTATGTACGATCTATGAAACAACTCAATATTTTATTTTTCATCGAAAATATATGAGACACACTGAGAAATAATTTATGACATGAGAAGCACAATTTTAGACTATGAGATTTCCATTCTAGTTCAAAATTAATGTTACAAACATGATAAGAAAAACCCATGTTAGTGTTTAAAATTTCTAAATTCCCATGTCCAGGGAAGTCACCAATTGCCAACATTATTGAATCTTTCATTTTGAACATTAATCTATATGATGCATCATATGTCTCAACACATTTTATCCATAACACTTGTAATTATTAAATAAATTGTTGAACATATATATAAATATAATTTATAGGATTTTTCCCCATTTATAATCATCGAAATAATAAAAGAAATTTTTTTCATACACAGCCATAGAGTTAGAATGTAAGGGATCAAAACAACAGGAAAAATTATATAACTGGCAATCAAAGTCCCAAATGGGTTGAATTAATTACCATTTAATCCCAATAAAATATTCAAAGGATCATATGTGAATTGTGAATGTACTGAATCCAATGTCATCCATGATTGTGAATCTCATGGATGTCACATTAACCCATCATTTTTTTATCAAAATAATTCAACTTCATGTATTCCATGATTTTAGATTACATGAATAATCTTAGTAGTCGAGTCATAAAGGATGAAAATAAAAAACCATTGTAACTGTGTTCCTTTTATTTTTTTTCATGGTAATATTTTAATTTAGACATCCAACATCACCCGTATAATATAATCTATAAGAATGAATTTTTTACAATAATATCTTTTTGAATACTTTGCCTAATAAACCATACAATCATTGAGACACACATGTATTTTGTTAAGTCAGACTAAGATTGTTAGCAACTTTTTTTATATCATAAAATGTCTATGTGATATTTGATTAAGAAAATACATCATCCAAAAATTTCAACATCTTATGAATCCCCTAATTTGGAATTCCACGTAGACATTTTATATGATACAATTTCAGTAGAAAATAATTTATTGAATATTTCAATTCTCTACTATACAAATCCTGATTTAGATAATATACTAAATAATAAAACACATTTGTTTTATTAGTAAAGTTTTCTTTTTTATTAGAGTCCAAAAATTCAAGTGGAGGATCCGATGATATGTTACAATCTTGATTTGGTCATCATATAGTTTCAAAACATCACTTGTCATGTTTATATTTGTAACCCATTCAACTAGTTGTTTTGATATGTTTTTATCTTGATGTTGGTGAATTTAAATTTTTAATGCATCATTTTTAGTTTTTTTCAATTCATTGTCCATTATCGATGTTGTTGGAAACTCATTCTAGGGATTGAAATCAGTGCTCAACCATTCTAAAAAAGTTTATTCTCCATGATAAAACAAAATAAAATATTGAGTAGGGAATTGCTTCAATATAATTAGTTCATAAGCAACATCTCCCTTCAACCATCTTCAAATTCTACATTTAGCACCTTAACATATTATTATCAAATCAATTAATTTATTATATATTTCAAAATATAAAAACTCTTCTATACCCTTAATATACTGTGGTGGGTTCCCCATTAATGTTATACAAGATTTACATTACATGTCACATTGTGCCTACACATTACTAAAAAAATTAAAACACATAACTATTACTAAAAAGGTATATAGATTCATATATTCTAGTTAAAAAAATATGAACATGTTATATATTTTTTCCCATATTAATACATATGGAAAATAATGTTTCATTTTAAAAAGTATAATTGAAATCCATAATTTATAACTGTGAGGAAAATTATGTGTAAAAGAGATACATTTTTTATTTAAAAACTATTAAGAAAAAAATTAGTAGAAGTTTATATTTAAATCTATATTGAAATAAAATATTATATTATGAAATAATTGAAAAATGTTTTACAATATAATTTCAATAACTAGTTAGAGGACCAACATGATTCCCAAAATTTATAATCTACAGTCATGATACTATTTTATATTTAATTGTTATGTTTTGTAACATTTCATTCATATAGTGAGATAGTTGGATGATGATGATAAAGGATGGCTTATTCGAATTTTTTCACTTTTATGTATATATATGATTTTATTTATCTTATCTATTTTAAATTCTAGAATTTTAATTTCTTGTATTGATGAAAACACCATTGACCGTATTAGTTCCCAGTGGTAGTGAACAATGTGATAGATAATAGTCAGGTATTGTGTGGGAACATTAATATTTTGATGATATTTGGGAAATGATCGGAGATATGTATTATGAATCAATTATCAAAATTGATTCCAAAATTAAAAATTATGATGATACTGAACATGAATTAATGGGACATGCTAATGAGCCATTCATATGATAAATTAACCACTCTATAGGCGAAGACATGAGTTCATCGAATAAAGGTAATTCTAATAATCTGGTAACTATAATGTGGTACCAGTTACCACCAATATAATGTTCCATAGAAAAATTGAAATAATTTTTTTTCTAAATATCTATTTCCCACTCAGATCCTATGAAAATTAATAGTCATTAACATAAGATATATTTAACTAGTACAAAATTCAACTATTTTAATTGAGGAGGATACATGATGTATGAATAAATAGATATATTCTATCATGTACTATAAAAACTATAAATCACAAGTTCCATTAAATGATGTGTGATGTTGGAGGTGTAATGTCATAAAAAGTCAATCATGGACAAAGACAACCAACCACCTAGTGAAAGAATAAATGAATGGACCATAAGATAATATTGTACAACTACGTACAACACTATATATGGTGTAGTTTCTTAATCTTCTACACCATCCTACACAATAGTTAGTTGAACATTGGAATCCTCCATTATATGAGAATCCTATCCATTGATATATTTTGGTCCAATAAGGATCTTTTAAAGAGGAATCATTCACATTTTTAAGGAATTTTTTAAAAAATTTAATCAATTAGTAAAAATTCATATTGTTATATATTCTAATACAAATTTTCCCCTTAGATTATTCCCATAAAAAATGTATATACATCCAAGTATTAACCAAAATCCTCCATCGTCCATATATATCAATGTCACAGACACACACATAAACTAACACACACACACAAACACACATATATAAATATGCACATTATAGAAATAATAAGAAAAACAAATATCAAAATATAATGGGTAAAAATGTTTCATTTGATTAAAAAATAGAAATCAATCATTAATAATGTTAATAATAAATATAATAAATCAACAAACAATTTATAAATCAAAACCTGAATTATGGAATGTGATCCAAAATTTGTAATCTTGATATATGAATTTAGTTGAATCCCATAATATAATAATAGAAAACTTACCAATGATTAAGGAAGGGGTGGTGTTAGGTTGATACTAGAGGATAGGGGAAGAAAGCATCTTGGTTGAGACCCGCTTTAAGGGGAGACAATGGTTGGGGGTTTTGAGTTTCGGGACCGACATCGAGGGGTAGTGAGGTTAGGTATGGAAAGAAAGGGGCGATGAGGTGTTGTAAGGGGATTCTAGGGTTTGAATAGGTGACTATGGTTTTTGAGGGTCAAGACTGGTAGGGATTTATGGGGTTGGGGTTGAAGGGTCATGGGAGAAGTGTCGGGTGTTGATTAAAATAAAAGGTTCAGTGATGCTTAATAATAATGACCAGCTAATGTATGATTTTTGTGTAGTGGGTTTCATACATGTTATTTTTATACTCACCCATAACCTATTTATTTCCACATGTTTCATGTCTTGTGAAGACAATAGACCTTTTAACAAATTCCTTGATAGACCAATACAACCATGTGCTTAATAAGACAAGAAATGTTGAGGTGGGTTCATACAGTACCATGACTATAGTCACTAGTTCATATTTTGGATGGACTTATTTTCAAAATATATTTTCATGATTTTTATTTTTTTCTTTTTAATTCCATTTACGTACAATCATACACTATTTGTGATAATTAGAAGTATTCAGGTGTTGTTTTTTAGAAGTTTTTACATTTTAACATTTTATGTGATTTGGAGATGTGTGTGTATATAAGTACTTATTCTATGGGATCCCATGTCTGTAACATTCATACTCGGTTCTAGTCTCTATCCCCTATCCAATTGGAAGTGGGTTTGGGAAGACAAAATAAGTGCCCAATTGGGGCTGGTTGTGTCATAGTAGTTTTAGAGTACTTGGTTATACCTTTGGAACATATATTATTACATTAGATTCTGGAAATAGTGTTAGATGTTTTGATTTTGACTATCGGCATGGGACACCAGTGCTAGTGTGTAAGATGATGTATCCATACATTAGGACATCGGTTAGCTACCTTTCGACTCAACACATGAGAACATTTTTTTCCAAGAAAAAATGGTACATGATTCATATAAGAATGGGTTTTCATTTCAATTTCCTTCACGAGTCAGCACTCCAGATATACTAATTGGTGAAGGTACCACATACTTATATCAGGATGGCTCTGCGATGTACGAATTCTTTCATTAGATTTAATGATCAAGAGGCTGATCTATTCAGTGTAGAAGTGTTGATACAATGAATATTCCAAGAGGTATTACATATTTGTGGTTCACCAGATATACCACCACATATAGAGCAGTATACGGTACCATCAGTACTTGTGAATGAGGTGTGTAGGTTGATATAAAATCATTAGATTCAATATTAATGACCTCTATGGTTCTAAGAGGTTCCAGTACCATTGAGTATGAGTCATGGACTGATGAGGTGGCCTATGTTTTCTAGCCTGACATAACAACATCTAATTAGATGGTGGACTTCATGGTGAGACTTCTTCAAAATTCTAGAGGATAATCGTGGAGTTTCCAAAACTAGTCATATGATGTGGCAACTATAGAGTTTTCTGACTTTTGTAGTATTTTTATATTGTAAATGTTTCCATCTATGTATTGGGATGTACAATTTTAAGATATTACACATCTCAAAAATGGTACCATAATAGTACCTAAGTATTTATTTAGGGTTTTCCACCTCTCATGGTATTTGAGGTATATGCTTCATGACAACTTCATCAAGGATTGTGACTTTGAGTGAGGTATTTAAAAAAGAAATTTGGGATAGCTTTATACCTTTATGAAAAAAAACCTATACATCGGTGCTATATTGATCTTTATATGTAGAAATTTTTTGGCTGAGGAGACACATCCCATGGTTTTTGGTTGAGGGAATATGTGATAAGATACATCAACAACCATGACATGAGTTAGTATTTGGGACTTGGGTATTGAATAAATTTAATGGGGTGGTCCAAAGACATAGAACATGCAGTTTGGGGCACACAATATGTTTCCATTAATCCCATAGAGTGGTTAATCTTCTTATAGGATTGTAGATGAAATCTTTCACTAGATTTTCGACTAACTGAATGGATGACAATGAGATAGAGGATGGGCCCAGGAAGAATATAAAAAATGAGAAGACAATTTCACTATGTAGAAGTTAAGGAAGATTATCATTGGGATAATAATGATGTTGTATATGGATTTTATTTGTTCCCTAGGATTGAACTTTGTTCATGGAGACTCATATTATAGATGACTTATGGATTACAAACTTGTGCGTGCAGTTTGACATTATACATGGTGGTAGGAGTCTCTATTTGGATTTCATTGTATCTGAGATTAGGTATTATGATGTATTATTATGAATTGAATGGATATCTATTGTTAATGCCCATCTTTACTTCTTTTGGATGAGGGTGTGTTGGGTATTTAGTGATAGAACTATTTTCTATTTTATCATAGTAATGGAATGTGTTGTTGTACGGGATAGACTCATGAATTGGAGGGTAAACCAAATTACTCATCAGTTTACTATCAGGAACATTGGTGTATTGGATTTTATGAGCTTCTATTTCAATAAAATGTTGGTGGAGTATGAGTATGTCTTCCCTAAGAATGTTCTAGGTATACTTTCCCACAATGAGATATAAATATTTACAAATATATATATCATAGGATGACACTAATATCAGTAGAAACCTGTGGTATTTCTCCTGTAGAGCATCGCGAGATATATGTGAAGTTAGATAACGTGTAAAAGGAAGGTATTTCTTTGACCTAGTGTTTCACTATGGGAAATACCAGTTTTTTTGGTTAAGATGTTGTAGAGTAGCTTGAGGTTATGTCTTGTATATTGACAGTTGAACTAGGTGACCCTGAAGAACACATACCCACACTGGAGTATTGACGTCCTCTTTGATTATAGAATATGGAAAATGATGGTTCTCAATGGATGACTTTAGGTGAGGCTATTAATAGTTTCATGTATGGGATGAGGATATACTGAAGTGTACATTACAATGAATCTATGGTCACTATGAGTTCATGTTGATTCCCCTAGGTGTGAAAAATGCCCTAGATGTTTTTTTGGCACACATCAACTTCATCATTAAGCCTTTTATAGACTAGTTCACAGTAGTATTGATCAAGGATAACCAAGGGTACTCAGTGTTAGTGTCGGAGAATACAAGACACTAAATTATAGTTCATGATGTACTCAAGAGAAAAAGCTTTTCATATTGTTTTTATTGTCATATTTTTATTTAAGTGGTCCACTTTTTAGGCTATGCCATCTAAGTGGATGTAGTGGAGGTGGACCCGACCATGTTTGAGGTAGTTTTTTCTGGGTATCCAACAACAAGTGTGCTGGCAGTTTGAAGCTTCCTAATGTTTGTTGGACATTACAATCGATTCATACCATATTTCACATGCATGTCGACACCCAGGAGATATTTGACCTTAAAGTGGATGCCTTCATGTGGAAAGAGTGGTTCTAATATTCTTTTAAGTAGTTTAAATTGTGATTTAATATTTAATTCAACTTGAGATTTCCATAAGAATGTGTTGATATTGTAGTAGTATATGATGCATCAAGAAGTGGGTTTGTTAAAATTATGATGAAAAGGAAGGTGGTGACTTACTAGGGTTTACATTAATAGAGACCACAAGAGTATAACAACATGATCCATTAAATTTATTTATAAGTAGTCGAATTTACAACAATGATGTAGGGAAACCATCTGTAGGAATAATGGTTTATCATCTATTCTAATCACAAGAGTCTCAAGTATATCTTTAATCATATGTATCATGAGTTGAGATAGAGTTTCTAACAATAGTCCCCCCAGTAATATGAATTCAATGTTATCTATACTCATGGGAATGGAAACGTGGTTATAGATTCAATATGCATGAGATATTGTTCATAGTTTCATGTGTGAGGAAAAAATAAATGATTGTATATCTGTAGATAACCCATGTAGATAGAGATATAGAAACATACATCCAGACAATAATATTCTTCCCTCTTATCTTATAGCGATTCAGGAAGGCTCATCTTGCAGATGCTGACTATGAGACCCAACGTACCTAGATATCCATTATACATTTTCCAGATGTATTTCATGAAGGGGTTGATCATGATTATCCATTTTGAGTACACACTTGGGTTCTTGTGACAATGAGTGAGGTGATACTGAAATAGATTCATACATTTAATTTCATTGTACAATAAAGTTTATAACTAATTTTATAGGACCGTTGATATTAGTTTCTGTGGTTTGGGATGAAGAATGAAGATTCATTTTTTGTCTCATGATGCCTTAACTTTTATCATGTGAAGGATGATCACAAAGTTTTAATTAGTTTATCTCAAACCCTAAGAGGTTCAAAAGTGGATGTTCGATGTGACATACATAGACTTCTTTCCATGATTACAATAAAAAACTCTGGACTTGATTCCATATCGAAGATAGTGAACCAGCTCACCATGTCATCCAACCTATTAAAATTTAGAGTTTGGAGTTTAGTAGATATCATGGGATGCCTCTATATACAAGAGATAGTCTATCTCCATGGATCTCCCTAGTTTATTGTTTTTGATAGTGATTATGTTTTCACATATCGATTATGAAAGGGATTACATGATTCTTTTAAGACATATTTATGCATTAATATAGCACTTCAACACCAAAATGATATCTAGACAGAGTGAACCAAAAATTCATGGAGGACATGATGTGATCCATCATGATATAATTTAGATGAAGTTGGGGGTATCAAAAACCATTATCAGAGTCCACATACAACAACATTTACCATACCACCATATGGGAACATTCAAGGTTTTGTATGGGAGACCCTAAAAGTCACTACAATACTCGACTAACCTTGGAATGTTGGATCCCAGGGAGATAGAGTTGGTTTGAATAACTACAGAGAAGATTCCAAACATCTAGGAGTGGACGAGGACTATATAGAGCTTTCATAATTCTTATCATGAGAGAAGATACTGAACTTTTTAGTTATATGAGAGAGATTACATGTTTTTAGGGATTTCACATTGATGTGGATTATAGATATTTGGTTTTGGTGGAAAGCTATATTAGAGATTCAATATCACTTTCTAGAAATTGTATTGATTTGGATAGGTGTTATACCACATAGATCTACATGAACAGTTAGACCAGGTACATGATTTCTTCACATATTGTCGATGAGGTGGTATGTAAATAACCCATTGCAGATTATGAACTAGGGAGAATATGGAATTGAGGAAAAATATTCTTTGTAATGTTACCATTATATATTAGAGATAAATAAGAGGGGAACCTTGATGGTGGAGTGATTCCTTTAGTGTCATTCTGATGAAATCATCATGTTCTCTAGGAGAGAACATGGTAGAGGGTGGCTCAAATATGTGCACAAAACTCACATATAATTCTATTTCCCTTGTTTTGAATTTTAGGGATGTAAAATATTAAGGTTGGGAGAATGTAATGTCAATAATTTTCCCTGTATTATTTTTTGAATAGTTAATGGATTATTTTCGAGACCAAGAGCGAAGACGACATGTGATTCTAAGCCAAAGTGATCCAGAAAAGAAATATTTGTAATATATGAAATATAATAAATGGAATACATGAGAAGTTTTATAGAAAAAGTGTATACACATTTTAATGAGGGAAAAAAATTTAAATCAGAGCCTTCTAATTAGATTACAGTATATATTTTACCCATGGCATGGAATATCATTGGCCAATGTGGGACATTTGTAGAGAAGCCATCATCAGTATAAAATGAATAAAATTACTAATTAAATTATTTTAGTAATTTTAGTTATGGAGATACCTAAAATATTCAATAAATAAGTAGTTATAGAGAATAATTATCACTAACCTCTAAAACATATAGATTGATTGGACCGTTATAGATCCTTCAAATGATATTTATTTTTTGGAGGATGACCATATAAAAGATCAATTACTTGTGAGTGAAAACATTAGATGATCTTTCCAATGATCACGGCGCTGATATTTTCATCATCATGATTTTTTATAAATCAAGGTATAATATTTTCTGTGTTTGTATTATTTCCCCAGTATTAACATGGTTTATTACTATAGATCAATTAACTGACATATAGGCCAATAGATCAGTTTTTTGTGGGATTATTAATATTTCTTGGATTTTATTCGGATAATTTTATTGGGATATTTGATTCATCACTTATTTTTATTAAAAATATGGATTGAGTCTAGCATAAACAATGCCTAATGTTCATTCCTTGTTTTAGTTTTTTTTCATTTATCCCTTGATTAATTCTTTCATTGCAGGTATTATTTGTTAGACTGTGGTTCAACAACATTCATGGAATCGATCGTTGTGGAAATTTTTCTTTAAAATATAATCTGTTTTTGTATATTAGGGATTAGAATTAAACCACAATGGTGTGATGATGGACAAAATTAAAAATAGGATAGTATTGGTTTCCCAATTTTCTCTTATTTAGAACATTGTTAGTAATGATTTACTAATCTATTTTTTGAAATTATTCAAGGATTGTATCCCAGTTTTTGAAGAAAATGAGTCTTGGATAAGGATCTCCCATTATTATTGTGAAGGTATAGGACATAATAGTGTTAAGAGTAGTAGATTGTGATACTGAAATGAGATCCTGAAATCTATAGTTTGTTTCATTACATAGTGTGTAATAGGGGGGCACAAGCTATGTGGGACCTCCAAATAATTACTAGGGTTTCGGGAAGAAAATTCCCATCACATGGAGTGTAACCATGTAACATGGTGTGTGGTACAATTTTGTGAGCTCATAATGTACCTTGGATATTACAAGGAAAATGGATACTATAAACGGGCATGGGTATGTTGTGTACTCCCACAAAGATATGGCCTAGACAAATCGATATAGGTTATGTCATGTACTAGTACATGGACATAATTATAAATATAGAAACATTTCATATACTTCTAAACAGACTCATGCACCAACCTTTTTACATGGGAAGGACCCCAGGATAAAGGGATATGGTGTGTAACCATACTACATGTCAAGAACTCCATAAAAGTTAGATTATAGTCCTTTTCATCTATATATTACACACCACTCATTACGTTTTTTTTCCCATATCCATTCTATGATGGTTTGTGTGGAATATACTCATACTCCTAGGACAATGATCATTGCTTTATGACTTATTGGATATAGTTATTTGAATCATTTCATTAGGAACTGAGTGGGATACTTAATTTATATTAATTCCACATGTGGAGTTCAAATTATCATTATGAAAAACCCTATACAAGATTCAATCCTATACATAAAATATTAATCATTAATGAGTTGTGATTATACCCTATAGCCTTGGGAGTGATAATAATATAAGGAATGCATCTCTTTATACATTCAATGTGTACATTTAACATGTAGACCCGATGTGGATTACCTCTTGGAAGGATTCCATCTATTATATCAGACTCATCATTATTTTAAGCTAGATGAAATCTATGTGGAACATTCGAGCTAGAACATAATCTTGCATTATGGTTGTGACATACCATTAGATGGAATATTTTTGGGTATATCTATAAAAAAATTATATGTACTGTATATATGTACCTATGTAGAGAATAATGATTTTTTTCTTAAATGATTTTTTGATTTAGTGTGTACTACAGGTTATTGTTAGACTCACCCATGCATGGGATTTTTCCATATATATCATTTTGTGGAAAAAATATTGACCTTTTCACAATTTCCTTGATGGATCAGGATAAGGATGTGATTAGTGAGACTTGATATAATGAGGTGTTTTCCTATGGTACCTTGATAGAAATCACCAATTTATGTGATGGTCTATCTTATATTCATAATAATTGTGGTGTGCCAGTATTTGTCCCTAATTTCATTCATTTACATTATTTTATACTCATGTTGTGGGATTTTGTGGTATAAATGCATGGTACATAATATGTTTGAAAATTTCATCATTTTATGGCGTTTTAGTTGTTTTCATGTGTAGTGGAACATATTCTATGGAATATAATGTTAGCCACATTCCATCTCAGTGATAGACTCTAGCCTCTGAACTATTGGATGTGGGATTTGGAATTCAATACACGTGCTCCATTGGGGTGGGTCGTAAATGAATCAAACTGTAAAATTGGTCGTTTAAATGCTAGAGAGTAGATAAATCTACAAAAGAGTGGCATTATTATATTCAGTATTATTATGAGGTGAAATACGTCATTATTCATTAGAAACTTTTATCCACATGATATGTGAAGAATGTATTAAATCCATTCAAGAGTTATTCAATATAATGGGATATCCAAATCATCAAAAGTTATGTCTTGGTATTTATTTTTTGGACAATGATGTTGGATTATGGTGGTTAATGGTTATGAATACCAATGAAAGGGAGGAGATTGGTGACATAAAATAATATTAAAATAAATATTTATAAGCATATTTTCTCTACGATGTTTGATAATGGAGGAAAATTTATTCTTGTAATTTATATAATATGAGTAAGATTCAATGGATATATATGAAGAAAACATAACTTGTTTGGAAAGGGATATAGATATTTTTATATGGGATAATGATATAATTATTAATATTTTTTTTCTAGATTGAAGATATGATATCAATGGGAACTGGTTTCAAAATAATTTAAAATTAATGATAAACAAGTTTGATATACTAAGAAGGAAGAAATGTTTTATTACTGATGATTATTTATTTCATGGAAACAAGATAATTAAATGTTCTTGGTTTTAGGTAATAATAAGTAATCTATGAATCAATTATGAATGTAATAAAATAATGTGCACTTCATAAAAAACGTATTTTAAAAAACACCCTAGGGGATGTCTTATGAAATATGGGAAATGATTTCAATATTGTATGGTTGGTCATATGGAGAAATATTTCAGTGAAAAGGTTCTTCGTATTGAAAGAACCCAAATAACCAATGAAGAGATTACTTAATTATAATGAGCTAGTAAGATATGATAACATTCATACAAAGTTATCCACATAGGGTTGAATTCATAATAATTTGAATAAAATTGTTGTGGAAATTTTATTCACTATAATAGTTGATGTTGTTCCATCTAAGGATATTGTGATAAGTATGTTACATGTTTATTCAAAATATACCAATAAATTGTTTTACTTTTAGTCTTTTCATTCATTCATTTCAATAAAATTTGAATGAAAATTTGGAAGGCCTCTTCATTATATATGATATAAAATTCCATGAATACTAATGGAGGAAATATTAATGAAACCAAAATTAATAGTAATCTTATGATTTTTATAATTTGAATGATATTATATGTAAATCATGTTGAAATTTCACTATAAATATTGATATTATTGTGTATATATAAATGATTATATTTTTTATTGATAACATAAATTAATGAAAAAATAACAATTAATTCAAGTATTGTATATGTTTTTTCAAGTATCAAGATTCACAGAAATTTATTAAAATGGTAATTAATGCTACATATATCACTTTTAATTAATAAAATTTATTTTATTACTTTTGTCCCTAGAGTGAATGAATATATGTATGTTTTCCCTGATGGTTACCAAATTTTATTCCTGGTCTAGAGATTGAGTTTAATATTTACATATTACCTCATTCCTAGCATATTTTGAATCCCTAATACGGAATATATCAAGTATAAAATTTAAAATTCAAAAGGAAATTATTCTAATTTATAGATAATAGATTCTCTAATCCATTATTGTCACAATGATGTGATCTAATTTATTATTAAAAACAAATATGATTACATGAGGATTTTCATTGATAATAGATCTTATAAAAACATGAATTTTAGTCACATGTAACATTTTTCTTGCAATGATGATTTGATTTTTTTTTCTACATAGAGTAATATATTTTAAAAGATTTATCTCATCTAAAGGTTCAATTAGTTTAAACTAAATGACACTAAAATTATAAAAATATCATTTCAAACTAGATATGAGAATTTTTAGTTTATATATATGCCCTTTTGTTTTTCTAATCAACCATTTATATTTATTGATATTATGATAATTTTTTATGAATATTTATGCTAGTTTATTATTGTGTTTATTAAAGAAACATTAGTGTGTTCTAAAATTCATAAATATCATAAAATAAAAAATATATTTATTTTAATTAAAAAATAATAATAATATATATGGATAATTTATTATGAGCTGATATATGATTCACAAAGATTAATTCATTGGGAAAACTATTTCTTTATATGAAATATATTTTTATCCTACAAAAATTAAAACTACTGAGGTGTGTCCACGATCTACCAATGTCACATTTATTCAATGTTTTTATGCATTAGTGGGATAACCGATTTTGTTTTTGTTAATGCTTTCTTAGTTCTCAAGTTAACTAACTAAGGTAACTATGAAAGAGTTGAATTGTTCTAGATGATTGAATGTTATTACTTTATCCATGAGTTAAAAAATATGTCGATTAATGCTCTAGTTTTTCCATTCCCAAAAGAAATTATTATTTTTTCTTTTAAACATATACATCATTTAAGGGGGTTGTTTTTTTTCTAATGTAGATTCATTAGGAAATTGGTTACAATTTACAGTAAATGATACCCCATTTCATAAATCATCTTACATATGTACTAGATTAGTTTATGTTATTTTTCATTAAAAAATTGGAGGATTATTTTAGATGGAGAAATTGTGAAAAATATGTTAATCTCAAATTTTTGACAATATATTCATCTAATAAAGATGAAACGTACGAAAATAATATGGGTGGAACTAATCATGTATTATGATTACAAAATCCTATACAATCCTAGAAAAAAAAATATATTATCAATGATTATTTTTGAAAATTTTATGAATTTAACTATGTTACATTTGGATCCTAACCATTTTATTAATTGTTTGATTATTTTTTCAATGAAATTATTCATCATGAAAATTAATTTTTATCGTTTCGTGGGACAATATAGTCAACTCTCTCAAAAATAATGAAGCATACATTGAAGGGAGACCATGAGTTATATGAAAATATTGAATTAGTTAAGAAGGTTATGTCACTTTAATTTAATATTTATTTTTCTTGATAATTTCAAAGAGAATATGTGTTCCATTATATTCCTTTTTAAAGAGATAATTATTAAGTGAACTTCATAGTTCCACATTTTAATTTCACACTAGAGGAACTATAATGTATAAAAAAACATTAGATGTTTTAATGGAAGGATCTATTGAACATATAAATTGAGGAGTTTAAATTGATATTTTTTTATTTTTAATAGGTTGAATTTGAAATATAAATACCAACTATAATGACTTGTCCTATTCTAGTATTACATTGAAATGGAAAAATATATATTGGGAATTCAATGTAAGACTTCCAAAGTCATCTCAAGGTAACAATAAAATTATGGAAATTATTGATTGAATGACTAAATATGTTTACATCCTTGCAATTCAAGAAACTAGGTATGAATATACCTAATACATTAGAATATATTTCATTTAATATAAATTAAATCTCTTCCACATCATACAGAATAAGAATCCCCGAAACTAAATAAAATGTAATATATTATATTAGTATAACATTGACAATTAATTGGTTGACATAAATAAAAAAACTAAATTATTAAAATTGTTAGGTCCAATAGGCTAGATACCCTAAGAGGGGGGGTGAATCAGGGTATGACAGATCAACTGCCCCTTTTGATTTTGTTTTTCTGTTAGACAAAACCCTCTTCTCTCTCCTTCCAGATGTAGAGTATGAGTAAGCATTAAAGAATGCACAAGACAGAGCGATTTTTACTTGGTTCACCCTCACTGGGCTACTTCCATGGAGAATACACCGGTAGTGGGCCGATCTACGAATTCCACTATAAGCGCACTGCTGTTTACAAGTTTGAAGCAGAGTCACTTCCCCTCTTGGTTTACAACCACACACAATTTGAGAATCACTTCTCTCTCAACTAAAGTGAGCTCTCTGCTTCTTCAGAAGATCCACTCACAGTTTATAGAACTATAGGTCTCTTCATTTGCATGAAAAATGAAATATCAATTGTTGATAGATGATCTGTTGAAGTCCAACTTTCATCCACTGATAAATACCCCTTTCCCTCTGAAACACTGGGTAACTACCTTTGCAAAATACCTTCGTAAAGCATCCAACTTCGCGAGGCTCCCAATTTCGTGAAGCTCAAACAATCCTTCGCAAATCTTCTGCATTTCCGCGAAGCACTCTCTCGATGCACTACCGAGAAGCACTACCGCGAAGCTCAAGTCGTTGCAGAGAAACTTCCCTCGCGAAGCTCCTGAACCAATGCGGAGCGCATGACTTTCGTGGAGCTGGAATAGCCACCGCGAAGCTCTTCTTTCGTGAAGCACACTGCCTTCGCGAACTTCCTTCGTGAACCAAGAGCAAAGTATTTTTTCCGAAAATTCTCTCTACTTCGCTTGGGGGGGGGGTTTGACCTCTATTTATAGGCAATTCCACCGAACCTCCAACTTTCCGCACAAAGTCAACACCACATCGGCTCAAATAGCAATGCTCTGATGTTCCCGCCGGAAATCTCTCAAAATCACGAAGCACCACGGAAATTTTCCAATCACGGAGCACATCGTAATTGCGGAGAATCCAGTCAATTCCTTCGCACCTTCACCGCGATGCTCCGTCGCAATGCCCTTCATCCCCACGAATCTCCCTTGCAAAGCCGTTCACCGCCGCGAAGCATTTCGGCCTCTGCCGTTCGCGATGCATGTCGTAATTGCAAAGAATCACCTCTTCAATTCTTCTGGTCTTCGCGAAATCCAAACCATGAAGCCTATCTTTGTGAAATTCATGCCATTTCTATATTAAAATATAATCTTCAGGGAAATCTACTTTTCACGATCCTCACCAACTTCCAAATTATGGACCCCAAAAATTTTGCAAAAACTGGAAAACGGGACCACCTTGTACAGCTCTTTTGTACCACCTCCAGTTTTTCCATTCCTTCGTCATCTTTCTTTTTTCAACATTGATTATAAACCACATCTTTGAAACTCGAAAATTTCTTCATGGAAACCTTCTTTGTCAACAAACACAATCAACCCAAAAATACTGCAATGTTACGTTGAGGGATTTTTGCACTACAATCTCCCCCTTGGGGTTTGTTGACAATTCATCATAACTCTTCTCAGAATGATTTTCTGCACGTTGATACCTCATTGAGTCTTCTTCCAGCCTCTACCACCATTCACCTCTTGCGATTTTGATAGAGTTCAAGGATTCACATAACACATACTCTAAGCCCACATGAGCAATGCTTGTATTGAGAAACAAGAGTAGTATGAAAAGTTCATCAATTATTCACTTCATGTCAAACACAAATTGTCGATTCAAACCTGATACCAATTCTTAAATTGATACCAATTTTTGAACCACACTGATACTAATTGATGATAGCTGGAAGCCTTCTCTCACCATTCCAACACCACTATTATGATGTTATCACGATCCTCACTTGTCGTGATAACTATGCTTTGATCGATCACTTCTAGCATCATCATATTTTAAAACTCTCCACCTATCTCACAACACTCCCTCTCTCTGGCTGCTCCACCTATCAGCTTCTCCCCATATCATTCATGATTTTTCAAATCTCCACTCAGTCTCCCCCTTGAACAATCACTATTTTCTCCCCCTTTGTCAACGAACCCAATGGTCACTCCTTTTCAGTCTATAATAGAGTAGAGAACACATCAACACATTAGGGAAAAACACATCATACCTCGAGGAGAGGGGGATATTCCATATCCACACTATTTCAAGTGTAGGGAGTCGACTGAACTCCAAGAGCCAGTAGATGCCTTTCATATGATTTCTTGGGTAAGGCCTTTGTCAGAATGTCTGCAACCTGTAGTTCTATAGGCACATACTCAAACATCACGATTCCTTGCTCAACATTATCCTTGATAAAATGATACTTTATCTCAATGTGCTTTGTCCATGAGTGATGGACTAGATTTTTGCTGAGATTTATCGCACTTGAGTTATCACACTGGATTCTGATCAGATACTTCACTTCAACTCCCATATCTTCAAGTTGCTGCTTCATCCACAATAATTGTGTGCATTCTTGAGTGGCCACAATATACTCATCTTCTTTGGTGCTCAATGAAATGAAATTTGGATTCTTTATAAGCCAGTAAATACACAATCCACCAAGATAGAATGCACTACCTGACATTGATTTTCTATCATCTAATGAACCGGCCCAGTCTGCATCAGTATATCCCAATAACTCTGTCTGATATTTGTCAGTATATGTCATGACGAAATCCATTGTTCCTTGGATATACAGAAGTATTCTTTTCACTATAATCATGTGGATTTCTTGGGGATTACTTCGATATCTCGCTACTTTGCATGTGGCGAATACAATGTCAGGCCTTGTTGTAGTCAAGTATAACAATCTTCCAATGATTTGCCTGTATTCTGTGATATTAACTGCCTTGCCATCCTTGTCTTTGTAATGTTTCATCCGGGTAACAACCAGAGTCTTCATCTCCTTGGAATTGACTATTCCAAACCTTCTCAGAACCTCCTTGTCATATTTATATTGAGAGATTAATGTTCCATTCCTTCCTTGTGTCACTTGTAGACCAAGGAAAAACGTTATCTCTCCAATCATTGCCATTTAAAACTCAATTTTCATGAATTCGGAAAACTGTCACTATTGAGCTTCCTCTGATCTACCAAAAATTATGTCATCGACAGACACCAGCACCATCATCCTTTGATTGCTATCATTGGTAAAATAGATATTGTAATCAACTCCTCTACGCTGAAAACCAAGATTCATCAAGTATTGATCAAGCCTTGAGTATCATTCTCTTTGTGCTTATTTCAGCCCATCCAACGCCTTCTTCATCCTGCAAACTTTGTTCTCATCCTCATGAATGAGAAATCCATATGGATGCTCAATATACACCTCCTCTTCTAGAAAACCATTCATGAATGCAGATTTGACATCCATCTAGAACACTTTGAACTTCCCTTGCACTGCAATGGATAGGAATAATATGATTGTCTCCATCCTTGCAACCGTTGCAAATGTTTCATCAACATCTATTCCCTTGATCTGGGAGTACCCCTTGCACACTAGTCGTGCTTTGTTCCGAATAACAGTGTCATATTCATTCATCTTGTTGCGATAGAACTATTTAGTCCTGATGACATTCTTATCTACTGGCCTTGAAACAATCTCCCTTGTTTGATTCTTCTCAATCTGATCTAGATCTTCATTCCTTGCCTGAATCCAGTTTTCATCTTCAGCTGCATCAGCAAAGCATTTTGGCTCAACCTGAGATAGGAACGATGTCTGCTGTAGTGATTTCATTATCCTAGTCTGAACCGAAGCAGACTGATCACCAATGATATTCTACCTATCAATTTTATCTCGACTCATTGGCTTTTGTGAAGATATGTACTTTACTTCATCATGCTCATCATCAGTATCTTCATCTAAATCAACATCAGCCACTTCTGCTTCCACTACGTTGATTTCATACTCATCACTCTCATCAGGACATTGTTCACTGTGTTTTTGGATGATCTTCTCATTCTCTAATACAGGGACATCAATGCTCTCAACTAACTTTCCCAACCTTTTGTTAAACCATTTATATTCCTTGATTTTTCCTGAGTATCCAAGGAATATCCCCTCATCTCATCGAGATTCATATTTCCTATGTTTTTTCTTATTGATTATAAATCACTTACTTCGAAATATTCATAAGTATTTCACCGTTGGCTTCATTCCATACCACATCTCGTATGGAGTCCCTCCTTCCTTCAGACACAATAGAGCCCTGTTAGAAATGTTGACCGATGTTAAAACTGCTTCCTTCCAAAATTTCTCTGGTAGGTCCTTTTCAATGAGCATCGTTCTGGCCATGTTATTGATGATCTGATTTCTCCTTTGAAACACTCCATTCTGTTGGGGAGTTTATACTGAAGAAACTTGATGTCTTATCCCATGTTTCTTGAGATATTATTCCACCATACTGTATGTTAATTCCTTACCATTGTCAGTACGAAACATCAGAATTTTCTATCCAAGAATCCTTTAACACTCCCTTTGGTACTGTTTTATGCAGCTGAACACATCGGACTTATGGGAAATAATAAATACCCATTCCATTCTGCTATAGTCATCGATTAAAAGAACGTAGTACATCTTTCCATCAATTTCTTTTGGTGTGATGGGTCCACAAACATATGCATACACCAATTCGAGCACTCTTATTGACTTCTTTTATTTTTCCTTATACGCCTTTCGGATGAGATGCCCTTGTTGGCATGCATCGCACGTGTGAGTAAGATCACATGATATCTTGGGTAGGTCTCTTGTTGCATCACACATTACTAGATCTTCCATGGATGGTTGTAAAAAATGACCAAGTCATTTATGCCACAACTTGTTTTCTTCCTCTCTAGACAGAAAACACATATCTTCTTCTCCACTCACCAGGTAAAGATTTCCCTTTGTTCTTTTTCCATGTAGAACAATTTCCTCATCTCTTCCTTTGACGACATACATCTTATTAGTAAACCTTATAGAATGTCCCGAGTGACATAGTTGACTGACGCTGAGAAAGTTGTGACTAAGGCCTTCTACTACAAAGACATCAGCATGTCTCATATCTTTTCCCCCAAACTTGGCCTTTCCTAAGCCAATAATCTTCAGGCCTTCATCATTTCCAAACATGAAAACTCCTTCTTTGTCATATTTAATTACTGTAACAAGGTCCATATTACCTGTCATGTGAGATGTGAAACCACTATCAATGATCCATACACCAGAGCGATCTGATGCTTTAAGGGAAATTTCAACCACCACGGTCATCTCATCCTTCTTCTTCATGGTCCATATTTCTTCCTTCACACTCGGCATGGACTGAGAATTCTATTCTTTCTCAGAGTATGATGAACCCGCTTCATCCTGCGGAGGTGCAAATCTTTTTTACATTTTCAAATCAACTGTTGGTTCATTGATCTGGTGTTTGTGAACATTTGGGTTCTGCTTTGGCGTATTCCTTTGTATGGTCGAAGTGCAATACCTAGCCATATTCCCGAATCCTCCGCACCAAAAACAGTGCCCTTCGAAATATGTTCTAGAGAACCTTTCTCTGGTTGTCTTCCACAACTGTTCTTGTACCCTTCAATATCTCTTGGCTATGAAACACACATACTGTGAATGTCCCATTTTTCACAACAATAACACCTGATATAAGGCGCATTACTTTGTGTTACTTCTGCACTGCTAGTTTCCCTTTGGGATCTCTGAATATTCTTATTTTGCTTTACGCCCAAATCCACCATCAGTCTCAAAGTGGGTGTTTGCGGTCTGACCTCAATTTTCACAGATTTTTGTTTTCGATCAAGCCCTTCATTAGTCTTAGCATCTGAACAATGTTTATTCTTCTTTTCTATTAAACCACTATTCTCAACTTCCAGCTTCTCGGTTTTCTGAGAGATCTTCTTTGTTGATGACCAAGTAGGATTCAAGATCTTTTCTTCATCTTTAACCTTTTTCCACAGGCCGACAAATTCTCCTTCAAGTTCTTCAATATGCTTGATTTGTTCTTTCCTTGTGTTATTCAAGCTATCAATCTCCCTTTTCTATTCATCAATTTTTATTTTATACTCACTAACTGATTCTGAGTCCTCTGGTGTTGATAACTTGAGTTTCTTGATTTCTTCCATCAACTCAGACTTCTCTTCTTACTACTGCTGCATATAGAGTTTTTCGTCACGAACAACTCTGTTGGCTTTATTTTTCTGTCTCTCCAAACATCTGTCTCTTCAAGAGCAGCCTCTAACTCTTCTTTCATAACAACTCTTCCCTCAACTTATTCTTCTTCTTCATCATCTTTGGTTTCATTCTTATTCTGAGAACTACTGACAACTGCCACCATAGAATTTTCTCCTCGGTCTTTCCAGTTCTCTATCTCTTCAACCTCTTCGGCCTTTAACTCATCTGAATTGTCATATTCTTTTGCAAGAGGGTTCTTTTTCTTAAATAAATTTCTCTTGAACAGTTTATTTCCATTCCCATAGGCTGAAGAATTCTTCTTTGGAATTTCGATTTCATCGACATCAACATCCTCTTGGAACTTTTTGGGGCATCGTGCCGCAAGATGTCTAAACTTTCCACATCTAAAACAAGCAAGTGGATGTTTCCCTTTAGACTTTCCTTTTTCCATTTGAAGGTTTGAGGAGAGGAATTACATCACTTCATCTATCTCTTCTTTTTCCTGAGAGTCTTCAATGGTGAGGTTCTTCATGGCCTTGAATTCCACCTCTTTAGATTTCCCCCTTTCCACGGCATCGTTATCATCATTTCTCATTTCATATGCAACAAGGGCGATGTATAGGTTGTCCAATGTCAGCTCTTTGAAGTCTTTATCTTCCAAAACCGAAACTTTTGGATTGAACCGAGGTAGAAGTTTCTTCAAGAAGCGCTTCACAATTTTGATGTCTTCAATAACTTCTCCAAGACCTCGCATGTCTTCTACTACAACATTTACCATGTCAAATAATGCATCAAAAGACTCATTCGGGATCATCTTCAGATCATCATACTAGTTCCATATAACTTGAAGATTTTACTCTATGAACTTTGTATCTCCTTCATATATATTCAAAAGTTTTTCCCACATGGCATGTGATGTTTTACATGACATCAACTTCATATATATAGCATTGGATAGGGCTCCACCTAAAGCATTTATTCCCTTGGTGTCAGAATCTAATTCTCTTTGCTCGGCATCCGATAATGCCCAATTGTTGATGTCAGCTGTTATACCATGCATTATTACTATGAACACATCCATTCCCGACGATCGGAAGTAGTGTTTCATCCGATTCTTCCATTGCTAAAAAAATTTTCCGTCGAAGATCGTAATCCCTTTATGATTATTAACCTCATTTCGAGAGAGAATATCAGATATTAACCTTTCCCTCTAATACCAATTTTTAGGTCCACTAGGTTAGATACCCTGAGAGGGGGGGTGAGTCAGGGTATGATAGATCAACTGCCCCTTTTGATCCTGTTTTTCTATTTGAAAAAACCCTATTCTCTCTCCTTCTAGATGCGGAGTATGAGTAACCATTAAAGCATGCACATGACAAAGCGATTTTTACTTGGTTCACCCTCACTGGGCTACGTCCAAGGAGCATACACCGGCAGTGTGCCGATGTACCAATTCCACTATAGGCGCACTGCTGTTTACATGTTTGAAGTGGAGTCACTGTCCATCCTGGTTTACAACCACACAAAATTTAAGAACTCACTGCTCTCTCAACTAAAGTCAGCTAACTGCTTCTTCAGAAGATCCACTCGTAGTTTATAGACCTGTAGGTATCTTTATTTGCATGAAAGAATGCATCCTCAATTGTTGATAGATGCTCTTTTGAAGTCCAAATTTCATCCACTGATGAATACCCCAATGCCTCTGAAACACTAGGTAACTACCTTTGGAATGTACCTTTGTAAAGAACCCTACTTCGCGAGGCTCCCAATTTCATGAATCTCAAGAAAGCCTTCGCGAGCTCCTGCCTTTTCACGAAGCACTCTCGCAAAGCACTACCGCGAAGCTCAAGTCATTGCAGAGAAACTTCCCTCACAAATCCCCCTGAGCCAATGCGGAGAACACGACTTTCGCGGAGCTATAATAGCCACCGCGAAGCTCTTCTTTCGTGAAGCACACTACCTTTGCGAACTTCATTCGTGAACCGAGAGCAAAGTATTTTCTCCGAAAGTTTACTCTACTTCGCTCGAGGGGGGGGGGGGGTTGACCTCTATTTATAAGCAATTCCACCGACCCTCCAACTTTCCGTGTGAAGTCAACACCACGTCATCTCAAATCGCAAAGCTCTGATGTTCCCGTCGGAAATCTCTCTAAATCGTGAAGAACCATGGCAATTTTTCGTTCGCGGAGCTCATCATAATCGTGGAGCATCCCATCAATTCATTCGCGCCTTTTCCACGAAGCTCCCTCACAATTCCCTTTATCACCGCGAAGCTCCCTTGTAAAGCCCTTCAATACCACGATGTGCTTTAGCGTCTGCCGTTCGCGAAGCTTTTCGTAATCTCGAAAAATCACTGCCTCCATTCTTCTGGTCTTCACGAAATACAAACCATGAAGCCTCTCATCGCGAAATTCATTCCATTCAACTCCAGTTTGTCCTTTCCTTTTTCATCTTTCTTTTTTCAACATTGATTATCAACAACTTCTTTGAACTCGACAATTTCTTCATGGAAACCTTCTTTGTCAACAAACACAATCAACCCAAAAATACTGCAATATTTCCTTGATGGATTTTTTCCCAATAAAAATTTTGTAGATTAAAGAATTATAAATAAAATTAATTAGATAAATTTATAATTAATAAAGAAATATTTCCTTAAAAAAGAATGTTTTTTGGAAATATGTATTTATCTATAAGGTGGATTCATCAATATTTGAGAAAATATTTTAAAATTTATTTATATAGATTCTATACATTTAGTTTTAAATTAAATTAATATTTTGAATAATCATTTAAAAATTCACAAAGGGTGAATATTTTATATATTTCATAAAATATTTTTTTTACACTAAATAGTGAAAAATATCAATTTTTGTCACACTATCCTTTATTTTAAAAGATTAGGAAATTTAAAAGTCCTATTATTCATAATTTTTTTAATTATAAAATAATTATTTATTAATATTTAATCAAATTTAATTAAATTTTAATAGTTTTTTTACTAGATATTATGGTGAGTATATTATTTTGGTTTAAGAACACAATTTTCTTTAAAATATTTTAATGTTCATATAGTTTCTCCTTTTTTAATCAATATAACTACTATAATAGAAATAATAAAATAACATTTTTAGATTATTAATATATATATTTATTTTTATATTCATTTAGTGATGCTTTTTATTTACATAAATAATATAAGATCATCCTTTTCCTTAAAAAATACATTTCTTGAAAATATATTTTTCATCAAGTTTGTTGGATTAACAATAAATTAGAGTTTTTAAATTGTATATATTTAATATAAAACATTTAATGGATTATTTGAATAAGACTGAATAACTATTTTGTAGAGATTTCTATCAATATAAATAATACGATAATCTAAATAATGAATATATATGTTTGACACCTATATATAAATTCAATTTCATGTGTACTAACTTCTTAGATATTAATATAAAAACTATTTTCAAATAAAAGAAATATTTTCCAAAAAAACTATTTTTATGAAATGATATGTGATTGCCTAAATAATATTTAAAAAATATGTCCTGGTGTAGTATTTTAATAAATAATTTATTTTAAATAACCAATAAAATTCATAAAATTCATTTTATGTCTTTTTTATAAAAAATAAAAGAATAAATCTAATTTTATGCATATAAATTAAATTTTATAAAAATATTTTTTTCAACATTTAAACATGCATTTAAAAAAATAATTTTCCACTTTTATAAATATAAATTCAAAAAATGGAATTAAATTTCCAATTAATAATTACAATTTTATCTTATGGTGAACCACTGAATATTTTTTGAGAATATAACTATTTATATGAATCGTAAAAACCAATGTGTTGTATTAATAAATTTAATGTCTTTTAATGAATTTAAAAACATGAAAATTGATTAAATTTTCATATAAAATTAATCTATGTTTAATTATATATATATCCAATATATTTCATTAGAATCAATATCATAATGATGTATCATATCAAATATTTTTCAAATTTTGAATATTTTTACTTTAGAAAAAAACATTCCCCTTGCGTTTGTGGTAATAGATTACAATTAAAACATTTCTCCTATTGTGATAAAAGATATTTAAATGGATACCATATATGTAATCATAAAAATATATATTATCTATTTAAATGAAAAATTATTTTATAACCAATATTGTGTACTAAAAACTAGAAAAATAACTACAACGATTAAGGTTAAAAAGAAGTTATTAGGGGTAAAACTCAAAAGATACGGTGTAAAATGGAAAATAAAATTATCAAAAACCAATTATACAAATATATTTATACCTTAAATCGCAAATATTTTCATAATTTCCCTTTTTAGATCCTTTTTTAATGTGAATAATGATGTTAAAAGTTTTTTATTTCATAAAAAACATGTGTTCCACTTATCTCACATGAAAAAACCACCCACTCTCTTTCCCTCTTCACATTTCCATTTACCAGTGGATCATATAGGACCTAAAAATATATTTTAATTACTTCCATAATCTTATCCCAGGGGCCTGAATTTGTTCTTAATTTTATCCTAAGAGTCCATTTTTTTGAAAACCTAAAGTTATTCATTAGAGAAGAAGAAACATCCCTAATTTAGCATTTAATTTTATTTCTTCCACCTCCAACATAAATTATAATTAAAAAATATATTATAATATAGAAATTATATATAATATATTAATATAATATTATTTTAATTTAATAAATAAATAATTATCATCTTCCATCATATTGGGAATGAAAATCATCAATTGTATGTATGGTGAACTAACGAATCGCGAACTGATATTATTTATTTTCTATAACAACCAATCATGGTTGTATATAATGATGGATGTAATGATTATATATTATATTTATAATATTATTATAACTGTTAAATTATAATATCACATCTACATTCATACCTCCAAACCCTTTGGACGACAATAATATTACTCTTGTATACCGCTAACTACCTCCTCGCAAATCGATGTGATATGATTTCCATTTCAATTTTCATGTACAATATTATGCTTATATTTAATTAATATATATGATATGGGTAAAATATTTATATTTCTAAAATTATGATATCACATATACAATATTAATTTCAACTTTTTGGGAAATTGAAAACGTCTCTACGTTGGACTACATCATCTTGAAGCGATGCAATTTATTCTTCCCGTACACTTTACAAGGATGGTAATATAGATATGATTAAATAAAAATGTATGATATATATATATAGATGAAATATAAATTAATATTTTATGGAATTATATTATTTACATTTCCTTATTCAATGCATCAAGAAAATGGATCATCGCTCTTGGATACGTATGACTTATTATCTCCTAGAATTATGCGTTTAATTATTCTATCTATAATATTTATGGATTAATATAGAAACATTTATACATAATATATATTATTTTAATATCATATTTAAAATTAATTATATTATGGATTCATGATCATAGTATATAGACACAGTGTAAAAAATCAAAAAATGTAACAAAAACTAAGCGGTTATTTTATGAAACGATATTTTATCTGTGAGTTTTTAATAAATGTATGTAAATAGTTAATAACTAAATAAAATAAAATATTATATAAATATGGTTATTTAATATATTTATAACAAAATTATATTTATTATATAAGAGATTCTAACATGACTGAAAAAATTCAATACATAATGTTTGAGATTTCTAGTATATATTTTACATCTGAATAACTTTTGAATATTCACTACTAATTTTTTTGTGTGATATATATAAAACCCTATTGACATGTTATATAATGAATCAAATTATTTTAAATCTGTTTATTGTTTAATTTTATTTTATTCTTCACGGGGGATTATGATTCAAAAGATTATTAACGATGTAATTGATTTCTATTGGACATTTTTCAACTGTTACACACATTTCATATTCACAAACTATTTCTTTTATGAAGAGTATATGCATCTACTGACTTTATTTTATTATTCTTCTCAAGAAATTTTTTGGGACATGTAAAACAATTTTATTATCTCCCTTTCATTGGTGTTTTTTTAAAATTCACAAATGCAGTAATGGATTGGGGTCTCAAATTATCTTTTTTGACACATATATTATGTTATGAACCTATATTTTTATCATATGTATATAATTTTTGTTTGAAATGTTTTATCATGAATAACATTCTATTGGAAAAATTAATATAAAATTTTTATGTTATTCTTTTATGTATCCAATTGTTTAGTATTACAAAAAATAAAATGGTTTTATAAAAAAATCACAATGTTTATCAACATTGTTTATATTTCTGCTTCCGATGATGAAATATTGTTATATACGTCTCTTAAAATAGATGGATATTTTATACTATGGTTATTTGATGAGAAAAAACCTTTACATTTATCCTTTTCAATTTAGTTACCAAATAGGCCAAAATAATATTTGTTATTAATAATCATCTTTATTTATATCTTCTTTTAAAAATACCTTTTTTCATAAATTTTTTTTCTCAATATGATTAATAATTTGATTTAATCATTCAAAAAAATGATTTATTAATTTAATTTGTAACAATTATTTCCTTTTAAAAATTATTTTGATTTGAATATTCATTTTTTTCAAACATATACCAATTATATTTTTTCAAAAAATGTGAATGTAATATTATTTATAGTGTAAAAAATGAACAATAATTTAGTCTATAATGAAAATAATTTGTTGTAGATCTTGAATTATAATATTCCAATTTTATATTCAATAAAAAATATTCAGAATAATCTTATGGCCTATAAATTATTTTCCAAAGGGAAAATTATATTTTACTAAATAAATTATTTAAATGATATATAAAGAATCATTTATATGTTTAAAATGTGATTTTCAATGAAAATTAATTTTAAAAATAATTATGTGTTAAAATTTATTTAATGTGGAATTCCTGTTTCTGTGATGAAATGTTCCATGTGATCTTCAAAATTTATTTTCTATTTAAAATTGAAATCATTTTATTTTACTTATATGGTACTAGGTATAATATCCAATGATATATTTCTTATTATTTATATAAATGGTTTTTGTTTATGAAGATAATATAATATTGAAGCACATCTCATTTCCTTGTGTTATTATATGATGAAGTGATTACATTTTTAGGAAATAGTTTCCATTAATATAGGTTAATATGTGATGAAATTTTTATGATAAAAATTAACTTCAAAGAGTTTAGATCGAATGCATGTTTTATAAAAGACATTTATTTTTATAGGATTTGATATGATAAATATTCATCAGTCTTAAGGAACAAGTATGTATGGTCTTCATTATATAATCGGTGAGGCATATATATCCCTCTAATTAACAGGTTAAATATGGATATAGTATGGAAAATATTACATTTTTTAACCTAATTACATGTAAAAAAAATTATGCATGAACCAAATTATATATTCATAGTGATTTTCTTGGCCAAGGTATTAAGGTTGATAAGGCTATGTGTAGACATTGATTCATGTTTATAAATTTATAATATGTCCATATTTCATATCCTTTCGATAATGAGTAATCCTATTTCTTGTTATATATATTCATAATGTTATAAAATATAGTTCATTCCAAAAATATATGCCTTATACCAATATAATATTCTCATGGTTCATGTTATTCTATTTTCTTATGATCTATGTCTTATGAATATCCTTGATTAATCCCACGAGTCATTTTTCTAATCTAGGATATATATTTTTTGATTTTTCAATGTTATTTTCAGGTTATCATACCATAATGCTCATAGATTTTTAATATATCCCTATTAACCCTTGGTGAGAATCCGTGGTCACCCATTCTTATGCTTCAATTACCAATGTTAGCATGAAAGGTTTTATGTTTGATATGGTTATGAAGGATCTTTTAAGTAAAAAAGTGATAGATGAAATTTTAACTTGGGGACCATTTTTTATGTTCCACCATTTGCAAATTTACTAGAACTAAATGATTCTGGTGTGTATTAATATGTTATATAATGAATATTCTATTTTTAAGATGTAATATTTATGAATGAAATGTTTGTGCCCTTACAAAAATATTTTTATAAACACTAAACCTGGGAAATTGAATTAATTGTAATGAATAGGAATAATCAAATAAAGAAATATATATAAATTTTCTTCTAAAATAAAATTTAATTTTTAATGGGTGGGATAAAAAATTAATTTTCATTCAATAAAGTAATATTATTTATTATAAATATGTCTTCTTCACTAATTATTTTAAATTCAATTAATGAGAAAATATTTTTATTTATTCATAAAAAATTATAAAAACTGGATTATATGTAAATATTATAATTTTTGAATCATAATATCAAATTTTTTTACGGTGAAACATTCATATTTTTTTGAAATTAGTAAATTTCCATTAAATAATAAAAGTCTATTTTTTTCAAAAATATATTTTTATAAATAATTTACATTGATATTTTTATAAAATAAAATTATGAAAAAAGTTATATTTTCTATATTATGTTTCTAATAATTCTATTTATTCAATTTTAATGAAAATATGATTGATTTTTTTATATGTAAATTATATTCAAAATGTTGTTTTTCTTAATAATTTTCATTCTATTTTGTTGTATCATTTTTGACTAATTACAGCCATATTTATAAATTTAATTTTTAAAAATTAATTTCATATTTGGAATCATTATTTCCAAAAAAAATTAATATGTTAAATGTATTTTTATGCATAATTAATAGATACCAATGATAAAATTATCACCATGGTAGATCATAAATCAGATTAATATATATTAAAACTAAGTTATAAAGTCATAATGTTTCATCACTATTATTACTGTATCAATTTATTTTATTTTTATCATTGATAATTGAAATTTATTTTTTTATTGGACATGTTTCCATTAAAATACCAAATATAATAATAAATGGAAAGATAAAATGATACCACACTATTAGTTTTAAATATCTCTTATTTGTACACATGATGTAAAAAATGATGTTGATATCCATGAAAATTTTATTAATAATTAAATTATTTCTCTGATGTAATTTAATTTTTTAATTTAAGATATCAAATAATTTTCTTAAATTCTTACACATCATCAAAAACATATGTATTAAATTAATGAAATAAATTATTTTATAATTACTAAATTTTATATAATATTGTATGTTAACATATTACATGAATTTCATATATCAATTTGTTATATTAGTTATGATTATACAGAATTTTATTTGAATTAAACCATTCTCATATTTCCTTCAAATTCAAATTAAATAAATAGCTTCAAAATTGAAATTAGTGATATTTAATGAAAATAATAATTTATTTTATTATTTTAAAATTTCAAAAATAATTCTTACACTATACAACGAGGATAAAATATTTTCTAAAATTTCATCTCCTGTCTATTTAGGATCCAATCATAAACATGTATGTAACATTATATCAAATTATGAGTGAAAATGATGTTTCAACTTATATGGTATATATAGATGAACCAAGAAGTTAAACCAAACACTACTGGAAATGCAGGATTTCTCAACGGTTTAGAATTGTTGGGAAAGGCTGCAGAACCCTTGGTATATGTTATACCAATGGTTCTGCAAACTATAGGGAAGTAAGCCGTTGGGAATAGATTTTCCCAATGTTTTACAGTGAACTGTTGGGATAGGGTGGAGAAAAATTACCCTATCCTAATGGTTCTAGAAAACTGTTGGGAAAGCTTTTTCCCAACGGTTTACAACCATTGGGATAGAGTGCTCAAATATACCATGTTTTTTCCAATAGTTTAGCCAAACCGTTGGAAAAAACCCAAAATCTCCTCTTCCCCAAAGGTTTTTAAACCGTAGGGAAAAGTGATTTACCAACGGTTCAGAACCGTTGGTAAATGAAAACCCAGACATGCTATGCCAATGGTTCCAAACCGTTGGCATGGCCTCTTCCGGGGCATATTGCACAGCATCTCTACAATTTTCCCAGTAGCTCTCCAATTTTCCCACCAGCTCTCCAATTTTCCCACCAGCTCTCATTTTGTGGGTTCCCTCTCATTTTCAATCCAATTATTGTACCTGCAATAAACTAACACATACATATAAAATTATTTTACCTGCAATAACCAACTAACACATACATAAAGAGAAAAAATTCATACACATTTAACATATAATGGTGGAACTATACACATTCATAATTAAATTAGAATTCATAACATAATTATAAACATACATAATTTATTTATAATTCAATTTAATATTTAGATGAAAATTATATGTGGAATCCGGAAGTCAATTCATAATTTGATTGGTTTTTTGTATACCATATAATTTTACCTGAAATGATGTGCATTTTAAACATAATACATACACTTGGAGTGATACCATCCACACCGCACATCGGATTGAGGTGGGGTTGACTCATACATGTCACATATGACCCATGGACCGTTGTGCTAAAGTATCGACACAATCCGAATGCGTTTGGTCGGTTTCCCGTATGACAGTTGATGTTTTTCAATTAAAATGATGTCTTTTTGAAACAAAAGACAGACACTTTGAGTGGTGTCGACTACACTACGTCTCAGATTGAGGCGGGGTTGATTCATACATGTCACATATGACCCATGGATCGTTCTCCTAATGTTTCAACGGACACCAAATGCGTTTGGTCGGTTTTACATATGTACTTAAAATGTTGTCCATTTTAAACAAAAGAGAACCACTTAGAGTGATTCTGGTCACACCGTGCCTTCGATTATGTCGGGGTTGACTCGTACACATCACATATGACCCATGGATCGTTGTGCTAATGTATCGATACAATCCGAACACGTTTGGTCAGTTTTCTGTATGCTAGTTGATGTTTTTCACTTCAAATGACGTCCTTTTGAAACAAAAGACAATCACATTGAGTGGTGGCTGCAACACCGTGCCTCGGATTGAGGCGTGGTTGACATGTACATGTCACATATGACCCATGGATCATTGTGCTATAGTATCGACACAATCCGAATGCATTTGGTCAGCTTTCCGTATGCCAGTTGTTGTTTTTGAATTAAAATGACGCCTTTTTGAAACAAAAGGTAGACACTTTGAGTTGTGCCAACCACACCAGATCTCCAATTGAGACAGGGTTGATTCGTACACATCACATTTGACCCATGGATCGTTCCCCTAAATTTTCAACGGAAACCGAATGAGTTTGGTCAGTTTTCCCTATGTACTTAAAATGTTGTCCATTTTAAACAAAAGAGAGCCACTTAGAATGATTCTAGTCACACTGTGCCTCCGATTAAGGTGGGGTTGACTCATACACATCACATATGACCCATGGATCATTATTCTAAAGTATCGACACAATCTGAATGCATTTGGTCAATTTTCCGTATGCCAGTTCATGTTTTTCACATAAAATGATTCCCTTTTGAAACAAAAGACAGACACTTTGAGTGGTGGCTACCACACTGTGCCTCGGATTGAAGTGGGGTTGACTTGTACACGTCACATATGACCCTGGATCATTGTGATAATGTATCAACACAATCCGAATGCGTTTGGTCAGTTTTCTGTATGCCAGTTGATGTTTTTCAATTCAAATGACGTCCTTTTGAAACAAAAGGCACACTTTGAGTGGTGCTGGCCACACCACGTCTCGGATTGAGGTGGAGTTGACTCGTACAGGTCACATATTACCCATGTATTGTTCTCCTAATTTTTCAAAGGAAACCGAATGTGTTTTGTCAGTTTTCCATATGTACTTAAATGTTTTTCCATTTTGAGGAAAAGAGAGCCACTTAGAGTGATTCCGGCTACACCATTCCTTGGATTAAGGTGGGGTTGACTCGTACACATCTCATATGCCCCATGGATCGTTGTGCTAATGTATTGACACAATACGAATGCGTTTGTTTGGTTTTCCGTATACTAGTTGATGTTTTTCACTTTAAATGATGTCCTTTTGAATCAAAAGACATACGCTTTGAGTGGTGGTGGCCACACCACGCCTCGGATTGAGGTAGGGTAGACACGTACATGTCACATATGACCCATGGATCGTTTTTCTTATATATCGACACAATCTGAATGCGTTTGTTCATTTTTCCATATGCCAGTTGATGTTTTTCAATTAAAATGATGTCCTTTTGAAACAAAAGACAGACACTTTGAGTGGTGGCGGCCACACCGTGCCTTGGATTGAGCCAGGGTTGACCCTTACATGTCACATATGACCCATGGATCGTTGTGATAATGTATCGACACAATCCGAATGCATTTGGTTGGTTTTCCGTATGCCAGTTGATTTTTTCAATTAAAATGACGTCCTTTTGAAACAAAAGGAAAACACTTTGAGTGGTGCCGGCCAAACCACACCTTGGATTGAGGTAGAGTTGACTCGTACATGTCACATATGACCCATGGATCGTTCTCCTAATGCTTCAATGGAAACCGAATGTGTTTGGTCGGTTTTTCGTATATACTTAAAATATTGTCCATTTTAAACAAAAGAGATCCACTTAGAGTGATTCTATCCACACCATGCCTCAGATTAAGGCGGGGTTGACTCGTAAACGTCACATATGACCCATGGATCGTTGTGATAAAGTATCGACAAAATCAAAATGCATTTGGGCCCTTTTTCGTATGTTAGATGATATTTTTCATTTAAAATGACGTCCTTTTGAAACAAAAGATAGACACTTTGAGTGGTGTTAGCCACACCGTGCCTCGGATTGATGCAGGTTTTACTCTTACACATCACATATGACCCATGGATAATTTTGAAAAAGTATCGAAAGAATCCGAATGCGTTTGTCAGTTTTCCGTATGCCAGTTGATGTATTTCAATTAAAATGGCGTCCTTTTGAAACAAAAGGCAGACACATTGAGTGGTGGGAGACACACCACGACTCGGATTGAGGTGGGTTTGACTTGTACACATCACATATGACCCATGGATCACTGTGCTAAAGTATCGACACAATCCGAATGCGTTTGGTCGCTTTTCCGTAATCCAGTAGATGTTTTTCAATTAAAATGACGTCCTTTTAAAACAAAAGGCAGGCACTTTGAGTGGTGCCAGCCACACCACACCTCGTATTGAGGCGGAGATGACTCTTAAATGTCACATATGACCCATGGATTGTTTTTCTAAAGTATCGACACAATACAAATGTGTTTGGTCAGCTTTCCGTATGCCAGTTGATGTTTTTCAATTAAAATGATGTCCTTTTGAAACAAAATGTAGACACTTTGAGTGGTTTCGGCCACATCGCGACTCGTATTGAGGTGGGGTTGACTTTTACACGTCACATATGACCCATGCATTGTTGTGCTAAAGTATTGACACAATCTGAATGCGTTTGGTCAGTTTATGTATGTCAGTTGATGTTTTTCAATTAAAATGACGTCCTTTTGAAACAAAAGGCAGAAAAATAGAGTGGTACTGGAAACACCGCGCCTCGGATTGAGTCGGGGTTGACTCGTACACATCACATATGACCCATGTATCATTATCCTAATGTTTTAATGGAAACCGAGTGCGTTTGGTCGGTTTTCCATATGTACTTAAAATGTTGTCCATTTTAAACAAAAGAGAGCCACATAGAGTGATTTCGGCCACACCATGACTCAGATTAAGGCGAGGTTGACTCGTATAAGTCATATATGACACATGGATCACTATTCTAAAGTATCGACACAATTTGAATGCATTTGATCATTTTTCCGTATGCCAGTTGATGTTTTTCACTTCAAATGACGTCATTTTGAAACAAAAGACAGACACTTTTAGTGGTGGTAGCCACACCGCGCCTTAGATTGAGGCTGGGTTGACTCGTACACATCACATATGACCCATGGATCGTTGTGCTAATGTATCGACACAATCCGAATGCGTTTTGTAACTTTTCCGTATGCCAGTTGATGTTTTTCAATTAAAATGACGTCCTTTTGAAACAAATGGCAGACACATTTAGTGGTTCCGGCCACTCTGCGCCTCAGATTGAGGCAGGGTTTGACTCATACACATCACATATGACCCATGAATCGTTTTTTAATGTATCGATACAATATGATTGTGTTTGGTCGGTTTTCCGTATGCCAGTTGATGTTTTTCAATTAAAATGACGTTATTTTGAAACAAAAGGCAGACACTTTGAGTGGTGTCGGCCAAACCATGCCTCTGATTGAGGTGGGGTTGACTCGTACACGTCACATATTACCCATGGATTGTTCACCTAATGTTTCAATGGAAACCGAATGTGTTTTGTCAGTTTTCCGTATGTACATAAAATGTTGTCCTTTTTAAACAAAAAAGAGCCACTAAGAGTGATTTTGGCCACATCGTGCCTCAAATTAAGGCAGGGTTGACCCGTACTCATCACATATGACCCATGGATAGTTGTGATAATGTATTGACACAATCTAAATGTGTTTGGTCGTTTTTTTCCTTATGTCATTTGATGTTTTTCACTTCAAATGACGTCCTTTTGAAACAAAAGACAGACACTTTGAGTGGTGGTGGTCACACCACGCCTCGGATTGAAGCGGGGTTGACTCGTAAACATCACATATGACCCATGGATCGTTGTGCTAAAGTATCGTCACAATCCGAATGCGTTAGGTTGGTTTTCCCGTATGCCTGTTGATGTATTTCAATTAAAATGACGTCCTTTTGAAACAAAAGGCATACATTTTTAGTGGTGGCGGCCGCACCGCACCTCAGATTGAGGTGGGGTTGATGAGTGCACGTCACATATGACCCATGGATCGTTCTCCTAAAGATTCAATGGAAACCCAAATGCCTTTGGTCAGTTTTTCGTATGTACTTAAAATGTTGTCCATTTTATGAGAATCCTCATGTGTCCTATTAGTGGAATGGTATTTACTTAAAATCATGTGGATATTTATATAAAATATTTTTTATATCATTCTTAGTATGGATTATATTTTAGTTTACAATGCTATGAAACATTTTGGAGCTAACAATTTCATGCCCAATGAAATCTCTTTTATAACATACCAAGAATCTATGATATTGATTAGATGTGTAAATGTGATTTACATAGGTTATCATGATGAAAATAAATAAAATATATAATATAGATTTTCTAGTATTAAATGAAATAAAGAAGGGTGGGGGGGCTATCTGGGGGGCTGTCTTCTGGGTGTTTGGGGGCTGTCCGGGGACCAAGTAGGAGGGTGGGGGGCTGTGCGGGGGTTGTCCGTGGTCCAAGGATGAGAGGGTGGGGGGCTGTCTTGGGGCAGCCTGAGGGGTTGTCTGGGGTCCAGAGAGGAGGGTGGGGGGCTTTCTAGTGGGTGTGTCTGAGGGGCTGTCTGGGGGCTGTATGGGGTCCAGGGAGGCGGGTGGGGGGGGGGGGGGGGTTGTTTGGGGGGCTGTCCGGGGGCTGTCCGGTGCTGTTCAGGGGGGTTTTTCGGGGTCCATGGAAGAGGGTGGGGGGGGATATCCAGGGGGCTTTCTGGGGGGTTAGTCCGGGGGGTGTCTGGGGTCCAGGGAGGAGGGTGGGGGGGTGTCCGGGGGGGGGGGGGGGTGTCCGGGGGGGGAGGGGGGTGTCCGGGGGTGTCCGGGGGGTTGTCCTAGGTCCAAGGAAGAGGGTGGGGGCTGTCCGGTGGGCTGTCTAGGGGGAAGTCTGGGGGGCTGTCCGGGGACCAGGGAGGAGGGTGGGGGGCTGTCCGGGGGACTGTTCAGGGGGCTATTCGGGGGTGTCCGGGGGTGTTCGGGGGGTTGTCCGGGGTCCAAGGAAGAAAGTGGGTGGGGGGGGGGGGCTGTCCGGATGACGGATGTCTGGGGTCCAGGGAGGAGGGTGGGGGGTTGTCCAGGGTCCCGGAAGGAGGGGGTTCCCAAACACACAACCACTAAAAGACAACAACATCCATAAAAACAGATAATATATAAAAATAACTCAACTCCAAATACTATACTACAAGTCTAGATAAAACCAAAAACTAGAATAGATTAAATATCAAATCTCAGTAATATCAGGGAAAAATGTAATGGATCAACTTGTCCCACATCACCATCACCCTCGTCCTTGTCCCATCATCATCCTCGCCCTCCTCTCACTCGCCCTCCTAGTCATCCTCGCCCTCACCACCCGCCTCGCCTCCTCCTCCTCTCCCTCCTCTTGCGCATCAGAATCCTCTCCATCATATCTTCAAACTGGACATCATCCTGACCACCACTAGATCTGCACTTGGTGCACTGTATATAGAACGTATCGATGACATATACTCATCAAAATCTGGGTTGGCCTCTGCTATTTGTGTAGGACTTAGAACATCAATAAATTTCATAAACGCACTGTTTTCCCTAACAGACTGTTATTCCTTCTCTGTGGCCCTTTTCTCAGCCTGTTATGCCTATTCCCTAACTTGCTGCAGCTCGGTGGCACTACAGATCGTACCTGAGGAGGGCCAATACCTCGTCAGGTCTATCCTAGGTCGGAAGCATACTCTACCAGAATACTCCTCTCCCAACACCTGATGTAAGTTATTTGTTGGCCCAAAATTGTCTGGTTCTTAGGCATCGAGGGCCTCTGATGCAGCCTGATACATAATATAAATATATCATTAAGTTACAAAATTGATATTAAAAAATAAATTCAACAGATTAAAACTTACAATATGCTGCTGAGTCTCTTCGTTGACGGCACTTCCATCCTTTTTCTGTCTACTCGAGAAAAACAGTTTTTTCTCGAGGCGCACATCCTTCAATATTTGGTATTTTCCTCTACAATGACATTGAAAGCTAATGTTATATGAAAACTTTAGAAAACTATTAAATAATTGAAGAAAAAAAATAAAGTGTAAGTCGTAATGAAAACTTATAAACAACTGTCATACCTGCTTCTTCTCATGATCTTGCATCGTAGTGCGTCCCTGTGTCTGGAGGTATTTTTTGGCATCAATGTTATTTTTATTTTTTCCAGATGATTCTTAAATAAAATTGGAAAAAGAAACAGATAGTATTAATGAAAATACATGAAAGTTATTAATTAAATACCTCAAATGTTATTAATACCTTAAATTGTGTACTCGTCGAATGAGTAATCATCAGATGATACTGCTCTATAGGACAATCATCCACTACTGGTACCACCTCTAACTCAGTACCAACTCTAGTAACCCATCCAATATACAACTCATTCTTGTAGGCTCTCCAAAGCTCGCATAAAACCATTAAACGTTCCGGTCGTGCACCCTCGCCATCAAGAAAATTAAATCGAAGCTGAAATCAAAATATTAATTCATATAAATACAAAAATAATTCATGAAATTAAATAGAACATATTTTTTTACCCATATCTCTACCCAAGATCTATCCTTGAACTCATGTGGAAAATGTCTCCATGATAGTTGGCTGAGGGGAATGATGTAGGAGTATTTGGCAAGCATCTCCAAAAAACTCCGACATTGCTTCCCTGTTTTCTCAACCATATGGTTTTCTTCATTATAATCCACCATAAACCTGTGTGCGGCAGTTCCACACCGAACACATACGTGTATGCCCCCACCCACGCCTTCTATCAACAGATGTATCTTTCATTAAAGGAAAACAAATATTTTATCAAAACATGTTATATTGAAAATAAATATTGCTATAAAAATTCGTTGGGGTTCTATAAATATACATGTTCCGGCCTAATCGCTGAGCGCCACTGGATCCACAGAAACTGATGGGACACCCTGTGGTGGAACAGGAGTCGAAGATGATGGAATATAGAATCTCGGAGAGACAGAAGTAGAAGGAAAAGAAGATGGGACAGCTATCTGACCGAATGATGACTTGGGAGTGGGAATCATCATGGGATGTGAAAATGATGGGCCAAAAGATGCATAAGGTAGCGAAAACATGGGAGGCCTAAATATCCTGTGTGTCTCTAACGACACACGTATGGTCTAGTCGGGTACGTGCAACAACTCATCCACCTCTAGTATGAACCCTCCTCGTACCACCGACCTGAGTACTAAGACCAGTACTAGGCTCCTCGTTGAATAACTATCGACATATAGGAGGATCCTACAAAAATGCTTACAAAAAATTTAATCACATGACATTATATATTCTATAAATATATATATATATTTGAAATAAAGTACTCATTGTAGGCACTAATGGTGGAACACCCATCTCAATCATTTGACGATTGTTCTCCACCATTTTTTTCATTTGTCTATCATCAATTGGCTTCATTTCTTTCTTTTGAAAACAAAAATGTAATTAATTAGAAAATGAAAACTAATGTGTAACCCAAAATACTAAATATATGAAGGAATAGGGGGATTCATAGGTAATTTAGCTATCAATTGTTTTAGAAGAGCATGAATGCATTTAATAAATCATACAAGTTGTAATGTTCACCAAGTTAGAAATATTGTTTGACTATGTTTCAATAAAGTTCAATTCCAAATTAGAAAATTAAATTCAAATAAAACTGCAAACAATAAACATTGAAAATTCACATAATGGTCAAGTTAACTATCAATTGTTTTATAAGAGATTTAATGGATTTATTAAATAAAAAAAGTTTTAATGTTCACAAAGATATAAATATTTTTTTAATATGTTTAAATACAGTTCAATTCCAAATTTGAAAATGCAATTCAAACAAAACAGCAACCAATAAACATTGAAAATTCACATAACGGTCAAGTAAGCTATCAATTGTTTTAGAAGATCATGAATGAATTTAATAAATCATACAAGTTGTAATGTTCACCAAGTTAGAAATATTGTTTGGCTATGTTTGAATATAGTTCAATTAAAATTAGAAAATTCAATTCAAATAAAACTGCAACCAATAAACATTGAAAATTCACATAATGGTTAAGTCAACTATCAATTGTTTTAGAAGAGCTTGAATGGATTTAATAAATCATAAAATTTGTAATGTTCACCATGTTAGAAGTATTGTTTGACTATGTTTGAATACAGTTCAATTCCAAATTAGAAAATGCAATTCAAATAAAACTGTAACCAATAAACATTGAAAATTCACATAACGGTCAAGTCAGCTAAAACATATTTGTGATCAATACTAAATCAATTTGACTATTAACAACCTTTAAAACCCAACTCGAGGTAATCCAAATGAATTGGGAACATGGATGAATGATTCTATATATTTTCAACCACAGCTTCTGGTTCACAATCAACTCTGACAATTGGGCTATTTGAGACATCAAAAGAAATAAATGGATTGGTTCTAATGGAACTAGGGAAAGTGTCAATTCCATCATCACCATCATCAAAAATATTTATTGGAATTACTTCAACTATGACACCAAATTCAGGTCGATGTTGGTCTTTGACATAAAAAACATGTTTCGCCATTGATGCCAACACATATGGTTCTTTGGTAGAAAGAGTGCGAGTCATATTAATTACTCGAAATCCAAAATCATCAATAAATTTTCCATGTCTCGTCATCTAATCAAACCAATGTCATTTCATCATTGTGACTCGTCCATGAGAGTAATAATCCAATATTATTATTTTCTCTTCAACTCCCTAATAACCCAAATTTTCAAATCGTGGTCTACTATCTGATGCACTGGCATAAAAATCTGTTGTGGCAGTAACCATAACACTATCATGTTGTTTTCTCATGTTATTTGAACGTTTAGTGACAATAAATTTGTACCCATTGATAACAATTGATTTACAGTCCCGAACCACGGTATTAGGACCAAAAGCCAAATCTCTTATTTCCTCAGAGACAGAGTCATCATAAAATCTCAATACATGCAATATAAATGACTATTAAACTTAATTAAATATTGATATATTTATTTTAAACATTAATTTTTTAATACCTTCAATTTTAACCAAGCAGAAAACTCTTTGCTATGAAATGTCTCTCTCCTTCTCAAAGATAAATAATGATGCTTCTTATTTATCATTGTTTTATGTTCCCTGTAGATATAAAATATGAATAGTTTAATAGATATATCTGTAAGATATACATAATCAATTTAGATACCTGATATAGTCCTCGAACAAATCACAGTTGAACAAAACTGTGCGATGTTCCATCTCCCGCTCTTCATGGCATAATGTCTTCAATGTATATGATCCAGGAATTCCTCCTGTTTAAGGAAGTGATAGAAATAAAGGTTCAATTTTTTCATACTGTTCTTCTTCATTTCTCATTGGTCTGTTCAATCTTGTAGTAAGATCAGACAAATACATCGAATAGAAATCCATACATTCTGTAGCAAAGTAACCGTTCATGATAGAACATTCGGGTTGATTTCTGTATCAGACATAAGAATTTAATGTGAACATATTTCTTTCAGTTGGATACATCCAACGAAAAGAAACAGGTCCTTTAAGAAGTATTTCAGTGGGAATATGGACAGTCAGATGTAGCATGCATGTGAAAAATGATGGAGGAAATATTTTCCCCAACTCACACAAAATTAATGGAGCATCTATCAAAAAATTTTGCAAGAAAGACTTAGAAAACTTCTTAGCACAAAGATCTCTAAACAAATGGCACAACCGAATAACATCCAACCATACATTATTGGAAAAAAGATGAAGGATTTCTATTTGAAGCAACTCATGTAGTAGAACGTGATAATCATGAGTCTTCAAATATTATAGCTTCAAATCTCTTCTGTTGACCCGTTTAGATATGTTTCTTGAATAGCCATAAGGAACACAAATAGTCTCTAATAATTCCAGAAATTTTTTTTCCATAGGTGTCATCACATAAGAAGCACATGGAAGTTTCCATTTATTTTCACTAATACGCACAGGATGCAATTCTGGTCTGATGCCCCAATCCACCAAGTCATACCGAGATCATAAATCATCTTTTATCTTCCCCTTGACATTTTGACGAACCGAAAGCACCATTTTGTATATATTCTTTTCAATATGCATTATGTCTAAGAAATGGGGTAACAAATTGGTTGACCAATAAGGAAAATCAAAAAATATTCTCCTCTTCCTCCAATTATAACAGGTTTTAGTGGAAACATTCTTCCTCGTTCCAGATTTCATTTGACCCTTCCCTAATGAAAAACTGAAAGCTTTCAATTCATTAAGCACGTCAGAAATAGACATATGCTAAGGTGGATCATCGGTCTCTATGGTATTATAAAATCATTGATGATTCATTCTATATGGATGATCCTTTGGCATGAATCGTCGATGCCCTATAAATGTGGAACTACAACGATTTTTTAGTCTTCTGGATCGTGTATTCTTCATACAAACTGGACATGACATTTTTCCCTTTGTGCTCCATCCGGACATCATTGCATAAGCCGAAAAATCACTGATCATCCACATAAGCGCAACACGCATCTGAAATATTTCGTTCGAACATGCATCGTATGTGCGCACACCCACATCCCAAAGAAGTTTTAACTCTTTTATTAAAGGCTGCATGTATACATCAATATCAATGTCAAGATTAGAAGGACCAGATATGAGTATACTCATGAAAGTCAAACGTTTTTTTCATACAAAACCATGGGGGAAGATAATAAATGTGTATAAAAACTGGCCATGTGCTGTGAGAAGTAAGCATCTGCCAAAATGGATTAAAACCGTCACAAGAAAGACCCAGCCTCACATTATGCACGTCACCTACAAAATCAATATGTCAGGCATCAAATCTCTTCCATGAAAATTCATCTGCAGGATGAACCAACTCATCATTAGTCTTCTTTCTCTTGGTATCATGTCATCACATTTTTATTTATATGTCATTAGACATAAAAATATTCTGGAGTCTGGGGATCAATTTAAAGTGCCACATTACTTTTTGTGGAATGCGAGATGGTGTTCCATCAGATTTTGACTTCCAGCAGGATGTGCCACATTTTATACAATCATTTCGTTCAGCGGTTTCCTCCCAGAATAAACCGAAATCTTTCAGGCAAGCATGAATTTTGTATCATGAAAATCCATGTTCCTCAACTAACTTCCATTCCATATAGTTGATTGAGGGAATATCTGCATCATCTGGAAATAAATCCTTCAAGAGGGTAAGAATGTAATCGATTGCTGTATTAGAAATCCCATACATAGTTTTCCCATGAAACAATCAGATTAAAAATTACATCTTTTTCATTTTATCGCATTGTCGATATACTAGAGTCGTGGGAGAATCATTCAGTTTTTTCACCATATCAATATCATCATTTTCACTAGATGGATTAGTTGTCCTCATATCGAAGTCTTCTTGAGTCAAAATCCTTTCTTTTTCATGATGAAGAATAAATAGAAACTGATCATCTAACAAATTCTCCATTCTAGTCCTTTAATTTCTATCATCACCAATTAGAGATTTCATTTTCTCCCCATTGTGATACGACACAATGTATTTTTCTTGAATATCATTTTTGGTTCTGTGGTAGATGACTTCTTCATGGCTCAACCAAGGTCTACCAACACAATTGGATCATGGGCAGTGTATGCGACCACTATCTGAAGAATTGTGAAAGGAAAAATCTATAAATCTCTCCAAATTGTTTTGAAAATCGCTTGAGATCTGATCGGTTTCATACATCCAACTTCTGTCCATTCTGTAAACACAATTTATATAAGTCATTTTTACATAAACAATTAAATAGGATTGAACTTTAATAGAAAATATATTTAAGTAAATGATAAATGAAGGAGTTTCTAGTTGAAGTAGTGAAATACTAAAAAAAATGTAAAGATATACTAATTAATTCAGTTATGTGTGCCTATATTTGAGGTGAGATGTGTTTTGTAATTTTTTCATTTATCACATACCAAGAAAACACCATAGACCTGATAAAACATTTTTCAAGATATTAAAAAGTGAAGGCTTTTCATGAAAGATGTAGAATGTGTAAATAGAGTATTTTAAATAAGTTATTGATTCTAAAAAATGGAAATATTGTGAAAAGTTAGTACATTTCATAACACCCAAACTAAAGTCCACAGAAAGTACCATATCACCACACTAAAAAGGAAAACCACCTACCCAACTACCCCAACCATGTCAATTACCTCAATGAGAGCTTCTATGTCTGTATTAGGAAAGAGGTCGAAGGAGTCTAACTTGGATGGGGGAGTTGCAGCCGATCAGATGGAAGAACTTAGGTTAGGGTTCACCTGCACGAGGGCATCTGGAAATCGAGGGAAATGTAGAGTTATTTGCTTCTATGTAATCGGGGGTGGGCTGTCTACGGGGCTGGAGGGGCTGTCCAGGGGTACGTGGTGTCCAGGGGGTAAGCGGGCTGTCCACGAGGGTGGCAGGTCTGTCTAGGGGGGGTGGCAGGTCTGTCTAGGGGAGAGGGGTTGTCGAGGGGGGTGGGCGGGCTATCCACGGGGGTGGGCGTGGGGGGGGGGTGCATTCCAGGGGTACAAGGTGTCTAGGGGTGGGTGTGTCCGGGGGTGGGGGGACTGTCTAGGGGGGGCGGGCTGTCCACAGGGACGGGGGGCTGTCCAGTGAGTATGGGGTGTCCAGGGGGTGGAAAGGATTTCCACGGGGGTGGTGGGGTTGTCCAGGGGTACAAGGTGTCCAGGGGGTGGGCGGACTATCCACGAGGGTGGCAGGGGTGTCCAGGGGGTAGGGGGTGTCTAGGGGGGTGGGCGATCTGTCCACAGGGGTGTGACTGAGAGCTATAAGATTTAATTGGGTTGTCATTCAAGTTATGAAAAACAAAATATGGGTGTTAAGGATTAGAATAGTGTTTTTTAATGAAAATCCAATTTGGTAGGATTAGTGATTTATAACATGATGGTATCAAGTTTACAATTGGGAAAATGTTGGGGTATTGGATTCTAAAAGGTTCCCACACCCTTCCAAGGATATATTATTTCTAGAAAAATGAGTTGTGGGTGATGGAATTCATCCTATATAGTTGATATCAATTTTAGATCATGTGGTTCCTTACTCATCAAGATGACTAGACAAGATCCAAAACCAAAGAGGCCTCAAAACTATCCAAATATCTAGAAGTGATGAATTCCCAGTGCTTATTGGTGAACTATGGAACTGATGACTTCCCACCTGCAAATTCCCCCCCTCCCCACCTCACCCCAACAGACTCCCCCTTCACAACCCCCTCCCATCCACCGACTGCACAACCCCCCCCCCCCACCTGAACCCACACTTGCACAACCCCCCCCACCCCCACCTGTACAACCCCCTCCCACCCACCCACCTGCACACCCCCCCACCTCACCCCCACCCCCACCTACAAAGCCCCCCTCCCCCCACCACCACCTGTACACCCCCCCCCCCACCTCACCCCAACAGACTCCCACCTGCCCAACCCACCCCACCCCAACCAGCACACTCCCCCCCACCTACTTGCACAACACCCCCCTCCACTTTCAACCTCCACTTGAACAGCACCCCCATCCCCCACCCCCACCTGCACAACCCACCCCCACCCCCACTTGTACAACCCCCACGTCACCACCCAAGACTCTGACCTGCCCAGTCCACCCCCCCCAACCTGCACACTCCCCTCGCCCCACCCACTAGCACAACAACCCCCTCTACTTTCACCCCCACCTGCACAACCCACCCCCCCCCCCACCCCCACCTACACAACCCACCCCTACCCCACCTGTACAACCCCCCTCCTAAACACCCCACTAGCACACCCCCTCCTCCCACCTAAACACCCCACCAACACACCCCCTCCCCTAACCTCCTGCACCCCCAGCACATCCCACCCGAACAAAAACATAAAACAAAAATTGAACAAAAAATTGATTCACACATGACACCAGAACAAAAACAGAAAACAAATAATAAATCGAATTGAAATTGTTTGGTATACTGTACTGCACAAACATTAGGTTTAAGCCAAATCAAAACTGAAAAGAAAAAAATTAGATCCAAAACATTAAACATAACGTACTACTTACAGATTTGAAGTGTGGAACAAAATAACCTTTTGATTGAGTATAGATCAGGTGGAATGATTTTCCACACGAGAGAGATCTTAGGTTTCAATTTTAGCAGTTCTATTGAATGGATGGGATCTCGGGTTCGCTGGGATTTTAGGAGAAAACATTCCCAATAGTTTTTTAAAACCGTTTGTAATGGTGAGCTTTACCAATGGTTTACACAAACCGCTAGGAAAGCCTTCCTAAGTAATGGGCTTTACCAACTGTTTTGTAAAACTGTTTGTAAAGGGAGAAAACATTTTAGATTTACCAACGGTTTCTTCAAACTGTTGGGAAATACTTGTTTTATACATCTATGCCAACGGTTCAGCAGAACTGATGGAAAACAAGTGTTGGGAAAACACAACTTCCCAGTAGTGAAAATAAAGTTATTAAAAGACCACATAATTGTGTCGAATTATTATTGGACAATGAATTTTAAACCCCATTATATCATATATTTTATGGCCTCAAAAACATTGAAACCATTTTATATATAATTAATTTATTTTAATTATTATTTTATGAAATTAAAAAAGAAAATCTCACATCAGTTAATAATGTGTACATCCTCCCCATAATTAAATAATTATAAGCATTATTGATTGATTAAATCCTCATTAATGATACATTTAGCTCCATTAAATATATTATATATGTTCTGGTCCTCCCAAATGACCAGACATACTGCTCTTAAGATGATATCTCAATCAGTTGTTTTAAAGATGAGGTAATGGGATTAAATGAGAAATTTAATTTTAATTCTTCTTTTACCTCTTTTAAATATTTTATATTATAAATTAAATTTTAACATAATTACAATAAATATAAATACATTTTATTATTATTTTGAAATATAATTATCAACCATCTTTTTCATTTGTTGTTAAGTGAATGTATCACTTTTGTGTAAGTATGACCGGTTGTCTTCACGTAGTGATACAAATAATTATCCATATATATATTTCATTGATGATAATTATGTTGGATCTAGAGATTAAATGTTTTATTTTTGACTTATTTATTTCCCTCATCAATGATAAATTATTGTTTACCTTCTAACCATCCAAACCTTTGGAAAATGATAACGTCACATATAAATACACATGGACTACTACCTCTATGAAGAGATGGGATTACCTTTCTATTTATATATTTCAATGTATGGAAATAAAGATATATTTATGATGTTTTTATGAAATATATTATATTATATTAATATTTTCATGGTTAATATTTATTAACCATTCTTTCATTATATCCATTGTTAAATGAAAAAAAATCATTCATATATATGGATTACCATCTCCAATGGTCTCATTCATTTTTTTATCTATACCCTTTTTAGATGATATTAAATATGTATTTCATGAATATATATTTTATTTATATAATAAATAATAATTTTTGGTAGTGTAACCATGATGATATTATAAGGATAACAACCATCAAACAAAAACAAGAATGGAAATAACAAGTTTTCACCTCAAAAATCCATTTAATCAATCAATTTTTAATAAAATGATCATTAAAAATTACAAGACAAATAATAAATAATAACTTATACATGAATATAGTTATAAGAATGATTTTTTTAATTCATATTTTTTTACCGGATTTCGAATGCATACAAAATAGGACAGCACATGAGGTAGGGTATTTTAGTCTCACATTTTTTCCAAGTGTTGCATGACATATTCATCATATGATTATTTTTCATGCAGTTTATAATTCATATAAAATAATTTTATGATGTATATAATTTAAATTTTAGGTATTTCTGTATCCAAATAAGGTTCTGTTTTCTGTTAGGTTTTTATTCTAATTTCACTAATGTGGTAAGTGATTTAAGTGTTAATCTATTTTTATTCCAGATCATTTTTCCTTGAATTTAAATTAGGTGAAATTATATAACAAATTACAAATAATAAATTTATTTTTATTATCCACTACTATTTATAATGAATATATTATTTTCTTGTATTTTCTTATTTTATTGTACTCAAGATGATGAATGAATCTTTTTTAATACAATTGATTTTATTTTTCAATTTGGTAAAAATACATTTATCATCAACATCCATGATTCATAGAAATGTTTCATACAATATTCAATGATATTTTAATGTTTTACATTTTTTTAAAGTGTTTGAAATAAATATTATTGTACTTTTCAATATTTGAATTGTTTTTTACAAATACGCGATTTGAATGAGTTCTTATAATGTAATTTTCATGAAAGCATTTCCCACTAACATGACCACAAAATATTTTATTTCATAAATTATAATCTTAATAGTTTATTTTAAATCGAATTTTTGACATAATATTTTTCAAATTTTTAGATGTAAAAAATTATTTCAATTTGAAAAGTGTATTTTTCACAAGAAATATTTATTGTGATCCTTTAGAGTACCTTTCATATAATATTACATCCATTTTATATTATTATCCTATACATGGAATATGATCCAATGATATAAAGATTATTAATTATCAACATGTCTTATGATTATGATTATGAGATTTTTATTGAATCATTTTATTTTATTGGGTTACTATGTTATAATCTAGTAGAATTGATATGAATGGATTATGATAATTTGATTTGTTTTTTAGTTAAATACCACAAATACAGTTCCTAACGAGTAAAAAATAAGTTGGAAAATAGTTTTTCTCTAAATATTTTTTCATGTTCATACTTCATTTATGGACCCGGTTTTCCTATCAACATGATTATTTATAATCATAAATATTATTTTCATAAGTTTTTTTGGACACGGTGTTCATTTCCATTTGATTACATATGGACCATGTTTTATGTCCATATATTTATCTGAGGGATTAATTTCATGTCCTTTACATAATTACTAATCTTATTTTTTTTAAAGTAAAAAATGTTATAAGATTATGTATTTGCCTCATTACCATGTCTATTGTTTTCCCCTATGACTCATTTTATTTTATTCCATTATGATACATGTCTGATTCAAAACCAAGATTTATTCCACAAAATATGTTTTTTAATCAATGATATGTTGGGTTTGAATTTAAATATCCATTATCGAATTCCAATAACATAATGATCATGTTGTTCTTAAGTTATCATTGATATATCCATTTTTTACCCATATGGAGATTTTGAGGTCACCAATTGTTATATTTCTATTCCCTAGGTTATGAAGAAATTATTTATGTATTCTTTTTATATGAATAATTCTATATTTGGTGATCATTATTGGAGATTTGGAATATCTTTCATGAATATTATGATTACATATCAGGTCTCCAAATTCACTAATCTTGTACGGTTATGGAATGAATCATAATGTAATGGGTTCAGTATTAATCAAAAAATGTAATATTTATTTATGAAAAGTATATGTTTCTATATACATTAAGGAAGTCAAGGTTATTGGTAGTGTCAAAACATGTCAAAGAATTAGGGGCCTTAATGGAATAACTACTAAGAATCTAATTGAATAGATGGATTAAAGATCATTATCTAATCCATAGACAGTCATGTTTAGTCACCCACTAAATCCAACTCTTATCATCCTATGTTATATTCAAAAAGGACTAACTCAGCTCAAGGTCCATTAATAGGGAAAATAAGGCACATCCATCATAGGTTATATCACACCATATTCACAATGATTCCATCTTTCTATATATCCTTTTAGTCTATAGATCATCTATTAGTGGAAAATGTTTCAAGGTGATTCACTATGATCATAATGGACCATGAACCGTATCTGTTTTTTATATAGGTATCAAACTAATTTAATATTTTTATTTAAATTAATCTATTTAAATTAAATTAAAAATAATTTTAAAAATAATTCAAACTCCATGAGTAAAAGGACACATGAAAAAACAAATATATATATATATATATATACATCATAAAATATTCCTTCATTATTGTACGATGGTCAACTACGTATTATGATTCTTTTCAATATTAATAATACAACACAACTACTCTTATTCACACATACCCAAAAACAGATCAACCATTACTCGTCCACATGAGACTCTAAGTCACACTGAATTATACTATATATAGATAATTATAATAATTTATAATTTTTTAATATTATTAAAATAATTAATGATCTAATTGAAATATGGTAATCACAAGAATTTTATCATAAGATCATGACCCACCAGAGTCATGAACAATAGGCCAATTAAGTTCCACAACATACCCTCGCATCAAACCAATCAAATTTTATAACATATCTCACCAAATACAAAATAATTTCATTTTAATATTCAATGAAAACCTTTATTATATAGCTAGAGTGAGATAAAATTTATCATTCAAAAATAAAACAACCATGATATTGTCTTAGGACATCCTCTTAAAGGGAAATGAAAAGTAACCATCATCGTAGGACTATTCCACTATAATGTTGTGGAATTATTATTTATACCAAATCTGGGATAAAGATATAATTCAATATATATTGTAGGAGAATGTCATTGATGAGAATATAAGGGGATTCATACCTTAAAAAAAATTTATACAAAACACCAAAATCTGATGGGGTTTTTATGTGTAAAGGTGGTTTTTTCACCTAAACATGAGAGAAAAATTAAATGAAGAAGAGGGGATCAACCCTTCAAATTTATAGGGTAAAAATTTTCATTTTCCCACATTAAGGAACAAAAACTATCTCAAGTTATTCCATTTCCTATATAGTGTTCCCATTAGGGATGCAAAGCCTCTTACTAGCCATATATCCAACCGATGGCTACACCACTTCTAGTTATTGGATACAGATAAGAGCCACCAAAAAACCTAGAAACCACATGATTCCTCTTACACCATCCCATTACCTCTTCCATACATTCATGTGTCAAAACATGTATCAGAACATTTTTTATATGTCTCAAAAACAATGAATTAAATTCCATGCTCTAGTTAAAAATTTATCTCATCAACTAATTCATAATTAACATTTCATTTCGAATTACCAAAACATATATTCTTATGATTTTTAAAAACTCACCTCCAAAAAAATAATAACCTCTAGATTTAATAGTGGAAAAAATCCCCATATCTTAGAATATATAATTCATTGATTTGTTTTCAAACAGCCATCATCTACTATTAGTTTCTTTATTTTCCATTAATGTGCACCCCAATATAAAGTTCTCAATTTTATGAAACACATTCCAATTTTAATGTTCATAATGAAAACCACAATACATTTCTCTATTACACATTTATATCCTACCATAACCTCATTTAATTTTATATTTGATCACCATACTTTTGGTTCTCATTTTCATATTATTTACCTGAACAGAGCCTATTATGATGACGTGGTACAACCGTCAATTGAATTCTTCACCAAGGAATAGTATATGTATTATAATAAATGAGTATATAATTTTTGAATCATTTCTCACCCTATGTCCACGAGAAAATATTTGAATGTGATAATCCATTATCAGTTCCAAATTATAATTTAAAGAGAATGTTAATCCCTCATAAAGCCATAACTAAAGAACACTGAATTCCAGTATCTAACTTTTCTAAAAAATTCATGGTCCCTTATATATATAATCAATCCATTTATCAAATTATTTTTCCATAAATCCCAAAGGACACCTAGTAGTTTTTCTGAATCATTAAAACATTCTATACATATTATTTTGTGTGATTCTATGGTTTAACCCTCTAGTGACAAATTATACCATTATTACTGTATTTTTACCTACTAAATCTCAATAATACTGTTTCGAATTACCCATTACCTATTTATATTTCTCAGAAATGACATGATTTTATATACCATTTCACCTTCAAAATTCTTCTACAAATCATGTTGAATTTTATCAATTTTTTCTCTAGTCTCATCCACAATAATTTTTTCATATTAAAATAGTCCCATCATTATACCATGACCCCACTCTCACAAGATTTAAGTAACTCATGGGGTATTTTATTCTCCCCCCATAAGAGTTACTTCATCATCCCTCTCTGAAAATGAACTACCAACCATAAATTCCAACATGTTATCAATGGATTAATTTCACAACATGGTATATCCAAAAACATCATATCTGGTATATGAAATGATACAAGAATTTCCACCCATACACTAAAAATTTAAATAACATTATTCAAACCTACTTATAGTACTTTAATTATAATGTTCGGTAACTTCAAAAAATAATGATTCACAACCATCTATATGGGTTACCATACTCATCTCTTAGACTACCATCATAGTATGATAGATCACTCAAATGTGTTATTCCTCCCTATATATTCTCCTTAAACTACTAGACTGATAGGACCATTGGAAATCCACTTAGCCCAATTGTGCATTGGCCAACACTCGACCATCACCAATTCAAATTACTAACCATGTTACATGAAAAAATAGTATGGGTGATCTCAATATTATTGATATAAAATGGGAGAACACCCACATACGTACTATTCGTAAAATGACTTTTAAAATTGTGTGTATTGAACTAATATTTCTATGTTCTAACTCCAAAACACAAACCCTTCTCCCTTTGATTGGAAGTCACATCAATCTTGTAGAACACTTTGGACTCCAAAAAATTAATTACATCATTTATTCAATAGATTATATAATGATCTATAGTATGATGAGATAAATTTTTTATACTATATGAATCTATAAATACCCTATGGCATGTTATTATCATCCACATGTTTATCCCCCACTTGAAGCAATCTATGCAAGGAGTATCTATACAAGTTCTCCCAACATACTAAACACAAAAATAAAAAAAGGTAGAATCACCCAAATAGTCATTTCCTTCAAATCCATTAGCAATAACATTACACTGAAAGTGCCACACATCTTAATGTATTATTACCATACATGGAAATTATTTTAACCTCAATTCATCATCAGGACCACCCAATAACCCATATATCCCCATTTCATTACTTATACGAACACCAGGAAACCGCCTATTCATTTCTATTTATAGGTAACTCCAAAGAACATGGAAAATCCTATAATGGGCTACAATTAGAAATATAAGTAACTAGATAACCATTTTATATATAGAGGCCATGGATCTATAGGTCTCCCACCTAACCCAAAATTTAGGTCTTAGCTATATGTCACAACCCAATGTATACCATATTAAACAACATCCATCATGATAGAAACCCAATATCTAGATACCATATATTTCCTAGGGTTCACTGTCCAACTCATCAACCCATTAGTATCTGAAAATCATTTAGAATCATCCTAAATTATTATTCCCTCAATATTCACAGCCTCCTTAGTTGTGAACCCTACAAGTAATTATTCTATCCCAGATGATCTGCTTCTAGAGAATCCTAATGCATGACTTCATTATGGAGAATTTTATTACCTGAAAATTTAGAAAACACCATTTTGGGTTTAATAAAACATTAAATAACATACCCATGAAGAATATAAACATCAAGTGGTTTCCCATTAAGGTATAAAATGCCTAAATTGACCTATATGTGTCACTCATTGACCCATACACCTAAGGATGCATTAATTATCTTCATGAGTTTCTCATCGTAAATCTATATGACATTACAATATATGAAAAAGATATAAACATGTTATCACAATTGAGTAGAAATAAACCATGTACGTTTATTGGAAAATTCTATATGAGTTATTATTGACACATTAAAAAACTGATCCCCTCTTCAATGATTCAGTCAAATATGTTGGGGAACACGCCATGTTGACCCGGTATACCTAATCATGATGCTTGAGATGCCTTATTCTACTATAGATTATGATAAAAATCATATAAATTTCTTATTACAAATTGATTATAACGAAATCCCAATCAAATCACAAATATCAGAATGCCATGTTAGTTGGGTGATATAAAAATCATATAAAACTATAACAAGTCATTTCATGAATAGAAATCATATAACTACTTAACTTTAAATCCAACTAGAATAGGTGTTCATGATGATCTATATCTATATCAATCAAAGGCTTTGACATATTCCTATATTCATTTGATAATATGTTCCAATAGTAAAAAAATTATGAAATCACTTCGTAACATCGTGGTTCGAAGGCCAGTTGACTGTTAACCATTATAGTTCTTCAGATGACCTCATGTGTGACACCCTATATGCCTAAAGCTATTGACTAGTAGTTTGAATATATGGATATGCCAAAAAGATACTGTGCCCACTATATCATATTTTGAAATAAAAAAATAAATCATCAGGAATCATACAACACACATACCCAATGTAGTATGTTATCAATTTAAACAATCAAATAATAATAATATGTAACCAAGACATACATTAGGATGTACAATCATTATATCACACTAGGATAAACACACCTAAAAAAGATACAAAAACTACTATAAAACACTAAATATATAGCATTAAACTTCATGAGTTCTAGTGAAAAGTGACGATAATTGAAGACTTTATCGATGGTTTTTTTATAGCACTTTTAAAGGGAAGCCTTTATCATGACATTTTTCTAGCGATGATAATGTAATGATCAAGCACACAAGTCCCATATTGAAATATTGGATGCTCAAATACTTATTTATATGTAATTACACCACCTCCCTACATTATATGCCCCTATGGTGATGAGATCCCTCGCACACTCCAGACACGTTCAAATAAACCTCAACCTATGTAATCCCTATCCCACTTTATTTTTCCCTCAACCAGCTCGCACACACACTTTTTTCATGGAAAACTCAAACCTCCTACCCCCAAAACAATTTCTATACACAAACCCTCTGACCATACCAAGTGGTCCTTGTCCCCTTTTTTATATATACAAATAAATAAATAAAGGTATTAAAAATATTAAATAATTTATTAATTAAATAATTTTTTATTAACATGATTTGTATATAATTAATATAAATTTTAATAAATTTTATATATTAAATATTGATATATGATTTTAATAAGTTGTAATAATTAAAGAATAATAATAATGGGTATATAAACAGAATCATAATTTTTTTATTAATTGAATAAATATTTAAAAAATCATTATATATAATGTATATATTTATAAATAATAAATATCATAAAATAGTATATATATAATAAAGATATTTAAAATAAATAATTTTTTATAAAAATAGAAAAATTATGAAATTATGAAATTACATAATTATTAATAAAAATGAATAAAATGAATATATATATATATATATATTAATTTTGAAAAATTAATAGATAAAATATATTTAATATAAATATAAGAAATTAATTCAATGTAATAATAAATAATGCGTTAATGACATGTTCATTAGTTTTTATTTTTTTGCATAATTATTCATTAATATATTTTTTATATTTTAAATTTAGAAATGTATTCATATATATATATACATATCAATATATATATATATATAATTATTTCATAAAATTTGATTCTTACAATACTAACTATTTATCTGTACATTAAATATGAGATATATTTGATAAATAATTATTTATACATTTAAATTAATATTAATTAAAAATATGCAATATTTATATAAATTAAAGTTTATTTAGTTAAATGATGTTTTATTTTTCAATTTATCATATATTGAACGTGTGTTACATTGATCTGACACATTCATATACATAATTAATGTAATTTTGTATAAAATAATCACACAAAAAATGTTTTTATAATTTATTTGAATTTAGTATCTATTTTAGAATTATATTTATAAATATATTATGATTCTAATTGGTAAATTTTATCACATATAGTATCTTTATTCAATATATACTACTTCATACTATATAATTTTTTTTATTATTATTTTTTTTAATTTTATTTATTCATTAATAATTTTAAATTTTTAATAAATTTTTAATTTATTCATTATCAATTTTTTATTTTTTAAATGATTATAATTTTACCTATTTTTAAAATTTATTACCACATGTTTATTTAAAGACATTTAAATTTCTAAACATAATTATAATTTATATAATTAATCTGTATTCATTGCCAATTTAATAAAATAAATAATCATTTTTTATTTTTTTAATATATATATATATATATTATTTAAACATTATTAATTTTTAATATGTATTTATTCTTATATTTATTTAACTCAATAAAATATACCACGTATAATATAATGGAATTTTTAAATTTAAAGCCATGTAAAATTCTATGGGTATTTATAGACATTTATAACACACACATAAATAATTACATTATTAATGAAATCTTATACTAAAACGAATTCAACAAATATTTATTTAATTGATTAAAAATTTAAAATTCATTTTAAATCTTAATTTAGTAATATACTATCTTTAATATGTTATGATTCTAATTTAAAATCATTTTTATTTAATTTTAATATTATTATTGTTCATATGATATATTCATTTTTATTGTTTTTAATTTTTTTGATATTTATTCAATTTATAGTATTTTTTATACATATTTATTACATATGATTTAATATTGTCATTTTTTATTAATAATATTTTGTATTTATATCTTTAAATTTTTAATATATTTTTATTAAAAAATCTTATACATTTTGCGTAAAAATTTTAATGTATACATAATTTTAAGGATTCATGTTCACTAATTTTTAATATTCATGGATTTTTTATTTTATATTTTTCAATAATGTTAAAAAAATATGTAGGTAAATATTAATAAATAAATATATTTATAAATTTTATATTTATATATATATATATATATATATTTATTATATATATAATTATATAAATAATATCATTGATATAGATATATTTATTATAAATAAATAATAAAAAAATATATTTAAATAAATACTAATTTATAAATGTATATTTTCTATTTTAAAAAATTTATTTAATTATAATTATTAAAAATAAATATATAATTTTTTTCTAAAAAGAACATATATATTAATATATAAATAATTATATTTTTAAAATAAATATAATAATAAAATAAAGTAATTTATAAAATGAATTTATTAAAAATTTATATACATATACATATATATTTATAAAATGTATATAATTATAAAAATATTTATTAAAATATAAATACATTTATTAAAACATTCAAAAATGTAAAAATATATTTAATTATAATTATAATTAATAATCGTAATCTAGCCATCTTTTCCACTGATGATGTTATATCATTATCAGCACTGAATAATTAGTAATGACAAATAATGACTCTATTAATGTTTATTATTTTAGTTATGACGAAACTCTATTTTTGGAGTTCTTTTTTTTGAAGCCTTAAGAAAATCCTCTCTCATATTCTAAAAAGAACTCAAACCAAACTTATTTCCATTCTTTTATTCCTACTCTTGCAGAATCCCATTTCAAAGATTACTCATCCTCGACTTTCTATCAGATGAATCAAGCCTTAAATATTACAAATTTTTTTCCTCACATGTCGTTGAATTCTTGTTTAGTTTCAATAGTGTTTCATCACGTATTGATATTCTAGCTTGATAGTCTCATGGTTCAATGTTTGGGAGATATTTCAATGATGTCCCTAAAATTATTAGTCTATGTCTAATAGTTCTTTGTTCATAGGTCTCCAAATTTTTTATTTTACCATAACATGGATTGCATAGGACCTTCTTAGTTTTTGATGTCATGTTTTGGTTTTTGTGTTTCCTACCCTCTCCACAACCATAGTTTTCTTCCTAGTTTTTGTGTCATCCCATTATGAGAGCTCTCTTATACTACACGGTACAGGTTTCTTCCCACTTCACCACTACCAATGATTACTATTAGGGAGTGTGTCTGGTAAAAAATGGTGGAAGAGAATTTCACTTATGGGCATCAAAAGGTTGGAATATAATTTAAAAAAATATTTCACATAATGAATCTTGGACTACAATTAACTATGGTTTTTACTACTATGTACTGACACTTCATGTATAATATATGTTAATTTATTTAGTAAACTTTTATTATTATTTTCATTTTCTAAAAATATCTGACAAAAATACAATGTGTTCAATATAATTGATTGAATCATCAATAAATTAATGTCCTTCACTGTAATGAAAATATCAACATTATAAATTTCTTAAATGGTTGATTAATGTTTGAATGGAAATGAATATTTTATATTAATATAAATGGTTTAGTTCTTACAAATGTAAATATTGATAACATTACAACATGATGATATATGTGATATATGTTAAGGACTCCAAATAATATATATATAGAAATAAAAAATATTCAATCCTTATATGAAGATATAGACTGTGATAAATATATTGAAGCTACCATAAATATGAGTATATTTTTATAACATAAATGGTGATTAGGATGAAAAATTAGGCCTTTCATTAAATTTTTATACAGAATGATGGTATGATTTAATTATCAATACTTATTTTTTCAAAATCTGAAGATAAATCAAAATTAATATCATTTCATTAAATATTTATTTTGGTCTCATTTCAAAATAGAAATTATATTTATATAATATTTTTATTTAAAAATATTTATTTTATATATCATGTTATAATTTCATGTGAATTTTTAACATATTTTAATGATGATATTACTTTTTTTGGCACATTTATTAGAATATACTATTTCTTAAGGGATTTGAGAAACATTTATTGATTTCTATTTTTCATTTTAATTATTTTAAGTTTTTGATTAATTAATATATATATATTTAATATATATATATATATATATAATTAATTATTTCCATGTATTGTGAGATAAAAATGTGTTACTTTTTCTAATAAATGAAAACTAAATGTTTTGTTAAATGATTCTTATTATGATTTGTATGGTTTTAACGGATGATCTGAAGTTGGTTTTTTCTTAGGATAAATTGTAAATTGTATTTTTAATGTGAGTAAAAGTGATTATTATTCAATAAAGTCTCATTTTCATATATAAACCAGATTATTCTCTTCATATGTACATAAATTCTTATGTATTTGGGAAATATTAATGAAGTTTTAAGGGATTATTATTAAAATTATATGTTTAATTTATTTTCTAGAATGGTCTATTAAGAAAAAAAACTCATTAATAATTTTGAAGAGGAAAAATTCATTGTATCATTTTGAGATAATAAATACAGATGGTTTTCACTATTAGTTGTGGGGGATATCTTATAGAAATTTTTTCCACTCTTAGACATGGAATCTGAATTTTTTATGTTATTAACAATGTTAAATCCAAGATAAATAAATTGTGTCAATTTTTTTAATGGAATATATTTTTTAAGGGAATTGAATAAAAGATTCTGATATTGTGTGATATATGGAATATTCCAATGTCTAATAATATAATTATTTTTCAAATATCATTTCATTAGTTTTTATATTAAATGTATAATATTTTGTACTTCAATAATTCAAGGCCAAGAATAATATATATATAAATATAGTGACATTTAATCAAATTTCACTTTGATCATTAATAGAAATTTCATCCACCATTTTCATGAAATTTCAATCTCCTTGAACCTCTATAAAAATTTTGTTCTTAAATGACCTTTTATGATATATGAAATAGAAATAAAAAAAATTAAATCTATGTTGAAAATTAATAACAACAAATAACAATAATTTCAAGGAGAATTATTCAATCCAAAATTGAATAAATATTATTTTAAAAAACATTTATGAGGGTTGATTATTTTATTTATGTCATTAAGTGGTTCATTTGAATAAAAATTCATTTTATTAAATTTTTTAATAAGATATATTTTAAAAATAAATGACCAAATGATTTGAATGCCATTGATTACGGATTTAAATTGTATTAGAAAACTGTAAACGAGAATAAAAGAGAGCGGAATAATTTATTACCAATGTTGATAGATATAATTTTAATTATGTAATATTTAATAGAAGGAATTATCACCTTTTTTTATACTCTTTTGTGTTCCACATTATTCTACAATTTCAATTTCTTACAACTTTTTATATATCATCGAAATAATCATACTTGGAATTTACTCACTAATATGTGATAATGAATTTAAAATTATAAATCTAATATAGATACACTCTGAAAATCAATTAAAACCCACCTTTCCCACCACACACTATGTGATTAAATGAATAAACATCAACTCCACCCTATTTTTGGACTCCTACCTAGAAAGGTTACAAATCCCATCCAATGATTAACAACTTTTTCCCACACAAATTCTAATTGAGAACCTATACAAATAACCAAATGATTACACTAGGTTATTTTTTCATATCACACTTGAGTGAAATTATAACTTTTCCGGAATCATCACTGATAATATTCATATTCTGGTTTCCACTAATTAGAAATATTTTTAACTTTTATTTTGATTATGAATATATTATGTCTCTATGTATATATATTTATATATTTGTAAAACAAATTAATATTTCATGAACATAATATTTTAAATATTAATAAAAAATTGATGCAAAATAATTTATTGAAAAATTCAATTGAAGAGTGAGTAAAATATTTTATCATATTTGAAATAGAGCATGAATACGTCCCTTCTAAAATCCTTTGTTTGTAATTATATCATTGTTATTCAATTAAATTTTTTCGTGATGAGTGAGAAGAACATTTGATTTGTCACAGAATATGTAATATCCCTAGAGTTCGGTTAAGAAATAGGGAGAAATAGTGAATGCACTCCAATTGGGGTGATAATTTGGTTTATGGATCATTTAATATTAATAGTAGTGTAAATGATAATGGATATCTTTTGAAAAAAAAAGAACACGAAAATCGAAGATGAACTTTTTCTTTTATAATATTTTTTGAGTAGATAAATTGTTTTTCTAGGATACCATTTTATTTGTGTAGTACTAAATGCACAACATATTCAACTATATGGAAGTTATATAATTTAAAAGCTAAAAGTATATGGGGACACACCATCTTTTCATAACTACATGTTCTCCCAAATGATATGCTACCTGAAATAAATGAAAATCTATTTCAAACATATAATTCTAAATAAAACATATGTTTAAGGGTTATAAACTCTGAAAAATATTTATTTTAAAAATTATTTCATATTGTTTCGTAATAACTATGAATTTATCATAAAATACTCTATGTGTTATGCAGTTTAATATAATAAATATGAATTAAATCATTGAAATTTTTTATGGTGCATTGATATCAATAAATAATTTATAATACTATATAAATGTATAGAAAGGGAGAGAAATTTCATATTTAATATAGATGCAATATTTAAATTTTGGAAACTATGGGATCTATAAGACTCTCATTAGTAAGAGAGAATTAATTACGAGTATCGTAAATGTGGAATTGAGCTACTAAAACTTTTTCATTTGTTATATAGTTAAAGAATAAATATATTCTATCTATATAGTATTAATGACAGTAGATATCATCCCATGTTTTAAATTATAAATTTCTACCATGGTTATTCATGATACAAAAATACATTATGTTATCTCTTCTTATATCTTGTGGTAATACTTCTGAGGATATAGATGCCTATTTGGATCCATTGATTAATGATATGATAAAGATGTGGGATATTGGTGTTACATTTTATTATTCCCATATAATTTAAGAATTAAAAATGTGGTCCACCTTGTATGAGAATATTAATGAAATTGAATTCTATTGAAATTTGTTAGGATGTATAATTAAAAGATTTCCATAGTGTCTTGTTTTTGATCAATTGACACCATTAGATCAGTTGAAATATTCATTGAAGACTATTTTTTAGGACAAAATAATTATTTACCTAGAAAATATAAATACATATCCTAGATAACATCATTATTTGGTAATAATGAAAATGGTACAACACCATCTCCAGTAATAGGTGATCAACTGTTCAATAATGTAAAATATATTGCGGAAATTTTTGGTAAAAAAAGATTCAAAACAACTATTCAAATTTTTCTTGCAAAAAGAGTTCAATTTTCATTAAATTACTATATCAGAATTATTTTTATGTTAGTAATTTTCATGATATCATGATTATAGAAAAATTATAAGGAGATAGCATAGCTGGGAAATTTAAAAAAGTTTCATGATAAAAAAAGATGTATTCAAGTCTAGGGATGAAATGATTTTTATCTGGATATGAAAATATTTGGAACATGTGAAGGGAATATGGAAGAAATTTTTTCCTCCATCATTAAATTCTATATCAATAGAATAAAAATTTAAAAAAAATTATTTTTATTAATGGTGTAATCGTTTCATTTCGGTATTCTTAAATTATCATGAATGTTGTGACAATTTATAATTTCATGTTATAAAGGACAAAATCAAATGAATTTCATGATAAGATCTACAAATTGATGTGAGTCTCTATATGTTGAATTCATCCTAAAAATGTATTACACACATTATCTATTATAAGAATCATTTTCAAAGACATATTAAGTAAATATATTGACATTGAATAGTTTCCAAACCTGAAGAAAAATTCTTGTTCTCATGATAAAAATAATTTCGATCACCCTATGAATGGTTCATCAATGATTAAAATAATTTAAATTAAATTTCTTACTACTCATATAAGAAATGGTTTTCGTGAGGATTGACATTTTTTAGCATCCATTCTTCCACAATATTTTTTTCTACACATGATAAAAATTCATAGTTTACATGAAAAATCTACCAATCTTGTGGTAGAATGGTTTGTTTATTCTAAAACCGTGTAATTAGTAGGGAATGAAATTAAAGATGATGAAAAAACAATAAAATTGAAATATCAATTTGTTGAATAAAATTATCAAGAATAATGTAAGGGTAAAAAATTTGTGGTTATATTGAATTAGCATGGCTAACATGATGTCCTACGAAAGATAATGATCATTAATTTTTATGGGACTACAATGATGATGAATGTGCTAATTGATATTGATTTTAATCTCCATGTCTATCATGTAATGACAGAAACCCTTTATAAATATATAATTTTTGTTATGTGGTATAATTTTTTTTATTTTACCAAAAAATTATATAATGAAATGTTTATTTCATTTTTCAAAACACCTTACAGATTTCATTTATTTTAGATGTTTTCTATATGAAATATATTTTAGTTTCCTATAGAATGTACCATGGTGGTTTGTCAACACCTATTACAAATATTTGAATTAGGAATGCTGATGGGAATGTAAATCCCCTCAGACCTATTACATATGAACACAATAATAAAAAGGAAATATGGATGGATTTCATCAAATGTCCTGATTTGAAAACATTTCAGGTCTATTTTAGATGATAATATATTATTTGAAAATATTTATTTCATCTAATTTAATTCAATATTATTAATTTATGAAACATTAATAGTGTTATTGAAATAATCAATGTTCATGAAAACCAAATACATCTTTCATAAAATAGGGATGGGGTGCGCTGAACTATATAATAAATTGAAATTTGTTTAATATATTTTATTGATTATTTCTATAATATGAAATAACATATGTTACATTGTTCATATGAATATTGATGAATCAATATACAAATACACTTTCATCCTACGTCATGTGATATGGATGGAGTCCCGTATAAATAAAGAGGATAAAATAGTAAACGAACACACGAAAATATTATGACAAACATGTGTATGTATGAAATAATATAAATTCATTATTATTTATAATGGTATTACATATAAATATCTATCAATGTTCATATATTTATTATATGGTTTAGATATTAGAATTGGTAGCCACTGTATTGGAATAAAAACTACATGTACTTGCATTAGAGTAGTCAAAATTATATGATTTTATAGAGGTGTATGTTTTGGATTGTCTCCTCATACTATTTTTTTATGAGAAACATCTATCATATAAGAATTAGAAGAATAAATTATTCCTAGTGAAAATAAATTCTTTTTAACCTATTATTTTCATATCTAGTTTGGATGACTAATATAAGATAAATTATGAATATGAACATATAGTGTATAAAAGACAATAACATGAACAATAAAAAGTCCCTACATGCTTTGAGGCTAATCATTATCATCAACCTCATACGTTACCCAGGTAATTAAATTTTTTCATTACCATTTATATATAATTTTATTCAAAAAACATAAAATAACATTATATTACATTAATTATTAATGGTAAATATTGATTTTATTTTAATATATCCACAACCAAACAGGTTCTCGTTGCAATGGGTATGGTGTATATAATCACAAGAGATGGACTACGCAATTGAAAACTCTCAAAATGTAACATGAGAGTGGGGATTGAAGTGTCTCAAGAGCTCAGCACCGAGCATCCTTTTCTATTTGAATATCCCGATAATAAAACGATCAAGGATTCTATTGGAACATTCATATCATTTCCATAAAATCATATAAAGATACGTTATGTTTCCCAATCACATACTTTTTCATATGAAATCCCTGTTAAGTTTATGAAAAATAGTTTTATATGTGGTATTGTACTTTAGATGGGAAAATATGGGAAATCAAATGGTAGGATAAAAATTGGTTGTAAATCAATGGTGAAGAAATAGAAAATTTAGAGAGTACATATTCCCCCAATAGTTCAATTTTATCATATTATCATTACAACAACTTGACAAATCCTCATTAAAAGATAGGTATGTGTCCTAAATTCCATATTAAGATGATATATTAAAATATATCACTACAGAAATGGTTGGTATTATGAGTATAAATGACATTATAATGTTTTAATGGCTAGAGGCTCAGTTGTGAATAAATACATAATGTACATTTTGATAAATTTTCTATCTGAAAATTTGTCTAACATATTCAAGAACGATAATAAAAATCATATCATCAATATGAAATTATATTACTTATATATAAATAAAGAACCTCAGGAATCATGATTTGGAGTAATTAATGACTATATAAATTCTTGAATTGAATTTTTATTTGAGGTGGGAGAAATTTATATGAAAAAAGATGATCTAAATAAATATTCTGAGAAGAAAATAATATAATCTACTCACTTTTTATTATAATAATGAAGGGGTAAATCCATGTAATATAATAATGTATAATTTTTTTTGTTTTTAAATTAATTATTTTTATTAAATGAAGCATTGGGTGATTATTATAATAAATATAGAGACCCAAAATAATTTTTTATTTAACCAAAATAATTTATATTCATCCCAGTAAAAATATTTTATGTGTATTGTGAATTTGTAGATCACTTCAATCAAAATTATATTTATAAATTTTGAAATATATATTTGATTTAGTGTTTGGAAAGAACATTTATTATTATAGGTTAATCACTAAATATATCCTAAATCATGGTATGAGGTCATTTATTAAAAATAAGAATCATATAGATTACTTAAAACAGAAATATATTAAGATTTATATCGCAATATTTAACCATCCAAACATATTTTAAAACTAATTAATTATTTTGGTTAGTGTTTCTATATTGGTCAAATGAATATTAAAATAGTTATTGTGGATATTATTTGGAAAAATATATCATATACCATAATAAAATAAAATCCACAAATAGTTAATTTTTCAACGGAATTGAAATTTAATTTAAAATATTTCATAATCACATGTCTGTCCATATTTTATTAGTAAACCCAATATTTACTACAATTTATGCACTCAAAATAAGAAGGAAATTCGATTACAAATGGGTGGGAAGCATATATATTTTCAAAAAATTTAAAGACATCAAATTTATGTGATTACTGACTATGTTTGTGAGTTAGTATATTCTATGAAATTTGAAATATATATTCGGTGTGAATCAATAATATCAGAATAATTATAAATATTTTTTTATTTTTTTATCTACTTCTCATTGATAATTATAATAGCATAAATCAATTTTTCAAAAACTAATTAGAAGAACACATGTTGTTGGAATGTATGTATACATATTGAATTTGTGACTTCCTACTACATATTTAATAACTTTTTAGTTAAACTCTTATATTTGTTTGAGTTAATTTCATTATTTTTTTTTCTAATACTTATTTTTTAAAATTTATACATTAGTTCAAAATGAACATCAAAATATCAAAACATCAAAAATAATGTTTTTTAATACCTTTGAATAATTATAAACAAATAATATTTTATTTTTAGGAATGGTCCACCTAGGAATCTGACCCACGATGTGTTCGGCATGACATGAAATGCATGATTACAATAAAAAAGATTCATTTTAAAAAAAATGTGTGTTTTGAAATTAGAATAGATATTTTACTAAAAAATATATGAGGCATAATTAAAACTATTAAAATTTATTCATATTGTTTTAATAAATTATGAAAATGATCCATAAATCATTTGGTGTGTTTAGTATTCAGTTTCACTCTTATCAGATACATGATGTGAGTGGTATGACACAAAGTGTGTGTTTTTAGTTTAAAATGGAATTTTGTTATAATCCAAATGTGACATACTTGATACCGAGAAAATATATTTATGTTATTTCTATTCTATATGATTATTATCCATATTTTATTTGTGACATATTTGTATCATGTGTACCTCAACCTACCCCAGATTGTGAGTGGTTTGACACAAATTTAATGTTATTATTTTAAAATTATATTATAGTTTAAATTCATGAAAAATAATAAAAAACCAGAAACATTTGGATTGGAATAAATTTTTATATCAATGATCCATATCTAGTTTGGGAAATGTACGAATCCAACTCCCAGCAATACGATTTATAGTTTGTATGATATGACTCAATGTGCCTATTTTCCGTTTAAAATTGTCATTTTATTTAAAAACACATGTCACTCTCTAAAAAAAGTTAATGATTTCTTATATTCTGGATATTCTTATAATTTGATTCAAATTTAATTTTTTACATGTACAAATCAATATTACATTAAAGTGGCTCATGATGTGACATGTATGGATCAAAGAAAAAGATTTCAATTAAAATTTATATTTAAAACAAATTATAGTTAAAATTATCAATGATGTGAAAACATATTCAATTTTATTTTATAATTTTGGACTATGATCCACATTTCTTTTATAACTTGTGTAAATTGGACTCACCAAAATCTAATTCACTATGTAACTTATATTCATCCAATTTTTATCATTTAATTTAAAAATGGATTTTTTTTCAAAAAATATAGGTGACATACTCAAAACAATGAGAACTCATTTGAAATGATGTGATACATTATAAAAATGATCCATAACTCATTTATTATTTGTATGAATCATCCTCACCTCAATCTATAACATTTTGTTATGTGTATTACTCAAATTTAAGTATTTAATTTAAATTTTGAATCATATTAATGTGTTGTTTCATATTTATAGTTAATTTATTTCATTACAATATTACTAAAATTACCATTTATTTTTATTATATAGAAGTATTTTTTTCGTGAGCTGGGGTGGGTTTTTTGATGCTACTCAGGATCATATGAGATCATACATTGTGGTCACAAATGAGATATTGGAAAAAATGTAAATTGGATTTGAATTTATAAATGTATAATGATGTTTTGAATTCTGAAAAAATTATATAATTTTATCATAATTTTATCAAGTATTATTTATGATAAATTCTTTTCCACTTTTATTTATTAAATAATATGTTTTTTTCAATGATTATTTGGGAAGTCATATTTTTAATATAAGTATCTACAACAATCTAGAAAAGAGAGTATATGTTCCTTTTAGATTGAAGAATAAACCCCCTGCTTCCCAAAAAAGTATGTTAATCATAAGATGGGTCATGAATTTATACATACAACCTGAATATGTATGTTCTTAATACATACTTAGTTAAATATTTAATTCATTTTTTACTATTCTTTATTAAAGATCATATAATTTTTATAAGTATATATTATGTTTTTTTGTATATTTTGGGAAGTTATATTTTTATTTGAATTATTTGAATCATGCCAGAAATGAGATAACATATTCTTCTCATATGGAAGATAAACACCATTATGCCCGAAAATTATGTGAATCATAAATATACAACTACCAAGTAATTTTTCAATAGTTGAATGGAATGAATGACTTCCCAAAAGAACCTATTTTGAACATTGACTTGAATGATGTAAAAATCATCAACAGCTTAATCAGCCCCACCTCAATTTGATACATAGTTCTTTTTGGGAAGACTCAATGTATATAGTTTTTGTTTATAATTTATTTTTCACCTTAAAACACACATTACAAACTCAAAACATATTAAATAAATTCAAAATGTTTTGATACTTTAGAAAAATTATATGTTAGTAATTTAGTATGTCTTGGAACAACCTATAATACAATCTGACACATACTGTGAATATTATGATTCCATGTTTGTCTTATTATGTAAAATTTACATATTAATTAAAAATGTTGGTAGAACACTCAATGTGGAGAAATCACTATATTATTTTTTAATACTTTTGGAAAATGATCTATAAGTCATCAGTGCTGTGTACAAATCAGTTGAACTTCAATAAAATACATTGTGTGCCAAATTTTACATAAATGGACCATTATGAATATATAATTAGATTATTAGTTCAATACATGTGTCACTCACTAAAACCCCAAAAACATGCTCATATTGTCTTGATAATTTTCGAAAACTATTAATAAGTCATTTTTTATGTTCAGGAATTAGTCTCAACTGAATCCAACAAACGATGTTACTGATATAACTAAATGTGTGTATTTTAGATTTAAATGGATTTCTAATAGAAAATAAAAGTTTTATAATCATAACCAATAAATGATTTGGGATTGTTTGAAAACTATAGGACAACAATCTATATGTTATTTTTTCATGTAAGAATGAATATCACCCCATATGATGTATATTGTTATTGATATGACTCTAGATGTGTATTTTGTATAAATTTCATTAAAATGACTACACACATACTCAAAACTATGATAATCCATTTGGATTTTTTTGATACTAAAAAAAAATCAAACACATTTGAATCATCCAAACGTCAATCTAATACATTGTCTTCCCAATATGACTCAATGTGTCTCTTGTTAGAAAAAATTTTAAATTTTTGATCAATTCGAGTGTAACTCACTCTAAACAAGGAAAAATTCATTTATTTTCTTGAAATATTAGAAAAATCATCCATATTTTATTTTCAAATTGTTGGTATCAATACCACATAAATCGAATACATGATGTTCCTAATATGATTCAATGTATGTGTTTTCAATTTAATATTATTTTTTAGAAAAAATTTCATATACTCAGAAGAAGGAAAACTAATGGGAATATTTTTCAAAAAATATGAATACTATCTATAGGACATTTTTAACGTGTAAAAATTAGCTGTACCTCAATCAGATTCATGGTGTGACTGGTATGGTTCAATGTTTTTGTTTTTTAAAAAGATATCAATAAACACCAAACTATTGAAAAACATTAAAATTGTATTTATAATTTCTGAAAATTCCCCATAAATATTTTTTTTTGTGTAGAAATAAAATGAAACTCAATGTGATACACAGTATACATGGTATGACTCAAAATGTTTGTTATATGATTAAAATAAATATTTTAGTTCAAATTTTTTTTCACTCATTATAAATAATCAAATATAAATCAGGTGGTATTCATAACTTAGGAAAACTGTTATGATATCATTTTTGAGATGTAGGAATCGATGTCAAATAAAACTAAAACACGATGTGACTGATATGACTCAATGTGTCTTGTTTCTGTTTAAAATTACATTTTAGTAAAAATAAACCCATGTGATAAACTAAAAACTGATAAAAAGAAATTAGATGGTTTTTATGATTTAGTAAATTTTTCCATATGTTATTTGTGAAAAATTGAGAATAGTTTCCCCTCAATCTAACTCATGGTGTTATTATTATTACTCAAATTGTATATTTTGGACTTAAAATTTACAATTTAGTTGAAAAATAATATCACATACTAATAACAATGAAAAAACATTCTAATAATTATATACATTATTAAAATTATCAATAATTCATTTTTGATGTGTAGAAATCATCCAAACCTCAATCAAATACATGGTGAGCTTGGTATGCCAAAATTAATCCTTCAGCTATTTAAAATTTGCAATTTACTTAAAAACATATTTCAGTCTCTAAGAATCTGGAAAAATGATGGGATTATTTGGATAATTTATGACGATGCATAATTCATTTTTGAAATATATAAATTTAACCAATGATAATATGAAACACGAAGATGATTATATCACACTAATTGTGCTTTTCGATATATAACATCCATTCTAGATTAATATGTTCATCACATATCCCAAACCGAGAAATATATCAATTTATTTATAGTAATTATTTTTTTACTACATAAATATTATTTTTTATAATTTATAACTAATATATATTTCGCTAATTTTACCTGATGTATTTATTGATGTTGAAATAAAGTTGTAGTAGTTGATGGGTTGTTCCCAAAAATTAAATTCCATTTAAATTTTCTCCCATATATAGTGAGTTTCTTATCACCACCTATAATAGTCAATTTAAGAGGACCTTATCAATAGAAAAATAAATCGTGATACATGTATGAATCAGCATGAACTAAATCTAATAAATGGTCTTCCGAGTCTAACTCGATGCATCTATTGTAGTGTAAAATTAAAAAATTGTTTTTACATTGATTCTTTATATAATTAAAAATATAAATATTATTTTCATATATATGTGCATTATTTTTCTTGAGTGAGGATAGATGGATCAAAAATAGAATGACTAGGGGTTAAATTCAAAAAAAAACAAAGGAATATTGATGTTTCTGAATTTCTTATATCTGTTGTAATTACTCATTTAATTGTACGAAAATATTATTATAATTTATATAATATATTGTTTTTTATCAAGATTTTTTATTTTATATGTTATTAAAATTTAATTTAATATTAGAAACCATAATTTTTTGTTTTACTGCAGCTTTTTCAACTATAGTGTTTTATAATTATAATATCACATTGAATCAATATTTCCTATTATCATCTATACTAAAATATCTAATAATGGGATCAATTATTAGCACTAATAAAAGTGATTATAAAGGGATCATTATTCTGCACTATTAATTGTTATAATTGAAGGTGGGTTTATTAATTCAAATAATATTTTCATTTATCATCAATTTTTTAGTGTTGATAATATACCAAAGCTTTTAATCATTCCCAATTTTTTTGTACATTTTTCCAATGTCATTGGCCTATTTTATCACTATTAAAGTTGTTATTTTTATAAGTTCAATGAGGTCCTAATCTCAAATCAATGGCTTGCATCATCCAAATCTCTATGTTCATGTTGAGTTTTCCCAATTGATCATTACTAGGTCTCTACCCAACTTCTGTCTGTAACCAAGAAATTGACTTATTGGGTACCTTAGTATAATTATTTACCATGTAGTTTTTGATTATATAACAAAGAAGAGATGATCCTAGGCAGTCTTGCACAACACTAGAAATGTCCTAATTTTGTATTTGACATGCTCAATTGATATAAATTAAAAACATTTGATATAAATAAATACAAAATCACTATGAATCATCTAGTATGGGTCCTTGAATTACCATACCTACTTTAGCTAACCTTGGGTTATCCTTAAGAATGTCATAATATCATGATGACCATATTAATACCGGATTCCATGGTGCATCAATGTAATCCCCATTTATCATGATAACATGACCACTACAATCCATGAATGAATCTATAGATAGATCCCAATCATCTAAAGGATATATCCAAACTCTATTTATAATGATGAGCTAAAATCTAATTTCCAACATGTTTAGAAATCACTGAAATTGAAACATTTCTATTTGTCCTTATCAAATGACTAGATCATAGGTAACCCATGTATTCTAGTGTTCATTGAATGTTATCATTATCCACTAGCCAGATCATAGGGGTAACCTATACACATCCAAATAATAATAATGGGCATCATAATACCTAGTCATAAATGGTTGGATCATTGAAAAATTGGAATTCTAATGGATGATGGAAATCCTATATATACCAAACTATAGAAATCAGTATTTCATAAATATTTCACATGGATAAATAGTATGATGCTATGCTAAATAAAATAAATCAATGATGAAATCATCATTTCCAATTCACATCATACTAGTATCATAGGTTGATCAATATATGTGTACTATAAAACACATTTTGGAACCCACCATGTCATTATAATCTCATATATATCCCATATATTGTATCCTAATAAGTACATCTAGGAAACTATAATGAATCAAAATAATTAAAAAAAATAAACAAATGTAGTGTGTTAATTTTATGGATAAACCAATAGTACTTAACACAAACCCCAAAACATAAAAGTTATTTGTTGTTTCTATGGCGACACCCTTAACCATCCTGACTTTTGTCCGTATATACCCACTCCTTGTATGTTTAACATCATGGTATAAACCTAGACCCCTTTTGTCAGGTATATAAGGAGGAACCCTACTCGGGGAACCCTTGGTAAACATGAGGGGAAAGGTACCCCACATGGGTCCTTAGTCTGGGTCATGTCACTCGTGTTATATTTAATCACAAAAAGAACCTATATAATATAACTTTGTTGTTATTCGATCTATCTGAATGATTCCTCTTCATTTGTCTATCACTTATTGTATTTTTATCAAAATATTCAATCTTTATATCACCTTTAATCAATATACACTCATTATATTCAATTATATGAAGACTATATAAATTTATTATATGAGAGGAGCCTAGTTGAAAGATGTGGGACAATTTTTCCAAGTTACAAATGAATTAACTCAGTTACGAGTTGCAAAAAAGGCATTTATAGTGAAAATAATCAAACTCATGCAGTATAGTGTTCGTAAAGTAGACTATGGTATATTTGATCCCCAAAACCACTATAAATTCCCCATTATATATCTTTAACTTAATATATTTCTAATTGTTTCTTTTTCATTTGATGAGAATATAGGAATCATTAATTACATGATACAGGGTGGTTTTTTAGTGATGAAAATTTAATGAACTAAATTCATCTGACTCCTAAGACATTGTGAAACATGTACCCAATAATAAAATAGTATCAAAGGATGATACTTTTTAGTTATTAGTTATAATACCATTAAGAAAAAAAACCTTCAAATTTGGGCAATGGATAACAATATAGATATAATGTCAATAGTTAGTAAACAAAATTTTCATTTAGAAAAAAATTGAAGATGGAGTTCTTGTATTATTATCTATTTGACAAAAATCATGGTTTAATAGTTTATGTAAATATTGATAAGCCCCATGAAATACCCATGACTGATCTTAAGGCATTGGAATCTGAAAATGAACCCAACTATGATGTCCATCCCAAATGTAGAATGAAATCATACATGGACATAGTATATATGAGTAAAATCGAGTTTATCATAGAAATATATCACATGAGTTATTTAAAAGTTTATCATTAGATTATAAAGATGTTGATAATTTTTAAAATTTAATGTATAAAACTACCAAATAAAATTTTGATACATTTACAATTATTGGATGTAAGAGAATCAACAAGTTATATCGAATAACGACTAAAATTTTAAATAATGTTGTTACCTTAGTGACCCATGATTCTATACCTAATCAAACTCTTAATATTTTCCAAATATCTACTATCTCAATAGATTATATTGTTTATTTCAATTATTAAATCATATGATGTAATCTATTTTAAAATATATGATCATATTGGTTCACTTATGATGTAATAATATGTAATGGAACTATATTCTAGAAATAATAAGGTAATAAAATAATAAAATGAATATTAAATGGGGTAAACATAATATAATGATAATAAAAACATATGTACATGATTTTCATGTTATTATGATTCAAAAAAAATTAATAAATTCATATTCAAATGATGAGATGCTCAATATGAAAGGATCCTCAAAACACCTATTATAAAAGGATATGATTCCAAAAAAAAATTAACATATATTTGTTTTTTGATGGATATAAAAGATATGTCAGATGTTTTGGGTGTTAGAAGCTTGAAAACATCAAGAATGTGTACCCTAATTTTAAATAAAGTAATATTCCTAAAAAATCCTTAAAAAGGGTAGATATTAGACAAAATGAATGAAGGATATAAATTCACCATATTGTGACAAAGAGTACTGTAGTAATGAAAATAATTAAGATTATACATCTAATGAATATAATAATAAGGGAAAAAATTTCCATATAACAAAAACATTTTGGTTATATTATTCCAATTACTCTTCTTATGAATCTATAATAGAAAAATAACATCATGAAAAACGGATGATTAATTATCTATATTTGATGAATTTTATGAGTCTCTTGAGAAAAATTACAATACAATAATGAAATAATAATAAAATTTCTCAATGAGAATTATGTTATAATAAAATATATTTTTAACTATAATATAAACTAGATGATTTATCATCTTGTTATGATCTCCATAACAGAAAAATAATGGAATTGGTGGTTAATGATAAAAACCCAAAGGTTATTTCGAGTACAATAATTATTTGTGTTTAATGGTTAAAATTAATCCTTTATCAGGATAAATATAAATAATAAAATTAAAATAATTAATGTATGTTCAAAAAACACATGATTTATGAAAATTATTTTATAAATATTTTTAAAAATATAAATAGGTCCTATATCACATTTATTAATTTTTGAAATAGTGGTACATTAAAAAATTATCATCCCAATGATTCCATGATGTTTGTGTAATAATAACATATGTTTATTTTTTAAAATTTATCTAAAAAATTTATGAAAAATATGGAAAAGGAAAGTATATTTGTTTTGAAATTTTTTTGTTAGATGATATTACATGCCCCAATATCATTTGGATACCTAAATGTTTTCTTCATAATTTCCATTCATACAAAACAAGGAACATCAAATAAATAAAAATATGTTTATAGACATCTTCTATTAAATACATATGAGTTTATATTTTTATATTGTTCACTCATTAGGAATGATTAATAAAATTTGAGCATATTTTACAGATAATTTCGAAGGAATGATATTTTGTATATGATCTATTAGAGATTCATAATCAATCCACATGAGTAATATAATTTATACTTACTATTTATTATATGACTAAAAATATATTTCATAACGTTATCATGATGGATATTCCTTTTTTTTCATAAAATTCATGTTTTATTTTTAATAATATGTAACATATGTTTAAGTAACCATGTACTAAGAATTTATATATCTTAGATCTAAATTAATTGTTTTGAATAAATGTGAAAAGTGTGAATGATGAAATAAAAATAATAATTGATTATGAATAAGAGTCTTTGAAATTATAATATTTATTTTAAGTTAAATTTATAAAAATCAAACTTTATTTTTGGTATTATTAATCAAAAATTGGATAAAATAATCATTTTGATTCATTCTAAAATGGAAGAAAAAAAATATTAATCTAATAAAAGATGTTTTTATTTCTATACCCATAAAATATATCCCCATGGATATTCTCATAACAAAAATAATAATAATCATGGGTAGTAAATTATTATTTATTAAAATATGATTTCCCTCAATTGCTTCTATATATTTTATAAGATGTAATACTGATGTATTTTTTGTATTTACTAATATTATTAATTTCATTATAAAATGAAAATGGTTCCAAAATATTGATTTTGATTTGTGATAATAGAGAGAGTTTTAGAAAAATAAATCTGAATCATTTAGTTTAAAACATTGAGTTAAACATATATTTTAAACCCCTTGAACACTCTAACAAAAATTTTCTTTTGAGAAGATGAATCGGAATATAAAATAATATTATTAAAATATTTTTTGTGAGTATATAATGCCAATTAAATTAATGGTAGAAATAGTTAACACATTATTTTATTTCATTAATAGGGGATATATAAATAATTACTTAAATTAATCACCTGATGATATATATGACAATAAGGAACTAATTTTTTATGAATAGTATTAATTGGAATAATATTTTATTTCAAGAACACAATTTATAATTTTTATAAATTATAATTAAAGGATAAATAAGTAATATTAATATGATATTATAATTATTCCAAATATTATTTTATTTTTAATTAGAATTCAATGGTATTTTACGATTTACATCATATTCGATTTGGGGAAAGGGATATTTTTTTATAATAAAAGGTCTCAGACTGTTATCTTATCTGATTTAATAGAAATCCATGAACATTAAAATATTATTAATGAAATAAATGATAATGATTTAGAACATGATTATGAAAAATATACTATAGAATGTGAATAAATGAAGCAGTAGAATGTTTACCACCAAGATAAAATACTAACCATAATGACATTTCTTTATTAATTGACATATGAAACATCTAGAATGGTGATATAACTAGAATAAAAGAGGGAATAATTTATTAATTATGTTGTTTTATATCATATGTTAATCCAAAACCATAGGAGAATCTAATGGTGATAAAACCATGATATTGTTATATAGGAAGATTTAAACTGGCTTAAGTGGAACAATTTACGATAAATAGTTGATGGTACCTATTAATATATATTTAAAGAAACTCAATGGATTTTTAGAAAAAAGGATTATCATAGTGTGATTACTATGTGTAATAATATATTATTAGAAAATTATTATAACCAACAAGAAGTAATAGATTATAACAAATCCATTACCCTTTTTGCTGTTGTAAAATACATTAAAAATCCTTTGACCATATACATGAAATATTAATTTATGTTATATCGAATGGATATTAAATTTTCTATTCAAAATTAATTTTTGATAGAGGATTTTTTTTATAAACAACCTCATAAAATTGAATAACCTCATTTGATAAAATTCATTTTAAAGAAACTAAATAATTTTTTGTGCTTAAACAATGACATAAAAAATTAATATAAAATATTATAATTGTTTCTTTTATGAAATGAGTTTAATATTTTATATAAAAACCTGAAAATTTGAATAAAAATTTCATCAATGGATTTTCTTCTTGTAAAAATTTTATTATTATGATGTTTTTTATAGTTGAATAATTTCTGTAATGACATTAAATACTCATGTAATAATGTTTTGAGATGGGCATAATGGTTGAGTTAAACAATTTCTTTTGATTTTAAATTTATTAAATGTATTTTGGAATTATGTTGATATTAATAATATACATAGTTAAATTATATAAATGATTAAACATGAACTAATTTTTTTTATATCCAATAATTTTACGTTATTCATAATAAGGGTAGTCATGAAAAATAGTTTAAAATTTTATATATTGGGGAATAGTTTAGAGATTTAACTCACTATATGTAGAAAATATATTATGTTTTAATAAGTTATATGTTAAACATAAATTAATCCCAAAATAGCCTCATCGCAATGCATCCAAAAGAATAAAATGTTATTTCAAAGGAAATATTTATTATCAACATTATTTCAAAAAAATAAGACTTTAATTTAAATTCAAATTCAGAAAATTATTTTATTGGTAGTAGAATAGACGGAATTATTATCTCTCAAAACTTTTGTTATATGGGAAAATATTTAATTTCTTGGTCTATTAAGAAACTACATTCTATATCATTATCAACGGTATAAGATTAATATTTTACTTGTGGAAGATATTGACTACATGTGTTGTTGATAAAAAACACCCTAATGGATTCTGGATTTATTTTTTTTCTTATACATATAAAATTTTATTACACCTATATAATTATTAACCTAAGAATTCTTATAAATCATTTTAGATCAATGTAAAAACATTTAAGGAATCATTTCATACAAGATCATTAAAAAGGTGTCATCTGGATAGAATTAAATTTTATTAAAATTCAATTAAAATAATTTTTTAATCAAACACGTTTAATTGATAAACAATATTTTTTCAAATATGAATTACTACTGTATGATTTAGAATGAAATTATTTTAATTATTTATTTATTGATTTTATAGACTAATATATACTTTCAGTTGTGTAATTATTCTTTTTCTAGAGTTGTTTTATATTCTCTATTTCGGTTCTCATCTTATCATAAAAAGATACATTTCGTAATTATTATGATTAATTTTTACAACACCCTATATGACCAATATATTTCTCAAATTAGATATAAGATATCATTATTATATATGAAATCATAGAAAACATGTTACCCTCATAAAATTCATCCTTAATTATCGAACCCATATTTACAAAAATCCATAAAACTATTTTTCCCATTCATAATCCATGGGTGTAAAAAAGTGTTATGACATGGTATCTAAAATAAGCTCAAAGGGAATGAGGTCACTGAGAATATTACTCAATTGAAAATAAATAGATTCTAGTTGGTTGTAAAAACAATAATTATACTGAATATAGTCATAAATATATATATTTAGTTGTATGTTTATGAATATAAGATCAAAAAATTATTCACTTGCATAGAATTGTGAGTTTTTATGAGGACAATGTATTTTATTTTAGTGAAAATGAAGACTTAAGGAACTCAACAATGAATCTGATTGATTTTTAATTATCTTTCATTGAAATAGATTGCATTTTATGATATCCTCATGACGAATGTTTTGAATTAAATATCAACCCTGTTGTTATTGATCATGAAATCCATCCTTATATTATGAATCCTCTCAATGGGGTTTCGAATATTCAAAAATGTATATAAAGAACTATGATCTAGAATAAAAATTTCCCAATTTTTATTAAATATATATTTTTATAATCAATTGCTGAGTTTATAGTATCATATTTTAATATATTATAATGGAGTATCTATTTATTATTGATAAGAACAGTAATATAGATATGTATGTGAGGTAATATATGTTATACAATTAAAAATTACAATTAACTTCAATCATTTAGAATATATTTTGATGGTTTTGTATGGAAAACATAGTTCCTCATTTAATGGTACTATTAATACTAATTTTAATGGTTTGAAAAATATCACCATTTTTTTCTACAAAATAATATTCTCATTGTTTTTTCTTTAAGGAATCTTACACCAATAAGATATGAAAAATATTTTGGAATGGACCCTTCTTAGGTTGAGGGGGATAAATCTAGATAAATCATTAATGATGGTAGACCTAAATATGTTTCTGTCTTTGTTGATTAGAGGATCTCATAGATGATATAACAATTATCTACAGAATAATATGATTTTGAGTTGTTATTTTGGGTGATATTAGACATAAATATACTGTTACAAATTATGAAAATGCTAAGGGAGATAAATTATTGGTGAATCATTATATAGTTAGTAGCTATTAATTAATGTAGTGTCTCCTATATTCCATGAATGGGAGAACCTTATGTGCATTATTTAAGAGTCAAATGGGATGATTTTTATTAATATAAGTTCCTTTGCTACAAATATTATATGGGATTTAATAATTTTTCCTGAAAGGATCATCTTTACAGTTACTGGGGTATTTACCTTGTTCAAAGTATGTAGTCCTATTATGGATAAATATAAAATTGTATTTTAGATATTTCATTTTTTGGTTAGTAAATTTATTATATAAATAGATGAAGAAGAATGTTTATATAAAAGTAATAATATTTTAGTGTCTACCAATAAGAATAAGGGAGATTCAGTTAGACACAAATATACAAATGATATACCAGAAGTTAAAAAAATAAGAAGTTTGATTGAATCATGATGTTACATTTCTGGTTAATGTAGTTATTGACAAAAATATATTTAATTCAAGTGAACATTTATTATTTTTTAAATTATAGCGAGGGACTTTTTTCTAGACTAGAATAATTTTCTTCTCATTTCAATCAATAAATGCTATGGTAGAAATATATAGAGGGTAAATTTACATTTATAAAGAATATTTGGTAACTGAAAAAGATTTGAATAATATAATGATGGTGTTAGAATCTCAGTTTTAGTATATAATAAGAATTGTAGATTTTAAACCTAATATAGTATCATGGAACTCAGTCAAGGGTTTCACGAGAATTCTATAATATTAATTGAATTAATATGATTGGTAAAATGTTGTGAGATTATATATGTATGGATTAGTTGCTGAAACTATTGTGTAGGAATATTGAGAGATGTATCTCTAGTAAATTCCCACTTGACTTCCATAATTTCATGGATGTAATGTGATTTTATAATTAAAATAACATGAAAGTAATAAAAATAGATACCCATGAAGACTATTAGTGTATTCCCCATTTATTGAGATTTTCATTCAAATACTTGAAAAAGAATGTTTATGATTTCAGGACATTATTTCAGGATAATACCTCTTTTGTAAAGGGAATTTTTAGAATTTATTATAGGATACCTGATTTATTATAATATTATGTAGAATGATGGTTGGTTTAGCTCTAAATAACTTTAAATTTCTATAATAAAACAATGAATACATTCACTATCTATTTTTTTTCTTTATCATCTAATTCATAATTTATTTTAGAGGATTCTTTTGATGAAAAATTAGATAATCCTACTATTAAGGATGGTGTATAATTTAATTTCTCATTAGGTTTTTTTATTCATCTATTCACACACTACTGGTTTTGAAAGTATCTCAAATAGTCATATTGATGTAATGAAAATTAAATTTGTAGCGACGAAATGAATCTATATTTTAAAAGTTTTCTTTTCACCCTTGGAAAAATTTCATGGAATAGTCATAAAAGTTTTCATAAATATGTTAGATTTGTTTAAGAGAATTAACGTGTTCATAAATGGAAACTTATATTTATGTGGATACCTTTAACATGGTTATATATTATTTTATTTCCTCCTTGAATCATTATAATAATTGAATTAAATATTTTCTCCCACATCAATGTATGTTAGGGAGAATCATATATATGTTATTTATTACCACAAAATTTCTTAAACCTCATCAAAAATCTAGTTATTTCCTGTATAAAAATATGATTTATCTTACTATCCTTATGATTCTTCTAGAATTTTGTCTAGTATCACTAAGATATTTCATTTTAGTGGAGCTTACTTCAAATTATAATATGGACTAGGTGTTATATTTGGTGACTAGTGTGATGATATTGCTTCTTACCCTTTTCATAAAATTTTTGTTTCCACCCTATGAAACACTATATTTTAAGAAGAACCCAACGTAAAATAAACTTACATATGTTCCACTAATGAATTATTATTAACATTTTACTATTTTTATAATTATTTATCTTAAAATTTTCATGTCTATATTCTTGTTAAATGAATAGTGGTTTTTAAATAATTAGTTATAGTTATATGCAACCTTTTCATTATATTTTTATATTTTTATCATTTTAATATTTGAATGTTTTTTATATCTATGATAAATGATTATTTATTATAGTTATATATATTAGAATTGTTTTGACCATTGTAACTTCTATATCAATTTGATTTTCTCTATATTTTTTAATATCCATTCAGGTTTATCAGAAATGGTGAGTATTAATGTCAGTTTTTTATTATTTTTTTATGAGAAAACACAATGTATTTACCAATTCTAAAAAGGGATTGTTCTATTATAATTATAATTATTATATTTTTTTGTTTTTTTAATCCTAAAAAGGAGTATATTATTATACAAACATATTTTATTCCATCATATCTCATAAATTCATCTATATTTTGAAGATAAAAAAATCATTTGTTTTATTGATATGCATAACTTATGTATATTGGGAGAATACCTCTCACTATAAACTTATTTAAAGTATTTTATTTTTCATTAAAAAATATCCTAATGAATGTACCTTATATGTTTAGATTTATCTTATACACCAATAAGTTCTCTTTTTGATTGAATCATTGCTTGTGCTAGATTTTGTATTTTTATAAATTATTTTATCTTGTATAATAATAACACTGATTATTTATATTATGATGTAGGTATGTTATCATACTATTAGAACAAATTTTCCTCCATAAATAATTATAAAATATGAATCTAATATCGTTGAATCTCTTGCTGATAATTTTCTATTACTTGGTTCTAATTTACCATATGAACAGAAATTTTGTACGTTAATTATCTAGTATTCTGAAAATTACATGATATAATAATTTAGTATTCTTATTGAATATTTTTATCTTGGGATGAAATAATTATATTGAATGAACATCATATCGAGTTATTTATCAAATAAATATCAATTTATCTTATAGAGAATTGATATGTTATACTTAGAGTAAGAGTATCGTTCATAGGAACTTTATCATTGTTTTGTCTTCTAAGAAGACTACTTATAAATTTATATTCATCATAAAATGTAGTTTAATAAATATAGAAAGGATGAATTACGAAAAAAATTATTACATTTAATGGAAATTTAATATCCCTAGTTTTTTAATGCAAATACTTTGTTGGTTAGTGTACATGATATACAAAACCAATCATATACAATCAATGAAATATTACTACTTAAATGAAACCATTATAAAAATGAGGTTAAATTGGAAGGAATTAATAGTATTATATATATAATTATATATATAATTATATTCACATTGATAATTTATTAATTAATTCTTGTAAAATATTCACCCAACTTGTAGTAAATTTCATTTTTTTCATCCAAAATACTATATATTCAAAAATGGTGTTATTTATGACTGAATATTGTATTTAATTTCTAGAAATTAATGAAAATTTATTTTATTAAATTAACTTCATTTTAAAATTCATCATTTTAGAAATATCTTTGGGTGAACCTTTTATAGTTTTCTAAAAATATGTATTTTTCAATTATTTATGTGAAATATTGATTTCTATAGAAAATTATATTTAATTTTAAGTATTTACAATTAAAATTATATTTTGGAATAGTTTTCAAATTTAATTAGTTCCATTGTATTTGAATTAATCCAATTATTTTTTCTAGATTAATTTTATACTTGAACCTAGTACAAAAATATTTTTTTAAAGAGGTATTTTTCCAAAAAACCCTTTATCAACTTGTTTTGAATATTATATTTTCAAGTTAATTATTCCACTTATATTATTAGAATAATATAATATTATTTCAATATTGTTATGTAGTAGGAATAAATTTATTAAATAGGTCCCTTTTTTAGTTAATATGAATAGTAACATTAGTAATTTTCTTACAATGTTAAAGGGTAAATAATGAGATTAAATGTAAAAAATAAAATGATGAAGACTATAAAATGACCCTAAATACATGAATAAAATATAATAAAATGGGTATTTATCATCCAAAAGTATATAAAGGTGGAATATATTACCTTTTTCATTAAATGTGAACTATTTAATTTATAATATTTTATTTCTAGATAGGCCAAAATTAACAAAATTGTTTTTAATAAGAATAATTTTCATACATGGGGATAAATAAGAGATATGTATAGTTATAAACCCCTATTTAAAATCAAATTTTTTTAAACTTATCATGGTAATTTATTTTAATTTTTATTATATAAATAATTACATTTATTTCATACACAATGTTATTGTTGTGATAAATTAATTAATGGAAAAAACAGAAAAATAATAATTAAAATATTATAATTATTACATTTTGAGATAAATAATGTGATCCAAAAAACATATATTTTAAAATTACATATTTATATTAATAATTTTTTATATTATATATAGTGTCTGAATGTTATTAAAATCAAATTAATTAATTTCTATAAACATTTACTATATTTATTTTTTATAATTAATAATATTTTAATAAATGATATTAAATATATAAATGGTACAACTCATCTATTTTATTAGAATATGGTGGACAATATCATACATAATTCATTTATGTTCCATTATTCCATTTATAGTAACTATATTGACCCTCAAAGTGTAAAAATCATTTTTTTCAACGAATGACTTGAAGACGTTTAGAGTGGTCAAATACAAATTGTTTGTGTAAAAACATAGCAAAAAAATAAAATTTTTATTTTATGTGAATATTTTCAAACATGTTCTTCCTATATTCCATAAAAATCATTTTGGTTCCATTTTTAGTTTGAATATTAGTTAATATTAAATTATTACCTTTTGGATTTCCATGTGTTGTCGTCCCATATTTATTAAAAGGGAAACTGCTCTTCTCTTTACATGACAATTAATCAACAATTTGGATTAGTCATTATCTCTAGAAATACCATCCTAAAATCCTTCATCATGTTTTATAGGTATTATGTTCAGAATAATACTAATAATTGAGGTCTTAACATGTTGTGTAATTCATATTTTCTATAGAATATGTTTAGTTGTTATCTGCATGTTTTATAATTGATTAATTTAAAACCACCATAAAACTACCTCAAACTATGATAAATAAAAAATTATACTCCTAAATATTCAATGATTCCATTTTATTAATTTAATAACCTCTATCTATATGAAACATCCATCAACAGGGGAATGCAATGCATCATTCGTTTGTACGGTGGACTAGCACCTTGTGAATCAATGTATTTTATTCTCCATCACCCCTCTAATTTCCTATTATAGTGAATGAATTGAGTTATAAATATAATATTAATGAAATATTTATCAACATAAAGATATAATATATCAATTAAACTATTACCATTTCGTTAAATTAAAAATAATAACATTGTTCATGAATATGTTTGGAATACCACCTCAATAATGAGATTGGATTCATATTTCATCACCATATCACATGGATGATATATATATTTATATTTATATTTAAATAAAAATATGACATATATGATATTATAATAACAATTTAAATGTGAAATAATTCAAAAAAATTAGATAATGATATTTGAAATATGGCGGCACTACTCATTCACACATACTACCAACCGTCACCATGATAATAATGTAGATCAATTTTCATATCCAAAATTTATAGTTGATGTTAAAATTATTAGTTATTTATAAAAATTATAATTATTTCATTATTATTATTCTCGATACAGTGGATTAATGACCACATTGACCATAGTCCATATATCTATGCTATTTTGGACTTATAATGTTAATAACATCAATACATCTTATGTGAATTTAATTTATTAAGTAATTAAATATATTAGGAAAGATAAAAAATAAATAAAATAAAAAATTGAAAATTGAAATCAATAAAGAATATAATTATAAGGATTTCATTATTTTTGATGATAATCAATGTATAGGATGGTTAATACTCAAGATATGAGGATTTTTAAAAAAAGCATCTTTTAATGTTTCTGTTAAAACTATCTTTTTCTTCCAGTGTAGATATTTTATAAAATTATTCAATGGATTTTATTCCATATACATAAAATAATTCAAATGAATATGTTATTCCACTTTTTCATTGATTTTATTGGATTTTAAAATAAACACTTCTAATAAATTTTTTACATTCCATTCCAAAACACAATAAATGAAGGTTCTATTTCATCATATACGACATCAAAGATTTTTTCCCACCAAAATAACTGTTATTTTATTTTATTTTTCTTCCATTATAAGATTCTAATTTTTCCAAGAAAAACCACATATTCCCCTTATTTTTTTAATTTTATTTTAAATGATGGATTTTAATATAAAGGTATTTTCAATATATAGAAGTGTATTCATTTGGGTGGAATGTATATTTTATGAGTATAATGATGAAAATGAGATCATTCATGTTTTTGGATTATTTTTTTATAGGAAATTTTTTTATGGTGGTTTGTTTAATTATAAATCCAATATTGATGGTTATGTGGTAAATTGAGTATAGGTGGAACTGTAATACCCCTTAAATGCATTGTGTGTGGTAGTTTTCCGTATGGTTATTCAATTTGTTATAGTGGATGAAATTGGTGATATGGAAATTTTTTCTAATGTAACATAAATTTTTTATCTATGATTTAAAAGTGTTTTTAGAAGAACCATTTTATTTTTCAAGGTAATATCATGATATTGTGATTAATGAAACATTTCTGGTACTTATTAAGGATGAAAAGTAATATTTTGTGAGAAATATATTATAAATTATTCATTATTTAAAGAAATTAATTATGAGTTTTATTTTTCAAATTTTATTTCCAATAAATTTTTTTATGAAAATATTTTTAATGATAAGGAGAATTCATGCATAAGAAAAATTTATTTTAAACCCAATTATTTTCATGAACATGTCACTAATTTAAAAATATTCATGGACTAATAGTTTCTTTCATAGTCTTTATGTCTCTCAATGTGATTTTTGGGTCTACAAAGACGTTTTAAATTGTTTCCATGTAGTTTTAAGGAATAGAAAGTGAAAAAATATTCAATGTTAAAATCCAAATTTATTTGTAATAAAAATACATCATGTTTTTCTATAAAATTTTTATATTATGGTGAAATGGATAGTAATTATACGTTTCAACATTATATTATATGGTATGATTTTTATATAAAATGAATAAACTCTCCAAAACTCTAACACTAAAAGGTACGTTTTAAAGGAATGTAATTTATATTTTAGAGAATCTAGAATATATAATACATAATATTGGGTTCTTATTATTGGTTAAAAATGAGAGTATAGAAAACATTAGTTATTTGAATGATTTCATGTGATTCTATCTTAATAGTTATCAATACAATCATGTTTTTAGATTTTAGGTATTATTTTATTATTGAAGTCTAATAAATCCATTCCTCTGTTTTGTGTGTTGGATTTATTGGTGATCATTCATATTTTCAGAAATTTCATTTAGAAGGGTAATAAACATAATTATAAAACATTTTAAGGTAAAATAGTAATGGGATTTATAAGGGTTTATTATGTATAAGTAATGTTTTAAAAAATATTTCATTTCTGGTCGAAAAGTTTTTATTTTAAAAAGATAAAGTAACATTTGTCAATATAAATGTTATGAGATCTTTCAAAACAATGATATCCCTTTTAATTGATTTGTTCATCAAAATTTTTCAGGACTCGCTCCCACCAAATAATGTTTTAATGAAGGGAGTTAGATATTGACCACTAAGTCCCACATCCAGTGGGACTCATGTTGGGGAATATCATTAAGGTTATAAATGTATCAAAATATGGTATGAATTTTCCTTTATAAGAATAACTTATTGGGAGATACGATGTATCAAAAATAATAAAATACCTAAAATATATATATGAAAAAACAAAATTAATACAATAATTCATGTGTACATAAAAATGATACAAATAAATGTCAACAATGTAAATACCAAGCCCAAAACTAGAACAACAACATAAGAACCATCGAGGAGTATGGATAGTTGGGTGCAGAATGGTAAAAAAAATTCCTTATGGACTCCAAAATATTTTTTTTATATACCTAGTATGAGCATATTAATATTCTCAGAATAGAATCCAAATTCGATCATGATCATGTGGAAGTATCATACTAGTGAATCCAAAAAATTCAGATCAAAATACAAACAAATAGATAGAATGACCATAACCCCAACCACAGAAGGCTTGATTACCAAATAAGGCTTCAATATAATATAATATAATATAAAGAAGATAAATGATAGGGTACTGACTAACACATTCCTTCATATTAGCCGCTATCACACACTAACAGACAAAGTCATGGAACTACAAATTCTTCTAAATATATCACATTATATCCTCTATGATGACACATAGGACACACCTCAAAGTACATATCACCCACACACACCTAATCCACACATCACATCGCATCAAATTGAATTCCACCTGCACACTCTTAGTTCCCACATCACATAATATCACGAAGAATCCTAGTGTGATGTCCTAAACTAGGTTCCACAAAACAATGTCCAGATCCTTTTGACCACATACCCTCAAGTGCACATCCTTGTACACCCATGGGTGCTGATTAGTAGTGAGGTTCTGGTATGTTAGACTTTAGGATACTATAGCTACATTAATCAGAATAAAATACCAATAAGATATAACTAAAATAACTAAATATGAATGAATACAAATAAAAAAATCATTACCAGGTCATATGATATTCAAAACAAAAGAATACACTACTCAACTGAATGGTAAAACCAGATATGACAATGTGAATGCCAAGTTTCTACAATGTAACCAAATATAAAGAAACAAAAACTCCCATGATGGTTGTGAAACACATCTGGTTCCCTTTCACATTCTCTAATCCCAAACAATAACCTATAAATAGGTGATGACCTTATCCTTTCCTAAAACAACAATGTCTACTTGAGTTACGATCGGGCGGCCTAAATTTGGTGTGAGCACAACTCAATAGGTCACCACCAGTGGTCTCTAAATCAAGCCCAGTCCAAATATAGTGTATTTATTTTTATGATGAAATAAATACAATACATAATTAAATTATAGTCACAGTATCATTTAATATTTAATGATCACAATTGTCCCAATTTCAATTCATGTTTTCAATTTGAATCATCATTCATTATTATCATTAATTTGGTGTTTTACATCATATCATGAACCCCAAATCTCATTCAATGTATATGACCATGACTAAATGTCCATGTCTCATTCAATGAATGTATTAATTTATGTCACCCAAAAATCCCAATCTTAGATAAATATTGGGGAGGAACTCGATGTATATATCCCAAATTCAATATAGTCTATAAGTCCATGTATATCACCACATAAATCTCATCTATTTAATCATTCTATAACATAGATGATTTGTACACATCATTACATTTAAAATAAAGTAATTAGTCAAACATTTCCAGGGCCATTAGTTTACTCAACAATTAACTAATAATATAAACCATTAATTAATTCATCAGTTAATTTATCAGTAAAATCAATTCTGATTATATAATTAATTATTATAATTAATAATCCTTATAAAATAACAAATTTTCATAATTAATTCTCATAATTAATTATCATACATAGAAAAACATCATTTCATAATTAATTTCAACCATTTAATTATATCAAATCAATAAATTCAGTATCTCAATTCCAATATCTCTACCCATAACTAGTATCTAAAAAATATCTATTTGCATAACCACCCTTCATTTGTTTTGTGATTCGATTATCAATTGATAACCATGTTAATCACAAGTCAATTAAAAATTTCAAATTACTCCACTTTTGGAATCAAATTCCAAAACTAAGATAAATAATATATTAACCCACATTCCCATATCAAATCCATGATTATAAGAGTTTAATTCATACAACCATCCTTTGTTTATTCACAGATGATATCCCAATAGAAATCCCCAAAATTCGAGTAGAACAATGTCATTGATCAAGCTCGAGATATAAATCTCTAAACCAAAATTAAGATCAATTGAATAAAAATAATACAAATATAGAACTAGTTCCACACTCCATGATCTAGATATCAAATCATAGGTTTAGATATATTTAAATAGTGGAGATCTTCTTTGAAAGGAACAAGTAACAATAGATGATTGAATTTGAGAAGCAATGAGATGAAATCCACTTATCAGGAAGAGAGAAGATCATAAATCTGGGGTTTCAATCTTGAATAAAGATTTTTAAATAACCTTTAAATCCATCCTGTTGGCTATGTGATCCCCTATAATTTGTCATTCCTGAGCTAATGATAAAATATAGTAATATCCGAGGTTCGAGAGGTCTTAAATTTAGATTTTTGAATATTTAATCTCATGTGGATGGTTTCCTCCATAGAGGGGCATGATTAAGGAAAATAATACACCAACCATGTGGATTTATCTACCTAGGATAGCAGGGATGGAATGTTATTGTCGCACGGTTTTTCAAACCATGCTCCAACCACGAGGACCTCTGTATCTAGGTTTTCATGGTTTTTACGATATATTAAAATGGTTTTTCAAACCATGAGCAACCCATGAACGTCCAACGGTCACTTAGTTTTTCTTATAAATTCACCCAAAAATACCACATGCCATTACTCGAAAACAAAGGAAAATACAACCCTCAAAATGTACCAGAATACATGCCTGAGATTACTCAAGAAAAGGATGGGATCATACAATATACAAACCATATAATAACTCATGCTTGAGCTTCACTCTCATATATCACATAGATTTTGAGCCAAAAAGATTTGTAAATTGAGATTTCATGTATTATCTGCATTTCCATGTATCCTCCTGAAAAATTCCATGTTTCCATAACACATGAATTAATGACATAGTCTTTTCCTATAACAAATTCTCACTGTGACCCGCTACACGTATTAGATGGTCCTCAAATAATGAATTTATCGCAAGGTCAACCTCTTCCACATAAATCACATGTGAAGGGTTGGGGATATACCTCCATAGTTGTGACACATGAAAAAATTCATGCATAGAGCTGAACTTATGTGGAAGGGATAATCTGTATTCCACTGGCCCAGTTCTCTCCAGCACCTCAAATGCTCTTACAAACCTAGGCATCAACGTTCCCTACTTTCGTATCCTGTGGTGACCCAATATAGGTGACACCCATAGGAATAAAATATATCCATATGTATACTCTTGGGGACTTCCCCATTTGTCATCATATATCTTCTTCCTACTCTAATCCATAGCCATAGGTTTTCAAATCAACTGCTCCTGATATGATGTCTCCTAATTGATCCTCATTCCCATCAACTATGACTCTCCCACCTATATCCAATATCATGATGATCTAAAAGGTCTACCATAAGGTACTTCATCTTCTTGCAACTGTATTGTTTCCATTTAACAATTATTATATAATAATTACACGAATGGTTAGTGATTCTCCTATGAACAACCAAAGTCAGTCACACATGCTCCCAACATATCCTCTATCACCTATATGTTATGCTCTAACTACCCATATTTTTGTGGGTGGAAGGCCGTACATAATAAAACATGTTTATTATGTCCCTTATATAAGACCTTATAGATGAGTGTTGGGAATCGTGAAACACGATATGAATCTATAGCTCGTGGAAACAATTAATCCAAACATTATCTCAAACATGTAGTTCTCTAAAGTGTTTTAATGTAATGGTTTCTGTGATAGGAATGAAGTGTTATACCGTCATTATTCAATAAACAATGGCCCAAATAACAATTATTATTAATTAGTGTCTTTGGATTTCCTTCCGTGAAATCCATAGTCACATCATCCCACTTCTTTTTCTGGAATATCCAATGGCAGCAATAGGCCTCCTGGTCATTGATGCTCAGTCTTCACCTACTGATAGGTAAAAGTAATTGTTACAAACCATGTTATCAACATTTTCATTCCTGGCAACCAAAACAATCATCATAATTAAACATACATTTTTACCCCAGGATTTACTTCCCACTTTAAGGAATGAATTTCTTGCATGGGTTCCTATAACATTCTTATAAGAACAACAACCAATTTTTCACATTGATGATCTAACCAAATTATATTATATTTTATGAAGGTGTTTCCCAACCTCCAAGGATTTCCCTTATGGATAAAAACTATAAATCCTCATACTACCTATCCTTGATCTATATCAAGAGTACAAACTGCACTAATATAGAAACATGAACCATCATCTCATGAATCTACCGAACTACCACATGAATTTTCACTAGAAAAGTCATAATCTTATACTCAACACTCAGATCATAAAAAACAGAGTCTAATTTTTCATTCTCAAGGCATCAACAACTCTATTCCCCTTTCAGAGTATTTATTCAAATTTTAATTCAAAATAATACATACTATCAACCCATCCTTACTTCCGAATATTCCTGTCATGTTGTGGAATGATGTACTTCCCAATATTTTTATACATAAATACTCTAAGAATTTCACCAGAAAAGAGTGTCTAAAACTCTTAAGAAAATAACCCACAATGGCCATCTTGAGTTCATGTGTAGACTAATTCTATTTATATGGCCTCAACTACAAATACCGGTTATAAAACCCTTCACCCACTCTTCAAAGGTCAGTTCTTGAAAATGTTGTGTAATAAAAAAGAAATGGAATAATTGCACAACATATTGCAAAATCTGTGACCTTTTATGAGTCATGATTCTTGAGGATTAGATAGCATCATACATTAATCAGAGATAAAATAATAATTTTACACAATTTTTTTCTGTGTTCTAAATTAAAAAACAATGAAATCAGTAAAAGATAATCTGTGATACCTGTGGAAAATTATTTTTAAACAATGTGTGAGCATTATAATTCAAAATAAAATGTTTTAAAATTATTCTAATACAACTTAGAAAATATTTCTTTTAAAATATTCTTGATAAAATCTTTTGAATATAACATAATAATACTATTAAATACACCATTTAAAAAACTTAATTGAAATTACATATTTTTAAAATATTGTACCACATTTGAAATTATATACCTACAAAAATCAATTTAAATGTCAAATTGTGATTTTTAGATAACACTATGTAATATTTTGATAAAAAACATTCTAGCTCGTAGAAACATGAAACATTAATGGAAATCTTGGGCCTACCCACTTGTTGTGGGATTTGGGTCACTCCCTAGTTCCCTACCACATTTATAATGTTCAATTAACTATTATTTTACAAACACTATAATCTTTCATTAGGAATATATATATAAACTTTCATTGGAGGTTTTAATTTTGAAAACAAGCCATTATAATAAATTAAACATTTCCTATATATTTATATATAGGAGTGTGAGTATATATATATGTGAACCTCCATTGCATTAATATTTATTTTTTTTGAACAAATATTTTTCATGGTCCTTTGATAAAAATTTGTGTATTCAAAAATATTATGAAATACATGATATCATATTTTTAAAACTATAAATATTTTTAAAACACAATCATGAATAACAATTTCAAACAAAATTTATCATTAATTACTTTTTCTGAAGAAATAATAATATGATTATAAAAATTAATAACAATAAAAACACATGAAATTTATATATCACACATGAAATTATCAGTATCATTAGAAATACTTTCACTCTATCACGATAATATATATATATATATATATCTGTGTGTGTGTGTGTTTTGAAGAATCTAACTTCAAGATTAACATGTATAAATTTATATATAAGAAATCATAGAAGTGAAGTTAGATTATAATAACCTGAAATGTAGAATAAATCATTTTTTCACTTTGATTAATATGTACCCATGTATTTTATAACCATGTTAGACATTTATATGATTTATTTGAAGTGAAAAATAATAAATCTATGTATATATACATATATAAATATATATATAATGAACAAAAAAAGTTAAACAAAAACAAACATATACAATTCATGAACTATAAATATAGACATGGATTTTATGCCAGAATGAAACACCAAAATATAATCATATGCTTAAAATTACATAATTTCTTAGACAAAAAATGAAATTATCTGATATTGTCATTACATTAATATGCATCACTTCTAAATTAAATGATGTTTTAATTAATTCAAAAATATAAAATAAAACAACAGCTTCAAAATTTATCCATATTAATTTATAAATGATTTTTGTATGATTAATTCACCTTTAACATATATATATATATATATGAATTTAAAGTAAAATAATTTTTTAAACATAAATCCTTTGTTAAAAAAATATATAAAACCTGTAATGTTGTAATTTTACGTATGAAAATGTTAAAATGGAATAGATATTAGTTCTTTATTAAATAATAAGATTCAAATCACTATAATAAATTCCATGAACTAATAGTCCATTACCAAATTAGTTTGATGAACATGTCTTATTCGTTACAATGGAATAATTTTCACTATCTCTCATGTTTCTAGAAGTGGTAAGAAAAAATATATATATAAGGAAAGGTCTATGTTCTTATGCCTTTCACAATAAGGACATGATGAAATTCCTTCCAATATATCTTACCAAACTTAAATATACACTTAGGAAAATATCCAATAGACATGTGGGCATGTTCAATTTTAATGAGATGCTAAAAACAACAAATTAATTAGGATTGGATAACATGATTATAGGGAATGCTAAAATTAAATGTTAGTATTAGAAAATCAAAGATGTTACTGGATATAGAATTAAATGAAACATTATGAGATTAAAACAACATCGATGGAAAATATAGTTTATTAGGTGATGTATAATCAATGAAACTTGTCTCTTGTTTAGTTCATTGATCTGAAAAAAAAATAATATGAAAACAATATATAACAAACAGATTACGGAAGGCAGATTAAAATAATCCTTCTTGAATGAAACTATTCACAATAGATTCTTGTATTAAACATAAACATTGTCATATATTGACATAGAATAAGGATTGAGGAAGAAAACAACATGAATGGTTTAAAATCCAGTACAAAATATAAAAGAAAACGAATCGATACTATTTTAAACATTAAATTTTGAGAAAAATTCAAAATTTATGATGAATGTAGTTGAATAAATCGTTACATAAACAGTACGAGACATTGATGAAGAATTCTGCATGTTCAGGAATGTCAAAAAATAGGTCATTTTATAGAAGGTCAATAAAATATTTTAATAAAGAAAAAATCAATAAACAATTCATACTTGCATTATTGATAGGGGATTTTTTAACTGGATGCTGATTCCTCTAGATCCTACTTGGAAACATCACCACGACGCATATTGGTTGTAGTCTAACATCAATCGTGCTTCAAAAAATACTTCAAAACCCTCAGTTATACTACATTTCATATCCAGAATCAAAATATTGTCTTCATTTTATTCAGGAATCTTGAATGCTTCACCTTTGGATATGACTTCTATGAAGAATACTTAAATCAGCTTGAACTTCAATCTCAAATAATCAAAGACATCAAAACCACTTAGCAAAAACATGATTTGGCTACTCCCCATCTTCTAGCAGCCTCGCTCGATCCAGCCTCCCTAATGTCATCTTTTCAATTGAAACCAAATATCGTCAATCCCAATGCTTTTTCTCCTACATTAATTTTACATTTTGTTTATTCTTTTTATTGAAATAATTTAATGTTTTATATATATTTATCTACTAAAAAGTTAAAAATATTCATTTGTTTAACTTAATTGTTTTTATTTTAATAGTTTGTTTTTAAAATTCGACACATAAATAACATAATTTGAAAACATAAAATTGTAATATTCATATTTATAAATTTAATATTTTTTTATACCTTAAAATATTAATTATAACAATAAATTTTTTTAATAACTTGTTTATACTTTAATAACTATAATTTTTAATATTATATATTATTTATTAATTACTAAATATATATGGGTTGTTAAATTCTCCCCCCCCAATAAATTTCACACTCACAATTCATGTGTTGAACTTATGAAAATTCTGAATTTCCATTTTTAGAATTAAATAATTTTTAAGTAGACTATTATATGTATTGAAAAATATACCACGTAAATTTTATTTTACTCAAAGGAAAAAAATATAATATCATAATTTGTGTAGAACTTTCATCTGATTAAAATTAAAATTACATGATTCTTTTCATCAAGACTCAGTTCTTGAAAATGATGTGTAATAAAAAGAAACAGAATAATTATACTACATATTACACAAACAAGGACCTTTTACTGATCCATGTTATGAAGGATTAGACAACACCCTGCATTTGTCATAGTATAAAAAGAAATAAGTCAAATTTCCACAATGATTCTATGCGTTATAACTACAAAAGAGATAACATCTGTAAAAAACATCTATGATACCTATGAAAAATAATTTTAAAGAAAATGGTGAGAATTCAATTACCCAGTAATGAGTTTTGAAATTATTTAAGTACAAAATTGAAAATATTTATTTAAAATTATATTTTATCAATTATTTTCAAAATAAAAAAAATACATATCAAAAACCCATTGAAAAAAAAATTAAATTACTTATGTGGAAATAATATACCACTTTTGAAATTACTTATGTAAAAAAATCACTTTAAAAGTTATCCAGTGATTTTTTGAAAACACTACGCAAGATTTTATGAACAAAACATTATCACATGTAGTAACTTGAAACATTAAAATATATCATCAGATTGCCCACTTATTTATGTATTGGGTTCCCTCCCCAGTTCATTACTTTATTTTTTATGTTGAAGTTCTGATTTTTATAAAAAAAACATTATTCATGATTTATGTATATATATATATCTGTGTGTGTGTGTCTATATATTTCACTAGAGGTTATAATTTTGAAAACATTCCCCTATATTAAAATAAAAATCACACTTATATTTTAATATATGAGTACATATATATATATATATGATTTGACATTTCATTACACTTTCAAGTTTATTATGGTCCAAACATTTGTCACAGAAATTTCATAAACATAAATGTACTCACACATTTTATGAAATACATGTTTTCATATTGTTATAAATTCAACTATTTTTGAAACTCAATCTTGAATAAAAATTTCAAAAGGCATATTTGATTAATTAATTTTATGCATGAAATAATAACATGATTTTATAAAGTAATACCAATATTAATCAAATGGAATTTATATGTCACACGTGAAATTTTCAGAAGCAATTCAAATGAATTAACACTTTTATGAAGATATATATATATATATATATATTCATATATATATATATATAAATGTGTGTGTGTGTGTTCAAGAACATAACTTCAAGAAGATCATATATATAAAATTATATATACAAAATCATATTAGTGAAGTTAGAGGGTAAAAATCTCAAACATCAAATAAATAAATTTTTGTATTTGATTAATATATACCCATGTATATTATACCAATGTAAGAAATTTATTTGATTTATTCTAAGTGAAAAAAATTACTCTCAGTATACTTTTTTTGTTGAAATCCTCTTGAGGCCTATATAGGGCATCATTGTTTAAAACGAAGGAATATTTTAACTTGGTAACCAATTTTAGGAAGAACAGATGGGATGCGCGAAAAATACAAGACGTGCGTGGAAAGAAACACTCCCATGTACAAATTAGTGGGACCAAAATGAGTATTTCGTGCAGGCAGGGAAACATCAGCACATCGGACACAAAACTGGGGTTTCCATGCTAGTTGAATTTTGTGTGAACCCAATGACAATGAGCGACTATAAATATAAGGGTTCCCCTTCCTATTTCGGAGGCTGAAGAATTTGAACAGTCTTCTCTGTGAATAGTTCACTTCTTCCGCACGAAAATGATTACTTCTAGGTGCGGTATTATCTCGGACAGGTCTCCTGGGGGTCTACCTTCACATGGGACCACTAGGGTTTGACTTTTTCAAAAGTCCTCAACTATTGGGCCCATTGTGAGAAAACCCCTATAGCTACATGCCAAAACTCAACTCCATTGCATGAAAACATCCCCTATTACATGCAAACATTTATTTCCACTCAGCCAGCCTTTTCGGCGCAATTGGTCAAGTTGCACACCTAATGCATGCAAGATTCCCTTTCTGCTCACAGAACACCCTTTCCACTCAAATAGACTTTTCCTCATACCTTCCCTATTTGCACGCAATAATCCCTCCTTGTGCATTCTCTTTCATAGATGTCTAATGTCCCTATTTTGGGAATCATCTTCTAGAGCTTCATATGACCAAAACAACTATATACACACCCTTCTATCATATGACCCGCTATGCTCATATGAAGTAGCTTCAAAATCCATTGGGTGGCACTTCATGTTGCATTTTTTCACCTCATGCTTATTCACATAGTCACATCAATGACCATTGCTTCATCGTATAGCCATGATAATGTGGACACCTCAATGGATCACTCTATAACACCCACTCACCAAAATGTTTCTGATTCCTCACATTCCCTAAGGGACGATGGGTATCTATTATATATGTCTTAGGGGTGCTGAGTGAACCCACCTCATCTGAGATGTAGGGAATTTAAATTCCCAACTAAATCATCCTTAGCAAGTGACATTAAACAATGACCCCACCCCATACATCATATGCAGGGTTCCCCATCTCAGACATTCTATACACCCATTAGTCTCCATGGGAGTGATATCATTCATAACATGGAACGATATCTTCTTTATCAGTGCAGGGTCTGTCCGTGGGGAAAGGGAAACCACCTTGGTGTAATCCCCATATCCTTTCTTGTGGGTGGTAGTATCCCAGCCCCTCCAACCTTCTTCCTAGACAAGGACCATAGATAGGGGATGAGCAACAGATCCATCCTCCAACCCATGCATAATCCATCTCCCTTTGGGATTTCTCACAACTTGAGCCTCCATCCTTGAGTATGTCCCAATATCCATCTCACAGTGCTGCTAAGAGCGCGTAACCCCAGTTTCCATTTTTTGCATCTAACAACTTTGAAGCCCCAGTCCACTTCCCATGGAAGTACCATTCGTAATGTAATTGTTAGGTATTTTATACCTCTTTTTTCTCCCAGTGAGGATGACTTGTGTGGGCTTAGAGTAAGCATCGACCATGAAAAACAAATCGGGACACCCTAGAGTGTAATCCCCACGCCCAATGTCGAATAACATTGACTGTGATACTAGCCAAGGAAAGGTAAGTAGGAAGCCTACCTAAGGTTCAAGACCAACACCCATTGGTCCCAACAACTTTATGTAGTCCCCCTAACACTATAATGAACTACATGTACTTTGATCCATACCAAGGCAATGTAATTAGGAATCCTCCTAGACGTTCAACTAGAACAACTATTGGTATCGACTGCCATCATGTCACTTCACCAACACCCATTGGTCCTGACCACTCGATGTCGGTCCACCCCTAGCATGCATGATGTTAAACTGTGTGCCCCTTTAATCCAACATGACACTAAAATGTTCCCCAATCTGCTTTAAGGTGTTGTCAAACCCACTCAGTGGTAACCCGTTGTCAAACCCAATCCGCGGTAACCCATTGTCTACCCTAATCCGCGGTAAGCCATTTTAAACCCCAATCTGTGGTAAGATATTGTCCATACCAATCAAAGGTAGGACATTTTCAACCAGAGTCAAAGATAAACTGTCATGTTCCCCAATCGACGGTAATCTGTTGTAGTCACTTTCGTTGGGAACCACATCTCTTGTCTGCCCCCATGGCGTCAGACCAACCTCGGGCTACTAACCACCCATATTCCCAACTATATCACTATTTTGTTGTCCTCTGTACGCAGCCTGATCCTCTACCACATCCTACGTTATGTGAACATTGATTACCTACCATGATGATAAATAGGAGGTCTCCAAGAGGCTCAAGCCCAACATCACCATTTCCCTCGAGTCGACTCCATCTCATTTCACATTCTCTTTACTTAACGATCCATAATCCATATTGATTCATATCTGGGATACCACATCATGGTGAGATCACGTCAATTAAACACCTAGAATTAGTGTTCCCTCAAGGGGTTTCCCCCATATGATCAACTCTAGTTAGTGTCCTGATCGGTCTGATCTGTTTCTTCAAGATGTTTAACATGTGGCATATCCCATGTTAATCATGGGAAGATGAGGAAAACCTTAGATACATCCCAATATAAAATAATTCAACAAATTTGACATTCGATTCCATAGGATTAAAAGTCTTTTAGAAGCCAAAATATAAGGGGAAGAAACCCAGACACACCAGTGTTCCAGCATCCAAACACGCCACTGATGTCCAATGTGACTACTCCCCAGACTGAAAGTTACTGCCCAAGAAAGACCCCATGGAATGTCCTAATAGAAGTAGTGTAATTAATCGGCATCCATGAAGATATGGAATTTGGAAGAGTTACAAAATAAATGTCTTAATCATTGAGGGATATCCAGACTAAGTGAAGAGTTCAGAGGAGGAATCCAAGGAAGGTGGATTGAACATCCCATCGTCCCGTTTCGATCAATGAGAAAAATTCCACAAATAAATGACAAATCCTGCCAGCCTTTGGAATGTGGGAATGTTGGGAAACAAATAGCACGTTTGAGTCATACTAAAATATATGGATGCATGCGCCTCATTGAAAGAATCAAAAATAGAAATTGTGATCCTTATGTGATGATCTTCCCCTAAATGTAGATATTAGTACCATTTGAGACGTTAGTGGACTAGCATGTCACAATATATAGTTTTCCAGTGCTAGGACCCTCAAAGTAAATAGCGGTCCAGCTATGAAACTCACCAAATTTCGGGGCTGTTAAAACATTGGACATCCCAATCTACAATGTTGTCAGCGTGGATCCTTCATACCATCCATAGAAGATGGAATGTCATTGGATAACTGGATGTTTATTTCATTGTGTCAGTACTAATGGTTTAATATCCCTATGTTCCAAGACCCAAGATGCCCCAATAAGAAACTGATCACCTCCCATCCACTGACGCAATGGCTGGGGAAATGTCAACGTAGCAACCCTGCATTTCTCCACTACTTCTGCAACAATCTTTACAACCATTGCTGTTGGGATCCCACGCCCCATCTCTAATTCTAAATTCATAAAACTAAGGGTGATAAATGACCTCATCCGCCGATATGAGGAGGAGGGGATTATCTTGATTGGGAATATGGCTCGACATGATTTAGAGGCATCTGTGCCTCATTTCCACCACTGATCCCAAAGGGATGCATAGGGAGCCACTAATCCGCACACTGACATACAACTGTTTCAGGAGACTCTCCCTAGAAGGCTTCAATGACTACCTCCCCTATGCCGATAAGGTTGGGGGTGTCCTCGATAGCCCGAAAAAGATTCCATTCTCGAGGATCTCATAGAGGGCTCCCACTAGTTTGTGATAGCACCGCCACCAGGACCCATGGGCTTAACAACATCTATGTTATGTGCCTACACCACCGGTCTCGGTACGATTAACCTGATGCCAACGTCAGCCACAGGCTGAGGAGGATGCCTTCCAAGGGGCGTTAATGTCTACAACTAAAATGGATCAGGTCACCACTATAATGTATTACCATACCCATTTTTATGATATGCATGGTAACTTATATCCCTATCCCATATCGAGGCCCCAACCGCCCCACAAGAACGGTTGGTTCAACACTCTCGATCCTTGGCATAGGGAGCGCCTGCCACGAACCGACCCATGACAATAACACCCAGTACGGAGGTCCTACCTGTAACAACAACATGGAGAACTTATGTCCTCCCAGATTCCAATTTTGGTTCGGAGTTCGGCCCCATGCTGCCTTCAATTTGAATGAGGGTCCTCCCTGTGGCAGTGACACTCAGTACGGAATCCTCTCTTGCGCTTGTTACATCACGTATGGGGTCATTCCTCCTTCCCCAGACCACCGATGTAGAGATTATATGCATCTGTTAAATCTATAGCAAGGGGACCTCCACCATGTCCTTTAAGTAGCCAGTGAAGGTCCTCTTTGCCTAAAATCAGAGGAGTGAAGGTCAGCTTCACTCCTTCAGCACCCAACATGGTGTTCTTACCTATGATCGGCTTGACCAGTACAAGGATCCACTTTGCACTTACACTACCAGAGAAAGTAAGTATTGAGGCCATAAAAATTCTCCTACCAACTCTGATGGAGGTCATACTTTCTACATAACATTGGGCAGAGATCCTCTCTGCACATCAACTAGTAGAAATGGAGGTCCTCCTCGTGTTACATTTGATATTTGTCCAGGTTCCCCTCTTAAACTGGCTCAGTCAAGTAGAATCCCTCCCCATACTGCACCAGTTTGGCTGAAGGTCCTTTTAAATCCAAGAATCTACCATGTTCTGAAGATCCATCCTAGGGCAGGATTGTGGTTCATCTCCACCATAAAATGAATATCGAGAAGATTAAGACCAAGATTAAACCAGTCTGCATCTTAGATTCTAAGGCCGAAAATGACTCAATGATGGAACCCTCTCCTAAGTCCTCCATGTCATTGGTCTGGGTGGGAACAAGGCACATAGACCTCAAAATTAAATAATGTGAGGTTCATTGGATTCACTCCTCCCTCTCCTGGTACATCCAAGATATAAAAAATTGGCATCTCCATAGGTTCTAGTTGTGAAATCACTGCCATCGTCCCCAAAAGAACTCTCTACCTTGACTAGAGATCATGGAGAACTATACTGGGTACAAGTTTCATAAAAGAAACAACATGGTTCATCTCCAGTAGTCGGATTCCCTGTGCCAAAAACTATGGTCACCCGCCTATCTTTTCATGATGAGGTCTCCAAGTCATTTCACACTTCAAAGGATATCCTGAGATGCAGTGGTTTGTAAACCTGCTCACTGTATTCCCTACCAGACAAACTACGGTATCAAAAGCCTTCATTAGTACCAATAATAAATACTTGGCCACCTCCAGTATATGAGTGGGGAAATGTAGGACTGGACTCCGAGTCTGGACCATAGAGACTGTAGGACATTCTCATAGCAGATCATTTCCCAGAGATGTTTTGGCCGGTTACAGAATCAAATTTCTATGTGCTGGAGTCACTCACCCAGGAGGTGTTTGGATGCCTTCGCCAAACCCTCTGTGTGACTCATTTATGTATTTCTCATCTATGAGTGGACATCCCCCCAGAGTTAGGATCACATTGAAGACATTGGTCAATAGTTTTGTTTGATTGATCTGGCTTCACTCCTCATCGCCCAGCGCCTTATATAACCAGGCCTCCGTATGACCCTCCAACAACGATGCATCTAGATAATTAATTTTATTCATAGGATATTCAAGGAGGCTTCTTATCACAAGAAAATACATGGTTAGGGGAAATACGCGGCCCTCCATTTCAGTTCCATATGGCACCAGCCCGATTTGTAGGGCGACATAGGGGATATTCCACCATGTTGAGTTGCTCTTAACTTAGATGACCTATCAGAGAAAGAGAACGAGATGGATGTCCATGAAGTAGACATACCCCATGGGGGAGTTCCACAGCTATTGGATCCATTTGGAAGGGTCACTCGCCAATAGTAAAATATACTAGGTCATCTCATGCCCACTGAGGCACTAGTCCGTAGTTGGAATCCCAAAATCGGCAAAGTAAAAATTGGGGTCGTCAAACACTCAGACCCATCTTGACAAGTTAAAAAGGTAGGAGAATATATCGAAAAAGTATTTTGGCATCAGTAATGTTTAGAACACAAGAAGAGGGTCAACGACCTCTTTGTAGAACGTGTTGCGGAACGACGACCAGACTACGGTGATCCTCTCCCAGGGAAGTAGGGGTAGACACATCTTCCCCACATCAAATTAACTCTAAATGAACCTAAACATCCTACCCACGTAGATAGGGTTGTGGTAGAAACATACATAACGATGGCATAATATATGTCTCTAAATCCCCCAAAGTGATGAGAAAATCATCGAGATCCATATCATATTTCCTTTATCTCCTCCGTAGATCATCCCGCCATCCTTTCCATGATCCACATGGCCTACTTATCAAGTTAAAGAACATTCCAAATCATTTTTTGACATGGATCACCATCATGATAGGAACCCCCACCTAGAAGAACCAATGACAACACACATTGCCCTCCTTGTAGCATTAGAGACTCGATAGGAGAAAATACCACCTGATGGAATGTCTTATATGGCATGGTTGGGTGATATGCTAGCACACCCTAATTTTGTTAATACCACATTTTCTCCCTTCAACGAAAAAGGGGACCCGCTACAGCACATATCGCACTTTATCTCATGGTGTGGGCTAATGTTGGGAAATTCAGCGCAATATGTAGCAACTAAACTGTGATGCTTCGTAGATACATTATATGGGACGACGTTCATGTTGTAAATTCAGCTCCCCATTTAATTAGTAGCCAGCTAGAAAGACCCTCATAGGAAATTTCTCTACCATTTTAGTTATACCACTCAAAATATTAGTATCGCAAACCTCTTCAACTCTATGCAGAGGCATGATGAGTGTGTTGTAGAGTTTGTCACTCGGTGGAAAGGGCTCACAAATTCCCTTTACATGTCACTTACTCAGGGGAAACTGCAAACAATGTGCGTAGGAATTGTCAAGACAAAACTGGTCCCCTCTCTTATTACTCATATTTACACCGGGGTATTCAAATACTTATCAGATAAGGACTAGTGCCTCGAGGAAGCTTTACAAAAATCCATCTAGTCAAGTTAGTTGCCTCCTTCAATCCCACAAGAAGGGCCTCTAGGGCTGAGCCTCACGAAGTTGCTAAAAAAGAAGCCCCCAGGAAACTAGAGTTGCTACCCGTGGAGCCGCCTGTACAGCTTTTCATGGGCCCTCCACCTCAGGCGCAACCACTGGCCTAGCAGCACCCTACTTAGAATCGGCAGGTGCCCCCACAAAATTAATCCTCACTGCCTAGTTCAGATAATGATGCCCCACCAACTTGATATGCTCATCCAGCCCCTAGTTAGGGTCAGGCATTTAGAGGCCCCCTTCCTAGACATAAGGTATCATACCTACTCGTTTAACATGTTTGAGGGCCCTGGTCATTTCCATAATTCCATGGTGCAGGGGATTATTCAAGTGCCTAAATATAGGAGACCAAAAGAGGAAAACCTCATTGATCTCCCTAATTACTGCCCCTATCACCAGATCATGGGGCACACCCTCAAACAATATTATGTTTATAATGATTTTTTTCAAGGAATGGTGGATAACAGCATTGTCTGGTTAGGCCCAACTCTGATAATGGTAGCATATGTCTTCATATGGCCACACAACATCAGTTACAATAAAGGTGAGTAGCATCAGGATTCTATATATGGGCCCTAGAACTATGATGACTGGATGGATCATAAAACAATTCTTGTGCCCTTTTTGTTATCAATGCACCCGTGAATCATACACAGCCTTCAAAATCCTCAAATACTACTTCTGTATCATTGTCTCAGTCGTCCCCTTCTCAGAAGAGAAGACACCGATGGAGAAAGGGAAAACCAAGTCCAACACTAATGTCATTGTAACCCCATACTCTCATCAATTTCATGCCCTCGGTGATGGTGATTCCTCCTAGAATCTGTCCAGTAGTGGAAAAAATTTCATGTGATCATCAAGGGTATTCCTTGGTTAATACTGTAGACCTGGTAAACACCCACATTATTCCTGATGATGAGGAGTGATAGGCGGACCCTCCCAACATCACCATTCGTCGCAAACCTCAGCTGGGCCATGGGTATATGGGACATCAACGTGCCTCGGTAATTACATCTATTCAGGATATGTATTCCTTTGAAACTAGGTAGTAGGCCAAACATAGAGCTCAGCACGCACAACCTTCTCATCTAGTGTCATCAGATCAGCCTTCGCAACCATTTGTGATGCATTATCCGGTGGATCCACCTCTACCGTGTTGTGAACCACCCAGATCTACTACAGACCAGTCTCAGTCATATTTCTCTCATCTGGTGGTCACTCTACAGGCTTTGACTGGTGATCATCGGGATATTCATAGCACCAGTCTGCCGCTGGTCCAGTTGGTAGGTCCCTCCATACCTCTTGTCATAGTGAGACCTCCTATAAGAAGAAGTTCACTCCTGGCATTGAAGTATGATGTCCTCAAGAATGTTTATAGCATTACAATAAATCCCTCTATCATTGAGGACCTTCTCCTATCATCAGTTATGCATGAGGCCCTCACCAAGGCTTTGAGAAGCCCCCTATTATTGATATAGAGGTACCAACCGTAGAAGCCATCCATGCTGAGGCGATCGAGCATTCTGAGTGCAAGGATATCATCTAATTCTCTAGAGAATATGAAGGCTCTCCCATACAGGGGAACATTCTCTCACTCAATATTACCAGCCAGTTCAATGGCGTAGAGGTTTGTCATTGTCTTATCGGTACATGATTCGGGATTAACCTAATCCTGACTTAGACACTGCGAAAACTAAGGTTTTATAAAGATGATATAAGTCCCCCTAACCAATAAATCCAAGGTTATGACAAGATAGAACAAACACAAGATGGAAGGATCTACATGGAGACCTAGTTTGGTGGCCTAGTTTTTAGCATAGAGTTCATGGTTGTCTCCCAGGATACCACCTACAATGCATTGATGGGCAGGCCATGGCTCCACCTGTATGTTGCAGTTCCCTCATCATATCACCAGTGCCTCAAGTACTCCCTTAATGGTCGAGTGGGCATGCATCATGGTGATGTGTCTCCCTTTTACTATGCTGAATCCCTCTATGTGGTTGCCTAATATGACAAGATAAAGGGCAATAAGATTCAGGATAATGAGGATTATCATTCTACGACTGTGACTGACCCGAGGACAGATCCTTATGATGCCTAGATCATTCCAATCCACTGATTAGAGGCTACAACCCCAGACATTGGATAATGCTTCTTTGTTTCTGAAAAAATGAGCAAGAAGATTCCCAAGTCAATGCCACACTTGAAGATCCCCTCATACACCTGCATGAATCTGGCTCAGGTGATCCCAGATCCTCCTACTGCCATAAGGTATCAAAATGTCCACCCCAAGGCGACAACAATACGTCATACATGCATGTTCCATTGGGCTGGGATAAACCGTCCCATGAAAACATACCACTATTTCTTTGTTATCATCATGTGTGTCCACATGGTCCGAAGACCAGATAAGATCTGATCGACGACCTTCATCGCTATGGTTTATCAGCGCAGAAGTCCTCTGATATAGAGTACACCACTGCCCAGGCTGGTACCAGTCTCCCGTCGGGTTTTTATGACTCAGAAGAAACTCCACCCACCAAAGATTCGCCCTCTATAAGTGACAAATATGATTTAGAGGTTTCTCCTACATCATTTGAAGAGGGTGTTTCCACAATAGTAGATTAATTGTTACAAGTGAGCCTCGATAGCAAAGCAGATCTGAAACCCATATTCATTAGTGTCGCCTTTCCTCTGGAGGAGAAAAAAAGTATGTGGACATCCTTAAAGAATAAAGTGAAGTATTTTCCTAGTGTTATGATGATATTTCAAGAATATATCTGTAACACCCTGAGATTTTATGAGAAATACTATTATTATTGTTTTTATAATTTATTTTCTTATGTTTACACAAAGGAATCTTTCACTGCACACAACAATAGATTGGCTTACATTAGATACAAGGGAAACCTTCTTCGATAGCATGCATTGTACGCAATACCGAGATTCACTAAACAATGATATATTATTATAATATTATAAACTAGCCGTTATGAATATTATTAACTGAATTTTTAATTTTATAAAATTATTATTCATCTTAAATATTTTCTACAACATTGTATGAGATAAAAATATTTTTTTGGGTAAAATAAGTATTTTTCAAAAAATGCATTTTTGCAGCCTTTTGATGGAGCACACACATTAAATCCAGTTTTTGACAAGTTTAAAAGTTAAATTTGAAAAAATAAAATTCTTATTTGGAATAAAGATATAAAAATTTACTTTGGATACATTTTTCATATTATTCTGATAACTTTAATATTTTAATGAAGAGTAAAAACACGCTATATTTTAATTAAAAAACCTATGTTCATCGCAATACTTTATATGGTTAAATTATAATATTGAATGGTTTTAAAGTATAAATAGAATATATTTTTACGATTTATTATAATTTATCTCATTAGCATTATTTTTTCATTGAATTCATTAGGTAAAAGATTTCAATCATTGACAATGTTTTAACTTTTAAAACCCGTTTTCATAAGGGGATTAATATTAAATTAATTACTGCAACTTCTATGTTTTGAATTTTGAAAAATGGATTCATTATTTTAATTAAGTGGGTCCAAATTATGTTAATAGTTTACTTTTATTTTTTTTAATATTATGAATAGTAACTACGATAATTTTTATTTACTGCAGTTAAAGGTAAATCGGGTAATTGAGGGTAAAAAACGATTATAAAAATACCCAATCACCTGAAAAAATTTGATTGGATGACTAAAAGTCGACCCTTATCACATAAGGGTTTGAATAAATTCATTTTATAGACTTTTTACAATTAAAATAATTTAAATTTAATTAAAACCAATGAAAGTGACAACATGTAACTCTCTTAAATCTTATAAGTATAATAATTTTAATTTAGTGATAAACTTCTTGAAGCATCAAACATGAATAGTCTCCAGAAATAAAATAAAATTATCAACATCATGTGAATTTATTTATAATTTTTAGAGATTAAATAATTATCATTAAAGGTGACACAATAGTGATGTTGAAATTATTTTATTGATTAAAATATCAAATAAGTGGTTTTGACAATGTCAAATTAAAAATTATATGAACTGTTTAATGTGCTCTACTAATTTTCTAGATAAATAAGATATCATATAAATATATTAAATCATTTATTTAAAACATATCTTTTTTGAGGATTAAATTTAAATTCAAATAAATGAATAGTGTTAAAATTGACACTATTTTTATTTTATAAAAATAACATATTATAAAATTTTTTAAAAATCAAAAAAATATTTAAAAAGTATAAATTAAAATTTATATGGTAGAAAATTTCATAAGGTATACAGTTATAGAAAATTAACAACATATAATTAATTATTTATAATGATTTAAAATTTAGAATCTTATTACCTGAAATAAAATTAAATAGATTAAATAAGGATAAATCAAGTTGATAATGTTTTAAATAAATTCCCAACATGTCTAAATTTTATTGTTTTATGAGATTACAACCCTATCTCAACTAAGATTCATATTTTAGTCATTTTTGGATGTTTTTAAGTGGGGTTTGAATTTATTATAAATTAAGATTTCATATAATTCCAAAGGTGCCCCTCCCCTCCCTTATAAAGGGAACCTACTCCCTCACCAATTTACACAACTTTGACCTTAAAGATTGGCCAACCCCAGCCCATTTCCCTTATCAACTTCCCTAGAAACATACTAGAGGTTCTAGTCTTCTTCAAAAAACAATTGTAGTGCCCTAATAAGAGGTTTCAAAGAGGCGTTTTGAAGAAGAGGTAATATCCATTACCGATTCATTAAAATTTAATTCATTTTCTAATTCCTCTTATATAGTTTTTTCATAATGAATTAATAACATTAGTATCACTCATATTCTGGTATGTTATTATAAATATGAAACAACCCTATTTCACCTTCTATCCATCCTACAGAAAACGAAATCGTCGCGCATGCGTACGTATGGAAAACCGTCTCCACGCCGTGGTGTAATTTGTTTTCCACAAAAACCTTACATGGATGGTTATAATGGTGTAAAGAATAACTATATATCATTATTATAACATGATACTAATTCTGAGACATTTCATATCCCACTCCAATACCATTCAATAATTATGGGAACGATATCATCGCTCGTGCGTACGTACGGCCTACCGTCTCCACGATGTGATGCGACTCGTTCTACATGATCTTAATTGAATAATTATTATATAAATGAATTTAATGAATAAATATGATATATATTACACTAATACAATTCTATAAATAAGGAATTTATAACCTACAAAGTGGAATAAGAATTTATTCGACAAGACATGCAAAGATAATAAAGCAATGAACACCCGAATAACAAGTAGCAATGAAATATTACGAATAAGAAGATAATAATATGACCATGTATGATATCATAAAAATTAATACGATTATTTAATAAGTCAATGACATTATTTAAATCATTATAAAGGAGGTTTGTATACGTATGAAGCATATCAGACCTAAGGTAAGGGAAAATCGTATAATCTCTTGTTTATCAGAGATTGTTTATACTTCAGAATATATTGGGGCATATTTATCATCCACATCCATGTTTCCTCAATATATAATATTATTTTTATCCTCCTAAATTTTTTTAAATTCAATATTACCTATTGATGAATTTTTAGTAAAAGATATGAAAGAAATCTTTTTTCGTTTTCAGTACGAGATACTTTTTGTCTTTTTCAGCCAAAGTACAAGAAGAATGTTTTTTAACTTATACGACATGAATGGATTTTTATGATTCCATAGAACATTATTTCCATGAAGCTTCCTTTACATGTTTTGAAGTTTATTTTTAATTAACTTTTTTTAGTTTAAAATTGTATGACATGTTATGGAAGGAGAAATGTTTTTGAAGTAGAAAGGGTATTTTCCTCAAGAATTGATTTTAAGTGATTTATCAAAATTATTTTCCATCTAAGATAATATAGGGTTCTATTTATATCCCTATTATTACAATGATTTGATTACGTTTTGATGGAAATAATTTTATGATGTCATTTATTATATATGAATTGTTTTATGGTGTCACGCTGTTTAAAAATCCCATTTTTATTAAATGGGTTATGCTATGATGTATGATTTATGATTTTGTGGAACACATAAGAATTGATTCATTATGAGATGTGTGGGACCTATATCTCCCTCAAATTCGTTGGGTAAAGATTTATATCTCATGAGATAGACATGGCTAGACCACCAAGTTAAACTGGTTCAGTGATACAGGACTGGAATGAGGAGTGAACTCGATTCTGAAATGGAATATGTCTGCTATGATAGTCTTGAAAATGAGTATGTACTAATAAGAAATGATTTTCTGTGATTTTGTGTGAATGACACAATGTTTCATGTTTTATGTTATGATTATTGAGATTACAATTCACTACTAGGATTTATCCCATTTATGATATTATGATCACTTTCACAGGTTAAGATTTTCAAAATATTATGTTCTTATGAATATAATGTGATTGATATTTCTTTTGTTTACCCTTACTGAGCATTTCAGATCACCCTTTTGTATGTTTTCATTTCCCCTGGTCAGGAAGAAGGGTATTAAGTAGGATACGTGAAAAGGGATTCTAGATATGATGAAATAAATAGGAGATAATGTAGATGCTTTATGAACCAGTTGTTTATGTTTCCTAGTTTCTAAAGACACTATACATATATGGTCTTATCATGGTTTTGTTATATGTTGTAATAAGTAATCATCAATTATGATGTAATAAAAATGTATGTAATGTATGGGTCGTTATAGTTGGCATCAGAGGAAAAGTATAGTCACCCTTTGGAAACTAGGATGTGAAAGCCATAGTAAGAACCATAAGGATATGTCTAAGAATATAACACAATATTAGTTTTCTAGAAATGGCCATGAATAACCTATGAGAATACCTTATGTGTGAAACTTTATTCTGGATTATGTGACATTCCTATTATGATTATAGTTTCTCACACTATGCTTCTTGGTTTTGGTCAATGGCTGGAACCCGAAGGAACCGTGTTAATGCTGAATGCTACAGGAAATGCAATGATTTTCCCCCTGAGCAACCAAACATTATGGGAGCCAGAATGAAAAATCTTGTAGCCATGCTCTCACAACTTTCTCAAGCTTTGAATCATGCATGAATTCCAAACGAGCAAAAGAAGAAGAAACATTCTGTTGATGCCTTCATGAGCCAACGTACACCTTCATTTAGAGGGTCTTCTGATCCATTACTGGATGAACAATGTATTAGTACCACTGAAATGATATTTTCAGTCCTACAGTGTTCTGAACATGAAAAATTCATCATAACAGTATATCATTTTGAAGGTGAAGCTGATCAATGGTGGAATCTTATCATGAATACGAGGCAAAGAGATGAAATTGAGTCCATGGAATGGGATGAGTTCAAGAACTTATTTTTCAATAATTGCATCCCTCATATTCATCAAACAATGATGGAGAATAAGTTTCTTTAACTAAAGCAAAATGATGATGAATCAGTTGGTACCTACAAAGAAAATTTTACAAGACCTGCAAGGTATGCTTCTGGAATTATTATCCAACCCGAGAGTAAAATCGATCGATTCTTTAGTGTCATAAAACCAAGTCGTCGAATGGAGTTAGCCATAAGGGACTTCAATAGCTATGAGGAAATTGTTCGATGTGCTCTCAAGGTTGAGATGGAAATTGGATTAAGCCATCTTTCATATGGGTTTGGTAAGAAGAGGAAAATGGAATTCAAAGGAAAATATAAATACCACACTAAAACGAATATGAGTTTTCTCTAATTCGCAAAGTGTGGAAAGAAACATAGAGGGAATTATCTTAAAGGGACAGGTAAATGTTTTAAGTGTGGAAAAGATGGTCATCGGGCAATTGAATATCGAAATAATGGGAAGAAGATGTCTAATGATTCGAGCAAAGAAAGGGATTCATAGAATGCACCTCCGAAAATTCAATGTTTCAAGTGAAAGGAAATGGGGGCATTATTCCAATCAATGACATAATCCAAGTGTTGTTGATGATGATCGATGTCAAAAAACTATTAATGCCAAAGACAAAGAATATTCACAAGCAATATCTATCGGCAATTTAGAGTATGATATCGAAGTTGTGAAAGGTACACATTCCATCCATTCTAAAGGAGTAAATGTTTTATTTAATTCTTGATCCACCCACTCTTTTACTTATGAATAATTTTCTAACATTATCACCATATTACCTTAGATGTTAGATATTGAGTTAGCTGTGACAACCCCTAATGGTACAAAAGTCGGATCATAAGTTTACAATTCTTCTCTGATAGAATTTTGTGGGAAAGTGCTTCCTAAAAATCGTGTGATCCTTCCTATAATGGAATTTTATGTGATTCTTGGCATGGATATGATTTCATTATACGGAGATCATATCAATTTTCAATTAAGGTAAATCACATTTAATATTCCCGATCAATCTATATCATCTATCGATGCAAGGATGAATATAACCTTCCCATGGAAATTTCTTCCATCTTATGGGTCTAGATTCCAGTATATGAAGGATATTTATCTCAAATGGTTGGAGAGAAACTCACGATTAATAAAAATCCCATTGTACGAGAGTTTGATGATGTCTTTCAGGATGAATTTCTAGGTCTTCCACCAAATCATGAAGTTGAGTTTTCAATAGAACTCATACCAGGTACTATGCCCATTTCAAAGACACCATATAGAATGTACCCAATTGAGTTGCAGGAATTAAAGAAGAAACTCCAAGATAATATTGATAAGGGATTCATACACCCTAGTGCATTTCTTTTGGGAGCACATGTTCTATTTATTAAGAAGAAATATGGATTAATGGGACACTACATTGATTATTGAGAAAATAACAAGATCACTATCAAGAAGAAATATCATCTCCCATGCATTGATGAATTATTTGACCAACTACACGGAGCTCAATACTTTTCCACGATTGATATTCGTTCACGGTATCATCAATTAAGGGTAAAAAAATAGGATAAACCAAATACGGCTTTCCGTACAAGGTATGGACACTATGAATTTATAGAGATTCCATTTGGTCTTACTAATGACCCCGCTATCTTCATGGATCTGATGAATAGAGTCTTTAGAGAATATCTTGATCATTTTTTGGTAGTCTTTATAGATGGTATTCTTGTCTATTCAATGAGAAAAGAAGAACATGAATATCACTTGAGAATAGTATTAAAGACCCTGATAAAGGATAATCTTTATGCCAAATTTACAAAGGGTGAATTGTGGCTTCAAAAAGTTCATTTTTGGGTCACATAATCTCAAAAGAGGGGATATCTATGGATCCATCAAAAATGGTGGTTATTGAATGATGGTCCATACCAACAACAGTAACTGAGATCCGATGTTTTTTTGGTGTGGCTGGATATTATCTTCGTATTGTGAAAGATTTTTCACGATTATCAAATCCACTCACTAGGTTAACTCGAAAAGAGTTATGTTCGTGTGGACGGAGGAGTGTGATGAGAATTTCAAGGAGTTGAAAAAAAGGTTATCCAGTGCACATGTGCTCACACTGCCTTATATTGGAGAAAGGTTTGTGATCTATGATGATGAATCCAAGAATTGATTGGGGTGTTTTCTCATGAAAAACGATATGGTGATAGCTTATGCCCCAAGACAGTTGGAAATCCATTAGAAAAATTACCCAACCCATGATTTAGAATTAGCTGCGGTAAAATTTGCATTAAGGATTTGGAGGAATTATCTTTATGGTGGAAGATGTGATATTTATAATGATCATAAAAGATCAAATTATATTTTCACCTAAAAGGATATGAATATGCAACCAAAAAGATAGTTGGAGTTGATTAAAGAATACGACTGCTCAATTCATTATCACTGTGGAAAAGAAAACAAGGTGGCATGTGCATTAAATTGACAAGACCATGCTAGATTATCCATGATGAGGATCACAAAAGATAAAATATTTATGGATTTAAAAAGAATGGATCTTGGAATTATAATGGAAGTGTAAAAATATTATATTTCTAAAATCAATGTTGAACCATATGTACATGTGAAGATTAAAGAGGCATAGAAAGAAGATGTAGAGTTACAAAAGAAGGTGACAAATGTTCCTGAATTCCACATTGTTTGTGTTGAAATAATATGGTTGAGGAATCGATTTTGTGTTCCTCCAATCATAGAATTAAAGAAGGAAATATTGGATGAAGAACATAGTTCTTAATTATCTACTCACCCTAGAAGCACGAAGATGTATAGGGATATGAAAGAGTACTTCTGGTGGGATGGAATGAAAAGTGATGTTGCTGAATATGTCTCTTGATGCTTGGTTTGTCAGCATGTTAAAGCTGAGAGATAGAAGTCTAAGGGGATGTTACAACCATTACCCATACCAGAATTGAAATGGGAAAACATCACTATGGACTTTGTCACTGGAATTCCTAAAACATCCAAAGGCAATAACGTTATCTGGGTTATATTTGATCGTCTTACGAAGTAGGCACACATCATTGCTATTAGAGAAGATTTATCTCTTGATTATCTTGCTAGTATATATGTTAAAGAAGTGGTAATATTGCACGGAGTACCACCTTTCATTATATCTGATCGGGATCCGAGGTTTACCTCGATGTTTTTGTGAAGTCTTGAGCATACTCTAGATACGATGTTGAGTTTCAGCACTGCTTGTCATCCTTAGACAGACGGTCAGTCTGAGAGGACAATTCAAACTCTAGTAGACATGTTGAAAGCTTGATCTATGGAGTTAAAAGGTGGTTGGGATCAACACCTAACATTGTTTGAATTTTAATATAATAATATCTTTCACTCCAGTATTCAGAAGTCTCCTTATGAAGCTCTCTATGGAAAGAATGTCGAACTCTAACTTGATGGGATGAAGTTGGGGAAAGAAAGCTATTAGGACCCGATCTTGTTGATGAGAAGGAAGAAAAGGTCCAATCTATTCAACAACACATAAGAGCAGCTCAATGTCGACAAAAAAGTAATTCTGACAAACGAAGAAAAGATGTCTAGTTTGAAGTGGGTGATAAAGTGTTCTTACGAATATCTCCTTGGAAGACAGTAATGAGAATTGGAAAGAAGGGAATGTTTAGACCTAATTATATTGGTACTTTTGAAATACTGGATCATGTTGGGAAGGTAGCATACCAATTGGCGCTTCCACCAAATCTCTCACAAGTTCATTTTTTGTTCCATGTATATCTTTTTAGAATGTACATACCTGATCTTTCATATGAAATAATATCAGAATTTGTACCGCTGAAGTAAGATCTTTCTTATGAAGAACATTCGATAGAGATTATGGATTATAGTGAAAAAATTCTATGAAACAAGACCACTCGTTTGGTTAATGTTTTATGTAGGAACCACCAATTAGAAGAAGCTACATGGGAACTTGAGGATATGATGATGGAGTGGTATCCTCATCTGTTTGTTATGATGTGACAAATTTCAATGGAGAAATTCATTTTTAAGGGGGTAGAATGTAACACCCTTAGATTTTATGAGAATTATTATTATTATTATTATTATTTTAATTTCTTATGATATATGCAAAGGAATCTTTCACTGCACACAACACTAGCTTGGCTTGCATTACACACAAGGGAAACCTTCTTCGATAGCTTGCAATGTACGCAATACCATTCTTCACTAAACAATGATATATTATTATAATATTATATACTAGCCCTTATGAATAGTATTAAATTTAATTTTAAATTTTATGACAATATTATTCATCATACATATTTTCTAGAACATGGTATGAGAAAAAAATAAATTTTTTGGGTAAAATAATTATTTAAAAAAAATGCAGTTTTGTCGCCTTTTGATGGCACAACCACTTTAAATGTAGTTTTTGACAAGTTTATATGTTCAATTTTAAAATATATAATTCTTCTTTGGAATCAATATATAAAAATTTACTTCAGATAAATTTTTCATATTATTCTGATAACATTCATATTTTAATGAATAGTAAAAAACACGCTATATTTTAATTACAAACAACCCTTTTAATCACTATAATATATATTGTAAAATTATAATATTTAATGGTTTTAAAGTATAAATAGAATATATTTTTATAATTTAATATAATTTATGTCATTACCATTAATTTTACATTGAATTCATAGGTAAAAAGATTTTAATCGTTGGCAATGATTTATCTTTTAAACCCCATTTTCATAACAGTGGGAATAATTTTAAATTAATTACTACAACTTATGTGTTTTGAATTTTGAAAAATTGTTTCAATATTTGAATTAATTGCGTCAAAATTATGTTAATAGGTTTTTTTTTTAATATTATGAATAGTAACTACGGTAATTTTTATTTACTGTAGTTAAAGGTAAATCGGGCAATTAATGGTAAAAATGAGATTATAAAATTACCGTAACCCCTGCCAAAATACTATTGGATGACAAAAAGTACACCCTTATCACCAAAGGGTCAGAATAAATTCATTTTATGGACTTTTGACCATTAAAATAATTTAATTGTTTTTAAAACCAAATTAAGCGACAACATGTCACTCTCTTAAATCTTATAAGTAAAATAATTTTACATTAGTGATAAACTTCATGAAACTTAGAACATTAATAGTATCCAAAAATATAATACAATTATCTAAATCATGTGAATTTATTTATAATTTTTAGGTATTATATAATTATCATTAATAGTGACACAATAGTGATGTTGAACTTGTTTTATTGATTGAAATATCAAATAAATTGTTTTAAAAATATTAAAATAATTATTATATTAACTATTTAATGTGATCTACTAATTTTCTAGATACATATGACATGTTATGAATCTATTAAATCTTTTTTTCGAACATATATTCTGTGAGGATTTTATTTAAATTCAAATAAATTAATAGTGTCAAAATTGACACTATTGTTATTTTATAAAATTAACATATTATAAAATTGTTTAAAAATCACAAAAATATTTAAAAATTATAAATTAACATTTATATGGTCTAAAATGTCATAATTAATATAATTATTTAAAATTAACAACATATAAGTAATTATTTATAATGATTCAAAATTTAGAATCTTATTACCATAAATAAAATTAAATAGATTAAATAAGTATAATTCAAGTTGATAATGTTTAAAATAAATTTCCAACATGTCGATATATTATTTTTTTAATGATATTAGAACCCTATCTCATATAATATTCTGATTTGAGTCATTTTTGGAGGTATTTAAGTGGGTTTAGAATATATTATAAATTAATATTTCTTATAATTCAAAAGGTTCCCCTCTCCTCCCTTATTAAAGGGCACCTCCTCCGTCTCCTCTTTGCAAAATGTTGAGCCATAATGCTCGGCCAACCCCAGCCCATTTACCTTATAAACTTCCCAAGAAACACAATAGAGGTCATGGCTATCTTCAAGACCAATTTTAGTGCCCTAAGAGGAGGATTCAAAGAGGAGTGTCCGGGAAGAGGTAATATCCATTACCGATTCTTTCAAATTTATTTCTTCTTCTACTACCTCTTCTTTAGTTGTTTAATTATGAAGTAAAAAAATAAGTATCACTAATATACTTATATGTTATTATAAATATGAAACAACCCTATTTCACCTTCTTTCCATCCTACGGAAAATGAAATCATCGTGTGTGCGTATGTACAGAATATCATCTCCACGCCGTAGTGTAATCTGTTTTCCACCACCACCTTACGTGGATGGGTAGAATGGTGTATGAATAAATATATATTATTATTATAACATGATAACAATTCTGAGACATTCCATCTTCCACTACAATACCATTCAATAGTTATGGGAATGATATCATAGCTCGTGCGTACGTACGGCCTACCGTCTCCACGTTGTGATGCGACTCGTTCTACATGATCTTCATTGAATAATGATTATATAAATGAATTGAATGAATAAATATGATATATATTACACTAATACCATTCTGTAAATAAGGTATCTATAACCTAAAAATATGAATAAGAATTTATTCGACAAGACATGCATAAGATCATAAAGCAATGGACACCCGAATAACAAGTAGCAATGAAATATTACTAATAAAAAGATAAGAATATGACCATGTATGATATCATAACAATGAATATACTTCTTTAATAATTTAATGACATTATTTAAATCATTATACAGGAGGTTTGGATACATACGAAGCATATTAGACCCAAGGTAAGGTAAAATCTCACAATCACATTTTTATCAGATATTGGTTATACTTCAGAATTTATTGGGGAATATTCATCATCCACATCAATGTTTCCTCAATATGTAATATTATTTCTATCCTCCCACAATTTTTTAAATCCAATTTTACTTATTGGTGAATTTTTTGTAAAATATATGAAAGGAATCTTTTGTAGTTTTCAGTACGAGATACTTTTTGAATTTTTCAGCCAATGTACGAGAAGAATGTTTTTTTAACTTATAAGGTATGAATGTATTTTTATGATTCCATAGAACATTAATTCCATGAAGAATTATTTACTTTTTATCAGGTTTATTTATAATTAACATCTTTCAGTTTAAAATTGTATGAAATTTTAAGAAAGGAGAAATGTTTTTGAAGTAGAAAGGATATTTTTCTCAAGAATGGAGTTCATGTGTTTTATCAAAATTATTTTCAATCTAAGATATTATAGGGTCTTGTTTCTATCCCTATTTTTACATTTATTTTATTATGTTGTGATGGAATTATTTTTATGAATTCCTCTATCTTATATTAATTTTTTTATGATGATATGATGTTTAGGAAACCCATTTTTATTACATGGGTTATGCTATGATGTATGATTTAGGATTTTGTGGCACACATAAGAATGGTTTCATTATGAGATGGGTGAGACCAATATCTTCCTCCAATTCATTGGGTAAAGATTTATATCTCATGAGTTAGATATGGCTAGAACGGAAAGTAAAATTGGTTCAGTGATACAGGACTAGAACGAGGTGTGAACTCACTTCAGAAATAGACTTTGTCCACTATGATAGTCTTGGAAATGAGTCTTGACTAATAAGAAATAATTTTCTATTATTATTTATGTATTCTAATAAGATTCATGTTTTATGTTATGATTAATGGGATTAAATTTCACTATTATGATTTATCCAATGTTTTGATATTATTATCTCTTTTGCAGGTAAATATTTTCAAAATGTTGTGTTCTTATAAATATGATGTGATTGATATTTCTTTTGTTTACCATTATAGAGCATTTGAGCTCACCCTTTTGTATGTTTTCTTTTCCCAGGTCAGGGAGAAGGGTATTATGTAGGATATTACAAAAGGTACTCTAGATATGATGAAATTAATGGGAGACATTATAGATTCCTTAAGTGTGGAAAAGATGGTCATCAAGAAGTTGAATGTCGAAAATGGTAAGAAGATATCTAATGATGTGAGAAAATAATGGGATACACATAATTCACCTCCTACAATTTAATGTTTCAAGTGCAAGGAAATGGGTAATTATTCCAATCAATTCTATAATCCAAGGGTTGTTGATGATGATCGATGTAAACAAACTCTTAAGGCCAAAGACAAAGTAAAGTTTCATGCAATTTCTATCGACGATGTGGTGTATGATAACAAAGTGGTGAAAGGTGCACTTACCATCCACTCTAAAGTAGAAATTTTTTTATTTGATTCTTGATCCACCCACTATTTTATTTCTAAAGAATTTTATAAGGGTATCTCCATATTACCTTAGATGTTAGATATTGAGTTAGTTGGGACAACCCCTAATGGAACAACAATCGCATCAAAAGTTTACAATTCTCCACCGATTGAAGTTTGTGGGAAAGTGCTTCCTACAAATCTTGTGATCCTTCCTATAGTAGAATTTGATGTGATTTTTGGCAAGGATTATCTTTCTTTATACGGAGCTCATATCAATTTTCAATGAAGGTAAATCACATTTAATATTACCAATCAATCTACTATCATATATAGATGCAAGGATGAATAGTACTTTCCCATGGAAATTTCTTCCATCTTATGGGTATAGATTCCAGTAAATGAAGGATATTTATCTCAAATGGTTGGAGAGAAAATCTCGATTAATAATATTCCCATTGTATGGGACTTGGATGATGTCTTCCCAGTAGAATTTCCAGGTCTTCCACAAAATCGTGATGTTGAGTTTTCAATAAAACTCATACTGGGTGCTATGCCCATTTCAAAGACACCTTACAGAATGGCCCCAATTAAGTTGCAAGAATCCAAGAAGAAACTCCAAGAGAATATTGGTAAGTGATTCATAATCCGTAGTGTGTCACCTTATGGAGAACATGTTCTATTTATTAATAAGAATGATAGATCATTGGGACTCTTCATTGATTATCGAGAACTTTACAAGATCACTATAAAGAAGAAATATCATCTCCCATGCATCGATGAATTATTTGACCAACAACATGGTGCTCAATAATTTTCCAAGATTGATCTTTGTTCAGGGTATTATCAATTAAGGGTCAAAAAAGAGGATATACCATAGACGGATTTCCGTAGAAGGTATGGACACTATGAATTTATAGTGATGCCATTTGGTCTTACTAATTCCCCCACTATCTTCATGGATGTGATGAATAGAGTCTTTAGAGACTATCTTGATCAGTTTGTGGTAGTCTTTATAGACGATATTCTTGTATATTAAAATAGCAATAAAGAACATGAATATCACTTGAGAATTGTATTGAAGACCCTGAGAAAGGAGAATCATTATGCCAAATTTTCCAAGTGTGAATTTTGGCTTCAAAAAGATTCATTTTTGGGTCACATAATCTAAAAAGATGGGATATCTGTGGATCCAGTAAAAACAGAGGTTATCGAACGATTGTCGAGACCAAGAACAGTAACTGAGATCCAATGTTTTCTTGGTTTGGCTGGATATTATTGACATTTTGTGAAAGATTTTTCAGGATTATCTAATCTACACACTAGGTTGACTAGAAAAGGAGTTATGTTTGTGTGGACGGAGGAGTGTGAAGAAAATTTCAAGGAGATGAAAAGAAGGTTATCCAGTGCACCTGTGCTCACACTGCCTTGTAGTGGAGAATGGTTTGTGATCTACAATGATGCATCCAAGAAGGTATTGGGATATGTTATCATGCAAAATGAAATGGTTATAGCTTATACCTCGTGACAGTTGAAAATACATGAGCCAAAATACCCAACTCAAGATTTGGAATTAGCTGTGGTAATCATTGCATTAAAGAATTGGAGGCATAATCATTATGGTAAAAAGTGTGATATTTATACTGATCATAAAATATTAAAGTATAGTTTTTACATAAAATGAGCTGAATATGCACTATAAAAGATGGTTGGAGCTGATTAAGGACTACGACTGCTCACTTCATTATCACCTTGGAAAAGCAAACAAGGTCACAGATGTATTATGTCGACAAGACCTTTCTAGCTTATCCGTGATGAGGATCACAAAAGATCCAATATTTATGGATTTACAAAGGATGGATCTTGGAATTATAATGGAAGGGTAAAAATCTTATCTTTCTAGAATCAATTTTGAACCATCTATACATGTAATGATTAATGTGGCATAGAAAGAAGATTTAGAGTTACAAAAGAAGGTGAGAAATTTTCCAGAATTCCATCTTGATTGTGATGAAATTATAAGGTTCAGAAATCGAGTTTGTGTTCCTCCCATCCCATAATTAAAGAAGGAAATATTGTATGAAGCACATAGTTCTTCATTATATATTCACCCTAGAAGAACGATGATGTATAGGGATCTGAAAGAGTACTTCTGGTTGGATGGCATGAAAAGAGATGTTGCTGAATATGTCTCTCGATGCTTGGTTTGTCACCATGTTAAAGGTGAGAGATAGAAGTCTATGGGGATGTTACTACCATTACCCATACCAGAATGGATATAGTAAAACATCACTATGGACCTTATCATTGGACTTCCTAAAACAACCAAAGGCAATAACATTATCTGGGTTATATTTGATCGTCTTATGAAGTCGGTACACTTCATTTCTATTAGAGAAGATTTCTCTGTTGATCAGCTTGCCCGGATATATGTGAAAGAATTGGAAAGGTTGCATGGAGTACCAATTTCCATTATATCTGATCAGTATTCGAGGTTTACATCGATGTTTTGGCAAATTCTTCAGCATACTCTAGATACGGAGTTGTGTTTCCGCACTACTTATCATCCTCAGACAGACAGTCAGTTTGAGAGGACAATTCAAACTCTAGAAGATATGTTGAGAGCATGCTCTATGGAGTTCAAAGGTGGTTGGGATCAACACCTACCTTTGGTGGAATTTTCTTATAATAATAGCCTTCACACCAGTATTCATATGCCTCCTTATGAATCTCTCTATGGAAAGAAATGTCAAAATCCATCTTGCTCGGATGAAGTTTTGGAAAGAAAGCTATTAGGACCTATTCTTGTTGATGAGATTGCATAAAAGGTATGATCTATTCAACAACACATAAGACCAGATCAGAGTCATCAAAAAAGTTTTGCTGAAAACCGAAGAAAAGACCTTGAGTTTGAAGTGGGTGAAAATGTGTTCTTACAAATATCTCCTTAGAAGAGAGTAATGAGATTTGGAAGGAAGGGCAATTTGAGCCCTAAAGATATTGGTCCATTTGAAATACTGGATCTAGTTGGGAAGGTATCTTACCAATTGGCACTTCCACCAAATCTGTCTCAAGTTCATGGTGTGTTCCATGTATCTCTCCTGATAAAGTACATACTCGATCCTTCACATGTACTAAGATCAGAAGTTGTACCACTGGAGCAAGATCTTTCTTATGAAGAACAACTGGTAGAGATTCTGGATCATAGTGGGAATGTTATACGAAACAAAACCACTCGTTTGGCTAATGTTTTATAGAGGAAAACCCAATTAGAAGAAGATACATGGGAACTTAAGGATATGATGAGAGAGGGGTATCCTCATATGTTTTTTACAATGTGACAAATTTCGAGGGAGAAATTCATTTTTAAGGGGGAAAAATTTAACACCCTGAGATTTTATGATAAATAATAATAATATTATTATTATTTTAATTTCTTATGTAATACACAAATTAATCTTTCACTGCACACAACACTAGCTTGGCTTGCGTTACACACAAGGGAAACCTTCTTTGATAGCTTTCATTGTACTCAATATCGTGATTCACTAAATAATGATATATTATTATAATATTATAAACTTTCCGTTATGAATATTATTAACTGAATTTTGAATTTTATAACATTATTATTCATCTTACATATTTTCTATAACATTGTATTAGAACATAATAAATTTTTTAGGTAAAATATGTATTTTTCAAAAAAATGCATTTTTTCCACCTTTTGATGGAGCACAAACCTTAAGTCATGTTTTTGACAAGTTTATAAGTTAAATTTTAAAAAATAATATTTTTTTTGAATTAGGATAAAAAAATTTACTTTGGACATTTTTTTCATATTATTCTGATAACTTTCAGATTTTAATGAATAGTAAAAGCACGCTATATTTTAATTAAAAACAACTCTTTTCATGAAAATAATTTATACGGATATATTATAAAATTTAATTGTTTTAAAGTATAAATAGAATATATTTTTACCGTTAAATATAATTTATATCATTACCATTAATTTTACATTGAATTAATAGATAGAAATATTTCAATCTTTGGCAATGTTTTATCATTTGAAACCCATTTTCTTAACAATGGGATTAATTTTAAATAAATTAATTCAACTTCTGTGTTTTGAATTTTGAAAAATGGATTCCATATTTTTTATTCAATGGGTTAAAATTATGTTAATAGGTTACTTTTATTTTTTTTATTATTATGAATAGTAACTACTGAAATTTTTACTTACTGTAGTTAAAGGCAAATCGGGTAATTAATGGTAAAAATAAGATTATAAAATTACTCAAACCGCCGCAAAAATTCTATTGGATTACTAAAAGTCGTCCCTTATCACCTATGGTTTGGAATAAATTCATTTTATGGAATTTTGACCATTAAAATAATTTTATTGTTATTAAAACCAAAGAAAGTGACAACATGTCACTCTCTTAAATCTTATAAGTATAATAATTTTAATTTAGTGATAAAATTATTGAATCTTGGAACATGAATTGTCTCAAGAAACAAAATAAAATAATCTACATTATTTGAATTTATTTATAATTTCTAGAAATTAAATAATTATCATTAACGGTGACACAATTGTGATGTTCAAATTATTTTATTGATTGAAATATCAATAAATGGTTTAAAAATATTAAAATAAATATTATATGGACTATTTAATGTTCTCTACTAATTTTATAGAAAAATATGATATGTTATGAATCTATTAAATTTTATAGTTCGAATATATCTTCTTTGAGGATTTTATTTAAATTCAAATAAATTAATAGTGTCAAAATTGACACTTTTGTTATTTTATAAAAATATCATATTATAAAATTGTTTAAAAATCACAAAAATATTTAAAAATTATAAATTAAAATTCATATGGTAGAAAATGTTATAAGGTATATAATTATGGATAATTGACAACATATAAGTAATTATTTATGATGATTTAAAATTTAGAATCTTATTACCAAAAATAACTTTAAATAGATTAGATAAATATAAATAAAGTTGATAATGTTTAGAATAAATTCCCAACATGTATAAATTTTATTGGGTGACGATATTACAACCCTATCTCATCTAAGATAAATATTTGAGTCATATTTGAAGGTTTTTAAGTGGGTTTGAAATTTATTATAAATTAATATTTCTTATAATTCCAAAGGTGCCCCTCTCCTCCCTTATAAAAGGGAACCTCTTCTCTCTCCTCTTTACACAACTTTGAGCCTTCTTGTTCGGAAAAACCCTGCCCATTTCCCTTATCAACTTCCCTAGAAACATACTAGAGGTCCTGGTCTTCTTTGAAGACCAATTTTAGTGCCCTAAGAGGAGGTTTCAAAGAGGTGTGTCGAAGAAGATGTAATATCCGTTACTGATTATTTCAAATTTATTTCTTCTTCTACTTCTCTTATTTAAATGTTTCATTATGAAGTAACAACATCAGTATCACTCATATACTAATATGTTATAATAAATATGAGACAACCCTATTTCACCTTCAATCCATCCTATAGTAAACGAAATCATCGTGTGTCCGTACGTATGGAATACCATCTCCACGCCGTGGTGTAATCTGTTTCCCACCACCACCTTACTTGGATGGGTATAATGGTGTAAAAAATAACATTATATTATTATTATAACATGATAACAATTCTGATACATTCCATCTTCCACTACAATACCATTCAATAGTTATGGAAATTATATCATCACTCGTTTGTACTTACGACCTACCGTCTCAACGATGTGATGCGACTCATTCTACATGATCTTCATTGAATAATGATTTTATAAATTAATTTAATGAATAAATATGATATATATTACACTAATAACATTATGTAAATAAGATATATATAACCTAAAAAGAAGAATTAGAATTTATTCGACAATACTTGCATAAGATCATAAAGCAATGAACACCAGAATAACAAGTCGCAATGAAATTTTACTAATAAGAAGATAAGAATATGACCATGTATGATATCATAACAATGAATATGATTCTATAATAAGTCAATGACAATATTTAAATCATTATACAGGATGTTCAGATACGTACAGAACATATCAGACCTAAGGTAAGGGAAAATCTCACAATATCATTATTATCAGAGATAGTTTATACTTCATAATTTACTGGAGCATATTTATCATAAAAATCCATGTTTCCTCAATATGTAATATTATTTCTATACTCCTACAATTTTTTAAATCCAATAGTACGTATTGGTGAATTTTTAGTAAAAGATATGAACGGAATCTTTTGTCATTTTCAGTACGAGATACATTTTGACTTTTTCGGCCAAAGTACAAGAAGAATGGTTTCATAACGTATATGGAATGAATGGATTTTTATGATTCCATAGAATATTACTTAAATGAATCATACTTTACATGTTTTCAAGTTTATTTTTAATTAACTTCTTTTAGTTTAAAAATGTATGACATGTTAAGAAAGGAGAAATGTTTTTTAAGTAGAAAGGCTATTTTCCTCAAGAATGGAGTTCCTGTGTTTTATCAAAATTATTTTCCATCTAAGATAATATAGGGTTTTGTTTCTATCCCAATTGTTACATTGATTTGATTATTTTTTGATGTAATTATTTTTATGAAGTCCTTTATCTTATATGAATTGTTTCATTATGTCACGATGTTTATGAATCCCATTTTTATTACATGGGTTATGCTATGATGAATGATTTATGATTTTGTGGCACACATAAGAATGGTCTCATTATGAGATGGGTGGGACCTATGTCTCCCTCCAAAAAATTGGGTAAAGATTTATATCTCATGGGATAGACATGGTTGGAACAACAAGTTAAACCGGTTCAAAGATACATGACTAGAACGAGGAGGGAACTCGGTTCAGAAATTGACATTGTCTGCTATGATAGTTTTGGAAATGATTCTTGACTAATAAGAAATGATTTTATATGATTATGTGTAAATTCCCCAAATTATCATGTTTCATGTTATGATTATTGGGATTAAATTTCACTACTATGATTTATCTCGTGTTATGATATTATGATCTCTTTTGCAGGTCAATATTTTCAAATTGTTGTGTTCTTATAAATATGATGTGATTGATATTTTTTTTTTTACCATTAATGGTCATTTGAGATCACCCTTTTGTATGTTTTCTTTTCCCGATGGTAGGTAGAAGGGTATTAAGTAGGATATTCCAAAAGGGACTCTAGATATGATGAAATAAATGGGAGACAATGTAGATTCTTTTTGAACCAGTTGTTTATGTTTCCCAGTTTCTAAAGACAATATACTTATACAGTCCTATCATGGATTTGTTATATTTTTTAAATATTAATCCTCAATTATAATGTTATAAAAATGTATGTAATGTATGGGTCATTATTAGATCCCCAGGTAGCCGTCCAACGCCTCGATCATCCGGTAAATCATCAAAGGGTTCAAGAAGCCTCCAAGAAAGATGCACCCATCTTGAGGTTCCATGGTCGAGGCAGAAGATGATAATATAATCATAGATAATTTCATTAAGGAGGTCTAGTACCCTAAATGGTTAGCTAAACTTTTCCAGTCAGGAAGAAGAACAGACAGATTAGTGTATGCATCAACTTCTGAGATCTCAACCATCAGTGTCTGAAGGATGGTTTTACCCTTTCTATAACAGAATTTTTGATCGAAGATAGTACAAGGTTTCGGGTCCACTCTTTCATGGATGGGGTTTCTGTATATTACCAAATACAAATGGCTACCAAGGGTGAGTATTCTATAGCATTCAGAGCACCAAAGGGTACTTTCTGTTATCTAGTAATTCCCTTCGGTATAAAGAATGCATGTTCCCCCAATCAATGAGCTATGCATCGCATATTTAATATGATCCTCTAAAAATTGGTGGAATGTTACATGGATGATCTACTAGTCAAATCTCACCAGTTCCAGGTCTATCTCAAAGAATTGGATAAATTGTTTACAGCCCTCTATTCCCGCAACATGAAGAAGAATCTATTGAAGTGAACCTTAGAGGTCACCTCTGAATGTTTCATGGCTTTGTTTTTTAATACAGGGGCATCGAGATCAACCTAGAAAAGATCAATTCTATCAGCCTGATGTCTCCCCTGAGAAATATTCGAGAGATTCAATGTTTCTAAAGCCATATGTCCAATATGCACTGATTCATCACGAATCTGTCCGGAAAGTGTAATCCCTTTTCTATGCTCATGAAGAAAGTCACAGTCTACGAGTGGGATGATGAATATGAGACTGATTTCAAGGAAATCAAGCAGTACATTCTCTATCCTCCTTTTGTAACACAACTCATCTCTAGAAATCCACTGGTCCGTTATGTGACCACCCTGGAACAGTCTCTCAGCACCCTTAGAAGAACAATGCGGGGATAGAGAACAATCTCTAATATCTCAGCAGCATGCTCCTCAATATGGAGACCAGATACCCCCTATCGAGATGAAATGACTTTTGATAGTATTCACAGTACATATATTGGGACATTACATTTATCCCATTACAGTAAAACTATTGTCCCACGTGGATCTGTTGATGTACATATTGTTCCCTCTAATGTTTACAAGATATCTACATAGGTGGGTAGTAATCCTCCAGTCGCTCGACATCGGGTATGTCCATTATAATAATATTTAGGGGAATGAATTGGAAGGCATCCTCTCCACTCAATCATGTTATGTGGACCAGTCCATAGACATTTATTTTCATCATGAGGCAATCCTCTCAGTAGACTAATCCATTCCATGGTGGTAAATGCACATCAATGGTGCTACCTGGATCCCCACCGGCAGAAGGATAAAAGACCCAATGCTTAATAGAGTGAGAATGGGTATCTTCTTCATTAACCCAGCATAAGCCATTCGTCCATTTTCATTCCTATTCTCAGAAGGATGCACAAACAATGAGGCAGAGTTTTAGTTCCTCATTACATGCCTTAATCTGACCCTCGAGATTGACATTCCTCATTTTCATGTGAAAGGGGACTCCAAACTATTTATCAACCAGATCAATGGTTACTATTTCATCTGAATTGTAGATCTCATACCATTTTATGGAATTCAATCTCTATCTAATTGACCAGTTCCCATTACGGTCAGAAGATACTCATGTGCCTGGATCTCAGAACGGTCGAGCTGACACTCTGGCCAGTCTAACTGCATCACTTGTAGAGCCTGAACCGGATTATCTGATTATCCCCATGGAACACCATTGAGTCATTTCACCCATCACTTCATATGATGATGAAAACCCACAAGTAAGATACCTTTCCACCGCACCCTCCCCGTCTGTTCCCCCATGTCACCCAGATGATGTGAATAATGTGACTCTTGACTAGAGAACCTCCTTTGTCCAGTATCTTTTAAACAGTAATATCTTAGTAGAATGGGCCTTGTGTGAGAAAATATGACACCACGCAATAAAGTTTACCCTCCAAGATGGTCTTGGTCATCATCAGATCCTCTACATGAGTGTATTTTAAGTGGTTCTTCTCTGTTGAATTCAAGGAGTTGAGATTTCCCAAGTAATATAGTTGGTTCATGCGAGTTCTTGTGGGGATAATCAAACTAGGCCGAAACTGTTTCACCAAATCCATAGACTAGGGTTATTTTTGGCCTTCCACGATCCATGATAGCCTCATGTTTTCCAAAAGGTTCCATTCATTCCAAATTCATGCCAACATTATGCATCGACCACCAGAGCCTCCCAACACTACCATGTACTAATGGCCATTTGCGGTATGTGGACTCGATGTCGTGGGACCATATCCACTAGTGAGAGATTTCATGTGTATGTTCATCCTAACCGCTATATATTTCATCTGCAATTGGTCTGATATAGTCCCGATAATATATTTAAAGTCTTGTTTCATAGTTGACAATGTGTGCTTCAACAACATCTACTGATTTGGAGTTCTTCACGCCATCCCCATCGATAACGACAGGAACATTAGGGCAGCTGAGTTGAAGAAACTGTACAGTAAGTACAAAATCTATTCCAACCATACATCCTATTCTTATTCTCATGAAAATGGATAGATTGATGCATTCAACAAAACCTTCTCTAACATTCTGCAGAAAATTGTTGGTCAGAATAAGAAGAGTTGGCTGGACAAGATCCTTAATTCCCTATGGTATTATCGGACGACGACTCAAAATTCCACCCAAGTGACCCCATATTCCCTTGTGTACGGAATAGAGGACATCATTCCCAAAGATATTCTATATCCATCACTATGAACTATTGACTATAATCAGCAAGCACCAGATAAATTAGCTGAAAACCGTATGGCTCAGATGGAAGCACTCGATGTGAACAGGCTTTGTGCCTTGTAGAATCTAGAATGGAATTAGAACAACATAGGTAGAGCATTCAACAAGAATGTTCACCTCCACTCTTATATTCCAGGAGACTTGGTGTTGGTACTGAGGACACTAATGTAACCATACAGGAAACCACCCATGTTGGAGCCCAAATGTGTCGGACCTTATGTCATTAAAAACATTTTCTCTAATGGCGCATATTCCCGGGTTACCATGAATGGTGAGTGTATAACTCCTACCACTAATTCCAAGTTCCTCAAGAAATAATCTTCCTATGTATGAAGGGTCCTACATGACCTTAATTGTCTGGTCCTAGAAGGTCTTAAACTGAATAATGTCCCAAATGACATTAAAGTGTATGTGGTCCGACAAGACCTTAAACTTTTTATCATCCATCATGACATTAAACTATATATCATCCTGAATGATGTTAAACTGTACACTCCCCCGCATGACATTAAACTATCTATCGTCCTACAAGACATTAAACTGTATGTCGTCCTGCAAGACTTTAATCCGCAATAACTATGTATGGCTGGATTCCCACCCTCATTGGATACGTAGGAACGTTCTGACACTACTTCTTGAGATCATGCCCCATTTTATTTTTTTAAATATCCCCCATGCGTATATTTCTCTTGGTGGATCACACTTGGTGTCATGTAAGATTTTTTGGCCCATGTCATGTTAGGATTACAATAATTTCACCATGTTCCCCTCCTCGTTCTTCAGTTTGTCCCACATCCTCATCGCACAATGCTAAATTGAATGGACTTCATTACTACATATGGCTTCATTCCCATCCTTATGGAATACATAGGAATTCTCGAATAGTGTGTCCATAGGCCGAGCCCCAAACTTCGAGGGTCAAAAAACATGGTATGGTGCAAGCTTATGCTCTTCTTTATGACAGATCCATCATGACCACACCATATATCCCCTTCCTTGGAGATTTCAACTTCAATTACCATCCAATTTGACATTAAATTATGTAGGAAAATTTATTCTCTACACACTCCATCATTTGGGTTCCCATCTTCTTTCACATCTAAAATGACCCCTGAATGGTATGGATAATTTTTTAATGTCTCTCCTATAATACCAGTCCAACGCCCTATGGAACTCAATTGAAAAGTTGATACAAGTCTAGTTTTGTGAATATGGTCAGCGGTTTAGGCTCATTTGTGGTTCCCATATCAGGTCACATGATATGGAAGCTGTGTTCTGAATCTGGTCAAAAATTATCCTCTATTGTTATCACCACCCCCATATATCCCAAGAATTGAGCGTAGTGGTTCATTCTACCCTACTGTCTCTTCAAGCTTTAGTGTGCCTCGGGAAGGATTGTGATCCAAGATATCAGACCCTTATATTATGGGGAAAACTTAGTTATACTCCATGTTTCCCACACTGATCATTGCTCATGTGGTATTAAGATCTATGAAAAGGCAATACCCACATCAAAGGCCATATGGCTGAAGTTGGTTAAGACACCCTGCCCCCCGTCCCTCGACCATTTTGATCCCCAAGCCCAAGATCTCATTTAGGATTGTGTGGTGTGGTATTAACTTAGGTCCTCATTCATGTTGGTATATTTTTCCAAGCCCAACATATCCCATAGATACATCCCTCTTACATTTATCATCCTTTCCACGATCACAGGACCCGCCATGCTCCATGAGCCCCATCATTTGGGTTTCCATCATCTTCTATATCCAAAAGCCCCCCCCCCCCAAATAGCATGGGTGCTCAGCCCAAGGAATATCAAACCATTACAGGCTGAACACCTCGAGACTTTTCAAACTAAAAATTGATTCATGTCCAGTGTTGCAAATATTGTCAATGGTCGACGCTCAATTGTCTACCCCAATATAACGGCCACACAAATACAGATACTGTGATGTAATCATTATCAAAAGTTATCATCTATCATCATTGTATCTTTATCTTTACCCATGGGCATAATAATTTTGTCTTCTTTACTCAGTTTTCCAAATAGGCATCTACAGTGCGAGCCCTATGACCTTAAACTATGACCACCATCGTCCTTGTTATAAGATGATAAACTACATGCCATGTTATCTTCTAGAACTACATGTGGCTTGATTACCATTCTTATGGGATATGTAGGACTTCTTGAACATATAAATCTTTTGGTCTATCCCCATCTCTTAGAAACCACATTATCATTCTTCCCCCTTTTGATAAGTCCATCCAGGGGAGGGGTACATGGTTTGGAATGGATTTGGGTCCCAATTCACTTCAGGTTTGTAACAACCACACCACATAACTATATCTCCTTATAACCCTTCACTCCAGTTCAATACACTCATAATTTTTATTCAACTGCTCTTAGGTTGGGTCCCTCGACCCTCTTTAGGGATTTTCTATTGTGCCTATGAGTACTCTGGTTCAGAACATGAAATGTCAGATTCTACCTGGACATGATTTCAACCATTTTTTAGGCTTCTTCTTCCCATTCATATGGAATTTCATTATCTTTCACAACCCAAGGGACCCAAAAGTTTCATTGATGCTCAAATAAAGGGATCTCATACCATTACAGACCAACACCCTTGGGTGTTAAAAAAGATTGATACAAGACTCATGTTGTGAATATGGCCAGCGGTTGATACTCCTTTGTGGTTCCAATTTCAGGTCACACGATATAGAAGATGTGTTTTGAACATGCTCAATAGTTATCATCCCACATCACGCAAACATCATCAATCGTTAAATTTCGGTTACATGATTCACATCATTTTCCACCCCATCATGACCAAGTATAATTTCAACAGTCTTGGTGCTATCCCTCAATGTGAATTTTCACATTAGGAGGATAAATATGCAACAAGTTTTTGTTTGGGCCCCCACATCGACATTCTATTTACTTGTATTCCATGTGTTGCAAAGACCTCTTCTGCCCTTGTTTCCCACACCGAGTTTGACTCACATGGGCTTATGAATTGGATCGAGGTCTGCCCTTGCTTATAAGTGTTTATCTTCTTCTTGGTCCGAGCTCAAAAGCCTTAAAATAATATATCCTTATACATCATCTTCTAGAAATACGTTTATCTTGATCCCCATGCTCATGGGATATATAAGAATGCTAGGAAATATCGTCTTCGGGCCTATCTCAGATTTCACTAATTCTCAGAAATTATCACTTCTGTTCGGCCTTTCATGCCCTGACCTATATTGGATTGTGTAGTGTGGTGTCTGTGGAATTATTTCTTCATTCATGTAAGGATTTCAAGATCTACACACCCTACTTCCCTTATGAGAGCTATTCCCTCTAGCCCTATATTATCTAACCATTTTCGTCCCTCATCCTGAGTATTCTTCCATGGAATCATGCACGGTGTGATGTGGACCTCTACCTCATTCACGTCAGGTATGCCTTATCACGCCGTGAACATCCCCTCTTGAACCACATTTATCCTACATTATGTTTGAGATATATGACACTAAACTATGATACCTAGTCCCCATGAAATTAAACTCTTGGTTTAGTACTTCATTATGTTAAAATGAATAGTTGGTCTCATCACATGACCCTAAATTGTGAAATTATCATCCTAACAGCATGGTAGAAAAAAAAACTGCATCATGGTGTCCTCACTATTAGAGAAATCATGTTTGTTATTGGTCACCCCTATTAAAATTTATCATAGCCTAAATACACCTTTATTCTTGTGGAGATTCCTGGATATTCCATTCTAGGTCCATATATTCACAAAAAACAGACATTCATCTTTAGGGAAAAATAGATATACCAAATGACACTTTTATTGGGGTGAGGGGCAGACAAGCACGACCTTATTATCTTTTTCACTTGTATGGTACCATGCCACCTTCAGAACTATGTACAGATTGATTCCCATCCTCATGGGGTACATAGAAATGCCTAGTGAGTTTGCCTCGGGCCCATACAAACTTTCACCTTTGGTCCCCTAACCAAGAAGTTTCCTAGGGAGCACATTGGGGTGATACAGGGTCCTATTGTCCTCATTCATTATGGGTTTCATAGTTACATCACCACATGTCTCCCTTATTTAGTTTCATCTATGTTCTGAGATCTATGGCCAAAAACTAAGACCACTCCAATTCTTGTCTAAATGATGTTAAACTACACGACATCTTCCATAATTACATATGCCTTTATTCCCATCCTCATGGGATATTTAAGAACGCCCTGACATCATGTCTCTAAGTCCATACCCATGAATCTAAATTCTACTCCCCTCTCTTTATCCCAATGGCCCAAACTCTTTTAGTGTCATGTGATTTGGTGAGTATGTCTTGGGATCTCATTCACATCGGGGTTTTCAATAGCCACACCACTTGACTCCCATGTATTTTTCCAAACTGGTCTGATTTCTATGACCCAAAACTAAGATCTACCTATGGTTACTATGTTTCATGTTTGGATAATTCTCCACCCTATGCACAATAAATTAAATCAAGCCCCCATTAAAGGACCATCCAATGACTATTATGTTAGAAGCCTACAACCTCAGGACTCTTGTCCTTGGAGGGGGAATCAACTCCCTCTATTTGAAATGTCTTATTGGCATACTCATATGCATTGTGAAAAAGAGCACAGAGTGTGGAATTTTGACGGGGACATTCATGTCACTCAAGGTCCTAGCTTCGTGATACTATTTTTTGGATCCTCATCCTCTTCCACATCTAATGGGACCCCCTTTATGACGTGGTCCATTTCCACATTGGCTTACCTATGTTCTTGGGCCAACGTCCCTGAGGACCTCAGATGACATTTGCGACAACTCTCGTGTTTTGAACATGGTAATCAGTCTACCCTCATTTGATTGTCCCCATTCGAGGATAAAGTGATATGGATACTTTATTTTGAACATGGTCAATAGTTATCCCCTATCGTTACACCACCATCACTGTGGTCCATATCTCAAGCATCATGATTCACATTTTTTCACTTCCATATTTCTATGTGGAATTCAAACACACTAAGATTTTCTCTTTCGCACATCTTGGTATGTTAGGTAGGTGGGTCAGAATCATTGGGACATCATTCACCAACAATCCCATCACGCCTACCATGTTCCTTCTTATTTTAGGAAAGTCCCATCGCTACTCCTTATTTACCACAATTAGCAAAACTCATATGGGATTAGTAGTTTTGGTAGGACGTGTACTAGAACTTCCATGCCAGACTTTCTTTTCAACATCCCACATGACGTTAATCTATGATATCATAACTATTTGTGGATTGATTCCCATCTTAATGGGGGTACATTGGAATTCTCAGACACTTTGAATCCGGCCGATCTAAACTTTCACTCAGGTCCCACAAATAGGAAAAACATCCCCCAGGGATATGTGGTGTGTTGTAGACTTCTTACGTCCTCATTGACAACAATTTTAAGGCTACTACATCATGTTCTCCCTTCATGGGATCTTCCCCTTCAAATTTCATCCTATCATATGACGTTAAACTGCACGAGTCCATATGTCCTCAATGAATGACACTAAACTATGGTTCTACACTGAATAAGTTAAGGGTGCCTGGTTGCGCCCAAATTTACCCTACTGGTAAAACCGGTCGTTGAAGTACAAGTAGGGATCGAATCCACAGGGACCGAAGAAGTAACCTTGAGAAAATATGATTTATTGATGGATTGGCTATGAAGTGGCCAACTTTGAGGTAGATTTTAATTGGAGAACTAAAGATATAATTTAAATAAGATATAATAAAAAATTATGTGAACTAAACAATTATTGATGGTGGGTTGATATTAGGGTTTTGCTTGGGGTGGATTGGATGAATTTCTTTTCTTAGAAAATTTCATGTCATTAATTCAAGACATATCCAAACAATGGGATAATTCTTCCAAATCATTCACCAATTTAATCCCTACACAATTCCAAGGCCAGTCACTAATTCACTTTGAGGATCACTTTAATGAGAACTCAAAGGAAATAGATCGTACTAGCACTCAAAATGTGTCATCGTTAAAGTTGGAAAAGATGAGAAAGAATGTAACTCATCAAATGGAAATCCTAAAATAACGAATAGATTTAAATATTAAGTACATGAAATGACATTCAATCCATGACCTTGCTACTCCATTGGATCAACCCTTAAGAGGTTAGCCCTCCATTGATGATATTCTACCAATGGAAGCGGGATGTAGACTTATGGGGGCGGAATTGAAGAAGAAGAAAATTATTAAAAGAACGAACACTCCACCGTTGTGTGATGAATTCACAAGTGCGGGTGTGAATAAATTTACACCTAGATTCAACGGTATCAACGTGTGAATACAATAAAAAGAAAAAATAAAGAATAAGAACAAATATTATTAAGATACTCAACGTGAAAGAAAAACTTACATGGGAAAAATTGACGATACGATTACAAAATGAAAGCAGAAAATTACAATTGAAAGGAAAATATGGATTCAAAGAAAAATGTTAGATGATTATTCACTTCACCACCAGATCCTTATATATGAATATTATGAGCCTTATTTCCACCCCCAAAATTAAATTCACCCCCCAACAATTAAGAGAGTCAAAAGGAGGGTGAATAATCAAAAGTAAATTGACGTTTCGAAGTTGACCCGGAAAACTGTCCAGATTCGTCCTCCATTTTGACGTGTGCTTTTGACACTTCATATGGCCGAATCCGAAGGTGTCATAAATATGAAATATATTCTTCCATGTGTCTTCTAGAAGCTCTAAATATTATAGGACATTTGGCCCAGCTGTTTGAAAGTTATGGTTGAAATGGTGGGACGGATTTCTGTGAATTAATGACAAGTCCTCCATTTAAATCTCAACTTCAGATCCCTTAATCATTATGAAAACATCAGAATTAGCACCGGCCACAGTTGAATAAAATGATCCTCATATTTTTATCTTTCTACTGTATAATTTTGAGCTTCATTGGGCTTGGTTTCTGGGCCCCACATTTGTTTGATGGGCCTTAGGCCCATTATGCTTTTTCCAGCATGTTTCTGCCTTCAGGCGCAAAATTCTCCATCTTCCTTTGGGATTCATCCATCGGACCTAAAAGATAAAATGTTCCAAACAAAGTGATCAATGATATCCCAAAATTTAAAATTAAAATGATGAATATTGTAATTTCCAAAAGCAAATTATTGAGTGGGACCAAATTGACATTTTAAGCATGAATTGCACAATGATGGGAAATGAAGTTCAATTTCTGAATTGGAATAAAATTGATGTTTATGAACTTTTAAACACATTAATATTAAGATCTTAAAAATAAATATTAGCCACTTTCAGTGACTAATCAGTGCCCCATGTTAGTCATGGGATGCACTTGATCCATTCCTAGAGACGGTTTCCCTCGCCAGTGTTGGCATTGGGAAATGTTGTGCTTATCAACTACATTCGGATTGATTCTCATTCATATGGAATATGTAGGGATTCCCAAGTATTTATTATCAATATTATCCCCAGGGTCTTTAAACCTTATGCCCCCTCGGCCTCGATCTTGGTCCTGGTAGTATGACCTTTAAATTATGTGCACCATCCTCATCGTGTGATGTTTAGACTACGTGTTTATCGTCATTACCTGTATGACGTAAAAATGACAGTCATTCTAGGTACTTTCTAGATATGTCCTATATGGATGTATGTATGATACATGATTAGTCATATATTCCCACATAATGAATTTCCACCATAGTGAAGTGATTTCAAGAGTATTGGACTCCATTTGAACAACCCATCACTCCACAATCCACGCTTTGGGTGCCCTTTATTTAGACTCTTGTCCTATTTTATGTTTAAAATAACCCCCTATCAGTATGGATTCTTGGCCTATGTCTCACCTACAATCCTTGGAAAATGTTCTAGAGGAATAATGGGTAGCATTTTGAGTTAGGCCCTATGTTTTGGACAAGTTCTGCGGTTGTCCCTCATTTGTTATCTCCATTTCAAGCTAATGCAATAGGGTTGATGTGTTTCGAACATTGTAAACAGTTATACTCCATTTTCATGCCACCCCTACAATATTAAAAATCAATGGTATCTGGATTCACACATTCTACTCCCATATGTTCAGATCAATTCCAATTCCCCTATTGTTTCCCTGCTCGTGCATTAGATTACATTGGGAAGATGATAATTTGACTGTTCTGAGAGCCTCATTCTCTGGTCAGGCCACCCCCTTTCTTGTTAGGAGCCCGGATGGGTTTTTTATACCGCAGATTTTGGAAATTTGGATGGAACTCCCACATTCAAAAGAAATTATGATGCAAACATCCCTTGTCTCTCATATCAGGCATGGCCCACATGATCATAGGGATTGACCAGAAATTATTTAACAATTTCATTTGGAATTCAATAAACTGTACAAGAAAGGGAATAATCAATTTGTGAATGCAGTTTAGTTTAAGAAGTAATAAAAGAGTATTGATCTATTAGTTTTTCAAAAAAAAAACAGGGCCCTTAAGGATCCACCTTTTTGGTGGATTTCTCTAGTATTTCCACCCTCTAATTTATGGCCTCCATCAATGCTTCCCACTACCTATGATCCATCTCTTCATCAGCAGCCGCAGAGCATAGCTCAATGGCTATAGCTTATACTCATGCCTGTTCAGATTGATGCTCTATCATTTGGTGACTCACCATCCCTAAATGCTCCTAAACTCTGCCGACTGGTTCCTCAATTGCTCAACGAGCTCAGAGTAGTTTGCAATGAATACCTCCCTTTCTTTCGTTTTCTCCCCAAGGTGTGAAACCTTTTTCTTTGCCTTTAGGAATGCATGGGTATTTTCTAACTCTATCTTGAACTACGAAATGTTAGATTGTTGGTTTTTCTCTCATATCCTCTCATCCATGTAGTCAAGGACTATTATATAAAGATGGTAAGCATCAATCCCTCTAGTGCTGGGAAAGCGCAACCAGTTGCAGATCAATCCCATCTGTTTTATCCATTCCACATGTGGTTGACCAAATAAGCATTTTATACACTTCTACCCCTTACGCTACATCATCCGGATCTCATTGGATGCCCCCAAAATCCGAATCATCCATCTTCTCAGTGTTTGTAGGCTGATAGTTAGGGATAACGTCCAAGAGGTCAGCTACATGGTGTTCTTTTGCTACTCCTCTCAAGGTATTAGGCTCTTCAACATGTGGGGGTCCTTCCTCTCTAACCTCAGTCCAAGAAACATCGCCCCACACAAACATTAGATCCCGCTCTGTCATTTATGTCTTCAGTGTCCATATCCCATTACTCTCTAAGTGCCCGGGTAGATTGAGTTTGTGATGTGTGTCATGAGTGGGTTGGTGTGTTCGTCATCGAGTCGTCTGAAGATGTTCTAGAGTCAACGACTTATCGAGCCACTAATTTCGTGATTACTGCACACAAAAATGATCACCCAGATTAGTTGTGCTCTCTAATGTAAAATATAGGTTTCTAAATTATAAAACTCATGGGAGTTCAATGCATCAACCACTGGTGTTTTTGTTTCCGTAGTAGCAATTGTTGTAGGAGATCTTTCAACACTTTTTAGTTCAATAATGGGTGAAGTCTCCCCAAATTATTCTATCAGATCATCCTCCCCTATGTATGTTACTTATTGGCCATCATTGATATGTAACTAAAGTGGAAAAAAAATAAAATTAATGCTTATGAAGGATGAAAAAGGAAAAGGATTGATATGGATTGAGACATACATTGAGTAGATAAGTTATTTCTATATCAGATCCATCAATCTTACCGCTCTCCTGAAGACTCCCATGGTAGGTTGTCCATTTGGACCCTCTACATCTAAGCTGTTATTCAGCTTCCTCTAAATATTCTCCTTCTCCTTCACCCACTTCTTCTCCCACCTCCTATTCTGACTCACTTCCCTCTGGCTCCTCATTGATGTCATCATCCATAGAAAGAATTCATTCTAGACCATGCTTATGGTCGAGCATTACCTGAATCCGGAGGGGTTGTTCCTCCCACTGACCCCGTTGGCGCACGTACATGTCCATCACCATAAAATACGCATTCTAATGATTGAAGATCACATTGTCATCAATCTGAATGATTATAACCCTTAACATCTAGATTACATCCTATATTATCTTTTTCCAAAGGACATCAGGGCCCATCGAATGCCAAAGTTTCAACTAGAATTACCATAGTGCATGGAAGATAGCATCATCTGAAGGCCGAAGAAGGTACCTTATCTACTTCTCAGGAAGATCCCTGACTACTCCTCAAGTTTGTTCCCAATCCACTCTCCCTTGGATGATGAAGATATGGCCACACCATATGACATTCCCACTTTAGTAGTTCATGAATTCCTTGGCCCAGTTTCCCAACATGCTCACAACCTTTCCTCCCTGAGGCACCATGTCTGCTATCTTGCTCCCCAGTTTTTACATTGGCCTCCATGAGTTATCGGAATCACTTCCACAGAAGCCCTTTAGGGTATTCCATAGACCAATTTTAAACATATTTTATCGAAATGCCAGCATCAACTCTGGTGGGTGGAAATGTAATGAATTTTTTTGAGCCAATAGTTTTAATCATCAACCACATTTGGGATAGAATTCATGGATGCCTCTCCTTCTAGATCTCTATATATGAATTTCTTGGAATCTGCTGGAGGAATTCAAACTTCCAGGATAATCCGGATGGCATGTAAGGCTCGAAAATAATCTTTATATTTACCTGGGCCACAAGAACCCCACCTCTAAGACTCTAGAAGTATTCCATTTTCTATAGTGAGTCTTTCCCATTGTCTATCATCATGCCAGCTGGTGTAGGGAATTGAATAATGGTAAAATTTGTGTGATTTCTGGTCCTGATCCATACCCCCTTCTCATTGAGTGTCAATGGTTTGACCTTGACAATATTCAACAATGAAGTTCGCATACTGTTACATGGAGAATGAATTGTGTTAGAGAAGGTGTATCTTCCATAGTGACCTACGATCCAACGAAGATTGATTTGGAATGGCCTACAAAAACCCCTCACTGAACCCCATATCTAAATATTCCATAGGATATCATACTAATGGAACAAAATAGGGACCCCCCAAGTTAAACCTCTGATTAACAGCCATAATGCAAGCCATCACCAATTGTTTTGGAAAAAATCCCATCATTGTGTCCCTCATTGGCAGGAACCACCCACTCAGGAAGGATGAAAAAAAATTCGGCATACCAAAAATTCATGTCTTAGATTTTATCTGCACTATAACTCCATGATTGATATCCCCCCACCTTCAGGAACCACTATTATGACCCTCTATAGTTTCTATATGTCGCAGTAAGACACCATTTTCCACGCCCCGAAATCTTGACATTCAGGGATTTCTACAGAAATAGGCTGAAACACATTGGGTAGGTGATGTCCTTTAGAATGTCTTTGACCACCATCCTCCCTTGGACACTTCTTACATATTCCATCTCAAGATGAGAGTCTATGATATGTCTCCATAGATGTTTCTAATCAGAATGAATTCATTGTATTGGTTCCCATCCAAAGGGATTCCCCCGATACAATGAACCACCCAAAGAATGATACCGACTTATCCATGGTGCAGATGGAAGGGGTTGGTATCTGGGGACCACCTGGTGTAAAGATCTAGCCTATGTTCTTACAAGTCATAGAAATGGAACAATGCGTCGACACCACCTCGAACAACCCGATGTGCTGCAATTAGTCCCCAAAATGATCACATGTTTGGCATACCCAATACAACCATGCCAACTCACGTGTGAAATTTCCTCATGACCTCATGTCCAAGTCCTAAAACCAGCCTTTATTCTAATAGGTGATACTCTGTTAGAAGGTACATGAGTAACGAGCCAGAGAATCCTCAATGACAAGATCATTTCTAAAGATGGTCTTGGTCATACCTTTCAACACATAAACAACCATGTTCATGATCACTCTAGTAGTATGCACATTGGTAGTGATGTTATATCGGGGGGATCATCCTCACGGGTCACCCATGACAATGTTGTATCGACTTTGAATCCTGGTACATGTACCTCTTCTAAAATATGGATGTCCCATATCAGTAGGTTGTCAGACAACATATACTATTTCTGTTCTGGAAATAACATGGTGAAGAGAGTTTGGTTATCGGATAAAACATTCTAGGAACCATAAAACATAGGGTTCACAACCATATCAGCCCTTCGAGCAACATATTCAGCTTCTCTCCTAGCATCACCCCAATTACCAGCCATCATCTTTCAGTAAAGACTGAAAGAACCCATGCGAAAAAACTGACATATCATGCTCAAAACTAGATGCACAACGAAATACATGAAGCCGATGGGAATAACTAAGTATGGGGTGTGGAAAAAAATGACTCTGCATGTAAATGTATGATCAAATTTGGGAGATTGTGTGCAATGTAGGTAAGATTCTGTGTAAAAGAAAAAGTGAATTTTCACACACAAAAGCTCTAAGCTTATCCTGCACGATAATCTGTTTGGTCAATGGCCCCCATGGTTTTTATAGGCGCAAAGCATGGTTTTCATTCACTTGAAAACACTTTATGTGAACCTTAAGGATTTTGCATGCACCATCTTTTGGGGATTGGATGTCTCAGTATTTCCCTCAGAATATGACCTTCACATCCCCTAACAGATCTGATTCCAAGGGGGGAATTTGTAGACGCCAAAACACGCTTGAGTCTTAAAGAGGGAATACTTGGATAAAAGGAAGGAATATTTTAACATAGTGACCAATTCACAAAAGAACAGAAGGGATTTGCAAACAATACATGTAGTGTGTGCAAAACCACTTTCCGACATAAAAAACAATAGGACTAGAAAAAGTCTTCTGTGTGGGTGTGAAAACATTAACACCCACATCAACGGACTAGGGTTTCCATTCTTGTCGACTTATGTGTGGAGCAGATGACCCAAATAGCCTATAATTAGAATAGTGCCCCCATCATCTTCTGGTAGATGAATAATCAAAACTATCTCCTCTGCATGGAGTTCACCACATCTGTGCAAAAAAGATGACTTCCAGGTATGGGATTTTCTACGACAGGTCACCTGGGGGTCCTCCATTATGCTAGACCACTATAATTTGACCATCGCCCATGTCCTCCCCTACTAGGCCCAATGAGTGAAAACCCCTCCACCTGCGCAAAATAGCTCGACCTTGTTGCGCATAGAAATCCTCTATTGTGCACAAACATTTATTTCCACTCACCCGACCTTTTCCAGGAAACTACTCTAGTTGCACACCAATTGCATGAAAGCCTCTTCTATTGCACGTAGAACACCCTCTCTAATCACACAACCATCTCCACATAGATTCACTATTTTCATTCAACACACCCTCCTTGTGCAATATATTTTATTAGGGTTTGAATACCATCTACTTGGCATTATATTTTGGATCTTTGTAGGCCAAAACATTTTTGTAACACACCCTTCTCTCGTACGACCCTCTAGGTTCATACAATGTAACTTCAAAATCCCTTGGGTGGCACATTCCATTGAATTGATTCATCTCATGCTACATCATAATGGCATGATAATGACTATTTCTTCTTCACATAGCCATTCTAACATGGACCCCTCAATGGATAATTCCTTAAAACTCTCTCACCATGTCATTCATGGTGACATCCATTTCAAAATGGAGGGTGGGAATCAGTTATATATGTCCTAATTGTGCAGAGTGAACCCGCCTCATCTGAGCTATAGAACATTATACTTCCAAGAACCATCATCCTCATCATGTGACATTAAACTGTGACCCCAACCCATACATCAGACATGGGGTGCCCTGTATCAGAAATTTTCAATGCCCACTTGTCTTAATAGGAGTAATATCATTCCTCATATGGAATGAAATCCAATTTATCAGAGTGGCATTTTTTCACAGGGAACTGGCAACCACCTTGGTGTAAGACCCCTACCCTTTCTTGTGGGAGGCAGCATCCCTTCTCCTCCCGTCTTCTTCATATCAAAGGACCAGATAGTGGGGGCATGGGCACCGGATCCCTCCTCTCTTCCTTTCAAAATCCCTCACCCTTTGGTCTTTGTCACCACTCTTCCCTCCATCCTGGAGTAAGTACCAATCTTAAACCCCCTAAGATGCTAACCACGCGTAAGCCCAAGGTTCCATTTTGGGCCACTAACCACATTTAATCCCCACTCCACTTCCCCCCAGACAAACCATTCGTGGTGTAATTGTCAGGTCTTCGCTACCTGTTGTTTCTCACACCAAAAATTTCTAATGTGGGAATAGAGTAAGCATCGACCATGTAATCCACTTCAGGCCACCCTAGAGTGTAATCCCCAGACCCCATACCCAACTACGTGAGCTTTGATCCTTGCTGAGGCAAGGTACCTGAAATGCCTACCTGATGTTCAAGCACACCAACCATTGGTCCCGACCACTTTACGCCGGCCCCCCAACACTATCCATAAATATGTGGACATTGATATTTTCCAAGAAAAGGTACATAGAAAGCCTTCTAGAGGTTCAACCCTAAAAAATATTGGACCGGAATCCCTTCACATATGTTCACCAACTGCCATTTGTCCTGAAAATGCCACATCCAACCACCCCCACCTGCATGACGTTAAACTGTGCTCCCCTTTTGTCCCGCATGACAAAAAAATATTCCCTAATCTATGGTAAGATGTTGTCAACCCCAATCAAATGTATGTGATTCTCAACCCCAACCAGTGGTAAGACATTTTCAACCCCAATCAGCGGTAAACCATTGTCAACCTTAATCATGGGTATGTTATGGTCAACCACAATTAGTAGTAATTCGTTTTCGACCCCAATCAACATCACACTTTCATGTTCCCAAATCGACTGTATGATGCTGTAGTCCCCTTATTTTGGACCCACATATTTGGTAATCCCCTATGGGGTCAAACCATATCGGTTTGTTAACCATGTGTTAGCCCATGTATCCCATCGGTTCATTGTCCTCTGTGCACAGCCCGATCCTATAACACATCATGACCAATATGGAATTTGATTCCCTTCCACCAGAATACATAGGATGTCTTCTCAAGGCTCAATCAAAACATCATCATCGCCCTCTAGTCGACCCCATGTCATACTCCATCCAAAAAACCTAACCATCCATAATCCATCTTGATTCTTGCCCAGGTTGTCAGATCTCGGTGAAATCACATCAATTCACCTCCAATCATCAATGTTCCCTCCAGGGTGGCACCCATTGATCTAATCTAGTTATTGTTTCGATCAGTCTGATCCCACTCCACTAAACATGAATCATGTGGCATACCATGTGTTAAACATTCTAGTGATGTTCAATGTGACTACTCCCTCGACCGACGGTTTCTACCTTGGCCGAACCCCATGGAATTCCCTGACAGAAGCATTGTAATTAACTAGCATCCATAGTGATATGGCACTGGAAAGAGTTTCACGAACAACATCTTAATCTATGAGGGTGACCTCGACAAGGTGATGAGTTCATAGAAGGAATCCAAGGAAGTAGGAACCAACATATCATCATCCCATTTAGATTAAGGAAAAACATCCCTAAATAAGAGACAAATTCCACCAGCCTTTGGAAAGTGGGAATGAGGAAAAGAATATTTCATTGTCATCTTCCTCAAACAGATGGATGAACATGACCAGAAGAATTCCTCAGAAATATATACATATATATATATAGCATGAACATAAAATGTTATACAAAACTAAACTTATTCAATTATTGAACTAAAAATATGGACTTGAATTTTATGCTAGAATAAAATAAGGATATTATAGAATATACACAATATTAGTCATTCTGTTTGCTATCATATGAAATTATCTGATATGGTCATTCCACTAATATGTATGAATTATAAAAATGATTTTTTAATAAATTTTACTCTCTAAAATAAAACATAAGCATAAATATCTAAAAAATTAATTTATAAATGATTTAAGTATGATTAATTATCATTTAACATGTATATATATATATTAAAACTAAAGTATGTAGAAAAAAATTATTACTTAATAAATAAAATATATAAAATTAGTAATTACATAATTTCACATGTACAGATGATTAGAATAAAATGATATTTTTTCTTTGTAAAATAAATTATTACATATATGTTACATAATTTTCTATATCCAATATTCCCTTACCAATATTGTTTGAATAAAACTTATTCTTTTTCAAAATTAATGGTATTTCTCTATCTCTCGTGTTTCAAGAAGTGGTATGCACTCAAAAAAAAAATAAGTCAAGGTCTATGTTCCTCTGCCTTCAACAATAAGGACTCAATGAAATTCCCTCTATTATATCCTCCTTCACTAAAATATACTCTTAAAAAATATCCAATAGGAAAGTCCACATGTTAAATTTTAATGAGATTTTGTAAACAACCAAGATTGAGGATTGGATATCATCATTGTAGTGAAGGCTCAAATAAAATTTAATTATTAGAAATATGATGATGCAACTAGATTCAAAATTAAATGAAACTGGAAAGATAAAAACAACATCAGAGGGAAATTAAATATATAGGATGAAGTATAATAAATAAAACAAGTCTATGGTTTGAATATTTGATCTACAAGACATGATATGAAAACTCAATATAACAAATCGATTACAGATAGCGGATTAAAATAATAATGTTGAATGAAACTATTGACCAAAATAACATGAATTTAACATAAACATTGTCATATATCGACATCAAATAAGTATTAAGGAATAAAAAAAATAAATTATTGAAAATATGATACAAAAGATTAAAGAATTTGAATCAATAATGTTATAAAAACTGATGTTTGATGAAAAATTAAAATTAAAGATGAATATAGTTGATTATATCAGTACATAAATAGTACTAGAAATTGATGAAGGATACTGCAAAAGGATTAATATTGAAAAACCATGTGATTGTTCAGAAGGTATCTAAAATATTTGGATATTGAAAACATTAGTAATCAAATCCTTCTTTCATCATTCAGGATACACACAATCTGGATGTCGATTTCAATATATCCTACTTGGAAACATCATCATCATGACACAAATCGGGTGTATTCAAACCTTAATGGTTCTTCGAACACTTCTTTAAAACCATCACTTGTACTCGATTACATATATGTACTCAATCCATTATCTGTAGTTGATTCATAAAGCGCAATTGCATCACATTCATATTTGACATCTACAAAGAAGATTAAACTCATCTTGAACTTCGATCTCGATTTATAAAATAATTCTAAAACACTTGGATGAAAATCTATTTGGCCTCATCCAATCCTCTTGCGACCTTACTCAATCCAGCCTCCCTAATGTTGTCAGTTCGATTGAAACATAAAATCCCCATTCCTGATTCCTCTTCTCCTAAATTAACATTTAATTTTTTAATTATTTAATTAAAATAGTTTATTTTTTATATAAATTAATTTACTAAAACAATTATCAATATTTATTTTATTAATTTCATTGATTTTATTTTAAATATTTATCATTAAAACACAATTCATAAATTACAAAAATTCAAAACAAAAAATTTATAATTTTCATTTTTAAAACATATATATTAGGATATATGTTAAATTCATAATAATTATACATTATCACAATAACTTAACTATAATTTCATAAAATTTATATTTTAAAAATATATTTCATCAATTAATTAAAAATAGTATTTTTTTGTTATGTTTTATCCCCCTTCCAGAAATTTCACCCTTGCAATTCGTGTATCAAACATAAGAAAATTATGAATTTCCATCTTCAGAATTAGTGAATTTATAAGGGGACTTATCTATCTAATGGAAGCTCTATATCATAGATTTTATTTTCCCCAAAAGTAAAAATCTAGTGTTCAATGTTGTTTAGACCATTCCTCTAAAACCAATTATAAGTCCACGAGCCCTCTCTTCAGAATCATTTCTTCAAAATACGTTGTAATAAAAGTAATCTTAATAATTACAAAACATATAAAAAATGTGTACCTTTTACCATTCATGGCTCGGAAGAATTAGACAAAACCATACATTAATCAAAGTGGAAAAGAAAATAAGAAAAATTTATACAATTATTCCACATGCACCAACTCCAATAGCAATTACGTCTGTAAAAGAACTTGTATGATGACTATAAAAAATCATTTTAAAAAAGTCTGATAATTACATTTCCTAGTAAATAGTTTTGAAATATATTAAATAATACATAAATAATATTTATTTAAAAATAAATTTATAAATTATTTTATAAATAACATATAAATAATTTTCAAAACACCCTTCGAAAAACATAATTTAAATTAATCACATTTAAAATAATATACAACATATCAAATTACATTTGTAAAAAAATAAAATTAAAATTAGTCCGATGATTTTTAGAAAATACTATTAATGATTTTGAAAATAAAACATTATGGATTTTAGAAACATGAAACATTGACGGCTTTCTAGGGTATACCCTCCTTGTTGGTGGATTTGGTTCACTCCATATTTCTTTACAATATTTTCAATGTTCAAGCGCCTATTTTAATAAAAGCACTTCAAGTTTGTTTTACACAGGCATATATATATATATATATATATTGGATGTTTTAATTTTTAAAACCTAGAACTACATTAAAATACACATTACAAATATATTTATATATATGAGTACGCATATATATATTATCTTTCATTTCATTACACTTTCAACATTAGATTTAACAAAACATGTGTCACAGACATTTTATAAACATCTATGTATCCAAAAAATTTATGAAATACTTGATTTCATATTGTTCTAACATCAAATATTTTTAAAAATCAACATTGAATAAAAATTTACAATATCAAATTTGATTAATTACTTATATGCATGAAATAATAACATGATTATATAAAGTAATGACAATGATAATCACATGAAAATTATATGTTGTACATGAAATTATTAGTATAATTTCATATACATTCAATCATTAAAGATGATATATATATACATATATATAAATGTTTTGTGGAACCGAAATTCAAGAAGAATATATATAAATTTATATATACAGAATCATTGGAGTGATGTTAGAGGATATTCAACTCAAAATTCAAATAAATCATATTTTGTGTTTGATTAATATGTGCCCATGTATTTTATACCCATGTCAGAAATTTATATGATTTATTAGAATTGAAAAAATAACTCTCATTATACATATTTATATAAATATTTTTATTATGCACATAAAAAGTTAATAAAAAACACAAATATTCAATTCATGAACTGTAAATATGGACATCTATTTTATTCCAGAATAAAACATGAAATTATAAGCATATACATAAAATAATTAAATTTCATAGATAACATATGCAATTATCTAATATGGACATTCCTTTATTATTCATGAATTATAAATAAAATTATGATTTTAATAAATTCTACTTTCCAAAATAAAAATACACTTTCAAAATTTTACAATAACAATTTATAAATTATTTTAGTATGAGTAATTCACCATCAATATATATATATATATATATATATTTAAATAAAAATTTGTTTTAAAACTAATATCACTTACTAAATAAAACATTTAAATCACGTAATAATATAATTTGACATATAAAAATGTTTAAAATGTAAAGATATTAGTTCTTCATAAAATAATCAGTTTCAAATTAGTAAAATAAATTTCATGAACCAATAGCTCATTACAAATAGTATTAAGAAAATATATTATTCTTCATAATGAATTTTTTTTTCGATATGATATATTTCAGAACTAGTATGCAAACAAAAATAAATAGAAGGAAAGGGATATGTTTCTCTCCCTTGCACAATAATGAATCAAAAAAATTCCTTCTAAGATATCCCCCCCTCATATAAATATACACATAAAAAATATCCAACTGTCAAGAGGACATGTTTTCTTTTAATGAGATGCTAGAAACAAATAATGAATGATGATTGGAAATCATACTTGCAGGGAAAGCTTAAATAAAATATTAGTATTATGAAATAGAAGATGTGACGTGATTTAGAAAGAAATGAAACTGGCAGAGATTAAAACAACATCAAAGGAAATCATAGTGTATGAGATGAATTATTGTAAAGGAATCTGGTCTCTTGTTTGGATATTTTATCCGAAAAATAGGATATGAAGACTACAGATAACAAATAGATTATGGATAGTAGATTAAAATAATCCATGTTTAATGAAATTTTTGACAATAGATTCATTCATTAATCACAAAATTTTTATATCATGACATGGAATTAGGATGGAGGAATAAAACAACATTTTTTACTGATAATTGGTTACAAGACATTAATGCATATGAATGAATTCTATTTTGAAAAAAAAATTGACGAAAAATCCAAATTGTAGATGAAGGACATTGAATAAATCCTTACATAAATTGTACCATACATTGATGAAGAACACCAAAAGTGGATGAATATCGGCAAACCAAGTCATTTTTCATTAGGAATCTATAACATTCAGATAAATAATACATCAATAGAAAAATCTTACTAGAATCATTGAAGAGATTTCCATAATGGATGTCAATTTCCTTAGATCCAGCTTTAAAAGATCAACATGATGTATATTGGGTGTAGTTGAACCATAATCATGCTTCGAACACTAATTCAAAACCCACTTTTGTACTCGATTTTAGATCCATACTCTATCCGTCATCTGGATTTGATTCATGATTCCCGAATGCTTTTCCTTGGGATTTGACTTCTACGAAGAATTATAAAGTCAGCCTGAACATCGATCTATATTCATGAATGACTTCTGAAACCCTCACCCAAAACTCTATTAGGCCTCGCAATTTGTGCTGACCCCATCACTCGATTTTGACTACCTAAATCCATATGTTCGATTAAAAACGAAAATACCCAATCCTAATTCCTATTCTCCTACATTAAAATTTCATTTTTTATTATTTTTATTAAAATAATTTATTTTTTTATATTTACTCATTTAGACAAACAATTATCATTATATAATTGTTTAATTTCATTATTTTTTAATAGTTTAGCATTAAAAGTTTATTCATAGATAACACAATTTCAAAAAATAAATTTATAATTTCATATTTAAAACATATATATTATGTTATAAATTAAAATAGTAATAATAATAATACATTTTCTTAATAACATAATTATACTTTCCAAAATAATTATTTAAAAAAATTATATTTCATTTATTAATTACCAACGAGATGTGGTTTCTTGCACCTGTAATAAATGACTCGATCCCCTCGTATCAACACTACTCTGAGATTGATCCTAGAAGTGTCAAAATCTACCTTTTACTCCTTAGCCAACATAGGTAAGATCAAAATTGGTTTATATGTCAAGCAATTCTTAAATTACTAGAAGTCATTCTAGTATGCTTCTATCTAATCAATCATGATCCATTACATTTTCATACATGAAATTGGTTCTAAAAATCAGAAAAATTATGATATGAACCTCCTGTATTAACCATCAAGTCCCAAAAATATTTGGATATCCAAAAAATTCTTGGGGTAATCCAAATAAATAATTTCTTACACTTTTTTGGGTACACATCCACACCATTTTCTATGATTATAAGACCCAAAAAAGGTTCCTTGTCAATCCAAAACTAAAATTTAGGTAGCATTTCATAAATATGAGGATCTCTCTATGTACACAGGATGATGTTAGAATGTTGGGAATGATTTCCACAGGTCTTAGAGTACACCCAGATTTCATCCACAAACTGATCATAGTACGTATGAAAGATCATGTTCCACAAGGCCATAAATACTATGGGAGCATTTGTCAACCCAAACAACATTATAATAAACTCATAAAGTTCATCCCAGCTTCTAAAGGAAGTTCATGTTATATGGTAGGTCTGAACTCTCACATGATGATATCATGATCTCAGATAGATCTTGTAACACAGAATCCCCCTTTATCTAGTCAAATAGATCATCGATATGAAGAATATGATATCAGATCTTCACATTCATTTTCTTCAACATTTGTTAATTGAAATACATGTGTAAACTTTTATCATCCTTTGTTACAAAAAATATAGGTGATCCACATCGAGATATACATGGATGGATAAACCATTTATCCTCCAACTCCTCCAACAATGTTTTCATCCCTTGAAGCTTAGCTAGTTCCATTCTGTAAGGTGGAATATATACCTTCTCAGCCTCCCGCTATGAGATCAATAGTGAATTCCACATCTCTCTTATGTAGAAATAATGGAAAATATTAAGGAAACAAATCCTAGCATAGTTCTACTGCTCATGGAAGGACGTATTTCGTACCAATCCCATCATCCATCAAATTACTATCAACATGGTCTATGAGCTCTCTTAGTTGTTGAGTAATTGGCCCAGCTTGGCATGTGTGAATATCTCATTATACATGTTGATCATACTATTCACCCTTAGGAGATTCAATGGTTACTCTCATATGGTAACAAACTATATGGGCTCGGTATGATATTATCTAATCCATACCAATAATATGGTGTTAGCCCATTATATCAAGGATGTAGATATAAAAATGGTACTCTCTAATCTATGGTGAACAGCCCTTTTTTAAACAGATACCCCTAGATCGTGTTCCCAATGGTGTATTGATATTAATCACCACATTTACAGGATCCTCCTCTAGGCTCAAACCATTAACAAGATTTTTATATATAATGGAATTATATAAACATGTATCAAATAATGAATTAGATAAAGTAGAAGCTACAAGAATTATACATCTCACTATTGATGGACATTCCTCGCTCCTTATAGGTGTAGGATGCCCTGCATGTTACTATACTTCTCATATTCCATGTGGTGTCATCTAACTCCCGTGAGTAACACCACACGAATGATAAAGGTTCTTACACTCTAATGCACTATGTCCACTACCTTTTTCACCTCATCCAATAGTGTTCTAGCTTCCATTCCTATATGCTGGAGAAGACCCTCTTCAAATACTCTATCTCTAAAAAGCATCTCCCTTAGTACCATATTTCCACTACTTCATGGAAAACATTTTAGGTTCCCTATATTTCCAAAAAAACCTAAATCCACTACTGATCATGGAAAATGTGTATAATAGTGTCCCTTCCCACCACACTTGTGAAAAAATCCTCAGTAAGATCTGGTTTAATTATTCTTTCTTGTCGTCAATCATTCCTTCCACTTTCCTAGCTAATTTTCTCGTAATGATGCATCCTTCCCTCATTAGACACACTCTTAGATCTCCCCATTATAATTAAATGGCATGTACATGAATCCCCTTTCAATATCACCTCTAAAATGAAATCCTTATTGACCACATCTAATAATTTTTTCATCCTAATGATATTTACCTGTGATTTAATTTCACACCTATGTTTGTCCTGAAATCATTTTGCTGATGAAACCTATATACCTAAAAAAATGGTTAAAAACATTGTAAATAAATGAAATTTTTAGTGTAATCCATTATGTACATATGTTCTAGGTTTACATTCATTACCTCTTATGCCATTTGTTGACTCAACATCTTTAGATAGAATTGATCAAAAAAATCTCTTTAAATTCTATCCATAAAATATCATAATTCTATCCAGATCATTCATGAATATCCCCAGAGTGTTTCAATAAGCCTCATTGCATATAAGCATCCAATATGATCCTCCTACTAGCTGGAGTATCTAAATGGTCAAGTATCATCTCTATGGATTCAATCCAGAATTCATCTCCCTCAGGTCCTCCCTCTCCAGTAAAAGTTGTAGGGTGCTGTAACTGAATCTCCTTTGTAAACATATAAATTCATTACATATCCTTAATTGGAATCTCTCCATGAATTTCATGAAATTATAAAAGATTCCTTGCATTTGTTTCCCATCCTACTCATATTGTACCTATGCTGCCTTATTTTACCTGCCTAGAATTTCGATCCAGGCCATACCCCATAGTCTCTGCCTCAACAAGACTCATAGATGCATATTTCTACAAATCCAAACACATGTCTAAGGTCTCATAACAAAACTTTATAACATTTACATAAGAGGAGAAACATACAGACCATGTCTCAACATGTCTTTTCCCATTTTTCTTGTTACACAGTCCCCATCGAGGACATATCACTACCATTAACAATCATACTCAAAGGCCATGGTTAACAAGGGTACATATATTTACATTAATCAATTCTAACATTAATTAATCACATTATCTTATTTTAATTAGTTCAACTATGAATTAATTAATTATATTTATTTTATCAATCATGGATTTCATTAGTCACTAATTTATTCTCATCATGCATCATTGTCTCTATCTCACATCAGGGAAAAAAATTTATGTTCATCCACTTAACCATAACCCATTTTACCTATGAGTGCATACAAAGATTCATGTCATAATAACCATGAGTTCTTATAATGATTAATGTAGACCCAATTATCATGACTGTTTAGGAAACATATAAATATTAAAAAATTGTCAAAATAAATACCCCATCACACCAATAGTGCATCACCCAAGTTGAAATAATATCAAAATCTAACCAAAAAATATCAATAATCCCAACATCAGTACTCAGATTCCCCCTACATTTGTTTGTAACTCCCATGCATTAGATAATTAAAATTATAGAACCTTACTAGTCTCCTATATACCTCCGCAAAAAGTAATAAAAAATAAGATGAAGAATAAAGAAAATAAAACTCCATTAATAAAACATTGTGGCGTCCTAACCTCAGTCCCCCTAAACAGGTGGCCCAATCCGATTGGCCACATTTCCTCAAGTGAACCTTCCTCTCCGTCAGAGGGTACTGACTAGAAGTGAGGGTCTTGTAAGTCATTATTGGGGAGACTATACCATTTTTTATTATAATAATACACCAAAAAAAGAAAAAAAATTACCATGTGAAGAATCATATAAATAACCAAAACAATACATTGTTGTATGATATTGAAAACTAGAGAATACAATACTCAACTGAAACAAAAAACATGCTATGACAATGAGAATTTCAAGTGTCTACTATGAAACTATATGAAAAGAAACAACAAATATGAAGTGGGTCATGAACCACACCTGGTTCCATATCACATAATCTAATCCCAAATAAAACTTATCACATATCCTTGAACTTATCCCATCCTTTCAAAAAAAGTCGAGACATATTCCAATCAGTAGGATCTAATAAGGGGTGATCAAAACTCACTATACAACCACCATTGGTTCCTAAAAAAAGTCTAATCCAATAATTGTGTATGTAGTTTTATGAAGAAATAAACACAATGCATAATTAAATAGATATCACATTGTCATTTAATCATTAATCATCACAGTAGACCTAGTTTCAATTCTTATTTTCCCATTGAATCATCATTCATTACTATCTTTCATTTTGTGTGGAACATCATGTCAATAACACCAAATCTCATTTAGAGTAGATAAACATTACTAAAACTCCACATCTCATTTAGTATATGTCATCATGCCGAGAACCCCAAAATCACAATATTGGTTAGCTATTGGGGAAAAACATATTGTCCACGTCCCAGCATCACATTGGTTGAGAATTCCATGTCTAGAACAGAAAAAATACCATCCATTTAATCATTCTTTAATTCACAAGAGTTAAACACAATATTTAATTAGAAATCAGACAATTAGTTAATCATTTCAAAGGCCATTAGTTAACTAAACAATTAACTAATCACATAACCCATTAATTATTTCGTCAATTAATTAATCATTCAAAAAATTTATCATTCCATAAATAATTCTCACTATTAATTATACATATCAAATATCCAATATTCATAATTAATTTTCACAATTATTTATCTTCGATCCGCATTATGGAATATAATTAATTTTCACAATTAATTATCACACATAGCCAAACATCATTTCATAATCCCCCCCAATTAATTATCTTAACGTAATTAATTAAATATCTTAATTACAATATATCAACGCATATCCAATCACTAAATAAAACATCTATTTGGGAATCCAATCTTCATTTGTTTCTTGATTCAATTATCAATTGATGACCAAGGAAATCAAAACTCAATTACATATTACTAATTACTCCAATTTAGAAATAAATTATCAAGGGAAGCTTGAGAATCCATATAATCAAATTCACTTATAAAATCCATGATTATGTGAGTTTGATTTAGACCACCTACCTCAGTTTATTGAATGATGTTAGCCCAATGGAAATCAACAAAACAATTTGAAGCAAAACATTTTTGATTAATCTCCAGATCTAAATCCAAAAAAAATTAAGATAAAAGGAATAAATATCCTGAAAATATAGATCTACAACCCTGATCAAAGATCTAAATATCAACTCATATGTTTAGATCAATATAAACAGTGAAGATCATGTTGGAACCACTCTGTGTAACGGTATGTATTTGTTGTCAATAGTTGTCAATGGAATATCAAAATGAAAGATATCAAGAAGTACTCCAATAAAATGGAGGAATGGAAGCTCACAATGAAGGAGATCATGAAGTACTCCGATGAAGTAGAGGAGTAGTGATTCAGACGATTGTTGTGCTGATCGTAAGTTCAAAGAACATGTGTCAAAGGTGATACATTGTTTACAACAATGAAGAATGTGAGGAGTAATCCATCCAAGGATGATTAAAGAAGGATGGTGTTTTTGGATGAAGACCATGAAATTCCTCCTTATTGCATAAGGACCATGGGCTTTGATGAATACCATGAAATTCCTCATTATATCATGAGAACAATGGGTTTTGATGAAGACCATGAAATTACTCATGATTGCATGAGAACCATGCTAGAGACTTCTTGACGGATTGAATCACATGGTTTGCATGAAGTTGATCATGACGGTTGATGAAGGAGGCAATGTGCCAATGCGTTGAATTATGAAATGTCCATGCACATCATATTGTCATAGAAGATAATGGTACTAAAGCTGATTCTTCAAAGAATACATATAACAATAGTGGAGTTTGTGATAAAAGCAAAAGAGTTGCTGAAGGATACAGATCACCAAGAAGAAGTGTTGTTGAGGTGATCGTGCTTGTCGACAAAGCAAACAAACGACATACAAATTTGTTGACAAAGGAGATTCCATGGTGACATGTTGAGTTCAAGAGTTGTGGTCTACGATCTATGTTTGATTCAAGAACATTGACAGAGGAATGGATGATCTGGAGGCGGTACAAAAAGAGCAGATACAAGGTGGCGCCGTTTTCCAGTGTTTTCCAAATTTCAGGGCCTCAAAATAAACAAATGAAGAAGAGTTATTTTGGCAAAGGGACTTGCGCGCCATACTCTTGGAGGATAGGAAACATGCGCGCCATATGTTTTTGAAGATCAGAGCATCAAAATATGGCTACGGGATAAGGGTCGCGTAAGTTTTGGTGAGGTCGCGCAGGTGAATTATGTGTCGGGAAGAGACTTGCGCGCCGACACCTTGAATGCATTATAACTTGAGCGCTGATGGTTTCTCGATATCAGAAGATCCAAATCTTTCAAAGGCAAGATGTTCGCGCAAGTTTGGATGTTGATCGCTCAAGTGCCTAGCAGGGGACGAGACTTGCGCGCCGATGGATGACTTGCGCGCCACCGCGCAGGGTGTCCAGTTTGCCTATAAATACTGGACCACCCCTCCTCATTTCTCACGGAGCTCAAGACTGAGAGATTGTTCGAGCTCTCGTCGCGCAGGTGGTTGAGCCGTGCAAGTGGTGATTGCGCGCCGATTGATGGTTGCGCGCCCTAGGTAATTTGGGCGAGAAAGGAAGTGAGTCGCGCAGGTTTAAAGTTCAAGAAGGCAGAGTCACGTTGGTGCTTTTGTGACACTTGCATGCCAGTTTATACTTGCGCTCCTAAGACTTGCGCGCCGGGGGAGACTTGGGCGTCGGGCTTGAAAAGAAGAGCCAGATAGTGTTAAAGCATGCCCGCCTTTCTGGAGCTGCACAAGAGCTAAAGATTTCCTGATACTTTTGGTGCAAAGCGAGATTGAAGAAGAAATCTAAATGATACATGCATGATCTCATGCATACATGGAGAACTAATTCTGACAACGCCGAGTAAGAAGAGCTTCATTAAGAAATCACATCAGTGATTTTGATTCTGGAAAACGAAGACAAGGGGATCTAGTGCATTGATTCATTTCACTAAATAAGAAGGATTGAACTACAAAGAGCATCAAATCTGAACCCTGATGCAAGCAATGTCTCATGCTGAACAAGAGACGAAGAACTTCAATGCACACCTATTGAAGAGACCTTCATGTCTATAAACTGAGTGAGACTTCACCAATGGCAGTGAGCCAGGGGGAGTCAACGGGAGTGACCCGAGGGACACAGTGAGCTATCCCTGAACAATTGTAAAGGCAGTGATCCTGGGACAGAGTGACTGTACCCGAACCTTTGTAATCTACAGCTAGTGAAGCATAGTGGATTTTGGTACGACCGACAACCTGTCAGCGTATGCTCCATCGACGTAGCCCTTAGCAGTGAACCAAGTAAAAATAGTTGTGTCATCTCTCTGCATGTGAATGTTTAATTTCTGATCATATACATCATACAGGTTTAAGTAGTTCCTACCAACGTGGGAACAAGATCCACAACTAAAAGAAGAAAAAGTTGCCACCCTGGTTCACCCCTCCCCTCTCAGGGTGTCCCGGGGTCCTACAAGTGGTATCAGAGGGAAAGGTTAACGTATGTTGGATATTATCCAGTAATCTTATTGAGAAGAGGATTTGAGTTTCTTTCCTAGAGTCAACAATGAAGAGCAGTCTTGATAATGACACAGTCATTTCTGAGCAGAAATCTATATCCACCAAGATTTTGACAAATAGGAAAAATAAAGAGAAGAAGACTATGAAAAAGTACCCCGCATCCAAAGAAGATGAATTGTCTTGTTTTCCATTCCATTCCAATAATGAAGAAACATTAGGCTTGGAAAGTATCAAGCAGGTGGCTTAGAACTCATCCAGAGGAAAGGATGATACCCCTTATTCAAGCTTTCAGGAAAAACTCAGAACATATCTGCATGATATTCCAGAAGAAAGGGTTGCTATTATTTGTAGCTTATTCCAATATATGCAGGTTGAGATCAATAGATTAAAAAGGGAAGCTGACAATATGGAAAAGGGGTTGTAAAGAAAAGTTATGGAAAGTATGAAACTCATCAAACGGGTGAAAGTCATTGAAGAAGAAGAGGAAGTCAATAAGACTTTAAAAGAAAGGATCCATGCACTTAAAGCTGAGCTGAAGAAGAGAAATGAAGTCAAGAATTTTTTTTTGGAAGAAACTTCCATTAAATTCAGGGAACTTGACTCTTTGTTACAAAACAAAGTTAAGATGCATGAAGATGAGGTTGAAAGGTTGAAGAAGACATGTGAAGAGAAGATGATCACGATTGAAGATCAGAAGATCATCCTCAATATTGTGGGTCAAAAATTGGATGCTCAGTTGACCAAGATTGAGAACACACATATTGAGACTTCACAAAAGATTGAAATGAGTGATGCTTGCACTCAATGTTCGTTGGAGGAGTCTAAAGCTGAAATGCCTCCAACATGTGATAAGAAGATTATGACAACTCTTGATTATCCACATCAAGAATCAGTTGCTGCTGGTACTCAATGCTCACTGGAGGATTCTATTGTCAAAAGACCTCCAACATGTGATAAGAAGATCATGACTTTACTCTTTGATCTATCACAAGAAACTGAGAAAGTGAAGGTAACATCCAAACCATCTTGTACTCGTATTTATAAATACACTCCTATAATCAGTGCAGGTGGGAAGAAAAGTTCTAAACAAGTATGGATGAGGAAAGGTTAGAAGAAGAAACCTACCACCATGGCTAGGGTGGATGGGAAGAAAAAGGAGGAAGTGGGTTCCTCAAATAGTGCACAAAAGATTAAGTAGATGGCCCATCAACTTAATACAGAAGACACAAAGAAGAAAATATTTGTGGGTCAATGTTGGTACTGCAACAGATTTGGGCACTGTTTACTGGATTGTCATTATAATCCCTTACATGGAAAAGCACAGAGAATGACTATATCAAAGAGAAGGAAGCCAGAGAAAAAGAAGCAACATCAGTAGGTCCAGAAGCATCTGTTTACTGCAAACAGATTTGGAATTCTTGATAACATCTTTGATGTATGAAACAGAAGCGGTCACAATGCAGGCACATGTCCATATAAACATGCTTTCACTGTTGAAAAGAAAAGAAGACCTAGGATGCCGTCAAAGAATGAAGCAGCTACCTTGGGGAGAAATCAGAAGAATGTTGTGAAAACACATTTCCCCAAGAAGATCTCATGTAGGGAAGTTGAGAAGACCCAGGATTTTGGATCCATGAAATTGAAGGGTCATTCATCCAAAAGAAACACGAAGTGGGATGAATCTCGGATGAACCCATATGGATTACCTAAACCAGCTGCAAAAGTTCCAAATGACATATTGGTCATCTGGCCAAAAGATTTGAAAAGAATAAGGAAACGTGAAGATGACAAGGCCAAGGCTAGTGACAAAGGAAAAGGAAAACTTTCACATGATGAAGTCATGGTGCAGGAGAGTTTGAAAACAAAGAGAAACACACGTGTCAAAGAATATCTGTGTGAGAGATGTAAGAAATCTAGTCACATTGGAAAAGGTTGCCTAACCTTAATACCAGAGCAAGAAGCAGTCCTTAAGAGGAGTAAGAATGTATCATTCATGATGGCTGCTAAGTAGAACAATTCTCCACACAAAGCAGAAGAGAATGTGAACAGAGCCATGCCACACCGACAGATGTCAGAACATATGTTCAAATGTGCAGGCATGAAGACTGTTGTGAACATAGGAACTTGGTTGAGAAAAGAACCTCAACCGAGCAAGTCTTCTTGGTGAAGCAAGAGTGAACCACCTTATTCCTGTAATCATTTGTGTATTGTATTTGTGCTAATAATGCAGGGAATTGAAGGTGAAGCATGCTCTCAGGGGGAGAACCTAAGAAGTAGTGAATGCTGTCAACTCTTGATAGCCAAGCTTAAGAAGATTCCATCCTTAGTAGATTCTTCAATTTATATTCAAAGATTATGATGATGAAGGATCACTCTTAATGAAAATGATGAGGAGTGTTTCCCTTGAGGGGGAGAAGAATGAAGAATCTTCCATAATCACTGTTTCAATCAATATCAACTCCACCTAGACTCAAAAGCAGTTACTCTGTGAATTTCTTTAAGAACACGCCAATGGAGAAGAGAATGGAAGTGCTACAATGTCACTTATCCTGCCGATTGCACTTGAATGTTTTTGATCTATTTGCTGATGTGAGTGCAGGAGTTTTAGGTTGATTATTCCCTATCATAGTTAATCTTCTTCAACCTGTAATTAAAGTGGTAAACCCTTGAAGATAAGATACATGAGTAATCATCTCATGTTGGTATCATGATCTATGGATAATGGACAGCCTTGTTGACTTAATCAAATCCTCTTGTTTTCTACATCGAGCATTTCTCAAGTAGACTTAGAGTGAAATGATTAATGAATCATTGCTTAAGTGTGGATTGATACACTCCCTACCATGTGCTTTGTATTTCTTGTCAATAAGGGGGAGGGAATGTGAAACGAACATTTGAAAAGAAAATTCGATTGAATAGAAGATTCTCATTTTGACATTGACAAATTCATTTCAGAAGATGTATAAGGTATTGACAACAAAATACAAAGGGGGAGATTTTTGGAACCACTTTGTGTAAAGGTTTGTATTTGTTGTCAATAGTTGTCAATGGAATATCAAAATGAAAGATATCAAGAAGTACTCTAATAAAATGGAGGAATGGAAGCTCACAATGAAGGAGATCATGAAGTACTCCAATGAAGTAGAGGAGTAGTGATTCAGATGATTGTTGTGTTGATCGTAAGTTCAAAGAACATGTGTCAAAGGTGATAAATTGTTTACAACAATGAAGAATGTGAGGAGTAATCCATCCAAGGATGATTAAAGAAGGATGGTGTTTTTGGATGAAGACCATGCAATTCCTCCTTATTGCATAAGGACCATGGGCTTTGATGAAGACCATGCAATTCCTCAATATTTCATGAGAACAATGGGTTTTGATGAATACCATGCAATTACTCATGATTGCATGAGAACCATGCTAGAGACTTCTTGACGGATTGAATCACATGGTTTGCATGAAGTTGATCATGACGGTTGATGAAGGAGGCAATGTGCCAATGAGTTGACTTATGAAATGACCATGCACATAACTTTGTCATAGAAGATGATGGTACTAAAGCTGATCCTTCAAAGAATACATATCACAATAGTGGAGTTTGTGATAAAAGAAAAAGAGTTGCTGAAGGATACAGATCACCAAGAAGAAGTGTTGTTGAGGTGATCGTGCTTGTCGACAAAGCAAACAAACGACATACAAATTTGTTGACAAAGGAGATTCCATGGTGACATGTCGAGTTCAAGAGTTGTGGTCAACGATCTATGTTTGATTCACGAACATCGACAGAGGAATGGATGATCTGGAGGTGGTACAAAAAGAGCAGATACAAGGTGGCGCCGTTTTCCAGTGTTTTCCAAATTTAAGGGCCTCAAAATCAACAAATGAAGAAGAGTGATTTTGGAAAAGGGACTTGCGCGCCATACTCTTGGAGGATAGGAAACTTGTGAGCCATATGTTTTTGAAGATCAGAGCATGAAAATATGGCTAAGGGAAAAGGGCTGCGTAAGTTTTGGTGAGGTCGCGCAGGTGAATTATGTGCCGGGAAGAGACTTGCGCACCGACTTCTTGAATGCATTATAACTTGCGTGCCTATGGTTTTTCGAGATTAGAAGATCCAAATTTGTCAAAGGCAAGATGTTCGCGCAAGTTTGGATGTTGATTGCGCAAGTGCCTAGCAGGGGTGGAGACTTGCGCGCCGATGGATGACTTGCGTGCCACCGTGAAGGGTGTCCAATTTGCCTATAAATATTGGACCACCCCTCCTCATTTCTCACGGAGCTCAAGACTGAGATATTGTTCGAGCTCTCGTCGCACAGGTGGTTGAGCCGCGCAAGTGGGGATTGCGCTCCGATTGATGGTTGCGCGCCCTAGGTAATTTGGGCGAGAAAGGAAGTGAGTCACGTAGGTTTAAAGTTCAAGAAGGCAGAGTCGCGTAGGTGATTTTGTGACACTTGCGCGCCAGTTTATACTTGCGCGCCTAAGACGTGCGCGCCGGGGAAGACTTGGGCGTCGGGCTTGAAAAGCAGAGCCAGATAGTGTTAAAGCATGCCCGCCTTTCTGGAGCTGCACAAGAGCTAAAGATTTCCTGATACTTTCGGTGTAAAGCGAGATTGAAGAAGAAATCTAAATGATAAATTCATGATCTCATGCATACATGGAGAACTGATACTTACAACGCCGAGTAAGCTGAGCTTCATTAAGAAATCACATCAGTGATTGTGATTCAGGCAAATGAAGACAAGGGGATCTAGTGCATTCATTAATTGCACTAAAGAAGGATTGAACTAAAAGCAGCATCAAATCTGAACCCTGATGCAAGCAATGTATCATGCTGAACAAGAGACGAAGAACTTCAATGCACACCTATTGAAGAGACCTTCACATCTATAAACTGAGTGAGACTTCACCAACGGCAGTGAGCCAGGGGGAGTCAACGGGAGAGACCCGAGGGACACAGTGAGCTATCCCTGAACAATTGTAAAGGAAGTGAGCCTGGGACAGAGTAACTGTACCCGAACCATTGTAATCTACAGCTAGTGAAGCATAGTGGATTTAGGTACGACCGACAACCTGTCAGCGTATGCTCCTTCGACGTAGCCCTTAGTGGTGAACCAAGTAAAAATAGTTGTGTCATCTCTCTGCATGTGAATGTTTAATTGCTGATCATATCCATCATACAGGTTTAAGTAGTTCCTACCAACGTGGGAAAAAGATCCACAACTAAAAGAAGAAATAGTTGCCACCCTGGTTCACCCCTCCCCTCTCAGGGTGTCCAGGGGTCCTACAAGTGGTATCAGAGGGAAAGGTTAACGTATGATGGATATTCTCCAGTAATTCTATTGAGAAGAGGATTTGAGTTTCTTTCCTATAGTCAACAATGAAGAGCAGTCTTGATAATGACGTAGTCATTTCTGAGCAGAAATCTATATCCACCAAGGAAAAAGAAAGAGAAGAAGATTATGAAGAAGTACCCCACATCCAAAGAAGATGCATTGTCTTGTTCTCCATGCCATTCCAATAATGAAGAAACATTAGGCTTGGAAAGTATCAAGCAGGTGGCTCAGAACTCATCCAGAGGAAAGGATGATACCCCTTATTCAAGCTTTCAGGAAAAACTCAGAACATATCTGCATGATATTCCAGAATAAAGGGTTGCTATTTTTTGTAGCTTATTCCAATCTATGCAGGTTGAGATCAATCGATTAGAAAGGGAAGCTGACAATATGGAAAAGGGGTTGGAAAGAAAAGTTATGGAAAGTATGAAGATCATCAAACGGGTGAAAGTATTTGAAGAAGAAGAGGAAGTCAATAAGACTTTAAAAGAAAGGATCCATGCACTTGAAGCTGAGCTGAAGAAGAGCAATGAAGTCAAGAATTTTTGTTTGGAAGAAACATCCATTAAATTCAGGGAACTTGACTCTTTGTTAAAAAACAAAGTTAAGATGCATGAAGATGAGGTTGAATGGTTGAAGAAGACTTGTGAAGAGAAGATGATCACGATTGAAGATCAGAAGATCATCCTCGATATTGTGGGTCCAAAATTGGAAGCTCAGTTGACCAAGATTGTGAACACACATATTGAGACTTCACAAAATAATGAAATGAGTGATGCTTGCACTCAATGTTCGTTGGAGGATTCTAAAGCTGAAATGCCTCCAACATGTGATAAGAAGATTATGACAACTCTTGATTATCCACATCATGAATCAGTTGCTGCTGGTACTCAATGCTCACTGGAGGATTCTATTGTCAAAAGACCTCCAACATGTGATAAGAAGATCATGACTTCACTCTTTGATCTATCACAAGCAACTGAGAAAGTGAAGGTATCATCCAAATCATCTTGTACTCGTATTTCTAAATACACTCCTATAATCATTGCAGGTGGGAAGAAAAGTTCTAAACAAGTATGGATGAGGAAAGGTGAGAAGAAGAAACCTACCACCATGGCTAGGGTGGAGGGGAAGAAAATGGAGGAAGTGGGTTCCTCAAATAGAGCACAAAAGATTAAGCAGATGGCCTATCAACTTAATACAGAAGACACAAAGAAGAAAAGATTTGTGGGTCAATGTTGGTGCTGCAACAGATTTGGGCACTGTGCACTGGATTGTCTTTATAATCCCTTACATGGAAAAGCACAGAGAATGCCTATATCAAAGAGAAGGAAGCCAGAGAAAAAGAAGCAACTTCAGCAGGTCCAGAAGCTTCTGTTTACTGCAAACAGATTTGGAATTCTTGATAACATCTGTGATGTATGAAACGGCAGCGGTCACAATGCAGGCACATGTCCATATCGACATGCTTTCATTGTTTAAAAGAAAAGAAGACCTCTGATGCCGTCAAAGAATGAAGCAGCTACCTTGGGGAGAAATCAGAAGAATGTTGTGAAGACACATTTCCCCAAGAAGATCTCAAGTAGGGAAGTTGAGAAGACCCAGGATTTTGGATCCATACTCTTGGAGGATAGGAAACTTGTGCGCCATATGTTTTTGAAGATCAGAGCATCAAAATATGGCTAAGGGATAAGGGTCGCGCATGTTTTGGGGAGGTCACGCAGGTGAATTATGTGCCGGGAAGAGACTTGCGCGCCGACACCTTGAATGCATTATAACTTGCATGCCTATGGTTTTTCGAGATCAGAAGATTCAAATTTGTCAAAGGAATTATTTTCGCGCAAGTTTGGATGTTGATCGCACAAGTGCCTAGCAGGGGACGAGACTTGCGCGCCGATGGATGACTTGTCCGCCGCCGCGCAAGGTGTCCAGTTTGGCTATAAATACTGGACCACCCCTCCTCATTTCTCACGGAGCTCAAGACTGAGAGATTGTTCGAGCTCTCGTCGCGCAGGTGGTTGAGCCGCGCAAGTGGTGATTATGCGCCGATTGATGGTTGCACACCCTAGGTAATTTGGGCGAGAAAAGAAGTGAGTCGCACAGGTTTAAAGTTCAAGAAGGCAGAGTCGTGCAGGTGCTTTTGTGACACTTGCACTCCAGTTTATACTTGCGCGCCTAAGACTTGCGCACCGGGGGAGACTTTCGCGTCGGGCTTGAAAAGAAGAGCCAGATAGTGTCAAAGCACGCCCACCTTTCTCGATCTACATAAGAGCTAAATATTGCCTGATACTTTCGGTGCAAAGCAATATTGAAGAAGAAATATGAATGATACATGCATGATCTCATGCATACATGGAGAACTGGTTCTGACAACGCTGTGTATGCTGAGCTTCATTAAGCAATCACATCAGTGATTGTGATTCAGGCAAAAAAAGACAAGGGGATCTAGTGCATTCATTCATTGAACTAAATAAGAAGGATTGAACTAAAATAACCATCAAATCTGAACCCTGATGCAAGCAATGTCTCATGCTGAACAAGAGACGAAGAACTTCAATGAACACCTATTGAAGAGACCTTCATGTCTATAAACTGAGTGAGACTTCACCAACGGCAGTGAGCCAGGGGAGTCAATGGGAGTGACCCGAGGGACACAGTGAGCTATCCCTGAACAATTGTAAAGGCAGTGAGCCTGGGACAGAGTGACTGTACCCGAACCTTTGTAATCTAAAGCTAGTGAAGCATAGTGGATTTAGGTACGACGGACAACCTGTCGGCGTATGCTCCTTGGACGTAGCCCTTAGTGGTGAACCAAGTAAAAATAGTTGTGTCATCTCTATGCATGTGAATGTTTAATTGCTGATCATATCCATCATACAGGTTTAAGTAGTTCTTACCATTGTGGGAACAAGATCCACAACAAAAAGAAGAAAAAGTTGCCACCCTGATTCATCCCTCTCCTCTCAGGGTATCTCGGGGTCCTACAGATCATCCATGAAGGGATCAAGTAATGATAATATAATGAATGTGATTAGAAATGGGATAAAATCTGCTTACTAGGAAAAGATATAATCATAAATCAGTGCATTTGATCTCAAAGATCAATTTTCTAATCATCTTGGAATCCCTCTAGTAGGTCTAGGATAACCTAGAATTTTTCAAGGCCGATCCAAGGTTGAAATATGGGTGTATCAGGGGTTCAGGTGGACTTAAAAATGGATTTTTCATATATTTAATCACATGTGCATAGTTTTCTGGGAAGAGGTGCGGGGTTATGGAAAAATATGTTCCAAAAGTGCATACCTCTTTGTCTAGGTCTGAATGTTTGATAGGGTTTAGTTGCATGGTTTTTTAAAATGTGAGAAAACCATTCACATCCAATTTTTAGTTTGTTTTCTTAAAAATTCAACCAAACTCACAATAACACACTACTCCCAAACAACGGTACATAAAACCCAAATAAAATTACCTGAAAACGCACCCATGATGACTCTAGAATAATCTGGGATGTTATACATATGTAATCACATCATAACTCACACTGAAAAACATATGGAACCAAACTGCACAACTCTCCCAAAGACACCTCCACAATAATTTCATGTAAGAGGGGGGATTTAAGAAAAGGTGACTATCCATCCTTACTACCACTGAGATGTTGGTAAAAACATCCCCCAAATTATAATGAGGGATGTGACACATAGTGATATACATGGGTTGGGTGTATAATGAAATCATAAGAAAATACAATGTATACATACATATATATAAACCCAAAAAATATACACCTACTGGTTTACAAGGTGATCATAATCCAACTTACAAGGTCCCCCCGGTTCAATTTTAAGGCTAAATGCACAACCCTGCAGGAAGAGAATGCAATCCATATTTTAGATTTAGTCCATAATTATCATTTATACATGTTTTAGATTATCAGTTACTAACACATTTTATTAAAAAATTAAATCAATTTATATTCCATGATTATTATTATCATGATCCATACCAACTAGACACTTAATGCAAAAAACACATAAAAAGAATCACATTGAAATATACCAATAACCATTTCCACCAACATTATTCATTGCAACCCCACTGCTAAACCATATCAACCCCACTTCCCCCCACACATCTAATATCATATGAAAAAGAACATATTTTTCATATTTTTAAGGGTAATTTATTTAATTACACTTCATTATTTAAGGGTATCATCACACAAGCCATTAGATCATATGGAATTTAATTCATTAACTATCTATACGTAATTATCCAATTACATATTATGTGTCTTTTAAAAACCACACTACAAGAAAAAAATATTACACAAGATATAATACCATAAAAGTACCACTAATGACCCTAATTTTTCATTGGAAATTATATCATAAAAATCATATAAGAAATAAATTATAACAAGGATGTTGTAAGTTCATACATCTCATTCCCCTACCCCAATATATTTAATTTAAAACAATTATTTATTTATTGTAATCTAGAATCAACCATATAGATAAGGATAATAATTATAAAGCAATCCCACATGTTAGGAAAACTAAAAAAATGAAGGAAATCATACATGTAAGGAAGAATATTTTAACCATATTTCTCTACTAATAAAGTGGATGCACATACAGGAGGAAACTTCCTCTATTTTAGTGAGAACACAAATCAACTATAGAAACAAGATTTATGAATATATGTAAGAAGGATTTTGATCCACCCATATGAAGAGAAATAATAAGTAATTGATGAAGGGATTGTCACGACCCATCCCTTGGGGACTTTTTTGTGACTTTCACTAGCCTATCACCCAATGTCCAGTGGTGGGCGACTGGTGTCGAAGGCATCATCCCGATTATTGGAGGAATTTTCCTGAGTACATGTACACCCACATGTACAACCCCATCCCAATAAAAGGAAACATCAATGCCACTAAAAACCCACTGAGTAAAGATATAATCAATAAGTAAAATGTGCCATGATACAAACCCATAAAAAGAAAAATTGAAAACAAAAAAGAACAAGGATAATAGGGGAGGATTCTTTTGAAAAACCCATCTGATGCTAAGTGTAGAGTTTTCTGTTGGAAAATGTAGAAGTATTCCCTACCTAATAGAACTCACTGGAACCCGCCTGGTCCTAGGCCACAACTTCTGCTGTCATGATGTTGGTCGTCTGTGTTGAAATGAGATGGGTGGGGAGAAGCCCGTGCAGGGACGAGTGAAATAGTACTAATTATGGAACCTGAGACATAATGAAAAGACCACAAAGTAACTATAACACATTATATGGTCAGATCACGTAGGTATAATCTAGAGTATAGAATTTAAAACCAAGATTCGTATCACTAAACCCCTTGAGTTGCTGGGGTACTCTACTAGGATGAGTACAGTGTGTATGGAGGAACACATAGAGCTACTCCCCACCATGGCCATGTCTGGTCAAATAGAACCTCTTCCCACCAGTATTGGACTATTGTGGTACTAATCGCTAATGAGTACCATGGTTATGATGGGTCACACAGAGCGAATCACCATCGTGGGCCTACTGGGTAACACAGAACTACTTCCCACTCTGGACATCATATTGGGGTTCTCTTTCTCGATAAGTGTTGTCGGTCTACCAGGTCACATAGAGCTGGTCCCCATCATGGGCCTTCTGGGTCAAACAAATATTTGCATCATTGGCCTATCGTAGCTAATCCACATAGGGTTTCATGTTATCAGTCTTCAGTTCTTAATCAGTTGTACGAAATTTGCACATAGTTTGCTTGATTCGAGGATAAACCAATACTCAATCGATTCATTGTATCCCAGCATCCATTAAAGAAATCATTAAATATGAAAAAATATCCCCCTTAGTGCGTGTGATAAAACAAAATAGATGACTCATCAATTATACACATTTTTTGAATGATATTGACATTTTAGTAAATTGGGGTTGGTTACGTCTGTGCCTGATCAGACCAGGTCGGGCCAACCCGACCAACCCAGAATGTGGGTCCGACATCACCCGAATTGGTCAAGAATGGATAGTGGGATGAGCCCCTCAGGCCTTGTTGGACCCAACCTAGTTCGGTTAGGGATCCAGCAAGCCGGGTCGCCCCGTCGACCCGATCCCATCTGGACCGACCTGCAACAAGCTTGATGGTTTGTTCCTTATACTAGATGCTTGGTGGCCTGGTTTTATTTCATGAGCCCGACTAGCATAAGCAGTCCGACTATGATTCATGCATGTGACAGGTGGTGGAATTTTTTCTATGCCACAGTCCAACCTGCTACTAGTGGTCCGACCTCCAATATCACTAATGGCTAATGGAATATGGTTTTCCATACTACGACCGACTATTCCATCCATGTTTCATTCGATGCATGTGGTCTCTATGCATTGTGCTAAAAGAGAATCGCGACATGCACAACATGGGCCACCCACCAGCATATATGAGGGTTCATGTCCACATTCCACCAGCCGACGTTCGTTGTCGGTGGCTTCACCGCACCACAAGCCGACTACAGCTGTCGGCTTAGGCGCGCCACCAACCGCCTATTCCCACCACAGACGACACCTCCCGTGGAAGACTAGGTCTGCTCTAGTGGTCCGTTCTTCATGTCTTCTCTGCCTCTAGCCTCCATGGGGTACCTCCTCCCTTGTTAAGTCCTCAAGACCTCTTTACCTCCATTTGTAAGGTTCAACCTTGAATAACGAACATGGAGTATGGACTCAAGATTTGTTCATGCCAGCCTGAAAATTCTATATTAGAGATTAAATATGGGTATGATTAGGATTTATGTTTTAACAAACTATTAGTTAATCCCAACACATGAATACAAAGAAAAATACTCCCTCCCTCATGATCGATCCATCCGCAGATCATATTGTTATTGGGTTGATCATATTTCTTCATTTTTAAATCGAGGATGTGAAAAATGAATTAAAATCAAACAACCCATACCTGTGATCAATTTGGTAACCATATCCATATATCCAAGGGAATACATATTCTATTCATCAACGTTGTATCCATTCTGCACACACGAGTCCTGTTATTTAGGGTGTGTCGATGTCTCAAATGATTATTTTGCATCAGTAGATTGTCATTGCAGAGGATTTTCATCATAGATTCAATAGTGGAGTTCCATGTTTTTATCCCCCATTATCCAACGTGTTAATACATTAATATAAATAAATGTAACAAAATTTTTGTTACGATGCATCATCGTGTTATTACAATGCCTCATTTATGAAACATAGCTTCATTTATGGGGAATGTACACTTTTCAATAAAATCGTTAAAAGGTATCCATTTAATTCAACTCTTTAATGCCTAATCACTACGATATAGTGCAGATGTGTCACTACTCAAAGGTGAAGGAAAAAGGCATTTTATGTTTTTTTATTTATCTACTAAAATTTCCTAAAAAACATTTTATGTTGTCCCTTTCCTGCTGATGTAAGGTCCATTAATGGAGAATCCCGACGTTTTGAGTTCAGCGGTGCCCTTATATTTTTCATTTGGTCACCAATATAAATTTTATAAAAAACCAACACTTAAAATTATTTAAATGAACTCAAAAAACTTCAAAAATATATTTTGGCTTCACTAGGCCATGGAATTAGGTTTTGTCTAAAAATATGGCCATGAAATAATCCCATATAGTTCTAGAAAATTACATGGAATTTTTGTGACATTAAATTACCCACACCGTTAGGGATTCACATCTTCATAACCAAAAACAGGGATAAAAAAACTAATGGGGGCACTAATAATTAATCAGATCCTCATGCTTCCTTGTGCTCTCCAAAAGATTCCCAAGCTACCACCGATTGTGTAGCAGAGGAATTGACCACTAATGAAATTATAACTTTTATCAATCATCCATCTCAAATGGGTACTCCAAAAAAGACACCTCATTTTCAATGTCCAACTCTCCGTAGCTGATGTCGTGCGATGGATCATGCATGTACCTTCTCAGTTGTGACACATGGAAAACATCATGCACCTGGTGCATCTATGAGGGGAGAGCTAGGTGGTATGCCACCTCACCAACTATATTTAGAATTCAGAAATGTCTGATGATTATTAAGTTATAACTTGCCACCACTTCCAGTTCTTCGTGACCCCTGATGGGGTGAGACATTAAGGAAGAAAAGGTCTCTATCCTCAAACCCCAAGGGTATCCATATCATGTCAACATAAGATTTATGGATCCTCTTTTACTCAGGGATGATCTGCACCATCTCAGTGGTAGCCTATACCATCTATGGACCCATGAGAGGTGACTCCATTTGGTCTATCCAGCATTGGGGTTATCTATAAGGCCAAATATACAAATACCTGAACGGTACCATGGTAATTGTGCAGTTATAGCTATTTTTGTTTGAAAAATCCACTAGTGGAAGGAGTTCCTACTGACTACGACCAAAATCGAGTATAAAAACCAGAAGAATTCCCACCAATGTCTGTATGGTCGTTTTCTTCTATCCATCAGTCTGGGGGTGAAATGTTGTTCTCAAGCGCAGCTAGTCCAGAACACCTCTTGTAATCATTTACCGAGTCTAGATGTGAAGTTAGAATCATGATCTAAGACGATCGTCATGGGAAACCCATGAAGCCACACTATCTTGTGGACGTAGAGACATCCAATTCCCTCTACCAATCCCTACCCTCAGATGGGATGGATGTAATCCAACATGTGGGTTTGGTGAATGATCTCTTAGATAGAATTGTGGCCATGGGATGTGTGTGGTAATCTTGTCACAAAGTCCATCAAGATACAATCTTGCTTCCATTCTGGCACCTCAAATGGCTAGGTCAAGACTGTTGGAGCCTGATTATCAGCCTTCACATACTATCAAGTGAGGCACCATGGAATGAATCTTCCATCACATTCTTTATCCCTAACCACCAGTACTAAAATCAGAGGTCCTGATACATCTTTCCACACCTGGATGTACTATTTATGGGGATGTATGGAACTCCATCAACACCTGCTCCTACAATGTCATAGGTACTATGGTGCTCCCTATGAAAAGAATTATATGCTCCACACCTATTGAAAATCCATCTAGTGCTCTAGCCTCGTATTTCTTAGCATGTCGTGCCTCGCAGTCATCATCCACATGTTGTGTCTCCATAACCCGTTTATGAGTGGGGGAGTGATAGTCATCGACTGAAGGGAAGATGCTCTATAATCATCCATTTAAAATAAATGCATCATTTTTTGTTTTTCATTCGTCGTACTCAACAACTGTACCCCAGATCTCGGGCTAAGTGTGTCTTCCACCACGTTCATCGTCCCAGGAGTGTAGACTATCTCAAAATCATAATCCTAAAGTAACTCTATCCATAGCTGATTCCTTATGTTCAGGTCCGTCTGGGAGAATATATACCTGAGAATATTTTGGTTGGAGTAGATGTTAAACCATACATAAATCAGGTTGTTCTAAAACATCTTCATAGAAAATACCACATATTCTAACTCCAAGCCAAGGGTCACATAGTTCGGCTCAAGCTACCTCAACATCCGTGAACCATAAGTTATTACTACTCACTCATATATTAGGAAACAACCCATTTTTGTCCCTAATGAGTTGAAAAAAACTATATACCCATTACCTCATGTACTTGTCTCAAGATAGCGTCACATGTATGTGTCAACCCCCACTTAAGGAAATTCCTTTGGAACTTCTCCTTCCACATGATGGGATCTCCGTTCTATGTCAAAGCTGATAAAGGTACTTCTACTCAGAAAATTTGTGCGTGAAACTCTTGTAGTATCTAAAAAACCCCAAGAAAAACTGCACTCAATCATGCTCCAGGTGGATCTAATGCAAGCACTATCTCTATCATCACTAGGTCCACTGCAACACCAGCCACTGAGATGATGTGTCTTAGAATGTGGACCTCCCGAATCCATAACAGAAACATATAGAGCTTCCCATAATGTAGGGGATTTTAGAGTATATCCAACACTATCCAGAGGTGTGTACCATGATCCTATTATGATACAGAGTACACCAAGATTTCTTAAATAGATACTTCAACGAAATGGTCAAGGTAGTCTTTGAAAACACTTTTCATAAGTCACATGAACACTACTGGGGGATTTTCCATGCCAATGGGATTCACCAAGAACTCGTAGTAACCATACTGCCTTTTGAAGGCTATCTTCTATACATCATAATCCTCTACATGAAGCTAGTGATAACCAGAACTGGGGTCTATCTTTGAGAACCACCTCACCGCCTTCACCTGTTCGATGAAGACATCAAGTCCGGAAAGTGGATATATGTTCTTCAGAGTCACCTTGTTTAGGGTCTGGTAGTCCCTATATACCCTCAAGCATCCATCTTCCTTCTATAAAAACAACTCTTGGTCTACCCATGGTGAAATGTTGGGCCACACAAAGCCCTTCTCCCACAAGTCCTCCAACAACACCCTCAACTCACGAAGGTCCATGGGATGCATCTGATATGCTAGTGTTTGTAGTTAGGCAGTCCTGTGGTGTAGGATGATGGATAATTCTTCCTCCTTAAGGGGTGGTATCCCTAGAACATCCTTATAAAAAATGATATCATACTTTTCCACAACTTCAGGAATGTGAGGACCCATCTCATACACCACACCGATGATGAGGCAAGCCAAATGATGAGTGACCAGCTACACCCTCCACCTAGAAAGTCCATAATGTGCTACAATAGTTTCATTCTCACTGGTGAAGGAAGCCCTAGTCCCATATTCACAGAAACACATCACTATACACCTAAGACAGTTAATTTGATCTGGAATTGGGGATAACAGGTCCATACCCCTGATGAAATCCTAAGGCCTCGACACTACAACATGGAGATCCCAGATGAAGCTATCTCTTCTAAGAGTAATCTCACACTACCAGCACCAGTGTGAAATCATTGAATCCCCACATGTCGGTGTCTCTAACCCAAAGGATAAGCCAACAGCTCCACAAAATTCTCAATTCCTCGAACAAGGTCTATAGAATGATAATATTCACTAACACTAGTGTCTATAAGAATTATATCTAGGGTGGAGAAGACTCAAATAACACCACTAATCAAATCTAGAGAACCAGGTTCATACGGCTCCAATATTTGAAGTAGAAATCGCCCCTTTTCACATACTACTTATGTTCAAGGAGAAGCACCTAGGGGTGGTGCTGGTAGTACCTTGAACCGCCGCCCACTGCCTGTTGGTCATCCTTCGCCCCTATTATATATGCCCCATGTGGAGCTGCTCGCTCGAGCCTCTACATCTTCCATGGATGTCTCTTGATCATATTTTGATCATCTGTGTGGCGGGTTGGGCATTCACGACCCATGTTTCCCTTCCCAGCACACATGATGAAAAGTGTGATGCCCCAATCATTTTTCACATGTAATAAAAATATTATGGTTTTATTCTATTTAATATTTATTATATACAAACAAAACAGACAAACTAAACACAATGCATTTTTATTTAATTTAACATCCAAGTGTTTACATTACAAGATGATCAATGGAATCCAAATAACCAAAAATACCTACTAAAAGACCTATTAAGATTACTGGAAGGCCACCTAACACAAAAACATGACCTAGTAGTTAGTGAATATACCTCAGGCCAAGCATAGCTAAAATCATTATATAATGGATTACAATTGCTATACTGAGCATCATTGGGATGATAAGCACCATATACATCCAATTTTCTTGAACATTGAACACCCTGATACATGTTTATATAGGCCTCAATTAAACCATGGCCCATAGGAGACCGTTGAGTTGTAACAACCATAATTATTTTTGTTGGTCATTATATTGGTTTAACTTAAAATATCTAAGTATAAAATGTTTTCAAAAATAATTAAACTAAGCATTTAAATTATAACCATAAACACAAAAAAAACTATTTATAAACAATTAGATGGACAATGAATTAATATTTTAGCTACATATATTATGATTTCAAAATGAGGAATATATTTAAAATACTTTAGAAATATTTCAAATGTATTGAAATTCTTTTATAACTGTAATCATTGTTGAAGAATAAACCAAGTTCCTAACTGAAAATATGTTTTTGATTTTTACAATACAAGTATAGGATTTTCAAAATGATGTATACTTATTATAATTTTTTATTAGATTAGTTTTTTTAAAAACATTATTATCATTTATAATTATTTTAATAAAATTATATATATATATATATAATTTAACTATTTTAATAGAATGACTAAAATTGTACAAATGAACATTTAACAAAAAACAATGTTAATTTGAATCATATCATATTAAAATTTGTTTAAAAGTTACAAAAGTTTACTTATTTTGTATAAATTATGATAATTATTATTTTGATAATAAATTTACAGTTATCAATTATTAATTTATGTTATACATTTTAAGTATATAATATTAAATAACTAAAAATAGGTTTAAAAAATGAATTTAATATTAATGTCTTTTAATTTTTAAATTTGTATTGAAAATACAATTTTAATATATTATTAGATAATTTTAGTGGATTATTATTTTTATATATAAATTTTGTCTTCTATAAAATTTATGATAATATTTGAGATATAATAATATAAATAGATAATTAAAATAAAAAATATAAGGAATCACGTAATGGGATTTGGGTGTCGCGCCACGTTGAGCGTGAGAGGGAGATCCAACTGGGCATTTGTAGCACCCCAAGATTTCGTAGTACGTTATTTCTTCAAAGTAATTTAATAACTTGCACTACATGCAAGACTAAGTTTTAGAGCACCATGACTTACCAAATTAGCCGTTCAAAAGCGGGTATGAATAGTATTAACTGAATTTTGAATCCTTATATAATACTTATAATTTTAGAATCCATATTTTGATTTTCTTAGACATAATTTGAGAACAAATACATTTTTCAGATAAAAGATGTATTTTTAAAAAATTGCAATTTTACCGCCTTTTAATGGAGAAGACTTTTTAAATCCAATATTTGAATCTTTTAAATATTAAATTTGAAAAAATTAACTTCTTATTTAGAATCAGGAAATTATAATTTAGTTTCAATAAATTTTTGGTGTTTTTCTGATAACATTCATATTTGGGTGAACAGTGAAAAATACTATATTTTAACTGAAAACAACTTATTTAATAAAAATAATTTATAGTGTTAATTTATACATTTTAATGGTTAGGAAGTATAAATAGATTATATTTTTACAATTTAATCCAATTATGGTCATTTTATGTAATTTCACTTTGAAATTGGAAATATACAACTGTCAAACTTTTGATAGGTATTAATTATTAAAAATACTCCTTTTGGTTTTGACAGTGGGAATTAATTTTAAATTAATAAATGAAACATTTATAATTTTAATTTGGTAAAGTAGAATTCGTTATTCAATTCAGAATATCAAAATTAACATAGGGTAATGTTTTGGTATTTTTCAAAAAAAAATTAATTTTTGATGAATAGTGTAAAACACAGAGTTAAAGTTTATAACCGAATTTATATTTAAATAATTATTTATTTTGTTTAAATTTATTTTAGGTCAAAATAAATACATAATACCTATATATTTTCAATGTAATAAATTAGAGTCAATTTATAATAATTTTAGATATATAAAAATTTTATTGAACTTTTCACTGTCTTTTACCCACCTCCTTAGAGAATTTGTAAATTCACATAAAACATAATTTTACTACTTCTATTAGTTGAATTTCATGAATCTGATAGACATGGTTAATATGAAGGAGTAAAATGTGGTTCAATAAGATAAAAATATTTTTTTGTGAATAGTAACTTTTTACTTTTAGTTACCACCATTAATAGTAAATACGGTAATTAAGGGTAAAAATGATATTATTATTACACAAAAACATGTCCTAATTCTATTGGATATGTTTAGTTCGACCTAAAACAAACATAGACATAAAATATGACCCCTTAGGTCCACTTGAATTAGATTAGGAGATTTATTATTATTTAATTTAAAGAAGAGTTAAAAGTGTTAAATTCAATGTTTATTAACTAAAATAATTTTAATATAGGGTTATATATAAGATAAATTCGACTATAATTATTAATTAAAAATATAAAAATATTTCCAACATCATGGTGTTTTTTTTTAATTTTTAGACATTATATAATTAAATTTATTATTGACACAATGATGATGTAGTAATTACCTTATTAATGAAAGAATCAAATAAATGGTATTATAAATATTAAAATAAATATAATTTCAATGTTTTTATGACATCCAAGAATTTTCTATGTGCCTATGAAATGTTAGGGATAATTCAATGTATCTTTTTTGAAGTAATAATTTTCTGATTACTTTCACAAAAAAAATACCAAATAGTGTTAAAATTGACATAAATTAATATTTAAAACAAATACTATATTATTGGTTGATATAATATTCCTAAAAATGTATGGTTCGGCCAAAGGGATAAAATAATATTATATATGTCATTAATGATCCACTTGAGGTTCTCTTTGAAGTTTAGAGTATGTTTATTAACCATACATAGTAATAATACAAGAAGACACGGTAAAAGATAAACTATTTAAGTAAGAGTTAAATCTAAATGATAAGGTTTAAATGGTAACCTAAACATGTCTAAATCAAATTGGTTGAGAGTATTTAGACCAATAACTGCCTAAGTATTGAAATAAATTCATTTAGAACAATTATAAACCGAATATGATTGTATAATAAATTAATACTTTAATCTTTTCATAAAGTGACCCTCGTCCATCTTATAAAAGGCCAATTCCCCTTCTCTCAAAATTACACCTCCAAATCCATTTGGCTCGGCCAAAACCTGCCCAAATATCCATCTAAATTCTCCTCACTTCATCCTAGAGTCCATAGTTTGATCATAAAGCCAACCTCATTAGCCCTTTTGATCAAATCAAAAGGAAGAACCCAAAGAAGAGGTAATGATTTCACCACACACTTTCAAGTTCCTTTCTTCTTCCACTTCTTCTTTATTTGTTATTTAAATTATAAAATAATAACTCCAGTATATTATATTTACTATCATGTTATTATAAATATTTCACAACTATAATCATTATTTTATCCATCTTATGAATGATAATGTCACCATGCATGTGTATGTACGACTTACCATCTCCACGACATGGTGTAATTTGTTATTCAACACTGTTATTTGGATGGATATAATGATAAAAAATATGTATATCAATAATATAAATAACATGAAAATGACTCTATAAAATTAATATACCATCCAATTACACACCTTTAATGAAATGATATTGTCGCTCGTCCGTATGTACGGATTACCGTCTCCACGACGCGATGAGATTCTTTTCCACATTCACCCTTCATTGACAGTTATAAAAATTTATATTACTAATATGTTTGTAATTAATGATATAATTATGATACTTGGATATATATATATGTGTGTGTGTTTACTCACATATATTTTATTCAATTAGTTCCGTTCAATATTTTATTAAAACAGAAATAACATTTATCTGTACGTACGGATTACCGTCTCCATAAACTGTGTTTTCCATTTCATATATATGCCTATTATACATATTTATATTCAAAATATATATGATATATAAATCATTTTTTATATTCTGGAAGTATTTAAATCATGATCTAAGTGATACAATCAAGATTAACAAGTTAAAACACGTACGATAAAGAAAGCGATTATTACCCGAAATGTTAATTTAACATGGAAATTATTATTAATTGGGTAGTATAAAGTAATAAATGAATAATTCATGATATCATACATATTAATATGGTTCTGGTATATTTTAATAACATAATACGGTCTTCATAGAGGAGGTTAAACGTACCCTCGACTAAAGAAAGTGCAAGGTAAGGGGTTTTCATCTCTCTCCTTATTCCCGTGAGATTCGTTCCATATTGCCACTATTAACTTTTGTGTGGTGTATGTACTGCCCATAATTGTATTATTTGTGTAATAAAGTTTAATTTATGTGTATTTACGTATTCATTGTATGATACCTATTTCATGCAGTGAATGTTTCTTATGTTACCAAATTGGTAAGGGTTAATTTCAGAATCTCTTTATTATCTGAGGTTGGTTTTACGTAAGTATCTACTGGGACCTCTTTATCATTCACATCCATATTTCTTAAAAATGTATTTCAAATCATTCTTACTATTTTAGAGGCTATCTGTTAAATTCATTTATACCCTTTTTTGACTTTTTATAAGATTTTTATAAGGGAATCTTTCTGTCGTTTTCCAAACAAGGACCTTTTTATCATTTGCGACTAAATTAAGGTAAGAATGTATTTTTTAACTTATACGGAGGGTGCTACTATTTTCTGCCATTATAAAATCATCTAAGCTTCCCTTACAATATTATAATAATATTTTCAAATTAAATATTTTCTTTTATAATTATGTGACATTTAAATTATTTCAAAAAACTGATATTTCTCTCAAATTGTTTTGATTTCATCAATGTCACCATCTTTGATGAATTTTAAGATTATTTGAAGTTGATTTATTATGATACAAAAATTCCATATTGTATTGATTGTTTTGTGATATGATTGACTATGGATGTGTCATTTTTATACCATTCATGGTTTACAGAGAAATTATTGACATTTTGTATGCTAGTTTTAATATGAATGATTATGTTATGTTTAAACCTATTCATATAAGGTATGCATTGGACTTAATAAGTTACAGGTGGAGCTCGCTATAGCTCCTTGATGCATCGGTAGGTCTCATGAGACAAACTCGTGTCTTGGCACAAGGATTTGAAAAAATCTTATTTGTAGTCATGGCACAAGGCCTTGACTATGTGATTTTGATAGTCTCGCATTATGCATTCCATTAATATGAAAGTGGTTAGTGATATTTTATGTGATTATTTGACTAGTAAAATATCAATGTAAATAAGTAAATGGAATTACTTCATTTTATTTTATCCATATTATTCTGAAGTTCATGTTTAAAAGGATTTTCTTTTAGTTATACATTGGCTTAAATGTTTATACTTATTTATGAAAGTTTCCGCTGTATTGTTATCCTTACTGAGCATCTGAGCTCACCCCCTTTTATGTTTTATTTCTTCCAGGATTCCAAGAAGTGTATTGTGATTGATTTGTAGGGTTAAGACAAGGGAATAATGGAGTTCATAAAATATTATTTCTGATGTTTTTTATGTTATAAATTGTAATGTAACATTCATGTATGTAATCTATTTTCCAAGACTGCAAAACTGATCGGTCCTTCAGGACATGATTCCCTGAAATCATGACAATGTATTAAAATAATGCACTGACTCTGGGTAACTGGGGTCAGGGCATTACATCCTTGATCAGCAGGGGCCTCATTGGGGGTCTAGCATCATGCAGGGTTCTGACTGCTATTAACTGGGTGATGGCCAAGTAGCTTCGGTGGTGTTTGTGCGATGTTAGGTCCTGTTGAGGTCACCTGGTTGGGAGGCATCTGGGTTTTGTTCGAGGTGGGGGAAATGACCATGAGTGCGAGCAGAAACATAGGAATTCAGGTGTTTCATCATACAAAATGATGCATCATAGGGGGGGCATTGTAGTTACACTAGCAGTGTGACTTTGGTGGATAAGGTGCACTCGATGAGTCTGGAGTCTCCAAGAGGATTTCATCCAGCGAGGTCGATGCCAAGGCCTTTGTTTTGTGACGTCACACCGAGCTCGGATGCGGAGTCCGACCGAAGCTGCTATGGGTGTTCTAGGTGGCGAGGGTTTCATTTTTTTGGACCTTGAATCACTTTCCGATTTATGTTTTGTTTCTCTCATGATCATAGTTTTGTTGATTAGTAGATAGGATTTCTTTTACTGGTTTTGTGGGTTTTCCTCTGCAATCCTAATTTGTGAATGTTTTACTTTTAGACTATAAACGTTGGGTATATCACTTTAGTCTACTTATTTTTACCCCCAACCTTTCTTATACCTATTTAAAATTAGTTATGTCAATTTTGTTTCATTACATTTCTCTTATTGATTAAATGTGAATTATGAAATCTGCACCTGTAGTCCTTTCTTTCACCACAAGCCTGAACCCATCACAATAAAAAAATTATTAAAATGTCTCTACTAGTCCTATTTAAATAGTATGGGTATGGTTATAAAGGCATTACTCATTGGTGTAATTTAATGTGGGGGGGGGGCTTGTTTGAAGCTAGGTGGGTGTGTTCTAATCAACATATAAACATTCCTACAACCATGTAAGGAACACAAACATTCCTTGACTTGTCACACATTAGTTTTATATATATATAGAGGTATATATGTATATTTTTAAATACGGTAAAGAGTATGACGTATTATTTCCTTCTAAATTCATAAATATTAAACCTACATTGGTTCTTAATTTGTTTTCAAGAAAACGATGTGGAAGGTTTTATGATTCTATAATGTTGATATATATAAGCATATATATGTGCACATATTTCATAAACAAAAAATTTTATATTTAGTAGCACATTTTTCAATTTATCCACCATTGATTAACTAATGTCCCTAATTGGATAAAAAAATTCAATTGTCATTAGACTGTCGGTTTATGATCCTTTATATATACTTTGTATAATAATTTAAAAAGATTTATATACACCTATAAATATATATTATCACATGCTTAGGTAACCCACTATTATGTTTGATATTATGACTCATAAAATACAGAGTTCCAATGTTTAAATAGTTTTGTAAATTATATTTTTCTACAAAACTCATATATATATATATTTTATAATTCAGTTATTTAAATACATACATATACCTTTAGGTGTTAGTGTTCAATTGCTTTAGTTTTTCATATAAACCAATTTTGTTGATTCAAATATGTATGTATGTTGAACATAATAATTTATTAAACATTGAGTTGGTAGAGAAAAATTCAAGGTACACACAATGTATTTATATAGTTCATATAAATTTTTTAACCCACATTTAAATAAGAACAATAGTTAACCTAGTGTATGACCTTCTTTTTGTAGAAAATATATTTTAATTATTTTCATATAAATACATGCTTTGTATAAACTATTTCATTTTTAAAATAACATGAATCTGCCGCAAACATGTTTTCAATCATTAAGTGTTTTTTTGTTAAAATATTTCCATTTATCAGCATCTGTTTTAAATATGAGTGACAATTATCCTTAATTTTAGAACTGTTTATTATAAAATATAAAATTTTTACATTCACAATAAGGATTTAATGATTGTCATTTTATGTGAAAAAGTTATGTTCAGTGTGCTTTAGTTATTGACACATGTGTTTTCTACCATATCATTTATTTCCATGGAATTGAAATTATAGTTCTAACACTTATATGCAGGATTCTATTTATATATATATAATTTATAAGGAATTAAATTTAACTATTATGACCAAATATGGATTAAACACTAAATTATTGAAAGTGGTATGGGACACATTGAATAATATATAATGAGAAAATAAAAAATCCAAGTGGTATGAGACATTTAGAATATACAACCCAATTTTTCATAATAGGAATGTATTAGACTCAGTATAACAGGGTGAGGACCATTAAATGAAAGCCCCTCGATGCATCGATAATTTTCGTGAGACAATCAGGTCATGGTAAGAGGCCATTGACATTTCAGTTCATGGAACAATGCTATTGACATTTTAGGTCTTGACATGAGGTCTTGATGGGGTCTGGCATTATAACATCCCACATTTTTTCTTGAGAATTAAATTATTCAAGTGTGTTATCAACTGGAGAATATTCATGATGAAGATATTTATAGAATTTAATTAACCATGTGTGTATTAAACTGGAGAATATGCTTGGTTTAAGAACATGTACCTATGAGTATTAGAGGAAGTAAATGCTATGGCAATTTTTTTTATTTAACACATATTTTTTTCAGCACATAGAGATTTATTATCCATTGTATGATTCATACTAGAAAAAGATGAAACTGGAATTATTATTTTTAATGAGGAACTCAAATGATGTTTTACCCAGTTATAAATTTTTTACTTTTATATTCACATATAATACCTATTAATGATATAATGTCTTTTACTTATTATTTTGGAATGAGAATGCTTATAATAGATCCGTGTTTTCTTATAACTCTGTCAGTATTCCTTGTAATAAGATCTAATAATTATTAGACTAAATTATATGTTATGATTCATATGTTAAAATATTACCTAAAAAATGTTTGTTTTAAAAAGGTTATATATGTTATATTATGTGATTTTAAAACCCCTTACTGGACATTCGTAGGCTCACCCTACATTTTTTAATATAATTTTTCAGGTATCAGTTTTTAGTCAAAGAATCATGTTAGAAGAGGTTGGTTTCCTTGAACCTGAACAGTAACGATCCTATGTATTGGACATGATGTGTAAAATATCAGTGGATGATTTATTTAAAAAATTAACATCACATTTTAAGGAAGTGAATCCGGTTATTCTTGAGTCAGGCTTTGACAGTTGCTGTCAGATGTTCAGTTTAGATAACTCTGGGAAACCAGAACTAAATTAAAAAATATTACTAAAGAATTTCTGTGTTTGATGTTTAAATACTTTATAGATGGAAAATGAAAATACCATTCTTTTGTCTCATCCTATTAAGGCTTTAGAAACCATAGTTTCCATATCCATCCACCAAAAATTTGTATGCTATGCACACATTCATATGACAAGAAAACACCTCTATAATGTGTCAAAATATCATTGTGCAATTAAAATCCACCGGGATGTGGGTTTAGACAACCTCTTTAGGATAAAAAAAATGAGCATCCTACACACATCGGGGAATGTACTTAGAGGGTCTTATTAGATTCTTCCCTACAGTAGAAGGCATCTAGCGCCTCATGTCTATCCAAGAATCTGTAGTAACAGCTGACCTTCACGCATCATTTATGTGCCAAATATTGTCCTATTTCCATTCTGTTCATGTAATAGACTTTGAAATCCTTGAAATTGATACCTTCCATTTTTTTGTATAGATATCAAGTACATACAAATGTTTCTTAGCTTTACACCCCTTATGTCTCACTTTGTAGACACTATAATTATACCCATGATATTGAACCAGAATGTTTAGGTGGCAATTTATTCAGCGTGATCTAGGGTTTAAATTTTTTTGGGGATTCTTGTAACTAGGAACATAGGAAAACAATAGTCCTAGGTGTTGTGTATAAGTTGTTTTATGAAAATAAATCTTTCTATTTTTTCATTGTCTTAACATTTTATTTTTTTTCATTTGGATGATTTTCACTAATTGGACTTTCATGCCAAATTTGTTTTCAGATTTAAGGAAAAACCCATATCTTATCTCTTCCTATTGAAATAATAGAGGCAATTATGGGTAGGAATTTTGTGTAAGAATACCATCCATTCTAAATCCTAACAAGAACATGCAATCAACATTACGAGGTATCATGTAGTCTGGACATTCTTCACCCAGATCTAGGGGAACCCTATGACTACCACAACATAGCCACTGTACAACTCGTAGTGTATAGTCAAAGGGGAAAGTACCATGAAGGTCTTTTTCTATGATTCACTCTATCCCAGAATTTCATGGTCAGGGCAAGGATTCATGAGGCTTCATTGGAAGGGAACATTCATGCAACCTTCAAGCCCCAAATACTAAACATTAGTCTGTATGAACACATCAATGACCTTGACATTCTCTTACAAGAGAGATTATGATGAGTTTTTATAATGTTTTTCCATTCGGTCATCTCTGAATATTCTACCATTTGAGCCTCCATCTGGAAGCCTTGAGTGTGTAATGGATGAGATTAACCCTTACAGTCTGAGGGGTGTTTGGGATAGGGAAGTGGAATAATTTAACCCCAGTTGGGGTATTCAACTGACTACACCTAAGTATCCTCCAAAATATGGTATGTTGTGAAGAACGTCAGAGAGTCATTCTTATCATGGTTATATTAATTGCATACAAAGCACACAATTCATGTTATTGTGGGGGAATAATGTGATGCCCCAAACATTATTCACATTTAATAATAATATTGTTGTTTTAATATGTTAAATTTTAATGCTATCCGAACAATACATTCAAACTAAACACAAGACATTTTTATTTAATTAAACACTGAAGTGTTTACATCCCCAAAATATCAATGGAATCCAACTAACCAAAAATACCTACTAAAAAACCTATTAAAATTATAGGAAGGAAACCTAACAAAACATGTTGATCGAGTTGGTTGTGAATATCTTTTAGGACGTTCATAACAAAATAAATTATAGATAGGATCATAATAGTTGTACTGAGCATTAGTGGGATGATAAGAACCATATTTTTCAAATTTTCTAGAACATGGAACACCCTTATAAAATTTTATATAAGGCCTCAATTTGATCGTTTCCCATAGGAGACCGTTTAGTTCTTACAGCTATAATTATATCCATTGGTCATTCTGTTTTTTTAATTTAAAATATATAATTATTAGATTTTAAAAAAAATAATTAAAGTCTGCAGTGTAATTATAACATTAAATACAAATACACTTTTTATATACATTAAAAATAATAATTTCTTAATATTTTATTTACCCTTAGTATGATTTTAAAATTATGAATTTATTTCATATACATTCCAAATATTTCAATTGTATTGAAAAGATTTTATAAATGTTTTCATTCTTGATTTTTAAACAAAGGTCTTAAATAAATGTATGCTTCTGAATTTTATAATACTTATACATGATTTTCTTAATGATGTATACTGATTTCCATTTTTGATTAGATTTATGTTTTAAAAACCGTTATCAAAATTTTTAATTCAATTTAATTATATTACAAATATATAATATAACTATTTTAATATAATGATTAAAATTGTAAATATGATATTTCAACAAAAACTATTGTTAACTTGATCCATATCATATTATCTTTGTTTTTAAAAGTTTCAAAATTAAAAATATTTTTTACAAATTATGATAATTATTATTTTAGTAACACATTTTCAATTATCAATTATTAATTCAATTTATTACATTATATAAATATAATATAAAATATATAAAGATATTTTTTATAAAATAATTTCTTAGTGATGACTTTTACTTTTTAAAATGTATTGACAAGATAATTTTAATAGATTATTATACAATTTTAGTCAGTTAATTGTTTTATATATAAATATTTAATTAATTAAAAGTTAAGATAATAATTGAGATATAATAATCATAATAGATTACTAAAATAACACAAAATAGAATGAATATCATAAAGAGTTTGGTTGTCGCACTACATTGATGGTGAGAAAGAGAGATCACAGTGGCCTCGATCAGAATGGGCCTTGTTGGGGTTTGTCAACGTACAGGATTCCGACCGTGGTGAATCGTGGGATGGCCTAGTACCTTCAGTGGTGTTTGTGCGGTGTTGGGTCGTGTATACGTCATCTGGTCACGTATCTTGCAGGCTTCGTCCGAGGTGGGGAAATGACCATGAGCACGAGCATATTGTAAGGGATTCAGCTAGTTTGTTTTACAGAATGCACCATCACATGGTGGCTTTGGAGACGTGTTGGCTATGTTTCTCTGGAGGATCGAGTGCTCCAGAAGAGTTCAGAGTCACTGGTTGGTTTTCATTCGGTGTGGTCAAGGACATGACCTTTGGTCAATCCGTAGATTGTTATTATACTAATGGTTTTGTTGTTTATCATCTATAATCTAAATCAACGAATGTTTTACTTTTGGACAACAAACAATGGCAATATCATTTTAGTCTTCTGATTGGTTCCCCTGACCTTATTTAACTATATTTAATATTAATTATGTCAATTCGATATCATTACATTTCTCTAATAGATTGAATGTGAAATATAGAATATGAACCTATAGTATGAGCTATCCCCCCAAGCCATAACACATCACTATAACCAAATCCTTGATGAATATGATGAAAAACCAGTCTAGGAACATACAAAAAATAGATTTCATGAACCATATGAACATGTATAGTGCATTCGTAACACCGAATGACATGTCTACAAATTTGAAGTACACATACCTTCATTTGAAGATAGTATTCGAAATGTCACCCTCCTTTACACTTAACTGGTGATATCCAGTCCATATGTCGATCCTAGAAAACCAAATCACCTCTATCATATATTAAAAATATCGCCAATCCTTGTAAGGGGGTAACCGTTATTTATTGTCACCCAATTCAACATTTGATAATATATACAAAACCTTGGATTTCCATCCACATTCATAGAGAACAAAACTAGAGATCCCTATAACACCCCAAGCTTCTACGGTACACTTCTCTTTGAATAATGTGATAGCGTGTGTTGTACGCAACACCGAGTTCTAACACACCATAACGAATCAAACTAGCCGTTATGAATAGTAATACATAATTTTGGAAATTATATATATTTTATATTTCAAAATTGACTTCATTTTTGGATTCGGATTTTTGAATTTAGGCTAAGGTGAAATTTTGGTACTTTTTGGATAATTTTAATATTTCGATGAATAGTGAAAATTACTAAATTTTAATTAAAAACAAATTTTTTAATCAAAATAATTATCCGTGATAAATTATGAATTTGAATGGTTTTAAATTATATTTAGAATATATTTTTTACATTTAATACAATTATGGTCATTGGACATATTTTTACAATTAAACCGGATATAAACAAGTGCCAATCTTTTGATTGTTTTTTTCTCTTAAAAACACGCTTTTTGTTTTAACAACATGAATTAATTTTAAATTAACTTCTGCCACTTAGGTTTTTTGAATTTGAAAAAATGGATTCCATATTTGGAATCAGGATGATCAAATTGTGTAAATAGGTATCTTTTATTTTTAGTCATTTTGAATGATTACTTCGGTAAATATTTTATTTACCATGGTTAAGGGTAAATCCGGTAAATAAGGGTTAAACAATAATATTATAATAATCAAAAATTACCCAAAAACATGTCCTAACCTTAGTTATTGATACATGTTCGACCATAGGCATCTTTGGGTCGATTTTGGGACCCCATGGATCCACTTGTAGGTGATAGGGACACTTTATTTTAATTAAGTTAAAATAAGTACAAATATGACATAAGCATATATCTTTTAGAAATTTTTTTTTAACATAGGGTTATATATGTTGTATTTTAGACTATAAATATTCATTAGAAATCTAAAAGGATTTAATACATAATGATGTTTTATTTATAATTTTTATACTTTAAATAATTTAATTTATTTATGACACAATGATGATGTAGTAATTACTATAATAGTGAAAACTTAAAATAATTGATATTGTAAATACCCATATAAATATAATTTGAGACTTCTAATGAATTACACTAATTTTATAGGATATTATGACATATTAATATTGATTTAATTGACTTTTTTCGAACTAATATTTCTGTTATGAGTTTCACAAAAATCAATTGTTGAATAGTGTCATAATTGACATAAAAGAGTTTTTTAAAACAAATAGTCTATTATTAATTGATATTAAATTCATAAAAATATAAGGATCGTCTAAGAGACTTATATCATGATATTTGTATAATTAATGGGCCACTTGGGGGTCTCTTGGATATATATAGTAAGTTTATTAACCATATAATATAAAAATACAAAGAGACATTGTAAAAGTTAAACTAATTAACTAAGAGTTAATACTTAATGATAAGGTTATTATAATTACCCAAACCTGTCTAAATTCTATTGGTTGAGTGGTATTAGACCTATACCAACCATAAAATTTAAATAATACACATTGGAGCCATTAGAAACCGAATATGAATTTATTATAAATTAATATTTCTAGCCTTTCAAAGGTGCCCCTCACCCCTCTTATAAAAGGACACTCCTCCTTCTCATTTATTCACACCTTAAAAGCCTTTTGGTTCGGCAAAACTCTGCCCAAATAAACTCCACACTTTCCTCACTACAACCTAGAGGCCTTAGTTTGATCAGAAAGCCAACCTGAGAAGTCCTTTTGATCAAATCAAAAGGAAGAACCCGAAGAAGAGGTAATGATTTCACCACCCTTTTCCATGTTCCTTTCTTCTTCCACTTCTTCTTACTTTGTTATTACCATTCTAAAATAATAACTCCAGTATCCTATATATACTGTGATGTTTTTATAAATATGGTAAAACCATATTCAGTATTCTATCCATCCATTGAATAACATGTCACCATACGTGCGTACGTATGGCTTACCGTCTCCACGTCGTGGTGTAATTTTTATTCAATAAATTATTATTTGTATAGGTATAATAATGATGTTTAATTAATTTAAATAATAAATATAACATTATAATGATTCTTTATATATGATATACCATCCAAATATATATTATTTTAATATCAAAAGAAGTATATTGTCGCTCGTGCGTACGTACGGACTACCGTCTCCACAAACGCGATGAGATTCATTCTCCATCTATCCATTCAAGTATAATTCTCATTTTTTGATTAATAATAGTATCTATGGATTTTATATCATTCTGGATATGATTAAGATACAACCTATCCATTAAAAACATGGCTTACGTAACAAAACATATAAAAGAAAATGAGTAAATTAACACATGAAACAACGATAATACTATGATATTATTAACAAATCAATGTTAAAAGATCATATATGATATCATATTAATGTATATGATTATTGTATAATTTAATAACAAATATTTCACCATTATACATAAGGTTAACCTACCCCATCCAAGGAAAAGTACATGGTAAGGGTTTATTTCGCAATCTCTTCATTATCCGAGTTTGTTTATACGTAATAATCTACTGGGATCTTCTTTATCATCCACATCCATGTTTTTTAAAAATGTATTTCAAAACATTTTTAAAATTTAATAGAATATGGGTTATAGTCATTTATACCATTTTTTTGAGTTTTTATAAGGGTTTTATAATGGAATATTTCCGTCGTTTTCCAAACAAGGTGCTTTTTAACCTTTTCGACAGAATTAAGGTAAGAAAGTTTTTTTTAAATTATACGGCGAGTGCGGTTATTTTCCACCGTTATAAAATCGTCTAAGCTTACCTTACAAAATTATAAGAATATTTTCAAAGAAAATGTTTTATTTTATAAATATATTACTGTTAAATGATTTCAAAATAGAAAGAGATATTTCTCTAAAAAGAGATTTGATTTCATCTATGTCAACATCCTTTGATGGATTTTACATTTATTTGAAGTTGGTTTATTATGATACAAAAATTCTATATTGTATTGAAGGTTTTTTTATATGTTTGACTATGGATGTTCTATTTTTATACCATTCATAGTTTATGGTGAATGTATTGACATTTCGTATGCTAGTTTTAATACGAATGTTTATGTTATGTTTAAACCATTTCATATGGGAATGCATTTGACTTAATATGTGACGGGTGGAGCCCGCTATAGCTCCTCGATGCATCGGTAGGTCTCATGAGAAAAACTAGTGTCTTGGCACAAGGCCTTGATAAAATCTTATTTGTATTCTTGGCACGAGGCCTTGGCTATGTGGTTATGATAGTCTGGCATTATGCATTCCATCATTATGAATGTGGTTATTGATATTGCATGTGATTATTCGATTAGTAGAATATCCATGTGAATAAGTAAATGGAATTATTTAAATTTATTTTTTCCATACTATGTTTAAGTTTATGTTTAAAACTCTTTTGTTTTAGTTATATATTGCCTTAAATGTTTATGCTTATTTATGAATGTTTCCGCTATATTGTTATCCTTACTGTGCATTTGAGCTCACACATTTTCTATGGTTTATTTTTCCTAGGGTATGAAGAAGTAAATTATGAATGACCTGCAGGGATATTATGAGAGGATAAGAGTGTGGTCTATGAAGAAAATTTGTATTTGTAATTTTCGTTTTTATGTTGTAATGTAAGACTTATGAATATATCTAGTGTTTCCAAGGAAACTAAACCAATCGGTCATTCGAGATTTGATCATTCTTGTGATCATTCCTATGTTATGTAATATTGCATCGACTCTGGGCAACTGGGTTTGGGGCATTACAGTTGGTATCAAAGGACGTTTAGTACAAACCTTGGAAGCTTGATTTAGATAATCTCTGATCAGATCACATATAATTAAGATGGACTTTGGGGATTAGTATAGAAGAACATCCTAGAATTTTGGTATTGTAGAGATTTTGTGAGTTTTCTAAGAAATACATCCCTGTCTGGATATGAGCAGGCAGAGGCGGCTCTGGAACAGATGTACCTAGGTGTAAAACCCGAAAACACCGCTTTGAGATAGACTCGAATGGGAACTGGTGCACGACAACGGGCCTTGCTGCACTCTTGGTTACGACACTCCCGGGGGATATGCTTAGGATAACTCTCATTTTATTTACAAATAATTATTAAGGGTTTATGAGTATATACTTCCTCAAAGAAATTTTTTTATGATTATGGATTATATCCATAAATAGTTCAATTTATGTTAAGTGTTTTATAAGTATGGGATTATGTATTTTGATTCCTAAACTGATCTAGTTTATGCCATTTATTTAGAAATGTTTCCTAGTGGAAGAAATTGAAACCATATCAATGCACGCACTCCATGTAGGGATTGCCGTCCTACTCAAGATAATGATAGTGGAGATGGTGATGTAATTGGTGCCGATCAGCTAATCACCATACTGGGACAACTCACTCAGGTTATGAATAATAAACTTACCCGTATGGAGCACCCTGATCCGTAGAATGGAGGATCAATGTTAGATCGATTCATGAGGAAACAACCACCAACGTTCAATGGGAGTACAAATACCCTTGTAGACGAGCAATGGATAAATTCCCTAGAGAAAAAATATTTGAGGCTTTGGGGAGTAGTGAAAGGGAAAAAGTTATCATGGAAATTTACCGCCTCACTGGAGATGCTGATTAATGGTGGTCATTGATTCAAAACACAAATGAAGATGATGAAGTATCAAATATGTAATGGAGGGTATTCAAAGATCTGTTTTTAGAAAAATGCTTTCCTCGTGACCATCGAGCAGATATGGAAAAGCAATTTCTGAGTCTGAGCCAAAATGAGGATGAGAATGTCATAAAGTATGAGGCTAACTTTACAAGGTTAGAAAGGTATGCAGGAGATTATATACGTAACCCAAGATGTAATATTGATCGTTTATTTGATGGGTTAAAACCATTTATCCGTCGATCATTAGTCTCACAATCCTTCTCTTCGTACGAAGAAATTGTCTCATGTGCTATCAAGACAGAAAAGGAATTCTCTATGTCTTATGACTTTAAAGAAAAGTAAGATATGAAGAGATCTGCTGATCAATCTGGGAATGGAAATAAGGGGAAGAAGGGAATGATTGAATATCCATCCTGTGGTAAATGTGGGATGAAACACCCTAGTACTTGCTTGAAGGGAATGGGAGTCTGTTACAAGTGTGGGGAAAAAGGCCACCAAGCTTGTGATTGCAATGGGAAGAAGGAAGCTACCAATTTTCAGGGCTACAATTGCAGGGAGATGGGTAATTACGCAAATGAATGTCCTAAGCATTAGGAGAACTTACCTTAGAAAAGGCCAAGGGATCAATGCCGAGATTATTATATCACTATTGCTGAGGTAGAAGCTCCAAAAGACATGGTGGTAGGTAATTTAATGGTTTCCTCAAGTTTAAAAAATGCATTATTTGATTCTGGATCATCGCATTGTTTCATATCTTCCCAGTTTGCTAAGAAAATTAGATATTTCTAATTTGATTTAACAAGGGTGTTGTCAGTTAAAACTCCTAAGAGAAGTATCATTGCAACAATGTTTTGTGAATCAGTCCCCATTAGAGCACATAAATGTTCTTTATCTGCTGATCTCGTCGTCATAACTATGATTGAGTTTGATATAATCCTCAGTATGGATTGTCTTTCGGACTATGATGTGAAGATTTATTGTAAGAAGAATGAGGTTATGATTCTTGATGATGATGATAAGGAACACCTTATCATTAGAGCAGAATCATCACCACCTAATTCTTATCTTGATCCACCCACAATTGCTCAACTAAATTAAATTATTGGGGAGGAAGACAATGAAAGGACTGTGGGTGAGGAATAGAGTGTTCAAATAGAGGATGTACCTGTTGTGAAAGAATCTGTAGATGTATTTCTGGAAGATTTACCTGGACATCCTCCAGAAAAAGAAGTTGAGTATTCCATTGATTTAATTCCTAGATCAAGGCCTATATCGAAGACCCTTTATAGAATGGCCACTGCAGAATTAGTTGAACTAAAGAAACAACTAGAGGAATTGAGTAATAAGGGATTTATTCTCCCTAGTGTTTCTCCATGGGGATCCCCTATTATTTTTTTTAAAATGAAAGATGGATCTATGATGTCATGTATCGACTATAGGGAGATCAATTCTATAACAATAAAGAACAAGTATCCCCTACCTCGCATTGATGATTTATTTGACAAACTGCATGGAGCTCAATACTTTTTAAAGATTGACCTTCAATCTGGATACCAGCAATTGTGTGTGAAGAAGGAATACATTCCAAAGACGGCATTTCAAACCAGGTACGGGCATTACGAGTTTACTGTAATGCCTTTTGGATTGACTAACGCACCCTCTGTATTCATGGATCTGATGAATAGTGTTTTCAAGGAATATCTCTATGAATTTGTGGTTGTATTTATTGATGATATCATGGAATACTCCAAAAGCTAAGAATATCATGAAAATCACTTTTGCATTATCTTGTAGACTCTGAGAAGACATGAATTATATGGGAAGTTTAGTAAGTGTGAATTTTGGCTTCAGGAGATTTATTTTCTTGGACATATTGTATCTAAATATGGAATCTCTGTTGATCCTTCTAAGAACAAGGCAATCAAATAATGTCCAGAACCTACGATTATAACTGAGGTACGTAGTTTTATTGGTTTGGTAGGTTATTATCGACGTTTCGTCCCGACTTTTGCCCGATTGGCTAACCCAGTAACAAAGCTCACACGTTAAGGGGTTAAATTTGTTTGGACAAAAGATTGTGAAGAATGTTTCGAAGAACTGAAGAGAATATTGGTCAATGCTCATATATTGACTCTACCATTGGGAAATGATGGGTTCGTTATATGTAGTGATGCATCGAAGAAAGGACTTGGTTGTGTCCTTATGCAGAATGATAGGGTTATTGACTATGTATCACGAAAGTTGAAAATTAATGAGCAAAACTATCCTACACATGATCTCGAGTTAGCAGTTGTGATATTTGCTTTGAAGATATAGACGCACTACCTCTATGGTGAAAAATATGAGATTTATACTGATCAAAAGAGTTTGAAGTATATTTTCTCACAAAAATAACTCAACATGAGGCAAAGGAGATGGCATGAATTACTCAAGTATTATGTTTTCACGATACACTACCACCCGGGGAAGGCAATCAAGGTGGAAGATGCTTTGAGCAGAAAAGATCATGGAGTTTTGAACAATATGAGAATTGAAAGGGATCCAATTTTCATGGATCTAGTGAAGTTGGACATGGGAATAACCAGGGAAGGTGAAACATCATTGCTTTTTCAAATGGTTTCCAAACCATCTTTACTAGAAAGGATTAAGAGTTCTCAAACCAATGATAGAGAATTTCAAAAGAAGATTAAAGCTGTGAATGATGGGATATTGAGAGACTTTGTGTATGAAGATGGAATTTTTGAATTTGGGAAGAGACTTTGTGTTCCCGATATACCTGATCTAAAAAGGGAGTTGCTGGATGATGCTCATAGTTCCAATTTCTCTATAAACCCTAGGAGCACCAAAATGTATAGAGATTTGAAGGTACATTTTTGGTTTGACAATATGAAGAGGGAGATTACTGATTTTGTGACAAGATGTATAGTTTGTCAAAAAGTCAAAGTTGGAAGGAAATACCCTAGATGAGTCATGAAACCTCTTCCCATACCGGAGTGGAAATGGGAAAATATTACGATGGACTTTGTCATGGGGCTTCCAAATACTCTTAGAAGGAATGATGCAATATGGGTTATTGTTGATCGCCATACCATGTCATCACATTTTCTTTCTATAAGAGAATTTCTTCCACTAGAATGTCTAGCAAGACTATATATTAATGAAGTTGTAAGACTTCATGTAGTACCTCTATCGATTGTTTCTGATCGTGATCCCCGTTTTACTTCAAGATTCTCGAAGAGTCTTCAGAAATACCTTGATACTGAACTTTATTTGAGCACTGCCTACCACCCTCAAACGGAAGGACAATCAGAACGAACTATTCGAACCTTAGAAGACATGTTGAGATCCTGCTCACTTGACTTTGAGGGTATGTGGGATCAGAATTTACCTCTGGTAGAATTTTCCTATAATAATTGCTTCCATTCGAGTATTCACATGGAACCATATGAAGCGTTATATGGAAAGAGATTTCGCACACCAACCTGTTGGGATAACATTGGTGAAAGAAAACTTGTAGGTCTAGAACAGGTGGAGGAAACGATGTAAAAGGTGAAGGTAATCCAAAATCACATCAAAGTAGCTCAAAGTAGGCAGAAGAGCTATGCTGATAATCGAATGAAGGATTTAGAATTTCAAGTTGGTGATCATGTTTTTTTGAAGGTATCTCCATTGAAGGGAGTGATATGTTTTTGTAAGAAAGGTAAATTGAGTCCCAGGTACATCAGACCTTTCGAAACTCTAGAACGAATTGGGGCTGTAGCTTACCGATTGGCAATGCCGCCAAGTCATTCCAAAGTTCACGATGTGTTCCACGTATCTCTGTTGAGGAAATACATGCCTGAACCAATGCATGTACTCACCTATGAGGAGTTAGAACTAGAACCTGATCTGTCTTATTGTGAAGAGCCCGTCAGGATTCTTGATACGAGGGAACACGTACTGAGAAACCGGACGACGTGTCTGGTAATTGTTTGTCGGGGAAACAATATGATGGATGAGGCAACGTGGGAACCCTAGGAACTTATGATGAAGAACCACCCAAGTCTTTTCATGCGATAATATTCTAGAAATTTCGAGGATGAAATTATTTGAAGTATTGGAGAATGTAACACCCCAAGCTTCTACGGTACACTTCTCTTTGAATAATGTGATAGCGTGTGTTGTACGCAACACCGAGTTCAAACACACCATAACCAATCAAACTAGCCGTTATGAATAGTAATACCTACTTTTTGAAATTATATATATTTTATATTTCAAAATGTACTTCATTTTTGGATTCAGAATATCGAATTTATCCTAAGGTGAAATTTTGGTTCTTTTCGGATAACATTAATATTTTGATGAATAGTGAAAATTACTAAATTTTAATTAAAAACAACTTTTTTAATCAAAATAATTAATAGTGATAAATTATGAATTTTAGTGGTTTTAAAGTATATTTAGAATATATTTTTACCATTTAATACAATTTTGGTCATTGGACATAATTTTACAATTAAACCGGACATAAACAAGCGTCAATCTTTTGATAGTTATTATGTCTTAAAAACACGCTTTTTGTTTTAACAACGGGAATTAATTTTATATTTATTTCTGCCACTTATGTGTTTTGAATTTGGAAAATGGATTCCAAATTTGGAATCAGAATGTTCAAATTGTGTAAATAGGTAACTTTTATTTTTAGACATTTTGAATAATTACTTCGATAAATATTTTATTTACCATTGTTAAGGGTAAATCCGGTAAATAAGGGTTAAAAATTAATATTATAATAATACTAAATTACCCTAAAACGTGTCCTAACCTTATTTGTTGATACATTTTCGACCATAGGCATCTTTGGGTAGATTTGGGGACCCCATGGAGCAACTTGTAGATGATAGGGACACTTTATTTTAATTAAGTTAAAATAAGTACAAAAATGACATAAGCATATATCTTTTAGACAACCAATTTTTACATAGGGTTATATATGTTTTATTTTAGACTATAAATATTCTTTAGAAATCTAAAAAGATTTACTACATAATTATATTTTATTTATAAATTTTAGACATTATATAATGTAATTTATTTATGACACAATGATGATGCAGTAATTACAATAACAGTGAAAACATAAAATAATTGATATGGTAAATACCCAAATAAATATAATTTGAGACTTTTAATGAATTAAAAAATTTTCTAGGATAATATGACATATTATTATTTATTTAATTGACTTTTTTCAAACTAATAATTCTATTATGAGTTTCACAAAAATCAATTTATGAATAGTGTCAAAATTGACATAAAAGAGTTTTTGAAACAAATAGTATATTAATAATTGATATTAAATTCCTAAAAATATAAGGTTCAGACAAAAGACTTATATCATGATAGGTGTGTCATTAATGGACCACTTGGGGGTCGCTTTGACGTATATAGTTTGTTTATTAACCATATAATATAAAAATACAAAGAGACATTGTAAAAGATAAACTAATTAACTAAGAGTTAATACTTAAAGATAAGGTTAGTATAATGACCCAAACCTGTCTAAATTCTATTGGTAGAGTGGTTTTCAACATCTCCCCACCTTAAAATTTTAATAATCCACTTTGGAGCCATTAGAAATCGAATATTATTTTATTATAAATTAATATTTCTAGCTTTTCCAAAGGTGCCCCTCACCCCTCTTATAAAAGGGCACTCCTCCTCATTTTTTCACACCTAAAAAGTCTTTTGGTTTGGCCAAAATCTGCCCAAATACACTCCCAACATCCCTCTCTACAACTTAGAGGACTTAGTTTGACCAGAAAGCCAACCTAAGGAGCTCTTTTGATCAAATCAAAAGGAAGAACCTGAAAAAGAAGTAATGATTTCACCAGATTTTTCCAAGTTCCTTTCTTCTTCCACTTCTTCGTCCTTTGTTATTACCATTCTAAAATAATAACTCCAGTATCATATATATATAATGTGATTTTATTATAAATATGTTACAACCATATTCAGTATTCTATCCATCCTTTGAATAATATGTCACCATACGTGCGTATGTACGGCTTACCGTCTCCACGTCGTGGTGTAATTGATATTCAATAAATTATTATTTGGATGGGTATAATAATGATGTGTAATTCATGTAAATAATAAATATAACATGATAATGATTTTTTATATATGATATACCATCCAATTATATATTATTTTAATATCAAAAGAATGATATTGTCCCTCGTGCGTACGTACGGACTACCGTCTCCACGAACGCGATGAGATTTATTCTCCATCGTATACATTAAAATATAATTATCATTTGATGATTAAAAATAGTATATAAGGACTTCATATCATTCTGGATATGATTAAGATACAACCTATCAATTACAAAATGGCTTACGTAACAAAACATATAAATGAAAATGAGTAAGTTAACACCAGAAACAACGATAATACTAAGATATTATTAAAAAATCAATGTTAAAAGATCATATATGATATCATATTAATGTATATTATTATTTTATAATTTAATAACAATTATTTCACCATTATACAGGTGGTTAACGTACCCCAACCAAGGAAAAGTACAAGGTAAGGGTTTATTTCGCAATCTCTTCATTATCCGAGGTTGTTTATACGTAATAATCTACTGAGATCTTCTTTATCATCCACATCCATATTTCTTAAAAATGTATTTAAAAACATTTTTAATATTTAAACGAATATTGGTTAAAGTAATTTATACACTTGTTTGAATTTTTATAAGAGTTTTATAAAGGAATATTTCCATCGTTTTCCAAACAAGGTGCTTTTTAACCTTTTCGACTGAATTAAGGTAAGAATATTTTTTTAACTTATACAGCGGGTGCTGTTATTTTCCGCCATTATAAAATCGTCGAAGTTTCCCTTACAAGATTATAAGAATATTTTCAAAGAAAATGTTTTATTTTATAAATATATGACTCTTAAATGATTTCAAAATAGAAAGAGATATTTCTCTAAAAAGAGTTTTGATTTCATCTATGTCAACATCCTTTGACGGATTTTACGCTTATTTGAAGTTGATTTATTATGATACAAAAATTCTATATTATATTGAATGTTTTGTGATATGTTTGACTGTGGATGTGCTATTTTTATACCATTCATAGTTTACAGTGAAACTATTGACATTTGGTATGATATTTTTAATATGAATGTTTATTTTATGTTTAAACCTTTTCATATGGGAATGCATTGGACTTAATATGTGACGGGTGGAGCCCACTATAGCTCCTTGATGCATCGGTAGGTCTCATGAGACAAACTAGTGTCTTGTCACAAGTCCTTGACAAAATCTAATTTCAAGTCTTGGATCGAGGCTTTGGCTATGTGGTTATGATAGTCTGGCATTATGCATTCCATCATTATGAAAGTGGTTATTGATATTTCATGTGATTATTCGATTAGTAGAATATCCATGTGAATAAGTAAATAGAATTATTTCATTTTCATTTTACCATACTATGTTGATGTTTACATTTGAAAGGAATTTTTTTAGTTATATATTGCCTTAAATGTTTATGCTTATTTATGAAATTTTCTACTATATTGTAATCCTTATAGGGCATTTGAGCTCACCCCTTTTCTATGTATTATTTTTCCCAGTGTATAAAGAAGTAAATTATGAATGAACTGCAGGGATAGTTTGAGTGGATAAGTGTGTGGTCTATAAAGAAAATATGTTGTTGTAGTTTTCATTTTTATGTTGTAATGTAAGACTTATGAATATATCTAGTGTTTCCAAGGCTACTAAACCAATCAGTCTTTCGAAATTTGATCTTTCTTTTGATCATGCCAATGTTATGTAAAAATGCACTGACTTTGGGCAACTAGGGTCGGGGCTTTACATTCCCAGTGATGACTTACTAGGCTAGAAGAAGCCACTCTACATCAAATCAACAATACAAGTCCTAAAATCCCACATCTCATAGAGTTCAATATAATAATGATGCATTGAAATTACAGAAGCATCGAGCTGCATGTCTATCACAAACTCAACATAAGGTCAAGGGGGTTGTGTCACAACTTCCTCAAGTAAAATATCAGGGATCTCTCTGATGATGTCATGGTCATTCTCTATCCTACTTCCCATTGGCTCTATAGATATATCATCTGTCTAGGAAATAAAGGACTCCATGAATATTTTTCCTACCCAACAGCTTCCCTCACTTATAAAAGGAACTCACTGGACATCCACATCTAAGAACATGATTCTCCTATAAAATTATTCAACAACATCATGTATATAATATATCAAATTTATTCATATAATGAAATATTATAACTAAATATCTAGTAAGATATTTTCTCTGAATGAATGATTCTACCCCATAATCAGTTCACATCACCGACACACATCAAATAATATGGTGTCACCTCCAACTAGTGCAGTAAAAAATAGGGGAATGAAAATACATTATACATATAGTCCAAAATCACACACTGAATTGGGTTCCAAAAAGGTGTGTGAACATCCAAAATCATTTAAAGCATGTAAATATGTATAAAAAAATTGAATCTACCCTGAAAAATATTTAGACCATATGGTATTACATCCTCTACTGCATGCAACTGATCATGCCTAAATAACTTTCCTCTCTTCTAATGGATTCCTCCATGAATATGCTCAGGTCAAGGACATTGAGATCAAGGAGAATCCTAATGTAATCATATAAAATTTTCATCATTCCTAGTTCTACCATAGGCATGATACCCCTACTATTGGACTGATATCGTTAGTAACTTCTCTTGAGGCTAAGAATGAACTTTTCATCTTTGTACAAACTATGCTTGAGAATCCATTATGCACTAGTTCTAAAGATGAACAAAAAATCCACAATAGTGTCTAATTAGAACCAATCCCACAAGAAGGGTACATGAAATTATGTGGTTGACACGAAAACTTTTATGTTTATCTCTTGGATGGTCAAGCCATGAAGTCCCCAACGCCTCTAGAATTTCACTGAAAACTATTCTCTTTATTGAACATTGGTGTTTCCCCTCTCACAATGAACATCATTTAGGGGCATATATTAAATCACCTCTGCCTTTTTATAAACATCCAGGTACGTTGGTAATATAAAATGTTTAACTAAATAATTGATTGATGAATGAAGTGCCTCCCCAATATGCCTCACTCAGGACTCCTCATAATGGAATGCAGTTAGGGACAAAATAAAATGATCCATGAATATAATAATAAGCTCCCTCACAAACATAATCCCCTGCCGAAGTGAGAGAATATCTTTCCTCTAATAAGACCTCAGGGTCAAAGAATGAAACTCTACTTAAAGATCCATCAGTAAGTCGATCCATGGAGCATATCCCTTCATCATATAACCAATTTATGATGTCCACTACAGACACATTTCTCATCACATATTACTAACTTCCAACGGAACTATTAACTCTGTTAGGTGTCATATCAATCAAAAATTTATCTACAGCTACCTTAGTCTTATCTTTCTTTTCATATTAGAAATTATACCTCATACTTTTTAAAATACTGATATTTAAACTAGAGAATCATCCTCTACCACTGATCATCATCATCTGCCAGATCAAAACTCCATTGATCAATAAGGTTATCCTGATGAACCTTGAATGACTTAGCAAGATACTGGTGGTGACAATGAGCCATAGATGAATGAGATAAACGATTCACCAGGACCGATAATATGGAGTTTAATTATGATATATTTGAGTTAAATTTAATCCATTTAATTAATTATATCCATGTTATCCTTCCCTAAACATCATAATTCATACAAGAACACAATTCATCATAATGCATGTATCTATCCAATGTATCTACTCTGATGGAATTCCCATCTCACTTAGTTGCTCAATAATCATAGTGTTCATTCACTAGATCTTGGTGGCCTAAAAATACAATTTCATAGTAGGTCTCCCAGGCCTATATCATGCACAACTGACAACCATAACAATTTAATACCAAACCATGCATCGCTCACTATTACTAAATCTGAACTCCATTATATATCTCAACAATCAACTCTGATACCACTTTGTCATGAACCCCGCTAACCACTGATTCTGTAATGAAGGGGTAGAGATAATGATCCCATCCGGGATACCTCAAATAAGCCTTGCTTTGGAGACTAGCACTGAGGGTATGACAATTTCACACTTTAGGAGGAACTTCCTTTTATAAGGAAACAAGTTTGGTAGATAGGTTGTATCAATCTTAATCAAATGTAGGATATATATATATATATAACCAAAATCAATCTCATAATACTTTTTTAAATAAATCTAATACAAATGAAAGTCAATAATGTTAATAAACTATAAAATACTAGTGAAGAATCATAATAACAACCCCAGGGTATGGCTAGAAAGGAAGAACATGGTATTCAATTCCATCAAGGATTTCTATAAAGAGTTTATATATACATATGATTATAATATAGGTACACTCTGTAGAAAAACAAAAATATCTCATGAACATGTGGGTTGATTGTTCAAATTATCCAAATGAGAAAACATCATAACCAAACAACACCCATCAGGTACATTAACCAGAATATCAACATCAATATTTTTTTCTAAAAAAATTACACTTACATGTAATATCCTATAACAAAAATCACATTGATATTAGTGTGACCCCAACCACTTTCCTACTGATTAGAAACTCTCACTGCCTAATGGTAAATGTACTCATAGTCTACACTATTTGGAATATATCACATCGCATACCACATGAACATAGATGGGACACCCTCATAACACATATCTCCTTCACACAATTGGGACAGACACCATATCACATTACATCGCATTACACTCCTATACACAAAGAATACACACCACAAATCATCCCATTAAAATCTAGGACACCACATCAAAATTCATCCGGTTGACATTTGGGACCACATATCACAACTCTATCAAAGGCTCGTAGTCCATTTCCAACTGGATGTGGGATCAGGGAAGAGCTGGTGGCCATAAATCTATCCTCCCACTGGGATATTGTGAGATAAATCTATTGTGGGACTATGCAGGTGTTAGAACATAATTCTTAACATGGGTGGGGTTCTTATAGATATCAAAATAAAATTATATTATATACACACATATATATAAAACCTTATAATCCCTATATAAATGTTTAAATGAATATCCCCATAAAATATAATTGGTTCCCCTATTCCGCTACTAAGACTAAATGCATAACCCCACACAAACCAAACAAACGAAATCATTCATTTATAGTCTTTAATAATCAATGATTCATTTTCTAAATTCCCATTACCAAAAATTTTCATTATAAATTCAATGTATATTAATATTCCCGGAGAATTATAATGACCATACATACCAATAGGGGACCCAAAACAAAAGAAATGCACAATTAGAAAAACATTGAAAGAGCTTAACAACCATTTCCACCAACACTATTCATTATAACCCCACTACTCAACCATATTATTCCCACATCCCCTCACAAATCATATCTCATTATATAACACAACAAATATTTGTATTTTATAAGTTGATCACATTAAATTTAATTTATTTAATGAAGGGTTTCATCATACAGTTTATTATATCATATGGAATTAAATTTATCAGTTGACTATACATAATTAACTGATTACATATTACCGATTTTTAAGCAACCCCACAGCGTGAATTCCATAGTTCAAATGAAAAATGAACATGAAATGAAAACATGTAAAAATTATTTTTGGTGGTTAATTATCCCACACAAATCTAATCATCAATAAAAAATTAGAAAGCTTTTAAGATCATACATCACATTTCATTTCTCAGTATATTTAATTAAAACTAATTAATTTTCAAATCTTATTCTGAATTCAACCATATATAAAATGATTAAAATTATAAACTATTACTACATAATACACACTAGAATTATTTATGGAAGTCCTACCATGATGGAAGATGTTTCTCACCAACCTGTACTACCAAAATCGTTGGTGTGCGTAGAGGACAAAACTACCTATTTGATTGTGAGAAATCGATCTAACTATAGCAGCATGTTATACAGTACCATTGACGAGGTAATTATAACCAACCATGTTAATTGAAATATGTAACAGGTGGTGGGAAGATCTCATCATTAAAAAGAATATATCTGAAACCAATAAAATTTGAAATATTTTAATTGACAATTTAACGTTGGTCTCATTAAAACAACTTATTTGAAAAATTATAAATGAATTATGAATCTCTGAGAAACGAAATATATGATCTATCTATTTTAAAATTCCTTATAACAAATTAATTGTGCCATTTAAACACATTTTCAAAATAAATGATGTCAAAATGGAAACCTAAAAAAACTAGAAAATTATAGAAAATTTGACAATTATCAGAATGAGTCACCACCAAAATGAATCAGTTCCATAATTAGTCTCCAAAATAATTATTCAACTCTATTTTGAGTCACATATAGAAAAAGATACTTTTTGGATGAGTCAAAACTAGTAAGAGTCGCTACTAGGATGATTCACTATCATGATGAGCCACATCTAGGTGGATTCACCTCCATAACAAGCCACCACCATGATGAGTTCCCACTATGATGGGTAACTCCTAAGATGCGTTACTTCTAGGATGAGTCATGAACATGATGATTCACTAATAGGATGATTCAAAACCATGACTAATCACCACTAGAAGAAGTCGCCATTGGAAAACTATAAATTATGAAAACTGTTTGAATTTGTCACCATTGGAATGACTCAAAAGTCCCATTACAAACATGAACTCCCCAATAGAAAACACAGACATCATATTTTTGGAAATTAAATGGTCTAGAAAGATCTAAACATTGCAATTTTATTTAGAAAAATTAATTTATTTTTATAGCTTCTTGAGTATTCATATCACATGTAAAAAATTATTTGATTTTATTCAATACCAATTAATTCCCCCAAAATTTTTATTTTTATTTATATCACAATTTTATTATTTGAAAGATTAATTTATCTCTCTCATTTTAAAAGATTAATAACACCAATAACTTCACTATTTCATTTCTCGATACAAAAGTTTTATTTCAAGAATATAATGAGTATAAAAATAGAACAAAATGAAATAAAAATATTTTTATATTTAGGGTACTAATTATTTTATTATTCCCAAATTAAGAAACATGATTGCACTGATATTAGAAACTATATTGGATTATTCTATATTTGGTTTTTATTTCAGATGATGGAAGCATATTTTAGATGAAGTAATATATTTTAAAAATGGTGTTGTGAAATTGTAATTATTTTAGGGAGACAATTTTTTGGATTGATAAATCTTTCTGTCCATTCAGATTAACCTAATAAAAATTTTATTCAAAGAATAATTAATTTTACATTTAGTGGATATAATTTTAAAACTATTGGTAACAAATAAAACATATGTGATCTCTTATTTTAATGTAATATTGGGTTTTTAGAATTTTGATATTATATGTTTTATCATATTGATATCATTGGGGTTGGAAATTGATTATATTATTAATGTTATTTTGGATTAACATTGATAAATTTTTAGGAACATAAAGGAATATTGTAAACCAAATACTAGGGTATTTTTTGAGGAATAAAAAATCAATTATATATTGGAGTCTTATATGATTTTAATACATGTTTTTGGAAATTAAGGTTATTTAGGAATATTATTTATATATTTTAACGATTTAATTATTAGAAAATATTGTTTATGAAATAAGAAATTAATAGTGATTGATGTAATTTATAGATACATGTTAAATTAATTACAAAAGTCCATATGGTCAAATAAATCTATATTTAGGGTTACAATATATTTTTGGAATATTTTGGTATATTTTAGGGGTATTTATTTATTTTAGTTGATCTATAGGTATTAATATTTATGTGTTGTGGTTATATTAATTTTCCATATATTGATGGTCTATTCAAGTTTGGAATTATATTATATTGTGAAAACATTTTTGGTTTTGGTTAAAATATAAATAATAGAGAAATAAATAATTTGAATTGATTTTTCATTTTGAGATTCACTATAATTTTGATAAAAGGCATTGAACATTGAAAAATTCATCTTTTATACAAAATATCCACGGAAAAAGAGGATATTGTGGTAAAAATTTATTAAAGGATGAATATTTTTTGATAAGTAATAATATTTACTATTTATATTTATATAAGAAGATAAATTAGTATCAAAATTTAGTTAAATAATTTTTTTAAAAAAGTTATCATATTATTTTTTTACAATGAAATCAATCTTATTTTACCCCATTTAGGATTTATGATTTTTTTATGGATATATTTCTCTAGAAAATGTTCTTGGTCATTATATTTCATGGATAAGGAGGTATATTGTTAATTTATGAGAATGTTTTCACATCACAATAATGTTCTTCTATTTGTAAATCTATTAGGTGTAATTCCTGAGGACCTAGGTACTTCCACTTCTCTCCTTCTAGGTGGAAGTTTTATTTAGCCATTTTATTATGTCTTTTTCAAAGGTACATTGAAAAGTTAAACCCAAGTTACCAATATCAATTTTATTGTGCAAGGAAGTAATTTCATAAATGGGGGAGAACGTAATGTCATATTTCTAAAAATGGAATGGTTATATTTTTTAGTAGGCATATGTCCAACTCTAAGCTTAATCGAATACTGAAATATTATTATTTATATATAACCATTATAAAATATCAATAAAATTGAAAGGAATGTATACTTTTAATAGAATTATGGGATATAAAACATTTTTTCTTATTTTCTAGGTTATGATAATTACCTAGGAAATAATAAATCAATTTATAGTAAGTTCATTTTATTGTTAAAAAATAATTTTTTTCCCAAGCATTTGTCTTTTCAATTTTTATGAGGGAATATTATAAATAAATTATGGAAAATAAATTGAATTTTCGTTATAAATTAAAATTAATTTTTTAATTCATTAAGTCAAATTAATTTAGGATGGATTTTTTAGATTTTTTATTGAAAAAATATATTTGCGATTTATATTAAAATTTAGAAATTTTTTTATTTAAATTATTTAAAATATGAATTTTCAAATAATTTTAATTGGAAAATTAATATATAAAAAATATTTTTTAAAATGTATTTTTTTGTAAAAAAACATTTTTTCATAGAATTTTTATTGTTTTATTTTAAAAAATAATATTATTTATTCTATTTTTTAATCCATAAAAATTCATTCATAATTTTGAATCATATAATAATAGTTTATTAAATTTTTCCTCATTATTTAGGTTTATATGAATATTAAATTTACTATTTTTTCTCATAAAGGGTAAATAACATAATTTAATTTATAAAATATAAAACTAAAGAATTGTGATTTATCATATCACATGGATAAATTTTATTTGGGGACCATTTCTCTTACATAAGAGTCCTAATGTTGAATATATATTATGTTTTCAAATTTAATTTTGATAATCTTTTATATCATTTTATTTATTAAAAAGATAAAAAATGTTCCACTCTTATTTTAAATAAATACAATATTTCTTAACATGGGTATTAATAGAGAATATGTTTAGTTATAAAACATCATTTTACATACAAATAATTTATATTCATCATGGTAATTTATTTTTTATTTTTCTTGAAGAAAAATTTACCTTAAATTCTTCCAAAATGTTAATTGTGTAATTATTTAATTAATGGAGAAATCAAATGAATTATGTTAAAAATATTAAAGGTTTTATAATATGTTATAATTAGTGTTATCCAAAAAAACTTTTATGAACATGTCATATTTGGTATGAAATAAATTTTTTTCATATTTTTATTTTTATTACGAGTATATTAAATATAACATAATTAATATGTATGAAAACCAAAACTATACATATTTAATAAATAATAAAATTATATTAAATGATATAAAATTACTAAAAAAAATAATATTTATAAACTTTATTTGGGTTTTTTATAATATGAACTCTGATTGATTTATTAGACATTTTTTCATTCTTTATAATTGTATCGACAATTAATGTTTTATAATAATTGTCATAACGATATGTGTGTGAGGGGATAGTGAGTTGTTAAAACAAAAAACATAAGGGAATAAAATTGTCAAAATATGTCTAATTATTAATTCATTAAATTATTTAGTCACAAACTCATCCTATATTTCAAATAAATCATATTGGATCAATTCAAATTATATTGTTAATTTATATTAAATTAATATTTTGAGTAATTCAAAGAGTTCCCAAATGCTCTATTTTTAATGGATGTCCCTTCATCGCATTAAATAAAAGCATTAAATCCATTTTTATCCAAAAATATCATCTCAAATAATTTCCAAAAATTTATATCAATTTTATAGTGACCTTATTATTGGAGTAATATTAATATCATAGGCCTTAAATTGTTAATAAAAGGTTATTTTCCAATAAGATGTTTAATATTTATCAACATGTGTTAGTCTCACTTATTATTTAACCTCCTTAGAATGTTTTTAAAACATGATAAAATAATAGTAATATTATACTCAGTATAATTTTATTTTTTCTATTAAGGGAATAACCTATATCTATATAAAACACCCATGAAATGGGAAAGCAATCCATTATTCCTGTGTTTGTAGGACCACCAATTTTCTAATCGATGTCAGTCATTATCAATCACTGCATATAATGAGTAGATACAATTATGGATTGAATGTATATATCATATTCAAAAATTGTTTTCATTATTAAAATATAAGATATTATTTATATTATTACCTTTCCTTTTAGTTGGAATTTATAACATAATTCATGCTTATGTTTGGACCACTGCCTTTATGAAGAGATGTGAATCATATTTAATATCCACATCCCATTGATGAAGTATAAAAGTATATTTAATGAAATAATATAATATTTATGATATTATTATCATACCTGAATGTTAAAATAATTCTTATATTATTTACAATATTATATTGACTGACTGAAATGTTAATCACACATACATACAATCTAATGCATCTATCTCTGTAACATAGTTAATTTTTACATCCATTATTTATTGTTCTATAAAAATTTATAATTGATGTTTAAAAATGTCAATTAATTATTTATTATTATTATATATGTCGTATAGTAATGACCTCTTTTGAAATAGTAAACATACATTAGTCATTCTAGACTTGTGAACCAAATCACTTCATATCATATAACATGAATTTGATATATTATATAATTAATTATTTATTGTAATAGATAAAATAAAAGGATCAATGAAAATTAAAAAGGATGTAAATAATGTAATTAATTATCTTGAGTTTATTATTTTTGAATATAAATTAAAAAATTTGTTGATTGAGACTCATGGTCAGGGGTTTTTAAACATCCAATTTTAATGATGCCCTTAAAACTCATTTCTTAATCCAAAAAAATATTATTAGAAATTATATTATGGATGTTTTCACATATATATAAAATAATTATAATCTGAATTTTATTTATATTTTCTATTTATTTTAATGGAAATGAAGAGGAATCTTATAATGGATTGTTTTTAATTTCATTAAAAAAGACAAAAGGAATGTCCTATTTTAACGTATTTTACAACAACTACATTTTATATCCACCGTAACAATTATTTTATTTTTTGGATTACTTAATAATATTTCATTATTTTCATTAAATAAAAATGATATATCTTTTAATTTTTGTGATATTTGTTTTGAAAATTGGGATAATGTATAGAAATATTCCAATATCATGAAATGTTTTCTTATGAATGTGAAGTGTATTTTATGAATATAATGATGCAAATGAAAGAATTAATTTTTATTATTATGTTATGGATCCATGTAAATTTATATTATTATTTTTGGTTACATCATTAACGAATATTTTGTTATTCGTTGATTAAATGAGGATTGGTGGATCATATATATCCCTTCAATGGAGTAGGTATATATGTTGATCATATGGTTATTATATTATTATGTGATTGTTTGATTGATTTGGTAATTTTTTACTATGTAACATTCATGTTATATCTAAATATCTTTGGGTTGTTATTTGAATATTATTATATATCATGGTTAGATTAATATATTATGATATCATGGTTACTGAATAGTTTTATTCCAGAAAAATATTACTATAATTTTTCTAAATATAATTTGAATAGGTAAAATCTAATATTTTAGTATTTTATTTGAGAAATAAAGTTTTAATTATCTTTTGTAATCATATATGATTGTTTTATGCCTTTATGTTAATATATGTTATTTATAGAAATTAATATAATGTTTTAAAGATCATATGATTAATAAATATAATTATCTATAAGTTTACATTAAATAATAATAATTTTTTTATATCATATATGTTAAATTAATCTTCAAATATAATGTGATCAAATACATATGTTTTTTGTTTTTCAAAGAAATTTTGAAATTTTTGTGTAATTTTATGGGTTGTTATTTATTTAAGGATCAATGTTGAAAGTTTATCATTATGAGAAATATATTCTCTAATCCTAACAATTTTGGTTTTTTATTGTCTTATGAAAGGAGGAATAACCATTTTTTATTTATAGACAATTTTTTTCTATAAAAGGATGATTATGGTGTTTCATATATTGAAAAATTTATCTTGAATACTCACAATTCAAAGAAAAAGATGATATTTTTGTAGAAATTATTTAATATTTGAAATCTGTCTTTACAATATAATAATACTTACTAATTTTATTAGTCTAGTTCATAAAATAATACAAAACATTATAAAAATGATGTTCAAACAAAAAACATTGTTGTTTACTTTTCTTATAGAGAAATAAATGGCCTTTTAAAACATCCACTATTTATGGTTTTGTGATAGATAAAAGTATCTAAATATGTTCTCTAACACTATATATCAGTCATTAAGAGTTATATATCCATCAAATTTACATTTTTTCAATTACCCCCAATTTTATACTATTTTAAAACATAATATATGTTATTCCAGATGACTATTCTAATTCTTTTTAACTCTTTTCAATAGGAACATTTATTGGTTATTTTAAGAATGTTGGTTTTTTTTAAAACATTTTTAAAATTCAAAAAATTTAACTATGACTGAGATAAAAATTGTAGGATTAATTTTATTAAAAGGGGAATTAATTTAACATCTCATATTTTTTAAAAAAAATTAATATTTTTGATTGTATACAATATACGCAACACTAAGAATAAACTAAAAACAAAATATTATCATTTAAATAGGACCAATTTAACCTTGCCATTAAATTGGAATTAATTCACTGTATTAACAGTGTTATGAATAAATGGTACTTTTCATTTCTAATTTATTAATTCATTATTATGAAATAAGCACTCAAATTTTAAAAAAGGTATTTCATTATTCGAAAATACATTTTTAAAAGGTTTTCCTTAAATTTTGTTAGTAAAAATTAAATTAATATCTTAAAAATAAATAAAATGTATATTATGTATTTAGATTTATATAATAAATAGTTATATAATATCTATCTTAGAATTATTGTTTTTTAATATTTAAAAAAAATAATTAATATTGGAAAATATTTATTTTATTTCAAGACTGTTTATTTTTAAGGTATTTGAAAAGATATATTATATTTATTAAGATTTTTAAATTTATGTATAATATTTTAATTTAAAATAATTCAATTTGGGTTTTTGAAATAAATTTCATACCTAAAATTAGTATAATAAAAACAGTATTTTTAAACTGGGAAGCTTTATAGAAAACAGGTTTTTTGTCACATTTTGATGATTTTTTATTTCATGTATATGACCAAAGTTTTTTTAATCATGAAAACTGTATTCTATATTTATATTCAGTTAATCTAAATTTATTAAATATTCCCCATTAATTTATTCAATATGAATAATAACCCTACTAATTTGTTTTACATTAGTAATTGATAAATCAAATAATTAAAAGTTAAATAAAATTATAAGTAATATAACATTACAAAAAATACTTCTAATTTTTTATTTGATTATTATTTATCATCTATATTATACAAATGGTTATATATATTAACTTTTTGAATTTTGATATTATTAGGACATTGATATTATTTTTTTTAATGAAAAGTCAAAAACATGTCACTATTGTTTTTTCTAAGTATAATATTTTTGACATGGGAATAACCAGAGGATAGTATTGGTTATAAATAAAAATTTTAATGCAATATGATTTATTTTCTTCATGGTGATTTATTTCAAATTATTATTGAAAATTAGTTACCATTAATTCTTACACAATGTTGATATAGTAATTTTTTAATTTGTGGAAATATAAAACAAATGATATGATATAAATTAAATGTATTATTATTTGATATAATTAATGTGAACTAATAATTTTCCATATTAACATGAATATTTAGTGATTAATTAAACTATTTTATTTTAATTGTTTATGTTTTCATGATTTTATTAATTTGAATGTAATAAATAGATAAAAATTTTGTCATTATTTATATTTTGTAAAAAAATATTGTTTTATTTTATAATGTACAACTAAAAAAATATTAAATTCGGTTTATTATATTTACCCTTATCTGTTTATGTTTTTCCCATTTATAGTAACTATATTGACCATCAAAGAGTAAAAATCTGTATTGTTTTGGTGAGGAAGGGGTTATTTATGTCATAAAAACAAACGATAATGTAAAACCTTATAAAAACCTATTTAATTTTTATTGGATGATATTATTTAGTCATATACTCATCCTATATTGTACATAAATTTTTTTGTAGTATTTTAAAATTACAAGTTATTTTTTATTAATGTAATATTTTTAGGAATTCCAATAGTGGCCCACCCCTCTCTCATAAAAGGTAATGTCTTCATCACATTGCTTCACAACTCAAGAACCATTTTCATGACCATATAAACTCAAATAACATATTAAAATTCATTTCAATTTTCTATAGATATTATTTAGGGAGTAATACCCATATTAGAGTTGTTAATGTGTCAATAAATTGATATTTTCCAAGGAAGATATATAATTTTTATCTTCAGGTTTTATTTTATTGTTCTTAATTTAGTAAATTGAAATATTCTATAAACATTATAAAATTAAAAAATCCTAAATCCTAAATATACTAAAAATATTTATGTTAATGTAATAACCTATATTGATCTCTAACAATAATAAAATGTTAATGGAATATATGATTCACCTATATGGAATAATACTTCTATATGAACCAATGTAAATAATTTTCCATAACTGCCTCTAGTAGAGTGTTATAGTGATCGATATATGGTATATTATTTATAATAATGGATTATCTAAAATTATAAAAAGTAAATATATTATTTACATTATATCTTTTAAATTACTGATAAATTATATGTTCGTTTGTTCGGACGTGTGTAATACCCCCCTTATGAAGCGATGTGATTCATGTCTCATCATCACATCACATCAATGATATATATATTTAAATATAATGATATAATATGAAATAAATGATTCGATTATCATTATTGAATTATTTAATAATACTCACATTCATTACATTGTGATCTTTGAAATATTAAAATTTTACTCAAGAATATATTCGATTTATCGTCTTCGTGATTGCAATGAAATTCATTTTTAAAAACAAATTTTTTGGTGATTTAAATTTATAAATTGTAAAAAAAGTAAAAATAATTTCCTGATTATTATTGTATATATGTTTTCTTAATGACCACTTCGACCATAGTCAACATACCTAAGTATTATTAGACTTATATACCTAATATCATCCAAATGGTCGATAAGAATTTTATTTAGTAATAACATATCACATAGTTTGAGATTAAATCAAATGAATAATAACCCATAAAAGGTTATTTATATAGTTATTAATTATACATATTTTATTATTTAGGAACTTTATTACTTTACCTGACATGTCCGAATCAAGGTTAGGGACTTTCATTATTAAAATCTGATGCTAAATTTTCATATAAAGCTCGATTTCTATTCCATGAAAATATATTATAAAAATATTTTATGTATTTTATAAATTCATATTAAATAGTTATGAATAAATTTTATTCCTCTTATAAAATGAATTTAATGTTTTTGAAACGAAATATTTTTATGTAATGTTTTGAAATTATTCAGGAAGAGACCAAAGGACAGCTATATTTTAATATATATGATGAAAATATATTTTTCCAAGAACTTTAACAATTATTTTATTTTGAGATTATATTAAATATTAGTTTTATTATTCAATGAAAATAAATCATTCTCTTAATTAAAATATTTTTTTAAGAAATTTCATTTTTATAGATCATGAAATTTTAATAAAAATAAATGTTTTCTTATGTTTATGAAAATTATGAGTGTAATTATGAAAATGAACAATTTAATGTTTTATGACATTATTTTGGTTATTTAGAATTTTTAAGATAACTTGTGGTTGTATTATAAACCATATACGTTTGGTTTCATGATAATTCTAGGATGGGTGGTTCAATGGCATCCCTCAAATGCATTTTGTAAAGAGGAAAACTTTATGGTAATTCTGTTAATAGGATTGATTCCATTAGTTATATTGAAATTTTTTCCCAGGTAAACTACATGTTTTATTTATTATTTATATTTTATTTTCTATGAATGTAAAGTTTTATCCATGTAATATAATGATCTTTTGTTTAATGGAATTTTTATCCTAATTTATAATTGTGAAAATATAATGTTATTTAATAGCTCATAAGATTTTTTATTATTAAGAAGAAATTTTTTTTGGTTTAACATAATTATTTTAGATCTATTATGGAATATTTTAGGATTTTAATTATTAGATAAGTGGATTTATTTAGTAAAAAATGTGTATTTTACCCATAATTTTATTTTGAAAATAAAATTTTTTATATGTAGTCCAGGTATAATAGTTTATTTCGCTAATTTTATGTACCATAAAATATTTCTAATCTCATATCAAAATTTAAAATATTTCTAAATGGATTTAATGATGGTTAGTGGATAAGAATAATCCATTTTAAAAACTATGAAGATTTATCACAAAAAGGAAAGCATGTTTAATTTTAAAATATTATTATTTTAAAAAATGGATTGTTATTAGAGATTTTCAATTTTTATGATATTGAATTTTTATATATGAGTTATGGAATAACTCTTCCAAAATCTAGATGTAAATTTAATTTTAGAAGAGAATTTTTTTTCTACTTTAAAAGTTTATGAAAATGTACTATTTATGGACTTCTCATTACGTTTGAAATCTAATGAAGATTAATTTTTTATGTCCAATAATCACTATTAACTACTTATTTGAAAAAGAGGAACACATATTAATTTATATTATGTCACATAATATTTCAATATTTCTCCTAGTCGACTTTTTGTACTTAAAATTGATAATTATTCAAATTCAAAATGTAGAGATATTAATCGGATAACATACTAAATAATGATTTTATAAAAATAAAATATATGAAAGATACACATTGACATAGTGATTTTTATGATACATGACCATTTCATGAACATATATGTTACTATGATTTCATACATATATTTTTAATTGGATAACCTATAGGGGTACTCTACATATATATTCCATCTCTTTAAGAAGATTCTTATTCATCATTCAGTTGTTATTTACAAAAATGTGCGGAAATTAAATCATTTTTTATCATTGTATCGAAATGAAAGAGGTGTATTCGTATACACTAAGTCTATAGAATGGTATTTTAAATTAGATCCTTCATTAAATCCTTATAACCTTTTTTAACAAGTAAGATAATCTTGCACTCAGAGTGTAAGCTACTAGAAATAATACTCGTATTTTTCAACTCACTAATGTCATATAGTAGAGTATTCATATTGATGATTATAGGGTATTTATTACTCTAACAACAATTAATTATTTGTCTCCTATATTTATCATGGGGTTTTAATTTATTTATTTATGATAATATATTATCACAATTGATTATTATTTTAGTGTGGCTAATTATTAAGTGATAAAAATATCATCAACATATCAAACAATAACTCTATTGAGTTACTATAATTAATTTATCCAACAAATAGTTGAAATGATAATAGGATAATTTTTGTTATTTATAGGAATGTACTAAAATTTTTTAAGATTAAAATATGTTATTGGTTTACATAATATTATTGATTCTTCCATAAGGAAATTAATGGTCGATAATATACAATGATGTATCAAAGAAAAGACTAGGGTTTTCATTAATGAAGAATGATATAGAAGATTCGTATGGATCAAATAAATCGATGATAAAATAAAATAACTATAAAACTCATGAAATTGAGGTTGAAGCTGTAATAGTTTGATGAAGATATATAGTAATTGTCTCTATGGGGAAATACGAATCATATATATATATATATATAACTAAAATATTTGGTACGTATTCTCTCAAAAAGAGATCAATTTGACTAAAAATATGCTTAAAACAACTCAATGGCTATAATTTCATGATACAAGACTAATATGGGAGGGAAAATAATTTGTTCAATGCATTTAGTAGAAGGGACTATAGACTCTAAATGTTAATTAATATTTAAATGTTTCCAAAATTTACTGTTTTTTTAAATATAAATATTATAGTTATTGGGTATGAGAAAACCCCAATCAATTTCACATAAATTACCTTACTATTTTTATTATAAATGAAGGATATGTCTTATCTGGATAATATGTTCATATTATTTAACATTTTAGCTATGAATGATGGTAAATTGGCACACCTAATATATAATTATGTTTTATTTATGTTAATGAAGTGGTTATTTTTCCTTATATAGAAAAGATAAAAATAGAGACATGTGATGAAACCCATAGCTAGGATTAAATTATGTACCCTAGTAGGAAAGATATTCATATGGTTTTAAGATGAAAATTGTTGTTTTAGATTAATAATTTAGAAATTATTGACAATATCTCCAAATTCATAGCATTCATTATGTAGCGTATAAAAGGCAAAATCAAAATGGGGTTAGGTGAATTTCCTATACAATTATAGATGATGGAAATGATTATAATGGAAATTTTCCATATAATTCCAATGAAAAATAGGAAGAATGATTCAATGAGTTCCAAATTTTTATTACCATAACATGTCCACACATTTTATAGTAGTATGGGATGATCTACCACTTCATTACCTTTCCCCACTCTATATCAATGATTTCATGAGACTTCACAGGTAAACTCTATAAATTTTATCTAATAATTACCCATATATCAAATGAAACCTTTTTTATCCTCAATAGGATAATGGAACATTCTAATATTTTTAAAATATACATTTCAAAGAAATTTTATTAATTTGATAACTCGTGATACCCACAACACTTATTTTAATAGAACCACAATGTGTAATTAAAATTTTTATTTAAACATGTCCATTTAATCATAGCCACTAAACATTGACGTTTGGATAGGAGTTACCATATTTTTTAAATTAAATATATTGTGTTTTTATATTTATGACATTCTAGTAAAAATGTAATTTTTTTAGTAAAACCAGTATATGCTTAGAAAATAAAATTTTCATAAAAACATATTTTTTATTGCTTTCTTGGAAAAACTAGTAAAACAAAAATATTCGATATTTAGTAATTTTTAATTATAAAATAATTCATAATATATTAAATCCACATTTCAAAATTATCTTAGGGTGAATTTTTGATAAGTTTCAAAAAAAATAATTTTATGATGAATAGTGAAATTACTACTTTCAATGAATATTGTTTCATAAGAAACATATAATGTTAAAATTTGTTTTAGAATGGATTTAAAATTAATATGGTGTAAATTATATTAAAAATAGTCTAATTAAAAATATTTTAATTATTTCGTTTTTAAAATAAGAAATTAAGACAAACTATACGTATGGACACATTTTCAATGGAAACATATTTTTTCATGACGCCAACATGATTAATTTTAAATTGAATTATACCACATATATGAAATGAATTTAGAAAAAAGGATTTAATATTTTCATAATAATAAATATTATATAATATGGGGAAGTTAATATCTTTCCAAAGTGAATAGTAAAAACAATAAAATGTAATTACCACAGAAAAGGATAAAACCACTTTTTGGGGGGTTCATCTAAAAGAATATGGGTTAACATAACATGGAAAATTAGATTTTATGAATATATTTTGACCTTAAATAATTTTGATTCCCTTAATGAGCCATTTTGGTGTGTTTTTTCAAGTGAATAATGATGGTATAACTTTTTCTATTAAAATATTCAAACACTGTCTTATCCCCCAGATAGAAAATAGCACCCACTATCCTATAAAGATTACACATTAGAAGAAATTTGGATTAGAAAATCCATAAAAAATAATTCATTAATTCACCATGCTTATTTTTAGTAAGAAAACATCTTATGAATGAATTTTTTATAATCCAAAATAGGTTCTCCAAAGAAGTGGTATAAATCATAACCTTGTGTTTTTTGATTTATTTTTACTCCCACCACCTACAACATGTCAAAAACTATGATGATGTTATTACACCAGTGTATCAATTATACTAATATGTTACATCTTAGTTCAATAACTTATATGAATATCATATACCATTAAATGTAAAAAAACAATATATTGTGGGTATGGAGGACTACCACCTCCCAAACTGATGTAATTTGGTTTCCATCACCAGAAATCATAAGGAATATTTAAAGATGTATTTAATATTTCTAATTGGAATTTAATATATTCTTGTACTACTAGAATTATAAAATCACAAATAACTTCTTACATTATAATCTCATGGAAAATGATAACGTCACTTGTGTGTACGTTTGGACTACCACCTCCACAAAACAATTTCAAACATATTTATTTCTATGTTAAATGGAAAATAATATGTATGGATTTGAATAATATATATTTATTAATAAGAAATTATAAATACTCAATAATGATAATTATTATTTACTTTTTTCCTTTAATCCATTGGGAAATTGAAACATCGTTCATGCGAACGTATCGCTAACCATCTCTATGAAATAATAAATTCATGTTCAATAAATAAAATTATTGAATTAATATTAGTACAAATTTATTTAATATAAATTATATTTATATCATTTTGAAAGCATTATATATATTTTTGAAAATTTTCAACAAAAAAGGGCTAATAATAACAAACCCAAACATACCTAGAAAATGAAGCATGTATTACCTGAAATGTGATTTTAATGATGAATTGTTAATAAATGTTTAATAAAAGGACATAAATAAATCATATATAGTATGTCATATATATTTATGGATCAATATATACATATAATAAATAAATATTTAATATATAGGAGGTTCAAAAGATTATGACGAATTTTGAGTCTAATGGTATGATATTTCTTGTCTACCTTATTTTGAGGAGACACATGCCATATTCACCACATATTTTTTTGTATATATATACAATGAATAAAATTTATTATTATAATAATTATAATATTTGGTTATAAATATCCATATAGGGATCTTTAATTAATTGTAATTCTGATTATAATGTATCGAATTTTATAAAATATTATTTGTATGAATCTATTTTTATCAAGATTGTTTATCAATTAGTTTATGATGATAAAATATTATGATACAACTATCAAGAATAACATGAATTAACTTTTACTATATTTACATGAATTCTCTTTTCTTAAGGAGGATGTGCCTATAGAATAGCTCCAAAAATTGTTAATATCTTTAAAAATTGTTTATTAAGATTTGACCATAGTGTCTGTCACTATTTAAAAAAGTGCCTCTCTGATAACCTAGTTTTAAACACTATATTAATATTCATTAGAAATTAAAAATATACCTACAAAAAAATTATATGTTATTTGAATATATTTTTATGTGTAATGAAAAAAGTTAATTCTAAGGTTAAATAATCTGAAAAAAATGAGTACTGATTTAAACATCCAATCAATGATGGATGAGTCTAATAGATGATGTCAGAGTGTCATATATACCATTTTTTTAATATGGGATTGAAGATATAATGATTAATTTATGGTTTTCATAATTACAGAAAAATATAAAGTTAACCAATTTTATCTTAGTAATATTAGTTCACATATATAATTAAATGTATCATTGTATGTTCATTAATATCCTTAATGAGTACATGTTGAATTTACAGTGAAATATACTAATAATGTAATGATCACATCAGAAGTATTTACATCAAATCAAATTAATGGTGTTGGGAATGTGATTCTCAATATTATACTTATCCAAAATATTATTTATTTTATTATTTCTATATTAATATATTTCATTTATCTATATAAACAACACATTAATTTTCAAGTAAGATAGATCATGTTTGATATTATAAACCAACATATGATATTATATCAGTGTGATGATTAATATGAGAATCTGATGGAAATCACGTCCATTACATGGGTATTGATTTTTATTTTAAATAGATTTCTATCATACATGGTTTTAGTTAAAAACAAAATCAATTATATGAATATTGTGTAAGAGTTTGTTTATATCCTTCATAATGTTTTTCCTAGTCATAAACTAATTAAACATATTGGGTTTACAATATAACTCATACATGCATCAACAACTATTTCAAATATTTTCTATAAAATGACCCCAATTGAGTTATAGGAAGTGAAGAAGAAGATAATGGGTAACCCTAGTTAGGTATTCATTCAACTATCTGGCTCTCATTAGGGTAACCAATTTTGATTTTTTATGTAGAAATGTATATTTATGTCACTATGTATTGATTATTATGAACTAAAAAATATCATACTGAATGACATGTATCTTTACCCAATAATGATTGCATGTCTTGTCATCAATGTAGAGGCTATTAATTTTACCTGATTGGCCTCCATTAAAGATATTATTAATTTTGGGACAATGAGGGGATATACTCAAGATAAAATTCTATATGATGATTGGAAATAATAGTATATATTGATTACATAGGCCTTTATAATTCATCCATTATCTTTTTGTATTTAATGAAAATATTGTTCAGGGAAAACATTTTAATGATTTTGGAAGTCTTTATATATGATATTCTTATAGATTCAATGTTGATGGATGATCATGATTATCATTTCAGGATTCTTCTATAGACCCTAAAGAATTTAGGGTATAAAAGTTTCTTTTTTGTGAATATTATCATCATAGAGGTTCTATAAGTGGATCTCTTAATTATAGAGGTTATTGAATTTTGGCACAGACTGACCAAAGTGATAGAGATCTAATGTTTCCTTGAATTTTATGGCTATTATCTATAGTTTTTAGAGAATTTATACTAACTATCTAATATATCCACAAAGTTATATCATAATGGATCCTTTTTTCTCTAGAAGAACCAATGAGAATAAAATACCATGGACCTAAAAATAATATTACTCAGCACACTTAATTATACATTTCCCTATAATTGATATGTGTTTTAAATCTATAGTGATGATTCCATGAACGGATTTAGGGTGATTCTCAAGAATAATTACATGGTTATAAATAATCTCTCAAGAAAATATATTGTTTATAATAAGAGTTACCCAGCATAGGATTTCGATTTAGTGGCACTAATTTTTTAAATAATGATGCAAAAGAATAATATTTATGGAAAATAGTGTGATATATATAATAATAAGAAAATTTTAATGTAAAAATTCACACATAATGATTTTAACATGATAAATATATGATGTTTGTAGATGATTAATATCTATAACTAATGAAAAAATTAACTCCATACAATTGAAAATAAAATGGATGGTGGTTTTAGTTTAAATCATTATGAAATCTTATCTATTTTGAAGATATAAAAAGATCAAATATTTTTTACCATGAAAAGGATAGATCTAGAGATCCTAAATAATGTGTTAAACTCTTATCTTACAAAAATTAATGTTTAACCTACTAACCATTTTATGCTTAACGATGTGTAGAATGATTATGTGGATATTTTGAAGAAGCTGGGGAGGATTATTGATTTTGAACTTCATTATAATGGAATGAAAGGGCTCACAAAACATATTTTTTTTATCCATTCATAAATTTAAAAAGGATATATTATTAGAGGATCATTGATCATCATTTTATATTCATTTTGGAATTTTGAAGCTATATTGAGACATGAAAGAGCGTTTCTGGTTTGATGACATGAAGTGAAATATCATAGATTTTTTATATCAGTGATTAGTATGTGTTAATGTTATGGTAGTTATTCAAATGTGTATGGGGGTGTTATAAACAATACACGTATACAGATATTAATAGAAAAACATCATCAGCTAGTTTTTTCAATAGAAATCCCCTACCATCAATATAATTTAATGCTATATTGGTAAATCCAATTTCCTTAAAAATTCAGTACAGTTCATTTCTATTAGAGATTATTTCTCTTGGGATCATCATTCAATCATATACATTAAATATGTTGTATGGTGTCATGGAATAACATATTAGATTGAAATTTAATGGGAATTCATGTTTAAATTGATCTTCCATATATTCATTCCACACAACATATATATGGAGTGAATTTTCCACAATTTGTATCATCCACAAAAAGAAATTCATTCTAGGAGGAAAATTCATGCAGTAAAGGATGCTCATAGATCTAGTTCTACTGGGGTCAAATGTGGTTTGGTTTAACATCATTCTCTATTTGAGTTTTTATAAAATAAAAGCTATAATATGAGCATTTAGATAAAGCATTTTGAATCACTTTATTAAATGAAGTATAATATTTGAATATACTTTGATAATGTGGGAGAAAGAGAGATATTGGGAACTTCTATAACATAGGAAATGGAATAGATGGTAATAGTCATTTAGCATAACACAATCGAAGAACAAAATGGAATAAAAGTTATACTGATAATAAAATGTTTTATTTGGAGTTTTATGTTTGTGAAAAGGTTTTTCTAAATATTTATCCATGGATGATGGAAATGAGATTTGGAATTAATGGAATGTTTATCCCCTGTTATATTTTCCCCTTTTAAGTTTTTCATTGATTTGGGATAGAATATTATAATTTGGAACCTTTATTGAACCTCTTATAGGTTTATGAACTATTCCATGTAACTCTAAGTAATAGGTTCATAGGTGATCAATCCCATGTACTGAACACAAAGGATATACCATAGGGGAATGATATATATTACGAGGAATATCTAGTGGATATATCAATCATAAAGACATTGATTTATAAAATAAGAAAACTTACCTAGTTTTCATTATCTTGGGAAACTTATAGGTTTAATAAAGTATGTGGGATCCTCATGATGTAATCTGGATGAAGTATCCATTGTTTTTGTACCAAAGTGGAATAATTTTTTGGGAAGAACTCATTTATTGGGGGGGGGGTAGAATATAACACCCAACTATATTATAAATATAAATTTTTTCAATTAAATTTTATCTTTTTGATTGTTTGTTATATAAGAAACATTATGTTTTAAAAAACCACAATAAATGTAATGACTATATTTTTATTGATCAGACATTGGAATAATTCTAACAATATTTTAGAATTCAGGATATTAGTCGGTGATGAACTAAAAGAAATAGGGAGGCTTTGTAAAGTGATATTAGAACTAAAAAACATATTATATTGTGCTCATACAATATTTCTATGAAAGTGGTATATCTTCGAATAAGAGTCTAAGATCTGAAATTGGTGGCCATATTTTCCTTTAAAATAGGTGTTTATACCATGGGAGACATAATTTTTTCCTCCCTCGGCGTCAAGTGGGAGACAAATGTTCATGGATGTGTGAATTTATTATTTATTAAAATTTATCTATATAATTAATAACACGTAGAGTAAACCCTTATACATTGGATCAAATACATGAAAAAAGGAGATGGATCCCTTATGGATAGGGATACTGAGATCTAAAGAACAGAGGCACGGCCAATCTCCATTCATGCGAGAGTAAAACACCAGTATGGGGTGTAGTGGGCTTATGAAATCGTGTTTTTCTAGAAGATTCATTATCTATTCGTGAAGGAAGAATTATTTTTATGAATTTAATAATGATACCCATTTATAGGTTATTTTATGGATATAGAGCCCTATTTTTACTTCTAGAGATCCCTAACAGGTCGATCTATGGATTCTAGTAGAAATTGAGGGTTTTATGGGACTTGTAGGGATTTTTCATTCACAATTCACTATCATACATTTTTTTGTGAAGTAACACACATCTTGGGTTCTTTCCATTCAATGAATATATATTTTTCAAAAAACATGTTGTGTATTGGAGGTACAAGTCGTGTAGTGAAATCTGGGAAATGGCATATGATCATGACCTAGAACACCATGTAAGCCAATATAGTCATGTGTAAGTACATGGATACACCACATGTAACATACCAGGTAAATAAAGAATATTACATTTTCATATTTATTAATATTTTTTAATTAAAAATTATGTTTACATTAAATGGGTTTCTATGTTTGATGGCGTACCTGGTACGCAATAATGGGTTTCATTGAAATCTTATGATGCACACTAATAGTATAATAATTTTATTTTAAATGGTAGTTGACGTAATTTCGTTTTAATGGTGGAAATTAACATAACTAACTACAAAATGATTATATATTTTTGTTAAATATTATTTACATTTATCCAATAAATTATAGAGGCCTAAAATGCGAATGAATCAAATTTTAAGCATAAATATTCAAATATTCATTAAAACATCGATTAACCACATTTTGATGGAGAAACCCTTTTAAATATACTTTTTGAACATTTTATATTTTATATTTGAAAAAATAAAATCCTTATTTAGAATCATGAAATCAAAATTTACTTTGTGTAAATTTTTGTTATTTTTCTAATAATGTTCATTTTTTATGAATAGTGAAAAATGTGGTATTTTAATTCAAAACCTTATTTTAATATAATTTATTTTTATGGTTATATTGTCTTTTTAATTGGTTTTAAAATTTAATCATAATATATTTTTACAATTTAATTCATTTGTTGTCATTGGAATTAATTTCACATTGAAATTGAACAAAAAAAAGTGTCAATCTTTTGATAGATATTATTTCTTAAAAACATGATATTTGTTTGGATAACATGTATTAATTATAAAATTAATTAATGAAACATTTATGTTGTGAATTTGGTAAAATGGAAATCATTTTGAATTTGTACTATCAAATTTAATTTGGATTAATTTTTGGTAATTTTCTGACAGATGTTCATTTTTAATGAATAGTGAAAAATACTTCATTTTACTTCAAAACTATTTTTTCATAAAATTTAATTATATAGACAGATTTTCATTTTAATTGTTTTTAATGTTTAATTTAATTATGTTTTTATCACTTAATACAATGTTGTTCATTGAGTGTAATTTAACTTTTAAATTGGATGTAAAAACATGTCAATCTTTTGATAAATTTTACTTCTTAAAAACCTGTCTTTGGTTGTGACAATGGGAATTATTTTTAAATTAATTAATACAATTTTTGTGTTTTGAATTTGGTAAAATGGATTTCATATTTGTAATTATAAGGTCCAAATTATGTAATTAAGACACTCTTTTTGACATTATGAATAGTAATGACGGCAATTATCATTAATTATCATGATTAATTAGCAATCGAGTACTTAAGGGTAATAAATTAATATCATAATAATATAAAATGACACCAAAATGTGTCCAAATCCTGTTTATTGTGTCATGGTAGACCATTTAGTTCCTTGTTCAATCTTATGGACCCCATGGAATAACTTTTGTGTGATAGTGACCTTTTATCAGATTATTTTTTAAAGAAAGGAAAATATAACCAAACTATCTAACACCTATGTAAAACAATTTTAATTTTGTATACATAAATGGTATATTATACTATAAATAGTCATTATAAATTTAAAATTATTTCCTACATCATGATTTTGTTTTATAATTTTTATACATTATATAAATAAATTTATTAATAATAACATGATGATGCACTTATTACCTCATCAATGAACGATTTAAATAAAATGAAAATATAAGGTCGAATCTAAGACATAAACTTGTAAAAATCCTTATATATAGTTGTATTTAAAACCCTTATCACCTTATCCTTGAAATATATCTTTTTGGGACTTTTAAAATATGAAAACCATTTTATAATAAAGTTTCATTTTAAGACATTCCAAAAGTGACCCTCCTCCCTCTTATAAAAAGTCCTTACCTATACCCCGTTACCAACACCTCTCAGGCCCTTGGATCGTCCTAAATCTACAAATATTATCTCTCCACATCTCTCTATTACTCCTAGAAGCCTCACTTTCTGCAGAAGTCTTCTCATGGGAGCATTTGTCTCAAATCAAAAAGAGTTACCTGATTTAGAGGTAATGTCTTCCCTCGAGTTTCTTCCTTATATTTTGCATCTTTACTCCACACTATCTCATTATTATTTTATCACATAATAACACCAGAATCCTCAATATACTAGGATGTTTTTATGAATATTATTATACCTACACTTAAACACACGTCCGTCTAATGATTAAAGAACATACTGTTTCTGTGGGTGGTGAATTACTGCCTCACGAAATGATGATTGTTAAATATTTTTTAACTCCATTCATGGTGGACATTAAGATTTCACACTATTAATATATGATATATATTATGTTTATGTTTTATTTATTATTCTGTATTTATTTTTATATATATAATACCTTTTTGGTTTCTATTATGTTTAAAAACGAAAATTTCATTTGAGGAAGTGCGGACTACCGCCCCCTCAAAGTGATATGACTCATTCATACCATATGTGGTATGTATAAAGGATCGGTTTAATGAAATTATATATTATAAAATAATGGAATTATAATACTACTATGAATTATTATGTTTTAATTCCATTAAATATGAAATATAAATGGAAGTAGCATTCATGTTCACGTATGACTTACCGTCTCCATGAACAGTGCATTTCATTTATTATTTCTAAATGTTATGTACTATTATAAATAAATTTATATGTTGGATAAATATAATATATATTATATCCAATCATTAATATAATTCTGGATATAAATAACCTTTGACCACAAGGACAACATGTAATTATAAGTAGTCCATTTTTGACGTAAGGACCAAATATTGGCTAAACGAACATAATTAAATTAAATTATTAAATAATATTTATAACATGGAAATAAGTGATATAAAAAGAATAATATACTTTAAAAGGGTACTTAAGAATGTATAAATTAACTTTAGTTTATTATTCAGGAGATTAAATAATGATCGAGTCAAGTCGGACATGAGGTAAGGGACTTCGTTTCAATCTCCATTCATTGAGACATATTTTGTTTGAATACAAGAAATTCTTTGATATGCTGTATAATCACCTTTTAATTCTTATTTCATTCAAAGGTAATCTTTTTCTATGATAAATATTACTACATGACAATAAGGAATGTGTCTTTTAACGTACGCGATGACAACGACGTTTCCGCCACCGCGAGTATTATTTGATCTTTGGCTTCCTCAACAAGCCATAATGTTTTTAAAACAAAATAAATACCATATATTATATTATGTATATTGGTATTGAAAATTGTTTTGATAATGGATTTGTTATAGCAATATATTTAACAGATATAATATGATTGAAATGTGGAAATATTTTCTTTCCATTATATTTTTTTATGTATTATGATTTTATAATGGTACATTGAAATTTGATGGGTGGTTACCTGATAAATCAAATGAAGGGTGGTTCTGTGAATACTAGGATGGGTGGTTATGTTATAACCTCCAATTAATTTGGAATGGAAGTTGGCCGTATGGCTATTCCATTTAGTGACATGTGTGGAAGTCGACCGTATGGTTATTCCATTTATGTATGTTTATGTTCCAAGTTACCTTTATGTGATATGTGATATTTATATGGGTACACGTTATGTTAGAAAATGGTATGTAGTGATATTTTATTCAGGGAATAATATTTAATACTTCATAAAGTTGAAAAGTATTACTTATGTTAAAGTATTAATGGTTTATGTGTTGTTTTGAAAAACTAATAGTATCCTTCTTGGTGTATTCCTTACTGATCATTTTATGCTCATCCCAAGTTTTTGAAATGTATTCCACAGGAAATAAAGTATAATAGGGTCATTTATGGGATCAAACAAATGTTATGCTATCTAGAACATGGAACTATACATGATTCTTTTGTTGAAGAGATTTTTTTTGAGAAAAAATGGATTCTATGTAGATGTGTCTACATTGTAATCATTGAGATGTAATATTTATGTCTTAATTCTCTAATAATCTTAACCTTAAAAGATCTCTAATGTGAATTATTAATTTAATTCAATATTATGTAATGTTTTATGGTCGGTTCTGTACCGTTTGTATCAGAGGTCGGTTTAGATAACTTTAGAGGTTAGGGTATTCTTTAAGCATAAGTGACATTACCATAATGTTTAGGATTTCAGAAAGATTCATAGTTCCTTTAGATAATGTAGATGAGTTTAAGATAACATGAATAAATATATTTTAGTATTATATGATGATTTTACTGATATACTCACACTGAACATTTTAGATTTAATAAATGGTTGGATCTAGCAGGAACCAAAGTAACAGTGGATGTGAGGAAAACTGTGATGGTTTTCTGAATGAGAAAATGAATGATATGGGAGTTGCAATGAGAACTATGGTGGTTATTCTCAACCAACTATCTGGAGTCATGATTTACCACCTTAACCGTAGTGTTTTTTATAAGGAATCATATATGGGAGAAACAAAACCCTACGGATGTTCACATAATAATCATAAAGGTATGTATGTTCAGAAATCTATTTTTCAAAGATGTGGAAAGAAACGCATAGGAAAATGGTTCAAAGGGACATAAAGATGATATAGATGTGGAAATGAAGGTCATAAAGCAAGAACCTACTTTGGAAAAAGGAAGCATCTAGTTGGCTCTTGGAAAGGGAAAGAAGTTATTTCCGAAGAATCAATTGAATGTTTTAAATGTGGTGTGCATGGTCATTATGAAAACACATGTCCTACGAAGAAGTTTCCAAAATGGGATCACCAGGATCATACAAATATTTATTTACCAATACCTAATGACATTACAATTTAGGATGAATAAACTAACAATGACCAAGGAAAGGTATGGATTATTTCTCAACATATGTTTTCCTATTATTGAATATTAGGATATGATTCATGATTATCTTTTTAGGAAAGAATTATTTCAGAATCATTTGGAATGTAATGGTTGATGGGCCATGAATAATGTTGAATGAGTAAGATGTCAACATATAAGGGATTTAGTATTTATGGTTGATTTTAGGATGGTGAAATTCTTAAAAGCATTAAGTCTCTTTTGATTATGGGGTTACATTAGAAGACCACTTATAGTATTTGTAACTCTGGTGTTTGATATATGAAAATATTATTCAAGGAATAATTATCTTTTATTTTGTGGATAAAGTTATAAAGAACCATTGGGGTTTATATGATCATTGAATTTGAGGAAATTACAGGTTAATACATTTTGGGATGCAGAACGAAAGTTATTAGATATCCTTTGTTGTTAAAATATGTTATGGTTACTTTTAATGAATTTATCACTTTTTGGGAAAGATATAAAATTATATAGTTTTTGATAAAGTACAACAAACAGACCGTGTGAAAACCCGTCGTATTGGATGATGTTGTGGGAATCGAACCCAAAACCAAAGTGCAACTGGTATTTATCGCCTACCATTGGACTACTAGAATTCCATGGTTAGTATGACTAATTCTATTTAGTTAGATGATGTTATTAATCAAGTATAAGTTGATTTTGGGTTATCTATGGAAATGGTTAAACTTTCATGGAGGATATGTGATTAGGGTAATTACTTTTCAATATGATACTTTAAGAGTAAATTATGATATTTGGAGAAAAATGTTAAGATTTACTATGGAAGACTATTTGATTAAATACTTCAGATATTTGGGTTTCAATCTTAGTTTGGATTACTATGATGAATTTTATGGATAGCTATTTATTTAATGGTCTTTGATGAACTATGTGTTTTTTTTGGAAAAATTTTGGAGATTAGGAGTACTATTTCTTTATATGAAGGATTATCCTTTTGGGGATTATATGATCTTGTACTAACAATTTTGGTTTTAGTTAAGGTCTAAAGACATGGAAAATATATAGTTCATCTTTTTTGGATTAGGTTACTCTCTAGAATTTTATTATAGTGATCTTAATGCGAACAAGTCGTCGTGAATACTCCTCGTTTGGAGAAAATGTTAGTTGGTGTTAGAAATCTAGTTAGAGATGAAAGTATACATGAAAATAAAGTATGTTTCCTTATGATTTACTAATGCTCAAAAATAAATTCCTCAATGGAATGTATCTGAAAACAAAAACTTTTTTTGTTTACTTTTCCTACTAGTGAATCAAATATCATTTAACCTATCACAAGTTTGCGATTTTCTAGTGGTCAACTTTCTTCTAAACATTTTTTATAACACTCTCCATCAAAACATGACCCTTTTTTCTCTTTCATATCCATGTTTTCATGGAATCCTAGTATCCTTTATCTTGGATGACCATTGTAATTTTATTTCTTTCTTTGAATGTGATAGTTTTATTTACTTCTTTTTTGATGTGGGACTTTAAAGGAAGTTTCAAAGCCCAATTTTAAAATTGCGAGGACAAAATTCCCAAATGGGGGGAAGGATGTAACATCCCAGGTAAATAAATAATATTACATTTTCATATTTATTAATATTTGTGAATTAAATATTAATTTTACTTTAAAATGGTTTCTATGTTCGATGGCATACCCGATACACAACAATGGGTTTCTTTGAAATCTTACATTGTACACTAATAATATATTAATATTATTTTAAATGGTAGTCAATTCCTAGTAGTTGTAATGTTAGGAATCAATATAACTAATAAAAAAATGATTATATATGTTTGTTAAATATTGTTTACATTTATCCAATAAATTTTAGAGGCATAAAATGCGAATGAATCCAATTGTAAGCATAAATATTCTAATATTATTTAAAAGGTTGATTAACAACCTTTTGATGGAAACCCCATTTTAAATATACTTTTTGAAATTTTATATGTTATATTTGACAAAAGAAAATCTTTCATTTGAATTGGAAAATCAATATTTAATTTTTGTTAATTTTTGTTATTTTTCTGATAAAGTCTATTTTTTATGAATAGTTTAAAATGCTTTATTTTAATTCAAACCCTGCTTTTAATCTAATTTATTTATAAGGATATAATTTCTTTTTAATTGGTTTTAAATATTAATTAGAATATATTTTTATCATTTAATTAAATTGTGGTACTTGTAATTATTTTCACATTGAAATTGGACATAAACAAGTATCAATATTTTGATAGATATTATTTCTTAAAAACGCGATATTTTTTCCGATAGAATTAATTATAAATTTAATTACTGAAACTTCTATTTTTTTATTTTAATAAAATATAAATCATATTTTAATTTGGAATATCAAATTTACTTTGGATAAATTTTTGTTATTTTTCTGACAAATGTTCATTTTTAATGAATAGTTAAAAAATACTGTATTTTACTTCAAAGATGTTTTTCATCTAATTTAATTATACAGTTATATTTTCCATTTTATTGGTTTTAAAGTTTAATCGAATTATTTTTTATCACTTAATACAATTTTGTTCATTGGATGTAATTTCACTTTTCAATTGGATGTAAAAACATGTGAATCTTTTGATAAATTTATATTTCTTAAAAACCCATCTTTGGTTATGACAACAAGAATTATTTTTAAATTAATTACTACAATTTATGTGTTTAGAATTTGGTAAAATGGATTCCATATTTTGAATCAAGAGGTCCAAATTATGTAATTAAGACTTTTTTGTTTTTGGACATTATGAATAGAAACGATGACAATTATCTTTAATTATCATGATTAATTAGTAATTAGATAGTTAAGGGTAAGAAAATAATATCATAATAATTTAAAATGACCCCAAAATGTGTCCATATCCTCTTTTTTTGTCATTCATGAGCATGGGATTATTTTTACCAACTTAAGAACCTCATGGAATCACATTTGTGTGATAGTTACCTTTTATCATATTATTTTTTAAAGAAAGGAAAATAAAACCAAACTATATAACACCTAAGTAAAAAAATTATAATTTTTCTCACACAAATGATCTCTTAGAATATAAATATTCACTATAAATATAAAAATATTTCCTAAATCATGATATTTTGTTTCAAATTTTTATACATTAAAAAATTATATTTATTTATGACACCATGATCATGCAGTGATTACCTCATTAGTGAACGATTTAATTAAAATGAAAATATAAGGTTAAATATAAGACATAAACTTGTCAAAAACTATTATATGGGTGTATTTTAAAGCCTAATAACCTTATAATCTAAATATATATTTTTGGTACGTTTAAAATCTGAAAACGATTTTATAATAAAGTAACATTTCAAGACTTTCTAAAAGTGACCCTCCCCCCTCTTATAAAAGGCCCCCACCTCTAACCCCTTACCAACACTGATAAAGATTTTTTCTTGTACAAAATCTACTCATATTTTCTATCAACATCCTTCTCTTACTCCTAGAATCCTCACATTGGGAAGAAGTCTTCCCAAGGAATCCTTTGGTTCAAATCAAAAAGAGTTACCCGATTTATTGGTAATGTATTCTCTCGAGTTTATTCCTTTTATTTTCCTTCTTAACTCACCACTGTCTTCTTATTATTTTATCCCATAATAAAACAAGTACCCTAAATATACTAGGATTTTGTTTTGATATGGATTCTACCTACACTTACACACACTTCCGTCTAATGGTTAAATAACATACTTTTTCTATGGGTGGCGAATTACTGCCTCACGAAATGATGATTGTTCAATCTTTTTTTAACACCTTTCATGGTGTCCATTAAGATGTACCTGTATTTATATATGATATATATTATGTTTATATTTTCTTTATTCTTCTGTATTTTATATATATACATATCAAACATTTATGGTTTCCATTATGTGTACACACGATAATTTTATTTGAGGTAGTGCGGAATATCGCCCCCTCTAAGTGATATGGCTCGTTCATACCATATGTTGTACATATAAATGAGAGGTTTAATGATATTATATATGATACAATACAAGAATTATAATACTACTATGTATCATTATGTTTTAATTCCATAAATATGAAATCGAAGTGGAAGTAACGTTCATTCGTACATATGACTTACCATCTCCATGAACGGTGCATTTCATTTCATACATATAAATGTTATGTACTATTATAAATACATGTATATAATATATATATATATATAATATATGATATCCAAATAATGAATAACATTCTGGATATAATGAACCTTTTACCACATGAACAACATGTAATTATAAGAAGTCCATTTTTTACTTAAGTACCAAATATTGACAAAATGAACATTATTAACATAAATGATTACATAATGTTTATAACAAGGAAATAAGTGGTATAAAATTATTAATAATCTTGAAAAAGGTTATTAAGAAAGTAGAAAATAACTTTAGTTTTTAATTCAGGACATTAAAGAACGATCAAATCAAGTCAAACATGAGGTAAAGGACTTCATCTCAATCTCCATTCATTGAGGCATATTTTGTTTTAATACAAGACTTTATTTTATATGATGTATAAACACCTTTTAATTTTCATTTCATTCAAAGGGAATCTTTTTATGTGAAGCATTTTACTAAATGACAAAAAGGAATGTTTCTTTTAACATATGTGGTGACAACGACCTTTCTGCCGCTGCGAGTATTATTTGATCTTTGGCTTCCTCAACATGTTGTAATGTTTTTAAAAGAAAATAAAGAAAATATACTATATTATGTATTTTGGTACTGCAAATGGTTTTTATAATGGATTTTTTATAGCAATATATTTAAATGATATATTGTGATTGAAATGTGGAATTTTTTTCTTTCCTTTATATTTGTTTTATGTATTATGATTTTATAATGGTACTTAGACATTTGACATGTGGTTATGTGATAAACCAATTGATGGGTGGTTCCGTGAATACCAGGATGAGTGGTTACGTTATAACCTCCAATGCATTGGGTTTGGAAGTCGGTCGTATGGCTATTCCATTTAGTGACTTGTGTGGAAGTTGACCATATGGTTATTCCATTTATGTATGTTTATGTTCCAAGTTACCTTTATGTGATATGTGTTCTTTATATGGGTTATATTTTGGTTACAAAAGGGTATGTAGTGATCTTTTATTCAGTGAAGAGTATTTACTACTTCATAAAGATGAAAAGTATTAATTATGATAATGTATTCATGGTTTACTTGTTTTTTTTAAAAACTAAACGTTTTCTTCATTGTGTATTACTTGCTGAGCTTTTTATGCTCATCCCAAGTTAGTGAAATGCTTTCCACAGGACATAAAGTGGAATAGGGTCAAGGATGGGATCAAGGAAATGTCATGTTTTCTAAAACATGGAACTATACATGAATCTTTTGGTCATGAGTTGTTATTTTTTGAAAAAATAAAAACATAGTAGATGTGTATACTTTGTAATCATTGAGATGTAATAGTTATGTCCTAATTATCTAAAACTCTAAACCTGAAAAGGTCCTAAATGTGAATTATTCATTTATTTCAAGATTATGTAATGTTTTAAGGTCGGGTCCTTATACCACAGTTGTACATTGGTTCGGGGAAATGACATGGTACATAGACACATTCTTGGGTACATGTTCACAAGAACCTATACATGGGCACATAAAAATTCATAGGCATATGTTAGGATAAATGTACACATTGTGTGAATAGGGTTCACACCGTGTATGGTGACATAACAAGACATTTAGTGTGAGGGTGAGGACACACCTTGAGGATCATGGTGGGTTACAAACTGTGTAATATCAAATATTTTCCATGAAACATGTTGGATGTTGAATTCCATGATGGGACATTCAATGCAGTTATCCTCAAGAGACCCACCATTCACCCTATTTGTAGAATCGATGTAATACTATTACATACTTCCCTTCAATCATCTTCTTCTTAGGGAGTTAGATATCGGACCATATGTACCCAATCATGGCGTTTCTTCTTTGTAAAAGGTTATGGAAGACATGGTTTTGGAATTAATGACACAACCTCATTTTATTATAGAAGGACACTTCAAATAGTGACATATTGATCAAATATTATATGGAAAACATCCTTCATCAATTCATTTTAGGGTACATTTCAACATTGATTCATAATCACAGGTCATTGTTCGCATTCAAAACTATAATTTGAATCTTGTTTTTGGAATCCATTATAGGATTTTTGGGGTGGGAGCATCGATCACATAATCATTCCTAAGAGGGGTTTGTGGTATCAATTTGATACTCAATCATGGTTGTCAATCCCCTACATATGGAGTTACTCTAAATTGGGAAATTGATGTCACACAATAGTCCTATGTGTGATCTACTATATGTGTATCATTATTTGGAAAATTTTTTGGGTTCATGTTGTACCCCAGTGGTCCTATGTGTGATCCCCTTTTTGATAATTGTGATCCCCAGAGATCTAATTTTAGTTCATGGTGCCCAAAAGTGGTCTTGGGTTATATAAACTATATTTGTGTCCAGATATTCTAAATTACAGATGTTCATGAGTAGTTCAAGAAAAGGCTTAGCTGTAAACCCAATCTATGTATTGATATATTTCATGTTCCATCATTAGATTCATCAAAGTGACACCAGATTAGTGTTTTCTATCAGGTGTATACAATCAAGGAGGGGGAACATTTTCCATCATCTTAGTGATTTCTGATGTGTGATACCCTTCCAATAAGTTCCATTAGGGATAGAAAGGGTCATGGATTGAGTTCCCCCTCGGAATCGATACATTTATTCCTTAAAAAAATATTGTTTCATGTGGAATGGATAGACTGTAATAGATTGTGTCTTTGATGAGTATACCTATGCTATTATTCCATTACATACATATATTTCATATTACATGATTGACATACCATGTAGATATTATAATACTAGTCTGGTATAGTGGACATTTGGATATCGATATTAATATTCTCTCTCTCTTGTGTTTTCTTCACACTCGGATTATTGGTTAACAAGACTGTTAACTTTTAGTTTATCCCTTTTATTTTGGTTTTTTATACCTAATGTGTACTATTATACTAACCCCTCCATGGGATATTATAAAAAATATCATGTATTATAATAATTACTTGGTTTTCAATGGAGTTCTAAGAGGACCCATATCTAGTGGTGTAGGGGGCACTAGATCGGTCGAGGTATGTACTAATGGTTTCATTTGATAGTATTCCCCTCCTTTTCAATAGGAAGACTGTATTTATCTATTTTCTGGGGGTTTAATATTCCAATTTTCGAATTAATTTTATTTTTTATACTTTTATTATGGGACCTAAATATATTCTTGGATTTGGTGTATGTGGGTTTTTATCTTTTCACAATTGAATGAAGAATGTTCTGGGAGATTGTGTATATATACCATCATTTTTCAACTCCCATCAGTGTGAAATCTCAAATCCAGGCTGGTCACCACACCAAATGATATTGGACATGGGCTTGGGGTTGTAACACTCATATTTTCATTATTTATGTGGGGCAGAGTTGGTTGTTTCATAAAAGAGTTTAATCAAGGGGATCATTCCATAGAATTGTATTTTGTAGTTCTCTAGTTGTGAGTTTTGTATTGGGAATTTAGAAAATAATATAAATGTTTTTTGAAACCATTTTTATGTTTTCAGACAATAATGGTTGTACATCAGCATAATTATCCCTTCACTATGATTCATGTAACCTACTTATTGAATTAGAACATATTTTTACTAGATTATAGAATATAAGATATAAAAATCATATAATAATTCGTTATTGTTCCATTTACTTATTAAATAAGATCATTCATATTGGAAATTTTTAGGATTCCTTATCATTAATAACCATCTATAATTCAATGATGGGATTATGATGATGATATTCCTAGTGGTGGGGATTCTGTGTAGGGGCATTAATATGGGGTACCACCTCAGAGTTTTTTTCTATTTGGTCCACCACCAATTGAGAATTATGTTGTTCTAGAATTATCATAATTTTAATGCGAATAGGATGGAAGAACAAAATGAGTTTCATAGGAAGATACCTCCCTGGTTTTTGTGTGAGCCAAACCCTCATGTAGATAAATACTAGATATAGGAACCCATTCAAAATTTTCACCCTATGAGGACACCATTTAATCATATGATGACCCTAGTAGTTAGTTTTCTTTAGGGATATATGTGGTGATGATGAATTAAAGGATTAGACACCCAAAATAGAATGATTATCACTTTTAGAGTGTTTGGGTGGTCCTTTTATTGGTGATTTTTATCCATCCACATAGCTAGTATTGTGTATCTTATATATTCTGCAATTTTAATGTGGTAGCACGTCCCTATTATCATTTTTTAAGAGGTTGAAAATCCTTTTTTGTACGCTCATAATGTTATTCTTGATCCATTTTTTCTATTCACGGATAATCATGTGGTGCATATTCCGGGATATTAGGGTTACAATGATATCAGTTTGAATTCCCACCTATGTTGGATTACATTAGGGATCATTGGTAGTATATAAATTTTGGGTTTGGTGTAAACCCACTTTTGGTGCTCAAAAGACATGATGTAGTACCTAAACATATGATAGTTGGTGTTAGGATCATGGAACTAGGATTCAAATATACTCCAAGAGAACATATTATGATTTAGTTTCTACTACTCTGTTCACTCATTTATGTTATATTCATCCTTGTTAGGGTCAATTTTTAACATATGATGGTTAGGGACATATTGGATGGGACTATCTGACTCATTGGGACACATATAAGGATACATTCAAGGGGTACATTCACGGAGACTCTGACAAGATTATGGATATCCACATGATGGAAGACAAGTAAGAGGATCTATGAGTGTAGGAAGAGGTCGATGATAGTTGAAATTGTTAACACCAACACCCCCTGCAGTCATCTCCATACATGATGATCTAGAAGATGTGGGTGAGGATACCTATAGGCCATAAATTGTTTTGGCCTAGAAGATTGTGGTTTATTCAATGATTGTTATTTTCATTTACATATTGCCATTAGTACTATAATAAAAGCGTGTTACCTATGTTTTTCATGAAATTTATTTTATAAGGAATTTTCAAGGTAATACAATAAGTCACTATATCCTTATATACATGATGTTGGATATGGATTAAAAAGCACAAGAATGATGGATACTTTATCAGCCCAGGAACATTATTGATATGTAATAAAAAACTAGGTGGCTGATTAATTTCCACAAAAAAAGGATATTGGGGAGTTATGGAGGGTGATCCCTTTTTACAACAATGTCTAGGGTTGTCGAATTTACTAGTGGGTCTAAGTATGCACTGCTTTTATTGTATAATATGGAATGTGAATGAATTTTTTTTTGGAAATAAGGGTATTCAATTAAGCTTGTGTATTGATCAAGGTATAAATTGTGTCATAACATACATATTTTTAGTTTTATCATATATTCATGAGAATTTTTCCATGAGTTTTCCCCCCTATTTGAGCCATTTTTTGGCCAATAAGGAATTTTTTCTTGACCCTTATTCTTGGAGGCTTTGTAGAACATGATCAGAGGTCATGTATGCCTTTTTTGTTGTTAAATGACTCTAGAGGATGGAGAGAGTTTCTCACATTTAATATTTTCCATAATGGTATTAAATCTCCATAATGATTCCATCAGTTTATATTGGTTTCCTACAATCCACAATCAATTGTATGTTTCTATTTGTAGGGGTGGTGTTTTTGGATTCTTGAATTATGTTCTCCACTATTTTTGTGATGTGATCCCAATCCTAGTAAGATGTTCTCATATTCATTAGTTTAACACAAATATAACATCATTTTCCCTGTATGGATAATGGAGTAGTTAATTCTATAATTTTTATGACCCATGTAGTGGTGATTTGGTTTAGGGAATCATTTTGAGAGCATATCATATTATATGCCCAGTAAGTGTTTAAATAATTAGATAATTTCACCATGATAATTCCCTAATATTTTATCAATTATATAGATTATGTCATAGATATAATCATTGAATGGTTGTGTAGTTGGAGGCTTGTAGAGGTTGTTAATTATAATAGCTAGTTTTTTCACTATGGAAAATGTGGATTGTTCACCTGGTAGTTGGATAAGATACTTCAAAAGCAATTCCCTCCCTTTTTTATCATTACATGGTTTTATTTTTTGATTTGTACCATCTTGTTCTCGATATAATATTTATATGTGAGAATCTTGAGGATGAATCCTATATATTTATTTAGAGTGTAAATTTTATAATGATATTTCACTGATTAATTTCTAGATTCAAGAGTTCCAAAACACATGCTTTGTCTTCGTAAACATAAGAGTGATAGTGGACATTGAATATGTTGAAGTTGTTCTATCATGATAGCCACACAAGGGAGTTTCCATAATAATAGATGTTTATAGTGAGGTCTTATGGAAACTATTGTTGAGGAATGTAATGGATTATCATACCAATATGTATTTGACCATTGCGAGTGTGGATTTTGTAGAATGTCTCAAATCGATGGTTGTTAACCCTTATCTTTTTTAGCATTTCATGGAGGAATAGTTAGGAGATATTTTCTATGAGGGATAACAAAATACAATATCCACAATAGATGATATTAATGTAATTTTAGAAGGTAATTAGTATGTCATAATTATGATGGTTGAAGATGAAACATTTCATACAACAAGATGAGGTGCTCTGGATTTGGTTTTCCATTAATGTTCAACTCAGTGGAGGGGTGGTTTTGATGAGATCCCTTAGAATTTGGTTCAGTGAACTATGAAGCGATGGGTGGTTGATGATATTATTTCTTAATTTCTCACCTATGATTATGTCACGGCAGAGGATAATAACTTGTTATGACTTCATTTGAAAAGTGAATTTTTGGATCACTTATGGTATACAACTTGACCTCTTGATCATTGTTAGATTGGGTGCTTGGTGTTTCTGCTTACAACTATAATAGAGACATGTGAATGACATATTGTATGATTTAAAAACAGATGAGCTAGAAGTAAGGTGTGGATATTCATTAATTAGGTACATGGTTATCTTTTAGAAATGACCATTTTAGAACCTTTATATGAAATTTTATTTCATTTTTTGGTGTTTTTTTAATGCATGGGTACCTTATGGAATTGTTTTTTTTGTGGGAACCATATTGGGAGCCCATTTTTTCCATTTTGAGTATTATTTATCTTTTATTTATGAAAATAATTTATTGTGGGGAATGTTTAACAACTCACTTGTTTTCCGTATAATACATGTGAATAATTCTAGGAATATATCCAATGGTACACACTACGTCAACATGGAATATCATAACCCATATTTTCATAGTGAGGATATATCAAAAATATTTATTATTTTATATCATACACACATAGTTATTTTGAATATCTGATATGACAACCTATCAGAGATTCCGATTAGAATTCAGAGGCCACATTTTAGTCTTGAATCTAGAATTTTCAGAATCTACAACACAATATCTATAATCCCTTGGACCTCGAATTGACACAACCATGAGAAAAAGTGTTATTTTGGTAAATAAATATTTTTTTAATTATCTAGTATGTGGGTAGAATAACCACTTCTCTCTTTCACATACATGATAGAGGGATATGACAAGTATTATCTGACAGATATATTGAGGATGAAATGAGGAGATGAGGTTCCTCCAGACTCCATTAATGATTATGAATGTCACTGAATCGAGGTGAACCATGTTCTAAGCATCACATTTGGCCTAAAAAAATCAAAATTTCACTGAGAAGATGGTGGATTTAGGATCTTAAATTCATAATCCCTTTTAATCATCTTTTTATTGTTTTAGAGACATATTACGACTTGTAGGTATGTATTTTTTTATGATACTTTCCCACACAGAGTCTAACGGCTGAAAAAGGGAAGTAACTTAGTCCAAAATGATTCATCCTTTGAAGAAACAACAAAAATTGACAAAGGCATAAACAAATATTTGTTTTCACTTTGGTCGCGCAAGTTTAACCAAGTTCATGCATGTGTACGTGCGCGCCGCCTAGTGGTCACACAGGTGACTTGTGCCCCCTCTTCGATTTTCATTCAGGTTCTTCCATGGCCTATAAATACCCCTGGTGGGCCCCCCATTTCTGGACAGAAAAATTAAAAAACTCATATTCGATCTCTGGTCGCCCATGTCTCTTTTAGAAGTCTTCTGAACACCTCTAAGGTAATTTATTACCTAGAATGGAAGGTTTAAATAGAGTAAACAAGGCCTAAGTGTAGAAACTCATCAAAACTTGCACGCCTAAGTGGACATCCCTTAAGGGAAATGTGCACACTTTCACGCCACCTTATCCCTTCACCAAAACATGCACGCCACTCTTTTGGAAGCCTCTAGGGATAATTCTAAGGGCTTTAGCCAAATATATCCCAAGTATTACCCTAAGGGTTGACCGTCGCACAAGTACCCATGTGTCGCACAAGTATACTTTCACAACCAAGAATTGTGTGCTTATGTAGGACTTGCGTACCTCTCTCTTTTTGGGTGCTCCTCTTGCCTATTCACTTGATTTCTTCAAATCCACCTCTCATCTTCTAGATTCAGCCTTCAGAACCATCTTCAAAGACATTTATGGCATGGTTCATTTGTTGGAATATTTATCTGAAATGAATTCAATGGAACATGTCCCAAAACCTACTGATTTACATATCATCATATCACTACGGTGAGAGACTTCATTCATTCAACCTCATCCTTTATAGATGAGAGGTTCCCAAACCCGGGCCTCCTTTTCAGGAGATAGCCCCAGTCATAATTTCTCTAAATTGGGCCTCCTTTTCAAGAGTAACCCCAATCACTAATTCCATTAACTTTGGCCTCCTTATTAGGAATAAGTCATATGTCTCAAGTCTCCTTATCAAATGGGCCTCCTTCTCAGGAGTAAGTCCCAATTTCAAACTCCCAAAAATGGGCATCCTCCTTAGGAGTATGCCCCAAGTCCCCTATCCTGGGCCTCCTTTTCATGAGTAAGCCCCAGTCTTCAAGTTCCCAAATATGGGCATCCTCCTTAAGAGTAATCCCCAAATTATAAATTCTTTTAACATAGTCCTCCTCCGTAAGAATAAGCCCAAATTATAATTTCCCTTAAACCAGAGCTTCCTTATTAGGAATAAATCCCAGTTCTAAATTCCCTTAACCTAGTCCTCCTTATTAAGAGTAAGCCCCAGTCATAATTTCTCTTAACCAATTTTATATTACTTTTGATTTGGGCTTCGTTCTCAGGAATACAACCCAATCATAAGTTCAATCTAATTTGGATATCCTTCTCGGGATTAAGTCCTAAATTAAGTATCCAAATCTCCTTGAAGCACATATACCTTCATGAACCTTTTTTCGGGTTTATTCACTGAAGTAAATCCTAATCTTCATTCATCGTGGTAGTCATACATACATAATCCCCACATAATTTCTTATAATTGAATCTTTCATGGCACAATTGTCTGGTTTTACCAATACCTCTTGTTTCTCACACATATCATTGACTCACGTGAGCTTAGAGTGTAAAAGTAATTATGAAATCTTTCTTTGAGCCATCAAAAATGCATAAACCACATACATCAATACTCGAACTATGTGGGTTCTGATTCCTTTTCCAAAACAAATGATATGTAGGTAGCCCATTTGCGGGTATGATCCCAACTATGAAATAATTCTTGTCCTTCTGAATGACAAATAACTTCAAGTTCCCGGCTGAGTGGATTTAAAACTAGTATGGTTATCCTAATGACCAAGTGATTTCTATATAATGTGTCAAAGGCTACCATTGACCACGATCTCTAACAAACAAAAATGACTCTCTATCGATGCAGAGCCCCTAATAAATATAAAATATTCTCTAAATCTCATACATACTAATCATTGATTGTCAGATCTAAGGGAAATCCCATTTTCAAAGTTGGTAATTTAATAAGGTTTCACAAACATAACGTAAATCTTTAATGAGAGTCCCATAGTAGACAATAATTCCCCTAAAAAGGTGTGATGAGTCTGACCTTACATCCTCTCGACCAATGAAAATTCTTAAGCCACATCAGTTCAAAACTAATGAGCACCTACCATTGGAATGTAGGTCCAAAGGGATATGGAATCATTGGATGTTTTCGGTTCTACGAACAAACCCCTTAGAAACCACATGGAATGTTTGAATCTTAAATCAATGAGCTCTTTCCCAATTATAGAGGAAACAAAAAATGGAGAACCCGATGTGAATCCTTAACCAAGTTAAAATGTTGTTTTACTTATTTGTTAGGACCCTATTAAAACTCTATGAGAGGGCCATCAAAACAATCAATAACATATGTGCTCATCCAATAGATGTATCGGCCGAACTTATCATGATTATTTTTGTTATATGAAACATGCACTCTTTTCCGTGATCTTCTACATTAAAGAAATTACATCTTTTAAGTTCACATCTGTGAATGCCTCTTTTGTGGAAACCTCTTCTGTGAATGCATCTACTGCTACTACTACTTGATCGGTGTCTGCTCTGAGGACTACATCACCTACTCAGCATCTTCAACAATGGGTATAAAATGTTCTGGTTAAGGAATACCATCAAAACGGTACTATTCCGACTCTGGAGGCTGCTAAACAAGCCCTCCAAGTCAATAATTCACCCTCGTCGTCTGGACAGTGAAGAACAACGATCATGAAGAAGGTGGTGCTAACTACCATCTCCAACCATTTCAGGTTGTTATCCTCAGAACGCAACAACCATTCCCTCCCATATTATGAGGAGGATAATGATCAGGTCCCTCACGGCCTTAATTCAAAGAGACATGAGTCCATCCCAAGGGTTCCCATCAACAAGCGCCGCTGGACTCATATGACAGTGTTCCCTCAACATGATGAGGGTGTCGTCTCCAGGCGTTCGGCTCAGGTTCCTCGAACCTGAGCAGGCAAGATGAACCACCAGAGGCGAAAACCGGTTAATAGGGAGCAGGTTCTTATCTCTGACGTTTTTGGAGAAGTCCACTAAACTAACTTGGTGGCATGCAACGAGCAGGCACACACACCCGTCCATTTTAATTCCGTTATCCAGAAAACATGTTTAGCAGAAACACGCCAATACCGCCAGGTAATTCTGGCAGAGTACTATAGATAGGAATATACACATGTTTATAAGTCATCAGTTAGTCATCAGGCTCGTCTGACTACATATGATGAAGCCCGCCAACCCAATGTGTTGACAACTGGTAAACAGGCACATACACCTGCTTACACTCATCAGTCCTGCCAGCAGCCTCGTCTGTCAGTATTGAAGGAATTTCATCAACCACATTCAGTGGAGTGCAATCAGTAGTCACATACAATAGCTAGTATTAATCAAGCCTACCGATAGTCTCATTTGGTATCATTACCTGAAGTCAGTCGGAAAGCTCCAATGAAAAAAAGGAGGCAGACTCAACTCTTTGCGTCCACACATTAGTTCTGTCAGAATTCACTGACAGGAAAAGGAGGACATGAGCAGGAACACACACCTACTCCAAGTATGGAATGGGCGTATATCCCAGTTCTAGAAGCTGAAGTCACCAAGTATATTCTTTCAATGGTGAAATATATGAAGCAAATCCCTACTCATATTCTGGATGCCTGCCTGGATATTATAACAGCTTCAGCAGCATCACTGGGAATGAAATTCAAATCTATCCCTACCAGTGGAGTGACACATCAATAGTTCACTTCGGAACAGACAAACACCTCTTTTCCAGTTCAAGAGGATTGTGGGCGTACTCCCCCATATCATACAAACAACCAAGTCAGGCACATAAACTTTATTTGAGTGGAGATAATAATCTTACATGATCATTTCCCCTGAGAAGGCACATACACATGCTCATAATGACCACTTTCATCAACAAGTAGTTCCTAAAGTAAGTAAGATGGTGTCTAAGAAAAAGACCTGCCCAACAAAGTCATGAAATCAAGGGATAATCTGTAACAAGTCCATGCTCGATGCTGGAGTTCCTGATGCACTCAGACAATTATCTTTTGCAACTCAAGATTCTACTCCCTCAGTTCCCAATAGTGGGATCATTAATTTCGAAGGACTGCATTAGACACTTCCCCATGAAGGCTTGATTCATGACAATTAATTTGATCTCGAAGTTTCGTCTTCAGATTAGAGCCACAAGAACCCTCTGTGTGTCCAGAAGACCAAGCAAAAAAATATTCCATCTTTTGTTGTAACCCACCATGGTGGTCGTCTCCATGATGATGAATTTAGCTGCGAAAGTCCTCTCCGCAGTATTAATTCTCATTTCATGAAAAATTCTCCAATGGACAATGTAGTGATGAGAAAGCCCCCTTATCTTGAAGAAATTGCAAATGAAAACCCAGTAATGTCTGATTCTTTTCCATTAGTTGGTGATATACTTTCCCAATCAGAAGATAGGCCGGGGTGTAGGTCATTCTCCGAACCACCCCTGGGTTGTTCATCTTCTAGTTTGATTAGTGAATTCTCTTCCGATCTTGTTGAATCTGATGAAGAAACAAGGAAGAACCAACTTTTGTCTAAATAGGTATAAGAATATTCAATGAATTATAAAGTGGAAGTAATGAATATGAGAAAAAAACTGGAGAAAGTTGAGGTTCCAGTTATGTTTTGGCCTTTGGATGACTCTCAGTTTGACATTACAGAGATGTTGATGGAAGATGGAATTCATGATATTAATATCAACATATTGAAAACTCATTGTCAGTAGAAAAAGAAAATATTATCATATGATGAATATGAAAATCATGTCATGATAATAGAAGGGTTACAAGGCCAAATTGGTTTGGAATATCTCTCAGTTTCTCGATATCTGAAGGCTAAAAAGCAGTATAGAGCCTTCAATGTTCATGCCTTGGCATAATAAGAAGATTGTGCCAGTAAATTTCCAATTCCCCCATCTAGTATTCATATCAGGGGATGGGGTGTTCATGGAGCACTAAATTTCACTATACTCTCCAGTCAGCAAAGCCCGCCAAAAATGGTTCCATGCAATGTTATTGCCCATGGCCGGCCACATCCAATTGGATTTGTTTGTAATCAAAGGCTCTCTTAAGAACATGCCTCAACTAGTTCCTCTAAAAATAAATCATACAGAGAACATGTTGTTGAATTACTCATACATCAAGAAAAAGAGAATATTGAACATGCTTTTTGTTTGGAGCTTGCACATCATCAAGTGACAGAAGTTTTAGAAATCATCCAATGGTTATTTGAACCGGGTGATAATAGTGGATGCAAGTAGATGCATCCAGCCAATTTCTGGACTATAGTCCACAAGATCAAGAGAGATATAAAGAAAGTATCAGATATAGAAACTCAAGAGCCACCCTATCTTGCCAGACTAAGGACTCTATTAACACATACATCAAAATCAACAAATAGAATTTGAGGGGTTGAGCATAAAGAGAAGGAACATCCCTAGTCCACAGGACTAGGGACAATTTCAAAACCAAAATCTCTCCCTCAGAGAAAGTCAGTTTTCTCTCAATTAGGGAAGAAGCCACAAGGAGAACGAAGAGCCGAATTATCAAGAGATTCCATCCACATTACAGTTTGTCAAGAACTTCCAGGGGGATCAAATCAACAAAATGAAATGTCTTATTAAAGGCATGGAAGAAGACAATATCCCAGAAATTCCCATACAAGGGATGCAATGCGTAATACATCAATCAATGTCATTAATTTTGTTTGTGTTGATCCCCAAGATGAGGCTCACTCATAGGGATCATATGAAGAGGTTCCTGCTCAAGAATTTGTACGCAATGATAGAAATGATGAAGGTGTGCGTACACAAAATCAATGGATTACCCAGAATCTAGGCAATCCTTCAAGTAACCCACTTCCCCCTCTCCGAAATGGATCCATCAAGGGGAAAGGAAAGAGTCAGGTTACATACCCTTCCTCTGGAGAAGTCCAATCACTCTCACTAAAGAAATTATTTTCACAAAAGGAGAAAGAAATGAAGGAATTGAGGAAGTTGATGGAAGAACTACTTCAGGGTAGTCTTCCTCCTAAGCGTGCTGGAGTCAGTCAGTTAAGGAAATTTGTTGCGTATACTGAGATGGATCAAGAATATCCTCCTCTACCAGTACAACCTCATAGGTCTAATCCAACGGGTCATGTGCAACAACAATCGGTGGTGCTACCATCAGTTGCAGTACCAGCCACCACATTTATCCAAAAACCATTCATTTCACCTACTCAGATCCAAGCTCATCCAGATATTTCTCAAAAGTTAATAACTACTATTGAGTCATTAATAGCTCGGTTGGAAGCTATAGAGGGAATGTTTTCTCAAATTCAACCAGAAAAGAGAGCTTACTTTGAATGGGTTGATGCAATTCATCCCCCATCAAATTTTGCGAGTACCACATTCCCAATCATTAATGGATCGAGAGACCCAGAGAAAAACGTAACACATTTTTTTTCTCATTGTGATCCTATGATGGGATCCACTCAGCAATAAATAGTATATAAGCTTAGTTTTTTTGTACAATCATTACAAGGGTCTGCCTTTGTCACGTACACAATCTTTCCATCCTGCTCATTTACTATATCGGAGGATCTCCGCCAACTATTCCATTTTCAATTCAGCTCAACTTTTCCCAAGACAACATTTACTGATCTTACAAACTGTAAGAAAATAGAGAATGAAAGGGTTTCAAATTCCGTTGCTCGCTGGAAGGGATTAACATATTCCCTGAGTTTAGCACTCCCTCAAGAGGAATTGTTGCCAATATGTGTGGAAAATTTGCGTGATGAGTTGTGCACACCGTTGATCCCTATGAAATACACAGGAGGGTTTCGAGACCATACTTCGATCGATCAAATGATTGAATATTCTCTTATGAAGACTAAGGATAATGATCATGTAATTCCATCAGCTCCAGGAAGGAGAATGGGTAAGGAAGATACTGCTACAGTTATTGTTAAAAAAGAAATTGTACCTGATTTCATTTCAAAACCTTCATCTTCCCGAAAGGCTCCGCCTCATGTGCGTCAACAGAAGAGGCTATTTCATCAAGATAATCAAAGAGATAAAAGATGAAAAAAATTTGAGGATATTAAGAGAAAATTTTTCTCTCTCCGAAATGAACAACTTCTTGGTTACATCATTTCAGCTCTGGAAAATAATTTGGTTCAATTGCCAAGGACTAAGAGGCCAAATAAGGAAGGAGATGAAGACCATCCAAACTATTTTCCATTTCATCAGATTTTGGGGCATCCCATTAAGGAGTGTTTTGTCTTCAAGGGCCTCCGTCAAAAATTGGTTGACTTGGGACATGTCAAACTGAAAGGTTCTTTAGCTCAGGTAAAATGTGTTACTCTTATAGATCCAGAGGAAGAAGGCGAGTGGCAAGAAGTCAAGAACAAAAATGCGCAAAAATATAATGATTGGATGGTCAAAAAAATGATCAACTGAACTCATTCCATTTTTAGAATGCAATTGAAGAAACCAATTATGTATTCTGCCGTGAATTCCATATCCAAACCCTCTTCATCCGAGGGAAAATCCTCAAAGGGGCGGCATAATTATAAGAAATAGGAACAATTAGAAGATGATGAAATCGTTTCAAAGCCTATGTTGTAATTGACTATGGAAGATTTTATGCCATCTACTTAGAAGCCGCAAGCACTATCCCACCAAATGGCACAGCCTAAACTGGCTAATCAGGTAGTGTCTTCATCAGACGATGAGTTGACCTATGGTTTTGTTAACATGTTTAACTTAACAGATCCATATTCCAGTCACAGTTTCGATTTTGAGGAGCCTGAATTCCCTGTATCAAATAGAGGAATTAGAGGGAGTTCCAGAGGCTCAGGTTATAGTGGAAGACATGGATCTTTCAGAGGCCACTATTCCAATTCTACCCCTGTTAGAACTGTGTATGCAGCAGAAACTCGTGGAAGAGCCCTTCAACGGGCACAAAACGACCAAAAAATTATTCCACCAATAGCAGACTTAGTCCTAGCATAATTATTCTAGAAAATCAGTTTGAGGTTCCATATTATTCCTCTTAGCATGTAAATAAACCTAATAAGTCTAGCCTTACAATGCCAAGAGTATTACAAACTCATACCCTGATACAAGATGCATCAACTTCCAAAACCTCAACTTCTAAGGAAACCCAGAAACCACATGTTCCTATTGGGAAACACAGACCTTTGGATCAAAAGTATGAATTATTGAAACACATGGCCCAAATAGTGACCAGGTTATCAATTCTGGATTCTTTGAATTTATCAAAGTATCTTCAAGATGCACTCATCAAGGCATTGTCAAGTCCTCCAGAATTTTAAACATAAATTGCTACCGCTGAAGTCTACAATGTAAAGAATAATCCTGCAGAATTCGATGCAGTGATATCTTTCACAGATGAAGATGAAGATTATTTCATGCATGGACATATTACACCTTTGTACATATCTGGAATGTTCAATGGTGTAGATGTCCGAAAATTATTCATTGATAATGGTTCGGGATTCAACCTCTTCCCCATTCGTACACTTCGTCGATTGGGACTCATAGAATATGATTTATCTCCATCTACTTTGATTTTATACGGATATGATAAAAATGAACATAAACCACTGGGCGATATAACACTCAGAACTCAGTTTCGAGATCTTGTATCCAATTCAGATTTCATGGCTGTTGATCAGGACTCAGCCTTCAACATCCTGCTTGGTAGACCCTGGTTACATCATCATGCGGCTATCCTTTTATCATACCATCAATGTCTCAAATATTGTATCAATGGTAAAATTGGGACATTTTATGGTGATAAGTCCACATTCAAGACATATTACTCTCATTACATTGAGGCAGATTTATATCACATAAAGGGAAAGGATAAATCCAAAACAAGGGAGATTACCAAAGTTAATGATCCATATGGTTTGGAAAAGATTCTAGTAAACCCATTCACACATGTGACTACAGATTATGTATTTCCTATTAGTCAAATTGATATGATAGACCCAAATCAATATAATCTTAAAGAAAATTCCATAACGTCAATTACGACAATCAATCTAGACAACATGAGGGAAAGTGGTGATCCACAAAGCAATGATGAAAGATCAAATGAGGATGTCTTCATTTCAGCCACTAAAATCCAGCATGTTTATACTTCACCAATCATGCCAGAAGAAGTTATAAAAATGTTCGATGTGAACGATGATGTCGATTCTCAATCCATTATCTCATTTATATTACCCAAGGAAGTCCTTTCGTCATCAATAGAGTCATAAATGGGAGCCACTTCTTCAAGATGATCAAATTTTATCATCTCTATTGATCATGGAAATTCTACTTCTTCATCTACTATGAAAGTAAAAACAGAAGAAATAACACTTGTTGAAGAAGAAGAGGATGATTTTAGGGATTCTCCTCATGCATTTGAATAGGGTATCTCTATAACCAAGAGTGAACTCAGATAAATTAATCTCAGTACAAAAGAAGATTCCCGCACCACTTTAATTAGTGCAGCCATGTATATTGAAGACCAAGATATGTATATTTCTTTTTTAATGCAAAATCGAGATATATTTTCTTAGAAATGTACATAAATTCTAGGTCTTGACCATGAAGTTTCCACTCATCGTTTTTGGTTTGCAAGAAGAACATCGAGGATTCATACAAGCCACTAGAAGAACACACCAAACCTATGCTTCAAAAACTGAGGTCCAAGAGGATAATCTTATCAAATATAACTTCGTTAGATAAGTTAAATATCCCAAAATGGTTGGATAATATTGTCCCTGTGATAAAGAAGAACATATAAATTAAAGATTTCATTGATTTCAGAGATCTTAATCGGCATTGTCCCGAGGATGACTTTCCAGTTCCGATTACAGAACACTTAATTAATGCAACAGTTGGATATGAAGAACTTTCCTTCAGGGATGGATATTTAGGATATAATCAAATATGAATGGCTCCAGAAGATGAGGAATCTACATATTTTAAATCTCCTCAGGGGGTGTTTTACTATCAGGTAATGCCCTTTGCCATGATGAATGCAGGCAAAACATATCAGCATGCCATGGATCGTATCTTCGATCCCTTTTTAGGGAAGTTTGTTGAATGTTATGTGGACGATTTGGTGGTTAAATCCAAGGAACATTCTAATCACTTGAATTATTTGGAAATCATATTCCACAAACTTCTACAACATTATTTGATGATGAACCCCTTAAAATGTGCTTTTTGGACAACCTTAGAGAAATTTATCAGCATTGTTGTATGCCATCGTGGTATCGAAGTCGATCCTGAGAAGACAAATTCAATCCTTGGTATGTCACCTGCCACGACCCATCCTTAGGGCATGTGCCGTGACAACCCCAAGCATGCCTTCCATAGGCCAGGGGCTGGAGACTAGCACCAAAGGCGTAAATCCCGATGACTGGGAAGGAATTGCCTTTATAAAAGTAAACAAAACACCACAGAGTACAAGTGGAAGTAAAACACTATGTACAAAGAGAAGTGATGAAAAGTAAATGGGCTAGAATACAAACCCAACTGAAAGTACAGCTACAACTGAAAAAAAAGTACAACAGAAAAAGACAACAACTGGAAGAACGGAAGTGGCTCCTGGGTCATCCTCCTCGGGTCCTACCTGAAGGGTAGGTACAGATGGTGCAGATCCGGGATCATCCACCATGGGTCCTACCTGAAGGGTAGGTACAGATAGCCTCTACAACTCTCTCGCCCGTCAACCTCCTCCGAGTGTCGTGTCGCCGTGAAGTCCACCTCTGAATAGAGACTCGTCTTGTATTCCAACTCCGGGTACCATCTAGTCCTCGAACAATCGGCCTTTGTCAGCACTGTCTGTTGTCTAAAACCAACACAACGAGGTGCAGGCATATCCCGTACAGGGGTGAGTATAACGATACTCAGTAGGGACCCCGAGACCCTCAAGGTTTCACTAAAACCAACAAGGATAACCACCAAGAAGATATCAACAGATAACCTCTACTTCGGTATATGCCCATATATATACCTAAGTTATCAGGTAACCCATCCCAATCATGATAAAACAAAAAGATTATGAAATCAATGGATAACCACTACCAAGGTATATTCCCAAACATATACCTAAGTTATCAAGTGACCCATCTCAATCAAGAGGTAAACAGAAAGATCATAGACTCAGCTCAAACTAGGATTTTCATTATCGAAACCGTAACTGCTGAAGAGCCTCGTCTCTCGAGTGTACAGTGCTCCTGTCACGACTCTGAGGTACTGCTCACTAACGTAAGACTACTGAGGTACTCCTCTTGTTGTGTACTGTGGGACTACAGGTACAACCAAGCACTTCCCACAATGGGTCTATCTCTACAACCAAGCGCTCCACCACTTAGCCCCAAGAGGTACTCCTTATGTTGAGTACCGTGGGTCTGCCGCTACAACCAAGAGCTCCACTACCGTGGGTCTGCCGCTACAACCAAGCACTCCCCACTAGGCTATCCAAAACACACCGAGTCGATCGGTCAAGCTGTCGTCAGGTCTCAGCCGGCAATACGGTCTCTGTACTCCGCACGCTCGTCTCCGGGAGGGTCCGCTCCACGAGCTACTGGTTGATACTCCAAGTATCACAAATTCCCTCTAAGAAGTATCTCAAAGGACCGGCTTGTCATAGGGGTCTCAACGCAACAGACGACGCGTCAATCGGACGCCCGGTCTGTGAGTTACTATCTTTTATGTCCTAGGGGCCTGGTTGGTTTCATGTGTGAACCAACCCGGCCGTATCACAACTGTACACTGAACTCTCATAGGGTACACTCATAGGGACCATTTCTCCACATGATCACCAATGCCGCTGATGGGTCGTCAAACGGACATCCGGTCTGAAAGTTATCAGCTTTTCCGTTCCAGGGGCCCGGTTGGTTTTGTGAGCGAACCAACCCGACCGCACTCCGACGATATCCAAACCTAGAGTGGAGTAAGCCAAAAGTTTCATCTCATCAATAGGAATTCAACGAGACAGAGGGTGCGTCAATCGGACGCCCGGTCTGTGAGCTATTGGCTTTTTCGTTCTAGGGGCCAGGTTGGTTTTGTGAGCGAACCAACCCAAAAGCACTCTGACGACATCCAATCATTGAGTAGAGTAAGTCAAAAGTTCCGTCCCAACAAGAGGAATCCAGCAAAGTCGGTCGCACGTCAATCGTACGTCCGGAGATCAAGATATAAGCGTTTCCGCTCTGAGGGCCTGGTTCGTTTCGTATCCGAACCAACCTGGTTGTACTCAAAGTTCTCGAAAACCTTTAATGTAATATACCGAAATGACCATATTGATCCAAGGATCGCTATGCAACTGATGGTGTGTCGATCGGATGTCTGTACCCCATGATATGGGCGAATGACCGGAAAAGGTCCGAAAGCGGGGGGTCTGGGCCGGGACCGACCCGGCCCAACCCCCCTGGGTCGGCCCGAACCAGGTCCGGGTCCAACAGGGATGGGCACGACCCCGCCCGTCCTGGGCGCGGCCCAGCCTGGCGGTCCAGCCGGGCGGCTCAGCCTGGTGCGCTGGCCGAGCGGCCGCGCAAGGGGGGACCGCCCCCTGGACGAAATCGCAGCCCCCCCACGCGGGGGCCGCTCCCTGTCAACGGACACGGTGTGATGTCGTGTCCTGCTGGTCCCGCGCAGCCGCGGGACCAGCCCCCACTTCCACGGCTTCAGCAGCGGCGCCCCCGCCTCTTGGTGGCTGGCCGGTGCCAGCCGCCACCTCTAGCCGCTGGCGCCGCCGTGCTGGCGTAGCATGCTGGCGAAGTCTTTCACGGACCACCGGAGTTGCTCCGGTGGTCCGAATTCAATTCCGTCTGCTCTAGTGGACCTCCCGAGAGCCGAAGATCACTGAAAATGATTCAAAACGCCATAGCAGCCCACCTCATCATCGTTCGTCGATCCTCACTTCGACAAAAAAATGCAGGGTCTTCGAATCGCCTTCGCGGCCCTGACTCCGCCCGCGGTTTCGTTCGGCCTTAACGGTGCAGGGCGACGGCGTCGCTCTTCTTCGCCACGTTCATTCTTGTTTCCGCGCGGTGCAACGGCACCACACTGCCTTTCACATGCCACAACAAATTCAAACAAACAAGGGGGGAGGAGGGTCGGTCGTGTTCGTGCGGTCCGACCTCCTCCTATTAGTATGATAGCAGGTGACCCAAATGAAACCAAGAAAGGCGACAGATGAGACCACGATCAACAATAAAATTAACCCCCACAACTTTCTGCAACAAATTATTCCCAACCCACAAGGAAAATTTTTTCGGATCAACTAGATAATAAGTTGATCTGTATTCTTTGTTTTTCATTAGAATGAAAGAATCAAGGGAATAAAATTGTTCTCAATAATAATAATTCCCTACCTCAAGCGTTGTCGTCGAACGAGAGTTCGTCGCGGAATCAACCATCTCGGAAGAAGTGGATCATCGTGGAAGAAAGCGCCATCGAGGGAACGTTGTTGGCATCGCGGTATACAGCGTCCCGTAGTCGATCTCTGAGGATTCAGCATTCCTGTCGACCTTCTTCGGAGGTCGGTGTTCTTCGCGTTCTTCGTCAAAGAAGAAGAACTTCAAGCCCTTTAACCTCTCTCCCAAAATCCTCTCAATGCAACAAGACCAACTAAATAAAAAAAGTCATGTCTTATTTTATTTACACACAACCAATGTTTGAAACTCAAAAAGAAAATAAATGATAAATTAATTGAGGGGTTTAAAACCGCCCAATTAATAGAGGTGTTTATTAAAAACTTGAAATTCAAGAGTTGACTTCGTCAAATAGGGGGTGCGGGTACGTTACTTAAGAAGAAAAGAAATGGTGGGGATCATGTGGGCCCCACCCCACCTTAATCCTCTCAAAGGTAGATATCAACAAGTGGGTCCCACCGCTAACCCCCTTACATAGGTTATAACAGCAAGAGAGAGGAAAAAGTGTTGTGACACAACACTTAATCCACTTAATAAGAAAAGAAAACAAAATTGTAAAACAATTATATTATTATACCTCACTTTATTTAAACAACACATCTCGAGAAAACACAACTCTAGAATGGGGTCTTCTTAAGAAATTACTGGTCCTGCGAGTTCATCGGTGCCCTCAGAATTCGATTCCGAGCACTGGTTCAAAAGTTATAAAAAACTCGCTTGTTCGTTCATTGAACGTACCCGAGCTAAACTTCGGAAATTGATTCCGGGCACACCGGGCCTCGAAATCAGGCACCGTCAGAAACTGCATTCTTGTAAAATTCCAAAGAAAATTAAGAAAAAATCTTCCTTGAAATTTTTGGGTCTTTACATTAATACCACCTCAGGGCTTTACATCCGCGTAAAGCTTTAGCGCAAACTTGGGTTACAAAAACGGTACTGAGCATGCATCTGAGCCTTCCGCTCCCTTATGCTTACCTAGAGGTTCATATACTTCTAGTAAAAGCCCACCCATGGAATCGACCTCCCTCATAGGATCTGCTCCTATTGATCCTCGATTCCCCACTGGAACATCCGTGAAAGTCACCCCATCGCCATCGTCTAGCTCCTCATGGTCGATGATGTGTGAAGGTTCATGCATGTATCTCCTCAGTTGAGATATGTGGAAATCTTCATGCACTAGGTGCAACTGAGGTGGATGGGTCAAGAGGAAAACCACCACGCCTACCCGGCTGAGGACCTATGAAGGCCCGCTGGACCTCGGAGATAACTTGCCTCCTTGCCTACATCTCCATAAACCTCGTCGAGGTGAGACCCGTATAAGGGCATGATCGTCATCCTCGAACTATAGAGGTTTCCAATTCCTGTTAGAACTGAAACTTAAAACGACTGCTGCCACGAGGGTAAGGTTGATCGACTCAAGAGTGATCAGTCACACCCTTCTGTGCATGAGTTTATCCTGTGCTTCCTGGGGTTTCCTTTACGCTGACCAAGGAAAACCCGTCCCGACGTCGTAGTTAAACAAAAAACTTATTACCCAATACCGTCAATTTGTGTATGAACTTTGATTGCCCAGTCCATACTCAAACCAAGGTCGTAAGGCCTTGACGCTGCCACCAAGAGATTCCAACTGAAACTCTCGTCTCGAGGGTCTGACCACACCGTCGGCGTATGTGTGATTATCGAGTCTTCTCCCAAGGTATATCCAGACGTGAGGGTCTAGCCTATGGCTTACCGGAAACTCTAGGTCTGGGACGAGATTTGTGAAAGCAAGGAATGATTCATATCGACGTCTGTTACTACAGTAGCTAGTAGTAGACACAGACTGTCCCTTGAATCATTTTTAGAGCCATTGGGTCACACTCCTTGACTGCATATAGCCACACTCTTCCTCCTCCCTCTAGCTCCCTGAGCCTGGCGGGGAAAACTTTGGCGGGTGGTTGTAGCATGTTAAGATGTACACAACCTCGTGCTTCTATCCTAGCCTTGCCTCCACATCTGCTGCTTCGCAGACTCATCTCTCCTTAAAGCATCCTCTTCGTGAAACATTTAACATGCTCGAGTCTCTAAGAATGGCACCGGTTTCCTGTTTCTTACTGCACTGTGCAGTCTTCATCTGCTCCAGGATGATCTGCACCTTCTTTTCCTATGATCGGAAAGAGCTAGTAAAATTTATCCTTTTCCAAAAAGAGAACCTTGGTCTTAACCCCTAGATGAACCACGCCCATTGCCTAATACATTCAATCCTAACATGAATGATGCATTCATGGCATGGATGACATCGTAAGGCCTCGATGTAACTACCAAGAGATCCAACTATCACTCTCGCCTCCAAGGTTCCAGTCACACTGTCGGCATCAGTGTGAGGTCACTAGGTCTCCTCCAGTATAAATCGCAAAAGTGAGGGTCAAGCCAATAGTTTTATCTGGGACCTCTCAGTATCAACCAAACAAATGGACATGAAAGAAAACATCACAATGATAAGTGTATTTTTATTATTGAAGCTCATACTAAAAAGACACGAATACAACAGAAATATGGAACTAGAAGTACAAGGGACGTATCCAATAGTTCCACTTTTGTCCACCTACTCCCAGAGCTCTACTGCCTTGTCCACTTCTCGGCTGTTGCTCAAGCACCTGCTGCTGCTTCTGCCTCAGTGGCTCCTCTAATGCATGCGGTTCGACTCTGTGGGGGGTCAGACAGTCACGTGCCAGGTGACCCTTACTGTCACATTCATAACACTTCCTTCTCCACGTACGGCTGGCTCTAGTCCACTTGGACCTCTGCATCATCTTTCTACTACCCACAGATGACTCGGCTACTGATAAAAAATTCTGTGGAAAAGGCAGAAGCTTCTGTACACGCTCGGGGTGTAGATCTACTGGCACATAATCCACCCTGAAGAAGGTCTCGAAGTCTTCCCATGTGAAGGTCATCCCGTCGCAAAACTGGAATAAGTGGATCCACCACCTGCCTGCTGCTGCCTGAAGAAGGCTGGAAGAAAAGATCACCATGAAGTCTGCTGGCATCCCCACTAGCCTGAAAACTCTCACCACAGCCTCTAGCCAATCCTCAGCCGCCTGCGGGTCCGTCTCTCCCCGGAACCTGGGTGGCCTCTGGCGCTGGAACTCGTGCAATGCGCTCATGTGGCGTGCATCGCCTACTGCTGGGGCTGGTGGAATCGGTGGCCCAACGTATGGTAGTACCACTGGTGCCTCCGCTGGTGCCTCAACTGCAAGAGGGCCCTATACCGAAGCCTCGTCACTCGGTAGACTGTCAGTATGCACATCCCTCTGGGCTCTAGCTGTTCGTCCGCGAAGAGGCGTCCTGAAAGAAACATGTGTGACATAGTCAAATAATTTATACCTGGTGAGCTGACCTTGTTTGAGATGACTTTTTAAAACTTATGGAAACACACACGCAGTCAGTGTTTTTGTGCACAAAGTCAGAAATCAGTTGTCAGGGTCCTGGTGTATGGATACGTCGGTCGCCCGCACCAACACTAGACTCCCTGAACTGAAAACCACACTCGGTACTCTTAAAATTATTGCTTCACAAAAATAAAATATCATAGCTATAAGTTCTGTGGTAGAACCAACCCCCACTGATATCAATTTGTCACGACCCGTCCTCGGGGCCCGTGCCGTGACAACCCCAAGCCCGCCTTCCATAGCCCAGGGGCTGGAAACTAGCACCAAAGGCATAAATCCCGATGACTGGGAAGGCATTGCCTTTATAAAAGTAAACAAAATACCATAGAGTACAAGCGAAAGTTAAACACTAAGTACAAAGAGATGTGCTGAAAAGTAAATGGGCTAGAATACAAACCCAACTGAAAGTACAACTACAAATGAACAAATGTACAACAGAAAAAGTCAAAAACTGGAAGAACGGAAGCAGCTCCTGGGTCGTCCTCCTCAGGTCCTACCAGAAGGGTAGGTACAGATGGCGCAGCTCCTGGATTGTCCACCACGTATCCTACCTGAAGGGTAGGTACATATATCCTCCACAATGCTCTCTCTCTTCATCCTCCTCCGAGTGTCGTCTCGCCGTGAAGTCCACCTCCAGATACTAACTCGTCGTGTAGTCCAACTCCGGGTACCGTCGAGTCCTCGAACACTCAGCCTCCGTCAGCATTGTCCATCGTCTGCAACCAACACAACGAGTTGCGGGCATAGCCCGTGTAGGGGTGAGTATAACGATACTCAGTAGGGACTCCGAGACCCTCAAGGTCTCACTAAAACCAACAAGGATAACCACCAAGAAGATCTCAACAGATAACCTCTACATAGGTATATTCCCATACATATAACATTGTTATCAAGTAACCCATCTCAATCATGATGAAACAAAATGATTATGAAATCAAAGGATAACCACTAACCAGGTATATGCCCAAAAATATACCTAAGTTTTCAAGTGACCCATCTCAATCATGAGGTAAACACAAAGCTCATAGACTCAGCTCAAACCAGGATTTTCATTATTGAAACTGTAACTGCTAAAGAGCCCCGTCTCTGGAGTGTACAGTGCTCCTGTCACGACTCTGAGGTACTTCTCACTAACCTAAGACTGCTGAGGTACTCCTCCTGTTGAGTACTATGGGCCTGCTTCTACAACCAAGAGCTTCCCACCATGGGTCTGTCGCTACAAACAAGCGCTCTCCCTCATAGCCCCCAAAGGTACTCCTTCTGTTGAGTACCGCGGGTTTGCCGCTACAACCAAGCGCTCCTCTGCTGTGGGTCTGCCGCTACAACCAAGCGCTCCCCACTAGGCTATCTGATACACACCGAGTTGATCGTTCAAGCAGTCATCAGGTCTCAGCCTGCTATGCGGTCTCCGTACTCCGCACGCTCATCTCCAGGAGGGTCCTCTCCATGAGCTACTGGTCGATACTCCATGTATAACAAAGTCCCTCGAAGAAGTATCTCAAAGGACAGCCTCGTCATAGGGGTCTCAACGCAATAGACGGCGCATCAATCAGACGCCCGGTCTGTGAGTTACTAGCTTTTTCGTCCCAGGGGCCCGGTTGGTTTTGTGTGCGAACCATCTTGGCCATGTAACAATTGTACCCTGAACTCTAATTGGGTACACTCATAGGACCATTTCTCCACATGATCACCAACGCCGCTAACGGTTCATCAAACGGACGTCCGGTCTGAAAGTTATCAGCTTTTCCGTTCCAGGGGCCCGATTGGTTTTGTGAGCGAACCAACCCAACCGCACTCCGATGGCATCCAAACCTCGAGCGGAGTAAGCCAAAAGTCTCGTATCATCAATAGGAATTCAACTAGATAGACGGCGAGTCAATCGGACGCCCAATCTGTGATATATTGGATTTTTCGTTCCAGGGGCCCGGTTGGATTCGCGAGTGAACCAACCCGAACGCACTCCGACGACATCCAAACATCGAGCGGAGTAAGCCAAAAGTTCCATCTCAACAAGAGGAATCCAACAAAGTTGACATCACGTCAATCAGACGTCCGGAGCTCAAGATATAAGTGTTTCTGCTCCGAGGGCCCGGTTGGTTTCGTATCCGAACCAACCCGGTCGTACTCAAAGTTCTCTGAAACCTTGAATGTAATATACCGAAACTACCGTATCAATCCAAGGATCGATACACAACTGGTGGTGCATCGATCAGAGGTTCGTACCCCACGATATGGGCGAAAGACCGAAAAAGGTCCGAAAGCGGGGGGTCTGGGCCCGGACCGACCCGAACCGGGTCCGGGTCTGACCCCGCTGGGCGTGAACCGGCCCGGCCTGGTGGTCCGGCCAGGCGGATCGGCCCGACACGCTGGCCGAGCAGCCGCGCAAGGGGGGACCACCCCTAGACAAAACTGCGGCCCCTCGCGGGGGGGCCGCTCCCTGTCAACAGACGTGGCGTGATGCTGCGTCCTGCTGGTCCCGCGCGGCCACGGGACCAGCCGCCCGCCGCCGCGGCTTCAGCCGAGGTGGCCCCTTCCTGGCAGCGCGCCAGTGCCCCTGGCTCCTGTTGGCCGACCGGTGTCAGCCGCCGCCTCCGGCCGCCGGCGCCGCCGTGCAGGCGTGGCGCACCGGCGGAGTCTTCTGCGGACCACCGGAGTTGCTCTGGTGGTCCGATTTCAATTCCTTCTGCGCCAGTGGTCCTCCCGGGAGCTAAAGATCACTGCAAAGGATTCAAAACACCATAGCGGCCTGCCTCATAATCGTCTTTCGATCCGCACATCGACAACAAAATGCGGGGTCTTTGAATCACCTCCTCGGCCCCGAATCCGCCTGCGGTTTTGTTCGGCCTTAACGGCGTAGCGCGACGGCGCCGCGCTTCTTCTCCGCGTTGTATCTCGTTTTTGTGTGGTGTAATGGCACCGTTCTGCCTTTCACATGCCGCAACAAATTCAAAAAATACAAGGGGGGGGAGGAGGGTCGGCTATGTTCGTGTGGTCCGACCTCCTCCCATTAGTATGATAACAAGCGGCCCAAATGAAACCAAGAAAGGCGACAGATGAGATCACGATAAACAATAATATAATCCCCCACAACGTTAAGCAACAAATTATTCCCAACCCACAATGAAAAAAGTTCGCAGATCAACTAGATAATAAGTTGATCCGTGTTCTTTGTTTTTCTTTAGAATGAATGAATCAAGGGAATAAAATCTTTCTCAAAAATAATAATTCCCTACCTCAAGCGTTGTCGTCGAACGAGAGTTCGTCGCGGAATCAACCATCGAGGAAGAAGAGAATCGTCGTGGAAGAATACGTCACGGAGGGAACATCGTTGGCGTCGCAGTATACGGCATCACGTAGTTGATATCCTAGGATTCAGCGTTCTTTTCGACCTTCGTCAGAGTTGGGAGTTCTTCACTTTCTTCGTCGAAGAAGAAGAATTTCAAGCCCTTTAACCTCTCTCCCAGAATCCTCTCAACGTAAGAAGACAAACTAAATAAAAAAAGTGGTGTCATATTTTATTTACACACAACCAACGTTTGAAACTCAAAAAGAAAAGAAACGATCAATTAATTGAGAGGGTTTAAAACCACCCAATTAATAGAGGCGTTTATTAAAAAGTTGAAATGCAAGAGTTTACGTTGTTTAATAGGGGGTGCGGGTGCGTTACCTAATAAGAAAAGAAATGGTGGGGCTCGTGTGGGACCCACCACACCTTAATCCTCTCAAAGGTAGATATCAAAAAGTGGGTCCAACCCATAACTCCCTTACATAGGATATAACCACAAGAGAGAGGAAAAAGTGTTTTGACACCACACTTAATCCACTAAACAATAAAAGAAAATATAATTGTAAAACAATTATATTATTATCCCTCACTTTATTTAAACAACTCAACCTGAGAAAATGAAATTCCAGAAAGGGGTCTTCTTAAGCAATAACTAGTGTTGTGAGTTCATCGGTGCCCTCAGAATTCGATTCCGAGCACTGGTTCAAAAGTTATAAAAAACCGGCTAGTTCATTCACTGAACGTACCCGAGCTAAACTTCGGAAATTGATTCCGGGCACACCGGGCCTCGGAATCAGGCGCCATCAGAAACTAAGATCTTGAAAAATTCAAAAGAAAATTAAGAAAAAAATTTCCTTGAAATTTCTGTGTCTTTTCATCACCTCCTTGAAATTTTAAGGAATTGAAAGGACATCAAGGACACTTAGCTTATATTCAGTGTTTCATCACAAATTTGGCAGGAAATAGTTTTCCCATAACCAAATTTATGAAGAAGGTAGTTACTTACAAGTGGACTAAATAATATCATGAAGCATTAGATATTCTCAAGAAGTATCTCCTTAGTCCATTGGTCATAATGACACCTGATGAAGGAAGACCACTTATCCACTATGTGAAAGCTTTAGAGTGATCATTGGGTGCCTTTCTTACTCAGAAGAATGATGCTAGGAATAAAAAAAGCCTTTACTATCTTAGTCAGACTATGATTGAAGCAGAATCCCGATATTCAAATATTGAGATGTGCTGACTAGCATTAATATTTGTAGTTCAAAAGTTGAGAAACTACATGCAACATCACAAGGTCCAATTGGTATCTCTTAATAACCAACTCAAATTCATCCTTAGTCGTCCAAAGCTTATAGGGCGTCTGGAAAGATGGGCAATTATTTTGAAGCAATTTGATATTTTGTATGTGTCTCAAAGGGGAGTTAAGGGCCAAGCTCTGGCTAATTTCCTTACTGAACATCCTTCAATATAAGATAAATCCTCAGATATTGAACTTCCTAATGAGGAATTCCTTTCTATTCATGGTAGTCTTAAAACATGGGAAATGTACTTTGATGGTGCTTCCAGAAGTCCAACAGGGAGGAAAATGGAAAATCCTAAATTCAACAATGTTGGGTCATGAAATGTGCTCATTTCTCCTGAAAAGGCATTGTTACCCAATTCCTTATCATTGTTGGGAGGCGGTACAAATAATGAAGTGGAATACCAAGATCGCATTGCAGTCTTCGAGTTGGAACTTCAAGAACAAGTGAATCACATAAAGGTGAGAAGGTTATTCAGACCTGGTAATCAAATAAGTTAATGGAGATTATGCAATCAGAAAGGAAGAACTAATCCATTTGTATTATTACGTTAGTGAATTAATGGAGGGATTTCCTATGGAACCAACATTTTCTTATGTCCTATGATCACAAAATGCCCAACCTAATGCACTGGCTAATATAGTTACAGCTCTGGCAGATCCAAATCGGGATGATACAATCAATAGTATTGCCCACCATTATACAATTTCACCTTATGTTCAAACCAGAACATCAGAAATCAATAAAATTAGTCCCATTCCTGATCCATATGGTCATACAACAGTATGGATGATACCTTTCATGGAATACCTTTAAAATGTAAAACTTCATCCTGATAGTGCTGGGAAAGAACAAATCTGACGACGTGTGGTCAATTTTACTCTTTATGATAGCCCATATCACTTAGAGAAAATTCTCTACAAAATAGGTTTTGATGGAATTATCCTCATATGAATTTATTGTGAAGAAACAATGTCTTTCATGAATGATGTTTATACAGGAGTCTATGGTGCCCATCTGTATGGACATAGACTACCTGATCAAGTTCAAAGGCTTGGGTACATTTGTCCTTCAATGATACAAGATTGTGTTTATTTCACAAAGAAGTGTCATTCTTGCCATGTGCATGCCACCGTCATTCATCAACCCCCAGAGTTGCTTCAAACAACTAAATAATAATGGCCATTTTCCAAATGGGGAATGGATGTAGTGTGACCTTATCATGTGGCTACATCCATGAAGTTTAAGTACATTCTTACTGCTACTGACTTCTTTTCCAAATGGGCAGAGGAAATACCCCTCAAAGTAGTCAGTTATAAAAGCATTGTTAGCTTCATCAAGTCTATCATCATTACCATATTTGGCGTCCCTCATATCATATTGACGGACAATGGAACCAACTTCTGTTCATCTGAGGTGAGGAAGTTGTTTCTAGAATACAACATTAAATCCAATCACTCCTCTTGGTATATTGCAGCATCCAATGGCCAGATAAAATCCTTCAATAAGACTCTTTAAAATATACTGCAAAAGATGGTGGATAAAGATAAGAAATCATGGCCTGATAATCTATTTCATGCTTTATGGGCTTATCGAACCACCACTTGCACTGTAATGCGGTCAACTCCATATTCATTGGTATATGGAAAAGAAGCAGTCTTTCCCATTAAGGTTCACTTACCCTCACTAAGCGTAGCCATTTGTGATTAGTTATCTACGGATGAATAGTCTCAAAAGTGATTGGATGAATTGGAATGTCTAGACGAGAAATGATTGTGAACCTCGCACCACTTGGAAATCTATCTGAATCAAATAGTACGAGCTTTCAACAAAAAAGTTTGTCTTTGTTCATTCGTTCAAGGAGAATTGGTACTGGTTCTCAGAACTCCAATGATAATAGGAGAGAAACCTACCAAGGTAGAGCCAAAATGGGAAGGAATTTATTCAATACATAAGGTCGACTCCAATGGAGCATATTCTTTAATCTCAATTGATGAAAAACTCCTCACTACTCCAACCAAGGATAGATTTCTGATGAATCATTTTGTGCAACACCAATACTTTATCATCAAGCAAGAATTTAAACTGCAACATCGACAGTCCAAGCATATGACCTTAAACTATTTTCACCCATTTTATCCAACATGACGTTAAACTGTGACGTCCTAGCTACATGATTCTAAAAAATATAGAAGTCCCTTACATCCATCAAGACATTAAACTTTGAAAAAAATTCCATAATACATCCATCATGACGTTAAACTGTGTCCTATTTTGTCCTTACTACATGACATTAAACTTCACAGCCCCCCATTCGTCCAACATGACATTAAACTGTATTATCCCCATCGTCTTAGGTAAAGGATGTTAAACTGTACTGCTCATTCATCCTATCTACATGACGCTAAATTGTAAAGAAGTCCCTTATGTCCATCAAGACATTAAACTGTGAAAAAAATCCCTAATACGTCCAACATGACGTTAAACTGTGTCCTCTTTTGTCCTTACTGCAGGACATTAAACTGCATAGTCCCCCTTTCATCCAACATGACAGTAAACTGTATTGTCCCCATCGTCTTAGCTACAGGATGCTAAACTGTACAACTCATTATTCCTACATGACGTAAAACTGAACAAAGTCCCTTAATACATCCTACATGATGTTAAACTGTTTTTTTCGGCTACATGACAGTAAATTGTGCAACACCAATAGTCCTCACTGCAAGACATTAAATTGCATAGTCCCTTCATACGTCCTACATGATGTTAAACTGTGCATCATTAAGGTAGTTTCTACCTCCAATTTCTCACACCGAGTATGACTCACGTGAGCTTATATTAAACTCCAACCATAACACTCTCTTTGGGCCGATAACCATGTGTAAGTCCCAACACCATTTTTAGGTCGTTGTTCTCAAAAAACAACTTGATTACTAATTTATTCTTTAATTTATCTACACAGAAATTCATCCTTGCCTTTTAGGCTGGGTACGTAGGAAAACGTCTGAGTTTAAATCCCAAAACCAATCACTTCACATCAGATCACCTCCATCTCATACGATGTTGACTCGTGAAGCCAACCCATAATCAATCTCCTCACGTTGGTTCACCGTTTTCCATGCCATGTGATGTTAAACTGTACAACACTTTTTTCCTGTATGACAATAAACAAAAGTATTCATTGATACCCTCACCTGAGAGGAAAATCATTATTTAAATTGATCTCCAATCATGTTATATTATAAAGACTACGTGCATACATGGCAATGCCTGAAACTTTTATCTTGGGGAAAACCATTATTGCACTAATGTCCCCTTCACGCTTCACTTGTACAAACCAAATCTGTACAGAGGGTATTTCATGAACTATGTGTGGCTTGACTTTCATCCTTATGGGATACATAGGAACGTTCAAGCATCCCTCAAATCCATACCTAGGTATTTGGGCCTAACCCCAAATTTTACTTTCAGTCCCCTGGATGAAATGTCCCTGTGAAAACACACACTGTGTATTCATTATTATGGTCCGAGTTATATGAACCTAAACAAAGATTTACCATACTTTCGTCCCACATGATGTCAAACTGTATTTCAAGAACTACGTGTGGCTTGATTCCTATCCTTATGGGATACGTAGGAATGTTCTATAATCACTCGAATCCAGCCCCAAGTCATTGGGCCTAACCCCAAATTTTACTTTCAGTCCCCTGGCTAAAAAGTCCCTGTTAAAACATAGACTGTGTAATAATTATTATGGTCTGAGTTCTATGACCTGAAACAAAGATTTCCCATACTTTAGTCCCACATGACGTTAAACTATATTTCAAGAACTACTTAGAGCTTGATTCCCATCCTTATGGGATACATAGTGGAGTCCAACATCTCAATTCAGGACCCAACAAAAACATGATTATGGTTAGCATTGATCTATGTATCTCTTTCATACATTGGACAATACCCATTTTCCTGTGTCATACTCCTAACCATAAATACTTCCAGATCTCCATAACCCTTTTCTTGACTTCTGGTCAAAAATTGACCAATTTTTTAGAGTTCTTTTGACTGACTATGTCGCACGTTCCCCTAGGCGGCCTTGCATAAACAGTATACATAACAGACATTTCATCCAAAAGATACTATTATTTAATTATGAATCCAATGCCCTTAGGTGGCCCTGCATAATCCAACCCCCTAAAGGGATTTTTAAATAATGGTATCTTCATTCTAGGGAAGATAACCTATTTTTTCCTTATTTGTCTTAACAACAATATGTAGGGATCCGCAAAAAATAGTAATCCTTAAAAAATTTCCCCCATACACTTTTTCATGATCTGAAAATATTCAAGTCTATGGTTTATATTTCCCTTCCCTACATTTGAGACAGACCTTCGTAAGAGTGACATTCATCCAGTTCTTAGACAATCCTGATTGAAAATAAATTCACCATATTCAAGTACCTCTTTCCATACAATAAAATATATGCTTTGGAAAATTTGAATCTCCATAAACATTAACTAGATTTCTAGCCATAGAAAATTAAATTACTAAGAGTTATTTTTCCTGACTATGTAGCATGTGACCTTAGGCGGCCTTGAATAAGTAGTCTACAAAACGGACCTGTCAGCCAAAAGATACTATTATTTTACTATACAGCAAATGCCCCAAGGTGGTCATGCATAATTCAACCCCCTAACGGGTTTGTTAAATAATGGTAACATCATTCTTGGGAACTAATTATTATAATTCCTTTTAGCCCTTTTTCATATCATTCCTCATATTCAAAATTTCATATGTAATCGTTTACATTGTTCCCCATACTTGAACATAGTAATATAGTTTTAGATAAGTTATCAAGGAAATGAGTCAATTCCAATCCATTTGGTCCAATCTATTTCAACCATCAGCATTAGCCTTTTTATGTCCAATGTGCATTAATTTATACTACTCACAAAAGACAAGGGAAATCTGAACAAAAGTCATGTTTCAGCTCACTAAACATACATATTGTATGATTTTAGGTAATATTGAGCAATGAAAAGATTCAATTTTTGTAGGGTTATTTATAATAATATTATCAAAAATAAAACTATGCTTACTAGGCCCCTTGGATTAGGTAAAATTTAAATCATGTTGCAAAACAAGGCACGAAAAAATGATCAAAGATGAATGTTTTTTTCATTTTATACACAAGAGTTAGAGGGACATATATAGATTGGAGTCTCTTCTCTTTTCCAAGAACTACAAAAGGCTGTCAACATAAATCTTCATTTGATTTACAGTATCCTGAGCTTCATCAGCAGCCACTTGAAGCTCATGCACTCGACCAGCTTCACTCGTTTCATCTTGATTGAGTGATTTATTAGCATCTACAATGGATTTCATTCCATTCATTTTAATTCATTCCAATGAATTGTTAAGATGGACAAGTTCCCCAGTAACAACATATAACTGTTGCTTATGGTGAATCTACTGGATGACTTTCTATTTGATCTTATGCTTCAGCTCCTTCAACATGGCAGCATGATCAACCTCAGCTCGGGACACCGCATCCTGAAATTTTTTGATGATGACTGACAACCTCACTTTGATCAAATATTGATGGCACTTTTTCTCCCTCTCCCCCATTAAGATGACTTGTTTCACTGCGACATGGATCTCTTGATATCCAAAACATCCAAGTCCCATCATGATAAACAAGGATGATAGTCACAGGATTTTCGATGACTGTTCTTCTAAAGGCATTTTGGATATGAACTTTCATATGTTCTGCCATGCCTTACATCGTGAAAATTGGAGTGCCTTTTGTACTTCTGGGTTCGACTCAGCATCACTGTCACAAGTGGGAATATAATCTGAGGTTAATAAAATTCGGGAAGTTCCATGTTCTGCTCCTTCCCCCCCTAACCCGTGTTTTTTCACTCTCTATTCCCATTAGGGCAGAGGCTGAAGCATCACCTCCAGATCTAGCCACAGAAATTGATGTCCCTTCATAATCAATTGAATTCTTTGGTTAGTTTCAAAGTACAACAAAAGTTGATTGGTTGTTTTTCAAATTAAGTATAGTAACAAATAAATTGTTTTCTATTACCCAACGGTTGATCAATAACTTTAGAGGGCTCCTCCCCATCTTTCCTAGAATCAACAGGATTTTCAAGACAAGTTTCAGGATTCTCTGTCAGTTTAAGCTCCACTTGAGCTAATGACTCTGCAATAATAGGTTTTTCTGTACCCTCTTCAGTCATTGGCAGTTCAACAGCTTGCTCAGATAGAACTGCACATTTTATCTGATCATGATCAGAGATGTAATAAGAAGTTATATTTAATAGGAATAAGGATAACACTCACATCCATAATCTGCTAAATTACATGGTAATTTAACAAGATCTAGAAACTCTTTAAAAGATGTTCCAAGTTCCATCATTTCATCCAATGTTAACTCAAAATCCTGGTTAATCTCACCAGTGGAGCATTCGATTTGAATTCTTGACGACTTTATTCTGCGGCATCGGACCCTGAACAACCTCTTCAGATAAAATTGAGGCATCAGTTGCAATGGCCTTTATGAGCTCTAGTGCAGGGGTTGAACCAAAAGTATCACAGAATGGAAGTTCTTTGATGTTTCATTCAACATTTTATGAAGCATTGTTAGCTTACCAGAAGTAAGCTCTTCTCTTCTTGCAACAGTAGTAGGAGGGATACTGGAAACAGATAGTGGCTCTTTTCCAAGAGCAGCCAAGTCAGCCTGAACATGTGATTTTTCACCAGTACCCTCCGTCATCCTCAAAAGAGGATTAGTTCTCTCCCTCAAGGGGGAAATTGAATAATCCCCTACAATCTCAAGAAGTATGAGTAACCGTTTCATGGGTTAAGACTCATGATTATAAGAAGGACTTTCCACTACCGATGAAGCACTTAACTAATGACTTCCTCCTTCGATGAATTTTCTTCTTTGGATTTTTTGAAGTGTCAGCAGTCTCCTTTATAGGTACTTGAATATGAGAATGGAAATCCATATCCAACTCCTAATCCATGGCTTGCTGGCCTGGAGATATCTTGCCCGACTCACGAGGAGATTCAACAGCAACCCCGATAGCAGTACCACTAGGGCTATACTGTGGTGAAGGAACATCAGTAGTTCCTTTATTTTCAAGATGCAGGATGAGGAAAAGAATTTACTTGAGTAAAAAATCATTTAAAGAAATCAATTTGCAATGAAAATGATGAAAGAGACATAAATCTTCAGGAGCCACATAATTATGCCGCTCCCCATCACCAGAAGCACCAATCCCTTCATTGGTGCCACAATCTGTCATTCCCTTAAATCGCTTGTTGACAAGATTGGAATTGTCAGTGGAATATATGAGAATTTATAGTTATCTGGTGTAATCCCACACTTCATCAGGGTTATTCTTGAAAAAAATATTTGTAGAATCCAGAAGATTCCTTATTTTAGGGATGTGTTGCCCCTCGCACAAATCCAGCTAGGAAGTGTCACCATCGAAGTATAAACTCTGCCATGTATGGATAACCTCTGGTCATATATATTTAGTAGGATTACCAGAAGGCTGTGAGGAAGGTCCAACAATCTTGGACTTCAACTTCTACCCAACTCCTATAACTACAAATAGAGGATAAGAAAATAAGACTTGTTGCTCTATAAAGTAATGCAGATAAATATTCCTTAAATGAAGTAACTCACTAGGGGTTGATGGAGTTGGTCTTTTGATTCTAATGGGAGGATTATATCTGCAATGAGGCCTCATTTACTCATATGGTTCCTTATCATTCTCATCATGGGAATCCAGCGAATCAGCTTTGGTTGGTGTAGAAGAATCACCTTCCAGATGAAGGGTTTCTTTCTCCACATATCTTTTCCTTTTCCCCACCTGGTAAACCGGTTGATTCAACACCCATACAGGGTATGATGTTATCCAGTTCTCGGGATACCATGTAGTCAAGTTATTTGCTGCTATATCAACTAGTAGATCAAACACTACCCTAGTATCTTCCTAGATGTCAGCAAACATAGTTTCTGAGCAACCATCAGACGTTTCTCGGACCTGACATGCACTGGGGGAGATACAATAGTCTACTAAAAACATTTAAGTTGACGTGAAAATCTATATGGAGCATAGGCCTCACATAAAATCTCTCTGTTAATCCTGGTGACCATCACTCCATCTTAGTAGGCCAGCATGTATGCCCTTAATTCCAGGATGGTTGTTCCATCATCAACAAACCACCCTGTTTGCAGATTTCCATAAAGAATGAAATTGAATTTCTTATACATGATCAGCCTCACCTTCATGTCATAGGATTTGATATATTGTTGAGAAATTCCATATAATTCCTACATTGATGGACTGAAAGAAATTCTAGGGATCTATACTCCATTCTGTATATTATACATCCTGATGTGAGTGGAAATCCATCCCCACAAAACATGGAATGGTCCTACTATTCTCAACGGAGACTTACTCATGTAGACATGGAGTAAGATCTTGTGAATATTTTCTAAAATGGGGGTAGCTAACCCATTCATTCTCTCCTTATCCAACTTGGCTGCAACAACATAGGTCCCTGGCTTGATGACTCCCTTTGAGTCCCTAGCCGGCAAAAGATAAACACTGAGCCACAAGGCCAATAATCCCGCCAGACGAGACTTCTTTGGGATTTTCTGATTCACTTCATATCCCAATTTCTCTAATTCTCCTTCTTCCATGGATGGCCAAAATGTGCCATGAGCACCCCTTTTCTCTGTTTTGAGGTAGGTAGTAGGACGAGTACAGATGGTCCCATTCTCCTTGGGACCCTTCCCCTTTGATCCCTTACCCATCGGCTCCTTCTCCTTCTTCATGGTAAGAAACATATTCATCCACTCCTATGGATGAATATCCTATCTAGAATGAGTTATGGAGGTCTCTGAACTCTTGTTCTTGTGAAATATTTTCAATAATTTCCGAGCTAATGTCGGGGTCTTCGTCGAATCATTCCAAGTCACCTGTGGGGATGAATTCATCATACATGTCACCGAGAATTGGAGCCCACGAGATCTTGTGGTCATCCCACAGACTGATGCCTACTTCACCATGATTCAGATAGAAATAATTGGTTTCTGGGCTCCAAGGGATGAGTATTTCCGGCACAAAGACATCATTTCTGTAAACATATGTTTTCCCAGCCTAGATGGATTCATATATTGCAGCTCCTTTTAAATCCATGAAAAACTCTATGAACATTTTTCGCACCCAATATGCCCACATCCAATTTGGCTACACACCTCCTCGAGGATGAAAGTCCCAACTCTTCTTCTAGCCTTTGGAATAATCCATCTAAGATTTCTAGAAAATCGAGGGATAACAATGTGGTTGCAACTCCGGATTGTGAGGTTTCAGATCTGAGGTACATGGGCTATGATTAATTATGTAGGCCTTATCCACTATTCCAATATTTAGAAATGCTCCTCCACTTGAGATATTTACTGAAGAAATAATGGTGTAGTTCTGAAACCAAAAATTTCGGAGATATTTATTTGGCTTTGGAATGGTGACATCTTGCAGATGACCATAGCCGTACAATGGTATATAAATACTCTGCAGGAAGTCAAGATGATACTTCTTCAAATACATGGACAAATCTGGAAGGGTGCTATCATAGATTAAATAATAATCAAGGCCAATGATGCTCATCATATCATCAATTCTCTTGCTATCCATCTATTTAGCCATTCCGATTCTCTTGGGAGCCATTTAATCTACACAAAGGTTGAATAATTAACTCTTATGTAGGTTTATTTTTCATAAAATTTGTGAAGAAAAGTGAAAAAATGGATAAGGCATAAAGGCACGCACGTCCCAAGTTGGTGCACAAGTATAAGTGTGTCGTGAAAGTTTTGGCTCATAGGTATCACCACAAATGGTCAAATACCTCTATAGCAGCGCGACACAGAAGAAATCAGTAGAAAACAAAGTAACTTGCATGACGATGGAAACTTGCGTAACGGGAGCTCGAAAGTTTGAAATCCGGGTGCTTTGCATGAGAATGGCCGTATATATATAGGCCAGGCCGCAACCCTGAGCGCCTAAAGCCAGCGTGCTCAACCCTTGCATGCTGCCCTTTGCGCGCTTAGTACTTGTGCGCCTCCATCTGCGTGATCAACACTTGCATGCTAGAATTCCATGGTTTTCTTCTTCACCTTAGAGTCACATCTTCCTTCTTTCGGATCCAACTCTAAGGGGGGAATTTTTTTGATTCTCATTTCCCTCACAGAGTCTAACGACTGAAAAGGGAAATAACTTAGTCCAAAATGATTCATCCATTGAAGAAACAACAAAAATTGATGAAGGCATGAACAAAGATTCATTTTCAATTGGGTCGTGAATGTTTCACCAAGGTCGCACAAGTATACTTGTGCACCGCCTAGTGGTCGCACCGGTGACTTGCATTCCGTCTTTGATTTTTACTCAGGTTCTTCCCTGGCCTATAAATACCCCTGGTAGGGCCGCCCATTTCAGGATGGAAAAATTCTAAAACACATATTCAAGCTCTGGTCACCCAAGTCTCTTCTGGAAGTCTTCCGAACACTTCTAAGGTAATTTCATACCTAAAATAGAAGGTCCAAATAGTGGAAACAAGGCCTAAGTGTTGAAACTCATCAACACTTGAGCGCCTAAGAGGCCAGCCCTTAAGGGAAATAGCTGCACTTGCGCGTCGCCTTATCCCTTCAACAAAACATTCACGACACTCTTTTGGAAGCCTCTAGGAATAATACTAAGGGCTTGATCCAAATCTCGCCCAATTATTAACCTAAGGGTTGACCGTCGCGCAAGTACCCATGTCTCATGCAAGTATACTTGTGTAACCATGACATGTGCGCCTACGTAAGACTTATGCACCTCTCTCTGTTTGGGTGCTCCTCCTGCCTATTCACTTTCATTCTTCAAATCCACCTCTCCTCTTTATGATTCAGCCTTCAGAACCGTCTTCAAAGTCATATATGGAATGGTTATTTTGTTGGAATCTTTATCTGAAAAAAATTCGGAGGACCATCTCTCAAAACATAGTGATTTACATATCATCATTTCACTAAGTTGAGAGACTTCATTCATTCAACCACATCCTTTAAAGATGAGAGGTTCCATAACCTAGGCCTCCTTTCCAAGAGTAATCCCCAGTCATAATTTCCCTAAATTGGGCCTCCTTTTCACGAGTAAGCTCCAGTCATAAATTCCATTATATTAGGCCTCCTTCTTAGGAATATGTCCTATATCTCAAGTCTCTTTAACAAATGGGCCTCTTTCTCAAGAGTAAGTCCCAATTTCAAATTCCAAAAAATGGGCATCCTCCTTAGGAGTAAGCCCCATGTCCCCTAACCAGGGACTATTTTTCAGGAGTAAGCCCTAGACTTCAAGTTACCAAATATTGAAATCCTCCTTAGGAGTAAGCCCCAAATTACAAAATCTTTTAACCTGGGCCTCTTTCTTAGGAATAATCCCCAAAAATAATTTCCCTTAAACATGGGCTTCATTCTCATGAATAAATCCTCATTCTCAAATCCCTTATCTTGGGCCTCTTTTGCTGGAGTAAGCCCCAGTCATAATTTCTATTTACAAGTTTTAAATTTCTTTTGATTTGGGATTCCTTCTCAGGAATAAAACCCAATCATATGTCTCCTCTAATTTGGGCATCCTTCTCAAGATTAAGTCATAAATTATGTATCCAAATCTTCATAAACAACATATAACTTTATGGAACTTGTTTTTGGGTTCATTCCCTGATGTAAATCCTAATATTCATTCATTTGGGCAGTCATACATACAAAATCCACACATCATTTATTATAATTGCATCTTTCATGGAACATTTGTATGGTTTTACCAATACCTCTTGTTTCTCACACAGATCATTGACTCACATGATATTAGAGTGTAAAATTAATTATGAAATATTTCATTGAGCCATAAAACATGCATAAACCTCATACATCATTACTCAAACTACGTGGGTCCTGATTCCTTTTCCAAAACAAAGGATACATTGGTATCCCATCTGCGGGTACGATCCCAACTATGAAATAATTCATGCCCTTCTGAATGAACATAAACTTCAAGTGCCCCACTGAGTACCTATAAAACTAGTATGGTTATCAAAATGACCAAGATATTTCTATATAATGTGTCTAAAGATACCATTGACCAAGAATCTGTAACAAATAAAGATGATTCTCTATCGATGAAGAACCTCGAATACATATAAAAGATTATGTAAATCTCATACATACTAATAATTGATTGTCAGATCTAAAGAAAAGACTATTTTCATACTTGGTAATTTAATAAGGATTCACGAACATAACTTAAATTATAAAGAGAGTCCTGGAGTAGACAATAATTCCCCTAAAAAGTTGTGATGATTCCGACCTCCAATCCTCTCAACCAATGATAACTCTTAATCCCCCTCAGTTCACAACTAATGAGCATCTACCTTTGGAAATTAGGTCTAAATGTATATGGAATCATTGGATGTTTCTGGTTCTATGAACAAACCCATTAGAAACCCCTTCGAATGTTTGAATCATAAATCAATGAGGACATTCCCAATTCCAGAGGAAACAGTATTGATAGTGAATTTTTTATTCTGGTTGAAAGTAGGGGTTTCTGGATTCTCATAGTTATTTTTTATTCTTAAACCATTATTACATGTCATGGAGTACATGTGAACATTAAATGTGTTCTTCCCATTTATAGAAGGTTGTTTTTCTATAAATCATCATTGTGTACTAGGGGAAATAATTGTGTGGTGGGGATTATTTGTATGGCTGATGAATTTTCCAAGAACTAAATGTAAGGAGACATGAACATGTAGATGTTAATAACTAGATCATTGGTGCACATTAGCCAAAATATATGATTAGGTATATGGACCTGAATGGTTGTACATGGTTATCGAAGACGTACATGGGTTCAACCAATGACATGGGCATGATGTTGGCCAATAGTTACACCACGCATACCTATAATACACACCATATATGTAGACATGGAAGGAAAATGAATTTTAGGTAATTGACATGCCTTTGTGATAGGGTTGGATTACATTCCAAGTAATCCCCTATACCTAGTATCTACTATGTTGCATGATTAGTAAAATGAGGGGACACAAATAGGGTTTAGGTAGAATTGAAGAACCGTGTAACCTAGGAGGACACATTGTGTACTCCCCAATAAGGTTTCTCCACCATGAATCTATGTATTTTGGACTCATGTTGTGGCCTATGAGTAACCTTTCATGATTTTTTTTCCATGAATAATGTGATGGTGGAAATAATTTGGGAATTAAAAAAGCAACATGTGGTGATGATATCATAATAGTTCTAGTAGAAACATGATGATCTGGGTGATCTATGTTTACATACATAGCCTTTCACTGAGAACGTATTGTGTTATATCATGTCCTAAGAATAGGAATCTAATTCCCTTAATATTACTGGTCTGTATAGTGTTCATATAACACTTTGTGAAGCCTAGGGGTGATCCTATATTTCATCATTTTCCCAACGTATGGTTTGTAGTATCGACATAATGTTTATACATGGGCATTGATCCCTTGGACAATGAGCTTCTCTACATTACGTTTTCAGTCTCTCCCATTGTTCTTGGTATGATCCCATATAATGGTATCATGTTTCTGAGATTAGGTGGGGTTCATAATATCCCCTTACAATCCTAGGTATGATTCCCAAAATGATCATTCTGATCTCTTGTGTTCTAATTATGGCTCACAGTGTCTCTAGTATCCCTATTACTGATCCACTATTTATTTTTTGGTATCTTCTATGATCCAATAATTCGGAAGAATCCCCCATGAGAAATGCTTTGTGTATCCTATCTATGTGTCAATATACACTACCATCTAGAATTACTTACTTATTTAGGGGACCTGATGATCACGTTCTATCGAATTGATTCCATCAATGATTGTGGGGATATTCCATCCGCATATTGATTATTGCACAGTGATACTTCTTAGATGAGTTCCAAAATGTATGTAAATGATAATGGAATGAGTGATCCATTATGATTGATACCTTTGGTCCAATATTGGAATCATATGGTAGGCTATTAGGTGATACCATGAGGGATATAGTCTTTGATGAGTATATTTGGGTGATTTTAGGTGTCTATATTGATATGTAATATTTCTTGATTGAAATAGCATTTAGAGACATACTAAATTTTCATGTATATATAATGAATGTAGTTTAAGATTATTTTTCCTTCCCTCTTCGGTTTTTAGTAATTATTAGCAAGATTTTAAAAAATAGTTTTTCTTTGTTTTTGGAGACACTCAATTATCATATTATATTATAATGATTCAATCAATGAAGTTAAGAAGGTTCAATTAACATAGGGATTCCTCATTTGTGCGATCACTCAGATGATTTCCATTAGTAATGGTATGCCTCATTGAGTGGATTACATTATATGAGTGATTGCTTTAATCCTGAAGTAGAATCAGGCATCTAACTATAATGTCGTGATTTGATACATGGATTATTATTTTATTATATTTTTGTTATTCACAGATTCCCTAAAAATATTTCATATTTCATGATTGAAATAACATGTGGATGTAAGCCGACTAGTCATGTATAGATGTGTTTTAGGGTTGTAGATTCATGGTTCCCCTCATATGAGTTTTCTGAAACCTCTGTCATTGTATTGAGATGAAAACATGACATTGTTTTTCCTGATACCTGATAAGCAGGTTCCCTTGGATAGATTACATCTATGAAGAAAGGGATTTTGTAGTAGGGTTTTGATCCCTAATGGTTGAGATATATCATATGATTTTTATATAGAATAAAAAGGCTCATGGTGTGTGTGTTCCATTTTGATCAATTCCTATCATGGCCAATTACAATCATATGAATGACTATAATGTGAGACCATGTGGCTTAGATTACGTGATGAGAATATCATGTTTGTTTTTTGGGTCCATGTAGATATGTTATAATTCATTAAAAATAAACCATTTCGTGATAAACATAATAGTCATGTATATATGATATGTGGAGATGGTTATTCGTATTCCCTCGTGTTTGGGTTATTTGTAACCTCTAGGTGTCGGTCGATCAAAAAGCTACATTTTGGTTGATCCTACTTATTTTTAGGTATTAGAGAACCTATTGGGTACTATTATTCTCACCCTTAAATAATAATTAACATCAAATAGATTGTCTTATATGGAGGACTTGATTTTTAATGGAGTCATGGAGGGACCCAGAATAAGAATATCATATTGAAAATGAAATAATGATGTGTGTACTTGTCATTTAATTTGATATAAGTCCCATCATCAATAGAATGCTTGGTTACATTATTAGTTTTTAGTGGGATTTAATTTTTCTCTTTCATTATTTTAATTACATTTCTTGTACTCCAGTTTGGGGATACATACATATTCATGAATTTATTAAAAGTGGATTATTATCTCTAAATTATTGAATTGAGATGGATGCATGATTATGAATACATGTAAAATATTTTATTTCCTCCCAAATGAGTGATATTCCCAGTAGACGTTGGCCTCTGGACCATAGATTATTAGGGGATTTCATGCTGTGGTCGCACTTATCTTATCATTGTCCAGGTAGTCCCTAATGGGGCAATTCCTGTCAATATACTATTAATATTATTATTTAAACATGTATTCTATAACATGTTTAGTAAACATATGGTTGCGTGAATAGTAAATATAAAATTTATTTATAATTATGTATAATTTTTTTATATAAATTTAATAATTATGATAAATAATTGCATATATTATAGAAAACCCTATATATTTTTTAAAAAATACCTTTCTCTAGAATAAATTTTTTTAAACCCTTTGCATAAAAAATTTTAAAAAATTTTGTTTCCTCTTTTTAATTATATTTGAAAAAAATATTTAAATTTGTAAATACTAATGTGAAAAATTATCTTGTAGTGATGTTATGAATTATTTTTTGAAAAGATTAATTTTTCAATGTCCAGTGAAAAAAATAATTTATATTGAAAGAAATAATTCTTGAAAAATAATTTATATGAGTTAATTTTGTTTTATAATGTTAATTATAATAATATAATTACAATTATAAAATAATTAATCTAATTTAGTATATTAGAATCAATTTCATATTGAACATATATGTTAGTCTATTTTGTACTTATGGAATATTTTTCCTTGAAAAACCCATGTTTTCATCACATGAATAGATTTAATTTTAGATTAGATTAAGAAATATATTTGAATTTAAATTTTAAAAATTGAATCCAAATCTAAAATCATCACAAATAATATCATATAATATGGTCAAATTAATTTTTTCCTAATGAATACTAAAATTAGTAAAAAATAATTGTCATTGTTAATGTAGAACTAGGGTTAACATGGAGTGAAATAAAAATATAAAGGTTGAAATAACATAAATGTTTTTTAAATTAGTATATGATGGCCATAAATTGATATTATATAATTCTTTTTATAATGATGCATTTTGGAGATTTTTTTCTTGTGAATAATTTGATTATTGATTTTTCTTTTCAAAAATTCCTTGTACGTTTATCCCACACCTTTTTAAAAGAAAACCACTCTCCTGTTATCAAAACACATACAAAGAATTTTGGTTTTCCTATATTATGAAAAATACATTCCTTATTTACCACAACATATCATAGGTCAATTATTTTTATCTATGAATCCTTTAATGAATGTATCATATATCAAGAAAAATAGATTCTCCAAAGATGATGTAAAATTCATAAACTTGCATTTTTTAATATACATAGTTCATAAAATATTATTCAACTATAATTGTATATCATAAAAACTATGTAACATAAACTATGATGTTATAATTTTAATTTAATAATCTATATCCATATAATCTTCCATCAAATGGTAAACGAAATAGTTGATAGTTTGTACTTTAGTCTATCACCTCAAAAACTGATATAACTCATTCTATATCACCACATATCATGCATCTATAAAATGATTAATTTAATGATTATTTATGATATTTATGATATTTTTATAAGAATTATCATTTAATTTCACATATACATTATTATATTAAATTATATTACTAAATCATAACATCCCTCACATGTAAGTGGGGATTATCAGCTCTACAAATCGGTATGAAACATTTTTCACTGAATTATTCTATGGATTCATGAATGTGTGTATTTTATTTATTTAAATGATATATATGAAATATTAATGATTCAATAATGTCCTATAAATATTTAAATATCAATTCTCCATTCTTTAAAATCATGGATGTAGTTGTCCATCATACGTACGACCTACCATCTCCCAGAATGATGTTATTCATTTTATATGTATAACATTTTAAAATTAATATAAATAAATATATAATTAATATATATTATTTTGAAATATTTTATAACATTCATTAGATTATATAACCATGATCAATTTATATTTTCTAAAAAAATAAAAAAAATAAACATGAAAAATCACACTGTTGTTTTGTGAAACTAGATATTAAAAATGATTTTTTATTGAATAGTTGTAATATTCCATATGTAAGTAATATATTGAATGATATAGGAAATTATTTTTATATTATAGATTTAATATAATCCTTTATTAATTATACCTGATGGTCAATCAAATATGAAATAATTTTAGATATAAGGTATGGAATTTCTATATTCTCTTTTATTTTTTAGAGTCACATGCCACATTCACCACTTGTTATTTTTTCATCATCTATATACAACCCATATATTATTTTTTTAATATATTCCTTTTAATTATTTTTTATAAATATCTACCTAATTTTGTTTCATTCATGAAAATTATTATATAACAATTTCTAATATTCTAATGGTTCTATGAAATAATATCACTATTTAGATGTGTTTTTTTAATCGGTTTCTGATGAAGAAATATTATGATCGAAATTTAATTAAATTTATAAATTTTATTCAAAAATGTTTATTTCATGTGAAGAAATGTTCTATATTAATTTTACACCCTTTTTTTACTCAAATCTTACAAATAAGTTTTTTAAGATAAGAAAAATTTTTCTTCTCTTCATTCGAAAACCATTTTCTTCTATGTACATTAATTCTAAAAATGAATTTATTATTATAAAAATATTTTATAATGTATTTTATTCTTTGATTTATTTTTTTTAAAAACATTATTTTTAAAATGAATCTCCTTTCTATTTTTCAAATGACACATTTAACCATTCTCTATAAAAATAGAATGGAATCTGTTATTTTAATGTGTATAGAATTAACAGAATTTTCAATCATTATGACCATTTTTCATTCATGATTACTTTATATATTTTATATTATGTATTAAAATATAATTTTTCCAAAAATATTTTATGAATTTACAATTTAATAAAAATTTTAATCTCAAAGTATATTAATTTTCTTCCATAAATTCTTTACATGATCTTTCAAAATCAATTTCAACATTTTAATAACATAATTTGATATTAATTGTGATTTATTAGGGATATGATCCACTGATACTATAAGGAACAAACCTTAAACATTACATAATATTGAATTATGTCATGAATTTACATTGAGGATCTTTTCGGGTTTAGAGTTTTAGAGAATTAGGCCTCAATTATTTTATAACAACATTAATATTTCAAGTAGGCACTACTACCCTGTCTCCATTTTTTTCATAAAATAAAAACTATTTAAAAGAAGATTCATATCTATTATTATGTTTTAAAGATCATGACATTAAATTGATCACACCCTTGTACCTATTCAAATTTATCTACTATGAAAAACATTTCAAAAACTCGGGATAAGAAAAAATCATAGTAAGAGATTCACAAAAGAAGGAAAACTGTTAGTTTTTCAAAACAACATGTAAACCATGAATACATTATCATAAGTAATACTTTTCACCTTTATAAAGTAGTAAATAATCATTAGTTAATAAAAGATCAATAAATACCATTTTTTAACCAAAATATTACCATACAACTTATATAAATATCACATAACATATAAAGGTAACATTGGAAATAAACATTCCTAACTGGAACAACCATACGGTCGACTTCCACACACATCACTAAAAGGAATAACCATATGGCTGACTTCCATAACCAATGCATTGGAAGTTTTAATGTAACCACCCATCCTAGTTTATCATGGCACCACCCATCATTTGGTTTATCAAGTAACAAATAGTCAAATGTCTAAGTACCATTATAAAATCATAACATATTGCAAATATAAATATTTCACTAATAAAATTTCACTTTCAATCAAAAGAAATAATTTCATGATATTTAAACAATCAGTGCTTTATTAAACAATATTCAAAACCATTTAAAAAGATGATTTTTAATCAAAGTGTCCCACACCACTTTAGAAATTTTAATGGAATTATCATTTTAAAACAATATTATTCATATATAAAAATCCTATAAATGATTTTTAAAACATTTAACTTAAATAGAATGATTTATTATAATAAATCTCTACATTATTTTAAACAATATTTTAGTTAATAATTTTTTAATGAATTGAGAGATGCTTGAATAAAAATAATTGAGGAATTACATTTAATAAAAACATTAAAATATCATTAGAATAACGGGATTCATGATACAATTTTCCAAAGGATGGTATATACACCATATAAAATTGAATTGGCACATAACAATATTGAAGTCTAAATGGAATATAAATGGAGATGAAATCCCTTATAAAATTGGTATCCTTAGATTAAGGATAAATTTGTTACATAATAATATGTGACAAATGTAAATACATTCAATATTATTGGATATTCAGTGTAAATAAATAATCAGAAATTCTCACATGTTATATTCATTTAAAAAACAATGACTTGGATGTTTAACTCAATTAATGGAAATTGAGTTAAATTACTCTTATCACGTTCATATTGATGAGTTGAGAACTTATAAATGTAGTGATTATGTGTATCAATAGTATATCCACACAAAGGGGGAGTGTAAATTACAACATAAATAAATAAATTGTGATTCCACTCAAAATAATATCCTGACATAATTTAGAATTAGAAGATTAAACCATGGAGTGGATATTGGGTGAAAAGGTTCCCATACCGATATGAAAATTTATGAAACATACATCCCATGAAAGAAGTATCCTTAAATAAAGATGTAAATACCCATAAATTGAAGTATATTACACAATAAATACAATCATGGGAAGTATATACACCACAAAAAAGGGAATAGTGGCAAATATATCATGAATCTCACGGGAATAAAAATTGAGATGAAACACATTACCATGTTGTAATCAAATGAGTCATATGAAAAAATGATAATAACCACAAAATGAATCAAAAAATAACATGAATATTATGATAATAATAATAATATATATATATATATATCAAATATCAGTACACAATACACAACATGTAATGAATAAGTGGTGAACATTGGAAATCTCACGGAATTAAAAATGAGATTAGAAATCTCCTAACCTCATTATCCAACATGACCCATTCATTATTTAATATCATGAATAATAAATTAAAGTGAATTTATAATTCATTAAGCATATTTTCAAGTTTTTTATTCTTTTTTATATAAATTATTACCATGTTATAAACATTATGTAATCATTTAAGTTAATAATGGTCATGTTGTCATTATTTAGTACTTGATTCAAAAATGAACATCTTATAATTATAAATTGATCATCTGGTAAATCATCCATTATCTATAGAATTATATTAATTATTTAGATATCATATATATCATATATATCTAGTATAAATATATATTTTTATAATAGTACATATCATTTGGAGGAATGAAATGATATGCACAGTTCATGGAGATAGTATGTTGTACGTATGCATGAACGCTACTTTCATTTCTATTTCTTATTTTCATGGAATTAAAACATAATTATACATAGGTATATTGTGATATCAGTATAATATCATATATAATATAATTAAATTTTTCTTTTATAAATCCCATGTATGGAATAAACGAGTCATATCACTTTGAATGGGTATTAGTACGCACTACCTCAAATGAAATTATCGTATTTACCCATAATCGATACCATAAAGGTAAGCTATAAATAAAAAATACATAAGAATAAAGAAAACATAAAAATAATATATGTCATATATACATTAAGTTCAATCTTAATGGCCACCATGATAGGCGGTAAGAGATAATCAAATAATCATCATTTAGTGAGGCATTAGTTTGTTATCCATAGAAATAGTATGTTTTTCACCCATTAGATAGAACTTTGTATAAGTGCAGTTTGAATACTTCTCATAATAACATCCTAGTATATTGAGGATACTATTTTTTTATAAAAGAAAGTAATAAAATTATTTTATGGTATGTATAAGTAAAATAAAAGAAAATAATTTAAGAGAAAAAATTATCTTTAATTTGGGTAACTTCTTTTGGTTTGAACCAAAAGGACTTATTAAATTTCTGTCTGCCTAATTGAAGTCTACTATGAAGAGGATAGGGATTTAGGGAGATTAATTTGGAAGAGGTTGGATGAGCCAAAAGGCTTGAGAGGTTTTAGTTATTGGTTAGAATTGGTATCCTTTTATAAGGGGAAAGAGGGGCTCTTTAGGAAAGTGTAAATATATTATTTTATTATATAATGATATTCCGCTAATAAAGGTCCAAAACTAATTAATTTTTAATATAAGATGACTCATGGTCGAAATAAAATAAACCAATAAGAATTGGATAGGTTTTGGATATTTCTTTAATATTTATATTCTTATTTATTTAAATATTTTATTAATGAGGTAAACACTGTATCATTATTGTGTCATAAGTAATTTAATTTATAAGATGTATAAAAATAATAATAAAACTCTATGATGTAGGAAATAATTTTTTATTTCCAATTAATAATTATTTTCTAAATTAAACTTTATATTCCCCTGGGTAAAAATTAATTTACCAAAATATATTTGTTTTTGTCATTTTTTCCTTACTTTAAGTTAATAAATTTAAAGTGTCATTATCACTCCCAAGTGGCTAAATGGGGTCCCAAAATAATCCTAATTATTCCCATGGTCATAAATTACTCAACCAATAATGCTAGTACTAGTGTTAAGGTAATTTTGTTTTATTATAATATTATTTTTACCTTGAATTACCCTTATTATCTTTAACCGCGGTAAATAAAAGTCAAAAGACACAATTCACCAAAAATTAGATTAATCTTATTTAAGTAAACTATACATACTAATAAAAACGATGTATTTAGGAGTTTCTTGATTCAATCCACAGAAAAAGTAAAATTTCATTTAAATGAAAAAGTCAGTTATTGAACTACTACTAAGTGGCTTCACTAGGCTTCAAAAATTGATGTTTTTTAGAAACAAATTCCAAAAATTCATCCTAATATATATTTTATATTATGAATTAAAATATGATTTCAATTATAAAAAATTCAAAACATTGTATTTTTCATCAATTAATTTAAAATTAATTTCTGTTGTCAAAAAATATTTTGTGTTTTTAAGAAACAATATCTATAAAAAGATCCACACTTATTTATGCCCAATTTCAAAGTGAAATTAATTCCAATGTCTAAAATTGGATTAAATATTTAAAATATAATCTAATTACACTTTATTAACAATTATAAAGATAATATAAGTATATAAATAAATTATATTAAAAGGCTGTTTCGAATTAAAAGACAGTATTTTTCACTTTTCATCAAAAAATAAATTTTATCAGAAAAATACCAAAAACATATGCAACTAAATTTTGAGGTCCTGATTCTAAAAGAGAATATTATTTTATAAAAAAGAACATATAAATGTTACAAAAACTACATTTGAAGAGGGGTTTCAATAAAAAGGCCTAAAATCAACATTTTAAAAAAATATTATAGTATTTATGCTTAACATCCGATTATTTTCTTTTTTTTAGGCCTTTAAATTTTATTGGATAATAATTCAAACATTTAACAAACATTTATAATCATATTTTAGTTAGTTATTTTTTTTCCTTCCAATCCAACATCTAGACATTAAATATAATTTAAAATAAAATTATTATATTATTAGTGTGCTACATTAGATTTTAATGAAACCCATTGTTGTGTATCGAGTATGCCATCAAACATAGAATTCCCTTTAAATTAGAACTAATAATTAGTTCAAAAATGTTAATAAATATGAAAAATGTCATTTTCTTTATTTTCTTGGGATGTTACATATTTCCCCTCTTTTGGGAATTGCATCCTCGCAATTTTAAAATTGGGCTTGGAGACATAATTGAATGTCCAACATCAGAAGAATAGTAAAAAAACTATCAATTTAAAACACGGAAAGATATATAAAAAGTTTACCTGAGATAATAGAAATTAGGATTCCATGAAAACATGAATATGGAAGAGAAACTAACTCTCATTTATTAATAGAGCGTTATAGATAACTTGATCACAGAAAAGTTAACCGCCACAATTCAAAAAATATGAGGTTCGATAAAAGTATGATGAGGAAAGAGAGATTATAAATTTTTTACATAAATATAATTTTCATATAGTTGAGGAATTTTATTTACAATTTGACTATGATCGTAAGGAAATATATTTACTTGTCATGTAGAGTTTCATCCTTTAATAAAATTTAACCATAAATTTATCTTCTCTCCAAATGGTATGTAATCAAGATGACATGACCAAATATGAAGTGATAGAATATACATCATGAGTATAACATAATCCAAAAAAGATTAAATATATATTTCTCCTATCTTTATACATCAACCAAAAGTAAAATTGGTAAGTAGAAGATCAGATAATCCCTAAAAGGATGATCCTTTGTAAAACGAAATACTATTATTAGTCTCTGCAAATTAACAAAAAGTACCCAAAGTAAAATAAAGAACCTTTAATATACAATTGTCCTTATAATTCTTTAAAATAACCCAAACTAAAATTGTAACCCTAAACTCAGAAGGATTTAGTCACAAAGACTTCCACTGTAATTCTTATCATTTATCTCAAAATAAAAATCAACTTCTATTATAGTCTAATATCGAAGTGTAATTAACCCAATCACATATTATTATTGATAGGTTAATCATTACCATAAGAAACCCAAATCACAATATGTTCATAAGAAAAACAAAAATCCTCCCAAAATATAATTCCATAACTAATCATCAAAAGAAATGATAATTATTCCTTGAAATATTTTTCATATATCAGACATTAAGGTTACAAAAAATATAAAAAGTCTTCAAATATTATCCCATAATCAAAAGTGCCTTAACACTTTTAAGTATTTAATCATCTTATATTCTACCATAAATCTTGAATCCCTTATATGCTGACTTCGTACTCATTCAACATTCCTGATTATCCATTAACCATTCTTTACCAAATTATTCTGAAATACTTCATTCCAACAAACAATGTAATGAATCATATCTTATGATTCAATAATTTCAAAACATTTGTTATGAAATAATCCATACATTTCATTGGTAATTGTTAATTCTTCAACCTCAATTGAAATGGAATTAGGTATTGGTAAACATATATTTTTACATTATTGCTGATCTCATTCACAAACGTTCTTGGTAGGACATCTGTTTGTATAATGACCAGGCACACCACATTTGAAACATTCAACTGATTGCTCATACATAACTTCTCTCCCTTTACATGAGCCAACCAGATGATTCCTTTTTATATGGAAGGTTCTTTCTTTATGACCTTCATTACCACATCAATAGCATCTTCCTGTCCCTTTGAAACATTTTCCTATTGGATTCTTTCCATATCCTTGACAAATAAGTTATTAAACATACATACCTTTATGATTATTACATGAACATCCATATGGATCTGTTTCACGCATATATAATTCCTTACAAAAATCACCTTGGTTCAGGTGGTCGATCATGACTCCAAATAGTTGGTTTTGAATAACCACAAGAGATCCCATGCATATCACATTTCATTCAGTTTAACATTTAGAAAACCATTACATTTTTCTTCACATCCATTTTCACTCTGGTTCCTGCTAGATCCAGCAATTTACTAAAACCAAAAATTTCAGTGTGTGTTTATTTGAAAATCATCATATAATATCTTATGGGGAGGTTAAATACTAAGATAGACATATTCATGTTATCTTAAACTCATTCACATTGTCTAAAAAACTATGACTCTTTCTAATATCTTAACCATCATGGTTATGTTACTTATGCTTAGATAACACCCTAACCTCTAAAGTTATCTTAACCGACCTCTGATTCCCACAAATAAGGACTTGGCCATAAATATTACATAATCGTGAATTCTGTCAAGAATTCAAATTGAGGATCTTTTCAGGTTTAGAGTTTTAATGAATTTGTCCATAACTATTACATAAAAACTTGAATATTATTAGTATACACTACTACCAACTATCCTTTTTTCCAAAAAAATAAATCTATAGAAATAAAGAGTCATTTCTAGTTCCATGTTTTAGACATCATGACTTTTCCTTGATCACATAATTGACCCTATTCCACTTCATGTCCTGAGAAAAAATTTCAAAAACTTGGGATGAGAAAAAGCTCAGTAAGAGATACTCAATGAAGGAAAAATGTTTTTTTTTCAAAACCACAAGTAAACCATGAATACCTTATCATAAGTAATACTTTTCACTTATATGGTGTTGTAAATAATCTTCATTGAATAAAATATCAATACTTACCATTTTTTAACCAAATGATTACCTTAATACTCATATAAATAACACATAACATATAATGGTAACATGGGATATAAACATTATTAAGTGGAATAACTATACAATTGACTTCCACACACAACACTAAATGGAATAGCCATACGATCTACTTCTATTCCCAATGCATTGGAGGTTATAAAGTAACCACTCATCCTAGTTTTTCACGACACCACCCATCATATGGTTTATCACATAACCACGCATCAAATGTACATGTACCATTATAAAATCATAACATATTGAAAATATAAATATTTCACTAATAACATTTCATTTTTATTCATAATAAATAATTTCTAGATATTGAAATAATCAATGCTTTATCAAACCATTTTCAAAAACAATTAAAAAGATATTTTTGAATCAATGTGTCCTATACCACATTGAATATTTTAAAGGAATTATAATTTTAAAACATTAACGTCCATATATATAAATCCTCATTACCATTTTTAAAAAATTGACATTATAGATAAATATTTAGAATAATAATTCTCTAAAACATTTTAAACCATATATTAGTTAAAGAGTTATTAACAAAATGAGGGATGTATTAATATCAATAATTAAGGAATTAAAATTAATAAAAACATTATAATATTGAGAGAATAAAGGTATTAATGATATAATATTTCAATGGATCATATATACATCGTATAAAATTGAATTGGTGCATAAAAATTATGAAGACTCAATGGAATATAAATTGAGACGAAATATCTTATAAAACTGTATCTTTAGATTAAGTTTAAATAAATTAAAAAATAATGTGTGACAAATATAAATACACTCAATATGATTGGATGTTCAATGTATATTTATCATAGGAAATTCATACATGTTCTATTTGATAAAAAACCAATGACATGTATGTTTAACTCAATTAATGAAAATTGTGTGTAAGTTACTCTTATCAAGTTCATATCGATGACTTGAAAAATTATCAATGTAGTGATTATGTGTATAAAAATTATTTCCAAACAAAGGGAGTGGAAATTAAAACATAAATAAATAAAGAGTGATTCCACATAAAATCATAGAATGAAATAATTATGAATTAGAATATTAACCCAAGGAATGGAAAATGGGTAAAAAGGTTCCCTTACCAATTTGGTAATTTACAAAACATACAACCAATGAATGAATGATCATAAAATAAAGATTTAAATACCAATAAATCGAAGTATATTACACAATTAATAAAACCATGGGAAGTATATACACCACACAAAAGGAAAGAGTGGCAAATATATCATGAATCTCACGGGAATTAAAAGTGAGATGAAACCATTTACCACATTTTAATCAAATGAGTCGTATGACCAAAAGTTAAAAACCACCAAATGAAATACAGAATACCATGAATAAAATGATAATCATGATAATATATATATAAAATGGCCGTAAACAATACAACACATGCAATGAATAAGTTGCGAACAATGGAAATCTCACGGAATTAAAACAGAGAAAAGAAATCTCCTTAGCTCGTTGTCTGACATGCCCCGTTTGTTTTTTAATATCTTGAATAATAAACTATAGGTAATTTATAATTGATTAATAAAATTTTTCTTGTTTATTAATCTTTTTATATCAATTATTACCATTTTATAAACATTATCTAATAATATATGTTAATAATTATCGTTTTGTTGATATTTGGTAGTTGAGTCAAAAATGAACTTCAAATAATTACAAATTGATCTTGGGGTAAAACATCCAATATCAACAGTATTATATTAATTGTTTATATATAATATATATTGTATATATCCCGTATATATATATATATATTTATAATATAACATATCATTTGGATGTAAGAAATTAAATGCACTGTTCATGGAGACGGTAAGTCATACCTACGAATGAACGATACTTTCATTTATATTTATAATTTTAATGGTATTAAAACATAATTTTACATAGGTATATTATAATTCCAGTATAATATCATATATTATATAATTAAATATATAATTTATATGTGCCACGTATGGAATGAACGAGTCATATCACTTTGAGGGGGCGGTAGTCCGCACTTCCTCAAATGAAATTATCGCTTTTACCCATAATGGAATCAATAATGGTATTCTATAAATGAAAAAAACTGAAGCCTAGAGAAAAAATAAACATAATATATATCATATATAAATTTATTTCCATCATAATGGCCATCATGATAGGTTGTAGGATATAATAGAACAATCATTGTTTCATGAGGCGGTAGTTTTCCATCCACAGAAACAGTATTTTCTTCACCAATTAAACAGAGGTGTGTGTAAGTGTAGTTAGAATAAATCTCATAAAAACATCCTATTAAATTTCATATACTGGTGTAGTTATAAAATTAAGTAATAAAAAAGTTAAAGGGTTGGAAAAGTAAAATAAAAGAAATGAATTTAAGAGAAACAATTACCTTTGATTAAGGTAACTTACGATGGTTTGAACAAAAAGGACTTCATAAAGTGACTTATGCCTAAGTTAAGGATTCTAAGAAGTGGAGAGAGAGGTAGGGAGATTAATTGAATTGAGTTTGGAAGATCCAAAAGGCTTTAGAGGTGTGGTAAATTCGTTAGAAGTGGTGTCATTTTATAAGGGGGAGGAGGGACTCTTTAGAAAAGTGTGAATATATTATACTATTATATAATTATATTCGGTTTATAAAAGACCAAAACTATTTAAAGTTGAATATTAGGTGAATTATGGTCGAAATAAAGTATAAAATAACAATTGGATAGGTTTTGGATATTGTTTTAATATTTATAATCTAATTTATTTATATCTTTTATTAATGAGGCCGACACTACATCATTATTGTGTCATAAATATTTTAATTTATTTGTTGTCTAAAAATTATAAAAAAATACAATGATGTGGTAAATATTTATATATTTCCAATTAATATTTATAGTAGAAATGATAATTATTATAACACCTTGTAGAATGTATTTTACTAAAATATATTTGTTTTGGTCATTTTTTCCTTTACTATATGTTAATTAATAAAATGTGTCATTATCACTCCCAAGTGGATCAATGGGGTCCCAAAATCGACCTAAAGATGCAAATGGTCGTAAATGACTCAACTAGTAAGGTTAGAACAAGTGTTAAGGTAATTTTGTATTATTATAATATTATTCTTACCTTTAATTACCATATTTTCCTTTACTCGCGGTAAATAAAAGTCAAAGTTTCTATTCAAGAAAATTATTTTCAACTTGTTGAAGAACATTTTACATATTAATAACAACAACCATGTATTTCATATTTTCAAATTTCAATTCACAAAATCAGTAAAATTTATTTTAAATGAAAAATTCAGTTTTTGAACTATTACTAAGTGGTTTCACTATTCATCAAAAATTGATGTTTTTCATAAAAATACCAAAAATTAAGCCTAAGATATATTTGATATTGAGAATTCAAAAACGATATCTATTTAAAATCTCAAAAAATTATAGTAGCATTAATGAATTTAAAATTAGTTCCCGGTTTCAAAACAAATAGTGTGCTTTTAAGAAACATTATCTATTAAATGATTGATACTTGTTTTTGCCCAATTTCAAAGTAAAATTAATTCCAATGACAATAATTTGATTAAATTGTAAAAATAAAATCTAATTAAACATTAAAACCAATTATAAATATATTATATCCATATAAATAAAGTATATTAAAAGGCTGTTTTGAATTAAAATATAGTATTTTTCACTATTTAACAAAAAAAAAATTTTATCAGAAAAATACCAAAAATTTACACAAATAAAATTTGATGTCCCAATTCGAAAGAAGAATTTTATTTTTTCAAAAATAACATATAAAAGTGTCCAAAACTATATTTAAAGAGGGTTCACCATCAAAAGGTGGTAAATCTGCCTTTTATTGAAATATTAGGTTATTTATGCTTAAAATCAGATTCTTTTCTTATTTTAGGCCTTTAACTTTTATTGGACAATTGTAACAAAATTAAGAAACATTTATAATAATATTTTTGTTGATTATGTTCATTACTTCCAATAAAACATCTAGGAGTTAATTAACATTTAAAATAATATTATTATATTATTAGCATGCAACATGTGATTTCAACGAAACCCATTGTTGTGTATCAGGTTAGACAACGAACATATAATCCCCTTTAAAGTAGAATTAATATTTAGTTCACATATATTAATGAATATGAAAAATTATATTTTCTTTATTTAATTGGGATATTATAGATACCATCATTTTTATATCTTTAGATGGTTAATGTTTATGTTAATGATATTTTTATGAGACCCAATTTTTAAATATGTTACGCAATGATTAATTGATGAATTTTTTAAGAATCATAGTTTACTATAATGGGCTTTAAATTCTTTATTTGTTAAATGTTATTACATCTTGTGATACCCATATATTTATTGTTTTTCTATTTGAGTCATGTTTATGTTATACAACAATGTTGGTGGTTATGTTATACTAACTGATTATGATTATATTAAATCCAAAGTTGGATGTTACACTATAAGCAACAAATATAGTCACAGTATAACCATGTGTGGGTGGGAATTAAAATATATAACCCTGCAATGAATTAGTTAATTATTAAATTTCTATGAGCACAAATGGTGAATGGGAGGTTATCCCAATCCCTAAATGGTGTACACAAGATGCTATCCCGTGCTCAGAAGATGGTTCACATGATGATATCCCAAGATCTAATAAGGTACATGGGTGTTTAAATAAAGCCTAACATGTCATGAATCTCATTGTAGATAATACTAACATAATATGTTCTGTGTATATATTTATTATTATTCAAATTTAATCCTATAATGGGTTTTATACTTTGATTCCATTATGAATCATTGTTATGAACTACCATTATTTATTACTTGAATCAATATTATGATATTTGATATACATGTTATAGTTTTTATATGTTATAAATGTCTTCTCATACCATTATTATCATTTTATGTTAGTATCTACCATGATATCCCTTAATTATATTCTCATCTCACCAATTTTATGTTCCCTTTATAATGGTTATAAATTAATGTATTATTTATGATATGTTTAAGTAGGGTGATATTAATGAATTACATGGTTAGATATGGTGCCGTTAAGATATGAACTACTTTTCTATGTATACAAATTTGGTAATGAAACTAGAATAAATTTATTCTTTCACTAATTGTTATGTTATGTAATGATATTTCACCTATTAAGACAAAATATCTATGTATCAAAAAGTTTGGTTGATTAAAAATCTCAACACTATGATACATTTTAACCCTTCTTATCATCCTCGAACTACTAGGTATCTTAAAAGGAATAATTATGAAATAAAATTTATTTTGAGATCATTCTCATGTTACATTAATTATACATTTGATCAATATCTACCTATTGAAGGAATTTCATATAATAATCGTTTCCTTTCAATCATCCAAATGGCACCATATGAAGAATTCTATGGGAATATATTTCTTACTCAGTCTTACGTGGATGAAAATGGGGAATAAAATATTGAAGGACCAAAACAAGTTTAAGAGAAAACTTTTAAATGATTTTTCAATCAAAATAATGTCTATGTAGCTCAATGTAGACAAAAATTCTATGAAAATAAATAAAGGAAAAACATGGAAGTTCATATAAGGCATCAAAATTTCCTAAATGTGTATCCCTTGATTGAAATTATATTATTTTTTGATGAGTTGATTTTATGGACAATTTATATTGGACTTATTATATTTTTGATAGACTTAGAGTTGTGGCTTACTGATTTCCTATTCCAATAAACATCTTTTAGTTACATTAATTTCTGTGATTATTTATTAATGAAAAATATGATAAGTTAAAGATATTTAATCAAAACTATCGGGATAATTATGTAATTATTATTATGATATAATTAAATGATTATGACCATTATTAACATTACATATAAATAATTGTTGAATTAGACTATATAGCTTGTAAGTTTTTTTAGCGAAATAAAAAACTAAAGGAGGTAAAACTGTGGATTGAAAGAGATTTTGATATTTATTTTCCAAATTTTTAATCATTTTTTATTACATAAATTATATTGTTTTAAATTATTTAATAGTAGAGAATGAATATCAAGGAACCTTCTACAATAAGTAAATCAAAACCATTTCTATATGCATACTATTTTATAGGACGATATTATTTCATTATATTATTTTTATGATTAATTCCAATGTTTTAGAAATTTAAATTTAATAAATTTTAATTTTAATTAGAATTTTGACAATGAGATTGTCATATTATGTTATTTTTGAATTTCTCATGAATAGTATATTTTTTGCTGAATAGTAAAAAATACAATTTTTTACAATACATTACAATTTATGACATCATCATGATATAAGATTGAATTTATAAAAATTTACATCTATCTTTGAGAAAAAAAATAATTATTAATTTTATTCACATATATATATATATGATATTGTATTAACAAATATAAAATTTTTATTTTGGTAATTTATTTAATGTTTTTTCAAATAAAAATGTCTTTTATTCATTTAATCTAATCATGTATCCACATGATATTTTATGATGTTTTAGATTTAATGAAAATTAGTCAACATTTACATAAAATAATCGTTTTATATAAAATATCTCAGTTAAATCAATGGTAATAAAATTTATCACATATTTGGTATGAAATATTTCTTTGGATTAAAAAGGAATATTTAATTAAAATAAAAATTTTCTCAATGTTACACATTCATTTATTAAAACAAAAATTCTACAATTACATAAAAATTAATTGTAATTGGTTTTAATATTTCGATTTTGGATGTTGAATATTATTAATTATTTAAATTTATTTTTTTTATAATAATAATTGACCATGGTAAAATATTATTACCATGGTAATGGTCCAATTTTTTTAAAAAGGGGCTCATACTAATATAGATGTTTTGATATATTATAAAACCTATAAAAGTCTTAATATATGAGATTATATCAACTTATAATCATTATATATATAATATATCAATTTATCTTCATTCAAGTGAGTATTCCTATTATAATAATTTAAATTTTATGATATTTACAAGTGTTCCACTCCCCTCACACATAAAATAGAACCACCGATTCTCATTTATTACCAAATTTTAAGCCACTTATATAAATAGAGATCCACCCAAATCAATACAATACAATCATACCAATTTTCTAGATGTTATGTTTTGACCATAATTACCACCACATATTGCTAAATGTTTATTATGAAGGATACATTCCAAAGAAGATATATAACTTATAAATGATATCATTCATGTCTTTATATTCTTATACCTCTTTCAAACATGTAATGTCCTTGATGATATAATAAGATATATATCTATAATATAATAATGGTTTTATGATTATGGTAGAAGTACATTTCTTCTATTTTTCAATCTTATGGGAAATTAAAACATGACACATGCATACATGTGGACTACCACCTCTACAAAGCAATGTATTCTGTTTTCCCTCTTTACCTAAAATTTATAATAAAAAATATTTACCTAAATAATTGTTAATATTTTGATGAAATTATAATAAAATTTAACAGATAAATATTATATACATTATTACCCACTCATTCATGGGAAAATGACAATGTCACATTTGTATACTTATGGACTACCACACCCCCTAGGCGATATGATTGTTTTTTTACTTATCGTTTTCATAGATGGGATAAATGATATATTTTTGAATAAATATGATATATATAATTAATTTATTATAATATTAGGCTAAAAAATATCTTTCAACCCCTTTTATAAAATTTTAAAAATGAAAATGATGTTCATTAGTATATACAGACTACCATCATAATGAGGTGACATATTTTATTCTTCACAACTATTTGTAATTATCCCTTAAATTTGTTTATTTAATTTATAAAAATAAAATAAAATTCATGCTAAATGGTATTTATATTAATTTTGAATTACTCCATTGACCATTTTTAACAAATATAAATTGCTTTCATTTTTAAACTAAAAACCGTTAAAACGCCCGACATAAAATTAACTCATTTAGTAACAATATAAAATATAGAAATATTTTAAATAAAATTATATATAATGATTAAATAAACCAACAATTGTTTTTAAAATATTATCGAATTGATATTTTTTAATTATATAAGGTGTTGGAACACTTATAAAAAATTGGTAATACATTATTAGGTTTTATTATTCAATATAATTTTTAATCGAGATAGTTTACGCTAAGATTTAAAATAATAAAAATTATAATATGTTTATTTTTTAAAAAATATATATATATAATAATAAAATTATTTCCATTATATTTTACAAATTTCTTTTTATCATTTTACTATTGTTACTGAAAATGACTACAAAATGTTTTATGGAAGTATTACCTTATTAGTTATTTATACTCGGAATATTTATCATTCAAAACCATGTTCTATATAATGTTATAAATATTATTATCTCAATCTTTCAAATATTATTTAAATTAATATTAAACTAAATTAGTCATTAATTATAAATTTTTGAACGTAATCTTTTTATCCCATTTAGTAAAAGGAATATTTGTATTTTGACAAATCGTGTGGATTAAATATTTGATTCAATGATTAATAAATGATATGATTTACCATCATAATTTTATTTTATTTTATTAATACATTACTTTTATAAATGGTCACATTTTTGAATTAATTATTCCCAATAACCTATAAATTTGTTTTTATGATTTTACTTAAAAAATGTATATTTTTTTATCTTATTCAATGGAATTTTAAAATATTCTTATAAACGTATCATCGTCAATGTAAAGAAGATTTGATTGTATTTATGATTTGATGGAGATGTAATATAATAATATTTTACACCTTATTTATCCAGATGCCTTATGATCACCATGGACAAATTTTTGGATGGGAAAATATTCACATTTCATATCATTTTTTTTTCAATATAAATATTTACGTTAAGTATGTATTACGTTATTTTTAATTTAACTAATATTATGAATGTATTTGACAATTTATATAATGTTTGTGAAGCATTATAACCCATTCATACATGATTTGGTCACATGAGACACAATAATGTCTATATTTGTCATATGTATTTTAAATATTTGTATGATGTCATGATAGAATTCATAAATAAAAGGATTATGATATCTGGTTTTACACATTCTATAATTATGAAATTATGTCATATTATCCATGTGAATATTTTTTTTCATCCGTGGATGTATTTAATTTTCACGATATTGTCTATTTGATATATTTTATTATTTTTTCATTATTATTTTAATCATGATTACGTTATTATATGATAGATTTCGTTGTATGTTTTCCCTTTTTGATTATATGATCACACACATTATTATATTTTCCATTGACCAGGGTATCATGAAGTGGATATTGAATGATTTTACTAAAATACTAGATGAGATAATAAACTCATCCCTAAAATATTAATTTTTATTTCATAATCTTGGTTATATTTATTGAATCATATATTTGTTTAGTCAATTAAGATAAATAAACTATTATATCTCATGGGATATAATCTCTATATCTTTCTCCAATATATTAATGTATCCACAAAACCAATGTTATTGTAATTTATTTGTTACAATTATGAAACATATTAGAGTCCTACATTTATATTCCTGAATGGATACACAATTATAGAATTCCATTATCTATTATTTACGATAATCTCAAATTCATAAATTCCATTAATGAATTATTTGGTGTTTTCATTGCCAAAAAATATATTATTAAAATCCTTAAATTATCCAGAGTGGGAAGTATTTCCCATCTAACTAAAAATCACATTTTGAAAATATATAAAAACCCAACAATCTATTTAAGTACATTTTGTGGCCGTTTAATCACAAAAAAAATTCTCAAATTTACTAAACACCTCATCCGAAAATAATATTCTCACAATGTTATTTTCCAGCAAAATCTAGTAGTTTTTTATAAAGCAAGGCATAAAATTCCACCTATATATTGGATATAATCTTCAAATTTCTATAATATTATAAATACCAAAATATAATATTTAGTGATTTCCTAAAGATTTTATGATGTACATCAATCCTCACATATGAACTTGTATTAACAAAAAAATTCATGATCATCAATGAAATGGAACAATAATATACACCATTGGGTTTTGATATCACTAAAAATTCTTTTCTGAATTACTGATAATAAATTCAATGTGATAAAACCCATAGAATATCATACAAATATCTTAAGTAAATGAGTCAGGAATTAATCCATATTATATATATATATATACAAGAAATCTCAGTTTTGAAAAAAATACTGAATAAAATATGAGAAAAAATTCCCATTAAACAGCTTATTTAAGAATTTATTAAATGGTATCCTCATATGTAAGAAAATAGAAAATTTTTATTTTAATATTTTACATAGAAAATCAATAATATATTAAAATAGATCACATGAAAAGAGTGGGTATATTTCTACTTAAAAAGTATATCTCCACAAAAATAATTTTATAAAAAAATAATAGAGCTGGAGACACAGTAATCTTCAATCCTTAATGATAGAGAGTGGGATACACTTTAATTTGTATCCTTAGCATCTAAAAATATTTTTTGAGATATGATTTGTAATAAAATTTGAAATATGGTTTTTATATTAAATAAATTTAGCCTTTGAATGCCCTTTTAAACTATATCCTTTAAAAATATAATACTTGATTCCAAGGTGATTTTTCCTAGAGCTATGTACTAGATTTATAGATGAAAAAATATAACTCTTATTACTAGAGCATATAAGCATAGGATATGTAACTTCATTATTAATGAATTATAATTAAATCTATTAAAAAATTGATATATATTCATGTAATTCTACTAAATATTTATCCCTTATAAAAATTATTGTAATTGGTATTTTCTTTTTTGAATTCCATGATTCATGGCTTGTACCAATGAAAAATACAACACCAGATGAGGAATTATTGTCTTATATATCCCTTCCCCAATTATTATCAATAAATATTCCCTAATACATCACATATATACTATTATAAATAATCTGATAATTGATATTCATCACAAAATAAATCAAAATCATGTTTCTATAAAAATATATTTTATCTTTTAGATTAGATTGATACTATAAATAATTGGTAACAATTTAAACTCTCTCAAGCCCATAGGCTATTAAGTATATAAGAAATAAAATAAATATCTCGACCTTTTTTCATTAATATTTCTCCATATATTTTCCTTTATTTGAATTAATACTACCAATAATTGGTGTGGAAACTCCTATAGCGTCCAGTATGTCCAACATCTTCAATATCTCCATTGCTTGTTTTTATTGTGAGAAAAAAATATTAAATATGATAAAATTATAATTTCCATTGCTATAAAATATTATATATCTCCATCAATTAAAATTTCAAAACATTCTTTCATGTTCATTGGGAACTCATCACATAATCATTCCTCATTACTAATAAAATTAAACCACCAACATACACAATCCAAAAAGGTTATGTGGTGTTGGTATTTCTCATTAATAAATTATCATTAACCATACCTTTTATAATTTAATTCATTTATATTATTCATAACAATATAAAAACTATAAACATATTGAATTATTAAAACCATATTGTGATTTACCTAGTTAACATTTCTTCTAGGAGTTTTATTCTTGAATAAAATGATCAAGTTGTTCCTTAAAAAAATTTTCATCAGGATGCCCATTATGAAAAGATAATTTAGTATCCTATCTAAAAAGTTTAAATCATTTATATGAAAAAATTAAATAATTATACCCATTGTTTAATATCTAATTAATAAGGATAATGTTTCATCCAATTAAAACCCATTTCTTTTTGAATATTATTAATAAACTAGTCGGTCAGTTGTTCTATCTACTTCACAATTCAATTTAAAATTATTTCAAAATTACTAATTGATCAAATATAATGTATTTATTATGGACTCAAGACATGTTCATGTGTCCCATTATTTTGAATATTTCTATTTTCTTCACTCATGTATGGAACCCATTATTAAATTTCAAACTATTCCCCAAACATCAATGGTTTAGCCTTTCAAAGTATTCTAGTATAAATTGTTTCAGTAATCTTATTTTATTTCAAAAAAACCATAACTATAAAAAATACATATTATAAATAGTAATAAAATTTTTTAGTCTTATGTTTTCTCTATTTCCATCATATTATTAATCTTAATGATTGGAGAATGAATAATCGACAACTTCATTAAGAATCTATAGATTTTGTATACTTTTATTTGTCTTATCGTACTTGAAAAAATCCAATGATATTATTTTCATCCCCATATTATTTTTAGGAACAATAAAATCAATGATTTTATTAATTCATGTATTTATATTTTTTTAAAACAATGCAGATCATCTACGTTGGGAATAACCAATGAAAATCCCACATCTATACTTTTATTACAACATTACTTCACTTCTATCTATTATAATTATTATAAATGGATTACTTTAACTATAATTTGATATAAAATAGAAATATTTTAAAACCACTTATCATCGGGACTAAATTTTTTTTTTCTGAAATGAAACAACTATTCCAAAAAATATTAGATGATGTGATGGCCCGTAATGAGTAAAAATCTCTAGGGTCACCCTATTACAGCATTGTTCTAGGTAATCAATAAGAATAATTTTCATCTTTTCATGAATTCAATTTTTACGATGATTATATGAAGAATTTAATTCATGTGTGATTTCAAGTATCTAATGAAATTAAGGGAACATTTTGTTGGTATAATCACATTAAATATCAGATCTTAATCCCCTCATATACAAGACTATTTACTACCCTATATGTTTTATAAATGTTTTCAATATATATAATGAATATTATTATATTTAAATGATAAAGATACATGTAATATTTGTGAAATCATATATTAATTAGATGAAATATATTTATCTATTTTCTGACCTCTTATTCATGGGTCCAATTATTTAAAAATCAATGTATTCAATTGGTTTTTAGTTGTATATTTCACATCCCATGAATGTTTTATTCAACATTTTCCTATTTTTCAAGTATTAAATATAGTGATTTCGTTTTATATAAATAAATTATACACCCCATAAATAATTGTTTAATTAAATATGTAATTTTCTACTGTCCAATGTTACCATGTCTTTTGATCTATAAATTATTTTCTAATTCTTAACATAAGAAAAATCCGACACATGATTCCCTGATTTCATACAAAAGATATAGGGTTCTCAATCCCCTTGTTACAACATCATTATATTTTTTTGATTTTACTATGAATCTATTTTTCCAAAAATTAATATCATTCCAATTTCAAATAGTCATTATACTCTAAAACAAAATTTCTTTGATCAATGAACATAATATTATGTACCTAGGTTTTTTGATATGTAATTAATTTTTATTCGTTTTATTCATTTTCCCTTTAGAGATATTTAATTAAAAAAATTCATATATCCTCCTTCGTACTAATCAATATTTTTAAAAATTTTATGTCTCTTATCATGATAGATAAAAAACCCATTTCCATAATCAATGGATTTTAAATTTTTAAATTTTTAAATGTTTCTTATACTATATTTTGTTTTAGAATAATATGGAATTGTTTGGATTATATCCAAACCTCTAAAATTTATTATTCTGAGTTATAATAGAATAGAATGTATATATATTTATATATATTTATGGGTTTTTATTCATAATAATACCTTTTATATAACACTTGGAATCTCCTCAACCTTTTTATCACTTCAACATTCATCTCGTGTTGTTAATGATTTTGTTGAGTACTAATATGTGCATATTTTCCCCACATAAATTACTTCTACCTTCTCAATAAATATACATATATATTTTACCAATTTTTTAATGTATTACATCCAAATATACTACAATATAAATTATATCTGTAAAATCTTCTATATTTTTAAAAAACATTTTTTTTCAAATGGGTTACTATATTGTTTTTTCCATATATTAAAAGTGTAGACTATAAAAAATGTTCCAACGAATATTCTATGATGATTTATGAGTAATGTGTATAAAATTTGAGAAATTTTTACATTCCATATCCACGATTCCATGAACATCAATTCAGAATTATCATATAATTCAAATTGATTTATTTCGCTACATTCTTTAACAAAAATAATTTTCTTTTTAAAAATAACATTTATTGACATTTTCAATTTAATTTTTTCTTTCATTAGAATACATACTTATTAAATATTTTTTAATTCAATCAATTTTTTATTTCACATCATTTTTCAATTAAAATTATATTTTTCAACATAAAATTATTTTTTAGTTTCTTATTTTCTATATTTATAAACCTAATTTTAATTAATGGTAATTATAGAATTAACATATAAAATATTTTAATTTTTTTATAAATTTTTTAATTTAACATATGAATTTCATAATATTGATTTTATAACTCAAATATTAATTGAATTTTTTAGAGTGAAGATCCTTTTAGTAGAGTTTTTTCTTTTCTCAACCTTCAAGTTTATTTGATGTACATTTTGATCTCTATTATCATATTAGAATAATTATTTAGACATATTTCATCTAAAATGGGATTCCTTTTTTATTTGGGCTCAAACACAGGTGATATAACTTATTCCTCCGATTATATGATGAAAACTATTTGAGAGACTCTATTAACTATTTCCCCATCATCAAAACGTTTTTTATAGTTTCCAAAAATTTCATGTACATAAATAATGTTCCTTATAAAATAGATATGTGACATATTATTCTTCACAATTGATAAAAAAATTTATGGGTCTCTCCTATTGGGGGAATTACATGTCAACAATTCATAATCATTTTTGAAAATAATTTTCAAATGATAGATGGAATGGAAATGGGTATCCTTCCCACAATCCAAACATCTAAAGGAAGTTTTACCAATATACATAAAAATTTCTCTTATTCTAAAATTTATTTACAAGAGATTATGAGTTTGGGTGTAATATTTAATATTTTATTCTTCCTCTTGTAAGTAATTATCTTCTATCATTATACCATTAAAATTAAAGAACGTTATTCATATTCCATATTGTCTATGATTTTATATAAACTCTTCTTATTAATTAATAATTATTTAGTGGTTTATAAAATCTGTCATTGGTAAATTTAGCAATATCATTATCTTTTAGATATATGTTCATAGTATAAAATTTATATAAAAGGATTATCACTAATTGTTTTTATCATATTAATATATTTGATAATTTATATATTTACTATAATAGTGTCAATAGTATTATTATCCTTGGTAATGTACTAATCAATTGTTTCATCCTAAAAAATAAATTTTTCTTCGTATATTGAAGACTAATTTAATGCCCTTTGTAGATCCCCATTTTATTCTATTCATATTTTTATTGGAGATTCATTCATATAAATTTTTTTATATCCTCATATGATAAATTATCAAGTTATAATTTGTTATCATTTCCATCATTTTTAATTAACTTTTTTCAGTTAATGACCTTGTGGAGGAGTCATATAGAATTGTGAATCCCAATTTAGTGAAATAAATGTCATCATGCTCCAACGAATTAATATATGACATAATTAACACTATATAATATGAAAATATGATTCAATGAAACATTGGGATGAATTTATAATTAATATACTTGTCCTATTCTATAATAGCATCTTGAAAGAAATTTCACAGATTGAATATTCTATTATTCCAATTATTCAATATAATAAAGGGGGATACACACTGATAGGAGAGGGATTAATTTGTGTGTATAGTTATTTCAACATCCCATCCAATCTTATTATTATTCATCTTAATTTTATAATAATACAAAATAATATAAAAATTTGATAGTCAGAACATTGATTTTAATGATTTTATACTCCATCAAGGATCAAATTCCCCCAATGTGTCTTGGTAATTATATAATTCACACTAAAATATCCCTTCTTGTTGGAAAAATTAACTGAGGTATGGGAATGAATGTAGACTAAATCAATTGTTTTTCTATAATAATTTAAAAACTAGGATCAATAAATTCCCAAAATATCTCATTATATAGAATAGTTGAACAATAATTAATAAGAATCCCCACATAATCTTGATATGAATATATTTTTCCTATTCTTCACATAGAAATTTGTTTCATTTTTAATAAGTTACCTCTATCTGATACCAAAACATATCAATTCTTCTAGAATAACACATTTATCAATTTTTTTTTTAAAAATAATCAATAAATATATCATGAATATTATTTACATAATATATATTAAAACAATAGTTATTTATTTTCCAACTTGACCATTCAGAAAAATATTAAAGTTATGTTAATATCTTCATTTTTAAAAACAATAATGCTCAATCTTCCATTCATCATGAAATATTTAAATTATACATGATTGCAATAAACTAGGACATGAGATATTATCATTCGTGGTGAACTCATCTCTACACAATAACATTCACTATCACTCCCTCCATTTTTCTATGATTGAATCACGACACCCTTGGATTGATCTTGATTTTTGAATCCTTAAGGAAAATTACACCAACAAAATCTAAATTTACCTTTTAAAAAATTAAATAAATATATAATTTAAATATATTTTTTGTTTTAATAGTACTTAATAAGTCTTCAAAAATTGAAACATAATATTTTATGTAAAATTTATTTGATAAATTAATTTCATACATGTGATCCAGAGAACATTACTCTCCCTCAATAAAAAATATATGCATCATGATGAAAAATCATAAGAAAATTATCAAATTATTCCACACAATGTCTCATATATAAAAATTCATACTGGTTTTTATAGAATCATAGAATAGCTCTTCATGATTTCAAACATTACCAAAAAAGACTTATGATGGATTTGAAATGCCACACACTCTCTTCTTATAACTTTCACATCTATTAATCATGTACATATTTCATAATCAACATAGTTAAACATCCTTATATCATTCTTATAGTCTCAAAACATATTTCACAAATATCTTGTCTATTTAAATCATGTTAATATAAATAAAATTTACCATAAGCCTCATCCAAATATTTTATTATCACTTATACATACTTTACTTATTATTTAATGACTATATTATTATCCCTTATTTCATATTCTAACTCCACATTGATTATAAATTTATAATTTATATAAAATGATAATTAAAACACTCTCACTATTTTTAAATTTCATTTCCATGATGATCTATAAATATTCGACACACTTTAATATTGACTTTAAAATAAATATAATATCATAATCCATTTGGTTTAATAGAAAAGTTATTGGTCTAATACCATAGAATTAGAAATATTTTTTTTACCACTTCAGTTATCCATGTCAAACATACTCTATAAAAGATTTGTGATGGATCTTGTAACTATTATAGCATGATAAGTTTTATGTTTTTCATCATTCATGTTGATTGTGACAATATTGTAGATATATGAGGCATAACATGGGTTTTAATTCACTATCATGATCACATGATGAATGCTTAAAACCCATCAAAAATAAGTTATCTATTTTACACCTTAATTAGTATTGTGGAAGGGATTTTTATAGAAAAAATAAAAATGGAATGGGAAATAGTATAGAATAGGTAGAATGATGGTATGTTAAATCAGGTTTGGAATACCTTTTAAATCAAAAGGGTCCAGTCTATGAAAATAATGATAAAATTGAAAAAAAATAAATGATTACTTATTCATCAATATGAAAATAATTAGAATGAAAAAAATATCTCATTATATTTTTCTATCGTATATACACGAAAATTAATTATTCTAGTTTAAGAAATGAACTTGGGTGGGTATTTTGGTTATAGATTCATTGGTTATAGTGGTTATTAATTGAGGGTGTATCATCAATGGTTCCATGATAAGTTTTTTAATTAATATATATATGGTCATCGACTAAGGATGTAATGTGAGGTGTAATTTTTATGGTGGTTAATTATAGAGTTGGTATTATAAATGGTGTGATGAAATTATTTTTTTCCATTTTTAAATGGGCTCGATGAAAGATTATTGGTGTTAGATTGATGGTTTTTAGTCACATACCATTGGAAGTGTGGTCCATGTGCAGGACTTGGAGGGTGGGATTATTGGTTTTTAGTTCTGCTATATTGACATCATGAACATAATTAAATACAGGGGCATTTTTTGAGTTTTAGTCATAAAACATATAGATTGTTGTGGTGTTTCTTCTTCAAGATATTATAGTTATATAGTAGGTTTCATTTTCATAATGCATAGATGGAATGATTTATGGAAGGGTATAGATTCCTGGTATGGTTAAAATGAATTATAAATGGGATAAGGATAATGTTATATAACAATATTTTTATGTGGTGGGTGATAAAGTGGTTTGAAAATTTTTTAACACCTCCCCCAAGAAAAATTACTATTTCATCAATATTACGAATTAAAAAAATCATTTATGGGATGAAAATTCAAATTCCCATGAAAACACTATAATAAAATTCTAAATGATTCAGGAAATCAATTAATTTTTCATTTACATTTTCCAAAACACCATTCCATTAAAACAAACAAAATCCTTAAATGGATCATGAAAATTTTGGTTACATTGTAATAAAAACAAATTTCTCATTATTTAATCAAAAAAAAGTTTATATTTCTAATGAATAATATACAAGAATAATTAATTGTGAAATAATGGAAAAACAATATGCATAACATTATGTGATAATTGTTATTTATGTATATCATATGAATCATTTCCCATAAAAACTATATTCTATGAATGATTATCTTTAATAGAGTTTGATTAAAAATAAATTAGAAGGTATCAATGATATTAGTAACAATGGATATGATCTATTGGATCATAATATAAAGGAATATTTATTTTTTATATTGGATATGAAATGGTAAAAAAATCTGGGTCTATTAACATGGAAATATGTACTAAAAATTATAAAATCACGCCGAAATTTTAATAAATCATTAAATATTGTAATTATTTTGTTGGAGAAAATTGAAATTTATTTTAGTTTAAATTTTGAATATTATTTCCTTATGAAAAATGTGACAAAACGTGTTATAAAAATAGAATAATGTTTTTGTTGTATTTGAATATTCATTCAATAAATTGGTTCTATGATTTTATAATGAGAGATTTAAGAAAAATTGTATTAGATCGGGGAGGGGGCATTAGAAAATGAATGTATACCAGGAGTAAGCTTGTCTAAGAGACATGTTTTATAACAAGAAATTCGTGTGGATAATTTGAATGATGGAAGTGAATTTATTTTATAATGTATGAATTACATTTATGATGTTATTTATAATTTTAATTTGTACTATAAAGGTTCTATGTATAAACCATTAGATGTATTCATGAGAATAATTCTTTTGACTCATTAGAGGATATCAATTGAGATAGAGGGACCTTTTAACAATTATAGGTATAAATTATAAATACCGAATTCCTGAATAAAAAATAAGAAGGCTATTGAAAATATTTACTTATTGTGCCCTATTTATTGTTGACTTCGTGAGACCTCTTGTTTATAAAACATTTAAATGAACTAATATTATTTTACTTTGTTGATTTTTATTTTAATAATATATAATCATATGAAATGATATGAATCAATATATTTACCATATGAATATATACATAATGTATAATTCATTTAACATTCTAATGTCATCATTTGATATTTTTTTGTATGGATAATTTAAAGATGTTGAAATAATTCATTCATTGGGTTTTATATTTTCTTCTTCGATTTGGTACATTTGGTTAATAGTAATTTTTTTTATAGAAATTTTAGAGTTTTTTTTTCATTCTTAATTCTACAATGTTTTTCTTTTGTAGATCAGTGGATCGCAATCAAAAATATATTATCAAATCTTATTGTTCAATAAGGCCTTACACACACAGTAATATAAATTTAATGTTATGTTTTTACATTGAATCCTTTTTATGTTATTGGATGTCATTTTTATTATAATTAATGAATTCAATATTTTTTGGACTATATTTTTTTTGATGTAATGTACATGTGATTTTATATGATATATATAAATGATTATGTATATCATAATAAACATTATATTTCCATGAAATTATTCAAAATGTATGTAAATAAAATAATCTTCATTGAAATGGGATTATAGGAAGGAACATGGAATGATAAGAATGTCACTATTATATAATGTAACCTATACCATCTAGGAGGTAATGACTATAATTGTGTTGATGAAGTTCCACATGTTTATATTTGAGAAGGTAATGTCAGTGAAAAATGTGTTTTGGATTCCTTCTTTATCATTCATGATATTTTTATAAGAATTTACAGTGAATGATCATTTTATGAATATTAATGATATTCAGAGTCCTCTTGAATCTGTTAAACTAGATTTCATAGATAATGTTTGTTATTTTTTTATAATTACTTCTATAATCTTGGTATAGGAGGGTTATAATTAAAATATATAATTGTTGAAAAATTGATCTTGTGTGTGCTGATGTTCATTATCACATTATAAATGAATAACATAATTACTGTTAAGTGTACATACTTATCAAAAATACACTCAATGAAGACGATAAAGGTTGTGTTGTATATTTGAAATGTCAGATGATGTTATAATATATTTTATGGGAATGAATGTAAGTAAAGTTTAATTGGACATGGACTAATATGATTCCATTAAAATTAGGGGAACTGAATTAATAATTATTGGGATCACTGATAAATTCTAAAATGGTTTATTCCAAATTTTTATGTTCCAAAAACACTATAAGATTTTGTGTGTAATTTTTATTACTTCCTTTTGATATTATATTAGATTCACTAATCATTTTGGCGGCCTTATTTCATAAAAAATTAATGGGAAGAATTTTCAAAAACTAAATTTATATAAATATTGATAAAGCCTACATAAACTGTGAATAATATTTCCACATCACGGGGAAGGGTGATATTAAATATTTATTGTTATAATATGGGTTTTTTAGTTATGTTGAGTTATTCAAAGATACTATTCATCGAATAATCTATTTTTTGGTAGACATGATAATATTTTTAAAAAGATTTATTGATCATTCAATGAATTTGAGATAGGGGAGGGAATGGGTGATGTGAATGTAAACGGAGGGGAGGAAACATGGTGGGAGAATAGTATTAGGGGAACAAAAAAATACTGCTATTTAAGAATTCTATTTTTGTTGTCATTAAAACAACCTCTAAATTTTCATTGAATTAGGGGTAGTTTTCCTTAACTTCCATTATATTATTTATATAAAAGAAATTATGAGTAGTGAAACCCACCCCTTGAAATAAAAAATTAATTCTAGGGGGTTTTAAATCCTAGTATATGATAACCATAGGGAATATTGAGGAATAATTAGTTGTAGTTGAATCCCTATATAAAAAATCATCGACTAAATCGCAAACTACATTACTAGAACATTCTAAAAACCAACCACTGAAACTTAGTGCGTCCACATTATCTTTCTTTATTGTTAAAATCTTATAAATTTCTTATAAGGGTTCATGACCCCCTAAAAATGAAATAACCCCAATAATGGACCTATTTTTGTTGTGAACAATCATTAAAAATAGAGTATGAAACATTCTTTAAAGGGTATATATATGGAGGGTAGCAGTTACAAGATTAGGAATTTGAGGGTGGAGAGTATGGTGCAATATTGAGATAAGTGGTGAAAAATTATTACAAATTAAAAAACAAAAATTCCGGAGTAGTTAAAACCACTTATAAATATTTTTTGAACTACGGTTGTTTTCTATAAATTCCCAAAAATATTCCAAAATACAACAATTAGGGGTTTCTATAAAATCACAAAATATAAATTAAATACTTATACAGGGTTAAAATCAATTTTAAAGGAGAACATTCTATAAAATTAATAAGAAATAAGAGGATTTCAAAGCCCTTGTAAAACGACATCTATTAATCCCATTATACATAATCGTCGCTTTCTAAAAACATCCCCTAAAAAAATATAGACTCATGTTTAGGGTGGTTAGGGGTAACTCCTGCTAAAGTGTTTTTAATATGTCATAAACCCCTATAAATATTCAAAAACACTATTATATATATATTTTTGCAGACAAAATTCATATAAAATATATTTTGTATGATTACTCAATGTTGTATGGTTTTTTCTAACGAATTTTATGAATATATACTTTATCTAAATGGAATATTAGATGGAGAAACAATTATCATAATGAAAACCTCTAAAAGTTTTTTTTGGGTATTATAATATCTATAATCAGAAAAATGATAGTATACAATTTTTAGTTGATAAATTATTATTAATGCTCGACATCATGGATTTGAGATCATGTCTGAGTTATTCCCATTGAAAGTTGAAAATGATGATGCGTTTTATAATTTATAGGATACCAATTTATAAATAGTTAAATCTAATTCATATGGATTTTTGGGGCCTAATAAATTTTTTTCCAATAGTGGGTGATAATAATATTGTTAAATTTATCCTTGATTTGAGAAGTAATATAAAATTTTACATCCTTAACCCCAAATATGTGGTGTTTATTTCTATTTAATTGATGTAAAATAAAGTTATAAAATGAAATTATACTTAATTTTAAGATTTTAATGTATGATAATGGTGAAGAATATGGTTATATGGTATTCAAGAGGTTCTCCTTGAAAAAAGGAATAATTATCAATATGACTTTTCCTGGAGCACTAAAATACAAATGTATACAACTATTGATTAACTATACCATGATTGAGGAGACATAGATACTAAGAAAATATTATGGAATCACTATGGTGATTCGAAATATTAAAAATAATTTTTTACTTTTTAATATTTAATATAACTTTCATGCTGTTGTATCAGAATATTCGAGAATAACAGTGGTCTATAAAATCATTAAAAAATCCAACCTATATGTTTTTCTGAGTCCTTCCTAAATACATTTATAAAAAAGGTATTTGAAAAAACATAAAGAAAACAATCATGTGTGTTTCTTGTTTTCACAGGGTAGAGAAAAAACTTACATATGATTTTATATTATAAAAGAACAAGATCATTATATTTCTAAAAGTTCTCTACATTGAGAATGTATTATGTAATGTTAAGAATATGAAGAGTTATCGAGTTTATAATAAATTATCTACATATGATTTCCATGTTTATGTAATTTCATGTTCTATGAGGTTATCAATTATTATAAGTTTATAGAGTAACAGATATGTGAAGGATCATCTTATCTAGACAATGTAACACCTAAGACATTTATAAGAAATAATTTTTTTTTATTTTATATAAATCATCAAAGGAATCTTTTACTACACACAACACTAGCTTGGCTTTCTTTACACGCAATCGTGTCCTTCCTTGATAGCTTGCGTCATACTCAATATCGAGTTTCACTAAACAACAATATGCTATTAAAATATTATTAAAACTAGCTGTTATGAATAGTAATAAACACTTTTTGAAATTTTTTAAATTTTATTTTTCAAAATGGACTTCGTTTTTGGATTCGGAATAGCGAAATTAGCCTAGGGTAAAATTTTGGTATTTTTCTGGAAACTTTCAATTTTGGATGAATAGTGAAAACACTAGGTTACTATTCAAAAACCGAATTTTTATTTAAATAATTATTTATATTATTTAATTTTATTTTATGTCAAAATTGATACATAATACCTATATAAAATCAATGTAATTCATTGGAGTAATTTTATAATAATTTTAGATATATAAAATTTTTATTGAACTTTTCACCGACTTTTACCCACCTCCTAGGAGATAATGCAAATTTACATAAAACTTATTTTTATCACTTATGTGAGTGGAATTTCAATACTCCGAGATACATTTCTGATTTCAGTAAATAAAATGTGGTTCAATGAGATGAAAATAATTTTTGGTGAAGAATAACTTTATTACTTTTATTTACCACGATTATAAGTAAATAGGGTAATTAAGAGTAAAAATGATATTATTATTACCATAAACTTGTCACAATTCTATTGGATAAGTGTAATTCGACCAAAAAGAACCTTAGGAATAAAATATGACCATTTAGGCCCACTTGGATTAGATTACGGCATTTATTATTAATTTATTTAATGAAGGGTTAAAATAGTTAAAATCAATGTTTAATAAGTAAATTTTTATTAATATAGGGTTATACATAAGATAAATTCAACTATAAATATTAATTATAAAGATAAAAATATTTCCTACCATATTATATTTTATTTTTAATTTTTAGACATTATATAATTTAATTTAATTATGACACAATGATGGTGTAGTAATTATCATATTAATGAAATATTGACATAATTGATATTATAAATACCCAAATAAATGTAATTTGAGACTTTTTATGAATTAAAATAATTTTCTATGTTAATATGACATGTTAATATTGATTTAATTAACTTTTTTAGAACTGATATTTCTGTTATGATTTTCACAAAAATCAATTACTAAATAGTGTCAAAATTGTCATAAAATAGTTTTTAAAAAAAATATTATATTATTAATTGTTATTTAATTCCTAAAAATCTAAGGGTCAGAAAAATGACTTATATAAAGTTATATATATTAATAATAAACATCTTGGGGTTCTTTTATGTTGTTATAGTATGTTTATGAACATTATAGTGTAAGAACAAAAAAAGACACGGTAAAAGTAAAATTATTTAACATAAAGTTAAATCTTAATGATAAGGTTAAAATAGAACCTAAACTTGACTAAATTATATTTTATGAGATTATTTAGACCCATCCCAACCTTATATTCGAAATAAATCAATTTGGAGCTATTTAAAAATGAATATGACTTTATAATAAAATAATATTTTTTGTTTTTTCAAAGGTGCCCCTCTCCACCCTTATAAAAGGGCACCTCCTCCCTCTCTACCACACACCACTTTGAGACTTCATGTTTGGAAAACCCCTGACAAATTCTCTTCTTCACTTCCCTAGAAACATCCTAGAGGTCCTTTTTTTCTTCAAAGACCAATTTTAGTTCCCTAAATGGAGGTCTCAAAGAGGCGCTTCAAAGAAGAGGTAGTGTTCGTTACCGATTCTTTCAACATTATTTCTTTTTCCACATATTATTCTATTGTTTTTTTATTATGAATTAATAACATCAGTCTCATTCATATACTTATATGTTATGATAAGTATGAAACAACCCTATTTCACCATATATCCATCCTACAGAAAATGAAATCACCACACGTGCGTACGTACGGAATACCGTCTCCACGCCGTGGTGTAATCTATTTTCCACCACCACCTTACATGGATGGCTATAATGGTGTAAATAATGACTATATATGATTATTGTAATGTGATATTGATTCTGAAATAGTATACATTCAATCCAATACAGTTCCACGATCATGGGAACAATATCATCGCTCGTGCGTACGTACGGCCTACCGTCTCCATGATGTGATGCGACTCATTCTACATGATCTTCATTGCATAATGATTTTATAAATGAATTTAATTAATGAATATGATATATATTACACTTATACAATTCTGTAAATGAGGTATATATAACCTAAAATAATAATAAGAATTTATTCGACAAAACACGCATAAGAAAAAAAAGTAATAAACACCTGAATAAAAATTAATGATGAAATGTTACTAATAAGAAGCTAAAAATATGATCATATATGATATCATAACAATGCGTATGATACTGTAATAAGTCAATGTCATTATTTAAATTATTATACATGAGGTTCGAACACTTACGAAGAAAATCAGACCTAAGGTAAGGGAAAATCTCGTAATCTCAAGTTTTATCTGATATTGTTTATACTTGAGAATTTACTAGGGAATATTTATCATCCACATCCATGTTTCCTCAATATGTAATATTTATATCCTTATACAATATTTTATATCCAATTTTACCCTTCGGTGAGTTTTTAGTAAAATATATAAAGGAATCTTTTGTCATTATTCGTACGAGGTACTTTTTGACTTTTCCGACAATAATGTTTTTTCAACTTATACGGCATGAATGGATGTTTAAAAAATTATTACAAAGAAGCTTCCTTGAAATTTTTTCAAGTTTATTTTTAATCAACATCTTTTAGTTTAAAATTGTATGACATGTTAAGAAAGGAAAAATGTTTTTGATGTAGTAAAGATATTTTCCTCAAGAATGGAGTTCAAGTGTTTTATCAAAATTATTTCCCATCTAAGATAATAAAGGGTTCTGTTTCTATCCATATTATTACATTGATATGATTATGTTGTGATATAATTATTTTTAGGAATTCCTTTATCCTATATGAATTTTTTTATGATGTCACGATGTTTAAGAATCCCATTTTTAGTACATGGTTTATGCTATCATGTATGGTTTATGATTTTGTGGCACACATAATAATGGTATCATTATGAGATGGGTGGAACCTATATCTCCTTCCAATGCATTGGGTAAAGATTTTATATCTCATTAGATATACATGGATAGAATGGCAGGTTAAACTGTTTCAGTGAAACAGGACTGAAACGAGGAGTGAACTCGGTTCAGAAATGGACTTTGTCCACTAAGATAGTCATGTCAATGTGCATTGACTAATAAGAAATGATTCTCTATTATTATGTGTGTATTCCAAAAATCTTCATGTTTTATGTTATGATTATTGTGATTACATTTCACTACCATGATTTATCCCATGTTATGAAATTATTATCTCTTTTGGAGGGTAAGATTTCCAAATTGTTATGTTCTTATGAATATAAAGTGATTGATTTTTTTGTTTACCGTTACTGAGAATTTGAGCTCACCCTTTTGTATGTTTTCATTCCCCCAGGTCAGAAAGAAGGTTATTAAGTAGAATATTCCAAAAGGGACTCTAGATATGATGAAATAAATGGGAGACAATGTAGACGCTTTATGAACCAGTTGTTTATGTTTCCCAGTTTCTAAAGACACTATACCTATACGGTATTTTCATGGTTTTGTTATATGTTGTAATAAGTGTACATCAATTTTGAAGTACTAAAAATGTATGAAAAGTATGGGTCGTTATAGTTGGTATCAGATGAAAGGTATAGTCAACCTTTAGAAACTAGGATGCTAAAGCCTTAGTAAAAATCATAAGGATAAGTCTAATCATAGAACACAATATTAGGGTTTTAGAAATGTCCATGAATAACCTAGGATATGATCTTAAGTGTGACATTTTATTCTTGATTATGTGGTTTTCCTATTATAATTAGTGTTTCTCACACTATTCTTCTTGGTTTTAGTCAATGTATGGAACCCGAAAAAACCGTGTTAATGCGGAATGTGACGAGAAATGCAATGATTGTCCGCCTGAGCAACCAAACGTTATGGGACCTGGAATGAAAAATCTTATAGCCATGCTCACAGAACTTTCTCAAGCTAAGAATTATGCAGGACTTCCAAACGAGCAAATGAAGGAGCAGCATTCTGTTGAATCGTTCATGAGGCAGCATCCACCTTCATTCAGCAGGACTACTGATCCATTAGTTACTGAACAATGGATTAGTACTACTGAAAAGACACTTTCAGTTCTTCAATGTTTTGAACATGATAAATTCATCTTAGCAGTGTATCGTTTGGAAGGTGATGTTGATCAATGGTGGAATCTTGTCAAGAATATGAGGCAAAGAGATGAAATTGAGTCCATGGAATGGGACATGTTGAAGAACTTATTTTTCAATAAGTACTTCCCTCTTATTCTTCTAGCAATGTTGGAGAAGGAGTTTCTTGAACTAAAGAAAAATGATGATGAATATGTTGGTACCTATGAAGTAAATTTTACAAGACTTTCAAGGTATGCTACTGGATTTATTTTCCAACCTGAGAGTAAGATCGATCGATTCATTATTGTCTTAAACCCAAGTCTTCGAATGGCATTAGCCATAACAGACTTCAATAACTACGAGGAAATTGTTCGATGTGCTCTGAAAGTTTTGATGGATATTGGAGTAACCCATCAGTCATATGGGTTTGATAGGAAGATGAAAATGGAATTCAAAGGAAAATATAAATAGCACATTGAAAAGATGATGAGTTTTCCCTTATTGTCAAAGTGTGGAAAGAAACATGGAGGGAGTTTTCTTAAATGGACAAGTAAATGTTTCATATGTGGAATGGAATGTCATCTGGGATTTCAATGCCACAATGATGGGAAGAATATGTCTAGTGATGCGAACATAGAAAAGGCTACACAGAGTGCACCTACTACACATCAATGTTACAAGTTCAAGGAAATGGGGAACTATGCCAATCAATGCCCTAATCCAAGGGTTGTTGATGATGATCGACGTCAACAAAAAAATAAGGCTAAAGACAAAGGAAAGTCACACACAATTTCTATCAACGATGTGGAGTACGATAACGAAGTGGTGAAAGGTACACTTACTATCCACTCTAAAGTAGAAAATGTTTTATTTGATTCTGGATCCACCCACTCTTTTATTTCTGAAGAATTTTCTAAGGGTGTCACCATATTACCTTAACAATTAGATGTTGTGTTAGCTGTGACAACCACTAATGGCACAATAGTCACATCAAAAGTTTATAATTCTTCTCCGATTGAAGTTTGTGGGAAAGTGCTTCCTGCAAATCTTGTGATCCTTCCTATAGTGGAATTTGATGAGATTCTTGGCATGGATTTTCTTTCTCTATATGGAGCTCATATAAATTTCCAAATAAGGGAAGTCACATTTCATATTCCAGATCAAACTATGATCTTCTATCTGTGAAAGGATGAACATAACCTTCCAGTGGAAATTTCTATCATCTTATGGGTCTTGAATCCACTAAATTATGGTTATTTATCTCAAATGGCTGGTGAGAAACTCATGATTAAGAACATTCACATTGTAAAGGAGTTTGACGATGTCTGTCCAGAGGAATTACCAGGTCTTCCACTAAATCATGAAGTTGATTTTTCAATAGAACTCGTACCGAGTGCTTTTCCTATTTCAAAGACACCTTATAGAATGGCCCCAATTGGGTTGCATGAATTGAAGAAGCAACTCCAAGAGAATCTTGATAAGGGATTCATACGCCCTAGTGTGTCACCTTGGGGAGGACCAGTTCTGTTTGTTTAGAAGAAATCTGGATCAATGAGACTCTGCCTTGATTATAGAGAACCTAACAAGATCACTATCAAGAACAAATATCCTCTCCCGCACATTGATGACTTATTTGACCAACTACATGGAGCTCAATACTTTTCCAAGATTGATCTTCATTCAGGGTATCATCAATTAAGGTTCAAAAGGGAGCATATACCAAAGACGTCTTTCCGTACAAGATATGGACACTATGCATTTATAGTGATTCCATTTGGTCTTACTAATGACCCTGCTATCTTCATGGATCTGAAGAATAGAGTCTTTAGAGACTATCTTGATCAGTTTGTGGAAGTCTTTATAGATGATATTCTTGTATATTAAAAGAGCAATGAAGAACATGAAGATTTCTTGAGAATTATATTGAATACCCTGAGAAAGGAGAAGTTTTATGACAAATTTACCAAGTGTGAATTTTGGCTTCAAAAATTTTCATTTTTGGGTCACATAATCTCAAAAGAGGGGATATCTGTAGATCCAGCAAAAAAAGAGGTTATTAAAAGATGGTTGATACCAAGAACAGTAACTGAGATCCGATGTTTTCTTTGTTTGGATGGATATTATTGATGTTTGGTGAATGATTTCTCACGATTATCTAATCCACTCACCATGTTGACTCAGAAAGGAGTTATGTTTGTTTGGAAGAAGGAATGTGAGTAGAATTTCAAGGAGTTGAAAAGAAGGTTATCCAGTGCAACTATACTCACACTTCCTTGTAGTGGATAAAGGTTTGTGATCTACAGTGATGCATCCAAGAAGGGATTGGGGTTTGTTCTCATGAAAAATGATATGGTGATATCTTATGCCTAACAATAGTTGAAAATCCATGAGCAAAATTACCCAACTCATGATTTGGAGTTAGCTGCAGTAATCTTTTTTCCTTAAAGATTTGGAGGCATTATCTTTATGGAAAAAGGTGTGATATTTATACTGATCATAAAAGTTTAAAGTATATTTTCATACAAAATGAGATGAATATGTGCCAAAGAAGATGTTTGGATATGATTAAGGATTATGACTGCTCAATCCATTACCACCCTGGGAAAGCAAAGAAGGTGGAAGATGCACTAAGTCGACAAGACCATGCCAGTTTATCCATGATGAGGATCCCAAAAGATTCAATATTTACAAATTTACAAAGGATGAATCGTGGAATTATAATGGAAGGGGAAAAATCTTATCTTTCTCAAATGAATGCTCAACTATCTATACATGTGAAGATTAAAGAGGCACAGAAATAAGATGTAGAGTTACAAAAGAAGGTGAGAAATGTTCTTGAATTCATCCTTCATTGTGATGGGATAATAATGTTCAAGAATCGGGTTTGTGTTCCTCCCATCCCCGAATTAATGAAGGATCTTCTGGATGAGTCTCATAGTTCTTCATTCTCTATTCATCCTAGAAGCACGAAGATGTATAAGGACCTGAAAAAGTACTTCTGGTGGGATGTCATGAAAAGAGATGTTGCTGAATATGTCTCTCGATGTTTGGTTTGTCAGCAAGTTAAAGCTGAGAGACAGAAGTCTAATGGAATGTTACTACCATTACCCATACCCAAATGGAAATGGGAAAACATCACTATGGACTTTGTCACAGGACATCCTAAAACATCCAAAGAAAATGATGTTATCTGGGTCATAGTTGATCGTCTTACAATGTCTGCACACTTCATTGCTATTAGAGAGGATTTCTCTCTGGATCAGCTTGCCATGATATATGTAAAGGAAGTGGTAAGATTACATGGAGTACCAATTTCTAATAAATCTGATTGGGATCCGAGGTTTACCTCAATGATCTGGCGAAGTCTTCATCATACTCTAGATACAGAGTTGAGTTTCAGCATTGCTTATCATCCTCAGACAGATGGTCATTCTGAGAGGATGATTCAAACTCTAGAAGAAATGTTGAGAGCTTTCTCTATGGATTTCAAAGGTGGTTGGGATCAACACCTACCATTGGTGGAATTTTTTTATAATAATAGCTTTCACTCTAGTATTCAGATGGATTTTTATGAAGATCTCTATGGAAATAAATGCAGGACTCCAACTTGCTGGGATGAAGTTGGGGAAAGAAAGCTATTACGACCTGATCTTGTTGATGAGATAGTAGAAAAGGTCCGATCTATTCAACAACACATAAGAGCAGCTCAGAGTTGACAAAAAAGTTATGCCAACAACTGAAGAAAAGACTTAGAGTTTGAAGTGGGTGATAAGGTGTTCTTAAAAATATCTCCTTGGAAGAGGGTCATGAGATTTTGAAAGAAGGGAAAGTTGAGCCCTAGGTATATCAGTCCTTTCGAAATAATGGATCGTGTTGGAAAGGTAGGTTACCGATTGGCGCTTCCACTGAATCTCTATCAAGTTCACGATGTGTTCCATGTATCTCTCTTGAGAAAGTACATACCAGATCCTTCACATGTACTCAGCTCAGAAGTTGTACCACTGGAACAAGATCTTTCTTATGAAGAACAACCGATAGAGATTCTCAATCGTAGTGAAAAAGTCCTACTGAACAAGACCACTCACTTGGTGAAAGTGTTATGGATGAACCACCAATTAGAAGAAGCTACACGGGAGCTTGAGGATATGATGACGGATAGGTATCCTCATCGGTTTGTTACAAGTGACGAATTTTGAGGTCAAATTTCATTTTATGGGGGGTAGAATGTAACACCCGATACTTTTATAAGAAATATTTTATTTTTATTTTATATAAATCATAAAATAAATCTTTCACTACACACAACACTAGCTTGGTTTTCTTTACATGCAATTGCGACCATCCTTGATAGCTTTCATCGTACGCAATACCGATTTTCACTAAACAACGATATGCTATTAAAATATTATTAAAACTAGCCGTTATAAATATTAATAACCACTTTTGAAAGTTTTTAAATTTTATTTTTCAAAATTGACTTCATTTTTGGAATCAGAATATCGAAATTATCCTAGGGTAATATTTCGGTATTTTTCTAGAAACTTTCGATTTTTGATGAATAGTGATAACACTGGGTTTCTATTTAAAAACCGACTATTTATTTAAATAATTATTTATTTCATTTAAAATTATTTTAGGTCAAAATTGATACATAATTTATATATATGTTCAATGTAATTCATTGGAGTAATTTTATAATAACTTTAGATATATAAAAATTTTATTGAACTTTTCACTGTCTTTTACCCACCTCCTAAGAGAATTTGCAAATTTATATAAACTTAATTTTATCACTTCTGTGAGTGGAATTTCAAAAATATGAGAGACACAGTTGATTTCATTATGTAAAAGGTGGTTCAATGAGATGAAAATAATTTTTGGCAAGTAGTAACTTTTTTCTTTTATTTACCACGGTTAAAAGTAAATAGGGTAGTTACGAGTAAAAACGATATTATTATTACCCGAACACATGTCCTAATTCTATTGGATAAGTTTAATTCGACCAAAAACAACCTTAGGAATAAAATATGACCATTTATGCCCACTTGATTATATTAGGACATTTATTATTAATTTATTTAAATAAGGGTTAAAATAGTTAAATTCAATGTTTAATAAGTAAATAATTTTTAATATAGGGTTATACATAAGATAAATTCGACTATAAATATTAATTAGAAATATAAAACTATTTCCTAGATAATGATATTTTATTTATAATTTTTATACTTTAAATAAGTTAATTTATTTATGACACAATGATGATGCAGTAATTATCTTATTAATGAAATATTGACATAATTGATGTTATAAATACCCAAATAAATGTAATATGAGACTTTTTATGAATTAAAATAATTTTATATGTTAAAATGGCATGTTAGTATTGATTTAATTAACTTTTTTCGAACTGATATTTTTTTTATGAATTTCAAAAAAATCAATTACTAAATAGTGTCAAAATTGACATAAAATAGTTTTTTTAAAAACATATTATATTATTAATTGTTTTATTATTCCTAAAAATCTAAGGTTCATCCAAATAAATTAGATAAGGTTATATATATTAATAATAAACAACTTGGGGTTCGTTTGGCTTGTTATAGTAAGTTTATTAACCTTATAGTGTAAGAACACAAAAAGACACGGTAAAAGTAAAATTATTTAACATAAAAGTAAATCTAAATGATAAGGTTAAATTAGTAACATAAACTTGTCTAAATTACATTGTATGAGAGGAATTAGACCCATACCCACCTTAAATTTTAAATAAATCAATTTGGATATATTTTAAACCGAATATGACTTTATAATAAAATAATATTTTTAGTTTTTCCAAAGGTTCCCCTCTCCTCCCTTATAAAAGGGCACCTCCTCCCTCTCTTCCTCACACCACGTTGATCCATAAAGATCAGCCAAACTCTGCCAAATTATCTTCTCCACTTCCCTAGTAACATCCTAGAGGTCTTGGTCTTCTTCAGAGACCAATTTTGGTGCCCTAAAAGGAGGTCTCAATGAGGCGCTTCAAAGAAGAGGTAATGTCTGTTACCGATTCTTTCAACATTATTTCTTCTTCCACTTCTTCTTATTTATTTGATTAATTATGAATTAATAACATTAGTATCATTAATATACTGATATTTTATTATAAGTATGAAATAACCCTATTTCACCATCTATCCATCCAAAGGTAGAAGAAATCACCGCGCGTGCGTACATACAGAATACAGTCTCCACGCCGTGGTGTAATCTATTTTCCACCACCACCTTACTTGGATGGGTATAATGGTGTAAATAATGACTATATATGATTATTGTAAAGTGATATTGATTCTGAAATAGTATACATACACTCCAATACAATTCCACGATCATGGGAACGATATCATCGCTCGTGCATATGTACGGCCTACCGTCTCCACGATGTGATGCGACTCGTTCTACATGATCATCATTTCATAATGATTATATAAACGAATTTAATGAATTAATATGATATATATTACACTAATAAATTTCTTGTATATGATTTATCTATAAACTAAATGAATAATAAGAATTTATTCGACAAAACACGCATAAGAACAAAAAGCAATAAACACATGAATAACAAGTAACAATGAAATATTATTAATAAGAAGCTAAGAATATGACCATATATGATATCATAACAATGAGTATTATTTTGGAGTAAGTCAGTGACATTATTTATATCATTATACTGGAGGTTTGGACACTTACGAAGCAAATCAGACCTAAGGTAAGGGAAAATATTGCAATCTCAATTTTTATCCGAGATTGTTTATACTTCAGAATTTACTGGGGAATATTTATCATCCACATACAAGTTTCCTCAATATGTAATATTTATATCCTTATACAATAGTTTGTATCCAATTTTACCCTTTGTTATGCTTTTAGTAAATGATATGAAATGAATCTTTTTTCGTTTTTCGTACGAGGTGCATTTTGACTTTTCTGAAAAAAGTACTAGAAGAATTTTTTTAAACTTATATGGCATGAATGGATTTTTTAAAAATTATTTCCAAGAATCTTACTTTACATGTTTTCAAGTTTATTTTTAATCAACTTCGTTTAGTTTAAAATTGTATAAAATGTTAAGAAATGAAAAAAAAATTTGAAGTAGAAAGGATATTTTACTCAAAAATTGAGTTGAAGTGTTTTATCAAAATTATTTTCCATCTATGATAATAAAGGGCTATGTTACTATTCCTATTATTACATTGATTTGATTATTTTTTGATGGAATTATTTTTATGAATTCCTTTATCCTATATGAATTTTTTAATGATGTCACGATGTTTAAGAATCCTATTTTGATTACATGGGTTATTCTATGATGTATGGTTTATGATTTTGTGGCACAAATAAGAATGGTATCATTATGAGATGGGTGGGAACTATATCTCCCTCCAATTAATTGGGTGAAGATTTAATATCTCATGAGATATACATTGCTAGAACGACAGGTTAAACCGGTTCAGGGAAACAGGACTAAAACGAGGAGTGAACTCGGTTCAGAAATGGACTTTGTCCACTAAGATAGTCTTGGAAATGAGTCTTGACTAATAGGAAATGATTTTCTATGATTATGTGTGAATGACACAAAGCTTCATGTTTTATGTTATGATTATTGTGATTACATTTCACTACCATGATTTATCCCAAGATATGAAATTATGATCTCTTTTCCAAGGTAAGATTTTAAAATTGTTATGTTCTTTTGAATATGATGTGCTTCATTTTTCTTTTGTTTACCCTTACTGAGCATTTTAGCTCACCATTTCGTATGTTTTCATTCCCCCTGGTCAGGAAGTAGGTTATTAAGTAGGATATGCCAAAAAAGTCTCTAGATATGATGAAATAAATGTGAGACAATGTAGATGCTTTATGAACCAGTTGTTTATGTTTCACAGTTTCTAAAGACACTATACCTATATAATCCTTTCATGGTTTTTTTATATGTTTTAATAAGTGTAGTTTAATTTTGAAGTACTAACAATGTATGTAATGTATGGGTCATTATAGAAAATTTACTATATATCATGGGAACTATAGAAGGGCTAAGTAATACTCCTAAATGTGAAATTTTTTATGGTGTGGTTTATGAAAGAGTCAAATCACATGTTGATTTAAATGTTTCTACCAAGATTTTAATACTAGACAAGATTTAAGGAACTAATTTCATTACATTCTTCAAATGTATAGAGGATTTCCTGACATTCTGAATGAATCAGTTAGTCTATGTGATTTCTAAAAGATTGAGTTCATGATAAAAAATTAATAGGATTCATTATATCCCAATAAATTACGATATATTACTAAAACAATAAGTGTGAATAAAAGGATAAAAAATAAGTGTTTTATGGTAAATAATAAGTATATAGTAGGAAAATGTATATTTATATATTAGATTTTTTAAGGGTTTTAATAGAATGAGGAAGAATATTTATCAAAAAAATGATTATTATCACACACACCATAAACATATTTGTTTTAGATAATAGTGGTATCCCAAATTATTCATTTAGAATCGATATATCTATATATTTTTCTCCATTATGTTAATTTTTTTGAGTAAATATTTAAAAACTATATATGGGTTTGATAGAAAAATTTAACAATAGCATTGTGGGTGTGATGAATAAAATTATTTATGGTTTGAAGTATATTTTTTAGAAAATGTAACAAAATGATTGATTCCATTATGTCCAATAGGGGTTTGTATGAAGAAAGATTGAAAAAAAATTCGACTCGATGGTGTTCATCGATGGGAATTACATCATAATTCTCCTTTATATGTATTACATTCTCTGAGGTCTATACATTAAATTGATTTTGGATTTAAAATATGATTTTTATTGAACGTTTGAGATGAAGTATTATGAGAGAGTGAAGAATATTTTTGGGGTTAGAGATTAGGAGATATGGGTTGACTATTACATTAGTTTTTTCTTAGAATATTATCTTTTATTTGGTCACAAATATATTTTTATTCACTTGATGTAATACATTATTATCCCTCTAGATTGATTCCTCATATTCTCCAATGATAAATTATAATATACTATTATGAGGATAAATACTAGAATAAATTTTTATTTTCATATGTGGTAGGCATATTTAATTAATCTATTGTTTTTTCAAGAAACTAATTTCAGCTGCATTGGGAGTTTTTAGTTACACTCTTTGGAATCTAAGAAAAAATAACTGTGAATCTATTAAGATGACACATTGATATCTCAAAGGGTCAAAACATGGAACATTGTGTTACAGAATAAATGATATACTATAAGGTTAAATCGATATTAACATTAGTGTGGATATGAATGTATATTGGTATTCATAAAGGATTGTGGATACCTTCATAGGGATATCCTTAAGACTCTTTCTAGTATGATAATAATTTTATTATATAAAATGGTTTAAAATGATGGGTTTATCATTAAATAATGGAATTGATTAATCTGTCCGAAGTGTTTTAGTGGATCTTTGGAGTTGGGAAAGTGTTTTTTTCCTTAAAAGTTAGATAAAAACATATTTCACTATGAATTTGAGGTTTCACTCATATAAAGAGAATAGTAAGTTAATGTATTATTTTATCATAAATATATTGTAGTTTAGTTTTGTGGATGTATGAAGGATTAGTTAAAGAAGGAGTCTGGATGAAATATATTCAAAGGTTAATCTATGAGAATGAGTGAGGTAGAATTGTGCCTTAGTGGGAAGAAGATAATTTTATAGTTGTATGTATATAATAATTATTCTTAAAGATGATTTAATTAAAAAATAATTCAAAATTTTTATAAAAACGCATGAATCCTTCAATGTAATATATAAGTGGGAGATTGTTAGGGTTTCTTCTTTAACACCCTATCATTTTGTGACATATTTTTCTCAAATATTATTAATATTGTTGATATATTATTTTACATGAACCATAGATATTTTCTTTCATTAACTATAACACGTATTTTTCCATGAATTTTATACAATCATGATTTTACCATTTGTGAAATGACACACCATGTTTAAATAAATGACATACAATTAAAATATGACAATTTCCTATCGTAGTTTCCAACTGGATTTTGGAATATAAGGTATAAATATAATTAAATAAATTATTAAAATATATTTTAAACATGTTTATATAATTACTTATTTGGTTACTAGATAATTTGAATTGAAATTAGATAGTATTTTAAAATAATAAAAAGCTATTTCTGAAAAAGTATTTTCTAAGTATAAAAAGATATTATAATTTAATAAAATAAAAAAGAACTTATTATGAATTATTGTATTTTCCTTTATATATTATTTATTCAACCAAATAATAATAATTCATCTTATGTGTTTTCAAGAATATATATAATAATAAATCCATTTTTTCATAAAAACATTAATTTTCAGCATAGTAGTTTTTTTACATTTTTTAGCACACATATATATAAATTATATTCAGTAAAATAATTTTTATATGAAAAATTAAATTAAATTTTTAATTCCAAATATAATAATAATTTTTTGGTTATATTTTAGTATTTTTCAAGAAAGTATCATTTTTTAAAGAATAGTGAAAAATACTGAATGATATTTGAAATAAATATTTAAATTTAAATAATTTTTAAAGGTAATTTGATTATAAATTGGTATTAAATAAAAATTAATTCTTTTATAAATAAATTAATTTGAAATTCGCAATTTTAAACAATTTCTATCAAAATTTTGATATAATAACATAGTAAAATATTGATCATTTTCTATTTAAAAACACATTTTCTCATCATGTCTGTGGGATTAATTTTTTATTAAAATTTTCACATAGTTGAATTGAATTTTGAAAAATATATTTATTATTTTGATTAATAATACTTTATATTATCTATAAGGTAAAATTAAATAATGATAAAAATGAATTATGAATGAAAAAAAATACTATCGCAGTCAGTTTAAATTTTTTTTTTCTGATGTTTAAATTAAAATATAAAATGTAAAAATTACCAATATTGTTGTCCAAAAATTAATTTCTGGACATATATGGGCCCATAAAATAATAATTTTTTATAATTTACCATGATTAACCCTTTATACAAGTGAAAAATGAGGGATTACACAATTCTTTTAAAAAATACCATGTATGTCTTCTCCCCAACGTAGAAAATGAAAACCCATATTCCCTCTTCATCACACATTCAATCCCATTTAGATCAATGGATATATTAAAAAAAATAACTTCAAATAATAACTCCTCCAATCCTACTGGATTTAATATTGATAGAAGCTGAACCAAGAATTAATTTACAACAAACCTAAGTAGGATATCACAAGAAGAGGAATCATTCATCAACTACAATTTTTGGATTATTTCACCATATACCTCCATTAATTATTTTTGCACAATGATTAAATAAAAATATAAGTCCCCAGCATTAAACCTTACTTAAAATTGAATTAAATGAATAATTCACATTGAGGATCTTTTCAGGATTAGAGTTTTAGAGAATTAGGACATAACTATTACATCTCAAAAGATTACAAAGTAGTTGCTTCTACTAAGTTTCCTTAAAATAAAAACTCTTTAAAAGAAACATGTATAGTTCCATGTTTTAGGTAGCATGACTTTCCCTTGATCCCATCCTTGACCCTATCCCACACTATGTCCTGTGAAAAACATTTCAAAAACTTGGGATGAGCATAAGAAGCTCAGTAAGGGATACACAAAGAATGAAAACTATTAGTTTTTCAAAACAACAAGTAAACCATGAATACTTTATCAATGTAATACTTTTCACCTTCATGAAGTAGTAAAAAACTTTTCACTAAAAAAAAAGTATCATTACTTACCTTTTTGTAACCAAAGGATTACCATAAAACCCATATAAAGAACACATAACATATATAAATGTAACTTGGGACATAAACATACTTAAGTGGAATAAACATACGGTCGACTTCCACACATATCAATTAATGGAATAGCCATACGGCCAATTTCCATACATACTTAATGGAATATCCATACGGCCGACTTCCATACCCAATGCATTGGAGGTTAAAACGTAACCACCCATCCTGGTATTCACGGCACCACCCGTCATATGGTTTATAACGTAACCACCCGTTAAAATGTCCAAGTACCAATATAAAATCATAAAACATAAAACCAATATAAAGGAATGATAACATTTCCACATCACAATATATCATAATAGAATCCTTTATCAAAACCATTTTCAAAACCATTTAAAACATTTAATAAAGATATTTTTGAATCAAAGTGTCCCATACCACCTTGAAGCTTAAAATTTTAAAACATTAATATCCATATAAATAAATCCTTAAAACCATTTTGAAAACATGGATATTAATAAGAACAAATAATTAAAACATTTAAAACGATATTTTGGTTAAAGGGGTTTACCAAAATTAGAGACACTTGAATACAATAATTGAGGAGTAACATTTATTCAGAACTTTATAATATCATGAGAATAAATGGATTCATGATATAATTCTCCAAAGTACAGTATATACACCATATAAGAGTGAATTGGTTCATAACAACAATGAACCCTCAATAGAAATGTCAAATGTGATGAAATCCCTTATAAAGAAGGTATCCTTAAATTAAGGACAAATCAATCTCAAAAATATGTGTGAAAAATATAAATACACCCAATATAAGTGGATATTAAGTGTAAAACAATAAAAGGTCATTCATACATATTAAATGGATGACATATTCAATGACTACATGTTGAACCCAAAGAAATCGAAATTGGGTTAAAAAGTTCCCTTGACAGCCTAACGACATCCCATCAAAATGAGTTTATGAGAGATAAAAAGTGTATCTCATCACGTGGAAATAAAATTTACATCAATAAGGATATATGAGAACATATCCCAACATAAAAATATGTAAATTAAAAGACCAAACAAAAGAAGTCTTTTAAAAAAGAGGAGGGTGAAAGGTTTCCTTACCGACTTGGGTATATTTCAAAACATACACACCATGAAAGAAGGACAATAGATCATTGATGTAAATACTCATAAACGAAATTATATTACACAAAGAGTAGAATAATGGGCAGTACATACACCACTCAAATGAATTTGTGGCAAATGTAGCATAAATGTCACGGGAATAAAAGTGAGATGAAAAATCCCTTACGAAAATTAGGCAGCCTAACGGCGCCACTCAAAACTTCCAAAATGGATTGATGAGATAGAATAGGGTCTCTCATAACATGAAAATAAAAATTACAGTAAGATTAATATAAAAGTACATCCCAATAACAATAAAGATGAGCTTTAAAAGGAATTACATAAAAGAGTGTACTTAAAAAGAAAGAGAGGTGTAGGATACCTTACCTCGGGTCCGGCTTGACTCGATCGTTCTTTAACGTCCTGAATAATAAACTTGAGTTAATCTATACTTGCTTAAGAAGATTTTTCAAGTTCATTAGTCCATTTACACCATGTTATAAACATCGTGTAATCATTTAAGTTAATAATGTTCATTTTGTCAGTATTTGGTTCTTATGTCGAAAGTGGACTTCTTACAATTACATGTTGTTCATGTGGTAAAAGTTTCTTTATATCCAGAATGAAATTCCTGATTTGGATATCATATATATCACATATATCCAGAATATAGTTGTATTTATAATATTACATAATCATTTAGAGGTAAGAAATGAAATACACCGTTCATGGAGACGGTAAGCCGTACGTACGCATGAACGCTACTTTCATTTCTTTGTCATATTAATGGAATTAAAACTAAATGAGAGGTATGTATATTTTAATTACAGAATTATATTCATCATTTAGATGTATCATTCATCATATATATCCATTTTATACATGTACTTATAATAGTACATTACATTTGGGGATAAGAAATGAAATGCACCGTTAATGGAGACGGTAAGCCGTACGTACGCATGAACGCTACTTTCATTTCTATCTCATACATTAATGGAAAGAAATAATAATGATATAGAGGTATATAATAGTTCCAGTATAACATCATATATAATAACATTAAATCTATCCTTTATACACCCACGTATGGCATTAACGAATCACATCACTTTGAGGGGGGCGGTAGTCCGCACTTCCTAAAATGAAGATATCGCGTATACCCATAATGGAAGCCATAAAGGTAAGAAAAAAATGAAAAATACAGAAGCATAAGTAAAAAAACATATTATATATCATATATAAAAATAGTGACATCATAATGGCCACCTTTGAAGGTGTTAAATGAGTATTGAACAATCAACGTTTCGGGAGGCAGAATTTCGCTATCCACGGAAACCGTATGTTATTTAACCATTTTATGTAGTTGTGTGAGTGTGTAGCTCGAATAAATCTTATAAAAACATCCTAGTATATTGAAGATACTGGTGTTGTTATAAAATAAATAAATAAAAAGAGTTTAGGGGGTTGGAGAAGCAAAATAAAACAATTGAACATGACAGAATGAATTACCTTTAAAAGTGTAACTCCTTTTGATTTGAGCCTAAAGGCTTCCTTTGAAAGGCTTCTGCCCAATGGGAATCCTCTAGGATGAGGAGAGGGATGTGGAGAGAGTAAATGGGCAGGGGTTGGCCGATCCAAAGGCTTGAGGAGTGTGTGAAATGAGGTAGAGGTGGGGGCCTTTTATAAGAGGAGAGGAGGGGCACTTTTGGAAAGTAAAGAAATATTACTTTATTTGAAAATGTGTTTCGGTTTTAAAAGGTCCCACATTGAGAGAATTCGTGGATATGGTGATAAGGGTTCGAAATCCACTCATACAATTGGTTTTGGACATGTGTAGTTCATAGATTTTACATTATCTTTCCATTTTATATAAATCATCAAATAATGATGTCATCGCTGCATCATTATTATGTCATAAATAATTTAATTTATTTAATGTCTAAAAATTATAGAAAAACTACTATGAGGTAGGAAATATTTTTATTTTTCCAATGACTATTTATAATAAAAAATCTTATCTTTATAACCCCATATAAAAATTGTTTTCGTAAAACATATTATGTTTGTGTCATTTTTACTTTTACATTAAATAAAAAGTTATTTATGTCCTTTCCCAACCAAAGTGTCTCCATGGGGTCCCCAAGTTGACCCATGGATTGTCTTGGTCGGCCATGACACAAACAATAAGGTTGGGACATGTTTCTATGTCATTTCATATTATTAAAGCATTATTTATACCTTAAACTACCCTAATTACCACTAATCGCGATTAAGAACTTAATAAGTTACTATTCACCAAAAAATTATTTTTATCCCATTGAACCACATTTTACTTCTTAATGAAAACCATGTATGTCTGATTTTTGAAATTCAAAACACAATGATGGCAAAATTTCATTTAAATGGAAAATCAGTCTTTATAAGTACCACTTAGTGGTTTCACTATTCATCAAAAATTGATGTTTTTCAGAAAAATTCCAAAAATTCACCCTAAGCTATATTTGATATTCCGAATTCAAAAATGAAGTCTATTTTACAAAATTCAAAACATATAAGTCACATTAATTAATTTAATAATTAATTCCCCTTGTCAGAGCAAATAGCGTGTTCTTATGAAACAATAAGTATCAAAAGATTGATACTAGTTTAAGTCCGATTTCAAAGTGAAAGTAATTCCAACGACCACTATTGGATTTAATGGTAAAAATATATTCTAATTTCACATTAAAACCAATTAAAAATATAATATAATCATATAAATAAATTATATTAAAAAGAGGTTTTGAATTAAAATACAACATTTTACAGTATTCATTAAAAAATGAACATTATTAGAAAAATACCACAAATTTACACAAAGTAAAATTTAATGTACCGATTCTAAAGAAGAGTTTTATTTGGTCCAAAAGAATGTATAAGAGTGATCAAAACTATATTTAATGACAGTACGCCATCAAAAGGCGATAAGTGAACCTTTAGTGAAAACTAGGGCATATACGCCTAAAATTGAATTCTTTCTGTATTTTAAGCCTTTATCTTTTATTGGATAAATGTAAAAAAATTTAAAAACATATATAATCATATTTTAGTTATTTATATCCATTCCCGCCAATACAACGGCTACATGTTAACTACCATTTAAAATAATATTATTTTATTATTAGAGTGCAACGTAAGATTCCCAAGAAATTCGTTGTTGCGTGTTGAGTACGCCATCGAGCATAGCGTCCCCTTTAAAGTAATTTAAATATTTTATTCACAAATATGGATAAATATAAAGATGACATATTCTTTATTTACCTGGGGTGTTACAAAAAACCTTTTTATATTCCATATAAAAATATTTTAATATATTATTTAATTACCTTCAAATGTCTGCACATCCATCAACTTGGTTATGACTTCATCATTTGTGTATACAGGAGACTACCACCTCGTCAACTGATGTAATTCATTTATCTATTACCACATCTAAATGATAAAAATAATTATGGATTCATATTTTATATATGATATTGATAATTTTATCTTGATTATTAAATAATTATATTCCACATACAATCTTATTTTCCAAATTTTTGCAATATGATAATGTTGTTCATGTGTATATAGGATTATGGCATAAATAAGTGATGTGATTCATTCAATAAATACATTATTGATATTAAGGATGTGTTTAATAAAAATATATGATATATATGACAAATAAACTATTATTTAAAAATATAATAAATATCATAATACTAAACCTTTCAATCTGACATAAATATGTATATAACATTCATATGTATATAAGACAAACCATATCAATGAATACTGGGTTTTATTTTATATTATCTAACATTAATGATTAATATATATTTATATGTGACTAATATATATGATATTCATAACATTTTTTACATTTACTTGATTTTTCAACTGTGATCGATGAAATAGAAACCAGAAATGACATGATAAAACATATTGAAAAACAAATCAGGGATTTTTTGAAAACAAATTTTATTAAGGAATTGTTAACAAATGTGAAAAATTAATTCATAAGAAAATAATTTAGGATATTATATATATGAATATGTTTCTTTATTATATTTATAATAAAAATATATTTATTATAGAGGTTGATCAAACATTAATGAAGTAATTCATGACTATTAAAAATGGATTTTAGTATCACATTCGAATTATATGAGATAAATTTCATATTCACCACATATTTATTTTATGTTGGGTATATAATTCCCATGAATTTATACTATCTTTATTATCCTAAATAATATTTTTTTTAAAAATCCATTTTTAGGATCTCACATTCATGAGGTTTACAATTGAGAAGTTAAAAAATTGATAAAGGATTATTGTCTCAATTTTCCATCATTGAAGCATCTATATTATAATGATCCCATATTCTTTTATGAATATTTTATACATTGCATATTAATTGAATTATCTTTAATTTTAATATCCTAATTATATTTTGATTTTCATTAATTTTTATTAATTAATTCGGATTTTTCTTAAAAATTTACAATGTGGTATGATTTTTATGTTATGATCTCATGTGATTCAGGATTTTTTGTTATTATTCTAATAATAGTGTTATCTTATGATATATAACTTTAAAATATTTTTAATTTACTTATTCAATGGTTATTATTTATAAAAATAATTTTACCATAATTTATCTTTCTTTGGGAAATCATGTTATCAAGAATAATATTATTATGGAAAATAATATTTTTGGTTGGAAACCCTGTTTTCCTTCTAAAAACATGGTCTTAAAAAATCAATACTGTTTTTAAATTCAAAAAAAAATATTTTTTAATGAAATTTTTACCCATTATTTATTTTTTGAAATAAAATTTTATTGTTCATTTCATGTTGTTTTCCAAAACATACCCATCTAGCCATTAAAGGAATATTTAAAATAAATAGTATTTTTGACATACACGAAAAGAATAGAATTAGTTTTTGTCATGAAAAAACAATAATTTCGAGATTCTTTATATGTTTTAAATTTTATTTACAATGATAATTATTTCCTTAATATTTTTTGATTTTTTTATTTTATATAAAATATTTCAAACTCATAATTTTTTGATATTAATAAATTTTTTAAATTATGTTTGTCAATGTTGAAAGTGTGTTTTCTACCTGAAAAGATTTAATTGATTTTAAAAAGACCATTTATAAATTTCTAAGTTAAATTTAAATTAAAAAAATTCAAATTTTTTTATGTTTTAATGCATTATTTTGAATGAAATGATATTTTCTTTAATGATCTGCCCCATGAAATCATTCAAAATGTGATTCCATTTATGATGTCACATGTTGATGATATTGATGAATTACTAGTGATGTGACCAAAGTATATAATTATTATTAATTCTCTAAATTGATTATTTTGTTAGTTCGTGGGGTTCATGAAACCCCTTTATCAATCACATTTTATTCCATGATAATTTTTTTGCAAATACCAAATTTTTACATGAGTTATCCTATGATGATATAATTAAATAGTTTTGAAACCCATCTCTTTAATAATGAATATCATAAGATGAAATTTATATGAAACACAATTTATTATAGGGGTTATTATATGATGAATGCATTATGATCATGTGTATATAATATATTTAATTTTTATTATGTGATTTGTAGAACCTATATCTTACTCAAATGGATTGGGTATATAATTTAATTCTCAAAATATTTTTTGGATATGAACAAGGAGTGATCCCAATTCAGTAAGGTAAATTTTCTCTTATGATGGTCATTAAAGTGATCCTTGACTACAATTATGGTATTGGGATTGATCCCATACCACTAATATAGAATTAGAAACAATCCAGGACTAATATTTATATGATTTCTAGTTATTAGGTGTATTCCATAAACCTATGAGGTATCCCAATGTTAGACCCTCAAGGATCATGTTCTTTGACATCATTATTATGGATTTCATATGAGATACAATCCATTATTCCATGAACATTTAATCTTATATTTGATATTTTGGGTTTGGTTTTAATATTTTAGGCTCATGTTCTCATATACTTATGTTTTTTTCTTATTTGTATCCCTTGTTTACTATTACTGGTAAAAAAAAACTCAACCATTTTTATGTTTCTATTCCACATCATATAAATAAATTTATGTGTATAATAACTCTATGAACTATGATAGTCATTGAAAATGTAGTGTGAAATGATATTGTACATTTATTTAATTTTATTGTATTTCTAAGATTCTAAATGCAATAAGCTATTATGATCATTATGCATTTATTGGTCTAATTTAATGAATATTCATCTAAATGTATTTAATATCTATCTACGAGAATCCATGGTTACTGTAGTTTATATCAATGGAAAGGCTTTTTATCCTTCATAATCTTGGATGAAAAAACATTAGAGAGATTCTTTTGGATATTTCTAAAGTTATGTCTAGGGATTTTTCTTTGGATGCATCTAATGATGATTCAATTAATAGTAAAATGTCTTTGAATGATGTTAAGGTATAGAGTGAGTGGTTTCCTTTGAAATTCATCCATTTTTGTATACAAAAAGTCAATGTGAATCTAAAATATTTGTACTAAGAGGTGATAACTTTAAAATCAATATATTGATCTGGACTCGATTGTCACCCGGTGGAAAAATATGGGCCTTGCTAAACACCTGGTTTGATACTCCATGGGGTTATGCTTTTGAAATTCACAAACTCATTATTAAACAACATTATTGGTTTAAATATAATATTACTATGAATCACATAGGTTATGATTAATGTTTCATAGATTAAAATAAATGAGTCATTTGTTATAAATTATTTATTTTTTTGAGACTATATAGTTTTCCACTTCGAATACCATTTCTTATAATATTTTTTCTCTCTAGTCGATAGATTTATTTAAAAGGTGACATGTTAATTATATGTGTAATTGAAAATAGTATAATTGTCATCTTGAAAATCCAAAAAATATGATAGATGGAATGAAGAATCCTATTGTGATTCTCACCCAACCATGTCATGATATGAATAATGTTTTACATCCTAAAGAAAAATGGAGGGTACAATATTTTATCGTGTCCTTCTTGAGGGAAAATAATTTTTACTATTATTTATTTTAATACATGTTTATAAGTTATTTATAAACTAATATTTTAATTTTAAACACCACCTAGTAAACCATTTTTTTACATCATTGTGGCAACAAAATTTTTAATACATTAACTATTCATTTTGGTAAAACAATTACATAAACTTATTATATAATATAAAATAATTAGTTATCAATGATGTAATCCAATTTATAAAATTATATTCATATAATTTGAAATTTTTAATTTGAAATTAATCCCACAGTGTGAAGAGAAATAATATTTTTAAATAAAAAATGTTCAAAAGATTATAATGATGTTATATGAATATAAATTTTTTTATTTATTATAAGGAAATAAATTGGATTAATGGATGTATAATTGAGATAATTTTCATTAAAACCAATTATAAATATGTTTTATATTTATATGATTTTTAAATGATATCAATTTTTTCAATTAAATTTCATTAAATTAACTATTTATTAAAAATTCAGTTTCCTAGAAAAATTCCAACAATTAAATATTAGATAATTTTGATAATCCGATTTCAAAAATGAAGTACTATTTTTAAAATATATATATAATTGAGTGATATATATTTTTTAATGTATTTTATCAATAATAAGGTAACATCAAAACTTTTAAAAAAATATGGTTTTTAAGTGTAAAAATGATTTTATTGTTTTCTTATGCTTAAAAAAATAGAAAAGAATATTTATAAATACTTTATTGAATACATAATTTATAAAATTCATTAAAATAATCGAGGAACTATGGTTTTTTTTTGTTTTTTTAGATAGAAAATTTTTTTTCCTGAAAACATATAGTTTATCATAAAGATACATCTTTTATTTTCAGATACATTTTATATTTATTTCAATTTATTTGATCTCAAATGATTTATATATATATACATGTGTAAACCAAATATTTATAATTTTTTTTAATATTATTCACATAGACAAAAACAATGGATAGAGGATAAATAAAATATTAAATAATAATATTTTAATTACATTACATGTTTCATTTAAACACAACATTATGTCTAATGACAGAAAAAATTCAGATTGTGCGTAGCACTTGAGAAATGTTGTACAATGTGTAATTAAAGATGAAATCGGTGACGTGTGTAAAATAAAATTTCAAAAAAATTAAATATTTTTTTAATAATATTCCATATCTTCATGGGGTATTAAGTTATACCACCATAAAATGAACACTACCCACCCAATTTATCATATTAAAACCAACATCAAATGATTATTCATTCATCCTTACATCCTCATGTTCCGTCACAGATTCATCATGATAGTGATTTTTATCAAATTACTACCCATGTTAGTATTCCTGTTTTATAGAGGCATCTCTATTAAATCGCGAATATCAACCGGTCATTACTTATAATAAATATAAAGATCCAGTGGTAGAACTATTTATTTTAGTACAAATAGTTTATCATGTTTGTGTTTCCATTGGAGTGGTATGTGAAACACATTGTAAACCTGATAGAGGATCAGGGTAAATGATAATCTACTATCATGATATGATAATTTATTTCTATGGGATTGATATTCTAAGGTCATATTTTGTCCAATATTCTTCCATGGATAAATTTATAGAAATAACATCTCACCAAAATCTAATAATAGATCACATAGATGATTATGATCATCACATCTCAATCAAATTTTTATAGTCCCAATTTGTTTCTAAACAAATCTAACCTTATTTTACTTCTCATCGGTTTTCTTATGTCAATGTTCCTTTTTTTTCAGAAACATCATTCTATTACATTGGATATCCACTCTTCATTAACTGATGGGATATATAATTAGCTATTTGAATTCAATAATGAACAAAAATTTTGTAAGAAAACACAACATGAGGAAGGTGTAGATACTAAAAACAATTTAAATCCAAAGAACATGATCCTAACATATCCTCATTGGTTTTATTTATTCTACCATACTAACCATTATTCATATGAAGAAACACTATGTATAATCTCAACACTGTAACAAGATCTTGACGAAGTAATTTAAAAAAATAAAGGTAAACTCTTGATTCTGATAAAAAATAGTTTAATTTGGTACTCCATGAAACATTACCACTTATTTAATATATGTTAATTCATTAAGAGAAAATTAATTCACTAATTACATATAATATATTAACAAATTATTTAATGAATATATGTGATATATATGATATGATTTATGATTTGAATGATAATATTTATCACATACTTTTAATATTTTCAATCATAGAAGAAAATAAAAATATCTTTCTAGCATATGCACGACTTACCATCTCCAGGAATGGTGTATTTAATTAAATATAATTAAATATTATGGATTACAATATATAAATATATACTAAATATATATGATATTTATATAATGGTTTAAATCAATTATATTATGAAACAAAAAGCTAAAAAAACATGAAAATCAACATAGTTATTTCCCAATTTGTGATTTTAGTAAAGAATAGCTAATAAACATGTTATAGAAGGTCATAAGAAGAGTATATATTGTATGATATATATTATTATGTTTGTATAATTGTTCTACGCAAACATATATTAATTCTACATGATGATGAATCATGCAAGAAGGAATTCGTGGATTCTTAAAGGGATTTTAACCTCAAAATTTTACATTATTGAGACACATTTCATATTTAACAATGATTTTTTGACGGGTTTATATAAAATACATGAATGTATATTCAAATGATTCTCATGAATAATATTTGGGTTTACATATCCATTTTTGGATCCCCTTTCTTGGGGTCTATGGTTTGAAAATTAACAAATCGGTAAGGGATTTTCACCTCAATTTTTCTTTATAGACAATTATGTTATTTCCTTATCCTATATTAATCTATATGGTCTATATACATCCCCTTTGACTTGTAATATCATGATAGTTTTTCATTTTATCATCTTTTATGTACCATCTATTTTTATTCCTTCATGGGGATTATTTAATTTTACCAAGGTGGTGATAGCTTTATGATTCAATCTCATTATTTATCAGGATTGTTTAACATTATGATTACAATGTTTAAATAATATGATATATCTCTCATAAAACTCCTATATATTTTTATAATATTGTTACATTAGGAAAATACATCTATTCCTTTCATTTTTTCCCTTTATGTACTAATGAGATATAAATGAATGTTATTATAGAAAAATCATATATTAGATTGAAAATATTTTTTTCTTGAAAATATTTTTTTCTAAAAAATAAATTAGTTTTTTTTACATTTTAAAAATAATGTATTAAATAATTTTTTAACCATTTTTGTAGAGACCCGAAACTTGACGTACATTGACATTACATTACATTTGCGGAATACATAGTACATACACACAAGGATCGTAATAGTTTAGTGTCTTTGGAAACTCGGAACGTAATCTTCTAATCATGGTGAAAGATCTTCAACATCTCCTATAAAGATCTTCCCTTTTTTTACCTACAACCTTTCTTTATATCCTGGGGAAAAGAAAACATAAAAGTGTGATCACAAATGCTCAGTAAGGGTAAACAAAAGAAATATCAATCACATCGTATTCATAAGAACATAACATTTTGGAAATCTTAACCTGCAAAAGAGAGCATAATTTTATAACATGGGATAAATAATGGCAGTGAAATGTAATCAAAATAATCATAACTTAAAACATAAAACTTTGTGACATTCACACATAATCATAGAGAATCATTTCTTGTTAGTCAAGACTCATTGCCAAGACTATCTTAGTGGACAAAGTCCCTTTCTGAATCGAGTAACCCTCGTTTCAGTCCTTTTTCACTGAACCAGTATAACCTACCGTTCCAGCCCTGTCTATCTCATGAGATATAAAATCTTTACCTAATGAATTAGAGGGAGATATAGGTCCCACCCATCTCATAATGAATCCTTTCTTATGTCTGCCACATAATCATAAATCATACATCATCGCATAACACATATAACAAAAAATGGGATTCTTGAAACATCATGACATCAGAAAACAAATCATATAAGGTAAATGACTTCATAAAAATAATTCCCTCAAAACATTATCAAATAAATGTAATAATAGGGATAAAAACAGAACCCTATATTATCTTAGATGGAAAATAATTTTTATAAAACATTTGAACTCCATTCTTGAGGAAAATATCCTTTCTACTTCAAAAAAAACACTTTTCTTTTCTTAACATGTCATACAATTATAAACTAAAATAAGTTGATAAAAAATAAACTTGAAAACTTATAAAGGAATATTCTTGGAAATAATGTTTTAAAAATCCATTCTTTCCGTATAAGTTAAAAAAACAGTCTTCGTACTTTTGTCGGAAAAGTCAAAAAGTACCTCGTATGAAAAACGACAAAAGATTCCTTTCATATCTTTTACTAAAAACTCACCGAAGGGTAAAATTCGATTTAAACAATTGTAGGTGGATGGAAATAATATTACATATTGAAGAAACATGGATGTGGATGATAAAATACACCCCAGTAAATAACAAAGTATAAACAATCTCGGATAAAAATGAGATTGTGATATTTCCCTTACCTTAGGTCCGATTTTCTTCATATGTGTCCGAACCTCCTGTATAATGATTTAAATAATGTCATTGAATTATTAAAGAATCATATTCATTGTTATGATATCATATATGGTTCACTTATGACATTATATTACCCGTTCTTTTGTAAATTCCATGTTAAAGAAGCGTTTTGGTTAAAATCATTTCATTTATCGTAGGTCTTTTGACTTGTTGTTCTTGACATTATTATTACTTATATCATGATTTAATTACTTCCAGAATATAAAATATTATTTATATATCATATATATTCAGTATATATATATATATAATTGATAGATAAATGAAATGAAAAACACCGTTCATGGAGACGGTAGTCCGTACGTACGCATGAACGCTGTTTTTCATTCCTTATTGTCTTGAATGGAAGTAAGTAGATGACATACATATATATATATATAAATAAATCCAGTATCATTATTATGTCATATATTTCATTATTACTTATTATATATACTTTATAATCATTCATGAATGGTTAATCATTAAGAATGAATCTCATCGCGTCGTGGAGACGGTAGTCCGTACGTACGCACGAGCGATGATATCATTTCCATAATTATTTAATTGAATTGGAGTGGATTATACAATATATCAGAATCAATATGATGTTGTAATAACTATGTATAGTTATTATTTACACCATTATACCCATCCATGTAATGTGGTGGTGGAAAATAGATTACACCACAGCGTGGAGACGGTATTCCGTACGTACGCACGCGCGGTGATTTCTTTTTCCATAGGTTGAATAGATGGTGAAATAGGGTTGTTTCATACATGAAATAACATATCAGTATAGGAGTGATACTGATGTTATTACTTCATAATGAAACAACCTAAGAAGAAGAATAAGAAGAAGAAATAAAGATGAAAGAATTGGTAACGGTAATTACCTCTTCTTTGAAGCGCCTCTTTGAGACCTCCTCTTAGGGCACTAAAATTGGTCTTTGAGGAAGACCTTAACCTCTAGGATGTTTATAGGGAAGTGTAGAAGATATTTTTGCAGGGGTTGTACGAGCTTGAGTTCTCAATTTGGTGTGAGGAGGAGGGGGAGGAGGTGTCCTTTTATAAGGGAGGAGAGGGGCACCTTAGGAATACCTCAAAATATTATTTTATATTAATGTCAAAATCGGTTTATAATGGTTCCAAAGGGTATTATTTCGAAGATAAAGTGGGGATGGGTCGAAATACTATCAACCAATAAGATTTAGACAAGTTTAGGGTATTATTTTAACCTTATCAATTAGATTTAACTCTAAGTTAAATAATTTAACTTTTACCGTGTCTTTTTGTTTTCTTTCACTATAAGGATAATACACTTACTATAACATGCCAAAAGAACCCCAAATTGTTTATTATTAATAAATATATCCTTATATAAGTCATTTGGCCGAACCTTAGATTTTTAGGAATAAAATAACAATTAATAATATAATATTTGATTTAAAAACTATTTTGTGTCAATTTTGACACTATTTGACATATGATTTTTGTGAAAGTCATAATAGAATTATATGTTCGAACCAAGTTGATTAAATCAACATTAATATATCATAGTAACCTAGAAAATTAGTGGAATTCATAAAAGGTCTCAAATTACATTCATATGAGCATTTATAACATCAATTATGTTAATATTTCCTTAAAAGGGTAATTACTGCATCATTGTTGTGTCATAAATAAATTAATTTATTTAAACTCTAAAAATTATAAATAAAATAACATTATGTAGGAAATATGTTTAGCTTTCTAATGAATATTTATAGTCGAATTTATCTTATGTATAACCCCATATTAAAAATGTTTTTGTTATTAAACATTGATTTTAACTATTTTAACTATTCATTAAATAAAATAATATTAAATGTCATAATCTAATCCATGTAAACCTAAATGATCATATTATATTCATAAGGTTGTTTTTGGTCGAATTAAACTTATCCAATAGAATTAGGACATGTTTTAGGGTAATAGTAATAGCATATTTACCCTTAGTTACCCTATTTACTATTAACCGTGGTAAAAAAAAGGAAAAAGTTACTATTCGCCAAAAATTATTTTCATCTCATTGAACCACATTTTAGTCCTTGATATTAACCGTGTCTATCTTATTTTCAAAATTCCATTCACACAAGCTTTAAAATTATGTTTTATGCAAAATTCAGTTTTTAACCTACCACTTAGTGGTTTCACTATTAATCAAAAATTGAAAGTTTTCAGAAAAATACCAAAATTTCATCCTAAGCTATATTTCATATTCCGAATTCAAAAATGAAGTCTATTTTACCAAATTCATAACATAGAAGTTGCATTAATTAATTTTATAATTAAATACCACTGTTAAAACAAATAGCGTGTTTTTAAGAAACAATATCTACCAAAAGATTGACACTTGATTATGTCTGGTTTAAATGTAAAATTACATCCAATGACCAACATCGTATTAAATTGTGAAAATATATTCTAAATATACTTTAAAACCACTCAATTTAATGATTTATCACTATTAATTATTTCGATTAAAAAAGATGTTTTTAATTATAATCTAGTAATTTTCACTATTCATCAGAATATGAAAGTTATCCGAAAAGTACCAAAATTTCACCCTAAGCTAATTTCGATATTACGAATCCAGAAATTAATTCCATTTTGAAAAATAAAATATACAAAATTTCAAAAAGTGGTTACTACAATTCATAACGGCTAGTTTTAATAATATTTTAATAGCATATTGTCGTTTAATGAAACTCGTTATTGCGTATTACACACGCTATCGAGGAAGGTCGCGATTGCGTGTAATGCAAGGCAAGTCAAGGATGTGTGTTGTGCAAGCTCTTTTTGATGTAGCATAAAACACAAGACATTATTAAAATTAAAAAGAATATTTTTCATAAAATCTCGGGCTGTTACATTCTACCCCCCTTAAAATGAATTTCGCCCTCGAAATTCGTCGGGGTTATAAATGGTTTATTATTCGAAAGTTTCTTTAATAGAAACCCACATAGTAAAAAGAAATATCACAACCAATCTTTAAAAACTAAAGTATGAAACGTAACGGTTACCCAAATAAACTAGTCACTGGGTTTCCACATAGGTGAAAATATGGATATGGAAGAGAAATCTAACCATCATGTTCTGATGGAGAGTGGTAGAGAACATGGCTATGGAAAAGCCAGCAATCACAAAGCCATAAATTGGTGACGATCTAAGGTACCATCTGATTCATCAGATATAAGATCACTAGGACAACATTTTTGGTTTTCAAGATCATTTCCCTAATGTTAAAGAATTTGAATTAGAAGAAATACTTACTTTATTTTGGTACAATCTCGCTGTTGTTCATGCCTTTAACAATTTCCACTTCATCTCTTAAATAAATGAAGTTGAATTTGTTATTCGTGAAGTGTTAGCAGATCATGTGATAGAATGACAGGTCATTCCATCTGTCTCAAACAAAAGGTTAGCAAAAAAAATTATATACATAAGTCGATCTATATTGAGATTAATCATATATGGTTCCTAAAATGGACTTATACATCATATGTCATACAACTTAATATAATAAAACTAGTTTCTACTAAATAGGGACTTCCTGTAGGCCAGTGGTAGGCGATAAAGGCCAGTCGCACTTCGGTTGTGGGTTCGATTCCCACAGTCTTGTCCGATGCGATGGGTTGTCGCCCGTCCTGCAGGTTGTCCTTTTTCTAAAACTATATTACTATAACATCCCATCAATAATAACGAAAAAAAACTTCTATCCTTAAACAATACTAACCTCTTCCAACATAATCCATTCCAATCTTTAGGCTTACCCATAATACTGCAGTCCACTCTCATAATATAGTGAAAACAATTACCAGAGATTTAATACCATCGTTGATCCTCATAAGATATGTCTTGTTGGTCACATTCTAAACATTCAAAGTCCTTAATCATCTATTCTCTTGAATACCTTAGTGAAAACATGAATGCAGTTTAAAGTTAACACTTTCCACATACCAAAATCCTCAAAATTCTATATACTCAAACCATGATATCACTTAGTCCTTATATCAATCATGAGCTCATGAATACTATTAAACATTTCATTTTCTCGTTTTCCCTTCATTATGCGCATATCATCTTATTTCCAAAAAATATCTCAATCACTTTGAATACCACATCAATAAATATTGCAATACTCAATGATACAACATTATTTTGGAATCCCATTACATAAACACTTAATCATTCCACCACATCGTTGTCATTTTCAACATTGCCAATAGTGATCACATGTGACTTCCCTTTGTCCATTGCCTTCAGTGGTTGATCATGTTGATCATCACTAACCCTTGGATTAGGGAATTTATTAGCATAATGCCCCATTTCCTTGCACTTGAAGCATTGAAGTGTTGGTGGTGCGTTCTCTACAGTGTTTTCGTTATTCACATCATTAGAAACCCTTTTTCCATTACTTCGACACTCAGCTGCTCGATGACCTTCTTTTCCACACTTAAAACAGTTTTTAGTCCCTTTAAGACAATCTCCACCATGCTTCATTCCACACATTGTGCATAAGGAAACATTTATCTTCCTTTCACCATTATTCTGAGATTTCTCCTTGAACTCCATATTTCGTTTCTTTTCAAAACCATGAGATGGATATGTTACACCAACTTCCATTTCTACCTTGATAGCACAACGCACAATTTCTTCATATCTACTAAAGTCTCTTATAGCTAATGCCCTTCGAAGACTAGGTTTTAAGCCACTGAAAAATCGATCAACTTTACTTTCAGGTTGGATGATAATGCCAGATGCATTCCTTGAAAGTCTTGTAAAATTCGCTTCGTATATACCAACAGATTCATCATCCTTTTTCTTTAGTTCAAGAAACTCCTTCTCCATCTTTGTTCGAAGAATACGAGGGGAGTACTTATTGAAAAATAAGTTCTTGAACTCGTCCCATTCCATGGACTCAATTTCATCGCTTTGCCTTGTATTCTTGATAAGATTCCACCATTGATCAGCTTCACCATCCAAACGATATACTGCTAAGATGACTTTATCATGTTCAGAACATTGAAGAACTGAAAATATCTTTTCAGTGGTACTGATCCATTGTTCAGCAACAAGTGGATCAGAAGACCCACTGAAAGAAGGTGGATGTTGCCTCATGAAGGACTCAATAGAATATTGTTCCCTTCTCTGCTCATTTGGAAGTCCAGAATGATTCATGGCTTGTGTAAGTATAGAAATAAGATTTTGCACTCCATGTCCCATAACATTTGTTTGTTCAGGAGGACAATCATTGCATTTTACATTGCATTGATCAACACGGTTCCTTCGGGTTCCAGCCATCTTCTAAAACCCAAAAAGAATAGTGTGAGAGGCAAAAATCACGCTAGGGAAAACAACATAATAAAGGGGAAGTACCTTCAATATCTAACATCTTAGGTTTAATTATATGATTGTTAGCATAATTCTAGTACTATAACCTATACGTATACTTAACCTTAGGGACATCCCTAGACATACCGTAAAAATATCTCTAGGGATCTCACTAACGTTTTCGCATCCTAGTTTCCAAAAGATGACTAAACCTTTCCTCTGATACCAACGGTAGAGACCCTAAACATGATGTACATTGACATTACATTACATTTGCAAAATACTTAGTACATACACACAAGGATCGTAATAGTTTAGTGTCTTTGGAAACTCGGAACGTAATCTTCTAATCGTGGTGAAAGATCTTCAACATCTCCTATAAAGATCTTCCCTTTTTTTACCTAAAACCTTTCTTTATATCCTGGGGAAAAGAAAACATAAAAGGGTGATCTCAAATGCTCAGTAAGGGTAAACAAAAGAAATATCAATCACATCGTATTCATAAGAACATAACATTTTGGAAATCTTATCCTGCAAAAGAGAGCATAATTTCATAACATGGGATAAATCATGGAAGTGAAATGTAGTCACAATAATCATAACATAAAACATGAAACATTGTGGAATTTACACATAATCATAGAGAATAATTTCTTGTTAGTCAAGACTCATTGCCAAGACTATCTTAGTGGACAAAGTCCCTTTCTGAATCGAGTAACCCTCGTTTTAGTCCTATTTCACTGAACCGGTATAACCTACCGTTCCAGCCCTGTCTATCTCATGAGATATAAAATCTTTACCCAATGCATTGGAGGGAGATATAGGTCCCACCCATCTCATAATGAATCCTTTCTTATGTGTGCCACATAATCATAAATCATACATCATCGCATAACACATATAACAAAAAATGGGATTCTTGAAACATCATGACATCATAAAACAAATCATATAAGGTAAATGACTTCATAAAAATAATTCCCTCAAAACATAATCAAATCAATGTAACAATAGGGATAAAAACAGAACACTATATTATCTTAGATGGAAAATAATTTTGATAAAACATTTGAACTCCATTCTTGAGGAAAATATCCTTTCTACTTCAAAAAAAACACTTTTATTTTCTTAACATGTCATACAATTATAAACTAAAATAAGTTGATTAAAAAAAAATGAAAACTTATAAAGGAATATTCTTGGAAATAATGTTTTAAAAATCCATTCTTGTCGTATAAGTTAAAAAAACATTCTTCGTACTTTTGTCGGAAAAGTCAAAAAAAGTACCTCGTATGAAAACAACAAAAGATTCATTTCATATCTTTTACTAAAAACTCACCGAAGGGTAAAATTGGATTTAAACAATTGTAGGTGGATGGAAATAATATTACATATTGAAGAAACATGGACGTGGATGATAAAATACACCCCAGTAAATACCAAAGTATAAACAATCTCGGATAAAAATGAGATTGTGATATTTCCCTTACCTTAGGTCCGATTTGCTTCGTATGTGTCCGAACCTCCTGTATAATGATTTAAATAATGTCATTGACTTATTACAGAATCATATTCATTGTTATGATATCATATATGGTTCACTTATGACATTATATTACCCGTTCTTTTGTAAATTCCATGTTAAAGAAGCGTTTTGGGTAAAAACGTTTCATTTATCGTAGGTGTTTTGACTTGTTGTTCTTGACATTATTATTACTTATATCATGATTTACTTACTTCCAGAATATAAAATATGATTTATATATCATATATATTCAGTATATATATATATAATTGATAGATTAATGAAATGAAAAACACCGTTCATGGAGACGGTAGTCCGTACGTACGCATGAACGCTGTTTTTCTTTCCTTATTGTCTTGAATGGAAGTAAGTAGATGACATACATATATATATATATATATATATATATATAAATCCAGTATCATTATTATGTCATATATTTCATTATTACTTATTATATATAATTTATAATCATTCATGAATGGTTAATCATTAAGAATGAATCTCATCGCGTCGTGGAGACGGTAGTCCGTACGTACGCACGAGCGATGATATCATTTCCATAATTATTAAATTGAATTGGAGTGGATTATACAATATATCAGAATAAATATGATTTTGTAATAACTATGTATAGTTATTCTTTACACCATTATACCCATCCATGTAATGTGGTTGTAGAAAATAGATTACACCACGGCGTGGAGACGGTATTCCGTACGTACGCACGCGCGGTGATTTCTTTTTCCGTAGGATGGATAGATGGTGAAATAGGGTTGTTTCATACTTAAAATAACATATCAGTATATGAGTGATACTGATGTTATTACTTCATAATGAAACAACCTAAGAAGAAGAAGAAGAAGAAGAAATAAAGATGAAAGAATTGGTAACGGTAATTACCTCTTCTTTGAAGCGCCTCTTTGAGACCTCCTCTTAGGGCACTAAAATTGGTCTTTGAGGAAGACCAGAACCTCTAGGATTTTTCTAGGGAAGTGGAGAAGAGATTTTGGCATGGGTTGGCCGAGCTTGAGTGCTCAATTTGGTGTGAGGAGGAGGGGGAGGAGGTGTCCTTTTATAAGGGAGGAGAGGGGCACCTTAGGAATACCTCAAAATATTATTTTATATTAATGTCAAAATCGGTTTATAATGGTTCCAAAGGGTATTATTTCGAAGCTAAAGTGGGGATGGGTCGAAATAATATCTACCAATAAGATTTAGACAAGTTTAGGGTATTATTTTAACCTTATCAATTAGATTTAACTCTAAGTTAAATAATTTAACTTTTACCGTGTCTTTTTGTTTTCATTCACTATAAGGTTAATAAACTTACTATAACATGCCAAAAGAACCCCAAATTGTTTATTATTAATACATATATCCTTATCTAAGTAATTTGGCCGAACCTTAGAATTTTAGGAATAAAATAACAAATAATAATATAATATTTGTTTTAAAAACTATTTTGTGTCAATTTTGACACTATTTGATATATGATTTTTGTGAATGTCATAATAGAATTATATGTTCGAACCAAGTTGATTAAATAAACACTAATATATCATAGTAACCTAGAAAATTATTGGAATTCATAAAAGGTCTCAAATTACATTCAGTTGAGCATTTATAACATCAATTATGTTAATATTTCCTTAAAAGGGTAATTATTGCATCATTGTTGTGTCATAAATAAATTAATTTATATAAAGTCTAAAAATTATAAATAAAATAACATTATGTAGGAAATATTTTTATCTTTCTAATGAATATTTATAGTCTAATTTATCTTATGTATAACCCCATATTAAAAATGTTTTAGTTATTAAACTTTGATTTTAACTATTTTAACTATTCATTAAATAAAATAATATTAAATGTCATAATCTAATCCAAGTAAACCTAAATGGTCATATTATATTCATAAGGTTTTTTTTGGTCGAATTACACATATCCAATAGAATTATGACATGTGTTAGGGTAATAGTAATATAATATTTACCCTTAGTTACCCTATTTACTATTATCCGTGGTAAAAAAAGTAAAAAGTTACTATTCACCAAAAATTATTTTCATCTCATTGAACCACATTTTAGTCCTTGATATTAACCGTGTCTGTCGGATTTTCAAAATTCCATTCACATAAGCGGTAGAATTAAGTTTTATGCAAAATTCAGTTTTTAACCTACCACTTAGTGGTTTCACTATTCATCAAAAATTGAAAGTTTTCAGAAAAATACCAAAATTTCATCCTAAGATATATTTCATATTCCGAATTCAAAAATGAAGTCTATTTTACCAAATTCATAACATAGAAGTTGCATTAATTAATTTTATAATTAAATCCCGCTGTTAAAACAAATAGCGTGTTTTTAAGAAACAATATCTACCAAAAGATTGACATTTGATTATGTCTGGTTTAAATGTGAAATTACATCCAATGACCAACATCGTATTAAATTGTGAAAATATATTCTAAATATACTTTAAAACCACTCAATTTAATGATTTATCACTATTAATTATTTCGATTAAAAAAGATGTTTTTAATTATAATCTAGTAATTTTCACTATTCATCAGAATATGAAAGTTATCCGAAAAGTACCAAAATCTCACCCTAAGCTAATTTCGATATTACGAATCCAGAAATTAATTCCATTTTGAAAAATATAATATACAAAATTTAAAAAAGTGGTTACTACTATTCATAACGGCTAGTTTTAATAATATTTTAATAGCATATTGTTGTTTAATGAAACTCGTTATTGCGTACTACACACGCTATCGAGGAAGGTCGCGATTGCGTGTAATGCAATGCAATTCAAGGATGTGTGTTGTGAAAGCTCCTTTTGATTTAGCATAAAACACAAGACATTAATAAAATTAAAAAGATTATTTTTCTTAAAATCTCGGGCTGTTACACTTATTTACTTTTTTTAAATTTTTATAACATTTTGTTTTACAAATCAATTTCCATTTTGATTTTACATAATATTTGAAAAAAATAATTTTTAAATTAAAGACAAGACCAAAATCTCTTAATTTCATAAACCATAGATGATATTATAATTTTTGATCATTATAAAAATTTATTTCAAATTTAAATTATTATTTAATTTTTGTCAAAATATTTTTTTAAATGATTCCAATGTGAAGATTTGTTTGAATGTGTTTATTGTTTTTAAAATTCATTCAAATAACAGAGACCATTTTCTTAGATAAATTTATTAATTTATTTTAAAGGACAACATAATATATTTTAATGGGTTTTTTTTGAAGAAAATGATTTTCAAAATGTATTTTATGTTTCAATAATTTATTTTTATATAAAAGTTATTTTCATAATGAAATTTACAATGTAATCATTCAAAAATATTTTCTAACTATCATGTAATATATTAATATCATCCATGAATTTAATAGGATATTATACAAATATATCATTACTATTCTTTCACTGAATATCATATCAATTTGAATAATAATGATTATGAAACATGTTTCTCCATTAATGATTATACCATGATAAAATTACATAGAAACTCATTTTTTCCTTGGGTTGTGATTTTATTAAATGATGATGTGTTTATGAAAATTTTATACTTTTTATAGGGTAATATATGGTGATATGTATATGAAATATAATTAATTTTATTTTTTTGATACGATGAATGTTTTATTATATTGTGTAGCACACACACACACACAGACATATATATATATATATATATCTATGTGTGTGTGTGTGTGTGTGTCTATAATTTTCTTTTCGTGATGTGAATGACCTATATATCTCTTCAATGTAGTGGTTAGTGATTTATATATCATAAAAATGACAGGAATGGAATGGGAACTAAACCTAGTTTTAAGAGAAAATTTCTACTATGATGGACCACATAGTGATCCGTGACTGATATGATGGTTTGGGGTGTTGACTGATTCTATGAATATATCCACGAAAATTAGATTCCACTAATAAGAAAATTATTTTTTATGCATTTATGTACTCGAAACATATATGTCATATTTAATTATTATGGTCTTATAGTTTAAGTTTTTTCTTTATGATTTATTTCTCATGAAATGCCAAAATTTATTAAATGTATCCATATTCTAATAATTTATATTTATTTTATTGTTTCTATATATTATACTCATCATATCATACTATTATATTGATTTTATTTTTATCTATATACCTTGTTTACCCTTACTGAGAATCTAAGATCACCCTTGCAATATAACATTTACCTTAGTAATGAAGAAATGTTTTATGTATAAAATATATATAGAGGATTCCAGTTATGGATAAAATAGAGGTAGATGATATGGATCATTTATGGAAAAGTGTTTGTGTTTTTAGTTTTCCATGGGAACTGAACAATTAAGGTACAGAGGTGTATGATTGGTTAATTTTCAAAATAATCATCCAAAAAGATATAGTTTCCTTAAATGTAAATCTTGGGTCATTATATTTTATGACTATACCATGAATATAAATTAATTTTCATTTTCATTTTCATAGATTTTGGAAAATATATTCTAGATTATGGTGGAGACTATTAGAAGAAGAAGTTTTGTAGGTGGAGTGTTGGTGTACATGAAAAGTTTTGAAACATGTGATTTATGTTTCTTTGACCTGAAAAATGTTTTTTTAATGATCTAAAGGCCATAAATTTTAATTAAATGGTGTCATATAAGGTGAAACTTGTGGTCTTGTGTGGTATATATATGAATCCATTGATATCTATTTCAGATCTACTTTCAGAGATCACTAGATATCATTGGTTATGGTCTAGTGACCTACAGGAAATCAGATGTGGCTAATATATATAGGATCTCCTAAAAATTTTCAATGGAAGTTCAACTATTTGACCTAAAAGACATGCTATTTTAAATGGGATTGTTACTAGTTTTTTGTTCATAACTATTTTGATAAAAAATATTATTTCTTTATTGATTATTATTATAATTTTGACTTCTTCTATGTATTGAAATTAAATAGTAATATTCCTATGTGGATGTATGAAAGATGTCAGAACCACATAATATATTATTAATTTTGTTCCGTATTTTATATTATTATTATTTTTGTTTATAGAGAATTTTGTTTTTCTTGATTTTCTAATGATTTTGATCTTGTTTAGTGACTCATTTGAGGTTTCTTTAATTAGCCGTAATACATTAGGATCATGTAATTTTTTTATGGTTACAAATATTAATTCTATACATGAGGATTTTATAGGTTTTATTATAATGATAAGTGGTTCATAATATAAATATAATGTTCTATAGGTTATGAAATTTTCAGTGGGTTAACACCTATAATAATTCATATAATTTTTTTAACAATATATTTTTGAAATAATTTTAAATAAATAAAATATGTCAACATTAAATTGTAATAATGAGAATATTGGATCAAATCAACACAAACTAATTATCAACTTCATAAAATATAAAAATATTGAAACTATTGGTATTTCCTCGACTCAGTAACTATTGAAATACAGATAGTTCTTCTGTAGGATTATGAATGAGTAGAATATTGAAAATTTTAAATTCTTTTTTTATTAATTTTTTTTGAAGCAAAAAAAAATATAAGATTTATTGCAAAACATACGATTATAAACTAATAGATTTTATGTGATATTTATATCCAAATATTCCCTTGAAAAGATGTACCTGTTAAATCTATTAATATAAAAAACATACATGTATCATCGAAAATAAAATATTAAAATAATTAGATAATAATAAGGATTATAAATTGATTATGATGATTTAGAATGACGTAAAATGTTCAAATATGTATTTTTATAGAAATTAATATCATTTTATTAACAAATAATAATAAATATGCAATAACCTTAAAAAAATCTAAGGATATTCTCCCACAATTTCATACTATCTTTACTTTTCCTCTATCCAAACAATGATGTCACTCTACATTTATCAAATGAAAAAATATCATATTTATAAAATTTATCATCCTTTATAATGTTAAATACATCCATCAATAAGTAATACTTCTATGATTAACATGATGTGTCAATTAAAACTTTTCAATTAATTTGATCGGTGGAATGACATAAACTCTAAAAGTTTGAATGGATTTGAATAATCACCGACTGACCAAATAATCATTGAATAATTTAAATATGTTTGATGGGAATTAGCATGAATATCAAGAATACTAATTAATTTAATTAGTACATGATAATAAATCACCATTGTGTAGAATTTTCAGTGACTGCATGATACAAATTTCCTAGAAAAACTAATATAAATAATATTAATAAATGATACAATTGTATTAAATATAGACCCATAGATTTTAATATTAAAAATAATGAAATTTAAACACTATAATTTCATATATATATATATATATGTGGTATGTGTATTTGTATATCAGTAATTTTTTTAATATATATATAGGTACGAATAACAACAATAATATACCAAGTTATATAATATATAGATATATATATATATATTTACATAAAATTTTTATAATAAATTAAATTAGTGATATTATATATAATTTGATACACACATAATAATTCTTATAGTAATGTAAAATTATCATAACATATGATAAAAGTGTGTTAATTATAGTAATAACAACTGTCACGAACCGAATATGGTCACCACCAAACCTGGCACCAAACCGGACCTGTGACAAGACCCGAAGGGCATTCCTAATCCCAATGGGATGGCCCAATTTCCCAGGTATCATAAAATGAGGGTTGGTTACAATTTACCTGATATTATAAATACGAAACAACAAATGAACTCAATAAAAAAATCAGGATTTTTCAACTAAAACAATATTTTAATAAAATTTATAACTAAACTACACGATTGGAAATAATTTAAAAAAGGCCATTAAAAAGTTATTAAACCAAAAATGGATAGCCAATAACCCTCAAGGAAAGGAGAACCACCCTCAATCCATATCCACAAGACTTCAACACCAAAGACCTGCTTGAAACCCAAACCACTGGAACTAAAAACTTTAACCAACCAACGAAAATAAAAATAACAAAGTCTACTTACAGCCGAGGGAGTAAGTGGGGTTTGATCCAATTCCTAGTAGGATACCTCCACAATGTTATTCCATGCGATAAACATTCAATGAGGAAAAGTATGCATGTTTTCATAAACTTGTAATTTCTAGTTACAATTTCTAAAAGATGCAACATTAAAAAATCATTTTTCAAGTGGGCTAATTTAAAGAATCAACAATTTTAAAATAAACTCCAAAGCTACATAATTTTCCAGACAAATATACCATATGCCGATGGTAGTTATAAATGATTTAATGAGAAAATGTAATAGGGAAATAACCCCTAGGGATTAGCTCATTGTGTGTCCCTGGTACCTCGTATCTCGGTGAGAGTAACCATGACCAATATTTTTTATCATGCATGATCCACTAGAAGGGAACATTACCGTATCCTAGTGGTCCCCAATCATCATCATCATAGTTTAGTTAGAGTTTTAAGAGTTAATCTTTCTATCTGAAACTGAGGCCAAACCCCACGGATTCCCTAGCATACTAGTACACGTCCACCCACCTAGATACCTGGGTTTTCCCTTTTTTCTCAAACAAGTTCAAGAAGTCATGAAATAAAATTTTCATATGAAAATATCATTTCCACATCACATCTTTAACAAACACAACATATACACATAACATAAGTCACAAAATCCACTTTTTCATTCAAATTCATTTTACAATCATACTCACACAAAAATAGACCACAACACTTTTCACATAACTTCAAAACTTCCAAAAATCCTTTAAACAATTTTATAAAACACTTACAAGGTGATACACATCACATAACATCCTACACACACATTCCACATAATACCCTTTTTACCTTCAAAATCATTTTATCATCAAACTTACATGAAACATCCCACAAACTAGTTTCGCTCTTACATCACTATTTAATAAAACATTACAAAAATTTACAAAACATTCTTTTTTTTAAAAAACATCAAACATCACTTAAAAATTTAACAGCCCATGATAGGTGAACACACACCCCAAATTGTACATATTCACCATTTTACCACTTTTTTAAACCAACTAAAACATTTATAACGTTTCATAAAAGAACCCAAGTGGTGTAAATATGTCTTGGACACAAAACCCATTTCAAAGCAACCATTTAATAACATACCCATACCAATTACTACCCAAAATATAATTATCATCACTTGAGAAATTTATAAAACCACCTTTAAGCGTTTTAAAATCACCTTGAATAATGCCAAGAAATATAAAATGAAGACACACATTTTCATAAAATGATATCAAGAAGTATAACAAGTTTTTATACCTCAAACCTATTCAAAACCCCCTCTTTTTAGGCCCACATGACACAAATAAATTACCAAATTAGAATAGGTAGGACAAACAAGATTTATTAAACCAATTCATTATGTTATTAGATACACCAAAATAATACACCATGATTTATACATGAAAACACCCAATTTAAAGTTAAAATACCACTATAAAAGTAAACACATAACCAAATCAATCATAAATAGTTTTCGAACCACACAAAACATATAGGGAATATTAAAAATGAGTAAATTCAGCAAACTAACTCATCAATAATTGTTTACACATGGAACCACCTACCTTTTATGTCGAAACCCTCAAAACATGGTGCGAAACCAAAACGGCACCACCACCGCACCTCAAGGAAGTGAAATCCAACCTAAAACCACAATATTTCACCTAAAAAATAGGAAATAAAACCCCAGGTTCGATCCATAAATTTTGTAAATTAGGAACTTCAAGTATAAGGGATGAATCCCTAATCACATTAAATGTAACCCAAAGAAAATTGAAAGAAGAATGAAGAAGTCCAAATAAAGGGATCTTGTAGAAATATTCCCAAATTAACTAGCAGCTGAATTTGAAAGTAGAAAAATATTCAATAGAGGTTTGAAAAAGGATAATAAGACCATGTAGGAATTTGAATGGGGTAAATAGAGTGAGAAATGAAGGAGTTATAATGGAATGAAATTACATTTTAAACTATGCTCTCTTTAAGAAATCCTATGAAGTTTCGACATGTTTTGTGAAGAAAACGAGATCCAAAGAGGTAGTGAAGAGATTGGGGGAGCACCTAGGATTTGTGTGGTCGAGTTAGAGGAGGAATCACAGAAAAATAGTTAAAATTTAATAAGTATTTAAATAAAATATTATTTTTAAAAATTGGAAATGGGATTTTGGGGTGGGCCAAATACTTATATAAAAACCCAAATACCCCATGATTATGGATTTATATAGGCTCCAAATTTAATTTAATAGGTAAGGGGAGTCCAAGTATGAATTTGAATGGGTGAAAAATGTTGAAAAACGAATGAGTCATGAAATAAAATAAAAATTATTTTAAATCTGTAATTGGGATCACAGTTTGGCCAAACTCATGAAAACTCATCCATCCCCCCATAAAATCTTGGGAAACCCCCAAAACAAAGCATGAATGGAAAATAAATTAACAAATACCATCAAAATAAGTTATGTACGTGACAATTCTCCCCACCTACAAAAATTTCCACCGAAGAAAGTCACATCAAGGTTAAAGTGACAACCAAACCCAACTAAGAAGCCAATTTGGTACTAACTTGCCACGTTTCGCCCCTAGTGGCCTAAAATCCTCCATTGACCAATCAAGGAAGGATTAATCTCACAACCAAAACATACTCCACTTTCATGAAATGATCAGTCAAATTAAAACTTTATCCCAAAATAAAACTCCTCAAACACTATCTGAATTAGACTCAACCAATTCACCCAAAGAAATAACAACATTGAACAAGGTTACACGTACGTTACTTTAACTAAACTATTGTGCGCTCTCCAATCCCAATGTTTACTCATAGAAGATTTTGGTATCTAGATAGTTCCGAACGTGACTATCTATGTCATGCCAATACCATGGATAAATCTATGTCACTGGTATAGGGGAACACAAATACGCTCCCCACCATAAGAGACAACATATTTTTTCCGAGACAGAATCAGGACACTAATAGAGGGACGCCTGAACAGACTCCATGGTACATAGGGTAGAATTCCGATCAAAATTAATTAAGGAACATACTTGAGAATCATAGTGGGTCTCCCCACCATATGAACCAACCATCATAATAGAATGGCATGGGCCAGCATAGAAGGACCCCAAAATTTCATGATTTGGGAAGGTCGCACGGTTAGTCTGCATAGTTTGTGAAACCATGAACTAACTATGCTGATCAATCTTCCCACATGGCTTCCTGGAACACAGTCACTCTTAATCATTCACAAACCATTTGAAGAACCTGTCTAGCCAAATTTCCAACCATTCTCCAATGAGTCGATGGAATCCAAAGGGGGAGGGAATGACAATGGGCAATGACTTGGGTATAAGGCCCACAACCTATTTCCAAAAAACATGAACAACATAAGAAAGATGGTGACACCAGAGGTTTAAACTCATCCTAACATTCATATTGAGGATAATACTTTTTACAGAGGTTTAAAGGACCCTGGGATTTCCCCTGACTATGAGCCAGCTTCTCTCCGAGACCTATGGCTGGAGCTCAAATGATTGAAGCATCTTCGGCCTCACAGTTAGTCTTTGAAAACCCGCTAAATGTGAATTATTCTTTTGGTGCCACTAACAACTACACCTCAATCCTAGATTGGTTTTCCAGACATAACTCATTCCATACTCACTTTACCCTATCCGGATATTTCACTGAAACAATGTCTTAGAAGATTCACACACATCACACCTTGTTTATTCAGGTGAGAAACAATAGAAGTAAATTACACCAACACTCAACTTCTTAAAAAATTGAAGATTTTGATGTTTTTAAAAGGGAGACAATCTCACAACATAACAGGGACTCTCATAGGATTTCCTAAAATTCACCTTTAAGGTCAATCAAGCACATGACATCATAAGGGATCTCTGAACAGGACCATGACGACTGATATAAACAATGCATGGAGAGGGTCCTCATACAACATCCAAAAAATAACACACAATTCTAGAAAGTGGCCACAATATCATCTCGTGACCATATTTCCCACACTGGTAGTTTAATGCGAACTCCTTCATCTAAGAGACTACGAAGGACTAAAAGGACCTCTTAGACACGATTCCGATACTCATCCATGCTAACAACCCCAGACCACATCCACCTTCATAAAATTAGGAAACATAAGAAGCTAAGGTCTCTTTCAACCTTCAATGATCACTCTCCCACTACAAAAAGATACAAAAAAACCAAGAAATGAATTAGCGTAGACTCAGTCTAAAAAACTCAGGATAAATATTACTTACATTGATCAACTAGAGGATCTTCCAACTACAAAACAACCTAGGTTTCACTTTAGTTGTGCCCTAACCCTTAATGGGGTGTACCTAATACAATGAGAGAACCAAAGGACCCAAGAAACATAGTCCATTGGTCAAGACATACCTCAAAAAGATCCAAATAGATGAGGGGGGACATCATAAAGTATTCATAAAATATTCTCGAGGAGCCCACTATTCAACCCTTTAACCTAGCTTAATGACCATACACAGAAAAAAACAGTATTCATATAAGAGGGGTTCTTGGACTCAAAACATTCCACAACATCAAAATTTCCAAAAACACATGATACAAACCATCCCAAAACACTCATCAAGACATCATATATCCCTTTTAAAAACATATCATTGAATGTAAATGGTTCAGATATTAGCATATCCGCAAATGGTACACCATGGGCCCCACACATGTATGTTTCTCTATAACACCAGGCTCCCTCCTCATATCCATCCTTGCACTCATCCAATAATTCCATTAACCATACATCATCTCATATAACCCCATGCATGTGATCGATCAATAAAATACCAAAGATTAATATAAAAACTCATTCCAATTTTAAAAATGAAAACAATCAAGCAATACTCTCTTTTTCTCAAGACCGCAGACCACAAAATCGAATCCAAATTACCACAAAAAATGGTTCAGAAGGACATAATAATTCCAATGAAATCTCACATTCATGTTATTAATATCAATTTCAAAACATCTCATCCCATTAAGTCACCTGTCAATATATTAGAAAACTCTATTGGGAACACTTTTTCAAAACCAACATTGACAAAGTTCGTGCTTTCAAAAGTGGTGAAAAACACCATTTTATATTCAAATTCAATTATGAAAATTCAGTTATGCATTTTAAAAAATCAAAACATTACCTCTTTATTATATAATCATTTCACAAAAACATTACACTTTGTAAAACCAAGTCACTGTTAAATCGATGTTCCAAGATTTCAAAACTGAAGAACCCAAGAAAATGCGATAAGAACCTAGTTTCTAGTGGGTGAGTTGGACCTATGGTTGACTAACATATTCCAATAACTTCACCTTCACATATAGTGTTCAAGTGAATATCCTTGGCTCTACATGGCTTTCCAGGCCCTTCGAGCTCACTGATACCATTAACCCAACTCTCTTTTCATTTCCCTAATCATCATCAATCCAATACATCCAAAGAACTCATATAAATACTGACTTCACCTGGAAACATGAATCTCATCATGAGGTGTGGTGATCAGGTTCACTACCCATAATAGAAATACCAAGTCCCAAAAATAGTAAATATATACTATCCCTACTGTTCTCTAAAAAATGTGACCCAAAGAGTTAACTAGAACCTCCTTTGATACCATTTTTGTCAGGAACCGAATCTGGTCGCCACCGAACCTAGTACCAAACCTGACCCGTGACAAGGCCTTAAGGGAGTTCTCGATCCCCATGGGCTGGCACAAGTTCCCGGGTATCATAAATTGAAGTTTGGGAAGTCTTTACCTGATTTTATAAAAACAAAACAACAAATGAAATCAATAAAACAAATCTGGATTTTTCAACTATAACCATCTTTTAAAAAATTTGAGAACTGAATTAAATGATTTGAAATAGTGTAAAAACTCTATTAAAAAGGTTCAAAACGAAAAATGGATAGCCAATAACCCTCATGGAATGGGGCAACGCCCTTATTCCATCTCCATAGGACTTCACCACCAAGGACCTAGTAGAAACCCGAACCACTGGAACTAAAAATTGTACCCAACCTGCGACAAAAACAAAACCATGTATACTTAAACCCAAGGGTGTAAGTTGGGTGTGAGAAAATTCCCAGTAGGATACCACCGATTAGAGATTCAATGTGATAAAAATTCAATGACGAAAAGCACACATGTTTTAAAAAAATTGTAATTTCTTGTTACAATTTCTAAAAGATGCAACTTAAATAAATAGTTATCAAGTGGGATAATTTAAGGAATCAACACTTTTAAAATAAATGCAAAAGATGCAAAATTTTCTATACAAATATACCATATTTCTATTGTAATTATAAATGATTTAATGAGCACAAGAAAGAGAAAAATAACCCCTAGTTACTAGCTCGTTGTGGGTCCCAGGTACCTCATATCTCTGTGGGAGTAACTATCATAAGTATCCATTCTCGTGCATGAGCCACTAGTAGGGAACATACCCATAATGTAGTGGTCCCCAATCATCATCATCATAGTTTATTTAGAGTTGTAGGCGTCAATCTCGCTAAGTGAAATTGAGGCCAAACCCCATGGATTGACAAGCATACTAGTACACGTCAACCCAACAAGATACCTGGGTTTTCCCTTTATGCTCAAACAAGTTCAACAAGTCAAGAAATAAAAATTTCACATAAAAATATCATTTCCACCTTATATATTTACCAAAAAAACATATTTACCTCACATAAGTCACAAAATCCTTTTTTTCATTCAAATGCATTTTGAAATCATAATCACACCAAAATAGCCCACAACACTTTTCACGTCACTTCAACACTTGAACACATTCTTTAAACATTTTTATAAAACATTTACAAGGAGATACACATGACATAACATCCCACAAACACATGCCACATAATACCCTTTTTACCTTAAAAATCATTTTATCATCAAACTTACACAAAACAGCACAGAAACATGTTTCTTTCCAGTATCATAATTTTACAAAACATTTCAAAAATTTACAAAACATTCTAAAAATGATTGAATATTTAAAACATCACATAACCTTTTAAAACCCAATTATAGGTGAACACACACACCAAATATTACAAATTCACCCTTTTCCCATTTTTTTTAAACCGACTAAATCATTTATAATTTTTCATAAATGAACCCAAGTGGTGTAAATATGTCTTGCACACAAAAACCATTTAAAAACAACCATTTAAGACCAAAACCATACAAATTCCTATCCAAAATATAATTGGAATCCTTAGAGTCATTTATTGTAATATCTAGGTAAATAAAGAATATGACATTTTCACATTTATCCATATTTGTGAATAAAATATTAATATAACTTTAAAGGGGACGCTATGCTTGATGGCGTACCCAATACGCAACAACGAGTTTCTTGGAAATCTGAAGTTGCACTCTAATAATAAAATAATATTATTTTAAATTGTAGTTAACGCCTAGCCATTGTAATGGAGGGAGTTAATATAACTAACTACAAAATAATTATATTTTTTTGTCAAATATTTTTAATTTTTTCAATAAATGTTAGAGGATTAAAATTGCGAATGAATCCAATTTTAAGCGTAAACATTCTAATATTCTTTAAAAGGTCTATTAACCACCTTTTGATGACGAACCTATATTAAATCCAATTTTTGACAATTTTATATGTTATATTTGAAAAAATAAAATTCTTCTTTATAATTGGGACATCAAAATTTACTTTGTGTAAATTTTTTGTATTTTTCCGATAAAGTTCAATTTTTACTGAATAGTTAAAAATGTTGTATTTTAATTCAAAACATCTTTTTAATATAATTTATTTATATGATTATATTATCTTTTTAATTGGTTTTAAAGTGAAATTAGAATATATTTTTACCATTTATTCCAATAGTGTTCATTGGATTTAATTTCATCATGAAATTTGACTTAAACTAGTGTCAATCTTTTGATAATTATTGTTTCATAAAAACATGCTATTTGCTCTGAAAGTGGGAATTAATTATTAAATTAATTAATGTAACTTATATTTTTTCAATTTTTTAAAATAGAAATCATTTTTGAATTCAGAATATCAAATATATCTTAGGGAGAATTTTTGGTATTTTTTTGAAAAACTTCAATTTTAGATGAATAGTGAAACCTCTAAGTGGTAGTTAAAGAAACTGTTTTTTCGTTTAAATGCATATTTGCCACTTCTATGATTTGATCTTCAAAAATCTGACATACATGGTTGCAATTAAGATGTAAAATGTGGTCCAATGATATTAAAATAATTTTTGGTGAATAGTAACTTTTAAGTTTTATTAATCGCAATTTAAGGTAATTAGTGTAATTTAAGGTAAAAATAATATTTTAATAATATGAAATGACCTAGACACATGTCATGCCCTCGTTTATGTTTCATGGCCGACCAAGACAATCCATGGGTCAACTTGGGGACCCCATGGAGCCACTTTGGTAGGAAAATGACATAAATAACTTTTTATTGAAAGTTAAAATAAAAATGTCACAAACATGAGTTGTTTTACTAAAACAATTTTTAAATGGGGTTATACAAGTAATATTTTTTACTATAAATATTCATTATAAAGATTAAAATATTTCCTACATCATGAAATTTTTTTTATTATTTTTAGACATTATATAAATTAATTTATTTATAAAACCGTGATGATACAGTGATTACCTCATAAATGAATGATTTAAATAAAATGAGATGAAAGGGTGAAATATAAGTCATAAACTTGTCACAAACCTATTGTATGTGTGTATTTCGAAACCTTATCACCTTATCCTCGAAATATATCCTTTTGGGACCATTTAAATCCGGAAAAAATTTATAATAAAGTAATATTTTATAACTTTCCACGAGTGCCCCTCCTCTCCTCTTATAAAAGGCCCTCACCTCTACCACCTTACACACACCTATCAAGCCTTTTGCTTGGCCAAACCTTGCCCATTTCATCTCTCCACATCCATCTCTTCATCATTGAATCCTCACTTTGGGCAGAATCCTTTCCAAGTAATCCTTTGAGCTCAAATCAAAGAGAGTTACCCGATTTAAAGGAGATTAAAGAACGATCTATTCATGTCGGACACGAGGTTAGGGGTCCAAACTCTCTCATTATTTTTAAGTACTCTCTTTTATGACATTTATTTTAAGATAATCTTTTTTATGTTTGGGTATGTTCTTTTATATTCCTCATACTATACTTTTTATGTTCATATTATGAGAGACCCTATTTGATATCATAAATCCATTTTTTGGAAGTTTTAAGTGGCGTTGTTAGGCTGCCGAGTTTTCGTAAGGGATTTTTGATCTCACTTTTATTCCCATGACATTTATGCTGTGTTTTCAAATATTTCCTTTTAGTGGTTTAATTGCTTCCCATTATTATACTCTTTGTGTAATATAATTTCATTTATGTGTATTTACATCTTCATTGTATGACCCTTCTTCCATGGGGTGTACATTTCGAAAGTTACACAACTCGTTAAGGGGACCTTTAACCCTCATCTTTTTAAAAGACTTCTTTTGTTATGTACTTTAATTCACATACTATTATGTTTTGATATGTTCTTATATATCCTTATTTATGTAAATTTTATGTCCTAGTGATGAGATATCGTTTTCTCTCTCATCAACTCATTTTCTGAATTTTAATGTGACGTCGTTAGGCTGTCAGATTTCTATAAGGGAACTTCTTAACCCACTTTAAATTATTTGGGTTAAACCGATACATCTTTATTTTATTAATCCATGATTATGTGTGTAATGTCTATGATGTAATTTCCACTAACCTTTGTGTAGATATAGTATTTCTACACATAATCATCTCATTGATAAATTCTTACGAACTTGTATGGGAAATAACAACCCAATCTCATTTCATTGAGTTAAATACCTATGTCATAGGTTTTGTTTTTTTCCATGAATATTTTTGAATGACCTATAATTGTTTTAGACTTAATATCCACTAATATTGGGTGTATTTATATTTCTCACACATAATTATGTGATAAATTTATCCCTAATTTAAGGATACCATCTTTAATATGGATTTCATCTCAATTTACATTTCCATTGAGAATTAATTGTTGTTATTCACCAATTAACGCTTATATGGTGTGTATACTATCCTTTGACATATTATATCATGAATCACTTTATTCTCATGATATTATAGAGCTCAGATTAAATTTTATTCCACAATTATTTGTACTCATGTGTCTCTCATTTTTTTTAAAAATCTTTAACAAAAATATAGTTTTAAATGTTTTAAAGATTCATTATTCTAAATATTTATATTTAATGTCCATTTTTTCAAAATGGTTTTCAGTATTTATTTATATGGACATTAATGTTTTAAAATTATAATTCCATTAAAATCTTCGAAGTGGAATGGGACACTTTGATTCAAAAATCTCTTTTAAATGGTTTTTGAAAATGGATTGAGTATTTCAATATCGTGGAATTACTTATTGTGATTAAAAATGAAATGTTGTTATTAAAATGTTTATATTTTCAATATTTTATGTGTAATGATGGTATTTGGACATTTTACGGGTGGTTACGTGATAAACCATATGATGGGTGGTACCTTGAATACCAGGACGGGTGGTTACATTATAACCTCCAATGCATTGGGTATGGAAGTTGGCCATATGGCTATTCCATTAAGTATGTGTGGAAGTCGACCGTATGGTTATTCCATTTAAGTATGTTTATACCCCAAGTTACCTTTATATGTTATGTGTTCTTTATATGGGTTTTATGGTAATCTTTTTGTTACAAAAGGGTAAGTAAGGGTATTTTATTCCTTGAATAGTTTTTACTACTTCATAAAGGTGAAAAGTATTACTTTGATAAAGTATTCATGGTTTACCTATTATTTTGAAAAAACTAACAGTTTTCCTTCTTTCTGTATCCTTTATTGGGCATTTTATGCCCATCCCAAGTATTTGAAATGTTTTCCACAGGACCTAAATATGAATAGGGTTAAGGATGGGTTCAAGGAAAGGCATGCTATATAAAACATGGAACTAGAAATGTTTATTTTTAAGAATTGTTTTATTATTTTACGAGAACATAGTAAAAGTGTCTTCTATGTAATCATTTGAGATGTAATAGTTATGACCTAATTCTCTAAAACTCTAAACCTGAAATAATTCTCTATGTGAATTATTCATTTAATTCATGATTATGTTTGGTTTAAGGTCGAGGCCTTATAGTTGGTATCAGAGGTCGGTTTAGATAACTTTAGAGGTTAGGATATTCTATAAGCATAAGTGACATTACCATAATGGTTAGGATTTCAGAAAGAGTCTTAGTTTTGATAATGTGAATGAGTAAGTATATCATAGTGTTTATCTTACACAGTAGTACATGATGGTTTTGTTGATATACTCATACTGAAATTTCTATTTTTAGTGAATGGATGGATCTAGAAGGAACCAAAGTGACAATAGGTTTGAAGGAAACTGTGGTGGTTCTCTGATTAAGAGACTGGATAAAATGGGGGATTCAATGAGGAAACTCATGGTTATTCTAAACCTACTATCAAGGAGACATGATAAACCACTTGTACCTTGGTATGTTCTGTAATTCATCATGTATGAGATGAACAATCGATGTGGAAGTTCAGGTAATAATTATAAAGGTAACCATTAGGGTTTATATGATCCTTACTTATGAGGTAATTATGGGTTATTATATGTTATGATGGAATATGAACGACATGAGATAAACTTTATGTTAAATTATGTTATGGTTATTTTTGATGATTTTATCACTTTTTGGGGAATGTTGTAAGAAATATATAGTTTTGAATAAGGACAACACGCAGACTGTGTGATAAATAGTCACGTCTAATGAAGCTACTGGAATCGAACCCACAACCAAAGTGCGACTGATATTTATCACCTACAACTAGACTACATGAAGTCCCTTGTTATATTCACTAATTATTTTTAGTTATATGATCTTATGAATCTAGAATAATTTTATTTTGGGTTATCTATAGAAATTATTAACCTATCATGGAGGACATGTGATTAGGTTATTTACATTTCAGTATGAGACTTTAAGAGTAACTGATGTTATTTGGAGATAAATGTAAATTTGTACCTTGGAAGTCTATGTCACTAAATCCTTTAAATATTTGGGTTTCAATCTTAGTTTGGTTTACATTGATGGATTTTATGGACAAATTGAGTATCTAATGGTATTCATTGAACATTGGTTTTGTTGGACAAATTTTGGAGATTAAAAAATGATTTTCTTTTTTATAATGGATTATTCATTTGTGGATCTTGTTCCAAAAAATTTTGGTTTTGGATTTTGTCTAAATAAATTGGAAATATATAGTTCTCTTTTGTGGATTAGGTGATTATCAATATGTTGATTATAGTACTCTTAATGCGAACAAGTCTTCCTAAATACTCGTCATTTGGCGAAAATATGAGTTTGGTTAAGGAATATAGTGAAAGTTGAAAGTCTACATGACAAGTAAGTATGTTTCATTATGATTTAGTTAAGCTCAAAAATAAATTCCTCAATGAAGGGTAACTTAAAACAAAAATGTTGTCTGTTAATATTTCCTACTGGGGAATCGAATACCGTTTAACCCATCACAAGTTTGTGATTTTCTTATGGTTAACTTTCTCCTAGACATGTTTACTATCACTCTCCCATAGAACATGACCCTTTGTTTTTATCCTCCATATCCATGTTTTCCTACATGGAATACTAGTATGAGTTAACTCGGGTGACCTTTTTACTTCTCTTTCATTATTTTAAAGTGATTGTTTTACTGACTATTGTTCAAATGCGGGATTTTCAATGAAGTTTCCAAGCCCAATTTTAAAATTGCGAGGACACAATTCCCAAAAGGGGGGAAGGATGTAACACCCCAGGTAAATAAAAAATATGAAATTTTCACATTTATCCATATTTTTGAATATAATATTAATATAACTTTAAAGGGGACGCTATGCTCGATAGCGTACCCAATATGCAACGACGAGTTTCTTGGAAATCTTACGTTGCACTCTAATAATAAAATAATATTATTTTAAATTGTAGTTAACGCCTAGCCATTGTAATGGATGGAATGAATAGAACTAACTACGAAATTATTATATATGTTTTTCAAATATTTTTACTTTTTACAATAAATGTTAGAGGATTAAGAATGCGAATGAATCCAATTTTAAGCGTAAACATTCTAATATTCTTTAAAAGGTCGATTAACCGCCTTTTAATGACGAACCTCTTTTAAATACAATTTCTGAAAATTTTATGTGTTATATTTGACAAAATAAAATTCTTCTTTAGAATCGGGACATCAAAATTTACTTTGTGTAAATTTTTGTTATTTTTCTGATAATGTTCATTTTTAATGAATAGTGAAAATGTTGTATTTTAATTCAAAACCAATATTTAATCAAATTTATTTATATGATTACAGTAAATTTTTAATTGGTTTAAAATTGAAATTAGAATATATTTTTACCATTTAATCCAATAGTGGTCGTTGGAATTAATTTCATCTTGAAATTGGACTTAAACTAGTGTCAATCTTTTGATAATTATTGTTTCATAAAAACACGCTATTTTCTCTGACAGTAGGAATTAATTATTAAATTAATTAATGTAACTTATATTTTTTGAATTTTGTAAAATAGACATAATTTTTTAATTCATAATATCAAATATATCTTAGGGGAATTTTTTGTATTTTTCTGAAAAACTTCAATTTTAAATGAATAGTGAAGGCATTAACTTGTAGTTAAAGATACTGATTTTTCGTTTAAATGAAACTTTTCAACTTCTGTGATTTGATTTCCAAAAATCCTACATACATTGTTTTCATTAATAAGTATAATGTGGTTCAATGAGATTAAAATATTTTTTGATTAATAGTAACTTTTAACTTTTATTAATCACGATTAAAGGTAATTAGTGTAATTTAAGGTAAAAATAATGTTTTAATAATATGAAATGACCTAGACAAATGTCCTACCCTCATTGGATGTGTCATGGCCGACCAATAATAACCATTGGTCAACATGTGGACCCCATGGAGCCACATTTGTAGGAAAATGACATAAATAACTTTTTATTTAAACTTATAATAAAAATGGCACAAACATGAGTTGTTTTACTAAAACAATTTTTAAATGGGGTTATACAAGTCATAATTTTGACTATAAATATTCATTATAAAGATAAAAAAATTTCCTACATTAGGATATTTTTTTATAATTTTTAGACATTAAATAAATTAATTTATATATGACACAGTGATGATGTAGTGATTACCTCATAAATGAACGATTTAAATAAAATCAAAATAAAGGGTGAAATATAGGTCATAAACGTCTCACAAACCTATTTGAAGGGTGGATTTCCAGAAATTATCACCTTATACTCGATATATATCCTTTTGTACCTTTTAAATCTGAAAAAAAATTTATAATAAAGTAATATTTTATAACTTTCCACGAGTGCCCCTCCTCTCCTCTTATTAAAGGCTCCCACCTCTACCACCTTACAAACACCTCTCATGCCTTTGGCTCGGCCAACCCCTGCCCTTTTAATCTCTACACATCCATATCTTCATCATTGAATCCTCACATAGGGAAGAATCCTTTACAAGAATTCCATTGAGCTCAAATCAAAGAGAGTTACCCGATTTAAAGGAGATAAAAGAACGATCGATTCATGTCGGACACGAGGTAAGGGATCCAACCTCTCTCTTTCTTTTTAAGTACTCCCTTTTATGTCATTTCATTTAATCTCATATTTCTTATGTTTGGGGATGTTCTTTTATATTACTCATACTGTACTTTTTATGTTCATATTATGAGAGACCCTATTTGATCTCATAAATCCATTTTAGGACGTTTTAAGTGGCGCCGTTAGGCTGACGAGTTTTCGTAAGAGATTTTTCATCTCACTTTTATTCCAGTGAAATTTATGAAATTTTTGGAACTATTTCCTTTGAGTGGTGTATGTACTACCCATTATTATACTCTTTATGTAATATAATTTCATTTATGGGTATTTACATCATTATTTTATGACCCTTCTTCCATGGGGTGTACGTTTCAAAAGTTACCCAACTCGGTAAGGGGACCTTTCACCCTCCACTTTTTAAAATACTTCTTTTGTTATATATTTTAATTTGCATACTATTATGTTGGGATATGTTCTTCTGTATACTTATTAATGGAAATTTTATGTCCAAGTGATTAGATACCATTTTCTCTCCCATCAAATCATTTTCTGAATTTTAAAGTGACGTCATTAGGCTGTCAGATTTCTATAAGGGAACTTCTTAACCCACTTTCAATTATTTGGGTTAAACCTCTACTTATTGATTTTATTATGCCAAGATTATGTGTGTAATCTATATGTTTTAATTTCCACAAACCTTTGTGTAGATATACTATTTATACACATAATCATCTCATTGATAAATTCTTACGAACTTGTATGGGAAATAATAACCCAATCTCATTTCATTGAGTTTAATTCCTATGTCATTGGTTTTGTTTTTCCATGATTATGTTTGAATGAACTCTGATTTTTTCACACTTAATATCCACTTTTATTGGGGGTTTAATATTTCTAATACATAATTATGTGATAGATTTATCCTTAATTTAAGGATTCCATCTTTATAAGGTATTTTATCTAAATTTACATTTCCATTGAGACTTCATTGCTGTTATGCACCAATTCACTCTTATATGGTGTGTATAATGTCCTTTGACATATTATATCATGAATCCCTTTATTCTCAAGATATTATAAATCTCGGATTAAATTTAATTCTACAATTATTTGTATTCAAGTGTCTCTTATATTGTTAAAAACACATTAACAAAAATATCGTTTTAAATGTTTTAATGATTCATTATTCTAAATATTTATCTTTAATGTCCATGTTTTCAAAATGATTTTCATTATTTCATTATATGGATATTAATGTTTTCAAATTATAATTCCATTAAAATCTTCAAAGTGGTATGGGACACTTTGATTCAAAAATATCTTTTAAATGGTTTTTGAAAATGGATTGATTAATTCGATATCTTGGAATTACTTATTGTGATTACAAATGAAATTTTGTTATTAAAATGTTTATATTATCAATATTTTATGTGTAATGATGGTACTTGTACATTTTACGGGTGGTTACGTGATAAACCATATGATGGGTGGTTACGTTATAACCTCCAATGCACTGGGTATGGAAGTTGTCCATATGGCTATTCCATTAAGTATGCGTGGAAGTCGGCTGTATGGTTATTCCATTTAAGTATTTTTATGTCACATGTTACCTTTATATGTTATGTGTTCATTATATGGGTTTTATGGTAATCTTTTGGTCACAAAAGGGTATGTAATGGACATTTATTCCATTAATAGTATTTACTACATCATAAAGGGGAAAAGTATTAGTTTGGGAAAATATTCATGGTTTACCTATTGTTTTGAAAAAACTAACAGTTTTCCTTCTTTGTGTATCCTTTATTGGGATTTTTATTGTCATCCCATGTTTTTGAAATTTTTTCCACGGGTCTTAAAGATGCATAGGGTCAAGGATGGGTTCAAGGAAATATATGCTATCTAAAACATGGAACTAGACATGTTTCTTTTTAAGAGTTTTTTTAATTATTTTATGGAATCTTAGTAGAAGTGAATTCTATATAATCTTTTGAGATGTAATAGTTATGACCTAATTCTATAAAACTCTAAACCAGAAAAGATCCTCTATGTGAATTATTCATTTAATTCATGATTAAGTAAGGTTTAAGGCCGGGGCCTTATATTTATAAAACAACCTTCAAGTGTTATAAAATCACCTAGAATAATACCTCAAAATATACAAATGAAAACACACATTTTCATAAAATTCTCTCAAGAAGTATAACAATGTTTTACACAACCATCCTATTAAAAAACCATGTTTATGACCACATGACACTAATACATTACCAAACCAGAAATGGAAGGCCATAAAATATATATTAAAACTTTCCCATAAATTATAAAATACACAAAAATAATACCCCATGAGCTATGCATGAAAACACCCAATTTCAAATAAAAATTCAACTATAATAGTAAACACATAACCAAATTAATCATAAATAGCTTTTTCACCACACTGAACATATGAAGAATATGAAAAATGATTATATACATCAATATAACTTATCAATACTTGTTTACACATGTAACCACAAACATTTTCTGTCGAAACCCTCAAAACATGGTGTGAAACCTAACCACACCACCACCGCATCTCATGGAAATAAAATCCAATTTAAAACTAGAATATTTCACCCAAAATACAAGAAATCAAACCCTTAGTTCAAACCCTAACTTTTGAAAATTAGGAACTTCCATGATAAGGAATGAAAACCTAATTACATTGAATGTAACCCTAATAAAATTAAAAGAATAATGAAGAAGACCAACTTACTTGAGGGATCGTGTAGAAATCTCCCTTAACACACCAGTAGATGAATTTGAAAGCAGAAAAATATTCAAGGGTGGTTCTAAAAAGGACACAAAGACCATGTAGGAATTTTAATGGGGTCAAAAGAGTGAGAATAAAATGAGGTATGATGGAAACAACTTACCTTTAAAAATCTACTCGATTTGAGAAAGCATAATAATTTTCGAATTTTTCGGTGAAGAAAACGAGCTCTAAATAGGGAGAGAAGAGATTGGTGGGCGCCTCGGTTTAGGGGGCTCAGGTTAGAGGTGGAATCAATAAAATATAGGAAAAATTGAATAAATTATCAAATAAACGAAATGTTTTTTTAAAACTGGAAATCAGAATCCGGAGTCACCCAACTACTTAAATAAAAACCCAAATACCCCATTATTATGGAATTATTAATTCTACAAATTTTAATTTTGGTGTTAATTGGATAGGGGAGTCCAATTATGACTTTTAATGGAAAAAAATGTTGAAAATGAATGATTTATAAAAGAATCAAAATTTATTTTAAATCTAGAATTAGTCTCATGGTTTGGCCCAATTCATGAAAACTCAACCAATCCTCAATAATATCTTGGGAAACCACCAAAACAAAGCTTGGATGGAAAAAAAATTAAATAAATACCTTTAAAATAAGTTATGTATGTGTAAAAAACTGAAATATTACATAATATTATAAATAATATACAATTATATTTAAATAAATAAGTAAATTTAAAGATAAAATTAATCTTTTATAAATAATAATAATGATAATTGTAATATTAATAATAAAATGTTATAATAATGAAAAATTATAATTATATTACAAAATTAATTAAAATTTATAAAATTATGTAAAAACATTGAAATTAATAAAATAAATTTTAATCCTATATAATGAAAGAATTAACAAAAATAAATCTATCCAAAAAATTGAAAAATCCTAAAAAAATACATGTATAACACTACTGGTTGTTTTTTAGTCATGTTTTAGTTAAAGATAGATATGATGACATTGATTTTTGATTGATCAAGAGATAAGTTGATATTCAATGATTTTTTGATATTTGTATTCAAGGAATTACTAATCAAATTTTTTAGAATTATATCAAAGGTGATTTTCAATGTGCAAGGATGTTATTTGAAAATTGATAGTTTTGAATCATTAAGAGTAAATAGGTAAACCAAAACTACCTGATTGGAGGAAAACATACATTTCTAATGAAATATTTAAATTTATAGACAGAAAAAGGATGACCTTCTATGTTTTATCAAAGGTGTAACAATGTGGATGATTAAATTTAGTTGGGATATTTTTCTCAAGTTACATGATGATGTGCTGTAGAATAAGAACACCAATACAAAGGTATATCAATTGAGATTAGAATATTTTTTCTAATTCTATGGGTGTCAAAAACATTTATAAAAATATATGTATAATATCACATAGTGAGTTTATAATTTTCACATTAGGTCTATACGAGATGAGAGGTCTTAGTAAAAGACAATAAATGTGCATTTTTGATATAACACCATCGTTACATTTCATTGAATGTCTGCGATCCATGAATACGTATAGTGATATCTTCAAATTAATAACTTAATCCAAACCCTATTCAATTATTATTCTTGGTTGGATTTACATCTTGTTTATTGTTGTTTCTTTTAACATTAATTATACATTTTCTAAAACTATAATTTTCTATTTTATCTTCAAAATGTAGAATTCATTTAATTTAATATTTTTTTATTTAAGGATAATATTTGATTTAAGTCATTGTAACACCCTACCCCTAGAATCCTAGAGTTGGTTTACTATTTTAATACATTGGTATGATTATAAATAATGACATCCCAATTTAAAATTTAGCTTAAATGTCTCAAAAAACCATATTACTTAAATGATTCACATACCTATTTGAAATAGTAAATACAAATACAATAATTAAAATAACATAAACTACTTCATTTAAATCTTATTCAAATATTTATTCTTCATAACCTGGGGAAATGAAACATAATAAGGTTGAGCCCAAATGCTCTGTAAGGTTATGTAAATAAAAATATATAATGAATCGATTGATATAATAAACAATATCATGGTAAATAAATGATAAAAAATTCCATTAAAATAAATAGATATGTAAAATTAAATATACCAAGGTAAGAAATTGAAACACATGCCATTTAATCAAAGAATTGAAAATTAAATGTATCCATAAATATGTCAAAAAAATATTATGCATGAATGATAACTACAATATATAAGAATGAAATAATTAATTATTGGAAATCATTTCATAGGAACATGAGTACCTATACTTCTAGGATCCATCCTTTATTTAGTTTAAAATTACATAGAGAAACCTATTAATCATGGACAACTTAATCATCTCATGAGAACCTAGTGATGCATAGTAGATCTATATAATGTCCAAGATCCACCCATAATTTCATATAAAAATCATTCCTTATATCTAATAATCAATTTAAAAAATATACAATATTTATTTTTATATATTCTTATTGAATAAAAGATACAAATTTAGTATTAATTCCCCTAATTAATTGAACAACTAATTAAGAAAACATAAAATGTAAAATGATATATAGATTAGGTAATAAAAATATCAATATTTTAAAAATATTTTTATTAAATTTAATATCCAATATACAATTTTTAATGAAAAATTACTATTTTATGATAATTTCAAAAATCAGAAATGTATGTGAGATTTCAATGACAATCATTACGAAAATTCTTGAAGAGAATAATATTTTATCATTTTAATGATTCTCACACCACTTGAAAATAGTTAAATTATAATAACCATGAAGTTATTACATTAATTGAATCTTATTATATCATTATAATAATGATATTAATGATATTATGTGTCGATGGGATGTATATACACCAAATACAAGTGATTTGGTGCATACCAACAAATAATCTCATAGGAAAATAAATGGAAATGAAATCTCTTACCATAACCATCATTTTGTTCTTTGGTATCTATCCTCATATATAGTGGTTTAAAATAGGTTTATAACTTATATAATATATGTATTAAAATCCATTATATCATATATTAACAAATTATAATGTCTTATTACCTATTTGTTAACAATCAGTTATTATTATTACTATTTTAGGTGTTAATAGCCTAGTTTTATTATGAATTTTATGACTTGTTATTTTATTTTATTATTAAATAGATCATAGTTTCATCAGCTCGATAATTTAAAACAATATTTAATTACCACATATATTCATTATATATTTATTTATAATAATATATAATGTTTTCTGATAAGAAATTTCATGCAGCATTCCTATAGAATGTAGTTTTTTTGTACGCATGAATGCTACAATAATTTCGATGACATATTAAAAGAATGAAAAATAATTTATACATATTCATATAAAAATAAATTATTATATAAATTTCATTGATTTCTCTCTTTTTTTTTGTATTTTTCCTCAATATGTTCCATGTATAGTGTGAACGAATCAGATCACATTATAGAGACATTTTTCCACACATCAAAAAACGTCGTTTTCTGATTGACAGAAAATGTAATATATTTAGGTATATTTAATACAATTATTATAATAGTATAAAGATATTATAATTTTCATATATATTATATATAAATATATTTTCCATCATAATTTCCAACATGATATCCGCTAAAGGAAAAATGATAATCATCATTTCGTGAGGCGGTAGTTTGTTGTCCACGTAAATAGTGCGATTGTTACTCATTAGATGGGGAATGTATAAGTGTAGTTAGAACCCTTATAATAAGAAAATATAAGAATATTGACTCCACTAGTGTTTTTATATGATCATAGAATATTAATATTTGAGGGGGTGGATATTTTAAACAAAACTATAAAGCTTGATAAAAGATGTTACCTCTTAATCGGGTAAGTTAATTTGGCTAGTAACCAAATGATTCATATAATGAATTTATTCTAAATGGGAGGATGCTAGTAGTAGGGGATATATTTTTTGGATCTATTTTACCTCATATTTTTTATGATAATTTATATTTATAGGTGTGAGTAATTGGGTGAAGAGGAGGACTTTTATAGTGGAGGATGAGTGCTAATCAGGTAATATTTTGAAAAAGGAATTCCATATATGTTTTTTACATTTAATGTCATTCCAATAACAGAATAAATTAAATAAATGGGATTATATTGTCTATATACATCCCTCAAATGTATTTTTTACTATTTTATACTTCATTTGGGCTGTAAAAATTATGGGTTTGTCCCTTATGAAGCTTCATTTAACCTTAATAATTGTAATTAATTTTAATTACACTCAATAATTTTTTAGTTCAAAAACTATGTTGAACTAATTAAACATTTTATATTGTCATGATTAAAAATATGGAATCCATTTTTCCTATTTCAACCCATATATGTGTAACAAATTAATTTAAATTTAATCTCAAAGACTGAATGTTAGTGTTGGGGCTTAAGGTAAAACCATAAAAAGTATTTCTATGTTTTTAAAATCAATTTCAATGTGAAATTTATTCAGTTGATAAAAATAGTATTAATTCATAAACATATTATCTAATTTAAGTTTAAACCTAATGTGATACATATTTCAATCTTCTATTAAAATTAGATGGAAGTGAAAGTTTGACCTAAAATTTATTATCTCATAGTATTCATGAAAAAATAAACATTTATAGAAAAATACCGAAAATTCACTGTGATATATTTTGTAGGTTTTCCATCTAAATATAAAGATTATTTTTACATTATAAAAATTGTAAAAATCTATATTCAATATTATTATTCCATTTTGAGGTGGAAAATAGCCTTTACAAGAATATAGTATTTTATATGTATGATTATGATTGATCATATCTAGTTCCTATATAACATATATTTTATCAGTGTTCAATTATAATTTTTTGATATATAATATATATAAATTTACTATATAAAATATCTAAATGTGTTCGAATTTAGTTGAATTTTTAAATGGTGTCTATGTAATGTTTCTTTAAATCGACTGATCTGTGAATTAAATTTATTGTAAATGGAAAATATTGAAAATTCATCGGGTTCCAAATTCGTCCCACCAACAAAACATTCATCCTCAAAATTTCAGAGATATTACATTCAAAAATATATGGCTAGTTATCCTTTATTAAATCCTATGTATCTCATTTTTCTTCGATTATATTTCTGATTTCAAGAGAGATCCATTTCTAAATGAGTCATCTAATTCCTCAATAAATTCTCTATGGTACCTAGAATATGATTGGTTTATTCAAAAATATGAAAGGAAACCTTAAAAATATATGTCATATTACATTATCAAATGAATTATGTTTGGAATATACATCCTTATCAAAAATATATGGAACACGTCATATACCTTTGCAAGATTCAGCTGAAATGCTAAATGATATGAAATGACTCCAACCCCTTCAACAATTTCAAAGGGTACAATATAACTGGGACTCAATTACACCCTATTATCTAATATAATAACACTATTCCAAGAAGATACTTTTAATAAAACATCATCTCCTACTAGGAATGTAAAATAAATCATCCAATTTTCATAAAATATCTTCTTTTCTACATAGAGAGGATTTAATATAATCTTTGATATACTTTACCATTTTCATCGTATCGTCAAAAAATTCTAGGCCTATATGTTTCAATTCCCAAAATTCATCCCAATAAGATGGATTATGACATTTATTACCATATAATTCTTCATACATCACCATTCGAATATATAAATGGAAAAAAATTTTATAGGAAAACTCTACCAAAGTAATTTATTGTTCCCACAAACATTAGAAGATGAGTGAGAATGATCATAACATTTCTTCCATTTTAGGAATTATTGTTTCAGAATATCCATTTTTTGAGAATGATTGGCATTTTTCAAATAAATCATAGTGTCGAAATCCTTCTAAATAATTTTCCATAGTATTAACATAAACAATGGATCTTGATAAAAAACAATTGATATAGGTTCTCCCTAAATTCTTTCCAGATCATTAATGTATCGACATACTAGGCACTTTACTGGAACTTCTTCACTTATACAAATGAATTGTGTATATTTGGATTGCTGAGAAAAGTTAACTCATATTTTATAATTCTTTATAGAAGTAATTTTTTATTCATAGAACAAACTCTATATTAATGTCATCCCATTTTTCTCATGAATAAGAAGATTATTCATGAATCATTTAGTATACTACCAAACAATATTCAGTTGTTGAAAAAATAGGAACATGGACACCTAATTATCAATTTCTGGCTTCATGTTATCCCTAAAAAAATTTACATCAGGTCCCTATACATCATTGGTTACCCATTATGTATATATAGATATGTGCTATGACTTTCATCAACGTTACCCTTCTTATCATAGGATTATATGGAATAGATATTATTTATACAAATATTAAGAAACCATATTTACAAAATAGGTCTACTAATTTTCCATCACATACACCTATAATTTTCTTCTGAATTTTATCAACATTAGATTTTAAATTCAGTATATCCTCTAATAAAGAATGATTTTAAATAATTTAATAAATGATTGTTGAATCCATTTCTATAGAAATTACCCTATAAATCATTAGTAGATTCAATAAAAAAGGATCCCTCTCAATTCACATTTGGGTTTGAACTCCATGACCCTTAATACTTAAACCATCTTGTACTTTATTTTAATTCCCTAGGTGGTATTTTTTGATAAATCATAATCAATTTATAGTTAAATCCATCATCGATGAATCATGACAAGTGATTTATGTGAGAAGATTTATTTGAGAAATTTGTGATTCGTGTATATCTCACATAATTATCTATAGAGATAATGTGTGTCACGACCCATCCTCAGGACTCGTACTATGACTACCCTAATCCCACCTTCCATAGGCCAGGGGTTGGAGACTAGACCAAAGGAGTAAATCCCTAAGCTGAGAAGGTATTCCCTTTATAAAAGTAAACACACGCATCATAGTTCACAAATGGAAGAAAAACACATAGTAGAAACTGTATACAAAAGTTGTGCCAGAAAGAAAAAGGGGTTGGAGATACGAGCACGACAGTAAAGTACAAGGTAATGAAAAAACAGGTACAACTAAAAAAGAAAAACAGGTGGAAGGTGTCTAGAAACTGCTGGATCATCCACCACAGATGCTACCTGAAGATTAGGTATATAAATCACCCTCAGTGCTCCAAATCCATCCGTATCTTCCGAGTACCGACTCATCGTGAGGTCTACCCCTGGGTACCATCTAGTCCTCATACACTCTGCCTCAGTCAGCACTATCCGTCGTCTGCATCTAATACCATGAAGTTCGGGCATAGCCCATGCAGGGGTGAGTATAACGATACTCAGTAGGTTCACCAAGACACTCTAGGTCTCACAAAATCCATCTAGGATAAAACAAAAATTATGAATCAATAGATAAAAATTACTTAGGTATATTCCCATACATATACATATGTTATCTAATAACCCATATCATTTATGAGGATAACAAAAAGATCAATGACTCAACTCAAACCAATATTTTCATTATCGAAACCATGACTACAAGAGAACTACCCCTCTGTCGGGTACAGTGGGACTGTCACGAAACCCATGCGCTTCTCACTAACCTTATACTACTGAGGTACTCCACTTGTCGAGTACCGTGGGTCTACTGCCAAACGGGGTGCTCCGTCCACTGTGGGTCTGCCGTGAAACTGGGAGCGCCCCCTATAGCTTACAGAGGTACTCCTCCTATTGAGTACCGCGGGTCTGCTGTCAAACTAGGTGCTCTATCTGCCATGGTTCTGCTGCCAAACCAGGCGCTCCCCACTAGGCTAGTTGAAACACTCTGAGTCGAATTGGTCAAGCAGTCGTTAGGTCTATCAGCTACTAGGTCTCCGTACCCTAACTGCTCGTCTATTGGAGGATCCTCTCCACGAGCTACTGTTAGATACTCCGAGTGTACAAAGTCTCACAAGGAAGTATATCAAAGGGCTTCCACGCCATATGGGTCTCAACGCAATAGATGGTGCGTCAATCAAATGCTCAGTCTGTGAGTTATTAGCATTTTAGTCCCACATCCCGATGGGATTCGTGTTTGAACCAAACTATCCATAACTCAACGATACCCAACAATCCAGTGGGGTATACTCAATGGTATGGTTATGCTCCAATAATACTAGCACTATAGGCGGTTCGTCAAACGGACATCTGGTGCCAAAGATATGGCCAAAGCAAGAAAGGGGTCAGTAATGGGACCGGGTCTGATCCGACCCGGTCGGACAGACTCCGCCCAACCGAGTCTGGGCTGACCCAGTCTCGGTCGACCAGATGAGACTCGCTTGTTCTGACCCGGCCCATTGAACGGGTCAGCCCGTAATGTTTTAACCCCGTCCGCTGGGCCTGGCCCAGAGGACCGCGAGGGTGGTTCATCCGAGTAGTCACCACGTAGGCGGCTTGGTAACTCTGCCTGGAAGACCAGGCCTCTTCGGCCAGTGACATTGCGGGCAACGCCACAGGTCTTCTCGGGAGTCCAGTGGCCGTGTGGTGAGCGGTTAGGCCGTGTGGGGCCCGGGCATGCGGGATTGAAACTCGGGAGGCCGCGGCTGCACTAGGCAGGTCGCGGTGGTTCCATGCAACATGAAAGGGCATCGTGCGGTGCGAAGGGTAGCGCGGCAGGGCACCGAGGGGGACATGTAGGATTCCAGGGCACCGTAGGGTGTGGGCAGGCCGTTGGTAGGCCCGAGTGGTTTCAGGCAGGCCGCTGAGAGGGGCCGGGTGGGCCACCGTCCGGGAGCGGGGGCGTCGATCTGGCTGCCTATAGGGGCCGGGAATGTCATCGGGGTAGCGCGCGAGGGCACGGGTAGCACGTCGGGGTATCACGGTTTGCGGAGACCTCATGTAGCGTGACCTATGTTCGTCGTCTTCATGGTCGTCATTGCATGTACCACCTCCGTCGTCATCAAAAGAAATCAACAAAAAGGGGGAGGTTTGAGCCGTGTTTGTGTGGCCCAAACCCTCCATATTATGTAGACAAGAGTTAGTAATTCATATTCTGAAAATAGAATCATGATGAACATGTATAAAACAACAAAAACCCATACCTTTTTTAGCAATTGTTGACGTCGGAGTCGCGGGAAGGCGGCATCATTCTGTCAAAGTCGGGGGATGAAGAGCTCGAAGAAGAAGAGTCGAGATGATGTCATCGACGTTCTTCGTGGGCGACAGTGCTTCTTTTTCTTTCCCTAGTTGAAGAAGGATGAAGATGGTGTCCTCCGTTCTTTGTTCTTCATGGGAGATGGTTCTTCGTTGGTGGAATAATTCTACAAGGTTTGGGCATCGCATCTCTTTTACAGCGTTTTTCCACTTGAAGAAGCTGTCCCAAAACCTTCCCCCAAGAATCCTTTATATACGAGAGGGAGGGTTTCTATAAAATTACATTGGCATGTAATTCGAATTTGGTAAATTAAATGAGCAGGCCCCACCAAATTAAATTCGTGATAGGTTTCACATTTCATTAGGTGGATTTGCAAGAGGCTCTCCATCATTAAAGAGGGAGATGTGGGAGGTTTTATCATCCACAATCAATAGGGGTCGGGTGGTCCCCACCCCTATCATTTAATAGAGTGGTTATGGGTCTCGAGTGGACCCCACACAATAACCTCTCGTGGGGGGTTATGTGGTGGTGGGACCCACCTCCATATCCTCTAATGGGTGGTTGGAGAGTGGTGGCCCTCACCTCCAAACTCCCCTTGGAGGTTATAACCACCCAAATAAAATAATGTTAAAACATTATTTTATCAAATTTAATTAAAAACCCCCCAAAACTAACACCCAATCTCGATGAAAAACAACTATGGTGAAGGTCTCATTAAGAAATTACTGATGCTGCAAATTCAACAGCACCCCCGAAATTCGATTCTGAGCAGCGGTTCAAGAGTTATAAAACGCCGCTCACACGTTTACAGAATGTACTCGAAAAATTTTTCGGAAAAATTATTATCAGTCACCCTCGACCCACTGCAGTCGAGGTTGGGCTCTGCATAGGTGAAAAACGCCCTAATGAACCCAAATTTAATCTCGGATTTTCAATCCGAGTTACCCTTTATATGTTATATCTTTTACAATAAAATAATTGTCACTTAATTATTTTATTTGTAGTAAACACATACTTTTTATGGGGTCATGTGATGGCCAACGTTTGTATATTCATAAATAAATCATGCCCCGCCCCGAGTTCAGTGGTGGTCTCATATTGTTAATCTGAGCTACCGTTTGTGAGTTATAAGCATTTGAAAAATAAAATAACTTTATTTAATTATTTTATTAATAGTTATTCTATTTTTGGGATTTCACAGAGGAGGCCCGCACCGACTAAAATTAAGTCACGCCTAGGGTAAACCCAACATCCTGAGCGCAACAGTTCCCTTAAATTTCTGATGCGAGTAACCATATAATATTGAATCCACTTTTTTAGGAAAACATCTTATGCACAATAATTTAAGCTTAACAAAACTTCAACGGATCATTTCGGGCACTCCGGGCCTCGGAATCGGGCGCCGTCAGAAACTGAAGACTTGTGAATTTCCCATATGTAAAAATCAATTACATGGAAATTTTGGGTATTTACAAGCTCCCCACCTCAGGGAATTACATCAATTTAAGCTAAAACTCGAACTAATGGAACATACGAGGGTACTGAGCACGCATATGAGCCTATAACTCCCATGTGCTCTCTTAGAGGTTCTCGTGCTCCCAAAGAATGTGAACCAGAGGTATCAACTGTCCACGTATGTCCCGCTCCTGTTGACCCTCAATCTCCACTGGAACCTCCATAAAATTCACCCATTGTCGATGTCCAGCTCTCCATGGTTGATGATGTAGGATGGGTTGTGCACGTATCTCCCCAGCTGAGATACATGGAAGAAGTCTTGCACCCAGTGCAACTGAGTTGGAAGATCTAAGTGGTATGCCATCTTTCTTACTCTAATGTGGACCTGGAAATGTCCTATAAACCATAGAGATAACTTGTTTCCACGGAAAAATATCCAAAAACCTTGTCGAGGTGAGACCCGTAGAAAGAATTGGTCGCCATCCTCGAACTCCAGAGGTCCCCACCTCCTATCATCATACTTCTTCTGTCTGCTCTGTGCAATATCCATCTTCTCCTGGATGATTTGAACATTCTCCATGGTAGCCCGTACCATCTTTGTCCCACTAGTCCTGACTCTCCTGGGTCAATCCAGCACAGTGGCGATCTTCAAGGTCAACCATACAAGGCCTAAAAAGGTTCCATACCGATGGTGGAGTGGTATATGTTGTTGTATTCAAACTCCACCAACGGTAAGTGATACTCCCACCTGCGATCGATGTCTAGGAAACATGCACAGATCATGTCTTCAATAGTCTGAATGGTCCACTCAGTCTGACCATCCATTTGTGGGTGGAAGGCGATTCTCAGATGAAGCTACGTCTTGATTGCTTCCTGCATCCCCTTCCATAGCTGGGAAGTAAATCTTGTGTCATGGGAGGAGACAATATAAGAAGGTACTCCATGTAAATGCACTATCTCATCCACATATAGGAATCACAAGCTCTCTACTGAACCTTTCTCTCTCATCAGTAAGAAGTGGGACAACTTGGTGAGTCAGTTGACGATTACCCAAATCGTGTTGTGACCCATGGATATATGGGGAAGACCCGTCATGAAGTCCATCGATATCCCATCCCACTTCCACTCTAGGGCCTCTAAAGGTTGTACCAAGCCTATTGGTACCTGGTGCTCATCATTCACTTGATAAAAAGTGATGCATTGAGAGAAAAACTCTGCTACCACCTTCTTCATACCAGGACACCAGTGTTGTCACTGAAGGTCCTAGTACATATTCACAACTATTGGATGTACTGCTAGAGGGGGTGTGTGGAACTCCCACAACACTTCACCCTGAAGAGTTTCTGGTACAAAAGTATGTCCACTGAAGATGATGACATGCTCACCACCTTCAAAAAATCAATATGGTACCTGTCCTATGGATATCTAAGATTGATGCGTCTCACAGTCATCGTCTCCTCGTTGTGCCTCCCTGACTCGCTGAAGAAGTGGGGGAGTGACTATAAGAGATTGTAGAAAGGCTGGTCCATCTCTATCAACAAAAGGATATAGGTAAAGCAGCTAGTTGTTCTGTCACCTCGCCAAGTAGTTGTATACCAGATCTCTGGTCGAGTGCATCTGCTACAACATACCCCTTTCCAAGAGTATAGAATACCTCAAAATCATATTCCTAGAAGAACTCAAGCCAAAAACGTTGGCTTAGATTCAGGTCCTTATGAGATAAGATATTCATGAGACTCTTGTGATCAGAATACACAGTAAAATGTTAGCCGATCAGATAGTTTCTCTATATCTTCATGGCGAAGAGCATTGTTGCTAACTCCCGGTCACGGGTATCATAGTTCTTCTCATGATGTGTCAGCTACTGAGAACCATACGTGATCACTGCTCGCTCCTGAATCAGGACACACCCGATTCTCGTCCCTGATGCGTCATAGTAAACTATGTACATTACGCCTTCCTCTGGAAGCCTCAAGATGGGGGAAATAGTCAGCCTCTTACTCATCTACTAAAATCTTTGCTGGCATCTCTCCGAACACACAAAGGGTTGCCCCTTTTTTGTCAAGGCTGATAGTGGTTCTATAACTATGGATAAGTTTGGAACGAACCTACAGTAGTATCCAGCAAAATAATACGTCCCTCCCCAATTTGGGGGGGGGGGGTAATCTTGGAAACATCTTTTGAAAAGATGTCCTAATGTTTTGTCCCTCCTGTTTGGAACTGAAAACTAAAAAATCATGCTTCCACGAGGGTAATGTTGTCCATCTAATGAGTGATCAGCTGCACCCTCCTATGCATGAGTTTAACCTGTGCTTCATTGGTTTCCTTTTCTCCGAACAAGGAAATCCCCATCCCAATGTTTTAGAAAACCACAACCTCTTTGCCTATTAAAATCAATCTGAGTGTGAAATGCGGAAGTCATGTCCATACCCAAACTAACGTCTTAAGGCCTCAACTTTTCCACCTAGATGTTCCAACAAAAACTCTCGCCTTAAGGGTCAGATCAAACTGTTGGCATAAGTGTGATTATCGAGTCTCCACACAATGGTATCTTCAGACCTGAGGGACAAGTCAACAGTTAAACTAGAAACTCTAGGACTTTGAAAAGATTTGTGGAAGGAAGGAATTATTGGTACCTATGTATATTTATATAGCAGCTACTAGTAGACACAGAACGTACCTCGAATCATTCCTAGAGCCCATGGGTTAGACTCCTTGACCGCATGTAGCTACTCTCTTCCCCTACCCTCCTGCTCCTTGAGCCCAGTAGGGACTTCAAAAGGTGGGAGGTTGTAAGATGTCATAATGTAAACCACCTCATGCTTCTCTCCTAGCTATCATTCTACATCTCTTGCCCTACAGATTCATATGTCCTTAACACTTCCTATTCTCAAAACATTTTTTCACACTCAAGTCTCTGAGACTGGCACTAGTTTCCTTGTTTCCCAATGCTAACATTCACTGGTTGTATCCGCTCATCCAAAGAACATTAAACCACAAAGGATCTCTCTAGGATCCTAACATAAGTCAGAATGCATAGAGGAACTGTGTTGTCTTACATGTCGGTTAATCACACCTCACTCAAAAGTTCGAGCCCAAAAGAAATGATCGTATTGTATTCAACGAGTAACATGAAAGATTGGTATGCCTCGATGAATACTCAGCTACTGACACGTCATCCAACCAAAGCTGTAGAAATTCTAGGGAACTCCCAGCCACCTCCTCAAGCCAGTCCTCAGCTGCCTATGGGTCGGGCTTGCCTTGGAACCTGAGGGGTATCTGATGTTGAAACACATTTAAGGTACTAAGAGTACAAGTTTCTTCTACCGGTACAACCAGTTTCAACTACTGACCAACAAGAATTGATATAGCCAACACACTAACCGGAGGTACAATATCGGGAAGTGGACAACGTACCGGGGCCTCATCACTATGAAGACCATCCTCATGGTCACTCAGAAAAAAAAGACTAGTAGCTAAGATCACCATCTGCTCTACTGTTGTCTCAACTAGGTGGAAAACTCTATAAATTGCCTCCATCCAGTCCTCTACTTCCTAGGAATCTATCTCACCTCATATCCTCAGAGGCCTCTGTCTCTGGAACTCTAAAATGCACTCAGTCGGCGTGCATCGTCTACCAGTGTGGCTAGTGGCATATGCTTCCGAATAGTTTGTGGTGCGGCTAGTATACCACCCAAAGGCGCCAACAATGTAAGAGGGCACTGCACTGGAGCCACGTCGCTCTGTGGGACGTCATTGAGTACTCTCTCAAAACTCCAAATGGATTTCTGCATGGAGGCATCCTGAACAGATCTAACATGGTAAAAAGACTATACCTGGTGAGCTGACCTGGTTGAGCTGACATTATGAGAAACTATTAAAACACACACGAAATCCATGTTTTCGTGCACTGAGTCCAAAATCAGAAGTCATGGTCCTGGTGTATGGATACATCGACCACTGAACCAACACTTGACTCCCTAAACTAAAAACCACACATGGAACCCTTAACACTATTTATTCACAGATAAGAAATATCAGTCCTAAAATCTGTGGTAGAACTGACTGCCTCTAATACCAATTTGTCACGACCCGTCCTCGGGACCCGTAATGTGACTACCCCAAGGCCTCCTTCCATAGGCCAGGGGCTGGTGACTTGCACGAAAGGCATAAATCCCTAGGTTGGGAAGGCATTTACATTATAAAAGTAAACACACACAATAGATTACACAACTAGAAGAAAAAAAATTTGTATAAATTGTATACAAAATATGTGCTAGAACAAAAAAGGGGCTAGAAATACAAGCCCTATAGTAATGTGCAAGGTAAAGAAAAAACATGTTCAACATAAAAAGAAAAATAGCTTAAATTTGTCTAGAATCTACTGGATCGTCCACCATGGATCCTACCTGATGGGTAGTTACAGATAGCCTCCTTAGCGCTCTACATTTGTCCGTCTCCTTCGGGTACCGACCCATCGTGAGGTCCACCTCCAGGTACCGTCCAGTCCTCGTACACTCCGCCTCGGTCAACGATGTCCATCATCTGTATCCCACACAATGAGGTGTGGGCATATCGCATGCAGGGGTTAGTGTAATGATACTCAATAGGGACCGAAAGTCCGTCAAGTTCTCACAAAATAAATCAAGTATAAACCACAAAGTATGAATCAACAGATAACCTTTACATAGGCATGTTCAATACATATACCTTAGATATCTAGTATCCAATCTCATTCATGAGGATAACACAAAGTTCATTGACTCACCTCAAACTAGGATTTTCATTATGGAAATCATAGCTACTAAAGAAATCCCCCTCTGTTGGGTAAAGTGAGCATGTCGCGACACCAAGGCGCTTCTCACTAACCTTAGACTGCTGAGGAACCCCTCCTGTCGAGTACCGTGCGTCTTCTGCCAAATCGGGGTTTTCGTCCATTGTGGGTCTACTGCCAAACCAGGCGCTCCCCCTGTAGCCTACAAAGGTACTGCTCCTGTTGAGTATTGTGGGTCTGATGCCAAACCAGGTGCTTCGTCCACAATGGGTCTGCCGCCAAACCAGGCGCTCCCCACTGGGCAAGTCGAATCACTCTGAGTCGAATCAGTCAAGCAGTCCTCAGGTCTATCAACTACGTTGTCTCCATACTCTAACTGCTCGTATCTGAGAGGATCTACTCCAAGAGCTACTAGTTTATACTCCATGTGTCACGAAGTCTCACGAGGATGTATCTCAAAGGGCCACCATGTCATATGGGTCTTAACGCAACAGATGGCACGTCAATCAAACACTCGGTCTGTGAGTTAATAACATTTTAGTCCCGGGGCCCGGTTGGATTCGTGTATGAACCAACCTGACCGTAACTCAACGATACCCTGCACTCTAGTGGGGGTATACTCAAAGGGACAGTTATTCTCCAAGAATACCAGTGCCGCTGACAGTTCGTCAAACAGATGTCTGGTGCCAAAGATATGTCCAAAGAAAGCAAGGGGTCAATATTGGGCCCAGGTCTGGTCAGACACGGTCCGATCGACTCATCCCAACCCAGTATGGGATGACCTGGTCTAGGTCGACCCAGTTAGACTCACTAGGTCTTACTCGGCCCATTGGGCGGGTCATCCCGCTATGTTTTAACTCGGTCTGCTCTCCCCGGACTAGCAGACCGCTAGGGCGGGTCGGCCTAGTAGTCGGCACATAGGCGGCAAGGTAACTCGTCCCAGAAGACCGTGCTGGTTTATCCATGGACACCGTGGGGGACGTCGCACGTCAGCTCGGGAGTCTGGTGGCTGTGTGGCGAGCGGGTAGGATGCACGAGGTGTCTGCAAGCTGGCGAGACACTGGGAAAGCCGCAGTTGCACAGGGTAGGGCGCGATAGGCCGCAGGGGTGCCGGGAAACGCAGAGGGGCATCGCGGGGTCTGCCGATCAGCATGGCAGGGTTCCAGGGAGCACCGCGTAGGGCGCCGTAGAGTGTGGGTAGGACACTGGTAGGGTCGGGCGGGGTCGGGCCGGCCGCTGTCAGGGGCCGGTCGGGCTGCCGGCTGGGCGTGGTGTAGGACCCTGGGACACCGTTAGAGGGGAGGGGTGAATCAGGGTGTCAAATTTTTCTTTTAAAAAACAAGGATCTTGTTGCCACGTTGGTAGGAACTAGTTAAACCTATATGATGGATATGGTCATATATGAAACATTCACATGAAAAGAGGTGACACAACAATTTTTACTTGGTTCACCACTAAGGACTACGTCGAAGGAGCATACTCCGAAAAGTTGTCAGTTGTACCAAATTCCACTAATATTCACTAGCCATGGATTACAACGGTTCAGGAACAGTCATTATGTCCTAGGCTCATTACCTTTACAAAAGCTTTGGGATAGCTCACTGTGTCCCTCAGGTCACTCTCGTTGACTCCACCTAGATCATTGCCTTTGTTGAAGTCCCACTCAGTTTATATATATGAAGGTCTCTTCATCAGATAGACATGAAGTTCTTTTTCTCCTATTTAGCATGAAACATTTCTTACATCAGGGTTCTGAGTTGATGCTCTTTTCAGTACAATCCTTCTTCTTTAGTGCAATGACTGAACGCACTAGATCATCTTGTATTTATTTTCCTGAATCACAACCACTTATGTTATTTCTCAATAAATGAAGCTCAACATACATGGAATTGTCAGAAACAGTTCTCCATGTATGCATGAGATCATGCAAGTATCATTTAGATTTCCTCATTAAACTCACCTTGCACCAAAGGTATCGGGAAAACTTCCATCTTTCATGCAACTCCAAATAGAACGTCGGGCATTCGCAATACTTCGCACGCTTCCCCAAGCATGGCATTCAAGTCTCTTGACGGTGCATAAGTCTCGGCGTGCATGCCCAAACCGACGAGCAATTTCACCTCAACCACATGCATGACACTCTCTCTATTAACATCAAACATGTGCGACCCAATACCTTTCTCACACAAAACACCTTGGACGCCCAGTAAACAACTGTCACGCAACTTACACTTGCATGACCTATACACCACTTGCGCGACCAGCACACTTGCGCGACGAGAGATCTGATTTTCTCTAATTTTTGAGCTTCTCTAGAATGAGGAGGGGTCAACTTGTATTTATAGGCATTTGGACAACGTGTGCGAGGGCGCGCAAGTCTCCCCTCGGCGCGCAAGTTTCGGTATGCAACTCTAGCCGCCCAATCCACTGTTGCGCTACTCACTTGTGCGACCAAACCAATACTTGATCGACCAAAAAAATGCATGTGTGACCCTATTTTCTTTTCCATATTTTGATGTTCGGATCTTGAAAAACAACAAGCGCGCAAGTTCCCAAGCCTCCAAGTAATAAGCACAGAAGTCTCTTTTTCTGTGCTAGTTAGTTGCGCGACAAAACCAAAAACTTGCATGACCCTTATCCATTTTACATATTTTGATGTTCTAATCTTGAAAAACATATGGCGCACAAGACTTCTCTCTTTCAACTCAACGGTGCGGAAGTCCATTTTTTCGTGCTAGTCACTTGCACGACCTAACCCAAACCATGCACGACCCTTATCCATTTCCCATATTTTCATGTTCTGATCTTGAAAAACATATTCCGCTCAAGTTGCCAAGACTTCAAGTACATGGTGTGCTATTCCCTTTTCCAAATACCACTTTTATTCATTTTTCAATTTTCAGGCCAAAAAATTTGGCACACTGGAAAACAGCGCCACCTTGTATCTATTCATATTGTACCCCTTCCAGATCATCCATTCTTGTTTCTATGTTCTTTAATAAAACATGGATCTTTAACCACATCCCATGAACTCGACATGAAACCATGAAATCCCCTTTTTCAACAAATTTTTGTGTCATTGTTTTCTTTTTCAACAAGCACAATCACCTCAAAAAAACTACTTTTCTATGATTTTACTTCCTCAAAAACTCTTCTACATTCTTCACAAACACCACTATCGTGATATATATCCTTTGATAGATCAAATTTAGAATCATCATATTTTGATACAATGTGATGAACATGTCCATCTCATAATTCCAATCCTTTTCACATTGTCTTCTTCTTCAACCGTCATTATCTACTTCATCCAAATCATACGAGTCAATTCTTCAAGAAGTCTCTTTCATATTTCTCATGCAATCATAAAGGATTTCATTGTCTTCATCAATCATCTTGTCTTCTTCTTCATCCGTCATTCTATACATCATGAAAATCATATGATTCTATTCTTCAAGAAGTCTATTGCAAGGTTCTCATGCACTCACGAAGTATTGCATGGTCTTCATAAAATCCACATTCTTCTTTAATCATCCTCAGATTGATTATACCTCACCATTATTCACTATTGTAAACAATGTGTCACCTTTGACACATGTTCTTTGAACTTATGATCAGTACAACAATCATAGGAATTTCCATCCCTCCATTTCAACCATAATTCTTGATTTAATTCATTTTGATCTTCATTGACAACTATTGACAATAAATACAACTGTATACACAAAGTGGTCCCAAAAATCTCCCCCTTTGTATTTTTTTTTCAATACCATACATATCGTCTGAAATGAATTCTTCAATGTCAAAATTAGAATATTCTCTTCAATCAACTTTTCTTTTCAAACTTTCTTTTCAAACATTCATTTCAGTTTCTCTCCCCATTGTTGACAAGAAATAAAAAGATCATGGTAGGGAGGGAATCAATCTATACTTATTCAATGTTTAATCAATCATTTCACTCCAATTCTACTTGAGCAAAGCTCAATGTAAAAAACAAGAGGATTTGATTTAGACAACAAGACTGTCCATTATTCACAGATCATGATACCACCTGATATGAGAACAAATGTATTTTGTCTTCAATGGTTTACCAGATTCATTTCAGGCTAATGAAATCAAATATGATAGGGAATAATCAACCTGAAACTCCTACACTCACATCAGCAAACAGATCAAAAACATACAAGTGAAATTGGCAGGATAAGTGACCTCGGGTCACATCCATTCTTCATATATTACTCTTCAATTTTGTTAGTCACCCTTTGTAGAATGATCTTTGTTCTGAGTAACCATGATTGAGATATTGAGAAATTACATACCTTCTCCAATGACATGATCTTTATGAAATTAATAGAGTAATTGCATTTAATACCAGCTGGTGTTGATACCGATTGAAACAATGATTTTGGAAGGTTATTCATTTTTCTCACCCTCAAGAGAAACACTCCTCAATATTTTCATCAGGAGTGATCCTTCATCATCTTATTCTTTGAATATCAATTGAAGAATCTCCCAACGATGGAAACTACTTCAGCTCAGCTATCATGATTTAACAACATTCACTACTTCTCAGGTTCTCCCTATGAGATCATGCTTCACCATAAATTACCTGTATAATTATCACAAATACAATACACAAATGATTAAGGGAATATGGTGGTTCATCCTTGCTTCATCAATATGAGCTGCATGGTTGAGGTGTTTTTCTCAACCATGTTACTCTATTTAATCCAGTCTTCATGCTTGCACATTTGAACATATGTTCTAATCTACATTGACTTGGCATGGATTTTTTCACATTCTCTCCTTCTTTGTGTGGAGAATTGTTCTTCTTAACATCCATCATTAATGATACATTTTTACTCTTTTTAAAGACTAATTCTTGCTCTGGTATTATGGTTAGACAACCTTTTGCGATGTGACCAAATCTCATACATCTCTCACACAAAACATCATTAACACATATTTTTATTTTTCTTTTAACACTCTCATTATTTTTATCTTTATCACGTGAAATTTTTCCTTTTCCTTTGTCACCGTCCATGTCCTTTTCATCTTCAAGATTCCTCATTCTTTGCAAATATTCTGGCCAGATGACCAATATGTCATTTGGAACTATTCCAGCTAGCTTGGATCTTCCATATAGGTTCATTTGAGTTTCATCCCACTTAGTTTTTCTTTAAGATGGATAACCCTTTAATTCCATGGATCTAAAATCAGGGATCTTGTCATCTTCCCTTCATGAGATCTCCTGGGGAAATGTGTGTTCAAAATATTTTTCTAATTTATTCCCAAGGTTCTTTCTTCATACATTACTAGAATCGGAGGACTTCTTTTCTTATCAAAAGTGAAAGCATATTGATATGGGCATGTGACTACCTTGTGACCTATACCATTGAATATATAAAAGATGTCATCAAGCATTCCAAATCTGTTTTCTATATACAGATGCTTTTGGACCTACAGATGTTTCTTTTTCTTCTCTGGATTTCTTCCCTTTGATACATGCTTTTCTTTTGCTTTTTCATTTAACGGACTGTACCAACAATCCATTTCACAATGCCCAAATCAATTGCAACACCAAAATTGACCCAAAAATATTTTCTTCTTTATATCATCTATATGAGGTTGTCTTTCCATGTTATTAATTTTTTGTGCTCTATATGAGGATCCTTCTTCCCCATTTTCCATCCCATCCAACCTATAAATTGTGATAGATTTATTATCCTCATCTTTCCTCATCCATACTTTCTTAGAATTTTTATTCCATCCTGCACTTTTTGAAGGAACATTTTTAGAAACAATAGTACAAGTTTTTATGGATGGTACCTTCACTTTGACAGCTACTTGTGATAAATCAATGAGTGAAGTCATGATCTTCTTATCACATTTTGGAGGTCTTTTGACAGTAGAATCCTCCAGTGATCATTGAGTTCCAGCATCAACAGATTCTTTATATGGATAATCAAGAGTTGTCATAATCTTCTTGTCACATGTTTGGGGTATTTAACCTTTATACACATCTGAAAATCATTGAATACAAGTGACACATGTTTCATTCTTTTTTGAAGTCCCAATATGTTTATTATCAAGATATTTCAATTGGGATTCAAATTTTTGACATTCCATATTGAGGATGATCTTCTAATATTCAATAATGATAATCTTCACTTCATAAGTCCTCTTCAATATTTCAACCTCATCTTAACGCATCATAAATTTGTTTGTTATCAAAGAGTCATTTTCCTTTAATCTCTTCGATGTTTCTTCCAAATAAAAACTCTCGACATCAATGGTCTTTTTCCGCTCAGCTTGAAGCACATGGATCATTTTATATAGACTCTTATTGACTACCAATTTTTCTTCAAAGACTTTAAACTATTTGGTGAGATTTATGAAATCGAGAATTTTTTCTTCCAAGCCCTTTTCCAAATTATCAGGTTCACTATCCAATCGTTTGATCTAATCCTACATGCATTGATGTATTCTAAAAATAACAGCAACTCTTTCTTCAACAATATCAAGCCGATAACATATTAATTTCTCTAAACAACTTGAGATAAGAGTGTCTTCCTTTCCTATTGTAGGAATCTGACCCATCTGCTCGATAATTTCCAAGGATGATATTTATTCATTATTGGAAGGGCTTGGAGAACTAGACACTGCATCTCCTTTGGATATGAGGGACTTATTCAACTGATTCTTCTCTTTCTTTTACCTATTTTTCGTGGTCTTGCTGGATGTAGGCTTCTGCTTAGAAATGACTGAATATTATTCAAGAATGCACTTCATTATTGACTTTAGGAAAGAAAATCAAATCCTTTTCTGAATATAATTATTGTAGAGTATCCAAAATACATTAACCTTTTTCTTTGATACAACTTGTAGGACCTCCAAACCCCCTAAGAGGGGAGGGGTGAATCAAGGTGTCAAATTTTTCTTTTAAAACTCAAGGATCTTGTTCCCACGTTGGTAAGAATAGGTTAAACCTGTATGATTGTTATGATGAGTAATGAAACATTCACATTCAAAGAGGTGACACACTAATTTTTCTTGGTTCACCACTAAGGTCTATGTACAAGGAGCATACGCTGACATGTTACCAGTCATACCAAATTCCATTAATCTTCACTTGTTGTGTATTACAATGTTTTGGGAAAATTCACTCTTTCCCAGCCTTACTGCCTTTACAAAAGTTCAGGGATAGCTCACTGCGTCCCTCGGGTCACTCCCATTGACTTCCCCTGGCACACTGCATTTGGTGATGTCCCACTCAGTTTATAGACTTGACGATCTCTTCATCAGATATAAATGAAGTTCTTTGTATTCAGTTTATTATGATACATTTCTTGCATTAGGGTTCTGAGTTGATGCGCTTTTTAGTAAAAACCCTCTTCTTTAGTGTAATGACTGAACACACTAGATCCTCTTGTCTTTGTTTTCCAGAATCACAACCACTTATGTGATTTCTCAATAAATGAAGCTCAAGTTACTTGGAATTTTCAGAATCTGTTCTCCATGTATGCATGAGATCATGCAAGTATAATTTATATTTCCTCATTAAACTCAATTTGAACTGAAGGTATCGGGAAATCTTCTAGCTGTCGTGGAGCTCCAAAAAGACCACCGAGTTTCACCAATACGTGGCGTGCTTCCCCAAGCCCGGCGTGCAAGTCTATTGACGGCGTGAAAGTCTCGGCATGAAAGTCCAAACTGGTGTGCAGGGTCACCTCAACCACATGTGCGACACTCACTCCTTCAACTTCATACTTGCACAACCCAATCCCTTTCTTGCCCAAAAAACCTTGGACGCACAACAAACAACTTTCATGCAACTTACACTTGCATGACCTACACACCACTTGCGCGACCATCACACATGCCCAACGGGAGCTCTAATTTTCTCTAACTATTGATCTTATATAGAATGAGGACGGTTCGTCTAGTATTTATAGGAATTTGGACATCCTACGCGATGGTGGGAATGTCTCCCCTCACCGTGCAAGTTTCGGCACACAACTCCAACCTCCCAAGCCTCTGTTGCGCCACTCACTTGTACGACCAAACCAATAATTGCTCGACCAAACCAATGATTGTGCGACCCTCTTTAAATTGTGATATTTTGAATTTCAGATCTTGAAAAACAACATGCACGCAAGTTCCAAACCCTCCATGTAATTGACGCACAAGTTTCTTTTTTCGCGCTAGTCACTTGTGAGACCAAACCCAAAACTTGTGTGGCGCTTATCCATTTTCCATATTTTGATGTTATGATCTTGAAAAAAATTAAGCGTGCAAGTATCCTCTCATTCAAGTAAATGTCATGCAAGTAAATTTTGTAGCGATAGTCCCTTGAACTCGACATGCCACCATGAAATCCACTTTGAATACAAATTTGTGTGTTGTTGTTTTCTTTGAAAATAGGAACAATCACTTTAGAAACTAATTTTGTGTCATTTTCCTTCCTCAGAAACTCATCTTATTTCTTCACAAACTCCAATATCGTGATATATATCCTTTGATAGATCACCATTAGCATCTTAATATTTTGATACAATGTGATGTGCATGGCCATATCAGAATTAAAATCCCCTGAACTTTTTCTTCTTCTTCAACCGCCATTTTCTACATCATGGAAATCGTATAATTCTATTCTTCAATAAGTCTCTTGAATGGTTCTCATTCAATCATGATGTATTTAATGGTCTTCATCAACCGTCATGTCTTCTTCTTCATCATTCATTCTCTACTTCTTGAAAATCATACAATTCTATTCTCCAAGAAGTCTCTTGCATAGTTCTTATGAAATGATGAAGAATTGAATGGTCTTCATCAAATCCCTGTACATCTTTAATCATCCTCTGATGTATTATACCTCACCATTCTTCATTGATTTAAACAATGTGTCACCTTTGACATATGTTCTTTAAATTTATAATCAGTACAACAATCATCTAAATTTACATCCTTCTATTTCATCCATAATTGATGATATCCTTCATTTTGATCTTCATTGAAAACTATTGACAAAAAATAAATCCATATACAAAAAGTGGTCCCAACACACGGCGACACCAGGCTGGCCGCTGGTAGGGGCTGGGGTGGCCGTCGGGGTAGCGCGCGAGGGCGCGGGTAGCAAGTCGGGGCTGCGCGTCTCGTGGAGGATCAAGTTAGAACAACCCTTGTTCGTCGTCTTCTTTGTCGTAGTCGCGTGTACCACATCCATCTTCATCAAAAGATATCAACAAAAAGAGGGAGGATTGGGCTATGTTCGTGTGGCCCAGACCCTCTATGTTCTGATGTTAATAGTTGGAAATTCACAGTTCGAAAATAGAACGACAAAGAAATGTTTAAAAACAACACAAAACCCCTACCTCGTGTTTTTATGATTGTCAACGTCAGTGTTGTGGGAAGGCAACGCCGTTCCGTCAAAGTCGTAGGATGAAGAGATCGAAGAAGACGAGTTGAGATGACATCGTCGACCTTCTTCGTGGGAAACAATGCTTCCCTTTATTTCCACTATTGAAGACGGATGAACACGATGTTATTCGTTATTCATTATTCGTGGGTGATGGTTCTTCGTTGGAGGAATAATTCTCCTGGGGTTGGACATCACGTCCCTTTTCCAGCATTTCGCCGCTTGATGAAGCCGTTACAAAACCTCCCCCCAAGCCTCCTTTATATATGAGAGAGAGGCTTTGTCTAAAATAATGTTGGCATGTAATTTTAATTAGGTGAATTAAAAGAGTGGGCACCACCTAATTAAATTCATGAGAGGTGTCACATTTAATTAGGTGGATTGGAAATTGGATCTCCCTCATTAAAGAGGGAGAGGTGGGAGGTTTACCCTCCACCATCAATAGGAGTTGGGTGGTCCCCACCCTATCATTTAATAGAGCGGTTATGGGTCTTGGGTTTTCCCCACACTGTAACCTCCCATGGGAGGTTATGTTAAGGTAGGGCCAACCTCCATAACCTCCCCTAGGAGGTTGGGGTGTGGTGGCCCCCACTTCCAACCTCCCCTTGGAGGTTTCAACCACCCAAATTAGAAAATGTTAAAACATTATTTTATACAATTTAATTAAAAACCCCCCAAAAACTGACTTCCACTCTCGATGAAATGAAACTCTGGTAATAGTCTTATTAAGCAATTACCGATGCTGTTAATTCAACGGTGCCCCCGTAATTCAATTCCTTTCACCGGTTCAAGAGTTATAAAATTTCTCTCACACGTTTACAGAACGTACCCGAAAAAAATATTCGGAAATATTATTATCTATCACCCTCGAACCACTGTATTTGAGGTTAGGCTCTACCTAGGTGAAGCACGCCCAAATGAACCCTACAATACTCTCTGATTTTCAATCGGAGTTACCATTTAGATGTTATTAATTTTACAATAAAAAAATTGTCACTTAATTATTTTATTTGCGGCCAAAAACTAACTTTTTCTGGTGTCCCGCGCATGCCAAATTTACTATCTACTTAAATAAAGAATGCCCTCATGAATTCAGTGGTGGTCTCAGATTAATAATCTATGCTACCATTTGTGATTTATAATCATTTGAAAAAAAAATTAGAGTTATTCCACTTTATCCGGAAAAATGATTACGTGCGTTAATTTATGCATAACAAAATTTTCGTCGGATCATTCAGGGAAATCCGGGCCTCAGAATCGCGCGCCGTCAGAAAAAATGGACTCATAAAATTCCCATATATTTAAAAAATACCTGTAAATTATCGGTCTTTATAATGTATACTAATTTTCTAAGAATAGATTAATGAAACTAACCCTCGATCATGTGTTACTTTGTTCTATTGTTATGTTTTTAGTTTTCTTGATATATATATAATAATTTGTTCATTTTAATTAATATAAATCCATGTTAATTTATTTATGTGTCAATATATATGTTAAACCCACTACTCCATGATTGTAGAGTCAAAATTGGATCACTGAATAATTCTATCTTTAGTTTTTCAATGAACTATTCACATTTATTTTTCTAGAAAAACATAATCCCATTGCGTGTAATCTTATACAATGGGTTAGAAAGTCTGGAAAAATTTAGAACAAATTGTCGATAGTAACCTTCCAGGAAAATTAAACTACGTTCCACAATTATTTTGTTTTCCATTTGCTATTCTATGACTATCATTGTCTTCACATGATCATTTGATCTTCCATCTTTGTGGAAAATATTACCAAGAAGAGAGACTTATTGATACCATATATTTCATTTATTTAATTCCTTATATAACTCATCCCTTATAAGAGTCTCTTTAAGGATCTAAAATTTATTTATTTTGTACACATAGTTTATAGAATACATCATAATATTACCAATAAATACATCAAAAATATATTAAACATATGCCTTGAATACTATATTTATTATATCTATAAAAATATATGGTTCATTCATATTTCAAAATGGATGTGATTTAAAGTCATTATTTCCATACCTCATTTAAAAATATATAGTCAAAATGTCTTATTTCTTCACTCAAAAATGGTGATACCCATAATGAAGATCAACAATTGATAAATATGGGACTCCATGAATTTGGTCAAACAAGTAATCAATTAGATGTATTTGATACATTTGATTTATTGTATTGATGTTGATATCTTTATAAACTACAAAAAACCATATGGATCCATCTATAGTTTTAACAAATATGACATTGATTCAACATGGTGAAACACTATGGTGGATAAATCAATTATTACCCAAATCATTAAGTTATTTCATCAAATACTCTAATCACACAGTGCCTTTTCTATAGGGATTCTTTGATATTTCCCTTATATTTGGGATTAAATAAATATATAAAAATTACATCCAGATCTGGGGGATGTCATGGTAATTCATCAGGAAGAAAAAAACATATTCAAGTACAATATGTATATCCTTTATTTTAATATTATATACCTCATCACAAAGTGCTTTTAATACTATTTTCAAAGTATTTGAATCCGTAGAGCTACAAAGGGATGATCTAAAAGATAATTGTGTGAGGAAAATTCATCACAAAATATGGGAAGTTTTACATATTCCATAGAGATTGTAATTTAATTCATCTTAAAAAAATTAATTACATCACATTTTGTGAGATAATATATATAGAAGATTATATCAACGTCAACCATTAGTATGATTATAAGGAAAGACATATACCATGTTTATCTATGATAATGGGGACTTCTTGACACATATTTTTTTTCAATGGTAGATCCCTAAAGTGTTCAGACAGACAACTCTCTTATTTAATAAATAAGGGAAGTGTATTTTTTTCATTGAAAACTAGGTAAATAAACTAGAGTGTGACGATCCTAAATCAAAAAACACATTGGTTAAACATTAAGATATTATTAATGTGCCTACCACCACATCATTTGGAACTTCCACCTTCACGATAGTGATTTCATTGGCTTGGCCATCTCCCCTTGGCCTCTTCTTTAGTGGATTCCTTGGATTCTGGGGGATTTATTTTGTGTATTTCTCCACCTCTCTGTAGTTGAAACATTGTAAATTAGTGTTTTTTCTTCTTCCTATTACACTAATTATCTAGGTGACCCATATCCACGTACTTACATCAAACTTCCAATCCCTTAAAACGTATCCCATGGTGAATTTTCCTATCGATTCACCATGATGGAAAGGGTTCTGATTTGTTATTATCATTTGAAATTTTACCCTTCACATGATGCATATACAAACTCTTCTTCTCAGGTTCTCATTTGAATATATCGGTTCCATAAAATTCATTATACTTTTAATTGGAACATAAATCTATCTCTTCATATAATAAAAAATTATGAGATGCCAATTCTCTTCAGAGATATAGATTGAGACCACCAATGAACTGGTAAATCATCAATCCATGTTGAATATAAAATAAATATCATACCATGATATACATGTTATTTTTATTTCATAATCGGAAATATTCAATTTATCCTCATCCTTTAAGTTAACTGTATTTACCTTTATCTCAAATTTTTGATCATGGAGGATGTATTTATCAATAATATTCTCCATCAAATTCCTCTATTCAATAAGATAAATTTACACTTTATACCTTTTATTATTGATCAGATATCGGCACTCATTAACATATCCTTATATATAACATAATTCACATGTATCCTTTTTTCTTTTCACTGCATTCCAATGTTTTAAATGTCTTCTCAAGTGACTCAGTCCTTTTCTCTAATACAATTTGTATTGTATTCCCACTAAATGATCTGGTTGAATGTCACATAAATATATCTAGTATTGGATATTTTCTATGTTGATTAAGTATCTTCATTCAGGTAATATGATTCATCATAACCTAATTATGTTTGCCTAATATTTTCATGATCTGAATATTCCAGTACATGCAGTATTAATCTCCTTAGTAGGAAAATATATATATTTCCCACAAGTATTAAAAAAATTCTTCCATCAAGGATCCATTTATATAAAATGTATTATACTTGGTTAGAATACAAAATAACAATGTCTACTTCAAAATATGGTATATCACATAACACATATTTATGCCTCGAAAATTATAGAATCATTATCATTGGTTACTTCAGGGAAATCATTTCATTCAAATATTTCATAATGTTAGGAACAAAATAATTTCTCTATCCTATGAGTATCCCTCATATTTTATGTAACGACCCAAAGATTCATTAATGGAAATATCTCTTGATCTAATTAAATGTCTCTTTATGTAAATTATTTATATAAAATTTCAACTTCTTTGGTTGTATGTTTTGAATTGTGACGGTTTCTTTTATAGTCATTGAACAGTGATCACATGATTAGTATATATATAGGACTTTAACAAATCCAACGTACTCACAAAAAGGAAGCGATGGCCTCATCTAGTAGAATTACTCCATTCGAAGCCCATTTGTCAGATCTTGGAAAAGTGGTGGCTTATTTGGGCTTTGCTCTTAAACATGCCCAAGTTGATCTACATCATGTCAAGCTCGAACGGGACCGTCTACAGGAAAGGTGGAAGTTGATAGAGATTAAAACTCGAGCGATGTTATCTGACCCACCCCAAGAGTCGGTCACCATCACGCACCTTAACATTAGGTCTTATGAGGCTGTTTTAAGGGGTTATGTAAAAAATCTCTAGTACTATGTTCATTTATATTATTTTTGTATATAATAATTAATATACATTCTTGTCATTATTGATACAATATAAATAGTTTTTAAAGTACAAATAGTGTTTTTTGTTATTATTTAATTATGAAATATATTTTATTAAATTAAGAGATTTCTGAATTTAATAATATTTTATTAAAATATTATTATTATAATTATATTAATATTTATTAAATATTAATGATATTATAATTTTATGAATGCAATTATAATTTTTATTAAGGTTTGAAAGCCATTTCTGTCAAAACCTGTAAATTTTCGATAATTGTTGGTTTTCATTTTAAAAGTTTAAACTAATATATTTAGAAAATTATTTAAATAAAATAAATGATATTTTTGCAACCAGGATGTTTAAATTATCCAATGGTGAATTTCTCATAATTTTCTGAGACAGTCAAATTTTTGGGTAAAAATTAAATTCCATTTATGTATATAATGTGTTTTATGACATCATAATGACCCAATAGAGATGTAATAAAACAATATAAGCTTTATGTTAGGCCAATATATGTTTTACCATTAAAATAATGTGATTTTGGGTTTGTTTTACTTCCTTTTCAAAGTATTAATGGACCCCTCAAGACTTATTAAACATCTTGTCTTATTAAATTATTTTCCATGGGAGTGTGATTCACCTTCACATAAACAAACCATTTATTTTAAGAAGTTCTGACTTTGTCCTTATAAAATATTTTTTCCTCTCCCCTTTTCCAAATACCATGGGCAAATAAATGAGCTGATTTGTGGTTTGGATTAGTTTAATGTAAGGGGTCCCAAACCTAAATGATAAAGAATTCACTTACATTTTTCTATAAAAACCCACCCATGCTCCCAATTCCTCCTCACTAAAAGCCTTTGGAGTTCATCCAACATCTTCCTTACTCCCTCTAGAATCCTCCCAAGGTTCCCCATGCTCCCAAGAAGCCTCTCTCAAGCCTTTGGAATCACACTTCAAGGTAAGGTTTTTTCTTCCTTTCTCATTTTTGTAAAATTTTCATTCAGTTGTTTGGCCCTTTAAATTTCAATTATGAATATTGGGGTATGGTTTCACACCTCCCTCATACTTCACTATTCATGTTTGAATTATGGGTGACCCCTTTATCTCTCATTAACTTTCTCCCATGTAAACCCGTTACTATGAGGAAATTTCGAAAGGAACTTCTCTCTCCTCATTTAAATTCAAAAAATACTTTTGTATCATGAATTTAAATTCCATTAAAATTGTTGGTACATGTATCTATATGAAATTATTACTGTCCATTACATGTAAATATTATGATTAACCCATTTCTGTCTCATCAACAATTTTTATGAATTCTTATGTCATGCTGTTATGCTGCCAAAATCGCACTGATTTTCTAAGACAATGCCCTTGTATTGTGAATACCATGCCCATTTATCCATCAAAGGTATTCAACTTTATGCACATTTTCATATTGATTATAATGTTTCATTTATAAATTCCACATTTCTTTATCATGGAATAAATGATTATGTTTTATGATTCCATTGTTTATGATCCATGTGGCACACTTATGCATGAATTGAAATGTTTAAGAAGGGTGCACCATTATAGCTCTCCAATGAATTGGGTAAAGTATAGTATCACGATACATCATTTGTAATGAGTGTTGACTCATGATAATTCATGTGAATCTAGGGTTTACTCTTTCTTCATGTGCAATGATGATTTACTAATGCTTCATGTTCAATGGGCCTTGGCTCATGCTAATTCCATGTTAAGTGTTGTTGCCACATTTCAATGTTATGATTATTATGATTTATCATGCCTTTATGTCCATCTTTCTCTTGTGCTCCATTTATATTCCTATTGCCTAGCATTTATTATACTCCTCATGTATTCTATGTTTATTCCATTACTTGGCTTTATAGCTCACCCTTTTCTTATGCATGTCCTCAGGTTATCCCATGCAATGATAAGTATGAGGGAATGTAGTGGTCATGTAAATGATGTTTTCAATAAAGATGTTTTTTTTCATGTTTTATGTTTTTATGTAATGATACTAAGCCCCAAAGACACTAGACCTCTGGATCATCCATGTTGTATCAAGTGAATAGTTTATGGAATAAATCATGATTATGTTTTAAATAAAATTAGGGTTGTAGTAGTTGGTAACAAAGGATAGGTTTAGTTATTTTTGGGATTAGGATTAGAAAACCCTAGTAAAGCCTTAGAGACAAGACTATCTATAATAATAACATCCTTATGTTTTGGTAAGTATTGAGTGAGTGGTTTATCATGCAAATACATCCCTGTCTGGATACGAGCAGGTCGAGGTGGCTCTGGCACAGATGTATCGTAGGGGTAAAACTCAAAAACACCACTTTGAGCTAGAATCGAATGGGAACTGGTGCACGACAACGGGGCTTGCTTCACTCCAGGTTCCGACAGTCCCATGGGATAGGTTTTGATAAATTAAAAAGCTTAGTACGAACCCTTATTAAGGGAATTAAAAAAATTCCCCTAAGAATATATGTTAGAAATTAGATCATGAAAATCCTATATTGAATCCTATAGACTCATGAGTTAAGGAATATAAAAGTTTATTTATATGTAATCAACTTTTGTCTTTGGATTACCCGTTATTTGTTACCCCCTAACATTCCTTTTATTCCAGCCAATGGCCGGTAATAGAAGAACTCAGGCTAACAACCGATGTGAAGATCAGTGTGATGACTGTACTAATGAGATTCCCAATCCAAAGGGAGCGAGAATCCCAAAATTTGCCACACCTCCCTCTCAAATAACTCAGGATTTGAATATAAACATGGGTCTAGAGGAACTTCTAGCCTTACCTAAGAAGGAACAAGTTGCTATCGAGAGATTCATGAGACAAAGGCCTCCTGCTTTCAGTGGATAATCTGATCCCACGATCGCTAAACAATGGATCAACTCCATTTAAATTATCTTCTCTATCCTTCTATATTCTGAACAAGAGAAGTTTCTCCTAGAGGCTTATCATATGGAGGGTGAAGCTGATCAATGGTGGATGTTGATCATAAATACGAAGCCTGAGAGGGAGATCTAGCCATTGGAATGGAAGGATTTTCGGAATATGTTTTTCGATAAATATTTTCTGCGCATCCTCCGGCTTAAGATAGAAAGGGACTTCATTCCATTATGAAAAAAGATGAAGAATATGTTGGAGAGTACATGGAAAACATCACAAGGAATACATGATATGCTTCCATCTTTGTCGTTACCCCCAAATACATGGTTGACCTCTTCTTTGGTGGGCTGATGCCTAGCCTATGGAAGAATTAGAGATCCGGGACTTCGACAACAATGAGGAAATTGTCCGATGTGGCCTCAAGGACAAAATAGAGATTGGAGAATCATATGGGTATCATGGGGACAAGAAGCGTATGGTGGAATTCAGTGTTGGATGTCTGATGGATAAATCCAACGGTGCTATGATGATCTAGCACCCCACTTGCCAAAAGTTCTGAAAGAAGCACCATGTAAATTTCCTCAAGGGGAAGAGGAAATGCTTTAGGTGTGGAGGATAAGGGAACCTAGCTGTTAACTGTTGGCAATAAAGACCCACGGCTGCGATAGAGGAGAGGAACTCTCTGTTCAAACCTCAACGCGTTGTTAATTGCTACAACTGCAAAAAACCGGGCATTTTTCAAATCAGTGCCCTAATCCAAGGATTTTGAAAGGCAACAAACAACATCCAAGGCAGCAAGGATGAGCTTCTTCCATCACTTCAGCCGAAGTGAACCCTGGCAACTATGTGGTGATAGGTACGCTATTTATTCATTCATGAATAGAAAATGCACTTTTTGATTTAGGTTCTATGCATTATTTTCTATCTCGAATGTTTAGTAGAACAATCTTAGCACCACCAAAAATCATGGAGGTGAAGATGTCTGTGAGTACGGAAAATGAGGAAATCATTAAATCCCATGAATATAAGTCCTCCCCTGTTTTAATCTGTGGAATGAATTTTTCAGCGAACCTCTTCATACTCCCTCTGGTGGAATTTGAAGCAATTTTTGGCATGGATTGTATTTCCTTATATAGGGCCAACATAAATTGTCAAGAAAGGGAAATCACACTCCAATTGGAGAATCAACCCCCGATTATTTACAAGTGTAAGGAGGAAGATGAATCTCCTTTATCTCCATCATCTCATGCATGGATATTACTGCTTAATGATAACCCATATATGGCTCAGATGATTGAGTCTAAGGAAGAAACCATCCTTGAAGAAATTCCCATTGTGAGGTAATTCACTGAAGTGTTTCCTGATGAACTATCTAGTCTTCCTCCTAGAAGAGATGTTGAATTCGCAATTGAACTTATTCCAGGAGTTCTACCAATATCAAAGACTCCATATAGAATGGATATCATGGTGCTTGAAGAGCTGAAGAAACAACTAAAGTAGAATCTGGATAAAGGGTTTATACGTCCAAGTGCTTCACCATGGGGTGCACCAGTCCTCTTCGTCAAAAAGAAGGATGGGTCAATGCGCCTTTGCATCGATTTTCTTGATCTCAAAAAAGTCATGATAATGAACAAGTATCATCATTTACAAATTGATGACTTGTTTGATCAGCTGCGAGGAGCACAATACTTCTCCAAGTTAGATTTGCGGTCAGGATTTTATCAAGTAAGGGTGAAGAAGGAAGATGTCCCCAAGACCGCTTTTCGTTCAAGATACGGGCACTATGAATTCATAGTAATGCCATCCAGGATCACTAATGCTCCATCAATCTTTATGGACATGATGAATAGAGTATTTAGAGAATACCTTAAAAAATTTAGGGTAGACTTTATAGTTGATATTCTAATATACTCTAAAACCAATGAGGCTCATGGGGAGAATTTAAGAACTATTCTAGAGAATTTTCACAAGGATAAGATCATTGAAAAGTACATAAAGTGTGAGTTCTTGTTAAAGGAGGTCTCATTATTGGGCCATATCATCACAAGCAATGGGATATCTGTGGATCCCTCCAAAACAGATGCAATTGAGGGATGGTCGAGGCCAACATCGGTAATGAATATCAGTAGCTTCTAGGGGTTAGCTGGATATTATCGATGATTTGTGAGAAATTTATCTCGATTTTCCAACCCTCTTACCAAGCTAACTCGAAATGGAGTAAAATTTTCTTGGAGTGATGAATGCCAAGAAAGCTTCAATGAGTTGAAAAAGAGGATTTTCACTGCGCCCGTGCTCACTTTACCCACAAATAGGAAAAAAATTTTGGTATTCAGTGATGCTTCAAAGAAGGGATTAGGCTGTGTGATGATGTAGAATGATAAAGTGATATCCTATGCCTCAAGGCAGTTGAAAACCCATGAGGGAAACTATCCAACGCATGATCTGGAGTTGGAGACGGTGATCTTTTCCTTGAAAATCTAGGATCATTATCTCTATGGGGAGAAATGTGAGATATATACTAACAACAAGAGTCTTAAATATATATATTCACACAGAAGGAGCCTAATATGCACCAGAGAAGATAGATAGATCTCATCATGGATTATGACTGTTCAATACATTACCACCCTAGTAATGTGAACAAGGTGGAAGATACCCTAAGTAGAAAGGATCCAAGGACACCGATGGAACCGAAACACTAGTAATTGCTTAAGAAGACCTTTACGGGGGTTGCGTTTACTCAGGAGGCGTATTTGAAAATTGTGGATTGTAATATAAAATTGAGCTACAATTTTATTTCTTTTTACTAAGTGGTTATATCTTTAGTGTGGAAGTTGAGGAACTAACCTAGTAATGATTTTTGTGGGGTGGGGCCCACACAAACCCCACACCTTCATTTTCTCTAACCCTCTTAAACTCTCCATTTAATATGACAACCTATGTTTAATTAATTACGGGAGTTAAATTCGAATGTTTGAATTTCAAAACATATGGAATGAGTAATAAAATAAGTCAAACACTTATTTTATTATTGTTGTTATCTTCTTGAGAGAGGATTGGGGGAAGATTCTCTATGTCATGAAGTTCATCATCTTCCTTGAAGAACACGAAGAACACCGATGCGCATTCCTTCGTTCCTTCTTCCCGCATCAAAGGAAGGGAGACATCGTTCCCCCTTGGACAATCTTCGTCAACGTGTATGGAACCTTCTTCCACGACATTCAATTCCGCGACGAGCCTTTGTTCAACAATTCTTGAGGTAGGGGTTAATTGTTTTGTTTGTGATTACTTCTTTCTCCTTTCTTCGTTTCCAAATTGGTCCGCCTGTGTATTGCAATAACGGGAGGAGGTCGGTTCGCACTAACACGACCGACCCTCCTCCCACCATGATTGTTTGATTTTTGTGCGGAACATGTAAGGCGGCGCGGTGGCGTTGCACCACGCGAAAACTATGAGATTGGGAGAAGAAGCACAACACCATTGAAGTCAAACAAGCTTCTGGGCCGTCGCGCCGTGCATGAGAACCTCGAAGAGACCGCGGACGGAGTGGGGCACGGCGAAGGGGCGTGACGTCGTCGTGCGGCGCCAGACGGACCAAGGCCGTGGCTTTTGGCAGCGGCGGAGCAGGGAGAAGCGGCCGGCTGCCGGAGCAGGAGGGCAGGACCGTGCCAGTCTCGTGGCGGCAGCAACCGGCCAGCCGAAGGGGGCCGACCGTTCAGGGTGGAGACTGGGGTTCCTAACCTCCAGCTGGAAGGATAAGAGGCCCCCACGTGAGGGTCGCGTTTCATTAAACAGGGGGGCAGCACCCCACCCATCCGCTCAGCTTGACCACACTGAGCTAGCCATCGGACCGCGCCAGCGCGCCGGGCCGGGACGCGCCCAAACGGGCCGGAACCGGACCCCGTTCGTTTCGACCCGGTTCGGGCCGACCCAGGGGGTCTCGGTCCGGGTCGGTCCGGGCCCAAAACCCCCATTTCCGGACCTCTTACCATCTTTTTCCCATAACGTGGGCTGCGGAACGCCGATCGACACAAAGTCTACTGCGATACGATCATTGGATCGAGACTGTCATTTTGGTATATTACACTCAAGGTTTCAGAGAACTTTGGGTTTGTCCGGGTTGGTTAGTACACGAAACCAACCGGGCCGTCGGAGCAGAAACACTTATAACTTGAGCTCCGAACGTCCGATTGACGCGCCGTCGACTTTGACGGATTTTTCTCAGTGAGACGGACCTTTTGGTTTACTTTGCTCGAGGTTTGGATGTAGTTTGAGTATGGTTGGGTTGGTTTTGACTTAAAAACCAACCGGGCCCCTGGGACGAAAAAGCCAATAACTCACAAACCAAACATCTGATTGACGCGCCGTTTGTGACATTGAGTTCCTGTTGACGATACGAAACATTTGGATACATCAACTCTGGACTACGTTTCAGTTGATGTATCAGACCCTCGGCTCGTGGAGCGGACCCTCATGAATGAGCTCGTTGTGTGCGGAAACCCTAGAGCTGGTTGCGACTGCGACGACGATGAAGACAGTACAGGAATCCTCCGTGGGTTGGACAACATCGACTACAGCACTCAGCGATCCTCAGTGGATCAGTGCTACTGATCCTGTGTCGGTCAGATACTGTGTGGGTTAGCACTCAGTGGTCCTGTGTGGGCCAGCATATTCCGATCCTGTGTGGGTCAGATCCTGTGTGGGTCATTGCGGGGGATAGTACCTATAGATCATTTGTGGGTCATTACGGGGGTTAGTACCTATCAATCCTGTGTGGTTCTGACGACATAGATGTTTCAGGGGCTACATCTGATCATCTATATCATCTTTCGAAGACGTATACCTGTGTGAGATGAATCTTGACTTTTTATCATTATCTATGATATGATTGACTTTATTTCCTATGTGAATTGTGTTGTGCTATCCTGTGTGGACGTGATTGAACATGGGATCTGATTTAGGAGACAAACTATAATTGATGACTTAGGTATATGTATGGGAATATACCAAAGTTGTGTCGGATGTTACTTCATGATTGTATCTTTCATTTGTGGATTATCCTTTTTGGATTCTGAGAGACCTTCGGGGGTATCGGGGTCCCTACTGAGTAGCGTATACTAACCCCTGGACGGGCTATGCCCACACTACGTTGTGTTGGATGCAGATGATGGAAAATGATGATCTTGGTGGAGGCTAATGGAGAAGATGGTACCTGGAGGAGGACCACTGGGTGGGACGTACACGGAGCGGTTGGCTGGACCCATGGAGCTGAGGCGGCTATCTGTACCCACCCTTCTGGTGGGACTACCCGTGTACGACTCGACGTTGATGCTTTACTTTCAGTTGTTGTACATTCCTTTCAGTTGTACTTTAATTTCAGTTTGGGTTTTTATTCTGGCCCACTTAGTTTTCCGCACTTACTCTTGTACCCAGTTTTACATAGTCTTTACTTCTGCTTTCTTACTCTGTGTGTTTGTTTCCTATTTAAAGGCAATTCCTTCCATTTTTATCAGGAACTACACCTTGGTGGTAGTTTCCAGCCCCTGGCCTATGGAAGGTGGGCTTGGGGTAGTCATGGCACGAGCCCCAAGGATGGCTCGTGACAAATTGGTATCAGAGGAGTTCGGTTCTACTACAGAACTTAGGACACTGATCTTTTTTGATGTGATGTAATAGTGTTAAGAGTATTGAGTGTGGTTATCATTCTAGGGAGCCCAGTATTGGTGCGTCGGCCGACATTTCCGTACACCAGGACCCTGAATTCTGATTTCTGACTTAGTTCACAAAAACATTGATTGCATGTGTGTTTCATGTTTTCATTGTGATTACTTTGTGTTAGCTCACCAGGTATACTGTTATGACCGTGGCACACCTTTCTCTTTTCAGGGTGGCCCCACGATGGCAGCCAGCTAGGGTTCCAAGTTTTGTACGTGACGATAGCCCACTAAGCGACGTGCCTCGGTGCCGGGCCCGATTACTGCGCAGGCATCGTCGGTACCCCTACCTGCCGAGCCACTGATTCTACCAGCCCTAGCCCCTGAGAGTGCACGTCACCTTGGTGCACTGCATGAGTTTCAGTGTCAGAGACAGCCTAGGTTCCGTAGGGAGACAGTCCCTCAGGCAGACGAGGATTGGCTCGAGGCAGTTGTACGAGTTATTCGATTGGTAGGGACAGCAGCATACCTCATGTTGATCTTTGCAGCGAGTCTTTTGCACGCGGAAGAAGGCATATGGTGGAGATTGATGCTCCATGTGCACGGTGAGGCATCACTCCTCTGTACAGACTTTGAGAGCCTCTTTCGCTTGGAGTTCGTCCTTGCCACCCTCCGTGCGGTGCGCATCCAGGAGCTACTACAGTTGCGGCTGGGCAACTTGTCGGTTGCCCAGTACTCAGCGATATTTACCGATATCTCGTGCTATTTGATAGAAATGGTTCGGGACCCATTCTTCTGGGCCCGGACCTTCGAGCAGGGATTGAGTCATGAGGTCAGGTCATCGATGATCTCCCTCAACATTCCGACACAGGCAGGGGTACTGGAGCAAGCCCTTCTCATCGAGAGATTTCATGCTGAACCTACATTAGCAGCGAGACCTACCGCAGGGCGGCACGTAGTAGATTCTTCTAAAGCCTGTAGTAGACAGATGTCACAGAGGTCCAAGCGGACCAGGACATCAAGCGGATGAGGCAGAGGAGCTGGCCGAGCAGTAGGTGCTGGGCGACACTTTGAGGATCTACCACCACCACCACCACCAAGAGGTCCACCCCAACCACATGGGAGAGCACAGCTTCAGGCAGTTGAAGCTTACGATCATGGAGATCCGGAAGTGGGGGGAAAAGTGTGGGACTAGCTCTAGGCATGGAGGCCTTTGCCCATAATTACTCTAGCTACGTTGTTTGTGTTTCTTTGTGTCCTTGTACATGGAGTTGAATTAATAAAATACACTTGCATTAGTGATGTTTTCCTTCTTGTCTTTTGTATGTAAATACTAATAGGTTCCGATTAAAAACTGTTGACTTGAACCTCACATATGAGATTCCGACTGGAGGAGACCCAGTGACCACACACTGATGCTGACAGTGTGACTCAACCCTTGGAGGCGAGATTAACGATTGAATCTCTTAGTAGTAGCGTCAAGGCCTTACGACGTCATCCATGGCATGAATTAACTGATCATGATGGGATTGACTGTATTAAGAAAGGAACGTGATTCATCCAGGGGATGAGACCGAATTTCTATTTTTGGAAATGGAGAAATCATTGCAACTTTATAGAATGTTAACAAAGAAGGGGAAACCCTTCGTGTGGTTAGACAGATGTCAGCAGAGATTCCATGAGATGGGACATGGTTTGACTAGCGCACCTATCTTGAGGCTACCAAAGGAGGGAGTAGTGTACGTAGTTTACTACGATTCATCCGAGACCGGACTCAGATGTTTCCTGATGCAGGAGCGGGCAATGATCGACTATGGATCACGTTAGTTGAGGCAGCATGAGCAGAACTACATTAACCATGACCTAGAAGTTAGCAGCAGTGGTATTCTCTCTGAAGATGTGCTGACACTATCTGATGGGCGAGCACTTTACAGTATATTCTGACCACCAAAGTCTCAGGTACATCTTCTCGCAGAAGGACCTGAACCTGAGACAATCCCGATGGCTCGAGTTCCTCCCGGAATATGACTTTGAGATAGTCTATACTCCTGTAAAGGGGAACATAGTATATGATTACCTCAGAAGAAGGATGGGCATCCAGCTACTTGGTGAGGCGACAGAGCAGCTAGCCGATTTGCAGATATCCTTCATGGATAGTGATGGAGCAGCGTTTCTGTAGTCACTCACAGTCACTCATCCAAAACTATAGCGGGTTAGAGAGGCACAATGTGGGGATGTTGACTGTGAGACACAACGTGCATAGATATCCTCAGGACATGCACCTTATGGGTTCTCTGTGGGAGGTGAGCACGTCGTCCTTTTCATAGGACGTACCATGGTACCAGCTGCTTTGCAGGAGGAGGTATTGAGAGAGTTTCACACTTCCCATTTAGCGGTACACCCAGAAGTGGCAAAGATGTACCAGGATCTCAGACGACAGCACTGGTGGCCAGATATGAAGATGGTTGTGGAAGAGTTCGTTTCTTGATGCCTCACCTGTCAGCAGGTGAAGGCGGTGCACCGGGTACCAGCGGACCTGGTACAACCCTTGGAGGTCCCAGAGTGGAAGAGGGATGTGATATCTATGGACTACGTGACTAGACTTTGAAGCTCTTCCAGAGGTCACGACTTCATTTGGGTTATTGTCGACCGACTCACCAAGTCAGCCCACTTCTTACCCATTAGAGAGAAGGGATCAGTGGAGAGTTTGGGACGCCTTTACATTCAGGTGATTGTACGGCTTCATGGTGTGCCATCATCTATCATATCCAATCGAGATGTTCTCTTTACTTACCGTCTCTAGAAGGGGTTGTAGGAGGCGTTCGGGACACAGCTACATCTCAGCACTACCTTTCAGCCTCAGACAGATGGTTAGATGGAGAGGACCATTCAGACTTTTGAGGACATGCTCCGTGCATTTGTCCTCAACTTTGGTCATAGCTGGGAGGACCACCTACCCTTGGTGGAGTTCGTGTACAAAAAAAGCTACCACTCCACCATCGGGATGGCACCATACGAGGCGTTGTATGGCCGACCTTGAAGATCACCTCTGTGCTGGACAGACCCTGGGGAGTCAGCACTTTTGGGACCGGAGATGGTCTAGGCCACGACAAAGAAGGTCCAGGTCATCCAAGAGCGGATGAGGATAACTCAGAGCTGGAAGGAGTCATTTGCTGACAGGAGGCGGAGGCCACTGGAGTTTGAGGATGACGACCATGTCTTCTTGCGGGTCTCACAATGATGTGGATTACACAGATTTGGCAAAGGCGGAAAGTTATATCCACGCTTCATCGGACCATTCTTGGTCCTCAGTAGGATAGGTGATGTGGCTTATCGCTTGGCTTTACCAAGTCAGTTGCACCGGTTGCATGACGTATTCCTCGTATCATAGCTGAGTAGATACGTACATGACCCGACACATATCATCGACTATAGGGAGATGGACATTGATGATGGGGCAACGTTTGTGGAGGTCCCGGTGGAGATCGAGGATCGAAAGGAGCGGGTCCTATGTGGACGGTCGATTTCTCTAGTGTGCATCAGATGGCAGCACGGGAACCTCCAGTAGATCACATGGGAGCAGTAGGATCAGATGCGTGCACAGTACACACTTTTATTCCCCTAGTTTTTGATGTATCTTTACGGGGATGTAAATCCATGAGGTGGGAGTAATGTAATGACCTGTAATATTCAAGGGAAATTTTTTCTTAATTTTCATTGGGATTTTACAAGAACGCAGTTTCTAACGGCTCCTGATTCCGAGGCCCGGGGTGCCCGGAATCATTTACTGATGTTTTTCTCGGGTACGTTCAGCGAACGAACGAGCAGGTTTTTCTAACTATTTAACCGATGCTCGGAATCGAAATTCGAGGACACCGATGGAACCTCAGCGCCAGTAATTTCTTATGAAGACTTTTACTGGGGTTGCGTTTTCCCAGGAGGAGTAATTAAAAATTGTGGAAGGTAAAATAAAATTGAGCTAACATTTTATTTCTTTTTACTATGTGGTTATATCCGTTGTGTGGAAGTTGAGGAACTAACCTAGTTAAGTTTTTGTGGGGTGGGGCCCACACGAACCCCACCACTTCATTTTCCCTAACCCCCTTAAACTCTCTATTTAATATGAAAACCTATGTTTAATTAATTAATGGAGTTAAATTCGAATGTTTGAATTTCAAAACATATGGCATGAGTAATAAAATAAGACAAACACTTATTTTATTATTGTTGTTTGCTTATTGAGAGATGATTGGGGGAAGATTCTCTAAGTCTTGAAGTTCATCATCTTCCTTGAAGAAAGCGAAGAACACCGACGCACATTCCTTTGTTCCTTCTTCGGGCGTCAAAGGAAGGGAGACACCATTCCTTCTCGGACGATCTCTGTCAACGTGTACGGAACCTTCTTCCGCGATGTCCAATTCTGTGACGAGCCTTTTTTCAACAACGCTCGAGGTATGGGTTAATTGTTTTGTTTGTGATTACTTCTGTCACATTTCTTCATTTCCAAATTGGGCCTCCTGTTATTGCAATAATGGGAGGAGGTTGGACCGCACAAACATGGTCGACCCTCCTCCCCCCTTGATTGTTTTATTTTGTTGCAGCACGTGTAATGTGGTGCAGTACCGTTGAACTACGCGGAAAATATGATATTGGGTGAATATGTGAGGCATCGTCGCGCTGCGCCGTTGAAGTCGATCAAGCCGCAGCACTGTCGCGCCGTGTCGGAGAACCTGGAAGAGACCGCGGGCACAGCGGGGCCACGTCGAAGGGGAGTGGCGTCGTCGCGCCGCGCCAGATGGACGAAGGCCGTGGATTTTCTCCATGGAAGAGCATGGAGCGGCGGCCGGCTTCCGTCCGCCGGAGTAGGAGGGCCGGACCGCTCCTGTCCTGTGGTGGCAGTAACCAGCTGGCCAGAGCGGGCTGGTCATTCAGGGGAGAGACCGGGGGTTCCTAGCCCTCGACTGGAAGGAGGAGAGGCCCCCACGTGGGGGCCGCGTTTCATTAAACAGGGAGCAGCCCCCCCCCATCGGCTCAGCTCGGCCAAGACAATCTGGCCAGCGGACCGTGCCAGCGCGCCAGGCCGGGCCGCGCCCAAACGGGCCAGACCCGGACCCGGTTCGGGCCGACACTGGGGGTCTGAGGCCGGGTCGGTCCGAGCCCAAAACCCCCATTTACGGACCTCTTATGGTCTTTTTCCAATAACATGGGATGCCGACCTCCGACCGATACACCGTCAGCTGTGATGCAATCCTTGGATTGAGACAGTTGTCTCGGTTTATTATACTCAAGGTTTCAGAAAACTTTGGGTTCGGCCGGGTTGGTTCGTACATGAAACCAACCAGGCCCTCGGAGCAGAAATGCTTATAACGTGAGCTCCGGAGATCCGGTTGATGCGCCGTCGACATTGAGGGATTCATCATAGTGAGACAGACCTTTTGGATTACTCCGCTCAAGGTTTGGACGTAGTTGGAGTATGTTCAGGTTTGTTTTGACATAAAAACCAACCGGGCCCCTTTGCCGAAAAGGCCAACAACTCATAGACTGGACGTCCGATTGACGTGTTGTCTGTGACATTGAGTTCCTGTTGGTGATACAAAACTTTTGGAGACATCAAATCCAGACCTCGTTTCAGTTGATGTGTCATCCCCTCAGCTCGTGGAGCAGACCCTCTCGAACGAGCTTGCTGTGTGCGGAAACCCTAGAGCTAGCTGCGACTATGACGACGATGAAGACAGTACGGGAATCCTTCATGGGTTCGACATCAACGACTACAACACTCAGCGATCCTCAAGGGATCGGTGATACCGATCCTGTGTGGGTCAGATCCTGTGTGGTTCATCGCTCAGCGGTCCTGTGTGGGCCAGCGTATTCTGATCCTGTGTGGGTCAGAAACTGTGTGGGTCATTATGGGGGTTAGTACCTCTCGATCATATGTGGGTCATTGTGGGGGTTAGTACCTATCGATCCTGTGTGGGTCCGATGGCATAGATGATTCAGTGGCTACATCTGATCATCTTTATCGTCTTTCAAAGAAGTATACCTATGTGAGCTGAATCTTGACTTTCAATCATTATCTTCGATATGATTGACTTGATTTATTATGTGGATTTTGTTTTGCTATCCTGTGTGGACGTGATCGAACTTGGGCTCAGATGTTGGATCCGAACTAGAATTTATGACTTAGGTATATGTATGGGAAAATACCTATGTAGTGTCGGATGATACTTCGTGATTGTATCTTTCCTCTGTGGATTGTGGGAGACCTTCGGGGGTCTTGGGGTCCCTACTGAGTAGCGTATACTCACCCCTGCACGGGCTATGCCCGCACTACATTGTGTTGGATGCAGAAGACAGACAATGATGATCGTGGTGGAGGATAGTGGAGCAGTCAGTACCTAGAGGTGGACCACTGGGCGGGACATACACGGAGCGGTCGGCTGGACCCAAGGAGCTGAGGTGGCTATCTGTACCCGCACTTCAGGTGGGACTACCATTGGACGGCTCGACATTGCTGCTTTACTTTCAGTTGTTGTAATTTCCATTCATTTGTACATTACTTTCAGTTTGGGTTTGTATTCTGGCCCCCTTACTTTTCCGCACATACTCTTGTACCCAGTTTTACTTAGTGTTTACTTTTTCTGGCTTACACTGTGTGTTTGATTCCTATTTAAAGGCAAAGCCTTCCTTTTTTATCGGGAACTACGCCTTGGTGCTAGTCGCCAGCCCCTGGACAATGGAAGGTGAGCTTGGGGTAGTCACAACACGGGCCCTGAGGATGGGTCGTGATAGATCCAATATTTTTAGACATGATAAAGATGGACATGGGAATCAAAAAGACGAGGACATCATCAATCCTTTCACAAATGATTTCCCAAACGTCTCTTTTGGAAAGGATAAAGGATGCTAAAAAGGATGATGTGGGAATTCATGAAAAAGTATAAGATATCAAAAAAAGGAAATCCTCAGAGTTTAATGTTTATGAAGAAGGAATTGTGCAATATCGGAAAAGACTAAGACTTCCATGAAGTTCGGATATGAAGGATGATCTTTTGGATGATGCACATAGTTCAAATTTTTCTATGCACCCAGGGAGAAAAAAGATGTATCGAGATCTCTGAGAAAACTTTTGGTGGGATAATACGAAGAAGGAGATCGATGTATATAAATCAAAGTTCCTGGTGTACCAGCAAGTGAAGGAAGATATGCATAAGTCTAAGGGGATGATGAAACCATTGCCCATAATAGAATGGAAATGGGATAAAATCACCATGGACTTTTTCACTGGAATTCCGATGACTTCCAAAGGCGACAATGAAATCTAGGTTGTGATGGATCATTTTACAAAGACTGCACACTTCATTGCTATTCGGGTGGATTTCTCATTAGATCAATTGGCACAGATATATATCAGGGAAATGGTAAGGCTGTATGGGGTACCACTATCTATTGTGTCTGACCGAGATTTAAGATTCACCTCTATGTTTTGGAAGAGTTTTCAACATGCTCTGAATACTGAACTGAACTTCAGTACGACCTATCATCCTAAAACTAATGGCCAATCCAAGAGGAATATCTAAACACATTAGGACATGTTGAGAGCATTCTCAATAGAATTTAAAGGAGAATGTGATCAGCATCTTCCTCTAACTGAGTTCTATTATAATAATTGTTTCCACTCGAGCATCCAAATGGCAACTTATGAAGGCCTATATAGGAAAAGGTGCAGAACACCGGAATATTGGGATGAGGTCAGTGAACGTAAGCTGCTTGGACCAGAAATGGTCGATGAAATAGTGAAGAAGTTAAAAACCATTCAACATCATGTCAAGGTAGCCCAGAGTCGACAGAAGAGGTATGCAGATAATCGTCGATGAGACCTTGATTTAAAAGTTGGAGACATGGTTTCTCTATGCATATCTCCATGGAATAAGGTCCGGAGGTTTGGAAAGAATGGGAAGATAAGTCCAAGGTACATCATCCCCTTCGAGATTCTTGGTCGTGTCAGGGACGTGGCCTATTGACTAGCACTTCCACCTACCATGGCCAAAGTACATGATGCCTTTCATGTATCCCTTTTAATGATGTACATACCGGACCCTTCACATGTACACTCTTCTGAAGTGGTACAATTGGAGGATTATCTTTCTCTTGAGGAGGAACTAGTGAAGATATTACATCGTAGAGAAAAATTTCTATGAAATTAGATGATTCCCCTCGTCAAGGTGTTGTGGAAAAACCACAAGTTTGAAGAAGCGACTTGGGAATCAGAGTAAATGATGAAGCTATGTTACCCACATCAATTTCAGTGTTGGAAAAGGACGTATCGAGGGTGGAAATCCTTAAGGGGGGAATATTGTAACAACCCAAAGTTTCATTAATGGAAATCCCTCTTGACCAAATTAAATGTCTCTTTATGTAAAATATTTATATAAAATGTCAACTTCTTTGGTTGTATGTTAAGAATTGTGACAGTTACTTTTATAGCCGTTGAATAGTGATCACATGATTAATATAAATATAGGGCTTTAACAAATCCAACTTACTAAGACAAAGGAAGCGATGGCCTCATGAAGTAGAATTTCTCCACACGAAGCCCATTTTTCGGAACTCAGAAAAGAGGTTCCATCTTAGGGCTTTGCTCTTGGCCAAGCCCATGCTGAGCTTCATCATGTCATGCTCGAATGGGACCGTCTACAGGGAAAGTGGAAGTTGATAGAGATTACCAGTCGAGCGATGTTATCTGAGCCACCCAAGAGTCCGTCACCATCGCACACCTTACCCTTAGCTCTTATGTGGATGTTTTATGGGGTTTTGTAACAAATCTCTAGTACTATATTCATGTACATTGTTTTTCTATATAATAATGAATATACTTTCTTTTCGTTATTGATACATTGTATATAGTTTTTAAAGTACAAATAGTTTTTTAGTTATTATTTAATTAAGAATTATATTTTATTAAATTAATGGATTTCTGAATTAAATAATAATTTAATAATATATTACTATTAAATAAATTTTTATTTAACATAAATTATCTTATAATTTTATGAATGCAATTATGATTTTTATTAAGGTTTGAAAGCCACTTCTGTCAAAACACGTGAATTTTCGATAAATGTCAGTTTTCATTTTAAAAGTTAAAATTAAAAAATTTATAAAATTACTAAAATATAATAAATGAAATTTATGGAATCATCACGTCGAAATTATCCAATGTTAAATTTTTCATAATTTTCTGAGATAGTATAATTTTTTGGTAAAAATTGAATACCGTTTAAATATATAATGTGTTTTATGACATCATAAAATCCCAATAGTGATGTAATAAAATACTATATTATTTATGTTAGGAAAATATATGTTTTAAAATAAAAATAATTTGATTTTGGTTTTGTTTGACTTACTTTTCAAAGCATTAATGGACCCCTCAAGATGTATTAAACATCTTGTCTTTTAAAATTATTTTCCATGGGAGTGAGACTCACCTCCACATAAGCAACCACATTATTTTAAGAAGTTAGGACTTTGGCCTTATAAAATATTGTTTACCTATCCCCTTTTACCAAAACCATTGTCAAAAACCATGAGCTGATTTTTGGTTTGGATTAGTTTAATGTAAGGGGTCCCAAACCTTAATAATTAAGAATTCACTCACCTTTCCTATATGAACCCACCCACACTCCCAATTCCTCTTCACACAATGCCTTTGGTGTTCTTCTAACCTCTATCCTACTCTCTCTAGAATCCTCCCATGGCCCCTCAATCTCCCAAGAAGCCTCTCTCAAGCCTTTGTAAGCACACTTCCATATAAGGATTTTTTCTTCCTTTCTCATTTTTGTCCAATTTTCTTTAAGATGTTTTTTATTTTAAGTTTAGTTATAAATGTTGGAGTATGGTTTCCCACATCACTCATACTGCACACTTTATGTTTGAATTATGGGAGACCCCTTTCTCTCTCATTCAATGCCTCCCATGTGCACCCATTACTATGCTGAAATTACAAAAGGAACTTCTCTCTCTTCATTTACATTCAAGCATTACTTTTGTATCATGAATCTAAATTCCATTAAAAATTGTTGGGACATGTATTTATATGACCTCCTTATTGTACATTACACATAAATATAATGAGTAAAGCCTTTATCTCTCATCAACCATTTTTATTAATTCTTATGTCATACCGTTATGATGCCGAAATCACACCAATTTTCTAAGCCAATTCCATTTTGTAGTGAATACCATGCCCATTTCTTCATCAAGGGTATTCACCCTTTTGAACATTTACTTATTTTTTATAAAGTTTCATGTATGAATTCCACTTTCCTTATTCATGGAATAAATGATTATGTTTTATGAATACATGTTTTATGATCCATCTGGCACACTTATGCGTGAAATGAAATGTTTATGAAGGGTGCACCCTTATAGCCCTCCAATGCATTGGGTAAAGTATAGTATCATGATACATCATGTGCAATGAGTTTTGAATCATGCTAATTCAAGTAAAACAATGGTTTACTCATGCTTCATGGGTATTGAGGATTTACCTATGCTTCAGGTGCATTGGGCCTTGGCTCATGCCAATTCCATGTTTAGTGTTGTTCCTGCATTTAATGTTATGATTATCATGATTTATCATGCCTTTATGTCCTTGTTTCTCTTGCGCTCTATTGATATTGCTATTGTCTAACATGTATTGTACTCCTCCAGTATTATATGTTTATTCCCTTACTTGGATTTATATCTCACCCTTTTCTTATGCATGTCCTCAGGTTATCGCATGCATTGCTATATATGAGGGAATGTAGTGCTCATGTAAAGGATGTTTTCTATAAAGATGTTGTATTTCATGTTTTAAGTTGTTATTTAATGATCATAATCCCCAAATACACTAGACCTCTTGATCTTCCATGTATTATCAAGTGAAAAGTTTATGTAATAAATCAAGTTTATGTTTTTAGTAAAAGTAGGGTTGTCATATTTTTCGAACCAAGTACATAGTATGGCTCGTTTTCCAGTACAGGTTACACCATTTTAGGCCTCACAAACATTATCAAATTTTTAAGTCAAGGTAAAAACTGTGATAGAACCACATCCACTTCTAATATATATACTGTGATGTTTTTTTAGGAATAACCATACAATCTATATTTCTCCAAAATTATATGATGTTATTCTACGATTCAAGTCAATATATTTATTAGTGTTATGTTAAATAATACATTTTTTCAAAATCAAACATCTATTGTGTCTACTAAAATTCATTTTATAACAACTATAATGCTCCAACCCCAAAATCATGGAGTCATTTAATTAATTTTTTACATTAGCATGATAATAATGTAACAAATCATGGGGGACGATTTGATTTAATAGTCTTTTAATTTCGAATTACCTACATGATATCCACGATACATTGGGAAATACAAAAAAATGACACAAAATTATAAAATAAACGTTGTCCTAGAAAGATTATTCCCATATTTTTTCTTTATAATTTTGGGAAGGGAATCATAATAATGTTGAGAAAAAATGCTCAGTAAGGTTATATAAAAAAGAAATAATAATGAATAAATGTAAATAAATCAACATTATATGGTAAATAAATAATAAGTCAATCCATTCAAATTACTCAATAAGGAAAATTCAGTATATAAAGGTAAGAAACTGGAACACATACCATTTAATCAATAACTGAAAATTATATTTATACATAAATATGCTAAAAAAAATTTCTTTGATGAATAATAATTGAAATTTCTAGGAATTAAATACATTATTATTTGATATAATTTCTTAGGTACATGATGAACTATACTGTCATGATCCATCATTCAGATAGTTTAAAACTACTGGTAGAAACCGATTTAATCTTTCAAACATAATCATCTCATGGGAAGCTATCAACATATCAAAGATCTATATAAAGAACTAGCCCTACACATACTATATTGACTAAAGCATTCCTCATATAAATAATCAATATAATAAATAAAAAATATGGACTATAAGATATTTTTATTCAATAAAATATACATATTTTATAATAGTTTTGATGATAAACAAATTACTGTCATAGTAAACACATTTTGTAAAGTAATACCTTTTTTAGTTAATAAATATATGATTTTTATAAAAACATTATATTGAAGGAAATTTAAAAGGAATAATGATTTAAATAAATTTATTTATTCATGATAATTTTATCATTAACAAAATGAAGTCATATAGAAATTATAATTATTAAGAAACTTCTTGAGTAGAATAAATTTTAAAAATTCCAAAGTATCCCAAAACACATTGAAAAATTTAATGAATATTCCACATTATGGTATGAAATTAAATGAAACCTATAATATCATGATAGTAAATAGATTAATGGAATTATGTTTCAAAGGGATGTATTTACACCATAAAAAAGTGAATTCATGACTAACAACATAGAAGTCTCAATGGAACGTAAATTGAGAATACATCTCTTACAACAAACATCACATTGTTGTGTGGTATATATACTATAATATATTTTTTAAAAATATGTTAATAACTTATAAAATAACCATAATAATATTTAAAATATCTTATATTAACTTCTTAAAATCTCTTGTTACCAATTTCTTAAAAATGTATCATTATTTTTTTTTATTTTGGGTTTTAGTTTCCCAGTTTTGTCATGTTTGTTTATAATTTTTTTGTTATTATTATTAAATATTTCATGGTTTAAACAAATCCAAAATTTAAACCATTAGTTAATTATCATATATATTTAGTTTTTATATATTAACAACTATCTATAATGATCATATATAATAATTTAAATTCATTGTTCAATGAGATGGAATATTGTACCTATTCATGCATACTAAAATCATTACAATGTAATATTAAAATAAGGAAATTTAAATGACATATATTTATATTATAATTACATTATCATATATATTTCATATATATTTATGTATTTTTATTAAAATTATTGGTAACATGTTCCTTGTATAGTGTGAATGAATCACATTACATTGAGGAGGCAATAGTCTACACTTCCACAAATGAAATTATAATGTTTTAAAAAAGGAATTTATATAAATCTGTTTAAAAAATAATTAAATAATAATAATTTAATTATAAATTTCATAAATATTATATATAAATATATTTTTGATCTTAATTTCCAACATGTTTAGAGGTAATTGAAAAAATGAACAATAATTGTTTTGTGAGGCGGTAGTTCATCATACACTTAAATAGTATGTTCATTACCAATAAGTTTGAGGTGGGTGTATGTTTAGGTAAAAACCATACGTTAAAAAAATGTACTTATATTTTTTATACTTTTTTTTCCTATGATAATGGAATAATTATATTTTAGTAGCGTATAATAGAAATTAAACAAAATAGAATTAGATAATACTTTACCTTTTTATTGGGTAACTACATTGGTTTTGTATAAAAATGATTACGTGGTTAGATTTCCTCCCATGGGGTGGATACTAGGATGATGTTATATATCATGAAGAGCTATATTTGAAGATTATGGTTGATTTGAAGTGAAATTAGTGGTGTTATCATGTGGGACGAGTTGTTGGATTTTTTATAGTGGAGGAGGAGTGACACTATTGTAATATATTGAAAAAGAAATTCCATACTATTTTTAAAACTGATGTTGCTCCAATAAGGGAAAAACATTACATCCAAGGGATTCTAGGGTATAAATAATTCCCACAGATGACTTTTTTACATTTTACTCTTTCTTTCTAGAACTTAATAATTTTAGTCCCTTATTTAGCTTAACATTACATTAATAATATAAATAAATTAAATTAATTTCAGTAATGTTTTTTTCCAAAAATATGTTGACCAAATTAGAAATTATAATTTATTTTGTTTTCAAATAATCAATACCTCTTTAAAAATTCCATGAATATAAGTAAGAGAAATTAATTTAAATGTAATCGCTTATAAAATATGGTAATACTTGGTTTTTAATGTTAAAACATCCAGAAGATTTCTTTTCTTTTGAAATCAATTTCAATGGGAAATTGATTCCAATGAAATAAATTAGAGTTGTTGATTAAAATATTATATTATTAAATTTCATTATAAATATAAAAAAATAACTAATAGTTATAAATAAGTTATATTAAAATGAAGTATTAAACTAACATTCAACATTTTTCACAATTCATTAAAATATAAACATTCAATGAAAAATTAAAAAATTCACCCTTAGATAAATTTTATATTTTTATCCGATTATATAACTTATTTTTACATATAAAAGAGTTTCACAAATTATTATTAAAAAATGGTCTTAACTGAAAGGTGGTAAAATAAAATTTATTATAATATAGTATTTTATATGTAATATTGGGTTTGTTATAATATTATGACTATATAAAATATATTATATGTGTGTGAAAATATTTTGTTAGAAATATATTATATAACATTACTATATAATCTCTCTAAATGTGATAGAATTTAATTTACTATGCAATATGTAACTAAGTATTATTTTTCTTAAATATTATCTAAAATGAATGTATGGTAATGTATTAGATTGAAACAAATATTACGAGTAAATATGAATAATATTTAATTATATAATCTTATTAATCACTATTCAAAATGTTCGGTATAATTAATTATCAATATATATAATTTTGTTAGAGTTGGAAAGTGTTTAAATAAAATCATTAAATAACCCAACACAAATGGGAATAGAAACACAATTATATATAGCGTAAATTATTCAATTGTGTTCAGTTTGTAGTCTAGGGTTATAGATCATAAATAATAATATTCAATACATGGAAAATAGATTACAAAAATAAATAACTTGGGAACCAATATTCTAAAATTTTATATAGAAATTGTTTTCTCTATTCATTTTAACTTATCATCAATTATATAGATTATATAATATAGTATCACTATTTTACTGACAAATATGAAAATTTATAAATTCAAAAAACATAAAAACATAGAAATGTGACAATAGAACACTGTCTTTAAATGTATTTGAGAGAAAAAAATCAATGGAGTAATAATATCTCAATATATAAGGGAAAAATAATTAATCATTCCCTGATAAAATATTAACATTATTAGATATTGTAGTTTTCCAAAATATGGAGTTTGAGTACATTTTTGTAAAAGGACTTGGGCTACCAATATCTATATGTGAATAAACATTTCATGATTCCAAATCATTGAGTTTAGATAGAGTGAGTCCAGATCATAGATTATGAATCACAATGTAGTCATTAAATTTTAATGGATATTACTGGTAGGATAACCAGAACCAAATAAGATTGTACAATATGATTTACTTTTTGAAACACAACATGAGTGTGATGTCAAAATAAATTTCTATTAAAAAGGATATATTTTATTAATTGGGAGTTGCATCAAGAATGAAAAATTTTAGATGATAAAAGTGTGTAATATGTTATTTCATGTGGTATCCCTATAGATTTTATAAAGGTTGAATTATCAAATAATTCACAATTTATTAGAGGGAAATATATGAGGTTTTTAATTCTATGGGTAACTAGAGGTGCTCATGACCAATGATGGGATTCTTGTGAACAATAAATGGCAATGGATCCTATGGAACTAGTTGAATCCCACTATAAATATATTGGTTGTGGACACCTTTAACTTTGAATTGTAATAATAAAATTCCACTTAAATTAATATAAATTAAATACATATTGGGATTATGTATAGTAGGTTTAAATCAAAAACCAGATAATCGATTATTTCCAATTCAAAATGTTTTGTGTAGTTATTCCTCGGTATTTTATTTCCATGTATAATATTTTATATATAACACGATACTATGAATCTTTGGATTGGATTATAGGGTTTAATTTTCATTCTTTGGGGATTTACATTGAATTCAAAGGCCCGTCATTTTTTATATGTTCTATACATTGTTATATAGTAAAATTTTTGGTGGGATTCATTCAAATAAATTGTTCCATATATATAAAGTGGTTTTGGATTTTTTGGTTCAGTATGTCCTAGTTCACTTCAAAACATACTCTTCATATTTTTTATTTGTTAATATGAATTTTTATTCAGTAAGATCTATCTATTTCAAATGTAATGGAATTAAATTATAGAATTTTTTAGATAATAAAATTGATTTGATAGACATCTAAATCATTAGTTTTTGGATATGGAAATATGTATTCTCTCATCACATTGATCATCCATTGAAAGGAATAAAATGGGAACGAATTAAAAACTAAAAATGGGAATGAATTGACCAAAAGTGTAATTTTCTGGAAGATATTTCATTTCCATGTAGTGTTCTATAATGTATCTGATAAATAAAAGGAATATTGGTGATGATCAATGATCATTATGATATGTTTGAGAGTATAGAAAAAAATAAATGATTTTTATGATATATATGTTATTGTGTAGGATAATTATATATGTAAAAGCATGTACAAATTTTATAGAAAACATCATCAATATCAATATTTAATTTCAATTAGTATGAGCGATTCTCTATAGTCCAATGTTATCTTTTATGTTGTTCCAAATAATTATGTAATATTGGTATTTCATAGTGGTTGTAATAAGAAACTATTCTCGATGGACAAATAATTTTTTTTGAATATATTCATCAGCTAATTACGATAAAATTGTTTAGGTGGAGGGAATTCCACACATGTTTCATGACCATACTCATTATGAAATAGAAGATAAGTAATGTTACATGAAAAGTATGGATGAAGTATGAGGAGATAAGAGTTTGAATTCAATATTTGTTGTTATTTCCCATAAATATATATTAACATTTCATAATGAAATTTCATCTAAAAAAGGATTATGGATATCATAATTTGGCCTCCAGAAGGAGAGAATCCATAAATTCCACAAAAACTGATTCATATGATCATGGAAATTTACTTATCTTTATTAATATTCCATTAGAATCATGAGTGATAAATACTAGTTATTCTATCCATTTCAAGATTTAGAGGGGATACATGGTTAATTCGGTCACCATAAGAATCAAAAAGGTCTATTTTTATAATAATGATACTCTTGAGATCATATATAAGTGTGGTGGTAATTTTCAAGAATCAATCAAAAGATTACAATAGATGAAGCTTGTTCAAAATAAAACATGGATATAGAATAATCTAATCATTATATGGTAGCTAGATTAATCATGTTTATCAAAAATCATTGATGATGGATTTTTTAATTTCATTGAAGGATCCATGGTGGGATTTGGAGGCGTAAATAATAAATCATTATATATAATGGGGTGGTCATGTGGAATATCAATTTCTAGATAAATAACTTTAGGAAATTGAGTATTATAAGATTTATGACTTAATAAATTGAGTGAGAAGAACTTTTGACCCATATTTTATAAAGATATACTAAATCTCGTTCACGTGTATTTCAAGAAATGTGAGTATTTTATCCTAATGAATGTGAGAGATGTTTCATTTATCAAAAATTTATTGATACATAAGTATTTGTCGTTAATGTACATATATATCAATGATTGGAGTAATTATCTAGTCTAATATAAAAATTATTCAGTTTACATGGTTACATTAATAGAGGATTTTATGATACACATATGTTTACACTTATTTCATAATAAATATGAAATATTGGATTTGTTCTTTTAATTGAAATACAGGATGGAAAAATTAGTTGAAAAGAAAAACAAAGTGATTAGGTTCTTGAGGTTGTGAGGAATATAGTAATAGGTAATTACAATTATATTCTTGAGAAAATGTATTCAAGTATGATAAAAGAATTCCCACAAAACTGAAATAACATGGTTCATAGGAGAGGATGAATTGAACACCGGCAGAGAGTGCTCGAAGAATGATATCACACATCAGAAATTGTAATGAATCCAATTTTGACATTTATACACTTTGGATATTTCTATAAATATATATAATATACTCTTCAATTATTTATTAATATTATGATTATCCCTTGTCCCAAGAATTGAATATTAAAAATGGATTTATAATAAATTTATCATGCACTAATTTTCAGAATAAATGTTTTTCATAATAACTGTTTAGTCAAATGGGAATATTGATTCCATGGAAAAATCTGGAATGACATAATTATCCTAAGAACAACATATATTTGATACATAACATGTTTTAGAAAAATTATTCTCATGAGTGGATTAATTTTAACAAAATTAAGCATTAATTTTTTTAAATTGAATCATTACCTCGATTTAACCACTATATGCCACCCTTTAGTTGAAATCTATATGGATACCCACATAACCACAAAATATTCATAGGATTTGGATACATCACAATGTGTAAGTACCATAGATGATCAAATGTTTATGTTATAAAGTATCAATGTCATTTTACAATGATTCATTATGGAATTAATGATTCACAAATTGGATTATTCAATGTGTCCACTATAATGAAAGTTCTTCATTAACATCAAATACATTCTTAATATATAAATTTTTTATTTATGTATTTTCAACGAGTCATTTTTTATTTGAGAAATGATTGTATAATACGTTTTTTCTGGTTAAATTCTAATTTTCTTTTAAAATATGTGAATTTATTAAATAAAATTGAATCATTTTAATTTCATAATTTACCCATATTTTCAATTCACATTCTATCTTTAAAAGGCCAATGATAATATCAGTTTATTTTTCCATGTCATTCCCCCTCTATTATCTTGGAAATTGTAATCATCCTAGGGTAGGATGATTATATAAAATATTATATAATCCAATACATGATTGAATTCAGATTCATATTTTTGAGTGAGGTCCAAAATAGGGATCGATATTTCTAGAATACATAATGATCAGTGATGACCGATAGTTTGTTTTAGAATGAATTATTGAGGTACATCCACAGAATAATGATGAATGTGTAACATAACATGCACCAAATGATGGAAATTATAATTTCCAACCATGATAGGTTGGAGATCAATAATTAAATATGGTTTTATTGTGTTTAGGACTTAGTTTTGAATTTTGATACGAGATTATACAACATGTACACATAGAAAAATCCTGTGAGCATTTCCCATGATTTAATTACTTATATATATCTTCTATTAAGTCTATTATTTGGTCCAAAAATTATTCCATAATGGTATAAATTTCCAATATAACTTGAATGTGGACTTTATTTTTCCTATAAATAAATAATTAAATGTTAAGAGAGTGTTAATTTTCATCTTGAAATACTTGGTTATTTCTCGTTCTCAAGTGTTCTCATTACAGAAAAGTTAGGGGAGTTCTCCCTAGATATTTATCTCTTCCAGGGCATGGGTACCCCTGTTATATATAATGGTAGAGTTAGTACTCCCCCACAACAGTAGGGTTTAGAACCTCAATATTTGGATTTGGTATACCCCGATTACTAGAAATTGGTTGTGAGATGTTCTTCCATTAAATATAGTACACCCTTAATTGAGGCATATTACTGTAAGGTGCAGGACCCCTTATATATTTCAGAATTGTTTTATAGGGATTCTTGAATGAAGAAAATTTTCTTTTGTATATTAATGAAAAGGATTATAATTTTTATTTGGATTTTAAAAATATAATTTTTCTTTCTCTATAGTGGAATCGTCTTTATGATCATAAATGTGTTAGATTTCCCTATCCTATTATATTATTGGTAGAGTGGCATATCATTTTATTATTTTATTTTTTATTTTTCTTGGTAATCCCACTAGGTCCTTATGTACTCAATAAAATAAGGGAATAAAATTCACCTGAAAAGTCTTATACAGACAGAATAGACTAGTCAGGATCAGTGTGACCACTAGTGGATTTATGAGTTAGTTTTATACCTTATTATATTTTCCCATGTAAAATACTGATTTTTCTCAAGTTATAAAGAATTTAATGTTTTAAAAAACAAAAAAAAAATAACACCTAGAAGAACATATATATTTTAAAGGATCAATACTCAATAAGAGTTGATAATTCATTGTAAAATTTGATATCAAACATCTAAAAAAAAATACATTTTGGTTCATAGTATGTTGTGTAGATCCATATATTATATAGAACTATATTACTCTTATAGTGAATGATATATATTCCTAGATAATATGATATAATATTTTTTGAAATAGTGGAATGTACCCACAGAAAAATGTTTCAACCCATCCTTTTTTGTGATCCTTCAAAATTCACATTCTTTAACAGTAGCTTGGAAGCCATTATATGAAATTTCACCATCATAAGTATGTTCTTTAGAAATATATTCATCTAAATCAAGTTAGTATTATAACTATTTTTCTTTTAGATTCTTCATCATGTACCATATGGTCGATATTTCCATGTCTTATATATTATTTCAATTTCCCTATCTTTTATGAACCTATATTCACATCGTAAAAAATGGGAAATCTTATACTTATTGGTTGGCACCACATTTATTCAACAATAACAACACAATGAACCTAATCCACACTAAATACTAAAATATTCTACAAAAATAAATGAACGAGAATTAACATAAAAAATAATGTCCCAAATTCAATATGAAATGTCCCACTCATGTATTTATTTAGTTGAAAATCTATCAAAGGATTTTAAAAGATATAAACTAAAAAGAATCACAAGAACATTAGTAAAATATAAAAACCTATAATAAACCTTTATTAGTGAAATTTAATATATAATATTGTTACTTATATCACGATTTTTGTTATGTTCGCAATACAGTTCTCTACAAAGACTTTGTAAATAACATGAAGCTTCTATCCAGTTCTTCTTCATAATAACTCAATTTTATAGAAATGTTATGTCTACATTTCTTTCAAATGGTTCATTTTTTACTTGATTATCCTCTATTTGAAAACATTTTATCTAAAGAAATCATTTCTCTATATAAATTTTTATTTTTTTTAATGAAAATGAAGATGTTCTTTTGATTGTAGAATCAATATTTTTATCCATTTAGATAAATCAATTTAGAAATAACAGTTGATAACAAATTATAAAATTCCTTACACTAAAATAACCTGGATTGAATAAATAATTTCATAGAAAAAATTATAATTTTTCTTAATTAGAGGAAGATAATGAATGAATGATGTATTATATCTTAATCCACAATCTGAATTCCATATTAATACTATCGAGCAATCAAATTGTCTTCTCTTATGTATGATCACTTAACTTCGATAAAGGTATATTTCATCATTTATAATGATAGAGAGTTTTATTTTATATAAAATAGTCTATTTGGATATTTCATGAAGAAACCTAAACATTAAAAAAGAAATAAAATACAAATAAAAATAAACACCAATCATTTATCTTGTTATCATCTATCATTCTCAATTATTCAAAAACTCAAAAATATCATAGTCTTTATAATCCCAAACTTTAGATTCATTTTTCAATAATGGAATATATATCACTGAAACTCTACAACCCTTGCTATGAATAAATATCCAATGAGACTAAGACAATATTGGAGAAATTGGTGTTAGAAACAAGAATCACATAATTATAATGCCTTTTTTTCCAGAATGTTTTAATTAACAATCATTCTAAACATCATCTTAGACTATAAATATATATTCAATATAAAAAATGTCTTCAAACTCTATTGAAAATTTCCCTACATAGATGTCAAAAAATCTATTAGAACAGTTCACATATACTAACATCACCACATTCCCTTTTAAATATAAAACCACCCTAAATTTATTCTCTCCCTAAAAATGGTGATCCATGTATCTATGGAAGTAATGATGTCATATTTACTTAATTTTACATTGATATATAATGATAAAAATAATTTAGATAAAGTGGTATCATATCATATCTTTGAAGAGACTGTTGTTAAACATTAATAACCTAACTCGACATAAGAATCATTTCCTAAATTGTTGGATTAGTTAATAAATAAATTACATTAAACTTTGTAGGTATAGTATCATGAATTATTTAATTTAATTCCACATGTTCATTATAAATTGGATTCTAATATCCATGTGATATTCCATAATTTTTATATGATTATTTGATAAATTTATTGCACTCTAATTAGAAAATCAATGAAGATTTGGTAACATCACTTCAACGTTAATGTCTTAAAACAATTTCCTTATCTGTATTAACATATTCATGGAATGAGTTATACATAATATATTGAAACTAAGATGTTTTTAATGTCACTAAACTATTTTTCTTTGTGTTCTAATACAAATACCTTTCAATCAGAAAGAAAATACACCATACATGAATCATCTGTTGGAGACCCCACATGCCCGATTTCCATCAGTATAACCTTAAAACTATTTTTTATCCGTCTAATTTTAGCCATATAAAAAATATTCCCTTCATAAATATAATAATAATTTTTTATATCCATAATAGGGGACCATTTTTGTGAACATTATTACAAAGAAACATGTATAACAACATATATAAAGTCTTAACTTGATGTTCTGTGGTATAAAAAACTTCCAATTAATGTCCTATATTCTATTAGATCAATATTCTTATCTATTTAATAGTTTGAAAAAATTATTACATTAATATTCATTCATAATCTGGTTACTAATCTTCCATGATGATTATTTTAAGGTGTTCTTAATAATACTTTGAATGAGAAGGGAATATTTACCTTTTATTTTGAGTGATTTATAAAAAATTAATGTATTCCATATTTAGTAAAATAGAATATCTAAATAACCACTTCATCTGCTCAAAAAATTCACCTATTTCATTATCATTTTTGGTAAAAAAGGTATAGTATATATAATCAATAGTAAGAAGAGCTATATCTTTCTCAATTTTGATATGAGTATTCATGTTTATTCTTCTTTATCCGAAAATCATCCTCATTAAGACTGTTTTCTATATAGAATACTTATAACTCAATGATTATTTCATCCCACATAAATCCATTTTTATATTGAGAAAATAGTGTTAATCTAAACATATATAAAATGCACATGTTTTTTCAATAAATAAATCCTCTTCAAGTTCTGAATTGATAAAATAAGACATAAAAACCATTTGGAATATCAAATATCTATTTTTTGAAAACATAAAAATTAGTATAGTTTCATGTCATTTATTATTATTAATGGTATCATAAAATTAAATTAATTTAAAATGTGAGTAGACATTGAAAATCATTCTTCCCTTATTTGGGACTACTTCACCTTATATATTTTACATGTTCTGGAAAACCCGTAATATTTTTATCTTACTTTTATCTTCAGATTAGGGTAATAAATCCAATGTCAAATTTTTTATCAATATGATACTATTAATTATTCCCATAATTTATCAACTATTTATTATCCAAATTTTATTCAACAAATCAAGAATAAACGTATTAAACAAAAAAAGGAATGTGAAATTATCCTCAAAATTATTCTTGATTGAAAATGATTTACTTAATATCCAGTGATATATTGGCCTTACACAATCATTATTATCCATAAAGGATATAAATTAAATTTTCAATCATCGCATAAAATAGATGATTTAGAATATTTTTATAAAATATTTTACATGTCATCACTTCTTCTATAATCATTTTCACCATTTTTGTTGAAACAACTTAATTTTAATTACTACTATACATACAGATAGATTTGAAAACAATATATATGAAGGATTAATAAATTAAAAATAGTTAAGATCAATAAAAATTTTATTTTCCTTGTCAAAACGCATGTGTCCTCCAACAATAAGTATCTAGAAAAAGGCAATACCACCAACACCACTTTGACCGTGAGACCAAATATTTTCAATACTATAATTTATTAAGATGGAGCTACCAAACACCATAAAATATTTTAAATTTTTTTATCATTATAATAAATCTAAAATAAAATAATATTAGATATTTGACTATAGAAACATATATTATTAATGTTATTTACTACTCTAATTTCTCATATCTTTTGGTATTGGGAAGTATCATTTTCAATTAATATGGTTGTGGTTATCTAAACGAAACTTAAATTCAGTCATATAAAATAAATTATGTATATTTTTAGTGTATGGTGGACTATGTTTATGAATAATACCATGTTTCTCAAGATGATATTTAAATATCCAGTTTTTTATTAGACACCATTATATTTTTAGATAGTCACTCTAGAGTGTCCTAATTCCTTTTTAGAACTTCTCCTAAAAATCATAATTTTTTTGAGAGCCTATGATTTATGTTTCACTAAAATAATACATGTAGCATGATAGAAATATTCTATTACATAGGTAAAATTTTAATGTTCATTTGTATATTACATTCTCATGGGATTACATATGTCATAATGAAAAGGCTCTAAGGGATGACTTTTATCTATCACAACCATATTCTATAATGAATTGAAGATCATACATTTCCATAATATTTATCATCACCAATATCTTCATAAGTAAATTTCATTAATATCACTAATTATTCAACTCATTGTCATCATGTTCATATTCCTTTCATTCACATGTATATGCCTTTTATGACACATCCATTTTTACTTCTTCTGTGATGCTCAGATTAATGGAACCATTAAAATCATCAACTGTAAAATATAATTATTTTGGTTCATTTTATTCTTTTTATAACATTAAAATATTCATTTTTTATATGGTAAATATATAACATACAAAAAACATTTGATTCCATCATCCCATAATAGTGAAATTTTCATCAAGTTAGGTTTTAGTCCATCAATAAATAACAATGTTCTATATTTTAATTTTTATTTTAAAATGATTATATATCCAATAAAGTTGATAAAATGTAAATCAATATTTAACAAACACGTTTCCCATTATATGTAATATTTTACATTTTTTTTCTCAATTTGGACTCTTTGATCATCTATGTAGAATATGTAAAATCTAATAAATATGGTCATCCTCTTTCTGTGGATTTGAGATAATTTTCATAAATAAAGGCCTAAATTACACTTTTTTACTGCTTTATATGTTTTTTATATTTATTATAACAATATTTATTAATCTGGAATCAGTATAAAAAAACCTTTAGCAATTTTTCTGAACTACTCACATCATTAAATGCTTTTTTCTATGGATTAAATCAACTTTTAGTTTCCAAATTAGAATTTTTAACTTTCCTTATTTATATGTGTTTACTCTACAAAAACATTTTCCCCTAATTCCTTCAAAATCCATTAAATAGTTTATGATTGAACTCCCACATTTTTTAATGTATCAAATGTAATATAAATATCTATATAATGAATATTTTCCATTATAACATTAAATATTTATAGAAAAATATATAATTATTCCAAATTATTTTTGACAATAAACATTGTTTCATTATTATAAATTTTTTTTTGAGGAATGTTGAAATCTTCATCTTAAATGTAGATTTGTTTTCACCCATAATAGCATCTGTAGTTATAACAATTTTTTCTTCTATTGTTGATTTTTTTGAAATTAAATATTTCTGGATTTCACTTACTATAGAGACATGGATGGTCTTATTTAGTTGTTTCTATTTCTTAAAAAATTTTACCTTAATTGTAACCTCCTATAATGAATTGTATTATTCATTTGATGTCTTAAACATTAAATATCGTTCATAAACTATAGTAATTAATCTTTTTAATGATGGTATTCCTTGATCATAATTGTTTTGATTTTGTGGAATATGGTTATATTATTTATAAGACACAATTAATATTTAATCTATATTTTTACTGATATTTTTCTCCTAATAAAGTACCATCTTTGTATAATTGGTCTCTTTTAATAGCTTGAAACTTTCATTTAGTGGAGATTCCCAATTCAATACTAATTGATCATAATTTTCAACTTATTTATCCACATAAAATGTATAACATCTTTTCAAAGACATTATTTCAATTATAAATTATGCATAAACAGCATATGAATTTCTACTAATACATCTTCATAGTATCATATTTATTTACTGGTAAAACATGTCTCATTAACTTTAATGATATAAAATATTTCAGAAAATTCTTCATTGGAATTTTCCTCTTCTACTTCACTATAATCATCTCTATCAAATTTCGACAAAAATATTCTCTTTTTATATTTTTTGAACATATTATCTATTCATTTTGAAAATGAATTTTATATTTTCATATTATTAATTATATGTCTTCAAAAATTTCAACCTTATTCACAACATCATTCATATTCCTTTAGTATCGCATAAATTTTAATGAAATGTTTAATAGATCAGTATTTAATGCATTTCAATAGTAACTTTTTTATATATGTATAATTTTTTATAGTAAAATTTCTAGAAAAAAATAAATTGATTCATCAAAATTTTCACTTAAAACTCCTCCAATGTATGATTAAATGAATTTATCATCAAAAACATTTTTATAATTCTTTTATCGAGTGGAATTGAAATAGATTTCACGATTAATGTTTTCTATGTTACTGAAATTTTTTTATACTCTCATTTCATATGATAAGTAAATACTATTTTAATCATTGAGGGGTGGACTTTCAGGATCTATATATTTTTATGATGATAACATTGGTGTAGATTTATTAGGTTCTATTTTTTTGAATCCTTCCCAGAATAATAAAATAATCGAGTTTCTCACCAAAATATATTATGGGGCTTAAAATTTCATTAATCCTTATAAATACCCCGAAGATCCAGAAGATCCCATTTTATGATCATCATACTTCAATTTACGGATCTATAAGTTTATTTCCTCACCTTAATATTTCCTTCATAAGTACTTAAAACCATATATGGTTGAATTATATTGTTCAAATAACATTTTCATGTTGAAATTCACTTTATGAGAAAGTTAAAGAAGATAGAATAGTACTACTAGATCATATATATCAATCTAAATTATTCTATTAGATATATATTAAGGGATCACCATAATTAGTAGTAGTGAACTCATCAGTTGTAAATTCAAGAACATCATAGCCAATGGATAATATAGATGGTTGAATTATATCTATCCCATTATATTAGTGCTTCCTAATAATTACAACATTCCCATTAATATTAATTGAGATAAAAAATTCATAGTCTCTTGTTCATAATAAAACATAAAACATCTTAAATTCCAAAAATAAAAAATTCTTTGATTCCAATTAAAATGACCAATAATTATATGATTGACCGCTAGATAGTCTGAAAATAAATTATATACCATATTAGTTTTTATAACATTAAAAAACCATCTATTATTTTCAAATATATTTAAACCCATTGAGGAAAAAACACAATCACACCCATAGATATATAATAATTTAATGGTAGACTACTCAATAAGAGAATATAATTCTTAGTATGATCTGAATTAAATCCAATATTACATTACCATTTAAAAACAATACAATATATCTTAAATGATCTCGCATATATCCATAAATTTAATTTATCTTTATTCTTTTAAAATTTCATGTGATTCATTAACATATTCTATAATAATTTTTTTAATTTACCATTGAAATTAACCATAACCAATAGGCTTTAATACATCATATCAACTCTACCAAAATCTATCACTCATTCCTATTTTCAATTTATTCATCAAATATTTATTGCAAAAAAAATTTCATGTCTATGTATAGTTCTTCTCAATTTAATTCATGTTTATCTAAAACTAAATCATTTACTAATTTTTCATGTGAAACCAAATCATATGATAATATCTTTATCAGGTGCCTCAATATGGTATTTATCACACTATTACACAATGACTTTTAATTTTATTATATTTACCATATTTATAGTGAATTTTAATGAGGATCTCACATTAATCTTGGTAGACGCCTCAATTTTTTAACAACTATATCATAAATTATATCATAAATATTATATACACATATATTTCTTAAAAAACTAGGTGTGATAATGAAATTGAAGATTAAATTTACCACTCTAAAATTAGCTTTCTCAATTGAGTATTTCATCATTGGAAATACCACAAATCTTCCAAAAATATCATTGTGAAAAAACAATCATAGGAACATTCCACCCATCTCAGTGTCCATTAACATCCATGATTCCAAAAATACTAGCTAGAATCATGATATTTATTGCATTATTATTGTGGAATTAAAATTATATCTCAACATCATCTTCATCATTTTTACTCTTCAAATACATTATAATGATCCTCTTGGTTCTATATATTCCATCTTCACCATGACCACAATTTTAAATAATTATTCATATGGTATTCTTTAATAATGTTCTTCTATGTCTGATTCGCCTCATTTATATGGCCACTAATGATTGAACGGAATTGTATCCACATGCTAATCTTTTTATGATTAACATAAAAATATTATTCAACCGGTGAACAAGAAATATTTAATTTTTTAATAACTCTATCTAGAAAATAATGTATGAAAGTATCTAAATATAAAAATTAATGTTTTATGAATTACTATATTTTAAAAAAATTATATTGAATCATGAATAGATTAGAAAAATATTGATTTTTGGTACATTTAAAAACAAAATATCATCACCAAACATACATATTTTTAAAGAACCCATTTATATTTTTATCAGAGTTCTTTTAGAAAATTACATATATTACCTTCAGTCTAATCACCTATTTATGGTAAATGTATATTTTATAATCCGGTTGAAGGGAGAGTAATGTTTATTCTAGAACATTGTATCAAAATATATTATAAATATGGTTAAAATTTATTAAATGATTTATTTATATAACGTAAAATTCAAAACCAAACCATATTTGTGTTAATCAGAATTGTTAATTATTCAATAAAAACACAACAACCATTTGGTCTCAAAAATTACATCATTTGATTTAGTTTTCATCCAAGGTACATATATCAGTGAATATTTATTACAGATGATATTTATCGTAAACCAATTATTAAATGATTACATTATTAATCTAATTATTGGAAAATGGAATAATTGAACCACAATAACCTTAAACATATAAATAAGTTATTAGTAATTGTTCCAAAATACTTACTAAACATGAAAATTATCATCATTATACAATATGTTATACGAAATATAAATTAAAAGTTCTTACATCCACCCCAATAAACTGTTAAAATGGTTAACACATATTTACATCATCGATTACCCATTTCATGATTAAACAACCCAAAAAAAATGGTTCCTATAAAATAAACAATTTTTATATCTATGGATTCAATATTTAAAAATTTATATAATATTGAAAAAAAATTCATTGAAAAATAATTATTGGGGATAGAGATCATATAAATTTCCATTTAATAGATTATGTTTGAAATTTGATATTTAATGTAATCTATGAGAAATATTTCTTATTTTATGTTTCAAGGAAGATATCTGCTACATAAATATTCTTTTTGTAAAAAAACTCTAGATTTACATAATTTAATTCCATAATTTCTTTGATAAAGTGTTATTTGATATTATTGTTCTTTCTCCAGTAATGTATAATAAAATTGTTTTGTTAAATTGATATCACTTTTATTGTCACCTGCATCAAGTACATTTAAAATCACATTATCATTCAAGTCTTATAACTATATCCTAATCCATATTAACTACATTATGGCATGAGTTACAACAACATATTCTATATATGTGGTATTAATTTCATCACAATCAGTATATTAGTGTTCTAAAATATACACCATTCAACAAATATATAATCTCCACAATTTGTGTATCATCTATCATCAACCCATGTCAATCAATCTCTATTATTATAAAAAAATTAATATTTGTTTGTTATCATATATTGAACCAAAACAAACAATTTCTACACCATATCTGTTAATTATTTTTTCATCAATAATATGGGATTATTTTGGTGAAATTTTATAATTGATTTAGTTTATAAAATCATATAAAAAAAATTTCCTAGAAGTTTTAAAAAATAAAAGACTTCAAATTAACATCCAAAATTAAGAAATATAATGATAATTTCATTGATCATATTATTTTAAAAAAATACCACTGAAATGTGGGTGGAAATGGTCATGGAATATTCAATGAATGATATTTTATAGAGTTTCATAAAATAATTCTACTTAAAAAAGAACACATACATTTTCTTCAGTGACAACAATTAGATAATAAATTATTTAACCTTTATTGTTATAAACAATTCATATAATACCTTAATCCATAGAAAGAAAATTTTACATGCTACATCATTATTTAATGAAAATATGTTTTAATATATATTAAAATTAAGATGATGATAAATATTTTTATCATTATTCATATAAAAGATTAATCAAACATTCTTATTATCACATTCATATTTTTTATACAAGTATCATGCTACAAATACCCTGGTCTTGTTTCTTATTTCAGTACATATGAATCATTCTTCAATTTTAAAATGTTGTTTATATCTTATCTATGTAGGAATAAACATGTACTCTCAAAATAGATATCTAATTTTAACTCTCTATTGAGAAAATAATACATTTCATGAATTTGGAATGTCATACATTTCTATTGTTATATCATAGAATGAATTATTTTTATAGATTCAATACTTTAAAATAAATGAAAAGTCCCATAAAAACCAAACCCTTCATCCAGTGACCATACCTTATAAACTATTGTTTCCTTGTTTTCAATATCATTAACTTTCTTATTCAAATTAATTAAAAAACAAGAATATTTTAAACAAATTTTAATCATTTATATTGTATACTAGATACAATGGGTAATCTTATTCCATCTAATCCATTTCATCATTCATGGAATCATTTCACTCTTGATGGATCGATGATTCTTGAACATTACTTAGAACTACATATCATAACAAAGTGGTATGTGAAACTCTCTCAAAATTTATATCCTTTAAACCAATTTTCCATGATCTCATATTGTATAGTGGATCTGTAATTAATTTCAAAGCCATGGATTAAGAGAAATAAATATTCCTTCCCACTTCAAATTTATAAATCACAATATTCAAGGAGTTTATTTTATAATGAATCGCATATTTTATAATATTTTTCATTATTTTTAACAATAAAAAATTACATTAACTTCCTAAAAATATATATATGGTTGTGAAACCTATAGTGAACCTCTATTTTTTAAAATTATCATTACATCACTTTTTTTAGAATACTTATTACATTACAGAAATAGTTTTCCAATGACAATATTATCTTAGTACCTTTGGAAATATGGAATCATAAACACCAGTACATAAGTGAGATACATTATCTCTCACATGGTTCATCATAATTATCACCCTTCTTTAACACATCAAACTTTAAACAAGCCTTTATAAACTGGATAATGAAAAAAACGAGAGAGATTATTTGGTCAGTGAAGTAAAATTATGGAGATTTTATACAAAAGAAGGAGCATAAGGGCATGAAAATGTGTTCCAAACCTTACAAGATCACACCCTCCATATCGAAGTTCATAACTGTTAAACATGGTATAAGTATTTCGAGTTCATATAACATGAATCAAAATTGAATAAAAAACATCATCCTAAAAATTATAACATAGAAAAATTATTGTGAATTGAGGAATTCACATAAACATTTAATATATTTATTTATAAGTTAGGACCTATAGCTATAACATACCATAAAACATCATTGGGAAAAAACGACTAGCCATGATTCAAAACCATCTATAGCCTCATTCATTTATTTAAAAGAGTTTTGTTTTCACAATCATCCCATATTGGATCAAGGATTCCCATAATCCTACAATGGTTCAGGTTACCTCATATTCCAAAAGTTGATCGGGTTACCAAATATTCCATTGTGGGTCAATCCTTTGATCATTACTATAATCCTTATCTCATGATATATAAGTAATTACCAAATTTATTGGAGGGATATATCTCAAAATGAAATCAAATATAAATATTCTAAAATATAATAAGATCTCATTTAATAACCCTTGAAATGAAATAATAATCATAAAAATGTAATCATATCATACCATATGAAAATGAGACTAATTTCAAAAAAAATCATAAAAGAATAATCTATTAATAGAAATGGATTTCATAATAAAATAACTCATGTAATATAAATTTGTTTCATAAACATATAACTTCCAAATAATAAATGGGTTTCATAAAAATCATGCATTCAAAAAATAAACCATTCTAAAAATGAATATTAATAGAACCCCTAGATTATTTCCCTAGAAAGTCATGAGTAACACCGATGGATGTCATCATAGATGGAAGATTATTTTGAAATATATTTTTAATCAATTTCATGAGGAAAATATCCATTATTCTATGAAAAATAATTTTATAAACATAAAACCATTAAAAATTAGTTTTATTAAAAATAAGCATGAAAAAAATTAAAGAATATTTAAATATATGTTCCATGAAAAAAAATAATAAAATTGTAATCATTTTTTAAATTATTAACCTTGAAAGGAAATTTTAAACTTAAAAATAAATCATGAAAACCAATTGAAACACATTTTGTTGAAAACACATTGAATACTGATAAATATTTAATAGAAAACAATAAAGCAATATTAGTTTCACTTTTCCTTGAAAATGAAATTAAAATTTATTTTTTAATAACATTCATGTAATTTTTTTTAATAAATCGTTTTTGAAATTCATGAAATATTTCAAAAAAATTGAAAATTGATATAAAACTACTTTACTTGTTTTGTAAAATTTTAAAAATATTTCCCATATAATAAATCATAAATTATTAATTTAAATACCAATATATATACATATATAAATTATATAATATATTAACCGTTAGTATATACCCCAAACAAAATAAATCTATAGTGAATATGGAATAAATCACACATAAATAAAATTCGAACAAGAATTCCCCTTAATTTATATATTTTCTCGCATCGTACTAGAGAAAAAATCATATAGAATAAATAACATATTATTATATATATCTAACAAACATTTATTATAGTCGAAAGGCCTAGGAGCAAAAGCTCACTCCTGCCAAAATTTATTAAAAAAGAAAGGGGGGGAAGATGAGGTCAGCAGTACAAGGGAGGATTACAATATCTGGTAAAAATCATGCCACGCACATCAGCCTCCACAAGGTGCGTGAAACAAACCGGAGCATGAAAGGACCATTCTGAAGAAGAGTCCAAAATAGCTTTCTTTGATAGAGCATCAACAACCTGATTCGCCTCCTTGTAAACATGCGTCACATCAATAGATATACCAGCAAGTAGCTATAAGCACTCAATCCAAGAAGGTAGCAGCACCCATGGAACATCCCTTGACCGCCGCCTGAGGAGATCAACAGCCACCGTTGAATCTGATTCCAACCAAAGGAAGTGCCAACCATGCTGGACCGCATACTTGACCGCCTTGATCATCTCCCATAACTCCGCTTCAATGGCATTGCCCTGTCCAATGAAGTGATAAAAACAGCCCTTGACGAAGCCACGATATGTGCGGAAGACACCACCACAGCCCGAAGGCCCAGGTGCGCCAGAAGCCGCCCCATCAACATTCACATTCACCCAAGATGGTATGGGAGGTATCCATCACACTGATTTCAGAACCAGTGGGTTTTTCACCCTACCTGAAACACCAATGTTCCGTAAGATAATAAGGTCCTCGGTGTTGTTGTTCATGCATCCAGTCTGCAGGTTGGACGCACTGCACACTGCCCTATGACTATGCCTCACCCCAGACTGAAATGATGGTTTCACATCCTCAAAACCCAAGGCATTTCATGCCTTCCAGATGAAACCGCAAGCAGCCGCTGCTGCCACCAGAAGAAGGTTGCCGACCTGCGCGCTGCACCGAGCAGCAGCAACCGACGCCAGACAACCCACCAAATTATGTAGCTACACTCCGCAGCCGGTGATGTCTTGAATGTATCTCCAAATCCTACCTGAAAAGTCACAGAACAAGAAAATATGGTCGATCGATTCCTCAGATGCAAGAAAGAAAGGGCAGGCCGAAGCAAGGCTGATTCCAGCCTTCTTGAGCAGAATTTGTACAGGAACCCGGCCTTTCCAAGCTTTCCAGAGCATCAGAAAATCAGCAGGGGGAATGAAATGATTTCGGAAGGCCAAAAGACACCGTGGGATGGTAACCTGCCCATCACACATGGAAAGATAGAGGGCACGAGTGGTGAGGGAACCTGTGATACCCGACTTTCAAATGAGGGTGTCTCTGTCAATAAAATTGTAGCACTAGATGTCAGCCTGAATCTGAGCGGGAAGGAAATTGTAAGTATCCATCGAGGTTCCCTGAAAATCATCAATGGTGATGTGTCTCAGATGAGGTGGGATATCCACGTCTTCTTGAATTGGCTTATTTAGCCAGGGAGTCCTCCATTCATTCAGGAGGTAGTCCCTACAAACAATCCATCTGGCGGAGAGCATACACTTATTGAAGGTTGATTTCAAAGCAGTCCAAACAGAGGAGGAAAGATGGTAAGAGTATCCATTCAGAACCTTAGGGATGAGCCTGGCTGAGATAAACTCCATTGAATTATCATTGTGGGTGAATAAGTTCCATGCAAACTTGCTGATCAAAGCCTCATTGAAAAGACCCAAATCCTTAATGCCTAACCCCCCCATATCAACTGGTTTAATGCATTCCCCTTAAGCCACAACAATCAGCTTCCTTTCATTGATGGAACCAGTCCATATAAAATTCCTGATGAGCCTTTGAAGGTCTTTGAGCAAAGCCTTTGTCCATTTGTAGATAGAGAATCCATACACAAACAAAGAGGTATTCACTGAATTAACGAGGCAAATTATTCTAGCCTGAGACATGGCTTTTCCTTTCCAAGATGCCATTTGCGCAATTATACGAGAGGATATGGACTGAAGATGGCATCTCTTCACTCTGCCCCAAAAGAGGGGAACTCCAAGATAATTAAAGAGCAGCGAGCCCTTCTTCACCCCCAGCAGCCTAGTAACCTTGTTTTTCTTCCTGGCTGTCACTCCCTCTCCAAAGACCACAAAATATTTCTGCCAACTAATAGCCTGCCCAGCCACATCCTCGTAGTGCCTGAAAATGGCCTTTATTGATGATGCAGTCCGTGAGTTTGCCTGACCAAAAAGGAGAATATCATCATCGTAGAGAAGGTGGGAAGGAGCGAAGAGGTCCCTACCGGCTTTAATCTTACTATAAAGACCAGCCTGCACAAGGCTATTCAGACAAAGGCTTAAGTAATCCTCAGCAATGGAAAACAGAATCCCAGATAGGGGGTCTCCTTGCCGAAAGCCTCTGGAGCACTGGAAGAAGCCTCTGGGGGAGCCGTTGACCAAGATAGAAAGCCTAGCACTCTGATGTATGGCAAAGACCAAGCTGATGAATTTAGATGAGAAGCCGTGCATACTAAGGATAGACAGCAGAAAACTCCATTTCATGGTATCAAAGGATTTAGAGATGTCAATCTTCACTGCAATATTCCCGTTTTTCACCTTCCTTTTCATGACATTGATGCATTCTGAGGCAGTGAGAATGCAGGTTTGGATGCTCCTACATGGGACGAAACCAAACTGATTAGGGGTGATGAATCCTTTTACCACATTACCCAATCTCGTGGCAATGATTTTACTGATAATCATGGGTATAGTGTTCCTTATTTCAACTGGCCTGAAGCCCTTAATATCAACAGCATTGTACTTCATGGGAATAAGGGCAATAAAGTTGGAATTAGCACCATAGGGCATAAAAGCAGTGAGGAAGAAGTCTCTCACTGCATTGGTGACCTAATCATGAATAATTTCCCAATTGAACATAAAAAACTTGTTGGTGAACCCATCAGGTCCAGCTATACTGTCAATATTAAGAGAAAAAAGAGCCAACATGACTACCTTTCCCCCAGGTGGGTCAAACAAAGAGGCTTTGATACTGTCATCAATGGACGGGGTGATGTTGTTGAAAATCATGTGTGTTCTATTAGCCCCATTATCAGAGTAGAGATCAGAAAAATAGCCAATTACCGCATCACAAATCTCATTCTCAGCGGTAAGCAGCGTCCCATCAATCTTAAGGGCAGTGACTCCCCTCCTGATCTTCCTTTCTTTATGAAGACGGTGAAAAAAACAAGAGTTCCTATCCCCATCTTTTAACCATTTTACATTATAAAAAGACCTGGCCAGATTTTCATTGGTGTTCAGCAACCCATCAAGCTTTGATAAGGCCTGAATCTCATCAGTCAAGGGCATGGAGTTCAGATGATTAATATTCCGGCAGACCAAAAGGTGATTTTCAGCATCCTTGATGTCCTCATCCAGAATAGATAATGAGTGCTTGATCCATTCCTTCAATTTCATATTAACATTTTTCAGCTTTGAGGAAACAATTTGGAAAGCAGACCCCATGGCCGTAGAATTCTAGGCGGCGATCACAGCCTCCCGACACCCTGGGATGACCAGCCAAGCATTGTTGAACTTGAAGGGAATAGGGGCCAGACGACCTCCATTATGGGAGATGTCAACCACTAGAGGGTTGTGGTCAGAGTGCATTCTTGGGAGCACAAAACCTGAGGTTGAGAAGCTGTCATTCCTGTCATCAATCTGGAATAAACACCTATCAAGCCTGCTTGCTTGCCTACCATTCGAGGTGTACCTGCCCCAAGTGAAGTCTGCACCAACCATTGTAACCTCAACCAGATTACAACGATCAATGCAGCTGGAGAAGTCACTAGTAGCAGTCTGGTTGAAGCTGGCACCAGTTTTTTCCTCAGGCCTAATAACCGTATTGAAGTCACCCAAAAGAATCTAGTTGTGAGGTGCTTGAGTGGAGAAAAACGTCAGCTCATTCCATAGCTCCCTCCTTCTCACGTAGGAGTTTTAAGCATAAATGCAAGAGACACAAAAGGTAGCACTCTGTATTCTAGCAACAACAGAGACCATTTGTCCAGCCTTGGAGTGAGAAAATATATTGACAGATTCATGCTTTAGAACCCATAGGCTCTCTGCATTGTCTTCATTTTGGTCGTGATCAACAAACTAGTAACCAAGAGAGCTCCACTTGAATGCCTTCCAGCTAGCAAAGTTCATTCTTGGTTCAGCTAGACCAATAATGAGGGGCTTGTTGGTCAGTATAATATGTCTAAGGTCCTTGACCGTGGGAGCATTCCCAAGCCCCTGACAGTTCCAGAATAATATCTTCATTTATTGAGGGCTGTCATGGCCCTTGTTTGGGCCCCCTCTGCACGTGAGGTGTCTTTCTTATCCCTGATCATCTTCCCCTTGTTAGTGGGGGTATGAACCCTTTTAGCTGGTCCTTCTGGCATAGATTCCGTTGGCTCATCGTCACCGGACTGTCCGTTCCCAGCATCATCCGACCACAGCACCCCAGATAAAGGGGTAAATTTATTGGAGGAAAGGGGGATGCCCCCACCCGAAGTCCCCTCCGGTTTCAAACATGCAGCTCTGCTAGGTGGGATATGAGTGAAAAGAGTCAGATCCCCTACATGCTCCTGGCCATGTGCCAACTCTGAAGAGACGCCCTGGGAAGGGGTCACAGCCGGCTCATTCATAAACGTGATACCCAAGGACTGTGAAATCAAAGCCTCATCAAAAATGGGCGGTTGAAGAGGAGCCAAATCACACAGAGAAGCAGCAGGATCCTCCACGAGAACCAGGGTCTTCAAAGGAACCATTGGAGATTCTGGCTGAGAAACACCGGTAGCATTCTGTGATGCGGCATTATGAAAAACAGGAGGTTGGGCAGCCAACACCTCGGTAGATGAAGCAGACATCATCGCGTTCAGAGTAGGCTGGGCATCAGTCTGTGAACCGGGAAATGGATGCTGATCCACATGTCGAGTGATGTCCAAATCCCCAGACACCTCCAGTGGATCCTCAACATCAACCTGTGAGAGGAGGTCAAAAAAGTCATTCTCAATGTCCACAATTCCAGCAAGAAATAAGATGTCAGGATGAAGTGGCACAAAATCATCATCCGCATGTCTCTAATTGGAGATGGGTTCCTGTGCACGCCTCTTCTCAGCAGCCTTCTTACATGTACCCTCATCATGGCCCTTCCCCAGACAGAAAGTGCAAGTGCTCGCCCTCCTGCACTCCTCAGGAAGATGGCCAAAGAAGTTGCAGCCCTTACAAAACTTCGGCTTCCTTTCATAGAAAATAGCCAAAGAGAAGCTATCATCCCTGGTGTTCAGAATGACTTCCTCAACCAGTGCCTTCCATGTCAACCTCAACCAGTACACGGGAAAAATTCCCAAATCATGGGTTGTCAGTTTGCCGATCCATGCGAATTGGATTACCCACAGCCGATGCAATATCCCAGAGAATTCGGGGATGCCAGTATAACCAGCTGAGCTTGTAGATGCGGATCCACACCTGCACATGTGTGTTGGTAACATTAAAGGGATCAAAATTCCGATCCCATTCCTGAATGCGTAGGATCCCAGTCTTGAGGGAGATAGAACCAAAACTCCACGCCTTTCTTTTGCACTCATCATTTGGAAACACAACATGAAAGAAGCATCGCCCCATAGCAGTCATTTTCCAATCCTCAAAGCCCCAAGTAGTGGAAATTTTCCGAATCAGCTCATCAAACCGCAACATTCGTTCACCTTTCGGGGTGATGATGTGCGCAATGATTGAGAATTTACAAAGGCTTACTCTTTCTTCAATCGCCTCCTGATTGGCGGAGACATGGGCAACCCAACCCTTCTTGATCACCCTACCAGGAGAGGGGGAGACGAAGTCCGTGAAATTTGGATTCGCAGCAGAATTGACAACAACCACAAAGTATTTCTTCGAGCCTGAGGGCTCCGCCACAGCATGCAGGGCACAACGAGAGAAAAGATCCTTGTGCCCTATGCAATCTAGAGAATTCGCCATATCCAGAACCTTAGCCGAGGGGTCCTCAAGAGATTCCCGAGAAAGACGCCCAGTATCACCCCGAACTCTCCCCTGAGTCGCCATCATCTTTAGATATGTGTTATCACAAACATTTATTATATATAATACCAAAAATGGTTCAATTATGACTTTATATTACCTTTTTATTAACAATTATTACTTAATATTTCTCTTTGGTTAATATCCTCTTTGTTCATCATACATGTTTTGACTTATTCTTCTTGATATTATTAAAAAAATATTCATTTACATATATCATGAATTTAAAAATTTAACTTAATATTTTATATATTAAATATATAATTATTTATAATAATCTATAAAATATAGAAATATGAAATGGGATAGACCATTCATAGAGAGGATACGTCGTACATACAGTCAAACATTGTTTCAATTTTATTCTGATACTAATAGAAAGAATGTAAATGACATATATGTATATATATCCAAATTTTGTTGAATTATTATATCATATATATTATATTTTCACTAATCTAATTATTAATAAATTCGATGTAAAATGTGAAAAGACCACATCACTTTGGGGACGTGGTAGTCCAGAGTTCCCCAAATAAAATTATTATATTTACCCAATATGGAAATAATGAGGTCAGGTGTTATATAATAATTAATGATCATATATATATATATATAATAGAAATATAGTGCTTCTATTATAATTTACAATCGTGAGAGGTTATGAAGGAAAAAAGAACAGCATCATTCTGCGAGGTTGTTGTTCTCTATACACAAGAATGATAACCCATTCAGTGGATGTGTGTGTGAGTGTATGTATAACAATTAGATGAAAAATATCCCATTTTATTAAGGAAACTTATATTATTATATAATCATGGAATATGAATATTTTATTTGTTAGATAATGGTGATTAAAAAATGAGATTGAGGAGGGATGTTACCTCTTTTCTGGGTACCTCATTTTGGTATAAAACAATGCGAAACATGAATGAATTTCAATAAAAATGGTGGATTATAAGATTAGTTAAGTGATATTGGGAGAATATTTTAAAAAATTATGTGCCATAAAAAGAGATATAGTGTTTTGAATAAGGGGGAGGGTTGAGTTCATTTTTATATTATAGGAGTAGTGGCATTCTATAAATTGTTTGAAAACAAATTCCACTAACATTGTTATCATTATAGTTGATATGATAATGATCAAAATCCAATAAAAAGTAGAATATGATTGAAATATGAACGTATAATGGTTTTTGGACATGTTTTATAGTCATGCTAGGCCTCAATTTTTGGGTTTAGTCTATTGTGTTACTAATTTTTCTCATAATCAATATAATTTTTTTTAGTTAATTAAAATAATATTTTAATATTAAAAAACTAGTTTTTAATTATTAAAAATTAAAAATTTATTATTATTCAAAATATTTAGTCCCTTATACAATATTGTAATCATCTATTTGGTTCAAAATAATTTAATATTAATTCTTCAACCATGTCATAATATCAGGTTTTCTTTGTAAAAAATATTAATCATCCTGGATGATTTTATATCCAATATCAATGAGATAATTTGATTACAATGACCTATATTTTATTAAATTTTGTAAAATTATTGTAATTATACTCTAAAAAAAATAAAACTTATCTATATAAATTATTTATTGAAAAATATGTTATGAATTAAGATAATTTATTTTTCATTATTCATCAAAAAATTATGTTTTTTTTTAAAATCCCTTAAAATCACAATATGATAATTTTGAAATTATAAATTAAAAATGATTGTGTTTTTATGAATTAAAATTTCTAACAGTTTATAATGTTAATTTTATTATTGTTTATAGAAAGAAAATTAAATGATATTTGTTTGAGAAAATAATATTTTCTAGAATGTAAAGAGTTTACCAATACTACATGTTTTTTATCGATATGATTTATTTATATAAACACATTATAGACAATATATAAAATTTAGATATGAAAATTCATATTAAAATGTTTAATGACTATGTTATAACTATCCCTTTTAAATAATAATTATAATTAATTAATGTTTCCTAGAAACTCGGCATTCCTTATAACGCAAGTAGAGTCAGTGTTGCTAGTAGAGCATTCTTATCTTTTTGTAGTGTATACTCAAGGATTTACATTGTGTTTAGTAAATTCATGACATCAAATAACATTAATTTATTAAAAAGAATTGTTCACAAATACTCATCATGTTACATTATCAACCCCCATTGAATTTCTCCCTCAAAATTCATCATGTTGATAAAAAAAATTGGGGATATTTTAACCTCATCATATCCACATGTTAAAAATAGCATCAAATTACTGGTGATTTATCCCCAAAATTATAAACAAATGAGTGGTCCTTTTTCATATGATATTCTGTAAACGATCATGAATTTCTATATGTTATTTTCTATACGAATAATTCTCCTCTTACAGAATGACCTATATGTTCAGTACATGTAAAGGGTTTGGAATTTACATACTCCAGTTATATACCTAGAAAACATCATGGACATGAGATAGATTTTGAGAAATTTTAAAGTTATAGGCTATAATTCTAATAATTAAAAGAATAATAAAAGGAGTAATATAGATTGGGATTAGTTTCCTTTTCATACATCACCTCATTACATTCTTCTAGGGACATATTCAAAGAAACACCTTCTCAAGATAATATCAAATCCAAGATCCCATAGATGGTTATTTGCATAACAATTTTTTTCAAATTTGGACAACCTTGATATGATATTGAATGGTTTTAACCTTCTTGGCGATATGTTAAGCAATCTCATCTCCCAATAGTCTTTTTTCTCTAAATTCATCCCATAATGGTGTACCTATACTTTTTTTCATATAATGGATATCATAATGATTCATTTGAATGCTTGAGTGAATGTTTTTATTTTATGAAAACAAAACAAGAGAAATGTATTGATCTGGAACACCATTGAAACTCAATGAACAAGATCTTAATAATCCCTCTCGAGGTTTATTTATTCATTTGTACTGAAGATCCATCTATAAATGATATGTTATGCTAAAACAGAATTTTGATTAATGTTCTTACCAATGTCTTCATATGAACAATTAGTGAATCCACCTATCCTAACCAGATACAATAGAATGTAGTACTCAGAGAAAACATTAGACTTCATTAATTTATATCCTGGAAAGATTATCTAAATATTTTTATTATATAATTGTGATAATGGGTGCAGGATTTGTAAAACTATCATCTAAAAATATTGTATATTAAGTCCCTTTACATGTTTTTTGGTGTCTAACAACAAAATCCATAGTGATTTTCACCTTCTTCCAATCAGGTATGTGTAATGGATGAACAATTCCTTATAATTTTATATATTATCCTTAGAATGCTATCACTCCCGAACTGAGATAAAAACCCAATGATATTCCTCTTCATTCCATGCCACAATAAGTATTTTTTAATGTATCAATACGTTTTCATACTTCCTGAATGAATATAGAACAAATAACTATGAGTTTACTCAAACAAATTTATCTTAAAATCTTGTATGTATGGATTAGATACAATGTTCTTAATCCTTATTATACTATTGCGATCATGATTATATTCGAGAACCACTTGAACCATCTTATTTATCTCGGCATCTTCCTTTTGTGCTTCTTAGATCTTCACTTGGACAAAGAACCAATCATTTAATTGAGAAAGATAATACATCCCAAATCATTTAAATATTTACAAAATAATCCTTGTAAAATATATAAATATTTGATCATTTTTCATCCCCATAATTTGTAATCTATCATGATCCCTTTGAATCAAAGTATCAGTCACCTTGGTTGCTTTCCCAAGTTGGTAATATTATGAGAATAAAATAATCCTGTATTTCCTCTAATTATCTATTTTGGATCATGTTGAAATCCTACTTTAGGAATATATATTTCCTAAATTTATGATCATTATATATATCATAAATTTATATCTAAATATAATTTATCCATATGTTTAATGTAAACATTACTTGTACTTAATCTTTGTAATGAGGTGGGTAATTGGGCTCACAATTCACTAATTTTTGAGAGGCATTGGCTATAATAGGGTTACTCTATAAAATAACACATACCAATCCATTCATGTATGAATCAAAGTAGATTAAAAACCTTTTTCTACTATAGGGTAATGTAAGCCGATGTAAAATTTATAAACATATCTTTATTTCATTAATTTTTTCCTAAGATTCATCTATCTATAGGTAAATCACAACATCCACAACTAACAAGGTCAGTTGATTATATATTCATAAGAAATTATATTAAAACATTCAACAATATCCAGCTAAACCTATAGAAATATCGATCTCTATCACTGTGGTTTGTGCAGGTCAATATTTTATGGCCTCCATCATTGATTGATCTACTGTAATACCATATCATTGGATTATGTGACTAATAAATGTACCCTTTTGTATCCAGAAGAAACAATTTTAAATTTTATATGCAGACTATCCTTCCCTAGGTTGTTTAGTAAATTATCATGTTGTCATCTGGCTCTTTTATTCACTTTGAATAGATAATTATATCATAAATAAATACAACCACAAATGGATCGAGGTAATCTCTAATTACTCTATTAATAAAATCCATGGAATTATCAGGGTAGTTGGTATGAAAAAAGGGAATAATTATATATTCATAGCATCCTTACCATGAATTTAATATCTCCCTAGGTATATCCGATTTATTGAACCTCAATTTTTGATATCACAATCTAAGGATAACCATGGAAATGTACTTAGCTTTGCATTGTTGATAAAAATTTCCTTAATAGGAGGAAGATGATACTTGTTTCTTTATAATTATGTTGTTCAACTTAAAATAAAAATATTTGGATTCTCTTTGATCAATAATTATTTTTCATAAATAAAATAGTTGATCCCCACTGCGACACACATCACTAAAGGAATCGAATATCAATGTATATAAGGAGTTTCATCATTAATTCATACAACTCAATTTGGGCCATTATATGTGGAGTCCTTGAAATTATCAATGAAATAAGTATGTGTTCATCCAAGAACTCAAATTCAAGTTTTTGTGGAAGTTTACAAAACAATTTTGGGAAAAAATAAAAAAATTAATTAAAAATATACATTTCACCGATTTCGAGTTTTTTCACTATTAATATAGATAAACCCGCCTTTTTGTTAGGAATTATAAAACAGACTCTAGATGTAATATCCATAGGATTTTTATACATATCATCAAGTTGATAAAAATTCATAGGATGGTGGGAATTATCAAACGTAACTTATTTTACCTTAAAATTGAATATAAAGTAAATAAATTCATAATATGAAATCAAATTCAACTAAGGTAAGTGTGACTAGATTTTGATGAAGTACATTACCACAAATGTAAACTAGTGAGGAATAATAGACATGAAATGAAACCATCGAACCCTTAAGCGATACCACTACTTATTCCATATCTAATCATTTGTTGGAATCATAATACCATTATCGAACCCTATAGATATGAATGATTGGGTATATATTGAATCAAATAAAACATTAGAAGTTATAGAATAGATGGTAATTGTACCTTTCACCACACCATTATCTCACCCATTGTTAGAAATATTTATCCATGATGTTTCCCATTGTCCAGAAATTATGTTGTTGATAATGCTGATCATTGTCACCACCCCATGGTTTTGTGAATTGTTTTGTAAAATTACCATCATCCTCACATGTGATGAAATAATGTGTGGGGGTGAATTTTTTTCCACTATTCCTCTATTTAAATTATTATCTAAATTATTTCCATTAGTTACAAAATAAATTTTTCAAATGCCTTCAATTATTCAGTTAAAAAACATATTAGACCACATAAGAAATTTCCCAAAGTACTTAGTTCCACACATAGAGAATAAAGGAAGTCTCATCTTCTTTTCTCAAAAGTTCTTTTATTTTCCTTTGAACTCTATATTCCTTTTAATGATAAAACCATTAGATACATATATTACTCAAAAATCTATTTCAACTTTAATTTCACAACAAACAATCACTTAAAAGATAAAAAAGTCTATTATGGTTAATGGTATTTTGAGACATGGAATTAAGCAACTCATGAACCGATCAACATTACATTCAGGTTGGATGATAATTCTAGAAGTGTACCCACATGTCAGGTGAAATTAACATCCTAGGTACCATAAAATTAATCATATTTTTTCGTCAACTCAAGGAAAACTTTCTCCATGATTGTATAATAAATATGAGGAATGTAATTATTTATTAATAAGTTCTTGGACACTCTAAAATCCATGGATACAATTTCATATTTCATGCTCATATTCTACTTCAATGTCCAACACTTGTATACTACACCTTCTAAACGATAAATATCCAAAATGAGAAAATTTTGTTTTGAAAAATGGATAATGGATAATATTTTTTTTGGGTACTAAAATATTGTTTATAAAACTATGCATCAAATGAACTACTAAAAAAAGGTGGAATATTCCTCATCAAGTTCTAAATAGAAAACTTTTCATCCTTTGGAAAATTTAATTATTATCAAGATTCATATCATGATAAATTAATATGAGAATAGTAAGTTTATTTTCCATTCCAACATCCAAATAATTATGACACTTAAGAGAATAATAGATTCATTTCCCATTTCAAGAACCATTAACATGGTTTATTTAGGTTTTATCCATTGACAAAACAAATCATAGTGTAAGAAATAATTTTCACAGGGAGGAACTACATAAACATAAAAACCAATTTATAGGATGTATAAATTATGAAATAATCTTTAATATATGAAACCATGTGATTATCTGTTTTCATTCATAGAGAAATTATTTTTAAATACTTTAGGATGGTTTATCACATTTATATGAATAACCAATGAATATTCCATAGGAGTGTCAAACTAGGTGTGCAGTAAGGCCCATTTTCATGATACATGTTATTGTCAAGTAAGGGATAATGCACTTTTTTGGATTTTTTTACTTTTGGGAACATATATTTGAGAACTAAATCCACATTAATTATCCATACATGGTTATATCTATATAAAACCACATTCCCCGTCCTTTACAAAAATTCTAGTATATTTTACTATATGTTTCTTTATAATTATATATATCCATATACATGTCCATAAAGTACTTACTAATGTTATCTCATTATTTTTTCCCAAAGGGTAACTAATATTTCTCTCTGATAAAAACTATAGAGGTCCTTGATTTTCATACATTTAAATTTTATCCCATTTTTTTAATATGTTATTCAATAAATAAATAGATGTGAAAAGACCATATTAACATTGTTCATTTGGTAACACGAAACATAAAAACATGAATAAATGTTATATACATTATCTTTAACTAGGTATATCATGAATGAATCCATTCTTAGAAATATCATACATTATAAATATCATCATAACATGGAGAAGGAAACATAATAATCATTGAGATCAGATGCTTGATAAGGGTAAATAGGGGGATGTGTATGAATAAACATGAGTAGAAGGTTATAAAAATGTGATCATAATATTAGATGATAATACCCAACATATCAAAGATCGCAATGTTAATCCTTGAATAAATATTGGTCGTTCATAAGACATTAATCATAAGGGAATCAAAATAATGAAACATTAAATAATAACATTTGAATCAGAAATTGAATTGTGGAATACAAATAAAAATGTAATAACATTCTATTTATGTCAAGAAACACAACTAAAACATAAAATAAAACTTCATGGGGACTATATCCACTGTGTGGGACACAACACCATCCTCATTCACTATCCTTCCTTGTAGAGGTTCAAGTTTTCATATCTCTCCATAGTTTATCACGTTTTCCCAACTTACCATATTGGATCAGGTTTCCCCATATTCCTATAATGAATCTAGTTTCCATGTATTCTATAGTGGATCAATCCCATTGACACGATTCATATCATTATCTCATGAGATATCAATCATTACATAATGAAATAGGGGAGATATAGGTCCTACCCATCTCAAAATAAAATCATCGTATAGTTTTCACACAGTCATTAATAATCTTTTCATAACCCATGAAATGAAATTTGTATCATTAACATGATATCATGTCAAAAAATATAGAAAAAAGATTGTAATTAAAATCATTTTATCAAAACATTACCCATGAAATGAAATGGGATTCATAAGCCTATAACACATGTAAGAGAAACATGCTTCACTAACATATAAATATTTAATGGGAAATAGGTTTTATAAAAATCATCTCATGAAAACACAATCCATTAATAAAATGAATATGAATGGAAAGAGTAATACAAATATAATTGACATTATGTGAAAAATAATTTGAAGTATATTTTACAATAATTTCAAGGGGAAAATATATTGTCTACTAGGAAAAATGATTTAAAAAAACAAAACCATTTAAATATAATTTAATTAGAAAATAAACATGAAAAAATGTTATATAAGATATAAATCAATTTAGTTAGGAAAAAAATAATTGAATATTTCAATCATTTTGGGAACCATTTACTTAAAATGTTCATTGAAATCTTATTATGGAAGATTCATAACATTCTAAAAATCATTTTTTTAAAACACTTTAAATGCATATAAAATATTATTTGAAAACCATGAAATATTTTTAAAATAATTTTTCACATTAAAATGATCCGAAATTATCATCATTAACAAATAAATTAAATTTCATTATCAAAACATTGATTTTTTAATTTATGTAAGGTGTCTCAAAGAATTAAAATTAAGAAAAATATATTTTTTTGATTTGGTATCTTTGAAAAAAATCCCAATGAAAGAGATATCATAAAATGCATAAGTATATACAAATTTATTTAAGAATAATTATAATTTATTATATTCATGTTATGTATATACCCTATAATATATATGTTTGGTGAATATTTCAAAAATATTAATGAAATAAAATTATAATTGAAACCCTATTACCTTATATCATAACTCTTACTGTACTCAAAAAAACCAACAGTATAATAAAAATATGTTTTTGAAAATAATATAATGAATAAAATTATTATATCTAATAAAATATATTTTTTATTATGACATTATATTATCTTTTTATTAACAATTCTATATTACAGTTTCATATCGGGTAATATTTTCTTTGTTCAATATACATGTTTGGACTACTTATTCTTGATCATATTACATTGAACATGATTTACATATTTCAAAAATTTAAAACATGATATAAATATAATATATATTCAGTATATATGTATTTTTAATAATCTATACAATATATAATGATGAAATGGAATACACCATTCATGGAGACGGTAGGACATACATACATATGAATATTGTTTCCATTTTATTTTCATATTGAGATAAATAAAATAAATGAAAAATAAGTATATATATATCATCATCATTATTGTATATTTATTAAATGATATATATTATAAATAATTAATAAACCCATCATTAACTCCATCCATGTTGATTGTGAACAAATCACATCACTTTGATAAGGTAGTAGTCCCCATATCCCCAAAAAAATATATCACATTTACAAAAAATGGAACACATGATGTTATGTGTCATATAATTACTATATATTAAAAAATTTATGATAATGGCAATATATATATATAGTTTCCATCATAATTTTGAACTGTGATAGGAGGTAATGGGAAAATGAAAAATATACTATCTTGATGTGGTAGATCGTTGTATATAGGAAGGGTAAGTTCAATACCCATTAGAAGGAAGTGTGTGTAATTGTAGATATAGCACATATAATAATATAATATAATAAAATTTATGACATTGAGGTTATTAAATAATAATTTAATAATAATATTTTAGGTGGTGGAGAAAGAAAATAAAACATTTGAGCTTAATGAAGGATGCTACCTTTTCTTTGGGTAACTCCTATTGGTTTGCACCAAACTGATTCCTAGGAATGTATTATTACAAAAGGGTGGATTCTATGATGATTTTATAGATTTAGGGTACATATTTGATATTATTTTTTCTGATTCTGGTAAATTTAGATGTTTGAATAAGGGGGAGTGTTGAGTTTTTTCTTCGATTTCTAGAGGAGTGGAATTCTTGTAATGTAATGAAAATGGAATTTCATCCATGTATGTTCCATAAAATTTTGATCCAATTATGGCCCTAATAAAATAAATAGTATTATTGTTCTATCTACATACATGTAACGACTTTTGTAATATTTTCTAGGTGGTTTAGGCACAATGTTTAGGATTTAACCATTTGTTATGCTATTTTTTCTCTAAATTTTTGTAGTAATTTTAAATTACTTTCACAAATATTATTTATTATAAACTATCTTAAATATATTACATATTATAAAATATTATTATTTATAATATGGAATCTATTTTTCTAAATTCTAATATTATAATTGATATAGATAAATTTAAAATTAATATCATAGGCGTGTTGTGCCATCTAGTTATTTTTAGCAAAAATGATTAATCATTTGGGTAGTTTAATATCCAATTTCATTGTGAAATTGTATTTAATAACCTAAAATGGAAAAATTTATGCACAATTTATCAAATTATTATTTTTAAAAATAATATATAATTTATCTATATAAATAATTTTTCTTAAAATCCATTTGTAATGAAGATTCAGTATTATTTACCATTCATAATTAAATAAAGCTTTTCTAAAAAAAATCTCCACAATTCACCCTAATATAATTTTTTCATTATGACTTAAAAATTGAATTTTATTTTATCATATTAAATTACAAAATATTTATAAAATTAATGTTATATTTTTTATAGAATGACATACAAATAAGTTCAATTGAGAAAATGGTATTTTCCAATATATTAATACTTTACTAAAATTACATGTTTTACTATCAATATATTTTATTTTTATATACCATTAGATATATATTTTTTAAAATTAGTTATTACTATTCATATTAATATATTTAATTTCTAAGTTATAACAACATCATTTAAATAATGACATTAATAAAATGATGTTTCGTAGAAACATGATGTTGCATGTAACGCAAGACAAGTCATTATTTTGTGTAGTGAAATTTTATTATTGACTTTATTGTAATTAATTTTTGATTTGTGTAATATGAAACACAATAAATATAAGATAATTAATTTTTTTTAAAATAATCTAACAAAAACACATGGTGTTATCAAAAAATTCTATCAAAATGATCCATCACATTTATATTTATTGAATAAAAAATAATTCCAGACCCCTTATTATAAAACCTGTATCCTATACTATTAGATGGGTAGAGAAGGATAACCATAAAAAATCTTTAATCAATCTTCCAAATATTCTTACCCTTGACATTGATTATATATGGTATACCAAAGACAAAAAATTATTTCGGACCAAGAATATTGTTCTAATAAATCACATATAGATTCATATAAGATTTTATTTTGTAAAAAATTGATTTTTAATGATAAATTAATCTCAAATAGCTTGTATCAACAATAAGTTATAGTAATATCTTGTAAAATTACAATGGGATATGGAATAATAACAAAACTTCTATCATTTCATTACTTAACACCAATATTATGTAATCTTTATAGTGTAATATATTCTTAATGAAATTCATGATTTTCATGGGTAAAATTAATATTATCCATTGTGTATTACTCAAAATTAGAAATACTTGTCTTCAATATGGATTATACATATTCCCATTATTGTTCGTCCCCAAAAAGTTTTATATGTTATAAGAGCCTATAATTTTTTCACAAACATGATAAATTTAATATGATTGAAATAATAAATGAAGAAAATAAAATATGAATCACTATATATTGTTTTAATTATCATGGGCCTCATAAGTCAAAATGAATAATCATGGTGGTGAGTTGTATGTATCGAAAACCCTCGTATTTTATGAAATTGAAAAATTCCATGTTTGACATATTCAATAAACCAATATCTTCTTCTAGTCTTTTCTTGTCATGAATTATTCACATTCCAATAACCTTTTTCATATTCCTATAAAACATATGTACATGAAACATATTTCATATATGATTTTATTTAATAATTGTATAATATAAATAACCCTTTGAATCTCAAATATGAAAAACGTTTTATAATTTTTTCATATCCTCTTTACAAAACATTTACATTTATAGTAAATGTTAGAAAAATTTCATCTATTTTAAAAACAATTTTTTATCATTCATCACAAATATATGAATCTTTCATCATGTTCTATTTCAGTCTATCCAATGATTATAAACATCAATATTTCGGATTTTATGTTCTAATGAAATCACATCCTATTTATTGGATCTTCAGTAACAAATCATTTTCAATATTAAATTTCGCTAATTTGTAATATTTATTATTTTATAAAATTTAAAATCTCTATTCAAATATGAATAAAACATACTATCCTATGTCAAAGGTGACCATCCATTTATTTCTTTAACCAAAATTAATAAAAAAAAGTGGCCCTCTCTTTTCCATTTTACAATTTCAGATGGTGTTTTAAAGATATGTCATAAAATATTTTTTATGGTAGTAGGATTCCAACATATACATTATTAATATTTCATGGAATACCCCAAAAATTATAAATAGTTTCTCGTGGTTGAAATCAGTTTTCAATTTCCAAACTAGATTTCTCATGTTTTGTATTTATGTGGGATAAATCCACCAAAGAATCTACATCCAATACATTATGGATATATAATAGGGTTAAAAATTTAACCATAATATTTTTTAGGAGTTCATAAATTCTAAAAAATACTATAAATTTACAAATAAATTAGACTTTTGTTATTACCAGCATTTTATCAAGAACGTTATATTTATTTACAATATCATTCATTCTATAAAAAATTGTTCTTTATTGTGATCCAATGATTGGGAATACTCTTGACATCTTTTTCTTCAATGTTGGCCTTCTCTCATCCTTAGTATATTTTCCAATTATATCATTTTTGTCTTTAAATAATGATATATAAAAAATTAAATAATTAAATAATTTTCATCTTTTAGCTATATTCATGTTTCTCTTTCATTACATCTTCATATGATCATTCTATACGTCTTGTATAAAGACTATCAATGATATTTATTGATCATAATGAGTTGTATATATCTAAGTGATTTAAAAAACTACTAGAATTGAGTTCTGGATGATTAATATTCTTTATTTAGGATAACTAGCTTCTATTATACATGGTTATTACTATAATCATTACCATTTAATTTACATAATGATTTATGATGTGCTATTTTTATTCATATTATTACAAATTCATCTCATTGATCTATTTTCCCAACATTTATTTTTTATCACATGTTGATTCGAGAGTATTTTATGATGGATATTATTTAATATCTTGTTCTCTTTCTGATGTTTAACAAATATTTTAAACACATTCACTAAATATTTTTAACTATGAAAAAAATATAAATATTTTCTAGATTTCTTCTTGGGATAATATTTGTTTAGCATTAGTAAAATTTTCATTATTAAATTTTGAGATAACCATCCTCTTATTACCATCATAACTGGAATTTATATCATTCACATCACTACCATTATCATTATCACTTATGGGGAAAACATTATCTATTAATTTTTATAGATGTCCAATATGTACTATTGAATAGTATATTTATATTTTAATTCTTTTCCTTAAGAAAATATTATAGGAATTCACCTTTGACACCCCCAGTAACATGGTGTTGATTATCTATTGTTATTTTGGAAAATTAGTGGCATGTATAGATATTCTATATAGATGTATATTTGACATAGGAAAAATTTGTGGGATTTTCATCTAAGCATAGATAGGGTGGAAAACTAGTGGGATACCATGAAACCTCCATTCCTCGTGAGCCATTACTATTCATTTTTAATTGTTAAATGAATTTTATAATGAGTTTTTCATAGTTAATTCAAATCCATGTTGACTTTAAAAGAAACTATTTATCATCCTATGTTTTTCTATGTTTTTGTACACGAAATTAACATAATAAATTGATCCATAAGTAATTCATTTTTTGGGCTCCATGACGCTTTAAAGATCCATTTGGATAGACTCTTCAGGGGATTTCAAACCATTTTATCACCCCATGAAGAAATGGGCAGCTTATGGGGGATCTCAATAGAGGTTCACAGTTTTTTCAAACCAAGCGGCCTCTCAAGAGTAAGTGTATGGATTAATTTTTGGTGGAAACTTCACCCACATGGTCGACACACTACATTCCAAACCGTACAAACAAACGATGTAGTCCATAATGTTGTCTATAATTTCACATAATTTTGAATATTTTCTTATGAAAAAAGAGGGCTTTTGCCCTCTTATCAGACGCATGAGATAGAAAACCATGAAGAGTCCAGTCTGAGCTACATCACCTTCCTCTTATGGGTTATTTTCTTTATATTGGTTGATTTAATAAGATTTTAGGTCATTTTTTACTTTTATTTCATCTTTCTTATTTCTCCCTATCTTCTATTTTGGATTCTTATTCACTTGTGAATTCATGTTATCATGTGGCTTGATTTTAGTGTATTTGATGGTTTAAATGATATGGATTCTTGTATTCACAGGCTATAGAAATAGTTTAAAATTAAATGGGTGTACTCTCCCTTTAATGAGACATGTACTATGTATTTTATTCTTGGTTTCCACTAAATTGAGGTAGTGTTTCAAATGATATTATTTAATTTTGGAATTATAAGAATTAATGTTTTTTCTAAGTAACCTTTTTATAAAATAATGACAATATGTTATACCATTTTACTATTCATAAACCATATACTAAAGTCTTGATCTTAGAATAATGGGTTTTTATGGATATTTAATGTTTTCATGTATGATGAGGAATTAATTAAATATTCTTTGTTTATTTTGAAATTCACGACAGAGCATGAAATTGTTTTCATTTTATTGTAATTTAATATTATTTTTTTAGTTTATAATTAGTAAAAACAACATTTTCAAGGGAATATATTAATTATAAGTGGATTTTAAATGTTTATTAGTTTTAATTTCAAATATTGGTTTGAAATGTGCACATGTGTCACTTCTTATGAAATTACGTGATTCTTTTTTTCAATGATTAAATATATGTAATAATACAATATGGGTTCTAGTGAGAAATTTCATCATTGGGGGTATCATTTAATTTTTTTAATTAAATTTATGATTTATATTGACATCATAAAAAATTTTAATTTATTTTAATAAAATTTTTGATGAAAATGATGATTCTTTGGACAAGATTTATTTTCAAAGAAGATGACCTCTCTGTAAGGGTGGAATTTAAATGTTATAAAATCATTAGTGTATTCAATTTTAATCTATGCGATATTTGAAATGAAATTTATGGAATGATAATGGTATTTATATTTAGAGCCATTTTTATTATTAAAGGCATGTTTTAAAAATTGGTTTTAAAATTTTTATGTGGATGAAACCCCTTTATTTATTTTTTATTTTTACCCCTCAGTTGGATTTTTGTTCACTATGTGATTCATATTAACGCACTAGTGTGGGAAATTACTTGTTATGCCTTTGGAGAATGTATGTGAATATGAGCATTTTGTCATTTTTAATTTGGGGTGAATATAGTATTGGTTATGACATGTGTTTAAGAGTATGAAGTTTTTATATAATTTTCAATTTCATTATTTGTCTGGGGAAATAGGGTATATGGTCATTATTTAACATTCGGATTATTGTTGGTCGACACACTACCATTTTCCCTCCATTCATGCAAGCTCAATGTCTAGATGGGGTATTTTCATCACAATGTAGCTTATATGGGATACATGAATGATGTTTTGGAATAAACATATGATGGTAGCTTATTTATAATGTTATTCTCGTAAGTCTAGATGCTTCATAGATTAGTGACTTTTGGTGTGACCATTACACATTTGTTTTCACAGGGAGTTATTTATTGATGGGATTCTTATTTAGTTCTTATTTTTTAAATTCCATAACATTACTTTTTATGAAACCCTTCCCTAATATGTTTTAATTATTTTCCATTCTAATTAGTGTGGTTCTTACTTCTGATGTGTAAACCATGTGAATTGGGTTATTTTCATCGAAACATTGTCCTCCATGTTATGTGTGGATACCTTTTTTTGATATTTTGATGTCATTTTTTAGTTCATTAATTTTTATTTCAAAATGTGCAGTTATATTTAAATATTTTCCCTTTTTGGGTAAATGATTAAGGATGCTTTTTTATTAATAAAACAAGTGTTTTTTTAAATGGAACATGTACACATTGGTATTGAGAATAGATCGATATGGTAGAGTTTTTTTTAAACATGATTGTTTTGTTTGAAAAAAATAATAAAAAAAATTTATGAATGTTCTTATTGTAATTTTTAATTTCGTTAATGATATATGAATTAAAATCATACATTCAAGATTATCTTTAAAATATAATTATGGAATTAACCTATGATAAAAAATATCTTATTTTGATCGATTTTCATAACCAATATATATTTTTAGGTTACATTTTAAATCATTTTGTATCTTGGTTGTTGAAGCATCCTTCCTATATTTTAACGATTGAGTTGGTGTTTAGTGAGTGGTGGTGTGATATCAGAAGGTTTATGGAAGTAGATTAGTCTTTCTTGTGTTGGTTTTTTTTGAACAATGTGGAATTATATAGTTCTACTTAATTGTGGATTCCCATGATTGTATATTATCTATTTAAATATAATATATTGAAATTAATCATGGTAGTTCATTATAACATGTTTTGCATATATATTTTTAATTCATTTCTCTATATTTGGTTTGTATTTTTAATATTTCTATAATATGGGAGAAATAATTCCATAATGGATTGATGTGATGTGTCCAAAATTTTCTCCAACCTATTAGTATTGGTTTTTACCATCATGACCAATAGCGAATCATTTTTTTTTTCAGATTCAATGATATCACAATCATGTTTATTACAAATTGGTGTCACATTATAGATTATTTGTGGAAACTAGGTTTGGTAAAGACACTATTTAAGGGTATTTCATGGTGTAAATGTGTTAATGGTGTTTGAGCTTAATAGGTATGGGTGTGAAGAGTCTATCCTTCTCATTGTAATACAAATCCTCAAATTTCTAATGGAAATTTTTATTTTTATTGGGAACTCGATCTTATTATTGGTAATTTCTGATGTATTTTGTTACAATTAACATTTATTGATCCCACATTGATTATGTATTGGATTTTTGGGAAAACATATTCTGTAATGGGGTGATTGAAAATAAATCTAGGGATGGATAATTAATTCACATGACATGGGAAGACTTGTTATAATCATTTGGTTGAATCATCCTTTATTGCATAGTGTGTTTCTTATTAGAAGACTGATTTATCTATCAATGGTGATAAATGTATACATAACCCTATTTGTTTCTAATAATCCAATTATAAATCTTTTATATTATAGATTTATCATATATTAGTTTTACTATATGGAAGTTGGAATGGGGAGATATTTGTTTCCATTTTCAGATGTCAGATTTTTATCATCTTTTAAATTGTAGTGTTGTGATTTGAGTGTGATTGGATTTTAAAACCATCTTATGAAAAATAAAAAAGTGTTTTAATTTTTTTTTGTTCACTCATTATTTTGAAATAATTAGGAAGAGTTAATTCTATTTATTTTTTGGTAGGTTTTATGATGTTTTGGTTCCCTTTAATATATATAAAATGATTTAAAATGATATTTATTTGGAACATGTAAGGATCCGTTTTTTTGTAAACTAAAATAAGTTTCGATAATAATTCTTGGGATGATATTTTTTTAATGAAAAAAGATATTTTGAAATAATTTTTTTTGATTTCCTTATTTGGGAAATGTGTGTTTTCCATTTTGTTTTTTAATAAAACCTATCGATAATTTTTTTGAAGTATGTAACAAACTAAACCCTAGGAGTCTAGAGTTAGTGTTTATTCTATTATAATGGAATAGATACAAGATATTACATAAGAAATGATTAAAATTTTTAGTAGTCTTCAAGAACTAGATACTTTTATAGTTACCTTATTACATAGGTAATTAAAAATAGAATATAATAAAAGAAAAATAAAAACTCATCCATAAAAAATATTCAAATATTTCATCTTCATAACCTGGGGAAGGAAAATAAATGAATGTGGGGAGTAAAATTCAGAGTAAGGGAAAATGGAATCTATAATAAATAAAGATAATCTAATAATAAATAATCATAAATACAAGGAAATTTACTAACAAAACATATTCCATTAAAAATCTGATAATGTAAATTTGTCCATATATGTTTTTCATGATGAAAATATCATGGAAATTAATAACTAAATACAAAATGGAAAAATGATTCGTCTTTGTAAATCATGTATTTGGCACATAATCAATCATACTATCATGATGGTGTAATTCTGTGGGAAAAACCCTGTATTATTTTTCTTGCAAACATATAAAAAGGGTTTTTGACAACTATTTTTGTCTTAGGAAAACAATAAATGCATCAATATACTATCTATAACTGGTCCCCATGCATTAATAAAATTAAAAATAAGTCTTCATACATTTATTTAATTTGTGAACAATGTGACATAACAATATATATGTATGTCGTACAGGATACATATTCATCAATATTTGGCTAGTTAAAACGTCGTTCAAAGAAAATACCTTATGTAAAAATATCATGGATTATAAACTAATAAAATCTATTATACAATAATTATGGATATATATGGAAATAATCTATTAATTATGATTGTAAATTTAATGGATGTATACATATACTATACATATTGAATAAGTGGTGAATAGGGAATGACCAAAGGAATATCCTAATAGAGTCCATGAAAGAATGGATTGAAATTATAATTTGAGCATAACAATGGAAAACAAATATGTGTGATGATAAACTATATCCATATAATGTTAAAACATATTAATGAATTGTTTAAAAAAAATTTGAAATGAGCCACATTATTGCTGTTTAAGGAAAATATTATACATTAATTAAAATAGAAAAAAAAACATAATATCTTACATAAAACTAATAATTAAATAAGGTGGGTTTTCACGATTAAATGGTGATTTTATAAAAATATTGGTGGATTAAAATATATTATAGAGTGGCCTTAAGAATTCATATAAAATTTGTATGTTCCCTTAAATCATGCTTTCATATCAAGAGTAATTAAAAAAATTATAAAACATTTATTTCACGATAAACTAAAAAGGAAACAATCTAGATTTATGATTTGGGAACACTTAAATGAAAATTTTATGATATATATAATAATTAAATAATGGTGAAGAGAGAGTGTAACCCAAATATAAATTTGATACTCGAGGAGAATCCATTTCCTTTTGTCTGATAGTGTTATGCATATTTACATTATTTTATGGATAATGAAATTTGTTTTATTAAAAATTAGTTAAAATCCTCTTAAAAATTAATTTTTTGTTATAATATAATTATGTTCACTAAAGTTATTTTTGGTGAGTCATAAGATTCATTTTTTTTCATTGAGGGTTGTTCATTTCTTTGTATATCATGATTGGTTCACATATATACATGTATTGAAGATCATGTATACTGGTAAATAATTGTATATAATTGTTAATATATAATTTTTATGGGAATAAATATGAGTAAATGTTCATATATTTCATTTTTTAGATTTGATCATTATTAATTAGATAAATTGTTAATGATCTGTGTCAGTTTCTTTTGGAGAATTTTAAATTATCACAAATTAGTTTGTTCTGGTTATTTTTTATAATGTATATATATAAGGGTTTCATAATACTAAATCTTTTAAATATAAATTTACATTCATTTTTTCCAATTTTAATGGTTTAATTACCATCCATAGAGGAGGTAATGGGAATTGAAAATGCATGGTCAATGATGGGGGAAAATCGACATATCATAGATGATATAATAATTTTTTGAATAGACTGGTGTGGAAAAGGGGTTTGATTATTGATTTTAAATTACCTTAAAAAAACTAATGTATATATAATATAATTTATTTATCATGAGTTTTTTGATAGAGGATGTAAGGGAAGTATAAGAAAATAAAATAACAGAAAATATTATGAATCTTAAGGGTTATTGGTTTACCTATTGCAAAATTTTCCTTGAGAACCTATTTAAGAAAAGTTTGAAATATATTTTATTGAGACCAAAATATCATTATGTGGGGGAGGTACATTGGAAAGGTCATGAGAGGAAATTGGACAATCATCAAGGCATATATGCTATGAGGGGATAAGGGTTGAGGGGTGGTATTTATAGTAGAGGAGAGGAGTGTGTTTTGATTTTTTAAATCATTTCTTATTTTCATGGCTCAATAATATCACTCCTAATGTTTTTATGAGTAAATATAGTGTATAAATCATACATGTTCGAACCAATGGGTGATTAACACATACACACATCATCTATTACAAAATAATTAATTTATTTAATTATACTGTAAATTACTTTATTTCACTATTCTCCTAAAAATTGTACTATTTTTTAAAAAAAAATCCGAAATATCCACCATAATTTTTGTAAAATGTATAATTTAAAAATGAACTCCAATTTTTTGTAATTAAAATTCTATATAAGATAAATTTAATTCATAATTAAAATAATCATTTATTCAAAAAATATAGATTTTAAAATTATAACTCATCTTCCAACACATTTCAAAATAATTAAGGTCTCATAAAACAATATTAAAATAACAATAAAACAAAATAATAATTCAGGATTCTGTTTTGTGAAAATAAATTTCATTTTAAATAATTATATTATTTTTAAATAAACATTTAGGTTTCACAAAAATATCACCAATAAATATATCATTTTAAAAACATTATTTACTTAATGTATAATATAATTATATAATTGTTCCATTTATAATATGAATAAATTTTATTTATAAATTCATAGGATAACTCACTATTCTAATGGTCACATTACTATTCATAGTTGTCACCTTACTATTCCATTGGTCATTTTACAATTTAATAGTATATTACTATTCTTTAATCATAATGTTGTGTGAAATATAAGCTATCAATTTAATTGTATTTATTTGATAAGATTAATACCATAAGATCATGGGGTGTTATATTCTTTTATCCTTCAAAACATTCAACCTATGTATTTTTCAGGAATATATTTTTCAAAACAGATGAGGGTGGTTTTATGTCATAATGTCATTAGGTTCTGACATTTATTCTTCCATTTTCTGATTTCTAAAAAAAACAATTAATAGTAGATCTGTCAAATTTATAAATAATTTATATTTTCTATTAATAATCATGATAGGTTATTCATTTTATGAATAATTAGTTTCCATTTCTATATGTTCGTCAATGAGTACATGTATTGGGCGTGGCATGTTAGTCTTTAACAATTGTATGTGGAACACATCAGGAACATTGGAGATACATTCTGAAATTTCTAATCATTAAGATATATATGAAATTTTATATAGACATTCAAATGGTCTAATGTACATTGTGGAACACATACCCTTTCAACTAAACATTATGAAACCCTTCAAAAGATACGCTTTTATAAAGATATGATCGGCCACGTAAAATTGAAAATCATCTCACATGTTTTCTGAATAACTCTTTTTCCTACATTGAGCCACTTTGATATGTTCTATAATATTATTTACCTTTAATTTTTTATTATCTATATGTTTTGGGACTATATGTTTCCTATAAACAATGTCCTCTAAGTAACTCATAGTATAACATCGATTTGTATGTAATGCATTATATGGTGACACTTAAAATCATTTATAGAAACTATTATTGCATAAAAATTTTAACAGAGGGAAAAAATGATCCCAAATACCTCGTAAGGTCTGTTATCATGATATCATCATATTTTATAATGCTTGAAAAGTCCTATGAGACTATTTTTTAGTATGGGGGTGGTAAGTAATACTCAAATGAATTTTATTATCCTAATCAATTTGAAGAGTCGTCGAGAATTTTGATGTAAAATAAAGATATTGTTCAAACATAATATATTGAGTTGAATGAAGGAGTCTAAAAAGATCAATAATATATTGTATTTCAATGCGTTCTAGAGTAAAATATTCTCTTTTTTAAATAAAACATTGTGATTTTGTAAAAAGATCAATAAAAATCATATGTAATTATTATTTTTTGGAGTCCATGAATTTCTATTTAAAACATTCATCATAATTACATCCCATATACACATAGGAATAGGTATAGGTGAATGAATCAACTATAATGATATATATTATCCTTCACTTGTTTAAAAATTAGACATCTTGGAACATAGTCTACAATAACATGCTTTATATTATCCTATCAAAAAGGTTCATTTTGTTATCTATACATATTTTTACTACATGGGTGTATATTGAAATTTTAGATATCAATGCAATTTAATAGTTTCCTTTTTAACTCTTGTAATAATGGGAGACATATCTAATTCCCAAATTTCTCAACACCATCCCAATAATCTATGTCTTCCATTAATCCAACCATTTTGACATTAATTTTCTATTGAAAATTTCCATCATTAGATTGAGAAATTATTATCTTCTATAGTAAATATGGTTTCACCATAATTTAAAAAAATAGTTATGTCTCCTCTTCCTTAACAATTATCAAATCTATCTATACTAAATCAACGAATATGTGATCGTTCTCAATCCTTATTTGGGTTATAATTCCATTATCATTACTACTTAATAAATATGTTATATTATTCTCTTTTCCTAGTTTATATTGTATTGAAAATCATTTTTTTGAGTAACACGAGCTATCAATTATTACTCATAATGAATTAATTGTTAGATAAGATATATTTCAAACAATTAAGAAAAGATTACAGATGAAAACATAATATCCTGAGTTGGATAATTGTGTAAAGGTGTCTTCATCTACCACGACTCATACACAATAAATTTAAAAAATTTTCATAATGACACAACCCAATACATTAATTTATGCATTAGTTTATATCAGAAGTCCATCATATTTTGTTGTACAATCAAAATTATGGCATTTATTATCATATTTACAATTCTATAAAACAATAATCACATTCCATTTCCTATATTAATATAATCCTTTATTGTATGCGATTTTAATATGGATTAGCTAATTAGAAAAAATTATATAAAAAAATTCGATAGTAACATTATAAAAGTATGAAACTACAAACCTAGGTAATTTTCATTGTTGTGGGCCTTTAAGGATTTCTTTTTTCATTGTAGGATCAACTGAGGTTTCATCCTTAGAGATGATATGGGAAAGAAAAATAAACTATTTGATATAAGATTTCACACACTACCAAATGCACATATAATACTTTTCTTATAAGAGTCTTCAAAAAAATCCACAAGTGATTATCAATATCCTCAAATATTTTGGAGTATAATAAGATATCATTAATAAATACCACAAAAAAATTATCATAATATTCCATGTATTCTCTATTCATTAGATCCTTGAAAATAAATTGCAAATTATTCAGTCTAAAAGGAAATATTGTAAAATCATAATATACATTCTTGGATCGAAATGATACATTTGTAATATCTTCCTTATTTACACATATTTTATGATATACATAATGAAGGCCATTTTTAAAAAATATTGAGTTATGAGGATTTTATCAAATAACTCATTAATTCAAGGTCGAATGGTACTTGTTATTTATCTTAATAGTAATGATTTCTCTATATTCAATGAAAATACACATGTATCCGTATTTCTTATTCAAAAAAATAACAAGGGTCTCCCCATAGAGACTCAATATGGTGAATAAATCATTTATTACACAAATCATTTTTCTGTTTCTTTCACTACACTAATTATAATGTTTCAACTCTTTTAATATTATATTATATTGGTCTTGTATTGGGCATTCAATTAATGGGGAATTAAAACTCACACTCCAGAGGATTCATAGGCAATTCCTTTGTAAATACGTCAATATATTCCTCTACAATTTTTAAATCTTAAATAAAAAATTTTCTTTCCTCATCAATTGATGTAATTTTTTCTTCGCTATAAGATGTTTTTTTAGTATAGCTACTCAGGCTGTCTATATGAAAATCAGATGAATATTTTTATACCCTAAAGTTAAGGTATTTTAATTCTCCGTAAGAGATTGTAATTTACTTATTATTTCAAAAAAGTTTCACTTTAAATTTTGAAATCTAGTCATTACCAATGATTATATAAAATTCAACCATGGGTATGATGATAATTTTAAAATCAAAATCAAATTTTTTCTTTATTAATGAGGCTAAAGGACACATTTATATTTCAATGTAAATTCCCTTAGGATCTTTTATTGATAACTCCAAAATTAAATGAGAATGTAATTGTCTAATTTTATTGGATTATTAGGTACATATAAAAGAGTGTGATGATCTTTAACTAAATAAATAATTGGATAGATTTGAATATTGGTATAATGTACAAGCCACTACATCATTATGTACTTCTATATAAACTACAATGATCACATATTATATTAAACAACCCATTGGCCTATTCTAAAGTAGGTTCTATTGATGATTGAGAAGTTTATTTGAATAATTCCCCTTGTATTTATAGTTTAAAAATTTTACATCATTTATTTTTTATCTGTTCGTGGATCATTGACATGAATAACCATTTCTCTACACTAATAAAAAACTGTGATGGCCTTTTTGAATTTTCCAAGATGATTCTTTCCACAATTATGACATAATTAAAATTCCATTATTCCCTTCTTGTTATTTGATGATTGAACTACTCCCTAGTTATTAGAATCCATATTCCTTTAATGATTTCCATTGAATAGATAGGATCTAGAAAATGGATTCTTAATTTTGATGTAATTTTATACATGTTTAACATTTGATGAATATGATTGAGGGTCCAATTCAAATCGGAGTCTTGGATAAAGACATTAAATAAGAAGATAAATCATTTCTTCTGAAACATAGATATATTCTATATTGTTCCATGATAGTCATGTTATGTTAGCCACAAATTTTCTCATAATATCTTCCACAAATTTCATAAAGCTAAGCAATATTCCCTTTATTTTAGTTCATAGTTATTGAGGGAAATGCTTTTCCAATAATTTTTCTTTAAATGTTCTCAATAACCTGTCTTCTATTGAATTTTCCTTATTAGTATTTTTTATCAATGACCACCATTGATTAGGATCTCAATTTAAAAATATAATTCCAACAGTAACATTTTATTTTCATTGAACATGTTCAACTACAGAACTACTATTTTTATAGTAGTCCCATATAAATATGGGATCATTTTTATTTGTAAATGATATATCATAGTTTTAATATGGTTATTCATCATAACATGACTATTTTTTCCTAAAATTGTAATTATTCTATCAGATCCAACACAAGTTGTGTTGAATTTATCAGGAAAAAATAACTACATTGACTTCTGGTATTTATTCCATTATTTTATTTAGGCACCATCACTAATTAATGGAACACAATATTTAATATGATAATAATCATGATTATTAAGCCAACAATACATTATAATGGATTAATATAATTTCCAAGTTTACTTGAAATCTAGTTCCCATGATTCATCCTAGACATTCTCTAATACTAATGGAAATAACCCAGAACCAAGTAGTTAAGATTCAATTGTTATTTTATTATAAAAGAAAAGATAAATGAAATTGGATCACCAAAGGTCAATCATTTTAGTTTTCTTGATGTACTAGATTCTTACATAGTACCCATATTACATTGGTAACTAATCAAAGAAAATAATAAATGAAAATAAAACTTATTCCATGAAACTTATTGAAATATTTCATCTTCATAACATGGGGAAGGTAAATAAATTAATCTAGAGAGATTAAATTCATAGTATGTTTTTCATGGATCAATAATAAGTGAAAAAATATTAAATACATCATAATCATAATAGAAAGATAAATTACTAGAAAACACATTTCATTAATATAATTAGAATGTAAATAAATCCATATATTTAATTGTAGTGAAAATATCATTTAATTTAATAATTGAATAATTAATGAAGAAAATTATTAATTCATGGATGTCATGCATCAGGAACCTGAACCATAGTACTATCTAGATGGTTTATGTATGTGGTTAAAACCCCATATGATTCTTCGTGGATGAAAACCTGATGGATTTGTTTCTAACTATTTTGTCTCATGAGTTCTATTGATGTATCATAAGACTGTCTATTACTAGGCCTTACCTATCACTACAATTAAAAAACATTCTTTATTCATAGATTCAAATCATGAAAAATACGACATTCCAAAATATTCATATTGACTAGAGGATACATATTCAACCCTATTTTCAAAAATAAAAAAATATTTAAAGAAGAATCCATATGAAATATTTCTAAATGGATTTGGAAATAATAATATACATGATAAATAAAAAATGGATTTATATTGAAACCATAAATGAATAATGATAACAAATGAAATAGAAGTACTTATACCCCAAAAAAATTGTCATCTAAGTAATAGGAAGATAGAATATCATATTAAATTTGATAAAATAATGAATATAAATTATACATCAACATTAATAATATAAATTAGGGTTATATCACAATAAATTATATCCAACTAATGTGATGATAAATAAAATGAGTGTTTATGAAATGTTGGAAATGAGTCTCTTTAGTTTTTTTTAAATAAAATAATAAAGGGTCTTTAAATTGTGAAAGGTATTATTCTTTGACTAAAAAACTGTGTTCGTTTTTCATGAAACTAAGGTGATTTTATAAAAAATATTGGTTTTTAGACAATATTATAGAGTGTAATTGAAAAAGGTTATGAAATTGGAATGTTCCATTAAATCATGTTTTATATATGAAGTATTGAAATGATACCCTTAGAAAATAATATTTACCCATGAAAAAAATGTATGGATTAAAAAACCTGATTTTAGAACAGATACACATATTTTAGAAAAATTATATAAAAATATATCAGAATAACATTGGGTTAATGTTAGAAAAAGCATAATCGGAAAGAGAAATGGATATTTGGAGGGAATCCCCTACCTTATGTATGAAAATATTCTACATATTAACATAATTTACTATATAATGAAATTATATTCATGAATCATTTAATTAAGAATCATTGAAAATAATATTTCATTTATATAAATATTATTATGTTCATTTGTGCCATTTTTATTAATTATAAGATTATTGTTTGTCCTTTTGTAGTGTCCGTTTCATTGGGTTTTATGATTGGTTAATTTGTATTAATGTATGGAATATCATGTAAAATGATAAATAAATAACCAGAATTGAAATCATATGTTATTAGTGTATATAGAAAATATTAAATATTATTATATCTATTTTTTACCGATATTGCGATGATTTGTTATATTAAATGTTAACGATGAATGTTTGTTTATTTTGATTAATTTTCAATTATAAAATACAACTTCTATTTTATTATTTAAAATTTTATATATACTGGTTCAAAAAAACTAAATAATTTGTAACATACATTGAAAAATATTTTTTTAAGATCATAATGGTTTTATGTCCATCCATGAATGCAGTAATGGTAAAAAAACATATCATACATGATGGTGGTAAATAGACACATCAAATATGATATTTTCATTTTTTAATAAATGGGGATGGGGAAGGGGTTTAGTGGTGTAATTTAAATCAAAAAAACAAAAAAAATTGAAATCATGATATTGGAGTCATCATGAATGTTTTTATAGAGGAGGTGATTGAAGGATATGAAATGAAAGGAAAATAAAATAAATCAAAATTGGAGAATTAAGTGGTTTATATATTTAGTTATTCTCTTGGGGAACTACTTTTTAGGATTTGGGATTGTGATTTATTTATATTCGAGGCTATTAGTAATTGAGGATAGACTCAGGAAATGTAGAAGAATAAATTGAACAAGATAAAAGACTTTTAAGGTGTGAGGAGTATGAGTGGTTATGGGTGTTTTTTATAGTAGTGGATATGAGTTTTTTTATTATTTTATTAATTTATTATTTGGTTCAGTAATATCAATAGTTATGATTTTTATAATTAAATATAGTAAATAATGAATTTTTGTTTTATCAAACGGTTTCTATCCTCAACCATACATCATCTATGAGTCAATATTTCAATTATTTAATTATACCTACAGTTACAATTTTTCACTATTCACCCAATAATAAACTATTTTATAAAAAAATCAAAAATTACCCCTAACCATTTTTTGAAATGTATAATTAAAAAATGAAATCCATTTTTTTTAAAAAAATAATATCATAAATAAAAAAAAATTATTTTTAAATTAAAATCATTATTTATATTAAAATACCCATTATGAAACTATATATGATCTTGTGAAAGATTGAAATATAAATTAAGGCCTCATAAAATTATCTTATAAAAATAGAATAAATAAATAATAATTCTTGAATCTATTTAATGAATATAAATTTTCATTGAAATAATTATGTAATTTTTTAAATAACATTTATGTTTCACAAAAATATCAAAAACTAATTAATCAATTTTAGACGAATAATTTTAATAAAATATGACAAAATTATATTATATTTCCATTTATAAGATACCTAAATTTTATTAATACTTTCATTGGTGAGGTTACTATTATAATGGTCACATTTCTAATCTTAATGGTCACATTACTATTCCAATAGTCAAGTTATAATTTAATATAATAATCATATTTGATTAATCAATTTGTTGTATGAAACAAAAACTATCAAATTAATTATATTTATTTATGAATATACATATCATAAATATTGGGGTTTCATAGTATACACCATGTTGGGGGATGATTTACTTGTTCAACAGTAAAATAATGGTTTTCAAAATAAAATCATATTTGGATGTTATTGGGTTGTTCTATATATAAGGGTTTAATATTTTTGTTTCGGTTCTATTCTTATGAATTATTAATTATTATTTCTAATTTGTGTTATTAATTTAGGTTTTTCAAGTATTTAATGTTAATTTATACTAGAATGGACCAAAATGATATCATTAGTTTCAGTGTTTTCAAAAACATTAAAGAGATTGGTGGATTTGAAACCTTCATTTAGTTTGAAAGTGAAGGGATGTTTTGAATAAGGATGGAGTGATCATTAATTCTCTAGATACCCATGAATATTCCATAGTTAGAAGTGTTGAAATATTTCTTCGGTGCTATATGAGTTGGTGGTAGAGTCGTTTCATCATTTTTGGTCTGAAAGTTTATGTGATGGTGTATCCATGGAAATTCGAAATTGGATAATTGTTTTAGTTTCATCATGGATCCTTTATTTTGGATATTGTGTAATTATTACACAATCTATATTACTCTTTCTCAAATATGTCTCGTGATTGATCAATTAAGGATGGGTCTTTTGTATTATATTAGTGAAAAAATTTACATGATGTATGTGACATTTACGATGGATGTTAGGTGGTCATGGTTAGATTTCTTATGTGTTTCCAGCATTATTTTACATTTTTTCTTACAGGTGATCCCCCCTTTTGAATTTGTTCAGGGTTGGTTTGAATGAATATTTATTTTTTGCCTTTTTTTTGGTGCAGTGATTTCCCCCATGTAGTTGTCAATGAATATTTTTTCATTTTTATGTTTTTTTAGTTTTTCCTATGTTATGGGGATTGTACCTCATGGATTTTGTTGGACACCTATGAGTTTTTTGGGGGAAAGTTTTTTATTGAGTTGTTGAGGTTATCATATCTGGGACACAAAAATGTTTTTTGGGTCCCTATTGGGTTAACTAGGTTGTGTGATACACTAGTTGAGTGTCATATAATAGCTGTTTGTAGGCTATGGATGAGTAGGATTTATTATTCGAGGGTAGACTTTATTTTTTACCCAAAGATATCTGTACATGTCGTGACATGAAGAAATTTCTCATGTGAATCATTTTAGGGACTTTTTGGTTTTTATTGCATATATTTCTATAGAATAATTTTTTCTTGATAGGGTGATTGTCTCAGGGATACTCAAATAATAAAGGATGGGATATTAGTAGTGGATCATCTTTGACCCCATGTTATGTGAACTCTATACGGTGGGGAGAAAATTATAGATGAATGTAATATACTGGTAAGACAATTTTAGGTCTTCCATGGTTCTTATGGGTTCTTTTTTGTGTTTCATATCAATTTTATTTTGGATATTTTGTAATTTCATTAATATTCAGATTGATATATTTGAATATATCATTTTTTTAATTGGAGGTAGATATATGTTGATTGGTTTTTGGTCAAAATCATATTATAATTATAGGTTTATTTTGAAATTTCCTTCAAAAAATGATATTTAGCAGAATAAGTGGCATTGTGGGATTTTTTTAACATTATCTATATCACTAAATTAACTTTTTAGTTGCTCTCTAATAAAGAGGGTACTTGATTTGAGTTTCGAGGGATATCTATCTCTTAACATGGGATGTTTCGAGGGATTACCTTCATTATGTGGTCATGGTTCATGTTTATGGGGAAATCATGCATCTTATGTTATTGATGATATGTTCAATTTTATATTGATCTTTTTGCATGGTTTTGACATGTGATATGCATGGATACAATCGAATTGTGTTCAACATTGGAAAAATCATTCTTGGTCCTAATTTTTTAGGTTTTTTGTGTATTAATTGTGAATGATTTATTAAACCGTGTATCAATCATGCGGTGTGGTCTATTATTTTTAATTTATTGGTTTTTATGGATTCTATATTGTTTTATGAAACTATGTAGGGAACCACAGGAGGCCATGGGTTAATTAGGGTGGTTCTAGAGTAAGGTACATGGTTTTTTCCAACCATGTGTCCCATAAAGAGTAATTTTGTGGCATAATTTCTGGGGTCCAGTAGCCTCTACATGGTTAAGAAAAAGTTTTCCAAATCATGTAATCCTTATAAGTGGTTAAAAAATTGGGTAATCCAAAAAATAACAATCCAAAAAAGAGGTTTTTTTCCAATAATTAGATACAATTTAGTTTTCTGACCCATGAGAGATTTGGATGAACTTCAACACCTTCATCCCTAAGACTCATCCCCTTCAATTGATAATATCTAATATATTTGAATTATTTTCTTAATTTATATTCATATTTCATACATATTCATGTATTATCATTTGCATTAGCCCTCACTCATGAATCATATTTTTTATCTTGGTAGATTATATGTTTTTTGGTTGTTCTAATGATATGTATCATGGTCTCTAAGTCTTGTGGACACCCTATAAAATAAAATCGGTGTGGCCTCAATTGATGGATACATTTTTTCATATGTTTTTTGTATTATGCTTCACTATGTTAAGGGTTCTTATTTTATAGTTTTGTTTTTTATTATTAACACGATTTCACATTATTAATACCATTTTTATTGTTGTGTGATTATATGTGATATCCTGGTCATTTTTTGAAACAATTCCATAATTTTGTGAGCATAGAATACACGGGTTTCATGATAAATCCATGTTTTTAATTGTTGAAAAGGAATTTTTAAAATATTTTATGTTTCTAGTAAAATCATTAATTGATTTTGTAATGGATTTCATGTTTTTAAATTGTATTTCACCCATTTTTGGGTTTTAATGTGTGAATATAATGTTTTGATCGAATTTTTTTTAATGGAGGTATTAATAAATAAATAAATAAATATTAATGGGGTTTTGGGGGATATTTAAAATAGTAGTTTGAAATTGTTAAGTGTTCAAACCCTTATGTGATTCCATGTTAGCTTGTTTTAAATTATTTTATGGATCTAGTGGGGATTTATGGTGTTGTTTTTGTTTTGAAATGGATTGAATCATTCTGAAGGGTATCTTTGAAACATTTTAAAAGAAATGTTCTATTTATTTGGACAAGTTAAATGGTTTTAATTGGTTTTAATTAAATGTATGATAGAAATTATATCCTTTATACATGCTTTGGATTTTAAAAGAAATAGACCCATATTTAATGGTGAAATTAAAAAAAAAATTATTTGTGGGTCTTTTACATTAATTTCCATGTGGTATTTGGTATATAATTTAAGAAATGTAAATTTTCATAGAAATATGAGAAATGTTTTTGTGTTATAGGAATGATTGAATCATTAGTGATAAATATTTTATGTGGGTGGAGACTATTTGTTCCCTTTTGATTTATTATAAATTGTGTGTGTTTTTGACCACTATATAATAATTTTTAATCCCATTGTGTGGGAATGTGAGTTTTATTTCTTGTGTGAATAATGTATGATTAAGGATATCCATATTTTTCATTGAGGGGGTGAGGGTAGTATTGATTATAAAATTTGGGTTAGAATTTTCTCAATTGAACTACTCATAACTTCCATTATTGGACATTAGGAGCTACAAACTAATTTTAAAATCAAGATTGTTCCCTTAGTTTGATAAAATGCATCTAGATACCCACCACTAATTTTAGGAAAATAGGTTAGATGGAAGTTTTTATTGTAAATGAGGTTTCTATGGGATACATGGATTTTTGTATGATCATAAAAAATATTAGTAGCTACATTTGGGTATTATAACCATATAGTTACATTATTAGCGTGTTAGTGAATATGTGTACGACCATAACAAATTCATTATATTAGTTAGTTAGTTATTGAGAGATGTTTGTTTTAGTTAATTTTTATATAATTTTATGTTATTAGAATTATATATAAAAACACCTTGTTATGTTTTAGTTTTATATTACTTGTTATGTTATGTGGTTTCCTTTTGTAATGTGTGACCCATGTTTGTAAGTTTGTTTCACATGTGTTTCAAAATCTGGTTGTGGGAACATGTTTTATTTTTAATGTAAAATTTTTGAGTCATTTAAATTACATTTAAAAATGTTGTTTTAATGTAAATGTGGATTAATATATTTAAATGTTTAATGGTAAAAATTTTATTTAAATAAAATAGGTAACTTGTATTTTTATAAATGAAACTTCTGCATCTGAAATTTTTTAATGGATTAGTCTATTGTGGTTGTTTTCTAAACATGGGTGTTCAGTTTAGAAGAAGAAAAATCTGAATGTGTTAAATGATATTATTTAATTTTCTCAATGAAATATTTTTTGAAGATATTACATTGTATATTATTTCAATTCTAGATTTTATTTCTTAAACATATTTATTCTTTTGGCAGGTTGTAGTAACACAATGAAATTTGTTTCTCAATTTGTCAAAATATCATGTTCCAAGTTCTCAGTCGATCCTTCCTTTTTTTCATCACCAATTTATCCTGAGTAGTGTGGTAGTGTTAAATGAGAGGCTTCAGGGAGGTGGTTCAATGTTAGATAAGGCTGATCTATTTTTTTATTATGATATCTATTTCAATCTAATACTATAAGGATCAATTTATTATGTAGATGATCAATTTAAGTAGATGAAAAAAAATTGATCAAGGTAGTTGGTTAGGACCTATATGTAAAGTGGTATTTCTATTTGTTCTCATTTTTATAATATTTAATTATTGTATCTCTAATTTGGGTGAAGACATTACCAATGCAAATCATATGATACGGAGGTTCTACATTCCAGCCTTTGGTGGTCGGGAATTCCCTTCAAGCCTAGTCGAAAATCACATTAGGTGTTGGCTTTAGTGGTATACTAAGGTGGTTCACTAAATTATTCACAATCATCAATATCATTATCCTGATTTGTCCATGGATAATTTTTAATTAAATGTCCAATGGCATAAAAAAATAATGAAATTCAATTTAAAAATTCCATTATACTTCCCCATGACATTTTTTACCAATAGATATTAAAATATTGTAATTCATTAATTAATTTTTATAATCAATATTTATTAATAGTTTCACTGAATTCTTCCTCATATTTTTTCTTAGACCTTCCTTTCTTCTCAGTATTGAAATAGTTTTCTTAAACTACATTTTATTTATTTTTGATGGGTTTTTACCTTATAATTAAATTTGTGATAATAATACTATATAAATAACCCAAATAATGTGTTTTATGATCTTTATCGTTGAAATATGATTCCATGGAGTCAATTTTAAAGAGAATAATTTTTCAAATAATTTCCATAATTATTTTATCTTCAAATTTATCTTTGAAACAATATATGGTGTTTATAATCTTTCAGAAAATGAAAAATAACTCATGAAAATATTCAAGATCTCCCATTTTAGGATATCTATAATTAAAAATCTAAATAATTAACATGGCATTACCAACTTTTTTATTTCATTCTTAAATATTTTACAACTTTTCCCAGATTCCTTAATCATTTAAATTCATTAAAAAACTCAGAAATTAACACTTTTGGTGAGAGGGAGGAAAGTATGGATTTTATAGATTGTCCATAATTTTATCACCACTATACATTATGATATATTTCATTCTAAATAAATTTTATCTCATCGATAACATTCAGTACACCCATCCATGAGACAAAATAAGCCTTAATATTGAATATTAGTATATCTTCGCCATTAAATTAACGTGTATGGATAAGGATAACTAAATTGTGAAAATTATAAGATATATAAATGAATAAATTATATTAATTTGTTATATATATATATATATTATAAATTAAAATTAAATTGATATGAATTAAAATTAAATTTTGTCTCAAAAACATTAATTTTTTAAAAGAAAGTAATTTTATTATTTTGTGTGTTTATTTGAAAATTAAATATTCACCAATATTAGGAATATTTATTTAGTAAAATTAACGCCATTTTTTTGGAATAAAAATTTAAAAATTTTAATAGGGGTAAATTTTTGGAATGTGATGAAGATATTAATTTTTTCATGAATAGTGAAATAAATACTAGTTTTTGTTGAAAATTGTTTTTCTATTACTAATTTATATGATTATATTTCGTATTAAAATTGTTTTTTATTAAAAATATTATAACTTAATTTTTTATTAATTTAAATTAGGTTATTTTAATAAATTTTATATTCAATTTTTATATTAAAACATTTTAATCTTTTGAATGCATTTTCTATAATATGTTATTTTTTTTATTATGTCAATGGTTTTAATATTGAATTAAATTATCACCCATATATTAATTTAATTTAGTAAAATTTATTGAATAATTGATATAATAATATTTTTTATTATATTATAATTTAAACATAATTTTTCTCTTATTTTGTATAGTGAAATCAATAAAAATTAATTACATAGGTTAATGTTAACACTGGTTTACCAGGGGTTAAATTAAATGATATGGGTTAATATTAAGAAGGATCATATCCAATTAATATTTTCATTCTATATTTTTATTTATCACAAACATGGTTATATAGTGATCAATATATGACATTTTTTGACAGTGAAAAACATGTGTATCATATTTCCATTTCAAAAATTCCAATTGTGTCCTCTCACCCACTTATAAATGGTCACCCCTCTCCTCTTCACTTCACACTACCAATCATTTTGGGTTAGAAAAAAGAAGCCCAAATATATTCCTTATATAAATCACCACATCTTATATTTTTTTTTTATATCATAAATCCAATCTAGGAAGGATTTAGGTTAAAACAAAATAGGTTGTTCGAATTACATATAATGATTTTAACTACATGTTTTCATTTTACATTTTCAAATAAACAATTCAAATCATCTTAATGTAATCAAAAATAATAATACTTCTATCAAATATATGATGAAATTTTATATTGTTAATTTAATTATATTTAATAATCTCTAAATCTATGAAATTATAAATGAAACTATCAATTATGTATATTGTTGACCACCTCCTCGCGAACCGGTGTACTTTGTTTCTTATAAAAACTATAATGGATTTATATAATCAGGTATTTAAAATTTTAATATGGCATTTATGACATTAATATTATTTATTAAATATAATATCACATATTTCGTCTATCATACTAATTTTATGGAAAATAATAATGTTTCTCATTTGAACCCGTGGACTACAACCACTACATAGCGATGTAAAATACTTTCCATTTAACATTGATTGGGATGGTTATATGTATATATTTAATGAATATATATGATATAAATGATATTATAAAAGTTATATAATGATAAAAAATTGTTTTCCTTGAATTTTTTCTATCCATTTTAATAAATAGAAACAATATTAATTAGAATGTATGACTTACCATCTCCATGAATGGTGTAACTCATATTCTCACCTATAACTTTTATAGACTTTTATGAGTTATTAAATAATAATTATATCTGATATTAATATAATTGATTAAATTATTAATATTATGAAACCACAATCAATGTAAAGTAATATGAATTTTCAAACCAAATCATACATAAAACCCAAAGAATTATTATCCCAAATAGTGAGTTTAATAAATAATTTCTATTTAATAGTTTCATTATAAAATCAGTCAATCATATTTGTTATGATATAGTTAATTATGTTTAAATAATGGATTTATAATAATAATATATTTATTATATAGTACATTCCAACACAAAAAGTGGTAATTTGACTAGAGGTATGGGGTTCTCTTTTTAAATTTACTTCTATGAGACATATTCCAAATTTTTCACTAATTATGTATGTTTGGTTTATATAAAACCCATTTTAAATTTTAAATAATGAATAAATTTAAATTAATTATATTTAACTTATCAATTGAAGTAATTTCTTTCATAGGGATTCTGATTTAGTTGTTTTCATACAGGTAAGGGTTTTTGTTACACTCCCTTTGATTACCAAGAGTGTTTATGGATATGTTTCTGATAAAGAAATATAATTCTTTATCATTCAAAAAAATCTCAAATTATCTTCTCCAATTTTTATTTATATAGAATTTGTGTTGTCCTCTCATTTTCCTTTTTTTATTTATCATTGAAACCAATAGAATGTTTTTAATGAAAAGATACATAATTTTTATCTTCGGTCAAATACCTATTTTATTCCATATCAATGTTTTCAAAAAATAGTATATAAATATTTTAAAAAGGTACACATGAATTTCTAAAGACATATTTCCATTTATTCATTTTTTTTATAGAATATTTTTTTTTCGTTTCCTAAATGATGTATTTTTATTTATTACAATCATGTTAAAAATATTGTTTTTCATAACATATATGGAATGTACAAAATAACCTTTTATAATGACCACTAATTTTCTATGATTCATTTAATAGTTTAAAATAATATTTTAAATTTTTTTTATAATATTTTAGAAATTCATTTTAAAAAAGTTATTTCTAATTTATAAATAGTATTATCCTTATGAAGGTTTTATAGGATATTTTAATGAAATTTCTAATCACTAATGTCCAAACCCCATATTATAAATATGATCCCTATGGAATATGTTGTAATGATACCATATTTATTATTTATTTGTATATTTTATAATATGATTTAATGGGATATACAATATAGATACCAATATTATTATACTTCATTGTTTATGATTATTTTTTTTAAATTGGGTAATTATTATCATTTCAAATGCCTGTTTTTGTATAATACTGTTTACAGTGATTATTTATCACTCCATTCGAAGGAGAAACACATTATATTTAGTATGTTATTGGTAGGGGAACTATATTTCATCTATTCATCTAAAGGTCTCATGATAAAAAAAATTGTTTTGGACAAGTCCCTACCCCTTTTTTGAAATAATTACACTATGGTATTTTAGATGTCTTTGAAAAGGGGTGTGATTTTATGGTTTGATATATTTGGAGTTATGAATTACATCATTACAATATTAGATGTTGATTATCAAGTGGTTATTTTATTTTATTGAAATACATGGATATATTTATAGCTAATTTGATTATTTATATGGAATTAATTAATCAACATTTATTCCAACCATAATATTTTTAAATATCACAATATTAATGAAATGGAATGTGTTTCAGTTAATTACGTCAACTAAATGATTGTTAATTATTTATTCCTGATTTATTTTATTGTATTTATATCCTTACTAAGATTCTGAGATCACCCCATTCATATGTTTCATTACTAAGGATGTTAGGATGTGTATTATGACAAACATGCAAGGTTATTCTAGAGGAAATAATGATTTACACAATGAAACTACTATGTTTTATTTTGTGAAATCAATAATAAAAGGGTATTGATGAATGAATATATTTTAAAAAGAATTAAAATATATTCCTTCCTTTTGTATTTAATTTCTAGTATATATTTCCATAATAATAATATAATCAATGACTCTGGGCTTCTAGTCATGGGGTGTTTACCATGGGAATAAGAGATTGTTTAGTTGAAACTATTTGATGTAATATTTTTAAACATCTTTTTTGGGAATAAAAGCTTATGAATATTTTTGAGGGTATATATTAATTTATTATAACATCAAATAGATTTGAAAATATACATATTATATGGTTATACTATAAATAAATCCGTTTATGGTTTGTACAGGTTGATGGGGGTCTGTTGGTGAATTACCTAGGTGTGATAATACTAAAAAAGGCATTTTAGTATTGAATCTAGGGTTACATGGTACATTAAAATGGGCTATACTATGCCCATGAATTGAAAATCTTCTGGGAAATTGTTGGGGTAATTCAAATATTCTTTAAAACCCATTATGATGGATTTCATTTTTTTAAACGTTCCCCAAAAAATATATGTCTTTTATTTTGAAACAATCCAAGCATTCATTTTTACATTTTTTTTGTTTTTTAATTCAATATTTATGGGATTATACATTTAGTATAATAATGTTATAATCAATTCTATTATATTCAATTTTATAGAAATAGTTATATATGGATTGAATGGGAATAATTAAATTCATAAAAATCCCTATATGGATATGTAGCATAGGAAACATAATGATGATGGAGCTATAACTACATTTATAACAGATATAATTAGTCCCATCTTATGACATATGACTCGGGTTTCAAGTTACCTTTTTCAAACGGAGAACCATATAGTGCCACCACATGTTGTAACGAGGGTAGTCCACTTCATGTGTTAGAATCCAATAATATAAAATGGGAATACAAATCCATTTTTATCTAATAATATATATAAAACATATAGAAGATATTACTCACTCATGGTAGTAATGAAATTGACAAGGTTATATATGATGTTCATTATCAGTCAAGAGATGTGTATCAATAGTGATCATTTGTAAAAACAAAAAGCATGAGAAGGAAATAGTGAGTATGGAATTGAAGGATTTTAATGAAATTTTATTGTAAAAGTGTTTTTCTCAAAAACAACGTGGAGATATTTAGAGGAAATTATTGAATATGAGATTAAAGAAAGAAAAAAATGTGTCTAATTATGAAGTTATCATTACAAAGTTATCAATTATTTCTATTAACTAATTATGTAATAAAAATATTAATTTATTCAAAATAAAACATCTAATATAACTTATGGACGTTACATGTTCACTATAGGTCCTTTTTGGATTGGCAAATTATCCATCTATATTCAAAAACCTTATGAATATAGTATTCATGGAATAAAAAATTAATATTATATTGGTATTTATGTGTGTTATCTTTGATTACTCTAAGATTATTAGTACTACGAGAATAACTTATGGATTATCATTGAGACTAATACAAGAATGTAGTTTTATGTGAAATTTATAAATTTTGAATAGGGGATTTATAATGTTTCATTTCATGGAAATATTCTCTTCAACAATAAAAACTCAATTAATCATCTATAGTGAAAGGTAGTCAAAAAAAATCATATAGAAACAATCATTACTATGTTACAATGTTTCATTGGGTTGTAGGATTACTATTGATAAGTTTATCCAAAATATATATTAATTGAATAACCCATTATCCATTCTTACAAGTATAGGGGTTATTTTATTTTGAATAAAGTAATGTTAAATTTCATTTGAATAATTTAATTGAATACTGTTTAATGATCTGATTTTTAAACTAAAATCTAGAAATAATAAACATTCATTATATAGTGATGTATCAAAGAAGGGTCTCTTTTTTATCTCTTATTCAAAATTATAATGTAATTTCCTATAAATCTAGGATGAATATGATAAATGAACAATAATATATAATACAAGATCTGAAGTTGGAATGTTTAATAATATCATCGAAGATATAGATACATTATCTCAATGACGAATATTTTTAAGTATTTATGGATTTTAAGTGTTTTAAATACATCATTTCATAAAAATAAATCAATATGGGGAAAAATAGATATCATGATATATTCAAGGACAATTATGTATCAATATCATATCACTCATGTATTGGAAATAAGTTAGAGTATTTATTGAGTGAGAATGATAATAGTGCACTGACTAAAATGAGGATTTAAAGTTATAGTTTTATTATGGATTTAGAATATATAGACCTGGTAATAATAAATTAAGGGGAGACATAAATCCTTTTTTAATGTATTTCTAATCCATCAATGCTAGAAATCATAAAATGTTATCAACCTAATGATTAGAATTTTAAAAATAAATTTAAATCCATGAATGATAGAAAATTACTTAGCTTTCTTTTTGAATATGGTATCATAAAATTAGGGAAGAGAGTTTTTTCCCCTTATATACCTGAGATTAAAATGGAAATTTTTGATGATTCACATAGTTTTAACTTCTCTATACACATATTTTACACCATGATTATCCGTGATTTGGAGAAATACTATGGTGGGATAAAATGAACTGGATATTTTTTAATTATTTTTGAGGAATTTGATTTATTCTATAGTTGAAGGCCGAGGATGGCCTACAATTAGAGTCATGATACCCATATATATTTCTATATGAAAATGGGATGAAATTAATAAGGAATTATTTCAGGATTACCAAATATTCCTGTAAATAAATACTAAATAAGGTTTATTATGGATTTTCTAAAAAATAATTGGATTTGATCAGTATAAGGGAAGATTTAACACTTGTAAAAATTTCATGGATCTATATTAATGTTTTTGTATATAATAATGGAAAACATCTTTCAATATTATCTAACCATGCATCGTGATTTACATCCAAATTTGTAGAAATATATTTAAAAGGATCTTGATATTGAGCTTTATTTGAACACTGTTATCAACCACAATTTGATAGAATGTTCAGAAGAACTTTTCAAATGATTTAAGGAGTGTTATGGAATTAATCTCATGACTTTTGAGATATTTGATATTAGTATATACCATTTGTAGAGTTCTCATATTATAATTTATTCCATTGTATAATTAAAGTTGTATCATATGAAACATTATATGAAAAAAGATATCATACTCGGACATATTTGGGGTGAATTCGGAGAAAGAAATCCTCTTCTTGACCAAAACATAGAGAGGATACACCAATCAAGGTAATGGATATTCAAACCCATTTCAAATCATATCAAATAACAAAAAATAGATATACTTACAACAATTGTAAATTATTGGAATATCAAGTGGGATATCATGTTTTATTGAATGAATCTCCATAGAAGGGTGTTATTATATTAATAAATAATGGAAAATCAAGACCTAGGTATATCATACCTTTTGATATTATTAAAATAATTGGATCATTGTCTTACCATTTTGAAATTCCATAAAAACTCTATACTGTGCAAGAATAGTTCCATATATCTATATTAATGAAGTACATTCTATTCCTAGGTCATGTGATCACATATGCAGAAATATATTTTCAACCTATTATATCTTAATATGCAAACATTTTCTAGATTCTACACACATCAGATTCATTGTTAATGAATCTATAAATTTAGCTAGTAAAGGTACAATAGAAAAATCATAAGATAAAAGGGTTAACATGCGAACCTGAAAGGGTGTTGATGATGTACTACACAAATTGGTTCATGAGGATATATTTTGCAAATTTCATGGAATTAATTTTTTATATGGGGGATAAAGTGAGACATAGATACATTAAGATATATATTTTATTGATATATATAATCTCATTAATAGCTTATCATACACATAACCCCGATTATAAATGAACCAATAAATTGATTACTATTATAACATCCCTATTAAATTACCATGTATGTATAAGAATAAATAAATAATTAAAAGTATTTATTATATACTTTAATATATAAAATTCAGTGGATATATATTAATTGTAAATCAAAATAAAAACCAATTCAACGAAAATGAACTGTATTCTGGAAAAGTATTTTACAAAAAAATAAGTTTTTTCATGTTTCAAAAATATATTTTAAAATAAATATTTTACAACACTTATTAAAAGTATTTTAAAAAATTAAATCCAATTTTTATTCAATATTTCAAAAATTAATTATCATTTATTTTTATGAATTTTTAGAAAAGATTAACTGGTTGATGAATGTTGAATAATATACTGCATTATTGAAGGAAATAATTTCGTTCAATGAATATATAAAACACAATTTTGTTTCAAAAGGAACTTTTATGTCTTATTACCTCAATTATATTAATTTGTTTCTATTTTTGGTCATTAGAATCAATTTTATATTGAATTTATGAATTATTTTTTTAAGCATTTGAATGTTATTGATTTTGAAAACTAGTTTTCTATCACATCTCCATGTTTAATTTATAAATACATTATTACAATTTATTGAATTTAATTTTATAATAATTATTTGGTATTTTGAATCCTAATTATTTATATTATATAATAATTTAATATTAATTTATTTTCAAAATGAATTTTAAAAACTATAAAAATCAATTACTACGGTAATGGTTGAAACAAGATTATCATGGGTCAAACTAACATATACGTGTTAAATTGACTAATAAACATTTTAAATTTATATTATATATATGTATTTGTAATTATCTCAACCATGGTTAATGAATTATCCAATTTTGGGGAATTTGAGATGTGTTAAATGGGAGTCACTTATTCTTTTTATAAAATACAAAGTGTGTCTACTCCCAAACTTATAATAGACCGTCCAAAAATCTCTCATGTTATCACTCTCAAATATATTTGGACAAGAAAATACCTATAATTTTTTTTTCATTTATATCCCTACCCAAATCTCATAGGCCTTCGTTAGATCATAAATAAAATCATGGAAGGCTGAAGGATACACCAAATATGGTTTTCTGAAAAAAGAGGTAATGTTTTTAACCGCGAATTTCCATTTTACATCTTCTTTAATCTCCTTTAGATTTTATGCAAGACAAATTAGATATTAAAAATTTTGTTACTGTGTTGTATATTCATCCCCATAGTTATTTTATATCATTAATTGCAATATATTTATGTTTTTTAATGTTTTATTTTTGGGTTGTTATTTTATTGACCATATGATTTTGATGCTAACAAATTGGTATAGTTTAATGATACAATATCATTGATTATTATGATAATTTATAATTATGTTTCTAATGAAAAAAACTTTTGACATATCATTCAATAATACAATTAATTTTATTATACTTAGGATATTTTTAAAGAAAATATATTCCCTCTCATTTAAATTTCATTATAAATATAATCGATAATTAAGAATTTTTTATTAAAAAATGAGTTAATTTTTTAACTTAATACAAATACAAGTGTCTTTTATTTCCTTGTTATCTAAAAATATTTTGATCAATGTGGAAAATTAATAAAATTATTTAATAAATTAATTTTTATAAAATTTTATATTTTTACAAATTTATTTTATAGAACCTTATTTTCATTTTTTGAATGCTGTAATTTTTCAACTTTTTTCTTCAATGTGAAAAGATATTTTTTTTAAAAACTTCTACCACATATATATAAATATTATTCTATCATGAGAAATAATTTTATAGAATATTAATTTACATTTTTTAATCATATTATTATAAAAATGATTTATATTAATATTCTAGAAATTTGTCTTGTGTTTAACATGTTTTTTATATAAACGTGGTATTTTTATCATTAATGTTATTAGTCGTATATTTATGAATTTTAATCCAACAACATCAACAAACATTTCTATAATTATTCTCTAATGGGGACATGTTTTAATATTTCCATCATTATTACCTCTTAGGATAGTTTATGATTACTTTAATTGTGGATGTACCATATTTCTTCCATTCATATTACTCAGAATGTTTTAAGAATATATTTATTTATTAGGGTAATTATATATATCTTGTATGTTGGATACACAATTTAAATTTTTACAATGATTATCTGTCACCCATTTCATAGGAGTAATTTATTGGAATTATTAAGGGATGAGTGAGGACCAATATATCCCATATATACATTGTTATGTCTCCAGAGACAAATTATATTGGGTTTTTTCTGGAATTGTACCCATTTATATTGATGTAATGGCACAAGGCCATGATGTTATTTTAAATATCATAGCACAAGGGCTTGAATATATATTTTTAGATGATCAACATTATGCACTAAATGATTATCAAATCATTTATTAGTATACATATGAGTATATGAATTTTTATCCATAGATCAGTTTCTAGATAATCAGATTATTTATATTTCATTCTTTGATCCTGATTTATTATTTCCATATTATTTTTCTAGTTTATTTTATTGTTTTAATTGAATTCGTTACAATTATTTACCCTTACAAATAGATTATTCCATAATTTTAATGATTTATTTCACTTTATTCATACACTTACTATGTATTTGAGATCAACCATTTATATTGTTTTTTTCTTCATGCTTCGAACATGTGTATAACGATTCACATGCAGGTTTGTGCTAGAGGTAATAATGGTTCACTCGATGTAATAATTTATTGTATTTTATGAAATCAATGTAAATGTGAGGTTTAATATGAATATAGTTTACCTATACTACTTATCTATTTTATACATCATTATATAATATCGTATACCTATTACATATGTGATAATGTTCCCAATTACATGTGGATAATGGGGTTGAGGTCATTACAATCATTATGTATATTCCTCTTATCTATAACTGTTAACTGAGGAACATCAGTTAGAGTATTGAACACATCTATCATATCTTCTAGAACATCATAACCACTGAATAATAATTTGGGTAAAATTATTTCATTTTATAAATTATTCTCATGTAAACAAATACTTTATTCCTCTTACTATCACATGAGATACAAATATCTGTTAAAAATACTTTTTCTTCCTCAAACATCAATCAGCTATGAGTCTACAAAGGTAACCATCACTCATTAAAATTGAAAGGACCATTCATATTTTTTTGTGAAAACGTATAGGGGTTTTTAATCAGTGGGTTTAATTTTTATGTTTTTCCCATAAAAATTTCACACATGGATAGAGAGTTTTTACTCTATAGATAATTAACACACAAACATATTTAAAAAAAATAATTTACAAGATTCACATGTAAATATGAGTAAGTTGTCTATGAAATGGTTTGAAAACAATATTATAATATATATCCAATATAAAATACTTTTTATAGTTATTTGAAAGAAGAATATATCAACCATGTGAATAAAACATTAGTCTATTAATAGTGCATTTTGTTTTAGCAGGAATAATATGAAAACTTGTTTTGAAATTATAAAATTAGATATCCCGAATAGGATTTGATACATATTCCTTTTGATACATTAAACAGTTAAACATTACTTTCCATTAGTTATTACTCTCTTGTTTAGTTCATTGAATATTACAATTTTCTATTAGAACCATCTATTTCTCATTCATGTTCATCTAATAATTAAATTTTTGATACATTTTTGTCTGATACCTTTATCATAAGGAATATAATGATCTCTATATTAATTTCTATATCTCCCAATATTTTTTACCATATCTAGGGTGATTTAATGAGGGTGTACTGAAAGCTACTTCAGATACACTTGACTTATTTATCAACTACATAAAAATCACCTTATCCAAAATATATATGTATAGATTCTCTAAAAAATAAGTTTGAATCAAAAAATTCAAATTTGAAAATCCCTTTATATATTTGGATCTCATACTGATGTTTTCTATCAATTGAATACCTCAAAATATTTTAAAAAAATTTGTGTAAAAAAATTCTTAGGAATATTTCTTAAATCAAAGTACCATGGCTATTCAAATATTTTTAATATATCACCTAGAATCATGAAAATTTATTCTTTATTATTGAATAATTGAACATCCGGATCAACATCATCCTAATTTATGGATCAATAAATATGTCATAAATTTTATTAATCCTTATTCTATTTATTCTTCATAAGAATTACTCCATCCATTAAAAATCTGTCTGTTATTCCTCCCCAAGTTTCAACATTGTATGATTCAAATACATTATGAAGCATCTTGTCAGAAGAAATCATGTTTATCCATCTAGTAATATTATTACAGATGAACTTATAAATTATCTCTAACCAGTTGTCTTAATAACATATTATTTATCTGATTAAATTTTCATGATATCATAATCATAATATTATATCAAAAAATATATTTTTAATTCCATCTATTAAAAAACATATCGAGAATCACAAATTAGGTACATAATCTAGATTCATTAATGTTTTAATAAAAATGAATAACCAAAAATAATTTTACTAATAATTATTCAGGTGTCCCTGAAAATACATATTAACAATAAACATGTCTCATATAACATATTTTCACCTTATTATGACAAATACAAATTTATGCATCTAGTATGAGAGCAATATTGGTTCTATCCCGAACACAGTTTCCGAAAACATCATACTGAAGGAACCAATTTTACATTTTATTTATGAACGTAAAAAATAAAAAAAACCAAACCTTATTCCTATTAAAAATATTATTTCTTTATTAAAAATACTGAAAAACTTATTTTTCTCAACATAGTGTATTAACAGATTAATGGTTTCGTTTGATAACCTAATATAGGATGGTCTTAGTTGTACTAATTGACTATGATTGTGTGTGATGGAATGTTATCATTACAATGATTAAGGATCTATCCTTTATAAATGATAACATTTTGAGGTTGAAAGTTTGTCTATTCATTGGGATTGTTTTGGTCAAATTCTTTTACATAAATTCTTTTTCTGGTACTCTAATTTTTACGTAGAAGATTCCATTTGAATATAATTAAAATATACAGGATTAAAAATTATTTATTATCCCATAAATAATTTATAGTTATTTTGAAGTTTACATTTAATCTAATATAATTCCTGTCATCATTTGAGAAATACCTACTCAATAGACACCATACCCTATCTCATTGGTGATGATATTGTGGTGTAACTATTATATTACTACAATCTCAAGAAGGTATCTAGACCTTCAAGTCATGATATAGTTATATAAAATGGGGTATATCATAGGGATTGTGTTTGGATACATATTTTCCATGAGTAATGGTACATTAACCTTGGGAAATAGTGTAAAGGTGTCTTCAGTTTGGCTATTAGACCATGAAACCCAGTGATGGTCTTGTAACACCCGACCTGAGAATCCTGGATCTAGTGCGGTATTTAGTTATACATAAATTATTAATGAGAATTAAATATCGAAGGGTTGATATTTTTAGATTTATTAGAATGACATATTATATACATTCCATAGACAATATATTTATAACTATATAAAAAAACCTGATACATAATAAAATGAAATAAAGTGCATCCACAAAACACATTTAATGGTTTGCTCACCATAATGTGAGGAATGAAAAAATAATAAAGGCGATATCAAATGATTATTGAGGATAAATAAAGTTGAAAAAAATAATGAATCAATGCAAAAAATTAAAAATAGATAGGTAAACTACTAATAAAACATGCCATTAAAATAAATTGGTACGAAAGATTATGTATGGAAAGGTAAGAAACTGAAAAGCATTAAATTTAATCAATGAAATAAAAATTTAATTTATTAATAGATTTGTCAACACAAATTATCATGGATGAATACAACTGAAAATTAATGAGATAAATTAATAATTATAGGAATCATTTTTTATTATCTACTTGAAACCATTACCATCAAGAGCTTTCACAATATGGTTTGTCTACCTTGTGAAACCCCATCTATTTTAGCCTGCTATTTCATCTCAGGAGACAATGGTTGCATCTAGGGGATTTATATAATATGAATCATCTATGTCACACATGTCCATTGAATTCATAATTTATAATAATCAATTAAAATAATAAAAAAGAATATTTATTAAATATCATTATGGAATGAATGATACGTATTTATAAATTATTCCCCATTTAATCAAATAACTTTTTAATAAACACTGTATGTAATATAATAATAATTCAGAAATAATAACATACTTTATAATAAAATAAATATATTTGATGAAATATTAATATGAAAAATTATTACAAAAATTTATTTCTTTCAAAAAAAATTTCTTAATCTTAAAAAGAGGCAAGATTATATTTTAATCATTAAGAATATTCTTGAGGAAAATAATTCATGATCATTACAAAGTGTCCCGTACAACTATGAAAAATTTAAATAATAAACCCCATAAAGTAATAAAATACAACAATGAGTAAGGTGAAATTATGTATATTAACTATATTACATGTAAAATGACCTAATGGACTCCATATAAAAGTGAATTGGTGTATAAAAAGAATCATATTCAATGGAATGTAAATTTATATGAAATAAAAAACATTAACATTAATTTATCAATGTAGTATTTATACTCCATCGTAGTGCATTTAAATATGTTTCCATTATAAATTATAACCATTATCATGAATATAATATAATATATTTAATTCTAATAATATTTTATAATCCGTTTGTTAACAACATTTCATTATTTTACATATTTTGGGGGTTAACTGCCTATATTTTTGGGTATGTCATAACCTGTTATTTTTTCATTTTACATGGATATTGATTTTATAATATCCAGGACTTAAGCCATTATTTATGTATCAAATATACGAATTATATATGTATTCATAATAATCTATTTTTTTAAGAAGTTATGAAATTCATAGTTCCTAGAGATGGTAGGTAGTACAAATGCACGAATGATATTATCACTTCTTTATCATATTAATTAATTTAAAATTATTTTATATATATATTTATTATAATTATAGTAGAATATATATGTGAAATATGTTACATTGTTTTATTATAAAAAACTTTTATATTTTCCATATATAGTGTGAAAGTGTCACATCACATTGTGGGGGCGGTAGTCCACACATCCAAAAAAAGGCGGTCATATTTAAAAAAAATTGGAATGTATAGAAGTATTTATTATAAAATAAATAATTAAACATGAGTACATTATAAATTTCATATGAATAATACATAAATATATTTTTTTCTTTATAATTACATTCATGAGAGGCAGTAAAAAAAGAATGAACAATAATCATTTCGTGAGGTGGTAATTCCCCTTCACATAAATAGTATATTTGTTACCCATTAAAATGAATTTTTTGTATAGGTAGGTATAACCCATCACATAATAAAATTCTATAACATACTATACACTAATGTTTTTAATGATAACTATTTATGCTGGATTTAGCGAGTGTATAATGGGAATGAAACTAAATAGATTGAGGAATGAATTTACCTCTTAATTGAGTAACTGCATTTGGTTTGAACCAAAGGGATACATTGGATATATATCTATCCAAATTGAGGATTGTAATATGAGTTTAGGGAATTTTAGGAGCAATTGTATTAGATTTTTGATGTGAAAATTTTGATTTATACGCGTGAGGAATGGATAACATTCTTCTTTTTATAGTATTGGGGAGTGGCAATCATGTAAACGCCAAAATGTATTCATTAATGGGAGGCATAACATACTTATCGTGCCTCCAAAAGGTAAAAATAATATATTAATGGGTAATAATGGTTTTTAAAAGAATACTACCACACAAAAATATGTTCATTTTAATAATATTTTTCACTAACTAATAAGATTCCCCAATTTTATTATTTTGATCTTTATTATAATATCTCATTTTCTAACGTATATAATTTTTCCATTAAGACTAAAAAACTTGATATTTATTTTAATATATAGAGATAATTTATTATTAATTTATATATATATTATTAAATAATAATTCCATGATTTATGGCAATTAATTTTAAAACAAGCTCATGTGATTTGATAAAACACTAGTTAATCCCAAACCATGATAAAAATAATTTGACAATATATGGGTCAATATGTTAATTATGAAATATCAATTCTGCCATTAATATATTTTATTAATAATTTATAAAATCAAAAAAATTAATTCCTACAATATAATATTTTTATTAATTTTAATTTATTTAATTAAATATCATATATTGAAATATAATAATAATGCCTATTTTAGAATTATTTATTTAAATTTAATGATAAAATATATATATATTTATGGAAATAAAATATTTTTTTAAAATATTATTTTTAAATGATATATTCCTAAAAATAAAAATTAATAAAAAAAATTCAGAAAAATAATTAACTTCTAATATTTATAGCATCATTTATTTTAGTTAATTAATAACTAATTCTTCACTACATCGACATATCATAATAGTTTCTCATACTAAAATATTTCTAAATATTAATGATAAATTACAAAAAAATATTAACACATTTTTCATTACAAATGATATGTTTAAAATATGATGTCTTATACATATATCAACATTTAATAAATGTTAAAGGTGTGAAATTTTCACATTTTGTATTTTTATCCTTACATTAAATTTTATATAGTGAAATTTGATTTAATAATATCAGATTACCAATAATATAAGATCTGTATGTGGATATGGACTAATAAGTAGATACTGATGGCTCTTGGACAACTGCCTTGGTCACTTTTGTATTTTAGATTATTTTTTATTATCATATTAAGATTATTTTTCCCTTAATCACTATAGTTAAATTTAATCACATTCACTAATATTTTTGGTGAAAAATAAATTTTATCCTATTATAGTATAGAAATTGTAGAGATTATAACTGTGTTTGTATGATTTTAAAAATTAAGAACACAGAAGTTCAAAAATTAAGAACACAGAAGTTCAAAAATTAAGATTAAAATTTATCCCACATACATAGTCTGTGAAAGGGTTTTTTTATGTAGAAACATTATATAGTTCAACATATTTTTTATATATAATATTAATAAATGATTAATTTTAATGTCCTGCCATAGATTAATATATGTATAAATGATCTATTTTAACATGGAAAACCCATTATAAATATAATTTAACACTAATAATTATGTAAATGAAGTGGATGTGTTTAATTAAAATACTGCATATTTCAATATTCATAAAAAAAATAAACTTATCAGAAAATTAATTCAAAGTCACCATAAGATAATTTTAATATTATGAATTCAAAAAATAATCTTATTCTGAAAAATAAAATTTATAAAATTTTCAGATTATAATTTTAAAATAGGTGAGACTATAAAATGTTGTAACACACAATCATGCATGTAACACAATATAAATCATTTGATGTTAAGAATATGATTAATATGGTGTTGTATATAAAGAGAGAGATAATAATATTTATTTTAACAAAATTATTTTTTAAATTCATGGTGTTCTACATTATCCACACCTTAATTAAATTGATTCAAGGAAATTTTATCTTGATCCTAGTAATCATGGAATGGCTATTTAAAAATACTATTGTTGATAAACCCACATCATAAATATGGTTAATAACACATTTATTAAATAATAGGGAATATGAAATGAAAATTTCACAAAACACTAGTCATTTGAATATGATAAAATTAGTGGAAATGTGGATAATTAAGATAAAAATACCTTTTATTTTCTGATAGATAGTGATATAGATAATGTTCATCTTATTTTTTTAGACCACAAAACCATAAACCATATGTGTGGATAATTATCATTAATATCATAAAATAACGATGATTATAGGACACATTTTAATTAAATATTTTCTAATGTATATGAATACATTAAATCTATATAAATATCATAAAATATGTTTTTCTATTTCCTAAAAACATTTTTATCCTTTCGATATTGCTTGATCTGTTTCTACATTATCTCTAAGAATATAATAAATCATACTGGGAATTAAAAAATTAACCTATAAAATATCTTCCAATGATCAACATAAAACATTCTAAAAATGATATCCTTTTCTAAAACATTATGTTCCATCACTAAGGAATGATGGTCTATGGATTTCCACAATGAACTTATCATTACCCTTTAATCAACACAAAATATCTCTGAATTTTTTACTTCTTATATAGGGGAATAACTTCATCTTGCTTCCTATTGAAATGTCATGATAACTCCACTAAAAATAAATCCATATTGGAATCATGAATTATTAATTAGTATATATGTTCAACATATATAATTGGATATATTCCCTAAATTCAAAATTGGTTGTTGACATCATAAATGATAGCATAATCCAATTTTTCAACAAAACATTAATCAGTTCTAAGGTAGTTGAAAATTATCTAAATCAATAATTTCATCATAGTTCTCATGACATCAATTACATATAAAGTCGTTTCATTCCCTAAATCATATGTTTCCTAATAAAAAATTATCTTTCTGATCAATAACTTTTCTTTATACTATTCACTATATGATCTCAAATCATTATCAAAAAAGTACTATAGTACAAACCTTATATATTAAATATTCATATAACTAGTTAATCATTGATAAAATACTAAAATGTCATAATTCATGATTTAGAATATTAATAATTACACTCCATCTTTGATCACATCATAAATTGACCATTATCTAACAATGTCATTTTGTGTATATTCCATTGACACTTCAGACATTGATCTTCATAGTGTCCCACATCCGGACTGTGGTAGAATTGAAAATTTGAATGTCTATTCATACACCTTAAATCACATGAATTATAGTCTTTTTTTAAATGTAAAAAACTACCATTCCATTAATTTAAGTAATTTGGTTTTTCTTTCCATAATTTTCACATGTAAGAAAGTCCTTCAATCCCATAATCCTCTTTAACTCATTCCCATTTTCATGGTTCTCATATGGACACATCTTATTTTGGTTCTTATTGAAAACATAGTACATGGATAACTTTTCCCCGAATCATTATAACCAATTATGGTTTCCCAATGTGATGATAATATTTTGGAGACTATTTCAATTTTAAATATTGGCGTAAAACTATTAAAGGTTTGATCCATCATATTTTTTGTATCACAAGTATCAGTGTTGATAACATTCCATCTATTAGGTTCCCATTCTAAATGAATAAATACACATCATCCGATCATGTCATAATTGATAATATCAAATCATGAAAAATACATAACATAAAAGGATTGTGTTATAAGTATTTGGCCTTAGAATAAAAAATGTGGATTCATGGGATAAATATTTATCTTCAAATCCATCATAATTGTTGGTAAAGAAAATGTAAAATATCTTAAATGCATCACCTGCGAGTGAGAAATTTAGTGCACATTATGTCTTATTGTCATGTAATAGGCTTCATGGAGTCTAGCTCGACACACATTGTCGTAGTTTTTACTCCTAAATATATTAGTGCCAAACCACATCCATTTGTTCTTTATAGAAAGGGATTTATTTCAAAGAATACCCACATGATTTATACATTAATACAATTCCTGGATATTTTTCGATACATATCATAAAATTCAATATTAGGCTTATGACACATAATACATATATTATAAATAAAGTTTCTATGGTTTTTATTAATCTTCCTTCAATAACATTTGTAGCAACCCTACCCTAGAAGCCTAGAGTAGGTGAGTAGTTTATTTCCATTATCCTTATTAAAATGAGTAATATCTAGAAGGATAGATCAACTAATATGTTTTGGAGAGAAAAATTACATATATAATTCCCAAATTACATGGGTATATAGAAAACAAAAAAAGGATACAAAATAAAATTAAATCAATTACTTCCTAAAAATGTATTCAATGGTGTCATTTTCATAATGCAGAGAAAAGACATAATAAGGGTGGGAACAAATACTCTGTAAGGGAATGTGAAGATGAATAAATAATTAATCAGTGAGAAAAATGATTATGTAAAGGTAAATATCTGAAAACACATTCCATTAAAATAACTAGATACATAAAATTCCATTTTGAATAGTGAGAATCAGAAACACATTACATTTAATCATTGAACCGAATATTAATTGAATCCATAGATATACTGAAAAAAATATCATACAGAAGAAATTAAAGTAAAAAACTATCAAAATGATTAATTATTGGATGCTATGTCTCATAGGTACAAGGAACTATTATTGGGAATACATTTCATATGATGGGTTGTTTATTGGGTAAAACATAACTATTTTGGCCAACTAGATTTTCTCTTGTGAATTCTATATCATTGAAATGATATCTATAACCAGGACCCACTCATGTCATACATATCAATAGGTTCCCTCATTTATAATTATAAATTTAAATAATAATCTATATTTCTTATCCAATATTTTTTTTAATGAAGGATATGGATTTATCAATTATTCCACAGTTAATCAAATAACCCTCAAATTAAACACTAGTTGAAAAAATATATTGGGGAAAATAAATAAAAATATATATCCTATAAAAAAATGTATATTAAAATGGATTTTATAATGAAAAAGTATTACCATATGGTTATTATATCACAAGAAATTTATGAATCACAAAAGGAATTGAAATTTCAAATATAATAATAATGAAAATTGTGAGGAAAATAATCTCTAAACATTCCCAGAGTCTCATATCACATTTTAAAAGTTAAATAATAATCCATATAAACCAATAAAATAAACCATACAGTATCATTATATTAATTTATTTTTTTATATAACAATTTCAATGGATTTATCAACACAATATAATTTTTAATTGGTTCATTACAACAAATATTTATCAATGGAATGAAAACTGAGACGATATACCTTACCTTAACCTTCCTTTTGTTGTGTAGTCATTATTATCATATAGATTTTTTTAAAATATTATAAAACATATACCATAACAATTAACATCTTAATAATATCATTATTATTTTTTGATAACATTTTCTAACACATTTATTTGCAATCTTGAATTATTTTCCCTTTTTTGGGAGATAATTGCCTAATTTGTCGAGAATGTTTTAATTTTATATTCATTATTATTATAAATCAACCATGATTAGACCATATCACTAATTTAATCCGTGATTATATTATCTAATATATTCCTTCTATATGTGTTTTAATAATATAAAATATCTAGAGAAAAAATTGAATGCACTGTTCATGCTGATAGAAGGTCGAATGTGTGCTTGAACGATACACTGATTTCTTTATCATATTAAATGAATAAAAAGTAAAATATATATATATATTATAAATATATTATAATATATATTTATATATAATATAGTTTACTTTGTTTAATTAAAACAACATATTATACTTTCCATCAATTGTGTGAACAAGTCACATTGCTTGGAGGGGGTGGTAGTTTATAGTTCCAAAAACGAATTATATTGTATTTACACAAAATGGAATGTATAATGATATGTGTTATAAAAGAATTATATAAAACAAAACTCTCTATAAATATAAAATATATGATAAAAAATTATATTTTCTATCACAATGACCACCATGAGAGTTTTTAATGGAATAATGAAAAATCATCATTTCGTGAGGCCTTAGTTCACTTTTCACATAAACATTATATTAAATACCCATTAGATGGAAGTTTTTTCAAGTGATTGAAGAACCATTAACAGAAAGAAGTAATATTATATTTATGATAATGGTACTGTTATAATATCTTGGATGAATTAGATTTGAGGGAGGGAAGAATGTAAATAAAACTAAGGGACTTGAGGAATGATGTTAGATCGTAATCGGGTAAATCTTTTGCATTTGAACAAAATATATCACATGGATAGATTTATTCCCAAGGGGATGATTTTAGGATAAGGGTGGTGATTTTTATGAGGCACTTTTTCATATATTTTAGAAATAAAGGTCTTTTGAGAGGTTTGAGGATGGGGTACATATCATTCCTTTTGATAGTATAGGGGGATTGGATCTCTTGTAAATAAAAACGTTATTCACTAATGGGAGTATAATAAGAATAATGTTCTTCTAAAATATATAAAATAATTTATTAAATGGGATTCATGGTCAATAAAAAACTCCACGAGACAAAATTATGTTCATTTTAATAATTCGGTTCCATAACTCCTAATATTCCACAATATTTTCAATTTTTTACTAAAACAACTACTTTTATAACATAATTAATATAACCATTTAAGCATAAAAACTTATATTTATTTTAAAATTGATATCTACTAAATAAATTAAATGATATTTAATTTTAAAAATAAAAATTTCGTGAGTTTTGGAAATTAATTTTTAGAGAATTTTATGTGACACACTAAAACACACATTAAACCCTGAATGTGTTAATGAATGTTTTACAATATATGGGTAAAAATATTGAGTATAAAATATAAATCGATCCATTAATTGATCATATTTAAAATTTATTAACACAAAAATATATTTTTTGATTATATGATTTTAATTTCTTTTAAATGATTTACTAAAATATCCAATATTTTAAAATAATAGTAATGTCAATTTTGATATTATTTATTTAATTTTATTTTTAAAATATCTAAAGGTTATTTTACATCAAATATATTATGTTTAAATATATTTGTCATGTTATGTTCCTAAAAATAATAATTAATTTCAATAATTCAATCAATCTACTTCAAATTTAATATTTATTATATCCTTTATTTTAGTTAATTTTTGACTAAATCATCACAATATTGCCGTTGTTTAAAAATTTTATGTTACCAAATAATCTCTTAGATTTAACTATAAATTATTATGATAAATGAATCCAAATTATTTTTCAAACCTAAAATATATTGCTTTTTACATATCACAATGTTTTATAAATGGTAATGGTAAGGAATGTTCCTATTTTACCCTTTTCATCACTTAATATTTTATATTGCGAACTTCAATTTAATAAGATAGGAGGGTTCCTTAAAATTATAATAATGTGTGGATATGTTCAAATTATTGGAATTCAATGGATTTTGGACATGATTTCATGTCGTTATCATCCTTATGATTATGATTTAGACCCTTATTATGCTTAATTTTACCTTAATCATTGTAATTAATTTTATTCAGTTTCACTATTTTTTTGGAAAGAAATTAAGGTTATCTGATTAGACAAAAACAAATTACTGGTTTCATCACTATATTTCCATTTATCAATATTCAAATCAAATAATATGGAAAATTAAAATTAATGCTAATCTTGCATGCATGGAATGTAAGAGTATTTTTAAAGTATAAATGATAAAAAATTCAATAAGTTTTTATATTTAAATTAAATATAAAAATGATTTTAATGAACTAAATTGGAATAATATCTATATTATTGGTCTATTATAACATTAAAAGAACATTTCATATATAATTTTAAACCTAATAATTCTTTCTTGGAAAATAAATTTTTTAAAAAAATGTATATTTTTACTATTCATTTAAAAATAAAACATCTCTGAAAATACCAAAAAATTATCTTAATATAATTTTAAAATTTAAAATTAAAAATAAATTTTACATTGAAAAATATCGTTTAAAAAATTTCTAAAATTTAATTTTAAAATATTTTATCCCTTAAAAGTAGGTAAAACCCAGTCCAGGGTGTAACATAAGCTATCTCAGTGTGGTATGTAATATAAGAATAAAGTGGTGCTGTGTATAATGATTTTAAAATTAATATTTATTATGACCTAAAAATATTGTAATATAATGCGGTGTTATAGAGGAGTGTTTTATGTATCCAAAGGCTCTTACTCTAACATCATGTTTTTCTAATTGAATTGAAAATAAATTTGATTAAAGGAAACCAATGCTACATAGATCATATTGAAATCAAACTAATTATACTTCCTGATATATATCTAATAAAATTATCATCAAACCATGGTATGTATGGTTAATAGTTAAGGATGAATCTATGATGATATATATTTGGGATACAGAAACATGGTCATGTTGCAGATTTGTTTAGTGATGAGGCCTCAGAGTATGGACCTATATGTGATCTGGTCCATGTTGATGAACAAATACACTTACACACACACACACACATTATAATATGTACGTGGATCCACTGCCATTTGTTCAAGAGGATTTATAAATGATTTTTTATATCTCATTAATACTATTATAATAGGATAATATACAACACAAGATAAATTTATTGTGTAAGATTTAGAGATATTCACTACATTGTATTGATGAAGATTTGTATCCGTAGTTATTAAAGGATTGGCATCTGATTGTGGTTTTATTTTTATGTCCCATGCAGACCATAATATACTTAATGAATCTATTAGTGTTTAGTCACACATACCCGTGATGATGTGGTACATTAATGTAAAATGTTTTGAAAATTCATATTTAAAAAATAATAACATTCATCCTTTGGATATATGGTGATTAATGAGCATATTGAGTGGAAATACGATATTTTGATGTTTTTTTGGATATACATCAAGGATTATTAACCTTAAATGTTACTCTATCTACATGGTGATAGATAGATACATATGGGAATAAATGATTGAGAAAGGCCTACATTGGGATATTCAGGCTAGCATAGTGTCTATACATTTCAAATTATAGTAAGGTAACGTGGTGGGACATCATGAAATAGTATTTCTAAAATAACAGTATTGATATTCTGGAGCATTCATATAAGGCCCCGGCCTTAAACCTTACTTAATCATGAGTTATTACAAGATTACACATTGAGGATCTTTTCAGGTTTATAATTTTGGAGAATTAGATCAAGAAACTTGCATTACATTCCACATTTAAACAAAGTGGTTACATAAAAGACATTATTCATTCTTCCCATCAATAGAAACATATTTAAAATAAAACTTGGATTCTTTCTTAACACATCCTTGATACTATCATCACATCATGCACCTTTCCCTTGACCTGTGAAAAACATTTCAAAAACTTGGGATGAGCATAAAAAGATCAGTAAGGGTTATAAAAATATGGAAAGTAAACATGAGTTCATATATACATAAGAATGAAATCATACTTTACTCATAAAACATAGGAACATTAACATACCTCATCAAATCATGAATAAATCATAGAAATCATATGGCATAAAAGGTAACTCGATGCATTCAAACATAGGGAGTAACCCTCTTGGTTACATTTGGAATACCAACCACAATATATTCCCTAAATCTCTTCGGAGAAACCTTAACGTTTCACTCCTTCGCGTTGCCCAATGCATTGGAGAGTTATATCGGGCTCACCTGCCCTTAGTTTATCACGGAACCACCCATCTTCATAATAATGCCCAAGAACCTCAACATAATCATATCACATAAAACATGCATAAAGGAAACATAACATTTCCACCTTTCAATCACAAGATATCAATACAACACATTGATATAAAAACATTATGAAAACCATTTCCAATACCAAAATAAAAGAAAAGTAAAACATGGAATTTATTTTTCTTTTAAAAAGAAGGTATGGCTTGTAGAGGAAGCCGAAACTCAAATAATGGTCACGACAGTGGAGAAGTCGTTGTCGCCACATACGTACGACAAAAACATTCCCTTTTGTCATTTAATAAACACTTCGTATAAAAAAGATTCCTTTTGAATAAACGTAAAAGTCAAAGGGTTTTATACACTGTATAAAAGAAGGTTGTGTATAAAACAGAATATGCCTCAATGGAAGGAGATTGAGACGAAGTCCCTTACAAAGATGATATCCTTGGTTTAAGGATAAATCAATTACATAATTATGTGTGACAAATGAAGACACCCAATATAAGTGGATATTAAGTGTAAAACAATCAGATTTTATTAACACATATTCATATAATTACATATTCAAGGAGTAAAAGATTATCCCAAAGAATCAAATTTGGGTTAAGAAGTTCCCTTGCAAAAATATGACAGCCTAACGGCGTCACTAAAAAATTCTGAAAATGAGTTGATGAGAGATAAAAAGGGGATATCATCACTTGGACATAAAATTTACATCAATAAGGATATATGAGAACATATCCCAACATAACAATATGTAAATTAAAAGACCCAACACAAGAAGTCTTTTAAAATAGGAGGGTGAAAGGTTCCCTTACCGACATGGGTATCTTTCGAGACATGAACCCCGTGAAAGAAGGACAATACAACATTGATGTAAATACTCATAAATGAAATTATTATACACAATGAGTAAAATAATGGGTAGTACATACACCACTCAACGAAAATTGTGGCAAATGTATTATAAATCTCACGGGAATAAGAGCGAGATGAAAAATCCCTTACGAAAACTCGGCAGCCTAACGGCGCTACTTAAAACTTCCAAAATGGATTGATGAGAGAAAATAGGGTCGCCTATCATATTAACATAAAGTTTACAGAAAGAGTAATATAAAATAACATCCCCAAAATAACAAAGGTGATCTTAAAAGAAGTGACAAAAAGGAGAGTACTTAAAAAGAAAGAGAGAGGTTAGATCTCTTACGAAAATTCGGCAGCCTAATGGCGCCACTCAAAACTTCCAAAATGGATTGATGAGAGAGAATAGGGTATCTCATCATATGAACATAAAAATTATAGTAAGAGTAATATAAAAGAAAATCCCAATAACAAGAAATATGATCTTTAAAAGGAATGACACAAAAGAGTGTACTTAAAAAGTAAGAGTGGAGTAGGATCCCTTACCTCAAGTCCAACTTGTCTTGTTTGTTTCTTTATATTCCTGAATAATAAACTTTGGAAAATTAATAATTTCCTAATTACCTCCTTTATAGATTATTATTCAGTTCATGTCACATATTATAATGTTATAATAATTGTTTAATAATGTTTGTTTATATCATACGTTTTTGTCGATGTTTGGTACATGAGTAAAAAATGAACTTGTTTGAAAAAAGATTTCCCATTAGTTATAAGTAAATAATTTCCAGAATAGTATTAATGATTAAAATATCATATATATCCAGTAAATATTCATTTTTTACTATTCCATATCATTTGGAGATAAAAAATGAAAAGCACCATTCATGGAGACGGTAGGCCGTACGTACGCGTGAAAGCTACTATCATTTTTTGTCATATTAATGGAATTAAAACAAAATGAGAGAGATATATATATGTTATAATTCCAGAATGATATCAATAATTTATATGAAATATATTACATATATATCCATTATATATATGTACTTATAATATTACATAACATTTTGAGATAAGAAATGAAATGTACCGTTCATGGAGACGGTAAGCCGTACGTACGCATGAACGCTACTTGAATTTATATTTCATATTTAATGGAATTAAAACATATTTATACATAATATTATTTTAATTCCAGTATTGTATCATATAAAATATCATTAAATATATCCTTTATACATACCACGTATGGTATTAACGAATCAAATCACTTTGAGGGGGCGGTAGTCCGCACTTCCTTAAAGGAAGATATCGCGTTTACCTATAATGGAAACCATAAAGGTACGCCATAAATGAAAAATACAGAAGCTTAATTAAAACATAAACATATTAGATATAATATATAAATATAGTTTCATCTTAATGTCCACCTTTTATGGTGTTAGAAGAATGTTGAACAATCATCGTTTCGGGAGGCAGAAATTCGCCATCCACGGAAACAGTATGTTCTTTAACTATTAGATGTAGGTGTGTGTAAGTGTAGCTCGAATAATTCTTATAAAAACATCTTATTATATTGAAGATACATTATTTGTTACAAAATAAATGAATAAAAAGAGTTTAGGGGGTGGGAGAAGCAAAATAAAACAAAAGGACACAAGTGAAGACATTACCTTAAAATCGGGTTACTCCTTTTGGTTTGAGCTCAACGGATTTCTTGGGAAGACTTCTACCCAATGCGAGGCTTCAAGGAGTAAGAGAGGGAAGTGGAGAGACAAAATGGGCAGTGTTTTTCTGAGCCAAAGTCTTTGGGAGTGTGGGTAAGGAGGTTGAGGTGGGGGCCATTTATAAGAGTAGAGGAGGGGCACTCTTGTAAAGTTACAAAATGTTACTTTATTTTCAAAAGGGTTTCGAATTTTAAAGGTCCCACATTGATGTATTTCAAGGATAAGGTGACAAGGGTTCGAAATACACTCATCCAATAGGTTTTGGACATGTGTAGGTCTTAGATATTACATTATCGTTCCATTTTATTTAAATCGTTAAATAATGAGGTCATCGCTGCATCATCATGATGTCATAAATAATTTAATTTATTTAATGTCTAAAAATTATAAAAAAAAATACTATGATGTAGGAAATATTTTTATATTTCCCATAACTATTTATAGTCAGAACTATGACTTGTATAACCCCATGTAAAAATTGATTTAGTAAAACATCTCATGTTTGTGTAATTTTTACTTTAACATTAAATAAAAAGATATTTATGTCATTTCCCAACCAAAGTGGCTCCATGGGGTCCCCAAGTTGACCCATGGATTGTATTGGTCGTCCATTACACATAAAATGAGGGTAGGACATGTGTCTAGGTCATTTCATTTTAGTAATACATTATTCTTACCATAAACTACACTAATTACCTCTAATCGCGATTAAAAATTTAATAAGTTACTATTCACCAAAAAACTATTTTTATCCCATTGAACCACATTTTAATTCTTAATGAAAACCATGTATGTCAGATTTTTTAAATTCAAAACACAAATATGGAAAAATTTCATTTAAACGGAAAAATCAGTTTTTATAAGTACCACTTAGTGGTTTCACTATTCATCAAAAATTGATGTTTTTCAAAAAAATCCCAAAAATTCACCCTAAGATATATTTTATATTCCAAATTTAAAAATGAAGTCTATTTTAAAAAATTAAAAACATATAAGTCACATTAATTAATTTAATAATTAATTCTCGCAGTCAGAGCAAATATCGTGTTTTTATGAAACAATAAGTATCGAAAGATTGACAGTAGTTTAAGTCTGATTTCAAAGTGAAATTAATTCCAACGACCACTATTGGATTTAATGGTAAAAATATATTCTAATTTCACTTTAAATCCAATTCAAAAAATAATTTAATTATATAAATAAATTAGATTAATAAGATGTTTTGAATTAAAATACAACATTTTACACTATTAATAAAAAAAATGAACTTTATTGGAAAGATACCAAAAATTTACACAAATTAAATTTTGATGTCCCAATTCTTAAGAAGAGTTTTATTTGGTCCAATAGAATGTATAAGTGTGAGAAAACTATATTTAATGACGGTTCGCCATCAAAAGGTGATAAGTGAACCTTTAGTGAAAACTAGGGCATATATGCTTGAAATTGAATTCATTCTGTATTTTAATCTTTTATCTTTTATTGGATAAATGTAAAAACATTTAAAAACATATATAATCATATTTTAGTTATTTCTATCCATTCCCACCAATACAATGGCTACATGTTAACTACCATTTAAAATAATATTATTTTATTATTAGAGTGCAACGTAAGATTCCCAAGAAACTCATTGTTGCATGTTGGGTAGGCCAGCGAGCATAGTGTCCCCTTTAAATTCATATTAATATTTTATTCACAGATGTGGATAAATATGAAAATGTCATATTATTTATTTACCTGGTTTGTTACATTCTTCCCCCCTTTTGGGAATTGCGTCCTCGCATTTTTTAAAATTGAGCATGGAAACATCCTTGAAAGTCCCACATCGTATCAACAGTCGGTAAAACAATAACTTTAAAATAAAGGAAGATAAGTACAGAGGTCACCCGAGTTAACCCATACTAGGATTCCATGTAGAAAAACATGGACATGGACGAAAAAGCAAAGGGTCATGTTCTTGAGGGAGAGTGATTAAAAACATGTCTAGGAGAAAGTTAACCATAAGAAAATAAAAAACTTGTGATGGGTTAAACGGTATTCGATTCCCCAATAGGAAAAGATAATAGACAACATTTTTGTTTTAAGTTACTTTTTATTGAGGAATTTATTCATAAGGAAACATAATCACTTATCATGTTGATTTTCAACTTTTACTAGATTCCTTAAACAAACTCGTATTTTTTCTAAAAGACGAGTATTTAGGGAGACTTGTTCGCATTAAGAGTACTATAATCAACTTCTAGAGAATCACACAATCCACCAAAGAGAACTATATACTTACAATGTCTTTAGGCTTTAACCAAAACCAAATCAAAAAAGGTTAGTATAAGGTCAGATAATCCAGAAAAGGATAACCCTTTAAAAATGAAATCTATGCTTAATCTCCAAAATTTGTCCAACAAAACCCAAAGTTTAATGAGGACCATCCGATAAACAATTTGTCCATAAAATTATTCAAAGTAAACCAATCTAAGATCGAAACCCAAATATTTGAAGGATTTAGTCACATAGTCTTTCAAGTTAAACCGTAACATCTATCCCCAAAAAACATCAGTTGCTCCTAAAGTCTCGTATTGAAAAGTAATTAACCTAATCACACATCCTCCAGGATATGTTAAAAATTTTCATAAATAACCCAAAATCAACTTACTCTTAATTAATAAAATCATATAACTAAAAATAATCAGTCAAACTAACCAGGGAATTCACGTAGTCCAGTGGTAGGCGATAAATACCAGTCGCACTTTGGTTGTGGGTTCGATTCTCGCAGCTTTTCCCGACGCGACGGTTAGTCACACGGTCTGTGTGTTGTCCTTTTTCCAAAATTATATAATTCTCAAATCATTACCCAAAAAGGGATAAAATCATAAAAAATAACCATAACATAATTTAACCTCAATTTTATCTCATGCCTTTCACTTCAATCATAACATTTAGTAACCCATAATTACCTCAAAAGTAAGGATCATATAAACCCAAATCGTTCTTTATAACTATGTCCACAAAAGAAAAGATAACTATTCCATGAATAAAATTTTCATATATTAAACATCAGGGTTACACATAATATAAAAAGTCTTTTAATGTTACCCCATCATCAAAAGAGACTTAATACTCTTAATAATTTCACCATAACTCTTGAAGCCCTTATATGTTGACATATTACTCATTCAACATTCATAATGATCTATTAACCATTTCTTTCCAACTTATTCCGAAATACCTCTTTCCTACAAAAAAAATCATGAATCATATCCGAAGATTCCAAAATAGGAAAACAATAGTCATGAAATAAATCATAAATTTGATTGGTCATTGTCAGTTTCTTCATCCTCAATCGGAATGGCATTAGGTATTGGTAAACGAACATTTGTACGCTCTTGGTGATCTCATTCCCGAAAATTCTTCATAGGACATGTGTTTGCATAATGACCATGCACACCACATTTAAAACATTCAATTGATCCCTCAGAAAGAACTTCTTTCCCTTTCCTCGAGCCAACTGGATGCTTCCTTTTTCCATGGTAGTTTCTTGCTTTATGACCTTCATTTCTACATCTATATCATATTTCTATCCCTTTGAAACATTTTCCAAGGTGTTTCTTTCCAAATCATTGACACATAGGTTTTGTAACACACTTACCTTTATGATTATTACCTGTACTTCCATTGGGATTTGTTAATCAGATGTATGATGCCTTAGAGAAATAACCAAGGTTTAGGTGGTCAATCATGACTCCAGATAGGTGGTTGAGGATAATTACAAGAGTTCTCATTGCAGTTCCCATATCATTCAGTTGCTTGCTCAAAAAACTGTCCTAGATTCCTTCGCATCCATTTTTACATTGATGCCTGCTAGATCCAGCCATTTATTAAAACAAAAAAGGTCAGTGTGAGTATATAAAAAAACCAACATGTACCAATGAGGAAGATAAACACTAAGATATACTAACTCAATCAATTTATCTAAAACTAGGACTCTTTCTGAAATCCTAACCATTATGGTAATGCCACATATACTTAAATAATACCCTAACCTCTAAAGTTATCTAAACCGACCTTTTATACCAACTATAAGGCCCCGGCCTTAAACCTTAATTAATATTGAGTTATTAAAAGATTACACATTGGGGATCTTTTCAGGTTTAGAGTATTAGAGAATTATATCATGAAACTTGCATTACATTCCACATTTAAACAAAGTGGTTACATAAAAGACATTATTCATTCTTCCCATCAATGGAAACATATTTAAAAATAAAACATTGATTCTTTCTTGACACATCCTTGACACTATAATCACATCATGTACCTTTCCATTGACCTGTGAAAAACATTTCAAAAAAATTGGGATGAGCATAAAAAACTCAGTAAGGGTTATAAAAATATGGAAAGGAAACATGAGTTCATATATACATAAGAATGAAATCATACTTTACTCATAAAACATAGGCACTTTAACATACCTCATCAAATAATGAATAAATCATAGAAATCATAAGACATAAAAGGTAACTTGATGCATTCATAACATTCTTACGTAGGGAGTAACCCTCTTGGTTACGTTTGGAATACCCACCACAGTATATTCCCAAAATCTCTTCAGAGAAACCTTAACGTTTCACTCCTTTGCGCTACCCAATGCATTGGAGAGCTATATCGGGCTCAACTGCCCTTAGTTTATCACGGAACCACCCGTCTTCATAATAATTCCCAAGAATCTCAACATAATTGTATCACATAAAACATGCATAAACGAAACATAACATTTCCACCTTTCAATCACAAGATATCAATACACCACATTGATATAAAAACATTATGAAAACCATTTCCAATACCAAAATAAAAGAAAAGTAAAACATGGTATTTATTTTTCTTTTAAAAAGAAGGTATGACTTGTAGAGGAAGTCGAAACTCAAATAATGGTCACGACGGTGGAGAAGTCGTTGTCGTCGCATACGTACGACAAAAACATTCCCTTTTGTCGTTTAATAAACACTTTGTATAAAAATGATTCCTTTTTAATAAACATAAAAGTCAAAGGGTTTTATACACCGTATAAAATAAAGTTGTGTATAAAAAAGAATATGCCTCAATAAAATAAGATTGAGCAAAGTCCCTTACAAAGATGATATCTTTGGTTTAAGGATAAATCAATTACATAATTATGTGTGAAAAAACGAATACACCCAATATAAGTGGATATTAAGAGTAAAACAATCAGAGGTTATTCACACATATTCATATAATGACATATTCAAGGAGTAAAGGATTATCACAAAGAATCAAATTTGGGTTAAGAAGTTCCCCTGCAAAAAAATGACAGCCTAACGACGTCACTACAAAATTCAGAAAATGAGTTGATAAGAGATAAAAAGGGGATATCATCACTTGGACATAAAATTTAAATCAATAAGGATATATGAGAAAATATCCCAACATAACAATATGTAAATTAAAAGACCCAACAAAAGAATCCTTTTAAAAGAGGAGGGTGAAAGGTTCCCTTACCGACATGGATATCTTTCGAGACATGCACCCCGTGAAAGAAGGACAATACAACATTGACTTAAATACTCAAAAATGAAATTATTATACACAATGAGTAAAATAATGGGCAGTAAATAAACCAATCAAAGGAAATTGTGTAAAATGTAGCATAAATCTCACGGTAATAAGAGTGAGATGAAAAATCCCTTACGAAAACTCGGCAGCCTAACGGCGCCACTTAAAACTACCAAAATGGATTGATGAGATAAAATAGGGTCTCTCATCATATTAACATAAAGTTTACAGAAAGAGGAATATAAAAGAACACCCCCCAACATAACAAAGGGGATCTTAAAATAAGTGACAAAAAGGAGAGTACTTAAAAAGAAAGAGATAGGTTAGATCTCTTACGAAAATTTGGCAGCCTAACGACGCCACTCAAAACTTCCAAAATGGATTGATGAGAAAGAATAGGGTCTCTCATCATATGAACATAAAAATTACAGTAAGAGTAATATAAAATATCATCCCAATAACAAGAAAGATGAGCTTTAAAAGGAATTACATAAAAGAGTGTACATAAAAACAAAGAGTGGAGTAGGATCCCTTACCTCAGGTCCAACTTGTCTTGTTCGTTTCTTTATATTCCTGAATAATAAACTTTGGTCAATTAATAATTTCCTAATTACCTCCTTTAGATATTATTATTCAGTTCATATCACATGTTATAATTTTATAATAATTGTTTAATAATGTTAGTTCATATCAGACATTTTTGTCGATGTTTGGTACATGAGTCAAAAATAAACTTGTTTGAAAAACGATTTCCCATGTAGTTATAAGTAAAAAATTTCCAGAATAGTATTAATGATTAAAATATCATATATATACAGTAAATATTCATTTTATACTATTCCATGTCATTTGGAGATAAAAAATTAAAAGCACCATTCATGGAGACGGTAGGTCGTACGTACGCATGAACTCTACTTTCATTTTTTGTCATATTAATGGAATTAAAACAAAATGAGAGAGAGATATATATATATGTTATAATTCCATAATTATATCCATAATTTAGATGTGATATATTACATATATATCCATTATATATATGTACTTATAATATTACATAACATTTTGAGATAAGAAATTAAATGTACCGTTCATGGAGACGGTAAGCCGTACGTACGCATGAATGCTACTTCCATTTCTATTTCATATTTAATGGAATTAAAACATAATGATACATAATATTATTTTAATTCCATTATGGTATCCTATATAATATCATTAAATATATCCTTTATACTTACCACATATGGTACTAACAAATCAAATCACTTTGAGGGGGCGGTAGTCCGCACTTCCTTAAATGAAGATATCGCGTTTACCCATAATGGAAACCATAAAGCTATGCCATAAATGAAAAATACATAAGCATAATTTAAACATAAACATATTAGATATCATATATAAATATATTGTCATCTTAATTTCCACATTTTAAGGTGTTAGAAGAATGTTGAACAATCATCGTTTCAGGAGGCAGAAATTCGCCATCCACGGAAACAGTATGTTCTTTAACCATTAGATGTAGGTGTGTGTAAGTGTAGCTCGAATACATCTTATAACAACATCCTAGTATATTGAAGATACTGTATTTGTTACAAAATAAATGAATAAAAAGAGTTTAGGGTGTTGGAGAAGCAAAATAAAACAAAAGGACAAAAGTGAAGACATTACGTTAAAATCAGGTAACTCCCTTTGGTTTGAGCTCAAAGGCTTCCCTGGGAAAAATTCTGCCCATAGTGAGGCTTCAAGGAGTAAGATAGGGAAGTGTAGAGACAAAATGGGCAGGGTTTGGCCGAGACAAAGGCTTTGGGTGTGTGGGTAAAGAGGTAGAGGTGGGGGACTTTTATAAGAGGAGAGGAGGGGAACTCTTGTAAAGTTACAAAATGTTACTTTATTTTCAAAAGAGTTTCGGATTTTAAAGGTCCCACATTGATGTATTTCAAGGATAAGGTGATAAGGGTTCGAAATACACTCATACAATAGGTTTTGGACAAGTGTAGGTCTTATATTTTACATTATCTTTCCTTTTTCTTTAAATCGTTAAAAAATGAGGTCATCGCTGCATCATCATGATGTCATAAATAATTTAATTTATTTAATGTCTAAAAATTATAAAACAGATACTATGATGTAGTAAATATTTTTATCTTTCCAGTTACTATTTATAGTAAAAAATATGACTTGTATAACCCCATTTAAAAATTGTTTTAGTAAACCTTCTCATGTTTGGGTCATTTTTACTTTAACATTAAATAAAAAGATATTTATGTCATTTCCCAACCAAAGTTGCTCCATAGGGTCCCCAAGTTGACCCATGGATTTTCTTGGTCGTCCATGACACATAAAATGTGGTTAGGACATGTTTCTAGGTCATTTCATTTTATTAAAACATTATTCTTACCATAAACTACACTAATTACCTCTAATCGCGATTAAAAACTTAATAAATTATTATTCACCTAAAAATTATTTTTATCCCATTGAACCAAATTTTACTTCTTAATGACAACCATTTATGTCGGATTTTTGAAATTCAAAACACAAAAATTTAAAATTTTCATTTAAATGGAAAAATCAGTTTTTATAAGTACCACTAAGTGGTTTCACTATTCATCAAAAATAGAAGTTTTTCAGAAAAATCACAAAAATTAACCCTAAGCTATATTTGATATTCAGAATTCAAAAATGGAGTCTATTTTAAAAAATTAAAAAAAAATATAATTCAAATTAATTAATTTACTAATTAATTCCCCCTGTCAGAGAAAATAGCATGTTTTTATGAAACAATAAGTATCAAAAGATTGACACTAGTTTAAGTCTGATTTCAAAGTGAAGTTAATTCCAACGACCACTATTGGATTTAACGGTAAAAATATATTCTAATATCAATTTAAAACCAATTCAAAAGATAATATAATAATATAAATAAATTAGATTAAAAATTGGTTTTGAATTAAAATACATCATTTTACACTATTCATTAAAAAAATGAACTTTATCGGAAAGAGACCAAAAATTTACACAAATTAAATATTGATGTCCCAATTATTAATAAGAGTTTTATTTGGTCCAATAGAATGTATAATAGTGAACAAAACTATATTTAATTACGGTTCACCATCAAAAGGCGATAAATGAACCTTTAGTGAAAACTAGGGCATATGCCTAAAATTGAATTATTTCCATATTTTAAGCCTTTATCTTTTATTGGATAAATGTAAAAACATTTAAAAACATATATAATCTTATTTTAGTTATTCTATGCATTCCTGCCTATACAATGGCTACATGTTAACTACCATTTAAAATAATATTATTATATTATTAGAGTGCAACGTAAGATTCCCAAGAAACTCGTTGTTGCGTGTTGGGTACGCCATCGAGCATAGCGTCAACTTTAAATTCATATTAATATTTTATTCACAAATATGGATAAATATGAAAATGTCATATTCTTTATTTACCTGGGGTGTTTCAATTCAATAATCATCTTATATTAGAGAAATTTTCAATACCTGTGATATGAAAACCATTAAGATCTAGAAATTAAAGGCATTCTCATGGTTGAACATATAAAAAGGAAATATGACCCATGGGTCATAAAAAGGATATATTCTGGATATGGATGAGGATATTCATCAAACTAGAAAGGTCAAATGAATCATGATTTCTTGTCTCGATGCATTGAATATGGTGGTAAGGTAGTAGATAGACTATTATTGAATAGTTTCTGTCACTATGAGGAATGGATTATCGGTATCTAGGGTGGCCCTATGGACGGTAGTACTAAAATATGAATTAGTTGAGCCTCTTGGGGAATATATTAGTTCAAGGAGTTACGCATAATCATTATATATTATAGTGATTTTTAGAACCCGTAGTTTCGGGTATGGGTCCCTTTCATTGTACTTTTCATGTAAATAATGTATTGGAGATTATAGAGAACATTTTGTGTGTTTTGGGACTTTTCTACTAGCACACGGGTGGTAAACGGTTTGTAGAACCCACAAAACACATGTCAGAAACTATGCATAGTATGAAAGAAGCTAAATTGTATGCACATGGTATGTGGATGGTTTATTCAAACCATGCTAAATTCAAGTAGTATCCATGAACATTAAGTGATAGTTTTTCAAAAAATAAGGTAGTGGATTCAAAAGGGATGGAACACAATTTTGGAGACTATGCGAGGTGATCATGAAATGGCCATCCTCATGGTAGTGGACAAAGCATTTTTAGTGCACAGTTTTTCTCACCATGAAAATAAACTCTAAAAATTAATATCATAGATCCTTAGAAAGTGGATCTATGCAATAATAAGGTTTTAACCACTCCTTTCCCACTTAATGGATCTAACTCTAATTTTTTCTTCCCCTGTGGTCAATGATGGTTCTATCATCGATCCAAAGGCAATCTGAAGGATTCCCTTGGTTATAAGAAGCCTATTAATTATGGTATGTGTTCGTTATTCATTGTTATTGTTTCATTTATTAGATATAATTCTCTTCATATATTTATTTCTCATATCTATGCCTACTATGGTTAGATCTAATGTTCTGGTTTTAAAAGACGTTTATTTGGTCTTATTTATGCTAATGGATAGATTTAAGGAAGGATTGTGGTTATTTGACACATTTCCATTAACTTTCATCATATAGATCATCATTTTCTCCAAAAAACACTATTTATCTGGCTTCACTCTCAACTCATCAAATTTATAAATTTATGTCTTATTTTAAAATTTATTTCATTTATTTAAAATTATTTTTTAGTTGTTATGAAATAATTACGAAAAAATCTTGAGTGAATTTTTTAGGAATGTTGGGGAAATTAGTGTGTTATTGGAATGTGTTTTGATAAAAATAATTTAAAGGTGGATTTTAAAATAATTTCAATTTTCATTGCATTGAAAATTGAGTTTTAATAAAAATAATGATTATATATTGATTTTTTAGAACACATGATTAGTAATGAGTTTTTCATGGTTGTGTAGTGTGTGTTTATATACATTAGGATGGATTTTGGAATTATGAACCTCGATCAAAAGGATGCAATGAACATTGGTGTGAACTACCCTCGTCAATGTGGTCCACTATGTGATAGCTTATTTGAAGGATATCTCACCACTAACATGTATAGGGACGTTCATGGATTTTAATCATGGTTGGTTGTATTATTGTGTATAAGGGAAGGGATTATGTCAAATTTAATGACTAATGGTTTGAGTTATTGTTTTTCAACTATCCTTGGAATCTTTTTACATTTGTTGTATTTATATTTTAATATAAATTTTTTGTCAAATTAATTATATAAATTTTTTATATCACTATTTATTACATGTTCTATCTTAGTAGCGTGTGTTGGGAAATCATTGAGTAAAACCTACTGTGTTTTTGTATAAACCCCTACATTATAACTTTCGTGATTTATAAATGTAATCAACTGAGGTATGCTAAATGTTAATGTAACACCCCAGGTAAATAAAGAATATAACATTTTTATTTTTATCCATTTTTTGAATGAAATATTAATATGACTTTAAAGGGGACGCTTTGCTCAATTGCGTACCCAACACGAAACAACGAGTTTCATGGAAATCTTACGTTGCACTCTAATAATAAAATAATATTATTTTAAATCGTAGTTAACATGTATCCGTTGTATTGGCGGGAATGGATATAAATAACTAAAATATGATTATATATGTTTTTTAAATGTTTTTACATTTATCCAATAAAAGATAAAGGCTTAAAATACAGAAAGAATTCAATTTTAGGCTTTTATACCCTAATTTTCACTAAAGGTTCACTTATCGCCTTTTGATGGAGAACTGTCATTAAATATAGTTTTGATCACTCTTATACATTCTTTTGGACCAAATAAAACTCTTCTTTAGAATCGGGACATCAAATTTTACTTTGTGTAATTTTTTGGTATTTTTCCGATAAAGTTCATTTTTAATGAATAGTGTAAAATGTTGTGTTTTAATTCAAAACCTCTTTTTAATCTAATTTATTTATATGATTAGATAATTTTTTTAATTGTTTCTAAAGTTAAATTAGAAAATATTCTTACCATTAAATCCAATAGTGGTCATTGGAATTAATTTCACTTTTAAATCGGACTTAAACTAGTATGAATCTTTTGATACTTATTGTTTCTTAAAAACACGCTATTTGTTTTGACAGTGGGAGTTAATTATTAAATTAATTAATTATACTTATATTCTTTTAATTATGTAATATAAACATCATTTTTGAATTCATAATATCAAATATAGCTTAGGGTGAATTTTTGGTAATTTTCTGAAAAACTCCAATTTTTTATGAATAGCGAAACCACTATGTGGTAATCAAGCAAACTGATTTTTCAGTTAAATGAAAGTTTACCAATAATGTATATTGAATTTTGAAAATCCGACATACATGGTTGTCATTAGTATGTAAAATGTGGTTCAATGGGATGAAAATAATTTTTTGGTGAATAGTAACTTTTTTTCATTAATCGCGATTAGAGGTAATTAGTGTAATTTAAGGTAAAAATGATATTATAAAAATATGAAAACACAGTGAAACATGTCCTAATAATATTTGATGAGTCATGGCCGACCAAGAAAACCCATTGGTCATCTTGGGGACCCCATTGAGCCACTTTGGTTGGAAAATGACATTAATATATATTTATTTAATGTTAAAATTAAATTGACAGAAACATGAGTTGTTTTACTAAAACAGTTTTTAAATGTGGTTACACAAGTACAGATTTTGACTATAAATATTCATTAGAAAGATAAAGAGATTTCCTACATCATAGTCGTTTTTTTATAATTTTTAGATATTAAATAAATTAATTTAATTACGACATCATGATGATGAAATGATGACCTCATTATTTAACGATTTAAATAAAATGGAATGATAATGTAATATCTATAACCTACACTTGTCCAAAAACTATTTTATGGGAATATTTCGAAGCCTTATCATCTTATCTTCGAAATATTTCAATGTGGGACCTTAGAAATTCGAAACACTTTTGAAAAAAAAATAGTTTCATGATTTCCAAAAGTGCCCCTCCTCTCCTCTTATAAAAGGCCCCCACCTCTACCTCATTTCACACACTCCTCAAGCCTTTGGCTCGGCCATAACCTGCCCACATACTCTCTCCACATCCCTCTTCTCATCCTAGATGATTCCCTTTGGGAATAATCCTTTCAAAGGAAGCCTTTAGGCTCAAATCATTAGGAGTTACACTTTTAAAGGTAATTCATTCTCTAATATTCATTTGTTTTATTTTGCTTCTCCAACCCCCTAAACTCTTTTTATTTACTTCTTTTTTAACAAAACCAGTATCTTAAATATACTAGGATTTTGTTATAAGATTTATTCTAGCTACACTCTCACACAACTACATCAAATGGTTAAAGAACATACGGTTTCTGTGGATGGCAAAATTCTACCTCCCGAAACGATGATTGTTCAATACTCATTTAACACCTATAAAGGTGGCCATTATGATGTCACTATTTTTATATATGATATATAATATGTTTATTCTTTCCTTAAGCTTCTGTATTTTTCATTTATGGAATACCATTATTGTTTCCATTATGGGTAAACACGATATCTTCATTTTAGGAAGTGCGGACTACCGCCCCCTGAAAGTGATTTGATTCGTTAATACCATATGTGGGATGTGTAAAAGATAAAGTTAATGATATTATATTTGTTATAATATACTATTATATAATTATTATTCCATTCCAGAAAATAAAAATAGAAATGGAAGTAGCATTCATGCGTACGTACGGCTTACCGTCTCAATGAACGGTGCATTTCATTTCTTACCTCTAAATGTGATGTAATATTATAAATACAGGTATATTCTGAATATATATTATATATATGTTATCCAAATCATTAACATCATTCTGGATATAACGAACCATTGACCAAATTAACAACATGTAAGTGTAAGAAGTCTATTTTTTGACTTAAGAACCAAATACCGACAAAATGAACATTATTAACTTAAATGATTACATGATGTTCAAAACATGGTATAAAAGGGATAATGAACTTGAAAAAGGTTTCTAAGCAAGTAGAGATTAACTCAAGTTTATTATTCAGGAGATTAAACAACGGCCAGGTCAAGTCGGATACGAGGTAAGGGATCCTACTCCTCTCTTTCTTCATAAGTACACTCTTTTATGCCATTTCTTTTAAGCTCCTCTTTGTTAGGATGGGGAATGTTCTTTTATATTCCTCTTTCTGTACATTTTATTTTAATATTATGAGATACTCTATTTGATCTCATCAATACATTTTGAAAGTTTTAAGTGGCGCTGTTAGGCTGCCACGTTTTCGTAAGGGATTGTGCATCTCACTTTTATTCCCGTGAGATTAATGCTACATTTTCCACAATTTCCTTTTAGTGGTGTATGTACTTCCCATTATTATACACTTTTTGTAGTATAATTTCATTTATGGGTATTCACATCTTCATTGTATGACCCTTCTTCCATTGGGTGTACGTTTCGAAAGTTACCCAACTCGGTAAGGGGACCTTTCACCCTCCTCTTTTTAAAAGACTTCTTTTGTTATGTCTTTTAATTCACATATTATTATGTTGGGATATGTTATTATATATACTTATTTATGTAAATTTTATGTCCAAGTTATGAGATACCCTTTATCTCTCTCATCAACCCCTTATGTAAAATTTTATGTGACGCCGTTAGGCTGTCGAATTTTACCAAGGGAACTTCTTAACCCAATTTCGATTTCTTTGGGTTCAACATGTAGTTATTGAATATGTCATCCTTTGAATATGTGTGAATAACCTTTTATTGTTTTTCACTTAATATCCACTTATATTGGGTGTATTTATATTTTTCACACATAATTATCCGATTGATTTATCCTTAATTTAAGGATACCTTCTTTATAATGGATTTCATCTCATTTTACATTTCTTTTGAGACGTCATTGTTGTTATTCACCAATTCACTCTTATATGGTGTGTATACTATACTTTGACATATTATATCATGAATCCTTTTGTTCTCATGATATTATAATGTTCGGATTAAATGTTATTCCGCTATTATTTGTATTCAAGAGTCTCTCGTTTTGTAAAAAACTCTATAACAAAAATATCATTTTAAATGATTTAAAGATTTATTATTCTAAATCTTTATCTTTAATATCCATGTTTTCAAAATGGTTTTCAGTATTTATTTATATGGACATTAATGTTTTAAAATTATAATTCCATTAAAAGCTTCAAAGTGGTATGTGACACTTTGATTCAAAAATCTCTTTTAAATGGTTTTTGAAAATGGATTGATTAATTCAATATCTGGGAATTATTTATTGTGATTGCAAATGAAATATTGTTATTGAAATTTTTATATTTTCCATATTTTATCTATAATAATGGTACTTGGACATTATGACGGGTGGTGCCGTGAATACCAGGACGGGTGGTTACGCTATAACCTCCAATGCATTAGGTATGGAAGTCGGCCGTATGACTATTCCATTAAGTATGTATGGAAATTGGCCGTATGGCTATTCAATTAAGTGATATGTGTATAAGTCGACCGTATGTTTATTCCACTTAAGTATGACTTTGTCCCAAGTTACCTTTATATATGTTATGTGTTCTTTAAATGGGTTTTATGGTAATCCTTTGGTTACAAAAAGGTAAGTAATGATACTTTATTCAGTGAAGAGTTTTTACTACTTCATGAAGGTGAAGGTATTACTTTGATAGAGTATACATGGTTTACTTGATGTCTGAAAAACTAACAGTTTTCATTCTTTGTGTATCCCTTACTGAGCTTTTTATGCTCATCCCAAGTTTTTGAAATGTTTTTCACAGGTCACGGGAAAGGTACATGATAAGATGATAGAGTCAAGGATGTGCCAAGAAAGAATCAAAGTTTTATTTTAAATATGTTTCCGTTGTTGGGAAGAATGAATCCTGTCTTTTATGTAACCACTTTGTTTAAAGGTGGAATGCAATGCATGTTTCAAGATCTAATTCTCTAAAACTCTAAACTTGAAAAGATCCTCAACGTGTAATCTTGTGATAACTCAAGATTATGTAATGTTTAAGGATGGGTCCTTATAGATGGTATCAAAGGTCGGTTTAGTTAACTTTAGAGGTTAGGTTATTCTCTAAGCACAAGTGACATTACCATAATGGTTAGGATTTTAGAAAGAGTCTTAGTTTTAGATAAAGTGAATGAGTAAGTGTATCTTAGTGTTTACCTACCTCATTAGTAAATGATGGTTTTGTTGATATACTCACACTGACATTTATGTTTTAAGTGAATGGATGGATCTAGCAGGCACCAAAGAGACAAGAGGTTTGAAGGAAACTGTGGTGGTTCTCTGATTAAGATACTAGATAAAATGGAGGATTCAATGAGGAAACTCGTGGTTGTCTTAAACCAAATATCAAGGATTCATGATCAACCACTTGAACCTTGGTATGTTCTATAATGCATCATGTACGAGATGACCAATCGATGTGGAATTTCAGGTAATAATTATAAAGGTAACCATTAGAGTTTATATGATCCTTACTTTTGAGGTAATTATGGGTTATTATATGATATGTTGGAAAATGAAAGGCATGAGATAAACTTGAGTTTAAAATATGTAATGATCATTTTTGATGATTTTATCCCTTTTGGGGAATGATTTGAGAATTATATAGTTTTGGAAAAAGGACAACATACAGACCGTGTGACTACCCGTCGCGTTGGACAAAGCTGTGGGAATCGAACCCACAACCAAAGTGCGACTGGTATTTATCACCTACCACTGGACTACGTGAAGTCCCTGGTTAGTTTGACTGGTTCTTTCTAGTTATATGATTTTATGAATTAATAGTAAGTTGATTTTGTGTTATTTATAAAAATGATTAACCTATCATGGAGGATATGTGATTAGGTTAATTACTTTTCAATACAAGACTTTAGGGGCAAAAGATGTTGTTTGGAGATAAATGTTACGATTTAACTTGGAAGACTATGTGACTAAATCCTTCAAACATTTGGGTTTCAATCTTAGATTGGTTTACATTGAAGAATTTTATGGACAAATTGTTTATCGAATGATCCTTGTTGAACTTTGGGTTTTGTTTGACAAATTTTGGAGATTAAGAATAGATTTTCTTTTTATAAAGGGTTATCCTTTTCTGGATTATCTGACCTTGAACTAACCTTTTTGGTTTTGGTTATGGTTAAGGTCTAAAGATATGGGAAGTATATAGTTCTCTTTTGTGGATTAGGTGATTCTCTAGAAGTTGATTATAGTACTCTTAATGCGAACAAGTCTCCCTAAATAGTCGCCTTTTGGAAAAAAATATGAGTTTGTCTAAGGAATCTAGTAAAAGTTGAAAGTCAACATGATAAGTGATTATGTTTCCTTATGAATAAATTCCTCAAGAAAAAGTAACTTAAAACAAAAATTTTTTCTATTAACTTTTCCTACAGGGGAATCGAATACCGTTTAACCCATCACAAGTTTGTGATTTTCTTATTGTTAACTTTCTCCTAAAAATGTTTTCTATCACTCTCCATCAGAACATGACCCTATGTTTTCTCCTCCATGTCCATGTTTTCCTACATTTAATCCTAGTATTGGTTAACTCGGGTGACCTCTGTACTTATCATTCTTTATTTTAAAGTGATTGTTTTACCGACTCTTGTTCCGATGTGGGACTTTCAAGGATGTTTCCATGCCCAATTTTAAAATTACGAGGACGCAATTTCCAAAAGGGGGGAAGGATGTAACACCCCAGGTAAATAAAGAATATGAAATTTTTATTTTTATCCATATTTTTGAATGAAATATTAATATGTCTTTAAAGGGGACACTATGCTCAATGGCGTACCCAACATGCAACAACGAGTTTCTTGGGAATCGTACGTTGCACTCTAATAATAAAATAATATTATTTTAAATGGTAGTTAACATGTAGCTGTTGTATTTGCGGAAATTGATAGAAATAAATAAAATATTAATATATTTGTTTTTTAAATGTTTTTACATTTATCAAATAAAAGATAAAGGCTTAAAATACGGAAAGAATTCAATTTTAGTCTTGTATACCCTAATTTTCACTAAAGGTTCACTTATCACCTTTTGATGGAGAACTGTCATTAAATATAGTTTTGATCACTCTTATATATTCTTTTGGACCAAATAAAACTCTTCTTTATAATCGGGACATCAAATTTTACTTTGTGTAATTTTTTGATATTTTTCCGATAAAGTTTATTTTTTAATGAATAGTGTAAAATGTTGTGTTTTAATTCAAAACCTCTTTTTAATCTAATTTATTTATATGATTAGATAATCTTTTGAATTGGTTTTAAAGTGAAATTAGAAAATATTCTTACCATTAAATCCAATAGTGGTCGTTGCAATTAATTTAACTTTTAAATCAGACTTAAACTAGTATCAATCTTTTGATACTTATTGTTTCTTAAAAACACGTTATTTGTTTTGACAGTGGGAGTTAATTATTAAATTAATTAATTCTACTTATATTCTTTGAATTAGGTAATATAAACATATTTTTGAATTCGGAATATCAAATATAGCATAGGGTGAATTTTTGGTAATTTTCTAAAACACTCCAATTTTTGATGAATAGTGAAACCACTAAGTGGTAATCATGCAAAATGATTTTTCAGTTAAATGAAAGTTTACCACTAATGTTTATTGAATTTTGAAAATCTTACATACATGGTTGTCATTATTATGGAAAATGTGGTTCAATGGGATGAAAATAATTTTTTGGTGAATAGAACCTTTTTACATTAATCGCGATTAGAGGAAATTATTGTAATTTAAGGTAAAAATGATATTATTAAAATATGAGAACACCATGACACTTGTCCTACTCCTATTGTATGAGTCATGGCCGACCACGACAACCCATGGGTCAACTCGCGGACCCCATGGAGCCACATTGGTTGGAAAATGACATTAATATATATTTATTTAATGTTAAAATTAAATTGACACAAACATGAGTTGTTTTACTAAAATAGTTTTTTAGTGGGGTTACACAAGTCTAAATTTTGACTATAAATATTAATTAGAAAGATAAAAAGAATTCCTACATCATAGTATTTTTTTTATAATTTTTAGATATTAAATAAATTAATTTAATTACGACATCATGGTGATGCAACAATGACCTCATTATTTAACGATTTAAATAAAATGGAAATATAATGTATTATCTAAAACCTACAGTTGTCCAAAAACTATTGGATGGGAATATTTCGAATACTTATCATCTTATCTTATAAATATATCAATGTCGGACCTTATAAATTAGAAACACTTTTGAAAATAAAATAATAGTTTCATGATTTCCAAAAGTGACCCTCCTCTCCTCTTATAAAAGGCCCCCACCTCTACCTCATTTAACACACTTCTCAAGCCTTTGGCTCGGCCATACCCTGACAAATTACTCTCTCCACATCCCTATCCTCATCCTCGAGGATTCCCTTTGGGAAGAATCCTTTCAAAGGAAGCCTTTAGGCTCAAATCAAAAGGAGTTACACATTTAAGGGTAATTCATTCTCTCATGTTCATTTGTTTTATTTTGCTTCTCCAACCCCCTAAACTCTTTTTATTTACTTATTTTGTAACAACAACAGTATATTCAATATACTAGGATGTTGTTATAAGATTTATTCGAGCTACACTCTCACAAAACTACATCAAATGGTTAAAGAACATACGGTTTCCGTGGATGGTGAAATTCTACCTCCCAAAACGATGATTGTTCAATACTCATTTAACACCTTCAAAGGTGGCCATTTTGATGTCACTATTTTTATATGTGATATATAATATGTTTATTCTTTCCTTAAGCTTCTGTATTTTTCATTAATGGCATACCATTATTGTTTCCATTATGGGTTAACACGATATCATCATTTTTGGAAGTGCGGACTACCGCCCCTTTAAAGTGATTTGATTCGTTAATACCATATGTGGGATTTGTAAAGGATAAAGTTAATGATATTATATATGTTATAATATACTCTTATATAATTATTATTCCATTCCAGAAAATACAAAATAGAAATGGAAGTAGCGTTCATGCGTACATACGACTTACTGTCTCCATGAACGGTGCATTTCATTTCTTATCTCTAAATATGATGTAATATTATAAATACAGGTATATGATGAATATATATGATATATATGTTATCCAAATCATTAACATAATTCTGGATATAACTAACCTTTGACCAAATTAACAACATGTAAGTGTAAGAAGTCTATTTTTTTGACTTAAGAACCAAATACCGACAAAATGAACATTTTTAACTTAAATGATTACATGATGTTCATAACATGGTATAAAAGGGATAATTAACTTGAAAAAGGTTATTAAGAAAGTAGATATTAACTCAAGTTTATTATTCATGAGATTAAAGAACGGTCGGGTCAAGTCGGATACGAGGTAAGGGATCCTACTCCTCTCTTTCTTTATAAGTAGACTCTTTTATGTCATTTATTTTAAGCTCCTCTTTGTTATGATGGGGGATGTTCTTTTATATTCCTCTTTCTGTACATTTAATTGTAATATGATGAGATACTCTATTTGATCTCATCAATCCATTTTGAAATTTTAAGTGGTGCTGTTAGGCTTCCATGTTTTCGTAAGAGATTGTTCATCTCACTTTTATTCCCGTGATATTTATGCTACATTTTCCACAATTTCTTTTGAGTGGTGTATGTACTGCCCATTATTATACACTTTTTTTAGTATAATTTTATTTATTGGTATTCACATATTCATTGTATGACCCATCTTCCATTGGGTGTACGTTTCGAAAGTTACCCAACTCGGTAAGGGGACCTTTCTCCCTCCTCTTTTTAAAAGAATTCTTTTGTTATGTCTTTTAATTCACATACTATTATGTTGGGATATGTTCTTATATATCCTTATTTATGTAAATTATATGTCCAAGTTATGAGATACCCGTTATCTCTCTCATCAACCCCTTATGTAAAATTTTATGTGACATCGTTAGGCTTTCGAATTTTACCAAGGGAACTTCTTAACCCAATTTTGATTTCTTTGGGTTCAACATGTAGTTATTGAATATGTCATACTTTGAATATGTGTGAATAACATTTGATTGTTTTTCAGTTAATATCCACTTATATTGGGTGTATTTATATTTGTCACACATAATTATGATATTGATTTATCCTTAATTTAAGGATACCTTCTTTATAATGGATTTCATCTCATTTTACATTTCTTTTGAGACTTCATTATTGTTATGAACCAATTCACTCTTATATGGTGTGTACACTGTTCTTTGACATATTATATCATGAATCCTTTTATTCTCATGATATTATAAAGTTTGTATTAAATGTTATTCCGTTATTATTTGTATTCAAGAGTCTCTCATTTTTTTAAAAAACTCTTTAACAAAAATATCATTTTAAATGTTTTAAAGATTTATTATTCTAAATCATTATCTTTAATGTCCATTTTTTCAAAATGGTTTTCAGTATTTATTTATATGGACATTAATGTTTTAAAATTATAATTCCATTAAAAGCTTCAAAGTGGTATGGGACACATTAATTCAAAAATATCTTTTTAATGGTTTTTGAAAATGGATTGATTAATTCAATATCTAGGAATTATTTATTGTGATTGAAAATGAAATATTGTTATTGAAATGTTTATATTTTCCATATTTTTTGTGTAATAATGGTACTTGGACATTATGACGGGTGGTGCCGTGAATACCAGGATGGGTGGTTACGTTATAACCTCCAATGCATTGGGTATGGAAGTCGGCCGTATGGATATTCCATTAAGTATGTATGGAAATTGGTCGTATGGCTATTCCATTAAGTGATATGTGTGGAAGTCGACCATATGGTTATTCCACTTAAGTATGTTTATGTCCCAAGTTACCTTTATATATGTTATGTGTTCTTTATATGGGTTTTATGGTAATCCTTTGGATACAAAAAGGTATGTAATGATACTTTATTCAGTGAAGAGTTTTTAATACTTCATGAAGGTGAAGGTATTACTTTGATATAGTATACATGGTTTACTTGATGTTTGAAAAACTAACAGTTTTCATTCTTTTTGTATCCCTTACTGAGCTTTTTATGCTCATCCCAAGTTTTTGAAATGTTTTTCACAGGTCACGGGAAAGGTACATGATAAGATGATAGAGTCAAGGCTGTGTCAAGAAAGAATCCATGTTTTATTTTAAATATGTTTCCGATGTTGGGAAGAATGAATCATGTCTTTTATGTAACCACTTTGTTTAAAGGTGAAATGTAATGAAAGTTTCAAGATCTAATTCTCTAAAACTCTAAACCTGAAAATATCCTCAACGTGTAATCTTGTGATAACGAAAGATTATGTAAGGTTTAAGGCTGGGGCCTTATAGTTAATGTAGGCCAAGTATTTGTCAAAAATTCATGATACCTTGGCTTGTCAGTGAAGTTAGAGCATGGATCTTTTAGAGCATGGATTAGTGTGGTTGCCTTGGAGTTTTATTAGTTTGACCTCCATCACTTAATTTGATGTTATTATGGATCTTATTTTAGTACACATTTGTTAGATTTGATATATAAAAAATAGTTTAAATGTTGTAAATTTTATCTTGCATCATATTGTGCTTTTTTTTGTTTTTTTGAATAGTTTTTTAATTCATAAAGGGAAAATCATCGCCCATGTGTAGTGAAACACTTTGGCATTTATTTCCAGCCTTTGGAATCTTGGGGATTTCTATTAAGACCTATTAATGTCACACCAACATCACAATCCAATGATAAGGCATGTGATGTAACAAATGGTATTATGTTTTTATGGGCCAAATGTCTATTTTAGACAAATGCTATTAGTTTTTCCAGTCAAATTTTTTTTTCAGATTAATGAAATCTTCTTATTATTTTTCTTGTAGAATATGTAGTCATTAGTTTTCTTGGTTTCAGAGTTGAATTACATCCTTATCATTCCATGGGATAACAATATATAAATTATTAGGATTTTTATGACATTAAATGTAAATAAAAACATATTTATAAAACCCTTTTATGTGGAACTCCAAGTTTCCATGTTGTTGGGTACATATGTGTTTTGCAGACACTTATAAGATATTTGTATCTCATTAGCATGACTTTATCTAATGAGATGAGGATGACCTACATTAAAATAATATCATCTCTATATTATTTCATATTTCAATAATAGTAATGATATATGATTTTATAGACTGTGTTTATTTATAAAAAAAATTGACATTTTTTCATATGAATGATTCTAAAAATAGAATAGTTTGTGTATTTTGAAAATGGTTTGATTTTCAAAAGCGAGTATAATAATTTTCAAATATTTTTGAGTGTAGAAAAGTATGTCATAGGAAATAAATTTTATAAAATTTGATATAGTAGAATTTGAAATTGTTATGTCTTCAATCAATAGAGAGTAAGAGTCACAACGTATTTATTGTGTTTAGAATAAGGAACCCGGTAGGCATTATAGAAAACAACATGAAAGAAGTTGTGAAGAATGTGGTTGCACCTGATCCATAGGTGAACCAAGAGCTTATTTTTGGTATCATATTATCATTTTAACCTATAAACATAGGGAGACAAAAAAAATTAAATAATTAAATTGGACTATTTAGTATAACTCAAGAAGAAGACTCTACACATCTTCTGGGGTGATTCAGAACACAAAAAAGAAGAGGTGTGGGTGAATTTGATGAATTGTATCTTTTATTTCATCGGAACAAAAATAGAGATGAATAAAAATAATGAAATATATATTCTATAAGTTATTTTATGTGAGTTTACTGATCTAGATATGTCTGCTAATTCGGATCAATGAATTATTTTGGAGGATTTTAATGATTTGTTCGAAAAAAGATTATATCCTCACAAGTTCATGATTCAAAGAATGAGAAAATTATTCAGCCTAATGTAGGAAAATATCTCATTCACCAAGAATCTAGTTAAAATCTAGAATTTAGTGAGGTTTTCTCTTGAGTTTTCTACTATTATTTCCATGAAGGAATACATATTTGAATCACGGATGAGACAAGTGATTAACTAGAAGATAATTTTTTTATTAAGTACTATATAATGATGGTAAATATAGAAATTATAGCTGAAGAGGGAATCTTAGGTGCTATCAGATGAGGATGTATTATGAAATTTAGGGGTACCTTTGGGAGCTCTATTGATGGGAGTAATCCTAAGAATGAAACTTACATCTAGGGTGAGGGCATGAATCAGAAGAAGTCAATTAGATATGTAAACATTCCTCAATGAAAAAAGATCTAACCATGATGTTTCTAATGTGGGTCATTGGAGCACATAAAGATATTATGTAAAACAAAACCTTGAGAATGCCCAAAAATTTGACAATATGGTATATATCCATGCTAATTCCATAGGGCTCGGTGGTCCAGTGCTCATGAGATTCCAAAGGTGTCACATGTATTGAATGCTTCGAGAGGACGTTGGATGAAAAATCAACGTCATCAGTCGATTAGAGAAAAAAATAGTGATTCTAGTAATATCGCGACTCCTATGAATGGACAATCTCAATAGGGTATCAAATGGAAGAGTACAAAGATGACACAATTTTAAGACTGTGATAAGATGATTGTGGAGGATCAGGATGAAATATCTACATTGAGATATATGAATCATTGGACAACTACCATTATGAATGTTTTTCTAGATACTGGGGCATCACATTCTTTAATTTATTTTCATGATATATATTTTATATGTATAAAACCTGATTTTCTTCCATCATGATAAAACATAATTATATTTTGGGTAAAATATAATGTCAAGCCTTTCAATGTAGAACATGTTTTAGAACTATTAAGGTGGGTTGGATAAAAATCTACTTTTCAATGCTAGATATGGATTCTAGTGAAGTAATACTATGTATATATTGATTTAAAAAAATCAAGGATTATATAAACTTTTATTGAAGAAAAGTTAGTTTCTCATCCAAGGAAAACATTGAGAATATATTAAATGGGGAAATAGATATAAAGATAGGAGCACTAGGCATGATGGAACCAGTAGTGGTAAAAATATCTTACAAATTGGTGGAATTGACTTTTTAATTTATTGAAGAGATATGGAATAGTATTTCGCCAATATTGATGGATAAAATTAAATATGTTTATCTCGATAAATTCATAGGGATACCACTGTTAGGGGAAGGGAGTTTATGACTGATCTTAGCCTGGGGACTAGACCAATCTCACTTAAATTTTATCGAATAAAACCAACAGAATTAAGGGTATTTAAAGTGTAGTTGGAAGATATAGAAATAAAAGGTTTCATTTGGATAAGCATGTCACAATGGGTAGCTCATATCATGTTCGTGATGAAAAAATATGTAACTCTATGGCTTTGTGCGGATTGTCATACACTTAAACAAGTTAAGATATATAATAGGTATTCACTTCTACAAATTGATGATATTTTTTATCAATTTATTGGTGATCAATGGTTATCCAAAAAATTTCATGTGATCAAGATATCAAAAATTGCGTGTTTGGAAAGAAGATTTTCCGAAAATATATTTTATAAAAAGATATGTACATTATGAGTATGGGTTAATTCTGTTCCATGTTATGGGTGAACCAAAAGTCATTGGCACCTTGATGAATTTGATATTTTAGTTATTTCTAGATTCTTTTGTGTTGGTGTTTGAGGATGATAGATTAGTGCATTCTAAGCAAAGGGACGAGCATTAGTATCATTTGGAGTTAGTGTTGGGAATATTGGGGGACCAACTTTTAAATGAAAAATTATAAATGAGATTTTTTTGGATACTAGAGATTCACATTCAAATCCATGTCATTTACAAAAGTGGTGTTTCAGTATATTTAGAGAATATTGAAAATGTTACCTCTTGGAAACCACTAAACAAAATCTTTGAGATACTGAGTTTTCCTGGTGTAGCTATTTTTTAATGACACATTGTAAATGAATTTTCCTGGATAGAATCACCAATTAAATCTTTGAAAAATAATAATACTCCATTCCAATGAACTCAATAATTCCAAAATTATTTCCAATTGTTAATGTTTCACCCATATAAATTACAATCGAAATTTTTCCATAAAAATGGTAAGGGTAAGTGGTGTTTCTTGATGATACTGGATATAGTTTGGGATGTGTTCTCATGAAACAAGAACATGTTGTTTGTTATGGATCCGTGAATATGAGAGTGCAAGAGAAAAACTACCCAACACATGTTGGAGTTTTTTGTAGTCATTCATTTTGTAAGGACATGGTGTTTTTACACATTTGGTGATAAATTTTCCGTGTTCATGGATCAGAATAGCATGAAACATATTTTTTCACCATGTTATTTGAATATATGGAAAATAAGAAGGACGGAGTACCAAGAATGGTTTTAGTTTGACTTGATGTATACATATGGAATATAAAATATTTTTTAATTTACATTAATCAGAACATCAGATGATTAGATGTCAAAAAAAGATTCATACAATTGGAAGTAATGTCTTTCATAACAAACATGCATGGGGAATGTGAAGACAGAGGTTATGTTGTATTTTTTTTTTCAGTTTATAACGTTCCTAATTTAGTAAAAATGTTAAATAAATAACATAAATCTGATACAAAATGTGTCATAATGGGATCAATACTCGATGTAGGGGATACCATTTACGGAAGGAGGTGGGAGGTGAGTTCAGTTTTATGGTTCATGAATCCGATAGATACACCAATCTATTTTCATAAACAACTTCATCATACTATTAAACAACCGAGTGGGTAATTCATCCAGGAATAAAGATGATGTTTATGGTATTGATAACATAGTTTTGTTTGGGTTATCATGAAAATAATGTCGGCCATGTTTTTTTTCAAGATGAACAACAAGACAAAAAATAAAGGCAGAACCTCAATGACTAACAAATATGTTACAATATTTACAAATTATATTATTGAAATCATAGTAGATATCTAGAGATTTTGATATAGGTATCCAAATAGTGGTTTGAAAAAATGATGCTATATGGGAGATTATGGATTTTTTAATGAAGTTTTCCCATTTTATTTTTATTTGTGAGACTCATTCGGTGAAGGATCTATCAAAAATCTATATCCAATAAGTGGGAAAAGGGAATGTAATTCCATTTTTAATAGATATATATATATATATATAAGATTAAAGTTTTGTTTGTAGAAATCCATACAAAAATACCATGTGTCTTGGTCAAATGTGGTCAAGGTGTATAATCCTGAGACAAATGGAAATCAGAATGTAAGATACAAACATTAGAAGACCGATTGAGGGCTTCTGAAATTTATTTTGGTGGATCATGGGAATATCATATTCTATTGGGGGAGTTCTTCTATAATAATACCAATGAGGACTCAATACAAATTCCTCTATTTGATAAATTGTATGAGGGTCATTGTTATTCGAAACATTATCTGATTGAAATTGGTGAGACTTCACTAGTTGAGTGGATAATTGTCCATTAAAAAATGAAGAAGAATTTATAAATCACAATAATGAAGTAAATGTCTCAAATTTGACAAATATATTAAGTATATAATCATCGATGACTATATTCCTTCATAGCCAGTGATCATATTTTTTAAGAATTTATACAAGTCATGGAAATTTACATTTTTGGATGTATGGTAGGTTTTATCATCGATACATATTCCCTTTTGAGATACTAGAATAGGTGGGATAAATGGAATATCAGTTAGTATTTCCACCATTGTTTAGCATGGTGTACTATTTTTCCATGTTTTTCAGCTAAAAATAAATCTGCATTACACAGACCGTGTAATCAGATTGCATCACATTAACATAGAGTCAGATTCATCATTGTAAAATATCCTAGTGGAGATTTTGTATAAGATGGAATAAATCATTTGTTCAAAAAAATTGTATCTATTATGGGTTTTTTGAAAATAGGGTCATGTTTGGGATGAGACATGGGAAAAATATAAGGAGATGAAAGAGAAAATTTTGGAACTCTTTCAAGAAAAATATCGTATTCCAATTTTTGGGAATTGAAAGACCAATGGTGGGTAGAATGTAGCATGCTCAATTTTGTGTATGTACCCCTTTTTTACTATTTTAATGTATATAATCCATAAGGTTGGTGGTTGGGATGGTTTGGAGAAATTTTTTAGAGTTATTTGAGATTTTAGAATAGTTCACGGGTGCTGCACAGTTTGTAAAATCCATGAAATAGTTATAGGAATCCCTAAATAGAATGATAGAAGCTAAAGGGGATACACCCTGGATGTACACGGTTTGTCCAAAATGTGAAAATACCAAGAAGTAAACATGCACATTGAATGATGGTTATGAAAAAAATGTGGCAGTGGAATTAGTATGGTTGGAACAATGTTTTAGAGACCATGTGATGGGACCATAAAAAGGACATCCTAATGGAAGAGGAAAATTCACATTTAGTGCATGATTTGTATAATTGTGTGATTAAGCAATGCACAAGGCCAAACAAATATCCCAAAAAAGTGGATCTAGATAAGAATAACGTTTTAACAACTCATTTTCCCCCAAATAGCTCTAACTCAAAAAATTTCATTCCTAAATTTCTAATATTCTATTCCCATTAATCTGGAGGCGATTAGAAGGCTTCCCTGGGTGATTAGAAGCTGATTCCTCATGGTATATGTTCATTCATAATTTTTCCTATTGTGTTTCATTGATCAAATTATAATCTTCTCACAGTTTCATAGTTTAACACCCGCTGTGTTAAAATATGAGGTTATTATTTCAAAATATTATAAATTTTTGTCATGATTATGCCAGGGGAAGAGATATAAGGATGGTTCATGGAGATTCATCCCATTTTTTCAACATTCTTCATATCGTTCATTATTTTCACCCTAAAAGATGTGGTAGTGGGGATTAACTCTCAACTCATATATTTTATAACTTGAAGGATTAGTTTCAAATTGATTCCATTTATTATGATTACATTTTCATTGGATTTGAAATAAATTTTTAAACCCATTTGATTGATTTTTGGGGTAAATTTGGTCAATTGGTGTGTTATTAAAATGAGTAATGATAAAATGATTTTAAATATGGATTTTAAAATAATTTCTGGTATCAATGCATGGAAAATAACTTTCAATTAAAATATTGTAGTCTTATTGAAATGGTTTGAAAACACATTGTTGGAAATGAGTTTGACCTGGTATTGTGGAATGTTTTCTGATGAATTGGGATTGATACTGGAGTGTGGCACCCCTATCAAATGGTTAAGATGGATATGTGTGTGAAGTACCCCTGTAAATGTGTCCCACTTATATATGGAATAATGGAATGATAATTCAACACACATTATTATAGGGAAGTCCATAGAATTCAAACATAGTTGGTTTATGGTTGTTTGGAATGGAACTACTAATGGAAAAAAGTTGTTAAATGTTATGAAAGATTGTTTGCCCACATTCCATGGAAAACTGTATACATTGGTTGTGTTTATATTTTTATATAAACTATTTTTAATGTTATATATATATATATATTTGTATTTCTATTGATGAAATATTATATCATAGTGCATGTGAATGATATTCATTGGGGAAAATATATTTAGTTTTAGTACTCACCACATCTTTGGAACGTTGTTATTTGGAAAGATGGCATTTAATGGGATATGGGAAAAGGTAATGTAGAACATATTTAAAGTACTACATAATCACATTTTGTCTTGATAGTGAAGTTAGAAATGGAACTTCTAGATTATGGATTTTTGGTTGTTTTGGGGATTTTTTTGTTAGTCTATTTATTTTACATTTATGTTTGTTTTGATTCGATTGTAGTACAATTTGGTTGGTTTTAATATAAAACAAATTGTTGAATTGCTATTATTTTTAGCAGGTATCATCTAGTGGTTTTTTGGTTTTGTCTTATTGATTAGTTGTTTTATTATTAATGGAAAATATCCCCCCACATATATTGGAACACTTCAACATTTATTACCAGACATTAGAGTGTTGGGGATGTTTCTTAAGTCCTTGTAATTCCACCCTTTTTCTCAATCCATCTAGAAAGAGTTGTATGTTACCAATTTTATAATTAATTTAACTTTTTAAAATACGTAGGATCTTATTGGTTTATATTTTTAGATTATAAGTACTATGACACCATAATATTTTGTGAAATATTTTCTTTCAAATTAATGAAATCATTTGAAATTTTTCAATCCGCACAAATATATATATATATCATGTGTTATTTGAAATCAAATAGTACCAAAATTAATGAAACATCAAGATAATCATGCACTACATGAAAAAAATATATTATCTTGTGAAATACCCAACATAATGTCTGTCTCATTTAACACACAATACTAATTTCCTTTGATACCTAGTGTTACATACATGACCTAGTTTTGCCAAATTATTACAAAATATTAATATTATTATTAAAATATTACTATAGTTTTCATCTAGACATTAGGTAGGATGTTATGTATAAAATATTATATAAAATTTTGAATAAAATGTACCATATTAGCTAGAAATTAATGTAATAACTAATTGAAAATAATGAAATTCCTTTTCTTGGAAAGAAAGTTCTCTATAAACAAATGACATTTTATCTCTATAAATTAAAAAACCCACTATTGTTGAATTGTATATGTATATTATATATTCAATAAAATATTTTCACAATCATCAATTAGATTTGTTAGGAATAAGCTAAAAATAAATCGATTATTATAAATTATAAATTTTATTTTTTATATATTCAATTTTAATACATTTTAATTATGAACCCATTTTAAGGCTTATTATTGAATTTTTTATAAAATGTAATTCACATAGTAAAATTTATTTTTCAAATAATAATATTAAAATTTAATTTGAGTGAATTTTTTGTATTTTATTTATATGTTTCGATTTTTTATTAATAGTGAAGAACACTGTTTTTCAATTCAAAACAGATTTTCCATAAAATATTATTAAAATAATAAGATGTATTTCATATTTGTTTTAATGTTTAATTAGATTATTTATAAATAAAATCCAATTTATGATATTTTAACCAATTTCACTTTAAAATTTGATATAAAAACAAAGCACATTTTTGAATAGTTTTATTTAAAAACACAAATTGTCACCCCGCCAATGAAATTAAATATACATTGATTTACAACAAAACTGTGATTGGTATTATTTAAATGGTATTCCATATTTTCAATCAAAATAATTTGTAATTTATAAATAATTCAACATATTTTTTCGATAAAAATATTATTTAATATAATTAAAATTATGCACAACTACTAAGGTAAAATTAAGCTTAATAATTGACAGACCATAAATAGAAGGGCCAAATGACCCGGAAACATATCCAAAATCCATCATATAGACATATTTTGACCTTATACACAATTTTATATAATTATTTTCATTATTAGAGCCACATTTAATGGGAAAAACATTTTTGGATATTCCGTTCTAAAAATTAATTGTAATTCCACTCCTCTTCTACTATAAAAAGTGCCCTCACCCCTCACAATTATTTAAAAATCTAAATCCCATTAGATTAATGAAGAACTACTAAAATATGATAAAAAAGCCCTCTATAAATCCTAGAATCCACCGATTATGCAGAAATCCATCCATGTAATCCCTTTGATGAAAACCAAATTGAGTCACCAAACAAAGAGGTAACATCCTTCCTCAATCTCCTTTTTTGAATTTCATCATTCAAAGAATAAACACTTATTATTACATAATTATAAAATAACTTATGTAAAATAATTATTATTATTTGATTTTATTCTATGTTTTCATCATTCACTTACTTAAATATACATCTAACAGGCAATGAACCTGTCATTCTTGTGTATGATAAAATACATCCTAATGAAACAATGTAGTTGATTTTTTTCCTTTACGAAAAATGAAGGATGAAAATTATGATCTAAAATATATTTTTAGATTATAAATTATATATTTATTATTTTTTTAGGATTTTGTAGTAATTATATAATATATATCATCATGAATTATGTTTTGTGTAAATATGAATGCATCTTTTGGGGATCTGTGGACAACATCCCCACAGTGTGGTGGGATTCATTCATAGTTTACATGGAATATATTAATAATATGTTCATTAAAAAGATGTTATATTTATGAAATATTTATTGTAATATAATTATATATATATAAATATATTTCATTTATGTTTTATGTTTAATTACGAAAAAATGAAAAAAAACATTCATGCAAATGTATGGGCTACCAACCCCATGAACGATGCATTTAATTTATAATTTATATATTTTATAGATGTATATAAAAACATATATAATAAATATATATTATGTATATATATATATCATGTTTTATATATTTTATATCATTAAAAACTATATGGACAAAAAATATGTCTAATTAAAACCCATGATAAAAACATGATTACTACATGAAATCTAATGTTTACATTGGGTTATTAATAAAAGGGTGATATAGAGTAATAATAAAATAATATATGGTGTTTTATATATAATTACCTTAATTTTTTTATATTTATAATAAACTTATATTTATAATACATCTGTTTTTAATGAGTGCGAAGAGAGTCAAGACATTGGGTAATGGTTTTCAAGTTTCTCTTTTATTTTCTTGGATACAAAAGCTATGTTCAGCTATTATTTATTATATGTGGTGTACATGAAGACATTAGATGTTTTATATCATTATTATAATTATATATTTGGGTACTTTCATATCAATTTTATTATCTATCATTCATGGGTTTTTGGTTTCAAATGATACAAAATCGAAAAATTTATATTTTCCCAATTTGCCTTTATAGAGACCCATGCTATATTATTTGACAATATTCTAATGGTGTAGGTACATGAAGTTGAAATGTTATATCACGAGGCTCTGTAATGTTACAATAATTTAATATTCATTTAATTTCCTTTTTTTACATGGAAATTATAATAAAAATTTACCATCTGGTATGGATTTATTAAAAAATTCTCATCATTTATCAGGACTTTTTATGATTTCGATAATATTATTGAAATTTTATGATGCATATTTTAATATAACTAATGAATTTTTTTCTCTTGTGTGTAATTATCATTTTTTCAGTTATTAGTATCATTTTCCACTCATTGTTACATAAAAATATTAAGAAATGATTTCTCATAAAATTATACATTATTTCTCCTTTGGGTCTGAAATATGTGTTCTTTCAAAATAGTATTATAAAAATGAAATAAAAAATTCATTAATATTATCAAATGGTCTATAATATATATTTTTACCAATTTTTATACTTTTTAATAAATTTTTTATAATGAATCTTCCATTCATTTTTTGAACAATGAGTTTTTCTAAAATATAATGCTGGAATGGGAATGTTCGGCATGTACAGACTTAACCACTATAATTACCATAATTTCCTTGAATATGACATTGTGAATTCCAAGGTAAATTTTAATGAAAAAATTTCCGAGATATTTTTATCTTTTTGAATTTTAGTTAATTTTGAATAATTTTTTAAATTTTTTTGTAAATAAAAAAGTGATTTAAGTGATTTTCAACGATTCATTTAAATTTTTTCAATGTTATTTTTTAATGGAATTTTTCCAAATTATTTTTACATTTAATATTTTTTTTTAAATTTTTTTGATATTCATTTATTTTTAATTCATGTTCAATGTTTTTGATGTTCTTTTCATGATTCTTTAATAAAATATCATAGAAAAGGGTTTTTAAAATGTTTTCACATTTTCATTATATTTTTCAATGATTTTTTTAATGAAAAATGATTTTAAACTGATTTATTATTAAAAAGTTATTTATAATATAGAAAATATATTATCCTCAAGAAAATTATTAAATGAAAAATCAATGATTTATTTATATTTAAATTATTTTTTAAAAGGTTTTCTTTAAGGTACTTACAATTAAATTATATATTCTTTATGATACACTCCATGTGAAAATTCCAAATCCTACTCCAACAAATATGTTATAATTTGCTATAGTTTAATAAAAATTGGGGACATTATGTATAAATTTCATCCATATTATTTCATTAGTTGTAAATTTTTTATAGAAAAATTTTATAATAAATTTTTTCTTGGACTAAATATCCAAGGGTAAATTCATATGAAATAAAATTCCATTCAATAGATAATATAAGATTAAATGATTATGAATCCTATCAAGTTTCTATATGTTATGATAAGTTAAAATTTTAATGACACCTATTTATTTTCATGGGTTTTGTTTTTATGTTTAAGAGACTCAAATATTTCTATGGGTCATGATATGATGAATTTATTATTATCTTATTGAACTTGTATGTTAGATTTCATTATTTTAATAGTGGGACATATATCAATCTACAATGCATTGGTTAAGTATTTATATCTCAGTAGATAATATTTGGAAGCAAGTTGATAGGTTTGATCCACTAAGGATGATTAGTTAACTTGATCTAGTATGTAAAGACTGGGAAACCTGATCCACTTTAGGATGATGGGGAAACCCAATCCACTATTGGATAATGGGGAAATCAGTCCACTATTGGAAGAAGGGGAAACTTGGTCCACAATGGGAATATAGGGAAACCCAATCCATAAGGGAGAGATGGGTAACCCCAATACCTTGTAGGGAGATGATGGTAACAGGGGATTTTGTTTTGTCCTACCTAATAGGTATAGTCCCATTGAATTTCCCAAATAAATTTTGGCAATGTGACATGACTTTTATGCAATAATATAACATGTTTTTTTTTCATTTTACACAATTTTTTGTCTTATGTAAATATAATTCATTTCATGGATCATTTATTTGATTCACATATGATTCATGCCTGAGGTGATTCTACTATTTATTTCATGTCTAACCATTATGATATTTTATATCTAGGTTATGATCTTATATTTTCATGATCAAGTTCCAAAACCTATATTTTCATTTTTAAGCATAAATATATCAATTTTTACCCTTACAGTGCATCTGAAGCCACACCATTTTAATGATTCCATTCCCATGTTATGAAGATATGTATTATGTAGTATTATTCTAATAAGGTTTAAAATAATTATGAACCTAGTGGGGGATAATTTATCTCACTTATGTACCATTTTTTAGGTTTCCATGATTATGAAGGCACATGTATAATATGTTCTTTGGCTGTTTACTTTTGAAATATTTTAAGTATTATTCAAAATTAAAATAATGGTAATTTTTAGAATTATACGGTCACAATAGTTGGTATCATAGAAAATATTTACATATCATTTTGAATTAATGAAATAAAAAACATAGTGAGAACTCTAAGGACATGTATATGTATAAGTCTATAGAAAAGAAAACGTATCAGAAAACGTCCTTGATTTTTTGTAAAGGATACAAATTGTTTTTCCTACAAATACATATCTCTCTACATATTAAATGTTGACATTATATTTGACACATATGTACCTAGGAGTAATAAATTTAAAAAGGTTTGTTAGTCCTGACATGAGCGTAACCTGGTACACAACAAGGGGCCTTAATGCACACATGGTTTGACACTATTGGGGGTTATGATTTGAAAATTTATAATCTTTTCAAAAACTATAATGAAGGTTTCAAAAATATGTTGGCTATGATTATCCTTTGATAATTTTAATGTGTCACTGCTTAAAACAAATTTCATCATTTTTACTTTCTATAAGGGTTTTTTCGTAAACATATGGTTCATCACTATTAAAGTTGTTTCATACTCAATTCTCTTTGGTAGGAACCATAAGGTACTTGTTTAATGATTAAAATGAAGGGAAACATGATTATGAGATGTCAAATAAGTTATTCATTATAGTGATTTTTTTTAATAATTTGTAATCAATTTTCATTGAACATGATTTAAATCATGTACCTTAACCATTTCTCAGATAAACCAATGAATGGAATGAAACTATTCACTAAGAGATCGGGTAATAAGGACCATGGAAGAAAGAATATAATTTTTCTTACATGTTTATATATTAGTAATTAGAACCCATGTGATGTTATTATTGGAATAAGAATATATTTTGAAATTCTAAAATAAGGAAACAATGTGTGTAACTTCATATGGATGATGAAAATATTAGTTAATGCACTAGATGGAATATTGGACCCCGTAAGGTAATATCATTTGATGAAATCTATAATAGTGAAAAGTAATATAATAATGATAATATTTTTCTAGTATAGAAGGATCATGATGTGATTAAGCAAGGTGGTATAAGTAGTGGTCTATCTTATGATGATGAAGAGACCAAGAACAACATATGAAGGTATGTATTGTTATTAATGTATAGGTCATAATAATTATTAAATTGATTTTGATAAGATTTAACACATAATTAGTATTTTTTATTTTGTGAAAGGGTTGTTAAGGAATAATGTTTATAATATTAAGAAATTTATTTTGAATAATTCATGATTAATTTGGTATTTTTGTTTTAGAATAGAAAAATTATGTTATATGTATAATTATATATATAAGTACATTGAGTCTAATTTTTTGCTTAAGAATTTAAAATGTAATGTAAAATGTTGGTGACAGAAAAGAGAAATGATTTAATGAAATGTTGATATTTTAAAATTAGGGAAACTAAAAATTAATATGATCATGATGTTGAAAAAATTGTGTTGATCTTGGATAAATAGATGATGGATTTGGAAAATATAAATAAGACTGTATTTATGACCTCAGAATAGATTAAGGATTGGTTTAAAATGTGGTCTATATAATCATTAATATTGATTCTAACATCATTTATTTATGGAATATATCCAATAATCTTAACAGTAATGAAGCTTTAATGTTTCCCAAAATGATGTGTGGTAATTCCATTTATTACAATAATTTAAGAGAATATATGATGAGGGTATTTACATGATTATAATTTGAAAATGAATAGTTTAATTATTGTCTATGGTTGAAAAAGGTTATAATGATTTCATGAAATTCTAAAAAAATTTGTATTCTCATATTTGGGGTTATAAGGTTAAATATTTATGGAAATAATATGTTACACATTATATGATGTTTGAGATATTAATGTATATAATCACGTCATAAGGATTTATGCATATTATATAACTTGTTGTAACCACTTGCTGTTGATAGTAATTGAATATTGATGGGGAAGATTATCATGGACCTCGTTATATATTAATACTACAAGTATGAAGAATTCACTTTAATTTCATAGTTTAATAAATGATGTGGTAATCAAGAATGGAACAACAAAAGGGTGAGATTATTTATATGAAAATGAATAATATCATGTAAGTATAGTTCCTTTTGTTCATAGATAATTAAATAATCCTTTATCTCTTATAAAAGGATATTGAAAATTATTTATCATAAAAAATTCATTTATGTTGAACCGATGGTCTTATAAATTATCACTGAATTATGGTCACATGTCATTTAACATTCTATTTTCAATTCTCTAGATGGTTATCCATGATAATTATCAATCTTTATAATTATTTATGAAATAATTTCATGTTCATCCTTCCCTTCAAACCTAATTTCTATTATGTGGAAACCTAGTTATGTGATACATTGGGTAATACTTATTTTTCTAACAATCCTTTTCTAAAATTAGTTTGTATAAAATTTCATAAAACGTGTATTTATATAAAAGAAACAAAAATATATTTATAATTAAATAAAATATTTCTATGGTGAAATAAATTTTTTTATTGGGTAAAATGTTAAACCCGATTTTTTTTGAACTTCTTTGATCTTTAAATTATTTTCATTCCACACAACTATTAATAATTCTTTTTGCAATCAAATGTAATATATTTTTAATTGCTTTCATGAAACAACATGTCATTATTACACTACACTCAATACTTTTTTTAAATTTTGGTACATGAAACATAATGTATTTCTTCAGTTTCAAGTAATTCCAATTTCTATTGATAGATTTTTTATAGGAAAGACATAGTTTTACCAAAATACAACATACAATTAATGTTATTTTTAAAATATTATAATTATTGGAATCTTTCCATTATAGTGTATGTTATGAATAGAATATAATTTCAAAATGTGAATAAAGTAAACCGTAATATTAGGAAATTAATGTAAAAACAATTTGAAAATAAAAAAAATCATTTGTAGAGGAAATTAAATTTATATATACAAACACCATTTTATCTCATAAATTTAAATAATATAATATAGAAGAATTTTTTAATATATTATATATTAAATAAAATATTTGTACACTCATCCAATATATTTTGGAATTAGTCCAATTTTATGAAGGAAAAGATGTATAATTCAAGAATATAATTTTATCAAATTATAATGAAGAATCCATTTTAAATATTATATTTGAAAATTTTATTGTCTTTATTTGAAAAAATAAAATTAATTTTTTAAAGATGAATTTCAAAAAAAAATTGGGTGAGTTTTTCGTAATTTTTTATACATTTCATATTTGACGAATATGAAAGAACAATAAATTTGGATCCAAAAAATTAATTTTTTTCCAATTTATTTATAAGGATAAATTCTATTAATCATTGTGTTTAATTTTTAATTAAATATATTAATACAAAATTAATGAAAATTAGTTAGTGGGAATAATTTTATTTTTGAAATTGCATATAAAAACATTGAAAACTTTTAAACATTTTTACTTTTGAAAATCTGATTTGTCATCTCATTTATGAGATTAATTTTAAATTAAATTATGCAATTATTAGGGCTAGAATTTTCAAAAATGTGTTAAAAATTTATAATGACTTTATTTTAAAATTTATAATTTGTTCGACCTATTTTTTACCAATTATACAAGTTAATGAAATGAAATTTAATACTACCATTTATTGTAAAATTAAGATTAACAAGGCGTTAAACCATTAAATTATGTAAACACATTTTCAAGAAACATTCCCAAAATCCATTTTATATAAATATATTTAACCCACTATACCTTTAAAATAATTTTTCCCATTATATTATCTACTTGATAAAGGAAAAATACGGGTGGAATTCCCATTTCAAAAACTTACATGAATTCAACTCCTCCTCCTATATAAAAAGACACTCACCATGGCCAATTAATCACACCTCTAATGCCCTTTGGTTTAAAATCCTATGATAATATAATCCCCCCAACATCCTTTATTTAATAATATAATACTCCTTTCATGTAATAATCAAACTACTGAATTTCTTTGGTAAAAAGAAAATAGAGTTAACCATTGATGATGCACCATCCTTCCCCAGGTGACACAATATTATTTTGATTCCCCACCCCAAATTTTTTTATTCCATTATTATATTATAAAATAAGATGCATAAATATTATGATATTTATTTTGTAATTAATTTTCAATATACACCCACACATAAATTTACTTGGTAACAAACACAACATTCTTGGGTATGAAGAACTAATGACTCAGGAAATAATGTTGTTCATTTTTCCTTTACCACATCGCATTGTTGATAATTATGGAGGAAACATTAATTTTATATGATATATGTGATATTATTGATATTTTTATGATTCTTTAATAATTATATCAATAATACCTTCAATTTTTCTTTTTTTTAAATATGATTACTTCGTTTGTGAATGTGTGGACTTTCGCCTCCTCAAAGAAATGTGATTCGTCCACACATTACATCATATTTTCTATGGATCAGTTTAGTGAAAATATATAACATATATAATATAATAATTAAAATTTAATGATATTATATATATAGTCACACAAATATTTCATTAACCTTCTTTCTGTCAAAATAAAAAAAATGGGAAAAGAGTTGAAGCGTACTTACATCCTACGATCTCCAAAAAATGTAGTATTTAATTAAATATTTGAAACATTATATATTAATATTAATACCAATATATTAAATCAATATATATTATATTTATATAGTGTTTTAAAATTATAGATAAAATTTTATAATCATGAGGATGAAAAATTCAACAAATCAAAACACAAGAGAAATACAAAGCGATTATTACCCCAAACATAACATAAATATTAAGTTGTTAATAAAGACATAATATATAATAATTATAAAATCATTTATGATATTAGATATAATAATATGGTACTCTTTGATTTTTATAATAAAAATATATTTATTAAAAATTATTTTTTATTGAGTACGATGATAGTTCGAAAATAAGGTATGTGTTTTCTCATATCCCTTTTTATTATCATTAATACACAAGACATGTTCACCTCCTATTTCTTATATGAGTGGAGTATAATAAACATTAATGTATTGAAATATTCATGCACACAAATTTATTGGTATTTATATTCCAATTTTATCTTCTTTATTTTATGGGCTCTATGATTCAAGATTTTCTAGGTTGTTAAATTAATTTTTCTAAATTTTCCTTCATTGTGTCAAATTCTATAATATGTGCCAATATTACATTAATTGGGTTATGTACATATATATAAAATATTATTTTATTATCCTCATTATTTTTATTATATTTTATGTTACAAGTAATTTCATTTTCTTACATGGGGAATTTAATTCAATAACAGAATGTGAAAAAAGATTATTAAAATAGTTTGATTTTTTATTGAGATTGTTTATCATTATGATTAATCAATGAAATATTATGATCCACATCTCAATATAACTCCTTAATATTATTATAAAATATATTTTAATTATTTATTCATCTAGAAATACCATTTTTACAATTGTTGGTACTTAATATAATTAAATTTTTTTTATGAAAATACTACATTTTTTGTCCACTCATTTTAAAATATGTGTTCATTAAAAACTATGTTTTCTAAAATTATTTTCATAATTTTTTTTTCAATTATCCTATGGTGATTATAAAATATTAATAATTATTTTCATTTCTAATTATTTTTTAAGTAACATTTTTTCAATTTTTTGATCAAGTCTCATTTCAAAACATTTGTGCTGAAAAAAGGAATGTTCAACACATACAAAAAAACACACCACAATTACAATAATTTCCATTATGCAAAATTATTAAGAATAAAATAATATTATAAAATAAAAATTGTTTCTAATATTTTGTAACATTATTTAATTTAATCTGGAATTTTAATGAAAAACAATTCCAAACATTTTTTTATTCTTGTAGTGTTTTAAATGATTTTAAAATACATCTTTATATGTTTTCATATAAATTTATAACGAAAAAGTTTTACAAACATGATTTACATTTACATTTTCATTTAAATGATTCCAAAATTCGTTTATATTTTTCCATGAATAATGGTTTCCAAAAAGAACATCAATCATATTTTTTATATTTTCATGGTAAAAGGCGTTTTAAAATGTTATGATCATTTTTCATAATTATTAAAATTATTTTTAATGAAAAAAAAAATTCAAAAAAATTCCTTTTTTATAGGGGAAAATATATTTTCAATAAATTATTTTTAAATGATATTTCAATTCATTAATTATAATAATGATTCCTTTAATTTTTTATAAATTGTATGTTAAAATAAATGATATCTTTCTTATGATACAGTCCATGTTAACTTCCAAAATCCTTATCCACCAAATATGGAATCATTTAATATATTTTATACTTAATTGAGTAAGTGACACATGAATACCATTCATATTCTCTTTTGAATGGTTAATGTTTTGATGATATTATTTTTATGAAACATGTTTCTCTTCCATGAGTTATACCATTACAATTTTTTATGAAACTCGCATCCATCCACAATATATTATTTGATGAATTGATTATAAAAAGTATTTATATTTCATAGTTTTTTTTATATGATTTAATATACGTGACTCCCATTTCATATCATGATGTATGATATGATGTTTATGAAATCCATCTCTTTTATGGGTCACGATATGATGAATTTTATATTATCTTCCAGTACATGTATGTTAGACATTATTATTTGATTGGATGGACCTATACCTACCACCATTGTATTGTTAAATGATTTATGTCCCATTATTAATTTATGGGAATGAAAATGATCACCTCTATCCCCAATGGAATTTGGTGAATCCTAATGTACTTTGGAAAGAATGTGAAACCTGATCTACTATGGGATAATGAAAAAAAAATTTCCACTATAGGAGATAAGGAAGCAATATCTAGAATAGGGATATGGGGAAACTAGATCCACTATGGGAGATTGGGAAACTCAATCTAATAGGGGATGTTGGGGAAACTCATTCCCTTATAGGGAATGGAATATGACATGGGATGTTGTTGTTTCTCGCTTTATAATGACACAAAATTTTATCAATGGAAATCCCTTATTACATTTAAGCATTATTTTATTATAAAATTTGGAAGCACAACGGAATATCATGATAATAAATATTATCAGTCCATTAGACATTATTTTTCCACTTATGTGTTTTGAATTTAAAAAATCTAACATACACGGTTTTGTTGTAGGTGATATTTGGAGTCCAAAAGAACAAATATATTTTTTTGGGAATAGTAACAGACCCGAATGAATATTAATGTTAACCTTATGAATAGTGAAACACACTTATGAATTGTAACCTCACCTATGATATTATATATATAGAATTTATGTGGAAGTATGAGGTACCTATGGTTTGGAATAATTATATAAAAGTTTTAAAACATTATTTTTCAAGTAATTGATGAGTTTAATAAAAAATTAAATAAATTATATTTATATTTTTTTTTTAAAAAAAATGGACTTCATTTTAGGATTATACACATTGAAAAAAGGTTTGGGTGAATTTTTGGGGATTTTTCATAAATACTTGTATTTTTTGATGAATAGTGAAATATTTTAATTTACCATATTTAAATATTTAATATTAAATAAACTATTCCATATATCATGTATGATGATAGCCGAAATGGTTGAAAATAACATGATAAATTAAATATTTTTGGTCACGGAATTATAAATATTTCTACTCTTGATGGATATTAATAAACTAATGTATTAAATATTATGAAAATCCTACTCCCCTCTACTATAAATACCAAATTTCACACCCTCATTTCATCAAACCTATAAAGGTTCAATAATTACCTAAGCATTACGAAAAAAATGTCCCTTTCCCCTCTCCCACATCCATGAGAATCTGGTATCATCAAAATTCCAATCCATGGTTCCTTAACGATGATTCAAAATGTAATTCCCCTCTCTTTTTTCCATTAATTTCCTTTCATTTTCATTTTCATTTTTTAATCCCTCCCCAAAAATCCTCTTCCAAATTTTTTATTGACATAAATATCATATATATAATATAATTTTCTGATACTAATGAGATAATATATCTTCCAAAAACTTCTCCAATTAAATTTATATTGGAATTGAAAACATTGTTCGTGAGGTGATAATTTATCAATGTTAAGAAAGAAATGTTTTATTATTTTACATTACCACAGTCAGATATGGTCATGAAACCTTTTTTATGGTTGAATCATAATATTTTAGATATATTATATCATATTTAATTTTATTTATCTAATTTATGGACATATTAATATATGATTAAAAAATAAAAGTTCGTTGTGGACAAAAACGGCCAAAATTAACCTAAACAGTCATCATTAAATTATTATCTAATGATACATTCTCATTGAATGTAAAAAATAAAATAAAAGATCATATAATATACTAGATGATAATTAATAACATGTAATATCTGTTCTGGTTGTTTATCCAGGTTCTACATGAACATCCATTCTTGTGTACAAGTGAATCGTTCATCAAAACAAAGAAAAAGAACACCCCCAAATAATGTATTTAAAATCTATAACCCATCATAATGCCCAAAAAAGAACCTAATTAAACTATAATTAATCATAATCATGTTTAATATGTTTCTAGAATTTATAACTAAATAATATAATTTTATTATAAAGGACATTAATGTGACAGAATGGTTCAGATATAATGTACGATGAAATATTCGATCCGAACTCTCAAACTTTGGAGTTTTCCCATTTCAACTAATTTTATAAATGGAAATCCTTAAAGTATAATTTCTTCATCCTCATATAAAATATTTTATGATATAAATTTTTTCTAATTGAAATTATCACAAACCCAATGTTCTTCATAAAAACCCTTTTTACAAAAAGCAACCACTTTTTACTTCTCAAAAATTTTCTCTACTTCACTTATCATTGAGTATTTTATGCCACGAATGGTGGCCCCTATTTATTTTGGGAGTCAAATTATTATTATTGTATTAATTATGATGTGTAAACCATTCATTTACATGGGTTATTTTATGCTTATGTTTGATATATTTTCTATGTGGCATGAATGATAATGTAAATGATACGATGTGATGGGCGTGACCAGAATTATTTTGCGCAATATGAATGTTATGATGTGATGGGAGAACATGGAATTATAACCAACTTAAATACATTGTTTAAAGTGATGAACCTCATGATTTAAATGGATATTATTTGTGAACATATGAAATAATTGTTCACAACTATGTGTGGTAGTTGAACACTAAGGCATGCTATTTTATTTTTCTACACTACCACATTTTAAGTCTTTTATTATTTCATCCTCTCATGTTCATGATACTTTTCCTGTGTTATGATTATTGTCACCTAATGTTATATTGTTCATATCTTTCCTCATACTGGGATTTTACCTCAACCCTTTTTTGAGGTATATACTTAGGTGATTATGGGCACTAAAGAGTTTTCAAGGGACAATAAGAACCAGGAGAAGAATGGATTTAAAAAATGTTTATGTTTTATGTTGTTAAGGTTTCATATGGTACTATTTTTTCAAATACAATAAAACTTTAGATCATTGAGCTTAATTTCTTTTGACTTTATAACTAAAATGATGTAAAAGTAATTTAAGAAAAGAATTTCTCTATAGTTGATAAAAAAGACATTGTTTAGTTAAATTGGTAATTATTCTTAGTAAACTGTAAAGAAAACCTCTAGTATAAGAGTATGTACAATAACCACACAATAATCATTATAAAACATATGGATCCTATATGATATGAATGTATTTTAAATTTAATAAATGAATATGTTAATCATGACTCATTTATTTAGGACTGGTTCTTACCATTTCTATTTTAGAAAATGCTGGGAAGAATGAGAAACCAAACTGAAACCCCATTCAAGGGACAACACAACAATTACATGAATGACACAATAATGACATTGGAGGGTGGTGTTAAAAAAAATAGAAATTTTTACCCAGCTGTTTCATGTTATGAATAATAACACGAATATTGTGGAATTTCATCCTTCTAGAAAGAGCGAGAAGTTGTCTTTGGAGTGTTTTATGTGACAATGACAATCAGTGTTTAGTGGATCTTCTGTTACAGTTGTTAGAGAATAGTGGGTAAAATCAATGAAGAAGATATTTTTGTTCATCACTATTCTAAGATAGAGAAGGTGACTCTATCCATATATCATCTTCATATAGAGGCTTCTCAATGATCTTTGATTTCAAACATCAATCCAAGAGGCCAATTTGAAGATATGTAGTTGGAAGACTTTATTATCATGTTTCTTATGAATTATATCCAACTAACTCTTAATATTAAGATGAAGAGAGAATTCATAGAGCTAAAGTAAATTGAAGTAGATTATGTCACAACATACGAAGTGAATTTCACAAGGCATTCAAAGTATGCTTTAGGTTTTTTATCATCCATGATAGTAAAATATATGGATTCTTTAGTGGATTAAAACCACACATTGAAAATGCTATTATAATTCATAAATTTTTTTCATTATGAATAATATGTTCGATGTGATATAAAAGTGATATTAGGGTTATCAGAATGGTCTGATGGATTTGTTGATAAGAAATTAATTGTGTAGTTTTAAGGCAGAGGATATAATGATAATGTTGGGATGAAAAATCAACCACCCACGTGCCAAAAATGTGGTAAGATGCATTGTGGGAACTGCCTCAATGAGAAATGGAAATTCATTAAGTATGGGGGAGAACGAAACTTACTAATGAGTGTTTAAAAGACATGAAGCAGAAGGTGAATGTGGTGGATGAAATGAGAGAAACACACATAGTGAAAAGTTACAACTCTACGGAGTAAGGGCATTGTGCCAGACAATGCACTAAACCTTATTTCCTTGAGGATAATAAGGTTCAACAACTACCAATGAAAATAATTCAAGGGAAGGCTTATTCCATCACTACTAGTAATTATAGAAAGGTAATGAAGTCATACAAGTTAATCTTCCTATTCAGTCAAGAATGTAAAAAAGTATTATTTGATTCTGATTCTATGCATTCCTTTATATCTTTCAATATTTCTAGATATTTAGAATCGAATCCCCAAAACATTAAAGTAGAGATATATGTAAAAACACCAAGGGGTGAAATCATTGCAACATATAGGTTTTACTCTTCTCCTTTGAGGGTATGTGGTATGATTCTTCTAGTGAATCTCGTAATACGTTGCTTGGTAGAATTTTATGATATAAGGGGAATGGACAAGATCTCATTATATAGAGAACACATCAACTGTTGGGAAAAGGAAATATAGTTTCATATTCTTAACCATTTAATGTTTCTATAAAAATTAAAAAAAGGATCATGAATCTACGATGAAAAATACTTCTTGTGTGTTGGTGTTGATTCCCTATGAAGGGACATATCATCCACAAATTGTTGAATCGAAAGCAAGTGAAAACCTTGCAGAAATGCCCATCATGATGGAATGTGGTTATGAATTCTTTGAAGTGTTACCCAGATTTCCCCTGGATCATGAGGTAGAGTTATTAATAGAAATCATATTCGAAGCAACTCCTATATCAAAGAATCCATATATTATGCATCATATTAAACTAGAGTAGATAAAGAAGCAGCTGCAATATAATTTAGATAAAGGGTTCGTATGCCCAAGTGCATCACCATTGGGTGAACCAGTGATCATTGTAAAGATGAAAAACAGATCAATGAATATATGTATGAATTATTGATTACTCAACAAGATTACCATAATAAACATGTATCCTATTCCAAGGATTGATGACTTCTTCGATCTATTAATAGGATCTCTATAGTCCTCAAAGGTGGATCTTTATTGTGGATATCATCAGCTAAAGGTGAAGAAGGTGTATATTCACAAGACTACCTTCCGTAAAATGTATGGGAACAATGAGTTTCTAGTGATGCCCATTGGACTTACTAATTCCCCTGAAATCTCATGGATTTTATGAATAGAGTCTTTAGATGTTACATAGAAAATAAATTTAGTGTTTATTAATGATATTTTCATATAATAAAAGTTAATAGAGGGTCATGAGGAATATATAAGACTTGTGTAAGAGAAATTGAGAATGGACATGTTTTAGTCCATGTTCCATAGGACTGACTTTTCAATGAAACTTGTCACATGACATGTGATCAAATGTGAGGGAATTTCCATGGTCCATAAAAAACAATGGTGATTGAAGAAAGGCCTAGACCCACTAGTGTAATAACAATCCATATTTTCATTCATTAAATGGTTACTAATGAAGTTTTGTGAGAAATTATTCATGATTTTGGTTCCAAAAATACATGTTTATAATGAATGGGGTAAATTATTTATCGATGGAATAATGTGAGGAATGATTCGAGGAGCTAATTATAAGGCTGATCATTGCACCAGTATTAACATTATCAAAGAATGGGGAATGTATTTTAATATTCATTGATGATTTTAATAATGTCTTCTGTTTTTGTCTAACAAAAGATGATAATGGTATATCCTATGCCTCAAATAAGTTGAAGATCCATGAGCAGAGCTACACGACACATGATCTAGATCTAGTAGCCATGATTTTTTCAATAAAAATCTAGCAGCACAATCTTAATGGTGAGAAATGTTACATGTATACTGATCACAAAATCTTAAAGTGTATATTAACATAAATGGAGCTCAATATCTGTCAAAGGGGATGGTTAGAGATTATCATGTACTATGATTTCTCAATTAGATATCATCCCAGAATGGAAACAAGGTAGGTGATGCTCTATGATGAAATAAACCAGCCACTTTATCCATGCCATGGATAGAGAAAGTCACTGTCTTCATGGATATGAAAATGATGGATTTGGATATCATAAGGGTAGGGGATACATCCTCCCAACCCCAAATTATTGTGCAACCATCAATCCATTAGAGGATAAAGGAGGAACAAAGGGAGCACCTGGTGTTACAAAAGAAAGTGAATGTCGTAAAGGATGGGAAACTAAAAGAGGATTATATCAAGGATGATGGTGTGATTCGGTTTGGAATGATGCTCTATGTGCCCTCACCACATTGGATAAAGAAGAAGATATTGGAAAATTAAAATAGATCAACATTCAATATCCATGCTGGTAGCACCAAGATGTAATGAATCTTCGGGAACACATCTAATGGGATAACCTTGACAAGGAGATTGTGGAATACATATTATGATTATTTTAATGTTAGATACTTAATTAAAAGAAAAAAAATATCAAATGGAGGATGAAACCATAGCCTATACCCATGTATAAATGGGGGACTTTCACTATGAGATATATCACAGGTCTGACGAAAATGCTGAGGGGACATAATGCGATATGGGTAGTGGTTGTACGACTCACCAAGACTACACACTTTTTCACTATTAGGGAATATATGTCTCATGAAAAATGTGCAATGATATATGTGATGTCGGTGGGGAGACTGTATGGTGTTCCACATTCAATTATCTCTGATCATGATCAAAGGTTCACATCAAAATTCTGGAGGAGTCTTCAACTTTATATGAGTACTCAATTAAATTCTAGCATAACCTATCATCCCATAATTGATGGTCGATCTGAAAGGTCTATTCAGAAACATAAATAAATTATATGGGAGTGATAATTATAATTCAATTGTGGATGGGATCAACATTTATAACTGGTTGTGTTATCATACAAAAATACCACACACTCAAGTATTTAGATGGCACTATATGAAATGCTGTATGGAAATCAATGTAGCACCCGATCCTATTGGGATGTAGTTGGGGAAAGAAAGATAATTGTACTTGATTTTGTACAAGAGATGAAAAAAAGGATCAAGTCATCCATAAACATATCGAGGCTGCTCATAGTTAGAGAATGAGTTATACTGACAACCATCGAAGGGAATTTGAGATCGAAATTGGAGCTAATGTATGCCTTCAAATATCACTATTGAAGTCAGCCATGAGGTTTAGAAAGAAAGGTAAGGTAATCCCATGGAACATTAGCCCCATTCATAACCATGAACGCTTAGGAACTGTGTCCAATCATCTTGAACTTGCACATAATATGGCACTTGTTCAACTTGTGTTTCATATATCTCTCCAAAGGATGTGCATGCCAGATCCCTCACATGTACTGATCTCAAAGGTGATACAACAGGAAGATGATCTCTCTTATGTGGAAAAACCATTAAAGATGTTGGATAGGAGAGATATGGTTCTATGAAACAATAAATTCAACATTGTGAAAGTGTTATAGAAGAACCATAAGTATGAAGAAGCATCATGGGAACTAGAGGATTTTTTTTATGGAGATACACCCTCACAAGTTTATGTGAAATGATTCTTTTTGAGAAATTTCTTAAGGCCTGAAGAATGTAATAACCTAACATTTTTTTAATGGAATTCCCTCGATATAAATATGAATTATAGAATATTCAAATTGGGAAAAACAATTAAATATCATGATACTAAATATTATGTAACCATTAAACTTAGTTTTTCCATTTATGAGTTTTGAATTTCAAAAATATAACAGACCCATTTTTTTCATGGTGATGTTTAGAGTCTAATATAACAAACTCATTTTTTGTGAATAGAAAAAAACCCTTATAAATAGTAATATAACAATTATGAATTTTGAATTACCCTTATGAATAGTGACCTCATATATTATATTATATATATTGGATTTAAGTGAATGTATAATGTTCATGTTTTTTAAAATAAGAAAATAAATGATTTAAAAACGGTACTTTTCAAAAACATTATGATTTTTATTAAAAACTAAATTAATAATATTTAGAAAAATTTTCTTCAAAATTGACATCATTTTTGGATTCTAAATGTCTATAAATGGCCAGGGTGAATTTTTGGTATTTTTCTGAAATAGATGACATTTGGATGAATAGTGAAATACGGTAAATTACCATATATAAACATTTTATGTAAAATACACTATTCCAGACATCATTCCTGATGTAAGCCCAATTAGATCATACTCAGATTATGACGTAACTATTTTTTATGGAATTATCACTATTCTTGGCCTTGAGGGAAATTAATAAAATAATGAGTTAAATGTTATGAAAATCCCACTCTCTTCCACCATAAATTCTTCCCTTCACACCCTCATTTTGAAAAATCACTCAATATTCAACCCTTGTATAAAATATTTCAAAACATCATTCATATCCCCTCTCTCTCTCTTGCTATAATTACTATCCAATTACATGGTTTTTTTAACATCTCCCTCTTGTCCTCATCCAAATTTTATGGTAACTCAAGTATCTTACATATAATGTAATTTTATGATAATAATGTGATGATATATAATCCACCAACTTTGCCTTTTATTTTTATTTAAAAATGGAAAACATTGTTCGTGAGGTGTAAATTTATCTCCTTCATGAATTACATGTTTTATTTTTTTCAATTACAACCTTTAGATATAGTCATGAAACCTTTTTTATGGTTGGAATAGAATATTTTATATGTATTATATCCTATTTAATTTTTTTGAACTATCTTATATACATTTTAAAATAATATTAAACAAAATAGGTTAGTTGGGGTTGAAAAATTACACAAATTAACCCAAACGATCATCTTTAAAATCTTATCTATTGAATAATTTTCATTTTTTCTAAATAATTAATTAATAATATAATTTAAAATATTAAAATATCATTAATATCATGTAATATCTATTCTGGATGATTATCAATATTATACATGAACGTCCATTCATGTATACAAGGGAACTGTTCATGAAAACTAAGAAAAATTACACTCCTAAACAATGGATTAAAACTCTATAACTCATCAGAATTCAAATAAACGAACATAATGAAACCATAATAAACCATAGTCTTGTATAAAAGCGGGTTTAATTGCTATTTAACATATTTATTTCCATTATACAGTATATTAATGTAATGAAAGTGTTCAGATACAAGGTAACGATAAATTCTCACACCCAACTCTGATACATTGGGTTTTTCCTCTTTCATCCCTTATTTAATATAGTAATTCAGTATGGATATCTATTAAGAATATTTTCATCATACTTATATTACCTATTTTGGTATATAAATGTTTTCGAATTTAGTTTATGAAAATCCAAATTTCTTCTAAAAGAACACTTCTTACAAATAAAAACAATATTTATACTTCTCAAAGACTATTTCTACTTCAATCATCATTGATTTTTCTATGTCAATTATATTATCCACATTTAATTATTTGATCAAAATTTTTATGAGTGTATTTAGTATGATGTGTAACCCATTATTTTTAATGGTTTATTTTATGTTTAATTTTTACATATGTCATATTTGGCATGCAGGATAACGTAAATGTTATGATGTAATAGGTGTTCATAGAAGTTTATAGTGAAACATGAATGTTATAATTTGAAAGGTGCACCCGAGATTATACAGAACTCCAATTAATTCTGTAATTTAATGCAAGAACTAAGTTAAATGAATATTATGCATTATCATGATGTTATCATTGTTCACAACAATGTTTGGTAGTTTACATATAAGACATGTTGATTCATTTTTATGTATTTCCATATTTCAAGTAATTTATTAATGTTTACTCTAAATTTCATGATCATTTTCCCCTGTTATGATTATTCTCACCCTATGCTATATTTTTCATTTCTATCCACTATTTGGGATTTCAGATCACCCGTTTTCGATGTATTTCCATAGGTGATTATGTTTACTAAAGTGTTTTTAAGGGAAAATAAGAAGATGTAGAAGAATTTAATAAATAAATTTTTTGGTTATTTGATGTAAATATTTAGTATGGTACTATTTTTCCCAAGAAACTAAACCTATGGATCCTCATGGTGAAATATTTTCATGTTGTTTATCTCTAAAATTATTTAATAGTAACGTATGTAAATTAGAGTCACAATATTCTTAGTGGGTGTAGTCTACATTATGGGCCTTAATATGTTTTTCTTGTGCACCCTGACATATACAGAATTATGTTACATTCTAATATTTCATCCACAGTTCCCTATCTTATTCCCATGTTATTCATTCATCGGTAATTGTCCTCATTCAATTATGATTCATGTATAATAAGTACTACTAAATATTACAATATTTACATTTATGATCTTTTATATGTTGGGTAAGATCTTCTAATGTAATGATATCATTACCATGCCATATGATCTTGTTTATGCTTACATATATTGCTTGTTTACCCTTACTGAGCATCTAATATCACATATTCTTATGTTTCCTTCAACATATTTTGAATATATTTGTTATTAATTGTATTTATAATATAGTTTATATTCATGAAGTACCTATATAGAGATTTTGTAGCTAACGTTTCCACCAGATACTATATTTCCATGTTTCTACAAGAACTAGGATAATATGTTGTTTGGGTGTCTATTAGTGAAATTTATTATGTATTATAAACAATTTAGGTAATTTTAATGTATGAGAATATATGTTCACTATAAGGACCAAAATATACCAGTTAATCCTATTCATTAGATGATGAAACTTATGTTTAGTATCTATTTCATCCACAAAAAGGCAAAAATATTATTTCTCATCATGAAAAAATATTCATTATTTTCCACTAAATCTCACCATTGTCTATATTATTTCTTAAACACTATGAAAAAAATTGATAGCATCAGACGAGAATAAATTCATAGAATATTATATAATATAAAGGAAACTAATATTCTAATGAATAACAATAAAACACTTTAATAAAAAGATTCCTTTTGCCGTGAAAAAAATAATAATCATTTCCAATAGGTCATAATCCTACATTTTCATAATAATGATATATTCATAAAAATCATATGAAATAATAAAATAATTAATTAGGTAGCTTGGTTGATCAATTTTCAATATCAATATTACAGATTGAGTAACGAATATGGCCTACCAGTAACACCAATGTACCCAATGTATTAAAGGATATACCATAACCACGCGTCATTGGTTTATCATGGAACAACCATTTATTTTTTAATAACATAAATTCAAATATATGGTTTATCAATGAATTACACATCATTGTAAATAAACAAACCACCCTTCAAAAATAAATTTGCCATGAACCATAACATAAACATAAATCATGATGTATTGCATCATAAAGATCTCTCTGGAGATATTAAACATTCAATGTTGTAATCAATCTTTTTTAAAAACTGCCCATATACATTGGAAACCATTTTCTCTGAAAGTAACCATGTATAAAATTTAAATTAGTCGTTAAAATATTTTTGTGAACTGAAATTAGTAAAACAATTCATTCCAAATTTGTAAAAAAAATTCATTGTTCTTTTTTAAAAGAATTAAAAGATTTTATTAATGGAAATAAACATACATATATAATATCATTATTGTGAGAATTAAGAAAATGTTTATATTATTTTTATTATCTAAAATCAACATAAAACTATTTTAAATTCTATATAATAAAATAAAAACTAAATTCATCGATAATAATTCAAGACATTATCAATGAAGCTGAATTTTAACCCATTGATTGAAAATCGGGTTATGAATTCCCTTACGTCATGTTTAAAATCCATCAAAAATGATAAATCCTCATGTATATTTGTTTAAATAATATAATTAATCTATTTTATAAGTATATTTATATTTATAGTACCAAATATAGTCCTTTTATAACATCTTATCACCCATTCAGAAATATTATTTCATTGTTTTCAATGTTTTGGGTACATTCATTTCAGGGCCAGTTCATTTGTGTATAATTACTGATTTTCGTAAAAAAGGGAATAATAATAATAAAGTGGAATGAAATGGTATTAATTCACTTGTATGTATAAATGGCCCCATATATCTATTTTTTTAAACATGGTGATGATTCAATTGATAAAAATTTTAATGAAAAATGATGCATTCATTTTGGCGAATCATCGATCCATCATGAAGTAGATTTATTTAATTTAACATTATATCAATATATTTGTAATAGGAAATGATATTAGTTGAAATATACCTATCATATGTATATTTATTTATAATTATATTTTAATTACTAGCCTTGATGGTGGTAATGGAAAACTGATAATCATTGTCAACTAAGATGGTTAACAATAATATTTTGGACGCTGGTTTTGTTTATTTAAATAAGTAGATAAAATAATAGGGGTAGATAAATGATATTAAATTTTCAATAAATCTTTTTAGTATATACATGATATTGGATTTATAAATTTTTTATAGATGAAATATTTAAGAAAAATTTTGAATCATAAAATAAATTAAGAGATATTGTTTAATAAAGTTACCTCTTGAAAATCACCTCCATGAGGAACAAGTTATGGGTCATGGAATTGGTATTTTGTTGAGAAAATACAAACATGTTACGTGGTGTGAGTTGATAGGATAGTTTTTAGATGTCATTTGATTATATTCATGACATTTTATGATAAATGGGTTGGTTTTGGGTCGTAGTAATACTTGAGGAGCGGCGTTTTAAAGTGACTAAATAACGATTTTTTTGTAGTTGAAACCATACACATATAGGTGGAATTAATTCGAATGATTTTGAGTTATTATAACCTTTTTATCTGATGTTTAATTTCTAAATTAACATAAAACCCCCATTTAGTTATGTATTCATTAAATATTTTATGCTTTAACCTTATAAAATTAATCCCTTTCATTATTTTAACTATACCGCGGTAAATACTTTTTTAACATGATAACATTCGTTCTGAATAAAAAATGAAATTATTACCTAGTATTTATCTTATAAGTCCTATTATTGAATTTATTTTACCAATTTCAGTATAAATAATATGAATAATTAAATTTATTACATAACAAAAAGGCACAACAATAAAGAAGGATTTCTAAATGTGTATTTTTAAATAAAAATATAGTTTAATATCAACCCTAGGTCTAATAATAAACATTATATGATTCCAAATTAATATACAATATTATATAATCTGTAATAGTTTTAAAAAAATACCAATAAAGTATCATTATAATTATGTAAAAATGAAAAAAAGTATGTACAATTAAATAGTTTTTAGAAAACCCCTATTTTTTAAACATAAAACCAAATTATGCTAAAATAAAAGATATATTTGATTGATAATTATTTATGTGGATGTAATATAAATAAATTAAATATATTTAACAAGAACGAATGTTAAAAAATAATGGTTGTTCAATTTTTTTTATTTATTCAATAAAATACATATTAAAAAACAAAATCTCCCACTTTTAACTGAAATATTAATCTTTTAGAAAATTATAAAAAAAGATTTTTATGTTAAAGTTTACATCATGAATCCACATATTATTTTTAATTTATAAAGTAAATTTTAATATATTGTAAAAAATTATTTATATTTATTTTCACATAGAAATCATCAAAAATAACATCTTCGAAGAAAAGATATTTTAGATTATAAAAATGAATTTACAAAAAAATTGAGGCATATTATCAAAAAATAATTATTAAATTAAAAATTAGTTATAAAATTATATATTTCATAATGTGGATAATACAATTCATTTCTTCCAATGTAATCGTTTATTAATAATGGCCATGTTAACATAATAATATTTCATTGTTTATTTAGTCTTGGTGTTCATTGTAATGTAATCAATTAAAGAGAATAAATTTATTTAAAATGGGAAATACAATAAAATAATGGGATGTTTAAATTCATGTTGAGGATGAATCAATGACCCAAATCAACAACCAACCCTAGGTAGTCAACTTAATATCTACTGATATATAGGTAGATGTCGTGGTAAGATTTAAGAAACAGACCGATGTGATTTGATTATTCATGAGATGATTTGAGGTATGATCAATATCATATTAAATTTATATCTACTAGATTTATTCATATAAATGAGTTCACTAATTATGATATATTTTTTGTATGATCCTAGGATTCATATAATGTATTTCTCCCATCAGTTGTGGTTGTGGGTTACTATAGGGGTTATTTATTAGACTTCACACATCTGCTAATAATGTGAGATAGCAAGAATTGTAGAGAGTTTCAGGTAGGATATAAGGTTTTTAGTAATGATATACTATGAAATGATTCAAGGTATAGAAAAGTTATCATTGTATTTTTCCCACATAGACATTATCTTAAGGAGGTTTTGATGACTTTAAAATGATGGGATGATATTTTTCATCATTGGAGAGAAGTACATGTAGTAAAACATTTTAGGATCAAGTTTATATGGATATAATCTGTCTCACATAAAATTTTAAGTGAAACATTTGTGATGAAATATCTAAAAATATATGTTATCTAGAAGAATTGTATTTTTACATGAATGTATTCCTAGTATAGGTTTCAAGACTACTTCAAAACCAAAATATCAAATTCTATATTGAATCTCACCCTATGACAAGATTGATATATTCTATGGTATATCAAATGACCCATTATGAGCATTTGGATAACAGGGTGCAATTGAAAGACCGTTAGGTGAAGGGTCTAATCATACACAATGGGCCCCCTTTGGATGATTTATTGATGTCCATCAATTTGGACGAAGGATTTTTAATATTATGATTTACCATGGTAAAGTGAAAATAAAATATAAGTACTACTTATTATGGATTGAAAACCTATTTAAAGAAATAAAATACTTTTATATCACTATTTAAGATAAGTGTTAGGTTCAGATACAACCAGTTTTGTGTTTATGAGGTTGATATTTTAACTATTTAATTATGATGTTTCCTCATGCCCTATGAGTTCTTAATAATTCCCATTGGTGTTTTGAATTTCCTCCCTACATTCCTAGGAAATATTAAGATGATCATTTACCCCTGCTTTTACATGATTTTGAATATCTTCATTTATGAAATACTCACTCTCAATGTGTTATATGTGGAAGAAATACATCACTTGAGTATGGTCCTATAGTTACCTTAGTATAACTATTTATATGGTAAATTATAGATGTTAAATTTCAGATTATTGGGGTTTTAATTAAAGATAATTTCATCTATGAAAATATTGTAGTCATAGACCAGGTAATAATTGAGGGATTTATATTGTGGGAACCATCTAATAAAATGTCTCGTATGGGAAAGAGTTTCTTATGATGGGAAAGATACTAAAAAAGATAAGTGGAAAACATTACCAACATTGTGTCTCCATTAACTATGTTGACATGGAAAGGTATTACATTTAACATTACCAAGATGTGTCAAAAATACATTGAGGATTTGAAGTAGTGCTTGAAATGTTCTATTAAGTTGAGTCTAATTTTGGAGCTTGTTTGTTACATAGTTTCAGGGATATTTTGGGCACACCATCCATGTTTTAGAGGATATTTTGTGAGTTTATGTGATCTATATTTTTAGGTTATAGAAGTATCCCATTATATTATTGATTATCACTTTAGATATAATATATCTATCTAATATATGAATGGAACTACATGAATAATTTTATGGAAAGCATTAATGGTTATCATTCTATTTGATGCAGATTTGAGAGTTCATATTGGAATAGATCTGTTTTATGAAATGGTGAAGAATCATTTTGAAATATTTTATGTAATAAAAAAAATATAGGATTGATATAAATAATATGTAGACTAATGTCATAGACCATTGGAGTTTAATAGGTTATCCATTTTTTAACGATGTTCTATAAATCATGTTATTTTGGGAGATTTAGATAGGGTATCAATCTATCCTCAAATATCATTATGATATTATGGATCCCACATATGGTTTGGTCGGTGGCTTATCACCCAGATGAACCCCACTATTGAAAAAATTTAATGATATATTCTATGTGTCGCAGATAAGAAGAAACAAGTATGACCCATCACATGTTATTAAATAGGGTTGTTTAAAAGTCACAAATGGTTTCAAATTTTCCTATTACAATGTGGCCATCAAGTATCAATAGGGGAGAATTCACTATTTTTAGGTTATCCCAGCAATGTGAGTTCTTTTGTATTAAGGGGATCTCCTAGAATGATCATGGAAGTATGATTGCAGATTTGATCTTAGTAACTTCTCAACTAAGACTAATTTTTGAATTATCATTTAAAAAACAATTAATGGGGTGAAAATACAATGTTTTTTATGATTGATCTATTTTAATAAAAATTTATATATATATATATAACTACGTGTGTGTGAGTTTTCCATAAAAATACGTGTAGTGTTAGTGGATTAGTAAGACCCTAGAATTGATATATTAGAAATATAAATTATATAAAACAATATCCTTTGATATTTTATGAATATATGGTTTTCGCATTAGTCATATAGTCAAATTAGAATAATATGATTTTTGCAGAGTATGGAATATGTTTTTTACTATATCCATGACCAAGTATTCAAACACATTGTCTTTTTGGAAGTCATGTTTTCGTGGGAGTAATATAATCAATATAATTAATTAATTAATTTTGTCTAATTTAAATTATTAACTATAAATACCATAAAAATATTAGCCTATATCTAATGCCTTAAAGAATATAATTTGTACGATGAAAAATATATTGCATCCTAAAGAACTTAATGGTTTAGTAGGTTTGAAAAAACTAGATACAAACATATGTTTAAAATTACAACTTCAAATGATAAAAAACATAAAAACTTCATTATAAACCTCACTAATAACTTATATTATCACTATAAGTCATTTATTGTATACATCTTCTCATCTAAGGAAAATATAAAACATAATAATGTGGTGATCTTGGATGCTCAATAATTCTATCAAATATAGAATAAATGACCATAATAAATAATACATGGAGAATTACTAAATACATAATCCATTAAAGCACAACATTGGTCATGATGTGGAATAAATAAAAGATAATTAAAAAATTCCAAAAAATAATCAGTTGAGAATGAAACATGCCATAGATATTTTACATGTTGAATAATCACTTGGAATGTCAACTACTTGTATCATAATGAGGTAATTCATAAAGACATAAATCAAAAATATTTCATCAAGGATTTCTGCTAGACGCCATACATAAATGGCTAAAAACCCAATCTAGTTTGTATCATGGGACCTACTGATGCATTAGGGTGCTATATCAGCCCCACACATAACATAATATGTCCAATTAATTCATCATTTCAATCAGTTGGAACAAAATAAACACATAAATTCATATTAAAACTATTATATGTACTAATAATAAATTTCCCTATATAATAAACTTAATCTTAAACCATCCAGTGTAATATGGAAAATTATATCAAGACAATACATCCCCATAAATAATTCTAAAACATTAAATAAAATATTTAAGATGGTAATAAAAGAGATAAATTTCAATAGTGAATAATATTAGATAGATTATTTTAAATTTAATGTAAATACTATAATAAAATCCTTGATAAATTATTGAGAGAAATACCCTTTTACTTTAAAATGATGATTTCATTTTGAAAATCATTTGTATTTGACTAAAAAAATATGATTGTGAAAAATGTATATCCTATAAAAGTAATGTTATTTACATTTTAATTATAATTGAGCATAAATTATATCCAACATGTAAAAATTTGTTTTAAGAAGAATCAAAAAATAGGAACTTTAGTGTTGTTTAAGGAAAAATATAAAATAGTTTTTAATGTACACAATGATTTAATTGTTTTCATAAAACCAGCTAAACCAATATATTTTTTCCTGATAAATATTAATTTTATGAAATTATTGTATTGTTCATTAATTTTTGGTGGTTTATTTAAAATTGGCAATACATTGGTATGTTCCCCTTAATCGGGCTATCTTATTAGGAGGAATTATAAAATCCACCATTATGAAACATTTATTTCCCAATAAATGAAAAGGGAAATTATCTAGATAAATGTGTTTCGAAGATATAAATAGATTTTAAGAGGAGTTTATAAAAATAATGATGAATTAAATTGTGGAAAATATAGAGAAAACATATATCGATGAAAAATAGAGGTTTAGGATGAAAAAATTTCATTATATCATATAGTATTCATCAAATTTTCATTACTTATTGTATAATACAATTATACTAATAAATAATTTGATTCATAAGTTTTTAAACATATGTATAATTAATTATAATTCTATCATGTTCATTTATGTAATTTTGATGAGTTATATGATTCCATTTTATCTTTTGCAAGTGTTTATTTCCCTGGTTCTCATGATTGGTTTACTTGTGTACATGTATGAAAGATTATATGAAATGAAAATAGTTAACCAAAATTAATAGAGTAAGTTTTTGATGAACGTCCAAGAGATTAAATGCTCTTATATGTCATTTTCATGTCTTTGGGGATGATTTATTAGGTAAAACTATAATGGTAACTTGTTACATTATTTAGGTATTTTTTTCGATCCCCATTAACATGTTTTGTCCTATTAATTAATATTACACATATATACTTTATACATAAAATTAAATAATATGAATTAAATATATGAATGTTATTTAACAGAAAAATAGTATTATGTCCATAAATAATGGAGGAGTTCAAAATTGATAAATCGACAACCATAAAAGAGTTAAATTAATATTTCACGAATGATGTTATAATTTTAAAATAAAAGGTGAAGAGAATAAAATTGACAGTGGATATCCCATTATCATAATAAAATTATAGTATTCATAAGATAATAGAGATATAAATAATTTTTAGACATCGGTGGAATGGAATGGATAAATAATGAAATGACACTGAATAAAATTAAAATAATGAAAGTGGATTTTACCTCTTGATTTCATCTCTATAAGAACCTCCTTAAAGAACATTGAGATGGTATTTTGGGTGAGGCAATAAATAACATAATATAGAGAGATTTTCTCAAATCATATTTGAATGTAATTGGACATGCTTCAAGTTATTGGATGTGTGAGGAGAATAGAATGTGGGTGGTGGTACTATTTATGGAAGATAGGGGGTTTTTATTTATTAATGTATTTACTTATTATTTTATATCAACAACATGAATAGTGGTTGTTATTATGAATAAATATAGAAACTAGTTCATGTGCATTATAACCAATGGGTTGTTACCTCATTCATATATCATACATGAATGAATAATTCATTTATTAATTTATAATTTTAAATATAGTAAATTCATGTACTAAATTATTCACCATAAATTTAACTATTTTAGAAAAATCAAAAAAAAATTATCCGCAAAAAAATTTTGACATGTAGAACATAAAAATAGATCGATTTTATATGAATAATTTTATAATATTATTAATTTAGTTTTTTATTTAAATAATCAATTATTCAAAAAAATAAAAATTTAAAATAATTATGTATATTATAACACTGTAATATATTAATTAATGTATCCTAAAAATATCTAATAATCACAAGAAAACAAAATATTCATTAATTAATATATTTTATGTAAATAAATTTTCATTTAAATCAATATAGTTATTATGAAATTTTAAATAAGCATTTATATAATACATCAATACAAATACTTAATATATCATTTAAAATGAATATAAAAATTAAATGATATAAATATATTTTGATTTCATTTAAGAGGTACCATAACATTATTTATACATTCATAAGGGAGGTTATAATTTAGATAAAAAATTTACTATTAATATAATGAATATTGTAGTTCAGAAAAATAGAATTTTTCTCTATTCTATAAAAAATAAATATTTTCATATATATACCAAAGATTTATTGTTTGATAATTTTGACATTAACATTTACAAAAGAAATTTATTTGGAAAATTAGATTTTTTATAAGTATAAACATTCAGTTTTAATACATATGTGCTATTAAATTGTTGTAATAGCTCATTTAAAAACATTTAACCTTTTATTGCATAAAATTCAATTCATTCATATATTACGACTATACAATCATTTGGATATATTTATGATCTTATGAATAAATAAATAATATATATTTTCATAATTTTGTAAATATTATTAATTTCCATCAATTTATTTACATGTTTTTAACTGTCATTTTAAAATAATGATATTTAATTTTATATCATTAGTCGTTTAAGCTCTGTGTTGTGTAAATAACATACTATTAATGAAATAAATTATAAAAAAAGAATAACCTTAAATCTAGTGGAGTTACATTTTCACAAATTTCAATAAATTTTTTCCCCACAATTTAAAATTTTAATTTGAAAAATAAATTTTCATACTTAAAAATAACTAACTGTTAACCCAAATTTGAAATTGGTATAACAAAATTAAATCATAATAATAGTGAAACAAAAATGGGAAGGTCAAAACAAAACCGTTATTATAAAGTAGGAAATAATTAGTGGAAACTGACAAAATGAACATGGAATAAAAATATAACTATCATGATCTAATGGAGTTTTGTAGAGAACATTGTCATTAAAAATTGGTCCATCACCAAAATCATAAATATTGTGATCTGTTAGATGATAATTAATTTTATTAGAAGATATGTAAAAAGATAACACATTTTTCCTAAAATATTTTTTCTAGAGTTTGGGGATTCTTTTAATATTCATATAACACTACTGGAAATAATGGCATTTATGAAGGTTTATTTGCGTCGGGATCCCGTCGCTAATAAGATTTTGCAACCGGGTCCCGTCACAAATAGCTCGTCATGGAAAACAGCGTCGCAACAACAATTATTTGCGACGGGCCTGTCACTAAAGGAATTATTTGCGACGGAGATTCATCCCATCAAAAATATTAGTCCGTATATTTGTGAAAACTTTTAAAAAAACTAATTGCGATGGGCCCGTCGCAACTACTACTTGCGACGGGCCCGTCACAATTAGTTTTTTTAATAAAATATTAATAAATTATTTTAATCAATATTGTAATAATACTATTTGCGACGGGCATAGTATCCCTTCGCAAATACTAAAAAAAATAAAAATAAATAAATTATTAATAAATTCTTTTAATTAATATAATAATAATCCAAATATAATTCACAAATAAAAAAATATTAATAAATTATTTTAATTAATATAATAATAATAGAATTATAATTCGGAAATAAAAAATAATAGAATATTAATAAATGATTTAAATCAATATAATAATATTAGAAATATAATTATAAATAAAAAAATATTAATATGTTATTTTAATTAATATAAAAATAATAGCATTATTTTAAATTAAAATATTAAAATAATTTTAATATTACAAAAAAATATAATTAAATTATAATATTATAAAATTTTAATATATATATATAATTTAATATTATAAAATATAAATAATATTATTATTCATATTAATTTTGTTATTTCAAAATATAATATTATTAATATTTTATAATGAGACAGAAACTACGAATAGAAAAATAATTCATATTTTGATTTAACAAATTTTATAACATAAAAACAAACACTAATCTAAAGGAGGGGGGGAGGGGGGGAGCTGCATATGCTAGTGGAGGAAACTCCATCTCTAAAGCATGAGTGAGTCAGTGCATGTACTACATCTGCTCATGATGCTGATGCTGCCACCGACTCATCTGCTCCTCGTACAACTGCTGCTGTCGTCGACGCTCCTCCTCATGCTGCTGCTGCTGCTAACTCATCTGCTCCTGCTCATGTCGGAGACTCTCTATCAGTGCAGTCTGAGATTGCAACTGATCCTCAAACTGTGTAGCAGAAGAAGATATATGAGCTCCTCTCGAGCTGGATGCCGATATCGCAGCACTGCCATAATAATCTCCGGGAGTCAGTCAAGAGCTGATACCAACTACCCGGCCCTTCTGGAAGGCATACTGGGTTGCCTGTATCCATGCCGCCTCATCAAACTGACGGCCAGTGGTCTGATCTGATGACTCGGCCTGACTCTCAGGCCGGGTCTGTGACATTGCGGCATCATATGACTCCTGTAGTTGAAATTTAAAATTAAAATTGTGAATATATTATATGCTGTTAATTTTTAAACTTGAAAACAAATCATACTGACCACGATGTGATGCTGACGATCACCTCTGAGCTTCCCAGTAGCAGGATCACTATACATCCTCCAATATACGTCGTACTCCGTAATATCGGGGTTCTCGACAGCCTATAAGAATAAAAAATAAACTGTTAATATTTATAGTTATATAAAATATTTATAAATAATGTACGTACCAGATGCTATCTATGAGTACTGAAAGTACGACTCCCAGCTCAATGACTCACCTCCTGTCTCCCCCGATTCTGTCTCCCCACCGATGATCTCCTCTGAAAAGCATCACTCAACCAGTGCGCACATAATCCATCCCATATATTGGATGGAATGTACTCTGGTCGGTGAACTCTATATGACTCGTCAATAACTGACACTCCTTCTTTATTCGTGGAAGCTTTTCTTAAATTGTGCAAAAACTGACAAAAGAGATCACGCATGGCCACCTCCCATGCCTCGTGGATGGCGTCAAGAATGGTATCCTCGATCGGATACCATAAAACCTACAAATAAATCAAAATATCATGTTAGAAATGAAATAATTTTCAAAATAAAAATTATTTATTTACGTACGTACCATCCAATGGCCGAACATGGCCTGCTGCAGATCAATGAGAATCTGCTCCCATGTGGACCAAGGCTGAGAGAAATAGTTTCGCAAAATAGTGATGCCCTGTCTGACTGCTATATGCGGAAAACTGTAAAAATAATAAACATTAATTATGTTAATAGATTAATGAAATCTTAGTCAAATCCACAGGTTATCACACAGGTTATTACACCTCCGTGTGCGTGGATCAAACCCAAGACGTGGACGTCGCTCGGGGACGGGGTCATGAATCATCAATCGTACAAGACCGTGCCCCCTCCGCGTACTCCCTAGAGCGCCTGCAGGCTGAGGGTCATCTGCCAGCAACCCATCCGCATCGAAAGGCAGGTCAGCATCCGCCAACTCATGAAATGTGTCGTCGTCCATCTGAAATAGAAAATGTTAATGTTGTTAGAAAATAATTGATAATTACTATTATATATACATATATATTAGTTATGATTGTATATAAATACCATGAAATTCTATCCGTGTTCATCTTTATCATCATCTTCATATATGTCAATGTCATCTTCATATTACTTCTCACTATCATCGATATCCATTCGAGTTCCAGTTGCTTCATCTCTTACCATTTCAAATTAATATGTGACATCATTAACATCACCGTCATCATCGGCTCTTAAATGTGGTGTGTCGTCATTGATACTCATGTATATTTGTAAAAAAGATTGATTTTGAGTACTTTCATGAAAAACTTCAATTCTTTGCACATCAGTGAAAGCACATTCACTTTGACTAAACTGATTGTCTCGAATTCTGATATTTATTATACTCCACCAATCAGTCAACTCTCTTAATGTAGCACAGTAATTTGCGTAATAAACATGATGTGCCTGTTGAGCCAATATGAATAGTTCATTTATTGCGAGAACACTTTTACATTTAATATCGATGATTCAATGAGTCGGATGAACACGTACGCCTCTCTCTGTATCCAACCACCGACATTTGAACATGTTTATGTAATGTTTTCCAAGATAACAGAGTTCAATGACTTCATCAAGTATGCCATAAAAGTCAACTTCATTTTCTCGATGATGAGATCCTCTCAAGCTAACTCCACTGTTCATTGTTTTTTTGATTCCCCATATGCATGTGTGTGAAATCGAAATCCATTCACCACATATGCATTATACGTTTTAACATGTTTGGAAGGTGGGTTACTCAATATACATAGTTGTTTGTAAATTTCATCCGCATGTCGAGAAACCGGAAAATTTGTGAAATAATTATCAATATAGTAAATTGTACATCGAATGAGTTTCTAAAAGATAAAGAAATTATGCTACCAGTTTTTGAAACCACTGAGATAAGTTTTTCTGTCGGCGTTCTTCGAGAGTAGCTGTTGTAATTTGTGGAATTTGTTTCTTGATATAATTATCATACAACCTATAAAAACAATGTTATTTACTAGAACATAAATGATAGAATAAGTGATATAAACACTTACAGTACACCTGATATCATCTCTTCACAGTTGAGCAGAACATACGTATGAGCTCTATGATTTTCATCATTTGAAAGCCAGCGTTCATTAACTCCACCAAAACCAAGCTCTGGCTGGTTGAAAACAGATAATTGATGGTCAATTTCATCAATATTTCTCTCGTTCCATCCCATTCAGTTGTGTTTTGAAGGGTACTCAGATTCAAAATAATGGGAGCAGAAAAAAGATATTTCCTCTTGCAAATATGCTTTTGCAATAGATCCTTCAACAGATGCTTTGTTACGTACTTTTCTTTTCAATTTTTGCATGCATCTTTCAAATGGTTAAATCCATCGAAACTGTACTGGACCACCACATTTGGCTTCATATGGCAAATGCAACATCAAATGTTCCATTGAGTCAATGAAAGACGGCAGAAATATTTTTTCCAGTTTACATATAATTACAACAACATCTTCTTCAATTATTCCTAGAGCATCATAATTTTCTATAGCTGCACAAATTTCACGAAAAAATGAGACATGTCTGTTATGGAATCCCAAATCACAGAATTCAACAGACCTCTTAATCCAATGGGTAGAAGTATTTCCATTATAACATGACAATCATGACTTTTTAATCCAGTAATATGACCATTCTTTACACATCTACCCAAATTGGAAGCACAACCATCTGGAAGTCTCAAATCTGCAATCCACGGACAAAATAATAAACAGTTTTCTTTAGACAGTTCTTCTCAATATGCATGACATCCAATATGTGGCGGACCAACAAATCAGACCAATATGGAAAATCCCAAAATATGCTACGTTTAATCCAGTTTTGTTCTTTCCCAATAGCAGAAATTTTATATTGGTTTATTGTGGGACCAAAAGTGATGAGAGGTAATGAAAATACAACTGATTTTATCTCCGAACCTGATAGAATTTTTGGAGTTCCATATCTTTCAATTGTTACTATTTTGAAATGAGATCTGTTTCTGCGAAAAGGATGATCAGCTGGTAGAAATCTGTGATGACAGTAAAAATAACAAGGTTTCTTTCCATGAATGATCATATATGCTTTGTTCTCTCCCACACAGTAAGGACATGATTTCTGACCATGTGTACTCCAGCTAGATAACATCCCATAAGCTGAGAAGTCACTAATTGTCCACATCAATGCTGCTCTCAGTATGAAATTCTGTTTTGTAGCAACATCATATGTATTGACACCAATACTCCATAATAAACTTAATTAATCAATCAATGGTTTCAAATAAACATCAATATTTTTCATCGGATATCCTGGAATTAGTAAGGTCAAAAAGATATATGGCTCCTTCATCAACATCCATGGAGGTAAATTGTACGAAGTTAAAAAAATAGGCCAACATGAATATTGACTACCATAAGATCCGAACGGACAGAAACCATCAGTGGAAAGGCCTAGTCGAACATTTCTAGCTTCTAAAGCAAAGGATGGATGCACTCTATCAAAATGTTTCCATGAATCACCATTGACTAGATGATTCAAACTTTTATCGGTTGAAATATTCTCTTAATGCCATGAAATCATTGTCGCTGTATTCTTAGACATGAATAAGCTCTGAAGTCTGGATGTCTGCGGAAAATATCTTAACTGTTTTACAGTAATCAAACCAGACTTCCCATGTTGCACTTCTTTATATCTCAGTTTCCCACATGTGGGATAACCATCCAACGACTCATTTTCCCCAGAATATAAAATGCAGTCATTTGAAAATGCATGAATCTTCTGACAAGTAAGTCCCAAATTTTGAACCAGCCTCTAACTCTCATAGTAATTTGCAGGAAAAACATTTCCTTCGGGTAACAGTGTTTTAAGCAAATAAAATATCTGGTCAAAATAGGTGTCTGACAATCCGTTATCTGATTTGATAGCCACAAATTTTGTAACTGCTTCTAATTTGCTAATCTTGCAGCCAGGATATAATGCATCCTCAGCAGACCTCAACAACTCATAAAATTCAGACAGTCCCAACTCAGGATTTGAATCTATATCATCCGGAGTTTCTGTATGTTGAACAGATGAACCTGCAACATCATTTACTAAATCTTGAAATTGGGATGGATCCGGAATCAAGTTGGTATCACCTACTCCGGAACGTCATTCACCTTGTTGATACCAAAAAACATAATATGGTTGAAAACCAAAACGCAAGAGATGTCCCCCCAGTTTGTCAAACGTGTCAAATGTTCTCAATGCACATTTTCTACAAGGGCATTTTATTTTTCCTTTTAAAACAAATTCTGGATTTGATGCCGCAAATGATAAAAAAGTCTCCACACACAATATATATACTGGATTTAAACCAAAACCGTTTGGATTTCTACGTTGATTTATCCATATGCGGTTATCTAATAATGACTGTTGACGACCTCGTTGTTCCATATTATTCTATAAAATATAAATGCATTACTGGTTTTGAATACTTTTTTAGAAAGAACACTCAAGAAAAGATTGAATATGTTGAGAATAAAGAAAAACATGTCACAAATATTGACAATTTAAATATTATATTGATTTTTTATTATTTTAATAATACTAATATAATTTTTTTCATAAATATTAATTATATAATAATAACATTATTACATTATTAGTATATTTTATTATTAATATTAAAATAATATAATTTTCTATATTATATACAATTCTCCTTTCATCTGTGTGTTTAACATTCTGTCTCCACATGTAATATTTGCATTCACATTCACCTCTCCATTGGTGAGTAGGTTGATAATTTTGAAAAAGAATGCAAATATTACACGTGGAGACAGAAAACACACAGATGAAAAGAGAATTGTATATAATATAGAAAATTATATTATTTTAATATTAATAATAAAATATACTAATAATGTAATAATGTTATTATTATATAATTAATATTTATAAAAAAAATTATATTGGTAATTATTACTAATTATTGGCAATTATTGGTAATTATTAGTAATTATTGGTAATTATAGGTAATTATTGGTAATTATTGGTAATTATTGGTAATTATAGGTAATTATTGGTAATTATTAGTAATTATTGCTAATGATTGGTGATTATTTCTAATGATTGGTAATTATTGCTAATGATTGATAAATATTGCTAATTATTGGTAAATGTTGGTAAATATTGGTAAATAATGGTAAATATTAGTAAATATTGGCAAATATTGGTAAATATTGGTAAATATTTGGTAAATATTGGTAAATATTGGTAAATATTTGTAAATATTGGTAAATATTAGTAAATATTGGTAAATATTGGTAAATATTGGTAAATATTGGTAAATATTGGTTAATATTGGTAATTATTGGTAATTATTGGTAATTATTGGTAATTAAAGGTAATTATTGGTAATTATTGGTAATTATTGGTAATTATTGGTAATTATTCGTAATTGTTGGTAATTATTGGTAATTATTGGTAATTATTGGTAATTATTGGTAATTGTTGGTAATTATTGGTAATTATTACTAATTATTGGTAATTATTTGTAAATATTGGTAATTATTGGTAATTATTGGTAATTATTGGTAATTATTACTAATTATTGTTAATTATTACGAATTATTGGTTATTATTACCAATTATTGGTAATTATTTCTAATTATTGGTAATTATTACCCATTATTACTAATTATTACTAATTATTACTAATTATTCCTAATTATTCTTAATTATTCCTAATTATTACTAATTATTACTAATTATTACTAATTATTACTAATTATTCCTAATTATTACTAATTATTCTGAATAATTTCTAATTATTACTAATTATTACTAATTATTACTAATTATTACTAATTATTACTAATTATTACTAATTATTACAAATTATTACTAATTATTACTAATTGTTACTAATTATTACTAAATATTGGTAATTATTACTAATTATTGGTAATTATTCCGAATTATGGGTAATTATTACTAATTATTAGTAATTATTACTAATTATTACTAATTATTGGTAATTATTACTAATTATTGGTAATTATTTCTAATTATTGGTATTTATTACTAATTATTGGTAATTATTAATAATTATTGGTAATTATTTCTAATTATTGGGAATTATTACTAATTATTTCTAATTATTACTAATTATTGGTAATTATTACTAATTATTACTAATTATTATTAATTATTCCAAATTATTTGTAATTATTATTAATTATTGGTAATTAGTGGTAATTATTGGAAATTATTGGTTATTATTACTAATTATGGATAATTATTGGTAATTATTACTAATTACTGGTAATTATTGGTAATTATTATTAATTATTGATAATTATTTGTAATTATTACTAATTATTGGTAATTATTTGTAATTAGTGCTAATTATTGGTAATTATTCCTAATTATTGTTAATTATTACTCATTATTTATAAATATTGGTAATTATTGGTAATTATTACTAATTAGGGATAATTATTTGTAATTATTACAATTTATGGATAATTATTGGTAAATTTTACAAATTAGGGATAATTATTAGTCATTATTACTAATTATTGGAAATTATTTGTAATTATTACTAATTATTGGTAATTATTAATAATTATTGTTAATTATTGGTAATTATTACTAATTATTGCTAATTATTTGTTATTATTAATAATTATTGGTAATTATTACTCATTATTACTAATTATTGGTAATTATTACTCATTATTACTATTTAGTACTAAATATTGATAATTATTACTAATTATTATGAATTATTGCTAATTATTACTATTTATTATGAATTATTGCTAATTATTAGTAATTATTACTAAGTATTACTAGTTATTGGTAATTATTGGAAATTATTACTAATTATTGGTATTTATTACTAATTATTAGTAATTATTACTAATTATTGGTAATTATTACTAATTATTCCTAATTACCAATAACTATGAACAATGAATACTTATAATTTAAATTTATTAAGTAACAAAACAATCTAAACATAATTAAATTAAAACTAATTAAGAATAATTGAAACTAATAAAAAATTTAAAATAAATATTAAATTAAAATGAACATAAGTACCTTTAAAATGGATCTGAGGTTGATCTCTTATCGTTGTTGAAAACTTCAATATCAACTCCGGAAAAAAAATTGAAACTTATGAAATGCTGAACTCTAAAAATAGAGTTTTGAGAGAACTAGAAGATGGAGTTTGAGAATGAATGAAAAAAACCGATGGGGGGTATTTATAGGTTAGATTATTTGCGACGGGTGTATTTGTGACGGGATACCCGTCGCAAATACCTTAGCCTGCATTTATTACGGTCAACGGGTAAATGGTCATTTGCGACGGGACCCATCGCAAATAACAACCTGCCGACATACTATTTGCGACAGGGGGTATATTCCCGTCGCAAATATCTTTTACCGCTGCCGGTTATTTGCGACGGCCCGTAACCGCCCGTCGCAAATAACTTTCCCACGATTTGGCGCGCAAAGCGCGCCAGTCCTTTTGCGACGGGGAAAGGTATCCCGTCGCAAATACCCATTTTTCCTATAGTGTAATCCCTTGATAATATATACATTATTTATTAGATTCCACGTAATTTTAATTATATCATCATTTCGTTGTGTATTAATCTATTTTAACTACATCACTTAAACCAAGAAAAGAACATTCAAGATGACTTTTTCACATTCTATGAACTTATAATTAATCGTATGATCATTAATTCATTCCATCAACCATTAATTGTTTGCTAAGAAAAATGATGTTACCATATGTTATCATCAAATAACAATTTACAATTTTTATCTTGATCTTTTATACTAGTAATAAATCTTATTATTCTTATAAAATTTTTATGTCAACATTCAATGAAAAAAATTAGCAATAAGGTCACTAAATTTCTACCATAAACATAACATAAGAATCCCCAAAAAATGTAGTTCATAATCCCACAAACCAAATATAAAAATACCCTTATCACCACTATCCTTAATGAAATAATGCTTTCTTACAAATAAATAATGAAAAACTACTTCATTAAAGTACTTAAATATCTCATGATTCTTATAACCATAATATCACAACATAATTCTTGAATACAAATAAATTAATTATCCGAATTTGATTTTAGTAAAAATATAATATTAAACATGTTCCATTTTCTCTTTATAATTTATATTTCCAGGACACTTGGGACATTAATATTCATAGTACCAAATCTTTTTATAGAATAAACATTCCACATTTACATCTTCTTTTTTTACCTTAAATACATAATCCAGGTGACCTTTCTATACACACAAATTTAAAACTTCAATTCCCTTCAAGAAAGTACTCGAGTGTTTCTTACCACAATTATCACATGTGGGAAAATCCATCTTTCCCATTTTACCTATATACATTTCATGATCTACCATTCTATTATCCTATTGATTTCCCATAATATCATAAGACTTGTATAATTACACCACGTCATTATATAATATGAGATTATATACATGTATGATTAGAATGTTTGGGAAACTAGTACCCTAATAATATTTTTTTATATGATCAAATAAATACTCAATATATCGCTATGAATTACAAACGTAGACAGAATAATTCCTTGATATCCTTATAAAGCCAGAATCATACTCATCAATGTTTTCATCCTCTTTTTCTCTCATTATCAATAATTGTTTCTCCATGTCTTCTTATTGTACCAAAGGGGAATATTATTACAAAAAAAATTCATTATAATACATCAATATTATATTTGATCATTATTCTTCCTTCTTTTTGTTATGAATCAATTACCACCATTGATCAACATCTTCTATGAGACGATAAACTTCCATGATAGCCTTCTCCCTTTTGTTACTTCCCAAACCATGAAATTCCTTATATACGGAACATATCAATTTCTCAACTACAAATAGATTCATATTACAATTTAATGATGGGGGTTTATGTAAAACGGCTTGGTCTAAAAATATTTCTTTAATTTTTGTATTATGATTCTTCATACAGGTATGATTATTATGTATAACCTGAGTTAGTTATCACATTATTGTTATAATTTATTCACCATATGTTGCAGCTCTAATTGCATCATCATTATCTTCATAGAAGCATGATAGCTACATGGATTATGATTATTGATATAGTTTACATTACATCAACTAAGAACCATTTATAAACAATTGAATACCATAAATTAGTTTATAAATCATGAATCATAATTTTTAACTAGAAAAAACATAACATTAATTGGAAATTTATGTATAGAAAATCTCATTATCCTAAACATCATTTCTTTGAGGATATATTTTAGTTTATGTAATTCATTAATGTTTGCAAATAAAATTTAAAAATCCCATGAATATAATCCATGAGTGTCAATACATGTGCATATTAAGGCAATTTTCATGTACCATGAAACATTGGGATAAGCCTGACACACCTTGTCATATTTGTTACCCCCTATGTTTATATGGGCCCAAACCACATCCACTTGAAGTATCCAGACATAGATGTATTTCTAAGAAGAAAAATATAACTTATACTATCAATGATTTATAGGATGGTATTCTATGATTTATTTAAAAATAAATCATAGCGATATGTTCCTTACTCTATGTTTTATAAATCTAGTGTCCATGTTTTCTGCTAAACGTACTCGGTTACTAACGGTACAGACCCTGAACCTAGTATCTATGAGTTAATTACTTACAGAATTACATTATTACTAAGAACAATAGATCAAATCCCAAATGACTAAATAAGTATATAGGTTTGGGAAAACTAGATACATGCATATGTTTTATATTACATATTGAAATGAAATAAAACCTATCAACTTCATTAGAAACACCCATAAACATCGTCATTATCCCTACAAGTCATTCATAATATATATAATCTCATCATACAAAAAAATATAATAAATAGGTGATCTCATATTATAATAAAGTGAAATAAATAAAATGAAATTTATCATAAAAAATTAGTAATGGTGAATAACTAAAAACCTATTCCATTAAAACATAATCTTGATAATAATATGGCAAGAAAAAAAGATGATTTATTAATTCCATAAATAATAACCTGAGAATGAATCTTATGTTGTATATTATACTTGTCAAATAATGAAATGTAATATATATTACAAGAATCAATATGATAAAATTCATAATTACAAACATCATAAACATACCATCAAGTATTTGGCTAAGACACCATACATAAATGGGTAATAACCTAGTGTAGTTTCACTTAATAGACATGACGATGTGTCGTGTTAGTATATCGGGCCCCACCAATCATTTAAAATGTCCTATAAATTAATCATGTGAAGGGTTTGAAACATAATACCCTTATAATTTCATATGTATACTATATTATGAAAATATAATAGCATTACCCAAACAATAGACATAATCATAAATCATCTAGAGTAATATAATGAATGGTATTAAGATAGTTCATCCATATAAATAATCACAAAAAAATAAATAAAAATTATAATATGGTAACATAAAAGATATATTTCACTTCAAAATTTGACTCAATAGATGTGTATAAATAGTTTCATATAAACTTATAAAATCATTGGGAAAATCTTGAAGGAAATGATGTTTTACTTTAGAAATGAGTGTTATTTTAGAAAATTAATATTATTTTTCAAAAAAATAATATTTTAAAAATAAATATCCTCAAAATATAATGTTAAGGATACTGAAATTATGTTTATGGCATAAATGATTTCTAAAATGTAGAAAAATTTAGAAACATTAGAAATGATTCACTTTAGTGCGTTTTAAGTATAAATATAAAAGAGTCTATAAAAAAGAAAAATTCATAATTTTTGTATAAAAAAATAAAATAACTAATATATATTTTTATTATAAAATAAATTTATTTAATTAAAATATAGATTTCATAAATAATATTATTGAATGTACTTAAAATGTTTTCAAAATTGGGTAGTTCCCCTTAATTGGGCATGCATATCAGGTCGAATTAAAATGATAAACATACGAAACATGTATTTTCCCAAAAATGAAATATAAAATGATATAGCTAAATGTTATTTAAATTGATAATAACTATTTAGTATGATTATATACTAATACTAAAATTATATTATGGTAAAGAGAGAGAAAACATGTCTTTAATGAGAAATATAGGTTCAAGAGGAAACCCTCACTATATACCTGAAACTTTTTTCACTGGTAAATTATGTAATGGCTAATGAAATTAGATTGATTAGTTATTAAACTCACAATCAATCAAAAATGTATTTATTTTAGTTTAATTTTATTAGGTTTGTTTATTATCATTAATAAGATTTATGAGATTCATTTTAGTTGTTTGGGAGTGTTAGTTTCATGTGTTTTCATTGCTGGTTCACTCGTAAACATGTACAAAAGAATATGTTAAATGAAAATAGTTTTCCAAAATTGAAATTACATGGTTTTAAGGAAATTATAGAATATATAAGGATATGATATATATATTTTCCCAAATATGAGGATGATTAGTTATATAAAACATTAATGATAACGGTTTGGATTGTTTGGGAATTCTTTTGGTCATCATGAACATGTTCTGTCTAATGAATTAATTTTATTTTTTATATTAGTTCAAAAATTTTAAATCTGATGCATAAAATATAGTAACATATATTTTAACAATATAAATGTTTTTGTTAATATATTTTATAAGTATATTGATAACAAAAATATGTCTTCTTTGAAGGTGGTAAATTGGCACAAAATGAAATATGTTTACATTTTTATAAAAAATATAGAAGGTTTTTAATTGATTGTTGATATCCCATTAACATAAAAAAAATTTAAAATATATAAAATCATGAGTTTTCATGAATTTATTGGAATACTAGTTAATAAAATTATATTAACATTAATTAAATTGAAATTTAATAAATGGAACAAAACATGATTTATCTCTTTAATTAATCGACTTGAGAACCTTCTTAAAGGAAATTGATAAGGTCCTTTGTGTGAGACCAAAAAGTAAATATCATAGTTGATAGGTGTATTAGAGTGATTTTTCAGAAATTAGAAAATCATCAATGATTTGGGAGTGTAATGAGAATAAGTGGTGATGGGTGGTATTTATAGTGAACGGGAGGGGTGTTTTTTAAATAATTAATTAATTTGTTTATCTTGGATCAAGAATATGAATAATGTTCATTATTGTGATCAAATATAGTTAGTAAATATAGTGTATTAAAAAATTGTTCTTATCTCATTGATAAATCATCTATGACTCAAATAGTTCATTTCTTTAGTTATATTGTTTAAGACTATAAATTATTGTATTAGATTATTCCCCAAAATTTCATCAATATTAGTAAAACCCCATAAATTCTATAAACTACATTTTTACATATATAATTTATATGTGGACTATATTTTATGAAATTAACTTTATAAATATGATATATTTAATTTTTAACTAAAATCATCATTTATTCAAAAAATGCATATTAGAAAATTATTACGAATTTTAAAACACATTGAAAATTAAATTAAGGCCCCTTATAATATTAATTATAAGAAGAGAAAATATAAATTCTTGAATAAATTTAATGAAAATAATTTTTCTTTTAAATCAATATATTATTTATAAAATTATAAATACACATTTATGTCTCACAAAAATATCAACATTTAATTTATCATTTTAAACAATTATTTATTTTTTAAATGATATAAATATATTATATTTTAATTTATTAGTTAAATAAAATTTACTTATAATTTAATATATGAGGAAAATATTTAAATAAGAAATATATTATTAATATAATGAATATTATAGATTTCTAAAAAACATTATTTTTCACTATTCATTGGAAATTAAATATTTTAAAAAATTTACAATAAAATTACCAGAAGAAAATTTTACATTCCTCTTTTAAAAATGAATCTCAGTATATTTATATATTTTATAAAAGTGCCAAAATTTAGTTTTAAATCGCGGGTGTCATTAAAAGTTGATAAAAATTCATTTAGAAAAATATAGCGTTTTATTGCATTAATTTTGATTCATTATTATAATATATCAAAAAATTATATTTAATGAATGAAAAAATTAAATAAATATATGATATATAATTTCAAAATTATATTAATACTATTCAATACCACCAGCTGAATGTCTAGGATACAATAGTCATATAAAAATAATGATATTTAATTGTATATCCTTCTTCATTTAGGATTGGTGTTTGTGAAACCGGTTTTATTGATGATCATTGAATTAAAAAGGTAAATTCCATAAAATCATTGAGATTGACATTGACATACTAGTGATCCCTATAAAACCCATGTATTTTCTATATTTTGGGTTATCCACCCAACACAATATGATTGGGAGTGTTAGGAGACATCACTATGATGAAATGCCATGGATAATCGAATGACTATGGAATCAAGGATTATGCTCAATACATCTTGATGAATTAGGGAATGAAGGGAGAATGCATAATATTATTCAAAAAAACTATTGAATTTGTTTTCACTAATTGTTGATCATTTCATGTTGATGGAATTTTTTTCAAGTATTTCATCATTTTTATTTTTGATTCGACCAATTGTTTCATAATATGCCTTTCATAGTTAAATTATAATTATTTAAAAGATATAGTATGTTTTTCATTATGATTAAAATCATTATATTTAATATATATTTTACATTTCTGATTTATGATTAGGATAACAATATACACTAATAATCTGAACATGATGTATTGTTTCTTTCTCTGTTGTTACATCATGAGATGATCTTATTAAAGATGTAGTTCATCGGTTTAAAGGATAATACATTTTGAGATGTGATCAGACCTCCAACTGTGTGGTTTGGTTTTTTTCGAAAGTGATGATAACTATTTTTAGAATCAATGAGAAAACATGCAGATAAATGGTATCTTTTTTAATGAATTATTGATTAAAACCCATAGGAGACACTAGAGGAATGATGATCAACCAATGTGATGTTATAATTTTGTTTTTAGTTTACCAAATCCAATGTATTTATGATAATTATGGTTTAATCATGATTAGTTTCATGGAAATTATATTTTTTGACATCTATTTTGGAAATAAAATAAAATTGAGGATTTGTAATAGTAAACATTAATATATAAGAAAATCCATAATATATTTTGTTTGTTTTAAAATAACAAATTTTGTGTGTTCTTGTTTTAATGGTGTCTTGGATTTTTTATATTTTTTGAAATCACAAAACCATGTGGTATGACAATATAAATTCTGACTCTATTGGGATAGTTGATTCGTGTATATGGAGAACATGCTCAATTGGTCATGTTGTTTCGTTCTCAATACCACATCCATCACATTCCATGTACACAGATTTAATAGATAATGTATGCCAAAAGTCACATAAAAATGAATACATGGGATTATATCACATGTTCAATAAGGAACCATTTTATTCATTTCCTAAACAAGTTTTCCGTTTATATAATATTATTTAGAACTTTGATTTAATCTTGAATGTATTTCAATATTACTAGATTTACATATATAATTAAATGGTGGACTTAGTGTTGGAATCCAAGAAATGACATGAGGTCATGTGTGAGGGAATGTTTTTTTAGTGTTATTTGGCCAACAAAAATGATCAACTATGGTCATGTAAGGGATTTTAGGATTGGTACTACCTTGATGGTTTTGTGTTCAGGGTATTTAGTTCCCCGTATAATATACTCTAGAAGAGTTGATAATCTATGACATTACTTGGTTCAGTTAAAATATATATGGATTTGGTACTCCAACAACCGCATGGTTTCATAGGGTTTAGGTCATTCATTGTTTAATTAATACCTTGAACTATAAATCACATAATGATTCATGGGTAATCCATTATATTATAGTGATGCTTCATTATTAATTTAGCATCAGGACAACACTAGCACTTGGATTTTTATACAGAATCATCATAATTAGATTTTTATGAATATTGAGATTCTTCCCTCTTCAACTAGGGATTATTATTTATATTAAATTAAATATTTGGGTTCATTTCAATATTGTATTATTGGTTTAACTGATTATATTCTTTTTATTTCCCACTTTTTGTTGATCATATAATCATATTACTTATGTATATAATCACCCATAAATGGGATTCTCCCACACATTTTGTGTCCTATATAAACAATATGATGATTGGTGGAGAAACTGGTGGATCCAGACATAGTGGATCATAGCTCAACAAGGTGAATATGACAATGTTCGATGGTTAATTTCAAATATCACGAAAATGGGTCCCTCCTTTATCCTCAATAGAATTTTTGGGATTGTATATTTTTCATTTTTTTTACATTTATTTTTATTCTCACATGACATATATTCTTTTTATATACTCACCTATATAACTGAAGGATGATCTAGGCATTTAATTAGTCTTTATATGTTTTATATTTTATTAATTTCCTTATAATACTATATGGATATTTGTATGTGTGTGTGTACAAGTGATGTATGCTAAGTACACTGAACATGGAAGATAAGACTACTCTATTCTAGTTAAAATCCATTATCATATTGGTGGGGAACTTTGGATGTTTCATTCAACTCAATTACATCCCGAAAGAGTACATGGAGGATCCAATCATGATTATATTCTTAAAAGAGAATTGGGTGGATGAAATTATTTGTTACAACTATATCATGAACAAAATTACATTTTACCATTATAGTGGGATATTCCATAATAATTCTATTATATAAAACCAATGTAATTATCCAATCTAAATATATCTAAATTTCCCACCTATGTCAATGTTTTTTTCAAGGTAATTTTATATATATAATAGATTCACCTGAATGTTTTTATTTTTTTATAGTGAAAAAAACACTAGTTTTTGGATTGAAATTAATTAAACATTATAGTTCATTAGAGGAAATGATGTTACCTTCAATGATAAGGTATTATATAATGATCAGAACAATTGTCTTTTATATTTAAGGGAAATGACTCAATGTAATATATATAAGATGATCTTAATATTTTTTTATAAATTATAAAACTCATAAAATTCTGGGTAGAGATTAAAAAACATAATATATATATATAAGTACAATTAAACACAATATATCTATGGAAATGTGTATCCTTCGTGTTGGGAATTAGAAGATAACTCTTCGGAAATATTATACATATAATGAAATTTTTAATATGTTCAGTTATAGTTGTCTACCAATAATGTATAACCAAATCTATGGTTATAATTTAATATTCACTACATTATTCATATATATTTTATTGATCATGTGATCCTAGATGTATTTATATGTATAAGATATTCAATAATGTGTAAGTTGGAAAGGATAAATGAAATGAATTAATTTATTTAAAATGGAAACTCATAACAAATGTCCCTATCATATGAGGTGGGATCATTTAAAATGAAAAATGTTTAACATTTTTAGAAAGAAGTAGATGTGTAGAAAACCATAATATCTCATACAAAAATAATAAATTTCAATAAATGAATTGTCATTTCATAACATAATGATCCATTCTGGAATCATTTAAGTCTACTGTCTTTGGAATCAATGATATGTAAATAAATGGTCCATAAGTGAGTTATGTCATTTTCAACCGTTTTCATTATAAATAAAACTATAATTCTACTTGTCTGTCATAATACCATACCACATTATTTAAGGAATGTATCATAAGATATAGTTATCTCAAAGTCTTACTGTGTGTAAATAAGTTAGATATACACTTATCATGATTATAAAGCTATGAGAATTTTAGAATATCATTTGAATAACTATATCCTTTTTATAATTTATCTAAAACATGAGTCATAAAATTAATCATGTAAGGTAACAATACATTAATAAAAATATAATTCATAATCCTAAACCTTGAGAACATAACATTTTCATAATTAATATATTTATGACATATACATAAAAATACAACATTATATACTTGTAAAAATTTAAATGGTTTCACTCATTAAGTAATGGACATGTGATTAGTCCCTCTCATAAAATTATGTACATGAAACTACTTCTAAAAATAACCTTATGGACCGGAAAGACATGTTCATGCATAATATTATGAACATGCAATCAGATCTATGAATAATAGTTTAAACAATAAATTAGGATCATACATAACATAGTGAACATGTACTTTGGAACAGAAAAAAAATATTTACTCACGAGTTATCCATATATAAAAAGTTCATTTGATGGAGATATTGATTTCACCCATTATATAATCAATACATTTTTTTCCATGCGATAATAATTTTGTTTTTATATCCTAACCATTGAAACGAATAGTTGTTTTATAAATATATAAATAAATTATAATCCAGAGAATGAAATGGGATTCAAAATAATATCTTCATTAATATTTTAAACCATTTAAAGAAATAAATAAATATAGTATCCTTAGACTATATCCTTAGTAAATATTGTGTAAATTCAATGAATTTTATCAAATATTGAAGTTGAATTTGAATAAAAATTTACATGGAATATTTTTCAAAGAAAATAAATTTTCTCTTTTAAAATCAATTATAAAACTAGAAAAAAATTTAATTTTTTTATTCAAAAATATTAACCTTGTAGTTTTTCTAAAATATTTAAAATTAATATAAAACAACTCTTAATAAAAATATACATTCAAATTAAAAAAATTAAAATTAAATTATTTTCAATATGTAAATATTTGAAAAGAACTTATTAAAATAATTAATGAATCATTAAAACATAAATTTGGTCATAAAGGTAGAAAATATTATTCATTATTCACAAATTAAACCAAATATTTCATTCAATTTTTCATAAAATCACAAATATAATTTTTTTAAAATGATATTAGAAGTCATTTTAATACATTTTTTAAATGTAAAACTGCAAGAACTATGTTTTTTACTAATGTATGGTTACTTTAAATGTTGGTATAAATATTAATCTCAGACATTTTGGGAATTAAATTATATTTTGTAATGGTACCAATGGTTTCTAGAGCTCATTTGGAGCCTGAAACCCATATATTTTAAAAAACATTATAGGTTACATGGTTATCGCATGATTGGTGCACAATTTTGCTTATCGTGATTATTGAAATTTCCAGATCGAACCACCTTTCATGGTTTGTGCATGGTTGTACTACCTAACCATACTAGGTTCCCTTCTTTTATGGAAATTATGCAATATTTCCACACATTTTTTCAAACCTGTTGGAAAAACCTTGCACATAAGATTTTCTGGTATCTTTTCAATATTTTTTTATTGATCTATTAGATCCCAGATTCCTCCCTAATTTGTATTTTTGTGGGACTAAACTATTAAGGTCATATATTGGATCCTATTTCAGATCTATGTTATGAATCAAGATATCTATTTTGTATAGTAACATAATGATCTTATGTTCGTCTCTTTGGATGTGCAACAATAAGTACTTGAGTCCCCTTGACCCATTCTCTTATCTCTTCCTCTCAACGTAGTTATATGGGTATGAGAGTTTTCCAAAAATTATAAGATATACACAAATATAATCCATATAAATGGGAAATACCTGAGGAGGAGAGTCATAAAATCCTATGGTGGGTGGAAAATAACTTATCCCTCATGTTTATGTATTTTGAATTTGACTTTTGGGGCCCACTGATTTCATCAAGTGTCATTCATTGAATTTATATTCCATGATTTTACTCATTAGATCATTTTGGATATGACCATTCAATATATGTGATTAAATATTGGTGGATATTCCAACAACTATATTCATCCATGTAATATGGTATTCTATAATAAATGTTTTAATGTTTTGACACATTTGATCCACTATTCAGGTTTTCCTTCTCTGACCACTCTTTGGTTGAGGATTTCTATATTATTTTTCTTGATTTATATTGTGAATTTGATAATGGAAAGTACCTTGTATTTATTCCAATTGACTCGCCTAAGTAAATTCATTCAAATAATTATTTAAATGTGAATGATTAATTGGTTTCATATCTGTAGTACCCCTTACCACATTAACAGAATGTAGTAGAAATAAACATGAATATAGAATATTCTATAAATGGGTTAAATGGTTTCATGATACTTATCCTAGTAACACTAATGAAGGAAAATTATAGAACAAAATTTCATAATATAAAGGTTATATGTTATTTTAAAATATAACAATAACGAACAGAATGTATTCAATCGAAGGAGATATTACATGAAATCATAATAAAATATTAATGGCCGAAATTGAGATCCCAATTGATTTTGATTGGTGAATACAATGAGCACACATGAACCAAATCATGATTCATGAATTACGTTCTCTTATGTTGAAACCCACCTATATCTTGATCATTTTATATTACTGGATGTTCGGTATGACACATTTGGATCAATACATTATCATTATAGGATTCATTGGATACACACTTTGGATCCAGGATTTACAAGTAGGTTCCACGGTTAAATCTCATCAGGCCATGTCTCTGCCTATCCTTGTTTTACCTCAGTCGATCATCATATACTTAGTAGGTTCATCATTGTGGAATTACATCTACCACACTCATTTTATAACTATCTTACACCATGAAATTATATAATTATTACTCAGTTTTGACCCTTTTAGTCTATGTCACCTAGGTTGTTATCTTGAAAATTCAATAATAAATGTCCATGACCATGGTTGGCTTTATACATATAGGAACCTTTACTATTTATACAATCACGACGGGATTTCAGTGTTAGATATGCCTCATGATACAAATCAATATAAATTTTATATATACATAACTATATGAACTAGATACATCGTCAAACACCAGGTTAGGGAAAAATTAGGTACTAGTTTATTTTGTTACATGGTACTGCTTAGCGTTAGATATGCAGGCATTCACAATGTTACATTTACATAACATGATATGGAAGTTGAAGGCACCATTGGCGGTAGCCCCTAGAGATTTACATCACAACCTCCTCAGGTTCCTTCTGGTACCTGGAGTAGATTATAGGGTTTCAGGTGTGGATAAATGGAAACATACATCTTCAAACACTTGATTTGTTTTTATTTAGTATGGAGATCGATAGATGATGACAGAAATTCAGCTCATGATTCTTGTTATAGTATTTTATTTACCTTATACATAGGTGTAACATGTTTTTCTTATTATCTTGTATTAATTTTTTCATGTTTTCTAGAGACATGGCATATCATCAGTTATTTTACAATATTCTATTTAGTCAGTTATTGTCATGGTTTTCACTATTTTTCAGTTGTGCCTTCTGTTGACATATATTGGTTCTTTTATTTTCCTATGATTAAATCTATCCAATTCAATAAATGTTGGTAATTATGTAATTGTATATCCATATACACAACCTATTCCCTTGCTGCTAGTTGACTGCCTCTTGCTTTAGAGGTGATACTCTTGAGGCCATGTGGAAAACCGGGCTCGGGGTACCCATTCAATTGTATCCTGGTCAGGGATGTCACAATGTGCTATCAGAGGAGTTATTTTCATGCCTTAATATTTGGAGATAAAATATTAATGATTTGGAATGGTCTGGACTAGCTTATAAGCCATGCTTGGGCATCCTGAACCCATGTTTGGGGAAAAAAGGTTACCTGAAATATAATTTATGTTTGTCTTCTTCAAATAATAGTAGATATTATTTCACCATTGGGTGACACACTTGCTATGTGGTATTATTGATTAGTAATATGTTTGAGTATTTTTTTCATCCTTGTTCCAATTATTTGTGGGAAAAGATCATTGTTACATTAATCATTATTGTTACTCAGAATACACCTGTAATGCATATTTCCTTTCCATATTTGTGTATTTTAGTAATTTTGTTTCATGGTATGCTTGTGATTTTTGAGTGATTTTTTTATTTTTATCTTATTCATGAATTAATTTTCAGTGCAATTGAAAGATTTACTATCTCAATTCATGATGTGTATAGTCCCTCATGGGCTGGGATGAGTAATTTGCCAAGTCAAGCCATTAAGTTATAAGTAAATGGATGTTGCTTCTATTGATAGGTGGATGTGAACTAATTATCTGGAAATGAATATCCATTATTAATTGAATCATGAAATCTAAAATAAATTAGCTACACATCCTTATCCCTCTTATTCTTGTTGATGAATGGCAAAGGCATGAACCTGGTAATGACATGTAAAAACAAATGAAACATATACATGAGGACTTATCAATACATTTCCATCTAAGAGGGTTTTTGGTGTAGTATGCCTTTAGTAGTGAGTACTAATACATTTATCATACATTAGTGATGTTAAATATCTATTTGTGTTTTATCATAGGAGTGTACTTGGTATTTGTAGTCCAATTTTGCCACAGAATCCTCATATCATATGCAAAGAGGGTCACAAAGACCATACTAAAAACATGGTGTTCTCTAAGATGCCACTCTTATATATAAGATTGCAACATGAGAAACCACCCACTATACTTTATTTGTAAAATGATTCTTATATTTCATATATTTTTCTACATCTGATGTAGTCCATGCATGGTGCTCCATGGATTGCACATATGATGGATGATATGACTCATGTCTTATAGCAGCAACATACACATTCCCATCTAGGGGAGGGTGGTATGCCAGCTTATGAGTCCTGGATATAAGCAACTCTAACTATCATTTAGAATCTAGAGTCACCTCTTGAGCGGAGAGTCAAACATTCCACAACAATGCTTCCAGAGTTAGCCAAGCTTTGGTGATATATTCTTACCCAGAATGGTCACCATCATGGCATGTCATGGGATGATTAACATATAACCTTATATGATCAGTTCATTCTTGAGAAACTATGGTATGAAAGATATAGATAGATCATGCATCGTTAGTAGGGTTCGATGTTAGTTATATTTTATTCATTTCATTTCATGGAGTTACAACACTTTGCACTGCTACTAGTTGGTGATTCTATTTTGCATGCTAGATTCATTGAGGTTGGGCACATTTAAATCATCCATACGCCGCTCAATGTATTTTTCCTAACAAATTTTTTCTATTATAGTCAATCAGGAACTTATATCTAAGTTAAACCTAATGGATAAAAATAGTATCTACCATAGAATACTAGTGCTACATCAAACTTTTATTTCTTATGGTGCCAGGAAGAATTATCTTGAAGATTCTCGTCTGAGCAGTGACAACCTAAGTATCTACATCGATAGCTCTAAAGTGTATCATTAATTTCGATGATAGGTTAAATCCTATCTGTATTGTGATAGAAACCCACAGGAGTGTCGGTATTGCAGTTTTATGGGTCATCTCCAGTGTTTCTGCAGGACCCTTCCACCAACCTTTAGTGGAAATGGATAGAGACCAATTACACCTTCATGAGCAAGTTCTTTTTTGTCATGTCAAGTGGAGAGTTACAGTTAGAAAACATAGTCTAACTGAGGATGTGGTCGTGGTAATGTTATCCAAACCCCTAATCACCAAAAACACCAATATAGTAGTTAGGATCACATTAATCCTTCTATTGAATTGGTTCATAGATTTGGTTATTTATATGCACTGGAATTAATACTCGAGGATCATGAAACAATACCATCTACATTGCGAGGTACTATTCATGTGGCATCTATAATAGTATCTTATATATTCAATATAGTTCTGTTAAACTCTTGTATCATTGTATATATCATGGAATGTATCGTACTAGGTATACAATATAATAATGCAGTAATTAGCCTAGATATGATGTTATATGTATGAATAGAGAGAATACATCAGTGTATGGACTTCCCCCATAATGTATGAATTTAAACATTCATATGTATCAAATTTTTTATCAATATGGTGGGCTTCGATTTCATTCTCATGTTGGAGTGGTTGGTTCACAATCATGCTTTTGTAGATGGCTACAATTATCAGGTATCTTTTACATCACCATAGGTTAGTCGTTATCTAGATAATGGTTTGTGGGATTTCCAATCTAGAAGTTCTTGAAAATAGCACCATGTTCTTGGTGGAGTGACTACTATGATTTCTAATATCTTCCTAGAAGATAAGGGTTTATGACAAGCAATTTTCTCTCAAACAGTGGATCATTTTTGGGATATATTTCCAATTTTTTTGTCTTACCTCTAGAGAGAGAGATATAGATCATAGCTGAGCATGTTCTGGGAGCAGATATAGTGTCCATTCTTCCTTAGATGATTGAACTTAATTGGTTTCATAAGATCATGTCACAATTAGATGATTTAGAGGCTGAGTGATTTATACAACCCGATACATCCTCTTGGAATTCACCTGTCATTTTTTCCACGAAAGGAAATAGATAATTATGTCAATGAATGGATTAAATAAAGTTAAAAAAGATTACTATCAGGAAGAAGTATCCTCTACATCAAATAGATGATCATTTCAACTAGCTACGAGGAGAAAATGGACACTCCATGATCAATCTATGAATCAGTTATCATTTGGTATGAGTATATACATCTGATATACCTCATATAGAATTCCGTAGCTGGTATGGTATATATGTGTACCTTGTTATTTTCCTCGGAAATTATAATTTTACTACCATTTGACTTGATATGATGATTCGGATGTTACACGGCTTTATAGATTCTTTTTTTTGTCTTTGTGGATGATATCATGGTGTATTCTCACACGCACAGAAACCACAACAAACATCTTGACATTATTCTGAGAATACTACAAGAGAATAATATCTCTACCACACCTTCTATGTGCCTCTTATGGATTGACAATGACCACTTCTAGAATGACAATGTCTACTTCTAGCATCATATAATATCAAAATCATGGGTATCTGTTGTCCCATAAAAGGGTAGTTTTGTAGTTTATTGGGATCATCCTTGGAATGTTTTTAATATATGGAGTTTCTTGGGGTACATTGTATGTTACATGCATATTGTACGACACATTTCCTTCATTTATTTACCTCTTAATGGTCTTAAAAATAAGGGTGTCAGGTTCTTATGGTTAGAAGCAGTTGAGAAAGCCTTTTTAGAGCTGAAGGGGAGGCCTGTTTGAGCACCTAAACAAATTCATCCAAAGCCAGGTATAGGTAAAGTCATGAGAAATCATATAGCCCATACTTTAAAGTTAACTCATCCCACCTTGAGAAGGTGATGTGTGTAAAAATTTTATATCCTGAGGTCGTGGATCTCCATGACAGTATATCCTGAGATTAGCATCCTCCAAATTGGTTTGAAGATAGAGATGACATCCTACATATTACTGGACATGTGTGGGTCCCTACAGATATGAGATATGATTTGATGAAAGACTCCCACACCTTTTTATTGGAATTTAATCTATGTATCTAGAGATATGTGATATCAGTATGGGTGGTATGGGATAAAACATAATATTTCAGGTTTAATCACTAGGTTTTCAACAAGTCATCAGGTTAAGGTAGAGTACCAGAGACCTCTGGGCCTGCTATAACCACATGAAGTCCCTAGATGAAAATAGGGAGATATTTCCACTAATTTTTTAGTTTTATGGATTATGTATCATATAGGTAGGCATGTTGTAAAGGTTTTCATTGAACAGATAACTAAGTCATCCAACAACATTTCTATTTGGGAGAAATTATTTTTTGATGATATGGGAAGGTTGTATTTCTGTGAGATCATACGATCACACGAGGTTCCTTGTATAGTTTTTTCAGATTTGGATTCTAATTTTTATTGAATATCCTGGAAGATATTGATAAAGGATATGGGGAATCAGGTGTTATAATGTTCATCCATTCCCCCCAGATCAATTAAAAAACATAAAAAACTAAACAGGTTATAGAGGATACACATTGATCATTATTCCTTGATGTTGGTGGTTCATGAAAGAAACTTATCACTCTTGTCAAGTTATTCAATAATAATAGAATTTAGGTGATAATTTAGATGGGTTATTTTGTGGCCATATATAGTAGGTCATTCCTTTCACCCCAGTACTATCCAGAGGATGTTTAGTATTCTTTACTAGGTCATCATCTCATTCAGGGGACTTCAGAGAATGTTCAGTTTATCTGAATGAGTATGACTACAGCTCAATATATACAAAAATATTTTTCTATTTGATGTTGATGACCCCTAGGGTTTGAGGTTAGGGATTGAATTTTCTATTGGGTATCACCTATCCTAGGGAATATACAGTTAGAAATACAGGGAAAGTAGTCACCATTTTATTTAGGGCCTTTTGAAAATCTATAGAGGGTGAGGCCAACAGCCTTTCTGTTAAATTTACCTCATTGGTAACATGACATTCAAGATGTCTTTCATGTTTCAATGATTCTCCAGAATCATGATGATCCATATCATACCCTGGATAATAAAGATGATGAGTTAGATGTTGACATTACCTTTGATGAGTATCCAATATGCATCATTGACTGGAGAACAAAGTCTCTTAGAGGCTAGTTTGTCACACTATTATGGTTGTTTTGGAAACACGAATGGGTACAAGATTAGACATGGTAGAGGGAATTTGACCTATGTTCTTAGTGTCCTGAGTTATTACTAGGCTGTTTTTATCCACACTTTGAGTTGAACACATAAAAAAGTTATATTATGGGGGGTTTACTATAAGAACTTGTATTTTTACTTAATTATATGTCTTTTAAATATCATTCTAAATCATTATCATATACCTTTTATTAGATTCCATTTTAGTTAGTGAAGTTCCCAATGGGTATATGTGGTTTTTTTCGGAGCCATAATCCCATCTCTATGGGAATACTAGACATGGCGTATGGTTACCGCATAGTTAGTGCAAGCTTTGATTAACCATATATATTTAAATTTACAAACAAAACCACTTTTTATAGTTTTTTCATAGTCATGCGGCCTCACCCTAATGTTCACTTATTCTCAAGAAATCGTGCATGGTTTTCACACAGTTTATTAGTCCATCGAGGGAAACCATTCACATGCAAATTTTCTTGGTAATTATTTACCATTTTATTTAATGATATATTAGAATTCTCTTTTCCTCCCAAATAATTATTTCAATAGAAATAACATATTTTTATCTCATTTTTTACCCCTATTACGAAAAAATTAGAAATCAAAATATTTATTTCTTCTGTGATAAAATCATGCTTTTGTTAATCATGTTGGATGTGCAATGGTTTTTACTCAAGTAAACTTGATTTGTTCCCTTTATCTCTCACTCTCAAATGAGTTATTAGGGTTAGAGAATTTTTCATTCATTCATAGTTCCACAAAAATATGATCCAAATAAAGGGCCAATACCGATGAAGGTGAGTTTTACAAGCCCGATATGGGTGGTGTATAATTCATTCCTAAAGTTTGATGATTTTGTATTTTTTTATGGGGAATAATGATTTTACCAGGTGTCATTTATTGCACGTATATACAATTTATGCACTCATTAAAACATTATTTATATGTTATTTCTATATATGTGATTTAATGTTGGGGGTTATTCCCACAAATCCATTTTCCTATGTACGATGTTATTTCATAATTTCATTTTAATGTTTTGACAAGTTTGAGAAACTATTCGACTGCACCACGTCTTGACCACTCTAAGGGAAATATTTTATATTTTAATGGTCTTGATTTAAATAGTGAATTTCATAATGTAATGTATCATGTATGTATACCACTTGACACACCTAAGGAAAGTGAATCAAATAGATAATTAAATGTGAATGATTAATTGGATGCATATCTGTATCTCCCTTTACCACATTAATTTATGGTATTGTAATGATCATTGAATATGGAATGTTCCATATATTGATTAAATTGTTGTATGCCACTTGTCCTTATCACACTAATAAAAGAAAAAGCTAGAACTAAATGACTTAATAATAGGTTTCATGCTTCCATACCATATCACAATATTGAAAGTCATGCCTTGAACTAAAGGAGATATTACATGATATTATAATAAAATATAAATGTCCTGAATCGAGTCCACATTGGATTTTGATCGGGGAATTCCAGTATCACTAAGGAACCCCAATCCGATTCAAGGATACAACGTTCACAGTTTTAAATCCTCCATGATATAAATCATTGTCTATTATTGGATGGATGGTATGAAAATATAGGATCATTTCATTATCATTATATGATTCCTTGGATACACTCCACAGATCTACCATTGACAATTATGTTCCATGGAAAAAACCCATCGGGTCCAATCTCGGCATAGCCTTATTATACAATTTTTGATCACATTGGTCTTGGTAGGTGCCTCATTGTGGTTTTCCATGGACCGTGCACCTTGGATTACACTCTTACCCATTGCAGGTTAATAGTTAGTACTGTGTTGGTGACCCTTGATGTCTACGTCACCTTCGTTGTTACATTGGTACTTCACTATTAAATGTCATTGATCATAGTTGTCTTGTTACATGATGGAACCTTAACTTTTTATACTATAATGAGGATATGTACGTTTGGAATACCCCTCATGAGGCTTATCAATAAAAAATAGATTATTAATTAATTAAATGAATTATTTACATGGTGAGACACCAACTGAGGGCTAAAGCAGGTACACTGTTATTTTGTTACATTGTACATATTAACATTATATATACATTATTGGACACTATTAAATTTTCATTACATATGCAGTATGATATTGAAATTGTTGGTGGTGTCCCAGAATGATTTTTCTCACACCCTCCCTTGGCATTGTTAAGTAGCTGAAGTAGAATACAAGGTTTTATGTGGTGACAATCTGAAGCATATGACATCAAATAGTTTATTGCTTTCTATTTAGTCCGGTTCATGAACGAATATGATCAAGATGGAGCTCTAGATGATTTCGATATTCTTTGATTTATCTTATTGTTATGTGGAACATGATTTTCCTAATATCATGTATCTATGTTTTCAATTTTTCTAGTCAAAATACATATCACCAGTTGTTGTATTTTATTCAAGTTATTTTTTTTATTATCTCTATATTCCTATTGTGCCTTATATTTAAATATATTTCGTATACTATTTACCTATGTTCATATTATTATTTTTCTATACACTTTGGTAATGATCTAATTGTCTCCCAATAGACACACCCTTGGCCCTCACTACTAGTCGGCAGCCTCTAGCATTCGGGGAGATGTGTTAGAGGCCATGTGGCCCAGAAGTATGATGGTATACATTCAGTTGCATCCCAATATGCGAAGTCAAACTTACATTGATAAAAATGACATTGATAAATAAATTTTTTTAATGTAATTTTTTTTAAATAATATAATTTGTTTATTTTTAATAAAAAATTATTTTCAACAGAAAAGAGATATTAAAACATGTTTCTATAAAACAATCTGAGATCTACAGTTAATTACAATGTAAAAATGAAGGGAAATTATTAATTCTAATTAAATTATTAGTGTATCAGAGAATGAATTATTTTTTAAGATATTTATCTTAATATTACATCATTGTAAGCATAATTATAAAAAAACTAGATAAATGAAATGATTATAACATAAAACCCTTACAACGTTAGGTATATTGAATCTTAATAACCATGAATGAAATAAATTTAATGAAATATTTAATATCAAGAACATAAATAAATTCATGATATAAAATATCAAATAGGATTTATATTCACCTCTTAAAAGATGATATGTGCATAACATACAATATATTTCAAATAATGATGAATCAGACAATGATCTCTTATTACTTTTGTAAACATTGAACCATAAAAATAAATGATAGAGATATCTTAAAATTGAAATTTAAATCATCATAAATCATTTAATAATAATAAAATACATTCATGGATTGTATATACAAAACCTAAATGAAACACATGGTGAATATCACATGTGTTTCACAGAAAATAAATGTGATATGAAAATAACATACCATATGTTTGGACATACATTGTACACATTAAAAAATATTGTAAAATAAATATCCATTTACTGTTATTCTATTAAATAAAAATAAGTATATATTTAATACCATATATTGTATTCTTATGATATTTTATTACCTATTTATCAATTAGTTCACATTAATGTCATGTTTTGGGCAATAACAGCTTTGTTTTTCCTCAATGTTTTGATAATTTATATTTTTTCATATTAATATGTCCCAAGTTAAATATTTTATTTTATTTACCCATTATATAAATTCAATTAAGATTCAAAAAAAATGTTTATAGAAATATTTAAATTCCAGAGAGAAAAAATGAATTACACAATTAATAGAGATGGAATGTCGTACGTAAACAAGAAAGATGTTTTAATTTTTTAAATTGATTGACATAAAAAGGTAAAAATTATATAACAATTTCAAAATAATATTTATTTAAAAAATATCAGATTTTTTGTTTATACTTATTCTTATATCATTTCATGTATACTAAGAACGACTCACATTGCTTAGTGAGGTGGTAGTACGCCAAACACATGAGTGACATTATCGTGTTCCCAGATAATAAAAAGAATGAACATATGTTTCATATAATAATTAAAAGAGTATTATATTATCATAAATATCATTTATAAGTATTTAATGAATAATTATATCCATCCATGATATGTATGAATTTAAAAAATGAAATGCATTGGTCTGCTAGGTCGCAGTACACTGCACATAAGAATGATGACTTCATAAACAATTTGAGGGATGAGGAGATATATTTAGCTTATTAAATTAATATAATGAAATATTAATATATGAAATACACTTATATTAAAATTACATAATCCTATAAAAAATGGGAGTACATGGACTAAGAAATTAAACAAAATACTAGATTATGGATGTAACCTCTTCTACTGACTACTTCATTTTGTTTAAAACAAAATACTTCATAGGATCTATTTCTAACAATAAATGGTATTATAGTATGACATGAAAAATTAATTAAGATATTTTTGTAAATATTTTTTGAATAAATTGGTTTTTATGTGTGAAGGGGGGAGGAGAATGTGGTATTTTATAGGTGAGGATAGTGGAAAACTTGTAATTATTTAAATGAAAAGGTTGTACATATGTTTTTATAATGAAAAATGATCTGAAGTACGACATAATAAAAACATATATTCAATAAGATATAAATATATATATCCAATTGGTTTGGGATAAGTTTTATGGTCACATTACCTTGAGTGATTTCGTTTAACCCCTGGTAAACCAATTTCCACATTAACTGGAAATATTAATTACTACTATTATTACAATAAATTATGTTAAAAACTATTATATTAACATATTCAATAATATTAATTACAATAATTCCAAATAATGGATCCATTTTTACAAATTCAACTCATAGATGCTTAAAATTTAAATTTTATATTAATCTAGTAGAGGTGATGAGTAAGCGGTTTTAATAAGGGAAAATGTTCTAAAGATTAAAATGATTTTATATCACTGTCAAATTTGTAATTAATTACATGTAAATATATTTAATTTATATATATCTATATCGAAAAAGTTTTAATTTTCAATATATTTTAAACAAATTGTTTTAAAATTATTTAAATGCAATCAAACTTCCAAACAAAAACAAGTATATTTTATTATTAATTAGAAAAATAATATTTCACTTTATTTAAAAAAATAATTCAAAAATAATTTAGAGAAGATGAATAAAAATTAATATCATTTAAAAATATATATATTTCCAGCAGTTGAAAAAAATATTTATATTTTGTTCTAATAATACAAAAAAACTACTCTTTTGAAAAATATAGTTTTTATGAATAATATTGAATTTATTCCTATTTATTGTAAATAAAAAAAATAATATGAATGATAGAAAATAGAAATAATATTTAAAATTTTAAATTCAACAAAATCATTTAAAAAGGTGAATTGTTATAATTTATTAAGTTACAACACATTTTTCTGCAAAAAAAATAGTTTTCCAGAAAATGTTTCCTGAAATTTTTAAATAGTTTTTTATTTTCATATATAAATAATTGGTCACTGAGAAAATAAATTTATATATAGTTATAAAAAATATTTTTTATTAATATATTCAATCCTTTTTTACAATCCATTAAAATAGATATGTGGTTACTATCAAATAAAATAATAATTTTATATTTTTTCAAATTTGTTCTAAACAATGTATTTAAAGTAATACATGATAAAATATGATGTTTATTGTATTGAAAAATATTTAAAGGATACATTTGTTTAAAAAATGGACTTATTTTAGGGCATTACAATCTACCCCCAAAAATTTTATGATCCCTTGAAATTCATCATTTTGGTACCCACAGATGCTGATATTTTCCTCTTGATTACATCAACAGTTTCCCACCCAACATTATCAACTTGGTGGTTTCACCAAAATATATTGACAACGTGAGTGGTCTTGTTTTAGATAATGTTTCCTATATGATCCAGAATCTATATTGATTATTCTTTATAATGACTATCATGATCCATTGATATTACCATTGAGTTAAATACTTGTAATGTATATGTTATGTACATCCTTCTAAGTGAAACATTTAACACATTGTGAATCTATGGGAGGTTTTGTATATTTTCCAAGTTCTAAGATACCATCCTAGTGTGACCATGATATTCAATGTGAATGATATACAAATTTATTAAATTTACATAGGATAGTAAGAATAATTTATTACATTTGATGAGCTTTAATAAATTTCATCTTCATCTATTACCCCATGAGGGGAAGATTCTTTTTTTTAATCTAGAATCACTATTAGATAAAAAGATATATAATAAAATGTTAATTTAAATTTCATTATCAAGAAATATTAATTACTGAATAGTTATCACTAGTTATCCAGTATGGATAAATCATTATATATTGATGTAATAAATTAATCACTTAAACCATAGGTAATGATAATATAAACAAATTTCATTAATAATATCCCTATTAAAATAATAAAATATTGAAAACAGAAAAATTATAAATAATTTTACTAAATTTCCAAAATTAGCATACCATTGTAATACTAATCAATATAGATTAGATCTTAATTGTAACATTCCAATCATTTGTATACCTAAATTTTATAATATCATAAAACATGATAATAAATGAGATCTCTATAAAACCATATAAAAAATGAATTATTCCTTATTCATTAAATAAATAAAAAAGTAATTGATATATTTTTTAAATGTAAAAATCCATAAATCTCTATCATTGATAGAATAAACTTCATTGTGTAAAAATAATTAATCAGTTCCAAGGTAATAAGTAATATCCAATTTAAATTGCCTATTTCAATCATATCTTTACACTAATATCATTATCTCAACATCTGGAACACATGAAGTGTTTTCATTTAATTAATTAGGTTTTTTCTATGAAATATAACCATTCAACTAAATAACATTTATAGGACATCGTCACCATTCAAATAATTCTTTCAAATCATTCAGATGAATATATACAAAATTTGTAATATATATTTCATAATATTGGAATTCTAATGTATATACACATCAATAATTAAACATAATTCTTAAACCATTGACTAGTATTAGTCTAATAGACCTTAATATGACCTTATGTTCATAAAATATATTTACTCATTTCGTTATCAAAAACTCCTTTTCTTATACCACCTTGGAGATCTTCTTTTTGACCATTCAACTTAGGAAATATTTTTATATTATTATTATACATTCCATATCTATAACATTCATCCAATGATGATTACATAGGGAATCAATTTTTATCATCAATTTTATTAATTTATCTTTTTGTTATTCCTTATAAATTTATACTTTTTCTACATATTCTCCATATAGAAAAATTCTTCTCAAACCATTGAAAATTTCAAGGAGTTCTCTCTACAGCGTTGATGAAATATAGGAAACTAAATATTCTTTCCCCTATGGTATCTTCCAGGCTAATAGAAATCAACCTCTATCATTCTATTCATTTTTCTATCTATGTATTTTCTATGTTGAAATTTATAAATCATATATGATTATAAGTGACTAATAATAATCCCACTACATATCACCCATGTCATAACCTCATTTGTTTGATCAACACATTATCTCCTTCAATCAATGTTGGTCAATTTCATTCTGGTTTACCCCATTATCTATAACAAAATAGAATACTATGAGTCACTATATACATATTACAAAACAATATTAACAGAAAAAATAACTTATAGGATTTGTAAATCGTGACACCCTTACTTCAAACTGTAACATTATAGTTATAACCTGGGTCATTCAGGGTAATTTATTAAGGCCTTCATATTGGTTAATAAAGACTATGTGAATTTCCCAAGCATATCCCATATGAGTGTCAAACTAGGTTTTAAGAAAGGCATACTGTCATGAACCATGTGACAATATTTTCCATCTCAATTCACCCTTTTTAGTGTTACTACCGCTTTGGTAACACAATGACCCAACCCCAACCAACTATAGTATCTAGATATGGATGTTATTCCACGTAAAAATCTCACTCAATCATCTAAAAAATCCAGGACATTTTTTATTACATTCACTAATTACTGGACATTTTATTAGACATATCCCCAAACATATACATATAAATATATATAGAAATCTAACAAATGTTTTGTAATCCTTGTTTCAAAAATATAACTAAACCATACTCTAATAAAAACAATAATAACACTAAACTTCACTAACATTAATATTATAACTTAATATGTGGTAATTCATTACATAATATAATGATGGATCCAATAATAGTTTAGCTATAGTTTTTTTAAATACAAGGACACATAATTTATAAGGCCCCAGCCTTAAACCTTACTTAATATTGAATTAAAAGAATAATTCACGTTGAGGATCTTTTCAGGTTTAGAGTTTTAGAGAATTAGAACATAACTATTACATCTTAAAAGATTACAAAGTAGACACTTCTACTAAGTCTCCATAAAATAAAAACTCTTAAAAAGAAAGATGTCTAGATTCCATGTTTTAGATATCATGAAATTCCCTTGATCCCATCCTTGACCTTATTCCACTTTAAGTCCTGTGAAAAACATTTCGAAAAACATGGGGTGAGCATAAAAAGCTCAGTAAGGGATACACAAAGAATGAAAACTGTTAGTTTTTCAAAATCAAGTAAACCATGTATACTCTATTTAAGTAATACCTTCACCTTCATGAAGTTGTAAAACTCTTCACTGAATAAAGTATCATTACTTACCTATTTGTAACCAAAGTATACCAATAAAACCCATATAAAGAACACATAACATATATAAAGGTAACTTGGGACATAAACATACTTAAGTGGAATAACCATACGGTCGACTTCCACACTTATCACTTAATGGAATAGCCATACGACCAATTTCCATACATACTTAATGGAATAGCCATACGGCAGACTTCCATACCCAATGCATTGGAGGTTATAACGTAACCACCCGTCCTGGTATTCACTGCACCACCCGTCATATGGTTTATAACGTAACCACCCGTTAAAATTTCCAAGTACCAATATAAAATCATAAAACATAAAACCAATATAAAGGAATGATAACATTTCCACAATTCAATCACAATATATCATAAATATATTGACATAATAGAATCATTTATCAAAACCATTTTCAATACCAAAATACTTAAAAGAGTATATGGTATTTATTTTATTTTAAAAACATTACGGCTTGTTGAGGAAGCCAAAGTTTAAATAATACTCGCGGCGGCGGAAAAAGGTCGTTGTCACCGTGTACGTTAAAAAAACATTCCTTTTGTCATTTAGTAAAAAGCTTCGTTAAAAAAGATTCCTTTTTTATAAAAGTAAAAGTCAAAGGAGTTTATACACCGTATAAAAGAAAGTTGTGTATAAAACAAATTATGCCTCAATGAAAGGAGATTGAGACGAAGTCCCTTACCTCGGGTCCGACTTGACTCGATCGTTCTTTAACGTCCTGAATAATAAACTTGAGTTAATTTATACTTGATTAAGAACCTTTTTAAAGTTCATTATTCCTTTTATTTCACTTATTGCCATGTTATAAACATTATGTAACCATTTAAGTTAATAATGTTTGTTTTGTCAATATTTGGTTCTTAAGTCGAAAGTTGACTTCTTACAATTACATGTTGTTCATGTGGTCAAATGTTATTTATATCCAGAATGAAATTCCCGATTTGGATATAATATGTATCATATATATCCAGAATATACATGTATTTATAATATTACATAATCATTTAGAGGTAAGAAATGAAATGCACCGTTCATGGAGACTGTAAGCCGTACGTACGCATGAACGCTACTTTCATTTCTTTGTCATATTAATGGAATTAAAACTAAATGAGAGGTATGTATATTTTAATTCCAGAATTATATTCATCATTTTGATATATCATTAATTATATGTATACATTATATACATGTAATTTTAACAGTACATTGCATTTGGGGATAAGAAATGAAATGCACCGTTCATGGAGACGGTAAGCCGTACGTACGCATGAACGCTACTTTCATTTCTATCTCATACTTTAATGGAAAGAAATAATAATGATATAGAGGTATATTATAATTCCATTATAACCTCATATATAATAACTTTAAATCCATCCTTTACACGTCCCACATATGGAATTAACGAATCACATCACTTTGAGGGGGCGGTAGTCCACACTTCCTTAAATGAAGATATCGTGTTTACCCATAATGGAAACCATAATGGTATGCCAAAAATGAAAAAAACAGAAGATTAAGGAAAACATAAACATATCATGTATCATATATAAAAATAGTGACATCATAATGGCCACCTTTTAAGGTGTTAAATGAGTATTGAACAATCATCGTTTCGGGAGGCAGAATTTCACCATCCACGGAAACCGTATGTTCTTTAACCATTTTCTGTAGTTGTGTGAGAGTGTATCTCAAATAAATATTATAACAACATCCTAGTATATTGAAGATACTGGTTTTGTTACACAAGAAGTAAATAAAAAGAGTTTAGGGGGTTGGAGAAGCAAAATAAAACAAATGAACATGAGAGAATGAATTACCTTTAAAAGTGTAACTCCTTTTGATTTGAGCCTAAATGCTTCCTTTGGAAGGAATATGCCCAAAGGGGATCCTCTAGGATGAGGAGAGGGATGTGGAGAGAGTAATTGGGCAGGGTTTGGCCGAGCGAAAGGCTTGAGAAGTGTGTGAAATGGGGTAGAGGTGGGGGCCTTTTATAAGAGGAGAGGAAGGGCACTTTTGGAAAGTAAAGAAATATTACTTTATTTGAAATTGTTTTTCTATTTTAAAAGGTCCCACATTGATATAATTCGTGGATAAGGTGATAAGGGTTCGAAATACACTCATCCAATTGGTTTTGGCCATGTGTAGGTTTTATATTTTTCATTATCATTCCATTTTATTTAAATCGTCAAATAATGATGTCATCGCTGCATCATTATTATGTCATTTATAATTTAATTTATTTAATGTCTAAAAATTATAAAAATAAATACTATGATGTAGTAAATCTTTTTATCTTTCCAATTACTATTTATAATCAAAATTTGGACTTGTATAACCCCACTCAAAAATTATTTTAGTAAAACAATTTATGTTAGTGTCATTTTCACTTTAACATTAAATAAAAATATATTAATGTCATTTTCCGACTAAAGTGGCTCCATGGGGTCCCCAAGTTGGCCCATGGCTTGTCTTGGTCGGCCATGACTCACCCAATAGGTGTAGGACAAGTTTCATGGTGTTTTCACATTTTTATAATATCATTTTTACATTAAATTACACTAATTACCTCTAATCGCGATTAAGAACTTAATAAGTTACTATTCACCAAAAAATTATTATAATCTCATTGAACCACATTTTACTTCTTAATGACAACCATGTATGTTGTATTTTCAAAATTCAATACACATTAGTGGTAAACTTTCATTTAACTGAAAAATCAGTTTTCTTGATTACCACTTAGTGGTTTCACTATTCATCAAAAATTGATGTTTTTCAGAAAATTACCAAAAATTCACCCTAAGCTATATTTGATATTCTGAATTAAAAAATGAAGTCCATTATACAAAATTCAAAACAAATAAGTCAAATTAATTAATTTAATAATAAATTCCCACTATCATGACAAATAGCGTGTTTTTGTGAAACAATAAGTATCAAAAGATTGACACCAGTTTAAGTCCAATTTCAAAGTGAAATTGATTCCAATGACCACCATTGGATTAACTGGTAAAAATATTTTCTAATTTCACTTTAAAACCAATTAAAATAATAATATAATCGTATAAATAATTTAGATTAAAAAGAGGTTTTGAATTAAAATACAACATTTTACACTATTCATAAAAAAATGTACTTTATCAGAAAGGTACCACAAAATTACACAAAGTAAATTTTGATGTCCCGATTATAAAGAAGAGTTATATTTGGTCCAAAATAAAGTATAAGAGTGATCAAAACTATATTTAATGACGGTTCACCATTAAAAGGTGATAAGTGAACCTTTAGTGAAAATTAGAGTATATATGCCCTAAAATTGAACTCTTTCCATAATTTAAGCCTTTATCTTTTATTGGGTAAATGTATAAACATTTAAAAACATATATAATCATATTTTAGTTATTTCTATCCATTCCCGCCAGTACAACGGCTACTTGTTAACTAACATTTAAAATAATATTATTTTATTACTAGTGTGCTACGTAAGTTTCAAAGAAACTCATCGTTGCGTATCGGGTACGCTATCGAACATAGCAACCCCTTTAAAATAAAAATAATATTTAATTCGTAAATATTAATAAATATGAAAATTCTTTATTCTTTAATTACCTGGGATGTTACATCCTTCCCCCCTTTTGGTAATTGCGTCCTCACAATTTTATTCACTTATCCAAATAACTGGGGGTATTTATCCCTCATAGCATTTTCAGATTCCCACGTTGCCTCTTCAATCACATGGTTTTTCCACAAAACCTTTACCTGATGAATCACCTTATTCCGTAACACTTGCTCCCTGTGGTCAAGAATCTGGACCAGTTGTTCCTCATAAGATAGGTTCATTTCCAGCGAAACTACCTCTGGACTCAAAACATGAGATGGATCTGGAATATACTTTCTCAACATCGAAACGTGAAAAACATTGTGTACCTGAGATCAACTCGGAGGTAAAGCCACTCGGTATGCAACTGATCCAACTCTCTCCAGAATTTCATATGATCCAATGAACCTTGGACTCAACATTCCTTTCATACCAAATCTCATCACACTTGTCCAAGGAGAAACCTTGAGAAAAACTTGATCACCTACCTCGAAAGATAGATCCTTACTCCGGTTATCCGCATAACTCTTCTGCCTGCTCTGAGCTGTTCTCATGTGTTTTCTGAATCAACTGAACTTTTTCTGCCATCTCTTCTACCAATTCTGGTCCCATCAGCTTCCTTTCACCCACTTCATTCCAAAATGCTTGAGTTCGACACCGCTTCCCATATAATGCCTAAAATGGTTCCATCTGTATACTGGAATGAAAGCTGTTATTATAAGAAAATTCAACCAAAGAAAGATGTTGGTCCCAACTTCCCTGATAATCCATATAACAAGCTTGTAGAATATCCTCCAATGTCTGGATTGTTCGTTCTGACTGCCCATCTGATTTGAGGATAAAAAGCTCTACTAAAATTTTAATTCAGTACCCAATGACTTCTGAAGGCCTTTCCAAAAGTTAGAAGTAAACCTGGGTTCATGATCCGATACAATGGAGAGAGGAACTCCATGTAACCTGACTATCTCTTTAAGATACAGATGGGAAAGTTGATCAAGAGAGAAAGTATCTCGTATAGAATGGAAATGAGCAGATTTGGTCAAGCGATCAACAATAACCCAGATTGCATTATTACATCGAGATGTGCTCGGTAATCCCACAACAAAGTCCATGGATATATTTTCCCATTTCCACTCTGGCACTGGTAAAGGCTGAAGCATCCCTTTCGGTAACTGCCACTCTGCTTTAACCTGTTGACATGTCAAACACTTCACAGTAAAATCAGCAATATCTCTTTTCATTCCATCCCACCAGTAATACTCCCACAGATCTCTATACATCTTAGTACTGCCAGGATGAACTGAAAACGGGGAACTATGAGCCTTACATAACAACTCATTCTTCAACTGTGAATCACAAGGGACACATAACCTCTTCCCAAACAAACACAAACTTATTCAAGAACTCATGGAAAATTTTATTCATAAGGTCCATGAATACAACAGGTGCATTGGTTAACCCAAAGGGCATAACAAAAAATTCATAATGGCCATATCTAGTATGAAACATAGTCTTCGGAACGTCTGCTTCTTTTACTTCCAACTGATGGTACCCCTACCTCAAGACAATCTTCGAAAAATATTGAGCTCCCTGGAGCTGATACCACCTCATTCGATGGCCCAACATCTTCTGAAGTTGTTGCAAAGGATTTCACCACCCCTTTCTGCTTGTAGTCTGACTGCATTCCCCCAGTTGAGTTCTTCGTTAGACACTCGTTTGCATAATGACCTATTTCATTACACTTAAAACATCTTATCGTTGGCTTTTCATTTCATGCTTGATCATCTTCCTTACAGTTACGAGCAATATGACCAGACTTACCACACCGAAAGAACTTTCCAGACTTGGATAAACATTCTCCAGGATGCATTTTACCACACTTCTCACAGGATGGATATTTGGTTTTCTTACCTCCTTGCTGCTTTGATGAATTCTTCCCCTTTGCCTGCCAACTAGACCTCTTATTTTGTTGTTTGTCATAGAACACTTGATCATCGACAAACTCCATTTCCACCTTCTCCGCACATCGAACAACTTTTTCATAACTTTTGAACTCATGAGAAGCTAAATACCTTCAATACTTTGGCTTTAACCCTGAGTAAAAATGGTTTATTTTACTATCAAGATCTCGTATGATTTTTGGAGCATACCTTGCCAATCGAGTGAACTTTTCTTCATAAGTATCCACTGAATCATCCTCCTGCCTCAATTCTAGGAACTGTTTTTCCATCCTAAGACGAACCACCTTAGGAAAATATTTCTCAAGAAACATACCTTTGAATTTGTCCCAGTGAAGATCCTCAATCTCATCACTATCCCTTATATTTTTCACCATCGACCACCACTGATCAGCTTCTCCTTCAAAACGGTAAACAGCAAGACTAACCTTTTGATGTTCTGAACACCCCATGACATCAAAAATCTTCTCCAGTGCTTTAATCCACCCTTCAGCTTGCACAGGGTCAGATGATCCTCTGAATGATGGGGGATGTTGCCTCATGAAATGTTCCACCACTGACATGTTCCTCTGCGGTTGATCTGGCTGATCTCGTGCATGGATACCACCACCATTTATAGCCTGAGTCAACTGTGCCATCACTGCAACAAACTATTCAGTTCCGATTCCGACCATCTCAGGTTGCTTATTTGGAAGGTTATCTTCCTCCTGATGTCGTCCCAACATAGCTGCTTTGTTTCCTCTGCGGAAAACCATTCTGAACACCGAAATATCTTAGGCGAAGCAACATAGTAATCCGTAAATGCTACATCATTTCAATCATATTATAATTTAACACTTTTCTAACTACTAAAGTTGTCTAAACCATCCTCTGATACCAACTATAAGGCCCCAGCCTTAAACCTTACTTAATATTGAATTAAAAGAATAATTCATGTTGAGGATCTTCTCAGGTTTAGAGTTTTAGAGAATTAGAACATAACTATTACATCTTAAAATATTACAAAGTAGACACTTCTACTAAGTCTCCATAAAATAAAAACTCTTAAAAAGAAAGATGTCTAGATTCCATGTTTTAGATAGCATGAAATTCCCTTGATCCCATCCTTGACCTTATTCCACTTTAAGTCCTGTGAAAAACATTTCGACAAACTTGGGGTGAGCATAAAAAGCTCAGTAAGGGAAACACAAAGAATGAAAACTGTTAGTTTTTCAAAATCAAGTAAACCATGTATACTCTATCTAAGTAATACCTTCACCTTCATGAAGTTATAAAACTCTTCACTGAATAAAGTATTATTACTTACCTTTTTGTAACCAAAGTATAACTATAAAACCCATATAAATAACACATAACATATATAAAGGTAACTTGGGACATAAACATACTTAAGTGGAATAACCATACGGTCGACTTCCACACTTATGAAAACTGTTAGTTTTTTCAAAATCAAGTAAACCATGTATACTCTATCCAAGTAATACCTTCACCTTCATGAAGTAGTAAAAAAAATCTTCACTGAATAAAGTATCATTACTTAACGTTTTGTAACCAAAGGATTACCATAAAACCCATATAAAGAACACATAACATATATAAAGGTAACTTGAGACATAAACATACTTAAGTGGAATAACCATACGGTCGACTTCCACACATATCACTTAATGGAATAGCCATACGGCCAATTTCCATACATACTTAATGGAATAGCCATACGGACGACTTCCATACCCAATGCAATGGAGGTTATAACGTAACCACCCGTCCTGGTATTCACGGCACCACCCGTCATATGGTTTATAACGTAACCACCCATTAAAATGTCCAAGTACCAATATAAAATCATAAAACATAAAACCAATATAAAGGAATGATAACATTTCCACAATTCAATCAAAATATATCATAAATATATTGACATAATAGAATCATTTATCAAAACAATTTTCAATACCAAAATACATAAAAGAGTATATGGTATTTATTTTATTTTAAAAACATTACGGCTTGTTGAGGAAGCCAAAGATTAAATAATACTCGCGGCGGCGGAAAAAGGTCGTTGTCACCGCGTACGTTAAAAAAAACATTCCTTTTTGTCGTTTAGTAAAAAGCTTCGTAGAAAAAGATTACTTTTGTATAAAAGTAAAATTCAAAGGAGTTTATACACCGTATAAAAGAAAGTTGTGTATAAAACGAAATATGCCTCAATGAAAGGAGATTGAGACGAAGTCCCTTACCTCGGGTCCGACTTGACTCGATCATTCTTTAACGTCCTGAATAATAAACTTGAGTTAATTTATACTTGATTAAGAACCTTTTTAAAGTTCATTATTCCTTTTATATCACTTATTTCCATGTTATAAACATTATGTAACCATTTAAGTTAATAATTTTTGTTTTGTCAATATTTGGTTCTTAAGTCGAAAGTTGGCTTCTTACAATTACATGTTGTTCATGTGGTCAAATGTTCTTTATATCCAGAATGAAATTCCCGATTTGGATATAATATGTATCATATATATCCAGCATATAAATGTATTTATAATATTACATAATCATTTAGAGGTAAGAAATGAAATGCACGGTTCATGGAGACGGTAAGCCGTACGTACGCATGAACGCTACTTTCATTTCTTTGTCATATTGATGGAATTAAAACTAAATGAGAGGTATGTATATTTTAATTCTAGAATTATATTCATCATTTAGATATATCATTAATTATATATATACATTATATTCATGTAATTTTAATAGTACATTACATTTGGGGATAAGAAATGAAATGCACCGTTCATGGAGACGGTAAGCCTTACGTACGCATGAACGCAACTTTCATTTCTATCTCATACTTTAATGGAAAGAAATAATAATGATATAGAGGTATATTATAATTCTAGTATAACATCATATATAATAACTTTAAATCCATACTTTACACGTCCCACATATGGCATTAACGAATCACATCACTTTGAGTGGGCGGTAGTCCGCACTTCCTTAAATGAAGATATCGTGTTTACCCATAATGGAAACCATAAAGGTATGCCAAAAATGAAAAAAACAGAAGCTTAAGAAAAAAATAAACATATCATATATCATATATAAAAATAGTGACATCATAATGGCCACCTTTTAAGGTGTTAAATGAGTATTGAACAATCATCGTTTCGGGAGGCAGAATTTCGCCATCCACGGAAACCGTATGTTCTTTAACCATTTGATGTATTTGTGTGAGAGTGTAGCTCAAATAAATATTATAACAACATCCTAGTATATTTAATATACTGGTTTTGTTACAAAAGAAGTAAATAAAAAGAGTTTAGTGGGTTGGAGAAGCAAAATAAAACAAATGAACATGAGAGAATGAATTACCTTTAAAAGTGTAACTCCTTTTGATTTGAGCCTAAAGGCTTTCTTTGGAAGGATTCAGCCCAAAGGGGATCCTCTAGGATGAGTAGAGGGATGTGTAGAGAGTAATTGGGCCGGGTTTGGCCGAGCCAAAGGCTTGAGAAGTGTGTGAAATGGGGTAGAGGTGGGGGCCTTTTATAAGAGGAGAGGAGGGGCACTTTTGGAATGTAAAGAAATATTACTTTATTTGAAAATGTGTTTCGGTTTTAAAAGGTCCCACATTGATATAATTCGTGGATAAGGTGATAAGGGTTCTAAATCCACTCATCAAATTGGTTTTGGCCATGTGTAGGTTTTATATTTTTCATTATCTTTCCATTTTATTTAAATCGTCAAATAATGAAGTCATCGCTGCATCATTATTATGTCATATATAATTTAATTTATTTAATGTCTAAAAATTATAAAAAAATACTATGATGTAGGATATATTTTTAGCTTTCCAATGACTATTTATAATCAAAAATTTTACTTGTATGACCCCACTCAAAAATTATTTTAGTAAAAAAAGTTATGTTAGTGTCATTTTCACTTTAACATTAAATAAAAATATATTAATGTCATTTTCCAACTAAAGTGGCTCCATGGGTTCCCCATGATGGACCATGGCTTGTCTTGGTCGGCCATGACTCACCCAATAGGTGTAGGACAAGTCTCATGGTGTTTTCACATTTTTATAATATCATTTTTACATTAAATTACACTAATTACCTCTAATCGCGATTAAGAACTTAATAAGTTACTATTCACCAAAAAATTATTATAATCTCATTGAACCACATTTTACTTCTTAATGACAACCATGTATGTTGTATTTTCAAAATTCAATACACATTAGTGGTAAACTTTCATTTAACTGAAAAATCAGTTTGCTTGATTACCACTTAGTGGTTTCACTATTCATCAAAAATTGATGTTTTTCAGAAAATTACCAAAAATTCACCCTAAGCTATATTTGATATTCTGAATTAAAAAATGAAGTCCATTTTACAAAATTCAAAACAAATAAGTCAAATTAATTAATTTAATAATAAATTCCCACTATCATGACAAATAGCGTGTTTTTGTGAAACAATAAGTATCAAAATATTGACACCAGTTTAAGTCCAATTTCAAAGTGAAATTTATTCCAATGACCACCATTGGATTAACTGGTAAAAATATTTTCTAATTTCACTTTAAAACCAATTAAAATAATAATCTAATCATATAAATAATTTAGATTAAAAAGTGGTGTTGAATTAAAATACAACATTTTACAGTATTCATAAAAAATGAACTTTATCAGAAAGGTACCAAAAATTTACACAAAGTAAATTTTGATGTCCCGATTCTAAAGAAGAGTTATATTTGGTCCAAAATAAAGTATAAGAGTGATCAAAACTATATTTAATGACGGTTCACCATTAAATGGTGATAAGTGAACCTTTAGTGAAAATTAGAGTATATATGCCCTAAAATTGAACTCTTTCCGTATTTTAAGCCTTTATCTTTTATTGGGTAAATGTATAAAAATTTAAAAACATATCTAATCATATTTTAGTTATTTCTATCCATTCCCACCAGTACAACGGCTACTTGTTAACTAACATTTAAAATAATATTATTTTATTACTAGTGTGCTACGTAAGTTTCAATGAAACGCATCGTTGCGTATCAGGTACGCTATCGAACATAGCAACCCCTTTAAAATAAAATTAATATTTAATTCGTAAATATTAATAAATATGAAAATTCTTTATTCTTTATTTACCTGGGATGTTACATAATTACCCCATACACAAGTGAGCTACATAATAACCCACTATGTTCATCATAAATATAACCCTTTTAGGATATATCAGGCCATGTAACTTTCAATATTGCATAGGGAATGGAATCATATGAAATGGATAAATTAGAATCTCAGTTATGGTAATCATGTGTGATATCTATATATCTTTAGTATAATGGTATTTTAAATTGAGAATAACAATTTAAATGCACACAATATATATCATGGATTAAAAATAAGGGTCATAGAAAAAATCATGGAAGTTTATAAGACATGTTTAATATTTGAATTAATGAACACATACCACGATAAAATAGAATTTTAATAATGAATTCCTTTTTATAATGCAGATAAGCCTTTATCATTTTGAAAAGGTATAATTTGAAACATGTTCACTCAATATTTTAGGTACATGAAAAAAAACTTCTTTAATAATATTATAGACACACAATTTAGACCATTCACAACCTTATAGACATGAAAACATGGCCCATGCATAGCACTGTGAACATATAAATAGGCTCACACCTAACAATATGAACATTTAATCAGGTCCAAACATTATATTTAAAACAGGTAATTAGGTTTATACATAAAATATTCACTCATGAGTTTTCCATCATTTCATAATTCATTCGATTGAGATATAGGTCTAACACAGCACATAATCCATATATCTTTGTGTCACAAGATAATAAAAAATCATTATAACATAACCCATTTAAAAGGGAAAAAATAAATAAACATTTATTTATAGTAAAACCTATATAATAATCGAGTTTTATAAACATCATCTTATCATAATCATAAAAAATATAGAAAATAAATATTGATTCCTTGGATCATATTCTATGTAATGATTTTGTAACATAAAAGGATATCATCTTAGATAGAAAATTATTTTTAATGAAAAATCATATGGGACTATTTTTGAGGAAAATATATGTACCACTATAAAAATACCATTAAAAATAATTAAACACCTTCAATATCCTTTTTAAATAACCTGTTAAACTTATAATAGAAGCTTTAAAATTCATTTAAAATATATATTATGTAATATATCATATCATCTCTAAAAAATTATATATAAAACACTATGAATTCTAAAAATTAATTTCATTGCAAATAATCAGTGAATAAAATAATGGAATATTAAAAATAATTAATTCTACATAATAGATGAAAAAAAATTTCAGGTCATTCACAATAAAATGGAATTACATTCAAATTTTTGTAAAGGAAAAACAGGATTTTTTTGAAAAAATACAAAATTATTTTTTCTGAAATTTTTTTAATAAACATGTTTGTGGCGATAGATTATTAGTGTTAAAAATAGTTCTTATGAAAAATTATATATTTGTAAATGAATAATGTTTTCATCATGTATGTGGGTATAGATTACTATACAATTCAGTTTTATATTATGTGTACCATTCAGGGATATATAATTTTGGGTAGTCAGGAGAGATTTGTGATTATAAATGGAGATTATTTTTATTATTTTTATCTAGAAATATAATTTGAATACTGGATGTGATGATTTCATATTAATATTATATTAGTATAAGAACAATGTAAATACATGTAAATTTATATTTTTTATTAGTGATAAACTCTCATACACTACTAAATGAAACCTATTGATTTCATGATATACACATAAACAAAATATCTAGTAGATGAAAATTACAAATGATCATTACCATGCCTATAAAAATTCCACTATATAATTACTAGTTTGAGGATAAAATGGCTTGGAATATGGTTTTTTGAATGATGGAGAGTAGTTTTTCGATATTAGTATGAAAGGTTCTTTTTAATATTCCTTTTGTAGGATGACACACTGATACAAACCCTTATATGTGGTGATTATTTTTACTAGGACATATTAATTGACATTTTGAAACATAAGTAAATTTATTTTGGTTTACTTCATCATATCACAAATACATTTTCTTAATATACACCTTAGAAAAGATTTTTCTTAAGGGATCCTATTGATTCTATTTGTATTAGATGATATTTTATATTTATTTTTTTAGATGTATCAATGAGTTATTAGTTTCTAAATTAATTTTGTAACATTTGATTTGATTTTGTAGGTATACCATTATCTGATTTTGTGATTTGCAACCATTTTTTATTTATAAGACAATAATTTTTTTAAAAATTTTATACAAAATGATATATATTTACTATAGTTCATAATCTACATAATGTATTCAATATGTGATATTTATACCATTTATAATACCCTCAAATATATTTTCAATTTAAGGAGGATAGGGGTACCACACATTATTTTATTAAAAACGTAATGCTTTATTTAATGGAATTATGTTGTCATAGAATTCCATGTAAACATGGAATATTCATACTAAGAAAAAAATAATGCATAGGAAAAAAATTGTAGTACTGTTTATTCATTAGATATTTTAATAATGGGAATACGATGTCAAATTTCAATGTATTATATAATAATTATTGGGAATCTTCCCTTTCAAATTTATTATTCACTAACTATAATATTTCTATTTCCATATATTAGGTAATATATATATATATATTAAAAATAATTATTAAAAAATAATATTCAAGTAGTTTTTAAATAATATAATAGGTATATATTATCTGTAATCAACTTATATAGTCAATTTTTAGAATAATCTATTTGATATTATCAACCAACTTTTCTTAATGGAGTAATTATAGTATTCCATGACGTTGTTATGATCATAATAAAAAATATAGTTTCCATGTTTATTGAATACATAAAAACATATTATTTTAATCTTATTTATAAAACATCAATATTTTGAAAATATAAATTCTGTACTAGTATAAAATATTTATATATTGTTTTAAATATAATTCAATTTAAAAATTAAATATTCTAAATCAATGATCATTTCTAATGACATCACATATATTATAACTATTTTTACCATTTAAAATATTATTTTCTGAGTCAAAATAATTAATCAAAATTATATAAAAAATTAAAAGTATAATCTCTTTAGGTAATATATAATGTTATATTAAACACATTTTCCATGAAATGATTATAAGGGAACCATTTTATAGTAATTGTGAAAAGTATAATGAGATTATACATTCAATTAAAAAAAATTTATCCAATACATATAATTGAATTTAGAAAGAGAATATAATAAATTATCACATTTACTAATGAAATAAATAGGTATGGATGTTTCTACATGATTTGGAAAAAATTTGATTCTATTTGGAAATTTAATTTATATTTTAATGAAGACAATAATCGAATTTTAAATGAATAAAAAGAAAACATTATTTGATTAGTTGAGGATTATCATAATTAGTATTTAATTAAATATTTGATATATTAGTGGGTAAAATCTCAACCTACATATGATTATACACTACAATAGAATTGTCTATGTTAAGGATTATCATACATGGTCATCCAGTGTATGATTGATAGGAAATCATAAAAGTACTATGTCATATTTCTATTATTATGATTGACATGTATTGACATGACCACATAACATATTTCCATACAAGGTAGTACATGTAATACTGTAGTATTTTTGTCTAATGGGGTGGGGGTTAAAGTATAATAATATATGGTAATATATGGGAAAAAATCACAATTCCTATATACTAAATATCATATAAAGGTTATTATTGAGATAAGAGATATACGTCATAATGTTATACAAGTATCTAAAGAATATTTTTGGTGAGATGTACTCACGAAATAAGTATAGTGTTAATATAGACAAGAGTATTAATTAAAAAAATTCTCCATGAAGTCATTTGATTACTCTTTATAGGGGTACAAGTATTGTTATGGTCTTCTATAAAGGATTGAAAACCACATAGATAATTTTTCCTATCATTGGATAAGGTAATCATTTTTTTTGGTTATTAATCAACTGTACATTAAGAATTTAGTTAAAAATATAAAAAGAACCAAATTTATAGATTCAATAAATTCATTAATATACTCAATGTATTAAAATTATTTGAGTTTTTTTTGTAGATCATCTTGACATAAGATGTCTCATTTTATAGAAATAATTTTGTAATTAAAAGGTTCCAGTAGATTAGAAAATTAATATCTATATGGAAAAATTGTTTATTATAGGTTATAGTAATGATTATTTCAAATAATGTGTCAAAACCCCTTCATCATTTTCTTAGGAAAAATTTATTCTAATTATAATTTCTGTGATAGCGTACCACTATATGAGATTAGGTTTTTGATATTAAAAAAACAATCCTGAGTGATAAAATTGTAGAATATTTATATCTCACATAATATTAATGGTCTATGGAATGAAATGATGACCAAAAGTTATTTAATTTATGGTGATTCATTTATAGATTAATATTTGAATTTTATTTCATTAAATTGTTTTTTAATGGGGAAATGAGAGAAATTGATTTCATTAAAAATTGATGTTATTTTTTCAATATCAAGATTATTTATAGTTTCATTATATTCATTTTGATATAAGTTTGTGGAATATTATTATTGGAAAACAGTATAGATATACTGTAATCAGTAATCACATGTTTGTATTAATGATTCTATATATTAGACTTAGGGGAAAATATATATTTTATAGATATAAATATATAATTGAAAATCAAAGAGGTTTTGTGCAGTATATTAAGGTCACATTTAATTAATATATTGAAATGAAAAAAAAAATGTAATTATTAAATAGTGTAATAATTCATATTTCCAATGGTATTCAGTTGTCCAAAAAAATATTTCTTAAAAACCAGATGAGAATGAATGATTGCTTGAAATACATTTTAGTTAAATGAATAAATTTATCATGTATTCCATTATATATACTGATATATATTTTATATATACGATCAAGATAAAAAAATATGATGAAATTACAGAAGAGATGTATTAGAAAATTAGAAAAAAATCCCATATACAACTTGAGATAAATGGTGGAGAAATTTTTTAGAATGAGGTCATGAGTAGTCACTATATAGAGGTATATAAATTCTTATCATCTATACATAAAAAAATTATATTAGGTTATTGTAACGTATAATTAATTATAAAATAAAATATATGTATATAAAACATTTACTAACCATCATATTCTTTTGTATATATTCATTTGAGTTTTCACTAATCATCAAGTATGTTGGTTGTTTACAGATTAATGGTTTGGGGTAGGGGCTTGGTATTTTTAATGACGTATGTATGCTATAAAACAACCATTCATTAACAATTATGGAACTACATACCATGGAATATTACTAAAAATGAGGTAAAAATAAATATCAGGGAAGTACCCCATGTGGGTCATTGGGTGGCTGATAACCCTCTTGCGAGTATATAGTGTATTATCGGGAACACAAAGATCGGCGATTTTGTACTCGAATGAAAACTAAAAATTTATTATATATTATTAAATTAAAATATTTATTTTATATAATTTTGAATAAAATAAAAAGCAACTAAATTACATTCATCAATCCGCATGTCCCTTAATAGCTCTCATCTCTGTAAATTTCATCTAAATGTTTTATCATCTTCCTTTTATTCAGTATTTTCATTGTATTTTGTATCAATTGATCTCCTAAAACAAGGCTATAAAACAACATCCCATCATTCAGGGTCTCATTCATTATTTTAGAATTTTTCCCATATTTTTAACTAAATTTTTCTATTTCAGATAGATTCATCATTTTATTCTATGTATCCACATTTTATTTGTATAATACAGAGGGGTGTATCCTATGGTAATAAGGTCCCTGATCCATTATTTTTCAACAATTTTAAATATATTTTTAATGTGATGTGTGATATCTGACCTTGAGAAAAACCTGGTCTTTATTGAAAATATATCATAATAAATTCACATAACCCAATTGAAAAGGGAAAGAATGTATAGATATATGGAAACCCTCCATGTCATGAAAATGGAAACATATCTATCAATGAACAATTATTTGTGTAATGGTATGATTTATAATGTACATGAATGCCAATGGGGGGCTCTATAAAATATTTTGTAGCATTTGGTACCATGATAGTTATTTTCTATACTCTTTTGGAATTGGATATGTGTGAATACTAGTAGAATTATATAGGATTGTCTTCTTAGATATCTTATGGGTTTTACACTTAAAATTTCAGATAATTTATAATGGATATAGGGTGAATGTTCCTCCCTATTTTTTAGAATTTTTTGGTAGGGTGGACATTGGTTCTATAATTTCAAATTTGTTTGGGTGTTTCACGACCCCCTCCCCACAAAGTGTACCCCCTAGGCCGGTAATGTGAAAAGGGGGATAATGACCCCCGAGTCCTGCCTCCAGTAGGATCCTAGTTGGCGACTAGCACTGAGTGTATAATAAACACACAAATTGGTGGCATTACCCTCTAAGAAAACACACGCAGAAGAGAGAGATATGATAGACACCAAACAACTCCAACTCAGGACTAAATTATAAAAGGAAACCAAGTGCATATATGAAATGTCATACAGAAGTACTACAATAGAATGGGAAAACTGAAAGTACCCAAAAGAAAGTAAAAACAGCAGCGACCACAATCCCGAACAGCTCCTGCAACCACAATCTAGTAGTAACTAGTCTTATCTCCAACATACTCCAAGTGACCCGAAAAGATTATATATATACGTAGGGTGAGTATAACCGTATACTCAGTAGGATCCTCCCCGAAGCCTCTCATGCAAAATTAAAGAGGGCATGCTAAGGAAAAGTGAACAAAAATTGAAACAAACGCGTCACATAAATAGGTATACTACGTTCCCAACCTCACTATGGCTACTCTCACCAAGTAACGATAAAAGAATATAGCATATAGTAAATAATATCAATGGAACCCCGCTACTACTTCCCCACTAGTTTGCCTCTTTGCCCTTAATGACATACGTCCTGTGCATCTCACTCTAGAGGCTTACCCATATGCACCTGGGCTAGGCTCCATAATCATCACCATGTGCACCACAAAGGCTTTCCATCTGACACCTGGGCAAAACACCTCACCATCCTCACTACCAAAAGTAACTAGGTAGTATCTTGGAGCCACCACAGCTCGCATAACATGTATCATATGTCAGTTATTATACCTCAATCCATTACAGCCCATACACTGAGTAAGGATCCTCAATCCATCACAGCCTATACACGTTACACCTATAGTAGTCCGTAGGATACTATATCTAGAATATATGTGCGTGAATAACCAAAATCCATTACAGCCCTTTACCCACATATTTGGGGAAAACTAACCATTGTGCCTCATGAAACTAGTATCTACCAAGAGAAGAGAGTGGGGTCAAACGGGGTAGTCAGCCATTCATCCTCCCACAAGAATGTGGGGGAAAACACCCCCAGGGCTCAGAATCCCTGAGGTCTCAGTTTCCCTTACTGATAGGGTGGAGTAGCGTATAGAAACCAAAAAAGTACAGAATATATTATAACTCACAACCACACTATGGGAAGAAACTCATCTAAGTTTCAACTACAGCTAATGTCTCTCTAACTCCAGGCTACTCTTTCTAATACTAGGTATCCTATAAGAACACAACCAAATAAAGAACATCATTAAATTACATCATCCCATTTTTCATCAATTCCACTTTACATTAATTAATTTTTTATACATTAATTAACCATGAACAAAACCACATTAAATTCAAAAACATCACAGCCAATGTCAAATGTTCCTTCAATGTTACAACGTTGTAATTATATTCTAGTATCTCAATCTCCATGGGTTATCATAAATTATTCAAACATTCATTACAGAATTACTTTCCAATATTCCCAGTCATTCTAGAAAATCATTCTATGCTACTAAACACAAGGGGCTCAACACAGTGATTAGATGCACTACTCGTCGAGTCTGTTCCACCTATAGTAAGAGTGTAGACCGATTCTCCCTATAGAGGCTAAACATGGAAAGCACGTGGCATACCCAACATGTCTTCTACCCTTTCAGAAGAAGGGTAAGAAAGACCAACTGCCTTGAGAAGTGGGGAAAACCAAATCAGATAAACAACCAAAGAATCCAAAAGCATCCAACAACCACATCCATCCAATTCCATCATCCCTAGTGTCTGCCCCAACACCCACATGCATTAACCGATGCATCACACCACTCTAGGTGTCATACTCTGCCACAACCACAAGACACCCATGCCCCTACATATCACAACACCCTCCCTGGGTCACATCACCGCACAAGCAGCCGAAAAACAAACATCACATAAAAAATTTGGCTCTTGGCCCTTTAACAAGGAATCTGACCATCAATCAAAAAGAACCAAAAGATGTCAGGTTTACCATCCAACTGAATTAATCACATACATCAGCAATAATTTGTTTAACATCAATTTGGGTCAACAACAACAACAATAATAACCATAATTCATTTACATTCTTCTTTATATTTATCCAATTAATTATCAATTAATACAGTCTTTACATTCTTTATCAATTACATCAAGGACCCCATGATAACATTAAAGGCATAGATATTACACTATCTAACAAATGAAGAGGAAAACCATTATCACGCTACAAAGAAAAAACATGCGAAAAAACCAATTCTTTTAATCCGGTTCAAGTATTTAATTAGTTCGATTCCATTATGATCTAAAGGTCTAAATAATGCTAACTCTACGATTGCACATAAAAAATTAGAGAAGCCACGAATCCCCTACCTCAAAGGTTTTTTAGGAAAACCACAATAGTTGAATGATGCCCAAGAAACCGGGTCGATTCTTCACGAATCCCCCTTAGATATCCTCTCCAAAGACAACCAATACAAAATCTCTTAATATTCGACATCCACATGCTTAGATCCACCCATAATGGGATTAGATCTTAGAAAATGAGAGAAGAGGAGGAGTAGATCTAAGTAGATCCAAGAAACCAAGCAAGAACGATCACATTACACAAGAAACCAGCTTCGATTCACCAAGAAAATCATCCATTTCGCCTCCAAAATGATTGGGAGGGGTTCTTCTACCTCCAAGGAAGGGTAATCCTGTGTTATGGCCTCATAGGTGCTTAAACAAGGTGATTAAAGCCAAAAAGAGTTAGATCCACAATTTTAGAATCTTACTTTAAGTGCCCGCACGGTTAGTCTGCACGGTTTAACAAACTGTGCGCTAATCGTGTGTTAGCTTCTGACTCATCCATCACTCCTCGCACGGTTATTCCGCAGGGTTAGACAAACCGTGTGCTAACCGTGCATTAGCCACTGCTTCCAAGAATAACCTTGCATGGTTTGGCCACACAGTTTAGGAAAACTGTGCGCCAACCATGTGAAAGCTATTACCCTTTAGCTTTCCGTATAAGCCCACCCCAACGCACCGCCAAGTCACCTTGACCTCCCAGAACACCTCCAGCGGCACATTTTCACAATGGAATGGACCAGTGAGGTCCAAGCCATTACATCATATACCTCTCAAAACATTCTCGTCCTTGAGAATTGGAAACCCACCTAATGAGAAAACGAAACAGGGTCTGAACAACCACCCACCAAGATACCTCTCAAAATAGAGGAAGCTGCCAAAGAAACAAACGGTTCCATCCCATAAACATGATTGTTCTATAACCACAAAAACTACAACGATACACGAAGAGAGTTAAACATCATAAAACTCTGGGTACTGAGCACGTATCTGTTATTCATGTTCCCAGGTACTCCCCTCAAGCCACTGTGTCCCCACAAGACACGAACTGATGGGATGGAACGCTTACGGAACACCTTCTCCTTGCAGTCTTGGATCTCCACAGGTTTCTCCTCAAAGGTGGAATCATCATCAACATTTATCTCTCCCCAATCGATGATGTGGGAGTCACCACGAAGATAAAGACGTAGCTGTGATACATAGAAAACATCATGTATCTTAATCATCTGAGGGAGGAGCGCTACTCGATACTCCACAGCTCCAACACAAGATAACACCTCAAAAGGCCCAAAAAACCGGGGAGGAAGCTTACTTCCATGACCAAACCATCACTGCCCAAGATGGGGAGTCACCTTCAGAAACTCATGATCCAAAACATTAAACTCCAAGGGTATCCTCCTTTGATCAGCATTTGATACTTGATGATCTTGCGCTGCCTTCATCCCCTCACGAATCACCTGAAACATCTATGTTGTATTCTGCACTAGTTTCAGTCTGAGAATTGCTGACTCTCCGACCCCAGTCCAGTACAATGGAGAACAGTAAGGCCGACCCTAAAAGTCTTCAAACGGCTCCATACCGATGGTGGAGTTGAACTATTTTTGTATGAAAAATCCACAAAGGTTACGTGCCTCATCCATGAACCTCCAAAATAATGAACACAAGAGCGCAAAATTTCTTTTAAGTGTATGGATGGTTCGCTCTGTTTGACCATCCGTTTGAGGGTGAAAAATAGTACCAAGGCATAGTTGAGAGCCAAAAGCATGTTGGAGACCCCTCCACACCCTGGAGGTAAAAAGAGGATCTCAATCAGAAATTATATTCCTAGGGAATCCATGAAGTCTCACCACATCCTCTAGATAATGCCTCAACAAAACCTCCACTGAGATCAACTCCTTGATTGCTATGAAGTGGGAATATTTTGTTAAGTGATCCAATACCACCCAAATAGCATCATGTCCTCTCAGAGATCTAGGTAATCCTATAAAAAATTTCATTGAGATGTCCTCTAACTACCACTGAGGAATCTCTAATGGCTGGAGAAGACCACTAGGAACACGGTTTTTGACCTTCACCTTCTGGAAAACTAAACATCGAGACACTAACTCTGCAACCGCACGCTTTAGCCTAGGCCACAAAAACTGATTGCTCAAGGATCGGTAAATCATTATCGAACTAGGATGCACCGCTAAAGGAGAACCATGGAACTCTCTGAGGAATACCTCATGAATCGCTAAGGGAACAAAATTCCTTCTATGATACAATACTCGATGTTGTTTATCCTCAGACATACCATCAGGGCCTCATCACAAACTACTCAGTCTCACCAGACCTCTACCTCAAGATCCACCAACTGAGACACTTAAAACTTCTGCACCAGGGATGACTACACCGTATTCTAAAAAAGATAGCCTCTTTCCACAACTTCTCACATATCAAGATGTAATGCTAACAGTTCATCTATTACTCTCCAGAAATCACCGGATTCATGCACAACATCACTACGTGACTTTAAACTCAGCACATCAACCACTAAATTCCCATTTTCATGTGAATATGATATTTTGAAGTCGTATTCTTGTATGAACTCCATCCACTGACAATGCTGTATGCTCCAATAACGCTGGTAGAAAACATACCTCAAACTCTTAAGATCAGTGAAAACCACAAAGTGCTCACCAATGAGGTAATGTATCCACAACATCATAACAAACACCATGGTTTCCAACTCAAGATCATGGGTGGAATACTTGGGTTCATGGGGACGCAACAGCTGAGACCTAGAAGAAACAACTGACCTATGCTGCATGAGGAAACAACCTAACCCAAGATGTGAAGCATTACAGAAAACATCAAACTAGACTCCCTCAGCTAGAAGACAAAGGACTAGAGAACTTACTAACTTCTCTTTTAGATACTCGAAAACTGCCTGACACTGATCAGTACATATGAAAGACGGATCCTTCCTGGTCAAAGATGTCTGAGGAGTTGCAAATTGTGAGAAAATTTCTACAAACCTCCTGTTGTATCATGTGAGACCAAGGAAACTCCACACCTATAAAACTATATTGGGGGATTCCCAAGACACAAATTCTTCTATCATCGATGGATCTACAACAACTCCCTGTTGGGACACAACATGCCCCATGAAACAGACTTCTCGAGCACAAGACTCACAATTAGACAACTTCCCAAATAGCTGATGTCGATGAAGAACTCCCAAAATGGCTCATAGATGCTATGCATTCTCTTCTTCAGATATGGATTACACAAGGATGACATCGATAATAACTACCATCAACATGTCCAGAAACTCACGGAATAGAACATTCTTCAATCCCATGAATACATCTGGAGCATTATTCATGCAAAATAGCATTACAACGAACTCATAATTCCCATGAAAACAATGGAAAGAAGACTTCGAGATATCCTCATCCTTCACATGCATCTGATGATATCATGACCGCAAGTCATTTTTTGAGAACCAACATGCACCCTTCAGTTGATCGAATAAGTCATAAATCCAAGGAAGAGGAGAGCAGTTCTTTATTGTCACTTTGTTTATGCGACGATAATCGACACACAATCGCAAAATTCCATCGCCCTTCTTCAGGAACCAAACTGGTGCACCCCATGGTGACAAACTTGGTTGAACCAAACCATAATGAAATAGACCATCAATTTGTATATGTAGCTCTCGTAAATCATAAGGGGCCATCCAATATGGAGATATAGAGATAGGAGACACTCCTGGCTATAGTTTTATCCCGAACTCGATCTCTTGTCGTGGGGGTAATGCTACAACCTCTTCTAAAATCACATTAGAGTACTCCTCTACAACCCTAGAAAACACCCACTGGTGAACCTATGAGGAACTCAGCATCATCTCATCAATCATGGATGATAACGATGGAATGCACCTATCACCCATCTGAGGGTCTCGCTCACCAACAAACACCACTTTCTCTCCATTTACACCAATGAAAATGACCTTATTCCTAAAGAAATCCACAATAGCCTGCACCTAAGACAACCAATCCATGCTGAGGATGATATCATATTTTCTTATTCGTAAACATAGGAAATCTAACCAAGAGCAGTGCTTCCCCAACACTTGCTCACAATCTCTACATACTTCAAACAAGTCAGCTCAACCTCCAACTAGCGTAGTCAACGCTAAGGGCACTGGAAGCATCTCTACCTCAAGTCCCAAAGCATTGACAAAGGTAGGTGATATGAAGGAGCGTTTCACTTCACAATCAAACATGGCATTCACCATGGTAGAATACTAGAAAAGGGTACCTCTAACAACATCTGGATCATCTGGTGCTGGAAATGCCTGAGCATAAAGCTGACCACGACCTCCTCCATGGCCTCTCTGACCCAGATGACGATGACCACCACGACCACACTCTTCTCTTTGTGGACGGGGAGCATCATGGAGCTATCCTCTGCCTGCCCCATCTACCCTCTGGTGATCTAAAACTGGTGTAACCTACTGTTGCTACTGCCTCGGCTGGAACTGCTTCAACGGAGGAACCTGGAGCATAGTGCCTGGTGTACGATGACCGCTCTGAAATTTCAGGAACTCCCATTGCTGATGGCCATGACCTCCCCAAGAAAAACATGTTCCAGATCCCTTGGCATAGGCCTCAGAGTTACTTCCTCTAGAGAAATGAGACATGAAGGGCATGGACCTACCCCTGGATGAACGAAAACTCTTCTTCCCTGAAAAAATGGGAACCCCAGACCGCAGCTCTGCTTCGTGAGTTATCATGCTGATTCCCCTCTAATGATGATCCAATCCCCGCCACATTACTCTCAACAACCTCAGCCCTCTCCATCACCTCGAGGTATGTATTCAGCATAAATGGGGTGACCTGGCTCTATATTTCTAGATGCAAATCCACCTCGAAAATCCTCGCCTTGGCCTCCTCATCTGCTAATAGGTCCGAAGCATACAATAAAAGTTTACAGAAACAGATTCCAAACGCTTGAATAGTGGATCTCCCCTGTCGAAGGGTATGAAGCTCCTGAAGACTAGACGCCTTTGTGGTCAAGGAAAGGAACTTGACTTTGAAGTTGACTCGGAACTCTTCCCATGAGATCGATGACTCCTCCAACCAGTCTTCCGTGACCGCATTTGAAATGGAGCCCTCGTACTTCTGCTGATTCTGGTGTTGAACCTCTCAAAGTGTCTTTCTCCAAGTGTCTTCGTCATCAAGCACTACCCTGCGGTGACCTTCTGGAACGACCGGCTGAACATCTTCTATGAAAACCTAACAAGGACATCGACCTAGAGACATACCTGCAAAATAAAAAACAGTTAGAGTTACTAAGGCTGGAATAAGGAAGACTCAAAATTTATTAATTAATTGTTTTATTTTTATTCATTTTAGGTTAACCTATCCCATGGTCTACCCATTCAAACACAGGCACAAAGAATAATTATGTAGGGTCCTTCCCTAGGTCTCTACCCTGCAAATAGTATCACCTTGTTTAGTAGACATTGTATACTTAAAGGTCTGTACATCAGATCATTGGTGGCCCTAAACACCTATGTCTTAGCCGGTCTCCGGTGTTTACCTCACCTGCTAAACATGAATGGCATTTTTTCCCTACCAACACATGCAACCTCACCTATGACTAAATCCAAACATCATCCTATCTCTCAACTAGACCTCTGATACCACTCTTTCATTACCCCCTCCCCACAAAGTGTACCCCTCCTAGGCTGGCAATGTGAAAAGGGAGATAATGACCCCTCAAGTCCCGCCTCTAGTAGGCCCTGGGTTGGCGACTAGCACCGAGGGTATAATAAACACACAAATCATAGGAATTAACCTCTAAGAGAACACATGTGGAAGAGATAGATAAGATAGACACCAAAAAACTCCAATTCAGAACTAAAGTATAAAAGGAAATCAACTGAATATATGAAATGTCATGAAAAAGTACTACAACTATAAGGGAAAACTGAATGTACCCAAAAAAAATTAAAAACATTAATGACCACAAGCCTGAAAAGCTCTTGTAACCACAAGCTATTGGTAACCAGTCTTATCTCAAACCTGCTCTAAGTGACCAGAAAAATAGTTTATATATACTTAGGGTGAGTATAACAGTATACTCAGTAGGATCCTCCCAAAATCCTCTCCTGAAAAAGTAAAGAGAGCTTGATAAAGGACAATAAACAACAAGTGAAACTAACTCGTCACCTAAACAGGTATACAATGTTTCCAACCTCACCATGGATACTCTCACCAAGAAACTAATACAAGAATAAATCATATTGTAAAGAATATCAAGGGTACCCCGCTACAACTTCCCCACTGGTTTTCTGCTCTTCCCCAATGACATACATCATGGGCATCTCACTCCAAAGGCATACCCGTATACACCTGGTCTAAGCTCCACAATCTGCGCCCCATGCATCACAAAGGCTTTCCCACATACACCTGGTCTAAGCACCACACCATTCTCACAACCAAAAGTAACCAGGTAGTTTCCGGGATCCACCATAGCTCACATAATGTGTATCATGCGTCAGGTATTATACCTCAATCCATTACATCCCATACACCGAGTAAGGATCCTCAAGACATCACAACCTATACACGTTAACCCCTATAGTAGTCCATAGGATTCTATATATAGAATATATGTGAGTGAAGAACCAAAATCCATTACAAACCTCTACACACATATATGGGGAGAACTAACCGATGAGCCTCATGGCACTATTATCTACCAAGAGAAGTGATCAGGGTCAATGGGGGTAATCATCCAATCATCCACCCACCAGAATGTTGGGGAAAACACCCCCCAGGGCTCAGAATCCATGGGATGTAGGTTTCCCTTATTGACAGGGAGAAGTAGCATATAGAAACAAAAAAAGTACGGAATATATTAAAACTCACAACCACACTATGGGCATAACGTAGTCTTAGTTTCAACTATGGATAACATCTCTCGGACTCCGGGCTGCTATTTCTTAGACTAGGTATCCTATAATAACACAACCAAATAAAGAACTTCATTAAATTAATTCATCCCCTTTTTCATCAATTCTACTTTACGTTAATTAATTATTTTCAAATTAATTAACCATGAACAAAACCACATTAAATTCATCAACATCACAGCCAATGTCAAATGTTCCTTCAAAGTTACAATCTCATCATTATATTCCATCATCTCCATCCCCATGGTTTAACATCAATTATTCAAAAATTCATAACAAAATTACTTTCCCATTTTCCCAGACAATTTAGAAAAGCATACTATGCTACAAAACACAAGGGGCTTAACATGGCGAGTAGATGTGCTACCCATCGAGTCTGTGCCGCCTATATCAAGGGAATAGACCCATTCTACCTGCAGAGGCGAAACACAGTAAGCACATGGCATACCCCGGGTGTCTTTTCCCCTTTCGGAAGAAGGGTAAGCAAGACAAGATGACTTGAACATTGGGGAAAATCAAAGCAGATAAAGAACCAACGAATCCACAAGAATCCAACAACCACATCCATCACATTCCATCATCTCTGGTGTCTTCCCCAACAAACACATGTATAAACTGATGCATCTCTCCACTCGAGGCATCATCCGCTGCCACAACCACAAGGCCTCCATGCCCCCACATATCACAAAACCCTCCCTCCATCACATCACCACAAAAGTAGTTGAAAAAAACATCACATCAAAAATTGGGCTCTTGGACATTTAACAAGGCATCCGGCCTTCAAAAAACAAGCACCAACAGATTTCAGGTTTACCAACCAACTGAATTAAACACATACATCAACAACAATTTGATTAACATCAATTTGGATCAACAACCACAACAACAACAACCAGAATTCATTTACATGCCTCTTTATCATTATACAATTAATTATATATTAATTCTAGGTTTATGTTCTTTATCAATATTATCAAGGACCCAATGCTTACAAGTAGGGCATATATATCACACTATCTAGAAAATCAAGAGGCAAACAGTTATCATGGTACAAAGTAAAAACATGTGATCAATCAAATTCTATTAATTTGGTTCAAGTATTTAATTAGGTCAATTACATTGTGATCTAAGGGGATTAATCATGCTAAATCTATGATTTCACATAAACCATTAGAGAATCCATGAATCCCCTACCTCAATGGTTTTCACGGAAAACAACAATAGTCGAAAGACGACCAAGAAACCGGGTCGATACTCCACAAAACCTCCTTAGATCTCCTCTCCTAACATAACCAAGACCAAATCTCATCATATTCAACATCTAAACTCTTAGATCTACCCATAATAGGTGTAGATCTAAGAAACTGAGAGAAGAGGATGAGTAGATCTAAGTAGATCTAAGAAACCAAGCTTGAACGATCACATAAATCAGGAAAACGGCTTCAATTCTCCAAGAAAAAGCATCCAGTTTGCCTCCAAAACTCATGGGAGGGGTTCTTCTACCTCCAATGAATGGTAATCACGAGTTATGGCTACTTAGGGGATTAAACGAGGTGATTAATGGAAAAAAGAGTTAGATCCACAGTTTTAGGATATAACTTTTAGTGATCACAAGGTTAGTCCGCATGGTTTAACAAACAGTGTGCTAACCATGTGTCCGCTTCTACCTCGTCAATCACTACTCGCACGGTTAGTCCGCATGGTTAGAAAAAATTTACACTAACTGTGCGTTAGCCTCTGCCTCCAAGACCAGCCTTGCACGGTTTTGCTGCACGGTTTAGGCAAACCGTGCACCAACCGTGCAAAAGCTATTACCCTTTAGCTTTCTGTAAAAGTCTACCCCCATGCACCCCAAGTAACCTTGACCTACAGGAACACCTCTAGCACCACATTTTCACAATGGAATGGATCGAATAGGTTTGGGTCATTACAGGGTGAGTAAATTCCAATATAGTTAATGATAAATTTATTTCTGATGTTATGATCAAATCATTATGATTTTTATATAACGTGTTACTATTTTTGGATATGAAATGTTTTGGTTGACTTTGTGTGACAACCATCCCAAACTGATAAGGTAATTATAGAGTGTGATATTCATTCAACTAACCATATAATGACTATAGTGAAGAAATGTTTTGCTACACGTGGTATGACTATTAATTGGGATTCACTGCCCATTCATTTACTCATTCTCTTGGAATAAGGATTTACTTCCCAATATATTAAACAATCATATATGTGGATGATGATTTCATACTCTTGTGAACAGTTATGATATTTTATTTCAAATATTACGTTATCTATTTTGAATAATAATTTTATTCCTTATTTTTTATTATGATGATGTCTAGGGACCATATGTGCACTATTGGTTATATAGGTAGGATGTAATGAATGCTTGTATGCTATCACTTCATGAAATTAATCCCACCTATAAACAATTTTTTTAGGATAAATTTACCATTGATGAGGCCAAACTACCACAAAATTGATCTTTTTTGATATATTTTATGTTATAATGGTAAACTATGTCCACTAATAACAAATTTGAACATGTTACTTTATATATATTCATGAGATATGTTGAAAAACCCAATGAACCTATCCAATGAAGGCCGAGTTGAACTTGTGTGTCATGTTAGGAACATGTTGTTATTTATTTATTATTTTGTAGTTGGAGAACCTTTAATTAACATCATATCACATAAAATGTGAAATTTTATTTTCAAGATATTATATATACACCATTGGTAGATTAATACTATATTTTAATCACACGTATACTAGTACATAATTGAATATTTTAATGTATAGGATGGAAAAATATTGACCAATTTATAAATTATTCCTAAAAAAATAACTGAAGACGAACACATTTATTATTTAGGCATTGAAAAAAAATCATGAATAAAGTGAAAATTAAGATTTTGGAATCATTTATCTTTCAATACATAATATTTTTTTACAGTAATTTAATTGAAAAAGTAGTAATAAATAATTATAATTATTAAAAATTTATATTACACATTTTTAAAAATTTTCAATGTTAAATATAATATTTATGTTAGGATAGTTTCTTACATGTTTGATCATTATTACCTATGAATGAGCACATTGTTATAAGAGCAATAAAAAAATGGTCGCATGTAACAGTCATGCCAAAAAATATATATACCACAAGATATTTTTTCTATTTTTTATTATCATGTTAATGGTTTCCCCTAATAATGTTTTTCTAACAAATTTCTATGAAACCATAGTACTTATGAATATCTCTAGATTTTGGGCACATGTATAGAAAATGGTCCATCAACAAAGTGTAATGATATAGAGAATCATTATAGCTATCATATTTAATTGGGAAAGGGGTAAATACTATTTTTTAGTTATAAAGTACCTTTTATTTTATTTTCAATACATGATATATTTGAAAAATCTTTAGGGGATAATTATTATCTATATCCCATATATGATTTTACAATTTCCATTTTGTTATTTAATGTGTGTTGTTACTAACATTTATCAGTTATTTTTTCTATCCACTCATAATTTACTTTTATATTTAGGTCAATGTTTATGTATTGATTCCACAAAGTTTAGAACTATTTATAAAAAATATATTACAGTATGAATATGATATAAAATCACCCTTGTTCATCATGTGTAGCCTATATTGTATCTGAAGACATAGTTTAGGTATATGAGACCTAGTTCATTCATGCTGGAGGTAAACTGAGATTGGGAAAATAACTACTATCAGATCCTTATTGTTTTATTCTTTTTTTATTTCACCGATATGATATAAGACATATTTATAATATTACATAAATCTGTTTTATATGCATATATAATCAACATTTCAAAAAATAACATGTTACCTTGGATTGTATTGTATTTCGGGTTTTGAACTAATATTGTTGGGTGATTTTTTTAATATGTTCTATTTGGGTATTGATATTTGATTTAAGGTATTAATCATGGATTATAGTGATAAAATAAAATATGTTCATTAATAATTATTACATTGGAGGATTCACAAGACTTTGTGTGTTTTATTATGCTTGAGGACCATCATTTTGATATGACATCCAATTCCATAAACTGTTAGATGGGTTTAAAATGTTTTTATCAATACGAAATGATTTTCCAATTCTAGTAAACATGGTTTATTATATAGATATATTATAATACATACAAAGGAGAAAATTATGTGATATTTTTTGTTTTTAATCCCTTTTATGTGTAGGTAGTTAGGGATAAAAGAGTTACTGAGTTATGTGAGACCCTATTTTGGAGGTTGTAGCAATAGTTTGGATAGATACTAAACATTTTAATATTTTTAAAAATGTGATATTAAAAACAATGATAAATGTGATTCATTGGATTGTATGGGGGTGTTTTAGTTTCATTTAATTATGGTGACTACCTATTGTGTTTCTAGAGGGGATGTATTACCACTCCCCACTGGTTTGGAGAATTTACCCTAGTTATGCTTGTAAATAAACTTATCCATCAGATCCATGTAATCATATCAGATTTGATACAGTCTATTTACTATCAATACTATTGATTTGTTCCTTCTATGACAGATATGAAAATATTTTTTTATCTAAAACATCAAACTAAAATTTTAGAAGAGGTTTATAATGAAGTAATGGGGTTCGATGTCAATTCATTACAAAATATCATTGAACATATTGAGACACCCCATAAAATAGGTTTGAATCTATATATAAATATATATATGTTTAATTAGGAATATAAATTTGTTGGGATTTCCAATTCCATGAAGACAATTATATGGGAAAATCATGCAATGAAATTCATACAAGTTTCTTCATGTTTTCCATTCCCATGAAATTGACTAGTTAAAGTGAGAATGAATTACTCATATAGTTATTGGTGTTTTATTTATGATACACTATGCATCATATTGTATTGATTTGTTTCCACACAATAAATAGATTCGACCTCTATGGTGCATTATTTTAAGGATGAATTCAAATATTAAACTCAGTATTAGGTGAACATATTTATGCTACTGATTTTTTTCAACGATATCAAATTCCACCTAAATATATAGAAGAACATGCTATGGACTGGACTTTATAGGTAATATGTTATTTATTATAGGTCCATGGGAGGATTTTTCATATATATTGTAATTTCATTTTTTTCATTCTCATGAGATTTGAGATTAATAGTTCAATTAGGACCTTGAATTTTACTTTTACTAGAATTTGAGGAACCCATGAGTATGTTTTCGTTATTCCAGTATATTTTATACACAACAATAATTTAATTGACAATATTATAATTTCATTAATATAGTTAAATGGACAACCTATAGTAATTTTTTTAGAATTATTCACAATGACAGAGTGGTTGGGAGATTTTCATATTATATATCCATGATTAGATCTATTATTGTGTTTTATTGTTATTGTTAGAGTACTTATATATATTCAAGGAATATAAGTGTACATGGGTCTCAAGGTTAGTAGGTGTAGTAGATTTGTGATTATCCGGGAAGATAGGGATCATGGGGCTAGAGGATAGGTTTTGGGATAATTCAACATAATAATATTACGTAAAATCCAACTGATCATCATGAAAAACCATCAACCATTTCTTAGAATGACCAATGTTGAATCAACCATAGTATAAAAATTATTTTATATGTGAGAAATACCCTGATTTAAATTTCGATAATTTCTTAGTGAATTGGAGTCAACCATTGTGAAATTATATGGAAAAATTCTATCAATAATCCCATACTAGTTTAATTAGAGGGTATCTATAGATGATAACTATATTCCATCATGATTATGGGATATCAAATCCATAATGATTTTCTGGTTATATATTACTAGTTTTAATTTGATTCTAGGAATGGATTTGTAGACATAGGATCAAAAATATATTTACAATTGTAACAAATATCTATAATTCATGTATATTAAGGATAAATATTATCACCACGTTCCTTGAATGGTATTTGAAAGAATAATATTTAAAATCAATCTAAAATAGGTTTGGAATATTTTGGAATTGTTTTATAGTATTATTTTTTATTGATAAGATGAATTATAAGTTGGTATTTTGTCTTATTTCTAATAAATTCTTATATTTCATTCCTAAGGGAATTGGGTTTTCAACAAATAGATAAGTCAGATTTAAAATAAATCATATTCTAGGTATATTTCGCATATCCAATCATTCTTATAATATGGATCCCACATAGAATACAAATATGAAGTTTGATCTACTAGATAAAGAGTAATGGTTATTTTTCTTCCTGAGAACATACAATTGGCGCGCTCCATTCATATTTTCCAATAAGGAAGATGATCCTTTTTATTTTTTTGTGGATTATCTGAGGTCGAACCAAGTGATATTTTGGAAATAAAATCATTTTATATGTATTTATAATTTATATAACCAAATGGTGGTAGTTAATAAGTTCTATATGATTTATTCATTGTATACTTATAATCATCAATTGTTGAGGTCCTCTTATGTTCCTCTCATTAATTTTAGATGAAGTTATATCCCACATGAGTATCCTGTGATTTTATTCTGTTTGATTGACCATACAATAGTTGTTATGTACATGATTAATCATGAATTTCATTGATATTTTTTGTTATTATAGTTCATTGTTATCATTGATATTCTAGTATAATACTAGACATATGAATTATATGCGTAGTATTTAAGGATTTTTGAAGCTATATGAAAAGAACTATGCCTTAATGAAAGAATCACAATGTGTTAGTTCTAGAGGATTGTATTTTTCTTATAGGAAAACATGATTTCAGAGGCCAGAATATAAATCCATCATAGGAATGATGATGTAAATTGACATAGGAATATTGTAGAAACATATTAGTAATCAATATATTTTTTGTGACGACAACCAAAAAGAGGTGGTTCATTCAGAACATCTCTAATCTAGAATCCATGATGACATACATAGAAAACAAGGTGTGTTGGTCATCCGGTTTGATCATTTTGTAAGATCCCTCTAAGAGATAAATGAAAATATGAAATTTTAGATAGTTTTATAATCAAATACTATATTTAAAAAGTAGACCCTTTATTGCTATTTATAAAAATTATTTAATTGAACTATCATAATTTTGGAGGACACTTCAATTATCTATATATATAGAAACCAATTATGGAAGGAGGGGAAAATGATTCATCTAATTTTGATTTGGTGGTAGTGGTACATGTGTTGAGATATCTAATTCTATAAATTCCCAGTAAGAGTTTCATGGTTAATAATGAAAATAATATAACAATTTATATATTTAATCAATGTGTTTTGAGCTTTTGGTACCAATGGAGGAATTAGAAACTATGTTATTCTGATTTTGTGATATGATATATGACTAGGAAAGGGAATTTATTTATTATTTCTTAAGTTTGGTAGAATTAGGATAATTTAGTGAAGGTGTGTCACGACCCGTCCTCGGGACCCATGTCGTGCCTACCCCAAGCCCGCCTTCCATAGGCCAGGGGCTGGCGACTAGCACCAAGGCGTAAATCCTGGAAAAAAGGGGAAGACATTGCCTTTATAAAGTAAACAAACACCACAGAGTAAGAAAGTAGAAGTAAACACTAAGTAAAACATGGTATAATAGTATGTGCAGAAAAGTAAGTGGGCCAGAATTCAAACCCAAACTAAAAGTAAAGTACAACTGGAAAGAAAGTACAACAACTAAAAAGTAAAGCAGCAACGCCGAGCCGTCCACTGGAAATCCCACTTGAAGGGTGGGTACATATAGCCTCCACAGCTCCTCAGGTCCGGACATCCGCTCTGTGTATGTCCCACCCAGTTGTCCACCTCCAGTTACCGACTTGCTCCACAAACCTCAACCATGATCAGCGTTGTTCGTCATATGTATCCAACACAACATAGTGCGGGCATATCCCGTGTAGGGGTGAGTATATGCTACTTATAAGGGACCCCAAGACCCGAGAAGGTCACCCAGAATCCACAAAGGATAATCCAAAAAAGAAAAGATACAACCACGAAGTATCATCCAACACTACTTAGGTATATGCCCATACATATACCTAAGTCATCAATTCCTGTTTGACTCCAACATCTGATCCCATGATCGATCACGTCCACACAAGATAGCACAATCCAATCCACACAAGATAACACAACCCAATCAACATAGGAAAGCAAGTCAAACATATCGAAGATATTGATTGAAAGTAAAGACTGAGCTCACAAATGTATACTTCTTCGTAAGGTGATAGAGATGATCAAATGTATCCAATGATTCATCTTGTTGGGACCCATGTAGGATATTAGACCAACTAAGTCATCAGACCCATGTAGGATACAAGACTAGCCACTCTGTCGGACCCACGTTGGATACAAGTATAGTGTCAAATACTGCCGGACCAACGTATGATACAAGAACAGTAGTCACATACTTCTGGACCCACATAGGATACAATAATAGTTGTCATAACCGTTGAACCCACTGAGGATTTCTGTATGGTCTTCATTGCTTCCGAACCCACGGAGGATTTCAGTGCAGTCTTCGTCGCTGCCGAACCCACGAATGAATTTTTGTGCAGTCACCATTGTCATCGCAGTTGTAACCACCTCTAGGGTTCTCGCACAAAACATGCTCGTTTCCGGGAGGGTCTGCTCCACAAGACAAGGGGTTGATACCTCAACTTACACATAGTCCAGATCTGATGTATCCCAAAGTTCCGTCTCATCAATAGGAACTCAACACGACAGACGACACGACAATCGGATGCTCGGTCTGAGATTTATTGGCTTTTTCGTCCAGGGGCCCGGTAGATTTTTAAGTTAAAAACAACTGGACCGTGCTCCAAATGACTCCAAACCTTGAGCGGAGTAATCCAAAAGGTCCGTCTCACTAAGAGGAATCCAACAATGTTGACGGCACGTTAATTGGACGTCCGGAGCTCAAGTTGTAAGTGTTTCCACCCTGAGGGCCCGTTTGGTTTTGTGTTAGAACCAACCCGGTCGTACCCAATGTTCTCCAAAACCTTGAGTTTAATATTCAAAAACTACCAACATGATCCAAGGATCACATCGCAACTGATGGTGCTTCAATCAGAGGTCAGTATCCCATGTTATGGGTAAATAAACGAACCTGTCCAATTTATGGGGGGTTTGTGCCCGGACCGACTCAGCCCAGAACCACCTGGGTCGGCTCGAACCGGGTTGACCTGACCCGGGTCCGGGTCTGGCCCATTCGGGCGCAGCCCGGCCTGGCCGACGCGGCCCATCCGGGGCGGCCCAGCCCGGCGCGGGCAGCCCGGTGCGATCGGTCTGGCCGGGGCGGCTTGGTGCTGGCCGAGAAGACATGAGCGGGGGGGGGGGGGGGCTGCCCCCTCTTGTTTTAACAGTGGCCCCCACACGGGGGCTCACTACCTTGCCATCTGGGGGTTATGACCCCTGATTCTTCTAAAACGGCTAGCCCGGTCTGCCTGTAGGTGCCACCGCCGCAGGACCCCGCGGTCCCGCCCCTCCGAAGCGCCGGCGGCCAGGGATTCTAGCCTCCCTTCCCTACACAGCCACGACCTTAAGCCACGACCTTTTTCCGACCGGTGCTGCGCGACGGCACCGTGCCGCTCCACCGCGGTCCGACTCCGGCAGCGGCTTCTTTCGGCCTCAACGGCGGGGTATGACGGTGCCATGCTTCTTCGCCGCGTTCCTCCTTGTTTCTGCGCGGTGTCGTAGCACGGAGCCACCTTCGTTTGAGCCGCAACGAATACAAAAACAAAGGGGCAGGAGGTTCGGTCGTGTTCGTGCTATCTAGGCCCCTCTATTTAATTCTATATCAAGCAGTTAAATAATTGACGTTGGACGACAAAGAATATTCATGAACAAAATCAAACCCTACCTTGATGAAGTCGTTGAACGAGTATCGTCACGTGAAAAAGAAGTCGCGGAAGACGGCGTCGTGGAACAAGTCTCCATAAGCATTATTGGTGTTCACCAGATGAAGGATGCGGCGCTTCATCGTTCTCCGAAGAAGGAGCCTCTCACCGGTTGCAGAGATGAGAGGAGACGGCACGACGATCTCCTCTTACGGTGACATAGTTCTTTGTCGTAGAATCGACATTCTTCGCATTCTTCAATGAGGAAGAAGTCATTATGCAAGGCTCGTGTATTTTCTCTCCAATTCGTTTCACACAAAAATTCATCAATAATAAAATAAGGCTTCCCTTAATTTATTACTCATGCCATGCTTTTCAAAATTCAAAACAAATTCACCGAATTAATTATCGTGTGTTGTCAAATTAATGAGGCGTTTTGTTGGCATGCAATTTAATGTGGATGAGATAGATAATAATTACTAGAGGGGAAAAATAAATGGGGTTTTTGTAATTTTAAAGATGTGGGGGATTGTGACGGCCCCAACCCCACTTCCTCACATCTTCCCTCTCATAACACTTAAACCACCAGTAAATAAATAAAAATAAAATTGTAAAAAAAATTTATTTTTATTCCTCACATTTTTAACATCTCCTCCCAAGCAAACGCAACCCAGAAAAAGGTGGTCTTAAGCAAAAACCGGTTATTTGGTTTCATCGGTGCCCTCATATTTCGATTCCGAGCACTGGTTCAAAAGTTAGAGAAACCCGCTAGTTCGTTCAGTAAAAGTACCCAAGCAAAACTTCGGAAATTGATTCCGGGCACACCGGGCCTCAGAATCAGATGTCGTCAGAAACTGCGTACTTGTAAAATCCCCAAGAAAATTATGAAAAAATTTTTGTTGACATTTACGAGTCTTTACATTACTCCCACCTCAGGTCTTTACGTCCCCGTAAAGATACAACACAAACTATGGGAACAAATGAGGGTACTTTGCACACATCTGGGACTACAGCTCCCAAGTGCTATCCTGGAGGTTCTCGTGCTACCATCTAATGCGTACTAGTGGAATTGACTGACCACATAGGACCCGCTACTGTCAATCCTTGATCTCTATCGGGACCTCTGCAAAAGTCGCCCCGTCATCAATGTCTAGCGCCCCATGGTTGATGATATGCATTGGGTCATGCATGTATCTCCATAGCTGAGATATGTGGACGACGTTGTGCACCCAGTGCAACTGAGGTGGTAGAGCCAGGCGATAAGCCACCTCACCAATCCTGCTGAGAACTTGGAATGGTCCGATGAAGCGTTGAGATAACTTTCCTCCCCAGCCAAATCTCTGTAATCCACGTCGAGGTGAGACATTAAAGAAGATGTGGTCGCCATCCACGAACTCTATTGGTCTCCACCTCCTATCATCATAAGAATTCTGTCAGATCTGAGCTATCCTCATCTGCTCCTAGATGACCTGGACCTTCCCTGTCGTGGCCTGGACCATCTCTGGTCCCACAAGTGCTGAATCCCAAGGGTCTGTCCCGCCCAAAGGTGATCTACATGGTCGGTCATAAAATGACTCATATGGTGCCATCCCGATGGTAGGGTGGTAGCTGTTGTTGTACACAAAATCCACCATGGGTAGGTGATCCTCCTAGCTACTCCCAATGTTGAGGAAACATGAACAGAGCATGTCCTCGAGTGTCTAAATGGTCCTCTCCGTCTGACCATCCATATGAGGGTGAAAGGCGATGCTCAGACGTAGCTGCATCCCGAATTCCTCCAGTAACCCCTTCCAAAGCCGAGAAGTAAAGTGAGAAACTCGATCAGAGATGATAGATGATGTCACACCATGAAGACATACAATATCTTTAATGTAGATACGTCCCAAGCTCTCTACTGAGACCCGCTCTCTAATGGGTAAGAAGTGGGCCAACTTGGTGAGTCGGTCGACAATCACCCAAATGGAGTCATGTCCTCTGGAAGTACGTGGATGTCCAGTCACGAAATCCATAGATTTCCCATTCCACATCCACCCCGGGAACTCTAAGGACTATACCAAGCCTGCTGGTACATGGTGCTCCGCCATCACCTGCTGGCAGGTAAGGCATCGAGAAACGAACTCCGCCATAGCCTTCTTCATACCCGGCCACCAGTGCTGTCATCTGTGATCCTGGTAAATCATCACCACTTCTGGATGTACCGCTAATGGGGATGTGTAAAACTTCCTCAGAACCTCCTCCTATAAAGAAGATGGTACCATGGTACGTCCTTTGAAAAGGACTTCGTGCTCTCCTCTAACATAGAATCCATCAGGTGCATGTCCTGAGGATATCTGTGCACGCCACGTCTCATAGTCAACATCCCCAAGTTGTGCCTCTTTGACCCACTGAAGAAGTAGAGGAGTGACTGTGAGTGACTGAAGAAAGGCTACTCTATCTCTATCCACGAAGGATATCTTTAATGCAGCTAGCTCCTCTGTCACCTCCCCAAGTAGCTGAATGCCCATCCTCCTACTGAGAGAATTGGCTACTACATTCCCCTTTCCATGAGTATAGACTATCTCAAAGTTATAGTCCTGGAGGAACTCAATCCATCGCCGCTATCTCAGGTTCAGGTCATTCTGCGAGAAGACGCACCTGAGACACTAGTGGTCAGAATAGATTGTAAAGCACTCGCCCATCAGATAGTGTTGCTACATCTTTAGAGCGAAGACCACTTCTTCTAACACTAGGTCATGGGTAACATAGTTCTTCTCATGCTGCCTCAACTATCGTGATCCATAAGTGATCACTGCATGTTCCTGCATCAGGACATACTCGAGTCTGGTCCCCGATGCATCACAGCAGACTACATACCCTACTCCCTCCTCTAGTAGCCTCAAGATAGGCATGCTGGTCAATCTCGGTCTCAGCTCTTGGAAGCTCTACTGACATCTATCTGACCACACGAAGGGTTTACCCTTCTTCATCAATGCTGAAACTGGTGCCACAACTCTGGAAAAGTCTGGCACAATCCTCTGGTAATATCGATATAGACCTAAGAAACTCCACAACTCCGTCATGCACCTGGGTGGCTCCCAAGCTAGCAATGACTCGATCTTCGCAGGATCCACAGCAACTCCCACCTTAGAGATGACGTTTCCCAAGAAGTAGACCTCACGTAACCACAACTAACACTTCGAGAGATTACCATAAAGTTGGTGCTCTCCGAGTGTGTCCAGTACAACCCGCAAGTGGTAGGCCTGCTCCCCCTCAGAAGTCGAGTATATAAAAATGTCTTCAATGAAGACCAGGACAAATCGATCAAGGTAAGGCTACAAGATCCTATTCATGAGACTCATGAAAACTGCTGGAGCATTGGCTACACCAAAAGGAATAACCAAGAACTCATAGTGGCCATACCAACATCTGAAGGCCATCTTCTGCATGTCCTCGTCCCGAAATCTAAACTGAAGATAGCCTGACCTGAGGTCGATCTTCAAAAACCACCGTAATCCCATGAGCTGATCGAAGAGGTTTTCAATCCTCTATAGCAGATACATGTTCCTCATAGTCACCTGGTTCAGGAGATGATAGTCGACACACATTCACAATCTCCCATCCGGCTTCATGGGGAACAAAATCAGGGAAGCCTAGGGTGAAACACTGGGTCGGATGAATCCCTTTCCCTGCAAAACCTCCTGCTCTACTTGTAGCTATTGAAGATCAGAGGGAGCCATATGATATGATTGATTGGATATCGGGGCTGTCCCGGGGTACATGTCAATATTAAATTCTACCTCTCTGCGAGGAGGTAGTCCTGGAACGTCGTCAGGAAAAATGTCCGCATACTGATCCACTACTAAATGAAAACTCGGACTCCGCACGTCAACTACTCCAAGGATGAGGCTAGCCAACTAATGAGTGATCGACTGTCTTCTCCTATGCATGATTCCATCCTACACTACTAAGGATCCCTTCTCGTCGGTGAAGGTGAACCTGCTCCCATTGGTACGAACACACCGCACCTTGCGCCTAACACAGTCGATCTAAGAATAGACTGTAGATAACCAATCGATGCCCAAGATGACATCGTAAGGCCTCGACGCCACTACAAGAAGATCCCATCCAAATATCTCGCCTCCTAGAGTATGCTCACACTGCCGACACCAGTGCGTAATTGTTGAGTCTGCTCCCGTAGGAGTCTCTAGTCGTAAAGATCGATCCAACGACTCTGTCGGAATCTCCGATCACCGAACTAGGGCATCAGTAATGAAAGAATGACTCGCTCCTATGTCTATAATAACTGCATCAAGGGTGGAGTAGACACTTATATTACCTTTAATCATCTATGGTGTGCCATGGTCATAGGCCTCCACTGCCAGAAGCTGAGCCTGCCTTTGTCCGCCAGCTCCCTAGGGTTGGGGTGGACCTCCTGGTGGTGGTGGTGGTAAAGCCTCAAAATGTTTCCCACCACCTTCTGCTCAGCCAGCTCCACATCCTCATCCACCTTCTCTCTACAGACCACCACGGTCGACCCTATGCCTTTACCTGGGGAGCCCTTCAACCATCTGATGCTCCTCTATACGGTGGGTCGGGCAGTCACCAGCCATGTGGCCCTGCCCACCACATGTGTAGCACTGTCTGCTTCTTGGAAGGCTGGCTCTGTGCCGTGTGCCCCGCACCTCTGAGCCAGTGTCCTGAGGTTGTCCGCCTACTAGTCTAGTATGCCTGGACCCCTGTGACGTCTGTCGAATGCCAACAGCAAAAGACTCAGCTACGTGCCGCCCTGCAGTAGGTCTTGCTATAGGCTCAACAAGAAAGCTCTCTATGATAAGGGATCGCTCCAGTACTCATGCCTACGTCGAAATGATGAGGGATATCATCGATGCCCTGATCTCATGCCTCAATCCCTGCTCGATGGTCCAGTCCCAGAAGAATGGGTCCCGTACCATGTGTGTTGAATAGCGTGAGATATCGGTAAATCTCGCCGAGTATTTGGGCTACCTTCATGATGCCATGCCGCAGCTATAGTAGCTCTTGAATGAGCACCACACATAGGGTGGATGGGATGAACTTTGAGAGAAATAGGCTCTCAATGTCCGTCCAAAGGAGAGATACCTCGTCATTCCCCTAGAGCATAAAACGCTACCATCTTCCAGCTACCGCGTGGAGGAGGCTCGCTGCAAGGATCACTATGAAGTCAGATGGTGTCCCAACTAACCTAAAAACTCAAACTATAGCCTCCAGCCAATCCTCACCTGCCTGAGGGTCCGTCTCCCCACGGAACCCGGGCAGTCTCTAACGCTGGAACTCATGAAGTGAACTAAGGTGACATTCACTCTTAGCAGATAGGGATGGTGGCATCGGTGGCTTGACGGGTAGAGGTACCGCTGCTGCCTCCGCTGTAAAAGAGCCCTACACCGAGGCCTCTTTTCTCGATTGGTTTTCGTCTCATACAAAGCTCTGAACCCTATCTAGATGCCATCGTGGGGCCATATTGAAAAGAAACAGGTGCGCCACTATCAAAAAAGTATACCTGGTGAGCTAACACAAACTAATCACAAAGAAAGTTTTTGAGAAACACATGCAATAAATGTTTTCGTGCACTGAGTCCGATATCAGAAGATAGGGTCCTGGTGTATGGATACGTCTGCCGCCGCACCAACATTAGACTCCCTGGACTAATAACCACACTCAATACCCTTAACACGATTTCATCACATAGAAGAAAGATCATAGTCTTGAGTTCTGCGGTAGAACCAAACTCCTCTGATACCAATTTCTCACGACCCGTCCTCGGGACTCGTGTCGTGACTACCCCAAGCCTGCCTTCCATAGGCCAGGGGTTGGAGACTTGCACCAAGACATAAATCCTGACAAAAAGGGTAAGTCATTTCCATTATAAAGTAAACAAACACCACAGAGTAAGCAAGCAGAAGTAAACACTAAGTAAAACTGGGTACAATAGTATGTGCAGAAAAGTATGTGCGCCAGAATAAAAACCCAAACTGAAAGTAAAGTACAACTGAAATGAAAGTACAACAACTGAAAAGTAATGTAGGAACGCGGAGCCGTCCACTAGAAATCCCACCTAAAGGGTGGGTATAGATAGCCTCCTCAGCTCCTCGGGTCCTGCCGTCCGCTCGGTGTACGTCCCACCCAGTGGTCCACCTCTAGGTACCAACATGCTCCCCAATCCTCAACCACGATCAGCGTTGTATGTCGTCTGCATCAAACATAATGTAGTGTGGGTTAAGACCATGTAGGGATGAGTATACGCTACTCATTAGGGACCCCGAGACCCCTGAAGGTCTCCCAAAATCCACAAAGGATAATCTACCAAGGAAAGATACAATCATGAAGTAACATCCAACACTACTTAGGTATATACCCATACATATACCTAAGTAATAAATTCCAGTTCGGCTCCAACATCCAAGCCCAAGATTGATCACGTCGACACAGGACAACACAATCCAATCAATATAGGATACCACAACCAAATCCACATAGGAAATAAAGTCAATCATATCGAAGATATTGATTGAATGTCAAGACTCATCTCACACATGTATACTTCTTCATAAGGTGATAGAGATGATTAGATGTAGCCACTAATTCATCTAGCTGGGACCCATGAAGGATACTAGACTAACTAAGCTGTCATACCCATGTAGGATACTAGACCAGCCACACGGTCGGACCCACATAGGATACAAGTACATAGTCCAATACTGTCGGACCCACGTAGGATACAAGAACAGTAGTCACGTAATGCCGGACCCACATAGGATACAAGAACATTAGTAATCATCATTGAACCCACGGAGTATTTCAGTATGATCATCATTACTGCCGAACCCATAGAGGATTTCAGTGCAGTCGTCATCGCTGCTGAACCCATGTAGGATTTCAGTGCAGTCGTCATCGTCGTCGCAGTCGCAGCCAGCTCTAGGGTTCCCGCACACAACATGCTCATTTCTGGGAGGGTCCACTCCACGAGCCAAGGGGTCGATACATCAACTGACACATAGTCCGGAGTTGATGTATACCAATGTACCGTCTCGTCGATTGGAACTTAACACGATAGATGGCACGTCAATCAGACGCCCGTTCTGAGAGTTATTGGCTTTTTCTTTCGAGGGTACCGGTTGGTTTTTAATTCAAAAACAAGCATAACATACTCCAAATGCGTCCAAAACTTGAGCGTAGTAAGCCAAAATGTCCATCTCACTAAGAGGAATCCAACAAAGTCTACGAAACGTGAATCAGACGTCCAGAGCTCAAGTTAAAAGCATTTCTGCTCCAAGGGCCTTGTTGGTCTCGTGTTCGAATCAACCCGGCTGTACCCAAAGTTCTTCGAAACCTTGATTTTAATATACCAAAACGACTGTCTCGATACAAGGATCACATTTCAACTGATGGTGCATCAATCAGAGGTCTGTATCCCATGTTATTGGTAAATGAGCGAACCTGAACGAATTTTGGGGGGTTTGGGCCCGGACCGACCCGGCAGAACCCACTGGGTCGGCCCGAACCGGGTCGACCCAACCCAGATCAGGGTCTGGCCCATTAGGGTGCATGCCGACCCAGCCGGCGCGGCCCGACATGGGATGCTCGGCACTGGCCGAGCGGGGTGGCTCGACGCTGGCTGAGCGGACGCATGAAGGGGGGGGGGGGGGGGGGGGCGCTGCCCCCCTTGTTGTAACGGTGGACCCCCACATGGGGGCCCGCTCCCTTGCCAGCCGGGGGTTACGACCCCCGGTTATTCCGAAACGGCTGGGCCGGTTGGCCGTCCAAAGCCACTCCTGCAGGACCCCGCGGTCCCACCCCTCCGAAGCGCTGGCGGCTGGTGATTCCGGCCGTCCTTCCCTGCACCACCGCGACCTTAGGCCGCGACCCTTGTCCGACCGACGCAGTGCGACGGTGCCGCGGCCTGACTCAAGCTGCGGCTTCTTTCAGTCTCAACGGCGCAGCGCGATGGCTCCTCGCTTCTTCACCGCGTTCCTCATTGTTTCCACGCGGTGCCGTTGCACCGTGCCAACTTCGATCGAGCCGGAACGAATACAAAAAGAAAGGGGGATGAGGGTCGTCTATGTTCGTTTGGTCCAGCCCCCTCGCCATAATTCTATATCAAGCAGTTAAAAAATTGACTTTCGACAGAAATGAATATTCTTGAACAAAAGAAAACCCCTACCTTGAAGAATTTGTTGAACGGTGATCGTCGCGGGAAAAGAGGTCGTGGAAGACGACATCTCGGAACGAGGCTCCGTAAACGTCGTTGGTGTTCGGTCGATGAAGGATGTGGCGCATGTTCTTTCTCTAAAGAAGGCGTCTCTCACCGGCTGAGGAGAGGAGAGGAGATGGCACAACGATCTCCCCTTGTGGTGATAGAGTTCATTGTCGTAGACTCAGCGTTCTTTGCGTTCTTCAACGAGGAAGAAGATGTTATTCAAGGCTCGTGTATTTTCTCCCCAATTATTCTCGCACAACAATTCATCAATAATAAAATAAGGCTTTCCTTATTTTATTACTCATGGAAACCATTTCCAAATTCAATACAAATTCCTTGAATTAATTAACGTGCTTTTTCAAATTAACGGGGCATTTTATTGGCATGTAATTTAATGTGGAGGAGATACAAAATAATTTCTAGATGGGAAAAATAAATGGGGTGGTTAATAGGGTGTTAGGAATTTTAAGGAGGTGGTGGCTCGTGTGGGCCCCACCCAACCTTCCTCACATCTTCCCTCTCATAACACTTAAACCACTAGTAAAGAAATAAAAATAAAATAGTAAAACCCTATTTATTTTTATTCCTCACATTTTTAACATCTCCTCCTCAGCAAACACAACCCAGAAAAAGGTTCTATTAAGCAAAAACTGGCACTACAGTCTCATCAGTGCCCTCAGATTTCGATTCTAAGCACCGGTTCAAGAGTTAGAAAAACCCGCTCGTTCATTCACTGAATGTACCTGAGCTAAACATCAGCAATTGATTTCAGGAACACCAGTCCTTAGAATCAGGTGCCGTCAGAAACTTCATACTTGTAAAATCCCAAAGAAAATTAAGAAAAAATATCCCTTGAAAGTTACAGGTCTTTACAAGGTGTATTGTTCAGTTATTCATCTTTTGAGTCACTTTAATGAGATTCACCTTAATATATTATAGTATCAGGGTAAAGAGGCTATAAATTTTTTATTTTTACCTCATTACTCTTTTAGTGGGTGATGGAGAGTTAAATCATTGAATTTGAATTGTGATTTTTGATAGAAAATTTATATGTATGTGAGATACAACACTACTTATCCCAGGATGATGATTATTTTGTTTGTAACATAAATTGTGTGTAAGATTCCTCAAGTTTAACTAGTATTATAATTTTTGATACACATGTATCGTGATGTGTTTTTAAGCATGTATTTGAAAATATGTGTCATTAAATATTAATGTATCCTAAGTTTATTAGGAATCATAATTACACAGTAGTGTTCACTATGTGATGTACTACCTGTTATTCAGTGAATGATGTGGACCATTAACATGTTGGTCTTCTTTTGTTGTATCTTATTTGTGAGTGAAAATATGAATCTAAGAAGATGAGTATTATGATGGAAAATCTATTATCACCCAAAGGTAATGGTTTGAATTGGGATATCGTAGAATAGTTTAATATGGTATAACATTTCCTACCATTTAGGAACACCATGTTTATTGGTGAGTAGGATACATTTTCAAACCATGAGTTATTAACCCTATATAGTTCTCATCGGAGTATTATTTTTTATTTTGATTACAAATTGAAATCTACATTATGATATGTATTTTGTATGAAAATTTATAATCAGGTACCTTTTATCACATCATACAACACACAAACTAATCATTAGTTAGAGTTTACTATCTTGATTCTATAAAATTTCCTCGGAAAATGTTCCCTAATTTTCAATGATTCATGAAAAATTCATCTTTCATTATCTTTGTTTTTAGATATGAATTATTTTTCATGAAATTATTCTAATACATTTTTATATAGCTGTGTATGGAATCCCATTCCATTTTTCATTTTCTATTTAAGGGCTTGGGAATAATAAATTATCAGAAATGGTATCAAAAGATGAAAAAAATATATTATCATATTGAAATGGAAGAGTTTGTTTAGAATAAATTGAGGAAATAATGGATATATATTCATGACACCACCCTATATAGTTTTAAGTGTGATTTTAAAATATCATTTTACAATCTTATCATAAGGGAATCATCATATTTTGTCATTCTATAATATGGAAAACTAGGTATCTTTGGGAATTTTAGGTTACTAAGGGGGTTTGTCCCCAGGATTGCTGATAAGGACCTCCAAAATAGTATTGTGTTTGGAATTATATATTTTATGTGTCAATGTTAAATCTATAAAATCTTCAAATGTGGTTAGTTTTGATAAATATCAGTATAAATCTACTCTTTTTTCACAATATGAAATGTTTTAATGTTTATTAGAGTGAGTATATCATTCTTTAAAAAATGTTCTCTTTTCTCTATGAATGGTGGAAAAAATGTGAATATGAAGGGGGATACCCTAGAGTATGGATATGATTTTGGAGAATATAGGTTAATGATTTTTACTAGTGAGGCAAAATTATGTATCTCATTATGATCTAAAATTTAGTAGGGTGTTTGTAACACCCCCCTATTATATGGAATGAATTACTTTTAATTTCCCCTAAAACTCATGTATTTTTTTATTTCTAAATTTTTGGACGTTTTGATCTGGTCATGTGGGTTCGTTTTTAGTAATCTAATATTATTCTAGACTATGTGTCAAAACAATAGTGTTCACTGGGTACCATGTTGTGTATTGATGTGAACCAATGGAACTATTTAGGATAGTATCTTGATGTGGTTCCCTAGGTGGACATAGACTATAGTGATATTACATGGAATGTCAATTAGTACCCATTTCTATCCTAGAATCATCTTTTTCAAAAAATATAATTAGAATTTACTATTAGAAATATAATTACATGAATATGAATCTATTTATATCCCATTTCTAACATGATCATCCAATATATGATCTTTTCTCCATTTCTTCACCCTCCAAGAATAATTCTCATCCACTAATGGTTAGATATGAGTGTCCTCAGTTCCAGTAGAACCCGAAAGTAATGATATTACTCAACATACATATGTTCTTTTTTCTTATCATTGACTAATAATTTTCCATTAATTATAACATAATTTTTGTATTTATTAATTGAATACCTTATTCATTCAATTAGTTGTTTTGTATCATGAAACGTCGCATTGGATGTCACCTACAACTACAATGTTTGTGGACACTAATATTCTTATTGTTTTATACATGTTTATCATAATATTTTTGATATGTGGCTGGATGGACGAAGAGATATTGATTTTTTTTAATTATTATCATTTTACTATGACCACCATGTGTATGGTAATGATTTTTTTATTCTAATAGACCCTTAAAGAGTTTAATTTAATTTTGTTGATGTTGATGTCCATGGGATGGGGATAATGTCTATTAAACCATGTATATAGATTGTATTAGTGTTACTTATGAGTTATGTTATTTCAATAAGTACCTTTTTAGTAATTTTTTTACCTTGTTTATAATTTTAGATGAATTTATAGCCTTACAGATAACATGGTTTATATTTTTAGAGTTCTCAGGGGCTACAAAATTTCCACTTTTAAAATATTTTTCAAATATCTTGGGTGAGTGTTTATTCCCAATATAGTCAAAAGATATTGGTTGTGTGATCCATCAATATCTACATTTTCAGAAATTTTTGTAATAATATATGAACCTAATTTTAAATGAGTATGTATCATAGGTCATTCCCACCTATTTATATATTCCATATTATGTTTTATTGTTTTTTAAAGTTTTGTAGTAGAAATTGGATTTTTCAAGTGAAATTTGATAATCTGATGAATGGTATGGGATGTACTTCTCATTAATATTACTATGTTTGTGATAACAGACATTAGGACCTCATGGGATATGCATGTGGTTCGGGAAACGTCCAATTAAATTATACTGTCCTTTACAATTGGGATGTATTTTCACTTGTATAAAATCTCAAACGAACAGACAAGAATACACATGTGATCATGATCACAAAAAGGTTTTCATACATATTAATTTAAAATTTAATAGAAATATAATAATTATTACATCTTGTTATTATGACCTTGGTTTTGTATATTATCCCTTATATTGATCGTAAAATTGTGATGAAATGACCCCAAACTTGTTATCACAATATTAAACCATGACTAATTCATTACTACTAATATGGGATTCCAAAATTACTAATGTAACCTAATTAATGGGGTGTAATTCAGATGTAATGAACATTCAATTATGATGAGATTATATTCTCTTTGATATAATCACTCATATAAGAATTCTAAAGATCCATTATTGTAACATTTATTATTACTATATTTGGTTATCATTAATTTATGTGTGCATCACACCATATATGCACTTATATTCACTAGAAAATTTTGGGAAACCATCAGTGAGGACTGTAATGATGTACTCAAACATTTCTTAAGATCTATAATACATGATAACATTTTATTATTCAAAAAACAACTGATTTCATGTTCTCTATTATTGATGATGATTTTATGTAGAATGATTTAAGTTTTTATAGATGGATTAGTAGGAAAAATGTTTTTTTGTATAATTACAATATCATTTTATTATTTTTAGATCATGATATATAAAAATTTCCTATTATTGGTCGAATTTTAATCCATAATCCTTATATTCAATTACAGTAGGTCATTTCATTATTTCATTTGAGTTTTTATTTACTTACATTTGGAATTTATCAATGGTTTAACCATTTAGCCTTATTTTATATTTATTACTGATCTATATTTCAATTCATTAATTTATGTTTATCTATACAATGAAGTATACAGTTCTCCATGATATATATTAATCCATGTGGTTGTTGGTTGGCCACAGTTGTACTAGGTTGAATGATTGAGATATGTGGAACTAGGTTTCATTATGATAGAGGTGAAAAAGGATGGTATTAGATAAAAATATTTAATAATTCTATATAAGTATTGTGGACAATTTCTAATAAAAAATATCATTATATATATTATTCAAATAGATGATTTCATAGTTAGTAATGTATTAATAGATAAATATATTGTTAAACTACTTTCTAAATTTATATCTTGGTAGATGTATGTGTCTAATTGGGCTGTTAATTAATTGTGTAATATTAATAGTTAATCATGGGTTAATTTTTTTTATGTTTTTGTTTGTTCCAATGACCAAAAATTATTATATAATTTGTATTTCTAGATCATGTATTTTTTTTGATACATAGAGAAATTATTTTATTACATATTTCACCTTTCATTGGAATAAAATATTTTATAATGTTCAAGTAGAATCAACTACATCAATTGAATATGATACATACTTTTGATAATAAAATCCATTATATCATGATAATATTCACTAAATTGTGAATTATAATATATATAAATCATTCAAAAATGAAATAGAATTTTTTTACTATTAGTTGATAGACGTTCATATGTTTTTATGACTTATTTTCAATTATTTTTATTTATGGTTATCTAAAAGAGGGGATCATAAACAATTTACTAATAATATTAACTCATTTTTTATGTTATAGGTAGTTAATATATTTTTTCCTGATTATTTTTCCTTATAAATGACATGTGTATTAGTGTATATAATGGATCACACAAAATGGTAAATGTTGAAACCATGTCATATTATCTCAAAAAAACATTTCTGGCATTTTTTGAATCATATGGATTATGGAGTTAATGTAATGATTAATATATTATTTTTACTAAAATGTTATGGATGTTTAAATAACATTCACATTAAATGACACTCTTGTTTTTCATAAAATCCCTTGGCAATGGTGATTATTTGAAATGTCTTTTTTATATTTCAATGAATGAAATATCAATCATTAAGGATGACGACACATTATGGAATCCTTCATGATTTTATATCAATTTATAAGGGGATAATATTATAAACCAATGTTTTAAAGATGTTCATAAATTACATATATTTTGAAAATATATGACGGATCTATGTTTTGTTTCTATAAACACCTCATAGTATATATGTTAGTCCTACTGGTCATAAATAATTTAACAATATGAAAATACAACAATAACACCTAAATTATTGTGAAAATCATTAAAATATATTTGTTTAATATAAATGAATCTAGTTTATATTCTAATAGATTCTTATGATATATCGATCATATTGAAATCACATATTTTTTCAATGAGATAAAATGAGTCAAATAAAATCTCTGATTTTATTCAAATGTAATAAAAATGTTATATGTCAATAAATGTTTTTTTTTTGAAAAAATTACTTTATTCGATGATATTATATTTTATAATTTTATAGGGAGGGAACAAGCTAGGTTAATGTACTGTATAAATATTTATATATCAATTCAATTTAATGATTTTTTATAATAATTGATTATAATATGTAAATTATTCATAAAAAATGTTACATAAAAATTTATTATTTTTTGTACTCTAGTGTAATTATTTAATAATAATTAATTAAAATAAATTTTATGACATTTTTAAATATTTGAAAATGTATTTTAAAATTAGGTCATTATGTTTCTTGTTAGAATCATTTTCCAAATTATATTACTAATACATTTGAATATAATTATAGGGAGGTTCCCACTACATTCATTCTTGTTTTACAGGGAGTATATATTAAGATATAGTTATATGAAAAATATAGAATATCCTAAAAAACATGACCTTCTAATGATATCAAGACACCCAAAATAACATAGGTTATTATCACCCATTATTTAGTGGATTACTACTATCGTAGAATATGGACAGACACTGCAATGTCTACTATTAACTCACATTCATTGATCTATATCAAATCAATATCAAATCTATACCCATAGAAACATCATGAAAAAATCATATACAAACACATATATATGTGTAGTTATTGTTGTTCAAATAGATACCCATCAGTATTTCATATTCTAAATTACACACAATCCCATACAATTCTTATTCCCAATAATGTAAATAATTCAATTAACATCACGTGGAAACACTAAAAAATGTTAAACTACAATTAGGTAAAAATAATAATTGAAATTTAGTAAATGGAAAAATTAAATATATTATTTTCCAAAATCAGTGAATCCCTTCCTCGTTTCATATGATTATATATCAATTACATAACTAATGATATCATAGGTGAGATTAATAATAAATAATGTATTAAATACAATTTCTTGACTATGATAATCACATACATGTGATATGTTTCCTCAGAAACTCCATTGTATCTGTACTATCATAACCACCCCATTTTAAATAAAAAACGAGTAAAAAACATCCCATCAATCTCCATTACCCAACTACTCAATCGATGTATTACACTTCGTAGTTGTTTTTATCAATAATCCTATAAATTATATTCTTAATCTATTTTGATCCCTTAAAATATTTACTAATACAACTCATATGAAAAAAATAATGTTATATTACCAAAACATCAATTTTGATAATGAAATACCCTTTGTATAAATCAAAAAATCCAAAAAATACCTTTTTTTCAAATATAGAAAAAATAAATTATGATATCCATTTTTACCAAATTATTCTACAGTTAAGAAATTATTGAAAACAATCTATAACGTAGGTGGAACAAAGGAATTATAATCAACAAAGGAGTTAATAAAAGTGACCAACAAGAAATAAAAAATATATAATGATCAAAAAATTTAAGATATATGTATAGTAATAATGATATAACACATAATATACATGAAATAAGAATACACAATCATGGTTTTTTTATTTATTATAAAAATAAAAATTTCCAATATCATAGATATATCAAATATGATATATATCTATATAAATGAATAGAAAGGTAGGGTAAATGAAGGAATAATGAATGAGTAAGATAGTCGATATAAAACCATAGATCTGATTTTGATTTGAAAAATACTTGATGGAATGGTTTCCTTTTACAATGTATAGTAACTATTTTCGAACAAAGTAATATCGAAAGCAGTTTAAAGTCGAGTAATTATGTATAATGCGATTAATATTAAGATAATTCTTGATTTAAAAGTCAAATTATTGAACCCAAACATTGTTTTACTACTAGGATACATAGTCCATGATGGATATAATGATTATGTTTTCATCCATAATCATGTAATTAGGAATGAAATATATTTTTTTCAAAATCTGTTGGAATATTCATTATCATTGAAAACCTCATAAACTTATATAATATAATTTCATTCTATTATTATATAATCAATGGATTTTGGAACATTACTAATAAATAATTGTTTATCCTCCAAAAACTCTAACCTATTACAAATGTCCCAAAAAAATAAAATCGGCTAAATGGAAATCAAACCTAAGATGTCACTATCCTCCTTTGTGTGAGATATTTTTTCCCCAACAAGACATCAATATTTATTTCTGTTGAACATTTATTGCTAGTTTTTTATATGATAATCCTTCTTCCATGTATCATCATGGATGAGAATATATTTTAGTAGTTCATTATATATTGGAATACATCAACATGTTAATATCATTTCATATCATTCAAAAATACCCATTGGAATTTATATAATTTTAAAATCGAATTATATATCTATTACATCGTGTGAAATAATGTAAGTTAAATCTTCTTGGTACATTTTTAAATGAGAGACACGAAACACATCAACATCTAAACTATTTTTTGATTGAAATACTAGTTAAAAAATTATTTAGGATGGTTTTTTAAAAATCTTGAATAGACTGATATATGTAGGTGTTAATTTTTATTACTTCCCATATAATTAGTAATTGAATGACAAAAAAATCCACAAGAAGACTCGATCCCCTATCATAAATTATAATTATTACAAATTTTTTAGTGTAAACAATTTTCCTTTTCCAAATTATAAATATTTACTATAATAATAGTTGATCTTCTTAAATTGTCTCTCTTTCCAATTTAATTCCAAAAATAGATTTATCTTCCACTAAATCCCAACAAGATGATTTATAGTACAAGAATAAATAATTTTCATCGAATATAGAAATATGAATCGATATTTTATAGATATTTTTACAAAGAAATATATTAATGAAAAATTATCCTCAAACAATCCAGTAAAATCTAGTACATAATGTAAAAGAATATATTATATAGTCTATATAGACTTATTCTTAAACCTACATGTTTGAGGGGTATAAAATATGTTTATATTCAACTATATATAATTTTGTTTCTAAAAACCTTTAAACAATATTCATAAAAACAAAGAAATTATATGTAACGTAATTGGTTAATGAATTTCATGAAGATGGAACTATATAAAACATAACAAAGCCAATAAATAAGAATATCCCTCAAATAGTTTAGAAGTTGGCCAACATAGTTATATGAAACAAATTAATTGACACCAAATAATACTATCATGGTGAACTAGATAATACAACTAAAAATATATTATATTTCTTCCAACATAAATATCAATAAAGGAAAATGATGCAAGATTATAATTGGTCATTATTTCTCTTCCTTAAATAATATATACATCAAACACTAAGATAAATAATGTTTCATTACACTGTTTAACTAAAACCACTTGTACTGTTACATAATATATTGATACATTTACACATATCAAATATAATTTTTCCAAAAAGGGAAATAAAATAGACATGTAAAATTATTCACCAGAAATGAAATAATGATATAACAATATAAAAAATAGATGAACATCCCCATAATTTGTGAGTAAATTTCCTTGGTTTCCCTATTATGATAAGGATAACATATCCCCTTACATTTGGAATTAGAAATTATTCCTTCCCTTAAATATAAAATATGTGCAATAAATACATAAATTTGATATAACTCTTCACAGATTATTTCCTCATGAAATTATAGATAAAGATATTTCATGATTCTCATCAGTTAACATTTTATATTTTATTCCCTCCCTATATGAGTCCGTATAAAAAAAATCACCTATAACATTAACCATACCTAGTGTATAGAATAAATAAATTTTTGAAAAATTATTGATACTCAACCCACCTTTATTGCCCAAAATTTAGAACATTATATGAGAAAATATGTTTAATGTTCTTTATTTGAATTTGAATCTTATACCAAATTGGTAATGTATCTATAACCTCGATTTTTTGATAAAAAATTAAATCCCCATCTCAAATGTGGGGTAGTTGTCCCATATCTTATAACTTCCATTACTAGTAGGGAACAATATTTATCATTTTATAAGGAACAAAAACCAATCAAACACCATATACGACATTGTACATCGAATGGAATTCACACCACATAAGCTATGTCAACACTATCACAAAAGTTTGTATATTATTTGACTTTTTAAATTCTCCAACAAACATATCATCTCATTCAAGAATCACATTATTCTATGTAAAAACCATCATCAATGACAAAAATATTGATAATTATTTAATAATGAATCAGTAGAACCCTCCCAATCACTGGAAACTATGAATCTCAGAATTATTATTGTCATACTATAAATTCCTCACAACATTTACAATTTTTATTGCACCAATGCACCCTTGTATGATATCATCTTACAAAATAACATCACTACCTACTACCAAATTATTCATTTTGATACAAATAGATACAACCCATTCTATTACAGTGTCTCATGAATAATGATTAAATGCTTCCCATAATCCCCCTTTGATATATAATAAATCATAATTTCTTTTCAAAATGCAATTACAAATGATTCAATGTATATATGTGCGACATTATTCATCAATAATTAAAACATGTATCATTTTAAATCCCAAAAAACCTTATTAAAAGCTCATAATTCTCGTACATACTCCTAAAACTATTATTTCAAATGTACATCTATTTCAACATAAATTGGTGTTATCCATGACCTAAATCATTATTTTAAATTCAAAAAAAAACCATACAACTAATGAAAATTATAATTGATAGGATGTGGAAGTATTTATTATTCACAATTAGTAAATTCAAATTTAGATAGATGAAAAATAATAAAAACCAACCATAGTCTATATTGGAAAATATAACACAATGATTCCAATAAAAAAATTATTACTCCATTTAATATCTAATACTCTAACTCCTTTAAGTGAATTTTTAACTCTTACATCGTCAAAATAAATATTTAAAATAAATGATATAAAATTTAAATCCACTCATATATCCAATAAATGTATAACTTCATATCTATCACTTGTGGTAGAACATAGAGATATTCTAGAATAATATATAATAAACCATTATCCAAAACCAAAAATAAACTAAATACAGAAATAATAATGATCTATGAACTAACCAATATAAATTGAATGTAAAATACCCAAGGGTAATATAAATTTTTCCAACCCTATAGAAAGAATATAACATTCCCCTAGAAAATGGTGGACACTACCATTAGGTATTTTAGTGAAATCATTAAATAAATTTTAGTTGATATATGCCTAAATGTTTTCATCTATGCAACAAATATTAGGAAATTGTGCACGTTTTTATCTAAGAAAAATTATTTATATAATAATTCCACCTCACTAATCATAATCTAAGATGATATAAAATGATGGATGTTTATTAATATTTATAATATAGGATCCTATACTTTGAAAGAATATAATATTAATTTAATAAGTAAATTTATTATTTCTAGTACACAAGTAGATGTGAATAAATTTCATAAGAAAATATAAAATATAGAAGACACCATAATAGAAGAAACATGAATAGTAACTCTTACGGTCATAGTTACACACTCTAATTCAACTAGGCTAGGATCTATAAAAAAATTATTCATGGTTATTATCCATTTAACCCGGTTGTGGATTATAATAAATCTTAACTTAATATTTATCTGTGGCATATATTTATCTTTTAGAATAAAATTTTTGAACCATATCTATTTATACAAACTCTAACAAAATTAGTATGAGTGAACAAATTATTAAACATATTGAAATATACAAGCTTCTCACACTAATAAAAAATAATATAATTATTAGTGAAATTTCACATTAGGTTATTTTGTTGGTATAGTAGTGAAAAAAAATTTGATTCCACCCTAGATATGAATATGAGCTTTTGATATTACTCTAAATATAATACATCGATAATTCAACTCAAATATATTATTTTCTTTGGAGGAAATTTATATCTTATATAAAGAAGATGAAAATAATTTTCACCTTTTCCATCAGTAATGATAACATCATCCATATATACATTAATTTAAATCACTATATATGTTTCTCAATTCTGTTTAATCACTGTCGGTTGTATCTTGGGTCATGTAGTCTATATAGACAGGTATTTCATCTAAGAATTACTGTTGATAAAATCTTTGAAAAAAAATGAACCAACGTAGAAATATGAATATTACTATCGAACAATTTTATATCCCATGCCCCAGATCCTAGAACATTAATTCATTTATTAACATTATTTTACCTTGATTTTAATACTTGAAATCATCTTCTAAAATGGAATCAATATCAAGAAATCATGTAGATTCACTTCCAAAACAATCTCCCAGAAACATTTGTTGAGATCACTTAAAGATTATAATTAAAAAAAATATATTTTGACATCTCAAGGGAATGAATATTAAAACTGTTGATGTGTCATCTATTCCCTGTGGTTTAAAGTGATCAAATATTCTAATACTCAAACCATCAAAAATAAAATCATTCTAATAGATTTTATGCCCAAGGTCAATACCATGAGGATAAAGGAGTTGATAATTTTAAACCACAGACTAACATGATCAGATATGGAATGAAATATTCATGGAATTAAACATAATATAAAATTAATACAAACTCACAAAACTAAAAAATCAATAACATTTTACACTAGGTATATATTACATTATCAACCTGAAAAATTTAATAAAATCATTCACCAAAGACCCTTATATGTTCATTATACTCTTAGTAACACTAATGATCACTTTGAAATAACTGAAAATATAATAAATGATTAAGATTAAATTATCAATAAGGGGTGATGAATAAAAATTAGTGGACTAATAGGTTTATAGTAATCAAATAAAAGTCATGTTAATGAGTGAAATAACAAGATCAAAATAATATGATCAAGAAATAAAACAAATGATAATGTGTAATGGGAGTGTAAAACATATACCACATTAAGAAATATATTAAATAATGATCATGAAAGTATATAGTATAGCAATCAAAGAACTCTCAAGTTTGATTAAACCCACTACTTACACTCTTACCAGAATCTCTAGTGGTATCCCTTCCAGAATATCAGAAAACTATAGAATAAATATATACATATAACATTATAATCACATGATGAAATATTTTAAATAATGATGATAAAAATATAATATATACCTATGAAAGAACTCTATAGGTTGTTAAAACCCCTATTTGGGACACATACCTAAATCATTAGTGGTATCCCTTCTTGAATAACATAAAACTATAGAATAAACATATGGTTATAAAATTATAATCATTTGGTAAGTCTTATATACAATACAATCATAACATTATGGATAATGATAACCATAATTATCCTAGAAATCCCCTTCTATGTAAGAATAATTTTTTTAATTGACAATGATCTCAAGATACAAAAGGCATGACTCAATACATTATATGGATATATAATTTTACTATCTAAAATTAGCATTATCTTATAATCGTACATAAGTGTAAAACATGAATATGAAAAATTTGTAAACCCTTCATAATGATATTATAATTCACAAAATAAAAATAATATAAATAAATACTATATTTATTTAAGTAAATAACCTTGAAACAAGATAATGAATTATATTTTATTCACATTATATAGGAAAAATGCAATACAGTAATGTCCAAAAATATATTAATCTATCAAATATATGGTTATATAGCTGAATTACCTCTGATTTGAGGAAAAAATTATAGATAATTAAAGAAGGTAATGAATTGATAATTTTTTTTATTTTTATAAAGTTGACGATAATGAAATTGAAACACATTTATGTATCATTAAAATCCATGAGATATCATTTCAACCATATCACAAATACATAAGTACTTAGATAGTGAATGAAAAAATTATTTATTCATATGTTATATTTAAGAATCATGAATAATATGTGGAAATGCATAATATTATATAAATAAATGGTATAATTTAAATTAGTATAAAAATAGATGAAAAAATATTAAATTGATGATAATAATTTAAAGAATATTGATGATAATAATATATCTTTAAACAATGTTAAATTAAATGAAGGACATTATTATTTTCTAATATTAGTGGCCAAAATTTTATATTTCAATTTCATTCATTCACATGAATTATGAAAATTTATTTGTTAATTACATGTTTCAAATATTTTTCATATGTTTTTATTTTATTGTCATTTATTTTAATTCATATATCATCGTTAACTTTTCTTCAATATGATTTGTTTTTATTATTTTAGTCTTTATAATTTAGTTCAATTAATCCATCAAAAAATAAATTCATACATATTTTATCGGAAATTGTTAATATTTTATGTATATATATTCCCTTTATGTGTCCAATTAATTTTTATCACTACATATGTAATGAGAGTTTGATAGTTATTACATAGTTAAAATTCATAGAATATTCATTAGTATACTTGTTTTAATCTATTAATATTACATTGATTATTTACTTTATTCAACAATATTATAAAGAATATTTATCATTATTGAATCATATACACAAAAATATATTATTATTAATTTTATAGAAAATCCCGAAGACTATTATGTTGAATATAAATTAAATAAAAAAATAAAAAATAAAACTCAAATTTCAACATAATTTCCCTAAAACATCCATGGTAAAGAAATTTTCTTTAATTGAGATTAATATAAGTGAAAAATTAACAAATATGTGACTTTTTTTTAACAAATTATGAAATAATAATTTTCTTATTTTATGTAAACTTTTATTTATTAAAATTTATGTTAAATGATAAAATTGATAATTGAAAAAAGTCATGATTTTTGGAACCCAAGAATAAACATGTTGATAACGACTGAAAATGAGTTATTTTAGAGGTAAGAGATATTGTATCATGAATAATGGACCAAAATGGAGTTAATAACAAGCGAATTGATCCATGGATGGAATATAAAAGGATTTAAAATATAATTTTACGATGAAGAGACATAAATAAGAATAATGTGATATTTGGAAACTCTTATATTAATATCACAATGACCTATAAAAAATTTGGTTAATGCTATGAAATGAGGGATATACTAAAATTAAGAGTTTAAAATGAATAATGACAAAAAATTATGAGAATATAATTATATAATGAGTATTACTAATGTTTATCTATTTGGATATTTTTTCTATGTCTAATTTTCGAATTAATTAATATTTTGATGATTTTTACATTTAAAATATGTTTTAAATGAAATATTAGATTTTGGGATTTTTTAATGTTCTATTTCTGAATATTTTTATAAAATATTTATTTTTGATTCTAATTTAGTTAAAAAAATTATTCATATTATTTTTAATATATTTTATGGATATATATTCTCTGTCATTTTATTTGAATGTAAAACATTAAATACTGAGGTTTATGGATAAATGATTTTAATTTTCCATATTCCATGGATGTATATTAAATATATTTTTTGGATGTAATCATTCTTTTAATTTCTTTATAATAGAAAATAATGTTTATATAATTATTTTTAATATCCTAAATTGTTTTTCATTATGTATTTCTTTATACTATAACATTTTTTTCACTATTTAACATGAATGATTAACATTGCGAAAAATATATTTGGTATTATCTAGTCATAAGACCTGATAAGGGACACTATTATACTTTTTTAAAATCCATCACAATAGTTGAGACTCCCAAGTTATGTTTATTTTGGAATGTTAAAGAATGAATTTGAAATTGAATTTATGGAATATGAAAATGATTGTAATACTTCTACCAATTGTAAAATCATTACAAATGAGTCCCAAATTACAGGATCATGAAGGAAAATAAGTCCATTGATAAATATTAAAACCATCACATAGTTTATCCAAACTCAATCATGGAGAAATAATCTAGGGTGAAGTATTCAATCAATGTTGCTATTTTTTTGAACAATGAAGTACCGAAAAATTTAAGTATCTCAAATATGATCATCATAATTTTTTTCAAGAAACACTAATTATTATTTATTCAATAGTTTAATCTATATTAATTAAACATGATTTATGATAAATAAAATTCCCCATTGTTATAGAATCTAGTAAATTATAAATGTTGACATCACGATCTAATGAACATAATTATCAAAAAATACAAACCCCATCCTAGTTATGATGTTGAGTTGGAACGAATATTTATTGACATAACTGAGCCCAAGTGCCTTGAATAAATCTTAATGATATAAAAATTTATTAGATTCATATGAAGATGATGTAAATATATTTAAAATTTCTATATTGGATAACCATTTTTTGAGGGATGAAAACCAATATTTATCATGGAAAGAAATCCATCTGAGATGATGTTAATATGATATTATAAGACAAAAATTCATTTGTGGGCTTACATTATCTTTTAGATATTGATGATGATAAAAAATTGTGGTGATTTCTCTCTCCCAATGTGACACCTTGAACTAATTAATAATATTCACACCCAGTTCTTCCTCAAATGGTTGTGTTAAAGAAAATATGTATATATTGTCTGTTCCAAGTTTCTGATTTCTTCAAGTGCTGGTTTTGTTTCATGGTTAACTATTATGAATCTAAGAATAATTATAGTTGGATATGTGTACAGAAAATATAGGTTATATGAAAATCATATTGATCCTTCCCTTAGAAGATGAACTTTTATGACTTTAAATAATTCAATATTGTTACGATGTGAAGGTGATTAAAGAGTGAAGAATTATCATGCATTGTGATTATCATAATTGAGAATTAAGGAACTATTATAAGATCATTTTTCAAAGGTGAAATTCAAATATTTGGAAATTAATTGGGTTATAGATAGAGTAATTAAAATTATGTTCATGTTTTAGGGGTCATAGAGATAGTTTTTAATCATTTCATAAGTAGTGATAGAACGAAAAAATATAATTACTCAACTACTGAGATATATAAAAATAGTTGTCATGTGCGTTGGTTAGTGGTGGGAAGAAAAATATAATGTGGATTGTTGGGATTATTAAAAGAGGTAATTAAATATTATTATTCATTGAATTCATGATTTGGGTGATATATTAGAGGCAGGGAGTAGTCTCCATGTAGTAGATTAGTGGAGGTAATGCTATATACAAGAGGATTGTTCAATAGAGATTCCTCTTAACATCATCATACTTACATCAAGTTGATATTTTTTATGATTATATTATCAAATATACATATTATTTATATTGAAATTTATAAAAAATAATTTTTGAGAAAGTGTAATAAAATTAAATAAAATCTATTATAAATTTTATTGATTCAGATTAAATTATTAATGTTTGATAACATCCTAGATTATTTCCCTAGTATTTTTTTATTATCCTTTGTTGATGGATTTTTTGTATAAAATATATTAGAATATTTAATATAATTTCATGAATTATATAAATTTACATATTTGGTATTCTAAATAGGATGTTTATAGTGCATTATATTTTTTTTCAAATGTTTCATTCTCTTCATGGGAACTATTTTCACTCAATTAAATGTAACAATGAATGAAGAGTACAGTTTTCTAATTCCATTGAAAATGAAACAAAATTATATAAATAAGTAAATGTGGTATATATTTATTATATATTAATATTCACCATTATCCATAGTTCTAATTAAAATATCATCCATTTAGAGATATCTTTGGGTTAGGTTGTTACCCTAATGATAGTTGTGTGCGTCAACAGTTTTTTATAATACATATAGAACAAGATTTGTTAATTTTCGTTCCATATAAGTGACTCTTAGTCATTTAATTCAAGTCCATTTTCATTGAAATCCATTCTCATATATCATTTCAATAATTAAATTGTATCAATATATTTAGTTACTTCCATTAACTATTTCATCATACATTACACATAAAAATATCACGTTGATTGACCATATAATTCTATTAAAAAAGTTTTTATATGTTTTCATTAATTTCATATAAGATGTCTTGTTTATGTCAAAATATCCAAGGTTTAACACAAGATAAAAAAGACTATTTATAAGTAGGTATTTTATAATTTAAATTTGATAATATTCAATAAAAGACATATTGATATTGAAAATATATTTTCATAGAGTAGTTGTAAAAAAAGGAGAAATGGAAACCTTACATTTTTTGAGTCGTCCCATTTGGGTTATGCATAGAACATTCAAGTGGGGATTTTGGTCAAACCAAGTGATTATAAACATTTATATTAATTATTATAGATAAATTCGTGTAGATATATGTCAATTTAATGATTACCCAATGTGAGATGAAATGGGTGGTTGAGGGGGTTTGAATATCAAAAGGGAAGAGTTATTTTAGAATTATGTAAATATTTTAATATTATTTAATATTGTGAATTAAAATAATGATGATTTATATAACGTTTAGTGGTATAAAATTAACAAAATATGATTTATTTGATATTTTAACACACATAAATCTAGATGAAATCTACCAAATTGTTTATATAATGTAAATAATCAATAATTCATGGTTATTTGAATAAAATGAATGTTATTTATTGAAAATCCATTAGCATGTTTGGAAAATAATTTTATAATTATTTTAACTACTATTTTATTCATTAAATATATTTTATTTTATAAAATGTGTCATAATAAATTTGGTGTAATTTTTTTAACATAATGATGTCATAAAATTTTATGTATTCATAAGAACTGTATTTTTTATTATTCACCAAAAAATATATTTCAAAAAAAAATTAATGAAAAAATATTTAAATTACCAATTTTAGATTTTAAATATGTTTTCTCTTAAATAAATAATCTTTTATATTTAGAATATTTTATTATTAAATAAATTCGTATAATACTTTGATATAAAAATTAGTGAAATAATAATTATTTATTTTAATATGTGTGGTAACATTTATATTTTATTTTATACCATAATTATTACAATTATTACAATTATTTATATATAAATTTGACACATAATACAAATTTTATAAAATTATTCTTTTAATTGAGTGAAATTTATCAATTCTATAAATATTTTATATAATGAATTTATTTTGATCAAAAATACACATAATTATTATATTATATTTAAATAATTGTTTTATTCTATAATGACTATCGTATTATAATGTAAAATATATTTTATGATTCAAATTAAATATAAATATATATATGGAAAATAATTTTTTTATTTATATATAAAAACAATTTTATATTAGAATGGAACTCGTTATTGTTTTTAAATAACACTATGGAAGTATCAAAGAAAGAACATATAATAAGACTAATATATATATATAATATAATAATGTTACACTATAAATGGTTAATAAACTAATATTTCATGTTAAAAATAAAATATTACCTTTTATTTCATTATACGTGTCATGTGTAATGTTACATGACATTAAATTTTATTAAATTATTTTCAAAATGTTTTTGTATGAATTATTTAAATACTAAAATTTGAAAAATATTAAATTTAATATTGTATTATGATAAAAAAAATTATTGATAAAATGAAAATTAGAAAATTTGTCTATATATAAGATTAATATTGTGATTAGTGAAAATATGTGTACATTGAATAATGAATTATTTGAATGAAATATTATAAAACAATTTTGATAAAAAAATTGTTGTTCGAAAAGACCCATTGAACATAATATTTTATAGAAGAATAATTATTCATTCAATAAAACTAATTATGAGAAAAAATTGAATGATGATAAGTTTTTTTTACTCCTCAAATGATGAATAAATTAAATGAAAATACTATATATATATATATGGATAATATTATTGTAAAATATAGATATTACATCCCACACAGGAAAATAAATTTCATCCTTATAATTTTTACTTATTTATATATAGTTTTCAATGGTTTATATAATTGTCATGCACTAAAATACACATCCCGGATGATATCTTGTATACTTACTATATTAACTTTATTGTATAAATCAAAATATATTTCTTGTAATTCTAAACCTGTGTTCAGAAAATGGGTATATATCATTATTTTTATTTCAAAATATGTTCTCAATATTATTTTAAAAACAAAATTAACTCTACTATGATAGTGACATTGATGACCTGGACCCATGATTCTAGATGTAGTTCTAAATAATTATACATTTAAATATAATATGAAATTATATCAAACTTCTAAAAATTATATGTAATGTTTTAATATGATTTAATTACATAATAATTGTATTAAATCCTTAATCACAGAATCCATAAAAAATAATACTCTTTTAAACACAAAAATTATTTTGTGGAATTGAGGATTTCAAAAAAAAGTAGTGAAATACAATTATTAGTACGTGGTAAAACAATATCAATAAAATATAGGTTTTTTCCCAATATTTCATAATCAAATAAATGATCTGGTCAATAGATATATTGAATATATAATTGAATGAGATTATGAAATTATAAATTTGAGGAATAGGTATAAGAAAATAATCATAAATGTAATGTCATGGAACATTCTGGACATGAAATTATGAGTGTTGGGAATTGGGAGACTTGATATCGAATCAAGGACCGAAGTGGTAGAGTGGGATTATAATTTGTAACTGTATGCGGTGATTGATTCTATGAATCACAAATTCATGATGTGGATTATGTTTAAGAGGGTTTCTACAAAACATTGTATAAATGGTTTAAAAAAGTTTGATTGGTTTCATTTTTGGTTTGACATGTTAGTCATGATATTAAGGTTAATAGTGGATTTTTAGTGGATTTTTATACTAATATTTCACAACAATAGTGGTTTTATTCATGATTTAATATCCCTACTTGGATAGTTGGATCATGTGAGGTTTATTTTATGATTTGAACTGTGAATGGTTAATGAAGTGTACTATCAATTAATATTTTTAAGGATCAAATTTCTAGACCATATGTAAATTAAAACCCCCATTTTCCCCCCATTAATTGATTTATTCTCTTATAACATTGGTAATGTAATGGATATAATGGGATTACTAAGAGACATTGATCATTATAATTCATCAATAACATCCATATATTCATATCATTGAATCCTATTGTTGCTTTTTTATTTTATCCCTATGTTATTACATTATATTTTTGAGGGTTCATAGTTCATTTGTTTATTAGATTTAGGGGGTGATTGGGATTTTATTTTATGATTTATCATTATGTTTTATATTTATTTCATGATTTCTTTTGAGGTTGTTCTCTCACATATCAAAATCTGTAGATTTTTCATTAGGAAATGAATCTGAATTATTTTTTTCCTAGTGGATTCATGTTCTCTCCCTTTTCTTGTGCATCTATGATATTTTCTTATGTATTTTTTCTAATGGGTGAGGGTAGAAATTTAATTAATAAATATAATAAACTAAACATATGAAATTTAATTTAATTTTTTATGCCTATACAGTTACCAGTTTTCCATGATATTGTTGTTATTTTTTCATGTCACATTTTTTATTATGAAATTATTCCCTATATTGTTGTCCTAATTTTGTTATAACCATTAAAAGGATAAATACTAAATAGTGGTATCAAATATTATGTAGAATATTAATGATATATGAATGAATTTGTTTTTTTTTGTCTTCATGGTATTAGTTTTTTTTCACTTGTTGGACTTGGTTTTATATGGATTGGTGGAATTCGTTAATTCATGATTGGTGGAGTTGATTATATGTGGATGGTTGTCCATATTTGTGCTGTGGTGACTTGATGTGGATGTTTCTTGGCAGTGGTTCAGTACTATTGTAAAAACATCATCGTCTATAATGATATGGTAGTGGCTAAAATATTCAGTTCTAAATATCAAAAATGATATTTAAATTGTTAAATCATGGATGATGAACAATGAATCTAAATATTAGGAAATGGAACCTAAGACAAGGACCTATTGTTATATTTGTGTTGTTATTGGAAAATAATTATAAGAATAATTTGGTGGAAGAATATTTGGTATCGTCTTGATTGTGGACATGTCAGTGCTACTTGTGTGAACCCATAGGTGTGGGCTTCGATGAGATTTTATTATAACTATATCCTTTATTGAATTCCTTTTTCACCCCAACTGGGTTGGAAAAAAAATATGAAAACCAAAAGTCCCAGGGTTTTATTTTACTCTATTATGTAGGATGAGGAGGATATAGATAGTTGACTAACTACACCCCCACCTTATAATTAATAAGCATCTTCTACTAATACAGGTGGTGCACAATGAGATATATGGTGGCTGACATGTGTTGTAGAAAATAAAGAATAATTTTTAAATCTAATATATTAACGAAAACCTACTTCTCCAATAATGGGATACAATATATTAATTTGGTTCTCTATGATTGGATATATGGTTGGTGTCATGAATCATGATATGTAATATATTATTTGGAAAATTTGTTATCATGTACAAGTGCATGCTATTTTTACTATATGTTCGTTGGGGTGTTAATATGATCATTTCACTCTTTCATGAGAGGTCATTCTATGATCCCACTAAGAATACGTGTGATATCACTATTTTTATATATAATCTATTTTTATGATTCAAAAGGACATTGGTAATTAAAAAGCATAGTATAAGCATGAAGGTTGGAGTTTTAAAAATTACTAGGTCAATATTTTTTTAAATATTTTTTTATTTGATATATTACTATCTATTTTGTATTCATGCATAGTATGTTTTTGGGAATTTTGGTCTTTTAACATGAATGGTTAATTCATCTTGGTTTTTTGTATTTACTACTTCAAATAGGTTTGGATAATTTATGCCATATTTTTGAGATATAACCATGGCGATAGTCTCCATCCTAGGGGATAATTTTTCTGGGAGTAAGGAGGCCACTCCAAATCATCATTAACATATGAGGACAGGTACCATGGAGAGGTACATGATAGAGGGGATTCAAATAGAGTTTGGTTATTTTTTGGGTAGATTATGAGGTTATGTATTAGTGAGGACAATATAAATATGTATGTTATTAGTGATAGATGAAATTAGAATGTGATAACAGTAAGAGAGACTAGATTGGAAATATAATTTTCAATCACTAGGTCAGATGGTAAGAACCAAGTCTCTCAAAATATACTAAGAATGGATATACTCCATATAAGGTAGAGAACTAAGTGATTTATGCACATTGTAATTTCTTTAGTGCTACTATAGAATGGGATTATTTTATAAATTAATAAATGGATTAATTATCTGTATCTAAATAAATCCATTTCTAGTTGTCTTATACATTCATAATTTCTTTATATCAATTCCTTTTAGACCTATCTCATGTGTGTTATGACTCATGGAAGTATATAATGCCAATCTCATTGACCATCAGAGCGTAAATCATGATCAGTATGGTGAGTAGTTTAATAGGAATTACGAAACATTTAGTGTCATGTATTGGAACTATAAGAGGGAAGGATCACCAATAAACATATAGAGCAGATGTTGGAGAAGTTGTTGATAATATTTGTCATGATTCAATCATGATCTGAATATTGGGTTCCCCTATTAGTTACCTAGTTATAGGGAGAAGCTAATCAGTTGTTAATTTATATCTCATTGAGTTGAATTAGACCTAATTTTCATGAAATGACTTCTAACATGACTGGTCAGATGAGTTTTTATATTTGATAGTTGGGGTGATGAAGGTGGAGACATAGATCTAAATTTACTAGTGGAGTATGATCATTGGAGAGATGTGTTTTAGGTGTTAGTACTTTTTATGATTTCCATTAGAATACTTATTGTTGTAAATTTTTTACCATGTATCATATAATAGGGGTTGCTCACAACCCTTATTTCTATAAAAGAACTATTTTGGCTATGTATTCTTTTAAAGGTGAAGACGAAGGGGAAGATTGAGTATATGTAAGAGAGATCTAGGGAACCCCTATTTGAGGGTCAATAGGGATATTCAATAAGGAAGGTATCAAATGGTGGATCATGAATATCGATCCACTCAATATTTTCATTTCATGAGAGACAACCTCACCTACCCACATTTTATTTACTAAGGTTTGGATGTTACTATTCATCTACAAACTGATATCATTTTTTGTTCCTTGGTCAATGAAATTGTGGTTACTATATTGGGATGTTTTCACTATCCCCAAAGGACTAACATGGCTTGGGAGATTGGTCCACATCAATGTTTTAATTCTACTTTCCCTTTAGTTGGTAACTTCAAAAGGGATTTATTTCATTGGTTTAGAAGCCTGTTAAACATGATTATTTTCATCGAGAATTATGTGAAGATAGTATAGGGTTTCTATAGGATATATCTCACTGTAAGGGTCCCATATTAGTATGTTGACATAGAGGCGATGTATAGAATTCTATAAAAGCTGTAAGATTATAGATGTATATTATAGAGGATCCAGTTCCCAAGGGCCCATAGGATTTCTTATATATAATCAATTTATAATCGACATGGGTTTTTATGATTTCCTAGGTTCTTATAAAGAACACTCCATTTTTCAACCACCTTAATCTATGACGTAGAAATTTTCAATTTGAGGAATTACATTCCCCTAATATTATCTATTCTACTTATAAATTGTAGTTATTTCTGTATAATTATAGGCATATAAACTAATGATGGAGTTACCTTAGTCATTTGGGGATTTCATTGATGTTAATATAAACCATATGATGTAATTAATGGCAAGAATTAGTTTCTAGGAAGGTGTCAACTGTTTCTAGAGGTAATTTGATTTTTTGATATGGGGGTGAAAATACATGTTGTTCATCAATGAGTGATTTTTCATGTTCAATGATAGGTGAGTGGTCCCATTATTTTCATGATGTATAATTTTTAATATAGTTTTTTAGCGATTAGTGGGTGGATTTACCATTAGTAATTAAACATTTTATATATATTTGATCCTTATAATGTAATGAAATTACAAATTCAATGTGCTTGAATTTTTAAAATAACATTTTAATTAGTTCTTATACCAATTTCTTTAGTTTCTCATTGGATAACACCCTCAGAGTTGACTTTGTTGAAATCTAATATTGGTTATATGATAAAAAAAGTTTTTATTATAATTAATTATCATTCATGTGGATATCTTATATTTTACACTGAGAAAATGGATGGTAGTATATGGTTGTGTATATACTGCCAGTGTCTAAATCAAGTAATGGTAATGAATTTTTTACCTATTTTGATAAGTAATAAACACCATTATAATTTTACTGTAAATCTTTTTTTATGATTGATATATAGTTAAGATATCATGATATGAGGATAGATGATATAAATATTCAACAAACAATTTTTTGGTGCCTGTGTGGTAACATCAAATTTATATCCATGTCCTCAAAACTCATATACGGACCAATTTATTCAATGGGGTCTTGAAATATTTATATGATGAATTTAGGGCCTAGTTTTTAGTCATGTTAATTAAATAATTTAATATAAAACTGAGGTCATAGGATGAGCACATAGATCACCATAGGATCATTTTACATATCATTCAACAGCAATATCTAATTGGTAAATCCCTAAATCTATATTATTTATGCAACAATTAAATATACATGGAAATGTATTATCCCAAAATATATTGGAGGTATATCTTTTAAATTTTATGGTGATAGTTTCAGGGAAATCATCCAACAATTTGGTAGATTTATTATATAATTATTAGTCATGTGGGTCAGTAATATAGGTTTTTTTTCTGATTGTGCTTAGATTTTAGTCTCATTAATATCCATAACTGGGAAGGACTAAGAAATTATTTAGATATATCAATGTCAAGTAGAATTATTTTAAATTATGTTTATTTAAGTAAATGCATCATTTATTTGGATTCCTAAGGAGGGTATGTTGTTTGATGTGTTTCTTTATAATTCCTCCATTGGTTTGGTGTGTTTCTTGATGCATAAATTGGTAGTGATCTCCTATGGTTCGAAGAATTTAAAACCCCATGAATGTAACTAGACTATCCTGTACCAATATATAGTAAAGGTTGTTTTATCAATGAAAATGTGGAGAAATTAAATCATTAGGGAATTATCTATGGTATTCACAAACCACAAAATAATATGATATATATTTTCATATCCATCACCAAATAAATGATTACATAGGTGTAAAGTTCTTTATAATGTAATGATATTAAAATATCATATATGATAGGAATGTAAAACATTATTGAAAACATGTTAGGTAAAAATTAATAAGGATATATTTGTGAATATGCAGACTAATATAGGGTGATAAAGGATTTATCAACTATTAAGGTCATATAATGGGTTACTATGATAGACAATACTTGTTTCAAATAATGGTGAGCATGGATTTTTATCATTAGTTGGAGGATTTTTAGAGGAGAGTATTTGAGGTAAATGTCACGGGTGATTGTTTCAACAATAGTTATGAAACATTTGTATGCTTATAAGATTGTGAGAATTGAGATTGGTATCTTGAATGGACGATTGTATTATTTAGGATTAAAGAGAGTTTAATTATTGATATTTATATCTTAACTATGTTAGTAAATTGTAACATATCTATGATGCACTATGGCTGGATGATGCAACTTTTTGGCTCGGGGTAATGTGTTTAATGATGGAGTTTTTTTTGTAATTATTGTTCATCCTAGAGGTTAACATAGAGAATTATAACAATATTAGTTTTTTTAAACCATTGTAAGTCCCCAATTGGATGTTGGGGGACAATGATGGAGTTGTTGGAGCCTAGAAAATGACTTCCCTAGTAATTTATATTTCATTTTATTTTCATAGAGTTCAAATATAATATAAATTCTTATCAAATACTATTTATTCTTAGGTTTTGTAGTGTTTGTGATTATTTTCTAAGGATACATTCCTGGTAAAATTTACATACCATTCCCCCTCAATGATGTGATACTTATGATATTTTGTTAGTTTCCCATAAAACATGTTATTTTGAAGTATGATATTATCTGATGGGACACATAATATACATTTTTTCAATGTTAGGAGGCTAATAAGACATTTATACTCTTTACCTTGGGGTTTAATATTAGAAATCATTAATAAGAGTGGTTATGATAATGTACCCACAAATTTGAATATTTATGATCCATTTTTCATGGGATATTTTTATTTTTTTGACATGTTTAATTGATCTTTTACACTGCCATTATTATTAACTTGTTTAATGACTATTTTCCTTAGATTTATTTTATTAACCCTGAATATAATATTTCATGTATATTTTTGATATGTGAGGCTAATCAAGAGATGAAAACCAAAAATGAATAATGTTGGAAAGGATTTTACCCTTATATATGAAGTGAATATGTCAGAACCATTGATATAATAGAATATTCATATTATGTCTGTCAACATTTCATTTAATTAGTGTATTTATTTCTAGAATGTGAATAAAAATGATTTGAATATATTTCTTTATAACGTAAGATATGAAACTAGTATGATTATCATTATCGGAAAAAAATGATTCTATTACACAAAAGGGTTTTGCAATAAATTTACTTTTTTTTATACTAACTCTATTCTATATGGGTATCATGCCATGTTATATTAAACATACTATGAAATTTAGATTTTTTAACCTAATTTCACAGCGAAAATGTCATATAGGGTAACATATGAAGTTTACATAGTAAAATCATTAAAATTAATGATGATTATAACGAGTGAATTATAAGGGATTTTTCAAATTCACTATATAATATTTAATTGGTTTTTTTTACTATCATATGTAATTGTTTCTCTAGGAATATTTTTTTTAATCAATAAATATATGGTATAATGAGTTGGAAAATATTATGAAAATCATACAGGGGTATGGACTTATGAGAATAGAATATTATTTAAATAAACATGAAATTATTTATCTGTGATAAAATATGTAATTTTTATTTAGGTCATTCATATATCAATTTAAAAATAACAATATTATTACAAATTAGACATTGGGTATTCTAATAGTGGGGATACTATTAATTGGATATTTTGAAAATATTATTATAATACTATATATATAAATAACTGCCAATAGATATATCATAGATATATACAACTAGATTTTCCTAAGAGTTTTTTTGCCCAATATATTGAATTTTATATAATTATATTAACCACGATATATGATAGAGATACAATAAATGTTCTATATGGTTTGATAATCCCCATACTTATACTCTATTTATGGGAGTACCAATATCGTTCAACATGCCTCACTAGTAATTTAAAAATGCGATAAATAATGAATAAAGAAAGGCATAGGGATATCAGAACATCAATCTAGTGAACTGTATTGTGAAATTCATTGATTCATGGTGGATTTGTAGATAAATATCAACATGAATATATAATTTATTCCAAATTCAAAAAGATGATTTGAAAAGAACTTACAACAATATTTAACATCAAATAATGAAATAGAAGACATTATAATTGATTATCTAAATAAATGAATTATAATTTACATATTAGAAACTATTGTAGTAGATTTCTATAACAGATAATCTATTTACTTCCCTAGAGGAACTATAAGATATTTTGGGAATCTATTTTTTTGGCCAGGGGATGACAACATCGACTACACCCTAGAACCATTCATGTAGTATTACATCAGGTATATGTTAATTTATAAAATATTATTCGTATTAATCATTTTACTATTTATTATAATAGTATTTTGTTGTTTAATTATAATTATTATGATATTTTTAATATGATATTTCACCCTTATGTAACCATTAAAATACTAAATGTTGATATATTAGTAGTCAATAAATTGAATTATGAGTTTCCAAAATTTGTCCAGTTTACAAAAATTAATTATTATTCAGTCATGTTTACTGAATCTAGATAAGTTACATGGTAAAAAGCTCTCCACATTACGTTAAACAAATTTTTTTATTCCACATTGCATGTTGAGAGTTGAAATTGGAACAGATATTGTAAAATTTCATGGTATGCAGCTTGTGTACACAACATGATTACTATGTGTGTTCAAATAAAAAGTCAAATAATTTATGTGGTCAGAACACATATTGAATTTATCACATAATGTGTGGGACTAATAAAAAATAAAATTGATAATAACAACTTAAAATGTGTATTTAATACTTAATATAATTTGGAAATTTAATTAATTCATATTCAGTGTAATGCACACAATGTGATATTAATTCACATTTGAGGTAAACAATAATTAAACATGTGGTTTATTTAAAGTGAAAATTTTGTAATTAATTAATTCTCGCATGGTGTAATTATATCACTTATTGTGAAATTAATTCATAAATGAATAAATTTGATACACCTAGACGTTGTGTGATTAATATTTTGTAATTAAATAGTTTACACATAATTAATGTTATTTCCCACTTGAAACCAATATGTGCCGAATGTTGAAATAGTTTTAAAAAAATTGAATTATTATTGGTTTATCTATTAAATTAGGAAATATATATCATGTCACCTATATTTATTAATTATTTACATAAAGTTAATAAAAAAATTACGATTGTTTGATAGACTTTTAATATAATATAATTAATTATTTAGTTTAATTCTAGAATTATTATCGTAATAAATAATAACATATTAGAATGAATTTTAGCGTCTGTGGAAGAGATTTTTTTTTCATGTTTTGGATGATCATGAGACTAAAAAATCCTACTTTTTCAATATAAATTATTTTTCTATTATTATTAAATTGAAATTATGGAATTTCTGTGATATACTCAATTTTTTTTGAAAGATTTTCCAATGGTTAATTTATGTTACCCCCTAACCCATCCATGGGTTCCTATCCCCGTTGTTTGGGTTAATACATATTTAATTGATGAAAATTAAATTGGATAAGAAGTAGTTAACATTTTTTGATGATGTCAAATAAATAATCGGTATACTATGGTGAATAGGTTAAATGTTATATCCAAAACAAATAACTATATCATATGTATTTTTACATTAGGAATAATGTTTTTTTATCATATTATATATTAAACAACTATAAGATAATTATCTTGTTCTTAAAACATTATTTAACTATTTATATTATGAAAATTGTTAATTATTTATTATGAATTCATTTAGATCACACGAAATGAATCAATTAACACGTATACATGACACAATAAAATAGTATATTATTCAAAAACAAATTCTGGTCATGGTTAATAAATAAATTGAAATCATCCTAACATTGAAAAGAACATAGTTTGATAAAATAGCTTTATTTTAAACATAAGATGAATTATAAAATCCCTAAATAATTATTATTTCTTCATGGCCCTACATAATTTAAATTAGAATGAAACCAATATTTTCAATATTCATGAATAACAGATGTTATCATGATTTTATTTGAGAGAGAATTATAATGATTTTATTGGGTTGACATAACGACAAAATTTTAGGTTATTCAATACCTAAATGGGTTTTTTACAAAATTTTTGAGGCCATTTATGAAGATATAGATGTCCAAGATCATTGTATTGGGGAGTCCACTCAAGAATTACAATAGTTTCAATTCATCTATTAACAAAGACCTACCTACATGAATACCTTCATGTAGCTTGACCGATTATTATTATGGATATGAGAGGGGAAATATAGATAAGTTCCACTAAATTATACATTTGATGGGATTATATTATATTGATGGATAGTGTTATCAGGACTGGATAAAATATGGGGGGATAATAATTATAATTATTAGGTCACTCATTTTCTAATCAATCAAAGTATAAATATATTTAAAATTTAGTACAGAAATTTAAAATCAACCATCATAAAAATTATATTTTTTATCTATCTTATAGAAGTAATACCTTATAAACAAAACCAATTTCTAGGAATGTTACATATTAATTCATAATATAATACAAAAATAGGTGAAATTCAATGTTGTATAATCCCTATTTCTTGAGCCACCAGAAATGGATTCTTGTGATGTGCAATTACATCTCCATAAAAATGAAAGGGTGATACATTATATTTTCAATTTTTGATGCCATAAGATATGTTTGGTGATCTTCTGAATTGTCATGAAATCATGGATGTAGTTTTCATGTTATTTCTATCCGATGTTCATTATAAAGAGAATGTTTGTCAATAGTGATTTGAGATCTCCAGGTAAATTTGAACATTCAAGAATGAAGAGTTTAAGCTAGTTTGGTCCAATGTTGTAATGATTATATACTACAAAGAGAATTTTGGAATTATATGAATTAATATTATAGACGAGTTTTGCATTGATCTCAATTTGGACACACTACCAAATATATTATCATTATTTATTATTAATAATAAAATGAAATTTTTTGATATGTATCTTACAAAACACATTATTCTTATTGTTTTTATTCACAAGTAAATGGGGAATAACAGACAAATGGTCATTATGGGGAATAAATTAATTGAAAGGAAAAGTGATCAAGTATAACCTCTATATCTAAAGATTCTGATACATGGCCTTACAAAAAAAGATCAGTAGATTGTAAAAGGGAGAAAAATAAATTTATTTTCCATGTGGAAAGATTGGTCACATTAAAAGGAACTATTCCCAAAGGAATTATGGGAATTTCAGGGTATATTAGTAATCATTTGAAACTTATTCTTTTCTACCTCCTGGGTATTAGATAATTATAATAGTTCTCACATCTATATTAATATATAAAAACCATGTATACTCAGTAATTCATTCGTTGGAGAGGAGATTCTTTGAGATTCTAGTGGATCCCAGATGATAGACAAGACTTTTTGAGATTAAAATTTCACACATGCGAGGAACATATTTTCGTTTTAAATAATGATTATTATTTTCCAAGTGTGATAAGAAACATAATATAGGTTTCATATGTTGATATGAATGGATATAGTTCATTATTCAAAAAATGAATTTTATTTTCAGGAAGATTACCTTTTCTATGTTACACCATAACATAATAATGGTCATTAGGTAGTTCATTGTGAAAACAAAGTGTTGAATATTAATAAGGATTTATGATTGCACCCCTCATTTGAAAACCAATTTTATATTCAAAGTTTTGGTCATGTAATACAGAAGAGATTGAAAAAATATATATAATTGATATTTAAAATTAATTGAGATATAACCAGTTGAAAAATTTAACTCTTATTTACATTTAAATAGGACCAACCAAACTATTTATGGTGTAGGTGAAGGGATATATAGTTTTTAGAAGTAGACCACAATGACATGTGATGCCAATTTAAATTATAAAAGAAATTTGGATTCTCATAAATCATTACTTTCAATGATGAGTATTTAAGATATAACATATTCTACTAGTTGAGGTAAAATTTTTAATCATTAGTGAAATTCAATAAGTCCATTATATAAGTAGTGTATATGGTTGGAATGAAGATAAATAAAAATTGATCAAATAAAGGTTGATAATATCTATGATATTATTATTTTAATTCTTAAATAGTAATATTGGATTCTATGTTAACTCACTCCTACCAATATAAGATAATGGGATTATGTGGGAGAGATAAGGAACCTACCCCTGTGGTACATTTTGTACTTGATAATGAATCATGCTGATTTTTTACTTTTCTTTTAGGGATATGGATTAATCAAAATAGTATACACATTATACAATTTTCTAACTAAACTAAAATAATACATAACATATGAGTTAATGTAGATAAGTATTCCTTTTTTATCAATAATTCATGTATGGAGTTTCTAGGAATTATTATGGACACTTCATGTAATAATCTAAATCCTTGGGGAACTTATTGTTTCTTTATAGTTTACCCTAAAACATCAAAGGGTTATTCGATATTAAAAACATTATAGAAAATTATAATAGTGTATTAAAAGAACATCTTTCTTGAGAGGGATAATGTATTTATGAAGGAAAGTTGTAGAAATATAGAATTTATTGTTGTGGATACTCAGGATATACATGAGTTAGAAGAAGAATGAATTTTAATTGTACTAATGGATGGATTTTTTTATTGAGGTATATGTGCTACACATGGGAACCTTAATGGTTAGAGAACATGTATATTATGGTTTTTTAGTCACAGAGGATGGTGACTCATTATTTGTGGCTAAAAATGAACCAATTTTTTTCAACAATGATCTAGAGATCTCAGAAGCTACAAGATATAAACAGTAAATAATTTATGAGATAGATACTATTCATCAAAATAGTGTATTGGTTTTGGTTGATCCGATATTTTATGTAATTCTCCCATAGTGAAAACGGTTATTCTATAGAAATCCATACATGGATGTTATTGTCAGTAACTTTTATTAAAATATTGTGGATATAGGGATTAATGAAAATCAATTCAGTGAATATGATGAATCCCTTTAACAAATTTTCATTATTAAGTCATTCATAATTATCCTTTAAATAATGTATTCTGTGGTTGAAATATTTTGTAGTTGGTTTTCAAGACAATATTCTTTAATATGATGCTATATGAAGTTGTTTATATTACACAACATGAAGGATTTGGGACTCTATGTAATGAAAATAATTAATGTTAGTTAACAAATATCATTTAATTGATTAAAGTCTGTATCCAAGTCATGAAATATATTTTTTAAACAATAAATAATGTGGTCTCATAATGAATGATTTTTAAATTGTTTTATGTATATTATTTAGAATGTTTATATTCATTTTTGTAGGTGGTATATTATGATGATCTATTAAAATTTATAAATGTGGTAACACCATTACATTCAGTTATGGTTTAGTTGATCAAATGTACCTCAATTAATGAGATAGGTTAAGAATCTTACAATCTAGAGATCAATATTCATTAGGGTATAGTCAAGTGGTTTCTTACACTATATGAGGGTACAAATATAAAAATTATACTATAGTGATTTAGTATGGAACAATCTAAGAGGGAACTAGATCTAGTGTCACCTAGAATTCATATCTCAAATAGAATGAGTCCATATACAAAACAGGAGATAGTGGGGGGATAATTAGATACAAATATCACATTTTTAAAAGGCTATATTATATAAGCAATGTTATGTACCAGGATTGATGATTTTTATGATATAAGCATGGTAATATGAAACCTATTAGATATAGGAAAACAACATTTTGTTGTTTTTTAGAAAATCATAATGAACTTGTGGTGTAAACATGATATATATCTAGTATACGGAGAAGATGATGATATTTTAATTTGGGGATATATTGATTTGGGTTTCTAGACCAACTAGGATGTCATGAAAAACAAATTAGTATATTTATTTTCACTCAATGAAGGACATGTAAAATATAAGATCTCAAACCGAATGTTTTTGGTCAATTATACATAGTAGTAATAGTATATTACCCCATATAATGTTGCAAAAAAAACATTTTTGGAAATAAAATTATCTATTTGAGTATGTTGTGGTTTATAGTAGTATCAATAGTATCCTAGTAAGATACGATTATATTGAAATGGTGGAAATAATAAAAGAGTGATGTTATTTGCAAAGTCAAAGCACATACCCTAAATGTTTAATCTCTTTAGTTATTATATTCAATGATGTGATGTAATAGTAATAAGAGTCACCATCGATGAGAATGTGATGGGCCCCTTGATTTAATTATAATATCATTAGAATTAAGAATATCATTTGAGTCTATGTAGGCTTAAATTTTATATCTATTAAAATTAGTGCATGCTTGAGTCTATTGGACTTGGTGGTTCCCTAAGATCAGCTACCCATTTACATAAAATTACATTAAACATTGATAGTTCTTGAATATAATATAACTTCACATCAAAACAAATTTTTTAACTATTTTAATATTATATGATATAATATCCTAAGGCTACATGTTATTTAAAAAGTGCATAGTTGTTACTTGCTATAATGAGATACTTTAGTGGTTATGAGAGTGTTCCTTAAACCCATATTATTTGAAAATATTATATTTTCTTGAGAGAAAATAATGATAAAAAATTTAAGGTGTAGTGTTGTTATAATAAATTGAAACACATTTTAATGTTAATCTCCATTGGTTATTCTTGGTATCGGAGGCTATGTAAATAGAACTTCTAATTGAAATTTTTTAATTTTTAATGTTTCATTAGATATTCTTTTCTATGATCATGTGTACTGATTTGACGACTCTATAAATATTAATAAATTTTATCATGACTCATGTGTGTAGATGTATTTTTAATTCTATTATTATATTAATTTAGGGTGATGTCGGTTCATTGGTTGTGTAATTATTTAATGAAATTATTTAAAAATGATAGTGATTAATTTTTCTATTCTATGGAAATTGAATATATCATTTAATTTCATGGATTATAATTGAAATAATAAACTTATATTCACATAATTTTAATTTATTATCTACTTATATAAATTCATAGAAAGGAGGATTAACTTTTATGTTGATTAAATAAGCTACGCAGCTAGTATGAAGTGAGATATTATGAAAAGAAGTTTATATTATAAAATATGGTTTTATATGAGGATTAATTACATTTTGACATTATAAAATTATCTATTTTTAACATGGTGTATTTCAAGAAACATCCCATGAAATTTAGATATTTCATCTTATTTCCTCTGATGAAATTTCCATATAAGGTCAGAAACATCTAGATTAAAGGACATATGTTAAAATCTTTTTGACTTTAACAAATATATTATAATATTATTCTCAATTCTGAGGAATAATTTATAATAGTGATTATTACTTGATATGATGTTTTTATTTTTCAGTGACTAACACAATTATATTTTTTAAATTAATATAAAAAATAGATAGTAATCATGGTATGGAAAAAATAAGGTGGATGATTGGACCTAGTTAATGTAGAATAATAGTTGAATATTATTTGAAAAAACAATTATTTCATATTTATGAAAATTTTTATTTAATTAAATTTTAGATTATTTTCATGTTATTTAAAAATAATAAAAATACTACTAAAATTTTGATATGAGGTATTATGTGGGATAAGAGAATATTAAATATGATTTATGGAAATAATATTATTAAATTATACCTTCAAATATCTACCCGTCAAATTATCATAGATATATAAAATTGTATTTAGTTATGAATTTGTGTAAAAAAAATTGAAATTCATCAATGTTCTCATGGTGAAGATTTATTTCGATGAGAAACTCTATAATCTAGGAGAATTTGTGATCATCAACATTCCTATATAGTTCTGATATAATAAAATTAATCTTAAAGGAATAATTGTGATTTTAAATGATAGATCAACAACAAAAGATACAAGTCCTGGGGATATCATCGCTAGAATTTAGAATATGATATTGTGATGATTTGAAATTATTGGTACACAATTGAATCCTCACTATGTTGGATCTAACATTGATTCCTACAATGAAAAAAATATTCAACAAGAAGTGTCAAATGTCTTTTAAAATGAAGAAATAATTACAAATGAGTTAATTATTTATCTATCAAAATTAATTAAAAACTATATTTGAGATATTTCCTTCATATATTTCTTGAATGTAATTATGATTTGAATATTATGAAGATGTTGGAAGAAAGTTTTATGTGAATGGGACCAAAGTAGTCCATTTTGTTCAAGTAAAATTCAAAAATCCTGATGGATTTTATCCCTAGTTTATCCCTGGATCCTGGAATATATGATGTTATATGGCTGATTCAACATTTACTAAAAATGTCTACACACATTACAGTAATTAGATATTTGATTATTATTGATAGGATACTTATATAATATAAGAGTTATAGAGTAAAATTTCATAGTGATCCATCAAAAATCATTTATGGATGACATGCTTGGTCTACATTATGGTTCTCGAGGGAATTAGTGATTTCATTATTCTTTTAATTAAATACTATTGTTTTCAACCTCATAGTGATGGATAGATAGAGTATACCATATAAATAATTTTGGATTTTCTATGAGCATATATCATAGATTTTATTGGAACATGGGTGTATTACATAAAATTATTTGAGTTTATTTGAATAACAACCATGGATCATAAATCAGTATATCCCTATTTAATGCATTTTAATTGAGGTCATTCTGATCACCATTATGTTGGAAAAACATTGAGGATGAAATGGATCTTTTTTCTAAGGTTTTTTAGGGCATGATATAGAGTATTTGGGATGTTTATGAGATAATGAAGTCAAAACAAGGCATCCAAAATATATTAACCATCAAAAGTGGAGGAATTTGGAGTTTAATGTTGGGGTTATTTTTATATAGTGGTTTCCCTAGTCACTAGAAGTATGGGTTTCATTGAAGGAGAAAGCTACCAACCAGGATTGCTATACCTTTCAAGGTGTTAGGGAATGTTTTTTTATTGATTATAAACTGGTTCTTTCCCCACAACAAGAAATGTCTCACCATTTATTATATAAGTGTAGTCATCACTAATTTCTTCAAAATGATTTCCCCATTGTTGATTGGGGGAGTTGGATATGAAAAATATTGTGATTTTGAGGGAATGAACAACTAATAATTAATATCATTATCAAAATGAGTATTGATGTAATTTTTTCCTCCTAGGTCATTTAGTGTGGATGGCATAGTTTCATTGAGTATATTACATGATTTTACGAATTTTTTATGTGCACCAAAAACATTTATTTGTTCACATCTTCGTTTTTGTAATTTTTACGACATTAATTTTTTTATAGTTTATTAGATTATTACTATTTGGTTTTGGGATCTTATTTTTATGTTTTGAGGTATGTATTTACTATTTTTAAAAGTCAATTTCAATGGATTGTATACTGTTTTACAATTTTATATTGTTCAATGCAATATTTTCTTGTTTTGATTATCATAGAAATGAATTACTTTAGATGTATCAAATGTAAAAATTTGGATCATTATATCCAATTCTATTGTTATTTTAATGTGTTTGGATCCACCAATTTAAATTGATGAATGTAAAGGATGTGATGGATTTGAACATGATACTTTAGGTTGTGACTCACACCATAAATCACTTTTTCATATCAATAATGATGTTTCTCTAGCAGTAATTGTATATTGGGATACCTAATTTATAAAATTTTACCATGGGTTTGATTCATGATGTGACATGTTATTCAAAGCTTAAATATTCATTAATAATTTTTTAGTCATTACATCATCAAATTTATCAAAACATTCAAGGTTTTATTTGCAACATGATATACCTCAGGTGTTTATTAGATTCAGATTTGTTTTTTTTCAGTTTTTTTGAACCACTTATTATTTAATACTTGATCCAAATATTCACATTGTGAAAAAAGTATTTTTATAGGTTTTCTAAAAATTATATCATCCCTTTGATTTATATCAACATCATATGTATTCTGATGGTTAACTAGATATCCCTTGTTAAATTTGGATTCTGAATGGCCTTTAACATCTAGCTTACATTCTTGGGTCCATATATTTGATATCTGTTATCTATGGTGAGTAAATAATCTATTATTTTAGAGTTTATACTTATTTCATAGAATGTATTATAATGGAATTGTTAATTAGCATTTTTGATTTTTTAGGGTACATATTTTGATAATATACAACTCTATTTTTTATTCATTTGAGGATCCCTTTTCTTATTGTCGCATAATAGTTCTTACACTACAGCCCTATCTTTTGGAATTATATTAGAACAATTATATTGTGGCAGGGGATTCATGTTTTCCTCCTTATTTATTTATTTATATGTGAATATCATACAAGTTCATTCCATTTGGTGATTCTTATGAAATCATATAATGATGTAACTTAATAATATTAATGAAATTGAGGGGAATGGTGTCATGTTCACAGAGTTGTTGGTTTTTCTTTTTATTATTTTTTTATTATTTAATGTTATATTATACTTATCAAATTAATCATTATAGTAATAGATTAAATTTTGAATACCCATGAAAACATTAAATACATAAATCATAAAAATTTAAATAATATGTTGAATATATATGTTCTATGATTTAATTGGTTATATATGTCTTGTTTGGTTCAGTTTTGTCTGAATTAGTGGACTTCATTACTATTATCTTAGTGGTATCGGTTTTCTATCACACGAGGGACTAGGTTTTTTTATGAATTGTTGGGTTTTTTTATGTCTTATCTTAAATAAGAAGTTTATTGGTTTATATTTTTTATAAATGAAATAATATCTCCCCATGTAATAACAACATTGTAATGAACCGGCCTAGGTTACCCTCACAATCTAAACCCCAACCCATTCCGCTACATACTGAAGGACATTTCTGATTCCCATAGGCTGACAACCAGCACCCAGGAATGAAACAAAAACAATCTGACAAAGATGTAACCCTTCAAAAAAAAATTGAATATAAATTACTTAAAGGGAAACAATCTAAACATTAACCAAATAAATATATATCATAACAAAAAAGTAGTTGAATAGATACCACTCTAAACCCATTTTAAAACAAATATAATGGTGAAACAATACTAGAAATAAAAACTAAGGTTTTCAACTTCTACACTATGTGATAAGTAGGCAATCTCCGTGAATCTGACCACTAACTGTCTAATCACTGTAGAAATAATCATCAAAACTTCATAATGGTGGCTTGAATTTTCCCACATAAAAATACATAACTAGGTTTACACACATGCAAAGGGGTATGTAGGGTATGAGGTATGAGGCTCATAAGGGACCCGTCATTGTCATTCATATCAGGTCTCTCTAGAAACTACTATATTAATATTTATTAAATAATCATGGAGTTGTTAATAACAATGTATTTTATATCAAAATCGTGTAAAATCTATTCTCTTTTTCCACAGTTCTAATTTGACCTTTTAATACAGATTCATAATTTTGTATGATCAATTTCGATACATATTCTCACATTCAAAGCATATATAAAATATCCTATCATGAATTCAATACAATAAAAATCATTAAGGATAAACACCACACTGATAAATTCAACAAGAAAAATGGTTGATGGTGATTATTACAGAACACATACTCATGGAACCCACACACCACAACAAAACCTTTTTTAGGGTTTTGCTTATATAGATGATCTAAAAATGGATCAGTAAATGTTTAAAAAAGTCCCCATATGGTTGATGAATCAATGAATAAGGATCCATAGTGCATCTGCAGCCAATAGAAATTAAGAAGATGAAATCCCACATACTAGGGTGGTGTGATGAAAATGTAAAAAATATTAGACATTGAATGAATTGATCCAAAAGGAGATGACACACCCAATTTGACACCACGAATGAAGGTAGTGTTTCAGAGGGAAAACACTATGTGAATAATGAAATACAAAAGCATTGAGGAACAATTAAACTCACTGGGTCGGTGTATTTATATTCTAAACTACTCATTTATTGGGTAATAAACCCACGACTTTGTATGATGAAAAATAGATCAACTCTAAATTATTTTTTCATTATTTATTTACTTAATAAAAGTAGGTCTTATGTTGTCAAAAAAAAATTAGATGTAAAAAATAATTTTCATTAATGTGTGATTATAGGGACATAAATTGTTTTTTCAGATACTTCATTAGGACACATTTACACTATAAATACATCTTATAGCATAAAAATTTTATCCATGTCTCACCAGACCCAATATCTATAGAAACTCCCAATAACATATTTTAATCAATCCAAACCTAAATATAGTTTCTTAAACACATAAATATGCATTACATTATATTATAGGATATTGTAATTTTCTAACCACGGGCCTTTAGATCTCATTGAAGTCATATTGAATAATGGTTATCCATTAAATGATGAGTCTAGTACTCCCTCACTGACATGTCATTATCTCATGTATCTTTAGAATAAATTCATGTATCCGTAACATTATAAAAACTTAGATATTATTCCATGAAATAAATTCACCTATGAATTAATGATCTTCACTAACTTCTCTAAAACTAAAACATATGGATCCAACTTGATCTCTTCCTAACATAGTATGTGTAATGTATCATGATGTTAATTTATAAGATGATATATGTTGTATAAATCATGTATACAGAATACTTAACATCAAATTTTGACCGATACACATCCTTACCGATCTATTCATTGATCTAAAATTATCCAGCATATATTGGGCCAACCATCCCTATTTTAGGAAATAGTAGTGACCCAAATAAGGGTATACATTCAATAAATCATTATAACCAATTGAAAAACTCTAAATTATATAATCAAAAATTTGTATACATCTTCATTTCACATTGATGTTTATCCATTAAATCATCTTATAGACTAAATCCTTTCTAAAATATCATGAATGATACTTATCCCCACAATATGTCTATCCCATACATTTTCCCAACAAATATGCTATCTACATGGGTGACCATAAAAATTCTTAAAGTGTTCCATTTAAATCAATTACTAGTTATTATTTCTGTATGATAACTCCTCCCATGATAGAAGGATATCCCACGATCCTCCAAAATCTAAAACACATTCTTAGAGAATATCATCATGTATTTGAATATCGTAATATATCATACATTTTCTATAAATGGTATGTTTTTCTCATCCTTACTACCATTCTGATCACCTACTGGAGACGCTTATTGAACATAGTTGGTAAAACATGGATACATGTCTATAATAGTAGAATAGAGAACCCCATGAAGTCTAATAATATCATGCACACAAATCATACTCTTATATTTAACATCAGTGGTTCCATTGATCATAAAAAATATAAATATTTCATCAAATGATCAACATCCTCATAGATCAAATTCGTCCCTTGGGGATTCCATCTCAATTTGATGATAATGTATATGGAAAATTCATCATATTTCCTATTTGGTATTGGAATCATATAGATAAAACAAGAATCTTTTAAATTCTCTGCATTTATTTTTTATAAGGTGTCACAATATGATGTGATATATTCAATGTCATTATTCGTTTTTGACCCCTAAAATCATAGACTCCTAAAAGAAAAAATCATTATAATACCCATATGAATTTCCCAGTTAGGACTATGATTGTCAAATGTAATTGAACTCCTCAGTGATTCTAGGATATAAAACTGATCCCCAATGAATATAAAATCACATTATGTGAGAGACTTGTTAGAAATGATATCTCTACAATATAGGTCTTCATGAATTCCCATAAATTCATCATCATGTTGTTTTCCCTTCAGAATTGACTTGAGATTGGAAGATAATAATTGTACAATAGTTGAACCATTCTTTATATACCACTTTGTGAATCGTGGTGTCATTAAGGGATGATTCCCATCATGTATAACTCATATTTTGATTGAAAATCATCCTATGGTGTATCATTCTTATATATAGAATCCATAATGTCCTTCCCCTTCCTCGGCATATTAGTGAAATCAATTATTAAAATCAAATGGTACTCATCCCACAAGGTTTTTCAAATATTGAATTATTTCTATGAAAATATATAAACAATAATATATTGGTCATAAATTACTCTGAGACCCCTCTAAAAAGTATAATGCTTCAAATACATAATCTCTTTGATAACTATAATATGCATTAAATCATGGCTATGACAATTATTATAATTTGTAAAAACCTGACGATAAATAAATGCTACAACATGGTCATTTTTCATTCGGTAAAAATAAATGTGAGAATTAAAGGCATCACGGAATGCCAAATACCACTTACCAGGCTCAGGAAATATCAAAATATGTTTAAATTTTAAGATTAATTTAATCTCATCAATGGGAGTCTTACAATATTCATCCCATATTAATTTCACTACTTTATGGGATTGATAAGTTTATAGTGTCCAAAAATTTGTGAAATCCTTACATTATTGTCCATAATATCTAGTGAAACCATGAAGGATCTATATTTAATTGATATTTCATAGATCTATCTGGATAATACATCTTCTTTCATTAGAAAAAACAAAATATTATCATAATAGAAAAACAAACTACTAAATGTCATTTCAGGTATTCAAACCATTAAATGTTGAGCTGATTATATACTGACCCAATAACAATCCAAAAAAACCACTTCCCCTCATTAATGGATCAAAAAAATCAACCATGTATATAAAAGGATACATTTTCATAACCATTTGTAGTTTTAACATTCTGTATTCCATGAAAAAACGAAGTAAAAAATATTCAATACTATGAATGTAAACATGGGATTCCTAAGGAAAAACATTATAGAGATCTCAAATTTCCCATATCAAACCATCTTAGTCAATCATGAGATCTTTTAGCTCTGATAACTCCAAAAGAGATAATATTATCAAGATAAAATGCAAACATGAGTCCTTATCAATAAAATATTATACCTCCCTATCATGATGGATATAGAATTATACATTTTCATAAATGAACAATAATTCTAGAAAAATAAATAAATGAGAAAACATAAAATATATTACATTGGGCTCAACTACAACAACTGATAATAAACTCTTAAATATTTCGAAGGAATATCATTCGTGATGACAAATAATATACCAATAACCCTAAAACAATTATGATATCTCATCAATATTAACGAATATAAAATTATGATGATAAAAATCAACCTCATCAGGATTTTTGAAAAGAAAATACATCCCAATGATATTGTCATATTGATCTGGAATATGAACCAGAAAACCCCATTGTAACTCTGTGTCTTCAATCAACACAAAATATGATAGAAAATGAAACCCCTAATTAATACTCTAAATAAGAGGATTATCAATGTCCTTGAAAAATTTCATGTGTTCCATTTTATGTTTAATCCCCACCATGAATGGGGATATATAATCAATTGTGAGTAACTTGTATCTATTATTTCCATTTATGTATATGATGCAATAATTATAGTACCTCTCACTACAAGTCCTGCACTATCCTCTATCATAAACTCATCCTCTTTGTTATATTTCTTCACTCTGGAGGCCTATAGGTGGGGCCCTGTAGACATTGAAATCATATTACTATATAATAGTGGCCGTTAGAGAATATCATTCAAAAATCTAATTTTATATTTTCATCCCCTAGAAAAAACATAATAGATGGATTGATTTTTAACAATATATGTACATATTTTTTGGGGATTTGTAAAAAAATCAGGTATACCTAACCATTATGAATTGATAATAATTTAGGGGAACACTATTTGTAATAGATAATGGGGAAGATGAGACTAACTATTGAGAATGACTACACCACTCCAGCATTCAACATTTCACATCCTCTACTTACTATGACAACAACTAATGCATTCATTGGGTATAACAGTAGGGGGTTGTTATCCAATCATTCCTAACAAATTTATCACTTTCATCATATCATTTTATATCATCTCAGCATAGGTGGTAAAAATCAATATAAAAATAAAAAAAAACTATATCTATAGTGACCCAGGGTTAACATATATTGATATTAAATAATTTTAGATCAATTTTACATAAATTATGAAAACATGCATGATGAACACAATAGTTTAGTGTCTATGGAAACATTGAATCAAAATATTGTATGCTTGCGAAATATCATCTACATCTTCCATAAATATATACAGCATTAGTAAATCTACCTAAAACCATTGATTATAACCTTGTTAACACAATCATAAGAAAGTGTTGACCTCAAATTCTCAATAAGATTCAATAAATGAAATGAAGAAGCATAACATGAAGAAAATTGTATCAATCATGATCATAAAAATTGATGATCATACCATGTATATTAGAGTTCATTATAGAAATTTGAATTTAATAAGACATGGATCATAAGGTAATTAAGAAAATATTTCATGAAATTATTACATTGGAATAAGAAATGAAATTTATGGAAGACATATGAGGATATAAAAACCCTTTCTCAAGGAGGCCTACCATGGACTTTGTTGCATGATAGCCATGGATTAGTCACATGTGTAACTACTTTTGTCTTGGAATTCCTCCCATTTACACATTCATACTGAGCTTTGGATGTCCTCCCATGTACCCTCTTGTTTAAATATTGGAATGTCCTCACATGTACTTTCTTATTTTAGGTTGGGGATGTGCTCCCATATACCCTCATCCTTCGGTTGTGGGATGTCCTCTTGTGTACCCTCTTGTTTTTCAGATTGGTATGACCTCAAGTATACCCTCTTATTTTAGGAATTGGATGTTCTCTTGTGTACCCAATCATATTCGGCTTGATATGTCCATCTTTATACCCTTTGATCTCAGAAAACATTTATAATTACCCAATTAATTGGATGGAGAAATAAGTCCCACCACAATGATAATTAAATCATACATAAATATTTTACAAATTCAAAATAAATTGTGTCATAACCCAAGAAATGAATTGGGTTTCATAAACATTTTATCATATGTTATAATATGTGAAGTAATAGGATTCATAATAATTTCTGCAAAATCTTAATCAGTGAACAAAAATGGGTTTCAAAATCATTTATACAATGGACGTGAAATGTGTGTTATATTAATACTTCTATCAAAACATAAACCATTAACAAAATAATTCGAATATAGACATTGGATAATTTATTTTATGTAAATGAGTATCATAAACATATTTAATTATATATAAAAAATATCTTGGAAATATATTTTTGAAATCATTTGTTTTGGAAAATATCATTTCATCATTGAAAAATTCTCTTTAAAAGTTAAAAATTATTAATCCATTTTATTGAAAATATACTATAATGATTATAAAGAATATTTTAAACAAAATATTGAAAAATTTATCTTTCAAAACATTTAATGATTTTTTTAAATAATTTTGAATAGGTTTTTCCTTGATAACATGTAAAATGAGATAGAAAATGTTTTGAATTTTTTTCCCGTAAAACTTTTAAAAGAAGCATGAAAACATTTTTGAAAATAATTTAATTGTAAATATATTTTAAAAACATATTCATGAAGAACAACCTCTTAACAATGAAATAGAATCTTCAAATAATATATGGTTGGTAAATATACATGTCATATGAGGTAAAATGTACATTTATTTTTCATGGTAAAACGGATTAAAAATGCCTCATCCAGACATTGAATATAATATTCCATTAAAAACAATTAAAATTAAAAAATAGAAAAATATTTATTTAATGGTAATAAAATATGAGTATAATATTCATGGAATCCAATTTTATAAATCATGGTTTTAATGGAACAAAAATTTCTCACCGAAGAAAGTGTAATGTGAGGTTTCCTTAAAAACTCCTTCAAAACTATATTATGTACCAATGAGTAGAAAAATTGAACCAAGACAAGATTATATAATTAATATCTAGATTAGAATAAAATTCATGATAGTTCATAAGATATGGCTCATAATATCATAACAAATGAATAATAAACATAAATAATATGAAAAGGTGATGAGGTAATTTCAATAAACTCTTACAATTTTATCAATTTGTACCAATATATATATATATATATATAACAAAATGAAATTATAGTAATATTAAAATTTCATTAAAATATATATAATAATGAAATGAAATTTCAATATTAGTATATACAGGTCAAGGAAAATACAGTTTCACAACATGGCATGTTTCTCAACAAAGAATAATTGGGACAAAATTAAATGACTAATACAGAAACTTTTGAAATCTAAATACCGTGATAGAAATATCATAAAATGGTTATTTAAATACCCATAATTATATTTATAATAATATTAAAATACATCAATGGGAAGTATACACCCCAATAAAAACTAATGGGTGGTGAATAAATCATGTATCTCACCAAAATAAAAAAGTGAGATGAGTTTCCCTAACAATATGTCATGAATCACTTTTTACATTTAAATGATTATTGTATAATTAATATATGAGTATTTTAAATCTTTTAAATAATATCATTTATATAGCTAGTAGTATATATTGTTTAATTATGACCTTATATTACACTCTTGTCAAAAATACATTATTATGCTTTCATTTCGGGTAATATTTACTTTGATCTTCACATGTGTCTTAATTTTTTATATTTTTAATCCTTATACTTATATTATGTTTTCCTAAATTTAATGCATGATATTGATATCATGAATATACAATATATTTTTATTATAATAATATATATAATATATATGCAAAAAATTGAATACTCCGTTCATTGAGATTGCAAGTCATACGTATGCATGAACATTATTTCCATTTTTATTATCATATTAAAATAATGATATAAAATGACATATAAGTATTTATATTATTATATATAACCTTAGAACATATATGTCATATTAATTAATTAAAAAAATGCTTAATACATTCCATTTAGTGTTTTAATCAATCACATTGCTTTGAGAGGGCAGTAGTCCACAGTTTTTGAGGCGAAATTATTATATTGACACCAAACTAAAAGTAAAACTTTTATGTGTTGTAAATAGAAAACAGAAGAATAAATATATTATAAATATTAAATATGATATATATAAATATATTTTATATCATTATTTCAACTATTAGATATGGTAATGTAACAAATGAACGATCATTATTTATTGAGGCTGTAGTTCACCGTACACATAAACAATATGTTCATTAGTCATTAAATGGATGCGTCAGTTTTTGTAGTTATAAAATCATGTAATAAATAAAGTCGTGTGGGTGGAGAATGAAAATAAATGAAATGATCTTAAGAGAATACGTTACCTCATAATTGGATAACTCTTTTTGGTTTCGTCCCAAGGGATCCCTTTGATTGATTTATATAAAGATATGTGATTAAAGATAGAATTAAATTATTTTCGAAAGTGAATTTAGATGATATTTTTAGAACAGAAATTGGTTCATAGGTTTGATGAAGCAGGAGAGGTGGTGGAAATTTATAGGGAAGGGAAAGTACACTAATTGAATTTTTTAAAACATGTTTTTGTGTACCTACATTTTTACAAGAAAAACATAATAAATAACCAAAATAAATAATTTTAGGTTTATTTAATAATAATAGTTATCCAATGTTTTTTAGAAGTTCATGGTCATTTGTGGTCCAAAAGTTATGGTTTAGTACTTTGTTAATGTAATTTTTCTATTAGTAGTTGAAACAAATTTTAATCAATTTCACTAATATTATTTGTCAAAAATATTATTTCCCCTATTAGATATTATAAAATATTCTGATTCAAAATAATTAATACATTTATTCCAAATTCTAACCACAATATTGGCCAAAATCGGTTTAGAATAAATCATATTGATGTGATGACACAACGAGTTTTTAATGTTAAAGCATTTCAATAGATTGAGATGTTTTTATACTAAATATCAATGTGAAATTGATTCCAATGACCATATTGGATTAATTTATACAAATTTTATATAATTAAAAATTCAAACATAATTATAATATAATATACCCTTATAAAAAATTTAATGAAAATGCAGTTTTAATTAAAATCCACTAATTTTAAGCATTCATTAAAAATTGAAACCATACAGAAAAATAATAAAATATTATCCTCACCAAATATATTTGTTTAAAATGTAAATATTAAGATTATATTTAAATATAAAATATATAAATGGTAAATAAATTTTATTAAAATGGTATTTTCATTAAAATGCGGTGAAACTACTATTTAAATATATTGGTTTTTAATTATAAAATTATGCCAGTTCTAATCTTATGTATATAAAATCTATTGGATGAATATAAAAAGTATTCAATCAGATATATAACATATATATTACAACAAAATGACAGAATATTTTTAATTAATTCAATTTATTAGGACAAAACACAATTGAGAGAATAAAAACAAAAATATACCATTTATATTCAATTTTTCTTGTATTTTAATTTCTAAATAATTAGAAACCCATAAATTAATATTCAATATCATTAAAATAAATAGTTTTTATGTTATTAAATATTATTAATAACCTATAATTTAATTTCTATGTTATATATAATCATAAAATTTTATTTTTTGGTAAACCTTGGTCATTCATTTTACACATGCCATTGAGGAATCTAATTGTTGAACGTAAGAAAATCTAAGCTCGGTGTTCTGTGTAGAGTAAGATAATATTTATTTTGTTTGTAGTGAATTTAAGAAACAACATAGTTCTTTAAAACAATGTAAACTATTTATTGTGTTTTATTAAATGATTAATATAAAAATGATTAAATTAATTTAATAAAATTATTCACAAACTCTCAGGGTGGTACATTCTACCAACCTTAAAATTAATTATTCATTTGAAATTATTTTGGGTTATCAAAATTTTAATACAGGAATGTTTAATTCACCGAAAACCACATCATATAAATAAATTCTAAAAAAATAAAAAAATTAGTGTTTTAAACGTAGTGGTAAAGAGAAGTACCCTATAATTAGTTTTCCACAAACATATAGGTACGTGGAATGTTAAAAAAGGGAAATAGATGAAAATTATATCTATGATGTTCTGATGGAGTGTGATAGATAATTAATTCAAGGGATGGTTAAACATTAGTAATAAATAATTCAATTTTTAAATAAGGGACAATTTGATTCATTCCAAATGAATATACTATGATAACCTTTTTGGTTTCGTGATCCTCTCTCTAAAAGGTGACAAATTTTACTGAAAATATTTACATTCATCATTTCAGTACGTCATCACCCTTTAATATTCCATGATCCACATAACCTATTTCTCTAAATGTATTGTTAATGTATCATGAGATCGATGATATTCATTCCCATCTATCATTTGTTATCCTCAACAAAATGTTTTTATAACAGGTAATCCAATATAAATAAATACTCTCATGGTGATATAATACATAAATCTTAAAAACATCATATGATGTATAAACTGAAAATTTAAAAAATGGTTATCCTTATAACACAAAAAATATAAAATTCACTCTTTATTACATAAATAAACCCTTCAATTAAATGAAAAAATAAATTAGAATCTTTGGTTCATCCTTGTACTAATAGAATTACTTATGTGATTTTATTATTAAATAAACTATGTAGGGAATGATTATCACTTGAAAGATAAAAAAATAAAAAAATTATGATTTTCATTGGGATTATTCAAAGAAATCATACATAGAATTCCCATCTAATGAGGTATGGATAAGTATTTCTTTTTTATCATGGTAGACTTCATGTTTTATAAAAACATATGATATCACTTTATCCTTTGCTGTCAGATTTATTATGGCTTATTATTCATATTAGACCTTGGATTGGATCACTTGATACTTGAATGGAAAAAATCCAATCAATTTAAATACTCATGAGTGAGTGGGGAATTCAATTTTAATTTATTATTGTCATCAGCATTATCTCACTTACACTCATCATGTCGACATTCATCTACTCGATAACCTTCCAATCATCACATAAAACATTTTTTACTTTCCTTAACACAATTATCACCACGTTGATTCCCACAATATATAAATTACTAAAGGATAAATTCTTTTCACCATGGTTGTTAGAATATCCATGGATCACCATTTTAGTTTTCTTTTTAAAACCATTTGGTTGATTCAGAACACTATACACTATTTCAATATTAATATCACGTTTAACAACTTATTCATATGTTCAATAGTCTCATATTGCCCCGAAATTTTATAAACTGGGTTTTAGAACAACAAATTATGAATAAGTTTTTCTTCTACAAGGAATAATAAAACATAAAAGATATCACTAAAGAGAAGTAAAATTTTCTTCATAAGCATGAACAAAATAATTATATATATTCATATGCTCCAGGAATTAATTTTCCATTTTCATTTGAAGAATCTCAGATTGTGCATATTATAAAGTTAAATCCTGACCTCATAACAATAAATTGATTCAATATTTTCATACATCCTCATATTCTTCATTAGAGTCGAACACTGATCTTCTTCATGTTCTGAATGATAATTTTATTAATTGAATTTCCCATGTTCTGACTATTTTATCATGGAAGATATAATTTTATTTGATGTAATTCAGTGTTCCAAAATAAGAGGAAGATAATACCCACTTGAAGAGGGATTTCATTTCCCCGTGAATGACTCAACAGAATATTTTTTCCACTATTTATCTTTTGGGAGTTTAGCTTGGTTAATATATTGATAAATTTGGGTGAGTATAAAAATGATAATTTTCATTCCTACTCCAATATAATTTTATTTCATGATTGTAAAATCACTTTAATTACTTTTGAAATCAGCATTAATGTGGTTCCTATTATTCTTATCAATTTACTAAGACCAAAATAATTTATTATGAAAAACTTATCAGAGTACATTACCCAATAATCATGAAAATCATGTTTGGGTGTTCTAAATTATGAACCCTTTTTCAATCTATATCAAAATTGGATTCTCCTACACAATTTTTAGCCTACTACTATTTAGATCCATCATGATGGTATAAGAAGAGTTTGTAAATTCCCAATGAATATTCCTCAGGTGTGTTATATATAGTGTACTGTATGGTTCAATATCATCTACCATATTAACCAAAATCAGGCCTTGTATATCATAACATAGTTATTACCCCTAGGTACATTTTTTAACATAGACATATACACTTCTATTATCCTGACAGATATGTATTTCCATGATACCACAAACTTTATACATTACCAACATTTTAGGACATTTTCAAATATGATAGCTCTTCTGTATACTTATAAATATAGACATTTGTAGACATATCCATAAAAATATACCGATTCATCTCACTAAATCAATCACATCCATATTTCTAAGGGATGACTAATCCTTTCCTTTAATACCAAATATAGTAACCATGGCTGAACATACATGGAAATTACATCATTTTAGATCAATATTTAGTATATTAAAAAAGTATGCTTTAGGAAATTAATCATTTAGTGTATTTGGAAACATGGAAACAAAATATTTTATCATAGTGAAAGATCTCATCAATTCCAAAAATATATCTCCACCTTTAGTACATATTGATAAAACCATTATTCATATCCCTTGGAAAGGAAGCATTATAAATTGGTGTGATCAAACACACAATACGGGTCAACAATGGAAATGCCTAAGAATTACATGAAAACTGGTATGTGAAATGAGCATAACATTTTCATATCATACCCTTAATATTATAGGTCATAATAAATATCAGAAGATCATAATATATATATTATAAAATAATTAAGAATATAAATCATGAAATCATAATATAAGAAGAAAACATAAAATATTTTTAAGACACATATGATATTGATAACCCTATATCAAGGATCCCTATCAAGGAATTTATAACATGATCAGTATGGATTAATCACATGTGTATCTGTTTCATGCATGGAATTTCATCCCATGTTACCTATTTCTTCTGCCTTGGTATGTCCTCTTATATACCCTATTCATTTGGGCATTTTATATACTCTTGTATACACTCTTGTTTTGGGTGTGGGATTTAATCTTCTGTAGCATATTGTTTAGATTATGGAATTTCCTCTTATACACCCTTTGGTTTCTGTAATATAATTTCCCATCTTGTACCCTCTTATTTTGATCAAGGGATATCCACTAGTTTACCTTCTTGTTTTGAGCTTGGTATTTCCTCTAGTGTAATCTATTATGTTAGGATTGGGATGTCCTAACATAGACCCTCGTGTATTGGTGTTGGGATATCCTCTGATGTAAACATTAATCACATAAAACATTTATCATTACCCAATGCATTTGAGGGGTATATTTGTCCAACCCATCTCATAATAATGTTATACATACATGTTCCACAAAATCATAAACAATCATATCATAACCATGGAAATGAAATTTGTTTCATAAACACTTATTCATATCATAACCAATTTAAAAATATAGCTTTTAAAATAATTTCTTCAAAACCATTACCCAAGAAATAAAGAGGGTTTAAAATGTATACAATACTTGGAAGAGAATAATGTATCATAAGAATCATACCATAAAAATATAAACCATTAAACAAGGAATATGAATAGAAACATTGGATCATTCCTTAATTGGTCAATAGTTACATCAATAGATGTCAACATTGATGGAAAATAACATGGAAATATATCTCTAAAACATATCTTCATGAAAATAGAATTTTATTCACTCAAAAGCGATCTTTGAAAGATAAAACCCATTTTAAATCCATTTTCTAGGAAATAAAATATAAATATTAAAAATAAAGATAAGAAAACTTTTGGGAAATAGTTTTAATTGAAACATATAAGGATATCTTGAATACGTTTTGAAACCCATTTTTTTGTGAATACATATACAAAATAGTTTAAAAACTTTTGAAATTTTATTTCCATAAATACATATTCTTAAATTTCCTGTATAGAAAAAAGAACATTAATTTAGAATGATAATATGGTTAGAAAAATTCAACTCTTGGAATGATAGAAGAAGATTACGTTGAAATCATTAGAAAAAGGAAAAATATGTTAAAATTTTATTTTACTGATCATTGTAGATTTTTATATTATTCTTGTAAACCTATTGTATACTACATGTTATTTAAAGAACACATATTTCCGACCAATGAGAGGCTATGGTCAAGAATTTTTAGAAACATATTATTAAATGTCATGTATAGAAAAAATAATAAAATGGAACCGATAAAAGAATATATCATGAATAACCTAAGGAGAAGAAATGTTAGGAGTGTTATTAAGAGATACATCATAATATTTCATCATGTTGTGCATAAACTATATTGAAAAGTGATGATATTGTTTCAATAAACTCTGAAGACATGGTATATTTAAATTATACTTGGAATTTAATAAAATAAAATTATGTAAAGCTTATAAAATCATGAAAATAAGGATACTAATTATATAAAATTACAAATTTAGTTTTTACACCTCATGTAAAAATATAGTTGCAGACATTGCTAGTGTCTCAAAGAAAGAAAATCAAAAACAAATACATTCCTATTTGAGTATATTTTGAAACATAAAATCCCATAAAATATATATCATAATATAGTTTTTCAAAAACCCATAATATTTAGTAAAAAAATCATATAATACATCCATTGGATGTATACACCCAACACAAACGGAATTAGTTTTGAATATAACAAGTATTTAACAAAAATAAAATCTGAAATAAAATTTTCTTACCTTATGTCTTGACTCTCTTAATACTCATACAAGCATCATGTATAATTAATGTAAGATTTTTATACATATTTAATAGAATATTTTACTTATATTTAATATCATATATATTTTTATTATGGCCTAAGGTTGCCTACTTGTTATCAATCATGTGTTATGCTTTCACTTCAGGTATTGTTCGATTTTTTCTTTGCATGTGTCTTAATTTGTTATATATTTTTATATTTTAATGAAATAATGATTTTTATATTTTAAAAAATGATATAAATGTCATTTATATAAATTATGTATGTATTATAAAAATCTATATAATATATAATTATGAAATAGAATACACTATCTAGGGAGTCAGTAAGTCGTACGTACATATGAACGTTGTTAGAATTTTAATTATCTTATTGAAATAAATAAATAAAAATACTCATGTGTATCTTTATATGTTTATATAATTAAACCATATATATCATATAAATTCACTAAACCCATAATTAGTACATTCTATGTAGTTTGTGGATTAATCATATCACTTTGTGGGGGCAGTTTTCTGTAGTTACTAAAACCAAATTATCGTATTTATACAAAATGGAATGTTAAAAAGGGTTTTGTTTTTAAAATAATAATGAATATTAATGACATAATAAATTTAATATGTTACATATATAAAAATATATTTTATCATAATTTCCATCATGAGTGGTGGTAATGGAAAAAATAAACAATCCTCTTTAATTGAGGTTGTCGTTCTCGGTAAACATCAATAGTATATTTGTAACCCATTAGATGGTGGTGTGTCTATGACTAGGTCAAAAATATAAAATAAATAATACCCTAGTATATTTAGGATATTTTTTTATGTATTTGAATAATGATAGTGGATAGATGGAGAAATAAAATAAAATAATTGAGCATTAGAGAAGACATTACCTCTTAATCAGGTAACTTGTTTTTGTTTATTCCCAAATGATTACTTACCCTTATATATTCCAAATGATTGGAATTCTGGAATAAGGGTGAGATTTTGAATGTTACTATTTTATATATTGGTGAAAACTATGTGGTTTGATAGGATTTAAGAATATGGATATGTGTAGCATTTTATAGGGAATAGAAAGGATACAAATGGATGTTTTTAAAACACGTTATGTGTACTAATTTTGATACAAAATAAGTAATAAAAAACAAAAAAAAATTAAAAAAAATTATGGATCATGGAATAATAATGGATATAATATGGGTAATAGTCCAGTTTCTTGGTCGTTTTGTATCATATGATTAAGGTTAAGTACTTTATTAACCAAGTTTTTCTCTTAAATATTGTAATTATTTTTAAATAGTATCATTAAAAAATATTGTCAAAATACTAAGATGAGAATATTATAAATGATAAATAGTGATTATTCCAAAAATGGAATCTATTTTTTAATATTATAATCATATATGTGATAGAAATTAATTTCTATTTAATTCCACTAACATGAAGACACAATGGGTTTTTAATGAAAAAGATCATAATGATTTCAATGTTTTTATACAAAATTTAAAAGAAAAATTGATTCAAATTTCGAAAATAGATTTCATTAATAAAAATATTATCTAATTAAACATATAAACTACTTTATAAAATAATTTATTCTTATAAATAAATTATAAGAAAAATCATATTTGAATTAAAATCCATCATTTTTAACTATTAAATAAAAAAATTGAACCCTATTGAAATATACAAAAAAATATATCCTAACATAATTTTACTAATTATATTAAAAAATTTAGTTCATATTGAAATATTATATCTATTAACTTTCCAAAACCTTATTTTAAATACGTTTTTCCCTTAGAATGTATTGAACTACCTTTAAAAAATATGGGTTTTTAAGTATAATATAGACATTTTTTCTATCTTATGACTATAAAATATATTTGATTACTATAACAAAAAAATTATAATTAATATATAACATTTATTATACAATAATATCACTTAAAATTTTTAATTTATTTAATTTATTAAACAAAAGAACCTTTGGGATAATGAAGATCAAAATATACCCTTTTATATTCAACAGTTTTGTATATTACAATTTATAATTAATTGGTAACCTATTAATTTATAATATTATTTTATAAACCACATATTTTTTAAAAGTTAGTTATTATAATTAATACATTCTAATTTAAAATGTATTTTATATAAAATCATTATATATTATTGTTCAGTAATCCTTACTCATGCTTATTACACAAGCCATCGAAGAATGAAATTGTTCTATGTAAAAAATCGACCCATTGTGTTCTATGAATATTAAAATAAAATTTATATTTTTTATATTAAATTTCAACCAAATATTGTTCTTTTATATAAGATAATATATTTTCAGGGTTTCTTGAAATGAAAAATATCCAAAAGATTAAATTAATTTTTAAAAAATAATTCACAGAATCTTATGGTCTTACAATCGTAGATTTCAAACCATATATGTATTTATATGAGTTCATGTTATCTTTAATTTCCATACGTAGAAAAATAATCTTACTAAATAAACATTTTGGTGTACCCTATCATTGAGTTCTTTCCCTGGTACATAGAAATGATCTCCAATGACTTTATTATCATTAAAGACACAATATATAGTAAATGAAAGAAGAGGGTATTGAATTATTTATATTCCAATACAATATACATGTAAATGTGTACCATGCAATCACATAATCGCATAGTATGAACACTAATTATTAATATTATTTATATAACCATGATTGGAACAACATTATATAGAATTTTTAATATCTAATTAATTATTTTCGGATAGTCCTCGGCGTATTTAGGCATATTGTAACCTGTAAATGAAATTTCATTATCGAGTAATAACTCTCAATATTGATCTCTTTCTCTACTACGTTCTATTTGTGCCTTATACATTGGTTTTATAAATATTTGGTATATATAGGTCTATTAAAATAACATCTTGAATGATATATTTGATGAAATTCAAGAAAAATGTGAGGTTCCCTTGAGGAAAATCTATTTCACCAACCTCTTGAAGCCAATACAAATTTTATATAGACATATTAAAAAACAAATAATATAGAATTAAAGGTCATAATATAGGTAGAAAATAAAGATCAACCCATGAAACCATTAATAAAATATGATAATTAGATCAAACTGAATTAATAAAACACACATCCCATCATCCCATGGTAAATTGATTCTCATTATAGAAAGAGCAGGCGAAGCATCCACTACAACATTCATCCCATTTTTTTAGAATATTTTTTCACACCTAAAATTTTTCCATAACTAATCATAACCATCCAAAAATACACTTTTGTTAAAAAAATACCAATGTTACCCTCACAAACTATCACCAAACATGAGCTCAACATACTCAAAGGGTGTTCCCGATCCCCATGGTCTGGAGACTAGAAACTTGGACTCAAAAAAACCATGATATAATTATTTCAACTGACCTAAAACAAACTTAATAGAATATATATAAAACATAAGTAAATGGCGATTGGATAACTTAAATAAATATATTTATGTACTTAAATAAAATATTAATTGTGATACATATCAAAATCCTAAAGAAACTAATGGTACATATCCATAAAAACTAAAAATAATAACTATAACTAAAACCATAAACTCCATGTGAAATGTGTTAAATCTACCACCGTCTCAGCATTATCTACCCAAATTAAACTAATAGAAACCTAACCACCTCACTAAATCACCTTTTATCTTCATGATGCAAATAGATAACCACGTCTACACACCACCGAATTGATTTCAAGGGTGGAAGATAAATTTTTCCGTAGGATCCCAACCATGATTTTCATATGAATTTTCTATATGAAAACAACCATTCATATAATTTCAAAAAAGAAACATGTAATGATGAATAATAAAAAAATTCTATCAAAATCATGGTAAATATTTTTTTGTTTTTCTATTGTTCAAAAACAAAAAGGTAAAAAATGATCGAAATGTATATTCTAAAAAGAATGTACATTTTTTCAAAATTCATATAATGTATAACATTTAACAACACATGATATCATATAATCATTACAACACTATCTTTATCTACTTTCAAATATTCTAGATCTCTTTGGTTGTGTTGATCATGATATTTAAACTTAGAAATCCCATTTCACCAACCACGATCCAGCAAAATGAAGAATGACACATCCACCAAAACAATTCCTAAAATATAGCCATACTAATATATGTCTAACAACTATTATCATAATACAACAAACACAACGTGATTTTTTAACCCATCACTCTCCTAAATCTATGATTACTAACAACTAGATATCATCATGTGTCTATATGGTATAGTGTATATTTATGTCTGTATGGGGATGAAATGAAGTGCTTATGTGATACTATGATACAAAATAATATCACAATCATATATATATTAATGGTATAAAATTGGGATCTACATAATAATTAAAATTTATCCAAAACTCCAAAATATACACTACATTATTCATATACCACCAAACTTGAGAAACTGTGACACTCTGATCACATATTACCATAAAATTCATGTAATTCCTCAATGTATCAATGGTCACCCAATGATAATTTGATCCCCTTGATATCAGTGTATCCTGGTGACGAAATGCATCAATATTTCATTTCACTACAACACATTTACATCAATGGGATAAAAATAACCTTTTGAAATGTGGTCTTTAGCTTTCACCTATCGAGAGATCAAACATCAGGCTAAAAACACCCCAATAAAAAACATCACCCCTAGGACTAAAGATGATTCATCAAGAGAAGAACCGTCATTGATACACCCATATTTACCACTAATTATTATCTATGAAAATCATAAAAATATAACTTTTTTATTAGATACTTAATAAACAACCTCTTCTTAAACAACATTGTTTTGTTACCAACCTAAACCACCACAAAATAGAATCACCATGAGAGAAATGATCTCAAGTAGACTCATCATAAATGTGTCCCTAATGATACTCCCACACCTAACACCTCAAATATGATTTCATTATTTTTTGATATGTTTTTCATTTAAAACAAACCTCCTTTGTATTGAGATTCCTCATAACAGTATCTTCCATTTATTTACATGAATCACTAAACATCTATATGGAATCTCCCTATAATGTTCTATTCATTGTGTTATCTTCAATATTTTCATTTCCAATAGTATATGAGATATAAAAATCATAATCCATGAGAAACTACATTTATCTCTCATGAAAAAAATTTAGACCCCCCCTAAGAGTAAAATACAACATTATTATTTTGTCTTTCAAAACCATATATCCTTAATCGATGATGTAATATCAACATATATTTAGTTAAAAGATAATCTTGTGTAAATCCATATAATGGATGGAATTGATACACACATTGACATGAAAATACATATTCCTATAAGATATATACATTCATTACACAATTAAGACCCACCCTAAAACCAAATAGGAAAAATAAAAAAAAACGATTCAAATTCCACCCGTTATTTGGGAAGCAGATTAATGGAAACATTATTTATTCTCGCATTCAGGTACATGGATGTTTCCTAAAAATTTTCAGTAAAAATAAATGGATATTACATTATTGTATAGTCTATTAGTGGTGATATTGTACATGAGAAACTAGATACAAACCTCTAGTAATATCCCATGAGAAAAACAAGGAAGTGATCCTCTTCAATGTCTAGGGTGCTACCAAAGTAACAACTACCTCCATCATAGATGTGTCCAATGAAAAACACTATCAAGACAACAAATTCCCAATGAAATACGACTCCTATATCCAAAAGGTAAACATGGATATATTTTGTTATTGTTTTTGGTTTCTAAAACCCTATGTGATAACGATGACATATTATGTATCCTCTTACGTTGCCTTTGATTATTTAAGAATGACATTGATGAAATAGACTAAAAACTATTCTAGTAACCATATGGACCTAGATTTCATGAGCCCTATGAATAAAACTTCAGAATTACTAACCCAACACAATATAACTATTAAATATATGTTCCATTAAAATAAAAAAATTTAATTCCTCCATATATGATTTTAATTTAAACTCATATTTTGATACCCAGAACACATATTGATGTTAGAAAATCAATTGGATCATTTTAGATAGTCAAACCAATTTTATATCTATGGGAGATGGTATTTTATCTTTAGTGTTTTCTTATTAATCATCTGGTTTTATATGATAATCCACATTCAATTATTTTATATGTTGGTCAATAACACTATTCAACCCCTATAAGACACACCTGGAACGATGAAAGCCTTTTGACCATATCAACAACATGTAGCCTTATCTCTCGTAACTCTAAATGTTTCATCTTATAGAGAAGTAGAAAAGTTAGTAAAGATCCTAATTCTATATCTATTTATAACATGCCATCACACATAAGGGCAGTGTTATAACTTCCTCTATGAATACATTATAAAACTCGTCAATAACTCTAGGGGACATCCACTGCATCATATTATAATGAATACGTCACAAAATTAGATAATACAATATCCACTTTCATTTATCCTATCCAATATAAATCCTCACCGTATTACATAACTTTTTCGACTTCCTAGTGAGAAAATGAATCTATAATGCATATAAAACAAACAACCAAAAACACTAAAGATAGAAATTTTATTCCAATTGTAACAATATGTTATAATATCAATAAGAAAACAAAATTACCCAATTATTCTTTTTTCACCAACATATGTTGAAATCACTGATTAAAATCAATCCAAAAATCATAAACTCCAAATGGTCCTAGAAATCACCAATGAAACTATATGATTATACACCTCCAATCCTAATGCATAATCCTATAAAAAAGAAATGATTTATTAAAAAGAACTAAAATAAAACAATGTGGAAACTATGGAATATTACAATATAATCCTACCATGAATAATATATGTACCCTATATTTTTGGAACATATAGAGCATGAATCTTCTGGTTCTTGGATCATCTTCTACACTAATGACATCATCCATGTCCATACACTATTTTAGGATCCCATGGTGGGGAAAATCATGGAGTTTTCCTCAAAAGAATTAATATAACATCAACTGAGTTCAGTAATGTTGCATTATCATTAGAATGAACACATTTTATCCCTAATAATAATAATTCCTCTGTGTAAATTGTTGTTGTTAAATGAAATGTGTCAGAGTGTATATTCAATATCAATACCCTAAGATATTATGGAATGAACCTACTAGTAACCATGATAACATCAAATAGATAATGAAAATGGAAATCCTCTAATAGATAGTCAAGAATAACAATCCACAAAAACCCATTAAAAAGGATGTTGGTATTATCTATAATACTAATGAACCATAAAATGCCCCAACATACGTGATCTACCACTTGAATCACTTCTCCTCAAAAACCAATTCTATAATCTATATTATGGATCATCTCCAGGATAGTGCATCTATAATATCTCATCCACCATCTTATTCACCACAAATTTTATATAATTCATATATGGAGTCCTTGTATGACCGATTATATGGATTAATACCACCTCGGGACTTCATTTTATTCAATCATCATCACTAAAGTTGTCAATAGTGTGACAGAAAGGTTACTTAATAATAATCACAAGATCTAACATACTCAGAAGACCAATATGAAGGGATATAATATCCTCAATAATTACTACCTTCAATCTCAAAAGAAATAACTCAACAAAAAAATTATTTTCGAATACCTTTTATGAAACATAATCATCTTTCTCATCACTAGGATATTGAGTCTACAATAATACACCTTTAACATCATATGTATAACTAACAATAAGATCAAAAACATATCCCAATGTCAAATCAAACCAATATAAATATTAGTATACTCCATCGAGTGAATCATAATTTTTTCATAGATTATAACTTCATAATTATCTAGAATAATCAGATGGAAAACCGGAAATTGCTTCTTTAATGCATCATCATCCTTTATCTTTTCACCCACTTATGGTCATGTAATTCAGGATATTGAACCTCTATATCCTGAACTCCAGAAGGGTGAAGGCCAATATAAATTCCTTAAATATTAATGAATGGAGTATGCCTAGTGGAATATAATTTTTAAGATTGATATAATTAAATTATTTATAATTTATTAATATCACCTTATTAATTAAAAAACACAATAAATAATGTTTCAAGAACCTCTCTTATTTATCAACCACTAACGTGCCACAACACCTCTTTCTTTTTTGATTCAAATTCCATGTATAAAATAACGGGAGCCTAAAAATTCAATATCAATGGCGATCTCCCCATAATACCTCACACACTGAGCTCAATTGTTAACATTTTTCTTCCAAACCATACCGTCCTCACATGTGTATAACGCAAAACTCTATCTTATATATTAACCAAACACATTCATACCACTATTTCTTTTCTCCTCTCAATAAAATTTTACCCCATTAATTCTTTTAATGATTTAATATTGAAAAACCCCATGATTCCCATCTCTAGTGGGCCTCACATTGGTGACTACCATTTAAAGAATTAAAATGAAACACATAGGAAACATTTTAATCAATAATATATATATATAACTTGGAGATAGCATATAAACTATATTAATGACACATTACATAACATAAAAAGGGAACAAAATCTAAACAAGAAATTTACAAATATTGTTAATATATAGAAATCATGGATCCAAACAGAAATACCAAAAGAATGTAATTATGAATAGACTAAATAGTATCTCCAAATATTAATTATAATTATATCAATCTCAATCCCCTAAATCCTCTTGGAAAATTGTAATATATTATATATATATTTTTGGCTATCATAACATGTATACTCAGTGTTATCGAACCTGAGGTATCGTATGCCCATGATAAGTGTGTATAGTAATTCATTAGACAAACAAATTGTATAACCATCAAGAATGTAACTAGAAAGAACCAATCCCAACGTAACTATAGAACAATAACTACATAATGTGTCCAATTAATAAGATTTAATTAAAATAATATAAGAATATGTTATATATTACATCTTCCATAATGATTTTATAACCTTACACCACAATATTTAATATCCCATGATCAAATCCCTTCTAAGAGTTTCACAAATAATATTTAAGCATCTCAGATGTTGGTCAAAATGTATCCATATGTATGCTACCATTAAAAACTCTATAATCCAATGCTATAATAAAACAATAATAATATCTAAACTTCATAAGATCTGGGTTATATGTTATAATGATTTTGAAGGACATCAAATGTGTTTCCTACTCAGACCATTCTTGACCCCCATTACATATTAAAACTTCATCATAATTTGGGATAACCAAAAACACATGTCGTTGTCACTATGAATCACTATCACAACATATCATAAACATTAATTCAAAATTACTAGTTTGGAATATAGAGTTTCCAACCATTCAGTCCACCATGGACCAAGTTGTTACGGAAAAACCCTAGAATAAATAAAATATTTTTATTGTATGGTTTACTAATTTAAGTGTGGCATGTATAGGTGTAATAAACTCCACTGAGAAATATATTACACAATAAAAAACCTATGGATTCTTAAAAAACATTACAAAGATATACAATAAAACAAATACATTTATTGATCCAAGACCCAAAATGAATTCATCACAAATACAACACTAACAAAAATATTAATAATCCATACACACAATTAGTGAATTATCAACCCATTTCATGTTAACTAATTATTGTTTTACTATTTTTCATCTAAAGACACCCACTAATAACTTTAATGAAAAATTTATGTCTAACACATTTACTCTAATTTAATTTTTAATCCTTTTATAATACATTAATTTCTACCAAATTGTATCATTTTTCAACCCCCACCATTTCAATTTAATTATTCACATTTCATTCCATTATAACTCTTAATTTATGTCAAACCACTATATAATATTGAATGTACATCACACTAAGAATAATCACAGCCCATAAAAACTAAACACAACTTTATTTACATACGAATTGGTTATTCAATTATGTTCACCGCCATCACTATACATTTTCCCCTAGATATAAGCATAATTAATGAGGGAAAAAAATTTAACATAGTATCCCATAGATCTATAATTTAAAACTATATAAACACTGAAATATTATATTCATGAATAGATCTTCATCACATTACATCATTATATTCATTGGAAATCTCGGAAAAATTTATATTTAGTTGGACAATTGATTTATTATCCATATATGAGTATGTATCCTTTTTTAAATTACACGTTCTAGAAATTGGTGCTTAATATGGTCAAAAGTACCTAATATCAACAATAAAAATAGGTTAGTCACACACTTGTTTTTTATAAAATTAAACAATCTATTATAAACTCATAATCACTATTATAAAACACGTAAACACATGTGATTATGATCACTAACATTACTTTTATTTAAATGGGATTCATTATCTAACTATTTCACCCCATAATATCGTCAAAAATGAAGGAATACACATTAAATTACATTGGATGGAAAAATATCAATGACAGAATTAGGATCTACAACCATATTAGTTGACCTTATGAATCATTAAAAAAAATAGGGTGAAAATGATCACCAAACATAAATATGTAAAATGGCCTATGTATCACCCTTCCTCATAGAAATAACCCTAAATCAACTTCTAGAACCCCACAAAATAGAAATCACCATAATATAATCATTATCCAAAATGTAAATAAGGGGAAAAAATTGATCGGTGAAAGGACTAAACGTTCATAGAATCTTAAATAATCAATCTATATATTCCATGGATCAAATACCACTATGGGGGTGTTCAAAATACTTCTAGAAATAGTTGGGAACCAATCTAGATTCAGGGTATAAGACTCGAGGGTGTTTAGGTTTTATGGTCATCATGAATTTATACCCAGCTATCTTATTAAAATGTCAATGAATGATCACATTTCTTATAATGTAATATATAGGGGTTTTTATCAACACACCGGCACAATAGGGTACAACCTCAGAGACATCCATGTCCAAAAAGACTCTATGTCATATATCCCATATCCTTGATAGATAATATCTACTCAAAAATTATTATATGGAGAAAAAGTTATCATGTTCTAAATATCCTATAAAAATAGATACATGAATAAAATACAACATGAGTCTGGACATCACAAGACCTCTACTACAATGTAAGAGGACAACCTCTACAACCATTGTGTCAAAATTTAAAATCCATATAAATACATACCGAAATTTCATATGGGTATTGAGAACTAACCCATAAATTACTCCATTTTCGTGCTTACCTCCAAGTTGTAGCTAATCAAACTCATTATAGAATTAAATGTCCTCACCCAAAGACCCTTGAGGATACTATTTTGGAAAAATCATAATCACACTATACAAGTCGCTCGTTTTAATATTTTAGTAGAAGACCTGACATTCCGTCCTCAACTACCAAAAAACCCACCTTGGGGACCCTTAAAACAAAATATTGAACAACAAACTATACAATTTAAAATGTAAATTTTTTTGAATGAACAATGTGAAGATATTTTCTACAAAGTTAAAATGAGAGTGAATAGAAGAAGTTTACTTTGGAAATTTTAGTAGATAACATATTTTTACATAAAACATAATATTGGTGATCATGGGGACATGTAACTATGAGTTAATATAGAAAATGTAATGTACAATTGTGGGAAACCAAATGAAAGTGGTGTTAGTTTAAATTGAACGAAAATCCTTGACATATTTCCATTTAATGACTATAGTTAAATGAAATCAAAATATAAAAAGAATATATTATATAAAAACCAAATGAAAATTATAGAAAAAGAGAGACAACATGTTGAGTGTAACATTTAATCTATTTTTTGGAAATATAATTACTGTTTTATATATTTATGAAAAATAAAAAATCTTATTTAATTGGTGAAAAATAAGAAGTCAATCTTTTTCTAAAGATATGATCTTGTTAGTTGTATAAAAATGTGAAAGAGATGAAAAAAACTCTTAAATGACACATTGAATACAAAATATCCAAAAAAACTACTTGCACCCAGTATCCATAGAGTTTGATTTGGGATTTTACTAAGGAATATATTCTGTAAAATATCACCATTCAATGTAATTATATTTATTACATGTTTCAATATGATATTCATGAAGATAAAAATTTATTCAAAGTATCTTTGTTGAATATGTAGATAAATATATCATGAAAAATGTTTATCTGTTTAATATGGTTAACACTCAACCATGTAATAATAGGATATGTTATAAAATAATCCCAACCCAACCCACCTATAATTAATTGTATGATTTTTGGGGACCCAATATTACATGAACATCCAGATCATAATAAAGAGTATGAATCCCATGTTACCAAATTGAATTATAAATTAATATTTTAAAATGGTATTTTTGTGTGTGGTTGAGAAAAAAATATTTTAACAATATTATTAATTTAGAATAATGTTTAAATCCATATAGATTATAAATTTTATATTATTTTATATATTTTACTTTTAAAAAATCATCTTTTGATTCACCCCCACATGTTTCTTCGTATGATCTAGTGAGAATGATAACTAGCATAACTGATCAATGCCTATGTGTATCTACTCATTTGGTAGTGATTTATTCAAATATAATATAATATTTACTCAATAAATCACAATGAATTAAAATCATTATTTCTTAAATCCATAAAATCTCATAAAATAATCCAAAAAACTTTTAAATAATCATACTATTTTCTAGATACAGTGAACATGAAAATACTTTAAACCCATTCCTATCATGATGCATGATTATACTTCCCAAAAATCCCATTTTTCATGCTGAAATCTATATGAAAAAATTGGGAAAAACACAAAAATAAGATCTTATGATATCTTTTTATATCCAAAATATAAAAAATATAATGTCTAAAAAAATACGTTAGTTGTTCTATTAATGGGTGTATCATGAGTTATAATGATCATATTCTTTACTCCCATCAATATTAAAAGTGTCAAACATTTCAAACAATTTTATGATACCATTTTTGGATTTCATTTTCCTAAAAAAAACCCTAGCCTTTGTTGGGAATATATTATGTCCTCAAGAAAATCCTTGATCGGTGTTGTATAATAACTAGTTTTATGTGGAAAACATTTGTTATTGGAAAATATTAACCTCAAAATAAACATCCAATTATATGAGATGTTATTGAGTCATATTTTATCAAACCCAAAATGTTCTTCAAGACAATATTTGATGTAATAAATAACAAATAATTATATTCAATTGTAACCCAACCACCATAAACATATAAAAACATTCCAACTAACATTGATAACACCAACCAAATATAGACAGACCTAATACTCCAATAACATATATCCATATAAAAAAATATAAAATCAGTGTATCCACTATGATCAATAAAATAAAAAAGATAGCTTTTATATTAATATTATATCATGATATAAAACATGTGCATACACACATCAATATGTGATTAGGTGTGAGTATAAAAATATGTAATTTAATTTCCCGATATAATTCCCAAGAAATCACATGTAATACATATTCCAATAAATATGAATAATTCAATTGAAAAGAGTTGAATGCATTTTAAAATCAATTTCTATTTGAAATTTCCATTAATGCATTGAATTAACTAAAAATAATTTAATTGTTTTTTATAAAAAATGAAACCCTTCCTAGTTCCACAACAATATTAACCCTTTTGATAAATAATGTTACTTAAGGATATATGAGCAATAAATATTTCATGATATGAAATTTCCTTCATAATATCAGATAATTTAGTCACTAGTGATTAGTCTACTCTTGAGAGTATACTAAATATCTAGGTCCTCCTTATCCACGTCACACACATATATCACATACATTCCATCTACATAACAAATAAATTCGTTATAAACACATATATTACTAATCATTCATCATAGACAATCAAAAAAATATCCCCAAAACAATTATACTCCTTCAAAAACAATATACCCAAAAAACAATAAAAAATATAAACTCAACATATTGAATATTACCTAAAAATAAAATTTTAAAACCATATACCATGGTTTACATGAAGAAAACAAAAATTATCAATTATCAAATAAATATATTTTAAATTATTAAAAATTATTTTAACGTAAAATTTCTGAAACATTCTTCAACCTTATTAAAAGAAATTATTATCAAATGAGGTGGGAGTAAAATATCCATTCACCATACAATTTACACATATTAATTCCAAAAACCTCTATATGATAGAAATAATGATCACATCTTTTAAACCATATAAATAAGAACATAAAATCATCATAATTTTATTCTCGTTACAAATATAAGATTATAGTTTTTCATATATAATATTATAGGACATGTCTATATAATAATTGATTACATAAATAGTTGGAAACATAATTATAAATTTTTATATGCGATTATCATGAACAAACCTGATGTACTATGATAATAAAAAAACTATAATGAGAAATGTTTTTTCAGTGTAAAATGAACAATTTTTACTCTAAATAATTTATTAGATAATGTATTTTTAATTTAGGAAATATAATTATTTTTACAAGTGGATATTCAATATTTTAAATTTCAAATATTGAAGCCCAAACTGAATTATAGAGTCAGAATGTTGTGTCCCCCGGGAAAATCACCAATTAGGGAATCCTTCCTTCCCAACTAATATATAATGAATGGCCCAATTTTACATCCACCCATATGTTTTCACTTACTATTCCACCATAAAATCCATTCCAAAAAGACATATATTGTCCTATTATACGGTCTACTAGAACATGTACCCAACTATAAAGAAAAAACTAATCCAACAAAAACATCCCATTTTATCAAAAAATAAAAAAATATAGCTTCTCTATGGAACCTATGATCTCAAAATCAGTTCACTGATATTTTTAGTGAATTAATGGTTATTGTGAAAGGTGATCAATTGGGGTTCTTTATTAAATTTTAATTTCATTATTGAGAGCTATATAAACTAGTAATAATGGATTGTTTTAATAATTATTATATGGAAATTGGTTAGGAATAATTTTATAAAATTCTGTTTTTGGGATTTTGGTGTTTTTCATTTGTATATTTAGTATTATAGTATTGTTTATGTGAATTATATTTTAAAAGAGAAATGAATATGATAAATCTATGGAACCTAGATCATAATTTTAAATGGTTTATGTTTCATAAACAATATATGAATATGTGTAGGAAGGATAAAACAATTTTAACATCATATCATTACACATTAAGTAATTAATGGTGCTTAAATTCCAGTAAGAGTTATGTAATGGAAATACGTTGTCATGGGAAGATCTAAACATGTCTTTCTTCTCAAATATTTATCAATATATTATGTTTTTGGAAATATTCCAATTATATATGTTTAGAAAATCATATTATCCATTTTCATAATTGTGAATCATCTAATTCAATGTGTTTATAAAAATGGTTAACATAAGCTCAAGTATTGGAAATGGGTTTCCTTTAGTTATTTGGTTTTAAATAAGATAATTTTTTAATTTTCATAGTGACTATATTTGGATTCAATTATATATTTAGGAATACCCTTGTGATTCAATTATAATTTTTGATATCCAAATGATTAATAGATTTAGAACATGTGGATGAATATACCCTACAAGAGTATATAAAATATAATTTTCTTGTAACCCAAAATTTTATCTATATTTTGAAATATGATATGTTTATGCAAACATAAAATACATTTCTACTTATAAATAATGATAATAGATTTTGGGTTATAAAGAGGCATGGTTGTGTTTAGAACAATATTTTATACAGAAATATAATTATATAATTTAGTTGATTTTTTTTCTGTACTAATCATCATTGATAAAATATCATTTAATGCGTCATAATTTTTTAAATATATTAAATTTTCAATCTATTATTTATTTTCAAAAATCATTATTGTTTGAAAATTAATTATTCTACCAACTATGTTTTATATATTAACATACATTCATGTCTATTATATTTTCAAGTTATTTCATTAATCCATTCATTTAATATGTATTTGTGTGGTAAAATTATACAATATGATGAAAAAATGGAAGTATTTCTATTATTAAATCAAATTTACATTGTTCAGGCATAATAATTAAATATGATTTGGAGGAGGCGAGTAAAAAATATGAGTTATATATGGTGAAGGTAATTCAACTTAATGGGATGGAATATATTCTTTTAGTGTAATGTAAAAAAATTGATCATATAGTTTTTTCATCTATACAAATCAGTAATTTTATACCTTAATTGTTACACAGTTTGAAACCAAAGTAGATTGTTGAAAAACAAATATGATACCATAACAATATATTGATCAACATATGTTATCTATATTTTTATGATTTTAATATTAAAATCTAAAAAAAATTATTTCTAAATATGCTTTTAATTTTTAAAATGTAAAATGAAAATTATTTAATGAATGAAATTCACAAAACATATATAAGAGTTATAATTATTATTGAATGGACTAAGGAATGAATATTGAATGTCAATATATAATTTTTTATTTATTATTTAATTTTACATCTCTCATATTCATAGATTTAATTCCCAAAAGGCTCTATACATACACCTACTATTATTCATTAATTAATTTTTAAAAAATCACTATCATAATGAATCTTAATTGATCCATCCATATTGTGGAATATTCAGGATCATTTTTCTAATAGATGGATATCTATAATGCATTAAAAAATATGATAACTAGAAAAAATCCTCAAATACAAGTAAATTCAAATGATAAATCCATAATATACCTAACACATATTTACTACCTAAAAAATACCTATCACAATTTCTAATGAATACCCCATGTTTATTATTTTTGATTAATGAATTGAGTGTTAAAATGGAAAACCCCCCAAAATGAACGGAGGAAATAGTCATCCAAAGACCCCAAAATCACCATTTTAATTTTTTATATACATCGTTCACATTTCACAATTGGATAATATAAATAATGGAATAATTAATTAATGTGCAAAGTGGTTAACATATTTTCTAACCCATCGTTCCGCCCAAACGTGGGGTATTTATTTAATTTGATAGAGTTAAAATGGTCATTGGGATGGAATGAAAATAATTATATGTAGAAATGATCATGATAAAACCAATGAAAAATATAATAAAATATCTAACAATGCACACATAGAAGGTGAATTTAAATTCAAAAAAGATAAATTCAATTAAATAGTATTGTAAATAAATTAGTTTTCACGTACTACCAATATAATGGAATATATAAATAATGATATAGATAACCTTTTATAAAAATTAAATCCATAACCCCTTAAATATATGAAAATTATTTTTAATTTTTAAGGGAAACCTCCAATAGCAATCCTCTCAATAAATTCATAGAGAATTAAAAATTGGAGTGCTTCAGTACTACACATTATACAGGTGAAGTTGTTTACTAATAATTGACATTCTTATTTTTCATTTCATATTTGTAATTTAGTTTATTGAGTTGAACCTGTGTATTTAAAATAAATTAGGATTCCTATGTTGATAGGAACTAATTAGAAGTATTTATGGGATTTAGAATCTTGGAATAATTTTTAAATGTTATTTACCTTGATGATGTATTTTTTAAGGAAATTGGTTTGAGAATTATCATAAACACAAGAATATAATGATATAATGAGTCTTTGATGGTAATTTATGTTCTTTTGGTTCTATACAATAATTAGTGGTACAAGACACTAATCTGATGACCATTTGGAGGGAGGTTTAAGTATATTTTGGTATGTTGTAAACATCCAATAGAAATGCTCAGGCATAATAAACCACTATTTTCATACATAGATATTACATTTCAATAAGAAAATGTTCACTAAATAAATTGAAAAAACAATTCTAAAATATTATGTTTTTTGTATCTTTAGAATAATGGAAACTAAAACACAACCACTAGTTTATAAAACCACTACTTTTCCTCTCGCCAATTACTTCATAAATAAAATTTCTTTTTACATATCAAACACAACACATTAGTTCGAATCCTGGGGAAAATAATCATAAGATAAATTAGAAATTTTATTCTTAGTAATGATACAAAAGGGAGATATGAATCATAAAATAAACATAAGTTCATAAACATATGAACATCACATTTGAATGTTATACCCTATATATCAACGATCAGAATCTTTTGTCTTATATTAAATCACAAAAATTCAGACTCTCCAAATCTTAATAAAATAAAATTGGCATAAAATGGTATTGTTGAAAACACATATGTATAGAAAATAATTTCTTTTGTAGTCATGGATCATTTACAAGACTATCATACTGAAATGGTTTTACTCCCCAGGTCATTGTATTAGTCTAGGTTCACTCCCAAGACTATCATTATAAACAATGAACATTACTGAACCGGTTTCAATTCCCATTCATGTCATATCAGAACTATGTTAAAATACCAATATAGTATTTTCAACATTTTGATATATAATATCGTTACCCAATGAATTTGAGAGATATATAGGTACTAATCATAAAAAAATTATAACCATACATACATGTTATATAATAGTTTATATCATTCATCGTATCTGAACCTGTGAAATGTAATAAAATTAATAAATATACACCTATAATTAACCTAAACCAACCATAATAGATTTACGTATATATAACTTGAATCCTATCCCCAGTGAATCATAATAAACATCAAACAATGTTATCTTTTATGTAATGTTTTTCCAGGGATCACTTGTAGTAATTCGCGGGGAATCATCTCTATGTAGTGTAATTTATTTTTAATATATCACAGTTATAAAATATAAAATTATATTTAAAAATTACAATTTCATATAGAAAAAGAATCATTAAATTATTAAATATTCTTGGTGGTTGAAAAGTATTTTCATTCCATATAAGTTAAAAAACCTTCCTTTCGAATTTTATCGAAACATAAAAAAGAAATAATTTTAGAAAATGACTAAAAAAATAAATTCCAAACATTCGGTAAAAATAAAAATATTATATAAAGGGAAATAAAATAATAGAATAATATACAAACCATTTCTATCTGTAATATTATAGAAACATCAGCATTGAAGAAAATGTTAGTTTTAAGGAATCAATAAAAATATAATTCTTACATGATAATTCATTATAAATATAACTTCATTGAAGAGAGAATTAATAAATTGGGTAAGTCTATTTTCTATAGGTAAATTTAAAACATGTGTAAATACCACATAATAAAATCCACAACCATCTCACACATAAACATATTATGACGTAATCAAGTAAGTAAAATATTTACTCAAATAATTGATATTGGGCTAAGAATTTCATGAAACATTTTTTATCAGTTGAATCGTTTGCACCATAATATAAATAATTACAAAATTAAAAACCAAATAATGTGAATATAATTATATTCAAGATAGGATATTCAATTTTCTTGATAATATACACCACACACAACATTTATGTGGTGAATAAGGTAAATATCTCTTACATTAAATAGTGTCATGAGAAACTTGCACCTCATGCTTCCCATTAAATATTTATACCACAAAATCATGTATAATTTTTTATGATGTTTATTCATTATATAACGAAAAATATTAATATTTACAATAACTTAAATTGTATTTTTATAACATCTCACAAACCATTCATTAATATTGTTTCATAATTTTCATTGTTTTGGGTATATTCATTTCATAGTTTCATGTTCGGTTCATTGTTTCATAATTATGTATTTTATTTTAAAATGGTGGTAGAAATACAAAAGTTTAATGAAATAATACTAATAAACTATCAATATTTTTAATGGTCTCAAATATCATTTCTTTCTAAAATGAGTATGATTCATTTGATAAAATGAAAATTAAAATGATTGGTTTATTTTTATGGATTTTCTAATCATCAAGAACTAATTACATTTTATTTAATATTTTAAATATATTCTATTAAAGGAATAAAAATTTTATTGTGGTAAAAATTTTACAATATTATATTAACATATTATTAGTTTTATGAAAATCCATGAATGAAATAATGTAAAATAAAACTATCAATATTCATAGGGGAGTTTAACTAACATAATTTTGACAATAGTTTAGTTTCATTTAATAATATAATGTTATAAATGGGATATATGTATTATATTCACAAAGAATCATAATATTAAATTATCTATGTTGTTCTATAATTTTTATTCATATATTTTTTATGGATGTGGGGAAAAACTAATAATGAAAAAATATTAAAATAAGTACATTAAAAAATATTTGACTTTAATATCACATATTTCAAAGACCAGGAGGACTGTTGATTTGGTTTTTTTGTAAGACCAGAAGAAGTAATAAAATTTGGTGACTGATTAGAAGAGGATTAAATAGAAATTAAAGGATTAGGGTAATTTCTCTAAAATTCATTTGTCAATGGTTGTATTTATACATGAGGAAAGGTAGGTTGAAGTTATTAAAATGATGATTATTTTATATTTAAATCCACCGACACTGACGTGGAATTAATTTCAATGAAATTGGAGAAAAAGTAATATATTATAGGATGTTTATGGTATATAAATACCTCAACAAGATATTATATTATTTATCATTTCGTTTTTTATTCTTTAACCCTTTTCTTTTAACCAATTTAATGTGTCTCCTACCGTGATAAATAATTTATTTACCATGGTAAAATATTAATGCCTAATATATGAAATCAACTAAATAAAATAAAATTGAACACATTATTCAAAACATGAAATCAATTTTATCAAATAATATTAAATTAATTTTAAATATATGATTAATATTTAACTATGTAGGGGTAATAATAAAATATGTTTTTAATGTGAAAACATTAAAAATATTGAAATGTTTTCTTATTGAGTTTAAATGGTAAATTAATTAGGAATACATAATTTGGATTTATGGATGTATGATTGACCTAATAATAATTTAAAAATACATTAAAGTAATATTTGATAATATAAATATATTACATGAAAATTTAATTTTTAGTTAAAATTTACTTTTCTTACTATTTATCAAAAATGAAACTTCTCTAAAAAAATTCCAATATTTCACCCTATTCTATTATTTAAATCCCTATTTTAAAATTAGAGTTTATTTATTGAGATAATGCCTTTAAATTGATCATAATTTGTTTTCAAATATTTTCACCAATAATATTAGACAAAACTGCCTTTAGAAAAAAATATTTTTATCCTTAAAAAAGGATTTATTCATGTATTAATCATATAAAAATAAAATATTTTTTAAAAAAAATTATAGAATATATAAAAAATAAATTATAATATTTATCTAATTATTATTAATTTAATTTATTAAGATAATATTCTATTATGGGCATAAAAATAAATTTTATAAAAATAGATCCTTTATGTTCAATAAATTTTTATTTTTAATTTATAATTATTTATTGAACAATGAATACGTTTTATAAAAATGAATATACTATATTTTCATAATTTATTTAATATATTTCCTTTCATTTTTTCAGATTGATTTGTGAAATTTTATATTATAAAATAATAATATTTTGGATATTGTTTAAACTCAATGTTTTGGGCATTGTGTGCTATGAAATAGATTAAATTTATTTTCAAAAATAGAAACAATAATATAATGGGTTTTATTGTACACACCCATTTAAATTAAATTCTCCATATAAATTAATTAATTGGATATAAACTGATGAGGTTACATCTGCCTCCTCACATCCTCAGTTTCCCAGATAGATTTTTCAAATTCATGGTTTCCCCATAAAATATTAACTAGGACAGTGGCATTGTTTCATTGAAACATGCAACTATAATCTAGAATATATATCTGCAATTCTTCATAATAATTATATTACTTTTGATATATGATCTCTTTTTTTTTGAATATATGTTCGATCAGTTATGTAAATCATATGAAGTGATACATAGAACACTTTATGAACTTGAGATTGATTTTTGTGGAAACAAAAAACATAATCTAGCATCCTGATTTGATCAATAATTATAATCGTATTGAATAACATAGGGCACAAAATTAAATTAATTACAATTATCATAACCTTATTATAGAGAGATATTCATATAACATACCATATAACCCAATTCAAAATCTATATCACTACAAATATTGTTAGCATAACATTATTATCGACTCAATAGTACACATATGTTTTGTTTAATATATTTATCATTATCATCCTTTTCTGAAACTAGTACAACTCCAAATATCTTAGTTTCCCCAACTTCACCCCAACATGTTGGTTTTATACACATATTTCCACAAAGAGTACTATAATGATCTATATGAATTCTATAATGAAATATATTTTTGTATTAAAATTTTACCAATGGATGGTTTTTATCCAAACCTCCTACGAAATCAAAAATTTAATATCTCAACATGTCTTCAAGAGCATGACTGGTCCTCTCATACTGAACATCGATTTGAGGATAATTAGTCATACTAGAACATATCCATCATTCTAGATACTGCTGATGAATTTCATATAACATCATCATAAACAATAGATCCCAATCAGAGTTAATAGAATCTAGTACTCCCTTAAATTATACCACATCCTTAAAATATATTGTAGAAAAATAATAAGGATAGAAATATTCTCGGATAGAAACGATGTGTCTTGTATTGGTAAGGGGATTTAATATAACCCATTTGAAATTATGAAAATTATATTCTTTGGGGAGTCAGAAAAAAAATCATAGTGAATTTTTCTCATTTCTAGTCAGGTATTGTTAAATATGGTACCATATCCTAAGAATTTTTTCTCTTATCATTAACATGATGAAAAATAAAGCACATAAAACATTCTTTTCATCATCCATTTTTATTCCATCCCTCCAATAATATTAATTTAGTTCGTTATACCTTTTTTTAATTCCATGACTATTGGAGAATGATGTACAATGAGAATCATAAAAAATATCCTTGTTCAAATCTAATATGGGTAAAACACATACGTGATTTATGAAAATTTTTATTTAACCACAATCGTTGTTGAATGCATGAAAATGTTTTACATTCTTTTGTATCTCTATATTAACCACTTTATCAACATTAATCATCACATGGATAGATGGTTGAATGTATATTTTAGATAGATAATAATTATCCCTTTTGTTTATTATATCAATATCCATGTTTTGTAAATATATAAATATTGGATCCTTTGTGATCATAACCATGGATAAGATATCTTGATCTATTAAGATCAATGCATCCACCACCTGGATTTTTTTCTAAAGGTGGTAATTTATAGACAACTAATAATATTTAATCAAATCCAACAATTATCATTGAAGAATTTTCATCTCTTTTTATGTGATAAAATACATTATATTTTTCTGATCCTTATATATGTCACACCATTCTCAATTGAGATAATTCCACACCATGTTTAATGAAAAAATTACCGTAACTAACTCCAAATCCAGAGTCAAATAATGTTTTACATGGAACATCAATCTTAGTGATTCATATTCTATATCCATATCATTTTTTAGAAGAAAAAAACCAAATCATGTCATTAAATATTCATTATATATCACAAACGTTCTCCATTATAGGGTAGCGTGAGAATAGGTGCACTATCCCATAATATATTCCACTCATTAAAATTATCTTGACATTTCCCTTCCCACATAAATTGAACTCTATATGAAGTAAATATTTTAAGAGGATAACAAAATCATGTGAAATATTTCATAGTACATTGATAATATCAATCCAAACCAAGAAACATTTGGATTTCAACCACTTTGGTAGGTGATGAAATTTTATCAATACCTTTTTTTATTGAAGTATCTAAAAATATACCTTCACTTCAGATTATATAACCCAAAAATGAAACATTATGAGGCCAAATGTCAAATATGGTAATTTTTTAAAAAAATTCATCTATCATCAGAGAATATATTAAAATCATATATGGATATTAATGTTCATTATTAATCATGGAATATAGAATAATATCATATATAATGAGAAAAAACTAATATAATGTTTCTATAAATACACTATTAATTAAAACAATGAAGATACTTCTGAAATTTTTAAGACCAAAAGAAATCATTATAAATTCGTAGCATTCGTAACATGTACTGAAAGTCATATTGGGTAAAAAAATCCATCATGGCTTTCAATTAATGAAATTTATAATGAAGATAAATCATGAAAATGTATTGGGGACTGAGTTTTTGATCAAATGAGACATCAATATGAGGTAATAAAATACTTTTTCCTAATGAGGATTCTATCATGTTCTTGATAATCAATGAAGAGTCACAGGGATCCATCATTATTTATAAAAAATATAATTTCTACACCCTATGGTGATTCACTAGGGAATATAAATCCATTATCAGCAATCTATTATATTTTATTATTTAATTATATCAACACAATTAGGTTTGTTCTATAATGATTATTCGAAATTAGGCTAACACCATGAATGAGTTCTATTGAAAACACAAATTCATAATTCAGTGGAAGACCTATAATATCCATATGACAGAAATAATAAAACTAACATTAAATAATTTTTTCATCATTTATGAGTTTCTCTTCCACCATTTTTTAATAATAATAATAATTTTTTAGAATTTAGACCCACAATATTGGAGCAATTTCTGTTGTAATTTTTAATTTATCATAGCATAGATATGTAATTTTGGGTTTATTTAGAATATGAAATTCTACATCTCTTCAATAATAATTTTTTTTTAAATATAGATAAATCTTATCTATTGAGATAATCAAAATTAATTCAACTCATGGGAGGAGAAATATATTTTTAGGAAGCGCATTCCCTCAAAAAACAATCAGAGAAAATCTATAAAAATGATATTAGATTGTTGAGATGCTAAAAGTATTCACAACTTACTCAACTTATAAATTTTGAAGTGATATTTTGGTACCATTATAAATTTCATAATAAATAAATGAATGTGTATATATATAATAAAATTAGACGTTAGTTGTTCATTTAGTGGATAGATGGTATACCTTTCAGTATGTCATTATCATAAACATATTCTTCAGTCATGATCACATTAAACTTTCTATTGCATTTCAGTTTATTTTTTTGTTGATGTTGACAATAAAAATAATCACATTCATGCAATGATTGGCATAAATTTTGTACCTCATGCATTTAAATAATTGGATTTTGGATGGTTCTTTCTATGGAGATTTATCTCTGTAAACATCATTGGATAATTTCATACCATCACATCAACAATAATTTTTTATTTGTCTTAAATTTCCATATTTAAATCATTTACTTGTTTATATAAGTAAATATTCAACTTCTTTATTCCACACATCAAGTACAAATAAAATTTATTTATTTTATATAGTTATTGTAATATCATTTTAATTCCAATTTTTTTAATCCAAATGATAAGATTAATGGGAAAATATAATTTTATTTTCTACTATTAGAGATCAATGTATATTTTATTAAAATTTATTTATTTTTTTATATCTAATTACCATCGAATAAATTTTTTAAAGACCAAATATATTGGTAAATTTTACTATTTATACTAATGATTAAACTAGAGGCATACCGTGTAGCTCATGTAAAACTTTTCCCATATGAATTGATGGATTCTTCTTAGATTTATTATGCTCAAAAAATTACATATCATAAATTATATATTGAATATAAAAGACATAATTTGTGTCGATTTTACCCTTAAACTCACCCCATTCCATTGACTTAATTTCATCATCTTTGCATCTATTCGTTGAAAGAATCTACTATTGATCAGTTTTACCTTCCACGAGATAAATAGATAAGATAAAATTTCTATTTCATGTGTAGTGAATAAAAAAAACCTTTTCTCATCATTTTCAATCCATTTCCCTTATAATATATGATCTAAAGACCCATTCAAATTTGATATAATTTTACTCTTGAAGGACTCAATAGTGTGTTGATTCCTCATTTTCTCTTTTGTAATTTCAGTATGATATATAGCTTTTATGAGTATAAAAATATGATTTTTCATTCATGTTCGATTAACATTACTCTCTCAAATGGTAAATTGAGTCACTTCACCTCTCATTATTCATTAACATATTTTCTTGGGGTTTTCACCATAGAGTAAAAGAAACAAAAATAATGGTTTGGGTAGCACCAAAAAAATTTGAAAAACCATATAATAAATAGAATCAATACTAGAATTCTTGGTAATTGCAATGATCTATTTGCGATGTAATCCCATCCCAAATAGGTTTTAGCAACAGGGCCCCAATGAAAATAGCCCGTTTTCGAAAACACGGTCGCAAATACAATTATTTGCGACGGGCTCATCGCAACAAATCTTATTTGCGACAGGAAACATCGATGTTGCAAATAATCCTTCGATTATATGTATTATATATACATAAATTTGTTCGTGATGGGCCCGTCACAAAAACAATTCGAGATGGGTCCTTGTCCCACAACAAAAGAAATATATACATATAAAACGTTCTACAACTGGCCCGTCGCAACAATGTATTTGTGACAGACAAGTAATCTCGTCGCAAATATGTTTTTAAAAATATTTAGTTAAACTATATGCGACGGGACCCCGTCGAAAATGGTCCCGTCACAAATAATAAATTAATTTGAAAAAAATAAAATGTAAAAAAAATACGATTAATGAAACAAATAATATTACTATTATTAAAACAACTAAAAAAATATTAAAATTTTCAATATTCAAAAAAAAATATAATGAAATATAAAAATATTAAAAATTAAATTATCTTATATTTTCACTGATATAAAAGATATAAAATGTAATTAATTAATATAATAATGTTAAATTCAAATGTTTGTAACATAAAAAAAATAACTGGGGAGGTTCATCTTCTGGAGGAGGTGGAGTAGATGAAGGAGCTAGAGGGGTAAACATCATCCCTAAACAACGAGTCAGACGGCGCATGTACTCCATATGGTCATGATGTTGTTGCTGCCATCGATGTGTCTCCTCCTCATGCTTTTGCTACTGCCATCGATGCATCTACTCCTCGTAATGTTTCTCCTACTGCTGCTGCAGCTGACACATATCTTCTTGCTGCTTCTACATAGTCTCTATAAGCTCAGCATAATCTCGCAACTGCTCCCGATATGGTGATCCAGAAGATTATTCCCCACCACGAGCTCATCTCGAGCTGGAGTCCAACATCACACCTGTACCGTAATAAGAATCAGGAGTCAAATGAGAGCTAATACAAACTAATCTTCCCTTCCCAAAATAGTTAATTGATTTTCCATTTCATCATTAATATTCCTCTCGTTTCGTCCCATGCGATTGTGTTTTGAAGGATATTGATATTCAATATAATGAGAGCAGCAAATAGAAATTTCCTCTTGCAAATAAGATTCACCAATTGAGACTTTAGCTGATGCTTCGTTACATATTTTTTTCTTCAATTTCTACATGCATCTCTCAATTGGGTACAACCATTGAAAATGTACTGGACCACAACATTTAGCTTTATGTGGAAAATTTAATATCAGATGTTCCATTTAGTCATAGAAATCCAGCGGAAATATTTTTTCCATTTTACATATAATTACAACAACATCTTCTTCGAGTTTTCTTAGCGCATCGTAGTCTATTGTCAATGCACAAATGTATCGAAAAAATGATATGTCTGTTATCAAATCCAAAATCATATAATTCAACAAACCTCTGTATCCAATCGGCATAATTCGTTCCATTATAACATGACAATCAAGACTTTTTAATCGATTAAAATAAAAATTCTTAACATATCTGCCCAAATTGGAAGCATAGCCATCTGGAAGTCTTAAATCTGTAATCCACTGACAAAATAATTATTGACTCTCTTTGGATAGTGTACAAGCTGATTTTAGCTTCATTAACCACTATGATTTGACAATTACAAACAGGTCATGTTCTGGTCGCCTGCAAATTTGGCCAAGATCTAATTGTGCCTTTACAGTATCATTGTATTTACCAGGTGTATCCAAAATTTTATGAAATAAATTATCAAAACAATTCTTCTCAATATGCTAACATCCAACATGTGTGGGACCAACAAATCAGACCAATACAAAAGATCCCAAAAAATGCTTCATTTTAGCAAATTATGTTCTTTCCCAAAGCCTTTAATTTTCTGTTGGTTTACTATTCATCCAAATGTGATGGAGTTAATGAAAATACAATTGATTTTAACTCTGTACCTAAGATAATTTTTTGAAGTTCATCCCTTTCAAATGTACCTTTTCTGAAATGCGATTTGTTCCTCCGAAAATGATGATCGGTTGGATGAAATCTATGGGGACAATCAAAATAGAATGGTTTTTTCTATTGACGAGCATAAAGGCTTTGTTTTCTTTCATATAGTAAGGAAATGATTTCAGACCATGTTTACTCCAACCAGATAACATGCCATATGCCAGAAAGTCACTAATCGTCCACATCAATGAAAATTTTAATATGAAATTTTGGTTCGAAGAAACATCATATATAATAAAAACATCATATATAATAACAACATCATTCCAAAATGAATTTATCTCATCAATCAATGGATTCAAATAAACATCAATATTCTTTTTCGGATGTCCTGGGATTAATAGTGTTAAAAATATATAATGCTCATTCATCAACATCCACGAAGGAAAATTGTACGGAGTTATAAAGACATTCCATCATGAATACTGACTACCATAAGAACCAAACGGATAGAAATCATCAGTAGAAAGACCCAATCACACGTTTTGGGATTCTATAGTAAAACACAGATGCAGACGGTCAATATGTTTCCATGAATCATCATCAGATGAATGATTCATGCTTTTATCAGTTGAAAACATGGTTTTGTGTGATGACATCATTGACGCTATGTTCTGAGACATAAATAAACATTGGAACCTGGGTGTAAGGGGGAAATATCTCAACTTTTTTACTGTAATCGATCTATACATCATTGGTTGAGCTTTTTTATACCTCGATTTTCCATATGAGGGACAACTATCCAATGAATCTTTTTGGCTAGAATATAAGATGCAATCATTTGGACATGCCTGAATCTTCCGATAAATAAGGCCCAGATTACGAATCAGCCTCTTCCTCTCATTGTAATTTGCAGGCAACACATTTCCTTCAGGTAACACTGTTTTGACCAAAGAAAATATCTGACCAAAACAGTTGTTTGACATTGAATTATCTGTTTTAACTGCCTTAAATTTTTCAACCGATTCTAATTTTTTTATCTTGCAACTAGCATATAATGCATCCTCAGCAAACCTCAAACACTCATAAAATTTGGATTGTGTAACCTTAGGAGTTAAGTCAATATCATCAGGAGTTTCAGTTTGTTTCACAGATGGACCTGCAACATCATGTACTAAATTTTGAAACCGTGATAGATCTGGAATCAAGTTATTAAGATCTTCTCTGGAACACCATTCACCATGTTGATACCAAAAAACATAATCTGGTTCAAAACCAAACCCCGAGTGTTATCCCCCATCCTTGTCAAATGTGTCAAATGTTCTCATAGCACATTTTTTACAAGGACACATAATTGTGCCTTTTGAAACATATTCCGGTTTTGATGATGGAAATGCAAAGAATGATTTTACACCCTTAATATATACAATATTTAAACTATAACCATTTGGAATTCGGTGTTGATTTATCCAAGTTCGATCATCTAATAATGATTGATTTCTACAACCGTGTTCAATATTTTTCTACATAAAATACAAAATCATCACTATTTTTGAGTAATTTTAAAATATAAAAACACTATCTGAAAAAAGAAGATAAATTATTTCAACTACATAATAATTACTATTAATTAAGGGTGACACAATTTCAAGTGGATTGACGGCTACTCTTTTGTCTGACGGCTCATTTAATTGCAACTTTCTCGCACTTATTATTGCCAATTATTCATAATTATTCATAATTATTGCTAATTATTACCAATTATAACAAATTATTAAAAATTATTACTAATTGTTTCTAATTAGTACTAATTATTACTAATTATTACAATTTATTAATAATTATTACAATTTATTACTAATTATTACTATTTATTACTATTTATTACAAATTTATCAATACTTAACAATATTTAGCAAAATGAAAACTGCTTCGATAATGAAATAAAATTTCGTAATCATCATTGTGGAGATGATTACAAATTTTCACTTCATTATCCAAGCAGATTTCGTTCACAAATTATTATTAATAAAAAAAATTATATTATCAATATTTACAAAAAACAATATTAATATTATTAAAATAAGAAAAAAATTATATAATATTAAAATTATCAATATTCGTAACAGAAATTGCTCTATTCTTAATATGATCAAATCTCAAAGTGTCATCAATTGTTAAGTCATGCACAATAAAAAGTTTGTGTCCTTCATTTCCAATGTAAACTCTATAATATTACCTGCATGGTTGATCAACTTGCAAGTAGTGTTGCAATAGGACGACCAGAGTAATGACGTTCTCGTCTCTAAGAATCATCTCACATGACGCTTTATATAGACCATTCTTCCTTAAAATTTTGAGGGGATAACAGTATCATTCCCTAAAATTTTCATGGAAGAATGGTATATGTAAAGGATCATGTGAGATAATTGGTATAGATAAGAAGAGCATGACTTTGGTTGTCCTATTGCAACACTACGTGCGAAGTGATCAGCTTTGTAAAGAAAATTATAGAGTTTACATTGGACATGGCTGACAAAAACATATTATAGCACATGACCTGACAATTGAGAACCCACTGAGATTTGAACAAGTTAATAATAGAGCAAAGCCTCTTGAAAATATTGATAATTTTAATATTTCATAATTTTTTTATTATTTTAATAATATTAATAATTTTTTTTTAAAATATTGATAATATAATTTCTTATTGCTAATTATTGCAAATTATTGAATATTATTGCTAATTATTTCTAATTATACCTAATTATTGCTAATTTTTTCTAATTATACCTATTTATTTCTAATTATACCTAATTATTGTAATTATACCTAATTATTACTGATTATTCCTAATTATTGCTAATTATTCCTAGTTATTGGTAATTATTCCTAATTATTTCTAATTATTCCTAATTATTGCTAATTAATCCCAATTATTGCTAATTATTTCCAATTATTGTTAATTATTCCTAATTGTTGCTAATTATTGCGAATTATTGCTAATTATTGCTAATTATTCTAATTATTTCTAATTATTGCTAATTATATCGAATTATTGCTAATTATATCTAATTATTGCTAATTATATCAAATTATTGCTAATTATTTCTAATTATTGATAATAATTAATAATTATTACAAATTAAATGTAATTATTACTAATTATATCTAATTATTACTTATTATATCTAATTATTACTAATTATATCTAATTTTTACTAATTATATCTAATTTTTACTAATTTTTACTAATTTTTACTAATTTTTACTAATTATTACTTAATATTACAAATTTTATCTAATTATGACTAATTATATCTAATTATTAATAACTATATACAATTATTACTAATTATATCTATTTTTTACTAATAATATCTATTTGTTACTAATTATATCTATTTATTACTAATTATATCTATTTATTAATAATTATATCTATTTATTACTAATTATATCTAATTATTATTAATAATATATATTTATTACTAATTATATCTATTTATTACCAATTATACCTATTTATTAATAATTATATCTACTTCTTACTAATTATATCTATTTGTTACTAATTATATCTATTTATTACTAATTATATCTATTTATTGCTAATTATATTTATTTATTACTAATTAAATCTATTTATTACTAATTATTACTAATTATAACTAATTATTACTAATTAATACTAATTTTTACTAATTTTTACTAATGTTTACTAATTATTAGTAATTATTACTAATTATTACTAATTATATCTAATTATATCTAATTATATCTATTTATTACTATTTATTACTAATTATATCTATTTATTACTAATTATATCTATTTATTAGTTATTATATATAATTGTTACTAATTATATCTAATTATTACTAATTATATGTATTTATATCTAGTTATTACAAATTATATCTACTTATTACTAATTATATCTGTTTATTGCTAATTATATTTATTTATTGCTAATTATATCTCTTTATTGCTAATTATATCTGTTTATTGCTAATTATATCTATTTATTGCAAATTATATTTATTTATTCCTAATTATATCTATTTTTTCCTAATTATATCTATTTATTCTTAATTATATCTAATTAATATTATGACTAATTATTTATAATTATAACTAACAATATCAATTTCTTAGTAAAAATAATTATAAATAAATTCAACTAAAATCTTATTAAATTACAACTAATAAACAACAATTAAATTTAACATAAAAATATAAAATAAATATAAAAAAATAAAATATAAATACATTAAACATTGATATTCTGAAGATATTGACGCCCTCCGATTTCTCTTGTATAAAAAATTTCAACTAAAAGAACATTTTTCATTGAAACTGATGAATGAAAATAGAGAGAGAGCAAGATCCGAATGATTTGGGAAATAATTAGATGGTGGTATATATAGGTTATAGTAGTTGTGGTGGGGTTAATAGCGACGGGATTCCCGTTGCAAATGGTTGTATTTGCGACGGGGCCCGTCACAAATAACATTACTAGCATTAATTACAATCAGCGGTAAAATGGTTATTTGCAACGGGTCTAGTCACAAATAGTTCCTACCGACAGTCGTTTTGTGATGGGATGGCATCCCGTCACAAAAAGTTATTAACCGCCACTAGGTATTTGCGACAACATACCGTCACAAATACCCTTGAATGGTTTGGCGCTCTAGCCGTGCGGTTTGGCACGCAGTCATGCCAAACTATTTGCAACGGGATACAAATCCCCATCGCAAATATTAACCGCGCTATTTGGCACGCAATTTGCGCCAAACTATTTGCAACGAGAGACAAAAACCTGTCGCAAATAATCGGTTATTTGCGAGAGGAAATTTTCACCGTCACAAATGGCTTCCTTAACGGGTTGTTTGCCAAGGGAAGAAATGACGTCGCAAATAACATGTCACAAATAGTGATTTTTCCCATAGGGAATATACATAAAAAATTTCAATCCATGAAATCTAATATATAATCATATGTTATTCACAATAATTAACAAAACACTTGGATTTTAACCGTGAAATAAAACAAGGAATCATTATACGGTTATCTCATTCTGTTTTACAATTTTTATGTAAACCATTGTTTAATACAAATTATAATGACCTGATATTTTTATACATAGATGATACATTCTAATAAATTAATTATCATTACATAACATAATAAAACATGATATAATTTTATGATTTTTGTGTCTTTGGAATGTGGGAAAAATATTGTTCATAAAAAAATGAAATAATATATCATTTATTCCTTCATTTCTAGAATCACATTTTGACATATCAAATATAATACATGTCATCATACTATGGGGATAATAATCCTGTAGAAATGGTGAGAACCAATGATGAGTAAGGTTTTGTAAAATTAATACGAATAACAAAATAAACATATGTGTATATGAACATAAACACATCATTTTAACTTCATACCCTTCATATGAGAGATCATAATCTTGATCCATTAAATAAATTATAAAAAAACATAAAACATGTATCATAAAATAATAACACTAAAATAAAATATGAAACTGTGGAAACTAAAAACAATAGAAAATCATTTCATTTGAAGTTGAGGATCTTTTCCAAAAATATCATAATGAGATGATATTACAACCCAAACCATCTTAGTAGTCAAGGATAACTCCCAAGATTATCATAGATGATAAAATCCTTTACTTAAATAGTTTCACATGAAATTCATGTCTTCCCTGAACTAAATTCATTCCATGGTCCAGACATATCTGTGTCATGAGATATTATATCATTACCCAATGCATTAGAGGGAGATATAGGTCCCACCCATAACATATTGAACACCATACATCATGTTGCACAATAACAAAACTCATTCATTATATCAAAACCCATGAATATTAATATGATTCATAATTATAAATCCATCATATAAATAAATCAACAATTAAACATAAAAGGATAATTTCATTGAATAATATCCCTAATAATTTTTAAATAACATGAAATATATTTATCTTAGATGAAAAATAATTTTTAGATATCTATTCAAATATTTCTTGACGAAAATTCCATTTCTGTTCTAAAATAATTTTTTCAAATTTCATGATATTATAAAATTAAAAAATTCTATTTAAATGACATTTTCATATTGTAATGTATTCTTTAGGGAATTAATGTGTCGTGGTCAGATAAAAATAATCTCATTATATAGAAGTTAAAAAAACATTCATTCCATATTTAATTGGAAAATCCGCAATGAAATTCATTTAAAATGTGAAAAAAAATTTAATCCATTGGTAAAAGTAAAAAATCAATAGTAGTAAATTTAAAAAATAATAAGAGAAGAAATGTTTTTTAATAGTTTATGAAAAAACATCGTCATGGAAGAAGAACTGAGTTTTAAAGGAATATTTAAAGGGCAATAAATTTTCATGTAAAATCCCTTATAAATATCATGTCATTAAACAAGGAATTAATAAATTTATTAAGTGTATTATATGAAAATCCCATTTAAAGGTTCACATCTATCATAATTAATCGACATAAATAACACCATTAAATTCAGTATGACAGAATCTTGGAGGTATATGTTTTACCCAATGAATAGAAATTGGGTTTACAATTCCCTCACCACATTGTAATCAGTTGATTCATATTCCCCATAAAAGTAATAATTATCAAATTATATACCGAATACCATGAAGATAATGAGATTCATGATATTATATATCAAATTTCTCAATATATAAAACACAAACCAAAAAATTTTGTAACGAATAAGGAATATATCTCACATAAGAAAAATAGACATGAGAAACGCTTACCCCACACAACCATTCCGTATAGAGTAAAAAAAATCATATATAATAATTTAAATAATGTTATTAATTCATTAATTTAACATATTTAAAATTATAATAACATATATGATATTTTTATAACATCTTACCATGGCATCATTAATTATAATTCATAATTTTTATTATTTTTGGGGTTTTTGTTACAAGGTTCCAATGTCTGTTCACATGTGTATAAATATGGATTTTCATTAAAAATGGAATAAAAATTAAGAAAGTAAAATGAAATGATACTAATTAACATAAATGATTATAAATGGTCCCATAAAATATTTTTTGTTTCACATAACAAGATGATTCACCTAATAAAATGTTAAAGATAAATGATTTCTTTATAATTCTGATGTATTTGATCAACAAAAACATATTTTATTTTATTTAATTCTAGGTATATAAATATTTTACAAAAAAAATAAATAGGTTAAAAAATATATTAAAATATTTTTTTACCAAAAAAATTGTCACGAACCGAATCTGGTCACCGCCAAAACCGGCAACAAACCCAGGCCGTGACATGACCCGAAGGGCGTTCCCTATCCCCACGGGCTGGCACAAGTGCCCGGGTATCATTAATATAGGTTTTGGAACGATTTACCCGAGTATGAAAGCATAAAACATTAAAAACAATCCATAATATAAATCTGAAATTTTTGAGCCAAACAAGACTTATGTTAAAACCAAAACTGAGTACATTGGTTTAAAGATGATACAAGTGGTCCAAATAAAAATAATTATATCATTAAGACAGCCCCAAGGACTCCACACGACAAGGGGTCATCGCCCCCAAGCTATCTCCACAACTCCGCACCAAGAATGGGAACTAACACCAGGAACCGCCATCACCATTAGCCTTTCCTTTACCTAAATCAAACATAACCAAGTCTACTTACACCCAAGGGGTGTAAGTAGGGTGTGAGCCTAAGCCCAGTAGGATACCACCCAATGATTCCAAAGATTAAGAAATACAATGTGAAAAAGCAAGCAGTTTTCAAACGCAAGGAAAAGTAGTGTTCAAATTTCAAGAAATGAAACCACTAATTGAAAATAGTTTTCAATCCAAAATTTTTAGAATACTAACACATTAAAATAGAAATGTTAGATACTGTAATTTACTTCCAAACACACCCTAAGACATGGTTAGATACTACAAATCCATTGAGCAACAACATTGGGAACACCCCTAGGCACTAGGTTGTCTTGGGCCCTATGTACCTCGTACCTCGGTGTAAAGTAACCATAGAAAAATCCTTTCTCGTGCACGAGCCACTAGTAGGGAACACACCCATAACCTAGTGGTCCCCAATAATCATCCACATAGTTTAGTTAGAGTTGTCGTTATCCAAATGCAGAGTGAAATAGTGACAAAACCCATCTGGTCCACTAGCCGTACTAGTACAAATCCGCCCCACCTAGGTACCCGGGCTTCCCCTTTTGTGCTCAATCAATTTCAGCATGCAACATAAATAAATTTTCATATAAAACACCATTACTGGTCAATCATAACCAATATAGTAGCTATCACATTTTATACCACTTAAAACACGTAACAAAACACTTAGATTTTTCATAAAACAATTCCTCAAAAATCTCGTAGTGTTTCGGACACAAAACACCTTATAATCCTCACTTGCATACTATGTGCACATATTTAAGTTTCCAAAACATAAAGGAGATCCCACTACATTTCAGTTAAAACACAAAATCATTTTTAGGGAAACCCTATATAGTTCAAGAAATGACATCATTGCAAAGTCTCCATTATTACACAACACAACTCTTAGAATTTCATGTGGTTCACAAACACCATTAAAACCAGATTTTTCAGCAACAAACACAAGGGAAAATCATTAAAAACAGTATTTTTATCCCTATTATACTTCAATAAAATCAAATAGTTACTTATAGGGTAGCCCCAATTAAACTAATAATACATTTCTATGAAAAACCCCCAATTTCACATGAAATTGGCCTTTAGGATTCATTTTAAATACAAACACCACTAAAACTATATTTTTCAGAAATAATAAAATTTAATAAGCATGAAAATACCATAAAAACAGTAGCCAATTCACAAAGATTTCATACACAATGGAATCACCTACCAAAACCAAGGAAACCCTAGAATCCTTTGTGCGAAAACTCAAACGCACCACCGCCGCACCTCAAGAAAGATAAAACAGACCTAAAACCTGAATTTCAGACCATAAAACACAATATAAAACCTTAAATTTTAAACCCTACTACCTGGACATTAGGAACCACAATTATAATGGAAGAAACCCTAACTAAATAGGATGTAACCCTAAACAAATTGAAAGAAGAAAGGAGGAGAACAACTTACTTAAAATATCTTTTAGAAATCGCCCCCCAAAATACCAGTAGCTGATTTCACAAATACTCAAACCTTCAAGGTCGGTTCGAAAAAGAATAGGTAGATCATTTAGGAATTTGAATGGGGGAAAAAGAGTAAGAATCAAAGGAGTTATGAAGGAATCAAAATACCTTTATAAATCTGCCCGAAATTTGAGTTCTTATGAACTTTTGACCTAAACCGCGATGCAAAGGAGCTGAAACGAGTGTGGGAGGATATTGGACGCGCCGTTGGGTTCAAGGAGCGTGTTTGGGGCTTGGAATCACCGAAAACCCCTTAAAAATGAATATGTTATTAACTAAACAAATTTTATTTTTAAAACAAGAATTGGGCTTTCGGGCAGGCCCAATCCCTTAAATAAAAACCCATATACACCTTGTTTATGGATTTCCAAAGGCTCCAAATTTTAATTTTGGTGTTAATATATTAGGGGAGGACATTTGGGAGTTGGAATGAGTGAAACATATTAAAAAATGAATAAGTTATAAAAGAAACAAAATTTATTTTTAAATCTAGAATTGGGCTCACGGTTTGGCCCAATTCATGAAAACTCACCTATTCTCCATAAAAACATTGGAAACCCCCCAAAACAAAGAATTAATGGAAATTAAAATAAAAATACATTTAAAATAAGCTATGTATGTGACAATTCTCCCCACCATAAAAACTTTTCGCCCCAGAAAGTCACAGTAAGGCCAAAGCAACAACTAAACCCAACTGAGAAACCAAGTGGTACTCTCTTGCCAGGTTTCACCCCCAAAGGCCATAAAACCTCCAGTGATCAATAAAGGAAGGAATACTCTCACAAACCTGACTTACACCACTTTCCTAAACGAATAAAGCACATTCAAGCTTTATCCCAAATGAAAACTCCTCTAACACAATCTGAACAACACTCAATCAATTTACCCAAATAAACGACAACATCGAACATGGTTACACTTTCCCGACTATAACTAAACCATTTGTCACTCTCCAATATCAATTTTTACCAAAGAAAGATGTAGGTAGTTAGATATCTCCAAATTATAATACCTACTTCCCATAAAAAACCAAGGAAAAATATGAGTTACTCGTATGAAGAGAGACAAATGGGCTCCCCACCATAAAAGACAACTTAAATTTTTTTTTTCGAGACAGAATCAAGACACTAATAGGGGGAGGCCCAAACAGACTCCCTAGTACAAGGGGTATACATAAATTAGAAATTTACAAAATAATATACATGATACCCACAGTGGGTCTTCCCACCACAAGAACCAACCATCTTAACTGACCAGCATGGGCCGACACAAAAAGACCCAATTTTTTTTAAGATTTGGAAAGGGTGCAGGGTCAGTCCGCACGGTTTGGGAAACCATGCACTAACTATGCTGATCATTATTTGAACGTGGCTTCCTAGCACACTGACACTACTAATCATGCACAAAATGTGTGCTCAAACTTTCTAGCCAAATTTCCAACCATTCTCCAATGACTCAATGGAAACCAACGTGGGAGGGAAAAACATTAGGCGATGACATGGGTACAAGGCCCTCTACCTATTTCCACCGAACGAGAACAACAGAAGGAAGATGATGAAACCATAGGTTTAAATTGTTCCTATCTTTCATTCTGAGGATAGGACTTTGTACAAGTTTTTAAACGACACTGGTGTTTCCCCTGACTACGCGCCAGCTTCTCTCCGGGACCTATGGCTGGAGCTCAAAATATTGAAGCATCTTCGGTCACGCAGTTAGGATGTTGAAACCCCTATGTGGAACTTCTTCTTTCGGTGCCACAAACAACTACACTGCATACCCTGATGGGTTTATCAAGACATAACACACTCCATAACCCACTTTACCAAAACCAAACATTTCATTGAAACAAGGGATCAGAAGATGCACACACATCGCACCTTGTTTCTTTGGGTGAGAAATAATAGAAGGAAAAGACACGTATAAACACCTTCCTCTAAGATAGAGGATTTGATGTTTTTCCCAAGGGAGACACAATCCCAACATAACATAGAACCTTAAAGGATTGTGTGACCTTCACCTTTATGGTCAAAAGAGCACACAACATCACAATGCGTCACCGAACATGACCCTGACGATTGATAGAAACAATACATGGAACAGGACCATATTCAAAGTCCCTAAACAACAGATAAGTCCAAAAAGTGGACACAATTTCATATCATGACCTAAATCTCCAAATTGGTTGTTTAATAATAACTCTTTCTTCAAAAGAAACTATAAAGAACCCAGAGGCCCTCTTAGACACCATTAAGACACTAATCTGTACTAACAACGAAAGAACACTCCCACCTTTGGTGAATCAAGAAACTTAAGAAACTAAGGTCTCTTTCAACCTTCCCCAAGCACTATCCCACTACAAGAGGATCCACAAATCCGCGAAATGAATGGGTGTAGACTCAATAAAGGAAATGTTCGATAAAATATTATTTATATTGATCAACTGGAGGATTTTCCAATGGAGAAACAAAACGGGTTGCACTTCAGTTGTGCATTAACCCTTAATGGGGGCGTACCTTATCCAATGAGAGAACCCAAGGACCCAACCAAGCTGGTCCATTGGTCAAAAAATTCCACAAACCCAATCCAAACACATTGAGGGAACCACCGTAAAGGCATCCCAAATTTTTTTTTCAAAAGAGACCACTAATCGTCCCTACAACACAGTTTACCGACCAAACACAAACCCAAAACACAGTTCAAACAGAAGGGGTTCTTGAACTCAAAACCTCCCACAACATCAACATTTTTAAAAACCCATAATACAAACCATACCAAACTATTCATCAAGACATCATGTTTTTCTTTAAAACCAATTCTTTGAAAACAAACGGTTTAGCAGTAAGCGTATCCACCAATGGTACCCCATGGGCCTCACACATGCATGTTTTTGTGCCACACCGGGCACCCTCCTCATATCCATCCTAGCACTCATCCAGTCGTGCCATCAACCATCCATCATCCCATATAACCCCATGCATGTGGTCACTAATGGAAATACCAAAGGGTAAAACAAAACTTCCTTCCACTTTTCAAAAACAAAATGGTCAACCAACCCAACCTTTTTCTCAAAACTGCTAACAATGAGATCGAAATACCAATTCACATCTTACAAAACATTTCATAAGGACACAACCATTTAGAAAAGAACTCACTTTTAAGTAATTCACATCAATTTCGAAACATATCATCCCATTAAAACACACTCTAATTGTTTAGAAAACTCTATTGGAAACGCTTTAAAAAAAATAATTCAATATAGTTCCTGCTTTCAAAGAGGTGTAAGCGCACCATTTTAAATTTCAAAACAATTCTGAAAATTCAGTTCCACCATTTCATAAACCAAACCATTCCCTCTTTATTTGAAAATCATTTCCTAAAAACGTTACGCTTCTTAAAACCAAGTCACCTTAATACCAAAGTTCTAAGATTTCAAAACCAAAGCACAAAACAATGCAAGAGGAAACTAGTTTCGGTGGGTGACTTGGACATATGGTTGGCATCCATATTCCAATCACTTCACCATCACAGAGATTATTCTAGGGAAATATCCATGGCTCCACATGGCTTTCCAGGCCCGGCGAGCTCACTGAGATTATTCTCCCAACTCTCTTTTCATTTCCCATAGTCATCATTAAACCAAGAACACCAAAGCACTCAAATAAATCCATACTTACCATGGTGACTTGAATCCCTTCATGAGGTGTGCTGGCCAGGCACACTACCCATGACTGAAAATTCATGTCACAAAAATCCTAACTCCAGACTATGCTGACTCTTCCCCAAATAACATGACCCAAGGAGCGAACCTCCTCTGATACCATTTTGTCACGAACCGAATCTGGTCACCGCCAAAACCGGGCACTTGTGCCAGCCCGTGGGGATAGGGAACGCCCTTCGGGTCATGTCACGGCCTGGGTTTGGTGCCGGTTTTGGCGGTGACCAGATTCGGTTCGTGACAAAAATAGTTTTATTACTATAAATGAAGGTGGTAATGGAAAAGGAACAAAAGCATTAACCACAGAGGTGATTTACTAGTATAATTTTTACAATAGTTTCGTATGATTAAAAAATGTGACAGAATAAAAGGGATATATATAATGTATTTCATTAGAAACATAATATTATATTACTTATATGATTTTAAATTTATTATTTCATGAGGGATGAAGGAGGTGGGGAGAAAAATATTTGAAGAAGATAAATTGGGAGTAGTTCGTTAAGAAAATTACCTCTCGAATATCACTTTATCCAGAGACACTAGAGGTCCTTGGATTTGGAAATATGGTGAAACTAGTGGAACTATGATGTGGGGATATTTTGAATGATAGTTTTCGTTATAAAAATATGAGTTTCATGACCAATGATTATAGATAGAGTGGTGGGGTTGTATTAATACATAAGGGGATGTGGGTGTAAGATAATGAAATAAGGATAATTTTATATTTAAAGGAAACTACATTGAGGTGGAATTTATTTCACTAAAATTGGAATGAAATAAATATTTTATAAGTCTCTTAGGTTATATAAATACCTCAAAAACTAGTTAAACATTCTAGTTTTTAGGTGTTTTATTTCATTATCCTTTTAAATTTATCTGGTTTCATTATTTTCTTATACTATAGTAAATAAATTTTTTCAATGTTTATATTTATATGCCTAAAAATTAAAATTAAAATAATAATATAAATTTTAGATTTTATATATAATATTAAATCCATTTTATAAAATACAATTCTCATAATTAAAATAAAAAATATATACAATTAGTCTCTTATAAATAACCAGAAAACATGGGTTTTAATGTTTAAAAGATTAAAATATTCAAATTACTATATATTTAATTTTAATTGTTTATTTTTTATATTGACCTAAGATTGATTTATTAATATGTAGTGGAACGATTTATACATTTAAACCAATTTAAAATAAAATATAACTATAATAATAAATTAAATGAAATGTCTTTTTAAATTTTATATTAGTTTTCGTAGTTTTTCAATAAATAAAGTAATTATCAAAAATAAAAAAACAATAAACCTTAAATAAATTTAATAGGCATAATTCAAAAATGATTTTATTCTGCCAAATAAAACATATTAAAGTTTCAATTTCTAGTTTTAAAATATTTATTCCATTAAAAGAGTGAAGATTACCTTATGGATAAAAAAATTAATACATAAAATTAGACTTATTATTATCATAAGCCTCTCAAACATATTATGTGTAATAAGAAATTTTGATAGTATATATTACATAAACAATATCACTATTATCATTCAATAATAGTTATTAATTTAGTTTATAATGATAATATTTCATTATGGTAATAAGGAAAAGTTTTTTTTAAAAATCCATCATTAATGTTCTGTTGGTTTTTATTTTTATTAAAATTTATTTAGAAACTATTTAATTTATTTCATAAACTTTTTTATAGAATTTAATCATAATTTTGTTAAAATCATTCACTTATTCTATTGAAATGTCATGGAGAAAACACTTTTTTTAAAATAATAATATTTTGGAGTTCATTTAATATATCTCTTTTGTGAAAAGTTGTTTATCGGTGAGTTTAAATTTATTTTTAATAAACATACAATAAAATCTAGTGGTGATGTATCATATTTAAATAACCTTGTTTAAATATTATAATATAAAAACAACATGTTGATTGAAAATGTTGATTTCCTGAGAGAGTTCTAATTTGTGTATGGAAAGACTCGGTCTATGGCTTCAACATAAGTTATATAAATCCCAACCCTATTGTGTATACTATAATAGATTGGATTAACATAATAGAAGGGTATTAAATAATTAAATATTGTGTGGGGGTACGCTCATGGTGAACCATGACTGATGGAATTTGGGGTAATGATACATGGAGAACTAAATATGGCTAGGGTAGTAATTCTGGGGATAGCAGTTGCATATCTTGAGTACATATTATGTGTCATGTGATGAGACCGGTGATAAAAGAGCTCAAGTAGCTATATATCATCTTATAATCCATGGATTTAGTATCTTATGATAAATTTTTCTAGGAAATAATCTAGTGATGTATCATATTTTGGAACAAAATTAATATATTATTAATATTCATCCATCGATAAATCCAATTTTTCACAGATAAAATATGTCAACTACCAATGTTTACAGATATCATTCCATATAGATTTCTTTTCCAGACTGATATATCAATACCCTCAATTTGACCATAATAAATTGTTGAAAACACACATTTTTTTGTAATTATATCATAGGGTAATTTAAAAAACTAAAATAAAAATGAATCATAAGATAAGAATTCATATTTAATAAAAATATTTTCAAATTCAATTAATATGCACCACATGTATTTTTTTCAAAATTTTTATTAAAATAAAATATTTATAAAATTTATATTAAAAACATTTCACTCAATTATGAATTTAAAATAAATATAAAATTAGTTCTATCTTTATAATATATAAATTTTAAAATATCATTTTTCAAAAGACATTTTATATAATATTATCATTTTAGTTACTTATCGAAATATAATTTAAAAAATGTAAATTTGAATTTTATAATATATTATTATATAGTGAGTGTCTATAATCAGTGAATTACCATAAACAATACATATAATCTGGACTTATCACTCCCTAATAGTAATAATTTCATCTATATGAAAAACCCGAATGAAAATCAAAAAATGATTTATAAATATCTAAAAAAATCTAAACATAATTTTCATTTAAATTAATGGGACAAAAAAAAGTTAATAAAATCTGGTACCATATAAGAACTTGTAACATAATTCATGTCATATATTAATATGAACATGCTACCCAAATATATAAGTATCATAAAAAAATATTTTAAACCAAATTTTTGACCTAGTTTATTCAGTCAATTAAAATGCAGTATAAATTGTTATTGATTTTTATCTCTGTGAAATCCTTAAAACGCACAAGAATAAAACAAAAAAAAAATAGGTTTTTAGATCACCCATTCTTTAAATGTAATATTTGTATTCATGTAATAGTTATAAATAACAAAAATGATGAAATTATAATATCTTTTATAATTAATCAACATTATAGGTAATTTCTTTAACATCTATTTTCTTATTAAAGATGAAAAAACCACAATCAAAAATATATCTTTCCTGTTGTTATATATCCAACCAAAAAATAATATTTCCATATCGATTATTTAATAACCAATTTAATAAATATATTTTCATAATCTGTTTCAATATTAATGGTGTTAAAAAAAATTATGAAGTGCTGAAATGTTATGCAGCAAATTTATTTCCTTTTATTCACATAATGATATATTTCATTTTTCTCTTAAATCATTCGTTAATTAATCGATTGACAATAATACCAACATCCTATTTTCTTCCTCTAGAATATATCATTATTATTGTTCTCCCCCATCATTCTATGAATTACTTTTTCAATATCTTTTATCATTTGTTGCATTATAGCTTATTATTTTAGTTTTTGTAATTATATTTGTTAGGTTTTTTTTCACTTGATTATGGTGATTGATTGTGTGGTGACCAGGGTTCTTCCTATGGTCTATTTTCATTATCATAGTTAAATTAATATGATATAATTTATTAATATATGGTATTTCATGCATTAAAATCATCTCATTGAGGATACTCGTATATTTTTATAATTATTTTACTAATGCTACTAGTTGTGAGAAATGATTTTCTATGTAGTTATTATAATTATAATTTACCTTGGTTACATTTTCCTTATTTTTTATTTTAAAAATCTAAAAATTACTTATTTTAAATAAATTTTTTCTAATTTTTATAATTTAGTTTTTAATATTAATATATTTTTTTAATAAATAATTTATATTTATTTAATTGAATACTGTTTGAAAAATGTTATTTGTTTTATGTGGATTTAAAAATAATTATTTTTATTTTAATTATAGTTTAAATAATTATGTTTTTATAGTCTGGTGGAATTATTATAAATTTATTTCATAGAAAATTCTTTCATGGGTAATGAAATGAGTTAATAATAATATATATTTTTTCCATTTTTTAATATAAAATATTTACTACATATATTATTTTATATAATATTATTATTTTTAAATGTTATTTATTATTTTGTAATAATTATTTTGTTTTTAAATTTATTTATTTTTATTTAAATTTAAATTTCAAATTATGTGAACTAAAATTTAATACATAATGATTTATACAAGTGATATTGAATCATACATTTATCACTACATGTTTAATAAGTGTTGAATACAGGAAATGATTGATTGTTTTATGGATGTTACCAAATAAAATATTCCAAACATCAACAAACGTGTCTCCCTATTATTGACATTTTTAAATATAATAAATTTAAAAATAAAAAAAATCATAATCTCATTTACATTTAATTTGATCGAAATAACGTTTCTCTCATAGGATTTTGAACATTGAATTTTAAAACATTGTGTGATTTAATATGGATATTTATTACCATGATTAAAATTTTAATCAAATTCAATAAATGATTTGTTATATTGAAGTGGGATTAATTGAGAATAATAAATGATCGTGTATTTATATAGTGATGATGAAGAACCACTTTATCCTAGTTGTAAGATATTATAGTTCCGTCAATATTATTTGTATTTATTATATTGCATTCCATGAATTGATGGAATGATAATATTAATGATTAGTTACTCCAACAAGTGAAACATATACATCCTGATGAAATTGATAATTTATGTTGATGTTATAGTTTTAAAACAAGATGGTGATCAATTGGATTAGGGTTAAAAATTATACAGACCTACCCCAATGATTGTGTTCGATATTGGAAGAAAGACAATGGTTCATCATAGTGACCTAAATATGGGATATTATTGTATATGTTTAATGAAAATTCACACGTTGATTTTTCATTTTTATGTACTAATAAGAATTATATGTGATTTTGGTTTCTTTCTATAATTCCTCATTTGAATCATTTATTTGAAAAGTATCATTATGAATAATTTTAATCATCAAATTCATATGAGTGTATATATAATAATAAAATAAACCATCAATGTGATAATTTAAAATAAATGAAAAATAATAAAAAAAACACTACATTTTGAAATGATGCTAGTAATCACATATTAGGATTTTACATAGATGTAATGATTCTATTTCAAATACTTTATAGAAAATAGTGACTTATATATTTAATAGGTTATTTTAATATTCTATCCTGAATTATATAGGGAATAGAATGATCACAGATCAGGTCTATTTATTTCTAAATCAAATTATCTATCAAATGGTATTAATGTTTACTTTTCACTAATAATTGATGATTTGAATCAATTATTATAGAATGTATCAGAATGAATGATTCTTATAAAATGAAATATTTTTAGTTTCATGTTGTGATTATGATCACTATAAATGACTTCCTATAAAATATAAATTCATCAAGATATATTTTTTAGAAGAAAAAATATATCATTTTTCAAATATCAAACATTATGTTATTAGTTAAAACATGGGGGAAAAATAGTGGAATAATTTCATTAATTTTCTTCTTATTGGTCACTTTTATTAAATATCATAAAATGCATTCAACAGGCTTATGAACATGATATTTCTCCAATCCCATTAGAATATGATAAAAAAATTTAGTTCATAAAAATCATTGATGTCATATATAAAAAGAAAAAATTATATAATAATTAAAAAATATGTTATCAACAATCAATTTTATATAAAAATTCCATATTAGATTTATTATAGGGTAAATTATATTTTTTTTATGAATTTTGGAAAAACAATTATATATTTATTTAACTAGATCATTGTATTATATTAGAATGTTGACTAAATAGGGATTGAATACACAATTAGCCTATCTTTTCATGGGAATATATATATAGTTAGCTCACAGTCTTAAAAGAAACTAGTTATAAAATGTTTTGGAATCTCAATAATTATTGAGGAAATATACAATCTATTTTTATTATTGACTCTATTCTATTAATGAGATTTAGGGATATTTTTGAAATATGAACACATTTCTATCATTATAGGATTTTTTGTTAATGGGAAAGATATCTCATCAGGGGAATGTTATGATATAAAAAATATTTCAAATTTTGTTAGACGGAATAATACCTATCATTTTCAAACAGTTATTCATTATTTTATGTTATTTTATAAATTAAATTTCTAATAAACAGATGGATCTAAATCCAATTAAATATTTTGAGAAAATATATTCAATATAATTTATCAAATGGATATGTACATTCTATCATATTTGTCCATATAATTTTAAATTTAACTATTCATTTGAATTTTAAAATAAAGTGTTTTGGTCGATTATATTAATGTATGATGTATCCTTTTGAATGATATATAATGATATTTATTCATTAGTTTTTTAGATTCGATATTACTAAAAACCAAAATTATTGAAAATTATATTTATAATATGGTATTATATATTTTTTAATGTTTACATTTCTATATAGGATCATGTATAATTGACCATATACCACAATGAAAATGTTAGTTTGGGCGGAAGGGGGTCCTTATCAAGGAAATTAATTCGATGATATGTGAACCGTTAATCCAGATTGAAATATATATCTTAAATAAATTAAATGACGTTCATAAAAATAAAAAATCACATTTCATTTGTTATAAATTTGTTATCCAAAGACTATATATATATGCAATGAATCAAACATAAAATCATTTTTTCATTATATAAATATGTTGTTTATGATATATATGACATGTCTTAAATAACCCTGAAAGCTCTGCTAATGACAAAGTATCTAACCATTTATTAAAATAAAAGAAAAGTGAACAAGCGTGTTCCAAAATACATAAAAAAACTACATATCATAAAAACCATACCCATCACCATATCCATGATCAATTTCCTCATCCACAATAGATAATTCCCATTATAAGCATTCATAATGCTTCAGAGTCACAATAAATATCCTTATGAGATTTTACTTTTCCAAATATAGGAAATCATCAGAAGGCTATCTCCCATTTATCTTGCTGACAGAAGACCTGGTAGGCATCAGTTTTGGCATATAATAATATCCTTTCATCTTCCATCTTCTTGGTTGGGCGGTCATCACATCCTTATTCACCAACAAAATATTCATTCCAGCATGAACAATGTCACGATAAGATAATTGATCCCTAACATCGACATTCATTTTTCTCACTCTCAATAATGCATCCCTAATTTCCATAGATATACACCTCCTGGTAACCATCCTTCACTCAACGTTATTGTGTAGAGTGACTAGTAGTATCAATCAATTCTAAACATTGTGGGTGTTCCACAAACCCATGGTCATCGTGCATCCCATGCAGCATTAGACCTTTTCCATTGAAAATATCCTATGAAAAAAAGTCAATCTGCATATATTCACCTTCATTCATTGGTCTTTCCTCCTCAACATGAGCGATCCCCCCATGTATTACTTCTTGAAGGTTGTTTCTAGAGGCCTGATTTGGAAACTTCCCATTCTTACTGCCACTTTTATTTCACTTCTTTTCAGATTGTGGTATTATCCCCGCCAAAACACTCACCCATCCACCATTTACATTCAATGAACCACCCGATTACTTATTCAAATTAGGACTATCCCTCACTACCTCATTAATCATATTGGACTCATATTATTGACTTGGATAGATCACTATTCCTCCTATGTTTATAACCTCATCATTTTCATCATTGGTTATGATCGGTTCAATTAAATGCTTCACAATGGCCCCCAAACATCATGTGCTTAGAACTCCATTATAACGATTCAGTATTCCAAACACCTTATCCACTCTTGGGTTCAAAGGATCCTCCACTACCTCAGTTGTGAACCTTTTACTATAGCGACACATATATGATAGGGCTCTATCAACATTCTAGTACCCAAGCCCTGTATACCATGCTGATCTTTTGAGGCCATCGTGACCTGCCCAACCGAGGCCACCTGTAGAACCACACTTTTATGTTTTTAGACATCCTTATGATGCATGACCCTCTTCTCTATTTACTCATCCTAAACACGCTCCTCTTGTTCCTTGCCTCTATCCTTATTCCCCTTCCAAGCATACCAAGACTCGTTTCAACAGAATTCCAGAAAATGACTGAATATCTTGCATCCCGAAAAGAAGTTCATCCATGTTTCGGAGACAACGATATGTTTACATCGATATTACTCTCTAACAGTAATCCACACATATTCAAATGGATCTCTTTAAACATCCATTTCTACACATATTTAGGGGATAATATGATGGAAGAGATCTTTTTTTCTACTAACTGAGCCCATAAATCTACCTATCAGGTTTCCATGCATGTGTAAAATAGAAGTATTTTGAAATGTGAGGGGGGTATTAGGGAAGCTAACCCATGTCCCTATCACTAGAGGATCATACATTATATATTGATAAAAATACCACCATAGAAGGATGAATCTGTACCCATTGATACTTTGAGTTTCCTTTTCGCAGGCCTTGATGAGGTCTTCCTCCGATGCAAAATGGATCATAATTTGTTGATTATCTAGGAGACCCATAATCTCCATATCCTCCATATCTCAATAAACACATTATAGTGATAAAATATCGCAAAAAAGGAATTCCTAAAGAGATTAAATGATTTCAAGAACTCTGTAGAAAAGATCTAAATGTTAGGGAACCAATCAAAAAAATCTGAGACTTTCGGTCCGAGCGCGACGTGTAGGAAAGAAGGGAGAAGGTCATGATTTGAAAAGGGAATGATGGGTGTTGCTGCTCCTTTTAAATATGTTGACAGTATCTCCCCCATCGAGTGGGGGGGGGGTGGGGAGGGTGGGACTATAACAGAGGATAGTGTTATCACGCTGGAGATCTAGGGTTCTTCGGGAGGGGCAGTCCCACAGTCTTTCTCCTCAAAAAGAATACCAATCTAAAATATTATGATGGGATGTTGTTTGATCTAGTTTAAATTTTATATCATGGTCCGGCTATTATATTAATGGGAAACACTATAATACAAAAGTGAAATTCAATATAAGTGAAGGTAAAAATATAATTTTAAGGTCAACATTAATGAAACAAAAGTTTTTAGGGAAAAATGAAAAAACTAAATATCTAAATTATTTGAATGGTGTATGGATATTGAAAAAATTGGGATATAATTTATATTACAGTTGTGTTTAAATATTAAAATAGATGTTATATTTTAATAATAATAGTTTTAATGAAAATAGTATTTTCATGTCTATAATTGATTTCATATGATATGAATATTCATATCAGCGTTTTATCATGGAAACACATGTGAAGCATTTTTTTTGTTTTTTATCTATCAAATGTATAACTTGTTATAATTTTTTTAAATTTATTTTTGTGGTAAAAAAGACGAAATGAGGATGAATTATTTGATATCTATTCTTTCACGGAATGATTATTAGAGGATATTTGTTACTATACTTAAGACAATGAATTTTTATAAAAAATGATCAATGAGATGTAATATTGAAAAAACCCCTTTACATATTTATTTTAATTATTTGTATCATATATTTATTTTCTTTTTAAATTTTTATATATTCCATAAAATGATATACATTAACTTTAATTGAATTTCTTATTTAATGTAGTTATTTAGAAGAATATGATAATTTTTTTTGTAAATACTCAAAAAAATATAAAATATATTAATATATTTTTATCATTTTAATTATTACATAATACTTATTTTATTCTATATAGATCATATATTATCCAATAATTTTTTAATATAATTTTTATTATGATACTTAATTAATATAATGAATATGTTTTCAATGTGGGTTCATATTATTTTATTTCTATTGAAAAGATTATAATATTCATCAATTTTATATGTTATAATTGGATTTGAATAAAATTTTACATAGGTTTTTTCTATATATATAATTTCATGTCACATAAATTATGTTATAATTTTATTTATAATTATAGAAATCTAATATAATTCATTGGATATAATTTTTATTAAGTTTTTTTACCACTTTCTAGGATTTATTTAATTTTATATTTTACAGTTGAATTTTAATTATATTTTAAATATGTTTCTCATTCTAATATATATATATATACATAATTTTATCTACATAAATGTTTTAAATATCATTTTATCTTTATTACATTACTGCTATAACAAATATGGAAAAAAAATTATTTCATTATGTTTTTCTTATTTTATTTCATTGTTTATATTTAATTTTAAATTTATTAATTGGATTTCTATAATCATTTGATTATTTTTTGTTACTAATATGTATATTATAATCATATGTCAAATTTTTACTACACCACTATCTTTAAGGTAGGATCACAACCTAATCATGATGAGATGCCTCCCTGATCCCCTATACATGAGCCTCCTACATTTATAGTGAAAGGGAATTATTAAAAAGATAGTAAGTAGGGTTTCACTTATTTACATAAATTATCATAACCTCGTAATATGTAAGAATGGAAATTTATCTATATTGATGAAAATATTAATTGTAAATTTCCAAATTCTAGAATTTTTGTAGTTTTTTGGAAATTGATGCCTGAACCAAATATGAATGTTTAATTTGGATCGGAGAAGTGTTTACAAGAAAACACTATCCTTGGTATATGATTCAATATTTGTATACAAATTTATTGTTAATTTCAAAACACTAAATGTTTTTTGTAATTTAGGTTTTTTAGTAATTTTCATCATATGAAAATAGATTTAAATTACTATATTGTAGCTAAGAGGATAATTATATTCATATTTATTAAGGACATATATTGATTCTATGTGAATAGTAACATCATATTTCATTATGTGTGGAAGAAAAAATGAAAATAAATTAGATATATAACGTTTTATAAATGATTATACATGGAAGATATTTTTTTAATATAGACACATTGAATCATTTTTTAACTAAAATATCTAATTTTTAAATTGTTTTTGAATAATCAGTAAAAATATCATATTAAAATATTGATCTTCCTTAATTAAAATCATCCAATAATATATCATATTGTGATCCTATAAAAAAATTTGTAACTCATAATTTATCTCCTGAAGTATATCCATTATTGAAACAAACTAATATGGTTGAGAATATTGAAAAATTTAGGGCCTTGTTTACCGGTTCCACAGAGACTTACCCTTCTTCATCCCAAATGGACAAGATAAATGGGAAAGATATCGAATAAAAAAAGGAGGACTTGTTAGATAATATTAAAATAATATATATTAGTAGATTAGAGTAAGTTATTAATTAATTAGAAAGCTCAATATTATGTAATTCTATGAACAAAATAAAATATTCTATACAAGAATCCCTTAAGAAGAAGATCACACTTGAGACCGTCATACCTGATAGTTGCAAGGATTATTTCGATAAAATTTTAGGTATTTCATATCAACAATGTTATATAAGAGGATATGAGATGATTACAAGTATTATAAATATTGACATCTTATAACATCTTTGATGGGAAACATATATAAATGAAAAAATAGACACCTTATTAACTTATTCTCTATATATATTTGAGATTTTAGATTATATAATTAGATCATAAATTTAAAAGATGTATATAAAATTAAATGATAGCTATATGATTCATATCCTAGTACGTCATCTTTATCTCAATATCACTCAACCCCACCTCAACCTACATAACTTATATCTACAACTCCTATATCATAGTTTATCATCATCTAGTAGAAATATATTAACGATACCTAGTAAAAAAATATTATTATATGGGATCATATATTATATATGAGATACCCCATATCATCTATTTATAGAGACATATCATCTTATGGTAAAGATAGAATTTATTATAAACGAATCAACTAGAGTATTGTTAACTACTATTGATTTTTCAATATTTGGAGAATGAGTCAGCCATTATTAAAATCTTCATATAAACATTTCAAATAAATAACCTCTATGGTATACATATATTATATCATTTCTATGATGTATTTTTTTAATATATTCTAATATTCTAATATATTAACATTGGATTTTCCTTAAAGGTAAATAAATGTTTTGTTGAAGTTGAATCCATTTTGAGGACACATTTACTATGTATGAAATAATTTTTAAATATTTTCTAAATCATCATAACATTAATTTTTATCTCTGGGATTCTATGGAATACTGATGATTGTTGGAATTTATGGGAATCATTATTTAGTGATTATTATAGGATTTGTATCATGAATCCTATAACTGAAAATATGTTGGGGCTTATATTGATGCTAGTATTTTCCATGTAATTGTATTATCATATTAATTTCATTTATATCAATTTGATAAAATATAATACATATTTTTTCTTTTTATTAGGTATTCCTAAATTTTTTATCTACTATGAAATAAAATTTGTTTATAAATTCATGGATGAAATTATAATTTCTTTTAAATAATGATAATTAATGATAGAGAAATAAAGCAATATTTTTATAAAGGATCATTGACTGATACTATTCAGCTTTAAAGGGTTCCTTATCTTTATTGGCCTGAACAAAATATTTTATAAAGAGTTATTTCTCAAAAATAAAAAATCTCTCCATTTAAATTTGGATATAAAAATAGCTATTAGATGTTGTGTTTGTTTATCCATAAAAACAAGCAGCTTCGTGGTCACAATCCATACATTATAACATGTAATAAATCATTAAACATGAATTAAATATTTAAACATTATTATTTTAATAAATTTATATTATAATAAAAGTATATTTTCATTAAATCTTGTCATTTTAAAATAGTAATTCCTAGGAATATAAATAGTTATTATGAAATAGTATGGAATGATAAATTACGTTCGTACAATGGTAGCTTTATTTAAATATACAATAATTAGAAAATAAATAAATTTTTATTATCCGTAGATAATATATTTTCAAATATAAATTTAACTATAATAAAGTAATAATGTTATTTTATTATGTTCAATTATTTATATATGATTTAATGAAAACTGTTGTAGTTATATATTTTGGAAAGATAGTTTTTAATTATAATATTTTTTATTATTTAACTTTTAATTATATTGATAATACATATTGTATATATTCTTTTTAATTTGTATATCTATTTTGATATCGACCCTTAAAATGGAAATGTGAAAAATAATATTCAAGGGGATCTTATAGATTATTTTATATGTTTGGTTTACTTTATGTTTATTTATTTATTTTTTGTGTTGAAATTGAAATTTATATTTCAAAATATAATTTCATTGTTTTTTATTAAATATATATGATTACTTTTTAGTATATAATTGTATTTGGTTCTTCTATTATTTAATTTTATTTCTTTTAAATTGTTTCTACCATATTTCTAATATATGTTTCTAGAAGTTATTTTTCTTTTAAATTATGAAAAATATAATGTTTAGTATTGTCTGTTTTTATAAAAGATGTAAAAAATAGTATTTGAAATAATTTTTAAATTAACTAATTTTGAAACTCTCTTATTTTTTTTTGATATTTTCAAGGATTTGATTCGTTATTTATTATATATCAGATATAGAATAGAATTTTATGTATTTTATACAATATAAAAAACATAATAAAATATTCATCCATAATGATTATTTAATAAATGGCTTGAAAAATATCTCTTTTATCCATTCCATGATTATTTTTAAGATTTGTTATTATTTAATAAAAATGTTGAAGTTATTTTTAGGTAATTTTATTTTAAAAAATGATAAAAAAATATTTATAACATTACATATATGGAATTAGAATATTAACTCAAATAAAAAATAAAAAAAAGATATAATATTTCGATAATTTTAAAATAATGGATGGAACATTTAATCTGAAGAATTATTACTATAAAAATGAAATATTCAAAAATCATTTTCAATACGTGATTTTTTTTAGTGAAACTACAAAATGATCCTAAAATATATATATCAAATAAAATAATTTAAAATCAAAAGATTCTTATAATATGAAAAAATTAAACTCAATTAAATTAAAGATCAATTTAACTCTTCAAAACAATTCTCTCATTAAGAAAAATAAATCAAAAGTGTAATTTTCCATTTATGATACAATTTATTAGTTATAGATGCCAATTAATAAATCAAATATAGATATACTCAAAAATATAAAACATATAAGACACTATCATGTAAAAAATTAATTATTTATTCTCTAAAAATTACATTATAATTTACATATTCATTTAATTCCAATGTAAATTTTATTTCCTACATTCATTAAATATAACAATTTATATTCATTAATAGAAATTTATAACCTCACATGATGTTTTAATTCACTTTTAACTCAAGAGAATTTATATAATGGGAGTTATTCCTATACTACTAAAATGAATTTTCACCATAGGATTGTAAAAATTATTATTTCCTTATAATTTGAGAGAATTAGAATGAAATCAATCCGGTGGTATTTGAATATATTAGATTCAGATTAGACATTTTAAAACGAAATACTCGCAAGAGGAAGATTTTCTCAACAACAAAATACAGAACTAAATTCAATCTATGAAGTGAAGGAATTACATAATTAAATACTCTTAAAATTAATATCACACCCTTCACTTTGTTTTTCATTAAATCATGGGTCATTAAAATGAATATAATCAATAACATAAAATTAATTCTCACATTTAATATATTTTTTATATTTATTAATAAATTATAAATATTTTTTTTATATGTTTTTATCCGGAGAAGGAGTTGGTAAATGTGTTTAATTAATTAATTGAAAATTTGGGTGGCATTATATTTTATCAATACTAAAATTAAATTAGTAATCATAAACAATACGACAATATCAATTTCATTTAGTTTTTTATTATATTTTATTTTTTACATGTTTTTTCATTCATATTTTTTAAGAAATTTTTTTTACATAGGTGAATAAAAATTGAACGTAAATATTATGTCCCATTTCAGTCATTCAAATTCAAAAAAAGGATAAAACACACCTCTAACATTCCCCATTATATTAAATTTTTTAAAAAAAGTTAGGCCCATTTCTTCAACACTTATACTTGAAATTATAATGAAATTATATTTTATAGTGTAGTTAGGTAATTTATAATAACATTTTAATACGGATTAAAGATATAAGGCCATCCATTATTATCTAAGGAATTAACAAGGGTCTATATTTGATGTTGGTATGAAATAATTATGAGGGTCTATCCATTTCAGTGCCTCAATCATGTTAATAACATGTTATCAACTAGAAATCACAAAAAATAAATTAATTAAAATCCCATTATCAAAAATGTTAATATATCCCATGAATGATATTTTATTTTTAAGAATATTTCAAATTGGTTTATAATTACTGTATAGATTGGAATTTATATTAAGTAGATAATAGTGATATTAACTATTTTTAATGTTAATGATATAAGAATTGGTTGAAAATAACCACAAAATAATTTAATTATATATCACAAATAAACTAATATGTTGAGATTCCATAAAAATATCAAGATCTAACGTAATAAATTAGATTTCAAAATTGAGTTGAGTACTTAATTTTACCATACAAAATCATGAAAATAAAATAGAAAAACACTCTATTAAATATTCAAATGAATTAATATTATTGTATATAATTAAAAAATAATATTAATATTCTAAAAATAAAATAAATTAATAAAAAAAGATGGCCATTAATCACTCACTTCGCAAAATTCAGTTTGTACATAACTATTTGTAAAAATTAATGGTTATATTGTATAATTTTATAGTAATAAATGATGAAATTAGATACCCATTTGTCAGTCAATCTTCTTTATCTATTGAAGATCTTTCATAACTTAGTTTCATATCAATTTCATCCCCATTATATATAAGGCCCCAGCCTTAAACCTTACTTAATCTTGAGTTATTACAAGATTACACATTGAGGATCTTTTCAGGATTAGAGTTTTAGAGAATTAGATCATGAAACTTGCATTGCATTCCACATTTAAACAAAGTGGTTACATAAAAGACAGTATTCATTCTTCCAATCAACGGAAACATATTGAAAATAAAACATGGATTCTTTCTTGACACATCCTTGACACTATCATCACATCATGTACCTTTCCCTCGACCTGTGAAAAACATTTCAAAAACATGGGATGAGCATAAAAAGCTCAGTAAGGGTTATAAAAATATGGAAAGAAAACATGAGTTCATATATACATAAGAATGAAATCATACTTTACCCATAAAACATAGGCACTTTAACATACCTCATCAAACCATGAATAAATCATAGAAAACATAAGACATAAAGGTAACTTGAGGCATTCATAACATTCTTACATAGGGAGTAACCCTCTTGGTTACGTTTAGAATACCCATCACAGTATATTCCCAAAATCTCTTCGGAGAAACCTAAATGTTTCACTCCTTCGCGTTACCCAATGCATTGGAGAGCTATTACGGGCTCACCCGCCCTTAGTTTATCACGGAACCACCCGTTTTCATAACAATGCCCAAGAACCATAACATAAATGTGTCACATAAAACATGAATAAAGGAAACATAACATTTCCATATTTCAATCACAATATAACATTTTAGTATATTGAAATATTGAATCCATTCAAAAAGAAACCATTTCCAAAACCATTTAAAATAATTAATAAAGAGATTTTTGAATCAAAGTGTCCCATACCACCTTGAAGCTTAAAATTTAAAACCATTAATATCCATATAAATAAATCCTTAAAACCATTTTGAAAACATGGATATTAATAAGAACAAATAATTAAAACATTTAAAACGATATTTTGGTTAAAAGGGTTTTACCAAAATCAGAGACACTTGAATACAATAATTGAGGAATAACATTTAGTCAAAACTGTATAATATCATGAGAATAAATGGATTCATGATATAATACTCCAAAGGACTGTATATACACCATATAAGAGTGAATTGGTGCATAACAACAATGAACTCACAATAGAAATGTCAAATGTGATGAAATCCCTTATAAAGAATGTATCCTTAAATTAAGGACAAATCAATCTCAAAAAAATATGTGTGACAAATATAAATACACCCAATATAAGTGGATATTATGTGTAAAACAAAAAAAGGTCATTCACACATATTCAATGGATGACATATTCAATGACTACATGTTGAACCCAAAGAAATCGAAATTGGGTTAAAAAGTTCCCTTGACAGCCTAACGGCATCACATAAAAAATGAGTTGATGAGAGATAAAAAGTGTATCTCATCACTTGGACATAAAATTTACATCAATAAGGATGTATGAGAACATATCCCAACATAAAAATATGTAAATTAAAAGACCCAATAAAAGAAGTCTTTTAAAAAAGAGGAGGGTGAAAGGTTCCCTTACCGACTTGGGTATCTTACAAAACATACACCCCATGAAAGAAAGACAATAGGTCATTGATGTAAATACTCATAAACGAAAGTATATTTCACAAAGAGTAGAAAAATGGGCAGTACATACACCACTCAATGGAATTTGTGGCGAACGTAGCATAAATCTCACGGGAATAAAAGTGAGATGAAAAATCCCTTATGAAAACTCGGCAGCCTAACGGCGCGACATAAAACTTCCGAATATGGATTGATGAGATCAAATAGGGTATCTCATCACATTACAATAAAATGTAAAACAAGAGAAATATAAAATAACATCCCCCAAAATTACAATGATGAGCCTAAAAGAAGTGACATAAAGGAGAGTACTTAAAAAGAAAGAGAGAGGTTAGATCTCTTACGAAAGTTCGGCAGCCTAACAGCGCCACTCAAAACTTCCAAAATGGATTGATGAGAGAGAATAGGGTCTCTCATCACATGAACATAAAAATTACAGTAAATTTAATATAAAATAACATCCCAATCATAAGAAAGATGAGCATAAAATTAATGACATAAAAGAGTGTACTTAAAAAGAAAGAGTGTTGTAGGATCCCTTACCTTGGGTCCGACTGGACTCGATCATTCATTAATCTCCTGAATAATAAACTTGAGTTAATTTTTTATTCCTTAAGAAACTTTTTCAAGTTCATTATTCCTTTTATACCACTTATTACCATGTCATAAACATTATTTAATCAATTAAGTTAATAATATTTGTTTTGCCGAAATTTGGTTCTTAAGTCGAAAGTGGACTTCTTACAATTACATGTTGTTCGTGTGGCCAAATGTTTATTATATCCAGAATTTTATTCATGATGTAGATATCATATATGTCATATATATCCAGTACATTCATGAATTTATAACATTACATAATCATTTAGAGGAACGAAATGAAATGCACCGTTCATGGAGACGGTAAGCCGTACGTACGCATGAACGATACTTTCATTTCTATTTCGTATTTTATAGAATGGAATAATAATTATATAAAGGTATATTATAATTACAGTATAATATCATATATAATATCATATTTCCATCCTTTATACATCCCACATATGGTATTTAATGAATCAAATCACTTTGAGGGGGCGGTAGTCCGCACTTCCTTAAATGAAGATATCGCGTATACCCATAATGGAAGCCATAAAGGTAAGACAAAAATAAAAAATACAGAAGCATTAGTAAAACATAAATATATTATATATCATATATAAAAATACTGACATCATAATGGCCACCTTTGAATGTGTTAAATGAGTATTGAACAATCATCGTTTCGGGAGGCAGAATTTCGCCATCCACGGAAACCGTATGTTCTTTAACCATTTGATGTAGTTGTGTGAGAGTGTAGCTCGAATAAATCTTATAACAACATCCTAGTATATTTACGATACTATTATTGTTACAAAATAAGTAAATAAAAAGCGTTTAGGGGGTTGGAGAAGCAAAATAAAACAAATGAACATGAGAGAGTGAATTACCTTTAAAAGTGTAACTTCTTTTGATTTGAGCCTAAAGGCTTCCTTTGAAAGTATTCTGCCCAAAGGTAATCCTCTAGGATTAGGAGAGGGATATGGAGAGAGTAAATGGTCAGGGTTTGGACGAGCCAAAGGCTTGAGGAGTGTGTGAAATGAGGTAGAGGTGGGGGCCTTTTATAAGAGGAGAGGAGGGGCACTTTTGGAAAGTAATGAAATATTACTTTATTTGAAAATGTGTTTCGGTTTTAAAAGGTCCCACATTGATATAATTCGTGGATAAGGTGATAAGGGTTCGAAATCCACCCATCAAATAAGTTTTGGACATGTGTAGTTCATAGATTTTACATTATCTTTCCATTTTATTTAAATCGTCAAATAATGATGTCATCGCTGCATCATTATTATATCATAAATAATTTAATTTATTTAATGTATAAAAATTATTAAAAAAAATACTATGATGTAGAAAATATTTTTAGATTTCCAATGACTATTTATAATCAAAATTTGGACTTGTGTAACCCCACTTAAAAACTTTTTTAGTAAAACAACTCATGTTTGTGTCAATTTAATTTTAACATTAAATAAAAATATATTATTGTCATTTTCCAACTAAAGTGGCTCCATGGGGTCCCCAAGTTGGCCCATGGCTTGTCTTGGTCGGCCATGACTCACCCAATATGTGTAGGACAAGTGTCATGGTGTTTTCACATTCTTATAATATCATTTTTACCTTAAATGACACTAATTACCTCTAATCGCGATTAATGAAAAAAAGTTACTATTCACCAAAAAATTATTTTCATCCCATTGAAGCACATTTTACATACTAATGACAACCATGTATGTCAGATTTTACAAATTCAATACACATTAGTGGTAAACTTTCATTTAACTGAAAAATCAGTTTTCTTGATTACCACTTAGTGGTTTCACTATTCATCAAAAATTGGAGTTTTTCTGAAAAATTCCAAAACTTCACCCTAAGCTATATTTGATATTCCGAATTCAAAAATGAATTCCGTTTTACAAAAATCAAAACATATTAGTCACATTAATTAATTTAATAATTAATTCCCGCTGCCAGAGCAAATAGTGTGTTTTTATAAAACAATAAGTATCAAAAGATTGACACTAGTTTAAGTCTGATTTCAAAGTGAAATTAATTCCAACGACCACTATTGGATTTAATGGTAAAAATATTTTCTAATTTCACTTTAAAACCAATTAAAAATATAATCTAATCATATAAATAAATTAGATTAAAAAGTGGTTTGAATTAAAATACAACATTTTACACTATTCATTAAAAAAAATCAACATTATCGGAAAGATACCAAAAATTTACACAAAGTAAATTTTGATGTCCCGATTCTTAAGAAGAGTTTTATTTGGTACAATAGAATTTATAAGAGTGAAAAAAACTATATTTAATGATGGTTCTCCATTAAAAGGCGATAAGTGAACCTTTAGTGAAAACTAGGGCATATACGCCTAAAATTGAATTCTTTCCGTATTTTAAGCCTCTATCCTCTATTGGATAAATGTAAAAACATTTAAAAACATATATAAACATATTTTAGTTATTTCTATCCATTACCGCCATTACAACGGCTATATGTTAACTACCATTTAAAATAATATTATTTTATTATTAGAGTGCAACGTAAGATTCCCAAGAAACTCGTTGTTGCGTGTTGGGTACGCCATCGAGCATAGCATCCCCTTTAAAGTCAATTAAATATTTTATTCAAAAATATGGATAAATAGGAAATGTAATATTCTTTATTTACCTGGGGTGTTACATCCTTCCCCCCTTTTGGGAATTGCGTCCTCGCAATTTTAAAATTGCGCTTGGAAACATCCTTGGAAGTCCCACATCGGAACAAAAGTCGGTAAAAAAAACACTTTAAAATAAAGAGAGATAAGTACAAAGGTCACCCGAGTTAACCCATACTAGGATTCAATGTATGAAAATATGGACATGGAGGAAAAAACAAAGGGTCATGTTCTGATGGAGAGTGATAGAAAACATGTTTAGGAGAAGTTAACCACGAGAAAATCACAAACTTGTGATGGGTTAAACGGTATTCGACTCCCCAGTAGGAAAAGTTAATAGAAAACTTTTTTGTTTTAAGTTACTTTTTATTGAGGAATTTATTCATAAGGAAACATAATCACTTATCATGTGGACTTTCAACTTTTACTAGATTCCTTAATCAAACTCATATTTTTTTCCAAAAGATGAGTATTTAGGGAGACTTGTTCACATTAAGAGTACTATAATCAACTTCTAAAGAATCACCTAATCCAAAAGAACCATATACTTCCCATTTCTTTATGCTTTAACCAAAACCAAAACCAAAAGTTTAGTACAAGATCAGATAATCCAGAAAAGGATAACCCTTTATAAAAAGAAAATCTATTCTTAACCTCCAAAATTTGTCCAACAAAACCCAAAGTTCAACGAGGACCATTCTATAATCAATTTGTCCATAAAATTCTTCAAAGTAAACCAATATATGATTGAAACCCAAATATTTGAAGGATTTAGTCGCATAGTCTTCCAAGTTAAATCGTAACATTTATCTCCAAACAACATCAGTTGCTCCTAAAGTCTCGTATTAAAATGTAATTAACCTAATCACATATTCTACATGATAGGTTATTCATTTTCATAAATAACCCAAATAAAAATTACTCTTAATTCATAAAATCATATTATAAGGCCCCAGCCTTAAGCCTTACATAATATTGAATTAAATGAATAATTCACATTGAGGATCTTTTCAGGTTTAGAGTTTTAGAGAATTAGAACATAACTATTACATCTTAAAAGGTTACAAAGTAGACACTTCTACTAAGTATCCATAAAATAAAAACTCTTAAAAAGAAAGATGTCTAGATTCCATGTTTTAGACAGCATGACATTCCCTTGATCCCATCCTTGACCTTATTCCACTTTAAGTCCTGTGAAAAACATTTCAAAAAACTTGGGGTGAGCATAAAAAGCTCAGTAAGGGATACAAAGATAATGAAAACTGTTAGTTTTTCAAACATCAAGTAAACCATGTATACTATATCAAAGTAATACCTTCACCTTCATGAAGTAGTAAAAAAAATCTTCACTGAATAAAGTATCATTACTTACCTTTTTGTAACCAAAGGATTACCATAAAACCCATATAAAGAACACATAGAATATATAAAGGTAACTTGGGACATAAACATACTTAAGTGGAATAACCATACGGTTGACTTCCACACATATCACTTAATGGAATAGCCATACGGCCTATTTCCATACATACTTAATGGAATATCCATACGGCCGACTTCCATACCCAATGCATTGGAGGTTATAACGTAACCACCCGTCCTGGTATTCACGGCACCACCCGTCATATGGTTTATAACGTAACCACCAGTTAAAATGTCCAAGTACCAATATAAAATCATAAAACTTAAAACCAATATAAAGGAATGATAACATTTCCACATTTCAATCAAAATATATCATAAATATATTGACATAAAAGAATCCTTTTTCAAAACCATTTTCAATACCAAAATACATAAAAGAGTATATGGTATTTATTTTATTCTAAAAACATTACGGCTTGTTGAGAAAGCCAAAGATCAAATAATACTCGTGGCGGCGGAAAAGGTCGTTGTCACCATGTACGTTAAAAAAACATTCCTTTTTGTCATTTAGTAAAACGCTTCGTATAAAAAGATTCCTTTTGTATAAAAGTAAAAGTCAAAGGAGTTTATACACCGTATAAAAGAAAGTTGTATATAAAACGAAATATGTCTCAATGAAAGGAGATTGAGACGAAGTCCCTTACAAAGATCATTTTTAAAATAAAATAGATCTATTTTGTGTATTCACTATAAGTACACATAAATAAAGTAAAAATAAAAGATACGACATAATAATATAATGACATAATTTGAAAGTATGATATTAACCCAAAGAATGGAAATTGGGTTAATAAGTTCCCTTACCTCGTATCCGACTTGACCCGATCGTTCTTTAACGTCCTGAATCATAAACTTGAGTTAATTTATACTTGATTAAGAAAATTTTTAAAGTTAATTATTCCTTTTATATCACTTATTGCCATGTTATAAACATCATGTAACCATTTAAGTTAATAATGTTTGTTTTCTCAATATTTGGTTCTTAAGTCGAAAGTTGACTTCTTACAATTACATGTTGTTCATGTGGTCAAAAGTTCTTTATATCCAGAATTAAATTCCTGATTTGGATATAATATGTATCATAAATATCCAGAATATACATGAATTTATAATATTACATAATCATTTAGAGGTAAGAAATGAAATGCACCATTCATGGAGACGGTAAGCCGTACGTACGCATGAACGCTACTTTCATTTCTTTGTCATATTAGTGGAATTAAAACTAAATGAGAGGTATGTATATTTTAATTCCAGAATTATATTCATCATTTAGATATATAATTAATTATATATATACATTATATACATGTAATTTTAATAGTACATTACATTTGGGGATAAGAAATGAAATGCACCGTTCATGGAGACGGTAAGCCGTACGTACGCATGAACGCTACTTTCATTTCTATCTCATACTTTAATGGAAAGAAATAATAATGATATAGATGTATATTATAATTACAGTATAACATCATATATAATAACTTTAAATCCATCCTTTACACGACCCACATATGGCATTAACGAATCACATCACTTTTAGGGGGCGGTAGTCCGCACTTCATTAAATGAAGATATCGTGTTTACCCATAATGGAAACCATAAAGGTATGCCAAAAATGAAAAATAAAGAAGCTTAAAGAAAACATAAACATATTATATATCATATATAAAAATAGTGACATCATAATGGCCACCCTTGAAGGTGTTAAATGAGTATTGAACAATCATCGTTTCGGGAGGCAGAATTTGGCCATCCACGGAAACCGTATGTTCTTTAACCATTTGATGTAGTTGTGTGAGAGTGTAGCTCAAATAAATATTATAACAAAATCCTAGTATATTTAAGATACTGGTTTTGTTACAAAAGAAGTAAATAAAAAGATTTTAGAGGGTTGGAGAAGCAAAATAAAACAAATGAACATGAGAGAATGAATTACCTTTAAAAGTGTAACTCCCTTTTGATTTGAGCCTAAAGGCTTCCTTTGAAAGGATTATGCCCAAAGAAAATCCTCTAGGATGAGGAGAGGGATGTGGAGAGAGTAATTGGGCAGGGGTTCGCCGAGCCAGAGGCTTGAGAACTGTGTGAAATGGGGTAGAGGTGGGGGCCTTTTATAAGAGGAGAGGAGGGGCACTTTTGGAAAGTAAAGAAATATTACTTTATTTGAAAATGTGTTTCGGTTTTGAAAGGTCCCACATTGAAATAATTCGTGGATAAGGTGATAAGGGTTCGAAATCCACTCATCCAATTGGCTTTGGAAATGTGTAGGTTTGAGATTTTTCATTATCTTTCCATTTTATTTAAATCGTCAAATAATGATGTCATCGCTGCATCATTATTATGTCATATATAATTTAATTTATTTAATGTCTAAAAATTATAAAAAAAATACTATGATGTAGGAAATCTTTTTGGATTTCTAATTACTTTTTATAATCAAAATTTGGACTTGTATAACCCCACTCAAAAATTATTTTAGTAAAACAATTTATGTTAGTGTCATTTTCACTTTAACATTAAATAAAAATATATTAATGTCATTTTCCAACTAAAGTGGCTCCATGGGGTCCCCAGGTTGTCCCATGGCTTGTCTTGGTCGGCCATGACTCAACCAATAGGTGTAGGACAAGTGTCATGGTGTTTCCACATTCTTATAATATCATTTTTACCTTAAACTACACTAATTACCTCTAATCGCGATTAATGAAAAAAGTTACTATTCACCAAAAAATTATTTTAATCTCATTGAACCACATTTTACTTCTTAATGAAAACCATGTATGTCAGATTTTCAAAATTCAAGACAAATTAGTGGTAAACTTTCATTTAACTGAAAAATCAGTTTGCTTGATTACCACTTAGTGGTTTCACTATTCATCAAAAATTGAAGTTTTTCAGAAAATTACCAAAAATTCACCCTAAGCTATATTTGATATTCCGAATTCAAAAATGAAGTCCATTTTACAAAATTCAAAACATATAAGCCAAATTAATTAATTTAATAATTAATTCTCGCTGTCATGACAAATAGTGTGTTTTTGCGAAACAATAAGTATCAAAAGATTGACACCAGTTTAAGTCCAATTTCAAAGTGAAATTGATTCCAATGACCACCATTGGATTAACTGGTAAAGATATTTTCTAATTTCACTTTAAAACCAATTAAAATAATAATCTAATCATATAAATAATTTAGCTTAAAAAGAGGTTTTGAATTAAAATAGAACATTTTACACTATTCATAAAAAAAGAACTTTATCAGAAAGGTACCAAAAATTCACACAAAGTAAATTTTGATGTCCCGATTCTATAGAAGAGTTATATTTGGTCCAAAATAAATTATAAGAGTGATCAAAACTATATTTAATGACGGTTCACCATTAAAAGGTGATAAGTGAACCTTTAGTGAAAATTAGAGTATATATGCCCTAAAATTGTACTCTTTCCGTATTTTAAGCCTTTATCTTTTATTGGGTAGATGTATAAACATTTAAAAACATATCTAATCATATTTTAGTTATTTCTATCCATTCCCGCCAGTACAACGGCTACTTGTTAACTAACATTTAAAATAATATTATTTTATTACTAGTGTGCTACGTAAGTTTCAAAGAAACTCATCGTTGCGTATCGGGTACGCTATCGAACATAGAAACCCCTTTAAAATAAAATTAATATTTAATTCGTAAATATTAATAAATATGAAAATTCTTTATTCTTTAATTACCTGGGATGTTACATCCGTCCCCCCTTTTGGGAATTGCGTCCTCGCAATTTTATTCACTTATCAAAATAAGTGGGGGTATTTATCCCTCATAGCATTTTCAGATTCCCACATTGCCTCTTCAATCACATGGTTTTTCCACAAAACCTTTACCTGATGAATCACCTTATTCCATAACACTTGCTCCCTGTGGTCAAGAATCTGGACCGGTTGTTGCTCATAAGATAGGTTCTCTTCCAGCTGAACTACCTCTGGACTCAAAACATGAGATGGATCTGGCATATACTTTTTCAACATCGAAACGTGAAAAACATTGTGTACCTGAGATAAACTCGGAGGTAAAGCCACTCGTTATGCAACTGATCCAACTCTTTCCAGAATTTCAATGGTCCAACCAACCATGGACTCAACATTCCTTTCTTACCAAATCTCATCACACTTTTCCAAGGAGAAACCTTGAGAAAAACATGATCACCTACCTCGAAAGATAGATCCTTCCTCCGGTTATCCGCATAACTCTTCTGCCTTCTCTGAGCTGTTCTCATGTGCTTCTGAATCAGCTGAACTTTTTCTGCCAACTCTTCTACCAATTCTGGTCCCATCAGCTTCCTTTCACCCACTTCATTCCAAAATGCTGGAGTTCGACACCGCTTCCCATATAATGCCTCAAATGGTACCATCTGTATACTGGAATGAAAACTGTTATTATAAGAAAACTCAACCAAAGAAAGATGTTGGTCCCAACGTCCCTAATAATCCATAGAACAAGCTCGTAGCATATCCTCCAATGTCTGGATTGTTTGTTTTGACTGCCCATCTGATTGAGGATGAAAAGCTTTACTAAAATTTAATTCAGTACCCAACGACTTCTGAAGGCCTTTCCAAAAGTTAGAAGTAAACCTGGGTTCACGATCCAATACAATGGAGAGAGGAACTCCATGTAACCCGAATATCTCTTTAAGATACAAATGGGAATGTTGATCTAGAGAGAAAGTATCTCGTATAGAAAGGAAATGAGCAGATTTGGTCAAGCGATCAACAATAACCCAGATTGCATTATTACCTTGAGATGTCCTCGGTAATCCCACAACAAAGTCCATGGATATGTTTTCCCATTTCCACTCTGGCACTGGTAAAGGCTGAAGCATCCCTTTCGGTAACTGCTACTCTGCTTTAACCTGTTGACATGTCAAACACTTCACAGTAAAATCAGCAATGTCTCTTTTCATTCCATCCCACCAGTAATACTCTGGCAGACCTCTGTACATCTTAGTACTTCCAGGATGAAAAAACAACTCATTCTTCAACTGTGAATCACAAGGAACACATAACCTCTTCACAAACCTCAAAACACAAACACAAACTTATCCATGAACTCATGGAAAATTTTATTCATAAGGTCCATGAATACAGTAGGTGCATTGGTTAACCCAAAAGGCATAACTACAAATTCATAATGGCCATATCTAGTACGGAACGCAGTCTTCGGAACGTCTGCTTCTTTTACTTTCAACTAATGGTACCCCGACCTCAAGTCAATCTTCGAAAAATACTGAGCTCCCTGGAGCTGATACCACTTCAATCGATGGCCCAACATCTGCTGAAGTTGTTGTAAAGGATTTCACCACCCCTTTCTGCTTGTAGTCTGGCTGCATTCCCCCAGTTGAGTTCTTCGTTGGACACTCGTTTTCATAATGACCCATTTCATTACACTTAAAACATCTTACCGTTGGCTTTTCATTTCCTACTTGATCATCTTCCTTACAGTTACGAGCAATATGACCAGACTTACCACACCGAAAGCACTTACCAGACTTGGATAAACATTCTCCAGGATGAATTTTACCACGCTTCTCACAGGATGGATATTTGGTTTTCTTACCTCCTTGCTTCTTTGATGAATTCTTCCCCTTTTCCTGCCAACTAGACCTCTTATTCTGTTGTTTGTCATAGAACACCGGATCATCGGCAAACTCCATTTCTAACTTCTCCGTACATCGAACAAGTTTTTCATAACTTTTGAACTCACGAGAAGCTAAATCCCTTCGATACTTTGGCTTTATCCCTGAGTAAAAACGGTTTATTTTACTATCAAGATCTCGTATGATGTTTGGAGCATACCTTGACAATCGAGTGAACTTTTATTCATAAGTAGCCACTGAATCATCCTCCTGCCTCAATTCTAGGAACTGTTTTTCCATCCTAAGACGAACCACCTTAGGAAAATATTTCTCAAGAAACATACCTTTGAATTCGTCCCAGTGAAGATCCTCAATCTCATCACTATCCCTTATATTTTTCACTATCGACCACCACTGATCAGCTTTACCTTCAAAACGGTAAACAACAAGACTAACCTTTTGATGTTATGAACACCCCATGACATCAAAAATCTTCTCCAGTGCTTTAATCCACCCTTCAGCTTGCACAAGGTCAGATGATCCTCTGAATGATGGGGGATGTTGCCTCATGAAATGTTCCACCACTGACATGTTGCTCTGCGGTTGATCTGGCTGATCGTGTGCATGGATACCACCACCATTTATAGCCTGAGTCAACTGTGCCATCACTGCAACAAACTGTTCAGTTCCAATTCCGACCATCTCAGGTTGCTTATTTGGAAGGTTATCTTCCTCCTGATGGCGTCCCAACATAGCTTCTTTGTTTCCTCTGCGGAAAACCATTCTGAACACAGAAATATCTTAGGCGAATCAACATGTTAATCCGTAAATGCTATATCATTTAAATCATATTATAATTTAACACTTTTCTAACTCCTAAATTTGTATAAACCGACCTCTGATACCAACTATAAGGCCCCAGCCTTAAGCCTTACATAATATTGAATTAAATGAATAATTCACATTGAGGATCTATTCAGGTTTAGAGTTTTAGAGAATTAGAACATAACTATTACATCTTAAAAGGTTACAATGTAGACACTTCTAGTAAGTCTCCATAAAATAAAAACTCTTAAAAAGAAAGATGTCTAGATTTCATGTTTTAGATAGCATGACATTCCCTTGATCCCATCCTTGACCTTATTCCACTTTAATTCATGTGAAAAACATTTCGAAAAACTTGGGGTGAGCATAAAAAGCTCAGTAAGGGATACAAAGATAATGAAAACTGTTAGTTTTTCAAACATCAAGTAAACCATGTATACTATATCAAACTAATACCTTCACCTTCATGAAGTAGTAAAAAAAATCTTCACTGAATAAAGTATCATTACTTACCTTTTTGTAACCAAAGGATTACCATAATACCCATATAAAGAACACATAAAATATATAAAGGTAACTTGGGACATTAACATACTTAAGTGGAATAACCATACATTTGACTTCCACACATATCACTTAATGGAATAGCCATACGGCCTATTTCCATACATACTTAATGGAATAGCCATACGACCGACTTCCATACCCAATGCATTGGAGGTTATAACGTAACCACACGTCCTGGTATTCACGGCACCACTCGTCATATGGTTTATAACGTAACCACCCGTTAAAATGTCCAAGTACCAATATAAAATCATAAAACATAAAACCAATATAAAGGAATGATAAAATTTCCACATTTCAATCAAAATATATCATAAATATATTGACATAATAGAATCCTTTTTCAAAACCATTTTCAATACCAAAATACATAAAAGAGTATATGGTATTTATTTTATTCTAAAAACATTACGGCTTGTTGAGAAAGCCAAAGATCAAATAATAATCGTGGCGGCGGAAAAGGTCGTTGTCACCGCGTACGTTAAAAAAACATTCCTTTTTTTCGTTTAGTAAAATGCTTCGTAGAAAAAGATTCCTTTTGTATAAAAGTAAAAGTCAAAGGAGTTTATACACCGTATAAAAGAAAGTTGTGTATAAAATGAAATATGCCTCAATGAAAGGAGATTCAGACGAAGTCCCTTACAAAGATCATTTTTAAAATAAAATAGATCTATTATGTGTATTCACTATAAGTACACATAAATAAAGTTAAAATACAAGATACGACATAATAATATAATGACATAATTTGAAAGTATGATATTAACCCAAAGAATTGAAATTGGGTTAAAAAGTTCCCTTACCTCGTATCCGACTTGACCCGATCGTTCTTTAACGTCCTGAATCATAAACATGAGTTAATTTATAATTGATTAAGAAAATTTTTAAAGTTCATTATTACTTTTATATAACTTATTTCCATGCTATAATAATCATGTAACAATTTATGTTAATAATGTTTGTTTTCTCAATATTTGGTTCTTAAGTCGAAAGTTGACTTCTTACAATTACATGTTGTTCATGTGGTCAAAATTTCTTTATATCCAGAATTAAATTCCCGATTTGGATATAATATGTATCATATATATCCAGCATATACATGTATTTATAATATTACATAATCATTTAGAGGTAAGAAATGAAATGCACCGGTCATGGAGACGGTAAGCCGTACGTACGGATGAACGCTACATTCGATTCTTTGTCATATTAGTGGAATTAAAACTAAATTATAGGTATGTATATTTTAATTCCAGAATTATATTCATCATTTAGATGTATAATTAATTATATATATACATTATATACATGTAATTTTAATAGTACATTACATTTGGGGATAAGAAATGAAATGCACCGTTCATGGAGATGGTAAGCCGTACGTACGCATGAACGCTACTTTCATTTCTATCTCATACTTTAATGGAATGAAATAATAATGATATAGAGGTATATTATAATTACATTATAACATCATATATAATAACTTTAAATCCATCCTTTACACGTCCCACATATGGCATTAACTAATCACATCACTTTTAGGGGGCGGTAGTCCGCACTTCCTTAAATGAAGATATCGTGTTTACCCATAATGGAAACCATAAAGGTATGCCAAAAATGAAAAATACAGAATCTTAAAGAAATCATAAACATATTATATATCATATAGAAAAATAGTGACATCATAATGGCCACCCTTGAAGGTGTTAAAGGAGTATTGGACAATCATCGTTTCGGGAGGCAGAATTTCGCCATCCACGGAAACCGTATATTTTTTAACCATTTGATGTAGTTGTGTGAGAGTGTAGCTCAAATAAATATTATCACAACATCCTAGTATATTGAAGATACTGGTTTTGTTACAAAAGAAGTAAATAAAAAGAGTTTAGAGGGTTGGAGAAGCAAAATAAAACAAATGAACATGAGAGAATGAATTACCTTTAAAAGTGTAACTCCCTTTTGATTTGAGCCTAAAGGCTTCCTTTGAAAGGATTATTCCCAAAGGGAATCCTATAGGATGAGGAGAGGGATGTGGAGAGAGTAATTGGGAAGGGGTTGGCCGAGCCAAAGGCTTGAGAAGTGTGTGAAATGGGGTAGAGGTGGGGGCCTTTTATAAGAGGAGAGGAGGGGAACTTTTGGAAAGTAAAGAAATATTACTTTATTTGAAAATTTGTTTCGGTTTTGAAAGGTCCCACATTGATTTAATTTCTGGATAATGTGATAAGGGTTTGAAATCCACTCATCCAATTGGCTTTGGACATGTGTAGGTTTTAGATTTTTCATTATCTTTCCATTTTATTTAAATCGTCAAATAATGATGTCGTCACTGCATCATTATTATGTCATATATAATTTAATTTATTTAATGTCTAAAAATTATAACAAAAATTCTATGATGTAGGAAATCTTTTTGGCTTTCCAATGACTATTTATAATCAAAATGGGGACTTGTATAACCCCACTAAAAAATTATTTTAGGAAAACAATTTATGTTAGTGTCATTTTCACTTTAACATTAAATAAAAATATATTAATGTCATTTTCCAACTAAAGTGGCTCCATGGGGTCCCCAAGTTGGCTCATGGCTTGTCTTGGTCGTCCATGAATCACCCAATAGGTGTAGGAAAAGTTTCATGGTGTTTCCACATTCTTATAATATCATTTTTACCTTAAACTACACTAATTACCTCTAATCGCGATTAATGAAAAAAGTTACTATTCACCAAAAAATTATTTTAATCTCATTGAACCAAATTTTACTTCTTAATGAAAACCATGTATGTCGGCTTTTCAAAATTCAATACACATTAGTGGTAAACTTTCATTTAACTGAAAAATCAGATTGCTTGATTACCACTTAGTGGTTTCACTATTCATCAAAAATTGAAGTTTTTCAGAAAATTACCAAAAATTCACCCTAAGCTATATTTGATATTCCGAATTCAAAATTGAAGTCCATTTTACAAAATTCAAAACATGTAAGTCAAATTAATTAATTTAATAATTAATTCCCGCTGTCATGACAAATAGCGTGTTTTTGCAAAACAATAAGTATCAAAAGATTGACACCAGTTGAAGTCCAATTTCAAAGTGAAATTGATTCCAATGACCACCATTGGATTAACTGGTAAAGATATTTTCTAATTTCACTTTATAACCAATTAAAATAATAATCTAATCATATAAATAATTTAGATTAATAAGAGGTTTTGAATTAAAATACAACATTTTACACTATTCATAAAAAAAGAACTTTATCAGAAAGGTACCAAAAATTTACACAAAGTAAATTTGGATGTCCCGATTCTAAAGAAGAGTTATATTTGGTCCAAAATAAAGTATAAGAGTGATCAAAACTATATTTAATGACGGTTCACCATTAAAAGGTGATAAGTGAACCTTTAGTGAAAATTAGAGTATATATGCCCTAAAATTGAACTCTTTCCGTATTTGAAGCCTTTATCTTTTATTGGGTAGATGTATAAACATTTAAAAACATATCTAATCATATTTTAGTTATTTCTATCCATTTCCGCCAGTACAACGGATACTTGTTAACTAACATTTAAAATAATATTATTTTATTACTAGTGTGCTACGTAAGTTTCAAAGAAACTCATCGTTGCGTATCGGGTACGCTATCGAACATAGCAACCCCTTTAAAATAAAATTAATATTTAATTCGTAAATATTAATAAATATGAAAATTCATTATTCTTTATTTACCAGGGATGTTACACATATAACTAGAATGAATCAGTCAAACTAACCAGGGACTTCACGTAGTCCAGTGGTAGGTGATAAATACCAGTCGCACATTGGTTTAGGGTTCGATTCCCGCAGCTTTGTCCGACGCGACGGGATGTCACACAGTCTGCGTGTTGTCCTTTTTCCAAAACTATTTAATTCTTAAAACATTCCCCAAAATGAGATAAAATCTTCAAGAATAATCATAACATATTTTAACCTCAATTTTATCTCATGCCCTTCATTTTCCATCATATCATAGAGTAACCCATAATTACCTAAAAAGTAAGGATCATATAAACCCTAATGGTTACCTTAATAATTATTACCTGAATTTCCACATCAAGTTGTCCATCTCGTACATGATTCATTAGATAACTCACCAAGGATGAAGTGGTTGATCATGAATCCTTGATAATTGGTTTAGAACAGCCATGAGATTCCTCATTGAATACCCCATTTCATCGAGTCTTTTAAACAGAGAACCACCACAGTTTCCTTCAATCCAATTGTCACTTTGGTGCCTGCTAGATCCATCCATTCACTAAAAACAGAAATGTCAGTGTGAGTATATCAACAAAATCATCATGTACTAATGAGGAAGGTAAACACTAAGATACACTTACTCATTCACTTTATCTAAAACTAGGACTCTTTCTGAAATCCTAACCATTATGGTAATGTCACTTATGCTTAAAGAATAACCTAACCTCTAAAGTGATATAAACCGACCTTTGATACCAACTATAAGGCCCCAGCCTTAAACCTTACTTAATCTTGAGTTATTACAAGATTACACATTGAGTATCTTTTCAGGTTTAGAGTTTTAGAGAATTAGATCATGAAACTTTCATTACATTCAACATTTAAACAAAGTGGTTACATAAAAGACAATATTCATTCTTCCCATCAACGGAAACATATTGAAAATAAAACATGGATTCTTTCTTGACACATCCTTGAAACTATCATCACATCATGTACCTTTCCCTCGACCTGTGAAAAACATTTCAAAAACTTTGGATGAGCATAAAAAGCTCAGTAAGGGTTATAAAAATATGGAATGGAAACATGAGTTCATATATACATAATAATGAAATCATACTTCACCCATAAAACATAGGCACTTTAACATACCTCATCAAACCATGAATAAATCATAGAAAACATAAGACATAAAGGTAACTTGAGGCATTCATAACATTCTTACATAGGGAGTAACCCTCTTGGTTACGTTTGGAATACCCATCACAGTATATTCCCAAAATCTCTTCGGAGAAACCTAAACGTTTCACTCCTTCGCGTTACCCAATGCATTAGAGAGCTATTACGGGCTCACCCGCCCTTAGTTTATCACGAAACCACCCGTTTTCATAACAATGACCAAGAACCATAACATAAATGTGTCACATAAAACATGCATAAAGGAAACATAACATTTCCATATTTCAATCACAATATAAAATTTTAGTATATTGAAATATTGAATCCATTCAAAAAAAACCATTTCCAAAACCATTTAAAATAATTAATAAAGAGATTTTTGAATCAAAGTGTCCCATACCACCTTGAAGCATAAAATTTTAAACCATTAATATCCATATAAATAAATCCTTAAAACCATTTTGAAAACATGGATATTAATAAGAACAAATAATTAAAACATTTAAAACGATATTTTGGTTAAAGGGGTTTTACCAAAATCAGAGACACTTGAATACAATAATTGAGGAATAACATTTAGTCAAAACTTTATAATATCATGAGAATAAATGGATTCATGATATAATACTCCAAAGGACAGTATATACACCATATAAGAGTGAATTGGTGCATAACAACAATGAACTCTCAATAGAAATGTCAAATGTGATGAAATCCCTTATAAAGAATGTATCCTTAAATTAAGGACAAATCAATCTCAAAAAAATATGTCTGACACATATAAATACACCAAATATAAGGGGATATTAAGTTTAAAACAATAAAATGTCATTCACACATATTCAATGGATGACATATTCAATGACTACATGTTGAACCCAAAGAAATCGAAATTGGGTTAAAAAGTTCCCTTGACAGCCTAACGGCATCACATAAAAAATGAGTTGATGAGAGATAAAAAGTGTATCTCATCACTTGGACATAAAATTTACATCAATAAGGATGTATGAGAACATATCCCAACATAAAAATATGTAAATTAAAAGACCCAATAAAAGAAGTCTTTTAAAAAAGAGGAGGGTGAAAGGTTCCCTTACCGACTTGGGTATCGTTCAAAACATACACCCCATGAAAGAAGGACAATAGGTCATTGATGTAAATACTCATAAACGAAAGTATATTTCACAAAGAGTAGAAAAATGGGCAGTACATACACCACTCAATGGAATTTGTGGCGAACGTAGCATAAATCTCACAGGAATAAAAGTGAGATAAAAAATCCCTTATGAAAACTCGGCAGCCTAACGGCGTGACATAAAACTTCGGAATATGGATTGATGAGATAAAATAGGGTATCTAATCACATTACAATAAAATTTACAGTAAGACGAATATAAAATAACATCCCCCAACATTACAAAGATGAGCCTAAAAGAAGTGACATAAAGGAGAGTACTTAAAAAGAAAGAGAGAGGTTAGATCTCTTACGAAAGTTCGGCAGCCTAACGGCGCCACTCAAAACTTCCAAAATGGATTGATGAGAGAGAATATGGTCTCTCATCACATGAACATAAAAATTACAGTAAATTTAATATAAAAGAACATCCCAATCATAAGAAAGATGAGCTTAAAATAAATGACATAAAAGAGTGTACTTAAAAAGAAAGAGATTTGTAGGATCCCTTACCTCGGGTCCGACTTGACTCGATCGTTCTTTAATATCCTGAATAATAAACTTGAGTTAATTTTTACTTCCTTAAGAACCTTTTTCAAGTTCATTGTTCCTTTTATACCACTTATTACCATGTCATAAACATTATGTAATCATTTAAGTTAATAATATTTGTTTTGCCGATATTTGGTTCTTAAGTCGAAAGTGGACTTCTTACAATTACATGTTGTTCGTGTGGACAAATGTTTATTATATCCAGAATTGTATTCATGATTTAGATATCTTATATGTCATATATATCCAGTACATGCATGCATTTATAACATTACATAATCATTTAGAGGTAAGAAATGAAATGCACCGTTCATGGAGACGGTAAGCCGTACGTACGCATGAACGCTACTTTCATTTCTATTTCGTATTTTATAGAATGGAATAATAATGATATAAATGTATATTATAATTACAGTATAATATCATATATAATATCATATTTCCATCCTTTATACATCCCACATATGGTATTTAACGAATCAAATCACTTTGAGGGGGCGGTAGTCCGCACTTCCTTAAGTGAAGATATCGCGTATACCCATAATGGAAGCCATAAAGGTAAGACAAAAATGAAAAATACAGAAGCATTAGTAAAACATACATATATTATATATCATATATAAAAATAGTGACATCATAATGGCCACATTTGAAGGTGTTAAATGAGTATTGAACAATCATCGTTTCGGGAGGCAGAATTTCGCCATCCACGGAAACCGTATGTTCTTTAACCATTTGATGTAGTTGTGTGAGAGTGTAGCTCAAATAAATCTTATAAAAACATCCTAGTATATTTAAGATACTGGTTTTGTTACAAAAGAAGTAAATAAAAAGAGTTTAGGGGGTTGGAGAAGCAAAATAAAACAAATGAACATGAGAGAATGAATTACCTTTAAAAGTGTAACTCCTTTTGATTTGAGCCTAAAGGCTTCCTTTGAAAGTATTCTTCCCAAAGGAAATCCTCTAGGATGAGGAGAGGGATATGGAGAGAGTAAATGGGCAGGGTGTGGCCGAGCCAAAGGCTTAAGGAGTGTGTGAAATGAGGTAGAGGTGGGGGCCTTTTATAAGAGGAGAGGAGGGGCACTTTTGGAAAGTAAAGAAATATTACTTTATTTGAAAATGTGTTTCGGTTTTAAAAGGTCCCACATTGATATAATTCGTGGATATAGTGATAAGGGTTCTAAATCCACCCATCCAATAAGTTTTGGACATGTGTAGTTCATAGATTTTACATTATCTTTCCATTTTATTTAAATCGTCAAATAATGATGTCATCGCTGCATCATTATTATGTCATAAATAATTTAATTTATTTAATGTATAAAAATTATAAAAAAAATACTATGATGTAGGAAATCTTTTTATATTTCCAATTACTATTTATAATAAAAATTGGGACTTGTGTAACCCCACTTATAAACTTTTTTAGTAAAACAACTCATGTTTGTGTCAATTTAATTTTAACATTAAATAAAAATATATTATTGTCGTTTTCCAACTAACGTGGCTCCATGGGGTCCCCAAGTTGTACCATGGCTTGTCTTGATCGGCCATGACTCACCCAATAGGTGTAGGAAAAGTGTCATGGTGTTTTCACATTCTTATAATATCATTTGTACCTTAAATGACACTAATTACCTCTAATCGCGATTAATGAAAAAAAGTTACTATTCACCAAAAAAAATTTCATCCCATTGAAGCAAATTTTACATACTAATGACAACCATGTATGTCGGATTTTCAAAATTCAATACACATTAGTGGTAAACTTTCATTTAACGGAAAAATCAGTTTGCTTGATTACCACTTAGTGGTTTCACTATTCATCAAAAATTGGAGTTTTTCAGAAAAATACCAAAACTTCACCCTAAGCTATATTTGATATTCCGAATTCAAAAATGAATTCCGTTTTACAAAAATCAAAAAATATTAGTAACATTAATTAATTTAATAATTAATTCCCGCTGTCAAAGAAAATAGCGTGTTTTTATAAAACAATAAGTATCAAAAGATTGACACTAGTTTAAGTCTGATTTCAATGTAAAATTAATTCCAACGACCACTATTGGATTTAATGGTAAAAATATTTTCTAATTTCACTTTAAAACCAATTAAAAATATAATCTAATCATATAAATAAATTAGATTAAAAAGAGGTTTGAATTAAAATACAACATTTTACACTATTCATTAAAAAAATGAACATTATCGGAAAGGTACCAAAAATTTACACAAAGTAAATTTTGATGTCCCGATTCTTAAGAAGAGTTTTATTTGGTCCAATAGAATTTATAAGAGTGAAAAAAACTATATTTAATGATGGTTCTCCATTAAAAGGCGATAAGTGAACCTTTAGTGAAAACTAGGGCATATACGCCTAAAATTGAATTCTTTCCGTATTTTAAGCCTCTATCCTCTATTGGATAAATGTAAAAACATTTAAAAACATATATAAACATATTTTAGTTATTTCTATCCATTCCCGCCATTACAACGGCTACATGTTAACTACCATTTTAAAAAATATTATTCTATTATTAGAGTGCAACGTAAGATTCCCAAGAAACTCGTTGTTGTGTGTTGGGTACGCCATCGAGCATAGCGTCCCCTTTAAAGTCATTTAAATATTTTATTCACAAATATGGATAAATATGAAATGTCATATTCTTTATTTACTTGGGGTGTTACATTATACATATTAATAGATCACATATTAATATCCATTTTTTAATTTTTCATTAAAATAATAATTAATAGGATATCCTTCAACAAAATACACCATGTCATGACATAATGATGTTGAACCTAAAGTGTTATGATATGGAATAAATTTGAATATTAAACAATAAATAAGATAAAAATAAGATTCTTTTAAAACAAAATTATTCCAATTTTTATTATCATATCCTAATTATAACTCATTATATAAGACCATTGAGAGTTTTTAGAAAAAATATAATTAAAATATTTTATCCTCTATTATTGGAATAATTATTTGATTTCATCAATATATAAATCTACTAGATATTTATACAATCTTATATAACATACTATAATAATAAAAGAAAAATACATTATTAGTTGATTTATAATATAATTAGAGTGATGTGGATCTATGTGAAATGAATCTCACATATGTTTACTAATCAAAATCTATCATTCAAAATGTAAATTAATTTTAAATCTAATAGTTTTCAATGTAATAGACACTATCTATTTATAAAATTTGGTAACTTTTATTTGGGTCTCCACTTCGTCAAATTACTTGAATAGTGGGGATTAATCATTGTTAATAAAATAAGAAATTTTATTTCAATAAATATCATCAATTAAATATTAATAAAATTAATATACGATGGCCTTGTAACCCCCATATGTTTTATTAATAACATATTTTCATTAGGTAATCTTGTTGGTGTTCATCATTGAATATGTAATGGGGGTTAGAAAAGTGAATCCATAATATCTTCAAACTAACCATTGATTGTATATAGGGTAATATTTATAATATCTAGTGCATAATATTCCTACAATACATTATTACGATATACATGAAGGTTCCTGATGAATTCACTATGTTCGTCAGAAAAGGGTTTTAGTGTTTCTCGGTAATGTTCATGTTTGTAGTCATTAATGAACCCTCAAATATCTATTTCTCATGATTAAAATTTTATAGCCACCTAGTCAAAATAACTAATATGTCAATACTCACTTCTAATGTGGTGGGTGATTTACTATAAACCAAATCCATTTTTTATTGGTTTAATGAAAAAATTAAAATGTAATTAATACGATTTAAAATAAATATAAATTGTTTCAATGGATTATCAATAATAGTGAAAAAATTATGCATGGGTTTTTTAATACTATCATTATTAAATTTAATCAAGATGTATAAAATTGTTTTTGAACTAGGTACTCTCTTAAGAAGACAATGTGAAATCCACATTATTTCAAATATTTTAATTTATTTTTATTAATTATATTTTTATCTGAAATTGAATGATAAGTAAATAAAGAAACTATTTTCTTAATATTAATATATAAAACTAAAAATGATGAAAAAATTTAATGCATAAAGGAAAAAACAATAGTTATAAATGATCTTCACTTTGAGTCATGAAATATTACTAATACTCTACCAATCATTATTTACTAGATCATTTAAAATTTATTACCTCCAGTGAATTGACATAATACATAAATAAAAAATATACATTTCCATTTATAATCAATTTGTAAAAATTTACTCATAATTATAATGAGTGAAAAAAAAATCTCTTCATTTTGGGATTTTATTATTCTAATTCTACACATGGGTGTCGTTCACTAGAGTTAACAACCAATAAATCACATCAAGCATACCTTTTACAGGTATATATTCCAATAATCATTCCATAATGTGGCCAAACGTCACATTTTTGAATAATAAATTCCATTACAATATATCCTTTTTCTTGTCATTGAAATTTATGTACATGACAATAAAGGGAGGCCTGGAATTTAAAATAGTGGAAAAATATATAAATTCATCATGAATGAAGAATATTTTCACATAACCCACATTATACCAACATTCTAAACATCATAGTAGAGGATTAAAATAAAAAATAAAAGGACTAATTAAATTACTAAAGATCTAACATCAGTTGTCCCCCTACATCAACCCAGTAGTGGGTCACATATCTAGTTTCATGTACTAAGAATGAAAAATGTGCCTTTAAGATTATAGAAAAATAATAGATAACTAAATAAAATGAAATAAATTCACATGAAGTAATCAGACACATAAAATAATAATTTCACATTAAAAATTTATAAATTAATTAAATAGTAGTTAAAATTTTATAGTATTCATTAAATCCAATAATGATGAATGTATAAATCAATGTGTCTACAATCCCCTTCTATAGACATGTAGTCCTTATAATAATCATTTAATTAGAAATATAACGAAATTATTTCCCTACAAAAATTAATATTTTCTGTTTCATTTTAATTTACATGGAAATCCTTTATCCTTTATCATTAATCATAAATATAATCATGTTATGATGAAAATATCCAATGAAATGTCATTGTACATCTTGAGAATGAAATATAATCTAATGTAAATCACTACAATAAAAATTCAATAGTAATAGGTACTACATTTGGTATTTTTGTGGTGTGCACTATGTGTTTGTATTTTTTGTGATTGATCTAGACATACAAAATTATGATAAATTAGTGGGTCGAATATAATGTAAATTGATGTGAAGTAGGTAAGGGATTTGGTGTTCTTAGAGGAACATTGAAAATAGATTTTCTGAGTAGTGTGATTAATTGTGGGAATTTGTTTAAGAATTTTTATGAACACATTGTGGACATGGAATAATAGATAAAATAATAAAACTTCTTGTTATTTGGTTTCCCAATACATTATAATTGGATTGAACATTCACTAATTGACAAAAATTAGAGAGGATTCTGGACATTTTTGCATGATGTGAACAATGCATGGAACCGCTCATGTGTTCATCATTGTGTTAAATGCTATAATAATAAAATTCAAAATGTTAATGGTATATTTGGATTTAATAATGAGGAATAGAATTGGGTGTTGATAATCACATCATGTGTCTTGGGAATATGTTGTATCATGTATACCCTATATGAATGTATTAATTAAAATTGGAAAGAGTAAAAATTGTGGTCCATCAAAATAAATTATTCCATATTGAGATACGTCATTGTGAACCAATAATGATGGGTTATAGTGTGAAAAAGATTGATGAAATTAATCTTTTTGGTTTATTTTTTAAGGTGCATGATTGTACCTATATGATGTACAATGTCTGTGTTGGGTACTATGATTTTTATGAGTGGACATCAGGAATTAATAAATCATTTTGTTTTGAAAAGGGATATGTGGGTTTATATATAAAAACATTGATAATGGATAAATGGACTTTAATATAAGGTTTTTTATTATCTCTCAAAGCGAATACAATTTATTAATAATGATTCTATTTCTATATCATTATTAAGAACAAAAGAAAATAGTAACAAATATTCTATATTTGACTAATCAAGTGATCATGAATGATGAAATTCATCCATAAGAAGTTAAATATTACTCAACTATTTTCTTTTTTTATGGCCCAATATATCAATATTTTGTATATACCTTTATTATGTATATATAAAACAAACAATTTATTAGAAAATAATTCAAAAAATTATTTAAAAACAAGAAATACACATTATAATTATATATAAAAAATTACCAACATAAGTATTTTTTTCAAACATTATTTTTAAAATATATATTTAAAAATTTATTTTTAAATACTGTGTACTCAATATTAATTACAAAATTTGATCACAAACAATTTAATATTTTAAATATTCCCATTTCAGAATTCCATTTTTATCATTCAAATAATATTTCACCCTAAATTATCTTATTTATATAAAAAATGATAACATAAAAATGATTCATATATCATTATTTTAATATAAAATAAGATAGATTAGTAAATGGATTAAAAAAATATTTTCAACAAAATATTATTTTATACCAATTTTTTTAATGAAGTGTTAAGATTAGGGATACAAAAAATATATTGTTTTGGATGATTCAATATATTTTAAAATTATTGTCTACATTCTAGAATGATTTTGAGGGATTATATGTAATTATTGTATTGTATAGTGTAAAAATAATAATTATCAACAGATGATGTTACAATGGGAAAATGGTGATATTATTTTTTGAAAATATTTTCCTCACAATAATTTGCTAGAAAATATAGTTCATATATATAATTAAAAATTATTTAGATATTTAAATATAATTTAATGACTCTGTGAATATGAATGGTTTTCCTGATAATTTCCTATTAAAACATGATAATTGGGGTCCATTATTGTCTTATAATTTTAAATATAAGTAAATATTTATTTTGACATGTGTGTATATATAATAACCAAATAATTTAGATATTATTTTTAATAATAAAATATTTGATTGTTTGAGGTATATATAACTTCGAACTTAAGAAAACCATGATATACTATTATTTATGTAAAACCCCAGGTAAATAAAGAATATGACATTTCATATTTATCCATATTTGTGAATAAAATATTTAAATGACTTTAAAGGGGACGCTATGATCGATGGCGTACCCAACACGCAACAACGAGTTTCTTGGGAATCTTACGTTGCACTCTAATAATAAAATAATATTATTTTAAATGGTAGTAAACATGTAGCCGTTGTAATGGCGGGAATGGATAGAAATAACTAAAATATGTTTATATATGTTTTTAAATGTTTTTACATTTATCCAATAGTGGATAGAGGCTTAAAATACGGAAAGAATTCAATTTTAGGCGTATATGCCCTAGTTTTCACTAAAGGTTCATCTATCGCCTTTTAATGGAGAACCATAATTAAATATAGTTTTGTTCACTCTTATAAATTCTATTAGACCAAATAAAACTCTTCTTAAGAATCAGGACATCAAAATTTACTTTGTGTAACTTTTTGGTATCTTTCCGATAATGTTCATTTTTTTAATGAATAGTGTAAAATGTTGTATTTTAATCCAAAACTCATTTTAATATAATTTATTTATATTATTAGATTATATTTTTAATTGGTTTTAAAGTGAAATTATAAAATAATTTTACCATTAAATCCAATAGTGGTCGTTGGAATTAATTTCACCTTGAAATCAGACTTAAACTAGTTTCAATCTTTTGATACTTATTGCTTTATAAAAACACGCTATTTGGTCTGACAGCAGGAATTAATTATTAAATTAATTAATTTGACTAATATGTTTTGATTTTTGTAAAACGGACTTCATTTTTTAATTCTGAATATTAAATATTGCTTATGGTGAAGTTTTGGTATTTTTCTGAAAAACTCCAATTTTTGATGAATAGTGAAACCACTAAGTGGTAATCAAGCAAACTGATTTTTCAATTAAATGAAAGTTTACCACTAATGTGTATTGAATGTTGAAAATCCTACATACATGGTTGTCATTATTATGTAAAATTTGCTTCAATGGGATGAAAATAATTTTTTGGTGAATAGTTACTTTTTTTCATTAATCGCGATTAGAGATAATTAGTGTCATTTAAGGTAAAAATGATATTATAAGAATGAGAAAACACCATGAAACTTGTCCTAAACCTATTGGGTGAGTCATGGCCGACCAAGACAAGCCATGGGTCAACTTGGGGACCCCATGGAGCCACTTTAGTTGGAAAATGACAATAATATATTTTTAGTTAATGTTAAAATTAAATTGACACAAACATGAGTTGTTTTACTAAAATAGTTTTTATGTGGGGTAAAACAAGTCCAAATTTTTATTATAAATAGACATTGGAAAGCTAAAAAGATTACCTACATCATAGTAGATTTTTTATAATTTTTAGACATTAAATAAATTAAATTATTTATGACATAATAATGATGCAGCGATGACATCATTATTTGACGATTTAAATAAAATGGAAAGATAATGTAAAATCTATGAACTACACATGTCCAAAACTTATTGTATGGGTGGATTTAGAACCCTTATCACCTTATCCACGATTTATATCAATTCGGGACCTTTTAAAACCGAAACACATTTTCAAATAATGTAATATTTCTTTACTTTCCAAAAGTGCCCCTCCTCTCCTCTTATAAAAGGCCCCCACCTCTACCTCATTTCACACAGTCCTCAAGCCTTTGGCTCGGCCAAACCCTGCCCATTTACTCTCTCCATATCCCTATCCTCATCCTAGAGGATTCCCTTTGGGAAGAATACTTTCAAAGGAAGCCTTTAGGCTCAAAATCAAAAGGAGTTACACTTTTAAAGGTAATTCATTCTCTCATGTTCATTTGTTTTATTTTGCTTATCCAACCCCCTAAACTCTTTTTATTTACTTATTTTGTAACAACACCAGTATCTTAAATATACTAGGATGTTGTTATAAGATTTATTCGAGCTACACTCTCACACAACTACATCAAATGGTTAAAGAACATACGGTTTCCGTGGATGGCGAAATTCTGCCTCCCGAAACGATGATTGTTCAATACTCATTTAACACCTTCAAAGGTGGCCGTTATGATGTCAATATTTTTATATATGATATATAATATATTTATGTTTTACTAATGCTTCTGTATTTTTCATTTTTTTCTTACCTTTATGGCTTCCATTATGGGTATACGCGATATCTTCATTTAAGGAAGTGCGGACTACCGCCCCCTCAAAGTGATTTGATTCGTTAAATACCATATGTGGGATGTATAAAGGATGGAAATATGATATTATATATGATATTATACTGGAATTATAATATACCTTTATATCATTATTATTCCATTCTATAAAATACGAAATAGAAATGAAAGTAGCGTTCATGCGTACGTACGGCTTACCGTCTCTATGAACGGTGCATTTCATTTCTTACCTCTAAATGATTATGTAATGTTATAAATGCATGAATGTACTGTATATATATTACATATATGATATCTACATCATGAATACAATTCTAGATATAATAAACATTTGGCCACACGAACAACATGTAATTGTAAGAAGTCCACTTTCGACTTAAGAACCAAATATCGGCAAAACAAATATTATTAACTTAAATGTTTACATAATGTTTATGACATGGTAATAAGTGGTATAAAAGGAATAATGAACTTGAAAAAGGTTCTTAAGGAAGTAAAAATTGACTCAAGTTTATTATTCAGGAGATTAAAGAACGATCGAGTCAAGTCGGACCCGAGGTAAGGGATCCTACAACTCTCTTTCTTTTTAAGTACACTCTTTTATGTCATTTATTTTATGCTCATCTTTCTTATGATTGGGATGTTATTTAATATTAAATTTACTGTAATTTTTATGTTCATGTGATGAGAGACCCTATTCTCTCTCATCAATCCATTTTGGAAGTTTTGAGCGGCGCCGTTAGGCTGCCGAACTTTCGTAAGAGATCTAACCTCTCTCTTTCTTTTTAAGTACTCTCCTTTATGTCACTTCTTTTAGGCTCATCATTGTAATTTTGGGGGATGTTCTTTTATATTCCTCTTGCTGTACATTTTATTGTAATGTGATGAGATACCCTATTTGATCTCATCAATCCATATTCAGAAGTTTTATGTCGCGCCGTTAGGCTGCCGAGTTTTCATAAGGGATTTTTCATCTCACTTTTATTCCCGTGAGATTTATGCTACGTTCGCCACAAATTCCATTGAGTGGTGTATGTACTGCCAATTTTTCTACTCTTTGTGAAATATAATTTTGTTTATGAGTATTTACATCAATGACCTATTGTCTTTCTTTCATGGGGTGTATGTTTTGAAAGATACCCAAGTCGGTAAGGGAACCATTCACCCTCCTCTTTTTTAAAAGACTTCTTTTATTGGGTCTTTTAATTTACATATTTTTATGTTGGGATATATTTTCATACATCCTTATTGATGTAAATTGTATGTCCAAGTGATGAGATACACTTTTTATCTCTCGTCAACTCATTTTTTATGTGATGTCGTTAGGCTGTCAAGGGAACTTTTTAACCCAATTTCAATTTCTTTGGGTTCAACATGTAGTCATTGGATATGTCATCCATTGAATATGTGTGAATTACCTTTTATTGTTTTACACTTAATATCCACTTATATTGGGTGTATTTATATTTTTCACACATATTTTTTTGAGATTGATTTGTCCTTAATTTAAGGATACATTATTTATAAGGGATTTCATCACATTTGACATTTCTATTGAGAGTTCATTGTTGTTATGCACCAATTCACTCTTATATGGTTTATATAATGTCCTTTGGAGTATTATATCATGAATCCATTTATTCTCATGATATTATAATGTTTTTACTAAATGTTATTCCTCAATTATTGTATTCTAGTGTCTCTGATTTTGGTAAAACCCCTTTAACCAAAATTTCGTTTTAAATGTTTTATTTATTTGTTCTTATTAATATCCATGTTTTCAAAATGGTTTTATGTATTTATTTATATGGATATTAATGGTTTAAAATTTTAAGCTTCAAGGTGGTATGGGACACTTTGATTCAAAAATCTCTTTATTAATTATTTTAAATGGATTTGGAAATGGTTTCTTTTTGAATGGATTCAATATTTCAATATACTAAAATGTTATATTGTGATTGAAATATGGAAATGTTATGTTTCATTTATGCATGTTTTATGTGACACATTTATGTTATGGTTCTTGGGCATTGTTATGAAAACGGGTGGTTCCGTGATAAACTAAGGGCGGGTGAGCCCGTAATAGCTCTCCAATTCATTGGGTAACGCGAAGGAGTGAAACGTTTAGGTTTCTCCGAAGAGATTTTGGGAATATACTGTGATGGGTATTCCAAACGTAACCAAGAGGGTTACTCCCTATGTAAGAATGTTATGAATGCCTCAAGTTACCTTTATGTCTTATGTTTTCTATGATTTATTCATGGTTTGATGAGGTATGTTAAAGTGCCTATGTTTTATGGGTAAAGTATGATTTCATTCTTATGTATATATGAACTCATGTTTCCTTTCCATATTTTTATAACCCTTACTGAGCTTTTTATGCTCATCCCATGTTTTTGAAATGTTTTTCAAAGGTCGAGGTAAAGGTACATGATGTGATGATAGTGTCAAGGATGTGTCAAGAATGAATCCATGTTTTATTTTCAATATGTTTCCGTTGATTGGAAGAATGAATATTGTCTTTTATGTGACCACTTTGTTTAAATGTGGAATGTAATGCAAGTTTCATGATCTAATTCTCTAAAAATCTAAACCTGAAAAGATCCTCAATGTGTAATCTTGTAATAACTCAATATTAAGTAAGGTTTAAGGCTGGGGCCTTATAGTTGGTATCAATGGTCGGTTTAGATAACTTTAGAGGATAGTTTATTCTTTAAGCATAAGTGACATTACCATAATGGTTAGGATTTCAGAAAGAGTCATAGTTTTAGATAAAGTGAATGAGTAAGTGTATCTTAGTGTTTACCTTCCTCATTAGTACATGATGATTTTGTTGATATACTCACACTGACATTTCTGTTTTTAGTGAATGGATGGATCTAGCAGGCACCAAAGAGACAATTGGTTTGAAGGAAACTGTGGTGGTTCTCTGTTTAAAAGACTCGATGAAATGGGGTATTCAATGAGGAATCTCATGGCTATTCCAAACCAACTATGAAGGATTCATGATCAACCACTTCAACATTGGTGAGTTCTCTAATGCATCATGTACGAGATGGACAACTTGATGTGGAAATTCAGGTAATAATTATTAAGGTAACCGTTAGGGTTTATATGATCCTTACTTTTTAGGTAATTATGGGTTACTCTATGATATGATGGAAAATGAAGGGCATGAGATAAAATTGAGGTTAAAATATGTTATGATTATTCATGAAGATTTTATCTCATTTTGGGGAATGTTTTAAGAATTATATAGTTTTGGAAAAAGGACAACACACAGACCGTGTGACATCCCGTCGCGTCGGACAAAGCTGCGGGAATCGAACCCACAACCAATGTGCGACTGTTATTTATTGCCTACCACTGGACTACGTGAAGTCCCTGGTTAGTTTGACTGATTCATTCTAGTTATATGATTTTATGAATTAAGAGTTAATTTATTTTGGGTTATTTATGAAAATGAGTAACCTATCATGGAGAATATGTGATTAGGTTAATTACTTTTTAATACGAGACTTTAGGAGCAACTGATGTTGTTTGGAGATAAATGTTACGATTTAACTTGGAAGACTATGCGACTAAATCCTTCAAATATTTGGGTTTCAATCTTATATTGGTTTACTTTGAAGAATTTTATGGAAAAATTTATTATAGAATGGTCCTCGTTGAACTTTGGGTTTTTTTGGACAAATTTTGGAGGTTAAGAATAGATTTTCTTTTTATAAAGGGTTATCCTTTTCTGGATTATCTGATCTTGTACTAACCTTTTGGTTTTGGTTTTGGTTAAAGCCTAAATAAATGGGAAGTATATGGTTCTTTTGGATTATGTGATTCTTTAGAAGTTGATTATAGTACTCTTAATGCGAACAAGTCTCCCTAAATACTCGTCTTTTGGAAAAAAATATGAGTTTGATTAAGGAATCTAGTAAAAGTTTAAAGTCCACATGATAAGTGATTATGTTTCCTTATGAATAAATTCCTCAATAAAAAGTAACTTAAAACAAAAATGTTGTCTATTAACTTTTCCTACTGGGGAATCGAATACCGTTTAACCCATCACAAGTTTGTGATTTTCTCGTGGTTAACTTCTCCTAAACATGTTTTCTATCACTCTCCATCAGAACATGACCCTTTGTTTTTTCCTCCATGTGAATATTTTCATACATTCAATCCTAGTATGGGTTAACTCGGGTTACCTTTGTACTTATCTCTCTTTATTTTAAAGTGTTTGTTTTACCGACTTTTGTTCCGATGTGGGACTTCCAAGGATGTTTCCAAGCGCAATTTTAAAATTGCGAGGACGCAATTCCCAAAAGGGGGGAAGGATGTAACACCCTAGGTAAATAAAGAATATGACATTTCATATTTATCCATATTTTTGAAATAAATATTTAAATGACTTTAAAGGGGACACTATGCTCGATGGCGTACCCAACACGCAACAACGAGTTTCTTGGGAATCTTACGTTGCACTCTAATAATAAAATAATATTATTTTAAATGGTAGTTAACATGTAGCCGTTTTAATGGAGGGAATGTATAGAAATAACTAAAATATGGTTATATATGTTTTTAAATGTTTTTACATTTATCCAATAGAGGATAGAGGCTTAAAATACAGAAAGAATTCAATTTTAGGCGTATATGCCCTAGTTTTCACTAAAGGTTCACTTATCGCCTTTTAATGGAGAACCATCATTAAATATAGTTTTGTTCACTCTTATAAATTCTATTGGACCAAATAAAACTATTCTTATGAATCGGGACATCAAAATTTACTTTGTGTAAATTTTTGGTATCTTTCCGATAATGTTCATTTTTTTAATGAATAGTGTAAAATGTTGTATTTTAATTCAAACCTCTTTTTAATATAATTTATTTATATGATTAGATTATATTTTTAATTGGTTTTAAAGTTAAATTGGAAAATATTTTTACCATTAAATCCAATAGTGGTCGTTGGAATTAATTTCACTTTGAAATCAAACTTAAACTAGTGTCAATCTTTTGATACTTATTGTTTTATAAAAACACGCTATTTGCTCTGACAGCGGGAATTAATTATTAAATTAATTAATGTGACTAATATTTTTTTATTTGTCTAAAACGGACTTCATTTTTGAATTCGGAATATCAAATATAGCTTAGGGTGAAGTTTTGGTATTTTTCTGAAAAACTCCAATTTTTGATTAATAGTGAAACCACTAAGTGGTAATCAAGCAAACTGATTTTTCAGTTAAATGAAAGTTTACCACTAATGTGTATTAAATTTTGTAAATCCGACATACATGGTTGTCATTAGTATGTAAAATGTGCTTCAATGGGATGAAAATAATTTTTTGGTGAATAGTAACTTTTTTTCATTAATCGCGATTAGAGGTAATTAGTGTCATTTAAGGTAAAAATGATAATATAAGAATGTGAAAACACCACGACACTTGTCCTACACCTATTGGGTTAGTCATGGCAGACCAAGACAAGTAATGGGCCAACTTGGGGACCCCATGGAGCCACTTTAGTTGGAAAATGACAATAATATATTTTTATTTAATGTTAAAATTAAATTGACACAAACATGAGTTGTTTTACTAAAATAGTTTTTAAGTGGGGTTACACAAGTCCAAATTTTGATTATAAATAGTCATTGGAAATATAAAAATATTTCATACATCATAGTATTTTTTTATAATTTTTAGACATTAAATAAATTAAATTATTTATGACATAATAATGATTCAGCGATGACATCATTATTTGACGATTTAAATAAAATGGAAAGATAATGTAAAATCTATGAACTACACATGTCCAAAACTTATTGGATGGGTGGATTTCGAACCCTTATCACCTTATCCACGAATTATATCAATGTGGGACCTTTTAAAACCGAAACACATTTTCAGATAAAGTAATATTTCTTTACTTTCCAAAAGTGACCCTCCTCTCCTCTTATAAAAGGCCTCCACCTCTACCTCATTTCACACACTCCTCAAGCCTTTGGCTCGGCCAACCCCTGCCCATTTACTCTCTCCATATCCCTCTCCTCATCCTAGAGGATTCCCTTTGGGAAGAATAGTTTCAAAGGAAGCCTTTAGGCTCAAATCAAAAGGAGTTACACTTTTAAAGTTAATTCATTCTCTCATGTTCATTTGTTTTATTTTGTTTCTCCAACCCCCTAAACTCTTTTTATTTACATATTTTGTAACAACACCAGTATCTTCAATATACTAATATGTTTTTATAAGATTTATTCGAGCTACACTCTCACACAACTACATCAAATGGTTAAAGAACATACTGTTTCCGTGGAGGGCGAAATTCTACCTCCCGAAACGATGATTGTTCAATACTCATTTAACACCTTCAAAGGTGGCCGTTATGATGTCACTATTTTTATATATGATATATAATATATTTATGTTTTACTAATGCTTCTGTATTTTTCATTTTTTTCTTACCTTTATGTCTTCCATTATGGGTATACGCGATATCTTCATTTAAGGAAGTGCGGACTACCGCCCCCTCAAAGTGATTTGATTCATTAAATACCATATGTGGGATGTATAAAGGATGGAAATATGATATTATATATTATATTATACTGTAATTATAATATAGCTTTATATAATTATTATTCCACTCTATAAAATACGAAATATAAATGAAAGTAGCGTTCATGCGTACGTACGGCTTACCGTCTCCATGAACGGTGCATTTCATTTCATACCTCTAAATGATTATGTAATGTTATAAATGCATGCATGTACTGGATATATATGACATATATGATATCTAAATCATGAATACAATTCTGGATATAATAAACATTTGGCCACACGAACAACATGTAATTGTAAGAAGTCCACTTTCGACTTAAGAACCAAATATCGGCAAAACAAATATTATTAACTTAAATGATTACATAATGTTTATGACATGGTAATAAGTTGTATAAAAGGAATAATGAACTTGAAAAAGGTTCTTAAGGAAGTAAAAATTAACTCAAGTTTATTATTCAGGTGATTAAAGAACGATCGAGTCAAGTCGGACCCGAGGTAACGGATCCTACAACTCTCTTTCTTTTTAAGTACACTCTTTTATGTCATTTATTGTAATCTCATATTTCTTATGATTGGGATGTTCTTTTATATTAAATTTACTGTAATTTTTATGTTCATGTTATGAGAGACCCTATTCTCTCTCATCAATCCATTTTGGAAGTTTTGAGTGGCGCCGTTAGGCTGCCGAACTTTCATAAGAGATCTAACCTCTCTCTTTCTTTTTAAGTACTCTCCTTTATGTCACTTCTTTTAGGCTCATCTTTGTAATGTTGGGGGATGTTCTTTTATATTCCTCTTGCTGTACATTTTATTGTAATGTGATGAGATACCCTATTTGATCTCATCAATCCATATTCGGAAGTTTTATGTCGCGCCGTTAGGCTGCCGAGTTTTCATAAGGGATTTTTCATCTCACTTTTATTCCCGGGAGATTTATGCTAAGTTCGCCACAAATTCCATTGAGTGGTGTATGTACTGCCCATTTTTCTACTCTTTGTGAAATATACTTTCTTTTATGAGTATTTACATCAATGACCTATTGTCTTTCTTTCATGGGGTGTATGTTTTTAAAGATACCCAAGTCGGTAAGGGAACCTTTCACCCTCCTCTTTTTTAAAAGACATATTTTATTGGGTCTTTTAATTTACATATTTTTATGTTGGGATATGTTCTAATACATCCTTATTGATGTAAATTTTATGTCCAAGTGATGAGATACACTTTTTATCTCTCATCAACTCATTTTTTATGTGATGTCGTTAGGCTGTCAAGGGAACTTTTTAACCCAATTTCGATTTCTTTGGGTTCAACATGTAGTCATTGAATATGTCATCCATTGAATATGTGTGAATGACCTTTTATTGTTTTACAATTAATATCCACTTATATTGGGTGTATTTATATTTGTCACACATATTTTTTTGAGATTTATTTGTCCTTAATTTAAGGATACATTCTTTATAAGGGATTTCATCACATTTGACATTTCTATTGAGAGTTCATTGTTGTTATGCACCAATTCACTCTTATATGGTGTATATACTGTCCTTTGGAGTATTATATCATGAATCCATTTATTCTCATGATATTATAAAGTTTTGACTAAATGTTATTCTTCAATTATTGTATTCAAGTGTCTCTGATTTTGGTAAAACCCCTTTAACCAAAATATCGTTTTAAATGTTTTAATTATTTGTTCTTATTAATATCCATGTTTTCAAAATGGTTTTAAGGATTTATTTATATCGATATTAATGGTTTAAAATTTTAAGCTTCAAGGTGGTATGGGACACTTTGATTCAAAAATCTCTTTATTAAATATTTTAAATGGTTTTGGAAATGGTTTCTTTTTGAATGAATTCAATATTTCAATATACTAAAATGTTATATTGTTATTGAAATATGGAAATGTTATGTTTCCTTTATGCATGTTTTATGTGACACATTTATGTTATGGTTCTTGGGCATTGTTATGAAAACGGGTGGTTCCGTGATAAACTAAGGGCGGGTGAGCCCGTAATAGCTCTCCAATGCATTGGGTAATGCGAAGGAGTGAAACGTTTAGGTTTCTCCGAAGAGATTTTGGGAATATACTGTGATGGGTATTCCAAACGTAACCAAGAGGGTTACTCCCTATGTAAGAATGTTATGAATGCCTCAAGTTACCTTAATGTATTATGTTTTCTATGATTTATTCATGGTTTGATGAGGTATGTTAAAGTGACTATGTTTTATGGGTAAAGTATGATTTCATTCTTATGTATATATGAACTCATGTTTCCTTTCCATATTTTTATAACCCTTACTGAGCTTTTTATGATCATCCCATGTTTTTGAAATGTTTTTCATAGGTCGAGGGAAAGGTACATGATGTGATGATAGTGTCAAGGATATGTCAAGAAAGAATCCATGTTTTATTTTCAATATGTTTCCGTTGATGGGAAGAATGAATACTGTCTTTTATGTAACCACTTTGTTTAAATGTGGAATGTAATGCAAGTTTCATGATCTAATTCTCTAAAACTCTAAACCTGAAAAGATCCTCAATGTGTAATCTTGTAATAACTCAAGATTAAGTAAGGTTTAAGGCTGGGGCCTTATAATTTAAATATGACCATTATTACACAACCATTGGTTTGGAAGGTATTAATAAGAATAACCATATTAAGAAATTTATGTACAATGTTTTTAATTAATAAATTAATAATCAATCATACATTTTTTATGAGTTATTTGTAAATGAAGAATAATTTTTTATTGTAAAAGACATGTTTTCATAAAACTGTTTTTATATATGTGATATGTTTTAATCGTAATAGATTAATTTTATTATAATTGATAATGGATCAAAATAAAATTATTAAATTATATATCCAATTTAAGAAATTATATTTTGATTAATCATTATTATTATTCATGGAATTATAATAAATTATTTTTATTAATAAAAAAACAAATTTATTAAAAAAATATTTTAATTTCTACGTAGATATTTTAATTTATTTATACCATATTTAGAAAATGGATTTTGAAAAATATTAATTTTATTGGATGAAGAATTTCGTATAATTATTTTTTATTATATAAGTTTTTAAAAAAATATCATAGGTTAATATAAATTAAAAATTATTTTATGTGCGATTATATTATAATTTCAATATTTTGTTGATGTCTATGACGTCATATTAAATAAATAGTTTTACATTTTCATTGATGGTATTTTTTAATCTATAATGTTCTATAAGATAATTTAAAAATAAAAATAATTATCACAAGAGTAATTTTTTATTATAAAAAAATCAACTAATAATAATTTATGGGAAACATGACACGCTAGAATAAAATTTCTAACCCTTAATGGATAATTTTTTTGGGGATAGTTAAAAAAAATTAATGAACTGACGAAATAATGAAATATGTTTTTAAATTTATTGAAAACTCTAAGAAATTTTATTTTACTATTATATTTAGACATTAACCCTTTATAATTTGAATCCAAGGATATTTTGTGGCATTTTACTTATGAAATTTATTAATTATATATAAACATTTTTTTTGTAATTCAATGTCTTCCATATCTTACCATATTAAAAGAAACATTTTAGACACTCTCATTTGAAATTTATTAGAATTTTATATCATTCAATAACTACAAATTACTCTACCAATACTTCTTCCCATGAGCTGGATGCTCTTTATCATCAAATGACTTCCTGGGAGCGATTAAGGTGTATCCCAAATGATTTTTTCTGAATAAGAGGTATAAGTCTTAACTAGTTGTGTTGATTATATTTCATACAATACATATTCTAATTAATTTGGTAAACATGATGACATAGCAACATACATTTCAAAACTATACTTAAAAATTAATTATTTCTAGCGTCTTGTGTTTTTGGGCTATGTGAAATTCAAATCGATTTTTAATGATAACATTTGGTGGATGGTATGTTCATTATAAAGAGGAACGGAATATAATTCCATGTGTATAAACTCTTAGATGGGTTGTTTCTAGACATTTTTAACGCCCAAGTTGTCCTTTGGGTGTTCTGTTGAGTATTGGAAGTTTTAAAACCAAAAATTACTAAACTATTTGTCTGAAACCATGCGACCACTAAGGGAAACTCAAGGACTGAATTAAATTTATATTGAATAATTGAATGGTTTTCTCAAACATATAATGTGTATTTTCATTGATATTTTTCAGATTTCATGTTCTTAATGGAACTATTTCACACAAATGAGGCACTATTATCAAAAAAATGTTCCTCAACTGGGTGAAGTGGGTTCAAGGATAGTGCCTTTGGAATTCTTAAATCATGGTTTGTAAAATAATGAGGCCAAACCACGTGCCACTATCTGTATGAGTGAATGTCAATTTTCCCCCATAATGACAACTTTGTCCAAACCCCATCATTTCTCCTCTTTTTTATTAGTGGGTTTTCCCTTATCCTTCATAAATTAAGCCCCTCCACCTCTAATGTAGGGTTTTTAATATCTATTTCATATAATATCAAAATCCATTGTGAATGGATACATCATAAATCATGATGTCTGCTCTACACTTCCCATCCCACCACCAATCATTTCTTCCCTTCTCTGTTGTTCAATTTTGGTGTGACCTAATTCGTCCAATTTTAATCGTGTTCAATCATTTATTTGATTTATATTGAACTATACCAAATCAGGCTTGGATATCAGACATGAAAAGTTTCTATGGGTTATATTAGTTAATAAATAGATTTTTCCACAAGTTTCATCAATATTTGTAATTTTTTCTTGTGCCACATGTCAATCAAACTCGATGACCGTACTAATTTATGAATTGGATTAAATAATATGTATTAGACCATTCTATAATGTTTTTAGGTCGTCCATGGTGTAGATTGAGGTCATGAACTCACACAAAACCACACCACTTAGATTAGTTTACATTATAAGGATTTGAAATTGAATTCCTTAATTGTAACAAACACCCCTTGGGTATGATATTATTTTAATTTTTAAATTTTGATGATCAATCTCATAAAACCACTTTATATGGAGGTTTCCCATTAATTTGTGAGGAAAATTAAGTTTTAAAATTAAATAAATAAAATTATAAGATAACAAGGTTGTGTTTTATAATAAAACCCCCAAATTTTGGGTCACTACCTTCAAAATGAGAAATGATATTTATATATGTGTGTTATTCATTCATTTCCCTAATAACACGAGTGTTTTAACATGTCCTTATATTTAGTAATATGAGTGTTTCATTAGTAATGGTTGGATTTGATTAAGATTTTATAAAATTATTTTGATATTTGGTATTCTTGAATATATGGTGATTTTCTACTATAAGAGATTTTATAATGGTCAGGGCCTTTTTTTAGCATCTATATTCATGTTATTAATGAATACAAGTATTATATTTGTCATGTTTACCTTAGTTTATCAAATTTATTAGGAATTATCTATGAGATGCATAGGTTTCATTCCATATAACACCATGGAAATGATCATTTTTTAGGAATAGCTACACTAATGGGTCTATTTCATAGATCGGTGATAATGGTATGCAAGGATTGGCTCATTACATGTTCGTTTTACATAATTACGAGCGACACTAGTTCCCTATAAGAGGTAACTAGGATAGGGTCAATGTGTAGATGGTATACATAACCAGGATTTAGACATGTCCCCCTACTAGAGATACTAAGAAATTTTTATAGGTATGTATATCACTTTTGGATAGGAGTGATACATTTCATACCATTCATGGATCACATTGGACGAACATTAATTATAGTGATCTTCCATGGTGCATGTGATACAATAAATGGGCTCCTTGTTATGGTTCACCAAGTATAGTATATAATCCTTATTTTTATAACTTTGTGGTTTTCTTAAATGTAATGTGTCATTATATGAAATTTATTTTTTATCTAAGGGACACATCTTTTAAGAAAAATCACAAGCATCGTGTTGGCTCTTCTCATGGAACCTATTTGTGGAGTTTTTAATCACTTCTCGAAAGAACATTTGTACATACATAAAATAATTAAAACATTCATGAGTCCGATCAAACAACGTATGGTCGAAAATGTGTCATTTATGTATCTGATCCTGACAAGAGTTTTTTGTTATTTCTCATTTTTTCATTATATTTTTATAATTTCATAGTGTTTGTTTTATAAGAATCATCTGCATTTAACTATATAATCCATTTGAAATGGCCTACTGAATATAAATCACACCCAATTAAAGAAACTGTTTTGTTAGGGTTCCATAGAAGACCAAACAAAATTTAAGTTTTTTTCAATTATTCTTGTGTTGACATGCTCATACCATAAATTTATGATCCTAGAGTTGAGCTAGTAATTAAAATGCTTTTAGAGATCTCCCTCATGGCCCTTTATTCTTTTATTTATCTATGTATTGAATTTTATTTTATTTCCAGTTATACTTTTACTTCATAGATATCTATTTAACATTCTCGCATGATTCGTTTAAGATTTTCATGGTCATTTATGTTTAGATGATATTATTTTCTTCCACTTATATATAACATTTATTAATAATATGTTTTTTCTATTTCTTAGGATATACCTCAACAGTAATATAATTATGATGGTGTGTATGATTAAACCCTCACTATAGGTCAGAAACCTCTAGTATATGGGGTCTTTCATGAGTCCATGTGTTGTTTCGTTCAGTTACAGGTTTAGTGGTCTGTCGGTCGGGACATCACAATAGGGTATCATATATCCTTTTTCCCTTTTCATATTATATTTTTGTAGTAGAAATGATGTATCAAATGTGTTGGTTCTTTGTAAATATTCATTTCCTGGAGTGATCAACCCTGGTACATGGAAAATTCCAAGAGTCTATAGATGGGACTAATTTCTATGCTATTAGTTATTATATGTTATTTTTATTCCACCTTGACTAGTTGCTGTATTTTCCACTTCGTACTAATTTAAAAGATCTAAAAGATTTAAACTTGTCCTGGTGTGTCAAGGATGAATCATTTCATTAATAAATATAGGCACAAAATGATTCATATTCCATTCATATTACCATATGTGTAGATTACATTTTTTGGATATTTTTAATTTTTTATGTGTCTTGAATATTATTCCATGAATTAATGATTTTAATGTTATGATTATCATTTTTTGAGTATATATGTAGAATATCTCCATTCTTATTTCTATACCATGGGTTTAATTTATCATTTCTATATTCTTATAATGAAAGTTGGCTAATCATTGTTTTATCCAAATTTCCATTCTTTTATTCTTATTTTTCATGGGGTAAAACATATTGGTTTTTTTAAATTTAAGCCAATGTGTAATTTTTTTGGTGTATGAGTGATTTATAGATTGGATAATAATGAGAAATATAATTTAAAATCATTTAATGGAAATTATATATTTATGTTCTATTGCGTAAATGTTAATACTATGAAATTATTAGAAAAAGATTTTTATCATTCAATAAATTGGTTTTGGTAAAATGGAATCCTTCATGTTATCATAAAAGTGCATGGTCACATTAAAATTTATGAAATGGTAACTCATATAACATAACCATAACTCATATTCTATTTACACATACATGGTGATGATTAAATATAAAATATTTTAACTATTAAGTGAATTAGTTTCTTCATTAATGCTTGTACCCATGTTACATGACTATAGTGACCCATGTAGATAAATTATTGATTTCACAACTGGACTATGTTAGTTAAATAGGTCATGATTCTGGTGAAATAAACCCACTATGTTTGTTTAAAATCTAAAGCCCTAAATTTTTTGTGGTTGTTCTATTTGATCCTTGGATTGTTTGACGGGACCCTTATAGGTATCCTTTACTTATGTTATTCCTTAGTTTACGAACTATGGTGGTATGCATATGATATATTGTAGTGGTAATTTAATTATTATTCACTAATTTATGGGATTATAGATATAATATATTGTTGATAAGTTAATTGAATGATCTTTTCAATAATTTATTATATTACTTTTAATATTCTTTGACCTAGAATCTTATTGGTATTTGGTTAATTAATGTTCATATTACAGCCTAAAGGTATTTTTCCACCACATATTTAAATTTAAATATAATATAACTAATCCAATGGTGAATGCTATTAAATCACTAAATGATGTTAAATTTAGGATTATGAAATTAAATTACTAATTATAAAGGTATACGAGTAAAATAAATTATATTTTAAAAATATAGTTTTATATAAAATAACTATGTTTCCTTATAACTTTTTCTAAATGACGTTTCTGGGTAAATTTTTTTTCTGGATGATAGTTGATGTTAATTTTAACATTCAAAATGAATAAATAAATAAATTTCAATTCAAGTAATGAATTGAAATAGTACCTTATGTGGTTTCATTATCTTTAACCCTCATGTAATGGTAGTATGGTTGTTTCTTTATCCCACCATGGAATGTCATGTGAGTGTTATTCATATGCATATTCTCCTTTAGTTAAATCATTGTCAAAGATCCTAAAACCAATTGAAATTGTGTATCCATGACCTGATTTTCGGGACTACTCTTTGTTATTCACTAATGGGTTATCCTGTTATATGTCGCTCCCATAAGTCATAAAATCCTCTTTTAATTACATATGTGTATTTTCTCTTGGTTGGTACAATTCCAATGGTGTTCGTACTATATTAAAATCTTATCTTTTAAAAAAGACGTTCCTTTTTTTATGGATGTTCATTCATTTAGTTGATCCTCGTCAAAGTCATTAGCATTTTATAAGGCCTTTATTTTGTATTTAGACACACCTAGGGAATGTAAATCCAATTATAAGTCTTTGTGACCCTACTCTTATTTTTTTCAACTATGGATGCCTTGGGAGATAATTAAACTATTTTACAGTCATATGATATAGGGAATTTCATTTTTAGATATTTCAATGGTCCATATATACATTTATTATTATAGTATATAAGCCTATGAGAAGTATCAATAATTTTTTGGTTCACTCAGTGTAGTATTTGTTGGTATATGTTGTACCCATGATGTTGTTTAAATGGTGAGACAAGCTATTGAGTTCGGTGAGAATATTTCTACTTTTGATTTTGATGGATTGATCATGAGACATCTATATAATTTGGTGACCTAATATTCTGAAGAAGTCAATATCCTCTAAATTACTGGGATGATTTCCTCAGTGGGTTAGCTGTCGTTACATTTCCAGATTCCACGATTGGGATCTTATGCCTAATGACATGGAATTCTATTATGTAACTCAGGAGGACTATGACATGAACATCTAAAGTATAATCCAGATTAGTGATCATGTATAATGATATTCAAACATTCATTTTGGTTTTGATTATGTCAAATTAGGATGGCCACCTTTATGACACATTGTCTGTGGTCAATGTAGCAGGAATCATTGGTTGAGATCCATTCTTCAGTAGATCAAACCACTAGAAAAATAATAATGTGGGGACTGTCATTTTAGAAGTGTAATAGAGTGCACACCATGTAAATGGAGAGCCATTGTACAAAAACATTACAATATCTTCTTTCATGCTTATATTTTTTTGTGGATGGTAATCTTTTTTTTAAATCACTACTTCCAAGAGGGCACAATGATGTGGTGCTCAGATATGGGAACAACCTGTAAAGTCAACATTGGATAGGTATGAGACATGGAGTTCATTCTTGAGAAAATGAATGTGAACTAATTTTTTAAAACCATACTGATTTACGAATGGTGATGTGTTTGTGGGTGATGAAAATCCATTTCAAATCTCGTGGGTCAAATATGATTGACTAATATTTCCCAATATAGTTGTGAAATATTTGTTTGACATAATACCATAAACATCATGCTCTTGGTTGTGGGAGCATCTTGTATCATTGGGTTTACTATTAAACTCCACATAGTTTACTATTATATTAATGATGATATTGTATCTTATGATAACATAGTATGGGTATACTGGGAGATAATCTGTTATAGGCCATCGTATAATTTCAAATATGTTGGGATTTAAATAGGTCTCAATAACAGTGATATCCAGAAGTGGGGCTATCCTTAGAAGAATTTATATCCGTAAGTGAAAATTGGGTACAAACTCAAGGAAACTAGCTCTATCCCCAAATACATGATCATCAAGATGATATTGCATTGGACTCAGACATTTTTCTTGATATCTGGACGTTCTTCCTTGTAATAGATTCTCTTTTGTAAGAACCTTTTATGTTATGTCTTTGATGAGTTCCTTGACTTCATTTATATGATTCCATTGTTTCATCTAATTACATTTGGGCTCAGATGAGGTGTTTAAAGGGTAAAAATGTGCGTGTGTTAGATCTGGCATGTACCCAAGTTCTTGATGAGGCATGGAATCATGATGTGTGAGTTTGGGAAAGATATATATCTAGATGTCGGTTACAAGCCATTGTGGTTGCGGTTAATAATAATTTTGAGGTGCCATATACTAAAGGCATCAGGAATGTATTTTATGATACATCCTCCATCAAAGCAACATTTTTATAGGGAAGTGGACCAATGGATGATCAGTTGGTCATTCTGAACCCTTGTCGTATAAGGTTAGTGAGGAACTATTTGATGGCACGTTGATGGGTTGTGGAATGTTTAATGATTTTTAGATGTCACATTTCATGAAATGTCAGATGGTTCATGAATTGTATGTTGATTGGTAATCAAATGTTTATTCAATATGGGAATCTAGGTGATAGCATCGTCAAATCTATAAGGGAATCATTAAATGTAAAATTCCGAAGGGGGTATTCTATGTCCTGTAATTGGACCATTGTATGATAGATAATATGGTGGAAGTGACATAGGATAGATGTTTAAGAGATGGAATGGTGATCATGTCTCATGGTGGAAAATCTTGTGTATGCTCTATATCAACATTCTAGTCTAGAAATAAGCATTTTCTAATGTTTTGATATCTCATGTACCATATTATTAATGAGATTCTTAGAGATACATTGGGAGTTCAGTCACGCAAATTTTTCTATTTTTGGAATGTTTCATGATCCTACCTGATAAGTTTTCGTTTGCTTTCATTCCCCAATGCTTCATAGTCTTATTATGTTCTTGGGTGGGGAGATTATAGAATATAGTTTTTTGTTCATGATGAAATTATAATATATTTTTCATTTTATCATTTTATTGAATTTTTGTTCTTAGAAAAATTCAATAAATGTAATTTTTAATTTTAGAATATTTAAATGGACTTTTATTATACTTGATTTGATGTCTATGGAGTTATGATGAGTTTTTTGTTTTTTAAAACCTCAAACCTAAATCACAAGGAATTCTATCAGGGGTGCATGGATTTTCTAAAATCGGTAGGCCCCTAATGAAAATTCTGTATCAACTTCTAGTGGACTAGGAATGAATTCATGGTTTTCTCTAACCATGTGAGTAGATATGAAAAACCATGATCCTAATTATAGGTTCTCGATAAAACCAGTTCGCATGGGCAGCACATGGTTCTGCAAAATACCTCACCTCAACTGTGAAATGGGGGTTCCTTGGTAGTTCATTATGCATGGTTTTCACACTATTTTGAAAAAAATGTCACTTTACATTTCTCTGCTATATGTGGTCGTTAATTTACCTATTTTACATTGATGAGTGTTTTAGCCAAACCACTCTCATCCTTGACTTTTCCTTCTATGGGTGACCCCTTATCCCTTTTTCATGTATCCCATCCTCCTCTAAGGATTGGTTTTTGTTATTTTCGTTTATAATAACTCCAAATCCATTGTTTTTCGAACACTCAAAAATCTTTTGGATGTCTATACTGAATTCATCCTTCCCTTATTTGTTTCTTCCCTCCACTATATTTTTTTATTGGTATGATCTAATCTACCCTATTTTCATGGAGTTTATCAATTTACTCAATTTCTATTGGTGTGGTTTGAGGTCATGAACATAACCTGAACCACCCCTTAAGCTTTTATCTATTAGATATACATAAAATTGAAGTTAGACTTTGTTAGGGTTAACCCTTTGGTGTGCTTTTATTAAAATACTAAATTGTGATGATCAATATCCTAAAACAACCTTCGAGTTGGTATGTTCATCGCCTTAAAAAGAAAATTAGTTATTTAATTTAATTAATATATTTTTTAAATAACAAAGAAGGATTTTATAAAAAAACCCTCTACTGTGGTTTGATTTTATTTGCCTTATGACATGATAATTTTACCATGTTCTTCTATTTTGTAAAAAAGCATCACTTTTTAATTATGGTCAAATTGTATTTTCTTCATAAAAAATTATTTTGAGATGTGGTATACCTATGTTCAAGGAATTTCTTTTATAATAGAAATTTGTTAATGGAAATTGACCTCTAGTAGAACCCTTTCTTTGGTTATAACTATGTTACTAAATATCTCATTATCTTATTTAATTTGTTTGATTAACTGAATTATGAATGTCGTGAGGGTTTATTGAGTTTACATACATTGACCACCAAGGATGAGCTAATTTTTATTTTTGATGAGCTACCATGATGTATCATGAATATGTCATTGGATATACATGTATTTTAATAAAGTCTCAGTATTCACTCTTTTTTACCTCATCATGATAGGCACTGGTTCTCTATGGGATGCATCTTTGACGAGCTCTTTTGCGAGATGGTTATACCATGATCAATGTGTGACTTGGACCCTTATGTGAGAAACCTGGAATGGAATTATAGGTAGTTATATCACTTTCGGGAAATATAGCTACATTTAAGGCCACTCATGGATCACATTGGAGGCACTCTGATGTCTCTGAGCATCCATGGTTCCACTACTATGATAAATGGGTTCTTTGTTAAGATTTCCAAGGGTGGTCCCAGGATGCTGATTTCTAGACCATGGTGGTTGTTTTTAATGTAAAAGAAGTTCTATAAAAAATATATTTTAACTATGGGATTCATTTGTTAAACAAAATCACATTATTTTGGCCTATCCATCTCAAAAAAAATTCATGATGTTTTTTATCACTTCCCTTAAAATAATTTCTCTAAACTATCCATTATTCAGAAATTATCTTATTATGATAAATCAGGTCTGGTTGGATAGTTTTTTATGGTTCATGAGTCCAACTTGATTTTTTTTATTTCTCTCATAAATTTTTTACTTATGATATACCATCACATTCCTTATTTTATATATTAAACAATATTAATATTTGGAAACACTGGTGGTGGAAAACTAAATTTAACTCACATCATGCATGTGATACCATTCAAATGGTGTACCTAAGAGGTCATTTATGTTCATTGGTCCTTTGGATTATGATTCGGTTTTCTTTATTGTTCTTGGAGATAGGTTTAGAGAACTTATCTATGAATTATTTTTCTCAGAAAGATAACCCTTAGTGCATTTTATTAATTTATTTTTCAATGTATATCATTCTATTGTATTCCATGTTTTACTATTACTAGTTAGAAATGTAATTATTGGAAATTCATGTTTTATATTTATTTGAATTTGTATTTATATTAAATTTATATTATTTTCATTCATTTAACTATAATTCATTTATTTCAATTTCTTTTTTTATCTATTATTTATTTTTTGTTAAACTATTGTGACACTCTAATCATTAGAGTATAGTCTTCCCATCGTAACATTACTAGACCCTCACTACTAGTCGAAATAGATATGAATATTAAAAGGCACAATTTATCCCATGTGTCATCTAATCCAGATACTATTTTGGTGATCAATATGTTTGGGATGATACATTATGAATATAGGGAAATCATTTTTCTTCTTATTTCCCATCCTAATGTGATCAAATATTTTTTCTTGGGTACATGTAAACTACCATTACACGATGCATTGTTTTTTCCATCACCACTCATCATTGATGTTTATAATTATTTATTTAATATATATACGATATTAATGAAATAGTTATTCTTTATATGTATTACATGTTACATAAAATTTAATACTTCATCCCATTAAAAATGATTGTGAAACTTGTGCATTTGTGTGGAATACAACGCCCACAAAATTATATAATATGTTCATCATTAGTACATTTCATGGATGATTATAAAAAAATATTTAATATATAAACATGGTAATTATTTAATTATTAACATTATGGATTCAATTTAATAATGATTTTACCATGGTCAACCTAAAAAATGAATTAGGGGGATAATGAACTTAACATCCACAAAATTTTATCCAAGAACTTAATTGATTTAGTTACTATATAAGACATGGTAATAAAATAAAAAATATATATTATTATGATATATTTATTAATATACATTAAAATTTGGGAGAGGAGTTAAGGGAAATTTATTTATTACCCAATTTTAAATTGATTACTTTCAAACATTTCTCCACCATGGCCATGTTGGAAAAATGTTCAAATATTTTAAATAATTTTGTTTCAAATATTTTTCAATATATTTTTTAACTACAATTGAATTTAAATTATATTTTTAAAAAATAAATCATGTAAATGATCAATATATGGGTATTTTTATGTTTTTTTTACCAAAGTGTAAAAGTGTGTGTTTAATAAAAAATACATGACATAAATTTTACACACTCGTAGACAATATTAATTATGAAGAATACATTACATGTTTTATAGTTATTTTCAATGAAAATAATTCCAAAAAAATTCTAGGAATTTTAATTTTATAAAAATAATTGGTAATATAAACTTTATATAAAATATAAAATATAATATAATTTCTTATTAATAAATGTATATAATTCCATTTTGAATGGGTTTTATAATTACAGTTAAATTTATATGTGTTTCAATATATTTATCATATGTAACACTTTTATAAAATTTTTGGGTGAGCATGATATATCAGTCTAATTCAATGGGAAAAATAAAGGAGTATACTGATGATAGGTTAACCCAAAGAGATATGGGAATTATTTGGTTTTTTTACCCTATAAGGGTGAATGTGAGGATAAATCATTATGTTACATACATTATATGAATTTAATGTTTTATAAATGAAATATTTTTTAATTCAAAAGTTAATAAATTGAGAATCAGTTTATATTGATTGATAATCACCTTATCTAAAACATAATGGTGAAGGATTTTTTTACATAGAAATATATTAACGATTTTCAATATTTTCTATGAAATGAATAGAATTACTATTTTCCCTTAATGATTTTATATGAAATATTTATTTATATCTATTAAAACCAATTCATTGATTTTACAGAAATGAATATGGATTTTTGAGATCAAATTTTTATTAATAATGAAAATATTTTAGGTGGAATTTTTTGTTTTATAAATATAGTAATGAGTTTCATTTATTTTATATTCCAAACTGTGCTTCGTTGTTCTCATCCCCTGTATTGATATGATTTTACACATTGATTATGGCTGTTAAAATAGGATAATAAATATTGATTTCCAAACATAGGGGTTACCTTGAATAAATAATGTGTTTCATTTTAATGAATTAAATTTTTTGGGAAAATGTATAACTTATAAAATTTTCTTCATTTCAAGGAAACTTTTTACTTAATTCTTCAATAATATAATAAAAAATATCTTTGAAATATGAGAATGAAAACCCATTTTTATATATCTTGTATTTATGTGTCGAACACGGTACCACTATTATAGTTTACCATGTGGTGTTTACTTATAGGAAAATTCATTATTGATTTAAGATATAAAATCCATTTAAAATATACCTAGTTAGTAAAAATTTATTTAATAAAAAATAAAAATGTTAAATTTTTAATAACCTATTATGATATGTGGTGCATCATTATCTGCATGGTTTCATAAACATGTTTGAAAACTATTCATTTTGTGTAATATTATATTAAAATTAATACGATTTTTGGTACATGATTTAATAACAATTCATCCTAATAGTCACATGAATTAAAAAACACATTTCTGGGTAGAAAAACATTTTTAATATCATTTTAAACTGCTAGTTAACACTGAACATATAATATTACATACAAGGTTTTTTTGGTATAATTCTATTCTATAAATTTTTTCTATTCATTATTGAAATTTTTAAATAAATAACCATCGTTTAAAAGGTAGTTATAATATATCTATATTTTAAATTGAGTTACTATGTTCGATAGCGTATAAGATACACAACGTTGAGCATAAGAAAACAAAAAAAATTATTTTTTAAATTCGAAAAATATATAAATGCAACTAATTTGATAGGTATGGATATAAAAAATTTGATTTTAAATAAATTATTTGGGTACTACCCAATATAAAGGTGTTGATAAATCCCAATTAAATAATCACTCAATTTTTCGTTAGGTTACATTATTCTTAAAAAAAATTTCTTGAAAAATAGTTCCAATCACTTTATGACTGAATATTATAATTTATTTGAAAAATTTAATTTATTTTTTGGAAATGGTATTCTAAAAAATATCTTAAGATTAATTAGTGATTATTTTCTAAAAAATTGTCTTTCAATGAATAATTATAAATAGATATTTTTATAGAATACAATAGTTTTCATTTGATTTTTTTAAAACAAAATTTTATTTGGTTAATTTAAAAAATTTATTTGTTATTTATTATATAAAATAATAATTTTTTTTAATTTTTTATTTTTAAAGAATTTATAATAAAAGCAAATCATATTTATAAAGGGATTTTGTTGAAAAAACTTGTTTTGTTAATGATTTATAAATACTTGATTTTAAATTTAAATATACAAATTTTATATTTTGAAATATTAAAATTTGTTTAGATATTTTGATTCAGGGTGTCATAATTTAATAAAAATGACTATTTTAAATTAGGTTAATATAAATATTAACTTTAGTAATTATTGTATACATGATAAAGGTTAAACCGTGTAATTTCAGTTTAAAATAAATTGATATGAATTATAAAATAAACATAACATATGGATTTATTTTATTGGCAGATTAATTTTTTGCATAGTCATAAAATATTCAGTTATATTCCATTTAATAGAAATTTGGATGATATTATGACCATTATAATATTTTATTTCACGAAAATTAAAACATGTCATACTAATATTTTTAACAACTCATATATTTTAAAAATGGATACATAGAAGGTATTTTGGACAATTAAATTTATTTTTAATTATAAAATATTTATCTTCATCATGGTAATTTATTGTTATTTTTTATTTAATAAATAACTATCATAAATTCTTTTAGAATTATAATAGAACAATTAGTTAATAAAATGGAAAAGTAAATAAATTATATAAAAAATATTTAAATTTTTAATGTTTTGAGGTAGTAAATAAAATCTAAAAAATTCCTCGATGACAATCATATCTTTTAGGTGTTCAAATAACTAGTTTTAATTATACATGTTATTATGATATTGTGTATGTCAATGTTACAAATATTTCTAAAAACATACATTATTGTTAGTTAATAATAAATAATATTTTATTAAATGATTTTAAATTCTTAATAAATTTATATTCATCCAAGTGTATATTATATTTCTGATAATTTCAATAATAGACGATGTTTATACCCATTTTCCGTTTATAGTAATTATCATGGCCATAAAATTGTAATAACTTTATAATCACGTTGTGATTAGGATAAGTTAACAATGGGTTAGAAAAATATGGATATAAACATAGTAAAAATTTATCAATTTTTTTTAATAAATTATTTTTACCCATAATCATCCTAAATTTAAAAAAATCGATATTGGTAAAAAAATTATTATGGATTTATTTTTAATAATTTAATATTTGGATAATCTCCAAATGTACCCCCCTTATTATAAATGGGAAAATCATCTTCTCATTAATTCACACTTAAAAAATAATTTTTTCATATAGCTTCCAAAAAATATATATAAATTGGTCCCATAATTATATTGTTTATACATTTTTAATATAACCTATCTTATATGTTTTATGGTGTTCTGAAGAAGACGTTTTTCAATGAATATTTATTTTTTATACTACATGATTTTTTATTTCTCTGACCACCTCCTTAAAAAATTATTCAACAATTAAAAAATAATAATACCAACATCATAAAACATACATATATTTTATTATATTAATTTAGAAAACTATACCCATCTCCAACATCCATCAAATGGAAAATAAATTCATCAATCATATATACCCTAGAATACCTCCTAATGAACGGATGCCTACAATTTTAGATATTTTCCCTCAATATTTGTTAAAATGATGTAACACATATTTATATATGATTTCTATTTAGAATTAATCATTATACTATGATAATATTTAATTTCTCTTTTTACCATTCCAAGCACTGAAAAGTTATTACTTCATTTTGTTCATATGTGTTAACTACCAAATCCATGAAACAATGTGATTATTTTTTCATCACCATGTTACATGAATAATATATTTGTTTATTTAGGGATGTAAGATAATATATATGAAATTATAATGATTATTTAATCATTACATAATACTTACCTTCATTCTAGAATGATTTTGGACAAACAGAAACCTGAATCATGCAAATGTATGTCCTACCGTCTGCATAATTGTAATGCAGTTAATTTTTCATAACCATATTTAATTGTTAGATTATAAAGTATAATATCGAAATATTAATTATAATTAATTAATTATTGTTATTTTTTATATGATTTATTAACGAACACATTGACCACAGTCAGCCCGCTAAAGTTGTTTTGGAATTAAGTACCACATATTGCTAAAATATCTCTTATGAGTATAATTGATAAACTAATTTACATAATATGGTCATAAGTTAAATAAAATGGCCAATTAACTTGATATTTTATTAATAAATAATATAATTTACCTAATTTTACTATTCATATAGATAAAAAACGTACATGAAAGATTTCGACAATATGTAAGGGATTTTCATCTCACTTTAATATCCTATAAGATACATGCCATATTCACAATGTTTATATTTTATTTTGTCTGTATACATACAAATAATGTATATTATGATGATTCTACATAGAAATTTACATATTTATATACCTATTTTTTGATCTCTCATTTGAGGGGATTATTATTCAATTTTACTATAGTGGTAAGGTTTTTATAATAAAATTTTATCATTTATGCAGTTTGATTATGTTTATGTTTATGATAATGAAATATTATAAATACTAACTCAAGATATAGATGAATATTAATCACCAAAAGTTATTTCATGAGAATAAATATTTTATGTTCATTTTTCTTAATTTCTTGGTTTTCATGCATGGAGGAGGATTCATTTGGCACTCCAGGGTGTTGATTAATTTGTCTTTCCTAGCAACCGTTAATTTTAATGATTATCTGTAGGATAAATCCATGAATATGGTCACTGGTCTACATATATTTCGACAAATAATCATTTATCATAAATAAGTGGAATCATATTATATTATTTTAATAAAATATCTATAGTTAATTGGCATTATTACATATTCAATTACTTATGTAGTCATAATGTGCAGGAGCTTCCTCACCAACCATATGCAGGATCTACAAACCTATAATTATTGAAAAAAGGTTACATGCCATATTTAATCTATGGAGGAAAAAGTATGAAGTGTTATGTGGTTTATAATTTTTTTTCCTTGATGTTTGAGGGGGGAAATTTGGAATGGGGGAAAGCTCTTGGTCAATACCATTCCAGGCCACCAAAGTCTCTGGATTTACTATCGTTTACCTTATTGGTTTTCCATATTTCTTTTACCATTTTTTATTTACAAAATCAATTTGAATTATATTAATAATTACATGATGATGATGTATTTAATATTTGGAATGAATTTAATTTCCCTACATATGATCAGTATCATATATGTAGCTTCATTCATATAATTATGTTTTTATTTTCAATGAAAATTATACTAAAAAAGATTATTTTTTGGAATTTTTTTTGAAACTAAAAAATTTATTTTCTTGAAAGAAATTTTTCATTAATTTTCAGAGATTCTTTTATATTTTCACATGGTTAAATTCAAATAAAATTATTTTGAATGTTTTTAAATTTAAAAAATATATTTTACATCGATTAACATCTATTATTCCCATGAAATTTTCCATGTAATCATTCAATACCATTTCACATCTATGATGACATATAGTTTGATTACATTCATTATACAAGGGATATGATCTAATGATTCCATCATTATTATTCCTTTGTATGATTAATGAATATAATGGGAGAATGCTTATAAAACTCATTTATTTTCTACGAGATCTAATATGATGAATGTCATGAAACATCCCAATAGGACTCAAGTTATAACTACCCCCTGACCTCCTCCATAGTATATGGGTTTGCAATAATTTCTGAAGGCCATAATTAAAATTGTCAGCCTTTTCCTATTGAAACTATTTAAATGCACCCACACCATCAATATGAATAATTTAATATGAATACAAATAACAGATATAACTTCAATAAAAATATAACTACCTGAGAAATCTATAAGATATACAATAATGTTCAATAGTGTAGTCATAAATAAAAATGGAAAAAAAACAGCAATATAGGAAGATCTCCCAACATGAATAAACTATAATGAAGAAGGTAAGAGAGACCTACTCCAAATCCCAAGTCACCAACTTCGTATATGGTCAAAATCACAGTGGTGTCCCTACACTCCACATTAATCACTACTGACATGTCATTCATATAAGGACCCGACCTTAAAACATTTCAAAATCGTGAATTAAATGAATAATTTACATTGAGGATCTTTTTAGGTTTAGAGTTTTAGAGAATTAGGCCATAACATATACACTTGAATAATACATGTAGACATATCTACCTAGTTTCCATATTTTTAACATAATAATAACTCTTGAAAAATAAGAGTTATGTTTAGTTCCATTTTTTGGATAGCATGACATTTCCATGATCTTATCCTTGACCCTATTCCACTTTACGTCCTGTGAAAAACATTTCAAAAACATAGTATGAGCATAAAAATCTCAGTAAATGTATAAAAAAAGAAGTAAAACTGTTAGTTTTTCAAAAAAACATGTAACCCATGAATACATTATCCTAAGTAAGACTTTTCACATTTATGAAGTAGTAAATACTCTTCACTGAATAAAAGATCATTTATTAGCCTTTTGTAACCAAAATATTTTCATAAACCCATAAAAACACATAAAATATAAAGGTAACATGGGATATATACATTCTTAAGTGTCATAACCATACATCCGACTTCCTCACAAATCACTAAATTGAATATCCATACAGACGACTTCCATACCCAATGCATTAGAGGTTATAACGTAACCACTCGTCCTGGTTTATCACGACACCACCCGTTATATGGTTTATAACATTACCACCCATAAAATGTACAAGTACCATCATAACACATAAAATATTTCAAATATTAACATTCACTAATAAAATTTCATTTTCATTGACAAGAAGTAATTTATAGATTTTGAAATATTCAATCCATTTTCATAAACCATTTAAAAAGAGATTTTTGAATCAAAGTGTCCCATACTATGTTGAAGAATTTAATTGAATTATAATTTTAAAACATTTTTTCCATATAAATAAATACTCAAAACCATTTTTAAAACATGGAAATTTATGAAAAATATTTAGAATATTAAATCATTTAAACATTTATAGTGATATTTTATATAAAGATTTTTTTAAAAAAATAGAGACTATTGAATACAAATAATTGGGGAATAAAATTTAATCATAACATTATAATATCATGAAAATAAATGAATTCATGACAATATATAAAAAGTAAAATATATACACCATATAATAGTGAATTGGTTCATAACAACAATGAAGTCTCAATGGAAATGTAAATTGAGATGAAATCCGTTATAAAGATGGTAACTTTAAATTAAGGATAAATCAATAAAATATTTATGTGTGAAAAATAAAAATAAACCCAATATAACTGGATATTATATGTAAAACAATCATAGGTCATTCACACATATTCATAGGACGACCTATTCATGAAGTACAAGTTTAACCCAATGAATTGAAATTGGGATAAGAAGGTCCTTTGAAAATATTTGACAGCCTAACGACTGAACATTGAAATTAAGAAATTGAGTTGATGGGATAAAAATGGTATCTAATCACTTGGATATAAAATTTACATAAATATGGATATATAATAATATATCCTAACATAATACTATGTAAATTATAAGTCATAACAAAAAGAAGACTTCTAAAAATATGAGGGTGGAAGGTTCCCTTACCGATTTGGTAACATACAAAACATACACCACATTAAAGAACGATCATACAATAAAGATGTAAATACTAATAAATGAAAGTATATTACACATTGAGTAAAATAATGGGCATTACATACACCACCGAAAAAGAAATAGTGGCCAATATAGCATAAATCTCACGAGAATAAAAAGTTAGATGAAACACTTTACCACGTTGTAATCAACTGAGTCGTATGACCAAAACTTAATAACCACCAAATTAATCACATAATTCCATGAATATAATGAAAATAATTATAGTATATTTCAAATTTATGTAAAAAAACCACATGCAACAAATAAGTGACGAATAATAGAAATATCACTGAATTAAAAGTGAGATAAGAAATCTTTTTGCCTCATGCAGGACATGACATGTTTGTTCATTAATCACTGGAATAATAAACAAAAGTTAATTTAAAATTGTTTAAGAACCCTAATCAACTTTATTATTCCTATTATATCACTTATTAACATGTTATTAACATTATGTAATCATTTCAGTTAATAACGGCTGTTTTGTCGATATTTTATACTCGAGTAAAAAATGAATTAATTATAATTACATGTTGTTCATGTGGTCAAAATTTCATTACATTAATAATGATATTCATGATATATATATTATATATTTTATATATATCTAGAATATACATGTATTTATAATAGTATATAACATTTGGATGTAAGAAATGAAATGCACAGTTCATGGAGACAGTAAGTCATACGTATGCATGAACACTACTTTTATTTATATTTCATATTTAATGGAATGAAAACATATTGATAGATAGGTATATTATAATTTCAGTATGATATCATATATAATATCATTAACTCTATACTTTATACGTCCCACATATGGAATGAACGATTCATATCACTCTGAGGGGGCGGTAGTCCACACTTTCTCAAATGAAATTATCGCGTTTACCCATAATATAATACATAACGGTATGATTTAAAAGAAAAATATAGAAGCATAAAGAAAAAATAAAAATAATATATATCATAATAAAATACAGTTCCATATTTATGGACACCATGATAGGTGGCAGGAGCTAGTCGAACAATCATCATTTTGTGAGGCGTTAGTTTTCCATCCACAGAGACAATATGTTTTTCATCCATTAGATGGAGGTGTGTGTAGTTGTAGTATTAATTTTTATCATAAAAACATCCTAGTATATATTTAATATATTTTAGTTGTTATAAAATAAAGGTAAAATAACATTTTAGGGGTTCGGTAAGTAAAATAAAAGAAAATAATTTAAGGAAAACAATTACCTTTAATTTGGGTGATATCCTTTGGATTGAACCAAAAATACTTCTTGAAGTGCCTTATGCCTAAGTTATGTATTCTAGAAGGAGGAAATGTATTTAGGGAGCTTAATTGTGTTTATTTTGGATTATCTAAGAGGCTTTATATGTGTGATAAATTGGTTATAAGTATGGTCTTTTATAAGGTGGATGAGGGGCTCTTTAGGAATATGTGAAAATATTATTTTATTATAAATTTATATTATGTTTATAAAGGTCCAAAACTAATTAAATTCAAAGATAATATTACTAATGGTCGAAAAAAAATCATCCAATAAGAATTAGTCTGGTTTTGAATATTGTTTTAAATTTTATAATCTTATTTATTTAAATCATTTGTTAATAATGTAAATACAACATCATTATTGTGTAATAAATTATTAAATTTATTTTTTGTCTAAAAAATATAAAAAAACATACCATGATGTCGGAAATATTATTATATTACCAATGAATATTTATAGTAGAAATTTTAATTTATATAACCCATGTAAAAATTAATTTATTAAAATATATTTTTTTTCATTTTTGCCTTTATTTTAAGTTAATTAATCTAAGGTGTCATTATCACTCCCAAGTAACTAAATGGGCACTCAAAATAGATAGAAATATTCCCATAGTCGTAAATTCATCTAAAAAAAATGTTAGGAGAAAGTGTTATGATAATTTTGTATTATTATAATTCTATTTTTACCTTGAATTACCATATTTACCATTAACCGCGATAAATAAAAGTCCAAAGTTACTATTCACCAAAAATTATATTTCATCTTATTGAACCACAATTTACATACTAATAACAACTAGGTATTTTTGATTTTATAAATTCCATCCACATAATCCCTAAAATTTCTTTTAAATGAGAATGAAAAGTTTTTAACTACGACTTAGTGGTTTCCCTATTCATAAAAAATTTATGTTTCTTAGAAAAATACGAATAATTCAGCCTAATCTATATTTGATATTCAGAAATCAAAAATGATTTCTATTTTTCAAAATTTTAAACATATAATTTGGATTAATTAATTTATAATTAATTCCCATTATAAAAACAATTATCGCGTTTTTCAGAAACAATAACTATCAAAATATTGTTACATGTTTATGTCCAATTTAAGACCAATTTAAAAGTGAAATTAATTCCAATGACAAAAATTATAGTAAATGGTAAAAAAATAATATAAATACACTTTAAAACCAATAATAAAGATAATATAACAATCTATGTTAATGATATTAAATGGCACTTTTAAATTTAAAATACAGTATTTCTCACTATTCATGAAAAATGAATTTTATCAGAAAAATACCAAAATTTACCCAAATTAAATGTAGATGTCTCAATTATAAAGAAGAAATTTATTTAGTAAAATAGAACATATAAAATTGACCATGACCAGATTTAAAGAGCGTTCGCCATCAAAAAGAGGTAAATCAACCATTTGAGGTGAATTAAGCTTAAAACTAGATTCATTGACATTTTATGACACTAAATTGTATAGGGTAATTGTAAAAACATATAAAAACATGTATATTTATATTATAGTTAGTTTTTTCTATTCCCAAAAACACTATGACTAGTCATTAACTACAATTTAAAATAATATTATATCATTATTATTCAGTATGGCTCAGCATTGTGTAAAACATAAGATTTCAAAGAAACTTGTTCTTGTGTATCGGGTATGCCATCAAACATAGAATCTACTTTGAATAAAAAATAATAATAAATTTACAAATATAAATAAATATGAAAATTTTATATTATATTTTTAATTGGGATGTTATATCCTTCCCCCAATTTGGGAATTTTGTCCTCACAATTTTAAAATTGGTCTTGCAACTTCATTGAATGTCCCGAATCGAAAAAAGAGTCAATAAAAATATGATATTAAAATAATGAATGAGAAGTACAAAGGTCACCTGAGAAAACCCATAATAAGATTCCATGTAGGAAAACATGGATATGAAAGAGAACAAAATCCACCAATTTCTGATGGATAGTGATAGAAAACATGATTAAGAGAATGTTAACCACCAAAAAATCACAAAAATATGATGTGTTAAATGGTCTGTGATTACCCAGTAAGAAATGTAAACCAAAAATGATTTTATTTCACACTCTTTTTCACAATTTTTTGGATTTCATTTTCTACATAGGATAGGAATCATAAGTAAATATACATACCTTTAAGAATAGTATCATATTTTAATAAGTTTCTACAAAAAAATAATCTTTTCTCTAAAAAATGAGCATTAAAAAAGACATGGTCAAATCATAGTCACAAGAATCATCTTTATGTGAATCAAATAATCCACCAAAGAAGAACTATATATTTCACTTATCTTTAATCATAAACTAAAATAAGATTGGTTAGTATGAGATCAAATAATACCCAAAAAGGATAATCCATTATAAAATGAAATACTACTATTAATCTCCAAAATTCAACAATGAAATCCCAATGTTCAAGAAAGACCATTCAATACACAAGTATCCTTAAAATTTCAAAATATTTATAACTAAGATTGAAACACAAAAATTAGAAGGATTTAATCACATAGCCTTCCACAGTGAATCTTAACATTTAACTCAAAATACATAGATTACTATTAAAGTCTCATATTGAAGCATAGTTAACCAAATCACAAATTATTTATGATAGGTTAATCATTTTCAAAAATAACCCAAATAAATATATGCCCAATAATAAAATCATAAATTCTTCCATAATAAAATTTCAACCATTACACCATAAATTCAATCCCATGGTATTCTATTTTTATTAAGAATAAAATGTTCCCAAATGATAGAATGTCTTCCAAAATCACTTTAATCTCTTAATCACCAAATAACATTCTTATAAAAAGGATACAAATTTGATAAAACAGAATATCCCAAATCAACATTTTCTTGATCAATATAGTTATTTAACTAAAATGAGTAAGTCATACTAACCAAGGACTTCACGTAGTCTAGTGGTAGGTGAAAAATACCAATTACACTTTGGTTGTGGGTTCGATTCCCGGAGTTTTGTCTGACAAGAGGAGTTGTCACACGGTCTATGTGTTGTCCTATTTATAAAATTCAAAAACAACCCTAACTTATTTTAACCTCAATGGATTTCTTAATCCTCTCATTCCCATCCCAATTAAATATTATTTCAATAGCTTAATTATTTATTTCTTATATATATTTCCATTTTTTTCACTACTATATGAAAAAATAAAACTATCCCCAAAATAAAAAACATCTTTTCATTATCATGGTGTCCACTAGTTTTCATTTTCATCTTGATCACAAAGGTAGAGGATCTATGCATTGCAACAATTATTTAGAGATCCTTTAAAATCATTTTCTTCCTCCATCAAAATACACCTTTTACAACATGATTCATATGAGTGTTATTAAAAGAACGATTTTGAAAAATAATTATGTATGAAATATAATTTCAAAACATCTGATTAAAAATGATTTTTTAAAAACCCACAGACCGAATTTGAGTTTATACTATCAATTAATTGCCCTTTTAAAATACCATACATATGTCCTAAGATACTATATAGTAAAAGAAATTATAAATAGGTTGCACAGGGGTCTCCTTCTTCCACACATTTTACAAAATCATATTATGCTTCAGAATCTTATGATAAAAAAACTATTTGAAAATTAATTGATAATATTTACTTTTCTTGAAAATATGCGAGTATTGTTAAAAAATGATTTTTCTAAATACAACCCATGAACCACGATGATAATGAGGTATAGTGGATGTGATTTTTATCTCAAACAACTACTTTCACGTGAGTTATATGATATAGAATGTTTCACAATCATCGGAACATGACTTTGCAATAATTATTGCAAGCATGCCATTTGGAAGAGATATGAATGTAGTTTTAGATCCTCCACCTTCCATTTGTAACTATCTTTCCATGATCTAAAAAATTTATAAAAAATAATTTAATAGAAATAATAGATATAAGTACTAACCATGTGTCTATTCAATACTCCTAATCCCTAAAGTTGTCTAAACTGACTTTTGATAAAAAATGAAAGGACCCAGCCTTAAAACAATACGTAATCTTGAATTAAATGAATAATTCACATTGTGGATCCTTTCAGGTTTAGTTTTTTCGAGAATTATACCGCAACATGTACATGATTACTTGAATAATACATTTCGACACATCTACTTGGTTCCCATTATTTTCACTAAATAAAAACTCATGAAAAAAAATATTCATGTCTACTTCCATGTTTTAGATCACATAACATTTCTATGATCCCATCCTTTACACTATTCCACTTTATGTTTTGTGAAAAAAATTAAAAAACATGGGATGAGCATAAAAATATTAGTAAAGGGATACATAAAGAATGAAAACTGTTAGTTTCTCAAAACATCAAGTAAACCATGAATACTTTATCATAAGTAATACTTTTCACCTTTATTAAGTAATAAATACTCTTCACTAAATAAAAGATCATTTATTACCCTTTTGTAACCGAAATATTAACATAAAACCCTTAAAAACAAATAACATATAAATGTAACTTTTTAAATAAACATTCTTAAGTGGAATAACCATATAGACATATTCCTCAAATATCACTAATTGGTATAGCCATTCGGCCGACTTCCGAACCCAATGCATTAGATGTTATAACATAATCACCCATCCTGGTTTATCACTGTACAACCCATAAAATGTCAATGTAGCATCATAAATCATAAAATATATCAAATATAAAAATTTTACTAATAAAATTTCATTTGAAATCAAAAGAAGTAATATCAGGATTTTGAAAAAATCAATCCATTTTCATAAACCATTTAAAAAGAGATTTTTGAAACAAAGTGTCCCATACCACATTGAAGTTTTAAATGGAATTATAAGTTTAAAAAACGAATTTATATATAAATAAATACTCAAATCCTTTTTTAAACATGAACATTAATGATAATGATTTATAATAATAAATCAATATAATATTTCAATTCTTATTTTAGTTAAAGAGTTTTTAACATAATGAGAGACTCTTGAATACAAATAATTGAGGAATAATATTTAATAATAACTATATAATGTCATTAAAATTAAAATATTTATGATATTATATGAAAAATTATAGTATACAGACCATATAAGATTGAACTACTGCATAACAACAATTATGTCTCAATAGAAATGTAAATTGAGATGAAATCCCTTATAATGATGGTATCCTTAAATTAAGGATAAAACAATGAAATAATTATTTGTGAAAAATATAAATACACCCAATATAAGTGGATATTATGTGTAAAAAAATCATAGGTCATTCACATATATTAATAGGATGACATATTAAAAAATTACATGTTTAAAACAATGAATTGAAATTGGGTTAAGATGTTCCCTTGCAAAACTTCGACAGCCTAATGACGTCACATTAAAATTTAGAAAATGATATGTTGAGATAAAAATGGTACTTCATCACTTGTACAGAAAATTTACATCAATAAGGATATATAAAAACATATCCTTAATTAATAAGATGTAAATTGAATGACATAATAAAAAGAAGTCTTTTAAAAAGAGGAGGGTGAAAGGTTCCCTTACTGATTTGGTAACATACAAAACATACACCACATGAAAGAAGGATCATACAATGAATATTTAATTACTCATAAATGATATTTTATTAAACAAAGAGTTCAATCATGGGCAGTACATACACCTTACAAAATTAAATAGGGGCCAATATAGCATGAATCTCATGGAAATAAAAAGTGAGATGAAACCCTTTACCATGTTGTAATCAACTGATTCGTATGAAAAAAAGTTATTAACTACCAAATGAATCACAAAATACCAGGAATATAAATATAATAATTATAATACATATCAAATGGATGTACACAATACATCACATGCAATGAATAAGTGGCGAACAATGGAAAACTCATGGAATTAAAAGTGAGATAAGAAATCTCCTTACCTCTTGTCCGACTTGACCCGTTCGTTCATTAATCTACTGAATAATAAATAGATGTTAATATCTACTTGATTAAGAACTTTTTCAACTTTATTATTCCTAGTATATACATTATTACTGTTTTATAAACATTATGTAATCATTTATGTTAATAACAATTATTTTGTCAATATTTGGAAATTTAGTCAAAAATGTACTGATTATAATTACAAGTTGTACATGTTGTCAAAATTTAATTTTATCCTGAATTATATTCATGATTTAGATATCATATATATTATATATATCAATTATATAAATGTATTTATAATAGTACATAATATTTGGTGGTAAGAAATGAAATGCATCGTTCATGGAGATGGTAAGCCGTACGTACGTATGAACGCTACTTTCAATACAATTTCAATTTAATGGAATGAAAACATAATGATACATAGGTATATTATAATTCCATAATAATATCATATATAATATTGTAAACTCTATCCTTTAAACATCCCACATATGGCATGAATGAGTCATGTCACACTGGGGGGTAGTCTGTACTTTCTCAAATTAAATTATTGCGTTTACCCATAATGGAAAACATAACGGTATGATTTAAAATAAAAATACAGTAGCATAAAGAAAAAATAAACATAATATATATCATATACAATTACTGTTCAATCTTAATGGCCACCATGATAGACTGTAAGAGATAGTCGAACAATCATTATTTCTTGAGGCGTTAGTTTTTCATCCACAAAAACAGTATATTATTCGCCTATAAGATATAACTGTGTGTAAGTTTAGTATGAATATATTTAATAACAACTTCCTAGTATATTGATGATACTTTAGTTTTTATAAAATAAAGGAATATAAAGAGTTTAGGGGTTGGATGTGTAAAATAAATAAAAGAATTTTAGAGAAACAATTAACTTTAATTTCGGTTTTCTTTGGATTGAAACAAAATGACTTCTTGAAGTGCCCCTAGCCTAAGAAAATAATTCTAGGGGGAGTAGAGGGATGTTCGGAGCATAATTGGGCAGAGTTTGGATGATACAAGAGGCTATAGATGTGAATTGATTGGTTAGAAGTGTGGACATTTTATAAGGGGGAGGGGGGGCTCTTTAGGAAAATGTGAAAATGTTATTTTATTATATAATGATATTCGGTTTCCAAAGGTCCAAAACTGATAAAAGTCCAATATATGATGACTAATGTTCAAAATAAAATAATATAATAATAATTTATTGGTTTTGGATATTGTTTTAATATTTATAATCTTCTTTATTGAAATCATTTTTAAGGAGGTAAATACTACATCATTATTTTGTCATAAATAATTTAATTTATATGTTGTCTAAAAAATATAAAAAAAACCATGATGTAGGAAATTACTTTATCATTCAATTAATATTTATATTAAAAAATATAATTTATATAACCCTTTTAAAAATTACATTACTAAAATATATTTCTTTTTTTTCATTTTGGCCTTTACTTTAAGTTAATTAATCCAAAGTGCCATTATCACTCCCAAGTGTGTCAATGGGGACCAAAAATCTAACCAAATATTTCCATGGTAGTAAATTACTCAACTAATAAGGTAGGACAAGTTTTATGGTAATTTGGTATTATTATAATATTATTTTTACATTGAATTACCAAATTTATCTTTAACCACGGTAAATAAAAGTCAAAAGTTACTATTCACAAAAAAATTATTTATATCTTATCGAAAAAAAAATTACTTAATAATTACAACCATTTATTTTGGTTTTTAGAAATTAAATCCATAGATGTGGTAAAATTTCATGTCAATTAAAAATTTAGTTTTTTACGATGACTTAGTGGTTTCACTATTTATAAGAAATTTATGTTTTTCAGAAAAATACCAAAAAAATCTTCCTAAGCTATATTTTATTTTATGAAATAAAAAATAATATCTATTTTACCAAATTTAAAACCTAGAAGTTGGATTTATCAATTTAAAATTAAATCCCATTATCAAGACAAATAGTATGTTTTTAAGAAACAATATCTATCAAAAGGTTCATACTTTTTTATGTCAAATTTCAATGTGAAATTAATTCCAATGAACAAAATTGGATTAAATAGTAAAAACCTAATATAATTACACTTTAAAAATAATTAAAAAGATAATCTATCCATATAAATTAATTAGATTGATTGGCACTTTTGAATTTAAAATACATCATTTTTTACTATTCATAAAAAAAGAATTTTATCTGAAAAATTCCAATAATTTACCCAAAGTAAATTTTTATGTCACTATTCTAAATAAGAATTTTATGTGGTCAAATAGAACATGTATAAGTGAGTATAACTGTATTTAATGAGTGTTCACCACCAAAAGGCTGTAAATAAACCATTTAAGATTAATTATGTTTAAATTAGATTCATTCACATTTTAAGCCTCTATAATTTATAAGATTAAAGTAAAAACATTTAAAAAACATGTATTTTCATATTTTAGTTAGTTCGGTCCATTCCCACCAATACCAAGACAAGGCATTAACTACCATTTAAAATAATATTATATCATTATTTTTCAGTATAACTCAGCATTTAGTGCAACATATGATTTCAATGAAACTCATTGTTGTGTATCATGTACTCCATAGAACATAGCATATCCTTTAAATATAAATTAATAATTAATTTACAAATATTAATAAATATGAAAATTTTATATTCTTTATTTACATGGGATGTTACAATTCATTTTAAATAGATAATACTCATGTGGGAAAATCTTATATAGGTGTGAGTATATATATACCGAGTAGGATTCCCTAATAGATGAAGGGGGAGATATATGATACATCATATGAGTTAAATATATTAACCCATAATAAGAGTGAAATTAAGTCTAATCGAAAAGAACAATACATACATACTCAAAAAAAGAATCACAAATGGGAGAGAAATGTGATATCCATCTCACATCCCCATCCTATTAAAAGGGACATTCATCTATTTGATTATTGTCAATAACAGACTTCATATATATTTCTTGCCTTTCCATATGTGCAATAGAGTAGATTAAACAAATATTTCAAGAACATTTCACAATTGATGGGGAATAATCATTAGATAATGGACCCATACCCTTATGCGTCAGGGGGGAGTTCCACTCAGTGTAAAGAGTACCTATACCATATCAAATTTAGGTATACAACATAGAAATAAGAGGTCATGTGGAATGTCTAATATGTGGGTTCCACTCTATGGATAGAATACCCACACCCCAATGCCATTGGTGGTACCACACAGTATTATGGGACTAATATTGTAGTCAATATTTGGTGTACCAATCTAATGATCCTTCTCTATCACTTTCATCATAGTCTACTACCCAATCAAGATGAATATTCATAAAACCTAACATCATATCCAAAAAAACCATTAACATTATCATCCAATTATACAAAAAAAATTATAGAATAGGATAGTCAATAGTAAAACAATTAGAGTCCAAACAAAGGAGACACAAGAGGTAGATGTTTCACCAAATAATGTTACATAAGTGTATGGTGTCCCACATGTAATGTGGTCCCACAATGATTAATGGAAATTTCCATGGAATTACATTCAATAAATCCCATATATCCCAATGAAATATTTTATGAGAATACAATGCATGACTAATCCACATGTTTTCCTGGCCGTGGTTCTGGATAACTTTATGTACAATAGGTGTGTACTCTAGTTATATTCATGTACACTGGCCATATTCTCTAGTTGTACCCATGTCCACGTACTCTATGTGTATACATCGAGTCTCCAGCACCATATAATACTATGTGTGGAGGGCCCCACTTGATATATGATACATAATTCACCAAAAACTATACCTACTGCAACATGGGGGATTCACGTCGGGTGTTAATTAGACTACATGATGTGTAGATAATCTTTCATAGAATTCTATATTGGCTCCTTATTATCCAATTTTATTTTATTATTATTTTACCTACTTATCACCCAAAATCCTGGGAATTTGCTATATTTTAATGATTTTGGCACTCTAGTTGTTGAAATCCATTATCTGTCGATCCAGGGTGGCCCATCGCTACCTCACACACTTCCAATTGTTTCTATTTGGTGACCAATCCCAGATCTCTAAAAATCATCACTCAAATATGAAAACACAACCTCATTAACCAATAAGTCATCAGTCCATTTATCACACACAAATATAACACTTATATGGGGGTCCTCTAATGATTGATCCCACCATGTAATTGTGGAATCATGACAATGTGGTCTAATGATGATGAACATGATGAATGGTGGGGGAAAATTATTTAGAAAAATTTGAAACAATCATTGTCTATGTTTTTGTAGAAAAAATATTAAAAATGTTGATATCAAGGGTGAGAAACATAAATCAATAGGTATTAATCGAATTAATAAATTAAATATGATACACATGTTGAGTCAATAAGGTTTTCCTTATGACTTTTCCATTCCTTATTGTTTTGAAAATGACAAACACTTTATAATTAAGAAAATATTATTATTACTCAAATAAGGAAAATTTACTTCCTTAAGGAAATTTATCTTAACCTAGATTTTCTTATACTTAGTTTTTTTCCCTTAAAATTAAAAACTGGAATCACAACCAAATTGTCGGAGCCTTATAATGAAAAGTTGGAGCATTCTGTTTTTAGGATCCGAATCATGGATGTGATCTATAATATAGTTTTAATTCCGAATTCTGGATTCCAAACTCTGAAGCAGTTCTTATCTGAACTCTTAAGAAGTTCGACTCTGAACTCTTAAGAAGTTCGACTCCGAACTCTTAAGAAGTTCGACTCCGAACTCTTAAGAAGTTAGACTCTGAACTCTTAAGAAGTTAGACTCCGAACTCATAAGAAGTTCGACTCTGAACTCTTAATAAGTTCGACTCCGAACTCTAAAGAAGTTTGAATCAGAACACTTAAGAAGTTCGACTCCGAACTCTTAAGAAGTTCGACTCCGAACTCTTAATAATTTCTACTGCAAACTCTTAAGAAGTTCGACTCCGAACTCTTAAGAAGTTCGACTCTGAACTCTTAAGAAGTTCGACTCCGAACTCTTAAGAAGTGCGACTCCGAACACTTAAGAAGTTCTACTCCAAACTCTTATGAAGTTGGACTCCGAACTTTTATGCAGTTCGACTCCGAAGTCTATAGATTTAGAATCCGATCATGGATGAAACCAGACTATGATTTCTTTTAAAATAGAATCCAAACATTTCTTAACAAAGACTCCGAATTTCATTTTGGTTACACTCCAAACCTTTGACTTGCTTACACTCCGAACTATTAATTAGCCTTTACTTACATATGCTTCATTCCAAAACGATGTTGTATATTCAGTTATACAAATTTTGTTATAAAACGATGTCGTCTATTCTGTTTCTTATTAACCGTTGGTTCAGTTACACGTGTACAGGTCCCTCCAATTTTTAAGGAAAATATGACCGTTGGGAAGGAGGATGACCTTACCTATAAATAAGAGATCATTTGAAAGAGTTCGATATGGATGACAGATGAACAACTTGTTTTTGTGCATAAATGCTGTTGAAGTGATTTCTAGAGAGAGAGGCTCTTATTAACTCTCAAATCTTCATGCGACTCCGAATGTTGGTGATTACATTCGAGGGATTTCGGGGATAGGAATACAGAGGTGCCGACTGCCTTGAAGTTCGAGGGCTTCCCTGCTGAGGAAAACAGAGGTTGCCAACTACCATGAAGTTGAGGGCTTGCAGGGATATCAAGACAGAGACTCTGATCTTTGTATCGAGGGCTTACCCTGGTGTGGGTAAGACATACTTTCTTGAAAGTATAAATCAAGGGACCTTTATCCAAGGTTGTTGGATACCCTTCTCTTTGGGATAAAAGACTTATATCTTGTTACTAGTAGTTATACTACTTGTTTATATTCAGATACAATTTTTATTATAAGGAATGTATAACTTTCTTATACTTCTTTACTTGTACTCTGTTTCATTTAGATTCTATATGCTTTAAGGTAGAATCTCATATTGTAATATTTTGTTAAGTTTCAATTTCCGGAACCTACTTTTGGAATCCCTTTCCAAGCTTGCATTCGGTGTTAGAGGTGTTGTGAATTTTCTTAGTTTAACTTTGTAAAACATAGCCCTTTCCTTTGATTAAGGAAAACATAGTTATTCATAACTAACTTTAAAACTTCAAAGGAATTTTTAAAGTGTACAATTCACCCCCCCCCCTCTTGTATATTGAGCATCTACATCACTATTTCGATCCTACAACACACACACATAAAAATTCTCATATTCGATGTAGATGAATTATATTATAATGTTCTTGTACAATCATTTAATGATAATAGTGTAAATCCATATTTTATGAGTCCTAAATTGATTTATATTGTTTTTCAATAAATTTCTCTAACGAAGGAGGAAATTCAATGAGTACGTTGTGCAATGGTTTTCTTGTATCCGAAGGGTAATAATATGACACTCTTAATTCAACATTGAATAATGGTAGAAATATTCTCTCAATGATCCCTAATTATTAAAAATAAAAGTAATTATTTTCTATATAGGCATATTTATATATATTTAAATATTAGTTCATTTAAATTAAATAATTAAATTAATCAATCATTTTAATTTAAATGCACCTTCTAAAAGTCATTCTATATAAATTTTCAATTCTAACTAACATTATGTCATACCGAGGTTAAGAGTGGATTTCATTATTCAACTGTGTTCTCATATTATGATCCCAACACTCTTTTTACGATTTAACAAATTATTTCTTAAAATTTATGCGTGAATGATATTAAATATTTTAAATATTTTCTTCTAAATAAATCTGGGATCTTCAGGCCTTGAAATCTTATATCATATCAACACATAGCTCTAAAAATATTTCTATATATATTTTAAATTATTTTATTTAAAAAATAAGTTTTTACATTCTTCTCCCTTCGTGATTTTCATTACTAAAATTTAAAAACTAAAAAATGATATATACACTAAACCTACATCTAGGTATCCAATTTATAAGAGATATCCTAATTGATCCCATCCTACCCAACATATGAACCAAGGTAATAGTCCATATAGAGATTATTCTCTTCTTCTAATCATTTAGATCAATTTGGTGATCCTTGAAATTGGTTCTATCCTTAATTTCAAGATTGAACGAGTCAATATCATGTATATGGTCCTCATGTATCTCATAAATTGCATCATATGGAAGATGTCATTCACCCGCTCTTAATTGTGGGGGTATGAAAAAGCGGTGGGAATCCTCAATAACCCTATAAAAAATCTCAAACATCCTAATGAACCTCCGGGATATCCTAAACCCCAAGATTAATCTACACAACCCTCAGTGGGCTGAAACTCTCAAAAAAATGTGGTCACCCTACTAGAAATCTATGGGCCAATGATATATGATTGTATATGATTTTGGCATACTATGAGTTATCCCCATCCACTCAGAGAAAATATGTAATTGCTGCTTCCTCACCAACACCAGTTTAAGCCCAATAGGATATTCTTAACAAATATTAGTCTTATATTATTTTGACCTGCAAGGTATCCCATATAGGGACTCAAACAGTCTGTACTGATAGTGTAATGGTAACTATTATTATTTTCATTCTCTATTAGTGAAAATTTAACCTCCCAAAACCATCTGTAGTCTAATATTCAATAATTAATCATATCTTCAAGCACATAGATAGTGAGATCATTATTCCTATCAGTTTGGGGGTGAACGAATATACTCATCATTATCTAGTTCCTAAAATCCAACTAAAATCATCTACAAAACTATGTTGCATATTGTTCTTCACAATATGTCCAGTCTTCAAATAATCCAAATGAATGTGGTTGATATGATATAAGTTAAACTACCTTAAACCCTCCTCCAAACTCTAATCCCAGACAGAAATGAATTTTACCAACTTCGTCAGTCTGTAAACATCACCCATATGAAATCACAACTTCTTAGTTTCTAGGGAATACTAATCAAAATTTCCATGTATATGTCATCCAACATTCACTCTAATATTTCAAAAGTTTCTTTAAATATTACTAGTACCGAGTACCTAGCCATCGCCACCTATTATTTGAGTCATCGAGTGATGAAACATGCTACTCTACACCTCATTATAAACCATCAAAACTTATGATAGTGTTATATTTACATCTTCTTCATAGTGTAATGTTCATCAAAATGATATTTGTGAAACACAATTATCTCGTCTTCTAGAGTCATGACTGGGACCATCATACAACCCTAAAAAAGAATGATGTGATTCCCTCTTACAAAAACACTACTTGATGATTCTCTTGAGGATATCCCGTCATGAAAGAGATCACACTTGAGATTTATCTTCAATAACCTTCATGCACCTCACAACTAATTATAGATTTTTCCAATCATAAAAAATGTGTAGTTTTTCATAATCATGGCATAGTTAAAGAGATGATAATCTAAAACAATTTGTGAGATCTCTTCCACCTCTTACAAAAAATGATCCAATGTAGCCCAAGGTGTCACACTAGGTATGATAAACCCATCCATTTGAATGTCATCAAACTTCAGAAATAGCTCCTTGATCTTGTAACAGGACACCTAATATTCCATATAATACATCAAATTGGTTTGGGGGTGCTGATTAATAATAAGCATGATATACCTCCTTGTAGATTGTCTTAGAACATCCTCTTGGAATACAACTATAAAATCCACCATTATTAAAGGAATACATAATGTTTAAGATCCCAAAACACCAGATATAGACTCTCTATTTGATTGGGGGGGTGGTTTATATTCCTTCATATCCTTCAACTATCCATGGCCCTATCCACTAACTCCAAAATCCTGATGTAGGGATCCTAGTGGTGGTGGTGGAAGGACCAAATAATATCATCCAACACAACTACTCCTCCTCCAAGAGCCCCATATGATCTTTGTTTAGATTTGCATGAAAAGTACCACCCTACCCTCAACTGGAAGATCCCAGTTCATATAAAAACCTTTTTATGGTGGTCCATATGTTTTCTTCCGTACCACCTCATAACATCAGTTCAAGAAATCACATTCCATGTTTCCTCAGCCATAATATTAATAGATCCGACACTCTTAGGGATTCCTTAACCAATTGTGTTGTCCATGAACTGAAATATCATGTGTTGATGTCTTACTAGGGAGAGGTATCTTACACAGGGACCTGACTGAATAGTTCATGCTAGCGGCTGCAAATCACTCATCCCAATTATTCTTAATAACAACTACAACTACTTAGAGTCCCACTATGTGGAATCTCCATGTAACCAGTGACTCCTCCAACACTCCAACATATGTGGGAATGCATTGGGGTACCGCAATGGAATGGATGTCATTGGGAATTCCCTATCCAAACATCAACACCAAAATTTATCCATATTGAATAATATTGAGTGAGTATCATGTGATGTATGTGACCATTATATCATACTCAGAAATTATATTTCTTCCCAATTGTACTCCTACAATCTCCTAAACATTTTTTAGTGAATGCATGTGGGGAGGTTCTCTTCACAGAATAGATGATGGTGGTCATTCCATGAGAGTGTGACTCATATCCATATTTGTGAATAGGCTCCACAAGCACCAAGATGATCGGTGGAAAGTGATTTATTCTAGTAAAACTACATAAAATTAATCAGTTGGGTAATTATAAAAACATGTATCACTAACATTATCCAATCATCAACATCATGGGTATTTAACTTACCACAAATCGTTGGCGCCCACTCATGTTGGAACTCTTTGACTATTCTAAGAATGCATGCATCATAACCCTACTATGATAGTTCTATCTGACACTAAAAATTTATCAATGATAATACCTATCCACCTAGAAAAATCATCTCACGTGATGGACCCTAAACTAAGTCTTATCAATAATTGGATCATCATCACGATCTGAAATCATTAACATAGATGGCTGTCGTCATAGAGGAATCATGAAAATTTAATCATTTCATATCACAGTCATATGAGAGTATATAATTATATGTTGTGAGGACCCATTAATGAAATTCAAATAATCTATCATATATAATATATATCTCATGTTCAATGAAACCAATGACTTAGTACACTGAGTCAACACGAAGTTTGAGAGAGTCATGACATATGGATACATGAGACACCTAACCAAAATTGGGTTCTGTACCAAACAATACTCACTCAATACACATTGCCATCATTTCCCTAAATCCTATCCAAATCCATATACGGAGAGAACCCAAAAAAATTCCTATGGAAGGTACTTATATGATACATATATGTTTAGACCAGTCCAAATTGGGCATGATCTATAACTACCCCAAGCCCACCATCAGAGGCAAGGGGCTTGCAATGAGAAATAAATGTCATGACTAAAATAGGTTTAACTTTCCTAATTTACATTCATTCATTCACTTGACCATATACATAAAGAATATCTAAATAATAATTATAAATAATTTGACATCTAGAAAAATATCCATGAATGAGATATATCTATTCAATACCAAAGTGATCAACATGGTAATACGAAATGTAAATGTTAAAAATAAACACACAACTATAAATTTATTATAAACAAAAAAAATATAAAGTAAAATTATAGAGATATTGGATCTAGATCAACAATCCCCAACCATAGTACAATGTAAAATAAACTAATGTATCACTACAATCCTCTAAAATTTTAATTAACCTTTCTATGATATTCATAAGACACAAAAAGTGCATTAAAACCCCAAGCATGGGTGAGTATATACATACCTAGTAGGCACCCAAAAAGAGAGAATATGATTAATAATTGAGATTATAATATTAAAACAATCAATCCATATGAATAGAGAAATGATATCGAACAACAAAGATAAATATATATATTTTGAAAAAAAATCCAAAAAGTGAACAAAAGGGGATCTCTATCTCACAACCTAGCCATGTAAAAGAGTTTAAAATTATTTGGAAAGTGGTACATAAATGATTTCCAATATATCGCATGTATATATATAGAATTAAACATGTTGAAAAACCCCACATCGAAATCATTCCTCACAATAAAGAGGCTCCATATCCAACTATGAGATTATGCCCTAGTGCTTCAGTGGGTTCCACTTAGTGTAAAGATGTCCCATAATATAACCGATAGAGGATCCACTTATCATTAGGAGGACCCACTTTGTATAAATTATGTGTAACTACATAGTATATATAGGTATCATGCCTTAATGTGATAGGTGTTCTACTCAACAAGTAGAGGACCCACACCCTTGTCTATCCTGGGTTAAAATGCTACTAGTCCTGCTCATTCACTGCCATTCTACACTAACTAAAGATTCATCACACTTTGAATAAAATTCACACTATCTAACCATCAACCAAAAATGACACCATAATATTCTATGTAAAAAACTCAAGATAGACTACTCACAATACCAAATTCTACTCCAAATGAAATACATATGGGAGGTATAATATTTAAAAAAAATTGGGTACAAGACATATAAGGGGACCCCCATGCATGTTATCACACCCTTCTACCTAGACATTTCATTACGAGTGACATTATTACTACCCATGAATCTCAATAATGTTTGTGTGTAGACTAAAAGTAATTTTCTCAACCACCCATGGTCTTTCCAGTACTCATATTTGTGTCTTTGAATAGTTGTCGTGTACATGTACAATGGACATATACTTTTTCCATCTCCATATACTCTGTTCATGTAATCTAGTCATTTTTATTTTTTTCTACTCCTAGAGTAATTTTTATGGCACATGCACCTAGTCACATGGTATGAGGGGGCCACACATGGCCTGTGATATTTAGCTCACCTGAAACCCAAGTCACTGTATCAAGGGTCTACACACAATGTGTTTTATAGACCGCATGTTGTGTAGTTGTTTTTTTCAAAAAAAAACTCTAGATATACTCCCCATGATAATAATATACATTCTTCGCTATGATTTTCTCCTTATGCTTGCCTTAAATCTCTGTGAATTTTTATTTCTCATCGATTCTGGGGATGCAGTGGAAATAAATAAACAAATCTACATCCATTATTCCCCATCACTTTACTCACATGCCTCTCATTATTTTTATTTCTTATAGGGTACTAGATACAATGAAATCATCACCCTAATCTAAAAACACACCCCGATTCATCCCCAAATCAATGATCAATTAATCGCACATGAATCTACTACAACCCTAGGGGAACAATTTCACTCCATACCCCTCAATAATTGTTGAATCTTGACCTACTTTTCCCATGATAATGAATGTTTATAATGGTGGGGTTAAAACAAAACAAATAAGGTGGAATAATCATAAGCCAATAATTCATAGCCTATTAATTCAATTTGGTCATAACTTGCACGGGAAACATGAACCAATGGTGATTAATTGATTAAATAAAATAAATATTATTTTTAGTTCCTTAAAAAGTCATATATTTAAATTAAATAAATGAAATATGAATTATTATGAACAATTATTCAGTAAAAATAGTGAAAATACACATATAAAAAATCATAAATTAATTCAAATTATTTTTTAGTGAAGAATGAACTCACCAATGAAGGATATTTGTCCTTGCATCTATTGTGTCTTGATTTTCTTTGATCAGTGGCTCATCATCAATTGATCTTAATGATTCAATGAATGGTGGTAGATCAATCCTCTCATCGATCGCACAGTTAATTGTATATCTTTGATATTTTCCATTATAGCATATTTATATCGGATTCATGATTAGTTAATTTAAAACTAAAATATTATATTAATGAATAAATTTAATTTAAACGCACTGTCGAGTGGTCTCTATATTAAAATTACCAATTCCAACAAACATTATTCTATTCTAAGGGTTATTATAACATTACATATCATTCCAATTTATCATATTTTTGATCTCAAACTCTATTTAAGTGTTAAACTGTTATTTTTGAAAAACTATGCAAACATGATAAGAAAATATTTAATATTATTATAAAATTAATTCTCCGCACACCAAGCCTGAGAATTTAATATCTTCTCAGCACTTGGATATGAAAATATTTCATGATATATTCTATAGTATTACAAGGGATAAATTATCTCAATAGTGATTTTTGTTATCCTATGGAACACATATATGTGAATTTCATTGTGTGATGGGTGTAACCAATATCTCTCCGAAATGCATTTGGTTATTATTAATATTTTATAAGATCAGTGGTTATATAGTAGGTTATGTAATTTTTGATTGACGGTATGTGGGTTGTTATCCCAATCATGAATGGTGGTGCATGTACAGTTATCTGAATCCCAAATAAAGTTCAATGGAGGTTGAATCCTTAATAATATGTTATGAATTGTGTGTTGTCTATCCATGATATAATAGTTTGTATACATATGTGCATCATTCAAAAATATTTCTTATATAAATGTTATGATCTCATGGATCATATTATACAAATATTTATGTATTATACACTCTCAATATTCAATAAAAGACTTTTGATTATCATATTTTATATTCGGGTTATGATTTTCAATCATTAATATCATGTTATTATACATTTATTCTCATGTTATGCATATGAGATCATTTATATAAAATTATTTTACCCTTACTACACTTCTGATCTAACCCTATACATGAGTTTCATTTCCACAGTTTATGAAGAATTATGTTAAATTATGTCTGTCTAAATAGGTTTCATATCTATATATTTTTATGGGAGATGTTGAAGATGTTTTAAGTTATATGAAATAATTGGTAAATTGGATGATTATGCTGATATTTATGAACTAGTTGTTTATAAACCAATGTATTTAACCAATTTCATATTTCTATAGAACTCTAAACATAAAATAACATTGGTTATGTATGTGAAACTATATTTACATAGGATTTTGTATGTGTTATATGGGGAAAATTGAGTAACATTTATATGTATCAAATCTATAAATTTAATGATTATTTTCTTTGCACCAGATATGAGAGTGAGGGTCTCAGAATATTATAATGGGTATTAGATTAGTGTTTAGATATATCTGGAGATTAGTTTGCTTTATGATCAGTTCACTTTGGTGTTGTAGAAACCATCATGGGTTTAAATTAATAAGGATGATTGTAGTTCCAATGTTTTTGAGACAAATTTTTTTTATGTTTTATTTGATGATATTTTGAGGTGATTAATTATATTTGTGGAGAATTATTAATGATTTCAGGTATACAAAACCATTATGCTTATAATTTGATTATTTTATTTTAGGATGAATTTTCAATTTATTTTTATCAAAAAAGATTTATTGTATATATTATTTTCAAGGTTATATAGTCATTTGGTTTGCGGTAACTATGAGTTATTAAATTTTTCGAATCAAAATGAATGGAAGGAGATATATTTGAGGTTAAAACATAATATTTAAGTAGAATATATTACGATTGTTTAATGAAGATGGTTATCACATTTCGATAATCTAATTAAAATTATATTACCACATTTTATAAAAAAGACACCCATATGTTATGAGACAAACTATTGAATTTTTAATGGACGTCTAGATTGAACCCACATGCTAAGGGTTATATGGGTGCATCACTTTCCACAACCAACAAAATTTCCCTTTATGTATGAATTTCTAAAAATTATTAAAAATATCTGAGAGGATAAAGAAATGATTATTTTTGTACCATTTTTCCGTTGTATTTATATACATTAGATTGAAAGGGGATTAGTGATTATGTGATTACAGTTATTTTATAAGTTGTTTAATATTCTGGGACCCATACACAATTATGCTAAATATAATATTATAGGATAATATGATCGGAATACATTTGAATTATATTTTTGAATAAAAAATTATTTAAATATGAATTTATAGATATTAAAATTATTTTTATAAAGGGTTATCTTATACTAGATATTATTTTCTTCGAGAAATTGTTTTTTTCGAATGACACATTAATTGTGGCTTATGTCTCTTCAATATATATATAGAATGTATAATGGAATATTATGTGACTATATTCTTCAGATATTTGGTTTCAATATTATTCTGTATTTTTTTGGAATTTTAATGATAATTATTTATTGATTGATCTATGTAGAACATTGTATATTACCTATTAATTATGGATAATAATGAAAATTTTCATTATTTTTAGGGTCTAGATATTTTTGGAATTATCTTATTCTTCCCTAATAATTTTTTTAATCATTCTCTAATTGAATGATGAATATATTTTTATGATTTCTTGTATTATGATATCTAATATATGTTTTTTAAGTGCTCAATATGAAAAATTCATCATAAATACTCATCATTTGTGGAAAAGGACAAGATTACAGTGGTAATTGATAAACAAATAAAACTCTACATAACATGTATATATATTTTGTGATGTTAATATGCAAGTATTTAGTAGAATTTATCATCATTATGAAATTTATTTTGAAATAATAACATTATTAGTTTACTATTATTACTGGGAAAAAACTAGTCCTTTAACCCATGCCATATTTTGGGTTTTGTGATAGTTATCCTTCTCATCACCATGTGTATATTTCTTTATTTATGTATTGGAGAGATATTTTTCAATTAAATACTTTTATTTTAACATCCCACTAGAGTTTTCTTACATGGAAACCTATTTTTTTCCAGATGATCATTATAGTTCCCTTATTATATTTTTAAGTGTATTTTTAATTGACCCTTTTTACAATCTGTGATTCTAATAAGGTTATTTTGAAAATTCAAACCTATGGTTACTGATATTGAGTTAATATTAGGAGGAAAAAATATTATATAAGGACAATCTACTAGGTAATTATTTTAAAAGGAAAAGAAATTATTCGATATCATGTAATATACCCAACCTCAAGCTTAAACGAACAAATAAAATATTATTATTTAAATATGGATATCATAACCTAGACACTAAATTATCATGTGTTAATATGAATAACTAAATTATGAAGTAAATATAAAATTTAGTAATAAATATAATTGTATTGATATGTTTAATGAAAATAATCCAAGAATTTTTAGAAAAAATATTCTATACATCAAATATTGTTTTCGTTATTTTTATTAGTGAATATTTTAATTAATTATAAAAAATGGAATTTTAATTATTATATAAACTATTTAAAATAATTATCATGTTAATATTTATTAATTTTATTAAAAAATAGATTATTCAATGTATAGTAAAAAATTCTGAATTTTAATGAAAATTATATTTTATATTTAGAGAATTTATAATGTATAATTATATTATAATTTACCTTTAAAATATAATTTGATACTTTTAATTTAAAAAAATTAAATTTCTTTTTTTGAAATGTAAATTATACTAGAATCTCTCATTAATAAATTATATATTTAAAATTGGAATTTTTCTGATAACAAATTATCTTGTTATGCCTGTTTATTTTATTTTAAATGATAAAAATTTTGCGATTTGAATTATTAAAAAGGGGTTTAAATTTTGTAATCATTATTTCCAAATTTAGTAAATTGGCCTCATGTATTTTGGGACAATATTAATAGTAATTTAATAATTTTTTATACCAAGGTAAAGGGTAAAATTGGTTAATTAATGATACAAATAAAATGATAAGGATCTCAAAATGTCCCAATAAATTACATTAATTATTTAGGATAAGTATATTGATTCCATAGTAATCCAATAATGAGTTATATTTTATTTTTTCATTTTGGATGTGATGATGACCTTCATAATATTTTTGTTCAAGAAAAATCAATCAAGTTACACTCTGGATTTTTAAAAATATAATACATTGAAAAATAGGGTAACTTGAAGAAATTTTCAACTAAAACATTATTTTTTAATTTGAAAGGATTATTTTCATCATGATAATTTAATTTTTTTAGGGATGAAAAAATTCCATTAATTGTGTGATCAACACATATTCGGTAATTAAATGGTTAATGGAATAATCAAATAAGGGATATTAAAAATATTTAAATGGGTATAGTTTGAGATTATTAATGTGATTAAATAATTTTATAGATGAAAATTAAATATTTGGGTTATTTTAAAATAATTTTTTTGAATTATAAGTGTAATCTTGATATTATTAGTGTCAATATAGTGAATAATGTGGGATTTCATGTCCCAAATCATATATGGGTGTTTTTTTATATTTATAGTTCTATAAAATTAACCTGAAGGTGGGTATTTAGTGTTTTCCTAGACATTGGGATCACATATATCTATTATAACATGGTATCCTAGATGGTCCTAACCTATCCCATCCTTTTCTTTGAACGATGTACATTTTTTCCCAATGGGGGTCAGCGCCATAGAAAGTGAGCCCTAATGTGTCACTTCATTTCCATCATTACACCTTAAATCTATCTTATCACCTTGTACCACCACATAAACATCGCCACCATATTAATTCATTGCACTTATCGATGGAAATTCCCCTTTTCTAAGTAATGAACCCACTATTGCAATGACACCCCCTTGTGTGCCTTTTCAATTGTGTGCTCCTCCTACTGACGACCAAATATATTATTTGCATGAAAAACTTCTACTTATGAATCCCCCCTTCCCGCATTATTTTACTCTCTCTATATGATGCCACATCAACTCCTGCCTCTGCAGTAGGACCTTCTTGTTTACCCCTATTTCCAGCTACACTAGGTGATAAGTAGACGAACACCCACAATGACTACATGCGCTCTTCCCACCATATGGTTTCACAATCGTACTTCTGGGATAATGTTTTGACTACCCTATTTGTTCCCAATGAATTTTCTAATACACTCACCCCATCCCCCAATGAATCAACATTGAATGTGACACCTTCTCCCATGTACCACTACACCGTGAATTATTCAAATCCCTTATATGTCACTTTGGTTTTCTCATCCATTATTTATAGATTTGGTTGACTATTTTTTGTCATTGTCCATTCCTTGTGGAAATCGTCCTTCCCCTACAATTAATAAATAATATGCCTCATAATGTTCTCTTAAACCCACCATTTCATTCGAGGGTCAATCCGATTATTTATACACATACAATCCTTTTTAATAAATTACTACTAATTACATATGATGTGAACTTTTCCATGGTCATCATATATTTTTCAGCATTATCATCCATCATTTTAATTTATATATGACCATTCATGGAGTTTTATATTTTTCTATGTATTATCTTATTATTTCATCATGATTATATTGTACATTTTGAGGGGGAGTGCGGGGTATGTACATGCTCTTTTTTCATTGATTTCCCTTATTTAATAATGAATCCAAACTATGTATACCTAGCTTGAGGTGGAATGTTGGATTCTATGTCCCACATCATACTTTGGTGTCTTAGTATAATTTTAAATGGAAATATTTAAAGACACTATCCACTATTAATATCTATATATTATATTGGGTTCACCTCAATGAATTAAAAAACATCTAAACATATATATTATTAAAATTTTCTGATAAATAATATTTTATTAAATCATATAAAATTTCTAAAAAAACCTATTTATCCATGTGACTAGGATATGGTTTCTAATATTATCCATTAGCCAATTATTGGATTATTTCCATTTATATTATCGATCATTACCCTAAACGAGTAAATACATTTTCATCATAGAACGTCTTAAAAGGATTAAATATTGTATTAAACCAAATGATAAGAATAAATAATTGACAAAACATATATATTCTTAATTTTATGAGATTATAGAGAACCATTATCAACCTACCAATGAAAAAAATGAATTTTAATAAATTTTAATTTACTATTAACATATATTAATTTAATATTTTTATAATTTCCTAGAGTTCCCCTCCCATATCATATATAATGAAACAAATTATTCTCTATACATCACTATTGTAATCATGTTTTAATTAAAGAATACCAAACCATATAACATAATATAATCCCTAACATCATTCTCTAACACCCAGGTTTTTACAGTACCAATCCTCGATTTCTTAAGTTGTTTGGAAAAAGATGTTTTTCAAAGAATATGTATATTTTTCAACTGTATTTTTTAATTTTTTATATTCTTCTGCCACCTTCATATATTTTTAAATAATAATAATTAAAATAAAATTGTACTCTATATACTTATAAGTTAATATTAAAATTTAATAACATATTTTCATCTCTAACATCCATGAAATGTTAAAGGAATTCCTCATTTGTATGTATTGGTGACTACATCCTAGTGAACTGATAGAATTTATATTCCATAATTGTCTTTCAAGATCATTGGTAATGAGAAAATTATTTTTTGTATATGCTATTCATGAATTATTTATCATATTACTATTATAATATATCATTTACCTTCTTACCATTCCATTCACTGATAATTGATAACATCATTTGGTTTTATGTGTTGACGACCACCTCCACATTGTGTTGTGATCTATTTTCCATCAACACCTCAAAAAGATGATATATACAATTATATTTAAATTTTAATATAATATACATGATCATATTATAAAGCATTAAATAAAGTAAAAATATATATTTATTCTATAACGATAGTTAATAATGGGAAACATTAATCATGTGTATGTACAACCTACCATCACTAGGATTGTATCAGAGTTAATTTTTCATGACCAAATTTAATAGTAGTAATTAAATGTTTTATTGATTTATAAAATTGATTATATTTTAATAATTTTTATTTAATGATTATTATTATTTATGTTATTAAATATATATTTCATTGACTATAGTAAACGTACCAAAATGATTTTGGACTTATATACGAAATAATTTTGGAATATATAACATTATCATGAATAATTATAAAATTTTTATGACATGTTAGTGTGTGAAAATATTAATGATGAACTTAAAAAGGTTATTATAATAGTAAATAAAGTACCTACACATATTATTCATGAAGATAAATAATATATCTAATGATTATGGATCTGGGTAACAGATTTATATCTAACATTTATTTTATGGGAGACACATTCCATATTAAACACATGGATCTTTTATGTGTTGTATATACTACATTTGAATGTATTTTTTATGATTATCCCTAAAATAATTTTTATTTACATATCCATTTGATCATTTTTTTTGACGGGGAATATAAATCAAAGATACCAAATTGGTATCTGTTTTTTGGTACAATCCTATTGTCTATCCGGGTTGATTTTGTCTACACTTCTAATAATGACATATTAAGAACTATCCCTCAAGAGATCATAAATATTATTATCTTATGGTTACTTCCAGAGTATAAATTTTATCCCTTCATTTTACACTCTTTAGGTGATCAGTATTAAAAATGATATTTTTAATGAAAATAGAAATTTTATATATTTTCAATGGAATCTTATTTATCATTAATATCAATGTTTTTTAGAGCATTTTCATAATGGTTTTAACATTCTAAAATTAATTCATTAAAGACCATATTATGATGGTTTTATATTTAATATGGTGTATTAAAAATGTATATTCATTCCTTATCCAATCATTGTATGTTTGGATTTTATATAAAATTTGTAAGAGATGTTTGTTTTAATATGTATGATATTGGTGGAGTTTCATCCATTGGGACAATTATTTTCATTGAATCATCCTTTATCATATTTCAGTATTTTTTCTAAAAAAAGTGTTTAATTTTTTAATTATTTTAATAGTACATTTTCAAGGAAAAATGGTTATTTCCCTCAAGAAACATTTTTGTTGATCCTTGAATCATCCTTTACATGTTTTCAAGGTTATTTTAATATAAAATTTCATTGACAATGTATTATGTTATAAAAAAATAATTCAAAGTATAAATGTTATTTTCAACAAAAAATTGTTCCAAGTGATCATTCAAACAATGTTTTCACCTAATATGACATCATATGATATAAATTATGATTTTTTGAGGATATTATGCAATTATACTATTACTATACATAATTTTTATTGCTTATGAAATTGATGAAATAGTTTCTATAAATATGATTTGCTTTCCATGGGTTCAGATATAGTGAATGTTTAATGTTATGTTATATCAAATATATATTACATTCATTATGTGATGGGTGGTACTTATATCTACCACCATTGCATTTTTTTATGATTAATTTTATTTGATCTCAAATGGAACAATGGAGTTTATCCTAATCCTGAATGAGCAAACATGATAGGTTATACAAATCCATAATGTGGGTATAATGGAGTATATCTTAATCCCAATGATGTTGAATGGGTCATTATCCTATTCCTAATATGTTAGGAATATCATGGTGGAAATCCTTGAGATATGATTTTATATTCATTTTTTAAGCCTTAAATCAATGTCATATTTAAATGTTATCATTTCATTATTCTGGTTCGTTGGTGATTCATTTATTATGTAATGAACTGATTTATTCCTTGACATAATATAATGATAATTTATATAATGTGTATGGTTATAAAAATATGATATCATTGTATTATATAGTAAGAACATGTTATGTATATGTGATCGTTGATATATCTATTTTTTACTCTTACAGAGCATCTGATCTCACCATTTTATATTTCTTATTTTCCAAATGTAAAGAATAATGATGACAAAGGATTTTTTATAATGGATTTTTATGTAATGAATTTTATGGTAGATGATGGAAAATTTAAATAGAATATGATAATATATGTATTGTGAGAGATCATCTTGATCATTGTGAACATGTTTTTTATAAACACTTGCGACTATGAGTTATTTCAAAATATCCCAAAAAATAAACATAAACTTTCTTGTGTATTAAGTGATAAAATGTTTCCTTTTGATGTTCAATGTATGGGATGTGAAAGAATTGCGGTCACATTTATCATAATTGAAGAAAAAAATGTAAACATTATATTTTTAGAACTAAATCTATGAGTTCTGGTCTTAAACCATTTCAATAATGATTTTTTTATTCATACCATTGATCACTCTATTTATCTCATTAATAATATATATAAATGTTTTTTTATCAATATAAATTTGAATCCTAAAAATGGATGTAGGGAAATTATCATAATGATTGTGGGATTCCATTCCTTGATCATCATTTTAGAAATATTAAAAATTAAATGAGATTCTTTTGGGTATTAAAGAATAATCAATGAGATTTCAGATATATATTACGTGAGTTTATATATCATCCTTTTAAAGAAAATTTATTATGAATTTTTTTGAATTTATTTTTATTAAACTATTATTAAAATAAAAAATATAAAATTAAATGAAATAAGTGAAGATAAAAAAATATTTTTATAATGATGTATGATTTGATATGTGTAATATTATTGTTTTTATATCATAAATAAATTATTTAATTGAATATTATTGTATTAATAGAGAATGTGTGGTTTTATTTAAATTATTATTAAATTTAAAACTTTTATTGTTGGAATACTATATATTTTTCAAAATTGATCAAAAATATATATTTTTTCTTGATTGTTAAATATTTATTGTTACTATTAATCACTTTTTAATAGAATATAAATTACAATAAAATGAAATAAGATGATTCTGATTAAATATTTTTATTAGGGATCCATATTGTTTAATTTAATGTGTCCTGTTATAGTAATATTATAGGGAAATTATTATTGAACAAAGATTACTCTTTCAAGGAATTGTGATAACATTTTTATTAATAAATAAATATAAAATAATTTTATTTGAATATTGTAATTATATTCTAAGGGATGTGTTTACTTTATGTGTGTTTTAAATTTAAATAATTTTGGTAATAATTATAATTTTAATTGTGTTGGATATATGTGGTTTATTTTACTCATATGAGTAGTAGTAATGAACTAATAGTATGTTGTAAGGATTTGAGATGATGTGTCAGTTCTATATTAAGAAATGATTAATGGTAATATTTTATAAATTGATTCCTTGATTTATTATTTTTCATTTTTAAGAGAAATAAAATTTGATGGGTATCTATTAAGGAGAACATTATTTTCATTTTTATATCATTTTGAAAGTCTAGTATTAATTGAATTTATGTTTTTTACGAAATTAAAACATTCACGAAAACAATTATTTATTAAATTAAAAGGCATCATTGCTAGTAATTTTCAAGGGATAATTATATTATATTTAGATACATTGAAGGAGATGATAATTGGGAGGCTTGTATGAAATATTTCTTGTCATGAATATCATGGATTATAAACAGTTTTTAATTAAAATCATGTAAATATCAGTTCTATTCGTGTATTTTAGAGATAATATTGTAACATGAATTAAAATTTGGAATTAAAATACAAAATTGTTTACTAAAATAATTTCTTGGAATAATCTTTGTGGATTCATGATTTAGCTAGTCGACACCAAATAATTAAACATACATTGGTTTTTTGGAATGGTTTTAAAATATCATAAAATATATCATGGATTAACTAAATATATCAGGTATATAAATGATATATATGGATTTAAATGGGATACTAGTTATATATTTCATTAGATAAAGTCAAAACCGATAATTAATTTATATTTAGTATTAAATAGTGGAGGATCAAATATAGATTAGATAGAACTACAATTTTTTTAAGAAAATCTATAAAAAACATCGAAGAATATTTTTGGATAGCATTATTTTATATCAAAATTAATATATGTACTATTGCAGAATCATATGGAAATTTTAGTGATATTTTTTATGATCCTTGGGATTAATTAAAAAAAATATTTCTTGGATTGACCAAATTAATCCTTTCATTGTTTGTAAGAATGATCTATGATCTATCTCATTATGGTGAATTGGTCGAATATTATTTTCTCCTATTTATCTAGGAAATTTTTATGTAAATGGTGTATTTCAAGGTTTTTATACCATGTTTTGGATTAATAAATTTGAAAAACATCATTAGTAAGAAATTTATGGAAGGATTGATCATTATTGTCGTAGGTTATTCTGACATCAATTTTTTTCATTGTTATGAAAAATATGATATTTTATTTTATGTTTTATTTTTTATTTATATAGAATCACATGAGACTGATAATTGATAAATTAATTGAATGGGTTATTTGTACAAGTGGAGTATGTAATAACAATGATGTAATAAAGGACGATGAAAAATAACTTCATTTTGAATAATACCATCTATAGAAAGACTCAACCATATGTTTCTAGGTATTGAAGAAGATAAATAATGTTAATCATCAATGATATTTTATGAATCACTTTTACATTGATGATTTGATATTTTATTTAAGTAAATATAGGATTTATTCTATGTAATCAATGATGTTGTAATATGAGATAGAAATATATTCTATAAATATGGTGTAATTCAAAAATACAACTATTATTTCCTTATAAATATGGAAATACATTTTCATACAACTTTATACATCAATTCAGTCCACGCTGAAAATTTAACTAAGGATTCATAATCATCATAAGATAAGATGTAGTCATTTGAACATGTATTGATCATATAATAACAATCTCCCAAATTATAGTTCATCTTATAGTCTTTATAGAAACATTAATATACATTATTTCAAAATGGAAATAAAAATTTAAATAAAAAAATTTATTATAATCAAATATTTGACATTATAAAATATAATTTGAAAAAAAAACAATTTTGTAATAGTTGCATGTTTTCTTATAATGTATCCTAGATGGTATTCCTCCTCAATAAAATTCACCAAATGGTATTATTAAGATATTTATAATTCAATATCTAGAATATCACTCTATGATGTTGATTCCTAAAAAGGTAGGATATCATCATAATGTAATAAATGCTAAAAAAATTATTTCAATCTATTTTTTATTTTTAATTAAAATTTATTCCCCATGTTGATGTCATAAAATAATATTTTTGAAAACCTAAACATTGTAGATAAATTCCAACAATATAAATGGTTTCAAATCACATATATTAACATTTTATATATGGTAATTTAATTGTTATGTTAAAAAAATTGTTAATCAAATGATGAAATTGATTTAAATATTTTAACAAACTCAATTTATATATGATTTATACCAGACCAATTATGATTTTTCCATAATTCATCCAATCTTGGTCGCAAAATAGAACTGTTGTCTACTACTTGAGTTCATTGTTATCTATAAAAAATATAAATATAAATATCTACTAATCATTTTAACTATTTATTAAAATGTATAACTACTTTTTAATTATTAATATATTCCATCAATAATATTACTATTATTTAAAATTATTATTATTATAAATAGGTAACAGTAACGTCTAATTAATTATAATGACCTTCAAAATAAATATCACTAATTCTTATTAATTATTTTTATTTTATATATTTTTTTCTTTATATTACAAATTAATATATTTTCCTTAATATTTAAAAATTAATAATAATATTTACTAGTTATTAATAATATTTATTAATTATTACCAGCAATTAAAAAATATTAATAATTGGAAAATATTATTTCCAAATTATTATATAATATATTATATTTACTAATTATATTTTGAGTTGTTATTACATTTTTTATAATTATTGAAAATTTTAAATATTCATTCATAAATTATATATATACATTTTAAAATAATAAATTATATATTATTATAATTTAATAATAATTAAAATTTATTAAATATATTTAGTAAGTTTCACTCATATTGTTTCAATTATAATTAATATTTTTAAAATATTTTAAAAATTAATATAAAATATTTAATAATATTACTAACATTTTAATTTTATAAAAAACATTTATTATATGTAATTTTGTATTGATTGTGTTTTTATTTTATTTTCCGAGTTATTAACATAATATTACTAATTATTACTAATATTTAATAAATTTATCCAAATTATTATTATTATTTATTAAGTAATACTAATAAATTATTTCTTATTTTTTAATTTTAAATAAATATGATATTTTTTATTTATTATTAGATCATTTTTATTTTTTATCAATTTATAAAAAATGTCATAATTTTATAATATTTTAAATTTGTTAAAAAATATATTAAAATTTAATAATATAAAATCATTAATAAAAACACTAACTAGTTTTTTTTAATTATTATAAATTATTTAATAACTCTAACTGATATTGTATATTATAAAAAATATTATTTTTGTCGATTTAAAATATTTTATTCTATGTTTTTCTTTTTTTACAAGTTAGAAAAATAATTTTGAATATTATTACAAATAATTGTTATTTGTTTCAAATAATTAAATTTTTTTATTATTATAATCTAATTATTTATTATTTAGGCTTTTAATGAAATATTTATTTATTAAAAAACTAGTAGTATTTCATATATATATATATATATTATTACAAATACTTTTAATTTACTAATATTTTGATTTCATAACTAATCTTACCTAATGTTTACGATCATTTACTAATTATTCCCAATGTTGACTAATTCATAATTAATTATTTGAAAATAAACTATTATTAATATTTTATAAAATTATTAAATATTTTTTCCCAATTTTTCATTATTTTACATACTTTTTATTCATTTCAAATAAAATTTATTTTATTACAAAAAATTTACTAATTATTAAAAATATTTATTATGTAATACAAATTAATTAAAAATTATATCTATAATTATAATAAATAAATCGATGTAATTATAACTAATCTTAATGATAGGAAAACATAAAATAAAATATGAATAAAAACTAAATATCCTCGAGAAATGAAATGTATCATTAAAATAATTAATACAATCATGAAGCATATAAACGTACAATAAATGCCAATATTATATAAATATAATTCTTTTAATTGTTCAACTATTAAAAGGGTCCTATATGCAAACATATCACGGAATTAATAAGATACGACTTTTAAATGATATAATTACAAACCTATAACCTTTTCCAACTCAAAATATGCTCCTGACCAAATATACAATAATAGTATGAGTCTCAGAAAATATGCACATTATGGTAACCAATCAATATAAAAATTCAGAACAAAATTTAATTTTAATACAATATTGAATAAAATGGTAAATACAAATCAAAAAAAAATTAAACAAAATTCTGATAGAAAATATCTATTAAACTCAAAATAAATTATGTTCAACACCGAAATAGGGAAAATATCAAAAATATAATTGCTAGAAATTTGGAAAACAATCTCAAATCTTGTTGGATCAGTACCGGATAAGCCAAAAATGTCATATTCTATAGAGGACACCTATATATGGGAGAATAACCTAGTATAAGCTATAATTTCAAAATAAACCACAAAAACCATTTACATATTCTATCCAAGGGTTTGACCAAACAAATTATACTGAAAGGGAATTGTAAATCCTAAAATCCATATTATGGATAAAAGGGGAGTCTATACCTAGTGGACTCTAACATTGACAACCAAAAACTATGGTTTAGTGGAGGAGGCTGCCCAAATTTGGGTGCACTGTTCGGGGGGTGGAGGCTGTAAAATATTTAATTGTAGAAAATCTATGTGCGCTGGGGTGTGTTCAATGGGGGGATATAGTATGGGTAATGGGAGAATATGTTGGGGCATATGGCATGATAGATTTTCTAATAATTCTATTCGTGAAGGGATAATAGTGAATGATTTTCCATCAAAATAAAAATTTCAAAGAAAATTATCCACGAATTATATTTTCCACTTCCAAAAACCTTTTCTCCCATCAATAATAGAGATTGATATCAATTTCATCCCAAAATTACTTAGGGACTTAATTTTTTCAATGGATTATACATTCAATCACAAACAATGAAAATATTTCAGTTTATTTGGGATAGATGGTTGTCCATATAAAATTTATGGTTTTCTATTCATGAGGGATGATGATTTATTAATAAATGTCCTAATCATTTGATTTATTTTTGAAGGTATGAAATTTACATGACTGTATACAGTTGGTAAAATGTGTTCTTATTAATGGGATTTCTTTTTTCCTGATATTTCTTTTATATAAGGGAAATGGCCAAATATATTTTATTTTTAAGGGGTTTATGTGGTATTGTTCCAAAAAATATTGTTATTGTTGATATTCAGACAATATATATCTATTATTAAATAATTATAACTAAATAGACCATTTTTGGATGTTATTTAGTTAAATTAAAAATTAATTCATTTGGGAGTTTTATATAAAACAAGAAAGGGTGATTGATGTGTTGGTTGTGGTGTCGTGTTAGTGATAATATAGACGGGGTGGAGTTTTTTCTAGAGATGTTTTCTTGTTTTTGGGTGGTGAAATTATGCACACACACACAAATATATATATATATATATATATATGTGTGTGTGTGTGTATATATATCATTAACATGTTCTTTACATTGACTATTCAACTTACACATGGAAGGTTATAAGTTGAACTTATGGAGTGAACTTATATACCAACTTTTTTTCTCACTTATTTTAATTCATATTGGATGATTTCAATGGCTGTATTGACTGATGTTAATTAAGGTATGCAGTGATCTAAGATCAATTATAACGAGTCTTTCATGATAATTATATTTGAACCTTTGTTTTTTTATTTTTCTGTATTTAAATTCTAAATTATTATGCTTATTTGAGACATTTTTGTTTGTTTATAGAAGATAAATAATATAGTAATTATCCTTATACAAATAAGTGTTTTGATCATAAATGTAGGATTTATTATAATTCCCCATGTTTTAGTAAAATATTAAATATTTTATGATTATCATGTTCTATATATTTCTCAATACAGGACACCAAAATCGAACAAATATGGATCTTTTTTTGGTATTCATAGAACATGAAGGTATAAAATGTAATAATATAATTATGATATAGATATATATAAATAAATTAGCAAAAAAAATCACCTTAAATATCCATTAAACTTGTTCATCTATGAATCTAATAAAATATTCCATTATATAATTTAAATCATTTAAATTATAATATATATTATTCTGAATAAATTATTAACACAACTATATTGAGTAATTTATAAGAAGTGGGAAGAAAAAAAATAATATACCAAAAGTCATTTCCCAATAAAAATATTTTCCATAATATCTTACATTTTTAGTTGAAAATAAAACTTTTACCTTTCAGTATGGTGATTTTGAAAAATCAACATCATTATCGAATTTATCATGGAAATATTATCGTAAAATATATAATTTTTGATATTTTTCCAAAACAAAATATTTTTTAGAGAACAATGACATAAAATATTTTTACAATAAAAATGATTCAATATAATTATATGTTTATAAGAAATATTTTGAATAACATGAAAATATTTTCTATACAAAATAATATTTTTATGTGTCATTTTATAAGTTTTATAATATTTATTCTAGTTTAAAAGCAATTATTTAAGGTTTTTTAACTTAATAAATACATTTATTAATACAATTTTTTTATAAATTATATATTTATTATTGTAAAATTATTTTTTCTCGTTTACAAATTTTATAAAAATTAATTTAAAATTTTGAATTAGAAGGTGAAAATTTTAAAATTAGTAAATTATTAATTTTTTAAGAAAAAATGATAAGTTACTACATAATAAACTAGCTACTGCATTAATATTTAAAATATTAAAAGTAAAAATTATAAGATTAAATAACCTAAAACTTCATTAAAATATTTTCTTTCATAAATGTGTGTTTGAGGATTTTTTGAAACATATATTCTATGTTAACCATTATATCTCAATTTAGAAACATTTTTATGAATATATAATTACCATTATAATTTATTTTTGTCATTTTACAGAAAATGTCATCCATTTTCATATATAAAAGGGGTTCTCCTATCCTCACCACCCCTAAATCCCTCAAATGTATAATATTTAACAAAAACCTACCAATCACTCTCTTCAATACCCTTATAAAATTTAATGACATTATAGTCTCCCCAACATAAAATACTTCAATGTTGTATCCCCCTTTATAAAAGGGATAATCAAAGTTGTGAGGTGTAAATTTCAAAAAGATCTAATCTAATAAATATATTTCATTTTTTTAATTAATTATTCCTCAAATTTCATTGTTTCATAAAAAAATGTTAACATCATCTTCACTAGTGTTATGATATATTATAATAATTGTTGTACATAAATCTACTTCCTCACCATTTTACATTTAAGAAAAATTAAAAAATGAATAATTTCTGTGTGTCAACAACTAACTCGAAGAATAAACATGTTTTTTCCATAACCTCTTAAAAATGGATGATATGAATGGATATTTCTTAATAATATGTATTATATATATTACATTATAAAGAGTCTCATATGTAGAACCATATTTCTATTTTCTATTTTTCCTCAAAATATGAACCATGTTTTTCACTGATACATTTACAGATAGTTTGTAACGCCCCAACCCCAGTTACCCAGAGTCGGTGCATTATTACATAACATTGGCATGATCTCAAGAAGGATCAAATATCGAAAGACCGATTTGGTTTAGTAGCCTTGGAAACACTGGATATATTCATAATGTTTTACATTACATCATAAAGTGAAAAACTACTACAACAACATAGTCTCCATATTCCACACTCATATCCCCACATACTATCCCGGAAAGTCATTCATATCTTACATCTTCACATCCTGGGAAAAATAAAAAATAAAAAAAGGGGTGAGCTCAAATACCCAGTAAGGATAACAATATAGCGGAAACTTTCAAAAATAAGCATAAACATTTAAGGCAATGTATAACTAAAACAAAAGCCTTTTAAACTTGAACTTCAACATAGTATGGAAAAAGTAAAATGAAATAATGTCATTTAATTATTCACATGGATATTCTACTAATTGAATAATCACAAGCAATATTAATAACCACTTTCATAATGATGGAATACATAATGTCAGACTATCATAACCACATATCCAAGGCCTCGTGCCAAGACTACAAATAAGATTTTGCCAAGGCCTTGTTCCAAGACACAAGTTTGTCTCATGAGACCTACCAATGCATCGAGGAGCTATAGGGGGCTCCACCCGTCACATATTAAGTCCAATGCATTCCCATATGAAAAGGTTTAAACATAACATAAACATTCGTATTAAAACTAGCATACGAAATGTCAATACTTTCACCATAAACTATGAATGGTATAAAATAACACATCCACAGTAAAACATATTACAAAACCTTCAATACAATACAAAAGTTTTGTATCATAATAAATCAACTTCAATTAAGCTTAAAATCCATCAAAGGATGTTGACATTGATGAAATCAAAACTATTTGAGAGAAATATCTCTTTTCTCGAAATTTTTTAAAAGTCACACATTTATAAAAGATGTAATTTAAAAATGATTTTTGAATCAAAGTGTCTCATACCACTTTGAAACTTTTGGAAAGAAATATCATTTCAAAACATTCATGTTCGTATAAATAAATCCTTGAAATCATTTTGAAAACAGGGACATTAATTAAAAATATTTAGAAAGATAAATCTTTAAAACATTTAAAATTCTGATTTTGATAAAGAGTACTTTTCATAAATTCTTAAAATATTCATTTTGAAATCATTTAAAAGTCACATAATTATAAAATAAAACATTTACTTTGAAAATATCCTTATAATAATATAAGGGAATCTTTGAATATTTTTTAATGGCGGTAAATAGCCGCACCTGCCGTATGAGTTAAAAAAACATTCTTACCTTAAATTTGTCGAAAAGGTTTAAAGTTCCTTGTTTGGAAAATGACGGAAAGATTCCTTTCAAAAAACATAAGGGTATAAATGACATTAACCCATTGTCTAGTAAATATTAAAAATGTTTTTAAATACAATTTTAAGGAACAAGGATGTCGATGATAAAGAGATCCTAGTAGATAATTACATATAAACAACCTTGGATAATGAAGAGATTGTGAAATAAACCCTTACCTTGTACTTTTTTGTGGATGTGGTAGGTTAAACTCCTGTATAATGGTGAAATAATTGTTATTAAATTATAAAAGAATCTTTTACATTAATATGATATCATATATGATCTTTTAACATTGATTTGTTAATAATATCATAGTATTATCGTTGTTTTGGGTGTTAACTTACTCGTTTTCTTTTATATGTTTTGTTATGTAAGACATGTTTGTAATGGATAGGTTGTATAATAATCATATCTAGAATGATATCAAGTCCTTATATATTATTATTAATCATCAAATGATAATTATACTTGAATGGATACGATGGAGAATAAATCTCATCGCGTTCGTGGGGACTGTAGTCCGTACGTACGCACGAGCGACAATATCATTCACTTGATATTAAAATAATATATAAATGGTTGGAATATCATATATACAGAATCATTAAAATGTTATATTTATTATTTACATGAGTTACACATCATTATTATACCCATCCAAATAATAATATATTGAATAACAATTACACCACGACGTGGAGACGGGAAGTCGTATGTACGCACGTATGGTGACATGTTATTAAAAGGGTGGATAGAATACTAAATATGGTTGTACCATATTTATAATAACATCTCAGTATATATAATATACTGGATTTATTATTTTAGAATGGTAATAACAATGAATGAAGAAGTGGGAGAAGAAAGGAACTTGGAAAAGGGAGGTGAAATAATTACCTCTTCTTCGGGTTCATCCATTTGATTTGATCAAAAGGGCTTCTTAGGTTCTCTTTCTGATCAAACTAAGTCCTCTATGTTGTATTTAGGGATGTTTAGAGAGTATTTGGACATAGTTTTGCCGATCCAAAAGGCTTTGAAGGTGTGAAGAAATGAGAAGGAGGAGTTCCCTTTTATAAGAGGGGTGAGGGGCACCTTTGGAAAAGCTAGAAATATTAATTTATAATAAATTCATATTCGGTTTCTAATGGCTCCAATGTGTATTATTTAAATTTTAATGTGGGTATGGGTCGAAAACCCCTCAACCAATAGAATTTAGACAGGTTTGGGTACTTATATTAACCTTATCTTTAAGTACTAACTCTAAGTTAATTAGTTTCACTTTTACAATGTCTCTTGGTATTTTAAAATTATATGGTTAATAAACATACCATATATATCCATGAGACCCCAAAGTGGTCCATTAATGATAAAAATATCATTATATAAGTCTCTTGGCCGAAACATAGATTTTTTGGAATTTAATATCAATTAATAATATAATATTTGTTTTAAAAACTCTATTGTATCAATTTTGACACTATTCAATAGTTGATTTTTGTGAAACTTATTACAGAATTATAACTTCGAACAAAGTTAATTAAATAAAACCTAATAAGTCATATTATCCTAGAAATTAGTTAAATTCATTAAAAGTCTCAAATTATATTTATTTGGGTATTTATAATATCAATTATTTTATTTTTTCACTATTATAGTAATTACTACATCATTATTGTGTCATAAATAAAATAACTTATTTAATGTCTAAAAATTATAAATAAAATATCATTATGTAGGAACTCGTTTTATCTTTCAAATGAATATTTATAGTCGAAAATCCAATATATGTAACCCTATGTAACACTTGGTTTTCTAAAAGATATATGCTTGTGTAATTTTTGTATTCATTTTATCTTAATTAAAATAAAGTGTCCCTATCGCCTACAAGTGGCTACATGGGGTCTCAAAATCGACCCAAAGATACCTATGGTCGAACATGTATCAACCAATAATTCTAGGACACGTTTTAGGGTAATTTAGTATTATTTTAATATTATTTTTTAACCCTTATTTACCGGATTTACCCTTAACCATGGTAAATAAAATATTTACCGAAGTAATTATTCAAAATGTCTAAAAATAAAAGTTACCTATTTACACAATTTTAACATCCTGATTCCAAATATGGAATCCATTTTTCCAAATTCAAAACACATAAGTGGCAAAAATTAATTTAAAATTAATTCCCCTTCTTAAAACAAAAAGCGTGTTTTTAAGAGATAATAAATATCAAAAGATTGACACTTGATTATGTCCGTTTTAATAGTAAAATTATTTCAAATGACCGACATTATATTAAATGGTAAAAATATATTCTAAATATACTTTAAAACCTCTTAAAATTATAATTTATAACTATTAATTAATTTGTTTAAAAAAGTAGTTTTTTAATTAAAATTTATTAATTTTCACTATTCATCAAAATATTAAAGTTATCCGAAAAGTACCAAAATTTCATCTTAGGCTAAATTCGATATTCCGAATCCAAAAATAAAGTCCAATTTGAGAGATAGAATTTATAAAATTTCAAAAAGTAGGTATTAATATTCATAACAGCTAGTTTGGTAAGTCATGGTGCGCTTTAACTCGGTGTTGCGTGTAGTGTAAGTTATTGAATTATTTTGAAGAAAAAACAAACTATGAAATATTGGGGTTTTACATGGTTTTATTTGAAAATTGATGAATATATGCAATATATGTGATAATTATATATCATTATTTTATTTATATATAGAAAAATAATAACTAAGATCATAAAAAGGTAATTATTTAATACGAATATATAACAAAAAATTCCTATTTCAAAAATTCAACTCATGAAACTGAATTAAACATTAAATTATTGAATTATAAGATTATAAAACATTATATAACAAATATTCATGTATTTATAATCATTTTTAATGATTTTTTTTGAGAAAAGAATAAAAAGTTTATTACCACTTTTACAATATCTGTAAAAATGATCAACAACAATTCCTAAAATATTATACATAAGGATAATTATTAGAAATAGAAATATATATGAATAATATTCAGAAATAGATAATTATAATTTTTTAATTTTATGATAATGTATTTTAAATAAATCCATTGAGAATCAATAGTAATGATATGCGAATTTTATATCTCAAATTTATTTATTCGGGTTATGTAATTTTGACCCTCAATGATTCCTTATAATCTATAGTCTCCTTTAACATACAATGTTCACTATTATCTTATTAGGAAAAATGTGTTTTTAATTTAAATACCTTCAATGAATTATATTCTTGCCTATGAAATTATAATATGTTATGCATAACTCTTATCCTCAAAAATATTTTTTCTTTAAAAATAGATCATTTTTTCAAGCCCATATTTTACCTACCTATATTGTTATCAATTTTTTTTTAAATAAAAATATGCAACAATTCAAATCATCTTCATAAGTTCCTATTAATGTTCATATTGGTAACAACTTTTTTGTATATTTATATTCCTTTTCTTCAAACTATTTATCGATTTTCCAAAATGTTACTCCTTATAAGTGACCATCTAAATGCATTTATGAAGTAACCCTTTTAGTGTATTGAATTTAGTATCAATAAATCTAGTTTAAGCGGTTATTTATATGATACCATTTAAAATGTAATGAAAAATATAATCATATTATTGGATTATAATATTTAAGGATTTTAGGTTTTCTTATGGACCACATGTGTACCATTAAACACTAAATGTTATGTGGACCCTATATATCCTTCTAATACATTGTGTATTGCTTTAAATCATATATGATAATAGTGAAAAGAGTATAATTTCTCCTTCCCAAATGGGAAACATGTTGCGATTACTGATCCTCAATGGAAAATAGTTTCTAATGACCGATCCACTATAATAAATAGGTTTTGATTAATGATATTCTAAGTGAAATAGGTTGTAATTCCTAATACAGAATTGGAAATGGGTATTGATTGTTGTTCAATTACATTTCGTTTCAATGATAATTATTAGGTCACACTTCATTGATATGTGACTATAAAATCCACCATATCTCATGATTTGAAATATCATATTTTTTCTATATTTATGTCATGTTATATGTTGGATTATATAGTATTATTTTTTCACATACCATTCAATATAAAATCATTTATGGTTCTATGTTCTCAATATCATAGATTTTTTATGTTTTATCATATGCTTTTTTCCTCACCTAGGTTTAAAGGTTTATATGTTTATTTCACCCTTATTTTTAATTTAATTCCTTCAATTCAATATTATTCTACTTATTATTGTAAAAGGATGGGTGTAATTTGGAATATTCTTTGAATAAGATTTTATCTGTTTATATTAGGTCGAAATGATCATAATATATGAAAATTAATCTGGATGCATAGATAAATTCGAATGGAACTAAACATAAACATTCTCAGAATTTTTTATTGATCATTTAATTTAATTTTTTAAATATATAAATGATTTAGTATAAATAAATTTTGTCTTCAGTTTCCTTATTAGGTATCATGTGGAATGAATAATTATTTTGGGAGATTAGTTTAGATATATTTGGTATTAGGTTTAATAAATATTAGTGAAAATAAAAAATATGAGTCTAACTATAAGATGATATAAAAAAGTATGCCTAAATTAATGACTTAGTTTATTTTCTATAAATAAATATCTATCTAGATACTGTAAAATGAATGTGGATATAGAACAAATGAATGTAGGGTAAATCACATGGATTTTTATTAGTTGATAATTGACTTGATCATAAATATAAAATATGACATGTAGGACTATGAATACAGACCATGATGGAGACTCAAATGTAATAGTATTTGGTTTATATTATTCTCATAATAATTAACTATGAAGGATGGGTTTCCATGTTACATTGTTAGATTATTTTTAGGGTTACAATATATAAAGTCCTAATGTATCGAAAGTTAAACTATGATTGAAAAATGTTAATCTAATGGAATGATATGATATCATGAAAATTTAATAGGTTAAATGGTTTTAAGATTGAATTCATTTCATGTTATTAAATATGATAACCCCCTACAATGTTAAATGTATGTCACACTTGTTATTTCCTTTTGGTTTTGTAATGGATATAACTAGAAGGAAATGAAATAAAAATGGTTGTTATGAAAATATGATTAATACACTGACAAAAATATCAAATTAATTTTCATTAGAGTAAACTATATTCTATTAATTCACATCCATATCTCACATGATTTGATTCATAATTAAAATCATTTTGTACTCCAAAACACAGCAAAGATGGAGAATCATTCTATGTAGCCTCTCATATATAAATTACTACTCTCTTTTATTGGGACTCTAAACTAATACATTGTTCAAAAATGAATCAATGAAATGAACAATATATTTTCTGGTTCTCCTGTTCCTGGAACAGGAGATGCTTTTTATAGCGTTCTGTCAGTTGGAAGGTAATGTTGATGAATAGAGGACACTGACTAAGAATATAATGGGGAAGGATTATGTAGATGATACATTATGGGATTATTTCTTTAATATTCGATTCACTGTGTATTTTCATGAAACAATTATCAAAAAGATTGTGAGGAAGTTCATCAAGCTAAAATAACAATGGATTATAAAAATCGAAATTATAAATCTAAATTTACAAGACTGGTGACGTTTTAAACAATTTTTTACAGATCATAAGAGTAAGGATGAATTATATTTTCTCATCCATACAATACATCATTACGGGAACTATCTATAAGATACTTTTAGATTTATGAAGAGATTTTATGAGGTCTACATAAGTTATAGATAGATTTTGTAATCTCTCATTACTACTTGTTAATGAAATATAAGATAACAGTTTGATTGAACCGAAATTTAAATTATAAATAAGGAAAGAAGAGTAAAAATTATTCTTACATGAAATTATAAAAAATAGCATTCAATTTCCCAATGAGGGAAATGAAGATATTTTAAATATTTGGGTGCAATCCATCAATATTGTGAAAGAATATAAGATTAAAATACCAATGGGAATGAACAAGATTCCACTAATGGTATTACAAATCATCTATGTTTGAAATATAATGATAATGGGAATAATATATTAATATTTGGTAGCAGTATATCTAAAGAGATAATAGTCCATAATAACATACCATCCCAATGAATATAGGACAACTTGTGTAATAATTATCACTATGGAAGATCATGATAATGATGTGATGTGAGTTACCCCTATCCTCCATTAAATATTTGTTAATGAATTATTTTATTTTGGTTATTATTATTCTTTTATATCACACATGTTTTTTAATAATATCAATTCATCAACTCAATGATTTGTTATTGACCTATAATTGATGAAAAAAGTGAAATAAAGGTCCCATCTACGATTTTTAAATCCTCTCTAATATAAATTTATAGGATTACAATTTCTATTGATATAATACATCTCCCTTATGATGAATTTGACATAATAATTGGTTTTAATTAGCTATTCATACATGGATAACATATCAATTTTTTAGAGAAGAGGAACTCATTAAATGTATAAAACCATACTTTCCTCAATTATCCACATATATATAATCTCCCCTTAGAAAAAATATATAAAATATGTTGTTTGATACCCAATAATGATTTATTTTAATATCATATGATCACAAAAGATGTTATCATTGAATACATAACTATTATATATGAATATATTAATGTATTCTCGAATGATCTTATTGTCTTTCACCCATATTGTGAGGATCATGTCTTGATTGAACAGATACAATGATATATTCCTATCACATATAGTATATATATTATGGATTATATTGAATTGGAGAAATTAAATATATAGATAATGTAGAATATTGATACATATTTTTCCACCACAATGATTCGTCATTTAGCACCATTCCCCTTTATTACGAAGAAATATGGATCAGTGATTCCTTTAATAACATATATTGATATTAATATGATAACAATTAATAATTAGTATCTAATTTCACATGTCTATTAAATTATTGATCAACTCGTAGGATATCAGTACATCATGAAGATAGAGAATGGATTAGGATAACATCATATGAGGGTCAAAAACTATGATATTTACAAAACCAAATTTTGAATTAGGTACCAACATGATAAATTTATAGTGATTCAATAATGATTAAATAAATCTTCTTCCCTCTTCAGGAATATAATAAAACTAGTATTTATATAATAAAACTAGTATTTTCTATATTTATTTACATATTATATTCTTATATACTTAAATATTTTGTTATAGAGTGTAAAATATTTGTAGATGATGTTTAATACATTGAAAAACAAGAAAATTGATAATCACCTTAAAAACCATGAATTCAATGTAATGAAAGTATTACACTTGGGTCTGGTAATAATAAGAATGAAAATGTAAATAAATCTATCAAATAATATTTCCATAATGAATTTTTCTTGAATAAACAATATAACTATGAAATTTATCATTTCTTGGGATATCAATACCTTATCGACACATTTTGAGAAATTTCACAATGATTTAAAACTAGTACATATGTTAAAAATGATGAGAATTGGGTTCATTTGGATAATGTAAAGATAAAAATGTGTAAAGAAAATAAAAATGAGGTTGTTAACCAATCACGTACTTATGTTACCCAGTATTGGGGCAGGGTTTTCAATATACTATTATGATTCAAAAAAGGGAATGTGTTTAATCCTTATGAAGAATAATAAGGAAATTTCTTATGGATCACACCAAATAAATACACATTATTAAATTTATAAAAGAAGTTATTTTGACTTACCAACAAAGGTATTTTGGTTACTGTGTTGGGGAAAATATCTATATATAAAAAAGTATGGTATATATACTTGTCAAAATAGAGTGAGTTGAATATTAAAAAATTGATAGGAATATATATTAATTGTTAACAATATATTTGAAGAACGATTATGAATAATAAATATATTATAATAATACAATGGAAAATAATGAGGCTGATGCTCTGAGTAGAAATGATCCTGTAACCCTATCATGTGTTGGGATTGAAAAAAATTGTATTCATGGATTTTCAAATTTTCCATCTTGATGTCATTAGGGGGATATACCTCATCATTCAAAAAATAATACACTACTATCCATTTAAATAACGATTAATTAATATCAGAAATAAAATGTATTCATCGAAAAGGTAGTGAATATTATGATTTTCATCTTTGATTAGGATGTAATTTTATTGTTTGGAATCAATATATGAGTCCCATTATATTTAGAACTGGAGGATTGTAATCTGAATGATTCTTGTAGATCATCTTTCATTATTAATATATGAATTGTGATGCACTATACTAACCTTAAAAATTCATTCACTGGGATTGAATGTATATTTAAATTTTAAAATATAAAGCTTGATTCTTGGTATGCCAATAAGTTTAGGATAGATAGTAGATGTCTACAGTTGTGTTGTAACCATTACATATAATTGTATAAAAATGGTAAAACACCCCCAATTTATTCCATCATTGGAATCCCCAAAACATTCAAAATTCATAATATTATCCTGCACACAATTCTATAAATTATATATTCAACTTATTTTATTCTCATCAGAAAATATTTACTCATATATATACTTTTCATGATATAAATAAGGGAAGTGGTATAGATGTATAGAATACCACTATCAATTATATTAGATTTGGATCTAATGTTTACCATGATTTTTAAGAGAATTATTTAGAATTAATTAGAGAGAGAGAAGAGTTTCATCTAAGTTTATCATCAAAATATGGATGGTCTATCCAAAAGGATCATAAAAAAAATATAGGATATAATGATACATTATTTGATATATTTCCAAGGATGTTTGTATCGACACCTCCCACTCTTAGAATTATCATATAACAAACATTGACATTCTATATTTCCAATGGAACCATATGTGGATATTTATTAACAGATATTTAGAACTCCAATATGATATGATGAATGTGGAGAGAAGAATCTGATCGGTTCTGACCTTTTCTATGAAATGATATAGATTTTTCAAATGATTTAGATAAATATAATCATGTAAAATATTCCAAAGAAGATTAATAATGATAATAATTGATGATATATAGTGTTTTATGATTTATAAATAGAGTTCCATAAAAAAATACCATCTAAATGGGTTTTAATATTTGGGAAGATTTGGAAATTGAGGCCTAGGTACGTTAGTACCCTCTATATCTATGACCATGTTATTGTTATTTTCAATTTCTTTTAACTCCATACACACCTATTTATGTTTTATTATATGTTCTATGAGTCTATTTTGAGGACTTATGTACCTAATTCATCGCATTTAGTGAGGTTAGATATAGTTCAAGTAGTGGATTGACATTCATAAGAGGATAAACATATAGAAATATATTATCAAAGAGACAAATTTTAGAGAAAATGTTCACCCATTTAGTAAATTATATATTGAGATATCATTAGATTAAAGAGTCCACAATTTATCATGAGGATGTGATGAGAGAATATTACCCTAACGTTTTTTATTTTATCTAATAAAACATTTCGAAAAAAATTAGTCTTCTTGGGGTAGAATGTAAAATACATGGGTTTTAGTAAAATATTCATCCTTAAATAAATAATAAGTTTTACATATTTTTCCACATGCAACATGAAATATAATTAAAATTGGCATTTTAATGTTGTCTATATAATCAGTAGATATATATATTCGTAATGTAAAAAGAAAATATTCACAAATACGGTTAAAAAAGACAATAAAATAATGTTCACATTAAATATTGGCCCAACTAGAGGATCCAATAACGTAATAAAATATTTATTTCTAAAAGTTAATTTTTTTTAATAAATATATATTTTGGTATTAATAACGTATTAAAAATTGAAAAATTATTATTTCATAGGATATTTGATGATGAATATATATTATACCAAATTAAATTTTCCTATAAAACAGTTCTTCAATAAATAATATGTTTTTAATTAAAAATTGAATTAAAAATTTTCAGATGGGAATTTGAAAAAAAAATTATCCTTATTTTTATATTTATCATATTAATAATATATTAAAATGAATTTTTAATATATTTATAAAATTATTTTTATGATAGTGGAGAATTATAATAATATTATTAATATTTGGAATTTTTTGGAATTATTTTTTTATAAGAATAAATATGAAACTTCTCAAACATTTTCAACAAAAATAGTTATTTAGATTGTTTTATTACATATTTTAAAATCACAAATCATGTTTACACACCTATATTTATTATTCTAAAACTGGATTAAAATTTTTCTATAAATATATATTTTTATATATTACATTTATATTATTTATAATTAATTTTTATCAATTTTATAAATTGGAACATATGAAATGTATTTAAAATTTTGAATTAGAGGGGATTAATTATGGATCGTGTTTTATTTCATTTATTTTAATGTTAATGTATAAGTTACTTTTGTAAAAATTAGTTACCAAGGTAAAAGTCAAAATAATTACAACAATAATTGTAAATTTTATAACTTCATATAGTTTTAAAAAATTTGTGGGAATTTATAGATCAGGAAATCCTCAACATTATAACATTTATAATAAATATTTTCTCAATTTTGGAGACAAGTTCAATGAGAGGTACATCCCATTATTAAAAAGTTCTTAGTATTTACAAAAAAACTAATCCATGTTATCTTATAAGATGATATCTAATATCCTCAATTTTTTTCACAGCAAAACCCTTTATATTTGACCCAAAACCATTCCAAAAAAACTCATAAAAACCTATAAACCTTAAATAGTTTTTTCTCTTCAAAAAATAAAACCCTTTAAGGGATTAACCCTCATGTCAAAGGCATAAATCCATGGAATGAGGTCTAAATTTTAACTCACTCCATTCTCAATTATATTAATTGTGTGCCCTAATTCTCTCTAAAACAATATTACACAATTGTGAAATTATAAAATTAGTAAAAAAATTATAATGATATGTTTATATAAATATGTTACCAATATAAACCAGCCAACCCATTTCCTTTTATACAAAACAAAAACATTGAATGTGCGAGTGTTTGGCTTACACCTACATGAATAAACATGTTTGATTTTCTAATAACTCATAACAATTATTTTCTAAAATGATAGTATAAATTTTTTTGATATATATTTTATTATAAATTTCCATAAATAAATATCTTTATTATTTTATTCCCATGTTCCTGGAATGTTGAAATCACTATTAATGCTTATGTGATGACTGTCGCATGCATGAAACGATGCTATCTATTTTTTCTAACACTATTGTGGATTGTTTTGATTAATAAATTTTGATTAATATCTCTATATGTATATATATATTTTAGAGTGTGTGCGATAATTATATGTAATTAATATGCTAATTTATGGGAAAACAAAACAATTAATGATCATTATATTGTTATTTTTAAATACTGATAAATAACTAGAAACTAATTTTTCCTATTATTCTATTTCGCAATATGGAATAAAATTCTCATGTAATGTAATTATAACATTAAAATAAAATATATAAGATAAATTAATCTACCATTAAAGGGTTTTTAATAATAAATATTAGAAAAATAAAAGAAATTCTAATAGTAATATATAAATGTCAATACAAACGATCAACAACCTTTCATAAAAATCTAATATATGAAATGAATTATTATAGATGGAAATGTATATGAATAAATTAATTAAATAGTTAATTATTATGTTTATTATGTATAAATTAAGTTAAATTACATTAATACCATGATATTCTTTGAATATTGTTTTTTTCAAATTAATTTTTCCTTTCCAATATTTTTTATTTCAAATAACACTAGAAATATATTACTTTCTATCAAATGACTATGTTTTGATTACATTATACACATCACTATGATAATAATTCATTAATTTTTTTTTTCTTTAAACACATCTCCTAGGTTACTATGTGTTAAATGAAAAAATTGACTCTTCTTTATGTCTCATGTAACACACATGTCCGAGTTTTACCAAACAATAAAATATCTTTTAAATATTAATATAATATATTATAAGATATAACATAATAGTTAAATTAGTGGTATTATTATTATTCAAAAATTTATGAAATTATGTAGTTTACAAAAATATAATATAAATTTATAGTTTATCAGTTAATTATAAATGAATATGAATTTATTTTTTGAATTTAAATAAAAATATTAATATTTTTATCTATTTTATCTTAATATGTTAAAATTAATAAAATTAGTGAGTAATAATAATTTATTATACAAATTTTATATTAAATCAACTATTTTTGTTACTAATCTAATATATTTTATTGACATAACAACAGAATAACTTAATATTATGGTAAAACCCTGTAAATTTTATAAAGGTAGTTTTAACGCCATTTAATGCAGAACCCTTTGTAATTTGAATTTTCTGCACCTTTTATAGATTTAATCTGTCAAAATTAAAAATTTATTTTGAATATAAAACTATAAATTTGTTTTCAGATTTATTAATCTTATTTTTCTTCAAGGTTTCAATTTTTAATGAATATTTAAAAATACTGTATTACAATTCCAAACATCGTTTTTATCTAAAATTTTTATAAGGTCAATTCATTGATAAATTTTATTACATGTTTATTTGGATAATATTTTTATATATTAATACATTTTAGGTAATATTAACAAATTTCAAATTAAAATTTGATATAAAAACATAGAAATTTTTTTATCATTTGTTATTTTAAAACCCCACAATGTCATCCCATTAGTGTGATTAATATTAAATTAATTTCGACTACAACTATGATTTGAACAAGAAATATAGATTCTACATTTGTAATAATAATAAATTATAATTTCAAAAAATTTCAACACAGTTTTTGGAAAAAAAATCATTAGTTTATGTAATTAAAATTAATTACATCAGTAAAGGTAAAATTATGTTGAACTAAAGAATAAACGATAAATTTATGTCCCAAATTGACTTATAACTAGTACAAAACAATTTTTTTGTCATCTATAAGTCCATTAATAGTAAAACATTGATTTTTTTTGGGTCTTATGATTTTTTTGTTATATAAATTGGTATACGAAATTTATTTTCAAAAATACCTAGTGAATGTGTCCCCTTCTCTATAAAAGGACAAATACTATCCCTTTTCATCACACCTCTCAAACAAAATTGGATATGAATGTATCATCTTAAAAAATGAAAAAATTTATCAATTCCACCTTGAATCTCCCTCTATAAATAAATTCATTGAAGGATGCCTTTTTCACAAACCAAAAGGAGTTACCCGATTATGGGGTTACACCGTCTCTCATACTCCATTCTTTTATTTTTCATATCCACACACTTCACAATATTTGTTAAATTATTGTATAAAAACACCTACATCCTCAATATAATAGGATTCTTATATTCGATGTCTTCAGCCTACGCTTACACACTCCTCCATCTAATAGGGAAATAACATATTGTTTACATATATGTCGTACTTATGACTCACAAAAGGATGATTGTCCAATTTTCCATACCACCTATCATGGTAGAAACATGGATGTAAAAATTGTTTTTATATATTATATGTCAAGTTTTTCATGTCTTTACATTTCTACGATCCTTAACAGTAAGTGTATTTTTACATTCCATTTTATGTTAATATGATAATTTCAATTTAGAAATGTAGACTACCGCCCCCTCAAAGCGTTTTGATTCCGTCACTAACTACATTGAATGTTTTAAGGATAGATTTAATGACCATATACGATATAAATAATTATAATTATAATTATATTATATTATATACATATATACACATATGTAATTTTCATTATTACATTCAATATTACATCAAAAATAGAAACAACTTTCACACGTTCGTACACCTTACCATCACTATGAATAGTGTATTCCATTTCATACATCTATATTATATTGTTTATTATAATAGAAATATATTATATATAAATGATATGTTTATCATTTTTTACATTCTGAAGTTATGTAATATGTATAAGGATAAATGGTATAAAAAATTATGACACTTGTGAAGAACAAAGTGAATGTTATCTATTTTTGAAACATTAACAATGGATTACTAACAAATGGTTAATGTAATTTCAAAATAAAACCATATATTGTATTATATATATTTATTTGGTTATATAAAATATTTATAATAAATGTAGATTTATTTTTCATGTGGTTTCAATGTGTTTGATGGGATTCATGACACAAGGTAATGGGATTTCATCTCACTTTCTATTTCTGTGAGATAAATGCTATGTTTTCTACTCTTTCCAATTGTGTGGTGGGTGTACTATAAATTATTTTATTTTATGAAAATTATTATTAAATTTATTTGTATTTACATATAAATTTTAAAATATTTCAATCATGGGGTATATGTTCTCTTAAGTGATAAAATTAATGAAATAGTTGTGTCTCAATTTTCCTTCTTTTAATCCTCAAGTTTTATTATACACCTAAATTTTTCATTGAGGTGGTTGTACATCTATTTTACATGTTATATCAAGATGTTTATTATTTTAATTATATTTTATGTTTCATTTAATTTCATTTTCATTCATATACAGTGTGATCCCAAAATACCAAGTTAAAATAGTTCATTAGTAAAATCTCATCGCTATTCAAGGTTGCTTATGTTTATAATTATTTTGATCGAATATTATTTTAAATCTCTCATTAAAAATACTGAATTTACATCCCTTAATTATTAATGAATTATTTACATTTTTTCACCATTTATTCAACTATTTGGAACATAATATTGTAAAGAAAATGCTTTTAAAAATCCCACAGTTACCCTCTCTTCAGTTATAAATATGTGTTCCTTCATAAAAAAAATTTATAATAAGTTTATCAATGAATATTGTACATTCTCATTTACTATTTAAAATATATTTTTACCCTTTCTCCTTTTACCAATCACGTAATAGTAATATTCCTGTCTATTTCTAAACGTGGCATTTTTCTAACCATTTTACCATGAAAAATGAATATTCTTATTACATCATTTGACATGTAACCATTGAATATTATTTCTTATTTTTAAGAGAATATTTTATAATAAATTTTTTTATAAGTGATTTTCATTGAAAATTATTTTAACAAAATCATCATTAATTTATATTTTTTCAATGAAACATTTTTCAAAAGTTCTTCAAGCCTAATATATATGTTTTCAAAAAAAAATCAACTGAAATGGTTTTCAAAAAATATTAAAAAATCAATTATATGTTTTCAATGTTTTAAAAAAAATGTTTTTCGTATTTAATTGAAGATGATTTTATAAATTTTAATGTAAAAATGTTTTGAAAATGATTTCATTCCTTCTTTATATGTTTTCATAATATTTTTTAAAAATAAATTTATAATTGTATATATATTAAAAATTCTTTTCCAAATAAGAAATGTTATTTTTGTCAAGAAACGTATTTTAAATATATTTCAATATTTTTTTCCTTATTAGAGTTTATATGTTGATGTTACTCATTCCCATCATGTGAATGTTTTAAAATTTATATTAATATTAATTCTATGAATGGGTTATTCTTAATGTCATGGTATTTGTGAAACTCGTTTCACATTCATGGGTTATATGATTATAAAATACATTTCTCATTTCTAGGATATTCTTGGGATGAAACAATTATTAAATATGTATTTTTTCCACAGGTTATTATATGTTTACATTTTTATGATATCCCTTTCATTTCATGTCTTATGATATGACCGTTTATGATTCATTAGAACATATTTATAAGATTAATTTATTGAATGTTTGGGACTTATATCTCTCTCCAATGTATTGGGTAAAAATTTATATCTCATTATATAGACTAATATGGATTCTAGGAATGAACCATGACAACATTGATGGCCATGGGAGTTAACAATGACTACTAAGTTACTATTAGAAGTTAACTAATTCAATTAACATGGCCATGGGAGTGAAGCATAACTAACAAGTTGGTATGGGGAGAGAACCCAAACTACCAAGATGGTATTGGAAGTGATTCCTTAACAACTATTCAAATCATAATAAATGATTATGTTTCTACCAGAATTCTAGGATTTATTTATATGTTGCATTTTTATGACTTATGTTAATAATTTTATTATTATACAATTATTATTAATTACCAATCATTTTTATGATCTCTATAATGTAGGTTATTATATTCAAATTGTTTTCTCAACATCCATACCCTTTTTAGGTTATGATGACACATTTCTATTATTAACCCTCACTGATCATATATGGTCAATTCTTCTTATGTTTCATTTCCCCTTATTATGAAGAAAACATTTATATATAACGAAAAATAGTGAACATATTTATTAGAGATTTTGATGAACATTCCCCATGATAGTATATTTTTTACAATATTACAACTATAATAAAACTATTATGATCCTCCTCCATATATTATTATAATGTACTAAATAATTTTTTTATATTATGTAATATCTATGTGTTTCCATCATGGGTCTCTATAGTTGGAATCAATGAAACGGTTTAGTAAATTTTTAGAAACTAGGATGAGAAAAATTTATTGATACCCCTCGGTATATTCCTAAGGATATGTCATGGGATATCTCTAAAGTCAATTACAAGGCTGAGTTAATTTTTTAAAAAATGTCTGAGAATTTGGGTAAATGATATAGGGAGAGGTTTTCAAGAAAAAAACTTTTTTAAAATACTATAAGTGGATATGGATTTTTCATAGATGTGAATAATGGTAACGACTCACACAGGATGTTTGGGCCTAACTCGGGGTAATCTACTACATGACAATTATCCTTTAATAAAACCTAGATTCAATCTCTCAGGGGATATGCCTGATAGAATTCACAAACAATTCACAAACCATCATGAATTATATAAATATAAAATAAATATGAATATACAATGATGACACTAGGGTGTTACAGATTAAAAAAGGTGTCTGGATTTAGAAATCCTTTAATTAATCCTTTTTATATATATATGGTTTTTGGTGTGATAAGTAATCCTCACGCCAATCATCTGGTTTTAGTAAAATTATGGAAATAGAAGGGACTAGATTAATTTTTAATGTAAGGTTTGATTTTTATATGGTAATTCAAGTTGGATGATTCCTATAGTGAAATATTTCATGATCATGAGTAATAATTTTTTATATAACATTATTGATAACGTGAACCTTAATTAACTCTTGGACACACCATGGAAGAAAATGAAGAATATTATTGGGAGTTAGGGAAATGGAGACCATGGAGTAAATAGGATTCAATTTCACTTTTGTTAATAACATTGAAAGAATCACTTAAGGGAATTTCTTAGAGGAATATGATTTCATTTTGATTGTGGAAAATAAGGACACAAAGCAATTTATTGTACAAAAATATAATGTGTTTGGATAAAAATATGATGCCAATATTGGCTTTTATAAGGCATCATTGAAGGTTATGTTTTTTAATTTGTGAAATAAATGTTAATTATGCATCTCAATGTACCAAGAGTAAATATTCTAAATAGGATCAGTAAGGTGGTGTGATTAATTCTCACAATATTGATGGTGAAGAGACTACTAGGGAAATGTGAAAGAAAAATGATATTTTATAATAGGACGAGGTTTCCTTACTAATTGAATAATTATGAAATATAAGAATAAAGGATTTTTTGTATTTGGATTCAATATATATGTTATATGAATTGTGAAATGTATAAATATATTTCATTTTCTGTTTTTCTCTCTTGATTTAAACAAAATCATTTAATGTTTACGATGGAATAAAAAACTGATAAAATGGCAAGGTTATGTCCATGGAAAACAAAATATTAAAGGAAATAAAAACCTTAATATATTACTTATGTTATGTTAATTCTGGTTTGATAATGATATTTGGGTTATGAATAAGTAAATTTTATGGTTTTTATTACCTTATTACTACATATGTACTTATTGGAAAGTTGTTTATTCTATCATGGATGAATTTTACAACTTATTAGATTTAAGGCATATATCCAGTATTCAATTGAATAATAAAACATGCATGTTTTACAGAAGTATTTATGGTAGGTCATGTTTTTATGATGTTCCATGAGAATTTACCGTGATGATATTCACATGTTTGGAATGTGACAACCATGAACTACTTTATGATATTTGGGGGGATCAATTTTAAGCTGATTTTATAACTCTCTATTTAATTATATTGGATTTTAATATTTCATTTGGGTAGTCGGTTTACCATTACTATAATGATAATGTCAACCATAAAAAATGTTTTAAGAACTTATTTTTTTTGAGATCTTTGATTAAAAAGCCATTTTATGGTTAACATTATATCATGGATGTCCATCATATTTGGGAAACGATGTTTGTGTGGTTTAGGAAAATGAAATCTTGTGTTTCCAATGACATCCAATAATATCTGTAAAGGATGTGGGTCTTGAACCCATTACCAAAAGACGATAAGGGTTTCATGCATACCGATGACCTACGTGATGTCATTGTTATGTATAATTATTTTTTTGGAATAATTATTAATGATGAAACAGTACTGTTAAATTATATTTGTGTAGATTAATGTTTTAATGATATTTACTTTAAAAAATAATTAGAGAAAAATGGTTATATGTTTCATTTATATATGGAAAATTATATTTGCTAAAATTTTATTTTAGAACTTCAAGCATCCATGTTAATTTCTTGACATTCATTTGTTGAAGTAAAGGATGAAATAGAAATTGATTAAATAATAACAAAATAATTCAATTATATTTATTTATATATTTCAAGTAAGTATATTTCTGTATATTCATTTCCAATAAAATTAATAATAAATATTTTGATAGTGATCTAAAGAAAATGTGTTTTCTTTATACCATAATTTCGTTGAAGTAGTGTTTTTTAAATCAACACAAATTAATTACAATGAGTCCCTTATCTTTTCATTGATAATACAATTGTTTATGATTGATGACCTCAATAACTCCCTATAAGTATTCCACTTATCCTTCAGGTCTAATATTCACTCTGAACCTATGTTCTCCAATATGGAAACCCATTTATTTGTAACATTGTGTATTTGTTATAGTTCTAATATTCCCTTTATATGTGACATTTTAGTATCCATTTTTAATATTTCAATTTCAATGAATGATACATTAATGTATTAAACCATTGATAACCTAGAAGAATTTAGATGGATAAATTTATTTTTACATGGGTAGAATATTACAACATGATATTTTCTGAGTTATTATTTTTAGGATTAATTTAACATTTGGGATATTTTCCATTTCACATAACACTAAAAATATTTTATTTTATATTAAATAACTATGTTTGGATTATGTTACATGAAATACAAGGTTAATAATGCACCAGAAAAAACATAAATTTTAGCGGTCAATACATAGAAAACAATGCTTATATTTCATTACACAAATAATTCCCCAACAACAAGGGTAACATGAATGACCGAGTTTTTCTAAATAGTAATACATTATTAAAATATTATTCTTTATTATAATTAGATATAAATTATTAGATAAATTATCAATTAAGAAAAATATTAACGTATTTATTAAAATATAATTTTTACAAAAATATAATATTATTTCATAGAGTATCAATTAAATAGAAATGAATATGATAAACCGATTGAATATAAATTAAAATATTAATATTTTTAATGTCAAAAATAATATTTTTCCCTAATAAATTAAATTAATTAATATTAGTTAGTAATATTAATTTAATATATAGGTTATATGATAAATAAAAATTTTTGTACACATCCAATATATTGGATAGACATACAATTAAAATATTCTTAAATTTATGCATAAAAACCGGTATTTTTTATTTGGGTATTTTTAACACCTTTTAATAGTGAACCCATTATAATTACATTTTTTGAATATTTATAGATTTTATATGTAAAAATATACTTTATCTTTCTAAAAATAAATATAAAAATTAATTTAGAATATTTTTTTCGCATTTTTCTTAACGGTTTCATTTTTTAATAAATAGTTAAAAATAATAGATTTGAATAAAATAACAAATTTTCATCTATTTTTTTTATAAAGATATAATATATTTTAAATTTTGATAAATTTTCAATTATATAATATTTTTTTCTATTAATCTAGTATAGGTATTTGGAACCAATTACACATTGAAATTTGATAAAAATATTGAGCGAACTTTTGGACACTTTTTTCATTAAAAACCTGCAGTGTCATCCAGTCAGACTGATAAATTTTAAAGTCATTTCACCATACCTATTATTTGAAAATGGGAAAATGGATTCCTTATTTGGAATTAAAAAAATTTATAATGTCAAAAAAAATCAACATATTTTTTTCCAAAATGAGTACATATAGTAATTAAAATTAATTTTATCAGTCAAGGTAAAATTATTCTTAACTAAGGAAAAAACTGTGAATTTATGACACAAAATTCTTAAAATCATGGCCTAAATTATTGTTTGGAAATAGTATGTCCTTGAAACATCTATTATTTAGTTTGGTTTTTTGGTATGGATTTTTTAGGTAAAAACATTGGTACACCTAACCTGTTTTCTAAAATACCATGTGATTTCTTTCCCTTCCCTATAAAACACCACCACATATCCCACTTTTTTCTGCCTATTATGCAACATATGTTTGAACAAGATCTTCCAAATACAATTTCAAATATTCACAAAATCCTCTTTCAAGACAACCATTTGTCTGAAATTTTTATAAGGATTCATTTTGAGACAAACCAAAATGAGTTACCTGATTAAGAAGTAATGCCATCTCTCATGCACCATTCTTTTTTTCCATCTCAATAAACTCTACTCTAATTATTCCATTACTTTATAAAAAATTATTATAAACATACTAGGACATTTTCATAATATTGATTCAACATCCTATTATACAATCATACATCTAATGGTTAAAAAACATATTGATTATGTATACTGAAAATATACGATATATATTAAATTATGATTATAAAATAATTATATTATATACATATATTCATATATGTAATTTTCATTATTTCTTTGAAAATGATAATAAAATCGAAACAATGTTCATGCATACCAATGGCTTACCTTCTCCATGAACTATGTATTCCATTTCATATTTCTATATTTTATAAAAAATTATAATAAAAATATTTTATAAATAAAATATATATTTATCATTTATTATATTATTTAATATTGATATAATCATATGTTCCAATGATATAAAAAATTAACCACATGAATAGAAGAATGTGAATATTATCATAAATGAAGCCTTAACATATAATGGTTTAATAGTTGGAAACATAAGGTTGTAATAAAACAATATATGGTATTATATATAATAATATGGATATTTAAATAATTTATAATATATTTATATTTTTTAATTTGGTGTTGTTAATTAAATTTATTATAGTATAGACATAAGGTTATGGGATTTCATCTCACCTTTTTTTCATTGACATACATGCTATGTTCACCACTCTTTCATTTTTTATGCTTTTTGTACATACCATGATTGTATTATATGTAGATTATAATTAATTTTTTTATTATTCACATATAAATTTTATTATATTTATTTCAGGGGATGTATTTGTCTAATGCATACAAATCAATGAAATAGTTTTGTCTCAATTTTCCTTCTATGAGACTCATTTTTTTGTATTGAAACTAAATTACCCTTAAAGATGAATATACATCCTTTTTACATGTTATATAATTATGTTAAAAACATTTATTTTGTTTTATAAATAATTTAATTTCATTTTCATATATAAAGAGTATGATCCCATTTTACCAGGTAATAAGACAGAGAAAATCTCATTTCACTTAATGATTGTTTATGGTTATTCTTACATTGATGAAATCTTATGACCCATATCTTAATAAAATTCATTAATTTTCATATCATGTTATTAATATTGATTTATTCACATATTGGTACAATTTTTTCCACTCTATGGAATATAAGATAATTAATAAAGGGTTTTTGCGAATGCCTAGCATTACCCTATGTTCAATTTGAAACCTATATTCCTTAAGAAAAATGTTTAATTAAAAGGGTTATGAAGATTTTTATATCATAATAATTTATTATTTAGATGAAATTTTTACACTTTTTCTATTACAAATATCTTCAATGGAATATATTTTTTCTCTTTTTGAAAAATGAATGTTTCTAACATTTTTATCATGTTACAAGAATTTTATTTTCACCTCTTCTAGAATGTAAAAATTTACCTGATTTCATTTAGTTGATGATTTTATTTAATATTTAAAACTTTAATTTTTAGATGAATTTTTATAAAATTAAATTTAAGAGAAAATTTTTTAAAAAAAGTTTTCCTATTTAATTTATATGTTTACAAGTAATTTTATTTTCAAAATGTTTTTATTCCTTATTTATAAGTTTTCAATTTATTTTTATTGATATGGTTTTGAAAAAAATTTCAAGGTCTATTATTTTTGTTCAGGTAAAAATGTTTTAAAAAAATCATTCCTTAATTATATTTTTTCAAATACTATTCATGGATATTTGTTTCTATAATTGTTTGAATCATATTTTCAACATTTTCAAGGAATGTGTTCTCAAAAAATGGTTTCAATTCTTCATTATAACTATTTAATTTGTTTTTTATGCGAATTATTATGAAATGGTTTTATATATAAAAAATAACATCTAAAATCTGATAATATGATTCACTTAAGAATATATTATAATTCATATTTTATAATTATTTTCCATTTAAGATGACATCTATTGATATAACTCATGAATTTATAGGAAATGATATAAATGATCCTTTCATATTCTTTATATGAAGGAGTTATTTTTAATTTCATGGTATTTAGGATTCCAATTTCTCTTCTATAGGATATATGTTTATGGAATATGTTTTTAATTCATGGGTAATTTTTTAAATGAAATTATTATGAAACCTATATATTTTTCCCCAGGTTAGGATATGATAACATTTTTTATATACACATTTAAAATCATGAATTTTAATATTATTATTTATGATTTTGAGGAACATGTATATATAATTTAATTAAGATATTTTAGGACCTATATTTACCTAAAATCTATTGGTTAATTATTTATCTCTAATAATATATATTATTATGGTCAAGTGAATAATATTTGAATACTAAGATGACCGTTGGAGTGATCTATGACTTCCAAGATGGTAATAGCACTGAACTCATGGTACTAAGATGGTCATGGTAGTGAACTGTGACTACAGTGGTAGTATAGGGAGTGAACCCATGCTACCAATATAGTCTTTTAAGTGATTCCTTGGAAACTATAGAAATCATATTATATTCTCATGTTTTTTCCATAATTGCATTCCCTTTTCAAAAAATATTGTTTCATGAATTTTTCAATTCATTATTTTATTATCCATGAATTATGAATTTATAGTCATTAATTTGATCTTACATGTTCTGGGTATTGTAATAAAATTTTATTCCCAAGATCCATACCCATTTTCAATGTTATGTTTTCAAATTTCATTATTTACCCTTAATATGAATCTGAGTTTACCCCTTCAAATGTTTTCTTTTCCATGAGATTTGATGAAATGTTTGAGGTAGAAGTACTAAAGTCGGAGATCTTTATGGCTTATGTGGATGGTATTTCTACATGATTGAATAATATTTTTCCATGTTTCCATATAGGAAGAAATATTATGGTAATCAAACATGTATTTATTGAAATTTAATGATTATACATCTAAAATTGTGTTTATACATTTATATTATTCTTGTGTCACTATAAGAACTCCGTTCGGAATCCAGAGTAATGGTTAAGAAAAAGACACCTCAAATTCCATTCATTATGTTTTCCTTTTTTACATTTAATATTTATCTAAATATAATGATTTCTGTTTAGATATGATGTCCATTTTTTTCTCTCTTGGGAAAATAAATTCTTAATCCAAATTCCCTTCCATGAATTAATTTTTTTTTCTATAATATTATTATATGTTTTGAATAATTACAACCCTATTATGTTTTTTTTCTTTTACATGGATATATATTTAGAGACCATCATTTCAATACCACATATACCCTCATATATTATTTTGAAATCCAAATACATATAAAATCATATGATATTGTTACATTAATTATATAGAGAATCTTTGTTAGTCACTCTTATGATATGGATTTTCTTTTTATTTTTTAACTCAAAATAAATATATTCATTATGGTATAAAATTTAAAAAATAAAACCCTAAATGATTATAGGAACATTATTTTATATTTTAATGATGTTGGGATCAACTAAACTTGTTTATGTGGTTATTTATGTGATTCATTTAGAAATTTAATATGAAACCCATTCATATTCTTGGGTTTTAATAATGTGATGATTTTATTTTATTTTATGGCACACATGTGTGTGGTAAATCATTATTTGATGGGTTGGATCTATATAGCCTTAAAATTCATTGGGTAACACATTAAATAAAACTAGATAATGGTGAAATGAGTAGTGTCACTTCATCCAGAGTAGTAAATGCATTTTCATACTAGATCGTCTATGGGAAAATGTTCTTTATACATGATCTAATCTCATGAAAAAAATTCTGATTCTTAATCTCAAAATTGATTTTGATTTTGATTCATGATCTACAATGGGATACATGTGGTTATTCCTATTCCATAATGTTTTGTTTCTGTGATTATGTATGTTTATCATGACATTGATACAATAAATCATATTCTCCCTAAATAATTATTTATGGATTATTTTTTTGAGGTCCATACACTATGTTATTAGATTGATGATATGAAACAATATGTTATTTTATCATACCATATCAATAATTTATTTTTGTTCTATTAATTTTTAATTAGATATTACACCCCTATATATTAAATTTCACTTGCTTATATACTATTCATGAGTAACATGGAGAAATGTATAATTCCCCAATACTAGTTGTCTTATCTCACCTATATCTATTATTTACATTAATTATGGAATAAGAATGAATTTGAGATTGGAGATGTTTTGAAAAAAGTACTAATATGATAAAAAATATATTATAATTTTCACAACCATTATATGAAATGATTCTTATTTATCTAATATCCAAAGAAACTAATCATATCAGTTATTTGGATGTTGAATTTATAATAAAGTGTAATATTATATTTATAAAACATATATAGAAAAATAATTTTTTTGATTTGGTTTCCTCAATTGTTATTATAGTGAGGTTTTAGTTATTTTCATTCATTAGATTAGTTACCTTTTGTATTAGGTTTATTAACAACAGAGATAACACTAGAGATGATTATATATTTAGGATGATATCATGAAATATTAGTAAATTGATGGATTTTTTATTTCATATCTATAAATCCATATATTTATAATTCCACAAAGATGTGGATATGACACATATGCAGTAGTGGGTAATCACACCAAAAAACTATTAGTTAATCATTTAATCGACCATCATTATGAAGTCTGATGTATGTGCCTAAGACTACACACCGAGCTAAAATCTCATTTATTCATGAAATTAAATGAATCATTTGATAATTATAAAATTCCAGGGGCATATATTTTAACAAGTTATAATTTGGTAAAGGATTTTTTCACTAGTTTTTCATTCATTAAGTTAAAATTATACTTCATTGATTTTTTCATTCTATGATTAGGGATGATATATCTTTTGATTACCTTAGGATTAATTTCTACTTATTTTATTTGGATTTAATATGAATATTCATAATTGTTTCATTTGATTAATGATATATTCAAAGAAAGATACTATGTATTGATCCCCATTCATTGAGAAATTGTTTTACGTTATGCACCCAAAATCTATTATGATGTGTTTATACATAGTATTTGAAATATCAAATCATAAATTTATTTATTATCATGTTATTTATTTATTTTTTAAATATACTACTACATGTCGCTTATGATTTAAATGTTTATAACTTTTATTGAAAACATTTATTTAAAAATAAATTTTTAAATCAATTATTTGATATCTGAAGAATGCATTGGACATGAAAGAAATGGGTTAGGGATGAGTATATTTTGGTCCCTCAATTCATTGGTAGTCTCATGGGATGAATTAAGTTTGAGAAAACCTCTTATATTTTGTTTCCATGATGTTTTAATTTGTCAATATGATAGATCTTAATAGTAGTTTTTTATGAAATATATTAAAGTAAATTAGATGGGTTTATTCCCACAAACATAAATATTCAATAGGATATATAACTTCAATAACTATATATAAGAAAATTCATAATTATTTACACATATTACATTATTTATTTCATTATTATTGTAATTCAATATTACTAATGAGTTTTTTTGAATATCATTGGTTGTGTTCCATAATAATAGGTTTATTTAAATTGAATTATTTGATGATATCTTATTAATTAAATATTATTCCTCATGTTATTGATTAATTTTCATGTGATTAAGTAATTTACCATTCAGTGATGATTATCCATTCTAATGTAATTATAGCACCTATAGTACTTAGTTTTTACTAAGAATTTGATCTCTCCCATTTTTTATTTCATTTTACCTCAATATTCGATGAATCTTCTTAGTAATAATATGCAGTTTTAATATAGAAGATTAACGGTGTTCTCAATGTACTCTATTTGATGTGTTTTATAATTTCTATTATAATATATGGTTAAAATTTGTACCTAGTTGCCAAAAATACTAAAATGTTCAGTCAAATGGGATATGATTCCTTGTATCTTATGTAAATGTAATGAAATAGGGTATCGACTCATGGATACTTGAATTCAGTTCATTATAGTTTGTATCATAACATATTTAGATGTATAAATGGGAATAAAATTTAGTATAACATTGATTTGGTAATATAACCAAATGAATATCATTGAGGATAACTCTACGTATATGATATAATCTTATAATTGTTTTCATGAAAATTTATATCATATGTTAAACCTAATGATTCATATATTTATTGTTTGAAATTATTTTGAAATCTTATAAATTATTATTCATCACTATGTGAATCATTTATATGATATGGGGTTCTCACACTAAGTTTCTTCTTTTAGTGAATGGATAATACTACAAGGAACAATGTAATGACTAATGGATAACATGTGATAACTTGTTTTCTATTTGATAGGATTTAATTCCCAATGAAATGAATAATGGATATTTTGGTAAATATGATATAGGAAAGAAATTATTCTTTAATATCCACCTTTTTTATTATAAAATTAAGTGGAAATATATCTAAGTACAACCTAGAGTGAGATTTTACTAATTATATGCAATAAAAAATTTTATCTTCTCAAATAATTTTTAAATAACATTATATCCTATTACCATCTTATTTTTAATATCAATGACTTTTGTCAGGAATATTTGGTCAAGGGTTATTTGGTTATTATTTATCTAATGTCCATGTCCACTATCAATCTCTATTAGAAATTGATAGCTATATTTCTCTTTATTGTCCATTTTTTGGGTTCCTACTAATGTTATTCTCTTAAAAAGACAAAATTTATTGTGAATTTCTCATTTCCCTTTCATTATTATTAATCAAATGTTTATTAACCTTATTTAGTATGTGGGTTTCCCACAATGACATTTTAATGTATCAAAACTTGATTTTCAATGTGATATTTCAAATTCGGTGTATGAAATTTATTATTTTGGGGATTATGTTACACCCCATGATTTTATGGTATGTACCTTCTTAAATAAATTACATGTTATTAATATCTTATGATATATTGGGAACTGAGCATAAAAAAATTATTAAATATTATTATTAATTATTATATTGAAAACATACCCATAAGAATTGTGATAATTAATAATATTATCTATATTTTGAAAATATATTTTACAAATGGTTATAAAATCGATTATTTTAATAAAAAATAATTATAAATGAAACAAAAATGAAATTGAATATAAAGGATGTGTTTTTATTAATAAAAAAATGTTTATGTTCACTACGTAATAATGTTTAATAAATTTACATAATAAGTATTATTGAAATCTATTAATGAAATTTATATTATATAAAATCAATGAAATCTTTTTAAATTAATAAATTTTGTTCTATATGTTTAATATATGAAATCGCACCAAGTTTATGTAAAAGAGCTATATTTTTCTAAATTTCAATTTTTCTCCATTTGTGTTCGTCATTATTTTAAAAATAATTTTATTTTTATAAATTTCATATTAAAGAAAAATATATATTTTTGATGTAATAAAAAAAATTTGGGTTAAATTGTTTTAATTTTTGGAGATGTTAGAATTTTTTATGAATAATAAAAAATAAATAATTATAATTGAAATGTGGTTTCTATCAAATTTATTTAAATTTTTAAAGTATATTTTAATTTTTTAAATAAAATTAAAAATTCAATTTTTTAATCAATAATTATAATTTAGGTAATTATATTCTATTTTACATTTTTACTGGAAACGAAATCATTTTGATCGTCTGTATTTTTCAATTTTAAAGCCTATTTTCTTTTTGTGTATATGAGATATATTTTAAATATAATTTTTAAAATTATGTTAATTATTTTTTTCAAATGACTTCTATATTTATAATTATAAGGTATATATTATTTTTTATTCTTTTTATTATCATTTTTTGAAATATAAAATATTCAATGGTGATATAATTATTTTTTATTGTATAATTAAAATAAGGAAATTGGTTAAATATAAAATATAATGGACTAAAATAGATAGAAATTAAAAAAATAAATGGGTTTTTGAGGACTCAATTGACCATAAAAATCCATTATAACATTAATAATCATCCCAATTTATGGAAATTAATTCCACATAAATGTGGTTTTCTTTAAACATAGAATAATAATAATTTAATTACATCAACCCACCTCTCCTGGTGTATAAATACAACCCCTCAACAATCAATTTTGAATCTGATGCCTTGAATCTAAAAAATATAAATTCCATATCATCTATTCCTTAAAATCCCAATATTTATATGATTCATTTCTCACCAAATTTCTAATTTCATTGTTTTAAAGTGTTTTTCCATGGAGATAATATTCAACAGAAAATTTTGCAAAACCACCTCACTTATTTTCATTTTTCTTATACTTTCACCTCATATGATTTATCTATTAAAGAATAATATTTAAAAAATAATTTAGACAATTTTTATTATATTTATCAATTGGAGTATAATATATCTACATATTTTATTAGTTCTTCTAATTCAAATAATAGAAAATATAGTACAATTTTTGTCATTTAATCACCTTTATGAATAACGATTTCATTTGTTTTCCATTACCACCATCATAGATAGTCTTAAATGTATAATTATGATAAAATAATATTTATATATATATATAATTACCTAGTTCGGGTTTTTTACCTAATTTATACTAATGATATTAAATGAAATAAAAGTAAATCATAGTGTTCAGAAAAAATGACAAAATAAACTAACAATTTTTCATTTTTATATTGTCAAATGATTCATCCTAAAAAATAAAAAAAATTATATCTGGGACTATTAATATATCTATAATATTATTAAAATTATTTTCATTTCACTACAGGTGTTCTAATACCATTTTAGTTTGTCAACCATAATTATACACAAATAAACCAATCAAGAATCTGTGAAACAAACGTAAATGAAATCATTAAAATAAAGAAATATTATTAATGAATAAGAGAATATATGCTATAAATTTATCAAAAATGGTAATAAAAATAATATTATTATTCTAGAATGAGCTAACAACATTCTATAAATTATTGAAAAATTAGTTCAATAACACACCACTAAAGGGAAACATGATGTAATGGTTTCTCATCTTGATTTTTACTTCTATGAGATATATGACATATCCATAATATAATACTTCTGTATAGTTTATGTACCCTAATTAATATATAAAATCCTTAATCTCATTGTATTAATTGTATGAAACATCTAATTTTGTAATTAGTAATTTCCTGGGGAATACACTTTGACTAATTACAATGTGATATACGATTTCTAAAGAAAATTTCCTTTCAAAGGGTTAAACTTATACATCATTGATTTTTTCATGATATGATTATGGATGAAATTAATTTTGATTAACATATGTTTTATTTCAACTTTTCATATGTGGATCTATAGTGAATGAACATAATCAATTGATTTTCTTAATGAAATAATATATAAAAGTGATTTTTTTTCAAACTCCATTCATTAAGGTATATTTTGATGTAATTCACCCATATTCATTAATGATATGTATATAGAGACCCTTTGTTATATTATATCATGAAATTATTAATTCTAATTTTTTTTAATTATTTGTAAATTATATTCATTCATGGGGTTATGATTTAGATTTTTAAAAGTGATATGGTGTAAATTGATTTTAAAATTGCCTTATTAATCAATTATTAATTATATATGGAATAAGTTTTATATTAATGACATGTTTTGGGGAGTAGTAAATGAAATACCCTTGATGTGTTAGTTATCTCTTGGGAAAAATCCCATTTTCAAAAAAAACACCGCCTTTTAAAACTAGTATTAAATAAACTGATGGACAGATCATGGCAATAGTTTCATGTAAAATGAATTGATTGAAATCATGCATGTTTATAACAACCATCATAAACATCTAAGAAGTTTGATCATGAAATAATCTTTTTATATAATTTATATTGTTAGTTTAGACATCTGACCATTTTTCTTCAATCAATACTGTTATTTCATGGGAATAATTGATTATTTAGAATATCAATTATCCTGTTCCAAGCAAGAGTGATTATTTATATAGAATTATTTGATTTTATTTTATTCCCACCATAATATTAAAAAACTATAGATTAATTTTCATTTTTTCATTCATTTAATTATATATTATATTTATCCATTATTTATTTAAAAAATCATTTATTGTATTTAACCTTTTTCGATCATTTGGTATCACCCCGTTCAAATGATTTATTTTTCCCAAGGATGCCAATAATCTCTTTATGAGTAATATGAATAGTTAGGCATTAAGATTATCATTGTTATCAAAGGATACAATATGTTGTGTCTTATATCTCAAAATTACAATGTAAGGTTCAAATATGAGTTATGTTTATCAAACTACTAAACAATTTGGTCCTTCAAAATGTGAATTTGTGTATCTGATGCCAGTGTAATAAAGTAATATACTGGATTTCGGATACTCGAGGATGATTTGTACCATGATTTCTTTTATAACATATTTTTTTATGAATAAATCATTAATGTTATTTTATTTATTATTTTATAGGAAATTGGAAAATGATTATATGTTACACAAAAACTCATTTAACTATAAAAACTTCTTTGCTCAATATTTTATGTTTGTAATTAAAATGTTTATTAATTTTAGGAATTGAACATTATAAATGTAGAAATAATTTTGGTTTTACCATTGAAAATTTAACAATATAATTCTTTTTTGAATATTTTCTTAAAATTGATTTTTCTTATGAATAATAAAATATACTCTTATTAATAATACGTTGTATTTTAGGGAAATATAAGTCTATAAGAATGAATTTGAAACATATAAATAACTTTTATAGATAAATATATTCATTTAATGTGTAATATTATAATCATAGATGTATTTCTTCCAATTTAAAAACCTATATTTAATGTTTTAGAAAATATATAATAATTATTTCAAGTAACTATTTTAAATAAATTATATATTTATTATTCAAAACATAATGGTTATGAAATAATGATATTTAAAAAATTAAAAAATGTATATTCCATATGAAAAAATTATATAATCATTTCCATTTTAATTTTTAACCCTAAAGGATATGTTACTTTAAAAGAACATTTACCATTTTAAAAGATAAAATAAAAAAAAACCGAATAGTGGATAACCTCAAATTACATTGAAACATTTTTGGGGATTCCAGTTTGTGGAATTGTTAATACATATCACTACTATCATATATTTTTGTCAATTTTTCATTCAAATTTCTTTAGAGTGACTTCCTCTTATTAATAGTTTTCAAAATTTATAAAAGCATCATCCATTTTAACTTATAATAAGGGAACTTCTATCCTCACATCCCCTCAAACAACAACCCTTATGATAAGCCCAATATATAACCTACCCTATTATAAACACAAATATCCACATTAATGTTGTCATAGTCTTTTCAAAATATATTCCCTCAATAGATTAAACCCCTTAACAAGGGTGAAAATTACAATGCTGATGTATAAATTTCATACCTCCCCATTTACTATTATATTTATTTATGTGAAATTATCTTCACTCAAATTCTAATAAAACATCTTAAAATTAGAACACCAGTATCACTATTATATTGATATTTTATTATAATTATGATAAAATAAATAACATCATTCCCCATATACGTTTATGAAAAATGATAAACTTAATCGTTTTTGTGTGTGTGTGTGTGTGAAATACCACATCCCAAAAAAACTTTATTTTTCCTTCACATAATTTCAGGGATTCTATGAAATTTTAATTAAGAACATAAGTATTATATTTATTAAATGTGAATGATTTATAAAAAATGAACCATACTTCCCCTTTCTCCTGACCATTGAATGATGAAATTATCATCTATTGATATGTTATGACCACTTCTTCAAGGTAACAATGCATTTGGTTTCTTTTTATACCACATTAATTATTATTTATAGTTAATAATTAATGAATAAATATTATATATATGAATAATATATATGATTAATACGATTAATTAGAATTAAAATATATTTGTGTTCCGATAATGATATCCTTAAATAATAACAAATAGCACAAATATAGTTCGTTAACAAATTCACTATCATAAAACATGAAAACCCAATTATGTAAGGGAATTTGAATAGTATAACAATTTATGTAACCTAAATTTCACCATCTATAATTTTTTTAATGAAACAATTTTTTTAAAAAGAAGAAATTGTGACAATGTTAATAAAAATAATTAGAAAGAATAATCACCTATTAATACAAATCTAATACATAGACATAATTAATAAATATGAAAAAATATATATGGTTCTTAAATAATTAACTATGAAGTTTATTTATATGATATGGTATTTGTAATAACTCTCATGGGAATCAATGTGAAGGTAATGTACTATGGTAACACAAATCTGTTTCTTTGAGTTATACAGTTCGAGATTTAGTGTCCCCCTATATTCAATTATCACTTTTTGAATATGATATATACCATCACAACCTATGAAAAAATATTTCATAATCAAAATCACATTCTAGAAATTATATTATTTTCCATAAAATTCTAAAATGTTTTGAATAATTCATATCATCTAAATATTATATTTATAATAAATGGATTATTTTCAAGACCATATTTTCACATACATTCAATGTTCCCATTTTATATTATTAATTCCAAATAATTATATTTAAATGTTTTCAATATACACACCAATTTAATATGTTTAATTTTACGCAATTTTATTATTTGTCTTTTAATTTCATCTTTATCTAAAAATGGTGCAACGCCCTATGATTTTAAAGGAATTACATTATGTATGATAGTGAATATGAAATAGAATAATGTGATTAATTGAGAATATAAAACGTTGATACATTAAAATATATTTCATTTAAAAAATTCAGTTTCTTTGACATCTTCAGTAACATACAACACCATGTTTTAACGAACTGTAATATTATATTAATATTATTATTTTTAAAATACCCACATATTAGAGTCATTAAACATGGCAGTATGACTAGTAATAACAACATTTTAAAAATAATATGGATAATGGTTTTATATTATAAAAATATATTGAGAAGTAATTACATAAATTTGTTCAAATATTATTATGGTTTAGAAAAACAATATTCATAAAATAAATGAATTTTTATTATTTTTTAGAACAAATGATATTTTATTAAATATTTTAGAAATTAAATTTTAAAAAAATTAAATTCATTTATTGATTAAAATTTCAATATAAAATTTTGTTGAAATTTTGGGAATGTTTAATAATGATTAATTATTAAATGAATTGTTAAAGATGCAGGTTTTTATTGAAAAAAACATTTTCTATTGATGAATTTGTTATGATTAGTTCTATTAATCATATTATTAGAGAAATATTATCAATTATATATTTATAAATTCAATTAATTTTTTTTATTCAATTTCATATTTAATTATGATATTAAAACGTTCTAGGCTTAATGATTCTTTTCATTGGACACCGAATTTTCAATCACAACAATCAGTTTTACAATAAATTAAATTTATAATAGATATGAATTTAATTTTAAAATATATATTGAATATAGGGAATTATTATAATATAAAACATCCAACATCTTCATCATAATTTATGATTGAAATGAATTTTAAACATTAAAATAAATTATTGTGATTAATGTAAAAAGGGTTTTCTGAGGGTAAACAAAACCTATTAAGGATAAAAATCCCTAGAAAAATTGTTCAATTATTATTTGAGGTTAATTGTTTGACCGAATAATTATTATAATTATATAAGATGACATTTTTTAGACTTCTGGCATTTGAAAACATTTTTGTAATTCACTTTAAAAAAAAAATCATGTGAGTCCTCACCCCCACATATAAAAGGCCACCCTCTCTCTTTTTCACACTAAAAAAACAATTGATTCATCATATACCTATCCAGAACACATAATTAATTTGTTAAATTCATTCAAAAATAATTAATTTAATTTTTAAATCGAATATTGGAGGTCATTTTGTATAATATTAATGTGGTGTTTTAAAAAAGCTGTAAGGTTTTTTTCTATCCCCTTTGTTTATTTTCATATGTCGTGTCCATAAAATAATAATAATACTCTATGATATAATAAAATAATTACCATACATATACTGTGCTTTTATTATTTTAATTTAATTACCTTCAATATTCTCTTACATAGAAAAATGAAAATCCAAATAGTTGATCGTGTGTATAGTGGGATAGTGCCTCACTAACCAATGTAGTTTGTTTTCCATATCCATATATAAAGGGTAGTTATATTCATTAATTAAACATATATAACTAATATTTTTGAAATTATTATACTTTTTTAACCTTTATATCATATATACAATCTAAAAATAAATTCCTGGGGGATATAATATCACTGATTCTTGCATAAGACAGGCTACGGCCTCAAAAAGCGATGTGATTCATTTATATATTAGTCATTACATAGGTGGTGGTATGGATACATTTATTGAAAATAAGTGATATGTATGAAATAAAAATATATATTTCAATATAATACCCAATATATTCACTTACCAACCTTTACATAGTACAAAAATAACTACACTCAGGAGAACGTGTGGACTACTGCCACGAAATAACGATGTAAAATATTTTTTATTTTATTTTTCCTAGGATAGTAATTAGGGTATATTTGAATAATATAAATCATATATATGAAATAATAAATATTTTTTTATGGTGTATTAATATTTAATTATATTTCTTTCTATCCATTTAGATAATGGAATTTCAGTTTATGTGGTTGTACGACTTACCATCTCCATGAACGGTGTTTTACATTTATCATTTTAACATATTTTGATTACTATCAATATATATAATTAATTTATATTAAATTAATATTATTTTTCAAATTATGGTGATGACATTAACATGATAAATTTAAAAGGATTGAAAATACTAAATCAAAATACTCATGGAATACAATGTATTTGTTACACCAAATGTGGTTTTATAAAAGTATTGTTAATAAAGATGTAATAAAAGGTCATATGTAAATCATATTTGGTATGATACTTATATGAATGGATCTATAAAATATATATATGAAAATTATATTTATGATACCTGATATTCAAATGTGTATGATGATGTTGATATGTAATGTAATGGAATATCGACTCTCTATTTTATCATGGATTGATATCCCATATTCGAAACTTACTTGTTTTGTGTCATTTATATTTTACTTATTTTGCATGACATATACTGAATATATTTTTTTAAATGATATTAATTTTTTATTTTACTTTATTCCTCAATGGGTATTTTGATTCAACTCTTATTAATGTTGTAATGGGTTTCCATCAAAACATCCTTCCTAGAAACACTTATTCTTTTCAGCGCCAATTTTCATTAAAAGGGTTCATATACTACCCATTTAAAAATTATATCATGAATCCATCATTCATAATTGTTTCTTAATATACATTTCATTTACTTATTTAATTATTTTAGGAAAAATAGTATCCAAAATAATAAGGGTATATGTTTCAATATTATGTTAATCGGGGTTGTTTCGGTTGTAATTTACATTATAGGAAACTGTGTTAACATTTCTTAATAAAAGACTTCAATTTTATTATGAACCAATTAGTCATGAAACTTTGATGTAATTATTGCATTTTACTCTCTTTAGTATATAATTTAATTGAGAATAATATTTGAATAAAAGTTTAGTTTTTTTCTCTGTTTCTTCCAAAATCCTTTTTCATCCATATAAATGTTTTCAAAAACTGATGTAATTAATTTTTCTATAATTATAATAAATATTATTAAAGAAAATATAAATCATGTTGATTTTTTAGAAAAAAAATTATGTAATATTATTTGTTTTCTTAAATCAATTTAAATTTTATACATTTTATAACAATTTAAACTGAATATTTATTTTACTTATTTTGAGTATATGGATTTACCCCTCATCATGATCCGTAAATAAATTTAATATTCCATTATATTTTCACAATTAAGAGTTTTAATGAATCATTGTTATTTAATAACGTGAAAATTTGGATATTTTTAAGATTTAATTTCAATTTCAAAAGGATATTATTCACATCAAATATTCAACATAAACATTAAAATTCATTTTCATTAATGAAATCAAATTTCAATGTTTGGAAATAATAATAATGTATATATATTTCTATATTTCCTATATACCTTTCTCATACTCCCAAAAATTTAGGGTTTAATACAAGACTTATTTTAATTTCTCATAATCATTCATTATTAAGTTTTATTTGATTATGTTATGATACAATATTATAATAGGCATTTTCTCCACCATTAATTCTTCTATGATTCCTTATTATTTATTTCCATTATGATTCTCATATATATCATGAAATAATATGATTAGTGAGACCAAATATGACTATAATGCATTGGGAAATGTTTTAGTCTCATGAGAAATCATCTATGGTATTAGAAAGTAAAAATAATTTGTCATTAGACTCTATCCACAATGTGATATTCTCTAGATAGTTTTCCTTAAGTCATGTTTATTCCATGTTTTGTGATGTTGAGAATTTCCTATGATTACATAACCATTTGATACAATGTTATTTTTGTATTTATTTTATAGGATTAATCATGATCCTTCTATTTTATGATATCATATTATACATTTGAATAACTTGTTAAGTTTATTAATCTTGTTTGTTCCTTTTCATGGAATTTTAGCACATCCATCTATATTTTGTAGTCCACATGTTCTAATATGATATTTTAGGAGATAAAATTTAATTAGGATCCCACTAAATGAAAAAATGATGATTCCATGTTTTAGTTTCCATTAATATATTATGATTCTAGGCATTAAATATCACTAATCCCCAACATCATTGGGTTGTACTAAATGGATTTTTATGTAAAGAACCATATTATAAAACAAATAAAATTTATGGGTTACTATATTTGGTATCAGTGGAAATCTATAGATATCCTGTTGAAACTACGGTAATATAAAATTAGTAAGAACCCTTGGGATAAATCTAGGGGCAATTCTATATATTGAAAAAATTATGTAATCCAAGTGATATATAGAGCCATTGGTTTCCAAGTAATTACATATATAAATGGATACTTAAAATGGATATGGTTCTTCAAAATACATACCATAGTGTAATAACTCTAAAATAAGAATTTTATATTGGAATCTTATACATGAATATGGTCTTTACTATTCATGTCATTTGACACTCAAGAGTGATATGAATGAGAAATTTAAACACAATTTTATAATAATTCTTAGGGACATGGAAAAAATTATGTTAGAAGGATGAATATGAATAATTAAAATAGATAGCCTTGATTTGGGCCTTATGAAAATAATTCTTAATATACATTATTTATATGATACTCCTCATAAGTTTATATGATTCCATTTTTTATTAGTTAATGTCTTCTCATATTTTTTTTTCTTTTTTGTCAATAGAGGGTAAAATGAAAAATACTTCCATAAAATTTTGTTTATGTGAAATATAATTATTTCCCCAATGTAATTCATAAATTAATGGGAATGAGTATTAAAAAAATTGACATGAAAAATGAGTTATCTGATATTACAATTTAGAACTCGAACATGGATGCATTTTTAAACCTACCCAAGAAGAGAAAAATGATGCGCAATTGATTTATAAGTGTGAAATGTTAAATAAAAAATTATGTTAATATTGTATCATTCCAAAAAATGTGGGAATAAGAACCATGAAAGAATTATTAAGGGAACTAGAATGTGTTTTATGTGTTCAAAAGGAGAACATAAATCCATTAATTTGAAAATAAAAATTAATATTATAGTAAATATATGTATTGAAATATGATTAAAATATAACAGAAACCATATTTCAATGATCCAAAAGTGGGGAAAATGGTAATTAACTGATTTAGTTTCATAATTCATTGATTATTTTTTATTTGAATATGTTATGATAATCATTAATGCTTGATTATTTAATTGTTTTGGTATTTAAAATCAAGAGTCATGTCGTTGTAACATTTTTATCATTGGTATTCAAATTGTAAGAGCCATGAATATTATAATGGTTACTCTTAAATAGTAATCATTATGTAATTTTAAGATTATGTTTTATAGAAAATATTACCAATAAATGATATTTAATGGTAAGGTGATATTTTATGGTGAAACACATGATTAAGGGAACTATAATATTTGTTATGTTAATAATGTTTATGTAATTATTTTAATATATGATTATTTTATTTTATTTGGAATAATAGATTATTTAAATAACAAACTTCTGGAAAAAGAATTTTAATTTTTTTGTTCATTGTTATTTTAGGAAATGTTTTAATTGATATAATATATGCATATCTATTCAGTAAAACCTAGAGGATTTATTGGGAAAATGTTATTTTGTTTTTTGATAAGTAAGTTGAATTGTTTTTAAGGATATACACTAATGGATTGGATTACGATGACCATTATGAGTTACAATAAATGTATTACAGGTCAATTTATTTAATTGTAAAATTATTCATCCCATTATGGTTTTAGTAATGACAAGAGGAATAGATTGTTATTTTTTCATAGAATCGTGTTATGAATTGAAGATAATTTGGGATCTCTATGAATGAAAACATCATTATCATTACTCATCATTTATAGAAAGATGAGATTTTTTAAGGAAATTTATAAATAGATGAGATTTTATTTATAAAATATCTATATTTTATTATATTGATAAACAAAATTGTAATTTAATTCTATAACTATAAGAAAAGGTTATTCAAATAATAATGTTATCCAATTACATTCACATGTGAGGAAAAAATATTCATTTAACACATAACATTTTTATTATTTTGAATTCTTTTTCATAATATTTATGACTTAATTTTATATTATCATTTATCTTTACCCCTATGTAAAATTATTTATTCATTTCATCCATATTAATAGCTTCACTTGTCACCAATATACTGCGTTTTTGAAAACTAGTACTTTTTATTCCTAAAGACCATGGTACTTATTTTTCTATTACATAAAGAGGATGTATTATTCAACATTTTTTATGATGTGTGGTCATAAAAAATTTATTTTAAAATGTCAAATCCTTGATTTCAAAAATTGATGTTATATCACAATCATTCAATTTATTTATGGAAATTAGAATTAAATCCCTATTATTTTAAAAGAATATCACTATGATCTATTTTTTATATGAAACTAAACACAGAACATAGATTGAAATTTAACAACACAAGAATATTTTTTATATATCCTTTTAAAAATAAATTCACATCCTTTAATAATTTTCTTAATAATAAACATTGTGTTTTAAATAACCATTTTTTATATTAACATAATTATTCAAAAAGACTATTATAACTAATTAGTTATTCATTGATATATTAACATTAATATAGAAATTTATTTTAAGAAAGGGTAAATTTTATTTATAATAACAACATATTGTTATATAATTGATTTTATTTTTGAAAAGTCATTATATGCTTAATAATAAAATTTTCCCCAAAAAATGATTTTATTTATTTTTTGGAGAAAATAATTAAATTACATTTAGATGGTTTTATAAAACAAATTTTTGAAGCACAACTTAATTTCATGATTAAAATTTTCAAAATTATCTATGTTTTATTTTCTTCTCAATAAAATTATTTTATAAATGAATTGTGAAAAATAGTCTTTTTTATTGAATAATTAATTTGGTTTAATAAATTTATCAGGTTAAATTTTATATTAAAATTTATTTACTAATAAAATTAGTCAAATTTTATATTTATTAATTAATTTCGTGAAATTTTAATCAATTTATTATTCAACATTGATATTAAATCACTCTCTACTAATGTAAGTTTTCCCTTTGGAAGCATTATTTTTTATTGCCTTTGTGGATTTAATTTTAAATTAAAATTTTCCACTTCAGTTAATGAAATTTTTCAAAAACTGATATTATTTTTAAAAAAAATATTAATTTATATTATCAAAAAATTTCAAAGTAATTTTTTATTCATACATAATATGGAAATATATATATATTATTTACTACAAATAATAGAAAAATGGGTTCAACAGGATGTTAGAATAAAATGATAAGGTTTAATAATGACCCATAACTTGTATAATTATAATATAATGGTATTATTTCTACCTTATATATATTGTGGTTCAATAATATTACCTAATTAACCTTAAATAATATTAAAAACATGGGTTTAATTATTATTTTAAAAAAATTGTAACTGTTGCCTCACCCCCACCTATAAAAGGCCATCCCTACTCCTATAATAATTACACATAAAATCCCATTGGGAATTCCCTGACATTCCCACTTCACATTATAAGGACCTGGCCTTCAACATTACATAATCATGAAATATATCAAGAATTCACATTGATCATCTTTTCAGGTTTAGAGTTTTAGAGAATTAGGCCATTACTATTACAAAACAACTTGAATATTACATGTACAGACTACTACCCGATATCCTTTTTTTCAGAAAATAAAAACTCTTTAAAAAAGAGACATGTCTAGTTCCATGTTTTAGATAGCATGACTTTTCCTTTATCTCATCCTTAACCCTATTCATATTTATGTACTGTTAAAAACATTTCAAATCTTGGGATGAGCATAAAAATATTAGTAGGGGTTATAAAATAATTAAAATAAATATTATGACATCAATAAATACAAATCAATGAATCCAAACTTCTTAATCATGAAATACCTCATGAAATCAAAATATTTATGAATAACACACAGAAATCATAAATCATAAAGTTTACTTATGGAATCCATATCAAACGTAAATTTTAGCTATCACAGGTACATAGGGAGTTACACTTGGAATACCCATCAATGTATATTCCCTAAATCTCTTATGAGAAACATCACATTTACCTCTTTCACGTTACCCAATGCATTAGAGAGCTATCTTGAGCTCACCCACCTTAGGATTATCACAGAACCACCCATATACGTAAACAATGCCCAATCACCATAACATAATTATAACACATAACACCAGTTTAAAGGAAAGATAACTTTTCCACGTTCCACTATATCAAATCAAGATATTGAAATAAACAATGCTTTATCAAATCATTTTCAAAACCATTTTAAAAGATATTTTTAATCAAAGTGTCCCATACCACTTTGAATATTTTAAAAGAATTATCATTTTAAATAATTAATTTCCATATAAATAAATCTTAAAACCCATTTTGAAATCATGGAAATTAAAGATAAATATTTATAAAAATAAATCATTAAAACATTTAAAACGATATTTCGGTTATAGAGTTTTTTAACAAAAAGAGAGATGCTTGAATACAAATAAATAATGATGAAAATTCATCAGAACATTAAAATATCATGAGAATAATGGGATACATGATATAATATGTCAAAGGATAGTATATACACCATATAATAGTGAATTGGTGCATAAAAATATTGAAGTCTCAGTGGAAATGTAAATTGAGATGAAATAATTTATAATAATTGTCTCCTTAAATTATGGATAAATAAAAAAACCTAATTATGTGTGAAAAATATAATACACCTATTATAAGTGTATATTAAGTGTAAAACAATCAGAGTTCATTCACACAAATTCATAGGACGACATATTCCAGAAGTATAAGTTGAATCCATCGAATTGAAATTGGGTTAAGAAGTTCACTTGTAAAAATTCGACAGCCAAATGACATCACTTTAAAATATAGAAAATGAGTTGATGAGATAAAAATGGTATCTCATCACATTTACATAATTTTTAATTAAATGAGTATATATAAGAACATATCCCAACATAATAAGACGTAAAATAAAAGACATAACAAAAAGATGTCTTTTAAATAGAGGAGGGTCAAAGGTTCCTTACTGATTTGGTAACATTCAAAACATATGACCCATCAAATAAGGATCATTAAATGAAGATTTAAATTCCCATAAATTAATGTATATTAAACAATGAATACAATATTGGATAGTACATACACCTCACAAAAGGAAATAGTGGCAAATATAGCATGAATCTCACAGGAATAAAAAGTGAGATTAAATCCCCATACCACGTTGCAATCAATCGAGTTGTATGATGAAAAGTTAATAACCACCAAAATAATCTTATAATACAATTAATATAAAGATATTCATGATAATATATATCAAATTTAACTACAAAATATTCCACATGCAATGAATAAGTGGCGAACAATGGAAATTTAATATAATTAAATGTGAGATAAGAAAATACCTTACCTTATGTCTGACATGACTTGTTTGCTCCTTATTATTCTTGAATAATACACTAAATTTTATTTATAATTTATTAAAAACCATTTCCAGGTTTATTAATCCATTTATAAAACTTATTACCATGTTATAAACATTATGTAACCATTTAAGTTAATAACGTTCATTTTGTCGATATTTGGTACCTAAGTCAAAGATGGACTTCTTATAATTACTTGTTTTTCTTGTGGTAAAAGTTTCATTTTATCTATAATTATATTCATGTTATTAATGTCATATATTTCATATATATTCAGTATATATATATACTTATAATAGTACATAACATTTGTAGGTATGAAATAAAATGCATTGTTCATGGAGAAGGTAAGTCGTACATACGTATGAATGCTACCTTCATTTATGTTTCTTATTTTAATGTAATTAAAAGATAATGATACATAGTTATATTATAATTAGAGTATATATAATATCATTAACTACATCCTTTATAAATCCCACATAAGGCATTAATGGGTCATATCGGTTTGAGGGGGCGATGGTCCGCACTTCCTCAAATCAAATTATCGCATTTACCTATTATGGAAACCATTAAGGTAGGCTATAAATGTAAAATACATAAGAATAAAAAATTATAACCATAATTTATGTCATATATAAATAAAGTTCCATCTTAATTTCCACCATGATAGGTGGTAGGAGATACTCGAACAATCACTATTTCGTGAGGCGTTAGTTTGTCATCCACAAAAACAGTAGGTTCATCACCCATTAGATGGAGGTGTCTGTAAGTTTAGTTAAAATCATTTTCATAACATTATAATATTATAATGAGTATAATAGTGTTGTTATAAAATAATGTAGTAAAAAGATTTTAGTGGTAGGTGAAGTAAAATAAAAGAAAAAAATATAAGAGAAACTGTAACCTTTAATTTGGGTTTCTCCCTTTGGTATGAACCAAAAGGACTTCATTAAGTGCCTTATGAATAAGTTAAGGCATCTAGGGGAAAGATAAGGATGTATGGAGCCTAATTGGGAAGAGGGTTGAAGAGAAAAAAAATCTTGAGAGGTGTGAGTAATTGGTTAGAAGTGGTCTTCTTTTATAAGGGAGAGGAGGGGATCTTTACGAAAGTGTGAAATTATTATTTTAAATATAATGATATTTGTTTTAAAAAGTTCCAAAAATCATTAAAGTAGAAGATAAATTTACTCAAATTATAAATAAATTCCTCAAATCCGAATTTTACATGTCTTGGATAATATTTTAATCATTATAATCAAATTTATTTAAATAATTTATTAATGAGGTAAACACTGAATCATTATTGTGTCTTAAATAATTTAATTTATTTGATGTATAAAAATTATAAAAAAAATAACATGATGTAGGAAATCGTTTTATAACTACAATTATTATTTATATTTAAAAATATAATTTATATAACCCCTTCTAAAATTAAATTTACTAAACAATATTTTCATCATTCATTTTTTCCTTTACTTTATGTTAATTAATGTAATGTGTCATTATCATTCATAAGTGGTTAAATGGAGCCCCAAAATAGACCACAATATTCCCATGGTCGGCCATTACTCATCCAATAATGTTAGGACAAGTGTTAACGTAATTTTTAATTATTATAATATTCTTTTTTACCTTGAATTACCCTAATTACCTTTAACCGCTGTAAATAAAAGTAAAAAGTTACTATTTACAAATTATTATTTTTACCATATTGACCAACATATTACTTATTAAAAACAACTATGTATGTTTTATTTTATAAATTCAATTCATATAAGTGGTAAATTTTTATTTAAATTAAAATTCTTCTTTTTAACTACTACTAAGTGGTTTCACTATTCATCAAAAATTGAAGTTTTCCAGAAAAATACCAAAAATTCAGCATAAGAATTATTTGATATTCCCAATTAAAATATTATGACCATTTTAACAAATTAAAAAAATATTACTTGGATTAATTATTTTATAATTATTTCCCGTTGTCAAAACAAATAGCGTGTTTTTAAGAAACAATAACATTCAAAAGATTGAAACTTGTTTATGTCCAAATTCAATGTGAAATTAATTCCAATGACTAAGATTGAATTAAATGGTAAAAAGATTTTCTTATTACACTTTAAAACCAACTAAGAAGATAAATTAACCATATAAATAAATTAGATTAAAACATAGTTTTGAATTAAAATACAATACTTCTCACTACTCATAAAAAATGATCTTTATCGTCAAAAATCCAAAAAAAATTACAAAGGTAAATTTTGATGTCCCCATTCAAGAAAAATATTTTTTGGGTAAAATATAACATATAAAAGTGACAAATTGTAGATTTATAAAGGGTTTACCATCAAAAGGTGGTTAATCGACCTTTTATTGAATATTAGAGTATTCATGCATAAAATTATATTAATTCACATTTTAAGCTTCTAACTTTTATTGGATAAATGCAAATAAATTTAACAAACATTTATAATCATAATGTATTTTTTTTACATTTCCACCAGTACAACTGCTAGGAGTTTACTACCATTTAAAATAATAATATTAAATTATTAGTGTGCAACGTAAGAGTTCAAAGAATCCTCTTTTTGTGTATCAGGTACACAATTAAACATTGAAACCCATTTAAATTAAAATTAATATTTAAATAACAAATATTAATAAATATGAAATTTTAATATTCTTTATTTTCCTAGGATGTTACATCCTTCCCCATTTTGGGAATTGCGCCCTCACAATTTTAAAATTTGGCTTAGAAACATCATTGAAACTCCCACATGAGAAAAAGATTCAATAAAACTATCACCATAATATAAAGGAAGAGAAGTACAATGGTCACCCGAGATAAGAAAAACTAGGATCCCATGTAGGAAAACATGGATATGTAAGCGAAAAAATGGTCAAGTTATGATGGAGTGTGATAGAAAACATGATTAGAAGAAAGATAACCACTAGAAAATCACAAACATATGATGGGTTTAACGATCTTTTATTCCCCTGTAGGAAAAGTTAACAGACAATGATTTTTTTTGATGTTACTTTTCATAACGTTTAGGAATTTAATTATGATCTTAACCAAAAACATAATGAAACATACTTACTTGACATGTAGAATTTTATCCTTTACTGAATTGATACAACAAACTCACCTTTTTTTCAAAACGATGAGTATTAAAACTTACTTGGTCACCTTAAAAGTGCTAAAATAAACTTCTAGAGTATCACATAATCCAAAAAATATGAACTATATATTTCTCCTATCTTTAGACATCAACCAATACCAAAACTTTTAGTATAAGATCAGATAATCCCAAAAAAGGATAAACTTTTACAAAATGAAAAACTACTCTTAATCTCCAAAAAAATTAACAATACCGAAAGTTCAACAAAGACCATTAAATAAACATATTTCTATAAATTATTCAATGTAATCCAAACTAATATTGAATCATAAATCTCAGAATGATTTAATCACATAGTCTTATAAGATATTTCTTAACATTTATCTCCAAATAATATCAGTTACTCTTAACTCTCATATTGACAAGTAATTAACCTAATCACATATTCTCCATGATAGGGCATTAATTTCTATAGATAACCCAAAATCAACTTATTATTGATTCATAAAATCATCTATCTAAAACGAATTAGTTATACTAACCCGGAACTTCATGTAGTCCAGTGGTAGGCGATAAATCCCAATCGTACTTTGGTTGTGGGTTCGATTCTCGCAGCTTTGTCTGATGCGACGGGTTGTCACGTTGTCTGCATGTCACCCTTTTTCAAAAATTATATAATTTAATAACATTCCAAAAAATAGGTAAATTCATCAAAAAAACAATAACATATTTTAACAACAAATTTTACCTAATAACCTTGTTTTTGTTTCCCAAAAAGTATTAAGTAGTAATATCCTCAAATTCAAGGATCATATAAACCCAAATGGTTCTTTATAACTATATCCACAAAAGAGAAGATAAATATTCCTTGAATAAAATTTTCATATATAAAACATCGGGGTTACACATATTATAAAAATTCTACTAATGTAATCCCATAATTAAAAGAGCCTTAATATTTTTAAGAAATTCACCATCCTAAAATCTTCCATAACACTTGAATCCCATATATGTTGACTTCTTATTAATTAAAAATTATCCATGATCCATTAACCATTCTTTTCCAATTTATTCTGAAATAATATTTTCCTATATAAAAAATCATGATTAATATCCTAAGATTAAATAATATCAAATCATATGTTCAGAAATAATCCATACCTTTCATTGGTCATTATCAGTTTCTTCATCCTCAATCGGAATGGAATTAAGTATTGGTAAAAAAATATTCGTATGATCTTGGTGGTCCAATTCCCAATGCTTCTTTTAAGTACATGGGTTTGTATAATGACCATGTACACCACATTTAAAACATTCATTTGTTCCCATAGAAAGAACTTTTTCCCTTTCAAAGAGTCAACCAGATGCTTCCTTTTTTCATGGGAGGTTCTTGCTTTATGACCTTCATTTCCACATCTATAGCACCTTCCTGTATTTAGAGACCCAAAGTGTGATGTTAATGGAAATTACATTACTTTTGAAAAATACATAATACATAACAAGAACCAACACTCAAGGACTGTAATAATTTAGTGTCTTCGGAAACTTGGAATATAATCTTCTAATCATGGTGAAATGTCTTCAACATCTACCATACAGATCTTACCCTTTTTTTCTTACCTCAAACCATTCTTTAAATCCTAGGGAAACAAAAACATATAAAGTGTGAGCTCAAATTCTCAGTAAGGGTAAGCATAGAGAAAACAAAACAAATCATATATATTTGAAAAAAATGTAGATAATGTTTAAAGATCAAAATCATGAGAAATGACATGAAACATGGAACTACATAATGAATTGATCATAAAGAAACATTAATAATGATAAAATATCATGGGAATAAAACATGTAATTATGGAACACCATTATGCACTTGATATTATTTCATTAGTATCCAAGGCATTACTGCCAAGACTATCTTTGTGGACAAAGTCCCTTTCTAAATCGAGTTCACTCCTCGTTCCAGTCTTGTATCACCGATCCGGATTAACTTACCATTCCAGCTGTATCTATCTCATGAGATATAAATATTTACCCAATGAAATGGAGGTAGATATAGGTCCCATATATCTCTTAATTAAATAATTCTTTTGTGTTCCACAACATAAACATAAATCATTCATCATAACCCAAAGAATAAAATGGGTTTCATATACATCATCCCATCATAACATAATCCATAAAAAAGAAATTGATATCATTTAATAGTAAGAAAAATAAACCCGTGTAAATAATAGAGACATTATAATTTAAACCTAAACATACTAAATAATGTTATCTTATATGTAAAATAGTTTTGATAGAACACTTGAAATGATTTCTTGAGGAAAATATCCTTTCTTCTTCAAAATCATTTTCTTTTTGCAAAATGTCATGATATTTTAAAAGATAATGATTTTTTTTAAAATAATCATGAAATTTTGTAGAGTAAACATCATTGAAATAATTCGTTATGAAACCGTAAACATCCATTCACACCGTATAAGTTAAAAAAACATTCTTCTAGTACTTTTGCTGGAAAATTCAAAAAGTACCTTGTATGGTAAAAAAAAAGAAATATTTCTTACATACCATGTAGTAAAAGTCAAAATGGGTAAAAATGATTAAAAATACATGAAACCATTTTTAAAAAACAGGGACATAGATAATAAATAGAACCCCAGTAAATACTTATGAATAAACAATATCGGATAAAAACGAGATTGAAAAACCTATCCCTTACCTAATGTCTGATATGCTTCGTATGTATCCGAACTTTTTTTTATAATGATTTAAATAATGTAATTTACTTATTAAATAATCTTTTTCATTGTTATGATATAATATATGGTTCATTTATGACTTTATATTACATTTTTTTTTGGTAAATTCAATGTTAAATCAGCATTTTCGGTAAAATCGTTTCATTTATCGTACGTGCTTGGACTGGTTTTTCATGATATTATTATTACTTATATCATGATTTAATTACTTCCAGAATGTAAATAATGATTTATATTTCATATATATTCATTATATATATATATATATATAATATAGATAAATGAAATTAAATACACCGTTCATGGAGACAGTAGGTCGTACGTACGCATGAACACTGTTTTCTTTTCCTCACTAACTTTAACGGAAGTAAGTAGATAACATATATATATATAAACATAAATCCAGTAGCTTTATTATGTCATATATTTCATTATTATTAATTATATATACTTTATAATCATTCTTGAGTGGATAAAATGGAGAATGAATCTCAACGCTTCGTGGAGATGGTAATCCGTACGTACGCACAAGGAATGATATAATTACCATAATTATTTAATTGAATTGGAGTGGATGATATAATGTATCAGAATCATTATGATGTTATAATAACTATATATAGTTATTCTTTACACCATTATTCCCATCCATGTATATTGGTGGTGGAAAAATAGATTACACCACGGTGTGGAGACGGTATTCTGTATGTACGAACGCACGGTGATTTCGTTTTTCAAAGGATGTATAGAAGGTGAAATAGGGTTGTTTCATATTTATAATAACATATCAGTATATTATTTATTCTTACGTTATTAATTTGTGATGATAAAAATAATGAAGAAGATGTTTAAGAAGAAAGAAACTTGAAATAATCGTTAGAAGAGATTACCTCTTCTTTAACGCATCCCTTTTATGCTTCCTCTTAAGGCACTAGACATGGTCTTTTGAGGTGAAAATAACCTCTTAAATGTTTCTAGGGAAGTGTAGAAGATAAATGGTTAAGGGATGGTCCATATTTAAGGATCATGTTTGTGTAAAGAGAAGAGGGAGGAGGTTCCCTTTTATAAGGGAGGGGAGGGGCACCTTTGGAAACAAAAGAAATATTAATTTATAATAAATTTAATCCCCACATAAAAACATCCAAAATGGCTAGAATCCGAATCTTAGATGATATATGGTTGTAATATCATCAAAAAATAAAATTTATGCATGTTAGAAAATTATTTTTAACATTATCAACTTGATTTATCCTTATTTAATCTATTTAATTTTATTTGGGGTAATAAGATTCGAAATATTAAATTGTTATAAATAATAACATATGTGTTGTGAATTTCCCATAATTGGATAATTTATGAAATTATAGACCATATAAATTTTAATTTATTATTTTTAAATATTTTTGTGATTTTTATGCAATTTTATATTATGTTATTTTTTTAAATTAACAATATTGTCAAATTTGACACTATTCATTTATTTGAATTTAAATAAAATCCACACAGAGGGTATGTTCAAACTAAAAGATTTAATATATTAATAACATGTCATATATATCTAGATAAGAATTGGAGAACATTAAATAGTTCATATAATATTTATTTTAATATATTTAAAACCATTTATTTGATATTTCAATAAATAAAACAATTTCAACATCACTATTGTGTCACCTTTAATGATAATCATTTAATCCCTAAATATTTTATATAAATTAATATGATGTATATAATTTTATTATTTTTTAGGATACTATTCATGTTCAATGTTTCATTGTAGAGACCCAAAGCTTATCGTACATGGACATTACATTACCTTTGTGGAATACTTAGTACATAACAAAAACACACACACAAGGATCGTAATAGTTTAGTGTCTTTGGAAACTCGGAATATAATCTTCTAATCGTGATGAATGATCTTCAAAATCTCCCATAAAGATCTTCTTTTTTTTTACCTAAAACCTTTCTTTATATCCTGGGGAAAAGAAAAAATAAAAGGGTGAGCTCAAATGCTCAGTAAGGGTAAACAAAAGAAATATCAATCACATCATATACATAAGCACATAACTTTTGGAAATCTTACCCTGCAAAAGAGATCAAAATTTCATAACATTGGATAAATCATGGCAGTGAAATGTAATCACAATAATCATAACTTAAAACATGAAACTTTGTGGCATTCACACATAATCATAGAGAATCATTTCTTGTTAGTCAAGACACATTGCCAAGACTATCTTAGTGGACAAAGTCCCTTTCTGAATCGAGTAACCCTCGTTTCAGTCCTATTTTACTGAACCGGTATAACCTACCGTTCCAGCCATGTCTATCTAATGAGATATAAAATCTTTACCCAATGCATTGGAAGGAGATATAGGTCCCACCCATCTTATAATGAATCCTTTCTTATGTGTTCCACATAATCATAAACCATACATCATAGTGTAACCCATGTAATAAAAATGGGATTCTTAAACAACATGACATTATAAAACAATTCATATAAGATAAAGGAATTCATAAAAATGTTTCCACCACAACATAATCAAATCCATTTAATAATAGGGATAAAAACATAACCCTTTTATTATCTTAGATGGAAAATAATTTTGATAAAATACTTGAACTCCATTCTTGAGGAAAATATCCTTTCTACTTTAAAAACATTTTTCCTTTCATAACATGTCATACGACTTTAAAATAAAAGAAGTTGATTAAAAATAAACTTGAAAACTTGTAAAGGAAGCTTCTTGGAAATAATGTTTTAAAAATCCATTCATGCCGTATGAGTTAAAAAGAACATTCTTCGTACTTTTGTCGGAAAAGTCAAAAAAGTACCTCGTACGAAAAACGAAAAAAGATTCCTTTCATATATTTTACTAAAAACTCACCGAAGGGTAAAATAGGATTTAAAAAATTGTAGGTGGATGGAAATAATATTAAATATTTATGAAACATGGGTGTGGATGATAAAATACACACCAGTAAATACTTACGAATAAACAATCTCGGATAAAAATGAGATTGTGATATTTCCCTTACCTTATGTCCGATTTGCTTCATAAGTGTCCGAACCTCCTGTATAATGATTTAAATCATGTTATTGACTTATTCCAGAATCATATTCATTGTTATTATATCATATATGGTCCACTGATGACTTTATATTACCCATTCTTTTGTAAATTCATGTTAAAGTAGCGTTTTGGGTAAAATCGTCTCATTTGTCGTTTGTGTTTTTAACTTGTAATTATTCATATGATTACTTAGATCATGATTACTTAATTACAGAATATAAAACATGATTTGAATATATATATTCATAATATACATATATAATAAATCAGTAAATGGAAAGAAATACACCGTTCATGGAGACGGTAGTCCGTACGTACGCATGAACGCTGTTTTCGTTTCCTTATTGAATTGAATGGAATTAAGTAGATGACATACATATAAATATAAATAATTACAGTATCATTATTAGGTAATATATTTCATTAGTACTTATTATATATACTTTATAATCATTCATTAATGGTTAATCATTGAGAATGAATCTCATCGCGTCGTGGAGACGGTAGTCCGTACGTACGCACGAGCGATGGTATCGTTCCCATGGTCGTGGAATTGTGTTGAAGTGTATTTATACTATTTCAGTATCAATATCACTTTATAATAATCATATATAGTTACTCATTAAACCATTATACCCATCCTTGTAAGGTGGTGGTGGAAAATAGATTACACCACGGTGTGGAGACGGTATTCCGTACGTACGCACGCGCGGTGATTTCATTTTTTCCGTAGGATGGATAGAAGTTGAATTAGGGTTGTTTCATATTTATAATAACATATCAGTATGTAAGTAATACTGATGTTATTACTTTGTTATTAAACAACTAAATAAGAAGATGTTGAAGAAGAAACAAATTGAAAAGATCGGTAATGGTTATTACCTCTTCTTTGAAACGCCTCTTTGAATCCTCCACTTAGGGAACTATGATTGGTCTTTGAAGAAGACCATGACCTCTAGGATTATTCTAGGGAAGTGGAGAAGGGATTTTGGTAGAGGTTTGCCGAGCTTGAGTGCTCAAATTGGTGTGAGGAGGAAGGGGGAGGAGGTGCCCTTTTATAAGGGAGGAGAGGGGCACCTTAGGAATATCTCAAAATATTATTTTATATTAAAGTCAAAATCTGTTTATAATGGTTCCAAAGGGTCTTATTTCGAAGCTAAAGTGGGGAAGGGTCGAAATCCTATCAACCAATAGGATTTAAACAAGTTTATGATATTATTTTAACCTTATCAATTAGATTTAACTCTAAGTTAAATAATTTAACTTTTATCGTGTCTTTTTGTTTTCTTTCACTATATGGTTAATACACTTACTATAACATGCCAAACGAACCCCAAATTGTTTATTAATAATACATATATCCTTATATAAGTCATTTGGCCGAACCTTAGATTTTTAGGAATAAAATAACAATTAATAATATAATATTTGATTTAAAAACTATTTTGTGTCAATTTTGACACTATTTGATATATGATTTTTGTGAAAGTCATAACAGAATTATATGTTCGAACCAAGTTTATTAAATCAACACTAATATATCATAGTAACCTATAAAATTAGTGGAATTCATAAAAAGTTTAAATTACATTTATTTTGGTGTTTATAACATCAATTATGTCAATATTTCATAAATAAGATAATTACTGCATCATCATTGTGTGATAAATAAATTAAATTATTTAATGTCTAAAAATTACAAATAAAATACCATTATGTAGGAAATCGTTTTAGCTTTCTAATGAATATTTATATTCGAATTTATCTTATGTATAACCCCATATTAAAAATGATTTACTTATTCAACCTTGATTTTAACTATTTTAACCCTTCTTTAAATAAATTAATAATAAATGTCCTAATATAATCCAAGTGGGCCTAAATGGTCATATTTTATTCATAAGGTTGTTTTTGGTCGAATTTCACTTATCCAATAGAATTAGGACATGTGTTAAGGTAATAGTAATATCATGTTTACCCTTAGTTACCCTATTTACTATTAACCGTGGTAAAAAAAGTAAAAAGTTACTATTCACCAAAAAATTATTATCATCTCATTGAACCACATTTTACTTACTGACATCAACCGTGTCTCTCAAATTTTTGAAATTCCATTCACAGAAGCGGTAAAATTAAGTTTTATGCAAAATTCGGTTTTTTAACTACCACTTAGTAGTTTCACTATTTATCAAAAATTGATGTTTTTCAGAACAATGCCAAAATTTCATCCTAAGCTATATTTTATATTCCGAATTCAAAAATAAAGTCTATTTTACCAAATTCATAACATAGAAGTTTCATTAATTATTTTTATAATTAAATCCCGCTGTTAAAACAAATAGCGTGTTTTTAAGAAACAATATCTATCAAAAGATTGACACTTGATTATGTCTGGTTTAAATGTGAAATTACAACCAATGACCAACATTTTATTAAATTGTAAAAATATATTCTAAATATACTATAAAACCACTCAAATTAATAATTTATCACTATTAATTATTTCGATTAAAAAAGTTGTTTTTAATAAAAATTTAGTAATTTTCACTATTCATCAGGATATAAAAGTTATCCGAAATGTACCAAAATTTCACCTTAGTCTAAATTCGATACTCCGAATCCAAAAATGAAATCAATTTTGAAAAATAAAATTTACAAAATTTCAAAAAGTGGTTATTACTATTCATAACGGCTAGTTTTATTAACATTTTAATAGCATATCGCTGTTTAGTGAAACTCGTTATTGCGTACTACACACGCTATCGAGGAAGGTCGCGATTGCGTGTAATGAAAGGTAAGTCAAGGATGCGTGTTGTGCAAGATCCTTTTGGTGTAGCGTACAACACAAGACATTAGTGAAATAAAAAGAATATTTTTCATAAAATCTCGGGCTGTTACATTCTACCCCCCTTAAAATAAATTTCGCCCTCGAAATTCGTCGGGGTTATAAATGGTTTACTATTCGAAAGTTTCTTTAATAGAATCCCACTTCGTAAAAAGTAATACCAAAACGTGGCTTTAAAAACCAAAGTATGAAATGTAACGATTACCCAAATAAACTAATCGCTGGGTTTCCACATAGGTAAAAATATGGATATGGAAGAGAAATCTAACCATCATGTTATGATGGAGAGTGGTAGAGAACATGGCTACGGAAAAGACAGTAATCACAAATCCATTGATTTTTTATGATATAAGGTACCATCTGATTCATCAGGTATAAGATCACTAGGACAAAATTTTTGGTTTTCAAGATCATTTCCCTAAAGTTGAAAATTTGAATTAGAATAAATACTTAATTTATTTTGGTACAATCTCACTGTTGTTTGTGCCTTGAACAATTTCCACTTCATCTCTTAAATAAATGAAGTTGAATTTGTTATTCGTGAAGTGTTAGAATATTATGTGATAGAATGACGGGTCATTCCATCTGTCTCAAACAAAAGGTTAGCAAAAATTATATACATAAGTCGGTCTATAGTGAGATTAATCATATATGGTTCCTAAAATGGACTTATACTTCATATATCATACTGCTTAATATAATAAAACTAGTTTCTACTAAACAGGGACTTCCTTTAGGCCAGTGGTAGGCGATAAAGGCCAGTCGCACTTCGGTTGTGGGTTCGATTCCCACAGCCTTGTCCGACGCGATGGGCTGTCGCCCGTCCTGCAGGTTGTCCTTTTTCTAAAACTATATTACTATAACATCCCATCAATAATATCGAAAAAACTTCTATCCTTAAACAATACTAACTTATGTCCAACATAATCCATTCTAATCTTTAGGCTTATCCATAATACTGCAGTCCACTCTCATAATATAGTGAAAATGATTACCAGAGATTTAATACTATCGTTAATCCCCATATATATGTCTTGTTGGTCACATTCCAAACATTCAAAGGCCTTAATCATGTATTCTCTTTAATACCCATTGAACCAAAGTGAAAACTTGAATGTAGTTAAAAGTTAACACCTTCCACATACCAAAATCCTCAAAATTGTATATACTCAAACCATGATATCACTTAGTCCTTATATTAATCATGAGCTCATGAATACTATTAAACATTTCATTTTCTCGTTTTTCCTTCATTATGCGCATATCATCTTATTTCCAAAATATATCAATCACTTTGAATACCACATCAAAAAATATTGCAATACTCAATGATACAACATTATTTCGAAATCCCATTACATAAACACTTAATCATTCCACCACATCGTTGTCATATTCAACATTTCCAATAGTGATCGCATGTGACTTCCCTTTGTCCTTTGCCTTCAGTGGTTGCTCATGTTGATCATCACTAACCCTTGGATTAGGGCATTTATTAGCATAATGCCCCATTTCCTTGAACTTGAAGCATTGAAGTGTTGGTGGTGCGTTCTCTGCAGTGTTTGATTTATTCACATCATTAGAAACCCTTTTTCCATTACTTCGACACTCAGCTGCTCGATGACCTTCTTTTCCACACATAAACATTTTCTAGTCCCTTTAAGACAATCTCCACCATGCTTCTTTCCACACTTTGTGCATAAGGAAACATTCATCTTCTTTTCACCATTATTATGAGATTTCTCCTTGAACTCCATCTTTCGTTTTTTGTCAAAACCATGAGATGGATATGTAACACCAACTTCCATTTCTACCATGATAGCACAACGCACAATTTCTTCATAGCTACTGAAGTCTCTTATAGCTAATGCCTTTCGAATACTTGGTTTTAAGCCACTGAAAAATCGATCAACTTACATTCAGGTTGGATGATAATGCAAGATGCATACCTTGCAAGTCTTGTAAAATTCGCTTCGTATATACCAACAGATTCATCATCCTTTTGCTTTAGTTCAAGAAACTCCTTCTCCATCTTTGTTCAAAGAATAGGAGGGAAGTACTTATTGAAAAATAAGTTCTTGAACTCGTCCCATTCCATGGACTCAATTTCATCTCTTTGCCTTGTATTCTTGATAAGATTCCACCATTGATTAGCTTCACCTTCCAAACGATATACTGCTAAGATGACTTTATCATGTTAAGAACATTGAAGAACTGAAAATATCTTTTCAGTGTTACTGATCCATTGTTCAGCAACAAGTGGATCAGAAGACCCGCTGAAAGAAGGTGTACGTTGCCTCATGAAGGACTCAATAGAATATAGTTCCCTTCTCTGCTCATTTGGAAGTCCAGAATGATTCATAGCTTGTGTAAGTATAGCAATAAGATTTTGCACTCCATCTCCTATAACATTTGTTTGTTCAGGAGTACAATCATTGCATTGTCCATTACATTGATTAACACGGTTCCTTCGGGTTCCAACCATCGTCTAAAACCCATAAAGAATAGTGTGAGAGGCAAAAATTATGCTAGGGAAAACAACATAATAAAGGGGGAGTACCTTCAATATCTAACATCTTAGGTTTAATTCTATGATCGTTAGCGTAATTCTAGTACTATAACCTATACACATACTTAACCTTATAGACATCCCTAGACATACCTTAGATATATCTCTAGGGATCTCACTAAAGTTCTCGCATCCTAGTTTCCAAAGGTTGACTAAACCTTTCCTCTGATACCAACTGTAGAGACCCGAAGCTTATCGTACATGGACAATACATTACTTTTGTGGAATACTTAGTACATAACAAAAACACACACACAAGGATCGTAATAGTTTAGTGTCTTTGGAAACTCGGAATATAATCTTCTAATCGTGGTGAAAGATCTTCAAAATCTCCCATAAAGATCTTCTTTTTTTACCTAAAACCTTTATTTATATCCTGGGAAAAGAAAACATAAAAGGGTGAGCTCAAATGCTCAGTAAGGGTAAACGAAAGAAATATCAATCACATCATATACAGAAGCACATAACTTTTGGAAATCTTACCCTACAAAAGAGATCAAAATTTCATAACATGGGATAAATCATGGCAGTGAAATGTAATCACAATAATCATAACTTAAAACATGAAACTTTATGTCATTCACACATAATCATAGAGAATCATTTCTTGTTAGTCAAGACACATTTCCAAGACTATCTTAGTGGACAAAGTCCCTTTCTGAATCGAGTAACCCTCGTTTCAGTCCTGTTTTACTGAGCCGGTATAACCTACCCTTCCAGCCATGTCTATCTCATGAGATAAAAAATCTTTACCCAATGCATTGGAGGGAGATATAGGTCCCAGCCATCTTATAATGAATCCTTTCTTATGTGTGCCACATAATCATAAACCATACATCATAGTGTAACCCATGTAATAAAAATGGGATTCTTAAACAACATGACATAATAAAACAATTCATATAAGATAAAGGAATTCATAAAAATGTTTCCATCACAACATAATCAAATCCATGTAATAATAGGGATAAAAACAGAACCCTTTTATTATCTTATATGGAAAATAATTCTGATAAAATACTTGAACTCCATTCTTGAAAAAAATATCCTTTCTACTTTAAAAACATTTTTCCTTTCATAACATGTCATACGACTTTAATATAAAAGAAGTTGATTAAAAATAAACATGAAAATTTGTAAAGGAAGCTTCTTGGAAATAATGTTTTAAAAATCCATTCATGCCATATAAGTTAAAAAGAACATTCTTCGTATTTTTTTCGGAAAAGTCAAAAAAGTACCTCGTACGAAAAACGACAAAAGATTCCTTTCATATATTTTACTAAAAACCCACCGAAGGGTAAAATTGGATTTAAAAAATTGTAGGTGGATGGAAATAATATTAAATATTGATGAAACATGGATCTGGATGATAAAATACACCCCTGTAAATACTTACGAATAAACAATCTCGGTTAAAAATGAGATTGTGATATTTCTCTTACCTTAGGTCCGATTTGCTTCGTAAGTGTCCGAACCTCCTATATAATGATTTAAATAATGTTATTGACTTATTCCAGAATCATATTCATTGTTATTATATAATATATGGTCCACTTATGACTTTATATTACCCGTTCTTTTGTAAATTCATGTTAAAGTAGCGTTTTGCATAAAATCATCTCATTTGTCGTTTGTGTTTTTAACTTGTAATTATTCATATGATTACTTAGATCATGATTACTTAATTCCAGAATATAAAAAATGATTTATATATATATATTCAGAATATAAATATATAATAAATCAGTAAATGGAAAGAAATACACCGTTCATGGAGACGGTAGTCCGTACGTACGCATGAACGCTGTTTTCGTTTCCTTATTGAATTGAATGGAATTAAGTAGATGACATACATATAAATATAAATAATTACAGTATCATTATTAGGTAATATATTTCATTAGTACTTATTATATATACTTTATAATCATTCATTAATGGTTAATCATTGAGAATGAATCTCATCGCGTCGTGGAGACGGTAGTCCGTACGTACGCACGAGCGATGATATCGTTCCCATGGTCGTGGAATTGCGTTGAAATGTATTTATACTATTTCAGTATCAATATCACTTTATAATAATCATATATAGTTACACATTAAACCATTATACCCAATCTTGTAAGGTGGTGGTGGAAAATAGATTACACCACGGCGTGGAGACGGTATTCCGTACGTACGCACGCGCGGTGATTTCATTTTTTCCGTAGGATGGATAGAAAATGAATTAGGGTTGTTTCATATTTATATTAACATATCAGTATGTAATTAATACTGATGTTATTACTTTGTTATGAAACAACTAAAGAAGAAGAATTTTAAGAAGAAGGAAATTGAAAAGATCGGTAATGGTAATCTTTGAAACGCCTCTTTGAATCCTCCACTTAGGGAACTAAGATTGGACATTGAAGAAGACCAAGACCTCTAGGATTATTCTAGGGAAGTGGAGAATGGATTTTGTCAGAGTCTGGCCGAGCTTGAGTGCTCAAATTTGTGTGAGGAGGAAGGGGGAGGAGGGGACCTTTTATAAGGGAGGAGAGGGGCACCTTAGGAATATCTCAAAATATTATTTTATATTAAAGTCAAAATCGGTTTATAATGGTTCCAAAGGGTCTTATTTCGAAGCTAAAGTGGGGAAGGGTCGAAATCCTATCAAAAAATGGGATTTATACAAGTTTAGGATATTATTTTAACCTTATCAATTAGATTTAACTCTAAGTTAAATAATTTAACTTTTATCGTGTCTTTTTGTTTTCTTTCACTATATGGTTAATACACTTACTATAACATGCCAAACGAACCCAAAATTGTTTATTACTAATACATATATCTTTATCTAAGTCATTTGGCCGAACCTTATATTTTTAGGAATAAAAAAACAATTAATAATATAATATTTGATTTAAAAACTATTTTGTGTCAATTTTGACACTATTTGATATATGATTTTTGTGAAAGTCATAACAGAATTATATGTTCGAACCAAGTTGATTAAATCTACAATAATATATCATAGTAACCTAGAAAATTAGTGTAACTCATAAAAAGTCTCAAACTACATTTATTTTGGTGTTTATAACATCAATTATGTCAATATTTCATAAATAAGATAATTACTGCATCATCATTGTGTCATAAATAAATTATATTATATAATGTCTAAAAATTACAAATAAAATACCATTATGTAGGAAATCTTTTTAGCTTTCTAATGAATATTTATAGTCGAATTTATCTAATTTATAACCTCATATTAAAAATGATTTACGTATTAAACTTTGATTTTAACTATTTTAACCCTTCTTTAAATAAATTAATAATAAATGTCCTAATCTAATCCAAGTGGGCCTAAATGGTCATAATTTATTCATAAGGTTGTTTTTGGTCTAATTACACTTATCCAATAGAACTAGGACATGTTTTAGGGTAATAGTAATATCATATTTACCCTTAGTTACCATATTTACTATTAACCGTGGTAAAAAAAGTAAAAAGTTACTATTCACCAAAAAATTATTTTCATCTAATTGAACCACATTTTACTTACTGACATCAACCGTGTCTCTCGGATTTTTGAAATTCCATTCACAGAAGCGGTAAAATTAAGTTTTATGAAGAATTCAGTTTTTTAACTACCACTTAGTAGTTTCACTATTCATCAAAAATTGATGTTTTTTAGAACAATGCCAAAATTTCATCCTAAGCTATATTTTATATTCCGAATTCAAAAATAAAGCCTATTTTACCAAATTCATAACATATAAGTTTCATTAATTATTTTTATATTTAAATCCCGCTGTTAAAACAAATAGCGTGTTTTTAAGAAACAATATCTATCAAAAGATTGACACTTGATTATGTCTGGTTTAAATGTGAAATTACAACCAATGACCAACATTGTATTAAATTGTAAAAATATATTATAAATATACTTTAAAAACACTCAAATTAATAATTTATCACTATTAATTATTTCGATTAAAAAAGTTGTTTTTAATTAAAATTTAGTAATTTTCACTATTCATCAGAATATGAAAGTTATCCGAAATGTACAAAAATTTCACCTTAGGCTAAATTCGATACTCCAAATCCAAAAATGAAATCCATTTTGAAAAATAAAATTTACAAAATTTCAAAAAGTGGTTATTACTATTCATAACGGCTAGTTTTAATAACATTTTAATAGCATATCGCTGTTTAGTGAAACTCGTTACTGCGTACTACACACGCTATCGAGGAAGGTCGCGATTGCGTGTAATGCAAGGCAAGTAAAGGATGCGTGTTGTGTAAGCTCCTTTTGGTGTAGCGTACAACACAAGACATTAGTGAAATAAAAAGAATATTTTTCATAAAATCTCGGGCTGTTACATTCATGAAGTGTATCACTAAATTAAAATTATTACACATGTAATATTCAAGAGCGTGACATGTTGTCACTTTCTTTGGTTTTAATAATAAATAAATTATCTTCATGGTAAAAAGTCCATAAAATGAATATAATCTGTCCCTTAGGTGATATGGGTCATCTTTTAGTCATCCAATAGAATTTCGGTAGATTTTAGGGTAAATTTATGATCTTATGTTTACCCTTAATTACCCGATTTACCTTTAAATACAGTAAATAAAAATTACCATAGTTACTATTCATAATATCAAAAAAAGTAACCTATTAACATAATTTTGACCCACTGATTTCAAATATGGAATCAATTTTTAAAAATTCAAAACACAGAAGTTTCATTAATTAATTTAAAATTATTCCTCTTGTTAAGAAAATGGGTTTTAAAAGTTAAAACAATGCCAAAGATAGAAATTTTTTTACCAAGGAATTAAATATAAAAGTAATGATAATGACATACATTATAATAAATAGAAAAAATATATAATATTTATACTTTAAAACCATTCAATATTTTAATTTAACAATATAAATTATTGCGATGAAAAGAGTTGTTTTTAATTAAAATATAGCGTGTTTTTGTATTCATTAAAATATTAATGTAATCAGAATAATAAGAAAAATATATCCAACGTAAATTTTTATATTCTGATTCCAAAGAAGAATTTTATTTTGTAAAATTGAACTTATAAACATGTCAAAAACAAGATTTAAAGTGGATGCGCCATTAAAAGACGGCAAAACTGCATTTTTTTAGAAAATACTTATTTTACCTGAAAAATTAGTTTGTTCTCATAACATGTTCCAGAAAATTTGTAAGATGAATTATAATCTTATAACATTAAAAATTTAGTTAATACTATTCATAATAGATAGTTCATAATATTATAATAATTTATCACTGTTTAGTGAAATCCAGTATTGGGTACTACGCAAGCTATCGAGGAAGGCCGCGATTGTGTGTAATACAATCCATGTCCGGGATGCGTGTAGTGAAAGCTACCTTGGGTTTTTAGTATAAAATATTCAATACTTATTTCATTTATACATTAAAAAAATCAATACAAAATGTTGTGTAGAATAATTTCTCTAAAACAAACTTGAAATTGTGTGTAAGACGAGTCAAGAATATTTTTGCGTATATTATAACTAATACGGTGTTGCGTATAATACAAGCTAACATTGGTGTAGCATACAACACAATACATCAATGAAATTTAAAGAATATTTTTCATAAAATCTTGGTTTGTTACACTATCCCTTTGAAACATTTTCCTTAGTGTTTATTTCCACATCCATGAAACATAGGTTTTTGAACATAATTACCTTTATGATTATTATTTGAAATTCCATAGGGATTTGTTTATCGCATAAATGTTGAATTATAATAATCAATAAGGTTTAGGTGGTCAATCATGACTCTAGATAGTTGGTTGAGAATAACCACATAGTTCTCATTGTATCTCTAATTTCATTAAATTTCTCATTCAAAATACCGTCACAGATTTTTCATCACACCCATTGTTACCTTAATGCCTGCTAGATCCATCCATTTACAAATAAAAGGTTAGTGTGATTATATCAGTAAAATCATCATATAATATCATTTGAGGAGGGAAAATACTAATATAGACTTATTCATGTTATCGTAAACTCATTCACTTTAAATAAAAAAAACTATGACTCTTTCCAATATGCTAACCATTATGGTATTGTCACTTATGATTAAATAACACCCAAACCTCTAAAGTTATTTAAACTGACTTCTGATACCAACTATAAGAACCTAACCTCAAACATTACATAATCATTAAAAATGTCAAGAATTCATATTGAGTATATTTTCATGTTTCGAGTTTTAAAGAATTAGGCCATAACTATTACATAGCAACATGAGCATTACATGTAGACACTACTACATAGTATCCATTTTTCATAATATAGAAACTCTATAAAAAAAGACATTTCTTGTTCCATGTTTTAGACATCATGAATTTTCATTGATCTCATCCTTGACCCTATTCATCTTTATGTCATGTGAAATACCTTTCAAAAATTGGGATGAGCATAAAAAGCTCTGTAAGTTTAATAAAATAATGAAAAGAAACATTATCCCATCAATAAATAAAAATCAGTGAATCCAAACAACTTAATCATAACATACCTCATGAAATCATTAGATTTATGAATAACATACAGAAATCATAAATCATAAAGGTTACTTATGGAATCCATATCAAATGTACAAGGTAGCCATCATAGCTACGTAGGGAGTTACCCTTGGAATACCCATCACAGAATATTCCCTAAATCTCTTAGGAGAAACATCACGTTTACCACTGTCACGTAACCAAATTCATTAGAGAGCTATCTCGGGCTCACCTGCCCTAGGTTAATCATAGAACCACCCATATTTGTAACCATGCCCAATAACCATAAAATTATCATAACACATAACACAATTATAAAGTCAAGATAACATTTCCACATTCCACTATATCAAATCTAGATATTTAAATAAACAATGCTTTATCAAATCATTTTCAAAACCATTTAAAAATAGGTTTTTGAATCAAAGTGTCCCATAACAATTTGAATCCTTTAAATGAATTATCATTTGAAATAATTTATTTCCATATAAATAAATCATAAAACCCATTTTTAAAATATGTAGATTAATGATAAATAATTATAAGAATAATTCATTAAAACATTCAAACTGATATTTTGGTTAAAGTGTTTTTTTACAAAAATGGGGATTCGTGAATACAAATAAATGAGGAATAAAATTTAATCAGAACATTAAAATAACATGATAATAAAGGATTAATGATATAATATTTCAAAAGACTGTATATAGACAAAATAAGATTGAATTGGTTCATAACAACAATGAAGCCTCAGTAGAAATGTAAATTGAGATGAAATCCCTTATAAAGATGGTATCCTTAAATTAAGTAAAATCAATGACATAATTATGTGTGAAAATATAATACACCCAATATAATTGGATATTTAGTAATAAAAAATAGTAGGCCACTCACACATATTCATAGGATGATATATTCAATAATTACAAGTTGAACACAAATAATTGAAATTGGGTTAGGAAGTTCCCTTTTAAAAATTCGACAGCCCAATGATGTCACGTTAAAATTCATAAAATGAGTTGATGAGATAAAAATAGTATCTCATAAAATGGAAATAATTTTTAAATTAGTGAGGATATAGTACAACATATCCCAACATAATAATATGTAAATTAAAAGACATAACAAAAAATTCATTTAAATAGATGAGGGACAAAGGTTCCCTTACTGATTTGGTCACTTACAAAACATATGACCCATGAAAGAAGGATCATAAAATAAAGATGTAAATACACATAAATTGAAAAATATTACAAAATTAATACAATATTGGGCAGTACATACTCCACAAAAAAGGAAATAGTGGCAAATATATCATGAATCTCACGGGAATAAAAAGTGAGATAAAATCCCCATACCACGTTGTAAACAATAGAGTTGCATGAAAAACATCTAATAACAACAAAAATAATCACATAATATAATGAATATTAAGAAAATAATGGTAATATATATCAAATTTATTTACAAAATATTCCACATGCAATGAATAAGTGGTGAACAATTTAAATTTCACAGAATTAAAAGTGAGATATGTAAATCCCTTACCTTGTGTCTGACTTGACTTTTTTTTTCCTTGTTCTTCCTGAATAATAATCTAAATTTAATTTATAATTGCATAAATAAAATTTTTCATGTTTATTATTACGTTTATATAACTTATAACACTGTTATAATCATTATGTAACTATTTAAGTTAATAACATTCGTTTTGTCGATATTTGGTACTTGAGTTAAAAATGGACTTCTTATAATTACATGTTCTTCATCTGGTAAAAGGTTCATTATATACAGAATGATATTAATGATTTTGATATCATATATATCATATATATTAATTATATATATGTTCGTATAGTAGTACATAACATTTGTAGGTAAGAAATGAAATGCACCGTTCTTGGAGAAGGTAAGTCGTACGTAGGCTTGAAGGCTACTTTCATTTATATTTCTTATTTTAATGCAATTAATACATAATGATACATAATTATATTATAATTAAATTATATATAATATCATTAACTCTATCCTTTATACATCCCACATAAGGAATTAAAGAGTCATATTACTTTGAGGGGCGGTAGTCCACACATCCTCAAATGAAATTATTTTGTTTACCCATTACGGAAACCATAAAGGTAGGGTATAAATATAAAATAAAGAAGCATGAAAAAATATAAACATAATATATATCATATATAAATACAGTTCCATCTTAATGGCCACCATGATAGGTGGTAGGAGATAATCGAACAATCATCATTTCTTGATATATTAGTTTTCCATCAACAGAAATAGTATGTTCTTCACCCATTAGTTGGAGGTGTGTGTAAGTGTTGTTAAAAGACACTTCATAACAACATCATAGTATATTAATTATATAGGTTTTTTTATAAAATAATGTATAAAAAGAGTTTAGGGGTTGGAGAAATAAAATAAAATAAAATAATTTAAGAGAAACTGTTACATTCAATTTGGGTAAATCCCTTTGGAATGAACCAGAAGAACTTCTTGAAGTTACTTCTTCCAAAGGTAATGTTTCAAGGAGGAGGATAGATATGTAGGGAGATTAATTGCGCAGAGGTTGTATGTGACAAAAAGCTTGCGAGGTGTGAGGAATTAGATAGAAGTGGTCTTCTTTTATAAGGGAGATGTGGGGCTTTTTGGAAAGTGTGAAATTAATATTTAATTATATAATTATATTTGGTTTGAAAAGTTCCAAAAATAATTAAATTCCAAGAAAATATGACTCATATTCTAAATAAAATCATCCAATCAGAATCGGACATTTTATTTGAAAATATTGCAATCATTATAATCTTATTTATTTAAATCATTTATTAATGAGGTAAACACTCCATCATTATTGTGTCATAAATAATTTATTTTATTTTCTGTCTAAAAATTATAAAAAAATACCATGATTTAGGAAATCCATTGATATTTCTGATTAATATTTATAGTCGAAAACATAATTTATATATACCCTTCTAATGATTAATTTACTAAATGACATATGCTTTTTTCATTTTTTCCTTTACTTTAATTTAATTAATATAAAGTGTAATTATCATTCATAAGTGGCTTCATGGGGTCCCAAAAACGACCCAAATATGCCCATGGTAGTTCATTACTCATTAAATAAGGTTATGACTAGTGTTAAGTTAATTTTGAATTATTATAATATTTTTTTACTATGAATTACCATATTTACCTATAACCGCGGTAAATAAAAGTAAAAATTTACTACTAATAAAATATTATTTTAATCTTATTGAACCAAATTATAACTATTAATAAAAATTATGTATGTTTTATTTTATAAATTCAATTCACAGAAGTGGTAAAATATTATTTAAATGAAAAAGTCAACTTTTTAACTACTACTAAGTGGTTTGACTATTCATAAAAATTGATGTTTTTTAGAAAAATACCAAAAATTCAGCTGATGAATTATTTGATATTCTGAATTAAATTATTATTTCCATTTTAAAAAATTCAAAACATATTAGTTGGATTAATTAATTTAAAATTAATTCCCTTTGTCAAAACAAATACCGTGTTTTTAAGAAACAACAACTATCAAAAGATTGACACTTGTTAATGTCCAAATTCAAAATGAAATTAATTACAAGGACCAAAATTGGATTAAATGGTAAAAATATATTCTAATTAAACTTTGAAAACAATAAAAAATTTAATCTATCTATATAAATAAAAGAAAATAAAAATCAGTTTTTAATTAAAATACTATACTTTTCAATATTCATTAATTTGAACTTTATCAGAAAGAATCCAAAAATTTACCCAAAGTAAATATTGATGACCCAATTATAAATAATGATTTATTTATGTCATATAAAACAAATAAAAGTGACAAAAACTAGATTTAAAAAAGGTTCTCCATCAAAAGGCGGTAAATTGACCTTTTATTGAATATTAGAGTATCCATGCTTAAAAAATAGATTATTTCACATTTTCACCTTCTATCTTTTATTGGATAAATGTAAATAAATTTAGTAAACATGTATAATCATATTGTAGTTTGTTTTTTTATTCCAACCAATACAACGGCATGTAGTTAACTACCATTTAAAATAATAATATTAAATTATTAGTGTGCAACATATGATTTCAAAGAAACCTATTATTATGTATCGGGTACGTTGTCTGACATAGAAACCCCTTTAATGTAAAATTAATATTTAAATCACAAATATTAATAAATATGAAAATCTCATATTCTATATTTTCTTGGTATGTTGCATCCTTCCCATCTTTTGGGAATTGCGCCCTCACGATTTTAAAATTTAGCTCAAAAATTTCATTGAAAGTCCCACATCGGAAGAAGATTCAATAAAACTATCACTTTAATATAAAGGATGATAAGTAAAAATGTTACCAAAGATAACCCAAACTAGGATCCCATGTAAGAAAACATGGATATGAAATAGAAAAAAGTGGTCAAGTTCTGATGGAGAGTGATAGAAAACATGATTAGGAGAAAGATAACCACCATAAAATTACAAACATGTGATGGGTTCAACGTTCCTTGATTCTCCAGTAGTAAAAGATAACATACAATGTTTTTTATTGAAGTTACTTTTGATAGATTTGAAGAATTTATTTATGATGTTAACTAAAAACATAAGGAAACATACTTACTTTTCATGTAGACATTCATCCTTTACTAAATTCCTACCACAAACTCATCTTTTCTCCAAACAATGAGTATTCAAACTAACTTGTTCACTTTAAAAGCGATAAAATCAACTTAAATGGTTTCATATAATACAAAAAATATGAACTATATATTTCTCTTATCTTTAGACATCATCCAAAGCCCAAAACATTTAGTATAATATCAGATAATCCCAAAAAAGGATAAAATTTTACATAAAGAAAAACTACTCTTAATCACCAAAAAAATATAAAAATTACCAAAGTTCAACAAAGACCATTCAATAATCATTTTTCTATAAAATTATTCAAATTAATATATACTAATATTGAAACCTAAATCTCATAAGTATTTAATCACATAGTCTTCCGAGATAAATCATAATATTTATCTCCAAATAATATTAGTTACTCATGATGTCTCATATTGAAAAGTAATTAACATAATCACTTATTTTCCATGATAGGGTATTAATTTCCATAAAAAAAATTAAAATCAACTTTTTATTGATTCATAAAATCATTTAACTAAAAAGATCCTTATCAACTTAACAACTAAGTATTAATTTCCATATATGTTGAATTAATACTCATTCCACATTCTTCATGATCCATTAACCATTCCTTTACAACTTATTGTGAAATAATCCTTTCATACATACAATATCATGAATCATATCCTATGATTCAATAATATTGAAACATATGATATGAAATAATACATACCATTCACTGGACATTTTAATTTTCATCATCCTCAATCGGAATGGCATTAGGTATTGGTAAAAAATATCTTTATGATCCTAGTGATCCCATTCCTGAAACTTTTTTATAGGACATGTGTTTGTTTAATGACCATGGACACCACATTTAAAACATTCAATTTATCCTTCAAAAAGAACCTATTTCCCTTTCTAAGAGTCAACTGGATGATTATTTTTCCATGGAAGGTTCTTGCTTTATGACCTTTATTTCAACATCTATATCCCCATATTGTCCCTTTGAAACATTTTCCTTGGTGTTTAATTCCACATCCTTAACACATAGGTTTTTGAACATACATACCTTTATGATTATTACTTGAAATTCCATAAGGATTTGTTTCTCGCATAAATGTTTCCTTATAAGAATCACTAATGTTCATGTGGTTAATAATTACTCCAAATAGTTGATTGAGAATAACCATAGAGTTCTCATTACAGCTCTCATTTCATTCAATTTATCATTCAGAAATCTGTCATAGTTTTCTTCACATCCATTGTTACTTTGATGCCTGCTAGATCCACCCATTTACTAAAACAAAAAATGTCAGTATGAGAATATCAGAAAAATCATCATATAATATCTTATGAGGAGGGTAAATACTAATATAGACTTATTCATGTTATCTTAAAACCATTCACTCCATCTAAAAAAACTATGACTCTTTAAAATATGATAACCATTATGGCTATGTCACTTATGTTTAAATAACACCATAACCTCTAAATTTATCTAAACCGACCTCTGATAACAACTATAAGGACCCAACCTTAAACATTACCTAATCATGAAATATGTCAAGAATTCACATTGATGATCTTTTCAGGTTTATATTTTTTGAGAATTAGGCCATCACTATTACATAACAACATGATCATTACATGTAGACACTACTACATAGTATCCATTTTTCATAAAATAAAAACTCTTAAAAAAGAGACATGTCTAATTACATGTTTTAGACAGCATGACTTTTTCTTTGATCTCATCCTTGACCCCATTCATCATTATGTCCTATGAAAAACATTTTAAAACATGGTATGATCACAAGAAGCTCAGTAAGGGTTATAAAATAATTAAAAGAAACATTATCCCATCAATAAATACAAATTAATGAAACCGAACATTTTAATCATAACATACCTAATGAAATCATAAAATTTATGAATAACATACAGAAATCATAAATCATAAAGGTTACTTATGGCATCCATATCAAACGTAAATTGTAGCTATCACAGCTATGTAGGGAATTAGACTTGGAATACCCATCACGGTATATTCCCTAAATCTCTTAGAAGAAACATCACATTTTCATCTGTCACATTACCCAATGCATTGAAGAGCTATATTGGGCTCACTCGCCCTAGGTTTATCAAGGAACCACCCGTATACATAAAAAATTCCCAATAAACATATCATAATCATAACACATAACACAAGTATTATTTGAACATAACATTTACACATTCCACTATATCAAAACAAGATATTGAAATAATCAATGCTTTATCAAATCATTTTCACAACAATTTAAAAATAGATTTTTGAATCAATGTTTCACATACCACATTGAAGATTTTAAATGAATTATCTTTTTAAAAAATTAATTCCCATATAAATAAATCCTAAAACTCATTTTGAAAATATAGATATTAATGATAAATATTTAGAAGAATAAATCTTTAAAACATTTAAAACGATATTTTGGTTATAGAGTTTTTTAACAAAAAGAGAGATGTTTGAATACAAATAAATGAGGAATAACATTTAATAATAACATTAAAATATAATTATAATAAATGTATTCATGATATAATATGTCAAAAGATTGTATATAAACCAAATAAGATTGAATTGGTTCATAACAACAATGAATCCTCAGTGGAAATGTAAATTGAGATGAAATCACTTATAAAATGGTATCCTAAAATTAAGGATAAATAAATAACATAATTATGTGTGACAAATATAATAAAACAAATATAAGTGGATATTAAGTGTAAAACAATCAGATTTCATTCACACATATTCATAGGATGACATATTCAAGAAAGACAAGTTGAACCCAAGGAATTGAAATTTGGCTAAGAAGTTCCCTTGTAAAAATTCGACAGCGTAACGATGTCACGTTAAAATTCTTAAAATTAGTTAATGATATAAAAAGGGTCTCTCATCACTTGGAAATAAATTTTAATACAATTAGGACATATAAGAACATATCCCAACATAATAAGATGTAAATTAAAAGACATAACAAAAAAAGTCATTTAAATAGAGGAGGGTCAAATGTTCCCTTACCGATTTGGTAACATACAAATCATATGACCCACGAAAAAAGGATCATAAAATTAAGATTTAAATACACATAAATTGAATAATATTAAATAATGAATAAAATCATGGGCTTTAAATACACCACACAAAAGTAAAAAGTGGAAAATATTGCATTAATCTCACAGGAATAAAAAGTGAGATGAAATCCATGTACCACGTTATAATCAATCAAGTTGTATAAAAAAAAGTTAACAACCACCAAAAGAATCATATAATACCATGAATTTGAAGATAATTATGACAATATATATAAAATATAAGTACACAACATTCCACATGCAATGAAAAAGTGGTGAACAATTTAAATTTCATGGAATTAAAAGTGAGATAAGAAAATCCCTTACCTAGTGTCTGACATGACTTGTTTGTTCCTTGTTCTTCAATAATAATAAACTAAAGTTAATTTATACTTGCTTAAAAAAATTTTTAATGTTTATTATTCCATTTATATAACTTATTACTATGTTATAAACCTTATAAAACCATTTATGTTAATAACATTCGTTTTGTCGATATTTGGTACCTGGGTCAAAAATGGACTTCTTATAATTCCATATTCTTCACGTGGTCAATAACTCATTATATTAAGAATGATATTCATGATTTTTATATCATATATATAATATATATTCAGTATATATATGTACTTATAATATTACATAACATTTGTGGGTTAGAAATGAAATGCACTGTTCATGGAGAAGGTAAGCGTATGTACGCATGAATGCAACGTTCATTTATATTTCTTATTTTAATGTAATTAAAACATAATAATACATAGTTATATTATAATTAAATTATATATAATATCATTAAGTCCATCCTTTATACATTACATGTCAGGTATTAACGATTTATATCACTTTCAGGAGGCGGTAGTCTGCACTTCCCGAAATTAAATTATCGTGTTTAACCATTATGGAAACCATAAAGGAAGGAAATAAATGTAAAATACAGAATAATTAAAACTATAAACAAAATATATATCATATATAAATACATTTCCATATTAATGTCTACCATGTGAGGCGATATAATATAATCGACCAATCATCATTTCGTGAGGCGTCAGTTTTCCATCCACTAAAATAGTATGTTTTTCACCCATTAGATAAAGGTGTTTGTAAGTGTAGTTAAAATACTTCTCATAAAAAATTTCTAGTATATTTATTATAATGTTATTTTTCTAAAATAAATTAATAAAAATATTTCAGGGGTTGGAGAAGTAAAATAAAAGAAAACAAATTAAGAGAAATTGATACATTTAATTTGGGTTACTCCCTTTGGTATGACCCAAAATGACTTTTTGAAGTGCCTTATGCCTAAGGTAAGTCTTCTAAGAGGAGGATAGGGATGTTTTAAGTTTAATTTGGAAGTGTTTGGACTATACAAAAGGATTTGGATTGTATGTAATTGGTTTGATGTGGTCTCCCTTTATAAGAGAGAGGTGGGGCTCTTTAGGAAAGTGTGAAAATATTATTTTATTTTATAATAATATTCAGTTTCAAAAGTTCCAAAAATCATTAAAATATAAGATAAGATGACTCATATTCTAAATAAAATCATCCATTCAGAATTTGAAATGTTTTGGATAATATTGTTATCATTGTAATCTTATTTATTTAAATAATTTATTAATGAGGTAAACACTTCATCATTATTGTGTCATAAATAATATAATTTATTTGATGTCTAAAAATTATAAAAAAATAAAATGATGTAGGAAATCGTTTTATATTTTAAATGAATATTTATAGTCTAAAGATAATTTATATAACCCCTTCCTAAAAATAAATTTACTAAATTATATTTTCATTAGTCATTTTTTCATTTACTTTATGTTTATTAATATAAAGTGTCATTATCATTCATAAGTGGCTCCATGGGGTCCCAAAATAGACCCAAATATGCCCATGGTCGTCCATTACTCATAAAATAAGGTTATGAAATGTGTTAAGCTAAATTTGAATTATTATAATATTATTTTTAACTTGAATTACCAAGTTTACCTTTAACCGTGGGAAATATAACTAAAGAGTTAGTATTCACCAAAACTTATTTTCATCTTATTGAACCACATATTATTTATTATTAACAACTATGTATTTGTAATTTTCAAAATTCAGTTCACATAAGTGGTAAAAGTTTATTTAAATGAAAAATTCATCTTTTTTACTACTGCTAAGTGGTTTCACTATTCATCATAAATTTGTGTTATCAGAAAAATACAAAAAAATCAGCCTAAGAATTATATGATATTACGAATAAAAATTTGATATACATTTTACCAAATTAAAAACATATTAGTTGGATTAATTAATTGAAAATTAATTCTAGTTGTCAAAACAAATACAATGTTTTTAAGAAACAATAACTATCAAATGATTGACAATTGTTTATGTCCAAATTCAAAGTGAAATTAATTCCAAAGAAAAAATTGGATTAAATGGTTAAAAAATATTCTAATTACACATTAAAACCAATTAAAAAGAGAATCTATCCATATAAATAATTACTATTAAAACGCAATATTGAATTAAAACACAATACTTTTCACTATTCATTAAAAAGGAACTTTATCAGAAAAAAATACAAAACATTAACCAAAATAAATTTTGATGTCCCCATTCTAAAAAAACATTTTTTTGATCTAATAGAACATATAAAGGTGATGAAAACTAGATTTGAAATGGATTATCCATAAAAAGGTGGTAAATCAATCTTTTACTGAATATTAGCGTGTTCATGTTCAAAATTAGTTTAATTCACATTTTAAGCTTCTAACTTTTATTGGATAAATTTAAATACATTTAACAGAACATGTATAATCATATTGTAGTTTGTTGTTTTCATTCCCACCCATACAATGGTTATGAGTTAACTCCCATTTAAAATAATAATATTAAATTATTAGTGTGCAACATAAGATTTCAAATAAACCTCTTGTTGTGTATCTGATATGCTATTGAACATAAAAACCGATTTAAAGTAAAATTAATATTTAAATCAACAATATTAATAAATATGAAAATTTGATATTCATTATTTTCCCGGGATGAAACACACATCCATATATACAACCCCTAATTATAAATTTTTTTTATCATTAATCAAACAATAGAAGGTAGTAGGAATATTCATAATTGGGAGGTCATATAAAAGAGGTAATGTTATTAATAGAGAATCTAATCTAATTTCTTGTTACAACTCCTTGAAATCAGATTAAAACCCGATGATATAAGAACCCTTGTATCTTCCTATTTTTTATTTTTTTTCTGTTTTGTTAATGACCTCCAACCACATTATTTCCCTCAAATGTGAAACTAAATCATTGATCCTGCATACGACGAATTACAACCTCAAAAATCAGCATAATTCATTTCCCAATACAACATTTAATAGATGGTTATAATTTCATATATGGAATATTTATTTTATATTTTATGAAATTATTATATTTTTTGAATTATCTTATTAGATATAACTTCTTACATCCCATTCAATGGGTGGTATACAATAAAGTCACGTGTCTCTACCGAACTATTGAATCGTGACGATATATGATTAGTTTTACTGTTATGCTTTATATATAATGGATTCAAGATTTTATTAAAAATATATATTATATTTTATTCCTAATATTAATAATGAATATATAATATTACATTTTTGTTTTTACCTTTTATCACCTAGGAGAACAATAACCTCCCTCATGTGTACGTGTGAACTACCTTCTCCATGTAGCGATCTGAAATGTATTCCATATTATTATCATATTAATAGTAAGAATGATTAATTTAATTAAAATAAATTATAAATGGGACATAATAATGAATTTAGTTTTTAGAATTAGTATTAACTTTTCATTCATTCCTTCTATTGATAAAATGGAAACAATTTTCATGAATACGTTCAGCTTACCGTCACTATGAAGGATGTTATTCATTTTCTATATTTAACTTTTATAGATTAATCTAGATACTTATATAATGAATATACATATATAATAATTATATAACGTTTTACATTATTTATATTTTGTTTCTATGATCAAATAAAATTGATAAAAAATCTGAAATTAAAAAATACATCAAAATGAAACCAGTTATTACACGAAACATGGTTTTAACATGGAATTGATAATAAATGGTCAATAAAATCTCATAAATAAATCATATATGTATTGATATATATAAATTTGGTTCTAAAAAATATATATATTAGAACAATATTCCTTTTATACGGGATATTATAATGTGTACAGAGAATTTCAAGACTTATGGTATGGGATTTATAGTCTCTCTTTTATTTATAGGAGTCATATTCCCCAATCCCCACATATTTAATTTTGGTGGATTATATATATCCTATGTAACATGATATTTAATTAATATAATAATATTAAATAAATATAATGTTTAATTTTATTTTATTATTTACAAGGTAATATGATTCAAAAGGTATCAATGCTTTAGGGGTTTTATCCAAAATCATTCTTCTTTCATTTAATGTTTTTTTATGAATAGATTTTCACTAAAATGGTGTATATAATTTCATGTTACATATTATTTCATGAATACATAATAAGTAATTAATTTTAAGGACAAAAATAATTTACATCATTAAATTTATGGTAATATAAACATATTATTCTATTTTTTATATATAATTATTGATAATGTTTTATGAATAACTATATTTATTTCTCACTTTAGTGAAATATCCCATTTCTTGAAAATCCATGTTAACAAAAAATATTTTTAATATTGTTTTTATCATTGTCCAAATGATTTATAAAATAATTTATTAACCAAATTTAATATTTCGTTCAAAATAATTTTAAATTAATCTTATTTTTAATTTCCTAACCATGAAATTTATAAAAAAATTACAACAGTGTAAAATTAAATTGTATTCATCTTATATGACATATATATATTTACCCACCATCTTAACTGTCATGAAACGAATCTGGTCGCAGCCAAAACCGGCACCAGTTCTAGCCCGTGACAAGGCACATAGGGTGTTCCCTTTCCCCAAGGGCTAGCACAAGTGCCCGGGTATCATTTATCTTGGTTTGGGATTGATTTACCCGAATATGTATAGATAAAACCCCAAAAAGATTTGATAAAATGAATCTGAAAAATTAATACCAACATGGTTTATAAAAAAAATCCAGAACTGAATACATAAGTTAAAATGAAATAAATGAGGTCTAAAGACACGATGGAATAGAAAGAAAATAGCCCCATAGACTCCACATGACAAGGGGGTGTCACCCCCAAGCCGTCTCCACTACTCTTCCCTAAGGATGAGCACTAACACCCTGAACCGCCATCACCCTTAGCCTTTCATTTACCTGGGTCAAAAACTTCAACTTACACCCATGGTGTGTAATTAGGGTGTGAGCCTAAGCCCAATAGGATACCACCCTATGATTCCATGGTGCATGCAATACAAGGTGAAAAAGCAAGCAGTTTTAATATGCAATGAAAAGCGGTGACAAATTCCATGAAATGTAACTATAAATTGATAACATTTTTCCAGATAAAACATTCATATTGATAACACATTTAAACATGCATGTTATATACAGTAATATGATTCCAAAGACACCCAAATACATGGGAAAATACCAAAAATCCAATGAGCAACAAAATCGGGAACACCCCTAGTCACTAGATAATCTCAGGCCTTGTGTACCTCGTACCTCGATGTAATGTAACAATAGTAAATTATGTTCTAGTGAATGATCCACTAGTAGGGAACATACCCATAACCTATTGGTCCCCAATCATCATCCACATAGTTTAGTTAGAGTTTTCTATATCCAAATTCTATGTGAAATAGGGACAAAACTCATCCGGTCCACTAGTTGTACTCGTACAAATCCGCCCCACCAAGGTACCCAGGCTTCCCCCTTTGTGCTCAAAAAATTTCAGGATTTAACACATATCCATTTTAATCTAAAACACCACTACTGGTCTCACACACCAAATACAGTATCTATCACATATTATACCACTTAAAAGACACTAAAAACTCTTTGAATTTGTATAAATCAATTTCCCAAAATCTTGTGTTGTTTTGCACACAAAACCCCTTATGAAACCCACTTATACACTATGTTCACACATTTAAGTTACGAAAACAGTAAAGGCAGCCAAATAAATTTCAATTAAAACCACAAATCAATTTTTGGGCATCCCCATGTTAAACAAGAAGTGTTAACTTTGTAAAACCTTCTTTTACACACACAAGTGGAACCAAAACATCACTTTCTTTACAAACACAATTAAAACCATTTTTTGCAGTAACAACCAAAGAGGATAAAGATTATAAACAGTATTTTATGACTTTTTATAGATCAATAAAGACAACTAAGTATTTATAGGTAATCCCCAAATAAAAAAATAAAACATTTCTTTGGAAAACCCCAAATTTCACACCAAATTGGCATTTAATATTCAATTGCAATAGAAACATCATTAGAACGAATTTTTCAGAAATAATAAAATGATATAAAAATGAAAATATGATAAATACAGCATGATAATATACAAATATTTCATCAATATTGGAATCACCTACCAAATCAAATGAAACCATTGAATCCTTTGTGCGAAAACACAAATGCACCACCGCCTTAACTCAAGAAGGGTAGATCAAACCTAAAAATAGTAAATTGGACTAAGAAAACCCAAGGTTAAACCATAGGTTATAACCCCTACCCCCTGGTCATTTTTCACTTCAATGAAAAGGGAGGAAACCCTAATGAAATAGAATTAAACCCTAAGTAATTTGAAAGGGGAAATGAAATAGACTAACTTACTTGAGAAATATTGAATGAATCTCTCCAAAACACCAGTATATAAAATTTAAAACGTCCAAAACTCAAGGGATGTTCGCACACGAAATAGTTGGTCATTTAGGAACTATAATGGAGGGAAACTAGTTTTAATTGAGAGAGGTATGATTGAATGAACTTACCTCATCAAATCTGGATGATTTTAGGAACCCTATGATGTTCGTCCCTATATTGAGATTTATAAGAGCTCCAAAGAGGGGGTAAAGAGTCTGGGGTATCGGCTGGGTGTTTGGGGAGCATGTGAGTCTTGGAATCACCAAACACTACTTAAAAGTGATTATGTTATTAAATAAATAAAATTAATTTTTAAAACTGGATTTGGGCATCCTAGCAGGCCCAATCCCTTAAATAAAAAAAATTAATCCCTGGTTATGGATTTCCAAAGGATCAAAATTTTAATTTTGGTGTTAATATATCAGGGGAGGGAATTTAGGAGTTATAATGAGTGAAAATTATTAAAAAATGAAAAATTTATAAAAGAAACAAAATTAATTTTTAAATCTGGATTTGGGCACACGGTTTGGCCCAATTCATGAAAACTCACATATTCTCCATAAAACCTTTGGAAACCCCCAAAACAAAGCATTAATGACAATTAAAATAAAAAGAGAATTAAAATAAGATATTTATGTGACAATTCTCACCACAATGAAATCCTTTTTCCCCGGAAAGTCACAGCAAGGCCAAAGCAACAACCAAACCCAACTGAGAAAACCAAGAGGTACTCCACTGCTAGGTTTCTCCCTCAAAGGCCAAAACAACTCCAATGATCTATGAAGGAAGGAATACTATCACAAACCTAACTTACACCACTTTCTTGAAACAATCAATCACATTTATACTTTATCCCAAAATAAAACTCGTCAAACACTATCCGAACAAGACTCAAGCATTTCAACCAAATGAACTACAACTTCGAACAATGCTACATTTACCTTACATTAACTAAACCATTGGGTGCTCTCCAGTCCCAACGTTTACTCAAGAAAGATGTTGGTATCTAGATAGCTTCGAATGAGACTATCTACACAAGCCAAGACCATGTAAAAATCTATGTTACTGGTATGGGGGGACACAAATACGCTCTCCACCATAAGAGACAACCAATTTTTTTTCGAGACGGAATCAGGAGACTAACAGGGGGAGGCCTAAATGGACTCACTAGATCAAAGGATATACTTCCATAATAATTTAAAAAATAAATTATATAAGACTCATAGTCAGTCTCCCCACATTAATAACCAACCATCTTATCCAACCAGTACTGGATGGTAAAGAAAGACCCCAAAATTTAAAGAGTTGGGGTGACCACATGGTTAGTTTGCACAGTTTGGGAAACCATACACTAACAGTGGGGATCCTTCTATCCACATGGTTTTATGGGGTATGGTCACTATTAAACAAGTGAAAACTGTGTTCTCAAATAGTGTAGACAAACTTCAAACCTTTCTCTAAAGACTCAGTGGAAACCAAAGGGGGAGGGAATAACATTGGGCGATGACATGGGTACACGGCCCTCCACCTATTTTCACCGAACATGGAAAACAAAAGAATGATTAGGACACAATATTTTTAAAATCTTCCTAACTTTCATACTGAGGATATGACTTTGTAAAAGGGTTTAAACGACCCTGTGATTTCCCCTGACTACGAGCCAGCTTCTCTCCGAGACCTAGGGCTTGACCTGAAATGATTGTATCATCTTCGGGCTCATAGTTAGGATTTGGAAACCCCATGAACGATAATTATTCTTTCGATGCAACCAACAACTAAAACTCAATCCCCGATATGTTTTCCAATAGAAAAAACATTCCAAACTCACCATACGCTAACTTGATATTTCACTAAAACAAGGCCTTAAAATATGCACACACATCACACCATGTTTGTTCAGGTGAGAAACAATAAAAGTAATGAAAACCTATACTCACCTTCCTTTAAAATAGAATATTTTAATGCTTTTTTCCAAGGAATACTTTCTCCCAACATAATGAAGACTCTCATATAATTTCTCAACTTTCACCTTTATGATCAATCGATCCCATGCCATCATAAGGCATCACCGAACATGGCCATTGCGACTGATATAAACAATGAATGGAGAGTTATCTTATACAACATCCCCAAAAAACACACAATTCTAGAATGTGGCAACAATATCCTATCGTGACCATATTTCCCACAATGGTGGTTTAACATGAATTCATGCATCAAAGAAACTTGGAAGAACCCAAAGGTCTTCTTAGACACCATCGAGACACTCATCCACAGTAACAACCCTAGACCACATTCACCATCGACGTATCAGGAAAATTAAGAAACTAATGTCTCATTCAACCTTCCATGAGCACTCTAACATTACAAGAGGATCTAAAAATCAAAGAAAGGAAAGGGTGTAGACTCAATCTAAAAATCTCAAGACAACAATTCATTATATTGATCAACTGGAGGGTCTTCAAAAGGAAAAACAATCTGGGTTGCACTTCAGTTGTGCACTAACCCTTAATGGGGCGTACCTTATCCAATGATTGAACCAAAGAACCCAACCAAGATGGTCCACTGGTCACGATATACCACAATATAGATCCAAACACATGAAGGGAACCACCGCAATGGAATCCCAAAACATTTTTCAAAAGAGACCAGTAATCGTCCCTACAACACAACTCACTGACCAAACACAAACCCAAAACACAGTTCAAACAGGTGGGGTTCTTGGACTCAAAATATCCCACAACATCAATATTATCAAAAACCCATAATACAAACTATATCAATCTATTCATCAAGACATCATGCTTTTCTTTAAAACTATTTCTTTGAAAACAAACTGTTTAACAGTAATCATATCCACTAATGGTACCCAATAGACCTCACACATGCATTTTTTTATGCCACACCAGGGACTCTCCTCATATCCGTCCCGGCACTCATCAAGTCATTCCATCAACCATCCATCATCCCATATAACCCCATGCATGTGGTTACTCACGGAAATACCAAAGTTAAAAAAAATATTATTTCCACTTTTCAAAACAAAAACGGTTAACCAACACATCCTTTTTTTTCAAAACTACTAACCAGGAGATCAAAATCCCAATTCAAATTTTACTAAAATTTTTAGAAATACACAAACATTTATTCAAGAACTGAATTTCAAGATATTCACATCAATTTCAAAACATCTCATCCCATTGAAACACCCTTTCATTGTTTAGAAAACTCTATTGGAAGCACTTTCTAAAACCAACATCAATATAGTTCCTGCTTTCAAAAGAGGTGTAAGAACACCATTTTCCATTTCAAAAAAATTCTGAAAATTAATTTCAACCATTTCATTAACAAAACTTTTCCCTCATTATTTGAAAATCATTTCAAAAAAACATTACGCTTCTTAAAACCAAGTCACTTTAAAACCAAAGTCCACGATTTCAAAACTAAAGAACACAAGACGATGCAAGAGGAAACTAGTTTCAGTGGGTGACTTGGACATATGGTTGGCGACCATAGTCCAATAACTTTACAGTCACAAAGAGTGTACTAGGGAAGATCCCTGGCTCCACATGGATTTCCAGGCCCTGCGAGCTCACTGAGACAATTAACCCAACTCTCTTTTCATTTACCCTAAACATCATCAAACCAAGAAAACCAAAGGACTTAGATAAAACCTGACTTCCCCAGGAAACATGAATCCTGTCATGAAGTGTGGTGATCAGGCACACTGCCCATAACTAGAATACCAATTCCCTACAATCCTAACTCCATGCTATCTGGACTCTTCCCCAAATAACATGACAAAAGAGTTAATCTGAACCTCCTCTGATACAATTTTGTCACGAACCGAATCTGGTCGCCGCCAAAACCTGCACCACACCCAGCCCGTGATAAGGCGCTAAGGGAATTCCCTATCCCCACGGGCTGGCACAAGTTCTTCGGTATCATTTATCTTGGTTTGGGAACGATTTACCCAAATATGTACAGATAAAACACCAAACATATTTGATAAAATGAATCTGAAAAATTCATACCAACAAGGTTTATAAAAAAAATCCAGAACAGAATACACAAGTTAAAAAGAAATACAAAAGGTCCAAAGACACAATGTAACAGAATAAAAACATCCTCATGGACTCCACATGAGAAGGGGTCATCACACCCAAGCTGTCTCAAGTACTCCTCACCAAGGATGAGGACTAACACCCTGAACCGCCGTCACCTTTAGCATTTCCTTTAACTGGATCAAAAAAAATTCTACTTACACCCAAGGGGGTGTATGTAGGGTGTAAGCCTAAGCCCAATAGGATACCACCCTATTATTCCAAGGTGCATGAAATACAAGGTGAAAAAGAAAGTAGTTTTAATATGCAATGAAAAGCGTTGACAAATTCCATGAAATGAAACTTTAAATTGAAAAAATATTCAAGACAAAACTTTCAGAATGTTAACACGATTAAATAAGCATGTTAGATACTGAAATATAATTCCAAATACACCCAAATACATGGGAAAATACTAAAAATCCAATGATCAACAAAATAGGGAACACCCCTAGGCACTAGATAGTCTCGGGCCCCATGTACCTCGTACCTCGGTGTAATGTAACCAAAGTAAAATCTGTTCTCGTGCACGAGCCACTATTAGAAAACATACTCATAACCTAGTGGTCCCCAATAATCATCCACTTAGTTTTTTTTTGAGTTTTCGTTATCCAAATTCTAAGTGAAACAAGGCCAAAACCCATCCTTCCTAATAGCCGTACTAGTACAAATCTGCCCCACCTAGGTACCTGGGCTTCCCCCTATGTGCTTAAACAATTTATGGATTTAACACATATCCATTTTAATCTAAAACACCACTATTCTCAACATACACAAAATACAGTAGCTATCGCATTTTATAACACTTAAAACACACAACAAACTCATTGAATTTGAATAAATCAATTTCTCAAAATCCCGTGTTGTTTTTCACACCAAAACCCTTAAGAAACCAACTTCTAGACTATCTTCACACTTGTAAGTTACCAAAATAGTAAAGGCAGACCAATAAATTTAAATTAAAACAACAAATCAATTTTCAGGCATCCCCATGTTAAACAAGAAGTGTTAACTTTGTAAAACCTTCATTTTCACACAAAAGTGGAACCAAAACTTCAATTTCTTTACAAACACAATTAAAACCCATTTTTGCAGCAATAACCAAAGGGGATAAACATTATAAAAAATATTTTATGTCTTATTACAGATCAATAAAAACAACTAATTATTTATAGGGAATCCCCAAATAAACAAATAAAACATTTATTTGGAAAACCCCCAATTTCACACGAATTTGGCATTTAAAATTCAATTAAAATAGAATCATCATTAGAACCAATTATTGCAGCAACAATAAAATGATATAAATATGAAAATATGATAAATATAGCATTATAATACACAAAGGTTGCATCAACATTAGAATCACCTACCAAATCAAATGAAACCATTGAATCCATTGTGCGAAAACACAAACGCACAACCACCGCTCATCAAGAAGGGTAGATCCAACCTAAAAATTGAAAATTGGACCAAAAAAACACAAGGTTAAACCTTAGGTTCGAACCCCTACGCCCAGGTAATTTTTCAATTCAATGAATACGGAGGAAACTTTAAAAAAATAAAATGAAACCCTATCAATTTGAAAGTGTAAATGAAATGGTCTAACTTACTTGAGAAATCTTGAATGAATCTCCCCAAAACACCAGTATCTAAGATTGAAAACGGCCAAAACTATGGGGATTTTTGCACAAGAAACAACAGGTCGTTTAGGAACTGGAATGGAGGGAAACGAGTATGAATTGGGAGAGTTATGATTGAATGTACTCACCACATCAAATCTGTACTATTTTAGAAACACTAAGATGATCGTCCCTATTTGGAGTTTCTTAAGAGCTCCAATGAGGGGTTAAGGATTCTGGGAGGTCGGCTGGATGAATGTGGCGCATGTGAGGCTTGGAATCACCGAAAAATAATTAAAATTGAATAGGTTATTAAATAAATAAAATTAATTTTTAAAACTGGATTTGGGCTTCCGAGCAGGCCCAATCCCTTAAATAAAAACCAAAATAATCTTTGGATATGGATTTCCAAAGGATCCAAATTTTAATTGTGGTGTTAATATATCAGGGGAGAACATTTAGGAGTTTTAATGATTAAAAATTATTAAAAAATAAAAAAGTTATCGAAGAAACAAAATTTATTTTTAAATCTGGAATTGGGCTCACGGTTTGGCCCAATTCCTGAAAACTCACATATTCTCCATAAAACATTTGGAAATCCCAAAAACAAAGCATTAAAGGAAATTAAAATAAAAAGAAATTTAAAATAATCTATGTATGTGACATTAATGAAGAATTTCTATTAATCCTAATTGATTATTTCTACAGGGTCAATTTTATTGAAAAATTTTTCTATAACATTTTGGATATTTATAGATTTTGAATTTGTAATTTCAATGAAAAAGGATATTTTATAATAAAATATTTACATTAATGTTTTAATTAAAAATTAATCAAAAAAACAAATTGTATGATATGTAATGAACCTATGTTCATTAAATATATATTTCTGTATTTACCTTTCTCAAACTCCCATATTATGATTGGGAATTAATTACTTTTGTACATTTCTTGTGTTCCTTTATTATGAAATTTCTGTTGATTATGGTATGAGATAATAATAGGAACCCCATTTTTTCCAAGTGAACATAATGTGTTACTAAATATTGTTGATTTCCTTTGTTTGAAAGAAAATAGATCATGAACCTGTTATGATGGGTGAACCTAGATAATGCTACAATTGATTAGATAATATTTTAGTCGCATCAAATTTCTTGTATGGAAATTTGAAAAAGACAATTTCCATTATTTTAAAAATTCCACCAAGTGATATTCTCTAGGAAGTTACCTTAACTCATGTTTGGGTCTAGTTTAATGTTTCATCTACATTTCATATGATTTTGAGATATGATGTTTATATTTCAGGCTTCAATGTGATTACTCAGGATTCTTATCCATTATGATATAATATTTTAACAATAACAGACATGTTATGTTTATTTATGATGCTAATTCCCCTACTGGGCATTTTATTTCATCCCATTCTTCAATTTATTACCCATGTTATCCTATACGATTTTATGTGCTCATATAATGTTAATAACTTATCGACTGATTTGGAATGTTAAAATAAGAGTAAATATATTATTAAATATATATGAATTTAATATTCCATTAAAGACTATTATTTAATTATTTTAAAATAAATACATATTTTTGAAAGGTCACTTTATTCTTCAAGTTTATCTTTATTTAGGAATGTGATATTTATTTATTTTAATTTAAAAGTAAAAAAAATTAAAAACATTTAGAAAATGTATTAGGTAAAATTAATTAATTATTATTAATATAATATCAAAATTATATTATGGTTGATTTTTATTATTTTTATAAAAAACAATTTAAACTCTACTAAATAAAGAAAATACTATTTTTTATTGGAAGTGTATTTTTATTTCATGTTTTTAAATGTTTTTTTATTAAAATTTATCAGATGTAAAATTAGTTCATTTATATTATTCAAAACAAAATAATTTTCATTGGTATCAATTTTACAATTGAATTAGGTATGTAAATATTTTTATAATTAAAATTTCATTTTTATAGAAAATATTTTATATGTAACATTTTTCATTTTAATATTAAAATAATTACTTCCACTTATTTTAATTGAATAGTGAGAAAATTATTCCACATATAGTATCATTAATGTAAAATATTTATTATATTTCACCATTATAATATTTTTTCTTTTTAAATGCATCTCTCATGATTTTTCATTACCATGGTAAAAGTTAAATTAGTTAATTAAGGGTTAAAAATGTATTATAAGAACAATAAAATACACCTAAACAAGCTATAATTTTAATATATGATATATTATCTACCATAATAATTCACGTGTTAGTTCTATGCTTATTTATTTCCATTTTAATTAGATTATGTCAATTATAATATTTTAATTAATGAAAATACAATGCTGTAACATTCATGTTTTTAATAGGTATACCATTTTTAATATGTAGTTTTACATGGGATATATTAGAATTTTTTTAAAATTTTAAAATATTTATATAAATAAAATTAATTTAATATAAATTTTTAGGATGTAAATAATTACCTTAAATTCTTACACAGCACTACTAATGTAACTATTTAATTAATAGAAAAAACTTAATAACTAATAATAATAATTTGAAAAGTAATATAATTTTTATTAATTAAGGTGATAAAATAATTATTTAATTACTATGAAATTATATATTTTAAATAAAATATTTGGCTCAATGGTATCTTAATATATTTATTTTATTAATGTCAATGCAATTCATTACATCAAAATTTACAATATGGGTATTTTAAGGGAATATAATTTTATTATATTTTTTTAAAAATAAAAACAAACATCATAAATATGAACAAAATGGATTATATATGTTCTATAATATCTATTGTTATAAATTTATAGTCAATTTTTATTCTTTTTCACAAGAATAGTCCTTTTATATTTTAGTTCTTTGAGAAATTCAAAAAAGTTCCCCTCACATCAATTATAAAAGGGAACACCTTTGGTATCCTCAGTATACCAAATGAACCCATATATCTCGAGAAGACCATGGATGTTTCCATTATTTACATCCATAGTAAATTCATAGAGGCTATATTACTTCAAAAATTCAAACACTAAATCCATTAAGAATATGTTTAAATGAAGTATACCAATGAAGAGAAAATCGTCTTTACCAACCCCTATAAGATTATTTCTTATTCTATATAGATGTCAGGTTTTGTTTCCATACTAAATTAATAAATAAATTAATATATATATATATATATTTGTTTGTGTGTGTATATTTCTGTGTGATGTTTTTATAATGATACAACTATATTTTAAAATTTATCCTTCCTATGAAAACTGAAAGCACCATATGTGTGTACTTACGGTCTATCGTCACTACATAACAATATGATTCTTTTTTCATCACCACATTAAATAGATGGTTATAATGATTAAAATAATTTATTTATATGATATCAAGGAATTTATATTGATATATCATCAAATAAAATACCTATTCACACTTAATTAAATGATACCTTCGCTCGTGCATAATTACGACCTAACTTCTCCAAGAGGAGATGGGATTCATTTCACATAGTCTACTAAAAAGAAATATTTTAAAATGTATTTTATGATTAAATATTATATTTATGAAAATAATTTCATTGTTAATATGATGTATCTAAACACTACATAAGAGAACATAGACCTTCATGTCAAATTAAGCATGACAAAAGAATGCAATTAACACACAAAATAGTGAAAATAATGAAATAATATTATTGAACATGTGGTAAGATATTATAAAAGGATAAAATAAGTTGATAAAATAATTAATAGTTATGTCACAAATGAGTAACATATTTGAACCCATTATAAATTATTTTTTAACAAGTTTTTAGGAATTAGAACCTGATTTAAGGGTTTCTTTTCTCACTTTATTTTTTTTGACACTTATGCCAAATTCAACATTTATTTATATTGTGTGGTTTATATAAATAACATTTGATATATTATTTCATGAATAAATTTTTATTCATATTATTTATTTATTTTGTAATTTATTTCATTAAGTGGGTTTACAATTCAAACGAAACAGAAGTGGAATGGGTCTTTATCACAATGTAATCTTTATTTGACATAGTTTATTTTAAAGTATCTGCTGATAAATATTTCCCTTCCATGTCCATGTTTTTATAAATTGATTTAAAATCATCCTAATATTCTCCAATGACATTTTTATGTTATTTTATCACATGTTTTACATTTTACAATTTGTTTTGAAAATAAATTTCCCATCATTTTCTAAACAACAACCTTCAAGACTTTTATTAAAACAATTTGAAATGAATCTTTTTTATGTTATACTGTGTAATCATAACTTCTACCATCATAAAACAAAACTAATTTTATGCTCTCATTACATGTTATCATGTTTATTTTAAATGAAAATTATATCTTTATTCTATGTGTAGTTTTTATATTTTTTAAATGATTTTCAACATGAAAAGTAAATGCTCCACAATAATATTTTTATGTTATTTTAATCTATGATATTTAATGGGGGAAGTATTGATATTATAATGATAAATTAGTATAATAAGGATAGATATATATTTTTTATGGCATATTTATTTAGTTGTATTATTATTTTATTTAAGGAATGAATTAGAGTTAGTAAGTGAAAACATGGCCAACTATAGCCCCATGATACATCGGTAGGTCTGATTAGACAAAATATATTGGGTTTTGGCTATGGGGTAACACATTTATTTTTATATTTCTTCGATGAGTCCATAAATATATGTTTTATATTTATGAAATTATGAAATCAATCATTAGGAAATTACTTATTGTTTTAAATATGGCTCCCCGTCAAAAGTCGGTAAATCGACCTTTTACTGTATATTAGAGAATTTATGCTTAAAATTAGTTACTTTTATATTTTAAGCTCCTAAAATTTATTAGATAAATGCAAAAACCTTTGACAAAAATGTATAATCATATTTTAGTTTGTCCTATTTATTTATTCCAATACAATGGCTATGCATTAACTACAATTTAAAATAATAAATTTATATTATTAGTGTGCAACGTAAGATTTCAATGAAACTCGTTGTTGCGTATCGAGTAAGAAATCGAACATAGAAACCCCTTTAAATTTAAATTAATATTTAATTATGAAAGTATTAATAAAAAAGAGAGTGTATTATTTCATTATTTACCCGAGATGTTACACCCTTCCACCTTTTTGGAAATTGCATCCTAATAATTTTATTCACTTATCAAATAAGTGGGGGTATTTATCATTCATTGAATTTTTGTGTTACCACGTTGCCACTTCAACCATATGGATTTTCCAAAAAACCATTACTTGGTTAATAACCTTATTTCGCTACACATGTTCTCTATGGTCCAGAATCTGAACTAGTTGTTCCACAAAAGCAAGATTCTCTTCCAACTGAACTACCTTTGGACTCAAAACATGAGATGGATCTTGAATATATATTCTCAACATAGAAACATGAAAAATATTGTGTAACTGGGATATGATTATAAGTAAAGCCAGTCTGTATGCAACTGATCAAAATTTCTATAGGATTTCATAAGGTCTAATGAACCTCGGACTCAACATTCCCTTCTTAACAAAAAACATCACACTTTTCCATGGAGAGACGTTGAGAAAGAAATATTCACCTACCTCAAAAGAAATATCCGTCCTCTAGATATCTGCATAACTTTTCCGTCTACTATGAGCGGATCTCATGTGCTTCTGGATCAACTGAACGTTCTCTGTCATCTCTTTAACCAATTCATGTCCCATCAACTTCCTTTCACCTATTTCATCCCAAAAAGATGGAGTTCGAAAATGATTTCCATATAATGACTCAAATGGAGCAATCTGTATACTGTAATGAAAATTGTTATTATGATAAAATTAAACCAAAAAAGATGATGGTCCCAACTTCCCTGGTAATCCAGTGAATAGGAATATAGCATATCCTTCAAGGTCTTAATTGTTCGTTCTGACTGCCCATCAAATTGAGGATGAATAGTTGTACTAAAATTTAATTTTGTACTAAATGACTTTTGATGGCCTTTGAAAAAGGTAGATGTAATCTTGGGATCACAATCAGATACAATGGAGATAGAAACTCCATGCAACCTGACTATCTCATTAACATACAACCGAGCAAGTTGATGGAGAGACAAAGTATATCAAATAAGAAAGAAATGATTAGATGTAGTCAATCGATCAATTATAACTTAGTTTGCATTATTACCTTGAGATTTCATCGATAATCACACAACAAAGTATATGGATATATTTTCCAATTTCCACTCTAGAGCCAGTAAATACTGAAGAACCCCTTTTCTTAAATACCGCGCTTCTTTACCCTACAAACAAGCCAAAAACTTCACAGTAAAATCTATAATATCTCTTTTCATTCTATCCCACTAGTAATACTCCTGAAGATCCCTGTACATCTTAGTACTACCAGGATGAACTGAAAACGGGGAACTATGAGCTTCACATAATAACTTGTTCTTCAACTATGAATCACAAGGCACACATAATCTCTTCCCAAACCTCAAAAAAAAATCACAATAAACTTTACTATCAGGAAACATATCCTATGGAACCAACTCAACATTTTCTATAACTCATTGTCTTGTTTTTCCTACTTCTTTATTCTATCTGATAGAGATGATTTCACTGAAACCAGAAACAAAAAAGAATAATTTCCTGCACCAACAACTTCGATGCCAAATATTATCAAATAAAAAACCAAAGGAACTCGTTCTAAATGTATCATGGTTAATGAAGTATTAATTTTTCGACTCAAATAATTTCCCACTTTATTATCCTGACTTGGATGGTAATGAATCATGCAATCATATTCATTGATTAATTCCAACCATCACCTCTGTCTCATGTTCAATTATTTTTGAGTGAATATATACTTCATACATTTGTGGTCAGTATATATTTCCCATTTTACTCCATATAAATAATGCCTCCAAATTTTTAATGAAAAAAAACAACAGCAGCTAATTCCATGTCATGTGTAGGATAATTTAACTCATTAGGATTCAACTGATATGAAGCGTATTCAATTACCTGATCATTATACATAAGGACACATCCAAGGCCTTTTAGAAAAGAATCATTGTAAATAAAAAAGTCACCATTTCTGGAATGCGGTGCAAAAAATGGATCATTCACCAATCTTCTATTCAAATCCTAAAAATAATCATCACATTCTTTTGTCCAAACAAAAATAACACCATTTCGAGTTAATATAGTAATTGTACTAGATAACCAAGAAACAATCTCAACATACCTCCAATAATAACCTACCAAAAGAAGAATACTAAAAATATCATTTATATTTGTGGGTCTTGGATCTTCTTCATCAAATATTTTTCAGCCGGATCAATAGTTATGCCATTTTTAAAAACAATGAGACCTTGGTAAGAAATTTCATGTAACCAAAACTCACACTTGCAGAATTTCCCAAACAATATCTTTTCTTTTAAGGCTTGCAAGAAAACCCATAAATGACTTTCATGTTCTTTATTACATTTGGAATAAACAAAAATATCATCAATGAACACAACCACAAACGTATCCAAGAACACACGGAAAATTCCATTAATAAGATCCATGAATAAAGCTGGTTAATTCGATAAACCTAATGACATAACTAAAAATTCATAATAGCCTTATATAGTAAAAAATGTGGTCTTCAGAATGTATTCTTCCTTTACATTCAACTAATGGTACCTCAACCTCAAATCAATCTTCAAAAAATACTAATCTCCCCGGAGCTGATAAAAAAAATCATTGATATGAGGCAAATGATACATGTTCTTAATAGTGATGTTATTAAATGATCTATAATCAATGTAATGTTTCCTTGAACCATCTTTCATTTTAATAAATAATATTGGAGAATGCCATAGTAATGTGCTAGGTTTAATGAAAACTTAATCAAATAACTCCTATAATTGCTTTTTTAACTCTAAAAGTTAAATTTGAGCCATTCGATAAGCGGTTTTTGAAATTAGCATAGAATCAAGAACTATGTCTATAGGTAATTCAACTTCTTGACCAGGTATAATACTAGACAACTAATCAAAAAAACATCATGATGCTCATTTACCATTGGCACGTCAGTTATATCAACAGTTCCTGTGTTTTCAACAATATGATCAAGGTAACATTCATTCCCATCGTTTACTAGTATCACGGCTCCATGATATGTTATCAAAATCAAGGGTTCATTATTGTACACAAAATGAAAATATTTCTGAATGAAAACCTCTTTATCTTTTTAGTCAATCTATTAATGATAAATATAATTCCAATTGATGCCCAAAATAACATCAAAATCTAGTAGAGAAAAAATAGTAATGTTTACGGGTAGATTCTTCCCACTCACAAGGATAAGAAGGTTCTTATATTTTCTTTGTCTATACATCCCCCCTGTTTTTTTTACCATATGTTCAATATTTATATCTTTAGCTGGAATTCCAAATTTAATTGAAAACTTCTCAGAAATGAAATAATGTGTAGACCTTGAATCAACCAACACATTGTCATAATTTGAACAAAAAATAGTGTACCTGATACTACTTCATTTCGTGGACCAACATCTATTGAAGTAGTTGGAAAAGACTTCACCATCCATTTCTGGTTGTAGTATGGTTTCTTTCTCTCAGTTCAGTTCTTCGTTGGACACTCATTTTCATAATGACCCATTTCATTTCCCTTAAAACATCTCACTCTTTTCTTTTCATTTTCTGCTTGGTCATCATCCATACAGTTATGAGTAATATGACGGGACTTACCGCACCGGAATCACTTCCCAGACTTTGATAACAATTCTCCAGGATTATTTTTAGCACACATCTCACAAGATGGATATTTAGTTATCTTATCACCAAACCTATTTGATGAATTATTTCCCATTTCCTACCAACTGGACCTCTTACTTTGTTGTTTTTCAAGGAACACATGATCATCAACAAACTCCATTTCCGCCTTCTCTCCACATCGAACAAGTTTTTATTACATTTTTACTCACGAGAGGATAATTCTCGTTGATACCATGGTTTTAGTCCTGACTAAAATCAATTTATCTTTCTATCAAGATCTCAGATGAAATTTCGAGCATACCTTTCCAGTCAAGTGAATTTGGCTTCATACATAGCCACTGATTCATCCTCCTACCTTAATTCTTGGAATACTTTTTGCATCCTAAGACGAATAACCATAAGAAATTATTTCTCAAAAAACATACCATTGAATTCTTCCCAATCAAGAGCCTCAATCTCTTCACTATCCTTAATATTTTTCACTATCGACCACCACTGATCAGCTTCACCTTGAAAATTGTAAATAGTGAGACTAATATTTTTTTTGTTCTAAACAACCCATGACATTGAATATTTTCTGCATTGCTTTAATCCACCGTTATGCTATAACATGGGCAGATGATCCTCTACATGATGGGGGGTCTGTTGCATCATGAAATTATCCCCTACCAATATGATCCTATGTTGTTGATTTGACTGATCTCATTCATAGATACCGCCACCATTTATATCCTGAGTCAATTGTGCCCTCACTGCAAAAAACTATTCAGTTCTGATTCTGACCATCTCAGGTTGATGATTAAAAGGTTGTATTCCTCATGTTGTCTGCCCAACATAGCTGCACTATTTCCTATATGGAAAACCATTCTGAGAAAAGAAATATCTTAGGCAAAGCAACATACTAATTTGTAAATGCTATATCATTTCAATATTATCATAAATTAATTTATTGAAATTAATTTAAAAAAACCCTAACTCTTAATGTTGTCTTAATCGACCTATGATACCAACTATAAGACCTGACCTTAAAGACTACATAATATTGAATTAAATTAATAATTCACATTGAGGATCTTTTCAGGATAAGAGTTTTAGAGAATTATGCCATCACTATTACATTACATCTCAAAAATTACAATGTAGACACATCTACTCAGTGTCCATTTTTTCATAAAATAAATACACTTGAAAAAAGTGTCACGTCTAGATCCGTGTTTTAGACATCATGAATTTTACTTGTTCCCATCCATGACTTTATTCCAATTTAGGTCACATTGAAAACATTTCAAAAACGTGGTATGAGAATAAAAACCTCAGTAAGGGATACACAAAGAAGGATAAAATTTAGTATTTCAAAACAATAAGTAAACCATGAATACATTATCAAAAGTAATACATTTCTCCTTTATGATGTATTAAATAATATTAACTGAATAAAAGGCCATTTCTGACCCTTTATATACAAAAATATTAACATAAAACCAGTATAATGAACACATAACATATATAGGTAACATGGGACATTAACATTATTTAGTAGAATAACCATATGGTCGACTTCTACACATATCACTAAATGGAATATCCATATGACCGAAATCCATACCCAATGAATTTGAGGATATAACATAACCACCCATCCGAGTTTATCATGGCACCACCAATCATTTGACTTAACACATAACCACCCGTCAAATGTCAATGTACCATTATAAAATCATAACACATAAAATATTGCAAATATAAACATTTCACTAATAACATTTAATTTGAAATAACAAGAAATAATTTCAAGATATTAAAGTAATAAATCCATTTCCAAAACCATTTTCAATACCAAAACACCCAAAAACATAATAAGGGATTTCATTTTCATTTTAGAAAACATTAAGGCATATAGAGGAGGAAAAATAACGAATACGGCGGTGGAGAAGTCATTGTCGCCGCAAATGTTGAAAACATTCTATTTGATGTTTAGTAAAATGATTTGTAGAAAATGATTCCCATTGAATGAAAGTAATGGTAAAAGGGTTTTACTATACACTGTATAAAAGAATTAGGTATATATTATCAATATATGCCTCAATGAAAGGATATTAAGACGAAGTCTCTTACCTCGTGTCTGACTTGACCTGTCTGTTCATTAATCTCCTGAATAATATACTTAAATTAATTTATACTTTCTTGAGAACACTTTTTATGTTTATTATTCTTTTTATATCTCTTATTACCATGTTCTAAACAATATGTAATCATTTTACATAATAACGTTGGTTTTTTCGATATTTGGTACTTCATTAAAAAATAGACTTCTTATAATTACAAGTTGTTCACATGGTCAAAAGTTCATTATATACAAAATTATATTCATGATTAGATATAATATATATCATATATATCTATTATATACATGTATATATAATAGTACCTTAAATTTTGATGAATGAAATAATATTCACCGTTCAGGGAGACGGTAAGCCGTACGTATGCAAAAATGCTACTTTCATTTCTATTTATTCTTTTGTTAGAATTGAAACATAATGATAATAAAGTATATAATAATTCCAATATAATATCATATATAATATCATTAACTACATCCTTTATACATCCCACATATGGAATTAACGAGTTATATCACTTTGAGGGGCGGTTGTCCGCACTTCCTCATATGAAATTATCGTGTATACCCATAATGGATACAATAAAGGTATGATATAAAAGATAAATACTGAATAATAAAGGAAAATAATCATAATATTTATCATATATAAATATATTTTTATCATAATAGCCACCATGAGAGGCGGTAGGAGATAATCAAACCATCATCGTTTCGTGAGGAATTAGTTTTCCATTCATAGAAACATTATATTTTTCAAATATTAAATAGAGATGTCTGTAAGTGCAGTTAGAATCCTTCACATAAAAACATCCTATTATATTGAGGATACTGTTTTGTTATAAAATAATGGAATAAAAAGAGTTTATGTGTTTTAAATGTAAAATAAAAGAAACAAAATTAAGAAGAATCCTTACCTTTAATTTGGGTAACTTCTATTGGTTTGAACCAAAAGGATTTCTTGAAGATACTTCTGCCTAAGGTAAGGATATTTAGAGGAGGGGAGGGATCTTGAGAGCATATTTGGGTAGGGTTTGACTGAGCCAATGGGCTTGAGAGGTGTGGGAATGAGTTATAAATGAGTACCTTTTATAAGGTGGAGGTTGGGCTCTTTAGGAAAGTGTGAAAATATTATTATATTATATAATGATATTCATTTTTTAAAAGTCAAAAACTAATAAACTTATAATATATGGTGTCTAATGGTCGAAATAAAATCATCCAATAAGAATTGGACTAGTTTTGGATACTGTTTTAATATTTATAATCTTATTTCATTAAATCATTTATTAATGAGTTAATACTTCATCATTATTATGTCATAAATAATTTAAATTATTCGATGTCTAAAAATTATAAAAAAATACCATGATTTAAGAAATATTTTTATATTTCCAATTAATATTTATAGTAGAAATGACAATTTACATAACCCCTTATAATAATTAATTTACTAAAAGATATTTTTTTGTCATTTTTTCCATTACATAAAGTTAATTAATCTAAAGTGTCATTATCACTCCCAAGTGGCTCAATGGAGTCCCAAAATCGACCCAAATATGCCCATGGTCGTACATTACTCACAAAATAAGGTTAGGACTTGTTTTAAAGTAATTTTATATTTTTATAATATTCTTTTAACCTTTAATTACCTTATTTAACTTTAATTGTGGTAAATAAAAGTAAAAAGTTACTAGTCACCAAAAATTATTCTTCTTCTTATTGAACCACATAATACATAATAATAACAAACATTTATGTCATATTTTCTAAATTAAATTCACATATGTGGAAAATTTTCATTTAAATGGAAATGTTTGATTTTTTAACTACTACTAAGTGGTTTCAGTCTTCATTAAAAATTGACGTTTTTTAGAAAAATAACAAAAATTCAGCCTAAGATATATTTGATATCTGGAATTAAAAAATGATGTCTATTTTATCATATTATTAAAATAGATTCATAATTAATTAATTTAAAATTAATTCTCATTGTCAAATCAAATAGTGTGTTTTTAAGAAATATTAATTATCCAAAGATTGATACCGGTTTATGTTCAATTTCAAAGTGAAATTGATTCTGATAAACATAATTGGATTAAATGGTAAAAATATATTATAATTTCACATTAAAAAAATTAAAAATAAAATCTAACCATATAAATAAATTAGATTAAAAGGAACTTTTGAATTAAAATACAGTATTTTTAACTATTCGTTAAAAATTTTACTTTACCAGAAAAATACCAAAAAATTACACAAATTAAATTTTGATGTCCCATATCTAAAAAAGAATTTTATTTGTTAAAATAGAGCATATAGAAATGAACAAAACTAGATTTTAATTTGGTTCTTCTTCAAAATCCAGTAAATCATCCTTTTACAGAATATTATAATATTTATGCTTGAAATTAGATTCATTCTTATTTTAAGACCCTAAATTTTATTGGATAAAGGTAAAAAAATTTAAAACTTGTATAACCATTTTGTAGTTTGTTATATTCATCCCTTCCAATAAAATGGCTTGGCGTTAACTACCATTTAAAATAATAATATTATATTATTGGTGTCCAATATAAGATTTCAACAAAACTCGTTGTTGCGTATCGGGTACGTCATCGAACATAGCAACCCCATTAAAGTAAAATTAATATTTAATTCATAAAATATTAATAAAAAAGAGTGTTTATTATTTCATTATTTTCCCAGGATGTTAAAATTATTATATTAATATCATTATGAATATGATGTATCTATACCCTACTTTTGATAACATAGACATTCATGGAAATCCATGCAAGAAAAAACATTGCAAATAACAATTGAAAATATAAAAATAATAAAATATTATTTAAAAACGGATAAAAATATGTTATAAATGGGTCATATATGATGTTATAATTATTAATATGATTCTTTAGCAATGTAATAACATATTTTAAACCATTATTTATATTTTTTGAAAACTATTTGTTAAATTTGAACCTTAGGTAAAGGTGTATTATCTCACTTTAACTCATAGGGGACATATGTCACAATCACATCTTTTTTCTATTAGGTTGTGTTTATACTTCATCATTCATATATTATGTTGAGAATCATTTTTTTATTCAATTTATTTAACATTTTTGTTGATTTTATTTCTTTAATGGGGGTTTTATTGCAAATAATGCTCTGTGTAAATGATTTATTCAGCAATCTCATTATTATTAGGGATTGTTATTTTTAAGTCTCATCTGAGTAATTTTTCTCTTCAATGTGCATGTTTTATAAAATTTTGTAAATTTTTTTAAAATATTCAAAACATATTTATTTATTCCATTTAAACCCATACTATTGTATTTTACAAAATTTTTGCAAGGAATTTTCTTGTTATTTTCCAAAGAAAGATCATTATTTTTATTCTTTAAAAACATAAGAAGAAATGTTACTTAACTTGTATCTAATTAATTTAATTTCCCTCCATTAAAAATCCTTAATGATTTTATAATAATTTATCTTGATTACAAGTTTCTTTTAAATTAAAATGATTTCATTATTATGTGCAAGAATTTTATATTTTAAAAAATATTTTCAAAGTGAAAATGAAATTTTGTTCACAAACATTCTAGTAATATCTATCACGTATATTCATCTATGATATTACTAGGTAAATTATTTACATTCAATAATATTATTTCATCTAATATGTAAGTTAATAAATTTTTAAGACATTTTTATTATTTTTATTTAATTATTCAATTGAGTAATGCATTGAACATAGTATGTTATAGGTGGGGACCATTATATCCCCTCAATATATCAGTAGACCTCATGAGACAAACTAAATTAGGATGTGGATGAGTAATTGCTCATTTATTTTCTTATTTTTTTGTTGATACATCAATGTTTAGAATAATATATCCAGAATTATGCATTCCAGCATTATAAATTTTTTTATTTATGTCTGTGTGATTATTCCATTAGTTATGATATCCATTTACATGTATATAACTCATGTGATTATATTAATGGAATAATTTTATCTTTATTTATTCCTTCTATATTATTTTTTAGGTTCAATATTTTTACTAAAGGCAATTAATTTCTGTTATTTAACTTTTTATATTCATTATTTCTTATTTGCTTGTATTTAACTCATAAACTTACTGAGTAGTTGATATAACCCCATTTATATCGTTCTTTTCTTAAGGATGTCATGAAAAAAATTATTGACTTTATGAGATGTGATACTATAGAAGTTATTACTATGTTTTCTAATGAATAGTGTAATTCGAGTATCTATCTAAATATACACGATTGTGATATTATTCATCCCTTAAATATTCGATCATTTGTATAGTGCTGTTGTAATAAATTAACGACCAACACTGGGATACAACTTCCAGAGTCTTTACACTTTCCTTTCAATTGGGACATGGCCTTATGACCAAAGGGTTGTAATTATAGTATTTTTATGTAAATAATTATGTCATAACTCATATAAAGGATTTGTATCACTTAATTTTGTATATTTTCCATGATGTTATATATTATAAATAACCATATCAATGAATTTATGATATTACTGTTTTGGTGAATTAATCTTTTATAAATTAATCTTGTTTATGAAGCTATTTACAGGTATAACATTAGAAATGTAATGTGAAACCCATCCTTCTTATAATGATTTAATTATTTGATGAGTTTAAGTATTTTAATCACAAACAAATTTATGGTTAATATTTGAGTGATATTTAGACCATATATATTCCTAAAATTCATTGGAAAACTCATTACATGTCACAGGGAAAGTGAACAATCATGTAGTGTTACTTGATCCAAAATTGGAAAGATGTTTTAATAGCCTATCCAAAATGGGAAATTGATTTTGATTCGTAATAACCTATGGGAAATATATGTTCATACATTATATATGAATACAAAGAATGTTTTATTCCAAATCTGTAACACCAATGGATTTTAAAAAACATTATGTATAATATCCAATATAACTCATACGACTAAGCTTAAATGAACCAAAATTTTTATTATTTAAATATCAATGTCATAACCATGATTTTAAATTGGAATGTAATAATTATACAAGACAAATTATAATATATATATATATATATAAAGTACCTATTAGATATTTTTTTAAATTATTTCATATCATATAAGATGTTAATTTACAGTGATCCTATTTTATTCATCCAAATAAAATTTTCAGGTAAATGAATTTCATCACAATTTGAAGGAAAACATGTAATATTTTTTTGAACATATAAATACTTTAGTTTATAAAAATAATATTATTTTTGAAATTACAAAATATAACGTATATTAGAGTTAAATTTTAATATTTTTGAAAAAATTTATTTTCTAATGAATGGTGAAAATTTCTTATTTTTATTGAAAACCGCATTTTTTTAACCATTAGAAAAGTTAAATATAAGTAAAAAAATGTATTAAATGAATTAATAGTTTTATAATATTTTAAATAATTCAATTTGGTTCATTGGAATAATTTTTATATTTTAATTTGGTTTAAAAAACCTTTTATTAAAAAACATATTTTTATACAAATTTGAATTATTATAATAAACCATTTTCATCACATTTTGAGGTAGTAAATTACGATTAAGGTCACCCATTTGTATAAATTAAATTTCATATTAAATGAATAATTATTTAGAATCAATATGCTCACATATCATAATTATTTCTCTTTTATTTTTTCTCATTATGAACAATATTGTTATCTTTTTCTCCATGTTAGAGGTCATCTCTTAAAATTATGGGTTAAAAATTATCCTGTTAATTGTATATAATTAATCTAACATGTTGCAAAATTTTATTGGATTATTAAATTTAATCCATTATAATACATGATTCGGTTATATAGTCTTTTGTGTCAATTTTAGTTTGTTTATAACCCTTATAATATTTTATATAATGAAATGTGTGAAATGTCACACTATTTTTTAGTAACAATAATATTTTTATCAAGGGAATAAACAAAGAATTTTTCTTGTTATAAAAAATAATTTTATATCTAGTACATTTTTATTCACCAAGGTAATTCTTCATTAATATTGAATTAGATAATAATTATATAAAATTATTACACAATTATAACATGGGAATTTTACAATTAAATAACTATTATAAAAAATAATTCTAAAAATATTAAAAGTCATATAATAAGAATGAAATATTTTTTTATAAAAATTGTTGATTAATTTCAAATATTATTTACTTTTAAATGAATTATATTTCATATAAATTTATTAATTGATGTATATAAAGTCATTATAAATGAATTATCTAAAAATTGGAAATAATGTTATTTTATAAACATTTTTATTTTATTATAATATTTAAAATAAATATATATATTTAAACAATAAAATTAGGATAATATAGAGATGAAAATTTTATTTATTTTCCAATTTATTATCAATATTTATCTAATATATAAAATTATAACCCATTGACAGGTTAAATCACGTTATCATGATTAGTATTAAAATAAGTCAATAGAAGGGTTAAACGAAGAGATAAGGTTTAAAATAGAACATAAATCATTAATTGTTTTATTATTTGATTATATTTCAACCATATCCTACACTAGTTAATATTTCATACCCATTTTTATCATTTTTTCCAAAAATATTATTATTGTATTTTAATTTTTATGAAATTCTAAATTTTCTTCTCAAATTAATTATAATATAGAACCTCCTCCCTCATAGTATTACACCACATTTATATATATATATATATATATCTTCACTAGAACCAAAAAACACATATTATAAAAATTTATATTCACATTCTAGAGGTATTCGTATCCGTAATAGAACAAGCTTGGTTTCCTTAAGGAATGATCTAATATAGGTCTCCCGATATGAGGTAATCATCTTACATGACATCTTACAAATTATTTTTTCTTCTAACTTTTAAAAATATTTAAAAAATAACATAAACTATTATATTATGTATGATTAATATATATATATATATATATTACATAATTATTAATCAAAAATTATTCATCCACTTTCCAATTAAATAAAAAGTAAAAGTGTCGTTGGTGTGTGCGTATGACTTACTATCTCTATATTGCGATACAGTTAATTTTTAATCACAATATATTATGGAATGTAATTATGTTGGTTTTATTTTCTATATATTATAATTATAAAATAATTATACCCATGTAATATTAATATCATATCTAGTGTCTTAGCTTCAAAACCATTGGGAAATGATAACTACTATCATATTTATAGGTCATGTACCACCTACCGAATGTGATGTGATTTGTATGTAATTTCTGTAATGACCCAAATTTTTATATTATGTTTGTTTTTTATGATTGTGTGTTATTTTATTTTATACTCAACAAAACTATATCCTTTAATTAATTAAGTGGGTATAATTAAAATGATATTGTTGGGATTTGACTGTTATATGACCGTTGGTCAATTTGACCATTGGAAACTATACTCATAACATTGTGTTTTTATAAATACTGTTATATTGGATAATTAATATAGAAAAAATATTTAATTGAAACATTTAGTAGACTCGGGCCATATAAATCCCATCTATCAGAGCTTGGGAATGAGTTAGCATCTTCAGGCTTTGCTCTATACCAAGCCTAAGCTAAATTTCAACATATGAAGCTTGAAAATATTCGCCTAAGGGAGAAGATCAAGGTGATAGAAATCACCACTCGGGAAACGTTGACTGAACCACCGCAAGATTCAATCACCATAGCACACCATACACATTGGTCCCATGCTGGAGTTTTAAGGGGCCATGTAATGAGACCTTACCTTCTTTTTGTAATACTTTTTTATAATTAAAATTGTTATTTATTATTACAAAATGTTTTTGAATTTCTAATATCCTTTTAAATATAAGATTTTTATTATTGATGAATTTAGGAAAAAAAGGGTATTTTAAAATATTTTTGTATTCTTTTAATAATTAATATTGTGAAATGATTCTCAAAAATGGTCTTCTACAGTTCTGATCAGGAGGAATTTAGAGTCAAATACGTTCAACTTGAGTTTTTAGGGAATAGTAAAGTATGATTAGTAACAAAACTGTATGAATAGTAATGAAAAGTAATTTCGAAAAAAATAGGAACATCACCCATGAATGAATAAATACAATTTAATGATCATAAAAGTGAAAAAAATAATAGTATATGTTTTGGAATTTTTGTGTGTCATAGATATTTTAATTATAGGTTTACAATTAATTTGATAATTGAAAATTGAAATATATTTTCATAAAATTTAATATTAAATTTTTACATAATTATATTATGGTTATATGATAATTTTATGAGACCTTGATTACCTTTTAAGGTGTTACAAAATGAGTAATATTTTCAATGTTGTATTTTTGGAATAAATAATTATTCTATATAAATTTTAAAATAAAAATATTAAATTTTTTCATAAAATGGAGTTCATTTTTGAATTCTAGGCATCATTATTAGGTAAGAGAGAGTTTTTTTGATTTTTCTGAAATAGTTGAATTTTCAATGAATAGTAAAAATACAGTTTGAGTTTCGGGTGTTTAAGGACATCATTAAGGATGTAATAATGAAGGAAGTGGTAAGGCTACATGGATTTCCACTTTATATTATATCTAATCGTGATCCAAGGTTCACATCAAAATTCTAGATAATTCTTCAACAATATCTGAACACTGAATTGAATTTCAGTATTTTCTAACAGCCATAAACTAATGGCCTATCTTAAAGGACTATTCAAACACTCAAGGACATGCTATGAACATTCTCAATGGAAATTAAAGGTGTATGTGATCAGAATATTCATTTAGTGGAGTTCTATTACAACAATAGCTTCCACTATAGAATTCAAATGGCACCATAGGAATCTCTATATGTGATGTGATGTATACCTCTTAAATTTTGGGATGAAGATGGTGAGAGTAAACTTCTTGGGCCGGATATAGTGCAAGAGATGACAGAAATGGTCCATTCCATCTAGCAACACATTAACTCTGCTCAGAGTCAGCAATGGTGCTATGTCGACATCCTTTGAAGGTGCAAGGAGTTTGACATTGGTGAAAAAGTTATTCTTTATATTTCACCTTGGAAGAGAGTCACTTGGTTTGGGAAAAAACAGATGTTCAAACCTAGGTACAATGGCCCCTATGAAATCATTGATCGTGTGGGAGAAGTGACCAATTGTAAGGCAATTCCTCCAAATCTATCACAAGTTCATGATGTCTTTCACGTATTCCTCTTTAGGTAGTACATACCTGGCCCTTCACATGTACTTAATCCAGAGGTGGTATAACTGGAACATAACCTATTTTATGAGGAGCAGCTAGTGGTGATCGTGGATCATAGAGATAGGTTTTTATACAACAAGACTACCCACCTTGTTAAGGTGTTTTGGAGGAACCAAAAATGTGAAGAAGCCACGTGGGAACTAGAGGAGTATATGAGACAGAATTACCCACACGTTTTCTCATCAGAGGGTACAAGATCAAATTTCATGGATGAAATTTTTATGGGGGGAAGAATGTAATGACCCAAACTTTTTAATCATATTTGTTTCATAAATTAGTGTGTTATATTATTTTATACTTTACAGAACTATATACTTTAATTAATGAAGTTGGTATAATTAAAATGAGACCTTTGGGTTTTAAATTTGATACGACCATTGGTCAATATGAATGTCGGAAAATATAATCATAATGTTCTGTTTATATAAATACATTTATCTTGGTTAATTAATACAGAAAGATGATTTAATGGCCTCATCCAGTAGAATCAGGTCAAATGAATTCCATTTTTTGGATCTTGGGAAGGAGGTAGCATCACTGGTCTCTACACTTAACAAACCCCAAGCCGAACGTCAATATATGAAGCTAGAATGGAATATCCTGAGGGAAAAGTTCAAGATAATAAAAATCACCACTCGGGAAATGTTTTTTAATCCACCTAAAGATTCTCTCACCATATCACACATTACACTTAGGTCATTTGTTGGTGTTATATGGGGCTATGTAACAAGGCCTTATCTTCTTTGTGTAGTCATTTTTAATAAAAAAATTATTTCTTATTATGTAAAATTTTATGAATTTCAAATATCCGGATAAATATAAGATGTGTATTATTGTTGAATTTAGGAAAAATGGGTATTATAAAATACTTTTATTATTATCTAAATAACTGATAATGTGAACGGATTTAAAAAAATGGTCTTCTACAGTTGTGATCAGGGAGAAATTTAAAGTCTAATAAGATCAAGTTGAATTTTTAGTGAATAGTAAAGTATGAATAGTAACATACTCGTATAAATACTAATTCATATTAATGAATTTAAAATTTGACAAAAAAATAGAAATATACCCCATGAATGTATAAATACAATTTAATCATCTCAAAATTGAAAAAATAATCATAGTATAATTTTTAGTATTTTTGTATGTCATAAATATATTAATTACAATTTTATAAATAATTTAATAATTTAAATTGGAAATATATTTTCATAAAATTTAATCATAAATTTTTTACTTTATTATATTATGGTTATACGATAATTTTATGGGACCTTGATTACTTTCATAATATGTTACAAAATGAGTTGTAGTTTTAAAATATCATTTTTGGAATAAATTATGGTTTTTAAAAAAATTATATATAAAAGATTTAGAAAATTATTTTCATAAAATATAGATAATTTTTAAATTAAGTTAATTGATATTAGGTTAGATTTAATTTTTGGGATTTTAATGAAATATGTGAATTTTCAATGAAAAGTAAAATTGCAGTTTTGAGTTTTGGGTGTTTAATAACATCATTAAGGATGTAATAAGGATATGAGATTTCTAGTAGACTTTCAAATAGTGTTATATGCTATGAGGTGTCCCTAGTGGCCAATACCATGGGAAAATAACATGGGCACGGCCATGGTTTTGGAAATACCACCGATGAGGTGTCCCTTGGAAATTAATAATTTATTCCCTCACATTTCCTATAAATACCAAGCCATTTCCCTCATTAATTTAATTCCAAAATTCTCTTCAACTATGTTATGGTCTCCTTACCTATCATGGTGTCCTTCCAAGGTTCCATAAAGACTCCCAAGGTCCCGACCATTAGGCTTTCGAGGTTACTCTTCAAGGTAAGGGATCATTTCACCCTCCTCTTTTACGTCATGAATTCCATTATGATACATCTTATAGTTCGATTTTATTATGAGGGAGATTGTTATTATATATCTTTACTACATTAAAATTTATGTCCAAATGATAAGTGTCTATTTATTCTCTCATTAAATTAATTATTAAACCTTTAAATGACGCTGTTAAGTTGTTGAATTTTTGTAAAAGAAATCGTGTCTTTTTTTTTCCTTCGAGTTTCATTTTACAATGGTATTTCCTTTAAATATCTATACCAGGTTCTTATATCCATGTTATTATTTCTTTATAATGTATTATTAATTATTTATGAGTTGGTTTCCCTTCTACCCTCTATTTTAATGTTTTCTAAAATGATGTTATGTAGCTGTTATGGTGCAGAATTGTCGTCTCAAATTTTCTCTCTCTTTTCTCAAGGAATTCTCTTGTTTTATTAATGTGAAAAACCAGAACTATTTATTTTATATGGGTTTTTATAAAGAAACAATAAATATATATTTTATTCTGGAATTGAAATACATATAACCCTACCTCACATTCCATGGGATATAATTTACATAATGACCTTTTTTTAAATTTAAAAATGACACAATTTGAAATGAAACCCATTTACATTGTTCTCAATGGGTTATTCATGAAATTTTTTACTATGATATCTGTGGACCACATTTAAATAAATACATATTATGGGTTCTCCCTAATATTTCTACAATTAATTGGATAAATAATTAATCTCTATATATGACAAATTTCACGATACCTTAGTGAATAACCTTGGTAATCTTTTCGACACCTCAGGCATAACCCTATGTGATATGTTCATGAATGTCTAAATGAAATGTTGTAGACACATATTAAATTTATTATTCAAGTTTTTTTATTATGAGATATCTATTCTTCCATTTCTCATTCCTTTATGACATTTATCATGTTATAATTAACATTACTCAAGATCACATGTCAACTGTTTCACTTATATTCATTACTGAGCCTTAAACTTAGCCTTTCATTTGATGAGTGTCTCTAGGATATGAGATGTAGAAATTTTACATAGTATGAACCTATGATGATTCTGTATGTGTGGTTTAAAAAAAATTATATATTTTTTTATTTATTATATTCCTGATTTCCAAGACACTAGACATTAAAGATCATCTGTATGTAAAATTTAATGAAAAGTTATGTAATAAAAAGGAGGGATTCCATAGTTTCTATTTTACAGGGACGGAAATAAGTATTTTTTTATGATTTTATATTATTTATATTATTTAATAAATTATAATTATTATTTAATATTCTTTATTCGCATCCCATGAAATTTGAATACATCCTTTATGCATATGAAGAGTTCTTCCTTTCCATGACGGATGTAATTCCACTTCAATCTCAAAAATTTAATTTTTTTATAATTTCATATATAAGGTATATATATGAAATTTATATCATTATTAATTTTATGGATATGGTGTACCAATAATTAATTCATAATGAATATGACTACCTAACCAATAATACATGAAAACAGAAGATGATTTTACTGGAAACTATTTTTTATAAAAGAATTTTTAATAAATTTGTGATAAATGTTTCTAAGTAAGTCATATATGATATATATATTTATAATGAATATATACTTATTATAACTGATTTTTTAAATCTTACAATGTATTTTTAACCTAAATTATAGTATTATCTTCATAATTTTACTTTTTGAGATATATTCCACATTCACCATTTATTTTGTTAGTGTAGTGTATATAAATTCCCTTTAACATATTATATTGTTTATGTATTTATATTAGTGATACATAAACATTCATTTTATTTTACTTATTTCGTGGGTATTAGGATTCAAAATGAATCCCACATGCTATGGTTTTATTCAATAATATCATCGTTATTTGGGGTTTTTTATTTTTTTTCTCAGTTGAATAATATTTCACATATATGTCCATGATATCTAAAAATGTTTTCAACATTTTTACTATTATCGAAATATTTTTTAATTCATTTTTTCCCATGTTTTTATTTTTATAAACAGTTCTAAAATGATTCTTTACATTAATATCTGAATTAGTATCTTTTTTTACTTTTCTTACTAATTCATTTTTTCCCATGTTTTTATTTTTAATTCATTTTTTCCCATGAAACCCACATGCTAAGGTTTTATTCAATTATATCTCTTTGTCTAGATGTGTTTTAATAATAATGACTAGGGGAAAATATTCAAATTAATTATGATAGTTCATCCAAAATCGAAGTTATATTTTATTCATGCATACATCATCAGATGTATTATTTGTTGATATGAAGAATAAATTAGATTTAGTAAATGATGTGTGGGGTATACTACGTCCCCAAGATACATTGTTGGGTATCATGAGGTAGGGTCAGCCGCGGACCTCGCGATGCTCTCTTCCCTCTGGTGATGATGGTGGTCGTGACGCCAGCTCCTCCCCCCTTGATGGGGGAGGGGGATTCGATGTCTCATGAGAGAGATCGGTTCTTTCAGCCCTTGTCCAACCCAAAGTATCTACCTATTTTTCTGAAATCTTTTATTATCCCTAAGGTGCTTGACCTAATTGATGGAGCACCAAATCTTCCTCTTGCATTATCTGAGTTCACAGAGTCTTCGGCCTTGCTAAATCTCACCCTGGTGGCTCGGTTCAAGAACAGAAGACCATCAGTAGATGATTTCGATCGTTTTGTATTTGTTTTGTGGGATCTACGCGAACGAGCATTTTTGGGTTTACTGGACAGAAAAAAAATTATGATTCGATTTGATTCAGAGACCGACCTCATACAGGCTTGGGCTAGGGCGCCTCATATATTCAAGGGATATCGATTTATGCTGCTGCTGTGGTCATTTGATCTTTATATGAACCGGGATTCGCCCTCCATCGCAGTTTGGTTATGTTTTCCTAAACTAACTTTAACATCTCAAAAACCTTCTCTTATTCGTTTAATGGTCAACATGGTTGGAAGATATCTTTGGTCTGATTATCGCACATAAGTGGTTTTCCATCTTGTAAATCCCTGGGTGTGTGTTGAAATGGATGCATCGCGCGTTCCTTTTGAGCATGTTTGGAAGAAAATCGGGGAGGAATATATATGTAAACATAGGGTTGTATATGAATGTTGGACGGATTTTTTTGTCTATTAAAAGAATTTGGGGCATCCGAATGAAGTTTTTCATTTGAGGAGGGCCTGTTACAGTGGAAAGGAGGCTAGGATAAGCCCTGTAGATGGTATACGACACAATGAAAATGGAAAATATTCAAGGATGGGTCTGGATTCGAAGATGAAGGGGGAATTTGAAGGAGGGAGGGGCCCTTAGATGAATCCTTTAGCTGGGGAAAACCTCGGCTCGGGTTCCTGTGGAATTTCCTTTGAAGAAGATCAAGCAATCGGAAATACCAGCATTGGGAAGAACCTGGATGAGGAGATATCAGTTCGGTCTCCTACTACTACAGGTCCTGAACAGGCAGGAAAGGAACGAAGAGGTTGTTTTGCGGAGGTGGTTAACACAGCCAGACAAAATAAGGGTTCGGACCCTTTAGCCAAGCCTTTTATGGCTTTGAACAACAGGTTTGATGTCTTGGTAGAGGGTAATGTGGCTGAGGTTCTTGAGAAGGTGTCCCTTTCCGGGGGCGAGGGTGATGTTATGTTGGTGCAGAATAGACAGGAGGATCGCATGGGGCAGTAACTGGTGATAGGCCCTTTGTAAATTGTTCAGCAGGTTCTCACTATGAAATTTTTTTGGGGGGGGGATAAGACCCCTAAGGTCCATCTGGCTGAGAGTAAGGGGAATGAGGCAACAGTTATGGCTTGCATGGAACGTCACATATAGGATGGGCGCCAACACTTGATGGAATGTCATCTTGCTGAACAGAGGTTGGGAAGCTCTGCTGGAGGTCATGAATCTGAGTTGAAGGAACAATCTGGGGCGAGGATGGAGAGCTACATGGGAGTAAAGGAGAACTAGAGTACCCCTGATGGCTGCTCTTTTAGAGATATTGTTCAAGATGGGATTCAGAAGGGGTCTACTGTCAGACCGCCATCTACAACCACAACATGGAGGACATGAATGGGCTACTCATATCTTTTGAGCCCAATGCCGACATGGTCTACTTCTAAAATAAATAGTCAGGTGGTCCTTCCTCTCAAAAAGGGATGTGTGGTAAAGAAGGCAGCATCTGCTATGAATAATTTGTAATTTCATGGAAATCAGGTTCAAAGTGCCAATTTTTGGAGAAATTCGGAATGGGAATCAGATACATCAGAAGATGAATCCTGTATGGGATATGGGGACGACTAAGGTTTTTATTATGTTTAATTCTATGTTTTTTTGGTCGTTTTTTGTTTTGGTTATTATTGTACTGGGTTGGCGTTGTATGTTGGGCATCAGCCACCCTTAATCCGGCTATTATAAAAATAACAAATGATTGATGGGGGTATCATGAGGTAAAAATTCTTGGCATTCAGCTAATATCTTACACATTTATTCTGGTTTCATGGAAGAAGTCCATGATGGTATTTTTAGATGTTGGGGATTTGGCCTCAATTTTGTGTTTAAGACATCACAATTTATGCATTATATAATTATGAAATCATTTATTTACTTCAATGTGATTATTAGATTAAATCATGTATCCATTGATTTGATTCAAGCTCATGTGATAGTTTATATTACTAATTTTATCATCAATTATTCCTTTTATATTATGATCAGGTTATTGTTTAAATGTCTTATGTTATAGTTATTTACCATCCCAAAATTTTTGTGGGGAATTATTTATGATATCTTCATCTTCACACATAACATTGCTGAGAATTTTCTCTTACACCTTTATATTAATCATTATCTTAGGAATTTTTGAAGTGTTTTTTTATTTTTATGAAGAGATATGTTGCTAGTAATAATGTTGTTGTCAAATAAAAATCAATCTATATTTTATTTTTTAAATTTATTGAGAATATATGCTATATATCTTGGTTACCAATTATAATAAACTATTGATTACATTTGGATGTGATTGATTGTATATGGTGCCATTATATAAAATTTACCATTATCTCTAAGCAACTAGGTTTGAGAAAAATACATTTTGTAATAGAGATTATTTGGTATCAACCACCTGAAAGTGATTTAAAATGTCTTATATTTGGGAATATAACTATATGGTTGACTATGACAATAAATATATGTACAATATAATATCATATATATTTTTTAATGACCATGGAAAAACAATATTAATCCTAAGTACATATAGATTAAGAATAATGTTTAATGATTTATAAATACATAGAGTAATATTTTAGGATTATTTGATATCTTGATTTGATTATTGTAGTTTGGTACTGACACTTCTCAATTTTGTTATTGTTAATGGCTAAAATAATTCGGAATAATGTTAACATTAAGCAAGATAATCAATTCCAAGATTCAGATTTATTTTATTGGATAGTGATAGGACTGAATGATATTTTGATTATTTCTACTCTTCTGTTCTTATTTATGATTAGCGATGAAAACATTTGTGAGATTCCATATACATCAAATAAGAGAAAAATTAAATTTATAGATGATCAAGTTTAAATGGTTATATAATTAAAAAAATTCAAATTCTATTTTATCAAGAATGTAGGAAAACTAACCTTGACAGGTATCTAAAATAGAGGGAATATTTCTTTTATGTGATAAGAAAGGGTATAGACGTACAAATTGCTATGGAATTTAATGTATTATATGTGGTGAACAAGGTAATTTATCTATGTCAATTCGCTAAACTAAGGGTCACTACCTAGAACAAACAATGACATGTGCTATAGAAAATGTTGAATTGAAATGATTAATATGTTCTAGTTGTGGATGTATTGTTTTTTGATGTTACTCTAGTTATTGGAATCGTAATACATCAAGGTTGTTTTCATCAATATTTTTTCATTATGTATTTTGAAGAATATATTGAATTGTAATGATAACTATGAAAATTAATTTCACGATAAGGAAGTATTTTATATAATAACATGATTTCTGTACTCTTAACCCTTAATATGTGTTTTATATTTAGATAAAAAAATTGTTATTGTGATTATTATTATATGGTTCATAGTTATTTTAAACAAAAATATACACACCGTTTACTTTGTGTACAACCATGTAGAGCATAACCGTGTCACTGGGTGTGGGAGCAGAGACATTAGTTGAAAAAAGTTTTGCAGAACACATCATGAATGGGTAGTACATGTCATGTTATAAGGAATATGTATCTAGTAGTGTGACTAATGACATGGGTGGAAGAAACATTGGTTGTACATTCCATGATCATTTAATGGACTTTATGTACATTTGACAGTTTCACTGACGGTGTGACTAAAGAAACTAGTGGTTAGTTCTTAAGTGTTACACGCTGTGTGTATGGTAAACACACCGTGTTGTGTGACCCTGAAGAGAACCGTGTTGTTCGGCCATGTAAAAGATCTTGGGTAGGTAAAAAAATTCAAGCCCATGCCTTGTGTGAGGATGAAAACGTCGAGTGTAGGGGTGTTACAAGACCAGATTTTTAGAGGTACACTTTAATGTTGAAAAATGAGGTAACACATAGTATGGAGTATATACACACCGTGTAGCCCTATATTGGTAAAACATTAATTTTCTCTTCTTCCATTAATTAACATATAAGTTTTAGTACATGATAATCGTGAACTGAGTTGTGTGCTTGACCTTGTAGGTTCATGCCACTAAGACATCATCCCATTATATCCCAGATACATGGCAGTGATCAGAAACTGAAATTGGTAGACTATGGACTACTTGTAGATCATCCCATCATGCTTGTCTTATAAATAGCTTTTATTTTAGACATAGGTGCAGATGAATAGTTTTGAGGAGGCTACCTGAGGTTTATGAAGACATACCAAATAGCAAGACATCATGCCCTATCTAGGGCTAAGTTGACATGGATTTTTTAGTAGCCGCATCCGACAACATTTTTAGGTGATGGAGGACCTAAGGCTATAGATTCATGGTTATAATCCATGTTTTCTATCTTCAATCATATTTAGACACATATTATGAGGAGGGACAAGCTCACTACCTACATTTAATTGATATTTTCCAAGAGATGGTGGGATGTTATATCACTGGTGAGACACCAATGAGTTATAGTGTGGGATGAGTTCCAACAGATCTTTGATGACTATTTCTACTCAGAGACCTTCAGGGTCGAATGAGATCGAGAGTTCATGGGTCTGAAATGGGTTACTCTTTTAATCATGGATTATTCTTCTCGTTTCCCAGAGCTACAGGGATTCACACCCATTCTGGGGGGTGATGAGATATTTCTGACTAGGTTGTTTGGGGATGGTCTCAGACATGACATATTATCTTAGGTCATCATCTTCAAGGAGACTTCCATATCTTCTATAGCCATCTAGGTGATAATAAAAAAAGTTAATCTTAGAGATTCTGGAGCTGTGAGGTAGAGAGGTTCGACGTCTAGAGTTGGTACTCCTCCAACTGATAGTTGGAAGCACAAAAAAGAGTCTACTTGTGGAGATCTGAGTATATGGGATACTCTTTTAGGTAGCTATGTTGTATGATACCTATGCAGGGAGAGTGTGGATATGACACCTTAGTGCCTGAATGACCCATTTGACTGTTGAGAAAGCGGCTATAAGGGCTATCTGCGTCATTTTTGTCAGCGTTTCAAACATCATCTAGTGATATTGGTTCAACTAATACTCTAAATTCAAGAGAAGTACCACAAGTTACTCATCAGTCAATATAAATCATAAGGTTTTTCAGTCCAAGAAGGTGGTCATGGCCATGGAAGTTAAGCTACTAATTTTCAGTGATCATAAGATGGACCATATAATGGTAGTAAGGATGGATCACAATGTCGTGGTATTGGTCATACGTTTTTAGTAAAGAAGACTCAGTGGGAGAAAGATCCTGAACCCTCTAAAGTTAGTGGTACAATTCTATTTTTCTTTGTTTTAGATTCTACTCTTCTGTTATAGGGGTTTCCCATAGTTTCATACTTTTTCGGTTTAGGGAGCCTTGGGATCTATTTCTTTACTTTTGAGAATGTATAGATGCTAAATCCTAAGGTAGGGATTTAAAATACTACTATATGTCAGTGAAAGGAGTATCCTATTGAGGTTGGTGGGTGTCACTTATTATAGTAAATCTACATATTAGATATAACAGACATCGATGTAATTATCGAAATGGACTGGATGGTATTCTTTCAGGACTTTGATGATTTCATTATCTGTAGGCGAATTTCACATCACATGAGGGTGGGTCAATTCTACATATGGGTGAATGTGATGTCTAGGTTAGAAAATAATGACCCGAGATTCTTTGGTAGGGAGGAATTGTAGCCTATATTTCTAGTATATATTTAGAAGACTAGGGACTCAAGAGATGGATATTTCTAAAGTTGTGGATTGTTTTAGAGATTTCTTCCTAGATGAATTTTCTTCTTCACCTTCAGAGTGGTTGTTATATTTCTCTATTGATCTTATTTTAGGAGCAGCACCAGTTTACATTCCTCCTAATTAGTTTTCTACACTAGAGTTACAAGAGAATAAGAAGTAGTTTCAGGAATTTCATGCAAGGGGTTTTATCTGACCCAATACTTCTCCTTGGGGTTCTCCTATAATTTATTCAAACAAGGAGGAGGGTACCCTTGAACAATGCATAGATTTCCCATCGATGAAAAAGTTGATGGTCAATAACTAATATCTTTTTCAAATGATTAATGATCTATTTGATCACCTTTGGGGAGCCTGTGGGTTCTTGAAGATATTATTGAAATTTGGATATCATCAGTTTCAGGTTGGACCATTAGATATACTTCTTAGAGCCTTTTGGATTTGGTATGGTTTGTTAAAGTATGTGGTTAAGACATTCAATATCATGAACATGCCGGCAGTTGTCATGGAACTGAAGAAAAGAGTGTTCCATACTTACACGGATTCTTATATTATATCCTTTATGGATGATATCATGGTGTACTCTCTCACCCGAAAAAACCATTCCACCCATATTGAGATCATATTGAGAACACTGAACGAGTATCAATTATATGCCATGCTCACAAAATTTCACTTTTGATTTATTTAATTCAATTCATTGGCCATGTTATCATAGATAAAGAAGTGTCAGAGGACCCAAATAAAGAGGGAGAAGATGTTTCCTGGGAGCATCAGAAAAACTATTTTTACGTACGATCTTTTCAAGGGTTGTCTTATTACTATATGGTATTTATATTGTACTTTTCATGTATAACAGCACTGATGATGTGTCTGACTACTAATGGTGGAATGTACTTGGATTCATATTCCTACAATTCATCCATTCATGACCAAAAAGGGAGATTGGATTCCACAATTTTACATGTTTTTTCGGAGCTGGGAACGAGTTACACCATTTACTGTGATGCATCTAATATCGGTCTTGGAGTAGTATATATATAGGGGGAAGAATTCTTTGTGTATGGGTCTTAGTAGTTGAGGCCACAAGAGAGGAATTACCCAAAAAACGATCTCGATTTAGCTGTAGTTATGCATGTATTATGCTATTAGAGACATTATCTTTTGGGATACAATTTTGTGGTATTCACTGACCACAAAAGTTTCAAATATATCTTTACTCAGTGTGAATTGAATTACAGACAGTGGAGGTGGGTAGAGTACCTTTAGACTTTTTTACTTTGAGCTTTCCTACATGCATGGGTAATGCAATATAGTGGATGATGCGTTGAACATAAAGACTTAGATATAGGTTGTTCAGGAGGCCAATAGTGAGTGGAGCCTTATGTATCTATTATTTGAGATGAATTTGGAGGTGCACAATAGAAAGGGGTTGACATGTTTTCTTCTATATCAGTTATCTCTTCTCTTTTGGATCGAGTTTGAGTGAGAAGGCTTCCATATTATGAAGGCCATGTCATATGAGAGAGTGTATTCATAGAGGACCTTACTTCATGGGGGACCATAGGTGACAATGAGGTCATTAATTTTTATGGTCATGTACGGGTGTCAGCAGACATATGTGAGGAGTTGATTTAGGGTTTTAATTTATCAATTTGGGCAGTTCATCCAGGTGTCCCCATGATATTTCGATATTTCCACCATTAGTATTGGTTTCTTGGTATGAACATATATGTTTCTGGATTGGTGATGAGATGTACCTATTGTTAGTAGGTGAAGGAATATCATCAACAACCGAAAAGGATTTTACACTAACTACCCATTCCCTAATTGGATGTGGAATGTTGTTGCAATGGATTTTGGGTCATTCTTACCGACGTCGCCTCAAGGTAATGATGCATCTTGGGTTGTCCTTGAAAGAATCACAATGGATGAAAACTTCTTACTAATCAAAGAGACTTTCATTTTTTGATGATCTTGGAAGGATGTACATAAAAGTGATTATAAGGCTGCATAGGGTTATCGAATCTATATTTTCAGATAGGGATACATGTTTTACTTCATGTATATGGTAAGGACTACATTTGGATTTCAATATACTGGTAATTCTGAGTACATCTTACCATCCCCAGGAAGATAGCCAATCGGAGCGCATAATTCATATCTTGAACGAAATTCTTCTAGCATGCGTCCGATATTCTAGGAGATCATGGGAGATACATATATATCAAGTGGAGTTTTCCGACAATATCAATTTTTTAGATGATGATTTATATAAATCCTTATAGGTATTTGTATGGTTGGCCATGCCGATCACCCCTATGTTTCCTGTAGACAAGAGAGGTAGCTATATAGGTATCTCATCTTGTCCAGAAGACCACTAAGTATGTGGAGTTATTTGAAAGAGGATGGATACTGCACATTTTCACCGGAAATATTATATTGATCGATGTAGATGGACTTTGGAGTTCGAGGTCAGAGATTATGTTTTGTTACGTGTCACACCAAGGATGGGACACAAAAGGATTATGGGACATGGGAAGCTTTCAATGAGATATGTTGGGTTGTTTGATATTTTGGGAATATAAATATTGGTTTTTTGTCCATTGTAGTTACTGTAGAGGTACTGGGAAATTTATGATGTCATTCATGTTTCTCATCTATGATGTATCTTTTCAGACTCATCTCATGTTTTCATCCTAAGGAGGTTGAGTTGGAGGTGGATGCATCCTTTCATGAGTACCCTATTCAGAATGTGGATCTCTTTATAACGGTTCTCGGTGTCTTGTCTATTTCTCTGGTATAGGTGATATGGTAACAAAGGACAGTATAGTACAAGGCTTGGGAGTGGGAGGCTGATGTAAGATCATGTTGTCCAGAGTTGTTTAAAGTTTCTTCTTTACCACCATTAGAAGGGATGTTTGAGAATGAATTTATTTTAATGGGAAAAGTATGCAAGAACCCAAATATTTTTTTCATGAATTGATCCTTATTTCAGGTATTTTGTGGAAAAAGAACGAATTTGTGTAATTTCGTTGTATAGGCCGTCTACTCATTACTACACAACATGTACCCAATTGACGCGTGTAGCCGTGTACTGGATGTGTAACGGCCGAGTATAGGGCCATGTTGACCACATAAGGGGGAATCCAATTGATGTTAATACATGGAATGTACATTAAATGAAAATTCCATGAAATTTTTTTATTAATCAGACCAGGGTTGTGTCTCATCTCCATAACTTGTTTCCTCCTCCCGTGTCACATACAGAATAACAATGTACATATGAGAATCATCAAGAACCTCATGATCCTACATTCATGCTCTGATTGAGGTGCCTCAGTGTGTGTTGGATTCCTAGTGTTGAGTTCTCTTTTTTCCCTTGAGCATCTCTTCATGATTTCTCATCTCCCTCAAGTTATTCACGGCTGAATGATTTTGACCATTTTATATATCTATGTCATTCTACGCAGATATCGGGGCCGATGATCAAGATTGATCACTGTACAACATCAAGGTTAGTGGTTTTTTCCCTTTATGTGTTTTTATTGAGTTATATATTTCTATGTTCGGATTACTGATGATTTGGGTTTTTCATGTTAAGGAGTTGAACCCTAATATCATATTTTTTTATTGATCAATAGATTAAGGATTCTCGTTGATATATATTTCTAAATTACATATTTAGGGGACACCCCATGGGTTCATTTTTCTTGTTTGGTTGTTTATTACCCTTTGGTGAAGGTTTACTATGAGGTAGAACGTGTTTAATTCCCTTTTTTATTAGGTTGTAATTGATTTCGTAAATTCTACTTATTGAATGCATGTGTTATGAATTGTATCTACATTGACATGTAGTATTTGAGATTAATTTGGGATTTGTGATATCATTTTTCCACGATTGTATTACATAGGAATATGAGGAAATTGTGTAGTTAGACAATAAGGGGAAATGATGTTGAGGGCTTCCGATGAGTGTCTGTTATATTTACGATGCAAGACCATAGGGGGGGGGGAATTGACGGTGATTGGTTCCTCAAAGTAACTATAGTATAACAATATGAGACAATGGGGGAATGGATGTTGAATTCTTCCTTAGAGAGACTTTATTTTATCATTAAAATTCCACAAGTTGGAATTGACGATGAGTGATTCCATAAAGAGTATTTGTTTATGATGGAGAAATTGATCATAAGGGATAGAATATGTGAGCCACCTAGAGGTTCAATGTGTTTTTGTGAGTTTTGGTGACAGATATGCCAAGCCAAAACACTAGCTTGGATTCAGTCTTGTTTAGGTATTCATTATAGATACCTATTTTTTGTACTTTATTATCAAATGAGGAAAATTAAATTCTATATGAATGTAAATGGAAATTATAGGATTGTGTACTTTTTTGTACTCCTAGTTCCTTAATTCATTTTCATTATCGTCTGCTATATATATTCACTGATGGTTAGGCATAGATATTTTGGTTTTTGCCTGCTAGAATTAGTCTTACACCCGGTTTGGGTCATGCTTGGACCCAAATATATTATATGGTGTTAGGTATATATTAGGGAAAACCCCTTCATCACCAAGTACATGATTGATGTGGAGTTAGAGAGAATGAGACCAAACTGAGGCTTGTGATGCTGTTTGAGTTTACTTAATTTTTATTACATTGGTTAGTATTGCATTTCCATCATTGTGACTTGTTTGGATGTATTCCTAGATACATGTGACATGAATCATTATATATATATATATATGATGCAATTGTTTGTACTATCATTCTTCCATTTTTTATTTCTATATTATGTTATTACTTCTTTTTCTATTTTTTTACTATTATTCTCTTATGTGATGCTCTGCCAATGAAAGAACAATTTACCCAATATCTCCCCCAAGGATATCTTTGCTAGTCATAAGTCTCTGGAATTTGGGGAAATGCGCTTGAGGCCATATTACCCACCATGTATGGGTGACCTTTGGGCGGCACCCTAATATGGGACGTTACAACTAATATACACTCTTTCATCATTTTATGAATTATCTAGAATGTGATTTCATAGTATGGAGACAAAATGACATGACATGTTTTGGAAAAGATGACCTTCTAATATAAATATATTACATTTCATTCCATTGACTATAAACTTGGATCCATATTTCATGGATCTCATTAGACATGATCTTAGGGATCCACCCATCCTTCAATGAGATTTATATGGATGCATCCAATGGACACGAAGTGGATTCCATAGTCAATGGCCTTAGTTCATAGACGGTAAATGTCTATATATCATAGAGTTTCTTATGGATGATATTTAAAGACTCCAAGAAACTGCCACTATCCATGACCATGGTTCTTAGGTCTCATAGTTATGATACATGATTATTTTGTGTATGACACAAAATCCTAATACTCAAAATAACAATGTAGATCATGGTTCATTTTATTATATACTTATTGTTATTATTAATTTATAGAATAATTTTTATAACATTTACTAATAGACTCTAAGACAATAACAACAATTAGATATTTATTTTTGTTACATATGCATAGTATTATTCTCTAAATATAGAAACATTATTTGTTACAGACATTATTTTTAGTGGCTCGTAGAAATTATAAAACTCCATTTTACAACCTCCATTGTATTGGGGTACCCAAAAAGGTCTCGTGATTGCAGGTTCAAGACCATGGTTTTGGTTTGATTATATTTATCATTATGGGATAGGATGAACTATTTTAGAAGAGGACTAAGAATGTTTTCATGACACCATTAGATATATTCATGTAATATTTAAATTTTTTTTTCTTATTAACCCTCTATATACACTGTGAATACCTTCCTATCATTATATAAGATAATGATTATGCATGATCCCTAGTACATTTATTACTTATTATTAGTTATTGATTTTTCATTTCCATTATTTTTTATTACATCCACAATATTTATTTTTTCCATTGGGTGTAGTATCCAAATTTTACGAAATTCTCACCATCACTATTAGTTAGTATAATTTAGAATGTAGGGTGGCATGCTTAAGGAAGAATGTAAAAATGGGTCATGACATCATTCTTAGTTTCTCAAAAATCAAAAACCTACAAATGGTATTAGAGGATTTGTTTTACATTTTATATTATTATTTGGGATGGAAAATAAGAAACTCAGAATGTGTCAACCAATTAAAAATTTCTTATACCAGGTCTGGCCAAACCACACTATACAGAGCGATAAATTTCCTTTAATGGGATTGGTGTTTTATATAAGATTTTATTATAATTTAACCTTGGGTGATTATTTTACTTCTATTGGTTATTGATTAAATTTTTATAGATATTAAAACATGAACTTATATATTATGAATGTTTTGTTTCATGAATAATTATAGCAATAATGAATATATATTACATTCATATTCCATTCCATATAAGATGATTAAAATATTTCAAGAACCATGAAAATATTTATACCATTATTTGGTATTTATTATGAATGCTTTCATGTATACCATGATATCTAATCATTAGTACGCTTATTGGAATACCAGGATATTTAAATTTAATATCTCTTTATGTTATTCTAGCAGTGTTAACATTCTTGTGTGAGTATATAGAATTTTTTCTTATACACCATGTTAGAGTGATAATTATCGTTCTTATATTTAATCCATGCTTCTACAAAATGGTATCATAAATTATTGTATTTATTTCTCCCTGATACCTTACCATGGTAATCTTATGAATTAATAATCTCGTTACTAAATTTTTTTCATTAACCTAAATGGTTTTTCACATATTTTTTATAGTTGAAAATTTATTATCCAATTATGGAATGTTTAATCCATGCACCATTGGTTTTATTGGATGTATCATTTATGATTGTTATTAAATGGTTTCAACTAGAAATTTATAGATTGTATGGGCATTTATAAATTGGTAAAGGTAACCCATGTTAATAAACAATTATACATGTGTTTATGTCTATAATAAATTTGGGTATTTTCCTACACATGTGTCTCTCACTAAATAGTTATCATAAATTTAATGTCTCCATTAGATAACATTCCCTCCACATCTATACAATCTAGCTCATTATTTCCCTCTCTCTATCATCGGGATTCTATTAAAAATAGTTTCATGAATCCTCACTTCATATGACTGCTTCATCTTCAACCACCTACTTCTTCTCCCTCTACCACCGCTATTGGGATTGCATTAAAAATCGATTCCTGCAACCTTCCCTCGATCTATTGATTCATCTTAGACCTCCATCACCTCCACCGTCTACCACAACTATTAGGTTACATGCTAAAATTGATTCTTCCATCATTTATTTATTATATTATTATTTCCTAAAATTTGTCTTTTTAATCTCTCTACTAATGTTGTTGGGTTATTCGTTAACATAAATTTCTATGTGGTCACATTTGATATTTCCAACATCTTCAGCCACCTTCACCTCTTCCATCTACCACCATATTTGAGTTAGAGATGAAAACATAATCCTCCATCCTAACCTCTCATTTATGCTAAATCCATGACCACCATCACATCCTATATCTACCACTACTATGTTTCTCTCCAATACATACTTTTCAAATCGGAGTTCACAGGACTTCTCCATCTGTTCCAATCTTATAATCCTATCCATTTTCTGCTTCAACATTAACCGTCATGGACAATACCCACCAACCTCTTCGTGAACCACTTAACCATCACCAATCCTTTATTAATAGATGACATTGATATAGATTTACATAATTGGTATGTTATCCTAATGTTGTGGATCTTTTAACAATTATATCCATCCCGACTTAGTTGTAGTAAACCATGATTTAATGATATTTTCATACTATAAATCTCATATTTTGATACTCCAACTACCCAAATCCTTATTTTGATAATCCATTATTTCCTCAAATAGAATTCTTAGAAAGTTTTATATTTATTTCCTCCTCACATAAATGTCAACTAGATAGTTGGTGTGTGTAATTAATTACATTAAATATAAAATTTCTATGTAATCATTCATGTTTATTAAATATATATTTCATTTATGTCCGTATAATTGTCATTGATTAAATGAATAGTAGAAAAATTAATTTCATTTGCATGAGATATTATATGTTCCATTATCATAGTAGATAAAAAATTATTTTGTTTTACATCATGAAAATTAAATAAATAAATGAACAATATAGACATGATATCCCCATTGAGATCTAAAGAGACATTTTTTCAAATAAGATTACTAAGGCAACATTGACAAACAAGTTTCCTTATTAGTATTATGTTCGCCTAAAACTATTCCATTATTTATCATTCACCTGGTGTATATATTTTCTATATTTTCACTTTTACTAGATAAATATATCTTCAAAAAATATTAATGAAATGGGACCTCTAACACTAATACGAAGCACAAAAAGAGGAACACACATGTGATTTTCACCTATACCCACTAATGGTATGTTAATTTTACAATGGAAAGTTCATTTTTTTTCTTTCATTATGAAAACAAAAATATCATAAATTGGTAAATAATCCTCTTTTAGGGTGACAATATATATTTTTACTGTAATCGAATTATTAAATTATCTCAAACTATTGAATATTTTTATATAACTAAACCGTTAAAACCAACTAACAACACACAATGATGAACAATATCTCCATTATCACCTAAATCCATAAATGGTTAGTTCCCTTTAATATGTACATAATAACTATCTCTGTATGAATGTACATCATCAGTGTTCCCATCTATCAACCTTATTTTCTAGATCAAACAACTGAAGTGAATGAATAGATACCATGATACAACATATTCTTCATTCTATGAGAATTTTTTTCATTGTAAAATAATTTACTATATGGTTTTTATGTTAGAATTTTATTCAATAATTAATGTTATCTTTTTTAATCATACAAGGATTGAAAAAAATGATCATACTAATATAGATTATACCCTTAACTCCCCAGTACAATAATCACAAAACAATCAAGTACATATTTTCTAAACAATAATTTCAATATTATTTCTTATTAATTTATCATCTAAAATCTATCATTCACCATATAATTCTATTGTAAACTACAATTCCTTTTCTACCATAGTTATGTAAAAAAATCCACCAAAAATATCAGATTTTAATTGTATACATATATATATATATAAACATTATAATTTGTCATAAATTATTAATCAATTATTCCCATATAATGATGTTCTAATAATCATGAAGGTTCTAACCAACTGCCTGAGGTTGAAAACTCAAAGAATCATATATTGGAAGAAAGAAATTTTACATGAAATTCTATCATATATAATGAAATAAATATTACATGTGTCTCTGGAGACACATTATAAATAAAAAATAAAATTTTTACATATTTTATTACAATTAAGAAATATAAAACCCAAATAACTATCATAACATTGGTTGTTGTAGATAATTCACTACAACTTCAATATAAAAAACACCTAGTTTTGTTTCATTAACTGGACAAGTATATTAATACACTAAATATGTAAACATGTTTATGAGAGTACTATTATTTCCAAAATGACATCAAATATTGTAATCCGTTATTTCCTCAACATATTCATATCTTCAAGATCCTTCTATCATTTTTGAGTATTGTGGTTCAGAATTATTTTTTAAAATAGTGTTAAAAAATATATCAGAACAGATGTTTCCCATAAAACTCATTATTATTATCACTATGAATGATTACTATAGTGTAATTACTTTCATGTCAATAATAACTTTGAACATTACTTTTTAGTTATACCTCTAAAAACACAATAACATTCAAAGATGATATGAACCTTTACAACTCTATTTTTTTCATTCACATAATTATGTAGAAATGTTTAATGATATGTGAAAACAGTGGGTATCCAAATATATTTTGATTAAATGAAAAAACTACCACCACATTGGATGTTTATGTCCACTGGAAGGACAAACACAAAATACAGGGAAGCTATACATATACGACATTACAAATTAGGTTCACGACATAGTAGGATTCTAGAGTTAACATTTATATTATTTGGCATAAAATTCATTAAATATATAGTATTAACTTTTTATTAATATATCTTTGGTATACATCTTATATTAAAAAAAACAATAGTCTAATATTGATTTAAATTTTATTAAGAAACATTAAGAAATGATTCATGAGAACAATACTTTTATAATTCAATTCAACTCTAAAAGAGATATTCTTGAGAGTTATGTTATAAAAAAATTAATGTTATTCTTTATTAAAATATGAGGAAGGGAGGAAAAACCATATAACATACCAAATACTTCTAAGAGTGTAATGACCATTTTTTGTGAAATCGAACATTTTAATCATGATATGGATATCACCATTCCAATAAATACAATGAATTAAAATGCATAAATGAGCTTCACTAATTGTACCTTCCTATTCAATATCTATTGGTTTTACTTATTGAAGTGGATAGATATGTAGAAAACATATTTCAACATTATTTATACTTAACTATAAGTGAAAAACTCTATAAAGTTACAATGATATATAATTTTATCACTTGTAATTCTATAACCTTGATGAATCAACTCTGTTTAATTCTAGGAGGATTTAGACATAGTTTATTAAAGATGCATATAAAATGATTGAGTCTCAATGACTATATTTTATTCTATTTAATCTAAATCACTTGATGGATGAACTATATAATTTGATTAATGATGAATTCCTTAGAGGTGACTGAGATAAGTCTTAATGATGTAAGTGTATCATTTTACCATCTACATTTATAGGTTTTCTATGGTATATGACTACAAATTACCAAGGTACAATGTAAATTTGTAATTGGGCAGGGTATTTTTTTTTTACAATTACATATATTCCAATGTGGCCATAAATTTCATGATTTGTTAAAATATACAATCGTAACACATTAGACAGTCCTAAGATAGTGTAAGACATTTTATATAGTAAGGCTGAACATAATAGAAAATATTTTCAAGATGTTTCTTTCTTTTGAATGTCTTAAGCATATAATATTCTTCGAACCAAATATTCTATTGGGTAACAAAGATTGTTGTCATTTTTTCAGGTTAAATTTTTTTCATTTAACATATTGTATCAAATGTCGTTGTTCGTAAAATAGAGTTTCATAAAATAAGATTTCCACATGTGCACATTTTGTGATATCTTTATCATGAAAGACTAGTTATCACTCTATTCGACATTAATATAATTATTTCTTCTGAAATTCTTAATAAAGGTACCTTCCCGAAACTTCATGAACCATCCATGATTTTTATGATCCATGGACCTTATGGTGATGCGCATAGTCAGTCTACATTTATATGGAATGTAATTTTTTTAATTTTTTATCCTAAAAAATTATAAACATATAAAAAATAGATGATGACTGTAATTTTTTATATTAGTGAAGAAATTCTGGAAGTACTATCATCACTAATGGAATTTCACTGGATAACCAGTTTTCCATAATACTATTTGATTTTTTTAATGTTTAATGATAATATAAATATAAACTTTTCAATCAATTATCTTTTATTATTTTACTAATAAAATCGAGGTTCATGATCATTTTCCAATAGCACTCTATGACAAGAAAAGTAGACATTTGTCTGAAAACAATATAGATTAGATTAAAATTTAACACAACTACTGATACATCTCCTAATGGGATGATTATTTGAATATATTATCTTATGATACCCAATATAGATACCCTTTAATTGACAAATTTAATTTAATTTTATGAGTAAAAAACCATGTGACCTACAAATATGGTGAAAATTTTTATGTCATCATGAATAAGAGAACCTTTTCAGATACCATGTTTACATCTTGTTTTAATGAAAATGTGACATACCTATAATGAATTGGTCTATCACTTGTAACATAAAAACATGACTTTTCATTCACTCCCATTATAAAAAATGGTATATGCACAAGTAGGGATTTTTTATTTGCATTTTTTATTATCTGAAACCTAGATATGAAGAACTATTTTTTTGGAAGGTACTGCTTATAGAAGGTAGAGGTGTGACTACATATAATTATATTAGAACAATGAAAAAGATTAATCATTAAAAATTTAAATTGGCCTATTCAACATTATGATTATTAGCTGATTATAATGTATTTATTAATACATGAAAATATGTATTGGTACAGTGAATGAGGCAGTATTTGTGAGGAAAATTTGGTGGTATGTTATTCTCAAAAACAATTTCTTGACCTGAAATTTCTTGGAATGAAACCTAGAACATCCTATCGGAAAATATTATATACACCCAGTGACAGAGGCTGAAAATATAATGTACAAAAATTTAATTTATTAGTCAATTAATTCTATAAATAATTATAGATTCCACCAATAAATGTTGTCACAATATATTTCATATATAATTAATTTTATCTGTTATGGAAAAACTTATAATTATAAAAATAAATTAATTCAAGATAAAAGGGTAAATATATATGATATAACTATATTTATAGCGTAAAAAATTAAATATATTTTATATGCCTTCTATATATTATTAATATGGGATTTTAGAACATTTATGATACCTACAATGGAATAATTTTATAACTATGCTACAACAGTTTGGTTCTTCATGTAACATAAACTAATTCCTTTAATCATACCATCCAATGGTGATGATTGAAGAGACCTATTATTATATTGTTTTGTAATGAAATTTATCTCCATTTAATATTTGAAACTCACAGATCATCAAATTAAAATATCTTCATTGATTGAATTATACAATATTATCTTCAGTAATGATAGACCTCTATAATGTTATCCACCAATCTGAGTTATAGATTACAAAATTGATGCTCAAAAAAAATTTATTATAGAAGATATTAATTTAAATAGGTAAAATAGTCATAATGAGTACAAATCATCACATATTATGAATAATAATGAACAAAAACATGTGTTGGGTGTCATTAGGATTACATTATCTTTAATGGGTATTGTTTTGTTTCTTGAAAGGATTTGGGGGAACTAGTAAGACCATCATTAGGAGAGTCTAAAAATGTATATTAATTTCATAAGGTAATAGTGTTCATGATGTTTCCTCTAATGAAATAATATCATTACTCTAACCTATTGGGAGGACATTCCATTCTAAATTTAAAAGCTGCGTACATATTAATGAGTAGTCTGTTTTCTCTATTCAGTAAGGCAGTGATGTTGCAGAACATCTACAATCAATTGAATCAATTATATAGGATAAGTCTACAGTTATTCATAATCACTGTTTAAAATATCTTTATCATATATTAATAGATATATTGTCATTAAAAGATTAATATTCTTCAAATTTACAATTTTTTTATCACAACCATAATTCTTCATGATGATGGATGGGATGATAAAGTGACATACTGTTCCTTATTCATGATGTATGGTAGATAATGACCCTCACGTACCACTTTCAATTGGCATTGGAATGGATACTAGCTCAAATGGAATATTTTCTCACAAAATATGAAAGAAAATACCCTTTTATAGAACAAGATAGAGAGATAAGATAGAAAATCCCAAAAACTCTAAATAATACAAGTAAAAGTAAATCCAAAATCTATTCCCACATATATATTCAAAAGTAAACCTAATACAAGGTCTACAAAAACTCTAAAGTAAATACCAAAATAAAAGATTCTAAGATAAAACAGTGGTTAATGTTGATGTCTGATCTATTAAAGTCCAGCACTGTTCTAAAATTCATCCTTGATACAAGAAAATAGTTTTATATAATTAGGGTGAGAATATGAGAATTCATAGTAGGGACTCTAATGCTACCCATGCACAAGAGGTAGAAAAATATTATTGTCTATATGATAAAATATAAGACTTCAATGAAACTACTAAGGAACACTAAATAGAATAGCCTCACTAATTCATGGTCACCAAATGACACGTGTCATTTAATGTAATGCTATAAAAACATCGATATTTGGGCACTCCCACAACATTACCACTAGAAAACTACTCATTCATAATGGATAACATCTTTATGCTACAAATCTTTCAATATGCATTCCCACTGACATAACATTCCCTCACACAACTAGGCCTCAATCCACACCCAATACCTCCAATAGACACCAAGGACACAACAACCACTTTTCTCACCCAAAGACGTTTGGGCCTCATCCTGATGACACATTGGAATACAATCCTAGCATGAAAACACCTAGGAATCTCATTCAAAACAAACACCTTCCTGAAGGATATTGGGATATGGTAAGCCTCAATCCATTAGATCTTACCTGAATATATTAAATTGGTATAAAACTGGAAGAGGGTGTGAGAAATATTGTTAGTACCATCCATCCTTCCTCCCATGGGAATGTTGGGAAGGATGCCCCCTCTAATGGAATGGAGGTGTTCAAAACAGAGTTCCAAACAACAGTGGGGTATGTATAGAAATCAAAAGGAAGAAAATTTTATACATAGAGGAAATAAAACACTCATCCCAACCTATGGGTTTCAAACAACTAACCAAAAAAACCAACCAGTATCACATTTAGGGAGACCCCTATATACCCAACCTCACAACACACACTACCAAACATAAACATAACCCATTCTTATTTGACCACTTTATATTTATTTATTTAAGGTAATTCACCTAAATTTGGTCAAGTACTACCCAGAATATACCAAACATAACCATAAAATGACAAAACCATGTTTCCAATACCACTGGACATCCTCATTCAACCACTATCAACTATCATCATTCAATGTTATACCAAGAAATTCATCTATCACAACCAGTACTAGCTCTCCCACTTCTCAAATATTATTCAGATGCATTCCCAATGTATAATATGTTCATAACCACACCATAGTCGCACTTGTCAAATTTTTTCAATTCCATAACATAAAAACTGGTATTTCCACTACTTATGAGTCCACCTATTCCACAATCAATCAGTTTTAGAAATAGGGATACAAAAAGACCACAAGTATATTCCCTTACACAATTCCCATAGTGAAACCCCTTTCATCCACATCACCACTACACAATGCCCAACACCATTATCAAAGATCCAACTACCTTTCCCATCCTAGTACCCATAACAATTCACCCAACAGTAGAACCTCAAAACTCACACATATCCCTATAGAACATAGCACTTAGCCACACTTAACCATAGGACATATACAAACACAAAAATATAACTATATATATATATATATTCATATTTGGTAAACACTATTATTTACTCCTCTTGATACACATGAGTGATCATACTAGTGTTTTTCATCGTGGGGAATTCATTTCATTTTATCAGGTATACGTGATTAGTAAGATTTGGATTTTCACTAATTATTCAAGCATATCATCAAGAAGTAAATAATGAATGCACAAAAAATGACCACCAATGACCATTATTTTCAGAATTCATACATTCGCAAAAATCCTTTAAAATGAACAAGGATAACAAATAATACAAGTGATCAACATCAATCCAAATTCATTTCCATGCCCTTTATTATAACATGTGTTAATTTTTTTATCATCAAATTCTCCGCACCCTATTTATTAATTTTATAATCAAATAGGATTCCATAATTCCTCACAAGTAATAATTATTACACCAACCCATCATGATGCACAATTAAAGTGAGACCGAATAAGTCCTCAAATGGATGATCAAGGGATCGAAGTTACTCTATCCTCCATGAATTGGGGATCATAGAGTAGTAGAAGATAACTACATGAATGATGAGAAAGATATCTATACCATAGAAGGACGACTAATCAAGGAAATAAGTCTCTAGGTACACCAAGGGGGAACAGAAAACACACCATGAATGGAAGATCCCAGCATTATAGATTCAGATCATATATTATATGTAGAAATATTTTAAAAAAATTAGCATTTTGAATTGTGGTAACGATCAGGATGTGTGACTATCTCAAATCCCTAGGATCATTAAGATATTAGTCAGACAATTAATATCAATTTAAACATCCATAAAGCCACTAAAAAATGCTTTAAACACGGTTTACGTCATATTAAATGTTACATGAGTTAATCTATAAATCCGGGAAAAACATGAAATGTGTCACCGATGGGTGAGTCAACAATGTTGGGCCACAAGTGTGTGAGATACTGATGAGACCTAAGAACATTGAAGTACTAATGATGATCCATCGACGAGTGAGTTATCAATCCGACCTACCGATGCTGATACACTAACACTGAGCTACCAGCCAATGAATCACCAACACCCCTGACTCATAGACATCGGAGCACCTAGATCACTGATTTAGAAGCACCTAACTCACTAATTCACTAACATGTGGTTGCACAAGACATGTCTATGCACTGACATGCCAACTTTTTCCCCCTCATCTAACCGATGAAAAAACCTAGAATTCGAAAAACTCACGAAATGATATATTGTTGCCTTGATTAATAGACTTAACACTGTATTTTCGCAAAGTAATGGGTCCGGAAATCCGATTTATTACATTTGATACATATCAAAAAATTCAGGTGCCAGATAATTTAAAACAAGACCATATAAGATTTTTCTAAATAACCATCCTCTAAGATACCTATTAGGGAAAAACCAAATTGCATTTTTTGAAAACTACAAAGAAAACCATGACATTAAAGAACACCACTTTGTCATGTAACTTTTGAAAAAATGTGCAAACACTAAGGCCCCACACTGCCCTAAACAACCATACAGTCATAAAAGGTCAAACCATCTAGACACATGAATTTGGGAGCTCCATCCTCAGTTTCATGAGACTATCCACTTTTTGCAGTACTGTATCACCCACAATGATTTAATCACAACATCATTGACGTGTCTTGATTATGTATTTTCTTATCTCCTACCCATATTAATGAATTTTTACAAAAAATCAGTGAATATGGAAATAGATTATCAAACCGCAAGCGAGGTCAAACATTACATCACAAGCATGGTACAAAGGGAAACACGGGAGAAAACATAGAATAGATCTAGGTATTGGGTACTCGTTTGTGCTTATCACACATAAATACCCTCCTCAAGGCCACCATCCCCCATATAAAATGATCCAATGGAATGGTTCACCCAAAAAGCTAGTTATCCTTTTGATCCATGATTATTTATGGTCACTCCATGGACTTCATGTCGTCGACATCATCCAACTCTCCCCGGTCTAGGACACGGGAGTCATTGAATGTTCTGATGAACCTAGGAGAATGTTTTCTTCCTCATCCAAACAACTGATGTTATTGCCGAAGGGAGACCTTTCAGAACACTTGGTACCAAACTCGAATTCCCAGGGTCTCCTCATGTGATTGACAAATAACTTTTTTCCAGCCTTTAGCTGTCTTCATCCACTCACGCTAAATCCTAATCTTCTATGTTGTGCTCTTCACTACCTCTGGTCTTAGAAGGGTTGAAGAACCTACCTATTTAAAGTATATTGGTGAATGAAACGACATTCCTTATAATTCATTTAATGAAACCCTGAAAATTGTAGATTGGTAGCTATTATTGTAGGACAACTCAATCACTTGAATGTGTTTTACCAACAATCCTCCAAATTTTGGAATAAACACTCGATTCATGCCCTTGAACATTTGGATGGTCCTCTAAGTCTACACATCCATCTGAGGGCGGAAAAAAGTGTTGAGGCATAGCTGGTTGAAAAAATTATATTGTAATCCCCAACATACATGTGAGGTATTCTATGAATATTGATCCTAGATGATGTTCCTTGGAACTCTATGAGACCGCACCACCTCATCTGCATTTCACTATTAGAAGGAATTCACTACGCTCAACTCCTTGATCAATAGTATATGAGTTAATTTCATTAATCATTCAACCACTACTCAGATAGCATCATAACGTCCCTGATCCCTTGGTATCACTATGAAAAAATAAAGTGACATGTCATCCCACATCTACTCTGGAATGTCTAAGGGATTCAATAAACCCCCAAGAACATGGTTATTATCCTTCACATGATTGCACACTATGAACATTGACTCAAACACCCCAATTTTCCTGCTTCACCAAGGGCCACCAAAACAGTTTCCTCGGGCCTTGGTATATCTTGGAGACTCCTTGGTCTACCGACAGGGGTGATTTATGGAATTCATAGAGACGTCTCCCACACATTTTTACTGGAAAAATTGCTTTCATGAAACAAATTTCAATTCAAACGATCCACCAGCCACCCTTTCAGAGCATCAATTTGTGCAGCATGATCACACATCACATCAGTCTATGAGTATCCCCACTGATACTCTTCCAACATCTACATTAATGAATACTACACTATCATCTAAAATAGATAGCCTCTTCCATTATCCTTCCTAGCACCCTAGCGCATAACATTAAACTCCTCCATTTCCTTTCAAGCATTCATGGATTCTTGAACTCACTTATTCTATGACTTCATACTCAAATAATAAACCAGAAAATTTACTTTACCTATGGTGTAATCCATTTTGACTTTTTAATCCTAGAAGAACTACACCCCCCTTCACTGCCGCAAGATCAAGTATCATTCAGAAATGATATACCTCAAGCTATTGTGATCCGTGAAGACCACATAGTGCTCCCCAATGAGGTAATACCACCACAAATTTAGTAATAACACAACCACTACAAGTTCCTTGTAATGGGTGGAATAGATACATTTGGGAGGACATAACTTCATAGAGCCATAATAGATCAATCCCCCCATCTGCATTAGTACACATCCCAAGTCTAGGATGAAAGAGTCATAGAACACATTGAACATCCCCCTTTCCTATAGAAAACTATACCTTGGGGCGCTGACTAGCTTCCCCTTCCAAAATATGAAATTTCCTCGACACTCCTCACACCATATTAAGGTCGTTTCATTACTTATCAATTATGTCAACAGAGCTGAGACACTAGAGAAGTTGGGTATGAACCTCTGATAATATAATTCCAAACCTAGGAAACTATGATATTATGCTATATTCTTGGGTTCCACCCATGAAATAACTTCGTCAACATATAATGGGTAAACTTCTATCACCGGCTGAGACAACACCTGTCCAAGTAAGTGTACCTCTCGCATCTAAGAAATTGCACTTTGATAACTTCCCATAGAACCAATGTTGTATGTGCCCTCCAATATAGTCTCCATGTGCTCAATGTTCTCCTACTATGGAAATGAATATATCAATATGTCATCAATGAAATGATGACTAACTAGTAAACAATCATGAGGAAGACAAATATCATGAGCCTCGTGAACACAAAAAGTACATTAATGACCCCTAAGGGCATGATCACGAACTCCAAGTGACCATACATGCACATGAAAGTAGTAATGAGAATGTCTCAATTATTTACACATAATTGTTTGTATCCATACCATAGGTTGATTGTAGAGAACAAACCCGATCACATTAACTAGTTGAAATGATTATCTATCCTCAAAAGGGGGTAACAGTTCATGATCATCACCTAAATTAGTCTATGATAATCTTTCCATAGTCTTCGTCCATAGTCTACCTTCTTTCTAAAAAATACTAGAACAACCCATAGAGACACACTTTGATTGATATGACCCTTCTACATCATGTCTCCAAAACATATTTTTCAACTCCCTAAACATAGAAGGAATCATCTGATATGGAGAAATCAAAATCAGAAGGGCGCTATGTTCCATGTCTATTCCAAACTAAACATTACATAGATGGCATAGAGTAACAAAATCATCAGGGAATACATACCGGAAATCAATGACAGCACATGTAACTTCCTCCATATTAGTGTCAGCTGATTCCATAAACATCTCGACTAAATATGGAAGAATATTCTCCACATGATGGTTACCTTTATAAAATATCCATTCGCCAATGAAAGCTACTTGTTGGCTGCCCATATCCGAGATAACTACAACTTTCCAGATGTATTAGATAATAGTGGGCACAAAAAACATCTCGTAGATGAAAAGAAAGAAATTTTATGGCCACATCTATAGCATAATATGATCTCCACTAGGTTGATACACCCCCAATCACAGTATAAATCCATGAAAAATATCAAATAGATTGGTCCAGCCTCCTACTAGTGAACTCAACACCAGGGGAACATGGATAATACGTATATATAGTCCTCAGGAATGGGATTTACCGGGATAAATAATGGATAGAGAACCACATGAACTAAAAAATGAACACACATGCATACTAAATAGACTAATCGTACCTCAGAAAACCTTCGGCCCTGTTAGAAATACAGCATCTACAATATGCAATTCCCTATACCTAGCTTCAGTGCCTCTTTGCTATCAACCACTGCCCTGACCATTTCCTGGTCAATTCCCCTAAGTGGGACCCTATTGTCGGCATCCCACAACACCACCAATCCTTGGTAGAGAGGGATATTTCTACCCTTGCAGAAGGAAGGGAATACCCAACAACTATTTTTTTTAGGTGGGCGCTGAACTTACCCACCCCACTATGTGGGGCATGAACATGGAAATGGTTTTTATGATTTACAAAAACTCGATAGACAATGCATTACAATACTAGGCCCATGGGGAAAGGTAAATGAAAATATAGATCAAAATTGTAACTAGTGGGGCCTACTTCCTTCTAGTTGAAACCTAGAATACCCTGACATCAGGGACCCGTAGTTGACCGATTCCCCCCTTGAAAAACTCGGATGTTTCTTATATCATGGAACAACTCCCAATGGGTGAAACCATTCCCCTACCTCAGAATTCTTATAAACATATAATTATGTTTGATGAGTGAACTGAGTAAAATCATACAGAAGAGAAGGTTGAAGTGAATCCTCTATGATTATCACTCGGTCTCCTCATCCAGAAAGATATATTTTTTTAATCATAGGAGATCATTGAACATGATACCTATTTCCATTATCGACATACTCCCCTGTTTGAGGGAGTGTAGCTCCTGCCTGTTCTTAGCCTTTATTGTGGAATAATTGAATTCCACCCGGATATCAATCTAAAAGTCATCCCATGAGATATATCTCTCATTCCACTCTCTGAGGTAATGTTCCATACACTGCGATAATGACCTGGTTCCAGAATCCACCCAAAGGATCCCGATACCTGGTTGGTCAAATGGATTCAAGCACAATTTCCCCAAATGCCAGAGACTACCGACTAGCAGCGACGTCCTTGGGTGTGATAGTGGGAAAACTGTTCCCTAATTGGCAGAGTACACAGTGGAAATAAACAACACATACAATAGTGAAAGAAGTAATTATCCAACAATAGTAAACAGTAGAAGACTAATAGAGAAAAAACTGGAGAAAAAATATATGTAAATGGTGCATGGTGCGTACATGTCTAGGAAAATAGTCAAACAAGTCACAATGATGAATGTAATACTAAACCAAAGTACAAAAAATAACAGAATAGAAAATCCTTAGCATCACAAGCCTCGGCTTGGTCCCACTCTCTACTGCTCCAATGCAATCATGTACCTGATGTAAAAGGTCGATTTCCCTTGTCTATACCTGTAGAAATATAATCTATTTGGGCCCAAAAGCATGACCCAAACAGGGTCTGAGACTAAATCTCAGTATGAAAACACCCGAATATCTGTGCCTAATAGTCAGTGAGTATATGGCAGGTAAAAGTATAGTAAACATTAAACAGTAAGCCGTAAACAAGATGATACATAGCAGTAAATAGTCCATAGATCAAACAAGCAAAAGTTAAGAAAATAGCTAACTATAAACATGTAACCCTCAAGGAAGTACTCACATCCATTCACTTCGGTCCTATCCAAGAATTAAAAACAACCCTCTGTTCTCTACAATCAGCCTAACCCTTCTGGTTTGGTCATACTAAATTATAAGACTCTCTAAGGAAGCACACTCTGTCAATCCCCCTTATAGTCTAAGGTATTCAGGGACTCTATGAGGACGATCACATGTTCAGTTACCCTTACAACCCCATTCTATAGAGACTCTCAGAGGAAGCACACTCAGTCTATTACTCTTATAGCCTCAAGTCGTTCATAGACTCTCTGAGGAATCTTACGTGCTAAATTCATCTTATATCCTAGATTGGTTCATGGATGATAAAGTAAAATGAATACTCTTTGAGCAATCTCACTTGGTCTATCCATTTTTAGTCTACAAATCTAAAGACTCTCTGAGGAATCTCACTCAATCTATACCCTTATAGTCCATAATGTCTAAAGACTCAGTGAGGAAGCCCACTCGGTCTATCCCCTTATAGTCTATGGAAACAGGTTCTCAAGGACCCATGCTAGTTAGTTCATAATAATGATATAAGGCCATGTAAACCTATAGAACTACTTGTATAACCAGTCTATAGTATAACGAGCACGTCAGGGAACAACACTCCATCCTATGGTGACAAGGCATGGAAAATAGGTAAACGACAAATAGGATGAACAAGACCAAAAGGTCGTAAATAGATTAGGATGAGAAAAACATCCAAGCCTAGAAATTATCTTCATACATAACCAAATTACCACTACCCAAGAATAAAAGCATGGTAGGAAAACAAAAGGAGTAAAATGGTAAACACACAATACACCATTTAAGGGTATTTGTGGAATTTCCCCACTATACTCAAAGACATTGAACAGAAAGGCACAAACCACCTACCTTGGGGTTATGAGATTAATATACATGAACCAAAAGGCTTGAATCTCCTTAGAACATTGTATATCTAAAAAAACACATAAAAAGTTCAACCCAAGATAACATGAAATAAGGGATGAATTGTAAAATGATGCTCTTGAAGAAGGATGATATTACAACTACGGCTCCAACACAAATGATGGCTATCGATTCAGAGAACAGATGGAGGATCAGGGGCACAGAGAAGTATCATCACCATATGAATTATCTTGTTCAAACGAGACCAAGACAAAGACGTTTCTAGAGATCAAACGCGAGCATGGACCGTTTAATGAAAAAAATGTACACGGCGTGTACTTTTGGAGTACACGGTGTTTACTAGCCTTTCCGTACTCCTCCTCAAGTGGCCTCCACCTCACTCCACATGGCCATGTGTGTGGCCCAGACACGGGCAGCACACGACCTCATGTGGAAATGAAGTACAGGGCATGTACTCATAATATACATGGCGTATACATCAAAAATTTCCATAAAATCCTCTTTTCTCAAAAACTCTAGAAAAATGAAAAACATGCCTGAAAATAAGGTATGAGATCTTACAAACATTCCCCCTTAATGAAATTTGTCCATGAATTTTCCTAGTGATGTGTAGAAGACGAAACATTGAACAGCTCTAGCCACTGCGATCTTACATTGGCCTCCCTCTCCCAAGTCCCATCATGTACTCGCCCGTGTTGCCATAGCACCCGTACTAGAGGGATAGACCGGCCCAGAGAACCATTGTACTATGATCGACAATCCTGATTGGATGCTCCTCAAATGATGAATCCACTTTATGCTCAACCTCCTCATGTTGAATGACATGAGATGGGTCTGAAAAGTAATTTCAGAGCTAAGAAATGTGGAAGATGTCATGCATAGACCATTACCTCTACGATAACTGCAACCGATAGAAAACCAGCCCAACTATATCGATCACCTCAAACGGCACGACATCTCATCGTGAAATATTACCCTATCTCCAAATCCTATTGTGTTCCAACCTCGGTGCGACACATAGGAAAAAGTGATCCCCGACCTCAAACTCCAGAGTTTGTCTCTGCAGATCAGCATAATACTTCTGTTGAGACTGTGCCATAGAGATCCTCTTTCGAATTATCTCTATCTTCTCTGAGATCTCCTAAACAAGATGAGGTCCTAGAAAAGCAACCTCTCCTACCTCTAGCCAGTATAAAGGTGATCGACATAGACTACCATAGAAAGCCTCGTAAGGTGTCATCTGAATAGTCTCTTGAAAACTGTTGTTTTAGGCCAACTCCACAAGAGGTATATGATTCTACAAGGAAACTCCAAAATCCAAGATTCATGCTTGATGAATATCCTCAAGCACATGAATCATACGCTCGGACTAGCTATCTATCTGGGGATGGTAAGCAGTACTTAAAAGTACCAATGTACCCAAAGCCTTCTGAAGCCCTTGCCAGAACCAAGATTAAAAACGTGCATCCCTGACTAAAATAATAGAGTATAGAACCCCATGAATATGTAAATTCTATCAGATGTACAACTACTCCAGCCCATCAACACTGAAGGCCTCCTTGATAGGAAAAAAGTGAGCCAACTTCGCGATTCTATCAATGAAAACCCATACTACTTTGTTCCCTTGAGGAGGCATTGGAAACCATGTCATTAAATCCATCGCGATGTTGTTCCACTTCCACTCGGGAATGGGTAACTACTGTAGAAGCCATGATGGTTGCTAATGCTCCACTTTCACCTTCTTGTAAGTGGAACACATCATGATGAGACCATAAACATCCCTCTTCATGCATGGCCACCATACTAATGATATAGATCACAACACATCATTGTGATGCCAGGATGAACTACCCAAATTGAGAATGAATGTCCCGCCTCAGCTCCTCGCATATGTCTGCTGGCACCGATATGTGTGCCTGGAATCGTAGGATCTAATCCTCACCTATGGTCCACCCAGGAATAGGTTCCTATCCTGACATGCATTCCTGTAGGACTAGGTCTTCCCAATCTGATAGATGCCTCATTCGTACCTAATTAAGAAGGTTAGAGGTAACAGCTACAGAAGATAGAAAAGTCTACCCTTTCCTGTCATGCACCTCCAAATACATCTCACAGAATAGATCCATAAGATTCCACTCACTACTAGCCTCCTAAACTTCTTGTATCTGAGTCCTCCTTCTCAGTGTATTTTCCATATAATTTCCTATCCCAGGCGTGTAGGCAAGATCAAAGTCAAAAGACTGAAGGTACCCAACCCAGATTCACTGTCTCAAATTCAGATTTTATTGAGTAAAGATATACTTGAAACTCTTGTGGTCAGTAAATACCAAAAAGTGCTCTCCTAGACGATAATGTCTCCAATAGAATAGGGCATGAACAACAGCTTCCAGATCCAGATCGTGCATTGGGTAATTCCTCTCATGTGGCCATAACTGCCATGTCCCATAAGCAAACACTCCATCCCCCCGCATAAGTATAGATCCCAGCCTTATACCTGATGCATTGCATTAAAATATATATCTCTTTCCCATATCTGTAAAGACTAGTATGGGTACTGAAGTCATCCTCCCTTTCATCTCCTAAAAGTCTGACTCACAAGATTCTGACTATAAGAAATTCACCCCTTTCTTGTTCAATTCGGTCAGTGGATCTTCTAGATGTGAAAAGTCCTCTATTAACCATTTGTAGTATCCAGCCAGCCCTAGAAAACACTTCACCTCAAAGATGTTTTTCGGCTGCTCCCATGAAACTAATGCTCTCACTTTCTCTAGGTCTACTGATACTCCTACCTCTGAGATATCAAGACCAAAGAATTGAATCCAGACCATCCAAAAGTATCATTTTGAGAGATTAGAATATACCTAATGATCTCTATGTGTACTAAAAATGATCTTAATATGGGTAGCATGGTAATGTCGAGTGTGACAGTACACCAAGCTATCATCCACAAAAACAACCAAGAAGGAATCCATGTATGGATGAAACACTCAGTTCATCAGTGCCATGAATACTACAGGCACGTTCATGAGACCGAACGATATAACCATATATTTTTATAGACCATTCCTACTCCGGAAAGCTGTAAGTGGTATACCTGAAAGTCTAATGCACAACTGATGATAATTGGATATCAAGTCAATCTTCGAGAACACTGGGGCTCCTCGAAGCCGATCAAAGAGATCATCGATCCTCGGTAAGGGATATCAATTCTTGACCATCAACTGGTTTAGCTTCCTATAATCCACACAATGCCTGAGGGTTCCGTCGGACTTCTTATCAAACAGTATAGTCAAACCCCAAGGTGAATTATTGGGTCGGACGAAACCCATTTCCTGTAACTCCTCTAAATGCTTCTTGAGATCTTGAAGATCAGGTGTATCCATCTTATAAGGAAGAATGGACAATGGTGCCACTCCTAGAACATGCTCAGTCAAGATTTATACCTCACGCTCCAGAGTCAAACCTGAAAATTCCTCGAGTAAGACATCTCGGAAACAATCCACCACTGGAGGAATGTCTAACTGTGATGTCCCATTGTCATCCAGATATAGACTAGAAATATTGGCTATAACTCCTCCAAACAAATGATGCTCTGGACCCACTCTGCTCTCATGGACATCCCACTCACACCTATAAAGAAAGGATCCAACCTCTAGTGATATAAAACTCACCCTACGGTGATAACAGTCGACAACTTCTTGGAAGAGAACTATCCAATCCATCTCGAGAATGGCATCATAGCCTGTTCTCTCTTGGACATAGATTACCCAATGAAAGTGAAACCCACCAACCACAAGTGGGAACTCCTTAAACTGATGTACACTAGATGTCCTAGTTCCCAACATTGTGTCTAGTGTCATGATGTCGACAGAAGAAAAGATACATAGATTAAGAATCTTCAGAATAATGATAGATATAATGCTATGGGAATCCCTGGTGTCAAAAAAAGCAGAAGATAAGACTAAGGCTACTATGATCGTACCTCGAACTATAGAGGGGTCAGGATCCTTCTCTTCATGGGTCTGCTCCACTGCAATGGTCTGGCCTCTCCATGGCCTTGTGACCCTACCTGACCACTCTGAGCTAATTCACACTACTGTTGTTGGATGCCTGGTGACTGACCACCATGGCCGCAACCCCCACCTTGGCCCGAATGGCCGAAAGAACTCTAGTTCCCAAACTAGTGAAAAACTAGTGATGCATCTCCTAAACACGGGGTAATAGAAGAACACATACCACCAGTTGTATGTGATAAGATCTGACAGAAATTCTGAAGATGGACCATCATGCCGCAGGATCGGTACTCCATTGGCTCTCTCTAGCACTGAGGCCTAGTATGCCCGCTCCTACTTCATTGGTAGCATACTACCTTGCTGCCCGAAGATACATTCCTCCTACCCTGATCTCCTCGAGCAGACTCCATGTGGCGCCTCCTGCTATCTGCAGGAGGAACACTAACTTTGGATGTCGAACTGCCCTGTCTCACTACCCCAGAATCCCTCAGATTATGCTCATTGATCAACACCTGGTTGACGATACAAGATATCAATGTCAACCTGAATATGATCATCTAAGAACGGATCTCCTACATGAGACTGTCCTCAAACATCCTATCCAAGAAAAACACCTCACCTACTAGGACAGGCATGAAACACTGCAGCTCTATGAAATGAGAGGAATACTCCATCACAGAGAGTACAAAGATCTAAGCTCAGGTACTCCCAGGCTCGGTCGGGCCTAAAGGAATCCTAGTATATTTAATCGTAGAAGATATGATAAAATTCCTCCCATGTCATATTCTAGTGGTACCCCGTAAGAGATATGACATCCCACCACCTTTTGGTGGAGTCTCAGAGCATGTAGGTCACGAGAATCACCCTCCTCTCTGGTGGTACCTTGAGATGCCCTAATATCATCAGCATGGCTTCATGTCATGACTCAGCACCCTGATGTCCTCCTTATCCTAATAAGGTGAGAGGCTGCTACTACTGGAAAACTCATGTCAACTTTTCCATCTATGGGGCAGTAGGATACTCTCCCTGGAAGGTCTACATCATCCCTAGAAAACCCTTTCTAAACTGCGCATTGGCACCTACAGCTGGTATAACTGCTGGTTCCATGGCCGGCACAATAGGAGGATCTACATGATGTCCCTGATCAGCTATATCAGGCCTCTGATCACTGCACTGCAACTGGAGGTCAGCCGGAGGATGTCTCGGTAGCATGACTCTGCAAGGTCAAACACACACCTTAGATTTATGATTATTAAGAATTGAAAACAGGAAGTACAAGAATGGAATAGAAGAGATAAATCACTCATGTTTTCAGTACATGAGTACACGGTGTGTACTTTTCTTACACGGCGTGTTCCCTTGAGTCATTCACATGGGCATGTACTCCTGCCTAAACTGGTCGTGTAACACCCAAAAAACACGGCGTGTTGTCCGAACACATGGTGTGTACTGGAACTCTATCCCCCTGCCCAGGTCACCTTACATGGATAACCCACACGGTCCTCTTAATCCTAGTCTACACGACATTTTCACGAAGGACCCAACATGTACTAGACATGTTTTAATGACCCGTGTTGTTAGTTACACGGTCGTCTACACGGTTCACTCTACATAGCATGCTCCATGTGAACACGACATGTACATGAAGGATGTCCCCGACTCGTGTTGTTTGTTACCCAGCCCGATACATAGGTCACATGGGTAGACACACGGTCACTACAACATGGCGTGTACGTACCATACACGGAATGTTGCTGAAAGTGTTTTCAAAACCCTGTCTCCCTACCCACACAGTCAGTGACATGGTTGAAAACTACAAAGCGTGTATTCAAAAATTACACACCATGTATTCTCGGTTTTTCCAGACAATATCCTCAGAAACTGCTCCAGAGCCAAGAAAAAACAGAAAACAACGGTTAAGGTTCCAAATTCTGATCTGTGGGGGCCCATACTCTCTGTGAATCAAATACTGGCATCTCATACATATCATATACAAGGTAAAAAAATCAATTATCCACCATGTTCCGATTCATGTGGGTCCATAACACATCAAGAAAAAAAATTTGGCATTCATTCAAACAAAACCTTACATATAGAAATTCTTATTAAGAGAAGGTATTATATCAAAAATCTATCACAACATCATTTATATTTTAAACATCATGAGTCACAACAATATGCATTCCCTAATGTATCCTAGATGGAATGGAAGAAATGAATAACCTGTGACTTCTAGAAAGTTCATATATGATGCATGAGATGGAATACCCTCATCTAATTTGGTTGCAACAGAAATAGAACCTCAATAATATCAGCTGTAACAACAAAAATCATTTGAGTCAGTCATGTTGAAATCATACCAACTGTAAAAATTGAAAAACCTGATGAAAAAGCAATAAACAAGGTGGAATGGATATTCCTTGTACACGGGTTTGCTACTCTCGGGCATAACTTATTAACAAGTAACTATTCCATCCTATCCCTGGCTATAGGATTCAAACAGAAATGTTGGGAAAAAAATCCCCCATTGTATCATTGAAGCATTTTTTAGGATATTGTGTTTTTTTGAAAAAGTGGACTTCTATGAGGTGATTGTTGACAAAGCAAACTATGACATACAAATTTGTTGGAAAAGGGGATTTCATGGTGGCATGTCGAGTTCAATATATGTGGTCAATGATCTATGTTTGATTCATGAACATCGACATAGGAATGAATGATCTAGAGGCGGTACAAAATGAACAGATACAAGGTGGCGCCGTTTTCCACTGTTTGCCAAATTTTTGGGCCTGCAAATCAACAAATGAAGAAAAGTGGTTTTGAGAAAAGAGACTTGCATGCTGTGTTCTTGAAGGCTTGGAATGTTGTATGCCATATGTTTGTCAAGATCAAATCTTTAAAATATGGAAAATCGATAAGGGTCGCGCAGATATTGGTGTTGTCGCATAGGTGACTTGCGCGCCGTGAAGATGCTTGCATGCCGATGCCTTGGATGCATGATAACTTGTGCGCCTGTTGTTTTCATGATCATAACTTCATAATATGGCAATGTAAATAGGTTCGTGCAAGTTTGGAAGTGGGATGCGCAGGTGACTTGCAAGGGAAGAGACCTGCGTGCCGAGACTTGTATGTCGAGGGTATACTTGAGCGGTGTCATGTAAGGTGTTCAAAATCCCAATAAATACTAGACCACCCCTCCTCATTTCATAATGGAGTTCAACAATTTAAAAAATCAGAGCTCCCATCATGCAAGTGTGGTGGTCTCACAAGTGGTGGTGTGTCGCACAAGTATGACTTGCACTCCCGATTTGGAGAAGGGAGATTGTTGTTTATTGTGCGCCAATGATTGTTTGTACTTAAACGGAAGTGTGTTGCGCAAGTTTCGAGTTGAATTAGCTTGTGTTGTTCATGTTTTTTAGGTGGACTTGCATGCCAGATGTGACTTGGGCACCGAGACATGCGCACCAGGTTAGACCTATGCGCCAAGTAAGATTTATTCCTTTGTAGTGTTTTCAGGCTATGTGGAAGTTGGAAGTTTTCTTGATACCTTTGGTGGAAAGAGATATTCATCTATGGGTGAAAGTTGGTCTTCAACAGAGCATCCACATACAAAAAAGGATGTATTCATTAGTCATAATTAAGTTACATTCAAGTCTATAAACTATGAGTGAATCCTTTCTAGAGAAGTGAGCAAAGGAAGAGGAAGAAGACAATCCTCTCTACCAGCACTGATCCAGAGAGAGAGAAACTGGGAGTGACCCTTGACAAATAAGTGATCTGACCCTAAAACATGTAAAGGCTATGATCCTGGGATAGAGTGAATGTGCCTGAACCTTGTAATTCACAGCTAGTTATGTTTAGTGGAATTTGGTATGACCGACAACTTGTCGCCGTAGGCTCCATGGACGTAGCCCTTGGCGGTGAACCAAGTAAAATTACTATGTCCTGTGCATTATTTACTTTCTATTTATATTGGAAAACATGAAAGAGAGAGAAGATTGTTTTTCTTAACAGTGAAACAAGATCAGAGCGAGTATTATTTTTAAATTAGTCATACCATGATTCCCACCCCCTGTCAGGGTACTCAGCCTTGTGGACATAACAAAGGGTATAAGAGGGAATGGTTGATATTTGTTCTTCTCTCAATGGAGGTCACTAATCATAAAGGGATTATGATATTCAACGGATGTAATTTTCAGATATGGAATAATTGAATGCAACACAATTTCTGATCCTTGGGAATGGATGTGTGTTTAGCAGCTATGCATGGTATCACAGCTAATATTAATAGTGGTGCATTATCAGAAGCTGAGCATAAGGAGTTGGATGCTGATTCCAAAGCAATCAATGACTTTGGAGGAGCCCTTTCCAATCCCATCTATTCAAAGGTGATGTCATTAAAAATGTCACATGCCATCTAGGAAAAACATTTGAATATATATGAAGGGGATACAAAGGTCAGAGAGGCAAATCTGCAAGTGTTGTGGAACAAGTATTAAGATATGAAGATAAACCCGAATGAGTCTGTTGATACATTCTTTGACAGTGTAAATGCTATGGTAGAAGACATGCGAGGTCTTGCTGAAATTATTGAGGACATTAAAATTGTGAAGGGCATCTTGAGAAAACATCCACCTCAGTTCAATCCGAAAGATTCTGTTTTGGAAGATAAAGACTCAAAAGCATGGGCATCGGATAACCTTCACATCACCCTTGTTGCATATGAAATGAGAAATGATGATAAAGATGTTGTGGAAAAATGGAAATCCGAAGAGGTTTCATTTAAGTCCATGAAGAAACTCACCATTGACGACTCTCAAGAGGAAGAAGAGACATATGAGGTAATGTCATTCCTCTCCCCAAACCATCAAAGAGGAAAATGAATGTCCAAGGGGAAACTACCTCTTGGATTCTTTAGATGTAGAAAGGATGGACATCTCGTAGTAAGATGCCCCAAAATGTTTTATGAAAAAAATGATGAAGATTATGTTGAAATTCCCAAGAGTAAACATTTAGCCTATGTGAAAGGGAAGAAGAAGTTCAATAGAAATTTCTTCAAGAAGAAGAATCTTCTTTCACAAGAAATAGACAGTTCAGATGAGTCTAAGGATGAAGAGGTTGTGGAAATAGAAATCTGCAAAGATTGAGGAGAAAATGCTATGGTGGTGGTCATCGATAGTTCTCTGGAAAAGGAAGAAACTAGCGCTAGAGATGAAGAAGAAGAAATTGAAGTAAGAGTTGATATGGAAGCCAAATTGGAAGCAACTCTTGAGGAGATTGATGTTTCGAGAGCCAAAACAAAGAAATCTAATTATTATGTTTGTGATTCCAAACTCTATATGTAGCAGCAGGAATATGAGAAGTATGAGTTGATGGAAGAAATTGAAAAACTCAAGTTATCAACAACATAGAACTCAAAATCAGTTAGTGAGTATAAGATCAATATTGAAGAATATAAAAGGGAGATCGATGGATTGAATATAGAAGTGAAAGATCACATCAAGCGTATAAAAGAGCTTGAAGAAGAAAGTGTCGGTCTTCAGAGAAAAGGTAAAGACCAGGAAAACCCCTTGATTCCCAATACATTCTTGGTAAATAAGGACATTCCAAAGACTTAAAATATGAAAGAGGAGCCTAGTAGTTCAGCAACAAAGAAGCAGTAATTGAGCTCAAATGTTAAGGCTGATTTAGGGTATGATCAGAAGAAAAAATCTATGACAATTGAAATCAGACCACAAGCACCCGTCCCGAGATTGAAGGTTGATTTGGGCATAATGATAAATTAGAATATTTAGAGATTACAAGGGGAAAATCATTGTGATGAATTAACATGAAAGAATGAAACATATATGAGGTGTTATTGTTGTGGAATGATGGGATATTGGCAGTATGTGTGTTCCATAACCATGAGCTATCGAAGTGAATGAGAATAGAGGTGGCAGCCAAACAAATAATGGTTTTCTCTAACATACTTCTAAGGACACTATTTTTTGTGCGGTGGATTTGGGTACATGGCTAGGTATTACACTTCTACCATACAGAGAAATGTTCCAAATCATAATCAAAACATTCGCAAGCAGCAGATCAATAAACCAACATGTGAGTTAAAAATGAAGAACAGATTTATGGCTTTTCAAGATGAAGCTGGTCCACCATACTCTGAGAATGAACCGAAGTCTCAATCCATGATGAGTGTGAAGGAAAAAAGTATGGACCAAGACGATGAAAAATTAAAAGGCTGCGGTGGGAGAAATATCCCTTAAGGCATCAGATCGCTCTGGTGTATGGATCCTTGATAGTTGTTGCACTTCTCACATGGAAGGTAATAAATATCTTATTTCAGGAATAAAATATGACAAAGAGGGAGTGGAAAAATTTGGAAATGATGAATTCTTGAAGATTGTTGGCGCAGGAAAATACATTTTCGGGGAAAAGGAAATGAGACGTACTGATGTCTTGGTCGTAGAGTGTCTTTGTCATAACTTGCTCAGTGTCAGTCAACTATATAACTCTGGGCACTCTATCCGATTTACGAAGAAGATGTTTGTTGTGAAAGGAAAAGATTTAACAGTTGTTCTACAGGGAAAAAATAAAAAGGGAAACCTTTACCTTGTAGTTGGGAAAGAAAATACGTGTCTTTTATCCAGAGAGGAAGAAAACTAGTTGTGGCATAAGCGACATGGTCTTCTATACCAACCATCCATGGATGATCTGGTAAAGTGTGATGCTGCTAGAGAAATTCCCAAACTGCCACGTTATCACCCTCATACGTGTGATGCATTCCAACAGGGGAAGATCATCAGAAAGACATACAGGCCAAAGAAACAGAAATCAACTAGGGTACTCGAATTGGTGCATGCTGATGTATATGGACCTATCTCACCATGAGCTATAAATGGGAAAAGGTATTATTTTCCTTTCATTCATGATTATAGAAGAATGGCCTGGGTATTTATCTTTACCCTTAAGACATAGGTGTTCAATAGCATAAAGCGGTATAGGACGGAATCAGAATGGATTCTTGGGCAGAAAATTCTAAAGTTTCATACTGATAACGGTACGGAATTCACAAACAGTGAAGTAGAAAAATATCTCGAGAAACAGAGGAGAAGACATCATGTTTCATCAGTGAGAACTCCCCAACATAATTTAGTGGTTGGGAGGAAAAATTAGATGATCAAAAACATGGCCATATTGATGCTTATTGAAAAGGACCTACCTGAGAAATTAACAAAGGAAGCAGTTTGGACATCAGTCTATATTTCGAATAGGTCTCTGTTGTGTACGAAGGAAGGGAAGACTCCATAAGAATTGTGGTACTGAAAGAATCCAACACTAAAATACTTTATAATTTTTGGGAGTAAGTGCTTCATTTTCAACGAAGAAAATATTAGGAATTTTGAGTCACAAGGAGATGAGGGGATATTCCTTGGCTACTCAGGGAAAAGAAAAGCATATAATGTTTCAACAAAAGGCTGGGAAAAATTGTTGAGAGTAATGATGTCACTATAGTTGAAAATGAACAGAATACTCAACGACCCAGTGAATAGTTTCTCAATGAAAGTGATGATGAGGTAAGAAACTCAGGGGGAGTAGATGTGGCAGAGTTTGACTCAGAAGAAGATACTGACGATGAACAAGAGATTTTCGAGTCAGTGTCTTGAAGGAATCCAAATAGTCGAGCTGATATTGATAGGAAAAATATCATTTGGGATCAGACAGCTCCAGTTCAGACTCGAAAAATGAAATCATTATAGAAAACATTGTTTTTATCTCAGCTGGAGCCGAAAGGTTTTTCTGATGCAGCTGAAGATGAAAAATGGGTTTAGGCTATGAATGAAGAGCTTTATTAGATTGAGAAGAACTGGACATGGGAGATTGTTTCGAGGACAATAGATAAGAATGTCATCGAGACTAAATGGGGCTATCACAACAATATTAATGAACATGACACAATGATTTTGAACAAATCATAGCTATTGTGCAATGGATACTCCCAGATAGAGGGAATAGATGTTGATGAGACATTTTCACCATTTTCAAGGTTGGAGACAATTAGATTATTTTTGTCCATAATAGTGCAATTAAAGTTCAAAGTGTTCTAGATGGATGTAAAATCCTCATTCATGAATGGTGTTCGAGAAGAGGAGGTGTATATTGAGTAGCCAGATGGATTTCACATTCATGAGGATGAGAACAAAGTTTTCAGGCTAAAGAAGGCATTGTATGGGCTGAAATAACCACCAAGAGCATGGTACTCAAGGCTTTATCAGTACATAAAGAAGCTTGGTTTCTAGTGTGGGGGAGTTGATTTCAATGTCTATTTTATCAACGATAGTAATCAAAGAATGATGGTGTTGGTATATGTCAATGACATAATATTGGGTGGATTAGATGAAGCTCAGTGTAGACAGTTTTTGGAATTCAGGAAAAATGAGTTTGAAATGTCAATGATTGGAGAGATAACATTTTTCCTTGGTCTACAGGTGACACAAGGAAGGAATGGAACATTAATTTTTCAATCCAAATATTCCATGGAGGTTTTAAGAAGTTTTGGCATGGATATTTCCCAGTAATGAAAACTCTGATTGCTACCCGGATGAAATTATCAAAAAATGAGGATGGAAAGATACTTAATATCACAGAATAGAGGAAATTATTGGATTATTGTTGTACTTGACTGCGACAAGGCCTGGTATTGTTTTCCCCAGATGCCAAGCAGTGATATATCATAGTAATCCCAAGGAAACCCACATGCTAGCAGGGAAAATAATACTTCAGTATATCAAGGGCACAATGGATTTCGGCATGACATATACTGACAAATCTCAGACAGTGTTATTTGGATATACAGATGCAGACTGGGCCGGTTCAGCGGATGGTAGAAAATCAATGTCAGGTGGTGCATTTTATTTTAGTGGATTGAGTATTTCTTGGCTAAGAAAGAAGAAATATTTCAATTAATTGAGAACTGTGGAAGCTGAGTATATTGCGGCCACTCAAGCATGCACACATTTATTGTGGATGAAGCAGCAGCTTGAAAATATGGGAGTTGAAGTGAAGTCTCTGATCGGAATCCAGTGTGATAACTCGAGTGCTATAAATCTCAGAAAAAATACCATCCATTAATCAAGGACAAAGCACAATTAGATAAAGTATCATTTTATCAAAGAGAAGGTTGAGTTGGGAATAGTGAAGTTTGAGTATGTGCCTACAGAGATACAAGTTGCAGACATTTTGAAAAAGGCCTTAGCCAAGGAAACTTGTGAGAGGAATCGATTGGATTTGGGAGTTCAGTCAACTCCCCGAACTTGAAAGAGTGTATCTGTGGACCCCACTCTCCCCGAGGGATGATGTGTTTTTCCCTAATGTACTGTTATGTGTTCTCTACTCTGTTACATATTGCAAAGGAGTGTCTTTTGGGTTTGTTGACAAAGGGGGAGAAAATAGTGATTGTTCAAGGGGGAGACAGTGTGAAATTTGATAAATCATGAATGTTATAGGGAGAAGCTAACATGTATTGCAGGGAGATAGGGGAGAGCTATGAGAAAGAGAGAGCGTTTTAAATCTGACGATTCTAGAAGTTATCGATCAAAGAATAGATATCCCGATAGTTGAGGATCGTGATGAAAGCAAAAGAGTGGTTTTGGAATACGATAAAAATATTTCAAACAAATTGGTATATGTTTGGTGTCAACGGTGAGTGTTAGAGTTGAAGTGATTCATTGATTGAAATTTTCATTTACTCTTGTTTCTCATGCCGAGCACTCCTCATGTGGGCTTAGAGTATGTGTTGAGTAAATAATTAATCGCTATCATAATCGCAATGAGGAAAATGTAGGCTAAAGAATCAACTATGTATCCTATTATGAAAGAGTTGTCAAAAAACCCAAAGGGGATGATTGTTGGAAAAAAATCCCTCAAGGTATCATTGAACCATTTTTGAGGTGATTTTGTTCTTTGAAAAATTGGACATTTTTTTGTTGATTGTTGACCAAGAAAACCATGATATACAAATTTGTTGGCAAAGAGGATTTCAGTGTGTCATGTCGAGTTCAAGAGCTGTGTTCAACGATCCTTTTTTGATTCAAGAACATTGACAATGGAATGAATGTCTTGGAGGTGTTACAAAAATAACAGATACAAGGTGCTTCCATTTTCCAGTGTTTGCCATATTTTTGGGCCTGAAAATCGACAAATGAAGAAAAATGTTTTTTTGGAAAAGGGATTTGCACACAGTGTACATGAAGGCTTGGAAACTTGCACGCCATATGTTTTTCATGATCATATCATTAAAATATGGAAAAGGGTCCAGGGTCACGCAAATATTGGTGTTGTCGCGTAGGTGACTTGTGCGTCGTGAAGAGACTTGCGTGTTGACGCCTTGGATGCTTGAGAACTTGTGCGCCTGTTGTTTTTCAAGATCATAACAACAAAATATGTCAAAAGAAAGAGGTTCGCCCAAGTTTGGAAGTGGGTCACGCATTTGACTTGCAGGGGAGGTGACCTATGTGCCGAGACTAGCGCGCCGATGGTAGACTTCCATGGTGTCGCATAGTGTGTTCAAAATACCTATAAATACTGGACCACCCCTCCTAATTTCTTAACGGAGTTCAACACTTTGAAAAATAATAGCTCCCGTCACACAGGTGTGGTGGCCGCGCAAGTGGTGGTGCGTCGCACAAGTAATACTTGCATGCCTGATTTGGAGAATGGAGATTGTTTTTTTTTGCGCGCCAATGTTGGTTTGTAAGTAAAGGGATGTGTGTCGCGCAAGATTGGAGTTGAAGAAGTTTATGTCTCTCAAGTGTCTGAGGTGGACTTGCACGCTAGTTGGGACTTGCGTACCGAGACTTGTGTGCCAGGTTAGACCTACTTTGCAAGTAAATTTGATTGCTTGGCTCTGTTTTCAGGCTTTGTGGAAGCTGGGAGTTTTCCTGATACCTTTGGTGCAAAGAGAGATTCATCTACGGGTGAATGTTGGACTTGAACAGAGAATCCACATACAACATAGGATGTATTCATTAGAGATAATTAAGATACCAACATGTCTATAAACTGTGAGTGGATCCTTTCTAGATCAGTGTGCAAAGGAAGAGTAAGAAGGTGATCCTCTCCACTAGTAGTGATCCCGAGAGAGAATATCATGGAGTGACCTATGGGAAAGTAGTGAGATGACCCAAAACCTAATAAAGGCAGTGATCTTGGGATAGAGTGACTGTGCCTGAACCTTGTAATCCACAGCTAGTAATGTTTAGTGGAATTTTGTACGACGAGTGACTTGTCAGTGTATTCTCCTTGGACGTAGCCCTTAGCGGTGAACCAAGTAAATGTGTTGTGTTGTGTGCATGTTTTACTTTGTTTTTATATTGTGCAATAGGAAAGTGAGAGAAGATTGTTTTTCTTAACAGCGAAACAAGATCAGAATGAGATTTATTTTTAAATTAGTCATACCCTGATTCACCCCCCTATTAGGGTACTCAGCCTTTTGGACCTAACAATTGGTATCATATGGAAAGGTTGATATTTGTTCTTCTCTCAATGGAGGTCACTAATCAAAAAGGTATTACAATATTCAACAGATTTAATTTTCATATATGGATGAATCGCATGAAACACTATTTCTGATCCTTGGGAATGGATGTGTTTTCTGCATCTATGCATGGTATCACATCTGATATTGTAACAGCCCGAGATTTTATGAAAAATGTTCCTTTTAATTTTATTTATGTCTTGTGTTGTACGCTACACCAAAAGGAGCTTGCACAACACACATCCTTGACTCGCCTTGCATTACACGCAATCACGACCTTCATCGATAGCGTGTGTTGTACGCAACACCAAGTTTCTCTAAACAACGATATGCTATTAAGATATTATTAAAACTAGCTGTTGTGAATAGTAATAACCACTTTTTGAAATTTTATAAATTTTATTTTTCAAAAAGGACTTCATTTTTGGATTTGGAATACCGAAATTATCCTAGGGTGAAATTTTGGTATTTTTCTGAAAACTTTCAATTTTTGATGAATAGTGAAACCACTAAGTGGTAGGTTAAAAACTGAATTTTTCATAAAACATAATTTTACCGCTTCTGTTAATGGAATTTCAAAAATCCGACAGACACGGTTGATGTCAGTAAGTAAAATGTGGTTCAATGAGATAAAAATAATTTTTTGGTGAATAGTAACTTTTTACCTTTTTTACCGCGGTTAATAGTAAATAGGGTAACTAAGGGTAAATATGATATTAATATTACCCTAACACATGTCCTAATTCTATTGGACAAGTGAAATTCGACCAAAAACAAACTTAGGAATAAAATATGACCATTTAGGCCAACTTGGATTAGATTAGGACATTTATTATTAATTTATTTAAAGAAGGGTTAAAATAGTTAAAATCAAAGTTTAATAACTAAATCATTTTTAATATAGGGTTATACATAAGATAAATTTGACTATAAATATTAATTAGAAAGCTAAAAATATTTCCTACATAATGATATTTTATTTAAAATTTTTAGACTTTAAATAAATTAATTTATTTATGACACAACGATGATGCAGTAATTACCCTTTTAAGGAAATATTAACATAATTGATGTTATAAATACTCAAATGAATGTAATTTGAGACTTTTTATGAATTCCACTAATTTTATAGGTTACTATGATATATTAGTGTTGATTTAATCAACTTGGTTCGAACATATAATTCTGTTATGGCTTTCACAAAAATCATATATCAAATAGTGTCAAAATTGATACAAAATAGTTTTTAAATCAAATATTATATTATTAATTGTTATTTTATTCCTAAAAATCTAAGTTTCTGCCAAATGACTTAGATAAGGATATGTATATTAATAATAAACAATTTTGGATTCTTTTGGCATGTTATAGTAAGTGTATTAACCATATAGTGAAAGAAAACAAAAAGACACGGTAAAAGTTAAATTATTTAACTTAGAGTTAAATCTAATTGATAAGGTTAAACTAAGAACCTAAACTTGTCTAAATCCTATTGGTTGATAGGATTTCGACCCATCCCCACTTTAGCTTCGAAATAAGACCCTTTGGAACCATTATAAACCTATTTTTACTTTAATATAAAATAATATTTTGAGATATTCCTATGGTGCCCCTCTCCTCCCTTATAAAAGGGCACCTCCTCCCCCTCCTCCTCACACCAATTTGAGCACTCAAGATCGGCCAACCCCTGCCAAAATCTCTTCTCCACTTCCCTAGAAACATCCTAGAGGTTCTGGTCTTCCTCAAATACCAATTTTAGTTCCCTAAGAGGAGGTCTCCAAAAGGCGCTTCAAAGAAGAGGTAATTACCGTTACCAATTCTTTCATCTTTATTTCTTCTTCCACTTCTTCTTCTTAGGTTTTTTCATTATGAAGTAAAAACATCAGTATCACTCATATACTGATATATTATTATAAGTATGAAACAACCCTATTTCACCATCTATCTATCCTACGGAAAATGAAATCACCGCGCGTGCGTACGTACGGAATACCGTCTCCACGCCGTGGTGTAATCTATTTTCCACCACCACCTTACATGGATGGGTATAATGGTGTAAAGAATAACTATACATAGTTATTAAAACATCATATTGATTCTGATATATTGTATAATCCACTCCAATTCAATTCAATATTTATGGAAATGATATCATCGCTTGTGCGTACGTACGGACTACCGTCTCCACGACGCGATGAGATTCATTCTCCATGTTAACCATTTAAGAATGATTATAAAGTATATATAAGAAATAATAATGAAATATATGACATTATAAAGCTACTGGATTTATGTATATATATATATGTATGTCATCTACTTACTTCCATTCAAGACAATAGGGAAAGGAAAACAGCGTTCATGCGTACGTACGGACTACCGTCTCCATGAACGGTGTTTTTCATTTCATTTATCTATCTATTATATATATATATATATATATTGAATATATATGATATATAAATCATATTTTATATTCTGGAAGTAAGTAAATCATAATATAAGTAATAATAATGTCAATAACAACAAGTCAAAACACCTACGATAAAAGAAACGATTTTACCCAAAACGCTTCTTTAACATGGAATTTACAAAAGAACGGGTAATATAATGTCATAAGTGAACCATATATGATATCATAACAATGAATATGATTCTTTAATAAGTCAATGACATTATTTAAACCATTATACAGGAGCTTCGGACACATACAAAGCAAATCGGACCTAAGGTAAGGGAAATATCACAATCTCATTTTTATCCGAGATTGTTTATTCATAAGTATTTACTGGGGTGTATCTTATCATCCACATCCATGTTTCATCAATATGTAATATTATTTCCATCCACATACAATTTTTTAAATCCATTTTTACCCTTCGGTGAGTTTTTAGTAATATCTATGAAAGGAATATTTTGTCATACGAGGTACTTTTTGACTTTTCCGACAAAAGTACGAAGAATGTTTTTTTAACTTATACGGCATGAATGGATTTTTAAAATATTGTTTCCAAGAAGCTTCCTTTACAAGTTTTCAAGTTTATTTTTAATCAACTTATTTTATTTTAAGGTTGTATGACATGTTATGAAAGGAAAAAATGTTTTGAAGAAGAAAGGATATTTTCATCAAGATTGGAGTTCAAGTGTTTTATCAAAATTATTTTCCATCTAAGATAATAAAGGGTTCTGTTTTTATCCCTATTATTAAATTGATTTGTTCATGTTTTGATGGAATTATTTTTATGAATTCTTTTATCTTATATGAATTGATTTATGATGTCATGATGTTTCAAGAATCCCATTTTTGTTACATGTGTTATGCGATGATGTATGTTTTATGATTATTTGGAACACATAAGAAAGGATTCATTATAAGATGGGTGGGACCTATATCTCCCTCCAATGCATTGGGTAAATATTTTATATCTCATTAGATAGACAGGGCTGGAACGGTAGGTTATACCGGTTCAGTGAAACAGGACTGAAACGAGGGTTACTCGATTCAGAAAGGGACTTTGTCCACTAAGATAGTCTTGGCAATTAGTCTTGACTAACAAGAAATGATTATCTATGATTATGTGTGTGTGCCACAAAGTTTCATGTTTTAAGTTATGATTATTGGGATTATTTTTTCACTGCCATGATTTATCCCATGATTATGAAATTATGCTCTCTTTTGCAGGTTATGATTTCCAAAATGCTATGTTCTTATGAATATGATGTGATTGATATTTATTTTGTTTACCCTTACTGAGCATTTGAGCTCACCCTTTTATGTTTTCTTTTCCCCAGGATATAAAGAAACGTTTTAGGTAAAAAAAAGGAGGAAGATCTTTATGGGAGATTTTGAAGATCCTTCACCACGATTAGAAGATTATAGTCCGAGTTTCCAAAGACACTAAACTATTACGGTCCTTGTGTGTGTGTTTTTGTAATGTACTAAGTATTCTGCAAAAGTAATGTAATGTCAATGTACGTCAAGATACGGGTCTCTACAGTTGGTATCAGAGGAAAGGTTTAGTCAACCTTTGGAAACTAGGATGCGAAAACGTTAGTGAGATCCCTAGAGATATTTCTAAGGTATGTCTAGGGATGTCTCTAAGGTTAAGTATACGTATAGGTTATAGTCCTAGAATTTCTCTAACGATCTTAGAATTTAACCTAAGATGTTAGATATTGAGGGTACTACCCCTTTATTATGTTGTTTTCCCTAGCATGATTTTTGCCTCTCACACTATTCTTTTGGGGTTTTAGACGATGGCTGGAACCCGAAGGAACCGTGTTGATCAATGCAATGGACAATGCAATGATTGTCCCCATGAGCAACCAAACGATATGGGAGCTGGAATGCAAAATCTTGTAGCCATGCTCACACAACTTTCTCAAGCTATGAATCATGCAGGACTTCCAAACGAGCAAAGGAAGGAGCAACATTCTGTTGAATCCTTCATGAGGCAGCATCCGCCTTCTTTCAGTGGGTCTACTGATCCATTAGTTTCTGAACAATGGATTAGTACTACTGAAAAGATATTTTCAGTTCTTCAATGTTCTGAACATGATAAAGTCATCATAGCAGTATATCGTTTGGAAGGTGAAGCTGATCAATGGTGGAATCTTATTAAGAATACGAGGCAAAGAGATGAAATTGATTCCATGGAATGGGATGAGTTCAAGAACTCGTTTTTCAGTAAGTACTTCACTCGTATTCTTCGAACGAAGATGGAGAAGGAGTTTCTTGAACTAAAGCAAAAGGATGATGAATCTGTTGGTATATACGAAGCGAATTTTACAAGACATGCAAGGTATGCATCTGGCATTATCATCCAACCTGAAAGTAAAGTTGATCGATTTTTCAGTGGCTTAAAACCAAGTCTTCGAAGGGCATTAGCTATAAGAGACTTCAGTAGCTATGAAGAAATTGTGCATTGTGCTATCAAGGTAGAAATGGAAGTTGGTGTTACATATCCATCTCATGGTTTTGACATGAAACGAAAGATGGAGTTCAAGGAGAAATCTCAGAATAATGGTGAAAAGAAGATGAATGTTTCCTTATGCACAAAGTGTGGAAAAAAGCATGGTGGAGATTGTCTTAAAGGGACTAGAAAATGTTTTAAGTGTGGAAAAGAAAGTCATCGAGCAGCTGAGTGTCGAAGTAATGGAAAAAGGGATTCTAATGAAGTGAATAAAGCAAACACTGCAGAGAACGCACAACCAACACTTCAATGCTTCAAGTGCAAGGAGATGGGACATTATGCCAATAAATGCCCTAATCCAAGGGTTAGTGATGATCGACATGAGCAACCGCTTAAGGAAAAGGACAAAGGGAAGTCACATGCGATCACTATTGGCAATGTTGAATACGACAACGATGTGATGGAATGATTAAGTTTTTATGTAATGGAATTCCAAAATAATGTTGTATCATGGAATATTGGAATATTTATGTATTGGTCTAATGTGGTATTCAAACTGATTGAGATATTATGAGCATAATGAAGGGAAAACGAGAAAATGAAATGTTTAACAGTATTAATGAGCTCATGATTGATATACGGACTAAGTGATATCATGGTTTGAGTATATAGAATTTTGAGGATTTTGGTATGTGGAAAGTGTTAACTTTTAACTGCATTCAAGTTTTCACTAAGGTTCAATGGGTATTCAAGAGAGTACAAGATTAAGGCCTTTGAATGTTTGGAATGTGTCCAACAAGATATATCTTATGATATATGGGGATCAACGATGGTATTAAATCTCTGGTAATCGTATTCACTATGTTATGAGAATGGACTGCAGTATTATGGATAGGACTAAAGATTGGAATGGATTATGTTGGACATAAGTTAGTATTGTTTAAGGATAGAAGTTTTTTCGATATTATTTATGGGATGTTATAGTAATATAGTTTTAGAAAAAGGACAACCTGCAGGACGGGCGACAGCCCATCGCTTCAGACAAGGCTGTGGGAATCGAACCCACAACCGAAGTGCGACTGGCCTTTATCGCCTACCACTGGCCTACAGGAAGTCCCTGTTTAGTAGAAACTAGTTTTATTATATTAAGCAGTATGATATATGAAGTATAAGTCCATTTTAGGAACCATATATGATTAATATCACTATAGATCGACTTATGTATATAATTTTTGCTTGAGACAGATGGAATGACCCGTCATTCTATCACATGATCTGCTAACACTTCACGAATAACAATTTGAAATTCATTTATTTAAGAGATGAAGTGAAAATTGTTAAAGGCACGAACAATAGTGAGATTGTACCAAAATAAAGAAAGAATTTATTCCAATTCAAATTTTCAACTTTTGGGAAATGATCTTGAAAACCAAAAATGTTGTCCTAGTGATCTTATACCTGATGAATCGGATGGTACCTTAGATCGTCACAAATTTATGGATTTGTGATTATTGGCTTTTCCATAGACATGTTCTCTACCACTCTCCATCAGAACATGATGGTTAGATTTCTCTTCCATATCCATATTTCCACCTATGTGGAAACCCAGTGATTAGTTTATTTGGGTAATCGTTACATTTCATACTTTAGTTTTTAAAGCCAGGTTTTGGTATTTTTTTTTACGATGTTGGTTTCTATTAAAGAAACTTTCGAATAGTAAACCATTTATAACCCCGACGAATTTCGAGGGCGAAATTCATTTTAAGGGGGGTAGAATGTAACAGCCCGAGATTTTATGAAAAATGTTCCTTTTAATTTTATTTATGTCATGTGTTGTACGCTACACCAAAAGGAGCTTGCACAACACACATCCTTGACTCGCCTTGCATTACACGCAATCGCAACCTTCCTCGATAGCGTGTGTTGTACGCAACACCATGTTTCTCTAAACAACGATATGCTATTAAGATATTATTAAAACTAGCTGTTGTGAATAGTAATAACCACTTTTTGAAATTTTATAAATTTTATTTTTCAAAAAGGACTTCATTTTTGGATTCGGAATACCGAAATTATCCTAGGGTGAAATTTTGGTATTTTTCTGAAAACTTTCAATTTTTGATGAATAGTGAAACCACTAAGTGGTAGGTTAAAAACTGAATTTTTCATAAATCATAATTTTACCGCCTCTGTGAATGGAATTTCAAAAATCCGACAGACACGGTTGATGTCAGTAAGTAAAATGTGGTTCAATGAGATAAAAATAATTTTTTGGTGAATAGTAACTTTTTACCTTTTTTACCGCGGTTAATAGTAAATAGGGTAACTAAGGGTAAATATGATATTAATATTACCCTAACACATGTCCTAATTCTATTGGACAAGTGAAATTCGACCAAAAACAAACTTAGGAATAAAATATGACCATTTAGGCCCACTTGGATTAGATTAGGACATTTATTATTAATTTATTTAAAGAAGGGTTAAAATAGTTAAAATCAAAGTTTAATAACTAAATCATTTTTAATATAGGGTTATACATAAGATAAATTTGACTATAAATATTCATTAGAAAGCTAAAACGATTTCCTACATAATGATATTTTATTTAAAATTTTTAGACTTCAAATAAATTAATTTATTTATGACACAACGATGATGCAGTAATTACCATTTTAAGGAAATATTAACATAATTGATGTTATAAATACTCAAATGAATGTAATTTGAGACTTTTTATGAATTCCACTAATTTTCTAAGTTACTATGATATATTAGTGTTGATTTAATCAACTTGGTTAGAACATATAATTCTGTTATGACTTTCACAAAAATCATATATCAAATAGTGTCAAAATTGACACAAAATAGTTTTTAAATAAAATATTATATTATTAATTGTTATTTTATTCCTAAAAATATAAGGTTCGGCCAAATGACTTAGATAACGATATGTATATTAATAATAAACAATTTGGGGTTCTTTTGGCATTTATAGTAAGTGTATTAACCATATAGTGAAATAAAACAAAAAGACACGGTAAAAGTTAAATTATTTAACTTAGAGTTAAATCTAATTGATAAGGTTAAAATAAGAACCTAAACTTGTCTAAATCCTATTGGTTGATAGGATTTCGACCCATCCCCACTTTAGCTTCGAAATAAGACCCTTTGGAACTATTATAAACCGATTTTTACTTTAATATAAAATAATATTTTGAGATATTCCTAAGGTGCCCCTCTCCTCCCTTATAAAAGGGCACCTCCTCCCCCTCCTCCTCACACCAATTTGAGCACTCAAGCTCGGCCAACCCCTGCCAAAATCTCTTCTACAATTCCCTAGCAACATCCTAGAGGTTCTGGTCTTCCTCAAAGACCAATTTTAGTTCCCTAAGAGGAGGTCTCCAAAAGGCGCTTCAAAGAAGAGGTAATTACCGTTACCAATTCTTTCATCTTTATTTCTTCTTCCACTTCTTCTTCTTAGGTTGTTTCATTATGAAGTAATAACATCAGTATCAATCATATACTGATATGTTATTATAAGTATTAAACAACCCTATTTCACCATCTATCTATCCTACGGAAAAAGAAATCACCGCGCGTGCGTACGTACGGAATACCGTCTCCCCGCCGTGGTGTAATCTATTTTCCACCACCACCTTACATGGATGGGTATAATGGTGTAAAAAATAACTATACATAGTTATTAAAACATAATATTGATTCTGATATATTGTATAATCCACTCCAATTCAATTCAATATTTATGGAAATGATATCATCGCTCGTGCGTACGTACGGACTACCGTCTCCACGACGCGATGAGATTCATTCTCCATGTTAACCATTTAAGAATGATTATAAAGTATATATAAGAAATAATAATGAAATATATGACATTATAAAGCTACTGTATTTATGTATATATATATATGTATGTCATCTACTTACTTCCATTCAAGACAATAGGGAAAGGAAAACAGCGTTCATGCGTACGTACGGACTACCGTCTCCATGAACGGTGTTTTTCATTTCATTTATCTATCTATTATATATATATATACTGAATATATATGATATATAAATCAAATTTTATATTCTGGAAGTAAGTAAATCATGATATAAGTAATAATAATGTCAATAACAACAAGTCAATACACCTACGATAAAAGAAACGATTTTACCCAAAACGCTTCTTTAACATGGAATTTACAAAAGAATGGGTAATATAATGTCATAAGTGAACCATATATGATATCATAACAATGAATATGATTCTTTAATAAGTCAATGACATTATTTAAACCATTATACAGGAGCTTCGGACACGTACAAAGCAAATCGGACCTAAGGTAAGGGAAATATCACAATCTCATTTTTATCCGAGATTGTTTATTCATAAGTATTTACTGGGGTGTATTTTATCATCCACATCCATGTTTCATCAATATGTAATATTATTTCCATCCACCTACAATTGTTTAAATCCATTTTTACCCTTCGGTGAGTTTTTAGTAATATCTATGAAAGTAATCTTTTGTCATACGAGGTACTTTTTGACTTTTCCGACAAAAGTACGAAGAATGTTTTTTTTAACATTTACGGCATGAATGGATTTTTAAAACATTGTTTCCAAGAAGCTTCCTTTACAAGTTTTCAAGTTTATTTTTAATCAACTTCTTTTATTTTAAAGTTGTATGACATGTTATGAAAGGAAAAAATGTTTTGAAGAAGAAAGGATATTTTCCTCAAGAATGGAGTTCAAGTGTTTTATCAAAATTATTTTCCATCTAAGATAATAAAGGGTTCTGTTTTTATCCCTATTATTAAATTGATTTGTTCATGTTGTGATGGAATTATTTTTATGAATTCTTTTATCTTATATGAATTGATTTATGATGTTATGATGTTTCAAGAATCCCATTTTTTTTACATGTGTTATGCGATGATGTATGTTTTATGATTATGTGGCACACATAAGAAAGGATTAATTATAAGATGGGTGGGACCTATATCTCCCTCCAATGCATTGGGTAAAGATTTTATATCTCATGAGATAGACAGGGCTGGAACGGTAGGTTATACCGGTTCAGGGAAACAGGACTGAAACGAGGGTTACTCGATTCAGAAAGGGACTTTGTCCACTAAGATAGTATTGGCAATTAGTCTTGACTAACAAGAAACGATTCTCTATGATTATGTGTGTATGCCACACAGTTTCATGTTTTAAGTTATGATTATTGGGATTATTTTTTCACTGCCATGATTTATCCCATGATTATGAAATTATTCTCTCTTTTGCAGGTTATGATTTCCAAAATGCTATGTTCTTATGAATATGATGTGATTGATATTTATTTTGTTTACCCTTACTGAGCATTTGATCTCACCCATTTATGTTTTCTTTTCCCCAGGATATAAAGAAAGGTTTTAGGTAAAAAAAAGGAGGAAGATCTTTATGGGAGATTTTGAAGATCTTTCACCACGATTAGAAGATTATAGTCCGAGTTTCCAAAGACACTAAACTATTACGGTCCTTGTGTGTGTGTTTTTGTAATGTACTAAGTATTCCGCAAAAGTAATGTAATGTCAATGTACGTCAAGATACGGGTCTCTACAAATATTAATAGTGATGCATTATCAGAAGCTGAGCATAAGGAGTTGGATGTTGATTCCAAATCAATAAATTCCTTAGGGTGATACCTATTAAATCCCATCTATACAAATGTGATTTCATTCAAAATGTCACATGCCATGTGGGAAAAACATTTGAATATATATGAAGGGGATACAAAGGTGAGAGAGGCAAAGTTTCAAGTGTTGTGTAACAAGTATGAAGATCTAAAGATGAACCTGAATGAGTCTGTTGATACATTATTTGATAGGTTAAATGATGTGGTAGAATACATGCGAGGTCTTAGTGAAATTATTGAAGACATAAAAATTGTGAAACACATCTTGAGAAAACTTCCACCTCAGTTCAATCCGAAAGTTTCTGTTTTAAAAAATAAAGACTCGAAAAAATTGACATTGGATAACCTACACAGTAACCTTGTTGCATATGAAATGAGAAATGATGATAACGACGCTATGGAGAAAGGGAAATCCAAAGTGGTGTCATTTAAGTCCATGAAGAATCTCACCATTGAAGACTCTCAGGATAAAGAAGAGACAGATGATGTAATGTCATTCTTCTCCTTATACCTTCCTAGAGTAAAGGGAATGTTCAAAGGGAAACTACCTCTTGCATGCTTTACTGGTGGAACGGTTTGATATCTCACAGTAAGATGCCCAAAAAAGTTTCAAGAAGAAAATAATGAAGATGATGTTGAAATTCCCAAGAAGAAATCATCGGCCTATGTGAAAGGGAAGAATCAGTTCAAGAGAAATTTCTTCAAGAAGAATAATATTCTTTCACAAGAAATAGACAGTTCAGATGAGTCTGAGGATGAAGAGGTTGAGGAAATAGAAAACTGCAAATATTGAGGAGAAAATGCTATGGTGGCAGTCATCGATAGTTCTCAGGAAAATGAAGAAACTGATGCTGGAGAAGAAGAAGAATAAATTGAAGGAAGAGTTGATATGGAAGCCGAATTGGAAGCAGCTCTTGAGGAGATAGATGTTTCGAGAGCCAAAACGAAGAAAGCCAATAATTATGTTCATGATGCAAAACACTATATGCAGCAGTAGGAAGATGAGAAGTCTGAGTTGATTGAATAAATTGAAAAACTCATGATATCAACAACATAGAACTCAAAATCAGTTAGTGAGTATAAGCTCAATATTGAAGAAAAGAAAAGGGAGATCGATTTCTTGAATAGAAAAATGAAAGATCACATCAAGCGTATAGAAGATCTTTAAGAAGAAGTTATAGGTCTGCAGAGAAAAGGTAAAGACTAGGACAACCCCTTGATTTCCAACACATTCTTGGGAAAGAAGGACATTCCAAAGACTGATAAGATGAAAGAGGATCCAAGTAGTTCAGCAGCAAAGAAGCAGAAATTGAGCTCAAATGCTAAGACTGATTTAGGGCTAGATCAGAAGCAAAAATATATGAAAATTGAAATCAGACTGCAAGCACCCGTCCCAAGATTGAAGATTGATTTGGGCCCAAAGAAAAATCAGAATATTCAGAGATCCCACAGGGAAACTTGCTGTGCTGAATTAACACGAAGGAATGCACCTTATATCACAATTTATTGTTGTGGAAATATGGGACATTCACAGTTTGTGTGTTCCATAGACAAAAGATATCGAAGGTAATGATAACAAAGGTGGAATCCAAACAAAGAATGATTTTCTATAACATACTTCTAAGGAAACTATTTTTTGTGCGGTGGATTTGGGTACATTGCTAGGTACTACAATTCTACCATACAGAGAAATGAGCCAAAGAAGAATCAAAATGTTCACAAGTAGAAGATCAATAAACCAACATTTGAGTTAAAAATGTAGAACAGATTTGTGGCTTTTCAAGATGAATCTGGTCCATCATACTCTGAGAAAGAATAGAAGTCTCAAGCCATGATGTGTGTAAAGGAAAGAAGTATGGACCAATAAGAAGAAAAATGAAAATGTTGTGGTGGCATAAATTTCCCTTAAGGTATCAGATCACTCTTGTGTATGGATCCTTGATAGTTGATGCACATCTCACATGACAGGTAATAAGGATTTTGTTTCAGGAATACAATATGACAAAGAGGGAGTTTTCAAATTTATAAATGATGAAGGCCTTAAGATTGTTGGCTCTGGAAAACCGTGTTCGGGGTCAAAGAAATGAGACGTACTAATGTCCTGGATGTAGAGGGTCTTAGTCATAACATGCTCAGTGTCAGTCAACTATGTAACTCTGGGCACTCTATCTGATTTACCAATAAGATATGTGTTGTGAATAGAAAAGATGTAGCAGTTGTTCTACAGGGAAAAAGAACAATGGGAAATATTTACCATGTATTTGGGAAAGAAAATACGTGTCTTTTATACAGAGAGTAAGAAAACCAGTTGTGGCATAAACGAATTGGTCATCTATTCCAACCATCCATGGAAGATCTGGTAAGGTGTGATACTGCTAGAGACATTCCCAAACTATAACATGATTACCCTCATACATGTGATGCTTTCCAACAAGGGATGATCATCAAAAAATCATACATGCCAAAGCAACAGAAATCAACTAGAGTATTCGAATCGGTGCATGATGATGTATGTGGACCGATCTCACCACGAGTTATAAATGGGAAAAGGTACTATGTTATTTTCATGATGATTATAGAAGAATGGTCTGGGTATTTGTCGTTACCCATAAGACAGAGGTGTTCAGTTGCATAAAGCAGTATAAGTGGGAATCAGAAAGGATTCCAGGGCAGAAAATTCTAAAGATTCATACTGATAACGGTATGGAAATCACAAACAGTCAAGTAGAAAACTATCTCGAGAAACAGAGGATAAGACATCAGGTTTCATCAGTGAGAACTCCCCAATAGAATGGAGTGGTTGAGAGGAGAAATCAGATCATCAAAAACATGGCCAAAATGATGCTTATTGAAAAGGACCTACTATAGATAATTTGGAAGGAAGCAGTTTGGATATCGGTCTATATTTCGAATATGTCTCCGTTGTTTCCGAAGGAAGGTAAGACTCTGTATGAAATGTGGTATTGAAAGAAGCCAACACTAAAATACTTTGAATTTTTGGGAGAATGTGCTTCAATTTCAACGAAGAAAGTATGAGGAAGTTTGAGTCATGAGGAGATGAGGGGATTTTCCTTGGCTACTCAGCGAAATGAAAAGCATATAAATGTTTCAACAAAAGTATGGGAAAAATTGTTGAGAGCAATGATGTCACTATTGTTGAAAACCAACAGAATACTCAACGACCCATTGAATAGTTTCTGGATGAAAGTGATGATGAGGTAAGAAACTCAGGGGGAGAAAAAGTGGAAGAGGCTAACTCAGAAGAAGATACTGATGATGAACAAGAAAGTTTCAAGTCTGTGTCTAGAAGGAATCCAAAGAGCCGAGCTGATATTGATAGGAAGAATATCATTGGTGATCACATAGATCCAGTTCAGACTCGAAGAATGAAATCATTATAGAAAACATTGTTTTTATCTCAGGTGGAGCAGAAATATTTTTTTGATGCAGTTGAAAATGAAAACTGGGATCAGACTATGAATGAATAGCTTGATCGGATTGAGAATAACTGGACATGGGAGATTGTTTCGAGGCCAACAGATAAGAATGTTATCAGGAATACATGGGTCTATCGCAACAAGATGAATGAAGATGGCACAATGATTTGCAACAAAGCACAGCTATTGTGAAAAGGATACTCCCAGATAGAGGGAATATATGTTGATGAGACAATTGCACTATTTGAAATGCTAGAGACAGTTAGATTATTTTTTGCCATAACAGTGAAAAGAATGTTCAAAGTGTTCTAGATGGATGTCAAATCCGCATTCTTGAATGGTGTTCTGGAAGAGGAGGTGTATATTGGGCAGCCAGATTTCTTTCTCATTCATGTGGATGAGAACAATGTTTACAGAATGAAGAAGTCATTCTATGGGCTGAAATAAGCACCAAGAGCATGGTACTCAAGGGTTGATCAGTCCTTGAAGATGATTGGTTTCTATAATGGGGGAGTTGATTACAATCTATATTTTAGAAATGATAGTAATCAAAGAATGATCGTGTTGGTATATGGCGATGACATAATATTGGGTGGATCATATGAAGCACAGTGTAGACAGTTTTTTGAATTCATGAAAAATGAGTTTGAAATGTCAATGATTGGAGAGATAAAATTTTTCGTTGGTCTACAGGTGACACAAGGAAGGAATGGAACATTCATTTTTAATCCAAATATGCTAAGGAGGTTTTAAGAATGTTTTTCATGGAGATTTCCAAGGATATGAAATCTCTGATTTCTACCCAGATGAAATTATCAAATATGAGGATGGAAAGATATTTAATATCACAGAATACAGGAAAATTATTGGATGTTTGTTGTAATTGACCACAACAAGGCCTGATATTGTTTTCCCCACATGCTAAGCAGTGAGATATCAGTGTAATCCCAAGGAAAGCCACATGCTAGCATTGAAAAGAGTATTTCGGTATATCAGGGGCACATTGGATTTCTGCTTAACATATACTAACAAATCTCTGACAGAGTAATTGGGATATACTGATACAGACTGGGCCGGTTAAGCGTATGATAGAAAATCAATGTCATGTGGTGCATTATATCTTGGTGGATTTAGTATTTCTTGGCTAAGCAAGAAGAAAGATTTCATTTCATAGATCACCACAGAAGCTGAGTATATTGCGGCCACTCAAGCATGCACACAGTTATTGTGGATGATGCAGGAGGTTGAAGATATGGGAGTTGAAGGGAAGTCTCCGATCGGAATCCAGTGTGATAACTGGAGTTCTATAAATCATAGAAAAAATTTCATCCATCACTCAAGGACAAAGCACATTGAGATAAAGTATCATTTTATCAAAGAGAAGGTTGAGCTGGGAATTGTGAAGTTGGAGTATGTGCCTAAATAGATACATGTTGCATACATTTTGACAAAGGCCTTACCCAAGGAAGATTTTGAGAGGCATCGACTGGCTCAGGGTGTTCAGTCGACTCCCTACAATTGACAGAGTGTGGATGTGGACCCCCTATCCCTGAGGGATGATGTGTTATTCCCTAATGTACTGGTATGTGTTCTCTACTCTGTTACATACTAAAAATGAGTTTCCTTTGGGTTCATTGACAAAGGGGGAGAAAATAGTGATTGTTCAAGGGGGAGACAGTGTGGAAATTTGATAAATCATGAATGATATGGGGGGAAGCAGATAGGTGGAGCAGTGAGATAGGGGGTGAGGTATGAGAAAGGGGGAGTGTTTTAAATCTGACGATGCTAGAAGTGATCGATCCCAGAATAGATATCACAACAGTTGAGGATCGTGATGAAAGCAAAAGAGTGGTGTCGGAATGCGGTTCAAATATTTCCAAGAAATTTTTATAAGTTTGGTTTCAACGGTATTTATCAGAGTTGAAGTGATTCATTGATGAAATTTTCATTTACTCTTGTTTCTCACGTCGAGCACTGCTCAAGTGGGCTTAGTGTATGTGTTGATTAAATCATTGATCGCTATCAGAATCACAATGAGGAAAATCTTCACTGAATAATCAACTATGTATCATTTTATGGAAGAGTTGTTAACAGACCCAAAGGGGGAGATTGTTGGGAAAAAATCCCTCAAGGTATCATTGAAGCATTTTTGAGGTGATTTTGTTCTTTGAAAAAGTGTACATTTTTGTGTTTATTGTTTACAAAGAAAACCATGACGCACAAATTTGTTGGCAAAGGGGATTTTAGTGTGTCATGTCGAGTTCAAGATCTATGGTCAATGATCATTGTTTGATTCAAGAACATTGACAATGGAATGAATGATCTGGAGACGGTACAAAAATTACAGATACAAGGTGCCGCCAATTTCCTGTGTTTGCCAAATTTTTTGGCCTGAAAATCGTCAAATAAAGAAAAGTGGTTTTTTGGAAATGGGATTTTCGTGCCGTGTACTTGAAGGCTTGGAAACATTCACGCCATATTTTTTTCAAGATCATATCATTAAAATATGGAAGATGGTTAAGGGTCACACAGATATTGGTGTTGTCGCATAGGTGACTTGTTCGCCATGAAGAGACTTGTGCGCTGATGCCTTGGATGCTTGAGAACTTTTGCGCCTGTTGTTTTTGAAGATCAGATATTCACAATATGGAAAAAGAAAGAGGTTCACGCACGTTTTGAAGTGGGTCACGCAAGTGACTTGCTGGGGAAGAGACCTACGCGCCGAGACTTCCGTGTCGAGGGTAGACTTGCATGGCGTCGCACAGTGTGTTCAAAATCCCTATAAATACTGGACCACACCTCCAAATTTCTTAACGGAGTTCAACACTTTGAAAAATAAAATCTCACGTCACTCATGTGTGGTGGTCGCACAAGTGGTGGTCTGTCGTGCATGTAGGACTTGCACGCCAGATTTGGAGAATGGAAATTGTGGCTTGTTGTGCGCTAATGTTGGTTTGTAAGTAAATGGAAGTGTGTCGCGCAAGATTGGAGTTGAAGAAGATTTTGTCGCGCAAGTGTCTGAGGTGGACTTGCATGCTAGTTGTGACTTGCGCACCAAGACTTGTGCGCTAGGTTAGACCTGCATGACAAGTATGGTTGATTCCTCGACAGTGTTTTCGGGCTGCGTGGATGCTGGATGATTGCCCGATACCTTCGTTGAAAAGAGATATTCATCTATAGGTGAAAGTTACTCTTCAAAAGATCATCCACATACAACATAGGATATATTCATTAGAGATAATGAAGAGACCTACATTTCTATAAACTGTGAGTGGATCCTTTCCATAGCAGTGAGCAAAAGAAGAATAAGAAGTTGATCCTCTCCACTGGCAGTGAGCCAGAGATTGAGAAGCAGGGAGTGACCCTTGGTAAAGTAGTGAGTTGACCCAAAACCTTGAAAAGGTAGTGAGCCTAGGACATAGTGACTGTGCCCGAACCTTGTAATCCACAACTAGTGATGTTTAGTGGAATTTGGTATGAACGACGACGTGTCGATTTATGCTCATTGGACGTAGCCCTTAGTGGTGAACCAAGTAAAGTTGTTGTGTCATGTGAATTATTTACTTTCTGTTTATATTGTGCAATAGGAAAGATGGAGAAGATTGTTTTTCTTAACAGCAAAACAAGATCAGAACGGGATTTATTTTTAAATTATTCATACTTTGATTCATCCCTCCTGTCAGGACCCGTCATTGGGGCCCATGCCATGACTACCCCAAGCCCGCCTTCCATAGGCCAGGGGCAGGTGACTAGCACCAAGGCATAAATCCCGATAACTGGGAAGGAATTTCCTTTATAAAAGTAAACAAAACACCATAGAGTACAAGAGGAAGTAAAAAACTATGTACAAAATAATGTGCTGAAAAGTAAATGGGCCAGAATACAAACCCAACTGAAAGTACAGCTACAACTAAACGAATGTTCAATAGAAAAAGAAAAACAGCTGGAAGAAAGGAAGCAGCTCATGGGTCGTCCCCCTCGTATATTACCTGAAGGGTAGGTACAGATAGCGCATCTCATGGATCGTCTACCACGGATCCTACATGAAAGGTAGGTACAGATAGTGCTTCTCCTCAATGTTCTCAGGTCCAATCGTCTGCAACCAACACAACGTAGTGCGGGCATAGCCCTTGCAGGGGTGAGTATAAGCTACTCAGTAGGGACCCCGAGACCCCCGAAGGTCTCCCAGAATCCACAAAGGATAATCCAAAAAGGAAGGATACAATCAAGAAGTAACATTAGACACTTCTTAGGTATATTCCCATATATATACCTAAGTCGTAAATTCTCGTTCGGCTCCAACATCCGAGCCCAATTACAACCCAGTCCACATAGGAAATAAAAACGCAAATCCACACAGTATAGCACAACACTATCCACATATAAGATCTCAAAAGATATCCTCCACTTAGGTATAAGCTCAAACATATACCCAAGTTATCAAGAAACTCATCTCAATCCTGAGGAAACACAAGATTATGAAAAATCAACGGATAACCACTACCCAGGTATATGCCCATACATATACATAAGTTATCAAGTAACCCATATCAATCATGAGGTAAGCACAATGGTCATAGAATCATCTCAAACCAGGATTTTCATTATCGAACCTCTAACTACTGAAGAGCCCCATCTCTGGAGTGCATAGTGGTCCTGTCACGACTCCGAGGTACTGCTCACTAATCTAAGACTGCTGAGGTACTCCTCCTGTCGAGTACTATTGGCTTCCTACTACAACCATGCACTTCCCACCATGGGTCTGCCGCTACAACCAAGCGCTCCCCCTCATAGCCTCACGAGGCACACCTTCTGTTTAGTACCGCAGGTCTGCCACTACAACCAAGCGCTCCTTCATCGTGGGTCTGCCGCTACAACCAAGCGCTCCACCTCATAGCCTCCAGAGGTACTCCTTTTGTTGAGTACTGCGGGTCTGCCGCTATAACCAAGCGCTCCTCCACCGTGGGTCTGGCGCTACTACCAAGCGCTCCCCCTCATAACCTCCAGAGGTACTCCTTCTGTTGAGTACCACGGGTCTACCACTACAACCAAGCGCTCCTCCGCCGTGGGTCTTCCGCTACCACCAATCACTCCCCACTGGGCTATCCGAAACACAACGAGTCGATCGGTGAAGCAGTCGTCAGGTCTCAGCTGGCTACACGGTCTCTGTACTCCTCACGCTTGTCTCCGGGAGGGTCCGATCCATGAGCTACTGGTCGATAATACAAGTATCACAAGTTCCACGATAATTTATCTCAATGGTCCGACTCATCATAGGGCTCTCAACACAACAGATGGAACGTCAATCGGACGCCCGGTCTGTGAGTTATTAGCCTTTTCGTCCTAGGGGCCTGGTTGGTTTTGTTTGCGAACCAACCCGGCCATATCTCATATGTATCCCGAACTCACATAGGGTATACTCATAGGGACTGTTTCTCAACGTGATCACCAACATCGTCGATGGTTCGTCAAACAGACGTCCGGTCTGAATGTTATCAGTTTTTCCATCCCAGGGGCCCAGTTGTATTTTGGGTGCAATCCAACTCGGCCACTATCCAACTGCATTCAAATATCTAGCGAAATATGCCAAAAAGTTCTGTCTCATCAAGAGAAATTTAATGAGACAGACAGCGCGTCAATCAGATGCCCGATTTGTGAGTTATTGGATTTTTTTGTTCGAGGGGCCCAGTTGGTTATTAAGGCAAAACCAACCCGCCCGTACTTCACCTGTGTCCAAACCTCGGGCGAAGTAAGTCAAAAGATTAGTATCACATATAGGAATCCAACAAAGTTGACGGCACGTCAATCGGATGTCCGGAACTCATGTTATGAGCGTTTCCGCTCCGAGGGCCCGGTTGGTTTCATGTACGAACCAACCCGGCCGAATCGAAAGTACTCTGAAACCATGGGTGCGATATACCGAACTGACCTTCTCGATCTAAGGATCATCGTCGCTGACGGTGCGTCAAACAGAGGTCCATAGCCCAAGATATGGGAAAAAGACCAATGAAGTCTGAAAATGGGGGGTCTGGGCCAGGACCGACCTGGCCCAACCCCCCCATGGGTCGGCCCGAACCGGGTTGACCTGACCCGAGTCTGGGCCCGACCCGGACGGCGCGGCCCGGACCAGCCTGGGCACGACCCGGCCCGGCTGGCGCGGGCGTGGCCCGGTCGTCAGGCGTGTCGGCTCGGCCAGTTACAGCTGAGAGGAGTGGGGGGGGGGGCGTGCTGCCCCCGCTTAATAGAGCCGCAGCCCCATGTTGGGCCACCCTTGCCAGCGGACACGACTGGCTGCCGCGTACCGGTGGATAGAAATTCACACCGTCTTCGCCAAAGGCCTTCCCAGGGTCCGTCCTTCACTGCAAGGACCTCACATCTCCCGTGCGGCTAGTTTTGTCGACGTCCACAGTTTCGCACACCAAGAACGAAAGGGGCGGTTGGTTCAGACTTGTTCACTGGTCCGCACCCACCGCGTTAGCGGTTTTAAATATTTCACAACAAAAGTTTAATCATACGTCAATGGTATAAATCAGAAATATGTAAATGAAAAAAACCCCTACCTAGTCGTAGTCGTTGAACGTGAGTTCTTCGTGGAATTGACCGTCGCGGAAGAAGAGGATCATCGTGTCGCGGAAGGGGCCTCATGTCGTCGCGGTACACGGCGTCGCGTAGAAGATCTCAATCGGTTGATGATCGAAGATTGTCGCGGGTAAGGATCGTCGCGGAAGAAACTTTGCGGAAGGAGGATCGTCGGCATCGCGATACAAGGCGTCGCATCATCGATCTCTGAGGGTTCGATGTTCTTCGTGTTCTTCACATTCTTCGCGTTCTTTGCATTCTTCGTGAAGGAGGATGAAGTACATAGAGTTTCTCCAAATCCTCTCAACAAGCCACCCACACGTGTTGCTCTTATTTTATTCTTATGCCAACAAACGAGAAACAATGTTAAGAAACGAACCATTAATTCGGTGAATTAATGGTAATGACTTAACTGCCCAATTAAAAGGGGCGTTAAGAATTTAAGAAAACTCACCGGTTGACTTTAATTTAAAAGGGGTTTTCGCGGGTGCGTTACTTAGAGGAAAAGAACTGGTGGGGCTCATACGGGCCCCACCTCACAAATATCCTACCAAGTGGGTAGGATATTTTTGGTTCCACCCTATCCGATTAACATAGCATAAGTGGATTTAAGTGGCTTAATGTAAAATAAAATAAAGTTGTTGCACCACTTTATTTTATTTCTTAACTTAACCCCAAAAACTAAAAACCACACCCAAGAAACGCAACTTCGGAAAAGGCGTTTCTCAGAAAATACCGACGCTGCGATTCCATCGGTGCCCATAGAATTCAATTCCGAGCAGTGGTTCAAAAGTTAAAAAAACCTGCATGTTCGTTTACTGAACGTACCTGAGCCAAACTTCGTAAATTGATTCCGGGCACACCGACCTCGGAATCAGGCGCCGTCAGAAACTGCGTTCCTGTAAAATTACAAAGAAAATGAGGAAAAAAATTTCCTTGAAATTTAAGGGTCTTTACATCACTCCCTTTATTTTCCTAGTTTATGATGAATCATTACAGGGACGTAACTCTGATACCAATTTGTCATGACCCGTCATCGGGGCCTGTGCCGTGACTACCCAATGCCCGTCTTCCATAGGCCAGGGGCTGGCGACTATCACCAAGGTGTAAATCCCGATTACTGGAAAGGCATTGCCTTTATAAAAGTATACAAAACACCACCGAGAACAAACGGAAGTAAAACACTAAGTACAAAAGAAAGTGCTGAAAAGTAAATGGGCCAGAATAAAAACCCAACTAAAAGTACAGCTACAACTGAATGAAATATCAACAGAAAAATACAAACAACTGGAAGAAAGGAAGTAGCTCCTGGGTCATCCACCTCGGACCCTACCTGAAGGGTAGTTACAGATAGCGCAGCTCCTGGATCGTCCACCATGGATCCTACCTGAAGGTTAGGTACAGATAGCGTAGCTCTTCAATGTTCTCGAGTCTAACTCTCTGCAACCAACACAACGTAGTGCGGGCATAGCCCATGCAGGGGTGAGTATAAGCTACTCAGTAGAGACCCCGAGACCCCTGAAGGTCTCCCAGAATCCACAAAGGATAATACACAAAAGAAATATAAAATCACGAAGTAACATTCGACACTGCTTAGTTATATGCCCATACATATACCTAAGTCATCAATTCTCGTTTGGCTCCATCATCCGAGCCCAAGTACAACCCAGTCCACATAGGAATGCAACACATAAATCCACATAGGATAGCACAACATTATCCACATAGAAGATCTCAAAAGATAACCTCTACTTAGGTATAAGCTCAAACGTATACCCAAGTTATCAAGTGACTCATCTCAATCATGAGGAAACACAAGATTATGAAAAATCAATGGATAAAAACTTCCCAGTTAAATGCCCATACATATACCTAAGTTATCAAGTAACCCATCTCAATCATGAGGTAAGCACAAAGGTCTTAGACTCAGCACAAACTAGGATTTTCATTATCGAAACCATAACTGCTGAAGAGCCCCGTCTCTGGAGTGCACAGTGGTAATGTCACGACTCTGAGGTACTGCTCACTAATCTAAGACTGCTGAGGTACTCCTCCTGTCAAGTACTGTGGTCTTGCTGCTACAACCAAGCGCTTCCCACCATCGGTCTGCCGCTACAATCATGCGCTCCCCCACATAGCCTCAAGAGGTACTCCTTCTGTTGAGTACCGCAGGTCTTCCGCTACAACAAAGTGCTTCTCCATTGTGGGTCTACTGCTACAACCAAGCACTCCCCCTCAAATCCTCCATAGGTACTCCTTCTATTGAGTACTGCAAGTCTACCGCTACAACCAAGCGCTCCTCCGTTGTGGGTCTGCCGCTACAACCAAGCGCTCCCCCTCATAGCCTCCAGAGGTACTCCTTCTTTTGAGTATCACGGGTCTGCCGCTACCACCAAGCGCTCCTCCACCGTGGGTCTGCCTCTACCTCAAAGATCTCCCCACTGGGCAATCCGAAACACACCGAGTCGATCGGTCAAGTAGTCGCAGGTCTCAGCCGGCTACACGGTCTCCGTACTACGCACGCTCGTCTCCGGGAGGGTCTGATCCATGATCTAATTATTGATACTACAAGTATCACTAGTTCCACTATGAAGTATCTCAATGGACCGCCTCGTCATAGGGGTCTGAACACAACAGACGACGCGTCAATCGGACGCCCGGTCTGTTAGTTATTAGCATTTTCATCCGAGGGGCCTGGTTGGTTTCGTGTGCGAACCATCCCGGATGTAACTCAACTGTATCCCGAACTCACATACGGTATACTCATAGGGACTGTTTCTCAACATGATCACCAACGCCGCTGACGGTTCGTCAAACGGACGTCCGGTCCGAAAGTTATCAACTTTTCCGTTCCAGGGGCCCTGTTGGATTTCGGGTGAAATCCAACCGGCCACTATCCAAATGCATCCAAATAACTAGAGACGTATGCCAAAATATCCATCTCCTCAATAGGAATTCAACGAGACAGACATCATGTCAATCGGACGCCCGGTCTGTGAGTTATTGGCTTTTTTCGTTCTAGGGGCCCAGTTGGTTTTTAAGGAATAACCAACCCGAACGTACTCCACCTACGTCCAAACCTCGGACGGAGTAAGCCAAAAGATCCATCTCACGTAGAGGAATCCAAAAAAGTTGATGACACGTCAATTGGATGTCTATAGCTCATGTTATGGGCGTTTCTGCTCCGAGGGCCCAGTTGGTTTCATGTACGAACCAACCCGGCCAAACCCAAAGTACTTCGAAACCTTGGGTGCAATATACTGAAACGACCGTATCGATCCGAGGATCACATAGGCGCTGACGGTGCGTGAAACAGAATTTCTGATCCTATGATATGGGCAAAAGACCGAAGAAGTCCGAAAAGGGGGGGTCTGGGCCCGGACCGCCCCGGGTCCGGGTCCGACCCGGCCGTCGCGGCCCGGCCCAGCCTGGGTGGCCCGGCCCGGCCTGGGCGCGACCTTGCCCGGCCGGTGCGGGCGTGGCCCGGTCGTCAGGTGGGTCGGCTCGGCTGGTTACGGCCGAGTGGAGCGGGGGGCGTGCTGCCACCGCGTGATGTAGCCGCGTCCCCACGTGGGGCCACCCTTGCCAGCAGACGTGGCTGGCTACCACGTCCCGTCCTTCGCTGGTCCCATGCGGTCGCAGGACAACCGACCTTCCGCCGCAGCTTCAGCCGCGCGCCGCCGCCTTCCGCCGCTGGCACCGCCGTGCTGGCGTGGCGCGCCGGCGGGTTGCTCTGCGGACCACCGGATGAGTTCCGGTTGTCTGAAATTCACGTCGTCTTCACCAAAGGCCCTCCCGGGGTCCGTCCATCACTGTGAGGACCTCACATCACCTTTGCGGCTAGTTTTGTCGACGTCCTCCATTTCGCACACCATGAACAAAAGGGGCGGTGGGTTCGGAATTGTTCATTTCTCCACACGCACCGCGTTAGTGGTTTTAAATATTTCACAACAAAATTTTAATCATACACCGAGTATATAAATCACAAAGATTTAAATGAAACAAACCCCTACCTCGTCGTAGTCATCGAACGTGAGTTCTTCGCGGAATTGACCGTCGCGGAAGAAGATGATCATCGTGTTTTGGAAGGGGCGTCGCGTCGTCGCGGTACATGGCGTCGCGTAGACGATCTCAGTCGGTTGATGATCAATGATTGTTGTGGGGAAGGATCGTCACGGAAGAAAATTCGCGGAAGGAGGATCATCGGCGTCGCGGTACACGGCATCGCGTCGTCGATCTCCGAGGGTTCGGCGTTCTTCAAGTTCTTTGCGTTCATCGTGTTCTTCGAGTTCATTGCGATGGATGATGAAGAACATAGAGTATCTCCAAATCCTCTCAACAAGACACCCACAAGTTTTAGTCTTATTTTATTCATATTCCAACAAACGAGAAACAAAGTTAAGAAACGAACCATTAATTCATTGAATTAATGGTAACGACTTAACAGTCCAATTAAAAAGGGCATTAAGAATTTAAGAAAACAAACTGGTTGACATTCATTTAAAAGGGGTTTTCGTGGGTGCGTTACTTAGAGGAAAAGAAATAGTGGGGCTCGTGAGGGACCCACCTCACAAATATCCTTCCAAGTGGGTAGGATATTTTGGGTTCCACCATATCCGCTTAACATAGCTTAAATGGCTTTAAGGGGAATAAAGTGAAATAAAATAATGTTGTCACACCACTTTATTTTATTTCTTAACTTAACCCCAAAAACTAAAAACCACACCCGAGCAAATGCAACTCCATAAAAGGCATTTCTAAGAAAATATCGGCGCTGCGATTCCATCGGTGCCCTCGGAATTCGATTCCGAGCACCGGATCAAAAGTTAGAAAAACCCGCTCGTTCGTTCACTGAACGTACCCGAGAAAAACTTTGGAAATTGATTCCGTGCACACTGGGCCTCAGAATCAGGTGCGTCAAAAACTGTGTTCTTGTAAAATTCAATGAAAATTAAGAAAAAAAAATTCCTTGAAATTTACGGGTCTTTACACCCCCCCTCTTAGGGTACTCATCCTTGTGGACCAAATAATTGGTATCATATGGAAAGGTTGATATTTTTTCTTCTCTCAATGGAGGTAACTAATCATAAAGGGCATATGATCTTCAATGGATTTAATTTTCAGATATGGATAAATCTAATGAAACACTATTTCTGGTACTTGGGAATGGATTTGTTTTCAGAAGCTATGCATGCAATCACATCGGATATTAATAGTGGTGCATTATAAGAAGCTGAGCATAGAAAGTTGGATGATGATTCCAAAGCAATCAATGCCTTAGGGGGAGCCCTTTCCAATCCCATCTATACAATGGTGATTCCATGAAAAACTACACATTCCATGTGGGAAAAGAATTTGAATATATATGAAGGGAATACAATGGATAGAGAGGCAAAGCTGCAAGTGTTGTGGAACAAGTATGAAGATCTAAGGATGAAGCTGAATGAGTCTGTTGATACATTCTTTGATAGGGTAAATACTATGGTAGAAGACATGATAGGTCTTGGTGAAATTATTGAAAACATAAAAATTGTGAAGAACATCTTCAGAGAACTTCCACCTCGGTTCAATCACAACGTTTCTGTTTTGGATGATAAAGACGCGAAATAATTGACATTGGACAACCTGCAAAGCTCCTTTGTTGCCTATGAAATGAGAAATGATGGTAACGATTCTGTGGAAAAAGGTAAATCCAAAGAGGTGGAATTTAAGTCAATGAATAAGCTCACCATTGAAGACTCTCAGGAGGAAGAAGAGACAGATGAGTTAATTTCATTCCTCTCCTCAAACCATCATAGAGTAAAGGGAACGTTCAAAGGGAAACTACCTCTTGCACGATTTATATGTGTAAAGGTTGAAAATCTCACAGTAAGAGGCCCCAAAAAGATTCACGAAGAAAATAATGAAGATGATGTTGAAATTACTAAGAATAAATATTCAGCCTATGTGAAAGGGAAGAATCAATTCAAGAGAAATTTCTTCAAGAAGAAGAATCTTATTTCACAAGAAATAGACAGTTCAGAAGAGTATGAGGTTGAAGAGGTTGAGGAAATAGGAAACTGCAATGATCAAGGATAAAATGCTATGGTGGTGGTCGTCAGTAGTTCTCAGGAAAAGGAATAAATTGACGTTGGAGACGAAGAATAAGAATTTGAAGGAATAGTTGATATGGAAGCCGAATTGGAAGAAGCTCTTGAGGAGATATATGTTTCGAGATCCAAAACGAAGAAAGCCAATAATTATGTTCATGATGTAAAACTCTATATGCAGCAGTAGGAAGATGAGATGTCTGAGTTGATGGAAGAAATTGAAAAACTCAAGTTATCAACATCATAGAACTCAAAATCAGTTAGTGAGTATAAGATCAATATTGAAGAACAGAAAATGGAGATCGATGGCTTGAATAGAAAAGTGAAATATCACATCAAGCGTATAAAAGATCATGAAGATGAAGTTGTCGGTCTACGGAGAAAAGGTAAAGACAAGGAAAACCCCTTGATTCCCAATACTCTCTTGGGATACAAGTACATTCCAAAGACTGAAAAGATGAAAGAGGAGCCTAGTAGTTCAGCAGCAAAGTAGCATAAATTGAGCTCAAATGTTAAGGCTGATTTAGGGCTTGATCAGAAGCAAAAATCTATGACAATTGAAATCAGACCGCAAGCACCAGTTCTAAGATTGAAAGTTGATTTCGGCACAATGTAAAATCATAATATTCAGAGATACCAAGGGGAAACTCATTGTGCTTAATTAACACGAAGGAATGCACCTTATATCAGGTGTTATTGTTGTGGAAAGATGGGACTTTCATAGAATGTGTGTTCCATAGCCCGGAGCTATCGAAGGGAACAAGAATAGAGGTGGCAGCCAAACAAAGAATGGTTTTCCAGAACATACATCTAAGTAAATTATTTTCTGTGCGGTGGATTTGGGCACATGTCTAGGTACTACACTTCAACCATATAGAGAAATGTGCCAAAGCAGAATCAAAAGTTCGGATGCAGCTGATCAATAAACCAACATGTGAGATAAAAATGCAGAATAGATTTGGGGCATTTCAAGATGAAGCTGGTCCATCATACTCTGAAAAAGAACCTAAGTCTCAATGCATGATGAGTGTGAAGGAAAAAATTATGGATCAAGAATAAGAAAAATGAAAAGGAAGTGGTGGCATAAATTTCCCTTATGGAATCAGATCGCTATGGTGTATGGATCCTTCATAGTTATTGCACTTCTCACATGACATGTAATAAGGATTTTATTCAAGAATAAAATATGACAAAGAGGGAGTTGTCAAATTTAGAAATGATGATGGCCTAGAGATTGTTGGCTCAGGAAAATCCGTGTTCGGGGGCAATGAAATGAGACGTACAGATGTCTTGGTTGTAGAGGGTGTTAGTCATAACATTCTCAGTGTCAGTCAACTATGTAACTCTGGGCACTCTATCTGATTTACCAAGAAGATGTGTGCTATGAAAGGAAAATATGTAGCAGTTGTTCTACAGGGAAAAAGGACAATGGGAAATCTTTACCTTGTAGTTGGGAAAGAAAATACGTGTCTTTTATCCAGAGAGGAAGAAAACCAGTTGTGCAATAAGCGACTTGGTCATCTATTCCACCCATTCATGGAAGATCTGGTAAATTTTGATTCTACTAGAGACCATCCCAAACTATCACATGATCACCATCATATGTGTGATTCTTACCAACAAGGGAAGAACATCAGAAGGACATATAGGACAAAGCAATAGAAATCAACTAGAGAACTCGAATTGGTGCATGCTAAGGTATGTGGACCTATCTCACCATGATCTACAAATGGGAAAAGGTACTATTTTATTTTCAATGATGATTATAGAAGAATGTCCTGGGTATTTGTCGTTACCCATAAGACTGAGGTGTTCAGTTTCATAAAGCAGTATAGGACAGAATCATAAAGGATTCCTCAGCAGAAAATTATAAAGTTTAGTACTAATAAAGGAACAGAATTCACAAATAGTCAAGTATAAAACTATCTCAATAAACATAGGATAAAGCATCAAGATTCATCAGTGAGAACTCCCCAACAGAATAGAGTGGTTGAGAGGAGAAATCAAATCATCAAAAACATGGATAGAATGATGCTTATTTAAAAGGACCTACCTGAGAAATTTTGGAAGGAAGCAGTCTTGACGTCGGTCAATATTTCGAATAGGTCTCTGTTGTGTTTGAAGGAAGGGAAAACTCCGCATGAAATGTGGTACTGAAAAAGTCCAACACTAAAATACGTTTGAATTTTTGGGAGTATGTGCTTCATTCTCAACCAAGAATATCACATGAAGTTTAAGTCACAAGGAGATGTGGGGATATTCCTTGGATAATCAGTGAAAATAAAAGAATATAAATGTTTCAACAAAAGGGTGGGATTTTTTTTGAGAGAAATGATTTCACTATAGTTGAAAATGAACAGAATAATCAATGACCCAGTGAACAGTTTTTGGATGAAAGTGATGATGAGGTAACCAACTCCGGGGGAGAAGAAGTGGCATAGGCTGACATAAAAAAAGATACCGATGATGAACAAGAAAGTGTCAAGTCTGTGTCTACAAGGAAGCCAAAGAGCCAAGCTGAAATTGATAGGCATAATATCATTGGTGATTAGACAGTTCTAGTTCAGACTCAAAGAATGAAATCATTACAGAAAACATCATTTTTATCTCAGGTGGAGCTTAAATGTTTTTTGGATTCATATGAAGATGAAAACTGAGTTCACACTATGAATGAATAGCGTGATCATATTGAGAAGAACAAGACATGGGAGATTGTTTCGAGGCCAGTAGACAAGAATTTCATCAGGACTAAATGTGTCTATCGCAACAAGATGAATAAATATGGCACAGTGATTTGGAACAAAGCATGACTAGTGTGAAATGGATACTCCCAGATAGAGGGAATAGATGTGGATGAGGCATTTGCACCGGTTGCAAGGCTGGAGACAATCAGATTATTTTTGGCCATAATAGTGCAAAGAAAGTTCAATGTTTTCTAGATGGATGTCAAATCTTCATTCTTGAATGGTTTTCTGGAAGAGGAGGTGTATATTGGTCATCCATATGGTTTTCTCTTTAATGAGGATGAGAACAAAGTTTGCAGGCTAAGGAAGGCATTGAATGGGCTGAAACAAGCACCAAGAGCATGGTACTCAAGGATTGATCAGTACTTGCAGAATCTTGGTTTCCAGCGTGGGGGAGTTGATTACAATATCTATTTCAGAAATGACAGTAATCGAAGAATGATGGTGTTGGTATATGTCTATGAAATAATATTTGGTGGATCAGATGAAGCTCAATGCAGACAAATTTCTAAATTTTCGAAAAATGAGTTTGAAATGTCAATGATTGGACATCTAACATTTTTCCTTGGTCTACAGGTGACACAAGGATGGAATGAAACATTCATTTTTCAATCCAAATATTCCAAGGAGGATTTAAGAATGTTTGACATGGAGAATTCCAAGAAGATGAAAACTACGACTGCTACCCAGATGAAATTATCAAAAGATGAGGATGACAAGGTACTTAATATCACAGAATAAAGGAATATTATTGGATGTTTGTTATACTTGACCATGAAAAGGCCTGATATTGTTTTCTCCACATGCCAAGCAGTGAGATATCAGAGTAATCCCAAGGAATGCCACATGATAGCAGTGAAAAGAATACTTCGGTATATCCGGGGCACATTGGATTTTGGCTTGACATTTACTAACAAATCTCAGATAGAGTTATTGGGATATAGTGATGCAGACTGGGCCGGTTCAGCAGTTGATAGAAAATAAATGTCAAGTTGTGCATTCTATCTTGGTGGATTGAGTATTTCATGGATTAGAAAGAAGAAAGATTGGATTTCGTTGAGCACCGCAGAAGCTGAGTATATTGTGGCCACTCAAGCATGTACACAGTTATTGTGGATGAAGTAGTAGCTTGATGATGTGGGAGTTGAAGTGATGTCTCCGAACGGAATCCAGTGTGCTAACTCAAGTGATATAAATTTAAGAAAAAATAATGTCCATCACTCATGGACAAATAAAATAAAGATAAAGTATCATTTTATCAAAGTGAAGGTTGAGGAGGGAATTGTGAAGTTGGAGTATGTGCCTATAGAGCTACAGGTTGAAGACATTTTGACAAAGGCCTTACCCAATGAAACCTTTGAGAGGTATCGACTAGATCTGGGAGTTCAGTAGACTCCTGACACTTGAAAGAGTGTGGATGTGGACCCTCCCTCTCCCCGAGGTATGATGTGTTTTCCCTAATGTACTGATATGTGTTCTCAACTCTGTTACAGACTGCAAAGGAGTGTCCGTTGGGTTTGTTGACAAAGGGGGATAAAATAATGACTGTTCTAGGGGGAGACAGTGTGGAAATTTGATAAATCATGAATGATATTGGGAGAAGATGATAGTTGGAGTAGTGATATAGGGGGAGAAATATGAGAAAGAGGGAGTGTTTTAAATCTGACGATGCTAGAAGTGATTGATCAAAGAATAGATATCATGACAGCTGATGATCGTGACGAAAGAAAAATATTGGATTTGGAATGCGGTACAAATATTTCCAAAAAACTGGTATATGTTTGGTGTCAATGGTGAGTGTCATAGTTTAAGTGATTCATTGATGAACTTTTCATTTACTGTTGTTTCTCACGCTGAGCACTGCTCTTGTGGACATAGAGTTTGTGTTGAGTAAATCCCTGATCGCTATCAGAATCGCAATGAGGCGAATGTTTTCTTAATAATCAATGATGTATCTTTTTATGGAGGAGTTTTCAACAAACCCAATGGGGGAGATTTTTAGGAAATAACCACTCTGGGTATCATTGAAACATTTTTTAGGTGATTTTGTTTTTTGACAAAGTGGACATCTGTGTAGGGATTGTTGACAATGAAAACCTTGACATAAAAATTTGATGGTAAAGGGGATTTCATTGTGGCATGTAAAGTTCAAGAGATATGGTCAACGATCCAGGTTTGATTCAAGAACATCGAAAAAGGAATAAATGATCTGGAGGTAGTACTAAAATAACAGATACAAGGTGGCTCCATTTTCCAGTATTTGCCAAATTTTTGGGCCTGATAATTGACAAATGATGAAAGGTGGTTTTCAGAAAAGGTACGTGCGCACCGTGTACTTGAAGGTTTGGAAAAATTCACACCATATGTTTTTCAAGATCATATCGTTAAAATATGGAAAAGGGATAAGGTTATCACAGATATTCGTGTTGTCGCGTAGGTGAAATGTGCACCGTGAAGAGACTTGCACGCTGATGCCTTGGATGCATGGGAACATGTGCGCCTGTTGTTTTTCAAAATTAGAACATCAAAATATGGAAATGGAATGAGGTTCGTGCAAGTTTGGAAGTTGGTCACGCAAGTGACTTGCATGGCAAGAGACCTGCGCGCCAAGACTTGCACAACAAGGGTAGACTTGCGCGTTTTCACGCAGTGTGTTCAAAATCTCTATATATATTGGACCACCCCTCCTCATTTCTTAACAGAGTTCAACACTTTGATAAATCAGAGATCCCATCATGCAGGTGTGGTGTTCGTGCAAGTGGTGGTGTGTCGCCCTTGTAGGACTTGCACGCCAGATTTGGAGAAGGGCGATTGTTGTTGGTTGCACACCATTGTTGGTATAGCCATAAAGGGAAGTGTGTCGCGCAAGTTTGGAGTTAATAAAGCTTATGTCGCGCAAGTGTCTGAGTTGGAATGGCACACCCATTGTGACTTGAGCACCGAGACTTGCATGCTGGGTTAGACCTACGCGAAAAGTAAGGTTGATTCCTTGGCAGTGTTTTCAGGCTGCGAGGAAGCTGGAAGTTTCCCTGATACCTTTAGTGCAAAGAGAGATTCATCTATGGGTGAAAGATGGACTTCAAAAGAGAATCCACATACAACATAGGATGTATTAATTAGAGATAATTAAGAGACCTAAAAGTCTATAAACTGTGAGTGGATCACCTCCAGAGCAGTGAGCAAAGGAAGATGAAAAAGGTGATCGTCTCCACCGGCAGTGAGCCAGAGAGAGAGAAACATGGAGTGACACTTGGGAATGTAGTGAGATGACCATATACCTTGTAAATGTAGTGATCCTGGGACAAAGTGACTATTCCCTAAACTTGTAATCCATAGCTTGTGAAGATTAGTGGAATTTGGTACGACCGATGACTTGTTGGTGTATGCTCCTTGGACGTAGCCCTTAGTGGTGAACCAAGTAAAATTGTCGTGTCATGTGCATGATTTACATTGTGTTTATATTGCGTGATAGGAAATAAAGAGAATATTATTTTTTTAACATCGAAACAAGAAAATAACGGGCTTTATTTTTAAATTAGTCATACCCTCATTCACCCCCCTCTCAGGGTACTCAACCTTGTGGACCTAACAAGTAAATCAAGAGAAAATAATTCCTATGATACCACTTTGTAATGCCTCGGTTTTGGAATCCACACAGAGGTGACCCGTACCCAGTTTGTCACATGGCCTCAAGAACATTTCCCCAAACACCAGAGGCTACTTACTAGTAGTGAGGTCCTTGAGTGTGATTGTGGGGAATCAATGCCCACATTGACAGATTACACATTGGAAATAAACAATACATACAATAGAAGAAGTAGTAATTATGCAACAATATGAACATTAGAATAAAGATAGATAAACCACTAGAGAAAAAATATTTGTAAACGGTGCATGATACATACATGTTTAGTAAAATAGCCAAACAAGTCACAATGATGAATACAGTACTAAACCAAAGTAAAATTGAAAAATAGAAAAGCAACTCCTCTACATCGCAAGCCTCATCATGGTCCCATGCTCTCCTACTCCAATGCAATCAAGTACCTAATATTGAAGGGAACTTTCCCATGTCTATACCTACAGTAATATAATCTATTTGGTCTCAAAAGCATGACTCAAACAGGGTGTGATACTAAATCCCCGTATGTCACCACCTGAAGATTTGTGCCTAACAGTCAGTGAGTATATGGCAGGTAAAAGTATAGTAAACAGTAAAATGTAAGAAATAACCAATATGACACACAGTAGTAAACAATCCACATATCAAACCAGCAATAGTGAAGCAAACAGCAAACCAAAAACAGGTAACCCCCTGGGAAGTACTCATAGCCATATCCTCCGGTCCTATCCAAGATGAACCAACAACCCTTTGGGTAGTACGCTCAGCCTAAACCCTCTAGTTTTTTCATACGAAATTATAAGTCTCTCTGATTATGCACACTCAATCAATTACCCTTAAAGTCTTAGGTAGTCAGGGACTATATGAGGAAGATCACATGGTCAATTCCCATTATATCCCCAAGGTCTAGAGACTCTCTGAGGAAGCTCACTCAGTCAATTCCTCTTATAGAATTAGGTCGTTAACACACTCTCTGATGAAGCTCACTCGATCAATTCCTCCTATAGCCTATAGTGGTTTAAGGAAGTTCAAGTAAAACAAAGTCTCTCTGAGGAAGCTCACTCAGTCTATCCCCTTATAGTCTATAGAGATCAAGACTCTCTGAGGAATCTCACACAATCTATCCCCTTATAGTCTATGTCATGATGTTCTCAAGGCCCCATGCTAGTCAGTGAATAATAATCCTATAAGGCCAAGTAAACCTATATATCTACTTGGCTAACTAGTCTACAACATAACAAACATGTCAGGTAACAACACTCCATCCTACAGTCACAATGTATGGAAAATAGGTAAATGACCAATAGGCTGAAGAAGACCAAATGGTCATAAACAGATAAGCATGGGAAAAACATCCAAGCATAGAAATTATCATTATACATAACCAAATTACCTCTACACAAGCATATAAGCATGGTAGGAAAACAACAAGGGTATAATGGTAAACACACAACAACCCGTTTAAGGGTATTGGTGGAATTTGCACACAATACTCAAAGAATTTGAACGGAAAGCCATAAAACACCTACCCTGGGTTTATGAGATCAATATACTTTAACCACAAGGATTGAATCTCCTAAGAACCTCATAGATCTACAAAAAATCATAAAACATTCAACCCATGATAACGTCGAAAAGGTGAGGAATTGGAAAATGATGCTCTAGATGAAGGGAGATCTTACCATTGTGGTTCTAATGCAATCGACAATGGTCGATTCAGAGAATAGAAGGAGGCTGATGGGACCGGAGAAGACTCGGTGTCCTATAACTTCCCTTGGTAGAATAAGACCTAGAAGAAGATGTTTCTAGCGATCTAATGCAAAACAGGTCCATTTAATGAAAAAAATGCAATTACAGGGTGTGTACTTTTGGAGTACACGATGTGTAATAGCCTTTTCAATACTCCACTTTATGTGGCCTCCACCTCACCTCACATGACCATGTGTGTGGCATGGACAATGCTAGTATACAGCCTCATGTGATAACTAAGTACACAATGTGTACTCATAAATTACACGACATGTACATGAAAAATTTCCCAAAACACCTCTTTTAACAAAAACTCTAAAAAATGGAAAAACATAACTGAATAGAGGGCCCATGTTCTTACAACTGACAAATTTATCCTCATATATGGCTCCCTACCAGCGGAAACTAGTACAATATCGTTGCCCAGATAATGATGAAAAAGGTATCTAGATCATTGACCCAACCCTTTATCTCAATGTCTGAGATGATTCACTCATACTTCCCCAGATTTGGTCACTATAATGAACAATGAATTATCAACCAATGGTCATATTCCTCCTCTAGATCATCCCTCTAGTAATCAACTGGGTCATCCTATTGTGCCTCGACATCTCATACCACACATGGGTGATGTTCAGATTCCATTGTAGAAAATGTAAACAATGAACTTCTAAGCTCGAGTAGTGTTGAAATTTTTATTTATATTTTTAATAACTCATCATTTATATTAAATTTCCAAAATACCAAAGACACACAAGAAAAAATTAATTATAATGCACGTACCATTCATAGGGTCTCTACCCATCAATCATTATAGCCTAACATGGTTGTTCCATAGGTTTAAGTGTCCTTGCATTGTTCAAGGGTGGCCTTTAAATCTAGTGTCCTAGCCAGTCTTCTCGGGCTTATCTCACACACAAATATTTCCTAACACTATTTCCCAACATTCCTATGTAATCCTCACTATGACTAACTTTAATCTCCATCATACCTTTACTTCTCTCAACAACATGGTATCTATTATGATTTTCTCAAAAACCCTCTTTCCTCAACATGAGGGAAGAGACGACAATTTTCTACCCTCATCGTTTCTCAAGATGAAGGAGAGATAATGACCAATGATTCCCAACTTCAATAGGCACCGAATCATATACTAGAACCCTTGATATAGAGTCTAACATAATATGGAATGCATTGACCTTTTTATATGACATTACAAGGATATAAGATGGTAAATCCCAAAAAAAATCCAAATTCTAAATTTAAATTAAAGAAATATCTATTCCCACATGCCTGTTAAAAAATATAGTTGATACAATGTAAAAAAAAATCCAATGTACTATACAAAAATAATGGAGTCTATGAAGGAACAAATTTTATTCCCGATGCCTGAGCATGTAATGTATACCACAGTCCTCAAAGTCCACCTAGAAACATAAAACCAGTTTTATATATGTAGGGTGAGAATATTTGTATACATAGTAGGGAAACAAATGCTACTCATTCACAAGTGAGAGAAACATTCTAATAACCCAATGGGAAAATACTAGAACCTCAAACCACCTACCAAGGAATACTAACCATTCCATCCTCACCATGCACACTCACCACATAAAGAAAATGAAGTCAAGTTATAGTATAAACACATCGATATTTGGGTACCCCAAAGTACTTTTACACTGGATAAATTCTCATTCATAATGGATTACTTCATGATGATACCACTCATCCCATGCGTTGTCCCACTTCCATAACCTACCAATACAGACCTGAACCACAAATCAGACACAATTCCTCCTGTAGACACATGAGCCACAACATCCACATCTTTCACCTTAATAGAACTCGGCCACATCCTGAGGACACTTTTGAAAACAATACTAGACTTCAAAACAACTAGGACTCTCATTCACTACATTCCCTTTCCTGATGTATCTTGGGATATATTTTTCCTGAAACAATTATAGTTTTTTTCACAACCCTCTTTCTTCAAGATTAAAAATCTGACAACAAATTTACATACCCTTCCTTCTTCAAGATGAAAGAGAAATAATGAACCCCCATGTCCCACCATAAATTGGCCTTAGAGCAGTGACTAGCACCAATGGTATAGAATATCATCTATTATAGAACTATTTTTCCCATTTATAGAACATTATCGGGATATAATATGGTAAATTCCAAAAAACTACAAATACATAAAATAAATTTAAATATGAAATCTATTCCCACATGAATGTTCATATGTTAAGTTGATAAAATGTATAATGAAACTCCAATTTTATATAACAATAGATTGGATAATAAGAATAAAATGTTCTTAATCATGAGAAATGAGCTAGTAAATTCTGAGCTAGTCCTCAAATTTCTTCTCAAAACCTAAGAACAGTTTTATATACGTAGGGTGATCATGCGATTATACTTATTAGGGAAGTTAATAATACTAATGCTCATAGAGGGGAATCATACTAATTCCCTTTTGAGAAAACAGCAGAACCTCAAACAACCTATAAGGAATACTAACCAGCCAAACCTCACTAATGCACTCTAACCAAATAACACGAGTCAAGTAATTTAATAGAATAAACAAAGTGATATTTGGGTACCCCACACCACTTTCACACAAGTTAACTACTCATTCCTAATAGATAATTTATTGACACTACCACTCTTCCCAAATGCAGTCTCACTACAACAAAAGACCCACACACACTTGGGCCTCAAACAACAACCCTTATGCATGTCACACACAACAATCCCTTGCCCTATGGATCATGTGATATGGTAAAACTCAAGCCTTTAAAAAACCCCCACCAAAAGATGGAACGAGGAAGAATGCCAATAACCTACCATCCATTATCCAACTATGATGTTTGGAAAAACACCCTATCATATTAAATGGAGGTTTTAGGATAATAGTTCAAAACAAGGGTGGGAGAACATTGATATAACAAAGAACTAAAATTATACTTATTGGTCATCAAACACTCAGCAAAACCAACAGGTTTCAAAAAACCAATAAAACAAGACATCCAGTTCCACTTTTGTTGCTACCCATATATACAAAACCACACAACACCCACTTCCAATAATAATCCCAACCCCTGTCTCTATAAACACTTGACATTTATTTATTTAATAGAATTAACCATAATTTATTCTAGAACTATTAGGAAACTACCAACTATATCCATACAATGATAAAACTGGATTTTTTGTCCCACTCCACATCCCCATTCAACCAATATCAACTATCATAATTCAATGTTATACCACACAATCATTCTCTCATAACACGGACATATAGCCCCACCGGGAAAAAAATTTCCAGATATAGTGCCACTACATCAAAAGTTCATACCCACACTCCAATCCCACTACACAACGGCATTCAACGGTCACAACACCAACAATGGAAGTTCCAGTACCAACGAGTCCATCCATTCAACAATAAATAATTTTCTCAAACTAAGATACCCACACCCCACATGTACCTCCCCTCACACCAAACCCACCATTACTACCATTTCAAACGCAACCCCACTTCACAATGTCCCACACCCTTCTCAAAGAAAAAAATCCCTTACCCACCCATGTACCCATAATCGTGCTCCAACAACAGCACTACACAACTCACACAAAAACCTACATAACATATCACCCAGCCACACATAACAATAGGACACACACACACACATGGATATATATTTTAATATTTTGTGAAAACCATTATTTATTCAACTTGATAAAAATGGGAGATCATTTAGGGGTTTTCATCCTGGGGAACTTATTTCATTTATCCAAGTACGAAAGGTTTTATATATGTGTAGTACACTGTTTATTCAAGAATATCTACAAACAATAATATCATGTGTGTGGAAAAAATGAACACCAATGACAATGATTTAAATAAGGCATACAACTACTACAATCCGTAATAAAAAACATTTATAATAGATAAAAAGTGATCAATGTCAAACCATCTTCAATTCCCTTATTTTTATAATAATATGTATTATTATCTTCTTATCATCAACAACCCCACCCCTTATTTACTACTTTTTTAACAAAATGGGATTCATCCATTCCACTCATAGTGTAATTACTACACCCACTCTCCATGATTCACTATTAAAGAGATAAAAAATAAATCCATACTTGGATGATAAATTTATAAATGTTCCTCCTTGCAACAAGAACATGGGATCGTGCAAATAACAGGAAAGAAAAACAAGAAATCTATGCAGGAGATCTCTAGAACATGTAAACGACTCATCTAGGGTGTAATTATCTAGGATCCCCATGGGGAAATGGAAAGACACAAGGAAGGGATGATCTCATCTTAAAAGAGATGGATCCTATATTCATGGAAGAATGATTTCAAAATACAATAATCATGGAATCATGTTTGATATCACATACATTGAGTATCTAAAATACCCTAATTTTTTTAGATAGGAAAGACATAATTAATGTCCTTCAAAACATCTGTTAAATATACCAAATAAGGCTTTGACCTTGTATTATATAAAATAAAACGTAAGTGGTGAAAAAATTGAAAACATTGAAAAACTAGAAAAACTAGAAATGTGTCACTGATGGTTGATCCACCAATAATTATAAACCATTGGGTTAGCTAAAGACATTACCTAAAAATTCTAATCTACCAATGTTGATCTAACGAAGGGTGAGCTAATGATATGACCTACTGATGTTGAGCCACCAACAATGAGCTACTAATGGAAAGACTCACCAGCACCCCTGAATCACCAATAAAAATGCTTCCAACTCACTAATGTCAATGCTCAAGAATCCCTAAGGCACTAAAATTATAACGCACTAACATTACGATTTAGACTTACTCGACTCACCAATCAAAAATCAAGAAATTTGAAAAACACGGGAAATAAGATATTATTTCCACTCAGAACACCCTAAACAATCTATTTTTACACATGAATGGTCTGAAAAAATATAGGTTATTAAATTGTTCTTCTAACTATCATATAAGTTGGATATTGTAGTAAAATACATCCTATAATCTTGTGTGGTAATAGAAGTGACATTGTGTATGCATTTATTAATTCATCATATCTATGGAAATACTGTTAGGATTTAACCTTTAAAATAAACATGAGGATTCATTCGACTGATATCAATAATGGTTCAAATGCAGTTAAATATTTTTATATGTGGACTTTGGATATTGGTCAATAAAAAATTGTTGATCTCAATAATTGTTAAATAGTCATTCAAATTCCATCAAGAAATATTCTAAAAAAAAGCAATCAACAATGACTATAGTTGTTGACTATTCATAACCAAATTTCAATCAAGACTCTTAATATGATTCTTATTTGATATGTGATGTAATATTATCACCAAATCATGATGTTTTCAGGAAGTATATGACTGCTTGATAAATCAATGTATTTTTGAATGAGAAGATTTATTTACGTTGGATTCTATTTCCAATTATTGTTTAGATACAGATTGTCCATAGATAATATATATAACCATCATTTTAAATGTAATCAATGTGTCTGGGCTACCTATACAAAAACATACTTTGAAGATTGGTGTACCCATTAGGTTGCATAGATATGTAGACCAATCATTGGTTTTATGTAATGGTTCTCATAAAATGGTTACACGCATGGGTAATAATGTCATTGGAGAATAAAATTTAGGTGGATATCATTCAGGGTATCTTCCATTCAATCCTTGAATAAATATGACACACTCTGATGATGGATTTTCTTTCAAATTTAAAAGAAGACAATATCTTTTGACTTTTTCATATGTAATGAATTTTAATAATAGTCCAGGGAAATCCCTATATTGATATGGATTATATCATATAAATCTTGTGTTCTATAGGGCAGAAAATTATGTTGTCATATCTAGGGTCACATCATATAGGTTTTTGAAAATAGTTGTTGATGATAGGGAAAACACAACCTCTGATCACACATAAAAAAATTGTGTATATGGGATGTTTTTCAACATTTATTTGATATATTTTAATTGATAATAAATACATTTCAATGTAGTTATCTAGTATAGATATGTTGAAATACATTACTTCCATTACTTCTTACTATGTTATATTTGTACAAAAATGGGAAGCATAAAAAATTAAAAAAATGTCCTGATGAATAACTCATATGAATGAGATTAACATTGACGATGATGAAACAATAAAGATACATGTATGTTTATAAAATCCATTATGCAACTCATCAACTAAGTAAGGCATTGATATTGTTGATATCACTCTTGGAGATGAACAAGAAAGTTTACCTTATTAAATTTGTACACTTTGTATACTATTTCCACAACTCGGTTATTATATACTAATATTACAAGAAATTTATCTAGAGAAATGACATGTGAAATCTGTTGTCTAAATGGTTTAGTCACCCATGTTAAATAACTACTACATGGGAAAAAGATTCAGTTTACACTTACTAAAACCAACTAATATACATGTACAAAATTCTCATGTGTGAAGGCTTATGATACATTATACAATACTTCCAAATTTCTCCAAATCAAGGTAGCTACATGGGGATAACACAATATTTCCAACTATTTTTCACCTTAACAATTTATGTTTGACCATCTGATGCTCAAATGCTAATGAACAATTTTAACTTCACTTCTTTTGATGAAATTATTCAGAATGGGTTATGAAACAACACTTAATAGGTACATTTCATTAGCACTAAATTTTCTGACAAGATATGGTTACTCAATGAATGTTTAATGGATGTTTTTGAAGAATAGATTCTATCCAAATACATATTCGACTACAAAATATAGAGTTTAATCATTTTTCATAACATAAAACCCACTATATAAATTTATATTTCCTTCAAAAAGTTTTAATGTAATTAAAGAGGATTCTATGTTATATATAAATGTTATATAAATTATTGGACATCTAGTTCAATCCAGTACTCTATAGCCTATCAGGACATGAAACTAATAGATCCAAATTGTTTTAGAGGATAATATGATATCAAGATTTCAATCACACGCTACATAATGAAATTATCACAATTAAAAACAATTTGATTTATATTTGTATAAATTCTTACAAATTTACTATTGAATATGTGGAATGTTCACAAATTAATTATCACAATACATGGAAAACAACTATGAGTTCACTATGGTTTTAATGGCCTTAGAAAAGTGATCGAGTTGTAGGCTTTCTGAATACTTAATACCACTTTTCATGGACTATTTATTGTATTGTTTAAATATTGTTCCTTAACCAAATTATGTTATTCCTGAACTTCATTTAGCATCTATTAATTTCACAACTATAATTAAGGAATTATAAATACTATTCATCCTCTAAATTCTAATAGTCTGAAACTTCCAAAATATGTAGTTTGTTACCTGAAATAACCTATGTAGATAATATGTTTCAAAAAAACATCATGGATGAAATCTATAGAATATTTTTTTTTCAATGTAGTATAATATGTATTTGGTTTATCATTCAATAACCATTTCAGAGTCCACCATCAACACATTTAAACTATTCTATTGTACGATTTCTTTCATAGAATAAAAAAAATAATGATGTTAAAAACTATCCTAAGGTGCATAATATATCTTAAATTTGTAATTTTAGTATCTATTATTCATTTAATTACAACTAAGTCCAACTATAATCGGAATTTTAATTTCACTAATTGTCCTATAGATAACATTATGTTTGATGGCCTATATAGTATGAAAAATTAAAATAACAAAAAAATGGTATTTTGAATCATGAAAATTGTGTGTAATACCCCAAAATTCAATGTTTTCTTAAATTATACATGATTACATAATGAATTTTAATGGAGACAACATGCGATTCTGAGGCCCATAGTGCCAAAATTGATCTGTCAATAAATTTTAATTTTTTTGTAGCACGTGATAGCAATTTTACTGAAAAAGTGGGATAAATACTTAATGGGTGTCTATAGTTGAAATTTGAGCCCAACTTTGAATTAATGATGGTGGTTTTACCCTAGGCGTGACTTATGTTTAATCATCAGTGGCCACTTTTGAGAAAACATGAAAATGGAATAACCATAAATAAAATAAATAAATAAAGTTTTTTTTATTGTTCAAATCATTGTAACTCATAGATGGTGACTCAAATTGAAAATATGAGGCCCCATTTGAACACATGAGGGTATTATTTCGTTAGGAAGAGCCTAACATTTTCCTAGTTGATTAAATAGTAAAATGTAGTTTTTGGTTGTAAATGAAATAATTGAATAATTTTAGTTTATTTTTAAATCCTTCTAACTAAAAAACGGTAACTCGGATTGGAAATATGAATTTATAGTTGAGTATTTCAGTGAATTATTCACTTAGGAGAAGCCTTAAATTGGCTATCATAGGTTTGTTGTGAAAGATGTTTTTTGGGACGTAACTGTAAATAAAAATTTAAAATAATAGTTATTTTATTTTCAAATCCTCATAACTCACAATCAGTAACTAGAATTAAGAATCTAAGACCACTATTGAGTTCCTAATGAGATGTTGTCCTTATTCACTACTTATCAATGGCCGATATAGGTCAAGGGAAAACATTAATTGTTGATTTTTTTTAGAAGAAAAATAAAATTACATAAAAAGTTATTTTAATTGTTTCTTTATCATTGAGTAGTGGCACGTCAGCACTACAGTACAACAAAGAGGCCTGATTAATCTCATAAATAAAACCCATTAATGAGTAATCATAATGATTCAATATCACAATATATAAAAAATTTTACTCATGTTTCCTTAAATTATTATCTTAATAAGTATTTAATGATTGTTGGAAAAATCCTCAAATTTCTCTAAGGCTTTTGTGGGTGGAAATGATGAATAAAAAAATAAAACCTATCCAATTACAAATGCCAGCGAATTTGATGACAGTGACAAAAACCTATGAGAGAAGATTCAAGATCGATGATGGAAGAATGATGAAGAACAATCATACTCAAGATATATCATTTAATTTATAGGGGTTTAGAATATTAATGAATTGTTTTCCCTACTATCCAGGTATTAATGATGAATGTGGACCCAATCACTAAAAAGTTAATCCGTGGATGAATTACCCTTCTTGAGGATGGGAAAAGTAATTTCATGTTGATATCGGGATTAAATCGTAGTGGTTTATAATTTATACTTTGTGATCCCTCCAAAAGGGATAATCATGGACCAGCACGAACAATGTATTGTTTTCATGTGGGTGTATTTTGTGATCCCTTCAATCTATGTCTCCCCATTCAGGATAGCGTAATGGTAGGCAATGAATTAGGTGTAGATAATCCTAGCTGATGGGTCGTATCCAAGCGGACCATGCCATGAATTAGATTTTGCGACACAAGTTTGTGACATCGACACTAGGTAATGGACCCCCATCCACGACGTCAAGTGTTAGGTTTCACATTGGCTGTGTGTCGCAACCGTGATAGGAGCCACCAAAATTGAGGATGACTACTAAAGGAAGACTGGAGTGGACACCTGGCTGTGTCAGAGGCACACTTGGCACATGTCCATGGTTTGAAGACCGAGGTAGGAGTGTCACGTAGTCTTGGACCATGATCATGGGTGGGTGTCGACACAAACTAGCCACATGGTCCATGAACCAGAGGACCTTTAGAAGTCCAGGGAAGGATGATATTGGCCCACTATCTGGGTCGGTGGAAGGAAATGAGCCACTAGGGGGGCTAGTCATGAGAAGAGTCAAGCCACCTATGTAGGTCGGGCCGATGGGACAATTCTGGTAGCTTGGTAGACCGGGTAGGGAAAGAACAAAGCTAGACGAAAACGGGTTACTAGGAACTCGATGGGTTGGACCCACAAACAAACCGGGCCGAGTCAACCATGACCCAATAGACATGGACCAGTGGCCAGGACAGACTAGGCCAGCCCATAACCAACAATGTTGGGTTTGTTCAGGTCACCTAGGTCAGTCCACATGGTACCACTGGGTCGAGTAGGTCGGGTCAGACTGAGCAAAAAAGAGAACAGAACAATGTTTTTTGAAAAAAAATATCATTCTTACCGAGAATCTGATTGACATAATGTCTCTGGATTTGGGACCAATGTAATGTCATGATTCATTGCGAATACTCTAGGTTACATTTTATGATAGTTGATATATGAATCACTAAATGAGAATTAGATTCTCCAGGAATCAAGGGTACTATGTGTGGGAATCCGGTGGCTGGATGAGACCCGAAGACTTCTAATGAGTTAGTATAAGTGACCCTATAAGACTATATTATATGCAGCCCTATATGGACCAGTAGTAATAGGCGATGTGTGAACCATCTATAATCGGTTCTGTATGAACCAACTATATGTGGCCCAATGTGTACCATCTATGAGTGTCCATGTTTGGACCATCTATGGTTTCCTAAGTGGGGTGTGGCTCTATGTGACCATGGAAACCCACTGAGGGGAGCAGCTCGATGTGACCTAGTATACCCACACTATCACGGATGTGTTCCTCAGTAGTCCATGGTTTTTAATGTTAGTTATAATTGTCTTCTATTCGATATATTGAGTTATATCTATTTTGAGTTTTCATTTATTTTTGGCCTTGTTTCATGATCCATTAATTGTGGTTTGGGGTCCTCAGTAATCATTGTGTAACTCACTTCTATAGGGTCATCCCTTGAATGTGTCATGCCCATTCAAGTGATTGACGCTTCGATGAAGACCATAGTGGTCTGGGGCCGTGTGGTGCTCAGTGAGATGGGATGATGAATGATTCATTAGATACCTTCGTATTCTTGGATGAGGTGGGGCTCAATCAAAAGGGATGGATTTTCCCACTTATACGGCTTCAAAAAGATACCCTTCACCTATACATTCAGTGGGGTCTCGGGCAGATGGACCATGGAAGTTGTACATTATTTTTTGGAATATGGAATGTATTATCACCGCATTGTACATTTTGTTTGTATGGTACTCTATATAGTTGTCTCAGTAAGAGTTGTATGTTTCATTGTGTTTACATTCCATAGTTTATCCTTTTTCTCTATGTACAAGTTTAAGGATATTGACATCCTTTTTTGGGACATTCCTAGTCAATACCAGTCACCAACCCCTGGCCTTTCGATGATGGGCATGGGGTAGTCACACCATGGGCCCTGGTGGATAGATCCTGAAAACATTGAATCCAAGGATGGTCAGTTCTTCTATATGAACTAGGTGTTCTCTATAATTTTCATGGTAAAAATTGTTAAGTGTTTAGAGTGCGGCATTTAAGCTAGGGAATCCAGTGTTTGTTTGGCAGCCGATGTATCTATACACAATGAACATGAATTTATCTTTTCGACTCGGTACATGAAAACACAAGTTGCATTAATTTTTGAATTTTTTGATATGCTCTTTCTAAGTTATAGTCACCTCACTAGGTATAATTTATTATTCATTATTTATCTTGATCTCTTTAGATATGCATTTACATAGACATCCATCTAGGATTCCAATGTGTGACAATGATGATGGTCCAGAGAGTGATGATGCTTCGGTATAGGGAGCATTTCATGAGATAGAACCTCCGAGCAGTGTCCTAGCTCTACAACTACCCATTGGTCAGTAGTTACAACTAATTATTTCAGTATAGGATTCACGTAGGCTCAGTGCCTTATATTCATGTTTGTGATAGAGACACCTCATGTTTTGAGGTGAGCCTAACTCAAATGTGACTAAAGGAATGCTTTTTGTGGTGACTGAGTTTTCCATTAATACATGGCACCATTCAATAAAATTTTGGTCCTAGAAGTGAGAATTCCACATGGCTCGTCATAGTAATGGTGGGTTTTAGATTACCCTATCGTATGATGATAAGACTTTTCCATGGACAAATCATTAGAACATTTCAGAGAAATGGGGATACTTCATAAATTATAAGGGATATATGTTCCCAAGTGAATCTACAACTTCATTAGGTAGACATGTCCTTAGATGAGTATTCATCGAGGAATACTGACCATTCTAGGTGCTCGATGAATATTATACAACCATTGCTTCATGGATCAGACCTTTGAGCAAGATGTGTTTTGGAACATCTAATCAATCACTATTACTCAATTCATTACTACTTATGCTAGGGTACTTGAGAGATCTGTTTTGGTTGAATGTCATATGGATGAGTAGGTATAACAAGTATATGTCATTCATGAAAAACCAAGAGGATTACAACATCCTTAGAAACAAGGATGTGTGAGGCATTCTGGGAAGAGGTCCCAAGATAGCAGAACTACATCTCGAGGATCATAGGGTGAGTCTATTTGGTCTAGATATATGTAATGAATTTTAAGAGATGGTAGGGGATATCTCTTGAATGAAATTTAATGCCCATTATGATGACACTGAACCAGTGGATTGGTCACCAAGGCAGTGATAGTGACATGAATAGATTAATATGAAGGGTTCTAGATGTGGCTGGGAAGTTGGGACAGAAACATGAGGTGCTATAAATTTTGGCATGTTACAACGAGTACCCCTATGTGGAAGTCACTATACTCATAGAGCAGGAGGATAGTTGAAGTGGGTATCTAGATGAATCCATCATGACATACATTGTAGTTGATGTTTTCAGTTTTCATTTTCCAAATGTAGTGGATGAGTATGAGGACGCCATTACAGAGGATGTTCCAAGACTCTCTCTTCATAGAGAGGTATATTTTTACATTTAGATGTAACACCATGATGGCATAGATATCTACTCCTATGTTTTGGATGGATCCCTAATAACTTTGGGAATTGAGGTTATTGTTGGAGGACTTTCAGAGGAAGGGGTTTGTAAGGCCCAAAAAGTTTCCACAGGAATCCCAAATGAACTTCTCCATGAAGTTAGAATGAAGCTTGTGGCAAGGCATAGAATTATATCACCTGAACCAGGTGACCATAAGGAATAAGTACCCTATACCAATGATTTATGACCTATTCGTTTAGATTAAGGGAGAGAGATAGTTATTAATGACAGGCCATAGATTAGGTTATCACCATCTTCGAGTGTGAGATATGGAAAACCTGAAGAAGGCTTTAAAATGTCACTACGGCCACAATGTGTGCTTAGTGGTTCCATTTGGTGTGATTAATGCCCAATATTTGTTCACGGGACTCCTGAAAATGATCTTCAAGCTATACATAGACATTTTTTATTGGTCTTCATTGATTTTATCGTAGTGTATTCAGAATCATTGGATGGGCACACGATACCCCAATGGATTGTTGTGTACAAACATCAAGAGAAATAGAATTACAATAATATTTCTAAGCGTGAGTTCTGGATAAAAAAATTTCACTTCCAAAGACATCTCATTTCCAAAGCATGAGTTGCAGTGCATATAGAAATCATAAAGGTAGTTCATTCTTAGTAACGATGGAAGAGCATTTATGAGATGTGGAGTTTCCTTGGGTTGGATAAGTATTATCAAATTTTTTTACTCAACTTATTTTGAGAAGAAGCACAAATATTTGAACTGAAGAAGATGGAAGAACCCTTCATGTTGACATAATGATTCTTGAATATATTTCACCATTAGAGGTAGAGTATAGAGAGTGCTCTTATCTTGAGGCTTCTAGAAGAGGGTACCAACTACATGGTGTTCTGTGACACGTCAATGACTAGATTCAGTTGTGTCCTAATGTAGGGGAATGTGGTAATTTCTTATGGATCACATAAATTGGGAACACATGAGTATACCTATGAGACTAATGACCTTTAGTTGGTATAAGTAGACTTCACACTAATGATATGGTGACACTACCTCCATAGGTGAATGGTTTACCATCTAATATAACCATAAGAGTCTCATGTATATCTTCACATAGGTGGATTTTAACACAAGACAAAGACATTTTATCGGGGACCTCATGGAGTATGACATCGATGTATCCTATAATACTGGTAATAGAAACATTGTAGGAAATTCTCTCAGTATGAGATCTAGTTACTGTATGGGGAAATAGATAAGTTTTCCACACTTTATATATCCATCAATGATAGAGAGGATAGATATTTTTCTTTCACTGATCGTAGTTAACCATCCTCTCTTATAGTGAGTCAGGGAGGTGCAACTCTGAGATACCAAATGAATGTCATCGTGTTTCCATATGTCTATAGGGTATTCCCCTGATGGATATTCATTAGTTTGGAAGAACACCATTCTTTTAAAAGGATGCATCATTGTACCAATGGAATTGTGTGAGGAATTGTTGAGGGGGTTCCATACATCCATATTGGTAGTGAATCCGAGTGTGGTGAAGATGTATCAGGACCTACAATATCTATGCAAGTGGTCGGAGATGAAGAAAGTAGTGGTAGATTTTTTATTTCAGATACCTCACATATCGTCAAGTGAAGGCTGAGCACAAAGTTCTAGTATGATTGACCAAAACCCTTGGGTTACTGGAGTGGATGTGGTATGGGATATCAATGGAAATATTTATAGGTTTAACACATACGTCCATGAGACACAATACCATATGGGTTTTCATTGAATGACTCACCGTGTCGACCCCCTTCCTAGCAACCAAGAATAAATGATTAGTAGATGGATTGGGATGCCTCTACTTGATAGAGTTTTTAGGACAAGGTGACTTTCTTGGAGTTTCAAATAGACATTGTGGATCGACATGATATAACCTTTGATGGATGGTTAATTTATGTGGTTCACGTTCCTTGGTAGCATAAGAATCTCAAGGAGGAAACATGGGAGCTTGAGTCTTATATTCATGCTCAGTAACCCCTTCTATTTGATTAGACCATGTTTTGGCTAATGAGAATGTAATGACCAATGTTGGAGTAATGTTATACTATATATTTCCATGAATTGTTCTTTGAAAATTGAATCATTTTAATTTGAGAATATGGTTCTAGTCAGTGTGCGATTCTGAGCACCGGAGTGCCTATAATGATCCGTCCAAAAATGGTTACTTTTAAATTGCGCGTATGAGAAATATTAATGAAAAGGTATAACAACTATTTAATGGGTTCCTAGAGTAGAAATATTTTGGAAACCTATCATTCAGGTTGGTAGGAATACCCAAGGAATGATATATGTTTTGTCAGTGAGTGCCTCCAGTGAGAAAACCAAAAAATGGAATAACTATAAATAAAATAAATAAGTAAAATTATTATTTTTTTTCAAATTTTTATAACTCATGAATGGTGACTCGGATTGAAAATCTAAGACTACCATTGAAATCATGGGGGAATAATTTCTTTATGAATAACCTAACATTGTCTAGAACATGAAAACTATTTATAATAGTTTATGGCTGTAAATAAAATAATTGAAAATAATTATTTTATTTTAAAATACTTATATATCATAAATGGAAACTCAGATTGTAAATCTGAATGTATTATTTATTTCATGAGTGTATTTCTCCCATTGGAGGAACCTAACATCAACATGCATGTGTCGATTGTGAATGATGTTTTTTGGGATTTAACCGTAAATAAAATAATTTAAATAAAGGTTATTTTAGTTTTGAATCCTCATAACTCACTAACGGTAACATGGATTAAAAATCTAAGACCATTATTGAGTTAAAAATTTAATGATATCATTTTGAAGTACCAACCCCTGACTGGTGCAAGTAATGGGTATAGTTAAATTGTCATAATTTTCAGAAGAAAAATAAAATAACTAAAAAAAATTATTTAATTTGTTTTCTTCATCGTTGAGCTATGGAACATCAGTAGTATGATGCATCAACGGGGAAATGATGAATCCCATTAATAAATCCCATTAATGATTCCACATAATGACACGATAATTAAACATAACATAAACACTATGTCTTGTTTCATCAATTAATATCAAACCAAGAAATACATTATTTTTTCACAATATTGGAAATAATCTAAGGATTTGGTGGGTGGAGGAAACAAATGATGAAGGGAAACCTCTGCAACATCGAATGTCAGTGAATCAAAAGATGGGGATGAAAACCTTAGAGGGAGAATTTGGGATCAGCAATTGACAGACGATGGAAAATGATCATCCTCAATAAATCTCTTATACCCTCTTTGGGATTAAATTATTAATTAATTGTTTTTTCTACTCTCCCCCTCTAACCGAAGAATGAAGATAAACTGTTTAACAAGATGATCTGCATATGGATTTCTCTTATGGGGTTAGGAAATATAATTGTAGGTTTATATCTAGATTAAATAATATATATATATATATATATTATATTTTGTGATCCCACTAATAAGAACAATTCCCAACCAATAAAAACAATGTTCGGTTTTTCATATGGGTGTTCTTTTTTATCACCTCTATCTCTCCCTCATCATTAATCATAGTGTAACAGATGGAAAACCAACGATAATAGAGTATCCTAGAGAATGGTCCACATCTAGGCAGTAAGAAAAATATGTTAGAGACTACAACACAAAGTCGCGGTATTAGCACTAGGCCGTGGCACCCCAACCGTAGCGGTTGGTAGGAGGCAACATGCAGGGAGTGCACCGATGTAGAGATAAGAGCCGCCAACAAAGAGGCTGATGATATGATGCAGGTGGACACAACATAGAGCCATGGTCCATATACAATGTTAGGAAATTGCATGTAGTCTTAGACTATGTGCATGGGAGGTGGCTAGCCTCAGCAGGACGTATTTTCCAAGAACCGGATGCCCTACTAGCATCCGGACATGGGGGAATCTGGAACTCAATGGGTTTGTGTAGGTGGAAAAAACATGGACAATGTGTAGTCTATGATGGAGAAAGTCTAGAACACTGATGCAGGATGGGACAATGGGACAAAAATGTCCAATATTTACCCAATGAGGGGAAAACCAGGGTAGATGAAACCAGGTCACATGTCGGCCCATCAAGTTGGACTCACTGCTGAATCAGAATAGGTCAATCGAGGCCCAATGTGCCTAGCCAAGCGGTCAGGCCAAACCAGGCTAGCCCATAACCAATCTAGCTATTTCATGTTGTCTGAATTGGATTAGGTCATGTGGGACCCTCATACGTAGTCGGTTGGGTTAGTCCAACCCGGTCTTACTTGGCCCAGACAAAACCGACCCTTGTTTACTAAAACACCAATATCTTTCAGACCACACATTTGATTGATGAGATGTTTGAAATGATGGTACCCTTTAAAAACCAATTTACTTTGGGAATACTCAAAGAGATATTTTGTAGTAGTTGAGATGTGACCAAGGGAATGAAGAATAGATTCATCTGGAATCAAGAACGCTATGTGTGAGAATCTTGCAGATGGATGAGACCGAAACATCTTGATGAGCAGGTCTAAGTGACCATGAAGGCCTTGATGTTAAGAGGAACTGTGTAGACTAGCTACTAGTAGCTCTGTGTAAACCAGCAATAAGCATCCCAACGTAAACTATATATATGTGGCCATATATGGATGAGCTATAAGCACCCATATGTGGACCATCTATAATATCTTATATGGGAAGAAACTATGTGTGAACTGATAGACACATGGTAGGGAGAAGCTTTGTGGGACCCTGAACAACCATAGCACTCATTAGGGATGAGTACCTTAGTAGTCCAAGGTGTTCAGCACTACGACTTATAGTCTTGATTTCCATACGTTGAGTTATAATTAGTGGGAGTTTTATTTACATTGTGTTCTTTATTTGTGGTCATTTCTTTGTGGATTGGGGTCCCTACTGAGTATTGTGTTACTCACTTATGAATGGGCTTCACCTGAATGTGTCGTGTCACATACAGGTGATTGACATTTCGACAGAGACCTTACTGGTCTAAGACCAGGTGGTACTCAATGATACGGGATTGAAGGACTCTTCGATGGACAACTTAGTGATCCAGGATAAGGTTGTTTTCATCGAGACAGTAAATATAGGCGTACATCTATGAATATAAATAGCTACCCTTCAACTACCATTCATCTGTGGTCTTTAGGGTACATACCATGGAAATTGTAATTTCCTTTGTTGTATTGGGACTTTATATTAGCCCATTTATATATTAAATTTGTATTGTATAATCACTAGTTGTCTTGGTGATAATGTTGTTTTAATTATTTATTACATTATGTTGTTTTAGATTTTTGTGTGTGTACATATTTTGAGGAAAACTCCTTCCCTTGTTGAGATAAGCCTACTCGGTGCTAGTTTCCTTCCCATGGCCTATGAAAGGCGAAAATGTGGTAATCACAGCAGGGGCCCTGGGGGACTGGTCCTGAAATCTTACATCATGAAATTACACAATACCAATGTGAGCATTTAGTGCTATAACTAATAAAATTATTCAACATGCATTACACATAGGTTAACATCTTTTATTCTTTTGTATTTATTCTTAGATTGGTATTTTATTAAAATAAATCATTAACACTTATTAAATAAACAACTATCTTATAAAAACACTCAATCTAACTACTTTAGAGTGCAACTACCCATGAAAGATCACAAAGACTCATTTTTTGTCATTTTCTTCGACAAAAAGGTCATGCGGGTTATAATAAAAAATACTACATAGTTGAGAGATTATTTGATTCAATTAAAATTCATCAACATTTTCCTTACATTCATGAGTATTTATAATTTATAAATTAACAATAATGTTCATTTACAAATTAATACCACATTGAGAAATGTTTTCCAATAGAGTTAAAGATTTTCAAATAAAAATATGTTTTGTTATAAATATATGTCATATGTTACAACATTATAAATCATTTATTTTCATTATAACAGAACTCATAAAATCTTATATTCATCATTAACAATTAATATTATATCACAAATTTTCATCAAATATTTTAATACATCTATGTAACTATAGATTAAAATATTATATATTTCATTAATAACCACATAAATTTCACATAAAAACATATTATTAACCTTATTTTATAGGAGCATTAGGGTAGTGAATATTCATGAGTATGTATTGACATTTACCATAACCATTTACTATATTTTATAATCATTTTTCATTTTAAAATTTTAGAAAACATAGACCACATTATTGTGATATTTATTTAAACCTTATGTTACTAGAAAATCAATGTGCTGGATATTTAGAGTTAGATTCAAAACTAACATTGGATTTGTTAGAAAAACTACAAATATTTCATCTAATCAATTATATGTTTTTTATCTTAACTATATTTAATTTTTATAACATCATTGGAGTAGAAAATTAATTTTTTCAATTTCATTTAGTTTTTTAATATTATTAGACACTGCATTTAATCTTCTTAATTTCTGATTATTATACATTTGAATATTGATTCAATGATTACACTTCTCATTGTTTTTTTTCTACTTATTCACTAAATTAATTTATGAATGTAGAAAAATATGTTCAGTGAGTTTTATGTTAATGGTTCAATCCATGTAAATGCTACAATGTCTAAATAGACTATGAAAAAAAAATTTGTTCTAATGAACTACATACATATATAAATGAAATCATAAAAAAAAATATAGAAATAATTTACTATTTTTTAATGAAATTGAATGTTATTATAAAAACCTAATTGAATATGTTATTTTTAAAACACCTTTTATTTTTTTCCTTACTTTCAGCTATACTTTTATTAAAGTATAGTAACAGATTTCTAGAGCTTGTTTAAATTACAAAATGTTCTTTTTTTATGACAATACCAGTTACATTAAACAAATTACATAGTTTGTTTCTCATCTAAATTGACTGCTGCAATGATGTAGACTAATATCTACCCAGCATCTAGAAATTTGTGTCTCTTGAAGAAAAAATTAACACCACTTCTATTAGGAGTTTACTAACAAGTATGTCCATGAATCTATCACGCTAAAGGGAATACTAAATACTATTAAATATATTCAAATATTATTAAATTATGCACAATTATTTTGAAAACACATCCTCCTATGTAAACATTCTTTTTTGTTTTCTTGGATTCAAAACAGTCTTTATTAATTGGGAACTCTCAATTTCAATTATAATATTTCAATTTTCATTATTATTTTTTTATTATTTGAAGTGATTGTTACTATTGTAAATTATTTTTGTGTGGTCAAATTAAATTTTCATTCCATTTCATATATAATTTACCTTCACTACTATTTACATGATGTCATAGAAAACATCTACAACTATTCTAATATAATCCATCACTATGTTATAACATTAATATATTTTTAATTAATTTTCATTATCAAATTTTAATACTATGAAATAATTTTGATAATATGATATGATATATAATATCGTTCATATTCCTGGGTGAGGTAATATTTTGAAATATTTGTGATCGAAGATTATAACCATATTGTATTTACATGAATTACAATTGTATCTTATAATGAAAATACCTTTATAATATATGAAGGGTTACTCATATAACTTAACTAAAATTTATATATAAAAATAAATTCTAAAATTTGAATTCATATAATAAATTAATAAATTTAAATAAATTTAATATTTTTACTATTGGGTCTCGTATCTCTCTGACATGGGATTGGAGACCTGTATGACTTTGAACCATGTAGCTCAACGAGTGCATGTTTCTTATGAGTTAAAAGTGAATCAACCCATGTAGATAAAAATTGATATGTTTTTTTTGATATAAACATGTTAAGAGTATTTTGAAATTTCAAAAATATAAATTTATTTATGTTTCCCATAAATGGGATGATAATTGTAATTTATAAAAAATTAAATCCATAAAATGGGAATTTATTTCCAAATAATGGATCATGTATTAGCTTGATGTGCCCCTTATAGGTCCCCATTGAATTCTTATGTACTTATAACTTAAACCCCATCAAAGTATCTTTACTCAAATTGGATGTTCATTTATATTTTATTTATATGCTTATATGGTGTTACAAATAAAATAATGATGGCATCTTACTTGACTAGTTCCTTTAATTAAAAAAATAATAGTTATCCTTGTTTGAGATTTATGATTATCTGGAATTATATAATAAAATTTTCACTTACAAAATAAGGAGTTGTTTTACTCTATAAATCAGAAATTTTCATTTTATTTAACTAACTTAGTGGTGACAAATATTGAATAAAAACATGTTTTTAAATGAAATTTTGAAATAAATTAAAAAAATTTCATGGAATCAGCTAGATAAATTGAATGGTATAGATTCTCTAAAAACAACTATTTGATATACTTGGTATATGATCTGTTCTAAAAGTTGAAGTAAATGAACATCAATTAAATAAATTAAATTTAATCTTATAAATGTTCTTGTTCTATGAAACCCCTCTTAATTGTGATTTTTAAATGATTCCATGATTTTGTCTTTGAATTGGAATGTTATCGTTACCATGAAACTCTAATAACTTCTATCGAGGCTTATTGGAACCTAGAGGATAGGTGGTAAATCCCATTGATCTTTTTAGGCATGGAATTGTTTTAGGGTTAATTTATTTTTTATTAAAGTATTTGTCCCAATTTTCATAACAACATCTAATTGTAAAGCATTGATAAATGATTCATATGAGTTTTTTATGAGAAGTGATGTTTAGGCGATGGTTTTCTAGATAAGGACTCAATATAATGAATGAAACCCCTAGGTATATGGATTGGTTTATTTAATGTTAAATATCAATGGGTTGTTAATGAATCTATATAGATATGTATTTAAACACTTTTCATCTATATGTTAGAAGCTCACAACTCTAAGAAGAACTCCCCAAATGGGCTTCTCAAGTTGACTATAGACTGATAGCACGATCTTTGTAATATTATTATATTACATCTATGAGGATTGATTCTTTTAATTTTTTGTAATTTCTTACTATCCAATTTTATTTTAACCAGATCTAAAATAGGTTTTCCCTACATGTCATTAATTATGTAATTAATTTTCATGAATAGTATATATTTCGGATATGATAGAACATCAGGATAGGTTGGAGGCCCAAGTGCCCTTATTTTTGACTCATACCCAAGTAGGTCAATAAAGTGGTTCAATTAAGGATTACCTATGGATGCTATTGGTTCATGACTACATTTTCTTTTCTATGCTGATCTCTATTTTATGCAATTTTCTATAAGAATGAATGGTATGTTCCTGAGGAAGATGATTCATGCATCGTGAATCCATATCTATTGAAAATAACCTTGATTTATTATTCATCAAAACTATCAATATTTTGTATAACTTTTCAGGTTTCTTTTTTTGATAACCAGTGCTTGAGTTGTTAACACTTTCTTAGGGGAAATGATTCCATGATCCAATAATTCATTCAAAATAGTTATTTTACATTTGATATGAATGAGTTCGAATAGTGGTTCCAAGTGAAGTCTCTATGTATTAGGATATTATGATTCCATGTACCATGAACATTTTCAATTTTTTAAATAAAAACTCTCATAATTGTTAGTATGGTTTATGAATTAGTGGTATGGGATATACACTCGCTACATTTGGAATGATTATCTTATGATTATTTAACATGAAATATATATAGATTGGATCATTGATAAGTGGTTGATTAGGGGTCAAGGATCGATGGATTCAAATATTTCCCTTGTGGGTAGGGTTTCCCAGAGATTTGGATAATTAAATATTATTAGACACAATGATGATTAAACCAGAATGGACATAGAAACACCTAAATAAGATACACCGTTTTTGGAATTTAAAAACATGGGTTTTCCATAATGACAAGAGAATGGATAAGATATATTTATACTCACATGTTGATAAAAAAGATGTGGTCTACTGATTAAGAGGCAAGTGTGACCCTTTTCTTGAAATCACCCATAGTACATTGATAGTGAATCAACTATAAGATGAGATTCCTATTTAAATTTTTATTACATAATTGAAATACCCCTCTAAGAGTTACACTCATGGAGTGGTTGTATAAAAAACCAAATGGTCTATAATATTCCATTTTCCATTGGAATATGATGAACCAAATTATAATTTATATTCCCCTTCTCCATGAGAACCATTATATGGAAGTGTGAATGGGTGAGTTTTGGCATTTACAATAATACCCACGATGAGTGGGATTTTATTTGTGTAAGCTATTCAGTATGGAAATGGAAACAGAATGGGATATGGTAATAAAAAATAATTCACTGGTGGGAAGAGAAGTATGCATCCATGGATGCAGTAAGACATTGACCGTTGGTGGCCACCCCTAAAGTCAGCATTGTTATGGAATCTTGAGACCCATTATGTGATGATCATTTTGGTATTATTATGTCATTTGATTAATTGTATCATTTATTGATATATTCCTTAGTAAACCCTTGTATAAATCAATAACTGATGGGGTGAATGTTAGAGTTCAGAATTATTCTATAAGTAACCCATGATGGTCCATGGATGATATATAATGATAATCGTTGTCCTGGGGTTATTTCATGATGATTATTTTAATTGTAATATTAATTATACCTAAAATTTAATTGGTAGTTTAGTATGTGATTCTATTAAAATTATAAGAATGATCTATGTGTGCCTTGGAAAAAGGGTTACAAAATCGTTTTAGTGATACAACATCCATAAGAGTTTATTTTCATTAGAAATTAGACGTCCATAAGTGGTTCAAATTAAATTATCTAAAATACATGGATGTGTCAAGTGAGGAGACAATATTATGTCAGTTATTAAGATGAGACAACAGTGAATTACTGGGTCAACTGGGGCTAATCATTGAATATATGGTGTGACTAGTTCAATATTTCTCTATTGGAGTTCAATTGTTTTTATTATATTTTGGAGCAGGGGTAGTGTCCTTTCAAGTAATATGTGAATTTTGTTAGGAGTGTCTCTAGTATTATACAGATGATTTAGATAGGAAATTCAAATGGTGGGCGTATATAAATGTTAATTGGTTTTATTAAGATAATTACATATGGCATAGAGAGTCATTGCATATATAATGTTAGAGAAGACAATATCATCATGTCATAGGTTTGGTGGCATCGAGTAAGAATTGTATCAATGATTTATCTTGGGGATTGAGAATCATCGTGTGTTTAAAAATTATTATATGAAGTGATGAAAATAGATATTGGAGGTGTTTGAGGAATTAGTAATAATGTCACAATCATTTATGTGGATCTTCATGACTTGAGTAAGTTAGGTGATGATTTAGTTGTTCCCCATGGATTCTTATGGACGAGATGTTATAAGGACGAAATATTATATAATCATTTTTTCTACAAAATGTATATTTACATGGTAAATTGAAATTCCCATTTGGTGGATGGGGAAACACTTATATTATTTCATGGAATATGAATCCTATTTCTATAACACCAAAGGGATTTTTTGTTTGGATGTTTTTATGGCCTGATAGTTTTCCCATATGTTTTGATGAGTTTTTTGGAACATTTAGCTTCGAAATATCTCATTCTAAAATAAACAAACATGAAACATTGTTTTTCTATTAATCAATATCATATCATGAAAACCCATGTCTTCCATTATGTGGTGTTATATTGTTTTAGAAACCATGATTTGTGATGTATATGTCCATGTTTAGTGTCTATGTAAATTTTGGTGGTGTTCATAGAATCCATTCAATGTGTTCCAAACTATACACCAATCGGAATGGTTAGTACCACTTAACATGAAACATAACATGTTGGCAAAAAGTTAACCCATACCATCTGTAAAAACCATGTGGGGTATGTTCATAGGTAGTGAGATATTCAAGGATGGTACTGAGTTAAAAAATTATGTGTTTAATCTACGAGCCTCATTTAAAGAGGATTGATTACTTAATTTTCCATCCACACATAACTGGGTTTTCCCGGTTACCCTTCTACTCCCATAAGAAGTCTACTGCTGATTCACCACTCTTCTTATTCATTCCCTTGGTGAATATCATCTATTCCATGCTCAAAAATAATTCCATTACATTCATTATAATAACCTCATTATGTTTAAGGCCCCACATTCTTCATGTCTCCATTAATCTCACTATATATAATGATAAATTTTTACAAGTTTATTTTCCTTTTGATAATGGTTATTTCATAATCTTTTTATTTCTCCCAAATTAATTCAAATAAAATTACTATATTGGATTATTAGACCTTCTTAATCATGGGTTACATGATCTATACCTCTTCAAAAAAAATATTTGGTATTTTATAGATTGATTCATTTTTATTCATGTCCGAAATTCTGAGTGTTTCTCTTTATATAAAAATTCTCATAATTTTTTTAAGAAAACCATTATTTAAACATGATATATAACCTGTACAAAATGATGGAGGTCTTCCACCTCATTCTAAAATATCCTTGAATTGAATTGGCGATATTGAAAATGTGTTCACCAAACAATGGAGTGTGTTGACCTTTCCTCTTATTAATGGAGCAAGATAAAATTAAATGAAATGTTAAAGTTTGAGTTCCTTGGATAAAACCATATTATTATAATTGAAATGATTAATTAAACCAATTAAAAGGGAATTGTTCAATGTAATGAACAATCCCTTGACATTTTATTTTTTTAGCTACATAATGGAATTACATAGTCATTAAAATTTTAATGGATTAAATTATGAATTAAATTTGGGGAAATAAAATGATATGTTTATGGAAACTCTCATAGAACAATGAATAATTATATGAATTTAGTGGAGTGAGATTCAACGGTATGGAATATATGTGACATAATTTGATATATTAATAATTCCAAACTTATATATATATATATTGCACTAGATTTCATGGATTATGTCCCTTGATTTTTCTGGATTAGAAAATCTTGGACATGCTCCTTAGGCTCCAACCTTGTTTTTATTATGATTTTTAGGAATTTCCTCTGTGGACTCGAAGAGTACACCAATGTAAATGGACTTATGTCATGGTCCATGTAAGAAATCATTTTTACGAGTTTCATATGTATGAGATCTATTGATTCGAAGATGATTCCTTGTTCAATGACCATGTGACTTTGAACTCATTTATATGATACATGATTATTTGGTATGTTCAACCAATTCATGATAATATATATACTGAAATAGGTTTGAGTTGGTGTTTTTCCCTATTTATATGTATTCATCATTTATAGATTGATTGTTATAACATGTACTTATAGATTGGAATGGTTTATTAATATTAAAATATTAATTTATTCTATATATCTATATTGTTAAATCCTATACAAAAAACTGTATTTTGTATATACACCATTGGTGGTGGGCCTAATGAGTATATATCACAACCTGTTTTGTCCACCATTACCCTAGGTACCTGAACAGATATCATGATTGTAGGTTTTGGACCATAGTTAGTATATTCTTGCTATTAACCATCTGGTATTGAATGGAGTATGGGGGAATAAGATAGAGAATGATCATGGATTTTACTAAAGATATTTTCTGTGTCTTTATTTATTTTTTTTCTTTGGGAATCCTATTTATGAATTGTGTTTACCTACCAACATATATTTTAGATCATGTTAATTCATGATCAGTCTTATTTTTATTATTGATTAACAATTGATGTTTCTTCCATTTCCATTATCTATTATTTCATTCATAGTTTTGATATATTGTCCAGAGGATATGGTATCGCAATTTTACAAAATTTTTACCCTCACTATTATTCAGAAACCTCTGGCATATGTGGTGGTGCTCTTGAGGCCCAATGGAATGTTGGATTAGGGGACAATTTTATGTGGGTCCATGGTTGAGATTTAACACAGTACAATAATAGCATGAATCTAGGAGTTATTTCTCACTAGATCATTCCATGGATAACCACAAAAGATAACTAATAGGACTAATTATATAAATAATCAATAACACTATGCCTCACTAGGAATGAAAAAATCAGATCGAAAGGGAGTGGAAAAATTCTCTAGGAACACTAGGGGAACCATACCATAATAGATTTTTCCTTCTAGACTAGATAATATCGCCCATTTATGTGGTGGCCTAATCTATTCCAATAACCCTACCAAGGAAAAATAATTGAAATGAGGATCACCCTAGGACCCTCATAAGGATAAATGATCTAATCATCCAAAGGTTCAGAAGTCCAATTTATTTTTCTAAATATTTCAATAAACCATCATAGGTACAGATTGAGAATAAATCACAAATAAAAATTTAATTCATCCGTACTATAAAATTCCAATGATACTATTGTGGGGTCACGTTTCTATAATATGGATGTGATGCAACATTGGACCTTCATATGAAGGGAACAATGGAACACACTCACCTAATTCTATTATCTGAAAGATCAATGAATCTATAAAAAAGATAAATTGAGGATAAATAATTCTCTAAATTGACCTAGATGGTTTACACAATGTGTCTCATGAGATAATCATTGTTTCATGCTAATCCTAGTATTTATTGTCCCTCAAACTAACAGAAAATAAATTTTTACGCAATATAATATGTTTAACTAATAGTTTATTTCATGTAAATTATGATATGGTACTCGATGTAAATCTTTCTCATGGTCATGTAATTAAAATTTATATGGTTTGTTGGGATCCATGGACACCTAGTGAGGTACTCCATGTTCACACCATGTTTTCTTTCTATGTGTTACGTTACATGTCACATGGAAACACATCTTGAACCACTTCATGGAATCCAAGGAATTTAATATTTATACATGTCATGCTGGTTGGAAAAGTGTCGCATGGAATGTGACACATGTCACATTATATGTGATACTTACCACTATGTAGAAATCCTAGAACCACGTAGAGGGTAACACACGACATGTGGTCATGGGACTACACATTGTGTATTGGATTTATCATAGAACCCACAATATTATTCAAGAATAGTTCTTATTGCCTCCAAACCCATTGAATTTACCATGGTTCTTACTAATGAACATGGATCTCAATCTTTCTGATCCCTTCCATCAATGATGGTCACATTTAGACCATCAAACTATTGATGTTGGGACTCTCATCACCTCTCATCATTAGGATGAAGAAACCCACACATGAAGAACTCCAACAAACACTTTATCCATATTCATTAACATAAAATAATGAACAATTCACATGATATCGATTCTATACTTACATAAATTATATGTTTATCCAAATACTGATCATAGAGTAATAAATTTCTGGATATTCCATGCATCACTGACAAAAAGAAATTCCATGATGATCACATGTAACTCAGGGGCGAAAAGAAAAAAAACTATTATTGGGATAGAATAGTAGATGTGTTTGGGTTGGCCACTATCAATGTCTATTATAATAACGATTTAAAATAAACTGATAGAATAATAATTATACCCTAAATCCATGATAGAAAACACGAATCTGAAATACATTGATCAATGAAACAATCTACTAGACCATTGATAAAAAATCATCATAGGATAATAAAATAAGGATATTTACATAGAACTGAAATGTTTTACACATAGTCAAGATCAATCATTATGAAATAACATTCACGTGTTCCCATTGTCAATGATATCAAAGATTCATTATGGTATAATGATCCCCGATCTAAATTGATTGAAGTTCTCCAATAATTATTTCTTAAAATGGTACTATATATCTCTATCATTATGTGGATAATGTTATGATCTCATTATAACCCTATATTTATAAAGTAAAATTGTTTTTTTGTTTCATTGAAATAAGATAAATAAATTAGTCAATTTATTTGATTATGTGTGGCCACGATGACTCTTTCACAAACACCAAAGCCCAACAATGATTATGTAATTCCTATGGTAAAGCAAACGTTATTAAATCAATAAAGGTATTATATGGATGAACTAATACTCCATTTGGGTGTAATTTCACTATTTCTAAAACATAATGAATAAATGATATTAATATTTTTAATATTTTTTAAATATCAATTATGGGCTTTCTGGGCATCAGAATCTCATGTCATCTAAATGCCTAGCTCTAGAAAATTTCCTATAATTATTCAATATTAATAATAAGTAAAAACATGTAAATCATAATAATATTTAGATCTTAAAATAAAAAGTAGATAATACTCACTACAGTTGAATTGAATGAGATATTTTTTTATTCAATTTGAATTAAGATTCCAAATTATCAAATATTTTCAATATTTTTAATTTAAAAACAAATGAATTTTATATTATTGACTAATATATTTCCCTAAAAGTAATAGTCACCTTTATTAAATAATCGGAAAATTTCAGAAGTCGGAGAAAATACAATTTACAAAAGTCCATTAGAAATGATGAGTGCTCGTTAGGAGCATAATTGATCTAAAAAAATTCCATAGCATAATTCCCCTTTTTTTAAATACCATTAAAAAAATTCCATATGAAATTTATGTTTGATAATGAAATTCATGTAAATCATAGAATACGTGAATTTCATCCCGTTAGAAGTCAACATCAATTAATTAAGAATTATTCTATTTTTGATAGCCTATACAATAGTGGTTGAGTCACATTCATGCCACACAATAATCCCTTCTTGCCACATTTCTATTTCAAATTCATTAGTAATAGACATCATATTGGCTTCAATAGATTTCTTGATTCCTCATAGACTATTAGTGAATCCCATTGAATATCTATTATGATTAATGAAAACAACATCATATCTTAATGAACATGTATTCCCTATATAATATTCATTTGTAGTACACTTGAGCCTGCCTAAGAATAATAGATTCACATAAAATCAAATGTTCCACAAGTAGAATGGTAATTATTTATAATTCTCAGATTATTAATCATAATAATATCATAGATAGAGTTATCACACTGACCATTTTATAGTGAACTATAATTTTTTATTGCACGAATTATTTTAGAGAGGGATGAATTTAAATAAGAAGTAATATTTTCAAGAACACCATTATTTTATGAATACCATTGATCATGAATAACATCAATGAAAGCCACCCTAACAGGTATCAAAAGATGATTGTTTTCATTATGGTCTTATTTATATTTTTAATTTGGAACATTATATTTAAAATTTGGTAGATAAAAAATTATCAAGTTATTTTTTATCCTAATTTTGATCTTATTTATTTTAATAGATTGATGATAAATTGAAATTTGAAGAATAAGAAAATGAAAAAGAATAAGAAGCCTTAACCTCATTAGAAATATAAATATAATAAATGTGGAATTTATGAGTTGGGTCACATTATGAGTTCAATAGAGTTGACATAATTGAGTTATAACATTAACTAAAGGAATAGAAATTATAACATTTCTTACCTGATTTCATGTATTTCAACTAAGAATTATATATTTGGACAAAATGTATAATAATTACATTCTTGTCACATACATCTTTAAATACTGTTTTTTCTTTTTATACTCTTTGAAATATACAAATATGTATTCAATTTTGTTCAATTTCATGGTCATGATTACAATTTCAAACTCATTATCATATCAATAAACATCATTGATGTATTTGAAATACATATTTATTTAACCAATTTGGCTTCCATGGATTCATTATCTTCATTTTTAGATTTAATCTTCATAATTATTTAATATCTCCAATTGTAGTTGATGAGATATTTAATTGGATTGTTCTTGATGTCTTTAACTTATTTTATGACCATTACATTTGTGTCCAATTATATAGGTATAACAAAGATTATCCACTTTGAAAATTATTTTATAGACAGATAATCATACAATTATTTTACCTTGAAAATTTCAATAAAACATGTAAATATCTCGGAGAAATATTCATTTAGATTTTTACTAAAACTATATAATTTATATATATATATATAAACTACTGTATTATTAAAGTTTTCAGATCATCCATATATAATTTATAAAAATTTTAAAATATAATTAGAAGATTTTTAATTTTAAATTGATCAAATATAATTTCTCTTAAACCATAATGTGTGGAATAAATATAATCAACCATCAAATTAAAAAACCATAAATATCAATGGAATACTATTTTTCTTTCTTTTAACTTATAGGAGTTCAAAAATTATGAAATTTTTTTAGAGAGGATATCAAATTTATCTTAGATATCAAGGAATTTTATCTTACATATAATTATTGTTTTAATAATAAAAATATAATTAATGACCAATATATTTCGCATTGGGAGAACTGTATTTATTTTAAAAAGAACCCATTTTAGAATGATTGAAGTTTTTAAATAATTAATATTAAAAAAACAACTGAAAATGATATACAGTCACAATTTGGAAAACATATAATTTTTTTTAAAAACACAAATATATCTATTTAGATAAAATGTTTGTTGTAGGATGATAGAAAAGGGAGGATAAAATTTCCTTTTCAAAAAATATGAATAATTATAAACTGAAATGATAAAAAATAGAAATATATTAAAATTACAGTAAGTATAGTAGTAGGCAATCATATAGAAATTACAGAAATCAATTGAATAATATGATCAATGATTAATTTGAGATTATGAATTACATGATAAAATTATTATATAGTAAATTATTCATAAATTATTGTGATTATTTGATGTGATTTATGAAATATAATTTAAATGTAATTCGAGTAAGATGTGATTCAATACTAATCATATCATTATTATGTGTTATTTTATATTATATGGTTATACAATAGGGAATGTAAATAATGGTGAGGAAGTAATTAAATAAATTATTATTTTTAGTGTCTTAGTGTGAACCCCTATAAATATTTTATTCATTTTGAGAGGGTTTTATATAAATACCTTGATTTAATTAGATATTAGTATTCTAAATCCTATTATTCCTTTTTTTTAATATGACCAGAAACAAATATCCCTCACATATATTATTGTGAAAACCCTCTTGACCTTCATCAATAGTTTGGAAACAAATACATTACATTTTAATTAGTGGTTACCCACTATATAATTGGATTAGAAGAGGAGAGATTTTCTTGGAACAAATCCATTACCCCAAATAGGCTGAAGGAATTCTATTTTTATTCATTTTTTATGATCCCATTTAGGCTGTAATAGTGGAACCCTTACCTGGACCATTGGATTTGAGACATTACCTGATCCAATGGTATATATGAAATCATTCAAATTATAAATACCTGGAGCTTCTCCTCCCAGCATCTACATCATGATATCAGCTCTCCACAATCCCATGACTATTTGGTTAGGATTCTCATTCATGAATAGGCTGGTCTAGATGGCTATTTTCATACCCTCCCATTCTTCATATTCTATTACCTTTGCTCTAGAGAATGATCCTTTCTCTAAATCCTCATCTATTTCCAACTCCATTTATTATTTTTCTGTCCCATTTAAGAAAAATTTTATGTATCCCAAAGTCCTTGAGATGTCTTGAATGCCTTGAGGTGGCCTGAAGAACGTAATGTGTCTCAAAATACATACTAGCCCTAAAGGAAATAAGAAACCCAACATACTTGAATGACCCAAGGACTAACCTGGTTGCCCGAAAGTCAGAGTGGATGAATTGTTCTGGCAGTTACAATATTGATTAATACGTTCTATATTACCTACTACATTAATTCAATGCAACCTGAAAATATTTATCAACCTAGATTTGATCTATAGATTATTTAATTCACTTGTTGAGTCCTTAATAACCAGGCTGAGGGTCGTGTTCCTGGAAAAAATCCATTAAAGTCATTATCTTTTATCATACAATAGGAATAATATATTATATATCCTAGATATTAATAACAAATTAAGGGTTATTTGATGTTGATAAATTAAATAATTTCCATAAAATATTTCATAGATAATATCCCACTCATTTTAGATTTTCAATCCACATAAATGATTTTTTTTCATATATTGATTACTCTTATGAATCCTATTTATATGATCCGGAAACAATTAGAACATTTTTGAATATTTCGACTTCATTATGAATCATCAAATGTTGATTAATATTTACAATATCCCCCAAAATAATGATAGTTGATATGTTATTTTTAAAATTTTATATGGGCATCAATTAAATTTCATTATGGGGGAAAATTTATTTTTGAAACCCCAAAATCATATTTATTATTTTCAAATTCTCAAATATTCATCACGATGTGATTAAGAGTTACTTGTAATAAAAACTAACACTACCCCCTATCAAAAAAAATTTCAAATTTAAATATTGTTCCTAATGATTCATCACATCATGAATAATCTTTAACATTGTATGTGAGTTAATAACGATGTGAGAAAAGCATAATGAACATGAAAACTCATTTGAACTCTACCATTTATTTTGATGAAATATTAGGTTGATGTCTACACATAATTAATAAAATATTCAAAAATAAATTTATTAGATACATAATTGAGTGTTTTTTATCACAAAACATCATGATAGAGATAGGTGAAATAGTATTAATCTCACGGTCATAATGAATGAAATTTTTACCATGATGTATTGAATACAAAAAATAAATAAATTTTACAATTTAGATTATATTAGAAAAAATTATTGATAAAATTAAAAATAACAAAAACAATTGATGAAAATAAATTAATTCATTTTCCCAAATTATATGAAATAATTCCATAGTATTAAAAAAGTAATTGTTATTATTCCAATTGAAATTATTTTGGATTAAAATATTTAATTATAGAATAAAATTTATGACATATGAGATTCGTCAATTCCTTACACCAAACAATTTTACTACCCAAAAATTATCTAATTCAATGTTTAAAAAAAATTTCATAAGGCTTAAATATAATCATAACTAAAATCTCAAATCCCTTGAAAATATTATGCATGAAACATATTTCTGAAATTATATACACAAAAAAATTATTCATATTGTTAAATTTGATCTCATAATTATATTATCTACATGTCATACCTACCACCTCAAAAATATATTTCTGTATCTCTTGATGATTTAATTGTGGAGATTTTTTCATTCCCATGTACAATATGATCATCAAAGGATTTTGATATTATTTATCTATCCACACCAATAGATATTATAAAATAAAATCTAATGAAATTTTCAACATCATTTTGTGGATATGTGTTGGTGGGTAAAATCATTTTATAATTAAAGGCTAAAAATTTGAGGATAAAATCATAAGTACTAGTGAATGAATATTCTTGTGAAAACCCAAGATATTCTTCAATAAGTTCACCTATTAATATGTAGAAGCACATGAACATTTTTATGGGATTACACATGAGTTTTAAAATAAAATAAATGAACAATTTCAACTAAATTATCATTATTTATCACTTATTTAAGGGTTTTTATTTCATTTTTATTTTTTCCACTTTTTCTATTTTTAAAATTTTAGATAAATAATATTACATGAAAAAGGAAAAATGAATAATCAATCATTCTAATTTTTATATCTCTATCCAATTCCGATAATGGTCACACAAAAATCACAAAAACATAAAGAAGAAATAATTCCCGAAAACATATGAAAGTTTCTTCTCGAACTAAAAAAAGAAATTATCCATAAAAATTATTTTCATTAAAGAAAGTAAGGAGAAATTGATTTATACAATGGCTAGACTATATGAATAAATTCACGGATTATAATGTAATAAAATGTAAAATATAATTAATATAATTTAATTTTAAAATGTGTCTATCCAAATAAGTGACTCAATCATATAAAACAATTATGAACACCTATTTATTGAAAGAGTTATAGTCAAACATTTTGTATTGTAGGACAAGACTTTATATTCTCAAGAAATAGTGAATTGTGAGAATATTACAAAAAATGGGAAACCTATTGTGCTCACAACAATTTTAATTTTATAATGTAATAGGTCACATGAGATTTCATTTGAATAAAAAAACATAAATAAAAAATATTGTAAATTAATAATGAAAAATATATTCAACATTCATTTAAATATATAGATATTATAATTAACCATCCTACCAATTAAAACAATATGGATAGATTTTTCAATAGTATTTAGTGAAGATCAATAATCCTAAAAACATTGAATATTTTAAAAAAGAAAATATATTCATAATTATATTTTTCATCCATGAAAAACATTAAAGTACAGAAACATATATTCAAATAAAAATGTTGAAATCCATGACAACTAGTCTTTGACCACTATTAATTAATGATAATAAATATATAATTAATTTTTTATGAAAATAAAATGTAATGAAATATAAAACATCATTTTATTTTTTTAGTTTTTGCATTGAGTTCAACTCCGACCTACTACCACTATAAACTGAAAAGGACGAAATAATACAACATAATAATATTATTATAAGAAAATAAGGAAAAACAAAAGTAAATTTAAAGATGAAAAATTTATTGAACTTGGTTTAAATAACCCAAGTGGGTACTAGATTTTTACAGCCACTAGGTGGGATATTTTTATCTGTTCTAAAAAATCTAAAGGAGAGTGGGGTTTTTTTTCTCTTGATCTGTCATATTATTTTTCTCTCAAAATGAATTAATTCAAACCATTTTTAAAATACTATACTCATAGAGTAAATACTGTCAATCCCCTTATCAATTTATTATATCATTGAGGGTATTGGAACAATTAATAATGGTTCCTATTCATATTCATCAACTACTATCATAGAATCTTATAAAACAAGAATTACTAACACTTCCTCATATAAAGTTGTATAAAAAAATTCAATAGTAGATAATTAAATGAAAATATTATATTGAAAATTTAAAAAAATAAGAGAACTAGTAAAAAAATATTCCCATTAAGTATTTTATCATTGAAAATGACCTTTCTAGGAATGGTCTCTTGTAACAAAATCTTATATAGAACGTCATATTCATCTATATCCTATATGTAAATCCATGTACTGGATAAATATAAAAACTTTGAGTAGTGTGAGGTAATTATCAATTAATTTTCACTAATATTAGATATAAATAATTTTATGAAAATATTATTTCCTAATGATATCTTGAATAATAATTATTACACATTTCGTAGTGTATAATGTATTTGGGTTATTATAGTTAGAAAATGGTTTTCAATCTTCTCCATATTCTTTTCAGACTCTAAAAACTAAAGTTCTATGATATTTAAAATAAATGGATATGTATATTTTAATTTTTTCTTCATTGTCAAATATTGGATACAAAACACACCATTTTAGTATCTGTAACATCTACCCAATAATCATCTAAATCATCTTGACATCCCATATGGTCATCTGTTGCAATATCTTTTTAGTTAACCACCTTAATGATAATAGATAATGGGTAGGGAATTATATTTTTATAATTTCATCCTCGTATGTTTCTTAAATATAATAGTTAAAGGGATAAATTGGGATTATTCAATTTGTGGATCATATTTCAGATCATCTAATTATTTTAGGTACGTAGAATGAATTTTCAATTGATTCCTTATTTCTTCATGTATTTAGATGTTATCCAGAACATGATTCCTAAATATTTCCTCCAAAAATAGATCATAAATATTTTTATTCTCTATTAAAATATTAAATTACTCACCACCATCCTTTATTTTTACCAAATTGGTCAAAAAATATTTTATGATGTTAATATTTTTATTAGTTTTCAAAATATATGATTATTTTCGGTTTTTATGAAAAGATTAGTCTAAAGGGGTTTTCACCCATCAAAATATGATTCCAATTTTAGGTATGTATTTATATTCAATCCTTACTAAATAATGTATAATTTACGAAAAAAATTAGTATAGTGAACTCCCATGGTTGATCTCATAAAGGAGTCTAATTACAAAAACTGAATTCTTAGTTTCAATATTTAAAATAAAATATAATAAAATATAAAAAACTAATATTTTTTTGGCTTAAAAATTAATATTGTATAATTTTATAAATATATGAATGAAAAATAATAGAAAAATGATATGCCAAAAGTATTATACTAAAGATGAATCATTTTTTCTGAGGATTCCACAGTGAATAAATAGTTGTTCATTAAAAATATTAATTATCAACAATCTATATATTTTTTAAATCATATATATCACTAGTATACATATTATTACAAAATTTATAATCTTATATCCACACCATATGTTAATGATAATCCCCCTTACGTAGTCAGTATATTGCTAATCCATTGTATGAAAAACTATGATAATAAAGGATAAAAATAACGATTTATAAGAGGAAAGAGGATGATGATATAAAAATGGATATACAATATTCCTGAATCATTAGGAATATGTAAAAAAATTTAGAATAAAATAAATTGAACAATTTAATTGAATAAAAAAACAAATACTAAAACCACTCCACCTATTTAAACAATATTTAATGTTTGTTCTCCATTTTGATGTAGAAGATATACTCATATTAGGGAAATTAAAAATGATAGAGAAATGAAATATGGGGTGAAACTAATATATATTATAAATATTTAATACTAATAAAATATTAAAATTTCTCTATATCTAATGAAAATTACAAACTCTTTTGAAGTTAAGTGAATGTATATATCTATAAGCATGTGGGCCGACTCATTTTTCCCCTAATTCATCCACAAAAACAAAATGCATTATTCCCCCATTTAATGTAGGAATATTGGAACGTAATCTTCATGCAATATAATTTTCTATGAATTCTATATCCAAAAAAAATTATTATCTTCATAAGAATTAATATAAAGAAATTATTATAATAATATTTGATAAGATTTACTGGTCAGAAAAAATATTCAAATTATAATGTTTTAGTTTACCATGCATATATATAGTATTGAATATAGATGAATATATTCTATAAAAAGTTAAATAAAATCTAACCCAATATGAATTATTTTAAAAATCACCTAAAAATTTAATATATTATGTCAAAATATTTCTATATAATATAATAAATACAATTTTTTTGTTATTTTAACCCTTATCCTTCAACATTAACACTTGGTCAAACCATTTTGACCGTAACCAAAATAAGATAATTTATAGTTTTTACAATTAATTCCAAAAAATATTAACATTAAATTATTATATAATTATTTTAAGATAATTAAAAACATTTAATCCATTTTAAAAAATACAATCTATGTATGTGGCTGAATGTAATTTAAAATAAAACTAGATTATAGGATAAAAATGATTTCCTAATGAAATGTTTTCATATGTTTAAAAATATTTTATTATGAAAAATAATAGAAAAATATTTTAAAAGTACCTTAATTTTATTAAATATAATATTATTGAATTAATTTTACAATAAAATAAATAATTAACAATGTTGAACATTTTAAATTAAATTAATGTGAAAGAAAATTTTAACATATATTATTATTATTCACTATTCATCAAGAAATTAATCTTCTCAGGAAGTTTTCAAAAAAATAAATCCAAGAATATTTTACCGTATTGATTTACCAAAAAAAGATATTTTTTAAAATATTTTTTATAATTATTTTATAAATTAATTTGGAAATAAGATCCCAAAATTTAAAAAAACCAGTTTTTTATATTAAAAAATCGTTTTCCATGAAATCGTTTTTTTCAATAAACATATTATTTTTTTCTTTGTAATAAAATGATGAAAAACAATTTTAATAATTTTTTTTCACCATGTTTTTTCTAAAATTCTCATAGTCCTTTTAAAAAATGACAATTTAACATCTATGTTATAACATTATATTATAATTATGCTAAATTAGAATTTGGCATTCATATACTATAATCCGTGAAAAAGATTAACTTATTTTAAAAATATATATATAATGAAGCCTTATGGAATTACATTTATCACTAATATAAAAACTATTAGCCAGGAAATTTTAATAATTTCATCTCATGATTATAACTCTTTAGTTATTCATCAGATTTTAATCAAGTTCACATGTCACCTCTTATAAATGAGGACTCCTCCATAGTACATTTACCAATAGATTCATCTAATTTCCCAAAACATGTAATATAGTGTGGAAAATCAATATAGGGTCTTAATAGTAATATATATTAGGTTAATATTCAATTTATTCAAAGAAAATCACTTTTTTTCTGTGTGTTAAGAATTATTAAACAAGGAAATATGGAACATAATAATTACTTTTGAGAGAATTAGTGGAATTACCAAATCATAATCCATGTCATCAATTATTTCCAGAAATTTAAATGGTATATTATAAATTGATAATAGTTTCCCTTTCTTACCAAATACGATAAAACCCATCAAAGGAAATTTTTCCAAGAAAATATGATTTTCGGATTTAAATTCAAAATCATTACTCCAGTTATCAATATTAATCTTTTTTACTTCTTTGAGATACCTTGATATGGACTAGAATAGTTATTAAATTATTCATTTCAGCTATACATGATCTGAACATAAATTTTTCATTTCTCTAATGTCATCCAAACATGTTATAGTATGATATATCTTGACATATAATGCTTTATAAGATGAAATTTAAATATTTGAATGGAAGTTATTGTTCTTTTGAAGTCCTAAAAATGTAAATAATGATCCAACATATCATAAAGTAATGTGGTCATATCCTCAACTGTTATTCTAATGATTTAATATTCCCTTCAGACTGTAAATCAGTTTGAAGTGGAAGAGTGGTTCTAAAAAGAGGACTAGTATCAGGAGACTACTAAATAATGTTCGATGATTTTTTTAAATCATAGAACAAGATATGATACAGGTGAATGTGTTTTACCATGATTTATTATAACATCATTTATATATATTCACTAAAGGCACTGTATTTTTAAATCATTAATTATATAAAGGAAATCCATTGGTTTTTAATGTAGGTAAACAATAACCAAAAGTTCATCATTCATTATATGAGTCTTTTGTAATAATGTGACAAAGTCTATAATAACATTACCCTATTTCCATATATGAATACATAGAGGGTACATGTCCCCTCTAGGAAATTTTTTATCAACCACCACCTATTTTATAACAAATCATTTAGAACCCTAATTAGAAATATTGGACTTCTAATTATCCCAAAATTTGGTTCTTTCAAATCCCAATACATTTTGGTCATATCAGGGTGTATAAAAAAATTATAGGTATGAGAACCATCCAAAAATAACTTTTTTGTCTATCATATAGATAGAACATATCGTACATTTTAAAATTTCAGTACACCATCTTTATATACAACGACTTCCAAATTCTCATGATTCATTAAATTAATATTATTTTGAAAATTTCCATTATCTTGTTGAGAAGTTTTTTATATTTTAATAAAAATATAAAATGGTACAAAAGTAAAAAAATTGTGATGTATAACGTTAATGAATAAATACTTTTTTTATATTTACAACATCCATGAAAATATTATCCCGGTTAGTCCTCATTTTGGTCATAAATGAATGATCATTCCTACTTAATATGTCTTCTGCATTATTTACATCCCATTAGTGGTTGTGTATTGAGAAATAAAAGTCATTGAGTTTCTCTGGCCATCATCATTTCTTTATAATGATATATCTCAATGTATATTTTTATTGAATGCTCTTTTTAAAATATATATATCTCAAATTTTTCAATAGAGATGTATTGTGTCAATATTATCAATGTAATGATTATGGTTTCCAACTAGAGATTGTGGGTTGGAGAGTTTTTTCATGATTATTTTTCTCCCATGATGAATAGATAATAAATTTATTTTTCTACATAAGTGAACAACCAATTCCATTCTTCTATTCATCCTTATAAATTACAAATCCATAATTTCTTGAAGGTAGATTCAAAATCAGTGTATTCACAAATCTCTTTTTATGTTCTCAAAAATATTCTTCAAATTACATTGTTTATCTAGAACTAACTACATTATGTTTAATACGGTATAATGGGTTTTGAAAATTGAGAAATTATTAGAAAAAATAACTGAAACTAACCTACCAAAAAAATAAAAAAGCTTTTCTCATTAATATCAATTTGTTTATTCCATTTATAGAGTACCTTTTTCTTCATAGTATCAACTTATATTATATACATGGAGAAAATATATTCAAGCAAAAAAACTTAAGACAAAAATAAAACATTCTAAAATTACAATATAAATATTTTCTTCAGAGGGTCTCAATAATTATCTACATGTAATTAATGTAGTCTACATATCACTTATACTCCACCAATATATCATCAATAAATATTAAAAAAATCACTTAGATATACCATGAATATAATATTAATTATATATATATATATAACATAGGGGGCATTATTCATCCAAAATGGAATTATCCTTCAGAATTCCTTCCTTCATAAAATGAAACTGATGAAACCAAGAGTAGTTTAAAATATTTAAATAATTTTAACATCCTTTAAGATGATCAAATAATTTATCAATGCAAGGTAATGGATAAATTTTATTTATATTCATATGTATAATATCCCAAAAATCAATGTGAAGACCCATAGATCTATAATTAGTCATAAAAAGGATCTAGGTTCCCCTAGGAAAAATCATAGGGAATATAAATCCTATATCACACAAGTCCACTAGTTGTTTAATGAAATCCTTTAATTCTATAGTTTCAATTTTTTACGAGTATTTGATATTAGACTTTTTTTAGGGATTAAATCAATGGAAAACTCATATTCACACTATTATGATGTCTATGAAAATAATGATGAAGTATGTAAATATAGACTTATATAAAAGGTACATCCTAAATAGGATAATTACCATTTCCATACATATATTGTTCTTAATATTATTCCTTATTAATCTCTATCATAATATCTAATTGGTTTGGATTTATATATGAATCATATGCTATATTACCCCCAATGATAACAAATTGAACATCTTCATCACGATTCACAATTTCTTTATCTTCACAAAAAAATTATTACAGAAAATTTGTAAAGGAACAATATACCAAGGATTATACCAAATTGATAATAGGTATAATAATGATTTTTGAAAATAGGGCTAGTTTATCTATTATAATGGGAATATACTGACACAACCTTGTTACGATGAGACATCCACAAAGACCATTTATTGATAACTATATTCTAATGGTGATCAATAAATATTTAAATTTCATGGAAGACATGGAATATTTATATGATTAATATGATCCAAAATAATATAAACTGTGGGAATATGTTTTAGGATATGAATAATATACCTAACTCCACATCATTAAGAAACTCAACCTAAAATATTTTGATCATATTGTCTTGGCATTCTTCTGGTGACATTTTCTTCAAAAAATTCCCTTGATGTATTTGGTAATCATTTTCAATGTGACTGATCTCCTTATTGTTGAATAATTATATATTTTTTTCTTTTTCAATACCCATTCAACAACAATCATAATGGAATTTATATTCACACTTGTAGAAATACCCCACCTCTATAATTCTTCATCAGTGGTGATTCATTTCCCATTTATTAAAAAATGATAATTTAACCCTTTGCTACTTCCCATTTTTTTATTTCCTTATACGTAGTGTTCAACAACCCTATCTTATCATTCATAGAATCAAATATATCTGGCGTGGAAAATTAATTCTCCATATTTATAGAAAATGATATTTTTTCATCATATGATAATAATCTTTTGGGTACTAGTTCCCATCAAGATATTTTCATAACCCCATAAGAATAAATATATGTCATTCTATTTAGATTACATACATATTCCTTTGTATGACTTGACAATGATTTAATGTTCACCTCATACATAGAATCATTTTCCTGTTACCTTTGTCTTAGGCTCACAAATTTTATCTCCATGTCATCTAGTATTTATCGAGGAATATATTTATCTGTATAATGATCGTAATAAATACTTCCAATCTGTGTTACTTATTTTTTATTCATCATTATCTTTTTGAATAAATGACCACCACAAATATATATCCAATGAGAGATGATAAAATTCAATGAAAAGATTCACCCTTTTATTACATTCCATTGTGAGATATATATTTTCTATGAAACATATCCATTTATCATCTATAATTAGATTTTCAGTCTCATTGAATAATGGTGGTTATAGATGCATGAAGCTATCTAACATTGTTTCATTATGCGGTGGATCAGGAGGATACTCCTTATGTAAATTGTAATTCCTTATATCCTATGTTTCTTTCCTAAAATGGTTATTGTTCTTTTAGTTCTTGCCCTTTATCCAGCTGAAGATTCAGTTTCTTACCCATGTGATCATTCTCAACAAGAATTACACACATTGATACATTTTGTATTCATCATTTTAGTAACCATTTCTAAATAATAAAATGCACGATAATTATAAAGTTAAACTAAATTAAAAAAAAATTCATATATAATATCATTATTATAAACTTGATTTCTTTGGGAATGTTATCAAATAAAATTCTTCTCAAATCTATTATAATGGTTTGTAAATATAATTTTAATTAATAAAAACATATCCCCTAGAAGTGATAAACATGGTGGGTAGAAATTATTATTATCCTTAATCAATTGATGATTGGGTTAAATATAAATTCACCCTTTTTAGAGTTATTACACCCTGGTACATCTACGCAGATCCACATCCAATTATAGTATATTAAAATTAATTTTTTTATAATAAAAACATTTAATATCATCATTAAAAATCTATAGTATGTTTTTATAAACATAGACATATCCTCAAAATCATTTAATGGGATGCTTTCTCTAATACATGTTTTAAAAATTATCTATCTCCAGTGGTTTCATGTGAACATTCTCTAATAAAAACTATAACGAACCTGAACCAAGTAGCCCAGAGTCAGTGGTAACAACATTATAATAGAAATAGATTAAAGTAATCATATATCAATTGATATTATAGTTTATTGTACTCAGATAAATAGATACATACATTAATTTCATATTACAATTGTTTGAAAATAATAAACCATAATATTTTTATTATGTACATATAATTACCTTTACCATATCCATGCATATTACTAAAAACACACTACTTAGAATCCAATAATGGAAACATAAAAATTGTGTGAACAGAGATAATCAATATTTTATGTCTATAATAAAAGATACCAATAATAAATTAGTCATAATCGATATGTAAAGGTAAATATCCAAAAAAATTATATCTTCTAAAAAACAAGTAAACAATATGGATAGAATAAAATATGATCATATAATTTAGAATAAAATATTAGCTGATATTTAAATACATACATGGATATTATAAAAAATCAAATAAGCACATAGAAATAAATAAATAATCCCATAATGAGATTATGAATAATTTTAGTCAATATAAACATACATTCTTGTCCTCAATCTAATTCATCCTACCAAAATGGGTAAGTCCTCAACAGTATAGCCAAGCTAGATTTTGTCATGAGACCTACTAATACATATAGGGGTTATATGAGTCCCCACCGATCACTTAATATGTCTAATTTATTCCTATTATTAACGGGGTTAAATATAATTAAAATATTCCATTGTATTCATAAACGATCATAATGAATAATAATAATTATCCTAATAGACAAAAATTTTCATATACCATTATGATTAATCTGGACAATAGTATCATGATAAAACATACCCAGTTGAAAGTATATTTATGGATTTATATAAATGTATGTATTTTATCCTTATATTCCACCCTCATCATAATATTCAATTATGTGTCTTTATATAGGTTAATAACATTATAATATCAATGGAACATTTGTTGATGAAAATATACATCTTCAATTTAAATTCATTTATTTATATTCTTAAAAATTTCCCAAATATAATGGAAAACATTTAATGTTAAAATTACTATATAATATTTTAAATTAATATTCAAATAAAATAGATGGAATAATGGTGGATATTTCCATATAAGTTGTATAAGTTAAAAATTACATTAGCTACACAGTGTTGAAAAAAGGTTAAAAATAACCTTATTTTGAAAAGAACAGGGCAATTATTTTCAGAAATAAGGTTAAAATATGAAAAATTCTAAAATATTATTTATTTAATATTTTGCATAATTTTAAAAACATTCACAAAAAAATTTAAATCATAAATATTGAAGAAAAATAATTTCTTACTGATTAAAGAAATAAAGGCAACTTTTAATAATTACATTTTCATAATTATTATAACATTCAAGTAGAAGAAAATGTACTATTGGTTTAAAATATCATTAATTATAATATTAGAAAACAATATATCAATTTTAATGTATTATTTCTGAGTAATTCACCCAAGGGAAACTTAAAGATAAACAACAACGAATAATGTTGATATAGGGAAAAAATACCCTACCTCTTTGAAAAAATTTATATCATAAGCCCCATGAAATAAATAATAGAAAATTAAAAATTAAATATCATGAATATAAATATATTCATGATATAAAATGTCAAAGGGTCAGTATATAAACCACATAAATGAAATATGTAGTGAATATTTCATATATATCATGAATTTAAAACTAAGATGGGAACCATCACTTCATGTTCGAAATCCTATCTATGGGTTTCACCATCCTTTAAAAAAAATATTGTTACTATAAATATATTATAGAACCATATTCATATATTTATAACAATATGTGATTTTGGTATAATATTTTTTTACATTTATGTTAACATTTCCCTATTAGAATAACTTTTAAGGGTATTAACTGCTAATTTTTTCATACATATCTTTATAATGTTGTTTTAGTCCTTGTAAATTCATCTTGGTTACATAATTTCAGTAATTTTTACTATAATATAAATATCATATAAAATAACTATATATTTATTTTTAGTATTCCATTAAATTTATTGATATAATGATTAAAAACACTATTTTAGGAGATCACAGGTCGTATATACGCATGAATCGTTATTCTATTTTTTGAAAGATGGAATGAAATAATGGTAAATATTATTGAGAAATTCTAAAATTATTTTTATACCATATATATCATATATATTGATTAAATATGTCATTATTAGTATCCTACCATTATAAAATGTTGAACATATCACATTGAATTATGGAGGCGATAGTCTACACATATACCCAAGTGACATTATAATTTTTTAAATTATTACCATGTTAGAAGGTATATATGATTCAGTAAAATATATGAATTATAATTTCATAAATAACATTTACAGAAGTTAAATTCTTCATTTCATTCATCATTAAATGGCAGTGATCGAAAAGGAATTACACATGTTCATGACATGGTAGTCTTATGTACACATGATCGACTGTTTCAATTATCATTTGAAAAAATATGAGATTAATATTGGTTATAACATTAAAATAATATATCATATGTTTATATTGGATACATTAATAATATTACATCAATAAATAGAGAAATTAATCTAATATTATTATAACATTATGATTTCAAAAAAGATCATCATGGTCTAAACAAATTTTATTAAAACAAGTAAAAATTAATTTTAGAATATGTTCTAAAAATGTGATGGAAACATATTTGGAATGATATAATTTTTTTAGAAAAAATATTATATTATATTAAATTATTTTAATTTTAATTTATATATAATTGATATACAATAATTTATTTATAAATGTGTATTCCATATACCACACATAATTTAGTCAAACATATTAATACCCATGAATTTAATAGATCGGTTATAATGACATATAATTTTATTGCAAATTTAAACTCATGTTTGTGTGTACCAAAACTTACAAAAAAAATAATATTTTTAAAAAATTAATATATCATAAATTTTAATGCTGTTACCTATAAAGTATGTCTACATCCATGAGTTATATAGTCTGACTTCCAATATTATGACCAACATCCCCTAACAACATAGAATAACCTTTGGATTTGATATTCTATCCATAAAATGATTCATAGCTGATTCAAATAATTTTGATATTGATTTATATTAATTATAAAAAACCACCATAATCATGACTATGTTTCTCTAAAATATCTATCTCTAGATATCTTTGGTTTCATTAGAATTCAATTTTAGTAAAATAAAAATAAAATTATTTTAATATAGATAACCCTTTCATAGAACTCTAGAATATTTATTCAGTCAAATATGGATCTCTCATACCTGGTTGAAAAAAAATCATACATAATCTAATTATTATAAAAATCCCACATTTATGACACTCATTTATTCTATGCATTTTCTAAATTCCACCATATTAGATATCCCTTATGTATTGTCACCCATACATGATTGTTTTATAAATGCAACTACTAAAATGAGAGTGATTCATAAAATTTATAAATCTTAAATGATTTTCATGACCTCCAATATTAGTTAATTCATTGAAAACTGAGAAATCCAATGTATTCAATCTTGTGTTCTTAACACTAACATGGGTGGCTATTACATGATCAAAACATATAAAATTTTATTACATAAAAATTATAGTTTCAAACTATACATACAACTCAATGAACCTATGGAATAAATTAAATTTTATCTACAATGAACACCCAAAATACTTCAAACCATCTTATTTCATTTAAACATTTATTTGACAATTAAAACAACTGTCATAAAAATTTTCTTCTAATAATTTTTAAAAAATGTTGAAATGATTTAAAATTTATAATTTTATTAATTATCATTATATAATAGCACAGGAAGAAGTATATACTCATTATAAAAAAATTATAGGATTCAAAAAAAATAAATGAAATTGGAGACCTGTATTGAGTTATAGAGTGAATCGATGTTTTAATGTAACTGCACATTACTGTCCTAAATTGTTATTAAAATCTCTATAAAAAAGTGGGTTTTGGAATTCTCTAGTATCATGATTAAAAAAACATTACACGTATCTATATTTACTACAATTCTATTGTTGTTTTTGGTTCTTATGTTAGCCACCATATTAGAGATTTATTAATAGCTTCTACAAGCACTATAAAAATTTTATTTTTTGTGTTTATAAAATATGATGGGTAGAACATATTTATTTACAGACACTGAAATTTATTCACTATTTTGATTAAAAATTGAAGATGTTAGTCCTTCATTGAGATTAACTCTTTCTTAATGTGTTATTTATTAGCATCTAAGACTAGGATTTATTGTTTTTTATTTAAATACATGCTATTTTTAACCCCTATATCAATATATATAGTTGATTTAAAGTTTCACTCCTCTAATATTCTAAATTAACATTGTATATTTTAACTTATCATTGTATCATGACGTATATTATGGATCTAATTTATTAAAATGATGGTTGGTGAGTTCTAGTAGGTTGTATATGTAATCACATCAGGGAAAATTTAAGAATTTGAAATAAGTAATAATATACCTAATTTATTCATATAATGGATTCACCGAAGTAATTAAATGATCCTAAGAATTTATTTTATTATAAATATTGAGCTAAAATATCTTATAGTGCATATAATAAGATAATTATCTATGGGAAATTATTTTATGTATATTCTAGATGGTATGGTGATCATCATTAATAGTGTTAGTGTTTTTATATACAATTTTTTAGGTTTAGGTAATGTGAATTTGACTAAAAATGGAATATATTTATTATCACATTAATATATGGAAACTATTTTTTAGACCATAAGAATATTTATATTTAATAAATCATTGATTGTGGTTATTTTCATTAATAGAATGCTGATTATTTAAATTTCTATTTTCAAATATAAAATTTCAATCGACATTTATTCGTTGTTAGGAATGATAATTATTATGATGTCCATTTTAATTGGATTTAAATCATAGTGTAGAAAGGGTTGTTCATTGGACTATGAATGTGATGTTGAAAATGTGTATAGCTAAAGGATTATTATTGTACTACTTATTGTTTTATTAAAATAAAATTTTACAATTGATGGATTCTATCATTTAGATTTTTTATATTACATGTTGGGTTATAACCCCCCCCCCCACCACTTATATTATATGATTTTTTTTTATTGTTTGCAAAAATGTAGAAATTTTTATAAAATGTGGTTCGTCTGTCAATTTTGTCATCATAGTTATTTTTTTATCTGTACGGTGTTATATACTTTTTTGGATAGTAATAAAACAACAGTTTATTGTAATAGTGTTAAATTATACATTGTGGCCATAAATCCATAAAAATATATCCAAAACATCATTTTTTCATTATAAAAAAGATTTTGACAAGACATAAATAATATATCGATTTATATTCTATTAATATTTGATGTATTTAGGAATTCAATTGATGGAATTTGTTTTTTAAAATTTTCAATATTTATTTTGGGAAATATAAATTTAATATTTATGGATTATGGTGTTATTATTATTATTTTATTGATTTTGTGATTATAGTTTATTTTTTTATGTTACATAAATGTTAAATTTAGTATTAAATGTGATTTTATTTTGGAAAATTATAAGGGATTGGGGATATTAGTTTTTAATGTTATAAATTATGTAAGTTTTTATTAGGTGGTATAAATATATTAAATAACACACTCACTCACACACACAAACTAATAATTTGATTAAGAAACCACCTAACGCAAAGGGGTGATAACCTCTAAAATGACCGCACAGCCTAATGATATAACCAGTCCTGAAGGCCTTGATACATGGCTAAATTACCTTATAAATAAGAATTTTTTGACAAAAAAGTAATCCCCAAAAACGTGTTATTTTTATAATTTTAAAAGGAATCTACTATAATATATTTTTCTATTATAGAAAATATTGTAGTTCCATTTATAGTGATCTTATATCCCATCCAAAAAAAATTCAACCATGCTTATATTAACCTAGTATTCCTACCCATCGGTGAACCACAAAATACCACTGGGCTTCCACTACAATAATAATATTTAATAATAGAACAATAGTACTAATAGTAGAAGTTTTTGTTGTTGTATTAGTTGTTGTTGTTGTAATAATAATGATAATAATAATAATAAATACTACTAATAATTTTTATATGAAAATAGATTTCCATCGAGAATCTAGATTGAACCATATAGAACATTTTATAGTAAAAGGTATTGTACTCAAGAAAATATTGTTTATATATTAGGGAAATGTATATAGTTATCATGGATGTCATGGTAGATAAACAATCAATCTATAAAAACATCATGATTATATTAAGTAATCCCAGAGTAGAAATAAATGCAATTCATGAAATTGAAGAAAATAAATGGAATTTATAATTGGACTAATGTATTATTTAAGGATTCCACATTCATGGGATTGTTAAGATTTAACAAAAAAATTGAATTTAAAACCAAATTTAATTCATAATTTTGAAATACTAGAAATAATTTGAATTATACCTTAAAATGGATTATGTCTCCCATACTTTTGAATATACATGATATCTACTATATTTCATTACTAGTTAAAGATGTTTCATATACAATACATGTATTATCATATTATGGAATACATTTTTGGCCTAACATGTATTATGATAAAAATAATCTAATAATTCATAAAACTAAAGAAAAACTGTTGTTGAATTTGAATGGAATATTATTTAAAGTACATTGTATAATACACATTCATTAGTAGGATTCATGGGATCCTAAATAAGCTATTTGGAATGAAAATAAAAAACAATTTAATAGATGTTATATACCCAAATTTCGATGATACAATTATTTTATGGGAGATAATTTTATTCAAAGGACACAAATGTAGGAGGTAAACACCATATCATTAACTATAATACAATAAACCATCTCAAGATCCTTTATTCATGATTGCGTTTAATAGATTAATAGCTAAAATTAAAAAATTTATTTTTTTTAAAAAATTAATTCATCATAAAATTTTAATACTATGATAAAATTTTGGACGTTTTCTGTAAATATAGATTTATATTGAAGAGGGAAAATACCATTTTTGTCAAAATAATGACATTAATTGAATCTAAAATATGTAAAAATAATCTATAACTAAAAATACTATTATATAAATAATAAATATTTTCTAATCCATATTATACAATTTAAAATATGGCCTTTAATTTATAAACAGTTATTTTCTGTTTTAAAACGTAAGTCACATTTTTCACCAAAACATTTTAATCCATATCAAATTAACTATTTTAAAATAAAAATCTATAAATTTTATTAATTTTATATAATTAAATGTGTTTAAATTTTTATAATTAGGTATAATTTTGTTTAAAAATTAATATTTTTTATTATGTAAGAATGATAACTTTTTAAGGATAAAATATTTTACCTTTGTAAAAGATATAATTTTAAAGTGTAATATCTAATTTTAATTAGTTGAAAACATAATTAAATTATGTGTTAAATCTAATGGTAGAATATTTCTCAAACTAATCTTATACCAGATCCATTAATTCCAATTTTAGGTTCTATTTTTCCTGAAAATGATTTTCCTTTATTTACAATTATGAGTATATACCAAAAATTGATTTATTTTTTCTATTACAAAAGTCCCTATCATTAAACCCATTAATACGAATCCAAAAATTTATTTTTAAATGAAATATCTGACATTATTTCATCACCTAAAATCTTATCATTCAACCATTATATTTTTTTCATAATAATTTATCTCAGTCCTTCCAATTCTCTTGGATCCCCCATGGAAATCACAATGTGCTCAATGTGAGAATTCGTTTTTACCAAACATTATTAATTTCTATATTACCATTAAAATTATTATATTTTCATTCATATATGATAATTTAGTGGTTAGTTTTATACATAATGATATTATTTTTTGGTAATAATAAATACCCACTTTTTCCCTTCTCATTAAGATAAATGAAATTGTTATTCATGTATATATGTAGACTACTGCCTCAACAAAGAAATAAATTTCATATTCCATACATGCCTAAAATGGATGGTAAAAAAATGAAAATTTGTAATTAATTATGAAATATATAATTTTGTTATATTTATATAATTAACTATTTTACTAAATTATTCCTTCTATTGAAATGAAGTCATCATTGTAACACCTTTTGATTTTATGAGAAATATATTTTTTTGATGCATAATGTTACACGAAACACCAAAGGAATCTTTCACTACAAACAACATTGACATGGCTTGCATTTCACGCAAGATCAACCTTCCTCAATAGCTTGAGTTGTACGCAATACCAAGTTTTACTAAACAACGATATGTTATTAAAATATTATATAAACTAGCCATTATGAATAGTAATACCTACTTTTTAATATTTTATAAATTATATCATTCAAAAAGGACTTCATTTTTTGATTCGGAATATCAATATTAGATTAGGGTGCATTTTTTGTATTTTTCTGAAAACATTCAATTTTTTATGAATAGTGAAAAACACTAAGTTATAGTTTAAAACTGAATTTTTTTTAAAAATTATTTAATTTATTTAAATTTATTTTTGGTTAAAATAGATACATAATACCTATATATTTTCAATATAATTCATTGGAGTCATTTTATAATAATTTTAGATATATAAAAATCATATTGAACTTTTTACCGTCTTTTACCCACCTCCAATGAGAATTTTCAAATATACATAAAACATAATTTTAGTGCCTCTATGAGTGGAATTTCAAAAATCCAATAGAAATGGTTTAAATCACTAAGTAAAATTTTGTTCAATAAGATACAAATAATTTGTGGTGAATAGTAACTTTTTACTTTTATTTACCACGGTTTAAAGTAATTAGGGTAATTATGGGTAAAAATAATAATATTATTAACCTAAAACATGTCTTAATTAAATTGGATATATATAATTCGACCATAAATAACCTTAGGAATAAAATATGACCATTTAGATCCAAATGGATTAGATTATGACAATTATTATTATTTAATTCAAAGAAGAGTTAACCGAGTTAAAATCAAAGTTTAAAAAGTAGAAAATTTTAATATAGGGTTTTACATAAGATAAATTCGACTATTAATATTCATTATAAAGATAAAAATATATATTACAAAATTTTATTTTATTTATAATTTTTAGACATTAAATAATTTTACTTATGTATGACACAATGATGATGCAGTAATTATCTTATTAATGAAATATTAACATAATTGATGTTATAAATACCCAAATAAATGTAATTTGAGACTTTTAATGAATTAAAATAAATTAATAGGTTAATATAACATATTAGGGTTAGTTAGATGAATTTCTTTCGAAGTAATAATGCTATTATGAATTTAATAAAAACAAAATACCAAATATTGTCAAAATTGACATAAAAGAGTTTTTTTAAAAAAATTATATTACTAATTGTTATTCTATTACTAAAAATCTATGGTTCAGCAAAAAGACTTATATAATAATATATATGAAATTAATCAACCAATGTTGGTATTATTGGATGTTTATAGTATGTTTATTGATCATATATTTTAAGAATATAATAAGACACGGTAAAAGTTAAATTATTTAACATAAAGTTAAATCTAAATTATAAGAATAAAATGGTACCCTAAACTTGTCTAAAACCTATTGGTTGAAAGGATTTCGACCCATCCACACCCTATCCTCAAAATAATTCACTTTTGAGACATTATAAACCAAATATGACTTCATTATATAATAATATTTTATTTTTTTCTAAGGTCCCCCTCTTCTCCCTTATAAAAGAGCTCCTCCTCCCTCTCCACATTACAAAATTTTGAGCCTTCATTCTCGGACAAAAACTATCCATTTCCATTATCCACTTCTTTAGAACCATACTATAGGTTCTGGTCTTCTTAAAAGACCATCTTTAGTGTTATAATAGGATGTTTGGAAGAGGCATGTCGAAGAAGAGGTAATATCTTTTACCAATTGTTTCACATTTATTTATTCTTCTACATACTATTCTTTATTTGTTTCATTATAAAGTAATAAAATCAGTATAAATCGTATAATTATATGTTATTATAAAAATTAAACAACCCTATTTCACCTTATATCCATCCTACGGATAACAAAATCATCGCGTGTGCATACGTACGAAATACCGTCTCCACGCCGTGGTGTAATCTGTTTTTCCACCACCGCCATACTTGGATGGGTATAATGGTGTAAAGAATAACTATATATGGTTATTATGAAATGATACTAATTCTGAGAAATTTTATAATCAACTTCAACACAATTCCACAATCATGGGAATTATATCATCACTCCTGTGTACGTACAGCTTACCGTCTCAACGATGTAATGCAACTCGTTCTAAATGATCTTCATTGAATAATGGTTATATAAATTGATTGAATGAATAAATATTATATATATTACACTATAAACATTATGTAAATGTGGTGTCTATAACCTAAAATGAGGAAGAAGAATTTATTTGACAAAAATGCATAAGAACATAAATTAATCAACACCCGAATAACAAGTAGCAATGAAATATTATTAATAAGAAGATTAGAATATGACCAAATATGATATAATAACAATGAATATGATTCTGTAATAAGTAAATGACATTATTTAAATCATTATACAGGTGGTTCAAATACGTACGAAGCATATCAGACCTATGTTAAAAGAAAATCTCACAATCTCATTTTCATCCAAGATTGTTTATACTTAAAAATTTAATGGGGAATATTTATCATCAATGTCCATGTTTCCCCAATATGTAGTATTATTTATATCCTAATAAAATTTATTAAATACAACTTTACCTATTGGTTAATTTTAGTAAAATATTTGAAAGGAATCTTTTTTCGTATTCAGTACAAGATACTTTTTTACTTTTCCGGCCAAATTATGAGAAGAATGTTTTTTTAAATTATTTGGAATGAAAGAATTTTTGTGATTTCATAGAACATTATTTCCATGAATCTTACTTTACAAGTTTTCATGTTTAATTTTAATTAAAATCTTATAGTTTAAAATTGTATAACATGTTTTTGATGTAGAAAATATATTTTCTTCAAGAATGGATTTCAAGTGTTTTATCAAAATTATTTTCCATCTAAGATAATATAGGGTTATATATCTATACCTATTTATAGAATTATTTGATTATGTTATGATGGAATTATTTTTATGAAGTATTTTTATCTTATATTGATTATGTTATGATGGCATGATTTTTAAGAATCACATTTTTATTATATGGGTTATGCTATGATATATGACTTATGATTTTTTGGCACACATAAGAACGGATTCATTATGAGATGGGAGGGACCTATATCTCCCTCCAATTCATAGGTTATAGATTTATATCACATGAGATATACATGGATGGAATGTTAAGTTAATCCGGTTCAATGATACAGGGCTGGAATGAGGAGTGAACTCAGTTTAGAAATGGACTTTGTCCGCTATGATAGTCTTGGAAATGAGTATTGACTAATATGAAATGATTTTCTATGATTAAATGTGTATGACACAATGTTTCATGTTTTAAGATTAGATTTTTTGGATTATATTTCACTACTATGGTTTATCCCATGTTATGATATTATGATCTATTTTTTCAGGTTATGATTTTTAAAATGATATGTTCTTATGAATATTATATGATCTATATTTCCTTTTTTACCCTTACTGAGCATTTGAGATCACCTTTTTGTATGTTTTCTTTTCCCTGGGTCAGGAAGAAGTGTATTATGTAGGATATGCCATAAGGGACACTATATATGATGAAATTAATGGGAGAAAATATAGATGCTTTATGAACCAGTTGTTTATGTTTCCCAATTTTTAAACACAATATACCTATATTGTCCAATCAGTGTTTGTTATATGTTGTAATAAGTATGATTCAAATCTAATGTAATAACAATGCATGTAATGTATGGGTCGTTATAGTTGGTTTTAGTGGAAAGTTATAGTCAAACTTTGAAGACTTGGATGTCAAATCCCTAGTATGAACCTTATGGATATGTCTAAGCATAGAACACAATATTAGTGTTTTAGAAATAGCCATGAATAACCTATGATGAGACATAAATTGTGATATTTTATTCTTGATTATGTTGTTTTCCTATTATGAACAGTCTTTCTCACACTATGCTTATTGGTTTTAGTCAATGGATGGAACCCGAAGGAACAGTGTTAATGTTGAATGTGATGGGAAATGAAATGATTGTACCCTTGAGAAAACAAACGTTATGGGAGCTGGAATGAAAAACCTTGTATCCATGCTCACACAACTTTTTCAAGATATGAATCATGTAGGAATTCCAAATGAGAAAAAGGAGCAAAATTATGTTCAATCCTTCATGAGGCAGCACCCACCCTCATTCAGTGGGTCTATTGATCAATTAGTGTCTGAACAATGGATCAATACCATTGAAAATATATTTTCAGTTTGTCAATGTTCTGACATGATAATGTCATCTTACAAGTATATCGTTTCGAAGGTGAAGATGATCAATGGTGGAATCTTATCAAGATTACGAGGAAAAGAGACAAAACTGAGTCCATGGAATGGAACAATTTCAAGAACATATTTTTCAATAAGTACTTCCCTCATATTTTTAGAACAAAGAAGGAGAAAAAGATTCGTGAACTAAAGCAAAAGGATGATGAATCTGTTGGTACCTATGAAGAAAATATTAAAAGACTGGCACAGTATGCTTCCAGAATTAATATCTAACCTGAGAGTAAGATCGACCGATTATTTAGTGGCATAAAACCATGTCTTAAAAGGGTGTTATCAATAAGGGACTTCAATAGCTACGAGGAAATTGTTTGATGTGCTCTCAAGGTTGTGATGGATATTAGAGTAACCCATCAGTCATATGGGTTTTGATAAGAAGTGGAAAATGAAAATCAAAAGGAAATCTAATGAACACACTGAAAATAAGATGATCTTCCCCTTATGCACAAAGTGTGGAAAAAAACATGGAGTTAATTGTCTTAAAGGTAAAAATAAATGTTTCAAATGTGGAAAAGAAGGCCATCGGGCATTTGAATGCCTCAATTATGGGAAAAAGATGAATAGTGATGCAAACAAAGAAAAGGCTGCACAGAATGAACCTCCTTCATTTAAATTTTACAAGTTCAATTAAATGGGGCATTATTCCAATCAATTCCCTAATCCAAGGGTTGTTTATGATGATCGACGTCAACAAAATCTTAAGGCCAAAGACAAAGGAAAGTCACCGGAAATTTCTATAGGTGATGTGGAGGGAAATAAAAAAATGGGGAAAGGTACACTTACCATCCACTCTAGAGTAGAAAATGTTTTATTTTATTCTAGATCCACCCACTCTTTTATTTTTGAATAATTTTCTAAGGTTATCGCCGTACCACCTCAACAATTAGTTGTTGAGTTAGATGTGACAAATCCTAATGGCACAACGGTTGCATCAAAAGTTTATAACTCTTCTCCAATTGACGTTTGTGGGAAATTTCATCCTAAAAATCTTGTGATCCTTCCTATAGTGGAATTTGATGTGATTCTTGGAGTGGATTGTCTATCATTGTATGGAGATCATATCAATTTCCAAATAAGGGAAGTCAAATTTCATATTCCTGATCAATCTATGATCATCTATCAATTCAAGGGTGAATATAACATTCCAGTGGAAATGTTTTCCATCTTATGGGTGTTGATTCCATTAAATGAAAGTTATTTATCTCAAATGGTTGGAGATAAAATAACGATTAATAATATGTCCATTGTATGGGAGTTTGATGATGTATTTCCATAGGAATTTCTAGGTCTTCCACTAAACCGTTATGTTGAGTTTTCATTAAATCTCATACCTTGTGCTACACCCATTTCAAAGACACCATATAGAATGGACCCAATTGAGTTGCAGGAATTGAAGAAGAATCTCCAAGAGAATATTGATAAGGGATTCATACGCCCTAGTGCATCCCTTTGGGGAGAACTTGGTTTGTTTGTTAAGAAGAAAGATAAGTCAATGAGACTCTCCATTAATTATCGAGAACTTAACAAGATCACTATCAAGAACAAATATCCAATCCCAAACATTTATGACTTATTTGACCAACTACGCGGAGATCAATACCTTTCCAAGATTGATCTTTGTTCATGGAATCATCAATTAAGGGTCAAAATGTGGCATATACCAATGATGGCTTTTCGTACTAGGTATGGACACTATGAATTTATAGAGATTCCATTTGGTCTTATTAATTCCCCTGCTGTCTTCATGGATCTAATGAATAGAGTCTTTAGAGACTATCTAGATAGATTTTTGGTAGTCTTTATAGAAGATATTCATGTCTATTCAACGAGAAAGGAAGAACATGAAGACCACTTGAGAATTGTATTAAAGACCCCAAAAATGGAGAAGCTTTATTCCAAATTTACGAAGAGTGAATTTTTTCTTCAAAAAGACTCATATTTGGGTCACATATTCTCAAAAGAGGGGATATATGTGGATCCAGAAAAAACAGAGTTTATTGAAAGTTGGTCGAGAGAGACAACAATATCTGAGATCTTATGTTTTCATTATTTGGCTAGATATTATCGATGTTTTTTGAATGATTTTTCATGATTATCTAATCCACTCTCTAGGTTGACTCGAAAAGTAGTGAAGTTCATTTGGAAGGAGGAGTGTGAATAGAATATCAAGGAGTTAAAAAGAAGGTAATCTAGTGAACCTATGATCACACTTCCTTGTAGTGGAGAAAGGTTTGTGATCTAAAGTGATGCATCCACACAGGAATTGGGGTGTGTTCTAATGAAAAATGATATGGTGATAGCTTATGACTCACGACAATTGAAAATCCATCAGAAAAATTACCAAACACATGATTTGGAATTAGTTATGGTAATATTTGCATTAAAGATTTGGAGGCATTATCTATATGGGGAAAGGTGTGATATTTATACCAATCACAAATGTTTAAAGTATATTTTAACACAAAAGGAGCTGAATTTTCGCTAAAGAAAATGTTTTGAGATTATTAAGGATTACGACTGTTCAATTCAGTACCACCATAGGAAAGCAAACAAGGTGGCAGATTCACTAAGTCGACAAGACTATTCTAGCTTATTCTTGATGAGGATCACAAAAGATCCAATATTTATAGATTTACAAAGGATGGATCATGGAATTTTAATGGAAGGGGAAAAATCATATCTTTATCAAATGAATGTTCAACCATATATACAAGTGATGATTAAAGAGGCATAGAAAAAAGATATAGTGTTACAAAAGAAGGTGAGAAATGATCATGAATTCCACATTCATTGTGATGAAATAATAAGGTTCAGAAATCGGGATTATGTTCCTCCCATCCTAGAATTAAAGAAATAAATATTGGATGAAGCTCATCGTTCTTCATTATCTATTCACCCTGGAATCACGAAGATGTATAAGGACCTGAAGGAGTTTATCTAGTGTGAAGGCATGAAAAGAGATGGTGCTGAATATATCTCTCGGTGCTTGGTTTGTCAGCATGTTAAAGCTAAGAGACAGAAGTCTATGGGGACGTTACAACCATTACCCATACCTGAATGAAAATGGGAAAATATCACTATGGACAATGTCACTGGACATCCTAAAATAGCCAAAGGTAATATTTCTATCTAGGATATAGTTGATCATCTTATGAAGTCAGCAAGCATCATTGCTATTAGAGAATATTTCCCTCTTTATCATCTTTCCAGGATATTTGTGAAGGAAGTGGGAAGATTTCATGAATTACCACCTTCCATTATATCTTATCGGGATCTCAGGTTTACCTCTATGTTTGGGTGAAGTCTTCAGCGTTATCTAGATATAGAGTTGATTTTCATCACTACTTATCATCCTCAGACAGACGATCAGTTTGAGATGGAAATTCCAACTCTAGAAGACATGTTAAGATCTTTCTCTATGGTTTTTAAATGTGGTTTGGATAAACACATAACTTTTGTGAAATTTTGTTATAATAATATATTTCACTCAAGTATTCAGATGGCTCCTTATTAAGCTCTCTATGGAAGGAAATGTAAAACTCTAATTTGATGGGATGAAGTTGGGGAACGAAAGCTATTAAGAGCTGATCTTGTTGATGAGATGGCAGAAAAGGCAGGATAAATTCAACAAAACATAAGATCAGCTTAGAGTCGACAAAAAATTTATGCCGATAACAGAAGAAAATACCTAGATTCTTAAGTGGGTGACAAAGTGTCCTTACGAATATCTCCTTGGAAGAGAGTGATGATATTTCGAATGAAGGGAAAGCTTAGCCCTTGGTATATTGGTCCTCTTAAAATACTGGATCATGTTTGGAAGCTAGCTTACTGATTGGCACTTCCACCGAATCTCTCCCAAGTTCAGGATGTGTTCCATGTATCTCTCGTAAGAAAGTACATACCTGATCCTTCACATGTACTAAGATCAGAAGTTTTACCATTGGAGCAAGATCTTTCCTATGAAGAACAACCAATAGGGATTCTGGATTTTAGCAGAAATGTTCTACGAAACATGACCACTCGCTTGGTTAATGTTTTATAGAGGAACCAACAATTAGAATAAGCTACATGAGAACTTGAGGATATGATGAGGGAGAGGTATCCTCATCTCTCTATTACGAAGTGATGAATTTCAAGGGAGAAATTCTTTTTAAGGGGGGTAGAATGTAACACCCTGATATTTTATGAGAAATATTTTGTTTTGATGTATTATGTAATATGAAACACCAAAATAATCTGTCTCTATACACAACATTGTCTTAGCTTACATTTAACATAAGATCATCTTTCCTCGATATCTTTTGTTGTACGCAATACCGAGTTTTACTAAAAATGATATGTTATTAAAATATTATATAAACTAGCCGTTATGAACGGTAATAACAATTTTTCAAATTTTCTTAAATTTTATCTATCAAAATGGAATTCATTTTTGGATTCTTAATATATAAATTATCTTAGGATGATTTTTTGGTATTTTTGTTAAAACATTCAATTTTTGATGAATAGTGAAAAAACATGGTTATAGTTGAAAACAAATTTTTATTTAAATAATTATTTATTTTTATTTAAATTTAATTTAGGTACAAATAGATACATAATACCTATATATGTTAAATGTAATTAATTGGAGTCATTTTATAATAATTTTAGATATATAAAAATCTTATTGAAAATTTTATCGTCTTTTACCCACCTCTTAGGAGAATTTGTAAATTTATATAATACTTAATTTTAATTCTTCTGTGAGTGGAATTCCAAAAATCCAAGAAACAAAGTTGATATCAGTAAGTAAAATGTGGTTCAATAAGATAGAAATAATATTTGATGAATAGTAACTTTTTAATTTTATTTACCACGACTAAAATTAAATATTGTAATTAAGGGTAAAAATTATATTATTATTACCCTAACACATGTCCTAATTCTATTGGATAAGTATAATTCAATGAAAAACAACCTTAGGAAAAAAATATGACCATTTAGGTCCACTTGGATTAGATTAGGACATTTATTAATATTTAATTCAATGAAAAGTTAAAAGAGTTAAAATCAACGTTAAATAAGTAAAACATTTTTTAATATAGGGTTATACATAAGATAAATTGTACTATAAATATTCATTATAAATATAAAAAGAATTAATACATAATGATATTTTATTTATAATTTTTGAACATTAAATAATATAATTTATTTATGACACAATGATGATGTAGTAATTATCTTGTTAATGAAATATTAACATAATTGATGATATAAATACCCAAATAAATGTAATTTGAGACATTTAATGAATTTCACTAATTTTATAGGTTAATATAACATATTAGGGTTAGTTTTAAGATTGTTTTTTGAAGAAATAATTATGTTATGAATTTATCAAAAACAAAATACAAAACAGTGTCAAAATTGACGTAAAAGAGTTTTCAAAACATATATTATATTATTAACTTTTTTTATTTTTATAAAAATATACGGTTCTGCCAAAATAATTACATAATAATATATATGACATTAATGAACTTATTGTGGTTCTATTGGAAGTTTATAGTTATTTTATTAATTATATAGTGTAAGAATACAAGAAGACACTGTAAATGTTAAATTACTTAACTTAGAGTTAAATCTAAATTAAATGATTAAAATGGTAACCTATGATTGTCTAAAACCTATTGGTTGAGTGGATTTAGACCCATCCCCACCGTAGCCTCAAAATAAGTCACATTTTAGCCATTATAAACCGAATATGAATTTATTATAAAATAATATTTTATGTTTTTTTCTATGGTGCCCCTCTCCTCCCTTATGAAAGGGAACCTCGTCCCTCTCCACTTTACAACATTTTGACCCTTCATGCACGGCCAAACCCTATCCATTTCCATTATAAACTTTCCCATATACATACTATAGGTTCTGGTCTTCTTCAAATAACAACATTACTTCTCTAAGTGAAGGATTAGAAGGGGCGCACCGAAAAAGAGGTAATATCCTTTACCAATTATTTCACATTTATTTCTTCTTCTACTTCCTACTAATTATTGGTTTCATTATAAAGTAATAACATTAGTATCAATAATATATTGATATGTTATTATAAAAATGAAACAACCCTATTTCACTTTCTATCCATCCAACGGAAAACAAAATCACCACGCGTGCGTACGTACGGAATACCGTGTCCACGCTGTGGTGTAATTTTTTTTCCACCACCACCTTACATGGATGGGTATATTGGTGTAAAGAATAACTATGTTTGGTTATTATGAAATGATATTAATTCTGAGGTATTCTATCATCCACTTCAATACATTTCCAAAATCATGGGAATGATATCATCGCTCTTGTGTACGTACGACTTACCGTCTCCAGAATGTGATGTGACTCATTCTACATGATCTTCATTGAATAATGATTATATAAATGAATTTAAAGAATTTAATGAATAAATATGATATATATTACACTAATAACATTCTGTAAATGAGGTATATATAACTTAAAAAGATTAATAATTATTTATTCGACAAAACATGCATAATAACGTAAAGAAATGAACTTCCAAATAACAAGGAACAATGAAATATTACTAATAAGAAGATATTAATATGACCATATATGATATCATAAAAATGAATATGATTATTTAATAAGTCAATGACTTATTTAAATTATTATACAAGAGGTTTGGATATGTACGAAGCTTATCAGACCTAAGGTAAGTGAAAATCTCAAAATCTCATTTTTATATGAGATTTTTTATACTTAAGAATTTACAAGGGCATATTTATCATCCACATAAATGATTCCTCAATATGTAATATTATTTATATCCTCCTACAATTGTTTAAATCTAATTTTACCTATTGGTGAATTTTAGTAAAATATATGAAATGAATCTTTTGTCACATTCAGTACGAGATACTTTTTTACATTTCTGTCCAAAGTAAGAGAAGATTGTTTTTTTAACATATACGGCGTGAATGGATTATTATGATTTCATAGAACATGATTTCCATGAAGCTTTCTTTACATGTTTTCAAGTTTATATTTAATTATCTTCTTTTAGTTTAAAATTGTATGACATGTTTTTGAAGTAGAAAATATATTTTATTCAAGAATGGAGTTCAAGTGTTTTATCAAAATTAATTTCCATCTAAGATAATATAGAGTTCTCTTTATATACCTATTTTTACATTTATTTTATTATGTTATTATGGAATTATTTTTATGAATTCATTTTGTCTTATATGGATTATGTTATGATGGGATGATGTTTAAGAATCCCAATTTTATTACATGGGATATGCTATGATATATGATTTATGATTTTGTGGAATGCATAAGAATGGTGTCATTATGAGATTGGTGGGACCTATATCTCACTCAAATGAATTGGTTAAAGATTTATATCTCATGATATAGAAATGGTTGGAATGGAAAGTTAATCAGGTTCAGTGATACATCACTGGACTGTAATTACCAAAAGTTTCATTAACGGAAATCCCTCTTGATATAATTAAATGACTCTTTATGTTTATATAAAATGTCAAATTCTTTGGTTTTATGTTAATAATTTTGGCCGTTGTTAATATAGCCGTTTAACAGTGATCACATGATTAGTATAAATATAGGGCTTTAAAAAATCCAATTTTACTCATACAAAGGAAGAAATGGCCTCATCCAGTATAATTTTCCCATACAAAGCCCATTTGTCGGAGCTCGGAAAAGAGGTGGCATCTTTGGGCTTCACTCTTGAACAATACCTAGATGAGCTTCATCATTTCAAGCTAGAATGGGACTATCTACGGGAGAAGTGGATGTTGATAGAAATTACCACTTGAGCGATGTTATCTGAGCCACCCCCAGAGTCTGTCACCATCGCAAACCATACCCTTAGGTCTTATGCGGCTGTTTTAAGGGGTTATGTAACTAATCGATAGTACTATGTTCATTTAAATTATTTTTTTATATAATAATGAATATATTTTCTTATCATCATTGGAACATTATAAATAGTTTTTAAAGTACAAATGGTGTTCTTAGTTATTATTTAATTAAGAAATCTATTTTATTAAATTAAGGTATTTTTGAATTAAATAATATTTTAATAAAATATTATTAATATTATTAGATTAATTTTATTATATATAAATGGTCATATAATTTTATGAAGTCAATTATAATTTTTATTAAGGTTTGAAAGCCATTTTTGTCAAAACACGTGAATTTTCGATAAATGTCGGTTTTTATTTTAAAAGTGAAAATTAACATATTTTCAAAAAATTTAGATAAAATAAATGTTATTTTTTGAATCAGGACGTCGAAATTATCCAACGGTGAATTTTTCATAATTTTCTGAGACAATCAATTTTTTTATTAAAAATTAAATATCTTTTAAATATATAAGGTGTTTTATGACATCATAATGACCTAATAGTGATTTAGTAAAATACTAAAATCTTTATGTTCAGCCAATATATGTTTTACCATTAAAATATTGTGATTTTTGGTTTGTTTGTATTACATTTAAAAGCATTAATTGACCCCTCAAGACTTATTAAACACCTTGTCTTTTTAAATTAATTTCCATGGGAGTATGACTTACCTCCACATAAGAAACCCTATTATTTTAAGAAGTTCGGAATTTTTACTTATAAAATATTGTTTTCCTCTTCCATTTTCCAAAAACCATGGGAAAAAACCATGGGTTGGTTTTTTGGTTTGGATTAATTTAATTCAAGGGGACCCAAACCTAAATAATAAAGAATTCCCTCACATATCTTATATAAACCCACCCAAGCTCTCACTTAATCCTCACTCAAATCCTTTAGAGTTTGACCAACCTCTACCCTACTCTGTCTAGAATCCTCCCATTGTGCCCCAAGATCCCACGAAGCCTCTCACAAGCCTCTCTCTAGCCTTTGGAGGCACACTTCAAAGCAAGGGTTTTTTCATCCTTTCTCATTTTTTTCAATTTTCATTATGTTGTTTTTCACTTTGAATTTCAATGATGAATGTTGGGGTATGGTTTCGAAACTCCCTCATACTTCCATATTTATGTTTTAATGATGGGATACCCTTTTCTCTCTCATTAAATTTCTCCCATGTACACCCATTACTATGCCGAAATTCCGAAAATAACTTCTCTCTCCTCATTTACATTCAAGAAATACTATTGTACCATGAATCTAAATTCCATTACAATTGTTGGTACATGTATCTATATGACCTCCTTACTGTCCATTACATGTAAATATGATGAGGAACCCCTTTCTCTCTCATCAACTATTTTTCTGAATTCTTATGTCACGTCATTACGCTGCCGATATCACACCGATTTTCTAAGCCAATCCCATTGTGTAGTGAATACAATGCCCATTTCTCCATCAAGGGTATTCACCTTTATGCACATTTACTTATTGATTATAAAGTTTCATGTAAGAATTCCACATTCCTTTATCATGGAATAAATGATTATATTTTATGAATCCATGTTTTATGATCCATGTGGAACACTAATGCATGAAATGAAATGTTTAAGAAGTGTGTGCCCTTATAGTGCTCCAATGCATTGGGTAAAGTATAGTATCATGATACATCATGCGCAATGAGTGTTGACTCATGAAAATTCAAGTGCAACGAAGGTTTACTCATGATTTATGTGCAATGAGGATTTACTCATGCTCCATGTGCAATGATCCTTGGATCATGCTAATTCCATGTTAAGTGTTGTTTCCATATTTCCATGTTATGATTATCATGCTTTATAATGCCTTTATGTTCATGTTTTTATTATTATCTATTGATATTACTATTTACTAACATGTATTGTACTCCTCATGTTATTCCATGTGTACTCCCTTACTGGGCTTTATAGCTCACCCTTTTCTTATGCATGTCCTCAGGTTATCCCATGCAATGATAAGTAAGAGAGAATGTAGTAGTCCTGTAAAGGAAGTTTTCAATAAAGATGTTGTATATCATGTTTTATGATTTTATGTAATGATCCAATGCCCCAAATACAATAAACCTCTCGATATTCTTTTCTGTATCAAGTGGATATTTATGTAATCAATCTTGTTTATGTTTGTGATAAAAGAAGGGTTATTATAGTTGGTATCAGAGGATAGGTTTAGTTATTTTTTGAATTAGGATTAGAAAGCCACAGTAAAGCCTTAGATACAAGACTAAGTATAATAAAAACTTCCCTATGTTTTTGTGAGTATTGAGTAAGTGGGTTGTCAAGAAAATACATCTCTATCTGGATACAAGCAGGTAGAGGCGGCTCTAGAATAGATGTATCCAAAGGGTAAAACCCGAAATCACCGCTTTGATCTAGACTTGAACGGGAACTGGTGCATGACAACGGGCCTTGCTGCACTCTTGGTTATGTCACTCCTGGGGGATATGTTTTGATAAATTCACAAGCTTAGTATGAACCCTTATTAAAGGAATTAAAAAAATGACCATAAGAATATATGTTAGAAGTTAGATCATAAAAATCATAGATTGAAGCCTATAAACTCATGAGTTAAGGAAATAAAAGTTTATTTATAAGTCATCAACTTTTATCTTTGGATTACCCTTTATGTGTTTCCCATAACTTCCCTTTTATTCAAGCCAATGGACTGTAATTGGAGGACTCGAGCTAACAACCACTGTGAAGATCAGTGTGATAAATGTACTGTTGAGATGCACAATCCAATGGGAGCGGGAATCAAGAACATTGACATTATTCTCTCTCAGATAACTCAAGTTTTGAAAAGAAACACGGGTCAAGAGGAATGTTCAACCCCCCCTAAGAAAGAAAAAGTCACTATCGAGAGCGTAATGAGACAAAGGCCTCCTACTTTTAATGGATCATCTGATCCCACGATCGCGGAACAATGGATCAACTCCACTGAAATGAACATCACCATCCTCCAATGTTCTGAACAAGAGAAGGTTCTCCTGGAGGCTTATCGTATGGAGGGTGAAGCTGATCAATGGTGGACGTTGATCAAAAATACAAAACCCTATGAGGAGATCGAGGCATTGGAATGGAAGTATTTCCGAAGATGTTTATCGATAAATATTTTCCATGCACTCTCTGGCTTAAGATGGAAAGGTATTTCATTTCCCTCAAGAAAAAAGATGAAGAATCTGTTGGAGCGTAAGAGGATAACATCATGAGGCTTGAATGATAGGATTCCAGCTTTGTCGTTACCCTCTAATGCAAAGTTAACCTCTTCTTTGGTGGGCTAAAGCCTAGCCTGCAGAAAGAATTGGTGATCCATGACTTCGACATCTATGAGGAAATTGCCCGATGTTCCCTCAAGGTCGAAATGGAGACCGGATAATCACAGGGGTATCGTGGGGATAAGAAGGGTATGGTGGACTTAAATGATGGTGGTCCGATGGATAAATCCAACGGAGCTAATAAGATCCATCACCCCACTTTCCAAAAGTGCAGAAAGAAGCACCCTGGAAATTTCCATAAGGGGTCGAGGAAATGATTCAGGTTTGGAAGAGAAGGGAACCTAGCTATTAACTGTCAGTAAGAAAGACTCGTGGCTACGACAGAGGAGAGTAATACTCCGTTCAATCCTCAATGCATTGTTCAATGCGACAAATGAAAATTATTGGGTCATTTTTCAAATCAGTTCCCTAATCCAAGGGTTTTTGGAGGCAACCAACAACCAGCAAGGCAGAAAGGAAGAGCTTTTGCCATCACTTCTGCAGAAGTGAACCCCGACAATGAAGTGGTGATAGGTATGCAGGTTATTTATTCAAGAATAGTGAACATACTTTTTGATTCAGGTTCTACACATTCATTTATATCTTGAATGTTTAGTAGAACAATCTCATCACCACCACAAATCATGGAAGTGAAGATGTCGGTGAGTACGGAAAATGGGGAAATCATTGCATCCCATGAATATAGGTCCTCCCCTGTTATAATCTGTGGATTTAATTTCTCTAAGAACCTCATCATACTCCCTATGGTGTAATTTGATGCAATTTTTTGCGTGGATTGGCTTTCCTTATATAGATCCAACATAAATTTTCGGGAGAGGGAAATCACACTCTATATGGAGAATAGACCTCTGATTCATTACAACTGTAAGGAGGAAGATGAATCTCCTTTAGCTCCATCATCTCAAGCATGGATATTTCTACCCTATGAGCATACGTATTTGGCTCAGATGATTGAGTCCAAGGAAGCAACCATCCTTGAAGAAATTCCTATTGTGAGGGAATTCGCTCAAGTGTTTCCCGAGGAACTATACAGTCTTCCTCCTAGAAGGGATGTTGAGTTCTCAATTGAAATTATACCGGCGGATTTACCAATATCGAAGACTCCATATAAAATGGCTATTTTAGAGCTTAATGAGCTGAAGAAACAACTACAAGAGAATCTGGATAAAGGGTTTATATGCCCAAGTGCTTCATCATGGGGTGAACCAGTCCTCTTTGTCAAGAAGAAGGATGGGTCAATGCGGCTTTGCATCGATTATCATGAACTTAACAAAATCACGATAAAGAACAAGTATCCTCTCCCACGAATTGATGAATTGTTTGATCAGCTGCGTGAAGAACAATACTTAACCAAGGTGGACTTTTGGTCGGGATATTATCAAGTAACGGTGAAGAAGGAAGATATCCCCAAGACTTCGTTTCGCACATGATATCAGCACTACGAATTCATAGTAATGCCTTTCAAACCCACCAATGCTCCAGCAATCTTCATGGACATGATTAATAGATTCGTTAGAGATTACCTAGAAAAATTTGTGTTAGTCTTTATAGATGATATTCTAATATACTCCAAAACCAAGGAGGATCCTGAGGAGAATTTAAGAACTGAACTAGAGACAGTGCGCAAGGAGAAGCTCTATGAAAATTATAGCAAGTGTGAGTTTTGGTGGAATGGCGTCACATTCATGGGATATATCATCACAAGAAATGGGATATCTGTGGATCCCTCCAAAATAGATGCAATTAAGGGATGGTCAAGGCCAATATTAGTAAAATATATCTATAGATTCTTGGGGTTAGCTGGAAATTATCAATGATTTGTGAGAAATTTCTCACGATTGTCCAACCCTCTTACCAAGCTAACTCGAAAGGGGGTAATGTTTGCATGGAGTGATGAATGCGAATAAAGCTTAAAGGAGTTGAAAAGGAGGCTTATCACTGCGCCCATTATCACATTACCCACAAGTGGGTAACTTTTTGTTGTATTAGGTGATGCTTCGAAGAAAGGATTAGGTTGTGTGCTGATGCAGAATGATAATGTGATATTCTATGCCTCAAAGAAGTTGAAAATCCATGAGAGAAACTATCCAACACATGATTTGGAGTTTGTGGGGGTGATATTTGCCTTGAAAATCTAGCTGCATTATCTCTATGGAGAGAAATGTGAGATATATACTGACCACAAGAGTCTTAAATATGTATTCACACAGAAAGAGCTTAATATGAACCAGAGAAGATGGATAGAGCTCATCATGGATTATGATTGTTCAATCCATTAACACCCTAGGAAAGTGAACAAGGTGGAAGATTCCCTATGTAGAAAGGATCCAGCGATTATATCAATGATGAGAATTGAGAAGGATCCAATCATCTTTGACTTGATGAATATGGACATGAGAATCATAACGAAGTGAACATCATCAATCCTTTCACAAATTATTCCTCAACCGACTATTTTGGAATGGTTAAAGGATGCTCAAACGAATGATGTGGGAAATAAAGAAAAAGAAGAAGCAATTAAAAAGGGTAAATCCTCAGAGTTTAATGTTAATGAAGAAGGAATTCTGCGATTTGGAAAAAGACTATGTGTTCCATCACGTCTGGAGGGGAAAAAGGAACTTTTGGATGATGCACATAGTTCAAATTTATCTATTCACCTAGGGAGAACAATGATATATCGAGATCTCTGAGAAAACATTTGGTGGGATAATATGAAAAAGGATATCACTGAATATACATCAATGTGCCTGGTGTGCCAGCAGGTGAAGGCAGCATGGAAGCAGTTTATGGGGATGATGTAACCATTGCCCATACTCGAATGGAAATGGGACAACATCACCCTCGAATTTGTCACCGGACATCAAAAGACATCCAAAGGCAACAATGCAATATGGGTTGTTGTGGATCATCTTACAAAGACTGCACACCTCATTTCTATTCGGGAGGATTTCACATTGGATCAACAGGAACCGATATATATCAGGGAAGTGGTATGGTTGCATGGAGTACCACTATATATTACATCTGACTGAGATCGAAGAATCCCCTCTATGTTTTGGAAGAGTCTTCGACATGATCTGAATACTGAACTGAACTTCAGTAAGGCCTATCAACCTCAAAATGACGGCCAATATGAGCGGACTATCCAAACAATTGAGGATATTTTGAGAGAATTCTCAATAGAAATTAAAGGAGGATGGGATCAACATCTTCCTCTGATTGAGTTCTCTTATAATAACAGGTTCTACTCGAGCATCCAAATGGCACCATATGAAGCCCTATATGGGAAAAGGTGCAGAACACAGTCATGTTGGGATGAGGTCGGTGAACGTAAGCTGCTTGGACCAGAAATGGTTGAGGAAATGGTGGAGAAGGTGAAGACAATTCATCAGCATATCAAGGTAGCCCAGAGTCGACAGAAGATATATGCAGATAATCATCGACGATACCTTGAGTTTAAAGTTGGAGACATGGTTTTTCTACACATATCTCCATGGAAGAAGGTCATGAGGTTTGGAAAGAAAGGGATGTTAAGGCCAAGGTGCATCGACCCCTTCGAGATTCTTGATCATGTCGGGGATGTGGCCTATCGACTAGAATTTCCACCTACAATGGCCAAAGTACATGATGTCTTTAATGTATCCCTCTTATGAAAGTATATACCAGACCCTTCACATGTACTCTCTTCTCAGGAGGTACAATTGGAATATGAATTTTCTTATGAGGATCAACCAGTCACGATCTTATATCATAGAGAAAAAGTTCTATGAAATAAGACAATGCCCCTCATCTAGGTGTTGTGGAGAAACCACAAGTTTGATGAAGTGACATGGTAATTCTGGGAAATGATGAAGCTGAGTTACCCACATCTGTTTTAGTTTTGGAAAATGAAAAATTTTGAGTGAGAAATGTCTTAATGGGGGAATATTGTAAGGACCCAAAGATTCGCTAATGGAAATCCCCCTTGATCTATTTAAATTTATCTTTATGATTATATAAAATTTCAACTTCTTTGATATAATTTTAATAACTTTTACCATTTCTAATATAGTTGTTGAACAGTGATCACAAGATTAGTATAAATATAAGGCTTTAAAAAATCCGAATTTACTCAGAAAAAGGAAGCAATAGCCTCATCCAGTATAATTCCCCCATACAAATCCCATTTCCCAGAGCTTGGAAAAGAGGTGGCATCCTTGGTCTTCGGTCTGGACCAAGCCCAAGCTGAGCTTCATCATGTCAAGCTTGAACGAGACCGTCTTTAAGAGAAGTGGATGTTGATAGAAATTACCACTCGAGCAATGTTATCTAAGCCACCCCAAGAGTCTGTCACCATCGCACACCTTACCCTTAGGTCTTATGCAGCTGTTTTAAGTGGTTATGTAACTAATCTATAGTACTATGTTCATGTAAATTATTTTTTATATAATAATGAATATAATTTCTTATCATTATTGATACATTGTAAATAGTGTTTAAAGTACAAATGGTGTTTTTAGTTATTATTTAATTAATATATCTATTTTATTAAATTAATGGATTTTTGAATTAAATATTATTTTAATAAAATATTATTATTATTATTAGATTATTTTTATTATATATAATTTATCATATAATTTTATAAATGCAATTATAATTTTTATTATGGTTTGAAAGACCTTTTTCTCAAAACCCGTGAATTTTCGATAAATGTTAGTTTTTATTTTAAAGGCTAAAATTAACATATTTAGAAAATTATTTTAGTAAAACAAATGTTAATTATGGAATCATGATGTCAAGAGTATCCAAGGGTGAATTTTTCATAATTTTCTGAGACAGTCAAATATTTGAGTAAAAGATAAATACCGTTTAAATATATAATGTGTTTTATGACATCATAATGACCCAATAGTGATGTAATATAATACTATAATCTTTATGTTCGGCCAATATATGTTTTACAATTAAATTAATATTATTTTTTGTTTGTTTGGATTACTTTTAAAAGAATTAATGGACCCCTAAAAATGTATTAAACACCTTGTCTTTTTAAATTAATTTCCATGGTAGTGTGACTCACCTCCACAAAAGAAACCCTATAATTTTAAAAATATAGGTCCTTTTCCTTATAAAATATTTTTTTCCTCTTCCCTTTTCCAAAAACCATGGGAAAAACCATGGGATGGTTTGTGGTTTGGATTAATCTAATGTAAGGGGACCCAAACCTAAATAATAAAGAATTTCCTCACCTTTCCTATATAAACTTACACAAGCTCCCACTTCCTCATCACTAAAATCCCTTGTGGTTCGTCCAAAATATTCCCTACTCTCTCTAGAATCCTCCAAAGGTGCCCCAAGCTCCCAAGAATCCTCTCACAATCCTCTCTCTATCCTTTGGATGCACACTTCCATGTAAGGGTTTTTTCTTCCTTTCTCATTTTGTTCAATTTTCATTAAGTTGTTTTGCCCTTTTAATTTCAATTATTAATGTTTGGGTATGGTTTATCACCTCCCTCATACATCCCTATTTATGTTTTAATGATGGGAGACCCTTTTCACTCTCATTAAATGCCTCCCATGTACACGTATTAGTACACCAAAAATCTGAAAAGAACTTCTCTCTCCTCATTTACATTCAAGCAATACTTTTGTATCATGAATATAAATTCCATTAAAATTGTTAGGACATGTATCTATATGACCTCCTTAATGTCCTCTACATATAAATATGATGAGTAACCCCTTTATCTCTCAACAACCATTTTTATGAATTTTTATGTCACAATGTTACACTGCTGAAATCACAACGATTTTCTAAGGCAATGTCATTGTGTACTGAATACCATGCACATTTATCCATCAAGGGTATTCACCTATATGAACCACTAATTATTGATTATAAAGATTCATTTATGAATTCAAAATTCCTTTATCTTGGTATAAATTATTATGTTCTATGAATCCATGTTTTATGATCCATGTGGCACACTTATGCATGAACTGAAATGTTTATGAAGGGTGTTCCCTTATAACACTCCAATGCATTGGGTAACCCATAGTATCATGATACATCATGTGAAATGATTGATGGATCAGGATAATTAAAGTGTAACGAGGTTTAACTCATGATTTATGTGCAATGAGGATTTACTAATTCTCCTTGTGGAATGAGCCTTGGCTCATGCTAATTCCATGTTAAGTGTTGTTGCCACATTTCCATATTATGACTATCATGCTTTGTCCTGCCTTTATGTTCATGTTTCTCTTATGATCTATTGATATGACTATTTCCTAAAATGTATTGTACTCCTCATGTTATTCCATGTTTACTCCCTTACTGGGCTTTATAGCTCACCATTTTCTTATACATGTCCTCAGGTTATCCAATGCAATGCTAAGTACGAGGGAATGTAGTTGTCATGTAAAGGATGTTTTCAATAAAGATGTTGTATTTAATGTTTTATGTTTTTATGTAATGATACTAAGCCCCAAAGACACTAATACTCTTGATGTTCTCTTTTGTATCAAGTGACGTTTTATGTAATAAATCTTGTTTTTGATTGTAATAAAAGAAGGGTTGTCATAGGAACAAGGAGTGAAGTTTGTTCAGAAATGGACATTGTCTGCTATAATAGTCTTGGAAATGCGTTTTGACTAATATTAAATGCTTTTATATGATTATGTGTGGATTCCACAATGTTTCTTATTTTATTTTATGCTTATTGGGATAACATTTCACTACTATGATTTATCCCATGTTATGATATTTTGATCTCTTTTGCAGGTTAATATTTTTAAAATATTATGTTCTTATAAATATGATATTATTGTTATTTCTTATGATTACCCTTACTGAGTATTTTATCTCACCCTTTGGTATGTTTTCTTTTACACAGGACATGAAGAAAGGTATTATGTACAATATTCCAAAAGGGACTCTAGATATGATGAAATAAACAAGAGACAATGTAGATGCTTCATGAACCAGTTGTTTTTTATTCCATGTTTCTAAAGACAATATACCTATACGGTCCTATCATGGTTTTATTATATGTTGTAATAAGTATTCTTCAATTCTGAATTAATAACAATGCATGTAATGTATGGGTCATTATAATCATCCCTATAAACATGCAATATACTACCTCCATTGAATGATGTATTCCTTTTTATCATTACCCCCTTTCACAGAAGGAATTAATATGGGTTTTAAAAGAAAATTATAATGTCTATGTTATTATTCGGGTTCGTTTAATGAAAATTTAATAACATATAAATTATATGAACATTAAATAATGATTACAAAAATAACCCTCTTAAAGAGGCCTAATTAGAGGAAAATATTTTGATTCATATTATGTAATATTTTTATATATATTTATTTCCTACTAATTCTATTCCATTATAATATATCAAAAAAATAAAAAACTGAATAAATCATTATTCTTATGGTAAATTGATATTACAACAATACCTCTTCAAAATGATTAATTAAATCTACTTATGTTCTGGGTTTTGTCGGTATATCAACCTACTTGAATAGTACTATAAATTTATATCATGAATGAATATAGGAACACAATTAATGGAATAATGATATATTGATGTATAAATAATATTTTTTTGGGTTTTCTTAGGATAAATCAATATTTAATCCATTAATTATGAAAACACCATTCGATCATCAAGAATCCTTGAAACATGCTTGTTATTGATTTCATCATCAAAGATATAGAATAAAACACACCTGAATGAAATTTAATAAATCATAATTTTCTATAAAGCATCCCTAAAAGATACATTACTGATATTTAAATTATGAATTATTTATGAAGAATGAATGTATACCTTGATATTGTGAAACATGTACAATCTATCAGCCTATAAGAAAACGATGATGGTAGAGCTTCCAATAACTTTTTATTGTCCTTAGTTTTTTTATGATGAGCTTATTTTGTAAATTTTCCTTTTCATCCTCCTCAAATTAGTAGTCTTTGGTGATAATTTTTCTACTTGAATTCTATAATATTTTATTTTTAATGTTCAATTAGAGATCAGTGAAGTTGTTTAATATAGCTGCAATGATGGTGGAAACGTCAATAGTTTTCAGGTGTGTAAAAATTTGTTGGATTATTTCTGGTTCTATGACTAGTGGATTTTCTATTCACATTAATTAGTTTTTATAATTGATTTAAATGGATTATGGTGGTTATTATATTCTATTTTTTATATGGTTATGTTTTTTATGGGAAAGGTAGTGGTTGTTCCAGCGATGATGATGGGTATGTTTCTAGTGGGTGGTACTCACTCATGAGTAGATGACGATGTGTGATTTTTTGAGTTAGGGTTTGTAATAGTAAAAATAATTTAGCTATAGGATTTTGGTATAATTTAGTTTCTTTTAATCATTGTTTGGAATTTTAATTTTTTATACTATACAATATATGGGTTGGAATGTGTTTCTTTTTTGAAATTTTTATTTTTTTTGTTGTTTTAATATTGTTTTTTTTTGAAATTGTGTGGTTCCCACTCAACCATAATGTGTTTTAAAGACAATGAAGAAACAAATATTTTCAAATAGAACACCTTTCACCATAAACCTCATTAAATTATAGATATTTACAAGTCAATATTTTCATTCCTCCCCCATTTATTTTTTATTCAAGGATTACTAAAACTATTATAATACCAAATAATTTACATTATGAAAAACCCATGTATGTATTAGTAAAATAAATATCTGTTATCTTCATATTAAATAAATACATGATTCCATACTAGGGAGTGAATGGGGATATAAAATTGATGATCTGAGTGGTAATCACTTTAAAATGGATTGGTTGATAATTAACTTGATAATAACTCAGATTCTTGATGAGTGAGGATAATAATATACACTTGGATAGATCCTCTTAGGGAATATGGTTAGGAACATTCACATCATATTTATGTATATTGATGAAGGTTATTTTCCACCCATTTCCTTGTTTTCATACAAATTTACTCCATTGAATCTAATTTCAATGTTTCATGGACATCCCAACACAGTGAAATTTTCATCTCCTCTATATTTCATTAATAAAGGAACTTCCTAATAATTTAATGATACCCCATAACGCCTATGTTGATTAATGGATTTATTCCCATGCATCAGAATTAATCTATTTAATAAGTACATATTTTTTCCCATTTTTAAAAATATGGATAACTATGTTTTTTTCAGCCAGTGCCTCCTTTTGTTTTGGGATGAAATGTCTTATTTACTCTAACATAGAATTCATTTTACAAATACATTTGACATGTTAGGGTTGGGATTTTATAACCCCTTAGTGTATTGATAAATATCATGGGGAAAAAAATCTTTTGTGTTGGTATATACCTCTAACGATGTAATTATATTTTTTTAGAAAATGGAATAGATATCATTCGTTAATTTCTGATATTATCCATTACACTGATAGGATATGAAAAGTAATTTTTATACATGAGTACACTTATTATAATGGATCTATCAACCCGTAATTTTAGTTGATTATGGATTCATGTGGTTTATAAATACATTTTATATCACATGTGATATTTTTATATTATGATAATATCCATTATTTTCTACTACTTTGGAACTAAGATAACCCTTATTTGTGGCCCTTTCCCCTGTAATACAAGAGGATAACTATATATAATTTTTAAGGATATAATGTCAGGGATAATAATATTCTAATTATGTGTTCATGTAATATAATATGTTATAAAATGTAATTTATATACGTGTCTATTCATATAACACTAATATGTTTTTGAATACCATAAAAACACTTATATTTTTCAAAAAATATATTAATAAAACTACATATTTTGTGTCTCAAGAGTCTAGGTTGTTACATTTCATCTCACGGTGACTTTAAAAACAATGATATTTATGGATTTATATAAAGGATATAAATTGTCCAACATTGTCCAATGTATCAATGACAGAGTATGATGTATAGAAAATATAATTACCATTGTGAGCCTTTTTTATGGGAATTATATTATTTTTTGCATTTTCTGAATTAGTTAATATATTTTATCATCTAAAAATTTATTTTAAAATGATGAAAATGATATTTGAAGTTGTTTCAAAGTGTTTGTTGTTGAATTGAGCGAGTTATTGGAGAGAAGATGTGAAATTTATATGAGAAGGATGAGAATACACTATAGGGACCTCAACTGCTATGTGATATTATAAGATTACAATTTTAATAAAATATTTTCAAGAAAAAATAATACTACATTTCATGGATGACAATACTGGTAATAAGGTTCTCACTTTACATTTCATATAAAAACATCCTTTTAGGTGAGATAATTATGATATTTTGAATATAATGTATTATTAAGATTATTATATTTTGATATTTCTATATTCAAAATTAAAATTATTCGAATATCAAAGGATTTTGCTTCATGTGTTATCAAGATAACACAACCATGAGATGTTCGATATCATTCAAAAATGGATAATCCTATAACATAAACAAGATAAGATAAAAAACCTCTCTATGTGCCCAACTATCACCACTACCCCAACCCACTAAAAAGTAATTAACACCGATGTGAAGCTAATAAAATAAATGATTCTCTTCTATTTAAATATATATTGAATAATTATATCTATATGCAACTAAAATAATTGTATTATTTAATGGAGAAACCTATAAGGATACCACCATTAATCTATAAAATTTTTATCACCAGGTTACTATTAGTTATTTCTTTATAAAAAACATCTATATATAAATTTCAAATGTACCATTTTTTAAAACAAATTTTTTTTCATTTTAATCAATTTATATCCACATAAACTAAAAATATAAAAATAACATGAAATATATTATAAATTTATAAATATCGGTATTCATGGAAATATGATAAAAATTACATGTGAGAAACCAAGCACGAAATAATAAAACCATAAATAATATCAATAACAAGGGGGCTCATGTTTTTTGGAATACATACTAGACATGTGGTGAATCACTAAGTAAATAATTCCATCAATCCTATTGATTCTGAGTCTTAAAATTGTCTATAAAAATCAGAAGAATATCCACTAGTGGTTCTACAGTCGCTATAGTTTTTATATGTCAACAACCTGAAACATCCAAGGATCATAATATTCTATTATTTCCAAAAAAATATAAAAAACATGCTAAATATTAAAAAAAATCACATCTATTTATCATTTCTCACATGAAAAAAAAATCATTTTATAGTCAAAAATATCCTTGAGTAATTTCATCAAATACATATAGTGTATTATCTATTTGTATGGAAAACCCACATAAAAAATTCTTTTCTTTCCACAAATGATTTATTTCCAGAATATATATTTTTTATATCAAATAAATCATTTTCAATGTCCAAACCAAATTAATTTACACAAAAATAATGCAATTCATTTCTTAACACCATTTTATAGAGACAAATACCTCACCAATAGATGAAATATAGTCACTAGAGAGAATAAAGAGTGTAAATTAGGAGATATCAAACTTATATGTTGATATCCATAAGAAACACCCTAATTTACTTAAAAACCCTATAGATCTATAATCTAGAAAACAATTTGTTTCCAATGATAGAAGTGGATGATAGACCAAGGGAATGTTTAGAAATTAGAGATTATATTTGATAAAATATGAAACATACCTTGAGTAAATCCATCCAAATAAACACGGGATCCTTAATTAATTAAGGAGATAATCCTATAGATAATTGAATAGGGGTTAGATTGATCTAAATAGATATTAAAAGGTTTTTATACTTAAAATTTATCAGGTAATCATAGTAAATATCAATTTTTATAAACCTAATATGGGGTTTACTATTAGGAAAAACTTTTAGGGAAACCGCATTCCAACCATGAGGTTGCCACTTCTCCTTGGAATCCCAAATCATACTATTTCATGGGGATGAAAATATAATAATAAAATCCAATATTAATCCATTTGGAAAACAAAATACAAAATCCCATTCACACTCAAGGTTATTATCGATACATGTAATGTTAGAAAATCTTTTCTAAAACCATGAAATTCTCTATTCAACCCAACAGACCTATTCTGCAGGGTTGTAACATTATAAATCTTACTTGTGCATATACACTATTGATGAAATGATTTATATTAATATCTGAATTTTCAATCCCGCATATTTCAGAATCCTCTAAGACCTCAATAGATATAGACCAAGCTCAAACTAATGCCTAATTTTTAACATGGGGCATCAAAATTATATACACTATAAAATAAATTTTCCCGTGGATATTCTCAAGGATTTTTGACTCATAAAAATATAATTTCAATTTTATTTTATCAGATACACCAACTCCCATGTATCATGACATTCTTGTAATTATGACCACAACACATAGACAATTGTATATATTTTATCACATAGTAAGTTATCTTAGTGACAAATAATATGAATTTTCTAATTAACTATAGAAGTGTTCAGATCAGTATAAATATCTTCCCATTAAATCACATGGAAATGGTTTATTTGATAACATAGTTTTTGGGAAAAATAAAACACGTTGTGAATAAATATTATGAGACACATAAAGTACATCAATTATCCTAAAGTTAATATATATATTTAAGGATCTTATATTGGATAATAAATCTTAGGGCCATCATATTGTACCTACCCAGCCTATTGTGTGCTAGGTAAGGTGAAAATAATTAAAAGACATAATCACCAATATAATACATAAACAGATTGAGATTTGGTACACAAAGGTTATTAGATTACTCTATGTAATATTTGAACATTTCTAGATCAACCATACCATTTTCAATCTTTTATGAAATTTTCCTGGCCAACTAATGATAGTTCTACAATTTCATACCAAAATAAAGTTGATCTTTATAGATACAAATAGAACAATTCAAAAGGATCTATTTAAATCTAATCAGGATATCTATAGTTATATGAAAATTTTACCAATTTAATTTTCTTTCCTAATAATATCTAAAATTTGGAATTCCGGACTCAATATTATACGCAAAAAATAAATGTATCTTTTAGTATTCCCATTCATCATACGCTGATATGATGTTCGTATTTTTAATAGTATATTGTTCAAGTCTTTAAATACATTTCCAAAAAATGGATATGAACTGAGGGTCCGCATAAGAATCCACAATAGTAGGTGCTCCAAAAATAATCACAATCTCTTGAACATACATGTGTATGATATCCTCTACCTTCATTATGTCCACAACATGATATAAATGATACAATTTTTATTATTTTTTTAACAATATCCCAAATTGCATAATTCTTGGTATGAGTAAAAGATAAAACAATAAATTTCTACATATAGATGTTATCCCACTTGGAAACCATAATGAGGATAAGAAGAAAGAAACAAAAAGAATCAGGTTATTCACATTAATATATGGAAAGTTAGACATCGTGAGCCAAAGTCAACAATTTACAATATAATCCCTAACAACCTATATAAATATATCATATCATTATACATCATGGTACTCCCATGTTGTACACACAAACCATAATAGTTTATGCTATACACCAAATACAGCCTCAAATATATTGTAATGACTAACATACTTTATACAGACAATGTACCAAAAAAAGAATCAGACAAATCACCCATGGTCTCCCAAAAATTATTTATTTTTCTAGAACACTTTAAATTCATTTTTTACAAGTTCATGAGGTGATTAATATAGTAAAATGATGATTCATCACACATAGAATATATAAAACCTATTTATGATATTATTTTTCACTCATTTTCATTTTGGAAAACAAAAAACTCATCAGAGTACACTACTATAAAAATTCTATCAATGGTTGATTCGATATCTTCTTAGTCAATGCATTAGCAACCTCATTTACTATTATAGTTGTCTACGAAATATCAAAATAGAATTTTTTAAGAAATTAAACCCAACATCTCTAACACAAGATCAAATCCCTCTAATAAAAAATATATGTCTTGATTTTATGATATTTATATACCTTAAATCATTCCCAAAGATATAGTGGTACCTTGTTTTGAGATCATTTTTCATTGCTTCCAAATCATGTTCATTCGTAGGATATTTCTTCTCATGAGGGAATAATTGGTTGAAACCATGGACCATCGCAAGTTTCCCCTAAATCAAAACACATCTCTATCACATAAACGAGGTATCATAGAATATATCAAATCATGAACCATTTTCTGGCAGAATATACAACATCTTTAAATTAAAACATAACATTTCTTCCTCATAATATATTTTAAATTTATCATTCCAAAGATACCTAACACCCACGAGGGTTAATTATATTATAGGACATTCAATCATAGATAAATCTTAATTACACATCCTATAACAACATACTAATCCCAAAAAATATCTAAATTTAAAATATATTTCTAGGTTTATCTAACAAAATTACTTCCCAATTATATTTTTTATGCACTACGATAACCCGTATAGATATAACATATCTCAAAAATGTCACTTCCTGAATCAAAATAACATATTTTGAAATCATTCCATACAAATAATGTTATTTATTTATTCTAATTATGGTATCTAAATGATCTATATTATTCCCCATTGATTTTGTGTAAGCTAAACTATAACCCATAAAATTAACAATTAAGTGTCCAAAAACCAATTAATGATCCTGCTCATCAAAGATATAAATACAATATATGTTTTAGTGAGACCAGATGGACTAAACACGATGTCACACCTGGTCTTTGCGCTGCCGCATGTTTCTAATTTTTATGTTTTACCATATAATTTTATCTGCTTCAAATGATTATTTCTATTATGTATATATATATGTATATATGTATATGAAATGCGGGGCAATCCCAACTGGGTTTTTGCACTTCTGCACTGGTAAATTAATGTTTTGTCCTTGACACGCGACCTCGCTGACGCCGCATGACCTCGACCGGCTCATTGGGACTTGACAACATGCGACGCACAGGCGAAACATAATTGTGAAGCCGTGCGACTTCGCCAGCGCCGCTGAGTGAACCGCCCTTTGTTCAATTAGCAAAATAGTAATAATAATAATAATAAAGAAATAAAAATTAAATGTGCGATAAAAATTTAAGAAATTATTTCAATAATAACAATATTATTATTAGTTGAGGATGTTGTTTTTAATATTAATATTATTATCGTTATTGTGATAAGTGATAACTCTTATTTTATTTTATTACCACCCTTTTATTATTATAAATGTATTTTGTTTTATATTTTTCTTTTCTTTTTTTATTTATTTATCTTTTTTTTATCCTTTTCCTTTTTTTCCCACTTCCTCTCTCCCTCCCCCTCTCTTGCGCCGCGACCTATCCCCCTGCTATCCCCTCCTCTTCGCGGCTCACACCTGCCCTCTAACCCTAGCCGCCGGCTCCCCCACGGCCCTCTCCCGCTCGCCCCGCCGCCGGCCTGCTCGCCGCCTCGGCCCTCTCTCGGCCAGCTCCCCGCCGCACGCCGCACGCCGCGCCCCTACCCTCATTCCCAGCCACGTCCAGCCTACTCCGGCGCGGCACACCCCTCCGATGAAGCCACCGGCTCCTCCCCCTTCCGCCTGCCCGACTCCACCCGGCCAGAACCTTCCCTCCGGCTCGGAGCCCGCTGGACGCCCAGCCTCCCCCGCTCGGAACTGCTGCCCTCCCGTTTCATTCGGCAAAGAGCCGAACCGCCGCCGCCCCTGCCCGATCCGACGAACACCCCCCCCCCCCCTTCACCAGATCCGCCCTCTGCCCAGCCGGCGCCCCCTGCCGCACCCACGATCTCCCCTCACCCGCGCCATCCGACGGAGCCTCGCCGGACCTCCACTGGCGCATCACCACCATCCGGCAAAAACCACAATGTTTGTGCTTTTGAGTTTTTCTTTTATTTATTTATATATTTATTTATTTATTTCATTCTTGTTTCATTTCGTTTTGGTTTTCCAGCGGGTTTGGGATCTGATTTTGGGGTTCAATTGTTTGTTTTGAGGTTGTGGTTTGATGTTTTTGGGTTCGAATTCATGTGGTTGAGTTCGCGCTAGGTTGCTTGGGGTGCAAACGTCGCGCGATTGAGGTTCCGCACCAGAATTTGAAGATATCACATCAATTTTTGGGTTTTGACGTTGAGGTAGGTGGTTCCGTGCTATACCATCATTAGATGATTTAAATTGCTCCTTAATTAAATTGCAATGTTTTCTAATGATAATTTGTGTGATGTGAAATTTATTTTAGGCATGCTTCGATTTTCAGATTTCATGAATTTGATTTGTTCTTAAGTAAATTCCAATGTATTTCATGTGCGTCGAGTTTTTGAAATCTTTATATGTATTTTGGTTAATTGGTTAAGGTGTGAAAATTGTGTTTTCAAGAACGCTTGAGGTGCAAGGGTGATTAAATTGAGTTTTCCTTTTAAAGAAGATAAACAATTCTGATGTGTTAATTTTTATTAAGAACCTTGAGTGTGTTTTAGGGGTGCGAATGATGTTTTAGAAGGGTTGGGACGTGCAATTGATTTTCAAATGGTTTTGGCATCTAAAAATTTGTCTGTTTTAAAGTGAGGTCTTGTGGTATGCATAGGTGATGTTTTACAAATTAAGAAATTGTTTAATTAAGTGTCGTTTAAGATGAAGAATATGGTTGGTAAGGTTTTCGAGGTTTCATGGTAGGTGCGAAATGTGTTTTCAAGTTCTTTGAGGGGTGTGTGTAATTAAGTGTAGATCTTCAATCAAAATGAGTCAATTTGGGTGTGTTTGTCGTGTTGCGTACTTTTGGAATTAAATTGAAAATTGTTTGAACAATGGGAAAATATGTTTTAGTTTGCATAAGCTACACTTTTGGTTTTAAAGTGATGTTAATATATGAAATCAGGTTCGTCGTTGTAGTGCAAACCTTTGCTTTCTAATTTTAAGTGTTTTATAAATTGTTAATTGCACTTATTAAATTATATGTTGAGCGAGGGAGTTGTGTTTGAAAGAATTTTGTGTGTGTTAAGTTTTTAAAGGTATTATTATTTGTGAAATTGGACACATCTTATTTGAAAACTCTTATTGTGCTATTTTGAAATGTTTTCAAATTGTTTAGATAGTTGTTAAGTCATGTAAGTGATCTGGACTATGTGATAAAATGGTTTTGGTGTGCGTGTGTTTTTTTTATGGTGTTTGGGTATGCAAACGGTGACGTGTATGTGCAATGTTTTGTTTGGTTTGGGATATGTCAAAGTGTTATACATTATTTGAACATGAAACTTGTTTGAGCACAAGGGAAAACCCTGGGTATCTAGGTGGGCGGACTAGAACTAGTGCGCTAGTGAACCAGATGGGTATCGTCCCTGTTTCACTTAGCTGGATTGACGATTGCAACACTAACTAAACATATGATATCTGAGGGTCGTGGCCTTCTAAGCCACGTGTTCTGAGGGTCGTGGCCTTCTAAGCCACGTTTTCTGAGGGTCGTGGCCTTCTAAGCCACGTTTCACCGAGACACGAGGTTTCTAGGGTCCCACTCGAGCTAGATGAACCTTAGGGGATTTACCCGTAGTGCTCTACCATCTTTGGCGTGGTGCCTTCCGTCGGCATATGGAAGACCACTTGAGTATGTGCGTGTGTGTGTGAGCATGTGTGTGTGTGTGTGTGAGTATGTGTGTGTGTGTGTGTGTGTGTGTGAGTATGTGTGTGTGTTCCCATATTGAACATTTATCTTCCCCCTTAAAAATCGTGTTTGTTAGATGAGTTCTTTTTAATGTTTTTCTTTTAGCGTTTGGCTTGTAAATGTTTTTTTTTAAAAAAAAAATTAAAATTAAAATTTTGAATAAGCACTTTGAATTGTCTTTTGATGTTGTGGCATGGAACCATTTCTCGGTGGCGTCCTACTGGGCTTTTAGCTCACACCCTACATACACCCTTGGGTGTATGTAGATTCTTGTTTCTTGTGTATTCCAGGTAGTGCGTCGTGCTCAGTGATGGTGGTTCAGGTTGCAGCTGGTCTTCTCATGCAGAATGGTGTTGATGTGGTCTCACTTCTGCCGGGAGGTTGGGTATGAGTTTTAGTTTCCGCTGTCGTCCTTTCTTTTTAGTTATTTCTTCCAGTTGTAGACTTTAAACTTGTTCATAGTTTAAAGGCACGTTTTGTTGTCTATTTCTAATTTCAGTTTATCTATCTGGTTAGTTGGTTTTTTCTGTCTTGTATTTCGGGTAAATCGTTCCCACGTGCTAGTTTTGATACCCAGGCACTTGTGCCAGCCCGTGGGGATCGGGAACGCCCTTCGGGCCTTGCCGCGGACCGGGTCGGGCGCCGGGTCGGATGGCGACCCGGCCTGGTTCGTGACAAAATGGTATCAGAGGGAAAGGTTTTCTCTCTTGGGTCTTTCTCTTTTGAGATAGAGTCGGACTGGACCAAAATTTAGGTTGTCGGAACTTGGCGTTCTAGCTACGAGCAATGTGCCTGGCCAGCACACCTCGTGGCAGGACTCGAGTTACCAAAGTGTGTTGAGGTTTGTCTGAGTTTTAGTTCTTGCGGATGGTCGTGTCTAAGGGGAAATGAAAAGGGAGTAAGGTCAGTGGTCCCAGTGAGCTCGCAGGGTCTGGCAAGCCATGTGGAGCCGGGGACACTGTCCTAAAATACTCTCTGTGGCCAGTGGCGTGATTGGTGTATGGCCGCCAACCATACTTTCCAATCAACCACTGTACCTAGTTTCTTCCTGCTTTGTTTATCGTCTCTTTGTTCTGGATTCGTGGAAATTTGGTTTTTAAGTAAAAATGTTTTGGTCTTGGAAAAATGTTTTCAAATGAAGCGCTTTGAAAATGAAATGATGTGTGAGGTTTGAAAAGTGTGGGTTGGATGTTTTGGTTTTGAAAAAAAAATGGAAAGGGTTGGTTTTGATCCTTGGCGCTCTCATGGGCAACCACATGCATGGGTGTATGCGAAAAGGGAAATGGTTAATGGCACGAGCGGATGAGTGCCTGGATGGACATGAGGTGGGTGCCGGTGCGGCACGGGCACATGCATGTGCGAGGCTCATGGGACGCCATTGATGTTTGTGCAACCCGCTAGGTTTTCTTATATTCAAAATCTTTTGTTAAAGGAAAAATTTGGTTTTTTTGTAAACGGTGTTTGTGTGGCGTGTCCTTGTGTTTTGGAAATGTCGGATGTGAGGCGTTTTGAGCCGAGGATCCTTTCTAAATGATTTGTGTCCCGAGTTTGAATTCTTATTTGTAAGTTGGTATACAAGCATGTGGTTAATGGCCTCTTTTAATAAGTGCTTCGAGAATTCCTTGTGGTTGTACCCACTGCATGTGTAGTGTTCACTTGTGGTATGTTTTGGCCAGTGGACCAGTTTGACTAGGTCCATGGTTTTCTTTATCAACTAGTGTATGTCCCCCCTTAAAGCGTTGACATGTGATTGAAGTGTGGCTATAGGCAACTCGTCGTTGGCCGACCCTCCAGTTGATCAGAGGAATCTCTTCTTGAATTTTAGAATTGAACCCACCTCTCCTTTTTACAACTAAATGGATCCTCTCACAACGGGATGACAGATGCGAGGGGTGTTGAAGGGAGTTTTGGTCTTTTTGAGTTGTCTGACTCATCGGGTATGAAGTTTGACGTCGTCATGTTTGAAGGTTTCCCCTAGAAATGGCGAAAGAAATTCCAGTGGGGAAGGGTGAAGACGATTGAGAGCTGTCAGTGCTTATCGATGTTTTGAATGGTTGGTAGTGTTTACATTAGCCGCAAGGGTCATGTTCGGTGACGTCTTGCAGCGTGAGACCTCTTTGATAATCAACAGTGGTTTGGAAGCAACCCTAAGTCGTCGGTGTAGCCTATCATTCTAAATGACCTCTGATCTTTGGTTTGTCTTGTTTAAGAAAGAGGTTTACGTTAGGCCACTAGTGTGGCAGACCCAGTCACATGGGGATGCTACGGTCAATTGCAGGAATCATGTGTTGTTTAAGACCTAGTTTGAAGTCCTTCTCCGTATAATGTTCCTCTCAATAGTAATGGTCATGTTCGGTGACGATTTGCGGTGTCGTGTTCTCATCCAGTGTGACAAAGGGTGATGCGCATACACCATTGCAGCTCTTATGTTGGTTAATGTTTTGTGTATGATCAGTTGGATGTCATGGTGTGTTGTGTCTGATGGTGTATCCTTAGGTGCAATAGGATTTCGTTTGACACCAAAAAGGAGAAGCTCCGTTCGGGAGTTTTCCATGCCTGACTACGAGGCAGAAGATGCTTCAAACATCAGGGCTCCAGCCATAGGCCTCGGAGTGAAGCTGGCGCGTGGTCAGGAACCCCGAGGGGGTATGAGACCCCGACTTTATTTCTGTCATTGGTGTTGAAAGTGAAATCAGCTTAAATTTGTCTTCCATGGTTGTTCTGCTCCGAACGAACCGTCTGGTTGCATAAGGTTTTCGTGACCATGTAGAGGCGTGTTCGTCTCGTTGCCTTAATATTTTGGGGGGTGCGTTCCACTGGATGCAATCGCTTTAGTGGTCCTTATGAGAGTCTGTTGGGTAGCTCAGTCTCAAACATGAATGGTGTTCATCCAGGAAATTTTGAAATGCTGGTTTGTGGTCGGCCGTGGTTTTGACGCCTGGCGGTTGGGCCCCTCCCTCCCCACCCCTTGTGGTGGGGTGGTGTTTGGTCACCGTTGAGAAGTTTTCAAAGTTCTATACCTTCCGTTAGTTCAAATGGTGGGGAGACCCACATTGGGTCTCGTACGAATGTATCTGGAATGAATCTGTGTTGGACTTTTCTTTAATGGTAGGGAGTCCGCTCGAACCTCCCCGTGTCAGTTTTCCATTCTCGTCTCGAGCATCAGTGAGTTCCAAATGGTGGGGAGCCCCTCGGGCCTCCCCATGTTGATCTGTTGCCTCTGTTCTTAAATATGACTGGGTGAAAAGTGATAGGAGAGTTCCTTGGACATGGTCTGACCTTGTCTGTTGATTCCAACCAAATGGTGTGGTTTTCATTTAATAATGTTTGAGTTGTTTCATCTTCTGAAGTTGGTTTTGTGGGTCAAAGATTCGTTTTCCTTGATCAATCAACTGGAGGTGTTTTAGCCATTTGGGGCGGGCGGCCCATATCAGAATGTCGTTTACGCATTTCTTAATGTGGTTATTTGAGTCACATTCTCTGAGCACAATGTTTTTTCTTCTTTTCACTTGTTGATTATGGGGATCCTCTTTAAACCTTAGTGGTGTATCCGTTTCTTCTCTTTGGGTCTCAGCCTTAGTCGCGGCTTTCCGGGGGCGGAAAGCTTTATGGTGGGGAGAATTGTCACACCTGGTCTTTGCGCTGCCACATGTTTCTAATTTTTATGTTTTACCATATAATTTTATCTGCTTCAAATGATTATTTCTATTATGTATATATATATATATATGTATATGAAATGCGGGGCAATCCTAACTGGGTTTTTGCACTTCTGCAATGGTAAATTAATGTTTTGTCCTTGACACGCGACCTCGCTGACGCCGCATGACCTCGACCGGCTCATCGGGACTTGACAACATGCGACGCACAGGCGAAACATAATTGTGAAGCCGTGCGACTTCGCCAGCGCCGCTGAGTGAACCGCCCTTTGTTCAATTAGCAAAATAGTAATAATAATAATAATAAAGAAATAAAAATTAAATGTGCGATAAAAATTTAAGAAATTATTTCAATAATAACAATAGTATTATTAGTTGAGGATGTTGTTTTTAATATTAATATTATTATCGTTATTGTGATAAGTGATAACTCTTATTTTATTTTATTACCACCCTTTTATTATTATAAATGTATTTTGTTTTATATTTTTCTTTTCTTTTTTTATTTATTTATCTTTTTTTTTAATCGTTTTCCTTTTTTCCCACTTCCTCTCTCCCTCCCCCTCTCTTGCGCCACGACCTATCCCCCTGCTATCCCCTCCTCTTCGCGGCTCACCCCTGCCCTCTAACCCTAGCCGCCGGCTCCCCCACGGCCCTCTCCCGCTCGCCCCGCCGCCGGCCTGCTCGCCGCCTCGGCCCTCTCTCGGCCAGCTCCCCGCCGCACGCCGCACGCCGCGCCCCTACCCTCATTCCCAGCCACGTCCAGCCTACTCCGGTGCGGCACACCCCTCCGATGAAGCCACCGGCTCCTCCCCCTTCCGCCTGCCCGACTCCACCCGACCAGAACCTTCCCTCCGGCTCGGAGCCCGCTGGACGCCCAGCCTCCCCCGCTCGGAACTGCTGCCCTCCCGTTTCATTCGGCGAAGAGCCGAACCGCCGCCGCCCCTGCCCGATCCGACGAACACCCCCCCCCCCTTCACCAGATCCGCCCTCTGCCCAGCCAGCGCCCCCTGCCGCACCCACGATCTCCCCTCACCCGCGCCGTCCGACGGAGCCTCGCCGGACCTCCACTGGCGCAGCACCACCATCCGGCAAAAACCACAATGTTTGTGCTTTTGAGTTTTTCTTTTATTTATTTATCTATTTATTTATTTATTTCATTCTTGTTTCATTTCGTTTTGGTTTTCCAGCGGGTTTGGGATCTGATTTTGGGGTTCAATTGTTTGTTTTGAGGTTGTGGTTTGATGTTTTTGGGTTCGAATTCATGTGGTTGAGTTTGCGCTAGGTTGCTTGGGGTGCAAACGTCGCGCGATTGAGGTTCCGCACCAGAATTTGAAGACATCACATCAATTTTTGGGTTTTGACGTCGAGGTAGGTGGTTCCGTGCTATACCATCATTAAGTGATTTAAATTGCTCCTTAATTAAATTGCAATGTTTTCTAATGATAATTTGTGTGATGTGAAATTTATTTTAGGCATGCTTCGATTTTCAGATTTCATGAATTTGATTTGTTCTTAAGTAAATTCCAATGTATTTCATGTGCGTCGAGTTTTTGAAATCTTTATATGTATTTTGGTTAATTGGTTAAGGTGTGAAAATTGTGTTTTCAAGAACGCTTGAGGTGCAAGGGTGATTAAATTGAGTTTTCCTTTTAAAGAAGATAAACAATTCTGATGTGTTAATTTTTATTAAGAACCTTGAGTGTGTTTTAGGGGTGCGAATGATGTTTTAGAAGGGTTGGGACGTGCAATTGATTTTCAAATGGTTTTGGCATCTAAAAATTTGTGTGTTTTAAAGTGAGGTCTTGTGGTATGCATATGTGATGTTTTACAAATTAAGAAATTGTTTAATTAAGTGTCGTTTAAGATGAAGAATATGGTTGGTAAGGTTTTCGAGGTTGCATGGTAGGTGCGAAATGTGTTTTCAAGTTCTTTGAGGGGTGTGTGTAATTAAGTGTATATCTTCAATCAAAATGAGTCAATTTGGGTGTGTTTGTCGTGTTGCGTACTTTTGGAATTAAATTGAAAATTTTTTGAACAATGGGAAAATATGTTTTATTTTGCATAAGCTACACTTTTGGTTTTAAAGTGATGTTAATATATGAAATCAGGTTCGTCGTTGTAGTGCAAACCTTTGCTTTCTAATTTTAAGTGTTTTATAAATTGTTAATTGCACTTATTAAATTATATGTGGAGCGCGGGAGTTGTGTTTGAAAGAATTTTGTGTGTGTTAAGTTTTTAAAGGTATTATTATTTGTGAAATTGGACACATCTCATTTGAAAACTCTTATTGTGCTATTTTGAAATGTTTTCAAATTGTTTAGATAGTTGTTAAGTCATGTAAGTGATCTGGACTATGTGATAAAATGGTTTTGGTGTGCGTGTGTTTTTTTTATGGTGTTTGGGTATGCAAACGGTGACGTGTATGTGCAATGCTTTGTTTGGTTTGGGATATGTCAAAGTGATATACATTATTTGAACATGAAACTTGTTTGAGCACAAGGGAAAACCCTGGGTATCTAGGTGGGCGGACTAGAACTAGTGCGCTAGTGAACCGGATGGGTATCGTCCCTGTTTCACTTAGCTGGATTGACGATTGCAACACTAACTAAACATATGATATCTGAGGGTCGTGGCCTTCTAAGCCACGTGTTCTGAGGGTCGTGGCCTTCTAAGCCACGTTTTCTGAGGGTCGTGGCCTTCTAAGCCACGTTTCACCGAGACACGAGGTTTCTAGGGTCCCACTCGAGCTAGATGAACCTTAGGGGATTTACCCGTAGTGCTCTACCATCTTTGGCGTGGTGCCTTCCGTCGGCATATGGAAGACCACATGAGTATGTGTGTGTGTGTGTGAGCATGTGTGTGTGTGTGTGTGAGTATGTGTGTGTGTGTGTGCGTGTGTGTGTGTGTGAGTATGTGTGTGTGTTCCCATTTTGAACATTTATCTTCCCCCTTAAAAATCGTGTTTGTTAGATGAGTTCTTTTTAATGTTTTTCTTTTAGCGTTTGGCTTGTAAATGTTTTTTTTTAAAAAAAAAATTAAAATTAAAATTTTGAATAAGCACTTTGAATTGTCTTTTGATGTTGTGGCATGGAACCATTTCTCGGTGGCGTCCTACTGTGATTTTAGCTCACACCCTACATACACCCTTGGGTGTATGTAGATTCTTGTTTCTTGTGTATTCCAGGTAGTGCGTCGTGCTCAGTGATGGTGGTTCAGGTTGCAGCTGGTCTTCTCATGCAGAATGGTGTTGATGTGGTCTCACTTCTGCCGGGAGGTTGGGTATGAGTTTTAGTTTCCGCTGTCGTCCTTTCTTTTTAGTTATTTCTTCAAGTTGTAGACTTTAAACTTGTTCATAGTTTAAAGGCACGTTTTGTTGTCTATTTCTAATTTCAGTTTATCTATCTGGTTAGTTGGTTTTTTCTGTCTTGTATTTTGGGTAAATCGTTCCCACGTGCTAGTTTTGATACCCAGGCACTTGTGCCAGCCCGTGGGGATCGGGAACGCCCTTCGGGCCTTGCCGCGGACCGGGTCGGGCGCCGGGTCGGATGGCGACCCGGCCTGGTTCGTGACACACGATATAAAATTTCCTAAAGAAACTCCAAAATGAGATCATAGGTATATCATATTCTCGTACATTCAACTGGAGCTACCCGATTCATATGTTATTTTAGAAATTCATTGGGTTCCTTTGATTTGGTCCAAGAGATCCTAAATCCTAATAATGGGGTATTTTTTAAATTATTACTTGAATAATATTTTGGAAATTAATACTATTCCTGATAATTCCATCATCCTTATCCAGAAGGAGGAATGGAAACAAATAAGATGAAATGGTTGGATGTATATGTCCCTTGGAATAACAGACTACAAGATAACCATAATGATCTATTAACATAGTTTTTTATGTATTATACGAGGTATATGAAATATATGTCTTCCCATGGAGATAGATAGTAGAGAAATAAACCTCTTAATGAGGTGTTAACCTAGATAAAACAAAAGAAAATACCTTATGGAATGTACTTAATAATAAATGGTGTGTATTTGTGAAACATAGAAAAAAATTATTAAAAATCTCCAATAACAATATTTATATCATTCTATCATAAGGAACTACATTAGCGTCCTGCTTAATCAAGAATTTCACTAACCCTAAAAAAATTAGGGATCCCATCAAGAGAGAAAAACAATATTCAATTATGGAAATTGTAAATATGGGTCTTGAGACTGATTATCATATACATTTTTATAATATGATAGGATATTATATGATTAATAACTAAGATTTACCACACAACATAAATGTCAAAAATCATTACCCAATCTCAGGACTTTTAAAAATCCATTATATCATCCATCCCAATGGAATAAAAAGATCTATCTATAATAGAGTAATATCTATGTGTAATAATAACATTTGAATCAACATAGTTGATATAGAATATTGAGTTTCACATGTATCAAATGTAATATAGAACCATAGAGTATTATTTGAACACTTTACATCTATCATTATATTACACCAATTCAAATTCCTCTCTTGTATACTCTATTTGATTAAAGGCATCTTACTCAGCCCATCCCTAAGATTTCTTCTCTTTTGAGAATATCCCAAATTATGATAATTAGATCTTCCAACTTTTTTTGAATTATATGTAACCTATGAATATTTTCTATGTGTATATATATCCCCACTTCCTTATGGAATCCTTTCAGAAAAAAATCTTACAGTTACTAAATTGTCCATAATGTTGACATGTACTTGGTGCTTCTATATAGTTCGACATTGAATGAATTTGACTACCCAACTAAAACAAGATTACCTATTTATTCCCATAAAATCCATTTGAATTGAATAAAATAATAACTAAGAACTCTTATGCTTCTCTTTATAGTGAGAATACACGCCTTTGTTTCAACTTATAGAAATTAAATCACCACTAATAAACATATTCCTTACTATGTTTTTCGAATCCATTACTATTTTATCAACCATGTCAGTAATGATACAATGGAAAAAGAGAATATATATCAATAGAATATTTTCCCTATAACCCTTCACATACCTACAAGACTTACGTTATTCATTAAAAATTAGATCATGAATTTTTTAAAAAAAATTGGGAAATTAAGTGGAATAAACCATAACTAAATATTACCCTTTATACATTCTTCAAAACACTTTTGTATTTTTGACATAAAAAAATATTAGGTAATTTTTTTTATTTAAATCCATCTTGAATGAATTCTAAGTAAAATATTAATTCTAACAACCCATGTTTTTAAAATGATATAGTATGTTCGATATCGTAAATGATATGCCATGTCGAGCATAAATGAACAAAAAAATTATTATTTAAAATTTAACATGGTAAAATAAACATTATAATGGAATTTTTGAATAGGATTGGTTAATTTTGAAAATATTGTTGACAAATGTATTTATAATAAATTATTATGTGGATAATAAATTATAAAAAAATAAATCATTCTTGAAAAGGAAATTTTTTTCTAACAAACTATATAAATTCATAAAAGTGAGTTTTATACAAAAAATAAAGAAATCACTTGATTTTGATTATTCTAATAAAATATATATGTATAATATATTCAATAAAATATTTAACATTCATCTTATACGTTTTGTAGATATGATATAATATTAAATCCAATTTTATGTATAAAAAATGTATTTTTTTTTAAAAAAGTCATTTTACTCCCATTTAATGGATTAAATGGTTTAAATATAGTTTTTAATACTTTTATAAAATATATTTTTTAGAAAAATTAACTCCTTAATTGAAATTAGAACACCAAAATATATTGTTTTATAATTTTTATAATTTTGTTGATCAGATTCATGGTTTGATGAATAGTCAAAATATAATGAATTTGAAATGAAAAATCATTTTTATTTTAAATAATTTATAATGGTAAATTGTATATTTTTTTGTTTTAATTATAATTATATAGATTTTATATCATTTAATACCAAATAGGTCTTTGTAAGCTACATTATATTGAATTTTTACATAAAAACATTTCAATATTTTGTAAATTATGACATTAATAAATTATTTCCCCATTATACCAATGGAATTAATTTTAAATTAGTTTTAGGGAATTAATTTTTTTCAATTTTGAAAAATGAATTCAATATTTAGAATTAATAGGTCTAAATTTATTAAAAATACCACTTGAATTTTTTAATAATATGAATATTAACTTCATTAATTTTTACATTACCAATATTAAGGGTATAGTGGGTAATTAAGGGTAAAAGTAATATTATAAATATTTTAAAATTACCTAATCACATGCCATAATTTTATTGGTTTAGTGTTATTTAAACAAAATAATCCTAGGTATATTTTAATGGCTTAACACCCCAATACCTTAAAATATTTATCTTTTTTAAATAAATTTAATTTTTTAGCTATTGTGATTATCTACAACACCATAATATGAATTTACTACACACAACACTAAGTTAGATTGTGTTACCCTAAAAACTAAGATTTACGACCTCTTAATCAATAAATAATTTGAAAACTAAATTTATATATTTTAAAAAATGTTATTTTTCAAAATAAACATCATTTTTTAATTCTGAATTCCAAAATTAGCTTTTGTAGAATTTATTTTATTTTTAAGAGAAAAACTATTTTTTGAATAATAGTTAAAAAATATTCATTATAAATAAATAAATCTGTTGTTGTAAATGATTATTAAAGTAAAATTATATTTAAATTTTTTTCTTAGAGTCTTAATAAAAAATTATAGATATATTAATCCAATTTAGTTTATAGGAATAATTTATATATTGAAATTGGATATAAAGACTTAATGAACTATTGAACATTTTTGTATGGGTACAGATTCATGTGGCTCAACCATCTATGTTTTCGTGAGGCCATCAAATATTAGTGAAGGCTCAAAGGATTTTTGGTAGAGTTAGGATGCTGTGAACTAGGAGTATAGAACATTCATGGTATAAAATTGTGTTTCACTCTATGTACAATAATTTAATGACCTAAAAAAGGGTTTTATGCCATGTAATAATTTTTTTCAAAATAAAATATAATCAAAATGAGATAGTTTTTAGAAGAAACTGTCCTAGAGTAATTACAATATGTGAATGGGGATTACATGTATTATAATCCACCGATGTTGTACTATTTTAATTGTTTTTTTCATTTTCTCAGGTTGTCAAACCCTACAACTGTTGTTTACCCCACTATAATCCTAGGAGACATAGATGTCCCCTACTTGGTGTTTTAAATATAAAATCAACATGAATCTATATTGGGATTTCATCTTTAATTCGTGATGACTAAGCTTGGTCCAAGCTAAGTTTTCCTTCATTATCCAATGGTTTCTCTCGCTTTGATCTTGTTTTCCTCCCATTCTTCTTGTAGTGCTATATAATTTCATCAACCATGTTTCTGATTGGGTATTCCTAGTTGTTGGATGGTGAGGTTGTCCGGTGGTGTCCTCAGGGGGATGTAGTTGTTAGTGGAGGGGTTATTGTAGATCTGTTTGGTAATTTCGCATGTGACATACATTGCTGAACTTTTGAGGTAGGGGACTCATTTATCCTCTATTTAATTACACGAATTCAGAGAGTTATAATTATTTTCCCCCTTTATATCATAATTTAATTTATATAATAATTATTTGAATTTTATTAAGGAATAGATATCGATCCCATAGAGACATTTTTGCTTTGTATCATGATAAATAATTGCCTCTTTATTTTCTAGATATTGTGGTATATATTTCTTTTATGGTTTACCATTTTGTTCTTCATGAGAATTGAAAAATAATTTAGTGTCACAATTAATTGATATTTAATTGTATTAGAGATAAAGAAGCAAATTTATTCAGTCAGGTGGTTGTTGTAATTTGATGACAATCAAGTTGATATAAATATGCATATTTAATTGAAATATCTAATGAACCTAAAATATAATGATTATTATTGATAAAATATGTAAAGTCATGTTAGATAAATTTATTAATTAAATTTTGATATCTTGATAAATAAATTTCATTAGTTTTATTATAGTTGGAACCAGCGGTTATTGAATTGGTTAATTTTAGATGGAATAAGAACAGGTTTTGTTATAAAATATAACACATTTATAGGGCATGGGTTTTCTTGCATTCATGTGAGGGTCAGGTGGCTTATGATTTGGGTCAGTGAGAGTTCATGGTGTGGATGGTTGAATTCATTGATTTAGGTCCATGATACATATTTTATGTTTTTTTGATCAATTTGTGATGGGACATGATTCTAAGATGGTTGAATCTTGATGGATATTGTGGTATTTGGGTAGGGGGGACTGAATGTGGCTTGAGCCTGTGATGGATGAGCTTGGTGGGATATTGTGTGGTGACAGGTAGGGAGGCCTTATTTTTGTTGTGGAACATGATCCCACTAGTGGTGATACACATCTTCATATGCATGTTGGTGTTAGGTAGGACAACAATGTTGATGTAATGGCATAAATATGGGGTTACCCATTCTTATATAAGATGGATACTGATTTGATTCCATTTTTTGGCGGGCATCCATGGTATTTTTCATCTGTTATTATTTCCCCACCACTTGAGGAAGAATGATGTGTTAGGTTACTCTCTTTTCATGGTTGTCAATGATTTATTTGTTATGCAGGTGATTTTCATATTAACTCTTCTTGGTTGGATGAGCTTTCTCACCTACAATTTGTGTTGAATACTTAAAGTGTAGTTCATCTACTCTCTATTATGATCCCCTTGAATTTAGATACATTATAATTTTTCTGAGAGTACCGGGTGATATGGAAATCAATTATGTTAATAAAAGAATAAATGATTATTCAATGGGGTTAGTGATTTCAGGGATCCAATTTTGAGGTTTAAATTTTGATATGCAGTGGACTTGATTTTCTTATTCCAAGAGGGAACTAATATTTTTTTGTAATGATAGTTAAATATAATGTTGAAATTATAATGTATAATTAATGATCAATAAATAACTAACCTAAAGATGGTCGAATTTAAAGGGAATACCATAATTTAATTTATATCATTAATGGGTTGTTTGGTTATTAGATATAGGTCTTCAAAGTGGCATCAGATAGTCCTTGTGGAGTTAGCTGCAGTTGTGTTTGAGACTATTACATGCCTATAGTGTGGTTGTGAACTATATAATATCATGTACCATTTGTGTTTCTATAAACTAATCCACCATATATATAAATAATATTGACACCCTTGGATTATTAACTATGGGGGATTTTTCCATAACATCATTGTAGTGGGATGGATGGATGACTACACCCTTTGTCCCATCTCTCTTATCATGGTAGTTACATGTTCTAGTATATATGGTGGTCATTTTTCTTTTTATACGTGTTTAGAGGGTTTTAATTCATAATTTTTATTTAAAACACATGTATTTTAGATATAGTTTCCTAATAACTACTATTGGTTTAACATTTATAGGTTGTGATGGCTAGAATATCCTTAAAATTTTAATGGGATTGATGGATTGAGGTATAATTCCCAATGTTTAATACACGTCATGCGAGCTGCAGTGGATCCAAGATACTACCTTGTAACATTTGTTAAAGTGGACACGGTGGTGTGTTTCATGATGTGAATGTTATTATTCATCACCCAAGTATGGGTGGGAAAGACTTTCTTGAGAGAGATACCTAGGATTTGTGACATTGGGGCCATTCGAAAAACCCATTGGGATGTTGTATTAGGGTGATTTTGACATTCTTTATTAAATTATATTCACTTATATACGATACATGGTGATAGTATCAATGGTGTGTCTGTGAGCATAGTATACCTATTTAGGGGGAATGTTAGTTTCACATTATTTTTACTATGCAATAAAATGCTTTCATTATCATTCAATGAGAGGCTCTGGGGAGGATGATAATCAGTGTTCTGTTATAATAACCCTATGTATATATGAAATATTTTTCAGTTTAGTTGGATAATGGTTGAGATCAACCTAGTAAATACTACCTGGGGTGTTTTTTCAGAGTTGTTTTAGCATCATGTTATATGTAATCATTACATTATTTAAGTTCATTAAGTTTTCCCTTTATGTTATATTACTTATAAAATAAAGATACATTGTGTACTTGGGATTAGTTTATAATGGAGTCTGATTAGAAGTTGTTTGGTGTCTATCTTATACATCTCTTTCTCATGTGTTTCTCTTAGAGTATAATGCCTCCAATTTTCATGTTTTTTATACACTCTGTGCATGTTGCCAACCCGAGGCCTACTGGAGGTGGGACTAAGTGTCACTATATCTCTTATCTATTTTCTGATCTAGGAGGGGTACACATTGTGGGGGGGGGGGGTCAAGATAGAGTGATATCATAGTTCTGTTTGAGGGATTGAATAATGATTACAGTGAGGAACATGTGAGAATACATGGGTTGGTAGGGAAATATTTTCAGTTAAGATTATGAAGTGCTGTAAACATGGAAGACAAGCTGCAACATGAGTATTTAGGGCCCATGTGATTTGATTCCATTACCATTAAACATATTGTGCATACTAAATGAGGTGATACCTATTATTGGATAGATTCATAAGAGGGTATCATAAATCATATTTACTTCTCCTATGATTTAATGTATATAAATACGGATATTTTAACCTCATATTAATAAATGAAAATAAGTAATTGATGTTAATGTCTTCCATATTCCATGTAAAGATCATCAATTTTTTATTTTATAGTCATTATTCCAAGAAAACATCCTCATCAGGATCTCTCAAAAGATTTTTAACAGGTTTCTCTACTAGATTTCCATAGACTAGTGGTTAACTATGATGACACATAGATGATGAAAATTCAAGAGCAACAACACCAATGTCTGTAGAGGTATGACAACACCATTTCAGATTCATTCCATGATGACTAGTTTGAGGATGTTAGGATATCATTGTTTTCAATCCACGCATGGATGGATCACTTTTTATCATTTGAATTGATGATGTTGTGTGTTGTAATGGGGGTGTAACGGTTCTTGTTCCATGAGGATCAAGAAGTGTTAGAAATCTCATACGAGGGGTTACAAGACTAGTTCAGAACCACGTTTCTTTCTTCGACAATGAATTCAACTAGTCACATATAGATACTTACACTTTTTCATCATAGATCTAAGGTGTGATATTTCAGGATTCATTTTTGAAACCTTCGGTAATATTCTTCAAACCTATTTCCAGATGATGAGGCTAGTGTAAGAAATTTTGAGGATGTATTTTGTTCTGATATCTTGCGCTAGGTTACCCTATTTATAGTGAATACATATCTTGAGGATGTTTAATGATTATATATCATTGAGAGGAAATGATACATAAATATATTATCATGATAAGTGATCCCTTAGGATTCCACATGAAGAAGAGATGTGGTCTGGGTGTCCCACTTGTCAGGAAAGAAGAACTTCTGATCGACTGGGGGTAGGTCCAAGCACTTAATATCCCATTTCCCTAGGAGGAAGTGTCTATAATGCTTATTAAAAGGTATAATATGCATATATTTCTTCTGAAGGATGATTTTATCAGTATAGAGAGTGCCTAATTTTTTTGCAGCTATAATACACCACCTTTTCTACTTTAGGTTCCTCTATTAAGGTAGTTCCCACTGAGGTAGCAGTAGAAGGATGCTGCATTTTAGGATTAGTAGAGGGTACAAGGGGTAGGAATAGAATATAAACATGATGATGTACATTCACATATGAAATATTTTATCTCTAAATGAGGTTGTCAGTAGGGCCAAATAGGTCAATGATTAGGTCATGGTAAGATTAATGCTTTACAGTTGCTGGCTCTAGGCGAGCCAGATGTCAATCGTGGTACCGTTATCATGTTTTCATCATTTTTACATGCTTTTATTATCCACGAGTGATTAAATAGACCCTTTAAAAATCCATTTTCCATTATTTGGCAACTAATACATAGTGTAATCTAGTTCACTTGATGTTTACTATGACAATTGGAGGTCAAGTTTACTACTTTGAATTATATAGAGACTGTAATCTAGTGTTGGGGAAGCTCCGATCTTGGGAATATTTCCAATTATTTTGAATACATACATATGACATAATCATCAAAATGTAATTTTTAATTAATTTTTTTCAATGTTTGATTTCATTAGGAGGTAGGTTCTGTTATTGGATGCCAATGGACAACCTGCAGTTTTGTTATTAAAAAAGACCCACATACTTTTCATATATGTGTTTTGTCCTTGTCTTCCATGATGGTCGAGATGATTCTGAGTTTGTTGGAAGTTCAATAGTCATTTTTTCATAAGGTTGTAGAATATTACCAATATGTATTTTGAAATGAGGTTATAGTGTTACCCCCTTGATGATAGATTGCGTTCAGGATCAAACTATAATTAGGGGTGTTTCTAATCTCGAAGTCTCTATATTGGATGGAGCCTTATAAGTTGTGAGAGCTATGTATATAGCTCGATGTTCTATTTTGTGCAATTTATTTCAGCCATGTGTGTCACCACGCTATGTAACCATTTTTTTGAATTCGTTTGATTAATGTTTAAATTATTGAATCAATTATGAACAATTCAATCAATTGAATGTGAAGAACCACTATCATCTTCCTTGAATTGACTATTTATTAGATAATCATGGGGGTGAAATTTGGTTTTAAATATTTGATTTGTTGTTAGTATGTCATCATAAGCATATAAAGGATGGGGATATCATGAATAATGCATTCTGTTATTGTCCTAAGCATTACGAGTTTTTTGTGTTGTCATTCAGTGTAACGACTAATCCATCTATGTTAATGGGGTTCATGAATAATATGTTAAATAAGATCTTGGATATGTATATGGTGGTATTCATTGCTGAAATACTTATATACTCTGCTCCTAAAGAGGATCTCATAGAGCATCTGCATACTGTTTTGGGAGATCTTCATTATGATAAGTTGTTTTCAATGTTACTGAAGTGTGAGTTTTGGGCTTTAGAATTCCATTTTATAAGTCACTTTGTATCACATCAGGTAGAAGATATGGATCCCTCAATGATAGAATATATTGTGTCTTGGAAAAACCTCTTTATAGTAGTAAAGTAGTGAAGTTTATTTGGTCTTTTGGGTTATTAAAGGAGGTTCATTGGAAATTTATATTAGTTTCTATCTCATATGACATCATTTATTAGAAAGGATTATGTGTTCTTATGGACCGATCAATTTAAAACCACTTTTGAGTATCTAAATGATAATCTGATCAGTTGTTCCATTAATTATATGCTAGTAGAAGGAGTTTAATTGGAGGTTTTCAGTGATTCTCAAAATCATGGGTTTGGATGTTTTCTAATGAAAAAAATTATCATAGGTTTCTTATAGATATAAATAGTTACATACTCCTGGGAATAATTATGCCACCCCGGATCACAAATTTGTGGAAATATAGTTTTCAGTAATGTTGTGGATAAATTACCTCATAGATGAGCATTTTGCGATCTTCACCAATCATAAGAGCTTGAAGTCTGTTTCTCCCTATGTGACATGAACACTTTCTAGAATCGGTTGATGGAGTTCATACAGAATTATGACATCATGATTTTTTATACACCTAGGAATGGAAATTTTGGGGTCGATGAACTAATAATAATGTCTTACATGATGTAGTGCAATAATCATGATATTCATGGGAAATAATGTAATAAATATTAACAGGGTTCCTATATATGAGAGATCATGGTGGAAGAGGTCATATTTTTTAGATGACGGTGCAATAATCTATAGTGTAGAACATAGAAGAGTCCCAATTAGGGGATCACACTGTAATAGTCTATATAGGAAAAAAAATGTTTGTTTTGATGCCAATGATGGTTTTTCTGTGGATGAAAACTCCATGTTTTGTTTTAGGGAAATATTACATTATTTTATTGCTGTGTCAGATGGTTATGAAATATATCAATAGATATCATTTAGCAATACATCATTGTGTGAAAAATATATACCATGAATTGCGAAGTCAGTTTTAGTGAACAAGGATGATGTGGTAGTTGCTGATCTCTGTATAAATGTTTAATCTATCATAAGGTGAGGGTATTCGTCATGATGCTAGTTGATTTCCCAATTCATTAGATGTTCCTCATAGGATGTGGGGGGACATTTCAATGGACTTCATTTCTAGTTTACCTTGATTGCATTGAGGCTATGAAATAATATGGGTTTTAGAGGATAATTTTGGTGAAATAATCCCACATTATAGCAATCATGGAGTCATGGTCAATGGAGTTTTTGTTGATGAATTATATTGAGGATGTGGTGAGACTCCATAGGGTCTTGAGGAAAATCATTTCCAATTGAGATCCTTATTTTACCTCTAGGGTGTAGAGATGTCTCTATCATACATTTGTTTCCCAATTAAGAATCATCACTATTTTTCATCCATTGAAGGATGGTTAGATAGAGAAGACCATCCAAACTCTCCAAGGCATGTTGTAATTTTTTGTCTAGGATTTTGGAATTTCGTGGTTGTGGTTCCATTCTTTTGTATATTTCACTTCAAACAATAGTTTATACTCCACCATTAATATGGATCTATTTGAATAATTTTAAAGATGACCTTATCATTCTCCAATGTGCTGGAATGGGTTGGAGAGTCAAAAATTATATGGCTAGAACTGGTAAAAATTATGACAGAGACGGTTCCAGTTATTTTTGAGAGGATAAAGGAACTATGTGATAATCTTAAATCCTATGTGGATCTTTGGAGGAGACCTCTGGAATTCAATATTGGGGATCATTTCTTCCAAAAGATTCCTCCTAATCATGGAAAATGAATATTTTTTAATGACAGAATGCTTTGTCCTCAATTTTTATGGACGTTCGAGGTATTTCCTCATTTTGGTTTCATGGAATACAATGTATAACATTACCATAAGATGAGTAGGGTACATATTTTTTCACATGTCATAACTCCATTAATATGTTCATGAATACTCTCGCATTATCAATTAGGGTGAGATCGATATTGATGATGAACAACCTTCGAGGAGTGGCTTATAGAGATCCAGGACCACTATGAGAATGTGTTGTATGGGTGTATCATTCCATTAGTTCACATCCTATGGAAACATGAAGGAATGGAAGAGATTAACTAGAAGTATGTGTTTTAGATACATTCTTATTACAACACATTTTTTGGATTTTATCTCTACTCTTATAGCATGGTTAAATTTGTCTTCATACAGTATTTCTGGTTTGTAAGATGGATTTATCTTTTTTCATATTGTGGTTTGATCTCTTTTGAGAGGTATATCACTTTTTAGTGTTTTGAGGATTATTTTTTTCTTTGTTTCATAATTTCTCTCTTGTTTATCTAGTAATGTGGTTGAAATCCTTTGGTGGAGTGAGCATTGAAGGGTATCTGGCATGGTAGCTATTCATATGACCCCATTTGGATTCCACACTAGGATTATTTCAGATTCTTGATGATTTGATGGTTTTGAGAGTTATCTATTGTAATGGCTCATATCCATGTAGATCGACCCTTTGGGTGGTCCTAAGACATGCAGATCTCAGGGGAGTCTTGATTAATTTTTGATGAGTTTGGGTTATAAAATATTGTATATGGGAACTTTCACGATTTGAATGTGGGTATCATGTCATATAGATAAATTTCAGGAATCAAAATAGTGTTTCATGACATATAATATTTGGTGGTTTGAAAAAAAAATTGTAAGGTTAATGTTTTTTTGTTGGAAACAGACTTCATGAAATTAAGAAAACTGAAAAGGGATTATAAATATTGTATCACCCCAAAGCTGTAATGTATTAAGTGTTCTTCTTGTCATACATGATGTAAAATACAAGGGCTACATCTTACCACCCTCTCATCCAAGAATATCCAGTGTTACCATTTTTAGCTATTTGAATATACCTTCAACATTAAATGATATATGGCTTCACTCTTTGATCTATGGTGACCTGGTATGATCCAAGGTATGTTTTTTTTACCTTTTTTCTCTATCAATTTTAGTTTGGTTAATCTCATTTCCTTCTCATTCATCCCAATTATATATGGAATTTCCCTATCCATGTTTTTAATGGGGTCTTTCTTGATTTTGGGTTGGTGTGGTTGTCTCATGATTTTCTTATTGGGATGTAATTTTAGTGGGAGTGGTGATTAGAGATATGTTTCAGGGAGTGTTCTTAGACGAAGAACATTAATGAAAATTTATGGTAAGGGATTCATTTATTCTCTATATAATTGTATGAAATTAATTTTTTATCCTGATTTACCCCCATTTTATTGAAATTAAATTGAACTAATGATTATTTATATAGGATTAAATAATATGTATCAATCACATTGTGACGTTTATGATTTGTACCATGATAAACACATTTCCCTTGATTTGACAATAGTGGGATATCTATGAAATTAATGATTTATCAGGTTTTTCATGATGGAAATTGATAAAGAACATAAACCTGGAATTCTTTGATAATCAATTTGATAAAGGATAAATAAGAATGTTTAATGAACCTAGTTGACGTTGTTAAAATTTGAAGAAAAAATATATGCAAATATGCATGCTTAATTGAATTGGATATTGAACATGTATCATTATGATAGTTATTGAAAAAGTATTTAAATTATTCTTAAATTAATTGTTTAATTAACTATTGATAGCTTGATATATATTGTTTCATCAGTTTACAATAGTTAGAACCTATACTTTATGAATCAGTTAATTCAATATGGATTAAGAATCGGTTGTGTGATAAAAGATAATACCTTTGTAGGGAATTTGTTTTTATCATAATTATAAATTCCAATATTCTTATTCTTTGGAGAAAAGAGAATTCACTACGTGTGATGGCTGAATATCTTGATTTAATGCCAAGAGCCTGGTTTCTATGTTTGTTTCTTGGTTCTTGTGATGTTATGAAAGCCTTTGATGGTTTATCTAAGAGGGTTATTTTTTTATGTGGGACAGGGAGGCCCAAAAGAGATGTGAGCATGGGATAGCTAATCCTGTAGGGTTGTTGTTGTATGAGGGCTAGGGGAGACTGGTTTTTTTGTTGATATAAATACCTAGAGTAGCATGATGCATCACTATATTCATTTTACTGTTATAGAGGACATCAGAGATGACAAAACAGGTTGATGTTGGGATTAATAGCTGTTATAAAAGTTGTATTGTTGTACGAATCTATTGTTTTGCATGCTACCATAATGACTTTTTAACTACATTTCTTTCTTAACTTCATGAGGAAGATTAATGTGTATTGTTACTCTATTTCATAGTGTACATATGATATGTAAAGTAATAATTCTAATAAACAAATAAATTTTTAATCTATGGGGTGTAAATTTTTTGGATGCAATGTTGAGGTTGATATTCTGGTAAATCATGGACTCAATTATCTTCTACTAGAGGGCATGGATATTTACTATAATATTGGGGAAATGTAATGTGGAAATGATAACGGTTGATAAATTATGAAGTATTAATTATTATAAAGTTATAAGTTTTAAAAAGGAATATTGTAATTTAATGCATCTCCTTAGAGGGTTGTGTGATTATAGGATATCTAGTCTTTATATTATCACCCAAGGGACTGAGAGATGTTATATACAGTTGTGCATTATACAATGATTTTTACATAGTTCGATTGTGATCTATATTATATCATGTAATTTTTTTGTAACTATAGGTAAGTCCACCACTTTGATAAGGGAAACCGGCACCTAGATATTTCGAGCCATGGGGTAGTGTTTTCTCCAACATCCTAGTCATAGGATGGATTGATGTCTACCCCCTTTGGCCACCTATATTATCATGGTAGTTACTTGTTTTAGAATTCTTGGTTGTTAGATTTCCAAATATATGTATTCTGTGGGATGTAATGGCAAGTGGTTATTTCACACACATGTATTATATATATTGGTTTTATGGACTACTATAGGTTCAATATGTGTAGGTATTGATGGATTGTAGATCCTTACTCAGTGTATGGACTTTTTGTATTGATGTATAATACCTGATGTATGATACACTATATGAGATATATCGTGGATACAAAAACTACAATTTAATTTTGGTTTTGTGGATGTGGTGGTGTATTGACTGAGGTGTGTGTTGGGGGGATTCACCTAGGTGTCTCTGGTCCAGCCTTTTTAGAGAGTGATGCTCAGGATGTGAGATGTTGAGTCATAGTTGAAAACCCATGGGGAAATAGTAGCAAGGTACCCTTGATATTCATTACTATATTATATTATATTGTATGTGATACATGGTGAAAGTATACTTAGTGAGTCTGAGAACATAGTGGACCTATTTAGGTGAAAATAATGTTTATCATTTTTACTATGTTTTATCATTATATTTATTCCTTTTTCATGAGAGGCTCTAGGGGGGATATTATTGAGTATACTATTATACTCATCCTATGTATATATAAACTGATTATTGTATCATTTGGAGCTGGTTCGAGATCGTACTAGTAAATAAATGTTTTGCGGTTCGGTAGAAAATATGTGTGCTTCGTTGTCACTACCATAATTACTTTATTTTGGTACATGATGTTTTCCCTTTCATTTATAATAGTTCATTTCGGACATGGCATTGTGAACTTGGGTTTCTCTAATATTGGAGTCTGGGTAAGTGTTTTTTGGTGTCTATATTATCTCTAGATTCCACATGTGTTTCACTTAGAGGGAAATACATCTCATGTCCATGAATTTATACCCTCGGCGCTGGACACTAACTTGGGCCCTACTGGAGATGGTTCTTAGAGGGTCATATTTATCTCTTCTTCCATTTCTAGACTAGGAGAGGTACACTATCTAGGTAGGGGTTCAAGACATGTTTTAGCATATTTCTTCCAATTTCTGTGGTTTTAGTGTAAAACGTAATTTAACCATTTATCTTAATTGAAAATTAAAAAAATGACATACATGGTCATAATTAGTATGATATTTTTACTCTAATGAGATAAAGATAGTTTTTGATGAAAAATATTAGTGACTGTGATTAAAATTAATTACAGTGATTATGTTAAAATTGATCTAAATAAGGGACTAAACCTTAAACATAATGTCCAAAAATACTGAGACATTTTTCTAATGGACATTGGTTAATAATAGTTCACCAATACAAATATTTGTTCAATTTTTATATGGTACTGAGATAATATATAGTTAACATTAACTATATGATATGTTGAGTGAGTAATAATTCAAAAAATGAACCATGGTTAACTTGAAAATTTATAATATTATGAGATATGAGGAAAATAACATATTTTCTGCTATACATATCATTTTTAAGGATAAATTAGTATATTTTATAATAATATTTTTTTTAATTCTTATATGTTAATTAGATACATTTAATACTTAAGAAACACCATTGTAAGGAATATTTAGTTAATAATAAAATAAAATAAATGATTATATAAATATTAAACGTGAAGTAATTTGATTGAATTATTATCTACAATTAATTTTGTAGAGGAATATATAATTTTAATCCTATTAAATAATAATATTTTTTTTCCATTTTTTGATACTTTAAAATTAATATTTATTAAATAATGTCAACATTTGAATTAATGTTAATTTATAATAAATTTCATTCCATTAATTGATATAAATTAATAAAAAACATATATTATGGAATGTTATTTTTATGTGTCAATAAATATCAAAAATGTTCTATTAATGGACAAAATGACCATTTATTATTTACATATTGAACCATAGATAGTTAAAATAATTTATACAATGGTCTGAGTTAAACTATTATTCGTTGATGTTATATGTGTTTTTTTAAATTAATTTGAAACACACATGGTATTATTATGTTCTAAATGAGGTGTAATATTTAGAATATAGTTATTTTATATTTCCTAATAATTCTTACATTTATTTAGTCTTAATGGTTATGTTTATTAGCTTATAAAAGTAGATACATCTACAAAAACTTAACTGTTAAAATTTTAGAATCATAGAAACTATGGAAAAAAATTATTAAGGTAGAATTATTTTATTGGTGGATGTTTTTGTCGACCAGTATCCCAATATAACATGTTATATTTCAATTTTTTAGGTACATCAGGTATGTTCTACATCCCAAAAATTAATGACATTTTTGTATTTATAGGAGTGGCGATCCTCCACCGCTATAAAAAGGCCTCTTATCCTACCACAATCTCATAGATTTAATACTACATAGGTTAATCCAATTTATACTCATTTTAATACCTAACATTCCTACATTATAGTATTATTCCTCCCATTATTCATAAATCCATTCAAATAATCATTTCAGTGTAAACAAAAATTAGATACCCAAAAAGTGGTATCATCCTTCAAGCTCCATAATTTTATTTTAATTCTACCAACTGAATTATCTTTATTCCATGATTATAAATAAATAAAATATACATAATATAATTATATTTTGTAATGTTAAGTTATTATCATACACTTATATGAATTTAAATTTCATGGCTAATGAACATATACTATATGCGTATGGAAAACTAGCACCTCACAAAACAAAGTTGTTAGTTTTTCACTTAACAACGCTCATGGATGGGAATTATGATTCAAAAACTCTTTATATATGATATAAATTATATTTATCATTTCATTAAGCATCTATAATAATTTTATAAGATATAACTTTCTACACATCATTTTGTGTAAACATGATAACATCGTCTGATGATGTGTGGACTACCGACTCCTCAAAGATATGTGATTCGTTAACACTATATATTGAATTTTTAAATATGGGATTAATTAAAAATATATAACATAATTAAAATAGATATTAAATAAATGAAATAATTATCTTTATGTAAACATAATATATCATTTTCATCACTACACTTTTCATCTACTAAAAAGGGATAACGTCAGTCATGGACGTGAGGACTACCGCCTCCCCGAAATGATGTGATTCCGTATACATACCAATAATTATATATATCAATATATATGAAAATATAGAATTTTGTTTATTATGTAATTATAATTATGTAACTATATAATATTTCTTATATGCATTACATAATGACCATTGAAAAATGGGATCGTTACTCATTTCTACATACAACGTACAAGGTCCATGATTGTAACATCAGTTCCTTATTCATAACCAACTATCAAGATTTGTTTTAAAGGTATAATTGATTTAAAAATATTATAATTATGTCCCGATTATTATTCATTAAATGATATATAATTGAACTATTTACTATAGTTGATCATCTAATTTTGTTTTTTACACACAAACCAAATTTGGTCGAAACACATGACTTAAAAATAAGTGGATAAGAGGTCATATAATATTAGGTAATAACTGAAATAAAAGTAATGATAAGAATTAAAAATGATAAAAATGATATAAATAATAAAAATATGTTTATTATTCTATATTTTAAAGGCAAACAAAAACAATTCACACTCAAGGTATGATATTATTTTCTCAATTTTCTTCCAGTGAAGCTTACACCATTTTCACAACATACTGAATTATATAGATTATCTACAACCATTTTTATATTTATTATATCATGAATTATTTTATATTTATTTTACCTAATTTTTCATTTTATATCATTTAATGTATAGGTATTATGATTCATATGATTCAAGATTCTATGGGACAAATTGGAATGCCTAGAGCATGATTTCATAAAGAAAGTTTTAAATTTAGTTAAAGCGTATTTCTATTCATCAATTTAAGTAACAACTATTTATTTATATCCTCCACTAATAATTTATTGATAAATAATTATCTTATATTTAATATGGATATATATTTTTAAGTACATTGTTTGTATTAAATCAATTTATTGATATAAAAAAAATACATTTGATATTTAATACATGAGATAGGAACATGTTATGTAAATCCCTTTGGGGTGGAGGCTAGTTAATACAACCCATCGATGCATCAATAGGACTATGTCACAAATAAATTTCCAAAAATTAAAAGTTTAAATTGAATTATCATGATGGTAAAGGTATCAGGTTCTTGGGAAACATGACTCCCAATATTAAATAATTGCAATCATTTCAGTTGGATTTTTAATACATTATATTTTTTATTGACACATATACGGATGAATTCCATTTTCAAGTCATAGATTAAATTGATTTTTTTCAATATTTTCCATTCCATATTTATATTTTTTAATCTAGTTATTTTAATGCGAGCGATTATCAATTATTTTCTTTTCCATGTTGACTATTCTCATTATTTTATTATTTCATATTATTTACCAGCCATGGATGAGCACTTGAGATAACCCTTATTATATTTCACTTCACCGTGTAATTATGAAGAAATCATTGAATAAATTTTCAAGGATGCAGATAATTTTAATTTATTATGTAACATATTTTATTTTATTTTCCCAATATTATAAAGGTATCTTTTATGTACTCTGGTTTTTAAAAAAGAATAAAAAATTTGTACCCCTGTGATTTGAAGCTTTTATCTAGGCCAATGTAATAATATAGTGGAGTGACATCAGGATTCTATGGTTGGTGTGTTATCATAGGTATCATCTCCAGTTTACCATAATCTTGGAAAACTATATTTTTTAAACCATCGACTAGGGAACATAACATTAATTTATAAATTGAGGATCACTATAGAAGAACATATTAGTGTTTTGGTATGGTTGATATTATGTGTTTATTCCATTAAATACATCACTTTTTGGAAACTACATGTGGATGTGGTTTTGGTACAGATTCACATAGTAGTAACTACTCTAACTTGGTGTGTTAGTCTAAAAATGACGTAACATGGTACACAACAACGTGCCTTATTATATTCCTATTTCGACACTCTAGGGGTATATTTTTAGAAAAAGTTACATTTTCATCACAAACCATTATGATGTATTTAATATTAAATATGTCCTCAAATAAATCATGATTATGATTATTAGAATAGATAAACATAAAATTATCAACATATGTTTTTTAATTTAATATTATTGAAATTATACATTATGATATGATATATCATTTCGTATTTCATAATTTAGAAATGAAACCTAGTAGAAGGAATGTAAACCACACTGAATCATGTGTTCTAAAGAGTAATAAGGATAAAATCTTCCATGGTCATAATCCATTATTTCGAAGGGAAATAGTCTCTCGAAAAATTTCATCATATTATTAAATAGTATCGTTTTATAATGAGATGTGGAAATAATTCTACAAGTAAAATTCCATATATGTAATGAGAGAAAGGCGTTGGATGGAAGCTCATTGTATGTATAAAAGGAAGAAAGGAAAGAATCATTTTCCCACATGTGATAATTTTGAAATAAAAAACCATGTTATATGATTTATGAGAATGAGAGTTTTTTATATGTATAGAGAAAAAGTCACTATGTTTATAATTTCGAGAAAAAAAAGAAGACTCTAATATTAAATGCATCCCCTTCAGGGATCTAGGATGATATTTCAATCAATGTCACATGACTCAAAGTAATATACAACAAATTATGTAAATTGATCATGGTCGAGATTACGATACTTCTATGGATGAAGAATAATGAAAAATGTTCTTATGAATGGATTCAACAATTATGTCATTTTATCATTTTATCAATGATGTAATGCATAAAATAGTTATGGAATATTTTTAAATATTAATTTTTACATTATCATCATGTATTTAAATGTGGGTTTTTATCGATATGGACAACCATGAAAAGTGATTAAGTAGAATGCTAATAATTTTGAAAAATGCATTCTTGGGGGAAATATATCACTTAGTATGTTCCTAAAATTGATTCAATGTTGTTTGGATAAATAAATAATTGATTTGGATATGTGCTGACTACCTTTGAACCGATTAACAATTTTATGTCAAAGTGGTTTATACAAACATTGATAGAGTTTGCAACACTTTTGGATTTATGAAATGTTTACAATAACATGTTTTTAACATAAAATATAAAGAATAATTAGAGTCCCCAAATTTATTTTATTGTAATCTATGTTATTACAATATGATTAGAGAATTCATGAACATGGAATTCACAAGTTTGTATTGAGTCAATTTTGAACTGCTTTATGTTGATTAATGACTAATGAAAATTTAATTTTTTAAATTAACTGAAATTACTTATATTGTGATTGATCATAATATTTTATAATGTTTAATCATTTATGAAATGTTTTAAGTTGAACATTGGATATGGTTTCATAGGGTGATAAAATACTTCACTATATGAAGCATAATGTTCTAAGAGATTAAGCATAAATTTTTTAGGGAAAATTATAGGATAATATTTCGATTTTTGAAATAGAATGATATCAAATAATTATATTTCCTTATATTCTTATAGTGTTAAAGAATTCAACTCATGTAAAATGATATAATTTTTTTATCATGATAACTTTCTTTTAAAATAATTTTATTTTAAATAATCATAGATTATTGGAATTTCGGCCCTCAAATTTCTATTTATCATTCACTTTTTTTATGATTGATGACCTCAATCACTCCCAAAAAATATGTACACTTTTCCTCCATCTATATATCTCTACATGGAACGATTTTTATATTACATAGAGACATAGTTATATGCTATTCCATTTTACCTTTCTTACTTTTCATACCCTCTAATTAAGATGATATTTTATTAACAATTCTCATGAATTGGGATTTAAACAAAAGAATTTACAAATATCAAACACAATAACACCAAGATCAAGTTTAAATTTTGAGGGTGTAATTTAATTAAGGTGGGTATATTGTAACAAATCAATACAAGATTATATTTTATTTTAAAAATAAATTGACTAATCTTTTCCAAAATTATTATATACAACACCATGTTAAGAATACAGTACACAGAATACTATGCTAGTGTTCTTTAATCACAAAATTGAGTTTTATCAGCTTTTATTAGAACACCTATATTAAAACTAAATTTTCACCATATAATAAATTTTATTTTTCAAAATAAACAAAAATTTTAAATTCTGAATTTCAAAATTTTAATAGTGCGAACTTAACATATTTTTCTGAGTTGTTTAATTTTTTGATAAATAGTATAAAATTAGGTATTTTAGTTAAAAGCTGACATCAAATAAAAATAGTATTAATGTTAAAAAATTTAAATATCTTATTAATTTCATAATATTTTATATATACATATATTAATCCAATTTATATCTTAAGAATCAATTTTGTATTGAAATTGGATATAAATTCTTATTGATTGATTGAAAATTTTTACCTACGTTCTCGTAATGATTTTGGCATTAGTATTAGACTTAATGTATGCAAATATATGTATTGAATTTAGGAAAATAGAAATAAAAAATAAGAAATAGTTAGGTTTTTTTATAATAATAACATCATAGATTTTGGCCAAAAATATTACTAATTTCCCTTAAAATTAATTACAATGATTATGTTAAAATTTTGCATTACAAGGGTTTAAACACTAAAAGAAATGCCAAAATACCCACAAACTTCTTCAAGGAATTTTTTTAACAATATATAAACCACATAACCTATATGTTAATATTTTATAGGTTATTTGTAAAATATTTATTGAATGAACATATACGATAAGTTAAGTGAGGTAATTGTGAAAATTGTAAACCTTCCTTACATTAATGAGTTGGAATACATTGAGATATAGAAAAAATAACATATTTTTAATTACAAACATCAACATAATTATAAATGGGTTTTTTAATATAATAATTTATCATTAATTTATCATTATTAATTTTATAATTACAAGTCCTTAGAAATTCCAACTCAATGACTATTTGGAATATAAATAAATAAAATAAATTATACAATAAATATTAAAATTTTAGTAAATTGATTTAATTTTTTCCTTTAATTACTATTTTAATATGAATATCTCATTATACACATCTATGAAATTAATATATTTTACGCCCAATATTGTTTAGATATATTTAATTTTAAATTATATAAATAATGGAAAAATTGGAATTAATATATTTACATAATAAATGATATTTTATTAAATGATTTAAAATTAATAAAATAGTATATTCATAAAAATGATTTTAAGTGATAATTAATATCAAATATGGTCTATTAATGGACCCATTTACCTTTTATAATTATATATTGGACAATATATAAAAAAATATATTAAGAATGGTTGAGAAAAAAATAGTTTTTTTGAGTGTTAGAGACGCTGGTTTTAAAATTAACAACACACAAAAAGTGTATATTTAAAAATAGGTAATCAAATTTATAATATAACAGGATTATATTTTCTGATAAATATACCATTAATTTATTCATAATGGTTAAACAACATTGGTTATTAAACTACATAACATAATAAAAAAATTATTAAATTGGGGAATCCGAGATGTTAAGAAAGAAATTATTAAAATACACCTATCTTTGGGTGGTGGAGGTTTTTATTGTAACATCGCAGGTAAATAAAGAATAAAGAATTTTCATATTTATTAATATTTACGAATTAAATATTAATTTTATTTTAAAGGGGTTGCTATGTTCGATAGCATACCCGATACGCAACGATGAGTTTCTTTGAAACTTACGTAGCACACTAGTAATAAAATAATATTATTTTAAATGTTAGTTAACAAGTAGCCGTTGTACTGGCGGGAATGTATAGAAATAACTAAAATATGATTAGATATGTTTTAAATGTTTTTACATTTACCCAATAAAAGATAAAGGCTTAAAATACGGAAAGAGTTCAATTTTACGGGCATATATACTCTAATTTTCACTAAAGGTTCACTTATCACCTTTTAATGGTGAACCGTCATTAAATATAGTTTTGATCACTCTTATACTTTATTTTGGACCAAATATAACTCTTCTTTAGAATAGGGACATCAAAATTTACTTTGTGTAAATTTTTGGTACCTTTCTGATAAAGTTCTTTTTTTTATGAATAGTGTCAAATGTTGTATTTTAATTCAAAACCTCTTTTTAATCTAAATTACTTATATGATTAGATTATTATTTTAATTGGTTATAAAGTGAAATTAGAAAATATTTTTACCAGTTAATCCAATGGTGGTCATTGGAATCAATTTCACTTTGAAATTGGACTTAAACTGGTGTCAATCTTTTGATACTTATTGTTTCACAAAAACACGCTATTTGTCATGACATCGGGAAATAATTAGTAAATTAATTAATTTGACTTATATGTTTTGAATTTTTTAAAATGGACATCATTTTTGAATTCGGAATATCAAATATAGCTTAGGGTGAATTTTTGGTAATTTTCTGAAAAACATCAATTTTTGATGAATAGTGAAACCACTAAGTGGTAATCAAGCAAACTGATTTTTCAGTTAAATGAAAGTTTACCACTAATGTGTATTTAATTTTGAAAATCCGACATACATGGTTGTCATTAAGAAGTAAAATGTGGTTCAATAAGATTAAAATAATTTTTTGGTGAATAGTAACTTATTAAGTTCTTAATCGCGATTAGTGGTAATTAGTGTAGTTTAAGGTAAAAATAATGCTTTAATAAAATAAGATGAGATTGACACATGTCCTACCCTCATTGGTTGTGTCATGGCCGACCAAGACAAGCCATGGGTCAACTTGGAGACCCCATGGAGACACTTTAGTTGGAAAATGACATTAATATATTTTTATTTAATGTTAAAGTGAAATTGACACAAACATGAGTTGTTTTACTAAAACAATTTTTAATTAGGGTTACACAGGTCCAAATTTTGATTATAAATAGTCATTGGAAAGATAAAAATATTTCCTACATCATAGTAATTTTTTTATAATTTTTAGACATTAAATAAATTAAATTATATATGACATAATAATGATGCAGCGATGACATCATTATTTGACGACTTAAATAAAATGGAAAGATAATGTAAAATCTATGAACTACACATGTCCAAAACCAATTGGATGAGTGGATTTAGAGCCCTTATCACCTTATCCACGAATTATATCAATGTAGGACCTTTTAAAACCGAAACACATTTTCAAATAAAGTAATATTTCTTTACTTTCCAAAAGTGCCCCTCCTCTCCTCTTATAAAAGGCCCCCACCTCTACCACATTTCACACACTTCTCAAGACTTTGGCTCGGCCAACCCCTGCCCAATTACTCTCGCCACATCCCTCTCCTCATCCTAGAGGATTCCCTTTGGGCAGAATACTTTCAAAGGAATCCTTTAGGCTCAAATCAAAAGGGAGTTACACTTTTAAAGGTAATTCATTCTCTCTTGTTCATTTGTTTTATTTTGCTTCTCCAACCCTCTAAACTCTTTTTATTTACTTATTTTGTAACAACACCAGTATCTTCAATATACTAGTATGTTGTTATAATATTTATTTGAGCTACACTCTCACAAAACTACATCAAATGGTTAAAGAACATACGGTTTCCGTGGATGGCGAAATTCTGCCTCCCGAAACGGTGATTGTTCAATACTCATTTAACACCTTCAAGGGTGGCCATTATGATGTCACTATTTTTATATATGATATATAATATGTTTATGTTTTCTTTAAGATTCTGTATTTTTCATTTTTGCCATACCTTTATGGTTTCCATTATGGGTAAACACGATATCTTCATTTAAGGAAGTGCGGACTACCGCCCCCTAAAAGTGATGTGATTCGTTAATGCCATATGTGGGACGTGTAAAGGATGGATTTAAAGTTATTATATATGATGTTATACTGGAATTATAATATACCTCTATATCATTATTATTTCTTTCCATTAAAGTATGAGATAGAAATGAAAGTAGCGTTCATGCGTACGTACGGCTTACCGTCTCCATGAACGGTGCATTTCATTTATTATCCCCAAATGTAATGTACTATTAAAATTACATGTATATAATGTATATATATAATTAATGATATATCTAAATGATGAATATAATCTGGAATTAAAATATACATACCTCTCATTTAGTTTTAATTCCACTAATATGACAAAGAAATGAAAGTAGTGTTCATGCGTACGTACGGCTTACCGTCTCCATGAACGGTGCATTTCATTTATTACCTCTAAATGATTATGTAATATTATAAATACATGTATATGCTGGATATATATGATACATATTATATCCAAATCGGGAATTTCATTCTGGATATAAAAAACTTTTGACCACACGAACAACATGTAATTGTAAGAAGTAAACTTTCGACTTAAGAACCAAATATTGACAAAACAAACATTATTAACATTAATGGTTACATAATGTTTATAACATGGAAATAAGTGATATAAAAGGAATAATGAACTTTAAAAAGGTTCTTAATCAATTATAAATTAACTCAAGTTTATTATTCAGGACGTTAAAGAACGATCGAGTCAAGTCGGACCCAAGGTAAGGGACTTCGTCTCAATCTCCTTTCATTGAGGCATATTTCGTTTTATACACAACTTTCTTTTATACGGTGTATAAACTCCTTTGAATTTTACTTTTATACAAAAGAAATCTTTTTCTATGAAGCATTTTACTAAACGACAAAAAGGAATGTTTCTTTTAACGTACGCGGCGACAATGACCTTTTCCGCCACCGCGAGTATTATTTGGTCTTTAGCTTTCTCAACAAGCCGTAATGTTTTTAGAATAAAATAAATACCATATACTCTTTTATGTATTTTGGTATTGAAAATGGTTTTGAAAAAGGATTCTATAATGTCAATATATTTATGATATATTGTGATTGAAATGTGGAAATGTTATCATTCCTTTATATTGGTTTTATTTTTTATGATTTTATATTGGTACATGGACATTTTAACAGGTGGTTACATTATAAACCATATGATGGGAGGTGCCGTGAATACCAGGACGGGTGGTTACATTATAACCTCCAATGCATTGGGTATGGAAGTCGGCCGTATGGCTATTCCATTAAGTATGTATGGAAATTGGTCGTATGGCTATTCCATTAAGTGATATGTGTGGAAGTCAACCGTATAGTTATTCCACTTAAGAATGTTAATGTCCCAAGTTACCTTTATATATGTTATGTGTTCTTTATATGGGTTTTATGGTAATACTTTGGTTACAAAAAGGTAAGTAATGATACTTTATTCAGTGAAGAGTTTTTACTACTTCATGAAGGTGAAGGTATTACTTTGATAGAGTATACATGGTTTATTTGATGTTTGAAAAACTAACAGTTTTCATTCTTTCTGTATCCCTTACTGAGCTTTTTATGCTCACCCCAAGTTCTTTGGAAATGTTTTTTACAGGACTTAAGGTGGAATAAGGTCAAGGATGGGATCAGGGGAGTGTCATGCTATATAAAACATGGAATCTAGACATCTTTCTTTTTAAAAGTTTTTATTTTATGGAATCCTAGTAGAAGTGAATACTTTGTAATCTTTTGAGATGTAATAGTTATGTTCTAATTCTCTAAAACTCTAAACCTGAAAAGATCCTCAACGTGAATTATTCATTTAATTCAATATTAAGTAAGTTTTAAGGCTGGGGCCTTATAGTTGGTATCAGAGGTCGGTTTAGGAAACTTTAGGAGTTAGAAAAGTGTTAAATTATAATATTATTGAAATGATATAGAATTTATGGATTACCATGTCGCTTTGCCTAAGATATTTCTGTGTTTAGAATGGTTTTTTGTAGAGGAAACAAAGCAGATATGTTGGGACGACATCAGGAGGAAGATAACCTTCCAAATCAGCAACCTGAGATGGTCGGAATCGGAACTAAATAGTTTGTTGCAGTGATGGCACAGTTGACTCAGGCTATAAATGGTGGTGGTATCCATGCACGAGATCAGCCAGATCAACCGCAGAGGAACATGTCAGTGGTGAAACATTTCATGAGGCAACATCCCCCATCATTCAGAGGATCATCTGACCCTGTGCAAGCTGAAAGGTGGATTAAAACACTGGAGATGATTTTTGATGTCATGGGGTGTTCAGAACATCAAAAGGATAGTCTTGTTGTTTACCGTTTTGAAGGTGAAGCTGATCAGTGGTGGTCGATGGTGAAAAATATAAGGGATAGTGATGAGATTGAGGATCTTCACTGGGACGAATTCAAAGGTATGTTTCTTGAGAAATATTTTCCTAAGGTTGTTCGTCTTAGGATGGAAAAACAGTTCCTAGAATTGAGGCAGGAGGATGATTCAGTGGCTACTTATGAAGAAAAGTTCACTCGATTGGCAAGGTATCATCCAAACTTCATACGATATCTTGATAGTAAAATAAACCATTTTTACTCAGGGTTAAAGCCAAAGTATCAAAGGGCTTTAGCTTCTCGTGAGTTCAAAAGTTATGAAAAACTTGTTCGATGTACGGAGAAGGTGGAAATGGAGTTTGCCGATGATCAGGTGTTCTATGACAAACAACAGAATAAGAGATCTAGTTGGCAGGAAAATGGGAAGAATTCATCAAAGAAGCAAGGAGGTAAGAAAACCAAATATCCATCCTGTGAGAAGTGTGGTAAAATGAATCCTGGAGAATGTTTATCCATGTCTGGTAAGTGATTTCAGTGTGGTAAGTCTGGTCATATTGCTCGTAACTGTAAGAAAGATGATCAAGCATGAAATGAAAAGCCAACGGTAAGATGTTTTAAGTGTAATGAAATGGGTCATTATGCAAACGAGTGTCCAACAAAGAACTCAACTTAGAGAATGCAGCCAGACTACAATCAGAAAGGGGTGGTAAAATCCTTTGCAACAACTTCAGAAGATGTTGGTTCATCGAATGAAGTGGTATCAGCTCCAGAGAGCTCAGTTTTTTTCGAAGATTGACATGAGGTCGGGGTACCATCAGTTGAAAGTAAAAGAAACAGACGTTCCGAAAACTGCGTTCCGTACTAGATATGGCCATTAGGAATTTGTAGTTATGCCTTTTGGGTTAACCAATGCACCTATTGTATTCATGGACCTTATGAATAAAATTTTCCATGAGTACCTGGATAAGTTTGTGTTTTGAGGTTTGGGAATAGGTTATGTGTGCCTTGTGATTCACAGTTGAAGAGAGAGTTGTTATGTGAAGCTCATAGTTCTCCATTTTCAGTTCATCCGGGCAGTACTAAGATGTATAGAGATCTGCGGGAGTATTACAGGTGGGATTGAATGAAAAGAGACATTTCTGATTTTACTGTGAAGTGTTTGACATGTCAATAGGTTAAAGCAGAGCGGCAGGGATGCTTCAGCCTTTACCAGTGCCAGAGTGGAAATGGGAAAACATATCCATGGACTTTTTTGTGGGATTACCGAGGACATCTTGAGGTAATAATGCAATCTGGGTTATTATTGATCGCTTGACCAAATCTGCTCATTTCTTTTCTATACGAGATACTTTCTCTCTTGATCAACTTTCCCGTCTGTATCTTAAAGATATAGTCAGGTTACATGGAGTTCCTCTCTCCATTGTATCGGATCGTGATCCCAGGTTTACTTCTAACTTTTGGAAAGGCCTTCAGAAGTCGTTGGGTACTGAATTAAAATTTTAGTACAGCTTTTCATCCTCAATCAGATGGGCAGTAAGAACAAACAATCCAGACATTGGAGGATATGCTATGAGCTTGTTTTATGGATTATTAGGGAAGTTGGGACCAACATCTTTTTTTGGTTGAATTTTCTTATAATAACAGTTTTCATTCCAGTATACAGATGGCACTATTTGAGGCATTATATGGGAAGCGGTGTCGAACTCCAGCATTTTGGAATGAAGTGGGTGAAAGGAAGCTGATGGGACCAAAATTGGTAGAAGAGATGGAAGAAAAAGTTCAGTTGATTCTGAAAACACATGAGAACAGCTCCGAGCAGGTAGAAGAGTTATGCGGATAACCGGAGGAAGGATCTATCTTTTGAGGTAGGTGATCATGCTTTTCTCAAGGTTTCTCCTTGGAAAAGTGTGATGAGATTTGGTAAGAAAGGAAATTTGAGTCCATGGTTGGGTGGACCATACGAAATTCTGGAAAGAGTTGGATCAGTTTCATACCGAGTGGCTTTACCTCCGAGTTTTTCTCAGGTACACAATGTTTTTCACGTTTCGATGTTGAGAAAGTATATGCCAGATCCATCTCATGTTTTGAGTCTAGAGGTAGTTTAGCTGGAAGAGAACCTATCTTATGAGGAACAACCGGTCCAGATTCTTGACCACATGGAGCAAGTGTTACGAAATAAGGTGATTCATCAGGTAAAGGTTTTGTGGAAAAACCATGTGATTGAAGAGGCAACGTGGGAATCTGAAAATGCTATGAGGGATAAATACCCCCACTTATTTTGATAAGTGAATAAAATTGTGAGGACGCAATTCCCAAAAGGGGGGAAGGATGTAACATCCCAGGTAAATAAAGAATAAAGAATTTTAATATTTATTAATATTTACGAATTAAATATTAGTTTTATTTTAAAGGGGTTTCTATGTTCGATAGCGTACCCGATACGCAACAATGAGTTTCTTTGAAACTTACGTAGCACACTAGTAATAAAATAATATTATTTTAAATGTTAGTTAACAAGTAGCCATTGTACTGGTGGGAATGGATAGAAATAACTAAAATATGATTAGATATGTTTTTAAATGTTTTTACATTTACCCAATAAAAGATAAAGGCTTAAAATACGGAAAGAGTTCAATTTACGGGCATATATACTCTAATTTTCACTAAAGGTTCACTTATCACATTTTAATGGTGAACCGTCATTAAATATAGTTTTGATCACTCTTATACTTTATTTTGGACCAAATATAACTCTTCTTTATAATCGGGACATCAAAATTTACTTTGTGTAAATTTTTGGTACCTTTCTGATAAAGTTCTTTTTTTATGAATAGTGTAAAATGTTGTATTTTAATTCAAAACCTCTTTTTAATCTAAATTATTTATATGATTAGATTATTATTTTAATTGGTTTTAAAGTGAAATTAGAAAATATTTTTACCAGTTAATCCAATGGTGGTCATTGGAATCAATTTCACATTAAAATTGGACTTAAACCGGTGTCAATCTTTTGATACTTATTGTTTCACAAAAACACGCTATTTGTCATGACAGCGGGAATTAATTATTAAATTAATTAATTTGACTTATATGTTTTGAATTTTGTAAAATGGACTTCATTTTTGAATTCGGAATATCAAATATAGCTTAGGGTGAATTTGTGGTAATTTTCTGAAAAACTTCAATTTTTGATGAATAGTGAAACCACTAAGTGGTAATCAAGCAAACTGATTTTTCAGTTAAATGAAAGTTTACCACTAATGTGTATTGAATTTTGAAAATCCAACATACATGGTTGTCATTAATAAGTAAAATGTGGTTCAATAAGATTAAAATAATTTTTTGGTGAATAGTAACTTATTAAGTTCTTAATCGTGATTAGTGATAATTAGTGTAGTTTAAGGTAAAAATAATGCTTTAATAAAATAAGATGAGCTTGAAACATGTCCTACCCTCATTGGTTGTGTCATGGCCGACCAAGACAATCCATGGGTCAACTTGGGGACCCCATGGAGACACTTTAGTTGGAAAATGACATTAATATAATTTTATTTAATGTTAAAGTGAAATTGACACAAACATGAGTTATTTTACTAAAAAAAATTTTATGTAGGGTTACACAGGTCCAAATTTTGATTATAAATAGTCATTGGAAAGATAAAAATATTTCCTACATCATAGTATTTTTTTTATAATTTTTAGACATTATATAAATTAAATTATACATGACATAATAATGATGCAGCGATGACATCATTATTTGACGATTTAAATAAAATGGAAAGATAATGTAAAATCTATGATCTACACAGGTCCAAAACCAATTGGATGAGTTGATTTAGAACCCTTATCACCTTATCCACGAATTATATCAATGTGGGACCTTTTAAAACCAAAACACATTTGCAAATAAAGTAATATTTCTTTACTTTCCAAAAGTGCCCCTCCTCTCCTCTTATAAAAGGCCCCCACCTCAACCCCATTTCACACACTTCTCAAGCCTTTGGCTCGGCCAATACCTGCCCAATTACTCTCTACACATCCCTCTACTCATCCTAGAGGATTCCCTTTGGGCATAATCCTTTCAAATGAAGCCTTTAGGCTCAAATCAAAAGGGAGTTACACTTTTAAAGGTAATTCATTCTCTCTTGTTCATTTGTTTTATTTTTCTTCTCCAACCCTCTAAACTCTTTTTATTTACTTCTTTTGTAACAACACCAGTATATTCAATATACTAGTATGTTGTTATAATATTTATTTGAGCTACACTCTCACACAACTGCATCAAATGGTTAAAGAACATACGGTTTTCGTGGATAGCGAAATTCTGCCTCCCGAAACGATGATTGTTCAATACTCGTTTAACACCTTCAAGGGTGGCCATTATGATGTCACTATTTTTATATATGATATATAATATGTTTATGTTTTCTTTAAGCTTCTGTATTTTTCATTTTTGGCATACCTTTATGGTTTCCATTATGGGTAAACACGATATCTTCATTTAAGGAAGTACGGACTACCGCCCCCTAAAAGTTATGTGATTCGTTAATGCCATATGTGGGACGTGTAAAGGATGGATTTAAAGTTATTATATATGATGTTATACTGGAATTATAATATACCTCTATATCATTATTTTTTTCTTTCCATTAAATTATGAGATAGAAATGAAAGTAGCGTTCATGAGTACGTACGGCTTACCGTCTCCATGAACGGTGCATTTCATTTCTTATCCCCAAATGTAATGTACTATTAAAATTACATGTATATAATGTATATATATAATTAATGATATATCTAAATGATTAATATAATTCTGGAATTAAAATATACATACCTCTCATTTAGTTTTAATTCCACTAATATGACAAAGAAATGAAAGTAGCGTTCATGCGTACGTATGGCTTACCGTCTCCATTAACGGTGAATTTCATTTCTTACCTCTAAATGATTATGTAATATTATAAATACATGTATATTCTGGATATATATGATACATATTATATCCAAATCGGGAATTTCAATCTGGATATAAAGAACTTTTGACCACACGAACACCATGTAATTGTAAGAAGTCAACTTTCGACTTAAGAACCAAATATTGAAAAAACAAACATTATTAACTTAAATGGATACATAATGTTTATAACATGGAAATAAGTGATATAAAAGGAATAATGAACTTTGAAAAGGTTCTTAATCAAGTATAAATTAACTCAAGTTTATTATTCAGGACGTTAAAGAACGATCGAGTCAAGTCGGACCCAAGGTAAGGGACTTCGTCTCAATCTCCTTTCATTGAGGCATATTACGTTTTATACACAACTTTCTTTTATACGGTGTATAAACTCCTTTGACTTTTACATTTATACAAAAGGAATCTTTTTCTACGAAGCGTTTTACTAAATGACAAAAAGGAATGTTTCTTTTAATGTACGCGGCAACAACGACCTTTTCCGCCACCGCGAGTATTATTTGGTCTTTGGCTTTCTCAACAAGCCGTAATGTTTTTAGAATAAAATAAATACCATATACTCTTTTATGTATTTTGGTATTGAAAATCGTTTTGAAAAAGGATTCTATTATGTTAATATATTTATGATATATTGTGATTGAAATGTGGAAATGTTATCATTCCTTTATATTGGTTTTATGTTTTATGATTTTATATTGGTACTTGGACATTTTAACGGGTGGTTACGTTATAAACCATATGACGGGTGGTGCCATGAATACCAGGACGGGTGGTTACGTTATAACCTCCAATGTATTGGGTATGGAAGTCGGCCGTATGGCTATTCCATTAAGTATGTATGGAAATTGGCCATATGGCTATTCCATTATGTGATATGTGTGGAAGTCAACCGTATGGTTATTCCACTTAAGAATGTTTATGTCCCAAGTTACCTTTATATATGTTATGTGTTCATTATATGGGTTTTATGGTAATACTTTGGTTACAAAAAGGTAAGTAATGATACTTTATTCAGTGAAGAGTTTTTACTACTTCATGAAGGTGATGGTATTACATTGATAGAGTATACATGGTTTATTTGATGTTTGAAAAACTAACAGTTTTCATTCTTTCTGTATCCCTTACTGAGCTTTTTATGCTCAACCCAAGTTTTTTCGAAATGTTTTTCACAGGACTTAAAGTGGAATAAGGTCAAGGATGGGATCAGGGGAATGTCATGCTATATAAAACATGGAATCTAGACATATTTCTTTTTAAAAGTTTTTATTTTATGGAAACCTAGTAGAAGTGACTACTTTGTAATCTTTTGAGATGTAATAGTTATGTTCTAATTCTCTAAAACTCTAAACCTGAAAAGATCCTCAACGTGAATTATTCATTTAATTCAATATTAAGTAAGTTTTAAGGCTGGGGCCTTATATTTATGTACCATTATTATTCTCTAGTCCATTAATTACACCTGGTAGGACATTAAATAATTTATACCTCCCAATAATGTATAGAAATTTTAATTTAAAAGAGTGCCACTCCACAGGAACTATAAACTGTCCTCCTGACTTCACACTTCGTCACACATCACAAACCAAATTGGTTTATCAAATATCAAAAAACATCACTTCCAAAAATTCCAAAATTCTTCCAACAACATATCATTTTTAATGAAATACATCCATGGAATAATTTTGGTAAAAAATAAATGGGGTTTACAAAAGAAGAGTTAACAAACTACCTCAATATCGTATATTTTATTTGAATTTTCCAGCATTGAAATTATCCTTATTAATATCTTATATTATTGCACTAGTATCATGAATATACTAATATATTTTTAGGTTAACCATTCGATGTAAACCTATAGATACTTTTATCTAATATATAAAGAATATAATGTTTATGTGCATGGATAAATACCGCCACATGAACTAATATTGTTATTTTTTCCATTACCACATGTCATAGTTGAGATTTTTGTTGTGTCATGTCCTGAACCCAGATGGGGCTCGATCTATATCATCCCAAGACATATTCTTTAGGCCAGAGGTTGGAGACCATAACTAATGGAAAAATTATCTCTAGGAGGCATTTTCCATAGAACCTGTACACCCAAAAACAACCAACTCGATGGAAAAGTTCATTGGGAATGTTGGAAAAAGACTTAACTACAATAAAGTAAAGTAATAAAGCTTGAACCTCTGAAAAATTTAGGGTGAATTAATGAAGTCTTCAAAGAAAACATTAAATACACATGCCTAAACCATACACTGTTCCCAAAAAAAGGTAACTAGAAATTAAAGTCTGCTATGATTTCCAGACTCTTGTATCCCAAGAACTGCTATAGTATGCGGTTCATGTAGCCCGTATCCATTCAACCCTCAGTAGTAAAGATTGGCATGTTCATCATCTTCATAAGGCATGAAAAATGTTTGGTAAATCCCATATAGGGGTGAGTATAGACATACCCAGTAAAATGACCTAAAAGGGTGAAGGGTGATTATTATGAGATACAACTGAAGAAAATCATTACAAGAATAAAGTACAATAAAAGAGGATGGAAAGAGTGTAGCTCAACCAAAAAAAGTGTGAAATTAGAATCATCCAAAAACAATGATATTGAGTTAGTGGGGAGATGATCTCCTCAAAGAGTCTTAGCTACCTATACCAGAAGAGTAAACTCATCCAACCATTAGATGATAGACACAGAACACACGTGGCATACCCCACACATCTTTCTCTCCCTTGGTATTAGATAAACCATATCCCATAGAGTGGGTATTATAACATGACATATAATTATATATGATGTGAAAATGAAAAACAAATGAGAGGGTATGGGGTACTCTATCTCATAGGTCAACCCAAGAATGTGTTTATCCATCAGTTACAATGTAAAAACCATCTATAATTCCCCACATCTTGTTGCATCTACCAAGGAGACCCAATTCAAAGGGACTCAAATCATCAAACCATGATATTATTCACGTTGGGTGGAACTAACTCCCCTAATGGTCTTTGGGCATGTCACATAGATGCATCTCAATTGGGAATTCTCCTATCTTCCTCGTGATTCTTCATGTAAGTCAAAGCATACCACTCCATGGGGAAATGTCAAGCCACCCCACAATACTAGGTATTCAAGCCACACCATGACACTAGGAAAGGTCAATCCAGATGAAACTACTATTATATCTCAAAAATCTACACACTATAGGTAAAAAATCAATCCACTCCATGGTACTGGGAGAAATCAAGCCACATCATGCTATAGGGAAAAATCAAACCACAGTTATCATAAAGTGTTGTCTCTGCACGTTCTAACCTATACCATTTAGAGATTATTTTTAAATCTACCTTCGAGGGATCCCTCATGTTCTATGTATAATAAATTAGGATAGGCAATACATGGGCTGAAATCTGAGTTCAAATGAAGGAGATACTATGGTTTGATGATCGCTCAGTTTAACATAATAAGTACACAACATGTGAGGTTTCCAAATGACACGCGTGTCTTAATTTTCTAGGGATCGGGCCATTTTGGCATTTAATGTTCGTGTACTCAGTCCTGGTGTTAGTGTACTTGTATTTTGTGTCTGTTTACTTATGTACACTGTGTTTTGGTCTACGCAGTATGTTGTTAATGTAAACAGGTCGGGTAAGTATTTTTATTACATGGAAGTTTTTTTCATTAAATGGGTCACCTCACATGGGATAGTAGTACATGACATGTCAAGGGAAGTACACACCATGTTATCCATATGATTTTTTCAGACCCTAGTACTTCCATATAGGGAGGTTTTCACACCTTTTTTTTCATTGATCATGGAATGTAGTTGGGAATTTCGCCAAGAATCCAAATCATCTCTAAATAAATTATCTATGCTTTGAATCAAAATTATTTGTGGTCTAAATTACCTAGAAACTCTCTAATATTTCTTTATCTGGTATTATAACATGGATATGATTCACCGTTTGTCGTGAATCAATCTCGCCCAAAACCCAGAGTTTGGTTGGATCTTTAAAGTACCATTTGGATTTGATTCACTTCAGATCATCACAAAATCACCATATTTCTCATCCTCATCCAATTAAATCTATATATCAATGCATTTATCATGATTTCATTACTGTTTGGTGAAACTAATTCGATTTGGCATCGTAATAGTATCTTGATTGAGCTCTGGTCACCCAAAAAAAGTCGAACTAGGATTCAAGGGAATTCCACTATGACGAATGTGTACAACATAAGGTGGATGCACAAAAACAATTATTTGGATCATTTTTCATGCATTCCTAACAAATGAATTATTATTCTGAAATTTGGGTTATACCAACTAGTAATGAATTATAAAAAATCCAATTATCAGGCTCATGTAAATGTTTTAACGAAAGGAAAAGGTAGAAGAAAAATTAATAACATGAAAAAATATTTATTCTAGGGCATAAAAACACCATGAACGAGTCATAATTGGATTTTATCATTCTTTTTTGACATATAACATATTCAACAATGAAGGGGGTGGATCTGTTGTGCTTTGATCTGCCCAAATATGAGGGTTTATTATCATATTTCATTCGTTGTTCATCAAAATAAATGTGAGGAGAGGAGAGGAAATGATTCATTGGAGAACATAGTAATGTGGGGATTTACAAATAATGTAATTTATAACCTCAATTCATGTTTTTAGGATTTAAAAATAATTACTTTATCTATTAACTAATCAATTATTTAATTCACTTAATTCACATGAATCACCCCCCCCCCCACAAGTGACAGGTCCGAACTCCCCACCCTGCCTCATATTTAATACTTCATTGGGTAACCACCACATTCCAGAACCAACCATGGTATCTGATTTCTAATTCAATATATCATTGTAGTGTTATCTCATTTTTCTAAATTAAATTCATGTGCATAATATAAAATATATATAATATTTTTATAAAATAAATTTCAGGCACTCCGAGCCTCAGAATCACACACCGTCTCATTTCCTGGCACAAGAATGATATTTTTAAATATTTAAATTGCTTATTTTTCAAAAACCTGATCTCTACATCATTTAATACTTCAATATTAACATCTCATAAAATAAAAACTAATAAAAAAACTCGAGGTATTGAGTAGGAACATGACTCTCACATTTACAAGAAATATTTTACACATTTCCATGCAGGTACAAATTTCAAACATGAGGGATGGTTCATCCTCAGAAGGACCACAAAAATAGATCCATGATCGCCACAGGTTTCTCCAAAAAGGTGGATCCATCCTTGATTTCCATCTCACCCCAGTAAATTTCTTGTATGGGGTCATGCACAAATCTCATTAGGTGCGACACGTAGAAGATATCATGTACGTGCTCCTACTAAGGTGATAAGGTGATGCAGTAGGCAGCCCCACTGATCTTCTACCAGATCAAAAATGATATAATGAACCTCAATATAGCTTTCTCAAATAGCCCAACCAGTTTGTACCACGTTGGAGAGAGACACTCAATAAGACATGGTCTCTCAACTCAAACTCCATGAGCATATGGGGATAGTTTTCATAGAACATCTGTCTTTTCTGGGTTTTCTTCATCCACTCATAGATGAATTTCACTTTCTCATTCATTAACAGAACCAAATCTAGGCCCATGCGATAGGAATCTCCAATATCCATCCATAATAAGGGTTCCTTTCATGGAATCCTATATGCTCTCTCAATGTTTTCAAGGCTGATAGTGTACCGGTAGATGTTGTAGTAGGAGAACTCCACCAAAAGAAGGTGATACTCTAAGATCCAGCTGAAATCTAGCACGCACACTCTCATCATATCCTCTAGTACCAGGATAGTGTGCTTGGTATGCACCATTGTCTAAGGGTGGAATTATTTACTCATCTGCAACTAGGTCTTGAATTTCTCCTACATGCCCCTCCAAAATCGTGATTTAAACCACTCGTCAGGATCGAATAAAATCATCATGGGTACCCTATAAAGGTGGACGATATCATGCTAGTACAAATTTCTCTAAATCACCACCAAACACTGAAACCCTGTGGAAAATAAGTTTTCCAACATCATGGCTCATTAGACTACCTCCTAGAGGGCGTCATGGGTATTTTCAATGTGTGGAAGCCCAGTAATGAAGTCCATGGATATGATGTCACATTTTCACTCTGATGTATCAAGAGGCTGTTACAACCCAAGAGGTACCAGGTTTTCATCCTTCACCTACTGACAGGTAAGGCATCAATAGATGAACCTAGATACACTACGCCTCATTTCATACCGCCAAAAACGCCTCTAAATATCCTTGTACTTATTCCCCACACTAGTATATATCGCTAAGGTAGATTTATGGAACTCCCATATGACCACCTCCAACAACACAACTGAAACTCATGTTCACCCATGGAATATGAACTCATGATTCCCACAATGAGAATATTTATATGGTGGATAACATATGGATATATGATAAAAATGATATTCATATTCAACATCTCCTAGATTATATTCCCTTACATGCCTAAGGATATTACGATCCAACACCATCGAATGATGGAAAACATTACCCCCCTACTCCATCAGGGTAGGCTACATGGAATCAAACTAATCTAAAGCATCCTATACTAGGTGAGCCTAGGTCGTCCTACTAAGGACATCTCATACTATGTTTCATTTTCCTAGAGTATAAATGATCTTAATGGTGTTGTTTTTCAAGAACTCTAACAAACATTACTGTCTCAGGTTCAGATTTTTATGAGTGAATACATACCGAAGACTCTAGTGGTTTTTGTAAACAAAAAAGTTCACACCAATATGTTAGTTCCACAAAATTATCATGGTGAAATCCACTTCCCCCCGCTCCAGGTCATGAGTCGCATAATTCATCTCATGGAATCTCAATTTCCTTGACCCATATGTGATTCCCACTAATCTTTGAATCAACACGCAACCAAGCCACCTCTTGAGGAGTCTCAAAAAAACACAATCTCTACTCCCTCCACTGGTTTTCTAAAACCAAGACCACTCATAAGACTCTTCCTAAACACATCAATGTCCTTATACCACTACTCAGAAAAGTTAAATAACTATCCCTTCCACACCAATGTAGTCAATGAGGCTATAATTGTAGAAATGTATACTATATATCATAGGTAGTACCCAGTGAAACCAATAAAACTTCATACCATTAACTCATTTTGGGAAGAACCCATTCTATAACATCTTTGACCTTAGCTAGATCCACATATAAACCCTTCTTAGAAAATATATTCCCATTACCATGATCCTACTATATCCTAAAATGGAATTTTGAAAGCATGTCGTAATTATGGTTCTCTCAATGAAAATTAAGGACTCTTCTCATGTGATTTTGATGAACCTACTTTATATAAAATTATATTAGACTTCCATCAATAATTACAATGAATAACTGCTACATGTGTGGAAGGAAGAGCTAGTTAATCAAAGCCATGAGAATGGTGGTGGAATTCATTGAACTGAATGTCATAACTAGGAACTCTTAGTTGTCTATATAGATAATAAAATTCCGTCTTTGGGATATTATTCTAAAGAACCCTAATCAGGTTGTAGCTGAATATGAGTTCAATCAAGGAGAACCATCTCACACCTCTAAATTGATAAAATATTTCATTAATTCTTAGCATGTGGTACTTGTTATTTTTAGTGTCCATTTTTAGGAGATGATAATCAAGGCAATGCTATAAGATCTCATCTACCTTCATCATAAAAAAAATTAGCTCCCCCTAGGGGGACACACTAGGACTGTTGAAATCATTCTCATGAAGGTCCTATAATTATGTCTTCAGATCCAATAACACAGTGTATTCCATCTGATAGGCTACAAAAGATATTAGGTCATTCATGGTCTATAAGTTAATGATAACTCCAACTCACTCTTCAGAGGTTGTTCTAGAACATCATGAAGAAATATTTCCATGTAATGCACCAAAAATGAATGGATCTATATTTTTGTATAGTATGTTTCACTATGGGTAATACTCGCCAGCTTATGGGTAATAGGTTGTAACATTTTTCTCACAATACCCACTCATCCCACAATGAGGTCTCTCTGGCCAAAAAGGAAAACCACATCCCAACATCCAGAAGATATCTAACTATCTTATGGTGACATTCAATCCAATCCCGAACCATGGAAATTCAATTCATACCCAATATAGAATCATAGGGGTCCATTGTGATGACTAATTGTACCTACACAAACCACTCTTTTCCATGTGACTTCTCTCACTACTAGATGAAAGAAGATACAGAGGAAGCATTCCCGATTTGATCTACATGGTGTAGCTACTGTAGTAGTGTCTCTTCTGGGATCTCTAGATCTTGCAAAAATATTTGATAGATAAAAGTATGGCTAGTTACCATTTCTACTAGTGCAATGTCTTGAGTAGTGTAAAAAAATTGTTCCTCGAATCATCTCATGTGCTGCCGATTAGTGTATGTCTGCAGCCTAGAAATGTCCACGACCCTGACCACCAACTAGCTAAGCCAGATGTGGGCCTCATGGGGGTGTTCATGTGACCACCTAATTCTATCGCCCTAACATAATTATCATTCCACTCCTCTTCTATTATCGCCTCCATGGGGACCTCCCTATCCCGGCTTGGGAGAACCCTAATTTCAACGTTTCCACTTCTGTGGTGGTCCATATGCTGCCTAACTAGGATGCATGGTACACCAATCTAGGATGTCCCCGGCCATACGACCATTACCATCAGAAGTATAGAGTCATCCCCATCTAAAATATCTCAGTGGTCTATGATGTCCTTGACATGTATGAAAATATTCTCGTGTCTTCTCAAGAAAGGGTCTCATGTCTTGATAACTCTAGCATCTCACTACTGCTGAAGAAGACTCATCTTGGTTGTGCCTACCACCCACTATAAAAAATTGGATTACCTCTTCTTGTATTCTCTCTTTCACAAATTCCTATTCCAGTTTCCCTACATAGGTGGGGATGCACATGGACACTACACCAACCCAGTTCTACTTATAGAGTCCTTTATCCAACTTATTTGGGAAGATTTATCCATATATATACATATCTCAGGAGTTGCATGTATGATCTGTAAAACTTATTACATAATCATCCACCAAAATCCCTCCCGACTGCATATCCTGATGCACCTGGATCCAGATAGAGTGTAAACATGTGGGGTAGTACCCCCAGAAAAAGATCTGTCGAAGGTCATCCAACATGACCATCACCTAATCAAATATTTGTGAAAATAATCTCCACCAACACCCAAAAATTATATGAGGCATCCTAGATTCCAAACACACCCTCTTCACTATCTGGGTCCACAATAGTATGAACACATTGACCACCGACTCCATCCAGTCCTATAATGCCTAAGGTTCAGACTCGCAATCTAACAACAGTGGATGTTTTCATTGAAACTCCCAAATTGAATCAAACCAGAACATTGTTTCAGACTATTATGCTAATAAAAACTACTCCTCAATGGGTGGAGGATCTTGTTAATGTCCACTTGGAGTAAGGGGGTCACACGATGGGCCTCGAACTAAAGCCTTTTCTATTATCACGCCATCGTTATTAATAGGAGTGGAAATCCTACTTGGCTGCTGTCATGGAGGAATCCTGTATATTGTTATGGAATACCATTGTAAGATGAGCATATAATTATAAATTTACATATAATAATATATAGATGGATATTTGACACATGAAGGATAGTCAATGACTCCATACTATATGATGTATGTTCTTTTGTTCCCTATAAAAAATTCCTTATCTTACTAATTCAATATGTAAGTAATTTGGGTCATGGTAAATAGCTACGTCGGCCGCCACACCATCAATGTCCCCCCTACATTTAGAGATTCACTCAAGATACATTGACATTGTTACCCTAAATACAACCAATATTTGATTTATAGAATCAACAAAACAATATCCAATGGAATGAAAGTTCTCTGATACAACCATTTCATGTCCCGACCCATGTCAAGGGTCAAGTCATAACTACCCCAAGAATACCTCCACAGGCTATGGGACTGTGACAAGCACATTAGGAACACCTAACATAGGAAATAATTTTCCTTAGAACCTATACACACACACACCCACACACACACAACCAAATCAATGTAAAAGTGCATAGGGAAAGTAGTATAAAGATGGAATTTCCTTAAAGTAATGAAATCATGCCTGAAAATCTTAATAGTACAAGGTATGGTAGTGAAAAATTCAATGAAATGGGGGAAAAAAATCCCAAACCAAAAACCAGTCCCAACTTAATGTGTAACTGGAAAAGAGATTCTACTAAGAGAGCCCAACTCAATTATCCCAAGAATGACCACCGTATGCGGTCCGTGCAGCCCTTATCACTATACCACTCAATAGTCACAATCAACAGGTCCATTATCAGCAAATGACATAAACATGTTGGGAAATCCAATACATGTGTGAGTATATTCATACCAAGTAGAATACCCCAAAAATGCGAAGGGGGGGAAGTAAGAGATAAAAATGAAGATATGTAGTATATTAAAAAGGTACAGTAAAAGAGGATGGAAAGAGTGTAGCTCAACCCAATTATATTGTGAATGTATACTCATAAAACCACAAGGTTCATGAGATGGATAGGATCTAAACTCATCATAGTGTCCTCAATACATATATTTTTAGAGTATTCTTGTCCAAACATGGGAATCTAGATATGGAAAGCAAGTGGCATAACCTACACATCTTCGCCTCTCTTATAAATTGAGTAACCAAGTCCCATGGAGTGGGTACTATAGCTAGATATATATATATATATATATATATATATATATATATATATTTCTGTGTGTGTGTGTCTAGTCAAGTAAACTAATATGATAGGGTAAGGGGATCTCCAACTCACACCGCCTTCAAAAAAAGTGTGTAGTTACCAGTTCAATGGTAAAAACTATATGTGATTCCCCACATCTCATCATATCTACCCTAGAGGCACAAGTAAATGGGGCCCGAATCACAACACATCAATATTAACTTCTTTGGGATAAAATGACACACTATTATGGTTATTGGGTGCACCAAAATAATTCCTCTCACTAGGGAAAGCACACTTAATCTTGGTGTGACCATATATAAGTCATACTATGCCTCTCCACTGGGAAAAATCATGCCATGCCATGCTATAGGGCAGTCAAGACACACCAAACAACTAAGAAAATTCATTCCACACCATTATACTATGAAAAATCAATCCATGACATCATACTAGGGGAAATCATGTGATTCCACAATAGTGGGAAAATTGAAGCCATGATACACTATATGGAAAAATCAAGCCATTGATATCATTAGATGTCATATATAGGTGTTCTATACACTACGATTCACCACATATCTCAAAAGTATTTTTCATGGGAACAATTTGGTTGTATTAAAAAAATACTCAGGATAAGCATGTCATGGTCTGAAATCTGATTTCAAACAAAAGGGATAAGAAGGATTGATGATTTATCAGTTGGGATTAATAAGTATAGAAAGTGATATTTCCACATGACGTGTGGCCGCTCTTCATTGTTAGGCTATGAGTCCGGCTGGGAATGGGATCCATCCCATGTTGGGGAATGTTCTATTTGGGTGGAATACAGGGACTGTCCTACCAATCTGAGGATCGGGCATATTCTATCAGCCATGTCTGTGTAATAAGTCTATGTGTCAATGTACTTCAGAACATGGAGTGTTTCTCTAGACATGATGTTGTCTATTTTACCATGCTACGTTCATTTTATAGGCACATGGACATCTATTTCATAACACAATTTTCTTCACATGTGAAGTTATTATATGGAGTTCAATGGGAATTAAACATAGGTTCATCCATAAATTTTCCCAAACACTAGTGCCCCCACTTAGGGAGGGATATATGTCATGTGTTCTTCAATGAACATCTAGTGTATTCCGTGATTTCTCCAAAAATCATGATAGTCACTGAATCATTACCCATTAATTGAATCTTCCATATATATGGTCAACATTACATGGAAACACTACAGAACATCCAAATTTGGAACAAGAATATGGAGACGATTCTTCATCCATCGTGAACCATCCATGGATTAAACTAAGGGTTTGGATGGATAATACGAGCACCACAATGGCTTCGATTATCATCGGCTCATCCTTAAATAACCTGATATTTTATAATCAAGCCATTATACATCCAAATTTATGTATTGCTAATGAATCTATTATTGTTTGGGGAAACCGATGTGACTCCACTTGTTCTAGGTGCCCGACAATCTTTGAATTTTGGTGTGACGTAATTTCACAGTGACGATCATGAAGAAATTGGTGGGGGGAGGAACCAAAATAATGGTTTTGATTGTTTTCAATGCATTCATGCCCAACGAATCATAACTGTATGATTTGGGTTATACCAATCAATAAATATTTATAATAAAATCGATGTTCGTGCTCATGAAAAAGGTTTGACCAAAAGGCATAGATTGAAGAACAATTAAAAACATTCTCAAATTTTTAATTCATGCCATAAGAACACCAGAATTATTCCTACTAGGATTAGATCATTCTATTATGATGTAAAACATATTGGCTAGTGATGGAAGTGGATCTGTTTCACTTGGATCCTTCATATTCAATGGGTTCGCTGACATTATATGTTCCTCATTATTCAACAGAAAAGAGAGGAGAGGAGATGAGATGATATCATGGAAATCAAAAATAGTTACATGATTTCTAAAAATGGAATTTATAACCTCAAATTAGGTTTTTTTAGGAATTAAATTTAATTAATTAATTAATTAATTCACTTAAACTAGCATTCCAAATATGGAGGGGTCTGAAATCCCTGCACCGAGACATCATAAGTCGCACCTCCAGAAACCAGCATGTACTGGACCCAAATTTGGTCTTCGATTATTGATTAGAAAAATATTTTTAGATTTATCCATTTTTCATTTATTAATTATGAATTTTTATAAAAAAATATTTTTAATATTTTATTAAAATTAATTCCTCACAGATCAGGCCACAGAATCACATGCCATCTCAGCAACTGTCATGAACCAACCTGGGTCGACCCTGAACTAGTCTCCTGAGTCAGTCCGTGACTTGTCTCGAAGAGTGTTACTGATCCCCACGAGATGGAAACTAGTGTTAGGCATTAAAAAAATAATCACTGGGAATGATTTCACCATAAAAGATAAAAAAAATTAATAAATACTATCAATAAAAAAACTAGCAGTGGAAAGAAGGAAAAATTGTACATACCTCCATTTGACCTTGCAAATCACAAACCAACCAAATGATAACCTTCCCCCAGTAATGAGTAACATCTCCAGGAGAACATGAATAAATGGGACCTTCAACTGAAATGATAAAATTTGATGTGAGAATTAAAATGATGAGTATGGTTTCCAAGATAAACCACTAAATCCAACATCTCCTTTCCTAAACTATCCAATAACAAAATATTGAAAAAAGATTAATTCTAATGTTTTTTGATTAAAAAAAAGAAACATGTTTTTACAATTAAAATTTATATCACACGTGACATAGAATTTACAATATCATTTTCCGTTTTTTAAATAAACCCCAGAACAATATATACCAAATCTAGGATAATGTAAAATATTAAAATAGTGTATGCTAGAAATAAACTAGTATAAATGAAAGTAAACATGAAATGAAAATATTCCAGTAACCAAGGGTGAATTGAAACATCCCTATATTACCCATTTATTCACTCAGTTTCGTAACATCTTCCTAGAATATTTTAAAGCTCTTATGTCTATAACCAACTAGCCTTTCTAAAACTGAAAAATATAATGGAATATACGACATTTACTAACAACAAATCCAAAAGGTAACAATCGTTCTAACAGTTGATGATTATTAATTGTCACTCGATCTTCTAAAGGATGCCTTGGAACCCATGGAGGATATAATAATATTGTATAACTAGGAGGTTCTCACATGCGTGACTCATCTCACAGCACATTCCGATCCCTAACCCAAACACTATACACGATAAACCAAAAAGGGTTATCCTCTATAGAGGTGCCCTATATATGTATATATATACATGAATATTATCATTATATGTTCCAACCAGGCCGTCACTCCATACAATCATAAGAAGAATTTGTTTCATTTTACAAAACAATAGAGTTTCCAAATGAGCACATGATTATCAATCACAATCCTTTCAAGTAATCAACACATAAATTAGATCATAATATAATGTTACATAATGTTCATCATGTCATATACATGCCAAATTTTTTTTTCTAAATTCATTTAAAACATTGATCAGGCACCCACAATTTCCAAACACAACCCATTCAAAAGGTTATCACAACATCAACATTGACTTTGAATAGGCAAAGGGGCCGTTTAGTTCTAAACAGACATTCTAATAATCCCCAGTCACCAAAAAAGCCTTCATTTTTGTCAACCAATGACAAAACGTGTTTCAAACCAATTTTCCAGATCTTGAGTAACCAAATAAAACCCATGTTTTCCAAATCACATGGAGGAAAACTCTATAAAACCTCATTTAAACCCCTCTTTAGAAACCACATAAGGGGGCCAACATTATGTGGAAACTAAAAATCCATTTTTGAAAATCATGTTATAGAGAATGCCATTATACAATATCCATCTTCATTTGAGGAAACTTCCATGTGTGGAACTAGTGCACTCATGGATGTGTCGACATCCATTAGAACAGTAAAATCCTAAGAAAACATTTGATAACCTTTTCCAAAAAACCGAAAAATTATCCTAAAACAATTTTCTACCATCCACATCATTTATAAAACATAAAACAACTCCAACTCCAAAATATAACTCTTTTTAAAACATTTACATATGACCACATTGTCTTATGATGACCTAATAAAACACATACCAAAATTATTTCCAAACATGATTTTCAATCACTTACTCTTTTTTAATAATTCATTTAATTTTTTTTAGAAAACATCAATGAAACACAATATGGATTTCCACTGAATACACAACTGAAGCCCCCTTTTAATTTCAAACAAACACCAAGGCCATTCCAAATTAAGAATCTTGAGTCCCACAATATTCATGAAATGTTACCTAATGGCACAACTAGACTACTAAAAATTTTCAAAGTGAAGGTACCATAAAAATTACCAGATTTCAATCTTATAAATTCTAAACATGAGTTTGGTCTACAAAATTAAATGTACCAACCCAAAAGCATGATTTAAAATCCAATTCAAGAAAATTTCACCAATAGAATGCACTATATAAGAATAAGTCAAAATCTTAATTAAGGATTGAAACACATTAATAGAAAAATTATATAAAATAAAGAGAGTATTGTTAGAATGATTCAAAAAGAAAATTAGATGTGAATTACCCTACTACAAATCAAGAACAGGCGTGGTAGAACACCGATGGATGGACGAAAAATCCCTCATAGGTCAACCACGAATGCTAGACAGTGAAGAAACACATGACAAACATCCCATGGTTGAATTAAGATTTATCCAAATTAAAATTATACACAAAATATTAAATGAATGGGATAAAAATAATAAATAAATAAATACACCGGATCTTGGTTTTTGTCCCATAACAGGGGAAGGTGGTCGGAGTAGGGGCAGAGTGAGTTCGTCGGTGGAAGCCGCAAGGGGGAGGATGGGGGTCCGGGTGCGTCGATGATTAGAGTAAGGTAGGGTAGGGTAGTGGTAATCCATTCATAATAGTGATGAGAGATGGTAGACCAGTATGGGGTGCACCTGCTACAAAAGCTGAGGGAACATCCAGAACAGTTGGCTGGAGAGTGGCCAGCGTTGGGGAGTTGAGGGCAGTGGTCGGGATCCCTCTAGAGAAGAGAGAAGGGGGATGGACAACTGGGTCCTGAACGGGGGATGGAAAACTATGATTCGGATGGCCAGGGGAGCATGAGGGTGGAAGGGCTTAATATTGGCTGGGGCAAGGGTGTTGTGGCGGCTGAATGCACAAACAATAAGGAGGAGGAGCGAACACATGGAGCAACAAGGGGGTGAGGCAGGCCGGGACCTACAAGGTGTGTGGGTCATGGAGTGTCGTGCACCATGTGGAGATGGAGCGGGGAGGTGGGGGGCTTCTGAGCAGGTAGATTAGGGTTAGCCATTTTTATATTTTTATGTTACAATAATAATAATAAAAATAACAATAATAAAAATTATAATATAATAATATTAATAAAATAATAAAAACAATACCATTAATATTATAATAACAATTTTTTAATTATTTCTTTAAATAACTATAACAATAATAATAATAATATCATGAATAATATTAATAATTTTAATAATAATCATATTAATATTAATAAAAAAATAAAAAATAATATTTATTTTATCGATCGATTTTTATTATATTTTAAGCCATTTATTTATCTTATTCTGAAAACTAGGTAACCTTTCTCTCATCGCATTACTTAATAAACCATGTTCATGTTGCGTGCCTTGCCCTAGAATACATATTCACCCACAAGAGCACGTGTGGTGACCACATGGTTACCGCTAACCATGAGGTTCCCATGGACCAGTCTAAATCCCACTGAAATGATTAAAAATCAAAAAAATTTAAACTGGGTCCCAACCCGAACTATGGCACGGGAACAAAAATCTATGAAATAATAAAGTAAAAAATTAATTTAAAAAGGAAGGGTGTGACAATTCTCCCCACCACAGACACATTTCCCCCCCAAAAGTCACCTAGCTGAACAACAGACAAAAAAAATCCATGCCCGATTAAAATTAAAAGAAACCACCTCACAAGATAACAGGAGAACATGTGAGGGTTCTTCCTTCCAAAAGAACACAACTAGCATGGAAAATTAACACCCAGACATACCACCCCTATATGGGGGTCAACATCGGAAATTTCAACCAATCCAAACTTACTTCTATATCACGAGCGAACAACACCTTTAATGAATCATGAAACTCTTGATCATGAAAAAAAACCCCTAAAACTAGATGAAACCCCAATGTTTAACATAACCTTGTGGATCAGAGAAAAACCACATACACTCATTCTACCAAAGGCACTTACCCATCCACAATAACTCGTCCAACCAATTTAAACCCATAAAAGGGCCAAGCATTCCTTTATGAAAAACACCTGATTCGGAATACCGCATCCACACAATCAGGAATAATTGTATTATAATAGAACAAGTCCTTCAAATCTTTAGGAAAAAATAGTTAGCACACAACAATGTCCAAATTTTAAAACAGAAAAAATGAATGAAATGACATTAAATTTTCTACTTCATACATGGAACAAAAAACCTGGACCATGGATTCACATCCCTTGAAACTCTTGACTGTCCATGACCTTCACCCCCAGACCTGTGGCTGGGGATCTATTGGATGAATTATTTCCTTTTACATAGTCAGAAACTAAAATTCCTCTGGTCACAATGTTTTTTAGGTGACACTTCCTACAAAACTACTCTATGTGAACTAGACAACATCAATGATTTCATGTTATGGAAGGGATGTGGCAAGATGGCATCACGTTATAGAACTAGCCACAATAATGGAACACCACTGAATGGTCCGATGATCAAGATGACAAATCCACTACAATGGAAACTGTAGAAAAAAGTCCCTCAAGTACACCATGGTCGCCAGATGGGAACCTTCATGACCAACTAGATACACTAGATTTCTAACAATCTTTGAATAGGAGACCAATGCAGCTAAAAATGCACCATTCACCAACTTCTCAAACTAATGGTCTCTAAAAGTGATGAATACCTCCATGATCTTTGGATGAAGATCCCCAATGATGAATGAAGTCTTCATCAAATCCTATGACACTACCTCTGAATAAAAGGAAACGAGTTCCATGAAAGGGTTAATATATTATTTCAACCTCTATTGTCCATGTTGAATACAGATGAGTTCTTCCACATTAGTTATCATCACTTGTTCATGTATGAACCAACATACAAAAGAAAATTTAACTACATCCTATCCCATTCCCACATAAATTGATGGTGGGGCGGGAAACACTCATTTGTCCAGAACAGAACCCTAAATCATTCCTAGGATAGATCAATCACTAACAGACTCTACAGTTCGCAATATCCTAAAAACACGCTTGACCTCTTCGAACTACACAACTGCCATTATTGGACCTTGATCACCAATAAAGACAGAAAATTTCCGAGAAGGGCCAAAAACTAGGCATGACTTGTCAAAAACATTATGTACCATTCTAGGACACGTTTTCTAAACACCATATAAAGCACCAGGGTGAAACAAATATCAATATGATGCAACATCAATGAATGTGTCTTCATACAAAAATAACCAACTCAAAAACCAAAAAAAATTAAACAGACCCTGAAATTCCCTTACCAAAATACCCTTTTCATTTTAGATTCCTAATTCACATTCTTTCAATGTAACATTCCTATTACAAAACCCACTTTCCTATCTAAATTCAATTTACAAAATCATTTCCCTTTAAAAATCACTATAGAAAAGCAATGTCATGCTTATGATTTCATGTACACAACCCAATAATCAAGTTAACCATTTTAAATATGCTCATCCTATATCATCCATATGTACCAACACACAAATCCCATGATTTCCCTCACATGTTCCTCACAAGCGAAAAAATTCATAATGTGTACCAGAGGTTTCACCCTAACCATTTCTCTACAAATTTCAAGGAAACATGAAATATTTAGACCAAGGGATTTCAGTTTTAGAACTCTTTTCTAGAATTATAATCCATTTAAAATAAATCATTCTCATATAAAAAATTATTTTTCATCTTCAAATGTGCAATTATGCCAACCAGCTCAATGAAGACACCCAACTTGCATCTATGTACCCGAGTGAGGGACATTTATGCAAGCTTATACTCGAGAAATGGTAGTGTTCCATTCCCCATGTATGTTTAAAAAACTAGAATGAACTCAAACAGTGTGCTCAAACTCAGAATGGGTCAAAAATTCTTGTGAAATCATAATGTAACATCAACATTCCTCTCATGTCATCCCTCAATCAATAATAAACATGAATGAGATGATGAATCAGTTCTTGGAATAACCCTGGAGTCTCGTGGTTCAGAACTGGAGTGGGTTTATGATATACTTCTTGTACCTACCTCTCATGTCATGACAGTCATAATCTCCATCAATCAGACACCCTAAATAACAAAGGCCTCCTCTGATTTCATAATTCCACGAACCAACCCAGGTCATCATTGAACCGATCACCTAAGCCGGTCCATGCCATGTCCCAAAGGGAATTATCGATCCCCACATGATGGTTAATAGTGTTGGGCATCATTAAATAATCATTGAGAAGGAATTGGACCATAAAAGATAAACATATTAAAAAAAGTAATGTTAAAAATAATGCATTTTCTTGAATGAATAAAAAAAGTACTACATACCTTCTGGTGACCATCTTGGCCACCGTGCAACAAAAGGCGACTATACTCCAATAATGAGAAACTCAACCAAGAGAACATGAGCTAAGGGGACCAGCAACTGAAATGATAAAATACAGTGTGAGAATTAAAATTCCAAATAGGATTTCCATGATAAACCACCGAATCCAACATCTCATTTCATGAATAATCCACTTACACAAGTTTGAAATATAAATAAAAATTAAGGTTCTCAAATTTTAAAATTCACAAAATGTTTTTTTTCCATTTATTAAAATACAACACAAATGACATACCATTTCCTAAAGAATTTCACTTTATAAAAATACCCCAATACAATGTATACAAAAGATGGGATAATGTAAAACAAGTAAATAGTATTTTCAATTAATATATTTGTATAACATGAAGTAAACAAGCAATGAATATAATCCAGTATCCATGGGTGATCCTAATAATCCTTATAAGACCCTTGGATATACTCGGCTATAGAACCACCTACTGGCGTATGGTGAACCTCCAATGTCTAGAAAAAACTACCACCCTAAAACATATTAATCCTGTGGAAAATTATGCCCTGCCTAACAACTAATCTAGGGGGTACCAACACGTCTAATGGAGGTTGATCATCAATGATCACTCGATCATCTAAAAGGCACCCATGATCCAACGGTGGTTATAATAATATTGTGTAAGTATGAGGACCTCACACGTGTGAAAAAACTCATTACACTTTCCTACCCCTTCACAGTCACTCTATACGATAACCCACAAAGGGATACCCCTTTACAAAGGATACCCATATATATACATACATACTTGATTTATATCATTAATGGTGGATACTGGGACATCACACCAAACAATCATCCCAACCATTTCAAACTTTTCACAATAAAATAGATTTCCCAAATTGGCACATAGTTATCAAACACCATCCTTTCAAGGAATAAAAAAAAGGATTACTATAAAGCTGAAAATGCAAAACTGGCATTCACATCACATCCATGTCAAAACCCTTTTTAAAAAAAATTTAAAACTCAGACTGGACACACACAATTTCCAAACACAAACCATTATAAATGTTAACACAACATCACCCATGAGTTAAAAGAGACAAATTGGCCTTTATGTTTCAAAAACAAATTTAAAAAATCAATAATTACCAAATGATCCTTCACTCTTTTCAGCCAAAAAAAATGTGTTTCAGACCAAATGGCCAGAGAATGAGGAACCCATTAAAACCCATTTCTTCCAAAGAACTTTGAGAAACACTATATAAACCACATTTAGAAACCTTAGTAGAAACCACACAAGGGGAATAACATTATTTGGAAACTAAAAATACATATAGTAAAATATGGTTTATAGAGAATACCATTTTACATGTTCCATCATCATTTGAGGACCCTTTTATGTGTGGAGCTAGTGCACTCATGGATGTGCCGACATCCAATGTCACACTAAGATCCCATGAAAACATTAGAAAACCATATCCCCAAAAACCGGAAATTATATTATTTTTTTTAACATCCACATAATTTAATAAACATAAAACAAACCCAACATCAATATAGAACTCTTTTTAAAACATTTACATATGACCACAAATACATAAGATGACCCAATCACACACACAAAACAATTTTATTTGAAGACATGATTTTAAGTCACGTACACTTTTTAAATAATTTATTAAGTAATTTAAAAACACCTCTATGAAGAACAATAAGAATTTCCACCAAATACACACTCGAAATCCTCTATTGAATTATAACGCGCACCATGTCCATTCAAAAATAAGTTTCTCATTTCCCAAAAATTTCATAAAATTCTACTAAATGGCTCAACCAGTTTACTAAAAATTTTCATGGTGTAAGTACCATTAAAATCACAATATTTCATTCTTTTAAAAGATAATCAGTTATTTGATCAACAACATAAAAAATACTAACCCATAATCATGATTAAAAATATATATAAAATATTAATAACAAAATTCACTATCAAAAACAAGTTGAAAGCCTTATTAATTGTGAAAGAAATTAAAAGAAAAATTAATTAAATGAATGAAATTATTTATGAAATGATTTAGAAAGGATAAACAAGTGAATTCACGTACCTCAAATCAAGCATAGACGTAATGGAACTCCAAAAAAAGGAAGAACAATCCCCCACATGCCAACTTGCATGATTAACAATGAGGAAAACAATTGACAGACAACCCATAATCACATTAAGATTTATACATATTAAATAAAAACACTAATGATGAAATGAAAGGGAAAAGATAATAAATAAATAAATATATTGGTGTAGGGGGTTTGGCATGAAATAGGGAAAGATGGTTTGTTTAGGGTGAAACAGGTTCGTCGGTGTGAGTTGCAAGAGAGGGGGGGGGGTTTAGGTGCATCGGTGGCTAGAGAAAGGGAGGGCAGGGCAGTGGTAGTGTGTCATTACGGTTAGGAGAAAGGATGAACCAACACGGGGTGAGACTACTATCGGAGTGAAGGGATGGGCCTGATAAGTCAGTTCTATCACGTCCTATGTTGGAGAGTTCAGGGAGGTAGTCGGGAGCTCACTAGAGCAGAGGGAGATAGGGGTTGGCCGACTAGAAGCTAAATTATCAAATTTCAATATTGAACAACAATTGAATTATTTTAGAAAAATACAAGAAAATCACTTTATAATTTCACTATGTGTACAATTAATAATTGAAAACCATTTTAACAAATTAATTTTCTAAATATGAGAATTTTAATTTTTAATTAAAATCATCATTTACTCTGAAAATATAGATTTTGTATTTTTAACTGTTTTTATAATATTTTAAAAAATTTATTAATGTCTCATAAATTTACCATAAAATAATAGAGAAATAAAATAATTATTTATTAATAAATTTAGTGAAAATGATTTTTATCTTAGATATATTTATTAATTTAAATTTTTAAATAAATATTGATTACTCAAAAAATAGCATCACTTAGTGACTTTTCGAATACACACTCTCATTTATAAGGTGGCTAAATATTATTTATACTAACCTTTTTAATGTTACTATTCATAAGGGCCATATTCTTATTCCTAGGAAAACATAATTATTCATATGGTTCTACTTTCTATTCATCATAAATGTAATTTGATCCTATCATTCACTAAATATCTTATGTGTATTTTAATTTTATGAAATTCAAAACACATATGTAGAAAAATTGGGTTTAATAACTAGGTTAAAATAGCATGCTTTTATTTTTCAAAGACTCTCGGTATCATGCATTACATTCTATATTAAATTTATATTTTATAACCTTTGGGTTTTAAAATTTAATTCATGGGGCTTATGAATTATATGTTTCCAAATGGAATGGGACATTTTTTTAATGATTACTGATTTTTTTCCTCCTCAATGGTTTGATAAAATTTAAAGGGTATTTCAATTCCTCAAAATCAAAGAAAAATTGTTGATATTTATCCCCTAATGAGGACTTATATTCAAATATGTATCTTCTATTCATAAATGAAATTTTTTTTAAGGAATAAATTATTTGAAAAAAATTGATAATTCGATATAGGAAAAGAGATTTATTCATACAAAACACTTGTGGGGGACCATTTCAAGAAGGTCGTAGTGGTTGGAGAGTTGTTAATTAAATCTCATCAAATCATCAATAGTCTAATGAGGTGAATCGGCTGGGAAATTTAGAAAAATTCGAAATATATTATATTGACAGTAAATGTATCATGTACCTGGGAAACACGATATCCAATATTATTTTATTTCCCTCAATTAATTTATTATTTTTCTATCCATGATTTTTTGCATCGACATATCTATGGATATACTTATTTTTCAGATCATTATCAATTTTCATGTGTTTTTATTTTATTACATTTCCTAATTTATATATCATTATGCAGTTATTTCATTGACATTAGTTATCACTAATTTACCATTCCATGTCGATTATTTTCATGAGTTCATTATTTATTCATCTTTAGATACCCTTACAGAGTTTTTTAGCTAACCCATATTATGTTTCATTACCCAAGGACTAGTGCAGAAAACGTTTTTTACATCAGTTATTTTTCATTTTTTACGTCGGTATCTAGCCGACGTTAATACGGGCGACGTTATAAATAACGTTTTTGATGTCAGTTATTTAAAAACCGACGTCAAAAACATAAAATCACGATGTTTATGACGTTGGTTATTTTAGAACCGACATGATAAATAAATTGAGAAGGTTTTATAACATCAGTTATTTAACAACCGACCTGATAAAAGGCCTGGAAAATGGTTTATCACGTCGGTGATTAAAAAACTGACGTGATAAAATGATGGGGAAATGGTCTATCATGTCGGTTATTAAAAAACTGACATGATAAACCGGGGGGGTTATCACGTCGGTTATTTAACAACTGACGTGATAAAAGGCCTGGAAAATGGTTTATCACGTCGGTTATTAAAAAACTGACGCGATAAAAGGATGGGGAAATGCTCTATCACATCAGTTATTAAAAAAACGACGTGATAAACCCGGGGGAGGGGGGTTTATCACGTCGGTTTTTTAATAACCGACGTGATAAACTGGGGTGAGGGGGTTTATCACGTCGGTTATTATATAACCGACGTGATAAACTGGGGTGAGGGGTGTTTATCATGTCGGTTATTATATAACCGACATGCTAAACTGGGGTGAGGGGTGTTTATCACGTCGGTTATTATATAACCGACGTGAAAAACCAGGGGAGTGGGGTTTATCACGTCAGTTATTAAATAACCGACTTAATAAACTGGGGGGGGTGGGGGTTTATCATGTGGGTTATTAAATAACCGACGTGATAAACCATTTCCATACCTTTTATGTAACACCCGAGACTTTTATGTTATATAAATCATCAAAGGAATCTTTTTCTACACAACACTTTCTTGGCTTGCTTTACACGCAATCGCGACCTTCCTCGATAGCTTACGTCGTACGCAATACCGAGTCTCACTAAACAACGATATGCTATTAAAATATTATTAAAACTAGCCGGTATGAATAGTAATAACCACTTTTTGAAATTTTATAAATTTTATTTTTCAAAATGGACTTCATTTTTGGACTCAGAATATAGAAATTAGCCTAGGGTGAAATTTTGGTATTTTTCTGAAAACTTTCAATTTTTGATGAATAGTGAAACCACTAAGTGGTAGGTTAAAAACTGAATTTTGCATAAAACTGAATTTTACCGCTTCTGTGAATGGAATTTCGAAAATCCGACAGACACGGTTGATATCAGTAAGTAAAATGTGGTTCAATGAGATAAAAATAATTTTTTTGGTGAATAGTAACTTTTTACTATTTTTACCGCGATTAATAGTAAATAGGGTAACTAAGGGTAAATATGATATTAATATTACCCTAACACATGTCCTAATTATATTGGACAAGTTTAATTCGACCAAAAACAAACTTAGGAATAAAATATGACCATTTAGGCCCACTTGGATTAGATTAGGACATTTATTATTAATTTATTTAAAGAAGGGTTAAAATAGTTAAAATCAAAGTTTAATAAGTAAATCATTTTTAATATGGGGTTATACATAAGATAAATTCGACTATAAATATTCATTAGAAAGCTAAACAGATTTCCTACATAATGGAATTTTATTTATAATTTTTAGACATCAAATAATTTAATTTATTTATGACACAATGATGATGCAGTAATTATCTTATTTATGAAAAATTGACATAATTGATGTTATAAACACCAAAATAAATGTAATTTGAGAATTTTTATGAATTCCACTAATTTTCTAGGTTACTATGATATATTAGTGTTGATTTAATCAACTTGGTTCTAACATATAATTCTGTTATCACTTTCACAAAAATCATATATCAAATAGTGTCAAAATTGACACAAAATAGTTTTTAAATCAAATATTATATTATTAATTGTTATTTTATTCTTAAAAATCTAAGGATCGGCCAAATGACTTAGATAAGGATATATGTATTAATAATAATCAATTTGGGGTTCTTTTTGATTGATATAGTAAGTTTATTAACCTTATAGTATAAGAACACTAGAAGACACGGTAAAAGTAAAATTATTTAACATAATGTTAAATCTAAATGATAAGGTTACAATGGGAACCTAAACTTGTCTAAATTCTATTGGATGAGAGGATTTCGACCCATCCCCACCTTATCCTCGAAATAAATCAATTTGGAGCTAATTAAAACCGAACTTGACATTATAATAAAATAATATTTTGAGATATTCCTAAGGTGCCCCTCTCCTCCCTTATAAAAGGACACCTCCTCCCCCTCCTCCTCACACCACTTTGAGCACTCAAGCTCGGCCAACCCCTGAAAAAATCTCTTCTCCACTTCCCTAGAAACATCCTATAGGTTATGGTCTTCCTCAAAGAACAATTTTAGTGCCCTAAGAGGAGGTCTCAAAGAGGCGCTTCAAAGAAGAGGTAATTACCGTTACCAATTCTTTCATCTTTATTTCTTCTTCCACTTCTTCTTCTTAGGTTGTTTTATTATGAAGTAATAACATCAGTATCACTCATATACTGATATGTTATTATAAGTATGAAACAACCCTATTTCACCATCTATCCATCCTACGGAAAAAGAAATCACCGCGCGTGCGTACGTACGGAATACCGTCTCCACGCCGTGGTGTAATCTATTTTCCACCACCACCTTACATGGATGGGTATAATGGTGTAAAGAATAACTATACATAGTTATTAAAACATCATATTGATTCTGACATATTGTATAATCCACTCCAATTCAATTCAATATTTATAGAAATGATATCATCGCTCGTGCGTACGTACGGACTACCGTCTCCACGACGTGATGAGATTCATTCTCCATGTTAACCATTTAAGAATGATTATAATGTATATATAAGAAATAATAATGAAATATATGACATTATAAAGCTACTGGATTTATGTATATATATACATATGTATGTCATCTACTTACTTCCATTTCAAGACAATAAGGAAAGGAAAACAGCGTTCATGCGTACGTACGGACTACCGTCTCCATGAACGGTGTTTTTCATTTTATTCATCTACCTATTATATATATATATATATAATGAATATATATGATATATAAATCATATTTTATATTCTGGAAGTGAGTAAATCATGATATAAGTAATAATGATGTCAAGAACAACAAGTCAAAACACCTACGATAAATGAAACGATTTTTACCCAAAACGCTTCTTTAACATGGAATTTACAAAAGAACGGGTAATATAATGTCATAAGTGAACCATATATGATACCATAACAATTAATATGATTCTGTAATAAGTCAATAACATGATTTAAATCATTATACAGGAGGTTCGGACACTTACAAAGCAAGTCGGACCTAAGATAAGGGAAATATCACAATCTCATTTTTATACGAGATTGTTTATTCGTAAGTATTTACTGGGGTGTATTATATCATCCACATCCATGTTTACTCAATATGTAATATTATTTCCATCCACCTAAAATTGTTTAAATCCATTTTTACCCTTCGGTGAGTTTTTAGTAATACGTATGAAAGGAATCTTTTGTCGTTTTTCGTACGAGGTACTTTTTGACTTTTCCGACAAAAGTACGAAGAATGTTTTTTTTAACTTATATGGCACGAACGGATTTTTATGGTTTTATAAAGCCTTACATTCATGAACCTTCCTCCAAAATATTTCATGACTATTTTCAATAAAATCTCTTTCTTTTAAAATTGCATGATGTTTTGTGAAAAGAAATTGATTTTGAAGAAGAAAGGATATTTTCCTCAAGAATTCAATTCAAGTGTTTTATCAAAATTATTTTCCATCTAAGATAATAAAGGGTTCTGTTTCTATCCATTTTTTTACATTGATTTGACTATGTTGTGATGGAATTATGTTTATGAATTCCTTTATCTTATATGAATTGATTTATGATATCATGATGTTTCAAGAATCCCATTTTTGTTACATGTGTTATGCGATGATGTATGTTTTATGATTATGTGGCACACATAAGAAAGGATTCATTATAAGATGGGTGGGACCTATATCTCCCTCCAATGCATTGGGTAATGATTTTATATCTCATGAGATAGACATGGCTGGAACGGAAGGTTATTTCGGTTCAGTGATACAGGACTGAAACGAGGAGTGAACTCGGTTCAGAAACGGACTTTGTCCACTAAGATAGTCTTGGCAATGAGTCATGACTAACAAGAAATGATTTTCCATTATTATGTGTGCATGCCACAAAGTTTCAAGTTTTATGTTATGATTATGGGGATCTCATTTTCACTTCTATGATTTATTCCATGTTAAGATATTATGATCTCTTTTGCAGGTTAAGATTTCCAAAAGGTATGTTCTTATGTATATGATGTGATTGATATTTCTTTTGTTTACCCTTACTGAGCATTTGATCTCACCCTTTTATGTTTTCTTTTCCCCAAGATATAAAGAAAGTTTTTTAGGTAACAAAAGGAAGAACTTTATGGGAGATATTGAAGATCTTTCACCATGATTAGAAGATTACGTTCCGAGTTTCCAAAGACACTAAACTATTACGATCCTTGTGTGTGTGTGTTTTTGTTATGTACTAAGTATTCCGCAAAAGTAATGTAATGTCCATGTACGTCAAGATACGGGTCTCTACAGTTGGTATCAGAGGAAAGGTATAGTCAACCTTTGGAAACTAGGATGTGAAAGCCTTAGTAAGAACCCTAAGGATAAGTCTAAGCATAGAACACAATCTTAGAAATGGCCATGAATAACCTAGGATAAGACCATAAGCATGAAATTTTTTTTTCTTGAATTATGTGGTTTCCTATTATAATTAGTGTTGCTCACACTATTCTTCTTGGTTTTAGTCAATGGCTGGAACCCGAAGGAACCGTGTTAATGCGGAATGCGATGGGCAATGCAATGATTGTCCCCCTGAGAAACCAAACGATATGGGAGCTGGAATGAAAAATCTTATAGCCATGCTCACACAACTTTCTCAAGCTATGAATCATGCAGGATTTCCAAACGAACAAAGGAGGGAGCAACATTCTGTTGAATCTTTCATGAGGCAGCGTCCACCTTCATTCAGCGGGTCTACTGATCCATTAGTTGCTGAACAATGGATTAGTACTACTGAAAAGATATTTTCAGTTCTTCAATGTTCTGAGCATGATAAAGTCATCCTAGCAGTGTATCGTTTAGAAGGAGATGTGGATCAATGGTGGAATCTTGTTAAGAATACGAGGCAAAGGGATGAAATTGAGTCTATGGAATGGGATGAGTTCAATAACTTATTTTTCAACAAGTACTTCCCTCGTATTCTCCGAACAAAGATGGAGAAAGAGTTCCTTGAACTGAAGCAAAGGGATGATGAATCTGTTGGTACCTATGAAGCAAATTTTACCAGACTTGCAAGGTACGCTTCTGGTATTATTATCCAACCTGAGAGTAAGATCGATCGATTCTTTAGTGGCTTAAAACCAAGTCTTCGAAGGGCGTTATCCATAAGGGACTTCAATAGCTACGAGGAAATCGTTCGATGTGCTCTCAAAGTCGAGATGGAGATTGGAGTAACCCATCAGTCACATGGGTTTGATAAGAAGAGGAAGATGGAATTCAAAGAAAAATCTAAAGAGCACACGGAAAAGAAGATGAGCTTTTCCTTATGCTCAAAGTGTGGAAAGAAACATGGAGGGAGCTGTCTTAAAGGGACAAGTAAATGTTTTAAATGTGGAAAAGAAGGTCATCGGGCATTTGAATGCCGTGATAATGGGAAGAAGATGTCTAATGACGCAAACAAAGGAAGGGATACACAGAATGAACCTACTACACTTCAATGTTTCAAGTTCAAGGAGATGGGGCATTATGCCAATCAATGCCCAAATCCAAGGGTTGATGATGATGGTCGACGTCAACAAAATCTTAAGGCTAAAGACAAAGGAAAGTCACATGCAATTTCTATCAGCGATGTGGAGTACGATAATGATGTGGTGAAAGGTACACTTACCATCCACTCTAAAGTAGAAAATGTTTTATTTGATTCTGGATCCACCCACTCTTTTATTTCTGAAGACTTTTTTAAGGGTATCACCGTATTACCTCAACAATTAGATGTCGAGTTAGCTGTGACAACACCTAATGGCACATCAATCGCATCAAAAGTTTATAATTATTCTCCGATCGAAGTTTGTGGGAAAGTGATTCCTGCAAATCTTATGATCCTTCCTTTAGTGGAATTTGATGTGATTCTTGGCATGGATTGGATTTCTCTACATGGAGCTCATATCGATTGCCAAAGAAGGGAAGTCACATTTTATATTCCAGATCAATCTACGATCGTCTATCAATGCAAGGATGAACATAACCTTCCAGTGGAAATTTCTTCCATCTTATGGGTATTGATTCCACTAAATGAAGGTTATTTATCTCAAATGGTTGGTGAGAAACTCACGATTAAGAATATGCCCAATGTACGGGAGTTTGATGATGTCTTTCCGGAGGAATTGCCGGGTCTTCCACCAAATCGTGAAGTTGAGTTTTCAATAGAACTCGTACCGGGTGCTTTGCCTATTTCAAAGACACCTTATAGAATGGCCCCAATTGAGTTGCAGGAATTGAAAAAGCAACTCCAAGAGAATCTTGATAAGGGATTCATACGCCCTAGTGCGTCACCTTGGGGAGCACCTGTTCTATTTGTTAAGAAGAAAGATGGATCAATGAGACTTTGCATTGATTATCGAGAACTTAACAAGATCACTATCAAGAACAAATATCCTCTCCCACACATTGATGACTTATTTGACCAACTACGCGGAGCTCAATACTTTTCCAAGATTGATCTTTGTTCAGGGTATCATAAATTAAGGGTCAAAAGGGAGGATATACCAAAGACGACTTTCCGTACAAGGTATGGACACTATGAATTTATAGTGATGCCATTTGGTCTTACTAATGCCCCTACTATCCTCATGGATCTAATGAATAGAGTCTTTAGAGACTATCTTGATCAATTTGTGGTAGTCTTTATAGACGATATTCTTGTCTATTCAAAGAGCAAGGAAGAGCATGAATATCACTTGAGAATTATATTGAAGACCCTGAGAAAGGGGAAGCTTTATGCCAAATTTACCAAGTGTGAATTTTGGCTTCAAAAAGTTGCATTTTTGGGTCACATAATCTCAAAAGAGGGGATATCTGTGGATCCAGCAAAAACAGAGGTTATCGAAAGATGGTCAAGACCAACAACAGTAACTGAGATCCGAAGTTTTCTTGGTTTGGCTAGATATTATCGACGTTTTGTAAAAGATTTTTCACGATTATCTAATCCACTCACCAAGTTGACTCGGAAAGGAGTTAAGTTTGTCTGGACAGAGGAATGTGAAGAGAATTTCAAGGAGTTGAAAAGAAGGTTATCCAGTGCACCTGTGCTCACACTGCCTTGTAGTGGAGAAAGGTTTGTGATCTACAGTGATGCATCCAAGAAGGGATTGGGGTGTGTTATTATGCAAAATGATATGGTGATAGCTTATGCCTCACGACAGTTGAAAATCCATGGGCAAAATTACCCAACAAATGATTTGGAGTTGGCTGCGGTAATCTTTGCATTAAAGATTTGGAGGCATTACCTTTATGGTGAAATGTGTGATATTTATACTGATCATAAAAGTTTAAAGTATATTTTCACACAAAAGGAGTTGAATATGCGTCAAAGAAGATGGTTGGAGCTGATTAAGGATTATGACTGCTCAATCCATTACCACCCTGGGAAAGCAAACAAGGTGGCAGATCCATTAAGTCGACAAGACCATGCTAGTTTATCCATGATGAGGATCACAAAAGATCCAATATTTATGGATTTACAAAGGATGGATCTTGGAATTATAATGGAAGGGGAAAAATCTTATCTTTCTCAAATGAATGTTCAACCATCTATACATGTGAAGATTAAAGAGGCACAGAAAGAAGATGTCGAGTTACAAAAGAATGTGAGAAATGTTCCTGAATTCAACCTTGATTGTGATGGGATAATAAAGTTCAGGAATCGGGTTTGTGTTCCTCCCATCCCCGAATTAAAGAAAGAGCTGCTGGATGAGGCTCATAGTTCTTCATTCTCTATTCATCCTGAAAGCACGAAGATGTATAGGGACCTGAAAGAGTACTTCTGGTGGGATGGAATGAAAAGAGATGTTGTTGAATATGTCTCTCGATGCTTGGTTTGTCAACAAGTTAAAGCTGAGAGACAGAAGTCTAAGGGGATGTTACAACCATTACCCATACCCGAATGGAAATGGGAAAACATCACTATGGACTTCGTCACAGGACTTCCTAAAACATCCAAAGGCAATAATGCTATCTGGCTCATAGTTGATCGTCTTACAAAGTCTGCACACTTCATTGCTATTAGAGAGGATTTCTCTCTAGATCATCTTGCCAGGATATATGTAAAGGAAGTGGTAAGATTGCATGGAGTACCACTTTCTATTATATCTGATCGAGATCCGAGATTTACCTCGAAGTTCTGGCGAAGTCTTCATCATACTCTGGATACAGAGTTGAGTTTCAGCACTGCTTATCATCCCCAGACAGACGGTCAGTCTGAGAGAACAATTCAAACCCTAGAAGATATGTTGAGAGCATGCTCTATGGATTTCAAAGGAGGTTGGGATCAACACCTACCTTTGGTGGAATTTTCTTATAATAATAGCTTTCACTCCAGTATTCAGATGGCTCCTTATGAAGCTCTCTATGGAAAGAAATGCAGGACTCCAACTTGCTGGGATGAAGTTGGGGAAAGAAAGCTATTAGGACCTGATCTCGTTGATGAAATGGCAGAAAAGGTTAGATCTATTCAACAACACATAAGAGCAGCTCAGAGTCGACAGAAAATTTATGCCGACAACCGAAGAAAAGACCTAGAGTTTGAAGTGGGCGATAAAGTGTTCTTACGAATATCTCCCTGGAAGAGGGTTATGAGATTTGGAAAGAAGGGGAAGTTGAGACCTAGATATATCGGTCCTTTTGAAATACTGGATCGTGTTGGGTAGGTAGCTTACCGATTGGCGCTTCCACCGAATCTCTCTCAAGTTCACGATGTGTTCCACGTATCTCTCCTGAGAAAGTACATACCAGATCCTTCACATGTACTCAGCTCAGAAGTTGTACCGCTGGAGAAAGATCTTTCTTATGAAGAACAACCGATAGAGATTCTGGATTGTAGCGAAAAAGTCCTACAAAACAAGACCACTCGCTTGGTGAAAGTTTTATGGAGGAACCACCAACTTGAAGAAGCTACATGGGAGCTTGAGGATATGATGAGGGAGAAGTATCCTCATTTGTTTGTTACAAAGTGACGAATTTCGAGGGTGAAATTCATTTTAAGGGGGGTAGAATGTAACACCCGAGACTTTTATGTTATATAAATCATCAAAGGAATCTTTTTCTACACAACACTTTCTTGGCTTGCTTTACACGCAATCGCGACCTTCCTCGATAGCTTGCGTCGTATGCAATACCGAGTTTCACTAAACAACGATATGCTATTAAAATATTATTAAAACTAGCCAGTATGAATAGTAATACCCACTTTTTGAAATTTTATAAATTTTATTTTTCAAAATGGACTTCATTTTTGGACTCAGAATATCGAAATTAGCCTAGGGTGAAATTTTGGTATTTTTCTGAAAACTTTCAATTTTTGATGAATTGTGAAACCACTAAGTGGTAGGTTAAAAACTGAATTTTGCATAAAACTTAATTTTACCGCTTCTGTGAATGGAATTTCGAAAATCCGATAGACACGGTTGATATCAGTAAGTAAAATGTGGTTCAATGAGATAAAAATAATTTTTTTGGTGAATAGTAACTTTTTACTATTTTTACCGCGATTACTAGTAAATAGGGTAACTAAGGGTAAATATGATATTAATATTACCCTAACACATGTCCTAATTCTATTGGACAAGTGTAATTCGACCAAAAACAAACTTAGGAATAAAATATGACCATTTAGGCCCACTTGGATTAGATTAGGACATTTATTATTAATTTATTTAAAGAAGGGTTAAAATAGTTAAAATCAAAGTTTAATAAGTAAATCATTTTTAATATGGGGTTATACATAAGATAAATTCGACTATAAATATTCATTAGAAATATAAAATGATTTCGTACATAATTGTATTTTATTTATAATTTTTAGACATCAAATAATTTAATTTATTTATGACACAAAGATGATGCAGTAATTATCTTATTTATGAAAAATTGACATAATTGATGTTATAAACACCAAAATAAATGTAATTTGAGAATTTTTATGAATTACACTAATTTTATAGGTTACTATGATATATTAGTGTTGATTTAATCAACTTGGATCGAACATATAATTCTGTTATGACTTTCACAAAAATCATATATCAAATAGTGTCAAAATTGACACAAAATAGTTTTTAAATCAAATATTATATTATTAATTGTTATTTTATTCCTAAAAATCTAAGGTTCGGCCAAATGACTTAGATAAGGATATATGTATTAATAATAAACAATTTGGGGTTCTTTTGACTTGATATAGTAAGTTTCTTAACCTTATAGTATAAGGACACAAGAAGACACGGTAAAAGTAAAATTATTTAACTTAATGTTAAATCTAAATGATAAGGTTAAAATAGGAACCTAAACTTGTCTAAATTCTATTGGAAGAGAGGATTTCGACCCATCCCCACCTTAGCCTCAAAATAAATCAATTTGGAGCTAATTAAAACCGAACTTGACATTATAATAAAATAATATTTTGAGATATTCCTAAGGTGCCCCTCTCCTCCCTTATAAAAGGACACCTCCTCCTCCTCCTCCTCACACCAATTTGAGCACTCAAGCTCGGCCAACCCCTGCCAAAATCTCTTCTCCACTTCTCTAGAAACATCCTAGAGGTTCTGGTCTTCCTCAAAGACCAATTTTAGTGCCCTAAGTGGAGGTCTCAAAGAGGCGTTTCAAAGAAGAGGTAATTACCGTTACCAATTCTTTCATCTTTATTTCTTCTTCCACTTCTTCTTCTTAGGTTGTTTCATTATGAAGTAATAACATCAGTATCAATCATATACTGATATGTTATTATAAGTATGAAACAAACCTATTTCACCATCTATCCATCCTACGGAAAAAGAAATCACAGCGCGTGTGTACGTACGGAATACCGTCTCCACGCCGTGGTGTAATCTATTTTCCACCACCACCTTACATGGATGGGTATAATGGTGTAAAGAATAACTATACATAGTTATTAAAACATCATATTGATTCTGATATATTGTATAATCCACTCCAATTTAATTCAATATTTATAGAAATGATATCATCGCTCGTGCGTACGTACGGACTACCGTCTCCACGACGCGATGAGATTCATTCTCCATGTTAACCATTTAAGAATGATTATAATGTATATATAAGAAATAATAATGAAATATATGACATTATAAAGCTACTGGATTTATGTATATATATACATATGTATGTCATCTACTTACATCCATTTCAAGACAATAAGGAAAGGAAAACAGCGTTCATGCGTACGTACGGACTGCCATCTCCATGAACGGTGTTTTTCATTTTATTCATCTACCTATTATATATATATATATATACTGAATATATATGATATATAAATCATATTTTATATTCTGGAAGTGAGTAAATCATGATATAAGTAATAATGATGTCAAGAACAACAAGTCAAAACACCTACGATAAATGAAACGATTTTTACCCAAAACGCTTATTTAACATGGAATTTACAAAAGAACGGGTAATATAATGTCATAAGTGAACCATATATGATACCATAACAATTAATATGATTCTGAAATAAGTCAATAACATGATTTAAATCATTATACAGGAGTTTCGGACACTTACAAAGCAAGTCGGACCTAAGGTAAGGGAAATATCACAATCTCATTTTTATCCGAGATTGTTTATTCGTAAGTATTTACTGGGGTGTATTTTATCATCCACATCCATGTTTACTCAATATTTAATATTATTTCTATCCACCTAAAATTGTTTAAATCTATTTTTACCCTTCGGTGAGTTTTTAGTAATATGTATGAAAGGAATCTTTTGTCGTTTTTCGTACGAGGTACTTTTTGACTTTTCCGACAAGAGTACGAAGAATGTTTTTTTTAACTTATACGGCACGAACGGATTTTTACGGTTTTATAAATCCTTACTTTCATGAACCTTCCTCCAAAATATTTCATTACTATTTTCAATAAAATCTCTTTCTTTTAAAATTGCATGATGTTTTGTGAAAAGAAATTGATTTTGAAGAAGAAAGGATATTTTCCTCAAGAATTCAATTCAAGTGTTTTATCAAAATTATTTTCCATCTAAGATAATAAAGGGTTCTGTTTCTATCCATATTTTTACATTTATTTGACTATGTTGTGATGGAATTATGTTTATGAATTCCTTTATCTTATATGAATTGATTTATGATGTCATGATGTTTCAAGAATCCCATTTTTGTTACATGTGTTATGCGATGATGTATGTTTTATGATTATGTGGCACACATAAGAAAGGATTCATTATAAGATGGGTGGGACCTATATCTCCCTCCAATTCATTGGGTAATGATTTTATATCTCATGAGATAGACATGGCTGGAATGGAAGGTTATTTCGGTTCAGTGATACAGGACTGAAACGAGGAGTGAACTCGGTTCAGAAAGGGACTTTGTCCACTAAGATAGTCTTGGCAATGAGTCATGACTAACAAGAAATGATTTTCCATGATTATGTGTGCATGACACAAAGTTTCAAGTTTTGTGTTATGATTATGGGGATCTCATTTTCACTTCTATGATTTATTCCATGTTAAGATATTACGATCTCTTTTGCAGGTTTTGATTTTCATAAAGATATGATATGATTTTTATTTCCTTTATTTGCCCTTGCTGAGCATTTAAGCTCACCCTTTTATGTTTTCTTTTCCCCAGGTCAGGAAGATGGATATTAAGTAGAATATGCTAAAAGGGACCCTAGATATGATGAAATAAATGAGAGACACTGTAGAAGATTTATGAACCAGTTGTTTATGTTTCCCAGTTTCTAAAGACACTATACCTATACGGTCCTTTGTGGTGTTGTCATATGTTGTAATAAGTGTGCTTCAATTTCGAAGTATTAACAATGTATGTAAAGTATGGGTCGTTATATTTTATCACGTCGGTTATGAAATAAGCGACGTGGTAAACCATTTTCCAGGCCTTTTATCACGTCGCTTATTAAATAACGGACGTGATAAACCCAATTTTTTTTTAAAAACTGAATGCAGTCATCCTCTCTCCACCAGAATCAACAAGAAAACAAATCGAGAAATCGTACCACAAAAATAGAAGTAGATAAAAATTAAGCATGTACATTGATAACATATAAAACTTACCCCCTAGACAGCCCCCACCCTCATGTATACCCCATGGACTGCCCTCCCCCACCCCGTTGGAGCCCCCACCTTCATATATACCCCTTGGACAGCCCTCCCCCACCCCATTGGAGCTCCCACCTTCATGTATACCCCTTGGACAACCCTCCCCCACCCCATCGGAGTCCCCACCACACTCTTGAATTGCCCCCCCGACCCCCGAATATCCCCACACACCCCTCGAAAACCCCCCACCCGCCTAAACAGCACCCCCTCACCCCAGTTGACTTCCCCCTCCACACCCCTGGACAGCCCCAAACACTCCTGGATAACCCACCCCCCCCCCCACCCTCATGTATACCCCCACCCCTAGACAGCACTCCCACACCCCTGGACCACCTTCCCACACCCCTGGACAGCCCTGCCACCCCCAGGACTGTCCCCCCACCCCACCGGACAGCCCTCCCAGACTGTTGGACACCCCCAACCCCACTGAACACACCCCCACACACTTGGACACCCCTGCCACCCCCCAGGACTGTCCCCCCACCCCACCGAACAGCCCTCCCAGACCGCTGGACCGCCTTCCCAAACCCCTGGACAGCCCTGCCACTCCCTAGGACTGTCCCCCCACCCCACCGGACAGCCCTCCCAGACCGATGGACACCCCCAACCCCACTGAACACACCCCCACACCCTTGGAACCCCTCCCCCACAGACCCACATCCATACCAGAAAAACCATCAAAAGTAAACCAAAACAAGAAGTAGAGAAAAATTAAACATTCACTTATATAACAATCAAAACAGACACTGTCAACTTAAAAAAACTAAATCCAACCTAAACAACTACCAAATACACAATTACAACAACAATATTCAAAATTAAATTTTACATTACAAACAACTAAAATTCAATCAAACCAGTAAAATAATTTGACCACTCCACTTGTAAGTGTTTGATGTTTTCAGCAGTATAGGGTTTAGGGTCATCAAAAAGATACAAATGAAAATGAAGGTAGTTAACGTGTATAATGAATAAATAAAATTGAAATATAATGGAAAAGTTTAAGAGGAAATCGTACTACGTCAAAATTAACAACTGTCCCAGTTGATATTATTTCATACATAAATCCTAACATATAATATTCGCATTCGATGAGGCCTTGTTGTTCATGAAAATTATGATTGAATGATTGTAAATTCAATATATTATTTTTATGTAATAAATCAAAAAGTAAAAATTATAAAAGGAAATTTACCTTCGCATTTACATATTTGATCTTTGCATTTCTTTTCATTGTGTTTTTTCGAAAGTAGGCCCATGCACTGTTAGAAAATAATACGAATGGGGTAAATTAAAAATTCATTATAATATATATAACTATTGAGAAATTGAAACTTACCTTTCCAATATATTCTTAAAACTTTCCCACACTTCACCATGGACAGAGCATATCAAATAAAGAGCTTTTTCCCTTGGGAAAAAAACCCCTAACATCCAATGATCACTGATAAAAGGAAATTTAACGTTAGTGGTTTTTTATCTTAAAAGATAATTAACTCGTGGAGAGAAATGTGTTTCATACCTCTCACAAAAAGGCATCATCCAACATTGTGTGATTATATTCTCTTCAAATCTTTCAGCAATATAAACCATTCTTCGTTCCTCATTTAATGCACATGCTTCAGGGGAAATCAATTGCGGGTCCATGAAACAATATACTTCTGTCAGCTCATTCCTCTCACAAATTTTATAAAGATACCTAATACAAAACATACATAAGTATACATTTTTAATAAATATAACGTAGGGAAAAGGTTTTAAGACTTACATGGAAAAAATTTGCACCATGTTGATACCCAACTTATCTCCAGCAACAAGCTCCATGATATCAGTTTTTATAATCCCCACACTTATTTCACGTACAAAAACATGAGATTCCATTGGAACATCATAATAACCCAACAAAAAATGTGAATATCTTGACAATCTATCAAGACTATTTGAATCTGTATCTGATGTCATATCCATTTGTCTTCATTGTTGTCTATACAGTATTTCTTTACCTTTGAAGTATTCTTGTAAAAAAATTGAAAAATATATTAGTTTTCAAATGATAAAACAACTAAAATAAAAAAATAAAATAAAATATATAACATTCATACCTCTATGGTAATGATTCGAAGAAGTCTGGATGGCCCAAATAAAAAATGGCTGATACTCTGTCCAACTATCGCCACCTCATCTGTAGGTATTGGTACCCTAGCTGATCTATCTATAATATCCTGTACAGTGACCCTCTGATTATCGACCTCTAATTGTTGATGATGAACTGTATCTCTTATACAATATATCAATCCATATGCTACTATATGATGTTGAGAATCATCAACATACAACTCGTAATGTGTAGGAAGTTGCGGCGGAGGCGTAGGATAAAAAATGGGGTCCACAAGCTGAGGTGGGGGAGTGGGAGTTACTGGCGAAGGTGGAGGATAAATAATGGGGTTTGCAGGGGGAGGTGGAGGAGTGGGAGCTACAGTCTGAAATTGTCTTTTCATTTCTGCAAACATAGACTGCACCGACTCTCTAATCTTGTCCTCCATCGTCGCATTAATATTATGAACTTCAGCCTCCAAGGATTCTATTTTTTTATAAACCCACTCAATGTTAGAAGTTTAAGAACGTGGCAACATTTTTCTTACCGATACACCAGCCAGATATCCTCTTACACGACCAGGATGTTCGGGCCTTTCCAATTCTACAAACAAAATATCTTCCCGCCCAGTAGCTGTAAATTTCCCCTCTGAACTATGCTCCTCATGAGAGTCCTGTATTAATTAATTGAACATTTCTGTAATGATTGAAATTATATGAAGAAAATAGTTAACTTAAATAAATTAAATAGATATCTTGCAATCCTCTCAGCTATGATTCTCGATTCTTCCGAAAGATATTGCCCTTTTTTTCCCTTCGGAGCTCTCTTCCATTATTCATGTCTAGATGGAGGGGATGGAGGGGCCACCTCTCCACAGCTTGAAGACTCAACACTTAGTTGTTGAAATTTTTCTTCCATCATTTGTTCTTCCAATAATGCATACCCACCCCGAGATAAACTATGAGGGTATACATTTTTAGATTTGATCTCTTGATGAGATTTCCTTGTTTGCTATAATTTAAGAAAAATAAATCATTAAAAAAACATTAAAAAAACATTTATATAAGAATGTTTATAAAAGTTTACATTGCCCTTACCAAAAATGACTCGTTTCTTCTAATTTCAAAAACCTGTCTCAATGTGTCTTTATCTATAAAAGGATATATACGACATGGATTGTCATGACTCATATGACCATTAATGAAATCAGATGAGAGGGTTGATTTGAAATCCCTCCATCTCCTGGAAACCAACGATAAGCATTTCTTCCTGACTCCTCCAGTGTTAGGAATATCAAATGTCATTTGATAATGAAGTGGTTAAACATAATATATATACTAGAAACATTAAAAGAATGGTCAAACAATGACAAAATATCTTACCAAAATCGTCTCCCACAACTGAGAGATAATCGCTTTAACCACACTTCTCCAATCATCATACAAAATGCTTACTTTGCTCTTAGACTGAGTTGCTACAAAACTCTTAAAATCATTTGTGTTCGGACCACTAGGAATATCATCATCATCAAACTCAACGACTATCCTCTGATCCTACGTACGGGCAAGTGATAATTTTGGTAAACGTGTGCACCCACATTTACCAACCTTTGACCTCTTTGTCGAAATAGGAGCATGTGATTGTTCATCCCCAGAGGTATGACCAGAAATATTCTCCTCTCCAGAATCATGTGGTTGATCATCTGAATGATCTATCATTATCATTCCAATCAAAAAAACAAACGTCAGTTCACAAATATACAAATTCAAATATTCTAATACTACTGTAATCAAAAAATAGAAAAGTGTACTAAGTTACATAATAGTAAACAATGGTAATATGGTACGCATGTTAAATAATGGTAATGATGGTAAAGATGGTAAAGATGGTCAAAATGGTAAAAATGGTAAAAATGGTAAACCCGGTAAACATGGTAAACATGGTAATGTAATTGTCAGTGGACAAAAAAATAGATATATAATTCATGTAATGGTTATAAGCAAGATAAAGTAAACTAAACAAACATAAAATAAACAAAAACATATACTTATTTTGTTTTAAAACATGTTTTAATAAATAAAAAACTAACAATATCTACCATTTATGGAAAAAATAAATGTAAATAAGAAATAAACATATGTTACCTGTAATTTTAGGAATGTACAAATGGATTGTTTTTCCAAATTCCTTCGTTGTGATCGTTCTTTATGGCACAAACTATGCCTTCAACATGATCGTCATTATGTTCTGTTAATCTTTCCCTGCAAGTAGAGATCTCACATAAATCAGCATATTCATCAAGTTCATCCTCACCAACATTTTGTTTTTTCCCTTGTAAAACAACAGCCCACTGCATATCTGATTGATCCACTACATAGAAAATTTGTTTTTCATGTGTTTCCATTATAAAAGAATCAGTTTTGTCTTCCAATATATTCAGATTAACAAGTGTCATTCCAAATTCATCGTGTCTGACACTATTGTTACTGTTAAACCATTTACAGTTAAAAACAGGATCTTTAATTTTAAAGTAATCAACCTCCCATATGTCTTCAATCACTCCATGATATGCACTTGATGTAGAAATTAGGTTTTTTTCCTTAGCACTTGAAAAACGCATTGCTTCTGCAAACACCGATACACCACTATTCTGAATTGAACTTCTATTGTCCTGAGATTTCGTATGGAATGTATAACCATTAATGTCATAACCGGACCATGTTATCACATTTTAACATGGACCACCCACTATCCATTTTAATGTCTCTAATACATCTGATCTACCAAGAAAATTCTTTTTAATCCATGACAAAAATGTTTTGTTGTGTTCATTCAGAATCCACATTTCTTTCTTCTTTGGATGACATTGTTTCAACTCATTAATATGCAATGTGATGTACGGTTGTGCATCAGCTGTGTTATTCAAGATGTATGATTCTAAATTCTTCAACTATTTAGATGACAATTATTTGACTTTCAAGCTGCGAATCCTCTTTCCCTCATTATTAACTCGGTCATGGCGATATGGAGGCAAACCTATGTGTTGCGCCGTAGCCAAGTAGCTTGTACAAAACTCTACTACCTCCCCTGAAATATACTTTTCAATAATTGAGGCTTCAGGTCGATATAGATTTTTAACATAACCCTTTAATATTTTCATATACCTTTCAAAAGGATTCATCCAACAAAGATAGACAGGTCCACAAAGCATTATTTCTCGAACCAGATGAATCTTTAAAAGCACCATTATATCAAAAAAAGTTGGAGGAAAATACATTTCCAATTGACAAAGTATAAAAATTTCACCCTTTTCCAAAATGTTCAAAGCATTCACATCAATTTCCTTGTTACAAATTGAAGTGAAAAAATAACACAACTTCATTATAGTCTTTCTGACACGAATGGGAAATATTCCACGAAATGAAACTGGTAGAATTTTTTGCATCATGACGTGACAATCATGTGATTTCATACCTATCAACTTCAAGTCCTTCAATGAGACAAAATGTTTTACATTAGAAGAATAACCTTGAGGCACTTTTGTATCATTAAGACACTAATAGAAGCAAATTTTCTCCCTCTTTGATAATGTATGACAAGCCGGGGGAAGAAATGTTCGTCTTCCTTTAGGAGTGGGAGCTAACTCCAAACGTATTCCCATTAATAGTAAGTCTAATCATGCATTCAACCCATCTTTAGTCATTGCATTAATATCTAACAATGTTCCAATCAAAGAATCACAGTTATTCTTCTATATGTGCATGACATCAATATTATGTTTAACTTCATGATACCTCCAATATGGTAACTCAAAAAAAATAGACCTTTTCTTCCAAATATGTCTTTTATTACCGTATGTCTGTGTCTTTCCCAATGTCACGTCAAGGTTTTTCACCCTCTCAAAATACAGATCAAGGGATAATGGTTTTGGAGCAGTATCAAATTCTTGTGAGCCATTGAATGCCATTTTTAGTCTTTTATAAGGGTGTTTCATAGGCAAAAACTTTCGATGACCCATGTACACTGTTTTCCTCCCATGATGACATTGACAATATGACGTCTGTTGTTCACAAATTGGACATGATTTATGCCCTTTAACACTGTATCCAGACAAATTTCAATACGTTGGGAAGTCATTTATGGTGAATAGAAGCACTGCATGTAGTTGAAAATATTCCATTTTATAAGAATCATACACCCTAATACCATCAACCCATAACAATTTCAAATCATCAATCAACGGTGACAAGTAAACATCAATATCATTACCGAGTTGCTTTGGACCAGATATCATTGTACACAACATGACATATTTGCGCTTTATACAAACTTCACGAGAGAGGTTGTAAATTACCAATAAAACAGGCCATGAACTATGTGTGCTACTTAGTGTTTGGTATGGATTCATTCCATCTGTGCACAACCGTAGTCTGAGATTTATAATTTAATTTCCATATGTAGAATATTGCACATCAATTTTCTCCCAATGTGGAAAATCAGATTGATGACATATTTTTCCATCACATAACTGCTCCTCAGCATGCCATATTATCTTTTTTGCATCATGTGAATTAGAAAATAAACGTTTGAAATGATAAATTATAGGAAGATACCAAAATACCTTTGAAGGGAGCATTGTAATCTCTACACCAGCATGTGATTTTTCGTTCACCTTATACTGTGATGTCCCACATTTAGGAAACTCTGACAGAAATTCATATTCCTTCCTATATATAATGTAGTCATTTGGACAGGAATGTATTTTATTTTATCCCAATTCCATCAGGCATAATATTTTCTTGGCTTTGTAATGTGAATCTGGAAGATCGTTATCTTCTGGAAGAATGTATTTCATCAATTGTAGCAGCTCTGTAAAACTTCTGTCACTCCATCCATGTTTCGCCTTCAGGTTAATCAATCTTAACACCGCCGAAAAAACCGTAAAATCTGTACAACCAGGATATAATGGTTATTTATCATCACCATATAGACGCGCAACTGTCGGTTCTATCTCAATTTGTTCTGCTATAATATCGCGAATCATTTCTTCAATTCCATTGGAGTTACCATCTTGCGAATCATCATCATCAGGGAAATTCCGTCCAGTTTCACCATGCCAAATCCAAGGGCTATAACTCAGATTAAAACCATGACAAATCAGATGATCTTTTATCTCTCTACTTTTTAACTTCTTAATCTTCAAACATTTCAGGCATGGATAGAAAAAAATGTCACTACTTGGAACATTTCGTTTTGAAAATTCCAAAAAGGCATCAACACCTTCCTAAAATTCATTGCTCATTCGATGTCCCGTAATCCAACTTCGATTCACTATTAAATATAACAAATATCAACAAAATATATATATTTTTAAGATAAGACAAATATATGTTTATATGAAAAAATCATCATTTGAATGTAAAAAAATTTAAAATATAAATCCAATCTATGGGTATTTAAAAAATTTTGCTTTTATATTATTTTTAAAACAAAATATATTTTGATAAAATAGTTTTAAATTTCATTTAATCAAAGAAAACCATGACGCCTACATAGTTGATAGAAAATTGGAGAAAATGGAGTAAACCTGAGAATCACCCCCACCCCCGGAAAACCCCCAAAACCCTCTGTAAAGGCCCCCTACCCCTTGGACAGCCCCCCACACCCACCCACCCCTGTGGACCACCCCTGGACACCCCCAACCCTTCGGAAATCCCCCCACCCCTCTAGACAGCACCCCCACCCCTCCTGGAAACCACCCCCAACCCATACCCCTTGAACACCCCCTAGACACCCCCAACCCTTTGGACAGGCCCCGACCCCCCCGGACAACCCCCAAAACCCTCTGTACAGGCCCCACCCCTTGGACAACCCCCCACACCCACCCACCCACATGGACCACCCCTGGACACCCCCCAACCCTCCGAAAAGCCCCCACCCCTCTAGACAGCACCCCCACCCCTCCTGGACGCCACCCCCACCCTACCCTTTGAACACCCCCCTGGACACCCCCCCCAACCCTCTGGACATCCCCCACCCCACCAGAAAACCCCCAAAACCCTATGGACAGTCCCCCACCCACATGGATAGCCCCCCCAGACACCACCCGTGTCAACATCTTTGATATAACATATTTTTTTTTAAAAAACGTTTCATGAAATATGATGAAGTGTCCAATCATATTTTTTATGAAATTTTTCTTACTATAAAGGGTCTTAGTATTGGATATAATAGTAAATAAAGTGGGATAAAACAACAATATAATCCTAAAAAATTCATATAATCCAGATTAAATATTTGAATAAATATGTTTGTAATCAACCATCAAATCCAAAAGGTGTATGAGAGAACAATTAGAGAAATACTTGGCAATGAGAGATCATAGTCATTAAGGGGGGAAGGTGTCAAAGGAAACACAAAATCAAATGAACCGAGATCACTTTATGATGTAATCGATGAAAAAGAAAAACCTATATCAAATAAACTCATTATGTCCACACATTAGGTCCACACATTAACATGTGTGAAAAAATATTATTCCCATGAAATTTTTAACAAACACATTATATCCACACCTTACTATCTTATGAGATATAATACAAAATCAATGAAGTGGATGATGATATATGACCCCACCCATCAACATCCATATGTATGAGTGAGATATAAAATCAATAATCATTATATCACAATGAATACATGGAAAAAATGGGTTTAATATCCATTTAAAATGGAATCATATAAATAAAAAATTTATAATTAAATCAATAAACATGGTAATACCATGTAATATAAATGGGTTCCAAATGATACTAAATAAATTTCTTGGTAGATACCATTCAATGATTATATGGTTTTGAAACCATATAAATAATGAGTATATAGTTTAGTCAATAATTTTCTCAATCATTTTATCTATGATATTTTGTTGAACACCCTTCAATCAAAGGAATAGAAAACATGGTATTCATAGTGGATGGTTAGTAAATAAAAAGCCAACGATATTCCAAAAGATGTAATAGGGTTTGAAATGGAAGAATCTAACCTAGTTTAAACAAAAAAATCTCAAAACATAATTATAGACTATCCGTGAAAAAAAAACGAACTAAATAAATTCGTGGAAGGCTTACTTTAGTGTTGCGAGTTGAGATGATAGATCCAAGAGGATTAAAGAAGATAAATGATGAAGCCAAAATGAGTTCAATGCAGGTCGATCGACGAGCCGATTATGGTTTACTGCACGAGAGAGACGAGCAGGCGGACTGTCAATCGAAAAATCGTAAATGACAGTCCACGGGGCTTTAATTTTTTAAATGTTTTATAATGTTGGTTATATGATAACTGACGTTATAAACTATTTTTTAAAATTATAATGTCGGTTATTTTAAAACCGACGTAACCCCCCCCCCCCTGCTCTTTGGGTTTTTATGTCGGTTATTTTATAACCGACGTAAAAAACGAGTTATCTACGGGTTTTTAACGTCGGTTATAAAATAACCGACGTACAAATCCAAAGCCCTGTGGGATTTTTACGTTGGTTATTTCATAACCGACATAAAAAATGCATAGATATCTTCTTTTTTACGTCGGTTATCAAATAACCTACGTAAAAACCCCCCCGCGCTTTGGTTTTTTACTTCGGTTATAAAATAACCGACCTAAAAAACAAAGCGCCGGGGTTTTTTAGGTCGGTTATTTGATAACGGACGTAAAAACGAGATATCTACCCATTTTTTACGTCGGTTATGAAATAACCGACTTAAAAAACCCCCAGTGCTTTGGTTTTTTACGTCGGTTATAAAATAACCAACGTAAAAAACCCATAGACAACTCGTTTTGTACGTCGGTTATAAAATAACCGACGTAAAAAACCCCGCGCTTTGAGTTTTAACATCGGTTAATTTAAAACCGACGTAAATACCAAACACCCACGATTTGTAACGTCGGTTTTTAAAATAACCGATGTTAAAAATCTACTCACCGGATTTGTTACATCCGTTATGAAATAACCGACATAAAAAACCACGTTACACAGATTATCACGTCGGTTATATATAACCGACATAAAAAATGGTGATGTAAATAACGTTTTCTGCACTAGTGTAGTTTATGAATAATATGATTTTTAATAATATTTCAATGAACAATTTTATTTAATTTTTTATGTATCATATTTTATTTTCTTGTCCGCAATGTAATATGTGTAACATATATGTAATCAGGTTTTCAAAAATTGTTAAATTGTTTGGTCCCATGGTATTTCAAACATGTTTCTATGACAATTTAATAAAATTATTTACTATATTTTGGATTCATATGTTGAGGATTTATATATAATCTCTATTATCCCCTAGGATGAATTTAGGTCTTTTATAGTATTTAATTTTATGAAAAGTCAAATATGTCGTACTCATAAATTTAATAAGTATTAAATTTTTATCATGTCATTATTTTCAAAATATCTTCATATATAAATACTAAATTTAAAAATAAAATGTCCATAATCATAATAATTATATATTTTTTAATTTTAAAATATTATTATTTACATTAAATTCATAAATAATAATGATGTAGTCATTGTTTAATTAAATGGAATATCAAATAGATGACTATAATCCAAAAAATAAATATTATTTGACATAATTAATTTCATCTATGAATTTTATAGATGATTTTGACTTTTCTCTAATGTTTTAAATGATTTTATTCAAATATTAATTTTTGTTGTGGTATTTTAGGAAATTTTTGTATTGAATTGTATCTAAATTGGCATTAATGATATTTTCAAATAAATAGTATTTTATTTAATGATTTAAAATCATAAAATGAATAAATTCATTCAAATGAGTTGCATAATATTGAAAATTTCTTCAATATCCCATTTATGGATAATTTTTTAATATTATGGTTAATATATTAACTCTTAAGGAGTAAAAAAATGTGTTATAATGGTAAAAGTTATATATAATAAATAATGGTTTTAACCAAAAGACTTGTGTAAAAAGGTTTACAAAAATTGAATAAAAGTATTATTTGTGATATTATCGACCCATGATAATATTATATTCTAAATAAATTACATTTTAGCCATTTATAATTGAAAATTAATATATATTAATTAAAAGTTTTGTTAGTTTCTAAAATTTTCCCTCACCTTTTTTATAAATGGGAACCTCCTACATCACTTCTTCACATAACACTAAGCCATATAGTGTGAAAAACGTACACATTTATCTTTCTAATATCCTTATCTATATTATAAAGTATTTCTTTCATCTAATATACATACCCTATATCCATTTATATGAGATCAAAAATAACTCCTCCAAAGAAGAGGTGATCTTTTTTACCCACTCCTTCTAGTTTATTTCTTATTGTACATACTGTTCATTGGTTGATTGCATTAAAAAGTAATAAATCTAGTATTATCTATATTATGATATTTTATTAGGATTATGGGAATACCATATTAATCAATTTATCCATCATATGAAAAATTATATCACCTAATGTGTGTATATAAGACTTACTATCTCTACACTATGGTGTAATTTTTTTTCATCACCACTTTACATGGATGGAAATAATGATTGGAAAAATAGAAATATGTTTATATTTATGATGTGATATTGATTATGTAATAAATAAAATACAACACACTTCCTTACTCTTTCAACATTAATTTAATGATATCGTCACTCATGCGTACATACGATCTACCATCTCCATGATGCTATGAGATTAATTTTCCATGCTAAATATTAAAGAATGATTATAAAAAGGTATATGATGAATATATATATAAGAAATGAACTTAATACCAATCTGGAGATGAAATTAATATATTATATGTGTAATAGAAATTACATACATAAAAAAAATGAATAGAAAAATGAAGTAGTTAACTCCCGAAAGAAGGGTAATAACCAAATATTATTTTAAAAATATATGAAGATAATATTTGATAACATAAATATTTATATGGTTTATGTATAAAATAATAACATGACTTGAACCATTTTACAATATGATAAATCATATTTAACAAATGGAAAGTGTATTATAAGTGTTAATTTCACAATCCCATAATTATTCTATATTGTTAATACATTAGTATCTACATAGAAATATTTATCATACATGTCCATGTTTCTCAAAAATGGTTTCCAAAATACTTTTACTATTATTATTAAATTTTTTAAATTTTTTTTCGACATGTTTGAATTTTTTCTAAATAGTTTCAAAATACAATTTTGTCACCTCCCAAATGAGGTTCTTTGTGACATTTTCAACAAAAGTGTAAAAGGAATATATATTTTATCATATATGTAATGAAAGGACTTTTTTCCATGAATTCATATTTCATTTATGATTTCCATAACGTCAAAAAAAAATTCTCAAATAAAATGTTTTTTTTAATTTTCATTTTTCCAAATCATTTATTTCAATGAAAAAAATGTATTTCTCTTAATACAATTTCACTTATTTTATTAGACTACTATCATCTACGTCATCATAAATTTTTTTATCATATAAATTGTTTTTATTGATCTCATATGATATAACTTATCATATTTTATTGAATAGATAATGATTAGCTCAACTCTGGGTGTACTATTTTGATACCATAAATTGCATATCGTTAACTTATTAACATTTTGTATAATAGTTTTTCAATTAGAGTGTCTATGTTATATATATTTTACCCCTTTAATATGAGGAATGTATTATAATTAGATAGTGATGAGAATTACCCTCTATAGCCACATTATTGAGCGGTTGGTCTCAAGATACAACCAAATTTGGATATTGGATGAGGCATAACCCATTAATATAAGGTTTCTTTATTAAATAGATGACAATACCTTCATGATGTCTAACATTATGCATTCAGTAATTATTAAATTAGTTGTTGATATTCCTTTGTATTTTTATACTAGTATAATATACATGGTTATGCTTTATTATAATGTTATTATTGATATTAAATTATTTTTTACATTATTTTTCCATATTACAATAACGATTATGTATTAATGGAATTTGATTTAGTTATTTTCCTTGAAATAATTATTTAATATTATTTATGATATCTTCCACTATATGTATACACTTATAGAGCATCTAATATCACCTATTTCTTAAGAGATTCCCCCAAGGATACCTATATGTTTATTGTAAATGATATGCTGGGTTAAGATAAGAGACTAATGGTGTTCTAAAAGGATTTAATATATTTTATTTTTTATTGTAATATTATAATAGTGAATGAAATCCAGTTTCTAAAACCATTAAAATTAATAGTCCATTGGGATTCAAATATTATTTATGTGCCACCAAAATAACATGAGGCACCATCTCAGGGCTACTGGGGTTGGGGACTTCACAATTGGAATCAAAAAAAGTTTAGTAAGTAATATTGGAACTAGATTCAATAAAACCTTTTTTAGAGAACAAAAGACCATTAATTAAATTTTCATATCCAAATAAAATATTCTTAGGATTTAGATCTTTTTATACCTAAATTTTTATTATTGTTTATTTGATTGTAATGTTTTCAGATTATAAATTTTGATTCATAATGTTATGAGATAATATAGTGTATGAAAATGTATAAAAATTGAACCTAGGTAAAGTAATGTAAACTCTATAAATACTTGTATCCAATATAAGGATTTCCTTATGAATGATAATGATTTTGAGTCTTGAGTTACAACTGGTGCTGAATAACTTATAACTATATTATGACAAATGACTCATGTAATTAAAAACAACCTTAATCATATAAAACATCCTAAGCCACAACGCATCAGAAAAATTATACAATGCTTCATGAGACAATAACCCCTACCATTATATGGGAATAAAAATATATTTTTAGATGATTAATGGGTATGTTCCTTAGAAATTATATTTCTCATGTTGAAGAAGTAATGAATGAGAGAAGATTATAATATAATTTTATCAGCTATCAAGAAATAAAGATCAACATTGGTCATTGATTCAAAATACAATAGAGGTGGGAAAAAATATCAATTATTTAATGGAAGGAGTATAAGGATACTCTCTAGGAAAACTATTTCTCGTGAAAAAAATGTGCAGGTATAGGGAGATAATAATTGAATTTGATGAGAAATTAGGGTGAAAATGTTCCTAAAATTGAATCCAATTTACATGTTCTGAAAGTCATGTTGTAGACTACATGCGTAACCCAATGAGTAAGATTTGTCATTTAATATATGGGTTAAATCCATTTCCCCAAAAATATATTTTTATCAATAATTTGTCATCATAATGTGATATAATCTCATGCGTTATCAACATAGAGATTTAATTCTCTATGTATTATAAATTTACTGGAATGATTGATAAGAATAGAATAGTGGAATATGGTACGTATAAATTAAAATATATGAAATTGTTTTCCCCACATTTAATAATTCTGGAATGAACACTCTGGTACTTTCATGAAAGGAATATAATTTTGATATAAGTCCAGAGATAAAGGAAACTATGATAATGGTTGAAAGGAGAATAACAAAGAAATAAATGTATAATGTCTACTTTTTAAGGAGATCAGACACAACACAATTATATTCAATAAGCATATTTGAAATTTACCTCCGAATAAGAAAATGGATCAACGTCATTCTAATGTTGTTACTTCTGTTGATGTGGAAAATAGATTTTATTTTTGAGTTATAAGAATCATAAGATATATAATTATTTTATTTCATTAATTCTTCTTTTGGGATTTAGAATAATGTATGTATTCATTAATATTTATAGGTGATATAGGTATTAATATATGATTTATGGGACAATAAGAGAATCATTATGTGGATTTTTGATGCTAATGTTATGTTGATTCTGTAAATTCACTAAACATCCATATAAATTTTTGTTCTTCGGAATATTTATTTTTGAGGATTCATAGGAATAGATAAATATAGAATAGATTGTGTTGAACGTTGAATACAATATCATTAGGTTAAAGTATGGGTTTTCATATTTGATAACTTGTGCTAATAATTTATTATATAATATTTAATGGTCGAGAGTACAACTTATGGATCTTTTGATAATGGTTTTTCATGCATAAAATTTTTCTATAATACCAATCTATTTGTTTAAAAAATGAATCAGAAATAAATCAAAGAACAAATGAAAGATTATATTATGACATGGAAATAAATATGTTATGATTTTTTTAGTGATAAAACATCATAGTACTAAAACCATAAATCATGGGAATATATTTTTAAACAAAAAAGTATTGAATTTATTTATTTTTATGAGATGAAAATGGTCATTTGACAGATAAAAAATTTACAATTATTGGATGATATAAATTATAATGTCCATATTATCTATCATTATCCATCAGAACATGATAGTTATTTTTCTAATGTGGGAGAATTTTATATCCTATGTTTTTAAAAGGAAAAAATATTTTCTATTGTGTACATGTTATGCCACATCGAGATTTGATGAATAACTAAATATTATTATTTAAATGTTACCATGATAACCTAGCTGTCATAATGTACAGTAAGAAAATGATTAATTGAATCATGAAAATACTATTTACCCTTATATATATAATTATGTATATTGTGACCAGTAAATTAAAAATGAAAATAAAATTTATTATAAAATGATATCACATGAAAAAAAACAATTTATATGTCCCATATATGTCTTAAAAAAATAAAAAATCAAAACATTTTTTATTATATTGATAAAATAAATATAAATAATTTATTCAATATAATTTTTGACAATCACCCTACGTATGTTTTTTACAATATATAAGAAAAAAAATTATGCATAAAATCATTATTTTTATAAATATTTTTGTAACAAATCATAATAGTGAAATTGTCAAATATATATTTTTTACATTTTATAAATAAAATTAGGAAATATTATTAATATTTTTTTAAATAATAGTATCAACATTTACATTCATTTAATATAATTTTTTATATATATATATTGTGGGTTGATGAATTCTGAATAAATACTGAGTTTTAATTAAAAATTTATCTTTCATAGAAAAAAATTAAATTGTTAAATTCTTTTATTGATATGTTTTAAAGAAGATATATATCAATTATGTACCATTTAATCCCATTTATTTTATTTTAATCAATTTAAAATTTAATTTGTGTATAAAAACATTTCAATCATTTGAAGGTTTTCACTTTAATAACAAGTTACCTCATTCCACCAATGAGTTTGTTTTTTATTTAATTAAGCTAATTCTGTTTTTTGGATTTTGAAAAAATTATTCCATATTTGGAATCATATGTTATAAATTTTCTAAATAGTTTCCTTTTATTTTATGATAATATGAATAGTTCCTTATGTAGTTTTTAATTAGAATTCTTAATGATATATTGGTTAATTAAGGGTAAAAATAATATTATAAATATTTAAAAGCTATAATAACACATGAAATAATTTCATTAGATGTGTTATTTTCAAAAAAACTAATCATCATTTCCCCAATTTTCTAGTCTCATAGAGCCACTTACATGACTATAGGAATTTTATACTATATTATTTTATGATGAATCAAATATTTTATACTCATGTTTTTAATAAGTGATTCCTTTTACAATGTTTTTATTGATAACATATCATTTACTAAAAATATTAATTTCAATGATAGAATATTGTTCATAATTATGATAATTTATTTTTTATTTTTAAGAACATAATATTTTCATATATTGTCTTACACAATAATGATTTAATAAGTGTTTAATTAAATTAAATATTAAATAAGTCATTATATAATTTTAAAACAAATATAAATTGAGTTAATAAATTTAATCCATTTATCTTATCAAATACAGTTAATTTTTATTTTATTTTTTAAATTTTTTTTATAATATTTCATTTTGATGATATGTATTAAAAATTTCATGTAATGAATAGAATCAGAAGTGACATTAATGGTATTTTAAAATAAATAGTATTTAATTAAATAATATAAAATACATTAATAATTAAAATGAATCAAATTGAAAGGGTTAATGATTAAAATGTATCCAATGATCCATTTATTGTTATTTTATCATTTTATAGTAACCATATTAACCCTTAAGGGGTAAAAACACATGTTGTCAGTATTAGAGATAAAGCGGTTAAATAAGAATTAATGCCAAAATATAAGGGTAAACATGTGACATAAACATATCTAAAAAATATTTTTTTGTATTATTTCATCACTTTATCATAAAATATTAAAAACATTTCTCTTTTTGATGATTTGTTATTGAATATTATATTTATAGTTATTTAATATTGTGAGGATTTTCAAATGATTACCTCACCTCAATTATAATAGAGAACCTCGTCACTCACTTATTGACACCACGTTGATAATATTTTTTGCAAAAAGGAACCTACTCATTTCTATTAAAAATATCCTTACCCATATTAAGGAGGTTTTTTACTTCTAAAATACATACCCTATACCCTTTTATAAGATACATAATGATGTTTCTCCGAAGAAGAGGTAATAATTTTTACCAACTCATTCGTGTTTAGTTTTTTTATACATCATCTCCATTTTTTCCAATATAAAGTAATAATGATAGAATAATATATATTATTTTATGTTATTAATGTTATTTGGAAAAACATATCCCACCATTAATCCATTGTATAAAAATGAATGAATTATGCATGTGTACTTACAGCTTATCGTCTTCACACAATGGTGTAATCTATTTTTCATCACCAATTTACATGGATATCTATAATGATGTAAATAATAGAAATTTATAAATATATATGACATGATATTGATTTGGAAAAAATTAATAAACCACACACTTCCTTACTCATTCACCATTAAGGGAATGATATTGTTTCTCTTGTGTACTAATTCCCTACCGTATCCACGACATGATGTAATTAATTTTACATTCTATCTATAAAAGGCTGATTATATAAATGTATATAATTATTAAATATAATATTTATTTACATAATAAAATTATTTATATGCATGAAATTTATCTTATTCATAATTAATAGGAATTACAAGACAAAACATGCAAAGGAAAATGATGTACTTAACTACCGAAACAGAGGTAATAATAAATCTGTATTAAGAAAAAAATATGAGTATCAATTATGATATTATAAATATAGATATAGTTTTGTGATATATTTATAGCATGATTTAAACCGTTATAAATTTTGTTAAATCGTGTTCTACTAACAGCATATGGAACCTAAGGGTAAATTTCACAATCCTATTATTAACTAGGATTGTTTATATGTATGTATCTACATTGGAATATCTATCTTCCATGTACTTGAATCTTAAAAATATTTTCCAAAATATTTATACCATTATAACATAATTGTTTATTGTTATTTTTACACTAGTGTAAATATTTACTGAACAGTTTAAAAGGAACCATTTTTTCATTTTCAAAAAAAATTTCATTAGAATATTTTAGAAAAAATTATGAAAAGAATGTTATCTAACATATAAATAATGAATATATTTTATCAATTTCATGACCACTTAATTTTGTGAATATTTCCTTAAAATCATTGAAGGTATTTTTCATGTAAAACTATTTATTTTATAATTTCATATATTTTTAAATAAATTAATTCAAATTTCAAAAGTGTATACCTCTAAATAATTTTCTTATGATTTAATTATATTATAAAATATTGAAAGTAACCTCTTATGATAAAATGAAAATGATTTTTTTGAATGGTTTATGATCTATTTGACTTTGTATGTGTTATATTGATACCATTTATGGTTTATGGTTAGCATAATAACATTTTGTATAATATTTTTTCAATATGAATGACTATTTTGTTTATGTTTCACCACATTCATATGAAGAATTTATTTGACATAATAGGCCAGAGTTAGGGATTAATATATCCCATATATATATTCATAGTTCCCATGAGTTAAACTAGTTTGGTTATTGGATGATTCCTTAAATGTTTATTTATAGTGTTTATGTCGAAGCCATGATGGTATGTTCATGTTCCATGAAAATTTTCATTCCCTCATTATGAAATAGTTATTTGAATTCCGTTTAATAATGTTATTAGAATAATATCCATTTTTATCGTTAATTCTCATGTCACTATTTATATGGAATTATTTTATTTTAATTAATTCTTCAAATATTATTCTTGTGACTATGTATATGTGGCATGTGTTTTAGATATATAAAATAGAATAATTTTTACGGTTATTTATTATAGCTTCTACTATATGTATAACATTACAAAATATATTTTCTAATCATTTTCTTATTATTTTTTTCTTGATTACATGAATTTTAATATGACTTATATGAAGGGTTAATCTAATAGAGTAATTGTGTTCTCAAATGATTTTTTATGTTTTATTTTATATTTTAATGTATAATGTATGATTGATGTATTTAATCTGGTTTCCAAAAATTCTAAATTGGTTAGTACTTTTGGATTTAAATCATTATTGTATTCGAATTTAATATTTTCATGAACCAGTTATAAGCCATTAGGGTCGGGGTATTTAGATTCATGTAATTTAGAGTGTATTATGGATCCCAAAATCTTTTTAATTAGCCCATGAAATAATGTTGTAGGAAATCCCCAGCATATAGTCCTCAAGGATTTTGAAAAAGTGTAATATCCTCCCAATACTCTCAATAGACTCATCAGATTCATGGGGAACTTTGATTCCCTGAATTATTGGTTTATTATAATTAGTAAATTCTGATCCATTATCCACCATATGTACTTGTTTTCTGGCACACATAAGACCCATAGTCAATATATTGTGGATAACTATATCCTCAAATGAGGTTTCAACATAATGATTCACCAATTGAAAATAAATTTTATATTCCTCAAATTTATTTTAATGTCTTCTTATAGTATAAATTTTCTATCAATCCCAACAAATAAAATCCTACTATCTTAACATAATACCTCATAATTAAAATTTTTATTCAATAATCCATATTAAAGCTTTTACATGAAAGGTTTAAAGTGAAACCATTGATTAAATGGTTGAAAGATATATAATAAAAAAAATATGTGCATCAACATAAAAAAATAACCTTTTTAAAAACCAATAATCCAACCTCAATATTTATAAAAATCCATTACCAGCCATTGTAAAATGACATCAATCATCAAAATGAGACATATAAGAATCCTTGAACTCTTTCATAATAAATTATTACAGTTATAACTCAAGTATTATATATAATGTTATCTAAAAACATGTAGTTTCATAAAAACTTTTGTTATGTATAGAATTTAATTCTTTTTTAATTAACCAACCTTGGTTGAAATGACATGTCACCAGAGATTGACATACAGAATGTGGTGATTAACAAACAAACCAAAACATGACACATGATTAACTAAATGTAGAAAAAAAGTATCGTAAAATGAAGAAGAAAATTATATATAACAATGATATATTCAAAATCATGCCAAAGAGTAAAATCATAAATAAAAAAAATCAAGAAAAAGTCCCCATATGACTAACTTTAATGATCATACCAACCTTGTATGATGTATAAAACACACAAAATAAGTTGACGAACTACATAGTTCCCTAAATTTTACATATTTCTAGAATAAATAATTACAAATCAGATAATTTAATATGATTGGTGTTAGAAAAACAAATATTATAATATCCCCATGAGTCTATAAAAATCATGTCACAATACGATGATCGATTCTGGATTTAAAAAATTAGTTTACAAAGATATATAAAATGTAACCTTTTTTAACCACCAATTGGTTTCCATTAAATAATTTTATATTCTCATAAGCCATTAAAAACAATACATTACAGATAGTATAAGAAAACAAATAAATGTATCCTTTGAAATAACATAATAAATTAAATTGAGAAACCAAATATAGAATAAGAAAATAATATATCAAACCAATACAAGTGGGATCAATACTATGAGAATATGTACTCGAATAATAAAATTAATAATAAGACAAAAAATTTCATGAATCCTAAAAATATACTATTTTTTACATTTTTCAATATCATATGAATAACACCAAGTGGTTCCACACTAACTAAGGATTGGATTTGTCCATAACCCAATGACGTCTTGGTTCACAATGTTTTAAAATTTTAAAAAAATTAAATAAAAAATTATCTCAATTTAGAATATATTTCCGAAGAAAATGATGACCACTCTCATTCGTGAAAAACCAATTTATATTCCAAATCCTAATAGAGGAATTTGATCAAATATTAAACGTGTTTAAACTAATTGAAAAGAAAAACCCCTTTAAAAACACATTTTTATGGACAACCAAGATTCATTTCATAAAAAATAAACAATGGTATAATATAAATACATTTTAATAAACAATCCAAAATTAATTTCACTTAAAATTATGTAATTCATGGGTATAAACAATTGTATAGATATTCCTACCACACCAATAAATTAAATATAGGATCTTTTAGAAATAGAGATTATAAACCATGGGATTTTTTCATGAAGAGATTAATACATAGGAAAAATAATTTATTCCCCATAATACCCTCTAGATATGACAAAAATTACTCTATCTATTTCAAATAATATAATGGGAAATGACATTCTAGTGAAATCTTGAATGTGGATAAGAGATCTGATAAAAAACAGAACAATCCATAATGAGACCCACCAAAATATACAAAGGATCACAAAGAAATAAAGTGTATAGTTGTATAGATATCTATACAGATGTTATTTTATCCTAAAAGTTATTTTGATATGGATATACATATAATTTATCAAGGTCATTATTGAAAATATAGATTTTAAAAATATATTTTTAGGTGGATGGTTATGCTGAAAGGCTAGAAAAACCATGCACAAACCATGTTTGAAACACTTACTCTCATGAAAAAAATTATCACTCTTAATTTTCATTGGATTAATAGTAATAAAAATAATCCTCAAGATATAATACTTCTACTGGATAAATATCTTTTCACATATTTGGTTATTCTTGAGATTAAATATGATTAAAAATCCACATCATACCCAAAAATCATTAATGAGTCCAAAATATACATTTCACATGGTTACAATATAGATTCTCCAAACCATGTTCATGTCATATTTTATTTATATATCAAAATTTTCAACCACTAACTTTTGAAAACCTATAGAAACTCAAAAGATATTAACCATGATTAGTCTAAATCATACCTATAATAGAGAGGGGGTCACACTATATTATTTGTAAAAGGATTTAATTATAATAAGTAGAGATTGAGGGACATCATATACAATATTTGATTAATATAACTAATAAGTTGTTGAAGTCATTACATTGTGGATTTCTCAAGATTCAATCATAATGTAATATAAATTGATAAAGAACCCTATTAAAATTCCACTCATAACCATCAATATCTTTATTCAAATTTATTAAATAATTCATTAACTATATTGTATTCCATTTACAAAAAAGGTTTTTTAGGTCAGGTTCAATGGTGATACCTAAAATTATATATATGTGTGTTTGTTATGAATACATAAATAAGAATTAGGTACATAGGTTTTTATTTTAATCTCATAAAAAAGGTTTTTAGAAGTGATTTTTTGGGATAAAGGAAAGGATAGTGATTAATCCACATTAATTGGAAGGTTTTGGGTTATTACATTTGGTGTAAAAAGGGTTGGGTTTACAGATATTCGTACAAGGTTATAAATAATGGTTTAAATAGTTTTATCTCTCCTTATAAATTTTTTTTCTATACTATATATCATACCACATATTGATAGAGAGGTTTGAACAGTATATATAATATATTTATGGCGACAAATACAATAAATATTATACATGTTAATAGTTATATTCTTTTATATCTATTATTGTGTTAAATTTATTTTTATTTTAACATTTTCTAAATTTACCCCCCCATAGTGATATTTCAGCCATTTCTAATCTAGGGAAAAACGTTGTATCGTAATTACTGTCTTTTGGATTAAATAACATTTATTATGAAAAAAAGAGACATAATATTATATGGGAATGATCTCTCTAGTTATGTGTATATGGTTAAAATAATGTATTGATTTCTCAAGGAACACCTTTTTCGATATTGTTGACTATGGATGTTTGAAGACTATGATAAAAGCTAACATCAAAAGTAATAACATTGAACATTAAACAATTATTATAAAAACGTTTTATTTAACAAAGATTCAACATCATTATATCATTGGAGATGATATAGATTTGAATGTTTTGAATAATAAAATCAACAATGTTATTTCTTTTGTAATTCATGGAATTGTTTTTAGTCACTTGTCATCTTATAAAATTTCTCCTAAAATTTGAACCATTTTTCATGTTATAAATTTACGTATAAATAAACTAAAAAGAATTAATCCAACTAAGATACATGATGAGTATTAATATATATGATTATGGGAAAATAATTTTGTCAATCAAATCTTATATAGGTCCACAAGCATTGTAAATGGAATCAGTAATCATATAGAAACACCCAAAAATACTATTATTTTTTAAAAAGTTCTCATATAACTAACCAATAAGAAGAATGCTATGTCATGTTATTATTAATTATTAAATGAGCTTCAAAGAATACATACTTGATGATATAATATATGTTTTTCTTCATATTACACATGAGTAAAACAAATTTAGTATTGGTCTTTGTGAGATGAAGAAATGTGTGGAATTTAAAAATAGTTTTACTTATTCTTGTTCCTATGATGAATGTTTAGGTTCTTAGACCCATATAACATAGATGATTTTAAATATTTAGAAATTAGTATCAAAATAAATCAATAATAAAAACTTTAGAATAGGTATAAGTAAGACTATATATGGAAATAATATATATAATATGAAATTTAGATCAATTTTTAATATATGTAATTTTGTTCTTACATGTTATCAATAGTTGAATTTAGAACACATAAAAATTTAATTTATGGTACTAAATAATTAATTGAAATACAAAAAATCCAGAAACAATAGTGAGAGAGTTTGCGGAAATTTCTCATTGATGGGAAGCATGAGTAAAAATAATACACGATTAATGAGTTTGATTATAATTCTATAATTTTTTCATAGAAAAAAATCCATTTTAAATAATTATTAAATAATGTTGATGTGTAGTAAGATAATGCATTAAATATTGGATATAGCTACATGTAATTAATGAATGATCAAAACAAAGTATTTTGAGGAAAATAAAATGTTTATTCATGGTTATTAATGATTCAATATAGAATGAGACGTTGATTTGATAGAACAAAATGATGAATAACACTGATGGGAACACTAAAGGAAATTTTTTTTATTGTATAATGGTTTTTCATAAAGTCAATTGTAATATGAAATCAGATATATAATTTTTAAGTAAGAACCTCTAAAATATTAATTAACTAATAGAGTTGTATAATGATAAGATGTATAAAAATATAATCCGTAAAAGGAATAATATCAATTTTTATGATGTGTTATTTATAAAAATATATATAAATATTCTTAGGAAAATCAAAATGGAAGGTATTTACTCTATTAAATTTCTTAATTATACTTTTTTTCATAATTATTCATCTGATTAATTTTTATGGTTTGTACAGTATATTTTTCAAAAAAGTTATTTCATTTCTAAATATCCTTTCAATGTTAAATTATCGCAACCATCGACAAAATTGTTTCATAAAGTTTCTTTTTCAAATCAATAAAAACTGAATGTTTTTTAAATTCTAAGATGATCCATTTATTTATGAAAAACATGAATAGTTATTTTTTTTCAACCTACTAGTGCGTCTGAATTAAATTTATTTATATGTTATTATTATGGAAAGTTATCATGATTTCATAATTTTACTTTTTTATTTACTCACAAGTGCACTAATAGGTTTAAACATTTTAAATTCATCAAATGTATTTTTATAATTCACTAAATTTTATTAAATGTTTCATAGATCATATGTGTTTTTTTATTTATAAAGATTTATCTATTTAGTTATTCATTGTATAATAATTCCTATATGGAAGTAGTGAAAATATGTTATCTATTAATTATGCATGTTTTTAGGGGGAATCATTCCTTCAAACCGTCGACATACTTATTTATATAATTTTTTATATTCAATAAGATGATGTACTTACTAGATAATAAAGCTTATCTTCTATCTCATTTTATAATTATTTTATATTAGAGGAGATATTGTTTTATATTTTGGGGGAGTTTTTGTTTTGTTTTAACTAGTCTTCATCATTATGATCCTTAGAAAAAATGGATATTTTTTTCGTTTGAGATTTTTTATATTATAATGTTCCAAAAAAGGGAGAATATTTTTTGGTTTCCTTCCTCGATTTTTATTATGTTTTTATTATTCCATATATATATATATATATATATTAATACCTTTTAATATTATTAGTTAATATTATTATTATTTTATTCATATATTTTTTGGTTTAAATTTTCATTTCATATAGATGAAATTAAAGTTGTTGATTCTTAGTCGATCTTATATTTTCTTGATATTGTATAACACAAAATACACTTTATGGTTTTTTTGAATTCTTGAAATATATTTCATGATGTGTTATTATGTATAACAATTAATGTGTACTAATGAGTGAACCCTATTTTATTATTTTATATGAACAAAAATATTTTTGAGGAATTAAAATCTATAATATGTAAAATGATATGTTATTGTTTCATATCAAGTTAACATTAAATAAAATTCTATATCACTTTTTATATTGAGTTTTTTAACCTACCAATAATAATTGAATTATTAAGAAAGGGAAAAAAATTTTGAATCTAAATAATTGTAATTTCAATAATTTCTCTCCTTATTATTTTGATATTTCTACTAGATGATAGTTATTTTTAAATATTTCCGATATATAATCAACAGTATAATTATTTATAATTGTTAATTATGAAATTTGAAATTGTTGGACGTTTTATATATATATATAATTTAATGAGTTGTGTGATAAATGATCTGATCAAAATTATTAGAATGTTGAGGATAAATTTAGGAATCTTTTTGTCAAGTGTTTATATTTTAATACATTTTAGGAATTTTTTTATCATATATGGAATCATGAATCTAAAATTCATGTTTCTATTAATTTTATGAGCTATTATTATATTGTAGAAAATTAATGTTTTATCGAGAGGATGATAAAATTTTTAATCATTGTTGAACATAATATTTATTATATAATGAATATTTTTTAAATATTTCAATTCCATGTTATGTTTTATCATGAGGATACTATGAATAAAACATTTAATCAAGATTTAGATACTTCTGCATTTGGATATTAATGATTCAAATGTTTATATTGTCAAAATATTTTGTTCTTTGTGACAAAAGGGATAATTTTATAGTTAGTAATACTTGTTATTATGGGATTATTTAATGACTCCCAAAAAACATTACATTACTAATAAAATCCATGTGAACATAATAATTTATCATGAAAATAATAACAAATGTAAAAATATATTAAATATACTATTTATAAGATAAAATTGATATCATTTGTTGAGATCAAGAGACCCGAAATAAAATATATGATACACTAATGTATTGATATTTTTATCATGCTACCATTATATGAATTCTTATGTAATATTATTTCAATATAATGAATTGTTTATGTGATTTTATCCAATATGAGGAACCACCACTAACATAAATTTATGTCATCATTGTTATATTCATTCATTATTATGTATTTTTGTGTTATAATGTTTGTTTAGGTCACGAGGATTGGTTATACATCACCGAAAAGGTATGTGTATTTGTTTTGTATACAAGAGAAAAATCTATATACACAATTTTTTCATTTTTCTAGTTAACATACAATTCAATTTGTTTTATTTATTTGGTTAAAGGAAATATGTGTTCATCATTCAATTTAAAAGGAAGGTTCTGGGGTGTGTATTTAATTGTGAAAAAAATAAAGGGGTTTAAGGTGATTCATGAAGGGTTGAAAGATATATACTATTTTTTTTATAACTAACCATCAAAATTTATGTTTTATAATTGATTCAATATCAATAGGTATGGTTTTTTATGGAGGGTAGAAAATGTATCAATGTGATTCAAACTATTATGAAATTTACTAGAGTTCATGATTGCCTTTTTCTTATCATTTTTTATGTTATATTTTTTTAATATGGCCAATTAACCACATCTTGATGGGTTTTCATTAAATTTATATGTAGATAAAAATATATTTCAATGAATTAGTTTTTATTTAAGGGGAGTTATATTGGTTAATTCACCAATTTAGTATCTAGGTGTTAATCAGGTTGGTAATCATATATTCACCAATGTTAACAAATCACCTATAGAGTTTCAAAATGATTTTAATTTTTTGAAGGAGCATTTAAAATTTTCATCCCTAAAGAATAAATACACTGTATGTTATAAATATTATGAAAAGGTATGATTATTATTTTTTATCGTTAAATTATGGTCTTATTATACTAATGTGTTTCTATATAAAGGATTAAATTATAAAAACGAACAAAAAATTTACAAAAAATGATTCTCCTAAGTAATATATGTTACATTAGAAACTAATCAACATGATATATATTTTTTATAAATATAATGAATTAAAATTTTTGGTTATTATATATATATAAATAACTCTAATGATTATATAAGTAAAACTAATATACTTATATCTAGTGTGGAAAAATCAAAATATATGTTTTTTAATATTATTGGAAAGAAGAAATCAGTGGTTTATGAGGTAATAAAATATTCTCCACAAAGGATAACTTGAAAATGTAATGACTTTTCCAATATATAAATAACAATTTCATCCATATTAATAAAAATTTATAATCATCCTCAATTTTCTATAGAAAATCACATTAAATAATTTCAATATGATGAATATCATAGTGAATGGGGTGATTATGTTTATAATAAATATTCATGTCATAATGGTAAATTGATGATTTTTAGGATTTTCGTTGATGATTCTTGCCTCTACTAATTAGAATAGTGGCTCAAGGTCATGTCTCTAGTTCAATAATTTGATATGGAGACTCAATCCATATAAATGGGTATACAGTTTTTTTTTCATTGATATTTGTTTAGTATCATTATTATATATTGGATGGCTTATAAATTAATTTTGTACATATTCAGTTGGGGAAAAAAATTATTTCCAAACAACTACATTTATAAAAAGTCATGATTGGATTTTTATAATGAATGTTTTGATTTTTATTAATAATATATATGTTATTTTTCACTAATACGAGTCTACATATATGAGGATTTTGAGTGATATTACATGTGTATTTTAATGTAAAAATTTATATTAAATAATATAAAATATCATGGATACATTATGGTATCAAAATAGATATCGTAGTTATAATTTCATCTTATAATTATTTTTCTTTTACTATAAGTAATAATTATATTTTTCTTATCTACATGATAATTCAATGAATGATTTTGTGATACCTTCAAATATATTTTTTGATGAATAATATGTTTAATTTTTTCAAAATTCATGAAACTTTTTCAGATAAATTCCATATTTTAATGTAATTATCTTAATAAGTTTACTTGGATTAGATCATTTACTTACTGTTTCGTGGGAAATTATGCCACCACCTAATGATTTAGAACATTCCATTGATTAATTAATTTTTTTTATATGTATTCATGAAAAATATTTGGGTTAGTATGTCACAAAATGGAATCATATTTCCTAAGAAAGATACCAGTTCACTAGTTGAAGAAGAAATGGTTTTCAGAAACTAGCTAATAATTAAAATTGATCGAAATATAAAGAAAAAATATAATATCACATGGGATTTCTTTGATTATGTGTGGAAATACAACCCCATAGTGGGTTGTAGTAATTGTATTTTACCACGATATAATGTATTGAATACTTAAATTCAAGGTATGAAATGTCATTTACTTTCATTATTTCTATATTTTATTAGTTGATGAGTCATAGACTATAATTATTTAATATTTTTCAGAATGATTATTAGTGGTATTTTAACTGATTATACCATATATGTATTCGATTATAATGGAAATTTTTTTCTGTTTCATTTGTATTTAAATAATTTGTTGAATATATAATTGAATGAATGATTACTATATGGTATTTTACATTAGGATACATATATTCATTTAAATAATTGATATTAAAGGGGTTTAAATGTTTATAAAGAATTTATCATAACTATATAAAATTTACTATTAGAATATGTGTTGAAATTATTGAATTTTTTTTATTGGATGTGTTTTTTATAATAATTCAAAGATTGCATTAAAATATATTTTAAAATTTTAAAATAATTAATTGTGTTAGGATAAAGAAATTTTGACAAATAAAATTATATCGTTGATATATAAAATAGCTTATTATACGGTATGTATTTTCCTTTACAGTGGTTCAAATATTTTGAGTCATCATTTATTAAAAATAATTTGGAAGCTATTAATATAATTTAAATGAATCAACAATTATTATTTTTAAAATTGTGAAAAGTTTCAAATTTTTTGAGTATATAGTGAGTTTCATTCAATGTTTTTTTTACATTATATAATGTTAGTTGACTAAAATATTTTTTTAACTAATTGATTTATTTTTTACTCATAGTTTTTATTTTTTTATTATGATATATTTTTTGTATTTTAAATATCCTTAAATTTGAAAAGAGGTAGGATAATTTAAAATTTATTGAAAACATATATGATAGTTTCTATTTCAAGCTACAATTTCAGCTTAATTGAAGGGTAGATTGTTGTCCCATATTATAATTAGTGTTATACCTCTAGTAATATGTGTGAATTTTTTTTTATTTAGTTATTCTATTATTAATTAGATTAAAAACCTTTTTTTTCTTCAATTTTATTTTTATGTGGGTTTTTGTAAATATAGACACATTAGAATGAATATAGAGTTAATTTATTTATTTGTAAAATATCTCATTACATTTTCAGTTGGAAACTTTGACTACAATTATATTTTTTACTTAATTAACTATTGGGGATATTTGTATCAAATTGGTCTATACAATTCAGATATTAATGAAATTTAATTATAAATATTTTTCATAAATCTTTAAGGTGATGTTTTTTTTGAAATTGATTATATTTTTATTGAAAAATGATTTGATTTTGAACTATTTTATAAAATATAAACATTATGACTCATGATGTTATATAAAAAAGTATTCTTCTTTAGAAAATCATATACTGATATTTCTTAGGCACTTTTATTGTAGTAGTTAAAAAATATTGTCAAAAAAATTTATACATGCATTGATATTTTGTTAGAAATTTATATTGACGTAAAATATATGTTATTTAATAAAATATTATACTATTTTAATTGAATATAAATTATTGTAATATTGAAGTGATATCTATGATTATATCATTCCTTAGTGGTCCATAAGAATTTGTGTAAATGTATATTTTTGATTTTTTTGAGTAAGAAAATTTCATTACATTATATATGGCTTGTTTTTGAAAAAACATCCACCTTTTATAAAATATGATTACATGAATTTACGAAGTAATTTTTTATTTAATAATGTGATTTTTTATAAAAGGGTATTTATTATTTAGAGTTTTGTTAATGTTGATAATTTATCATAAATGTAAATAGATTGTATTTTGGAATAAGGTTTTGTGTTTATGTTTTAAATTTATTTATATTATTGTTTTCTATATTTTAATTATATAATAATACTTGAATAGGGTATAATAAAATGATAGAATTTAATGTCGTATTAAGTATTGGAGTCCATGGACAGTTCCATTTTAAAATTCTATTATCGATTGGAATAAACAATCATATGTGTGAGAAAATTTATTTAGGCCAATTAGAATATCCATTGGAATCCAAAATATCTTTTACCAAATATCCCTCCAGCTAAAAATAGAATGTCTACACATAATGCATAGTCAATATCATATATATTATACGGAGGTAAATGATACACCAATATATGGGGTTAATTCTATAGCAGAATTTTAGAATTATTAACAAATAAAATTCCACATGCAACATGGAGATATTGAAAAACAAGTAAATAAGTATCTATGTGATCGTAGATTGAGCTTCTATAATAATAAAATTACCCTTAACATAGAGACCACAAAATAACCCACAACAATAATAATGAAAATAATAGCATTTATGATACCATTAGTTCAATAACAATTTGTATTGATCTAAATCATAAAATAAGTTTAAGACATAATACACATTTGCATTTACCGTCATCTGTATAGGAATACACATATAGATAGAAGATTTTATGTGGGTTATAAGAAAAAATAATACCACATTGATTCTTTCCAAAACTAATAATCATAGAAAAAATTTATATTTAAATTTATTAACATTTATTTTATAACACAATTGTCTTAATTCATTTATTGACTCCCAAAAAACTAACAACTATCAATAAAGGCCACCATGAAATCATGAACATTTAAAGAGTAATCCTCAACATTATGAAAAAAATCTATAGGAAACTACTCAATATTATCAAGGGAAGTATAAAAAAATAATCTTTTTGAAAAAGCTCTAAATGTTACATGTCAATTTCCCTAAGGCAAACATATAACCCTAAGACTCTACTTTTTACAATGATCAATAAAATAATTTATAATAGAGTTTACTCCCTTTTATTGAATGTGATTTTCTATAAGGTAATATATTTGGATAAAATTATATACCCAAATAATATAATTAATTGGAATATTATTTTTCTAAAAAAATAACACCTATATTGATTATAATTAGAGAAAACATTAATTAGATTGTTGATGTAGGTAGTTGAAAACTTATTAGATATAAATGTGGTTTAAAAATGATCTTTCAATAATAATCCATTATTTTAAAAAATATATGAGTCATTTTTTGGACTCTACTCTTTTAAACGACCAATATTATGATACCTCAAGGAGTCACATTGTATTTGAGGTTTTCTGGGGCTTATTCATTGGCTAAAAGCCCACAAATTTGGAAAAACGACTTGGTTATGCATTAACTAGAATCTATTACTTCAGATCCATCATGTTCTCTACCAACCGTGTGGGGTGTGATAGAAGAGATTACTGGGATCCATGGTTTCTCTAAAACTATTATACCCTAGGTGCATGATTAACTATTACTATGTACCTCTTTGATAGATTCCATTGGCATTTTTGATGCACAGTATGGCCAAACTTGTGGACAAACCATTCATTGTTTATTAAGGGTGAAATGTCCATTTTTCTATTTATGATTTATTTAACCCCTTTTCTTCTTTATCCATTCATTTTACTATGAATGAGTATCCTCCCTTAATCTTGTGATCTCATAACTTCCTCAACATATGTATTTTGACAAAACTGTAATTTGATGTCTCAATCGAGTTCATAAGGAAGCATTGGATAGCTAATGGTATCATATTGGGTCATCTTCCTTCCATTCTACGTATATATTATTTTTTATTGGGCTATTTATGTTCGAGATATTTTCCCCTATTTTTAGAGAATTAAAAGGTTTCATTAATTTATCGAAATATACTTCAAATATGACCAATCCATCAGATGATGAGTCCTCAAAGGACCAAATGTATGTGTTCTAGTTATTTTATCAAAAAAGAAATATTTTTCATAGATGATTCATTAATCCTCACTCCATACATTACCACGTGTAACCCTAAATTTTTTTTATTCTAAATTTATATATCCATATTTTTATACTCATGAGGGACATTATATATATATATATATTGGTTTCTAACTTTGACTGTAGATACCCCTTGGTTTTACTCACTTGATATGTCCGTTTTAAATTACCTATTTATATTTCTTGAACAAATCATATTCATTATTATTGGGTTGTAATTGATGTTTCCCTTTTTAATACAATATTTTATATAACCCAAGAACCTCATATGTGCTTGTTTTAACATATAATTGCAATTTTCATTGTAGTTAGTTAACTAGATGTTAATAGAACATTATTTGTGTCTATTGGACCTTGATATATAATTTCCATTCCATTGTTAATTTAAATAGATAAACTATATTAAACCTCTCTAATTAAATATGGTTCTCTGTGATTTTATAAATAAAATAGAATATGGTGACTATGACACACCACATCATTAATAATAATGATGTTGCTTATAAGGATTGTGATTCCTCGATTATATTTGGGATTTATGAATATATTTCATGAGAGTTTATGCATCATTAAAAATAATATAAATATGATTAGGCCTTTGATAGGGGATGTGGAATGATGGTGAAGGGAAATTTTGCACACAATAGTTCACTAAACATTAAATCGGGTGTTGATCATAATGTCTCACACAATTGAAACTATTTTGATGGTGGGAATGACGAACCTTGTCTATTGTTTCTGGAGATGGTATACTCACACACCCATCATCTCTTGTGTTGAGAATGACATTTCCCACAAATCATGGGAAATAAAGAATGTACCCTTTTGGTGGAGCTTATTGGCTCATTTAAACTGGTTATGGGTGATTGGGATATTCTATGGTCCAAGATGAACATATTATTCTATATATATAAAACCATACATCAACAGGTACTTAGACCATATATGATGATTCATTAAATTAAAATAATATATTTATATAGTTACTCATCAAACACTAATTTCATTTATGAGTCGAAGAATATTAAGCCACTAGGGGCCCTCTTATAACATATTTAGGCTCATATTTATTTATTCACTAATTATTATTATTTAATTATACATGAAAAATATTTAGATATCATAACTACATTGATAAAATGTAGTCACTCTTAGTGGTGTCCGACTAGGATTTTTCCTCACACCCTACTTGGGCTACCATGGGTACCCGTGTAGATAAAATGTATGTATGTATTGTTATGGTAAAACAAACTACAATTAATATTTAGTATACATAGATTATATATGGATTATAATATTTGAGGACCTCCTATATGGTTGAGATTCTAGTAGAGCTGCATTTTATTCATTTTGAATTTTTCTAGAATTTTTTATATTATTTTCCCTAGTTCCCCTTGTACATCATCATGCCATGAATCCATTTATATGAACCTTCCTAGTTGATATTTATATTATTATTAAGTTGTTAAATTTTTTATTATTCCATTGTAAATTATTATATATTTTTTTTGTGCTTCCCTTGTGACTCTTTACTAGTCCAGCCATTGATGACATTTTAAATTATGCTTTTGTTGTTGTTTGTTGTTTTCTATGTCATTTGATCCACTATAATATGAGTATATAGTCTCCGCACATTATTACCTATACACTCTTTCATTGATTCTAGAGCCTCTTTCTTATAATGGGGCATTTTTGGGGACCTGTGACCCACAAAATCAGGGACAGAGATGTGGGGATGCTGATTCAAGAAGTAACAATGTAGTATCAATAGTATTTTTTTTATTTCCTTTTGGGTAATAGAAATGAGGTAAAGTGAAATTGGGATTTGGAATTCAACGTGTTCTGAATGTAGAAAACCCATATATGGGGGAAACCCATGTTACCTATGGTAAAAAATTGATGCTACTAATTAATTCATTTATGGTTGATATGAAATTATTATTGGTTGATACACATGCAATGTGATGTTATTGATATTGAAATTAATTAGATTATATCTTTATCACCTTGTCCCAATGAAATGATGGCATTGAATTCGATGTCTCATTATAAGAATAATAGGACTAATATGTTATTCCTTTTCCCATACCATGTTCATTTCTAGTGTGCATATTTCTATTTCTAATTATCTGCTCATTTACTTATATATATCTAAATGTGTTGAAATTAATTGTAGTAAACGTGACTTAAAGTGCCTCACATAACCTAACAATGGTTTCAGTTATTGGTGAAAACATAAAATTTAAGCCATTAATTATTTCACATTTAGCTATCGACCCATTGTCTCATGCACTAGAACGTGTTACGGTATGGCATATGCATATGCAATATTTTTTTTCCATGAGGAGTATGCGACCATATAGATTGGAAATGGTTATCAATATGACTCTATAATTTAATTATATTTAAATAATTTAACAAGATAATATTAAAACGAATTTGACTTTTGAAATGAGAATAGCCATCATATATGTATCATACGAGACATAGCCATATACCCAGACATAGTAGTTGGTATTTGGTGGTATCTTACATTCTTATAGATGTTATGGTAATCCAATTACTAACTAGACCATTCATTTGAAGTATTAAGTGAGGTGTGGTCTATTCATAGGAGGTTTATTCACCTGTCATGGTTTTCTATCTGCTATATTTTTACTTCTTATGATATCGATTGATGCATATGTTTGGAATAGTAGAATAATTCCTCTATGAAATCGTGTAGTTGTGCACCAAGAAAGTTGTGATGACCAAAAAACCAAGGTGGTGGGACCTAAGCCAATAGTAATTCCTCTGATAGTTACATCTATGGAACCTATTTAGATTCCTTATTAAGGAACTAAATCCCATGTCTGATAGGTCATTCTACATATATTGATGTATATGAATCATTTTCCACGACCTTCCTTGAGAATAGTTCATTAAATCAGGAGTTCTGGTAGTAGAATCATCTCACCTTTTTGAGGGATGGGGCATTATATATTTTTGAGTTTTGGATCTAATATATTATTTATCTATTAGGTTATATAGAGAAACATAAATAAAATAGGATCATTATTATATATTATATGATATGTGATTAATCCAAATGATGGTGGGATATTATTACCCAGAAATATCAGCATCGTTATATGGTTTGGGGGGATTTCTAGACTATATTTTAGGAATATTTTATTACACATAATTTTTGGGATTACATGGCTATATTTTTTGTGATCCTGAAAAATGATCAATTTTTATCATGGAGTATTTTTCCCACTTTATAGAGACATAGTGGTTCTAACTAGATCTAGAGAGTGATTATATGATGACCACCACGAGATTCAATGATTGGTTGATATAAACCCTCTAATTGCAAATCAATGTACTTAGTTTAAGTAGTATTCCTAAAAAAATTATCTATATCCTTATTATTGAGAGATATTTTAAAGAATATGGTTATGTGAGTCATGGGGTTTGGGTACCAAAATCGTATGTGGGTTATCTAGTTGAAAAAAGGGCCGCTATGAGGTTTCTCATGTGGGTAGAAGCAGCCTATCTTCTAGTGATGATAACCTCTTAATATATCACCTGTGTAAGAATATAGGACAATAAAAACCCATTGCTAATGAGATACATTAGAATATAGAGGATTTAGTTGGATTGGGAATATATAGTGCTTTATAAGGACCTTCCCATCAGTTCCCACTTAGTGGGGATCTAATCGTACCATAAAATCAAGAGCAGGTATAGTATGATCGTGATGGCTAGGTGAGAAGAATACCATCATTCGTTCTGTCTATGAAGATGAACATAGAATGTGACGTTAGATGAGGTAGACTCACCATTTGGGCTGGACCATCCCATCGGGCTAGACCCACGAGCCGGACAGGACCTACGAGCCATGTTGGAACCACAGACCCAATGGGCCAGCTAGTCCTACCCGGTCAGACCTGACTCGAACTCGGACGACCCTAATTTAGTAAATGGTTATAACTCAAAGTACAAGAATCTGTTTCATAAGGAGTATATTTCATTTTCACCCTTCTGACAAGTTAACCCTCTTTAAATAATCCACAATATTTTTAGCAGAAGTTAGTGTGTGGTTGGGTTGGTTATGACTCGAATCCAACCAGCCCATATTAACCTTTTGGCATATAACATACAGATTGTGCATCTGATTGACGTGTACTCTGTCACATTAGAACCCTTATAAAACTATGGTCCTTTGGATTACATTTTAGTGGGACTTTGTGCTGGTTTAGGAGAAACCAATAGTATGTGAATTAGAACCTCCATAACTCAAGCACACCAAGTGTGGAAATGTTGTGGCTAGCTATCATGTGAAGAGAAACTCACTGCGGATCGGCATGAGAGTGACCCTCCACGGATCAACAGTATTGAGACCCTCTGTGGATGATAAGTAGAGTGACCCTCTATGGATTTGCATGAGATCAACCCTTCGTGGATCAGAAAAAGTGTGAATCTTTGTGGATTGGCAGTAGTGCGACCCTCTGTGGATCGGTAATAGAGAGACCCTTATTGGATCAACAGTACACAACTCTACGAGGATCAGTAAAAGAACCACTCAAGAGAGTAAACTGATCTAGATCAGGTTTGATCATTATTAATCTTGTTCTCTATGATGTAAACATGGTGTGAGCTTTGTTTTACCTTATTTGTTTTGTTTGAGATCATGCATTGTGGGTTTTGCGTTGAGGAATTCTAGGAGACCTTCGGGGGTGGTCAATGAGTTTCCATCTAGATAATGTACCATAAGATCAGATGGAGGTCCTAGAATTGAGCTTTCTATGTGGCTTAGTTGGGAGATGATAGTGTTTAGATTACCCTGATCATATGATGAGGTGGCTTTTCCGTGGACAAAGCATTAGAACCTTCCTCATAGAAGTTGTCTCATACCCTAAAAGGATAAGGGGCATGTGTTACCAAGAGCTTTTAATGCTTCGGCAGGATGGTGTGAGAAACATTTGACCTTTTATCTTTAAAAATGTATTGTCTCATCAAATCTATGGGATAAATTTAAAATAAATTTTTCCACTTCTGTTTATATAATTTGAAAAAATGAATTCGATATTTTGAATGATGGTAATTTATAATTTCAAATAATTCCAACTAATTTTATGACCAAAAAATATTTTTAAATATAAATAAAATTAATTATAGTAGTTAAGGTAAAAAGGTGTTACATAGTGGTTGATCAATAATATTATTGGGTGAATGACCTATAAACTTCCCCAAAATCTATTTTCTAACCATATTTCAACTATATACTCTCTTAGAATGAAATCTATGATATTTTGAGACCTCTATCACTTGAATGAGTTTCATATAATATGTTATGTTAAGAAAAATACAAAACTCGTACCTTTCTCACTATTAATTTCTATAATGCTTTAGGAGACGGATAACCCCACATCGGTTTGGTTATATATATCATTTTATATCGTGACATATATTTTATGTTCATAATAATTTATATAATATTTTTATAGAATATAATATTACATTAAAATAATAATAAACAACAACACATATATTATTTAATTAATAATTAACGTGGGCGTCACCCGAGGTAGTGGCTACTATTTGTAGTTTAAATATAGATTTTTGAAATGTGTAATTTAATTTTTGAATATAGTATTTTGTGGTTGGTTGTGTGTGAAATTTATGGTTTGGTTGGTTCCCAATAAACAAAAAAGTGGATTACGAAAATAATAATTAAAATGGATTGTGGAATTATTAATTAACTATAATAAATGTTACTAAAAATATAAAAAAAAGTACATTGATTAAAAAACTTTGTTACATTATTTTTGTAGAAGTATATATATTATTAAACATATTCTTTCCATATATATTTTAATTCTAATAATGTTTTGAAAATTTTAAATTAAAATTAAATAATGTCAAAATTTACAGTTATGTTATTTTATAATAACTCATATATCATTAATAAATTTTATATTATTAATATTTCTAAATTCAGACTATTTTATTAAGTTATTGATAAATATAATATATGGTCCATTGATAGGATAATTGTTTTTTTATAATGAACATATTGACCCTTAAATAGTAGAAATATTATTATCATATTTTGGGATAAATCAATGTTTTTATACCTTACATGTGTTTTTATTCATGTTAATTTCAAACATATATGTGAATTTAATTTAATAAAATAAATGTAATGTTTTATAATGATTTTTTATATCTTTAATAAAAACTATCAATTTATTTTATCCTTAATTGATGAATTACATATGTTATATAACTAACTACATGAACAAAGAATCCAAAAAATTAATGACTGAGGCAAAATGTTAAAAATTATTCCATTTTATTGTGGTGTGAGTGTGGTCAAACATAGTTACTATTTAATACACTATTTCTCGTTTTAGAAGAACATTACTTAAGGGAGATCTCCCAATAATGTTAGCATTTCAATATTTATAAGAATGCCACTCCCCCTCCACTATAAAAACACAATCACTCTTATCATTTCGTAACAAAACTCTTTCCTTTTTAATCATCCAAAAAATGTGTATATATAATACCAACATCCTTCACCTCACCCTTGTGTGCTCAAATGTTTTAGAAATCAAACCCTAGATTCGTGGAAAAGAGGTAACATTCTTCAACCAGCATTTATGTTTTATTTTTTTATCCACTCATTAAAATCTTATTATTACATGGTTATATGATAACAAAATTACTATAAATATACTTATATTTTGTTATGATATAGGTTATACCAACACCAAAACACAATTCCATCTAATATGTAATGAAATTTCCATTCGTGTATAGAGAACTACCACATCAAGAAATGATGTCATTCATTTTTTCATTAGCACCCCACATGGTTAGGAATTATGATTGAAATGCTATTTTGATTTTCTATATATTATACTTATGATATCATCATAGTTATTAAATTTTTTCAAAACAAATACATGTATGGTTTCCATTTTCTATAAATATGAAAACATCGTTTGTGGACATTTGGACTACCACCTCCACAATGTGATGTAATACGTTCACGCATTACATTGAATGAATTAAAAATGTGTTTAATAAAAAAAATATGACATAAATAAATTCTATATGATATTAATGAAATAATTAAATTTATGTAAAAATAATATATTATTTTCATTATTAAACTTTCACATACTGCAAAAGTTATAATGTCATTCATGAATATGTGGACTACCGCCTCATCGACGATATGTGATCCCCTTTACATCAGCTGGATTTTATATATAAGTATATATGATTAAATAATATGATATATATGATATAAATATCATTATAGTAAGTTAACTATTTCTTACATTCATTCCATAAGGATCGTTGAAACATGGGAACGTTAGTCATGCATAAGTTCAACCAATAGTCTATATGATTTTAATGTTAGTTAATTTTGAAAACCATAACTCATGATTGGTATTAAAATTATAATTTATGTTTAGTTATTATAATAAATTAATAATTATTATATATATGATTTATTAATGAACCCTTTTGATTATATTTGACATACTGAAGACATTATTCACCCATAAACAAAATATAGTCAAAATATCTGACATAAACATTATTGATTTAGGAATTGTATATAAATTGTATATAAGTAAATGAATTTAATATTAAAAATATAAAGGTTTAAAATATAAGTATTAATTTAAAATAGTTTTACTATTCATTTATATAAGAACTTAAATGATAAGTCTTACTAAATTTATGAGATTCTTTCCCCACTTTTACATCGATGAGACATACATCATTTTCACAACATTATTATATTTTTGTCTTATCTAATTTGATTTTTGATATATTTTATAATGAATTTATTTATCCTAATATTATTTAAATTATTCAATTTTTTATTCTGTTAGGGTGTTCATGGTTTCAATGATACCAAAGAACTTATGGATTGTTGTAACAATTTTCATTCATTCTGAAATTTGTTAGGTTATTCACCTATATTATTCTATATGGTGTATATGAAGCCTATATTACATCATATTTACCGAATATACATATTTATTAGGATGTTAGAATTTTTATTTAATGATTATTCTCTCAGGTTTTCACAGTTTGATGTTACCAAAGTGGAAATGGATTTTATCACAATTTTACTTCCTTGTAATATTTTTCATAATATAAACCTAATTTTATTTCATAAGTTATTTATACAAATCCATTAAATGATATATCATGAACATAATTTTTCTCATGATGTTATATGTTTGTTTGGTTCCTATTTCATTATGGTTCTCATGTATCAAATGATTCAATGTTTTTTGGGATGCCTTGGAATATTTATATATTATCCTCCTCATGACTATTTTTAATGACCTTTTAATTGTATTTTAATTGACACACATCAACATACATTATTGTTTCATTTACTCAACTGGGTACATATTGAATTAATTCAATCTCTTCTATTTGTTTTGATGGACTATGATGGTTTCAAAGAGATTTTTATGGTACCCATTTCTTTTATATGGGATATTCATGTTTCAAAGTAGTTATTATTGAACACATATATTATAGAAGGGTAATTCAGGTTTCAAATATATTTTTATGGATACAATTTTCTTTACATGGATTATTCATGTTTCAAATATTATTTCATGATACCCATTTCATTTCCATGGTTTATTAATGTTTCCATGATATTGTTATTAATCCCATTTCCTTTCCATGGTTTGATCATGTTTCGATGATATTGTTATAGAAACTATTTCTTATCCAAGGTTTAATAATGGTGATATTATTTTTTCCAATATTTTTATGAAAGAGTATTTGTGTGATTATTTTATAGTGATACTTCAATATTTGATGGTTGATTACATGATAAACCAATAATGGGTGGTTTTGACTTAGACCAATGATGCATGTGTTCATGATATCCCTCCAATGCATTGGGTATTGATGTCAATCGTATGAATATTATATATGAAAGGGAGTCATGTATGGAATATAACCACATAGTTATTCCATTTATAATAGGGAATACTATAATGATGTCCCAAGATACAAATATGTTTTATCTTTTATTGCAATATGTTCATTGTTTTTGCAATCATTTTGATTGATATCACCTCGATCATGATTAATGATTCTAATGATTATTACCTTTTATATTTTATTATATTGTATGGTCTAGGTTTTGATTGGTATGAGTTATTTTAGGATTCAATCATCATTTTTTTGGGTCATCATACTACTATGAACTCGTATTCTCATTGATGAAATTTAATTATTAATGTTTTTTACACATACTGAGAATCTAAACATACCCTTATTATGATTCCATTTCTTAAGGTTTAAAACAATTATGTTGGATATTTATTTCTATAAATTATTTCACATGGATGATTTTAATGACCGACTATGAAATAATAAAAGTTAGTATAAATGGTGGAAATGTACATTGGATGACTTATGAGTCTATGTTGATATGGGTTTTAAAGTGTTTTCCTAATACTATAAAATTCCATTCCTAAAAGGTCCATAGATTTTTAAATGAGATATATTTTCCTTTTTATGTTGTATGTTTTAGATGAATGTATCTTGTCACAATATTGGGTAAAAAATATGGAAATGTAATATAATGGATTCCCTAAATGTTTAAGTAGTGTGAGTCATGTATTGATATCGAGGACTCCCCTCTAATTTTTTCAGGAGTACCAAAACCATAGATTTGGGATCATTCTTAGAAATTCAGGGTATTATTTACTCTACAAATGTATATTCATGCCTCAGTATATATAGGAGTACATTATCCTCATATTTTATATAGTGGAACACATGATATCTTTTGTATGGAACCAAGAGAGTTCCAAAAACTCTATACAAGAAGGGTTACACCATAACACTTATATGGGGACACCTACTAAATCACTGATGAAAATATCACTCCCATCTATAATCATCTATCTAGAATATTTAATATCTTCTAACACTCTAAATTATAGAATGAACAAACTCTAATGTCTTATTCGATCATTATATTTGATCTATAAGAGATAATACCCTGAATGAACAACCATATATCCAAAACAATAATCTATGTGAGAAATCATTATGTATTATGGAAAAAATACTAAAAACCATTGTGCCTCAGTAGGGTACATTTCATGTAGGCATAATGGGAATTATTAATAATGTGCTTATATTTCCCAAATAATTTAAAATTCACAAACATAATATGGGTGGAAGGGTAAACATTTATTATGATTAAGAGGAACATGATTTATTCTCTTCTTTGCTGAAAGAATTCAATGTTATCCTTTTTTTAACTATTTGATATATGATTAAAAAATATGATTATTTATTTATATATGTTGACTCCTTATAATAACCAACATGTAGGAATACAAGGGAAATTAGTGCGTATAAATTATTCATACCGAGCCACCTGACTAGATATAATTGGTTTTAATAGTGGTAGTACATATCATGTGAATCCATCAAACTATCTTTTTGATTTGTGCAATTACAATTAGAATAATGTATTCTCAAGATATATGACATTTGAACACGGATCACATAACTAGTAAAATTTAACATTCCATGAAAACCATGTTCGATTCAGATGATGTCTCGTATAGCTTGATTTTGTAATACAAATTTTATGTTTCCTTAAAATATATTTATAGTCAATACGTAGTGAGTAATTGGGCATATGGTCAAGTAATACACACCATATTGTCATGAAATTTCTAAAAAATCACAAATCTTCATATTCACGATGTTCACACCATCATTATCTCTTTTATTAGAATACACTCAACATCCATCCAAAAATTATCACCCAATCAAATCCTCTTACACAACATTAATGGTTAATTTCTATCCAATTTTTATACTATAATCTATCATAAACTAACCATACATTGAGCTATATTTTCAACTTACTGTGTTTCTTTAACCGTGTTATTAACCCCATTAATGCCTTGGTTTTACATCACTTATGCATTCTAGAATCACTATTAAACTCAAATATAATTATTAGTTTAATAATCATGATATTTGTGTCTATAGGAATAACCAAACACAAATGAGGGCCCTCACTTTTTGGTTTATTGAAGACTTTGAGTTTGTGACATGATTTGAATGAATTATTCATGAGGGAACTAATTATAAATGGGTAATCATTATTAAAATTAAATTAGTAAATAAATTACCAAATGATAAATTATTAATAATATTTATTTGGTAAAATAACATATACAAAAAAACCACAATAAAAAAGTATAAAACAAAATTTTAGCTATAAATATTTATGGAAAACATGTAGGCCTTATACCCACATGAATCCCCTGTTAAAAATATAATATTATATTGAATATTAACTACTCTAATAAGTGGATAAATAAAATTGGGGTAATAATATTATTTTCTTCATTATTTCATAAAATAATATATTTTAAATATTTTGTAAATTTTCTTTTCAAAAAATAAATTCTTTATATTAAATAAGAATCTAAAAATAAATAGAGTCACTAAATAAATATATAATTGGATCAATTTGAAATTATTTTATTCTACAACATTGAGAAGAAATAAATAATATATTTAGCTATTATTATTTCTAAAAAACAATAATTATTATTTTTCATCCCACATAAACTTGGTAATCATTTGAAAAAAACCTTTTGAAAATAATTATTCCTATAATAAAAAATTATTTTATTGTTCACCAGTAAAATCTATTGTGTATGAAAAGAAAAAAATCATATTTTTGTCCATCTAATGTCATTAATTATTATCCCAGGAATGTAATCCATCTTCAATTAATAATATAATATTTGATAAATAATCATATTCAAAATTATTTATGTTATTTATTTGTTTCACTACAGTTTTTTAGTGGATTAATATTGAGATGAAGATGATCTAACTAAATAATATAAAATATTAGATTAAAAAATTAATTAGACCTACATTGATGGATTATTTATAGTTATTGGTAATCAAATCAGACTCCTCGATCATCATTTTCACCAATTCTTGATGTATAATTATGAATGGGTGAACTTTTCTTTTATTCTGTGAAAACAGATTAATTTCCATAAGGATTACATCAACCAATGGAGAGGATAGAGAGTGGATGATAATTTCATTCAACATTAAAAATACTTGAATTGTATTAATTAGATAAGAGATGAAATTATTTCCTTATATAACAGTCATAAAAATTCCTCAAAACTCTCAATTTTATTTCCCTATATAAATATATAAATAAAAAAACATCATAATATAATGACATTACAAAAATGTTAGGTTCTAGAAAGATTCTTATGACATCATCAATACCATAGAATATGGTTTCTACATAACAAAGATATAACATCTATACATTGTTCACACTTCATAATATATATATAAATTTATTTATAATCAATTTTTATTTGAAAATTAGATTGTTCCTAGGGTTTATATACTTTATTGGAAAAATATACATATCATAGGAAAACACCCCCATTGTCGACATAACCAATATGAAAAAAAATTAATTTTGATTCTTCATTTATGTTCAATGAAATATTCACACTAAGTTATTAATATTAAATTTTATAAAGATCATTTACTATCATAAATAATTCAGATTGGAATTGAATCTTAAGAATATTTTTCCCAAGGATAGATATCACATTTTGAGTTTAACATTATAGTCATGAAAAAAAATTTGGATGTACTTTAATATTGTAAATTAACCATTTTTGAATCTTATATGAACCTAAACTCTAAAAAACAAAAAATATATATTTTTCACATAAGAGAAATATTACATTACTCGTGTATCTTACCTTTATACTTTTTCATCCTAAAAAAGAAAACATCATATGTTTTTATTCATAAAATTAATAAACAATTCAATGGAATTTAACATACCATTCCACATTATCAATCCACCCATATTTTAATAATACATAATATGAAATTGGTAATTATTAAAAAGGAAAATATCCTTCAACTCTACGCAAAAATTATTTGGCTAATGATTACTATTGAATGGAACTAAAAAAGGATACAATATCATAGCAAGAGGATTCTACCAAGAATCTATATGGGTGAAATTTTTAACCAAATTTCAGTATACACATTAAAATATGTGATCTAAAACCATAAACACAAACCTTATAATATATTAGTATTAAGGGAACCATTTGGGAGACCATTAATCTCCCCACATTTAATGGGAAATATTAAACAACGCAATCCCACATCCCTTATTTATGATAACCTGACTGGGTATTGATAACTATATAATAATGTGACTAAGGATAACACCATGATAACGCATTGTATTTTTCATACCACCATGAAATGAACCTCATTCTCATCGATGACCCAATTCGATAAAAAATTAAGAGGACAGTTCTTACTATTCATATACTCCTTCTTAATAAACTATAATCCCTAGAAAACACATTCAAAAATATAATTACTATAAACATAACCCATAGTGTGTTGTACATACATGAGATGAAAATGTTAAAAAATAAAAATCAAAAATAATATGAAAAAAAACATACACCACAAAGACCTCAACCCTACTGGGGTCCCATAGTTCTTTACATCTCAAAACAACCCAAGATATATCTTTATAATATGTCACTATTAAATTCACTACAAAATATAGTGTACTATATAAATTTTAGGGAACACATTTGTGAACTATACATGAATATTAGATTCCACGTGACTCAAAAATAAATTCTTCTATAATAGGTCTTTTAAATTCATAGAAATTTGAGGAACAATTATAATGGTGATGAACATATCACCGCATTCACAGAATCATACCCCCTAGAAGTTAGCTATCAAAAAATATCAATCATATTCTGTGAATAATATCTTAGGGTTATTACCGATTTCTTCATTATTTCACCAATATTATCACCAATGTAATTATACTCATCAAAATAATTATAATAAACCACTACACCTTCGTTTATATTCAATTTCACAAATGGTTTGACTTCATTAATGCTCAACTTTCACCTCACTAGTTTTCCACACTATTATTGCCTTCAATGAAATTCATAAATATTCCTCAAAATTAATGATATGTTCAACAATCATTTCAGTTCAAACAATGGTAGCATCATGGAAGAAAATTAAAAACCATCCAGGGGTTTTACAACTGATACGTTGTGTTAATTACAAAAAAAATCATTATGGTTGTAATATATCCCAATGAGGCATGAAATGATAGCAATGAAGTACTTTCCAAAAAAAACAATATAGGTTCCCATACATGCGTAATATCATTGTCCATTTTTTTGGAATAGACCATATATCCCATAGAATAATTTCAAACAAAATTCCAATATAAAATTATTTCCCCAATATAGTATAAGAAATCCAATAACTAGTAATAAATATTTTTACAGTCATTGGATTCAGTTAATTGATGAATCTAATAATCAATGATGGTAACCCTAATATTTTATCAAGGATATTATTATGATGTTTAATAATCAAAATCAGTTACTACACCAACATAATATATATGAATCAAAATGTTATTATATATAATGGAAGAATTATTTGTATTAATACAACAAATGATCTTCCTCAATATTTGGGAAAATTCACTATATCAGTTGCTACGAACAAAGGATGGCCATAATCAATAGGGGTCTCTCACCATAAGGTTCTGGCTAGGCATAGTACTCAAATCATTAAATCCTTGTGAAAAATTAGAAGGAATAAGTTTCTCAACCCAACATTAATTATAGTTAATGTTTGTAAATATGACATGAATTGTACATCCAAAAATGGTTATTACCACCAATTTTAAATAATATACTATTGGTAACAAAAAAATGGTCATAAACACATTTTTTCTGATCTGACATAATTTTATTAAATAGAGACACCTTGTAAATATTCCATTACAATATAATTCCACATCACCAATACAATAATTTTAGTTCCCCCTAAAATGAATTTAGATCCATCACTAATAAAATACATGATCTAAAATCATCCCTCACTATAATGATTCATCTATGACATTACCCAAACCATCCATACAAAATATATATCAAATAATGAAAAACATGAGTTATTAAACTATAAAAATTTCATACATTAAAATATATTCTTAGGTCTCTAGAATAATTTACCAATGTATGAGACATATAAATCCAAACCCAAATCTCATAAAAAAGGCATTTCTCATAATCTAGATCTCAAATGAATCATTTTCAAATTCAACTCAACAATATATCTATCCACAAGACTGTGAATAGAATCTATATGCATAATAATGGTTGTATAGTACCATTTTTGGTTTTGATAACCATAAACTATTGATATTAAACCCCATAAAAGGTATATCAATTTATGAATTGTTATATGTTATACTGATTTCCATTACAAATATATTACATAAATCTAAAACTCCATAAAATCCAAAACATTCCGAGGATCAATAGAACATTGAAATAGTATGAGGTATATATCATTATAGAGATGATAACATGTTACTACTATATATAGTGTTTGTAATATATATATAGAATCTATATTCTTCTCCAAAATTACGATATACATTAATAACATTAGGTGGATGATATTACCTCTACTCATGGGTTATGATACCTCAAAATTGATATGTTAATATATTACTTATTATATATTTATAAGTGGGTAAATCACTAGTAAAGACCAATCATGAATTTATCATTGAATAATGTTTATCATTCTCTTGGTATCAACCTCTTCTTGATACGTGGTACCCATAGTTCGTAGATAATATATTGGTGTATTGGCATAAGAAGGACATGAAATCTGTTTATTTACTACTTAGGGATGTATATACATTCCCACATGTATCACTTATATGAATTAAAGGACTTCTTGGATCACTGATAAGTTATCAATGTTTTCCAGAAATAATATTTTAGTCGTCACCATTACATTTATCTTCATGGTCTATTAATTGCACTCAAGACCCCATTAATATCAGATCCCTATTCCCAAAAAAAAATTCTCAGAAGTCAAAGAACTCTGCTCTACAATGATAAGACTCAAATTGATCTATTATGAATCTAACATTACCCAACCCATATAGACACAACCTAGGTCAGTGGTTATCCATGTGGGCCACCATAAACCCACCTATGATATGTATGGTGTTAGAGACTATCAACCAGCAATAGCTGTATATTTGATGCCCTATCATGTAACAAAATTTAAAATAAATTCATCTAAAGTGTAATAAAAAAGACAATAACATCAATATTAAGATATAAAAAATTTAACTTTATATATTGTGAACATTTTAAATCAATTCCATGTACAATTCCATAAAAAAGTACATTCATTTAAAACACATATGAAGAGGAAATGAATAGTCTGGTCCAACATTCTTAATTTTTGGGATAACTCAACCTCTTGGATGTTCCTCCAAGAATAGACTCCATTTCCAATTATCACCACCATGTACCATCATCATATACTATTTAAATGATCTTATATCTCATCTAATACAACATACCCTAGTGTCTTCTTGGAATAATGATACATCTACATAAGAAAACATGTGAGGGTGTGAATACCACATGGGAGTTATTATAAACATGACTAATTTGATTGAAAAAATAATGTAACAATAACCACTACATCTACATAAACCCATGAAAAAATAAATATACATGGTATCCTAATAGAATAATGTAATTTCTAATGTCATGAAATCTATGGGAAATGGTTGAAACTAAACCGTTATAGATTGAATTCAACAATAATGATATTAAACTAGAAACTCGTAACACATATGGTAGAATATGTACATCAAAACCCAGTGAAAAGGTCCGAAAAAAGTAATAAATAGAAGAAATACACATGGGATTTTAGTAATATAATGGAGTCAACATGTAGATATATTATAATTTCTATGATACCTAGACTTATATACATTCAAACCCCGTATGTTGAATGCTTGGAATTTCAGTGGAGAACTACGACACATTAGTGTTTGGGAGTTTCATATGAAGGGGTACATGACCCCTAGGGAGGATACGCCCCTGAAATATGGGGGAGTACTAACCCCATTAATAAATTTCTATTTAAATGTGTACAAGGAACTAACTAGAATAAATTTCTGAAATGGTTCACTAATCTATGTCTTATTTATATCATTGTGGTAGTACACCAAACCCTGTATATAGAAGACTAAAACCAAACACATGGTAGAGTAATCTCTCAATAAATGCTCTATACATCTTACCCACCTCATATAATCCCTCTAATAATTTTTAGAACATTATACTTTCCAATCCATAAATTCCACAGTCTCATATGATCGAGTGGATCTTGCAGATGAGATTTATGTAAGAAGACACTTGTAATGGACACCTAATATGTTCCAAACAAACAATTAGGTTAGAAATCCTAATTAATGAAAAAATTATCCCAATACATGGCATGTCTAGTTGGGTATACGGTGTTAATGTCTTTTGATCAGGGTTGTTCATGTACTTTATGTGTTAATAATTTCTGAAATCCATATAAAATATATTTTTAGTACGGTACATGGTTTGCATGGAGAAGAGGAACCACCATTAATCTCATATAGATTTAAATAATTCCTAGTTACCCTATTATAAAATAAATCGTGTATGATATATTAAATCAAGTGAATCAATTTGTAAAAATATTAGTCATACAATACATATGATATAGGTCTTTTAGGGTTCTTGAGGTATATAGCATGTATAGACAATGATACTTACACTAGTATGCATAAAATATAATGTAGTAGTATATGGAATATAGGTATTACTTTATGTATTGAAATTTCTGTGTTAAATGATGTGTGATATTAAATATTTAATTTCGGGTTATAAAAAATGTTTCAAAACTTTTATTGATGAAAGATGGCCCCAAACTGTGAAATCAATGGTGTTTTCCACAGTCTCATGCAACCCATGATATTCATGTCCATAAATTGAGGCATCATTCACGTTGGTAGTTATGAGTACTCAAAATCCATTCATTAACAAGTATATTCCTTTAATTCATAACATAAGAAGTAACAAAATTACCAATTTCACATATATAAAATCATTTCATGACCAACCTTCTTCTGAATGTCTATATCATTACACCACATGTGAGTATTTAGTTGCGTGGTTGGTTATTTCATCCATAAAGAACACATTTAAATGATCCCATGGCCTATTAAAAATAGTCAGCTAACTACTTCATGGGTTTTTTACTAGATGAATTATTATTTGTAATGACCCGGGTTTTTAAAATAAAAATTATATTAGATAGCCTATGCAATACACATAACTGAACATAAACAAAAAATCATTATTTAAATATTCCCAATTTAAAATTTAAATTAATTTTTAATAGATAATTATTATAATCTAATTTATTAATTTTATATGTCATAAATATATTAATAAATGATTATTAATTATTCAATCAAATTTTGGTAATGTATTTTTTTTAAATATGTTTTCATAAAAAGTGATTTTTATTTATTTATTATAATAATTTTCTAGAACATATATAAAATTAATTTGACAAATAAACTCAATATTTTGTCCCATCATAACAATATTAACTTAGGGTAATAATTTTTTATTTTTTAGAAAATTTTAATTTATTGAGAATTTTGAAAATATAGTATTTACATAAAATTACCACTTCTTTTGATAAATGAATTAATTATTATATTAATTTGATTTAAAGTTATCAAAATTAATTTTTAATTATATTGAATTAATTATATGTAAATTATATTTAAATTGGATATTATTTTATTTTTATTTTTATGAATTAAAATGCATTTTTCTGAAAACTGGTTTAAAATGCATAATGTATCCAAATATTAATTAATTAAAATAACCCTTAAGGATAAAAAAATTAAAGAAATATTTATTATATATATATATATATATTTAATTATTAAAATTAAATAACTGAAATAATATTAGTATTTATATAGGTAATGTCAACACATATTTTCCTTAAACACATATTTTTCATTAACCCATATTCCATAATACATGGGATTTTATATTAAATAAAAATAATTTTGTTAAATTTATTCCACATTTAGAATCATCATAACAGATATTTTTTATCTTAGTGAACTTAATATTTTAATAATATTATTAGTAATTGTGGTAAATAATAATTATCATGATAAAATGAAAGAATGACAATTTAAGGTAAAAAAATAATTTGACAAAAAAAAATAGATTCAAATATACCATAATAGTATAAATATTTAAATTTTATTTTTATTTAAATAAAATTATCACTATATTTTTTATTTATTTTACATTGTAATTTTTTTTGTTATTAGTTTAAAGAAATTAAAATTCAACCAAATTAATCACCAATATTATTTTTTGTTTAATATTTCAAAGTAATTAAGAAACATATTTTTGATTAATTAAGGTATTATTAAAATAATCAATATTCTAATAAAATTTTATTTTTAAATTATTTTGATTAAATATAAATTATTGTATAATTTTTATGATGTCAAATGTAATTTTTATTATGGTTTGAAAATAGTTTTTTGTAAACACCCATCAAATATCTAGAACTGTATGTTTTTATTTAAATGTAGAAAATTTACATATTTATAAAATTATTTTGATAAATTAATATTATTTTTGGAATCTAGAAATCGAAATTACCCATAATGAATGTTTTATAATTTCCCCTGAATGTCAAATTTTTGGGTAAAAATTAAATAATATATAAATATATAGTGTGTTTTATGACATCTTAATGACCCAATAATGAAGTAATAAATACCATAAAATGGATATTAACCAAACATATGATTCAAATTTAATATAATGTGTTTTTATATTTATTTAATTTATTTTAAAATTCCTTCATGAATCCCTTAAAATGTATATTATATTTTACTATTTTAATTATTTTCCATGATGGTGTGACTCACCTACACATAATCAAGGAAAATATTATATTGTATTAACCCCATTACCATATAAGTTAATTATTATCACTCCCATTGGCTAGATAAAATGGTTAAACAGTTGGTTTTTTAGGGTTATAAATTTTTTAGTGTCTAGTGTCCAAAACATAAATTATAAAAAATCCCCCGTCTTTTCCAATATAAACCCACTAAATATCAAATTCCACTTCACTAAAACTTATTTAAACTCTTATCACTATTCAATACACTCAATATAGTCCATTTATGGTGAACTCAATCTCCTAAGAAGTCTCTCCCAAGCTGTTGGGATCACATATCCAAGTTAGGGATCCTCACTTTCCTTTTTTACTCAATTTGTTCATGTTTCCTTATATATGTAATAACATTTTATTTTCAATTAAAAATGTTTAGGAATGACTTATCACCTCTCTCATAAATCCATATTAATTATTTAATTATCATATAACCCTTTCTTTCTCATTAATCCATTCCATGTACACCTGTTACGATGCTAAAATTTGGTAAGAGTTATTCATTTTCTCATCTTTATTCATGTTTTATTGTTATGTTTTGACTTTTATTTCCAAATTTATTGTGTTTTTAAAAGTATCTTTATTACCCCTTAACTATAAAATTAATTTATATATGTTGAGATATACATTTCTCTCTCATCAACCATTTTTATGATTTTTTTTTCACGTCATTAGGCAGCCGAAATTGCACAATGATTTTTCGGGCCAAAATAATGGTGTAGTGAATATCATGCCCATTTCTCTATCAAGTGTATTCAAGTTCATTATTTTATAAATATTTATTATTGTAATTCATTTATTTATTCCACATTTAATTGTATTCGAAAAAGGATGTTTTTGAATGAATCCATGTTACAGGATCTATGTGGCGCACTTAAGCATGAGATTAGAATGATTATGAATGGTGGGCCCTAATAGCACTCAAATGCATTTGATAATTTTTAGTGTCATTAAAATACAATTTAAATGAGGTTTTACTCATTATAATTAATTTTAAATGAGGTATTACTTATTCTAATTCATGTGCAATGAGCCTTATCTCATTAGAATGTCATGTTATATATTGTTGCCACATTACAATGTTATGATAATCAAGTTATATCATGCCTTTATGTTTATGTTTCTATTATACTCCATTGATCTGAATATTTATTAATATGTATTTTATTATTTTTATAAGTCCATATTAACTCCCTTACTGGGATTTATAGCTCAGGATTTCCTTATTCATGTCCTCATGTTTTCCCATGAAATGATAAGTATAAAAAATGTTATTGTCACGTAAATGAAGTTTTCAATAAAGATGTTGTGTATTATGTCGTAATATTCCATGTGATGTTACTAAGACCCCAAAAACAACAGACCTTTAAATATTTATATTTTTATTATGATCATTTATATGTAATAAATCATTCATACATGTGTAATAAAGACAAGGTTTGTTAAATTACTGAGGGGAACTCATAGGATCCCTGATGGAAAATATCTAATTTCCACTCCTTGCACAATTGTGATTGTGGTAATTTTACATGGACTATTTCATGTGAAAAATTAATTATAATTAACCCACATTATCCTTTAAAATAATTAAAAATATATGGAGATATTAATTTAACAACTTCCTTCCAGAAAGTAAAATCCTCAGAAAAAAATATAAATGACATTCATAAGATATGTCTTATGAATCACATATCTATTTTGACACCTATATCGATTCACACCTTTTAATCCTCATCATGGAGTAAGTATTCTATAAGAGTTTATTGATCATAGGACCTATATACCCATAATCCCTAATAATTCCGTAATACTCTATAGGCATGACCAATATTGTGGACTTTCACATTAATCGCACTATATTTACCAAGGGTTAGACAAAACTGATAATAGACCCACACATATCATATATACTTCCAAGATGAATTTGGATATAATATTGCAATATAAAAAACATTTACATGTTTTTACTATAAGAAACAATTCTTCCAAATGTTTTTTTACCTCTCCGGTGCCCTTATTGACATCCCATTCATGACAAAACCACTGTTAAAACTTGATATTAAATCATTTGTATTGGTCATATAACACATACAAAAAAATGAAACTTGAACTATGTGATATTTGATTAGTTTTACAATAGGATACATATGATAGATATCCAAGGTTCAATTCCATCATTTACACACACTCACTATCCAATTCCCTTTAATAAATTTGCATCTCTTAAATATAATCTCATTTCCATAAATTATAACAATTTATATTTTCACCACTAGATAGTAAAATGTGAGTATCCCCTTTAAATATTAAATAGTGAGTGTACCAACAAGACTATAAACCATGATTTTCCCCATGATATGTTAAACCTTGATCATACGTAATATATGTTGCGTTGTATAAATATCCCATAGATGATAAACCATAGCCACAATTATGTGATAATAATAAGAGTATCAACATCCCTTTTCTGGAAAACATATAGGGATGAAACTATGTTTTTGAGGGTAATATAAATACCCACTATTTCCATATATTGATAGAATAAGATTCTCAATATAATGATAATTGGATTACCCACATTCTTGATGCATCTAAAACCAATCATTTCCTATGTAATGAACATGTGATGCCATGGGTGATGAGGACATGATAATAAAAGTCATGAATAAATGATTCTACTTGTGTTGAGCTTGAGATTACTTTAGTGAAGAGTATATGATATCTCTTGTAAAAACAATAGGATTTGATATGGAATACCTATATGATTAATTATAGGATGATTACAAGATTCCCACGTGGACTGACATGAAATTCTCCACCATTCCCTATATTATTAGTAAAGGTAGTTCCATTGCTCTATTATGTGATGAAAATAATATTCCATCATGCCTTGAAATGAACAATATATATTACCCACATTAAATGGATTTAAACTGGAAAAATAATTATCTAATGTATCACATGATCATAATATTCCATCAATGCCTTAGATGTGGATAACAAAGCTACACTAATGATTCCTATGATTACCCATATTCCCAATACATTTTGCACCCAAATTGAATTCTCTTTACCCTTTTAAGTTACTATGTGACACCACTAACCAATTTCTATGATGAAAACTTCTTGTATGGTTTTCACAATAATTCATAAAATTTATGGGAGAGTCTTGAACAGTGAAATAAGTCTCCTAGTGATATGATAAGTCCTATAATCAACTTTTTCCAATCAAATTTTCCATCATAATTTTCATAATTGTGAGTGGTTTTGACCTTTTAAAATTACGGATGAGGGGAAGAAATCAATAAAATCCTATGACATATGTTTGATGTGGTGTCCAAGATTATCATCACCTATAATAAAAGTGGTAAACCTAAAATTAATTCCTCCCCCATAATCATTGGGAGGCTGAATAACGTTTTCATTAGGAATTAAAATAAATTGTGAGCATGATATGATTCCATTTCCTACAATTTTTATAGGATGAGTAATTTCATGGATCAAGAATCACTAACACAAGTGGTGTTCTTGAATTGAATCAATTCCCCTTAAATAGTGACAAAATGACTAACATAATTTGTGTTGGGATTCAATCACACCTCAATTTTTTTGATTTTGCTGTCAATTTATAAAAGTAATTTTTCAGATGGATTATTTTAGAGAATAAAAAATTGGAATTGATTTATAAAAAAAATGTTTTAAACATGTAATTTACCTTCATAAAATTATATGTCTATAATTACAAGATAAATTGATAACTTCTATCATTAAATTAAAATATTATATATTAATATAATAATTTATATTTTATTACAATAATTTCAAGCACAATATGTCACAAATTAGAGTAAATAAGAAAAAGACCAGGTTGTATATTTAATCATCATGATAGTTCGTGAAGACAAATCCATAAAGAATGAATATATAAAGGAAATATATAATTGAAAATATATGAATCATATCTATGTGTGAAATGATATTATATGTTGTGTAAATATTTAATGAAATAAGATATTATTGTTATGTTTTTTTTATATTATAACGAAATATTTATTATGGAAATAAGTATATGATCTTTAAAAATAAGGGATATAATATTGAACTTATAAGTTTAAAGTGACCATGTTATAAAAATACTCCATTAGATATATTAATATTATTTTTTCATCCAATTTGTAATATATATATTAAAAATTACAATATATAATGTTATAATTAATACAGTTTGTTTAATTAATTTATAATTTATTCATATTTTAAATTTTTACTGGATGTGAATAGTTTAATTTCTATTCACTTATGTGTAATATTTATAATAAAATTATTTAATTATCATTCAGAAATATTTTATTATAGAACATAGTAAGTGAAAAAAATAATTTTTTTAAAATATTGTTTCTTAATAAATAAATATATTAAGGAAAATAAAATACTAATTTCAAATGAATATATATAAAAATGGATGTCATGATGAATTAAAAAGTAAATTACATTTACGATATATAAGAATTGGAATAAATTTCATATTAAGGTATGAATAATTAATAATTGTAATTTGATAATAATAAATAAATTATAGTAGTAAATGATATATTAATGAAAAAAATAAATGAATTATAATAAGTTTCATAAAAATTATCAAAGTATTTTTATAGAATTAAAATATATTTATCAATTTTTAGGATACAAAATTATGATTAATTTTGGTATTGTGGAAATGGTGAAAACAATTTTATGTTAGTATTAGATTAAATGTTTATTTGAATAATTTTTTTCTAAAATAGAATATATATATATAAGTATAGAAAATATAAATTTTGTATTTTAGTAGATAGATGAATGAGGTAGAACTTCTATAATGTTGTTGTGGTCATCTACAATCATATATTTTATAAATAAGGTAGTGGAAGGGGGTATAGTGAAAGTAGAATGTGTGAATATTCCCTTGAGTGGATTAGAATAATTGTGTGGGGTGACATGGTGTCCCAGCAAGACAATTAGATCCCAAGTTTTTTTTTCAGTGTATGCATGTGTCCACATTAAAAAATAATTAGATGCTCGAACATAAAAATATGAAGGGATTGGTAAACTCAAGTATAGTTCAGTACATTACGAAAAGAGAAGACATGAATTGTCTATATTAAATATTGTGGATTTATCCCTACTATAAATTGTCATTAAAAGAAAAAAATACATTTATATTAATATAATTCATGTCAAGGGGATTATATAGGTTATTTCATAGAGTCAACATGATGAATATTGTGCACTCTACATTATTTACGATGGAATAAAGTATTAGTATAAAATTTTCAAATTAAATAACTACATGTTTTAGTAACATGATATAAGGTGATTTTAAAAAAAAAATTTATTATATGACTCCATTTAACTATGATTGTTATTTTTTAGTGTTTTTTAGAATAAAAAAATAAAAAAATAAAATTACCATGATGGGATGATAATGCTCTTTATAACTTATGATTGATCTTATCAGTATAGGAACATGAATATTTTAGATATAAATATAATATATTTTTGGTGTAGTTGGAATCTATATTTAATAAACATTACTCAAAAAACATTCCCTGATAATTATTCAAATTATTATTCAACAATTATTTGGTATTATTTTATATAAAACGTAGAATGAATCATTGAAAATAAAATGAGATATTCATTTATGTGTATTTATATTACATTTCTCTAATAAGAAATTTTTACCAGAGATACACATTTATACTTTTTTTTAGTTTCAATGGATATAGTGAGAGAACTAGAGTGAGTTTAGAAGTTAAGATAAATAATTGGTACTAGATAGGAGGAATTCATAGGGTTCAAATACTGAGTAGATTCTTTATGATACAGATATTAGAAACATCCACTAGAATTATAGTAAGGGGAACTATTACATTTCAAAAAAATATTTTTTATGTTCAATAAATATTATTTCAAATAATCTACCCCTTATATTTATATAATCTACCAATGTTTCCATTGAAATAATTTTTTCATTGTGGTTTATATTAAAGATTAATTTTGAATTTTCTTTTACTAACTTCCTACTTATTTTTTATATAAAATATTATATTATATATTAAATATTTCCTAAATTTAAAATCTCTATTAGTTGAGTTTTCACTATAAAAATATTAATTAATTTATATAATTGTATTAATTCAATGTATACTATTTATACATTGTGGTTAATTAATTGGAAAGGGTTATTGAATTAGTTTTAAGATAAAAAGTGTACGACTCTAGTTTTTTTGTTCAAATGTTTTTGAATATGGAAATGTCATTAGTTGATGGGTGGTCCTAGAATTATATATCCATCCAATAAATTTGATAATGTTTTCATCCCATGACATACCATATATGAATCACAAGTAATTGTCCTAAAACACATTTTTATGTGGTCGTGGAAATGAACCTTGGTAGATTCTTATGATATTATGACTATATAGATTTTCTATTCAATTATATATGATTATATATATATTATTTCATTATTCCATTATTGTGATGATGTATAAAATTTTAAAGGTTTACAAGTTTGTTTACTATAATCTGAATGAGTTTTTTTGGAAATTGTATGATTAGATGAAAATATATTGTTTTATTTATATATGTAATTATGATTATATTTTTAAATGTATTTTTTTTATTTTAATTAATATTAATGATCTTGTAAGAACTGGATTTTTTTTAAAAAAATTTGTATTTCATGATTTCTATGTTCCCTTGTAGAATATTTCAATGAAATTATTTTCAATGTTACTGTATTAGAAAATTTTTAATTACAAAACCTTTTCTTGTAAATTATTGGTAATTTTTTTTACAAATGATTTTTTTATTAAGAAAAATGTGTTTTGAATGAAATTTTTTTTAGTCATTTAAAAACCTAAGTAGTTTTCACACTCATTATAAATCATTACAGATAAATTTTATCCCACACAATGATTTAAAATAATTTCATTTTGCTTTTGGATGAGTGTTATATTGTATTGGATTTAATTTATTGCCAAAATGGTGTAGGGGTAACTGTTTAAGAGTCTATATTTGTTATAAAAATGACCATTATGAATGAAATTGTTGGTTTTGATATGTAGTATCTTTATTAATTTTATATAGCTACAAACATGAAATGGAATAGGTTATGTAATGACTCAATATTTATTTCTATTTTTTTGCAGTTAAAAAGGATTGGCTGGGTTTGATCAATTATAATCAATTCATGTTTATAAGTGAGTTCTTTCAGAATTATATCCATGATCATCATTCTGAGGAAAATCATGGTATTATTAATAAACCTTTTACTTCTAGATGGATTAATTTCATATAGAATATTTTTACCTTTAATGATCTAGTGAGGTACCCTAAACACCATCAACACAAGTTAAGATATGAGGGGTTCTTCAAATGCGACTAAAACTATTTTTTTCAATATTCAATGATTCCATTTACATATTACCATGTAGATACTATAATTTCCTCAATGGATATTGTGCACCCTCACACCTAGGAATCTACTACCATATCTCCAACAACTACTAGGTTCCCTAAACCACTTTCCTTAAAATAGAATGTGAAAAAAGTATTATAATAAACCATTTATAATAATATAAACAATAATAAATCATCATTTGATGGAAAAGGGATTTATATGATCTTAAAACCAAGGCTCTATATCATTTAACCCGATAGAAAAGTTGTATTAATGGTAAAAAAACACATAAAATCCACTCTCAATTACACCTGGTGCCTATACCCAGTGAATACTTAAGATAACTCATGTTATTCATAGAAACAAGGAGACATTTCAGGTGAACTAACATTTAATACTACCACACTAGAGTCTTGATCGAGGTATACAAACAACTAATACTCCTTTATGGATAAGGATGCACAGCTAGTATGTGAACAAGTTGAATTTATCATACTCTAATTATGTGGAAAATAAAAAATGGATCCCATACTAGGAAAGAACATTTATATTACACCAAGATAATCCACTCTCATATATTTCACCATAATACCCACTATCACAAATATAATGTGATAGAAACTTACCTTTACGTTATGATCATGAACCCAATCATCGATCATTCATAACTATTCAACTATTGTTTCTACTTATTCTCCCAAAATCAGTATTATAGGGCTTCCCAATTATGATTAAATATACCACCAAGATGTTTTTATCTATATTTAAGGGAAAACACATCATCTTGGATATCATCCCAATGTAACTAACCATGAATCCAATGTATTTTTTTCTTGTGGTGTAGAAAATTTCATAGTAAGGGAACTTCCTCCCTTTAATAAAATGGATAACATGACGACTCAATAAAAAACTTTCTCTGATCATTTAATGTTCTAGACCATAGAGTGTTTTGGGGAGACATTTTTCCAACCACCACCATAACCCGTTGAGAAATTACTTATCAATTAGTCATTCATACTCTATATACCAGGGTCCCAAGATCATGAAATACTTCAATATGTACTTTTCCATAAATGATGTTTTTTCATTATTATAGGGACTATTGATGAAACTATCTCTACTAATATTTACATCAATTCCCTTATAATATAAATGGTTAGAGGTGATCAAAATAAGAAATATTCTATATTTTTTCCATGGGGAATATTATACTATTGATTCTTAAGTACATAAAATGTTCCTCAACATATGGTTGTTGAGATGAAAAACTACAAGGATATGATCTAAAATATATGAAATCTAAAATGAACCCCTCTTTTTTTTAAGTTATGATTTCTTGAATGAATATAGTCACAACAATATTTATAGTTTGTAGAATGATTTCATTTCTCCTTCTTCTAAGATCCTAGAAACTTTATATATAAGCCTAATTTTTCCATGAGAGAAATTGTCCTTCTAGATAAAATGAGGTAAATTTCTAGAACATTTGTGATATCATTTTCACATATATTTTTTTCTCATGTTCTTGATTTCTTTAACCCAATACGTCTCTATTATCGAGATGACAAATAGTAACCATTTATAAAATATTTGATAGAATCTGTTGGATATGTTTAGAAACCTCTAAAATCACAACGTAGTGTATCTCTGAATATTTAAGAAACCATAAACTCTTAATTATCAGTGTTGAATGGAAAACCACATAATGTTTCTAGTTGTTTTTGAATCCTGACCTTGAAGGATTCCATTTTTACATTTGGTTAATAAATTACGAAACACTTATTGTAATACACAAAATCCTTGAATAGTTATCACCACACATGCATGCAATATGTTTGGGTAAGTATTTGATCATGTTGGTTATTCCTTTTATATGTAATAAACATGTTCCTTAATAACTTATCTCTGATGAAGCTGGTGATTCATTATCATTTTCTACACCCATATATAATTTTATATTATTATTACCACCAACAAATCATGACCACGAATCATGTGATGATACATGTGAATAATATTTTCCATTAAAGGGTGAAAAATGATAGGGGAAACCCTGTTGGTTTCGGCACATATAATCATATATAGTCCATGGGACTTGAATGTTCTCCTAAATATATATACAATGATCCTATTGAAACCCTTAAAAAGGTAAAATTTTGGTATATCAATTCAACATTATTGAGGATACTCTGATAATTATTATGGATTTAATGATCACAGATTTACACTATGATCTTAGGGGTTAAAAAACTCAATATCGAGTCCCTCTATATTAATGGACTTAATATTAATAAAATAAATGTTATCCATGAAATATAACCCATGGAATTCTTCCCACCAATTACCCTTGGTAATTCAACTAGAGCCATGGAAGGACCCATTGAATAATTAAGGACAAGTTATACCATCCTAGTAGTTATATCCCCTAGGGATTGTTATGAATTCCCACTACTAAATGAACGAAACTCCACTTCACGAGTTATCTAACCAACAAGGTGTGTGGGTAAGACACCATGTACTATTAAATTATTGATATTTCCTTTAACATAGATTCCTTGGAAATGAAATGGGAATATGTATAGCTCAAAATGAAGATATACCTATAATGGATGGTGTTAATATCCCCACAAAAAATTTTGGAATTCCAAGAATAACTTAACTCAATTGAACTTGTAACCCATTTTTTTCTAAGTGAGTAAGAAAATAGTGGGCGAATTGAGTTCCAAATAAAAATTTCTATTAAAATAATTTGATAAAATAAAATCCCCTTAATAATAGAAACTATCAAATTTATCAAAATAGTTGATTGATATAGGGTCTATTTGTTTAAAATATTTCTCAAATAGTGATTATATTTTATTTTAAATAATTTTTTTAATTACCATAGCTTTTGAAATCAAGATATGTAGAAAAAAAATTAAACATGGGTTAAGATTAAATATGAAATTAATTGTTTTTATATTGAATAAAAAAATATTAATTTATATAGTAGAACTAAAAACTATTACATAGAGGAATAGGCAAGTGGATCATTCTCAAGGTGAGACTTAAAACCAATCACATGGAAATCAACTGCTTCCACGAAAATAATAATAATAATAATCAAAAAATCCACCACCAGAATTAGGTAAAAAAATTAACAACTCGAACTTTTCTAGGCTTATAAAACACTTCAATAGATTTATATTGGAAGTTAATATATAACATGTCATAGAAGAACATTTTCCAACAACAACATGTAAAAATTCAATAGACGGATGGAATAACATGTTTTCTCCAGTTTTGTGTAAGAGATTGTGTGTGTTTGATAACAATGTAACAACACACACCAAAAAAATAAATACAATAAGCAGGAAGAGAAATAATTTAGAGAAATTCTCAGTCTGGTATGTTTTAAATGGTATAAATACATAGATTTTATTTAGTGATGAGTTCAATATTTCATTTTGTTGGTTATTGAAAAATGGAGGATCATTTGAATTTTCATGAATATTTTCTTTAATCATTGTCAGCATCTCAAAAAATATATGTAAAAAATTATTTTCTTAATATTATTTGATCAAGATAGAATATAAATAAAAAAAATTTAAGTCTTAATATATTAAAATTAAGAATAATTATGTTAATTTTTTATTCATATATTTCATATGTATCAAGTGTGTACAAAATATATTGAGAGAGAGATGACCTGCACATATAAATAGCAGTAACAGTTGAATGAGATCCACAATCTGTGGATCATATTTGAAAATTCAATTAATTATTCTCCACGTAATACTTGAATAGAAATAATTGATGAACCATTTACTCCAATGTCTTCTGACAATCATGGTAGTAAGAAGGTGTTAGTGATTCAACACCTGATGAAATGTCAGACTGGCGGTACATCAAGTTGGAGGTGACTCAGTGTATGAAAGTAACAAACCTAGCTCTTTATCATTGTAGAGGTAACAAGTCTAGTGATTAAATGCCTCAGTTGTTGTTTTAGGTTGACAATATAAAGTCATATCATTTACTCTAATCTAATGGATATTCTCCAATAAAAAATCCAGAATAATATAATCACATTCATTTCATATACTATTCTATATTAATACATGTATATAATTAATAATAAATGAATTTTGGAATGTTATCATTAAAATAATTTAGTTTCAGAAATAATCCACACAATTAGGTGCCTACATTCTCCCCCATTTTGATGATCACAAAAAATTCCATTTTATAATATATGTACTAAATATGTAAACATTGGTTATAAAATATGAATGTAAGTTAAAAAAATTAACATTTAATGTCTCAAGATATATGTGAGATATAACAAATTTGATTCATATTATAAAAAGTATATATGCTGTGACATAATATTTATTATTTTTAAGGGTCTTTCCATGTAAAAAAATAAATTCCCATTTTATCTCCATTTTTGATATTATCGAAAATATATATGTTTAAAATAATAATAAAATTTAATTTAGAAGAAAAAATATTTATATAATTGAATATTATAAAAAAAATTAATTACAATAAAAATATAATGATAAATTGTATGAATAAATGATCTCTATTAGAAGACTACATCCAATCATATTCACTATTTAAAGGTTGGTGGAAGATCAAAATTATCCTTCCCTTTGTCATTGGTTTTTCATATGAGGTTGAGTAAGATGTAGTGAATGTTGAAGTATAGGTTATGATGGATGGGATTGAAGTGGAATGAGGTAGAGGTTCACGAATAAGAACTAGTTTTTGGTGACTAATTACATCAGTTGGTGAAAAACAATCAGGATTAAATGCAGCAGGTCGATGAACTTCTAGTAGAATAATCACAACAATACTATATAAAACATGATTTGTGGTTGTGGTTGAATGAAATATTGGTTTTTTAATTTATTCTCTCACAAAAAAATTTAAATTATGTACATATAAGAAGACTTTCATGATATTTATAACACAACCCCTTTCTATATAATTAAATAAATCATTTTCCCCTTCCATGAATCTCAGAAAGACTAGTGTGAGAACTTTTAGTTTACTCACTTATTCACTGGAATATCCAATAACATAGGGCAAACCCATGTTATCTTACATAAATTTGATGTTATCAGACATTTCATTAATTGTGTAAATTAGATATAAACAATACTTGATAAAAAATTTAATAATTTTTTTATAATTTTTGAGATAAATGGAATACTCTCTTATCATCCATTATACATGCTCTAAAAAATGATGAATTATCCTTAATTTTTCTTCATGTGAGACAGAACCCCAAAAGTAGTATGGATTTAATCCCTGATAATGTGACTAAGGAGCTATTAGTTAATTAGGACTGAAATAGGAGGGTTTGTAGTGGATGAATAGACAATATAAATTATTACTCCAAATTATTGAAACATAAAATTTAAATTTTCCATGTTGAAAAAATTCATTCCCAATAAATTTGAATGAAAATTTTCCACTTCTATTTCCAATAATCTATTCTCCACATCCATTACTTGAATGTGAAATCATACTCTTGGTTTCGTATTTGTTATACCAAACTCAACCAAAAATACAATTAATTCTTTGAAGAGTTAGAAAATTTGAGATGGTTGAGATTTAATGAAATTTATAATGTATGATAATATATTCATTCTCAATGATTCCATATCCTAATTCACCTATAATAGGAAGGATTCAATGTCATATTTTTTTTTGAAAAATAATAAGGTATCAAATTTTGAACAGAAGGATGATCTCTTTGATCATGAGGCACTATATCCTCATCTTATATTTCAGTATCCATGAGAATAAATTACTATCACTACCCATAATTATTAATTTAACTCACTAAGGATACTTCTTCTATAACCATATTTTCATTTTTCATATAATCCAAATCACTATAATATAAACGTAGTCTAAAAAACCAAAATAATTTTCCCATTATTATAAATATCTATCATTAGGTATTGTATATAGTGGAATATGTGAATCTATATGAACTGATGATATCTGAAACGTATATAATATATAATGGATAGTTTATATATGAGTTATCTCTATATTATATTCTAGTAGTATATTAATAATTGGATCATGAGTCTACTCGCCCTCACTAGCAATTTCATTATTTTATATTGTAATAGGTGGTAAATCATTTATTTTAGTATCTTTATATTGACTATCCTATATGTAATAACAAAATACCACTGTTGATAAAGGGGAATTATGAATCATCTCATGATCATGAATGACATGATAATCTATATTATCATCATTTCCACAATTATAACTATTTTCATGTTCAACTCCATGATCATCAACATCTATACCATTTTGATCGTCTCCATGATTAAATTTGTTTTCATTATTTCCTTGATCATGATATTCTCTATCTATACTCTCACCTGATTTATCATGATTCAGTTCATAAATTTCATCCTTAGAAACATTTTTGACCACTTCTAATTCCATTATCATTTATATATTCTAATTTTTTAGAGAAATATTTTGTTAAAAATGCTTCTCCAGATGCTTCAGTTACATAATCATAATTTCATCTATGGTAGATTCTCAAGTAGTTAAAGAACATGTTGGACTACAAAATAAAAATGAAACTAAAGGATGATAGGGGAAATATATGGATCAATTCCTACTTCTACTTACAATTTTTATATTCTCATTCTTCCACTACTTCAATAACTTTATCTCCATCATCTTCATCAATGTACATAAATAAATCATCAGTCTTAATACCATGATAGAAAATGTCCTTAGGTATTCATCAGTGATAAATATGATTGAAATAATTGTATAATTTTCCATTGTATGACACCCATCATCTCCGCTACAGATTCTTTTCTCAATTTACCACTTTTGAAAATAGTCTTTGGTATGAAAAAAACATTATACTTATCTTCACCATATTTACTTTATTTGTCATATCTCATCAAATCTATGATGGAAGATATAATTTTAGGATATATTATAGAGTTAGATCTTGAATATTTTTTTAAAATATAAAATATATAAGGAGCATCATAAATATATAAAAATTGATCATTTTCCCTTGTTTCATTATAATTATGATGTAAAAATCCTAATATCACATGGTATTGAAAAATAACGTTCTCTGAAACAAAATATGTTGTAAAAATTAAAAAAATCGCATGGAATCACAATTGAGTTCAACATATATAGGTATCCGTAGAGTTCTATCAACTATAAACTTTAGGAGAGCCTATTCATATTTTAATATTTCACTATTAATTAAAATACTTCTTTGAAAATCCAAATATACCCCATTATATTTTAATTTTAGGCACCTTTCCCATTCCATTATAGTGAAATAATGTAGTTCTTCTTTAATGTGACTTGATAATACAACAAATTTCATTCCCAAAAAAACAAAAATTCTCATATAAATCATATATTATCCTTAGATAATACACACAGTGATTTGATGTTAACCAAATTTCCCATTTCTGATTTCCTATAGATTTAAATACCACTATATTACTAAAAGGAAGCCATTGCACATCAGTTTCCATATATTTTTGAAAACCCGTTTTTTCAAATGAGGGTATCATCAAAAAATATACAAAATATTTTAAAGGAGTTTTTGTTTCTTGGACTTCCTCATATCATATGGTTTCAAATATGTTACTCACATCAAACATTCCATTTGGATCATTTAAACAATGAGGTGGAATGTGAGAGGAATGTAAGATGATTTTTCTGAGAAGAAATAAAAGGTTCAAGAGATCTAGGGTATAAGGGGTAGTGAATTAATTTTATTTAGCCTTATAGATATATCATTTAAGGATTAAGTGGAATGATAATAATAAATATAAATCAAAAAAATAATTAAAATTAGAATATCAATTGTAATAATCCAATAGAAAAAAAATGTATAGTGATTGATTCAATGGTGATTATGCAATGGTGACTCATAAATGGGGACTCGTCGAAGATGACTCATTAAATATGTCTCATAAACAGTGACTCAACAAGACTAAACAATTGTGACTCATTAATAGTTTCTCATAAATTTTGAATAATCAATGGTGACTCATCAATGGTTACTGATTAATGGTGACTTGTCAACCATGAATCGTCATCGGTGCATTTAAATGTTGATGCATCAACAATGACTTGAAAATAGTCACTTGGTCATCCAAAACATATCACTCCTAATTCATGCATGATATCATTTAATCATTCATATCTGAATGTATTTTTTAATATATCATAAAGGCGATGTTCAAGTCAAATAAAATTTAATGATTTATCAAATTTTGGATATAAATCTCTAAAAAAGTGATGTCTTAGGTCAATGTGGTATGTTAAAAAGTGAGATACTTGGGTTTTTGTAATTTTTATCACACTTAAGTTATAAAAAATTTTTGGTATATTTCTCAATTGGTATCCAACCACTATTAAATTATTTTTTCCCCACATTATTCTGGAATATAAACTTCCAGGAGAAATGTTTTCATCTTCAGCAATAGAAAGTGAACTTGAATCATATTTCTTACTACACCATGATAGTAGATATTTACCAAAAGGATAACATGTTCTTTGTATAAATATAACTTATAACCACAAAAATTAGTATCTGAATATATTACTAAATCTAAATCATTAACTCTTGGATATAATAATCATAAAATTGTTGTATATTTGAGGTATATAAAATATCATTTGACTGCGAATAAGTGAGAAACTATTTTTTTCCATAAATGTGGGCACACATACTCATAATGAACATAATATATGGTCAATGAGTATTTATATATAATACACTAAAATTCATACCTCTGTAACTAGTTTGATCTACTAATTTCGCAACTTCGTGAAGATGATGTTTACATGTGTACTCATCGTAGTATCACTACATTTGGTGCTATCTATGGAAAAAATTTCAAATATATTTAGTATTTTAACAGCTAATTAATATATTTATTTATTCAATAATAAAACTGAAATCCATAAAGGAATTTTAGTTCACCCATTGAAATCATTTCGTATTCATTTTGAAATAGATTAGAAGAAATAATACACATGGAAACTTTTGTAGATCCAAAAACAATATCAACTACATATACTTGTAACATTAAAACTTATTTTGAAATCATTTTATAAAAAGAGTTGGATCATCTATATATTTTGAAAAAAATTGAAATAAGAATAGTGCTAATCCTATCAGACAAAGCTCTTTGTGCCTATTTTAAACCATATAATGTATTTCGTAATTTAAAAAATGATCTGGAAAATTAGGATTTTGAAATAAAGGAATCATTCGACAAAAAATACAGAATTATCAATCCACTTATGAATTCATTTTTAACATATATATGATGTATTGTTAAATCCAAATGTGTTTTATATAAATGAAATATCCTTATAGTTTAATGTCTGGCTACAAGTGAATATATTTCTTCATAATCAATAACTTCTTCTTGATTATTACTTAGTACAAATATCTTGACTTGTTTCTTAATATAGTTCCAGAGTATTCAACATTATTTTTAAACACTAGATTAGGGCCAATAGTTAACGTTTATTTAGGTATGTCGACATGTTAACTAAATTTATTTCCATTAAATTAATTAATTTACTCTTAGATAGTTATTACAAAAAATTCATTCTTGATGGAATCATTAATGAATATAGGATCATGATATGAAATGAAGGCTTGGTAGTCAATTTGATTTAGAAGAAAAGATATAGTTTTTTACCCATATCAAAGTATCATATTCAATCATATAATGGGTGTTTTCATTATGACCTAATAGATATTTAAAAATAGGGTATGTTAGTAACAATTTACTCATTAGATTTGGGTTCGAGCAGTTCATTGGAATGTGTTCCTACTGGATTATTAGAACGATATAATGGTTCAAAATAATGAAATAGATATAAAAAACCATCCATAAGGTTCTATAAGTTATTCATTGGTTCATTTATTTTAGTTTCATACTATTTAATGTGAACATACTCTTCCATGATTTGGGTTTATTTATTAACCACACTATATGATTTATGGAAGTTGAATATCCAACTAAATATCCTTCATCACTCATGGAATTTGTTTTTCATATTGTCATTTGTATTTAGAATAAAAATATTAAAACCAAAGTAATTGAAATTATTATCATTTGGTTTTCTATTATTACACAACTCAGATGGTGTTTTTTAGGAGAGGTGTAATTAATAAGTTAGTTATAGTATAATAGGTTGTGCTAACACCGTCTTCCATAAGGTAGGATGGCTAGTCATACTCATTTCTAATAGACCAGGATATCACTTAAATATTCTTATTTATTCATTATACCTCACAATTTTTTTGTGGTTCCCTAGAGGCATAAATTTTTTGATAAAAACCATTTGAGAACCAAATGATTCAAATTTAATGTTTTCAAATTATTGAACATGATCACTTCTTCAGGTCATAATCTGAAATCCATAATGAATGTTTACAGATTTTGTATACTTAATTAAGTAAGAACAAGATTCACATTTTGAGATAAAATGAATACTCATGTGTATCAAGAGAATTCATATACTAGTGTATATACATAATGTTTGTAATTTAAACTGGAAATATTGGGAGGTCCAAAGATGTCCATATGAATATACTCCTGAGTCTGAGAGATTGAATAATGTTATTTATATTTAAATAAAATATTCTGAATTTTCCTTTTTTATAGGGATCACTAACTCTATCATTTGAGAATTCAATCACTGTTAGATATATAAATAATCCTTTTTTTAATCTATATATGTGAGTGAATATTTCAATGACCTAGTCTCTTATAAAAAATTAATGATCATTTTTTAAAGGGACACAAGAATGATATTTTTTTTGTAAGATAAGACTTTAAATCAATATAATAAATATTAGATTTTCTAAATGTAGTAAATGTTAAGTATTTTTATGACATGAAAAACATGATACACTATTTTCAAATTTTATATAAAATAAATATTCAAAAAAAGATAAATACTATGAAAACATTATTCTAATCCATCTACATATAATACATTAGAAATTAATATTATATGTCAATTACAATTTCGGACAGGGCTAGTGGTAATCCCTTTAGTATTTTTGCAAAAAGTGACATGAACACCATTAATATTGATCAAATTCATAATGTTTGAATACTCACCAAACATGTTTCTGAAATATGGACTTTCCATATACTATATTCTATTACTAGATGTTTTCATATTGGTTTATTATAAAATTTATTTTATGTCATAATTTTTTTTTTACAAAAATACTCTTAGGTCAAGTTACATTAGTGATAAGAGGTATGTTAAACCCAAATTTACTATTGGGTTTCTTATAAATCGATTGTTAGCATCGAGAAGTAAATTCGTTATTAGGTCTAGTTGATTAGGTACTACTTTTATTTGAATATTTTGAACTGGTATTGGATGTTAATACTGTTTTTCTATTTTTCTCTATCATTGTTGATAACTTATTATAGTTATCTAATTTTGGGATACTGTATATACTAGTATATGAGATAATGTATTGTTTTCATATTGAACCATTCAATATCATTCCTTAGCTATTCATTTGACTGTTTAAAATCAGTGTTATCTATCAACCATTGATCATTATTTTTGTTTTCAATTGAATGGTTAGTTTTAATATTCAGTGTCAATTAATGTTATTTATTAAGATACTTACATTTATCTTTAAAATAAATATTGGTATCTACAAACATATTACATTAATAATATTAATCAACAATTTTTATGATTTCCTAAATATATTAATTTTCCTCATTTACATATAATTTTGAAATATTAGTTTGAGAATAGGGAAAAACATTATGTACCCATGATTATTTATAATTTTATTAATTAAATGAGATATCTTTAGAATCCCTTCATTTTGGTTTCATGGCCTTTGATAATATTCTTTCCTTATCCTCATATTTCATTTTAAATTTCAATTTTGGTCTTCCAGATTTAATGTTTCATTTCCTATTACATTTGTAGCATGTAATTTAATTTTGAGTATCATCCTTTCATCAACCCTTTTTCCCATATCCAATTTTCATTTTATTCCCATGAAATTTTATTTCATGAAGATCATATTTTTCTTATAGATTTATTAATCGTCTGGCCATATAAGAAATCTCTTCATCACAGTCATCTGGATATTATTCCTCACTAGTATTTTCATCATATACATTATCTCATTGGTTGGATGTAGTAGTTCTGAAGTCCACTGAGTAACTTTTTGGTTTATAATCATCAATATCCTTTTTGAATTTACATAATTCATCATACATCATCATATTTCAAATAATATTCTTGATAGGTCGTTTTCCCACATCAATATATTCTCTAATTAACATAGATGTTCCTATCCATATATATATTATTCATCTACATTGTCTCATCACTTAATCATTATATTTCTCTATTTTTTGTAAATTCATAGTATTCCCTAATTCATTGATCCTGAGATACATTTTAGAAATATCTTCATTAAATTTCCTTTTAATAGTTTAATACTTGATTGTATATGTGTTTAGTCTATTTTCATTTACATTTGACTTCCCTTAATGTGAAATAGATATGGTATCCCATATTTCAAAAAAATAGTATCAATTAGATATAATATTAAACTCATCATTATCCAAGGTACAAAAAATTCATTCAGATATTTTTAATTAGAATTTTATGTAGTTTTTTTATCTGTATACCAAGTAATTAAAGATGTTGGTGGTTTCTCAAACAATTTTTATATTACAGTCCAAATGTCCAAACTCATACTTTCTAAATTATTTTTCATTTTGATTTTCCATTGATCATAATATTTAAAATTAAAATAAATAGGTATATTGGTATAATATCCCTCTTGTCTATAATCTATATAAAAAAAATTAAAACTAATTAAAATTTGAGATCATGGGTATATAACAAAAACTAGAGTTAAAATTGTAATTTAAAAATCCTCTAAATCAAATGTTGGTCTGAGGGAGTAACTGAATATAGGGATAATTGATTTTCTAAAAAAAATTCTAATTTGAAATAATGTTAAAATAAAACCACTTTAACAAAAATGTTGGCACATTAATTGAAAAATATAATCGATAATGGATATGTGATTTTAATATATTTCTCAAAGAGTGATTGTGTCTTAGTTAAAATAATCTTTTAAATTACCTTATATTTTGAAATTAATTTAATTTTAAAAAACCAAATACAAGAACTAGTAACTATTAACTATTAATATAATAATTGTTGTATATATTAAAAAATCATGGGATTTATAATAATAAAACACACTAAAACAATGTAATAAATAATTGGTTCAGTCTCAATGTGAGAGTTAATCCCCACCACATTGAAATCCCATATTTCCATGAAGACTATAATAACACTCAAACAAATCCATAACATGTATCTGGTAAAAAATATCAACTATATGTTTTCAATATTTGTGATCCTCTTGAAATTTTATATATATGATGGAAAGACAGTATAGAAAACAAAAGGATGTATTCTATAAAAACCTTCCGAAAAAATGTAATATAACTAGAGAATAATACTTATTCTTTTGTTAGGTATAGAAGGAAGTGTGTGATGGATAAAAAATTAAGAAAAATGGAAAAAATAAACAGAAAGAGCAGTAAAGAAATTTAATTCTATGTTTTTTATTTTTAAAAAGATCAAAATCATCCGATCATATTTGGTGAGGAGTTTATGTTTTCTTTTTAATGGTTGCAGCGAACTAGAAGATTATATGAATTTTTATGAATTAAAAATATACAAATTTATGTATATTTTTAGTCATTGTTTTTCTATGTATCATGTGTGTAAATAATATTTTAAAAGAGATATGACCTTTTCATTTAGATATTTGAAATAGTTTAAGGAGATCAAAAATCCTCGAACCAGATTTGATGGTTCATTAATAAATATTGAAATTGTCCTTGAATAAAAATATTTTTTGATATATTTACAAAAATATCATTACAAAGAAAAGTTATATATAAGATAGTTGTGACTCTTCCTATTATGATATCTTAGACTGGTGGTACCTTAGGCTAGCGATGACCCAATGCCTGAAGGTGAATCATATATTTATGGTAACAATCCTGGAAGTAGATCATTTATGTGGTAACAATCCTAGAGGTGACAAGCCTATGTTTTTGTTCCTTGTTGGTGGTAGTAATTACTCGCAGTAACTCTTATTTAATAGTGTTTCTCCACTACACAGAGACCAAATATTATAAAAATAGTAATATTATATAAAATGATATCACACAATATGAAGAAAATTTGAACTAAAACTATCATGGATTATGATCATGAAAAAAATATAGTGTTTAACATACTCCCCACAAGGAGGTTCCAACAATAATGTAGCATATGGTGAACTATTCCTCTTAGTGAGGCCTGATTTTGGGAACCCCTTTGATGTAGGAGATGTCCATACATTTTTCAAAAAATAGGCATATTATGTTCTTAAACTTCTTTGGTGTAGTAATATGACACTAATATCCAAATCTGGTTTAGAGGCCCCTAATTGTATATTCCATTCATTTTTCAACTCCATCTATCATAGGATGAGTTTTGTTGACTGCTTTATGGGAAAATTGATTGAAACTAAATATTACCAAAAATTCACCTATTGGTGAATGCCTTTAATATTGTCCCTTGAAATTCAACTCCAATATGAATATATATTGAGGATATTCGTAGAGAACATTATGGATGATCTGGAATTGAGATTGATCTCTTTAAAATAAGTCGTTATATTATAATAGTTAACGAAGATAGGACAATTCTTATATGAAAATATTCATTGTGGTATGGAATGATATCAATGAACACATATCATTACTACATGAATTTATTTAATGGTAGATACAAATTTATTGATACGTACACAAAACCATATATATATATTAGTATTCGTATATCCCTATAAAACACACGCCATAAGGGGAAATCTCACACTTGAAAATTTTTACCAAGATCCTTAATAATGATTGATAGTTAGACACTTCAACTATCAAATGAAAAAGGTATATAATTTTGAGGTTGAAATTTTTTGGTTATTTTCCATATACATGGGGTAATGGAATGTTTTCAATATTTAAATAATCACATGCTTTCATGAATCAATGGCAATGAAATTTCACATCTATTTTATTTAATTTACAACTTCCTTAGATACAACATCTCTAACTTCATATTCATAAAATATATGATCCAAAAATCTATAGATTAAGGCAGAATAAAATTTTAGATATTTTGGATCTTATCACATGTGTTTCTATCACCTTTAATGATGATAATGAAACCATTGATTGGTCACAGGACCTTGTGTTAAAATCATAGAATATTTATGAATGCCTATATAAGAAATAGATAGCTCAAAATCATGGAAAAATTCATGAAAATATAAATTTTCTACTTAAATTTTATGAATAATCATCCTCTCTAATAAATTCATTAGCTCTACAACACTCGTAAGATTGAATGAGTTGTTTTTTACATTTAATGTGTAACCATGATCTAGTTATTTTAAAAAATCATGTGTGCACACTTGATATTTTCCATCCCCCATATTAGCTCGAAATTATATATCCTTTTGGGTTTAAGAGGTGAATTATATTGTGGTTTAATAGAAATCTTCTATTATTTCCATCATATTAGGAGGCCAATGTGTTAAACCCAAGGATGAATTACACATGTTTGATCCCCCAAGATCCCTTCTATAATTATCCTGAGATAATTAAATATTCCTCTTAGTCGCTGATAATTCCAGGAGATTTATACCTGAAAAATATATCTGTTATGATAATATAATAATCAAATTATGGATCAATGATTAGAATGAAACATTATCCACGAAAATATCCTTTATAATATATAAATGTCTAATTTGTCTAGTTGACAACATAAAATCCCTAGTAATCCACTCATTGATTAAAATTAATAAATAATTTCTTGTAAACCACCACCACAACATGTGAGTCCCTCAACAAATCTTTTAAAGGAATGTATTGTTGGGTGAAAACATATTACTCTATCTCAAAAGAACGAAATGTTAATGTATCTCATTGGAATCATGTTTAAGATCTCAATTATTATCATAGAATGGCCCCCAATGAAACATAAAATGTCCGTCATTGAGACCCTAAATAATACTTTTGAGTTTGTGTCTAACATTGATGATCTCAAAATATACCATGCATATGATGTTGAGAACATAGACTGTCAAAGAATTCTCTCTTTATATAGGGAATACAATGGAATATTTATATAAGGCCACATATACCCCATTACATCTTATGAAGGTTCAATTGAATCAATGTGAAATGATTTCTAGATGATAATGGCCCAAGGAACATTCTTATCCAAACAAATATCCTATATTAAGTGGGATATATAAGGGATGATCAATCCCCATCTTAAAAAATTATCTAAGAGAATCACATTAGATAATCTGATCAAAATATTACGATACAAAAAAAATCATATTTTTAAATTGTACCAGGTTAATGGTTATCATTCAAGAAACCACTCACAAATTCATACAATGGGATACCTATTTTAAAATGCATGAAAATGAAGTCTCATCATATCAACTGTTCATTAAATATTTCCATAATTGTGGATTTAGGGTGATGAATGGTGTTGATTAAACCTTTTACTCATGAAATTTGTTTTTTCTTTATTATCATGTATTATAAAATTTGGTAAAAGGAACCCTAGGATGAAGGTACTGAGTGAATCAAAGGATGTAATGACATGAAAATTCACTCAATTAATCATTTAAATTACTTTATGGGGTATTTTATATGACCAATGACACATATAAAAGAAAAAATATCTGACCAAGGATACAAGATCATTGTTACAAATATAATGTATTTTTTTGAGATCACCAGATACTTAAATTTTCTGATAGTGTACTCAGGGAAATATGGAATCCCTCTAACCATTTTTTGAAGTGTTTATCATATTCTAGTTAGCTTAAACCTCACATTTATATATTAGAGAGTGGGAATAAACAACTATAATTCACATAATCTATTTTGTTTCATTACATATGAAATAGATATATTAATATCATGTTTTTTCGGAGATATGGTGTCAATTAACATTGTATCCATTTAACCAGGAGGATATGATTATTCTTTTGATGATTATTCCTTTTTCACATGAATGTGGTACCATCTCTCTGCCCATATACAAGTGTATTAAACATTTCCCTCCAACCCATGGGCTTCTGAAAATCAATATTTAGATGAATTCCCTCTTACATTTCAAGAGGTATTCTCTACAATTATTAATGAGATGAAAATTGTGAGAATTAGTATTGAAAAATAGTAGTTTCTGATATTTATCATGGTTTTTATAACTTCTGATAAAAAAGAGTTACATGTTTTTTTTATGAAGAAGCGCCATGATGTATTTGTGAATGTATATAAGGATTTTTAAATTCTTTCTCCCTTTGACATTTTCTAATACCGGGACCATCTAATTTTCCATGGTGGATATATGGTGTTGTCAATTGAATTCCCCCTTTTATATCATCATGGATATAGATGATGTAGATAACCTAATTGAAGACAATGGAATTTTTGAGGTTAATTACTTAAGGTTGTGACCAAAATATTCTTCTCTAGGATGGGTAATGGATATATTAGAGTGTTTATCCTAATATTGGATATCACCTACTAGTACCTAAAAACATTCCTCATCCCTATTAATAATATTTATATGTGAAAGTAAAGGATTCTGGACCCTCTATATCTTGGATGAATGATATGTATAAAAACAAATCCAGCTATACCATATGAAAAAAGATGAAACATCATTCAGAAAGCCAAGGAAATATACAATTACCAGGAGATTCCATTATGATTGAAAAATTATTGATAATCATACCTCCATGATTTATATAACATTTTTAATAACATTTTAGGAATGATAGAGGATTTTTTTCCTATAATTCAGAGGTCAAATCCTACCAACTCTAGAACGGACTCACTAATCATAATTAATTTAATTTCATGATTTGTGCCTAAAATAAAATGATTAACATCTTCATGTCTGAATTTAGGGTCACCTTTGGGGAAATAATCAGATTCTTTATCTCATTAGAGGAGTTAAGATTATTTCAAAAAATATGAGTTCCACCATTTATAATCCCACTTTGCTGATTTATAAATTTTTTACACGATTCCTAGTGTTTCTATAATATATATATTTATTAATCACTATCTTGGTTGGAATTTGTATTCTATTTAGACATTTATGAGGAAACAAGTTACCTACCAGTGGGATAAATGATTATAGAGTGTTTTCATTGACATCAAATAGTATTTTACTCTCCCTTTAGTTTGAATTATTCATGTCTATGGGAATCCAACGATCATTTATGTGATCAACCATGAGTGATCTCTTTGTTCCCCATTATTAGTGAAAAATAATGACAGTAATGAGGATATTTTATACTACCTTGTTCTATTTATGATAGTTGTTGATGTTAGAAAATCTCTCTTTCAAATGAATTGGATTTCTATTACCTTCCTGGCATAGATAATGCACCATTATTTGTATAATAATATGGTAAAACTGAACTCTTACCCAATGAATCTGAATTATATCTTTAATATTCCTATGTAGGATAGTTGATTATAAGGATTAACATTAATCCTTAAAAAATGATCATGGGGTCCATCCATCATGAGGATTTTAAAGAGAATGCATTAGTAAATTTATGAATCTTACATTAGAAACTATATGAGTATAAAATTGATATGGAGTTTTTGGATGTTGAAATTTTCTTTTCAATATAAGTAGAATGAAACCGAAATGTTTACATTAATGGTGCCTATAATTTCCCAACTAGGAAAAGGACCAGTAATCCTAAGACTATAGGGTTGTACTTGGATTTATTTTTTATCACTCACACAAAAGACCCTATTTCAACATTATTCAAATTTATATATGTTTAGAACAATAATATTCATTAATAATAATATTTCATTAGAAGTTTAAACTTAACCATTGAGATTTAGGTTTAATTATGGTACAAGAAGGGTGATTACATGTTGTTCATTTGGAAAATTAGTGGTAACTACGTAAGAGTTAATCACCATTATTTAAAAAATTGGAAAATTTACTATTATATTTCCCACTATGCCAATTTTTGTATCTGGTACCTTGATCTAATATTTATTGGCTTTTTACCCATGAAAATGTAGTTACATGTATTTTTTATCCAAACCAAGATGTCATTCACATCAACATGGTTTATCAATGAGTGACTTACCTTACCCTCAATGTGAAGACAAATTGGTGAATCATATTTCCACTATAACATACTAAGAGTAACCCTTTATCATAGCTACGATTAAATAAGATTTTTATTAGATAACTCTATTTTTTTTATTATTTTTAACATGAGGTTTTCCTATCATATTGGGCTGATGTAAAATAGATCCATATGACATTGGTTAATCACAACCATTATGATCACCAAATATCATAGTATTTACTCAATAAGAATGGGTTAAACAAATAAATTTATATATAATCATGGGTATGAAATTTTTTATGTCTTGTAGAATATTTCTGTTAGGCTCTGCATAGGTTATTAGACAATATGGAAGTTATCATATTATATCACGTGGTTAGGCTACTTCGGGACCACCATGGTTTTTGAATATATTAAATTCACGTGGAATTTTATTCCATGAAAGAAATACAAAATAATTTTTATTCATTCCCCAAATATACTCTACACCACCAAGTACTCTTGACACTTCACTTTTTTGGGAATAAATTTTATGGGTCCTTAAAATTTTAAAATATTATATAATTTCATATTTAGATTTTATAAAATTTATTTCTTCTTGAAATTGGGTTACATTGTTCCCCTAAAAGAGGTCTATAAATGTTCATTGATCATGTTTGTTAAATAAATTGTCATTTTATCATTTGGGTTCCCTCCCATAATTCTTCTGGATATCAAAACCAACACAGGTTCCATTATATAATGAATGGTCTATAACAAGTGAGAAATCTGGTCTAATCTTACATCTCAATATCAAATTTCAATTAATGAATAGAATATGGAATTAAAAAAAATCATCTATATCATTATATAAAATATAGTGAAATAGAAAAGAATACCTAGTCCCACAATATCTTTAAATAATTATAGGAATTTCAAACCCCAACTCTTACATCCACATTGGAATCACTATAATCCATGGTGTATATAATAGATGTACTGCTACACATATAAGTTATGATACCATAACTCAAAAAATCCCTAAAATAAATATTTATGAATGATAAATGGTATTAAATATAGCATGAATAATTGAAAACCAATGATCAAAAGAGGCTCCAAGTACTACCTAATCCAGTAGTCTACTAGAAAAGTGTTACCAAAGAATTTAAAATGATGTTTAAAATTATATCTCGTTTCTATTATTATTTGGTGTCATAATTGAGAATTACAGTGACACATAGAAGAAATATTCTATTGATGGATGCCCAATGAGATGTCCCCTTCACAATTTATGAGGTTTAATCTAACGGTATTTAGACATTGATCATTATGGTTGGTGGGTGAATGACACCTTAAACCATTTAAATGATTCTCAAGAATTACCATGAAAAGGTTACATAGGAACCTATTTTTGTAGATTTATGACATTAAACTATGTACAACATCATACTCACTATATGATGTTAAACATCATGGTCAGCTTCCTCATCACATTTTGTGATATATCTCTGTCCTTATTCCTTGATAAAAAAACCAAAATTGTATTCTAGATGAATTTTTTATGGATCATAAAAAAAATAGATTAATAGTTTTCACTTGTTATGAAACTATTATATGAGATATATACAACTATAAAGATAATAGAGGGTTGGTGAATTGTAATGTCAAATTATAATTACAACTGGTAAACCCAATCATGTATTTTCATTACATGTATTTATGAGATTATGAAAGTGTCATAAATTAGAGTAATTAATAATTAAATGTAAACATAACAGTTTTAAAAATGATAAAAATGCATTAGAATGAAGTATATATTTATTACAAAATGGAACAATTCTTTTTTTCAAAATGATATAAAAATATGGGTGAAATATAATTACAAAATATATAAAAATCATAAATTCAAAAAAATAATGGAGTATTGGATTTCAATGGAGATACAATAATAAATGACATTATAAGTAAAATTTTTATTTATTATTAAATTTAAATACATTAAATGTGGTTTACAATACATGTCCTCATATATTCAAAACCCATTCACATAAACTCATCATAAGGTGGATAAATATTACAAACCCTAGAAGTTGTTAATCAAAATAATGAGAAAAAACATTATATGTGAAATATTTCATTCTATATCTGTAAACCATATATTTCTCATTCATAATGATTGGAAGCATAAAATTTTCATCACAACAATATAGAGGATTTTCAATGAGATCCCCATAAATATTCTCCCAAATACCGAACTATAAGAAATACCATCTAAAATTATCTACAGTTCCCACTATAAAAGTCATTAATACATTCAAAATTACATTGTATTTATTTCAGTACCAATAATTACATTTCGTACTATTTTTTCCAAGAAACATGATATATAAGTATATATATAACAAAAATATAAACCATAGGATTCCACATTATACATGGTTCCTTATAAATATACCTTAAATAGCTAAGCGACTTTTTTGATTAATAGGAATAAAATTAAAATTTTTATGTTGTTTTTTTACAAAACTATAGGGCTTGTACGTCAAGAAAAATAAATTATATATTTATAATTAGATTATGATATTATTATTCTACACAATAAAAACATAAATAAAAATAGTTTAAAAAAAATTAATAATAAGTATATTTTTTGCAAAACAGGAAAAAGTAATCAATGTCATCGAAATCTCCCCATAAATCAAAATAATAGTCTTTCCCATTTTGGAAGACATAATATAGTAATGAAAATATATATTATTGAATAAAATATAGAAATATAAATCCATACATTTACTCTATAAAAAATTTACTTTATATATTTATTTTATTACAAATTAAAAAATTCATTTAATTAAATTTGTGCATTTCTTAAAAAACATATTCATAATATAATATTTAAAAAAAATATTAATCGTTTCCCAAAAATTTCATATAATATTTATATAAAATAAAATAATCCCTCATATATGATATGTTAAGAGAATATTAAATATCATATCTCTCTTCCAATTTGTAATTTTAAAACTATTTTCTCCCTTAAAACAACCACAATAGTGATGATGCTATAATATCATCCCATATAAATAAACTAAAAAATATATTAAATAACTTTAGTATATTTATTTTTAAAATCTTCCCCCTTCCAAATGTAATATATGTCCAAAATAAAACTCCCCCAAGTAATGATTCTATACAATATCACTATTGCAAAAAAACAAAATTGTATTTGAAAGAGTAACATTTCTTAAATATGTCTTCCTCAATAAGTGATTTCAAATATTATATCATATCAAAATATGTAAAAAAATAAATATCCTCCAAATTTCTTGTCTCTAGACCTACACCATTTTCAATATACTAGAATGTTCATTTGTTGAACGTAATGGATATTCCCACATAGTCGATGTCTAAACTATTAAAAACATATAAACCAAAAAAAACATTTCTCCCATTTAGGTAATTAGTAGTTAAAATAAAATTAAAATGAATGATATAATAAGTTATTTTGAATAATTTCCCATAATTTAGCTACCACAATCAATAATTTAAATTATTCACTCAAATAGAGTTATGGTGAAAATTGAAATAATATTTAATTATGTATTGGTTTATTGATATTATATTATTTACAACATGTAGCAACCCAAAATCCTGAAACATAAATACAATATCTATTTTATTATACTGGCATAAATAAAAATGATATAAACCCAAAATACCAAATACTTTAGTAGCATTTTGAAAAATAAAACATTATTGAAACATATATTACAATGGGAATAAAATATAATGAAAAAATTAAATTCTTAGGATCTTTGAGACACATTCCAAAAATTCATATTTAAATATTGGGGAAAGGAAAGAAAATAAGGGTGAGCTCAAATTCTTAGTATAAATTACAAATAGAGGAATCTGTAATGACTATACTAGTCATAATAAATATAGTAGTTTATTAATAATATTATAAATCTATTTGTATAACAAACCATTCAAATTAAAACACGATCAAGAAATGATTCCATGGATAATATCTTGTTATTAATCTCATGGTATCAAATAACTAAATTTTCATTGATGTAGTTTCTTAATTATGGGATGTCATGATCATAGGAAAAAGTATTCCTCTACTATCAAGACAATTTTTAAAAAAATTTGATACAATGGGTAAAACCATATTTAAATTTTCTATGTGATCTGTCTCATATGACCAGTCACTTCATCTAGGGGGTATTAGTAATCATTCCCCCATTCACTATTTTTCTAATGAATTTTTAATATATTGAATGATAAATTGATATAATAAAAATTCCTTATAAACATGCATCCATATTTAATAATGAGAATATATTAATCAATATTTCCCCTTTTAATCAAATAAGTATTGATAAGAACTGTATAATAAATTATCATATTAATGATTCAAATAATTTGGATATTTATAATAATTATAACATATAATGTAAAAGAATCATATGAAAAATAAATTATTCATGGATGGTAACACGTTAAAATATACATAGTGCATAAAACCATAAAACCAATTTTGTTTTCCCTGATCAATAGAATACAATTAAAATATTAGGAACATCATTCATGAGGAATGAAATTATTCCTTTTTGAAATAAATTATTTTAAGAACTACACACATATAAAGGAGAATGTTTTAATTGAAAATTACAATGTCCAAATGTAAAAAAAATTCAAATAAAAAATCAATTATTATGGCTATTTAATTAATTAAATATTTATAATTTTTTAAACATTCCTTTCATAATTTTTTTATAAAATGTGCCTCATTAGAAAATTGATATAAAGATTCATTTTATTCCAATTGAAAAAAATAAATCATGCTTTAAATTTTTATTTGGGTAATCAATATATAATAATTTTTGTTTTTTGAAAACATTGAAAATAAAATATGGAAATGGATAAAAAAATTTCAAGAAAAATATAATGAATACGAGGTTTTCTATTAATCATTTCATTGATAGTTTTAGGTTTTAATGATAGAAAAGGATAAAAGAATATATTTATTTTAATTGAAAGAATAAACTTGAGATGAAAAATTAATTTTAATTAATAAACATAATTTGAAGATAAATACATAAAAGGGTAATTATTTTTTACATATTAAGATAAAAAGGTAAATAATAAGAAACATGTCTCAATGAAGTGAAAATTGAGATAAAATATCCTAAATGACAATTCCATTTAGTTGATCAAGAATTAATATCCTATTTAATTCTTTATAAAATCTTTATAAAAGATCAATATTAATATTTTTAATATTATATATCATCCTCTTGCAAAATCATATTTCTTATTTTTTAATAATCTAACATTATTAACATCGTTTCAGTTGTTAACTATTTTGTTTTATTATACTTTTTTCAACAAGGAAATTATTTTTATTTTTTATAATATATTGTTCAAAAATTTCTATAATGATATTAATCTTAAAAGTAATATTATAATCAATTAAGAATATTTTTATAATCAATTTTGAGAGTTAGATAGGGAAAAGTCATATCACATCATTCTGATGGAAGGTCATAAATATGTACGAGAGGCATTATGATTTCCATAATGGAAGAAGGTTAAATAATTAGATAATATATATATTTTATTGAATAAATATAAATCTATAAGTATCATATATATTCATTTTTTCCATATTTATGAATGTATGTGTGATTTAGTGATGGAAAAAAAATGAAATCAACTTGTATGGCGATATTCTGCCATTCACATAAGTGATGGTTTTTTTATGTTGCTGGAGAGAAAATGGATAAATATTTTTTTGTATGTATAATAACCTATAAATATATTTGAGATTTATATTTTTTATATTTGATTTATTAGTACATAATTAAATGTGGTAAAATAAGAAGTAAAATTAAAAATATTTATTAAGACATCTACCTCCTCTTAGATTTTTCCCATTTGTATCACATATCAAGGTCCATAATATTATTATTTTCAGAATACCAAGAGATATATAATTTGTATAAGGATTTTTTTGGGATGTTATGGTTTCGATTTGAGTGCGATGGAAAAAATAGGTTGGAATAAGAGACTTAATGGGTGTCCTTCAATAAGTGAAGGATAAGACCGAAGTTGAATTTTCAAAATGGATAAAATATATTAATGTATTAATAAAAATGGCAGAAAATTAATAATTTATTAATGTTATATGATATAGGGTATAAATATGGCCATCCAATATAAACAATACTTGTTTTTAGGTTATTTTATCCTTTATATATTTAGTTTATCCCCAAGAAAATCACTTTTAACCTGAATTGCGTTGATTTGTTTTTAAATTTTTACTATTAATTATGGAAAAAATGAAGGTGAAATGATTAATAAATTTTCGAATTTTGATTCAAAATATTGAAGAGATTTTGGACAATTAAATCCACACATGTGGGAAATTTTAATTTAAAATTAAACTCATATACTGCGATGAAAAAATGTTTTCCATAAACATTTCTATAAGAGTATAAAAATGTATTTATACTAATTTATGGATAAAAGCCATACCATAGATAATAATTCGATAATAAATAAGAAAATTTAATACATTTTTCTTCTACACCATTTAAAAAAAAAATTTGAAAATCATAATACTAAAAGACAGTTTTCAATAAAAATCTGCTTTATCACTATTCATTGAAAAATCATTTTTTTAGAAAAATTCCAAAAAATAACCTAGGATAATTTTCATATTATTATATAAAAAATTAGTCTAATTTTTTAAAATACTTTTTATAAAATTAAAAAAAAATAATGTATAAGGCCCCGACCTTAAACCTTACTTAATATTGAATTATATGAATAATTCACATTGGGGATCTTTTCAAGTTTAGAGTTTTGGAGAATTATGACATAACTATTACATCTCAAAAGAATACAAAGTTGACACTTCTACTATGTTTCCATAAAAATAGAAACTCTTAAAGAGAAACATGTCTAGTTCCACATTTTATATAGCATGACCTTCCCTTGATCCCATCCTTGACCCTACTCCACATTAGGTCCTATGGAAAACATTTCAAAAAAACTTGGGGTGAGCATAAAAAGCACAATAAGGGATACACAAGGAATGAAAACTGTTTGTTTTTTCAAAACCACAAGTAAACCATGTATACTTTATAAAAGTAATACCTTTTACCTTTATGATGTAGTAAAAACTCTTCACTGAATAAAAGATCATAACTTACCCTTTTGTATCTAAAAGATTACCATAAAACCCATATAAAGAACACATAACATATAAATGTAACTTGGGACATAAACATACATAAATGGAATAACCATACGGTGGAAATCCACACATATCACTTAATGTAATAGCCATACGGCCGACATCCATACCCAATGCATTGGAGGTTATAACATAACCACCCTTTCTGGTATTCACGGCACCACCCATCATATGGTTTATCACATAACCACCTGTCAAATGTCCAAGTACCATTATAAAATCATTAGGCATAAAACAAATATAATGGAAAGAAAAAATTTCCACAATTTGATCACAATATATCACTTAAATATATTGACATAAAAAATCCATTATAAAAACCCAGTTTAAATACCAAAATACATAATAGAGTATATGGTATTTATTTCATTTTAATAACATTACGGCTTATTGAGGAAGCCAAAGACCAAATAATACTCGCGGCGGCGGAAAAGGTCGTTTTCACCACGTACTTTAAAAGAAACATTCCTTTTTTTCATTTACTAAAACTCTTCGTAGAAAAATATTCCTTTCAATAAACATAAAATTCAAAGGGGTTTATATACCGTATAAATTAAAGTTGTGTATAAAACAAAATATGCCTCAATGAAAGGAGATTGAGATGAAGTCCCTTACCTCGGGTCCGGATTTACTCGATCATTCTTTAATGTCCTTTATAATAAACATGAGTAAATTTATAATTTCTTAATAAACTTTTTAATGTTCATTATTCCTTTTATATCACTTATTACCATGTTATGAACATTTAAGTTAATAACGGTCATTTTGTCGATATTTGGTACTTGAGTCAAAAGTGAACTTCTTATATTTACAAGTTGTTCACGTAGTCAAATATCCATTATCTCAAGAATGATATTCATGATGTAGATGCCATATATATCATATATATCCAGTATATACATGCATTTATAATTTTAAATAATCATTTAGAGGTAAGAAATGAAATTCACCATTCATGGAGACGGTAAGCCGTGCGTACACATGAATGCTACTTTCATTTCTATGTCATATTAATGGAATTAAAAATAAATGAGAGATATTGTAACGCCCTGACCCCAGCTACCCAGAGTCGGTGCATTACTTCGTAAAATTGGCATGATCACAAAAGATCAAGTCTTGAAAGACCGATTAGTTTAGTAGCCTTGGAAACACTAGATACATTCGTAAACGTTACATTACATAATAAAGTGAAAAACTAAAATAACAAAGTCTCCATAGTCCACACTCATATCCTTTTCTGACAATCCTTGCAGGTCATTCATAAAATACTTCTTCACATCCTGGAAAATATTAAAACATTGAAAGGGGTGAGCTCAGATGCTCAGTAAGGATAACAATAATGCGGAAGCATTCATAAATAAACATTAACATTTAAGGCAATGTATAACTAAAACAAAAGCCTTTTAAACATGAACTTCAACATAATATGGAAAAAGTAAAATGAGATAATGCCATTTACTTATTCACATGGATATTCTACTGGTCGAATAATCACATGCAATATCAATAACCACTTTCATAATGATGGAACGCATAATGCCAGACATTCTGAAACATTTTGTCAAGGCCTCGGCCAAGACATCTAAAATGATTAAGGCCTTGGCCAAAACCATAAATCAAATTGGGAAAGGGCCTCGACCAATTCCACGTCTAGTTGTCTCATGAGACCTACCGATTCATCGAGGAGCGATAGCAGGCTCCACCCGTCACTTATTAAGTCCAATGCATTCCTCATATGAATAGGTTTAAGCATATCATAAACCATAAAAACATGCATAAAAGAAAACATAAAATTTCCACATTTCAATCACAAGATATCAATACAACACATTGATATAATAAAGAATGCATTCAAAACCATTTTCAATTCCAAAATAAAAGAAAGTTAAAACTTTGTATTTATTTTTCATTAAAAAAATGATGGCTTGTAGAGGAAGCTGAAACTCAAATAGTGGTCACAGCGGTGGAGATGTAGTTGTCTCCGCATACGTACGACAAAAACATTCCCTTTTGTCATTTAGTAAACACTTAGTATAAAAATGATTCCTTTTGAATATACGTAAAAGTCAAAGGGGTTTCTACACCGTATAAAAGAAAGTTGTGTATAAAACCAAATATGCCTCAATGAAAGGAGATTGAGACGAAGTCCATTAAAAGATCATTTTTAAAATAAAAGAGATCTATTATGTGTATTCACTATAGGTACACATAAAGAAAGTAAAAATACAAAATAGGACATAATATCATCATGACATAATTTGAAAGTAGGAGATTAACCCAAAGAATGGAAGTTGGGTTAAGAAGTTCCCTTACCTTGCGTCCTGTCCTGACTCGACCATTCTTTAACCTCCTGAATAATAAACTAGAGTTAATTTATATTTACTTAAGAACCTTTTTCATGTTCATTATTCTTTTTATATCCCTTATTACCATGTTATGAACATTATTTAATTATTTAAGTTAATAACGGTGATTTTGTCGATCTTTGGTACTTGAGTAAAAAATAAACTTCTTGTAATTACAAGTTGTTCATGTGGTGAAATATCAATTATATCCAGAATTATATTCATGATGTAGATATCATATATATCATATATATACAGTATATACATTCATTCATAATGTCACGTAACATATAGAGGTATGAAATGAAATGCACCGTTCATGGAGACGGTAAGCCGTAAGTACGCATGAACGCTACATTCATTTCTATTTCGTATTTAATGGAATGAAATCATAATGATATAAATTTATAATATAATTACAGTATAATATAGTGTATAATACCATTTAATCCATCCATTATACATCCCACATATGGAATTAACGATTCAAATCACTTTGAGGGGGCGGTAGTCCGCACTTCCTAAAATGAAATTACCGCATTTTACCCATAATGGAAATCATAAAGTATGCCATAAATGAGAAATACAGAAGAATAAGTAAAAAATAAACATATTTTATATCATATATAAATATGTTGACATCTTAATGGCCACCTTTTAAGGTGTTATATGAGTGTTTAACAATCATCGTTTCGTGAGGCAAAAATTCTCCATCCACAGAAACTGTATGTTCTTTAAACATTAGATGTAGGTGTGTGTAAGTGTATCTCGAATACATCTTATAACAACATACTAGTATATTGAGTATACTGGTGTTGTTACAAAAGAAATGAATAAAAAGAGTTTAGGGGGTTGGATAAGAAAAATAAAACAAATCAACATTAGAGAAGACATTACCTCAAAATCGGGTAACTCTTTTTTATTTGAGCCAAAGGCTTCCTTGGGAAGAGTTCGGCCCAAAGTGAGGCTTCTAAGAGTAAGAGGGGGACGTTGGGAGAGTATTTGGGAAGATGTTGGCCGATCCAAATGGCTTGACGGTGTGAATAAGGTGGGAGAGGTGGGGGCCTTTTATAAGAGGAGAGGAGGGGCTCTTTTGGAAAGATTGAAATGTTACATTATTATACAATGCTTTTCGGATTCTAAAGGTCCCAAACTTATATAATTCGTGGATAAGGTGATAAAGGGTTCTAAATATCCTCATACAATAGGCTTTGGACAAGTGTAAGCCCTGGATTTTGCATTATCTTCTCATTTTATTTAAATCGTTAAATAATGAGGTCATCGCTGCATCATAATTATGTCATAAATAATTTAATTTATATAATGTCTAAAAATTATAGAAAAAATAATATGATGTAGGAAATATTTATATATTTCTAATGAATATTTATTGTCAACATTTGGACTTGTTTAACCCCACATAAAAACTATTGTTGTAGAACAACTCATGTTTGTGTCAATTTAATTTTAACATTAAATAAATATATTATAATGTCATTTTCCAACCAAAGTGGCTCCATGGGGTCCCCAAGTTGACCCATGGGTTGTCTCGGTCGGACATGACTCATCCAATAGGATTCGGACAAGTGTCAAGCTCATCTCATATTATTAAAACATTATTTTTACCTTAAACTACACTAATTACCTCTAATCACGATTAAGAAATTAAAAGTTACTATTCACCAAAAATTATTTTATTCTCATTGGACCACATTTTACTTCTTAATGACAACCATGTAAGTAGGATTTTTCAAAATCAAATCACAGAGGTGGTAATATTTCATTTAAACGAAAAATCAGTTATTTAACTACCACTTAGTGGTTTCATTATTCATCAAAAATTGAAGTTTTTCAGAACAATGCCAAAATTTCACCCTAAGCTATAATTGATATTCCGAATTCAAAAATGATGTCAATTTTACAAAATTCCAAACATATATGTTTCATTAATTAATTTTATAACTAATTCCCGCTGTCACAACAAATAGCGTGTTTTTAAGAAACAATTTATATCAAAAGATTGGCAATTGTTTATGTCCAATTTCAATGTTAAATTAATTCTAATGACTACCATTGGATAAAATGGTAAAAATATATTCTAATTATACTTTAAAACCACTAAATAGTATAATTTATCACTATAAATTATTTTGATTAAAAAAGTTGTTTTTATGTATTTTTCACTATTCATAAAAAATTAGAAGTTCTCAGAAAAATACCAAAAATTCAACATAGGCTAATTTCGATATTACGAATCCAAAAATGAAGTCCATTTTAAAATATAAAATTTCTATAATTTTAAAAAGTGGTTATTACTATTCATAACAGCTACTATGATTAGTCGTGGTGTTTTAGAACTCGAAATTGCGTACAATGAAAGCTATTGCATTATTGAATGAGAAGCGTATCGTGGAAGCTCGAGGTGTTACATTCTCCCCTCCTTCAATAAATTTCGTCCACGCAATTTGAAATTTTTCTTTGAAAATAAAAGGTTGAAAAGAGAAAATACCTTTGAGGAAAACCCACATCGGAATAAGATTAATAAAATTTAGCCCTAATAAGAGGGAAAGGGAAATGAAAAGGTCACCACCCAATTATGATCTCGATTAGGAGAACATTTGTGGCAATTAGAGACATATAATTGGAGGAAAACGTTAATATTTGTAGGGAGTGATTGAGGTCATCAATCACAATCAACTGTCAAATTGAGGGCCTCAAAGCCTTCAATATATGTTGATTTAAAATATCATCAGTTCAATAAGACATAAGGTATTAGGATGACACTTTTTTTTTGTTTTAATATCCCTTTACTAAAGTTTAAGAATTAATTTATTCATTGAATAAGAGATAGGTATATATATATTTATGCATGACAATTAGAGTTTCAACCTTCAACTCATATTTCACTCAAAAAGATAATAGAACTAAAAAATATTATACTTATCCTAATTGTATAAGGTTCCAAATGTTAAAACATACCATTTAGATTAGTAAAATTATTTTGTAATAACCAGGGACTTCCTGTAGGCTAGTGGTAGGAAATAAAGGCCTGTCACACTATGATTGTGGGTTCGATTCCTGCAGCATTGTCCGACGCGACGGGTTATGCCCCACCCTGCAGGTTGTCCTTTTCCTAAAACTATAGTATTATAATATTCCAAAAATAATATTCAGAAATTTTTCAACCTTAAACAATAATATCCAAATATCAACTTAATCCTTTCCAACCTTTATAGTTATCCAAAATACCTCTGTCCAGACTTTCTCTAAAGGGTATTTAAATTCCAAAATCAATTGTAAGATTAGATTCCCTAAACAAAGTAAAGTTTCTCTTATTGTCACATACTAAAAATATAATTACCTTCATCATATTAAAACCTTACTGAAATCAACAAGTACTGCAGTACAATCCATATATATATATATATCACATTATTCTAATAACCAGAATATAATCCATGAGTCCAAAAGCACCAATACATTAGTTATTCTGCTTCAACTGTAGTAACATCATAAGATTGTCCTTGATCCATTGGCCTTTTCTGAGGTAAGTTTCCTTGACGCTTAGGACATTCATTTTCATAATGCCCCATTTTCCTACAATTGTAGCATTCAACATTGACAGCCTCTTTCTTTCCCTTGCAATCACGAGCCTGGTGACCCTTTTCTCCACATTTATAAAAAACTCGCATTCCTTTTAGGCACATACCAGGGTGATTCTTCCACAATTATCACATAATGTAAAATCATTCTTTCCATTTTTCCTTTTATTTGTCTCTTGTTCCCCCGTTCTCTTCTTCTCTTGCTTTACTTTGTTGTCATAAGACTTAGAGAATTCCTTTTCTTTCTTGATAGCACACGAGAAAATATCTTTGTATGATGAGAAGGATTGTGATACTAAAGCTCGATGAAGAAATGGTTTTAACCCATCAAAGAAACGATCAATCTTACTCCTTGGGTTACATATATAATCGGAAGCATGCCTCGCTAACCTTGTAAAGTTAGCCTCATACTTTGCGACATTCTCATCCTCCTTCTGCCTCAAACTCAGAAATTGCCTTTCCATATCTGCTCGATGGTCACGAGGAAAGTATTTTTCTAAGAAAATCTCTATGAACTCCCTCCACTCCATATTCGATACGTCATCATCTTCCTTTGTGTTTTGAATCAGCGACCACCACTGATCGGCATCTCCAGTGAGGCGGTAAACTGCCATGACAACCTTCTCCCTTTCGCTACTCCCCAAGGCATGGAATATTTTCACTAAGGAGTTTATCCATTGCTCAGCTACTAACGGATTTGAACCCCCATTGAAGTTTGGTGGTTGTTGCCTCATGAAACAGTCTAGCATTGATCCTCCACGTTGCGGATCAGGGTGCTCCATACGAGTAAGGTTATTATTCATAACCTGAGTAAGTTATCCCAGTATGGTGATTAGCTGATCGACACCAGTTGCATCACCAACCCCACTATAATTATCTTGAGCAGGAAGGCAATCCCTACATGGAGTGCGTGCATTGATACGGTTTCCATTTCTTCCACTAGTCGCCATTTCGAAACAATTGCATAAATTAGATCATTTTATGAATCAAAATACATAATCCCATACTTATAAAACACTTAACATAAATTGAACTATTTTTGGATATAATCCATAATCATAAAAATGTTATCTTTGAAGAAGTATATACTCATAAACCCTTCATAATGATTTGTAATGAAAATGAGAGTTATCCTAAGCATATCACCCGGGAGTGTCGTAACCAAGAGTGCAGCAAAGCCCGTTGTCGTGCACCAGTTCCCGTTCGAGTCAAGCTCAAAGCGGTGTTTTTGGGTTTTACCCCTAGGTACATTTGTGCCAGAGCCGCCTCTACCTGCTCGTATCCAGACAGGGATGTATTGCTTGGAAAACTCACAAAATCTCTACAATACCATAATTCTAGGAAGTTCTTCTATACTAATCCTCAAAGTTCATCTTAGGTCTACGTGCTCTAATCAGAGTTTATCTATATCTAGCTTCCAAGGTTTGTAATAAACTTCCTCTGATACCAACTGTAACGCCCAGACCCCAGCTACCCAGAGTCGGTGCATTACTTCGTAACATTTGCATGATCACAAAAGATCAAGTCTCGAAAGACCGATTAGTTTAGTAGCCTTGGAAACACTAGATACATTCGTAAACGTTACATTAAATCATAAAGTGAAAAACTACAATAACAAAGTCTCTATAGTCCACACTCATATCCTCTTCTGACATTCCCTGCAGGTCATTCATAAAATACTTCTTCACATCCTGGAAAAAATTAAAACATTGAAAGTGGTGAGCTCAGATGCTCAGTAAGGATAACAATAATGCGGAAGCTTTCATAAATAAACATTAACATTTTAGGCAATGTATAACTAAAACAAAAGCCTTTTAAACATGAATTTCAACATAATATGGCAAAAGTAAAATGAGATAATTCCATTTACTTAATCACATGGATATTCTACTGGTCGAATAATCACATGCAATATCAATAACCACATTCATAATGATGGAACGCATAATGCCAGACATTCTGAAACATTTTTTCAAGGCCTCGGCCAAGACATCTAAAATGATTAAGGCCTTGGCCAAAACTATAAATCAAATTGGGAAAGGACCTCGACCAATTCCACGTCTAGTTGACTCATGAGACCTACCGATGCATCGAGGAGCTATAGCGGGCTCCACCTGTCACTTATTAAGTCTAATGCATTCCTCATATGAATAGGTTTAAGCATATCATAAACCATAAAAACATTCATAAAGGAAACATAATATTTCCACATTTCAATCACAAGATATCAATACAACACATTAATATAATAAAAAATGATTTCAAAACCATTTTCAATTCCAAAATAAAAGAAAGTTAAAACTTTGTATTTATTTTTCATTAAAAAAAATGATGGCTTGTAGAGGAATCCGAAACTCAAATAGTGGTCACAGCGGTGGAGAAGTCGTTGTCGCCGCATACGTACGACAAAAACATTCCCTTTTGTCGTTTAGTAAACGCTTCATATAAAAAATATTCCTTTTGAATATACATAAAAGTCAAAGGGGTTTATACACCGTATAAAATAAAGTTGTGTATAAAACCAAATATGCCTCAATGAAAGGAGATTGAGACGAAGTCCTTAAAAAGATCATTTTTAAAATAAAATAGATCTATTATGTGTATTCACTATAGGTACACATAAATAAATTAAAAATACAAAATAGGACATAATAACATCATGACATAATTTGAAAGTAGGAGATTAACCCAAAGAATGGAAGTTGGGTTAAAAAGTTCCCTTACCTTGCGTCCTGTCCTGACTCGACTGTTCTTTATCCTCCTCAATAATAAACTAGAGTTAATTTATATTTACTTAAGAACCTTTTTCATTTTCATTATTCCTTTTATATCCCTTATTACCATGTTATGAACATTATTTAATTATTTAAGTTAATAACGGTCGTTTTGTCGATCTTTGGTACTTGAGTCAAAAATAAACTTCTTATAATTACAAGTTGTTCATGTGGTGAAATATCCATTATATACAGAATTATATTCATGATGTAGATATCATATATATCATATATATACAGTATATACATTCATTCATAATGTCACGTAACATGTAGAGGTAAGAAATGAAATGCACCGTTCATGGAGACGGTAAGCTGTACGTACGCATGAACGCTACTTTCATTTCTATTTCGTATTTAATGGAATGAAATCATAATGATATAAATTTATAATATAATTACAGTATAATATAGTGTATAATACCATTTAATCCATCCTTTATACATCCCACATATGGCATTAACGATTCAAATCACTTTGAGGGGGCGGTAGTCCGCACTTCCTAAAATGAAATTATCGCATTTTACCCATAATGGAAATCATAAAGTATGCCATAAATGAGAAATACAGAATCATAAGTAAAACATAAATATATTTTATATCATATATAAATATGGTGACATCTTAATGGCCACCTTTGAAGGTGTTATATGAGTGTTGAACAATCATCGTTTCGTGAGGCAGAAATTCCCCATCCACAGAAACCCTATGTTCTTTAACCATTAGATGTAGGTGTGTGTAAGTGTAGCTCGAATCCTTCTTATAACAACATCCTAGTATATAGAGGATACTGGTGTTGTTACAAAAGAAATGAATAAAAAGACTTTAGGGGGTAGGAGAAGAAAAATAAAACAAAACAACATTAAAGAAGACATTACCTCAAAATCGGGCAACTCTTTTTGATTTGTGCCAAAGGCTTCCATGGGAAGAGTTCTGCCCAAAGTGAGGCTTCTAAGAGTAATAGGGGGACGTTGGGAGAGTATTTGGGCAGTGTTTGGACGAGCCAAATGTCTTGAAGGTGTGAATAAGGTGGGAGAGGTGGGGGCCTTTTATAAGAGGAGAGGAGGGGCTCTTTTGGAAAGATAAAAAATGTTACATTATTATACAATGCTTTTCGGATTCTAAAGGTCCCACAATTATATAATTCGTGGATAAGGTGATACGGGTTCGAAATCTCCTAATCCAATAGGCTTCGGACAAGTGTATTCCTTGGATTTTGCATTATCTTTTCATTTTATTTAAATCGTTAAATAATGAGGTCATCGCTGCATCATAATTATGTCATAAATAATTTAATTTATATAATGTCTAAAAATTATAGAAAAAAATACTATGATGTAGGAAATATTTTTAGATTTCTAATGAATATTTATAGTCAAAATTTGGACTTGTGTAACCCCACTTAAAAACTATTTTAGTAGAAAAACTCATGTTTGTGTCAATTTAATTTTAACATTAAATAAATATATATTAATGTCATTTTCCAACCAAAGTGGCTCCATGGGGGCCCAAGTTGACCCATGGGTTGTCTTGGTCGGCCATGACTCATGCAATAGGAGTAGGACAAGTGTCAAGCTCATCTCATATTATTAAAACATTATTTTTACCTTAAACTACACTAATTACCTCTAATCGCGATTAAGAACTTAAAAGTTACTATTCACCAAAAATTATTTTAATCTCCTTGGACCACATTTTACATCTTAATGACAACCATGTATGTCGGATTTTTGAAAATCAAATCACAGAGGTGGTAATATTTCATTTAAACGAAAAATCAGTTATTTAACTACCACTTAGTGGTTTCACTATTAATCAAAAATTGATGTTTTTCAGAACAATGCCAAAATTTCACCCTAATCTATAATTGATATTCCGAATTCAAAAATGATGTATAATTTAAAATATTCCAAACATATAAGTTTCATTAATTAATTTTATAATTAATCCCCGCTGTCACAACAAATAGCGTGTTTTTAAGAAATAATTTATATCAAAAGATTGGCAATTGTTTATGTCCAATTTCAATGTTAAATTAATTATAATGAATACCATTGGATAAAATGGTAAAAATTTATTCTAATTATACTTTAAAACCAATAAATATTCTAATTTATCACTATAAATTATTTTGATTAAAAAAGTTGTTTTTAAGTATTTTTCACTATTCATAAAAAATTAGAAGTTCTCAGAAAAATACCAAAAATACAACATAGGCTAATTTCGATATTCCGAATCCAAAAATGAAGTCCATTTTAAAATATAAAATTTCTATAATTTTAAAAGGTTGTTATTACTATTCATAACGGGTAATATGATTAGTCGTGGTGTTTTAGAACTCGAAGTTGCATATAATGAAAGCTATTGCATTATTGAATGAGAAGCGTATCGTGGAAGCTCGGGGTGTTACAGATATGTAGATTTTAATTATAGAATTATATTCATCATTTAGATGTTAAATAAATCATATATATCCATTATATATATGTACTTATAATAGTACATTACATTTGGAGATAATAAATGAAATGCACCGTTCATGGAGACGGTAAGCCGTACGTACGCATGAACGCTACTTTCATTTCTATCTCATACTTTAATGGAAATAAATAATAATTATATAAATGTATATTATAATTACAGTATAATATCATATATAATATCATTAAATCTATCCTTTATACGTACCGTATATAGTATTAACGAATCAAATCACATTGAGGGGGCAGTAGTCCGCCCTTCCTAAAATGAAGATATCGTGTTTACCCATAATGGAAACCATAAAGGTATGCCAAAAATTAAAAATACAGAATCATAAAGAAAACATAAAAATAATATATATCATATATAAATATAGTTACATCTTAATGGCCACCATTAAAGGTGTTAAAAGAATATTGAACAATCATCGTTTCGTGAGGCAGAAATTCGCCAAAAACATAAACAGTATGTTCTTTAACCATTAGATGAAGGTGTGTGTAAGTGTAGCTCGAATACTTCTTATAAAAAAATCCTAGTATATTAAAGACACTGGTGTTATTACAATAGAAATTAATAAAAAGAGTTTAGGGGGTTGGAGAAGCAAAATAAAACAGAATAACATTCGAGAAGTCATTACCTTTAAATCTGGTAACTCCCCTTAGATTGAGCCTAAAGGGTTTCTTGAAGAGCTTTACATATAAGGTAAGGCTTCTAGGATGAATATATGGATGCGGAGAGACAAAATGGTCAAAGTGTGGCCGATCAAAAGGCTTGAGAGGTGTGGGTAAGGAGGTAGAGGTGGTGGCCTTTTATAAGAGGAGAGGAGGGGCACTTTTGGAAAGGTATAAAATGTTACTTTATTTTCAAATGAGTTTAAGATTTTAAAGGTCAAACGTTGTTGTATTTCAAGGATAAGGTGATAATAGTTCGAAATACACCCATGCAAAAGGTTTTTGACATGTTTAGGTCTTATATTTTACTTTATCATTTCATTTTATTTAAATCGTTAAATAAATAGGTAATTGCTGCATCATCAGGATTTCATAAATAATTTTAATTTATATAATGTCTAAAAATTATATAAAAAAATACTATGATGTAGGAAATATTTTTATCTTTCCAATTACTATTTATAGTCAAATATCTGACTTGTATAACCCCATGTAAAAATTGTTTTAGTAAAACAATACATGTTTCTGTCATTTTTACTTTTACTTTAAATAAAAGGCATTAATGTAATTATCTTACCCAAGTGGCTCCATGGGGTCCCTAAAATAGACCCATGGGTTGTCTTGGTCTTGCATGACTCTTCCAATAGGGTTAGGACAAGTGTCTAGATATTTTAATTTTAATATAATATCATTTTTATAATAAATCACACTAATTACCTTTAATCGCGATTAATAAAACATAAAAGTAACTTTTCATCAAAAATTATTTTCATCCCATTAAACCACATTTTAATTAATAATGAAAATCATTTATATTGGATTTTTTAAATTCAAATCACAGAAGTGGTAGATTCCCATTTAAACTAAAAAGCAGTTTTTGTAACAACCACTTTGTGGGTTCACTATTCATAAAAAATTAAGCTTTTTCCAAAAAATACCATAAAGTCAACCTAAGCTATATTTGATATTCCGAATTCAAAAATTATCTCTATTTTCCAAATTCATAACATAGAAGTTGAATTAATTAATTTTATAATTAAATCCCGATGTCAAATCAAATAATGTGTTTTTAAGAAACAATATCTATCAAAAGATTGACATCTTTTATGTCCAATCACAAAGTGATATTAATTCCAATGACAACCATTGGATTAAATAGTTATAACATTTTCTAATTTCACTTTAAAACCAATTAAAAAGATAATCTAACTATATAAATAAATTAGATTAAAATGAGGTTTTGAATTAAAATACAACACTTTTCACTATTTTTATAAAAATGAACATTATCAGAAAAATACCAAAAATTTATCCAAAGTAAATTTCAATGTCTCAATCATAAAGAATATGTTTATTTTGAAAAATATAGCTTATAAAATTGTCAAAATTTAGATTTAAAAATTGTTCACCATCAAAAGGCGGTAAAATAATCTTTTAAAAAATATTAGTGTATTCCATGATTAAGATTGGATTTATTCTCATTTTAAGACTATAAAACACTATCTAATTCATATATAGACATAGATAAGAATATCTATTATTCATTACATACTTGAGATGTTACATCCTTCCCCCCTTTTGGGAATTGCGTCCCCACAATTTTATTCACTTATCAAAATAAGTGGGTGTATTTATCCCTCACAACATTTTCAGATTCCCACGTTGCCTCTTAAACCATATGGTTTTTCTATAGAACCATTACCTGGTGAATTAACTTATTCCACAACACATGCTCTCTATAGTCAAGAATATGAACTGGTTACTCCTCCTAAGATTGATTCTCTTCCAACAGAACTTCCTTTGTGCTCAACACATGAGATGGATCTGGCATATACATTCTCAACATCGAAACATGAAAAAAATTGTGTACCTAAGATAAACTCGGATGTAAACCCACTCGGTAAGCAGCTGATCCAACATTATTTAAAATTTCATATGGTCCAATGAACCTTGGACTCAGCTTTCCTTTCTTATCAAATCACATCACATTTTTCCATGTTGAAACTTTGTGAAAAACATGATCACCTACCTCGAAAGATAGATCCTTCCTACGGTTATCTTCATAACTTTTCTCTCTACTCTGAGTTGTTTTCATGTGTTTTTGAATCAAATGATCTTTTTATTCCATATGTTCTACCAATTCTGGTCCCATCAGCTTCCTTTCACCCACTTTATCCCCAAAAGCTGGAGTTCGACACCGCTTCCCATATAATGCCTCAAACGGAGCCATCTGTGTAATGGAATGAAGACTGTTGTTATATGAAAATTCAACCAAAGAAAGATGTTTGTCCCAACTTCCCTGATAATCCATCGAACAATCACGTAGCATATCTTCCAAAGTCTGAAATGTTCGTTCTGACTGCCCATCTGATTGAGAATGAAAAGCTGTACAAAATTTTAATTCAGTACCCAACGAATTCTGAAGGGCTTTCCAAAAGATAGAAGTAAACCTGGGATCACGATCAGATACAATGGATAAGGGGACTCCATGAAACCTGACTATCTCTTTAAGATTCAATCGAGAAATTTCATCTAGAGATAAAGTATCTCAAATAGGAAGGAAATGAGCTGATTTTGTCAATCGATCAACAATAACCCAGATTGAATTATTAACTCGAGATGTCTTTGGTAATCCCACAACAAAGTCCATGGATATATTCTCCCATTTCCACTCTGGTACTGGTAAAGGCCGAAGAATCCCTTTCTATAACTGCCGCTCTACTTTTACCTGTTGACAAGTTAAACACTTCATAGTAAAATCAGCAATATCCCTTTTCATTCCATCCCACCAGTAATACTCCAGAAGATATCTATACATCTTAGTACTACCTAGATGAACTGAAAAGGGAGAACTATGAGCTTCACATAACAACTCTCTCTTTAACTATGAATCACAAGGCACACACAATCTCTTCCCAAATCTCAAAACACAATCATTATCAATGTTGAATTCAGGAAACTTACCCTTCTGAACCATCTCTACCTTTTTATGAAAATCATTGTCTTGCTTCTGTTCTTTCTTAATTCTGTCTGATAGAGATTATCTCACTGATACCTGAAACAAAACAGAAGAGCTTCTTGCACCATCAACTTCTATGCCAAAGTTTATCAAATCCTTAACCAAAGAATCACGTTCCAAATGCAGCATTGTTAATGAAGCATTACTTTTTCGACTCAAAGCATCAACCACTTTATTTGCTTTTCCTGGATGGTAATGAATTATACAATCATAATCCTTGATTAATTTTAGCCATCTCATATGTCTCATGTTCAATTCTTTATGACGGATTATATACTTTAAAATTTTTTGATCGGTATATATTTGACACTTTACTCCATACAAATGATGCCTCCAAAATTTTAAAGCGAAAACAACAGCAGCTAATTCCTAATCATGTGTAGGGTAATTTATCGGAATAATTTTCAACTGACGTGAAGCATAGGAAATTACCTGATCATTCTGCATTAGGACGCAACCAAGTCCTTTCAATGAAGCATCACTGTAGATAACAAACTCACCATTCCTGGAAGGAAGTGCCAAAACTGAAGTATTTACCAATCTTCTTTTCATCTCCTAAAAACAATCATCACGTTATTTTGTACAGAGAAACATAACACCCTTATGAGTTAGCTTAGTCATTGTACTTGATAACCATGAAATTTTTTCAAAAAACCATCGGTAGTAACCTTCCAAACCAAGAAAACTATGGATCTCGGTTACATTTGTGGGTCTTGGTCATTCTTCAATAGCTCTTGTTTTTGCAGGATCCACATTTATTCAATATTAAAAACAATGTGACCAAGGAATGAAATTTTTTGCCACCAAAACTCACACTTGTTTAATTTACCATACAAATTCTTTTCTTTTAAGGCTTGAAAAATAACCCTTAATTGTCTTTCATGCTCCTATTTACTTTTAGAAAACACCAAAATATAATCAATGAAAACTACCACAAACTTCTAAAAAACTAAAGGAAAATTATATTCATAAGGTCCATGAATATAGAAGGTGCATTGGTTAACCCAAAAGGCATAACTATAAATTCATAATGGCCATATCTAGTACAGAATGCAGTCTTCATAATTTTTGCTTCTTTTACATTCAACTGATGGTACCCCGACCTGAAGTTAATCTTTGAAAAATACTGAGCTCCCTAGAGCTGATACTACTTCATTCGATGGCCCAACATCTGCTGAAGTAGTTTCAAAGGATTTCACCACCCCTTTCTGCTTGAAGTCTGGCTACTTTACCTCATTTGAGTTCTTCGTAGAATCTCATTTGCATAATGACCCATTTCATTACACATAAAACATCTTACTGCTGGCTTTTCATTACCTACTTGATTATATTCCTTACAGTTACGAACAATATGACCAGAATTACCACACTGAAAGAACTTTCCAGACTTGGATAAACATTCTCCAGGATTCATTTTACCACAATTCTCATAGGATGGATATTTGGTTTTCATACCTCTTTGCTTCATTGATGAATTATTCCCTTTTGCCGGCCAACTGGACCTCTTATTCTGTTGTTTGTCAAAGAACACCTGATCATCGGCAAACTCCATTTCCACCTTCTCTACACATTGAACAGGATTTTCATAACTTTTGAACTCACGAGAAGCTAAAGCCCTTCTATACCGTGGTTTTAACCCTGAGTAAAAACGATTGATTTTACTATCAAGATCTCGTATAGAATTTGGAGCATACCTTTCAGTCGAGTGAACATTGCTTCATAAGCAGCCACTGAGTCATCCTCCGATGTCAATTCTAGGAATTTTTTTCCATCCTAAGATGATCCACCTTTGGAAAATATTTCTCATGAAACATACCATTGAATTCGTCCTAGTAAAGATCATCAATCACATCACTATCCCGGATATTTTTCACCGTCGACCACCACAGATCAGCTTCACCATCAAAACGGTAAACAAAAAGACTAACCTTTTGATGTTCTGAACACCCCATGACATCAAAAATCTTCTCCAGTGCATTAATCCACCCTTCAGCTAGCACAGGGTCAGATTATCCTCTGAATGATTGGAGATGTTGCCTCATAAAATGTTCCACCACTGAGATGTTCCTCTGTGGTAGATCTGGGTGATTTTGTTCATGGATACCACCTCCATTTAAATCCTGAGTCAACTGTACCTTCACTGAAACAAACTGTTCAGTTCCAATTCTGACCATATCAGGTTGCTGATTTGGAAGGTTGTCTTCCTCCTGATGTCATCCCAACATAGCTAATTTGTTTCCACTACGGAAAACCATTCTGAACATAGAAATATCTTAGGTGAACAAACATGGTAATCATTAAATGCTATATCATTTCAATCATACCATAAATTAATATATAATTTAACAATTTTCTATCTCATAATTTTGTCTAAACCGACCTTTGATACCAACTAAAAGGCCCCAGCCATAAACCATACTTAATATTGAATTAAATGAATAATTCACATTGAGGAACTTTTCAGGATTAGTGTTTTAGAGAATTAGGACATAACTATTACATCTCAAAATATTTCAAAGTAGACACTTTTACTAAGTTCCCACAAAAATAAAAACTCTTAAAAAGAAACATGTCTAGTTCCAAATTTTATATAGCATGACTTTCACTTGATCCCATACCTGACCCTACTCCACATTAATTCCTGTGAAAAAAATTTCAAAAAAACATGCGGTGAGCATAAAAGGCTCATTAAGGGATACACAAGGACTGAAAACTGATAGTTTTTTTTCAAAACCACAAGTAAACCATGTATACTTTATCAAAGTAATACCTTTCACATTCATGATGTGGTAAAAACTCTTCTTGAATAAAAGATCATTACTTAGCCTTTTGTAACCAAAATATTTCCATAAAACCCATATAAAGAGCACATAACATATAAAGGTCACTTAGGACATAAACAGACAAAATTGGAATAACCATACGGTCGACTTCCACACATATGACTTAATGGAATAGCCATACGGTCGACTTCCATACCCAATGCATTGGAGGTTATAACGTAACCACCCATCCTGGTATTCATGGCACCACCCATCATATGGTTTATCACATAACCACCCGTGAAATGTCCAAGTACAATTATAAAATCATAAGTCATAAAACAAATATAATGGAAAGAAAACATTTACACACTTTGATCACAATATATCACATAAATATATTGACATAACAAATCCATTATAAAAAAACAATTATCAATTCCAAAATACATAAAAGTTTATATGGTATTTATTTTATTTTAAAAACATTACAGCTAATTGAGGAAGCCAATGACCAAATAATACTCGCGGCGGCGGAAAAAGTCGTTGTGACTGCGTACGTTAAAAGAAACATTATTTTTTTTGTTTAGTAAAACGCTTCATAGAAAAATATTCCTATTGAATAAATTTAAAGGTCAAAAGGGTTTATACACCGTATAAAAGAATGTTGTGTATAAAACAAAATATACCTCAATGAAAGGAGATTGAGACGAAGTCCCTTACCTCGGGTCCGACTTGACTCGATCGTTCTTTAATGTCCTAAATAATAAACATGAGTTAATTTATAATTTCATAAGAACCTTTTTAATGTTTATTATTCCTTTTATATCACTTATTACCATGTTATTAACATTTTAGTAAATAATGGTGATTTGGTTGATATTTGGTACTTGAGTCAAAAGTGAACTTCTTATATTTACATGTTTTTCACGTAGTCAAATATCCATTATCTCAAGAATGATATTCATGATGTAGATACCATATATATCATATATATCTAGTATATACATGAATTTATAATATTACATAATCATTTAGAGGTAAGAAATGAAATTCACCATTCATGGAGACGTTAATCCATACGTACGCATGAACGGTACTTTCATTTCTATGTCATATTAACGGAATTAAAACTAAATGAGAGATATGTATATTTTAATTCCAGAATTATATTCATCATTTTGATGTAACATACATCATATATATCCATTATATATATGTACTTATAATATTACATTACATTTGGGGATAAGAAATTAAATGCACCGTTCATTGAGACGGTAAGCCGTACGTACGCATGAACGCAACTTTCATTTCTATCTCATAATTTAATGGAATGAAATAATAATTATAAAAAGGTATATTATAAATAAAATATAATATAATATATAATATAATTAATTATATCCTTTATACATACCACATATGGTATTAACGAATCAAATCACTTTGAGGGGGCGTTAGCCCGCACTTCCTAAAATGAAGATATCACGTTTACCCAAAATGGAAACCATAAAGGTATGCCAAAAATGAAAAATACTGAAGCATAAGGAAAAAATAAACATAATATGTATCATATATAAATAGAGTTACATCTTAATGGTCACCATTAAAGGTGTTAAAAGAATATTGAACATTCATCGTTTCGTGAGGAAGAAATTCTCCAACCACAGAAACAATATGTTCTTTAACAATTAGATGAACGTTTGTGTAAGTTTAGTTCGAATCCTTATTATAAAAACATCCAAGTATATTGAAGATACATTTTTTGTTAGAAAAAAATTAATAAAATGAGTTTAGGGGGTTGGAGAAGCAAAATAAAACAAAAGAACATTAGAGAAGACGTTACCTTTAAATCGGGTAACTCCCCTTGGTTTGAGGGTAAAGGGTTCCTTGAAGAGCTTTCTGCCTAAGGTAAGGCTTCTATGATGAAGATAGGGATGTGGAGAGCCAAATGATTGTATCTTGGCCTATCCTAAGGCCTGAGAGATGTGGGTAAGTAGGTAGAGGTGGGGGCATTTTATAAGGGGAGAGGAGGGGAACTCTTGGAAAGGTATAAAATGTTACATTATTTTCAAATGAGTTTTGGATTTTAAAGGTCCCACATTGATGTATTTAGAGGATCATTTTATAAGAGTTTTAAATCCACCCATCCAATTGGTTTTTGACATGTTTTGTTCTTATATTTTACATTATATTTTCATTTTATATAAATCGTTAAATAATGAGGCAATCCATGCATCATCATTATGTCATAGAAAATTTAATTTATTTAATGTCGAAAAATTATAAAAAAAAATACTATGATGTAGGAAATATTTTTATCTTTCCAATTACGATTTATAGTAAAAAATCGTACTTGTATAACCCCATGTAAATTTTTTTTAGTAAAACAATACATGTTTGTGTCATTTTTACTTTTACTTTAAATAAAAGGCATTAATGAAATTATCTTACACAAGTGGCTACATGGGGTCCCAAAAATCGACCCATGGGTTTTATTGGTCGGACATGACTCATCCAAAGGGGTTAGGACAACTGTCAAGATATATTCATTTTATTATAATATCATTTTTACCTTAAATCACACTAATTACCTTTAATAGCGATTAATAAAACCTAAAAGTTACTTTTCATCAAAAATTATTTTCAGCCCATTGAACCACATTTTACATAATAATGAAAATCATTTATATTGGATTTTATAAATTCAAATCATAGAAGTGGTAAAGTCTCATTAAAACGAAAAATCAGTTTTTGTAACTACCACTTTTTGGTTTCACTATTCATCAAAAATTAAGGTTTTTCCAAAAAATACCAAAAATTTACCCTAAGATATATTTTATATTCCGAATTCAAAAATAATGTCTATTTTACCAAATTCATAACATTGAAGTTGCATTAATTAATTTTATAATTAAATCCCACTGTCAAATCAAATAGCCTGTTTTTAAGAAACAATATCTATCAAAATATTGACACTCGTTTATGTCCAATATCAAAGTGATATTAATTCCAATGACCACCATGGGATTAAATGGTAAAAATATATTCTAATTTCACTTTAAAACCAATTAAAAATATAATCTAACAATATAATTAAATTAGATTAAAAATAGGTTTTGAATTAAAATACAACACTTTTCACTATTCATTAAAAAATGAACATTATCAGAAAATTACCAGAAATTGATCCAAATTGAATTTCTATATCCCAATCATAAAGAATATGATTATTTTTAAAAATGTAGGTTATAAAATTTTCAAAAGTTATATTTAAAAATTGTTCTCCATCAAAAGGCGGTAAAAAAATCTTTTAAAAATATTACTGTATTTCATGCATAAGATTGGATTTATTCTCATTTTAAGCCTATAAAACACTATCTAATTCATAAATAAACATAGAAAATAATATCTATTATTAATTAAATACTTGTAAAGTTACATAATCAATTAATTTTCCATAAAAATAAATAGAAATAATTTTTGAAGATAATGTGTTCAGGAAGAATAAGAAGACAATACAAATAATGGAGGGATTAAATCCTAAAAATTAATCAATTAATTTTGAGATAATAAAACCTCTATATATATTTATTATTATTTTATTAGTATTCAAACCCTCAATTTAATGTCTAGGTTTTTATGATAATAGTTAAATTTTAATATTTTAGGGTTCGTTTAAGATCGATGTTCTATTTTGTATACATTATAAAATATTATGTTATTTTAAATTATTGGTATATAACATTCATCCCCCATAAAAATTATTCCCCCATAGGGTTTTCATGAGTATTACAATCTATAAAAATAAGGGCCTTTCACCTTCATGACTTGCACAATTTCCCATGTTTCTTACTCAATTTTATGTTTTCCCCAATGTACATTTAGCAGATTATTTGTTCTATTCCAAAAACATTATTCTCTAGTGTTATGATTGTGAATTGGATATTAATATTAAGATAAATATGTATATAATTATATTTCTTGAAATGATAGTACATGTATTAGGTCTATCATGAACTTCTTTAACATAGAGATGTTTAACACATCATGCACTTTAGAGAGTCTTAGTGACATTTCCAAATGGATATCGATAGATTGAATTCATTCCAGAATTTAAATAAGTTTAATGTACCTATGTATAATTTTCCAATTATTAACCAACATTATATCACCCTTCAATGGATATACATTCAAAAAATGTGAACTCACACTCAAAATATCAAAGCATTCCTCTAATTATCTGCACAACTCTTTTTCTTATGTGAGATTCTGTAATATGAGTATGAATAATTATTACCATTTAAATTTTCTCATAAACATGTTATGGTCTTACAAGAATCCATTAACCAAATTCATATTGAAAAGCTACAGTGTTATCATGGTTTCCATAAAATGCTGTATTCGACACCATGTGAGTTATTTAATGGATGAAATTATTATATTCTAACTCTACCAAAGTTAAATACTGATCCCACAGACCTAGAATATTTATTGGGAACAATATAAACTTATATTATAATGATAGGATAGTACTTTAATGCAATAATATAGTTTGGGGATGGTTGGTTATTCTCTAATCAAGTCAATATCCATATTCATCTGAAACATTTTTCGAATTTCAATTTAACTTAGGGATCACGATTATACATAATTGAATGTAGTAAACCATGATTTCTTACATCATTCTAAATATATATTCTTTTATGGTTATAAAGTGGTCAATATTATATTATATCAATGTAATTTTAATTTTTGTATGGATATCACGAGTAACCGATTTTGTGTCATTCTGATTGGGAGTATTTTGTAGACCAATGATAGAGACCACAATAATATCTCCCATTTCCACGTAGGAATATGTGGAGGTTCCATGACTCCACTTGATGTTTTTCTATAATCCATTATCTATTGACACACACTGGTTTTTGATAAAAAGTTTGTAATTTCTAGCTTCATATTATCCCACAAAAAAGTGTTACACAAAATTTGGGTACATATTTATGATACCTGAGTGTATTGATAAATTAAAGCTATGATAATCGTAGAATAATTATATATTAATCATAGGTATATAGGGGATGTAAATCCTCATTAAAAATTACATAATTCAATATTCACAAACAATGCATTCCAATTTCCCATCATTCAAAACTATAAATTTCTTTTGAAAATCATTAACTTCACTTTAAGAAATATATAACATTAAGAATATTTGAATGTAATCAGTTAGAAAAGGAATTATTTCTCCCCTTCAATAATAAATAATATATATATAATTACATGATACATAAACATAGGATCCATGTTAATACTCTTTTTATAACGAACTCCATGATCATTCCGACTTAATGCATATGGTGCATTATTTTCCATGCATCAGTGATAGTTTAATCAGCAATAATATTTTTTTGTATATTCATCGATTTTATTTTCCACATGTTATTATATTTAAATGAAAATATATGAATCTAAATATTATTAAATGTATATATCTCACATATTTTTTCATAAATATAATATCTCTATATATTTAAATTAGCGATTATGGTTTTTATTTCATGATTATAAGTCAAATTGTTATTTTGATGATTCTAAAATAGTCTTGATGTCTGTTTAGTAACATTATCTTTTTCTATAAATAAATAACCAAGTCCCTTCTCTGATGCATCAATATGTATCTGAAATCCAAAATTTCATGATGATAGAGTTAAAATTTGTGCATTTCCAAATCTCCATTTATTTTTTAAATAAAATTTATTAACATAACAATTTCCATACATACATAACCATTTTTTGGGTATTATTTGTAAATAGGTTATACAAATCATAATTTCTTTAACAAATGAATGATAATATCAATACAAATTGATGAAACTATGTACCAAAATTGTGCTTTTTGATGTAAAACGATCCTTATTATACACTATTATTTAACTATATCAATTATCATTCCATCATTTGAAACATTGTGGAAATGAAACCAAAATTTCTAAAGAGATAATTGTCAAATCATTATTTTCCCATATAACACGATCCTTTTAAGAGTCTCAAGAATAATATTTATATGATTCTTGTTGTTTTCTATGAATAATAATACACCAAAATATCATAAATAAATACACCACAAAATTATCAATATATCAATTAAATACTAATTTAATTATATATATAAAAATAAAGGGTGCATTGGTCATTCCAATTGGCGTTATTGTTATCCCGTAATGTCAATACCAAGTTCAAAAGGATGTCTTTAAAATATATTCCTTCTTTAAACACAATTCATTAAATCTAGAACAAATTTGGATCATTGAAAAATATTTATCTCCATTATTATTATCAAATAAGTCATCAATGCGAGGCATGTTATATTTTTTCATCATAATAGCCATTATTTCCATATAATCAATTCAATGATTTGTAGATCCATTTATCTCTTTTAAAGAATGATCATGGGCTCTACAAGGTGAAACACTAGGGTGTATAAACCCATTACCACTCACCTCATATTGTTGTTTCTTCAACTCCACTAACACTAATGTGGACATTTTATAGGAATAAATTAATAAGGGACTTGCATCAGTGATTAAATTTGTGGAATAATCATATTATTGGTTAGGTTTATGTCTTGGAAATTATTCATTAAATAAATCAATATATTCTTATACAATAGGTTTATCATAAATTTTAATATTCCCTTTTTTATTTTTAGGTTACATATACTATTCATCCAAAAGAATATAATTCATATGATCTATTGGATGTATATCTAGGAATTAATTTAATGATGAATAATCCTCATTAAATATAATTATTAATATATCTTTTTCATGAATCATAATTTTATTACCTCTATAATAATTGTTTCATCATATTTGGAAATTGGGTCTATAATTTGGATTGCTTAAATTTCATAGGAATAATAATATATTTATAAATAAGGAATTTTTTTTATTAATGGGATCTTCTTCACATATTTTTTTATTGTGAGGTTTCAAGTTTGAGTTGTTACTTACAGCTCATTTCTTAAGGTGAAAGGGAAATGACTAATTTTTTTAAACAAAGGGTTGATATGAAGGTGTATGATGATCTAAAATCAAATTTATCATCAAAAAAATTATTATATGATTGAAGTATACTACAAATCATTGTTAGAAACTTCCACATTAGATATAGTGATCTAATAAGCTAATCTTTATTGCCTTTGAATCTTAACTGGTAGGTTCTATTGACTCATGGGACATTGTTATGAATAATTCTCCATTTCAATACAATGGTAACAATTCATACACATTTTTCCTTTATTCTCAAAATAGTCATTATCCATATAACACATTTAACTACAATTGTAATATTCTATCATTCCCATAAATCATTTTCAAGCATGTATCTATCTACAATTGTCACTAGATGGAAATTTCATCTTTTTCTTATTATTTGATTAATAACATTTTACCTGGTGTACGAGAGACCTATTATTTTCATTATATTACTTGAAGATATACGATGTATAAAAATAATTATCTTGTTTTTTGGAATAAAATATATTTTATCATACTACTAAAAATATTGAGAAACAATTTTCATTCTGATACATGGCATAATTCATATAATGATATTTAAAAACATTATTTATTATAAACATTATAATCATTATAATACCTCTATAGACATGTAAAGGTAGCCTCATTATCCACAACACCACCTTCCTCGAATATCATTAGGGTTACTGAAATTTTCATTATTTATGTTTTCTTCTCAAGAGGGAAATATTAATGGTCGAATGTCAAATTAATATCTATTTTTTCAATACCTTCAATTCCATCTTCGTCCATAGTATTTTTGACAAACAAAAACCAATTTTAATCATCACCCATATGTTAATATATTTTGATTATAACATTATTCACATTCATTACATCCCAAACCATAAAATAGCTTCTAAAGATACATAATTAAATACATAGAAACTCGAGATTTGTAGTTACACTAAATGATTTAGGATTTTTTCATATAGAAAGACCAATATAGGTTGGAAGAAAAATAGTACAATTGGTTTCCCATTTCAGGATTGATTATTTTTCATATCATAAGAGAGATACCCTTATATGGAAATAATCTTCTAAAATCCAATTACTATTGGATTGGTTTGATTAGAATGTATATTTATACTATAACCTTGTGTAATTTTTCAATTATTTTTTACTGAAACCATTTGGAAACAGTTTAATATAATGGATTAGTTTACATAATTATGAATTAATATATAACTATAAATCTAATGTAACACTTAATAGAAATTAAAAATCCATGGATTATGACTCCAAGAATTTTAATCTTTCTTTCATCAAGATCATATTCAAATACATCGTTTTCAATTATAATTAAAATATGAAATAACCAATTCATATCCGCTATGATTTTCAAACTAGGTGTGTAGTATGTACAATTTTATTGTATAAGGTTATTCTCAATGCAATCTCGACACACTATTTTCAGAGTTATTACCCCTATGTACATTTTTTCTAGAACCAATTAAACAAATATTATCCATAAAGGGATGCATTTCTAGTTAAAAAATCATTATATATACATTACAAAACATTAGTATATCCTTATATATATCCTAAATGTTTGTCAAAGGGTTGTTTTTTGTAATCTATGGTATACTTAATATAGTTATAATGGTTTCAATAAATCATTCTATGATACCAACTGTAAAAACCATAACATTAGTTGCAGAGGTTCATTGTCTATTGTTTTAAATTTTCAATGACAAAAAGAATAAAAAACCAAACGGATAATCAGTTTATTAGTCTTTTGGAACCAAAAATAGACATGGAATCCATTTTTCATTGTGGATAATATATAATGGAAAATGTAAAAACACATCTACCTTTAATCTTGTTCTATGAAATAATCTTCAAATAATATGGAATGAAAAATAATTAAGTGTTTTCTTAAATTCAATATAAGGTTTACACATAAAGGATACAATCATGTGAAAATCATAAATAATCAATATGGATATGTAAATAATAGAAAAGACAATCTATTTTATTTATAACTTAATCATGAGGTGAATCGATGAAAAATATCAATTTAATAAAATAATTGATAATAATTATTAAATTATAATAATGTGAAATATTAATGATTATATTTCATGATCTCAGGTAGCATGATACCTCAGCTTTCAAGACCACTAATTTTTTTTTGAAAAAAAGACTGTCAAAACCAATTAAATTTTTGCAACTAATTTTTTACATAATACATGTTGATGCATCAAAATGTGTCTATAACCTGGAGACACCCATCACTTCAATGCCAATGTATTTTTCATACATAAAAAGATCAATTCAATTCATAAACTATATACATTAAAATTAATTCACATTGAGTTATGAATATTTATTTAGAAATATTTACCCATTCAATCCAATCTCTCTATATATAAATGGTATAAGTTTTATGAAAATTCTCATATACATGATATGAAGAATGTGCAAGATAATGTTAAATGTATTGTCTAATATGAAACAATCGCTTGAAAATGAATATTTTTTTAGATGTTACAGTTTCACCATAACAATATTATATCATAATTATAATAATGTGGTTTTTTTCATTGATGAATAGAAATATAATAAATGGTTCAGTTTAATTATCTTAATGAAAATAATCATTCTATTTTTAAATCACTAATTTTTAATATTATCACATTTAAAGGAAAACCATTCAATTAAAGATTAAAATGTAATATATTAATATAATCTTAAAAAAATCATGATGGTGGGAAATTTTTTTTATCTCATATATTTTAAAATAAATTTTTTTACACTTTTGAATCAAAAGTACCTAATTTGATAAATGAAACAAATATTACATTAATTAAAAATTTTAAAATGTAAAACATGGTTAAAAATGTTATTTGAAAAATAATTTTAGAGTAATAATGAAATATAATACATTTTCAATAAAATATGTACATGTAAGGATAATAATCATGATTAATGAGGAATAATATCAGTTCATCTTTTAATATTTTTATTGCATTTTTCATTTTTCAAATATAAAAAATGGCGAATGAATATTTAGAATATTATAGAAATTGTAAAATTGTAATTAAACAATAATTATCATGAATAAATAGATATTCTTGTTAAATACATTATATTTTTGTAATTAAACAAAATTAAAATATGGTGTACAATACCAACCATTTCTCAAATTAGTGGAAATTTAAATGAAATCTATTACCTCACGCATCCCCGTAGTTTTAAATGATTTTATCTAAAATATATAATTGTTCAAAAAATGTTATTAATTTATAAAATAACCCATATTAATATGTATAATATCATATATAATCTGATTATATAATCATATTTACTAATTTTTAATTATATTTTATTAATACCATCGTTTTGAGTGTAAACTGTTTCATTTTATTTTTCTTGTTTTGAGATGGAAATTGAAATTAATTCATATATTATATAGTTCCACAATCTCCAAAATCATATTAAGGTTTTGAATAATATTTTTATTCATTATTGTTAATTTTTATAACAATTTTTTATTGATGTACATAGAAAATGATTCAAAACATTTTTTTAGAAGGTATGTTATACAAACACAAAAGAGATTTTTTTCATTTAAATACGCGATTATGGGTAAAGTATAAGATTATATATTAATTTTTAAGAAATAAATATCTTTCTATAAGTATCATATATATTCATTGGTTCCTTATTTAGGACTATTCTTGGGAGTGGGTTATGGAAAACAATTGACATAGGATCATGAGACAGTAGTCCTCCAGAGACACGATCAATGGTTTTATTTTATATTTGATAGAAATAAAGATAGATAAATATTATCTCAAAAGAATAATAAAGTGTAATTATATGCAATATATTTGAGCTATCATATTGAATATTATACAGAATGATTGAAGATGATAAATGTATAAGAAAATCGAAAAATCTTTGTTATATGGATTACTATTACATTGAAATTTCAAATTATAATATCTTATTAAGTTTATTAGGATTTTTATTTGGAATAACATAAGCTCAATAATTTGAATAACGGTGCCTGGGATGGATTTATTTATCTTCTTTTCATGCAGTATTAATTAAATTAATATAATTAATAAAGGTAAGGATTTCTTTTTATAAATGCGGATGAAGGCAAACATGGAATTTTCAGATATAATTAATTATATTATTGTCTAAATAAATAAATATGGATCAACATTGGACCTATTTTGGAAATTATATGTCATAAGGTTGATATAAATAAACCCAATTAAATTTTTTCATGTTCTATTATAATTTTAACTGTAATTCTTTAGTCGAACCGTCGGTAAAAATATATTTACTATAACTACGGTGAATTTCATTTACTATTTATAATATTAAGTATGGACAATAAATTATGTGGTATCAGTAATAAATTATGGTATGATTACTCAAAATATGGAATAAATTTTATAAAATTCATACTGCATAATATGAAAATTTTGATTTAAAATAAAACTCATATAATGTTATAAAAATGGATTTTCCAAAAAATGTTTTTTATGTAATAAATGCTTCAGAACTAAATAAAATTATTTTATTAATTATAAAAACCATAACTGGATTATTATTAAAATTTGTGAATAAAAATTATAAACAAAATATTAAAATAAGATTTATATTTTACAATTTTTTAAACAAAAATGACAGTTCTATATAACAATAAGTAGTTTTCACTATTCGTTGAGAAATAAAAATTTTAAGGAAAAAAAAATTAAAAATAAAATAGAAATCATTTTGTTATATAAAAAATATGTAAATATTATAAAATAAATATTTCTAAAATTGGGAAAATTATATTATTTTTCACAAATTGAAAAAAAATCATTTTTAAGAAAATTTGATTTTAAAGAATAACAAAATATTAAAATAAATGATTGTGTATCACATAAAAATTGATGAATAAATTTTCGTTAAATAAAAATATCTTATCATAATATTTGTATTTTTAACTGTACATCCTAATTCAACATCTATGTTATAATAGCTATATTTTAACAGTAATATTTCTTTAATCATTTAAGCATAGTGTTCGTGTTGTATACCCTATCGAATATAATAATTTTCGTTAAATTTTTGGGATATGACTCAAAATTCATAGAAAAATGATAAACACATATTAAATAATAACTCATTAGAAAAAATATTTAAATGAATTTGAGAATATTAATTAATCTAAAACAATAATTCTCCAAAAAATATCTTCAATGATTTTAAAATTAAATTTAGAAATGTTTTACAAATCTAAAAAACATTTATAAAACACCATTAAAACTTTGATAAAAATTAATTTTTCCATTTTTATGATATTATTGATATTAATATATAATATAAATTTAATATTTAATTGAATAACACATTAAATATGTCATCTCATATTTTTTAATAAATTTTTATATATGGGAATTTATTGATTTGGAGAAAATACATGTAAGGTGATTTTGTATTTCAATATTGTAATGAGAAACATTTCTTTTCATTGTGTTGTTCATATGTATATGGTTTCTCAAATATATTTTCATAGCATAAGAATGATCTTTTCGGTTTCTAAAAATAATTAAATTATACAAGAATCATAAAAAATAATTATTTTATGAATGTATTTTTATCTAAAATATTTTAGTGCTCACTTCAACCACAACCCTTGTGAATAACATTTTTCAAAACCACATATTTTGGATCATCAAATGAAATTGTATTGGAGTGTTTATTCTAGTTATACCAACATTTTAATGGTTCTATTAGTAAATAGAATATTTTATTGGATCTCTTTCTATCTATACTAAATCCAATAAATTCATTATCTAATTAACTTTTGAGCATAGAATCTGTACCAATTGAAAAAAATAATCCCAAATTCTGAGGATCTCTTCAATTAATGGAGTGTACAGTTCAGTTATTTTAATTTTTTTCCATCTATATTTTCTAAATAAATTATATCTAAAAACTCTTATTTTTTTCTATTTGACTACCTATTAAATATAATAATAATCATTGGATAACTCTATATTTTTATTTATCAGCCGGTAACCTGAATTCATCATGTTCAAGATTGAATTAGTTATTTATAGGTTCTTTAATACTAAAGCAATTTTCAAAAATAAAACATTGTAAATTAAATTAAATATATTTAATTTTATTTATACAAATTCATTTTAATTTTTGAGAATTTTTAACCAAGAAAAAATAGGATTTCATTAATCATTCTCATTACAGAATTACCCACAATTTTTTTTAAAAGTCAATATAATGTTTTTTATTACAGAAAAAAATAAATTCAAAATCATTAATTAATGAAAAATAGTTTCTATAAAAAAATCCCTTACACAACAAGTTGTAAAATAATTTCATTTAACAAACTAATTTGGTAATAAAAATCATGTATTCCTATCATATAAGGGTTATCAAGCTTTTTTAACAATATATATATATATATATATGGTCTGTTTAAATATATTATCTTAAAAACCAATGTGTTATTCATTTAAAAATTCATCTTGATCATATAAGTTAAAAAGATATATTTCACATTTATTTTAAACAACATTAATTTCCATTGATATAAAAATTGTACTATATCTAGATAGTCTAAATCCTAGCTACTTGTTAAAAATAAAAAATATATTATATTCAAATATTCTTAAAAAATACCTTAGGTTAAATTTCATGAATTATTCCTTAAAATTATATAATTTCACTAATTTTTTTTCTATATGACCCCATTTAACTTCAATCACAAAATTTTTTTAGTTAATTCATCAAAATTCTAGATATGAGTTCATTTAAATTTTTTGACCTCATCATATATATAAACTATCAAAATTTATTCACAAAATGTTTCATCGACCATTTCAGGTTCCTTATGTGATGGTAATCCTATATATACTCACACACATATCCTATTTAATTGTATTCTATAATATGTTAATTCACATCTATAATGATATTATAAGTGGGATGAATCAAAATTTTTGACTTCTTATTATGTGAAAATATAAGTTTATCCTAAACTATATATTTCGTATCTTATATATAATTAGATTCAATATTTTTAAAAATAAATGACATAATATTAGTAGATTTAACTACTAGTGATTGTGGATCATCTTTTATAAAATTTACAGAAGTTATTTCAAAAATCTTATATTGAGTATTATGGTTCAATGTTTTATAAAATCAAAGGGGTACATTTCATAAATACTTATATAGAAAGATTCTATAAAATATTAGTTTATTTATTATAAATTCTGTATGATAAAAATTTTATAATAACCAAGAAACATTCATTCAACATATTTAGCATCTTATTTATAAATTTCAAATTTATTATTTAGAATAAATACTTTATGGCTAAATATTTTGTTGTATAAATGTTTTATATTTCCCATAATCTACAAATCATTATGATTTATATTTAAAATTGGTGAAGTAAATATCTATTAATAGTTTTGTATCATGTTATTATATAATCATCCAAAATAATAGAAATTGGATGTTCACCCCATAATTATTAAGTAATTTCAAGACTAAATCTAACTAATTTATCTACTAAATCATTTTATTATGTATTCGTGGTGCAATAAAATTATATGTAATACCATTAATACATTATAAATATTTTAAATAACATTTTATAAAATACACTAACATTATCCGTATGGATATTAACGACATTAATGTTATTCTTATTTTTTACATAAATAAGAAAAATGGAAATGGAATAATGTTTTGGATTTTCAATTAAAAACTTATCTCTGAGGGATATAATATAATCAGTAATGAGGAAAAAAACATATTGAATTCCCCACATTATTCTTTTTATTTACATCTAAATATGACAATGTGCACCAAACATAATGCTCTAGATATTGAGACTTCATTAATAGGTTTGAAACATGACCTCTGTACACAAAAAACTCTGGATGATTTGAACAAATGTTCATAAAAATCAATAACATGATATTTCCTAGAAATTTTAGTTATTTTATGAAATTTATTATATAATAATCATATTTTATGATGAAAATTATAATCATCACCTATTAATGATATTATAAAATTATGATTCCAAATATCTTTTATACCATGGTTATAAACATTATTATTCATATCAGTAGATAAGATAATAATAACATCCAATCATGAAGCATTATAATTATCATTGTTAAATTTTAAGAAATTTATCTTATAGAATAGTCTTATTATGATAATAGTAATTTACATAAGTCCTACAACATATATAATATTTGAAATTAAATATTTTCAATGAAATTAATCCCCCATAATTATTTTCAGATTGACATGATGGAATTTCTCCAAAATTGTCTCATCTACCATTTTGCATCATCATGTTTTGTATTCCAGTCATTCCCCTAATAGTATTTTGAGAATAACCACTTTCTAATTACATATTTTTTGGTTTTTTTTATGATAAACTTTTCCTAAAAATATAAAAACTAAGTTACCAAAAAAAATGCATTTTTCCAAATAAATAGAAAATAATATTTTTTCACCACACAATTATCTAAAATTTTTATATTTAACCGTAAATAGTTATCTAGGAATATAATATTTAGTGAAATAATTATATAACATGATTTAGAGAAAAAAACCCTAGCATCTTTCTATTGTTAATTTTTTACTAAAGAGATCACTTCTAGGAACCAAGTAATTTGACTAAAAACGAAATTAATCATATGTAAAACAAATTACAATAGTATTCATAGATTGGTTGATATTTTTATATGTTTTTTAAAAATAACCATTCAAAATGTAATTTTAGACAAAAGTTACATAAAATAATTAATTTATTGTTTAGGTTTCAAAAGTAAATGAGGATCATAGTCAGCTAAAGTTGAACTAGACATAAATTATAATTCCAATAAATGTTTTGAAATTTTTGTAATATGATTGAAAATTTAATCATTAACTTCTTCCACATCATACATAAAAAAATAATTTTTCTTTAACATTTGTTACACATTTTCCGTAAGAGTTACATATTTTACCATTTATTCATATGTCGGGAAATCAATCTAATTATTTAATGAATTGTTTGTTTCATCTTGTGATTAACTATATTTTTCATTAGAAAGTGATGTTGAATAATTATCCCCAAAATTAAAAGAAAGTTCTTAATCCACTAATAATATTTAATAGATTTAAGATTTGTATATTCTACAATACATTATTATTATTCAAGAATATTTATAGGGAGACCAATAATCATCAAAAATTTATTTAAAATTTGATCTCAAGAAATAATGGATGTTTCATTTACACATAGTTTCACCCTATGAGTATATGTATTTCAGATTTTTCTTCCCAACTATTATATAAATTCTGGTTAAATTTATAAAAAACATTTCTATTCTCATGAAATATAGTATTATATGTCTAATAGTCATAACTTCATAATAAATAAAAGCTAAATGTTATTTTATTTCATGCAACTATATTATATATTTTTGATGGTCAAGATAAAAAATCTTATTTCTGATAATCATGTTATTTAATATCACAGAAAAATAAAATTTACCTTTACTAGATTTATAATTTATTACATAAAATTATTTTTTAAAAAAAATATTAGGATTAACATTGTAATTTATGAATGTGGAAGTATCATTACATTTATTAGATGTATTTAATACCATCACCCTTACTTCCCAGAGTCGGTGGTCACACGATTCTAATTAGGATTTAAAAAATATATCACATCCCTAAAGAACAAATAAATTAGTAGTCTTGGTAATTTAGATAAATTTTTGAATCATAAATTACATTCTATAACCTAATATAAAACATCATATATTATTTTTTGATATAATTATTTCATCAAAAAAATATTTTCAAATCAATAATAGTAAATAAAAATTGAATCCTAGTGAAAGGAGAAAAAATGAACAAGAGAGATGAGATGGCCAGTAATGGAATTTATATAGCAGAAGCAATCATAGAACAAATAAGTAATAAATAATATGGTAGAAATAAATGATGTTCAAATAATTCTATATAAACAAAAACACAAACTTAAGATTTTCCATGGATGATATACCTATTTAAATAGTTACATTATATTAGTAACTGATATTCTAATGATAAAATATATAATATATGACAATTGAAATATATCATCGGTGACATATACTAAGGAATCATATATATATATGCGGAAGGTAATTTTCTAATACAATTTTTTTTTACCATTTTGACAACTGATTCATCAAGGGGATATATAATTCATTTCACTAACAATAATTTAATAATTCTAATACATTCATCATATAAATAAATAATATAAATTAATCCAAATTCCTTAATAATTATCAATTATTCATGTTTTAGCACTAAAAATTGTAATATCTATACTTCCATGGACAATTTAATCATAATATATCCAGATCAATATTGTGGATGGTAATATTTTATTATATATTCATTAAAATTTAATATTCAACAAAGGATGTTAATATTTTATAATATACATTATAACTATTTCTAAAAAATTCTTTCAGAAAAACACCCTTTTATTTTGAAATAAGTTATTTATACTCAATAAAAGTCTAAAAATATTACGAAAAACATTTTCTTTATAAAATCAATGGAATGTTTTAAGAGAATATAAAATAATTAACTGTTTTGATGTTGGGAAATGATGTTTTCATGTATGTTAAATTTTTTTTTGTCCCAACCATAAGTAAAAACTATCTTATATTGAAAACAATAAAATGATTATTTTTAAAACCTTTTACATAAAATTAATGATGTTAATATAACTTTTATCCAAATATTTACTTTATCGAAATCATTCTTGAAAAATATTTAAATAGAAAGGGGAATGGATGAAAATATTCCTGGATGAATAAAAAACAAATTTACTTTACCTTAAAAACATTATTTCTATCTCTTGATTAATTAACTATGAAATTGAAATGAAATTATTTAATTTATAGAAATTACATAACGAAATAAAATTATATTGGGATTAATATTGAATGATTATATAATAACTTCACAAAAAACATGGAAATAAACAAACCAAATTGGTGTTGAGATTGTGAAATAAACCCTCACTACATGTTAAACATTCATTATATGTTATTTTAGCCTCTTATATAATACATTTTATTTTATTATAATAAAATAAAAAACAATATACATACTTATAATTTAACAATATAGACTATCATTAATTTAAATTCCTCTTGATCTAATTAAATGACTTATTATGGTTATATAAAATGTGAACTTCTTTGGTTTTATGTTTTTGAATTTTGAAATACCATTATGAATTATAACCATTTCTAATATAGTCGTTAAACATTGATTACATGATTAGTATAAATATAGGGCTTTTACAAATCCAGTTTACTAACAAAAAGGAAGAGCTGAACCCATGTTGTAGAATTTCCCATTACAAATCCCACTTTTAGGAGCTTGAAAAGGAGGTGGCGTCATTGGGCTTCGCTCTTGAAAAGCCCATTCTTTGATTGATAACGTTAAGCTTCAGTGGAACCGACTACGGGATATGTGGATGTTTATAGAGATTACAACTCAAACAATGTTATATAAGCCATCCCAGGAGTCTTTCACCATCATGAACCTCACCCTAAAGTCTTATGCAGGTGTTATAAAGGGTTTCGTAACAAGACCCCAACACTATGACTATGTACATTATTTTTTTATAAAAAATGTGCATTCAATTTATTATTGTTACTTTTTAAATAGTTTTTATAGTACAAATAGTAGTTTTTGATAATATTCAACTAATAAATATACGTTAATGAATTAATGAATTTTTTAATTAAATAATATTATTTTTAAATTATTATTGTTATTAAATTATTTTTTATATAATATAAATGATCGTATAATTTTATGAATGTAATTGTAATTTTTATTATGGTTTGAAAGATGTTTTGGTCAAAACCCATGAGATTTGGCTAAATGTAGGTTATTATGATAAAAGTAAAATTTAACATATTTATAAAATTATTTATACAAAATGAATATTATTTTTCGAACCTGGACATCGAAGTTATACAATGGGGAATTTTTCATAATTTTCTGTGACAATCAAATTTTTTGTAAAAAATTAAATACCATTCAATTTTATAATGTGTTTTATGACATTATAATGACCCAATAGTGATTTAATAAAATAATAGAAACATTATTTATGGAAAATATATGTTTTACCATTAAAATAATGTGATTTTGGCATAGATTTATTTATTTTACCAAGCATTAGAAGACCCTTTAAGGCTTATAAACCATTTTTTTAAATTGTTTTTTTGAGAGTGTGACTCACCTCTACAAAAGCAAAACTTTTATTTTAAAAAGTTCAGCCATTGGACCCATAAATATTGTCTTCTGTCCCTATTTGGAAAAAACCAGGGGAAAAATGATGATATGGTTTGTGGTTTTGATTTATTTAATGTGTGGACTCTAAAACCTAAATAATAAATAATTCCCTCACCTTTCTTATATAAACCCACCCAAGCTCCCACATAATCTTCAATAAATGCCTTTGTAGTTAGTCCAACCCCTGAACACCTCTCTTTAAAATCCTCCCAAGGTTCCCTAAGCTTCCAATATGCCCCTCTCAAGACTCTCTCAATCCATTGGGATCACACTTCCAAGTAAGGGATTCCATCCTTTCTCATTTTTGTCCAATTTTTCTATGTTGTTATGTCCTTTTGATTACAAATAAAAAAGTTGGGATATGATATTTCACCTCCCCCATACTTCACTCTTTATGTTTGAATGATGGGATACCACTTCTTCTCTCATTAATTCATCCCTTTTACACTCGTTACTAACGTGAAATTCCGTGAGTGATTTCTCTCTCCTCTTTAACATCCAAGTAATTCTATTGTATTATGACTCTAAATTCCATTAAATTTGTTGGGATATATATCTATATTAACCCCTTAATTTAAATTTAATTTAAATATAATTAGACACCCATTTCTCTCTTGTTAACCATTTTAATGAATCCTTATGTCATGTTGTTATTTAGCTGAAATTGCATCGCGTTTTTCCAAGTCAAGATCATTGTGCAGTGAATACCATACCCATGTCTCTATCAAGGTTATTCACCATTATGAACATATAAATATTGAATGGTACGTTCATATATTTATTCAACATTACTTAATCATGGAATAACTTATGATGTTGATTGATTCCATGTTATATGATTCATGTGGCACACTTGAGCGTGAAATGAAATGTCTAGGAAGGGTGATCCCCTAATAGTGATCCAATGAGTTGATTGATGTATAGTATCATGATACATCATGTGAAATGGGTACTGAATCATTCTAATCCCTGTGAAATTAGGGTTTACTCATGCTTCATGTGAAATGAGGTTTTACTCGTGCCCTATGTCCAATGAGCCTTGGCTCATGCTAATTCCATGTTAAGTGTTGTTGCCACATTTCCATTTTATGATTATCATGATTTATCATGAAAATATGTTCATGTTTCTCTTGTGCTCCATTTATGTTACTCTTGCCAAACATGTATTTAATTCCACATGTTAATAAATTTTATTCCTTTATTAGTCTTTATATCTCACCTATTTATTATGCATGTCCTTAGGTTATCCCATTCAATGCTATGTACGGGGGAATGTAACAGTCATGTAAAGAATTTTTTAAATAATAATGTTTTATTTCAGGTTTTTATGTTTTTATGTATTATTTTTTAGCCCATATGAGACTATACCTCTTGATCTTCAATGTTGTATCATGTGAAATTTAGGTAATAAATCATGATTAAGTCTGTAATAAAGAGAAATGTTGGCATAGTTGGTATCAGAGGATAGGTTTAGTTATTGTATGGAATAGGATTGGAAAACCCCAATAAAGACATAGATAAATGAATAAGTATAATAAAAACATCCCTATTTAATGGTGAGTATTGGTTAAGTGGTTTATCAATCAAATACACCCATGTCTAGAAAAGAGCAGGTAGAGGTGGCTCTGGCATAGATGTATCCTAGGGGAAAAACCAGAAAACACCGCTGGGAGCTAGACTCGAATAGGAAATGGTACACGAAAATGGTCCTTACTGAACAATTGGTTTGGACCCTCTCAGGGGATATGCTTTGGTAAATTCCTAAGATTAGAATGAACCCTAATTATGGGAATTCAAAAAATGACCATAAGAATATATGTTTGAAGGTAGATAATGAATAACATAGATTAAAGCTTATGGATTCATAAATTAAGGAAATAAAAGTTATTTATATTTAATCAATTTTTTCCTTGGATTTCCCTTTATGTGTTACCTATAACATTCCTTTTATTCCATCCAATGACCAGTAATAGGAGTACTCTGGCTAACAACCGATGTGAAGATCATTGTGAGGACTGTGCTAATGGGATGCACAATCCGATGGGGGTGAGAATGGAGAACTTTTCCATGCTTCTCTCTTAGTTAACTCATGATTTGAATATAAACATGAGTCTATAAGAACGCTAACCCCCTCCCCCCAAGAAATAACAATTCACTATCGAGAGCTTCATAAGACAAAGGCCTCCTACATTTTATGGATCATCTGATCCCACAATCGTCAAACAACAGATCAACTCCATTGAAATGATCTTCACCGTCATTCATTGTTCCGAAAAAGATAAGGTTCCTCTGGATACTTATCATATGGTGGGTTAAGCTGATAAATAGAGGATATTGATAAATAATATGAAGCCTGAGGAATAGATCGAGGTATTATAATGGAAGGATTTTTGGAAGATATTTTTTGATAAATATTTTCCATGCACCCTTTGACCTAATATGTATTGGGACATCCATTACCTAATGAAAAAATATGACGAATCTATCGGTGTGTACATGGAAAACATCATAAGGAATGCATGATATGCCTTTGGCTTTGTTGTTACCTCTAAATTCAAGGTTGACAGCTTCTTTAGTGGGATGAAACCTAGCCTACGGAAAGTGTTGGTGATTCGAGACTTCAATATCTATGAAGAAATTGTCTGATGTTCCCTCAAGGTAAAAATTGAGATAACATAATATCAGGGGTATCATGAGGATAAGAAGAATATGGTGGACATAAATTCAATCAGTTTGATGGATAAATCCAATGCTGATAAGAATATCCATCACCCCATTTTCCAATGGTGTGGAAAGAAGCACCCCAGAAATTTCTCAAATGGAATGAGGAAATGCATTAGGTGTTGAAGGGAAAGAAACCTAGATATTAACTACAGACAAGACAAACACGTGGATATAACAGAGGAAAGAAATTCTTTGTTCTATCCTCAAATAATAGTTCATTACTATAAACTTTAATGAACTAGGGAAGATTGCAAATTAGCGACCTTAGACAAGGGTTTTCAGAGGCACCCAACAACCTCCTAAGAAGCAAGAGATATATTTTTCCATCACTACTGCAGAATTGAACCCCGAAAGTGAAGTGGTGATAGTTAAGAAATTTATTAATTCAAGAATAGCTAATTTACATTTTGATTTAGTTTTTAGACAGTCTTTTATATCCAAAAATCATTAGTAGAACAATCCCCGCTCCACCAAAAATAAAGTAAAGATGTTGATGAGTACGAAAATGGGGCAATCACTGCACCCCATAAATTTAACTCCTCCAGTGTCATAATATGTGGATTGAATTTCCCTAAGAACCTCATCATACTACCTCTGGTGTAATTTGATGCAATTCTTGTAATGGACTGGCTTTCCTTATATAGTGCTAATATAAATAGTTTTGAGTGGAAAATCACTCTTCATTTTAAGAATTGACCCCCGATTCTATACAAGTGAAATGAAGAATATAGATCTTCCATATCTCTATCATCATCATGTGTCGATATTACTCCCCTATGAGCACACATATCTGGCTCTAATGATTGATTATAAGGAGGAAACCATCCTTGAAGATATAACTGTTTTCCGGGATTTTGTTGAAGTGTTCCAGAGGAATTTCTTAGTCTTCCACCTAGAATAGATTTTGAATTCTCAATTGATCTTATAACTGAGTCATTGAAAATATCCAAGAATCTGTATAGAATGGATGATGTGGTTCTTGAGAAGCTGAAGAAAAAACTACATTAGAATCAGGATAAAGGGGTTATATTCCCTAGTGCTTCACCTTGGGGAACACCAGTCCTCTTAGTCAAGATGAATGATCAGTCAATGCACCTTTTCTTGGATTATCACGATCTTAACAAAATCGGAATAATGAAAAACCATCCCCTCCCACGAATCGATTAATTGTATGATCAGGTGTGTGGAGAACAATACTTATCCAAGGTTTATTTATGGTTAGGATATTATCATCTATGGTTGAAGAAGGATGATATTACTGTTACTACAGGTTGTACAGGAAACATGCCCTATGAATTCATAGTTATTCCTTTCATAGTCACTAATACTCTAGATATCTTCTTTTATTTTATGAATAGAGTCTTATGTGAATACCTAGACAAATTTGTGGTAGTATCTATAGATGATATTCTAATATACTCTAAGACCATGGAGGATCCTAAGGAGAATCTAAGAAATGTACTAGATACCTTGCAGAAGAAGAATCTATATGAAATGTACAGAAAATGTGAGTTATGGTTGAAGGAGGTCTCATTCTTGGCCATATAATCACAAAAAATGAGATATATATGGGTCCCTCCAAAACAAATGAAATTTTTGGATGGCGGAGGATAACACCGATAACAAATATTTATAGATTATTGGGGTTAGCTAGATATTATGGATGATTAGTGAGAAATTTCACATGATTTTCCAACCATCATAACAAGCTAATTCGGAAGGGAGTAAATTTTTCATGGAGTGATGAATGTGAAAAAGCATAAATGAGTTAAAAATTAGGCTTATCACTGCATTCGAGCTCACTTTACCAACAAGTTGAGAACTTTTTGTGGTATTTAGTGATGCATAGAAGAAGGGAATGTGTTGTGTGTTGATGAAAAATGACAATGTCATTGCTTATACTTCAAGGCAATTGAATGTTCATGACAAGAATTATCCAACACATGATTTGGAGTTGGCTGCGGTGATTTTCATTTTAAAAATTAGGTGGCATTATCACTTTGGGGATAAGTGTGAAATATAAATGGACCACATAATCCTAAATTATATATTCACATAGAATGAGGGGAACATGCGCCAATGAAGATGGTTAGAGCAGATCAAATACTATGACTGCTCAATCCATTACCACCATGGGAAAGCGAACAAGGTGGAAGATGATCTAAGTAGAAAGGACCTAAAAATTCTATTTGTGATGAGAATTGAGAAGGATCCAATCTTCATAGACATGATGAATAAAGACATGGGAATCGTAAATAAAGGAACATCATGAGTCCTTTCACAAATTACTGTTCAAATTTTTATTTTGTAAATGTTAAAGGACACTCAAAAGGATGATGTTGGAATTCATAAGAGAGTGGAAGTAATCAAAAAAGGTAAATCCTTAGAGTTCAATGTTAATAAAGAAGGAATTGTGAGATTTTGGAAAAGACTATGTGTTCTATCATGTTCATATCTGAAGAAGGAACATTTGGATGATGCGCATAGTTCTAATTTCATTATTTACCCATAAAAGACAAAGGTGTATCAAGATCTCTGAGAAAATTATTTGAGGGATAATATGAAGAAGGAGATTATTGAGTATACATAATAGTTCTTGGTTTTTAATCATGTAACGGTAGGGAGGTGGAAGTCTAAGGGGTTGATGAAACTATTTCCCATACCAGCATGAAAAAGGTAGAACATCACCATCGACATTGTCACCGAACTTCCGATGACATCCAATGGAAATAATGAAATATGGGTTCATGTAGATCATCTTAAAAATTCTACACACATTATTTAAATTCAGGATGATTTCTCATTGGATCAACAAGAATGTATATACATTAAAGAAGTGTTAAGGCTGTATGGAGTACCACTATATATTGTATCTGACTGAGATCCGTGTGTCACCTCTATGTTTTAGAAGTTTCTTCAACATGCTCTATATACTGAACTAAACATCAATACGGCCTATCATCCTCAAAATGATGGCCAATCTGAGCAGACTATCCAAGCAGTTAAGGATATGTAGAGATCATGCTCAATTGACATTAAAGGGGGATGGGATCAACATCATCCTCTGGTTGAATTCTCCTAGAATAACAGTTTCCACTAGATCATCTGAATGGAACCTTATAAATCCATATATCGAAGGTGGTGCAGAACATCAACATGTTAGGCTGAAGTTGGAGATCATAGGCTACTAGAACAAAAATGGTCGATGAAATGCTGGAGAAGGTAAAAACCATTCACCAGCATATCAAGGAAGCCGAGAGTCGACAGAAGTACTGTATGGATATTTTTCGACGATACATTGAGTTTAATGTTGGAGACATGATATTTCAATGCATATATCTATGGAATAAGGTCATGAGGTTTGGATGGAAAGGGAAGTTAATTCCTTGGGACATCATCCCCTTCGAGATTCGTGATCGGGTCGAGGATGTGGCCTAGCGACTTACACTTCCACCTACCATGGCCAAAGTACATGATGTCTTCCATGTAGCTTTCTTAAATAAGTACATACCAAACCCTTCATATGTACTCTCTTTATAGGTACTACAGAGAGGCGATGATCTTTTTTTTGAGGAGAAACTGGTGAAGATCGAAGATCCTAGAGAAAACGTTCTACAAAATAAGACAATTTCCCTCATCAAGGTGTAGTGGTGAAACCAGAAGCTTGAAAAAGTCAAGTGGGAATAAAAGGAAATGAGGACGTAGAGTTACACATATCTGTTTTAGTGTAGAAAAATGAATTATAAATGGAGATAATTTAGAAGGGGGGAGATTGTAAAAACCCAAACATTCATTAATGGATATTCCTTTTTATCTAATAAAATGCCTTATTATGATTATATAAAATTTTATTTTTTGTTGTTTTATTGTTTTTTATTTTAAAATACAATTATAAATTGTGACTATTTGTAATATAGTGATTGAATAGGGAAAACATGATTAGTATAAATATAGTTCTCTAACAAATCCAATTTACTCTGACAAAAGAATTGATGGCCTCATCCAGTATACTTGCCATGTATAAAGCCCATTCGTCAAAGCTCATAAAGGTGGTGGCGTCATTGGGATTCGCTCTTAACGAAGCCCAAGAAGAGCTTCAACATGTCAAACTTGAGTGGAACTGATTACAAGATAAGTTTATGTTAATAGAGATTTCTACTCGAACAGTGTTATCTTGACCACCCCATGAGTCTGTCACCATCATACACATTTCTATAAGGACATATGTGGGTGTTATAAGGGTTTATGTAAAAATACCTTAGAAATATGACTATGTAAATTATTATTTTATATTCAATGTGTATTCATTTTATTATTGTTACCTTGTAAATAGTTTTTAATGCACCAATAGTATTTTTAGTTAATATTCAACAATGAAATCTTTTTTCATGAATTAATGGATTTTTTAATTAAATAATATTTTAATAAAATATTATTATTATTAAATTATTTTTCTTATTTATAAATTATCAGATTACTTTGTGAAGGCAATTGAAATTTATATTATGGTTTGAAAGAAGTTTTTTGTCAAAACACGCGAATTTTTGGAAAATATCAGTTTTTATATGAAAATAAAATTTCACATTCATATTAAATTATTTAGACATAATGAATATTATTTTTTGAATCAAAACGTCAAGATTATTCAAAGTGGAAATTTTCATTATTTTCTAAGAATGCTGAATTTTTTGGTAAAAATTAAATACCATTAAAATATGTAATGTATTTTATGACATAATAATGACAAAATAGTGAAATAATAAAATAATATAAACATTATGCTCATCCAATATACGTTTTACCAATAAAATAAAGTGGTTTTGGGTTTGTTTGATTTATTTTAAAAAAACATTATTGGACCCTTCAAGGCTTATAAAACATGTGTCTTTTTAAATTTTTTTCCTTGAAAGTGTGTATAAGGCCTCGGACTTAAACCTTACTTAATATTGAATTAAATGAATAATTCACATTGAGGATCTTTTAAGGTTTAGACTTTTAGAGAAGTAGAACATAACTATTACATCTCAAAAGATTACAAAGTAGACACTTCTACTAAGTTTCCATAATAAAAAAACTCTTAAAAAGAAACATGTCTAGTTCTATGTTTTATATAGAATGACATTCCCTTGATCCCATCCTTGACCTTATTCTACAATAAGTCATTTGAAAAACATTTCAAAAAAAAACTTTGGGTGAGCATAAAAAGCACATTAAGGGATACACAAAGAATGAAAAATTGTTATCTTTTTTCCAAACATCATTTAAACCATGTATACTCTATCAAAGTAATACCTTCACCTTCATGAAGTAGTAAAAACTCATCACTGAATAATGTATCATTACATAACTTTTTGTAACCAAAGTATTACCATAAAACCCATATAAAGAACACATAACATATATAAAGGTAACTTGGGACATAAACATACTTAAGTGGAATAACCATACGGTCGACTTCCACACATATCACTTAATGGAATAGCCATACGGAAAATTTCCAATCATACTTAATGGAATAGCCATACAACTGACTTCCATACCCAATGCATTGGAGGTTATAACGTAACCACCTGTCCTGGTATTCACGGAACCACCCGTCATATGGTTTATCACGTAACCACCCGTCAAATGTCCAAGTACCAATACAAAATCATAAAACATAAAACCAATATAAAGGAATGATAACATTTCCACATTTCAATCACAATATATTATTTAAATATATTTCCATAATAGAATCCTTTATAAAAACCATTTTCAATACCAAAATACATAAAAGAGTATGTGGTATTTATTTTATTTTAAAAACATTACTGCTTGTTGAGGGAGCCAAAGACCAAATAATACTCGCGGTTGCGGAAATGGTCGTTGTCACCGTGTACGTTAAAAAAACATTCCTATTTTTTGTTTAGTAAAACGCTTCTTAGAAAAATTTTCCTTTTGTATAAAAGTAAAATTAAAAGGGTTTTATACACCGTATAAAAGAATTTTGTGTATAAAATGAAATATTCTTCAATGAAAGGAGATTGAGACGAAGTCCCTTACCTCGGGTCTGACTTGACTCGATCGTTCTTTAACGTCCTGAATAATAAACTAGAGTTAAATTTCAACTTGACTAAGAACCTTTTTAAAGTTCATTATTCCTTTTATATAACTTATTTCCATTTTATAAACATTATGATACCATTTAAGTTAATAATTATTGTTTTGTCGATATTTGGTTTTTAAGTCGAAAGTGGACTTCTTACAATTACATGTTGTTAGTGTGGTCAAAGGTTCTTTATATCCAGAATGAAATTACTGATTTGGATATCATATATATCAAATATATCTAGCATATAGATGTATTTATAATATTACATAATCATTTATAGGTATGAAATGAAATGCACCGTTCATGGAGACGGTAAGCCGTACGTACGCATGGACGCTACTTTAATTTCTTTGTCATATTAATGGAAATCAAAACTAAATGAGAGGTATATATATTTTAATTCCATAATTATATTCATAATTTATATATATCATTCATTATATATATCTATTATATACATATACTTTTAATAGTACATTACATTTGGGGATAAGAAATGAAATTCACAGTTCATGGAGACGGTAAGCCGTATGTACGCATGAACGCAACTTTCATTTCTATCTCATACTTTAATGGAAAGAAATAATAATGATATAGATTTATATTATAATTTCAGTATAACATCATATATAATAACTTTAAATCCATCCTTTATACATCCCATATATGGCATTAACGAATCAAATCACTTTGAGGGGGCGGTTGTCCGCACTTCCTTAAATGAAGATATCGCGTTTACCCATAATGGAAACCATAAAGGTGTTCCCAAAATGAAAAATACAGAATCTTAAGGAAAATAAAAACATATTATATATCATATATAAATATAGTGTCATCTTAATGGTTACCTTTGAAGGTGTTAAAAGAATGTTGAACAATCATCGTTTCGGGAGGCAGAAATTCGACATCCACAGAAACAATATGTTCTTTAACCATTAGATGTAGGTGTGTGAAATTGTAGCTCGAATACTTCATATAAAAACATCCTAGTATATTTAGGATACTGTAGTTGTTACAAAAGAAAATAATAAAAAGAGTTTAGGGGGTTGGAGAAGCAAAATAAAACAAAAGGACTCGAAAGAAGACATTACCTTAAAATCGGGTAACTCCCTTTTGGTTTGAGCTCAATGGCTTACTTGGGAAGACTTCTGCACAAGGTGAGGCTTAAATAAGTAAGAGAGGAATGTGGAGATACAAAATGGGTAGGGTTTGGCCAAGCCAAAGGCTTTGGGAGTGTGGGTAAGGAGGTAGAGGTGGGGGCCTTTTATAAGAGGAGAGGAGGGGCACTGTTGGAAAGTAATGAAAATTCACTTTATTTTAAAATGGTATTCGGATTTAAGAGGTCCCACATTGATTTATTTGGAGGATAAGGAGATTCGGGTTCTAAATACACTCATCCAATAGGTTTTGGACATTTTTAGGTCTTAGATATTACATTATCTTTCCATTTTATTTAAATCGTTAAATAATGCGGTCATCGCTTCATCATCATGATGTCATAAATAATTTAGTTTATTTAATGTCTAAAAATTATTAAAAAAACTATGATGTGGGAAATATTTTTATCTTTCCAATTACTATTTATAGTCAAAATTATGACTTGTATAACCCCATGTAAAATGTTTTTTAGTAAAACATCTCATGTGTGTGTCATTTTTACTTTAACATTACATAAAAAGTTATTTATGTCATTTCCCAACCTAAGTGGCTCCATGGGGTACCCAAGTTGACCCATGGCTTATCTTGGTCGGCCACGACACATCCAATAAGGGTAAGACATGTGTCAAACTCATCTCATATTATTAAAACATTATTTTTACCTTAAACTACACTAATTACCTCTAATTGCGATTAAAAGCTTAATAAGTTACTATTAACCAACAAATTATTTTAATCTCATTGAACCACATTTTACTTCTTAATGACAACCATGTATGTCGTATTTTTGAAATTCAAAACACAAAAGTGGTAAAATTTCATTCAAACGAAAAATCAGTTTTTATAAGTACCACTTAGTGGTTTCACTATTCATCAAAAATTGATGTTTTTCAAAAAAATACCAAAAATTCACCCTAAGCTATATTTGATATTCTGAATTAAAATATGAATTCCATTTAAAAAAATTCACAACATATAAGTTTAATTAATTAATTTAATAATTAATTCCCGCTTTCAGAGAAAATAGCGAGTTTTAATGAAACAATAAGTATCAAAAGATTGACACTAGTTTAAGTCCGATTTCAAAGTGAAATTAATTCTAACGACCACTCTTGGATTTAATCGTAAAAATATTTTCTAATTACACATTAAAAACAATTCAAATGATAATCTAATCATAGAAATAAATTATATTAAAAAGTGGTTTTGAATTAAAATACAACATTTTACACTATTCATTAAAAAAATGAACTTTATCGGAAAGATACCAAAAATTTACACAAATTTAATTTTGATGTCCCAATTCGAAAGAAGAGTTATATTTGGTCTAATAGAATTTATAAGATTGATCAAAACTATATTTAATGATGGTTCACCATCAAAAGGTGACAAGTGAACCCTTAGTGAAAATTAGGGTATAAATGCCTAAAATTGAATTCTTTCCGTATTTTAAGCCTTTATATTTTATTGGATAAATGTAAAAACATTTAAAAAAATATATAATCATATTTTAGTTATTTCTATCCATTCCCTCCAGTACAATGGCTACGTTTTAACTATCATTTAAAATAATATTGTTTTATTACTAGTGTGCAACGTAAGTTTTCATAGAAACTCATCGTTGCGTATCGAGTACGCTATCGAACGTAGAAACCCCTTTTAATTAAAATTAATATTTAATTCGTAAATATTAATAAATATGAAAATTCATTATTATTTATTTACCTGGGATGTTAAATCCTTCCCCCCTTTTGGGAATTGCGTCCTCGTAATTTTATTCACTTATCAAAATAAGTGGGGGTATTTATCCCTCATAGCATTTTCAGATTCCCACGTTCCCTCTTCAATCACATGGTTTTTTCACAAAACCTTTACCTGATGAATCACCTTATTACGTAACACCTGCTCTCTGTGGTCAAGAATCTGGACTGGTTGTTCTTCATAAGATAGGTTCTCTTCCAGCTGAACTACCTCTGGACTCAAAACATGAGATGGATCTGGCATATACTTCATCAACATCGAAACATGAAAAACATTATGTACCTGAGATAAACACGGAGGTAAAGCCACTCGGTAAGCAACTGATGCTACTTTATCCAGAATTTCATATGGTCCAATGAACCTTGGAATCAGCTTTCCTTTCTTACCAAATCTCATCACACTTTTCCAAGGAGAAACCATGAGAAAAACATGATCACCTACCTCTAAAGATATATCCTTCCTCCGGTTATCCGCATAACTCTTCTACCTGCATTGAGCTGTTCTCATGTGTTTTTGAATCAACTGAACCTTTTCTTCCATCTCTTCTACCAATTCTGGTCCCATCATTTTCCTTTCACCCACTTCATCTCAAAATGCTGGAGTTCGACACCGCTTCATATATAATGCCTCAAATGGTGCCATCTATATACTGGAATGAAAACTGTTATTATAAGAAAACTCAACCAAAGAAATATGTTGGTCCCAACTTCCCTGATAATCCATCGAACAAGCTCGTAGCATATCCTACATGATCTGAATTGTTCGTTCTGACTGCCCATCTGTTTGAGGATGAAAAGCTGTACTAAAATTTAATTCAGTACCCAACGACTTCTGAAGGCCTTTCCAAAAGTTAGAAGTAAACCTGAGATCACGGTCAGATACAAAGGAGAGAGGAACTCCATGTAACCTGACTATCTCTTTAAGATACAAACGAGAAAGTTGATCTAGGGAAAAAGGATCTCTTATAGCAAGGAAATAAGCAGATTTAGTCAAGCGATCAACGATAACCCAGATTGCATTATTACCTCGAGATGTCCTCGGTAATCCCACAACAAAGTCCATGGATATGTTTTCCCATTTCCACTCTGGCACTGGTAGAGGTTGAAGCATCCCTTTAGGTAACTGCTGCTCTACTTTAACCTGCTGAAAAGTCAAACACTTCACAGTAAAATTAGCAATATCTCTTTTCATTCCATCCCACCAGTAATACTCCTGCAGATCTCTGTACATCTTAGTACTGCCAGGATGAACTGAAAATGGGGAACTATGAGCCTCACATAACAACTCATTCTTTAACTGCGAATCACAAGGCACACACAATCTCTTCCCAAATCACAAAACGCAATCATTATCAATGTTGAATTCAGGCAACTTACCTTTCTGAAACAGCTCTACCTTTTTCTGTGACTCGTTGTCTTCCCTCTGTGCTTGCTTAATTCTCTCTGATAGAGATGATCTCACTGATACCTGAAACAAAACAGAGGAACTTCCTGCACCAACAACTTCCATGACAAATCTCATCAAATCTTTAACCAAAGGATCACGTTCCAAATGCAACATTGTTAATAAAGCACTAATTTTTCGACTCAAATCATCAGCCACCTTATTTTCTTTTCTCAGGTGGTAATGAATTGTGCAATCATAATCCTTGATTAATTCCAGCTATCTCCTCTGTCTCATGTTCAATTCTTTCAGAGTGAATATATACTTTAAAATTTTGTGATCAGTATATATTTCACACTTTACTCCATACAAATGATGCCTCCAAATTTTTAATGCAAAAACAACAGCAGCTAATTCCAAATCACGTGTAGGGTAATTTACCTCATGAGTTTTCAACTGACATGAAGCATAAGCAATTACCTGATCATTCTGCATAAGGACACATCCAAGTCCCTTCAACGAAGCATCACTGTATATAACAAACTCACTATTCCTGGAAGGAAGTGCCAAAACTGGAGCATTCACCAATCTTCTTTTCAACTCCTGAAAACAATCATTACATTCTTTTGTCGAGATAAACATAACACCCTTCCGACTTAGCTTAGTCATTGGACTAGATAACCGTTAAAATTTTTCAACAAACCTTCAGTAGTAACCTGCCAAACCAAGAAAACTATGGATCTCAGATACATTTGTGGGTCTTGGACATTCATCAACAACTTTTGTTTCAGCAGAATCAACAGTTATTCCATCTTTTGAAACAATGTGACCCAGGAAAGAAATTTGTCATTACCAAAACACCCACTTGCTGAATTTTCCATATAGTTTCTTTCATTTTAAGGTTTTAAAGATAACCCTTAAATGACTTTCATGCTCCTCTTTACTTTTATAAAACACCAAAATATCATCAATAAAAACAATCGACATTGTTCACCTGAGTCAACTGAGCCATCACTGCAACAAATTGGTTAGTTCTGATTATAACCATCTCAGGATACTGATTTGAAAGGCCATTTCTCTATGTATTCCTTCCCATAAAAGATGTTTTGTTTCCTCTATGAAAAATAATTCATAAGAATGAAATATATTAGTCGAAGAAACATGGTAATCTTTAAATGCTAAATCATTTCAGTCATACCATAAATTAACTTATAATTTAACAATTTTCTAACTCCTAAAGTTGTATAAACCGACCTTTGATACCAACTATAAGGCTCCGGCCTTAAACCTTACTTAATATTGAATTAAATGAATAATTCACATTGAGGATCTTTTCAGGTTTAGAGTTTTAGAGAATTAGAACATAACTATTAAATCTCAAAAGATTACAAAGTAGACACTTTTACTAAGTTTCCATAATAAAAAAACTCTTAAAAAGAAACATGTCTAGTTCCATGTTTTATATAGCACGACGTTCCATTGATCTCATCGTTAACCTTATTCCACATTAAGTCCTGTGAAAAACATTTCAAAAAAAACATGGGGTGAGCATAAAAAGCTCAGTAAGGGATACAAAAAGAATGAAAAACTATTAGTTTTTTTTTCAAACATCAAGTAAACCATGTATACTCTATCAAAGTAATACCTTCACCTTCATGAAGTTGTAAAAACTCTTCATTGAATAAAGTATCATTACTTACCTTTTTCTAACCAAAGGATTATCATAAAACCCATATAAAGAACACATAAAATATATAAAGCTAACTTGGGACATAAACATACTTAAGTGGAATAACCATACAGTCGACTTCCACACATATCACATAATGGAATAGTCATACGGCCAATTTCAAAACATACTTAATGGAATAGCCATACGGCCGACTTCCATACCCAATAAATTGGAGGTCATAACGTAACCACCCGTCCTGGTATTCACGGCACCACCCATCATATGGTTTATCACGTAACCACCCTTCAAATGTCGAAGTACCAATATAAAATCATAAAACATAAAACCAATATAAAGGAATGATAACATTTCCACATTTAAATCACAATATATTATTTAAATATATTGACATAATTGAATCCTTTATCAATACCATTTTCAATACCAAAATACATTAAAGAGTATATGGTATTAATTTTATATTAAAAACATTACATCTTGTTGAGGGATCCAAAGACCAAATAATACTCGTGGCGGCGGAAAAGGTTGTTGTCACCGCGTACGTTAAAAAACATTCATTTTTGTCGTTTAGTAAAATGCTTCATAGAAAAAGATTCCTTTTGTACAAAAGTAAAATTCAAAGGGTTTTATACACCGTATAAAAGAAAGTTGTGTATAAAATGAAATATGCCTCAATAAAAGGAGATTGAGACGAATTCCCTTAACTCAGGTCCGACTTGACTCGATCGTTCTTTAACGTCCTAAATAATAAACTTGGGTTAATTTATACTTGATTAAGAACCTTTTTAAAGTTCATTATTCCTTTTATATCACTTATTGCCATGTTATAAACATTATGTACCCATTTAAGTTAATAATGTTTGTTTTGTCGATATTTGGTTCTTAAGTCGAAAGTGGACTTCTTACAATTACATGTTGTTCATGTGGTCAAAGGTTCTTTATATCCAGAATGACATTCCTGATTTGGATATCATATATATCATATATATCCAGCATATAAATGTATTTATAATATTATATAATCATTTATAGGTAATAAATGAAATGCACCGTTCATGGAGATGGTAATCCGTACGTACGCATGAACGCTACTTTCATTTCTTTGTCATATTAATGGAATTAATACTAAATGAGAGGTATGTATATTTTAATTCCAGAATTACATTCTTCATTTAGATATATCATTCATTATATATATCCATTAGATACAGGTACTTTTAATAGTACATTACATTTGGGGATAAGAAATGAAATGCACCGTTCATGGAGACGGTAAGCCGTACGTACGCATGAACACTACGTTCATTTCTATCTCATACTTTAATGGAAAGAAATAATAATGATATAGTGGTATATTATAATTCCAGTATAAAATCATATATAATAACTTTAAATCCATCCTTTATATGTCCCACATATGGCATTAACGAATCAAATCACTTTGAGGGGGCGGTAGTCCGCACTTCCTTAAATGAAGATGTTGCGTTTACCCATAATGGAAACCATAAAGGTATGCCCAAAATGAAAAAATACAGAAGCTTAAGGAAAACCTAAAAATATTATATATCATATATAAATATAGTGTCATCTTATTGTCCACCATTGAAGGTGTTAAAATAATGTTGAACAATCATCGTATCGTGAGGCTGAAATTCACCATCCATGGAAACAGTATGTTCTTTAACCATTAGATTTAGGTGTTTGTAAGTGTAGCTCGAATACATCGTATAAAAACATCCTAGTATATTGAGGATACTGGAGTTGTTACAAATGAAAAGAATAAAAAGAGTTTAGGGGGTTGGAGAAGCAAAATAAAACAAAAGGACTCAAAAGAAGACATTACCTTAAAATCGGATAACTCCCTTTTGGTTTGAGCTCAAAGGCTTCCTTGGGAAGACTTCTGCCCAAGGTGAGTCTTATTGGAGTAATAGAGGGATGTGGAGAGCCAATATGGGAAGGGGTTGGCCAAGAAAAAGGCTTTGGGAGTGTGGGTAAGGAGGTAGAGGTGGGGGCCTTTTATAAGAGGAGAGGAGGGGCACTCTTTGAATGTAAAGAAATGTCACTTTATTTTAAAATGGTATTCAGATTTTAGAGGTCCCAAATTGATTTATTTCGAGGATAAGGTGATAAGGGTTCTAAATCCACTAATCCAATAGGTTTTGGATATGTTTAGGTCTTATATATTACATTATATTTCCATTTTATTTAAATCGTTAAATAATGAGGTCATCACTGCATCATCATGATGTCATAAATAATTTAGTTTATTTAATGTCTAAAAATTATAAAAAAACTACTATGCTGTGGGAAATCTTTCTATCTTTCCAATGACTATTTATAGTCAAAAATATTACTTTTATAACCCCATTTGAAAATTCTTTTAGTAAAACATCTCATGTGTGTGTCATTTTTACTTTAACATTAAATAAAAAGTTATTTATGTCATTTCCCAACCAAAGTAGCTCCTTGGGGTCCCCAAGTTGACCCATGGCTTGTCTTGGTCGGCCATGACACATAAAATAACGGTATGACATGTGTCAAGCTCATCTCATATTATTAAAACATAATTTTTACCTTAAACTACACTAATTACCTCTAATCGTGATTAAAAAATTAATAAGTTACTATTCACCAACAAAATTATTTTAATCTCATTGAACCACATTTTACTTCTTAATGACAACCATGTATGTCGGAGTTTTGAAATTCAAAACACAGAAGTGGTAAAATTTCATTTAAACGAAAAATCAGTTGTTATAAGTACCACTTAGTGGTTTCACTATTCATCAAAAATTGAAGTTTTTCAGAAAAATACCAAAAATTCACCCTAATATATATTTAATATTTCGAATTCAAAAATGAAGTCCATTTTACAAAATTCACAACCTATAAGTTGCATTAATTAATTTAATAATTAATTCCCGCTGTCAGAATAAATAGCTTGTTTTTATGAAACAATAAGTATCAAAATATTGACACCAGTTTAAGTCCGATTTAAAAGTGAAATTAATTCCAATGACCACTATTGGATTTAATGGTAAAAATATTTTCTAATTTCACTTTAAAACCAATTCAAATGATAATCTAATAATATAAATAAATTTTATTAAAAAGAGGTTTTGAATTAAAATACAACATTTTACACTATTTATTAAAAAAATTAACTTTATCGGAAAGATACCAAAAATTTACACAAAGTAAATTTTGATGTCCCGATTCTAAATAATAGTTATATATGGTCCATTAGAATTTAAAATATTGATCAAAACTATATTTAATGACAGTTCACTGTCAAAAGGTGATAAGTGAACCCTTAGTGAAAATTAGGGTATAAATGCCTAAAATTGAATTCTTTCCATATTTTAAGCCTTTATCTTTGATTGGATAAATTTAAAAACATTTAAAAACATATATAATCATATTTTATTTATTTCTATCCATTCCTGCCAGTACAACGGCTACGTGTTAACTAACATTTAGAATCATATTATTTTATTACTAGTGTGCAACGTAAGTTTTCAAAGAAACTCAACGTTGCGTATCGAGTACGCTTTCGAATGTAGAAACCCCATTTAATTAAAATTAATATTTAATTTTTAAATATTAATAAATATGAAAATACTTTATTCTTTATTTACCTGGGATGTTACAGTGTGTCTCACCTCCAAATAACAGACCCTATTATTTTACGAATTTCGGCCATTGGTGTAATAAAATATTGTTTTCCAATACACTTTGGAAGAACCATGGGAAGAAACCATGAGTTGGTTTCTGGTTTTGATTAGTTTAATTGTTGGTGTCCCACAACTGTATAATAAAGAATTCCCTCTATTTTCTTATATAATCTAACCCATGACCCCCCTTCTTATTCACACAATGTCTTTGGAGTTCATCCAACCACGAACTATATCACTCTAAAATCCACCAATGTTGTCTAATCTCCCACAAAGCCTCTCTCATGACTCTCCCAATCCATTTGGATCACACTTCCAAGTAAGGGACTTCTTCCTTCCACATTTTGTCCAATTTTCTCAAAGATGTTATGCCCTTTTTATTTCAGTTACAAATATTGGGGTATGATTTTGAACCTCCACGATACTGCACAATTTATGGTTTGATGATGGGAGACCCTTTATCTCTCCTTAATGCCTCTCATGTACACCCGTTACCATGCCTAAATTCCATGAGTGATTTCTCTCTCATCTTTTACATCCAAGTAATTCTCTTGTATTAGGCATTTAAATTCCATTACATTTTTGGGGTGTGTACCTATATGAAACCCTTACTATCCATTTAATGTAAATATAATGAGACACCAATTTCTCTCTCATAAAACATCTTCATGAATCCATTTGTAACACCATTATGCTGCCGAAATTGCACCACATTTTTCAAAGCAAATATCATTGTTTAGTGAATACCATACTCAAATATCTATCAAGGGTATTCACCTTTATGCATATATATATGTTGAGTTTTATTTTCATGTATTTATTCCACATTGCATAATCATGGAATAACATGTGATGTTGATTGTTTCCATGTTATATGATCCATGTGGCACAGTTATGTAGGAAATGAAATGATTAATAATGGTTCGTCATGATAGTTCTCCAAATAATTTGGTATATTTTAGTATCGTGAAACCTCATCTTCAATGGGAGTTGAATCATGCTAATTGAAGTAAAATGAGGGTTTAATTGTGCTTTATGTGCTATGAGTATTTACTCCTTCTCTATGTTCAATGAGCCTTCGATCATTCTAATTTTATATTAAGGGTTGTTTCCAAATTTCCATGTTATGATTAGAATGCTTTGCCATGACTTTATGTTAATGTTTTTATTGTGCTCCATTGATATGCCTATTGTTTAACATGTATTGTATTCCTCATGTTATTCCACGTTTATTCCATTACGTGGATTTATAGCTCAACTGTTTCTTATTGATGTCCTTAAGGTATCCCATTCAATGCTAAGTATGTGGGAATGCAGTGGTCACATAAAATATTTTTCAATAAAGATGTTTTATTTCATGTTTTATTTTGTTATGTAATGGTCATAAGCCCCAATGTCACTAGACCTCTCGATCTTCTATTTTTTATCAAGTGATGTTTATATTATAAATCATGTTTAAGTGTGTAATAAAGAGTAGGGTTTTTCATATATAATATCATATAATATCTAATTATAACATTTCAAAATCATTTCATTAATAAATCTTTATAAAAGTAATAATTTTTAGGGATAAATGTGTTATATTTTATGGATGTTTTTATTTTTAGGTTTCAATACTGGCTATTTTTCATTGTTAAATCATAATAATAATTATTATCAAGATAAAATTATAATATTTATTTATTATATTTCTTTTCCTAATGATATTAAAATTGTGTAAATAAAAATTGAATCAGATTACTTTATATAGGTGGTTATCCACATATACAAAAATGTGACATTATAATTTCTTAATTAGTGGAATCATAATATGGTAACTGAAATATTATTTTTACATAATTATAATTATATATTAAATATCATATATGTTAATTAATTTCTGATTTATAAACATTAACGTAAAGCGGTGATGAAAAAATAATTGCACTTCTACATGGAGACAGTTAGTAGTACGTATGCATGAGTAATAATTTCTCTTTAGGAATGTTGAAAATGTTTTGAAAAAATGGGTTTACAATAATCATTATAATATATAATAATATTTAATATAATTTATTATTTATCTTTGGATGTGTAGAACATATATAATGAAAACTGTAGTCAACAAAATTAAAGAGTCGGTAAATAATTCTTACCTCTTATTTCGTATACCAAAATTGTATACCCTCTTAGAGAAATAATGAATGGTATTTTAAGAAGAAAAAAATATATTAAATTATATCTTTGTAATTTCATTATATAATTGTATATGGTATTGTAAATATTGGATGCTCAATGCGGTGTAAACAAGAGAGATGATGCGTATCCTTTTATAGGTGGTTGTGGGGCTCACAATGATGTTTTTTAAAAATTAGAATATTAATAAATAATTTTTACTAAAATGTGTTCAATAAATAATTAAATAATTATCATTTTTTTATAAGGGTGTAGATAAATTCATAACATAAAATTATGATTGAAAAAATTATCCTTATGAAGTAGTTTTATCCTAGGATGAATATGTTTACCATTTTTCTTTTTAACAAATTTGTAATTTTTACTATTCATTATAATATATTTATGATCAAATAGTTACATATTTTTATTTATTATTATTAAAAATATATAATACATTTTACATGATTATATTTTTTTAAATGGATAAAAATCTTTTTAGAATTAACCTGCAAATTGAGATGGAAAACAGTTTTTTGAAAAATGTTTTTTTAGTATAAAAGAATATTTCTACCAAGATAATTCTTATTATTGATCCAAAATTAATAAAATTTATTATTATCAAAATAAATAAAATCATTATAATTTTAATCCAATTAAAATAAAATTTGGGCTTTCAAAATACTAGAAAATCGAATACATTTTTCAATAAAAATTTGTTATTTTCACTATTAACTAAAGATATCAATTGTTTCATACAATTCCGATATATTCACCAAAATATAACATTTATATTATAATTTATAAAATTATATTATTATTTTAAATGTACATTTATAAATGTGTCACAAATTCATTATAATATCCACGCAGAAAATACATTAAAATCATTTTTAATAAAACATATTTATTAAAGATGAATTTTTTTTAAATTGTGTAATTATTTATTATGATTTAATAAATAAATATTAATTTTAACATTTATATATATATATATATCATAATATTTTAATCATATTTATACCCTCTAATCCAATAGCTAAGTGACAACTTCCACATTTTAAAGTAATATTTTAATTGCATATCATTGTTTTTTAATACTTGTTGTTTCATGTATAAAAAGATATAAAAGATATTAAATTATTTGAAAGATAAATGTGTTATAAAATATCTTGGGTGATACATAATAATCCCCATATAGTAATTTAACCCCCAAAATTCTATCAATATAATGTTAATAACCAAGGAATCTTTTTTCTCCTCACTTCCTCAAGATATGACGTAGCAACCTCAAATTTAGTGTTCCAAAAAATAAATTTGACTTAGAAAGTCATATTATTCCCCATGAATTAATATATATAAAATTAAATTATCATTCTTTGGTCCTAAAAGGAACACTTTTGGATATATTCAACACTAAGAGTGGTGTAATTGTTTTTAATCCTTTTATCCTTTTATAATTTTTATCCCTTTTACCTATTAGAACTATTAGGATATCGATTCTCCTATTAACAATTTATTCTCAAATGATTTTATATGAAACTTGGTAAATAAGGGAAAATATATTTTTCAAAAATTAACTACTCAATATGATAAGCTAGAAATTATTTATTTAGAAACAATCTTTTTTCACAACCACTTCAAAAGTCCACTTAAATATGTTTCCAGAAAGAAATGAAGAATCATTCACTTGTGTTCTATTATGGATAAACTATAGTGTAGGTTTTTTCTACCCAAGATGGTTCTTTACACTACCTATGATTATTGTATTCACCTATTGATCTTCATTTCAATACCAATAAATTCTTTAACCAAGTGAGACTTAAGTTGGATTTCATTGTGAAACATTGTCATTTGACTTTCTTCCTCCTTTTTACATATAAATCTACATGAAAAATATATTATTAGTTTTATTAATAGAAAATAGATTTATTCTATTTGTTAAAACTTTTACATAAGTCACAATATTTTCAATATTCCATTGATTGATAATCTCTAAATTCATTATTGACCTAATTGATAATTAGCATATATCAATTCCCTCACTAAATCATATCAACTTAATTTTCATTAAAGAAAAAAATACTAAACATTCCGCGATTATTTATATTATTAATCACAATACTATTTTGTAGTTATTTAAAAATAAATTATTAGTTCATTATCATAACATTTACTTATTTATTCTCGAGGATATGAATTTACCTATAAACTGAAATTTCAATATTTATAAATACAAAATCATAGTATTGAATGTATTATAGGTTAAACATTATTCATCATGGTGTAGAAAAAATTTATGCAACAAAATTGAAAAAAAACATTAAATATTAATTCATCCATGAATGATCATTAAAGAATACACAGTATTATCTTCTTAAATTATTAATTAATTATATAATATATTCAAAAATCATTCAATGCATGGTTCATAACAAGTGAAATCAATGAAAATTAATTTATTTGTGTTGTTATTTTATGTGATATCATCATGTTTGTTTTTTGTTTATCAAATTCAAAACCACTCACGCGTACCTGTATATTTACATATCCCTGAAAGAATGCATGCACTGATCACTATCTCTATTTTTTTGTCTTGAAAACATGTATATGCACATATTGTCACTTTTATTAAATTATTCTAACATTAAAATCATTATATCTTTATATAAGGATACAACCACATTGTATAGTACATTCTTACTCAGATAATATGAATTCATAGGTTTTTTTTTGGGTTTTTTCTTTACGAAAGGCCATCATGAAATCCTACATATGTTATACAGCTACCTCATCCTTCACATAACTCACTAGTGAGTAGTTATTCTTACTAGAAATCATGTATCAATATGGAACATGAACAATTTTTCCTTCACATAACATTTTTGAAGTAAAATACCTTATAACTAATTCACAGAATAATTATTCATAGAGCATGGAAGGAGTGTGTTAGCACAATACATGTGTTTGTGGATCATCTTATCCTTGAAACATAGTGTTTGATTTTTCTTCAGACTAATGATATATGTGGAAATCCCAACATCACATTTCCTATGAGGATCTTTAATGACATTTTATAATCAGTTATGTGAAAATAAAATAATCCATGTTTTATTGAAAATAAGATCACTCGGGGAAATCATAAATATTAGAAAAGATTTCTTAGAATGGTGTATGGTTATTTTTAGGTGAGTTTTCACCACCTTTTCACAACCTAAAATAATTGATTTTATTGTTTGTAGAATTAGTAGTTCTTAATCCCAAAAGATCTCAACGTCTATATTCATATAATAAATGATACATAAATATGAAATTGATTATGCCAATTCTTATTTAAGAATATTCTTCTTATAGTGACTATATAATGTTCACATGATTAAGATCACATTATGCATCAATTATTATATACTCTGACTCATCCATTGGCCTAGACACCATACTATTACTATTTTTCTAATTCATTTGATGATTCACATATGAGATATGTCATCTCTGAACAATGATTTTTTTGAGCATTTAATTCTATGTTTTTTTAAAAAAATTAATAAAATTTCATGGGATATTATTAATGGTATGTGTCTCATTTTAGGAACATGGATGGGGACCAGAAATCAAATTTTGTAGTCGATCCACCTATCATTTGGACAGAAATATGATGAGAGCACAGAGGCATTAAGAGCATTGGTCTCAATTCATCAAATGGAATAATTATGTATATTTAATTTTAATACTTGCAATCTCATCACTAAATTCCTAGGTCCCATATTAAATGTTTGAAAATATTTTATCTTCATCATTAATAAACCCACGTCCACGTCATTTTATAGATTCCATGGGGGTCAGTACCCAGATACTCCTTTTCACCCATATATGGGGTGTGACTATAAGGAACTCCACCGTTGTCTACACACTGCACATGTTATGCATCCACCAATGCACAATCATACCTATATTCATGATGCCTATATCCCAACCTTCTTTCATTTATTCCCTCCAATGGGTTGTCTCCATTTTTGTAATATAAGGTCCTGGACATAAGCATTACATAATCTAGTGTTCTCAATAATTGGTTCATTACATTAAATTTTAGGATTATTTTAAATTTAGTGTTTTAGAAAATTAAATCATAAAATATTCATTTAAAAACCATGGATTTACATGTGTAAAATTATGATTTGTACACATTTATTCCATAATATAAAACATTTAAAATAAATCATTATTAATTTTTGTCTAAATCATCATGACATTAAACATGACTTCTCTCTTTCTGTTAACCATAGTTAAACCATGTGAAAAACATATTGAATACACGAAATGAGTCAGAAAATATTTTTCAGGGATATAAAATATAAACTTCATTCAGCCTTGTTGAAAAGGTGAAGACAAAATAAAAATGTTTTCAAAAAAACATTACATTGTTCCATTAATGGTAACAAATTACATTAAAAAATATATATATTTCCTTTTAAAATAAAATGATTTATTTTAAAACTCATTAGAAGACACTGAAAATTAATCTAGGTTCCTTGGGGAATAATTTTCTTGAAGACTTATAGAACAATAAAAAAATTTAATGACCATATTGTAATGAACTGAAATGTATATTAAATGTTATTTTAATAAATGGTAATTTTATGAGTCCATGAAATCTTACGTTGCATGATTCCATGCCCTGGAGTGCCTGGAATGATCCTTAGATGTTTTTTAAAGATTTTGTTAATTTGTGTAAGAAGTTTTCCTGATATAGTGAAATAACTCTTAACTGGATACTCAGATCCGAAATCTGAGGGAACCATTACGCTCAGGATGGTGGGTTTACCCTAGGCAGTACTTAAGATTAGTCAGCGCACACATCCTATGAGAAATCCCAAAAATGGCATAATCGTAAATAAAATAATTAGATAAATTATTTTATTTTTCATATGCTTATAATTCATAAACGGTGACTCTTAGTAAAAATCTGAGCCACTGTAGACCCATGCCACTTGGCTCTCGGCCACTGCCAGCCTCTTGTGCACCCCATCTGACCCACGCTGACCCATGCCACTTAGCTCCCGGCAGCCGCCGACCTCTCTTGCACCTCAACAAAACGGCAACGGCCCGACCTCCCGGCTCCCGGTAGCCCATTGTCCACCTAGCCTCCCTTGCCAACCCACCCAAACCACACCCTCACGGCTCTCCAAAACGAACAGGCTCCACGCCTCCGAGCTGAGCCACCCTAATGTCGACTTGTGGCCAGTCCACGCCCTCGTGACCGGTCTGCACTCCCGCGACCTACTATGCTGGGCCCAGCAGGCCGAGCCAAATCATATAGGCTAACCCAAATAACACACCGGGCCAGACACAACACGTCAGGTTAGGTCCACCCAGATGGGGTCGGCCCATACTAGGTCGGGCCTAGTCGGTCAGACTGGGTCAGACCGGACCTGGGCCCACTTCGACCCATTTATGCTCCTTTAGCCATATCTTTGGCACCAGATGTCTGTTTGAGGAACTGTCAGCGACATTAGATATCATGAAGCCTAAAGGTCCATTAGAGTATACCCCACTTGGGTTTGAGGTAATGTTGAGATACAATCAGTTTGGGTCGTGTAAAAATCCAACCGGGCCCCTGGGACTAAAAGGCTAAAAACTCTCAGACCGACATCCGATTGATGCACCATCTATTGTGTTGAGACCCCTATAATGAAGAGGACCTTCAGGATATTTTTTCGTTGGACTTCATGGAAGTTGATGTTTAAACACCTAGATTGATGAGTGGACCCTTCCTGAATCAAGCGTTCTTGTGCAGAACCCCTATGGCTGGTTGTGCTCAGACTACTATTCCTAGATCCTATGCAGGTTTGACATCTCTAAATATTGTTCCTGGATCCTATGTGGGTTTAACAGTTCTGACTTCTAATCTTGGATCCTATGTGGGTTTAACATCTCTGACTACTTTTCCTGGATCCTTTGTGGGGTCGACCGTTTTGACTACTATTCCTGGATCCTGTGTGTGTTCGACACCTCTAACAAATGTTCATGGATCACGTGTGGGTTCAACAACTCTGATTTCAGTAACGGGATCCTACACGTGTTCCACATAATAGATGATTTAGTGGCTACATCTAATAATCTCTAACTCTCTACAAAATTTGTATACCTGTGTGAGCTGAGTCAGTAAATTTTGTGTTTTTCTCATGATTGAGATGGATTACCTGATAACTTTGGTGTATTTATGGGCATATACATAAGTGGAGATAATTGTTGATTTCAAACCCTGTGGTTTATCCTTGTTGGATTTTGTGAGACCTTGAGGTTCTCAGGGTCCCTATTGAGTGTCGTTATACTCACCCTTGCACGGTTTATGCCCACACCTCATTGTATTGGATGCTAATGACATACATTGTTGACTAAGGCTGGGTGTACCAAGACTCGATGGTACCTGAAGGTGGACCACATGGTGTGATGGTACACGGAGGAGACAGACGGACGTGGATTGATGTGGATGATATATGTACTTAACATTCAGGTGGGATATGTGGTGGATGATCCATGAGCTTCTTTTAACCTTTCAGCTGTTTTTCCCTTTTCAGTTGTACTTATACTTTACAATTGGGCTTGTATTTCTAGCCCCTTTACTTTATAGCACCCTCTTGTCGTATAGTTTTACATAGTTTTTTGTATCCATTTTTGTGCTATGTTGTTGGTGTTTATAGTTATAAAGGAAATTCATTCCCTTATTTAGGTAATTACACATTTGTTTCTAGTCGCATGACCCTGGCCTACGGAAGGCGGGCTCGGGGTAGTCATGGCACAGGCCCCGTGGAATGGGTCGTGGAAAATTAGTATCAGAGGACTCAGTTCTACTGCATAACACAAGAATCTGATCATTTCTGTGAAGCAATAGGGTTATGTGTACAATGTGTATTTTTCAGTTCAATGTGTCTAGTGTTGGTGTTGTGGCTGACGTATCCATAGACAAGGACCCTGACTTCTGATTTCTGACTTAGTGTATGAAATCACTGATTGTGTGTGTGTTTTCATTGTGATTTCCTAAGTCAACTCACCAGGTCTGATCACAAGGTATAAAATTTTAACTCTATCTCACCTGTTTCTTTTTGGAATTCCTCCCCGCAGATAGTCAGTTAGAGTTCTGAGAGTTTTACGCATTGACAGCCCACCGATTGATGAGGCTCTAGTGTAGGGCCCTCTTACTATGTTGGTACCTTCATGTGGTGTACCAGCACCACCACCACCCAATGGGATGGTGATGACACAAAACACATTTTTGGATGGTGAACGCCTACTGAGCACGTTGCATGAGATCCAGTAGTACTGTCCTATGTGGTTTCGAGGTGAGACAGATTCCCACATAGTGGAGGGCTGGATGGAGGCGATTACTTGAGTTTCCTGTCTAGTTGAGACAGCAGTAGAGAATATGGTGATCATAGATACTAGTCATATTCAGTGACTGACAACAAGGATGTCCCACATAGTGATAATCCTTTGGTACATGGACCATTTTGCGAGATAGTACCTTCGGGTAGTGTGCCAGCTATATCACTACTAGTTGGTCAGAAGTTACAACCAACGGTACCGGTATACCACACATGTAGGCTTAGTTCCTTACACATGTTTTAGCATCAGCTAACCATAAGGTTCTGAGGTGAGCCCAAATTACAGGCGGCTGAGGAATAGCTCAAGGAGGTGGTTGGGAGTTCTCTAGAACGTCTATAGCTTTTGTAGGATGACATGTCGGTAGCTGAGTATTCATCAAGGCATACCAATTATTCCTGGTGCTCGATGAATACTGTACGATCAGTGCTTCAGGTCTCGAACAAATGAGTGAGTTTTGTTTAATGGACATCCAAGAGAGCACAATTCCTCTATGAATTCCAACATATGTTAGGGTTTTAGAGAGAAAAATTGTGGTTGAATGTTCTTTGGAGGATAAAATATAGCTTGTGAATGTTAGCAGTGGGAAAACACGAAACTGGCTCCAGTCTTAGAGACTTGGGCATGTAAAATGTTTCCGGAAGAAGAAGTGTTAGGGGAAGATGAGTCTGCATGGCATCATACGTGGAAATAGAGTTTAGAGAGCATCATGAGTAGGTGTACATTTCTACATGTTATAACCACCCGCACTTTTTTTGTGGACCCCGCCAAGCTTAGGGAGCTAGTGGACAAGGGAAGAGAGTAGTTGTAGGCGGTCAAGGAATAAAACCCAAGGGCTTTAGGAATGATTTGATGCATGTTATGTGTCTACTACTAGCTTTTGTATCAATAGACATAAGAACCAATCATTCATTCCTTCCATGAATCTTGTCTATGACTAAGAGATTTTGGTTAAACCATTGACTTAACCCTCATGTCTGGAGATACCTTTGGGAGGAGGCTCGAAAATCACACTTACACTGACAATGTGATCTGACCCTTGAGGCAAGAGTTTCAGTTGGAACCTCTTGGTGGCAGTGTCAATTCATTATGACGTTAGTTTGGGTTTGGACTAGACATCCATAGTTTACACATAGAATGACTATATTAGGCAAAGAGGTTGTGGATTATCTACAACTTTGGGATGGATTTTTTCATGGTTGTCGAAAAAGGAATCATAGGATGCACTTGATAAACTCATGCATGTGAGGGTTCATCAAAACACATGTGATTCGGAAAACCTCACCCTCATGGTAGTAGAAGTAGACAAAAAGATAGTCAATACTTCTGGGAAGGGGAACATGGTAGTAGACGCACTTAGCAAGAGGTCTGTCCTACATCTGCTGAGTGAGGCGACAGAGCAGCTAGCCCCTTTGTAGATATCCTTTGTAGATCGAGAAGGAAAAAATTTTCTTCAGTCTCTTACAGTCACTCCCCCACCCCTTCAGTGATTCATGGAGGTGCAACATTGAGACGCTGACTGCGAGACACGACATCCTTAGATATCCACATGACAGGCACCTGATGGATTTTATGAAGGTGAGGAGAACATCATCATTATCAAAGGATATAACATGGTACCAGTGTCACTTCAAGATGAATTGTTGAGGGAGTTCCACAAATCCCCAACAGTGGTACATCCAGGAGTGGAAAAGATGAACCAGGACCTCTGATGACATCCCTCGTGACTGAGAATAAAGAAAGTAGTAGTAGAGTTTGTCTCTCGATGCCTCTCATGTTAATAAGTGAAGTTGGAGCATCATGTTCTAGAAGTCTTTTTTCATCCATTAAAGGTCCTAGAATAAAAGGGGGTGGGATTTCCATGTACTTTGTGATAGGACATACACGTACATCTAGACGACATGACTCATTTTGGGTGATTGTCGACTGACTCACCATGTCATCCCACCTCCTACTGATCAGAGAGCAGGGTTCATTAGAGAGATTGGGACACCTCTATATTCTTTAGATTGTGTGTCTACATGGAGTACATTCAATGGTTTTCTCCAATCATGAAGCACGTTTTACTTCTCAGATAAGGAAGAGGTTTCATGAGGCTTTTGAGATGTAGCTTCGTTTGAGCACCGCCAACCATTCTCAGATGGACGGTCAGACTAAGTGGACCATTCAGGCCCTTGAGGAAATGTCACATGCTTGTGTCTTCGACATCAGTAGTAGTTGGGAGGATAACATACCTTTGTTGGATTTTTCATAGAACAACAGCTATCACCCACCCATTGGTATGACACCTTTTGAGGCGTTACACGAGTGAAATTGTAGATCACCTTTGTGCAGGACTGACCCTGGGGAGTCAGCACTAGTGGAATCCAAGATGGTGTGGATTACCACAGAGAAGCATAGATCATCCAGGAGTGGATAAAGGCTGCAGAGAGTAGGTAGAATTCATATTTCGAATGGAGACGGAGACCAATGGAGTTAGAGGATGGTGACCACGTCTTCCTACGGGTCTCACCCCGAAGAGGACTAAGGATATTTGGCCGAGGCGGCATGTTATCTCTGAGATTTATTGATCCTTTTCAGGTCCTTATCAGAGTTTTCAATGATATTTAACACTTAGATCTTCCACCTTAGTTGAACTGGGTTCACGAATTCTTCAATGTATCCCAGCTGAGGGGATATGTGCATGACCCATCTCACATCATTGACCACATAGAGTTGGACGTCAACAATGGGGTGACTTTTATGGAGGATCCAGTAGAGATTGAGGATCAACATAACTGGGTCCTTCGTGGATGGTTAATACCTCTGGTGTGCATTCGTTTTCCATTAGGGAACCTCCAGAAGATCACATCGGATCATGAGGCTTAGATGCGTGCTCAGTACCCCCACATGTTTACCTAGATGAGTTGTGGATTATAGGGATGTAGATCCCTGAGGTGGGGAGAATGTAATGCCCCAGAATTTTCACGATTTTTTTCAAAGAAATTTTAATTTTACGAGTCTGCAAAATCTGACGGCGCAGGATTCTGAGGCTTGGAGTACCCGTAATGATCCGTCAAAATTTTGTTAAGATTATGTTAACACGCATAAATAGTTTTCCAGAAAAACTAGAATAACTCTTAAATAGTTACACATATCAGAAATCCAAGGGCACTTTTCCACTCAGGATGGCAGGTTTACCCTAGGGGTGACTTAAGATTAGAAGGTGTGGGCCTCCTATGAGAAAGACAAGAAATGGAATAATATTAAATAAAACAATTAAATAAATTATTTTTTTTTTTTCAAATTATTATTGCTCACAAACAATAAATCAGATTATAAATAAAGGCCACCAATGAACTAGTGATGGGATGATTTATTGAAGTAGAAACTAACTTTGGCCAGCGAGGGACTCTAGGGAAATGTTGATTTTGGCCGTAAATAAAATAATTAACTGACAACTATTTTATTGTAATATTAATAACTTCTAAATGGTAACTTAGATGGAAAATCTGACAGTATATTTGGTTTCGTTGGGGCGTGTTTCATCTAGGAATATCCTATCATTGACAAGCACAGGTCGTGGGTGACTGATAATAATTTTCCAAACATTTTTTGGGTTAGTTCAGTAAATGCGCGAGCGGCGTTTTGTAACATTTGAACCAGTGATTGGAATTGAAATCTGAGGGCACCGTTGAACTCACAATGCCAGTATTTTTTAGGAGACATTCACCTCGATGGAAGTTGGTCGAGGGTGAATATTAGTTTTTGGGTTTTTTGTGGAATTAATAAAAGAAAATAAACTTCATTTTATTTTATTTTGAGCTTCCATGTGGATATTTCAGATGGGGTACATCTGAGCTAAACCTCCACTTGGAAGTTTTGAAGAAGGGACCACTAAAAATTAACCTCCCATGAGAAGTTATGGTGGTGGGGACCACCCACACCTTAACCTCCCTTGAGTTATGGTGGTAGGGACCACCTGAGGTTTATTCCTCATAATATGGGGGGAGGAAACCTCTCAAATCACTCAATTAATTTAATGTGTCAATATTAAATTAAATTATATCAATTAATTTTATGTGGCAACATAAAAATAAATCCTATAAACTATCTTAATGAATGATATGTGGGAAAAAGCCTCTTGGAATCCTCTCAATTATTAATCCAACACAAATCTTAAATTGCACCAACGCTATTTCATTGGCTTGACCCCCTTTTTAAATTTAAGTAACTACATCATTAGAATTTAGAAAGGTTCCTAATAAATGAACCTTTATAAATACCACGATCATTACATACCTTCCCCCCTCTCATATATATACGTATCTTGGGAGGAGGATTTGGGATAGCTTCCCCAAGTGACGAAGCACTGGTAAAGTGACCTGATATCCAACCCATGGAGGATTACTCTCTCTAGCGTATAACACTCCAACGATGAAGAAAGCCGATGAGGAATGCCTTAGACTATGTAGAAAGACATCCTTTGACCTTCATCCACAGACTCTGACCGATGTGGGATGCCTTCGACTGACCTTCCTTCCTCATCGTCCTCAACGAACCGACCCATGAGCTCGGGATTAGAAGAGTGTGGCGGACGCAATGAATGATGAAAAATCTTTTTTCTTCCCCGTGACTTTGTCGATGAACAACGATCATGGGAGTGGTTTAATTTCATTTAATTTCCATGTTCTTACTTTCTTTAAAAAAAATGAGGATGTTTTCCTTTTTCGGTGGATTGTTGTTCTCGTTCTTATGAACCGATGGCTATCACACAAAATGCGGAAGGTGTTGGCCAAAATAACATTGTTCGCCTCCCTCTGTTGATGGTCTTTTGTGATATTATTCGGTAGGCCGATGAAACAAAGATGCGATTTAGTCGACATGAATCGACTATGCTACACGTGGTCTCCACAACTAGTGCCGCCCTCACGTCGCTTCGGCCGAATCGGCTCCGCCGCCCCGGCCGAACAGCGTCGTCCGATGGCCTGAGCTGCCGGCCTCCAGCCACCCAGCCGCCCGCAGGACTCTCTACTACCCAGCCGCCCCTCCGGCCCCCCATACCCGACCACCCGCTAGCCTCCCGACTAACTACCCACCCATCGGCCTCCTGGCCGCCACTGGCCTCCCATGCACCTCGGCAGAACCGCGCCAGCCCGTGCCACCCAGCTCCTTGATGCCACTGGCCTCCCACGTGCCTCGTTCGACCTAGGCCAGCCCGCGACACACGGCTCCCAGCCGCCACTGGCCTGGCCTCCCGGCTCCTTGTCGCCCTCTGGCCACCCATCCTCTTTGGATGGCTGCCCGAACAGCACCTCATGCGGCTCTATGAACCGAACTAGCATTGCGCCTCTCGGCCGAACCGCCCTCGGGCCGACCTGCGGCCGGTCCATGCCCTCACGACCGGTCCAAACACCCCACGCCCTACTGTGTAGGGCCCAGTGGGAAGAGCCAAATCTAACTGGCTGACATACCTAACAGACCGGGCTAGACAAAATGGGTCATATTAGGTTGACCCATATGGGTCGGGCCGGGATGGTCTTACTGGACCCAGTCCCACTTCGACCCATTTATGCTCTTTCGGCCATATCGTTGGCACAAGATGTTCGTTTGACAAACCGTCAGTGGCTTTGGAAATCATAGAGCATGACGGTCCCTTAGAGTATACTCCACTGGATTTTGGGGTATAGTTGAGATAACGACAGATTGGATCATGTACAAATCCAACCGGGCCCGTGGGACTAATAGGATAACAACTCTAAGACCGAGCATCTGATTGACAAACCATATTTTTCGTTGAGAACCCAATATTGAGGTGGACCTTCAGGATATTTCTTCTTGGGACTTCATGGAAGTTGGTGTATCTACACTTGGCTTGAGGAGTGGACCCTCCCGGAATCAGGTGTGCTTTTTAGGAAACCCTATGGCTGGTTGAACTCTGACTACTGTTTCTAAATCATGTGTTGGTTTGACAGATCTTACTACTGTTCCTGGATCCTATGTTGGTTCGACAGTTCTGAATTCTCTTCCTGGATCCTATATGGGTACGACAGTTCTGAATACTATTCTTGGATCCTGTGTCGGATCGACAGCTCTGACTACTATTCATAGATCTTGTGTGGGTTCGACCAATCTGAATACTATTACCAGATCATGTGTGGGTTCAACAGCTCTAACGACTATTCCTGGATCATGTGTGGGATCGACATCATTGATTTTTGTACCAAGATCATACGTGGGCTTGACAGAATAGATGATTTAGTTGATATATCTAATCATCTATAAATCTCTACAAATGTTTTATACCTGTGTGAGATGAGTCAGTAACTTTTGTGTTTACCTCATTACTGGGATGAATTACTTGAAAACGTAGGTATATGTATGGGAATATACCTATGTGGGGTAAACTGATGATTTCATATGTCGTGGTTTATCCTAGTTTGATTTTATAAGACCTTGAGGGTCTTGGGGTCCCTACTGTGTATCGTTATACTCTCCCATGCATGGGCTATGCTCGCACCTCATTGGGTTGGATGCAGATGACAGACGACACTGACTAAGGCTGAGTGTACCAGGAATGGACGGTAACCGGAGGTGGACCAAACTGTGTGACGGTACACTGAGGAGACGGACGGGCGTGGAGTGCTGTGGAGGCTATCTATTCCAACCCTTCAGGTGGGATCCATGGTGGATGATCCAGGAGCTTCTTTTCACCATTTATCTGTTTTCCCTTTTCAGTTGTTCTTATAAATTACAGTTGGGCTTGTATTTCCAGCCCCTTTACTTTTCTACACTCTTTTGTTATACAGATTTACTTAGTGTTTTTTATCCAGCTGTGTTCTATGTTGTATGTGTTAACAGTTATAAAGGCAATGCCTTCCAAGATATATGGAATTACGCCTTTGGTGCTAGTTGCGAGCCCCTGGACTACTGATGGCGGGCTTGGGGTAGTCATGGCATGGGCCCCGGGGGACGGATCATGACACTTATGACCCAGTTGAAAAATAATTATTCAATGAACATAATCATTACCCAAAGGATTGGATCTCTATGTAGGGGCCCCCATTTTATAATAAATAAAAGGCCCACCCATGAACTATAATGGGGATAAAAACATCTTAAACTTTTAACATTGATTGTATCAAGAATAAATCATTTCATTATTTCAATTTTTCATCCTAAATTTAATTTATAACTATTTAAAAATCATATGAAAATAACATTCAGATAGTGAAATCTCCATTTATTTTGAAAATTAATATTCAATATAAAAATACACTATTCATCTAAAATAAAACATTCAATATCAAAATACCAATAAAATGGGATATAGTTATTTTCATTTAAGATTACATTAATTATTGTAAATTAATCTAACCATAAAATAATTGTTACTGTAGTGGTAAAAGTAATTAGCTCTCAATACATTAAAATATGACATGACATTTTTTGTTTGTAGATAGAGTCGAATTTTTTTAAAAATATTATTATTTTCAATGAATTTTAATGAAATAAAATGATTTCTTTTATAATAATATCATTTAACTAATTAAATATTTTTAAAAAAGTGTACACTGAAGAATAAGAATGTTTTAAGGGAAGCATTAAAAAAATTAAAACAAATGAGCCTTATCACCATGGAAATATTTGAATGATAAGGCCCATGAAATAATAACTATTAAAAACATTAAATAACATCATAATCGATTGATTAATTATATAACATGACAAAATGTATTTATACACACCTTGTAAAAGTATATATGTTCATAACATCAAAATATTCCTCAACAAAAAAAACTGAAATGAAATACATTTCCTTGAGATTGATTCGTCGCATTTGTTCCTTATCATCCTGAATAAAAAGCATATGATAATTATTTTTTATGAACCTTTTTCATGTTTTTTTAAATAATTTAACATATTATCATTTCAAAAAAATTACATGATCAATTAATTTTACATTATTTGTTTTCACAATATTTGACTTTTGTGTCAAAATCACTATTATATGGTAACTTTTTGTCGAAGAGGTCATTATTTAAATATATATAGAATTATAATTTTTCCATATTTATCATATTTATTCATGAATTACTCTTTTATAAAAATAATGAATAATTTTTATGAAATATTAACAATGTTTTGATCATGGAGATGGTAGGTCGTATTTATGCATGTGTAACATTTCAAATTTTTAATAATCAATATAAAATGGATGCAATTAATATTTTAAATTAAAATAATTATAATATAATATATTTCACATTATTTCATTAAATATAATTATATATATCATTCTTTTTATTTGGTGATGAAAAAAATGAATCACATCACTTCGTGGAGGTGGTAGTCCAAAAGTACAAGTACAATTCTATTATTTTTTATTGTAAGAAATAAAATGATATCATAATTTTTTATAATAAAATTTAATTCATTAATATCATATGTATGGAATTTTAATTTTATTTATTCAATAAATATTTATTTAATACATAGAATTTAATGTGTTAGTGAAACAATACTCACATTCTTTCACAGGGATGTACTCCATTATATATAGGAGCGATGTTATCATATCCCCCATAGAATGGAATGTAACAAGGTATAAATGGTATCATAACTCAAAAAATATTAATATTTTATAAATAAAATATATATATATATATAATTTAAATTTGTTATTACAAAAATCTATGAGAGGCGATGATGGAAGATAAAATCCACCGGTTCGTGAGGTCATAGTTCGTCAAACATGCAAAAAATGATTTTGGTTCACATTAAATTTATGCTGGAATGGATATAGGTTATTAAGTTAAAAATATTAAATATAATATAATATAATATTATACTTTTATGGTATAATCACAATTTAATAATATTTGGAGTAGTTGGATGAATAAATAAAATAATAACACTCGGTTAAGTATGATATCTCTACTTTGGGAAACATCATGATGTAAGATACAAAATCCTTCCGAATATCAATTTATGATTATAAAACAGTATCTAGGTAATGAGGTTGGATATTTTTTAAGAATATTAGTATTTATTTTGTGATCTAAATGTATTTAATGGTGTGAAGAGTAGAGCAGAGGGGGGATACTTTTATAAGTATGGTGAGTGGCTTACATATATCTTTTTAAAACAATTAGTTGTACCCATTTTTTTAAAAGAATAAAGCCTCTAAAAAGACCATTATAAATAAAAATACATGAATATATATATACATTGACATAAAATATGTTTTATATTCATTTAATGTAATATGAAGGATTATCTGTGAATTTTAACCCATGGTAATTTAGTTTTTACCTAAACCATGGTAATTAACTTTTACTACTTTTAGTATTCATATTGGTCGTTGATATAGTAGAAATTATTAAATAATATAAATTTATCTGATCATAGATATCGAATACATTTTACTATATTCAGTTCATATAATTGAATTTCATAAATTTAACATTATACTCGTAGATATGATGGAAAAACATATTTTTAGGACGCTTATTTTTTAAGCTAAATATGATTTTATATAAACTATTATATTAATAATAATAATTTAATTAATTTAATTAATATTACATTATATATAATAGTTAAAATTCATTCAATACATTCCTCATTATATATTATTTTAATTAATTATGATCGATAAACATTTTAAACATTAAAATAGTTTTATGAAAAATAGTATTTTTAACCCAAAAACAACCATATACTAAAATATAATATAATGTTGATAAAAAAGTATCATAGTGGTCCCAATATAAATAAAAAATAATCATCTTTCTCGAAATCATATTGAAAACATAACGGTAAATTTAAATTACAAAATTAATTGAAATAAATGCATTTTTTAATAAAACAATGTTAATTTTCACTTTTCACAAAAAATCAATAATTTCCATGAAGTCCTAAAATTTCATCCTAACAAAATTTTTATGTGATTATTTAGAAAATTATCTGAATATTTTCAAATTAAAATTCTAAAATTTATAAATTTAATGTTTCAAAAAAAAACTATTTACGAAATGTTTTAAATTACAATTTTTTTGATTTACAAATTTACATAAAAACATTAAAAGGAATATTTCTATATTAATAAACACAAGAGTTATTTATTCATTATTACATAGGTTTTGACATTCTTACCCCTATTATTAATTATTTACATGTTATTTTATTCAATTGTTAAACAAGTGGGGATATCATTCCCTTAGTGCATTTTTAGATTCCCACGAAGCCTCTTAAACCACATAAATTTTCCATAAAACTATAACCTAGTGATTCACAATATTTACTAACACAAACTTTCTATTTTTAATTATATGAAGAATATTATCACCATAATAATGCTTCTCTGCCAACCAAACTAATTTCGTGCTCAAAACATGCGATGAATCTGGCACATATTTTCTTAACACTGTGACATGAAAAGTATTGTGTTCCTAGGATAAAAATCGGTAAAAATTTGTAGGAAAATGACCTTAATTTCACTTTTATTTCATATGGTTCAATGAACCATGTAATTATATTCCCATTTTTTTCAAATATAAAACACTTACATTGAGATAATTTAAGAAAAACATGGTCACCTACATCAAAATAGAGAACTTTCCTCCCATTATCTGCATAACATTTCTGCCTAATTTGAACCATCCTCATATTTGTTGGACAATATACTCCATGTCATATATTTTCAATTCTAACTTCGGCCATTTCAACTTTCTTTCTCCAGCTTCATCACAATATTTGGTGTTTGAAATAGTAGTTCAAATAATACTTCAAATGGTTATATATTTATTCTGGAATAAAAACAATTGTTATACAAAAAATAAACAAAAGAAATATTTTGATAAAAAATTTCTCATTAATTAATTTAATTGGAATGTAAAATATAATCCACAGTTTGAATCATCTTCATAATATATCCACGGTTTTGAGGATTAATGAATGTTCAAAATTTTAATTCAATAGTTATGATTTTTTATGTACATCCAAAAATATATATTTGTACATGGGATCATAAACTAATACAATGGATAAAGATTTTTTGTGTGACAAGGCTATCACTTTTAGCTTCCTTTATAAAATAGCAGGTTGTATTTTTTAATCCCAATATAAAATCCATGGATATAAATTACCATTTCATCTCCATCACTAGAAAATGTTGAATCATTACCTTTGATAATTATTATTCTACTTAAACATATTGATAAGTCAAACACATCATGTAAAATTATGTTTTTTAATGAAGTATATTAATATTTGGAAATATATTTTGTTTTGTTTTTTCTATCAATCCACACTGAGATGATTATTTAGTTTGAATGAAAAGTTATCTTATGGTGAAGGAGGATTTAGTATTGAAAGTGGTGTTTTTGCCCAATGTTTTCCATGTTTTGTGGGCATAAAATAAGGAGTAAGGATAAAGAATAATTAAAACGTTTCTTCCAATATGTAATCTTCTAATATATGGTCATTTCATATATTTTTGATAGATTGGAGATTCATGGAGCTGTATATCCTTCAGAAAGAACCTGGTTTCATGATGTTTTGAAGGATCCTGAAAGATGATTTACAAAAATGGTTGGGTTATGATGGTATGAATTTAATATTAGGGAATATAAGAAGCTTTTTGAATAAGAGAATTTAACTAAACCATCACAAATAATGTATATGCATGTTAATACCAGAAGAGAATCTAGAAAAGGCCTCTAGGAGATTGGGATCATTGTGAAGGGATCCACATATAAATAAGCAGTCTCCTCTTATTTCATATAGACATAGAATTTTAGAAACTGGTGAACTGATATAAATTCATAAATATTGAGTTCTTTATGAATCATGACCACATCATGAGTATAATTATCATGAATATTCTAGTTAATACATAACATATGATTAGTATTTTTCAATAAAAGAAGTGATACCAAAATTGTGTTTTGAAAAGGCATATATTTTGTAATCATTGAGAGTTATATGATGGTAATGAGCTTTAAAAATGATGGATGATTTTAAAAATTATGTGGGTTTATGAATGATGATATTTATTTTAACCATAATATAGGACTTATAAAGGTTTAGAGCTTCACAAATAGTAGTATTAAACATCTATTTTTATGAATAGTGCTTCTGAGTGAATCCAATGTGGAATATGGAGCAAGAATAGCCTCATGATTATCATGGATAAAGACAAAAAATCTATTTCCGTTTAATCAACAATAATTTGAATACCTTGTTTAATATTTATCCAAAGATAGTGGTCAATGGGGATATTATAGAAGTTATTTGAGGGAGGAAGTGTGTTGTCCCTAAAAGCCTTATTTATAAAGTGTTCCTTGAGAAAAGTAACCATGTATGAAACATTTTGGTCTAAAATATATAGTGAATATTATCATATTTAGTTATTAATGATTATCTTTGTTTATATTATCTTTAAACTAGAACATCATTGTGAAACAAGTAAAACTATTGTGTTATGTTTCTACTCCAATATTTGGGTGTTGGATAACTGCATGATTCCATCAAATATGTTTGATAGGTTCCCATAGAAATACGGAAATTCTTAATCTCATTCAAAATAAAAATTTGACTCCCTGACCTACTAATCACCTCTCAGCATGATCTAGGATACCACAAGTTTTATCAGAGTTTAATTGTTATGGGTGATAAATCATTCCATTGTTGTTATAAAAAAATTTGTGAATATTATGTGAGTTCACTATTGGAGGGAAGAAAATTCTATATTTTAAATAATATAATGATATAAAATCTATTATACCATGGAATGTAAATTATTTTTTCCATGGTTTAAAAGATTTAGGGTACTGATGAAACACATTTCTTTATGACCGAAACATACAATAAAATTGTTGACACACATGATAAATCTCAAAATAATCATATTGCATCGAAATCTGATAAAATATTTTTTAATATTATGTGTTTTACTTCATCTAAGTCATTATGGGTGAAGAATTAAAATAAATAAGAAGATGATAAATAATTTAATGGGGCCAAACATCATGTTTTCACCATTGGATTGATGATCAGAAATTTTATATTGATCAAAATAAAGATAGTTTAATTAATCATAGTACTGATGTTATTGGAGTAATTCAGTTTATTGGTGATAATATCATGGAGATTAAAATTTTGAAAAATAATAAAAGGGATCCCACCTATTTTCAAAAACATACTATCCAATAAGGTTATATATATATCTAAACATTATTTTGATGATATTTTAATAATTATGATGGCTTAAGAAATGAGATTCAAACCATAATAGAATAAAATTAGAGTAATATAAGAAATGGGATGCAAATAACATAATAAAAATGAAATATACATGTTTTTTTTATTATGGAGATGAAATGAATTAAGAAGTTGATTCACATTTTTCCCAGAATTTCTAGATTAGAAAGGGAATATATGAAGGCAAGAATATATTTTCTTCATTTCAGTTTGGTAATTCAAGGTAAATTTATTCTCAATACCAGAAAATATTATATGAATTAAAATTCTATGTATTAATTATATATAATCCCTAAAAGTGGTTCCCTCAAAAGATATACTTCAAATCATGAATTAAATTATAGAAAAATAACTTATTTTCAAGGAAAAACTAGATAATAATGAATTTTTAGAGCATTTAGAACGAGAGTAAAAAACAGATATTGATGATTCAATTATGGAAATAATTGAAAATATAGAAACAGCAACATATGATGATAATTAGTTGAATGGTATTTCTAATATCATGGTGGATCATGATGATTATTTTGATGATCTTGACATTCAAATAGAGAAAAATTGAAAAATAGGTGCCTTATTGAATGAATTTATATGGTATGTTGATTGTATGTAATTAGTGCTATATTAACTCAATGGGGAGTAAGACATAAAATATAAAATTCATATTATCATAAATGTGGTTGTAGAGTTTGAAATCATAATTTAAGAGTAGTACAAATTTATCAATGACCTTGCATTGAGACTTGAATAAAATTCAATGATAGTTGGCGGCATTAATTGAGAAGTTCATACCCTTTAGAGTAAGCAATAAACTGAATCAAAATCTAGGGATATGAAGAAAAAAATAGAAAATAGGATTTTTATATTCATAAATATTAGAAGGATATCATAATGGTTTTGAAGTTGAGTAGAAAACGTTGAATAATCAATGAACTACACTTATGGGAAAATGTGAAATTAGTTGTCATATTGAAACATCAATGTATAGAAAACGGATAACCCAATGTAAAGGGAAGTAGAATGTTGGATATATCACAAAGGCCCATGTTCTCCTTACAATGAGAGATTTGATCCAAAAATAGAAGAGAGATATAAATAGCCCTTTTGTATGTAAAGAGGATGTATAATAAAATTTCATTTAAAAATAACGGTGTGTGTGAATGAATGAAAGTGAGAATATCTTTCCCCATATTAATTTCTAATTCTATATATTTCATGGCCATACCATGTCTAACTATGAAGGTGATTGAGCTTTCTGAATGGGGAAGCACCTGGATGTCAATAAAAGATTATGTGTTTATATAATTCATCGTATAGAGAAAATTATTTTTATGGATATTTTTTTACTGTTCTATTCAATTTCCATTCTGTTGGTCATGAAATAAAGTGGAAAGATGGGAACAATAACTACAAAACTCTATGACATGTCAAAAATGATCAACCAAGAAGGATTAACCTTGAAAATTTGTATTATACTATATAATAATAATATGAGTATGATGAATGCATTAATGTTTAATGTATATTAGATTGGATATCTTTTTCCTCAACCAAATCAGGTATCTCATGGATGGAAAATAAAAATATCAATAAATACAACACGACATAAATCACTCTTAATGATACAAAGAATAATATAACATGGAATACAGTATAGGATTATTATAATTCATGATAATAAAAATATATATGTTGAAAACTAATATTTAATGTGTTGATGGAATATTGAGACTCAGAAATGGTGGTTCCTTTAAGATCAAAGGTAGAGGTAAAACATAATTAACAAATAGTGAGCTAATGAGAATATAACATCTCTCTATGGACAACATACACAACAAATTCTATGTATTATTCAGCTCTATAAATCAAAATAGGTTGTAAAATTTATTCCTAAGGGGTTATATATCAATGTAAAGAAAAGTATTATTTCATGGATAGATGCAAGATAAATGAAAATTTATAAGGGAGACTATGAATAAAAAAATTGATTCCTAGCCATTGATGTGGAAAATAACTAGTGTAATCAGAGGTTTGGTCACATTAAAAATCGTAGCATTGATCACATATCCAAGATTGAGGTTTTTTATACATTCCCAATCTAAATTGGGATTAATAAGAAACATTTTATTCTTTCATATCAGGAAAGATGGTCCAGAGTTTATATCATCAAAAGAAAAAAGGGTATCAAATCTACATAATCTCATTCACATAGATGTTTTTGGTCCAATAAATGTGGATAAAAAATGTAGTGACAGCTACTTTAATATTTTTAATAATTATTATAGTAGAATTTCATGGGTGATTTTTATAAACAATAAAAAAAATTACATGGTAGCATAATGATATATCATCAATGAGTTGAGACTGAAAATAGATGAAAAATCAATATATCACAATCATACAATGGAATATAATACAAAACCCTTGAATATAAAAATGATCTTTAAAAACATGGGATTTATCATGTGATTTCATTAGTAAAAATGACGTAATAAAATGGGGTTGTTGAATGAAGAAATCATTAGGTGTATAATATGGCTATAAGCGTGCTGATTAATAGATGTGTTTCTCAACATTAATAATAATTGGTGGTTAATTTTTTACATATACATAAAATCCAACAAGCATATTTATTGTATAGGGAGGTACCCCATATAAGATATTTAACGAATGAAATCCCCCTAATGTATTTTCTAGTTTTTGGTTGTAAATGTGTTATCCCAAACTAATAAAAATTCAATGAAATTATTGTTATATTTTAGATGAATAATTATTCATTAGATACCCAACAATATAGATAACATAAAAAATATACAATAATATTTTTATAAATATATTTGAATTAAATATTGTCATGAATATTAAGGATAAAAATATGATGAATATGTGGATCCCATATGTCGATGTGACTGAAGATGAAGAATAAGTTATAAAATTGATATATACAAATATTGAAGTTTTTTATGGCTTGAAAAACATTTAGGGATCTCAAATAGGTGATCGGTCAAGAGTGGTATTAGAATAGAAAATCATACATAATGAAACTATATTGTTACATAACAATAGAAATACAAGATCAAAATTTGATCAATTTATCATCCAAAAGGATTGGACCACACAAAAATATGAAAGGATAATTAGTAAAGAATGTCATGTTGTTATCATATTAATTGTGAAACCAAACTCGATAAAGTAACGATGAAGGATGAATCATTGAATTAGTATATGAATTATGAAATTTATCATATTAATATGAATCAACATGAGATCTTGTTAAAATTCTAAAAAATCAGAATGTTAGTAGAACAATGAAGATATGAAAACAAAAATATATCATGATAATGGAATGTTGTTACAAAAACATTGCATTCAAGGTTTGAATATTAAATTCATATATAGAATGCATTGATGTGAAATAGACATTTTCTCTAATTTCTCGATTAGATTCAATGTGGCACTTCCATTCAATGGAAATTCAATTATGTTAAAAAATTTATATAATGGATTACAAAAAAATACATAAATGGTGTACTTGAAAAATATTTCTACATTAAAAACATTGTGTGATTTCAAATTAAAAATTCCGAGAATAAGGATTATATAAAAAAAATTATCTTTATGGTCTATTAAAGGGATCGTGATCATTGTACTATCGATTGGACACTTTTCTGAAAATGATACGATTTTAAAGAGTAGGTTCTGAACAAAATATCTATGTGAATAATTCTAAGGAATCCCAATTCCTATTACTTGAGATTGTGGATGGTATTATATTTACATAGAGTTGTTAGGGATAAATGGACGATTATTCCAATCACATGAAATCAAATTCTTAAATTTTATTGATTGCTGAACTCACATAATTTTTGGGACATTAGGTTTTCCATTTGAAGGCCTAATGTTTTATTTCTTAATAAAATAAATCTAGAGTGAATTTCATGTAACTAAAAATGCATCGCTCCGAACAAATTTCTAATCAATGTCCTTTAAGAAAAAACATGGAAATAATGAGGATGGGAAATCTATTGATTTTTCATTGTATTAGAAGATCATTGGAGGATTTTTATACCAGAATTAAATGACAAAAATATTATCCTCGAAACATATTTAGCATCTGAGTTCAATTTTATATGAAGGAAGAGAATATATCTACAGTTAAAATAATTATGAGATATATTAAAGGAACACTTTTTTTGTGTCTTGTAATTTTTTGATGGAAGGTATAATTAATTAACATCAATTTCAAATTATTATTGTGAAGGAGATGTTATAAAAATAAATTCCACATGTAGGGGTTTAATATTTATTGAGAAGAAACGTATGCACTGTTTGAGTAACTAATAAAAATTCACTTCACATAGTACTGTATAAGAAAATTATATATTGTTTGAAAAAAAAATTACTCATCTAATTTTAAAGAATCATAAACATTATAATATTTATGACAAAGAGAAACATCTAATAGAGAAACACTACGACAACAAGAGGACAATAAATCATATGAATAACAAGTCCAACAATATTTTACAAAACATTTTTATATTAGATATCTATTTCTTAAAAAAACATGAATATGTAATGATTAAAATGGATTGTTTTGGAACTAATTATCAATTGGGTAACATTTAAACATATCCATTGGTAGTAACAATATTCGATAAACATATGTCGAATCTCCGTGTTTAACCACCTCCCATTTAATGAGGTTGTTTTGGATGATCTTGTATCCCCATATTTATTAACGTTTATAATCTATTTGATGACTTGATTCATGTAAATGGGGGAGACATGATCCATGGAGAGTTTTTTAGCATTAATTTTACAAAGATATTTTCATTTATTTTTTTCTGAATGGGGTGATAACGGGGATTCAATGAATTTGGGGCTTGCAGGATTACTGATTATCCTATTGAGGCAACAAATTATATTTTTTCAATATTTTTTTCTAAAATCTTATTTTCTCACAAAACATAGTGTTATGTATTAGTTATTTCAAACATATAAAGAAATTACATGAGCTAGGTCCTTTATTTAATTTTTCTACAAATTGCCAACAAACTCAATGAGCGAGAATATGAAATCCAAGGATTTTCACTAATAAAAATGGTATCCATTTGGTATTATATAAATTTAAAATTGTATGATCAATAGGTTTTAAGGAATTTTTATAATATGGTGGTAAGGGATTTAGGGTTCAAAGTGGCATCAATTCCCAAATTTTCCAATGAAAATAATCTCAAAATTAGAGGGATGAATAATGATTAATAAAAGAGTTTTTGTAGCAATAAATATTCATATATTTGCTGAAGTATTGTTTTCCATCAATATTGGAGTTTCTTAAATATTGATATAATTTAATTAGAATATCATGTCACTATTTTTTGAATATTAAGAAAATATAATTCCAAAAAATTGTAGAGTCAAGAGGGGATGATGATAATCTATGTTACTATGAGATGATTTACAATTGGGAAAACATCACTCGAACACTATTAATAAATAAGATTCTTGAGAATGACTAAAGAGGTTTGAAAAAAGGATAATGGGAGATTGGGTTCTTTTCATAGGGGTAATTATATAAATAGGATGTTGCACCACATTTGAGGGAGAGAGAGAATTTAAAAAATGGTGAATTGATCTGAATTTGTGAAGGATCGGGTCATTGTAAAGCAGAAACTCTTCACGAGAAATAGCATCCTGAAATATTTGTTTAATACTTCACTAATACTAAGGATTTTCTAAAAAAGTATTTATTTTTCAAATAAATATAGGTTCATGAAGAAATATAATATTTCAAAGACTAGGATTATTGTAAAGTGTGGGATCTTTATGAAGGATTAAAACATAAAAAAAGGTTGTGGGTTCAAAAATTCTGATAGTTATATAAATCATAAAGGGGTTTTTACAATGACTAAGAGATATGCGAATTGTAGGTTTGAAAATTTATTTTAGTTAATATTTATTATATGTTCATCAATTATGTAATATGGTTAATGTATTGTCTCTTTCAAAGAATGTAAATGACTTAGATAATCTTTCTATTGAAGTTAACTTCATGTAAATCAATGGACTTGGAAATCTTCCAAGGTTGTGATCAAGGGGGGTCGATGGAAGTGATCTGAAAGAGGTAGGGTGATGGGGCTAAAATTATTATAGAGTTTGTGTGCCATAAATTGAGTGACTATGTATTAAAAATTAATTTACAAACTTCTTAGTACTATTTAGTGGATTTAGGTAAGACTGATTCACTATCCGGATATTCTCGTTGGAATAGTCCTTAGTGGTGAAAAAAATAAAATGAATATGTGGTGTTTCTTTTTATGAATCTAGATATTGAATGAATACATGATTCCATCAATCATGTTAGATAGTTTCCTACCAATGTGCGGAAAATAACCATCTCATTAAGATTGAAATTCCGACACCTCGATTCACTCCACCCCGCTTAGGGTGTTGTAGGTTCCTGGAGCAAAAATTTCACTTTTAATTATACCACATATTTAATACTCAAAATGTTATTTGTATATCATAGAGGATTCTAGATTAATGGAAAATAGAGAACTATCATCCTCAACCAGTACAAATTTTCTGCAACATGGAATCCCAGGAAAAAAATAATCTTTTCTGAAATTGTAAAATACCTTCTTCATTAATAATATAATCATGGAACTTATCCTTTTATTCTTCCTATTCAATCAAATCATGATCCTTTATCCACAATTTGTAAATTATTTCTTAAAATGTTGATGGTGCTGAATACTGAAATAAAATCTAGTATTTATCCGCATCAACACCTTCTAGGAAGAAAATCATCATAACATTATCCAAATTGTCATGTTTCTAATGTGACATGGTTAATATAGAATTTTTTCTCCAACCTAAATAATTGATTAAATTGTTTTCTAATATATGATGGTAATAAATCATGTAATTATAATCCTTGAGTGGTTTTATCCATCATCTTTGTTTATTGTTCAATTCATTATGATAGAATATATACCTCAAACCTTTATCTTCAGTTTATATTTCTTATTTAATGCATATAAATGTTGCCTATAATATTCAAAGAAAAAATACATAGTATCTATTTCTAATAAACAAGTTATGTAATAATACTAATGATGTTTCAATTGATGTCAAGAATATGTAATAACCTGATCATTTAAAATCAGGACCCAACCAAGTCCCTTTAATGAAGTATCATAGTAGATAATTAATTCATTGTTTTTTGGAATACTAGGAATGATCACAATATTTGGTCCAAATTAAATTAACACATATTAGATCTAACATATTCTATGGGCTAGAAAGCTAATAAATGTTTTGAAAACATTATCAATAATAACGAGCTATTCTAATAAAACTAAAAATCTCTATGATATTTGTGGGTCTTGGAAATTATTCAAATGTTTTCTCATACGGTGAATAGTTATGAAATATTATGAAACAATTATTCCATGAAATTAATTTTTTTATAAATAAAAATTAAAGATTAAAAAATTCCTCATATTGTTTATTTTCCATTAATGGTTGGAACAAAAATTTTGTTGTCCTCCAGGTTCCTCTTAACATTATAATACACTAAAATGTAATCGATAAACAAATAAAATATCCAATAACTCATGGAAAAATATATTACAGATGTCTCTAAATATAGTAAGTTAAATGGATATCCCAAATGGAATATCTAACAACTTAAATGCAAATTTCTTCAGAAATATTATCATAAAAATGTCATCCTCCATTCCCTTCAGCTAATTGTACTTCGACCTTATATCAACATTTGAAAAAAATTATCTTGGAAGCTGGTCAAATAAATCATCTATATGATGAAACATATACTTTTTCCTAACTTTGATTTTATTCAATGATCTATACTCAATAGAAAGTCTCATTAAACCATATTTATTATTAATAAACCAAACTAGAGCACCCTATTATGATGTCCTAGTTTGAATGAAACATTTATCTAGAAACTTGTGTAATTGAGATATAAATTATAAAATTTATACTTGATACATTGAATTACATGGTTTTTAAATATACTTAACATCAGGAACTATGTCAATAGTGAAATAAAATTCCCATCCAATAATAAAAATAGGAAAAAAATCAGGAAATTCAACCATTTATTCATTTACTACATTTACATCACTAATTTAAATAGATTCATTATTTTCAATAATGATGAAAACATAAAGTTCACCACCATTATTAATCAATTACACATATTATTTGTCGTGATATCAAAGGCATGATATCGTAGAATAAAATTTTCTTGGATCTGAATTCTATATTATAATGACCAACTAAAATCCAATGCAATAACAAAATGATACCAAACACCACTATGGATTCTAAAAAATGTTTGAAGGAAATATCATCCCAAAAATGTCATTGTGAATATTCCTATAGATCAGTATTTCATTAATACTTACATTGAGTGTTTTTGTGATGTCCCGAAAGAGCTTACCATCTAACCAGTAGTCGGACCGATGGGTTATATGTCCTCTTGTACATCGTCATGTAAGCCAGAGGCTACCGAATAGTAGTGATGGTCTCAGGAAGTGATAGTGGGGAGACTAAACCATATTATCCGAGATGAACAATGTTAAAATAGAGTAAATAACAATCTATAATAGATGCATTTAGTATAAATGTGAAGCAGTGGAAGACATATTCTAATATGTAATTTAATAAAAGTGTACATGCATGTTATTACAATAGAAGAATGCATGACATGTTAATGATAAGTCACTGAAAATTGTAAATAATAAAAAATGCTTTTTAGGGAAATAAGAAAATAATAAAAAGAAATAAAATCCCCATGGGAAATCATCATGAGCATCATAATCTCTAGCTCAGTCCTTTTCTTCTAACTCGTTGGTACAAGAAATATATAAAACCACTTGACACATCCTATATATTGTCTACTAAGGTACCTAGGTTACCCAATCAAGGTGTATAATAATACTATCAGTAGGCCAGCACCTACCAGTATCTATCCCAATCCCAATAGTTATACATTATTTAAACAGTATGCATGATTTCATAAATAAAGTAGTACTGTGTAACTGAATACCTAGTACATGATTTATACCTCAACTGCTGTCTGAACATGTAACAAATTCATTATTTATATAATTAACCATTTATATTGATAGGCCACATGAGGCATATAAAATACAGACCTCATATAGTTATTGTATAAATTGTAAAGGTTTCTATATGTAATAAGGAATCCATGATTGATAATTAATATGATGTTCCAAGGTAATTTCCATGGCTATGTAGGCCTCATGGGCCACTAACTCAATAGTATTTATGTCTAGCTAATGGGTGATAGTATAATCCAGTATAATTTTACAATTAATTTCACATTAATATGCCTACCAAATTTTTGTTATATTCCATGGTAAAAGGGGTTATGTAGTGATAGGGCCACATGGTCATTAACCATGGAACCCACTTTTCAATGATGAAGATATGTATTATATCAAATAAATCAATTTATAATATGTGAGGTATCCCATAGTGTCATATCAGGCATCCAAGAACTGACAAAGGTCACAATCTAGGTGGTTTTCAACCTATGCAAGCTGTATCCTTGATTTAGAATAGGGTTCTTGAGTTTTCAAGGCATTCCCATATAATAATCCAAGGATTGATAGAGTTATTCCATTCCTATTTGATAATGAGGACACATAATATGGAATTTGGTTCATTCATTTTCTTTCATTATTTTTATTTGGCCATGTAGCACTAAATCATTTAATATATATATAATTAAACGAGAAGTCCATTTTTTTCCAGACATTTCTTCCATTAGTATGACAAGGCCTTGAAGCATGCAACCTTTATTATATCCATTTAAATAATATTTTATAATTAAGGTTCCCTCTACTACCTTTAATTAACATTATAAGGGGTACTATGAAAAACCAACCATTTATTAATTTATTAACATGAGTCCATCCATGGAATTTCTGTATTGGAATACATGTATCACCTAATGAATCAGTATGATAAACCATTGATTCCATAAATATTATATCTACATGAGAATCAATGTGTCACACATGGTTTTATTATAATTCCACAAATTTGAAAAAAATTAAAAAATTATTTTTAAGGATAATTATGTTGAATGAACCACTTCAAAATAATAAACTCATTCAATCCAAAAAATCAGGTCAATTGTATTCATATGGATTCATAGGTCACATCAAAGGTGTCATTGGAAAAGGAAATCACCTACTCAAATGATCCAAATATAGAGATACATGACAGAGCACTTATAATCTTTCTTTGTTTTTTAATAATTAAGGAAAAAGGTAAGACTTTCATTCTAATTTTATTAAGGTCCATGGCCAAAACATTCCATATACCAAAAATTACATGGAGGCATAAAAAATTAGGTAAATAAGGCAGTTAGAATGAATTTCTTTCACATATTTTTATATTGAGGGAATAACACCTCAGATGGATTGGGTTTTATTTTAAAAATACTACTTTATCAAATTACATGTCATTTATCATACATAATAATTTGTTCAAGATTTGTTGTTTCATTTTTATAAGAAACACATAAATATACTAACTTAATAGAATATCTAAGGAATTATTAAATAAAAAGTCGATGATTGGGATCTTACCTCAACTAGACCAATACAATGCTTGTAATCTCATTATTTTTAACTCAATAATTCTCCCACACACACGCACACACTTCTATATAGATAGATAAATATATATATCCTTAAATTGATGAATGGGTTCCCCAATCCATGGGGAAACACACAGAGGGATAATATATATATATATATATATATATTCAATCATAGTTAAAATAATGCGAAACAGAAAATTAAACACAAAACCCTATAACCAATTCCTCGGGTCTCATAAACACCACAAGACACTAAATATAGGGTCCAAAACAAAATAGTGGTATAAATCCTTACCCAAAGTGAGTATGGTTGACTGAATCGATTGGAAATTACATGCCTTTGTCAGAGGTTTCTAGAAAACAATCAAAATGTCTTGAGATATCCCACACATACACTATAACAATATGAATTAGAAAACATGATCAAAACCTTAGCTAGTGTTTTTACAGATATACACTGGTTGATGAGGAATTCATGATCGGTTGAGAAGCAAAACATGAAGGGAAATGAAACCCATATCATTGAGATTCAAGTGGGAAACCAATATAAATCAGTATGTATTGATAGTTGGAGTGGAGGTCGAATGGATTTCCACCGCATGCTAGGGGGTAGATGACCAGAGGAACGTGTCACACTGAGAAGGTAAAGGGAGGTGGAATCCTCTCATAGCTTCTTATTAATACTATATCTAATAATAATAATGATAATGATAATATTAATAATAATAATTATTATTATTATATATTTATCATTATCTTCGTTAGAAAATAACATATTTATTATTTTCTCATTTAATTATAATTTATCTTATTTTCTGCTTAATTTTTAAATTAATTTATAAATTTAGTAAAGTAGAAAAAACATTACAGTTTATCCAACAGGGTTTGGTAAATTGTGTTCAAACCATGTGTTGTATAATTTGTAGGTATTTACACCAAAAACCAATCAAGATATCTAGGTGCAAGGTTTATCACAAAATGATCATCCCAAGCGCAATGCCACTTCCCCCCTTAAATAGGGCCACAATGATACATGTAGTGGGTTTCACATTTTTCGACAAACTGTGTACCCTCTAAAACCCAGTTAAAACGTGATTTTCTATGTTTTGTTTTCTAAAAACCCATACAGACACAAGGGAATCACTAGACTATAAAATCTCTCAACCATAAAAAATATCATCATCGAGAAGCCTTCGAAAGAAAATAATGAATCACCAGAACTATAAGGTTCCTGATTTTTTCTTCAAACAATCATGTTGCATTTCTTACACCCAAAAAACATTGAAACATTAGTTATGAATTTCCAACATAAAACTTTACAACCTTATTCGACAATCATATTCAAACTGGAAACCCAAAATGGATCTTACCGGTGTTTGTTAGTATACATACTTGATCATTTCATTGTCTCGATAAAACATTGACCAATGGTGATCCCCACAATAGTTATTAACTTATGAAACGGTTCAATTACATGCCATTTTACCTTCACGGTCAACATTGTATTACAAGGACCAAATTTGAGTGTTCTAACAATGATACAAGATTTTTTTTATTGAAAATTAATAGTTATGTCCCAATCGACCTAATAGAAACTAGTCACACAATATTTCTCAGAAGACACTACAAAACATAAATTAACAATAACATTTAATCTAGAAAAATTCATTGAAATGTTTCATTACGACCCTAAAAATTGAACATGAGAGAGAGAGAGAATGATTTGATCCACTTGAATTAATTATCATGATGGTTTCTATATTAGGAAGCCATCACAATTCAAAAAAATTGGTATATTTCACACATCCAACCATGGAGCCCATACATGGGAACCCTGGAATCACTTAGGTTTCACAAATCCTTGGTAATAACCACACATTAGTGTGTTACATAGAAAATGAAAACCCAACAAGAAAATTATCATTTAAAGCATTTGCACAACAAAAGACCTATTCTATCATAGTGCATTGAACATGACATCAAGATAAGGAACATGCTCATCTCCTAATGATATTACACAATGATTATTGAATTGGTTTCCTGTCTAACACGCCCAATATAAGGATCCAAAAAAGGACAAACCACAAATGGTTGACTTAAAATAAGAAGCTAAACATCACATTCTGATTCAACAACACTTTACCAAAAAAAATAACTTTACTTCCAAAGGCATTCCATGATTGAAAAATATTTTCCCACTAATGTCCTCAAGAACAACAATGATTTCTTAAGGTTTTTTACACAACAGTCATCAGCATCACTATGGGGCTGAGAATGAAACAACTAGAAATTAAAAAATGCATGCATCAAAGGCATTCATGTAAGATCATACAAATGAAAATGGCATTCCTTATGTTGTTATCCTTTTACATGGAAGGAAAAATTTACCATGTTTAACATAATATTCCCTACCTAAGGAGTGACCAAACCTAAAAGTAGAGAATACTAACTGCCCAAAAGCACGCGAGATCAAAACAACTCAAAAAAACATGTGACACTTCTCTATGTCAGGATTAAAACATCAAAGAATGTCAATAATGATAAACCAATAAGACTAACATATCAAAACACCTGAGTGTTTAGAAACTCCATCCCAATAATTGGAAGAACCAGATTCCTTATTGGTTTAGTCAATATACTTAGAGATAACCCGAGACTGTCCTAAAAACCACAAGAGATTTATTTTAATGTTTCATTGCCTCATACAACCATTATCTTGGATGAAACCACAAAATACCATCAATAACTATGAAGAATAAAGGGTAAAACAAACAATGAATATGCCAATCATTGCCAATGCATGTCTAATCTACATATAATGAGCATTATCTGATTCTCAATCTCACAAAAGAGTCTAATGAAATACATCACCACCCATACGAAAAATTGTGTCATTTAAAAATAGAATGTCCAAATCGATACAATGACACTCGAATGAAACTAAACATCAGGAAATCTCACATCACTGGCTAGGAATATAAAATATAAGGGTGATTCCTAATAAAAGTAAGCCCCTTATAATGTATAAGTGTGGATCCTAACATAGGGCCATGGCAAAAAAACTCACTAGGCTCAAAATCCAATAATACAATCCAGCGCAAAATGTTATGTTTGAAGGAAAGTAAAAGAAGATTTAACGACCCTTACATAAGGGTTATAAACATATGACAACAATTTAAGTTCCATTTCATATCCCTTTACATTTATTCACATTTCAATCAATAAAATTGTTTAAAACAAAAATCTAGTACCCATTTCAAAAGAATACATGAAATTTTTATCAAACATTATTTTTAAAACATTTAACATCTTTTATCATTCCATCATTAATTAGAAAATTTATCATAATAATTTCTATTTAGATATTAATAAGACCTACTTGGATCCCATGTAACCTAACAAGGTTCTCTTGAAAGAATACCAATAGAAGTTACTAAAATTTTTATTGTTTAAACCCCGTTATAGTTCTTCTCAAAATAACAAAATTGAACTAAACTATATGGTTCCAATTTATCAAATTTAATTGAATCACTTGAATTCACATTAAAACTAAACAAATCATATATTTAAATCTATTTCCAATGGAAAATGGTCATGCAATTAAATATTGGTTTCCATTTCTAATTCCATAAACTACCCATACACACCATAAATTGAGAATTATCTCCCATTTATCAAAACATATTACATTTCAGGATTTATACAATTAAATAATAATGAGATAGTTTATATGGGACTCTATCTACCAAACTATAAAGCACCCAGAAACATTATAATTTGTAATTTATATCCCTTTAGTTAAAAAATAATTATTTTATAATTTTAATTCTCATCGCATTTTATAAGGGTTCAAATGCACGAGTTACATTTTCCTAGTTATAAGGCACCTTGAAACCATACAACTAAAAACTGGATCCTAATGTAACTCTATGAAATTAAATTATTTCATGAAACCTTTTACATATTTCAAAAACATGTCACACAAATCAGTTAACACATAGAAACATGATGAAATAATAAAATAATCCTATAATAAAAAAATAGAATTAATGATAATGAATTACCTCAACATGTATAAATCTAATCATGGTATAACACATAGAAAAAATTCCAATCAGTAAGAAAAATATATTTGAATATCATAGTATTTCACAGTGGATAGAATATGAATTTCTTATTTTCATATAGGAATTATGCAATGTAGATTCCATGCTATAATAGAATAGGGTAAAATATGGTAAAATAATAAACCAATAAGTATCAGAATGTACACCAATCACTCATGTTGAAATGACGTCAAATTTAAAAGCAAACATCATAACCAACAATCCCACATCTTGTCACTTGGTCATTTCCCATGTGTGGGGTGACTGGAACCAAGCATGGATATTAAATAACCACTGACATATTCCTATTGTCTTATTTACCATCCCAAGTAGTATGAATACGAAAAATTAACCCCCTCTAATACAAATTTGAATCATCCTCACCCATGTTACCATCGAATTGGTAGCCAGACCGATGGGACACATAGCCAAAACTATGTCTCCCAATATTCAAAATGCTGGTGACCTATGGTGAGGGTAATGGAAGGTGATAGTGGGGAGAATATTCCCACATATTAGAGTTTCATAACAGTATATTAGATTAAATAACAGTCAATAGTGAATCCGTAAATAGAAATTATATGTAGTAAAAGACATATTCTTATATTCAATTTAATGAAAGTGGGAAAATCATGTTTATACCAATGATTAATGAATGACATAGTAATGATTAATAAAATAATGAAATAAAATGTATTATATAATTTTCTGTAAAATAATAAAATAATAAAAATACCGAAAATCCCCAAAGGAGATCCTCCTGAGAATTCTGATTTATTACTTGTTCATTTTATCATTACTCCCATGTACATAAAATAAAAAAACAACCTAAATATTGAAAATAGAATGTCTACATGTGTACCAAGTTTTCCTGAGTAGGGATTGAGATATTAATCTCAGTTGGCTAGTATCCACTGGTGTATAACCCAATCTTGACAGTGCAACGGAATTTAAATAGTATGTAGGCATACATAAATAATATAATCATCAAAATGTTACTAAATACCATGTTATTGTTGAATCCATCAAATAGTGTTTGAACATGTACCCTATTAATTAATTATGTAATTTCCAATTTAAATTAATAGGTCATGTGTGTCATACTGATCACTGATCTCACCTCATTATAGTGTAAATAGTGAAGGATCTATGAAAAAATAGAAACCATGATTGATAATTAATATGAAGTTCCAATGTAATGACCATAGCCACGTAGACCTCAAGATATGCTAACTCAGTAGACTCTTAGACTAGACAAGGGATGCGAGTATAATACAAGGTGCATATTCCAAGGAATTTCAAAATAAGATGCCTACTGAATATAAGGTGATAATATAAGGTAAAATGAAGATAATAAGTAACAGTTCCATGTGGGATTTAACCATGGAACCTACTTGTCAATGATAGATAGATGGAGATTATAGAAAAAATATATTAATACTGTGAGAGGGTTCCTAGGGTGTGATACCGAGCATCAATTAATAGACATGAATCAGGATCTTGGTGGGTATCAACCTAAGCAAGCAACATCCTTGAATCGGAATGGGGTTTTGGAGTCCTCATGGATTTTTCTTTAAAAATACCATATGACATCAAGTCCATCCATTCTTATTTTATAATGAGGTCACATAATATTTTCTTTAGATAATGCCATGCCTCTCATTAGTGTGATAAGGCCATGTAGAATGCAACACATTATAAAAAAAATTAATCAATAAGTCAACGGTGTTCAATACCTTTATTTCATTAGTGTTATAATTCCATGTAGTAAACAAACTATTACTAAATCCATGTATGGAAAATTTGATACTTATGGTTCACTCAGCCATAATTGATTATCATGTTAAAAATTTCTATAGACATGAAACATATTATTTATTTATGAACAACTGTTCATCAAAAGAATTACTACATTGCAATACATGTATCACCCAACATATAAGTATGATAAACCATTTATTCCATATAAGATAATCCTACATGGGAATCCATGTGTCACCCTAGGTGTTTTTAGTATTTAATACAATAAAAATAATTTAATAAATTCATTTTATGGTTAAATATCATTCATCAATCATTTCATTTAATTCATATCATTCAATTTAAAAAGCCTTCCAATATGTAATCATAAGGATCCATGGTTCCTTAAAATGTGTCAATGGAAAAGGAAATCACATACACAGAAGATTCAAATCTAGAAGTATGACATAAGCACATATAATGGGCCCTTGATCATTACTCATTGTAAAAAATGGAAACTCTCTCTTTCTAATTCCATTAAAAGAAGTTTCCTAAACATTATATATACCGAATATAACATCGAGACGTAAAGAAAAAAATGTGTAAATGACGAATGCATCATCAATTTCTATCACTGCATTTTTAGCATGATGTTAGCGCACCTATGATAGAGGGGATTTATTATAAAAATGTGACTTTTTCAAAAAAAACAATTAATTTATCACCCTTAAGCATTTATTCAAATTGTGCAGTTCAATGATACTTACCAACTCCTTAAAAACGTACATAATAGTGAAAATAGGAAATTATTAAATAAAGAGTCGAGGATAGGGATCCTACCATATGTAGACAAAGCTAACGATTATCATTTTGTTCTTTGTATCTCATGAATCCTCCCACTTGCACTCACAAAATTCCATATCTATATATATCCTTAAACCGATTTACTTATTCCCGGATCCATGAGAGAAAACTCACATGGATGATATATAAATTTGTAAATATTCACACCTCATTATATGTATGTGCACCCGCAAAATTTAACATAACTCCCTAAAACCAATCCCTCAGGTATCATAAACACCACAAGACCATAAATAGTGGGAATGACACAAATTAGTGGTGGAAATACATAACTAAAATCGACAAAGGTGGACCGAATCGACCCACAACACCTTGAAATTAGTTGCAGTTTCTAGAACACTAACCAATTGGTCATGAGACAGCCCTTACATTTCCAAAACTGTAAGAATCTCAAAATTTCAACCAAACTATAAGCTAGGGTTTTGGCTGAGCTACAGTGGTCAATGAGGAATCCATGAACAGAAATGAAGCAAATGTATAAGGGAAGAGAAACCCATAACAGGGAGCGTCAAGTAGGAAAAATGGGAAAACAGGAACTATTGAAGGTAGGGGGAGGCCAGAAAGTGGTCAGGTACATTCCAGGGGAGAGCTAACCATGGGGTCACATCATTCTATGACAGTAGGGGGAGGAAAAAGCATCCATTAGTTTTTTCTTAAAAAAGTTTCTAATAATAATAATAATAACAACCATGGTCATCATAATAACAACTATATTATCAGCATTATCTTCATTAAAATATTAATGTATTAATAATATCTAATTTAATTATCATTACTATTATTTTCCATATTATTAATAATTTAATTTATTATTTTTCTTAAAGTATAAAAAATATAATTTTTTTCCTTCATGTTTTTTCAACGTGTATGAAAACCATGCGATGAACAATGTTTAGGTATTTCCAAAAAAACCCCAACCGTGCAGGCAAGGCACAGAGTTTAGAAACCATTCACAACATTTTTGTGAAGACATTAACCCCCTTATACAGGGCCGCACATTTAAGTGTAGTGGGATATATAATATTATTCAAGTTGTACACCCTCTATTTTTTTTAAACATTAATTTTTGGATCTTAGGATTCTGATACCCCTTGATCCGCATGAGAAACTCTGCGAGGATTTACCAATACTCGATAAAATCAAATTAAAAAGTTCCAAAACATAGATCTTCATTAAATGTTTCAATTTAAAATATTAACCATACTGTAAATGAAAAAGTTCAAGTAAATTCACATTTTTGTTCAATTCAAAATCATGGGAGTGAATACTTTAAATAAATTCATATCATACTTTCATGAGGTCATATTTCTAATTTAAATTCTACTTTTTCATAAATCTGTAAATATGATGATATGAGTCAAACATGGTATTGGTATGATTTCAATAAATATGTATCATGAAATTAATCACTTCACCAAATGGCCCAAAATCAAATTCGGCTGTAGAAAATGATTTTTTCAAAACTGTTTATTTCTGAGCATGATGATTTCTACCATGAGTTACAAACTTATGAAACCCATTATCATAATTACCCAACTCACGTCAACTAAAACACATAAATATTAGAAGGATATCTTTTACCCCCTTCATGGATTATTCAGCATTCATTTCCATCTAATCATGAGCCATATGACAAAACATTACACATCGAGGGACGTAACTGTCCAAAAAACACTATTTCAATTTTTTTTGAAAAAAACACTTATCTCAATGATTTTAAATTTTGATTCACTGAAATATATCACATAATTGGTTTTAATCCTATGAATTATATTTTAATTTTAATATCAATTTTTTGGAATAATATCTAGTACATAACGAGCTAGTCTTGACTAATTTGAATTATATGTGGCCCTAAAATTATCAGGTTTTTTATCCAAATTATAGGAATTTGTTCCCCATCTTGAGTTGGAAATCATTGGTAACTATTTCACAAATTAGATATCCTTAAATATATCAGATTTTTCTTGAATCATGATCATATTTCTATCTAGTATTCTTAATGAAATACCACCATCGATCAGCTTCATCTGAAAAATATTGAATTGAATGGGTTACCTTTTGATGTTTTAAACACCCCATTACATTAAATATCATCTCTAATGAATTGATCTATAATTCAACAAAAATTATGTCAAATGATCCACTATATAACAGTTAATGTTGTCTCAATAAATTTTAATATCATAACCATGTTTTTTTGGTAGATCATATTGTTCTTTAGCATGGATTCCAACACAATAAATAGATTTTATCAACTAATCCATCACTAAAAAAATTGTTTTATTCCAATTAAATCCTTATAAAAGTAGTGATTTGGAAGAATATTTTCTTATTGGTTTCTACCTAACATTTATTCCCTATATTGTTAAAAGAAAACCATTTTTATCAAAAATAGTCTTTATGAATAAATATTATAATATTTGAATGCAAAATTATTTCGGCATAACTAAAATGTATTATATTAAAATTATCATAAACATTGAGGTTATATATAATAACCTCTTATAATAACAATAAGGGACAATCCATAATCATTACAAAATCATGCGTTTTAATTCAAGTATTAATTCTCTTACATTTTAAAATCATATGAGGATTAGAGTTTTAGAAAATTTTTTCATAAATTATAAATTACAAAACCAATATTTTATAAATTGGAAACATCGAATTAGTATCTAATTTTCCCATAATATAAAACCTTTTAAATAAAGAATGATTTCTTTTCGGAAAAACTATTATTATGAATTTTATGTTTTCATATTCACTCCCTTTATCCATACATAGACATTTTGTAAGGCATTTTAAAAATGTGGCATAAGAACAAAAAACAAAATAAGGGAAATAAAAATAACAATTTTATTAGTCCAATAAAAAAATTTAAACCCATGAAAACCCTTTTCTCCAAAACAAAAACTTTTCGTAAAATGGGTATCATTTCACCATTAAAAGCATCATTATCTAGCATCCTGAAATCAAATTATTTGTATGAAAAATTATTAGTAGACATAAGAAATACATGATTTTTTCTTTGGAAACCATCTCTTAGAATAATTAAATAACCCATAGGTAACCACTAAAAATTTATATATCTACAGGAATAACAATGAAAATAAATATCTATAAAACAAAATCATTTCCCAATACATTAGATTACTATTTGAGTGCACCCACCATATATGATATAACCGACTCACCCATTAAATAAAATGGGACTCAACACTTCATAAAAAATATTCACTCACCATATAATGAATAAACCATTTTTATATTTCCATATTACATAATAAAATATTTCAAAACACATTCAAACTCATATAAATCTCACTTTCAGATATCGAAATACATGTGTCTTTTCAAAAATCCATTTCCAAAAACAAAATACCCTTCCCCTTTATAGAAAATTATTAAAAATATAAAACTAACTAGAAAAAGGGATGGGGTTTATTTATTTTAAGAGAAAATGAAATCTTGTTATGTAATCTATGCTTTATATAAAAGTTATAGTTGAATAAAATGTCATTATTGTCATATAAGTTAAAATACATCATTTGGTTTGGCATTTCAAAAAAAATTCTAATATTTGGAAAAAATAAAAAAAAATTATCAAAAATATATTAGGAATGAAAAATATTCCCTTTATAAAAAACTAATTTTCATTAAATATCATTCGAAAAAGAAGGTCATGGTTGAAAAATAAAGTTATAAGATAAACATTAAAAGAGACTTTTTGAATGAAAACACACCTATTAAATTGAATTAAATTGTATCATAAGCCTTGTGGATGAATAACATTATATGAAATATTAAATACCATGATAATATATAAATTCATTATATAAGATTTCAATATAACGATATATACACATCTAAAAATTGTATATGTGTATTATGTTAAAATATTCCCCAACAAATTGAAATTGAGATAAATTCCATTACCTTGACTATGATTCATCATGTTTATTCTTTGTCTTCCCGAATAATAAAATTATATTAAATAATTATTTATGTAATATCTTTTTTACAATTTTATTGTTCTATATATTTCACATATTTATATATTATATACAATTACATAAGAAATTATGTTTATGTCATGTGTTTTGATTATATTTGGCATATGTGTCAAAATAATTTTATTAGGTCATATATTACTCAAAGTGGAAATTATTTAAAAATATCTAGATTAATTATAATGAATTATTTACCATATATATATATATATTATATTTTTAAAACCATTCATTAATGGAGGTTTTGAGAAATGAACTACGTTACGATCATGGAGATGATATTCCATACCTACGATGAGTAACAAATCATATTTTGAATGATTATTATGGAAAAGTGTTGTGTATTATTTTTTAATTTTAAAATTATAAAAGTATCTTAAATAAAATATTACATCCATAAATTTTTCTATATATAACATTCTTGTGGTGTGGTGGTGATAAAAAATTAAATTGCTTCTTGGATGCAACAGTCCACAGACACACACGAATGATGTTATCATTTTTATTTATAATAAATAATTTTTATATTATATTTTTAGAATGATAAATATGTCATAAATATTATTATTTTTTTAATTTATATAAAATTTATAAATTAAAATTTTAATTTTTACCTTCCATGTTCAGAGTTAGTGAAAATAGAGTCACATCGCTTCATGAGACGGTTGTCCACCGTATAAAGGAGCGATGTTACCGTATCCAACATAGAATATAATGTAAGAATATATATGTGATATAAAAAACCCTATAAGTATAAATATGATAAAAATAACATATATATACTTCAAATCCATAATTAAAACATGTTTTGGGTGGCGATGATGAAAAATGAATGACATCGGTTCATATAGAAATAGTATTTCATACACCTTAATGATGACATTGTATCCCATTTAATGGATTAAGATATGGATTTAGGTATTACATTACAATAATAACTTCTAATTATATCATGGATTATTTAATTATTATGTAATCATTATTTAATAATATTTTAATTAGTTTGATGATGAAATAAAATATTGATTCTCAGTTAATCACACTACCTATTCATCGAGAAACGTCAAATGATAAGAACCAAACGACTTATTAGAATGGATGATTGATATATATAATGAACCTTGTAAGGTTTCATGGAATATAGGAAGGTTATTTTAGGAATTGGTTGATCCAAAAGTATTTTATTGTGTGAAGAAGATACGAGTGTGGGTGGCCTTTTATATGTGATGTGAGTACCAAACATGTATTTTTTGAAAAAAATGGTGTACATAAGTTTCTCACATAACAAAAGGATCCAAAAGGGGACACCATCCGGATATAGATATTATAAGGTCAAAATAAGGACCAAAAATATATTTTATATATATTTTACGTCATTTTAACCCTTATCATTTTTGTTTAATGTCTTAATAAGTCAATTATTACATTACCCATAGTAATAAATTTTTTCTGTTCTCACAATTCATTATTATAACTAATTGTGTTAACCATATTAGATAATATAAATTATTATTATTCAGATTTTGGAATAATGTTTACAAAAATAAATTCACATAACTTGAAATGTTTGATTTAAATTTAAACTTATAGTCGTGATAAAGAAACATGTTTTCAAGAAGTGATTTTAAAAGAAAAATATGATTTTATATTAAAACTATGATTACTGATATTCATTATGAGTATATAAATTAAATATTATTTATATATTATATTTAAATATCATATAAATACTTCTTAATTATATAATATCTTAATTAATTTAAATGGAGAAACATTGTGCACATTAAAATAGTTTTTAGAAAAGTATAGTTTTTACACAAAAACATGCTTATTCTAGAATCCAGTATAAATTCTATTATAAAGTATTTTAGTGGATTAAATATAACTAAATATTACATATGTTACATGAAATAACAATCAAATATTTATGGTACTTATAATGTATTTAACTTATTGAAATAAATTATTTTTTTATTAAAATTGGTAATTTTTAATATTCTTTGAAAATAAATATTATCCAAAAAATCCTGAAATATATCAACAAGTAAATTTTGATATGATTATTTAAAAATATATTTTTAAATTTTCACATTAAAAATCCATTATATTGAAATTAAACATATAATTAAAACATTATATTAAATTTTGTATAATTAAAATAGATTTCATTTTCATTTAAAAAATTACATGACATTTTTATAATGAATGTAACTATTTTAATAAATATTAATTGATTTCTTATATAATTTCTTATGGTGTTATAGGTATATCTTTTATCCAATATGTGTTAAAATATGTCCCTTCATTGGTGGATTTTTCTGGTAATATTTTTAATAAAATCATAACAAAATAATACGAACAATAATTATATATTCATAAACCAATGCCAATCCATTTATTAATTATTCCACATCATGAAATTAAAAAGAAAAACACATGAGACAACAATATATTTCCTGAGATTATTGTTAATTCTATTTTTTTCAACCTTTAATATATTATTTTTAATCATTACTAGCCCTATTCATGTAAATTAATATTTTCAGGCACATCAAATGTGATACTCATGTAAAAAATAATTCCATGGATTTCTTAAAAACCTCATCTTATATTTTATAATGTAAATTATAAATAACTCTTGATAATAAAATCATATTTATGCACATCATCATATTTTTTTAAATGATTCCTCTTATATTACATAGTAATACATGTCTTATGAATTATGAAATGTTCAATAGTCCTCATAATTATAAACTCAATGTATTCAAAAATAAAATCATATATTATAATTATACAAGTTTACAATCATTTTCTTCTAACCATCCTATATATATTTTAGCCTTTTATTAATCTTTAATATTATAAATAGTTATAATAAAAATCCACAAACATCATTCCAACATCTTCAGCATATTTAAACAACAACATCAATGAAATAAATACAACCCATAAAAAATGGGTGACCTATAATCTCCCCCATATATAGAATAATATAGAATTGTTATTTTAAAAATAGTTTCTTTAAAGATATGCAGTAACCACATAATGCATGGAGGATTCCAAAAATAAAAGATCCACAAATGAAATTTTACATTCAAATAACAAAATCCACACATGAAGAAGCCTAAATCAATGATTCACCTATGTCATTCGGGGTCATGTGTCACCCATTCACCATCATCATCCACATAATCGAAACCCATCACCTTTAGATTCGATAATAATAAATGTCAAAACTAAATAGAATTTAACATCAAAAAAACTAGATACAAAAATTGACATCGTCACCAAAAAATATTCAAAATGATTTATATCTCAATAAAATCCACAAAAATATCACCAATGGTTTTTTGTAAGAAACACCCAAAATATATATAAATCTAAAAAACCATCATCACAAGAGAATACCGACTCATGTCATGTTTGGGGTACCAATAGATGTTGAACCACACCTCCCAAAATATTATACATATCACCCTTCCAAATATGACTATGATAAGTGTAATGTAATGAAAGGTAAGTGTAGAGACTTAAGTGGATAAGGTCATTGAATAACTACATAATCAATGAAGAAGAATACTGTTAGCTATCATAAAATTACATATTCCTCCTTGATCATTCATGAAAATTCAATGACCACTAATACAATATCCTAAATACTATTTGGTATCCCTACAATAACAAAGAATTAGATAGGCATAGAGGGACATAAGGTTAGAGAAATAATTGAGTGATTGAGGACTTCCATAGAAAAAAATCATTAAAAGGAATACTAAAATAGTAGCGGATGAGATCCCATGACAGCATGTACCCGAGTAGAGAAGAATAAAACCCATGGCATAAATAACCTTTGAGAAGAAAGAGAACATGAAAATGAATAACAAAAATTGAAAAGATGAAATTTAAAATAAAAGGCATTGATCCATCACCACCGAGGAGGGCCACAAAAACCATTAGAGTTCAAGTGATGTTGATAGAATAGGGGGAAAAATAGAGAATGGGGTTCCATACAATTTACATGATTTGTGGTAGTTCTTCTAATCACCCAGTGTTTAATTTTTTGGAAATATAGTCAATGTTAATTCCAAATAAATGTGTTAATATGTGAATATCTATACTTTTGTTTTATAGTCATTCATTTTATATTATCTCATGTTCATTGGAAAAAGATATCAGTATATACTTATGTATTTTGTAATAGATCATTTCACTATAATTATATGTTATAAATTGCCGATGTATAAAATAAGAGGATTTTATATAGACATAAAAATTTTCCATTACCAACCAATGTTGATAACTCGTAAAATGAGAATGTGTATAATTATATTCAAGGGTAGTGTACTCCTATTTTATGTTGATGATTCCCAATTGATTTATAAAACTGTTCTTAGAAAAATAATCATATTGAATGAGCACTCACTATAACAAAAAAATCACCACAATTCAAATGAATCATGCAAGATAAGTACCATTGGTTAATTTTCATTATTCATTTTTCTTATATAATCGATTATTTAAATTACTCACCCATTGTGTGATGTTTTTTTTATTACTAAGGATAAATTATTATAAAAACTATACCTTTTCAATGAAATTATATTTAGACACATTTGTAGATAAATATATTTGTCACCAATTGAAATAATGATTCGAGAAAAAACATCATCTTTCTTCATTTGACACCCCCTTAATTGAAAACAAATAATAACATGTTTATAATTATAGATCTAATAAAGAATTATTTTCATGTTTTTTTAAATTAGATAAAATAATAAAATGGTACATCATCATGTGACTGTCAGGATTTTAAAAATTCTGAATCATCACCAAGGATGATCTTCTTAAATACTTGAATTTTGGGAAAAAAATATTTGACAAACAAAAATGTTTTATTTTTAACCCTTGTTTTATAGGAGAATTCCTAAAACCATTGATCTCAATAAAATAAAATCCCTTAAAATATTATAATAATAATGAAAATTTGTGGAATTATTCAAGAATTTTACTTTTTCATCATTTCAATAATGAATTGGTATCACTCATTGATTCTCATATTATCACCCTAATAATTTTATATATATTCATTACCATATATTATAACCTCAATGAAAAAACACATTGATTATGCAGAAAAGGTTGGTCATCCTAACTTTCCATTGTGAATAACATGGTTGAAATGGTTCTCATAACAAATTTTATCTATCTCCTTCAATCATCACAATTTTACAACTAATTTTAAGCATAGATTGATATATTTTTGGATTTTATTACTTCTTCAATTTCATAGTGTATGAATCTTCATATCATAAGGTATTTTAAAGAACATGTATCATATATTATGATTTAAAAATTCTTAAAGAACTCATACAATGACAGATTAATTTCATAAGAATTTCACATAGTATAACATGCCATGTTTCACAAAATACACCAAGATTATATAACATAATAGTTTTAAATTTTTAATAACATCTAATTTACATTATTTTAGTCATGTTGAATATTATATTTTCTTTTTTGACTATCCTTGGCCTATGTATCTAATATTTTATTTATTATATCCAAATATTCTAGCCATATAACAAACATATTATTAGAAATGTTTATAGTAATATTGGATCTTGAAAATGGATTATTTTTCATTATATACATTTTATTAGCTGTATTAGAGGATTTATATTTCTTATGAATCTTATTTATTAAATAAATGTTATTCTATCAATTGTTATATTAAATATTACTCGGAGAAATTTTTGTTGCATTATTCTTCTACTTACATCAGAATGATTTTTGTTCCTTCAATACCAACATCTATGGTTTTATTTCTCTAACAAATCTTGACACTTTTTTGGATGATAATGTGTCATTTGTGTGACCACAACCATTGAATACATCAGAAATGTTTTAAATCATTGTAAATCTATATGAGTTATATATATTCATCTTTAATTATTAATGTTGCGTCATTTCCCCCATTTTCTCCCAATTAGCTTGGTTGACCTTTGTGATTTTTCATTTTTGGTATCCTACTAAAAATCTAATGCACAATTCCAAAATCTATTCTATCACTAGAATTGACCCATAAACCATATTATTTTGTATAATATTTTAATGTTTTTTTCATAACCTAATTGGATCCTTGTGGATTACATGTTTCTAAATTCATTTTCCAAACCACCAGAGTCATGCTGGTAGGATTATTTTCCAAATTTTCATCCATATATTAATAAAAAAAATTTCCAAAAAATATTGTTGGAAATGGATTTAAAATCATTCTTACATGATGTTGTGGATGCTACCTCATTCTAACCTATTGTTTGTTATATATTATTGAGAAAATTCATTACATTATTTTCACTTGTTATGGTATTTTAATACTAGAATCCTATACTTATCATTGAGTAGCAGAAGAAACTATATATTTCATTTTTGATACTAAATATCCATATTCTCAATATTTGTAAAATGATCATCCAATAATAGACATTTTATAATGACCATGAATTCCTCATAATCAATAACAATCACCTTCTCCTAACAAACTATCATCAAACCATCAACTTCCTCATCATTAAAAATAAATTTTTTTATAATGAAGAGCCATCCTCTTTTTTTATTATAATATTAACCCCAGTTTAGATCATTTAAATTAATTCTTATTTTCAATATTTATTCAATAGAAATAGTCTTTTATTATAGATACATCTTAACATCATCATTCTCTTTTACTCAATTAAAAAAAATTAGTAACATATTTCATGTTCCCTATTTCTTTCATCATAGGTTCCAACCTATTTATAGAGCATTAATTATTATATATATCTTCCATATAAAAAATTATATGTAAAATATTCTTCTTCTTCCATTTGGGTAATTTCAATATGTATTATTTTAAAGACTCTACAAAAAACGGTGATTTTTTCTAAGTGAATATATTATAGAATATTTCATAAACGTTGAACTAATATATCATAAGATGTTTTAGATTTATTATCATCACTCCATGTGCTATGATATTCACCATGATGAAATTTTTATATGAATTTTTTCAAAAATCTTGATTTCATACAATTATTTTCACTTGAGGTGGGAATTTTTTCATTCACCTATGTGGAGACAAAAGTCACATACAATTTTCATTCAAAGCATTTTCTATATTATTTTTTAACATGTCATAGAGAAATGAATACATCATCGTCTTTAAGTAAAATTTCATTCTTAATTATATTTATATTGATTTCTGTATCCTATTCCACATGGTATTGGTAGAAATATAATTATTCTCTCATATAAAAAATTCTTCAGCAAAATTACACTTCATTGTAAAAATGGTAAATAAGAAAATCATCAAATGATAATAGAATCGAAATATTGAATATAATTGAGGGGTAAATGTCCTCTGATATTTATTCAAATGAATGTTCTGGTAAATAATCATCACGGATATGGGTTTTAATTAGTACTGATAACTTTTTACCATTTTTTTAACATTTATCCCTTTTACATATTAGACAAGTTAGGAACATTATTCTCATATTTTCTTTTCATTCCAATATAAAATAATATGAAAGGATGAAATTAGGGAAAATAATATTTTTATAAGGTTATAAACACAAAAAGAGTAGATATTCCATGTAATTGTTTGGAAATAATCCAACAATACAACCACAAGAAAATAAGCCTTTAAATTTTGTTGCAGTAAGAAAGGAATGAACATTTAATTTCATTGTAAAATGATCAAACACTAGTGAATATTTTAAACATCTAATATATTTCTTTATACATTCATTTAATATAGGATACTCGTGTTGGGCATACATATATCATCAAAAAAATTATCCACCAAAAGATTCTTTTGATTGATGTCACAGTGCTACTTTATTTTTCCACTTCCTTCTTCGCTTGTTACACACACACCACTATGAAAGAAACTATTGTTTTTATTCACAACATTATACTGAATGATTATATTTATTCCTTTTATGACTTTAATAAAAATAATATAATTATGTTATATACTAATATTCTCATAATTATTCATCATACAAATGTTTAATTTTCATATATCATCTTAATCACTTGTTCTTTTTCACTTCTTCATATTTAGTGAAAAATAGTCTACATTGACTCTCCTAATATATAGCTATAATCTAAAACCTCATAATGATTATTGAAGAAAAAACAATAATTTTATCAATTTCTTATTTACTTCACCATTCTTAATGATATGAATTTAATAGGGGGAAATCCTAGACATCCTTTATGCATAATATAAAAAGTGAAAGTAGTATCATTACAAATTTAAACTTTATAGTTATGTAAATAATTTTCAAACATAATTGAAACACACATTCAATATAAATTCATGAAATAAATATATTTCACCAACACAGACTTTTATTTTCTATAATTATCAATATGATTTGATCATATATACTTCATGCATGTAATGCATTGGGAATAAAATGTGAAATCCTAGTACATTCATTTATATGTATTATTATTTTGTGTTTTATATTAATTTTTATTAAATGTATATCAAATTCATATCCAGTAAAAAATGAAGGGGTGTTCACATAGGTAGGTTTTGTTCACTATCTCATTTTTTTCTTTACACGCACACAAAAATTACGACATTGACCATTAAATTCACTATATATTCATTCAATCTCATTTTATTTTAATATAAGATGCAATCACATAGTATTATACTTCCTTAAACACATTATATCCATTTATAAAAGTTTTTTGGTTTTTTATTCACAAAATAACTTCATAAAAACCTGTATATATTTTGTGGAAGCCTCCAATATCATGGAACACAATTTTTTCTAATTATTCAAATTGGACATCATGTATAAATAGTTTTCATGAACTATGTTCACATTAAATAACATGGTTGGGGTAAAATACCCATGAAAATTTTCTCAGAACAATTATTCATCTTGAAACATGAGAAGAGTATTTTAAAAAAAGACACATGTCCATGGTTCTTCTTCTTCATGAACGTTTGAGCATTGTACTTCTTTTTTTGAATGATGAGTGGAAGAATATCTCATTACTATATTTTAGTAGGATCATAGAATTATTTACATAAACGAATAAGTGAAATCCATAGATTATATATTTTATGAAAAATAAGGGAACTCATAGAAATTACGATAACAGCAACCACTTATCATCTTGGTGCATGGGTATTTATTTTTGAGTATTCACAACATTTTTCCACATCAAAACTAGTATTTTTATAATTTTTGAATCAATTAATTTTCATTCACATATCTCTTAGTAGTTATATTGTTCAAAAAAGGCAACATGACATCAAAAATCATGCTTTCTCTGATTATAAGATTATATTATCCTCATAATGAGTGTTTAATGTTTATATAAGGAATGTCACATTCCCTGTAAACATGTTAAATACTTGGAATCATCCCTTTATAGATATTGCCTTCTAAAAATGAATTTTTCATTCAATTGAATATCTATCTATGTGATATTTAATTAATTACCAACTGTTATTGATAATATTTATTGGAATGTTTTTCATCCCAAAAATTAATCATAACAAGATTAGGATATTGTGCATGGTCTATGACTAGTTCATAGATCATTTATACAGTGTGAACATCAAATATCATTGTCAATTAAATTTTCAATGAATGAATTAGACGATGAAAACTTGAATGGATAAAGAGATGTTGACGGATGTTGATCAATAAGATGAAATATACATGTACCATTTTAATATTGGGGAATATTACACTCATGTCCCAACATCCCACATCAACCATTACTTTAGTTGGGAGTTTTTTTGTTAATATACTAAGATCCAATAATTTCTTAATCTATAAATACGGTCATCACCTTGGAATATCATAATACACATTCATATGTCATGGCCAAAATGTTAATTTTAACATCACATGCACAATGTTTTCAACTATACACTCTCATTCAAACTATATTGAATTACCCTCAACATCCATGATGGTTTCCCATGCATGCATGGGATCCAATTTGTTTAAGCTATATTCTATTTGGGGTCTCTATTATCCATCTCTCGGTTGATTTGTATGGACATATTTTTCTTATAAATTCATATAACATTTATAATTAATATAATTCTTTTTCTAATAACTAATAAAAATCCATTTATCAATTTATCTGCTTCATTAGCATAAAAATACATACACATGAATCAATAAAATATTTCAATCCTTCTAGATAATAACAATATAATATTCATCATTAAAAAATTAAATTTTTTATCTATTCTAATGTACATCAAGAAAAATAAAATTTCCATGATCATTAAATGAGTTCCTCTTGAAAAAAATAATTTCATGGATTTATTCAGTTCCTCTTCATCTCTTTTTTTAATATCAATTCCAAATAAAACATCAACATTAAATTACTGTTTTTCATATATTATTTATTTTTTTTCCAAAAAAAATCATGCCAAAATACATTATGACGCCTGTATTTGGATATTTCGATCCATTCAATAATTTTCAGATTTATAAATTGAATGTCTCAAAAGTACATCCTCTGAGATAATAAGACAAGAGTATAGTAACCTTAATCCAATCATTAAATTTTTATTTCACTTTATTTTTATAAATCTTGATTATCTTGGACACATAAACTGAACATCCAATATTATCTTTCAAGCTTCTTCCCCATAATAGAATCAATGAAATCGTTGAAAACCATTGGAAACAATTATAACTCACATACAAACTGGGCTATATAGTTTAATATATAAAATATCTTTCTCAAATGGTATATCCTTTGAGATCACTATAAGAAAAGTATTACATATGTATTTCCATATAAAATATAAAAGGAACACATCAAGGACATGAGATTGATTTGGGTAAATATTCAAGAGATACACTTTCATTCTGATATGATCAATAATTTCATCAGGGTTTATATATCAAGGCCATATCTTTCCCATATTAATAAATCAAATAACCTACTTCTGTGTATTTATTCTTACTAATTCCTTATCGCCTACTATTGACATTTTATCTTACTAAAAATTGTTAGCTTAAATATTTTTTTTGACTTTGAAATGGAATTATGTGATTCTATATATCTCAAAATATTTCTAATATTTCCCTAGAATGATTAATTCCAATTTTATTTATTTAAGAAAATATATCCCAATTTTATAATATTATATACTTATTTCTATATATGGATTCTTAGGGAGCCATATAAGTTCTCGGGTGAATGTTAATATTGTATAAATATTACTGGAATGGTAGGAATTAATATAAAAAACATTCTAAATCCCTAAATTAATATATCATTAAATGTTCTAGAGGTTGAATGGTTCTCTCATACATAATATATATTTAAGAATGAAATATGTAATGAAACCCACCTCTATATATAGATCGTACAAAATACATCTCTTGGATGTTTTCGTAAACCTCTTATCAAGATCATATAAAATTAGTAGTAGTACATTATGAAATATCACCACATATTTATAATATAATTTAAAATGTCAATAAATATAGATATATTATTTTATTTTAATAAAATACATTGATTTAATATGTGTGTCATATATAACCCAAATTTTATATTCCAAGTTAGATGTTTTGGACAGTCTGGTGATGAAATAAATGTTAATGTTTTCTTATTTTCATTCTGGTATGGGTAATGGTTTTAACATCCCCTTCAAATTATGTATTTTATCCTTAACATAATTAAAAAAACTAGGGACAATGATACATTCTCTAAAATATCCCATCTTATTTTATCATACCAAAAAAACTCATTCAAATATCATGACATAATTTTACTTCAAGTATAAATAAGAAGTATGAATTATGAGGATCATTAAAAAATTAATTCTTTATTTCCGGTATTTATGGAACATTTAATCTCTTCTAGAACCTTATCTTTCTATAATGATCATGGTTAAACTTATAACCATTCCAAACATTCTTTTTTAATGAATCATCTTTATTCAATCAATTATTATCACTCAAATTGATAGATCATTGAAAATTATTTAGAGAAACAAAATATACATCCATCGTCATTAGTATTTCCATATACAACATCAACATATTCATAAATATTTTATCTATTTTAATCATATTCATAGGAAGACTTTCATGTTCATTTCCATTGATAAAATCAACCACCTTGTTCTCCTTCCTAGGGTGGTAATGGATTGAGTAGCCCTAATATTTTATCAAGTCCAACTATCTCCTCTGGGGTACATTCAATGAATTTTTGTTTAGTTTTATAAATAAATATTTAATTATTTGTATATATATCACACCTTTCACCATAAAAAAACGCAATATATTTAAGGAAAAATTAACAACTTCTTCCACAATATCATGATGCTGATAATATTTTTATATTATATTCTATTAGTGATTGGTATATTCTATCACCATATCATTCTACATGAGGATTCGTCCCATTCTATTTTATGATGAATCACAATAGATCACAACCCCTTGTCTACTATAGGGCATTGTAAACATGGTTTTTATCAAATAAATATCTCATTATTTTAGTGACATTCTCATCACATTAAACTATCCAAAATATATAAAATCACATCCGATTCAATATGGTTAATATAATAGATAGTCTAGATAAATATCTCACAATTACTTGTTAGAATATTATAATCCCAAAAAAAATATTGATCCAAGCTATGATGGTTGGTCTAATTCACTGATCAATACCTTATTTCTTTCAAGGATCCATCAATATTCATTCTCCAAAAATTATATGTCCCGATAATGAAATTTTATAAAGAAAAAATTCATAATTTATACTTATGTCAATAACAAATTCTTTCTCCGGGATGTTAGAACATATCCCCAATGTTCATCAAGATCATAAATTTTCATTGTATATATAAGAATATGATATATAAATACTTCCACAAAAAATTCTAGGTATTCTATAAAAACTCAATTTATTATATTAAAAAATATGGTATTAGTGTTTGATAGTCCAAATAAAATTACTAAATATTCAAAATTACCATACATGTTTTATATGGTTTTCATTGGTATATCCTTTTTCTAGACACATAGATATTGAAATCATGTTCAACGATCAATCAGATAAATAGATAAATCTCATTTTAATTATTCAAATAGATCATTAATTTGAGTTAAAGGATATTTATTACTTAATATTAGTAATTTTATTTTTATATTAAAAAATTAAAAAAAACACCTTCCATCATAAAAAAATAGGTTCACCGTACAGATTACTACAACGTCAAATGAATCCCTAATCTAGATTCACCATTATTTTCATCATCAAATCATTAAAATAAATTTGGTTAATTCTATATGGAATATTTAAATTGGTGAAAAACTTGGTATTTTTTCTATTGAAAACATAATGTTATGATTCGGGGAGGAATAAGAAATTCATTTAGAAATATAAAATTATATTCCCAATAAATTTGAAAACATTCAATTTTTGGTTTTTCCCCAAAGAATAGAAATAAATATCCCTCATGAATATTTATTGAAACCAATACGATGGAAGTAATTACCGTTGGGAGTTTATGATAATCCTCACCCTCATAGATGATCATATATTTAACCTAAATATCAAATTTAACATCATTTACTTAATAATGAATATGTTGTATTTATATAGAGAGTCAATCCATTCCCCAATTTCCTCAAATCCATCTATAATAAGTATAAAATGATTTAAGGGATTCATATTACCCAAAACATATATTAGAGAAGAGTTATAAACATGATATCTGATCATCATACCATTAGTAACATTCAATCCCAACTCAATATATAATTGTTGAAATGAATTAAAAAATATTGATAATTATTTAAAATTGGATGTGTGGGTATAAAATAAATAAAATAAAATATTTTTAATCTCAAATTGCATTATTACTATTGATTTCATCACATATCTACAAAATTCCATTTCAGATGTTGTAATTTTTTATGATTTTTCATCACCCCTTGGATTCTTATGGTGTATATTCCCTTGATGATTGGGTAAATGGATGACACAGTTCCCCATATCCTTATAATTAAAGCACTATACATTGTTGGATTCTCCCTAACCCATGAATTATTGAAAATTATTGTCTATATATTAAAATACAAAGAAAACCCATGTTACCTTCAAGCATATAAGAGGGGTTTTCCTTCCAAAAGGATCACATATTGGAAATTACCCCTTCCATTCTTCCCCTTATCCATTTTTTCAGTTTTCCTCTTATTCTGTTATTGTACATTGAATCAATACGGCTTATAAAATAAATTCACTCTCTTGATTTCTAATGATCATATATTCTTATAATTTAACAAATTTTGTTTTAATAGTGACATTCAAAGGATATGATTTATCTAATGAAATAAATGGTAAGACTTATTATTTAGAATATCCATGTTTTCTAAAATTATAAATCTTACATTTTAATTTTATATTTATACACAGAAAAATTTTCCTCATCCTTTTATCTTAAAATTAGTAATTTTCTCCCCATATACAATAATTTTTATTAGGAAAATATTTTTCAATGAATAGATCATGAAAAATATTTACACTGTAAGATAAAAATTTTCTCTACAAACAATGTGTTTTGAATCAATGACCATAATTGATCTGCATCACCCATGAGATGATATGCTTCAACAAAAATGATCTCCCTTTCATTACTTTCTAATGGGATTTATATATTTTATAAATAATTGATCAATTAATCATTAACGAAATGATTTTTTGTTGAATTTTATTATATAGGACGATGTCACAAGAAATGGAATATCATTGAAACATAACATTGTATAATAATATGATTATCTATAGGTAAAATGTTATTGGTCATAAACTAAGTTAGCTTCCACAATATAGTTATAATTTGGTCTTTTCTAGCTCTATCTCAATCCACATCTTCATTATTTACAATAGAGATAAATCCCTACATACATAATATACATCGATATGGATTCCATTCATTCCACATGGAACTATTAAAAAGAAATTACATATATAATATTAGATCATAACACTATGAATCATAATATATTAGTATGAAAATGATAACACAAATAAAATTAATTTAAAATTTATGCATAGAAAATCTAATAATCATGAACTTGTTTTCATTGGTAATATTCCCAAATAATTAACATATTATCAAACCATTCTTAATGTTTTGTAAATATAATGATAATGTAGAAAATAATAAACCCCAAGATAGTCAAGCAAGGTGTTTAGTAAGTTCCCATTCACTGTGCACCAGAATGATGGTCGAGATATACTCAAAAAAAAATATTTTTTGAGGTATTACCCTTAGATGCATCTGTAGTAAAAATGAATCGAATCCTTTTATCCCTACATGGATCTATTTCTTTGAATTCCACACAATCTAAACCTTTCATAAAAACATTATTATATTTTCATATATGTTAACATATCCATTAATTCTATTATTATGTTATGTTATTTAATCCATGTTTTAATAAATATAGATCCTAAGGTTTCTAATAACCATGATCTAATTCCTACTTTGTTGACCATAACCGTAGAATTAAATATCCGGTGTTTAATTTATTATGGTGTAATTAGATATAAGTGATAAAATTTTAATGGAACAAATAATTAAGTAGGTTTGGGAAACTAGATACTTATTTAAATCTAAAATTACATTTGAAAATATAAAATAAAACATAGATTATTATTTCAGAACATAATTATTATCTCTCTTAAATATCATTTAATATCAACCATAGTTTACTTCCTGAAATCATGGGGAAATGAAACATAATAAATGGGTGAGTTAAGAAGTTGAGTAAGATAACATGAAAAGAAAAATTTATCATCTGATAAATACTCCATGTCTAATATGGAATGGATAAATCACAATCAAATAACTACATATAAATAATATCATGATATTTAAACATATACATTAATGACAAGAAAATTATAAGTATCACATTGGAATAAATAATTAATTACTATTATATGGAAAACATAATTTGTGACATCTAAAATAAATAGTTGGGGCCTCATGTCGTGGAAACATATATAAATGTATTAGTCTCTATACAATCACTCAACCTATTTTGTCTCATGAGATCTATTTTTTAATATAGGTTTTATAAAACATTTTACCCCCCACATCACTTAATATGTCCAATGCATTATTCATATTAATAATCAATACAACATAATTAACATGCCATAAAAATTAGAAAATTACATGAATTAGAATAACAAGAAAAAATAATATCAATAAATACCTCATCAAAATGATCTTAAAATATTCAAAGTATTATGGTGTATGGTATCGTTATATTATCTCTTCATTAGAACATAATATTCCCTAATGTATGTTTAGATAATTGAAGATGAATTAAAAAAAATAATTGAAATTTTTTTTTGGGAAAGTTGCATATTCTACTTGAAATCACTTTAAAAAATATAATAAAATTTAAAACAATTATAAAACAAATTTAATTTTAACTAACCATTGAATAATGTATAGGTGTCTTTAAATAAAATAATATATATGATTTTGGAAAAAAAATTTCTCATGGTGTTTGTTTAAAAAAGATTTTGTTCACACATTCAACAAAAAGATCCTCATTAATAAAAAATAATATTCATTTGAAACCATTATGTAGAAAGTAGAAAAATAGTAAACATAACTTGAATAAAACCTAAAAGGATATACTAAACATTTATGAAAATATTTACATTATTTAAAATGATTCACACCTGTATAATAAAAAAAATACAAAAAATGATTATTTTTCTTAAAACAATACATTCAATATCTTTGTAACATAATGAGAATGAATTAATGTGATAATTTTTTGTAATTGAAATAAAACATTGATAAAAAATTAGTTATTTTTATATAGAAATATCATATATTCTTATCATTGGAAATATATATATTAATAATTCTGAATAATTATGAGATAATGAAATAAACCCTTACCTATGTTCATACATGAATTGTAGGTAAATTTAACCCATAATATAATAAATAGAGTCATATTATTATTTTATGCTTTTAACGTATATATTATTAAAATATCATATAAGATACAATTGTAACATTTTATCTCTCATTAACTGAATATTCTTTATTAAAATTATCATTTCTTAATGTTATCTATTTCATTTTTTAAGAATTTTTTGGTTGGGTTGTTTCAGTCCTTTCATATGCACCCTTGTCCAATAATGAACACAATTTTTTCATTATAAAAGTTTCATATTTCTTCATTATATATTTATATGTAGAATCTTCCATGAATTGTGGGAATGAAACATGAATCACATCGCTTAATGGAGGTGGTAGTCTGTATACACGAACAAGTAACATTATCATTTGGTAACTAGTGAAAAGTTAAGAAGGTAGATGAAATATTAAATTTATAAAAACACAATTTTGTAACAAATATGATATATATTAAATATTTACATCATTATAATCATCCTATTAATGTTTTCCTGACATATTAATAACACCTCCATGTTGAGATAATTAGTCATACGTATGCATGAGCAATGTTTTCCCTTTTTGTATGAATAAAAAGGGATAAAAATTATTTGTAACATAATTATAATAAAAAAAGTTTATATTAATGATACCATATCCATTATTTTAGGATGTTTACAAATAATTTAAATGATATAGAAGTGGAAATAAATTCGAAAGAGTCGATAAAAATTATTATATCTTCTTTGGTATGCCTCATTTATATCTCATCTTAAGGACCATTGAAATGGTTTATTAAACAGAGAATAACATATATATCATGCATATATTGTTTCATAATATAATTTCATAATGATTTTTTTGTCTACAAGGCTCAAATCGGTGCAATGAAGAAAATGTAGTGGTAGCCTTTTATAAGTAGGGGATGGATACAAATTGAATTTTTTAATGAATAATATATTAGTCTATAATTTTCATGTAAAATTATACCAAAAAAATTAAATATCAGGAAAAATTTAAAAATGGTTTACATAAATTAAAATAATAATAATTTATCAAATAAAATGTGGCCTTTTCACTTTTTTTAACATAAGTTAACCAGATTTAACTTTTTATTAAAGTGAAAAAAATTTACTACTGTAACATTTCAATAGGACAACCAAATATTCTATAATTATAAAGTATTATTAAATATTATGAGCCCATATTTGGAATCCATGATGAAATATTCAATTTCTATAATTGGGACAAATAAATTTTAAATTAAGTTTGAATGAGGAAAATTAGTTTTTTTAAAGACTCGGAAATTTCAAGGAAATTTTTTTCTTAATTTTCTTTGATATTTTACAAGAACGAAGTTTCTGACGGCGCCTGATTCCGAGGCCCGGTGTGCCCAGAATCAATTTCCGAAGTTTGGCTCGGGTACGTTCAGTAAACGAACGAGCGGGAATTTCTAACTTTTGAACCGGTGCCCGGAATCAAATTCTGAGGGCACCGATGGAACCGTAGCGCCCGTTTTTGCTTAGGAATGCCTTTCTTGGAGTTGCGTTTGCTTGGGAGCAGTTGTTTAATAAGGTTGTGGTTTAAGTGTAAAGAAAAATAAAATTTGTGTTTCAAATTTTGTTTATCTTCTAAAGTGGTTATATCCTAAGTGTGGAAGTTGGGGTGGAATCACATGTTCCTAACTAACCAAGTGAGGATTAAGGTTAGGTGGGGCCCACACGAGCCCCAACCCTTCCCCTTCCCCTTAACTCTCTTCTAACCCCCTTAAACTCCCTTGCACTTAATGTGCCAAAACCCCTCAAATTCCTAACTCCTTAAACTCCTTAACTCCCTTGAACCCCCCCCCCCCAATTAAATGTGACTCTTCACTTCCACCTTCATTAATTTTGGAGTCTCTCCACCCATTAATGAAGGATGTAACTTAATGAATTTGAATTATTTTGAATTCATTAAGCTAACACTATAATAAGGTGTGTTGTTTTATTGTTTGGGGTTGGCTAAATCTTTGTGATAGAGTCATGGAAGGATTGAAGAGAATTCCACCCTCGACGAAGAACTCGAAGGACATCTCCAAACATGGAACAACATCTTCTCGACGAAGAATGCCTTTTCCAAAGAAGAACGCGAAGTTTCCAACGTCGATCCCTTCTTGGATGCCTCTTTCCCACTCCTTCCGGAATAAAGAAGGGAGCGCCTTTCACGAAGAACGCTGACGTCGTCAACGACTTCTCTTTTCCGATGTCGACGAATCGCCGCCGCCTTTCCGCGACTTCGTCAACACATAACGAAAAGCGAGGTAGGGGTTTGTTGTTGCTTTATTTAATTATTTTCCGTTCTTGGTTCTAGCATGACAAACTTGAGGATGAACGTTTAAGTGTTATCGTCTAACGAGAGGGGGACCGGACCGCACAAACACGGCCGAACCCCCCTCCTTTGTTCTTGAATGTTTCTTGCGGATGAAACGAGATAGCGTGGTGCCGTCGCACCACGCGGGAATCACACGAAAATTATTGCGTGGCGCCGTCGCGCCGCGCCGTGGAAAGAATTATCATGAACACGACGCCATCGCGCCGCGTCGAAGGAAACCGAAGACGCTGCGGCCGGAGCGGGGCCACGGCGGAGGGGCGCGGTGTCGTCGCACCGCGCCGGATGACGAAGGCCGCAGCCGGTTCCGGGCCGCGGCGGATCGTGATGACCGGCGGCCAGCCGGGCCGCCGGTGCCGGAAGACGGAAGAGGACCGGCCCTTGCCGGTCCTGTTGACAAGAAGTCGGCCGGCCAGGTCGGGCCGGCCGGGTTGGTGGAAACCGGGGGAATTTAATTCCCCCGGGCAGTTATTTGGCCCACCATTATGAGGGGTGCCGGTTTCACAAAGGGGGGGCAGGCGGCCCCCCGTTTCCAGCAAGCTCGGCCTTCGGCCTAGCTTGCAGCACGCCCAGCGCGCTGCCTTGCGCCGAACCGGCGCGCCTGGCCGGTTCGCCACGCCGGGCCGGGCTGTGCCGGGCCTGGTCGACTCCGTCCGGGGCGGGTCGACCCGGTTCGGGCCATCCGGGGGGTCTCGGGCCGGGACGGCCAGGGCCCGAAACCCCCGTTACCAAGCGGTTTGGTCAAATGCCCGTATCTTGGGCTACGAGCCTCCAAACGACTCGTCGTCAGCGGCAACGCGATCCATGGATCGAGACGGTCGTTTCGGTATACTATACTCAAGGTGCATCTTCCTTTTCGGGAGCCTACGTGGTTAAAACTCCGTAGTTAAGCGTGCTTGGCCTAGAGTAGTGATCAGGATGGGTGACCTCCTGGGAAGTTTCTCAGGGTGGGTGTGAGACGGAAAGGCCAATAAATAACAGACCAGGCATCCGATTGACGCACCGTCTGTTTCGTTGAATTTCTCTAAGTGAGATGGATCTTTCGGCTTACTCCGCTCGATATTTGGATGCCGACGGAGTGCGGTCGGGTTGGATCGCACCGAAATCCAACTAGGCCCCTAGAACGAAAAAGCCAATAACTCTCAGACCGGGCGTCCGATTGACGCGCCGTCTGTTGCGTTGAGTTCTTGTTGACGATACGGAACTTTTGGAATCCTTCGCCCGAGTTTTGGATGCAGATGGATAGTGGCCGGGTTGGATCGCACCGAAATCCAACTGGGCCCCTGGAACAAAAAAGATGATATCTTTCTGACAGAATGTCCGTTTGACGAACCGTCAGCGGCGTTGGTGATCGCGTTGAGAAATGGTCCCTATGAGTTTACCCTATGAGACCCCTATGACGAGGCGGTCCTTTGAGATACTTCTTTGCGGGACTTTGTGATACTTGGAGTATCGACCAGTAGCTCGTGGAGCGGACCCTCCCGGAGACGAGCGTGCGGAGTACGGAGACCGTGTAGCCGGCTGAGACCTGACGACTGCTTGACCGACTTGACTTGGAGTGAGTCGACTAGCCTAGTGGAAGGAGTGCCCGGTATTTGGCGACAGACCCACGGCGGACAGAGCGCCCGGTATTTGGCTGCAAACCCGCGGTACTCGACCGGAGGAGTACCTCTGTAGGCTATTAGTGGGAGCGCCCGGTATTTGGCGACAGACCCTCAGCGGACGGAGCGCCCGGTAGTTGGCCGCAAACCCACAGTACTCGACAGGAGGAGTACCTCAGCAGTCTTAGGTTAGTGAGCTGTAGCTCGGAGTCGTGACAGGACCACTGTACACTCCAGAGACGGAGCTTTTCAGCAGTTACGGTTTCGATAATGAAAATCCTGGTTTGAGCTGAAACTTTTGACCTTGTGTTTACCTCATGATTGAGATTGGTCACTTGCTAACTTAGGTATATGTATGGGCATATACCCGGGTAGTGGTTATCCGTTGATTTCACAAGGCTTGTGTTTCCTCATGATTGAGATGGGTTACTTGATAACTTAGGTATATGTATGGGCATATATCTAAGTAGAGGTTATCTGTTGAGATCTTATTTTTGGTTATCCTTGTTGGTTTAGTGAGACCTTGAGGGTCTCGGGGTCCCTACTGAGTATCGTTATACTCACCCCTGCACGGGCTATGCCCGCACCTCATTGTGTTGGTTGCAGACGACGGGCAGTGTTGACAGAAGCCGAGTGTTCGAGGACTGGACAGTACCTGGAGGTGGACTATACGAAGAGATGGTACCCAGAGGAGGACTTCACGACGAGGTGGTACCCAGAGGTGGACGTGACGACGAGGCGGTACCCGGAGGTGGACCACTGGGCGAGACATACTCGGAGCGGACGGTGGGACCTGAGGAGCAGAGGAGCTATCTGTACCCACCCTTTAGGTGGGATTTCCAGTGGACAGCTCGGCGTAGAACCTTTACTTTTCAGTTGATGTTTTCCCTTTCGAGTTGTACTTTACAGTTGTAGTTGTACTTTCTTTTGGGTTTGTATTCTGGCCCATTTACTTTTCAGCACTTTCTTTTGTACTTAGTGTTTTATTTCCGCTTGTGCTCTGTGGTTATTTTTGTTTACTTTTATAAAGGCAATGCCTTCCCAGTTATCGGGATTTACGCCTTGGTGCTAGTCGCCAGCCCCTGGCCTATGAAAGGAGGGCTTGGGGTAGTCACGACACGGGCCCCGAGGGCGGGTCGTGACAAATTGGTATCAGAGGAGTTCAGTTCTACCGCAGAACTCAGGATTCTGATCTTTTTCTATGTGAAACAATAGTGTTAAGGGTACCGAGTGTGGTCTTCAGTTCAGGGAGTCCAGTGTTGGTGCGGTGGCCGACGTATCCGTACACCAGGACCCTGACTACTGATTTCCGACTTTGTACACAATAACACTGATTGCGTGTGTGTTTCCAAAGTTTTAAAGTCAGCTCAAACCAGGTCAGATCACCAGGTATTAGACGTTGACCGTGTCGCATCTGTTCAGGATGTCTCCACGCAGACAGTCAGTTGGAGTTCTGAGAGAGTACTCGATGACGGCTCACCGAGCGACGAGGCTCTGGTGCAGGGCCCTTTTTACTATGTTGGTACCCTCAGGTGGTGTACCAGTACCTCACCACCTGTTGGGCAGCAGATGCCAATGGCTATACTAGCAAACTGTGCACGCTGGCGGAGCACATTGCACGAGTTCCAGCAGTAGAGGCCTCAGAAGTTACGAGGCGAGGCAGATTTCCAGACAGCAAAGCAGTGGCTGGAGGCGATTGCTAGAGTTTTCCGCCTAGCTGAGACATCAGTAGAGTGGATGGTGGACTTGGCCACTAGCGTTTTCCAGTGAATGACCATGAGGATGGTCCGCATAGTGATGAGGCTTCGGTACGTGAACCGATGCCTGAGATAGTGCCTTTGGGTAGTGTGTCAGCTATACATCACTACCTGTTAGTCAGCAGTTACAACCAGCGGTACCGGTAGGTGACACATGAAAGTTTACTGCCTTACATGTGTTCTAACTTCAGATACCCTCATGTTCCGAGGTGAACCTGACTCATAGGCGGCTGAGGACTGGCTTGAGGAGGTGGCCGAGAATTTTCTAGAACTTTTACAGTTTCGGCGGGACGACGTGTTGATAGCTGAGAATTCATCGAGGCGTACCGAACATATCGGGTACTCGATGGAAGCGTTTCGATCAGTGAAATAGAGGTCGGACCTCTGAGCATGGTATGTTTAAGGGCTTCCGAGCCAGCACATTTTCTCTATGCATTTCTACATAGGCTAGAGTGCTAGAAGGAACCTTTGTGGTTGAGAATTCTTTGCTGATCGAATACATCCAGAGAATGTTAGAAGTTTGGAAAGCAGGAAACTGACACCAGTCTCGGAGACTTGGGCATGTAAAATGTTTCATGAAGAGGAAATGTTAAGGACAGATGAATCTGCAGAGCAGCAGACATGGAGGAAGAGCTTGGAGAGCAGCTCGTGGTGGTGTACATTTCAACATGTTACCATCACCCGCCTTTGTAGTCCCCGCTAGACTCAGGGAGTTGGATAGCAGGGAAAGAGGGTAGCTGCTTGCGATCATGGAGTGCGACCAAAAAGGGGCTCTAAAGATGATTCTAAGTGCGGAATTTATCTTCTACTAGCTGCCGTAGCCACAGGCATCGAAACGAATCATCCCTTCCTTCCATGAATCTAGTCCCAGACCTAGAGATTCCGGTTAAGCCGTTGACTTGACCCTCACGTCTGGATATACCTTTGGGAGGAGACTCGATAGTCACACTTACGCCGACGGTTTGATCTGACCCTTGAGGCGAGAGTCTCGGTTAGGACCTCTTGGTGGCAGCGTCGAGGCCTTACGACGTTATTTTGAGTATGTATTTGGCAATCACTGTTCATACTCAAATTGACGGTATTAGGCAAACGTTGGGATGACTTTTCCTTGGTCGGATAAAAGGAAACCCTGGCAGCACAAGATAAACTCGTGCATGGGAGGGTGTAGCCGATCATTCTTGGGTCGGCCAACCTTACCCTCGTGGCAGCAGGAGTTTTGAGTTTCAGTTCTAACCTAAAAAGGGAGACCTTTAGAGTTCAAGGATGGCGACCACGTTCTTATACAGGTCTCACCTCGACGAGGCTTACGGAGATGTAGCCGAGGCGGCAAGAGATCTCTGAGGTTCGATAAACCTTTCTAGGTCCCCAGCAGGGTAGGCGAGGTAGTTTATCGCTTGAACCATCCACCTCAGTTGCACCAGGTGCACGATGACTTACACGTAACTCAATTGAGGAGATACGTGCTTGATCCTTCACACATCATCGACCTCAGGGAGTTGGACGTCGATGATAGAGCGACATGCACGGAGGTTCCAGTGGGGATCAAGGATAGACAGGAGCAGATCCTATGAGGATGATCGATTCCTTGGGTGCACTTCCTTTGACAGTACGGGAACCTCCAGGTGAGCACATGGGAGTGGAAGGCTCAGATGCGTGCTCTGTACCGCTTTTGTGACCCTAGTTTGTGATGAAGCTTTACGGGGACGTAAAGCCCTGAGGTGGGAGTAATGTAAAGGCCCGGAAATTTCAAGGAAATTTTTTTATTAATTTTCTTTGGAATTTTACAAGAACGCAGTTTCTGACGGTGCCTGATTCCGAGGCCCGGTGTGCCCAGAATCAATTTCGGAAGTTTGGCTCGGGTACGTTTAGTGAACGAACGAGCGGGAATTTCTAACTTTTGAACCGGTGCCCGGAATCAAATTCCGAGGGCACCGATGGAACCGTAGCGCCGGTTTTTGCTTAGGAATGCCTTTCTTGGAGTTGCGTTTTCTTGGGAGCAGTTGTTTAATAAGGTTGTGGTTTAAGTGTAAAGAAAAATAAATTTTGTGTTACAAATTTTATTTATCTTCTTAAGTGGTTATATCCTAAGTGTGGAAGTTGGGGTGGAATCACAAGTTCCTAACTAACCAAGTGAGGATTATGGTTAGGTGGGGCCCACACGAGCCCCAACCCTTCACCTTCCCCTTAACTCTCTTCTACCCCCCTTAAACTCCCTTGCACTTAATGTGCCAAAACCCCTCAAATTCCTAACTCCTTAAACTCCTTAACTCCCTTGAACCCCCCCCCCCAATTATATGTGACTCTTCACTTCCACCTTCATTAATTTTGGAGTCTCTCCACCCATTAATGAAGGATGTAACTTAATGAATTTGAATTATTTTGAATTCATTAAGCTAACAATATAATAAGGTGTGTTGTTTTATTGTTTGGGGTTGGCTAAATCTTTGTGACAGAGTCATGGAAGGATTGATGAGAATTCCACCCTCGACGAAGAACACAAAGGACATCTCCAAACATGGAACAACGTCTTCTCGACGAATAATTCCTTTTCCAAATAAGAATGTGAAGTTTCCAACGTCGATCCCTTCTTGGATGCCTCCTTCCCACTCCTTCCGGAATAAAGAAGGGAGCGCCTTTCACGAAGAACACTGACATCGTCAACGACTTCTCTTTTCCGATGTCGACGAATCGCCGCCGCCTTTCCGCGACTTCGACAACACATAACGAAAAGCGAGGTAGGGGTTTGTTGTTGCTTTATTTAATTTTTTTCCATTCTTGGTTCTACCATGACAAACTTGAGGATGAACGTTTAAGTGTTATCGTCTAACGAGAGGGGGACCGGACTGCACAAACACGGCCGAACCCCCCTCCTTTGTTCTTGAATGTTTCTTGCGGATGAAACGAGATAGCGTGGTGTCGTCGCACCACGTGGGAATCACACGGAAATTATTGCGAGGCGCCGTCGCGCCGCGCCGTGGAAAGAATTATCATGAACACGACGCTGTCGCGCCGCGTCGAAGGAAACCGAAGACGCTGCGGCCGGAGCGGGGCCGCGGCGGAGGGGCGCGGTGCCGTCGCACCGCGCCGGATGACGAAGGCCGCAGCCGGTTCCGGGCCGCGGCGGATCGTGATGACCGGCGACCGGCTGGGCCGCCGGTGCCAGAAGACGGAAGAGGACTGGCCATTGCCGGTCCTGTTGACAAGAAGCCGGCCGGCTAGGTCGGGCCGGCCGGGTTGGTGGAAACCGGGGGAATTTAATTCCCCCGGGCAGTTATTTGGCCCCCCATTATGAGGGGGGGCGGTTTCACAAAGGGGGGGGGGGGCAGGCTGCCCCCCGTTTCCAGCAAGCTCGGCCTTCGGCCAAGCTGGCAGCGCGCTGCCTTGCGCCGAACCGGCGCGCCTGACCGATTCGCCACGCCGGGCCGCGCCGGGCCGGGCCGGGCTGTGCCTGGCCGGGTCGACCCTGTCCGGGGCGGGTCGACCCGGTTCGGGCCATCCGGGGGGTTTCGGGCCGGGACGGCCCGGGCCCGAAACCCCCTTTACCGAGCGGTTTGGTCAAATGCCAGTATCTTGGGCTACGAGCCTCCAAACGACTCGTCGTCAGCGGCAACGCGATCCTTGGATCGAGACGGTCGTTTCGGTATACTATACTCAAGGTGCACCTTCCTTTTCGGGAGCCTACGCGGTTAAAACTCCGTAGTTAAGCGTGCTTGGCCTAGAGTAGTGATCAGGATGGGTGACCTCCTGGGAAGTTTCCCATGGTGGGTGTGAGACGGAAAGGCCAATAAATAACAGACCAGGCGTCCGATTGACGCACTGTCTGTTTCGTTGAATTCCTCTAAGTGAGATGGATCTTTCGGCTTACTCCGCTCGAGGTTTGGATGCCGACGGAGTGCGGTCGGGTTGGATCGCACCGAAATCCAACCGGGCCCCTGGAACGAAAAACCCAATAACTCTCAGACCGGGCGTCCGATTGACGCGCCGTCTGTTGCGTTGAGTTCCTGTTGACGATACAGAACTTTTGGCATCCTCCGCCCGAGTTTTGGATGCAGATGGATAGTGGCCGGGTTGGATCACACCAAAATCCAATCGGGCCCCTGGAACGGAAAAGCTGATATCTTTCTGACAGAACGTCCGTTTGACGAACCGTCAGCGGCGTTGGTGATCGCATTGAGAAAAGGTCCCTATGAGTTTACCCTATGAGAGTTCGGGGTATAGTTGAGATACGGCCGGGTTTGGTTCGCTCACGAATCCAACAGGGCCCCTGGGACGAAAATGCTAATAACTCATAGACCGGGCGTCTGATTGATGCGCCGTCTGTTGCGTTGATACCCCTATGACGAGGCGGTCCTTTGAGATACTTCTTTGTGGGACTTTGTGATACTTGGAGTATCGACCAGTAGCTCGTGGAGCGGACCCTCCCTGAGATAAGTGTGCGGAGTACAGAGACCGTGTAGCCGGCTGAGACCTGATGACTGGTTGACCGACTTGACTTGGAGTGAGTCGACTAGCCCAGTGGAAGGAGCGCCCGGTATTTGGCGACAGACCCACGGCGGACGGAGCGCCCGGTAGTTGGCTGCAAACCCACAGTACTCGACAGGAGGAGTACCTCTGTAGGCTATTAGTGGGAGCGCCCGGTATTTGGCGACAGACCCTCAGCGGACGGAGCGCCCGGTAGTTGGCCGCAAACCCGCAGTACTCGACAGGAGGAGTACCTCAGCAGTCTTAGGTTAGTGAGCAGTACCTCGGAGTCGTGACAGGACCACTGTACACTCCAGAGACGGAGCTCTTCAGCAGTTACGGTTTCGATAATGAAAATCCTGGTTTGAGCTGAGACTTTTGACCTTGTGTTTACCTCATGATTGAGATGAGTCACTTGATAACTTAGGTATATGTATGGGCATATACCCGGGTAGTGGTTATCCGTTGATTTCACAAGCCTTGTGTTTCCTCATGATTGAGATGGGTTACTTGATAACTTAGGTATATGTATGGGCATATATCTAAGTAGAGGTTATCTGTTGAGATCTTATTTGTGGTTATCCTTGTTGGTTTAGTGAGACCTTGAGGGTCTCGGTGTCCCTACTGAGTATCGTTATACTCACCCCTACACGGGCTATGCCCGCACCTCATTGTGTTGGTTGCAGACGACGGGCAGTGTTGACAGAAGCCGAGTGTTCGAGGACTGGACAGTACCTGGAGGTGGACTATACGAAGAGATGGTACCCAGAGGAGGACCTCACGATGAGGCGGTACCCAGAGGTGGATGTGACGACGAGGTGGTACCCGGAGGTGGACCACTGGGCGAGACATACTCGGAGCGGACGGTGGGACCTGAGGAGCAGAGGAGCTATCTGTACCCACCCTTCAAGTGAGATTTCTAGTGGACAGCTCGGCGTAGCAGCATTACTTTTCAGTTGTTGTTTTCCCTTTCGAGTTGTACTTTACAGTTGTAGTTGTACTTTCTTTTGGGTTTGTATTCGGGCCAATTTATTTTTCAGCACTTTCTTTTGTACTTAGTGTTTTGCTTCCGCTTGTGCTCTGTGGTTCTTTTTGTTTACTTTTATAAAGGAAATGCCTTCCCAGTTATCGGGATTTACGCCTTGGTGCTAGTCGCCAGCCCCTGGCCTATGGAAGGCGGGCTTGGTGTAGTCACGGCACGGGCCCCGAGGGCGGGTCGTGACAGTTTTTTTAAAAATGAGTTTTATGTATAAAAATATTTTTATGCCAAGATCAAGTACAATATTGATTTAAAATGTATAAATGGAATTATATTTAATAAATTTTGACTAATTATATATAAAATCCAATTCAATTAAAATTGATATATGAAAATACTTTAAATGAATATTTAATTTTCATTAAAAATCTGAATGAAAAATGTTCACTTATAATCATATTTTGCAAAAACATTTCTAGAAATTCACCAAAAAAATTATATATTATTTTTAAAAATGATATAATTTTATTCAAATAAAATTTTTGTAATTGAAAATAATTAATAATTAACTATATTCACAAAATTAACTAAAATCCTTTTTGATGAAAATTTCTTTAAGTAAACTAAAATGTCATGGAATAAACTATTGTACATATTTTTTATGATTTAGTTTATAATGTTTTATCAATGAAAACATTTATAAATATTCATTATAATGTTATTAGTATAATAATTACCCATCAATCCAATGACTAGGAGATAATTAACACATCAAATAATATTATTTTAAAAATATATAACTATTTGTTAAAACATATTTTCGTGGTTAATGAAAACTATATAATAAATAAAAACAATTTAAATAGATATATATCAAAAAATAATTGTGTTTTAAAAATGATGATGAATCTATATTCATCTACTTATCCTTATCATTCACAATTTTAAATATAATCTAATATTATAAAAGAGTTATAATAGAATCATCAAGCCATTGCTTTAATACATTTTATGTATCATCAATAATAATAAATTTACAAAAAATATCATTAAGACTTTTTCTATATCATTTTTAAAAAAATTATCATCTAAGACCCACTTCTAACTAAAAAATGGTTAATCATTTCTCTTCTGTCATGAAGTGATGATGGAACAATGAAATTGTGTATCTAGGTAGAAAATATTATACTTAATAATATACTATCAACAATGTTCATATTGTTTCAAGAACATTGGATGTTCTAAATTGAGTATCCTCAAAATTCATGAAAAATCTATAATCCATTTTAAAAGAATATATTTGGTCGTAGATTTTTATCAAAAAAAAAAATATAAAAATGTTTTCCACAATTTGAATTAGACCTAAATCTGAAAAATCTCATTTATAAAAAAATGATAAACATAATTCTCGATAATATTATTATTTATATTAATAATAAGATAATTCACTGATCCAATATTAACGATAAAATTCTTTATATCATCATGATAATACGTGTAATCATTTCCATCTAATATTAGAGGATGTACTGGTGTCTTGTTTTCTATTAAACAAATTGGCATTACTTCTATAATAACATACACTTTCATTCACTATATTTTTAGAGCAAGTAAAATGATATATCAAAATAATGATAAACCATGAAATGAAACAATAATAGTAGACTCAATCAGAAAATATAGAAACATAATTTTTTTCCAAGTATTATAAAAAACAATATTTAAAATTCAAGTTACATGAAGGTGATTATTTTTAATGTAAAACACATCTTAAAATTCTCAAAAACTATCAAATATCCAGTTTATAGGTAGTTATGAACAGTCTATATACTATAGAATATAGTATTGACAAACATGGTGAAAATTTACCAATCATTAAAATGATATGAACTCTGTAGAAATAAAAATATTCAGATTCTACATTGTTGAAATTCGATATTTTAAAGTATTATTAAAATATGATAAAAGTAAATGTAAAATAAATATCCATATAATTTTTTTAAAAAATATGGTGTATAATATTATATTATAAATAATCTTTTAAGTGAAATTATAAAGATATTATTTTATCCAAATTATAATGACTAATATGAAACCTACTTCAATGTTCCAAACAACATATCCCTATAATAACTTGATGTATTCCAATCAGAATGTGGCTCTGTCTTCCAATACCCTGAAGCCGACAATCTGAATGATCAAAAATAATATTGACTTGATCAAGAAGGATAAGAATAATTTAGCTATTTCGTCATATACCAAGAAAACCATAATCACAGTGATCATAAACACAATAATTATATAAAGATAACTTTTTGAATTTATAGTGAGATATTTATACATGGATTCCAAAAGAGAAACTATCAAAAATAAAATACTATAATACTCATACATTCACTATAAAACATGGTGTTTCAATATTTAAAATGACATTACCACACTATAATATATTATAATTACTGTTATTTTAATTTATTTCATAGTTTTTATTGAATCTTCTTTATATAGATGAATAATGAATAGTTTGATTATATGACATTCATGGTATGTTGTAACTACATCATAAATAGATTCTTTATCTTCTAATTAACTCAAAAAAAGAACTAATGTTCCTGTAAAGTTATTCACCAACCACTACAATGATTATACATCATGTAAATTCAAATGTTGATGTGAAATTTGATTCCCCCTATTTAAATTATTGACACATAATGATATAATAAAAAAATATTTACGTTAAAAACATTACTAAAATATATTGAATGATATAAAATATAAAATATGAAAAAACAATCATCAACAAAATAATTGTTCCAACAATCGACTTAATTGGTATAATTTTTTACTTGTTTTAGTCACCAACCCCACCACATAGAATAAAAACTTGTGGCTTGATTATAATTTGTATTTGATATATAGTAATTACCAAACTCTTTAGTGTTAGTCGCAATCATATATTCTCCACTACCCATATATTTTAGTGGTGCTGTGTGCCCCTCATTGAGATACCCTCATATTCATGGAACCATTATTTGAATATTATCTAAGGAGGCCATACAATTTGAAGAACCATTAACTTGACTATTAAGTTACTAAAATATGATCATAAACCATGAATATTTAGAGAATAAATTGGGCCTCCTAAGGTATGGTCAAATTTTATTCTCATTCCTTTCATGGTCTTAGCATTCTCAATTAGCTATAAATTATTGTGGACCTCTTATGAGACCAATTTAACAAATATGATTCATTGATATTGCTAATTCATGATGATATATCCCTATAGTTCTTGATCTCCCATTAATAATCTTCCATTTCTTCTCCTACCCACTTTTTGTATATATAGTTTTAAATTCCTCACTAGCACTCTTCATCTACAAATAATGATTCCTTGGTTTTTAATATCTAATAATATGATAGTCGACCCTATTTTTTAATAAGGTATCAGTCAATAAACATCTTATCAATGGTGGGATTCCTTTATTCCATCTGTTGAGAAAGAATTTATCTATCATCCACTCCTTTTATAATAGTGAATCTTTAATACCCTTTGTATTATACCATGTGTCTTTTTGAACATTTTATGAGTGAGTTAGTATTGTGATATAACACCCAAGTGGTTTCCCTATCTTCAAGGGTAATATTATTATAGTCGACATGACATTACAACCAAGACCCAATCTTCCCCATTGTTCACTCTCATGTATCTTTATTAACCTTCCTTTGATGGTTGTTTTCTCAATCAAAGAAAGGATCATGTGGGATTTTAGGGTTTAGTTGGTCGTATTCTTATTATTATAGAAATTTATCATAACTATGTGTGGGTGTTCACTCATTTTTGATGGATGATTTTAAAATACACATCCCAATTCAGTTCTAGTTATATAAAATTAAATTTTGTTGATCATGAACATACTATATGATGTCAAACAGTAATGTCTTCATCCTCACTATATTATTTTCAACAACATGGTAAATGTAATTTTTTCATTATGTTTATCATAAAAAATTAATCACTATCACATGAGTTTAAACTATATGGTGTATTGTAACTCACTGGTGAGTAATCCCTTTTTTGGTGGTATCAATCCTTTCCTATGACACCATTCTAATTTCAGTCACATACTGTATGACCCATGATATGTTTTATGACATGATTTTGAATTAATTATATATGTAGTGAGACATTAAGTCCTTATCCTAGGTTTATCATAAAATTCTTATATCTTTTTAATGTAGTTTGTGTCACTTCAACTTATGTTTATCCCCCCCTTTACATAAAAATACATGGATTATTTCCTCATTAATCTTTCTGTATATAATAAATATCGATACAAAAACCATCAAGCACTACATGTGTCATTATTACCAGTTCATTATATTTTTAGAGATTCCTAGATACCTAACATTGATTTGAGCCATAAAAAATTTATATTCCCCTCTATACCCCTTATAAGTATGATACATTATTTTTCATCCTTTTTTCATGTTTATGATGTAGATTAATTAAGAGTACCAATAGATATGTATGTTTTTATTCATATAACTTGGGATATGTGGTGAAATTTAGATTTACAATCCTGATCCCCAGAACAATTTTCATATCATATCCACCTCATATTAATGTTTAGTTCTCTTTAATTAGTTCACTTTTTCCATTCTAGCTCAAGAACAACATTATCATTTGGTAAAGTAGTTAAAGATACATTACATTAAATTTCCATAACAAAATAGTTTGGTCTATATGACCCTAAACTATCATCAAAAAATAAATTATGATAAATGAATACAAGCTACAAAAAACACTCTAATCAATTAATTCCAATTATAAATTTTAGAAAATCCACAGTCTTATCAATAAAAAAATAAAATAAAGTAACCCTATAGAATGATATCCATGAACTAAAACTACTATAAATCCATTTTGAAAAAAAAGTATTGCAATCTATAAATACTCAAATGTAACATTGGTTTTTCCTTATAGAACGATTCAATCTCATTCTCATGCCTCTCATAGGGTTGGAATTTTCAAGTAGACTAATCATTTCTAGTTTTCATGACCATCAGAAAATTTGATACACCTCATAAATATTCCCAAAGTGTGGTGGTGTAACCCTATGATTTCTCAAAATGATAACCATTACCTCCATATATTTGATAAATAATATGGTTTCCCCTGTTTTGAATCAACATCGACCATTCAGTTTTGAAAATACTCCCTTTGAATGTGATTATGACTTAGGATCCCAAATCTTATACCACCTCTCATCTTAGAAGAAATATAAATTTTTCCAATGTTGTGGAATCATTTTTTAAAACATGTTAAATGATCATTCTTAATAATGTTTTCCATCATTTCTTGTGATATGGTATTGTGTACCACCCTTCATACAAACACCCAATTATCACACTCATTATATCTCTCATTCTACCATTAACTCAATCTCATGGTGTTAAATCATAACATTAATCCAATTTCATTTTCTCAAATGTATTTCAAATAGAATGTTACAACACCAACCTACATCCATTCAAATTATATTTGCAAGTATTTATTTTGGAATCACATGAACATAGTTCCCTAATAATCATGATCTCCTATTTTGTAGTCGATAAGAAATTTAAACCCTAAACTATACACCCCAATTACAATTTATCATTAAAATTATACACAATTATATCGTTTTTCTCACACAAGTCAATAATCAACATATGATTAGAAATTTTAGTTTATTATTTCATTAATATGGTCATGATGTTGTGATTTTAATTTAGTGATTTCATACATGTAATTTTATTACATACAAAATATTGATGTGGTTCTTATATTTAAAAAAACATCTAATTTGATTAAAAAGTTTTCCTTTGATAATGCATGATTAATTGCTTCCTTGAGCTCAGAAAACTTCCACTAGAAGTTTTCATGTACCTACCATAGTTTACCCAATTACTCCATTTCAATGCTTTATTATGTGAACACATTGGTCACCTATATCTTGATCTTGACATACTAATCCCTACACTCTTCTAAATGAGACAACACCTTGGAAGACTAGAATTTAACATTTGTTAACTGAGTAGATAAAATGTAGATACCACATCCCATGGTATAATATAAAAATGAAACTACATTTTCTAAAAAAAATTCTAAATTCAACAATGTCCCCTAAAGAGATTTGAATGTGTGGTCAACAACTGTAGACATGAGAAAATTAATAATTAGTGACTATGGTAACTTTTGATTAGATAGAACATCATGAACCATTTTGGGGAGAGAATGATAGTTGATCCTATCATCTCCCTGGATCACTAGCCAATGATGAAGGTTTATCATATGGTTATATATATAAATCTGGGATGTATGGATAATAAGACCCAGATTTTCTTCCAAGACCTTCACTAGATCCACTGGTTGATTTTCTTTTTCCCCAAATATGAGTTGAAATTCTCATAACATATAGACTCTTACTCTATAAACTAATAAAAAAAATATGATAGTCCCAAACCATTATATTTCAATTGACAAGGATCTTTTTTATAAATAAGGATTAGTTCTCTAAAATCCAGTTTCATATGTGAAAACTCCCCCACTATGATCGTGATCAAATCATCAAGAGTGATTAGTTTAAATATGTCATGTTTATCTACTAATACAATTATAACCTCACCATTTTGAGTGGTGGGCTATTTCATGTTCCAACCAAATTTCACAATCCATTGGTTCAATTAAATATTCTTTCTATTCCATCTGTTATCCATGTGAAATTTCCTTCATCGATATGAAAAATATGATAAGATGGAATACATTAGTCTGAAAAAATATATCAAAATGAAACATTAAATATGGGAGGAAAACATCCCATTCATATAGTTAATCTCAAATAATGCATTCCTCTAATATAGGAAAGTGGTGCTAAAAATAGCCTGACCCAAATCATTTTCGTCAATAATTAGTTATTTGAGGCCAGAGGAAGGTGAAAACCCCGTTCAGGGACCCCTCTACTTTAGTGAGAAATATAATGCTCACTATTTGAATCCCCCAATCCAAGAGTGTTGGATATTTAATAAATGAATAAATTGAATATAATAATATAATGGTTATTTAGATGTTAGATGATTGTTTGAATTTTCCTTCCAGGCCCTTTAAAATTTATATCCTTAGTGCCTCTAAAGACTTTCTTCATTGCATTCTAGTTGTACATAAAAAATATTAAAAGGAAACATCACATGAACCATTAGAACAGACCAATTTTCAATTTTATATTTATTCTACATAATATTCACTTGGAAGATAGTCATTTATCATCTTCTATGTAAGATTCATATGATACTCTAGGGTATACACACACATCTATTCTTGAAAAATATAGATAATGATTATAAAGGTCACACACATTACTAAAAATATACTATTACCCTATGTGAATTAAGAGATTCCTTGTATAACATGAGTTCTCCCAACTCCTCAATAGCTATAATATCTATTTATTTTATAGAATATTTTTCCATGTATTCATCACTTCTCAAGGTTTATCCTTCCCTACAATCCTTATAATATATTTATTAAACCAACTTGGAATATCATAATCCATCATTGGTCTAAAAAGGGATATTTTCTATGGTATGGCCAGTAATGGAACCCTCTAAACAATGGTAATTTACTATCACCTAAATCTTCTAGATGAAGGTTATCATTCGAGTAAGGGAATCTATGTTCATGAATTCATTATGCCAAATGTTGGAAAATAATATCTCATTTTTTAGTGATATTTTACCACTACATTCCACTTGTGAGTCATATCTAAAATTTTTTATTGGTGTTCAAATAATTTTGAAAATCCAAGTTATTTGCTATATCCCAAATTACCCATAAACGCTTACATGGAGCTCTGTAGAATGCAGCCTTTATTGTACTGAAATGATTACTATTCTTATAGAGATTATTCCTTGTTCACATTTCCATGTCATCTACATCCATGTCCATAGATTGAAGTCTTTTAGAACCCACCAATACCTTGTCCACATCCCTCTTCATAAAATACTACACTAATATGGAAGTGTAAAATATCTTTCCCAGACACCCCCAATCATGAACTAGTGTATCTATCCCAAGAAAAAAATAATTTTTTTCTTTATTATTATTTTTTCATTGATTAGTCTGGTCAGTGTTCTAGAAATTGATATTCTTGTAACATACCATGTTTTTTGAGCTGGTCGAAATCCTACATTTATTATGATTTTTGAATATAAGGGGTTATAAAAACAACATCATTGATCTTGGGGACCTAATTCATAGATTTCAATTTACCTAATACATTATTTTTAGATAGGTTTTATTACTTTTAAATATTTCTAAGGGTTCAAATGGGTTTCAGCTATCTCTGAGTCCAAAAATCCAAATTTGCAAAAAAAAAATTACAATGGTGCATGGTTTAAATAAATTTAATTCTTTATGAGGAGAAAAATTATATTCCCACTATGGATCTATATATGGTTTGACATCTTTTGTTGGAGGGTGTGAAAGATCTTGTTGCATTCAGTGGTTTTTTCTAATGCTTGTGCATGGTTTGTGCATGGTTTGAAAACCCTTGTGGTCCAATTGTGTGAGTTGTGCTATGTAGATAGTGGGTGTTGAATGATTTGTGCATGGCAATCCAAGCGGTGTGACCAGACCATGTGGGTTTCTTAAAAGTGTGTAATTTCAAAAATTCTCCTACCTTTATGATTGTTTCTTCTGTCGTTTTACTTTCTCCACCTATCTACATAGCAATGATGAGTGATCCTCTTCCTCCTCCTTTGTCTTTGAGCCAACCAACTAGTTTTTTTTGGAATCAATATTCATCAATATCATTGGAAATACATCAATGTGGGATTAAATTATATTATATACTTTATTATTTTCACGCGTTGTAGAATGTGTAAAATATTTTAAAACTATATTACCATATTATTAATGTCTTCATCTAAAACACTTATTTCTTATGAATTTGATCTAGTTAGTGGTATTTATTTCATAAGCGAATGTATACCAACATTAGGTATATGGTTCTTAGATTTGTCATTGATTTTCATCATGATTATATTGTGAATTATTTAGCATTCCATTTGGTTGTCTGAGAGAGACCCTAATAATATATTCTTTTCATCTAAATTAATTAAATTTAACCCAAGAGATGCCAATGGGAATTTTATTCTATGAATAATTATTGTTACAGCCTGGTGAGATGCCTCAAAAAACATGGGTGTGATAATTAGGGGTGGGTTTATATGATTTAAATTTATGTGAATTATTTCTATTAAATGTGATGAGTTATAGTGGAACATTATTTTTGTTCCCAATGATAGAGATAATGATTAAAAACTGGATGAGGTGACCTATTTCAAATACTATGGTGAGGCCAAGATTTTACTAGTAATTTTGATCACCTTTGCGAGACATGTTCATCAAATTTAGGTGATGTGGTTTTCAAGATTTAGTCATGGCCCGGGTGATATTGAATAGTGTAGAACATTGGGATGAGTTACATGGTTGTATGGGGAGAAGGTGCCTTGATGATGTGTCATATGTACATGGTTGGTGATTTACAAACACCATGATTGGATGATACACCATTGTATTGGTGATCACATAGATATGACTCAAATTATGAGGTGGGTTTGACCACTCTATTTGGTAGAGGTCTCTATTATTTATGGCTTAGTATTGTATATACCATCATTTAGTATTGTGTTTAATATCATATAATTCCATGTTGATAGTAACAATCCATCAATTGATGTTATTGAGACCATTGGGTTGGGGATGAGGCACACTATATTATTTGGGGCCCTTGGGTGACGTTTATATGGGAGGATTGGTATCATCATTCCATGGGATGTCGACTATTGTGCTGAGGGTGTTTATTATTTGTATTATGGGCATCATTATTCCATGGACATCAGGATTCGAGCTGATGGTGATTATTACCAAGTTGAGTTCTAAGGGACCATGTACTTTCATGTGAGTGCCTTTAGGATTTCAATTAAGTGATTATGGCTTGGGATATCTAGGTTGGGTTGTGATTGAAGTGATACATTTTACTGAAGTTCCTGAAGGCTATCTATCTCATTACTCATCATGGGATTCCTTTTTCAAAAAAAAGGATCCATGCCACAACAGTTAGAATATATGAAGACAGGTCGATGAGTGCCATATATATAAATTAAGTCACATAGAATATGGGTGATGGTCAAAGAAGGTGATTGCTTAATTGTGGATGGGTAACTCATGGGATATAGGTTATTCATATGATATGAATGTTTTGTTTTATTTGTATTTAGATAAACCTTATTACCATTGTTATAAGATTGGAAAACATTAGTGGTGGACTAATGAGATTTATTGTGACACCTTACCCATTTCATTCAAGATTCTTGTATATTTTATGATTTTATGATCAGGTAAGTTCTAGTGATCTAGATATGGGACTTATTGATCATGTCATGAAACAAATAAAGGGATGAGTGGAGGGGGACCTTGTATGTTCTTGTATTAACTGGGGTTTAAATTTATGTCCTTAATTTTTTTTCTACATGCCAATTATACATGTACGTATTGTTGGTTGGATAGGGGATACCTTGTACGATTATTTATTATATTTTATAGCTATACATGGAATCATTTTCTATAACTTTTATATTATAATGTTTTATTTTACAATTGGAATATTTCTGATTTTTAAAAATTCATTATTGCTACTTTCTTTCGCTATGATAAGTAATTGGTGCTGTAATTTATTGTTTTTCATCTACTATGTTATATCAATTCAAATTTATTATCATCATCTCTTGATGTAATAGTCTCCCCACTATATCTTCTTAACACCCTCACTACTAGTATACAACCTTTTATGTATGGGGAGTTGCGTTTTATGCCATGTGGTACTCTGGCCTGAAGAACTGTTTTGGTGGAATATTGCCCCCGGGTTATAAAAATTGTATCAAAGGGTTTTCTATTATTTTCTTTTTTAGTCTTAATATTTGGGATATAGAATATCAGAGACTATAATATCGTAGGAAATTGGATTAGAGATCATGATTGGGTTCTAGTAGCCCCATTCATAATAGAAAAACTATGTTTTTAGGTGTGGTAAATTGTTTTTATTGCGTGTTTATATTGGTCATTTTATTTCATACTTTATTGGAACACTTGGATTTGATTGTTATCTATCATTTTTTTGGGACCCTTGGCCTACAATGTAAATAGAGGATTCATGGTCCCTTAGGTTAGTATGGAAAGGGAGGATATTTATGCATTCATGATAGAAACATGGGTTGATTTACATGTGTGGGTCATGAATTAATTTGATAATATTTTCAATAGGATATTGGATAGTTCTATGTGGTTTTGGGATGTTTAATATCTCAAAAAAATATGTTAATACATGTTCGTCTGCATTGCCTCTCATTATTGGCATTTTAATCTTCTGACCCATGCATTTTGTTCCAATGGGATCTGTATGTGATGTGATATATATATGTGTTGGTTTGTGGAAATATCTCGATGGTGTAGGAATTGATGATGATAGTGGGTGACATGTTAATGATTTCAGAAAATTAAACAAAATATCATTTTCCAAGATAGCTAGATTTGGGGGATTTTTGTTAGCTACCTCATGTTACGTGTGATGTATGACACTGTTATGGGAAGGTGGGGGCCATGAGGCCACATTACTGTGATACATGGATATTATAGGATAGTGTAAGGATCTATGTGTTTGGATTTCATGAGACATGAATATCTATTGGGGGATTGTAAGGAATGATAGATGGTACTTCTTGTTACAACATTCCCTATCTTCATTATATATATGTATATATATATATAAATGTTATTTGGGTTGTTTTACCATGACATAGGTTGTCATCTAGTCGAGCACTGGTGGAGCATTAGGACTGTAGTGATTTGGTTCCACATGAGAGTTTACAGTATGAACCCCTTGAGAGATGTTATGAGGCCCCTGTGGGTCAAGCATATCATGAATTTTATGCACATGCATATGTATAGGCTTTGGAATGGGCATGCCAGCTATAGGATATGGTAGATTTTGTTCTGTGTCCTAGTGACCAGCTCAAGTCAAGCCCAGTGTGTGTTATCTAGTGGATTGCTAAAGAAGCCCAGGGAGAGGATCCTTTAGTGAAATACATTACTTGGGAGTTTTAGTCAAAGAATCAGCCACTATTTAAGGATAATCGCGGGGCCACATGTTGCTGATAACTATTTCTAGGTAGTGATTACCATCTTCGATAAGGTTGAAACTCCTACATGTCAAAGGGTGTATTTAGAAACATACATACACCAAGGACCTAAAAATTTCTGGTGAGACATATATGATTATGATTAAAGACACAAGCGGCCAACCTAGAAGGGATTGAATGATAGGTTCATCGACATCTTCATCCATTAAACCCCATTTATATTTATAGAATGAGAGATCTTGACCATTTAGTTTGGATACATATCAATCATAGACTATTTATCTACCTTTAGGGAGTTGAATCATTTCGCACTATGTATGGTTGGTGATAACACCTGGATCATGATACATTTTGAACATAGTTTACATAACACCCTCATAGTATAGGAATAAACCATTATGTTATTCACATTCTTAGATGATAGAAATTAGGACCTGATAGATGAGGGATGAATGAAAAACTAGGCCTATTTGAGTCAAGAGTTAGAAACATGTTACTACATCATTCATGCTTCATATATTAGGAGGAGAGGTCTAGATGAGTCTTAACACGGAATTCAGGCCAGAGATAGAATATGACCATCCACGGGTGGGTCATTGATGATGTTCATCTAGCGAGGGCAGTCAGTACATGTCTGGATAGAGTGTGAGTGGATAATAAAAGAGTGATAGGAATGCGTTCAAGATGTGAATCTTGACTGATTTTGAAGGAATCCTTACCAGAAAGAAAAAAATTTATGGATTGAGTTAGATTTAGTAATTGAAGGAAAGATGTGGAGTGAAACTAGGAGTTATAATATGTGATTCGGCAATAGATTGAGGTCATGGAATATATAGTGGGGCCCAACAATGTTGTCAGTGGCTGATAGATAGTCCATCTCTATATAGATGACATGCCTTAGGTAGTCAGGATTTAGTTTAGGTGCACGTAATAGATCTTCTTGGTGAAAAGATGTTCAGGGAGCTGACCACAGTTACAGGTTTTCCACTGTGATTGTCATGAATGTGGTTCTTTTTGGTTTTGGCATGGCCCTTTTTTTTATGAATGCCTAGTTTTGGGGCATGAGATACACATGATTTATTTTTTTGACTTATTATGTGTTTTATAAAATGTCAAAATCGACTCATATTCTTGATATATATATATATATAAGGTGGGCATCAATAAGATTATATACGGGAATCAAGGTCATTCATGTTTTTTTAGGTGCGTGGAACCATGACTGAGGGTTGGAATATGATATGTTGTAGGATATATGGGTCCCCAATATATAAGGGGTACTTCTAAGAATCTATTGAGATGTAGGTTGTTTGTGAATTTTTTGATAGATGGGTCCTCATATGTTCCATGTGTCACATGGCTATTTTGTGTGAATATGGTGAGATATGTTACTTCATGGTTGTCATGTATGACATCAGAATGATTTTACCACTTGATGGGGGTGTAGAAGTGATGATGTGTTATAGGAGAACCTTTTATTCAGGGAAAGGCAGAGGACCATCATTATTTATTTATTTGGTCATGAATTGATTGTGGTAGGTAACACATAAGGTAGTGAACTCCAGGAGAGATTTGACATGCGTCTTTATGGATGGGGTGTTTTAGAATATATGGGTATATTTGGTAGCAACAATGTGTTATTTTTTATAGAATGGGGATGAGATATGTTAAGGTAGGTTGATTATAATGTCCTGTGTTTTTTTGAGCATGTCCAAGTCCTTAACCCGTTTAAATTTTTGGTGTTCGATGGTCGGACTGACAGTTTCATTGATATTCGTAACATAATTACAAGAATTCATTTCAAAAAATGCCTTGTTTTTTTAAATTTTTTTAATGGTATAAATGATCCTTGGTGTTTCCATTGTCTTTTGGATTTATTGGACGCTAAAATAAAAAACATTTATCGATGTCCATACTAGAGAACAGATTTTTGTAAACTCATGTGACATCCTATGTGAAATTGTTCCTCCCCCTTTGGATCAAAAAATGGATTGAAACCACCTGAAATAAGTGTGAAATGCCTTCAATCCATTATCTATTTTTTTAACACTCACATACAGTTTTTTCATGGTTTTTCAAAATATATGGACCAACCATATGTGGTTTGGTACTTACATAGTATGTGCCAAATGGTTTCCTCTCGTTAATCCAAACCATATGACGAAACTATATGGGTCATATAAAAGTTTGAAATTTAAAAATTTCTCTTCTAATATTTTATTATTGTCCTCCCCATATTCCTTCTGCACGGCACGTACTATATATGAGAGATATCTTCTTCTTCCTACTTAGGCATTGATCAGTCCTCCAAGGTAAAACCATTCATAAGACCAAAGTCATAATACCCTATTTTTAGTGTGTTCATTAAAAAATCCTATTTCTTATGAAACTAATCTAGTTTGAGGTCAATATCAGATGAGAATGATACTACAAACATAAGGTATATAATGCCTAGATTTATCATGTATTTCACTCTTGTTTTGTGGACGTGTTCATAAGCACAGTATTGGGTAGTCCCATAGTGACCATAATAATTTATTCTAGTCAGTTAAATTAAATAAATAGAACCCATGATATGCCTATAAGAATGATCATCCATTATTACAAATTGATAAATCCTGGGGAGATGATTCATACATGTTGGGTAGGATATTCTAGGTATTTTAATTATATTTTAATTTATACAAATTTTCGTTATTAAATGTGTTGATTATTATAGGAATGTGATGGAAACGACTCAAGGATTGAGATTGTGTTGACCATCTGTAGACCTGACATAGTTTGTCTCATTTGTCGAGGCCTATAATCCAGGAGAGGTGTTGATTTGTAGCTGAGAGAAATGTTCATTGTATTTAGGTGACATGGTTGATAGGTTATGGTCTTCGACCCTACAATATTAAATTTAAATGACCATCGGGATGAGAAACATGTTTATAGGAGAACGAGGTGTCCAAATGTTGTAAATTTAAAACAATGTTGGTGATTTTTTCTCACTATGATTGTAAAATGCACCATTTAAGTCATGTGAACAAAGATAAGACTAAAATGATGAGGTGTTATAGACTTCTCATATGGGAAGATATATCCTCTTGTTGGAGATTATGATGGTGTTGACAATCAGTGAGATTAGTGGTGCATTCCATATGAAGACATGTAGATGGTGATGATCCATTGGTTCGTGGTGATGAGACCATAAATAGGTGGATAAGGATTGTTGTATTATATTAGATATTGGTTTAGGATTATTTGGGAGGACCACTATCCCTCGAGACATTGGTGTATGAGCCGATAGAGTGTATTATTTATAGTATTTTCATCAATGGTGATTATTTATGAGATGATGATCCGGAGATAAGTTAATTTATTTGGTCTTCCTTATAGATGATGGTCACTATATTATGACACGATGTGTGTGTATTTTCCTAATTTATTTGATATACTTTTTCATAAGGTTCTTGAGGACTCTCCGTATTATTACTCATCAGGTAATTCCTTCATCTTATTCTACGTATCATCCCCACTATAGTTATATATATACATACAATTCACTACATTACATTTATTTAACATGGGTGACATGGAATTGTAGTGATGGAAAAAGTAGAAGATTACTTCCATATGGTTGGTGAGCATATGGGAAGTAGGTCATTAGTATGATTTTTATGTGTTGTTTTATTTATTTTTGGATACACATTATTTATCACATGTATAAGATAGAACGTGTTGGTGGTGTCCTATTCAAATTATTTCTCAAACCCTACACCGTCCATTTAGAAAACATGTAGATTTTATGATTTTTTGATTATATAAGGGCTCGAGAAATGTATTTTTACATTAGTGATCATTTAATTCCATAGAGCATGGGATGGATGGAAAGGCACAATATAGGTTGCCAAAATAATTTGAATTATCTTTTATATCCATATATTGTATCAAAATACCTATTATATGTTAATGTAAAAATGGTCGGATATGAGCAAAACATGTTTTTTATTTACTATATTTTATCACATAAAATGGAATTATTTTTTATAAATGGTATATTGTAATATTTTATTTTTCAAGTTTTATATTTGATATAGTTAATTTTTATGGTTTCTTCTTGCTTCAACTATGATGGGTTTCTTGTTTAGTTTTTATGACCATTCATCAACAAGGTCATATCTATATACCAATATTATTTTCATCACTAGAGGGTATAGTCTACACACTATCTACTATATACTACCTTGATCATATTTATAATCCTTTAAAAATGGGAAGGTGGGCTTAGGATCTAGTGGCACTCCAGCGTGAAGAACTATTTAGTTAGAAAATGGTTTCATAGAACTACAATACTAATTTCACAACCCATTCCCAAAAAAATAATCATAAAACTTATTTTTTTAAATGAATATTGCGTGGTATTTGGGGATAACCCTAGTTAATTCCCTTGGCATGAGCCTATAGAAGAAAATAAATGAGCATAAACTTTGGTATAGGGTTTGTTGATCATAATTGTTGTTTTCATCGATGCGTGTGGGAAACACCTCAGTCATGATGGTCGTTATGTGCTCCCTCTCATCAGTTCTTCCATGAAATCAACAATGTTCAACATAGTGGGACTGTATAAGATGGTAATTTTGAAATTTTTATCTGATCAAATCATATATACTGACTGATCATCACCATCTCCAGGGGTACACCATAATATTGTTCAATACTAATTCATAGAAGACAATATTTTATAGTATAATATGGTTTTGGAATTATTTCCCCAATTAGTAAATAGAGACACAACCATATTGGAATTGTATCCTTAATTAGAAATTTGTGGGTTTATTAAATCATCTCATATTCCCCAACCCAATATAGCATCACCTTCAATGAGATGGAGTGGTTTAGAAGATGTCAACTTACAAATCATGCTACATAAATGATTATCCTTGGAAAGTCCCCCATGTGATTCCCATAGTTGATTGGATCCATTTTTAATGAAAATCCTCCATGAAACCTATCAAACATAGATCCAGGGATTCCCCCTCATTTATGTGGAACCCCAGTTCGATGAACTATCCATACATTAATACACAGTAATATGACATTTGTTTTACTCATCTCATGTCTCGAAATGAACCACTTTGGCATCAAAACTATTTTCCCCAAATGAATTAATTGAAATATCATGAACCATTTCTAAAAGAAAATATTCAGGTATAGGTCTTGTTCTACCAACTAATCAATCCTTAGTCCATGTAACATTTTTATGTACAAAAGTGAATTTTATATAAAATATTTCTATAGTTATGACAATTTTATTTTTGGAAACGATAATTTGGTTTATGATTAGGGGTTTAATTTAAAATTGAAAAATCACACATATGAATTAAATTTGAAAAAACGTATTTCCTTTTAAAAAAAATTAATAATATTTATTTAGGTCAATATAATTTTTTTAATAATATCATATTAAAAACATTAAAATTTATATACCTTAGTTAATGAAAAAATGTGTTTATTGGGGACTAAACTTAAATAATATAGGATAAAATAAAAAAAATGAATAATTATTTCTTTCTGGTCATATATTTTTTTTATATCTAATAATCTTTAATAATGGTGCTTTTTTTGGTATTTATGAATGTGAATAACATGGGTGTCAATTTTTCATTTCAAATTGTCCAGGTGTGTCCTCTTCCCCACAATATAAACGGCCTCTCTATTTCCTCTCATCTTCACACATCCAAAACATTCTATTCCATCAAAGTCCAACCAAAATATATTTCTTAAATACCTCCCCACATCCTATAGGTGGTTTTTTAAGAAACCATCAAATGAATTTTTATAGTATAAACCTTAAGGGGTTCTCTGAGAATCTGGTAAAATTATTAAATGTGTAATTACTGTTTGTTCTACCAATACCTTCAAATCTTCTTATAAAATTTAAATATAATAAAAATAGTATCACAAATATACCATGAAGATATTATTATAATTTTATAACCTATATCCATTTCCTCTTAAATTTAGTGTGAAATGAAACCTATAATATGTGTATGACATACTACTACCACACAAACATATGTAATATATCTTGTAGTACAACCTATCAAGAATATATATAATGAATAATATAACATATTTATAGGATATTTATGAAATTGTTATAATTATTTAATTATAATGTTATATATACTTCTTAACTTCAGTTCCTTAGAGGATATGATAACACCCGTAATATTTTCATAAGACTACTGCATCATTAAGTGATGTGATTAATTACTAGTTTATCCTTCACATTTAAGGTAGTTACAATAAATATAAAAATTTTATGTGATATTTATGACCTAGCCATTATTTTTTAAATATAATATTATGTAACCCCCAATGATTTTAAAATAGAAACATCATATTCGATTGTGTGTAACATGAGACATCATGCATGGAAGAGAACATAACACCACAAGACATTAATATATATTTAGTTTTAATTAAATTTAATCTATTTGATATAGTCTAGTTCATGTAACATTAGTCTTTAATGAAACATGATGCTCCATTAAAATATAATTATTTTAACCTGATAAATATTACCCACCTTTTAATTTTATGAGTATGAATTGTAATTACTAAATTATGAAAATTGTATGTTTACCCAGGTACATAATAATTATATAAGACATATATTTATTATAAATAAAATAAGAATCATTTGAATGGAAAATAAATGTTATCTGAAAAAAATATTCATTCCAAAAGATGATTTAGTCACACTTTTTGAAAATATTTTAAAATAAATTTTAATTTTTTTTGGAATATTTATCTGTATAAATAAAATATAATTTTTAAAAATTAATTCAAAAATTAGGATTGGTTGTATTTTCGAGAATTTTTTTAAATGAATAATTTTTTAAGAATCATGAAAAATAATTATCTCTTTGTAAATAGAAATTTCATTTATATTATTTCTAATTTTAATTTATATTTTAATTTTTTTGAATTAAAATTAGTTCCATTAAATTAATATTAATTAATATACGACTTCTAATAAAATTTTATATTAATGTTTTAAATTAAAATAGTCTATACTAAAGGGTATTTTCTCTTTAGAAAAATGCAATTTTTTCACTTCTACGAAATAATATTAAACTTAATTCTACCACTTCCAAAAAATTTGACTGGAAAAAAAGATTCAATATTTGGAATAATAAAAATACTAATGATCTAATAATTGCAACATAATTTCTGTTACAATAATGAATAGTAAATAATAATAAATTTTAATTAACTCGGTTAACGTAACAATGGGTTTAGTGGGGTGGTAGACCAAAAGATAAGTGATGAAATGACATAAAACATATAAATACACAATTTAAAAAATATGTAGACACTATAATCACTATGTTCATAGAATTATCCATATTTTAGAATTTTTTTACAAAATAATTGGTATCAATTTATCTTTTCATGTCTTCAATGTGTGTCCTCACCCCCACTTATAAAAGTCCACACCCTATACTAATTTATTAACACTTCAAAAACCATTTTCATTAAAAAATACATATCCAAAAATAATATGTACCTCTAAACCCATATCACTGAATCTTTGGATTGATCGACAAACCAATCTAAAAAGGCACTAAGTTGTACCTAAAGAGGTTTCTCGAAGAATATTTAATGATTTTATCCATATGTTTTCATATTTATTCTAATTATAATACCTTAGTATATTATTAAAATATATTAATATAAAAATACATGTACCCCCCATATGCTGATATTTGATTATTTTAATTTCCAGTCCAATATCCATATCCACACTAAACAAATGGATAAACAAAATTTTATTCGTGTGTTTGATATACTACCGCCTTATGAGCCTATATAATTCCATTTACAACACTAAATTTAAAATATGTATATAATTTTTTATTTAACAAATGATTACTATATTTATAAAATTATGATAATTATATAATTAGAAAATCACATATTATTGGCCGCTTTCCATTCATTGGGGTACATGACAATTTCACTCATATGTACAGTGGATTACCACATCATAAAGAGTTGATATTCAATTTTTAATACTTTAAATGAAAAATATTATGTTTAAAATTAATGAATATATGTCATATTTCTGACCTATTCATACTCCCCTAAATATAAAATAACTTTTAAATTCTTACCATCCAATCCATTGAAAAACAATATCATCGCTCGTGCGTACTTGTAGACTACACCCCCCACATAAAAATGTGAAAAGGATTACATTTTAATTTTACAAGGATGGTAATATGGATTTATTTTATTAATTTAAGCTCTATAATGTATGTATTACTTATTCAGAAAATAATAATTAAAATTAATTTTTTTTACTCCATCGAACATTAAAAATGAAAACAACACTCATCTATATGTACAACATAATGTCTCTATGAATTATGTAAATCATTATATATCACTAACATTATTAGATTTATATATATAATAACATAATTAATATATATGATATTTATATCATTTTTAAATTTATAAGGATGATGTATCATTTATAAAATTAAAATAACCAAAATTATTGTACTTAAACATACATGAAAAACCATGCAATCATTAACATAAACAGTGATTTTAACGAAGAAATATTTATAATTTGGTTACAAAACAATATATGTAAATCATATAAAGTTTTAAATATATGAAAATGTTTTTGGAATATAATTATAATAAAATAAATTTTATTATATTATTTTTTTAGACAAACATTAAAGAAGTTGAACGGGGGGTATGGGCTTTCTCATCTCAAATTAACATTCGTTAGACATATTACATATTGAAAACTGATTTATTTTTATAGTGAATATAGTTCCCCTTTTTATTAAATATATAATTAATATATTTTTATTCCTTTTATTTAATGTTTTTTTTAAATTTATTTCTTTCATGGGATTCATAATTCAATGTCACCAAAGTGTTAATGGTTTATCTCACAATCTCATTATTTTTCGGGATTGTTTTTTTATTAACCATTTGAAAAACTATTTCATATATAAATATTATAATTAATATAAAATATTATCCTAGGATAAATAATGAATTATTTAATTTAAAAGTACGATCATTCCACTCTCTGTTACTCAAAATTATAAGTACTTTTTCTTCAGAAATATATTATTCTATTTTAATCATTGGTAGAAAATCATTTTCATCAAAATATATGTATTCTAAAAATATTTTCATAATTTTTATTACATTAAAAATTATTTATTAAATAAATCATTACCCAATTTATCTTCGTAAATAATAATTTAAATGGAATCTTCAAGTTTTTTACAAAACAAAACTTGTTTTTCATTTACAAAAAATGTGAAATAAATCGTTGTTTTAACATGAATTACATGAATGGAATTCTGCAACATCCCGAAGACACATTGTTTAAAATATTATGGAATAGTTTTTCGAAATTATATTTCAAAATAAAATTATTATCAAAAAATTTTGAGTTATAATTTTTAAAGAAAATTTTCAATGTGTGAAGAGTATATTTCATAAAAAAGATTTAATAAAATTTTATTATATTTTTATTCCCCAATTTCATTAAATTTTTGTCAAAATTTTGATAAAATGGTAATATGTTGCATAAAAATCACCATTATCTTATAATTTTATTTTTTATAATTAGTTTTACTAAGGAGGTACAATTTTATTACCATTAACCTTATCACTATGAACATTTTATGATTGTACTTCTTTTATTTGGTAATGTATTGATATTTCATATGTATTTTTTTCAATAGTAATGTTTATGTGGATTATTTTTCACCCCCTTAGTACATGGAATGAATTAGACAACGTATATTCTATGTGGTTCTATATTATTGATATCATATTGATGCATCCACATGTATCATGATCCATATTAGTTTTCCATATTAGATAGATTGATACCCACATATTTAAGTTATCTTGTGAAAGGTTTTGATAATTTCAAATGTCTGGTATAATAAATTCCTTCACCATGAGAATAGATATTTCCATGTAAATTTTATTATTTTAGATATAATATCCCTTGATATGTTTCATTCATTTTTTATTTGTTTTATGGATATGTTTGATAATAATTTATCTTTTCTATATTATTCCAATTTAAAATATTAAATATCTTGTGTTTCTTAAATTTACATTTCCATATTGATAATGATTTTTATTAATGATATCTTACATTTTACCCTTCACCTAATAGGGATGATGTTATAAACCCTTTATAATTTTTTCCCCAAGGATGATAAGCAGTGTTTTTTTATTTATATTTAGTGATTCACTATATAGAATAATTGAATCCTCAAATAAAACACTTTGTATATTTTAGGATTTAAATTATAATGTTAATTGAAGTGAATGTATCAAGTTTACCTATACTACAAAACTATATGGTACTTAGGGATGTAGTTCCATATATCTTATATCGATGTAATAATGTAAAAAACTGGATTTGTGTTACTACATTTAAGCTTATTATAGATGGTATGAGAAAAAGTTTAGTAGAAATATTGGGAACTAGGGTATAGAAAATGATTATTAGGTCTATAAAACTATGATAAAATTTGAGGAAATTTTTGAATAATATATTATTTTTTTTAAAAATTGTGATTATATGGTTTTGAAAAGAAATATATATCTATCTGGATAAGATAAGTTGTTTTGGTTTGTGTTCAGTTGTATCAAGGGTTACATTCTCTGAAAAGGTGCATTGTGCTTGACCCATCATCCACCGGTGCACAACAATATTACATACAACAAATCTATTTTTACACACTAAAGGTATATTCATTTGATAATAAACTTTTATTTACAATTTATTATGATGGATTTCTTATAAAAAAATATTATTTGAAAAAACTCCCATAGAAACCATGTATATAATAATGATATTATAAATGAAAATATTTTTTATTTTATGTAAAGTGTTTCACTTTTTTATATATTATTAAATATGATATATAATTTCATATCCATTCTATTATATTAAACTTTTTTATAAATGTAATCTATCAGAAATAATGGAAAATATATTAGTGCATTTTATCCCATGGGTAAAAATGATCAATTCTTTAATGGTCTTAAGATAGTATTTCAAAGAAAACAAGTACCGAAAACATTATCATCATTAGATGATGATGTATCATGTGTTATAAAAATATATATATAATTATATTTGTAATATAAATTAATATGGAATCAATATAATAGTATGTTGGTGGGGAAAAAAGATGAGTAGAAGAATGGAATGTAGGGTTTTCACCGATGTGATAATTATGGAATGAAACACCTTGGTACTTCGGTGACCATAATGAGTGTTTTCTATATGTGTGGACATAAAGGAAAAAATACTCATAATGTAAAGGGAATATAATATATTTTTAATGTTAAATGCTACAAATGTAAGGAGATGGGCCCTTCTAAAATGAATTTTCAAAGTGTAAAGGGAATATACATCTAATAACCCATGGTATCGTGGTCAAAAAAAATCTATTACAAAAGAAGAAGTTCAATGATTAATATTCTTTTTTATTAATTAATTATGTTATATAAGAATTTTATAAATGATATTCTTGTCATATGAATCATGAAATCAATTAGGATTGTATTTCAGATTGATTTCAGAATAGATTTGGTAGCATTTGTTGAATCATGTAGATGACTAGGAAAAGTGATTCAGAAAAAAATTAAACCTCTTAGAAGGCACATTATTGATTGAGGATATACCCTAATAATTTCTTAATGTTGAGATAATGATGAGATTCTAGTGGGAAACTATTGGTGACCTAGAAATTGGTCACTGGTTTGATGGTTTATGTCATCTTTACTGGATTTTACAACTAGTATTGATTTATAGAATATATTCTGCAACCCATGATTTTATTTGTTGATGCAAGAACATTTTCATTAATTATATAAGTTGTTGAAGGTGGTAACATATATGTAATTTGATCCTAAGAGATGGTTTATATTTTTTTTGGGAATAAAATTCTGATTAAGTTACTTTAATCAAAAAATCAAGGAATTAATTTTGGATAGAAATATTATTTTTGACTATTAAGGATAACTATATTTATAATTGATTAAGATAATATTTCGGAATTATTGGATAATGTGTGATTAAAGTTTTTATATTGGTTAATTTCATGAGGTATGAGGAATGAATATTCATTATTTTATTAATATAATAATCATTTAATTGATTATTTTATTCTACCATGCATAGAAAATTCATATTAGATATTTATTTATCTAAGTAATTGATAGAGTAATAATTGATAGAAGGAAAAAATAAGAAATTCGGCAAATAAAATATAAAGATAAAATGTATATTTTCAAATTTTCTCATACAATATCGTAATAGAATTTTACAAAATCATTAAAAGGATAATTAAAAAAAATATTATCATATATCATTCATTTATGATAAATAAAATGGTATCATAAGTCATATAATAAAGGTGGTTTTGTGGTTTTCTAATTTTTCCTATGTTGTCAATTTCGTTAGATCAATGAAGTATATAACACTATATGATTATTTATGGAATTATTCATTTCTTTTATGTCAATATCATCACTTCTCGACAATGTTTTCTTACATGGAAACCTAGTTAGGTGATTTTTCAAGATAACCATCATACTTACGATTCTTTATTACAAAGAAGATATTTTATTAACCCGTATAATGATGTGAGATTTTGGGAAATTTATTTTCAAATTTCCAACACTAAATTACCATGATTAATATTAAAATTCAAGGATATAATTTATTTAATGGGACAGAATGTAAAACATAGATATTTTTGAAGGTTAATATTATATTTGATAGCATACATGACATGAAATATCAAGCTCAGAAACAAAAATGTAACACATCAAGACATTAAAATATATATATACCTAAATTAATTTAATCATTTTGATAGCTTGTGATTCAAATTAAATTAGGTTTGAACAAAACATGAGACTATATTAAAATATCATTAAATAAACATAAAAATTATAACATAGTTTTTAATTTGGAAGATACGAATAGTTGTAAATAAATTATTAAAATTATATGGTGTAAAATTTTATAAATGAAATTCAATGGACATATATTTAATATAAATTAAAAACCATTTTATTGAAACATAAATGCTTTCTTAAAATTGTATTTTTCTAAAATAAGGAATATAATTTCTTTATGAAAATATTTTAAAACTAATTTTTACTACATTTATAAAGCATATTTGAAATAAAAGTATCATATTTTAAATCATATTTTAAAATTTATCTAATGGTGAATTTCATATAATTTATTAAGAAGATTAATTTTTTAATGAATAAGATCAAAATAATGATTTTTTTAAAAAAATAATTTTAATTTAAATAATTTATAATGTTAATATATATTTTAGTTTTTTAAAATTAATATTCATTCACTTATATTAATTTTTTTTACAAATTCTGTTAAATTTGAAAAATATCATATTATAATATAATATTAAAACATTCTATACTTATAAGAATTTAAAATTTTAAAACACACTACTTCACTGTGTATATGTTTTAATATAAAATTGAACTATAACATGTTTATGAATTTTAAATAGAAAAACAGATTTTATATTTTGAATCATAAATATTAATAATTTCTTATTTTGTCAAATTTAAATATTAAAAATAATAAATAGTGAAAAATTATAAAATAATTACCCTGGTTATGGTAAAAAATGGTTTACTGAGGGTTAATCTATGATAATAAGGGTTAAGAAGATGTAAAAATTTTACCAAACCTATTATATGGAAATATATCGATGCTCTAATCTCTATTTTTTTATAATTACCCATATTTATTAATTTTTTCTGATATAAACTTTAGTATCACTTTATATTTTAAAAAATATCATGTGCACCCTCTCCCCCACATATAAAAGCCACTACCTCTCATCCCTTATTAACATTTCAAAAAGAATTATGGTTTAACCAATAACTACCCCATTACATTACAAAAATCCCTAACATAATATTATAGGTCTTTTTTAGATCTTATATTCAATCTCAAAATCATTTAGGTTAAAAATAAATAGTTTTCCTAGATAAATGGTAGTGTTTTTAACTATCTCTTTTAATTTTACATATAATTCTTCCTACATATAATTTTAATCATTTATAATAATATAATAAAAACAATATAACATATATATTAATATTTTCTATATCAGTGTAATAATTAAGATCCATGTACACATTCATAAAATGGGAATCAAAACCATCAATCGTGTGTGTGGGGGATAACAGCCTCGTGAGCTGATGTAAATCGTTATCCATCATCCCTTTGAAGGATTAATACAAAAATGAATTAAAAATATTAGTATTATATTTATTAAATTATTATTATTATTATTATTATTAAATAATTATAATATGAAATATACCTTCTTACAACAAATTACATGGGGGATATGATTATTTCATTCTTGTGAATGGAAGACTACCACCCCACAAAGTCGTGTAATTCATTTTTCACCTACGGCATACATGGAAGGACACGAGAATAAAATTAATGAATATCAGGGAAATTTATGAGTTAAAAATATTTATTTAAATATTACTCAATATATAAATTCCAACATTACTATCTATTTCAAAACAATAACATCACTCATGCATACATGTCTGCTACTTCCACTACGTATCGACGTGAAATATTTTTATTTCTATTTCTAAATGGAAGTTAATAATGATTTATTTTATTAATATAGAACATATATATGAAATTAAAATTATTCCAAAAATATTAATTAATATATAATTTCCTCCAATTCCATCAATCAAGAAAAATAGAATCATCATTCATGCGTACATAAGGCATAATGTTTACATGAACATTATATCACATTTTATATCTCTAACATTAATATTTTACTATAAATACATATATAATAAACATATAATATTTTAATATCCTATTAAAAAGTATGGATATGATTTAACCCGGAAAAAATTTATGTTTCCAAAATTATTAAAAAACAAACAAGAAAAATGAAGCAATTATATCCCGAAATAATGATATTAATAATGAATTGTTACTAAATGGTTGATAAAAGACTTTAAGAAAATAATATTTGGTATAAAATATATTATATATATATATATATATTAAATATTTATAATAAATTAGTATATATTATATTTTATTTTTGGACACGCACGAAGGATGTAGACTTAAGCTAAGGGTTGTTTTGTGCCACATTGACTTCTGTGAGACTTACACTATATTAAATAAAATTTCAATATAATGGTGTATATAATTCTCAATTTGATGTTATATAATACAAATATAACTCTATTAATGGAATTTAAATATTCATTTTAAGCTATTTATTTCATGGGGACTATGATTTAAGGTTACCGATGACGTAAGGGATATCTCAAATTCTCATAATTATTGGGGATTGTTTTTGGTTAAGTTTATATTTAGAGAATTATTTTATTATTTTATTTGAAAATAAATATAATTTCTTAAAATATATTTACTAAAGAATGTTTTATTTTTTATTTTAATTTTTTCACTCATTGGAATTTAAAATGATATAGAAAAGATTTTTATGAAATTACGTCTCTATTTCATTCTTCAGTTGATAAATTTTTTTAAAAAAAATGAATGTATTCTAAAAATGTTTTCAAAATTATTTAAATATTATTAATAGTGATTTATTAAATTAATTTTTACTCATCTTTTTTTAAAAACTATTGTTATAGGAATCATCATTTCGTTTTCAAAACAAATCTTGTTAGGCTTTTACAAAAAATGCGAAGGATTCATTTTTTTTAACATGTACGAAAAGAATGAAATTTTCCACCACTAGGAATAATATATGTTTTGAAGATTATTTTAAATGATTTAAAATATATGTTTATATGTAATTTATTTTCAAATTTGTTTTTAAACATTTTATAACTGATGTTTTCAATCTCTGATGTAAATTTTACTCAAAGAAAAATTTACATCAATTTTACAGTATTTCTATTTATCAATGACATTAAAAAATTATTGTATATATGATTCAATTTGGATATATTATATTAACATAACAATTATTCTTTTTTATATATTTTATGGTAAATTGTATTGTGAATGTATTATTTAATTAATATTTACTATATTACTCTGTATGGTTTATGATTATTTATATCGGATTGGAGAATTTATCAACAATTCACATCATATTTTTTCAATATGAATTTTTATGATGATTATATTTCACTAATTTCAAATTTGAAATATATTTTAAATTTTATATGATAGGTTGATACCAGTTAAATATAGTCACTTGATGCATTGAAATGTATCATCAGACAAATGGGTTGGCCAAATTAGAAGGGTTTCTACTTACCGATTTAATAATTACTGTGAAAGGTCTTGGAAATTTCAAATGTATAGAATTATGATTTATATCATTTTGATATTATTTATTTCTTTATTATTATTATATTAGCTATAATATCTAGGTATATGATTGAATGTTATTTTATTTTTTTGTGTGTACATTTTATAATAAATTTTTTCTACTATATAATTCTCTATTTATAGATTAAAAAAAATTTATTTATTTACCTTTATGTAATGATTGTTCCTATTTCTCATGATAGATTAAATATTATTCATACCCTTAATAATCATATTATTATGCCAATTTCTTCTGTTTTATTTTCATTAGGACACTACTATGTTAATGGGGATTGATATGTAAGGATGCGTTATGACTAATCCTCTTGTTCCCAACGAAAACACATTCGGTATTTTATGTTTTCAATTGTAATGTGAAATTATTGTATCTATAAATATTTAAATGAATATTAAAAAATTCAGTGTATCAAGACATGATTACATGAATCTTATGTCAATTTAATAAAATAACCACAATCTATGGGTTATTTGATTAATGTAAGACACATATGGAATTTAACATCTTACCTTTAATCTATTAGAAAACAATAACTCTGAACATGAGAACATGTGGACTACAACCTCTATGTAGAGATGTGAAATGTTTTTCATTTTATTATTAAATTTATCATAAGAGTTATTTTTTTATTAATATATATGATATATATAACATAATAATGATTCTAGAAAGGATAATTTATATTTATTTTCCTTTCAATACATTTGTATAAAAAACAGAAATGATCATCATGCATACATATGGCCAACCATATCTATTATTTTTTAATTAATTTTCAATTTTTAACATTTATGGATTACTATAAATAAATTAATAATTAATATATGTAACATCGTGCCACCATCATTATGGTATACCAATTTTGTTTAATTTTTTACTTCTTTAATTACATCATTCTTCAGACTTTAAAGGATATAGATAATTTTCTATTGAAAATACACTATTTTCCAGGGATGTGTGTTTTAATTAATTAATAATGCGAGTGTATAAATATTTAAAGGGTTTTCTAGGGTTCTCCAAGGGTTTGGATAATTCCGAAGGTGATATAGGCTTTCGTGTTAAAATATTTAGTTTTTGTTGTAATTATATAAAGTACAATTCACGTATGGAGTGCACAATGTGTAATGTATAATAATGCATATTTCATGAAATTCATACTAATTTTAAACATATTAGACTATTTATAATGGTTACCTACCATACGATGTTAAAATATTCTTTATAAAAAAATGTGGTGGGTTTTTCAGTTTATATGACCCCTAGAGATTAAAAACAATATAAAGGTATTAAACAGAATGAGGTTTTAAGAGAAATAAAATTAATGGTGTTCGACAAGTGATATGGTTTCACATTTATCCATTAGCCTATTTGATCTGCACCTAGATCCCTTCTCTAGTGATTTTGGGAACCTCCAACCCTTCTAGAATTATTCAATCATTATTTGATCATTAGGGTTGTGAGTGGTGTTTATTCAGGTGAGTAATCATTTTTTCTACTTTATTTCAACTGATCAATGTGGAATTGTCTCATATAATTATTAGATACATTAAATATGTTGTGGTAATTAATGATATTCATTCTACATTTATTTTTAAATTTTGTTCTGATGAAAATTTCATTATTGGTTACAGTGATGTGGGTGTGTGTTTTTTGGTATGTTTTATACTTTCCTCCTCAACTATTATTTTTTTATTTAATTATTTATAAGATCCCTGGAATGGATTTAGGACTGCTTTTATTTTTGTGAGTTTATTCTTTTTAGTGGATCAAGTTATAGGTGTGGGTGAAATGCGTTTTATGGTTAGTGGTTTTATCTCATGCTTATGTTGGTGAATTTAGTTGCCCAATTTTGATAAATTGATTTTTAACTGAAATTTTATTATAGTATAATTGGATTTTTGTTTTTATAATTCTTTTGAGTTAATTATGGTTTCCCTTAGTCTACGTAAAAAATGGGTTTTCAATGCATTGTAAAACTGTTTTATGATTTTTTTCAAATCATGATATGAAGAAAATGTAATGATGAAATGGTTTGGAAAATATATCACATTGGAATCCTTGGTTACTAAGGTGAAAGGGGTTGTGGTTGGACTCATCCACTGTTAGAGATTTTCTCATGGGGCTTTCTTCTACTACATAGGATTATTGTTTTAGGGACTTGTTATACCAATTGGGTTGCTCACTGTTTGGTGTGTACAATTTCTCATTGGACCCAATGCATATGTCTAGTGGCTTGATGAGTTTTTTATTGTCTATGTTATGTCTGATTTTCTAATATATCCTGACATAGTGTGATCTTTGATGTGATTTTTACATATTCTTTTTTCTAATTTCTGTAATTTTGGATTTTATAGTTTTAAGTGAAATATAATTGTATTAATATGTGATATGATGTATGATTCTGTCTTATTTGATATATTTAGTTTTCAAATATGTATATGAAATGCTTTTAAACTGGTAAACCATTTATATTTACAAATGTGTGAAAAGGGAAAATTTATTTTGTTCCCTAGATTGGATATAAAAACTATTAAGCTAAATATCTTTATTTTTTTCCTAAAATTTGATCATTCTTGGATTACTAAAAAAACAATTATAGAAGAACATAATGATATTTAATTTATCATGTTAGACAACAATATTTTCACCCCTTTTGAAATATGTAATCTTCATTATTCCTTTATATGAAAGAAAATGTAATGTTCCATAGGAGGCAGTGATGTTTCCTATAAGCAGTTTTTATGCTAGTGTTGATATGGTAGGAGATTTACTACACTATCACATAGAGTTATTGGAGAATCCATTTTAGTTTTTTAGTTCTTTGTTTTTGGACATTTCCTTTGGAAATTGGTAAATACCTTTTTCAGTTGTGTCACATCCATTATTCTCTATCTTTTTTAGAATATATTTTTAGTTTATTATGTTTCTCTCTACTATATATATATATATATATTTCATGATTTTATTACATTAGGTGTTGTTAAAAAATTTCCTTAGGTTGTTGTTAGATGGACAAGGTATAGCTGGAAGCACGTGGGGATCATGGACATTCTTTTATTAAGTGGTGGATTGGGTATGGTAAATTTTTTATGAGGGTATCCATTTTTGTTCATTATAAATGGGTATATGAATTATTATGTCCTCAATTTTCCTTTTCTTGAGATGTTTGGTAGACTCGAGATAGAACATTAATTACAATAGGGGTCAGTTTTGGTGAGTGCCTGGCCCGCTCATGCCATGACATGACTAAAAATTCCATTAAATTTTTGGATTTGAAAATCGTATTTTAAATTTTTTTATTAATATAACAAAAAAATATTTTTATAAAAAGTCACTACATAGTTTTTTTTGAATACACAAACAAATTTAAAAAGATTGTATTAGCCTTGTGCCTATTGAAAAAATGAACATATTCTAATAGTCTGTTGAATGATCTTAAATATTTTCAACAATGATCATACCCATTGCACCCCTACCTAAAAAATTATTTATACCCTAAGAGATGATAACATTAGAAAAGTGTGAGATCTGATTTTCTATAAGGGTAAACATGGGATATTTTTAATAATAATTAGAAATATATGGGTATGAAAACATGATCAAATCATTCAATGATAATTCAAATCATATCAAAAATAATATACATGTGTCGTTGAATTTATAATTTTTGATCATAAGACATGAAATAGGATAAAATAAAGGGAATAAATAGTTAATGTTTAAAATATTAATAAGGCATGTATTTTGTGATAGACATAAATGTGAAATATCATTCTCTATAAGTCACAGATCTTTCTAAAACATAACATGGCACATCATGGAGGTTTCACATTCTAAGAAGGGGTACACAACCACCCCCCAGTTGTTTTCCATTATTTATAGTGGATATTAATACCCTTATTATAATAGTTCATCATGTTTCTTCTTCTTCACACAGTGGATCGAGTTTCCCCTTCTTCCTATATTGGATCAAGCTCGTTGACATGTTTACCATCATTATCTCATGAGATATATATCATTTCCCAATAAATTTTAGTGAAATATAAGTCCAACCATAAAATATTTAAATCATATATAAATTTTCCATGTGATTATAAACAATCATATGATAACACATTTAATGGAATGGGAATCATAATCATGTAATCATATTATAACATGCGAAAAAGGGACATGTTTCATAATCATTTTATCAAATAATTACTTATGATAGAAAATTGGATTCTATAAAATTAATTTCATAAAATCTTAAATCATTCATATAATGAATATAAATTTAACTATTAGATCATATCTATAGAATGTCTAGAGTAACAATGATGTATTTCATCTTACATGGAAAATAATAGTGAATGATTTTTATTTAATTCCTTAAGGAAAATATTGTCTCTTATTCAAAATAGATTGTTAAATCATAAAATATTGAAAAAAATTAATTTATTTAAAAATAATCATTAAAACATATAATATATTATTTTAAAACAAATATAAACATATTTTAAATGAATTTTCTTTAAAATTAATTAATGAATATTTCAAATAATTCTAATACATTTTAAGAAAACCATGTCTTTAAAGAACAAAAATTTCTGGGAAAAGAGATAATAACATTATCTGCAACATAATATGTTATGAAAATATTGATATTCAAGTAAAAACATATAAATAATAATTATTTAAATTTTTTAAAAGAATATAGGTGTAAAACAAAACTTGTTTCTCGATGAAGGAAAATTAAGATTATATTACCTTATGTAATTGGTAACATTTTAATTGTAAACCACATAAAAGATATACCATAAAATGTAAATGTATAGTAAAATATAGTTAATTATGATATCATATATTATATTAATTTGTATAATATATTCCACATAAAATAAATGTTTTGTGAATATGGGATAATTCTCATACAAATTGAAGTGAGACTAAAAAGCCTATAAAATTTTATTTTGAATCCCTTTATTCTCATCCAAACCTCTTGTATAAAAAGTATATGTTTATTGTAAATATATTAATGAATTTTATTGAATTATATAATGCCATATATTATTTATTTATGACTTTTTATTTCCCTTTTATTGAAAATTCTAGGTTAAAGTTGTGTTTCGGGTAACTATAACCATGTTTTTCATATGTGTTTTGTTATGAAATATGTTTTCCCTCTTACTTATATATTGAAATAATATATTAAAAATTGATAAACCTAATATAAATATCATATATAGTTATTATATAGGTATTTATAACAATCATTAAATGATAGAAATTTGAAATTGAATACACCATTCATAGACACTATAAGACGTACGTACGCTAGACAATGTTCTTATTTTGTTATCATATTGAAAAACATATATGAAATTTCATATATTTGTATATATATGTTAAAAAATTACATTATAATTATTATTTAATATATATTATATATGTTTAATAAAACCATCATTAATACATTTTTGTAATGTTTGAACATATCACATCACTTTGAGGGGGAAGTAGTCCAAACATCCACAAACAAAGTTATCATATTTTAAAAAATAGAAATAACAAACGTATGTGTTATATATTAATTAAAAAATCATAAATAGATGATAAAAATAGAAATAAAATCATTATTAAAATCCATGAATGGTGGCAATGGAAAAACAAATGATATCAGTTCGTGAGGTGGTAGTATGGCGTACAGAGGAATGATGATTCCACATACCATTTGATGGATGAATGTGTGAATGTAGGTCATAAAGTTATAATAAAAAAATAAGTTTATTTTTGGGATCATTGGTCATTATATAAACAATAAATTAAAATAATTAAAGTGGTTTGTAGAAGAAATAAAACAAAAACAATTGATGAATGTTACCTCCTCCTTAGGTATCTCATTTTTGAATTTCACCAATGGACTTCCTTGCATAGTTTTACTCCCAAATAAAGGATTATTTGAGGAATTAAAGGATGTTAATAAATTATTTTTAAAGTTTTAGGCCAAACAAAATAATATTTAGTGGTAATTAATGATAAAAATGATTACTTTTATAAGAGAGGGGTGTAGAACTCATGGAATTTCTCAAAATATTAATTTATAATAAATTAAATCCCAAAACAAATTCCAATATGACAATTTATTAAAATATAATTTGTGATATTGTCATAATATCATTATTAATAAATTTTATCCATGTTTTTTGTTGTTGTTTTAAACCATATGATTTTGATTACCCCTTAGTTGACGAATTTTAGTATTTTCTATGTTCATAAGATTTTCAATTTTTAAAGTTATTAATTAATATATATAATGTTTAAATTTCTCTATAAATAAAAAATATGTGATATTTTAGGCAATTTATAGCCCCATTTTAATTATTGAGTATTTTTTTGATTTTAAAATAATTTGATAAAATTTTATTTTCATAATATCACATGTGTCAATTTAGACACATGTTATTACATTGAATTTATGAAATACATGGAAAAATATATATAAAAAATAATTTTATAAAGCCCTAATATACCATAATCATATTGAAAATTATTTTATAACCTTAATTATGTCATTTGAAATTTATTATAATATTTATAATATTATTTAATTAATTGTTTTATTAATTGAATAATTACAGCTTCATCATTGTGTAATTTTTTACGATAATTATTTCATACCTGAAAATATAAATTTAATTTCCATGATATAGATAATCCTTATATTTTTTATTATAATATTTATAGTTGAGAATATCTTCTACATAACCCCATATTAAAAATATTATACTTATTAAATGTACGAGTGTGACATTTTATCACTGATGTTTATTTTTATAATGTCAATGTTATTTTCGATGAAAAGTGTTAATTAAACAACAAAATTTATAATATTAGGTTTCATGGGAAAAATTAATTTAATTAAATATAATTTTTTCATGTTTAAGATGATTTTAAAATAATTATATAATTATTGGTACCCTAAGTTATCTGATTTACCCTGAACCATGGTAATAAAATTACAATGTTTAGACTTCAAATTTTCCAAAACAAAATGGGATATAAAGAATATATTATAAACATATAATTAAAAATATGGATTAAATGTTTCAAAATTCTTTTCTCAAAAGTTTTAGAAATTAATTTAAAATTAATCCTACAGTTGGGATGGTGCAAAGGGTTTTTAATGTGAAAACTTTCAATAGATTGAAATTTTATCATATCCTGATACAATGTCAAATTTAATATAATGACCTAAATTTTTTTAAATGAAAAAATTGATCTAATATAATTTAGAACCAATAAAAAATATAATTTAAATGTATAAGGTTTTACGAAAAAATAATGTCTCCAATTAAAACAATTCATTTTCCACTATTATAAAAAACACAGAACATATATGAAAAATATTAAAAAATCAACCAAACTAAATTTTAATAATAATATCTAAAATAAGAATTTTATTTTATAAAATATAAATCATTAAAGTTTCAAAAATGATATTTAGTACATGTGAAGCATCAAAAGGCATGATAAATGCTTTTTTTAGAAAATAATTCTTTTATCTATAAAATTAGATTTGTTCTCATATATGGTATAGAAGGAACATAAGATGAATTTTAAAGATTATAATGATTGTAGATTTAATTAATATACTATAGAAATATTTTTTTTATTTAGTGGAATGAAATAGAATTTTTCACATTTAAATATTTTTTCAAAAATACATTTCCTTTTATTTTAAAATGATTTTTATTCTACTTTATAATTAATTGAACACCATATAATTAAATATATATACATATATAAACTATAATTCTATAATCCAGTTAATCCTATTCATACCCTCGATTCAAATATCTATGTTATAAATTTCTTGATTATATAACTATAATATTAAAGTAATATCATTTATATACTTAGTGTTTTTTGTAATGAAATATTACTTACTGTATCATGTAATGAATGATTTCATGGAAATAAAAATCAATTTCATATAAGTCATGGGTTGTTATAGGTAATCCCTATTTTTTCTTATGGTCTCCCATGTTTGAACATATATTTTTCTATTTTATGATTGTTTCTTTTATTTTAGTATATATCATTTTGTGTATGAGACATTTTATGTATGATTTTGAAGAGGGTTCAGCTGATTCTCCTTGACGGAATCCTTCCATATGTCTTAATTATATCAATTCAATAATTTTGGTTTTTTTATTGATTAAAACATTTTACAATTTCATAATTAATTTTTTGAGATTTTTCCATGAGATGCATGAGAAAATGTTTTGTCATGGGAGTTCTTCTGTGATAATACACCATCATTTAAGTGTACTAATTAACTTCATTGGGTGGAGTACTAGCTTGAAATGATTGATCTGATCATCACATTCATGGATATATCAAGGAGTATCATGATGAAGTGTGTTCCATTTAGACTTTAAGGCCCTAGTATATGATTGTGGGATTCTATGGTATAGGAAGATAGGCATATGGGATTAAACAAGAAGGGTTTTTGGATCCTCATATTTCAGAAGATTTTTCTAGAGTCACTAATGTTGGAAAAGTATTTAGAGTTACTATTATTGTTGTAGGAAGCTTACTTTGTGTCACTGTACACCAACTTGTTTTTTGAGATCGTTTATTGTGAACCATAGGTTGTAATGAATGACTAGAAGAAAGCTCATAGGTACCTTCATAGTTTACTGCTTGATATAAAATTGTAGGTATGTTTGAAAATTATTTTGACTTTTGTTCTAATAGTGGATTGTTCTATGATGGTAGAGATTAATATAGAAGATAAGGAGGGACATTATATAATTTTTTTCAATCTAGTAGTAGAATAATTATCATTATAGGGAAAATGAGGCAGTGGAACAATCATTACATGAGTGGTGTATGTGGTTCTTTGTAGAAGGCCTCTCTAGCACCTCAATATTTATCTAGTATTGTGCCTCTAAATTTTTATCATGGAGGTAATGTTGGTAACATCGAACATTCTTGTTCATTACCAGCAAAGTTGTGTAATATATGTTGAAATTATGGTCATCTGCAGTGATTATCATAGTCTATGTCTAATCATTCATATAGTCAGGTATCATCAGCTACAAAGAATATTACAGCACACTCAGAAGCAACAATGACTACAATGATCTATCCATAGGCTTTGTTATTGAATCAACTTCACATATTATAATTGTTTCATGTGCATGTAGATGTCGGACCAATGATAGTGAGAGGTACCATCTTTATTGAATCATTATTAGTGATTTCATTATTTTATACTGGTTTATCCCAGTCATTTATATCGGGCCATTTTTTATATTATTATAATTCCAATAGAAATCATATATTTTTTTCATTGGGTTAGTGACACCTCCTGTGAATATTAATGTTAAGGCATATCATTTTCCTTGATGTTATTTATTAGTAGTGGATATTGAGATTGTATGAGAATTTCTCATTCATGATCTGGCTCTATGTGGCATCGTCATTGAGATGGATTGGATTCTCAATCATCGTTCCATGATTGATTTTTATCATCGATGTGTCCTATAGTGGGAAACTATTGGGATCTTATTGTTATTTCAATAATTGTGGTATCTAGTGTATTTTCAGGCTGGACCTTCCTACCAATATATCCTGATTTTATAATAAGTTTCAACAGTGGTTCCTGATGTCATTTTATTCATTTTTATCTTCCTTCCATTTTTCATTATTTTTATGATATTTCCCTAGGCAATTTTATTTTTCTTTTCTTTTTAGAGGGAGTTATGTATTATGATTACCTGGTATCATGTTCGTATCTGGTTATGATATCATCATGTCATATGGAACCATAAGTGGATATAGAGCACATGATTTGATTAGATGACCAGATTGAAATATTTATTTACCCTAGTGTTTAACCTTGGGACACCCCAATTATACATTCCAATAAGTTAGTTTATTTCGAAGACATTATATCTACCCACACACTATGTATTGGAGGATAAAAACAATTTACATAAGAAGGTACATGAACATGGACATGGGAATAGTACATGAGACATCATTATATTCAATACGTACACACCATGTACACCTTTAAAATGGATTTATACATAATTAGGACAATTTTTGTTATGATGTGTTCTTGTGATCATTTCCCTAAGGGTTTAATATAGAATAACATCCAATAAATAGTATGGGTATCCCCTCTAAGAAACATTAGTCATCAATAAAATTGTTGACATCCTTCCATGAGGGATAGAGTAAAATCCTATATCATTGTTATTTCCCTAGTGGTGGACTTTGTAATCATTATGTTAATCTATAATCAGTCATTTGTCCTCCACATAGTGGGTTATTATAAATTCTAAAATTGGTATACTTCATGGCCCTGGGAGTGATCTCTCTTTGTGTATTTATCACCCTACACATCTATTGTGTACTTATGATGGTGAGACAAGAAAGACACTACATCTCGAATGGATTTCGTCAATACAATTTGACTAATAGAGTGTGTTCTCTCATATGAATTTCATATATAACCATTGAGAAAGAATCGTATGATGGATTAACATTTGTGACGTTACCCCCAAGAATATTTGTCTTATTTGAGTTTATTTAGATGTTTATGTTGTATATATGTTTTTCACTTATTAACTGTGAGTAGATTACTATTATACTTGATGATATATCCTTGATTATTTTGGGGAGTCTAACTTGGTTTATTTACACTCACCCTAACACGGTATTTTACCTCATGTGTAATGTATTTTTTAGATGAAAAACCTTTTTATAGAGTCATAGATAGACTAGAACCAGTAAAAGTATAGTGAGAAAGATATAATGAAGTGTTTTTCAGTGGTTTCACTTATTGTAAACCTCATCTACTCTATCAGTTCATCTTGGTTTACGTTTATTATGGGTGGAATTATATTTTTCTTGTTCCTTAGGTACTTTTTTTTCATACTCAAACGGTGAAATTTTACATGTATTCCAACATGGTTATTGGATGATATTAATTTCAAAATTTTATATGATTAGATTTGTGTGAGAGTGTGTGTTTGTGCATACTCACTTTGAGACAAGGCCTCTCACATGTGTGATATTCCTACTCGGAATTGGTCACTATCCCCTGGCATATTAATGAAGTGATTAGTGTAATCATTGATCAGGCCCCATTGGGATGGGTTGTGATAGCCTCACTACGCAGTCAACAATGTGACCCTATGACATTTCATACACACATCAATATAAGTGTTATGCCGCTAATTTGATTTTTTTGTGCATGTAATTATACAATGGAATAACTTTGACGACAAATGACTCCTCACTTAACACCATTGGTAGGATATGTTGATTTCCTCCCATGTGGTTAACCACCTTTGTCCAATATGTGGTTGATGTGGACTGAGGTTGTCTTATGGGTAGCCGTATGTTTTGATGAAGATCCACTTTTTTACATAGAAACATTCTATGTATATAATTTTCAGTACTGAAACCTTTTCAAATATTCTCCATCTAAATTAATTTATGATAAATATTATTTTCTCGTGGTCTTCAAATCCCACATCTTATTTATTTTGGAATATATATTCCAAAAAATCTCTTCAACATTAAATCATATTAGTTCTTCTTAAAGTATTTCTTATTTGAAATTATCAATCAATAAATATTATACCACGACACATGTATTTTAATCATAACAATTTTTTAAAAAAAATTAGACATATAAAATCCATAACATAATAATAAATTTCTTATGATATTATTACATGAGTAATTTCTCCATTATTCATTCATCCAATCTGCCTTCACAATAGTAACAAGATTTTATATCATTGATTCATCATAATAAAATCAAATAATATATTTAATTATATCTTCATTAATATATTGATTCAAATTAAATATTTCTATTTTATTTAACTCTATTTAAAACTTTAACATCAATGGAAAAGAAATATAACACATACCCAAATAGGGATCTTTATCCATGACAATCTTGTTTTGTGTAATTTATCAATACCAAATAGTTACATTATATTGAACATTATTTATTGTTTTATCTATCCATATTCATATTCATGACATATATTACTCCTTCATGTCATATATATTAATGAAATACAATTTTATAATGAACCATGTAATGTGGCTATAAAAATTTAAACACATCATCCATTAATGAGGTAGTATGCACATATTCACGTGCAATGATTTCATTTCCCAAAATAAAGAAGTAAAATTCCATAGGGAGTATTTTGGATCCATTACCTTAAATAAATATTAACATAATGATGATTTCATTGATCTAGAACTATATTCACCAAATATTGATTTAATATTATCAAAATATAATATACATTCCACCAAAATAAAAAAGAAGAAATGAGGGTGAACATGGACATAACAGTATAGGATATACATACCGAGAAAGGATAATAGCTTCAATTTTATATTCTAATCGCGAAAAATGGAGGTTTTAAATCCTTGGAATCCCTATATAAATCTATAAAATCATATCATTTATTAATTTTCTTAGCATTGGTCAAATGGGTGTAATTTTTGGGGGTTCGGTAAAATTAATAATAATTTTAGAGCAATTAGAAAATTCGTTCATGGTTTCTTAGGTAGGGGTGCACTATTTTCCCTAAATGTACAACAACATTACAACAATTTTATTTTGGGGTTTCATGCTTTATTTAATAAGGAAAATAGTTACACATACCATGCACTAGTTTTGATATTTCCTACTTTCAAGGGTATCATGGTTTTCTAGGCTATGTCGTATTGTTTTCTATAACTATTTTCCAATCATGAACATCGCATTTTTATTTCATTTTTCTCAAAATTTACCCAAACACAATGCAATGTGGAACCCAAAAAATAAAAAAAATCAAAGAAAATAGTACCTATAAAAAATCTATGAAAACTCAAGAAATGGTCGGGATCATATAGTCATCCCTCTTAATAATAGTTCATCCTCGTGATACACTCCCAGAATTCAATAAGATTTTGATTCAATAATATTGGGTTAGTGAACCCTCATATTTTTTTTACATTGACATATTCCCCCATCACACGTCAATGTTTCCCAAATACAAAAACTATCTACATAATTTTTCTTTACCATAGTTTCTCACTATGGTACAACACGGAAATTAGATGCTCCTCAATGGACACTTCTTCCTCAAGATACACACTATACTCATCAATAAATTTAGAAGGATCAGTATTAATCTTCCAATGTTTTGATACATGGAAAAAATCATGCCACCATATTTTATGTATACATATTTTGTTTACTTTTTTATGTCTTTAATTGGGTGCTTCTTCCGACAGTAATGTATGGATTGGATTTTCGACGGAAAATGGATTAATTTCAAGGAAGAGTGTTTTAATGTAATTATAGTGTCAATGAATTAATGTGTATATGGTTCTATAAGGTTCTCCTAGAGTTTGGAGAGTACTTGAGGTGATTTAGGCTATTATGTAAGAATCTTTAGTTATTACTAACACTATAGAATTTAAAAGTCATGTATCGAGTACACTCTGTGTAATGAATGATAGGGAAGATTTTGTGAACATCATACACAAGGTAAAGGTATTAGTAAATTTATAATGGTTACATGAAATGTGATGTTAAAATATTTGATTTAAAAAAGCTAATGGGGTTTTCAGTGTATATGACCCCCAGTGATTAAATAATATATAAAGGGATTAAATATAATATAATTGTAAATAATAAGTATTTTATAGATTTTTACAAGTGAGCTGTTTTATTATTCATCAATTTTCCTCATTGATATCGACCTATAGCTCTTTTTTAGGGATTTTGGGAACCTCCAACCCATACAGAATGATTCAATTGATAATTTATCATCAGGGTTGTGTGCAGTTTCTCTTCAAGTGAGTGATCCTTTTTTCCTTTTCATTTCTATTCATCCTTGTGAAAACATTATATAGAATTACTTGATCAATTGAATATATGGTTGTAATTGATGTTATTCTTTCAAGATTTGTTGTGAAATTTTGTTCAAATTATCAATTCATTATGAGTTGTTCTTAAGTGGTGCCTGTTTTTTGGCATGGTTTGATATTTCCTCTTCACCTACACATTTTTTAAATTTAATAATTTCTATAATCATTAAATTGGTTTTGGGACCACGATTATTGTTTTGAGATCCTTTTTGATGGTGGAGCATATTGTGTGTGTTTGTGACCTCAGTTTTATGGTAGGTGAGTATACCTCATGATATTGTTGGTGAATTGAATTAACCAATTTTGATAAAATGTTTTTTAAATTAAATTAAATTAATGAAAAATTGGAATTTTGTTTTTTAATTTTTCTATGTGTTTTAATTATTTTCCCCCTGATTCTATGAAAATGAAAAGGTTTTTCATTGCATTGTAAAACTTTTTACAATTTTTTTAATTCGTGATATGATGAAAAATTAATGGAGAAATGGTTTTGAAAATATAACACATTGGAATCCTTGGGCGCTAAGGTGGAAGGTGTGGTGGTAGGTCTCATACACTATTAGTGGTTTTCTCAAATGGGTTTCCTCTACTTCATAAGATTGTTATTCTTGGGACTTGTTAGACCAATTTTTTGTTCTCTTTTTGTAGTTTTCAGATTCTCTTTGGATATGATGCATAAGTCTAGAGGCTTGATGAGTTTGTGATTGTCCGTGTTATGTATTATTTTCGATGATATAATTACATAGTGTGATCCTTGATGTGATTTTTACCTATTCTTTGGACTAATTTTGGTAATTTTGGATTTTATAGTTTTGGGGGAAATTCCATGGTTTTAATATTTAATATGATGTATTTTTATGTTTTATTTCATATATCTATTTTTTTATATGTAAGTAAAATCTTTTGAAACTAGTTAAAATTTATTATTTATAAAATTATGGAAAAGAGAAAATTTAATAATTTCAATAATTTTGGGATAAAAACTATTAAGATAAATATATTAATTTTTTCCATAAATTTGATCATTCTTATATTACTACAAAAAAACATATTATAGAAGAACATGGTGTTATTTTATTGAGAATGTTAGAACATGTTATTTTCACTCCTTCCAAAATGTGTAAACTTCATTATGCATTTCGATGTTGGAAATGGTAAGGTGTCAGAGTGAGGTGTTGAAGTTTCCTATCAGCTGGGTTTTGGGTTGCTGGTGATGATATGGTATGAGTTTTCGAGCACTATCACATTGATCTATTGAAGTATCCATTTTAGTTGTGTAGTTCTTTGTAGTAGGTCTTTTCCATTTATAGACAGTTTGATACCTTTTTCAGTTGTACTTCTTCCCTTATTCTTCATATTTTATAGAATATATTTTTAGATTATTATGGTACTCTTAATTATATATATATATATATATCATTTTTTTCACATTTTGTGGGGTTGTATAATTTCCTTAGGTTGTTGTAAGATTCCAAAGGTCTAGTCCAATCACAAGGAGACCGAGAACACCCTTTTATTTTGTAGTGGATTGGGTATGTTGAATGTTTTCTGAGGGTATCCATATATGTTCATTATAACTTGGTATTTGAAAAATTAAATCTTAAATTTTAATTTTATTGGGATGTTTGGTAGAATATACATTGAAATTTAATTACATGAGTGGTTGGTTTCGGTGAGTTCCTGGCCAGCTCTTTCCATGATCTGACTTAATTTTCTATTACATGGTTGGATTTTTATCTCATATTTTAAATTTTGATGAAAATATAACTACCAAATATTTTTATACCTAGACATTACATCCATTTTTTTAATATAGAAACTAACGCCCAATGACTCTATTATCATAGTTCATGTGGAAGAAATTAACATATTCTTATAGTATGTTGAATGACATTCAATATTTCCCACAATGATCATACCATTTTGTACCCCTTCCAAAAACCATTATTTATAGCCGAATATATGATAACATATGAAATGATTCAGCTCTGATTCTCATTATTGGTAAACAAGGGATATATGTAATAAAAATCATGAATATATGGGTATGAAAACTGGATCATAACATTCGAAGATCATTCCAATCATATCAAAGATCATATAATTGAGGTGTGGATTAAATAATTGTAGATCACAAGACATGAAATGTGATAAAATCCAAGGAATAAACCATCAATTTATAACAAAGGAATAATACATGGATTTTTTTATAGATACATAAACATGTAATATCATTCTCTATAAGTCATGAATCATTGATAAACCTAACATGGTACTCCATGGAGGCTGCACCTACTAGTCGGGGAACACAACTATCCCCAGTAGAATTAAATTCCATATAGTGGATATGTATTACCATTATTCTAATTGGGGGATGGGCTTCATATTCTTCCTAGAGTAGATCGAGTTTCCCCTTCTTCCAATAGTGGATCAATATCGTCGACATGTTTACCATCATTATCTCATGAGATATAAATAATTACCCAATACATTCTAGAGATATTTAAGTCTCAAACATATAATATTTAAATCATACATAAAGTTTCCACATGATTGAAAATAATCATATCAAAACACATGGAATGAAAAATGGCATCACAAACATGTCAACATATTATAACATATGGAAAGGAGACATGTTTCATAATCATTTCATCTAACAATAACCTATGAAAGGGAACTAGGTTTCATAAAATTCATTTCATAAAAACACAAAAACATTAAAATACAGAATATAGATTTAACAATTTGATGATATCTATAGAAATCTTGAGTAACAATGATGTATTTTATCGTACATGGAAAATAATATGGAATGATTTTCTATATAATTCCTTAAAAAAATATTCTCTCTTATTTGAAAAATTATTTATAAATCATACAACATCTAAAAAAATTCATTGAAAATAACCATTGAAACATATAAAATAATATTTAAAAACCATTATAAACATCTTTTAAATGGATTTTATTGAAAATTATTAAATGAACATTTCAAACACTTCTAATAAATTTATAAGAAAATGTTAAAAAAATTTAGGGAAAATAGAGAACAAAATTATATAAACATAATATGTTATGAAAAGAAACATATTCAAGATTAAACATATCAATGCTAAGTATTTACACATTCTAAAAGTATGTAGTTGCATAACATAACTTTTGTATCAATGAAGGAAAATTAAGATTAATTACTTTATAGATATGGTAACATTTAAATTATAAACCACATGAATGAGATACCATCAAATGGATGTGTAAATAAATATATAACTAATGAGAAATATATTATACTATATTCAATTTTATTATATATTCCATATAAAATAAATGTGTGGTGAATATGTAATAAGTCTCACAGAAATATTACTGAGGCTAGAAAGCCTATAACTATATATTTTGAATCTCCTCATTCTTATCCAAAACGCTTTTATAATAATTATAAGATTATTATAAATAAATTATTGAACCTTAATGAATATATATTACCATATATTATTTAATTATGACCTTCTACTTCCCTTTTATTAACAAATCCATGATTATGTTTTGTTTCATGTAATAACCGCCTAATTTTTCATTTGTGTTTTTATTTGAAATATTTTTCCTCTTACATATATAATGTATTCATCATCGTCAAAATGATAATACTGATATAAATATGATATATAGACATTATATAGGTATTTATAATAATATTTAAATGATAGAAATATGAAATTGAATACACTATTCCTGGAGACTGTAGGTCATATATATGTTGAACATTGTTTCTATTTTATTATCATATTGAATGAAATATATTGAATTTTGAATTTGTATATATATGTCATAAAATTACTTTATAATTCTTATTTCATATATTTTATATATGTTTAGTAAACACATCATTAATTCATTTTATGTAATGTTTGTACATATCACTTCACATTGAGGTGGTGCTAGTCCACATGTCCACAAATGAAGTTATCATATTTTCAATAAATTAAAATATGAAATTATGTTTCAAATAATAATTAAAAATAATAACTAATACATGATTAAAATAGAATAAAATCATTTTTTACATCCTTGAATGGTGTCAATGGAAGAACAATTGACATCTGTTTAAGAGGGGGTAGAATGGGGTACATGGAAATGATGATTTAATATCCCATTTGATTGATGAATATGTGAGTGTAATTCATAATATTATAATAAAAAAATAATTATATTTTAGAATAAACGATTATTATGGAAATATGAAATGAAATAATTAAAGTAGTTGGTTGATGAAATAAGACAAAAATGTTTTTAGATAAATGTTACCTCCTCTTCAGGTATCTTGTTTTTTATTTCACAAAGTGACTTCTTTGGGTTGAATTATTTTAAATGAAAGGATTATAGGATGATTTCAATGAAGTTAATGAAATATTTCTAAAGTGTTCTGCCAAACCAAATTTTACTTCATTATTAATAAGTGATGAAAATGTTTACTTTTTTATGAAATGGGAGGGGAACTCATGGAACTTCTCAAAAGATTAATTTATAATAAATTCAATCTCAATACAAATTTAAAAAAAGTCCATTTATTAGAATATATGATGATATATGATTTTCATATCATTATTAATAAATTTTATCCAGCTTTTTTTTATGTTTTAAACATTATGATTCTAATTACCCCATAGTTGACCTATTTTAATTTTTTTTATTGTCATAATTTTTTCAATTTTAAATGGTAGTAATTTTTACATATAATGTTTAAATTTCAACATAAATATCAAATTAATGTTATTTTAGACGCATTATAGCCCCATTTTTCAGTATTGAGTTTTATTTTTATTTCTATATAATTTAATAAAATATTATTTTCATATAATATCCTATGTTGTTAATGTGATACTGTTTATTACATTGATTTTACAAAACTCTTGGAAAACATTTATATTAAAAAAAAACTTTTCATACAACCCTAATATATAATAATTATGTAAATAATTATTTTATAACCTTAATAATGTCATGTAATGTTTACTATAATATTTCTAATATCATTTAATTAATTGATTCACTAATTTGATAATTACTGCTTTATCATTATGAAATTTTTTATGATAATTATTTCTTCACTAAAAATAAAAAAATCCATGATATGGATAAGCCTTTTATATTTTATTATAATATTTATAGCTGAGAATATATTCTACATAAACCCATATTAAAAATATTATTCCTATTAAAAGTAAGAGTTTCACATTTTTCACTCACATTTTTCTATAATATCGAAGTTGTTTTCGATGAAAAGTGTTAATTAAATAATAAAATTTAAAATAATAGGTTTTAAGGGTAAAATTAGTTTCATTAAATAACATCTTTTCAGGTTTTAGGATTATTTTATAATAATTATATAATTATTGGTATCTTTAATTATCTAATTTACCATTTACAATGGTAATAAAATTACATTGTTTTTTATTGATATTCTCTAAAAATAAAAGGGACATAATTAAAAAAAATGAATTTATAATTAAAAAATGGATTAAAATTTTCATAGTTAAATTAAAATTCATTTATAAATTAATTTAAAATTAACCCCATTGTTTGGATGGTTCAACGTGTTTTTAAAGTTAAAACGTTCAAAAGATTGAAATGTTTTCATATCCGAATACAATGAAAAATTTATTCTAATGAACTAAATTCTATTATGTAAATACATTTATCTAATTTTAATATATAAAAATCCAAAAATATAATTTAAAATTATAAATTATTTAGGAAAAAATTATTTCTTCAATTAAATTTTTTTATTTTCCATAATAATAAAAAACACAAAATTTATCTGAAAAACATAATAAAATCAAAAAAAACTAAAATTTGACATTAATATTTTAAATAATATTTTAATTTTGTCAAATATTAAACAGTATTATTTTAAAAACTATATTTAAAACAAGTGAAACATCAAAAAATGGAAAAACTGTTTTTTAAGAAAATACATCTTTTATCTGTAAAATTAGAGTGGTTCTCATATAAGGTATAGAAGACACATAATATGAATTATGAAGAATATAACTATTTTATATTTAACAAATATAGTATAGAAACATTTATTTTTTATTTAATGGAATAAAACAGACATTTTAAAATTTAAATAGTTGTTTATAAAAGCATTTCATTTTATTTTAAAGAGGTTTTAATGTTACTTTATTATTAATTGGTCGCCATAGAATTAATTATATATACATATATAAACTATATTTTCATAATCCAGATAATCTTATTCATACCCTCAATTCATACATATATGTTACAAATTTCATGTTTATATAACTATAATAATAAAACAATATATAGTATATACTCAGTGTTTTTTTAATGAAATCTTGGATGGTGTTTCATGTAATGAATGATTTCCAAGAAATAAAAATTTATTTCAAAAAAATAATGGATTCGTATAGCTAATATCTATTTTTTCTTATGGTCTATCTTGTTTTATCTGAGTTTTTCTATTTTTTGATCATTTCTTTTGTTTCGGTATGTATCATTTTGTGTTTGAGACATGTTCTGTGAGTTACTCAAGAGGGTCCAGCTGATTATATTTGATGGAAGTTTCCAATATTAAGTAATTCTATGATATCTATCATGTTGTTTTTTTTCTATTTACTAAACCATTTTGCAAGATCAGAATTCATTTTTGGAGCTATTTCTAAGAGATGTATGAGAAAAAGTTCAGACATTGGAGTTCTTCTATGAGAATACAACATCCTTTAAGGGTACTAATAAACATCAGTAGGTGGAGTACTAGCTTGAAAAGATTGATCAAATCATTTAATTCACAGATATATCAAAGAGTATAAAGATGATGTGTGTAACATTTATACTTGATGGACTTAGTATGTGATTATCGGATTCTATGGTTTAGGAATATATGCATGTGGTATTAGAATAGAAGTGTCTAAAGATCCTCATATTTCAAGAATTTTTGTCTAGATTCACTAATGATGTAAATTTATTTTGAGTTACTATCTTTTATGAAGGGAGATAATCATGTGCCACTGTACACCAACCAGTTTTCTAAGCTGGTTCATTGTGAACCATATGTTGTACATAATGATGATAAAAAAGCTCATAGGTACCTTCCTGGTTTACTAATGGATATCATTTATTATGTATTTCTGGTAACAAATTTATGACCTTTGTGGTGATATTGTATTAGTATATGATACATTATATTAATATATATGTTAGGTAGGGATATTTATTCCATCCTTTTCAACATATTGATAGCATCATTATCAATCCAGGGAAAATGTTGAAGAGGAATAATCATTACATGAGTGGTGGATGTGGTTCTTGGTTGAAGGCCTCTTCCACACATCCTGTTGTATCTAGTAGTGTGCATATGACTTTCTATTAGGGTGTTAAGGTTGGTAACACCAAACATTATTGTTCTTTACTAGAAAATATGTCAAATATATTTGGAAATTATGGTCATATTTAGTGTTTCTGGTAGTCTATGTCTAATCATTGGTATTGTCAAAGATCATCTGCTTCAAAGGATATTGCAGCACACTTAGAAGCATCAAGGACTACAAGGATCCGTCCATACTCCCCATTTTTAAAGAATCTTTACATTGTACAGGAGTTTCTGGTGGGAATATTAAAGAAAAGGGGTATCATTTTCATCATTGTTCTTTATTATTATTGGATATTGAGATAATATGAGATTTTATAATTCATTATATTGTGCTATTTGGCATTTTCATCGAGATGGAATAACTTTTTTCTAATTGTTCCATGTTTGATTGTTATCATCTAAGTGTCTTATTACAAAAATCTAGTGGGATATTATTGGTGTATCAACAATTGTGGGTTCTAGGGTTTGGTTAGTCTGGACCTTCCCGCCTATATATCAATATTTTATTCTTCTTTACAGTATTATTTCCAAATGTTATATAATATTTTTATCTTCCTTCCATTTCTCACGATTTTCTTGGTGTTTTCTTCTGAAATTTCATTGTTATTTCTCTTGAGAGGTAGTTATAATTTATTATTACCTAGTATCATGTTTGTAGCCAATTTTGAATACATCTTATCATATGGAACTAGATGATAATAAAGATCACACGATTTGATTGGATGACCTGATGAAAATGTGTTTTTTATACTAGTGTTTCACCTTGGGCAACCCCATTTCTCTTTTCCAAGATGTTTGTACATTTACAAGACATTAAGTGGTCCCACACACTATGTATAGGAGGCTACACACCATCTAATGAAGTAAGTATATGAAAATGGACATGGGAATGGTCCATGATACATCATTAGATTCAATAGGTACACACCATACACACCTTCAAAATGTATTAGAACCCTTTCCCACATAATAAGAACAATTTTTGTTTATATGTGTTCAAGGGATCATATCCTTATGAGTTTATTATGGATTGACAATAAATAAATAGGACGGGTATCCCCTATAAAGAACATCAGTCATCAATAAAATTAGTTGAATCCTTACATAAGGAATGGAGCAAGATCCAATATCATTGTTATTTCCCTAGTTGGGGACCATGGAATCATCATGTTAATCACTACTCAGTCATTTATTCCCTACATAGTGTATTAGTCAAGGTTGGGTTGTTGGTATACCCCATGGACTTTGGATTGATCTCGATTTGTGTATTTTCTCCTCATACATATATTGTGTACTTATTATGGCGAAAAAATGAAACAAACCACATCTTGAATGGATTCAATCAATGAAATATGACTAAATGATTATGTTCTCTCATATGAGTGTTATATGGAACCATCGATCGAGAATTCTCTGATAGATTCTCATTTGTGACATTACCCCCAAGATTGTTTGTCTAATATGAGTTTATTTAGAGGTTCTTATTGTATATATCTTGTAAACATATAACCAATGAATATATTACTATTATAGTTGTCCTTAGTGATTTTGGGGTTTCATAATTGTTATATTTATACTCACCCCGACATGGGATTTTCTTTCATGTGTCTTGTCTTATGAAAGAGAAAAAAATTTATGGAGTCCTAGAGACACCAGGACATGTCTGAGCATTGTGAGAAAGATAGAATGAGTGGTTTTTTAGTTGTTTCATTGACTATAGGCCTATCTTAATCTAAGACATCTACTTGTTTTTTTATTTTATGTGGAATGTTATTTTTCCTTTACCTTCCTATACTTCTGTGGCGTACTCTAATGGTGCAATTTTACATGTATTCATTGTGGTTATTTGATGCTCTTCATTAAAACATTTTATATTCATGGTGGTGTGTGTGTGTGTGTGAATACTCACATTAAGATATGTCCTCCCTTGTGTGTGATATACCTACATGGAATTAGTCACTATCCTCTAGAATATTGGAGGAGTGATTGGTGTAATCCTGGTTCAAGACCAATTGAGATAGGTCATGACAGCCTCACCTATAATGTCCACCAAGTAACCATCTAACATGTCATACACAAATCTAAACTAGTGTTATGCCTCTAATATTATTTTTTTGCATGTAATTATACAATTAAATAACTTGGACGGACAATGCATCTTCACCTAACACCATTGGCTAGATAGGTTTATGGTCTCCCATGTGGTTAACCACCTTGGTCTAATTTGAGGATGAGGTGTTCTATGGTTGTCTTATGGTTAGCCATATGTTTTCATGAAGACCCACTAAATTACATAGAAAAATATCATGTATAGAATTTTTTATTGAACCCGTTTCAAATATTCACTATCTAAATTAATTTAGGAAAAATATTATTTTCTCTTGGTCTTTAAATTTATCCTATAATTTATTTTGGAATATATTTTCACAAAATCTCTTCAAAATCAAATCATATTTATTCTTCACATAGATTTAATTATTTTAAATAATATATCTATAAAAATAATACAGTGATACATGTATTTTAATCATAATACATTTTTTAAAAAATTAGATTTATAAAGTCAATTACAAAATAATAAATTCCTTCTGATAATAAGAAATCAGTAATTTTTCCTTTACCCATTCATCAAATGTGAATTCACATCAATAGCAGGATTTTATATCATTGATAATTCATAAGAACTTATAGAAACTTATTTAGTTATATATTCATTAATATATTGAATTAAATTAAATATTTTTATTTTCATAGACTCCAATTACAAATAGTAACAACAATTGACAAGGAATTTAACTCACACACAAATATGGCTCTTCATTAGTGACATGCTTGTTTCGTGTAATTTATTGATATCAAAGGGTTACTTTATAATGAATAATAATTATTTTTTTATCTATCCATATTCATACTCATGACATAAATTACTCCTTAATATCATATATATTAATAAAATACATTTCTATAACAAACCGTGTAATGTTGTTAGGAAAATTGAGACACAACATCCACTAATGTGGTAGTATGCACATATGCACATGAATTGATTTCATTTCACAAAATCATGTAGTACAATGATGTAGAGATTGGTTTGAATCCAAAACCATAAATCAAGATTAACATAATCATGATCACTTTGATCTACTCCTATATTCACAAAATATATATTTAAATTTATCAAAATAGAATATACTTACCACCAAAATAAAAAAGTAAGGAATTATGGTGAACATGAATGTAACAGTATATGATATGCATATTGGGAGCGGAGAAGAGCATCGATTCAGGATTCAAATCATGAATAATGGAAGTTGTAAAGACATGAAATCCTTTTAAAAATCTCTAAAATAATATAATATTATAATGTTCTTTTTTTTGATCGAAAGTTTTTATTTTAGTTGCCTTTGATATAACTATTTCTAATTTTCTCGAAATTAGAAAAATTGTTCACTATTTCCTAGGATGGGGTGCACTATTTTTCTGAAATTTCAACCAACTGTGAAAGAATTAGTTTTGGGGATTGATGGTTTTTTAATAAGGAAAACATTTATACAAACCATACTCTAGTTTTGATATTTCCCATATTCTAGGGACTCGTGGTTTTCTTGGCGGGGGCACACTATTTTATTTAATTATGTGCTAATAATGCACACCCAATATTTCTTCCATTTTTCTCAAAATTTACCCAATCCCACAGAAATGTGCAGCCCAAAAAAATTACAAAAAATTATATAAAATTATAAAAAAAATTACCTTTAAAAATATACATGAAAACCAAAGAAATGATCAGGTTCATACAATATCCCAACCATAAAATTGTCCATCCTCAATATACACTCCCATGCTTCTATAATATTTCAAGTAATGAGGATTGGGTTAATGAATCCTCATTTTATGGATCTCATTCCCTTATTCCTCCATCACACGTCATTGTTTCTATAATACACAATATAACTTCAAAAAATTTCCCTTCCAAAGTTTCTCACTATGATATAACACAGAAATAAGGTTCTCATAAAAGGAAACATCTTCCTCAAGATCATCATTATCCACATCAATCACAATAGAAGATTCAGGGTGAAACTTCAAAGGTTTTGATACTTGGAAAACATCCTGCATAGTTTTTTATTTTTCTAGATGAGCCAATATGTGTGCCACTGGACTGATTCTCTCCACAACCTCAAACAGTCCTACAAAACAGGGTGTCAGAATTCCCTCTCTATATCCTATAGTGACCAAACCAAATCGACCCCAACAGAATACTTTTTAAACCTTTGTAAAATAGAGGGGTCATCTTCGTATATTATAATATGAATTCATTTTAAATAGATTAATAGCCTTATTGTTTCAACTTAGTTGTACCAAGTCTGATCTCTCCTTCCTGATACTCAGTCCCAACAACTCTGTCTCACAAGACTCCATCCATCATTATGGTGATATGAATGGACTAACACAATGGTCCTCATATAGTTCCACATCTACAGTTTTTTGTTGACTATTGTTATAGTAATACTCCACCAAAGCCATGGACTTCTCCCAAGACCCACCAATATGATGTACATATCCCAATATCCTATGCTCAATCAATTATATAGTATTTTATAACTACCTATCATTATATCAGGGGATATTTTTACTCAATATAGCCTATGTACTGAGCACCTTTGGAAGGACCATCCAAATAAATGAAGTGGAATGTCTGTCTCATTATAAAACTATAGTCTACAGACCCTCATGAAAACATACTATCTTCTAATCATAATATACATTGAGATACTTCACAAATAAATTCTTCCACATAGTCTATATATGTGTAACTTATATCAGTTGAGTCATAATAAAATAGATGGTGTCATTATTTCAATAATTTTTAAGAATACCCATCATAAATTACATTTTCATGTCATCCCACATCTATTAAGGAATGGGAAATAACTACAATAAACCTCCATATCATTGTTGCTCTGCCTTGACCTACTAACAGATATAGAATCTTGTTACAAACCCTTATGTGTACTTTTTAATTCATTTCCACCATAACTATAATCAATGGTTGTGGATTATTTTTGTCACCCTAGGATGTGCCACCCAATTATGGTGTGAAATTCCAATATAATATCCTCTCACATGACGGTAGGAATAAGAAATTGATTCCTGAGATACATGACCTCATCCTCCTCTATTATATAATTATAATGTTACTTCACACATTCATGATTTTCCAATCGGTAAAACATTACAGATCCTCATTCTTCCTATCTATGATCAACCTCAATTGTGTAGACTCCACTAAGACTGATACAAGAATCATTTTCTACTGACTCTCTTGAACAACCACATTCTTCTCATGAAGAATACCCATCATCTTTCACTCAACACAAAATTCATTAACCATCAGACTCTATGTTTTCTAGATGAAATTTTTAGCCAAAGTATTACCATTCTCGGGAATATATTCCATCAAAAAATTGAAATATTTCATATAATCAACCCATATCTACTATATAAGATTAAAATATATCTAGTAGAATATATATATTAGTTTCTTGTGATCCTTATACAAAATACATTTCTCATCCAAAAGATAGTTTCACCAAAATTTCAGAGAATAAACCACTACATCTAGTATGAGGTCATGAATAGTGTAGTTCCACTCATATAAACTCAACACTTGAGAACCATATACCACAACCCAATGTATCTACATCAACACTACTACATTACCAAACCATGAAGCATCATAATAAATTGTATATTATACACCTTACTTGGGTAGGATCAATATTGGTGTAGATGTGAAAAGCTTCTTCATTTCATGGAATGAATTGTCGTAAGTTTCTGTCTAGTCAAACATTTTCCATTTCATGGTAAGGATAGAGATACATTATTCAATTTCAAAAAATTATTTTGATGATTCTTATATAATATCAATCTAAATTCAAAAATAAATTGATATCAAGTATATTCTTGGGCATCTCCCAAGAAACTATTTCCTTATCCATCACTAGGTCCACTGACACACCTTCCAATGAGATGATGTGTCCCAAAAAGAGAACCTGATCAATGAAAAATTGGCCTATAGTTATCATTGTGTATAGTAGATGATCTCTAAAGGTGCTCAATATGATTTCATGATGGTCGATATAGTCTTCTACAGCCGTGGAGTACACCAAGATTCCATCCATGAACACATCCACAAACAGATCCAGAAATTGGTAAGATTTTCTGTTTATCAGGGCCATAAACACTTCTACTCAATTAATCTACCCAAAAAATCGTACAATGGACTCATATAGTCCTTGAAAACATTTGAATGTTATCCCTGTTATATCATAATTCTAAACACACATCTCATGATACCCTGATCTCAAGTCGATCTTTGAGAACAACCGGATCCTCGCAACTCTCCTAAATGATCGTCGATATGTGGAAGAGGATACCAGTTCATTATAATTATATTGTCCATCTTTCTGAAATCGACATGCACATGAAAACTCCCTTCATTCAACTTTTTATAAAAAAAAACTGAACCCAAGGTGACATACTCAAATAGATAATACATTTATCAGGAATCTCATCCTACTAAGTCTTGAGATCTTTAATATATATCATTACCTTTCAATACATTGTAATAGAAACTATATAGGCCCCCATAATGATCTCAAGAACTAATTCCACATCACTCTGAGGTTGCATTCATGATAATTAATTATGGAAAACATCATATTACTATTCCACCTATAGTAGAAAGACATATTGTCATACACCTACTTCCTATTACTAAACCCTTTTTAAAATAACATGTACTTTAAAACATCACTTTTACTCTATAAATATTTATAATAAAGTTTTCTACCATTAAAACTCAAAACATGGTCAAAACTCTATACATTGGATTAAAACAAATTTAAAATACCTAGAGGAAATGAAAAACAAATTATAATAAAACAACCAATTTTAAAGAGTCGATGTATTATATTGATGACTATAGATCTAGTCTCAAAATAACTAATTGATCCAACCAAATACTTTTATGGACAAATTCATCAATATAAGGTCCAAAAATCCTTTCCACGGTAACAAAATAAATAAAACTAGACATTTTCTATATCACAAATAAAACATACACATGACCATTGATAACATATGGCCTACACATGAAACATAATTAGATGGACAATTGTTAATGCTCTTATATCAAGAACACTACTAAAGAATCATTCAACAAAACAAAAACATATCAATTTCCTTCCTATGGCTTATTCAAGACTTGTCCAAATATTTATAGCCCCAACAAGATCATCTCAAACACTAGTTAACTACCATCACATAAAGAAATTAAATAATATTTTAATTATTAAAATTATAATTTAATAATTATTTTAATAAAAACATTACATAATCTTAGTAAACACATCAAGACCACATTTTATACTAAAACCTAACTGAAACACTCACCAACGACCAATGAAACATCTCAATAAATATTCCCACTCAAATAACAATGATTTGATACACTAAAAAAATTGGTTAAATTAATTTTTTAGGTAAATCATTTTAAAATTCACTATAAAAACATAAAATAAAAAACACATAACAACATGCAGAAAAAATATTGGGATCTCTTCTCCCTAAGTCAAAAAAAATTCACTTGAGAAAATTACAACTCCCCCATGATCCACTAGTATCTTAAAAATTATTAATATAGAGATATGAAAATATTAATATGTGGAATAATTAAGAGACATATTTTTTTGGGGATTGATTTAAACCTCAAAAAACAAAAAAAATATCATTATAAATGCACCTCCAAAATTTCTATTAGAGAAGTTTTCAGTGTTTGGGGAAAACAATAGTCCATGATTGAAAAATGTGGGAGGATGACAGTGGAGTTAATAATAATTCAATGGGGTTTTAGATTTATCCACTTTTAAATGAAATTATAGGATGTTTTTGGGCTTCATCGCTTGGTTTACTTAACTGTGTGCTAACCATACACCCATTACTAGTTTATAAAAAATTACTCATAATGTTAGTCTATAGGTTAGCGAAACCATGTTCCAATTTTTTTATCATCTCAACCTCCACTATATAGCATGTAAAATGGTTTGTCTAAAACTATGAATAGATTTTTCGTCATGCCTCAATATCTTTAAAACCTCATACACATTCTCCTTTAGCTCTCACAGTGTACCCAAAATAGTTTTATAAATGTGAAACATAACCAATATCAGTTTAAAATAAACTAGAATAATCTCAATAATCAGGGTGTCACATGGTTTCACCAATAATAAGCACACCAAATTTTTCACTCTACCTAGAAAATGATAAAAATCATGACACATAACCCAAAAAATTTAAGGATAACCAAAACACCCAACATAATATTAGAGTATCATTCATTAACTAAAAAAAATGAAGAAACATTTTTCTAGGTCTGAATTCAAAATTTATCCCTTCTAGTGAATGAAATTTTTTTAAATCATTATAGAAAATTCCATGAAATATGAATATATGATCTCATATATACCCTAATATCATCATATGTAATTTATATCAATATAGGTACAATATTTTCCCAAATATTGTATCATCCAGAACATGTATTTGTGTACATTTCACAACATAACAAATTAATATTGACATTTTTAGTTCAATAGGGTGCCCTTATATAATCCATGAAATTTTAAAAAATTTCCCATTACGTCAGGATAACATAAATATAACTATCACTATGACATTACATGTTGTGACCTCAAACCCAATAGCTTAGATCTAGTTCCAAATTTAGTACATTGTAGTAAATAAGTATCTACATCTTATGGAACCTAAGAGTTTATTTTCTATAGTCATGTAGATTCAAAAATATATCTTATATTATATTTAAATACCCAAATACAAGCCATTTAATCAAAAAAATCATATGTAACAGCATCTATAGATAATATCAGTTTGAAAATATCATAGATAATAATATAAATGAGACCTTAAATAACTAAATACACTTTTTATTTAATAAATAAACTCATAAATAAATAAAACCGTAGATAATATCATTTTGAAAATTTCAAGGATAACAATAACTGAATTCTTAATGTATGAAATGATTAATTAATATATTCCATGATATCATGTGTCATGATAGATCTACTTTCCAAAACATTCATATAATATTTAAATTGTTGGCTACAAACATGTTTTGTTTAAAAAACTAATTAAAATCTATCTTACTGATTTGCCTGATGAGATAATTGATTCATCGAGGGGCAATCAATAATCAGGCCCCTCTCATGCCATGCATGTGAAAATTATTCTTCATATATATAATAAAAAATGTAATTCATAAAGAATGAACATTTTAATGAAATATCTATATTGATTATTGAATATTAATTTATAAATAATTCCCTAGATCAAAAAATGGATTACAATGTTGAACAATGTATGTAGAAACGATATAATTTTTAAAAAATATACATATACATGATAAATAATATTTATATTTTGATGGAATTTTTAGTCCAATGATTATAGGAATGTGAATAATTCATGGATATTTTAATTACTATGATAAATTAAACAATGATATGAATTTAAAAAAAATATTATTGGTCTAAATTATCATAATTTATTAAAAGGATGAATATGGAGGGTACTAGTACAAAAAACTCCTAGTAAAGTATATTTAAAATAAAGTTTTCTTGTCATTGATGAATAAAAAAACATTAAAAAAATTATTTAAGGAAGTATCCTTTTCAATTTTAAAAATAAATTTTTAAAATATAAAACTTTTTTAAAATCATTTCCTATGGAAATTACTTTTCAAAACTATGAATTTCAAGAATATATAGAAAAACATATTCAATAAAAATATCCCTGATAACATAAAAAGTAATATTCAATGAAATGATAGTCATGGTGGCGGGTAATTCTATAAATGTTGTAAATTATTAGAATAAAATTATTTTTTCACTATAAAATGATCAGGGAGGTTTATTTTTTGAAATTGATTGGATGTTTACTCTAACATTTTTTTGCAAAAGACAAACAAGATGTTTTTTTGAAAATAACATGAAAATTCTATTTAAAATAAAAATATATAAAAATCAATTAATAATTTATTTTTAAATGGTTAAAATAATTTTTGAAAATATTTCTCAAAAAACAAATTTTGGAAGAAAACATATTTTCATCTAATGAGAGAAATGATGTCATATTTCCATAAAAACAATTTTTGAATAATTTAAAATACCATTGATTTGAAAATAGGAAAAATAATTTTGAATATTAGGAATAAATATAGTAGAATAAAAAAAATATTTTATTTTGGTAATGATAAAATAATATCTTTCAATATAAATTCACTAATAAACTATCTCACTCAGAATGATAATGTGAAATAAACCCTTACAATGATACTAATATTGATGTGAAAGTTAATAATGAAAATTTATTATATGTTTGAACTATAAAATCACAAAAAAAATATATAAAATAAAAAGTAATAAAAAGTCATTCTATTCATTATAAATTAATATCAAAGACAATGAAACATAATATTACCCAATGAAAAGAAACGGAATCATGAAATTATTTACCACATGGTAAATTTTATTTTTAAACTCCTATTATGAAATAATTAAAATTAAAACATATAATACACATAAGAATATATTATTCATGATATTATTTGTAAAATGGGATGTATATAACCAATATTAATGAATTTGGGTTAATAACATCACAATGTGCCTCAATGAAACAAAACTGAGACAAGATCCATTTCCTTACACTTATTTGTGGTCGAACATTATTTTACCTACATTATTTTGGATTTAAACATGTTATAAACTTATGAAATAACCATATTTATAATTATAATAATTTATATAATCATTTTATAACATCTTCTCACCCATTCATTATTAGTCATTCATTATTTTCATTGTTTCAGATGTTAATTTCCTCATTCTCTCATGTGTTTTCCTTCTAGAAAGATAAATTTCATGGGCTAATTATATTGGTATTTTATATCCAAAATAATAATTAAAAAATAATTATCATATTATTCATCAATTATATTTTAATGTCTAATCGGGAATGAGGATTTTGATAAATGAAGTATGTCATGATCATGCATATGGTAGGTTGTACGTATGCATGAATAACATTCAAATTTTTCAATTAAATTTAATGAAATGTGGTATATAATATTTCATATTTACATAATAATAATAATATCATAAATAACATATTTTTTCATTAAATATAAATATATATATCATACATGTTCTGTGGTGATGAAAATAGGGTAACATTTTTTTGTAACAGTATTTGTCCACAAGTTCACAAATGATGTTATCATATTTCATTATGTGAAAAGGTATGAAATAAAATTACATGTATTGTCCATTAAGAATTAATATTATGTAACAAATATAATAATTATTTTATCTATGTTACAAATATTTATTAACTTTATCATTTTTACAGTCCTTGTAAGGCATTAGATAATGAAAGATCACATCCTTTCACGATGTAGTAGTATGTCGTACACCCGAGTGGCATTATCTTATCCTTTATAGAATATAAATTGATATGAAATAGATTTATCATTTATCCTCAATAAATTTTCTATTAACCAATGTATAAACCATAGTAGAACACCCCGTAGTCAATCATAGGGAGGCCTCTTACACGCATTTTTTCCATTCATCACTATTATATTCAAACTAATGTAACACTAACATAAACAATATAAAATAGAGTTTTTAAATTCATAAAATATAATATTATATATATGAAATGAAATAATTAATGTATTTATATGAATTAATGTTGGAAAATGTTCTTTGGAGGTTGTGGTGATCGATATCATTTTTTAAGGTGACTATAAATATTCAACTCAATGATTCGATCAAGAAATGTCACACTACACCATCTCATGTAAAATGTTATTACCCATATTCTAAGACAATTTTTTATGGTTGTATCCTCTTAAAAAAATCTTCTAGCATACCACTTCTCTAAATATAACTACTGAATCCATACTCCATTTAATGCATGACTTAGACAGTGGATGGAAGGATAATTGATAAACAAGAAGAAAAATTTCATGGAATAGAAAATAGATATAAATATCACCATTATCAAGTTAAAAAAAACTTACATTCCTATAATTGAATAATATAATGGAATATAAATTACAATAAAACTCAATAAAACCACCAGTCCCTCCATCAAACAAATTTTCTTTTTCATTTCCCCATTTTTTGTCTGGTTGAAAAGGGAAATATAGTGTGATAACACCTAAAAATAATATAATATAAAAGATTTTTTTAAGAAGAAGTGGAATAGTTATAAAAATTATAATAATTTTAAATATCATAAAATAAACTAAAAATATTTACAATGTGAAAAACACATTTCCAACCCTTTAAAGTGAAGTTGAATCAATATTTCGTAGCGATAGACAAGAGGAATTTTCTCTCAAATTATTTCATCTAGAATTTTACATGTGGATGAAAAATTAAATGGAATAATATGGAAAATGTGTCATATTGAATGTTTTTCCTATTTATTTAACTCATCGAACCAAATAATTTCATCATTATTGTCCACTATATGATGGAGTTATAAAATTTTACATATATAAATTTATTCTTCAAATGTGATTATTTGTATCCCAAGACTCAAAATTACCATGAAATTAAGATTGTGAAAATAAAATAATATCTTATAAACATAATTATAAAAGATATTCATTTGATATTTTATATTTTATTGTCAGATTTATGATTATTTTGGAGTTTAGTAGGAGTGATATGGGGCCATTATTAAAATTATCTAGATTTGGGAATTGTTTCCAGGACAGACATATTAGATGGTTTTGTGCCATCAAATGATGGATTTTGATTTTTACCCAGAAGAATGAAATGAATCATAGTACAGATGAAATACTATATGAAATTAACTAAATAAAAAATTTATTTTAGGAAATTTTATTATCTAATTAAAATTAAATTTTAAAATAGTTACAACCCAAAATAGTCTATTTTTTAAATTAAGCTCAAATTTATTACAAAACAAAAAAATGTGTAAATTTCTAAAAAATAACACTAACGTGGGATTTAAAAAAATTTAAATATAGTATGAATTATGTGAAAATGTTAGAATTATCACTACACCACACAAAACCATTTCGCTAATGGGTAATCATTAAATATAAAAATCACAATCCAGATAATAATAAAAAATTGGAAAACATCCACGAATTTTATTAAAAAATTTCTATCATGCATCCTATATGAAAAACATATCCATTTAATTTTCATCCCTTGTAATTACATTTTAAAATCCTCAAAAATATATCCATGTCCCAATCAAAACCTACATCACATTTAATTGTTTGTCACCCTTCACTCATGATAAGTTGAATCGGGTGTTTAAATCATACGTGGAAATTAAAAGTATCACTATTTTCTTAGGGCAATTATAATTTTTCTACATTGTTTAAATTTAAATATTTTTAATTATTATGTATTATTATAGTTGATTGTTGTGAATTATTTTTGGTGGGTAAGACGTTTTAAAATATTATGGCTAATGCTATATAGTGACACATATATTTTTTTTGTTTTCTTTTTTTCATGGAGGATATGCTGAAAATTTAATTCAATAAAATAATGAAAATACATCACCTTTGATTATGAGGTACATGAGTCCATAAAAATTAACAATGTTAAATTCAATTTAACCTCCATTTTTTATTTCTTTATATAGTTTTTTATATTCTATCTTTTATCATTTTTATGATGGATAATTGGATGCTATACATAGAGAATAATTAATTGACGAGTCATTCCTAATGATAACTTTTTCAAGTATAAATATTTATTACACACACCTTAGCCCATATAAAATTTAATCACATCACAATAAAATAACATTAAATGATTTTCTCCCACACTCAATTTGGAAATATTCTGGAAAAAATATTAAGAGTGTGGGTGAGTAAGGAAAAATAGGCTTTAAATGTGGCTTATACAAATAATAAAATTTGTGTCATATAATGCCTAATTAATGATAGATGTAAGGTAGGTATCAATTAAAAATTTTTAAATCTATTAAAAATCATCTAACATGTTAATGCATTCTATTGAATCCAAATGATTAAAAAAATAATAATCACAAGTTCTTGTTGATAAAGAAAATATATATTTCTCTTAATAAAGTGTGGTATTATGATGTTGATGTAAAAATAGTTTATAATAAAACATAATACTATAATTTTATTGAGATAGTTTTTCTTGTGAATGGATTTCAAAAATTAGTCAAACACATAAAAAATCCTAAAAACCCATTTTAAGGAAAAAATTTCCACATCAACAATTATTTTAAATCAATTTATTCAAAAATAATGTCAAATAACTCAAAATAAATTGAATAGAGAAAAATGATATGAAATTTAAATTAACCTCAAAGTTATTATAAAAGAAGAATTAAAATTAAAAAAACAACTAAAGAGGCTTCCACTCTCCCCACACATAGATATAACTCTCATCATTCACACTACTCAAAATAAAAATAAGGGTTGAAAACTAATTGCAAGGAAAACTAAAACCTAAATTTATTTTTCAGTCGATTCCTTAAGTTAGTGTCTTAAATTTAAACACGCTGAATTATAAATAAAAATATAAATAAAAGTATATAATATAAACAATTTAAAATAATGAGAAAGGTAAATGTGGATAAAATATGTGTTTTTACCCACATGTGGGTGGTGCGTTTTTTCTACCCCTAGTCAGGATGTTTCATTAGATTTACCAAGATCATATGGTAGATGGGTATTAAGAATCATAATCCACCATATCTTATTTCATCAAATTCTCTTAAACATAAAATGGTCATGGGCGATGGGGGAGGTAGAAGAATGAGTCCCCATGGATTACTACCACTACCTATGATTCCCCTTAAACATCACCATCAACATATTTATCACGTGACTATGCCGCACCAACTTAATCAATGGGGACATCGTAAAACAATTCCACTTGAATATGACTAAATAATGACGAATAAATAAACAAATCTTCCCCTTTAAGTAGGTCGTCATGAAACATGATCTATTTAGCAGAGTCATCCAGGAATTCTATTTAAAAATGTATTTTTAATATTAATCCAAATATATGGATAGGTATATAGGTACCAATTATTCTTTGTAAAATTTATTATGTCACAAACCTTTTTATCTTTAATTAAATCTCTCCATTTTCTTAATAATAATGTTGGGATCACTTTTTTGTATCAAATTTATTATATGCTTTAGAGAAATCTAAATGAAATGTCTGAGGAGATGATTGAATCGTCCTTTTTTATTTATGTAATCCTGGTGTTCTTTACCTTAAAATTTAGGTGTAACAGGATTATTCTCTTATAGTTCGATTTCATTTTGGTGTTATTCTTCTGACTACTAGATATTAGTTTCATTAATGTAGATAGAATGTTTTTTCAATTAATTTCACATATCATTCAATAATATAAGGTTATATGTACATTGATTCTTCATATATTTACCCCTAATTCTGAAATACTCAATTGGATAATCATAAAAAAAAAATAATGATTAATCTATCTCAACCTAAATAAAGAGAGATATGCAATTAAACTATTTTTCTCTGAATTTTTTTAATTTTTTGATATTAATAAAAATTGATGGGTGAATGCCAATGGCCTCCTTTAAATGGTTCTAAACTAATTTTTGGGTATTTTTTATAGATCCCAAGTCCAAATTTTAGTTATCCATGTATGAATCATAGTGGCAGACCCTAGGATCAATCAAAAGGATTTCTCATACATGAATTATCTTTATATTTTCATAAAAATATTATAACTAATTTAAAACTAAATTTATTATTATAAATAATGGGTTTTAAATTAATCAAATATAAAATACACTATATATATAAATATATATAATGCAGTACGTAATGATGTTTGATGAATTAAAGAAGTAAAATGTCGTTTGGAGTTTGTGGGGATTGATACCAATGTTTAATAAGAATCTAAATAATCAAATCAATGAGGCAATCATGATTTTTCACACTACAACATTACATTTTAAATGTGATTAACCCATATCGAGACCTATATATACATGTTAATCCCAATTAAAATGTTTTCTAGGATATCTTTTAACTAGGCTTGACTATACAATCCATAATCAACCATATGAGAGAATAATATAACAATGGGAAGGTTTATTGATAAACAAGAAAGTGAACCTATTGGAAGTGAACATGGGGTGACCACTCACTATTATAAATTAAAATACTATCAAAATTCCCATGATTCTATATACAAATTGAAAATTAATCATAAAAAAACTCAATAAAATTACCATTCATCTATTCAATGAACTCATAGGCCAATTCTCTATTTTTTTGGAATTGGGAAAAGAAATACGATGGGAGAACACATAAAAATATAAATGATTGAAAATAATTATGATGATTAATACTAATAAATATTAAAATTATAAAAATACATCTAATAATAAAATAATGTAAATATCTAAAAATTGGCCATAAATCATCCAAAACAATGAAATGAGAGGAAACACAATTTTATATGGAGAGGGGAGATAAATTTTCAAACCAATTATTCCCTCCGTAATTTTTCACATGGATGTACTATTAGATGGACGAATTGGGAAATTTTTTCTTATAGAATATTTTTTTGGTATCTCTGAATCACCCTAAAAATTTTAGCTTTACTGACAATTAGAAGAAGGATTTAGATCAGGATGACTCTGATAAATTTATTCTATCCAACTGACTATTCATATTTAGAGACTCCAAATTCCCTTGTCCTTATGACCATGAAAATGGAAGAACGTTATGTATCCTTAGTCATGAATGTAATCAATTAATTAATTGAATAGTCCCATTTTAAATTAATTATCCATTTAAAGGTTAATTCTGGAGATATTGGCCCATCATAAAAAATATTGGGGTCTATGCACAATTTTCTATCCCTAACTTATGTCCAAAATTTGGGCATTCATTTGACGGTTTAAGCTTTCCATAAGTATGTAATGAATCCCATATATTTTATCCTAAAAAATGTACTTCAAAATATAATTTAGTGTAAAAAAATTTAATATATGAAATAATGAATATAAATACAGATGTTATAATCCAAAATCAGTCTTTTATTAATATATCTCAAATTAATTCTATAAGTGGAAAATGTTACTAATTCCTAAAAAATAAGACTATTATGGGATTTATATTATTCAATTATAGTAATAGTTATGAAAAAATTAAAACTTCATCAGATATTATAAATATATATATGATATAATGATTATATAGATGTCTTTATTTAATAAATATCATATATAAAATTTAGATCCAGCAACGTACTGAACCATTAGAAGTTGTAATGTAATAATGGATGTCATCGTTTCTTGAGGCAATAGTCCTCAATATAAATGAATGATGATCTCATAACCCATTTGATATATGTGGGGTTAGTTCTAGTTAATTCCCTTAGAATAACAATATCCAAATATATATATGATATTATAATTCTTATATCATTCTGTTTAAATACAAAATTAATAAGGTAGAGAAAGATATAAAAAATGCTTGTTGAATAACATTGCCTCTTCATAAGGTACCCTCATCATGTTTTCATAAAATTCCCTCCTATGGTGTCTTTATTTTAAAAATGACGATTCTAGGATGAGAGTAGGGATGTTTTGAATTCATTTTTATAAGGATTGGTTACCCAAATTGGTTTTAATTTTTGAATAATAGAGGACATGTGTGTCTTTTTAAAAGTGCTATAAGTGATACACATGTAATTTTTTTAAAATATTATTTATATTCATATTTTTTCTCATGCTGAAATCCATAAAAATGGTTAATTATATATCATATAATATATACAGTTGAAATAATGTTAGAAAATTGGTTCTAGAAATGATGTTAGGTTATATTTAACCCTTATCTTCTTAATTTATCTCTCGATAAACCTATTTTCACCTGAACACCGGTGATTAACTATTATTCTATTCTCTATTAATTTAGTTAAAAAAAGTTATGTTGACCATATAATGTCATAAAATATTGATTATTTTAAATATGGAATCCATTTAATCAGATTAAATTCACAAAAGTGGAAAATTTTGGTTTCATTTTTCTTTGCAGACACAACAGGAAACAAGGTTTTTAAAGAGAAATTTTTTAAAAGATCATAATTTTTTTATAAAAGAAATTAAAAATTAAAAATATTAAAATAAGATAAATTTATTTATTTTAAATTTTATTGAACTAATTTAACATTAAAACCAATTAAAAGTATTATTTAACATTGTAAAGAAATTTAACATAACGTATGTTTTCTATTCAAATTCAGTATTTTTTACCTTTCTATAAAAAGGAATCATTTCATAAAAATACCTAAATTAACTCTATTATAATTCCGATATTTTAAAAAAAAATTAATATCATTTTATCAAATTAATATTATAAAAGTGTGAAAAATTATTTTTAAATTACGTGTCAAAATCATGACAAAACCATAATTTCGGGAAAACACAATTTTCTCGAAAAACCCTTCCATTTCATCTAAATGATTATTTTTTTTTGAAATCAATAGATAACTATATTTTATTTGTAATTTAGTTATTTTCATTCATAAACTCTAATAAAGTAGTGTGTATATAAATAATACATTATGAATATTAACTTAATAATATTTCACCTTTCATTTAAACTCAATATTGAATATAACACAAGCTAAACTCATTGTTTCGTGTAACACAAGCCAAAATGTGTTTTTTTATAAGATAATCTCACTGTTCTACGTAATGAAAGATATTGAAGACATAAATTTTTTTAAAAAATAAATTTATCACAATGTATCAGGGTGTTATATTATCATTTATGTTTAGTGTTCTACATCGTATCCTCTATCGAATATAATGTTCTTATTTTAGAATTTCTGGGTGTTACATTATCCCCACATTAAATAAATTGTTTCAACACAATTTAATTATGTATCTTAAATATTTTTTTTGACTTTTTTTTTTAAAACACACATCCTTAAATGATATAAAAACATCATCTTAATAATAGGTAATGGTAAGTTCAAAGGTCAACTAAAATAACACATAAATAAGTTTCCAGGATGGAGAACATAAGTTGGAAAAAAACACATGCATGGAATAAAATACTAAATCCCAATGATTAACAGTGAGTGATAGAGATCACAAATCATGAGAAATAGAGTAACTGGTTCAATATTAGGGGCCTCAAAACCATAAATATATGATTATTTAAAACACCATATGATTCATTGGATATGAAGGTAATAGATTAATTTTTCTGTTTTAAGATCCTTTTCCTATGGTTGAGGGTTTAATTTACCATCTATTAATATAATTAAATTTAAATAATTTTTTTGTTTCTATTTCATAATAAAAATTTCATCCTTTTAATTTTGATAAATAATTTTCAAATTCCTCACATACTCTAAGAATTTTGTATCAAAAAATGATTAATTATTACCTAAAGAAATAAAATTCAGATTTAACTGATTGTAAAATCCATAAAATATGTAACATTATTTATATAAGACTCTATATATTTTTCTAAAACTAATATTGTTTTCACATATTAACTAATATAATATATCAACTTTAAACATAATAAGTAATACACTTGGATCATATTTAATGTTTATTTTTCAAATCATTTAACAAAAAATGATAACATAACCAAGACATCACATTAGTAATTGGTAATGGATAATCCCATATCATTTTTTGTTCAAGGGTTCAAGCCCCACAACATAGCTAGATAGGATATGCTGTCACCCATCATGTGATTTTTGTTTCTAAAAAATATTTATATAATTCCTATAATGTTGCAAGAAAATATAGTGTCGGGTTTATCCTTTAGAAAAGTGTATTGACTCTGATAATTCCCATGTTATTCACATATATTATAGCTTATTATAAATGGATCCTAACGATGAAATTTATTTCCTTCAATAAAACTCTTAAATATTCATTGAAAAGAACTTGCATTATGCCATTATTTTTCACAAATAAGGAATTTTTTAATTCCACTGATATTTTATCATTTCAATATAAAATTCTATAAGTTTAACCCAGGTCATTCATTTTCAACATCTATTCCAATAAATCATAATGGTATGTAAATAAAATTAGAATTATCCTACGAATATCCCATATTAATGAAAAACATGGTTCATAGTAAGGCTCACTGTGGAGCACCAGGTGCTAATCAGGTCAATTCCAACGAACCATTTTCGGATTAATTACACCTATGTACCATTTTTTAGAACCACGCCTACTTGTAGTAATCATAAAAGAATATATTAGAATAGAAAAACACAAAATATATTCTTTAGAAAACAATTATGATGCTTCTATACTTATCCTAAATGATTATCAAAGGGCTATAGTTCCTAATATTTATTTTAAAAAATCATTTTCTCATGGTATCTACTAAAATTTATCAGATACCTATTTTAGAAATCCTAACGCTAATAAACAGAAGTCGGTGTCTTATATAATATCATTGGTATAAGAAAGAAGAAATCATATCATGGGTGACCAAATAGTTTAATACTATTATTAAACTAGATACATACAGTATTCCGTTATTATATTTGAATACACAAATTACTAGATAATTATTTTTGAGAATATCGTTATTCCCTCAATCATATTCTTTCATGTCTTTTACTATATGCTCTATTGATTTTTGGTAAAGGAAAAAAATAAGGGTGATATTAAATTCTAAGAAAGGGTTAAGTGAAATATAATCTATAATAAATAAATTATGTAACATCAATTAGGAATGAGAAATATAGAAAGAAAAATTTATGAATAGACATTTCATTTTAATATTTGACTAAATAAATTAAGGGAAGTAAAAATAAATGAAAACACATGTTATGTAATCTATAAATTGGGGAGGAATAGAATCCATTGATAATAACTATATGAACCTATTAAGGGTAAAAATCAATATAGATTGGTAATTTAATAAAAGAAAATTAAATTTAATTTATTCATGGCTATCATAAATTGATAATGAATAATAAATTTTGAATATTAAATAACTAAAAATACATACTATTTAATCAATAAAGTGAAAATTAAATGCACCCTAAAGTAATATAATTAAAAACTATCATTGATAATAATAACTATATTATTAATGTAGAAAAATCATAATCATTTGATTCCATGATCTTAGGAATCATGATGTATCTACATTCATGACCTTTCACAAGTAAGGTTAATCTTCTCGGTAAAAATTCACAAGGTTAGGGCAAAAAATTACATTAGAGCTTACTAATTCACCCCATTTGAATACTGATTCATTATTTGGATATCACTAACATGGCCCTAACCATTTCTTGAATATAAAAATAATTTATCATATACTAAATAATTCATTGAATTCATAAACAATGTTCCTTATCATCAAATGTTTTTACTGAGTAATGAATATGTAATTATTAATATTTCCACAAATAAATAAATATATTTCTATGTAAAACATTAAATGTGTAAATGATATATTTTTTGATAAATAATCCAATCCATGGGTAATAATTTGGATATTAACTGGAGATTTAATTTCCAATTATCAAAAGAATGTGAATAATGAATGTGGATGATAATGAATACAAAAAAATAAAAAATGATTTTAATATCAATACTTTTCTTGGGAAAAAAATCAAAATTCACAAATAGGAAAAATAATTATGGTGTAGATATATCATATCCCTAGTGGATTATATATAAAATAAATATTTGATGTCATTGATGAATAAAAATTCCATAAACGAATTTATAAGTGAAATATTATTTCTATTTTCAATATAACATATTAAAACATATATCATTTTGACATCATATTCATTGAAAATCAATTTTAAAAACTATGAATATATATAATATTAAGAAAAATATATTCTATAAAACTAACCATGTAAACCTAAAAATGATGATTAAAATAAATTGTTGTCTTGAAGGGGTAATTCTATAGATTTTGTAGAAGATAAAAAGATTTTTAGTTTTTTTATAAAAATGATAGAAAAGACCCTTATTCTTAAAATGATAAGAAGATCCCATTCACAATTTAAGTAAAATGTAAATTGTAATTTTTTTTAAAATGAAATGATGATTAATTTCATTAAAAAATAGTATCAAGTAGAAATTAATAAAAATTTATTTAATAAATACTTTTTAAAATGTAAAACAAATTTGAAAACATTTCTTAAAAACACGGTTAGTAAATAAAATAAATTTATAACTGAAGGGAGAAATGATTTCAAATTTTATTAAAAAAAACATAAACAAACATTCAAATAAATAATATATGGATAATTGTACAATTAAATAAATTTATAATAAATACCCATAAAATAATAATTATATATTGGTTTATTTTAAAAATTATTAAACAATCCCCTTCAACTAAAATTATTGAACAAACAATATAGATTAGAATGAGATTAATAAATAAAACCTTAGAACTATCATAACATTGAAGTAAGAATTAAAAAAGGAATATATTATGTATATAAACTAAAAATTTATATAAACATATCTGAAATAAAACATTATATAGTCAATATATATTATAAACATAATCTTATAATTTCCATGACAATAAAGATATAATATTACCCAATGAAGATAAATATATTTATGAAGTTATTTGTCACTTGGTAACATTTAATTAAAATATACATATTAAAATTATTAAAATGTAAACATAAAATACAATGAATAATGATGTATACATGATATTACATGTCAATTGTGATGTTTATACACAAAGTAAAATATTTTTTTCCCAACATTATATTATGCCTCAATTAAGTAAAATTCAGATGACACCACATACATCATGATTCCATTTGGTTTAATGGGATATAACCTCATGTATAATAGTTTTAAACATTTTTTTTAACTTATTAATACCCATATTAATACATAAAATATCATATATTATAACTTTATTTCGTCTTATCACCTTTTCATTAAAAATCATTCATTATTTTCATTGTTTTGAGTGTTAATTACCTAGTTTTATCATGGTTGTTTTCTCATGAAATTTATAGTTCATGCACATATTATATAGATATATAATGTACGTAATAAAAAAATAATTATTAAATTCATACATCTATTATAAAATTAAAACCATTCATCAAATATAGTTCTGAGAAATGAATTGATTTACAATCAAGGATATGGTCGGTCTTACGTATAAAGGTATAAAACATCCATTTTTAATGGTCATTGTAGAAATGAGGTAGTAATATTATATCATTATATAATAATAAAAATATCATAAATGATATACTATTTATGTAAATATAATTTTATATATAATCCATTTTGGGTGGAGATGGAATGATCATTGCAACGTTTCATGAAGTTGCTTTCCGACACAAACCTGAATGACGTTATCATCATTCATTGAGTTAAAAGATAAGAAAGAAAATGAAATATATTATCTTTTCAGAATTTAAATTATTTCATTAATATCATAATTATGACATTTATATAACAAATATTTTTTAACTATATACTTATTTCATTCAATGTAAAGGATTTGTGAATTGTGGATCACATTGCTAAAGAAGTTAAGAAATCCCCCATACTCATGAGTGATGTTATTGTATCCCATAAATAATGAAAATAATATATATATATATATATGATATAATTTCTAAATAGCTATAATTATGTAATTAATATAATATATATACTTTATATCCAAAATAATAACAAACCATTTGATGTTGTAATGGAAGAAATGAATGACATTCATTTGTGAGGCTATAATATACCTTATATTTTACTAATGACTTCGTAACCCATTTGATGGAAGTGGGGGTGGTTGAAGGTGATAACTAGTTTCTAAAAACATCCCACTATATATAATATATTTCATTATATTTATAATATTTTTTAATAATAATTTAAGGATTTTTAGGAAGAAATAATATAAAAACTCTCATTGAAGAACAATGCATCTTCTTCAAGTATCCCTTCAGTTTTGCACCAAAAGCCTTCCTATATAGGATTTATACATAAACTAAGGATTACAATAATATTTGAGGGAGTTTTTTCAATTATTTAGGTATTTATTGTCTTATCCAAAAGGGTTTGATGGTGTGAATATTATAGATTAGTAAGTGGGATTTTAAAACTGAGGTGAGTGGCACACATGTATTTTTTTCAAAATATCCAATCACACCAATGTTTTTATCTTCATAGGTAGGATTTATACCTAAACTAAGGATTACAATAATATTTGGTGTTTCATAGGTCTTTTTGTGATTTTAACCATTATCTTTTAATTTAACCACCATAAATCCATTTCTACCTTAACTATTGTAAATTATGGAGTGAATTCTTATATGTGAAAATTTTTAATTTAAAACTAATTCCGCAGACATGATGAGAAATTGCATTTTAAAAAAGTAAATTTCCAAAATATTGTAAAGTTATTATATAAAATACCAAAATGAAAATTATTCTAATGAGTTATATTATACTAATTGATATAAAAATGAACTAATGTTACTGTAAAAAAATTCTAAATATAATTTATCATTATAAATTATTTAAAAGAAAATACTGTTTTAAATTAAAATTCAGTATTTCTCAATAATCCTCAAAAAATGAAAATTTATTAAAAATATAAAAAATTTGACCCTAAAATAAATTTGGTATTATAATTTTAAAAAGTAATTTCATTTTATTTAATAAATTTTTTAATAATGTAAAAACATAATTTTAAATTATGTAAAAAATTGTGAATAAACAATCATTAAGGAAAATTACAATGTTTAGGAGAGAATTTTATTATTTCCTAATGATTATTATTTTATTATTAACCAATATAAAACCATGTTTTTAATAATTTATTTATTAATGTTTTTACCCACCAATTTAACAACTACGTTATAATTTTTACATTAAATTTAATAATTTAATAATATTTCACTCGTTGTTTAAACTCGGTGTTGCATGTAATGGAAATCTAGATATAGTTATGCGTGTAACACAATCTAAAAAAATATTTTTTGTAACTCAATATAAAATTAGTTTTTAATTCATTTCAATATATTTAATTTATTGAATTTATTTTAAAAAATATAAATGATAATGTCTCAAGGTGTTATTTTTTTCAATACTTTTTATTTCATGTCGTATACCCTATCGAATACAATTTTTTTATTTTATATTTTTTAGCTGTTACACTACAGTACTCCAATATTTTTTAAACCATGTGTTTTTTACCTTATAACATATTTTAAAGTCCAAATCACTTTTATTTTATTCCATGATATTGGTAATATCAAAACATTATTGGATCCATTATAAGTACATGTTTTTAAACATTTGTTTAGTTTATGTAAATAAATTATAAACATTTAATATTATTGAGATTCAAATTGATTATAATGAAACAAATTATAATTTTAAATATTAATAAAACCAGTTTTTTCACTATATGATAATGGAATTGTAAGCCTCTATTGTTTTTTCAAATTCCCTCCTTATATCCCCTTATAACATATAAGACTGAAACCATATTGGGAGTGTGGTTAAATTATTATGACATCTTATTTAAATCATTATCCTTAATGGAATTTTTATTTGGACTTTTAGTTGATTTAGAAGCTAATGTAATCATTCATAAATTTGTTTTTTCATGATCTATTACATAAAATACTTGTACGAACTATGGTTCCATTATGAATGGATCATTCTTATACCATTTTTCATTGAAATGCATATTCATTAATCAAAATTAATCAATATTAACTACAATATTATTAAAACCCATTTCAATGAAAAAACATTTTGAATATTGTGTAATCCAAATAAAATATTTTTAATTATATAAATTTATTATATATATACATTAATTATATTTTTACCCATCATACATGATATATGAATCTCTTCCCCCACAATATTAATACTTCTATTTTTATCATATTGTGTTCTTCATATTCTATTGTGTAGAATTTATAAATGATAACTAAAAAACCATTATATGATAAAAAGTATACACATGGTTCTCAATTTATCCACTAAATTAATTATAACATGGAATTTGGATTTGAATATTTTTCGAGAGATAATTAATTTAATTGACTACTTTAATATCCTTGGTTTCAAAATTCCAAATACACATTATTCTGATTTTGAATTAACATGATTTTTTCTTCATTCTATTTTTTATATAATGTTTATATCTTTAAATTTCCTAAAAATTCATGATCCAATAAAATATTCATTATCCTTTAATTTTTGGAAAACTAAAATACTAATTTAATGGCATGATATCTAAAACACTATAATGAAACAATATGACTTCATTAGATGATAGAATAGTATTCATCAATAGATAATAAATTTTTTGACTATATTTCAACTAAACGTGATGCTTTTGAAATATAATTTTGTAAATTTTTTTTTGTAAATATTATAAATTTATCCACGAATTTACATAATAGTAGACAATGGTGAAATATTCATTCAATTATATCAATTTGAATCATTCATAATCTCATTTCCAATAGAGCATCTGGTTTAAATTTTTCTCATTGTTCTATTTTTCAATGTTTACCATGGGTGAGGTTTATTTTAAGAGATCTTAAAATTCATCTTTTTAATCATTTAAGTGACCCCCTAATAATATAATGTAAGAACATTGTATTCAATGGTGAGCATGGCACATGACACTGAGGGCATAGACTAATATAATATCAAGACACACTATATTTTTTTTCTATTTGAAATATATTTTTTATATTTTCATTCATGCTAATCCATGTATGATTTTGTTATACAGATGAACGACCTTACTCAATATCTTGTGTAACATTAATGAGTGACCTTCCTTGATAGCTTGCGTTATATGCGAGACCAAGTTTCAAAAGATAACAATGTATTATTAAAATATTATCTTTTAATATAATAAAACATATCCTGGACATTATGATAGAAGAAATGAATATTATTAACTAAATAACGAAAATTTATGTTTCATAAACATATAAAATGTATTAATGTGTTACCAATTAATTAGAAATAAAACTTTGAACCAATTGAATATAAAAATAAATATTCTTCTTCTTCTTCTTCCAAATGCGTTTTTGTTCATAAATATAATTAATTAAAATTATTTAATTAATTTAATGAAATAAATATGTTATATATTATATAAAATATTATTTATATTCATCTATTTGGTTTGAAACTCATAAGATAAAATGATCCCTACTTAATACATATAATCCAATATTTTTATAAAGGCATCTCCACCTCCTTTTAACAGAGAACTCAATTTAAATATAAATATTGACACTTATATTGATTTAATATATCAATTTAAACATAATATTTTAAGTTGAGTCATATAAATTATGTTAGGTAGAATTTTTTATATTTTTTGAAACATTTCATTTTAAAATAAATAGTTAGAAATTTGGATTTTTTGTTCAAAAATTCTTTTTTGAAAAATTTATTTATAAGGATAACTTATATATTTAATTTTTTTAATGTTTAATTATATAATATTTTTGTCAATTATTAAAATATATTTATTTTTAATATATTTTACAGTGAAATTTATTATATAAACATTGAAAAAAATCGATTATTTTTTCTTTAAAAACCTGCAATTTCATCGCCCTTGCTAGATTATTTTTAAATTAATTTCATCCATTTATATGATTGTGATTTTGAAAAATAGATTTCATATTTTATGTCAGTGTAATTTATATATTTTTTTTACGTAAAAAATTTTCTTATCAATTTTTTTTGTGAATGTATGTATAATTAATTACAATTATTAAGGAATAAATATGTTTAATAAAGGGATAAACCATTAACTTAGGTGCCCAAATGACATATCCACTTGTTTGAAACAAAATTTAATTCCATATATCGCCCCTAAAACTTTTATTATTTAGTTTTTTTGGTTTAATGAGACTTTATTGTGAATGGAATGGTGTATGTCTTGCATGTTTTAAAAAATTCCATATGATTCATTTTCCTTCCCCATAAAAGGAAAAAAACAATCCCAATCCTCACACCTCCAAGAAAACATAGTTTCATCTGATATCAATCCAAATATCATCTGAAAATTCATACCCACTACATTGAAGTGTCAATTTTGTAATCAATTCTTCCAAGGAATCTATTTGGTATAATCAAAAAGAAGTTACCCAATTAAGAGGTAACAACTTTCCTCATGCTCTTTTGTTTTATTTCAATTATCCAACCCATCATATATTCATATGCTATTATTGTACAAAAAAATATTATACTCAATATAATAGGATGTTGTTATTCTATACGTTAGATATATACATATTCAAATTTTCATCTAATGGGTAATGAATATATTATTTATTTGTAAGGTGATTTATTGCCTCACGAAATGATGATTGTTTGTTTTCTCCTTTCCAATTCTTATGGTGGACATTATGATTGAATGCATATCATTATATTATATATATTTTATTGATTATGTATTTATACTTATTTAATCCTATTATAACACTTGTGTTAAATACAATCCATTTTAGGTTAATACGATTACATCTTTTGAGGAAATGGTGAATGTCATCCCTCAATGAAATGTGATTCACTCACACAATACATGGAATGTATAAATGATAGTTATAATTTAAAATATGTTACATAAAAAACTCTATATAATTTCATGAAATAATTATTTTTCTATAAATATACTATACATATATCATTTTATTTATTACTCTTTCACAAACATAAAAAGTGAATACTCCATTCATGGAAGTGTGGACTACCTCCTCAACAACATGATGTGATTCTTTTTAAATGAAAAAATTATATATATATATATATATAAGTATATATGATTAAATATTATTGTATTTATGATATACTTATCAATAAATAATGATATGGTGTTACTTATTATCTTTACATAATGATCATTGAAAAATAAGAACGTTACTCATCTGTTCGTACAGCCTACCATCTCCATGATAAAAACATTGATTCATTTTTGATAACCAAATATAATTATTTATTTTTGAAATATAATTAATGTATTAATATGATAATTATTTATCTATTATTATTCTATATAAGTTATATTATGACACTTTGACTATAGTTGAACAACCAAAATCATTTTTGAACATAAACTGAATTTGGTCAAAACAACCAATGTAAATGTAATTGTTTATGTATTTCTATATGATATATTAAAAAGTGAAATAAATTTAATTATAAAAATTTAAAATGAACTTAATAATGTATAAAATTAAAATATTTTTTTTATAAAATATGTTAAAGGATGTTCACCCAAATGGAAACTCAAGGAAAGTGATTTTTGTCTTATTTTTACATTCAATTGAATAATAATCGTTGGTATGCACCATGTTTATTTTATATATTGTATGTACATCATTTGATATGTTATATAATGAATCCCATCATTCTCGTGATATTATAAGTATTGTTTAAAATTATTAATTCATGAGGAATATGATTTAAAATGGTTCAATGTGTTAGGTGACACTTTGTAATGTTTAAAGAATATTTTCCTCAATAATAACATTTATAATACTAAATTAGTATTTAAATTTTAGTAATATATATGATCATTGTTAAATAATACATTTAATTTTATTTTATCAGGTTCTTCCTGAACATTTTCTAATATTATTACCATTTATCTACTCATTGGTACACAAAATGTTTTAGATTTTTTTAGAAACCCCTTCATTACGTCACTCATTACTCATAGTACTTATTTTCTTATAAAAAATATATTTTCATAAAATGTTTCAAAATATATTTTTATAATTATTTTGTGATGAAATATTTACCATTTTTCCTTTTCCAATGTTTTTAAAGGAATATTTTTGTCACTTTATAAGTAAAGAATTTTATCAATCCTTTTTACCATACAATAAGAGTGTTTTTTTCATTGTATGACAATTATGGATTTAATCAATCTCATTTATTTGAATCATCCTTTGAATGTATAAAATGTTTCCTTTTAAATTAAATGTTATCAAAAGCGATTTAAAATAAATGTTCTTCAAAAATATATTAAAAAAATGGATATTTTACTCGAGAATGTTTTGATGGCCTTTTTATAATATTTACATTCATAAAAAACCCTTCATTTTAATCCATTAGTGATATGTTCTATTGATACCATAATTAATATTCTTATGGATGGTTTATTATTTGTTTATCCAGTGATATTATTTAGTTTCACTTCCTCGATTTATCTCTAGTCCCCTTCACATATTCAATATTTTAAAATCATTGAACTATAAATTTCCCCTTAATTACCAATTTCATTTATTATGGAGATTAATATTTCTTAAATAATATACTTCATTGTATAAAACATATAATTTGATTATAATTTTAATATTTGGGGAAATATATATAATTATGAATTATTTATTTAATATGGATATTTGATAAAATATATTATTTTCTAATTAAATTGATTTCATGTTATATAGAATGCTTTAAACATGCAATGACTTATAGAGCCGAGAAATTATATATATCGTCAAATAATGGATAGTTTCTCATGAGATAAATATGTTTCACCTAATCAATGGCTTGGTACCATAATTTTAAACTTCTGGGAGGACTTATATTGATAGTAAAGGATTTATTTTTCCTGACACATGATGTAACATAATAAAGAATTTCTTTTATATTAGTTTATTTATTATTCATCCATGATATTTTACGTCAACATATATATAGATAGTTTTTAGTACTATGATTTATTGAATTGAATGTGTTTAAGTTTAATTCCTTATCATATTGATTTTTCCTTATCATGTTATTTTAATGGAATTTGTTTCTAGATATTTTCTTTCCATATTGTTTATAAAATTCCCTCTCAATATATTGGTTATATGGAATGTGTTTCCATATATTTAACATGTCATAACTATTAATATTATTATTTCAATATTTTTTTTGATGAACATTATCCATACATAGAATTTGAGATAACCATTAATATGTTTATTTCCCTAAGAATCCAAGAAGCATACAATGATCAATATTTTGGAATTAAATATTTGGAAAAATGTTATCCTTAATGTCTTTTATTTATAAAAAGTCAAAAATTATATTCTAATTATGGAATTATTTTTTAATATAATACTCTTTTATGAATCTAGTTTACCAACAATAATTAAATGATTAGTCATTTGGGGCTTCATTCCTTGTAATAATTCAAAAGTAATATTATCAAACACTATCTCTGGGGTATTTGGGTTCGGGTTTCTAGAGATGGAATCAATGGATGTTTACATGCAAACTTGAGATCTACATTTATTAAAAAATAGCTTATATAATTTAACACTATGGTGGAATTTGATGATAATTATAGAAGAACATCCTATAATTTTGATACGTTAATTATTATGTGGGCACTCCATGAAATATATTTTGGGTTAGATACTACTAGTGGATGTGGTTCTAGCACATATCTACCTATGAGCATTAACTCTGTTAAGGTATTCTGATCCTAATGTGGGGTAACGAAGTACACTACTATATTTCTTTTTATGATCCTAGTTTGAAATCCCAATGGGATAGTCATAGGATTATTTTTATTTTATTTACATACCACATTAAAGTATTTTGATAATGAATAACCTTTGTTAAACCAATGGAGTTATAGATTGACTATAAGAGGTCGTGGATTAGAAATAACATCAATGATAATATAATAAATTGTATACTAATGAAAGACCTATGTGGAAATAAATGGATGAAGTATTTTTGTATTTATGTTGTATTGGAACCCTTTTTTAAAATTTTATATTGTGATTTACTTTATGTCAAGAATTTTCAATATAGTTATTTTAAAAATTATATTAATATGGTTTTAGAAAAGGTCAATATGTTTGTAGGATGAAAACTAGTAAAACCTAGAAATGTTGCGGGTCTTGAACCCCTAGCTAAAGGATCTTAATGGTTTCACCTCAACCACTAACCAACATAATTTCCAAGTTAATTTTTCGTTGTTTTTACTTATGAAATTTAATGAATATATGTAAATGATATTGAGATGCGCCAATAAGGGGCTCATCTGATTTAGGGTTTCCTCCACCCGCCACCGCCTTCCTCCACCGTTGCAGATCGGATTCTTCTCGACGCTTCAGCCTGGTGATCTTGTGGCCTGCGATGTTTCATCCATCGCAGCATCGTGTGACTCTATGGACTCAAATTCTAGGTGAAGCTTTTGTTTGCTGGCCTTTTTCATGCCCTCCCCTTCGATTTGGACAGGGATTCTCATGGCGACACTGTGAGGGTCCGATGAGGGTCCATTGTTCGTGTTTCTGTCTGCTACGACGAAGGTTGTCATCACGTTACTGTGTTGGCTGCGGCCGCATTGGGTAGATCTGGTAATTTTATGCATTTTTAGGTGGCGACGGGCATTGCATTCTTATTTTGGTTTGGCCTTGCGTCAGGTTGATGATTTTTGATGATTTTTTTTGATGTCTACTGCATTTTTTATCTCTATTTTTCTATGCTCCGGTTCGTGTTTTGGATTCAGTTTTCTGGTTTTCAGTTGAACTTTCTTGCTTTGTGGTGATGGATTCATCTAGTGGCGGAGGTGATTTAAGAATCGGGAGGTCCTCATTTCTGTGTTGGTTAGTTTTTCTTTTTCTTACTTTTTGTTTAATATTGGTTTGGGTCGTGCGATGGATCGACATAGATAGTGATTTGCATTGGTTCTGGTTGTTCTGGTCATGGGTGATGGTTACGCAGTTGCTAAAGGAGCAGTAGAATAATGGACTGGTTTAGTGATGGGTCTCTTCTGTGATGTTGGTAACTGAATTTTTTGAATTTTTGGAGTTGGTCGATTTATGCTGATTCTGAGTCGATGAAGGCAGAGGTATGAATGGTTCTATGAAGAATCTAAGGGAGGTGATGTGAATGGTCATTGGGGCTTTGAAAATTGATTTATCATAGGTATGATTTGGTGTTTTTGATAATTGTGTGGAATTATTTGAAATGTTAGAGTTTGTTCTTGATTTCATTGAGTTGGTAAAATTCTCTTTTTGGCCATCTGGTTCGAGGTTTGGGGGTCGCTGCATCTATCATACATGGTTTTGCTCCAGATGAGGTTTTGAGCAGTTTTTTTTCCTATGGTCTTCACTTCAGAATCAGATTTTTGAGAGGGTATGGCTTTTCCATCGGTTCCAGGACCGTGCGCTCATGCACGGGACAATTAGGAGACAGTGAGGAGCAGATGAAGGCTGGTCATATTTTTTATAATGTTGGGTAGGGGCTCTTTTATGTAGTCTTGGTTTTGTTTGGCTTTAATTTTTTGTACCAGGGTGCTTTGATTGTCTTAAGTCATGAAGTCATGTATGGTTTCTCACTTTTTCCTCAAAAGTATTTGAATAATAAAAAATATAATTTTCATTCAAATGTAAATGATAAAAAAATTGTATGAATTTTCAGAATTAGAGATTAATCTATAAACCATACTAGTTTTGGAAGATAGTTAAATACATGCATAACGACTTGGTACTATTTTATTGGTCTTAATATAATTTAGAAATGAATTGGAGTGTTTTATGAATCAATATTATTTTTTCAATGAATAGGAATTTTATTGAAGCACAAAAAGAGTTAGGATAAATCATAGAAATATAATCGTATTAATTATGTTTATTTTTTTATAATCATAATCAATTAACGTATTCCTCAAAATTATTATAACAATATTAAAAAATCTTTTTACCCTAATACCATAATTTTGGTTGAACCAATTGTCACATAAATCATCACATATTTATGGACTTGAAGCCCCCAACATTTCATTGACCATTTACTAATTTGTTATTGATGGCCTCATTCACTCTCTTTAAATATTTAGACTTTCCCTCCATGTACATATTGACAAATGCAACTTCTGTTCTCATAATTATAGACAATGTTACAGGGTATTCTTGGTAACCTTTGTAATTTCATTTCTCTCTTTTATATATGATAACATATGAACCCCTCTAAGAATTTGGGATTTCAAATATAGTATGTATCATACAATATAACATAATGATCATGGTTAAATTTTGAGTAATCCATTTAAATAATGTGGGGATAATGTGACACCTCGAAAATATAAATTAAGAACCATGTATTCGATAACATGTGTGACATGTGACACCGAGCATGTCAGGTAATCTAATATATAGTTACATTATAATATATTTTCTATTACAAATATATTATATGTATTTAAATGCATTAAAAACACAGTTATCATGCATTACATACATGAAAAACCTTCCTCGATAGTTTGAGTTACAAACAAATGTGGCCTTCTTCGATAGAATTCATTGCACACAAGACCAATTTTTACCAAATTAAAATTTATTATTTAAATTTTATTATTTTATATAATATCATATTACATAGATGTTATGTTAGGTGTTATCTATATTATTAACTAACATATAGAAATTTATTATTTCTATGAAAATAAAATACAATTACAAGTTATATGTAACCTTCCAATATTTTAGAGGGAAACACTATATACTTAAATGAACTACAAAATACAATGTGGACTTTATAAACCAACCATTAAACATAATTTTGAAACATCTATGTTTTGAATTTTAAAAAAACCTGATCAGTTGAAAAAAGAATGCTTTTTGGATTCTGATAGATCAAACATATTTTTGGTTAATAGAAACCTATCTGTATGAATAGTAACATACCCTTATGAATAGTAACATGACCTTTAAGAGTTGTAATATAATCTTTTTAATAGAATAATTACACTTATGAATTGTAATGTACCCTTATGAATTTAAAAATGACCATATTGAATAGAAATGTACCTTAATGTATAGTAACATGAACCTTATGAATATTAATGTTCTTTTACGAATTTTAAATTCACTAATGAATTTATAGATTAAAATTATCCATCTTATAATTGTGGATATAATATAATTATTTATTAATATGAGTAAATAAATATTTTAAAAATTATTGATTATATAATTTTTTTTTGTAAGTCATATATATTGATTTAAAAAAACTATGATTAATATATTAATTTATATGATCTTTTTCATAAAAGTATTTATACATTTTTATTCTTATGAATTGTGATTCATAAATTATTTTAAGATACTGTACGAAAGTTTTCAATGTCTTAGAAAATCGGTTTTAATTTTGAAATTTCATATTTGAAATAATTATTATTTTATTTAAAAATTTATTTAATCGTGTTTAGAAAATAATTTTGATAAAATGTATTAAATTTTTTGGATTCTACTCATTGAAAAATGTTTGGGGTGAAAATCAATGAATTTTTTGAAATAAATGATATTTTTGAATAGTGAAGTATGATAATTTACCAAGTACACCAAATACTTCATTTATGGTGTCATGGATGATGTTTTTATGATGATAGAAATATTATCTCAAAATCACATGAAATTAATCCTATTTTATTGGAATCATTATTATTTATTTTCCTGTGTAAAAATAAATAAATAATTATTAAAATATGGTCAAACTCCTCCTCTCCGTCGCTATAAATACCGCCATCACTATCCACTTCCTCTCACACCTCTCCTTCCTTGATATTGTCTAGCTTCTGCCATATACTCCTCCCAAGACCCTCACCGATATCCAAGACATTATGTTTTCATCAAAAGGCCAAAAACAAAGTCCTTAAGAAGGATCCCATGGAGGAGAGATCAAGAGGTAAACATCTTTTTCTGTTTCCTTCCTTTTCTTTTTCAATTTCATTTCCATTATTATTCTTTCCTCACCTCCCATTATCTAATAAGATTTAATTATCCAATATCTTAAATGTTCATTATGTAATTGTGTTTTTGGATTATTAACCATTATACTTTTTATCCTCTCTATGTTATTCTAGAAATTAAAACATCATCTGTGATGTGTCGATTCACCGATATTGTAGACGATGTGATTTAAATTACATTTACTTCTTCCTAGACTATTCAAGAACCATTTTTTACGGTTAAAAAAGATTATAATTTATTTATTATATCATATTAAAGGTTCTGAAATATTGTTTAAATAATGATATTAATTTACAAAGAAATGAATTTTTTATTATCAAAGAATCACAAAAATGATCTAAAATAACAACATTAATGTTTTAAAAAATAATTATCCTCAAATCAGAATTAAAACAATGGTATAATATGATTTTATGAAAACATTAAAATATCAATTCCTACTACTTATGTATTTTCACTTCCATACAGAAAAGAAATAAAATATAACAATGGTCTTAGAAATCATGAAATCAACGCACCCAAAAAAATAGAAACAAGAAAATACTAATAATTAATGTTTGAAATGACGTTAGTATATGAAAAGAATAAGGTATTATAAATATGAATATGTTTCATGATTATTTTAATATCACTCATTTAATAATTAAATAGGATGTTTAAACAAGTTATAAGAAATATAATGTCGAGGTAAGCTAATTCATACTCCACTCCAAATTTTTATTTCAGATAATCCATTTTTAGGGATAAATGTGATCCCAAAAACAGATCCATCCCTGATAAAAATGATAAAAACATAGAAATATTCCATTTCATTTTTTTAAATTAAAAAAAATTATTTAAAGATCCCACATCGAGCCAATTACCTTTTGTTATCACATTTGGAACAGGGAAAACTCAAGTCACAAACCCACCATCTTATTGCATTATCTCCATCCTCCAATCAACATTTCCCCAAACACCACACCAATAATAAGAAGAAAATGGAAAGCAATGAAAAATTGTTCTTTTAATTGACCTATAATCAAAACAGATAAACCACTTCTAATAAAATGTATTAAAAAGGGACATGAACCCAACCAAAACATTACTGACCTCTATCACCCACACATCTCAGGTAGCTGGAGCACCGTCATCGGCACCATGAATCAAAATGTTACAATCACTCGTCATCAGAATATAATGATGTCTCTAGATGTTGTACCAAATCCATAACCAACTTCATTTCCTCCAAATATATCACCAAAAGAGAACCACACTCCTATACGAAAACACTACCAAAATGAACAAAATTCATTTGGAGCCACACCACTATGATGCATCGTTGGCATTGAAAACATCAAACAAAACCATCCCAAACCCACCACAAAAACCTTCGTAACAAACCAGGATGGGGTCAAGCACAAAGGTATATGTCTCACAGGAAGAGGTCGATGAACGCAGTAAGCAGGTGAATAACTGATCACTGAAACCAACATAATCCCAACCCACTAGAGCACTTTTAGGGAAAACCAAATAGAGGATTGAAATGAAGGTTTCGACCAAAAGAGAATGGGAGAAACTATAAGAGAACAAAAATCTATAGTGGAAATATGATCAACAAAAAATAACCACAAAAATGGAAACCCAAAGAAAAAAAACAAATAAGAACCTTGAAACTTAAATATTCCCTTTATGAGTGGATATCAAAATAGAGAAAACAATCTATTTGAGGGGCGGTGAAAGAGGCGTCAGGGGGAATGATCAAGGATGCTACAAAAATCATGAAATAGGGAGAGAGAGTTGATGAAATTAAGAAACCAATGTAGAGAAATATTGGTTGCAGTGATAGAAGTGGATACCATAGAGCTCGAGAGTGGGAGCTACACCTGGAGAGAAAGGCAACATCATCAAATATGATACCCTAGAATTATTAACAAAATTTCCATTCTATAGGTTAACATTATACTACATAATTTATGAGGAATTAATTTTTTTTGTTTGATTAATTATTTGTATATTATGTTTAATTAGTTATGTTTATAGTGTATATACATATTCCATCCACTATATTAAGTCTCCCATTAATTATATGATATTTTAAGGGGATTTTCATTTAAAATACTCTTTTTAAAATTATGTTTTGAAAAATTAATATGAAATGTTTTTATGAAATTATTGTGGATGTAAGATTATTTTATAGTTATTCAGCATTATTTCTGATTAATGATGGGACATATATTTCCCTCCAATGTATTGGGTATGATTATGATTGAGGTCATCCATATAGTTACTCCAACTTTAACTATAATGGTTACACTATAAGGTTTCCTTGGGGGTTACATCTTAAGGTAGTCGTCAGGGTTACGTGTTTGGTAGCTTTGAGGGTTACAAATAATATTGTAGCCATAATGGTTATAGTTGTTTTTTATTAATCTCTCATGTTACCTACATGTTTTATTTATGTTCTCCATCTTTTCAGAAAGTATGTATATGATACTTTATAGATAAGAAGTATGTCTTTTGAATAAAAATCATATGTTTAAAAGTATGTATGGTGTTATGGTTACATTCCTTTTTTTTAAATCCCTTATTAAGCTATTTTTTTCATCTCATGTTTCAAAAATGATTTTCTCACGATTCCATAGATTTTCAATAGACTATTATGTTGCTAATGCAGATGAATCTGATAATATGTATTAGCTATTTTTTTGTGAAATCCAGTTCAATATATGTATGCTGTTTAATAATATTATTGAACCTATACCAGAAAATGTACTTATTTGTATGATGTACTATCTATTTTTTGGTTATATATTATAAAAATAAAAATAAACAGCATAATTTAGTTTTAAATTTGGAAGATCGAGTTCAATGATTTACAGTTGGTCTTAGAGGGAGGTTTTATACAACTTTTGAGATTAGACGTTGTAAATTGTTAAAAAAAATTAATTGATAGTGTTTACTTTTAATCATTTAATTAGTTATGTACACATATGAAAATAGATTAAAATTATTATCAATATGTAAATTCAAAAAAATTAGTACAATAAACGAATATCGGGGGTGATATTAAATTTATAGGGATAATGTAACATCATAAGATTTATAAACGATACACTAAGTTCTTATATTTACTACAAAATACTATGTGACCATTATAAATTAACCATTAAATATAATTTGTCCACTTTGATGTTTTGAAATATTTAAATCAAACATACACATTTACGATCAATATGTGTTTAGGAGTTTGATTGAACAAACATAATTTTTGGTGAATTTTAACCTACCCTTATGAATAGTAATATAGCCTTATGAATATTAACCAAACCATTAAGAATGGTAATGTACCCTAATGAATTGTAACATGAACCTTATGAATAATAATGTAACCATATGAATTATAACATGCCCTGTATTAATTGTAGTACCCTTATGAATAAGAATTCCACCAACGAATTTATAAATAAAATTTATCTATCTTATAAGTGTATATATGATATAATTATGACATAATATAAGTAAATAAATATGATAAAAATTATTCAGTACATGTTGGTATTTTTGAAAGTCATATATATATAATTATTAATTTGTTATTAATTTAATAATTTATATGAAAATTATTTTTCAGAAGATGTATTCATAAATAATTATTTTCATTACTTATGATTATAAGATAATCTTACGAGTCCATAAGTATTTTTTCAAAGTGTTAGAAAAATAGTTTTAATTTTGAAATTGTATTTTTCATTTTAAATTTTATTTTATTAAAAATTTAAATCAATCATTTTTTCAAATTATTTTGATAATATTTAGTTTATTTTTGGATTCTACAGGGTGAAAAATGGTTGGAGTATTTTTTTAGAAATTTTCAGAAATATGTGAATATTTTATGAATAGTAACATATGATGATTTGAAAAATAAGCTAAATACATGATTTATGGATTGATTGATGATGTTTTAACAATTTAGGAAGAGTTATATATAACTCACATGCACCTATTACAATATTCTTTCTTTGAATCATAATTATTTCTTGTAATATGAAAAAAAAAAATTGGGAAAACTCTTCCTCTCCTCTACTATAATTGCCACCCCCAATACATTATTCAACTCAATCCTGTCAAGACATCGTCATTACCTATGTACATAAAAATAATTTTCTAAATACCCTCTCTCACATCCAACACCTGCTGGTCTCACCAAGAGGCCAAAACCCAATGCCATAATGAGGATCTCAAGGACTAGAGATCAATACGTAAACATCCTCTTTTTTTCTTTTCAATTTATTTTTTATTCATCTTCTTTCCTCACATAACCTTATCCAAGAGGACTGAATGATACAGTATCTTACATATTCATGTTTTTATTATTTTTATTGAATATTAAACATTATACTTCTTATACTCTCCCACTTATTTGAGAAATTAAAACATTTTTTGTGATTTGTTGATTAACCAACATCATTGACAATGTGATTTCGACTTAGTTTACATCCTTCAAGACTGATCATGAACAAATTTTTATAGTAGATAAATATTATAATTTATGTATTATATCTTATGAAAGGATCATAAATCTTTTTGAACAAATGATTTTAATTTACGAAACAAAATGAGGTCATTACTAACAAAGAACCACCCAAATAATCTAAACGAACATCATTAATGATTTATCTATTTAATAATCCTCATATCATAATTCCAAATGATAAATTGTATAATTTAATGGTAAAGGAAAATAAAAATACCACTTTATTCAAATTTTATAATTTCATTTCAATATGTTAATCCAATCATATATAAGACCCACCACAGAAATCATACATATGAATACACCTGAAATAATAGAAAAAACAAAATGATAAAAATTAAATATTAAAATGATGTTATAAAATGATCAAATAACGTATTATAAACATTATTATGTTTCTATATGATATTAATAAAACTATTTTTATCATTATACAAGAGGGATAATCTATTTTAACATATGACAACCCCGATGTAAGAGAATTATTAACCCTATTTCCATTAACTAGGTTAACCATCTACTTCATTATTTATGTTGTATTAAGATTTTTTTTTGATTAATTCTGTTTATATTATGTTTAATTAATGATATTTATAGTGTATATAATTATTCAATCCACTATTTTATGTCTCAATTTAATTATATGATATTTTTAATGGGATTTTCATTAAAAATCCTCAATTAGAAATTCCTTTTAAAAAAATTCAAAAGTAGTGTTTTAATGATATTATTTATGTTGTATTATTATGTTATGGTTCTCAAGAATATTTTATTATGAAGGGTGGCACCTATATTTCCATCAAATAATTTGGGTTTGATTTTGTTGGAGGTTGTCCATATGGTGACACTATGTAACTGTGATGGTTACACCATATGGTAGCTATGAGGGTAACATTATAATGTTGCTGTGAGGGTTACATTTTAAGATAGTTATCAGGGTTAAAAATAATAAGGATGCCATGATGTTTAAAATTTTATGTAATTAATACCCCATGTAACCAACATGTTTTATTTATTTTCTCAATGTTTTCAAAAAGTATGTATACGATTCATTATGGATAAGAATCAAGTCTTGTGAAAATGATTTCATATATTTAAAAATTTTTAGGGAATAATGGTTCTTTTACTCTATTTTATATCCCTTATTGAGATATTTTTATAATCCCATGTTTCTAAAATGTTTTTTCACAGGTTTCCATAGAATTTCAAAGTACAGTTAATGTGCTACTACATATGACTCTAGTTATTTATATTAGTTGTTAACTTTTGTGAACTCTGATTGAATATATGTAAGTTGTTTTCGAATTATCTTCAATCTAGAACCAATAGGTTTTAATTTTTATAATTCACTGTTTATTTTTCAGTAATCTATTATACAAAAAACATACACATCTGTTTTAGTATTAAATCTAGAAGTGCAGTTTCAGGGATTTTCAATAACAATTATTATGAAATAAATATAATAATAAATTAGATATATAAAATATAATATTATATTTATTCTTCTAATAGAGTTTTATATTAATAAACACTATTAATTAAAAATATTTAATGATTTAAATGAAATAATATCATATAGATTAAAAAATTATTATTAAAATACATTCAATAGGTTTTATATGCATAAGATAAGAACTAACCCTACATTACACCTAAAAACCACTATTTTAATGAAGGACAATTTACCACTTTTTAATGGAGAACCCATAATAAATGAAAATTTTGACACATTAATTGATTTAATATGTAAAAAATGAATCTTTTAAATAGATATATAAAAATAAAGTAAGGGTGTCATTTTTATATTTTCTTGAAACATTTCATTTTTTAATGGATTGTAAAAAATACTGAGTTTTAAATATAAACTAGTTTTTCATATAATATATTTATAGGGATAAATAAAAATATTACTTTTTTAAATGTTTAATTATATAATATTTTTATCAAATAATAAAATTTATCTAATTGGATTTAATTTCAATCTATAATTTATTATAAAACCATACCAATAATTTAGAAGTTTTTAGCTTAAAACCCACAATGTCGTCTCGCATGGTGATGAATTATAAATTTAATTCTAACACTTATGTGATTGGAATTTGTAAACATGTATTCCATATTTGGAATAAGTATAATTTATAATTTTTAATATGTAGTACATTGTTTTTTACCAGAAATATTTGTGTGAGTATTGAAAATTAATTTCAATTAATAAGGTAAACGAAAGATTAATAGAGTGATAATCCTTTATCATAGGGGGATAAGTGACCTAAAAACTTTTCCAAATCCAATTGAATGGCCATGGAGTGGCCATAAAACACTCATTGTTTAGTTATTTATGGTTTTTGAGACTTTTTTAGGTACAAACATGTGTACAACTTACTTACTTCAAAAGGTTCCATGTGATTCCTTTTCATTACCTATAAAAGGACACCCCCTATCCCCATTCATTACTCCTCTAAAACTAGTAAGGATCAGTGAATATATATCTAAATAGATTCCCAAAATTACTCCCATAGACCTTGCATCCTCCATTTGGGAATAAATCCTTAAAAATAATTATTTTTATATAACCCCAAACAAGTTACATGATTAAGAGGTAACATATTTCGTTATGATATTTAATTTTATGTCTATTATACAACCCCTAATATATTATTATTATATTTTTCATAAAAACACCAATATAAAAAATATACTAGTATGTTTTATAATTGGTTTTCTACCTACACTTACACACATTTTCATCTAATGTGTATCAAATATATTGTTTCTCTGTATGGTGAATTACTAACTCAGGAAACTATGATGGTTCATTTATCCCTTACCACATATAATGGGGTAGAGTATGATGGAAAAACTATTTAAATATGATATTTATGATATTTATTATGAATTAATAATTATTTAATCCTTATAAAACTGATACATTTCAAATATACAATTTTTTGTTTATACGATAACGTCATTTGAGTAAGTGTGGACTACCGCCCATTCAATGCTACGAGATTCATTGACATGATACATGGAATCTAAAAGAGATTGTTATAATTAAAAAAATATTACATAAAAAAATATAATATCCATGAAAAAATTAAATTTCTAAAAAAATAATATATATATATATCTCATTTTCTTAATTACCCTTTCACACACTTACAGAGTGATAATTCCATCCGTGGACATGTGGAATTCAACCTCTATGACATGATATTATTTATTTTTTATCACAAAAATTAAATATATTAGTTGATACTATCCAAAAATATTTTATTTATGATGTAATTATAATTTTGGAATGATTTTTTTTACATTACATTATTCCAGAATGATCATTGACAAATAAAAACGTTTCTCATGCATACAAATAGCCTACCATCTCTATGATTGTAACGTTGATTAATTTTTTATAATATTATGTATTTATTTATTTTAAATGTATCATTATAGTATAAAATGATTATTATTTAATTTTTATTATTATTTAGAGGCATATAAGGACCCCTTTGACTATAGATGGCCTACCAACATCGTTTTTGACACGTAAACTGAATTCTGTCAAAAGACCTGATGTAAAAATATTTGTTCAAGTAGTTGTATTCAATGAAGTATAAAAGTGAAATAAAAGTAATGATAATCATTAAAAAAATTCTCATTAATGTTTAAAATTATCTTATGTTTATTATATAGGAATTTAAAGAACATTCATTTGTAAAAGAAAGTGAAGGTATGATAATTTCATCTAAATTTACATTTTATTGAAATATAATTATTGTTAAGCATGTGGTTTATTTTATATGATGTGTATACTACCATTGAATTCTTATATCATGAAACCATTTGTTCACAAGATATTATATGTCTTCTAAATATTATTCATTCAAGAGGCATAAGATTTAAAATGTGTCAATATGGTATGTTACACTTTGGAATGTTTACAAATTATTTTCTTCATCAATAAATTTAATAATAATTCAATGGTGTTTAAATTAATGAAATTTATAAAACCATTTTCAAATAAAACCATTCATTTTATTTCTTATGGATGTCCGTGAACATTTTCAAGTATTAGTATCATTTTTCTAATGTTTGTTACATAACATTTTTTTATAAAACTAGACATTAAATATATATTTATTTAGAGAACCTATTTTCATCTAAAACAATGATTTATTAAAAAACTTGAATAACTCATCTCAAATTATTTTTTATATAAATATTTACCCTTTTTAACGATGTATTCCATGGAATATTCATGTCTCTTTCCCAACATGGAATATTTTCCTAGCATTTATAATGTGAAAAATATTTTCTCTTTCAAATTGAAATTAATGTATGGATTTACACTCGATAATTTCGTGTATCATTCTATTCGCGTATAAAAGTATATATTTTAAAGAAACTATTTTTGAAAATTATTTTCAATGAAATAGTTTTCCAAATTTTTTTTTTAAATCAAAAGGTTATTTTCATAAAAAATTTTATTATGATTATTTTATAATATTTACATTCATTAAAAAACAGAAACCCATTTATATTAATTCAATTGGGATATATCGTATTAATACCATCGTTACTATCCCTATGTATTGTCTATGATTTATTTAGATAAATATATTTATCAAGTAAACTATCTTGATTTATCATTTAGCCCCCTTGAATTATTCATTCTTATGTGATCCTTGATCATTAAATTTCACTTACATTCCCATTTAATTTAAAATATATATTAATATTGAAAAAATAGATTAACTCTTTATGTATGACATATATATTGATAATTATTTGAATATTTTGGGAAATAATGATAATTCCATATTCTCCATTCACTATAGATATTTCATAAGGAATATTTTTTTAATTAAATCAATTTATTGGTTTAAATAATGAATTGAAAATGCAATGGAGGGTGAATCAAAGATGGTATATTTATCCTCGATGCATCAATACAATGTCATGAGAAAAATATATTATTAAAATTAAATGGTTATCAGTCTGTAGATTTAAATAGTCTTGATGATGTATCCTGATTGTATAGGTTTTCATGTTCCTATGAAATGACATCGATTAAGAAATAATTTCCTTCATATTAGTTTCTGTTTTTATTAATCAATAGCATTTTATGTTGACATATCTTTGTATAAATTTTATTTTAGATCATATATTTAATATCATTTGTTTCAGTTTCTTGGCTTTCCATATTTATTTTTCCATATATAGATATTTTATTAGCATCTAATTCTAGATATTAACAATAAATATTGTTTATGTATTTCAATATGAATATATAGGATATATGGAATGTGTTTTATGTTATTTATCATTTTATACATATTATTCTCATTTATTTGTTACTTCATCTGCAATAAATTACCGTTACTAATCAGTGGAGATCACCCGTATAACGTTTCTTTACCCAGGAATATATGTAGGATACTGTTATGTGTATGCATGGATTTACAAGATGTAATAATTTGAACCTAAAGGTAGGTTATTTGGAAAGAAGAAAAAAAATATATTGTAATTAGTGTATTCTTTTTAAGACAAGACTTGTTAATGTATCTTATTTACCATGAATACTAAATTGATCAGCCCTTTTGGGAATGACTCCTTATAATCATTCCAACGTAATAATAGTAGACACCAGCTCTAGGCTATTAGGGATAGGGTTTCTATAGGTATGTGAATGACTTTTGTATTTCATCCGATTGTAGGTATAAAAAGGTTCATCATATGAATGTTTTTTACAATAATGTCTAAGGGATTAGACTTGACTTTAATTAATTTAGTCCAAGTGGTTCTCATGGATAAATCTACACACTATTGAAAATTAGTCAAAGAAGTTATCATTTTAAATTTGATACCTTCTTCCTGATTTATAATAATTTAATTTATGTATTATTAATATTTACTCATTAGTTATAGTTACAAAACCAATTGTCTTATTGATATAAAATTGAATCCAACTATTATTTGAACAATTTCTGTAATAATATCCTTTATAGTTATTAATATTATTATATTATACTCTATTTATTGTTTTTTACATTAAATTTTTATTTTTATTTTTTTTATTTTCTTCATTTGTATATTTAACTACCGATTGATTTATTTCATTTTTATTTTTACACTTGTTTATGCATATTTCTTAAGTTTTATACTCTATTTTTATTGAAACATATAATTAATTTTAAAAGAAAAAATAATGTTGGAATAATATTATGTTGTTTTGTTACAAATTTTCACAACCCCTCCTATAGTAGTTTTCATGACTTTTTAATTTTAGAAAATATATGGTTTTAAATATAGAAATGTTATAGTCTCTCTATTTTTATATCATTTATTAAATTTAAAAAAAATAGGGGTTTCATTAAATTATCCATTTAATATAGAAAAGTGAAATTCAATATATTAACGGAGGGAGTCATTCATATGGTATGTTGGGATAATCCAAATTATGTAATTTATGGGTAAAATGATTTTTGATGCATTATGTAATTTATCTTTTGGAGATAATTATTTTATTAATTTGAATATTAACTACAGTATAATGGTGAAGAGTATTATGTGTATCAATCTATATATGATTAAAAGAATTATATTTCTGAAATTTTATGATATATAAAAAAGACTTTTAAAAGATATACAATTCTTAAAGCTAAATTTTCTGATCAAAGGGAATTTCTTGATAAATATAAAGAATAGTTATATTGGATGATTAATGTAAATATAAATAATAAATTAGAGTTTTCTATGTTCAATTATAAATCATTGAAGGTATCTTATAAGCTATAGTTTATGATTGTTTAATTTTTTTATATTAATAGTGAAGGGGTTAATCTGAAGGTATAATTTGAAATTTTGAATATGTTATTGTATTTATTAACTAATATAATTCTATATTATGATATATTTTTTTATATAGTTATGCCTTAAAAAGAATAATTTTTTATTTTTATATAATTCCACAGGAAAAAATCATTATCTGCTAATATATTTTTTGTCAACAAGTACACTTTTTAATTCTAAATTTCTGAGAGGTGGCCAGTAGAAATATAAAGGTTCATTTTATAAATTTAAAGCCATAATAATTCATCATGAATATATCCCTATTGAATTTTTTTTAATTTATCATTGGAGGTATGTTCAGATTAATGTATTGATATTGTTTCAAAACATCGAGACCAATGTAGATCTAACACATAGAATATAATTTCTGAACAAGGAATGGTCACATTGTACCAGTAGTTGAAATGAAAAAACATATACCTTTTAAAAATTAAATTTTTTATATGTTTTACTATAACTGTTTTTACACCTTTAATTAGTGTTTTTATTCTTCTATTAGGTATTTTTAAATTCAAACATTATTTTTATACATTTATTTTTTTGTTTATAAAATTACTAATTTTTAATGAGGTGGTTTTTCTTTTTGGGATATCTTTTTTATAGATAAGATTCAAATTTTCCCTATTGGTAAATAGAATATCAGATACTTATATAGAGAAAAACATTGAGAACAACATTCGTGAGAATAATGTCTATCTTTTTATTTCAAAAGAAAACATTCATATGATTCATTTTTGGGATCTATTTGTTTATACTATAATTCCAAAAATAAATTATTCTTAATTTTAGGTATTTTAGTTAAACATAATTTTGATCAAAAATTCAATTAAATATCCATCTATCATAAAAAATAATTAATTTTATTTGTGGGTATTTCTAAATTATATTTATTGGTAATTTATATTTGATATAATGATATAATTAGTAAAATTATTAATTTATTAAAAGGTAATTGTCTTAAAGTTTATGAAATTTGTAATTTAATATTTTATGAAATTTGGAATTTTTATTATTTTAGGGTAAATGATTTTGATTTTCATATTAAATCTGATCAATGGCTTAGAAAAAATCATATTTAATGCTTTTTTTTATTATTGTTATTTTTTATTCATTATGAAGATGAACTAGTTTCAAAACTCATCATCCATTAACTATTTACTATTTTTCAAACATATAATGAAATCATCTAGAGATATTTCAAACAGATAGATTATCCATGAGAGGTTAATCGATCAGGTATTATATTAATCACATATATCATTACCATGTAATGTTTTTCAATTTCACGGGTTGGAATGTATCACTTTACCTAGTGAGTATTATTGGTCGTATTATCTATATAATATTCATGAATAATACTATAGATTTATATTTTCTGTGTCTTATGTTGTTAGGAAGATTATGTTCAATATTTTAGAACACTAATTTATTCATTTGTTGTTGGAAGTTTTTAAAGCCACATATCTACCACTTGGACTGTAATATATTTTTTTATATTGAAGTTACCAAAATTATTCAAATAATGTATAAATGATGGATTATTGGATAATATATTCCTTATAAAGGATAAATTTTACAATAATATTCCCCTAAATCATTGAATGTTGTTAATTTTTCAATTTATCCATAGTCGTATTCTCTATAGAAAGGGTGGAATGGTAGTTATTAAGAAAATACATTGCTATTTACTTAATTTTATTTTTAATATATAGACATTCAACATCATTTAGCTTATATAGAAAAATGTTTAATTTATTTGTTTTGGTATATTAATGAAAATGATCATCCATTACTCAAGATTTCTAAACTAAAAATTATTGATGAATTTAACTGAATTTTGTATCAAGGAACATGGATCATTATAATTGGTAAATAAAAATCGGTTGAACAATGAAACCATTTTGATGACAACTCCAATTTTTGATTAAGATGAGTAGAAATTTTATGAAATCGGAACTACATGTACAATAATAATAGTTGTGGAGAATAAAAATATCTTTGATACATTGTGGATTGTAATGAATGATGTTACACTTGATAAATATTAATCATTGAAGTGGAAAATAATTTCTGATGATGGAATTTTTAGAATTTTTTATAAATATGAAGACACATTAAAAAATAAAGTTGATGATGCTGAAATGAATATTAAAGACAAAAAATCATGGAATTAATGATTTTTATTATATAAGTCAAATTTTAGGGTAATTAAATAAGACAAAATTAAAATCGTGGAAGAATATAATAAATATACTTTTTTTATAGTTATGATGTATTAATATTCCATACCTCTTAAAATTATCCAGGAACAATCTATCAATATGTTGAGAAGTAAGAATTAATTTTGTAAATAAAACTCAGTGCAGAAAAATATATAAAAACAAAATTTATTCGATTGTATTTTTATTATCTACCACATTTATATGATGAACCATATAATACACCATAATATTTCTTGGTGATCATTCAATCCATCTGTAAACCCTATCCTCCTCATAATGAATTATATTCATATTTTTTTAAAAGTAAATTTACAATAACATTGAGTGAAACAATATTTTTTCTACCATTAGATAATGTATCATGGAATAAATGAAAATTTTCTTTTGATGATACTGAGAAGTAGATGAGATATTCTATATAAGATTATTTAAATCTTTTTCAAATAGTGTATTCCCTGATAGGTGAAATAGAAAATCATACAGTAGATATAAAATATAATGGAGTAAATGTTGAAAATAATGTTATATATAATTCCTCTAACCCCATTAATATTTAGAATGTATCCCTATTGAAGTGTGATCAATTGGAAGGTATAACCAAATTTTATGGTGCTAAAACTAAATTATAATTTCACTTATAAAATAGATCTTTGGAAGATAGTTCATAAAGTAAATGGATTGAAAAATAATAACAATTGATGGTTAAATAGTTACGAAGGATGTAAAAAATCATATTTATCCAATTGTAGATTTATTCTAGCATGATCTATTTCATAAATGTACTATAGATTCTCAAGCCTTACAGATCATAGAGAATATCACATATGAATAATTTTTAATGAAATATGATGTATAAAATTTTAATGATGATTATTAGATTCACTGAAATAATATTAGAAAGCTATAAAATTATGAGAAGTATATGGTCAATGAAATTCATTATCATCATGAATAAAACTATTCCTCAATGAAAGAAATGGATGTGACAACATTTTTTTTCTCATAATAGAAAAATATATAGAGAATAATATTCAACATTTAAATTGAAATATGATTGGGGTTGATGAAAATAAGATTGTATGGGAGTAATTCAAAAAATCATTTGAATAACAGAATTATATATTTATGATACTGTAGAAACTAATGGCCAAATCTCATAATAATTATTAATTTCAAATTTTCATACTATTTTTAAATGATTTTTTTTAAAACATTTAATTCTTAAAATTTTACTATCCTTTTATTATTTTGTTAAATATTAGTTGTTAAATGTTCTGAATTTTAAAATACCTTAATAGTTAACTACAAAAATGATTTATTCAAAATTATCAAATTTTTATGTTTAATTATACCATAGAAAGATTTTTCTTAACATTTATAATTATACTTCCAGGTTAATATCTATAATTATAGATAATAATATATTCTATCTAATATTTTCTTGGATATAAAATCGGAGATGTCTCTAACCTAGTGGTAGAAACCAAAATTTTATATTGGAGACTTGTTTACTATTTCATACATTTTAAAAAATGTTAAAATTTTCTACATAATCTTTTTTTATCTATTTTTTATTTTTCAAAATCATAAAATAGTGAAATTTAGATTAAATATTATTTAAACTAATATATTTTTGTAATGTGTTTTTTAAGGATGAGACTCTGAAAGTGTTTGAAATATTAAATCTCATTTTTGATAAAATCAAACAGCGTTGCACTATAAACTACATAGAGTTATATTTTTAAATTTTGGATAAACTTATCTTTTTTTATGCCTTGTTATTATCAAAAAGGGAATATATTTAGGAACATTATTAATATAGTTTATAACTTTTGTATAATTTTTTGTCTAAATCACAATAGAAATCATTTTGAGATTGAATTAAATTTAGGTTTTTGTTTATGTCATTGTATATACTGTTAATATATTTTAATAATCTAAATATTTATGTTCTGGTTAACTGTGTATGTCTGTCTAATTTATAGTATGTTAATGAACCATTGTAATGGAATTCACATTTGATCACTGTGATAAAATTAAATAAATTCATTAAAATCTGTATCTAATTTCATTCATAGATGATGAAGCTTTCAATGTTGAGAATAAACCTAACTTCTTTAAAAGATGACCATTGAATTTAGTTTTAGTGTTTATTATTAATTGAACATACGATTCGTGAGGTAGAAGAAAATATTGATACCATGATTTCAATATAGACATTTTTAATCATGATTAATATAACTTCGAAGAGTGAGTTTAGTTTTTTGTTTGTTATTCATTCCATTTTCTCTTGATATGAGAATTAATTATTGATATTTATTTTAATAAATGTTTTATTTTCTTTTGAAATCATCCATTTTTATCACATTGATCTACAGGCGTCTAAGAATATGAATTTAATTCTTTTGAATGTTTTGTTTGATGAACCCAATGGATTGAAAATTTATTAATCAACGAGTTTGAAGTGGGAATATGGAAAACAAACATATTACCAACACATAGTTCAATAAGTACTAGGATTTTCAATTATTATATTACCACACGATTATATTTGGGGAAGATCATAATGAATAGATTATACACCATTTTTTCATTTACAGAACCACACATTGAATTGGTTTAAATGAAATGATATTCATGATTGGAATGTGATTGGTAACAATATCATTTAATTGTATTGAAATTGTTAGTTGATACATCAAGAATAGTATCACGATTTTATATTAATTATTATTTATATATTTATTATTAGAGGGTTTAATAGATAATGACTGATTTATTTCATCTATATTTTTCTTATAGATTAACATGCATGTTATACTTTTTATTCTCATATTTTATTGGTACATGTATCATTTTATCAACTAAACACTTGATTGGATGATAATTTATTAGTATACTTTTAGCCAGAAATCCCCCCTCTCTTTTGGAATATATATATATTATTTCATGATAATAATTTTTTTTAGTTCTATGATTTGGATATTTATGATAGGATGTTCTAATCTCTAATTTTATATATTTTCGATATCATTCTAAAAATTATAAGAAACCTTTCAAAAAAATATTATATAGAAAATTCATTTTTTATGGAATGTGATTGATGTTTTTTAAGGTTTGAATAAACTAAATCAAAAAAATACCATGATTTCAAATTTTGGAGATTATGAAAATAAGAAAGACGTTATGGAGATGTTCATCTTTACAACTAGCCAGGTAAATAATTTCATGCTTATGGAAAGTATTGATTATATTAGAAAAATATCTTGTTATACTTATAAGGAGTGAGTTGATATTTTTTAAATTAAAAATGAGGAATAATTTTCTATGTGTCATTCAATGAATCATTTATATCTAGGATTTCTCATATTGAATAGAAAATTTTATATAGAAGATGTTACAACTCACACATATACTATCCTTAATGTGTATATGATATATATCATTTATCACATGATATATTCAAATAAATAGAATTTTTTTTAGTTTTTTCATATGGAACAACATTTATATAGTCATGTAAAACATAATGGTGTTCATAAATATTCTTTATATAGATAAATACTATAATACATTTTCGAAAAATTCCCTCACCCATAAAGAACCAACTATTAAGGGATTTTAGGAGACCAATTATATACACATAATATTTGTAATCAATAAAAAATTAAATAGAGTCTTAAATAATATTTTACACTATAATATAACTTTGTAGGTTACATTCATTTTTTATGTGAACTTTGAAATAATTTTATATCATTTAATGTGGTGCATCAATTCTAATGTAGGGGATAACATAGTTGTATATGTCAAACCACATGAACCATTATATATATTTATTATAGTGGGATGAAATTATCCAATTCATATAACATGATGAAAATTTACTTTTATGTTTTTAAAAAACATCCTTGTCTATATATAATTATTATATATTTCATTTTAAAATAAAAGCATGGTTAAATTGTGTTAGAAATTATTAGGTAGAATTAATTGTAAATCCACATGCATTAAATCTTAAATCATTAAATTGAAATAATTTTATTTTAATCTCATTAACATTAAATAATCCATGAAAATAATATACTAAATATTTTATGAAAATCCATTGGTAACACAACTTTATTAAGAAAAATTAAAAACTAAAATCTCAATTGTCTATGAAAACATGAATCTACTAGGGGAAGAAAAGTCTGTTATTTACCAATTACAGATACCAAAACTACAATTATACCTATATAATCATATCTAACCTTACCATTTTTTGTATTGTTCATTTTGTAAGTATCCAATAATTCCATAATATACAATATTCACCACATTTATGACATCAAAAAAAGTTTATGTCGCACAAAAAATTCCAATACAATAATTCAAAATAATGCTGATATATTATTCCAACTAATTTAGAAATTTATTTTTGAAAAAGAGGATTCCATAAATGTTTTAAATATCTATCATAATCTCAAAAAAAAATCACATGTTATTCGAGATATTTTTACATTTATTGGATATCCTATAGTTTGATGTTTTCTAAGAACTATATTTATATCATTAGGGAATAATGTTATGATTTCATAGAAACACTTTATTTCTTGAATGTTTCTAACTAATTGTGTTTGTACCTTCTTCCCAAATGGTATACCATTACTCAAGGTTTTAGGAATTGCATAAGCATCGATCGAGCACAAAATCAAATTGTTTTGTGTTAGATTAAATGATTAAATATCAAGATCATGATAAATAATCATCATTTATAATGCATATATCAAAATAATAATAAAAACTAATACATGAACAAATAATATATTATCACACGCATTAAATGTTATACTTTAATTTTTAACACAAAAATAACATGTTTTGAGATTTTTCATTAATGTAGATGTGGATTGATCGAACCCTGATTGAGTTATAGAATCATTACACTAATATTATATAATGTAAAATTTATCTTATGTAATCTACAAAAGGAAATGTCTTCAAAAATTACATAATATTTTGTTTTATTTAGGGATTTTTTTTAACATTAACGATCTTTTTGGGATTATATTTATAGATAATTTTTCATTTCTCATACAGTAAAAAACATAATATAAAGTGGACACATTGAATTAGTACCCATTTTTTCCATAATATAAAAAATTTATAATAAATAATTGTTTATTTTTAGGGAAAATATTAATGACATTAACCTTGACTGCTTCATTTCCGATATGCATTCTTAAAGCCAATGAAAATCATTTAATATATGTAAGGTTAAAAAAAATTCATAGAAAGAGATACAAAAAAAGAAAAAACAGATAGTATTGTGAAAAGGTGAAAACTCATATTATATTTACCATTATCTTTAGTGTTCTACAAGAATATGAAATGAAACATTTACACATAAAAAACAAAAAAAATCTCAAATAAAATCATTAAAACCCATAATAAGAAATTTAATCTTTCTTTGGTGAATTAGAACATCATATCTTTAAAACCCATTCAAAAACCATTTAATTGGAATAAAAATATAGATGACTTCTAATATAATCATTACCAAATGTATTAGATTTGTATATTGTCTACCACATCATATAAGCTGTAATGGGCTCACATTGGGCTATACAAGATTCCCTATAGTATATGTTTTATAAGGATCTCCCAAAGAAATCTGGGCCACCCCATATTTTATGCTATAATAGGCACATCAGATACTATCTTGGTTGTCCCATCGTATAATCTAATAAAGGATCACCTAGCACTATCTGGGAGAACGCATTTTTCAAGTTTAATTATTTGGTACCATAATGTGAATAAATCATTTTTATTGCTATGCATTTGAAAACCCATTTTGAAGCACATTAAAAATTCACTTCTGGATATTAGAGAACACTTTTCTTTCAAAACCCCATATTGAATAAAAAAATTGATTTTGTTTTCAAAACCCAATTTCAATAAAACAATATCCAAAAAATGGAATGAGTTTTTTATTTGAATAAAACAAAAAATAATGAAAGGTAAGGTATAAATTATATAATATTCACAACAAAAAAACTTTATTTTTGTAACATTCATTAACAATAGGACATTCATTTTATGATTTGTCAGAAAATTTCATATAAAACATGTAGAAAGATTGATTTTTGAAATGAATTTAAATAAATTAAATGATAAATAAAAATAACTTTATAAATCTTTTATATACATAGAAATACTATAATAAAGTCATTTTATATAAATGGACAAGGAAAATAAAGTGTTGGAAGACAAAAATTAAAATACATTTTTGTAAAAGAAATGTCCACTATCACTTGGGAAACACATGAATCAAAAAACCCAATAATTTATATAAATTAAAATATTATTAATCCTCACAATAATAGATAAATTCATTATATTTAATTTCACAATTTTTATATATACCACTTATAAAATAATATTGTTTCATAACATCAAAACATTCATCAATGAATGGAAAATGAGACGAAGTCCCTTATATAGTGTCTTACTTTTAAAGTATTTCTTCATCTTCCTTAACAATAAACTTACCTAAATTTTTATCATTATTTATAACCATTTTAATTTTTATTATTACTTTTATTTTATTTATTAACATGTTATATACAATTACATTAACAATTATGTTTATGTCATACGTATTGACAATATACAAATTATGTCTAAAAATCGATTTTTAGGTCGACTATGTTCAAAGAGGTCATTATTTTCAAAAAAATTGATAATATTTACATAATTATCATATTTCTAAATCAATTATACATCTAATAAAAATCATTAAATATTTTTTTGAAAAATTAACATGTGTTACAATCATGGAGATGGTCGTATGTACACTTGTTTAACATTTCTATTTTAACAATAATCATTATTGAAGGAAGGTTAGTAAAATATGTAACTAAATAATAAACATAATATTATAAATATTATATATGAAATTATATATATATATATATTCATTTGATGAGTTGGTGAATAAAATAATCATATCTCTTAGAGGAGGAAGTAGTCCACACATTAATGAATTACATTATCAATTACTCTAATGAGAAAAAAAGTAATAATATAATGTTATATTATATTTGATGAATTATAAATATTTCATTAATATGATAAATCATTCATTTATATCACGTATATTTACCCTATTTACCCTTATTACTTTCCACATAACATGTTAGGGAAAAATTAATGACATCGCTTCGCGAGGTGGTAGTATATTGTACATGCAATTGATGTTATAGTATCAATTAAGGAATGTAATGTGAAGATTATATATGATATAATAACAATATATATATATAATTATGTTATAAATTTAGTATATAAACCTTATATATATAATTATACCCAAACATGGAGTTGGTAATGGAAAAATAATGGCATCATTTTATGAGGTGATATACCAACGTACACACGACTGGTGATTTTATTTCCCATTTGATTGATGTGTGGGTTATAGTTCATCATAATCATAACATAATAACATATAGTTATATGAAAATAAAAAATTTATAATAAAATAATATGATGATAATAATTTATTGGGTTGTAGTAAGAAATAATACAAAACCATTCATTGATAGACGTTTCCTCTTCTTCAAGTATAATATTTTTCTTTAGGGCAAATCCCCCGCCCCCTCATCATTTACTGTATTCGAAAATTCAGAAAGTTTGAATGATATAAGGGGTTTTTAGAAGTTATTTGGTATGTTATTGACTTACCCAATTGGTTATTAATGTTTTAATGGAGGATTAGAGTTTATGGAATTTTCATAAGTATGTTGAGCGACACACTTGTATTTTCTTAAAGAGTTAATTACACCCATAATTTTTCAAGTCACCAGACCCCAATAGTGCTAAATTATTTTTAATAGAAGGTATAAGTTAAATATATGGCCATAAATGTGTTTTATTAAGGTTTTTTACATTTTAAGAAATTATATTATAATTTTATAATTTAAATAAAATATTTTTTACATTAATTGCTGTAATTAATTATTATTATTTTTAACTAATCATTGTCGTAAAAATATAATTATAACCATATAATATCTTTTAAATTATTATGATTCAAAATATGGAATCCATTTTTTCAAATTGAAATCAAATAAGTGTAAAAATTTATTTTTATTTTAATCTCACAGATGCGTTGAGACATGGAGTATATTCATAACATCCCAAGTAAGTAATTAATAATAGATATTCTTATCTATGTATATTTATGAATTAGACAGTGTTTTAAAGGCTTAAAATGAGAATAAATCCAATCTTAAGCATGAAATACTCTAATATTTTTAAAAGATTGTTTTGCCGCCTTTTGATGTTGAATTTTTTTTAAAAATAACTTTTCACACTTTTATAAGATATATTTTACAAAATAAACTTATTCTTAATTATTGGGACATTGTAATTTACTTTGGATAAATTTCTGGTATTTTGCTGTTAATGTTCATTTTTAATGAATAGTGAAATGTGTTGTATTATAATTCAAATCCTCTTTTTAATATAATTTATTTAAGTAGTTAGATTATCTGTTTAATTTGTTTTAAAGTGAAATTAGAATATATTTTTACCATTTAACTCAATGGTGGTCATTGTAATTAATATCACATTGAGATTGGAAATAAACGAGTGTCAATCTTTTGATAGAAACTGTTTCATAAAAACACGCTACTTGATTTGACAGCGGGATTTAATTATAAAATTAATAAATGTGACTTCTATGTTATGAATTTTTTAAATAGAAATCATTTTTGAATTCAGAATAACAAATATAGATTAGGGTGAATTTTTGGTATTTTTTGGAAAAACATTAATTTTTTATGAATAGTGAAACCACAAAGTGGTAGTTACAAAAACAATTTTTAAGTTTAAATGAGACATTACCACTTATGTGATTTGAATTAAGAAAATCCAATATAAATGATTTTCATTATTAAGTAAAATGTGGTTCAATGAGATGAAAATAATTTTTGATGAAAAGTAACTTTTAAGTTTTATTAATCGCGATTAAAGGTAATTAGAGTGATTTAAGGTAAAAATGATATTATAATAAAATGAAAATATCAATACACTTGTCCTAAACCGATTTTATGATTCATGGCCGACCAATAAAACCCATGGGTCTATTTTTGGGACCCCATGGAGCCACTTGGGTAATATAATGACATTAATGCCTTTTATTTAAAGTAAAAGTAAAAATGACACAAACATGTATTGTTTTACTAAAACAATTTTTAAATGGGGTTATACAAGTCATATTTTCGACTATAAATAGTAATAGGAAAGATAAAAAGATTTCCTACATCATAATATTTTTTTAATTTTTAGACATTAAATAAGTTAAATTATTTATGACATCATGATGATGCAGCGATTAACTCATTATTTAAAGATTTAAATAAAATGAAAAGATAATGTAAAATCTAAGACCTACACATGTCAAAAACCTATTGGATGGGTTTATTTAGAACTCTTATCACCTTATCCTCTAAATACATCAATGTGGGACCTTTAAAATCCGAAACTCATTTGAAAATAATGTAACATTTTATACCCTTCCAAGAGTTCCCCTTCTCTTCTCTTCTAAAAGGCCCCCCACCTATACCTCGTTACCCACCACTTTCAAGCCATTGGGTTGCCAATATTGGATCATTTTGTCTCTACACATCCCTTTTATCATCCTAGACGCCTTACCTTAGGAAGAAATCTCTTCAAGAACCCCTTTAGGCTCAAACCAAGGGGAGTTACCCGATTATAATGGTGATGTCTTCTCTAATGTTCTTTTGTTTTTTTTTCTTCTCCATCCCCCTAAACTCTTTTTATTAATTTCTTTTGTAAAAACAGAAGTATCTCCAATATACTAGGATTTTGTGCTAAGAATGATTCTAGCTACACATACACACACCTTCATCTAATGGTTGTGACTATACTGTTTCTGTGGTTGGCGAATTTCTGTCTCACGAAACGATGATTGTTCAATATTCTTTTAACACCATTAATGGTGGCCATTAATATGTCACTATATTTATATATGATATATGTTATTTGTATTTTTTTTCTTCTGTATTTTTCATTTGTGTCATACCTTCATGGTTTCCATTATGGGTAAATGCGATATCTTTATTTTAGAAAGTGCGGACTACCGCCCCCTCAAAGTGATTTGATTCGTTAATACCATACGTGGTACGTATAAAGGATATATTTAATTATATTATATATGATATTATAATGAAATTAAAATATAACTTTTTATAATTATTATTTAATTCAATTAAAATATGAGATATAAATGAAATTAGCGTTCATGCCTACGTACGGCTTACCGTCTCAATGAATGGTGCATTTCATTTATTATCCCCAAATAAAATGTACTATTATAAATATATATATATATATATTGGATATATATGATGTATTTTACATCAGAATGATGAATATAATTCTGGAATTAAAATATACATATCTCTCTTTTTGTTTTAATTCCATTAATATGACATAGAAATGAAAGTAGCGTTTGTGCATACGTACGGCTTACCATCTCCATGAATGGTGCATTTCATTTCTCACCTCTAAATGATTTTGTAATATTATAAATGCATGTATATATGGGATATATATGATATATATGGAATCTACATCATGAATATCATTCTTGAGATAATTGATATTTTACTACGTGACAACTTGTAAATATAAGAAGTTCACTTTTGACTCAAGTACCAAATATCGACAAAACCACCGTTATTAACATAAATGATTACATAATGTTAATAACATGGTAATAAGTGATATAAAAGGAATACTGAACTTGAAAAAGGTTCTTAATCATGTATAAATTAACTCAATTTTATTATTCAGGATATTAAAGAACGATCGAGTCAAGTCGGACCCGAGGTAAGGGACTTCGTCTCAATCTCCTGTCATTGAGGCCTATTTCGTTTTAGACAAAACATTATTTTATACGGTGTATAATCCCCTTTTACTTTTATTTCTAGTAAAAAGGAATCTTTTTTATAAGAAGCGTTTTACTAAACGACAAAAAGTAATGTTTCTTTTAATGTACACGGCGACAGTGACCCTTTTCCCCCACCGAGAGTATTATTTGGTCTTTGGACTCCTCATTAATCCGTAATGTTTTTAAAATAAAATAAATACCATATAATCTTTTATGTATTTTGGTATTGAAAATGGTTTTTATAATGGATTTGTTATGTCAATATATTTAAGTGATATATTGGGATCAAAGTGTGGAAATGTTTTCTTTCAATTTTTTTATGTCTTATGATTATATAATGGTACTTGGACATTTGATGGGTGGTTACGTGATAAACCATATGATGGGTGGTGTCGTGAATACCCGGACAGGTGGATACGTTATAACCTCCAATTCATTGGGTATGGAAGTCGGCCGTATGGCTATTCCATTAAGTGATATGTGTGGAAGTCAGCCGTATGGTTATTCTATTTAGGTATGTTTATGTCCCAAGATACCTTTATATGTTATGTGTTCTTTATATGGGATTTATGGTAATATTTTGGTTACAAAAGGGTACGTAATGATCTTTTATTCAGTGAAGAGTATTTACTAATTCATAAAGGTGAAAGGTATTACTTTGATAAAGTATACATGGTTTACTTGTGGTTTTGAAAAAACTAATAGTTTTCATTCCTTGTGTATCCCTTACTGAGCTTTTTATGCTCACCCCAAGTTTTTTTGAAATGTTTTTCACCGGAAATAATGTGGATTAGGGTCAAGGATGGGATCAAGGGAAAATCATGCTATATAAAACATGGAACTAGACAAGTTTCTTTTTAAGAGTTTTTTTATGGAAACATAGTAGAAGTGTCTACTTTGTAATCTTTTGAGATGTAATAGTTATGTCCTAATTCTCTAAAACTCTAACCTGAAAAGATCCTCAATGTGAATTATTCATTTAATTCAATATTAAGTAAGGTTTAAGGCATGGGCCTTATAGTTGGTATCAATGGTCGGTTTAGAAAACTTTAGGAGTTAGAAAATTATTAAATTATAAGTTAATTTATGGTATAATTGAAATGAAATAGCATTTAAATATTACCATGTTGCTTCTCCTAAGATATTTCTATGTTCAGAATGGTTTTCCACAGATGAAACAAAGCAGTTATGTTGGGACGGCATCAGGAGGAAGACAAGCTTCCAAATAAGAAACTTGAGATGGTCGGAATTGGAACTAAACAGTTTGTTTCAGTGATGGAACTGTTGACTCAGACTATAAATGGTGGTGGTATCCTCGAACGAGATCAGCCAGATCAACCACAGAGGAACATGTCAGTGGTGGAACATTTTATGAGGCAACATCCCCCATCATTCAGAGGATCATCTTACCATGTGCTAGCAGAAGGGTGGATTAAAGCACTGGAGAAGAAAGTTGATGTCATGGGGTGTTCAGAACATCAAAAGGATAGTCTTCCTATTTACCGTTTTGAAGGTGAAGCTGATCAGTGGTGGTCGATGGTGAAAAATATAAGCGATAGTGTTGAGATTGATGATATTCACTAAGACGAATTCAAAGGTATGTTTCTTGAGAAATATATTCCTAAGGTGGTTCATATTAGGATGGAAAAACACTTCCTAGAATTGAGGTAGGAGCATGAATCTATGGCTTCTTATGAATCAAAGTTCACTCGACTGGAAAGGTATGCTCCAAATTTTATACGAGATCTTGATAGTAAACTCAACCTTTTTTAATCAGGGTTAAAGCCAAGGTATCGAATGGCTTTAGCTTCTCATGAGTTAAAAAGTTATGAAAATCTTGTTCGATGTGAGGAGAATGTGGAAATGGAGTTTTCCGAAGATCAGCTATTCTTGGACAAAAAAATAATAAGAGGTCTAGTTGGCATGCAAAAGGGAAGAATTCATCAAGGAAACAAGGTGGAAATAAAACAAAATATCCATCCTGTGAAAGTGTGGTAAAATGCATCCTGGAGAATGTTTATCCAAGTCTGGAAAGTTCTTTCAGTGTGGTAAGTCTGGTCATATTGCTAATAACTGTAAGGAAGATAATCAAGTAGGAAATGAAAAGCTAGCGGTAAGATGTTTTAAGTGGAATGAAATGGTTCATTATGAAAATTAGTGTCTAATTACGAACTCAACTGAGGGAAAGCATCCAGACTACACGTATAAAGGGGTGGTGAAATCCTTTGCAACTACTTCAGCAGATGTTGGGCCATCGAATAAAGTAGTATTAGGTACATTGTTTGTTTGTTCGGATTATTCCAATGTGTTGTTTGATACCGGGTCTACACATTCTTTAATTTCTAAAAGTTTTCTAGTAAATTAGAAATTCCATCTCAAGATATGAATCCTGAACATATGGTAAAAACACCCGGAGGAAACATTGAGTCAAAAATAAATTATAAGAACCTTCATATCCTTGTGTGCTGAAAGAATCTACCTGTAAACCTTATTGTTTTTCCACTAGTAGAGTTATATGTTATTTTGGGCATTGATTGGATATCTTTTTATCATGCTAAGATTGACTGCAGAGCTAAAATGGTTTCTTTTCAGAATGATTTTCTGTTTGTGTACAAGAATGAACCCTTGAATTTGATAACATATCCGGAAGTTGAGAAACTAGTAAAATATGGAAATGAATGTTATCTTTAACATATCGTTGAAAACAAGGGAACTGTTCATATTAATGATGTGTCAGTGGTAAATGAGTATCTTGATGTTTTTCCTGATGAGTTTCCTGGTATTATTCATGATCGGGAGGTTGAATTTACTGTTGACTTAGTTCCTGATGCTAAGCCAATTTCAAAACCCCCTTGTCGAATGGCTCAAGTTGAACTTTTAGAGTTAATGAAACAATTGCATGAGTTATTAGATAAAGTTTTCATTCGACCTAGAACATCACCATGGGGTGATCCTATCTTGTTTGTTAATAAGAAAAATGGTTCAATGAGAATTTTCATTTATTATAGACCCTTGAATAATATCACTATTAAGAACAAGTATCTTTTTCCTCATATCGATGATTTGTTTAATCAGCTCCATGTAGTTTAGTATTTTTCGAAGATTGACTTGAGGTCGGGGTACCATCAGTAGAATGTAAAAGAAGCAGACATTCCGAAGACTGCATTCCGTACAAGATATGGCCATTATGAAATTTTAGTTATTCCTTTTAGGTTATCCAATGCACCTTCTGTATTCATAGACCTAATGAATAGAATTTTCCATGAGTTCTTTGATAAGTTTGTGGTTGTTTTCAATGATGATATTTTTTGTGTTTTCTAAAAGTAAAGGGGATCATGAAAGACATTTAATGGTTATTTTCCTAGCCTTATAAGAAAAGAAATCGTATTGGAAATTTAGCAAGTGTGAGTTTTGGTTGCAACAAATTTCATTCCTAGTTCACATTGTTTCTAAATATGGAATAACTGTAGATCCTGCAAAAAGAAGTGTTGTTGAAGAATGGCCAAGACCCACAAATGTAACTGATATCCGCAGTTTTCATGGTTTGGTAGGTTAATACCGAAGGTTTGCTGAAATATTTTCACGGTTATCTAGTCCAATGACTAAGCTAACTCAGATGGATGTTAAGATTATCTGGACAAAAGAATGTGATGATTTTTTTCAGGAGTTGAAAATAAGATTGGTGAATGCTCTAGTTTTGGCACTTCCTTCCAGGAATGGTGTGTTTGTTATCTATAGTGATGATTCATTGAAAGGACTTGGTTGAGTCCTAATACAGATTGATCAGGTAATTTCCTATGCTTCACATCAGTTGAAAATTAATGAGGTAAATTACACTGCACATGATTTGGAATTAGCTGTTGTTATTTTCTCTTTAAAAATTTGGAGGCATCATTTGTATGGACTAAAGTGTGAAATATATACTGATCACAAAAGTTTAATGTATATATTCAACCAGAAATAAGTGAACATGAGACAAATTAGATGGCTAGAATTAATCAAGGATTATGATTGTACAATTAATTACCATCTGGGAAAAGAAAATAAAGTGGATTATGATTTGAGTCGAAAAAATAATGCTTCATTAACAATTTTGTGTTTGGAACGTGATCCTTTGGTTAAGGATTTGTAAACCATTGTCATATAAGCTGTCGGTGTAGGATGTTCTTCTGTTTTGTTTCATGTATCAGTGAGATCATCTCTATCAAACAGAATTAAGAAAGCACAGAAGCAAGACATCGAGTTGCAGAAAAAGGTAGAGCTGGTTTAGAATTGTAAGTTGCATGAATTCAACATTTATAATGATTGTGTTTTGAGATTTGGGAAGAGATTGTATCTTCCTTGTGATTCAAATTTGAATAAAGATTTATTATGTTAAGCTCATAGTTCTCTGTTTTCAGTTCATCCAGGGAATACTAAGATGTATAGAGATCTTCTGGAGTATTACTGGTGGGATGGAATGAAAAGGGATATTGCTGATTTTCAGTGAAGTGTTTGACTTGTTAATGGGTAAAAGTAGAGCAGTAGTTACCAAAAGGGATGCTTCCGCCTTTACTAGTACCAGAGTGGAAATGGGAGAATATATCCATGGAATTTGGTGTGGGATTACCAAAGACATCTCAAGGTAATAATGCAATCTAGATTATTGTTGATCGCTTGACTAAATCTACTCATTTCCTTCCTATTCGAGATATTGTCTCTCTAGATCAACAATCTCGATTGTATCTTAAAGAGATATTCAGGTTTCATGGAGTTCCCCTATCCATTGTATCTGATCGTGATCCTAGGTTTACTTAAAACTTTTGGAAAGGCCTTCAGAAGTTGTTGGGTACTGAATTAAATTTTACTACAGATTTTCATCCTCAATAAGATGGGAAGTTAGAACAAACAATTAAGACTTTGGAGGATATTCTACATGCTTGTTCAATGGATTATCAGGGAAGTTGGGACCAACATCATTCTTTGGTTGAATTTTTATATAATAACGGTTTCTATTCTAGTATACAGATTTCTCCGTTTGAGGCATTATATGGGATGCGGTGTCGAACTCCAGCTTTTTGGGATGACGTGGGTGAAAGGAAGCTGATGGGACTAGAATTGGAAGAAGAGATGGCAAAAAAAGTTCAGTTGATTCAGAAACACATGAAAACAGCTCAGAGTAGACAGAAAGGTTATGCAGATAACCAGTGGAAGGATCTATCTTTCGTGGTAGGTGATCATGTTTTTCTCAAAGTATCACCATGGAAAAGTGTGATGTGATCTGGTAAGAAAGGAAAGCTGAGTCCAAGGTTCATTGGACCATATGAATTTCTGGAGAAAGTTGGATCAGTTTCTTACCGTGTGGATTTACCTCCGATTTTATCTCAGGTACACAATGTTTTTCATGTTTCTATGTTGAGAGAGTATATGCCAGATCCATCTCGTGTTTCGAGCCCAGAGGTAGTTCAGTTGGAAGAGAATCTATCTTATGAGGAACAACCGGGTCAGATTCTTGACTATAGAGAGCATGTGTTGCAGAATAAGGTAATTTTCCATGTAATGGTTTTATGGGAAACCCATATGTTTGAAGAGGAAACATGGGAATCTTAAAATGATATGAGGGATAAATACCCCCACTTATTTTGATAAGTGAATAAAATAGAGAGGGAGAAATTACCAAAAGGGGGAAAGGGTGTAACATCCCAAGTAATTAATGAATAATAGATATTCTTATCTATGTCTATTTATGAATTAGACAGTGTTTTAAATGCTAAAAATGAGAATAAATCCAATCATAAGCATGGAATACTCTAATATTTTAAAAAGATTGTTTTACCGCCTTTTGATGGTGAACAATTTTTAAATCTAACTTTTGAAAATTTTATATGCTATATTTGTCAAAATAAACTTATTCATTATGATTGGGACATTGAAATTTACTTTGGATAAATTTCTTGTATTATTCTGCTAATGTTCCTTTTTTTAATGAATAGTGAAAAGTGTTGTATTTTAATTCAAAACCACTTTTTAATATAATTTATTTATATAGTATATTATCTCTTTAATTGGTTTTAATGTGAAATTATAATATATTTTTACCATTTAATCCAATGGTGGTCATTGAAATTAATATCACTTTGATATTGGACAAAAATGAGTGTCAATTTTTTGTTAGATATTGTTTCTTAAAAACACTATATTTGATTTGATAGTGGGATTTAATTATAAAATTAATTAATGAAACTTCTATGTTATTTATTTGGTAAAATAGACATCATTTTTGAATTTGGAATATCAAATATAGCTTAGGGTGAATTTTTGGTATTTTTCGAAAAAACCTTAATTTTTGATGAATAGTGAAACCACAAAGTGGTAGTTACAAAAAATAATTTTTCGTTTAAATGGGACTTTACCACTTCTGTGATTTGAATTTCAAAAATCCAATATAAATTATTTTAATTATTAAGTAAAATGTGGTTCAATGGGATGAAAATAATTTTTGATGAAAAGTAACTTTTAAGTTTTATTAATCGTGATTAAAGGTAATTAGTGTGATTTAAGGTAACAATGATATTATAATAAAATTAAAATATCTTTAAACTTTTCCTAACCCTATTATATGGGTCATGGCCGACCATGAAAACCCATGGGTCAATTTTTGGGACCCCAGGGATCCACTTGGGTAAGATAATGACATTAATGCATTTTATTTAAAGTAAAAGTAAAAATGACACAAACATGTATTGGTTTACTAAAAAAAATTTACATGGGGTTATACAAGTCATATTTTTGACTATATAAAGTCATTGGAATGATAAAAATATTTCCAACAACATAGTATTTTTTATAATTTTTAGACATTAAATAAATCAAATTATTTATGACATCATGATGATGCAGCGATTACCTCATTATTTAACGATTTAAATAAAATGAAAAGATAATGTATAATATAAGACCTAAACATGTCAAAAACCTATTGGATGGGTGGATTTAGAACTATTATCACATTATCCTCGAAATACCTCAATTTGGGACCTTTAAAATCTGAAACTCATTTGAAAATAAAGTAACATTTTATACCTTTCCAAGAGTGCCCCTCCTCTCCTCTTATAAAAGCCCCCACCTCTACCTCATTACCCACACCTCTCAAGCCTTTTGATCAGACAAGATCTGATCATTTTGTCTATCCACATCCCGATATTCATCCTAGAAGCCTTAACTTAGACATAAAGCTCTTCAAGAAACCCTTTAGGCTCAAACCAAGGGGAGTTACCCAATTTAAAGGTAAAGTCTTCTCTAATGTTCTTTTGTTTTATTATTCTTCTACAAACCCCTAAACTCTATTTATTCATTTATTTTGTAACAAAACCAGTATATTCAATATACTAGGTAGTTTTTATAAAAAGTATTCTAGCTACACTTACGCACACCTTAATCTAATGGTTAATGAACATATTGTTTCTGTGGTTGGTGAATTTCTGCCTCACGAAATGATGATTATTCAATCTTCTTTTAACACATTTAGTGGTGGATATTAAGATGTCACTCTATTTATATATGATATATATTATGTTTATATTTTCCTTGTGCTTCTGTATTTTTTATTTGTGGCATACTTTTATGGTTTCCATTATGGGTAAACGCGATATCTTTATTTTAAGAAGTGCGGACTACCACCCCCTAAAAGTGATTTGATTCATTAATACCATATGTGGTATGTATAAAGGATATATTTAATTATATTATATATGATATTATACTGTAATTATAATATACCTTTATATAATTATTATTTATTTCCATAAATGTAAGAGATAGAAATGAAAGTAGCGTTCATGCATACGTACGACTTACCGTCTCCATGAACGGTGCATTTCATTTCTTATCCCCAAATGTAATGTACTATTATAAGTACATATATATAATAGATATATATGATGTATGTTACATCTAAATTATTATTATAATTCTGGAATTAAAATATACATATCTATCATTTAGTTTTTATTCTATTAACATGACATAGAAATTAATGTAGTGATCATGTGTATGTACGGCTTACCGTCTCCATGAACAGTGAATTTCATTTCTTACCTATAAATGATTATGTAATATTATAAATGAATGTATATACGGGATATATATGATATATATACCATCTACATCATGAATATCATTCTTGAGATAATGGATATTTGACTACATGAACAACTTGTAAATATAAGAAGTTCAATTTTGACTCAAGTACCTAATATCGACAAAACGACCTTAATTATCTTAAATGATTAAATAATGTTCATAACATGGTAATAAGTGATATAAAAGGAATAATTAACTTGAAAAACGTTCTTAAGAAAGTAGAAATTAACACAAGTTTGTTATTCCTGACATTAAAGAACGATCGAGTCAAGTCGGACCTGAGGTAAGGGACTTCATCTCAATCTCCTTTCATTGAGGCATATTTCATTTTATACACAAAATTAATTTATATGGTGTATAAACCCCTTTTACTTTTATGTATATTCAAAAGGAATATTTTTTTTATACGAAGAGTTTTAGTAAATGACAAAAAGGAATATTTATTTTAATGTACGCGGTGACAATGACCATTTTCCACCGCCGTGAATATTATATGGTCTTTGGATTCGTCAATAAGCCATAATGTTATTAAAATGAAATAAATACCATATACTATTTTATGTATTTTGGTATTGAAAATGGTTTTTATAATGGATTTTTTATGTCAATATATTTAAGTTATATATTTTTATCAAAGTGTGGAAATGTTTTCATTCCATTATATTTGTTTTATGTCTTATGATTTTATAATGGCACATAGTCATTTGACATGTGGTTATATGATAAACAATAATATGGGTGGTGCCGTGAATACAAGGATGGGTGGTTATGTTATAAAATCCAATTCATTGGGTTTGGAAGTCGGCCTATGGCTATTCCATTAAGTGATATGTGTGGAAGTCGACCGTATGGTTATTCCATTTATGTATGTTTATGTCCCAAGTTACCTTTAAATGTTATGTGTTAATTATATGGGTTTTATGGTAAGATTTTGGTTACAAAAGGGTATGTAGTGATCATTTATTCAGTGAAGAGTTTTTACTAATTCATAATGGTGAAAGGTATTACTTTGATAAAGTATACGTGGTTTACTTTTGGTTTTAAAAAAACTAACAGTTTTCATTCCTTGTGTATCCCTTACTGAGCTTTTTATGCTCACCCCATGTTTTTTTGAAATGTTTTTCACAGGACATAATGTGAAGTAGGGTCAAGGATGGTATCAAGGGAATTCCATGCTATATAAAACGTGGAACTAGTAATTTTTTTAAGAGTTTTTATTTTTATGGAAACTTAGTAGAAGTGTCTACTTTGTAATCTTTTGAGATGTAATAGTTATGTCTTAATTCTCTAAAACTCTAAACCTAAAAACATCCCCAATGTGAATTATTCATTTAATTCAATATTAAGTAAGGTTTAAGGCCGGGGTCTTATAATATTAGAAATAATTTTTGATGAAAAATAAAAGTCTATATTGTCCCTATGAATAATAATAATCTATCCATTAAAATTAATTAATAACTTGTGGTATTTAACATATAAATTTAATTTAAAGGAATCTTTATTTGGGATTATTAATTTACATCAAATTATAGAATCATTATGAATTTTAATAGAGATTTTAGGAAAACACTTTTTTAAACCTAAAAAAACATTTTTTAAAACGAAAGATAATGTAGAATCAATAGTAATTATGTGGATTATATATATAAAAATAATATTTATCTTACTTCTAATCACATTGAAACGATAATTTCACTCTTAAATTAATTATTTAATTGAAAAAAAAAATCATTATATAAAAAATAGAATGTTAGTTATTCTCTAAAAATTAAATATTTGGAATCAAATCACAACATTTCACCCAATGGAAATGACTATATGCTTATTTAAATGAAATTAACATTATAAAATTAAAATTATAAAATAATAAATTTATTATTTTAAATTAATCATTATAAAAATCAGTACTATTAAAAAAATTATTTTTTATTTTAAAATTTCTTAATATATTTATAACTAATACTAAAATCTAATTCAAATTAATAAATATCAAAATGAATTAATATATCATTTCCATGAATTTTATATACATTCCCCATTTTATATATTGATTCCTTAAAATTTTATTCACCTATTAAACAAGTGGGGATATTTTTCCCTTTTCACATTTTTAGATTCTCATGTTGCCACTTCAACCACATGGTTTTTCCTTAAAACCTTAACCTCTTGAATCAAATTTTTCTATAAAATTTTTTCACTATGGTTAAGAATATATTATTTATATTAATAATAAGGAATCTTATCCTCTAACAAAACTACTCAAGGGATCAAAAAAATGAATGAATCTAGAAAAAATTATTGTATCATTGAATCAAGAAATATATTTTGTAGATGAGATGGTATTAGGGGAAAACACTCCATAAGTAACTAATCAAAATATTTCAATTATTTAATAGAGTCTATTAATAACATGACTTCGATTTCCCTTTTTACAAAAATGAAAACTACTTTTACATAGAGAAACATTGAGAAAGGAATGTTCACCCACCTTGAACGAATGATCTTTCCTACGGTTATCATTATAACATTTCTTCTTGCACCAACCTGTTAACATGTTTTTATTAATCATATTCACCTTTTGAACCATTTCCTCTACCAACTATTGTCCAATCAACTTACATTAATGTACTTTATCCCAAAAAACCCGGTGTATGTCACTTATTTCCACATTATTCTTCAAATTATACCATTTAAATACTCTAATGAAACCTATAATAATAAGAAAACTCAACCGAAGAATGATTTTGTTCCCAACATCCCTAGTATTCCATTGAACATGAATTAATAATATCTTCCTAAACCAGAATCGTCTTCTCAGAAAATCCATCATATTTAGTTTGAAAAGTTGTTCAAAAATTTAATTGAGTACCAAATGAATTCTGAGGTCCTTTCCAAAAATTAAATGTTATCACGAGATCATGGTCTGATAAAATGAAGAGAGGCACTACATGTAACCTGACATTATCATTCTAATAATTCTGATACATATGATCTAAAATAATTTTATATCATATGGTATGTAAATGTTCTTATTTATTTAATCAATAAAAAATAACAAATATCACATTCTTACTTCCTAATTTCCACGGAAATCACACCATGAAATACATGGATATATCTTCCCATTTCCAATATAGCTCTAGAAAAAGGTGATGTATTACCATTATTATCAATTATTCTTCTTTATCATACTAATAAGTTAAACACTTCATTGAATATTTTAAATGCCTTTTTCCAATGCATCCCCACAATAATACTTCTAATGGTCTCTATAAATCATTTTTCTATCAAGATGGATGATAAATTAAAACTTTAAGCTTCACTCAAATAACTCTCTCTCTATATTAGAATCACTATGAACACATATAATTCTTCCATGCCATAGTATACAATCATAACCAATATTAAAATAAGGATACATACTTAACGTTATATTAGCCAACCATTCTACCAATGGGCCTCTATTCATCACTCCCTCTATCATAATTGACCTCCAAATAGCTTTTCTCTATTCAATCCTCTACATTGTCATCATCGGTTAAAAAATTTAGTCCCATATCATTGCGCCATGGATCATGGGTGAAATGATAGAGCATTCGCATAGGGTTTCAAAGGGAGGAGGGTGCAGGAAGAATGTGAATGATTTTGGGTGAGAGATTAAGCACATAAACATCCAATGAACATATCATGGACCTTTTATTTTCATCCTTAATCAATTCAAGTAAGCAAGATCAAGAAAAAAACATATAAATCCCTAATATTTAATCTCCTTTTAATACCTTAATGGTTTATCCATCCTGAAAAAATTATCAAACAACATATCAACCTATTTTTGGGTTGGGCTGCAATTTTTGCTGCACTTAAAAAGGGGAATGATATCATATATAGATAGACAACCTGACTCGATGATTTAATTAGTTGTAAATGAAGAACAGAGGCCCTTATCATCATTCTTCCTTGATCCACAGACATTCCTTATCATGAGAGGGAATCCTTTTCCTCGCCTTAGGGGAATTTAAGGGCTATGGAGATAACCATAAATTTTTCAGACATTGTTAATTAAAAAATAACAACCTATATTGCATCATCATGTAATGATAAATAAAATATCAGTACTAAATTATTTTAATGACATCTACATCCAAAATATAACATTCACCCTCGACCCATGATGTTCAAGGTTATGCCCCACCTTTTCTAATGTTTCTTTTATGTACTCAATAGTTCCATCATATTTATGATCTTAGAAACATTTTTTATGTTATTCATGATTAAAGAAAAAATCATAGGACCCCGTTATTAAAATCATAAAAATTTTCAACAAATAATTCTTGGCATACCTAGCCTCCAAATATCATTTCTTCATAGTTCCTAGTCTCTAAATTTTCCAAATTAATTTATTTAAATAAATTCATGAAAATTTGATACATTAAATTCTCCCCACCTTAGGTATTTTCATCCCCAAAAGGATAAACAGTCGTATAATCAACAAAAAAAGATGAGGGTATTGAGCACGAATCTGAGACTCCCCCGCCCAATTTATATCGTTGAGATTCTTGTGCCTCCATTAAATGAACAAAAGTGGAATCAACATCCCATAATGTATTCATTCTGGTCAATAATTTATCATTAATCTATAGTCCGAAAAATTCATCACATCATCAATTCCCAGCTCCCAAATTCGATGACATGTGATGGATCATGCTCATACATTCTTAGATATGACATGTGGAAGAAATCATTCACCATGGAAAATAGTGGGATTATATCTAGGAGTTAGTACACCTCGCTAAATCAACTCATCATCTAAAAAGGCCCGATGTATATCGTAGAAAACATCCCTTCCTCTACAAATATTCGTAATCTTCATCGATGCGAGACCTGAAGGGACACATGGTCATCCTCCTAGAACACTATAGGCCTCCACCACTTATCATCAGGTGAATTATTCAGGCTCTATGTAGTATGCATCCAGTCCTATATGACTTTCACCTTCTATTCATTTTCCAACTCTAACTAAGCACCAATGAGTGCAGACTCTCCTATAGGCATGTCCAACAAAGTGGCGACCAAATTGTGTTCCCATTAAAAGACTCAAATGGTTAAATATCAGTAGTGGAGTTGTAGATGTTGATATTAGAAAACACAACCAAAGGCTGGTGTTCCTTCCAACTACGACCAATGTTTCAGATTCTTGCTCATAACATGTTCCCAAAAACCTTCATGGTCCTCTCTAGTTGGCCATCTTTCTTTGGAAGAAATTCTATTCTCTATCATAGATGATTCCAAAACTCCTTGTATAATTACTTCTAATATTATTATGTAAAAATATAATCATTATCCAAGAGTATCATTTATGTCACTCCATGAATCCAAACTATCTCATTCACATTTCATGTTATCTACTGAACTTTACCCATAGATCGGTAGGAAGTGGGACGACATGGTGATTATGTCAATGATAACCAAGAAGGTATCATGTACCTTGTATGATCATGGTAAACCCATCACGAATTCCATTTATATCCCATCCCACTTCCACCATGGTTCCTCTAGTTGTTGATCCAAGGCCTCTTGAACCAGGTGGTCAACCATTACATGCAAGAAAGTGAGGCCTCTTGAATCAAACTATACCACTACATTCTTTATCCCCGGCAACCATAACATATGTTGGTGGTCTAGATATGCCTTTTCCACTCCTATATTCACCTCCAAAGGGGATGTATGAAACTTACGTAATACCTCCTCTTGTAATGCCACAAGTAATACGATGAATCCTTAGAAGAGACCCACCTACTCTCAACCTTTCAAATATCTATCATATTAATTCCTTGTGGAAATTTGTGCCTGTATAGTATAGTGATAATTTTTTTCAGTTAGGCCTCCATGAATCGTTCTATTAGTGGGGTTGAGAAAGATCAACTTGGGTTAATATGCTCTTTCTCCATCAACAATGGATAACATTAATGTTCACAACTGCTCTGTCTCCTCACTCAGCAACTGCAAGCTGGATCTCTTTATGTGAGAATCTACCACAATGTTCCCCTTCCTAGGATTATAGACAATCTCAAATTTATAGTGCACGAGGAACTTTATCCATTGTCTATGTGTCATGTTCATATCCATTTTAGATAAGATATACATGATACTCTTGTTGTTAGTGTAGATAGTAAACTACTCACCCATCATGTAGTGTCGCTACATCTTCAATGAGAAGACTTCCACTGCTAACTCAATATCAAGGGTCTTATAGTTATTCATGTTCATCATTAACTAACATAATCAATACGATGTCACCTCATTCCCCCGTATTATTACATTACCAAGACCAGTTCATGATGCATCAAAAAACACTAAATACTCAATACCCTCCTCAAGTAATCTCAATATGGGAGAACTTGTTAACCTCTACCTCGCCTCCTGAAATCACTAATGGAACTTTTTTTTCCACATGAATGGATACCCTTTCCGTGTTAATCTATCAAGGATGATGAAACTCTATAAAATTCTGGTATAGAACACTAATATTACCCAACTAAAACAAGAGAACTCTTCACCTCAGTAACACTCTTGGGTGGCTCCTAAGCAATCACCACTTCAATATTCTCGAGATCTACTGCAACTCTAGCCTGTGAAATGAAATGTCCCTGAATGTGGACCTTACAAATCCAGAATATTCCCTTAGTGATCATAGAGTAATTTTTTTGGTCTCAGAGAGTGTCTATGATCATCCATAAGTGTATCGTGTTCTCCATGTCGGACGCTGAGTACACTAGGATATCATCAATGAGACTACGAAGAACTACTATAAGTATAGATGGATGATCATATTCATAAATAATATTATCACTAATGGGTAATTATTAATTTCAAAAGTAATCCCCATGTAATCGTACAGGTTTTACCGACATATAAAGGTAGTCTTCAATATGTCGTCATCCCATACATGAAGCTGGTGATAACAAGATCTGAGTTCTATATTTTATAACCACCATTCTCCCTTCAACTGATCTAAGAGGTCTTTAATCATTGGTAGTTGATATATACTATTTATAGTTTCTTTATATTGGTACCAGATGTCCACACATAACATCAAGATCCTATATTCTTTCTTGGAAGACAAAATGGTGGTTTCCCAGAGTGAAATGCTCAGACTTATGAAGACTCCCCTCTGCAAGCCCTCCCATTGTACCATCGACTCACAAATCATTATAGGATACATCTGATATGTAGGTGTAGATACATTTTTTCAAATAGGGTTACCAATAAATATAAAAATCTACCTTTATATGGGGATTTATTTTAAGGAAATCCTTAGGAATGACGTCCTCACACTCTTCCACTATTTCATGAAACTGAGGACACAAATCATCTACCACACAAGGGGTAATACAACCCAATGGTGAGTGATCGTCTTTACCCACCAAAAAGTGAGTCCATCCTATAATTAATGTGTTTTATTTTCTAAAAAAATCAATAAATTGTATCATCTCTGAAAATAAAGTACACTCTAGGCCTAAAAAAGTCAATATGGCCATGAACTACTGATAACAAGTCCATACAGAGATTGATGTCACATGTCCTTGTCCCTGCCACTAAGAGATCCCAACTGAAACTACCACCCACTAGAGTAAGGGAAAACTATCATCACCAATGTGTGATCATTAAATCTCCAATTTTTGGAGTCTCTATCTATAATAATTGTGTCAATATTTCTACTAGAATCGTTGAGTCTCGAACATGGGTCTTGGAAAGAAAAATTTGACGGGCACATGTGTCTATCAAAACTGAATATTGGGTAGAAATACATAGATCATACAATTATTAAACTCTAGAGTATTGGGGTTGTTTTCCTCTATCACCTGAACCTAGCCCCATCACTATCCACCCACTCTCTAAGCCAGTGTAGGATGACATGGGGGTGGAGGTTGTACTACCTTGAACCACCACCCACCATCTAATGCCCACCCAACACCTTTTCCTCATCCACTACCGAGTGGACTGCCCTATTCCTGCCTCCACCATTTCCATGGTGGTCACTTAACCATCTCCGGATCATTTTAATGATGGGTCATCCATTTTCTACCTATATGTCCCCAACTGTGGAATGAGAGGTCTATCTCTCGTCTGAGTTTCTCTTCCCTCAGAGAATTATACAATAGAACCAGTGTCCTAGTTTTATACTCTAAAGAATCTTATTCACTTGGATCCCTCCATCAGCTATTGGATAACATTTTCCAAATATTCAGCTACCCGACACCCAGTGTTAGCTCCCATTATCATCATATACTCTGCTAGAACGCTATCTATAAGAAAATATTGATCCAGTTCCCCAAGATAATTATGAATGTTGAGGGATATCATGGATTCCATGATCTTTTGGTGTATCCTATGCTAAACGGACTTCGCCCCGAGAATTGGGTCAAGAACCATAACCATGGTGTAGTGAGAGTGATCCCTAAATCTCACAGAGTGATATTCTATTATATCAATGTCCCACTTAAAATGGTGTATCCCGTATATTTTCACAGAGTTTTTTGACACTAGAATGGACTTTCCCCTAATGTGATATTATTATTCTGTCCATGTGAGGGTCAGCATGTCATGTATCTATATCACTAAGCTCCACTATCTCCCTACTATGCCCTGAATAAGACTCATGTCTAGGACATCCATCTAGTCAAGATGCATCCTCACTAAGTGGAATAAATGAATAACATCCTCCAACCAATACTTAGATTCCATGGGGTATGTCTCACCCATTAACTAAGTAGGTCACTAACTTTGGAACTCATACAACACCCTCATCCAGCAGATATCCTCTTCTGGTTGCGCTGGTAGAAAATGATGCTCTTCGGAATGTGCTATCACTGGTACACCACCCAAGGGTTTTATCTCATATATTAGTCTCTTTACAAAATCCTCATTACTAAGAAACATATCCTCATGATCACCCACAATAATCATGGATGGTTGTCTGTGTGAAGGCATCCCAAAATAGATCAAGATGCACCACAGTCAATAGAGTGTAGTTGTGGACCTGAAACTAACTCAAGGACATGTTAACACACTTAATCATATATGATGCATGTACTATTAATTTTTCTTAAACTAGTGTTTTCATGTACTAATTAAAAAATAGAATTCAGAGTCCTGGTTTATAGACACGTTGGACACCACAACATCAATGGATTACCTAGACTAAAATCCTATGGTGAAACAATGACACTATATTCCAAATCCAATGGAAAATACTCTTGGTTTTTTATGTAGAATCGACCCCCCTCGGATAACACTCTATCATGAATCATACCATAGGGGATCATTCCATGACTACCCCATTCCTTCCTCTATTAGTCCAGGGGATGCCGATTTGTACCACGTATGAATATCCGACAAATGGGAGGCATTTGACTATGTACGTTTACAAACACACACACACATCACCATGCCTAAATTGATGAAATTAAGAAATAATAAGTAAAAAAGAATTCATACCACCATGATACCAACAATGGGGTATTAAAATACTAAAACTATAATGTAAACAGGGCTAGAATTAAATCACACCAAATTTAAAGTCTGCCAATGTGAATGCACAAGTTCCAGAAACACATCTGTAAAAATTCCTACCTGATGGGTAGGTACAAAAATAACTATATAATGTATCCAAATATCACCTTCCCTCTCAGACCTCCCTATAAGATCCAAATTTCCTTGTACCACCATTGAATACATCAATGCTTCAATTATCTACAAAATAAATAACACATGTAGGCACATCTCATTTACAGTTGATTAATACAATAATGTTTTTGTTCCCTGTAACCATAAAGGATACAACACAACGAAATACACAGTGTACATCATAATGGAAACAAAAAAAATGAATTATAAAGGAAAAAAATGAAGTAATCCACAAAGGCAAAACATGAAGTAAAATCAATATTGTGAGATCACAAATTTATAAGTATAAGTCTTGATGAGATGGATTTTCAGTTATAGTCCACTGATCTCTTAGTCTCAATGACCACATATATCTCTATGGATAAAAGAGAATAAATGGATCAAATAGAATAATTAGTGCATGATGAATTGGGGGAACATTAAGAAATGATGGTGTAGTGAGTGTCAAAGGCACATGGAGTATCAATAACCCTTGGAACGATGATGGAATCTGAGACATCAATATTTCATTAAGAATCGATGGCGCATTGAGTGTTGATGGAACACAAAACATAAATTAATCATGGATCATCGAGGGTGCAAAGAGTGTTAATGGGTCTTGAAGGCCCCATGTCACAAAGTCACTAAGATATCCTTATCACATCTAGCAACATGATTCAGCCCCTCAATCACTTATTATAAGAGAACAAAATACTAAAGAAATTAGTTTGTAAACCGACTTAAAAAAACTCACATAGATTTCCCTAAAAGTACCATCTAATATGAAGGGTCCCAACATCGATTTCATCTCATGAAACCGAAACCCATTTTTGTAAAATATATCCAACATAGTAAAAGTTATTTAGCTGAGTCCAAGTCCGACCCAACCAGATATAGTTACACCAACCCAACCCAACCCTGTCTTTCTGGGTTGGCCTTTCTCTATCGAATGAATCCAAAAATTTCTTTGTCCCTCTGATCCAAATAGTCTCCTTATGCCATGGCAATAAAGCACCACTAGTTAACATGGAACCAGACTATTTTCAATGCAACATAAATACCTTGTCCTATATCCTCATCTCGGCCGCGAGTGCCCACTAACACATCCTTCGAGCAATGTCCTGATGCAACTACTGCACCCTCTTACTTTGGGCTTTGGTCTCCACCCATGGCCACTACCAATTTAGAACCATTTTTCAACATAGACCCACATGGAATTTGTCTGCACACTATGCCACCAGCCTCCCTGTCAGAACATGGCCTCCCATCAGGCTGTGTGATTCCCTAAATGTTTTCCATCCAGATAGTACCCTTCTATTCTATAAGCCCTATTTTGTATACTGCAACGTACTATCTATTCCCATATCTCCGCTATAAAATTCCATTGTGGGTAGAAACTTTCGGCCTCATAAGATTGTGCCATGGATCATGTGTGCAAAAATCACGAGTTCACAGAGAGTTTCAGAGGTTAATGAACAGATGAAGAATAAAATATATTTATAGTGGAGTGATTAAGCACATAAACAACTGAAAAATGTATGTTTGTTGTTTTTGGGTTGTCCATTATCCATTCAGGGTTGCATGATTGTGAAGAAAAACCAATAGATTAATAAGAAAGATTTAATCCACTTTTTAAACACACAATGTTTATAAATCCCACTAGAATGATCTAATAATATATCAACCTATTTGTGTGTTGGTCCACATTTTTCATTGAATATACGAAATTATAAGATATATCCAATAGATTGACACCCTACCTCGATGATTGGAACTGTCATTGCTGAAGAAATTAGGTGTGTGTCATCATTGATTCTCGATCCGTTAGTGTTTGTTGTAGAGAGAGGGCTTCCATTTGCATGCCTTAGGGGAATTCCAGGGCTATAGGGATAACCCTGAATTCATATGACAGGGATTATTAAAAATATAATCTTCCACTCCCTCAACATGTATCGTTAAATAAAATATTATTATTAAAATATTTTTGTGACGCATATGTCCAAAATCTTACTTTCACTATCCACCTGCGTCGGTCATGGTTAGGGCCCACTTAAGGTAAATCACTACTTTGGATGCAATAGTTTCCTATATATTCTGATGTGGGAACCAGTTTAGAAGTTATTCATGATTAATGAAGAACCATCTTGATGTCTATATTAAAAACAATCTTTTTTTGATGCATCATTCTGGGGATTCCAGGCCTCAAAATGTCACGTTATCTTAGCGTATAGTCTCAAAATTTAACTAATTAATTTCTACATACAAATTAGTGAAAATATGTATCATTACACATTTTAAATATTAAATTTATTGAAAATATATGTAATATAATGTAAAATGTATAGAGTTCTAGGGAACCAATTCAAATATTATCCATATGTTAAATTTATATGTCGAAAAAAAATTTAAGAATTTTTTTTTATAATCAGAACAACATGGTTTTCAATATGAAATTTTCATTGAATTGAGAATTATACAATATAACACTTCAATCCTTTAGAAATTTTATATCTTTGATCAATAAATACAAATTCAAATCAATATCATTGCAATATTATTTCCCAGATACTTGAATGAATGACATAATTTACTGGTTTTTCAGGCATAAACCTGGTTAAATGTTATTATTTAGCTATATAATATTTTATATACTATAGTATTAATTAAAAAAATAGATTAATTCCATCTATATAGAGTGAAATATGTAGGTTTCTCATATCATTTACAAATACAATATATTCATGTGGTATGTTATTCTGCTGTGGATTGTTTATTGTGTGATTAATCATTACTTTTTGAATTATTTTATTAAAAAACCTTGTCAATTTCTATGTTGTCTCATAACTTACATTTAAACATATATACCAAGATATTTTTGGAAGGTAGATTATATAATTTTCATGGAATTTATGCATAATTCTTGTATCAAATCAATCCCCAAATAAGGAATTTTTATGTGGTTCAGAGTCCATACCAAAAAATATAAATTAATTTTGATAAGTATTCATGCATTCTATTATCATTTTACTTAACATAAAATTAATTTAGAATTATATGTTCACCAATGATTTAATGTATCTGTTGAAAATGTTTCCCAGGAAACAATTTATTTGTACATAAGATTACAATTTATATTCAAAGTAATGAATATAATATTTAGGAAATAACATTTTTATTAATATTTGATGTGAATTTAATATGATAATTTCTTATGGTGTCTTTCATAGAAAAATAGGTAATAAAATTTATCCACTATAATGATAACCTTAAAATGATCTATGCATATATCTTAAATATTTTTTCTAAAACCTAGGATAATGAAAAATGATATGGAACATAGTTTTTTGAGTGTTATGTTTGAGTACTCTTATGAGAAAATGGATTTTTCTTAGGAAGTCCACACTTAGTAATCATGAAAATATAATATTATGTGGATTGATAGTTCAATATGAATATCATATGTTTTTATGACATTATTATTTCTATTTATGATCATGTGTAATGGTATTAAATTTTATGATCATTTTTAATTAAACTAATGGATCATAAATATAGATGAATTAATGAAAACCATGACTCCACATGTTTATGCAATGTAAAATGAATTGGTTATTTCAATATCAATTTGTTGTTATTGAATAAGGTGATGTTGGGTTTTTACTTCAATTTATAGATGTTGATATCTTGGCCATTTAATTTTAATAGAAATTTAGAAATAAATTCCATGCCCATGATGATGTAAAAAAATTTAATTCTAGATAATAAAACAAATAAAATACTATAATTATGGTTTATTACATAAGTATGAAACCAAAATGATGATATATTGGGATAATGTAATTTTATTACACAGTGAAAACTCATATATGATTATCTATGTTGAATCATTAAACTCTTCTACGTCGGTTACATAATACATTATTAATCATAATCTTTGATAGTAGGCAATAATAACTAATTTTAATGAACAAGAATCCTAGAGGGGCACACTCTATTTGTTTCCATTGACCTCAAGTAAATTTGAGTTTGAATTAAATTTTCAGAATAATTTTTTTTCTAAACTCTAAGGTATAATTTCATCATAGATTTATTGACCACATAAATTACATATTTATTTGTTTTCAAGGTATTATTTATTTACATCTACATGTATATATATGTATATATAATTTATTATTTTATTTATTGAATAAATAATCAGTAATAATTTTTATTTTTATTTTGGAATTAGTAAAATGTCTACAAGGATGAGTAGACATTGGTCAATATTAGTGAAGAACCTTAATATTCAAGATCGTAAAATAATAATTTTCTTCATTCAAGTAAAATAATTTCATGAAAAAGTAATAATAATATTATTACTATAGTGAAGTGGTTAATTTTAAGGCTTAATGTATCATTGAGGACCTTTTTAAATTTTAATAGTATCATTTAACCAAACAGTTAACATTTAAATTGATGACTATTTCTATTGTCCAATGTTTAATCAATTACTTGGGAATCATTATTCATAATGAAATCTAAAGTTATACGTCATGAAAAAATTAAGGATAGGGTTTATTCTCTCAAGAATTATAGATTCAACTTGATCCTCCACATTCTCAATAAAGAGATCTCAAGGAATACTCTAAAAGCCTGAAGGAATCATCATACATATCTAGGTGTGCACAACAAGATGGTCAATCCACATAATACCAAGAAATTCATTAGTGTTGTTCAGAGATCAATGGAGTGCATGTAGATCCCCTTTTGAGGGATTATACACATGGGTCCATCATGTGTAATGATTGTATTACAAAAGGGTTTCTTATGATCAACATATTTATTGATGAAATATCTCATGAAAAATATATTATTTTTACAGACTATTCAGATTAAATTTTAATTTTATGTGATAGATTATCTTCATTCTGTCTAGTCTGTCATGTTTGATTGAATATATTTTCATTTCTCATAGATAACACATCATGTACATCAAAAAATATCCATTTAATATAAAAATTATTATGTTTGGTCAAGCCATAATAATTTCTTCCCCTACACCCTAAAACATTAACTAGTATCATAATGGATTCATTCTAATTTATAAATATTTAATGTTTGTTGTTCATTTATAGAATTAAAAATTATAATTTATATTTAACTTTCAATTCATAGATAATATTTCTATCATTATTTATTCATCTACCTCATTGCCTCTAATTCATCTAAACCACATTGGATAATAATTTAAAAAGAATGCATCTAAATAAAAAATTTACTTGTGAAATTAACTATAGATGAATAAGAATATATTACAAAACATATAATTTTTTAATACAGATCGTGTTATGTGTGTTCATTATTAAAAAACATAGTCATAGACTCTGGGTCATTATATAAAAAATACAAACCAAATGTATTAAATTCACACACTATTTAGACAATGCACGGTGGTACTATATTTTTCTAGACACTACATCATACATCTTGCATACACATTTTGTAGTCTATGTTTCTTTTTTGCATTTAACACAAAGAGTCAAAACAAATTGTTTAATTAACATTGAATGTGAATTTGATACATGATGTGTTTAGGCTAGATGAATTATAAAAATGAGGCACCACACCATGTTTCCATATAAAATGTTGTTGACAATATAATTTTCTATAAGAAGTACACGTTGATTCCATATGAAACTACTGAGGAAATATTGGGAAGCATCATACACATTGTGTGTCCTGCCTTCACACATGGTGTAAATTACATGTTTATAAATAAATATTAAATTTATGTAATTGTACAATGAAATATTACCAAAGTGAGTTCATTCTGTCATTAAATTGAATGGACGTATTGTTTTTAGGTTTTATATTACTATAATTATTTAACTAATTTTTCATAATATTTAAAACTATAAGTCTTCTATGATCATTTCATACATTATAATCTTCATGTATTTAATCATCCATTAATTATAATATTCATGTGATTTTTGTGTCATTATTATGACAGAAAACTTTATGAAATTAAGACACATATTCTGTTTGTAAAATGTCATCTGAGTGTATTGTGTGAAAAAATAACCACACTAAGTAGTTTAGATAGGTATTCATTTAATTTCATCCTATATTATGTTGTGTACTTTGTAATATTAATATTAATTAAAATTAAATATTTTATTTTATTTAAAATTAATATGAAGGGGAACTTCTAGGTTAATTATTTTGAATAATATAAATTGAATAAATCGATTTATTAGATAATTAATCAAATTAATGAATGTTTTTAATATAATTAAAAAATTTATAGAAATATATTCTTACTATTTATTTTAAATTTTTAATCATTTCATGTGTATGATAAATCATGATCATTGAACCAACCTATATTTGTGATCACTTCATTTAATTTAATTTTATTACTTATGTTTGGAATTATATATTATTAAATAAAATATGATGGTTTGTGTGTCATCCCCCCCTCATTTATTATTTAGGACCTACATTTGGATATAATGTTTATAATTTTCATTAATCATTATTTTTATTCTCTTGGAAAACATGTTAGTTATAAAACATATGTAATACAACTATTATTTGTAGGTGTATGGAGTTGATTCCAGGTGATGTCGGGGAGGAGGCAGATCAATATAGAACTAAAGTGAAACAATCCATGAAAATTTATGGGTGGATAGAAGGGATTTGTTAAATCATAATAATATCAACATAATGATTTATTCTGTAGGTTCATTGCTAAATTTATTTTCCACCCAATAAATCATACATTAGATACCCACATTATCCTAACATTCATTTATTTATTTTATTTCTACCTTATGCACAATTTATTTTATGTATATATGACTATGATGACATATATAAACATATTTAATGAATAGATGAAATAAAAATTGGATTATGTCAATCAAATTTATTATAATAATGTAAAATACCTTATTTAAAATCCATTGAATATTAGTTTGACATATGAAAGGAATGAACAAAAAAAATTATACATAGTAAACCAATGCCACTAACTATAATATCCCAATATATTATAATTTTTTAAAATAATTTTAAATATTTATATATATTTCATTATACACAATAATGATTTTCATTGATTATGTTTATGACACGTGACACTTTGCTTCAGCAAAGAAGAAAATAGTTTTATTTTCATTATTCCCATTATATCATTGGCACTAAATTGGTTAGTATAAATAATATTAACAAATTTATAAAATATAAATATAAATTTCCAACTCGATATTAATTTAATTAAAATTTTTTTGTATGTAGTCAAAACATTTTATGTAAAAAAATATATTCATCAAAAATATGTTTTCATAAAAAATGAGTTTTATTTATTTTTATGTGAAAAATTATAATAAATTATAATGCTTATGGGAAATTTATTTGATAAACATAACATCATTTTTGAGACAAATATACCAAAATTAACTTATGGTGAATTTTTTGAATTTTTCATATGATTTTTTTTAGTAAATAATGAAAATACATATTCTTATAAAACAATTATTTCTTTTTAATGAATTATTTATTTTAATTTTAATATTAGGATTTAATGTAACCTAATTATTATTAATTAATATTTAATACACTAAATTAACTATTAATAAAATTTATATGGTATTTTAGTATAACTTTGTTTTTCTGTTTAATAAGGGTTTTTCTAAAAACATTATTTAAAGTACATATTATTACTCCAATTTAACTAATTTAAATAATTCATTATTAGGAATTTTTATTATGAATTTCATATATAATATATCAATTTTTTTTAATAAAATTCATAAAATTATTTTTATTAGAATTATTTTTAATATGAAATCATATTATGCTTGAAAAAAATTCACTTCTCAAAAAACACGCTTTTTCTTTCTATCATTGAGTTTTGTTATAGATAAATTTGTTCATGTTTAGAAAAAATATTTGAAATCTAGAATTATTTTCTTATCCATAAAATGAAATTTATCTTAGTGTTAATTATTTATAATTTTTTTAAATGAATAATTTTTATGAATATTGAATAATATTTAATATTAATAAAGAATTTCTTGTTTCATTTAAATTATTTATAAGGATAAATTTTATTTAAAATTGGTTTTAAAGTAAAATTAGTTTATTCATATCCATAATAAACAAAATTATGTTCTTTTATAATTTTAATATTGAAATTGATATAAAACCATCACACACTATTGATTATTTTCTCATGGAAAACTTGATTTTCCATCTCATATGTGGGATTAATTCAAAATTAAATATTATAGGAATTTAATTTGAAAAATGGATTCCATATTAGTAATAAAAATAATTTATTTTATCTAATATGTTCACCATAATTTTTTAAAAATAATTAATGTTTAAATTTGTAAAAATTTATTAAAGCAACTAATGTGAAAGTTTGTTTATAAGGGGTTGAACTAAAATGATATGTGTTAATTGGACTCATAAAATTATCTAAAATATATGGTATATCTATATTACGACCCCATAAATTATTATTATTTATAATACTCCATTTTTATGGCTATGGAATAATGAAAATGTTTTTATACCTTTTCCTTTTCAAAATATTACATGTGTGTCACTCACATCACCTATAAAAGGATACACCCACTACTCCATTCATCATATCTTCAAAAAAATTAGGTTCAGACAATAACAATCCTAATCACGTCGTATCTTCCATACTATATTTATATAATCCTTTTTTGGGAATAAATTCATTCTATGAAGGATTTTGGTGCAATCATAAAGAGGATACCCATAGAATGGGTAACATTTTTCAATGAGAATTTTTATATTATTTCCTTATCCAACATATTAAATTCCCATTAAAACGTGATTTTATAATTATCTCAGTAACATAATTATTATTATATTTTTTTATATAAATAGAATTACATACATCCATCTATAATTCAACAAAATGGGTAAGGAAGTCCTCATTTATGTGAATTGTGGATTACTACCTCATTAACTGATGTCCTTCATTTTTCTATTACCACATATCATAGATGGTTATGATGATGTATATAATGTATATATATTATATTAATATTGTAATTATACCTCTGGATTCCTTTTATCATAAATATCAATTTACTTTTCATTATGTACAAGATATAGTAATGTTACTCACGTGTACAACGGATAACTATATTGCGAAGTGATGTGATTCATTTTTCAAGAATGCTTTTCATGTATGATAAAAACGATATATATGTATATATATGATATAAATGATATAATTATGATATTAATTAAATATTTATTATTATTAAAATATAATATATAATTTTTTTCTTACCATTTTACTCATTGAATGTAGATTACATCGTTCATGTATGAGTGGATTATTGTGTTCATGAAGCGATGTGACTCATTCTTTTCATCACCACAATATAAAGACGAAAAGTGAAATTATATATAAATAAATAATATTTTATCTATAATATTATGATCATTATTGAAATAATAAATGTCACATATCTTATTTCCATATATCTCATTGAAAAGTTGAAATCGTTCTCATGCGTACATACGTCATACCATCACCATGGTCGAAACATACATTATTTCTCAAAAACTAATTTCATGATTATTATTAAAAGTTTAATTTCCCTATAAATGTGATAATTTTTTCATGATTATTATTTTATAAATTATGGATCTTTTTTAAATGTATGAGGATCAAAAAATAAAAAATAAAAACATATAATAAAAAATAATTTTGTTTTTACACAAATATTTTTTTAAAATGAAATTGTTAATAAATGGTTAATAAATATTCGTATTGAATAAAATATCATATGATATATATAATAATGGTTATATAATATATTAAAAATTGAAATATATTTACTATACAATAATTTTGAATGAGTATGAAGGAAGTTGAGACTTAAGATAATGGTTTTCTAGTCTCCCATTTCATTCAGAGAGACATATAAAAATTCACGATGGATTTTTTTCTGCTTTATATGCTATCCATTTTACATGTTATATATTCAATATTCTTTTTAAAATTATATTAAATTATTAATTCAAGTTTATTCTTTAATGGTTCCTTTGATTCGAAATATATAAAAGATGTAAGATATTTTTAATCAATTTTTCTAATTTGAGACATGTGTTATGTTATTCACTTATATAATTTTATTAGATCTATATACAGCCCAATTAACATGTAATATAATGAATTTATTTATTATAATTAAATATTTTATTTTATTAATTTTTATATGGGGTCTATAATTCAAGTTTACCAAACTGGTAAGGAATTTATTGTATAATATCATCATTTGTTAGGTCTGTTTATGATTATTATTATAATAATGAAATATTTTTATCTATATATCATGAAACTCATTTATTTTACTTTCATATGGTTATGTCTTATGAATGAAAATTTTCATATAAATTTTATCTCTTTCTGTACTCAATATTTAAAAACAAAATTTTGCAGAAAAAAATTATCCTTATTTATCACTTTGGTTGAAAAATTATTTTTCATCCAAAAGCATGTTTTCTTAATTTTTTTTCAAAATTTTTGGTAAATAGTAACAAAATAATTTGTTCCTTATTTTTTTACTCATATATTATTATTAAAAAAATTAATTGAATATTTTTTTTGTTTTCAAAACAATTCCCATTTTATTTTTTCCAAAAATGTGATACGGATCATTGTTTTAACATTCATGGCATAAACAATATTTCCCTCTGCCATAACCACTGAATTATTTCAAGATTATCTTATAAATATTCATCATTATTTTTAAAAATAAATATTTTTATAACACCATTTTATAATTTTGAAATGTGTTATTTAGTTGGAGATGATATTTTAATAACCAATTAATTTAAAATTATATTTAATGATTATTTTCAAATAAAATTATTTTGAACATGTTTTGTGATTAATTGTTTTAAATTTTAAAGGATATTTTCCTCATGAAATAATCCATGTGATGTTTCAAAATCATTTTCCATCTTGGATGACATCATTTAATGTTATTAATAATTTATTGGGTTTATGGTCCAAGGATACAACTCATAGTCTCTCTGTAAATGGATTCTCGTGATGATGAATAGAATTTTATGAAACAATTATATTTTTTTCATGGGTTATTTTAAGAACAGATAATGAAATTATTGTGGATCCCATTTACTTATCATGAGTTACACTGTGATGATATATTTTATGAAACCCATTTCCTTTCATAAGTAATGATATGATGAATGTTTTATCATTTTTTACAACACATATTAATAATTTTCATCATTTAATGGGTGGGTCCTATGTATACCTCTAATTAATTGGGTAATGATATTTTTTATACGAGACCATTAGAAACACAGTTGGTCAGCATAAGCATGAAAAAAATGGTACCTTGGTGACTTTTCCAAGCTTGAAAAATTGGGAACATGGGTGGTTATTCGAATCCTAATGTAGGTACATGGGTTAGAACAATCCCAACTCATTATGAATGCCTTGGTTCTTATCCTTGACATAATATTTTCTAATTCTTATGCATTATGCACAATTCTATATATTATTCCAATGTTATTCTATCAAGGATATTATTCTTTTAATTCCTTAACATTATCTCTCTGGAACTACAAGTATTTATTCCATGAATGATGATTATGATATTTGATATGAATGGTATGGATTTAAAATTTTATTATAGGTTAATCAGTCCCTTATGTCCCTGTTATGACGATTTATCTATGTTATTTACCATTATTAGCAATCTCATCTCACACATTTTTATGTTTCCTCTCCCTATGTTACAAATATCTATTTTATAAAGGCTATGATTGTGAATAATGGTATATAAAATGATCATTATGGGAAATATTGATAATATTTCACAAAATTATAATTTTTTTATCTAGAATTCAAAGGAAATAAATTATTACAGACCTTATATTTGTGTTTTTGTAATTTATTGAGTATTCATATAAAAAGATGTTATATCAATGTTTGATAATTAGGGGTCACTATTGTTGGAATTAGAGAAATGGTATAGTTAACCTTTCGAATATAGGAGGTGAAAACGTTAGTGAGATATCTAGGGATATTTATACTTATATTTCTAGAGATGTTTCTAAGGATAAATATATAGATGAGTCAATGAATAATAATATATCATAGAATATTGATAATAGGAAGATAAATTAGTTTCAAAACAATTACATTAATATAGGGATACAAAATTGGATTTTTCTATAGCATAGAGTTATATTGGGAGATTAAATATAATGAGGTTTAATTGAGATAGACTCGATCGTCACCTGCTGCACGACAGAAGGGCCTTGCTGGACACCTGGTTAGACCCTCATGGGGGATTATTATTTGGAGGTTCAAAAACAATTTTGAAACCATTATGGAGTATTTAAATAGATATTGACTATTAATATCCTAGGATAAGCCTAATTTGAAATTTATTTAAAATGATGTTTCGTTATTTAGTGATCATATAAATAATTTGAATATTATGTGGTTTTTTATTATGGATAGTGTTTCTCAAACAATGTTTTTGGGTTTTAGTTAATGGATGTTACTAGAATTATCATGGTTAACATTGAATGTGACAAAATTATTTCTTATGATCATCCAAATGGAATAATTTCCGGGGTTATGTATATTATGAATATTCCAAATCTGTTATCACTGAATATGATTAACAATGTGAACCTTAACCAACAGATGGAATTACCATAGAATAAATGTGTATATTGTTCTATGAGATTGGGTAGTTTGTACCATGAATGATAAAAGATTATGTTTCCAATAATTCGTGAATATAGGAATATGATCTCAAGGGAATTTCTGATAGGATCAATAATATGATTTGGGTGTATAAAAGGAATCAAAAAAATAACTATAAATAGAAAAAATGAAATGATTACTTATTGAAATTGATATGAATAATGGAATTCCAATTGTATCATTGACTGTAGAATGTTTTAATTGTGTAATGTTTGGGAATTATGATAAATGATGTTCTAATGGTAATGATCATTAATTTGTTTAACTAGTTTTTATGAGTAATGGTTTTCATATTGATTATGAAGAGACTAAAAATGAAATTTGAAAGGAATGAGGTATTAAAGAATAAGGTGAAGAGTCATAGTTAATGATTTGGGAAGTAAATGAGATTATATAGGAATTAATTTATTATATTTAAAGGAATTGTTTATATGAATCATGAAATATAAAAGTTTTTTTAGTATACGGTTTTGTGAAGTATTTAAAAAAATATGATAAATGGTACTGATGGACTAAAAAATTGTTTTTATGGGGAGTTGGTAATTTGATCAAGGGATAATAACCCTTAATATGTTCCAGATGATGATATTATCATATTGGGATAATGATATGATTGATATGAATAAGTAAAATAGATAGTACTGATTACTATAATGGTTCGTTGAAATTTTTGTATATTCAATCATTGATGGATTTTACATCATTTTTGGATTTATGGAATATATCCAATAATCTATGTTTTAATTAAGGAATAATTTAGAATGAATTTTTTCAATAATGTTTTATTATAATTCATTTTATTACTATGTTTTAGGATAATACGTGATTATGGTATTAAAATGCTCAGTATTTAACAATAAATAGATACAATATGATATATGGGGTGATTAATGATAAGTAGATTTTGATAAATGTAAAGACGTTATGAATATATTTAATTCTAGGAGTAATATAATTTAATCTATTTACTGCATGGTTTATATTTTACTTTGAATATGTTTTTATAGATTAATGGAATACATAATTAGTTGAAGATTTATAAATATTTTATGGAAAATGTTAAAATTTTTAAACAAGAAATTTAAGGATTGAAATATCATTCTTTATTTGAGCTTATTTAGTGCTTCACACATGAGAAAATAATCTCATAGAGTATGGTATAAAGTGGAAATTGATAAAGGAAGAAACTAAGGACTAAATTGTCCTATGAAATAAATACATATCATGTTCATTTTAATATGTTCTATGTTTATATAAAAATAGAATTCCCCAACATTAAAAAAAGGATTTTGAAATAATATATTATCATGTTATATTTATTTTTTATGAGATAATTGAATTTTTACATGTGTATTTGGTTTATTGATTTGTAGTCATTTACAAACTCATGACAATGTTCTCTATCAGTCATCATCTATATTTTGGTTCTAGGTTTCTAATATTTTTCCATGTTTTCACATCTCAGCTATGTTATCCAATATATAATTTTGGTTATGAGTTAATTTTTGTAACTATTATGTATAAAACATTCCATTTTTTATTTATGTTTTATTATTAAATTGTGTGATTATTTTTATTTTAAGGAATTTTAAAACGTTAATCCATTGATGAGTGGGATGTGTTTTGATGGGGTAATTAAATTTTAAAGGATAATAATTTAATAACCATATATTTTAGAAAAAAATAAAATAAAATTTAAATTTTTATATGTGTTACATAATATTAACTTTCTTGTTATATTTTGTACATTAAATAATAACATTCTTTAATAATGTGTGGGGCACAAGTTATCGAGTTTCAGAAAACCATGAAACAATACGATTTTTGATAAGTTTTTAAAAGCTATCCAATAAATAGGATGTTATAAATAATATTCAATACTTTATGAAATATGATAATAAATTTATTTCTCCTTATAAATTTACGTTGAAATTTTATGTTAATAATCATGTAATTTTTTGTTAAGTAATTATATTCATCAAAAAAATTTTTTCTTCAAAAATGATTTCTTTCTTTTTTATATGAAAATATTATTATTAATTTTTAGAGATTTTGGAAAATAAATTATTTAAATTAACATAATTTTTTAAATTATCATTTCAAAATTAACAAATGGTGAAATGAGTTTGATTTTTCAAAAAAATGTTGTTTTTTTCAATGAATAGTGATAAACATCAATTTTTTTAAACAATAATATATCTTCAATAAATTATGTAATTTAAAAAACCATTTATTTTTTAAATTACCATAATATTTATTTATGTAAATTTAATTTTCTTAATTACATTTAAATCAATATTTCATTTTATTTTATTACAAGTTTATTTTTGGTTTTACAAAAAGTTTTTCTTCAAAACTATTTTAATTTTCATAACATTTCCTTATAGTAATTAGTTAAAATAATCCTGAACTATAACAATTTTAAATGATAATTATATATTATATTTCAATTTATTTTATTTAAATTTCACATATTATTTTTATTTGACATATCTATAATAATAAATTATCTTTCCATAAAAAATATACTTCTCAAAAATTCACATTTTCATCACGTCTATAAGATTTATTGTAAATTTAATCTTTTACAGTTCTATAAAATTTAATTAATAAAGTAAAAAAATTAAATCATAATATCATAAATATATTAGGGTAATTTTTATAATTTTATGAATATATTTATTTTTTAATGAATTGTAATAAATAAATAATTTTAATTGAAAATTGCATTTTCTTTTAAATATTAAACAAAATCTATTTATATTTAAATTTCATGTAATGTAAATTAAGTAAATTTATATATCGATTAAATTTTTTTCTTTTTTTCAATTTAATATTTAAAATGTAAATAAATTTTTTCTAGACTTTTGAACATTTTCTCTTTGAAAACTCTCATTCTCAAGCATCTGTGGGATTAATTTGAAATTATAGTTATATAATTATATGAGTTGAATATAAAAAAGGATTCTATATTTAGAATAATAATAATTTATTTTATCAAATGTGGTTAAAATATTTTTTTCTAAAATGAATTTTGAAAATATTAAAAATTAATTACATTGCTTAATGTGAAAAAGGGCTTACCGAGTGTTAAAATAAGAAGATATGGGTTAAAATAACCAAAAATGTTATCTAAAATGTATTTTATTATCATATTAAAAACTTATAATGTATGAGAATTGATAATATTACTTTTGGGATCCTTTTTCCAATATAATATATTGGGTACACCTTTTCTTTTCAATGAATTAAATGTGTTCCTCTCACCTCACTAATAAAGGGACACCCATCTCCTCCATTATTCACACAATAAAACCCTTTTGTAACAAAAAATAACTACCCAAATCACTTCAAAAAATCTGTTATATAATCTAAAAATTATTATTTTTCTAATAAATGCTTCATATGTAAGATTTGGTGAAAACTGTAGGATGTTACCCAAAGAATATGTAACATTATTCAATGAGTATTTTTATTTTATTTCTTCCTCTACTTCCATAAAAATATAAATTTCCAATCCTTTGGTGAGAATATAATTCTTCTCATGTGTACGGTGAACGACTGCATTATGAAGTGATGTGATCAATTCTTCTATAATCCATAAATTGAAGATAATAAGTATTGTTATATGTGATATACATGAAATTAACATTATATTAATTAATTATTTTTCATCATTAATCAATAATATATCATTTTATTTCTTACCTTTTCACTCACTTAAATATGAAAACATCATTCATTATGTGTAGACTACTCCCTTCAGAACGCGATGAGACAATATACATTAATCACCACACCACATCGATAATATTTAGAAGTATATATAAAGAAATAATATGTTATTTATTATATTAATATCATTTTATAAAATTAAAATATTACTATTTTTTATTTCCATAATGAACATTGAAAAATGGAAACGTTACTTATATGTACGTATGAACTACATTTTCATGATGATAACATACATCGTTTCTCACAACGATATTTCATGATTGGTACTAAAATTATAATTAATATATAAATATGATACATATTTCATTTTTGTTATTATATGAACTATGGAATAATGATCAATGTAATAAGACTAAAAATTAAAAATTTAATCATACATGAATTATATTGATTTTATTACAAAAAAAGTGATTTTAGTAAGGAATTGATAGTAAATAGGAAATAAATAGTAGTAATTAAATAAAATATACAATTATGGTGATATAATATATTTATAGTAAAATTATATTTATTATACTTGTGGTTTTATCATGTATGAAGGGAGCTGAGCCTTATGGTATATGATTTTTAGTCTCAATTTTATTTTTGATTGACAACTATAAATTTATCAATCATTTGTTCTTTGTGTGGTATATATTGTACCAATGAAATTTTATATAATTAATATGCATAATTTAATGATATTAAATTTTTTATTTAATTTTTTTATTTACTAGATATTATAATTAAAATGATACTTGGTCAATAAGGGGGTTATGTCTTAATTTTCCTTCATTGAGATAAATGTCATGTTATAAAACTATCTACTTTTTTGAGGATAAAATACATCCTAATTAAAATTTAATGTCCTGAATTTATTTATTCAAATTATTTTTTACTTTGATTTAATATTATTTTTTCATGAGGGTTATTTTCATATTACTAAAGTGGTATGGGTTTTATGTTATAGTCTCATCATTTAACGAGATTGTTTTTAACTATGCTTCTACTAATGAAATATTATAATCTATGTCTTAATAAAATCATAATATTTATTTTTCATAAGTTATTTTAGTATAATTAAAAATTTCCATTCATTTTTCTCTATATTTGGATTTAAGAGTTCAATAAAATTATATAAAATCATCTTTTTTTCTCACATAGATCAAAATCCTAAATTTCATTTAAAACCATGTTTTATTAAAGTGTTACCATCCAATATTTTAAAAATTATCCAAATGGGTTATAAAATTCAATGTTAATCATGTTTATATTTTTTCCAATATATTTTTAATGGAATCTTCATGTTAATTTACAAAAAATTATTGTTTAGGGTTTTACTAAAAATGTTACATGAATATTTTTTTAATGTTCATGACATGAATATTTTTTCCAGATATAAGTACTGATAGATTATTTCATTCTTATATGAAATGATTTAGTGGCTATATTCAATATAAAATAATTTAAAAAATAATAATTATTCAAGAATGTTTTCTCTTGTGGAAAAGATATTTTCCTCAAGAATTGTTTAAATTGATCTTTCACGGTTATTTTTAAAGAAAGTTATTTTGAAAAAAATTTATCTTTTAAATGGTCTTATAATTTTTAATTTCTATTTTCCTCATTAAATATATCACGTGATATTTTTAAATATATTTAAATCTTAGAGAAAATCCTTGGAAGTTACTTATGCTTTACTGGGGGTATAATCAAAGGATAAAATTATTATTATTTATTTTGATGTTTTTTGTCTGTGAGGAAAAAATTGTTATAAAACCCATATCATTTCCATGGGTTATTTTATGATTAATGATGAAATGATTATGTAACCCATTTCTTTTTCACAGGTGATATATGATTATATAATTTATGAATACTATATATTTTTAGGGGTTTTGATATGATGAATGTTTAAGATCCTATAAAACACATATGTATTAGTTTGAATATGTGAAGGGTGGAGCCCATATATCCCAAGAATTAATTGGGTAATGTTAAATGTTTAATATGATTATAGGGTACATTGGTGGTTCTCTCAATACCGAAAAGGAGCATACATATCTAGTTAAGATAGGCTTGAAAAATGGGTTACACTGGTGTTTATCCCAATCCTAAAGCTGGTAAATGGGTTGTTATCCCAATCCAAACATTTTTTTAATCTATTTGATAGTATATATAAAATAAATTTTATTTTGATTATGTTTTTTCAACACATCTACGTATTATTCCAATGTTATGCTCTCTTGGAAAATTTAAATAATTTCCTAACAATTCATTTCTATGAAACTACCAATCATTATTTTTTGACTCTATATTATAAAATTTTATATTGAGGTTATGGTTTTTAAATGTTATTTTCTTGTTAAAAAACATGTGTGTTTATTTGATTCTAATATACCTCCCTTGATTACTCTTATTGAGAATCTAAGCTCATCTTTTTTTATGTTTCCTATCCAAGGGTTATGAAGAACTATTCTAAGTAGGGTATAATTGTGTTGAGTACTAAATTAGAAGATCATTATGAGAGATGATGAATATCTTTCAATGAATTCGAATATTAAGTTCCTAGAATCTAGAGACGCTAAAAAAATACTGTCTTTTGGAGGTTTTTTATGTAATTTATTAATTATTCATCTAAAATTATTTAATATGAATATACGAAAATTTGGGGATTTTATTTTATCTAAATATTTGATCATATAAATACCTCCATTACATGATTGACAGTGATAACATAGAACTATCTATCATTCCAACATTAACTAGTACAAATACATTTACCAGGGTGTTATGAATGTTTTAGGTCGACATATCCATGTATACATTAAGAGAATCAAACAACACCAAACATGTTGTTATGTGGTGGAATGTATTAAGGAAACCCAAGTGATGGTTTCAGGATTGGTGAGTACACTCAAGGAATAATGGAACTACACTACTATGGTTTTAAAATATATATATATATAAAAATGAATTTTGTTAAATAGAATTGACATTAATGGGATTATTAAAAGAGGATTATGGTTCCTTTCTTCTGAAATGTTCATGAAACTAGAAATTTTTTGTCTAATGTTGAGAGATGTTTATACATGATAGAATATTAAGGGATTCATATTTAGATTTATTTTGTCATTTTTTTAATCAAATTACAAATAACCATAATTATTTTTTTAGAAATAATGTATGGTTCAAAAACTAAAATTATTTCCCTATGAACTATATTAGATACATAAAATATCCATTCAAGAAAAATCTTTTATAAATGGTACAATATATTTTCGATTATACTGTTCTAGGAAAACATGTTATTTGTGTTAGATTCCCTAGTTCATGATATTCTCCATATAGAGTAAAGTGAATAAAAGATACATGTCTATGAGAAACACTTTTATGATGTGATAGATTTATAATGTTTAATGTTATCATTCATTTCCACTGATCTAAAAACACTACATGATACTATGGATAAAAAATAAAAGCTCCACAATATCAGTGATATTTATCATGAGAGAGAAATAAAAGAATGGTATGAGAGAATTATGGAACTCTTTATGTGAAATATTATAGAATTCACACAAATTGGACATCACATGGTCAAAATGAATTCATATATCAATTATCTCAACATTATAGGGTTTAAACTATGCAATGAATTTTTTAATAATTTCATTCTCCTTAGAATCCCTCATTTAAACACAAATGTTGTTGTGAATTTAAACATGAACTGTATAGAGATGTACCTCCAAAATCTATTTACCTTAATTTCCAAGACTAATGAAAAAATGAATAATAACAATACAACTATTCTTATTATCATTATTATTTAAATGGAGTAATATATCTGCATGACTAATTCCACATCTAAGAATACTAAGAACCACCATCCAAGAAGAAAAATGTTAATGGATAATTGATTATGTACAATGTCTCATATTTCGGATGTGGAATGAAGGTCAATTAGAAGAAAAAATGACCATTGGGGAGGAATAAAGGCTATTCTTTAGGTATATTCATTAGATATTTTCCCCTTCCATATTTATTTAATCTTGATTTTAGAGACTATATGTGGTTATCACATTTTTATAATCATGAATGAGCCTTATATATTTTAAAAGGTTATAGAATATGGGATATATTTCAGTAAATCTAATTGATCTAAATTGTAGGTGTTATCCCTTAACTACCCCAACATCACATTGTCAACACAAATGATCATGGTTCTTCATTAATGTTATAATGTATTGGAATTAATAAAAACATTATTTTTTATTTAAATTAGTTAATGATTGTTTTATTTCCATATTTGGTAATTAAATATAATTCATTTATAAATAAACAAAATTTTATGATATGGAATATTTACATAATGTTCATTATATATTAGATTCTGTGATCAAAGGGATGGAATTGTAAATGAATCCGGTTGGCAAGATTCAGACCGTCCTCAGTTTTGGAATCACCTCTTAGGTCATGTAAATGAGATATGTTTGATAATGTTACCTAAATATGGTTATTTATATTCATTATTAACTCACACCACAAGGTATTTTTAAATAATTATTACCTATTAATAATATTAATGAGTTTTTTATTTGAAACAAAGAAAGTTCTATAGTCCTTCTAGAGTTAGTACACACTGATCTATGTTAAATTCCTAGTTGAACAAATTGGAGAGTACTTATAATTCATATCTATTAATGATTATTTTTGTAGGTCTGTATTTTTATGCATATATATGTACAATTATAAATCTATTAATAAATTCATTGAACTGAAGAATAATTTATTCAACAATCTTTTTAATATGATTTATAAACTCCAATAAGATCATGTAGAAAAATATGTCAAAAAAGACATCAATGATTTTTTATGGGAGTATGAGATTTTATCCAAACCCACTACTCCTTATACACACCAGTATAATAGTGTATGTGAATATATGGACCTCATCTTATTAGACATTGTTAGGTCAATTATTTATCATGAAATCCATCCACTATCATATTGGGTATATGCACAGAAAATGGTAGTGTACACACTTAACAAGTTCCCACTAAAATGGATGATGGTATTCTATTGCAATTATTGATTAGAAGGAAACCAGTATTGTGAAACTTATATATGTGAGAATGTGCATCATTTTTAAGTAATATTCATGAAACAAACCATCTACCTGAAGAAAAAGTATATATTCGTAAAATCCCCATCAAAATATAGGGATATTACCTATATGTACCCTTAGAGAAAAGATAAAATTTTATTCATGTGATGTGATCATTGAGAGGATGAACATCACTAAAGGATATAGTGGGTGTAATATATACTTTTATTATGTACATGATCGATATATATATATATATAGGTTAGTAGAGGAACAAGTTCCAAAAAATCCCAATGGAAGAAATGGTTCTAGAGACACATGTACTACATAAAAGAATAATAGATAATATAGAAACAGAAAGATATGGTTTTCTAGTCACTGAGGATAGTGAGTCATTATTAGTACGAAATAATAATCCTTTTACCTATAAAAAATAATTTTTGGGAATTTATTCTTTAAATTGGATATAAAAAATTTATTTTGAAGAAGATTCTATGTTCCAAATTGATGTCTAAATTTTAGTGGATCCAATATTTGATGTATTGCTAGTTGGATCAAAAATGTTATTCAAGAAGAATATAGACATGGATTTTCATGTCACTTCTAATAAGGAATGATTGTTCATAGATGGGTATAAAAAAATTATGGAGATTAATATAACCAAACCCTTTCAGAAGATGTTGTTCAAAATAATTCAAAATTGAAATTATCATCGTAACCTTAAATTATAATGATATTTCATAAATAGATTCCAAAACATCCTTCCTTAAAAAGAATAATCTGCAATATGTCCTTATGATCCAACCAAAAGTGCTTTTTAATAAATATAATCATAAAAAATTAAGATAGTTCAAAAAATTAATTTATAGATTAATACATTAATCCTTTCTATAGAACATTTGTTTGAAAGAATGTATCCTAGAATGTAGTTTTATAAAAATAAATGTGATACTTCTATCTATAAATGGAATAGTGTGGGTATGGTCATTTAACTAATAATATATTTTGAAGATGACATACCTATTGGAAATAATAATTATATCATAAATAATATTAAAATGTGGGTAAATGAGTTATTATCCTTGAAATTCATAGATGCAACAACATATATGTAATGACCCAGAAATTATGTGGAAATTTTTCTATCTTTAAGACATGGGAATTTTATGAGTACACAAAAATTGATGGTGCCTGATTTCGAGGCCCGGTGGGCCCAGAATTAATTTATGATGTTTTTTTGGGTACGTTCAGTAAACGTACGAGTGGGATTTTATAAATTTTGAACTGATTCTTGAAATTGAAATCTGAAGACACGGTTGAACTTGCAGCACTGGTATTCTCTTAATAAGAATATCACCTCAATGACAGTGGGTCGAGGTTAAAAGATAGTTTTTGGGTTTTTAGAGAATTAATTAAAAAAAGTGATGTGTGTGGATTAATTTTTATTTGTTAGTTAAATCCTCCTCATGGAAGCTGGAGGTGGGACCACCACACCTTAACCTCCCATGAGAGGTTATGGTGGTGGGTCCCACCTCAACCTAACCTCCCGCAAGAGGTTACGATGTGGGGACCACATAGGACTAAACCCCCTATTAGTGGTGGGAGAAGAAAACCTCTCCACTCCCCTCAAAAATAATGGTGAGTCTCACACCCCCCTCTTTTATTGGTGCCAACTCCCCTAATTTAATGGTGACAATTTCTCAACATTAATTAAGGGGAGACAGGTTAATTAATTCACCATTTTGAATTTTTTGCAAAAAAAATAAATAATAGATTAACAAAATATATTATTATTTAGTTTGGCATTGTTTATTTTTGTGGATTCTTGAGAAGAGGATTATTGGGATAAAGCTCCCAACGAAGAACGCCTTCGACTACGAAGAACACCGACCTTCTTCGACTTCTTCCTCAGAGATTCTACCAATGTGGGATGTATTCAAACGACCTTCCCTCAACATCATCGTCAATGAGCTGATGCACGAGATTGGGATTGGAAGTGTGCAATGGACTCGACGAATGACAATGGCCTGTTTCTTTTTAATGTGACATCATCAATGATCAACAAACAAAGGTAGGGGTTGTTTTCTTTTATGTGCCATGTTCTTCTTTTCTTTATAAACAATGAACGAGGATATGTTTCCTTTGATGGGTGAGTTGTCTTTCATTATTATCCTACATTAATTAACTGATTTTTATCACCCTAATCATGGAGGGTGCGGGCCAAACTAACATGGACCGACTCCCTTTGGCGATCTATTTTCTGATATTCTTCGGCATGGCGATGAAGAAACAAGGCGACAAAGGCGTAAAAGACAATGGTCATGCTACCCGTGACCTCCGTGATCTGCACCGCCCCGTGGCAACCCACACCGCCTCCGGCCAAACCGTCCCTAACCATGTCCTGACGGTCGTACCGCTCACTGATTAGAGCCGCTGCCCGGCCACCCGCCGGCCCTCCTGGCGCCCTGCCCGGCTACCTTCCAGCCTCGCTAATCCCTGCTTGGCGGCTGGCCGGCCCGCCTAGTGCCCTGCCCGGCTGCCTCCTGGCCACCCACCGGCCGCCGGACGGCCTGCTCAGCCGCCTCCCACACGCCAGGTTGAACCACACAACCCACACGCCCTGTGTCTCCTTAGCCACGCCCCCTCATGACGTCCTGGAAGAACCGGGCAGGTTGTGCCCTCCGGGACGAGTCGTGCCAGGCCGCACCCTCGTGGCGCTCTAGGTCGAACCGGCCCTGATCTCGGGCCGAACCGCCCACGCGGCCTGCTGGACTAGGCCCGGTGGGCCAGGATGAACCTAACAGGATAGCCCGCCCAAGGGGTCAGGCCAGACCCAACAAGTATAACTGGGTCGACCCAGACTGGGTCAGCTCAGAGAGTGTTGGACCAGGTCGGTCCGACCGGGTTGGAACGGACTCGGGCCCACTACAGACACATTACATTCTTTCTCCATATATTTGGCACCAAATGACCATTTAAAGAACTGTGATTGTTGCTGGTATTCTTAGACCATTACAGTCCCTTTGAGTATACCCCACCAGAGTTTGAGGTATTTTTGAGATATAGTCAGGTTTGATTGGGCATGAATCTAATCTGGCCCCCAAGACTAAAAGGCTAATATCTCACAGACCAGGCATCTGATTGACGCTTTGTCAGTTTTGTTGATACCTTTATGACATGGAGGACCATTGAGATATTTTTACAAGGGACTTCATTACAGTTGGAGTATCAACCAGTATCTTGTGGAGCGGATCCTCCTGGAAATGAGAAATAAGAGTGCATAGATCATGTTTTTGGATGAGACCTGACGATTGCTGACCGATTCGACTTGGAGTGACTTGACAAGACCAGTTGTGAGTGCCTTGGTGTCGCAGTATACCCATAATAGGGAGGAACTTTGTGTTGTGGCAGACCCACGATACTCTAAAAGGGGAGTACCTCAACAAGATATGAGGGGGATCACCTTGGAGACGTGGCAGACCTAAGGTGGGGAGTGAATTGGTGACACAACATACACATGGTACTCGATAGGAGGAGTACCTCAGTAGTCCAAGATTAGTGGGAAGTGTCATGTTGTCACATCAGGGCCACTGCACTCGACAGAGGAGGAGTTCTCTTGCAGCCATGGTTTTGATAATGTGAATAAAAATACTTGTTGAGTTGAGTCAGTAACTTTTTTGTTTCTCTCGTGATTGATATGGATTACTTAATAACTTAGGTATATGTACGGGAATATACGTAGGTAGGGTTATCTGTTGATTTCATACTTTTTGGTTTATCCTTGTTGATTTGTGAGACCATGAGGGTCTTGGGGTCCCTACTGAGTATCGTTATACTAACCCCTACACGGGATATTCCCGCACCTCTTTGTGTTGGATGCAGACGATAGACAATGCTGACTGAAGCTGAGTGTACCGAGACTGGACAGTTCCCAGAGGTGGACCACATGGTGTGATGGTACACGGAGGAGACGGATAGACGTGGAGTGCTATGTAGGTTCTCTATACCTACCATTCTTATAGGATTTCTCAGTGGATGATCCAGGATCCATTTTCCCTTTTTCCAGTACTTGTACTTTCAGTTTCCTTGTACATTATAGTTGGGCTTGTATTTCCGGCCACTTTTTACTTTTCAGCACTCCTTTTGTATACAGTTTATTTAGTGTTTTGTTTCCAAATTGTACTTTGTTGTATATGTTTTCATGTTATAAAGGAAATTCCTTCCATGTTTTGGGATTTATTCCTTTGGTGCTAGTTTCCAGCCCCTGGCCTATGGAAGGTGGTCTTGGGGTAGTCACGGCACGGGCCTTGGGGTACTGGTTGTGAAAAAATGGTAACATAGGAGTCTGTTCTACTACAGAACTTTTGACTTTGATCTTTTCTGTGATGCAATAGTTTTGTGGGTACTGAGTGTGGCTTTCAGTTCTGGGAGTCCAATGTTTGTGCGACGGATGATGTATACATAAAATAGGACATTGACTACTGATTTCCAATTCAGTGCATGAAAACACTAATTGCGTGTGTGTTTTCAAAACTTTTCTTTAATTCTGCTCAACCAGGTCAGCTCAACGGGTATAATCTTTGACCATGTCACGTCTGTTTCATTCAAGATACCTCCCTGCAGACGACCAGCTAGAGCCTCGAGAGTTTTACGTGCAGATAGCCCACTGAGTGACGAGGCCTCAGTGCAGGGCCCTCTCACAGTGGAGGCACCAACAATACCACTACCCATTGGCAAAACGATGCCACCAGCCCACACAACATGACAATGCACGCCACTTGAGTGCATTTCATGAGTTCCAGCACTAGTGTCCACCCAGTTTTAGGGGAGAGACGGACCCACATGCATCCTAGGATTGGCTGGAGGCTATTGTTAGAGACTTCAGACTGGTAGGGACACCATCAGACTTTATGGTGATCCTTGCTTCAAGTATCTTTCAGGAAGAAGTTGGAAAATGGTGGTGCATGATGCTCCAGGTGCATGAGGAGGAAACAATACTCTGGAAAGACTTTGAGAGCCAGTTTTGGGTTGAGTTTATCCTAGTCACCCTATGTGTTGTGTAGATACAAAAGCTAATTCATCTACAGAAGGGCAGAATGACGGTGGCACAGTACTCAGTGAGGTTCACAGACCTCTCGAGCTACTCCACAGATATGGTTCGGGACCCATTCTTCAGGGATCTGACCTTCGAAAAGGGGTTCAACCAAATGTTCAGGGATTTGATGATCTCTCTCAGCATCCCGATGCAAGTAGGGGTTTTGGAGTGAGCCCTCTTAGTGTAGAGTTTTCTTGCAGAACAGTCTCTGGCAGTGAGACCCACCACTAGTCGACATACAGTAGAGTCTTCTATAGCTGGAAGTAGACATATGTCAGAGAGGTCCAAGAGGACCGTACCTAGAGGTGGATGACCACATGGCTCAGGAGTAGTTTTGAGGGGCACTAGAGATAGATCCAGACATGCCAGGACCAGGTAGTGTTTCACATGTGGCAGGAAGGGTCCCATGGCTCCTGACTGTCTTACTCGTCATTCGAATGATCAGCAAAAAGATGAGGGACCTCCAAGGTAGCGGAAATGGTTCGATCGAGGCAGTCCACAGGGAGTCGGAGGATGTGGAAGAGGAGATGGTCGTGCATCTGGTGGTGGGGGACGTTTCGAGGTGTTACCACCACCACCACCAGGAGGTCCACCCTGATCGTAGGGAGCATGTGGACAGGTGAGAGCTCAACTCCAAGAAGATGAGGCATAGGATCATGGATCATCAGAGGTGATTCGAGATACGTTCTATGTCTACTCCACCATTTATACAGTTCTTATAGACACAGGTGTCAGTAACTGTTTCATTTCCACTGCCCTTGTTCAGAGTTCGGATATTCCGATGGAGCCTTTGGCTCGATCCTTATGGCTAGAAACTCCTACAGGAGCAGACTCGACGATTATGAACTGGTTCCAGCAGTGTGAGCTTACACTAGGTGGTGAGAGCTTCTACTGGGATCTCCTAGTAGTGGCATCAAGGCCTTACGACATCATCTTGGGTATCGACTGGTTATCTACAGTCCAAGATCAGATTGACTGTATTAGGCACAATTTTCGGTGTGTCCGCAGAGATGGGACCAAGTTTACCTTCACTGGTGATATGGTATCCTTTGCAGCATACGATGAATTTACTCGGAGTAGGGTGTCGCTGATCACTCATCAGATGGCTCGCCTTACCCATGGAGCAGTTTATGTAGAGAGTCTGACCTATCCAGTAGTTGTGGACCGGTACACGGATGGTTTCCCAAACGAAGTTCTAGGACTAACTCCTTACAGATTGGTGTAATTAAACATTTAACTGTACCCTAGGATAACACCAATATCTAAACCAACATATCGTATGGCTCCCACAGAGCTTCGCAAGCTGCGGGTATAGCTATTGGACTTGTAGCGTAAGAGATTCATCTGGCCCAGTGTTTCACCCTAGGCAGCCCCAATTTAGTTCTCCATGAAGGTAGATAGAATAATGAGGCTTTGTTTTGACTACCATTGCCTAAATCAGGTGACTTTGAAGAACATGTACCCAATCCTGAGGATTTATGACATCTTTGATCAGTTGAAGGGAGCATGTTGGTTCTTGAAGATTGTCCTCAGATCAGGCTATCACTAGCTCAGAGTTTGAGATGATGATTTAAAGTAGACAACATTCAAATGACAATACAACCACTATGAGTTCTTTGTTATGCCTTTTGGGGTAACCAATTCTCTATAAGTGCTCATGGGACTCATGAATATGATCTTCTAGCCATACCTCAATCGCTTTGTCATAGTCTCTTAGATGACATTATGATCTACTCAACTACTGAGCAGGAGCATGCCTATCATTTTCATGTAGTAATGGACACACTCCGAGAGCACCTGCTTTATTTTAGGTTCTCGATGTGCCAGTTTTGGATCCGAGAGGTTCACTTTTTCAGACATGTCATCTCGGAGGCTGGAGTTGCGGTTGATCCAGCAAAGTTTGAGGCGGTACTTGCTTGGGAGACACTCCAGAGTGTGAAGGAGGTACGAAGTTTCTTGGGTTTGGCTGGTTACTACAGGAGGTTCGTTCTAGACTTCTCTAGAGTTGCAGCACCAAAATCATCCTTAATGAAGAAGGGGAAACCCTTCGTGTGGTTAGAGAGATGCCAATAGAGATTTCAAGAGATGAGGTATATGCCGATTAGTGCCCCCATATTGAAGATTCTTGAGGAAGGCGTAGGGTATGTAGTCTACTATGGCGCATTAGGGACCGTACTCGGGGGTGTCCTGATGCAGGAGAATGCAGTGATCGCGTATGGTTCTCAGTAGTTGAGATAGAATGAGCAGAACTATGCTTCCCATGACCTAGAGTTAGCAACAGTGGTCTTCTCCTTGAAGATATGGGGAAACTATCTGATGGAGAACATTTTACCATGTACTCTGATCACAAGAGTCTCATGTAAATATTCTCTCAGAATTATGTCAACCTGAGACAGTGTCAATGGATTGAGTTCCTCCAGAACTATGACTTATAGATAGTTTATACTCTTGTAAAGGGGAATGTTGTAGTAGATGCACTCGGCGGGAGATCTAGTATACAGTTTCAAGGTGAGGCGACGGAGCAGCTAGCCGGTTTTCAGATATCCTCTATGGATAGAGATGGAGAAGCTTTCCTTAAGTCCCTTGCAGTCACTCCCCCACTTCATTAGCAAGTTAATGAGCCACATCATGGGGATGCTGACTGCGAGACACGACGTCCTCAGATATCCACAGGGCAGACACCTGATGGATTTTCTGAAGGTTGGGAGCATGTCATCCTCGTCAACAGATGTACTATGCAACCAGTTTCACTTTAGGAGGAAGTGTTAAGGTATTTCCACACATCCACATTAGCGGTACATCCAAGAGTAGAGAATATGTACTAGGACCTTCAATGATAGCACTGGTAGCCAGGTATGAAGAAGGATGTAGACGAGTTTGTCTCTTAATGCCTCCCTTGTCAGCAAGTGAAGGCGGAGGACCAGGTACCAGCAGGTTTGGTTCAGCTTTGAGAGGTCACATATTGGAAGTGGGATGATATATCCACGGACTTCATGACATGACTTCCACATACATCCAGGGGTCATGACTCAATTTGGGTGACCGTTGATCGACTCACCAAGACAACCCACATCCTTTTAATCAGAGAGTAGGGTACAGTTGTTACATCCCCAAATGATATAGTGTTATATGAATAAATGATAAGACTCATGTCAACAAGGTTCACCATCCTTTTCAGGAGCCTATCTAATTAGAACTCAACAGTTAAGCATGCTTCGCCTGTATTAGTGATCAGGATGGGTGACCTTATGTAATGTTTCCTAGGGTGTGTGTGTGTGTGAGTGAGGACAAAGCACACTGGAAATGACATGTGTTGTCCTGTGTGGAAAAAATTAGTTAGATGACCCGTTCAGGCACGTGGGTGGGCCCCAGGGTGGGGACCACATTTCTATGTGGATATTGGTGGTACTTGGTGGGCTAGGAACTAACAGATATGTTAAGGTGGGGTGTTTGTGCTGTCATAAAAACCCAGTTGTCACATTTGGTATTAGAGGTGGTACCCAGCCTTACGTGTGGTTCACTACCTGGGTTGAGATATAGGGCCCACAATGAGGGCATTGTTCTCTAAATGTATGGGTGATTGTATCATCCAAAAATGATACAAGGTTAAATGACTAAATGTAATGACTCAGGTCAACAAGGTGCACCATCCTTTTCGGGAGCCTACCTGAATAGAACTCCACATTTAAGTGTACTTGGCCTAGACTAGTGATCAGGATTGGTGCCCTTCTGGGATGTTTCCTATAGTGTGGGTGACCTTCTAGAATGTTTCCAAGGGTGTGTGTGAGTGAGGAAAATGCAAACTAAAAAAGACATGTGTTAGCCTGTGGGGACAATCATAAGTCTGATGACCAATTCAGGCACATGGGTGGGCCCCGGGTTGGGGACCACATGTTTTTGGGGTAACTTGTGGAACCTTGAGGGCTAAGAACCAACAGCCATGTTAATGCGGGATGGTTGTGCTGTCACTGAGACCCAGTTGTCACATCAGTAGAGAGCTTGGGATGCCCTTATGTGCAGGAGATTGTGTGGCTACATGGAGTAACATCTTCTATTTTCTCCGACCATAATGCACAGTTTCCTTCCCAACTATGGAAGGGGTTGCAGGATACTTTTGGGATGCAGCTTTGTCTGAGCACCTCCTTCCATCCTCAGAAGGATGGCCAGACTAAGCGAACCATTCAGACCCTCGAGGACATGTTCTGTGCTTATGTCCTCGACTTCGGTCATAGTTGGGAGGATCACTTACCTTTGGTTTAGTTTTCATAAAACTACATCTATCACTCCACTGTAGGGATGTCACCTTTTGAGGCATTATACGAGAGACCTTGAAGATCGCCTTTGTGATATACCGAGCCATGGGAGTAAGCTCTAGTGGGACCATAGATGGTAAGAGCTACCACAGAGAAGGTGCAAATCATCCAGGAGAAGATGAATAATACACAGAGAAGACAGAAATCAAATGCTGATAAGGGATATAGCCCTCTTGAATTTGAGGATAGAGACCACATCTTTCTATGGGTCTCACCTCGACGAGGACTATGGAGATTTGTCCAAGGCAGCATGTTATCTCTGAGATTCATCAGGCCTTTCTAGGTACATATTAGAGTTGGAAAGGTGGCATACCGCTTATCTCTTCCACCTCAGTTACACCTGGTTCACGACGTCTTCCACGTATCTCAGCTGAGGAGACACATGCATGACCCTCCCACATCATCGACCATGTGGAGATGGACATCGACGATGGGGATACATTCACGGAGGTTCTAGTGGATATTGAAGATCGACATGAGCACATCCTACATGGATGGTCGATAACTTTGGTTTGCGTTCGCTGGCAGCACGGGAACCTCCATGAGGGGTCATGAGAGCAGGAGGCTCAGATGCGTGCTTTGTACACCCACTGGTTCCCTTAGATCGAGTAGTAGGTTACGTGGACGTAAATCCATGAGGTGGGGAGAATCTAAAGACCCATAAATTTCATGGAAATGATTTTTATTTAATACATGGAAATTTTATGAGTCCGTGAAAATTGATGACGCTTGATTCCGAGGATCGGTGTGCCCAGAATCAATTTATGAAGTTTTTTAGGGTACGTTCTGCAAACTTAAGAGAAATATTTTATAACTTTGGAATTGGTGCTAAAAAATGAAATCCAAGGACACTGTTGAACTCGCAGCACCAGTATTTTCATAAGACGGCTATCACCTAGACAATAGTGGGTCATGAATAAAAGATTGTTTTTGGGTTTTTAGAGAATGAATTAAATAAAAATAAAGTGTGTGGCTTAATTTGTATTTGTTGGTTAAAACCAATTCATGGAAGTTGGTGGTAGGACCGCCACACCTTAACCTCACATGAGTGGTTATGGTGGCGGGGGCCACCAGAACCTAACCTCTCGTGAGAGGTTATGATGTGGCGAACACATGGGACTAAACCTCTTATTAATGGTGGGAGAGGAAAACCCCTAAACTCCCAACATTAATGAGGGAGAGTATCACACCCCCCATCCTATATTCATGCTAACTCCCCTAATTTAATGGTGCCAAATCCACTACATTAATTAAGGAAGAGCCAAGTTAATTAATAAACCATTTTGAATTTTGTGCCAACAACTTAAATAACAGTTTAACACAATATATTATTATTTTGGTTTGAATGGTTTATTTTAGCGGCAGCTTGGGTGGAGGATTATTGGGAGAAACCACCCAACGAAGAATGCCTTTGACTACGAAGAATGCCAACCTTCTTCGACTTCTTCCTCAGAGCTTCTACCGGCATGGGATGTCTTAAACTAACCATCCCTCTGCATCATCATCAATGATCTAACGCATGAGCTCGGGATTGGAAGAGTGTGGTGGACACGACGAACGATGATCACCTTCATCTTCTTCCCGCGAATTTATCAACAATCAACATACAATGGTTGGGCTTGTTTTCTTTAATGTGTCGTGTTCTTCTTTTCTTTCAAAATGAAGAATGCAGATATGTTTCCTTTGATGGGTGTGTTGTTGTTTATATTTTTCCTACCTTGATGAACAGATTTTTGTTACCCAAATTGAGGAGGGTGTAAGAAAATCTAACATGGTCTGACTCCCTCCGCCGATCTCTATTGTGATATTCTTCGTCATGGCGATGAAGAAACGAGGCGACGAAGGAGGAAAAGACAAAGGTCATGCTACATGCAACCTCCGTGACCCGTGCCGCCCCCGTAGTGACCTACACCGCCTTCGGCCGAACCGGCCCTGGCCGGGCCCCGTCGGCCACGCTGCTTGCAGAGCTGAGAAGCTTCCCAGCCGCCCGTCGTCCCGACTAGCTCCCAGTCCGGCCACCTGTCGGCCTGGCCTCCCCCTTCCTGGCTGCCCTTTGGCCCTCCTGGTGCCATGCCTTGCTGCATGCCGGCATGGTCATGCCCTACCTGGCCAGCAACCTGCCTTCCGCCGGCATGCCCAACTACCCGGTCACCCGACGACCCGCCTTCCGGCCTAGCCACCCCCTGCCCGGACACCTCCTGAGCGCCCTGATGAGCCGCGTGCCCCATGTTGCCCAGGCCACAAAAACCTATAGTGCCCTGGCTGAACCGGACTGGCTGCACCCTTCGGGTCGAGCCGCGTCGGGCCGCATCCTCAAGGCACTCTGGGCCGAACCGGCCTCGAGCCCTAGCTGAACCGCCCACATGGCATGCTGGGCTATTCCCAGCATGCTGGGCCAAACCTAACAGGCTGGCCCGCCTAATGGGACGGTCCAAACCTAACAGGTCTGACCCGGTTGAACCAGACCGGGTCAGACCAGATGGAGTCGGACCGGGTCGGTCTTACCAGGTCGGACCAGACCCCGGGCCCACTACCAACCATTTACATTCTTTGGCCATATCTTTGGCACCCGGTGACTATTTAATAAACCGTCAGCGGCACTGGTATTATTGGAACATGAAGGTCCCTTTGAGTATACCCAACCAGAGATTGATGTATAGTGGAGATATGGTTAGGTTGGATCGTGCAAGAGTCTAACCGGGCACCCTAGACTAAAAATCTAATAAATCACAGACCGATTATCTGATTGAAGCATGATCTATTGTGTTGAGACCCCAATGATGTGGAGGACCTTTGAAATACTTCTACATGGGACATTGTGATAGTTGGAGTATCTACCATAAGCTCATGGAGTGGATCCTCTCGGAGGCGAGCAAACAGAGTGCGGAGACCTAGTAGTTGGTTGAGACCCAACGAATGCTGACCGATTCGACTTGAAATGACTCAACTACCCTAGTGGGGAGCACCTTGTTGTAATGGAAGACCCACAGTGGGGAGCGCCTTGGTGTCATGGCAGACCCACAGTACTCGACAGGAGGAGTACCTCAATAGGCTACGAGGGGGAGCTCCTTGGTGAGGTGGTAGACCCACAGTGGGGAGCACCTTAGTGAAACAGTAGACCCACAGTACTCAACAGGAGAAGTATCTCAGTAGTCCAAGGTTAGTGGGAAGCGCCTTGGTGTCGCGGAAGACCCATTATACTCGACATAGGAGGATTTCTCCAGTAGTCATGGTTTCTATGTTGTGAATAAAAATCTTGGTTGAGTAGAGTCAGTAACTTTTTTGTTTACCACATGATTGATATGGATTACTTAATAACATAGGTATGTGTATGAGAATATAAATAAGTAGGATTATATGTTAATTTCATACATTTTGGTTTATCCTTGATGGATTTGTAAGACCTTGAGGGTCTCGAGGTCCCTATTGAGTATCATTATACTCACCCCTGTAAGGGATATGCCCGCACGTTTTTGTGTTGGATGCAGATGATGGACATCACTGATCAAGGATGAGTGTACCAGGACTGGAAGGTACCCAGAGGTGGACCACACTGTGTGATAGTACATGGAGGGGATGGAAAGAGGTTGAGTGTTTTGGAGGCTATCTGTACCTACCCTTCAGGTAGGATTTCCCAGTGGACGATCCAAAAGCCGTTTTCCCATTTTCTTGTACTTATACTTTCAGTTTCCTTGTAAATTACAGTTGGGATTGTATTTCCATCCCATTTTTATGTTTCAAAACTCATTTTGTATGCAGTTTTATGTAGTGTTTTATTTCCATATCGTACTCTGTTGTGTGCGTTTTCAAGTTATAAAGGTTATTCCATCCAAGTTTAGGGATTTACACCTTTGGTGCTAGTCCTCAGCCCCTGGCCTATGGAAGGCGGGCTTGGGGTAGTAATGGCATGCACCCCAGGGGACGGGTCATGACAATATGTCCTTCAGATCATGATCCATCATGATAGATGAATGTGATATCTTGGTCAATGTTAGTGTAGAAATAATTGCTAAATACTAAGGAGGATTAGTATTGAACAATCACATGGTCATTATCATTCCATGAAAATGTGTCTTATTAACATGAGGATATATAATGAATGGAAAGGATTCTATATATGTGATTAATTTTTCCAATCATTTATGAAATATTGGGTACTAGTTTGTATTTATCTTACAATGTATGTGTAGCGGCATAAAAATTTAATATCTCGGAGACTTTTATTGGATGGATATAAAAACTACGCTTTAGTATCTTAGGTTTTCTAATGATGCATTCTAGGTATATTAATGAGATAGGGAGATAGTCATCAGGGTATTTCGAGATGATAATTTCCATATAGGTCATGAGGATTTTAATTCAATGTCACGATATGTATTCACCATCAATAGAAGGTTTCTAATATGGAGTAAATCCCAGAATGATGTGGTTACAAATTATGCAGTGTTTTCGAAGTATATTATAACTTTTGATGAAACTAAATAACTAATGTGGATTAGTTATATTTTCCAATAAAAACATGTGGTAGTGAGTATTAATGACCCTATTATAATTTAATTAGATAAAACTATTGTGGTGCTTCTCTCTAGTGAACCAAGTACATATCCATGAATAAAGCTCATAATTATAAAGTATTATCTCCTAAAGGATTTTTCTCAATGATATGATGTTTCGGTTAGTAGTATTTACAACGAATAATGTGTTATAGATCCAGTAAAAAATATATCTCTCAATAAAATCATGACCTTCAGGTGTAATCTAGTAGAATGAAACACATTATCTTTTGGCTCAAGGATAATTGGGTGTTTTTTGGAAAACAAGTTTTTAAATCGATTACCATTTATATTAAAAAAAATTGATCACAAAAAATAACATATAAGATATTTATAATTATTCTTCATGCATTTAATGTGTTTATATCATTGGGTATTTATTATATAAAAATTGGTCATAGAAACTCAACAACATGATGGGATCCTTGATATTCAGTGATGATATATACTTATAATTTTTTTCTTATGGTTAGGATGAAAAATTATGATGGGGAAAATATTTTATTGATTCTAATGTTGGAGTTTTTGTAGGAAGATGTGGCATCATATCCTGAATTATTTATATTATAATATACAATATGTGGGATTATGAGGAAAAATTCACCAATATAAATTCCATAAGTTTGTGTTTCATTTAAATTCATAACTATTAGATTGTGTACTAGAAAATTGACATTAAAAGTATTATTAATACATATCATGACTAATGTACTTATATGTAATGAAAAAACATGTGATTTACTATGTTCACATGATGTAGGATATGTTGGATACATCCTGATTGGTATATAATTAATCAATAAACAGAAAAATTATTTATCCCTTACATATATATATGCTGATATATGGAACCATTGATTGGAATGAAAACCATCAAAATTATCTCCATAGACATGGTGATATAATAATTTTCATTCTACATAAACAACAAAATATATGTCAGGAATTGAGGTTTATAAGCCATGTATTTAATATTCTTAATGAGATATCAAAAAAATTTATTATATTACACAATGTGCAATCATATATTGTTATCAATGTTTCATAGGTGTTGTGGCCCATTTCAAGATAGTAATCATGGACATTAGAAAAACCTATCTAATTATGTTGAGGAAGGATCCTAGACGGTCACACAAAGTCTTTCCTTTGATATAAATAATAATTTAATTTCAATCTAATAATATGAATAAATATTATACATATTCCTAAGGAATAATTTTATTCAGTATTTATTTATCTTTTAATGTAAATAAATTTATACTTTAAATGTAATTTTTTAATTACATGGATATATAATATTAATTTAAATGTTTATTGAATGAAGAAAATAAATAACTATTTTTATTATTATATCGGTATTCATTATGTATTGATGATCCTGAGAAAAAGAACATGAGTTCTACTGATAAATATTAATTTGTAGGATTGTAAAATAAAATTTATAATATCTCTAGTTAGAATTATACATAATAAAATAATAAAATTATTATTATTATTATAGGAAATAGATTTCTCTAAAGGATTAATATATTGTTCACTGCCATTGTGAAATTATATAATATTATTACCCTAAATATAACTCACTTAATAGATGACTATTTATATTTTTAAAGGGATGAATGATTATTAGAGATTCATTGTGAACATAAAAATATAGTTCTCTCTCATAAGACGGAAGAACAGGCTAGGGTATCTTATCTCAAGATACAGATTTTCTCCTCCATCTACAACTTTCTAATGAAACAAATTTCTTGGTTGATTATTCAAGACCCATGTAATCTTCATAGTGATCAAATTGAACACTGTAATATAATCTCCCCAACGTTCTTGCACCAGATAGTCCATCAACATTGTTTTTAGATTAATGAAGCATGTTTGGGTCACTATAATGTCGATTATACACTTGGATCCTATAAATAAAATGATGGCATACTAAATGTTTTTTTGATGGTCAATATGTTATTATAAGAAACATATCAAGAAAAAGGTATTATTTCTTCATGTGTATTTAAATTAATTTTAAATTTAATGTGAAATACTATCATTTTTCTATTATTATTGTGATGTTTCATTATAAGATTTTATATTGGGAATTTATTCCACATTATGTACATCACAAAATATGAGGTTAATATCAAAATTTATATGATTTGAATGGACATGATAAGAGGTTTTTTACACAGAAAACAATCAATGTCAATTGGTAACATATCATTCTAGGAAGAATGAATTTCAATAAATTTTTTGTCACTCAATCCATTTTCATATTTCAAATTATAAAATTTTAGTACCACTTATAAGGATGTATATTAAGTATAACTACAATGAAGTCGAATATTTTCTTTTCACTCTACTTATTTAAACAACATTGGATAATCATAATGTTCATATTCAATATTCATTGTGATTTCCATAATACAATCTCTATCATTATTAACAGATGTAATCCTATTGAAATATTTATAATCTATGTGTTATACCTATCACTACATACATTAAATTTTTCCATGGTTTATTCCAATATTTATAAAATAAATTTAAACTATGATAAATCTATTGTTCATCCAAATAATCATGAGATATTCATAATGAATATAAATAATGTCTAAAAAGAACAAATGATTTATTATAGTTTATTACCATTATCAATTTTAAAATTAAAGACCCCTTTAACCCCATCTGTATACTTAAATTTTATAAAATTTACATGCATCTTTTTCGGTTCATATTTATCAAATTTTGGTTAAATAATATTCTTATTTACAAAAAAATTAAACAAATACATTGATGGTGTTTATATTATATATCATTTATTTTCATATAATATTCTTAGATCAGAAAAAAAGATGGAATTATAAGACTAGATTTGGCATGGAGATATCATTGAGAATCCTTTGGCCTTTCATGAATTTTCTCATATTGTTGTGATTTGTTTCATTGAACAATCTCATTCAGTTACCTATTCATCGTCATGTGGATTTCATGAAAATCAATAAAAAATGTATCTATCAGCTACGGTATATAAATATATATTTATATCATATAAATATATGCTTATATAAGTAATCAAAAACGAATGTATATTTGAAAATATTTTACAATGATAGTAAGTGTTTTTGAGTGAGTGTGTGTGAGCATTTAAATATAAATATATAAATATATAATGACATAATTAAAAATTATAATCTATATATTTAATAAATATTTTAGAATATTATGACACACCTAATTGAATTATATAGAAAATAAATATAATTTTAATGAACATAATGTTTATTACATATATGTGTTTATTTATATATAAATTATAATTTAAAAACAAAAACACAGATATATAAATAAAAACACAAAAAAACATATATACATACTTATACTTATAAAAAGAAAAGGAAACTCACACATTATATCGCTGTTTATATGTCTGCGTGTATATACACACATAAATATATAGAGGTGATAATGTGAAAAACAATCTAAATAATTAAGTATCATATTAATCATATTTTCTATAAATAATTAAATATATATATATATTCCTATTTACATATTTATAAAATCTAAGAGTATTTATATAGGAAATTTTGGGAAGAAAAATAAAAAAATCATGGAAGAATCCTACATGATTGGTTGTCAAATCCATACACACTAGTTTGTAATATAATACATTACGTTTTAAGGTAAAATTCATCCAAAATATTACAATAAGTAATAAAAAAAAATATGTTATATGCATTTTTTAACAAAAAGGAGAAGTGTATTTCCTTTTTGGAATATATTAAAATATGATAAATGTCTTTTCCAAAAAAAAAACAAAATCTGATTATAAATTATTATTCATTAGTGCTAAAATATTGTGCATGGATAATGAAATATTTATCATGATAAGTTAGTGTTGATAATTTCATTGATTTATTAGTTATAATTATAATTATAAAATAATATAATATAGTAGTGCTAAAATTATTGTAGATAAAACATAAACCGAAAATAATAATAATTGTATAAATATAAATAATAATAAAAATATATGTATTATTAATGACTAATAATTTAATAAATGTATATAACATTAATAATTTTATATGCAATATAATAATGAATATTAATTATTATATTAAATACGTTTTTTAGAAAATATATTAATTAATCAAATGAATAAATATTTTAGTCTAATTAAAAATGTATTATTTTAATTATCTATATTTACTGTATTTTATATAAACACAAGATAAATTCAATATATTTTAAGAATCAAATGTAAATATTATTTTTTATATAAATTTAAATATAAAACTATCATCGTCGATACTTATATTAAAATTATATTTGTTTATAAATATTGAATTATTTTTTTTGATTTTTATAATAAATATTATATTGTGTTATTATATATCAGTGTGTGTTTCGTTAAAAAATTTGAATTAAATAAATTTTAAATAAATTAATTATTCTTAATATAAATAATGACACGTGCATATAATAATTTTATAAAAAATATATGTAAAAATGCATGGTAAATTTTCCCGAACACCATATGTTAATATGAGGATAGATCTCTTTCTCACTATGAAAAATATCCCCTCCCATAAACATTCATGCTTCGTGTTGTAATTCACTGATTATTCCTCTTTTATTTATCCTTCTCTCTATTCATGGATTTATTTCTCCTAGAATGGGAGAGATCCTTTAAGGATATGGTATGTGAATATAATAATTGAAAGATTCAATCTACATAAAATCAAAATCTTGGTGGGAATCTATGACTATAAAAAAGAAAAGGAATCTATTTTTTATAGGATCATGGTGGTGTAGATACCTCCAATGATTATCATTCTAGACATTGTATCTTTTAATAAATAGAGGATAGAATCTTATTGGACTTTGTAGATCTAGAATACATCCAAAAAAATATTTATTTATAAGAATTCTCTATTCTTCATTGTTTTATGTAATCTAAATGATAAAATTCATGGTCCACTTTAGACTACAAATCCAAGACTCCACATTCATAGGGAGGTAATGAATTGTTTATGATTCATATCAGATGATGATTCATCCATACTCATATGTAGAGTTAAGATGTCCTTGTTTCATTGTGGAAGATTATGAATGTTCATCTCAAACATGGATTTTTGCGGATCACTGAATGGGATATGAATTTTATCCCATTTGATAAAATCAATTAAACATCCCAAATTTGTGAATGATTACATGGTCTGAATTGGGTGTTTTGACATTCGAAAATTCTCAATAATCTCACAATTTATGTTGGCAGTCATAGGAAGTTGGATCATCATTCCTATAATATTGAATTGGTTCAATTTTCCAGGATATTTCTTGATGCCAGTTTTGATTTAAATATTCTAGATGGGATTAACATAACATATAATGATCAAAAAATCATCTAAATTTATTTTATGAATATGTACACCTTTTTGTGATTTTATCATTATTATAGTAAAATCCATTATAAAATGAAGAGTTTTCTAAAATCATGTTAATCCCCCACAAGGGGTAATGCATGGAAATACGTCATTATAAAGATGAATGGAAACACTATTATTTTGGAAATTTTTCATCCTATAAAAATGTATGACTCTAAGGAATGGATTGAAAAGAAATCAAATAATGTTCACTTAAGTAATAATATTGGAGATTATTTGTATGCATGTATTAATGAAGGAGAATGTGATAATTCATTACTTTGGCACTAAAAAATATAATTATTTTTTCTACATTTTTATTGAAAGTGTAGGAGAAAATGGATTTATGAACAATGGAGATGAAATAATAGTTTTTAAAATTTCTAATTATATCAAGAGATTTTATTATTCTCTATAAGATAAGTACGTCAACAGAGCCTCTAAAAAGAATGATGATTACGAAATATATCAACTGGATATAAATCATAAATGTCTATCTACTCATTAATGGGGGTCCACTGATAACATTTCACTCAAACCATCTCTTAATTTTGGTGAAGGTGTAAGAAAATACAATATAGATACAAAAACTGTAAATATTATTGGACAAACTCATCATCTCTATGTTTTAAAAATGTGGTAAAAATAAATAAGGCTCCTCCTCAACCTAACTAACACCTTAAGTCTTCATCTTCAGAATAAGGCATGGTTTTAGATGAAATTACCCACACATCTTCAGTTAATCCTATTGGAGATTCTAATAAAGACATTATAAAATCTTATGGGAATACTACTCAATATTTTATCAGTCATGATCATTATCATCTATATAAATAATCATAGAATGATAAAAATTATGTTAAGATATCAATTTTTTTAAGAATGTTTACACTATAATAGAAAATAATTTTTTATAGGAAATTAAAACCTAATGTAATGAAAAAAATGAAACCATAAAAAATACACCTCCATGTAAACCATAATGATATTATAATTTTAGTTACAAATAAACATTGGATCATAAAATCAAAGGGTAATCCAAAAGATGTTTCAATTGACTTCCAATTCCCAACTAGTAAAAATTAATCACAACAAAAGTTATAAGTGAGACTATCAGGTCCATAGAAACATTTAAAATGAATATAGTTCAATAAATGATGGGAACAAATATAAAGTCATCATAAAATCAACCAAGAATAAAAATTCTCGAGGAAAAATTGAACTGGGATGTAGCTCCAAATACAACATTAAATGTGGAATATATTTTGGAATTATAAATTCCTAGACATTTATGAATTAATTTCTAATTTTTACCTTTTTATCAATAAAAATAATCTAGATCTACAAGGTCCTTCTGAAATAATTAATATTCTTTATATGTTGATTATTCCTTTTCATAATATTGTCTACCATCATATAAACAAAAATCATTATAGTGATTATTCAAAAAGAATACAGTTCTTATCTCGTATGAGACTTGAAATAATATCATCCATCAATTCTATATAACAAATGGAATATCTCAATTATAATTTAATGGGAGTTCTAAAATTTATCTCCTTTATTTATTCATATAATGGAAATCAATAATAAAGGGTGTTCTGTTATAATATACATTTTATGAGAAGATTAATAAATATTTTATTGGATCGTCATGGAGAAATAAATGACATTATAAATATATATAAGTGTCTATGCATGGTTTACACTTATACCAAAATTAGATATTTTAGTGCATGTATTGATTATATCAGCCACTTTGAAGATAACAGGGTGGGGGCCAAATATATATGGTATATAAAGAACCTAAATAAGATGGTGGAAAATTAATTTGATAGGATTTTTTTTTCAAATATTACTACCTTGATATCTTTGGCTCCATTTTTTATTCTAATCAGTCACGATTTAATTAATATGACTAGCCTGTATAAAAGAATATTGTTTCTATAAAGGAAAACCAACACTTTTTTCATGTTTATAAATTAGTGTACCATGCATCCAAATTGATGAAAAATGTTCCAAGTCACCATGAACTATTTCAATTATGTGGGTTATTCCTTGGATTTTATTTCATTGATTAATATTCTTAATATAAAGATGAATAATTGGAGTAGATAGTACAATGGACACATTAATGAAAATATTATTCATCTTTAATATATACATCAAATAATTCATAGAGAATGAAACAGGTTGCGATTTTTCTCTAGGGATTGATCAAAATATTTGATTACTCATGGTCTCAATGGATTATTAAATAAAAAATTATATATAATAAGTGACATTTTGAAAGATAAATGGAATATTCATGGTGATAATAATACCCAATTTGTCAACGATATTTAGAGAGTTAGAATAATCAATAGAACCTTGGTTATTATTTATGATATAGAGGAGTTTTTGTTGAAAATAGATTGTATTTGGATACTCGTGTTTTATTTAATTAAAAGAATCACTTTAATGGCCACATTACTAGAAATTTCATAATAGCATAAAACATTCCTTTAATTTTGAATCATGAGGATAATTAAAATATTAAATTTTTTCCCTTGAATTTGGGATCAAGGAAGTTATATTTGGTCTATATACTGATAACTCACCTGGTATTGATTGGTTCATAGACTCTTTATTTTGTAACATCTAGGAATTAATCATTTTAATTATTTTATACTTTTAAGTCACTTATCAATGATCGTAAGATATCATAGGGAATCACTGATCAAATTATTTCCCTCATTCCTAAATTGGATAGTGTGAATGAGATTCAACTTTTCTATCAAACGACTCTCTTATATAGTATAAAGATAATTAATTGAAACATTATTATTTAAAGTATTTGAAAAATAGCCAAAATGATTGTGTCTCCAAAAAAGTTTGGATACATTAAATTACAATCAATTAAAGATTTCATTATCACTACTTCGTAATGCTTCAAAATTCATGGAAAATCCACAAGAATAGGTAATATATCTCTTAATATCGATGCTTAAAATTATATCGATGCATTATATTATGGTTTAAATTATATGGTTTTAACCAGTATTGGATTTGATGAGAACTGTATTAAAGGGGTTTGAATACCTCTGAGATGAAACCATATTTTAGTTCTTATATATGTCCATCAGATCATCCATATTGCTTACTTCACCCGCTCATTTATTGTATTCTCTTGATATTATCACTTTCACTCATAGGGACAAGAGAAACAATATAGAAATAAAAAATGATCATTTTCATTATTAAATGGTTCTATGTTAGGATAACAATTGAAAATATTCCTAGTTATAATTGAGATTTAATATTACAACAACTATGAAAGTGGACATCATGAACGAGTTGGGAATTAGAGATGTTTTTATTCTCATTACTTATCTTGTTGTGTATATTTTTTGGGGAAGACTACATTTAATTCATGTTTATGACTTTGTGATATATATCATAATATAGGTTTCTTTCTAGAATGTAATAATTCTCACGATGTAAGTATGATTTGGAATTTTGAGAGTTGTTATTATGTCAAAAAATTACTCATTTTTGGTCTAAAATTGTTTGGTTTTCCACATTATTATTATCAATACATCTATACAAAACTTTTTCAAGATATGAAACATATTTTAGAGAATACATTTTACTTTCCCATGGAATCAATGCTGTAAACATATTTTCTATGGTCATTATGGTATTTAAAATATATCATAATTCAATAAATATTTAAATGGTAATTTCATGTGGAGTTTCACCAATTTGAATTTGGACACACATAATTTTCTGAGATCTAGATCTATTAGAATTATTATAGGATGGAATTTAAGCATCATGGAATCCTCCTTATGAACTACCCTAATGGAATATTTCCCTATTATTTTAGTTAATTATCAATGGATATCCAATATAAATTAATTTTATAATTTTTGGTCTGATAATTGACTGGTATTCCTCTTCATCTCAACATAAATTTTCCAGACCCATCACTTGATATAAATTTATCAATCACAGGGAAAATGGATAATTACATGAAAATTAATCATATTTAAATCATGCAAATTGTATTAAATTACAACATAATTAAATCATTTGACATTTTAATATAGAAACCTTCCACCAATTGGAGGTTCCACTCCAAATCATTTTACTGTGAGGTAGTACTGTGGTATATGAATTATTGATCTAATAGTCTGAGTGGAAATTGTATTCTTCAATCCATATTTTCCCTTTCATGGTGGATGATGTATTCAATGATTCCCATAGATGATTTCCTTATAATTGTTTTCTTTAATATGGGTTCAATATGACTCTTACGTAATTAAAATAGTTATTTAATCAATAATCTATTTCTAATAAGTGCTAAAAATGATGTATTATGGAAAAATGTTTATAATTTTATTGATGTTTGGACTTCTATGAAATTGAGAAACTAAGAGAATGTTTCAATATGTATATAGATACCACTTTTCGATAAATGTCATTACCTCTTCTTTTTAGGTCATATATATTGTTATTAATGTTATATGGATCTTCTAGAACATGTTGGATCATGAGATTATTTATTTTAGTCCAATTTCTAATCTGGTTCGAGTTATATATACATTGAAAATTTTGAATTTTCATAAAAATAATCATTATGATAATTATATACATGATCTTAACATGATTATTTGTTCTATAAATATCAGTAATAATTTTCATCCTTATCTAACCCTTGAAGTCATGTGGAACTCTCCATTTCTAAGAATCATAAAATGTTACACAAATAGAGCTTTAGGAAGAAATCCATGTCTTTTTGGAGATTGTTTAATCTTCGAAAATCACAATTGAGACAGAATGATATGACTCTATAGTTAATGTGGAATCAATACATATATTTTTCCCAAATTCATTGTATAATAATTGTTGTTTAAATTAAAATTCAACATGGTTGGATCAATTTGTGGATTGAATGTGATTCTACAACTATTGTGGAAGCTATCAGAAATGGAACTATTAATATATCAGGGAATACAAATTACATATGGAAAAGATTCTTTTGAAATTATTTCATTTATGAATTATATAATCATGATTGTATATCATGAAGTAATTTTTTTGGTATATTTTCTTGAAATTAAAGGGGTAACTACTTCTGAGTTGACTTGGCTCTGAGATATACCTGATGAAATTTTATCTTTATTAAAAAGGTGTTATTATAGCGAAAAAAATAATTTAATCCTTAATTAATTTTTATTTTATTCCAAAATGAAGTTTTTTCTTTTTGGGTAAGATATCATTTAAAAAAATTTAAAATCAAAATATTTCTATAGAAATTTGTTAAGATTTGTTTATGAAAACTGAGGTTAAAATTTTAATGTTATTGAATTTATTGATATTTTATTTTAAATATTTCTATATATTGAAAAACAAAAACTATACCACCCATATATTTAATTCTATATTTTCATTTAATTAAATTTTATTTTGAATAACTTATTTCACACGCCACAAAAAACCAAAATGAACCACAACACAGTTTAATAAAACAAAAACAAACATTGTGTAGAAGTGATTGATATCTAATTTATAAATTGACGTAACCAAAAAATGAAATATTTATATCTATAAAAATATAGATCACCTCAAATTTTATTTCACATTTTTAATTATATTTATATACCAAAAAATCTAATAATATCATTTAATGATATACAATGTACATTTTAAAAAAATTTCATTTTATGAATAATTAATTATAGTGTAAATAAATAATAATGTCTTTGTTAAGATATGATAAAATATATTATTAATATTAATAATATAATGTAAGTATTTTAATTAAAAATTGATTAGCTATAAGAATACTAATAATTAATATTTTAATATTTTATTTTTTTATAAAAATAGTTTTCATTATATTTTATATTTCCATTTCAAATTAATATTCCTAATCATTTAAATTGTAATATAAAAAATTTAGAATCATATTTTAATTCAAAAAATATATATTATATTATGATAAATTTTTTAAATTTCTTAATAAATATTGATATTTTAGTTAAAACTACGAAATATTGATTTTACAAATACTGAGAATTTCCTAAAATCATTAGGTTATAACCCTAAAAAAAATATTGAATCATTTTTATAAATAATATATTTATTTAATAAATAAAATTAATCATTTAAATTTTTTTCTTCCATATACATACATATATTTTTCATTATATAACAAAAGATTATATTTTTCTAAAAAAATTATGCATCAAACACTTGTTTATAAATTTTTTTTTGAATATATTTTTTAAATATAATTTAATGAATTTTATTATAGGATATTAAAAATAATATCAAAATATTATATAAATAATATATTTTTTATTTTCATAATATATTACCAATCCTATAAAATCTAACATGAAAAAATATTTTTCATGGTAAAATTATGCTCAATGGGAAAAAGGGAAAAATTTCATCGGAAAAGCCTAAAAAATGAATGTGTTATAGATTTCAAAGACAAAAACTCTTAACTTATACATTTTTTTTATTCTCAGGTCTACCAGACCATTGAATTTTGTATTTTCAATTTATATTTTAAAATATGATTGTCACCTGATTAATAACTTGATATTTTAGTACCCCATTACATATACCTGAAATTTGATTTCTTATTGAAAATATATGCATTTTACTTGCCATAGATCACTATACATCTTTTAATTTAACTTTTATCAATAAATAATCCATATTTTCTTTTTTACCAATGTATCATTCAAGAGAATATTCAAACTCACAACATGAGTATTTTATATTATACAACATTGTTTTCAATATCATTCAAATCTATAAACCTCCCATACTATTAAAAATAGATTAACATAATTATATTTTAATCCTATATAAACTATATTTTATTATTTGTATGTTACATTAATTATCTTTCTCCCTACCTTATCCTTAAAATAATGAAAACATTATCCATGCATGAATGCATACTATAACCTCCATGAAAAACCGACTTTATTTTTTATAAAATCTATACACATATGGTTATAATTATTTATTTATTAAATATGTGTTATATTTTTAACATTAATAATAATCTTAGTGGATTTATTATTTTTCTTCCTTCCTTTTATTCTTTGGGAAACATAAATGTCACTCGTATTACGTGCATACTACTACCCCTGTGGAAGATGTGTTATTTTTTTCATCGCCACCATTCATAGATGGTAATGAATACTTATTTTATTAATACACATGATATTAATGAGTAATATTTATCATTAATACGGTTCATAATTAAAGAAAAAGCTAATTTCTATAATTAATTAGACTGTTCGTATCATAAAATTACCTAAAATAAGTTCATCACAAATCTCATTCTATGGAAACATGAACATTAGTATCCATAAAGTAAACATGGGAATGGATAAATAAAAAAATTTACTTAAATATCCTTTAATATCTACGAATTATCAAATTTTAATGAAATATTGGGTTTTAATTTCTCTGTTAGAAAAATGCACGATTTAATAAAAAATCTCAACATCCTAAAATGAATCTATACCTTGAATAATTAATATTTGTATAACAACTGACTATAAAAATAGGGTATAGAAAGATTAATATATTTATAAATTTATGAAATGTGATATTAAAATTGATATTTTTATTATATAGTAGTTCAAATAGTTATCATTGAATTTGTTAAAATGGTAAGGGTTATTCATCAAACATTCAATTCATTAAGACATATCATGTATTTACGAAATTCTTATATAGTGTTGTGTTTACACATTACTACGTATGATATTATAATAACATCATGAAATTTTTTATATTTTAAAATTCAAATAACCTTCTATATCGAAATGTATATTAATTCAAGAGATACCAATGTTTTAAAGATTTTCTCATCTCAATTTTTATTCTTTGAGCCTTAAAAAATATTCACCATTTATTTTGTTTTTTGGTGTATATATTACTCATTGGATATTTTTTATCATACATTAAATTATATTCAAAGGGACTATAGATCAATTTCATGTAATATCATTCAATTTAATTTTTAAAGGATTTCTAAATTTGTATAGATTATAGAACCAATCTCATTTTGAAATCGAGATTACATTTGAATGACTATCAATCTAGTGAATTTTTATGATTTTTATTGCCATGTTTGAATATTTATTTATAAATTCTTTTGATCCTGAATAACTTTTACATGATATAGAAATTTTATTATATTTTTCAAAAGTGAATTATTTATTTTAAAATGACTTATTGATTTTATAAGGTTTTTAAAGGCTCCTGTTTTTTAGAAAAATGACATTATAATTCTTGTGTAATCTCAAATAATTTTTCTTAGAGAAAAGTCATATTATAAATTTTTTTCCATAAAAACAATTTTCCTGTATATTTTATTCTTGAATATAATTTATCATGATGAAACCGTGTCACTTTAATGAACTCACATTTAAAGGGGTCTCAATCATTTCAAAAAGACATATTTTTTCTTGTGTTTAAATTTCAATTATACCATCATATAAAATAGTTTTTTTAATCAATATCAATAACCTTTAATTTTATTATATTATAATTGAGATATATTCTTATAAAACCATCCACATTATTCCTTAATTTTTTTTGTGTTGATAATGTTATTTAGATGATTGCATGAAACTTGTTTATTTCACATGAGTTAAATATGCAATGATGATATGATGAATGTATATATAATATTTTGGAATGATTATTCATGGTTTTAATTATGTGATTGGTTAATTAAATTAAATCCCTCAAATTAATCTGTAGCAATTTTATCTCATGATCATAAATGGTTGAAATGGATGTCATCCCAATCCCATTGTCACATGGATTGTATGAACAAGCCACAAGGGACATTGGTGGTAAACCCAATCTAAAGGATACATGAGTGTTAATTCCAAGACCAATGTTACAATGTTGGTTATTACAATCCTAACAGTTAGTATATGATAAGATAAAATATAGGGGTACTTTTGTAACATCCCAAGTAAGTAATGAATAATAGATATTTTTATCTATGTCTATTAATGATTAATATACTGTTATAGAGGCTTAAAATGAAAATAAATACAATCTTATGAATGGAATACACTAATATTCTTAAAAGATTGTTTTACTGCCTTTTGATTGCAAACCATTTTTGAATCTATATTTTGACAATTTTATAAACTATGTTTGTCAAAATAAACTTATCCTTTATGATTGGGACATCAAAATTTACCTTGTGTAAATTTTTGGTATTTTTCTGACAATGTTCATTTTTTTATGAATAGTGAAAAATACTGCATTTTACATCAAAACTGCTTTTTAATATAATTTATTTATATGATTAGATTATCTTTTGAATTGGTCTTAATGTGTAATATGAATATATTTTTACCATTTAATCCAATGGTGGTCATTGGAATCAATTTCACTTTTAAATTAGACTTAAACTGGTGTCAATCTTTTGATACTTATTGTTTTGTAAAAACACGCTTTTTGCTCTGGCAGCGGGAATTATTTATTAAATTAATTAGTGTGACTTATATGATTTGAATTTTTTAAAATAGACTTCATTTTTGAATTCGGAATATCAAATATAGCTTAGGGTGAATTTTTGGTAATTTTCTGAAAAACTTCAATTTTTGATGAATAGTGAAACCACTAAGTGGTAATCAAGCAAACTGATTTTTCAGTTAAATGAAAGTTTACCACTAATGTGTATTGAATTTTGAAAATCCGGCATACATGGTTGTCATTAAGAAGTAAAATGTGGTTCAATGAGATTATAATAATTTTTTGGTGAATAGTAACTTATTAAGTTCTTAATCGCGATTAGTGGTAATTAGGGTAGTTTAAGGTATAAATAATGCTTTAATAATAGTAAATGACCTAGACACATGTCCCAACCTTATTGGATGTGTCATGTCAGACCAAGAAAAGCCATGGGTCAACTTGGGGACCCCATGGAGACACTTTGGTTTGGAAATGACATAAATAACTTTTTATTAAATGTTAAAGTAAAAATGACACAAACAAGAGATGTTTTACGAAAACAATTTTTATATGGGGTTATAAAGATCAGATTTTTGATTATAAATATTAATTGTAAAGATAAAAAGATTTAATACATCATAGTTTTTTTTATGATTTTTAGACATTAAAAAAATTAAATTATTTATGACATAATAATGATGCAGCGATGACATCATTATTTGACGATTTAAATAAAATGGAAAGATAATGTAAAATATATAAACTACACATGTCCAAAACTTATTGGATGAGTGGATTTCGAAGACTTATCACCTTATCCACGAATTATATAAATGTGGGACCTTTTGAAACCGAAACACATTTTCAAATAAAGTAACATTTCTTTACATTCCTAAAGTGCCCCTCCTCTCCTCTTATAAAAGGCCCCCACATCTACCTCATTTCACACACTACTCAAGCATTTGGCTCGGCCAACCCCTTCCCATTTACTCTCTCCACATCCCTCTCCTCATCCAAGAGGATTCCCTTTGGGCATAATCCTTTCAAAGGAAGCCTTTAGGCTCAAATCAAAAGGAGTTACACTTTTAAAGGTAATTCATTCTCTCATGTTCATTTATTTTATTTTGTTTCTCCAACCCCCTAAAATCTTTTTATTTACTTATTTTGTAACAACACCAGTATCTTAAATATACAAGTATGTTGTTATAATATTTATTTTAGCTACACTCTCACACAACTACATCAAATGGTTAAAGAACATACGGTTTCCGTGGATGGCGAAATTCTGCCTCCCGAAACGATGATTGTTCAACAATCATTTAACACCTTCAAAGGTGGCCATTATGATGTCACTATTTTTATATATGATATATAATATGTTTATGTTTTCCTTAAGCTTCTTTTTTTTCATTTTGGGCATACCTTTATGGTTTCGATTATGGGTAAACACGATATATTCATTTTAGGAAGTGCGGACTACCGCCCCCTCAAAGTGATTTGATTCGTTAAATACCATATGTGGGACATATAAAGGATGGAACTATGATATTATATATGATATTATACTGGAATTATAATATACCTTTATATCATTATGATTCCATTATATAAAATACGAAATAGAAATGAAAGTAGCGTTCATGCGTACGTACGGCTTACCGTCTCCATGAACGGTGCATTTCATTTCTTACCTCTAAAGGATTATGTAATATTATAAATGCATGTATGTACTGGATATATATGACATATATGATATCTACATCATGAATACCATTCTGGATATAATGATACTTTGACCAAATTAACAACATGTAAGTGTAAGAAGTCTATTTTTGACTTAAGAACCAAATACCGAAAAAATGAACATTATTAACTTAACTGATTACATGATGTTCATAACCTGGTATAAAAAGAATAATGAACTTGAAAAAGTTTCTTAATCAAGTAGAGATTAACTCATGTTTATTATTCAGGAGATTAAAGAACGGTCAGGTCAAGTCGGATACGAGGTATGGGACTTCGTCTCAATCTCCTTTTGTTGAGGCATATTTTATTTTATACACAACTTTCTTTTATACGGTGTATAAACCACTTTGAATTTTACGTTTATTCAAAAGGAATATTTTTTATATGAAGCATTTACTAAACGACAAAAGGGAATGTTTTTGTCGTACGTATGCGGCGACAATGACTTCTCCGCCGTCGTGACCGTTATTTGAGTTTCGGCTTCCTCAACAAGACATACGTTCTTTTTAAAAGAAAAATAAATACCATGTTTTACTTTTATTTTTTTTTGTATTGAAAATGGTTTTCATAATGTTTTTATAACAATATGTTGTATTGATATCTCGTGATTGAAATGTGGAAATTTTATGTTTCCTTTATGCATGTTTTATGTGATTTGATTATGTTATGGTTCTTGGGCATTATTATGAAGACGGGTGGTTCCGTGATAAACTAAGGGCGGGTGAGCCCGTTATAGCTCTCCATTGCATTGGGTAACGCGAAGGAGTGAAACGTTAAGGTTTCTCCGAAGAGATTTAGGGAATATACTGTGATGGGTATTCCAAAGGTAACTAAGAGGGTTACTCCCTACGTAAGAATGTTATGAATGCCTCAAGTTACCTTTATGTCTTATGATTTCTATGATTTATTCATGATTTTATGAGGTATGTTAAAGTGCCTATGTTTTATGGGTAAAGTATGATTTCATTCTTATGTATATATGAACTCATGTTTCCTTTCCATGTTTTTCTATAACCCATACTGAGTTTTTATGCTCATCCCAAGTTTTTGAAATGTTTTTCACAGGTCAAGGGAAAGGTACATGATAAGATGATAGAGTCAAGGATGTGTCAAGAAATAATTCATGTTTTATTTTAAATGTGTTTCCATTGATGGGAATGAAGAATACTATCTTTATGTAACCACTTTGTTTATATGTGGAATGTAATGCAAGTTTTATGATCTAATTCTCTAAAACTCTAAACCTCAAAAGATCCTCAATGTGTAATCTTGTAATAACTCATGATTAAGTAAGGTTTAAGGATGGGGCCTTATAGTTGGTATCAAAGGTCGGTTTAGATAACTTTAGGAGTTAGAATTCTATTAAATGATTATCCAAAAATATTTTTTTTTCGAAATGATATAGAATTTAAAGATTACCATGTTGCTTCATCTAAGACATGTTTGTTCAGAATGGTTTTCCGCAGAGGAAACAGGGAAGCAGTGCTAGGAAGGCATACAGAAGGAAATAACCTTCCGAATCAGCATCCAGAAATGGTCGGAATTGGAACTGAACAGTTTGTTGCAGTAATGGCGCAGTTGACTCAAGCGATAAATGGCGGTGGTATCCATACACGAGATCAGCCAGACCAACCGCAGAGGAACATGTCAGTGGTGGAACATTTCATGAGGCAACATCCACCATCATTCAGAAGATCATCTGACCATGTGCTAGATGAAGGGTGGATTAAAGAACTGGAGTAAATTTTTGATGTCATGGGGTGTTCAGACAATCAAAAGGTTAGTCTTTCTATTTACCGTTTGGAGGGTGAAGCAGATCAGTGGTGGTCTATGGTTAAAAATATCAGGGACGCCGATGAGATGGATGCTCTTGACTGGGATGAATTCAATGGTGTGTTTCTTGAGAAGTATTTTCCTAAGGCTGTTCGACTTACGATGGAAAAGCAATTCTTGGAATTGAGGCAAGAGGAAGACTCAGTGGCTGCCTATGAAAAAAGGTTCACTCGATTGGCAAGTTATGCTCCAAATTTTATCCGGGACCTTGATAGTAAAATAAATCATTTTTACTCAGGATTAAAGCCAAAATATCGAAGGGCATTAGCTTCTCGTGAGTTTAAAAGTTATAAAAAGCTTGTTCGATGTGCTGAGAAGGTGGAAATGGAGTTTGCCGATGACCAAGTTTTCTTTAACAACCAGTAGAAGAAGAGACCGAGGTGGCAGGAGAAAGGTAAGAATTCTTCAAAAAAGTCTGATGGTAAGAGAACTAAGTTTCCAGTTTGTGATAAATGTGGAAAAAGGCATGCTGGGGAATGTCTTCTGAATTCTGGAAAGTGCTACCGATGTGGTAAGATGGGACATAAGGCTCGTGATTGCACTGAAAAGGATCAAGGTGAAGGTAAGAACAAATTTGATTTACAGTTAGTGAAATGTTATAAGTGCAATGAGATGGGTCACTATGCAAACGAGTGTCCGACAAAGAGCTTGAGTGATGGGAAGTAGTTAGACTACAAGCAGAAAGGGGTGGTGAAATCCTTTGCAACTACTTCAGCAGATGTCGGGCCATCAAATGAAGTTGTATCAGGTACTTTGTTTGTTTTTTCAGATTATCCCAGTGTGTTTTTTGATTCGGGGTCTACACATTCTTTCATCTATGAATCCTTTTCTAGTAAAATGGGAATACCATATCAAGAAATGACTCCTGAACTTTTGATAAAAACACCTGGGGGAAGTGTCGAGGAAAAAAGAATTTATAAGAATCTTCCTATCCTTATCTGTGGAAAGAACCTACTTGCAAACCTTATTATTCTACCTCTAGTAGAGTTTGATGTTATACTGGGTATGGATTGGCTCTCTATTTACCATGCTAAGATTGACTGTAGAGCTAAAGAAGTTTCTTTTCAGAAATACTTTCAGTTTGTTTACAAGAATGAACCCTTACTTTTGATAACATATCAAGAGGCCGAGAAACTTGTGAAAGATGGAAATGAATGTTACCTTGCACACGTCGTTGAAAATAAAGGAACTGTTCAGATTAATGATGTGCCAGTGGTAAATGAGTATCCTGATGTTTTTCTTGATGAGTTGCCTGAATTAATACCAGATCGGGAAGTTGAGTTTACTATTGACTTAGTTCCTGATGCTAAGACAATTTCAAAACACCCTTATCGAATGGCACAAATTGAACTTTTAGAGTTTAAGGAGCAATTGCATGATTTATTAGAGAAAGGTTTCATTAGACCAAGCACATCACCATGAGGTGCTCCTGTTTTATTTGTTAAAAAGAAATATGGTTCTATGAGACATTGCATTGATTATAGAGCCTTGAATAATATCACTGTTAAGAACAAATATCCTTTTCCTCATATCGATGATTTGTTTGATCAGCTCCAGGGAGCTCAGTTTTTTTCAAAGATTGACTTGAGATCGGGGTACCATCAGCTGAAGGTTAAGGAGGCAGATATTTCGAAGACCGCATTCCATACGAGATATGGCCATTATGAATTTGTAGTAATGCCTTTTGGGCTAACCAATGCACCTACTGTATTCATGGACTTAATGAATAGAATTTTCCATGAGTTCTTGGATAAGTTTGTGGTGGTTTTCATTGATGATATTTTGGTGTTTTCTAAAAGTAAATAGGAGCATGAAAAACATTTAAGGGTTATCTTGCAAACCTTAAAAGAAAAGAAACTGTATGGGTAATTCAGCAAGTGTGAGTTTTGGTTGCAACAAATTTCTTTCCTTGGTCACATTATTTCTAAAGATGGAATAACTGTTGATCCTGCAAAAACAAAAGTTGTGGAAGAATGGCCAAGACCCACAAATGTAACCTAGATTCGTAGCTTCCTTGGTTTGGCGGGCTATTACCGAAGGATTGTTAGAAATTTTTCACGGTTATCTAGTCCAATGACTAAGCTAACTCGGAAGGGTGTTAAGTTTATCTGTACAAAAGAATGGGATGATTGTTTTCAGGAATTGAAAAGAAGATTAGTGAATGCTCCAGTTTTGGCACTACCTTCCAGGAATGGTGAGTTTGTTATATACAGTGATGCTTCATTGAAAGGACTTGGTTGCGTCTTAATGCAGAATGATCAGGTAATTTCTTATGCTTCACGAAAGTTGAAAACTCATGAGGTAAATTACCCTACACATGATTTGGAATTAGCTGCTGTTGTTTTTGCTTTAAAAATTTGGAGGCATCATTTTTATGGAGTAAAGTGTGAAATATATACCGATCACAAAAGTTTAAAGTATATATTCACTCAGAAAGAGTTAAACATGAGACAGAGGAGATGGCTGGAATTAATCAAGGATTATGATTGTACAATTCATTACCATCCGGGAAAAGTAAATAAAGTGGTTGATGCTTTGAGTCGAAAAAGTAATGCTTCATTAACAATGTTGCGTTTGGAATGTGATCCTTTGGTTAAGGATTTAATGAACTTTGGCATAGAAGTTGTTGGTACATGAAGTCCTTCTGTTTTGTTTCAGGTATCAGTGAGATCTTCTCTATCAGATAGAATCAAGCAAGCACAGAAGCAAGACAGTGAGTTGCAGAAAAAGGTAGAGCTGGTTCAGAATGGTAAGTTGCCTGAATTCAACATTGATAGGGATTGTGTTTTGAGATTTGGGAAGAGATTGTGTGTGCCTTGTGATTCACAGTTGAAGAGAGAGTTGTTATGTGAAGCTCATAGTTCTCCATTTTCAGTTCATCCGGGCAGTACTAATATGTATAGAGATCTGCAGGAGTATTACTGGTGGGATGGAATGAAAAAAGACATTGCTGATTTTACTGTGAAGTGTTTGACATGTCAACAGGTTAAAGCAGAGCGGCAGTTACGAAAGGGATGCTTCAGCCTTTACCAGTGCCAGAGTGGAAATGGGAGAATATATCCATGGACTTTGTTGTTGGATTACCGAAGAAATCTCGAGGTAATAATGCAGTCTGTGTTATTGTTGATCGCTTGACCAAATCTTCTCATTTCCTTGCTATACGAGATACTTTCTCTCTTGATCAACTTTCCCGTTTGTATCTTAAAGAGATAGTCAAGTTACATGGAGTTCCTCTCTCCATTGTATCGGATCGTGATCCCAGGTTTACTTCTAACTTTTGGAAAGACCTTCAGAAGTCGTTGGGTACTGAATTAAATTTTAGTACAGCTTTTCATCCTCAATCAGATGGGCAGTCAGAACGAACAATTCAGACATTGGAGGATATGCTACGAGCTTGTTCTATGGATTATCAGGGAAGTTGGGACCAACACCATTCTTTGGTTGAATTTTCATATAATAACAGTTTTCATTCCAGTATACAGATGGCACCATTTCAGGCATTATATGGGAAGTGGTGTCGAACTCCAGCTTTCTGGGATGAAGTGGGTGAAAGGAAGTTGATGGGACCAGAATTGGTAGAAGAGATGGCAGAAAAAGTTCAGCTGATTCAGAAACACATGATAACAGCTCAGAGTAGGCAGAAGAGTTATGCGGATAACCGGAGGAAGGATCTATCTTTCGAGGTAGGTGATCATGTTTTTCTCAAGGTTTCTCCTTGGAAAAGCGTGATGAGATTTGGTAAGAAAGGAAAGTTGAGTTCAAGGAATGTTGGACCATACAAAATTCTGGAGAGAGTTGGATCAGTTGCATACCGAGTGGCTTTACCTCCGAGTTTATCTCAGGGACACAATGTTTTTCACATTTCGATGTTGAGAAAGTATATGCCAGATCCATCTCATGTTTTGAGTCCAGAGGTAGTTCAGCTGGAAGAGAACCTATCTTATGAGGAACAACCGGTCCAGATTCTTGACCACAGGGAGCAAGTGTTACGGAATAAGGTGATTAAGCAGGTAAAGGTTTTGTGGAAAAACCACATGATTGAAGAGGCAACATGGGAATCTGAAAATGCAATGAGGGATAAGTACCCCCATTTATTCGATAAGTAAATAAATTGTGGGGACACAATTTTCTAAAGGGGGGAAGGATGTAACATCCCATGTAAGTAATGAATAATAGATATTTTTATCTATGTCTATTAATGATTAATATAGTGTTATAGAGGCTTAAAATGAAAATAAATACAATCTTATACATGGAATACACTAATATTCTTAAAAAATTGTTTTACTGCCTTTTGATGGCAAAACATTTTTGAATCTATATTTTGACAATTTTATAAACTATGTTTGTCAAAATAAACTTATCCTTTATGATTGGGACATAAAAATTTACCTTGTGTGAATTTTTGGTATTTTTCTGACAATGTTCATTTTTTTATGAATAGTGAAAAATACTGCATTTTACATCAAAACTGCTTTTTAATATAAGTTATTTATATGATTAGATTATCTTTTGAATTGGTCTTAATGTGTAATATGAATATATTTTTACCATTTAATCCAATGGTGGTCATTGGAATCAATTTCACTTTGAAATTAGACTTAAACTGGTGTCAATCTTTTGATACTTATTGTTTTGTAAAAACACGCTTTTTGCTCTGGCAGCGGGAATTAATTATTAAATTAATTAATGTGACTTAAATGATTTTAATTTTGTAAAATAGACTTCATTTTTGAATTCATAATATCAAATATATCATAGGGTTAATATTTGGTAATTTTCTGAAAAACTTCAATTTTTGATGAATAGTGAAATCACTAAGTGGTAATCAAGCAAACTGATTTTTTAGTTAAATGAAAGTTTACCACTAATGTGTATTAAATTTTGAAAATCTGACATAAATTGTTGTCATTAAGAAGTAAAATGTGGTTCAATGAGATTATAATAATTTTTTGGTGAATAGTAACTTATTAAGTTTATAATCGCGATTAGTGGTAATTAGGGTAGTTTAAGGTATAAATAATGCTTTAATAATAGGAAATGACCTAGACACATGTCCCAACCTTATTGGTTGTGTCATGGCAGACCAAGACAAGCCATGTGTCAACTTGGGGACCCCATGGTGACACTTTGGTTTGGAAATGACATAAATAACTTTTTATTAAATTTTAAAGTAAAAATGACACAAACAAGAGATGTTTTACGAAAACAATTTTTATATGGGGTTATAAAGATCATATTTTTTATTATAAATATTCATTGAAAAGATAAAAAGATTTCCTACATCATAGTATTTTCTTTATGATTTTTAGACATTAAATAAATTAAATTATTTATGACATAATAATGATGCAGCGATGACATCATTATTTGACGATTTAAAAAAAATGGAAAGATAATGTAAAATCTATAAACTAAACATGTCCAAAACTTATTGGATGAGTGTATTTCGAAGCCTTATCACCTTATCCACGAATTATATCAATGTGGGACCTTTTTAAACCGAAACACATTTTCAAATAAAGTAATATTTCTTTACTTTCCAAAAGTGCCCCTCCTCTCCTCTTATAAAAGGCCCCCACCTCTACCTCATTTCACACACTACTCAAGCCTTTGGCTCGGCCAAACCCTGCCCATTTACTCTCTCCACATCCCTCTCCTCATCCTAGAGGATTCCCATTGGGCAGAATCCTTTCAAAGGAAGCCTTTAGGCTCAAATCAATAGGAGTTACACTTTTAAAGGTAATTCATTCTCTCATGTTCATTTGTTTTATTTTGTTTCTCCAACCCCATAAACTCTTTTTATTTACTTATTTTGTAACAAAAACAGTATCTTAAATATACAAGGATGTTGTTATAATATTTATTTGAGCTACACTCTCACACAACTACATCAAATGGTTAAAGAACATACGGTTTTCGTGGATGGCGAAATTTTGTCTCCCGAAATGATGATTGTTCAACAATCATTTAACACCTTCAAAGGTGGCCATTATGATGTTACTATTTTTATATATGATATATAATATGTTTATGTTTTCCTTAAGCTTCTGTTTTTTTTCATTTTTGGCATACCTTTATGGTTTCCATTATTGGTAAACACGATATCTTCATTTTAGGAAGTGCGGACTACCGCCCCCTCAAAGTGATTTGATTCGTTAAATACCATATGTGGGACATATAAAGGATGGAACTATGATATTATATATATGATATTATACTGGAATTATAATATACCTTTATATAATTATGATTCCATTATATAAAATACGAAATAGAAATGAAAGTAGCGTTCATGCGTACGTACGGCTTACCGTCTCCATGAACGGTGCATTTCATTTCTTACCTCTAAAGGATTATGTAATATTATAAATGCATGTATGTACTGGATATATATGAAATATATGATATCTAAATCATGAATACCATTCTGGATATAATGAACCTTTGACCAAATTAACAACATGTAAGTGTAAGAAATCTATTTTTGACTTAAGAACCAAATACCGAAAAAATGAACATTATTAACTTAACTGATTACATGATGTACATAACATGGTATAAATGGAATAATGAACTTGAAAAATGTTCTTCATCAAGTAGATATTAACTCAAGTTTATTATTCCGGAGATTAAAGAACGGTCGGGTCAAGTCGTATACGAGGTATGGGACTTCGTCTCAATCTCCTTTCATTGAGGCATATTTTATTTTATACACAACTTTCTTTTATACGGTGTATAAACCACTTTGACTTTTATGTTTATTCAAAAGGAATCTTTTTTATACGAAGCATTTACTAAACGACAAAAGGGAATGTTTTTGTCGTACGTATGCGGCGACAATGACTTCTCTGCCGTCGTGACCGTTATTTGAGTTTCGGCTTCCTCTACAAGCCATACCTTCTTTTTAAAAGAAAAATAAATACCATGTTTTACTTTTCTTTTATTTTAGTATTGAAAATGGTTTTCATAATGTTTTTATATCAATGTGTTGTATTGATATCTCGTGATTGAAATGTGGAAATTTTATGTTTCCTTTATCCATGTTTTATGTGGTATGATTATGTTATGGTTTTTGGGCATTATTATGAAGACGGGTGGTTCCGTGATAAACTAAGGGAGGGTGAGCCCGTTATAGCTCTCCAATGCATTGGGTAACGCGAAGGAGTGAAACGTTAAGGTTTATCTGAAGAGATTTAGGGAATATACTGTGATGGGTATTCCAAACGTAACCAAGATGGTTACTCCCTACGTAAGAATGTTATGAATGCCTCACGTTACCTTTATGTCTTATGATTTATATGATTTATTCATGATTTTATGAGGTATGTTAAAGTGCCTATGTTTTATGGGTAAAGTATGATTTAATTCTTATGTATATATGAACTCATGTTTCCTTTCCATGTTTTTTTACAACCCATACTGAGTTTTTATGCTCATCCCATGTTTTTGAAATGTTTTTCACAGGTCAAGGGAAAGGTACATGATAAGATGATAGAGTCAAGGATGTGTCAAAAAATAATCCATGTTTTATTTTAAATGTGTTTCCATTGATGGGAATGAATAATACTATCTTTATGTAACCACTTTGTTTATATGTGTAATGTAATGCATGTTTTATGATCTAATTCTCTAAAACTCTAAACCTGAAAATATCCTCAATGTGTAATCTTGTAATAACTCAAGATTAAGTAAGGTTTAAGGCTAGGGCCTTATAACTTGGGTGGTAAGCCAATGCACAATGGTACATTTTCTGTGACTTCAATCCCATGTATGTACACAAGTGGTTATACAAATCCTATTATTTGATGATTATCTTGGCGGGAAGACTTCACCAGTGATAATTAGGATTATTAATATTCCCCAATTTTATGACATACTCTCATACCTATTTTTTACTATCAGTGATCATGTTTATTGCCTCATGATTCAGGAAAACTATTGAAGGGTTTATGTTAGGTCATTTAGAATAAATTTCCTTATGTGATGACTTATAAATAATTATTTTGAATACATGATCAAATTCATATCATTTTTATCCTCTACTATTGTTTTATAATATACATATGATATAACCCTTTCATGATATGTTTATGATTTTTCCCTTAATGAGTGTTTGAGCTCACCTATGTATTATGTTTCCATTAACAAAATTATAAAGGATAGTATAATGAAGGATATGTAAATATAGGGAAATATTATGGTGTGATTATGGAGAAATATTCCAAAAAGGATTATTATATATCCAATATTCAAGTACACTAATCATTATATTATTCGTATTGGGTGGTTATTTGGGAGGTGTAAATTTTATCTTATCAAAATAGTGTAAAATATCAAATATGTATTTCATTGGTGATATCATTTTGTATCAAAGCCATGTATAAATTTTGTGCTTTTATAACCAGACCCTATAGTTTGGTTCTAGGTGAATTAGATCATATCATTTTAGGGTTTAGTTAGTGTGGGTATCATATTCTTTATTTTGGGGATTAGGATGAGCGACATTAGTGAAAACTCTATGAATAATTCTTTAACTCGGATAACATCATGAAATATTTGTAATATAGATATTGTACTATTTTCTTAATAGTGACACACATATATAGGTATGAAATTTAGATGTTGGCAGTGGCACGAATATACCATGGGATTGTAGCCTGAATAGGTGCATATTGGGTATTAAATCAATCGACAGTCACGGTGTGATAAATGAGACTAACCATACATATTTTTGAATCCCATGAGAGAAATTATTTAGTGAATAAAATAATCTTTATGAAACACTAGGATGAATTTAAATAGAATTTGAGGTCATAGAATAATTCTATATATATTATAAATTCAAAAATGAAAATGTACATGGAAAAACATTGAAAAACTGATGAAGTAATTAGAAATAAAATTATATAAAAATTGAAGCATAATTTTCATATGATGAAATAAAAGTTTAATTGAAATATAAATCATTGAAATGATTCTAGAAATTCATAATGGTTTTAGTATTTATTTTGGTTATAGGATCACTATAATGAATTCAGAAATTTTTTTTTCTTAGAAACTCCTATAACCAAATAATGATGTTGGTTTTGTAAAAACATTTAAGATGAAGTAAAATATAAATACAATAATATTATGTCGAAAATTTTGATTATTTCAGTATCTAATATATAGATGGTGATATATTTGTATAAAAAATATATTCTTATTTATCTGGATCTCTTATCTCTTCGGTGCTTTTATATAATCTCCGAAAATGTTTTTAAAATAATAATTGTTTTATAAAATGTATTTTCTAAAAATAATTTTTCTTCTATAAATTTACTTTTTGAAATGATTTATAATCATGATGTATTTAATTTTAATTTAATAATAATTATAGGGATTTTAATTTTTTTCAAAAAGGGTTATTTATTATTATTTTTTAAAGATAATTATCCAAAAATTTAAAATGGTTGTTTTCATATATATATATATATATATATATATATATATATATGTAATTTATGATACAATTAGGATGCTTTATTATGATAACATTAACCTTATTTATTTTATGTATGATTAAGTTAATGATTTTTATATGTTATCAGAAAACACAATTCTTTCTAACTGGTTAATTTAGCTATTATGAACATATGAATGTATTTATGATCTTCTGGAATTATTATTTATGGATTTTATTATCTGTTATTTTGGTTTGTTAATTCCCACCAATCCATTGGTTATATTTATATATCATGGTATCAAATAAGTACATGAGATATTATATGTAACATCGTTCCCATCCCCATGGTCATGGAATGGTGGTTAGACATTATAAGGCCTTAGTGACATCCCCAAGACATCAAACGATGGAAATAAATTCTTTACAATTCATTAACAATTTTGGGATGATTTCCCATTTCCAAATAAAACAACTAATCCAATAATATAAAAACCAAAAAACCACTATATGATGAATGTGAACAATGTGATGGCATTTAAAATCATACGAAACTAATAATAATAAAAAATGTTACCAAGAACCACCTCAGAGTAAATTGTTGAAGATAAAAGCTGGAAAACATGATGATACCAAAAATATAACTCCTTAGATCCCAATATGTTCCAGAAACTATCTCAACAATCCATACCTAGGTTATTATGATGCATCAATAAATAAATGAGATACCTTTTATTTACCTATTTCTCAATAAACAGTATCTCTAAAAGAAAAAATGTTCCCTTGAATGGTTCATTATGATACAATGAAATATTTCCCCAAATTACATTCTTATTCAGGGAACTAGGCTTTAACATGTTTTCATGTTGATATAAACAATAATATAAAATAACTGAAATAAGTATAAATAAAATAAATACAATTCCTATGTAAAATAGATATCATTCAAAAATTGTTTTCCCAAAAAAATCATTTTAAATAAATGAACCAAGCAATTCCTTTAAACAAAATCTCAATACATTAGTATACCCATTACATGGTTCCACATTTCCAAAAAAACCATACTTTCATGCCAAGATGAAAGTTCCATACCCATGATCGGTCTCCCATCAATCTACTATTTTTCCAAAATTTATCAATATACCAAGTTCCTCAATGGATCATAACCCATCAATAGGGTGATGGAAATGGAAATGAACACACACCAACAATGTAAAAAAGATTACATTCAAAAAAAATCATTTAATGATATTTAATTTTAAAAAATAATTTTATTGAAAAAATTCTATGAAATCTTTTCTTTGAGTCAAAACAAATCAATATTTTAAAACAATTTTATAAAATCATGAAAAAAAACACATTGTACAAAAATAATTTTCCACATTCTTCCTAACCAACACTAAATAGTGTTTCTAAAAACATTTAATTGCTTTATAACAATCAATTTTTAGAAATTAAAAAAATTGAAACCCAAACATAATATTCTTTTTAGATAAGTTGATAGTTAATCCACATAAATTTCAAAATTAGTAGGAAATAAAAAATGAAACAAACTATTCAACAAAAAAAAATTAAAAATCCAAACCCCCACCTTTTATATTATCTACAAAATCGACACAGCCAATATCATCATGATTGGTATCACACAACCTGTATCCATCCCCAAATCGTTTTTATATATCATTACAAGGGATGGAAAAAATGAGACAATGGAAAATCAATAAATAATTAAAACCTAATAATGAATCAGGATTCTAATGAACCATGATTTACCAATATATTGCTCCAAAATCAAGGGGAAGGGTCTCCATAAATTTAAGAAGGAGGGTAATTTGAGTTAGGGTGAAACTAATGGTAAAATAAGTGGTTTAGGGGATAAAAAGAGTTTGATCCAAAATATTCAAATCAAAACTATAACCATGCATGAGTAGGGTGAGTGGTTAGGCAATCCATTAACTAACCATGCACATGCCTCTACCTCATGAATCATCTCTCTTATTTGGGTTTTATGGTTACAAAAACTATGTGAAAACAATGTACAATACCTCTCTCCTAAAAAATATTGATTATCCTGGGTGGTCTCGTGGATTGACCAAACAGTGTTCCTAACAGTGTGCCTACATAGAGTCTGTTATTTCACATTTCACAATTTGCTGGAGGTGTTACTCGGTTTCTACAAACCATGTTCGAACCCATAACCAACATAAAATCATTAAATTCATTTGAAAACTCCCTAAAACACTGCCAAACATGACCAAATTATTATACAACCCTAAAGTTTATAATTAAAGGTCTACATACCTAACATTGATGGATATAAACTCTCCCCAACATTATACATTAATTCATAAAAATTCACAACCCAATAATTCCCAGAAATATTTTGGGCCACTACTTGACCATTAAATTTTCATTTTCCCATGTTTCTTCGTAAATTGCACAATGTTTAAAAAACCACACGACACTAATGATTTTACCATTTAAGACTTTATCATTTCTATCCATAATCTGTACTATCTCATGTACCAATATAGCATCAGGACATAGTTAAAATTGTTCTCATCAAATCATATCTCTTGGTTCAAGATGGTACTTTTTCAATTCTGATACATGAGACGAAATTTTCATTAAAATTAACCATGCTAGAGAATCAAACTAATATTCAACCTCACAAACCCATTCAAGTATCTCATAAGGGATTATGTATCAATGATATAACTTGACCATCATTCAAAAACAATGATTCAAAATCCATAGAGCTATTCTGATGAACACATTATCACTCCCCTAAAATGAAAATAAATCATCAAATATGATTTCCATATGATTTATGTTGACTATCAGCCATCTAGATCCTCTTTCATCCCAATAGAAACTTCTCTATCATCTCATGAAAATGGCTTGGTCCAACCAATGATTTATCACCTATTTTCACCCAATAACGTGGATAACAACATGGAATCTGATAAATTTCATCAAATTGATTCGTATTATCATGATTTAATAATGGTGGATATACAAGAACTCCATTAATGGTATGTTCACATCACATTAGCCACCGAAATCAATTACACAATCCTATGGATTGTCTTCCAATGTTATTATCAGTCATTCACATATTCCATCCATATAAAGATAATACATCGTACTAATAGTCAATTGAGTCCTCATGGATTTATATTAGGATATCTATAAATGAGAAATAAACCTCATGTATTTGATTGATACTATTTAATCTAGTATTTAATGAAACTTTACCACATCTCAAATATAGTTTTTTTGAAATATCCTTCACAGTATACGATTCAAGAATATGGATGAAATGGGCTTATAGTTGGAGTTGATGCACTAAAACCCATATGGAACCATGTTTCTAAACATTCTTTGGGTGACTAGTTAAAATATAAATTTTGTTCTTCTACTATTAACAAAAAAAGAATCATAAATAAAAAAATGTCTTCTATCATCTATTGCTCCTCCATAACCAACTGATTGGTGAAACATCTCATTAAAAAATATAAAACTTTTCCTTTCATATCTTCCAACTAAAATTTTGATTTTAATGACATATACCTTATATTGATTACAGGATTAATATCCCATATATAATGGTGGTAAGCATAAATAAGTACTTCCTAACAATATGTTGATATGATCATCTGATATCGATAACAGAAATCAAAATTCCCTTACAAATTACATCGATCAATGGTCGCACCACCGTTGTGTTTTGATCCAACCACAACATATTCAAAATTGGATGTATATACCTCTATAATGGCCCCATCCAAATTATTAACAAAATAAAATAAAACAAACATTAAAACCCTACATCGGTATTTTCAATTCAAGATCATGTTGACTACCATCAACATCATAATAAATTAATTTGAGGCCAGTTTTCCCACCGACTATATGAATTTTAACTTAATACATAAACAAATGAATTTACTTTTCCTAGTGTAATCATCAAGTCAAATTAAAACATTTATAGATACTCGATCATTTTACATTCTTATATAATAAAATATATTTTTGAGAAAATTTGTATCATGATCATAATATATGTAAACATTATGAATTTTTATTCAAATAGGAACTTAAGCCATGTCTCTAAAGAATGTAATAAGGAAACAAACTCCAAATCATGTGTTAGGTATCTCTTCTCATGAATACATAACATCCATAATCTATAAGAAACAAATTTATATCCCTTCATGAAAACATATACCAACATAGATCCTAAAAAATCACAACACACCATATACCCATTTCCTGATTCTAGAAATATCACGATCAAAGTAAATTAATGTAGAACCATATGATTCAAAATAGTATTATAAAATTCATCATTACATTGGAATTGATAATTTGTCAGTGTCAGATCTTACATTGGTGATTATAGTCAAGAAAAGTCATGAAAAATAAAATGGTAACAACTATCTAAGCCCTGAAAACTATATATCTCAAATAAATTCATTTTATGTTTCCAAAATACCACAACCTCTTTTCTGGATCTATAGAAATACCTTTTTCATAAATTATGTTTAAATGTTAACATACCTATTGTATCTAAAATTCATACATTGAATGTTTGTAATGAAGATGATGATACATCAATGTACCTAACAATATAATCATTTGTTTCTCATACCCATCTATTTTCCTTGGAAACACAAATATGGAATCCAGTAACACCACCACAGAAAAATAAATATACCTTTTCAATTTTTTATTAATTAATTCCACAAAGACCATTGGTCTATTTTTAAGACTGAAATGATGAACCACACACTCATGATGGCCAAATGTACTCCTAAAATCTTACTTTGCAATATCCACCTTCCAAACCAATAATTGGTCATATCCTGATCTCAAGTAAATTTTAGAGAACCATTGTTCTCTCCTTAATTGATCAAACAAATCATAAATGTGTGAAAATTTGTATCAATTATTTATATTTATTTGGTTAAGTTTAATATAATCTACACAAAACTAAAGAGTTCCATCAACATTTTTCATAAATAAAATAGGAATTTTCCATGAATATATTCTAGGACAAAAGAACCATTTTCTTATAAATAATTGTGTTTGATTATCAATTCCAATACATCTATTTCTTCCATAAGACAATATGGAAGTGGGATGAGATAGACCCCTAGTAATAGAATGGTCCCAAACATCATGGAGGTGCATTATTGATTAAGTATAGTTTTGAATCGCATTAATTTTTCTAATTAATGTTTTACCATGTGTATGTGTAGGATAAAGTTCTTATCAAGGGTACAATACATAAAAAAGGAAAAATAGTACATTCTATGATTGTTGTAGGGAATATACATTTTTAGTGATAACTATGCACCATAATCATGCTTGTTATAAGGAGGGGTGCACAGTTAGGTAAACCATACAGGGGGAATGAAAAAACATGTTGGCATATTGAGAGGTATACCACATGGTTGGTACACGGGTTTTCAAACCATTTGAGATCCCAAGGTAATCATATGAATCATACCCAACAAGGATCGAGTCTTGTGCGTAGTTGGGGAATCATTTGAAAAAATATGTGGCCAAACCATCCACGTCATAAAAATTGTTTTTTACTATATCCCCCCTCATAATTTTAAGTGTTCTATCTAATTACATCCCCAATTTATTCTCCAAAAACCATAGTAACAAATAAAAATGACCAAAAATTCCCATTGATCAATATCTGTTGATTATAGGCCATTTGGAGCATTGTTGCTTCGGAATAAATGATTTTAATGTGTATAATCTCCTAATACATTATAATTTATTGTTTATTGCTTTTGTAGTTATTCTTGTACTTCCAAATCCCTAACACCCTCCTTTCTAGAAGATATTGGGTTGGGTATTCGAATGGGGTTATGATTGATTCAATAGTTGAGGTTAAATGTGTGTTTGTCTTTGTAATTGAGGTAGGTGGTATGCATATTATATACCAAGTAATTATGTTGATTAGTGTATATATGGTTACATTATTATTTCTATCATTTTGGTTAATTGACTAAATTAGTAGGATTATGAATAAGGGTTTTATTGATGATGAATTAAACCCCTCAAGATCCTTATGGAAATGAATAGAGATTTACAAGATCAATATATGGATGCCCATTGGGTGTTCCACCATTAATGAACACTGAAACGTTTTATGTTATGCATGGAATTGACTTTTTATAAAATAGAGCATGTTACTAACAAGTTGATCTGTTAGTTGAGTTGAAAAGTTTGATATTGATAGTTTTTCATGATTTTGATAATGTCTTAAGGGATTATTGGTCTTAATATTACGTGGTTTAAATAAAATAAAATTACGGTGCTAAATGAATTATGAATTGAATGTGAAATTCATAAGTGGTTAAGGTTTGTGAAATTATGAACATGGTTAATGAGAAAGGGATAAAGAATTTATAAATGTGTTAAATGGGTTAACATAAGGAAATTTATGAATATGAAAAATATGATAAGATATGGGAAATCATTATTATACTAATGTGTTATGTCATTATTTTAATTTACATGTTCAAAAACTTATGATACTTGGATTTTATGTGTATTGAATTGTGTATTGTAGTTTATATGGTATATGTGGTAAATGGATAAAGAAGCATGTGAATAGGGATTGGTAGTTTTTGGTATTGGAATTTAGGATCTATGCACATGGGTTAGGTTAGGATGAGGCTCTAAACCCAACCCCTCTAACACATAGGATTTGGTATCAGACTAAGGCTCTATGCCCATAATAGTTGCATTTTATGAGACTACCTAAACTGAGGATCCAAGGTAAGTTTTATGTATTTTTATATGAAATGATTATTCCATGTGAGATAGGGAATATATCTAATTCCTTTATTCATAATAATTAACCAGGATAGTTTATATTGTAATTAATAACAATTCATAATCTATAGAACAAATGATGAATATGGATAAAGTGAATATTTTAATCTAATTGATCTCAAATTATATTTTTTATCTTGTCATTTATTTAGTTCCTTCATGAAATATCTATTTAGAATGGATTCTTTTCCAACAACATTGTTGGTGGACTATAGAGTTGTACTGACACCCATCATGGGCTACCCTTAGTTACCAGAGTAGGTTTTATGGTTTCAGGTTAGGATAAGAGAAAATTGTATATGAATGGGAGTTTATTTGGTCATGGGATATGCATGGATGGGGGATTCCAAATTAGATTCCTGACTTATTTTTGGGATGCTTTAATTAGTTTTATTTTGGCTTTCCTTCATTTTTGGAACTATTAGAATGACATTTTTTATTTATTATTGATTGTGGTTGGTAACTTATTTGAGAAATGATTATAAATTATTATTTTAGTTTCTATTTATGTTATCCATTATTTTTTACTATATGACTATTTCTTACTCTAATAATGAGGGTATATTATCATTAGCTTATCTATTAGACCATTAATGCATGTTATAAACCTCTAGCTTATTGATAGGTGTGCTTGATGTCTTCTGGTGACATAAATCAAGGAATAGTTATGTGAATTCTAGGTAATAAAAATTACAAATTGGAATAAAATGAGAAATTTTATGTTCCATATTATTTAGGAATGGTATATAAAATGTTAGGAGGTTTATTTCATTGTGAATGAGCTCGTTCATGGGATATTTTAAACCATGTATGAGGGAAAACCCACGTACCTAGGGTGGGATTTTTTTGTTGACATGTGTTGTTATATTTTATTGATATTTCAACATTGGATGATTCACTTATTGTGTGATGTGGCTATTTTATGATATTTTTATCTTTTCTAGAAAGACATGGGGTTGTGAATATATTAATCCTTATTAGAACCACAAGATATAGGTGGCATGCATCATGCTAGTCCCACATGGGATGGGTATGTGCTACATGAAGGGTAGGATGCATTTAATATATTAAAAAGATGAAGAAAATTGTGTATAATAAATGTGATGCTACTGGGTAATTAAAAATTATGTTAATGAATGTTTCATGGATTATGATTAATAAATTTGTTAATAAATTAAAATATTTGTTTAAAGATGTTACAAAATGAGTAAGGTTCTTGAAAGAGAAATAATTTTGTTTTGAAAGTGGAAATGGTATAGAACGGGTGTCTAATAAAAGACGCGTGGCTCTGTACATTGGTTTACCCCATCTTGGACATGAAAAATGGTAGGTATGGTTGAAGGTAGTTTTCTATGAGTGATGAAATCCATTGTGATATTGTGTGAGAAATGGGTTGTTTATGGCTTGTGGAGATCATTTTATGTGTGAACTATGGATGCTTTATATTATGTGTTCTAATAGATGTGTTTGAAACTGTAGTGAAATAAAACCATGAAAACAAGTACTGTTTGAGAATGAAGAAGATATCATCATGAATTATTCCATATTACTGGATCCTGAAAATCTATTGGTCCATGATAATCATGTAGAGGATTAGTTCAATTAGAAATGGATCATTTTTTATAGATCATTTAATGGGGCCCAGGTCAGGTCCTTCCAATTGTGATTAATCTGACAAGAGAGTTTCAATTGAAACACCCTCCACTATTTAATATAGAGGGTGTGCCCAAGGATGCAGTGTTTTGGATAGAGTATATGTAGTCACTTCTGACACAGGTGGAGACTCCTCTAGAGATTTGTGTCAAGATAAATGTATATATAATGTGGGGAAGAGCTAAGAACCGGCTGGATATTTTGGTACATACTCATTATTCTGATTTTTTGTTGGATAAATACTTATAATAAAAATATTGGGAGAATTTATTTTTGGAGACCTTGTGATAGGAGATGGATGTAGAGTTTATGATGTTGGACTAGGGAGCTTTGTCTATGATGGACTACGTGGGTCATTTCATTTAATTTCAATGCATTGTTCCAGTGTTTATAGTGGTTGTGGTTGCTATGGAAATACATTTTCAGGATGGAAATAGACCCAATATTATGTTTTAGGATAACATATTGAATTTAAATAGTTTTGATTAATTAGTAGATTAAGACATTATTTCAGAAGGGAAGTTAAAGGGTGAATTAGGTAGTGAGTTTTTGGTTTCGATTAGATGGACCAGTGGTTTAAATTCTGATGGTAGGGTGCATCGTTTTGGGAATCTCAACCATGGTTATAGTATGCAAAGTATTCATAATAGATAATTAACCTATCATGGTGGTGATGGGGTGTTGTTCTATCATTGTGGCAGGATAGGATATATGCATTGTCGGAGCCACCAAATACCGGTTGAGTTCCAAGCTTGCGACGGGATGGGGCATGATTAGAGTTTTAGTAGGAACCCATGATATTTGGGAACTGGTAAAGTATTGATTCCAATGAAGAGTGAAGGTAGAGGGTAGGATTCCAAATATCAGGCTAGAAATTGGGGATCTATTGGGTGTATAATTCGATGTGGAGGACATGGAACTCTAAGAAATATCACATGTATCATCAAGGTAGTGAAATTCTAGAAACTCAAACAACAACCCAAGGTAAAGGATTTGGTCATAATCATGTATTACAAGAATAACCTAGATGTGGTGAGGCAAGACCATTGAATATTTGAGGTATGATTCTTATTTATTCTATTCTTGTTGTTTTTTATTCAATATATGTGCAACATATTGTTTCATTTTTAATTTTTTTGTGGTTGTGTTAGGTCTAGTGGTGGATCTTTTTCATGGTGTTTTATCAATTGATAAATTATGAGCGGTGTGCGTAGTGAATATTATATATTTTAAGTGGTGTTCTATTTAAGATGGTGGGTTCCATTTCCTATGGGACAAGTTTATTCTTGAGATGTCAAATTTTGAACAGATTTGGGACTAGATTGTCAATTGTTTTACGAGGACCATATTGACAGTTACCATCATAGGGAAACATTAATGTCTCTAGATTGATACATGTATGTCCATCGTGATGAATTGTATGACCATAAAGTCCATCGAGGTCAAGTTTTTATGTAGTTAGATGAAATCATAATCCATGTTGCAAGACTCATTCTTGACTACGAGGGAGTTGAAAATATTATATTTCCTCTCATGGTGAATCAGTTTTAGGATGTGTTTCTTGAGGATTTATCAGGGATCCCAATAAAAGTTTTGTAGATTTCATTAGAGTGTTGCTTCGTGGAACATGAACAGTTTCCATTCCACCATATATAATAGAACTGTATGAACTCATGTAGCTTAAAACACAATTTGAGGAACTAGAGAGAAAGGTTATTATTATTCTGTGTAGAACACCATAGGGATCACTAGACTGGTTTTACAAGATGTTAGGAAGAAACATGCACTTATGAATTGATTATGAAATTATAAATTAGATGATTGTTAGGAATATATACAATCTACCTTTAATTGATGATATATTTTAATAGATGAGGGGTGCATTAGTTTTCTATTGAATTTTTCTGAGATTAGGGTATCATCATTTTTGGGTGAGACCATCTGATATACAACTGACTTCATTTAGGAGAAGGTAAGGGTTTCATGATTTTACAAATATTCCATTTGGATTGACCAATGATCTGGCATTGTTCATTTCCCCAATGAACAAACTATTTCATCCCTAGAAATATTAGTTTTTAGTTTTACATGTTGATGATGTCTTGGTGTACATAAGAAATCATTACTATCATGAAAAACATTTTGACATAATTCAGAGTAACTAATGGAGAATAGAATATACTATATGCTATTTAGGTGTAATTATAGGATTTATAAATTACATTTCAGGGGTCAAATTATCTCAAAGGAAGATGATTAAGTGGACCTTGAGAATGTATAAGCAGTTGTATCTTGGGAGAATCCCGGAAATGTTTTTTAGGTCTGAAGTTATCTAGTATTTTTGAGATGTTTCCGAAGGGTTTTCAATGAAATTTACCATTAATCATCACAAAATTATGGATTTACCAAGAAGGGTATCATGTTTTAGTTGTTTGTGGCATGTGATAATGACTTTCTTATGTTAAATAAGTGACTGAGAACTACACAACTTTTTATTTTTCCCAAGCAGGGTAAGCAGTATCATTTGTTTTTGAAGCTCCCAATGTTGGGATTGGAGAGTTGATCATCAGTAATGATCGTGTTGTTGAATATGAGTCATGGTAGTGACAGACTCACAAATTTAATCTTTCAATGCATGATCATAATTTTTTCCTGGTAGTTTAGGCCATGAAGTGTTTGTGGATTTACATGATGGAAGTGAGTTTTACTATCTGTAACCATCATAAAATCATGATGTATATCTTCTCCCAATGTGATTTGAATATTAAAAAGTGAATATTAATTGAGTTAATGAAGTCCATAAATTTTAAAATGATGTATATAATAGGTAAGCGGAACAATGTTTTAGATGATTTGATCTAGAAGACTCAAAACTTGGTAGTTACAGAATCTAGTTCTAAGTATAGGATACTTGAGTTATTTATTGTGAATCAAATGGAGGTGAAGGATGGTCATGGAAAGAAGACCCTTGATTCCATGGATGTCGATACCTTCAATCTAAGTAGGATCAATGAAATTCAACAAGAGGATTCCGAATTTCTAGATTTAAGATAAAGACATATATGTGGGGAGTCGACTTCTATTTGGACCATTGGTTATGATGTGACAATTTATGTTCATTCCCATGTTGTTGTGATAAAATAATTTTGGGATGAGTTGAAGTGTGAATTAAATGAATTGATGTGAGAATCACAACACCAAAATGAATGATGATCTTTAAAGAGAGTATTGGTGGCCAAGGATGAAGAAAGATGTTACAGGATTCAAGGTGTGGTGCTTTAACTGTCAGCATGTGAAGGTTGACCATTGGAGGTTGGGTAGATTATTACATCCATTTCCCATTCCGTAATAAAAATTGGATGATTTTATAATTGATTTTCAGGCTGGTTTTCCAAGAACAACTTCAAATAATTATTCCTTCCAGGTTGTTGTGGATTGATTAACTATGGTTGCTCATTTCTTACAAATCTAAGAGACCAACACCATTGACCAAATGGGTGAGATTTATGTCGGAAATATAGTACAGTTTCATGGGGTTTCATGAAATATTTTTTTTCATGATATGTGTTTTACATCATGGTTATTGAAGGTATTATATATGGAGGTTGGCAACATGGTGTTTTTAGTGTTATTTCCACCTCTAGACGAATGAGAAATAATAGAATATTATTCAGTTGTTAGTGGAAATGGTGAGGGCCTATGTCAAATTATTTTTTGTACTATGGAAGTAGCATCTAGCGGTGTTTGAGTTTTCATAAAACAATAGTTATCATGATAATATTCAAATGTAATCGTTCGAGGTTCTCTAATATAGACTTTGTCAAACTCCATTTTCTTTCATAGAGGTAGGGGAATCATAGTTCTTGGGAAAGAGAATTTTGAAGGATATTCCTTACAATATTTAGTTGATTTGGGAAATTATGGATACATATTAGAGTAGGATGATGTCATATACAGATCTTCATCTTCATCCTATTAATATTATGGTGGGTGATCATGTGTTTTTTGGGAGTCACCAAGTTTGGGTCACCAATGGATTTAGAAATAAGGTATGACGGAACCCAGTTATGTTGGTACATTGGAGATTATTTATAATATAATACTGGTGGAGTACCTATTTGATCTTCTACATTGGTATTGTGGCTTTAACGATGTCATTAATGTGTTTGAGCGTTGGTAGTATCACCCTGACACATCTCCTGGGATTGATATTGAGGATTTTATGCCTATTAAATATATGTCCATCATGGAGAATCCAGTTCATATTGTGGATCATTTTTGTTCTATTAATAAGGCCCCCTATTAATTCATCATTCAATTTATGTTTTCAAAATCACAATAAAATTTTCTTAAGTAAAAAACTATAATTCTATACGAATGATTTTTAATGATTTTTTACATTCTCTAAAAATGGTTTTTTCCTTACTGATGGTTTGCTACACATTATCTAATATATTCCCAAACCAATTATAACCATAATTGTTTTAAGTCAATAAATCATATTTTATCTAACTCATAACCTTATTGTTCATGTGACTCTGATATCTCTAGAAACCAATGTCTGATTTCTGTGGAAATAAAAATCCAATTTCTCAAGAAATCAAACTGTGATTTCTTTTAAAATCAGACATCAATTTCTTCAGAAATTAGACTCTGATTTCTCTTAAAATTAGATTATTATTTCATCATAGATTATTATCTTATTTTATATTAAATATTAATCTATTTTTTTTAGAAATCTGACTCCGATTTCTTCTGAAATCAGACTCCAAATTCTACATAATTCTGACATTAATTTCTTCAGAAACCTAAATACAAATATCTTCTATTTTAGAATCTGATTTTTAGTATTTCTAGATTCTGATTTTTAATATCATAAGAATAAAATTAAATAAATTTCATTTATTTACCTTATTTACATAATGTATCAATTTATTTTATCATATCATAAAATGTGTTAGTGTTTCTTAATGATAGTATTGTTTCTCCTAGTTAGTTATAAAAAACGTTGTCGTCCAACCAGTTTTAACATAACCATTTCTTGAGTTCCAAATGTATATTTCTATCCTAAATTTAAGTAAACATATGACCATTGGAGGGGTAAATAGACCTTTGGAATCCATGCTTATAATTACACTTTCATCTGAACAATCTTAGACATGAGTTTTCTTTGTGAGTTGTTGATCTCTGTAATGATGTGATACTCTGTGGGAGTATTTCTCAATCCTTCATTGTGTGAATATTCTGAAAAGAATTTTTTGAGCTGATAATATATTTTACATTTGAATATGATTGTTGTTAATCATTCGAGGCCTTCCAAGGATAGGAAGAAAGAGGTTACAATAACCTTAGAGATTGAGGAATTGTGGGGAAATCAAGACAGATACATATCATCATATTGAGGGAATACCCTATTGTGGGTATTACATTCATTCATAATGTATAAATCAAGGGACCATTATCCATTGTTTTTGTATAACCTTCTACTTGGGACAAAATATTTCTTATACATATCTTATTTTGTTAAAAGGTTTAATGTTGTTGTATATTTTTAATGATAGGAATTGTAGCTTAATTAATATTTTTAATACATATATACTCTGGTATAAATAAGATTATATATTCTATATGGTAGAATAATTACCAAATTAAACTTTTATTATGTTTCTATATTAGATCAATATTATTAGATCTTAGGAATATTATTTTCTTTTTTAATAACTAAAGAGGGTTTGTGAATCCATATTGTTTAAATTTGTTAAACATAGATTTTCATAAGGATATAATTAAATGTTTTTAATCCTACATTTCACCCATACGTAATTGCACAACATAAAAATATATTTATATCTTATAATTGTTATCAGATTAGGCCTCCAAAAAAACATATTCTTACATAAAAGTTTTTTATACAACTTTTCATGCATAGCATGACTTGTTCATGTTTTTCTTAATATTTCCATTATAAAAAATTTAATTATAAACTCTTTCTACTTATACTTTTTGTGGATAATATATTTTTTATTTTCTTATATAATGGCATGAATAAATTTTGGATCAATAGAAAACCTAAACCCTACTATACCCCCCAATTGTTTTTGGAAATGACTATAAATACTGGAGAGATTGGGTGAAGAATTTTTTTATCAATACCATTATAGATAACATTGTTTTCTTAACTAGAGACTACAAGATTCCATTCAAAAAAAATAAAACAATTCACTAATTAATAATAACAAGTGTATCATCTTAACATTAAGGTACGCAATAAATTATTATGTTCTATAACCATGAAAATCTATGTCTAGATTTCATCTTGTGAAGCTACTAATATCATATAAAATAATTTAAAAGTTAAACATTTTGGAACAAAAAATGTCATTATATTAATAAGATCTATGCTTATAGATGAATATCATGGTTTTATGATTCCTTATGGAGAACTAGTATGTAATGTTCAAGAACTGTTTATGAATGTTGTCAACAACTTACAATCTATGGGTGACAAAGGAGTTTATGATGATATTCATGTGGATTAGATTTTAGATATTATACCCAATGAGTGGGAATCTATAGAACAATTATTTGTTAGAATAAAAATGATTATAACATCACTCAGGATGAGTTATGCGGGACACTTCCACAACAAGATAATAGAATGAAGTGAGATGCAAAGATCAATATTAAAAAATAGTAATGGAAAGGATGCTTTCAGAACTTCAACAAATACATTGAAATCCAATACTATTGAAATAGTTATTATATCAAAATCCACTAAAGGTACAATTATATTTGAATAATGATATAGTTGTCATTAAAAAATTTATCTTTACAATTTTCATCTAAGAATGAAAAATGATTTTGGGAAATATATATTTCCAATAATGATACTAGATGAAATAGATAATGGATAAGAAAGATTCATAAGTTCCTTGTTGTGACTGAAATAGGGTAGGGCATATCAAACCATATTGTCCAATGATAAAAAAAGAAATAAATTATAAGCATTCAAAAAGATATAATAATAAGTACTATATTTCTATGTCAATGAATCTATTGAAAGTAAATGAAACTTGGAGTACCAGTGGTGGTGATTCTTCTGATGAATCTCCCGATATTGAATCATCTGAACAAAAAATTGTTACTCTTATATATATAATTCCTACTAAAAATACATTTCTCATGATTATGTTAAATACTCCAAAATATTTAACCAATATTAAATTATAAGAGAATCATTCAAATGTAGAAAATAATGAATCTTGAAATGAATTATCTCCCACATCAGAAGGTAATATATTACCTAATTATGAAGAAGTGTCTAGATTTTCAATGTTATTTGAGAATTAAATTTTTAAAATCAATAATAAATTTGATAAAAAATTCTTGAATCTCATTTTTAACAAAAGTTGAATCATATATTTCCGAATATCGTAATGACAAATCCCATGATTTTGAAAATGTTTCCAAAAACCTTAAGGATGTAAATTTATAAAAGGTGAAACATTTTACGGATCATGAAAAAAATATTTTGATGAATTTTTTTTAAAGATAAACTCAAATTTTATGACTAATGACTATAAAGATAAAAATTTAGTCTTTATAATAAAATATAAAATCGTTTCATAAGGAAGCAATTTCTAAACAATACCCCTTTAAAGGAAGGATTTGATTAAATGTATTCACAACATCTTGTTCTTAGGAATTGTTCTCGATTTTTTTATTCTCAACCAAAACCTATTTTTAGACATAACTATTTGTTCTCCGAAGTCCTCCTTTTTTCTATAACTGTCAATGTGGTGGAAATGTAGAGAAATATTGTTCATTAAAAAAAATCCAGTACATAGGTTTTCATAAATCCCATTTTCCTAAACCAACTTGGATACCAAATAATTTACATTCTCTCATTTCCGGATACAAGAAATTTTGGATTCCTAATTTGTAACTATAATATATTCTTGAAAGAAAACACGTGCCAAAAATAATACGTGGTACATAGATAGTGGATGTTCCCAGCACCTGACTAGTTACAAGAATATATTTGAAATTTTTATGAATATGAATGGTTAAAATGTAAATTTTGGAGACAAAAATCAAGGATAAATTTTAGGTATATGTAATATTGTTTTTCATGGAAAGCATTAATTTAAGATGTTTTATTGGTTATTGGGCTTAAGAAAAACCTTATATACATATTCCAATTATGTAATGAAAATTATCTTTTGAATTTACAAATTATAAAATTCTAGGACCAAATTACAAGGAAGAGTATATTCTATCTTCCCGTGGGCATAAAAATGTTTATACACTTAAATTAGATGACCTTAGGTGCCGACACCATAATTTCCTTAGTGTAATGGAAGATCAATCCTGGCTATGTCATTTATGGCTAGGACATTTTACCCATAGAATCCTATGAAAAATCTCAAGGAAATGACTTTTTAAGGATCTATCGGAGCATAGAATTGATTCTTCAAAATAATGTGATCCATGTAAATATGGAATGAAACATAAAAAATGGTTTAAATAAATTAGTGAGGTTTCAAATTATGGGGCATTATAGCTACATATAGATATCTTCTATCCAACAGAAACTAGAATTATTGGATGTAAATACTATTTATTTTTTAGTTGATGATTACAGTAGATTTATTTGTGAATATTTTCTAACAAAGTAATCTAATTACATTTATTAATTTAAATATTTTTCATCCAATTTTAAAAATTAGAAAAACCTTCTATTGATAACTATTCATAGTGATCAAGGAGGATTAATTAAAAATTCATATTTTTAGTGTTTTGAGGTATTAAAGGAATTACTCATAACGTCTCATCGCCAAGAACTCCTCAAAAAAATATTGTCATTGAAAGAAGAAATCAAAATTTTAAAAATATAACAAGAAACAATTTTATTGAATATTCTATTACAAAACACTTTTGGGGTAATGTTTTTATTACTACTTATTTTACTATAAATTGTGTTTTAATCAGAACATTTCTTAACAGAAAATGTTTTGATTTATGGACTGATAAAAAACCTAATTTTTCTTAATTAAATAATTTTTTATGCAATTTATTCATCGTGAATCCTAAATATAAATTACATAAATTATTACCTTAACATAATGATGTAATTTTCTTAGGCTACTACACTTTTTTGATGGCTTATAAAGTTTTTATCAAAAATTATTTTACTATTGAAGACGCAGTACGTATTAAATTTGATGAAACTGACCCTTTTGTTTTTAAACAACCTCAACTTATATCCTCATATGTGTTTAAATAAACTAATTATCAACTTTTGATGGATGATTTTTCTAGTAAATAATATACATAAGAAAATGTTTCTGAATAATTTACTCCAGACGATTTTTTACCTTATATTGATTATCATTTTTTACAAAACCCAAATTAGTTGTTTCATAAGAATCATCACAATGATAGTATCATTGAAAATATAAATCAACCTATAAGGAATATAATTTCTCTATGAAATGATTTATAGTATCTAGTATTTCTTCCCAATTAGAACCATAAAGCACTGATGAAGAATTAAGTGATGATTATTGGGTTAAAGCTATGTATTTGGAACTAAATTAATTTGATAGGAACAATGTCTGGACCTTGTTTAAAAACCCTGATTAAGGTTCTGTAATGGGAGTAAAATGGGTCTTCAGAAATAAAATGGACGAAAATAGAATCATTGTGTGAAATAATGCAATAATAATTTTTAAAGGATATAATCAAAAACAAGGATTAGACGTTGAATAAACCTCTTCTGCATTATCTAGATAGAAATATATTCATATTCTACTAGCCTTTGCTGCATTTTTCTAATTTCAAACTTTTTAAAATGGATGAGAAGTGTGATTTCCTTAATAGATATGTTTAAGAGGATGATTATGCTGAACAACAACCAGGTATTGGTGGCATGAAACAACCTAAAAAATTTTAAAAACATACAAAATCATTATATTGACTTAAACAAGACCCTATATTATTGTATGTAATACGTACATGATTTTTGTTACCAAATGATAAGGTTAAGGGAATATCTAATCAAGCCCTTTTTATAAATAATGATAAAAAATATATTTTGATTATTATTATTTATTTTGACGAAATTATATTCCAATCCGCGGAGAAATATTTAACAAATTTATTTGAGAATCAAAAGATATATGAGTTTCATATTTGGATGATTTGTGAGATAAAAAAATATTTACATTCAAATTTCACAAAAAAAAGAACAAAATTATCTATCTCAACATACTTATATTAAAGATCTTATTAAGAATTATAGAAATGACCTCATTAAAAGTACATGTACTCTAACCAGTTCCCCAATCACTCTTGATCTTCATAAAGCAAGAAAACAAATAGATCAAAAATAATTTAGAGTGCTGAAAGATTGTTCATTATACTGAATGGCTAGTTGTTCGTATATAATATTTTAATTATTATTATGTGCATGATATCAATATAATCTAATAGAATCCCAATTAAAAGAAGGGAAAATAATTTTTTTATATTTAATGGGAACCATGGATTTAGAACATTTCTATTCTTTTGGAAATTATTTCTTTTGAAAAATATTTTCAGATGATGAATTTGGAAGTTGTAAAATGGATAGAAGTGTTTATCTAGAACATTTTATTTCATAGGATAGTCAATAGTTTCTTTTTCATGCATGAAACAATACTTAGTATCCCATTCTACTGATGAAGCTTAATATATAGTTGTTGAATAATTTTTGTTCTCAAGTGTTTTCTATGAAACACACACTCACAAATTATGGAATACGTTTTACCAAAACCCAGATAATGTATGATATTCCAAGTTCCATTTATCTAGGAAAAAACCAGGAACATCACAAAGATGATCTTTAATATACTTATGTAAGTATATTAAAGATATTCTACAGTAGTTATTAGGTTGAAGGCATGTGGATCCTCAAAGATTCCATTTGGTTTTCCTTCTCTTCAACACAAAATGTCTCTTGTGGGTTTCTCACAGACTTTGATTGCATTGAACAATAAACTCAATGATTGGATATTTTTTAGGCAATGATTTTTGGACCAAAATTTCATTGTTATGTAAAACTCCTTGATTTCAAAAATCACAAAGAAGAATGGATGGTAACATATCTTCATAGCCAAAGAAAGATGTCAGGGTCGGGTGTATATTGATTAAGTTAAATAATTTTATGGTACAATGTATTTTGATGAACAAGGAGGAAGTTAAATGTTTTCATTAATGAGTTATGGAAATAAATTCTCTTTATCTTTCAACAAGGTTTAATATATATTGGATGTAACTTATGATTCTCACGTATATTTCATGATAAGGAAGGATAATTTGAGAATTTTAAGGCTATTGAGTGCCTTGGGATTAAGGGAGTAATGATGCCAAAGATATATCATATCCAAAGAAACCATCCATTTGGTACCATTGGATTGAATGGTTTTCTAATTATGAGAAAGGGGGAATGAGATTCTTTTACGATACTTGAGATATTCATGGTGGACTATTAAGTGAATGTATAGAAGTTGAATCTAATGATGTACATTATTTTTACCATAAGAAATATAAATAATGGAACTACAAAATCTCTAATAATTATTTACGCTATGATAATTTCCTATAACATTGAATTGTCCTTACAGTCAATCAAAATTCTGTGAAACTCTATGGCCAAAACCTTTATGATAATGTTGTTAAGTGACGATTACATGAGAAGTATAAAGAATTGTTTTAGTATTAAGACACGAGAGTTATTTGATCTATGTAAAAAAGGATCAAACTACCTTTATAAAGGGTGAAGTTGGAGAAATGTCCAAATGAACCCCTATGAAATGAAAAGGTAAAGAGCCGAAACCAAAATAAAAAGATCCAACACATATGTCAGTATATTATCCACCAAATCTAGAGAATGTAATACCTTATTTTGATGATGTTGTAGCTAAATAGATATTGGAATAAAAAGAAAGAGAAAGAATGCGATACAATTTTTTGATTATATCCTACTAAGGCTAAGGCCTAAAAAATCCAACTAGCTGAAGAGATTGAGAAACAAGCCAAAGAGAAGAAGATAACCAATAAAAATTTGGAGGATAAAATTATCCATGATTTATTAATAGACATTGAGAAGAAATATGAACAAGTTCTGGTATATAAATCTTTCTTTTATGAACCCGTGCTAACAGACATTCATGTTAAAGTGAAGATAAATAAATATTTTTCAATTCTTGAACCCATAAACAAATAAGAATAAATTCAACGAGAAAAAAATATTTTGATGAAGAATGTGATGATTTGATAAGATTGATTGAAAAATGACATGAGAAGGAGATACTTTCTGACATGTTATCTATATGAATATCCCAAGATCAATCAACTAAAATAATTTCATAATGACAATCTGTTCATAAAGGAGATGATTCTTAGGATGATGTTAATAATGCTCTTTTAAATGAGGATATTAGTAATGATGATATTATTTAACATCTTGATGATAAGGATGATAAGGATGTTGATGAAGAATAAATTAATGTCTATAATGGTGCTGATAAAGATGATAAAGATGATTATGATAGGATAGTTCATCTTTCTGATAGTGATAACGACACTCATAAAGATTAGAAGGTAGTCTATAATGATGAGAAAAATAAAAAAGTGATTCTTTATCCATCAAACAATGATATTGTTGAAAAACTGAAGAATGATGTTGTTGGAACATTTATAAGTGTTGACCTCACCTGTTTGGATAATCTCAATTATGTTTTAATATGATTTGAAAATCCCATATATATGTTAAATTATGTTGACAAAAATATCAAAATAATCATTATAATATGTTAGTCAATGTTTATGTTATTTTATACATGTTTTTAAATAATACTAACTCAATCTGGATATGATTTTCATAGAACAAATAAGTATTATGTTTTTGAGTCACTTATACAGACCTAATGATAGAGTAGGTCCACCAGTATACACATAGTCACTGATACAAACATATTCTACCGATAAGCAAAGATCACCAATAGACAAAGTCTACTGTTATAATCAAGAGATACTGATAAAAACAGACAACTATCGATATGAAGTCTACCGATACAGATAGATAGACCTGTCGATACAAGTCTAATGATACAGACAGAGCCACCAATACAAGCAGCTACAGATATAGGTGAGTTTCTATTGAACAGATCCAAAGATACAATAATGCTACCTATACGGAAGAGATAATGATAAGAAGAGCTACCTATACAGAGTCACTACCACTGATACATTGTCTATTGTGATAATGTGTAACAGCTATCGATACAGACCTACTGAATCAAGTCCACTGATACAATCTCATTGATACTAAGAACTACAGATGGAAACCAGTCACTATATCTCTAAACCCTGCTTATATTTTTTTATTAACAACAGTCATATTTGATGATTTTAATGAAAAATATATTAATTAATTAATATATGTTGAATGTTAGGAAACTGTACCACGTACCTATAAAAAGGTAATCATTCCCATTTCCTGAGATGAAGGTATATAAGGGGACCTAAAACTACTAAAGAAGTGTTGGTCAGTCATTCCATGCATATATGAGACAATATTTTGGAGATACACAAGGACTTACATGAATAGAACAAGAAATAAGAATACAAACTGAATCTGGGGAACCTGAATATTCATGGAGTAAAGAGATTCAATGATTTCACCTACACTCATGATGATCAGCCTGATCAACCGGGACCTGTAATTCAAATACAAAAACAACACTCTATTTATCTTGACTAAAACCTGAGAGGGACTCAAATCTTCATCTGCATCAATCCAAGGAGTCCAGAGCATCACTCAAAACACATAGAGAATTCTAAACTCATCTATATTTGTTTAGCTATATTTTTTGATTTATTTACATTTTCAGCATTGTGTGTGCCAAGTATTTTTAGGCACACACTGTCTCTTGTGCTGAAATAGAGGATTTCTAAATCCTCACTCAATCGTTCCCTTACACTCTTGTATCCCATTGTGGATAGTGGTAGAGGTTTGACGACCTAAACAACCTGTGAGCAGTTGTTATTGTTTCTTTCCAACATAGAACTCTAGTAAAGGTCTGAGGACCTGGACAGTCTAAGTACTATTGTAAACCCCAATCCAGGGTGTGGCTCATAGTTTATATAAAACTGTTTGAGAGGACTAAGTCTCTACTTGAGGCTTAACCTCATGTTTAATTCTACTGTGCATTTTTATTTTAGATAAAACTATTTTCGAAGAATCTTCCACTGAGTAATTTAAATATAAATCTATTTCAAAGTTACTCTGATAGTAAAACTATAATGTGTTTGTATTTATTGTAACTTAGTAGTTTAGTTTCAAAATCTATTATAATCTTCATATTAGATTAACTGATAACTATTCAATATCTTGAGAACCTAACTAAAACATAACTGTATTACAAATTCACTACATTTTAGATTGTTATTTAAATTGGGGGATTTTTAATATAAATCTTTTCAACCGAAATTTTTAATTGGAACTCAATTTACCCCCATCTTGAGTATCCACTCTGACAAACAATTGGTATCAGAAGCTTGTTATTTATAAAGAACATACAAATACTCTATTTTCAACTGTGATTTTATTTGTATCTTAGAGATCTTAAATTTATGTTAGTTCTAAATTTTATCACATTAAATATATTTTCAAAATTCTAATTATGGATAATAGATTAGAAGGTCATGCTACCAACAATCCACCTTTATTTAATGGTGTTAATTATTCCCAATGGAATATAAAAATGAAAAATCATTTAAAAATTATAGGATTTGATATTTGGACTACTATAGAATCTGAGTATGATATTCCAAAGACTTCTAGAGGTACATGGGATAATTCTACAAAATCTGATTACAACAATAATTGTAATGCCATGAATTCCCTTTACTGCTCTCTAGGATATGAATAGTTTAACATTATATCTTTCATGTAAAATAGCACATGAAATCTAGGATACTTTGGTTATTTCTCATGATGGAACAACCAATGTAAAAGAAATGAGATTAAACACTTCAAATATTAAATATGAAAATTTTACAATGAGGCGAGACGAACCTATTTCTGACATGTATCTCAAGTTTAATGAGATGGTTAATACTATGAGCTCATTGGGAAAAGTTGTTCTAGAAAAGGAGAAAATCATGAGAATACTCAAATGTATGCCAGAAAATGGAGAGGCACATCAGTTTCAATAAAAGGGTCATGTGATATATGTAAACTACCAGTTAAGGAGTTAATTGGTAAGTCAATGATGTATAAAGAAGAACTAAAGGTAAAAAAAGAGGAATATGATGATCCTAAGAAGAGATCAGTGGCATTTAAGTCTACTGCCTCAAAGAGCAAAGACAAGGAGAACGTTCTCACACCTACTAAAAGCTCAAAAAGTGGAGGTTCAGATTCAGATAGTTATGAAGAGATCACTCAAATAGATAGGAGATTCAAGAAATTCTATATGAAGAACAATTCTTTTAGAAATACAAACTATACGAAGAAGTATGACAAACGAGGTAACAAGAAGAAATATTGGAAGAAAGATGATAAAATTGATGTCATTGTTTGCTAAAATGAAAGAGGAAAGCACATGTGAATGCTAACTGTCCAAAGTTAAAATACAAGAATAAATATGACTATAAGGACAGAAAATATAAGAAATCTATAAAAGCATCATGGAGTGCATCAGAAGACAACACAAGTGAGTATGATGATTCTGATCTTGAAAAAAATCATGCCAACATGTGTTTTATGACTAAAACATTTGTGGTACTAGTCTCCCCTATACTGAATTATTGTTATTCTGGGAATTAAAGTGATTCAAATAGTGATAACAATATGTAGAAATCTGAATTATCAGAAAACTATAATATGTTAGAAGATACTTGTAATGAGCTGAAAGATAAGTACAAATCATTAATGAAACAGTATGCCTTGACTAGTACTGTTAAATCTGGTCTTAGTATAGAAAAGGAAAAGAATTCTCAATTGTTAAAGGATAATACTAAACTTAAATTATCCAATGAGCAACTTAGAAGTTACTTAGAGAAGTTCAAAAAAGGAAAGAGTGCTCAAACAAAAATGCTTGGAAAACAAGTTTCACCAAAGTACACTACTGGATTAGGATACCAACCTAGACAGAGATAGCTTCTTAAGAATAAATTTATTCCCAAAACTGGACAGTTTGGTGCTAGTTCCAGTTCTAGAAATTCTGTTTGTTTATATAGTTTTTCATATTCTACTAGACCAAACAAAATACATTATTTAAAATCTTTTGAATCTGATAGTTATGTGAAATAGATTAGACAAATATGGATGCATAAGGTTTTTCTTGCTAACCTGTCTGGACCCAAGAAAATTTGGGTACCAAAATCATTATCTGTTTAAACCTGTTTTGTAAGAGATTTTCTGGAAGAGTTCCTATAAGAAGATATGGTACTTGGACAGTGGATTTTCAAGGAATATTACTGGATATTACACATGTTTCAAATTTTAAATCAAGGTTGATGGAGGGCATGTCACCTTTGGTTATAATTCAAAATGAAAAAATCATCAGCTTAGGTCAAAATGGTAACACTGATTCAATTTTAATTTCTAAAGTATTATTTGTTGATGGATTAAAATACAACCTATTAAGCATTTCTCAGTTGTGTGATGATGGTTCCAGTGTTAAATTTCAAAATGATGCTTGAAATATATTTGATTCTAAATATTATTTGTTATTTATTACCTTGAAAAATGAAAATGTATATGTTTTAGATTTAAATTCTTTAGCCAAACAAAAGGTTACTTGTTTAAATTATATTCATAAAGAGTATTGGATATGGAACAGAATATTAGGACACTGCAATGTTCTTTAACTTAAGAAACTGACTAAGAAAAATTTATTAAGAGACCTACCTCAACTAAAATTCCCATCAAAATTTTTTTTTACTCCATCTCAAAATGGAAAGAAACATAATGTTTCTTTTAAATCAAAGAAATAATTTTCAACATCTCAACCTCTCGAGTTGGTTCACATTTATTTTTTTGGACCATTCCGTGATTATAGCTTAAATGGGAAGCAATATGATTTTGTCTTAGTAGATGACTTTTCTAGATATACTTGGGTATATTTTCAAGCTCAAAAAAGTGAATCTTGTTCCTATTTTATTAAATACACCAAGTCAATAGAGAACCTTAGTGGACATAAGATTAAGACCCAAAGAAGTGATCATGGTTGTGAGTTTCAAAATCATGAATTTGAGTCATACTATTCACATAATGGCTACAATCATAATTTCTTTTCCCCTAGGAAACCTCAACAGAATGGTGTAGTTAAAAAAAGGAATAGAACCCTTCACGAAATTTCAAGAAAATCGATTATTGAGTGTGACCTACCTATTTATTTTTGGGCTGAAGATGTCAATACATATTGTTATATTATAAATAGAGTCTTAATTAGAACTGTTCTTAAAAATACCACGTATGAACTGTGTAATAATAGGAATCCTAAATTTAGTTACTTCAGATTTTTTGGTTGTAATGTCTTTATTCTCAATACTAAGGATAATCTTGAAACGTTTTCTTCTAAAAGTGATGAGGGAATATTTCAAGGTTACTCTATAACTAGTAAATCTTATAGAGTCGTTAATAAAAGAACCAAATGTGTCGAAGTATCAGTACATACCAAATTTTATGAAACTGATCCACATGAACCTAAGCCCTTTGTTGAAAATCATGAAGAAGGTTTGTCTATTCTGAACCTTAAAGAGAAAAACAGTGAATTTGCTGTAAAAAAAATTAATTTTGGAAATTTTATAGAACCTGATTCTGTTGGAACCAAACCTACAGAAGAACCTGAAATTTCTAGTCCTACATTGACCAGATCAACTATGATTCTAAAGAATCATTATTTAGATATTGTTGTAGGTAATCATGATAGAGGGACACAGACTAGAGCTTCTCTATGAAATTAGGTTGAACATCAAGACTTTCTTTCACATTTATAACCTAAAAATATCAATGCTGTAAACAATGATGAATATTGGGTAATAGCTATGCAAGAATAATTAAATCAATTTGAACGAAACAATGTCTTGGAATTACTTGATAGACCTAAGGACACTTTGACCATAGGCACTAAATGGTTTTTTAGAAATAAAGTTGATAAATCAATAAATATCATTAGAAATAAGGAAATACTATTTACACAAGGATATAGTCAAGAGGAAGGAATATACTATTAGGAAACATTTACACTTGTAGCTAGATTAGATGCTATTAGGATTCTACTTGACTATGATGCTCATATGAATTTCAAGTTATATCAAATGGATGTAAAAATTGATTTTCTAAATGGTTTTATAATTGAAGATGTTTTTGTTGAAAAACCACATGGATGTACTTATCCTAATTTTCCCAATCGATTTTTAAGCATTGTAAAGTTCCATATGGCTTAAAACAAGCCCCATGAGCTTGGTATGATAGAATTAGTAGTTTCCATATTTCAAAAGGTTTTTCTAAAGGTATTTCCGATCCAACTCTCTTTATTAAAATAATTTCCAAATATGTTTTGATAGTACAAATATTTTTTGATGATATTATTTTTGAATCTTCTAAAAATGCTTTGTGTATTGATTTTTCAAAGTGTATGTAAAATGAATTTTAAACGAGTCTAATTGGAGAACTCAAATATTTTATTGGATTTCATGTTTTTCAAAATGAAAATGTTATTATCTTAAATCAATGTAAATATACAAAGGATATTTTAAAATGGGTTTGTTTCGATAGTATTAAGGAAAGAGATACACCTATAAGTACTATTTGTAAGTTGGATGCTGATGAAACTGGAAAACTAGTGGATCAAACCAACTTCAGAGGTATGATTGGAAGACTACTTTACATTACTTCTAGTCGTCCTGATATTATGTTTAGTGTGTGTATTTGTGCAAGATTTCATGCTAATCTAAAAGAGTCACACATGATTGCTGTTAAAAGAATATTAAAGTATCTTAAACATACTACTAACATATGACTATTTTATCCAATAGGAAAATAATTTGATATAATATGTTATTCAGAGGCTGACTTTGCTTGTTTCAATTTAGATAGAATGATCACCTCTAGAACATGTCATATTATAGGTATGTCCCTAATATCTTGGCGTAGTAAAAAGTAGAACTATGTTTCATTGTCTACAGCTAAATCAGAATATATTACTGCTGGTAGTTGCTTTGCACAAATTCTATGGTTGAAACATACATTATTGGACTATGGATATCAGTTTAGACATGTATCTATAAACTATGATAACACTAGGTCGATCAATATATCTAAGAATCACATATCTCACTCTAGGACCAAACACATTGATGTAAGGTGCCACTTTTTGAGAGATCATTACCAAAAGGGTGATATTACTCTTGAATTTATAGGTACTAAACATAATTTAGATGAGATAATCACCAAGAATTTATATTCATATAGGTTAAGGTACATTAGACATGAGTTAGGAATGATAGATTTCATAGAAGAAAATCCTCACTGTTAGCCAAATCTGCACCGTTATCCAAATTCTCACTATTAGCCAAATCCTCACTATTAGACAAATCCTCACCATTAACCAAATCCTCACCATTATCCAAATCCTCACTGTTATCCAAATCCTCACTGGTCACCAAATACCCACCATTAGTCAAATCGGAACCATTAGACAAATCCGCACCCTTATCCAAATCCTCACCATTATCCAAATCCTCACTATTAGGAAATCGTCATAGCTAGGAAACCTCACCGCTAGGAAACCTCACCACTAGAGACATCAACGATAGATAAACCTCACCGTTAGGGTTCTCATCGGTAATTGTCACCAATATTTCATGCACTATCTGATTTTCAAGTTCTTTAGGAAAAACATATATTGTTTTCAGTACAATTATTTTTATTAAATATTGATTCATAAATGATAGAAACTAAACCTTAGTCACATTTCAATCCACCTCAAACTCCCCTCTCTTCAATCCTCACTTCTCAAACCCCTGGATTACGTGTAACCCTATGTTCATTGATTAGATATGGAAATAACAAAACTCCTGAAATTCCAAGATGATAGTGATGCACCATGTGTGAAGAAGCAGAAAACAGGACCTGAAGGTAGTGGCAGTGAATGTAGAACAAGGTCGGGGAAGCTTGCAGTGAACCCACATTTGTAGAATAGATAAGTAGTAATCTAAAAGGAACATAGTGAGTAATGGATCATTCCTAGAAATTCATTGGTTTTAAGAGTACTGGATGAATAGGGATGGCTAGAATATTTTGAAAACAACAATGGACCTCATTATCTAAAGTTGTCTAAGAAGTTTTATGTTTTTGTTCGTTTTGAGAAGTCTGAAGAAGAAAATAGAATTGTTTCATTAGTGAATTGAAAGGAAATTTCTTTTTCTTCTGTTGAATGGGATGAATGTCTGAATGTCCCACTTGAGGGTGTATTTGGGTATACCTCTAAGATAAAACCTCCTACTGGTGACATTTTTTACTATATGGTTGCTTTGGAAGAGCTCAACGGTAGTGGCAAACAAAGAAAGGCAGTGGCTGCGGAGATGGATGGAGAAAATGGGCTTTTATTCAAATTCATCCAACATGTGCTAAGTCCATGAAGGGGGGACTTTGCAAATATGAGATACCAAGATATTTTTTTGTTTCATTTGTTGAGGCATGGTTTCAAGGAAAATACGTGTAGGCTATTGACGATCCAACTTGAGGATATGATCAGGCCTAAGTCAATATCCAATTCTATATTATTTGGATAGTTGATTTCAGTAATGATCAAGGTGAAAGGAGTATTTGAGTCTCATGATGAGACAGTAGTTGTGAGGAACAATTTTTTCATCACAAGATCAATCTGTAAGTATATGAGGATTGGTTTTAACCCATGGAGAATGCAATGGGTTATTGATGTTGAGAAAGTGTATGATAAGTTCATCCTTGTTGACCACCCAAATAGGCCAAGAGATAGAAGTGATCTAGGTCTAGGAACTGATGAAGAGGCACCTCAGTATAGTGATGATACTAATGAGGAGGATACCTCGGTAGTAGATAGAGGGGATCTGGACTTTCCTCCAAGTGAAGTTAGTGCAGTTGTATCATCTGGAAAGGAAACCGAGTTGGGAGTAAGTAATGCAAAAGACACTATTGATGAGGAAGACCAGCCTTCTCCAGAGAATGAATAAGAAGAATATTAAAATAGAGAACATATTTCTGATAGTTCAGATGAGATTATTTTGAGCTTAAGTCCATTGATGGTGAATTCTTCTATGCCTAAAGTGGCTGTTTTGGTTGAGATTGCAGAACCAACACATATTCTTAATGAGCCTCCTGTTGTTGAAGTGGAGATGGTTGTGGAGGATTCTTATGAGGAAGACCTTCATACACAATCTTCTATTGATATTCATGTTCAGGTGAATGCACATATTGAGGGGGATCATCCCATCATACATGGTACTGTTTTAGTAACTCATGAGATTGAAGACTGGGTTGAAGACCCAGGTTTTGTAGTTTTTGGGTTGGATTATTCTATTTAGAAGATGAGACACCCATCAGTAGGCCTCTTGTCTCTTATAATATACTTTTTGAAACTTTACCTGAGGATATAGTATGAAAATATGATCTAGACAAGTTTAAATCTGATCTTAAGACCTGTTTTGTAAAAGTAATGAGAAGAATGGAAACCTCACCAATATCAACTATTCAATCTGTAATGAATGAATTGGTATCTGGTGTTTTGGATGAATTCAAGACCTTCCATAATCAAGTTTAAATCTTGATAGAGGATGTTGAATCTCTAAAGAAATCATTTGTCTCTATGGAATCTAATATGAGCTCTAAATGTCATGCAGACAAGGATTGGGCAATTGTAAAAAGTTTAGTTAGCTGAATGGTATCAGTTTTTTAGGAATTTAAAAATTCCATGGGGAAGCATGTCATCACCAATGACTCTGTTGTGAAAACTCTCATATGTGGGCTGACTAAATCATTTAAGGAAATAGTATCCTTTATTGTTGCACCTCTGGGTACTACCGGTCCTTCTATGGATATTGATCAGATTTGAGTTGTGATGAGAGAAGAGATTGGAAAATCTTCCACCAATGGATCTGTAGACTCTGTTTCCTTGATCCAAGTGGTGACTACCACTAGGTATATAAGGAAAATTACTCTGAATTTTATGAGAGAGGCCACTGCTTCTCAAAAAGAGGTAAAAAGTCAAAGTGGATTACAATTTCCAAAGGGTCTACACTATACATTTTTTGAAAAATCATTTCAATCTTTTTTTAGAGAAATGAAACTACCTCCAGTCACTCAAGCTTTTAGAGAAAAAGTAAGCAAGATCATGGAATTGACTCACGATCTAGACAAGTTTATAGAGAACATGGATGACTTTATCTTTTCTATGTAAAGGGGAGGAGAAATTATTATGGACTTTAGGAATCTATAACTACCATTTTTGAATGTAGACAGTACTCTTATCATTGTACCTCTAGCTCTTCCTGCCTCTGCTCAGTAAACATCCATTTCTCAGATGAGACCCGCTCAAGCAATCAGAAGTCTATCTCCTATGATCACCTAGAGAACTCCACATTATAGGCCAGGCACTATATCAGTAGCTCAACCTCCTCTAATTATCACTGGTGTTCCTAATCCTACACCTCCATCTACCCAGCCAAAATCCTCTTCTGATTCCAAGGGAAAATCCAAATCCCATGATGGGGAGGTGGATTGAATAGTGGTTATGACATTTGATATGAATCACTTGTACTCTTTTTGCCTCAATTTTTTATTTATATGTATTTGTGCCCCAAGAAATATATATGATCTTATTCTCTTTTCCCTTCTGTTACTTCTCTCATCCATTGTTTACTACTTTTTTCTAATCACAAAGGGGGAGAAATATGAGAATAACATATTCTACCTCTGGTACATTTGTTTTATAATAATACATTTACCACTGGTACATTTGTTTTATAATTTAACCTCTAGTACATTTGTTTTATAATTTTACCTCTGATACAGTTGTTTCATACCTCGGATACATTTTCATGTAATACACTACACTATACTAAATTTTAAAATGCCATTACTCACACTGAGAAGTGAGCCCCAATATATTTTATACTGATATATTAATTATTATTTTGGATTATAATACCATAATTTTTTATTATAAAAAAGGGGGAGATTGTTGAACTCACCTGTTTTGATAATCTCAATTATGTTTAAATATGATTTTATAATCTTATATATATGTTAAATTATTTTGAAAAAAAATATAAAAATAATCATTGGAAAATGTTATTCAATGTTGATCTATGTTTATAAATGTTTTTAAATAATAATAACTAAATCTGGATATGATTTTCAAAGAATAGATAAGTATTATGTTTTTTTAGTCACTAATACAAACCTACCGATAGAGTTGGTCCACGGGTATACACATAGTCACCGATATAAACATAGTCTACTGATAAGAAAATATCACTGATAGACAGAGTCTACTGTTATAATCAAGAGCTACCGATATGAAGTCTACTGATAAAGACAAACAGACCTACCGATACAAGTCTATCGATACAGATAGAGCCACTGATACAAATAGCTACCGATATAGGAGAGTAGTCGATGGAGAGAGCCACAGATACCAGAATGCTACCTATATAGAAGAGCTACCAATAAGAGGAGCTATGGATACAGAGTCACTGTCACTAATACACAGTCTACCGTTATAAATAATAACAGCTACTGATCAAGACATACTGACTCAAGTCCACTAATACAAGATGACTGATACTAAGAACTATTGATGGAAACAAGTCACTATATCACTAAACCCTGCGTATATTTAATTATTAACAGTAGTAATATTAATGCTTTTAATGCCACTACTATTAATTAATTAATTTCTGTTGAATGTCCTGAAATCGTACCTCATACCAGTAAAAAGTAAATCATTCCTATTTCCAGAGATCAAGGTATATAAGGGAACCTCGAATTATTAAAGAAGTTTCAGTCAGTATTTCCATGCTTATATGAGAAAATATTCTGGAGATACACAAGGAATTACATGCATAGAAGAATAAAGAAGAATACATTTTGAATCTGTGGAACCTAAAAATTCATGGAGTAAAGAGCTTTAACAATTTCACCTACACTCAAGGTGATTAGGCTGATCAACCTGGACATAGAAGTAAAATAAAAAATTGACACTTTGTTTTTCTTAACTAAAACCAGAGAAGGACTCAACTCTCCATCTGAATCAATCCATGTATTCAAGAGCTTCACTAAAAACACATAGTGCATTCTAAACTCATCTCTATTTTCTTAGCTCTATTGTGTTTCATTTATTTACATTTGGAGTAGTGTGTGTGATCTATATTTTTAGGAACACACTATCTCATGTGTTGAACTGGAGGATTTTTAATTCCTCACTTAATCTTTCCCTTACACTCTTTTATCCCACTGTGGATAGTGGTAGAGTTATGAGGACCTGGACAGCCTGTGAGCTACTGTTATTGTTGCATTCCCTTGTATAACTCTCATAGAGGTATGAGGACCTAGACAGTCTGAGTACTGTTGTAAACCCCGATCCAAGGTGCGGATCATATTTTATATAAAACTGTTTGAGAGGACTAAGCCTCTTCTTGAGACTGAACCTCTTTTTTAATTCAATTGTGCATTTTCATTTTAGATAAAACTATTTTTGAATAATTCGCTGCTAAGTACTTTAAATACAAATCTATTTTAAAGTTACTCTGATAGTTAATCTAGCAAGTCATTGTATTTATTGTAACCCAGTATGTTATTCTCAAAAGCTAATCTAAGATTCAAATTAGATTAACTGATAACTAATCAATCTCTTGAGAACCTAATTGAACCTTTATTGTATTACAAATTCACTACAGTTTAGCTTGTTATTTAAATTGCGGTATTTTCAAGGTAAATCATATAAAAAGAAATTTTTTATTGGAAATCAATTCACCCCCCACCCTCTTGAGTATCAAATCCGAAAAAAATAATGATAGATGATGTGCCATATACAGTATCATCTCTAACAAATGAATTTGTCTCAAAAACTTCTTATTCTTTAGGTCATGATATTATGGTTTAGTCATTGAAGAATATTGTGAATTTCATCCCTTTATTTGTATCTATTGATTCCAGATATCAACATTTTCATGAAACGATCAATCATAAATGAGATTAAAAAAATATTTATATAGAAAAGATTATCAAAATAGAAGTAGAGTTTAAGACTTTTCGAATGAGTTATGATTCCAATAGATGATATTGCAATGAAATCATAAAGTGGTCCAAGACATTCATTGATGGTGATAATTTTTTTATTTTTTCATAGATTCCATCAATGATTCCTTTGAGAATTCCGATGATAGAATAAAGAATCATTCAATATGTTTTTCAGAGAAAATGAAGGAAGATCATGTATTAGATCAATAGGATGATAAAAATTTCAATGGGAAACTGAATTTAAATTCTCTTAATATAAAAATAAAAAGGGATCTCAGGGAAGTGATGGATGAAATACATAAATATCATAAAGAGAAGATAAAATATCATGGAAAATTTCTTAAGTCTAAAAATTAATCAATCAAAGATCTCAAAATGTAAATATAAGGATTAGGAATATTTGATAAAGATGTTTGAAGATGATCATAATAGACATGATGAAGCTTAAATCTACATTATGAAATAGTATACCAAACGAAAATAAGATGAATGAATAATCTTTTAAAATATGTTATTTTTTGTAAAAACATATACTATATTAACAAATTTTTTATCATTCAATTGTTTTTTTGTATGTTTCCTAAATTTTTAGATATATTTTTTTCCCTCATTTACATTTTTTAAGTCACAGAAAGACATAAATGATTGATGAAAATGTATATTAAGTTAATGGAAGAGAATGTTTTTGTATGGGGGATATTATATAATGAATAAATTCCTAAGAACGAAAGGGTTTAATTTTCTCTAAAAAATAAAATAATATGATCCCTAGTGATTTTAAAACCTAATGGGGCGTTAGTTATATTCACTATGAGCCTTAAAAAATGAAATGTGAGATATGTATTTCATTTTTTTCAAAATTGAAAAATATAGTTAATCATAATATTTTATGAATAGTTGATCATACATTCCAAAATTGTTGAGATTGTTGAGTCAATATGTTTCCATTTGACTTTTACATTTTTTATGTTTTGAAAATCATAAACACCTTTTCTCATGTAATAATTTACTTTTTATAAGAACTAGTACTTGTCCCATGCAAATGCATGGGACTATTCAATTTTCTTTCAAATCTTCTGGTTCTACATCATTCAAAAAAATTGTAATGTCATTGTTCTCAATATACTGTTTTGAATAAAATTTTGAAAATGAAGTTAATGGGGTGCTCATGAAATTAGGAAATAATGTGAAGAATAATTGTGATGGAGATGGAACATGATGCAATGAAAGAGTTAGATATTAGAGAAATAGATAAAACAGAAGGTGAAGGTGAAGGCGAATTTGAAGGAAAGATACAAGATTGTGATAAATTGTGGAAGGCATTCTAGAGAGAATTGAAAGGTTAATGGAATTTGAAGGGAGCTGATGGGCTTGAGAATATGTTAGGGTGAGGATTGGTATAAAGCATGATTTTGTTTTGTGTGGTTTCTTTGAAAGCTAATATCTTTGGGAGTTCTTATTTTTAAACTATCATCATCATAAATAAATTTCACTTTATGATTTAAATATTACAACACACAATTGATTTATTTTCATAAGAAATGTTAACAATATTTAAATATATATATATATGTGTGTGTGTTTGTGTGTGTCTATGTCCAGAAGAATACAAAAATAATCCAATTGTATGCTCATACATATGGACAATTTTTCCTAAAAACATCACTCACACAATGGATTTCATGCTTTTATATTCACTAAAAAATGATTAAAATTATGCACTATCGAACTAATATAGTGAAAAAATAATTATTCCATCTCATAATTAACCAATAATGAAACATGATTATATGATGAAGTATGAAAATTATTCATTTTCCACAATTGTAAAAGACTATATAATTCAATATGTATAATCATAGGACTTGAGTAAATATTCCATGAACATTAGATTTTCAAGTGATGTTCACTTTTTTAATACACAATGAAATTTATTGTATTCACCCACATCCATGGCCACACGACTTAAACAATAAATACCCCATCAATCCCACATTATGAAGGTACTGTAGAACATAGAATTGTTTGGATAAGGGGAAATAGTCAAAATGTGCAGAAATATTACATTAATGCTTGATCATCCTTGTTGAATCAAACGAGAACCACAAAATTCCCAATAATCTGCATCAACTGTATAATGTCCCTAAAAAAGGAAAAATGTAGAACATGAGAAAGGGTCCATTTGTGCCATATATGTTTTTTATAGATTCAGTGTATAATTTAATACGTGTGTGTGACATATGTATGTATGAATCCTGAAGATCAAAGTAAAAATAGTTCATGAAAATCCAGCTCTAGTTTTACCTGGAATTTATTTTCAGAATAATAGGTAATAATCCAGCATATCACCACCTAAAAAATCATCCAACATATATATCTGCCGAAAATGAAAATGTTTAAAATTAACAATACATACTAATTATGTTATGAAATACTATGATCAGAGTACATATAACATATATTCGAAACAGAAATAGTATGTATATTGTCCATGTAATCATTGAAAAATATTAGGACACAAATGAAATCAATATTAAATATATAGTAATGGATCTCGTAATCAAAAGTATGAATGGAATATGATTCACTTACCCAACAATAAATAAGACTTTGATAGGAAAGAGAATATATATATTTGTTATTATGTGTTTTATTATTGGACGTTTAATTAATTTATGGTTGATAAATAGCATCATAATCATCAAATATTTGACCTATATGATTAATTTATGGGATCCATGTGGGGTTACATGTTTCTTGGCATGCCAAATTTGAATAAAGATGGTACGATTTCCAATATGTTTGTGTACCTTGCAACAGATTTCATCATCAGTTTCTCTACCAAATTGATGCCACCATAATTTTAATACCTGAAGGAATCACAGGTAGTGCAGTCCAGAAAATTCTTGTTAATTTCATGGTTTGGAATAAAAATCATAAATTGCAATAAACAGGATGGGAAATAGAAGAAACATAACCTTTAATTCAATTAAAGAAAGACCTTTTTTACTTCATTTTCTTCCTCGTTCACATATAGAAAGAAATTACCTGCAATAACATGTGTCCAACGATGGATCCTCAGCTTGTAGCCATAATCCCAAGTCCATATTAGCTACAACGCAGAAACACTACAACATCTACTTAATAGAATAAACAGAAGCTATTAGTGTCAAAGTTAGCAGCTTCAGTTAGTTATAGAGCCAATGATAATGTATGTGTTCGTTTGATATATGCTCATGAGGTGTCATGTTAGAATTAAAAAATTAAAATTTATAAAAGAATACAACACCTGATGGGTGTGTACCTTTGAATAGGTTATCCTCCTTTTTTTTTCTTTGTTCACATGCACAAACACAGTTTCTGAAGAACATATCCAAGTATCTGCCTCATGTGCTCTCTATATTCTTCAAAAATTAATCATGAACAGCCTCAGGAATCTTCGAAAAAAGCAGATTATTGGTTGCATTTGCGCGTTGTCCTTCAACCATGAAAACTCCATGATTCTTCTTTTCAACTGATGAACCACTGCAAATAAAAAAATTATAGTGTAGTCATCTTCACTTCATAAAACAAAGAGGTTCATGTTTATTATTCTTCGTGTGTACTAGGAGCAATGGTTCTTCTACCTCAAACACACCGTAAGCATCGTTTTCCATCCTACAGATGGTGTAGATTCTACCTTTTTTACAAGGACTCATCAAGTGTTCTTTTCAGTTGTTGAATGCCACCAGTGCTTCTTTATTGTATAGTAGGGGTGTGTGGAAACACTTCTAAATAGTGCTGTAATTTTTTTGAAATGACAGCACCCTTTTCAAATGTTGTAAATGTTCATAAAAATAAATACATAAAAATCTATCATGAAATCCATTTTTATAAAATTCGAATATATGGTTACATGTTTAATGTGATAGGAATTTGTTGTGAGTCTTACCATTTGTAGCTGAGTACTCCTATTTTAATAAAAATTCGAACTTCTATCACCTGGTTTTTCCCTACAACCATGTCATGATGATCTAAAATCATATTGAAACTATGTATCATAGAAAGCTATATTAGAATGGTTACATTAATTACTTAATGATAAATTTTCATAACATGGACATGAGCGATCTATTTAAAAAACTTCTCAACTCAAACTATTGTTTGCAAAGATAATGCAACTTAGAATGTGTGAATAAAGTAGTGACCAACTCATAATCAAAAGGCCTCATGTTGTGAGCTTATCCTATCCACCGCTAAAGAAATTGGTTCGTGATCAGTGAAACATAAATTTAACCATAATGTCACGAAATAAAATACATGCTCTAATATTTTTGTTACTAAAGTTAAGTTAAAGGTAATTTTGGATTAACTATGATTTCATGCAGGCTAGAAAAATTGGACAAAAACAGAACTACATAGAAAACAGAACACCAGAAATATTAAAGTCTACTACCGTAAAACTGATAACCAAAAACCAGTAAAAATAGATTGAAAACAAACTGTAATACAAATCATAATATAACCAATAACAAGAAAGTTTTAGAAAATAATCTGTCAAATCTGGAACCCTTGTAAGAACCATATGGAAACATACATGTCTATGTTCTATTCAGACAACCCAAATAATAGATTTTTTCAAACAGTCTAAAGAGAATTTATAAACCAATATGTGTAGAAATTGTCAATCAAACATCACCTCTTATACCTCTTACAGTGAGGTGTCAATCAATATGAATAGAAATGTGTTTGTTTGTATCATGCCCATAACTAATTCAGTTGCATAGTCGATCTTGGTAAGGTAATGAAAGATGTTAGAAAAGACTATTATAGTAATTAGGATACCCAAAAAATAGTCAAAAAATACTGACTGAAAAGTCAATCTAATACAAAAATATTTATAATAGAAAACATACCATTTTCATTCCCTTAAGGTTTGTTTGATGACCCATTCCAGGAAGTGGTCATAACTTATGTTTCTCAAAACAAAAATGATTCTGAAACATCTATGTTGGGGATCCAATATGAGATTATTACATTATATTGGAATCAAGCTTTTCACGATCATGTTCACATCGCATGGGTGAATCTCAATATGTACATTCTTAAATAAAATAAGATATGATTGCTCGGAAAACACATTAAAATGAAAATTAACTATAGATTAATGGAGAAATGAAAATATTGAACACAAACTGAATACATTATATACTCGAATGGGTTGGACTTATGATGAAGTCAGGAAACCCCAATTGAAACTGATTCAAGATAGGAAACCTGAATACAGAAGGATTTTGAAATATGATTGTACAAAATTGCACAGATTGAAAAAATGAAAGAACATTCACTAATATTTACATAGTAATAGATGATAAGATACATACCTGTATTCACTTATTTTGCTGGTTCTAGGGGTAAGAATAAGGAAAATAAAAAGGAATTCGTGCATTCATGAATACACAGTCTTCAAAAATTCACGTCATCTTTCCTAAGATTTACTATTTGCACTATCTATACCTATTTTCACTGTCTATACCTTTCTATAACTGTTTTCACTATCAGTAAGATCCATATCTTTTTGAACTGTCTATTATTGTAGTACCTGAAATGTAGATGCAATGATTATACTTATCTATACCTGTTTGCAGGGATTATTTGATAAAGGCCAGAAAATTTCGACAAAAACAGAACTACATAGAAAAGATAACACCAGAAATATAAAAGTATTCTACCGTAAAAAAGATAACCAAAAAACAGAAAAAAAAACAAATTGAAAACTAACTGTAATATAAACCAAAATATAAGAAAAACATGCATGTTTTAGAAAATAATCTGTCAAATCTGGAACCCTTGTAATAACTATATGCAAACATATATGTCTATGTTCTATTCAGACACCCCAAATAATAGAAAATTTCAAACAGTCTAAACAGAATTTGTAAATCAATATGTACAGAAATTGTCAATCAACCATCACCTCTTACACCTCTTAAAGTGAGGTGTCAAACAATATGTACAGAAATGTGTTTGTTTGTATCATTCCCATAACTAATTCAGTTGAATACTCGATCCTGGTAAGGTAATGAAAGATGTTAGAAAATTATAATATAGTAATTAGGATACCCCAAAAATAGTCAAAAAATACTGACTTCCAAGTCAATCTAATTCAAAAATAATTATAATAGAAAACATACAATTTTCATGCCCTTAAGGTCTGTTTGTTGACCTATTCCTGGAAGTGGTCATAAGATATGTTTCATAAAACATAAATGATTCTGGAAGATCAATATGGTGGATCCATTATAATATTATTAAATAATATTGGAATCAAGCTTTGCACGATCATGTTCACATCGCATGGGTGCATCTCAATATGTACACTCTTAAAAAAATAAGATATGATTTCGCTGAAAAATCATTATAATGAAAATTGACTATAGATTAATGGAGAAGTAAAAATATTGAACACAAACTGAATACATCATGTACCCAAATGGGTTAGACATAGGATGAAGTCAGGAAACCTCAATTGAAACTGATTCAAGATAGGAACCGTGAATACAGAAGGATTTTGAAATATGATTGTAGATAATTGTATAGATTCAAAAAATGAAATAACATTAAGTAATATTTACATAGTAAAAGATGATAAGATACATACCTCTATTCACTTCCATTGCTGGTTCCAGGGGTAAGAATAAGGAAAATAAAAATGAAATCATGCATTCATGAATACAAATTCCTCAAAAATTCACGTCAGCTTTCCTAAGATTTATTGTTTGCACTGTCTATACCTTTATATACCTGTTTCCACTATCTATAAGATCCATATATTTTTGAACTATCTATTATTGTAGTACCTGAAATGTAGATGCAATGTTTATACCTATCTATACATATTTGCAGGTATGATTTGATGCATTCCAGAAAATTTCGATAAAAACAGAACTATATAGAAAAGAGAACACCAAAATTTGAACCATAAGTATTATAGAAGTGAAATGAAATTAGTAATGCACAAGCAAGGTTTTCGGTTCATGAATAGGTAAGTAAAATAATTCCTGAAGTGCGGAGATGATGCAGGACGGAATAACCTACTGGGAAAAGAAATTCCAAACCCAAGCAATAAAATGGTACAGAAAATAAGATAATAAAATTTGAATAGGTAATTAATACCATACCTGTAAAATCTAAGAACAAAATATGTTAATTTTTTCAATCATAACACCAAAAAGATGATAAAAATTGAACCCTCGGTATTATGGAATTTGAATGACATCAGTAATGCAGAATCAAGGATTAAGGTTCCTGAATAGGAAAGTAATCACGTACCTTATGTGTGAAGATGATGCGGGAGGGAATAACCTACTGGAAAATGAAATTACAAACCCAATATTCCCTATAATAGTCAACTGAAACTGTAGTTGTTAGTACACAGAAACCTTAGTCCCGAGTACAGAGAAACCATAGTTGTGAGTACAGAGAAACCCTACTCGCAAGTTAAGCACCTAACCTGGGGATTTGTTATAGCGAATATAGAGAAACCGTAGTTGCGAGTTCGTCTATGAGTCAGTAATTGAGGGCTCCGATGTCGGATGGGATAAGACCTAGGGTATCAAAGTCATGATAGAGAGGCACAGTGAAGTGGTCGGTGGTTTGTGGGAGATAATGGGAGACGGATGCTGGAGTGAATATGAGTGAAGGAGGTTATAGATGACTGTAGATCCTAAATCGTAGTCCTCGACGGTATTAGAGTCGAGTGAGAGAGGTGAGTTTTGTGGGAGATAATGGGAGAGGTATGGCTGGATGCTGGAGGGAATTGGAGAAATGAGGTTGTATAAAATGGGAGATCTGAAACCCTAGGTATCACAGGTGATGGTGAGATGAAGGTGGATATGGTCGGGGTTGTGAGACAATTTGGAGGAGGTAATCTGTTATTTTGGAGGCGTGGAGAGCAGATGGAGTGAATCCTATGGTAAAAAAACCTTACATTAATAGGTATATATATGATATTCTTAAGGAATGTTTACTTTCTCTAAAAATGGTTTTGACCATGCCTATGGTTTTCAATGGCTTGTTTGATTATTTCTGAAACGAAATCTAACCATATTATTCATATGTAAAAAAAGTAGATCTTTATCAAACTCAGAACCTTATAGTTCCAGTGAATCTGACATCATTGGAAATTAAAATCATATTTCTCTAGAAATTAGAATACAATTTAATTGGAAATCATACTCTTTTTTGTACTAAAATATGACTTCGAATTCATCTAAAATTAGACTCTGATTTCTTATGAAATATACCTCCTATATCTTCCAAAATAAGACTACCAATTCACCTAAATAAATACTTTGATTTCATCATAAATCAGAATCCATTTCCCTTTTATTTTAAAATATTATTTTCAATATTTCTAGACTCCAATTTTCAATATCATAATAATTTTATTAAATGATTTTCTTATGGTTAACTCATTTTTTAATGTAACGTTTCATTTTATCAGATAGTAAAATGTGATAATGTTTCATATTCATAGTATTGTTTCTAGTAGTTTCTTGTATAAAATTAGATCATCGAATCTATTTTAAAATAACCATTTCCTGAGTTCCTTGGGTACATGTCCATTCAAAATTTCAGGATAATTATGACCATTGGAGAAAGAAGTTGACCGTTGGAATCCATGACTATAAATACCCAAACATTTGAATGTGAAACACCATAAGGATTTAAAAATAAATTTAAATGCATGAAAAATTGTATTATGTAGATATTCATAACTAGTATTTAAACATAACTTTTCCACTTCCATGTTCTGAATTTTGAAAAAACCATCATCTACAATTGGGTTTAGTAAGTTTTTTGGAGTCTGATGAAACCAACATGATTTTTGGAGAATAGTAAAATACCCTTATGGATTGTAATATGAATAGTAACATGAACTGAATGAATAGAAAATTTTATTATTATATTATTTTCTTACGAATTTGTGATAATGGAATCTTGATTAATTTTTCAATGTGATATAAAAGCATTTAAAAAAATAAAATTGTTATTTTTGGAATGAAGTATTATTTTATATAAATGTTAAATTAATAATATTTATAATATTATTTTTTTAAAACAGAGTTCATATTATAATTATAGAGGTTGAAAAAGGTTAGTGTGATGTTTTTGGATTTTTAAAAATTTCCTAAATTTGTTATGAATAGTAATATACGGTAAAATACCGTAAATTCAAATTATCAGACAAATACAATCTTTATGACATCATAAGTGATATAATATCACATGTTTAAAACTCAAATTCAATTATTACTATTTGGGGTCACATGAATTAAAAATATTCTTATTCTTGGGAAAGAATATTATAATAATGATTAAAATAATTAAAAATACCACCTCTCCTCCACTAAAAATACCTCCCTCATTCCCCTCTTCCCCCATCACCTCTAAAACCTAAATCCTTACCTATGTTATTCCTAATAATCCTCCAATGGAACTCAAACACATCCTAGTTCTTCTTGTCTCATTAAAAGGCCAAAACCAAAGGCCTTAAGAAGGATCTCATGAAGAACATATCAAGAGGTAAACATCTTCTTTTGTTTCCTTTAATTTCATTTCATTTTCTTTACTACTCTTCCTCTTTTCACACCTCCCCATATCAAAAAAGAATGGATGATAAAATATCAAACATATTATGGATTTCATTACGATTATGTATGACACACCATTTTACTTCTTATTCTATCCCCCTTATTCAATATATTAAGACACCGTCTATGATGTGTCGATTTACCGACATCGTTGACGATTTGATTTTAATACTTTTACAACAATCAATACTGATCATGAAAAAATTTTAATGGTTAAACAAAAATATTATTTATGTATTATATAATATATAATTATCATTAATCATTTTTAACACATGTAATTAATTTATGAAACAAAATGATTTCATCTCCAAAGTGACCTAAATAAATAATCATAATGTTTTAACATATGAATCATCCTATTAAAAGTATTCACAATAATAAATGGTATAATATTTTCTATTTGAAATATTTAAATACCATTCCATTCCAATTCTATTTTTTCTCTTCCAATCGATGATAATATCCATCATGATACAATGATGGAAATCATGTAAATAACGCACACAAAACAATGCAAGGAACAAAATACTAACAATTAAAGGGTTAAATCATGTAATAAAATTATCATATAAGATATTATAAAGATAAATATGTCTCATTAAGATGTTAATAGAATTAATTTTTCCATTATACAAGAGGTTTAGACAATTTTTAATTACGACGATCCTGATGAAATATAATTCTTTACCTGATTTCCATTCATTGGGTTAACACTATACTTCATTATTTACATTGTATTATAATTGTTCGTGCAATTAAATTTGTTTATATTATGAAAATTTATGTTTATTTATATTTTATATACATATTCAATCGACTATATAGGTTTCAATTCTATTACATGATATTTGTATGGGGATTTTTATTTAAAATAAAATATTAAAAAATCCCAATGTAATATCTTTATGCTATTTTCGTATTGTATTATTTTTTTCTAGTTCTTGGGAATTTTTTATGATGATGGATGGGAAATATATATCCCTCCAATAAATTGGGTATGTATAATTTAGATGTCGGCCGTATGGTCACTCCAAGTATAACTGTGGTGGTTACACAGATTATAAGGTGTCTATGAGTGTTATAAATTATAAGGTAGCCGAGAAGGTTATAAGATTATGCAATAATGCACCAAGATACATTTATTGTTCAATTTTCACTATAATGTATTGTTTTGAACTTATGGAAGTCACATGTTTTAGAAAGTCAGTATATCTGGGGGTCAAATATGTCTTTTGAAAATGATTTCATATATTACAAGTAATCATGGACTAATATGGCCATTCCTTATATTCATATCCCTTACTAAGAATTTTTTTCTCATCCCAAGTTTGTAAATTATTTTCAAAAGTTATAAGGATGTTTAGAAAAAATATTAAATCCATGTTAAAATATTGAAGAATTTTCAATTAAAATCATGTTATATTTTAATGTTTCATATTTTTGAAGAAATGAATACTATTTTTAAAGTATCCCCTCTGTATTGATTTTTACTGTTATAAATATAATATTTCCCAATTATATAATGCAAAAAATATGAAAATAACCTCAATGAGAAAGAAATTTAATTATTTACTAAATTCATGATTATGTAATATAATATGGTCGGGTGCTTTAGTTGGTATTAGAGGATGGTTTAGATAAATTTAAGTTTTAGGATGATGTTAACAAAATACCATAAATTATTTTTACTCTATAATTAATTTTCAATCATTATATAATTTATAGATTACCTTGTTTCTTTGAATAATAAATGTTTGTTCAGAATGGTTGTCTGTATAAGAAATAGGGAAGCAGACGGAGAGTGGTACTGATAGAATGATATCATTCAAAATATACAACACAGAATGGTATGGATTGGAACCGAGTAGTTTGTGAAAGTAATGGATCATCTAATGCAGGAAGTAAATGATGGTGAAATCCATTCAAGAGATATATCATTGTTACCAAAATGGAACATGACAATAGTGGAACATTTTATGAGATGAACCCCTCTTACTTTTAATGAATCTCTTGACTTATTAGTGGCTGAAGGATGGATTAAATCCCTTGATAAGATATTTGATGTTATGATATGTTTACATAATAAAAATGTAAGCCATGAAATTTGTCGTTTTAAAGGTGATGCTGATCAATGGTGGTCCATGGTAACAATTATCAGAGATATAGATGAATTTGATGCCTTAGCGTGGGATAAATTTAAAATAATTTTCCTTGAAAAAATATTTTCTAAAGGTGGTTCATCATAGGATGACAAATAAATTCCTTTAATTAATGAAAAATGATGAATATTTAGTGATTGTGTATGAAGCAAACATCACCATTCTGTTGAGGTTTTCTCCAAATATTATTCTTGATCTTGATAGAAATATAAAAACTTTTAATCAATATTAAATCTAAGGTATCGAAGGGCATTAGCTTCCTGTGATTTCAAATGTTATGAGAAACATGTCCAATGTCTTGAGAGTGTAGAGATGGAGTTTTCAGATGATCACGTGCATTTAAAAAACAAGGGGAAGAAGAGGTATAGATTAAAAGTGATGGGTAAGAATCAACAAAATAAATATGATGATAAGAAAATCATGTTTCCAGTTTGTGATATGTGTGGAAAGAAGTACCCAAGGGAATTCATTACCAAAACTGGGAAGTGTTTTTGATGTTGTATGTTTCGATATATGGTTGATATTGTAATGAAAATTTTCCTTAGACTAATCCTAATAATAAACCTATTAACTGTGGTAAATGTGGTGTGATGGGTCATTAGAAAAATTCCTTTCCAATGAGAGATCTGAATCATGAAATGAATTCTTAATACAAGAAAAAATATGTACTTAGATCCTTTTTGACTACTTCATCATATGTTAGGTCATCCAATTAAGTTGATTCTGGTACTTTTTTTGTTTACTCATATTTTTCTGATGTTTTTTTATGGGGTCTAAATATTCCTTAATATCGAATAAATTTTCAGGTAAATTGGAAATATCACATCAACATATGAGACTAAAACTTGTTCTTAAATAGTTGGGGGAAGTATTATAGCGTATGGGAATTATAATAATAATTCTATTCTATTTTTTGGAGAGAAATTACATGAAACCCATGTTTTTTTGACCTTAGTAGAGTTTCTTTTCATTCTAGGAATGGATTGGATTTCTTTATATCGTGATAAGATTGATTGTAGATCTTAATATGTTTTTTTAAAAGAGTTTATGTCTGTATAAAAGAATGAACCTATAAAATTGACAACATATTAGGAAGCTATGAAACTATTATGAATGTTATCATGTCAAATTTGCTGAAATAAATGGAACTATTCAACTAAATTATGTACCAATGGTAAATTCATACCTTGATGTTTTTTTATGATGAGTTACCCATTATTATACCTGATCAGAATGTCAAATTCACAAATTACATAGTTTTTTATGCAATGAATACTCCAAAACCTCCATATAGAATGGATAAAATAAAACATATTATACTGAAAAATCAGTTCCATGATTTTCATGATAAATGATTCATTCATTCTAGAACATCACCATGGGGTGCCCCTGTTTTGATTGTTAAATACAAATATGGTCCAATGAGACTTTTCCATTATTGCAGAGTCTTGATTGACATCACTATTAAAGACATGTATCGATTTCCTCATATCTTTGACTTATTTGATCAAATCCAGGGAGAACATTTCTTTTACAAGACTAAAAATAAATTTGGATACCATCAGCTGAAGGGGATGGAGGTTGAAATCCAAAAAATCAATTTTCGTACTTGATATGTGACTTTTGAGTTTCTTGTTATGTTGTTCGGTTCAACTAATACACCTGATGTATTCCGGAATCGTATGATATAACATTCCATGAGTTCTTGTATAAATTTTTGGTTGTGTTTATTAATGGAATTTTTTTATGAATAAATATGAGCATGAAAAAATATATGTGGTTTTTTAAAAACCATAGAGGAAAAGAAACTGTATATAAAATTCCAAAATTGTTTATTTTTGGTTGAAACTGATTTTTTTCTTTAGAACATTGTAAATAATGATGGAATAATAATTGATCCTGAAAAAACAATGGTATTTGATTAGAGTCCAATACCGACAAATGATATAGATATTCAATGTTTTATTGGATTAAGATGTTATTACTGATAGTTGGTTAAAACGTTGCACAATTATCAATCCCTAAATTTAAGTGGATGAGAAAATGGTTTAAATTTATTTGGACAGAAGAATGTGATGTCTGTTTTCATGAACTGATGAAGAGATTAGTAAATGATCCAGTTTTGGAATTGCCTTCCTAACATGGTGAGGTTTCCATCAATAGTGATGCTTCATTGAAGGTACTTGGATGTGTTTTAATGCAGAAATATTAGATAATTTTTTATGATTGTAGAAAAAAACATATTGAGTACAATTATCCCACACATGATGTGGAATTAGTTTTTGTGGTTTTTATTTGAAAAACAGGATGCATCACATATACAGAGCCACATGTAAAATATATATTGATCTTAAATTTCTAATGTATATATTCACATAGAAAGAGTCAAACATGAGGTAGATAAGATTCCTTGAACTACTAAAAAAAGTATGATTCCATGATCAATTATTATCCTTGAAAATCAGAAAATGTGGTGGATTCCATGAGTCGAAAACATCATGCATCATTAACAATGATACGTTTGGAACATGAACTATTGATTAATGATTTAATGAATTTTGGAATAAATGTTGTTTGTCCAGGAAGGAACTCTGTTTTGTTTTAGGTTTCAGTGTAGTCATCATTATCTAACAGAATTATAAATGTGTAGACGGAAGACCATGAGCTAACAAAAAAGCAATAATTGGTAAAAATGGGTATGTTTCTAGAATTTAACCTTTATAATGATTGTATTTTATGATTTTGTAATAGTTTTTTTGTGCCATGTGATTCGTAGTTGAAGAATGATTTTTCCTATGAAGCTGATTCCTCTATATTTTCAGTTCATCCTGGATGTACTATGATGTATAGAGGCCATTAAATTTATTATTTATGGGATGGAATGAAATATGATATTGCAGATTTTACATTGAAATGTATGACAAGTCAATAGGTTAAAGCCGAGAAGTAGTTACAAAAGGGGATACATCAGCCTTTTTGAGTTCCTGAGTGGAAATTGGAGAATTTATCCATGGGCATTGGGGTGGGACTACTAATACACCTCTAGGTAACAATTCAATTTGGATTATTGTGGATCAACAGAAAAAATATACATATTTTCATTCTATTTGATATACAATGTTTTCTGATCATCTATCCCGACTGTACCTCATAAATATTATTAGGTTACATGGAGTTTCACTTTCAATTATATCAAACCAGGATCCTAGTTCCACTTCCATCATTTGGAAGGGATTTTAGAAATCATTGGACACAAAATTAAATTTCAATACAGCTTTTCATCCTCAATCAGATTGCTAGTCAGAAAAAACAATTCAGACATTCAAGGATAAGCTTCGCTCAGGTTCAATGGACCACAAGGGAAGTTGGGATCATCATCTTTCATTAGTTGAGTTTTCTTATAATAATGTTCAATAATCCAGTATACATAATACATATTTCGATGAATGTTATGGGAAGTATTATAGAAATCTATATTTTTTGGATGAAGACAAGGAAAAGATGTTGATGGGACCAGAATTAGTAGAGGATGGGGCTTATAAAGTGAACATGATACAACATCACTTGAGGATAGTTTAGAGGAGACTGAAAAGGTATGAATATAGTAGAAGTAAAGATATATCTTTCAAGTTAGGTGACCATGTTTCCCATAAAATATCTCCTTAAAAAAGTGTGATGTGTTTAGGTATGAAAGGAATGATATGTCTGCACTTAATTAGTCCTTTTGAAGTTCTTGAAATGTTGGACCATTTACATACCATGTAGATTTTCCTTTGAGTTTGTCTCAGGTGCAAAAAAAATTCTTGTTTCAATGTTGAGAAATTATGTTATATATTCAACTCACGTCTTGATCCCAGAAGTAGTTCAGCTGGAAGAGAAAATTATTATAAAGAGAAACTACTTCAGATTCATCATCGAAGGGAAAAAGAATTGAGGAATATGGTATTCCACCATCTAAAGGTTTTGTGGACTTATAACATGGTTAAATACGAAAATTGGGAATTTTTAAATGCTATAATAGAAAGGTAGTGTCACATTTTTAATAAGTAAATAAAATTGTGAGGGCGCAATTTCCCTAATGTGGGGATAATGTAACATCCAAAAGTATTAAAAATAAATTCAAATTCATGTATCATTGTTTTAAATAGATATTTATAACTATCCTTTAGGTATAATTTTTCCACTTCTATATTCTGAATTTTGGAAAAAAATAATCTAAAATTGTGTTTAGTAGGTAATTTGGAGTCTGATGGAACCAACATTATTGTTGATGAATAGTAACAAACCTTTTTGAATAGTAATGTGAATAGTAATATGATCCAAATGGATATTATATAGTATTATTATTTTATTTTCTTAATGTTTTATGATAATGGAATCTTGGTTAATTTTTCAATGTTATATAAATTCAGTTATCAAATTAAAATTATTAATTTTTGAATAAAGTATGATTTATATAAAAATTAAATTAATAATATTATGAAAATTATTTGAAAAAAATGGATTTAATTTTTGAATTAAAGACTTCAAAAAATGGTTCGGTTGTTGTTTTTATATTTGTTTGAAATTCTTGAAATTTGGATCAATAGTGAAATATAGTAAAAGACCGTAAATTCTAATTATTAGGTAAATACACTATTAATGACATCTTAAGTGATGTAAGACAACTTGGTTTGATCTCACATGCCATTATAACTATTTGGGGTAAAATTAAATAAGACTATTCAATGACTTGAGAAGAAATTTTATAATAATGATCAAAATAATGAAAAATACCTTTTCTCCTCCGCTATAAATACTACCCTCATTCCCTTCGTCCTCCCACAACTCTCAAGACTTGATCCATACATAAGGTCTTCCCAATACTCCAATCAAGGCTCTTCCCCATGTACTAGATCTTCGGGTCTCACCGAAAGGACAAAACCAATGGCCTTAAGAAGGATCTCATGGAGAATAAATCAAGTGGTAAAATGCACTTTTCTTTTCCTTCTTTTCATTTCTTTTCATTTTATTTTATATTCATCTTCTATCCTCACTTAACCGTATCCAAAAATACTGAATGATAAAGTATCATAAATATACTTTATTTCATCATGTTTATGTAAGACACACAATTTTACTTCTTCTCCACTTCCACTTATTCAAAAAACTATGACACTGTCCATGTTGTGTCTATTTACCAACATAATGGAAAATGGGACTTCAATTTATTTTACATCCTAAAAGACTAGTCCTAAAAGAATTTTTAAGGTTGAACTAGATTATAATATATGTATTATAACTTATATAAAGATTTTTATTCAATTTTTACCCATGTTATTAATTTATGAAAGAAAATGAGTTCATCACCCAAATGACCTAAAAAATATCCATAATGTTTTAACTTATAAATCATCCCCATTTCAGAATTCAAAATGATAAATTGTACAATTAATTATATTGGATATATTTATATACAATTATATTCTAATTCGGTAGTTTCACCTCCAATCAACAGGAAGATCCATCATGATATGATCATGGAAATCATGTAAAGACTGCCCCCAAAACAATGCAAAGAAACAAATACTGTCATTAAAATTGTGAAATGATGTAATGAAATGGTCATATAAGATATTATAACGATGAGTATGATTATGTAATATTTTAATAAAATTCTTTTAACCAATATATAAAATTTTTATACAATTCGAAACTAACATGAACATGAGGTAATTAATTTTTTAAACTAATTTTCATTCAATGGTTTAACACTCTATTCATTATTAACATGGTATTAAAATTGTATATATGATGAAATTTGTTTATAAAATTATGATTAATTGTTAATTACATTATATATACCTATTCCATCCACTATATTATTTCTCAACTTAATTAAGTGATATTTTTAATGGCCTTTTTTTAAATACCCTTTAAATTTTTTTTTACAAAATCCCAAAGTAATTATTTTTTTTTCAGTTTTTCATGTTGTATGATTATGTTCTAGTTCATTGGCATTGATTATGATGAATTTTGGGACCTATATTTACCTCCAATGTATTGGTCATGTTAATTTTGGAGGTCAGAGGTATGGTTACTCCAAGTATAACTGTGATTGTTACACAAATAATAATGTACTCGTGATGGTTACAAATTATATGTTTTCCAAGAAGGTTAAAAGATTTTCTACGTAATTCCCCATGATACCGTTATGGTTTTATTTATGTTATTATGTTTTGTGGGGATCTAGTGGAAATCTCTAGATCTACAATTTAACTATATATTGCATTGAAGTGTGTCTTTTTAAAATGATTTCATGTTTTCCATGTATTAAGGAACTAATATGTACATTCCATATTATCATATCCCTTAGTAAGCTTTTTGTGATCATCAAAATTTTATAAATGATTTTCACTGGTAATAAGGATGTGTAAGAAAATAAAGGAATCCATGCTAAAGGATTGAATAATTTTCATAGAAAATAATGTTATATTTGAATTTTTTATATTTTTGATGATATTAATACAGTTTTAATTCTATACAATATGTTTTAATGTGTAATGTTGTGAATGAATTATGTCCCAATAATCTAATTCCCTAAACATGAAAATAATCTCAACGTGAAAGGAAGTGATTTATTGACTAAATTTATGATTATTTAATGTAATATTGTCAAATCCTCATAGAACGAGCTCCGAGATTGAGTTTTGATTGATAGCTGTTGATCTATGGAATGAAGTGATACTCTTCGAGATATCTGCTCAAACCTACGTTTTTAGAATGTTGTAGTCAACTTGTTTAAGGTGTGAACATATTTTTCATCCTTACTTGAGTGAATTCGAATTTTAATGATCAGTCAAGGTTTTTTTAGGATAGGAAGAGAGAGGTTTTGATAAACTTATAGATCGAGGGACTGCAGGGATTGCAAGACAGATAATGATCCTTGTATAGAGGTACTACCATAGTTTTAGTAAGATAGACTATCTTGAATGTATAAATCAATGTACCCATATCCAAGGATGTTGGATACCCTTCTCTTTCGATCAAAATATTTTTGATAATTGTCCTATTGTTTTGAAATATCAATTCTACATCATTTTGATAAAGATAGAAGAGAAACATCCTTAAACATTATTATACAAGTATACTCTAATATAAATAAGATTTTATACGCTTTATGGTAGATTCATTCCCAAAGAATGATTTTCTTAAGACCTATTATCTAATCCAACTAATCAAATTCGAAAAAAAAATTGTTTCTTTGTTATGATCTAATGAGGGTTTGGGGGTCCATCTTGTTTAAATTTCTTAAACATTCATTTTCTCATGTATAAAAATGAATGGTCTTAAAACAACAATTAACCCCCTTCTTGTAATTGGTATGTCTAAATTTACATTTTGATCCTATAGTGGGGGGATGGTCTTGTAGGAGAATACAATGCCATTATTTTGAGCCTTCATTTATCATAGTAATATTCGTGAATAATCATATAAGAGAGAGATAGATTGGGGGGCCCCATGTACCAATCTCTTTACCTCAAAATACCAGTGATGCTTGGGATTGGGGATCGAGGATGAACCATTTTAATGTTGGAGGTTTTAAGATCATGGAAATCATGAAGGTACATTATATTTTAATTTTTGGTTTGAATCCCATAAAGTTGGCTAATTATAGGTTAAATAGGTGTATGTAGAGGGTCAAGTGTTTCCTTGGTGTTCATGAACTAAAACAATGGACTATAGGGCCATTTTGTGCATGTTTCACGATAGGTATCAGGTTATTTAAAACAATGGTCCCAAACCATGCTAGTTGGATGTAGGGGTGCACAGTTAGGTAAACCGTGAAAGTGGGATGCCAAACCATGTGGTCTTGGAAATATGAATTATACACAGTTAATCCAAGGATTTTTTGGATGTGTGAGATCCTCAGGTAACCATGAAACAAAGTCCCCTCTTATATATAGGAAAGAAAATGATTAGAACATGGTTTGGAAAAGTTTGATTCCAAATCACGTGTCTCATTAAAATGTGATTTTAACAAATTTTCCCTAGTTATTTTAATTGTTCTATCCAATTTCTTCCACTATTTATCCTCCATCAACACTCGATATGAACCAAAATGACCAAGGATTCAATGTGATCAATATTTTTTTATTATAAGACATTTGGGGAACAATTGGTTGCATATTAATGCTCCGAGTGAGTCTAATATTCTGGTCCCTTATATTTTTCGAAGAATGGATTGTGTAGCTTTTCATCTTCTTCTAAATCTCTAAAACCCCATTTTTCTAGTTGGTCTTATTTTGGGTCATCTAATGGTGTTTGGATCTAAGTAAAAGGTTGAGTTAATGTTCTAATTCATCATTGAAATCCAGGTAGCTGGTCTACATGTTCTATCATATAGTCTTGAAGATGATTTTTGAATAAGTAGTTATGTTATTGTTTCAATCATGTAGTGAAATTGATTCCATTAGTGGGATTCGCTAAAATGGTTGTCTATAGGATGAAATAAACCCATCATGATCCATGTGGAATACATTGATATTGAATAGAATGATTTAGGTCTATGCATGTGGGTGAAAACATTCCTAAACTAGGTAACAATTATTGATATGAATGGAATTGACTTGTGATAAAGTAGATCCCATGATGAATATGTTGATAAGTTAGTTGAGTTGAAAAGTTGAATATTGATAGTAGGGTCTAGACTTTAATAAAGGCAAAAGGGATTGTTTGGAATAATATGAAATGGTTTAGATAAAATTATGTGATGTTTCTAAATGACTTAGTAATTGTATGTGAAATGAATAATTGGGTTACATAATGTGAAATTTTTAAAATAATAAATGGTTTAATTATCACAAATTGTTGAATGTGGTAAATGTGTTCAAATATTATAATTGATGAATATATTAAATTGGACATGATATGGGAATTTTTTATTATGTTAATAGGTTAAGGATTAATGTTAATTCACATGTTGAAATATTTATAAGAATTTAATGTTATATGTATTTTTTAATAGTTTTCTAAAAGTTATATGTAGTGAATGTATAAAGAAGAATGTGCACATTGATTCATAGATATAGGGTATTGGATTTGAGAATCTATGCTCATGGGTCAGGATAAACTAATGCCATAAACCCCACCCCTAAAATTCATGGGTAAGGGAAAGACACTATTAATCTATAAACCTAATGGATACATATGAAGAGAATACCTAGACCAACGATCCAAGGTATATGTGATGTATTTTTTTAATAAATGTTTGTCCATATTGAGATAGAGATCTTGACTTATTCTCTTATTCATGATAATTGACCAACATGGGTAATAGGGTAAATTATGAAAAAGCCTCAACCATTGTCCAAATGATGAAAATGGATATATGGGGTATTATTAACTAATGAATCATTGGTTTTTTATCTTTTCATATATTGATCACTTTAATAAACAAACTAGTTACATTGTATTTTTTTAGTCACCATTCATGGTGGCATGTTAAGTTTTACACACACTTTGTCTGGGCTGTCATTGGGTACCTAAGTAGATTTCATGGTTGGAGGTCAGGATATGGGATGTGGTCCTATACTATGGAGTTGATTTGGGTATGAAATTTTCATGGATGATGGATCTAGACATGGATTCAGGACCTGTATTGGGGATTCATCCATTAGTCATTATTTTGGATTTCCATCACTTTTGGAACTGTTATCCTGACATGGAATATTTTTTATTGGTTGTGGTTTGTTCCCTATTTGGGAAATGATTGGTAATACATTCTCTAGTTTATTTGTATTTTTTCATTTATCCCATATGATATATGATGTGGATTACTATGATAAAGAATGTATATTCTCCCACATGATATATTAGACCCTTACTATTGGTTATAAACTCTAGAATATGGGTATGTTCTCTTTAGTTCATATGGATACTTGGATAGAGGAACCATTTTAGTGACTTTTGGGTCAGGGAAATAACATTACCAGTTCAATTATAAACTCCAATTATCTTAAAAGAGAAAAATTTATCAAAATTTCTAGAAAAAACATTTTTAAAATTATCATAAAGTTCTAGAAAACTGTTATACTCAATCTCATCCACAGATTCCAATTTCAAATATTCCAACTATTATAAAATCAGTCCAATTATTACTGTAAACAATGTAATTTTACATCACATAAAATTCTACAACATGACACCAGAACCAGTTTTGAATCTAACTCATTAGGTATAATAAGAGATGTGAGCTTTGAACATTTTCAACAAATCCATACAATATATTATTTCAAATAATTCCATCTTTAGAATAGATAAATCCCATTTCAGATCATTTTTATTAGTCACTATAGAAAAGGGTTTTCATATAAAGGCTTTCCATTCTCTATGGACATGAGGAGTTTAATTTTTAAAAATTAAATTAAGGAACTCCTCATGTAAAACCATATGATGAAAATCATGAGAATAAATAAATTATTGGGATGTACATATATCAAACAAAGATTTTATGAGGGTATAATTCAAAATCATTTTACCACTCAAGGTCATTGGTCTAGATTGATCATCCATAACAACTTTATTATCCATATATAATTTCATAATCACAACACTTTGATCATTAATACCCTATTGAAATTTTCCTTTTTGAGATGTAATGGTATTTCATGAATCACCATGTCCACATCAGCTCTACTAATGTTAGGAATTATACTACCCAAGCCCTGTTGAAGAATATGATGTCTATGAAACCTGATATTTGTCCCAAGCATCGGGACTTATAGAAAAATGATAGTATTATTGAATATTCTACATTTATTTTCAATTGTGTAAGTATCTAGGTTTTGTTTTATAATTCAATTAATATATCTAAATGAACCAGAATGAAAACATATTTTTTAACATTTTTTATTGGATGAAGATTCGTTGATCCAACCATCTGGTGTTGAGTCATTCCACTACCATGGAATTATGTTCCCATATTCCTCTTGTTCAATGTATTAGTGATCCCACCATTTCATATAGGAATCTACATGCTTTCTCCAATGGTATTTTATAATATTTCACTTTGGACCAATTTCACTTTGTTAACCTTATATATATAATACATTATATAAAGTAAGGAAATATTCATGAAAATATCTTTACTCACCCTTGATTCAAAAAATTTGTACCTTCACGTAATAACTTAGAAAAACATATATAAAAAAGATTAATAAACTAATAAATTTATCCACATACTCATTTACCCAGTAATTCTTCTTCATTTGGATAAAAATTCATTCATTCAAGAAATCATGAATTTGTTAATATAGATTTATTTGTAGAACTTTTATTTAAAATTATATCATGAAATGGCATGGAAAAATTTTTCCTGAACTGATAAATCCCTCCATTATCATAAAATACCCTCCTGCATTTACGATACCAACTTGAATTTCAACTCGGTTTGTGATCCTAGGAAATTGAAGATTCAATTAATCCAATTTATTTACATCTCGGCTTTGTCTGGTTCCAAATCCCCAATAATGATCGGTATATTATTCATCTAGAAATAAACATATTGATCCACTTTCAATGTTTCATCACTTTTATTCCCTTAATCTGCATCATTAACATCCCAGGAAATGCAATGAACCAGCTATTGGTTCACCTATGGCTCAGGTGCAACCACATTCTCAGCAGACTCTTATTGTTGGATTCAACGATTTATACCAGGTTCCATTTTTATGACCCATAAAAATTCCATAAGATATGTTCTCTATGAACTAAATTCTTAGATATATCAAATTTACTACATCACAATTATCACAATAAGGTATTCCAAAAATTCTGCACTTTTTTCATTTGAAAATTAACCCATTTTTTAAATTCCACACCCATGCATTTTTAAAATATAATATTTGAAAACAACATCAAATTTTTTTCCAATATCCAATATTTCTCATTAATTCAAGTACCATTAATCAAAATAAATTATGTACTTCATTTATGAATTAATTTTTATCAATTCTTGTCATACTCTTCTCATCAGTTAAACCCATGATGAAGATGTTAAATTTCGTTAGAATTTCTCAAAGCATTCATTTTACAAACTCAATTGTAAATTTTGGTTCAACATAAATAGTCAAGATATGAATTTTATTTCTATACATTTCACGTTCTGACACTCTTACTCTTTTATTCCATGCCATTTGAAGGATTTGACCATAATGGTTTTCTTCTCGAGGACCAATCAAACCAATTCCATTTTTCCCAAAACTATTACGTTGTACGATCAATAATATTACAATTTGTAACATCTCTCTACTCCAAATTATCATTGAAAGGTAATGGGACATTACAAGGTCATATGTTATATCCTAAAGGCTCTGATGGCTATAAATAAATTTTAAGGGTTTTATTTCTAATTGGGTGAATAATTTCTCTTTGAAAATAAAAAAACAAAATTATGAATATAAAAAAAACCACCCACATATGATTCATGAGAAATATGTGATACACCACAATGTAATACCAAAATTACATCAATACAAATCTAAAGAAATAACCACATCAGAGTACTAAGAGGAAGACAAAACCAATAAAACTCAAAGACTCGAAAGGCATAACTCAAAATATCTCAACACGCTCCAATATCATACAACATAATCAATTACCATGGTATAATGATTCATCACAACATAAATAAGTACCTTTCCTTTACATATGTATCGATAAACAATATCCATAAATTCAAAAAGGTTACCATGATGTGGTGATTATAAAACATAGTAGGATTTCCCCAAATGAGTTCCTTACTTATGCTAATATGACAAAAAATGATAGAGCATCAATATAAAAAGAATTATCTAATGCACTGGAGAATATTTTATTTGAAATCCAACAATTTTCATGAATAAATCATTTTATACAAAAATATTTTTCTAATGAAAAATGTTTTCAATGATAAGAAACCAAGCAATTTATTTAAACCATTTATCAATCCATTTGATTTCCCATTACAAAGATACACAATTACACTCCACCACACATTCATACCCAAGCTATATTTTTAATATCACGAGTTGTATCTTGTGAATATATCAATTCAATAAAATTTAATAATTTCAATGTTCCTTAATGGCACATGCCCATTCCACAGGACCACATCAATATAAATGAAAACACACCAACCAAGTACAAAAAATTATATTCCATCCCAAACATTTCAATCTATTTTAATAAAACATTTACATCAAATCACTTCCATGATTAAAAAAATACATATTTTAAAAAATCATTTTAAAATAATGAAACAATGCACTTTTCAAAACATCTAATTTCCAAAATCGACTAAACGATCACAAAAGAGGGTATCAGTAATTATTTTCAAACAAAAACCACTGTAAATTATAATAAATTCAATCAATTACAAACAAATCCATTATGTTCTAATAACATGAGTTGAGTGTGAATCCACTGACCACACATAACTTATAGAAAAGTATGTATGGAAAAACATTTTTTTAAAACCAGATTTAATCTCCAAAACCTTACCTCTGATCATGTTCCCTAACATAAGGACAACAAGATATACTCATTATTAGAATAAAATTATCTATATAAAAACACAATGTATTGGATCTATCTTTCCTTGTGGGGGGAAAAGGATGATACTATAGAAAAAACGATGAATATTCACTCTACATGGAACTCAACTTTTTATGCTCAATAATTTCCCATGGGATTTCTCTCAGGTTAAGGGGAATTGTCTCCACAACCATTGGGAGGATAAGAATTTTATTTAGGGTCCAAATAAGGGAAAAACTATAGGGTAAGGGGTTAAAATAAGTTATAAACAAAATTTTTGGATCTATTTATTAACTTATATTGTTAGGGAACATTGCTAGGAAATCTATTTTTCTAACCATGCATGGCCCTCTACAACAATATGCACGACACATTTTTTTTGTTGCACAATTATACCAACCGTGTTTCTATCATGAAAAATCCCTCTATACTAAAAATCATGGATTCTTTTAGGTTACCACATATTTTGGACAAACCTTGCACCTACCCAAATCAAAAAATTACTCGTTTTATGGATTTTTAGAGGAGTTTCAAAATTTCCACTAACCATGATCAAACTGTGAAAATGTAGAAATACCCCAGAAGCAATCCAAAACTCATCCAAACCCTCCAAAACATTACCCAATTAAATTACATACATAAAATAAAAAAAATAAATCTTTACCTAATTAAATCTAGTTCTGATACATTATCCAAATCCTAATATTATTCTGGTGGAAATCCAATGTACAATGATACACAAGTGGTAAGCCCATGCATAAGGTTACAAGGGTGGTAGTCCAAGTCCCATGTGAACATGGGTGTAAATCCCAAATCCAATGGAATGTGGGTGGTAATAACAATCACATGGGTAAATGAATAATATTAGTATGACCTAGAAGAAATACTAGAGGTCATCCCACACAAAATATGTAATTAATGTTATAGAGGGTAGAATTGAAATATCATTTATATTCTTATTCTTGTTCCACTATGTATGACATATTCTAATGACTATATTATTCTCACATGGAGCATGTATATCAGATTTTTATTTTTTACTCTTTTGTCATTGTATATGTTCAATCATTTAAATAGCATGTCTTTCTATCATGACTTATCAAAAATTCTTGTGAATCATTGATATTTTTAATGAGATATTTCCCATATACTCAGATTTTCTAATATGCTAATGATCTAACCCTTTCATGACAGGATGATGAGTTATCCATGTAGGGTTTATTTGAGCTCACCTCTTTATTATGCTTCTATTCACAACTTTATGAAGGAGAGTATAAGCTAGGGGATTTCTAGAGGTGTATCTATCATTGTGTGATTATAAGGAAATGTTCACAATAAGATTATTATATAGCTAATATTAAAAGACACTAAGCCTTCATTTCATAGAATAGTGGGATTGTAGGTCAAAAATAAATCATAACATATTTAAATAATGTAAAATAATAATCGGTATTACATGCCTCGTCTCCCATGGTATGAAAAACAGTAGTATAATTTGTATTATTAGTACTATAACCAGAAGGGAATTTTTTTTGTGCACCTCACATACACATTGAAATTTACATGCTATAATTTCCATATGTTTATATATGAAAATATAAACTGTACAAAAATAATTTTTTTGGATGTCGAAGATAATAATAATATATACTATTATATAAGTTTTGATAATTATTAATTATAAATAATTTATATACTTTTAGTATTTTCTACACAATAATATTAATAAATATAAATTATACAAAAATATTAAAATTTAGTTATATGAAGAATATAAAAATATTTAAATTAATAAATTTTATAAAAAAGCGTACATTTAAATTTATAAATATTGTTACATTATTATATTTAAATATAAAATATTTTTAATACAATTGACAAATTAAAATAAATATAAAATTTATTATAATTTTAATTAACAAAATTTCATTCAATATTTATATATATGTATATTATATTTATAAATTATATATATACATCTATATAAATTAATATATTTATTATAAAAATGCATATATTAAAATATATATTTCAATATAATACTAATGTAATTACATTTCAATTTAATTAATTGACAATTGATTTTATTTAGAGGAGATTACAAGAAATCAAACAACATTAACACTAAGAAAACCTTGTGGTTGAAATCTAAAATCTCCCTATTATGAATTAAAGGCATTAACTGAACCTATTTAATTATAATACATGGACTGACGACCCCGAGGCACAATTATCATATAACATTATTTTGTGAATGTACTAATTCCTCGAAGTCCTTATACTTGGATTTCTTATGAATGATTATAATTCATCATTTAACAACACTAATATTTAAAATATATTTCTATTTAATAATTATTATGTGTTTCGTAGCTTCTAATTCATCCGACATAGAACATAAGTCAACAATGTATTATCGAAAATATTAAATGAATTACATTGATTGATATTTTGAATGAAATTGATAAAATTAATGTAATAAAATCATGTAATTAAATTCATTAATTAGAAGAAAAATGATATGGAATGATCCTATTGAAATTCTTGGATAAATAAATAAATTTTCATTTAAATCATTAGCCTCTCTATATATTTGATTGAAATTTAATTTTTTATATTTTCATTATTAAAATAGTGGAGAATATGTTTATTCCAGTATAATCATTAATAATCATTCATAAAATTATGATCAAATGGTAATAAATGAATATGAAATCATTTGAATTTAATTATATATATATATCATCAAAAAATGTATGCATGTAATGTGTTTTTTTGTTAATATATTATGTTTTTCACTATTAAGGAATAAATTGAAATAAATTTGTAGATTATATTTTCAATATAATAAATTTAAATTTATCAAATGTTTTTCATTGGGATACGAATGAGAATGAAATATTTTTAGGGATAAAAATAATTTTCTCATCAAAAAATATTTTTTATGCATTTTATGATTAGATATTATATATAATTTCATTAACCTTTAAAAAAATTAATATTGTAAAATAGATTACAAATTTAGGGTCAGGATGTTTAATGTTTTGTATAATATTATATTTATTTTTGGAAAAAAAATATGTTACCTTGGTAAAATGTTTGTTACCTCAGTAATGGTAAATATGAGTTCATAGGGATAAAATAATAGCATAAAACATTACGATATAGCTAAAAATTATCATTAATTTTAATAAATGATTTAATTTCATCAAAACTCCCGTAACTTCTAAAATTCAAATTTTTTTTCAACCACTTTCACATGAGATTTACTTAATTTAATTTTAAAGATCATAATATTTACAAGGGTGTCACTCCACTCACATATAAAATGGTACCACCTCCCCTCACTTATCCAAAACAAATGAGAACATTAAAATGGTCAATATCTATAAAATTACAATTAAAAATATCAAACTCATTTCGTAAAAGTTTTATTATCCCAAAAAACCCATCATATAACCAATAATACTATTTATAATGATGATTACACAATGATGTGGTACATGGTTTTACCGACCTTTATCAAGTTTCATTCTAATTAATCCCAAAACTATTCTATAACCATATTAACATAATTAAATCATTATATTTATTATACTTAAATTTTTATATTTTAATGATACAATAATTTTCTATTTCTCTTAAGACCAATGGAAAATGAATGTGTTTCTTGTGCATACGTATGGACTATTACCTCCCTGAAGCAATGTATTTCATTTTTCATAAAAAAAGCTATATGATGCTTTTGTAGATGTATTTAATGAAGACATGTTATATTTTTATCATAATAAATATTTTCAAATGTTAAATAATTATTTATCTTCCTTTCCTTCCATCGATTGAAAAATTAAAACATCAATCTTACATATGTACAGACTATTGCCTCCATGAAATGATGTCACACATCATTCAAAATAACCTCACATGGACGCTTATAAAATATTATATAGTGAATAAATATTATATTTATGACATTATTACAATTCATAAGATGATAAAGCCATGAATATAGTGCAAGGACCATAAATGTCAAACCGAAACATATGTGGAAAATATAATCATTGACACCAGAATATTTTTTAAAATAATTAATTTTTAATAAATTGTTTTATGGAAATTTTATTGGAAGGATTTATAGAAATATTAGTAAGAATGTTGATATAAAATTATATTTATAATAATAATAAATTTATTATATATGTGGTTAGATCCTTCATGATGAAAGGTGGGACACGGGGTAATGGTTTCTATCATAGAATAACTTTTATTTGGATTATATAAGTTTCTATTTCCATTATAGAAAAATGTATTTTATTTATTTATTAAATCTCATATTTTTATTATATTATACTTATTTAGGATTTTTTATGTTATCCTTCAATATTTCCCTTTTTGTTGCAGAAAAATACACACATAATGTTCTGGTAAAATCTACCCATATCTCTTCTTTTTGGTCGGGAATCTATTTTATCCATATCAATATTCATAAAAAAATTTATGAAATTATCTATAAATATTAAATAATTTGGAAAATTATTTTATATTTCATTTAAATATCATTTTAATGATTAAAATTAATACTATCTAATGTTTTCTGTATGAATCACTTTTAACCTTTTATGAATGAAAGAATATAATTTTTTTAAATTTTTAGAGCTTGAACATATTCTTCCTCTATAATGAAAATTATTCTTCATCAATATTATATAACATGAATCCATTTATTATTAGAGAAAATTGTAGTCCCATTCATCTAGTTGTTTTTTTTAAAAAAATCCTAATAAAAAATATTTGATATAATATTTTTCAAATCTTATTTATCATGATTTTTAGATGTATTTTTCATCTATTTTTATATACATTAAAAATTTATATGATTCCACAAGGATATGATATTATGACTCCAGGGACTTTCTTCTATGGATGGATTATGAAGATAATTTATTAGTGATGTTTCGGGAAAATATTTTCATTCTAAGATGATAATTATAAATTAAATGAATGTATAATGCTAATATAATAATGTGGAATATATATGAATGGATTATTATTATGTGATAGGTTTTGTTATAGGTTATAAAGGAATTTAAAATACATGGGGGTGAGTTGTAGTTTAAAAATGAACATATAACTTTTCTTCACTTCAATTATTATGTTGAATAATTTTTCACAATACTAATGAGTAAAAATTATGATATGATTTTAGATATATAGATTAAATAAATGATCATAGTAACACATATATATTCTATAATAACCAATATTCGTCCAAGTGGAAATACTATGATAATTATATTAAAATACTACTTAAAGAGTTGTAAATGTTGAACATCAAAAAAACTATATTATAGAATATGGATTAGTAATTAACCAAAATGATATTCAAAAAATAATACTACTGAAATTAAAAAAAACATAGATTATTTTCTCTAAAAAAAACTCATTTAAAGGATAATTTATAAGACGACACATTTAAACCAATGTTAATGTTATATTTGAATCTATGATATGCGGTATCCATGACTTTCAAGATGACATAAGGTATCCTTAATTTTATACCTATTAGATGGTTACTAATCCAATATGTAACATCACATGGATATACTATTTTGTAGCGACTCATATTCTACAAAATAGAAGTATATGAGAAATATCATCCCATCCACATATGTATTTAATCATTTTAAAGGAATTTCAGTAATCATATACCTGTAAGCCATTAATCAAGAAAGATAGGATGAATAATAATGATTAAAATAGAGATTTTATGACATTTTAAACGAGGGTCACTAAATAATATCTATTATTATATATACTAATAATTAAATTATACATTGATCAAAAGTGTACTAAAAACATGAAATATCAAAGCCTAAAATCGAAAAAAAATGTTTAGAATGATATTTTTTAAATTTTTTCAATTACAAGTTTATTTTAATTTTTATGCCCATAGTGTGGATTTTTTTTAAAGAAATAATTAATTCCACACCATGGGCATAAAAATAAATTTAAATTTTTAATTGAAAAAATGTAAAAAAAAATAAAAAGTTGGATTTATTTATAGAAAATTTTGTGAAAAACATCAATAACTGAATTCTAAAAAATGGATCCATTATAACTATATAGTTAAGAAATTCCTCATCATTAGATGAAATCATCATTTCAATTCATCAATAAATGAGTGATATTTACACCACTATAGTTATTCGTAAATCCAATAGAATTAATTTATAATTTTAAATTATGATCACTAAATGTTCATCAATTATATGACTGTTTTAATATTTTAGTTCACATATATTCACTATATAGAAACATAATATCATAAATGAAAACATAAATATCAGCATTTTCTTATGAAATGTATAGAACATTAAAAAATAATGATAGAATTGAATATAATTCCCCAAATATATCTCACTTCTTAGAAATAAAAAACCATATTTGATTTTTTTCATATAAATATTAATTAAAAAGAAACATCATGTGGTATTCATGAAATATAATTTATCCTCCTTTGTTTTCATATATATATTTAAGAGTGTTTTTTAGTGAAAAAAGTTTTCCTCCCCCAAAAATATCAACCTTTTAAAAAATATAGTTATAGAATAACCCAAAAAATAATATGTGTTAAAATTTTTATTTCGTTACTTTATTTATAGAATAAATAAAAAATATTTAAAATATTAATAAAAACAATAAAAAAATTAATAAATTTATTCCCCTTTTTGATTTAAAATAAATGAATAAATATGATTAAATTTTAATTAAAAATTATAAATTCAATTTAGATGAGAATTTGTTGACCATATGATTGGGATCTATTTGGTACTTCATCAAAACATTATATCATCAACATTTTCTTTTTAGATAGGATGATGTCATCAAAATTGTCTATATCAATTATAATTTTCCATTAATTCTTATTTGATAATATCTATTTGTGAAGTGATTTCATTGTGATCTTCAATTTCTACAACAGTCTTATAAATCTTATATAAAATTTATATATATTATAAGATATAATTATATATTATTAGACATTGAACATCACCTTAATCAACAATGGATTGAGAAAATTGTTTTCCAATGTCTGACGAACATACTTATTATAAATAGAAATTATTATAATTGGATTATCTTCTAAACATCAATATATAGACTTATTGAATGATAAATCTGATAATATTTTAGATGGAAAAAGGACATAAATAAATTTTATATGAAAAACTATTGATATATTAGTCCCTATATTCATTTTAGATTTTTATTTCAAAAAATATATCTTATGATGTGTGATTGGATATCGATGATTTATATATAGGGTAAACGGATAAATAATATATTTTAAATATTCTCTTATGGATTTAATTTAGAATGTCATTCAACTGAAAAGTAAAAATTACCTTTTGAAAAGTGGTAAGAAATCCCACATTAAAAATTAATTATTGATGTTGTATGAAGACAAATAATATAACCCCATTAATTAATTGATATTATAAATGAAATGTTAGAATATATTGTTGAAATGATTAATCATTTGTCATGATGGCTTCTAGAAGTAATGGATGATATTCCTCATTCATGGAGGGTTTAATATAATATTTAGAAAAAATAATAATAATTTATAGAAATGATAAACTCTATGTTATAATAATATTTTATATTAAAAATTAGATATGTTTTAAAAATATTATATATTTGAAAAGTATATAAGTCTTAAAAATTAGTTATATTTTTAAATTACAATTTGATTTGAACAAAATAATGTTTCAATAATATAATAAATTAAAATTTAGTTAAATTTTTTAAAATATCCCCTTTTACCTATATGAGTTTCTAATTTAAGGAAATAGTTGAAATATGATGTGGATTGTATATCCCTTATGATTATTCATTCACCAATTTTCATTAAATACTTTAAATAATTCATATTTATGAGGTATGTTATATTACTGATAAGATTAATAAGAATAATTTTATTTAAAAGAAATGCTATTATATAAACTGGAATAGAAATTTTCTAAAGGTTAATAAATAATTAAGGAGGTTAAGGATTTTTTGTTATACAACCCATTACAACTTTAAAAGGATATTATATAACATTATTCATAGCCTAATGTGTAGATATATAAACATTAATGGGGGAATCCTTGAATTTAAATATATCAAAAGGTATCGTGTTCAAAAATTCATATTCTATACATTGTATTTATTACAGTGGAATCCCTTGATCAGGCAAATCATAATTTCCCAATTAAAATCATTAGTATGTTATTATTACCATATAATTAACCTTTAGATCAATTTATCCTATTATTGTTAGAAAAATATCAATTCATCTCTTACAACAACTATTTGGTCAGTGTTTCCTAATACTACTACTTGTATCTCAAATTTAATGATGATTAATTAAATGATATTTATACCTTTAAATAACAATTAGGTCATTTTGAAAATAATATAACATAAATACAATTTTGGTTACCATAATTGATTCACACAATGCTGTCACATAGAAATAAAACATAAAAAACAATTATTAAATAGAACATGAGCACTCAAGAAACAAAAAATTATAATGATTCAAAATGATAAAAAAATTAAATATGAGTATATTTTTAATATCGTTAATTATTTTATCCTCATATCAATATAGTGTATAACCTATTATGAGAAATCATTCAATGCTTAGGTTCTAGGAATCCTAGGGTTAGTTTCAGTGGTATCAAAAGTATAACATTGGATTATATTCTTATGGATATAGATTCATTCCAAACCCACCAATAGGTTAGTTATAGAGCCTTAGTGTCCTTTGTATTTAAGCCTTCTAATTTTAGTATTATGAAATTTATTAGGTCATGGGATTTTCATAAATCTGTTTAATCTGTATATCATTAATCATCATGTTATAATTATAACATTAAACTATTTTATATATATTGACAATATAAATTGTAATGAAGAAAATATAAGTAGTTAAAATATTAAATTACTTTTTTTGTTATCTCTATAACCTAAGTGGGTCAAGGGATAAACAATATCCCTATTTTTTAAAAACAAAATCTTTTATTAAAACATTAAATAAAAACTGAAAAAACCACATGTATTACAGATGGTATATTAACATTTCGTGATATCATTATTTTCGTTTAAAAAAAATTATCATGATATGGAATTCCTTAAATATATTTTATATTATATTTTTATTTTCTTGATTTATAGTTTCTATTTAAATATTAAATTTTTTTCCCCTTAACCTAAAAGTGTCTAATGATTTTTTACAAATGGTATGTATACATGTTTATCTATTTATAATCTAAACCTATATTGACCAATAATTTTTTTAGGAAGTGACTATGAGTACTGTAATGATAGAATAGAAACATGTATTATCAACATAGGATTTGGAAAAAAAATTACGGTTATAGTATAATAAAAATTTCAATAGAAACTGGTTTTATAATTTCACAAGAGTGGAATAAATTAATGTTTGTTTGATAATTGTAGTTAAAAATAGTATTATATGTTCTATAAATATTTATATTTAGATCAAAATTCCATAATATAAAACTAAATGTGGAATATATAATATGTTATAAGTCACACATTTTTTAATTTTAAGAGTTAATGAAATCAAAAATCATTATTAAGAGTATTATATCGATAACTTTAATTATTACATGGATAAATTGTTCATCAAATTTACCAAAAACTTTTAAAATTAGTAAATAGTTCCCAATATTTTATGAATAAAAATTTTATGATGATATACAGTTTGATAATTTTATAGATATACTAGAGTTACAATGGGAATAAAAAATTAATATTATTGATAATACAGGGAATACTAATAAGATAAATAAGGATGAATTAATAGTTGAATTAATGTAATATTAATATATATAAAAAAGTTATGTATAAAAATATAAAACTAAAAATGGATTTTCTTTTATAAATTTATTATCATAAAATACTACAACATTCTAAAATAAGATCATATTAAAAATTTATAGAAAATTCTAGGAATAATGTGAATGTTTAGCCACAAATGCATAACATTATCATCTAGTAATAAGTATATTCAAATAGAATATTTTTAAAGAAATATTTATACTTAAAGGGAAGAGAATTGTTAGAGCTCACAACCAGTATATTATGAATACAAAAAACAAAGAAAAACTAGGTCGAAAGATCCTGAGACGATAAAAGAATTAAGATAAATCATCTTGAAAATCTTAAATGATGATGAGTAAGAATTTTTTTAATGTTATAGAATCCTTTTGATATTATGAACGTGAAAATAATTCTATATTTTTATATAATGAATGTGATAGTAGATAAATCAAATGATTTTGTTAATTTTCTTAAGTAAAAAAATGACGCATTGGAAGACATATTACAAAATGTCTCACATAATATATCTTAAGATTCTAAATGACTGTATTCCTCAAATATTAAAATTTATGGAGATAATTCATATTATACTATTTCATGTGTGGAAAGAACATCATAAAATCTTAAGGAGGTGAAATTATTCATTTATGAATGAGAAACATTATATAAAAAATGGTATAAAATGTATACTGATCTTAACGGATAATATTTTTAAAGAAAATAAAATATATGTAATGTTTTATATAAGATTATTGATATAATTTAGGGAAATGGAAAAAAATTTCAGAATTAGAGAATTCAATAGATAATGTTCATTAATTGATAGTTTTATTTGATGGGAAAAGAATATGTTACAGTATCTGAATATAGAATATTAAATAATCTAAAATAGATGAAAGATAATATCTAAAAGTGTGACTTTTTATCAAGATATGTAATAGAGTGTAAAAATCATGTCTTTGGTAAAAGTATTGATAATTATCCAATCAAATTTTACTAATAAAAAGAAATAGTTTGAAAATTTGTAAACACAAAGAACACCTATCAGAATTATATATGGATTAAGATGAATAAGCATTGGATTTTCAACATATAATAGAAACTAAATTTTCCAAAGAAATTCTCCTTTTTATAATTAATTACCTCACGTAAGACTTTAGAAAATATATTTTTACCTAATATGAATTCTATCTACTAGGAATCAAAAATCCTTTATATCATCATAACATGATGCCTATGAGCATAGCAGATATACTCAAGTGTGGGTACCTATGAATTTATTTACAAATTTATATCGACATAAGGAGGACTATCAACATATAAGATAATCATGATGTTATATGTGAATTGAGAATCATCGGCTGAATTTGTATAAGTGGTACACATTGGTATTTCATATTTACATTAATGTAAATCTATTACATGATTTTTGTCATATTTTATTTCATTTATTCATTATATTTTGTTTAATTTTCTTAATTGTTTCAAGAAATATTTATAAAAATATTTGTTTTTTCAACGAACTAAAATGATTATTCAAAAAATTTATAAAAAAAATATTTCAGTAAAAAAATATACTATGTCTCGATGTAAAGGATAACTCCAAAACTTTTTCATGCAACATTTTAGTTCATTGAATTTTTAGAAAAAATTCAATGTCTTAAAAAATATAAAAATCTTACATAGCTTCCAGATTTTTATTTTGATATGTGTTTCATTTTTTTTAATTTCATAGTGTTTTTCATTCAAAAATAATTCTGGTTAATACAAATATTTTTTCATCTAAATCTCCAAATTATTATTGTTTACATATTTTTTAAAATTCAATTAAATTAATTAAATCATTAATAAAAAATATATAAAGTATTATAAAAATGTATATTTATTATTGTGTTTTGGCTAGAAATTATCTACATTATTGGATCCAGTTAATCTATAGTGACATTTTGAATTCTAAAAATCCTATTATAAATGTTATGGATCACAAAGTTGGATGTTCGTATTCTCTAGAATCTAATGTGATGATCTAGTTGGTTTTATAAATAATTTTTAAATATCATTCAATGTTTTTACCCATCATCTAATTCGAAAACTGTTTCTTATTATGCTATAAGAACCAATGAGATCCTTACAGAAAAGTTCATAGATTATGATATCTTAGAGAAGTATGAATTCATGTTTAATGTTATCCTCATCATAAATGTTTGGATGATATTTTTTTCAACTACAAAAATTCTGATTTATATTATATCATTTTTGTAAAATAGTTTTAATGTTGAGAAGAGTATATATAAGAAGTAAATAATGATTATTTTTTAATCTTTATTCAAAAAAAATAATATTTGATTATAGAAAATCACAATGTTCTTATGATGAATATTTTTATGAGAATCCCACTTAATTAATATATTAAAATCTATAATGTTTATATATATTGTTATAAATCTAATGCTGATAAAAATATTTTGTTAATCTATTAAAATTATCACTAGACATGTAATTAAATTTTAAAGCAGAGATTTTTTTAGTGTATATTGTCATTTAATTTTCACAGAAAAGGAGATAATGATACATTCCAAATATTGGATAACTATATATTTTTTTATTTGGTATGGTTTTTGATGGTAAATCTAGTTAATTTTATTTAGTAGTATATTGATTCTATCAATAATGGAATAGTTAGAATAATATTCTTACTATATGGGAGACATATAAACATATAATTACAGATGTTGTGATTGGAAGAAGATGTAGAAAATGAAACACACCCTAAAAGGAAAAATGTAAACTCAATCGATGTGGATAAAATCCTTAGTAATAGTTAAAAAATAAACATACAATTTTCGTATACATAAAGTATTATGTTGATCGGTTTTTTTGTAATACAAATGAGATAAACATTAAATTAATTTTTAAAATAAATGATGAATAAAATATTTGAAATATTGTAATGTATATTATCTTAAATGTTATTTTCATAGTTGAAATAAAGTTATTTTTTTAAACTACTGATGATGGAGTTTAGGAAACCATACATTAGCAAAACCCTATTGTAAAAATTTAAAAATTAATTATGAAAATTGATATTCAGAAAATAATAATACAAATTTTTATCAACAAAAAATGGAATATTATTTAACAAAAGAAACCTATTTTAAAGGATATTTATTAAATCCTCACTTATAAATCAATATTAATGGATGATATATTGACTAGATATGAGGTATCCATGACTTATAACCTATCATATATTATACCTTATTTTATAGCTATCAAAAGTTCTGTCACCAAATATATAGAAACCATTGAATATACTTATTGGTTGTAGCTTAACCACCACTAAATAGATGTTATATATATATATATATATATATATATATCTTCTAAACCATTAAATACCTTGATCATATGATCATAACTTCAATCATCCTTCCGGTAAATGTATTCGATCGTGTAAGAACATAAAATGAATGAATACAATAGAAATGATATAATTTTGACAATTAATCTTCAACAAATAGTTTTATATAATAGAAACAATATATAATAAAATTTTCACTAATAAAATGATCACATAGAGAAAATAAATTTTGAAGGATTCAATATGAAATTTAATTTTTACAATTATTTACTTCTTATTAACATAAAAATATTTTCATTATTTTTTTATTTTGATTTTAAAGTATCATATTAATATAATTTAAATGTTGTAACAAACATAAATGTTCATATTTCATAAAAATGTAGATCAGTTATAACTGTATCCTTAGGGAAATTTTCACATTCGGATGAAATCATAATTTTTCTTCATCTTCCGATGGGTTATATTAGTAACAGTACAATACATTATAAATTTGATAGAGGTAAACTATATTTAGTAATTTAGATAACCATAAAATCATAGATCAGATTGTACTATTGGTAATTCAGTTTCTAAAATTTCATTTTTCAAAAACACAAGTATTTACATAGAAAAATAAATTTGAAAATTTTTTTAGAGAGATTACTCAGATATCCAAAATAAAGAGAGAAGTGTGTGACACTCCCTAATAATGGGCTGGACTATTATATAACCCAAATTCATTAGGCAATGTTTTATATATCATAAGATAATATGCGTATATGAGATATTATTATAATGGAAATGGTACACATGTGTTTTTCCAAAGACCTATAGAATACAATGGTGGATACCCTAAGATCCAAAGGGAACATTAGTTATTATTCCAAGCCCAAGAGGGTACTCAAGTGGTTGACACAAACCTATGTACGTAAAAAAATCATCCATTAACAATAATATAAGGAATTTCGTAGTGATTTGACATGAAATATGATTTCTATATTTATTTTCAGAGGGAGTAAACCTAATACACTGTGGGACTCTACCCACTATAATATAATAGAGGTGATCTATGACTAGGAAAATAATATTATACGATTCTGTTTTTCTCAAAATTTTACAGAACAAACTGTATAATTATTTATGATATGCTCTCAGGGATCATGACTGATTAATGATGATTTCTACTCTTATGAATAGATTATTTTATTATGAAAAATCAATTTTCTATGAATCATGTTTTATGGTCTATTTCTTTTTTTGAATGATATTATAGGTTTTTTTTTCATGTTCTCATAATCATAATATTATATTATGTTCACTTATGATCATAAATTCAAATTTCACATATTGAACCTTATTTAAAATCATAGCGCACCCTCTCTTATGTTTCTTGTCTATCGGTTTTGATTAAAGGTTCTATATATGGAATTCCTAATAAGGGTACTATGTGACGAAACTTTTTCCAGATAAATTGATGATTTTTAATGAAATTTTTTGACATGTATCTAGTCTCCAATTCCCATTAAACATTATAGTTCTTGGAGAATTTCATTATAAAATATATTTAATAATTTTCAATAATTATGTAGTATTTATTTATGTGTTTCTTGGGTCACCATAGTTTGAATGAGATAATTTTTTGGTTATTTTTGGAGACTCCGTTTTGAAGAATATTAGGAGTGAACTTAAGAAAATGTTTAATGAATGATTTTGATATATGATAATATTAAAGTGTCATAGTTGGATAAGAAGGAGTCATAATTTAAGAGGTATTAGGTATTATTTTCATTATATCATCGATTCCCACATTGATTAATGATTATTCATTCTTACACCATGGTTTTTGTTTTTATTCAATGGTTGGAACTATTAAAAATTTTCTTATCAATGAATTTAGCTGAAATTTAATGATTTTCCACCTGAAGAACACAACATCTTAGGGTATAGAATAAAAATATTATTATTATGTTTATGTAACTCTCTCATGATATGATTCATGTTAAGCCTCTAAATTAAAAAATGAAGGAGAAATGTACCATTGAGTCCATTAGGACTCACAATCCACTATCATTTCAAGGGGTCTTTGATACTCTATTATCATGTAATGGATAAATAATATTGAATTTTTTTTTCTCAATTTCAAAGAATGAAATAATTGTTTTCGCCATTTACCATTTGGTAGGAGAAGCAGAGAATTTTCAGACAAATATTTGGAATATAACTCATCTTTGGGAATTTAAATTCTCAAAATGGGAATATTTTAAGAGTATATTGTTCAAAAAATACATTCTCTAAAACCATCATATGAAAATGGATCAAAAATTCTTTAAGCCAAATGATAAGTGTAGAGACCCTAACATCACCAGCACAGACACAATTCTTATTAAAATTATTTTGGCATAGATATAATGAATCACATCCCAAAAGAAAACATATAGTTTAGTAGTAATGGTAAAATAGATACGTACTTGTTTCTTACATTATAAATTAATAGTAAATCTATAATATAAATTTTATTTCCATCGATAATAGATTTATTCAAACATTCATATCTCTGCATATTAGTTATAATATACACCAAGGAATCCCGAGGAAGGAATTAAATAATTGTAAAAACCCTTGATTTTTTGAAAATTATTAATTTTATTTTCATTTATGTCTTTTTGTGTATGATACCCCAAAAGGATTTTTCACTACACACATCCCTGACTTGTCTTGCATTACACGCAATCACAACCTTCCTCGATAGAGTGTGTAGTACACAATAACAAGTTTCCCTAAACAACGATGTATTATTATAATATTATTATGGACTAGTTGTTATGAATATTATTAACTGAATTTAGAATATTATAAAATTATTATTCATCTTACACATTCTCTAGAACATGGTATGAGATCAAAAAAAAGTTTCCCGGTAAAATAAGTATTTTTCAGAAAATGCAGTTTTTTCGCCTTTTGATGGCGCACCCACATTAAATATAGTTTTTTCCATATTTATAAGTTCAATTTGACAAAATAAAATACTTCTTTAGAATCAGGATATAAAAATTTATCTTGGATAAAATTTTCATATTATTCTGATAACATCCACATTTTAATGAATAGTAAAAACACGCTATATTTTAATTAAAAACAACTTTTTTCATCGCAATAATTTATATGGATAAATTATAATATTGAATGGTTTTAAAGTATTAATAGAATATATTTTTATCGTTTAATATAATTTATTTCATTACCATTAATTTTACATTGAATTCATAGGTAAAAACTTTTCAATCATTGGCAATCTTTTAACTTTTAAAACCTGTTCTCTTAACAGTGGTATAAATTTTAATTTAATTACTGAAACTTCTGTGTTTTGAATTTTAAAAAATGGATTCCATATTTGGATTAACTGGTTACAAATTATGGTAATAGGTTACTTTTTATGATATTATGAATAGTAACTATGGTAATTTTTATTTATATCAGTTAAAGATAAATCGGGTAATTAAGGGTAAACCTAAGATTATAAATTTACCCTAACACATGGAAAAAATCTATAGGATGACTAAAAGTTGAACCATATCATATAAAGGTCTAATTATATTAATTTTATAGACTTTGTACAATGAAAATGATTTAATTATTATTAAAACCAAAGAAAGTGACAACATGTCACTCTCTTAAATCTTACAAGTATAATAATTTTAATTTAGTGATAAACATCATGAAACTTCGAACATGAATAGTATACAGAAAGCTAATAAAATTATATACATCATGTGAATCTATTTATAATTTTTCTATATTAAATATTTGTCATTAAAGGTGACACAATAGTGATGTTGAAATTATTTTATTGATTGCAATATCAAATAAATGGTTTTGAAAAATAAAAATAAATATTATATGAACAATTTAATGTGATCCAAGAATTTTATAGATAAACATGAGATGTTATAAATCTTTTAAATATTTATTTTCGAACATACCTTCCAGGTGGATTTTATTTAAATTCAAATAAATTAATTGAGTCAAAATTGACACTGTTGATATTTTCTATTATTAAATTGTATAAAAATCCCAAAAGTATTTTAATAATTACAAATTAAAATTTATATGATCTAACATGTCATAAAATATAAAATTATCTATAATTAATTACACATAAGTAAGTATTTATAACCATATAAATTTTATTATATGATTACCACAAATAAAATTAAGTAAATTAAATAAAGATAAATCAAAATGAAAATGTTTAAAATAATATCAAAACATGTCTAAATTTAATTGGTTGATGATATTAAAACCCTATATTATCTAATATATTAATTTGAGTAACTTTTAAAGTTTTTATGTGGGGTTTAGGTTTATTTTAAAATAATATTTTAGAGGCTTCCAAAAGTGCCCCTCTCCCTTATAAAAGGGCACCCACTTCCTCTTCTCTTTACACAACTTTGAGCATTCAAGGTCAGAAAACCCCTGACCATTACACTTCTCAACATACCTAGTAATATTCTTGAGGTTCTGGTCTTCTCGAAAGACTAACTCTAGTCCCTTAAGAGGATGTTTAAAAGAGACAGGTCGAAGAAGAGGTAATCACTTCTACCGATTCTTTCCAGTTTCATTCTTCTTCAACATATTCTTCTTTAGTTGTTTCAGTGTAAAGTAATAAAATTGTTATCACTAGTATACTTATATGGTATTATAAATATGAAATAACCTCATTTAATCTTCTAACAATCCTACAATGAATGAAATCATTGCGCGTGCGTACGTACGGAATATCGTCCACGCGCCGTGGTGTAATTAGTTTTTCCACCACCACCTTACTTGGATGGGTATAATGGTGTAAATAATAACTATATATGGTTATTATAACATCATATTGATTCTCAGATATTATATCATTCACTACAATTTTATTCAATAATTATGGGATCGATATCATCGCTCGTGCGTACGTACGGACTACCGTCTCAACAAACGTGATGAGATTAATTTTCCATGATTAACTATTCAAGTATGATTATAATGTATATATATAATAAATAATCATGAAATATATTAAATAATAATGATACTAGATTTATGTACATATATGTTTCATTTAATTAATTCCATTCAATTCACTAAGTAAACGACAACAGCGTTCAATCGTACTTACGGCCTACCCTCTCCATGAATGATGTATTTCATTCCATTTAACGATAATTCATATATATTTACATACTTAATATATATTATATATAAATAATGTTTTACATTATGTAATTAAGTAAATCAGGATATTATTAATAATATCAAGAACAACAAATCGAAACACGTACGATAAATGAAACGATTTTACCCAAAACACTGCTTTAACATGGAATTTACAAAAGAACGGATAATATAAAGTCATAAGTGAACTATATTTGATATCATAACAATTAATATGATTCTGTAAAAATTCAATGACATTATTTAAATCAATATACTAGAGGTTCGGATACATATTAATCATATCTAACAAAAGGTAAGGGATAATTTTACAAATCTCATTTTTATTCGAGATTTCTTAGGTGTTAGTATTTACTAGGGTTATATTTTTCATCCATGTCCATAAAAATGTTTTCATAAAGTGTTTAATATTATTCCCTGTATTTTTAAATTCATTTTTACCCCTCTATAACTTTTACATTGTGTTTTGGAAGGAATATTTCATTTATATACCATACGAGGAACTTTTTGACTTTTCTGGAAAAATTATGAGGACAATGTTATCTTAACTTATACAGCATGAATGGATATTTACGATATCATAACACCTTATTTTTATGAAGTTTACTCTACAATATTTCATGATTATATTCTACAATATCCGTTTCTTTTAATTTTTCATGGAATTTTTTGAAAAGAAAATTATTTTGATGAAGAAAGGATATTTTCCACAAGAATTCATTTCAAGTGTTTTGTCAAAACTATTTTCCATCTAAGATGACATTATTATTATGTTTCAAGTATAATTTATCTATTATTTACATGTTTTGATTTTTATTATGATTAAATGATATCCATTTGTTTTATATGGGTTATGTTAAGATGGTATCATGTTTATGAAACCCATTTTATTCTTCGGGTTATGGTGAATGATTTCTGATTGTTTTGTGGCAGAAGAAGGAATTATTTCAATATTATAGGGGTGGAACCTATAACTCCCTCCAATGTATAGGTTAAATATTTATATCTAATGATATAGAATGGCTCGAATGGTAAGTTAATTTGGTTTAGTGATACATGAATGGAACGAGGAGTGAACTTGATTCAGAAAGGGACTTTGTCCACTAAGATGGTCTTGGAATCAATTACTTGGATACTATGGAAATAATATCATGTACTTAATGGTTTTCCACAATTAAATGTTTTATTCCCATGAAATTTTATCATCATTGATGTTCCATTATGATATATGCCTTATTACTTCCAAGATTTATGTCATTGCTCGTGATTTTGATGTTTAGATTTTATGTTCATGTTTTTGCATTAAAATATTTAGGGACTGTTATATGATCTCTATGATTACCCTTACTGAGCATTTGATCTCACACTTTTTATGTTTCATTTCCCCAAGATATAAACAATGGTTTTAGGTAAGAAAACAAAAGGGGAATATCTTTATGAGAGATGATGAAGATCATTCACAACGATTAGAAGATTATGTTCCAGGTTTCCAAAGACACTAAACTATTACAGTCCTTTGGTGTCTGTTTTGGTTATGTATTAAGTATTCTATAAAAGTAATTTAATGTCTATGTATTTAAATTATGGGTCAATACAGTTGGTATCAGACAAAAGGTATAGTCAACCATTGGAAACTCGGATGCGAGATCTTTAGTGAAATCCTTATAGATATTTCTGAGGTATGTCTAGGTAAGTCCCTAAGATAATGTATAATTATAGGTTATATTCCAAAAATTATTGTTACTATATTAGAATTAAACCTAATATGTTAGATATTTAAGGTACTCCCCCTTTATTAAGTTGTTTTCCTAGCGTTATTTTTTCCTCTCACAATGTTCTTTTTGGGTTTTAGATGATGGATGGAAGCTAAAGGAACCGTGTTGATCAATGTAATAGACAATGCAATGATTTTCCTCTCAAGGAACCAATTGTGTTGGGAGATGGAGTGAAAAATCTTATTTTTATACTTACACAAGCTATTAAATCATTCTGGATTTCCAAATGATCAGAGAAGGGAACAATATTCTATTGAGTCCTTCATGAGGCAACGTTCACCATCTTTTAATGGGTCTTCTGATCCACTTGTTTCTGAACAATGGATCAGTAACATTGAAAAGATATTTTCCATACTTCACTCTTCAGAATATGAAAAATTCATTTTAGTTGTTTAACATTTTGAAGGTGAAGAAGACTAGTGGTGGACTCTAATTAAGAATACAAGGCCCCAAAATGAAATTGAATCCATGGAATGGGAGGAGTTCAAGTACTTGTTTTACAATAAGTACATCTCTTTTATTCTTAGAAAAAAGATGTAAAAGGAGTTACTTGAGCATAAGAATAAGGATGGTAAATCTGTTGGTATATATGAAGAAAATTTTAAAAGACTTTCAAGGTATGCATCTGGCTATATCATCCAACCTGAAAGTAACGTTGATCGATTCTTCACTGGCTTAAAACCAATTCTTCTATGGGCATTAGCTATAAGAAACTTCAGTATCTATGAAGAAATTATGTGTTGTGCTATCAAGTTAGAACTGGAAGTTGGTGTAACATGTCCATCTCGTGGTTTTGACAAGAAACGAAAGATGGAGTTCAAGGAAAAACCTCAGAACAGTGGTGAAAAGAAGGTGAATGTATCTTTATGACAAAGTGTGGAAATAAGCATGGTGGAGATTGTCTAAAAGGTTCTAAAAAATGTTTCAAATGTATAATATAAGGCCATCAAGTAGCTAAGTACCGAAGTAATGGGAAAAAGGGTTCTAATGATGTTAATAGGGAAAATACTATAGAGAATGCTCCACCAACAATTAAATGCTTCAGGTTCAAGGAAATGAGGATTTATGCTAATAAATTCCCTAATACAAGGTTTAATGATGATCTACGTGAGAAAACACTTAAGGAAAAGGACAAATGGAAGTCACATGCGATCACAATTGGCAGTGTTGAGTATGAAAACGTTGTAGTGGACTGATTATGTGTTTATGTAATGGGATTCCAAAATAATGTTGTGGAATCTAATTTGTAGTACTGTAGAATATTGGAATATCTATGTATTGGTTTATTATGGTTTCCAATAATTATATGGTATTGATACCACGAAAAGTAATTCAAATATGTTGGAAAGTAGATGATATGTATCTAATGAAGGGATAAGGAGAAATAAATATTAATGATCTCCTGACCAATATAAGGACAAAGTGATATCATGGTTTGAGTATATTGAAATTTTGGGGATTTCGTATGTGGAAAGAGTTACCTTTTGACTGCTTTCATGTTTTCACTACGGTTCTATGGTAATTCATGTCGCAAGAGAATACAAGATTAAGGTATTCACATGTTTTTAATATGATCAACAAGATATATCTTATGATATATGGGGGATAAATTATTGTAACACCCCGAGCTTCCATGATACGCTTCTCATTCAATAATACAATAGCTTGCATTGTACGCAACTTCGAGTTCTAAAACATCGCGACAAATCAAAGTAGCCGTTATGAATAGTAATAACCACTTTTTAAAATTATAGAAATTTTATATTTCAAAATGGACTTCATTTTTGTATTCGTAATATCGAAATTAGCCTATGTTGAATTTTTGGTATTTTTCTGAGAACTTCTAATTTTTTATGAATAGTGAAAAATACTTAAAACAACTTTTTTAATCAAAATAATTCATAGTGATAAATTATACTATTTAGTGGTTTTAAGGTATAATTAGAATATATTTTTACCATTTTATCCAATGGTGGTCATTAGAATTAATTTAACATTGAAATTGGACATAAACAATTGCCAATCTTTTGATATAAATTGTTTCTTAAAAACACGCTATTTGTTGTAACAGCGGGAATTAATTATAAAATTAATTAATGCAACTTATATGTTTGGAATTTTGTAAAATAGACATCATTTTTGAATTCGGAATATCAATTATAGCTTAGGGTGAAATTTTGGCATTGTTCTGAAAAACTTCAATTTTTGATGAATAGTGAAACCACTAAGTTGTAGTTAAATAACTGATTTTTTTCGTTTAAATGAAATATTACCACTTCTGTGATTTGATTTTCAAAAATCCGACATACATGGTTGTCATTAAGAAGTAAAATGTGGTTCAATGGGATAAAAATAATTTTTTGGTGAATAGTAACTTATTAAGTTTTAATCGCGATTAGTGGTAATTAGTGTGGTTTAAGGTATAAATAATACTTTAATAATATGAAATGACCTAGACACATGTCCCAACCTTATTGGTTGTGTCATGGCCGACCAAGACAAGCCATGGCCTAACTTGGGGACCCCATGGATCCACTTTTGTAGGGAAATAACATAAATTACTTTTTATTTAATGTTAAAGTGAAAATGACACTAACATAAATTGTTTTACTAAAACAATTTTTAAGTAGGGTTACACAAGTCCAAATTTTGACTATAAATATTCATTAGAAATCTAAAAAGATTTCCTACATCATAGTATTTGTTTTATAATTTTTAGACATTAAATAAATTAAATTATTTATGACATCATGATGATGTAGTGATGACCTCATTATTTAAAGATTTAAATAAAATGGGAAGATAATGAAAAATACAAGGCTTACACTTGTCCAAAGCCTATTGGATGAAGATATTTCGAAACCTTATCACCTTAGCCTCGAATTATATAAGTGTGGGACCTTTAGAATCCGAAAAGCATTTTGAAATAATGTAACATTTCAATCTTTCCAAAAGAGCCCCTCCTCTCCACTTATAAAAGGCCCCCACCTCTTCCACCTTATTCACAACTTCAAGCCATTTGGCTCGGCCAACCCCTGCCCAAATACTCTCCCAACATCCCTCCCTTACTCCTAGAATCCTCACTTTGGGCAGAACTCTTCCCAAGGAAGCCTTTAGCTCAAATCAAAAAGAGTTACCCGATTTTGAGGTAATGTCTTTTATAATGTTGTTTTGTTTTATTTTTTCTTCTCCAACCCCCTAAACTCTTTTTATTCATTTCTTTTGTAACAACACCAGTATCCTCAATATACTAGGATGTTGTTATAAGAAGTATTCGAGCTACACTTACACACACCTACATCTAATGGTTAAAGAACATACGGTTTCTGGGGATGGCGAATTTCTGCATCACGAAACGATGATTGTTCAACACTCATATAACACCTTCAAAGGTGGCCATTAAGATGTCACTATTTTTATATATGATATATAATATGATTATGTTTTACTTATGCTTCTTTATTTCTCATTTATGGCATACTTTATGATTTCCATTATGGGTAAAACGCGATAATTTCATTTTAGGAAGTGCGGACTACCGCCCCCTCAAAGTGATTTGAATCGTTCATGCCATATGTGGGATGTATAAAGGATGGAGTAAATGGTATTATACACTATATTATACTGGAATTATATTATACATTTATATCATTATGATTTAGTTCCATTAAATATGAAATTGAAATGAAAGTAGCGTTCATGCGTACGTACGGCTTACCGTCTCCATGAACGGTGCATTTCATTTCTTACCTCTAAATGTTACGTGACATTATGAATGAATGTATATACTTTATATATGATATATATGATATCTACATCATGAATATAATTCCGGATATAATGGATATTTCACCACATGAACAACTTGTAATTATAAGAAGTTTATTTTTGACTCAAGTACCAAAGATCGACAAAACGACCGTTATTAACTTAAATAATTACATAATGTTCATATCATTGTAATAAGTGATATAATAAGGATAATGAAATTGAAAATGGTTCTTAATAAGGTATATATTAACTCTAGTTTATTATTCAGGAGGTTAAAGAACGGTTGAGTCAAGTCAGACACGAGGTAAGGGAACTTCTTAACCCAACTTCCATTCTTTGGGTTAATCTCCTACTTTCAAATTATGTCATGATATTGTTATGTCATATCTTGTATTTGTACTTTCTTTATGTGTAATTATAGTGAATACACATAATAGATATATTTTATTTAAATGATATTTGTAAGGGAAATTCTTAACCCAATTTCTGTTCTTTGGGTTAATCTCCTACTTTCAAATTCTGTCATGATATTGTTATGTATTATCTTGTATTTGTACTTTCTTTATGTGTACTTATAGTTAATACACATAATAGATCTATTTTATTTATAAATGATCTTGTAAGGGAACTTCTTAACCCAATTTCCATTCTTTGGGTTAATCTCCTACTTTCAAATTACGTCATGATATTATTATGTCCTATTTTGTATTTTTACTTTCTTTATGTGTACCTACGGTGAATACACATAATAGATCTATTTTATTTTAAAAATGATCTTTTTAAGGACTTCGTCTCAATCTCCTTTCATTGAAGCATATTTGGTTTTATACACAACTTTCTTTTATACGGTGTATAAACCCCTTTGACTTTTACGTTTATTCAAAAGGAATCTTTTTTATACGAAGCGTTTTGCTAAACGACAAAAGGGAATGTTTTTCTTTCCGTACTTATGCGGCGACAACGACTTCTCCGCCGCCGTGACCATTATTTGAGTTTCGGCTTCCTCTACAAGCCATCATTTTTTTTAATGAAAAATAAATACAATGTTTTAACTTTCTTTTATTTTGGTATTGAAAATGGTTTTGAAAGCGTTTTTATTATATCAATGTGTTGTATTGATATCTTGTGATTGAAATATGGAAATGTTATGTTTCCTTTATGCATGTTTTATGTGATACGATTATGTTATGGTTTATGATATGTTTAAACCTATTCATATGAGGAATGTATTGGACTTAATAAGTGACGGGTGGAGCCCGCTATAGCTCCTCGATGCATCGGTAGGTCTCATGAGACAACTAGATGTGGAATTGGCCGAGGCCCTTTCCCAATTTGATTTATGGTTTTGGCCGAGGCCTTAATCATTTTAGACGTCTTGGCCGAGGCCTTGACAAAATGTTTCAGAATGTCTGGCATTATACATTCCATCATTATGAAAGTGGTTATTGATATTGCATGTGATTATTCGACCAGTAGAATATCCATGTGAAGAAGTAAATGGCATTATCTCATTTTACTTTTGCCATATTATGTTGATGTTCAAGTTTAAAAAGGCTTTTGTTTTAGTTATACATTGCCTTAAATGTTAATGTTTATTTATGAAAGCTTCCGCATTATTGTTATCCTTACTGAGCATCTGAGCTCACCCCTTTCAATGTTTTAATATTTTCCAGGATGTGAAGAAGTATTTTATGAATGACCTGCAGGGATAGTCGGAAGAGGATATGAGTGTGGACTATGGAGACTTTGTTATTGTAGTTTTTCACTTTATGATGTAATGTAACGTTTACGAATGTATCTAGTGTTTCCAAGGCTACTAAACTAATCGGTCTTTCGAGACTTGATCTTTTGTGATCATGCCAATGTTACGAAGTAATGCACCGACTCTGGGTAGCTGGGGTCGGGGCGTTACAGTTGGTATCAGAGGCAGTTTAGTACTAACCTTGGAAGCTAGATTTAGATAAACTCTGATTAGAGCACATAGCCCAAAGATAGACTTTGAGGATTAGTATAGAAGAACTTCCTAGAATTTTGGTATTATAGAGATGTTATGAGTTTTCCGAGAAATACATCCCTGTCTGGATACGAGCAGGTAGAGGCGGCTCTGGCACAGATGTACCTAGGGGTAAAACCCGAAAACACCGCTTTGAGCTAGACTCGAACGGGAACTGGTGCACGACAACGGGCCTTGCTGCACTCTTGGTTACGACACTCCCGGGGGATATGCTTAGGATAATTCTCATTTTACTTACAAACCACTATGAAGGGTTATGAGTACATACTTACTCAAAGAAAACATTTCTTTTTATGATTATGGATTATATCCATAAATAGTTCAATTTATGTAAAGTGTTTTACAAGTATGGAATTATGTATTTTGATTCATAAACTAACCTAGTTTATGCCGTTGTATAGAAATGGCGCCCAGTAGAAGGAATGTGAACTCCAGCAGTACGTATGATCCAAAGAGTAAGAAGGATAGTATCTTTCACGGTATTAAGCCAACATTTCGAAGGGAAATAGTCTCCCATGTGTTCTCAACATATGAAGAAATAGTATCATGTGTTAATAGGATAAGTAAAGAATTCTCTGAGTCCTATGGCTTTGAAGCGAAGCAAGAGACGAAAGGGATGGAAGAGAGAATGATGGATAAAGGGATGAGGGGAAAGAAGAATTTTCCAATATGTGGTAATTGTGGGAAGAAACATCATGGAACTTGCCTAAAGGGAATGGGAGTTTGTTATAAGTGTAGAGAAAAAGGACACAAAGTGCATGACTGCAAGGGTAAGAAAATGGTTTCAAATGTACAATGCTTCTTCTGCAAGGATTGGGGACACTACGCAAACCAATGTCCAAATCATCAGAGCATGCCCCAAATGATGTTATTGGATAATAATCAAGTTATGATACTACCACAGATGAGGAGTAATGATTAGAGTTCTTATGTTGTTATTAAAGATTTTTTTTAATTTGAGTGTTGTATCAATGATGTACTGGTTATAATAATTATGGAGTATATAAGGATTGTACTACAGTACTATTTCATCAAGGACTTGAGATTGTGTGGAACCAAGAAAAGTGACTCCACAGTAGGTTAAACTTTTGGAAAATATATGGTTGAGAGAAAGATAAACCATAATATGGTTTTGATACTGAGATTGTGATTTTGGAATAAGACGTGATTGATTTGGATAAATTATATTGGATATACTTAACTTCCTTGAAACTGATTGATGTTTTGTATACATTTTTGGATAGAAGGAGTATATCTAGTATTCTATAAGGAATAAGGGATCATGGTAATTCAGTATGTTTAAAAAGAATACATGATGAAGGTGTTCACATGTTGTTACGTGGGATAAAGGATCTTCATTATGTTTACCTTCCTTATAAAATTTGGACTGTGAGTTGGACAGAAGTATTTTGGATAACTATTAAGGTTGGAATGGATTAAGTTGAACTTTGGATAGTATTGTTTAAGGTTAAAACATTTATGAAGATTATTTTTGGAATAGTATAGTACTATATTTTTAGGAAAAGGACAACCTGCAGGGTGGGGAATAACCCGTCGCGTCGGACAAAGCTGCAGGAATCGAACCCACAACCATAGTGCGACAAGCCTTTATTTCCTACCACTAGCCTACAGGAAGTCCCTGGTTATTACAAAATAGTTTTACTGATCTAAATGGTATGTGTTAACATTTGGAACCTTATACAATTAGGATAAATAGAATATTTTTGAGTTCCGTTACCATTTGGAGTAAAAGTTGGGTTTGTGGTAAAAATTTATTAACGAATGAAAGTATACATAACAAGTATGTATATTCCCTTACGTTCTTAGTAAATCTCATAAATAAATTACTCAACATTATAAAAGGTAACTTAAAACAAAAATGTTGTCGGTTAACTTTTCCAACTGGGGATTCAATGACCGTTTAACCAATCACAAGTTTGTGATTTTCTTATGGTTAAACATTCTCCTAATCCTGTTTTCTATAACTCTCCATCAGACCTTGATGGTTTGTTTTTCTTCCATATCCATATTTTCATAGAATCCTAGAATGGGCTATATCGGGTGACCTTTGTACTTATCCTGCTTTCTTTTAATGTTATATTTTTATTAACCTTATTTCCGATGTGGGTTTTCCACAAAGGTATTTTCTATTTTCAGCCTTTTATTATCAAAGAAAAATTTCAAATTGCGAGGACGCAATTTATTGAAGAAGGGGAGAATGTAACACCCCGAGCTTCCATGATACGCTTCTCATTCAATAATACAATAGCTTGCATTGTACGCAACTTCGAGTTCTAAAACATCGCGACAAATCAAAGTAGCCGTTATGAATAGTAATAACCACTTTTTAAAATTATAGAAATTTTATATTTCAAAATGGACTTCATTTTTGTATTCGTAATATCGAAATTAGCCTATGTTGAATTTTTGGTATTTTTCTGAGAACTTCTAATTTTTTATGAATAGTGAAAAATACTTAAAACAACTTTTTTAATCAAAATAATTCATAGTGATAAATTATACTATTTAGTGGTTTTAAGGTATAATTAGAATATATTTTTACCATTTTATCCAATGGTGGTCATTAGAATTAATTTAACATTGAAATTGGACATAAACAATTGCCAATCTTTTGATATAAATTGTTTCTTAAAAACACGCTATTTGTTGTAACAGCGGGAATTAATTATAAAATTAATTAATGCAACTTATATGTTTGGAATTTTGTAAAATAGACATCATTTTTGAATTCGGAATATCAATTATAGCTTAGGGTGAAATTTTGGCATTGTTCTGAAAAACTTCAATTTTTGATGAATAGTGAAACCACTAAGTTGTAGTTAAATAACTGATTTTTTTCGTTTAAATGAAATATTACCACTTCTGTGATTTGATTTTCAAAAATCCGACATACATGGTTGTCATTAAGAAGTAAAATGTGGTTCAATGGGATAAAAATAATTTTTTGGTGAATAGTAACTTATTAAGTTTTAATCGCGATTAGTGGTAATTAGTGTGGTTTAAGGTATAAATAATACTTTAATAATATGAAATGACCTAGACACATGTCCCAACCTTATTGGTTGTGTCATGGCCGACCAAGACAAGCCATGGCCTAACTTGGGGACCCCATGGATCCACTTTTGTAGGGAAATAACATAAATTACTTTTTATTTAATGTTAAAGTGAAAATGACACTAACATAAATTGTTTTACTAAAACAATTTTTAAGTAGGGTTACACAAGTCCAAATTTTGACTATAAATATTCATTAGAAAGCTAAAAAGATTTCCTACATCATAGTATTTGTTTTATAATTTTTAGACATTAAATAAATTAAATTATTTATGACATCATGATGATGTAGTGATGACCTCATTATTTAAAGATTTAAATAAAATGGGAAGATAATGAAAAATACAAGGCTTACACTTGTCCAAAGCCTATTGGATGAAGATATTTCGAAACCTTATCACCTTAGCCTCGAATTATATAAGTGTGGGACCTTTAGAATCCGAAAAGCATTTTGAAATAATGTAACATTTCAATCTTTCCAAAAGAGCCCCTCCTCTCCACTTATAAAAGGCCCCCACCTCTTCCACCTTATTCACAACTTCAAGCCATTTGGCTCGGCCAACCCCTGCCCAAATACTCTCCCAACATCCCTCCCTTACTCCTAGAATCCTCACTTTGGGCAGAACTCTTCCCAAGGAAGCCTTTAGCTCAAATCAAAAAGAGTTACCCGATTTTGAGGTAATGTCTTTTATAATGTTGTTTTGTTTTATTTTTTCTTCTCCAACCCCCTAAACTCTTTTTATTCATTTCTTTTGTAACAACACCAGTATCCTCAATATACTAGGATGTTGTTATAAGAAGTATTCGAGCTACACTTACACACACCTACATCTAATGGTTAAAGAACATACGGTTTCTGGGGATGGCGAATTTCTGCATCACGAAACGATGATTGTTCAACACTCATATAACACCTTCAAAGGTGGCCATTAAGATGTCACTATTTTTATATATGATATATAATATGATTATGTTTTACTTATGCTTCTTTATTTCTCATTTATGGCATACTTTATGATTTCCATTATGGGTAAAACGCGATAATTTCATTTTAGGAAGTGCGGACTACCGCCCCCTCAAAGTGATTTGAATCGTTAATGCCATATGTGGGATGTATAAAGGATGGAGTAAATGGTATTATACACTATATTATACTGGAATTATATTATACATTTATATCATTATGATTTAGTTCCATTAAATATGAAATTGAAATGAAAGTAGCGTTCATGCGTACGTACGGCTTACCGTCTCCATGAACGGTGCATTTCATTTCTTACCTCTAAATGTTACGTGACATTATGAATGAATGTATATACTTTATATATGATATATATGATATCTACATCATGAATATAATTCCGGATATAATGGATATTTCACCACATGAACAACTTGTAATTATAAGAAGTTTATTTTTGACTCAAGTACCAAAGATCGACAAAACGACCGTTATTAACTTAAATAATTACATAATGTTCATATCATTGTAATAAGTGATATAATAAGGATAATGAAATTGAAAATGGTTCTTAATAAGGTATATATTAACTCTAGTTTATTATTCAGGAGGTTAAAGAACGGTTGAGTCAAGTCAGACACGAGGTAAGGGAACTTCTTAACCCAACTTCCATTCTTTGGGTTAATCTCCTACTTTCAAATTATGTCATGATATTGTTATGTCATATCTTGTATTTGTACTTTCTTTATGTGTAATTATAGTGAATACACATAATAGATATATTTTATTTAAATGATATTTGTAAGGGAAATTCTTAACCCAATTTCTGTTCTTTGGGTTAATCTCCTACTTTCAAATTCTGTCATGATATTGTTATGTATTATCTTGTATTTGTACTTTCTTTATGTGTACTTATAGTTAATACACATAATAGATCTATTTTATTTATAAATGATCTTGTAAGGGAACTTCTTAACCCAATTTCCATTCTTTGGGTTAATCTCCTACTTTCAAATTACGTCATGATATTATTATGTCCTATTTTGTATTTTTACTTTCTTTATGTGTACCTACGGTGAATACACATAATAGATCTATTTTATTTTAAAAATGATCTTTTTAAGGACTTCGTCTCAATCTCCTTTCATTGAAGCATATTTGGTTTTATACACAACTTTCTTTTATACGGTGTATAAACCCCTTTGACTTTTACGTTTATTCAAAAGGAATCTTTTTTATACGAAGCGTTTTGCTAAACGACAAAAGGGAATGTTTTTCTTTCCGTACTTATGCGGCGACAACGACTTCTCCGCCGCCGTGACCATTATTTGAGTTTCGGCTTCCTCTACAAGCCATCATTTTTTTTAATGAAAAATAAATACAATGTTTTAACTTTCTTTTATTTTGGTATTGAAAATGGTTTTGAAAGCGTTTTTATTATATCAATGTGTTGTATTGATATCTTGTGATTGAAATATGGAAATGTTATGTTTCCTTTATGCATGTTTTATGTGATACGATTATGTTATGGTTTATGATATGTTTAAACCTATTCATATGAGGAATGTATTGGACTTAATAAGTGACGGGTGGAGCCCGCTATAGCTCCTCGATGCATCGGTAGGTCTCATGAGACAACTAGATGTGGAATTGGCCGAGGCCCTTTCCCAATTTGATTTATGGTTTTGGCCGAGGCCTTAATCATTTTAGACGTCTTGGCCGAGGCCTTGACAAAATGTTTCAGAATGTCTGGCATTATACATTCCATCATTATGAAAGTGGTTATTGATATTGCATGTGATTATTCGACCAGTAGAATATCCATGTGAAGAAGTAAATGGCATTATCTCATTTTACTTTTGCCATATTATGTTGATGTTCAAGTTTAAAAAGGCTTTTGTTTTAGTTATACATTGCCTTAAATGTTAATGTTTATTTATGAAAGCTTCCGCATTATTGTTATCCTTACTGAGCATCTGAGCTCACCCCTTTCAATGTTTTAATATTTTCCAGGATGTGAAGAAGTATTTTATGAATGACCTGCAGGGATAGTCGGAAGAGGATATGAGTGTGGACTATGGAGACTTTGTTATTGTAGTTTTTCACTTTATGATGTAATGTAACGTTTACGAATGTATCTAGTGTTTCCAAGGCTACTAAACTAATCGGTCTTTCGAGACTTGATCTTTTGTGATCATGCCAATGTTACGAAGTAATGCACCGACTCTGGGTAGCTGGGGTCGGGGCGTTACAATTATCGTATCCACATACTTGGTAAATGAAATTTCTAGTAATCATTTTATTTATACTATGAGATTAGACAGATGTATTTTGGATAATTATAAAGACTAGAATATATTATTTCGGACATCAGATTGTATTGTTTAAGGCTAGAAATTTTTTCGATATCATTTCTGTAATGTTATAATAGTGATGTTTTAGAAAAAAGACAACCTACAGGATGGGAGACAACTCGGCGCGTCAGACAAAGTTGTGGAAATTGAACCCACAACCGAAGTGAGATAGACCTTTATTTCTGCCACTGTCCTATAGGATGTCCTTGGTAAGTAGAAACAAGTTTTATTTTATTAATCGATATGATTGATAAAGTATAAGTCAATTTTTGGAATCATATAGATTAACCTCACCATAGATGAACTTATGTATATTTGATAAAATTTGTTATCCTTTTGTTTGAGACAAATAGAATGGACCATAATTCTATCACATGTTCTTCTAACACTTCATGAATGAAAAATTAAACTTGATTTCCTTAAGAGATGACGTGGAAATTGTTCAAGGCATGAACAACGGTGAGATTATACTGAAATAAAGTAAATATTTCTTCTAATTAAAATTCTTCATTTTTAGAGAAATGATATTGAAAACCAAATATGTTGTCCTTGTACCCTTATATTCGATAAATCAGATGGTACCTTAGATTATAACAAATTTATGGCTTTGTGATTGTTGACTTTTTCCTAGCCATGTTCTCTACCACTCTATATTAGATCTTGATGGTTAGGTTTCTCTTGAATATAAATATTTTCACCTATGTTCTCTTATGTGGAAACCCAATGATGAGTTAATTTGGGTAACCGAAATGTTTCATACTTCACTTTCTAAAATTTGTTTTTAGTATTACTTTTTACAATGTGGGTTTCTATGAAATAAACTTTCAAGTAGTAAACCATTTATAACTCCGACGAATTTTAAGGGCGAAATTCATTTTAAGGGGGGTAGAATGTAACAACCAGAGATTTTATGAGAATTATTGTTTTTAATTTCATTGATGTATTATTTTTTACGCTACACCAAAAGTATCTTGCACTACCCCCATACCTGACCTAGTTTGCATTACATGAAATCACAACCTTCCTCGATAGCGTGTGTAGTATACAATACCAGGTTTCACTAAACAACGATATATTGTTATAATATTACTATGGACTAGCCTTAATTAATAGTATTAACTAAATTTTGAATTTTATAACATTATTATTCATCTTACTAATTTTCTAGAAAATGGTATGAGAACAAAATAATTTTTTTGGGTAAAATAAGTATTTTTCAAAAAATGCAGTTTTGATGCCTTTAGATGGAACACCCACATGAAATATAGTTTTTGAAATTTTTATATGTTCAATATGTCAAAATAAAATTATTATTCTGTATTATGATATAAAAATTCACTTTGGAAATTTTTTTCATATTATTCTGATAACTTACATATTTTAATGAATAGTAAAAACACGCTATATTATTTTAAAAAACATCTTTTTTCTTTGAAATAATTTATATTGTTAAATTATAATATTTAATGGTTTTAAAGTATAAATAGAATAAATTTTTACTATTTAATATAATTTATTTCATTACCATTAATTTTTTATTGAATTCATAGGTAAAAATATTTCAATCTTTGGCAATATTTTAACTTTTAAATAATGATTTCTTAACAATGGGATAAATTTTATTTAATTACTGCAACTTCTGTGTTATGAATTTTGGAAAATTGATTCCATATTTTGATTCAGTGGGTCCAAATTATGTTAATTGGTTACTTTTATTGTTTATATATCATGAACAGAAACTACGTTAATTTTTATTTACTTCACTTAATGATAAATTTGGTAATTAAGGGTAAACCTATGATTATACAATTACCCTGACACATTCCAAAATTCTATTTAATGACTAAAAATATATCCCTATCACTTAAGGGTTGGATTAGATTCATTTTATAGAATTTAGAGAATTAAAATAATTTAATTATTATTAAAACCAAAGAAAGTGACAACATGTCACTCTCATAAATCTTATTAGTATAATAATTTTAATTTAGTGATAAACATCATGAAACTTAAAACATGAATAGTCTAGAGAAATATAATAAAATTATATACATCATGTGAATTTATTTAGAATATTTCTGGATTAATTAATTATCATTAATGGTGATACAATAGTGATGTAGAAATTATTATATTGATTGAAATATCCAATAAATGGTTTTAAAGTATAAAAATATATATTATATGAACTATTTAATGTGATAAAAAAAATTTATAGATAAAAAAGACATGTTATAAATCTATTAAATATTTTTTTTCAAACATATGTTCTGTGTGGATTTTTTTTAAATTAAAATAATTTAATTGTGTCAAAGCTGACACTATTGATATTTTATATTATTAAATTTTTTAAAAATAAAAAAAGTATATTAAAAATTAAAAATTATATGATCTAAAATGTCATAAAATATTAAATTACTTTTAATTAAGAACACATAAGTAATTATTTATAACCACATATTATTTATAATATTATTAACACAAATAAAATTATATAGATTAAATAAGGATAAATAAAAATGATAAGGTTTAAAATAAAATAAAAACATGTCTAAATTTTATTGGATGATGATATTACAACCCTATATCATATAATATCCTATTCTGAGTCAATTTAAAAGTTTTTATGTGGTTTTTAAAATTATTATAAATTAATATTTTAGAGGTTTCCAAAAGTCCCCTCTCCTCCCATTTAAATGGGAACCCACTCCATCTTCTCTTTACTCAACTTTGAACCTTCATGCTCGGCCAACCCCTTCCCATTACTCTTCCCAACTTACTTAGTAATATTCTTGAGGTTCATTTCTTCTCAAAATACCAACTCTACTCCCTTAAGAAGTAGTTTAAAGGAGGCACGTCGAAGAAGAGGTAATCTCTTCTACCAATTTTTTCAAGTTTCTTTCTTCTTCAACTTCTTTTTACTTAGTTGTTTCATTGTAATGTAATAAAATCATTATCAATAATATACTAATATGATGTTTTAATATTAAACAACCCCATTTCAACTTCTATCCATCCTACAGAAAATGAAATCACCACGCGTGGGTACTTACGGAATACTGTCTCAACGTCGTGCTGTAATTAGTTTTTCCACCACCACCATACATGGATGGGTATAATGGTGTAAAGAATAACTATATATGGTTATTATAACATCACACTAATTATGAGATATTATATCAGTCCCTGAAATTCTATTCAATAATTATGGGAATGATATCATCAATCCTGCGTACGTACGGACTACCGTCTTCACGAACACGATGAGATTCAATTTCCATGATTAACCATTAAAGTATAATTATAAGGTATATATTTAATAAATAATAATGAAAGATATTACATAATAATGATACTAGATTTATTTACATATATGTTTCATTTACATCATTCCATTCAATTCAATAAGGAAACAAAAACAGCATTCATGCGTACAAACGACATACCGTCTCCATGAACGATGTATTGCCTTCCATTTATCGATCTATCATATATATTTATATACTGAATATATATTATATATATATTTTGTTTTTAATTATTTAATTATGTAAATCGTGATATTAGTAATAATATCAATAACAAAAAATCAAAACATGTATGATAAACGAAACGATTTTACCCAAAACGCTGCTTTAATATTGAATTTACAAAAGAACAGGTAATATAAAGTCAGAAGTGAACCATATATGATATCATATCACTGTATAAGATTTTTTAATAATTCAATGTTATTATTTAAATCATTATATATGAGGTTCGGATACATATAAAGCATATCCGACATAAGGGAAGGGTTAATTTTTCAAATCTCATTTTTATCCGAGATTTCTTATGCGTAAGTATTTACTGGGGTTATATTTTTCATCCATGTCCATAAAAATGTTTTCAAAAAGTGTTTAATATTATTCCTTGTATGTTTAAAGTCATTTTTACCCCTCTTTGACTTTTACATTGTGTTATGGAAGGAATCCTTCTTTTTTTTACCATACGAGGAACATTTTTACTTTTGTGGCAAAAGTACATGGAGAATGTTTTTTTAACTTATACGGCATTAATGGATTTTTACGATTTTATAATGGATTATATTCAGGAAGATTACACTTCAAGATTTCATGATTATTTTCAAATAAATCCCTTTTAAAATTTCATGGAATTTTGTGAATATAAAATGATTTTGAAAAAGAAACGATATTTTCATCAAGAATTCATTTCAAGTGTTTTGTCAAAACTATTGTCCATTTAAGATGACATTATGATTATGTTTCAAGTATAATGTCTCTATTATTTACATAGTTTGATTTTTCTTATGATTAAATGATATCCATTTGTTTTATATGGATTATGTTATGATGGGATGATATTTATGAAACCCATTTTATTCATTGGGTTATGATGAATGATTTCTGATTGTTTCGTGGAACATGAAAGAATGATTTCAATATGAGATGGGCGAGACCTATATATCCCTTTAATTCATTGGATAAATATTTATACCTCCTGAAATAGACATGGCTAGAATGGTAGGTTAATCCGGTTTAGTGACACAAGACTAGAATGAGGAGTGAACTCAATTCAAAAAGGGACTTTGTCCACTAAGATGGTCTTGGAATCAATGCCTTGGATACTATGGAATCATATCATGTACTTAATGGTATTCAACAATTACATGATTCATTCCCATGAAATTTTATCATGATTTATGTTCCATTATGATATATGCCTTACATACTTCTATGATTTATGTCTTTCCACAAGATTTTGATATTTCTATTTTATGTTCAAGTTTTTGCATTCAAATGTTTATGGATTGTTTTATGTTCTCTATGTTTACCCTTACTGATCATTTGAGCTCACCCTTTATACATTTCTTTTCCTCAGGATATAAAGAATTTTTTTGGGTAATAAAACAAAAGGGGAAGATCTTTATGAGAGATGTTGAAGATCTTTCACCATGATTAGAAGATTATGTTCCATGTTTCCAAAGTCACTAAACTTTTACGGTCCTTTGGTTTCTGTTTTTGTAATGTATTATGTATTCCGCAAAAGTAATGTAATATCTGTGTACATCAAGTATGGGTCTATAAAATAAGGGTGATATCTAATTCTAAATAAGGGTTAATTAACATCACTAAAAGGATATAAAATGGGTTATGGAAAATTTTTAAGACATTTAGACACCTTATATTATATGTATAACCACTATGTAAACCCATTTTTACATTATTTGTTGTAAATAATTTTAAATTCTTTTAATAATGAATATGGTCAAAAATTATGTTGACCTTATTAGTTAATATGAATTATTTTGATTCCAAATATGTAATCCATTAGTAAAAAAATAAACTAATATAACTGCTAAAATTTAATTTTAAATTATTTATGTATACGTGGAGAGAAAATAGGTTTTTAAATTGAATTTTTTCAATCATTTAAAATGTTTTTATATTAAAATTAAAAATTAAAATGACTATAATGCCTTAAATTAGGTTAATATATGTATAATTGAAGTATATTTTCATTAAAAATAATTCAAATCAATATTTAAAATTTAAAATTATTTAGAAAATTAGTTTTTAATTAAAATACAATATGATATATTATTTATCAAATAATGAAACTTCATAAGAAATTAAAAAAAATTACCCTAATATAATTTTGGTATTCTAATTCAAAATGAAAAATTATTTACGAAAATAATTTTTTAAAAGTGGTAAAAATTATTTTTTGAAATATGTATTTGAAGAATGACTAAATCATATTTTTAGAAAATATAGTTTTATGAATACTTTTTTATGTTAAATGATCATTATTATTATTTATAACCAATATATAATGAATATTATTCTGCAAGATGTTTATTTTAAATGTTTAGATAAATATATTCATACATATCATTCTAATGGATATGTGAAAAATAATAATAATAATAGTTTATTATTATTAGTAAAACTTAGTCTTTTATTTAACGTAAACTATAAAGTCAAATAATTGATGTATGTAACATAAGATACCTATTCTTTTAGTGAATAAAAATATATTGAATAGAATGATTTTATCTAAAATGAAATATATATTTTAATGCATCAAAATTTGATATTCCTTTTTATTCATGGTGTTGAGTTTCAGACATGTTATTGAATATGATGTTTGTATTAAAACATTCTGGGGTTGTATTATCGTCAACTCAAATAAATTTCATCCTTAAAATTAAACATGATATTGAAAATCAAGGGTTAGAAATTTGCAAATAGAATTGTTGAAAAACACGCCTCATATAAGAGATGATAAAATTTCCATCTAATAATAAATAATAGGATTTATAAAGGTTATATGGAATAAAATATATATAATATTCAATTTAGAGAAAATTAGTGGAAACATACGATATAGACATGGATAAAATGTGTAAATAATTATATATATTGATTGATGTAATTGATCATATGAAAATGAGTAATCAATTAAATGTTATGGTCCTCAGAGACATAAATCAGTGACAATTTAAAAGGCCATCAGTTCAATATAAATGGAGGTATTAAGATAACATTTTCATTCAATATCAATTTATTATAGTTAATAATTTCTTTTACTATCAAATAATTTATGGAAATATTTTTATATGATATGTTTATATTTCATATGATCAATTTTCTCCGTTGATTATGTTACAATAAATTTCCAATTCATCCCATCAAGAATTAAATATCCACAAATTAATTTCTTATGCCTAAATCACTAAAATTTACTTTAATCCTAACGTATGTTCCTAAAATAGTGAAAAGTATTTTTTATGTCTCCAATTTTTTTTTCCAAAAACATTATTCTTAATAAATTAATACATATTACTCAAAATTAATATAAATGGTTCATCATTAATATTTATTATTATTATAAATTTATTAACTAATAATAATGAAATATTAACCAGGACATTATATAGTCTAGTTGAAGGTCATAAATCCTTATCATCTTCCGATAATGGTTTCAATCCCTGTGGACTATCTAGAATTGATGGGTGGTTACTAATCATAAATGATTTCCTTCACATATTAATATAATTCATATAATGTTCCAAATAAATTAAATATAAATCCATGAAATAAAAATAATCATTAAATAAAAATATCCCTATGGTTTTCAAGAAAACTACTTTTTTTAAAAAGTGTTTTAATATTAATTTACTATTATTAGAATGTCATTAATGATTATATTATCCATAATGGGTATAAATAAATTGAAATTATTCCTATAAAATATAAATTTATTATTCCTTAAAAATAAATTCTAGTAAAACATATAGGTTCCATAATATTTTCACATATATTATAAATCATAGTAGACTCCCATAAAATAAAACATAAATTGACTTGTTTAATACTTTTAAATTATGATAAACTGTAATATCATAAACCCCTGGTGGTATCCAAAACTCTTATGTTAATAAAGACTATTTTTCATATAAAATCTAATACAGTCCATAAATGATTCATTATTATTATAACCAAAATACCATTGGTAAAAAGATTCTATAATTTTATTATTTAATCATAATGTATGATTAATTGATCCATTTTATTTTAGAGTAGGGTTTTCCTTCATATATTTTTTTAAATATATATTTTATTATCATCATCAATTCAAATAATTCATAATGGATTATAAATAAAATGTGAATTATCCAAATCATATCCACCAGGAGTGTCGAAAAAGGTTTGATGTGAGTCCTACTGTTGTACACGATGTAATGCTCGTTTCAATCCCAACACACCCTTTTTGGAGTTATTAACCATATGTATGTCTGTTCAAAAACCATGCCCAATATTCTTAGCGAGAAAAAGAAATATTTCCAAAAAGAATCAAATTATATATTTCATTCCTAAACAATAAAATGTTTTTCTATACTTATCATAAAAATATATATTTGGGTTATGTTCCCCAATTAATATTTTTATAAATATAGTTTTCATTATTTCTACTAAAATTTTCTTAATAACAATTATATAGACCCCTACCCCAGTATACTGAATCTAGGAAGTACAACCATTACATTAGTATAGATACAATGAATCACATCTCTAAGGAACACATATTTTATTAGTCTACAAAAATTAGATATATACTTGAGTCTCGCATTACAAATGAATATGAAAACTAAAAAATAATTTTTTTTCATTCCATATTAACATAACACTGTATGTAATATCTCTATGTATATATCATAGTAAACATCATGGAATATTGGGTAAAGTTAAAAAAATAAGGGTGAGCTCAAATTTTGAGTAAGGATTATGTATAACATAAGAAATCAATTTTTAATTATAATAATCAGTATTGGAAGGAAAAAAAATGAGAACACGTGCCTCTCAAATAACCTGATAGGGAACATATAATATGGAAAGGTTAATAACTCAACACACTTTCTATTTAAATAACTTGATAAGTAATAATCAAAATGTAAAGGAAAATAACTAATAACTTATTAATATTTAATTAACATGACATCATGAATAGATATGGAATAATATGTAAATCAAGTTAAATAACTTAAACCATGCCATCTAATCAAAAAATTGAAACTAAAATTCATCCAAATATAATTTAATAGTGAAAAAATAATGTTTAGTAAAAAATAAAAACTAAATAGTGTTAATTATTAATTATTATAATCCATGCTCCCTAGTTACATGATACCTTTCCCATCAATACAATTCACAAGATAGTTTAAAACTGATTTATAGAAATTCATTTACCTCAGGATAGCCAACTGATTCAATCCATGAGACTACTGAAGCATCTAGAGGCTATCTATAACTAAATCCAATAAGTATTTTGTCAGTAAAAATCATTCCTCATTTATCAAATAATCTATTTAATTCATGAATTAATTTTTCCTTATTAAATATTAGTATTTAGAAAATGATATGTATTTATCAATATTTATTGATACATAAAAATGACATAAAACATAAAACACTATCGGTAGAAATGATATTTGGATTATGATATACATAGATCCATGATATATTCTGTGGATAGTTTGGGGAAATTTAATTACCAATGATCATAGGTATGTGAATAATTTAATGGGAATTTAATGACTACAAAATGAAAAGGGAAGTTAATTTTAATACTATCTTTGCTCAAAATAATAATAAACCACCCATAGAATTTATTGTAATGTTTATAATACAATGTAAACCAATAATATTAATAAAACATTAAGTCATAGATTAATATAAATACCATAAATATTTTCTTACAAATATTCTTTATTAAAATAGATTTTCCGATTCAAAAGAAATATTGAAATTTTTTTTATAATAAATTTTAAAAATATTTAATTCAATAAAATCCTCTTAAACATGAATAGTGAGATTTTGAAAAATTATGGTCATGATGGAAGGTAATTCCTAACATTTTATAAATGTAAAAATAAAATTCTTTATATGTTATAATTTTTTTTTGAGATTTCCATAATCATAAATCGAAAAGAAGCTTTGATTCACATTATTAGTAAAATCTCAATGAGCATTATTTTGAAAACAACATAAATTTTTTTGATATATATTTTTAAAAGGTAAAAATGGATGAAAATTAAACTTATAAATCATTTTTAAAATGTTAAAAAAAATGTAAAATATTTTTATAAAATATGGTTTTAGAAGAAACCATTTTTCTAACCCTAGAGATAAATAAGTCTAATTTTATTAAAAAAATTTAATAAAAAAAGAGTGGTAAAATGGTTCTACACAATTAGAATTAAATGAATAAATAAAGGATAATAAAATTTAAAAGTTTTATTTCGTTAATAATCTTGTAATTTTCTTTAACTGATATTTAAGAACAAACAGATTTGATTAGAAAGAGATTGTGAAATAATCCCATTAAATGATCATAACATCATAGTGAATATTAATAAAGGAATCTATTATGTGTATCAACTAAAATCCATGTGAAAAAGTTTAAATAAAACCTAATATAATAAAATTTTATTTCACATATAATCTTAGAATATCAAATATTATGAAGACGTATATAACCAAATAAAATTAAATTGAGTTATGAAATTCCTCACCCCTTAGTAACTCCTATGTGAAGACCTATTAGATAAAATCATTAAAATTGAAACCAAAAACACCATTAATAATTAATTATTCATGAAAATGAATGTAATATGGAAATTTTATACACCATATAAAATAATTTACTCACATAACATTGCAATATTCCTCAATGAAATGAAATTGAGACGAAATACCTTTCCTTAGACTTCCTTTTACATGAAAATTTGTTATTCTCATATATATTGGATTTAAACAAATAATTAACTTAATATATAATTATAATAATATTTATAATATTATATAATATCCCCTTACAACATCTTGACAACCCTTTATTAATAATCATTCATTATTTTCTTATTTCGAGTGGCAATTGATTTTTTTCATTAATGTTAAGTCACGAAAGATATGTTTATTTCAAAAAATATATTGTTTAATAATCTCAAGATTATTAAAAATGACATAAATATCATTTTAATACATCAATTGTTTTTAAAAATAAATCATGAAATATTGTTATGAAAAATTAAGTATGTTGTGGTCATATAAGTGGTAGGTCATACGTAATCATGAGTAATATATTCATATTTGAATGATCATGACAGAAAGTTGGTAAGTAATATTATACATTTCAATATTGATATTAATATTATATATAACATATAATATATTAATATACATTAATTTTGTAATGTGTTTATTGAAATGTGAGTCACATTTCCTCGTAAAGGTTGTAGTCCACACATATACAAATGATGTTATCCTCATTAGATGTATTAAAAGGATTAAAATGTTGTGATATGTGTTATGTTTATATAATGTCATGTCTTTTTGGTTAAATAGTAATTATTTCATTTATATCACATATAATCATTAAATTTATCTTTGTCACCATCCATGTGATGTCTAAGTGAATGACGAATCATTTCGCTTTATGAGGAAGTAGTCTTTCGTACACAAAAGTGATGTTATCCTATCACCTATAGAAAGGAAGGAAAACATATATGTGTGATATAGTAAATCAATATGAATAAATATTGTATAAATATATTATCTATAATTATATTCTTTAATATAAACATCATTGAGAGGTGGTAATGGAAAAACGAACCGCATTGCATCGTGAGGATGTAGTATGTCAGACACATGTATGATGACTTCTTAGCCCTTTAGATTGAAGTGGATTTCTTTTCAGGTAGTTAAATTATTATAAAAAATAGACATTTATATTTTGGATACACAGTATATTATTTCGTCCTATTATAAAAAATTTACGGAGGTGGAGAAGGAGATAAAATTAGGATGCTTGTTGACGATCATTAACTGTTTTTCGAGTTACTTCCTTTGAATGTAACTAAAACCATCATATGATATATTTAGTCCAAAAATAAGTTATATAATAATTATCTACAGTTTAAAATTATATGGGTAGTTATTGGATTAAATATTTTTTGGGCCTTTTTTATACCTTATATTCTATGTTTAACAACTAATTAAACTAATTTTAACCTTTATCAGTGTATATAATGTTAACTATTTTCACTAATCATTATGGTCAAAAAATAATTTGAAAATATTAGATAGTTTTAATTATAATTATTACAAACATTTAAACTACTTTTAAAAATTCATAACACATAAGTGTAATGATTTAATTTAAAATTAATCTCACATACATGACAAGAAAGTGGGGTTTAAATGTGAAAATGTTCAAAAAATTATAATTTTTCTATACTACAATTCAACATGAAAATAATTAAAATGACAAAAAAATTATTAATAGATTTATAATAGAAATATTTTTACTTTAAAATATATTTAAAATATAATTTTACATTAAAAATTATTTTGATGAAATGAAAATTTTAATGCAAAACTATTATTATTCAAAATTCATCAAAAATGGAAACTTCATAGAAAAATAGGAGAATTTTTCCCAATGATAGTTTTAGTATTATAATTTAAAAAATGATGTTTTTTTCCAAATAAATGTTATAAAATAAAAACAAATTATAAATTATGTGCTCTTTTTATGACTAAAATATCATTTCGAAAAATAGTGTCTTTTAGGAAATATATCTTTTTTATTTTAAATGATTGTTTTTAAAATTTATAATTTATTGATAACCAATAACAATGTGTATGATATATATTTTAAAAATTTATCTAATCATATTCATAACCTATATTCTAATAAAACTGATATATGAAAATATTAATAGTATATTATTGTTCAATAAAACATAATTTTTCATGTAATGCAAGTTATCACCATGCGTGAATGTTATGATACATGTTTTATAAATATCCTTTTAAAAATATTTATCATGTCTTTAGTGGCTTCAATCAATATAGCGACTCATGATTTTCAAACATAAATATCACATATCATTATATCAATATTCAATATATTTTATAAACACAAAATCAAGGTCTATTATTTTTTTGTATCTTGGTATAATACAAAAACAATGTTCTCATTTATTGAAATATTTTCAAAATCTCCAAAAAAATATTCTCACATATTACTCCTACTATGAATACCCTACCTAAACCATTCATCAAAACCTGTTGAATGAAGCTTATAAAAGCGGGAGATGATTTGAACATTAAGGGTAACTGTAAGAGATATAAATAAATGATTATATTAAATAATATGAAATGAATAATGTGATGTGATAATGAACATAACATGTGATGTTCATACCTATCCTTTCATGTATCATAAACATGATTAATGGCATGAAATATTATAATTTCATAAAACATGGCCATAAGAGTTAAAATAATCACAAATAAGTCATGAATAATAATATCATGTCAAATAGAGTGTATCAATGATAAATATATAAAACCATATCAAATTTCAAGCATAAATACCAATACCATCAACAAAATGTATCATGACTTATCACAAGACTCCCATTGATGATGAGGAAAAACTTATTTCCCATAGTGGATCTAGAACCACATGTTTTCAAAATTGGATTACGCTCATCCACATAATTCCCATTGTTATTTCATGAGATATAATGCTTAACCTAATGAATTGGAGGAATATTTTGGTCTCACACATAAAATAATGAAAATCATATATATTTTAAAAACTTGATCAAAAATAATTTAATATATTAGAACCCTTTAAATGAATTTGATTTAATAAACATTTCATCATAACAAAACCTAGGGAAATGAAATTTTATTCATAATCATTCCACCATTTAATCAAAGAACACATCTTCCAAAAAATGCAGATCTCATAAGAATTTTTACATGGTATAGACCATGGAATAGAAATGGGATTCATTAAAATCATTTCATCATAAACATAAACCATTTATTTATGGAAAAATAATTAAATACTTAAATAATATCCCTATGAATGAAAATGTAACATCATAGTATTTCAATATTTATGGAAAATTATTTTTGAAAAAACACATGGAACATTTCTTGAGGAAAATAAAATTTCATAGAAAATCATTTTTTATAGCCAAAAAAATCATAAAACATTTTTGAAATAAATTTCATTGGAAATTAACAAAAAAACAGTTAATTTAATACATACAAATAATTTAAAACATTTATTACGTAAAATAAACATTCTACGTTGAAATTTTTTTTCAAAAAATAAAATATTTTTAGAAAAATGTATTTTTTGAAATTGTTGGTGTAAACTTATAATATAATCTTTAAATAAAATAATGGATACTAGGGTAAAAATTTGGTTCTTATCATACAAATTAAAACAAAAAATCATTTCACATTTTTTTTGATAAATTTCAAATGGGAAATATTTAGAAAATGAAAAAATTATTACATTAAAAAAATAAAAAAATAAACAATGGAATAAATTTATATAATAAGTCCTTTTAATAATGTTAAAAAGAAGAGAACATTTTTAGAAATTTTTTTTTGGGGAAAGGGATTTTTGATCAAATTGAGAAATAAAGTGAATTTTTTATAAAAATATTCTTCAAAACTCTTGAATACATAAATGGAGGAAAATGAAGTGAAAACATTTATTCTTTTTAAATAACCTTAGAATAAGAAAATTTATGAGTTTATTAAGAGATAGGTATTGTTATTTTATCATTGGAAGAAAACCCATGTGTAAAACCTGATATATAATGATATTGTAACATAAACCCCTTACCTAATTGGTTGCATTTAATTGTAATCCCCATGAAATTTTAGTGTTGAATGGAAAATATAATTTCATTTAAATAAATAAATACATGATATTACATTTAAAATAAGATTCATGTACTCCTCAAAAAATAAAATAGCTTAATAACATAACATATGTCTCGAAGAAAGAAATTTGAGATAAAAATATCTTACTGCTTTGGTAACTATTGAATCATAAAACCCATGGAAGATAGTTTGTAAAATACATATTTAAATCCACATAATTATCCTTAAAACATTCATAAACTATACATTCTTGTAAATTATATTTTGCCCATAAATTAAATAAGTGTAGTACATGTAATATGTCTTATTGATGTAAAAAAGAGAAACGAAAATCCTTTATCTCTTTAGTAATATTTTGGTTTATAATCATAAAAAAATGAAAAATTGAATATCATGAAAATATTGAGTTTTTTAATATAAAATTTCAATGTGGTTGTATTTACATTATACAAAATAAAAAAGTGGTGAACATTCATTTGTCTCCCAGAAATAAAAGAGTGATTATAAATCTATTACCTTATTTCTCAAATTTAATCATAAAAATTTGAAACTACTCTATAATAAATATAAATTTATTATATATTTGTTATAAAATATAAAACAAAAGTATAATACCATATATTATTTAATTTGACCATTTATTACATCTTTATTAACAATTCCTTTTTAAAATCTTGTTTCATGTAATTACATATTTGTTTTTTGTGTATGTTTTTTTATATGATCTTACCTTGATAATGGTTACATAATATCTATAATTGTAACAATGATATAATTATCATATATATTAAGTATATTTTTACTTATAGAAAACTACAAATGTTTGGGGTAGAAAATTAAATACACCATTCACAGAGGCAATAGACCGTATATATGCATGAATGTTATTTCGTTTTTCATGAAGAAATAAAATAAACTATGGTAAATTATATATTACAATTAATTATATATTTTAATGTCATATATATAACATATTCTCATTAAAATTATCATTATTATCTTCCATGTTAAGCGTAAATGAATCACTTCACTTTGCGAGGCAGTAGACCTCTATATGAATGAATGATGTTATCCTATTCCTTTAATATAGAATGTATATATGTACATGTGATATAATTAATACATATTAATAATAATATTCTAAATATAGTATATAAACAATAAAATAATTAATTTTTCCTCCATTAGAGGCGGTGATAGAAAAAATTAACATATGCTCTTGACGTGGTAGTTTGATATAAAAATGAATAATGATTTCATGAATTATTTAATGGAAGCTAAGAAAGAGTTAGGTTCTTCCATTACTCTAATAAAATATAAGAATATTTAATATATTTATGTTATCATGTAATCAATTATTAATAATATTTTAAGGTGGGTGAAGAAGAAATAATATAAAATGATGATTATGGATGTTACCTCTTCTATGGAAAACCACTTTTAGTATACATAAAAAGGCATTTGAGGATGGATTTTTAACCAAAATAATTATTATAATATGATAAGATGATATTCAGGTACTGATTTTTCTATGTAATTACTAAACCAATGGGTTTTTAATGTTTTAATATGGGAGGGGTGTCCTTTTAGAGGTTAGGTGTGTGGCACAATTGAATATTTTGCAACAAAAATGTTATGATAATAAATTTCAGATGGAAAATGGGTTCAAAATGTACAGTTGTTGATAATATAAGAGATAAATTATATATATCTCCAAAAAATTTGTGATTGAAATTTTTTTGGTCATTTTTAACCTTTATGTTCATAATTACCCTGATGTATACACATTTTTACCGTACCCACAAAAAATAATTTTTACACATTTTAGTATTCATTATCATCAAAAGTTAATTTGAACATATTATATAATAAAATTTATTATAATTACTAATATTATGTTCATTTTAAAAAATTTCATTCCAGTAAAATTGTTTATTTATTCAAAATAACTTGTAAGGAAAAATTGGGAAACCACACATGTACCAAATCAATGATCAATGAGAACACTAGGAAATAAGAAAATCATTAAAAACACATTTAATATTATTGTATTTTCTAACTAGGTATAGCTCTAGCTAAAGAATTTTATCCTTTATATGTGGAATTTTTTTGATTAAATCATCAAAATGGTCAACCAGCTTATCCCAAGTCATTATGTACTTTTCTATGTCTATCATTTCATTATTGAAGCCCCACAGAATAATTTTATCTTATTGTTAAATAATGAACTTTTAGTCCCTAAAAAAATCATTTTCACCTCTATTTCTAATATTCTATTTAAACCCACCAATGTTGTATTGATCTAAAAAAAATTTGGAACATATATCTATGAATGAAGAATTATGTGAAGGTTTTCTCTATACCCCACCATCCTTTCCTGACACATCAACAATCCCTTGGACCTCAAAAAAATCCAATCCTAGCCTAATTCATTATACTATTTATATTTGATCCCTTCTTTTGATCCTGGTCCTAAATTTTTTCTACACATTATATATCACATGAAATTTTACCAAATCATTATTCCATTGACTTAGGAACCAAGTAGTGATCTTTATATCTTTTGGCCTTCTTCCCTTTAACCACAATATATCTCACCCCCCCTGCAGCATGGATCCCCTTTCGTACATTCTTATTCCATGAACTATGGAGTCCTCTAACTCACATTCCATCAATAAATTAAATAGTTAGTTGACTAGAAATCTCATCATCATCTTCGTTTAATGGTGTTTTAAATCCCAGTTCATCATGATGTCCTAGAACCAGGAATGCATCCTCTAGATTTCCAATGTGGTTTGAAATTGTAATGGATGGTGAAGAAATCATAAGATAAGTCTTTCCTAACACCATCAATATCCCTCATTATACATACAGGCCCTACAAGCCAAAGAACCACCCAGGTAGGCACCTCTAGATTCAAGAACATTTTCCAGGCCTCTTTCTAGTTGTCAATAATATTTTCCACCTCTTGATCCATTGGTGCAATAGAGGAAGAACAAATGACTAGATACTTTCCATTCTATCCACACCCCCAACCAGAAAAATTTGAGAAATTGAGGGGTATTTTGAGTCTCCCCATCCCCAAAAATTTAATTCTTTTCACGAATTAAACTGTAACAAAGAGGGAACTCATCCATCAAAGCCAGATGATATGATCCAACCCCTATCTGTGGACAGTCATCATAGATTGTTTAGTCCAATAATAATTCTGAAAAACTCTCCTTCTGAACCGAGCAGTGTGTCACATAGAAATCCACATGGATATGTCATTGAAAATGAAAATATAGATAAAAATTTAATTAGTTCTCAAGATCCATAGATTTAAAGAAACATAATTCATCACATACAATAATCCATACATCTTCATCTAGAGGAATAGAGATGTCCCCATCCGTGTATATATGGGGATGAATTGGATGGAATAACATTCTAGAATGCTCATAAATGTCTTGGAATCTCCCTATGTGAATACATAAGATCCATAAAATATCGGTGCATTAGAATGGAAGGTGAAGTCCCGTGAAACACACCCAAATCACTATAAATGGTAGAAAGCAATTTCAGTAAAACTCATAACTTCATATTATTATAAAAAATATATAACCATTGGAATATAGACCCGCTTTGGACCATGGTATAACAATATATTCATCATAGGAAAATTACAAGAGAAAGTGATGAGGATAAAAAATATAGGCAACGACTCATTTATGCAGGGGCCAAACTCCATTAACAAATCAATAAAAACTATTTATTGAAGGGATTCGATGATAGAAACAAAAAACTAGGGATAACCTATGATGTGAGGCTGCCTATGTGAAGTCATATATAATAAACATTAGTGAAGGATCCCCACAGTAGAGTGTGGGGTCTTTCAGGAAATGGAGGATATTGGGATATCATTAAGGGTTTCCAATTTTTTTTATGGAGAGAATGTGAATTGTGGGGATAAAGTGGGGTTGGTTAAATAATCCATCTCCACCGCCCACAAGGGATGTCACCCTGTCTAGGAATACATGGGGGTGAGAAGCCGTGATAGATATTGGGGGTTTTATTGAAAATCTATATAACAATTTTTTACCAAATTCTATTCATATAATTCTCAAAATTAAATTTTAAATCAATCACGCATAAGTGAAGAGAATGAGGGTTTTAATTGATAAAATGTTCTACAGTTTAAACTATTTTTATAACAGAATTCAAAATGAAAATTATTAAAATGCACTATATTGGATTATTATATATATAATTTAACAAATTTTTCATAAAAATCTATCTTAAAACAATTTTTTCCATTCTTAAAATCATTTAAATAAATTGCTTTTCTTATTAAAATCAGTATTATTCATTATTCATCATAATATTAATTTTCTCAAAAAATTATAATATGTAATCTTAGGATAATATTTACTTAATTATTTAAAAAATAAAATTCAATTTTTAAAAATAAATACTCTAAATATGTAAAAATGTTTTTTAAAAAATATAAATAAATGGAAGAAATGTAATTTTTAGAAAAATTGAAATTGTATGCATAAAATTGGATTTAATATTAACTCTTGTCTTGAAAATACATAATATGGATATTATATATTTTACTGAATATATAATATATATTAATTTCATTAAAATCATTTACAAGATGTTTTTTAATATATTGAGGTAATAGGTGTCTACTTTCATAAAAAATAGTTATATAGAAAATGATTTCCCTTATTTTTAAATGGTTTTTATTTTCATTTAATATTATTTTGAATCCAAATAAATAATTATATATATATAGATATTTAATCCATATTTTTTCATAATTTAGTTGATTATATTCATACCCTTAATTTCAAAGACTAGGTGGTATCTATCATATTAAATAATAAAAATTTAATAATATTTCATTTTTTGTTTAAATGCTAGGTTTTGTATAATGACAATTATAAAAAACATGAAACACATTTGAAAAAATGTCATTCATAATATCTCAAGGCGTTACATTCTACCCCCATTAGGTAAATTGTGTCCTTGCAATATTAACTATGTTTCGGTAAGCAAGGGTTTGACATTGGAAAATCCATTTGTGGAAAACCGACATAGTAAAATGGATTAATCAAAATTCCTCTTGAAAAGAGAGACTGTGTTGTTTGGTCATATTATATAATAACATATATTGGGTTTATAAATAGGATAACATAGGTGGGAAGTAAAAACATTGATATTAAAGAGAAATATAATACCCAAATACTGATGGAGAGTGATATAAAACATTGTTTTGGGATAATAAAAAATTCAACATAAAAAATGCATAAATATTTAACTTTTAACCCTTCCAAAATAATGAATTTATTATGAAGGGTACAAAATTTATAATAATGAACATAACATTAATTTCACAAATATCATAATGTGTCTCTTGATTATAACATACCATTTATATGAATACCATATTCATATTTTTTTTTAAATCAGGGTAATAATGAGAATAACCATAAAATTTTAATGAAAACATACACACTACCTTATTCCTTTAATAAATACACAACTTATAAAATATATTCCATAAATAAAATAATGTTATAAACTCTATACATTATAACATAAACCTCTTTTTCTATAAATCATTAATCAGATCCAAGGTCATCAATACTATGCAATTAATTTATGCATACAAATCATCTATTTGATCAAACTAAACACTATTTTTTCAACATCAAGACCGTAATTATTGTTATCTTCCCTTCATATAAAATATCAAAATTTCATTAAATAAATTTTCTAGGTCTTTTTCACCAATCAATATATTTTATCAAACCCTTAATAGAAAACTATTATGAAAAGTCCTTATATATTACATGATTTGAATAATATAATTCTTGAATTCTAATAAAAAAACACCTCAATCATCTCACATCCTTCTCAAACCATTAATTACGATTCATCACCACATTTCTAAATACATATTTCATACAATATTAAAAATGACTCTGATATTTACATACATCAACCCCAATTTAATCATTATTCTTATGTTTAAACTAATCAATATTGTGAGAAGAGCCTATTCCTTTTATATTTCATATTTAGTTTCCTCATCATCAGTAGTATAACAATATCTTGTAGTTCATTTCTGATTCCCATCATTATATTTCCCCTTGGAAAATTTATTTTTATAATTTTCATACATTTCAAATTTTAATCATTCAACCTTCGATTATATCTTAGGGAGTTATTTTTCTTGTCCATTGCATTTAAAAAACATTTCATTTTTACTCTAAAATTAAATGATATGTTTCATTCATTTTCACACTCAAAATATATTAATGATTCTATGATAAATTCACTTGGGTGGTTCTCCCCATATTCTTCACACATAAGAAAATATATCTTCTTTACCATGTGGTTTCATCCACCCGATCTCTCACTAATATCAATAGTTATATTCGTTGGTGAGTTTTAGAGTTGATCTTGGTATACATTTTTAATCTTATATCATGATAACTGATTAGTAATAATCACAATATTTGTTACTCTAGTCATCCTCTCCTTTGGGTTCACATCAACACATTTTCAATCACATTGAATGTATATATAGTTTTTTCTAGTTCCAAAAAATGAATAAAACCAAAAAACATAGTGTTACCAAAAATAATCATATTATAAAACAAAATAATAATGAATTATCCCTTATAGGATGAATAAATGATGACAAATTATTCATAATTAATTAATAATTAGGATTATCCTAGTTCATTTATTGTCATTTTTTAGACATTCATGATCTGATCTAAATAATTTTTTAATTTGGAAATATTTTCACCATGGAATGGAAAACCAGGTGTATAGCAAGGAACATTGTTATGAACAATGTGATGATTGATTCAAGCTCAATGAACCATTTTTCGAGTTATTAACCCTTGGTGCCTTTGTTTAAAATCCAAATATAATTGTCATATCAATACAGGGATGTAGTTTTTTAAAGAGCACTCAATATATCCTTTACCAAAATTATGAAACATTTTTTGATACATTGACTCATTCTAAAACTTATCCTTTGATATATCTTTAGAGTTTTTATAAAAAAAATTCATCCCAGTTTTCAAAGGATAACTAAACATTAATTTGATACCAACCTTACTAGCCTAGTAAATTCATAAATAATTATCACAATTTTTTAAATGAATATTAAATACGTTTCATAAACACCTAGATTAGTATCATTATAATTTAGTGTCTTTAGAGATTATAAACAAATTTTTTTTGAAATATCTTAACCATATCCCATAATGATCTTCTAACATAGACCACCATATTGAAAACTCTACCTAAAACATTCATCATAACGTGTGGAAGGAAATAAAAGAAAAGGTTAGCTCTATTTTATAGTATATGTAGGGAGATGATATATCAATCTATGATCATATGAAAATATAAGATACGTATAAGGGTATATGATCATTAACATATCATATGCTTTTTATAACCAATATATCATAGATCAATAACATGAGTCATTTCATAAAACATTATCATTTCCTAAAAATGGGCCATAAGAGTTATAAATCACATAAATAAATCATGTACCATTTTTTCATGTAATAAAAGATTGGCACCTTTATAAATATAGAAAACCAGTACCTATTTCCAGGTTAACTAGTAAGACTATTAACATAGTGGATAATGACATATCACTTATTTCTCATTGTGCATAAGGAAGAACCTATTTCAATATTAGATCTGGAAGCACCTATTTCCCATATTGTATCAGCATGCACATATTTCCCATAGTGGATAGAGCTCGTTGAATTCATTACCATTGTTAACTTGTGAGATATATTGATATACCCAATTCATTATAGGGAGATATAGGTCCCACAAATCATAAAATGAAAATCATATATTTGTGTTCCATAATTTAAAAAAACATTCATTATACAGACACCCATGAAATGAATTGGGTTTCATAAAAATATCATCACAACAAAATATGTGGAAAAATAGGTTTTAGAATCAATTAATCATTTCATCAATGAAAAACATATGGAAAAAGAATCATATTTCAAAATAATTTCATGATGGTATTACTAATGTAAAATAAATAGTTTTTATAAAAATTTCTTAGTATAAACATAATCCATCTAGACAAATAATAATAATGGATTTCTTTGAGCATATACACGATAAAGAAAAAGTAACATTTAATGATTCCTTAATATATTGAAAAATATTTTGAAAAGACACATTCAATGTTTCTTGAGGAAAATAAAATTTTATTGAAATTAAGTATAAAAAATCTATTAAAAATTATTTGAAATCCATTTCTTTGAAAATATCCATTAAAACATAAAAAAGGAAACATTTAAATTAATTTAAAACATTTAGTGAGGAAAATTTCATTTCATCTATGAAAAAAAAATTTATTCATAAAAATATTTCCAAATATTGTTCTTTTGAAATTGACCTGAAAAATTATAATATAATATTCAAATAATATTATGGTCATGATGGTAGAAATTTTCTTCATATCGGTAACATTAAAACCAATATTCCTTTAGCATTTTTTCTAAAATCAAAGCAGTAATATTTTATAAAACATCATGAATATTTCATAAAAAAATTATGTAATAAATATTAACATGTGTAAAAATTTCTTTCATAAATCATCTTTATAATATAATAAAATAAAAAAACTTTTATAAAACATGTATTTGGGTAAAAATTATTTCTTTTGAAGAATGAAATAATGATTATTTTTCTTAAAAATATTATATTTAACTAATGACAATAAAAGAGAGTAAAATGAATGTGGAGCATGTATTATCTAAAATTAACTATATAAGAAGAAATGAAATATGTTTTTAGGGATATATAATATGTTTTAATCATTGGATGAATAACCCTATGTATTCTTGATAATTAATTATATTGTAACATAAAACACATACATCTTTGTTATGATTGAACCACAATCACCATGAAATAGTAACTATAAATTTTATATATAATATAATGATAAGAAAAAAACTCATTATATTATAAGAAAAATTGGTTGTATATACACCTCATAAAATAATATAGGTTCATAATATAACATATGTATAAATGAAGGAGAAACGAGAAAAAAATCCATTACTGCTTTGGTAAATTTTGAACTATAAATCCATTGATTGAGAGATCATAATATGTATATAAAAATAAAAATATTAATAATTATAATCATAATAAAATAAAATCATGTGTATTAAATACACCATGACAAATAAATAAGTGTTGTATAAGTCATGCATCTCATTGAATTAAAAAAGTGAGATCGAAATCCCCTACCTAATTAGTAAATTTTGGATTGATATCCCCAATAAATAATAACATCAAATGAAAATTCAAATATCATTAAAATAATTAAATTTATTATGTAACTAATAAAATCGGTAGTTTATACAACACGTAAAGGAAACATGATGTGAATTAACATATGAATCCATCAAATAAAATAGTGACTGGAAATCTCTTTCCTTAAACCTCATGATCCTTCAAACATGATCAAAATTCCTATATAATAAATTTAACAATGTTCTACATATCTAAAATAAACAAACCCCTTTGTATAATACAATATATTATTTACTTATAACCATTTATTAATTGTTTATTAACAATTCTTTGTTAAAATCATGCATCGTGTAAATCCTCTTTTTTCATATATGTTTTGATTTTTAATTTTTTGTCCTATTTCATTGATAATGGTCTCATAATATCTATAATTATAAAATATAAGTAAATATAAGATATATTTAGTATATATATTTATATTAATCCATAATATTTAGAGATACAAAATTAAATACATCATTCATAGAGAAGGTAGACTGTACTTATGCAAGGATATTGTTTACATTTTTTAATCGATTAAAATAAATAAATGTAAATTATATATTATATTTAAATTATAATTTTTATGTCTTATATATAATATATTTTTACTAAAACAACCCTTATTTATTTCAATCTAATTAATAAATAAATAATATTTCGTCGCGAGTGAGTAGTATTCCGTACACACAAACAACAATATCATATTCACATGACATGGATAATAAGAAAAAACATGTGATATAAAGATTAAAAAATAATAATAATATCATATTATATATATATATATATAATAAATATATTATTATATCCATCCCTGATTTGTGGTAATGGATAATGAATAACATCAGTTCGCTAGGCGGTAGTCAGTTGTACACACAAATGATGATTTCTTGTCCAATTTGATAGAGGAAAAGTATTAAGGATATAAAATTTTCATAACCAAATAATATAATATTTAATATACATATTTTATCACATCATCATGTTTTAATAAAAAAAAATTTCCGTGTGTGATGAAATAAAATAAAATGTTCAATTAAGGATGTTACCTCTTATAAATTCAATTTTTTTATTGTTGAAACCAATAGGATTATTAGGTTCAATTTGTGAAAAAAAGATTATATAATTATATTTGGAAGTTATTTAAGTTATTTTCATAGGAATGGGTAGAAAATTGATTTTTAAATTATGAATTGAGGAGGAGAGGGTGGCCTTTTATAAGTGAGGTGATTGGAACACATTTCATTTTTTAATAGAATAATGTGGGACCACATTTTTCATGTTCTAAAAGGATACCAAATGAACCCTTCTATAAAATAGAATATAAATGGTCTATATAGGTATAAAAATTGGTTTCATACATGTTTTTGGTGATTTTTAACCATTCTCATTTTAGATTAACCCCCCAAGTAAACATATTTTTACCTTAATTGCAGAAACTAATTTTTACTATTTTAATATTCACAGTGGTAAAAAAATAAGTTTAACAAATAATATAATAGAAATTATTATGATTCAAATATTGAATCAATTTTTAATAATTCTATTTCTATGGGTGTAAAATTTTAATTTAATATTAATCCTGCAGACAAGACCAGAAATCTGGTTTTCCAAGTGAAAATGTTAATATGTTTAAATATATTTTTTATATAAATTTAATAAGAATATTAATAAAATTTATTAAATTTGGTTAATAGATATATAATTGATCAATTTTATTTAAAAATATTTTAAAACAATTTTTTTGTTTTTAATATCATTAAAAGAAAAAACCATTCTTGATAATAACGAGTAGTTTTCTTTGTCCATTGAAAATTTTATCTACTGAAATTTTTTCAAAAATTCTACCTAAAATACTTTTTAAATAAATATTTAAATAATAAAAAAATATTTTTTAAAATTACTATTCTAAAAATTTGAAAAATTATTTTTAAATTAATTTCACAAAAGGATACAAATCTATTTTTAATAAACATATGGCTTTTAAGCATAAAAATTATATTTATTCTAATATCATGCCTATAAAAAAGATATGATGAATGTTAAAAAATTGCTAAAATATAATATATATTTATATATATATATATATCATTAAAATAACTCCTAAAAGGTGGGTTTAACAGTCATTACTGATAGGAACCACCACACGCTATTTGATGAAGTTGAGTATCCAAGTATATATTTTTCTTCTTTATAAGATGAAATATACTCAAAATATACATTTCGATCAATGACCATTCCTTTCTTTGATCTCTTCAATCACACCACACCACCATTAAAATTGAATATGTATCCCAAATTATATTCTAGTTCAGCTTGATATGTTTGGAAACTATCATCCAAATATTCTCTGATGACTAGTTCTCATATTCTACATATACCCAGAATATATTCATAGTATTCCTTATATACTTAAAGATTGTCTTGACTACCATCCTACGTATATTGGATATCTTCCTACCGCACATAATACATAGGATACATATAGCCAATTATATAGTGTAGTATTCATGATGGACCCAATCAATGATTTGTATGAATTCCATTCCATCCACTCCCTTTTCTCATGTGTCTGAGTATATGTTTTCGTATAATGATGAAATCCATTTTAAATTGGAAACAATACCCTCTCATATTGTTCCATACTAAATCCGTGTAGTATCCTATCAACATATGTACATTGAATTATTTTAAATGACTTGTTACATATATCACAATGGATTATGATCCCACGAATATATTCTTCTTAACATAATTCCTTCAATGTACATAATGTATTTAACCAAGATTTAATGTGCAAAAAGACTGGTATTTCATTTAAAAAAATTATTATTTTATAAACATAGACTGTTATGAAAATGATGGTACTCCCACTAACCCTCTTATAGATATATGGTGAATGTTAATTCGTTTGGAAACTGAATTCCATTAAGGAATCATCAACCCAAATTTTCCATGGCATGGATGATTAATTTAATACATAAATGGAATATCCCAACATGTATAACGTTTTCGTGTCATTTGAAGTCACCACCCCATTAAGCTGTGTGATATATAAATTTTCCTGAAATTTCATATTAAGGGAGTCTTTTTTGACATCCATTTTATAAATCCCATTTTCATAGTAATCCAAAATTAAAATTATAATTTTGATGGATTTCAACATAGAAACTAATAAAACGGATTTTTCATAGTTTCTTCCTTCTTGTTGTCTGAGCACTTTTTCAACCATTCATGCCTTATATGTACTAACATGTCCATCCATGTCTAGTTTATTCATCAATACAAATTTATATAAAAGTATATTTACATCCAATGGAGGACCAACCAAAATCCTTACTTTGTTTTTGTACATGATTTTCATTTATTAATTTATTTCTTCATTCCATTTAAAAACATTTATCCCACATACTACATCCTTTTAGTTTACAAGATCATTATTATCAACTAATAATGATTCAATATGTTCAGTGAGAAGAAGAAAAGGTCTTTTAGTTTCTCAAGCCTATCATTCACTACTACATAGTATTTGTGTCTATCGAACATTTTCTTTTATGGTGATTCAGAGAATATGTTCACATGTAATCTCTTATGAACTGTGATAATATATTTCATAAAATTTTATATAGCCCCCAAATCCTATATAGAGATGTTCTCCCTATCAATTATTATCAAATTTATTTTTTATATTTCTTTTTTTTCAGTGGGTTAAATTGATAATATCATATAATTTCATTAATGTATCCTATAAAAGTACCCATTATTCCCCATGATTGAATTTTAATGCCTAAAGAGGCCATAAAAACCATTTCACCCCACCACACATGTATGTTTGACAAAATGGTTTTTATCCCACTAATGATTTATTGTAAATAACATCATTTTTTTGTTGGAAAAAGGTTTAGTATTTTCTTTTTTGTTTGTATCATGTTTCTACAAAAGGATAATAGAAGAGTAATATGAATCATAACTAATATCATCATGTATAACATGGATTGGTTCCTCCTTTGTTATAATCCATTTCACTATGTTTTATAAGTATGATAGAGTTGGGATAGAATCCTAATTTTTAATAAATAATCAGTAAAATATTAAATAAGATATTTTCAACCATTGTATGAGAGGATTTTCTTAATCTTCTAAATAATCTAGTTATCAATTTTTTTATTGTTGAATTTATCAAAATATTTTGACTTATTCCTCACTACGTAGGCATTCCCATATCTTATAAAATCACCAATAAAAGTTATTAATTATGATTTTTCACCCATTACAAAAATTATAAATGGTGGACACACATCTATATGACTAAATAAAATATTCCTTCTTCCCTATAAAATTTTCCAATAAGTGTTGTTTTTTATTTTTCTTTATAAACATGTATGATAGACACTATTTAGTATTAGTTCAATATAATCCTAATATCAATCATGGTGTAATTTTTTCAAAGTATTCTGATATATATAATCATGTGGGTGACGTGATTGATGGGTGTGGTATGAGTCATTTGTGTTATATTTATTTTCAATTTTTATTAGATGTTTTATGTAATAAAATACATAAAGTTAATTATTTAAATATGGAATAACATATAAAATGATAATTTATAATTTAAATATCATTTCTTATCAAATTTCAAAAAAATATCCATGTCTCTCATGTTTGGATATTGAAATATTTTTTGGTAACAGACGAAAAATAATAAAAATATGTTAAAAATAAGATTATTCCAATATATTATTTAATGTGGTAGTCCAAAATTTCCATGGTATAAATTTGGGATCTATTGGATACTCCTAGATCTAAAACCCTGCATTCAATATTCTTGAATCTACATGGTTCCTATATTTTAATACATATTTGAGAATAACATGATATTTCTAATATTTATCATATAAAAACATATATATTTCACTTGATAAAAGATTTACATGAAGCATCCCATTGATTTTTTTCCATGGTGTAAGTTTTCTTCTAGTGGATCTTGTTGCATCATTTTAAATAAAGAGTTTCTTATTCCCGTATTCTCTCCTTGACATTTCTCAGCTTGGATGGGTGTTACCATGAATCATTAAAAATAGATAACATCAATAGGGATTAACTTTTTTAACAATAATGATAAAATAATTTCTATTGTTTTTCTATTTATTATCTTATAAAATATGTGTGAGAATATATTGAAGATACTTCTCTATGTTTTTTTAAATTAAACTTTAGAAGATATGGGGAAGTGATGTGAGAATTATATTTGTTCATAGATCATTATGAAACTGAAACAGTACAACCTCTATGATCTAAATAATTCCAATGACTATGACTAAATATAGAATAACATGTGATCCTTCTCAATGAAAATGATGTAAGAGTTTCTTAGATATCAATAAACATTCATATCTATCGTTCTCTTGATATATACCACACAGATCAAAAATTACTTTTTTATTCAATTATGGGTGGATCACCCAAAAATAAAGGAGGGTCATGACGGTCTAATGTGGTGTAGTCCAAGGGTATTTCCTTGCACAAAATTACTACATTCTTTAGGTAGTGAGCCCAAACTAGAAAAAAACCATCAATGGTTCCTTCAAACTACTCCCCCATGACAATGATTCTGTAGAGAAATTATCCTTTCTAATGGTGTGACGAACCAGACAACCACATCTTACATCCAAAGAGAAACTTTGAACAGGGTAAATAAGGTGCCATGGGGCCTCCACCTACTGATTTAACACACGAACATCAGTATTAGAGTCAGAATCCACATCTGAAAAACAAATCAAAAGATTATTGCAAAGTGTGACATCAGTGTGAATTTCTTTCATTTTCCCCCAAAAAACCCCCCCAGACATACAAGATGCTAAAAGAGAATAGAACCAAACCAAACCTATCTCGTAGTAGACTGCCCCCACGCATCTTCCCATGCATAAATGAACCATCCACGTTATGTTTTTATTCACACAGAGGTGGAATCCATTTGATACAGTAACCCTGGAGACTGGTTTAGACCAAAGGCTTGTTGAGAAACCTACAAAATATTGGAGATTGTAGTCCGTCATTAAAAATGAACCCAACTCGTGGATAAGTGTCTTCATCCCCACAAGGATAAAGGGATTCAATGAACCCAAAATAGTCCTTTCTTGGTTCCTTTCCTCCCACAACGTCCAAAACACAACACTGGTATTGATGCTACGAATCTTGATATCCAGTTCATGTTGATATGAACCCCAAAACCAGATTGCGATATAGTCATGCGAGGATGTGAATGCAGTGTTGATATTCCCCCAAGTGTCCATACTAGACCAAAGTCCATTGGCACATTAACTATTAATATACAAATGGATAATCAACTCTTCTTGGGGATTAGAACATAAAACGCAACGGGAGGCTATGGGAATCCCCTTCTATGGGATAATATCCTTCGTTGGTAAAGCATAGTTCCATACCCTCCAAACTAGGAAGTTCAACTTTGTAGGTACCTCCATGCATCATTGTCATGTGGCCCACATGTCTGTCTCTCTCCCCCTAGTTGGATCATCACCCGTTATTCACGCCCAGTGAAGTGTCATGATGGAGGGCCTGTGAAACAACACCGACCATGCTTCTCCACAAATACAATCTCTTTAAATGTGGAAATCTTCTTTTATTCTTACGATGGCCTCATTCAGGCTAGGGAAATGACTCGGCTCATTCTCTATCATATCTAGAATAGGACAACATGGAAAAAATATCTTCACACAGACCCAGTTATCCCTCCAATAACTGATATCCCCTCTCCCCACAACCCAACGTGACTTGTCCTAAAGAATCTCCAAATCGTCAAGGATGGTTTTCGCCAAGAAGGATAGATTCAAGCTGTCCCACTCCTCCCAGTGCTGACCGTATTTTGTTCTGATGATTTTGGCTCAGAGTGACTCTCCTTCCATGAAGTCCCATGACAGATGACCTTTCATCGCCTGCATTGATACATAAACATCTATGGGGCCAACTTCTCCCTCCTCAAATAGTTTCCCGATACGGCTCCATATAGCCCAATGGACCCTACCTATAACATTCGCATCCCAGATAAATGAATTGATAAGCATTTATATCCATAAAATAACCCTTTTGGGTGGAGATGTAGTAGATAATACATGAATCATTATTGAAGAAAGGACAATATTGATAAGAGAAAATCATCGCCCAAATTAAAGGAACCTGTTTTTTCTTGCAAAGAATACTTCCGAGTAATTTTTTGATGAGCTCATCGAATAATATCTTCTTACCCCGACCATTAGATATAAATTCCCCAAGGTAATTAATTTTAAATTGTCTCCATTGAAATCCTAGAATATCGTGAAGGTCTAAGGAACTTCATTTAAACATATATTATAAATGAAGACCCCACTCTTGCTAACATTGAAATTTTGCCCACAAAGGATACCCTAAATATCCATGATCTTCACAAAGCTGAGAATAGTGGATCTCATACCATTTAAGAAGATAAGAACATCATAAACAAACATGAGATGTGAAATGGTACCATCTGAGGCTTGGGATTGATATGGACATATCCACCATTCCTCAACGCCTCTGAGCAAATTCGGTGTGAGATCCTCCAGGGCCATAATAAACATGATGGGTGATAGAGGATCTCCTTGCCTCACCCCCGAAAACTTTTTATTTATCAAAATCCTTTAACCAATAGATATACGGTGAGCCAGTGTGTGGAGTAACACCGATAGAAAAGATCACAAACCCATTGGTGAAAGGAGATTTTCCTCATTAAACGAATAGTAAAACTCTAATTGAGTTGGTCATAAGCTTTATTCATATCCACTTGAATGATAAGGTTAGAACCAATCAACCTTTTATTAATATCTTCCAAAAATTAATTTTCAATAAAAATCGCCCCTTGGATATCCCTCCCCTTGATAAAGCAATGATTCTCCTCAGAGATCACCATTGGAATCAACTTGTTTAACCTCTGACAAGCAAAGTTGCGGGAATTTTCTAAGACATGTTACCCAGACAGATGGGCCTAAAATGATCAATAGAGGAATGATCATTGATTTTAAAAAGTAGATTAACTATAGAGGAGAAGGTAAACTTGAAAATGTCTCCTCCCCTGAAATTCTCTTGCATAGATTCAAAAACATAAAACCCCAGATACACCCAAGACACCATGTAGAAACTCCCAGGAAAGTCGTCCGGTCCCATAACACTATCTAGAGGCATGCTACGAATAGTGTCCCAAACCTCCACTCCATCTAAAACTACCATGAGGATATTTTAGTTCTCAGTAACAATCCTATTGGGAATACAATCCATGAAGGATTCCTACTCCTCTACAGAAAAACCATTCACAAAGTTCTCCTGGTTATCATTTGCAAGCAACTGCTTGAAGTGATCTAATGCCAACCTTCCAAAAACCTTAAAATTAGACATGTAATATACATCCTTGGTTTTGATATTGATTTTCATATTTGGATTCTCTTTCAAAAAACCATGAAAAAATGCGGTATTCAGATTCCCCTCTTCAATCCATTTGATCCTGGAACACTTTATATATCCTATATTAATTTCCAATAACATATCATCCAAGAAAGCACAATTATCATATAACACGAAGCAAATATTCTCATCCCAAAACATCTGAATCCACTCCTCCAATCTATCAATTTCAACCCAGAGACCTTATACTAAGTTATCCATGATGGGGTTACTTGACAACCAATGTGAAATGTCCTCCTTGAGACATTTCAACCGCCCAATGAGCCCAATACATGCTCTCTCGGCTACTTCCTGCTCCCAGGAAATCCTCATCATCTTCATGAATCCATCTAAATGATGCTAGTTGTAGGAATAAATAAACATCTAATACTCAGGACTCCCTTTCCTATGCTCAACTAGGAGGGGGTTGTGATCCGACAGTGCTCGGGAAAGATGAGAAACTGACGCCTGGGAAAAGGTGTCTATCCCTTTATTGTTACAAAATCATTTATCCTACTGAATCTATATACGACTAGAACCCTTGAGGTTATTACACTAGCTAAAATTGTACCCATTAAAACCTTGATCCAGTAGACCCTTATTAGACAAGTTGTTCCTGAATTCAAACATACTGTTGGTCGGAGTGGATACTCACGAGGGGGTGAATTGATTTCCAATTAAAATTTCTGTTAAAATATTGTCTATTTAAAATGGCTTTATTTATAAAATAAGTTAAACTATAGTGAATTTATACAGAAATAAATGTTCACTTAGCTTCTCAAATATTGATTAGGTGTCAGTTAATTTAACCACAAGAAAAACTAACTTTTGAAACAAACCTACTAATTTAAAATAAGTGTAAACACTTTCTAATTTAACTATAAAAGTATATTTAAAATAGTTTTGTATTTCAATGTAATAATAGTAGAATAAATAAGATATATGTAGTATACTTTGAACATAAACTAAAGATGCACAACAGATATTAGAAGAGGTTCAGTCTTAAGCCGAGGCTTAATCCTCTCAAATTTATATAAAGTTGATCCACACCCAGGATTGGGGTTAACAATAGTTTACAAAACTGCCCAGGCCACACAGGGACCTCTTCCACAATTCTTCGTGGGAAAAAAAACAAAGACCAGGCCACAAAATGACCTCTTCCACATTTGACGTGGGTAAACAAGAAATAAGATATATAGAGTGATGATTTGATATCCTCCAGTTCAGTACAGGAGACAGTGTGTGTATATGATATACTGAGTACACCACACTTCTCTAAAGTTAATAAATAAATCACTTAGAGAAGATAGATAAGAGTTTATAAAGATCTAGTGATTATCAATGTAGCTCTAGAATCGTTGGATTCAATAGGAATGCTTCTGATTCCTTCAATGGTTTTTCTATTGAAAAACAGAGTGTCGTAGTTAAGCTTGTGTTCTATAGGAGTGAGAATGATCTCTTGATTCGTTGTGTGTTCTTCAGTGGCATTGGATTTCATTCATGAGAGTTCTTTGAAAGTCTTGCAATCTCCTTCTTGTTCAGGATTATTCTTCTTGTTCAGCACAATGCTCTTGGGCATATGTAAGTTCTTCTTATTGTATCGTCACACGTTTCTTGCTTCACCACTTTCACGTGTACTACATCTTAATCTTCCTTATATTCCATGAGTTCTGGTAGTAGGAGTGATTCAATTTGAATAGGTATGAGATACAGTTTCTTGACATGCCAACAACTATCATTAAATAACATTAATTGCATTAAAAACATCAAATATGACCATTAGCATTATTTAAATAATATTGACAAAAAGTTAAGAAATGGTGTCACAGTGATTATGTTAACGATTTCTTCTTCACATTATATGGTTCATAGTATGAGCTTCATGGTATGAGATTCATCTTATGACCTTCACGGTATGTCCATCTCACGATGTGTAGCTCACGGTGTCGAGGTCACGGTTTTTCCATCACGCTGTCTGGGTCACGGTGTGTCCTTCACGGTGTCTGGGTCACGGTGAGTCCTTCACGGTGTGTGCATACATAGAAAAATATATGTATTTGGACTTAGATAGTAATATGAAGAATATGGATTATGTTTAATCATTAGAGAGTAAGAGAACATGAATCATAAATATAAAGTCTTGATAATATACGTGAGATTTGTGATCATGCATAAGACTTGTAAATAATAAAGAGAGTAATTACCATCCATACGATTTGTTATCATTAAAACAGGATGTGTAGTTATTATTATGATTGAAGAGCATTAGCAATATGTGCAAAGATGATTGAAATTAATTAACAATAATAGGATTTGTGATCATTAAAAGATGATTAACACATGAGGAGTCCAACAATCTTCCCATATTTGATGATCACAAATCATATATAGTCAAAAATATAAGTGAAATAAAAAATTAAAGAAACTAGAATATTAGAATAGCAGAAATCATTATAACACTGAAACATGCAGTTTTTATCCACCTTTTATACTTGTAGATTTTCTCCCCCTTTTGGGATTATCAAAAAGTAGAGAAAATAAAAAGAAACAATGCAGTCATCATTAAAAAGGGTTCAGAATAGAACATACAGGAGAAGTACAAACAGTAAACAAGAAATGACATCCCATCAAAAAGAAAACAGTCCCTAGACTCTTCAGGGGTCCATCTTTTCTTGGCCATTATCAGCAGCAGGATCTGGTGCTGATGTAGAAGAAGGCATAGATGCGGTAGAAAAAGAGGGTAAGGGTAGACCTTCAAAAATAGATGGATCCAAAGTGAGAGCAGTAGAAGATCTAGGTTGTGGTTGGCCAAGAATGACTGGCTGGATCTGAGAAAGAGCTTGGCTAATTGTCATGGATGTTGAGGCTAAGGTAGGTAGACCAAGTCTAAGGGGTGCAGCAGCTGGAGTAACTATAATAGTACTCTACACATAAAGATACAGCTTCAAAAGATTGATGAAATTAGTAATGATTTCACCACCATATTTCATAGACTTTTCAAAATTATCCTTATTCTCCATAAATCTGTCTAACAATCTAGTGAACTCTGTATGTTTCTAAACATGAGTATTAAAAGCTTGAGTCACCGAAGGAATTCTCAAATTTTCCACAAGATATCTAAAGTGATCTGTTATATCACTTTTATTGAAAATTTGGGAGAGGTAAAAATATATTTTCTTGGTGATCTCTTGTTGAGAATCATTGGCTATATTAGAAAGAATCCTAACCATGTACAATTCTCTATCACTATTCATAACCACTTCTGACAAAGAAGATAGATCCAACCCACTGAAGGCACTTTGAAGTTCTTCCTTGATTATGGATCTCAGCATAGAATCATTCAGAGAAGGTGTGGAGGTCTAACCAGAAGCAGGTGAAACCTTGACAGCTTCGGTTAGAACATTGATCTATTTCAGAACTTTTTGCAGGCATCTAGTGTAATCATCTGTAAGCTAATTCAGATTTTCTACAAGCTCCCTCATGCGTTCCAGCATCTTGGTGTGTCTTTTTCCAATCGTCTCATCAACAGAAAGTAGATATAGATAAACATGAGACACAATCTACCTTAAAAGGAGGGAATTAGATGTCTCAGGAGAAGCAGCAACTGGTGCAGGGGCAGAAATAGGAGCATACACTAAACTCAAAGACAACTCATTCTTCAAAATTTCTACCATATTTCTCAGATTTGCAACATAAGCACTCAGCATCTTATTATCAACTCTATCTTCTTGAATTTCTATGATCATCCTTGGTTTAATATGCTAGATAATATTTTCCAAGATATTTGAAGCTTCTTCTTGACTTAACTGAGTCACTAGATGAGGTTGAGTGGAATGGATCTTCTCAACTCTAGCTAACAGAGTCTCTCCAAAAACATTCAGATCATCTTTAGTCACAAAGGAGTGATGCTCGGGTTAGGGTATATTAAAAGGTAGAGGTTCAAATTCTGGTTGAGGTTCAGAGTCATCTTCAGACTCAGATTTTGATTCAGATTGAGGGGGGGCTCTGGTTCTGGTTCTGGATGAGCTACATACTTCAGTTGAAATAGAGAAGAAAGATCTATTCCAGTTGTAGTCACTTGATGTGACTCATTTACATCATAAATGCTTGGGAAATCATACAGAGTGTACACAAAATATGAGACAGAAGGTTGAGAAGCATCAGCATATCTAGCTTCCATAATCTCATGGTTTTGAGGTTCCTCCCCCTCAACTTGTTCTTCCATATCAGAGACTATAGGCTTAGCATGATCAAGATCCATAATATCATCCCTAATCTCTTCAGAAAACACTTACCATTCCATCTGGGAGGCAAATTCCATCCTTTCTTCAGCAGTGGTAATAATCTCATGAACCGATTGTTCCATTGGTTGAGCTTCCAGACTTGCTTCATTCTCAACAGAAAGATCCACTTCAACAGGATCTCCCTCTAAGGTTGCATACTGTTCTGAATCAAGGAAAACCAATTTTCTTGCAGTATTAGGATGAGCTTATGGATTGACATCCACACAAGAAGAAGGAGCTTCCTCTTCTCTCAAACTTATAGAAAATTCATCTCCTTGAGGTATTTTAGCAGGGATAACAACAGGGACAGTAGTATTTTCTTTTTCAATAGGATTTGTTTCCATTGGAGGTCTTCTAGCTTCTTCTCTAGGTGATAATTCAGATGTTATTTCCTCTTCTTCTTATTCTTTTGAATATTCAGCCACTTCATCTGGTTCCAAACCAGGATCGGATAGATTTTTAGGCCTTATTGGATAGTCAACATGATTAAAATTTTTATACAACTGATCATTATCTTCAACTCACTGCTTCTTCTAGGGGTTTCAGCTAATCTTCATCCTTCTGATGATAGGCATGGATAGGCAGAAATCAAAGTCCTGTAACTTTTCTTCATTCGGTCCAACCATCCCTTTGGAAACTAACATAGGTGAGATCATCCTTGAGTAAAAAAAGGAGGTGGATTTGGAAGTGACTTTGATCAGCTCACATATATGGTTAATAACATACTTGCATAGGTTGATCTTATTGCCATTCTTCAACAGGTGAATCAGGAACACATCCTGATACTTCATCACATCAAAATATCTTTTTCTCGGGCTAATCAAATTTTGAAAAAACTTGAATAGAAGTCTAGTCTCCCCATCAAATTCAGCAGCTATGGCCCTTCACATGGTGCCATTTCCAGTCAGAACATCCAAAGCATTCTCCAGGTCCAAGATGTCGGTTGTTGGAGGAGGGTCTCTTTGGTAATCTTTACAAAATCGTTCATGTGGAATCCCTATGCATGCAACCCACAACCTCGAAGAGAAGGAGAACTTTTGTCCATTTATCCATCTTGTCACCATAACTATTTCTCCAAACTAAAAAGAAAACTTCGCATACTGATTGAATTGAGATACCAGCCTCAGGAAAATCGGTCTATTCTATCCAGAGAACCATTCAAGACATCCTTGTTCTTTTAAAACATTCAAAATTAAAGATTTTCTAGACAGAAACCACTCTGGTCAAACCTCTTTTTCAGGTACAACTGTACGGCTTACCAAGTTTGTGTTTAGAGGTCCTTCGGGATCTATCCTCGGTATCCTCTTCTGTTTCATAGAGGGGTGCTTCCCAAAAGAAGGTGAATATTGATGCTTCATCCTTGGCATTCACTGAAGGTTCGGGCGTGGGGGAAGAGAAGGTTCAGGAGAGAGTTCGGGTAAGGATTCGAATGAAACCCTTATGTTTTATCATTTGGGAATATCAAACTTCATAAAAACAGAAACGCGAGAAATAAAATTAGCGGTGAAATAAAAATTAACGTGATACAGGTTAAAATAAGAATATACATAATCTTCAATGTGAGACCGTGAGTAGGCATTGCATTGTGATGAAAACTTGTCATCACGGTGAGACAGTTGATAGTTGTCACGATGAGATAGTGAGCATTCTATATAGTCACGGTGAGACAGTGAGTTGACATACCGTGAGCATAAAACTGTAAATTAGAAATAGTGAGTATGAAACCGTAAAGTAAAATACGGTAAAGTATTATACATTAAGATCAGTAAGTTATTTACATATGATTAATCATACCATGATCATGTATGATGTAGTCTAATCTTTCTGAATTTAATGGTTTAGTTAATATGTCAGCAAGGTGATATTCAGTACCAATTAATTCCAAAGTGATATCACCTTTTTGATAATGATCCCTAAAAAAGTGATGTCTTACATCAATATGGTTTGTCCTAGAATGAGAAAAATGATTCTTATAAATGTTAATAGCACTTATATTGTCAAAATTTAATGGGACATATCTTAATTGGTATCCATAGTCTAGTAATGTGTGTTTCATCAACAAAATTTGTGCACAACAACTGCCAGCAACTATGTATTCAGCTTTTGTAGTAGATAATGCAACCGAATTTTGTTAATTACTACACCATGATACTAGTGACTTGCCTAAAAGATGACACGTTACGGAGGTTCTTTTTTTATCCAACATACACCCTGCAAAATTAGCATCATAATAACTAACTAATTCAAATGATTGTCCTTTGGGATAGAACAGTCCTAAATTGGGAGTATGCTTGAGGTATTTGAAAATTCTCTTTACATCATTTAAATGTGACTCTTTAGGGTTTTATTAAAAACGAGCACACATACACACACTAAACATAATATCAAGACGACTATAAGTCAGGTAGATTAGGCTTCCAATCATTCCACTATAAGTGGTTTGATCAATAGATTTACCATTTTCATCAAGATCTATCATACAGGTGGTACTCATGGGATTTTCACCACCTTTTGTGCTATCCAATCCAAAACGTTTTAAAAGATCTCTAGTATATTTAATTTGAGTTAAAATAATTCCATAATCATTTTGAAGGATTTGGAATCCATGAAAGAATTTAAATTCACCCATTAAACTAATTTCAAATTCATTTTGCATCATTATAGAAATTTCAGTACATAATGTAGTTTTTGATGATCCAAAAATAATATCATCTACATAAATTTGCACAACTAAAACATCTTTAGAAATTTGTTTTATAAACAGAGTAGGATCAGCTATTCCTTTTGAAAAACTTTTAGAAATTAGAAAAGTACTTAATCTATCATACCATGATCTTGGAGCGTGATTTATACCATATAAAGCTTTTGATAATTTGAAAATATGATTTGGAAAATGAGGGTCGGAAAATACAGGTGGTTGTTTAACAAAAACATCCTCAGAAATATATCCATTCAAGAATGAACTATTGACATCCATTTGATATATTTTGAAATTTAAATGTGCAGCATAAGCAAGTAAAATCCTAATGGATTCTAATCTGGCTACTAGAGAAAAATTCTCCTCATAGTCAGTACCTTCTTCTTGACTATAGTCTTATGAAACTAGTATAGCTTTATTTCTGACTATGTTTCTAGATTCATCTACTTTATTTCTAAACACCCATTTAGTGCCCATGGTGAAAGTGTCCTTATGTCTTTCAACAAGATTCCAAACATTATTTATATCAAATTTATTGAGTTATTCTTGAATATAAATTAACCAATATTCATCATTAATAGAATAATAAATGTTTTTAGGTTCAATCTGTGACAAGAAGGCTTGATGTTAAACCTAATTTCTAAGAGAATCTCTAATATGTGTCCCTCTATCAAGATTTCCTACAACAGCATATAAATGATGATTCTTTAGAATTATAGTTGATCTCATAAAGGTAGGACTAGAAAGTTCAGGTTCTTCTCTAGGTTCGGGTTCATTAGGAGGAGATTCTGGAATAAGTCCAGAACTGGTTGACTTTATAGAAGGTTCATTGATTTTATCATTAAGGTCCATAGTAGATAAATCTTCTCCAAGATTTTCAAGAGAGGTTTTAGGCTCATGTGGATCAGTTTCGTCAAACATGATGTGAACAGATTCTTCCAAACACATGGTTCTTTTGTTGAAAACTCTATATGCCTTGATGGTTAATGAATATCCTAAAAATATTCCTTCATCACTCTTAGAAGCAAACATATCAAGATTACCTTTTGTATTAAGAATAAAAACTTTACAGCCAAGGACTCTAAAGTAACTAACTTTAGGTTTTCTATTATTCCAAAACACATACGGGGTCTTCTTAATAACAGGTATAATTAAGACTCTATTAATAATATAACACGATGTATTCACAGCTTTAGCCCAAAAGTAAATTGGCAGGTCATATTCATTAAGTGTAGTTCTAGAAATTTCTTACATGGTTCTATTTCTTTTTTCTACTACACCATTCTGCTGAGGTGTCCTAGGAGCTGAAAAGTTATGAATATAGTAATTTTGTGAGGAATAGGATACAAATTCATGATTTTAAAACTCACAACCATGATCACTTCTTAGGGTTTTAATCTTAAGTCCACTAGGATTTTCTATAGATTTGGAGAACATAACAAAGTAAGAACAAGCTTCACTTTTGTATGATAATAAGTATACCGAAGAATATCTAAAAAAGTCATCTACTATGGCATAAACATAGTGCTTACCATTTAAGCTAGAAAATCTAGATGGTCCAAAAAATTCCATGTGAACCAACTCGAGAGGTTGAGAAGTTGAAACTTCTTTCTTTGATTTAAAAGACACCTTATGTTGCTTTCCATTTTGACAAGGATTACAAACTTTGTCATTGGGAATCTGAAGATTAGGTAGGTCTCTAACTAAGTTCTTATTAGTTAGATTTATAATTGAGTGTATATTGCAGTGTCCTAATCTTTAATTCCATAACAAAGATTCTTTATGAAAATCATTTAAATAGGTAACATTTTTCTTGGCTAAGGAATTTAAATAAAAAACATAAACATTTTCATTTCTTAAAGCAGAAAAGACTAAAACATTTTTAGAATTAAAAACATTACAAGAATCATTTTCAAATTTGACATTAAAAATATCATCACATAATTTAGAAATACTTAACTGATTATATTTAATTCTATTAACAAATAACACATTAGAAATTAAAACTGAATTAGTGTTACCAATTTTTCCTAGGCCGATGATCATTCGTTTAGAATTATCACCAAAGGTGACATGACCTCCATCAACTGTTATTAAAATCATGAAGCATGAGTAACCCCCAGACATATGTCTTGAATATCCACTGTCCAAATACCATGTCTTCTTGTCGGAACACTTCAAGCAGGTTTCCTACAAAACAGTTTTAGATAGAGTATGATTTTGGTACCCAGATCTTCTTGGGTCCAGAATGGTTAGCAATCAAAGCTTTAGGTACAAACATTTGTCTTATGGGTCTCAAATAATTTACAGAATAAAAATATTTTTAATGATAAACTATATTTGATTTATAACTATGTTAATAACTAGTTGAATCATATGGATGCCCAGAACTAGAACTAGCAATATTCTTTCCAGATTTAGGAATAAATCTATTCTTGGTAATCTGTCTCTGTCCAGGTTTGTAGCCTATTCCAGTAGTGTATTTTGGCGAAACCATTTTTCCTAGAATATGATATAGTTTATCTTTTCCATTTTTGAACTTCTCTAAGTCTTTTCTACATTTCTCATTAGTCATTTTCAGGTCAGTGTTCTCCTTTAACAGTTGAGCATTTTTCACTTTTTCAATAGTAAGTTTGGTTTTAACAGTTAAAGTGAGAGCATGCTGTTTCTTTAATGATTTGTTTTTATCCTTAAGTTCATTTCATGTCTCTTCCAGCGTATTACAGTAGTCAAACAATTCCTCACTAGTCATGTTTTCACAATTCGAATCAGATTCAGCATCATCTCCAAAATAATAAGAATTTAAAATAGGATTATCTGAGGTTACCTCAGATGTGTTTGTTATGAAACACATGTTGCACAATTCTTTTCAGAATCATACATTTCAGATTCACTTGTTCTATCTTCAGAAGCACTCAATGTAGCCTTCATTGCCTTTTTGTACTTACTTTCCTTGTAATCATATTTATTCTTGAATTTTAACTTTGGGAATTCTACATTAATGTGTCTTTTCCTTTTTCACTCATAGAAAACAACTTCATCACTTTTATCTGGCTTTTTTCAGTCCTTCTTCCAATGTCCTTTGTTGTCATAATTTCCTTTTTAATTTGATTTTCTGAAAAAATTTCTTCTTCTTATAAAATTTCTTAATCCTTCGGGAAATCTGAGCCATTTCAGCATCACTGTAAGAGTCTAAATTTTCACTAATTGAACTGTCAGTTTCTATTTTCGTTTTATCATTTTCCTTACTCTTTGAAGAATTATTATTGAAAGCCACATATTTTATCTTAGGTTCGTCATCTTCCTCTTTATTCACCTTGAGTTCTTCCTCATATATCATAAGCTTACCAATGAGTTCTTTGACAGGTAGAGAAGCAATGTCACATGAATCTCTAATTGAAACATATGTGTCTCTCCATCGGTCTGGTAAACATCTCATGATTCTCAAAATTTGTTCCATTGATGGAACAACCTTTACGAGTGAATTCATTGTATTAACTATCTCATTAAACCTGGGATACATATCAGAAATAGGTTCATCATTCTTCATTTTAAAATTAACATATTTAATAGTATAAGTATTTAATGTCATTTCTCTATCATTGGTTGTTCCTTCATGAGAAACACCCAAAGTATCCCAAATTTCAAAAGTGGTTTTGCAAGCATAAATTCTGGTAAACTCTTCATCTCCTAAATCACAGTATAGAGAATTCATGGATTTACAATTATTATTATAGGTACTCTTTGTAGGTTCATTCCAAGTTATTATTTCAGTCTCTGGAATTTTATATTGAGATTCGATAGTAGTCCATATATCAAAACCCATACTTTCTAAATGAATTTTCATTTTATGTTTCAACTGAGCATAATTTATACCATTAAATAAATGTGGCATGTTAGTAGCAGCACCCTCTAGTATATTTTCCATATCTATATTTTAGAAAGATAATTTAAAGACATAAAATTTATAACTAATAGAAATTTAAGATCTTTAAATATGCAACTAAAATCACAGTTGAAAAATAGAGTATTTTAAAAATCGTTAATCAAAAACAAAAGCTCTGATACCAAATGTTGGTCGGAGTGGATACTCAAGAGGGGGGGGGGGTGGTTAATTGAGTTCCAATTAGAATTTCTGTTAAAATATTTTCTATTTAAAATCCCCCAATTTATAAAATAGGTTAAACTGTAGTGAATTTCTACAGATTTTAAATGTTCACTTAGCTTCTCAAAGATTGATTAGGTCTCAGTTAATTTAACCACAACATCAAACTAACTTTTGAAACTAACCTACTTATTTACAATAATTGTAGACACTTTCTAATTAAACTATCAAAGTAGCTTTAAAATAGTTTTGTATTTCAAAGTAATAGCAGTGGAATAAATAAGATATATGTAGTATACATTTAACATAAACTGAATATGTACAGTAGATATAACAAGAGGTTCAGTCTCAAGCCGAGACTTAATCCTCTCAAATTTATATAAATTTGATCCACACACTGGATCGGGGTTAAAAACAGTTTAAAAAACTGTCCAGGCCACACATGGACCTCATCCATAGTTCTACGTGGGAAACAAAACAAAGACCAGGCCACACAAGGACATCTTCCACAGTTGATGTGGGTAATCAAGAATTAAGAGATATGGAGTGAGGATTTGATATCCTCCAGTTTAGTATAGGAGACAGTGTTTGTATAATATATACAGAGTACACCACACTGCTCGAAAGTTAATAAATAAATCACTTAGTGAATATGGATAAGAGTTTAGAAAGCTCTAGTTATTATCAATCCAGTTTTGGACTCGTTGGATTCAACAGGAATGCTTCTGAGTCCTTCTCTGGTATTTCTGTTGAAAGACATTGTCTATAAGGACCCGACCATAAACATTACATGATATTGAATTAAATGAATAATTCACATTGAGGATCTTGTCAGTTTTAGAGTTTTAGGGAATTAGGACATAACTATTACATCTCAAAATATTACAAAGTAGGCACTTCTACCCAGAATCAACTTTTTTCATAAAATAAAAACTCTTGAAAAAAAAATGTCAAGTCTAATTCTATGCTAAAGAGATCAAGGCTTTTCCTTGATCCCATCCTTGACCCTATTCATCTTTAAGTCCTGTGAAAAACATTTCAAAACAAGGGATTAGCATAAAAGGCTCAGAAAGGGTTATAAAATAGTGAATAAAAACATTTGTTCATAAATAAACACAAAACATGAACTCTTTTACTTACCTAATGAAATCATAAGATTTATGAAAGACACATATAAATCATAAATAATAAAGGTAACTTGCGGCATCCATACCATACTTACATTGTAGCTATCAAAGCTACATTGGGAGTTACTTTGGAATACCCATCATAGTATATTCCATAAATCTCATAGGAGAAACATTCATGATTACCTTCATCACATTAACCTATGAATTGGAGAGCTATCTTGGTCTCACCTACCATAGGATTACCACGGAACCACCCGTATACGTAAATAATTCCCAATAACCATAACATGATATTAACACATAACATAAGCATAATGGAAGGATAACATTTCCACATTGAAATAATAAAATATCATTTCAAGATATTGAAATAATAAATCCATTATCAAAATCATTTTCATTAACAAAATATGTAAAAAGAGTATTTCGTATTTATTTTTCCTTTTAAAAACATTACGACTTGTTAAGGAAGCCAAAGATCAAATAATACTCGCGACGATGGAAAGGTCATTGTCACCGATTACGTTAAAGAAACATTCCTTTTTGTCAATTTAGTAAAATGCGTACTAGAGAAAATATTCCTTTTGAATATAAGTAAATGTCAAAGGGTTTTATACATCATATAAAAGAAAGTCATGTATCAAACTAAAAATTCCTCAATGAAAGGTGATTGATACGAAGTCCCTTACCTCATGTACCACTTGACCTGTTCATTCTTTAATCTCCTTAATAATAAACTAATGTTAATTTTTACTTGCTTAATAACCTTTTTGAAGTTTATTATTCCTTTTATATCACTTATTACCATGTTATAATCATTATGTAATCATTTAAGTTAATAACGTTCATTTTTTCGATATTTGGTACTTGAGTCAAAAATGGACTTCTTATAATTACATGTTGTTCATGTGGTAAAAGGATCATTATATCTAGAATGATATTCATGATTTTGTTATCATATATATCATATATATCCATCATGTATATGTATTTATAATAGTACATAACATTTGGAGGTACGAAATGAAATGGAACGTTCATGGAGACGGTAAGTCGTACGTACGCATGAACGCTACTTTCATTTTCATTTCATATTTTAATGGAATTAAAACATAATGATACATAGTTAAATTATAATTCCAGCATAATATCATATATAATATCATTAACTATATCTTTTATACATCCCACATAGGGCATTAACGAGTCACATTACTCTGAGGGGGTGGTAGTCCGCACTTCCTCAAATGACATTATCGTATTTACCCACCATGGAAACCATAATGGTTTGATATAATTGGGAATTAAAAAAGCATAAGGAAATCATAAACATTATATATATAATATATAAATACAGTTACATAATAATGGCCTCCATGAGAGGCGGTAAGATGTAATTGAACAATCATCGTTTCGTGAGGCATTAGTTTTCCATCCACAGAAACATTATGTTATTCATCCATTAAGTGGAGGTCAGTGTAAGTGTAGTCCGAATAAATATCATAACAATATCCTAGTATATTGAGGATATGGTTGTTTTTACAGAAGAAAGGAAATAAAAAGAGTTTAGGGGTAGGAGAAGCAAAATAAAAGAAAACAATTTAAGAGAAACTGTTACCTTTAATTTGGGTAACTAGCATTGGTTTGAACCAATATACTTCTTGAAGTGCCTTCTTCATAAGGTAAGGCTTGTAGGAGGAGGAGAGGGATGTAGGGAGATTAATTGGGAAGATTTTGGACGACCCAAATTACTTGAGAGGTGTTCAGAATTGCATAGAAGTGGTCACTTTTTATAAGGGAGAGGAGGGGCTCTTTAGGAAAGAGTGGAAATATTATTTTATAATATAATGATATTCTGTTTATAATGGTCCAAAAATCGTTATTGTCGAAGATACGATGACTCATAATAGAAATAAAATCATCCAATCATAATTGGACATGTTTTGGATAATATTTTAATCATTATAATCTTGTTTAATTAAATCGTCTATTAATGAGGTAAATACGAAATCATGATTAGGTTATAAATAATTTAATTTATTTGATGTCTAAAAAATATAAAAAAAAAACCATAATGTAAGAAATATTTTTATACTTCAAATGAATATTTAATGTCGAAAATATAACTTGTATAACCCCATGTAAAAATTAATTTACTAAAATATATTTGTTTATTTCATTTTGGCCGTTACTTTAAGTTAATTAAAATAAAGTGCCATAATCACTTTTAAGTGGCTCGATGGGGTCCCCAAATCAACCCAAGGATGCCCATGGTAAGATATGACTCAACAAATATGATTAAGACACATATTAGGGTAATTTTATATTATTATAATATTATTTCATTACCCTTATTTACATGATTTACCCTTTAACCACGGTAAATAAAATATTTACTGAAGTAAATATTTAAAATGTCTAAAAATAAAAGTTAACTATTTACACAATTTTAACTTCATGATTACAAATATGGAATCCATTTCTCAAAATTCGAAACAGATAAGTGGAAGAAAGTAATTTAAAATTAATTCCCGCTGTCAAAACAAAAGTCGTTTTTTTAAGAAATATTAGCTATCAAAAGATTGACAGTTGATTATATACAATTTAAATGTGAAATTGCTTATAATTACCAAAATTAGATTAAATGGTAAAAATATAATCTATTTAAACTTTAAAAGAAATTTAAAGGATAATCTAACCATATAAATAATTTAGATTAAAACATATTTTTGAATTAAAATACAATATTTTCACTATTACATAAAAAATGAACTTTATCAGAAAAATACCAAAATATTACCAAAAGTAAATTATGATTTCCTCATTGTAAAGAAGTATTTTATTTGGTTATATAGAATGTATTAATGTGACCAAAACTATATTTAAAAAGGGTTCACCATTAAAAGGTTGTAATTCGGCCTTTTAATGTAATTTATGCTTAAAATTAGATTCATTCATATATTAAGCCTATAACATTTATTAGATAAATATAAATACATGTATAATCATATTATAGTTAGTTTTGTTCATTCCCACCAATACAACGACTAGGAGTTAACTAACATTTAAAATAATAATATTATATTATTAGTGTGCAATATATGATTCAAAGAAACCCGTTGTTGCGTATCAGGTAAGCTATCGAACATAGAAACCCCTTTAAGATAAAATTAATATTTAATTCAAAAATACTAATAAATATGTAAATATATTATTGTTTATTTAACTGGGATGTTACAGTGTCGTAGTTATTCTTGTGTTCTACAGGAGTGATAATGGTCTCTCTATTTTTCGTGTGTTCTTCAGTGGCATTGGATTGCATTCATGAGAGTTCTTTGAATGTCTTTCAATATCATTCTGGTTTAGGATAGTTTATCTTGTTCAGCACAGTGATCTCCGACGTATGTAAGTTCTTCTTGTTGTATCGTCACACTTTTCTCGCTTCACCACTTGCACGTGTACTGCATCTTAATCTTCCTTATATTCCACGAGTTCTAGTAGTAGGAATGATTCACTTTTCATATGTATGAGAGACAGTTTCCTGACATGACAACAACTATCATTAAATAACATTAATTGCATTATAAACATCAAATATTATCGTTAGCATTATTTAAATAACATTGAAAAAAAGTTAAGAAATAGTGTCTCAGTGATTATGTAAACGGTTTCTTCTTCATGGTATATGGTTCACGGTATAAGCTTCATGGTATGTGTTTCACGGTATGAACTTCACGGTATGTCCATGTCACAGTGTGTTGCTCCCGGTGTCGACGTCACGGTTTTTCCTTCACGGTGTCTGGGTCACAGTGAGTCCTTCACGGTGTCTGGGTCACGGTGAGTCCTTCACGGTGTGTCCATACTTAGAAAAATATCTGTATTTGTACTTAGACAGTAATATGAAAAATATGTATTACATTTAGTCAGTAGAGAGTAAGAGAACTTGAAACATAAATATAAAGGCCTGATAATATATGTGAGATTTATGATCATGCATAAGACTTGTAAATAATAATGTGAGTAATTACCATCCACAAGATTTTTTATCATTAAAACATGATATGCAGTTATTAGTGAGATTTAATAGCAGTAGCAAGATATGAAATGAAGATTGATATTAATTAACAGTAATAAGATTTGTGATCATTAAAACATGATTAACACATGAGGAGTACTACACATACCATAGGTCGTGTTTCCCAATCCACCTCTTTTCTCAGAAAAATCAGCAATCGTATTGAAGTCACTATCGATAAACCAAGGTTAACCCACAGAATCAAAAGACTCAATGAATTCCCAAAGCTCTCTTCATTCCTTCATATCACTACTAGAACAGATGAAAGAGAAGTAAACATTGATACCATTAACATCTATCTTCACCGAAACACATTAGCTCATAACCCGAATTAAATACACTGGAATTTTATGCTTACAATGAATCCAGATATGTTTGTTTGTAGGTTTTCCAGGAAAAAAATTCATGATACCCGTCTTCTTCACGATGTAACAGATTCTAGTGGAATCCTGCTTAGGCTCTAGAATGACATTCAGTACAGCACCACATCTCTGGGGTCATCAGAGGCTAGAAAGGCACACTTTTCCAGTCCTCATAGTCCATAGGCTTCAAAATTATCAATCAGAGCACTAACAACTAGAATTCAAGGCCTTATGGCCATTATTTCATGGTCTCGGGATAAACAGATTCATGAAACACTCATCCTTGGACATCAAACCAGTGATAGTTCTGGATGAGCCTTCAGAGTTGGAGCCTTTCTTAGGGACAAGAATATTCATTTTCAATGTGATATCCACTTCATCAATCAAGGTAATTATATTTTATTCAGATGATCGTGGCGATACAGGGGCCGCATTATCTTAGATCAAGGATATCAACACCAAATGATATGGTTACCATTGAGAAGAAACAATATACCTTGCCACCCCTATCAGGATTGATGGACCTGATGGTTTACCAGAACCAGCAAAGGGACGACCCTCTGAAGCCAAGAATGGTGTTTTTAGGGTTTCTGGATAATGAAGGGTGGTCATCTGTACACTAAATGGGGGTGGAGCTAACTCCCCAGGAATATCCGGTTCAGCACATGAAACAATGTGGTCCTTCCAAAAATAAAGGCAGCGACCATTGTCGGATTTAGATCCCTCAAAACCACTAACAGATATGCTGATGAACAAAAAGCTATCCTCATGGGCCCCTTCTGAGATATTATATTACATTTTTATCATGTGGCCGACATGATTTGAATTTCTAAAAGATCCACTGTACTGTTGACTTTTCCAAAACCACCGAAGCAGATGATGGACGATCCCGGTCTGACGGCACCATGCCAGCAACACCCTATAAGGTAGTCCATCCCCCCGATCCATCCTTTTCCTTAGATGTAGAAGTACTCAGAATATTATTATGAGCACGCAGGGAACCATGATTCCAATGTCTCACCTTCCCCTTCCTAGAAACCTCTACCGAATGGCCTTGGAAGCCGCAGACTAAAAAAAATATGGTAGGGTATAGGAACCCCAAACTCTACCACCATTTAAACCCCTCCAGGGCAAGGTAGTCAAACTCGGCAAGTTTACTATTCACGCTCAGTATCAAACTCATAGACTCGTGTTACACTCGTGTATACAATATTTGGACTCGGTGTAAACTCACCCGACTCATAGTGTAGACTCGTACTGTAGACTCGCATTTTTTACTACCATGCTCAAGGAACATGATGAGCCGTCGCGAGGGAAACATTACCGATAGATTCATTTCCACAAAAATGCGGGGACTGGCCATGTGCAGAAACATCTCTATATTCGTGTCCAAGCAATGGTAGTTCCCTAAGTAATTTCCCACCACTGCAAATATATAATTGTTGTGAAATGAAAGAGGATGCCCCGTAAGATTTATCCAAACTGCATCCATGAATGGAATTCTTTGATAGTGAAACTCCGAACACCAGGGAGATAAAGTGTCGTGTCGATCACCATAGCGTCTTTCCTCCCTTTCCCATGCCCGCACAAAGTCTTCTTTGCTAAAGAAATGGATGCCAAACTCAAATCAGAAATTTTCCAAAACAAACACTAGTTGCTGAAGACCCCATGAATCTACAGAGGATCAAAATAACTCCAAAGGAAGATCAGGAATTTTGGACTCTAGAATCTAATATTTATGTACATGGACCAAACCAACCTATTTTCATTTAATCTATTCCAATATGTTACTTCAATTAATTATTGGTCCATTCTCAGATATTGATCATAGGGATAATGTGGTTGATGAGATTTCCTTCCTACAATATTAAGAGATTATATAATATATTAATTTACATGATTGTAATTTATGTTAGACAAAATAATAAATAAAATATTATAAAGTCTCCAAAAATTTTATCAAGACTTAATGGACCTCACTGTTAAACTCATAATTTATAATAACAAAATCTATTATAGTTTGAAGGATATATATATCCATTCTCATAAAATAATCATGGTTTTGGTCAGCTTGAAGATGTTAATTATCAAGGAAGGTCTTTTCTAACTACGATCTTACAACCTTGTAATCTATTGGGTTTATCCCCCAATATTGAATCCCTTACTCGAAATTCCTCAATAATATTCTAAAAGATAAATCATGTCTCGTGAGGGATACATCACTTGATGTAAATTGGTTTAATAATCCCAAATCAATCATAATAAATCAATTTGAAAAGTAATTGTCCCACCAAGGGTTGGTAAGAGAAATAGTTCAATAGTTTACATTCAAAATTAAGTAACAAAATGATTAGTTTTACTTACTATTTAGTTGATGGTTTTTTATTGATTATGCATAAATTTTTCTATTTTTAACAGGTAATAGAATTCTTAATATTAAATGGATTATACATAAGTGATTAACCATGTATTAATAATAAAATTACATATAATCCATTTATTTAATCATTTCCTTTTTACATTACTCGTTTTATTTATTTGATCTGAGTCAAATATGGATAAAATAATCTACAGATAAGAGAGAAACAAATAAATAAATACATGACCTGATCGTGAGTTTATGTAATGGTTGATTTAATGAATAGAAAATAAATTGACATATGATCATATGGGGAAAACTCCTAATGCCCATTTTGGAAGAGTTTCAGAATACCACCATGTCCACCTATATATCACCCAGGATGGTTTCATCTTTGTTCTGTTATAAACAGCCTCTGTGTGCATAGGTATTATCCTTTTATTATAAATATTTATACACAAAAATTGGATAGGGGAACTAAGGGATTTGTTAAGAATAATTACATAAACAACCTTGTGCACTCAACTGCTATATAATAAATTATGATGAATGAATCACATGTAATAAATTTAATTTTATAATAAATTATTATAACCCCATGAATTAAAATAAAATAAAATAAAGTCATCTCATACACATGTCTGGTCAATGTTCATTATCGATCATACACATGTAATGAATATGTAAATTTATTCTAGGTAGCTGTAAAATCAACTCATTATTTATTATTATGATAAACATACTTTTAATATATAATTAATTGTTCTATCGAATAAATATTCTCAACATAATGAATATACAGATTCTCATTAAGATACCCATCCTAAATTTTTATATGTAAAATAAATGATTTGACTAATAATTACATATTATTATAAAAAATAATTGAGCATTTATTAATTTTTAAAATCCCATTTTACCTAGACAAACTCATATGGTTCCAATATTGTAATTTGGTTTTGATGCATAAATTAATTATTTTAATGCTATTTAACTATTCCCTTTATTGGTATGTGTCTACAAATGAAAAAAACACATTTCTATTTACATTAAATGGATCTAGAAAAAATACCTTGGGATTCAGTGTGTGTCTCAGTCATATTGCATGTCGTGTAATAAAATGTTTCACATCATCCTTCCAAGTTTTTATATGCTAGATATAATCACTTGGAGCTTTAGTATGAATCTCAACTGTATTACATGGTGTGTGTTAATGAGATTCAATTTGGGATTTTATTTTCATGTGCCAATGTAAATCGTTGAGTGATTCAACATTTTTTTTCAAAATATAAGGATTAATGATCTACACATTGTGTATGATGGCCACACATTTTTGGTAACATTAATGTAAAATGTTATCAGTATTATATGATGTTAAATATTTTATTTGACCACATGGTTAGTTTGAATTTGGACACTATACTATATATACTACAAACCATTTACATTAGTTATACACCACATAGTCTAACAATACATGTTCTAGGTTGGCCCGGTCAACACGCATTGTACATTAAATGTGTTGTATGTAATAACTACTCATCACGCTGGGTATTCGGTGCCATGTACATGTGCATTGAACATTGGTATATGGAATTTTCTCCTGTTACTTATCATTTAAACCAATCTAACATCTAAAAATATTGGCACATCCATATGTTATATCCAATCATTCTTCATCTATTCTTAATCAATAGGAATATATCAATCTCAAATGAATCATATTAAAATTTTGAAATAATGTTAATTACTTTTCCTATTAATGAAATTATAATATGTAAATATAATCTAACTACATGTTTGTATATACGATCTTAAATCAAATACATATTTATTAATTAAATTTAAAATCCCTTTGATACAACATGGTGGGTTGAGTTGCAATGGATGTTCATTTTGCGAAAATAACCATCCCAATTTTTTTTCAGATATGATGGATAATTTTCAAATTGGGAAGTATTTAAAAATCAATAAAAATGTAATCATTTCCATATAATATTAACATAGAAATCCTAGAACCCAATATTGATCTTTTCACATTGTATTTAAAATCAATTTAAATAGAATGTATGAGATAAAACAATGGCTTATGATCTTTGTTCGTTGATGATGTAGATTGTCGGAATCACCTTTTTGGATTACCATCATTGTGTATGTAGGAGACATTGAAGATACCCTATAGAGGTTTTACACACATGATCCTTTTATATCTGAATAACCGCAAAGTATTAGTCAGTGCTAGTATTGATGATCGATTGTATTGTGTTGTTTTTCATTGTCACTTCATGTTATTTCAAGATTGGTGGAATCTTTATTGATCATCTTATTCTTAAGAGGATGAGAGAAGGAGGAATATATTGTGAAATGTGTTATGAATATGGGTTCTCAATTCCCATTTAACCATAAACAATTGACATATCTATCTATTTATATATTTAGGGTAATGATTAAAATGTTATTTAATTCCACAACAAACCTTAAATAATTTAATAAAACATATATGATCTCATGCCATATAAAAATATCAATACCATTATATCATGGTGTTTGTTAACAAATGCAATGTTCAATATTATCTTACCATCTTTCAAATTAAAATTTTTCACTAGATATCATCTTGGTCCACTCCTCATTTTTTGGTATTTATCTAATACATGAATAAATATTTAATTAAATATTTATAAATTAACAAATATTCTATTGATAACTTAAAAAATAAATATTTTATTAATATTAAATAAATAAAGAAATATTATATATATCAGTGTAATTTAGTATTTAACATTTAAGTAAATATTTATTTAGTTTCTGTTATCCTTATTTCAAATTTAAAATATTCTAGCGCCATGGAATTAAAATTTATTCTAAAAATTAAATTAAAATATAATATAATAATGATCAACAAATTTTTACACTCTAATCTTATTTCTCATTGGAAATAGGTAGTATTTCTTAAAGTCCTATATTATTTTCAACAATTTTTCAAGGACAAAAACAGAAATAATTTAATGTAACAATGTATACAACAATGAAAATATTTAAACCATATAAAATAATCATTTTTCAACAATATATCATCAAGAAGATCACACACACCTAAAATTAACCTATTTTATTGATATATCATTTATTGAAAACTTAAAATAAAATTGTTACACCTTTTCAATGGAATTTTATTTTATTTTTCCTTTTTAATCAATACTTTTAGATATCTACTTCTCTACATTTCAAATGGAAAAATCCTACATCATCTATTTCATTAATAACATTTGATTTTTTGATTCACCCAAAATTCCCAACATAATTTGAACATATGGTGTCATGTTTTGGGTTTTACATCATAATGCACAATACATTAAAAGAGTTAATAATAATATTGAAGTTTAATAACAGCTAAACATAGTCAATGATATGAATATACAATGACACATGAATGTGTGGATTTTCTGTAGGAGTTTTTTTATCATTTTATCTTATATTGGATATTACCAAATGAAACATTTATATAAATAAAAATCATCTTTTAATGAGTACTCACACCAGATAGTCAACATTTTATGATTCCCTTCATAATATAATATCTGAACAAATACCAATGTTTAAGAATATCATTATTTAATTTCAACGTACTCATTATAGTGGAGAAATTATATGACCATATCAATGTTAAATATTCACTATTTCATTATAACATCAAATTCATAATGACAAATGAACAAAATGTTACAAGGTATTTTATTTATTTTTAAATCATCAAATATACATGTAATTTAATGTGTAAAATGTTAGTTCTAGAACAACGAATCCATCATTTAAGGGAAAGCGTTATTGATATGTGGTTGTAAATCTATGAAAGGACTATGATTCATTATCATGAATAATTACATGGTATTATCACATTGCTTATGATGATTGAAATTTCCCAACAAAAATCTATAGACTCTTTATTTGTAGTTTGTAGTGGTAAATTTTCCATTGAAAATATGTACTCATTATCTAAATAGAGGAATAAGTGATATATATATATATAATTTCAAAAAGTGTATATTTAAAAATAATGAGATTATTATAAAGCTAATGATATGGAAATATTTTATTATTGAATATAAATTTTTAACAAATTACCAATATGAGAAGGTTAAAAATGTGTGAAATAACCAAGGTGTCATAGTATTTTTATTTTGGATCATTTTATATTATCTTTGAGAAGGTTTTGGTTTAATTTTATTTGGGATTGAAATTAATGTTTTTGAGGCATTTTACATATTTCACGGTTTGCATGCATGGTTAGTAGTGACTGTTTCATGACAAAAAGGTTTCTAGGGTGGGTTAGTGTTGTCATGCATGGCATACACATAGTCTATTAAACATTGCAAAAAACATGTGGTTGGTCTCTATAATTCTTAATTACTATTTTTAATGGTTTAGCATAGTTTTTAAAACCATGTGTCTTACTATATGTAACTGTGAGAGGGTGACTAGCCTAGTTAGTGGCAATCCGATAGTTGGCACAATGTTTTGTAAAACAATCAAAAACTATGTGTGTCACCTTAAATTTTAAAAATAGATTTTTTGGTTTATTTTACATTACTGTTTTCAATATTTTTTCCTTATTTTCTACCCTCTTCACATCTATGTTCATAAATCAAGGTGTCCCTCCCCTTCCTCTGTGGATGCATTCCTCTCCTCCATCACTACTTCTCTTTCTCTGGAGAACCCACTTGATTTATTCCAGTTTCTTTATCAGTTATTTTAAGGAATCATTTACCTACCTATTCTCCATAAATATGGATGATTTAACATATACCTATTTCCCTTTTGGTATTGGATGAATCCTAGGGATATTATTATTCTTATAGTTGGTGTTTTCTTCTATTTTTAGGATATGTAGTGTCTCTCTCAGGTCATCCTTATTCGTATTCCAACATCCGACACCGATGGTGAGAAGATTGGTTCATTTTAATTTTCCTCCACTATATGAGGTATTATGTCTTCTATTGTTTTTCCTTTAGCACCATTTTATTTGGGGTATTTGTTTATTACTAGTCACTCTATGATAAGTTGATCATTTGGTGGTTCCCTAATGGGGTTCCATCAAATACATTGGTTTGTGTGTGTTTGTGTGTATATATATATATATATATAATCCTTGTATATATTATATCATATCAAGGGGAATATGTACATTTGATTAAGGGGTATATATATAGTATGTTATTTGGGAGAAAATGTGGAGATATATTCATCAAAAGATTCAAGTGCCAATGTGTTCTAGCTTGATCTTATTGACGTTGAGGTAGATGTCACTATGCAATTCATTTCATATTATAATTCCAATATGGTAATTACTTTTTAATATCCCATTTTATTAAAGTATATATATATATATAAATATGAATATCCTTGATAAGTTTTTAAAACATTTAAATGTGTTTTGTACTTAGCATAGTTGGTCTATCATGTCTAATCCTAATTTATGTTTTGAATGAGAATGTATAATTATTAAAGGGTTTTATGAATTGACATTGGGAATTTTCGAAGTGGAACTTAGAAGTGGGTGATGTGTTTCAAATGGGATTTAAACAATTTTTTTTATTTTAAAATTTGAATATATGGTTTTAATTAGAAATTGGTTTATAATTTAGGTGATGCCCTCATATGACTAACACAGGGCATTCCAGTTTTATTTCAAATGGTGATTTGAAATGTGATTTTGGTTTACCTATTTATAGAAATCATCGGTTGAATTACTTAATTAATGATTTCTTGAAACGAAAAGGAATTGTGTCATTTTTTAGTTTTTTAAGGGTTAACATTAAATGTTTTATGAAATAAATGATTTTATTAAACCTCAAAAAACGTTAAATGTGGTCTATTATGGAAAGTGTGATGGAATAAATTCATTTTCCATGTTTAGTATTTTAATAGAAAAAGGAATTTTTTCAGCATGAACATGATATGATTTAAAGGCTTGGGACTTTCCTTTGGAATGAATGGGATAATTGAATTATGTAGTGGAACATGGTTTTAAAATAGTATATTATACATTATTTATGTTTCATAAAAATTATAAATTGGGTTTTCATAGTGAAATTCACATTATATTAGGGATTTCGGCCAAGTGTGTTTTTATGTGGGATTTTTTTTGGTTTATAGTTTTTTCATCATTAAAGGGGTGTTTTGGTTTTATAAAGTGAAAAAATATTTTCCCTTGACATATTACAATGTTATTTATAGATTAATTGCTTCCAATTTAAATTGTTTTTCAAATTTAAAATTATTTTAGAATGGTATTTTTAAATGTATAATATATGAGTGTTGTCTAGGTTGGGAATTGCTATGTGATGTTTATTACCCCTTATCAAACTCTCCCATTTTTAGTTGATGATTATGTTGTTCATGTGGTTGATTCTTATGTTGTAATTTATTATTCTGTTATTAGTCTCTTTTTCTTCTAATTTTTGGTTCTGATGGTGAGAAATGAAATATTGATTTATTATATGAATATTGAGACCCTCATGATCCATATTATATTCATGGAGGATGTCGGGGCAGTGATTGAGGCATCCCATGGGGTGTGACGTGTCAATGAACATGGGTTTGGTTTGTCAAATATTTTTTTAGTGGAACGTAAGGGTTTTAACCTTGTATTATTATTTTTAACATGATATCTATGGCTTATGAAATGAATTTGTGAGAATTTGGATTACTTGATTAACTTGGGATTGGTATTAAATTTATGTTAATTGAGCGTAATTGATAGCATGGAATGGGGAAGAAGTAGTCATATTGTTAAAGGGTTAATTAGAACATATTTTTAAATGGTAACATGTTCATGGGTTATGGCATGAGAATGATTTATGTTTTGATGAATTATTAATGATGAATGTTATATTATTGTTTGACTATGGATGTGAAATGGTATATGTGGTAAATGCATAAATAAGCTTGTGCATATGTCTAGGTCGTGTGGAATATTGAATACCGTTCTACACCCACGGGTTGAGATAGAATAAGGCCATAAATTCCATCCCATAATGAATGAGTTAAGAAAGAGGATAGAGATATATTCCTTTAATAGTTTAATTTCACCTAGACTATGGTCATGATGTGAGGATAATTTGTTGGTTGTTTTGTGTTTATCCATAGTGAGATGTTGACATGTTTACTCCCTTATACTTGGTAATTTATCAGTGTAGGAAATAGTGTAAATAAGGTAATTCCTAACACATGGAATATGTGATGAAAATGCATTAAGGTTTAAAAACGTTAAAAGTGGTGAAATTTAAATAATTATGAATACATTTAAAAAGAGTATTGTCCGTTATAAGAAACTTGTTTATTCTTATACATATGGTAATTCCTCTAACAAATTTTTTGTGTATTGTTAATTCTATTCAAGAGGATATGATTACTGGACTTGGAATTCCACAACACTTGGGAGGTTCACTACATGGTGGTTATTGTTTGTTATCTTGATGTATTTTGATAATTCCATATTTGAAAGGATATATTTTCATATGTTATTATTATTGTGTTCAACGAGTATATGTTGAATAATATATATATATTCCTTTTTCAATTGAATTATTTTATATGTGAGAGTGTTGTGCCTATGTGGTATTGGGAGTTTAATTGTATCCTGTTGGAAAATGTTACAATGTGATTATTTTTGTTAAATAATGAAATTTGGTTTCTTTGGGAAATAGTAGTGGTTTTGTGGTTTATTATATGTCTTAGACTCATGGATTTATTTTCCAATGAATTTTCTAGTTTTTCGGAAAGTGAAGCAATATGTCATGGATGTTGTCTATGGATTTAAATTTTTTCCCGGAGATAATTATATATGAAAAGACTGAATTCTCTCTTTATTACTACAATCGCATTGATGATTAGCCGAAAGAAACCTATTTCATAGTTTTGGCAGGTTGTAGTTACCTACTAGTATTTTAGGTCATTCAAACATATTATAGGTTATTATTTGGATTCCTTTAATTCTTCATGGATGACATAGGAATGAGTGGATTATTGAAGATTTTGGTCTTATCATTAGTTGGTTTGTTTTATTTTTTCATTCTTGTATCAATTTAATTGAGTTATTTTTTTATAGTATAAATTCATTCTTATTTAATTATTATTTTTATTTAATTTATATTTCTTTTCAATTATATTTTTTTCAGAAAAATAATTCCCAAAATATTTCTGATGATGCCCAGAAACAAGTCAGAAAACCATGGGGATTGATAACACCCTTCGGGCAATGTAGAAAATCATGTCGAGTGTCGGGTATGACAGGATCTCGGGCAGGTTTGCTACAATTTGGTATCAGGGTGTGTGTTTCTAATGGGGTCTATTTTTGGTATATCTCATGATATTTTAGGATGTTTGGTTTAAGAGAGACTAAGGTTGTCGAAGCTTGGAAAGTAAGGTAAGAGAGAGTGTATCTAGGTTTTCTTTCCACGAGCATCATGTTCTTGGGAATAGTTGGGTTTCAAATAATGGAATTGATGTTTCTATGGGATGTTTTGATGGTTTCTCAAATAATTTATGTTTTATCCTCTTTGAGAATATGTGTGATATTTGGTGTCGCTGTTGGTCCTGGGGAGGAACGGGAAGGGAACTTTCGTTGTGTGGTTGGGAAGTAAGAACTTGGAAACCATATAGTGCTCACGCTATTAAGTCATCCTCTTATATAGAGTGTGTGGTAGGGTTGGATAATGATCCCCCAACCATGGGCCAATGAATTCGTACAACTATTCCCTTTGTGTTCATGGTTTTAAAAACATATATTGAAAAATAACGTTGGGTTTTGAGGAAAAAAATATATTCAAATTTTGTTTTGTGGAGAATGTGTACAGGGGAATTATTTGGGATTTATAAGAAAATTAAAAAAAAATGTTACCCTTTTTTGAAATAGTTATTTGAAAAAGAAAGTGAGCTTTGAATTGGAATACATGGTGTATTATTTTCCATAACAAAAAGAAATTTTAACCAATTTTTCTTATAGTTTTCCTTGTTTAGGGAATTTATAGGTTCAACAAAGGATGTTTGCTTCCATAGAATGATGGATTTGTGTTAAGAAAATAATATGGTGGAGGATGATTTTTAAATAATCAATGGTTAAAATGATGTTTTCAAAGGAATGTTATTTTGGAAAAATTATTCTGCCTATTTTGAGGGTTGTTGTGCACATAGTTATGGATTGATGTTTGTTCTCGTTCCGTTTTTTATACGGATGCGTTTTGTTTTTTTAATCATAGTTTACTAAAGTACATATGAAGTGTCAATGTTTATATCCCCTAGAATGTTCAAATATGTTTCTTTGGATTTTTTTTCCCATGAAACTGAGTGGAGTAGTGGACGTCGAACTGTAATTATTAGATACATTTAGTTTTGGCGTGTTGGTTCTAGATAATTTTGAGAAGGTGAGTTTCCTGGATTATTCTTTAATTCAGTGGATGTAATTTCATTTTTGGATCTTCATTTGTTGATGTTTATATCTTGAATATATTTCAATAATTTTTTCAATGGGTCGTAGAGGTTCTCATTGATTGGGAAGAAGAGTGGACATGGGTTCAAAATTGGGTAACTAGGGTGTTTGTTCTACCAATAGAGTTTGGTATGCTGTTTTGGGTTTATCTGCCAATGTTTTTGATTAACCAGATGGGGGTGATACTTTCATTAAACCTAAGGTTATCTGTATGTGTCGTTGAACGAGGTGAGACATATCATCATCTTTTGAGTCTCTTTTCTGTGGTTCATTCTTACATGAATTTAGATGTTCTTTAACATGAGAATGTGTCTCTCATGGATGATCAGTTTTTTAGGATCTATTACATGGTAGTTTTTTTAGTTCTACTATTCTATAAGAACTCTATATCGGGGAAACTATGTTTGATGTTATCTTGCAAAATTAGATTTTTTGTTTCATGTTCAATTTTGAGTAATACTTGGATACATGGTGCTTATTATTTTTTAGTGATATTTTTTTTGGATTCCAGTTGTTACCCTTGAGATTAATATATGTCAAGTGATTTTTTTGGTCAAGTAATTTTTGGTACATTAAATTATATATTCTATTCCTATAATGAGGACTTTATATGTATAAAATGTGGCATGGTGGGGTGATTGTAATATCTCAGGTGTCAAAATGTTTTTATTGTGGATCATTTTATCTTATTTTGTATTCAGTTTCTATTTTAGTTGTTAGTTGGGGAAAAATAATTTTTTTAGAGGGTTATTATTTGTTTCAATGTTAACCCACATAGTTAGTAGTGATTTTGTGGTGACCATGCATGTTCCCATGTGAGTTAGTGGAGTGCAGCACAGCATACGCTTGGTCTATTAAAGTGTAGGGAAAATTTTTTTTTGGGATATGAATGTTAGCAGTGGTAACTGTCACAGTTTGACCATAGTATTCTCAATAATGAATTTTTCCATAGGAAACCATGTGAGGGCTCTTTCACTATGTAGTCTCTAGAATATTATTCGGTAAACTATGCACAAACAGTGCAATTTTCCCAGAATATTAATTTTTTTTTTATTTTTATCTTTCCTTTATTTTTCCTATATTTATATTCCTCTCTGTTTACCCCCACTTACCATCCCTATGATTCATGTGAGGCACCCTTCCTCTTGCTCTATGATAATTTTCCTCCCCTCCCTCACCATACTTCATAATCTAGTAAAACTATTGGACTTATTTAGGTTTTTTGGTCAGTTTCTCAAGGTATTCCCTTTTCTCCCACTTCTCCCTAAATTTTTTCAATTTTATCTCTCACCATCACCCATTTTAGATCAGATAAACCATTGGGTTAGGTTTATTTTTTTTATTTGTGTTTACTTTTGTTGTTTAGGTATGAAAGGGAAATCTATTGCTGAACATATACATATTCTGACATCCACAATCGATGAAAACGTGGATTGGTTCATTACAGTTTTCTACCACCACTTGAGTTAGGATTTATTCCATAGTTATTCTATAACAATTTTCATTGGGTTATTGGTTATTGTTTGTCCCTATAGGTATATAATGAAATTTTGTGACTCATTTAAGGGTTTCAAAAACATACAACATTACGTGTGTGTGTGTGTGTGTCTTCCATGTATGTATTCCCTAAGGAATGGGTAATATGTACATTGGATTAAAATGTGTACATATATATTGGAATGTATGAGTGTGTATATTTGGGGAAACTGTAATAAAAAGATTCATGTGCTGATGTGTTCCAACATTTTCCTCTTCTCTTTGAGGTAGTTGTCATTATGAAATTCATTTCCTTTTGTTATTCTAGTATTGTTGTACATTTTTAAATTTCTTTTTTATGAAGGTATACATTTATGAATATTCTTTTGATGCATTGAAACCATTATAGTGTTATTTCTACTTCTCATAGTTGAATTTCATGTGTAGTTAATATTTAGGTTTTGAAATGGAAGGATTAATTATTCAAGACTTTTATGAAATGAAATTTTTCCTTTTTTAAATGGTTTTAAGAAGTTTTTTTTTTGAGGTTTAAATTTGTTTTAAATTAATTTTTTCTTTCATTATGTGAATTAAAGGATTCAATGAAAAATACATCTAATATTTTTGGGTTATACTCAAATAAATAAGAAATTGTTTTTCATTTTAATTTCAAATGGTGACTTGAAGTTCATGGGTGGTTTAACTCTTTGTGAAAATGACCATTTTTCTTCATTAATGAGGGTTTCATTGAAGTGAAAAGGGTGTGTGGCTTGTCTAGATTCTTCATAGGTTTGATTTAAATGTTTTATTAAATGAATGATTTTTTTGGAACCTCAAAAAAGGATTTAAGTGTTGTTTTATGGAATTTTAATTAAAAAAAGACTTCATACATGTTTCTGATTTTCAAATTTGAATCAAATTGTGTGATGATCACTATGATATTTGTTAAAGGATTTGGTTTTTCATTTTAAAAGAATGCGATAATTGTATTAGCCACAGAAAATGATTTTATAATGGGTTATTAAACATTATTCATGTTTGATAAAAATTAAAATTAGTGTTTTCATTATGAAATTCAAATGATCATTATGATTTATGAAAACTGGGTTTTTAGGATAGATTTTCCTTTTATATTTACTGGATTTACTTATATAATTTTTTGTGGTTTTATAAAGTGAAAATAGAGTTTCCTTTTACTTATGTGTGTGTTAATGAAAGCGTTTATGCATCCCCTTGGAATTGTGTATGAAATTTCAGATTTATTCGTAAAGAGATTTCTAAATGTATATTTTATATTGGAAGGAACAGTTGGCACTTGTGATGTGATGTTGATTTACCCATGTTGAACCCTCTCAATTTTAGATCATGATTAAGTTGTTCATCGAATTAATTGTTTTTATGTGTTTTTTTCTTATGTTATTGGTCTCCACATATCGTGCTTTTGGGTTCCCTTCACAAGAAATTATTGATTTATTTATTAAATGACAATTGAAACACTCAAGATCCCTATGGAATGCATGGAGGATGTTTGGGTTTAGGTTGAGGCTACCCATGGGGTGTGTCATGTTCATGAACATGGGTTTTGATTGTTAATATTAAAATAGTTCCACTCAAGGGGTTAAACCTGTTATTGTTATCTTTATCGTGTTAACATGTGTTTATGAAAGGATGTTGCGAGAATTGGGTTTATTTCGTTAAACCGAGTAATAAATAAAATATATTTTAATTATTCTTAATTGATTTCATTTCATGAGGGAGAATTTTATATAATTATAATTGGTCAGTGAGAAATGATTTTTAAATGGTAATGTCTTCATGGGTTATGAAATTATAATGATTTATGCTTTGATGAATTATAAATTATTAATGTTATGTTATTATTTTAATATGGTTGGGAAATGGTATATGTGGTAAAGGGTTATAGAATCATGTGAACATGGAGGGGTAGTGTGGGGTATTGGTTTAAGTGTTAATCCCATGGTTCTAGATAGACTGTATCTCTAAACATTAACCCATAATTCACAGTTTAGGTAAGTGGATGCTTCTATATTCTACTAATGGTTCCATTACAGAGGACAGAGGATTCGAGGTGAGGATAATGTGTTTGTTGGGATATGTTAATCTATAATGATATAGGGACATGTTTTATTTCATTATGCATGGAAATTGACTTGATTAGTCCATAGTGTAAATGATTTAATTTATAACACGTAGAACATATGATAAAAATTAATTAATTGGTGGAAACGGTATATGTGATATAATTGTAATAATGATGAAAACATTTAAAATGAATATTTTTAGATATGTCAACCTTGTTTATTATTTTTTACCTTATCATTCCTATAAAAGATTCTATTTTTTTCTAGATTGTGACCTAGAGGTTGGGATGATCACACATAGACTTATGGATCCCTTGAGATGTCCACTATTGGTTGTTCTTATTTTTCAATATGATTTATTTTTGTTAGTGGCATGTTTGACATTATTCATTGAGATATGTTAATCCCATTGTGTTTATTTATCATATTATGCTGATTATGTCCCACATTTTCTATACCTTGTTGGATATTTGAGTATGGTGTGCCTACTTTGTCATTGGTGTTTATTTGAGTATTATTGGAAAATGTTTTAATGTGATTATTTTCATTATATAAAGCATGTTTTTTGTTTTATAGAACTGATAACAGTGTATGTGTTTTATGGTAGGGATTAGTCCCAAAGACTGTGATGCATTAAACATTAAAATTGTGTGAATAAAGATATATAAAAAATATTAAATCAATGATAAAGGCAGATATTAAAATTAAATTTATAAATATAAAATAATAAAATAAAGTTAATAAATTCATTAAATGATTGAGAAATTATTGTTAATGTCAGTTTAGAAATTACATGTGAAACGAAAATGTTTTTTGTAAACAAATTGTTATATTTTATTTGCAACAATAAATTATTTATTTTATTTTTAGTTTCAAAAAAGTGAAAAATAATATATACATATGTATAAATATATGTAATAATTAATATGTTTCATATCAAATAGTTATAAGTGATGATAAAATCTTTTGAAGATAAATGGAGATATTTTTTTCACAAAAAAAAATGTATACATGAGATATGTTTTCTTAATTATAAATAATAATAGTGAATTTTTATTATTTATTTTAATTAAATTTTAATGTAATATTTTCTATAAAAGAAATTAATATTCATCTAATAGTGTTCTGTAGCTTGGGAATGAGAATAAAATAAATATTATGCGTAAAAATACATTTTTTAAGGAAATGGAATTTAAATTTTTTTTGTGAAGTGAATAGAATTTATTTCATCCAAATTTTAAAATTTATCCTTCTAAAATATATTCTATATCAAGAATCATCATGTACGAGTTTTGTTATAAGTTCAATTTATTTTTACACAATAATATATGTTACTTGGTAAGAAAAAATATAAATAGTAAAAGTAAAAAAAGAATAAATGGATTAAATTAAACTTATAAGAATTTAATATATCACAAAATATATTTGTTTTATTTCATTAGTATAGTTTATTTAAATCTCCCTCTCTATGTCATTATAAATATGATGTTTTGAAGGCACATTCTCTGAGAGTGACTTCATTGTATTTTAATGTTATTAATATTTATATGGGTGTGACTTATGTCACATTGAAAATATAACATCATTATGATGTTTCAGAGGTTATGGTGTCCCAATGCCATCTAAATAATAAGCCTTAAGGTGTGTTTCAATGGAGAATATCCAATGAATATTTAATTGTTCTTACTGACCATATTCATTTTTGGTTCTTCTAAAACCTTCTAAAAATATTATATTACCATCATAACAATATTATATGTGTATATTTATTATACTGAAATATAATTATATTTATGGTATGACAATTTTTTAACAATTTTTCTTCTAATAGAAAATAAATGTTTTGCTACTGTGTATATATAGAATATCACATCTGTGAAACAACATGTTTTCATCTTTATCACCCACTCTCAGGTATGGTTATATAGATGAATTTAATTAATATATATTATATATATAATTATTATTTTTATATTAAAATAAATTATTATTTACCTTCCATTATTTTAAACTATTGAAAAATGAAAACATCACACGAGTGCATGTAAGAACTACTAATTCGTTGAAGTGATGAAATTAATTTTTCATCAATGACTAAAATTCATGGTTATAAAAGTGTATATACTGAATTAATATGATATTTATGACATAATTAATATTATTAATGTGATCAATCCATGAATATAGACAATGGACCTGAAAAATTGGAAACAAAACATAAGTAGAAAACATAACTGTTGACACCATATTATTTATTTTAGTAATAAATTATTAATAAATGTGTGATTGCAAAATATAATATAATGGTATATATTAATCATGGTATGAATATTGTTTTTTATAGATTTATAATAAGTTTAAATTTTTTATATATGAGGTTTGAATGTGTCTATAAAAGTTAATAGTTAAGGTAAGGGGTTACGATATTATATCACATTTTATTGAGAAGGTATATGTTTCAATTTCCATCATGGTAAAATGTATTTTTTTAATTTGTTAATCCAAATATAAATTCTTCACATTTGGTTATTTTTGGGGTTCTCATGTATTCTTTCTATATCTCCCATTTTATAACTCAAAATGCCCAAACAAATGTTGTTAAGAAAACATGACCACATTTACCTTTTTTGGATCAAAATCCTTTTCAAACGCAACCTTATTCTTAAAAAAATATGAAATTTCATACCTTCTATTAAAATGTTTATGGACCAATTTTTCTTCAATATTTTAATACCTTAACTAATTATTAAAAGGAATCTTATCAAATAATTTCCATACGACATATATTTTTCTATTTACAATATAAAGTAACAGTTATCATTTATGTTTAAAACTCATTGGCATTTTTTATTCTTCATAGTTATTAGTAATTATCTATATTACATTAAATATTCAATGTGATTTCCATGAATATTATTTTCTCATTCCTTTGAAATTTTTTATAATTTAATGTTTCCAAAATTAAAAGAATGTTTTTACTTGTATTTCAATTCATATTTCTAATTATAGAATACATATATATTTTTATATTTAAACTCCTTCAAAAAATAATATGATTCACTTCAGATATGATCATATGATACCATCAACATCCTTTTTATGGATGTCTCTTGATGATGATTAATCATTTGTGTTTCTTTAAACATTTATATTTCTCAATATTTAAGTATTATATGATGTAATGTTCAATTCTCCTATGTTCTTGAAACTAATAAATGAATAGATTATTATAAGGGGATCATTTGGTTAGTTATTACCATATAATGTAGCAGGGTAATGTTTTATATCTAATTATCTCAAAAGGGTACAAAATATGTTTCCTGAAGACTATGGATATATATTATTTTGTCCCAAGACCAAGTGGGTACATGATTGATTAGGTCATGCCCATGAGAGTACACATGCATTGTCCCAATATAGATAAGGCACAATGGTAGTTATCCCATGCATTATATGTGATCAATGTAAGAGTCAATATCATTGACATGTGATTTATATATTTATCATAATAGAGAGTGAACCTAGTCCTTTATGGGACTCGATCAATGACCATAGTTTTGACAGTGACCCTTAACTAAGGAAATGAATTTCATTCTTTTTATTGTGATAAAAGTTTATGCCCAAAATATTTGTATTATTATATTGATATTCTCTCATGTATCATGATTAATTATTAATGTTTCCATTTTTTATAGCATATGTCAATAGTGTTTTTAATGCCTTATTCCCAAACTCATGTTTTATAGTTTGGGACATTTTGAGTATGATCTTATATGTTGTTAACTTATTATCATACCCTTATTCATGTATTATGATTTTTAAAATAATAGATTGAAAAAACTCATAAAATCCTTAATGTGAATTTAATATCAACCTTTCTTAAGTTTCTTTTTATTAGGTTGTGATGAATGGTTTTCTATAGGGAACGTCTAAGATGAAAACTGCATGAGAAGAACTTTGTGGGAGATATTGATGGTCTTTTATGAAACATGTTTATTATATGTCTAGTCCCCAAATTAATTAAAAATATTAATGGTTATGGGTTGTGTATTATTATATAATTTATTGAATATTCATTTAAATTATGTAATTTTAATATAACTAATTATTGGATAACCTCACATTATGTTGTGTCACCAGTCTGACATCATAACTCCCCACCTCTATTCTCATTACATTGTGTTATAAATTTAAATGTTGGTTCTCTCCTCCCTCACTAAGAGTCATTGTATCACCATGACCTCTAACACATAATGGCATGGTATCCATCCACCCCACATTAGAGAACCAAGTGAGTGAAGACTCAGGTGATTGGTTCTACACATGTGTCTTTAAATTAAGATAGTAATTGATATTATAAATGATGACATAATAATAATAATAATAAGATTTAAATATGTAAATGTTTTATGAAGGGAATTTTTTTATTTATGCAATGTTTAATTTTTTTATTAATATTATCAAATTGATGATATTAAATTCTATGTAATAATGTTATATTAATAATTATATGTATTATAGAAATATATATGTATATAAAATACTTATACACACTCCATACATATAAATATTATTATGTTGACTCATGTATGTGATTATGGGTTCATTTTAGACACACAAACACATAGAACCACACACACACAATTCATTGAGATATGTGAAACTAAAAAAATCAAGAATTTCTACATGTGTTTATATAAATATATACTATTATTTGTGCAATTTTTTTATAAATGTTCTTATTTGTACATGGTAATATTAAATTATTTTTTATTTTAATTATTTATTATATTTAACATAAAAAATTATATAAAATAAAAAATTGCACACACACACATATATTCATTATTAAATAAAATTAATTATTGGTATTATAAATGATAATGATATATAAATATATATTACAGGTTGAGGGGGTTAATTTGTTATAAATGAATTTCAATTTATAAGTTCATTTAATTAAATTAAGGATATTATTTTCATTGAAATATAAATTTTTATTGATTAATGCAATCTAACTATAATATATATAAATATATAATACATATATATTGTTTTTCAGACCTAAATTTGTGTTATTGAATGTATGAATATGTATATATATAATTATAAATATATTTATATACACACACAAAAAATGATAATTCTGAAATTCAAAAACCAATAATTTGTGCATTTATATATATATATATATATTATTTATTATTATTTTTCTATTTTATTAAAAAATTAGTATTTTATACCATTAATGTAAAATTTTATTAGAACTAAAACAAATGCAGATAAAATTTGATCTTTATCTATTTCAAATAAACCACTTTTAAAGGATAACTTTTATCAATGATTACTAAAAGTGGTGACACAAGTTAGTGCTTCATTTTCCTTAATGTGTGGTTGTGTATAAAATGTATGAAAATTTTAATTTTTTTACAACTTCAATACATATTTAATGATACCATAGATAATTAATTTCAATAAGGGTAATTTTAATTCAATAAATTGTATTTATTATCTGAATAACATACACAGTAGCTATGCATGCTTTAAATAATACATCAAACATCGCCTTTCGAATGAAAACATCTGCAGACATGACATAATGAATATATAGATATATATTTTGGTATTTTATGATATTTTAGTTTATTTTTAATGATGAATTGTGTATTGAATATCTTGTTATTTTTTGTGTAATGGAAATATTATGTGTTATGTGTTATAAATAATTTATTATTATAGTAGTAATTATCATCATCGTGTTATTTAAGACAGGAATGGAATTAAAAAATTGTTGTTATTATTAGATAAGATTAATTGATATATAATAGAAATATTTTTTATTTATTATAATGTATTATTCATATGGGTACACTTTTTCAATTATATTGTTAATGGGTATGAAAATGTAATGGATATTGAAGGATTGAGATGGTGATTGCGATTACAACTCTAGCACGGTCATAATGGTGATGCTTGTTTTGAAAACGTATGGATCTATGTATTATCAAATTAAATTATACAGTGGGTATTGTAATGTTATTAGAGGTATAATTTGTATTTCTCGAAGTATGGCATGAAAACTATAATGAAATAAGAGAAATTTATTGTACTGGGGAAGATTATGGTAGATAAAAACTGGATGAGGAAAAATAACCATTATAGAAAAAGTTGTGTTGAAACATAGAATCTTGGACATAATTTTTTTAGTCTATCCATGCTAAAATTATTTCAAAAATATCCAATTTAATGAATGGTCATTTTTCTTATTATCAAATTATTCTGTTTTTTGAAAATAGTCCCTCAAGGACATATTCTATATAGAATATATAGTATATGGGTAATCCTATGTGGGTTAGTTAGGTAAAACAGTTCAGAATCCTTAGGTTTATGAGTGTGACTTATATTAGATTTAACTCATCCAGTATCTATGTGCTATATGATATCACTTCATGGGGGTGATTCCTTGCTAGCACAGTCTTTCCAAGCCAAATATTAAGCCCCTACAGGGGTCCATCATAAAACTGGTTGGTGGTAGGATGGGTAGCTCTTCCAAGATTATATTATTTTCACCACTAAAAAATATAAAAACATAGGAATTTGGTTTTAACCAAATAATCCACCACTCATTAAAATGAATCATATATGGGACTCCCTTTCAATGATAATGAATCTGATCTGTATCATCTTGAACTTGCACCACTATTTTTCAATCATCACTCAGACAATTATCCTGAAAACTATTTTATGACTGAATTTAAACAAATAGAACCACCATTGATCCACATAAAATAAATTATACATTATTATCATTGTCAAACAGTTTTTCGGCCACCCACATCACATAAGGCATGCATTATGGCTCTGTTACCACTTATTTGAGAAGATTCATCATCAGATGAGTCATTCTAAAACCAACTTGTATTCCGTTCTGAGGTTCCATCATAAAACAAATTTGGGAAAAGAGGAGTAGTTTAACAATGATGTATGTTAGCATAAAATCATTGAGGAAATTTATGTGGGATATGGGTTCTTACATCATAGTTCATACATGTTTTTCGACACCCACCAGATAAAAATTTCTACTCATGTCATTATAATTGGAACAAATAAGATTTACATTTTAAATAGAAAACATAGTTTTATAGAATAATCACATATATTGTTCTTATTTAATTCCATCATTTCTATATTTCTATTCTTGTAGTTCCCAACATCCTTTTATATATGTATCTAGATGATCATACATGTTTCCCCATCCTCTTACAATTGTAATGGTCCCTCCATTTTTCATGGCGACTGTTGATGTCCAACAAAATTCTCAACGTGACTTTATATTTTGATGAACTTTCTAAGAAAGGATTTTCTAGTAACAAGGGTTTTCATGTTGCATAGGTGATTGAATATTCACACATCCATAGGATAGTCTCTTTGTCTGATCCTTCTACTATCTATTTAATAGTTCATTGCATCTATATAAACCTCAGAGAGGATAACATTGTCTAACACTATATCATTGGGAAAATTTCACAAGGATAATTAATGCTAGATATGCATTCCAATAATATCCCACATAAATTATATGTTTGGGAACCTCTGGAAACTCTCAAACACGTTGAAAAAAACACATTCCTTTCTTTTTTCGACAGCAACAGTGTTCCACACCCTTCAACTCTTCACACATGTCCCACTAAGGTGAAATACTACCATAGAAATTCATTGAAAAAATAATAATGAACAAGTACTTTGGAATTTTTCTTCTAACTATCTTACAAATACCCATCTCCTTGTCCTCTTCAAAGATCTAGATAATGTTAAATTCTATGGCAATATACATTTTTTACATGGAATAATGAATTCTAAAGAAAGTGTGTTGCACTCTAATTCTCAAAAAATACTACTCCACCTTCAAAAATATAACTGAGATCCTTCCAAAATCGCATCATCCAAACCAAATATTTACCTTATTTGGTCAAATAAATATATTATCCATTTATTTTAATTATAGTAACAATATGTTTCTACTATGGAATATATCTAACTATTGTCTATCTGTAGGTAAGTAAAATTTTTATTGTTCTATATTGGGTGTCTAAATCACTATAAAGTTCCATATCAAAATATTTTTTTAATGTATCATATATTGTAAATAAAATAGATATATCCTTCATTCCCTTCAATTATCTATTGCTTAGTTTCATATCTTTTTTGTGTTCCTTTCTTGTAAAATGCATGAATATACTAACACCTACAACATCAAATACATTGTACCAATATCTTCAAATGATTACATACATTATACATCCTACCAAAATGTTAAGAGAATGCTTTTTCATGTAAAATACTTCTTCATCTATTTTTTGTAAAATTTTCCTTGGAAAATTTGAAGAGACTGCCTACTTAATTCATGAATGGTTTGTATTCAGTCAACCTAATTCATTGGATAAGATTCATGTTGCATTCTCTCGGGGATAATACCAAAGATTCAGCCAACTTAAATCTCTTTATAATTATTCCCCATATATTCTTATCCAATAATTGAACCTCTGTCCTAATCAATACAAACATTACATAATTTATCATCAGAATCCTTTTGTTTTCTATCCTAGTAATAAATATATCATCCATTTAAAGTTGAAGTATAATGTTTGTACAATTATTCCATAGTGCAATGAATTTTTTTTAAATGATGCAAAATATCATTTTATTAAATTTTAATTCTTTAATAGTCATAAGTATTATTTTTAATTATGACAATTGGGTCCTAGGAACATATGGGTCTCATTATGAGCCTAATACCCTAAAATGGGAATAAGCAACTGGGCTGCATAGTTTATATGCAATCATGCGACCATGGTAGCATGGTTGTGAGGCCAATGATAGGAATTGGAAAGACTCATATTACATGGTATTCACATAGGTAGTCAAAATGTGATCCTAACCATGTGGTATTATATAACTAGTAGTAAACTATGAATGGTTTGTGCACAAGTTCACCAAACATTGTTGCCAACATGTGATCACGTGTATTTTGAGATGTAATTATTATTTTTAACTTCACATAAACATAAAACATATTTCTATCTTCCCTTCCTCACTATAGTGGATGAATTATGTTTCTATATGCGTTTTATCATAGGAAAACCTCATTATATATAATTATGTGACTCCTATGTTTTCTTTCTGATCTTTAATCTATTAGAAGCATTGGATTTGTCTTTGTTGGATCTTATATTATCTTCCTTAATATTTAATTTTATTTCTGAATCCATCATGCTATGTAAGTGAAATATATTTTTATATAAAGTTAGGGAGTTGGTCCACTTCACAAATTTCTACCAACATACACCAAATCTAATGTTCGTATCGTGCATGGAATCATCTATACCCTTGAGGTAGGTCATCACAGATATTTCCATTTGAGTTTTTGTTTATCATAGACACATAATTTTGTTGCATGTTGGGTTTTGTCGATCATCCCAATTATATTTAGTTATTCTTGTATACATTCTCCTATTTTATTAATACATGTCTATAATTCCATGTTTTATATATTAGATGTTTTTCATACCCTGTGTGGTCCCCCTATGGGTGTGACATGTGGAAATGGACATTATAGCTACTGGGTAAGAATGCCTGAAACTCATAATTTAGTATCTTTATAGTGTAAAAATTAATATTCCATTTTGAATATATGTTTTTAATTATCCCAATCACCCCTTAAGTACATTTAATTTCTTAGTTTGGTAATTTACCTAGAATGTATTTTCCCTCATGGCCATGGAACTTTTCTATTTACACCACGAGATTTATAAATTGGATTGCCATGACATAATGAAAGAAATGGGATGTTTATATTTAATTCGTTAATTTAGTGGAATGGATAATTCATGATGGTTTTCCATCATTGGATGAAATTGAATGAATTAGATTTAATGGTTCATGTAGGGTCATAGGGCTATTCTTTGATTATGTTTTATTAAATGGTTATTATTATTTTTACTTTTTTGATTGAAATTATATATAACTAACGAGATATATGAGATTTATTTTTTTATTTGTTATGTTATAAATATGAATCCTTCTAATTTTTATATAAGGGATTGAAATACATGTTTCATGGGAGGTTATGTCTTTTTTAATTTACAATTATCAATATGACTTTATGTAGGTTGTGATTCAATTGTAAGGGGTTTTGAGCATTGAAAAAAACCACACTCCCATAAATCATGTGTTGAGAATAGAATTTTTAATGACTAAAATTATATGGGTGTTGGGATTTACACACAATTTCCCTTGATTTTAGTGATGAAATGATTAATCATTCACCATTACAAAAATTATTGCATGATGTCTCATTCACTTCTTAGGATATATGGAATATACCCAATTGCATGATCTTATAGGATTTTCATACTAGTCATGGATGTCTATGTTACATCCCAACCTAGTGAGTACTAGTTTTCTAGGAATATGGCCACATAAATCTGTACGTACATTGTTCATATAGGTGGATCAGATATATATATATATTACTATTATATATAGTTATAGTTCAGATGATCCTCCCGATAATGAGCCGAAGCATATAGAGATGTCAGTTATCCTTTATGAACCAGAGTAGCCTTGTTATTTATTCATTATGCATTGTTAATTAATTAATTATTATTTTACACAGTTCAGTTATGAGAACAACTAGGATTACACATAGACATTGTTGGTGATGGCGTACTGTTATTTTTTTCTCACAATCTACTCTAGAAACCTTTGGTACCTAGGACGAATATCTACCTAAAGGTATGGATAAGGTTAAACACCCTTCTACAGTTTTCTGATATAATTTCTTATAGTTGGGGGTTATAAGTAGATGATCTATCATTCACTGGAGATACTAGTGGATAATCTTTTGATCATTTTGTAATTTTTTATTGTGTGTTTGTATGTATGTTCCCCTATTCCATTTTTGTATCATCATTCCATGCATCCTTGTATCAGACACTAACATAGATGCTTTTAATATTATTGTCAATTGGTAGGTTATCTATTTACACATCCATAGTTTTCTAATTCTATCAATTTTTTAATCCTTCTTCTATTTATTATTATTGATTATATCTATTGTGATACTGTAATATGTGGGTTTAGTCAACCCATTGTACCATCTTTACTAACTCATTGTTAGTCATCTACATCTGGATTATGGAGAGACATACATGATTCCATGTGATCCACGGGATCATGGAACCGTTAAGTGGACCTCAGGTTGAGACATTATAATGTGGTATCAAAGCATTTTGTTGGTAATACTATTTTTGAATTAGACAGTTGATTAGGAGTTAGAGGAACATGGAAATGACCATGTGCCTAGACAAATCTTACACATGTATAGAAAAAAAAACAAATTTCCTAGGATGGTTAATTGCGTTTATTGATTCTTAAATTTATTGTTGATATGATTTCACCACTAGGTGAAACACATGATAAATGAGGTTATTGATATTGGTTTCATTGAAATGATATTTTATTCCTATGGATTGATGGAATGATGACTTCTTATTAGATCAGGCATTATTATAGGGATAATCTGATTAAATGTCTATGAATTTTTTCATGCCATGTTTATTTTAGGTTTTTTATTTTTCTTTTGTATGTTGAATATTCCTTGTATATTTTTAATTGTGCTGACACTTATTATAGTGTTTAGAAAAATAATTGATGCATATTTTTCTTACCTTAAAATAATAGTGATTTATGAAATAGAATAAAGCATAAACCTTAATCAATAAGTTATAAAACAATTATCCACTGAATTTTTTTCATGTGGGATGAAAAATGTTATCGTGTGGGTTTTGTGGATTAAATATTTTGGTACATAGGATGTATGAGACCTTATGTATCAAAAAATTTAGAACCGTCCTTTTCAAAAATTTAAAGTGTTTTAAATGTTTCAGACAATCACATATTTAAATTGGAAATGTCATATATCGTATAAAAATTACACTTATATATATATATTACATAGATACATGGAACTGATCCCAACTATGTTTTTAGATTGTGAGGTATCTCTTATGTTCTTACAACCGTTATAGGTTTCTTCTACTACTTAGAACTAGATTTTGAATCAGTTATAGGGGCATGATCTTTCCCATTAGATAAATTTATACATATCTGACTATATTCTATAAAATTTTATCAATTTATTTAATATCTTCAATGGTGTGTGTTAGAAATTGTAGAACTATGCTACCATGACATCCTACAATCACATTCCTTGAATGTGGTGATGATCATGCTCTTGAGGTGGTATGATGTGATCCACATGTGATTTTTACTATGCCACATATGAAACCTTTTCATGGTTCTAATACGGGGTTTTATGCCTTGTTTAAGGTGGTTTTATTACATATATTTTAGTCTATGCAATGTATAGTTCAACCTACCCGAAGGATGCTAGATTTTACTCACACATTTTAGCACTATAATACTTGATCCTTTATAGGGATGTTGGAATTATTGTTGTAGTGTCTTAGATTGAAGCAATACAAAATAAATTCAAGCTTATAGAGATGTCTCCAGAGCTGAGGGCCATGTTAGGTTCATATATATTGAACGATTCAACTAAGAGGTGATGGGAAGTTATCAGCCAGAAAGATCATCCTCGTGATGTGGTCTGGGATGATTTTTAGGCCATATTATTTGAATTTTTCATTCCCCATACTATGAAGAAATATATGGATATAAAATACATGAAACAATATTAGGATAACATGTCATTTTTGGGATAATCATCCCCTTTCATCACGACCTTGCAGTTTTCTTATACTCTCGATGGAGATAATATCATGACCACAAAGAGATTTTGGGATGGGATGTTTTATGCCTTCCAGTCGCATATCAATGTTTTATGTTAAATAATATTTCTATAATATTCAACCAATAACATATCATTTCGAAAAATATGATAGAAGATGATAATGTGAGTTATCTAAGATCAACACCCAAAGCTATAATTAGATTATCTTCGTCGTAAAATATATTCGTTGAGGATACACATATTGCTGGTAGTGGTCATAACCCACATTCAGATATTTTCATTGTCATTCACTGGTCAGAAAATAATGGGAATTAAAAACTACAATTCTTGCAGGATCTAGTGGTGTGATGAGGTTGTAGGTGGATGGTCTATATCCAACAAATTTCCTATAATTTTGTGATAGTTCTATGAGACCATATATCTATATCCAGCCCATGATTAAGAGCAGGTCTAGTAGGATCATGATAGGACGGTATTTGGAATACCATTTTTTATTAGGACGATGTGATAGTTAAGTCATAGAAAATCATACATATCTTTCTCAACACCAGTTGATAGGGAATTCTTAGGGATGTTAGGTAATGAACTAGGGATATGTTATTGGGAAGTAAAATGTAGTCCCACATACACAATAAGATCAGAGATCCAGACCTTATGTAGTATAAGGTACTATTCAATTGGACTCAAATTTAATGTCTACTATATTTGACATAGGCACATATCACTCATTTATATATAAGGAAATCATCGCGAGTCAGGGACTTGTGATCGATAACGTTTATTGTGTTATAAGGCTAGACACCGCATTAAGTATCTAAATAGAGGGAATTCATCATTTTAATGACATGTTTCTTGAGATAGGGTGTTATATTTTCGTTTCGAATATATATATCATCGACATGGCAGGTTCTCATGTAATCATATGGATGTACTGGTTTGTTCCCTATTGAGCTCATATTGGCTACTATAATCATATGTTAAAATTTATATTACCAAAGGGTGATACGATTTTTCATAAGGAATTAAATATTTTATTGAGACTAGTAATAGAAACTAGTATAATAGGATATGAAATGTGATAACATAGAACATTAGTTTTTTTCTCGATGAGTAGGGGTTACAAACATCTATTTTTCATCCAGTAGTGGTGAATTTCAGATTCCATTTTCCTAATACCTTCTTTTGTCTACCACTAGTGTGAGAGGTATAGTTTACTATTGATCATATTCCAGGATATGTAGCAGTAATCATTCCTCCTTATAGAATGGAGCTTATGGAGCTTGTGAGCCTAATAATTCAATTGGAGAATCTAGAGGTGATTGGATTCATACACGCCGTCACTTTTCCTTGGGGTAAACTAATCCTTTTTTTTCAAGACGGTGGATGGTCCTCTCAGGATCTATGTGTATTACCATCATTTGAATCGTCTTACAATAATTAATTGGTATCAAATACCTAGAAAAGATAACATATTTAATCATATCTATGGAAAAAACATTTTTTCAAATATATATTTGAGTTTGGTCTGTCACCAGGTGTTTGTTAAGACTTCAGACTACCTCGTATACATTTTAAGAGTACGAATGGTCTCTACGAGTACCTAGATAGGTCATTGAGACTAAAAAACACACCGAATAACTTCTTCAATCTAATAAATTGGGATTTAGCATGTATTTGGATTCATTCATGGTATTATTATTTGACGATATCTTTGTGTATTGATTCTCTAGGGAATACCATGAAACCCATCATCAGATCATGATGAATACACTAAGAGATATTTTTTTCTATTATATGCTCAATAATTAATACTTTTGGATCGAAAATGTCAACTTCATGGGTCATATAATCCTAAATTCATGCGTTTCATTAGACCCATAGAAATTGAGATATATTGATTCTTAGGATAATCATAATAATATCCTTGAAATTAGGAATTTTTTGGGGACTTTTGAATATTATAGAAACTTCATCTAGGATTTCTCATTCTGTATAGTGCCACATATAGTATTGACAATGAATGGTGTGAAAATTATTTGGTATGAGGCATTTAAATAAGGCTTTTAGTAGTTTTTGGTCCATTTGACCTGAGTGCTAATACTAGTTCTTCAAAATCTTGGAAAGAGATATAATATATAATTTAATGCATTAGATATAACTCTTGGAACTATTTTAATGTAGGATGAGTTAGTCATTGTGTATGGTTCTTGTCAGTTGAGGAATCATGAGTGGAGTTACCTAATGCAAAACCTCGATCAAGCTATTGTAGGTAATGCCTAATGTTTTTGTTCACACTGTATAATTGGAGATAATTTTTTCGTATTAACCTATCAAAAAATCCTCAAGTTTACATTTACACTGAGGGGTCTAAATATTACGTAGTGCATTTTGGTTGATTATCTACATTCATATGATTTTCATCTTTCCCCACAAGCCTAGTAAAGGAAATTTTGTAGCTATCAAATTGACATTGAAGAATCAGACATAGAAGGTTTCTGAATCTATTGGAGAATGAAGTTTCATAGACATATTCTACGATGTTCATATTGAGTTTCATGTGAAATAAGACCAAACTATACTATCATACTTATCTGTGACATCTACTCTTCTTGAATAGGTAAGAATGAGAGAAATATCTTATCCTAAAGGCCTTTTCCTTAGGAAACATGTCTTAGATGAAGATATATCATCTGCTTGGAATTTGGATGGGAATGATAACATATTTATTCAAGGTAATTTATGGGTCCAAAAAGACATCACTGATGATCCTATGTGAGCATTCCATTCCTTATCATGGGTGGTTCATCATAGAGTCACCTAAATGTATCAAGATCTGTAATTCTAGTATAGGTGGTCTGGTATAAAACATAAAATTATTATCTTCATCACTCAATGGTCCACCTATCAGTAGGTGAAGGGTGAATATCAGTGAATAGAAGGGATTGTATAGTCGTTGACCGATCCTAAGTGGAAATGGGTGATGTTTTGATGGACATAATGACTGTTCTACCCATATAACCTCATAGAAATGTTACGTTATGTGTTTTCATGGATAGTTTGATGAAGGCCAAAACCCTTCTTATCTATTCCAGTGACTATCTCAGTATATGATCTATGAATAAATTACATCAATGTGGTTTTTCATATTCATGGAGTACCTCATTCAATTATCTATGACATATATTCTCAGTTCAAATCATGGCTCTTATTGGGGTTGTAGACGTAATTTGGTACACATGTTCTTCTGAGCCTGACCTATCGCTAATAGGCAGATGGACAGATGAAGCATACAACTCAAGTTCTGAATGACTTGATCCATGAATGTGACTTTTAAATTTGGGTTTCATTGGAGAAATTTTATTCCCTTTCCTTGTTTTCTTATAAAAATAACTATCATGTTACCATCGATATGGATCCTTATGAATCCTTATATGGTAGTCAAATTTTCCCAACTCTGTTCTTGTTACAGGTAGGCGAGGTAGGTTTAGATAGATTATGTCTCATACAGGAGACCACAAAGAAGGTCCAGCTGATTAGAAAATTCATTATGATAGCTTAGTCCAGACAACAGTGTTCTAGAAAAATTTTCTAGTTTACACTTTTGTGTGAGTTTTATGATAGGGTTTTTAGAGATCCTCATCCATATTAAGTAAACTGTTTTTATCAGAAATAAGGTAATCTATAACATAGGTTAATTAATCTAGTTATGGATGTGAAACAAATCAGAACAGTGAATTACTGGTTGAAACATAATCAGAGTTATCGGTTACATCATGATTTGAATCTTGTATCTCAGTTTCTCCATTGTTGTCTAGTATTTTCACATGTTTTCATCCTAATTACGTTGGGATAGATGTATAATATTTTATCAAGGAGAATCCTATGTGTATTATGGAAAAGACCATGAAGAAACTTTGAGGAAAAGTTTATAATATGGTATAGGTGATAAGGAAGCACAACTGAGTAAATATTGTGACATAAGAGAAGGAAGCTGATAAATGATCATAATGGCTGGAACTCTTGCTTGACTATACCATTTTACCATAAAAAGACCATCTTGGTGATGAGTTTATATAAGGAGTGGAGGTTTTAAGGACCCATCATTTCAAAAATGGTGTGGATCATTAGTTTTACAATTTGAATTCCTTAAACTGCCCTAATTTAGACTCTAAATAATGCCAAGGGGGTTACATGTGCATCTGGTGGTCATTCGGACACAGATCCTCATAATGGGGAGAAGGAAATGGGTCACACAGTTTTTTTTCCACCATGAAACATAGGTCCCACGTCTGGGAAACTGGTTAATAGTATGTGATAGATATATTTAACATGGTTTGTGGAAAATTAGTAAAACTATGTGGTTTTCACCAACTTGTATTTTGTTGATCATAATTTGTGAGAAATTTTTCCAAACCATGAAATAAATCCATTATCCTATGTATTTTAAGGTTAAATGACTATTTTTTCCCTCACATAAACATAAAACCTATTTATCTTTTTCCTCCCACCCACCAGCGGCTGAAACATGTTTTCCCCCTCCTTAGAGCTTATTAATAACTCCATAAAGAAATTGAAGCAACTTTTATATCCAATGTCTGATAATCAATCTATTATAATCATTGGAGATATCTCTGTACTCTTCCTCAATCCACTTTTTTTTGGTATTTCCACTAACACTTTTAAAGGTAAGTGTGATCCCAAAATATTCCAACTAAAAAATAGACATTAAAAAGTAAAAGACAAACAATTAAATACTATTTGGAGATGCACGACCCCAACACCAATATCAATAAAAAAATTCTTCACCTCTGCATGGACGATCGGCTAGCTATCTCGTGATGGGTTACATGGGCCCGATACTGATGGCAAGTGTCATTCCCTCTCATTCATCCAAATCTGGATGACTATGCACTGGTGGACACTTTCTTCTCTAAAACCACATCTGAGGCAGATCCTCATAGTTTGATTTATGACTTTCACACTAAAAAAACATAACATAGTTACCAGATTAAATAACAAATTGTCCTACATTCAAATAAATGCAACATAAACTTTCACATGGAACACTGTCTGACTCGACTTCTTGTGAAAATTCGATTACCCGAGTCCACTAGTTCAATTTCCTATAATGTTCCCTTTGATAGAGGGGAGGAGAATTTGAAATATATGGGATAATGTTTCATAATGGGGGACACATCTCATTTCCAGTACTTGATTGATGAGTGGTAGAACTGCCACCTGAGATGAGAATAGTATTGAGTGTTTCAATTCCAATAGTATTTTCCTTGAGTAGAGGGGGAAAGATAGACTCCATGTTTCCTTTCCAGCTATGGAGGGGAAGTCGTCGCACGTTTACCTCATTCCTTGGTAGAGGGTGAATCCATCATCATCAACCACCTATTGATTACCCTTCGTCAATGGAGAGTTGTCGGGGTCCTTCATACTCAGAACCACTACAGTAGACACTAATGAGGGGAGTACACGTCCAATACCCACACATGACACATGCTCCTCCCTCGTAGGACAGTGAGTAGTCGGGGGAAATTCACACCCCTAGATCCCATTTTACAAGCAAACCCCTAACCTGATCAGCCATAACAGGCAATTTGGGGAGCCGGAGATCACTGGGACTGGGCACTAATTACATTTCCTATCTCATTAATCTAATTTCCCATGTTTTCTTTTTCCCACATACCCATTTGACTATCTATATTACTCCTTGATCCTTATAAATTTGTTTTCCATGTGTTATCTAATTAAATGGGTTTCTTTATTTTAATGGTTTAATTACGTGTAATGGATAATTCTTTATGGTTATCCTTCCATGGATGAGTTGAATGAAATAAATGTAATGGATCATGGATAGTGGTAAGGCCTCACATTGATAATTCATTATTATATTTTTATTATGATCTTTATTTCTTTTATTGTAATTAAATTTATCTAATGGGACATATTAGATGTATTTTCTCATGTGTTATTCTATAAATATGAATCTTCATTATTTACATATAAGGTCTTGGATGAAATATAGAATTGAGGTTAGGACTAATGCATTTCATAAATAGGAATACACATATATGTTGGTTGTGATAAGATGAAAATGTTTGTTGAGCATGATAGAAAATCACACTCCCTTACTGTGGGTAATGTGTATGGAGTCTCACACTGATTAAACTATATGAGAATTTGGATTTTAATGTCATGTTCTATGATTTGAGTATTGAAATGATGGCTCACGGACCATTCCAAGGGTTTTTTCATGATATCACATGATATTATTCAAATTGAGGTAACATATTTTATTTCATGAGATTATAGGCTCCTTAGACATTCCATAGAGAAATGAGTAATGCCCCTGTATAACCAGTACTAGTTTTTCTTGTATATTCTCACTTACATCTACACAGACATGGTTCATATTGGTGGATGATATATATAAATATACATTCCTACTATATATATAGTGATTATTCAAAGGCTCTTCACAATAATTGTATTATTAATGTAGAGTCATCATGTGAAATTTAGGGACCTAAGTGCCCTAGTTAATTATTTTTTTATCATTGATAATTAATTACATGTCACTGTACCCTATTTAGTTATAAGAACTACTCCGATTAAATGTATACATAGTAAGCAGTTTCCTACTATGATATTTATCTCACACCCTACTTGTGACGCATTGGGACCATAAAAGAGTATATTTAAATAGGTATGGATAGGGAAAAATTTTATTATATATGATATTTATATACATGCTCATTGTTGGGGCATACGTGTAGAGGACTTCGAATTTTTTCACCATTATAGTAGAGCATATTTTTTTATATTGTAATTTTTTAGTATAATATTCATATACATATTCTCCTAATCCCTTTTGGTATCATCATTCCATGAATCTATGTAATAGTAACTAACATAGAGGCTTTTGATATTATTATTTGTAGTTCAGTTATCTATTCATGTTTTCAGAGTTTACTAATTATGTATTTTTATGTACTCTTACACTATAGTTTATTATAAGTTTTATATGTTTTTCTATTCTAGAAAGATTGTATTTTTCCCCACAATACCACATATACTCCATTGCTTCTATTCTATAGACTCTATAATACAGGGAGGCATGCTTTGGTCAAATTGACCCACTGGCTCAAGGCATGTTTTAAGTGGACCCCTGGTGGGGATGTTACACACACCATAAAATAAAAAATGGTTTATATTTATCTATATAAAAATAACATTCACTATAAATGTGTTGAATTTATGATTCCATTATAATAGAGTATACGTCAAATTGAAAAATCATTTCCTTCAGTTTATAAATTAATTTATTTCTCTTATCATCCGTGAAACCCATCAGCTAACTTATTAAAATGTCTTCTAATAATTTTCCATGATTTAAGATTTTATTTGAATCCATTTATTAAAAATATATATACTATGATTATAAAATTATAATTATAATCTAAATAGATTTATTCTTAATTAATGGTGATAATAATAGCAAGAAATAAACTCCATCATTTTGTGGAAATACCTTTAACAACGACCATGACATTAACCTATTATTACCATCAATTTCATATTTAAACTATACATCCCATTTATTTTCAAGTTTCATTTTTGTAGTAGTAATTTGATCATCTACCGTATTTCATTGGATATAAATGTATATATATATATTCATCTATTTATGACTTCCAGTGATTAAAGTCACTGAGTGTCTCCACCAATATTTGATTTTTGGTTCTCCATTTCACAATAAAAGAAACAAGTTCCAGGAAACACCCCTTCCATTTAATCTATTTTTAAAACCGTTTTTTCTCATAAATTCAACCTTCTAGTCTTATATGCCCAACTCTATATTTTTTTATGCTTTTCCAACTAAACCTTAACATCCCATGCACCCACTTGATCTTCAGTAGCCCTTGAACATTATGGAATATCTCTTACTAGTTTCACCATGATTTGATAAAGTGGATTTGAGGTATCATTTTTGTTAAGAATATGTAGGATGAGAAAAATTATTTTTTATTATGTCTTGTCTTTTTACAAATATAAAACTCTTCAGTATTTCAATAATTAGTTATAAAGGTAAATAACATGAGTCCAAAAGACTAAAAAATAATTCAGACACTAGCACAAAATATTTATCTAATTATGATAAAATTTATATCAAAGCTATAATCTAATCTTTCCCCAGCTACTTTATGTCCCTGTTTAAGCTCCTGGTGGCCATAACTGATCAGATCCACACACGTACTGCAAATTTCTGGGGGGGGAAGCATGATGGAAGGAATCGACCCCATTGGATGGCCTGGGAAAAACTCTGCAAACCCAAATCAGAGGCTGGGAAGGGGTTTTAGAATCATCTTCTATTCGACGATGCGTTTTTGGACAAGAAAGGATGGAGCCTTTTTGACCGCCCTTCATCTCTTTGTGCGCGAGTTTTATGAGCTAAGTATTTTACCGACACAGACATTCATGCTTCCTCTCTTGGTCCTCGCACCAGCTTCCTCTAGAGAAGCATCTGGGGGGAAAAAGTTCCTGGATAAAGGATTGGGTTTTAGAATTGGGACTGGATCATCTGTCAATATTTGGTCTGATCCTTGGCTTGTTGATAAGGATGGTTTACGAGCTACATACCCCGCCCAAACAGGTCTGGAAGGTGCCACTGTCAACTGCCTCCTTTCCGACTGGGGACAAAGGTGGTGTTTGGATAAGATCCTTGAATGGTTTAACGAAAGAGATCAATGAATTATCCTTAGAATCCCCTAGGTACCTGACGCAGGCCCTGACCGTCGCTTCTGGATCAATGACATTTCGGGCGTTTACACGGTGAGATTCGGCTACAAACATGCTCTTGGAATCCACCAAGTTGGTAGGGACGAGGGTCATTGGAAATCTATCAGGTCGCTCAACGTCCCCCCAAAAATTCGTCATTTCTGGTGGCAGGTTAGTATGGGTACTCTCCCAACAATGAGCCTTCTCGTTTTTCGACATATGGCCAGCAAAACCTCTTTCCCTTTCTACCCAAACACTCCTGAAACCCCTCTGCACGATATCATTCTCTGCCTGGGAGCTAAGAAAATCTAGAATCTATGGGGTTCAGCTTATTCTGCTTCGCTGGAATTGGCCTTTGACCTTCCCGATCTTCTGACGCGTTGGTACTCCTCTCTCTCCCCGACTGATTTGGTTCACTCTGCACTCTGGCCTGGATAATTTGGGTCCGGCGCAATGATGCTATTTTTCATCATGCCTACAGACCCCCAAAATTCAGGATTGATCGTGCTACCTCTTGGATGAAGTTTGGGAAGGCCACAATGGATCTTCTATAACGGGTTCCCCCCTCTCCTCCTATTCCCTGGAATCCCCCAATGGAAGGGATTCTCAAGATCAATATTGAAGCGTCGCTTCCAAAGTCTGGGCTTGTTTCCCTCGACCTCCTTCCCCGAAATCATCTGGGAAAAATCCTTGCTGCTACGTATGAACCACATCAGACATTCTGGGATCCGGTGGTCACTGAAGCCAAGGCCATCCTTGCTGGTATGATGCTCGCTATGGAATGTGGATGGGGCGACATCATCATTGAGTATGACTGTCTCTCCGTTATCGACACTATCAATCACAACGACAACGGACTCCAGTCGTTTGGTGCCATTTTCAGGAGAATTATCTCACTTAGCCGACAATTATCATTGTGCACCTTCTCTTTTACCAAAAGGGAAGGGAACAACGCGGCCAGTTAGCTAGCGTCCTCAGGCCCTTTCGGCACTAACCAGCTGTGGCTGGACAATTTCCCTTCATGGATTCGTGCATGTACTTCTGCTGATCTTTGTCATTAATTCTATATTCTTTTCAAAAAAAAAGTAATATAAATTAAATAAATTCTTTATTTTATTAACAATACTGAAACATCATGTTTATAAAAATGTATCCCTAATTATAGCTGATTTTATTAAATGTAAAGTATCTTTTTATGGTAAATGGTTATATAAGTTTTGGAAGCTACTTATAAAGTCAGATAATATATAGAGGAGTATAAAGTTCAATAGTTTAAAATTGAATTTACATCATAAAATTTTTTACGAACTATATATTATACTGGTTTACCAATTCCATTAGATTGATAAACCTAATGTTATCCAACATAGTAATATGAATTCCATCCGGAAAAAATGTCTAAATGATCATCAACAAGGGAAGTGTTATGAATTTTATAAATATAAGGATTTATTGTTAAAATTCATGAGTACATAAAATTTAATAATGAATGTGAATAACTCAAAAATAAGTTTTTAACAGATTATTGGATAGAGCTATCCGTGATGAGCCTACATATAGAGGGGTATCAATCAAAGGAGAACATAATGATGTTACTAGATATAAATGTTTATATGAATAAGTTCATTATGATGTTTTTTAATTAATTAAAAATTTGTATATATATTAACAGGGATGATATAGATTTTTTAATTCAATGAATAAATTATCATGGAGGGAATACGACGTTTCAAGAAAAAATTTCATAGGGTTGAAGGAGATCATTAACAACGAGGTTTAAGAATTGTTTCATATAATTTAATGTTAACTGATATGTTATAGAAAACATGAAGGTTTTAAAATGTGGAATATTTTGAGTTTTATATTCATGTTTTTATTGTGTACATTGAATTTAAATTTCTCCCTCATTTCATGATATTTGAATAGGTGATTCCTATTTAAAGGGTATAAAATTTTCATTGTATTTTTTATATTGGGATTTGTGTTAAATATTTGATGTAACATTAGAAGAGGCTCATAGATATATTATTTGATTGCTTCAAACATTGTATCACCATAAGGAGTGAAACTGGTCATAGTATCCATATAATATATTATCATATGAATAGAGTGAAAATTATATCTAGTGAATATGGAGATAAAATATAAGATGAATATATATTTTGTTTAAATCATTTGAATTGGTAGAATATAGTGTTTTTCTATTAGTTGGTATTAGTGTGATTAATTGCCATACTAATGTTATAAGAAGGATAGTTATGAATAAGATGATGATAAAGAAGTCCTTTATGAAAACTCTATATGATGTTGTAGTGGAAATAGATGAAATTGAAATAAATAATGTTTTAAGAAAATTGATGCATCACATTTATAATAATGAATCCCATTGGTGAAGGTTCATATTATTTATGAAAAAGTTTGTTATATAATTTAATATATTTTAAGAGAATATACATTTTAAAAGGATTATAGTGTTATGTAGGTTATGTATATTCCTTTCTTATTGTAACAATCTAATGGAGTGTTCTCTAGTGGTTATGTGGGCTTGGTTAACTTATAGACCATGAAAATCACTATGTAATATTATTATATATTGATCCTAGAAAATATATATGTGCCTATGGGTGTTCTTATATATTTTTTATAATAGATTCAATTTTCACTAAATAGAGTTGATGGATTTTTCTTATGTAGTAAAATATTTGAAATAATATCATTGACTCACCCCATCACCTATATACGATCACCATGATGTTGATTTTTCCTTTTAACGTGTATTAAAATATAATGTTTATTTGTTTACTTTTTATTTAAGATTGAGGAAATTAATATTTTCCATAGATGTTTAGAATATTTTTATCAGTAACGAGATTCATTTTATCAGTTGAATAATCTATCATAAGTTGATAGAAAAATGTTACCTTATATTATATCCAATGGCTACTATTTTCATGAAGCTACTATAAATAGATTCCTTCTATCCAAAATGGTTATCACTTACTAGATACTGATGTGAAAAATTTTGTGGATTATGGGTGATCCAAAAATTCGATATACTCGTCACTCTCTATAAGTGAGATTAATTGTGTTAATATTATTGGAATAGAAATAGGCATTTTGGTTAATATGATGAAAATTTATGAAGGAAATTTGAATGTAAGGAAAAAATGTTACATATTTATAGATCTTAGTATGAAGTTATAAAAATAGGTGATAATAAATCTATTGGAGAATTATTTATAATAGTTAATGATATTTTAAATACAATAAGATGCTTTGGTGAGATATTGAATGAGTTAGTTATTTTTAAAATGATTATATTAATTCATATTGATAAATTTTATGACAAGGTTTCATACATGGAATTTGGAGATCCTAAAACCCTATCTCTATATGATCATTATTACATTATCATAATATAAAAAATTATAATATAGATGTTTGATATTCATAAATAAATATCTAACAGGGAAATTTCTTTCATAGCTAATAAGAATGAAAATCCTAGACTATCCATGAAGAATAAGTTATTGATTTTAAAACCGAATATGTGGAATATAATAATTTTTATGAATTTATGTCATTTTTTAGAAACTTGTGAATTTAAATACAAATAATTACAAAATAAATTATTCATTAATGTTAAATAGTTTTACATACATTGTACATTTAATATAAAATTTCAAAAGATAAATTAAGACTATGATAACAATAAAAAGACATAAATTCAAAAAGATCCGTAAAGAGTAAGGTAGAAATATATATGTCCCATTAAAAGATAAATTATAATAAGATCTATAAATATAAAAAGTGAAGAAATTAATTATATAATTTAGATGATGATAACAAATTAAATGCTAAAAGACCCAGTGATGATGCTGTAAAAAAATAACTTATTTCTAAAGTGAATAATGAAACATTCAACAGTGATGAAATTAATAGATCTAAGTAATTTGAATGGGAGACTAAAATAGATTATTCATAAAATATGGATGAAATAATTTAAGTAAAAATATATTAATCATTAATGACAGTATACGAAGTTGAAGAAATAATATTATTTCGTACCCAAACAAGAGTCAAATAGTAATAAAAAAATTAATGTTGTTAAAATATATTTATAACATGTGATGGTTTGATGATAAAGTAAAAAACCTAATATCATGAATCAAGAAATTTTAAAGGTGAAGGTGTATGATTTTTATCTTGTTCATTAAAAACATATAATAACTAGATGTGGAATAAAAATATCTCTATCATAATTTCAATAGTTGGTAAATAAATTATGAAGTGTAAACCTTGTAAGGATCAACAAAAATCATCATAGGACATTAAATAAAAGGTTAAATTTGCTCATAAGAATATGATATTCAAGAATTATATGTTTGTTTCCATAAAATTCAATGTAAAAAAATCTTTAAATTTATGAGGTATTAAATTATAAAAAAAAGCTATGATAAATTTAAGACTATGTTACGGATGATAAGAAATATATGTCTAAGAAGAAGATTCCAAAATGTTATCATAACATTGTTGTGAAATAATCATCGAAAGTGGATGGTAATAAACATGATAACATATGGGTACAAATATATAGAAAACATGTAAGTAATAGAGGAGTGTATTCATTTAATGGATAGTTCTCATATTATAGATTCTTTGGTAATTAAAGATAAGTGAAATGGTTTAATCATGACCACTATAATGAAGCTAGGAAGAAAAATAGAAAGAGTTTGATAGGGATGTGACCCTATCAAATAAAGAAATATGAAAAATACAATTTGAAGACTAAAAATAATTTTAATCATCTAGATACTATTTTTGAAGTTTTTGATTAGTCAATACATAATTGTAAAGGGTTTATAGCTATATTACTAGCTAATTTTTTAGAAAAAAATCTCAAAATTGCAATGTAAGGAAATATAATGTAAAGGAAAAAACCACAATTGTAAAAACTATTATTAAATACATATTAGGTTACGTACCATATTTATTATATATTTGGTGTTCTTTATACAGAGTGGGGGATTTTAATTAAATAATGAATGTGAATTATTACAAACAGGGAACAATTATGTTTTATAATTATGTATCCCATAGAATAAAAGGCTTTCGATATACTATCATCATAAAATAAATGAAAAAATCACATAAGACCTTATTTGACAATAGACAGTAACATAACATCTTAAGTGTCTCAAATATCATTGATGAAGGAAAATAAGTCATATTCTGAATAGATGGTTTTATTACTAAAAAGATTGAATATAGTAAATTTGATAGAAGATAAGAATGAAAAAAGGTAAAATTGTATCAATTTGGTGATGTATAGGGTTTTTGCAATATGAACATGATTGAAGAATATAAATTATGATATTATAAGTACAGACATATTTTATAGAGGAATATGTGAAAATTGAAAAATATAGAAAGACAACATGATAATCCTTATGTAGAGAGAAAAAGGGACTGGTGTTGTTCAATATGTGAGAAAGGGAAGATTTTAATCTCACCATATAACAGTGTTTATATAAAATCAAATAAACTATTACAGCTAAAATATTCAAAAAATTATTTTCTAATCCAAAAGAAAAAACTAAACAGAGATAAGTACATTTTTTCTATTATTAATGACTTTACTCACTTGACAAGCATTATGTTTTTGAATGGTAAATCAAATTATATCAAGATATTTAAATTTTATAAGAGTGGTTTTGAAAAAGAATATATATATATATATACTATTATGTCGGAATAATAAAAATATTCATAAGATGATGGTGAACTTTTTCATTTTAATAATCAGGATAGATTCTGACTTCAAGATTTACTTGAAATTTATGAATATGTGAAGCATTCTATTTTTTATATAAATTTAGTATTAGATTAATAGTAAAGAAAAACATATGAATTATTATACTGCTTTGGGGTACAATGATTCCCTAGTCTACTCTACCAATGCACTCCCTGTGATCTTGGTTATTTTCACTAGAATAGTCCTCCTATCAAAAGGCCATTACTATTGAGTACCAGAAATTGAAGCCTTTTTAAATAAGTCTATTCGAAGTTTTTTGGTTCTATTATAAGGAACAAATTTTTCTATTTTATAGTATGAGAACCTGATATTATTCCAAAACATACTCTTGGCAGTCGAAACTCCAATAAATCAAAATAGTTTGATTTAATTGTACTGATAGTTTTCTTGATATAAGTTGCCGAAGAAACTGATCGAATACGGATATTATTCATTAAATTTTAATGTATTGAAGAAATAGTATCATTGAAGAGATAATTCTTTCCAATTACCTTTAATATTAATATAAAAAAATAAAAAATATTAGTTTAATATCAGTACAAGGTTAAATAATGTACATATATTCAATGTGTAGCCTCTTCTGAAATAACCGAGTTTCTTGAACTTTTAGTTTCATTGAATAATTTATTAAATTTAAATATATTTGAACATATATTCATTTATATTAATGAAATATATTCTTTAGTGAAATATATATAACACTAGTCTTTCTATAGGTTGAAAACCCAAAATAATATTTCTTGATAGATCACATTCATTCAAATTCAAAACATCTAAGGGAGTCATAAAATCCTATAGAAATAGGAATTATTTACATTGTTGAATATGAGCCATTGAATCGGTTATAAAATTTATTTAAATTGATATTTACTTCAATTAAAATTGTTTTAAAAATCATAGAAAATATCATTAAATTAAACTCAAACACTAAATAGTCAAATGTAAGGTTCCATACACATAATGAAAAAACAAAACATATATTGAAAAAAATATGGTTGCTCACAAAATTAGGGTGTATGTACCATACATTTGTTTCCATAAACATATGGTTCCTTACAACAAAGTGTTTTTTTTCATTATTTCCCCTTTTCTCAAATGTACGATTCAATAAAAATAATAGGTTAATAAAATATACACATTGGTAGTGTTGGGTAACTTCTCCACACATGATATCTCAATCGTAGGTTTTGATAAAAATACAATACACTTATACGTACACATGTTTGGTATGAAAAATATTTCTAGAATACATTACAAAAACATTCATAATACTTGAACAAATATTATAAACCATAAGTGATATAATATTTTTCAAGAAATATATTCTTGAAAAACTCATAAAGTAACATCAATAGTAAAACAAATAAGGGTATGTATGAACATCTAAATCTCTATTATTTATAGAGTATTGTTGAAACAATACATGCCCAAAAAATCCTCATTTTGATGATCATAAAACCCATAACATAAAGTAAGAAATATAGGAATTTTAAATTCGAAATGATTAATATTTGTAAAAATATATAGGGATTATAGATAATAACATACATAAAATTTATAATAGAATTCATTAATTGAATAATTGAGTTATGAATTTTGTGTTTAAAAAATTTATCCGATTTTTATTAAAATAAATGTATCGGGAAATGGATTAAAACACAATAAATGTAGTACATTACTATAAATAAAAGGTACTATATACTTAATATAAAAAAAGATATCTTTTCTCGAAGAAGAAATAAACAGAAATAATAATTAACTGAAATATTAATAAATTAATTAATTTTAATAAAATATATTCTGATGATTACAATAATAATGTTATAACAGAATGTTTTAAATATGAGGGGTAGATGTAAGTGAGATTGTTGGTTCAGAATAGGTGTCATATTTGGGTAAAACATGAACAGCCTGAAGGCCTTCCTTTAATTCAGACATACCTTAACTAAATATTTTAGTTTGATTTTCATCCAATATCCTCATAAAAAGTAATTAATCTAGAAAACCAATAAGCATTACTCCAAATTTACCTTCACAAATTCATCATCTATTTCATATGAATGTAAAAACTGGGAAATAGTAGATTTGATCTAATTGAGAAGAGTCATTATTTCATTCTCTCATGAATTTTTCATCTTAGTGATATGATGTTGGTTTTCCAACAAAATATATAGAGGTGAACAATCAAACTAATGAGTTTTAATTCAATCCTTGAAACATGATATTATAATAGTAATGGATTCAGTAATTCTGAATAATTCTATAGACGACTAAAGGAACGATTTATAAGTTCTATATTGATTAAAACAAATTGTGACATATTAAAAATGACTTCTGAAATTCCTTATTATATCTAAGAAATATTTTTTTTGGAATAGTCTCTACTTGGAGATTTCTAAAATAATCAACAAGTTCACTATGTAAATTAATAAAAATCTCTTGTTGTAACTGAACTATCCTTGATATTAGTTAGTTGGTCCTCAATAGATTCTAATTCTTCTATGGGAATCATTTCCCTTCTAATGATTTATAAATATTTTCTAATAACCTCTAATTTACTATGAAAAAATGAATTTACTTCTTAAAACCTATTAAAATGAATAAAAAATGATTAAATTTTATTGTTATAATAATTAGATGATTTTTCTTCTAGACCATGATATGGATGGCCTCTATCAACTAGGGGTAAGGATTTTTCTACTTTTCAAATAATAGGTAGTAAATAAGGACACAATATACACTATAAAATCAACTGGTACAAATGGTTCCTTTTCCATTGAATCATCTATACCAAAAATTTATTAATTCAAGGAAATCCTTGTAGTTTTAGTTAATACTAGTTGAAAGTTTTCAGCACCTTGAGAAATTCCATGAACTTATTATTGTGCAGAATTACATTAATTATTATTTTCATCTTGATTGAAAATAACAGCCTCCATCTCTTCTCTATTTTCTAATTGAGGAATTTTACCAGTTGCAGCAACCTCTATCTTTAGTTATTGAACTATGATATCCTGATAAATTTTTCAATTCCATTGATTAGTTTGGTTGATAATAACCTCAACATTTGGTTCTTCCAAATTTACTGCAATATATTGATTTACTTATCTTGTTGATTCATGATCAAATACATCTTATCTGATTATAAATATATTTTATTTCGGATAGTATCAAATGTTCTAGCTTCATAAAAATCATCTTCTATAATTAATAATATAGTAGCATATCTTATAATTCCTTATTCTAACTTAGATATAGGAATAAATCCTTGTTAGTCTTCCACACAAATAAGTAACATATTCTCGTGAATTGTACTCCAAAAGAAACATATCTTCCTTAGAGTTCCATAATTGAGAATGTTACTATGATGACAATTATGATGCATTTTTATATATCTAATCATGAGCCTTTTATAAATAATTAAAAAAGTTAAACTTCTATAGGGATAAAAAGTAATTTTTTCCTCTTCATGGTATTTTTTTTTCATATTCCTCAACATGTAACATCCAAAATTAAACATAATATAACTTATCAAAAAAATAAAATATTCATGTATTGATAAATAATACAATCATGTTAAATTAGTCTTGGAATAATTATTCTCCAAATAAATATTACCAACATTTTTTTTTCAGCCTCAAGATCCATAATTTTATTTTATTATTTGGGTAGAGATGAAGAGGAATGACATGAAATACATTGATTTATGTTCACGATTTCCTATTTACCAAATATTGAAATAAAAAACTCCCCTAATGGGGACAATTAAAAGATATATCTATTTCAACTGAATTGATTGATAAATCCTTATCATTTATTTTATATAATATGACATCCTCATTGTCACCAATATTATAATGAATGTTTCTAAATAAGTATTTATCTTATATGTCTATAATTATATTGATGTTTCCTTCAGTAAAGGAATACATGATAACTTTAAATTATAAAACACGTTTCAAAATAATAATAGTTTTACTTATCTATGAAATATATATTAAATTTATGTAAATATTTTTTTTTGTAGGAGGGACATTGTATCTTCATTCCAATTCTCTCATCTATATCAGTTATCAAATTCATTTACACTTATTGGTATTTATTGGGTTGAATTTTTTAGATTCTATGGTTTTTAAAGAGTAAAGTGGGATTCAGAAGTAAGGAGTGGTTGAATACTGAGAGTAAATGATAGCTATGACTGATGGATTTGTTAACAACAGTATGATTTCTCGATCCAATCACTCAGTATAATCAATAATTTATTATTTTTAAATGATGTTATTTTGTTAAAATGATTCAAATTCACATTTTATTTAAAATTTGAATAAATAATCAATAAAGTTAAATATATTATCACAAATACTAAAAAAAACATTTATTTCAAATTAAATATTCTTAACTCACACTTAATAAAATAAAGTCATTTATTTGGAAGTGGTTTAATAAAAATATCATCATGTGGATTTCCATTATTTTTAAATTCCAATGGTAAATCATTAATAAGAACATGATATCTTAGTAAATGATCCCTTATATCATTATTATTAGTTAATGAACAACATATAATATTTTTGGAAGTATTAATTTTAACAGTATTATGACATAAAATTGGTATATTATTAAATGTAAATCTAAATTATATTATGGTGTGTTCAATCCAAAACACTTATGAACATCAATTTACATCAGAGATATATTCGTAGTCTTCTAATGAATGATTAACTGAATTTTGTTTATCATTAGGATGGTTATTTTCATTGGGCGTTATGGGGAAAATTACTAGGCTGTTGGAGGAAGGAAAAAATTTTCATAAGTGTTTATCCAATAATATGTATTGTCTTCATGAAAAATAGGTTTTGTTTTACATTGAAGGCTTTTAGATATAGGGAACATTTTTGAAAGGAAATATGGTGATGTATTGGAAAAATATAAGGGGATGGTATCATGTTTGTGGAAAATGATGTGTGGAGATTTCTTGGAACATCAACATCAATCCAAGTGGATCATCTGATGTAGTGAAATTTTCTACTAAAATCATAATTGGGCATGTTCTTCTCTTAGTTTCCCAGGTTTCCCAACCCCTAATATATCTCTCTCTTAGGCTAGTGAATATCCAATGCTCATCCATTATACTCCTCACTCACATAATCTTGATGTCTTCAAAATTATCCCACTCTATTCAAACCTAAATGAACTTATATTTTCTTGTGAATAATCCTAGATTTCTCGACCAATTATTAATGCATCTCTCTCCAAACGTGTGATGTGGTGGATGCATACCATTATTTCTTTTTAAATTATCTTCTAATCCATTACATCTTCCATGTGTGGTATATATGGAAATTGATTATTACAATAGACAATATGATCATATGAAAAATAATTTTCATGGTTTCTAAATGATCCTGTTACGGTAGTGCTAAAGATGAAATGTTTGATCACATATTCTTAAATTGTAATTTTTTCAAGGGTCATCTAGAGTGGTTTTGGGGTGATTAATGGTCATGGTTTTTTTGGATGGAAATAGTGACATGTTATTTAACTCCTAGTTTCATGGGATGGAGACTAATGGCACAAAGGGAAAGATGAGGGCTATGATCATAGTGACTAGATGTTGGAAAATCATGAATGTTGTGAATAATGCTCAAATTGAGGGATCTCTGATCTCCATCTTGGAATTATAAGGGTGTTACATGATATAAAATGTTTATCTTAGATTCCTTGAACAACTAGACCAATTACTTATCCAAGAGAGAGCTTCTATCCATTAGGATTTCATCCAATGAAACCCACAGAGTTATTTTTCATGGAAAATGGGTCCAGTTGTCGAGACCTGAAGCTTAACGTACATGGACATTGCATTACTTTTGTGGAATACTTAGTACATAGCAAAAACACACACACAAGGACCATAATAGTTTAGTGTCTTTGGAAACTCGGAATATAATCTTTTAATCGTGGTGAAAGATCTTCAACATCTCACATAAATATCTTCTTTTTTTTAAACCTAAATCCTTTCTTTATGTCCTGGGGAAAAGAAAACATAAAAGGGTGAGCTCAAATTCTCAGTTAGGGTAAACATAAGAAATATCAATCATGCCATATTCATAAGAACATATCTTTTGGAAATCTTAACCTGCAAAAGAGATCATAATTTCATAACATGGGATAAATCATTGTAGTGAAATGTAATCCCAATAATCATAACATAAAACATGAAACTTTGTGGCATACACACATAATCATAGAGAATCATTTCTTATTATTCAAGACTCATTTCCAAGACTATCTTAGTGGACAAATTCCCTTTCTGAACCGAGTTCACTCCTCGTTTTAGTCCTGTTTCACTGAACCTGTATAACCTACCATTCCAGCCATGTCTATCTCATGGGATATAAAATCTTTACCCAATGCATTTGAGGGAGATATAGGTCCCACCCATCTCATAATGAAACCATTCTTCTGTGTGCCACAAAAATCATAAATCATACATCATTGCTTAACCCATGTAATAAAAATGGGAATCTTTAAACATCGTGACATCATAAAACAATTCATATAAGAAAAAATAATTCATAAAATATTATTTCCATCACAACATAATCAAATCCATGTAATAACAGGGATAGAAACAAAACCTTTTATTATCTTAGATGGAAAATAATTTTGATAAAACACTTGGACTCCATTCTTGAGAAAAATATCCTTTCTACTTCAAAAACATTTTTCCTTTCTTAACATGTCATACAATTTTAAACTAAAAGAAGTTGATTAAAAATAAACTTGAAAACTTGTAAGGGAAGCTTCCTGGAAATAATTTTTTTAAAATCCATTCATGTCGTATAAGTTAAAATAAAACATTCTTCTCGTACTTTTGTTGGAAAAGTCAAAAAGCACCTCGTACGAAAAACGAAAAAAGATTCCTTTCATATCTTTTAATAAAAAATAACATAAGGGTAAAATTTGATATAAACTATTTTAGAAGGATATAAATATTACATATTGAGGAAACATGGATGTGGATGATAAAATACACCCCAGTAAATACCAAAGAATAAATAATCTCGGATAAAAATGAGATTGTGATATTTCCCTTACCTTAGGTCCGATTTTCCATGTAAGTATCCGAAACTCCTGTATAATGATTTAAATAATGTTATTGACTTATTACAGAATCATAATTATTGTTATGATATAATATATGGTCTTATGCTTAGTTTCTTGGTAGTAATATTTCATTGCTAATTGTTATTCGGGTGTTTATAACTTTTTGTTCTTATGCGTGTTTTGTCGAATAAATTATTATTCTTCTCTTTAGGTTATAGATACATAATTTCCAGAATGGTATTAATGTACTATATATCATATTTATTCATTCAATTCATTTATATAATCATTATGCAATGAGGATCATGTAGAACGAATCACATCAGATCGGGGAGACGGTATTCCGTACGTACGCACGAGCGATGATATCGTTCCCATGATCGTGGAATTGTATTAGAGTGAATGTATACTATTTAAGAATCAATATCACTTTATAATTGTTATATATAGTCATTATTTACACCATTATACCCATCCAATTAAGGTGGTGGTGGAAAATAGTTTACACCACGGCGTGGAGACGATATTCCGTACGTACGCATGCGCGGTAATTTCTTTTTCCGTAGGTTTGATAGATGGTGAAATATAGTTTTTTCATACTTATAATAACATATCAGTATATGAGTGATACTGATGTTATTACTTCATAATGAAAAAACTAAAGAATAAGAAGTGGAAGAAGAAATAAAGATGAAAGAATCGGTAACGGACATTACCTCTTCTTTAAGTGCTTCTTTGAGACCTTCTTTTAGGGCACTAAAATTGGTCTTTGAAGAAGACCAGAACCTCTAGGATGTCTATAGGGAAGTGGATAAGAGAAAGTGGCAGGGTTTGGCCGAGCATGAAGGCTCAATGTGGTGTGAGGAAGAGGGGGAGGAGGTGCCCTTTTAAAAGGGAGGAGATGGGCTCCTTTGGAATAACTAAAAATATTATTTTATTATAAAGTAATGTTCGGTTTTAAATAGCTCCAAATTGATTTATTTCGAGGGTAATGTGGGTATGGGTCTATATACTCTCATCCAATAGAATTTAGACAAGTTTAGGTTCCTATTTTTACCTTATCATTTAGATTTAACATTAAGTTAAATAATTTTTCTTTTACCGTGTCTTCTTGTGTTCTTATACTATAAGGTTAATAAACTTATGATAAGCAGCCAAAAGAACCCCAAGTTGTTTATTATTAATATATATAACCATATATAAGTCATTCGGCCGAACCTTACATTTTTAGGAATAAAATAACAATTAATAATATAATATTTGTTTTAAAAACTATTTTATGTCAATTTTGTCAATATTTAGTAATTCATTTTTTAAAAAATCATAACAGAAAGATAAGTTCGAAAAAAGTTACTTAAATCTATACTAATATGTCATATTAACCTATAAAATTAGTGTAATTCATAAAAACTCTCAAATTATATTTATTTGGGTATTTATAAAATCAATTCTGTCAATATTTCATTAATAAGATAATTACTGCATCATCTTTGTGTCATACATAAATTAAATTATATAATGTCTAAAAATTACAAATAAAATACCATTATGTAGGAAATATGTTTAGATTTATAATTAATATTTATAGTCGAATATATCTTCTGTATAACCCCATATTAAAAATGATTTACTTATTAAACTTTGATTTTAACTATTTTAACCCTTCTTTAAATAAATTAATAATAAATGTCGTACTCTAATCCATATGGGCCTAAATGGTCATATTTTATTCTTAAGGTTGTTTTTGGTCTAATTACACTTCTCCAATAGAATTAGGACATGTGTTAGGGTAATAATAATATCATTTTTACCCTTAATTTCCCTATTTACTTTTAACCGTGGTAAAAAAAGTAAAAAGTTACTATTCACCAAAAAATTATTTTCCTCTCATTGAACCACATTTTACTTACTGACATCAACCATGTCTCTCGGATTTTCGAAATTCCACTCACAGAAGCGGTAAAATTATGTTTTATGAAAAATTCAGTTTTTTAACTACCACTTAGTGGTTTCACTATTCATCAAAAATTGAATGTTTTCAGAAAAATACCAAAATTTCACCCTATGATAATTTCGATATTCCGAATCCAAAAATGAAGTCCATTTTGAAAAATAAAATTTATAAAATTTCAAAAAGTGGTTATTACTATTAACAAAGGCTAGTTTTAATAATATTTTATTAGCATATCATTGTTTAGTGAAACTCGATATTGTGTACGACACAAGCTATCGAGGAAGGTTGCGATTTCGTGTAAAGCAAGCCATGCAAGTGTTGTGTGTAGAAAAATATTCCTTTGATTATTTATATAACATAAAAGTCTCGGGTGTTACATTCTACCCCCCTTAAAATGAATTTCGCCCTCGAAATTCGTCACTTTGTAAAAAACAGATGAGGATACCTCCCCCTCATCATATCCTCAAGCTCCCATGTAGCTTCTTCTAATTGGTGGTTCCTCCATAAAACATTCACCATTCGAGTGGTCTTGTTTCGTAGAAATTTTTCGCTACGATCCATAATCTCTATCGATTGTTCTTTACAAGAAAGATCTTGCTCCAGCGGTACAACTTCTGAGCTGAGTACATGTGAAGGATCATGTATGTACTTTCTCAGGAGAGATACATGGAACACATCATGAACATGAGAGAGATTCGGTGGAAGCGCCAATCGGTAATCTACCTTCCCAACACAATCCAGTATTTCCAAAGGACCGGTATATCTAGGGCTCAACTTCCCCTTCTTTCCAAATCTCATAACCCTCTTCCAGGGAGATATTTGTAAGAACACTTTATCACCCACTTTAAACTCTAGGACTTTTCTTCGGTTGTCGGCATAGCTTTTCTGTCGACTCTGAGCTTCTCTTATGTGTTGTTGAATAGATCGAACCTTTTCTGCCATTTCATCAACAAGATCGGGTCCTAATAGCTTTCTTTCCCCAACATCATCCCAACAAGTTGGAGTCCTGCATTTCTTTCCATAGAGATCTTCATAAGGAGCCATCTGAATACTGGAGTGAAAGATATTATTATAAGAAAATTCCACCAAAGGTAGGTGTTGATCTCAACCACCTTTGAAATCCATAGAGCAAGCTCTCAACATATCTTCTAGAGTTTGAATTGTTCTCTCAGACTGACCGTCTGTCTGAGGATGATAAGTAATGCTGAAACTCAACTCTGTATCTAGAGTATGATGAATACTTCACCAGAACAACGAGGTAAACCTCGGATCCCGATAAGATATAATAGAAAGTGGTACTCCATGCAATCTTACCACTTCCTTTACATATATCCTAGCAAGCTGATCCAGAGAGAAATCCTCTCTAATAGCAATGAAGTGTGTAGAATTTGTAAGACGATCAACTATGACCCTGATAGAATTATTTCCTTTGGATGTTTTAGGAAATCCTGTGACAAAGTCCATAGTGATGTTTTCCCATTTCCATTCGGGGTATGGGTAATGGTTGTAACATCCCCTTAGACTTCTGTCTCTCAACATTAACTTGTTGACAAACGAAGCATCGAGAGATATATTTAGCAACATATCATTTCATGCCATCCCACCAGAAGTATTCTTTCAAGTCCCTATACATCTTCGTGCTTCCAGGATGAATAGAGAATGAAGAACTATGAGCCTCATCCAGCAGCTCCTTCTTTAATTTGGGGATGGGAGGAACACAAACCCGATTCCTAAACTTTATTATCCCATCACAATCATGGTTGAATTCAGGAACATTTCTCACCTTATTTTGTAACTAGAAATCTTCTTTTTCTGCCTCTTTAATCTTCACATGTATAGATGGTTGAACGTTCATTTGAGAAAGATAATATTTTTCCACTTTCATTATAATTCCAAGATCCATCCTCTGTAAATCCATAAATATTGGATCTTTTGTGATCCTCATCACGGATAAACTTGCATGGTCTTGTCAACTTAATACATCTGTCACCTTGTTTTCTTTACCAGGGTGGTAATGGATTGAGCATTCGTAATCCTTAATCAGCTCCAACCATCTTCTTTGGTGCATATTCAACTCCTTTTTTGTGAAAATATACTTTAAACTTTTATGATCAGTATAAATGTCACACCTTTCTCCACAAAGTTAATGCCTCCAAATCATTAATGCAAAGATTACCACAGCTAACTTCAAATCATGAGTTGGGTAAGTTTTCTCATGAATTTTCAACTGTCGTGAGGCATAAGATATCACCATATCATTTTTCATAAGAACACACCCCAATCCCTTCTTGAATGCATCAATATAGATCACAAACCTTTCTCCACTACAAGGCAGTGTGAGAACAGGTGCACTGGATAACCTTCTTTTCAACTCCTTGAAAATCTCTTCACATTCCTCCATCTAAACAAACTTAACTCCTTTCCAAGTCAACTTGGTGAGTGGATTAGATAATCGCGAAAAATCATTCACAAAACATCGATAATATCCAGCTAAACCAAGAAAACTTCGGATCTCGGTTACTGTTGTTGGTCTCGACCATCATTCGATAACCTCTATTTTTGCTGGATCCACAGATATCCCCTCTTTTGAGATTATGTGACCCAAAAATGCAACTTTTTTAAGCCAAAAATCACACTTGGTAAATTTGGCATAAAGCTTCTCCTTTCTCCGGGTCTTCAATATAATTCCCAAGTGATCTTCATGTTCTTCCTTGCTCTTTGAATAGACAAGAATATCATCTATAAAGACTACCACAAACTGATCAAGATAGTCTCTAAAGTCTCTATTCATTATATCCATGAAGATAGTAGGGGAATTAGTAAGACCAAATGGCATTAATATAAATTCATAGTGTCCATACCTTGTACGGAAAGTCATCTTTGGTATATCCTCCCTTTTTACACTTAATTGATGATACCTTGAATGAATATCAATCTTGGATAAGTATTGAGCTCCGCGTAGTTGGTCAAATAGGTCATCAATGCACGGGAGAGGATATTTTTTCTTGATAGTGATCTTGTTATGTTCTCAATAATCAATGCAGATTCTCATTGATCCATCTTTCTTCTTAACAAACAGAACTGGTGCTCCCCAAGGTGACACACTAGGGTGTATGAACCCCTTATCAAGATTCTCTTGGAGTTACTTCTTCAATTCCTGCAACTCAATTGGGGTTATTCTATAAGGTATCTTTGAAATAGGAAAAGAACCCGGTACGAGTTCTATTGAAAACTCAACTTCACGATTCGGTGGAAGACCAGATAATTCATCCGGAAAGACATCGTCAAACTCTCGTACAATGGGAATATTCATAATTGTGAGTTTCTCACAAACCATTTGAGATAAATAACCGACATTTAGTGGAATCACGACCCATAAGATGGAAGGAATTTCCACTGGAAGGTTATGTTCATCCTTGCATCGATAGAAGATCATAGATTGATCTGGAATATGAAATGTGACTTCCCTTCTTTGGCAATTCATATGAGCTCCATGTAGAGAAAGACAATCAATGCCAAGAATCACATCAAATTCCACTATAGGAAGAATCAAAAGATTTGTAGGAATCACTTTCCCACAAACTTCAATCGGAGAAGAATTATAAACTTTTGATGCGACTGTTGTGCCATTAGTGGTTGTCACAGCTAACTCAACATCTAATTATTGAGGTAATACGATGATACCCTTAGAAAATTTTTCCGAAATAAAGGAGTGGGTGGATCCAGATTCAAATAAAAAATTTTCTACTTTAGAGTGGATGGTAAGTGTACCTTTCACCACATCGTTATCGTACTCCACATCGCTAATAGAAATTGCATGTGACTTTCCTTTGTCTTTAGCCTTAAGAGTTTGTTGACGTTGACCATCATCATTAACCCTTGGATTTGGGCATTGATTGACATTATGCCCCATCTCCTTGCACTTGAATCATTGAAGTGTAGTGGGTTCATTCTATGTATCCCTTCCTTTGTTTGCATCATTAGACATCTTCTTCCCATCATCGCGGCATTCAAATGCCCGATGACCTTCCTTTACACATTTGAAACATTTACTTGTCACTTTAAGACAACTCCCTCCATGTTTCATTCCACACTTTGAGAATAAGGGAAAGCGCATACAATTTTAAACTAAAAGAAGTTGATTAGAAATAAACTTGAAAACTTGTAAGGGATGCTTCTTGGAAATCATTTTTAAAAAAATCCATTCATGCCGTATAAGTTAAAATAAAACATTCTTCTCGTACTTTTGTCGGAAAAGTCAAAAAGTACCTCGTACAAAAAACGACAAAAGATTCCTTTCATATCATTTACTAAAAAATCACCAAAGGGTAAAATTTGATATAAACTATTGTAGAAGGATATAAATATTACATATTGAGGAAACATGGATGTGTATGATAAAATACACCCCAGTAAATACCAAAGAATAAACAATCTCGGATAAAAATGAGATTGTGATATTTCCCTTACCTTAGGTCCGATTTGCCTCGTATGTGTCTGAACCTCCTGTATAATGATTTAAATAATGTTATTGACTTATTACAGAATCATAATTATTGTTATTATTTCATATATGGTCATATTATTGGTTTCTTGGTAGTAATATTTCATTGCTACTTGTTATTCGGGTGTTTATAACTTTTTGCTCTTATGCATGTTTTGTCGAATAAATTCTTATTCTTCTATTTATGTTTTAGATACATCATTTACATAATGGTATTAATGTACTATATATCATATTTATTCATTCCATTCATTTATGTAATCATTATGCAATGAATATCATGTAGAACGAATCGAATCACATCGTGGAGACGGTATTCCATACGTACGAACGAGCGATGATATCGTTCCCATGATCGTCGAATTGTATTGGAGTGCATGTATACTATTTAAGAATCAATATCACATTATAATAGTCATATATAGTAATTATTTTCACCATTATACCCATCCAAGTAAGGTGGTGGTGGAAAATAGATTACACCACGGCGTGGAGACGGTATTCCATACGTACGCATGCATAGTGATTTCTTTTTCCGTAGGATGGATAGATGGTGAAATAGAGTTGTTTCATAATTATAATAACATATCATTATATGAGTGATACTGATGTTATTACTTCATAATGAAACAACTAAATAATAAGAAGTGGAAAAATAAATAACGATGAAAGAATCGGTAACTGACATTACCTCTTCTTTGAAGTGCTTCTTTAAGACCTTCTATTAGGGCACTAAAATTGGTCTTTCAAGAAGACCAGGACCTCTAGGATGTCTATAGGGAAGTGGAGAGGATAAAGTGTCAGGGTTTGGACGATTTGGAAGGCTCAATGTAGTGTGAGGAAGAGGGGGAGGAGGTGCCCTTTTATAAGGGAGGAGAGGGGCACCTTTGGAATAACGAAAAAAATTATTTTATTATAAAGTCAAGTTCTGTTTTAAATAGCTCAAAATTGATTTATTTCTAGGCTAAGGTGGGGATGGGTCGAAATGATCTCATCCAATATAATTTACACAATTTTAGTTTCCTATTTTAACCTTATCATTTTGATTTAACATTATGTTAAATAATTTTACTTTTACCGTGTCTTCTTGTGTTCTAATACTATAAGGTTAATAAACATTCTATAAGCAGCCAAACGAACCCCAAGTTGTTTATTATTAATATATATAACCTTATATAAGTCATTTGGACGAACAATAGATTTTTAGTAATAAAATAATAATTAATAATATAATATTTGTTTTAAAAACTATTTAATGTCAATTTAAACACTATTGAGTAATTCATTTTTGTGAAAATTGTAACAGAATGATAAGTTAGAACAAAGTTAATTAAATCAATACTAATATGTCATATTAACCTATAAAATTAGTGGAATTCATAAAAAGTCTCAAATTATATTTATTTGGGTATTTATAACATCAATTATGTCAATATTTCATTAATAAGATAATTATTGCATCATCTTTGTGTCACAAATAAATTAAATTATTTAATGTCTAAAAATTACAAATAAAATACAATTATGTAGGAAATCTTTTTAGCTTTCTAATTAATATTTATAGTCGAATTTATCTTATGTATAACCCCATATTAAAAATGATTTACTTATTAAAATTTGATTTTAACTATTTTAACCCTTGTTTAAATAAATTAATAATAAATGTCGTAATCTAATCCAAGTGGGCCTAAATGGTCTAATTTTATTCCTAAGGTTTTTTTTTGTCGAATTACACTTGTCTAATAGAATTAGGACATGTTTTATGGTAATAATAATATCATTATTACACTTAATTACCCTATTTACTTTTAACCGTGGAAGAAAAAGTAAAATGTTACTATTCACCAAAAAATCATTTTCATCTCATTGAACAACATTTTACTTACTGAAATCAACCGTGTCTCTCAGATTTTCGAAATTCCACTCACAGAAGTGGTAAAATTATGTTTTATGAAAATTCTGTTTTTTAACTACGACTTTGTGGTTTCACTATTCATCAAAATTGAATGTTTTCAGAAAAATACCAAAATTTCACCCTAGGATAATTTCGATATTCCAAATCCAAAAATGAAGTCCATTTTGAAAAATAAAAATTATAAAATTTCAAAAAGTGGTTATTACTATTCCTAACGGCTAGTTTGAATAATATTTTATTACCATATCATTGTTTAGTGAAACTCGGTATTGCGTTCGACGCAAGCTATCGAGGAAGGTTGAGATTTCGTGTAAAGAAATCCAAGAAAGTGTTGTGTGTAGAAAAATATTCCTTTGATGATTTATATGACATAAAATTCTCGGGTGTTACAGTAGTGGAACCCTTTATACATTGGTTTTAATCTCAATATCGACTGATCATGTATCCAAGGAATCATTAGAGGGGGTGGTGTCATACTTGACTCAATATGATCGGTGTTGATTACCATCGGTGGGTTTTATTGTCATTGTAATTCTCTTTTTGTAAAGGAAAAAGAATTTTTGAATCATATGGAGATTTTCCTCTCCCAAAATATTACTCTCATAGATGGTAAAACTGACATTTATGTCCTACATAATTCAGTTCATGGTAGAAATGAACCACCTTGGTCTATTACATATATCAAGAAATGATGTAGGTACTTCATGGGGAGAGATAACCTAAAACATTCATGGAAGGAAAAGAATTTTATTTTATACTGTATAGTCTCCATGGGTGACAAATGAAACCCTATTATCATTTATTCCAATATTGGTTCCCTTTACCCTTAATGTAGAAATTGTTTTCACATAGATTCTTTAGGCGTCAACTATGTCAGGCCTCCATGCAATTATTAATTTTATAAATTAATATTATAAAAATCATACAAATACTTGATGTTCTTTTAAAATAATATCAGCATCCTCAATAATTAGAAATTAAATATGAAATTAAATTAAAATTATATGTTTTTAGATAAAGTAGAGATTGAAAAATTATTAAATTTACATATATAAAAATTATTTTAACAGTAGTAATATGTGATTATTTTGGGTTGGATTAAAATATATGACATAAACATATTGAATACTCTATATGTTGTATTTTAGTAGAAATATATAGTAAACTACCAATCATACCTCTGTATAACTACTCATCAAATGGTTTTCCAACTTAATCAAAATACATTTTAATATTAGTACACATAAAATATGTGTATGTCTTACTATTTTCTACTCTATACTTTTTCAATAAATCTATAATGTATTTAATTTGATTTAAATCATATCCATAGACATTTCCATAAATTTGAAATCCTATAATGAAATTTAATTCTCCAATAAATCTCATTTCAAATTATGTTTTCATAAGATTTCAAAAATCATTAATAATTTTTTAATTTAATCGAAAAAAATATAATATACATAAATATTGATGAAAAATTATTAGAACAGATTTTATTCATAAAATGTGTAGTATCATTTATTCATATATAAAATTATGTTTGAAAAAAACAGAATAATCTTTCATACCAAGATCTAGGTTATTTTTCAGAACAAAATATGTAATAGTATGTTTAAAACTGAATTTTGTAGATGGGGGTGTTCAAAACCCAGTGGTTGTTCACGATAATAATTCTCCATTAAATATCCATCTCAAATGGTTGATTTAAAATCCATGTGATATAATTTAAATTTCATATGAGATGCATAATCTATAAGGATCTTAATTTCCTCAAATATAGTAGATGGTGAAAACTTTTCATCATATACTATTCCTTCATCCTCTTCATATTATTTTATAACTAATCCATTTTTATTTTTGGTAATTATCCCATGATCATTTGGTTTGTTTTTGAAAACACATTTGGTTCTTACTACTGGATAATTGGTTGGTCTCTCAACTAATTCCAAAACATTATTACTAGTGCATTGATTATGATCCTATTTCATATCCATCAACAAAATTTCATCATTTAAAGTATAGGATAAAATAATTCATCCACCAATTGTCATTGTCTTTGGATCTAATTATGATTCGAAGGTAGAATATTCAATTATGTTTCCTATAGTTATTCTCATTCTTACTCTTGTATCAAGATTTCATATTACCTGTTATAAACGATAATCCTTTAGGGTTCTAGACTGTCTAGGTAAGACCCTTTCAGTTTCTTCTATTTCATGTTCTTATGGACTGAACATAAATTCATTTGTCTTGTTTTTAAAAAATCAATTTTAGTTAAATCAAGCCTCATGTTGTCAAAAGAGTCAACAATTTCATCTGTTTGATCATTTCATTTAAAAAAAAGGTCCACATTAAATATACATTACAAGAATTAGTTATTGATAAACCATTTAAATATTATTATATTATTTATTGTATTTATAATTATATTATTATACATTTTTTCCTTTAACAACTATAAGGGAAACATTTTAATTCATATTTGGAAGAGCTATTGGAGTCATTAGACAAATTCTAAAGAGATTTCATAGGTCTTTTCCAATTATTCATATATTTTGTTTTCTTATGATTTTTCTTCTGATCCCTCATCATTTATATCTTAATTGGGAGAAATCATGTATGATATGAACCACATTTTAAAATTCATCGCATCATAATTCTTTTTATCCTTTTTCAATTTTCTTGATGGGTTTTTTTCATGAAACCCTCTTTCCTAGATAATTTTCTATATTTTCTTTGTATGTCTGGCAGTTCCATGTTATAATCTGATTCACATAAATTTTTTTAGTTTTTTATATCTTTTATTTATTTATTTTCATGTTTTAGAAATTTAAAAAAAGAGAGGTATTTTATCTTTTCACAATCTTATGATTTGTAGCTTTAGATTTCATTTCTATATTACACATCATTAGTATTCCAATCAATTCATTCATTTTCAATTCATTGACTGGTGATGAATTTCATATTGTTTTAGATATCCCATTCAATTTTTATGTTATTACTTGGACTACATTGACTGATTGATTTTATTGAAAAAATTTAGCTCCAAAATAAGAAACAACATTAACTATTTCTATCAACCACCAATTCAATTGGGTGATAATTCCAACATAACTCATTTTTATGGTGAAAACAATCAGTTTTTCATTATCATTCTTTAACTTTATTTCATTAACTATTACTTCAAATGAAATTATAATCATCTATCAAATTTCATAAGGATTTGGAAATTGAGATACTTGATTCAATTTTTTTTTGGACCAATTCCATAGATGGAATCATTCATTTCCATTTAAATGATATCATTCTCACCTTCTTTTTAGCATCCCATGTTTTTGGTTTCTTATAAATTACATAACCTGTGATAATCATTGAATAAAATTCAAATACATGATTTTTTATATATATGATCATATGATATTTCAAACATCTATAGTTATCACCATTGAAGTATGGAGCATGTTTGATTGACATTACTTATCTTGGATTATCCATTAACATTTGTCTTTCTATAGACTATAAAAATATGATTTCCCAAGTGATTTAATTAATTTATATAAAAAGATCACCTTTGATTCAAATTTCATAATAAAAATAATATAGATATACATAAGAGGGGGTGAATTGAGTCTTATATATAATAATAAAATATTCTATATTTTATCTTCCATTGCATTTATATGGATATGTATCATTCTATTCTATAAATAATTTGTGATATAGATAAATTGTAAAGAAGAACACAATAATTTATATAGTGGTTTAGGACACAAAAAACCATAGTCCATTTTAACAATTCTATCTCTGTGATATTAATGATTTTTACTAGAATAGTAGTCTTAACATAAGACCATCACAACTGAGTTAAGGCAGTTGACATATATTACAAAAAGTATTAACTGGGCATTATGTTTCTTTTTTACGGAATTAGTTTCTCCACATCTTAGTCTAAGAAGCTAATGATTATCCAAGATTGAGTATGAGTTATTGCATATCTAATAATAAAAACAAGTTTTTTTAATTGAATTGACATGTTTCTTGATAATTGTTGTATCAAATTCTGACTTAATATGGATCTTCTTCATAAATTTAGAATTCCTTGGGAATGGGTAGATTTGATGAGAACCATGTTTTGAGTCATCTTCATCAAGGAAAATATAGTAGTAGTTACATAGTAATACAAGGTTGAAACATATATAAATATCTTTAAAGTGTATCCTTTTCAGAAATAAAAGAGAATCATGATATTTTTATTTCATTGCAGGAATTCTATATAAAAAATATATTTTATAATATATTCACCTGTATGAAAGAAAAAATAATAATTACATATATATAGAACACCTCGCTTTATTTTCATTGATCTCATCCACGAATATCACCTGATGTATAAAAATCATTCAAATTTATAACATTCAAGGGAGTTGTAACATCCCTTATAAATAGGAATAATTTAATCCATTCGATAAGAGCATTTAAATTGATGGTAAAAAAATTAAAAATTATCTTTAACTAAATTTAGTCCATTGTAGAAGTCATGGAAAATATATTTAATTTAAAATATATCATTAATTAGTAAAATATGTGGTTCCTTGTGCATTACTAAAAAACAAAAATCATAGGGTTCACAAAACACAATTGATCACAAATGTCAGGTTGATGTACCATACAATTGTTTCCATAAATATGGGGTTCCATACAAACGTAGGGTTTTTTATCTATACAGTCCATTTTACCAACTATAGGATTCCATCCAAACATAATGTTAATAAACAATACCTTTCAAGAAGAGTTGGGAAAATTATCCATATGGGTTATCTCAAACATAGCACTTCAGAACCATATGATACTTCTATACATACACACATAGGGTACAAACATGTTTTCTAGAATATGTTTAAATCATGTTCATAATATTTTAACAAATGTAATAAACCAGATGTAAGATAATATTATCATGAAATATATTACTAAAAAATACATAAATTAAATAAATTTTAAAAAATTGCATTTTTCATCAATAAAATCAAAAATAATTATAGATTATTGTTGAGACAATATATGACCAACCATTGTTTTACAATGAAAATTAAAACTAATTATGTTACTGAATACATGAATACAATGTTCAATGATTTTATTAAATAAAATACCATTAATCATGATCATGTTTCACCATTCACACCATATCAAAATGTTGGATCTAATAAAAGATAGAATATTGGTTGAGATGGTTTGAAATATGCTGATTAAAGATGACACTTCTCAGTTCTCCTAAAAGTGGGATATTGGATCTATATTTTATTCTCATAGTATTTATTTCTATATTATAAACTCTAATATTAACCAATAATATATTTTTTTCAAAAAAAACACCATGATTTAAATACCTAATAATGTTTAGAAGCCCTTAAATTTTCAAAGTTAAAGGTGAAAATATTAGGTAGTTTTATTAATAAGGTGTTAATGAAATATTTATGGGATAAAATCCTTACAGTGGAGGATAAAATTGATATAATAAGGAGGCAAGAATTATTTTTTAATTGGTATATTTCAAGGTTTTTTAATATTCTTATTGAAATATTTTAGTTAGATGTAGATATTTTAGAAATTTATGATTATGTATTTACTATTAAAAATTAGCAAAGTATTTATAAAATAAGTAATACTGTTGAAAATGGGAAATATGATGATGTTGCTTCATCTATTTCAAATGATGAGGGTTAATATCATTCATCCCATTCAAGGCTGGGAAATAAATTGGAATTATAAAGCATCATTTATTTAAAATGGGATATAAGTTCATCCTAGATAAACATCTATGTTAATTACATATACCTATTTGTATACATATGTTGATATAAAAAATATTGATATATATTATGAGAATAAAAAATGTATTAATTCCATCACGGATGAGTTGGATCAAATTGGGAAGAATGTCAAAATCGGATCGTGTACCCAATCGCAAAAATTATAATGTGATTTTATAGAAAATGAGTTTTCTGAAATATTTTGAATAAATATGATGAATTGATAATAAATAAATTAAAACTTTTTTTAACGAATACTCATAGGTGGAAGGTAATTATTTTTTTGGTAAATTAGATCTAGTATCAAGAATTTATAGTCTAATAATCATTCTTTTTTTCATTTCATAACAATGATATAAGATATTGCAAATGGACGTCTAGTTGGATTTTATTAATGGATATCTGGATGAATATGTTTATATTGAATTAAATTGTGGGTTAATTATTTTTTGAGAGAAATGTTATGTGTGTGTGATGAATATGTATTTTTATGGGTGGAATCAAGCTCTAATATCCCGGTATTCTAAAGTATAAACGTTATTATGGAACATGGATTTCATGAATGAAATATTTGATAGTAACCTCTTTAAAAAATAAAATCATGAAGTATCTTTAATAAGAATTTTTAAATTAATGATATTATATTCACTTGTAATGATAAATAATTTTTTCAAACTTTTGTGGAATAGAAGTTAATTTTTTTGATAATTCCATGTTAATAGAAATTATGTAATATCCAGGCATAAGAAAATCTCAAAATAAGGGGTACATGTTTATATCTCAAGATATGTATGGTAAGGAAAATCTCATGATGATTTTCATGGATGATTAAAATCATGTTTCCACACCTATTATAGTTGATAATATTTTGGAATGAGTTCGAAAGGAAAATGAGGTTGATCAGAATTAATATAAAATGTTTATTGGGAATACTTTATGTATAATGGAGTAATGAAAAAATATTGTGTATATTGTTAAAAATGGTGATATGCATCAAAGTTCACCAGATTAATCTCATCTTATGGTTAAGTAATTATTATTAAATATATTAATGAAAAATTTAATCTAGGAATAAAATGGAATATATTCAGATGAAATGGCATGTTTGTTTTAAAAATACAGATTGGGAATGTTGTATTGATGTCAAAAGATCCACATCAGGAAGAGTTTTCTTCATTGAAGAAATAAGTGACATATTGAATAAAAAGGAGAAAAATTAATTATCTCTCAAATAATTAATAATTGTATATGTATCTACCACTCAAGTTGTTACAAAATTACTTTGTAAGGATATATAAGCGAATGATTTTTTAATTCATGTGTTCTTTACCATTATTATAATTTATGGTATTTACCAATATGAATATAGTGAAACATTATAAGTATAATCATATTAATATTAAATATCACTTTTTCAAATAGAAAGTGGCTAAAAATGATAATTTATGTTTTTCCATCCCCACACTCGTCATTTGATTGGATAGTTTTTTCAATGTGAAATAAAATATGTAGAATAAATATAATCATTAATTTTGGATTTACTAATAAAGGGATATCATGTATTTAAGAGTGTTATTAAGAGGTTTAATATTGGATTTGATCTTAGGTGAAATTTTTTATCAGTTTTTTAATTGGATATAGGTTCTTTTTTTGTATTACCTATTTATTGTGCCATTGATGATGATTAGAGTTCATGCAAGAGGTTGTAATGTTTTATATAAAATGGATCGTGATCACATATTTATAGAAAACATGTTATTACAGTGCCATGATTCATATTTAATAATTCAATTTTACTCATGTATGATAAGATTGGATAAAAAGTGATTAATTTCATGAATTCCAAAGTCTCAGTGAATGATATTTCTTGGTAAACAAAAAAAAATTGGGAGAAAGTTAAAACCAAGATGTTATAAGGTTTAATTTTGTTAATGAGATGATGAATTAGATAAGAGAATGTTTTCTTAAGTATTATATTTTCTAAACAATTAATTCACATTACCATGTTATGAATTTCTTATAAATTTGAATGTACTAAGTCTAATAGAGGGAAAAAATAGACAGATTGTGGCTCTAAATGTTTATAAAATTATGTTGATAGTTATATCTTAATGAGATGTTTGATAAAGTAATTTCAAAAATTGAAATTATATTATTCAATTTACTCACACTTAATATTTATATGAAGTTATAAATGATTTTAAATTATGTTTTTTATGTTAATAATGTCTATAAAATCAATTTCAATAATAATTGTGGAATCTGGTAATGAGGTTATATCAAGAAGAGATGAGTATAAAGTCATTCAAATGAACATTTCATGTCCATCATACATAGTTCTAAAAAGTTAATGAAATATTGGTTTATGATTTACATAGAATATATTACCTCAAGATCACCATATTGATTATTTTGATGTGAATTGTCCATAAAATGTCTAATAGACCATCGGATTGGGATGTTCTGCAAAAGATACAAATAGATGGAATCCACATAAGCATCCATGAGTTCCTCAGACAGAAGAATTTTTATGAAGGAATTATACAATGTTTTCTAAAGAGATCATCGAATAAAGTCTTCCATAATTATTCATTAGACAAAGGGTGAGGAGAAACAAGTAACTTTATGAGGTTACTTGATAGATAATTTTCTATGATGATGTAAAAGATGACATTTTTTGAGTATTATTAATGTTCTTGTAAATACATTAATTGAAATGATGGTGGGATTGAAATTAAATAATCAAACATTTTTTTGGAATATTTTTCTTAGATCAAATATTCGATGGGGTATAAAGAGGTCATTCAATATATAGTCTATGTATGGTTTAATGTGATGGTATATTAACTCATATCATTTAGAAAGTCTGAATGGAGTCTATCATAGAATATTTTTAGTGTGATATTCGGACTTAGAGTATGAAAATTAAATATTATGTTCACATTTTGATATTTAAAAAATGATAATATATGCCTATATAAGAGGGGAAAATGTGTTGAGAAAGATTTTCTTGTATCTTTACTGTCGGCTTCAGTTATGATGTTTTTAGGTACAAATTGAAGACTCTATGAGAGATCATATATAATTTTGTTTATTTTAGTAACAGTGGATTGGGTGATAATATGTTGAGTCATCCTATCAAGTTGTATTATATGAAAATTATGAAAATTAGATCTTATTAATACGATGAAAAGATGATCATATTTATAGAGATTTAGTTGATATTTTTCAATGTAGTACTAGAAAGAGTTTTTCTATCAGTTTGTATTAGTCTGATGAAGTACTCAACTAAAAGATTCATATATTTATTTCTATGTGAAGAAGATAACATATATTTTATTGATAATTATTTTTCATGAAAGTGATTTGGATGAATAATAATATTCGAGAAGGAAAGTGTAAATAAATTTGAAATATCATAATGAAAATGATGATGACTATTCATAAAGGATCTTAATAAAGATGGAGAAGTTTTTTATATCATATTATCTATGAAAGGATTACATGATTTATCAAAAGAATATTTTTATATGAAACTGATGGATAATAACAAGGTTTTAGCCCAATAATTGGATTATTTTTAATCGGTTTTTGTCTTGGATTACTTCTCAACCATGTAGAGGACTAGATAATCAAATTTAGTAATGAAGCTTGTAATCATTTTTTTCTTGTGTTTATTTTTTTAGTTTTTTTTAATATAGTTAATTCACTATTATAAGAGGTTATTTTTTCTTAATTATGAAAGTATAATAATATATGATCATTTATTAACACCTTCCCCTCCTAGTGTTCAAAGAGATCCTAATTGGTCATTTTAATCATCTAATATTTTAGAGCCACCATATAAATTCTCCAGAATATTTCACCATCTAGTATCATTACTCAAATAAAATATGAAGTCAATAATTTATTCTTGGAATTCATATTCAATCTCAACCATGTTTCTCCACATTAATATAACCCTTAAATTAAATTCAACATATAGAATACTGATGATGTATCTCTTATCATCATTCCCATGAGAAATTTTAATATTTCCATCTCTAAATCAAAAAATATATGAATTGGATTTTCCCTATAGTTTTATCCCACCATTATCATCAATGATGACATAAATTTAACATTTAAAATTCTATGATTGTTGATTTTTATAAATTTATTTGATCACACCGCTTTACGATGTTCCTTCCCAGTTGTTGATGCCAGAATCCTGCTGATAAGGTATACTATTTTGTTTATTGGTTCCATATGAATTCCATTTATAAATCCAGAGTGAAAAAATTGAATATACCCTTATTTGGAAATTAACTATTAATTCATTCATCCACAACATTCTTGTATGGGGTTCATATCATGGAATTCCCAAGATATATCCCCTTATTCTAATATATAGTCTAAATGTTACGTCTATTGTATTCTCCATCTTTTTCAAACCTTAACCAATTCACCTTATGAATATATTCCCTCCACACCATGGATATCCATTTAATGAAATATATTAATTCACAAAATTAATTATTAATAAATTATAACCATAATTTTTTCATTTCATCATCAATAAATGATACAAGGAAAAGAGACCCTCAATGATATCAGATTGTTCTATGTCCTCAAAAATCTATGTAAACTATTTCAAAAAAAATTTAAATAGTCTTACATCAAATAAAATTGAATAAAAACATTTTCTATTTCAATAAAAAATATTCATTGCAATAAATATCAATGTGATCATTTTTCCACATGCCCATAGTTGTTAAAAATTGCATATTATTATCACTGAGAAGTCTTTGTATTCAATGCCACAAGTAAATACACCATCGTTAATTAAGGGAAAATTCCCCTCCATTTTTGTTGACACTCATTTTTTTAACATTAATTATGTGTTCTATGGGATTTTGGGGTGACTCATGTTTGTTTTGGAGGCTCGAGAGTAGGAGTCAGGAATTCAACATGATTCTATAATCCCATTATCAAGCTGGTGGTATACTATTTGGGTTATGAACTTATTAGGACCACTAGATCACCCGAGCGGTCCACATACCAACCATTGTGGAGTGGATAGGTTTTAAGGAATATTTACAAATTATTAACCCTATTTTACTATTAAACATTGCCCATATTAATCTACCTTTTCACATGTAGTATCCCCTCCATTGATTCCCACCTCTCATATCCTTCAACATGGAAGAACTCCTTCGATTCATGCCCATTTCAGCATCCTTGTATGCTGCTAAAAATATAGAGTTAAGGATAAAACTCCTCTTTCCTCCCATTATTAACGTCCATATGAGATATCTACATTTATGTGTAATATGCCAAATTATTAGTGATTTTGTTTATTATCTCAGTTTCTCTTGTTTCCACTCAAACTAATAGATAATACCTGATGACTTGATGTGAAATGACCAAAGTAAGATAGTATTAAATATATCCCACAATTTTTATCTATTTTATAGTATATAATTCTTTTTTGCCACATTGATTCATTGTTTGTTCAAGAATAAAATCAAAATTAACATGTTTTTTACAGAAGTTAAGACCTATACACATTAATTATAATTAATTTCTGATGTTAAATTTTAAATTTATACTTATTCCAAAACTTATGGTGATATTTTATTATTAAATGATTGGATTATATTAAATTAACCCACAAAGAGGAGCCATGTAATCTTGAGTAGACTTTAGGAATAAAGCTAACATTCATGTGATATTATTTTTGGAAAATTTAATATCATTAGACATGAATGTCCATTTTATATACTTTAAATGTGTATGTTTTATTCCGTAACATAATAAAAAATTTTATTTAAATGGATTATTATGATCCCTTATTAATTTGTAATTAAATAAGAATCATTTAGAATAAAAAGTTATCGGAATTGTCTTTAATTTGGCCATAGATCTAAACGAAATTAAATTGAACAGATGATAAATGATTTAGAAACTCCAAATGAGATCCATAGATCCAAGTAAAAATAAAATTTTTATGAATATTATTATTATCACCTTGTAATTCATACGATGAGATATTCCCAAAAACCATGTGATTCATACCTTGATTCTATATGATATATCATGAGTGAGAGTGTTGGGAATATTCTCTTAGATTCCATATGACATAATATATGTTGAAATGATAGGATTCACACCTAGATTCCATATAAAATATGATTCTTGGTAATTCCAGGATGAGAAAATTGATTCCATATTATATATAAATCATGTGAATACCAGCATGGGGTCCTAGATTCCTTATTTTTCATGATTCTTTAGAATGATGGGATATCCACCTAGATTTAATGATTTTAGTATAATTGGATTGAAATTTTTTAAATCCTCATAGACATCGATAACTATACAAATAAGTAATGTTTCACCCACATTTAATAAAAAATCACTTGGTTTGAGGATATTTTTTATTATTTAATTAAATGTTTTATTAAAACTATTTTATGGAATATATAAACTACTATTATATCAGAATAATATAGATGTTCTTTTATAAACATTTGGTGGTGTCATGATATGTCAAATTTACACCCCTCTTGGGCCACTAGATGGTTCTCAAGTATCATCATGAAGGTAGGTATAGATAGGAAAAACATTTAATTGAAAATGCTTGTTTTGTGTCGTGATGGACCTTGTAGATAAAAACCAAGAATGTACTCATATATTTTAGGTTGTCATATATATTTTTTATTTTTTTGTTCATTTTATTATTTTATATATATATTTAAAACATTTAAAAGTTAGTTACTTTTTTATGGGTGTATAATGAATTTTGAAATCGGTCATATCCCAACACATGCATGTCTACTGTGATTTTATTCCTTTCTTTGTATTCAATGATGGTGGTTTTAATCATCCTGATATGATTTACTCATTCCTAAATATATGATACATACCTTATCACTTATATGTTTCACACTCTTATAATTAGGTCATTGTCTATCCACAAAATCCTCAAGGTCACTCACAGTTATTCAGTTGCCTCTGGCATATAAGGTGGTGTGTTGGAGGCCATGTGGCAACTTGGTATAATTATTATTATTGATGAACAAGGTATGACATTTTATAATGTTTATTCATATCTATTTTTTTCCATACAATAAAGTTTATGTAGATTGTATAATAGGATGTATCAATGATGGGTAATGAGCTCGTACCTAAAATTAACTAAGCCATGTATGGGTATAAATACATGTTTACTATAATTATGATAGTTGTTCATTATGTTAACTTTTAATGTTTCTTGAATTCCACCTTGGGTGGGGCACTTCTGTGTGATGTTATTGGTTTTTGGGATTTATAGTCATAGGTCGGAATAGCTAGTGGAATGTGTTCATCCATCATTAAAGAACATAAGAATTCATGTTATTAGAATACTCCTTTGATATTACTTACACAATAATAGTATGTGGGTTTTTCATTCAATGTGTATGCATCATTTGATATATAAATTTTCTTATAAATTCATGCATTAATTTTTAGGTGATTCATAAAATGGATAAAAGTTTTAATTATTGATTATTTTATTAATTATTGGATGATAATTAAATAAAGATTCAATAACAACTTATAATGTGTTTTCCTCTATAATTTTGTATAAAAAATACATATAAACTCACCTTGGTTGAAAACATCAAAAATATATATACAATCTACGATAAAATGAGGATGATAAAAATATTCAGTTGATATAATGAAATCATTTTTATTTCATTATAAATGGCCCAAATATTGGTACATAAGGCTATGTAGACAGCATGGGTTATAAATTGTGATGATGTGTGATGTATAAAATAGTTTGGCATTGCGTTAGTTATTCATTTCATTAAAATGTGATATCAATAACTATTATATATTAATGGAATGATATATATATTTTTCGATACAGATAAATGCATCTACATCAGTCCTCAATTGATTACTAAGAGGTCATTGGTAAGCATGAACCTGAGGGTGTCATACCTAATCATCTTTTAGGACTAGGTGTTATGGTAGATGATTATCTCTGAGTAAGTTTATTAGGAATAATGTTAGTGATGGAGATGGAGGATCATCATACTATTCCATCAATATTAGAGTTAATCATGTAGTTTCATCTTCAACCAAAAAAACATGGTTATGGGGGATGTTGGCCCTAAGGATATGATGTTTTGGGCCCTATTTTTGATGATATCTTTGAAAATTTCATTACTAATCAGGATAACAGGTTGATTTTAACAGTTTACATGTTTTATGAAACAATGAGGAATTAGTGTGGAATTTTAGTCAGGGTTAAGAAACACTTGGTTATTTCATGAAGAGACAGTGAGATGGGTATCATTGATTATTTCTTCCGAGAGATGATGAGGGATGAATGGGATAAGGACTCCATGCATATAAGTAGGGGGTTATTTTTTCATATATTATGATGAATGATAAATATTTTTCACAATTTTTATTTTAGGGGATAAGGTATCTCGAGAAAAGTAGTTTGAGGATTGGTTTAGATATGTGATCTATATCTAGGTGAATATATTCTGATATACCACCTTTCCTATTGTGGTGATGTAGTGAATTATTACTAAATAGAACCAAAGTGAAGTTAAATAATTAAGGAAGGAATCATCTTATGGAAGTAAGAGTGGGTTATCTAGCATCAAAAAGTGACAACAAAATGAGTCTCATTCTGGCATTAGTGACCAACATAGCTTAAGTGGAAGTATGATCATGTCACTCAAGTGTGGTATGTGGGAAAATATTTGGACTTAATAAAACCAATCACTTGATTAATTATGTGTGTAAAAAATTATGGGTCACCATCAATATTTTTGTAGGATGCTTCCATAGGATCTGTGTGATAAAGGGTATGAACTACATTATGTTTATGGGGTCAACTCATCTTCTCCACGACAGGTGGATATACAGTGCTATGTGGTCTACTCAGGGTTAGGCATAGTTCTTGGGGAGCAGTGTATTAAGCTATAGTTCCACTAGTGTAGTTAAAGGAAGGGAAGTCATGCTAGATCACATTTTTTTGGTTTAGTACGATTATTTGTTGTGCATTATGATCTTGTTGATCATGAGGTTGGGTCATTTATAATCCAATGTATTCTATTGTTGGATTCCACTCTGTCTATATATTTGTTAAATATTTTTTTGTCACATTCCATCAAATATGCTTAGTTTTTGTAGGGATATAAATATTTTATTGAGTTCCTAAATGATTTTATTTAAATTAACATCCCATTTTGAATGTTTTCAGAGGTTATTCACCATTATGAAGAGTGTACCAAAGAGATGGGGGATTTTTTTATGGGAACTCATTATCATATATATTGTGAGATTTTACATGTTTATTCGTATAGACTATATGGTTCTATACCATGATAATAATGACTATTACAATAGGATAATTCCATTCACATCTCTTAATGGTCATTAGAACGTACATATTAATGAATTAAATGCATTGGTAGGTTAGGAATAATAATACATCAAATAATTGAGTAAGGTTATTTACCAAATCAACAATATGGTATTAGATGATTGAATAATTCATTAAGACATTTTTACTTTTGGTGTATATTATTTTCATGATGTGCCACTTGTAGATTTCATGTTACATGCACCGAAGAGGGACATCATGTTCATGATCGATCTTATACTAGGTGTGGATCATGTTTCCATTTCTCCATACATTATGAACCTTGTTGACATATAGGAACTTGAGAAATATGTAGTAGACTAAGAGGCTAAGAGATTCAAATATATTAGTATTAAACTTTACTCCTTTGAAATAATTATTTTATAAAAAGTACGGTTGTTCCATATGGTTATGCATAGATTATAGGAAGATGTATGCAGTGAAACCAAAGAATGGGACCCCTTCCATAGATACACATCATTTTCATTTATTTGGAATCACCCATGACATATCTAATGGATATCTGAAATTAATCTATCACCATGTGAGGTTGATACGAACATATAAAAATGACACAAATTTTAAAACAATGTATGGTACATATAGGTAAATGGTTATATTTTTATGGTTATTTAACATGATGTCTATATACATGGACCTGATGAACATGGTCTTTAACACATATTTGGATTCATTCATGGTTTTTTTTCAAGTTTATCATCATTCAATATATGTAATGGGAGGTACACACACACACCCACACCATAGATATGTTTTATTTGGCATGTTGAATGATCATAAACATTTTACCAAGGTATTAAATTTTCATTTTTTTGGATGGGCTTTGTTTATTTTATTGGGTGGCTTATCTTTGAGGCTGGAAAACTTATTTCCCTTGAGAAATTTTATTTCATGGTTTCATAGGTAAAACCGGAAGAGTGTATTTGAAAAATATATATTTATTAGAATGGTTGAATGTTATAGTAGACATATCTAGGACTTCTTTGTTATAGATGTATCGTTGAGATTATTGACTACAAATGGTGTTATTTGAATGACTCTTATGATGATTTATTTTTGTAATTATAGAAAATGATTCCAAACCATTGATTCAAACCCTACCTAATCTGGGTAGGGTGTATAATCTGTATTTTAATACATCATGTGTTGAATTAGAATTAGTTATTTTATAGGGATATTTTTATGGGGTCTATGGGTATTGAAAATTGATGCAACATAAATAAAATTATTATACATGTGACCTTGAGATGGAAAAAATTTTCTATGATTTGAGATGTTGGAAGAGATTTCAATTGGGTGAGTTTTTCATAGTTTACATGGTCCATAAAATAAAAAAAATCATTCTTGCATCAGGATTTGATCATTTTGTAGAGACATTAGTTTGAAAAACTATAATCTCCTGAATTTGAGTTGGTATATACTCCAAGAAAGGAAAACACCATGGTTTATTCATTACATAGTAATAATCAAGCATGGGTTATTCTATAGTATATCATTGAATAATGATTTATATACATACTCAATTGAATTATTCTAGTATTGTAGAAAAATAATTGGTGATTATTTATCACCTCCTAATTTTTTGTTCCATTAATTATTAATCATATTAGAAAATGATAATTATCTTATTTAGATTTCTTATCATTATTGGATAGAATTAATGGGGGTGATCTTCCACCCAACTGGTTGATTTATTTGGGTGATTTTTTTACATTCCTAGACTTATATTTTTTTCTAATGTTATGTAGGGATAGATAATGATGGATTATTATGCTTTTAAATGGGAAGTTCACCTTCAGACCAACAAAATGTACTGTGACATGAGAATTTAGTACTTATATTTAGGTATAAAGATGTAAATAATAAGTTTTGTCACTAGGTTCTCTACTCTTCATTGGGAGAAGTATGAGATCTAGTGAACTAATGGTCTTCTTAAATCATTTTCCATTTATATAGGGTGTTGTATAATATTAATTATATATTTTCTTGTAAATTTTCCCACGATACCCTAGGGTGATAGCACCATATGCGTGATTATGATTCGTTTGAAAATAGTCACACATTTCATTCCAATCTAGGAGATATTTATATTATATTATATAGGTATGATTTTTTATTGTGATATTTTGTGATGTTATGGGGAACCTTATAAAAATTTATTATATATAGATTTTTATTCTACCTCTAAATGTTTGTAGGTCTTATAGAAGAAACTAGGTACCTAGGTTCTTATAAGTATTGTGTGCCACCCTGGGACTGATTGGAATTCAAATCAAGAAATAAAAATCCTTCATTCCATGTGTAAGGAATTATTCATTTAATATGGGTGCTTTTGGGAAAATAATTTTTTTCTTTTGTTAATTTTCCCATGGTAACATCTATCAGGTGTTCATTGTTATTGTTGTATATGATGATGTATATTGTTTGAGGTGGGTGAAGAAGTGAAATTTGTCTTACGTATGCTATATAATATGATAGTGAATATATAATTAACAGTAATGAAAATTGAGAATATACAAAGAATATAAAATACTTATGTGGATTAGCATTTTTATCCACTTGAGATTGAGATTAGTGTCCTATTATTGTAGAATGTCTTGCCTAAATTGGGAAACGATTTTTGTTTAGATGGAAAAATTTTCTCCCATGACTGTTAGATCATTTAAGAATATAGAGAGTTATGTACCATGGTAATACTAATGGGATCATAGAAAATGGTTTTGGGACAATGATAATGTATATCATGTTTCATAACATCGGTGGTAATTTATAGATATATGTAATGTGATAGATTCTGCTGATATCATTCACCTGTATGAGGAAACCATTTAAGAGAATACAATTTTTGTCGTGAATCATATTTAGAAGATTTTATTGATAAATTATTTCTAACTGGTGAATTATTTTAGAATCATAGAAGTGTTTAAGGGGAAACAAGGGAGCCTGAATTAGGCAGAAGGTTCAGTGTTCAAAATTGTTCACAGAGGTAGCTAATAATGTTCAATGGTAGAACATAAGGATGAAATAACTTATAGTTGTTATATTTTAATGCCCCTATACATATTTATGGTATTAAAACATTGTTTTTTGAAAACTCATTTATTACCCTTTCAAAATTTTACAATGTCATTTGGGGGTTTCAAGTGTGTTCAGGAGGCTTGAGTGTAGGATTTAGTACTGCAACACGATTCTACAGTTCAACCAGCAATATGGTGTCATTAACATCAACAGTTTATCTTATTGGGTCCACTATGCAGTTAGTGCACTAATCACAATCCAACTGTTGGACCACAATAATTTCAGTTTGTCCTGGGCATGTTTTTAAGGGGATTAATTTATATTTTCACAATGTTTTACCCTTAAACACCCCTTATGGTTTTCACCCTTCTAATGCACATCAACCCCTACACTAAGGTCCTTTTTTAATATCATTTAACCTGGTGTAAATACATCTATTATTGACTAATTCATCTTATATATGAGATTATATGATTATTTTTGTATGGCTATAAATACTGTTTCCACCCTTATTCTATTTGTTCTACTACCACATGCGTTCTCTCAATACAATGATAATATATTACTCTTTTCAGTGATTTTATCTACTATCACATTTTATCTTTTTTTTCTCAAAAAAATTTTTGATTCGTGATGATTATATGACTAATAACCAAAATTATTTTGTCTTCATGCTTTCCCATAATATTTTATAATTTTCTATTATATTTTATTGTGTTTCATCATATGATTTTTTGTGTGTTCGACATATAAACTAAATTTAAATATTTTTTTTTGAAAATTAATACTTAAACCATTTAAATATGATTTATTTTTGATGACTTATTTTAAATTGTAACATTTATTACATCTCATAATAAGAATGTGTTAGAAAATGGTTGGATTATATTAAAGGACACATTGAGAGATTTCGTGGAATTAGGAGAGGATATTGTGTATAATGAAGGGGTTCCTATGATATTTTTTGGGTTCAATTAGTATCATTTGATGTGAGGAAACCTGTTAAATTATTTAGATTAGTTAGTAATCATTTTGGCCATAATAAATGATATTTTTGAAAGTCATACAATAAATCCCTTAATCATTGGAAATTAAATGTGTCACCTTTGAAATTAAAAGTATTGGTCATTAGCATGAATTTTTCATTGGTCTAATAAAACTTATGTGATATATATGATAATGTTTTATGAATTCCACATGATAATAAATGATTTCGAATTAAGGGACTAGATCATTGTATTTAACATTATATTGAACGATTACTAATGCATGGATGAGATCCTTGGAATCAACATCATGATATATTATTAGAAATACTAAAATGAGCATCAAAATTACATATGGTATCTCGTGATTTATAATAATATGATGAGTTACATGAATTTATTGTGCGACATGATTTGTGGTATTACCCAAATTAATTCCCTGATTCCATATGAATTATGATGCTTTGCAATGTTAAGATGAGACCCTAGATTTCTTTTTATATATTATCCTTGGGGACATTAAGATGATTAGTTAGATTCCATCATATACAAGATTATTTTGAATGTTGGGATGAGTTGCTATATTTTTTGAGGTTATTATGGTTGTTCTAATAATCATGACATTCTTATATGAATTAGAAGCAAGATGATTCAAGAATGTAAGAATCGAGTTTCATCGCAGAGCATAATGTTTGAGGATATTTATTTAATTCATTTACATATTTTCCCACCATCATTATTAAAATGAATATTTATTTAAAATATTGTCTTAAAATTAATATGATTTTAGAAAATGTTGGAGTGCCTTACTATGTAATACTCACACCCTTCTTGGGCCACCGATTGGTAACCAAGCAGACCTCATGGATATAGATTTAAAAAAGGTCAATCACTATTTGATAGATTCTTGATATGGGATTTGATGCAGATTTGATAACATGAATTATCTTGCATGATCATTCATCCTAGGGACCCATCATGATCTATCAAAATGACAATTGGGTTTTCATGATCCTCACGAACCATTGAAAATAACCCATGCATAAATAAAAACACTTGATAATTATTCTCACCCAACCAATAATAAAACAATAGATGTGGTATACAAGTAGAATATTAGAAATTTTAAAAACCAGACGTCACATATGTAATGACCATGAAATTTCAAAAAAAAATTCTTAATTTCTTTGGAATTTTAAGAGTTCGTAGTTTATGACAACACCTGATTCTGAGGCCCGGTGTGCCCAGAATCAATTTCTGAAGTTTATCTTGGGTACGCTCTTGGAAAAAATGACCAGGTTTTCCTAACTTTTGAATCGGTGCTTGGAATCAAAATCTGAGGCTACCGATGAGACCGTAGCACTGGTAATTAGTTAACTTGACCTTTTCTGGAGTTGAATTTTCTCGAGAAGAGTTGTTTAAATATGTGGTTAAGTGGTAAGTAAATAAAGTTGTGTCACAAATTTATTTTTCTCTATGTGGTATAGCTTCCATGTGAGAGAATATCCTAAACACCTCTTTTTAGGATATTCGTGATGTGGGGCTCACACAAACCCCACCCCTTCAATTACCCTAAACCCCCACTTTTATGTTGGTAACCCCCCATAAGTTTATAACTCTCTATCATCTCTTTTAATGAATGCCAACAAAAACTATTCAATTAATTAAACTCATTAATTAATTGAATTTGATATTTTGAATTTTAAATGTGGCATGTGTGAATAAAATAAGAGAATGTCTTATTTTATTTTTGGTTGTTTCGTTGTGTGGAGTCTGGGGAGAAAATAAACAATGTCGCGAAGATCTTCTTCTTCCTCATTGAAGAACGTGAAGAATGCCAGATAACCAAGGAGTGATCAACCTGTCGTTCATCTCCTCTCTGCAGACGGTGTGAGAAGCCATCCACCTTGGATGTACGCCGACGTCCTCAACCCAGACATAGTCTTTGACATCGTTGTAGAAGTAGGGGATTGATTTACATTCAAGTTTAATTAACTTTCTTTGTTAATATTTTTGGCCTCTTGCTATCATTATCATGAGAGGAGATCGGACCGCACAAACACAACCGATCCTTCTCCCCTTTTTGTTGATCTTCATTGTGGCTCGAACGAAGGTGGCACGATGTCGATGCACAGCGCAGGAACGTAAAGAGCTGTGGAGGTGGTGTGTGGCGCCATCATGCCACATCGAAGAACTCGAGGGAATGTCGTGACCGAGAGGGCCGCGGGGGAGGGGCGTGGTGCTGACGTGCGGCGCTGGTCGAAGAAGGGTCATGGCCTAAGGCCGTGGCGGTCACCAACAGGGGGCGGCCAGACTCCCCGTCCGCGGTGGAACACCTGGAGGCGGCCAGATAAACCGGCAGCCAGCTCTTTGGAAGGGCGAGACCACGGGGTCATGTGGCGGTGGCACCGGCCAGCCAATCGGGTTGGCCATTTAGAGGAGGTCACGGGTCGTAACCCCCTGGCGGTAGACAAGAGGGCCCCCTCCACGTGGGGGGCCGCCGTTTCGAGATAAGGGGGCAGCGCCCCCCATTTTCCGCTCGGCCGAAACGATCGAGATGCTGGCCACGCGGGCCGCGCCCGCACCAGGACAACCAACCGCGCCTTAATGGGCCGGACCCGGACCCAGGTTGGGTCGACCCGGTTCGGGCCAACCCAGGGTGTTTTGGACCGGGTCGGTCCGGGCCCAAACCCCCCCTAAAATCGTATACCTATGTTCAAAGGCTCATAACATGGGATACATACATCCGATCGATGCACCATCAGTTGAGATGTGATCCCTGGATCGATACGGTTGTTTTGTTATATTAAACTCATCGTTTCAGAGAACATTGGGTATGGCCTGGTTGGTTCGAACATGAAACCAACCGGGCCCTTGGAGCGGAAACACTTATAACTTGAGCTACGAACGTCTGATTGATGTGACGTCATCTTTGTTGGATTCCTATTAGTGAAACAGTTCTTTTTTCTTACTCCACACATGGTTTGGATGCAGTTGGAGTACAGTCGGGTTGGTTTTGGCTTAAAACCCAACCGGGCCCCTACGATGAAAAAGCCAATAACTCTTAGACCGGGGGTCTGATTGACGCACCGTCTGTCGCATTGAGTTACTATTGATGAGACGGAAAATTGGGGTACATTAACTCCGGACTTCATGTCATTTGTTGTATCCACCACCTTGGAACGTGGAGCGGACCCTCCTGGAATCGATCATGTTGTGTACAAAAACCCTAGAGATGGCTGCGACTACAACGACTTCCGTACTGGAATCCTACGTGGGTTCGATGGTTAAGACTTTCGTACTGGAATCCTCCGTGGGATTGACTATGACGACATCCGTATTGGAATCCTCTGTGGTTTCAGTGGTGATGACTACTGTACTTGTATCCTACATGGGTCCGACAGTATTGACCACTGTTGTAGTATCTCATGTGGGTCCGACAGAGTAGTTGGACTAGTATCCTACGTGGGTCTGACAGATTAGCTGGACTAGTATCCTACATGGGTCCCAGATAGATGAATCAGTAACTACATATGATCATCGTTTTTATTTAAAAATGATGTATACCTATGTGATCTGATTCTTGAATTTCCATCATTATCACTGATGTAATTAACTTCCTTTCCTGTGTGGACAGGGTTGTGCTTTCCTGTGTGGAATGAGTTGTGCTTTCCTGTGTGGACTGGGCTGTGCTTTCTTGTGTGGACTGGGTTGTACTTTCCTGTGTGTATTGTTTTATGATTTCCTAAGTGTACTGGGTTGCACATGGGCTCATGAATTGGAGAAGAACTAGAATTGATGACTTAGGTATATGTATGGGCATATAATTATGTGGTGATAGTTGATACTTCATGTTTTGTATCTTTCATATGGTTTATCCTTTGTGGATTTTGGGAGACCTTGGATGGTGTCGAGGTCCCTACTGAGTATCGTATACTCACCCCTGAACGGGATATGCCTGCACTACATTGTGTTGGTTGCAGACGACGGAAAACACTGATCGTGGTTGAGGATTGAGGAGTGGGACTGTACCTGGAGGTGGACTTCACGACGAGTCAGTACCTGGAGGTGGACCTTACGACGAGTCGGTTCCGGGAGGTGGACCTCACGACGAGTCAGTTCCCGGAGGTGGAATTCACGACGACATGGTACCCAGAGGTGATAGATGGACATGGAGAGCTGAGGTGGCCATATGTACCTACCCATCAGGTGGGAACCCGAAGGATGATCTAGGAGTAGCTCAACACCTTCCATCTGTTGTAATTTCGTTCAGTTGTATCATTATTTTTCAGTTGGGTTTGTATTCTAGCCCATTTATTTTTCATTACTTTCTTTTGTACATAGTCTTGCTTCAGCTTTTACTCTGTGGTGTTTGTTTACTTTTATAAAGGCAATGCCCTCCCTTTTTATCAGGATTTACGCCTTTGGTGGTAGTCGCCAGCCCCTGGCCTATAGAAGGCGGTCTTGGGGTAGTCACGGCATGGGCCCCGAGGACGGGTCGTGGCAACATGAATAATATTAGTATATGGAAGAGATACATCATTGATTAATAAGGAAATACCAAAAAACTGAATCTTTAATCAAAATACATTGTACTAAAAATAGATTCCATCCAATACGTATAGGACATGAGAAATATTCCAACATCTGGCCACTAGATACTTATTCCCAACTAACCATAAAACCCACCACATTATTTTGGTGAAAAATCCTTTACTACATAAAATAAAAAATGGACTATATAGAGCCAAGAGTATGTGTAGGGTGTGAGAAAATCAAGCCCAATCAGATCCCACCTTGTTTCCCAGAAGTATTATTTGTAACCTAAATTTAGATATTATCAAGATTAATGAAATCAGGTCATCATAAAAAAATACGTCAGTTTATATCAGAATCATAAAATAACTTATTTTATCATATTCCAATGAATTTCACAGTTATAGTTTCCAATGAACATAATAATAAACTATGTTCCATGTAAAAAAGTATCCAAAAAATCTATTTCAAAATGAGTAAAACGTAAGATACTCTATTGATAACATTGGGCTGATATAGCTAGGTTTCCCCTTCAATGATCAGTCATGTATAGTTTACACTAAACCTATATCTAAAATTCAAAAAAATGGAAGATAAGAATACCCATATATATAATTCCTCCATATGATGTTAGGGAAAACAACCCATATAAAGCCCACCAAAAGGGAATATGAATAAACTAATGTGTCATTCCTCTTAAAAATCAACGAAAAGACTCTATGAAAAAACTCATCTTAGGTAAAAGGATCCCATGTGTTTCTCTTATCAAAAAAATTTTAATGTCCTTATTAAAATTTGTGAAACAATTCCATAGTCCTCTTCTCATTATCAAAACCATTCATTGAAAAAAAACATCCCCAACAACATTTTTTATATGATATCATTCGTAATTTATCACCATTAAAATTAAAATCCATTTAATATAAAATTACACTACATTTTCATTTAATAAATATTTTTATGATTTTTTCCATTTTAAAATAAAATATTTTAATCAATAATCACATGTAATTCATTAAACAAATAATTTAGAAAAATACCTACCACCTTAACACTTGGTCCTCACCACGAGAACACATAATCCATGAACTATGAGGAAAGCGATCAACAAATAAAACAAGAGAATCCCAAATAAAAAATTCCTTATCATAGAAAACATATTTTATGATATCATATATGGTGGTGAAGAAATTAGATAACATATCCCATCAGACACAAAATTTTTACCAGAACTAAATGATTCAGACTCATGGAACCAAAAACACAATAGATCATTGAGAATGAATGAAGTAAAAATCAAAAAATTGGTAAATTAGATCAATAATATATATATGTATATTCAATTGAAAATATTAAATAAGTAATAAATAAAATTTATCAAACATTCTAATAGAAGGCAACTATTCGGTCAGGGAATTAAATTCCAAATGAAGACGATCATGGGGTTTTAAAATGAAAAGTAAATGCCTCCACATGATCCTTGGTTGAATTAGGATTTTTTAGATAGATTGAGACACTAATTATATGTTTTAGTAAAATTAAAATCTACCAAAAATTATCATTATCTCCAAAACAATATTGACTGACTAATGTCTACATATATTATTCTCATAGCTTGGGTTCACCACCGACTAGCGGGTGGAGTACCATAGGTTTTCTATTGACCCCCTGCTACCTTATGATATTCTATCTAAATCAACTAGTTGGTTGGTGGCCTTTATTAAACACTCTTAATTACAATATTCCAAAAGATCCTGTAAGATATCTCTAAAAACTCTAAAACCCAACAGATGACTTCTTAACTCATAAAATAGAGATGTACCTTGACTAGGATGTCAGACTAGTTATGGGGATTGAGATAGTACTCTGAATATTTTGGGTTTCTTAAAAATGTTTTATCTTTTTTATCATTTAAATATTTTTTGACATTTACTTTTTATTTTCTAATATTTATGACTCATCGGTGGGAATACAATGTGTTTTCTTATTTCATGTGTTATGTAGTTATTTTTACCTAATTCAATCGATTATTTCTTTAATTATGTGTAGCTGAATGATGCTTACATTATTACTTTTGTGTTCCACACTCTGATAATGAAGTAATTGTCTACCCATGGTGACCTCACAGACCGTCGCTACTTGTTATCTTCCTCTGGTTTATGATAAAGTATGATTGAGGACATGTGGCAACCCAATCTATTTACAGTTCATAGTTTAATAATATAGGGATGAAATAAAACAAATCTATACTATTAGATTTTAAAATATTGACAATTATATATCTATAAAATAAAAATCATAGATATTGTATCCCAACCATTATTCCTTATACATCCACCAAGATACCTTAGTTAACCATTTGATCTCTACTAAAAAAGTTATTCCCATAGCTTTTCTCATTGAGTTATCTTACAAAAAAATTGTTCTTCCAAAGCGCTTAGATATTTCTAACTTATTTCATATTTATGATGGTCTCATTCATCATTTGAAAATTTCAAAAAATTATACATGATATATAGATAATCTTCTTCTATAATATATACTATTCTGGAAAATTGGACACATTATTCAGTAATTTTCATTTCTCTTTAATAGAATATAATTATGAACTTGAGTCAATCACCCATTAATCTAATAGAATATTTACATTAATGAAATATTTTTTTCCTTTTAATTATAGTTATAACACTTGATATTTTGAATGTGTATACCTTTATTTATATTTTTGTAACTCCTAAAATCTATCTATAAGTGTACTTTCTTCCCATACCCAAAATATGGACCTAAGCCAAGTGATTTTAATCATCTTTTTTTCTCAATATATTTTACGTATCTTATTATGATACTCCTCTAGGGTGACTATTCTCATCTTCCCACATTAATGGAATTTATTTTATTTTCCAAAAATTCCCTTTGATATTTTTTTTAAATCATACATAAACTATAGAATTCATCTATTACTAAATCATTCATTATATTTGAATTAATCCAAATTGTTTCCATCACATCCCACAAATCCAACAGTGAGGAAAATAGTAATTATTCATATATATCATCCATAATTGTTTCCTTATTAGAATCATCCCAGCCTCAGATCATATTATAGTCATTCATGTCATCTTATACTATTTTACCATATGATAACCTCATGTATAATATCCTCTAGAATATGAACACATTATTAAGTGTCATAGGATTCTCATACAATCTTCTCGAGATTACATGTCCTCCATCAAGTTCACAACATCATGAATGTTAACTACTATATTTTTTTGAGTGACATCGAGACCAAACAATGTTCATTATTATAAAATCATTCCCTTTACTCTTATACTATTTCTCAAGATAAAATTCAATTATGGGAAAATCCACGAAACATTAAATTAAATGATCCCCCATTTAATTTTTATAGAAATAAAAAAAAATTAATCATTAATATCAACCCGTATGATACTTTCATCAGTCACTATAGATTTATTTTATGGTACTAACCCACTAAAAAACAAATTTAAAAAAGAAAGAGTGGTATTTTCAGGATCTCCTTTTGAATGTGTTGTTGAATGAGAACTAAACCACAATCCTCTAATACTTATTATTGGAACATTCACTAGAACTTAAAAAAAATTGATACACCTTCTTAGGAATTTCCCAATCCACAATATATGATTCCCCAACACACAAAACTGGATATCAAACCTATAGAAGAGTAACACAATGGAATATGTATGTAATTAGAATAGAATACCACCAAATCAGTTTACTAAGTGATAAGAATCCTTGAAACATACTCATAAAAAATCAAACCTCACTCACAACCCGAGAAAAAGCCACAATCTTAGAAAATTTTCAACGAATAGAACATGATGAATGGGAGTGTAAATAAGAAATTGCACAGTTCATACAAGGTTTCCAACATATACTTGAAAATTATTTCTTATCTATTAAATATAAGAAGAAATTATAATATTTAAAATTCAATTGGAAAATATAATTAGTATAAAATAATTATTGATTTTATTCTTCTCCAGTTTCTTCATTTATATATTAATGTTCAAATAAAAACCCACTTCCATTCATAAAAGTTTCAATTTGTCTATACAAGTTTTCCCAACATCCTATATTTAAAGAGAACCCTCCATATAGAATGGTAACTGATAATCTCAAGTATAAAATTATACATGACCAATTATCTAATTGGGCATTCCATGAAATACATTTCCAATATATTATTTATCATATTTCCTAGATGATTACCTATGCACACTTAAATTAGACCATCTATCATCTAATCCTTTTGTTATCCACTGAAAATTTTATTATTGTTAATTAAATTTCATGTGTGACTATATAATCTAGTAATATATCCTCAATAAAACTTCATAAGGTTAATTAAATATAGATTTACATCCCAACATGATATGTATATTACTTTCTAAAATAGATTTATAAATGAAATTCTTTCACTTTTACAAACCACTATTATTTTAAAAAAATATAGTTACATTAAATCAATAATATTGGTTATTTAGTATTCCTAACATCAATCACTCAAGTACAACCCAATTTAGAGATACATAGACCTTAATAATGCCTCCTAATATTCCAAAGGCTACCTACGTATAGTGAGAATTTGAGATGTGACAGTAAGGAGACTATGACCACTGTGTAAAAAATTACAACAATAGTTGATTAATATAAGTAGACCATTCTTAAAATGACACAACATGAATACAACTAATAACATAAGAAACTGTATACTAAATGAATGTCTAAAATTTTAGAGGTTTCTAAAATACTAAACAAGATTCTCTATAGTCTGGTCTTATATTGACATGTCTAAAATAGTTGAAGATAAGTCCAATTCAACTCGAAGAATCCATTATGTCCTGTATAAAATACACCAATTATCCTACAATAAAACCACTATATCCTTATCATACCATGTAATAGTCTCAAATAATATTCTGTTACTTATTCTAGGACTCATGAAGTAAGAAAATGTTCCTAAGGGCCCATTCATTGTGTGAGTTTGAACTAGTTGGCTGCCACCATTGTGGTCTCTATATAATATCTATATTTATATGATTTTTTGTAAGGTGTAATGTAAAAAACCAATATAATCAATACCTCCCAATAATATTCATGATTAACCATCCAGGGTGTATTTTCTACCTTCTATAATAATTTATAAAGTGTGACGATTCACCCTTGACATATAGACACCCAAAGGGAGAAAAATTCATCACCCCTCATCCCATTACCAACAAATTGGCCATATATAAACCAATGTCATCCTAGTGAATATGTCATCATTAAACTAGATTACACAACCATGGTTCAAACTTACAACTTCAAAAAAAATCCTATGATTCCACACAAAGAGAGCATTCTTCTCTCATCAAGTAGACACTGTCACCCCTCAATTCTCAGGGACTCATATAGTGTATCTATCCTCCAGTTTGATAGTCAATTACAACTCCCTAAGAATTTATTCTATGATGTATGGAAAAACTATTATAGTTGAAAGAACCACTTATAATGAATCATTATGTGCACACCACCCCAACATTATAGATATCATTGTGAGAGGAATCAACAATATCATACAACTATAAACTAATGAATCCCTATATCCCAACCATTGTTAAATGAGATATCAACTGTATACCATGTCAAAAAACCAAATCTTCTCATAGCCAGACACATCTAACCCAATATGTATCACTGGAACATCATTATGAAATGTATCCCATCAATCATAATTTGATAAGACACTAAAATATTTCATGAAATAAATGATTTCAACCAATCATGACCCATACATGGAAAAACCCGACATTACCCACATGGGACTACCCTAGGCCATCTCTCATTAATAAAAGAAATCGAAACTCATTTCATTCCCAATTCACACAATGATTTTACCCACACTTACAGATCATAAAACACATAAACACAAATGTAACTATGGAAATATATATGAAATACATATCTAGTAATAGTAGGATCCTACTGATTCAATTACATTCCATGTTTCTGCCTGAGAAAAAATATATATAACATAAAAATTCTCCAACATATGTATATATATAATATATGATGTCTAACAGTATTATAATATAACTAAAAATAAAATAAAATGGATTATGATTTTAAACTATGAAAACATCCAATGATAGATGACAAAAGGAACATTCAACAACCATGAAGAATGTATCATCATATATTATAAATGATAACGGAGGGGATCCAATTTTTTTATAGATGAATATATATCCCCTATAATATTATATATTTTAAATAGAAATTTTATTATTAATTTTTAAAATAAATAATATACACCAGGAACCTGTAGTCCCATAATATGGCTAGCTAAAATCATAAGAGGAGTGAACTAAGTTCATAGAAATTACTTTTTGTAAAAATTATATATTCATATAAGATAGTTAAAATAATTTTCATAATATGATTTTTAATTTGAAATATAAATAACCATAATTTAATGATATTGAACATAAGATATTTATAGTTGTTTAGGAAAAAACCTCCATGTCCGCTCCACCACCACTCTAATACATGAGTGTGTTGATTTTCACTATAACAACCATTTTAGGGGGGATCCCAACTAAGTAAAAGAATTATTCCCTAAATATAATGGTACAATATATTTTAACTAGGATATCCCTTTATAAGACCAATCCATGGTTTGAAAACACACTCATACATTGAGTGAAAATAATATAAAAAAAATTTAATAAAAATTACATCATGTTGTTTAAAAAAGATGCTGACTGTATTTAACAATATATCAGGAGAATATGATAGTCTTAAATTTATAGTTTAGAATGGTATTTAGTGACACTGATAATAATTCAACAAAAACAAAAATGTTTATGTTTGAACTTCTATGTAGTGGAATTTACATGATTTTTATTAACATGCATTTTAACGTTTTTTCACATCTATTCATCCATCTACCATCACCATAAAACAACTAACACTTCCTTATATATATCCATAGTAATTTTAAACATGCATAGTGAGATAATCATAAATATACTATTGAGAATACATTGAAACATCTGTACGATATCCCATTAATGACATAGGTCCATTATATCCAAATATGAAATATACTTTTACAACAGCACTATTAGAGAACTTCTTCTTCTGACCCTTCCACTCTTAGAAACAATATAATTTGTTAAAATAGATATTTCAAAAAATGTATAATATATTTTAAAAAATTTTATAAATGAATTAAATGACTACTTAGGATACATGAAAATTAATCTTGACATTATTCATAGTAGTTAAACCTTCATAAGATATTATATTAGTAGCACATTTCATCGGAAGATAAACAAGTAAGAGACTTTATATGATAAAATACATCTTTGTATTATTTATGGTGTATGTTAATATGGATTAAAAAATATGTATGATAATACTTCAACATAATATAAATATGTTATTGATCTTTGAAAATTATCTACCATGACTTCTTTTAATGTTTGGAAGATTATATTCTACAAATATCATTTTCATAAGATAATGAATTATCGAATCATAATTATACATAATTTTAATGGAAACTCAATTATGCTCTTCATAATATAATATCATATGTATTATGATAAAGATAAAACACATTGTTTCTCCAATTCATAGTAGATGCAATATAATAATTGATTATAATAAAATAAAATACATTTATCATAGATTGAAAAGATTGTATGATTTTAAATAAAAATTTCTAATCTCATAATAAGATATATTAATTAGAGAAATGTATAATATGAAAATTTTAATATTAACTCATTTGAACTAAAATAATTATTTTTTGAGTCATAAAAATAAATAAAAACTGATATATATTGCAACAACATAAATTTGTCCAACTATATAACCCCTTATCTAGAGCTCAATTCTCCTTGAATATACTGTAAATTTTTTGAAAAAACATCATTTTAAAATAATAAATTTTAATTTATACATTATTAATTATTATTTCCTCCTTTTAAATAAATTTATATATAAAATTTTAATTTTCCCCTTTCCTAAAATAAATATTTAATATTTGAAATTTATTATTGGTATTTTATATCCCCAAATAATAATAATAAAACATAAAATTTTGTTATTCTTTTCATCTCCACCTTTTTGGAGATAATATTTTGAATGGAATTAAATTAATATTGAACAAGAACAATAATAAATAGTTAATGATACTAAATATGAATATAATTTGGAAAATGGTTTTGCTAAAACATTAGTCAGTTCAAGTTATTAAATATGAATAGATAATACATACTAATAGTATAATGAAAAACATATTGACACTATAGATAAGTATATTTAACAACAAGTTATAATGTAAATAAATAAATAAATCATAATATAATATCATCGAAGAAATTTATAAAATATAGAATTAAATTAAAAAAAATATGAATGAAAAATGTATTAAACTCAAGATAACTAAGCATTAATATGTTTGAAAAAATATATTTTAATCTTTAAGGAGTTATTAAAAATTACATTTAAATTTTTGGGAAAAATAAACCCTTCAAACATTGATATTGTGACAAAATCTCAACCATTCAATGAGAAATTTATGTTTCAGGTGAACTTTTGAACGAAAAAATGTGTCCAGTATATAGAGATGATAATGTAATATGAGAACCATACATCTCATTATATACTTCTCACAAAGTATGTAGATATGATCCAAGACCCTCTCAATCAGTTAAATAGATCCTTATATATATGGATTCAATATTGCAAAAAACATAGTGATATCTGGCCAGATCAAACACATCTATAGGTAGAAGAAATATATTAAAGGGTAGTTCAAGAAAAGGTAAATAAAGACATTTTTTAATCTGGATTTTCTTCCATAAATAATCCTTAGTTGTGTCAAATAGATCATTTAATATTGCGGAATTAGAATCCTAAATACCAACTACAAGAGGGCATGAAAGATTTCACCCTCACAGCTGAAAATTCAAATCATCGTAAGCATCGATTATTTTTACCATTTCATTCTTAAAATAATCAATGATAGTCATGAATCCATTCCTAACCTAATTAGTGATATTTTATAATAAATTATGAAAATTTCACTTATTTAAAACACAAATTACTAACATAATTAGTTATTAAAAATAATTTTTAGAGATTCTCACTAGAAGAACAACATAAATAATTTCTTTTAATTTCATATAAGTATATGATTCATGCCACTCAAAAAAGGCATCTAATTATTTTTCATCTTCTACATCAGGTTATCCATACATTAAACTATTTATAACTATCTAGTGTATGTATTAAACAATTTTCTCTATAATTTAAATATGGTTTTCCATATAACCAAATATTCATTATAAAAACAAATTATTATAAATCGTACATCTAGTTTCACTTAATAAAAAACATTCTTAACTTCTAGATCTTTTTTGGTCAAAAAAGTGGTTATCTTGTTCTTATGGCTCAATTAATACAAGAGATTTATATGGAATATCATGGATCCTTCTTACTTCATTAATTATATCATGTTAAAGTTCCATACTGATTTACTTTGGGTGTAGGTCACAATACATTGAAGTAATGGAGATATTAAAGGTGTTTATTTCCTAAGACACCTATTCAATCATTGAATGTGAATAACCTTGACTTGTTATTTATCCAATGTTCTGTGATGATAATATCTCTATAACTAATTAAACAAACTATTTAAAATCATTCACCTATTCTATAAAAACAAAATTATCATAAATAGTAATAATTTTATTTCTATATTCTAATAACTTATATTTCCTTGATTACACTACTAAGGCCATCTTTGTGTAGCTCCATTTATTACTTTTTATATAATCTCTTCCATATTCCAGGACATACTAATATTTATATCTTCATGTATAGGAGGGTATCTATCCCATTGAAATTATATACATTCACCACCAACTCTTTGTATTTTATCAACATGAGTTGTTTCTTTTACATAGTGAGATTCCTAAGATTCAGATCTAATTATTCATTATAAAACTAATTTATTAAATTCTACAGAATTAGAATGAAAAATAATTGGCGAAACACTTGTCATTGTAGATATTTTTATTTATTAATCATCAAAAAATAAATGGGTAACAGAAAATGATAAATAGTCATTATCTATAAAATAGAGACCAAAAAAATTAGAATATGACCTTCTACTGAACAGTCTTATGGAAGAAATAATTCAGTTGATTGAAAAATAATTATCACTCTCTATTTCCTTTTTACAATAGTCTCATCATGATGAACTTCTCATACATAAAAAAATTGATCTGTTCTATATACCAAAACATGTCATTGATATAGGAGAGATGACACCACCATGAGTTGAAGTGAGATCTACATAAAAATATTATCTAGAAACTGTGGGAATCAAATTATTCAGAGATATATTATAGTAAAATGAAATTTTAGATAAGATATTATCACATAATGTTTTCAGAAGAAGACACAAAACATTGGTACCTCTATTCAAATAAAATCCATCATTAAAAAAATAGTTTATATCCTTCAGAAGTGATAATATTTACATATTTATTCTAAACATGAACAATGTGGCTCCAAAAATAGCATGATAGGTTAATAGGTTTTTCAATCATGAATATATAATGAAAAGTAACATCATGAAAGATTTTTTTTATCAAATTAATTATTCCTCTAAGTGATTATCTTTTGAATGACGTTTATAAGACCTTTTCTCGCAAAATCAATGTGCATTACAAGTTTTTTATCAATATAAGAAGTTCAAAATAGTGACTTCATTATTTTTAGTGGAGTTACATCATGTATAAAAACTATTGAAATATTGAAGTCTAAAATTATTTCATGGGGGATCTTGAATGATTTAGGTATCTCAATGAACTTATCAAAAACATTTTTCTAGATCACCATTGTAGTGACCAAATCTTCATTATCATTAATGTGAAAATCTCCATTTCTCTAATACACATGAGATTATTTCTCAAACAGAAGCTCTATTTATTTAACATATAAAAAAACACTCATCCATGTTGATTGATAATTTTTTATGTAACATATATATCTTATCTATCCACCAGAAATCTATCTTAAATCTACTGAAAACGTTTCTTGATTTTCATCATCTTTTAATACTTCTGGAATAGACACCCTCAGTTCTTTTAATTTTTTTACATTTCACAAAAGTTTTTGGATGACATGGATGATAAGGGAAATCAGTTTTTGGACTGAAGAGAGAAGATATGATTTGAATGTTTACAATTGGGTTTTCTTGTCGGATTGATACACTTTCTTTAGATTCGCAGTATCGAATGGTCATGCAGAGATGTGTAGAGTAATAATTATAAAATTTAGGAGATGTTTCCTATTTGATATGACTAATTCTCAACATATATATGGAAAAGAATAAATAATATAAGTTAAATATTTTATTTACAAAATTTTGAAATTTTTTTAGTAACAATAATTAAAAATAATATCATGTAAAACTATACATACCTAATTATTATTTAATAAAATAAAATATGTCAGCTAAAAATGGTGTAGAAAAAATTTCTAATTTTTGACTTCTTGTGTAAACAAATTCTTAAGAGATTTTTTTTCATTATATCATACAATATGATGTATCATGTTATTTTTCTTTGTACAAGAATAATTTATCAGATATTGTTAAATTATGAGAGAACTAGTGTTATAACATTTGATGGAAACACAATTAAAATTAAATTCAAAATATATTATGTTGTGTTTCACCCAAAACACTTGTGCATATCATCATCAAGCTTCAATATATTTATATTCATTTGTTGATAATTATATCTTGTGTTGAATCTTACACAACCAAGATACAATATATGTACCATTAAAATGATAGATTCCTCATGTTATTATCCTATATAATCGATATAAAACAAAATCAACTACCAAATATGACACTATATAAAGGTCATAAGTTTTTGAAAAATGAATATAAATATAAATAGATCATTTTAAATACCTGAAAATAATTTCGGCATAATTTAAATGAGATTTATTGGGATTGGATTGAAATCATTCACAATGATATATTCAAAACATATTTTTTTGGTCTAATTTCAAAAATATGCAATAAACCACCAATGATTCCTCTATAAAACATGTCGTCAATTGGTTTTCTAGTTTCATCCATAACATGTTCAACATTGGATATCATAGAGTTTAGTGATTTTTACTATTTTTATGTCCAAACATTTAATGTAAATCAAGTATGTATTTGATGTATTTTAAATAAATTCCAATATATTTTCGAGAAATTTGAAATCCTAGAAAATAGTATAACTCATCAATCTTAATCATTTTAATTTATTTATTTATTTGAACTAAAATATCATAGTATAATTCTTTATTTTTTGAACTTGAAATTATATCATCAATATATATTTATACTAAAAAAATTTCAAGGATAAAGTATTCATAAGTAATATTGGATCTTGTATTCTTATTGTAAAAAAATTTTATAAAATAAATGACTTATATATTCCATACCATGTTCATGGTTATTTTTTAATTACATATTGGTATATGGTAAGAGTAAATATATATTTTAGAAGGTGAGGGTCTTCAAGATTAGAAAGTTGTTCTATATAATCATCCTCCATTAAAAATCCATTTTAAAAAGTTATATGTATCATACATCTTTTATAACATATGTTTTATATAATATAAATATTATTAAAGGATTATAATTTATTCTAATTGTGATAAAAGGGCAACAAAATCTTCATAATCTATCCCCTATTTTTGGTTGTTCAATTTTGAAATTAATAATGTCTTGTTTAGACTGATTATGTCATTAACACCATTATTCCTTTTAAATACTCATTTTGTTACAATAACATGAGAGTTAGTTGATCTATCAAATAATTTTCAAACATTATTTCTCTTATAAAGGTTTATTTCATAATTCATATATAATAAAAAATTTAATTTGATAATGATTCTTCTACATACATATGTTATGGATCAGATAAAAAGGTTGATAATTAATTTTGGTTTCCTATATTTCTTTTATTTTAAACTCCATAATCAAAGCTTACTAAAACTGTTTCTAGAGGATGGTATTCAATATTTCATGGTAGTCTATGAAACACACATTTCGGTTCACTATTATCAACCTTTATAGATTTTTATTGAAAATAATTATGTTCCAAATAATTATTTATTTCATGGTTAAATATAATTTTGCGTATCATATCCTAAGAAAAAAAATTTAATTAATTTAAATCATTACATGATCAAAAAGATTACTTTCATAAAAAATCACATGTATTGATTATTTAATAATCCTTGAATGTTCAAAAATCCATAAGCAGTGAAGATAGATTCCTAATATAGGAACATACATTCATCATCTTTTTGATTAAATTTACCCGAATATCCTTAGTGGTCATGATATAAATATGGCATCAAAATACATTGAAATATGTTACCATTGGATTTCAATTATTCTAAAACTAATATTGTTTTCATTGAAGATAGATTCTATTAGAACTCTATTAATGAAATGAAATGATGAATCAATAACCACATTTTAGAAATGAGTGGGAATGTAATATTCACCTAACATATTCCTAAATATTTCTTTCAATGTACTATTATTCATTAAAACAACTCCATTCAATTAATTAATCCTAGTGGTATAAATGTATGTTTAATACCTTGTTTTGAATAGTCTGATCTAAATTCCAATTTCTCAAAATCTCATCCATGATAAATTCTCAGAGAACAAATTGAATCATCTCTTTATTTTTCACAATATTATATAAATTTATAAATATATAACAAGATTAACTCTTAAATATTAAAAAACCCCATGTAAATATCAAGAAAAATAATCAACCGATATATAAAAAATTATTTTCGTGAAAGATATATAGTTTAAGTAGGTCTGGAAATATATATACAGATTATCTATAACAGTTTATATGTTACAACCTCTTTAGTATTATTAAAATAAGACTTGTATTTATTTCATATTTGACACACAAAACATAGTTTCACATTGTCCAGATTAAGGATAGATATGTTAGAAATAAAATTTATTTTAGAATTTTATTTTTGATAAAGAATATTATAATTTCCATGTTTTCTATTCAATGTCCATTGAACATAAATTTCTGCATAAATAAAATTTCAATTTTTCTACACAAGTATTTGGGATCTAATGTGTAGTTAATATAAGTTCATGTTTATTTAAACTTAAGAGATTTGTAATTGAAAACTAAAAATTCATTTTTAGAAAAATTAATTGAATAACCAACATAAAAAAATTATGGAAATAATTATCATGTTGTTCTATAATACATCAACAGAAAACACATTTTTTATGATAAAAAATTGTAGTTTTCCAAATAATCAAATTCCTACTCTTTTTTTTTTGAATTTTCAACAAATGAGACATAGTCTCCATAAATCGTTGATAATGAATAAAAATTCACGAAATATCCACTCATGTATCTGAAACATCCACTATAAACAAACAATTTTTCATTTCTATTCACATGGAAAATTCCCCCCATTACCAACCAAGAAACATGATATTTTAGTACAAAAATTCTTTTATTGGGTCTAGAAATGTTTGCTAATAAAGTCTTGGAGATCCAGTTATGATTGTTTTTTCTAGAAAACATAGAAAAATATTTTGAAAGGAATTTTGAAAGGAATTTTTTTTAATTCCATATAATTAGTTATTTTTATATTAAAATTTCTAGCATAATACCCATTTTATCAACAATGAAATTATATAACTTTATAATTTTTCATTTTTTTAAAACTAGCTTGAAATATCTCATGTGAAATTTTTTCTCCTCACATTGAATTCTTATTATGAATTTTTTTAAGTTGATTGTGACCAATGTTTTTGACAATATAAAACATTAATAAATATACTTATGGAATCAATGAGTTATTGAACCTACTTCTTTAGATTTTATATTGTATTAATATTTTCAGTGTAATATGTATTATAAATTTCAATTTAATTATTAATTACTTTTTTTTGATTTAGTTCCACCTTTTCATTAAAAATCATTTTGCAATGATTTTTTTGTTCCTTAATATTTTCATAAGATTCAAACCATGTCTCCAAAATGGCACATTATTAGTTTAATTATAAATCTACATTGTTTTCATTTTAGAATTCATAACGATGCTCAGAATAATGGTAAGAATGTACCTCATTTGAATATACCATGAATAATATGTTAGGCTTTTTATTAAGGTCTTATGAATTTTATTTTGATGATGTCCACTCCCTAGAATCTTCTAAAGCACCCCTGGAGACTTTTGTCGCATTCCTTTTTTAACCAACAATATTAATGCATTTATTATCTACCTTTTAATCATCCTTATGTATAGTAATTTCGGTATATATATGTAAAAACATCTTATACTAAAAAATTCATAATTATTTAGAGTTGTCACAATGCTTCATATATTTGTTAAAAGCTCCTCTGAAACCACTTCTTTTCTTATATAATTTTCTTGTATATATATGCAAACACCACAAGTTCATAATTGTATCCCAAATTTCATGAGGAGGGTTCTTCTTCAGATAGTTTAGATATTTGTATTCATTTTTTCTTACTTAAGTCCTCAGAAGAATAAACCTTTATAGAAGCATTCTATTTATTCATCGTTCTATGTTCTCCAAGATTAGCATCCATTTTAGATTCATACATCATAATTTTTGAAAAGAGATATTTTATTTTAAATATCTTGAAAAATATTGATTTTATTATGGTACCTTATATTCCAATCCACATACGTATTAGAACGATATGAAAATTCAATGATTTATCATGATCTATAATAAGTGTTCCTAGAGTAGCAACATTACATATAATATCTGTGATTCATTCATTTGGTTGTGTAATACATTCCCCATTATAAATATTTAATGTGTTGAACCTACGATTGGATGTATAATATCTAATATCCATCTACTTTTCAGGAACATCTAAGGAAAATGTTATAGTGTCCCGCATTTCTTGTGTTTTTCAATAAATGTTAAACTATTTTGACTCATCTGGTGCTAATCTATATATTATATATTTTATAGACTTGGAATTCGCATCATATTCTTCTTTTGTTATATTAATGCACATTGCTAGTTCTATATTTTGAATTTATATGGATTTAAAAATTAATGATACACATTAAAATGTCTTTCTCATTCTCTCCATGTACTCTTCCTTATTCCATTAAATGTATCATTAATCCAATGGATAAAAAATCTATTTATGGTTTTTGGTGTCATAGGATATTATTGATAAGTATAAAAATAAAAATAATTGGAATTATGAAAAAAATAACATTATGAATAGATTTATGGGAAACAATATTACATTAAAATATATATGAATTAGAATGTGAAAAATATTTTGAAAGTATATATTAAAAATACATAAAATGTCATATTAAATTCAAAGTCTAAAATATATGGGAACTACTATGAATCCTTCATGAAATTGTACCAATTTAATAGTTGAAAACACTTTCATTTGGATTATATCAAATTTGTTTTTTGTAGTGTGATGTCATGTTATAGGGGTGACTCCTATCATGTTTGGTGGGATTTCACATGAATTCTTATAATAGGATTTCAATTTGTGATATAGTGAAAAGAATCTATGGATAGAGGAATAACCATCCATGAAAAGGAGTAGGATTTCTAATTAGATATGAATCTGTACAATTATATGGTTTGCATGATATTTAATTTTCTTCATAAAAATGTGAGGATGGTTTATTTTAATTTGTAGTATATTATACTCAATAAAATCATAAATGTTAACCTTATTTAACAGTAATTTGTGCAAAATTACATCAACTAATTTAACCCCCCCAACTCTTATTAGAGGAAATAAATATTTATAGTCACTTTATTAGTGATTATGGACTATAGTACCTCATATAGTGATGGAAACCAACTTATACCTAATTTAAAAATCTTTATTTTGTGGTATACCGTTCTACATGGATAATATTATATCCCTCTCAAATATTGAAGTGTATTTATCCTTTATTACCAATAATGATGTGGTAATCCATCTACTACCAAGTCAGTTTTATATATCATTTTATAATAAAAAATTATATATCCTCACAATATTAATATTTAACAATCATATAATGATGTTAATAATGCAAAAAATAGTTGAGATAATCTAAAAACTAAATCCTCCTAGAATTATATTATTTTCTCTTTAAGAGCTTTATTGTATGTTTATAATATTATCATGACTAAGGATGTGAAAGGCCTCCATAATTTTTGGACATCGTGACCTCTTTTTTCCTATCTTTATAATTATTAAAACTAATCATTAGTCTTCAAACATTATATACACATGGGTTGTTGGAGCACCCCATAAAATTAGTTTATTATTATTTAAACAAATTAATTATATTCATGCATACATCGAGTGATATAGATTATTAAAAATTTCATGAAAATTAAATCACCCTTATGATGTTCTATTTAGGTGTTAGATTTGTTAGATGAAATTTTGTGTAAGCTAGGATTAAGTTTCACTAAAATTTTGATAAGTATTATAGGTTCTTATCAGACAATATGATTAGATTTGTGTCTAGTTTCATGTAATATTGGATTATTAATATTCTAATCTATGGTGTGGTGAAAATCCTAGGTTGTATCATGCTCTTATGTTTTATGGTAAGAGGATTTTTTATAAGAAATTATTTTTAAAATATTATTTGGATAATATTTTATTTAATTTCAGCACATTAATTCTTATATGAATATTTATTGCAAATATAGGTTTTATGCTTCACTTTGATAATTGTGTGAATATTTTTTTTTTTCACGTTTTAGCATCAGCTTTTTTATTTTCTATAAAAAAATTTATGTGATTAATTTTTATTTAAAAAATTATGTTAAAATAACTCAAAAATTTTTCTCTATATAATTCATATCATTAAATTTGTATCTTACATTTAGAAGTCAAAAATGGAAATTAATTTAGGCTAAATTGAAGTTAGAAGAATAGACACCACCTCACTAATTCGGCCAAAACAACATGATTACAACTTTTATTTGGAATACATTTTTAGTGGTGTTAAAGTAAACTATTTTTAGTATTTTATTCAATTGGATAAACTCAAATTTTGAATGGGGGTAGATGAAAATACAGCTCAATATTGGTTACTTCTAAGAGGATTAATTATTAAAGTAACCTTTTAAACATCTCAAATCCTATACGTCCCAAACCCAATTAAAATAATATTTTCACTCTCAAGGAGGGTTGTTATAGGATTTTAGATTGGTTTTTTGAAAGGGTTGATTCCATTTAACCCTATATCCATTTTTTATAAGGAATTTGATATAAATGTATCTCTACCATAAAGCAACTCATCTCCCACTAATAAAATATGTTAATTTTATTTTTTGTTTCTAATATCATTGAATCTTTGATAACTAATATTTATTATTTTTTTAATATTTTTATTTTGGTTCGTAGTACAAGAATATTTTATTGATTAATATATTGGGCTATATCATTTTCAGTTTAGCTTATGAAAATCATCTCTACAAATATAATTCCACCCATGGGAGATTACTTCTTCTTGTTGATGAATTTACCATTACCTCCATCAGTATTTTTTTTGATTCCATGTACTAACTATAATTAATAATACTATAGTTAAAATAATTTATTCTTAAATATGATGTCACTCAAACCATTTATACATTGAAAGCATGGATTTGATTTATTGAATCCTTTGAGAGGTAATTTAATTTTCATATACTTTTAACATGGAATCGAGTAATATGATCCACATAAAATCCATAAACTCAAGAACTTATCATTTCTGGAGTGGATTTTTTTCCTAATTTTCTAATAATTATAAGTTATCTTTTGGAAAACAGTCAACGTTGGGTGTTTATATTGTATGTTTTGAAGATAAATTAGGGTTTTTGGTCTTTTTTATTCCATTGGTAGTGGGGAAAACAAATCATGGAGCCATATTTTAATAAATATGATCATAATGGATTATTATTAATAAAAAATTAAGGTGTTGGTTAGATTCTCCATAATCATTCATAATGGTGATTTCAAAGTACTTTTTTCTGGTTAGTTTCAGTTTGTTTATAAAACATTTAACCAACCCCCCCCCCCCAATAATATTTTTTCATTGGATTTAGTGATTTATTTTTAACATTTAGATGTTTTTTAATTCAGTTCCTCCACAATAATGATGAACATGGTCAAATACAATGCTACAATTTGTAAAAAAGTCACACATATTTTAAGAGAATATAGAACAATTATCATCGATTTTTCCAAGATGTTTTCGTTTCATTATATTTGAATGGTATTTTTAAGTTGAATTTTGATTATTAGAGTTATAAATTATAGATTCATATTATTTTTTTATCTATTGAGTGTGGGGGTTTTTTGGGGAATGGTGTATCGTGATTCTGATTGAATCTTATTCATCATGGTATGAGGGTTGTCTTTATCACTATTGGATCTTTAGTTAAATATTACATTATTTCACCATTTTTTAGATCATTGTGTGGTGTGGTGAATATTGTTTCAACCTCATATGTTCTTGGGTATGATGAAGTCTGTTGATAATGTCTAATTATTGTTCCACGGTCATAAAATATGTATAAATTATTCCAAGAAGTAAAAAATTTCTCTATAACTTTCATTTTTTTGTATATTTCAAATTGGTTGACTCCCATATATATGGGGGGATCACACCATGATTTTCAAATTGAGCCACCATAATAGTGCGACCCCTATTGAACAAGACGATTTATTTTCAAGGTTAAAAAAAATATGGCATCCTAGATTTATATTCAATTTTGGTGTACTCCATAAATTCGTAGGTTCCATTTGTATTAGTTTTCTGTGAATTTGGTAGTAACATGGTTTTTTCCTTTACATTGATTTACTAACCCCTTATGAATATAGGTGATTCTTTATCCCATTTCACCTACTCCTTACCTATTTCCCCTTTTTGAGTACGCTATAGTAGTGTATTTTATTTATTTTTAGTGATTTTTTATCATGGTCTTGATTGGTATTGGTCATGTATAGGATTAGTGGTGGATCTTTGTGGGTTTAGTGGTGAATCATTGGAATTGTCTCTCTATATTTGTATAGAACTAGTCAATTATTTTATTGAGATTGCTGTTTTGAGACTTATTCTTTATTATTTATATGTGGCTATTAAATTATAATTCTTTTCTTCCATGGGGTTAATGGTTGTAATTAAACCAAAAAATATAGTGAATTGGTCATAGAAATAAATATTTTGGTTTTGTGTTTGATCAAGTTTCATATGTTTCATTTATTATTATCATTGGTTCTTATTTTATCGACTCTTTCTGAATAATCTTTCGACATTGTTTATTGTTATTTTTATGCATCGTGTTTTTATTAATGTGATGGACACATTCAAAACTAATTAATTATGTAAATAATTCATTTTATGGGAAAAACAAAATATAGATTTTTATATGATTAAAACAAAGTGATGTATAAATTACCTGACCACAAATCATTTTAAAATGATTATGAATATTATTTTTGATGTTTTAAAGCCCATGATGATGTGATACTTTTCACTTTGTGGTATGATTGGTCAATGAAATATGTTATGGTTGGTTTATGATTGATGTTTTACTATTATATTTTAGTTTGTGGAACTATAAAAAATGAATAGAGTAGTAATACTATTAAAAATTATTGAAATTAATAAAGATTTTTATGGTAATCACCCACATATTATATAGATAGGAGTAAAAAATCTTGTTTTACATAACTTGACCATTACATTCCTCTATAAAAAATGGTAAATCCATCTCATTTACCAACATTTATAACAAAAATAGTAATTCTATAAATTATTAACATATAATTTTTGTTTCATATTTTAATTACGATAATATTTCATTTTATTATATTTATATTAAATACAATGAGAACCCAACCCAACATCACATACACAAACATGGGTCATTATATATATATATGTTATATAATTTGGATTTCATATTTTTATTATCATAGTATTATATATTTATATTTCCTCATCCAATGTCATGCATTCACGATACCCATGTGTTTTCACTACCACATATCATGCACACACCTTTTATGTGTGGTTATAGTTAGTTTGGGATTGGTAATGTATAGTTGTTTTTTTGGTGGTGGTGCTAAAAATAGCATTTAGGCACATTTACATATAAAATTATTATTTTTTATCAATTTTTCTAGTGTAACCAAATGTTTAGTATAAAAATGGTTAAAAGAGGTGATATTAAATGTCTCACCTTTATCACTATTACTAAACATTCATCAATAACTCACATTTTATAACTACCTATATCATATCAAACTGATAAATACATTATTTATAATAAGGTTGTAACTTTATTTCTTTTTCAGGATACTTTTAGTTTATAGTTTTAGTTATTTATTTAAAAAATTACATACAAATTGGATATTTCCCCCATTAGTTATATTTCCCAAAAAAAATATCTTTATAAATGTACACATTATTTTCTCATGTTGACTCCCATAATTGGAACTCTAACCTTATTAATGTTTCTACAGATCCATTAGCATAGTGAAAATTTATTTGATAATATTTTATGGGAAATAAATTAAAAGAAACCCATTATTCCAATTATAATCATGAAAAATAAAAAATAATTTTTTCCCTTTTCATAGTAAAATATTGGCCTCAAATATATATTTACCTTTCAATGAAAAAAAATTACTTTCGTAATATATTTAATTAAATGTTACATATAAAATCATAACAAAAAAATCAAAATGAAAAAATTTAATAGAAACCATGAAAACATATTCAAATTTTCTTTTAAAAACTATCCTTTCACCTTTATTTTGTAAATAGTTGTAATTTTTAAAAAAAACATAAGCTCATTTTCATAGTTTTTGAAATCAAATGATTTCTTTTTTACAACATTTAAAACCTATCATATAGGAACCTGGGGAAATTATCCTTAAATTCACTACTACAATAACCCTTGAAATTGAATCCCTTAATCATATAAAACATGTATCTCTTAGGAGTATCCTATCATTGGTAATCTCTATAATTTTACCCAAGGAATTAGACAGATATATTGGGATCACCTGTCATTATAGTTGTATCAGGGTCACTTATTAATCATATAAAGTTTATAAATCATGAATAAAACACATATATCATACACAGAAACAATCAAAATAAGTTGATATAGTAATCAATCCCAAAATTAAAAACACTTTCAACTATATAATGGAATTTATAAAAAGATCAAATTTCATAGATTTTTTTTTAATATTTTTTTATAATATTGACAAAATTATTTCTTCATTTTAAATTTAAACATGTTTTGAAATATTCAAATCACTGAGTGTTCATGATTATAGGAAAATATATTCATTTTATAATCATTAAATGCATGATTCATTTCGTAATTTTTAAAATAATGTAGAAATATAAAATTTAGAAATAGTAGAAGGGATTCATTTTTAATAAATTTCAAATAATGTTAAAAAATAGTTCAAATTTACCATTAAAAATCATTAAAAATAAATAATAATTTTTTTGAAATATCTTAAATGAACCATGACATGGAACAAAAATATATGGAATGAAAACATTAAAAAATATTTATAAATGTATTTCTATTACCTTATGTCACATATTCCTTTATACATTCTCTAAATCCTAATCAATGAAATTATATAAGTTTTAAACATTATTAATGAAATTTTTCTTATATATTTCATTCTTATTATTCCTTTTAATTCATTTATAAATAATAATTATTTAGTTTCTAAAATAGTGAGTATCACATTAGATGTTTTCAGTACATTAAATTTATAACCTCAAAACGACATCGGTGTACTGACATTCGTCAAAGAGGATACGGTCACATTACCTATATAATAAAAAAATAAAAAATTATTATATCCATACATTAAATATATTTTTAAAACATACAATGTAAGGAGTTCATGAAAAGTAAATCATGTCATGTGATTGAGATAATATGTCGTACGTACCGAGAAATTATATTTTCATTTTTACTTTATCAAAGTCATAAAAATGTGATAAACAATATGTTCATTTAATAATTTCATCTTTAGGACCCTCCATTATATATGGTGATGAAAAATTAATCACATCGCTTTGTGGAAGTGGAATTACACACTAACTCTTATACAATCATATAGATTTTTTTGGAAAATATATAGGATATGAATGTAAATAATATTATACCATCAAATAAAAAACTATATAATAAAAAAAATATTCATTAAATTAATATTTATAACCTACCATATGAGATGGTGATGATACTAAAAAACATATCTTCCAAGAGGTGTTAGTCTATATCTATACACAATAGATGTTTTTACATGCCATATGGTGAAAAAATGTACAAAGAGACATTATATCAACATAATAACATATAATTATAAATATGATACAAATTTATTTATTTTATATTTTGTATAATATATTTTAATGATGTTGTGGAATATATAATCATGAAATAGGTTTTTCAGGTACTATATATCCACCTCAGATATCTCCCTTGGGTTTTGACACTTATCCTTTTAGGATTGGTATTTTAAGAAGAAAAATACATATTAGACATGGTGAGGTATTTTGAGATGTTTTTTGGTTAGTTATTTTTAATGTTAAATGGCTCAATGTTTATGAATAATATAAGAGAGGAGGATCCCTTTTATAAGTGATGGGGGAGGTTTATTTGTAAATTTTCATCATTTTAAGATAATATAAAGACTATATAATGGGAAAGTGGCCCCAAAAATATCATATATTGAAAAAAAAAGTTTTAAAGGTTTAAATATTATAATATAATAAGAATTAAAATAATATTTTTTGTCCATATAACAATGTTTTTAATTTTTCAAGTGTTTTTACCCTTTTAACTTTTACTAGGAGCATACAGTTATACCTTGGAAAAAATTTATAACGAAAATATATAAAATTAGAAAAATAGAGAAATTTGAACCTATTTATCAAAAATATAAAATTAATTTATCATTATTCAATTATTTGTAGTGGGATATATTAATTTAAATGTAATAATTGAAACCCAAAAAATATTTGTCAGAAGAGTCCCTCTTTCAAGAATAAAAATAATTTTTTACCAAAATCCTATATAATTTTGAATACTATAAGAATTAATTGGACTATATATATTCAAAATGAATTAATTAAAATTCAAAGACAATAAAAAATAAAATGTAATATTTACAATACAGGGAATTAATTGATAGTTCTAATAAAAAATGTTATTTTTCCACTATTTATGTAAAAAAATTTATGATTTTAGAATAATACCATAAAAATGACCTCTGAAAAATATTATATGATGTTATTTAAAATGAATTAAATTTTATAAAATTAAATTTATAATATCACCACAATTTAATTTTACATAAAATGATGTAATACGTGGAAATAAATTACTTGTAATTCCTTTTTTGATTAAAATATTATATAAATTCATTTATAAAAATATGATGATTTTGAATCCATAAAATGATTAATTATATATAATAAAATTAATGAATTTATGGGATTACCTAGAATGTCACATTCTTCCAACTATTAATAAATTTTATCCACAAAATTTTATTCATTAAATAAACAAGTGATTCTATTTTCCCTTATATCATTTTCTAATTCCCTTGATGCTTCCACAATCATGTAATTCTTCTATAAATCATTTACCTGGTGAATAACCTAATTTCCAAGTACCTAATATTTATGATCTAAAATCTAAAATCGGTTTTATTTATAATAGATATGTTCATCTAATTGTACCACTACAGTTCTAAAGACATGAGATGCATTTGTAAAAACTTCATTGAAAAAGGAACACAAAACACCTGATGCACATAATAAATAATTTAAAGAGATTATACATGATACGAATATGATAGCACGTTCACTATAATTTTCAAAGAACTGATAAATCGTGGGCTCAACATTCCACTTTTAACCAAATTCAGCATACCTTTTCTATGAGATATTTTAAGATAGACATCATCAACTGCCTCAAATGAAAGGTCTTTCCTACATTTATTTATTAACAACATTAAATACATTGTTATTTCCTCATGTGGTATTGAATTATCATTGTTTTTCACCATTATATAATAAAAATTAGGGTCCCAATAATTTCGTCTCACGAACATCACCCTAATAATATTGTGTTTGACACTAATTTCTATATAATACCTCAAAATTATCAATATATTTATACTTGAATGAAAAATATTTTAATAATAAAATTAAACTAAATACATATAATAATCCTAACATAATTTTTATTCTTTTGATCTATCTAAAATTATATTATCTAATTTCCAAATTTTATTATTTGATTGTTCATCAAATTGAGGATTAAAATTTTTATTGGAAATCAATTAAGTACCCTTCATCTTTTTAATTTCATTCCAAAAACATTATACAATCCTAATATCATTACGAGATAGAATGTAATGGAGAACATATTGAAACAAAAATATTTTCTTATTATGAGGCCCTATCCTTAAACACTACACAATCTTGAGTTAAGCAAAGAATTTATATCGAGTATATTTTTAAGTTAATATTTTGAGAGTTTATTGGAATAACAATTAAATTACATCTAAAATATTTTAAGTAGACACTTATACTCAGTATCCATTTTATTCTAAAATAAAAACAGCTAAAAGTAAATAATAACTCTTTTCTTGATGTAAATATTCATGAATTATTCTTTTCTCTTACTCAAGCTTATATCCTTTGAAAAACATTTCAAAAATGTGGGATGATCATAAAACACACAGTAAGGGTTATAAAATTAATATAGAAATCAATCCCCCATCAATACATACAATATATATGCTCTTTAACACAACCCATGAAATCAAAAGATATATGTGTAACACATAGAAATTATAAATCATAATGGTAACTTCTGGCATCTATATCAATATTACATTGTAGCTTTCTTGTACACATATGGAATTACGTTTGGAATACCCATCACATTATATTCCAAAAATCTTTTAGGAGAAATATTATTGTTTACCTCAATCACATTACCCAATTCATTGGAGAGCATTCTTGGGCTCACTAGCCCTAGATTTATCACAGAACATCCTGTATACGTAATCAATACACAAGAACCATAACACATGCCTAACACATAAAAAATCATAATGGAAAGATAAAATTTCAACATTTATATCAAAATATAAAATTTCAAGATATTGAAATAATTAATTTAATCTAAAAACTATTTTTAATACCAAAATAATTAAAAAATTTATATGGTATTTATTATCTGTTTAAAAAATTTTCAGCTTGTTTAGGAAGCCAAATATCAAATAATGATAGTGGTAGTGGAAAGGTCATTGTCACTACGTATCATAAAAAAATATTTTTTTAGTAATATTTTTCAAAGAGAAAATATTTCCATTTAATGAAATTAAATGTCAATGTTAGTTATACATTGTATAATAGAAATTCGTGTATAAATCAAAGTATGCCTCAATGAATGGATATTGAGACGAAATCCCATACTTTGAGTCTAACTTGACTCATTCATTCTTTAATCTCATGAATATTAAATTAAAGATAATTTATAATTTCTTAATTACTTTTTTCATGTTTATTATTCCTTTTTATAACACTTATTTCATTTTATAAACATTAAATAGTCATTTATGTTAATAGTAGTAGTTTTTTCGATATTTGGTACATGAGTCAAAAATGAACATCTTATACTTACATGGTGTCCATGTGGTAAAAAGTTTATTATATCTAAAATTATATTCAAGATTTAGATCTCATATATATCAAATATATCCATTATATATAAGTAATTATAATTTTACATAAATATTGGAGATAATAAATGAAATGCATGGTTTATGGAGACAATAAGCCATACGTACGCATGAACGCAACGTTAATTTATATTAAAAGATTTTAAACATAATGATACATAGGTTTATTATAATTCCAGTATAATATCATACATATTTTCATTAACTCCATCCTTTATACATTCCATGTATGGAATTAAAGATTCATATCACATTGAGGGGGCGGTAGTCCGCACTTTTTAAATTGAAATTATCGCGTTTACCCATTATGGAAAAAATAAATGTATTCTATAAATAAAAAATATAAAATTATAGACTAAATATTAAAATAATATATATCATATAAAAATGCAGTGCCTTCATAATGGCCACCATGAGAGGCGGTAAGAGATAAATGAACAATGATCATTTCGTGAGGTAGTAGTTCACCTTCTCTAGAAATAGTATGTTTGTATCCATTAGATGAAGGTGTGTGAATGTTTAGTTAGAATAATTATAATAAAAACATACTAGTTTATTTAGTATATCAGTGTTTTTGTAAAACAGTGTAATAAAGATGGATTTTTGGGTGGACAAGGAAAATAAAAAAAAAGAACTTGAGAGAAGATGTTGTTTTTAAATAGTGTAACTCACATTGGTTTGAACAAAAAGACTATATTGAAGTTCCTTAAGCCTATGTTTAGAATTTTAAGTGGATGAGAGGTATTATGGGAGATTATTTGGGCAGAGGTTAGTTAATCCAAGGGGGCATGAGAGGCGTGAGTAAGGGTTAGAGGTGATGGATTTTTATAAGGGTGAAGAGGGGATCTTTAGTAAAGTGTGAAAATATTATTATATTATAAACTGAATTTAAATTTCAAAAGCACCCCAACTCATTTAATATGAATATAAGGAGTTTATTGTTTGAAATTTTATCTTCCAATTCGGTTTATACAATTTATGGAATAAAATTAACCTTATATTTTAGCTTGAACCTTTAGTTAGAAAATTTATCTTTTAAAATGTCCTCCTAAATATTGATACTATATGGTTAATATATTTATGATAAAATTCTAAGAGACCAAAAAATGGATAATTAATAAAATTTGTAACATCATATATGTTAGTTTTCATAATATTATATTTGTAAAAATATTTTATCAATTAAAAAATAGTATTCATTTTAAATAATAATTTTTGTCAATTTATAAATTATTAATATCAAGAAATTAAAAAAATATATAGAAAATTTATTATTATGACCAAAAACATTAAAACAAATATAAGAAGTTATAATCAACCATAAAATTCGTGTATGGCATAAATTGTTTAAAAGAAAATTTATTTTAATATTTATAATAGCTTTTATTTAAATCATCCATTAAAGAGGTAATCATTACGTCATCATTGTGTCAAAAATAAATTTATATATTCGATGTCAAAAATTTAAAAATAAAATACCATGATAATTGATAGTTTTTTATAATTCTAATTACTATTTATCGTTGAAAATATCACATATATTACCAATTTTAATAATTGTTTTAATAAGATATATATGTTTATGTTACATTTTCCTTTCCTTTAAGGTAGTTTTCATAGTGATATTTTTAAATACAAGTGGCTCTATGGGGTCACATAATCGACCCAATGATTCCCTTGGTTGGACATGTATAAATAAATAGTATTAGGACATGTGTTAGGGTAATATAATATTATTATAATATTATTTTTTACCCTTATTTATGAGATTTACCCATTAACCATGGTAAATAAAATATTTACTGAATTTACTATTCACAACGTCTAATAATAAATTTACCTATTTAAAAAATTTTGACCTCCTAATTACAAATATGGAATCCATTATTCCAAATTAAAAACATAGAAGTTATAGAAATTAATTTAAAGTTAATTCCTGTTCTCAAAACCAAAAAACATGTTTTTTGGTAATAATAAATATCATAAGATTACCATTTGTTTATGTCCAATTTCAATGTAAAATTTCATCCAATGAACAAAATTAGATTAAATAGAAAATATATATCCTAATTATACTTTAAAACCAGTTAATAATATAATATTACCAGATAAAAAATTTTGATTAAAAGGATGTATTGAATTAAAATGCAGTATTTTACACTATTCATCAAAAAATGAACTTTATCAGAAAAATACCAAACTTTTTCCCAATGTAAATTTTAATTTACCACTTATAAATAAGAATTATATTTTGTAAAATTGAACATTTTATAGTTACAAAAACTAGATTTAAAAAGGTTCTCATTCAAAAGTAAGTAAATCGACCATTTATAAAATATTAGATTATTTCATGCTTAAAATTGGATTCATTATTAATTTTATCCTCTAAATTTTATTGGATAAAAGAAAAAACATTTAAAAACATTTTTATTCAAATTTTATTTAGTTATGTTAATTTCCTCCAATATAATTTCTTGGCAATAACTAGAATTTAAATAATAATATTATTATATATTTTTTGGTATAACTCAAAGTTATGTGTAACGTATGATTTAAATGAAACAGTTTGTTTCATGTTTAGTATGATATCAGACGTAGAATCCCCTTGAATGTAAAATTAATATTTAATTAAAAAATATTTATAAATATAATGATGTCATATTTTTTATTTACATGGGATGTTACCTCCTTCCTCCCTTTTGGGAATTGCGTCTGCACAATTTTAAAATTGCCACAACGGAAAAAGAGTCAATAAAAATATCACATTAAAAGAAATAAAGACAATGAAAAGAGGTTACCCAAGGTAATCCATACTGTTATTCCATGAAAACATGGATATGAAGGATAAACTAAGTGTCATGTTCTGATGGAGAGTGGTAGAAAACATGATCAGGTGAAATTTAACATCTAGAAAACCACACACTTGTGATTGGTTAAATAGTATTTGATTTACAGGAAGTAAATGTAAACAAGCATCATTTTTTCTTTATGTTTCATTTAATAAGGTTGTTGAATTTATTTATGAGATTGACTATGGACATAATGAAATATACTTACTTTTTATGTTGAGTTTCTTCTATTAATATGTTTCTACCAAAAACTCATAATTTCTTCAAAAAATGAGTACTCCAAATGACTTCAACACACCTAAAGTGCTAGAATCAGCTTCTGAAGAATCACATGATCAAAAAAAAGATGAACTATATATATTTCTCTTTTCTTTATACATTAACCAAAACCAAAATTGTTAGTACATGATCATATAATCTTCAAGAAATGATAATAATATTTAAAAAGATATATTACCCTTATTGCCCAATATTCATCAAACAATACCCAACGTTCTATAAATACCACTCAATAAACAACTATCCTTAATATTGTTCAATGTATCCCAATCTATGATTGAAACCCAAAACTCAAATGGATTTAATCAAATTGTCTTCCATAGTAAATAATAATATTTTTCTCTAAATAAAATTAAATACTATTAAGGTCTCATACAGAATAGTAATTTACCTAATCTCATATTTTCAATGAAAAGATAATCATTTACATAAATAACCCAAATTTATATATGTCCACAATAAATACATAGATTATTCAAAAATAATATTTCATCCATTACTCCACAAATGAGATACCATAGTATTGTATTTTCATTAATTATATAGTGTTCTCAAAAGATAGAACGTCTTCTAAAATAACCTTTACCACGTAATCGCTAAATCATTGTACAATACTAAGGAAATATATTTGATAAAACATAAGTTCCCAAATTCATTTTAGTCTTGATCCATAATATTATTTAACTAAAAATAATAAGTCATAATAACTAGGTACTTTACGCAGTCCAGTGGTAGTTGATAAATCCCAATCACAATTGGTTGTGGGTTCGATTCTCAGAGATTTTTCCAACACGATTTGTTGTTACACGGTATTAATTTTGTCCTTTTTAAAAAAGTATATAATTTTATAATATTAAAAAAAATGAAATAAATTTCTCAAAAATAAACAAAAAATATTTTGACCACAAATGTTATTAGATAACTAACATTTTCATCCCAAAAAATAATAAACTATTTTTACCTAAAATTCAAGGATTATATAGACCCAAATGGTTCTTCACAAATATATATACAAAAGAAAAGATAAATCTTCCTATAATAATAATTTCACATATAAAAATTTAGGGTTAAATATACTAGAAAAAGTATTCCAATGTAATCTCATCATCAAAAGAGCCTTCATAAATTTATATATTTCATTGTCATAAAATGTAGAATAACTCTTGAACCCCTTATATGTATGCATCACACTCATTCATCATTCTTCATGAACCATTATTTATTCTTTCCAAATAAATTGATTAATACTTATTTCCTACAAACAAAATCATGAACCATGTTCTAAGATTCAATAATGTCAATACATCAGCTATGAAATAATACATACCATTAATTGGTCATTATTAGTTTCCTTATCCTTAATTGGAATGGAATTAGGTATTTGTATGAATATATCAATACAGTCCTACTGATCTCATTACTTAAACTTCTTCGTATGACATCTATTTTTATAATGACCATGCACCCCCACATTTAAATCATTCAATGGATCCCTCAGAAATAACTTCTTTACCATTCCTCGAGTTCAGTGGATGCTTCCATTTTCCATGGTATGTTCTTTCTTTATGTCCTTGATTACTATATATATATAATCATCCAATATCATTGAATCATTTTACTATGTGTTTCATTCAACATCCTTGGAACATAGGTTTTTTATTATACGTAACTTTATGATTTTTACCTCAACCTCTATATGAATTTGTTTCTCACATATTCAATGCCTTATAAAAATCACCATGGTTCTAGTGGTCAATAATGACTCTAGATAGTTGGTTGAGAATAACCATATTTGTTCTCATTAATGATCCCTTTTCATTAGGTATCTTTTTTAGAAGACCATCACAGTTTTCTTCAAAACCATTTCATCTTTGGTTCTTGCTATATCCATCAATTTACTGAAACCAAAAAGTAACGTGTGATTATATCTATAAAATCATCATATAATATCTACTGAAGAGGTTAAACAATAAGATATAATTATTCGTCTTATCATAAACCCATTCAATTTAGATAAAAAAAACTATGACTCTTTATAGTTTCATAACCATTATAGTTATGTCACTTATGATTAAATAACACCCTATCCTCTAATGTTATCTAAACGGGCCACTAATACCAACTATAAGTCCCCAACATTAAAAATTACATACTCTCGAGTTTAGTAACGACTTCAAATTGGGGATCTTTTCAGGTTTATGATTTTAGAGAAATAGGCCATTACTATTACATTACACATCAAATATTACAAAGTAGACACTTCTACATAGTATCCATTCTTTTATATAAAAAACACATTAAAGAAAACAATAATTTTTTTCATGATATTAATCTTTTTGAATTTTTCTTGTCTCTTATGCCACCTTATAACCTTTGAAAAAAATTTCAAAAAAACAGGATGAGAATAAAAAGCTCAATATGGGTTATAAAATACAGAAAGAAATAATTACCCCATAAATACATACAATACATATCCTCTTTAACAAAACTCATGAATTATAATATTTATGAATATCACATTGAAATCATAAATCTTAACAGTAACTTGTGGCGTCCATATCAAACTTACATTGTAGTTTTCACATCTATGTAGGGAGATACATTTGGAATGACCCTCATAATATTTTCCCTAAATCTCTTCAGAGAAACATGAACATTTACCTCCGTCTTATTACACAATGTATTGAAGAACAATCTCGGGCTCACCATCTCTATGTTTATCACGGATCCAGCCATATACATAATCAATTCCCAAGAACCATAACACATTCATAACAAATAAAACTAGCCGAAAGGAAAGATTACATTTCCACATTTCAATCACAATATATCATTTAATGATATTAAAATAATCAATGTCTTCTCAAAACCATTTTCTATCCCAAAATACATAAAATGTGTATATTATATTTATATTCCTTTTAAAATGATATCATCTTTTTAAGGAATCCAAATATGAAATAATGCTTGCGACGATGAGAAGGTTCTTTTCCCCATGAATGTTAAAAAATATTCTTTTTTCATTTAGTAATATGATTCAGTGGGAAAATAACCCCTTTGAGTGAAATTAAATGTCAAAGGGGGTTATTCACCTTATAAAAGAATATCGTGTATAAATCCATGTATGTCTTAATGAAAAGAGATTTAGAGTATTACCTTAAATCATGTCCGACATGATTCATTAATTTATTAATCTCTTATATAAAAAATAAATTTAACTTATACTTTCTCCATAACCTTTTTAGTTTTTATTATTTATTTTATATCACTTATTACCATGTTTGAATAATTATATAATCATTTGATTTTATTACGGTTGTTTTGTCTATATTTGGTACTTAATTCAAAATTGAATTTCATATAATTACAAGTTGCCCATGTGGTCAAAATTCCTTTATATCCAGAATTATATTCAGGATTTAGATATCATATATATCATATATATCCATTATATATACGATTTAATAATATCACATAACATTTGGAGATAAGAAATGACATGCACTATTCATGGAGGCGGTAAGTCGTACGTACAAATGAACGCTGCATTCATTTCTATTAATGGAATGAAAAAAAATGATACATAGTTATATTGTAAATATAATATAATATCATATATAATTTCATTAGATCCATATTTTATATGTTCCATGTATGGAATGAATGAGTCATATCACTTCGAGAGGGCGGTAGTCCGCATTTCCTCCAATGAAATAATCATGTTTACCCACTAGGGATATCATAAAGGTATGATATAAATTAAAAATAAAAATGAATATAAAAAATATAAATGTAATATATATCACATATAAATACAGATCAATAATAATGGCCACCATGATAGGTGGTAGGATATAATTGAACTATCATTATTTCTTGAGGCAGCAGTTCGACATCCACAGAAACATTATATTCCTATAAATTAGATTTAGGTGTGTGGATGTGTAGTAATAATATTTATCATAAAAACGACATATTATGTTTCGAATATTGGTTTAGTTGTAAAATAATGTAATAAAAATATTTTATGGGGTTGGATAAGAAAAGTAATGAATAGAACTTCAGAGAACATGTTACCGTTAAATTGGGTCACTCCCTTTGGATTGAATCAAAAGGATGCCTTGAAGTGCCTTATGATGATATTAAGGAATCAAGGTGATATATAGGGATGTTGGAAGATAATTTGGGCAGTTATTTGAAAATCCAAGGGGGATTGAATGGTGTGGTTAACGGTTAGAGATGATGAATTTTTATAAGGAGGAGCATGGGCTCTTTAAGAATATTGTAAAATATTATTTTATAAAAAAATGAATTCTGATTGAAAAAGGACTCCAACTAATTTAATTCAAATATAAGGTGACTATTGTTCTAAATACTCTCATCCAATTGGTTTTAGACATGTTATTGGCTTAAAATGCACCTTATCTTTTAGCTTTACCATTTAGTTAATTAATTTAACATTTACCATGTCATCTTGTATATTCGTAGTATATGGTTAATATATTTATTATAAAATGAAAAGAGATACAAAAATGGATCATTAATGACATTATTAACATAATATATATATATTTTTTTTTCTGAATATTAGATTTTTAGGATTATTAAACCATTTAATATAATAGTACTCATTTTAAAAACACATTTTTGTCAATTTATAAACTATTCATATGAGGAATTTTCAAAATTCACTAAAAAATATATTATTTATAACATACTACATCACATCAAAGCTAAAATATTATACTCATCCATAATGTTCATGTATGGCATAAAATGTTTCAAAGTAAATTTATTTTAATATTTATAATCTAATTTATTTAAAACATCAATTAATGTGGTAATCATTACATCATCATTGTGTCATACATAAATTTATTTATTTTAATTCTAGAAATTATATGTAAAATAATATTATATAGAAATATTTTTATATTTCTAATGAATATTTATAGTCTAAAATATAACTTATATACCCCATTACAAATTTTACTTTACTAAGTGATATATGTTTATGTTACTTTTTCCTTAACTTTAAATTAATTTTTATAAAATGTCATTTTCATATAAATGTGGCTCCATGGTGTCCCAAAATTGACCCAAAGATGCCAATGGTCGAACATGTATTAGACAATTGGATTATTACACGTTTTAGGGAAATTTAATATTATTATAATATTATTTTTACCATGATTTACCAGATATACACTCATGAGAAATAAAATATTTACTAAGATTACTATTCATAGTGTCTAAAAATAAAAGTTACCTATTTACACAAATTGGACCTCTTAATTACAAATATATAATCCATTTTTAAAAATTCAAAACATAGAAGTCATATAAATTAATTGAAAATTAATTCTTGTTGTCAAAGCCAAAAAAGAGTGTTTTTATGATATAATAACTATCAAAATATTAATAATTTTTTATGTCCAATTTTCATAGGAAAATAACATAATATGAACAAAATTGGAGTAAATGGTAAAAATATAACCCAATTACACATTAAAATCAATTAATAACGAAATCTATCCATATAAATAAATTATATTAAAATAATGTCTTCAATTACAATGCTATATTTTTCACTGTTTATAAAAAAATTAACATTAGCAGAAAAATACTAAAATTTTACCCAAAGTATATTTTGATGTACCTATACTAAGGAAGAAGCATATTTTTTGATGTAGAACATATAAAAGTGAAAATAAAATATATTTAAAAAGGTTTCATCCTCAAAAGGCTTAAAATCCACCTTTTTAAGATTATTAGAGTATTTCATTCTCAAAACCAGATTCATTCTTATTTTAATCATCTAAAATTCATTAGATAAATGTAAAAAAAATTAACAAACTTGTGTATTCGTATTTTAGATTTTATTATTCTTTCCCTTCAAGACAATTTTTAGGCATTAACTAGCATTTTAATAATATTATTATCATATTATTTTTCGGTATAACTCAATGTTTTGTGCATTGTAAGATTTCAAAGAATCAAGTTGTTTAATGTTGAGTATTTTATCATATATAGCATCCCTATGAATGTAAAATTAATATTTAATTTAAAAATATTAATAAATATAAAAATATAAAATTTTTATTTTCATGGGATGTTATAGTTATGATAAATTCTTAAAAAATTATTTATAGGCATAGTATATCGTATATGGAGAAAGAGAGTAGATTTTTATAAAACAATAAAAAATAACCCAAATATGAGTATTCCCTCTAAATTCTATTTTTAATACCACTGAAAATATATAGATATATTCTCCAATTTTCATTCAAGAACATAAAAAGGATGAAGAATCCCCTTTTGTAGTAATCAAGATCATCTTTAACCAGATGAAAATTAAAATAATTCATTATAAAATCTATTTTATTCTTTTTCATACCTTCCAAAAAAATAATACCAACAGTCTTAATATATCTCGCTGCATCAAGGATGAATATAAAAATTAAGTGATATGAGCTTCACGTTACTATTCCTTCCTCAACCATGATTTATTTGGTACACATAATATCTTTCCAATTATGTTAACCCCTTCTATATCCAAATTAAACTCGTGAAACATACCATTATGTATCAATTATACTATTGATTACAAAAATTGATCTTCCTTTTAATCCTTCTTAATTATATAAAACAATAATGATAGCACATATATAAATATCAAAAGAGAAGTTTTTAGATGAATATTTTTTCCAGCTATTTTTAATTAAATCATTAACTAAATTATGATTTTCATAAAATAAAATAGTTAATAATCCATTATCTTTTTGACTCAAGCCATCAATTATCTTTTTTCATTACCTAAATGATAATTAATTATACATTAATATTTTTACATCCATTATAGTCATCTTTTATTCCTCATGATCATCCTTATTTGAGTGAATATTTACTATAAACATTTGCGATCATTATATATTTAATATATCCCCCATATAGATGATACTTATATATTTTTTATAAATAATTATTTCATCTCACATAAGTTTATGAATATGATCATTTTTCTCATAGAGTATAAAATAAAAATAAGCATGTTTGATAAAACGACCATTCTATATCAAGACACAACCAATTCCCTCCAAATAATAATTACAATAAATATCAATGTTTACTATTCTTTTGGGTAAGGCCAACACATTGTTATCATTGTTTGTGGTCAAGATAATTGATTACTGTTTTTGATTAACCATCAGTAGTCACACAGTAATAAATGAAAACATTGCATATAAGTGAAATTTGTAATCATTGGTCACTCTTCCACCACTTTAGTATATCATGTTCAATATTCATCCCATGTTTAAAAACAATATACCCAAGGAAGGAAATCTAGTCTAACAAAAATTCAGATTTTCTAAATTTCCCATTCTACTTCCTTTATTTTTAATGTATTAAAATCAATACTTAGATATTTATAGTCATATTATTAGATTTAATTTTATGAAAAAATATCATCAATAAACACATAAAAATATCTATCCAAATACTTTGCAAACAATGTATTTATTTGAACCATAAACAGTGTATGTATATTTTTTAACACAAAAGGAATAACCCGAAACTCAAAATGGATATACTTATCATGTAATTCCATCATCATCATGTCTTCTTCCGAAAATTTTATTTGACGGTACCCTAAAATAAAATAAATTTTTGAAAAATATATCTCTCTATGGATATGATCAATCAAGTCATTGATATGAGGTAAAGGAGGTGTATTCTTTATATTGATGTTATTAATTGATCAATATTCTATTAAATTACTTATTAAAACACCCTTATTTTTAACAAATATGACATGATCAGGCCATGGTTAAGTACTATGGAATATTAATCATGTATCATGATAATATTATAGCTTATTTTTCAATTATAACATCTCTAATGAATCAATTCATTTTATATGTTTTGAAATTGTTTTAGCATTATGAAATAATAAAATAAGAAATTAAATATCTATATTTGGAAGAAAAACAAGTAAAATCAACCAATATTCATTTAGTTATTCATTAACTTCTAGAATAGAGTGAATTTTAATAGTTTCATTATCTTCATCAGTGTATTGAACATACAATTTTCTTCAATAATTTATCAGTTTCTCAGATTATTGATAAGTTATTAAAAGTATGATTTAATATTTGTATAAAAATAGAAACTCATTCTAAAAAATAAATTATTTATCTCTATAATTTATCATATCATGATAAATTGGAATCTAGTCCATACTAAGAAAAATATGAAACTCTCCAATGAGAATGGAAATAATATTTTAAGGAAAAAAAATCTATGTATGATAATAGTGATATTTTCTATAAATTCATATTAACAATATACTACCCCCATGTGATTTTACTAAGATTTATATGATCATTTCTTCAGATGGAATTTCCATTTTACATGCAATTTTTTAATACGTTAAATAATGTGTGGATCCAAAATCAAACATGACATTTGCATAATTTTAATAAATATGTAACGTACCTATCACATCATCATATTAGAGTCTTGAAGGCATCATTGTAGTAGAAAAATAAATTTATAAAACTTTTTATTTCTGCTCATGGTGATTCTTTGATTGAGTAACTATATTAAAATATGAATTAATATAATTTACCAATGGACATTTTTTTCTATTGTTTTACAGTCACAGACCATGTGTCAAGTATTTCCACATAATTAACACTTTTTGGATCTCATAAGTTATTTTCTATAATTCTTATTTCCAAAAATATCCCCAGAGGATAATATAATTATCTTATCTTTATGTTTAGTTGATTAATTATTCCCCATTGGTCACCACATGGATTTATTATTATCCTTATTGTTGTAAAATTCCACAAACATCATCTCCAAATTCTTATCTGCGACGCAATTTCATTATAACATTTTCTCTTATGAGTAACCAATGACCTTTATAGGCTTGTTTTAAATCCTATGTAAAATAAAAAAATTTTACTTTCATGGCCTTGAATTAAATTTATTGCATGCAAGGCCAATTATGTAAAACAATATTGATAGGATGTAGAAAATTCATCTTCCATTTTCTTCATATCAAGGAATTTATATTAATTATTTATGGAATAATATTATAAAAATTGTTTTCAAGGAATTGGTCTTAAAATATCATCCATTTTATAGAATCAATTTGTTCCTTTTTTCTATGTTGTTAATCCTAAACCACCACTATTTAAATTAACCTTAAAAATGATAAATAAAAAGGATTGCCTACAAATATTCTTCATATTCTCTTACATAGAATATTATGTCAAAATTACTAATCCATCCTTCATCATTCACTGGGTTTAAGGATCCACCAACCGATGGAGGATATTGTTTCCTAAAATGATCTGCAATAGATATGTTCCCCTATATAGATTTAATTCCGTTTCTTCATATAAAAAATTTATAATTTCATGTATCAACCGAGTTAACCCTACCAAAAAACATCTCTACTCCAACTATTCTAGGTTTATGGTTCTTAGGGATATTATCCATTGAATGTCTTTATATATTATAAGAAATGATTCTTCAATAGAATATAATTCTAAACAAACATAGATTAGAAGAAGAAACCTGTAAATATTAAAAAAATATCAAAATATTATATAAGACTAAATTAAAAAATCATATGACTATCATTTAAATTCTAAAAACCTCTAAATTTATCTAAATATTTTATTTGATACAAAGAACTACGAGATGTGTAATATTTAACCCATAAATACATTATTGATAACAATGGTTTTATTTTCATATAATTATAATATTTTTCAAGTTATTTTTTTTTAAAATTATGTAAAAATAATATATAAAACAATGGACATTTTTATTGTCTTCACTTTTTCCGAAAACAAGTTCATTATAAATAAAAACCTTCATTGTTCAAGGTGACTACCATTACTTGAACCTAGACTTTATTAATGTATCTACTCATATTTAATTTATTTTAAAAATAATTTAAAAATTTATTATGTTAAAAAAATATTAATAAAGAAAATAAAATAAAATAAACCCACTGGTATATTTGTAAAAGTAAAAAATACCTATGAATTTTTACATTTTTCATAATAATAATTTTACATAAAAAATATGATTATATTTCCATGAAAGAAAAATTAATGTAATAATATATTTAAAGAGACATTTCATATATCATAATAAATTTTTAGTCATAATCTTAATGGTATCCTGGAAAATAAGAATATCATTGACACCTTTTCGAGAAAACAATCATCTTTCGATTATTTTAATAAATGTTATAAAATTTCATAAAAACATAATCTCACATTATTACCTTATAAAATCAAATAATTTCCATTTTAAAACATTTAAATAATATCATGTAGTTACCTTGGGACATTATCCTTGTATTTAACCATATATTAACCCTTACAATGGTATCACTTAACTGGATAATTCTCATATCTCTTGGGAGTAATCAATCGTTAGTAAACTCAGTTGTCTTGCCCAATACATTGATGTTCAATATCAGGGTCTCCTATCTTTAGAGCTATGTCAGGCTCTCTCACGATTCATATAATGTTTAAAATAACAATATAATGAATAAAAAAAATACTTTTCACTATAAACATAAATAAATTTTAAAATATTATTCATTTAAATAATTAAAAATGATTTTAGTTATCTCATTAAAATGTGTTAAAATTACGATTTCCAGAGAAAAATGTTATAAAAATAAATATTTACAGTATATTGATAAATAAATATTTTAAAATTTCTATGTAATATTTTAATGGAAGATAAAATATAATTATTTTTCATTTTGGTGTAAGAATATATTCATTTGATAATTGTAAAAACAAATATTCTTTTCACACATTTTTAAACCAAGAAAAAATGACTTATAGATGAAAAATTATTAGAATTCAATTCTAATACATTGAAAAAAATATAAAATATATTTAAAAGGTCCTTTAATAAATATTTAATCATAAATAAAAATAATATTGAAAACATTTAAATGATCCCAGACATGGAAGATAAAGGGATGGATTGAAATCGTTAAAACTAGATTTTTGAAAGAATGTATCTTATCGTAAAATCCTTCTTGAATAATACATTCTCTAAATCCTAGATAACAACATTAATCTAGATTAATATATACTTAACAACCTCTTACATTTTCATTTCATTCTTATTATTCATTTTTTATCATTTATTACCACATTTATTAATTTAGGAAAATAGTTTAGATAATGTTGGACGTTTTGGGCTCCATTTGTTTATAACCTCCAAAAAACCTAGATATATTGATCCTGGTCAAATTTGAAAGATTATATTACCTTTATAATATTAAATATTTTATAATTATCAAATTTGTATTTTAAAAATACTTTTAATCCCAACAATGTAAGGTGTCTGTGAAAAATCAATCACATCATTTCATAGAGATAGTAGTTCATACGTACACATGAATTCTATTATAATTTTTTACTAAGTAAAAATAAGTATACTATATTATATTTAAATTTATAGAATAATAAATATTTTATATATTTCATATTTATTCATTAGAACAATCCTTATAAAAAACCATGTGTGGTGGAAATGAAAGAACAATCACATCGCTAGGTGGGGGTAGTATTCTACAAGTATGCAGGAGTGAGGTTATCAGCTTCCAATATTTGGAAAGATTAATAAATAAAGAAATATTGATTTCCAGAATAATAATAATTTCATCTAAATATTATATTTTCATTAATTACACTTTATTATATTCCATGTGATGCAATGATGGAAAAAGTAAAACACTGCTTCCTGGATGTGGTAGTCCCAACATACACATAAGTAATGTATCCATATAAAATACAAAACAAAATAGTTATTAAATTAGTATAATTATATTTAACTATATAGACGATACATATTTCAATATGTTATTGGGTTTATCACAAGTTTTAAGGATGTATAAGAAGAAATAAAAATGATTGATGTCGATGATAACTTACACCACCACCCTAGATATAATCCTTTATCTTTTAAATTAATCCTTTCGGGATTGGTTTTTAGAGAATATTACGACTTCCAGTACATTTTGAAGGATGATAATAATGAATTTTGCAATATCATGGTCTAGATAAATGGATTAATTTGAGTGAATTCGTGAGGAGGGGAGGCTGCCTTTTATAATTTAGGGTAGTGACACACTTGTAAATATTCAATGATTAAAAAATAATATAAAGTCTAAATTATAGGAAAGTGGCTCCAATACAAATCAATTTTAAAGATAATTTGATAAGGGTTGAAATAAAATCGTAAAATAAAAATATTGATAATTTTTTTTAACTTATCACAATGTTTCAGCCTAAATTTTCTATTTTTAGACTTTTAACCGTTATCGTGGTTATAATATTTTACCAATCATTCCATTTATAAGGGAAAAAATGAAATTTGTAACATTAAAAAATTTAAACATCAAAATTAAAAATAAAAAATCAATTTTCATTACTCAATTTTGATTAGTGGTATAAATTTATTATAAGAAAAAACTAAAACATCAATGAAATTTTTTTAGAAAAATGATTCTTTTATGCATAAAAATGATTTTATACCAAAGTAAAAATTAAATTTGATTACAATAAAATAATTTAAGTGTTACTAAATTATATCTAAAACCAATCCAAAAATAAAACAGTAGGTTTTTAAATAGAGGAATATAAATGACAGTTTTAATAAAATGTTTTATTTTTTACTAGTCACCAAAAAAATTAGTCTTCCCAGAATGATATAATAAACTATAGAAAATAGATATATTATACGATGGTTTAAATAATTTTATCTATTTTATAAAAAAACATGATGTTTAGCTATAAAATAAAACCATGTAATAAATGGTAAATCAATTTAGTTAAATAGATATATTCCTTTTCGATTTATAAATTTTATAATGTCATTTATAAAACTCTGATGAATATGAATCATTAAAATTAATACTTATAAATAATTATACAGATTAATTTATATGAATAATTTGGTAACCCAATTTCATTCATCCCTATATAAATAGTGAAATTCATTTTTCATATGTTAGATTAAATAATCATTTAGAAAATTATTATGAATATCAATTCATAAAATTAATAATTATAAATCATAAGATTGATTCATTTATAGTATTACTTTAGTTGTTCCCATATTCTATCATTCATTCCTTTAAATTTTTTTATATAATTTATGATTGAGATTATTATTATTGGAATATTAAAAAAAATTACATCACATTGGTATCATTTTTTTATTATCAGAATATTATATCTATATAAATGATATATATATATATATATATATAATTAGAACCATGCCCCCACATCACACACACAAGGTCTGCCTCATGTCACACACCTCTCATATAACACACAAACATTTAAAAACCACCCTCCCACACACGCATGAATAATTCATCCCTCGAATGATTTGAACTTGTAACTCCTGAGTTAAATCGAAGTCCATATAGAACTCATTTAGTGCATGTTATCTGTCTATAACTTATTTCATTAAGCCTTTATATATTTGAAAAAATATATTTATTATTTAAAAAATATTAACATATTAATATACATTTTTATTAGTTAATGTAAATATATATAAGTATATAATTTAATATAACACTAAATTTAAATATATATATAAATATATAAATAAACATTAATATATATACACAAACTAATTGATACTCACAAACACATTAGTATAATTATATTTATAAATATAAATATAAATAATTATACTTATTAATTTATCTTATTATACATACACAATCACACACACTAGAAAATAGATATAAATATATATATTAACATGTAGAAGAAGGTGTCTCTATATTGCTCAAAACACCATACATTTACATCTGGGCGGCTTCAGTTCCCTTCCCAACTAGTGCATATTTCTGGCCTCAATTAATTTAGGGGAACAAATATATGGGAAGACATTGCAAGCGTTTACAATTATAGTATTCTCGACAATGAGGAGAAAATATTACTATGAAAAGGGCTATTATGAGATGGTTACAGAGATAGAGCAAGTAAGTTCCACGCCCAATGGTGGGGTGGAAGCTCGATAGCTGCACGGGGTTGTAGAAACTTCTTGCACGATAGTTGGATATCATAAAACAGGTGTGTTAATAAAAGATATTTTCATGGGTAATTCACATAATTAGAACATGAGGGCCCACAAATAATTTGAGTTTGTGAGGAGCGACTTCAACTGGTTGTTTCATAGTGGATATCGTAGTTGGGGGTTGTTGGAGACATTCACTGAATAAGTGTCAGTCATGGTGTGGTATAGATGGTGTTGAAGTGTTATGCTCAAAAAATAGTTCTATTGGGCCGATTACAGTGGCTCTTTGGTTCGGTTAATTTTTGATCTTTGGTCATCTATTATGGTAATAGGGTTTACACGCTAATAATATATAATAAATAAAGGTTTTATAGTTAGAAAATCCCTTGGGTGGTATGCCCAATTAGTTTAGCCAATGGGTGTTCTTTGTATGTGTATGATTTGTTATAATTTTCCCATGTAATATATTATTTATATGTGTTTGTGTTTTTGTGTTATTAGGGTGTCATCTAAGTAGAAAACCTAATAATCGTGTATCCAAACTGGTAAGGGTTCGAATCCGGGAAATCCCCATAGGGGGTTTAGAACGCAAGTGGTGACACATGTATGATGAGGGTAGGTAGTGATGAAGACATGAATCTAGTTGGCGATGATGCAATCATGATACATTGAAGGTGTAATGCTTTTAATATGGAGGAATGTTGTTTTATTGGGCATTCGATCTTGTAAAATGGGCCTTTCATTCATGTAATAAGGTTCATTCCCACTGAGGCTTCAGGTCATGAAAGGAAATCCAACCAATCTCTATATAGTTATCTGTTATAAGAGTTTTACCTAAACTACTGTAATGGAGGAGTAATATATCATGTATTATGATTACTCTTATTTCCCTCTCTCTCTCACAAACATAAAATAGGCAATGTTGGATTTTTTATAATGAAAATCCTATAATACCATGTGCTTGGAGTTCCTAAAATGTGTTCTTAGTGGGGTGCATGGTGGGGGATGTGCATGGTGTGAGGAAGGAACATGATTAATATCCTTCTTATTTTAGATTACGTGATGTGATATTATGTTGAAATGACATGGAAGGAGGCAGTGATTCTGGATATGTGATGACAATTTGATTGTGGTATTTGGTATGTGTGTTTGAATGTGTAGTTGTGGTTGTTAAGTAGTTGTTATATGTTTATATCTATATAGATGGGGTGGTAGTAGTAGGAATTATCCCCTTTGGTTGTGAGGGGGACTAGATTAGTGGTTATGTGGTCGTATAATAACCTCTTAATATATATATTTTGATGGTAATATTATTATACATGGATGAAATATTGATTGAGTGATCCTTGGTGAGGATGGGTGGTAGACGACATGGAATTGTTAATGGGAAAGTTACACTATTTATTTATTTAGGTATTTTTATGGACCATACATATTTGTTTTGGATGTTTTGGATATAATCATACTTCGTACACATAATTTCTCACCCCTATATAAAATTTTTTCCAGTTTGTAAAATATTTTCTAGCAAAGTACTTTCTTCATTTTAAATGCGGTGAATATTAAATCATGATACATAACTTCATTGAGATTTTCATATTGTAAAAAGTGAGTTTGAAAGTGGAAGAAACTAAAAATAATTCTTTTTGGATATACCAGTTTAGAAGGGAAGGAGTACATGTTCTGAAACATGAACATTTCACTAAAAAGGAGGTAGAGTTGGTACATCGGTGAGAAAAAATTGGTTACCTCATAATCCATGACTGGAATTTGAAACAATTAAATGTTAGTGAAAATGATGAAATGAGAATACTAGTGTGGATATTAGTAATAAATAGATTGTCATGGGGAAATTGGTAGATATATATAATCTAATTCTTCTATTTTTAGTCATAGAATCAATTGTGCAAGTGGTAGGTAGATTTTATGCTATCAATTATACTTATTCAGTTTATCTAATTAAAAGTTACATAGTTCCTCACAATTAGTATGCCAAGTCCCTTTATATGTTAATTCCTCATACTTTTATCTCTATTTCTGTTGAGTTTGTTTGTCTAATTTATTATTAATTTAACAGTTATTCTATGAAATCTAGTTGATTTAGTATAGTGGCATTGGAGCCTAGTTCCTTTGTCTAGTTTCTATGTTAAGATTAATTTATTTTTGAATGTTCAAAACCATGCTCCATATTTGATGGTAAAAAATGTGCTTCTGGATTGAGGGATATGAAACAAAAGGTGGTGTCTATAACACCCCATGATTTTTTGATACCTCCCTTTATAAATTTTAATTCTTCAATAGCTTATGTTGCACACAAAACAAAGTGTAAAACCGCCATATACGATTAAATATAATCTTAAATCAACAATTATTACCAAGCCATTAATTTGGTTACTATGAATATGAATAAATGTATTATTGAATATATATATATATATATATATATAATGTTGTTTATTCTTAAAAAGTAAATATGTAGTTTTTAGTAAGGAAATTTTATACTTAAAATATATGTTTTAGGCGAAAAGAGATTTTATTCTTTTTAATGTGAAAATAAATATAATTATTTATTAAAAATTTTAGAAAATTTTATAAGAAAAATTAAATTAATTTTTGAAATCAGAATATCAAAATTTGTCTGTATTGAAATTTTGAATTTTTTTTGAAAAACATATCTATATTGTTATTTATATGAAATTAATTTTTTTAATGAAATGTAGTATCTATTTTAATATAATTGAATCATAAATATGATATAAATATTTATGTAATTTATGTAAGGACTCAAGTATGATAATATAATATATATATCATAGAATATAGTATAAAAATTATTAATTATATAATATTATATTATAATTATAGAAATCATTTTCATAGCCAATGTAGTGCTTGCGCAACGATGGGAAAGTAAAACTCATGGTCTTACATAAATTAATTTAGAGGTAACTAGAAATTTCATATTTTTTTATTCAATATCACAGATTAATTATTATTTTGATAGATATTATCTAACAATGTACCTATATAACAACAATCATATCCAAATTCTTGGGAACTACTTACGCATGGAATGAAAAGTTAAATTAAAAAATTAAATATGTTTCCTCGATATGAATATCCTTAAATATAAATAATAAAAAAATATAAAGGAATCTATTAATTATATATAATTTTTTATGATATTAATTTATTTTTAGTTATTATATTTGAATAAATTAACTTAAAATAATATGAAATGCAGATGTAGTTCTTGTCACGACCCGTCCCCTGGGGCCCGTGTCCTGACTAACCCAAGCCCACCTCCCATAGGCCAGGGGCAGGTGACTAGCACCAATGGTGTAAAACCATAAACTTGGAAGGCATTGAATTTATAAATGAAAACAAACATAACATAGTACATGGATGGATACAAAACACTAAGTAAAACTGTATAACAAGAGAGTGCTAAAAAGTAAAGGGGATGGAAATACAAGCCCAACTGAAATTAAAAGTTCAACTAAAAATGAAAAAATAGCTGAAAGGTGGAAAATATCCCCTAGATTGTCCACCACAGATACTGCCTAAATGGAAGGTACAGATAGCCTCCTCAACTCTCCACGACCATCAGTCTCCTCCAGGTACCAACCCTTCATGAGATCCAACTCCAGGTACCAGCCAGTTGTCATACACTCAGCTTCGGTCAGTGATATCTGTCATCTGCATCTAATACAATGAGGTGTGGGCATAGCCCGTGCAGGGGCGAGTATAACGTTACTCAGTAGGGACCTCGAGAACATCATGGTCTCACAAAATACAACAGGGATAATCCAGAAATTATGAAATCAACAAATAAACCCTCTTAGTTATATGCCCCTACATATACCTATGTTATCTAGTAATCCATCTCAATCATGAGGAAAACAGAAAGTTACTAACTGATGTCACACAGGTATAAAACTTATGTAGAGAGATAGAGATGACCATATTTAGCCACTGAATCATCTATTCTTTCGAACCCCTAGAGGATCGAGGAACATAATTTAGAACTATCGAACTCACACAAGATCCAGGAACAGTAGATAGAGTTGTCAAACCTGTATGGGATCTCGAAATAGTCGTCAGTGATGTTGAACCCACACCGGATCCAGGAATAGTAGTCGGAGCTGTTGAACCTACTCATGATCAAGGAAAAGTCGTCAATGCTCATCCAGCCATACGGATTCTAATGAAGAATGCTTGATTCCGGGAGGTTCCGCTCCTCAAGCAGAGTGTCAATTCATCAACTGCCACAGTGTCCCAAGAAGAAGTAACCCAAAGGTCTTCCACGTCATAGGTGGCTAACCAAAACACATAAATTTCCAAGATACTGAGGACAAGATGACCAAGCCATTTCCCAAAAAGTACACTACATGTAGGAATGAGGCACACGTCGTGTTATTCAGACCCTGGGTACTGTCCATGTACAAAGTCCTATGTCTTATGGTTATTCATATAGAAAAGAAAGTACATGGTGTGTGTTATGGTTACATGTTGTGTCCATGAATTTGGGGTCAGCTCCATGTATGCTGGCCATGTGCCAGTACACGGCCCCAACCCGTGTGAGCTAACCCATGTAACTGGTACATGGGGTAGAATGTTCCTATTTCTATGACTGGCCATGTGGTGGAGTACAAGACTATGTACTCCATCTTGTATACAGGTATCCCCAGGATACACCCTGATTCTCGTGAATCCGCTTCTGCCATTCTGTGTAAAGAGTAAACGTCGTGACTCTTGGCCATGTAATTCTTCTTGTGTGCATGTATTTCCCAGAATACACCACATGTCTCGCGAAGCCTCTTCTTCCATTTTGCGCAGAGAATAAACTTCGTGTGATTGGGGTCACACTCTATGTGTTACTTGCCTAATGTTCTAAACTAAAGTCGTATAATTCCCGTACTATATGGCGTGTTTGTCAAAAGTGCATGCCGTGTATTCTGTAATTTTCCAGAAACGGCGCCTTCGGACCACACGCCTCCCATGAAGTTTTTTATTCATTCTAAGGGTCCATTCATCTTGAAACATCATACACAAGGTTTTCATGATGTCTCGTAGTCTTCTATGGTGTTTTTGGGCCTCTGATCGGCTCCCAAGACAGGACATGATTCACACGCTCGAAGAACGGTCAGAAAATGGTCCTTCCCATTTCGGTCTGATCCATCTCCCAATATCATCGTCGCACCTCTACTAGGTCGTTGTGATTTTGGGTCTTCAATTTGGGATCGTTGCGTCACACAATGGTGTCGCAATGATCCATTGTTTGTCAACCAAGAACAATGTGATGACCAGACCATAAATTTTCAAGAACGGCGGAGGGATTAGGCCGTGTTTGTTTGGCCTAGTCCTTTCATGTTAGTTTGGTTGCAAGTGGGTCAAGAGAAATATTCATTGAAGAAAGAATCAATATTTCTCAAATCAAAATAGACCTACCTCATATTCATATTCATTGGAAAAGGAGATAATGAAGTTGAGGATGACGTAGTCGACGTTCTTCATGGACCACGCTTCGTCCCTTGTACTGGTTGGAAATCAAAGAAGAAATGTCTATTGTTGGAGGAAGAAGAGTTCTTCATGCTTAAATAATCATTCTTTGTTGGAGAGAAATAGTTTCTCCAAGTTATCTTCTTTACCCAAGCTCTTCCAAAAAGACAAATGCCAATACAATAATAGATTATGACATTCTATTAAATTTTTTGGCATAAAATTCAAAATGGAGTGTTTAATAATTGTCCCCACCCTATTAATGTGGAGGAATAGGGAATGTTGGAACAAATTAATTAAAGGGGAGTTGAAGAGGCCCCACTATATTAATTTGGATCATGAGAGTTTCACCGCTTCAATGGGGAGTTTTAAGGGGTTTAAAGCCCAGGCTATCCCCACCACAATTAATCCTCAAATGGGATGTTGAGTTCCGGTGGGCCCCACCAACATAACCTCTCATGGGAGGTTAAGGTGTTGCGGTCCCCACCTCCAACTTCCACATGGTTGATATAACTAATAAAATAAATTAATACATGAACTTAAATTGTTTTATTATTCCCATGTAAAACACAAAAATTAACATTCATCATCAACCAACTGCTGTCGAGGTGAAAGTATTCATAAGAATGTACCAGTGATGTGAGTTCAACAGTGCCCTAATATTTCAATTCCATGCACCAGTTCCAATGTTATAAAATCCCGCTAGTATGTTTATTGAATTTTCCAAAACAAAACTTCAGAAATTTATTCTGGGCACACTGAGCCTCAGAATCATGCACAGTCAGTTCTTGAGGACTCATAAAATTTCCTTGTATTTAAGAAAAAAATATAGATGGAAATTCTAGGTCTTTACATTCTCCGATCCTCATGGATTTACATCCCTATAAGCATCAACATGAACTAAGGGTACAAATGGGGGTACTGAGCACAGATCTGAGCCCCATGCTCCTATGTGCTCTCATGGAGGTTCTCGTGCTGCCAACGAATGCGCACCAGAGGTATCGACCATCCGCGAAGGACTTGCACCTATCGATACTCAATCTCTATTGGAACCTCTGTAAATTACGCCCCATCGTCGATGTTCATCTCCCTGTGGTCGTTGATGTGAGAAGGGTCATGCACATATCTCCTCAGCTGGGATACGTGGATGACGTCATGCACCTGGTGCAACTGAGGTTGAAAAGATAAGTGGTATGCCACCTCTCCCACTCTGCTAAGGAACTGAAAAGGTCTAATGAAACACTGAGATAACATTCCACCTCGGCCAAATCTCCATAAACCTCTTTGTGGTGAGTCTCGTAGAAAGATGTGTTCTCTATCCTCGAACTCCAGAGGATTCCATATCCTCTCAACAGACGACTTCGGTCTGCTTTTTGTAGTATTCATCCACTACTGGATGACCTACACCTTCTCCGTGGTAGCTCGTACCATCTCTGGTCCCACTAGGGATGACTCCCCTAGGCCTGTCCAGCACAGTGGCGATCTGTAAGATCGACCATAAAAGGCCACAAAAGGTGCCATCCCGATGGTGGAGTGATAACTGTTGTGGTATGAAAACCCCACCAATGGTAAGTGATCCTCCCAACTGCGACCGAAGTAGATGACACAAGCACGGAGAATGTCCTCAAATGTCTGAATGATCCGATTAGTCTAACCATCCGTCTGAGGATGGAAGGCAGTGCTCAGAAGTACCTGTATCCCAAAATCCTCCTGCAACCCCTTCCATAGCCAGGACGTAAATCGTGTGTCACGATCGAGAACAATAGATGAAGGTACTCCATGTAGTTGCACAATATCTTCCATGTAGAGGTTTCCAAAGCTCTCTACTGAACCCTGATCTCTAATCAGTAGGAAGTGGGATGACTTGGTGATTCTGTCGGTGATCACCCAGATATAGTCATGTCCACTAGACGTACGTGGAGGACCTGTCACAAAGTCCATGGATATCCCTTACCACATACACTCCGGGACCTCTAAAGTCTGAACCAAGCATGCTGGTACCTAATGCTCCACCTTCACTTACTGACTAGTGAGACATCGAGAGACAAACTCTGCTACATCCTTCTTCATACCTGGACACCAGTATTGTCGTCGAAGGTCTTGGTACTTCGTCACCACTGTTGGATGTACCACTATAGGAGATGTGTGGAACTCCATAAACACATCCTCTTGAAGTGACTTTGGAACCATAGTAAGTCCTCTGAAGAGGAGGACGTGCTCACCACCTTCATAAAATCCATCACGTGCCTGCCCTGTGGATATACAAGCATGTCATGTCTCGCAGTTAGCGTCTCCACACTGCGCCTCCCTAACTCGGTGAAGATGTGGGGGAGTTATTGTAAGAGACTGAAGAAAAACTGCTCCATCTCAGTCCACAAAGGATATATGTAAAGCATCCACCTGCTCTATCATCCCTGCTAGAATATATTTACCATATATCCTAGTGAGTGCATCTGCTACAACATTCCCCTTCCTAGGAGTATAGACTCTCTCAAAGTAATAATCTTGGAGGAACTCAATCCATCGCTGTTGTCTTAGGATCAGGCTTTTCTAAGAGAAGATATACATAAGATTCTGGTGGTCAGTGTAGACTACGAAACGATCGCCCATCAGATAGTGTCGTCACATCTTCAAGGCGAAGACAACTGTTGATAACTCCAAGACATGGGTAGCGTAGTTATGCTCATATTGTCTTAGCTGACGAGAGCAATAATAAATCAATTTTCGCTCCTGCATCAGTAGACACCCAAGTCTGGTCCCTAATTCTTTTCAGTAGATTACGTACCCAACACCATCTTCTAGAAGCCACATGATGGGGGAACTAGTCAGCCTCTACCTCAGCTCCTGAAAGATCTGCTAGCTTCACTCTGGCCACACGAAGCGTTTCCTCTTCTATATCAAGGCTGATAGTGGTGCTGCAACTCTGCGGAAGTCTGGTACGAACCTCTGGTAATATACAGCCAAACCTAGGAAACTTCGTACCTCCGTCACACTCCTGGGTGGTTCCCAAGAATGTACCGCCTCAGTCTACGCTGGATCTACTGCAAATCATGCCTCCGAGATGACATGTTTGAGAAAGATAACCACTCGGATCATTAATTGTCACTTCGTGAGCTTAGCATAATGTTGGTGCTATCAGAGTGTGTCCAGTACTACCCACAAATGGTAGGCATGCTCCACCTCTGTAGTCAAGTAGATCAAAATGTCATTGATGAATACTATGACAATGTGATCGAGTTGTGGCTGAAAACTCTTGTTAATGAGACCCATGAAAACTGATGGAGAATTGGTTACACCGAAAGGTATCACCAAGAACTTGTAGTGGCCGTACCGGCACCTGAAGGTCGTCTTCTACACATCCTCATCTCAAACTCTAAGTTGGTGATAGCCTGATCTAAGGTCTATCTTTGAGAACCACTGTTCCCCCATCAACTAATCAAAGAGGTCATAAATCCTAGGGATTGGGTAATTGTTCTTCACGGTCACCTGGTTCGGGCGATGGAAGTCGACACAAAGCCTCAATATTCCATTCGTAATCATGGCGAACAGAATCGGGGATGCCCAGGGAGAAACATTGGGCCGGACGAATCCTTTCCCCTAGAAGTCCTTTAACTGTACCTGCAGCTCGCGAAGCATAGCGGGAGACATTCAATATATAGGTGTAGATATTGGTTTCTTCCGGGGGTACATGTCAATGTTGAAGTCCACCTCTCTTAGAGGTGTTAGTCCAGGAATATCATTATGGAAATCATTCGCTTACTAGCCCACCACTAAGGGAAAAGTTAGATACTCCACATCAACTGCTCTAAGGGTATGGTAGGCCTGCTGATGAGTGATCGGATGCACCCACCTCTAAGTAAGTCCATCCTATGCTACAAAGGCTCCCTTCTCTCCGGTTAAGCTGAACCTGGTCCCATCTGTGCAGACACACCACAATTTGTGCCTAACATAGTCGATCTGATTACGAACTGTAGATAACTAGTCAATACCCAAGACAACCTTGTAAGGCCTCAACGCCACTATGAGGAGATCCCAGACGAAGATCACACCTCCTAGAGTAATCACACACTGACAGAACCAGTGTGTAATCATCGAGATTGCTCTCGTAGGAGTCTCTAGCCATAAGGATCGAGTAAATGACTCCGATAGAATCTTCTAGCTCCGAACGAGGGCAGTGGAAATGACAGAGTGACAACACCTGTGAATATAAGAACTGCATCTAAGGTGGAGTAGTTGCAGATCATACCTCAAATAATCTCTGGAGTGCAGTGATCATAAGCATCAGCTACCTAGAACTGAGCTCTCCCCTTTCCACCCACTCCCTGTGGTCAGGGTGGACCTCCTGGTGGAGGTGGTGGTGGTAACATCTCGTAACATCATCCACCACCAGCTGCAAGACCAACTCTTGTTCCACGTCCACATGCACGTTGTGGACCGCCTCGATGAATCCTCCGACTCTACATGGGAGGTCCCTCAACTATCTGCTGGTCATCCATACGGCGGGTCGGACAGTCACGATCCATGTGGCCCGACCCAATGCATGGGGAAATAATGCATGTTACTCGAATGATTGGCTCTGTCTCGTGTGCCCTGCACAACCAAAATCAAGTCCTGAGGTTGTCCACCGGATGGTATGGTCTTTATTGACCTCTGTGACATCTGTCTTCTACTTGCTAAAGAAGACTCTGATACATGATGACTGCTGGTGGGTCTCGCTACTGGTGAATGCCCTTTAAGGAAGCTCTCCAATGAGAGGGCTCGCTCTAACACCCCCACCTATGTCAGGATGCTGGGGGAGATCATCGAAGCATTGATCTATCTCCTGAGCCGCTGATCGAAGGTCCAGGCCCTGATGAATGGGTCCCACACCATATATTTTGAGTAGAACAAGCGGGTGGTCAACCTCACTGAGTACTAAGCTATGATCATGCTACCATACTGTTGATGTCGTATCTCTTGAATCCCCACCACGCAGAGGGTGGCTGAGAAAAACATTGCCCGAAAAAGGCTCTCAATGTCTTCCCAGAGAAGTATCACCTCATCGTGAACCTGGAGCATCAGGATCCACAATCTTCCTACTGCTTCCTATCAGAGACTCGTGGGAAGGATAACCATAAGTTCATGTTGGTGTCCCTACCAGTCTGAAAACTATCACCACAGCCTCCAGAAAATCCTTATATGGCTGCAGGTCCGTCTACCCCCTATAATTGGGCGGTCTCCGGCACTGGAACTCGTGCTAAGCAATCTGGCGGTGTGCAATCACTGCTGCTGGGGCTGGTTTCATCGGTGGCTCAACATGCATTGGTACCACTGTATCATTCGCTGTGACAGGGCCCTGCACCAATGCATCATCGCTCGGTAGGCTCCCATCATATACAAAGCCTGGAACCATGGCTGGCTATATGCATGGGGCCATCCTGAAATTTAACAGGTGCACCATGGTGAATAAGTTATACTAGGTGAGCTGACTCAAAGAGATCTCAAAGAAGACTCTTCAAAACACACACGCAATCAGTGTTTTCATGCACTAAGTCAGAAATCCAACGTCAGGATCCTGGTGTGTGGATACGTCGTCCACCGCACCAACACAGGACTCCCTGAATAGAAAACCACAATCACTACATTTAACACTCTTTATTTATAGAAAATATAATATTCGTAAGATCCGTGGTTGAACCAACTCCTCTAATACCATTTTTTCATGAACCATCCCCCGGGGCCCGTGTCGTGACTACCCCAAGCCTGCCTTCCATAGGCCAGGGGTTAGCAACTACCACAAAAGGAATAAATCCATAAACTGGGAAGGCATTTCCCTTATAACTGAAAACACAAAAAACAGAATACACAACTAGAAAAAAACTATGTAAAACTGTATAACAATAGATTGCTAGAAAATAAAGGGACCGGAAATACAAGCCCAACTAAAAGTACAAGTACAACTAAAAAGGGAAAAAATAGCTGACTGGTGAAAAAACAGCTCCTCGATCATTGACCACAGATCATACCAGAAGGGTAGGTATAGATAGCCTCATCCACACTCCACTTCCATGAGTGTAATCTGGGTACCGACTCATCATGGGGTCCACCTTTGGGTACTATCCAGTCCTCTTACACTCTTCCACGGTCAGTGCTATTCATCTTCTGTATCCAACACAATGGGGTGTGGGCATAACCCGTGCAGGGGTGAGTATAATGATACTCAGTAGGGACCCTGAGACCCTCAAGGACACAAAAAAAACAAGGATAAACCATTAAAAGTATGATATCAATAGATAACCCCACTTAGGTATTTGCTCATACATATACCTAAGTTATCAAGTAATGCATCTCAATCATGAGGAAAACACAATGTTACTGACTTAGATCACACATGTATACTACTTATGTAGAGAGATAGAGATGATCAAATGTAGCCACTGAATCATCTATTCTGTCGAACCCACATAGAATCTAGGAACATAAATCATAAATGTCGAACCCACACAGGATCCAGGAATAGTTGTTCTGTCAAACCCATATAGTATCCAAGACCCGAAGTCAGAACCGTCGAACCCCGACAAGATCAAGGAATAGTAGTCAGAGTTATTGAACTCGTATGGGAACCAAAAATAGTAATCAGTGATTTCTAACCCACATAAGATCCAGGAATAGTAGTCAAATCTGTCGAGCCCACACATGTTCCAGGAACTGTCTTCAGTGTATAGCCAACCACAGGGTTCTGCACGAAGCATGGATGTTTCCGGGAGGGTCTTCTATTCAAGCTGAGTGTCAATTCACCGACTACCACAAATTTCCAAGAAGAATGATCGAAAAGTTATTCAACGTCATAGGGGGATAACCCAAAAAATGAGTCCAAAATATTGAGGAAAAGATGACCAAGCCATTTCCCAAAAACAACACGGCCTGTAGGAATGAGGCACACATCGTGTTCTTCAGACCCCGATTACTACCAGTGTACAACGGCTCATGTCGTAAGTCTATTCATATAGAATGGAAAGTACATGGAGTGTGGTATGGTTACACATCGTGTCCACGCAAATGGGGTCAACTATGGGTACGCTGGCCATGTGCCTGTACACAGCCTCAACCCTTGTTCGCTAACATGTGTAACTAGTACACGAGGTAGCCCATGCCACTGGCCATGCCTGGCAGTGTGGTGGAGTACATACCCATGTACTCCATCCCATGTTCGTGCATCCCCAGGATACACACTGAGTCTCACATATCCTTTTTTGACATTCTGTGTAGAGAGTACACGTCGTGCATTTTGGCCGTGTAATTCTTCTCGTGTCCATGTATTTCCTAGAACACATTCCATGTCTCGCAAAGCTTCTTCTTCCATTCCATGAATAGAATACAAGCCATGTGACCGGGGTCACACGCTATGTGTTACATGTCTAACATCTAAAACGCAAGCTGGAGAATTCCCGTACTACATGGTGTGTCCTTCAAAAGTGCACGCCCTGAATTTTGGAATTTTCTAGAAACAACGACTTCTGGAAGCGCACCTCCCATGAAGTCTGTTCTTTGTTATGAGGGTCTGTTTGTTAGGAATCTTCAGACACAAGGTCACCATGATGTTCAGTAGTCGTCTATATTGTTTTTGGGCCTCCAATCAGCTCTGAAAACATGAATTGATTCACCTGTTCGATGAACGGTCAGAAAATGGTCATTCCTATTTTGTTCTGTTCCAACGCCCGCTATCTTCGTCGCACCTCCACTAGGTTGTTGTGATGTTGGGTCATAAATTTGGAATCGTTGCATCACACAAAGGTCTCTCAAAGATCTGTTGTTCATCACCCATGAAGAACATGATGAACACTCCAAACATTTACAAGAACAATAGAGGGATCTGGCCGTGTTTGTTTGGAACGGCTCTTCCGTGTTAGTTTGGAAGCAAGAGGGTCAATAGAAACAGTCATGGGAGAAAGAATGAGTGTTTATAAAATCATAACACACCCCTACCTCGGATTCATTGTCGTTGGAAAAGGAGAAGACGATGTCGAGGATGAAATCGTCGATGTTCTTAAAGGACGATTTTTCCTCTCTTGTCTCAGTTGCAGATCAAAGAAGAAGATGTCTGTTGTTGGTGGAAGAAGATTTCTTTGTGCATTGGTGATCGTTCTTCTTTGGATATAAATAGTTTCTCTAAGTTCTCTCCTCAAGACATGCTCTTCAAAAAAGACAAATGCCAACAAAATCATAGATGATGACATTCTATAAAAATGTTTGCATAAAATTTAAAATGGAGTATTAATTAATTGGCCCCACCCAATTAATGTAGAGGATTAGGGAAAGTAGGAACAAATTAATTAAAGGGGAGTTGAAGAGGCTCCCCTATATTAATATAGATCTTGAGAGTTTCTCCATATTAATGGGGAGATTCAAGGGGTTTAAAGATAGGGTGGTCCCCACCAAAATTAATCATCACATGGGAGGTTGCGTTTGTGTGAGCCCCACCACTATAACCTCTCATGGGAGGTTAAGGTGTTGCAATCCCCACCTCCAACTTCCACATGGTGGATATAACAAATAAAACTAATTATGACATGCACATAAATTATTTTATTATTCCCACGTAATTCCCAAAAACTATCTTTCATCCTTGACAAACTCCCATCGAGGTGAAAGTCTTCTTAAGAAAATATTGGCACTACAAGTTAAACGGTGCCCTGATATTTCAATTCTGAGCACCAGTTCAAAATTTATAAAATACCGCTCATACAATTACTAAACGTACCAGAAAAAAACTTCATAAATTGATTCTGGGAAAGTCGGGCGTTGAAATCATGTGCTGTCAGTTTATGGAGACTCGTAAAATTTCCATGTATTTAAGAAAAAAAATTCCCACGAATATTCTGGGTTTTTAAAGTTCTTGTGGAAGAATGAAGAAAAATTAATAAAATTATTTTAATTAAAATTATAATAACAAATAAATGATGCAAAAATTACATTAAATACTATTAGATTTGTATTTTTAGTCTATAATCATCTTTGGGTCAATTTTATGACCTTTTGGATACACATTCATTACATTATGTCACTTATATTAAATTAGTTAAAAGAAAGTATAATTGTTCAAACTGGGATTTTTATTAAGTATACAATTTTAAACATATTTTTTTCCAAAGATTTGTTCTACCAAAAGTATTATTTTGAAATATAATAAATTTATATTGACCCTGAAATTTTATTTTTAACTTCTAGGAAATAAATAAATACTCTAAATTCTGATATAATGATGATGCGATAATTAATCAATTAATTGAAAAATGAATTAAATTATATATAAAATATTTAATTAAATATAATTTGAAGAAATAAATCTAATCAATGAATTATATAAATGACTATTAATTTTATATGATAAATGAATGTAGTTGGTTTGTTTTTTATCATTTTTATGTTTTTAATGTCAAAGTAATTAATATTGTTAAATATGTAAATAATGATATTTCATGAATATAATTTAATATATAATTATTTAAAACTTATAATAATCATTAATAAGTCAAAATTCGATAATATTTGTCCTAAAATATAAAATCCCATGTATTATAGGCCTTTTAGAATTCTTCTCTTCTATAATAGAATTAATAATATTTATATATTTTAAGGATTTCTAAAACCATCGCTAACGTAAATTATAAAAGATAACCTTCCCCTAAATTATTCACAACATATTGAGCCATATATATTAACTAGCCCCTGGGCATTCTATTACCAACATCTTTATCCACGTTTTGTATTTCCTGTTTTTTGAAAAATACAAACTCTAGATCCCTTATGAAGAGATCTAAAGGACGCCTGCCGAAGTAGAGCTAATCATTTTTACCAACTCATTAAATTCATTTCCCTTTCTACATCCACTTCAAGTGTCATTTCCATCAATAAATAATAATTATAATATATAATATATATTTATATTTATTATGATTACAAAACTACTATATTATACATTTTATCCATCAAATAAAAAATAAAAGAATTGTGCATGCATATGTACGAATTATCATCTCCAAATAGTAGTTGAATTCACTTTTCATGACCAATTTACATTAATTATTCTAAAAAAGAAACTAATGTATATTTATGATAATTATTACATCATATTGATTCATTAAAGTATAGATAAAAACCACTTCTTTATCCATTCAACCACTTATAAATGATATCATCACTTGTGTGTATGTGAGACTTACTATTTTTACGATGTTAGTAGATTAAATTTCTATGTTAAACTTATAGGAATTGTTTAAAAAAAATTATTTAATGTTTAAATATTATATTTAATAAATTAATCTTATTATGGAGAAGTTTTATCAATTTTTAATGTACGAGAGTCGAGACTTTAAAGATAAAACATGCATGAGAAATTAATATAACTAACACTCAAAATAGTGGAATGAAACAAAATATAGTTTTAAATTTTATATAATATCATATATGATATAATAAATACTAATATTATTCTACTATAAGTTTAAATGATGTTTAATACCACTATACATGAGGTTCAGATCGGTACAAGGGAAATCAGACCTCTTGTATGACTATATTTCACAATCTCATCATTATTCTAGACTATTTATGTATATGTATCTCTTAAGTAACACTTCACATCCATGTCCTGATTCTATAAAAATTCATTCAAAAGGGTTTTTACTATTCTCTTATAAATGTTTATATTTATTTTCACCCATGTTTTACGTATTACAAAATTGTTTGAAATCATTATTTATTTCATGTTATAAACAAGAATCCTTATGAATTTTCAAAGAAAATTATATGAATGGAATATATCTTTCAGTTAAACAAAATTAGTGTATTTTCTTACATTAATGAAACAAAAAATTATTGATGAATCTGTTACATGTTTATATGGTTCTTTTCAATGAAAATGGTTTCCTTTTTAATTGCATGAATTTTTAAATTCATTTTTTTAATGTAAAATTGGATATTTATATCAAGAAATTTTCAATGATTTAATTACAGTATTTTCATCTATGTCAGCACGCTTTTTTTATTCTTATTATCAATTGAGTTTTATATCTTATAATACCATCTACCATATTTTATTTAATTTTTAATGATGAGTTTGTTTGTGGATGTGTTATTTTTTTTCTATTCTTCACATTACACTGGATGGACTATGTTTAAGTATTCATATTTTTAATGATATTTTTAAAATATTAATTTTTATGTTATTTATGTTTAAATCCTTTCATATGAAGTACGTATTAGACATGGTATGTGATGGGTGAGGCCCGCTATAGCCCATCATTGCATCGGTTGGTCTCATGAGATAATCTATTTTTGGAATTTTTGTGGCCTTATCAATTTATGTATGGTGCCTTTTCTATAGCCTTGATGGTATTTTTATGATGTCCAACATTATGAATTCCTTCATTATGATATTAGATATTGGTTCCCATGTATTTATTGGATTTTTTTCATATTCATTGATATGACTTACCTCATTTTATTATGGAATTATTTTACATTCATTCATTCTGACCATATTTTTATCATGTTATTTTTTTAATAGAATCTATTACATTAATTTACCATTTCATAATTTTTATTCTTATTTATGAGTGCTTTCCATGTATGCATACCATTAATAGAAATCTGATTTGACCACTTTCTTATGATTCATCTTTCCCGAATTCCATGAAGTATATTATGTTTGATATGTAGAGTAAATCTTGTAGAATATTGGAGTTTTCAATGGATTTATTTGTTTGTATATTATATTTTTATCTATAGTGTAAAATTATAATATTTATCTAGTTTACAAATAATACTAAAATGTTCCACCATTTAGGATGGTATTCAATTTCTAATATGATAATATAATAATAAAACAACCAACATTGAGCTACTATGGTCAGGGTATGTATAGTATTAGTGATTGGTGATGAGTTTTGTTCCAGATTTATCTTTGAATAATCCATTATTGATAATTCTGATCCATTACCACATTTCTTTTTTAAAGGAAATTATGTTATATATGGATGAAATTAGAAGACGAAAAGGTGTGTCTAGACATGTTTGATAAATCATATTATTTAATATAAATGATGGAGGTAAAGGATTATTTTTTCATGATTGATTTAAATTTTTTTGTTAAGATAATAAATCCTATTGTGATGTAAAAATAAGGGAATAATTTACCTAAAATAAGTAATAGTTTTTCAAATTATGTTGGACTAGATCTGTACCTTTAATATATAATATGTAAATACAACTATTGAGTTAATATATATGTTTAAAAACATTTTTTAAGAGATAATTGAAATAAATAATAAATTTATATTTGGTTTCCATTTGAATTAATGGTGTTTTAAGGATAGATTGTGGTGGATCAAGTTAACAACATCAATGTGATAGTGAATTTTAAGTTCATAGTGGAATTTTGGTTGTTGATCATTCGATCATTACAATAGAAATCATGGTATGTAATGGTTACCTTTATATGAAACTCCATCGATAATACTGAATTATTTATTTTGGATTTGTGATTTGATATTGAATAGAGAGTTTTGTTGGAAATAAGTCTACAGAACAACTAAGACTATGTTGTGATCCAAATATGTGGGATTTTTTGCTTATGGGAAAAGTTTGATGAGGGGTGATGTTATAATAGAATTTTTTATGGTAATTTAGCTGGGCATGGATATTTATGTCTACATTTCAAGAATATATTTATTTTGAAGAATAACATTCTATATTGTGTTGGAGTTGGTTCCCCATAACCAACAACATTATACATTGGTTTACATTTATATTTGAATAATTGAATATTAATACAAATAACTTATCACATGTTGATTGTTCATCTAGATAAAATTGATTTGATAATTTCATATAGTATTTATCGCATTTATATGGTCATGGTACGTCATAACCCATCCCCAGGGGCCCGTGCCATGACTACCCCAAACATTCCATTCCTAGGCTATACTAGCACCGAAGGCATATTCCCTAAAACTGGGAACGAATTGCCTTTATAATAAGTAAACACATGAAAAAAAAGCACACAAAAAGATACAAACTCAAGTAAAATGAATAGTAAATAGAGTGAGTATAGAATATAAAAGGTTCCAGAATACTAGAACAGCTGGAAAGTACAAGAATCATAATGTACAAGTAAACAGGAACAACTCTTGTGTTCACCCACCGAGGATCCTACCAGAAGGGTAGGTACATCTCTCAATTGGTCATTTCTCCTGTTGGCCTCATATGTGGTCTACCTCTGAGCATCCTCCAGTCCTGGTACTCTTGTCCTTAGTCAGCGATGTCCTTCATCTATACCAAACACAACGAAGATCGGGCATAACCCGTACATGGTAGAGTATGACGATACTCGGTAGGGACCCCGAGACCCTCAAGCTCTCCAATATTCCATAAAGGATAAACCAAAAAGCATGAAATAAACTGACAACCCTACACAGGTATATTACCATACATATACCTATGTTATCATGTATACCCATCTCAGTAATGAGGAAATATAGAGTCCAAGTCAAAATCCTAAAGCTCAACAGTTCCACAAAGGAAGGAACACCTAGATGGTAAGTACCACATAGGTACGCCACACAGAAGAATACCACAATGGTACTAACTCAGCTCACACCAGGTATAACATACGTACATAAGTAAAAATGATTATATGTAACTTACTAAATCATCTTACTCTATTAAGAGGCTCTGCTACTGACCCACACAGGATCCCTCGGTGCTGACCCCCATATGATCTCTAGATGATGACCCACACAGGTTCTTTCGTTGCTGACCCACACATGATCTCTAGGTGCTTACCCACACATGATCGCTTGGTGCTGACCCACATAGTTTCACTCGATGCTGACCTACATAAGATCGCGTGGTGCTGACCCACACAGGATCGCTCGACGCTGACCCACACAGGATCATTATCCATTCATCATGGCACATCCATCTACTGGGTTCCCGCACTAGGTTTTCTCATCTCTTGGAGGGTCTGATCCTCAATCCACTAGTCTATACTCTAACTACCATGAATCCCCACAAAAAATAATCCCAAAGTACCACCACATAAAATGGGTCTCAACGCAAAAGACGGTGCATCAATCGGACGCACGATCAGTAAGTTATTAGCCTTTTAGTGCTGAGGGACATGTTAGATTTGTGCTCTATCCAACCCGACGATATTCAAACTCTCTCTAAATATCATGTGGGGTATACCAAAGGGAACATATCACACCAAGGTTTAACGCATTTTGTATTTTTTGTCAAACGGACACATGATGCCAATGTTATGGCCAATAGTGAGAAAAGCTCATATTTAGTCCGAGTCATGTCTGACCCGGCATCACCCGACCTTGGCCGACCCAACCCAGTTTAGGTCAACCTAGCCCGATGGGTCTGGCTAGGCCTGTGCTGAGAAGTGCGGGGTCTAAAAAGTGTTCAACGGAAGTGAGGGTAGTGCGCAGGCCACGAGGTTGGCGTGGAGGTTGTGAGGGCGGTAAGGCAGCGGGGCCGCGAGGCCGTGGGATAGCGGGGCTGCAGGGGTCGCGTATGGATGTAGGGAGGCGAGGTCGCGGGGCGGCGGAGGCCGCAGACTGTGCGAGGCTGCGGGCTGCATGAGGACATGGGGCGGTGAAGGCCACGGGGCGGCAGAGGCCACGGGCAACCCAAGGCCATGGGGTGGTGGTTGTCGCGGCTGGCACGGTGGCTGTGGGGTGGCGCTGTTGCGCCGTCTCCTTCTTCGCGGTCGGCGATGGTGCCGACCACCATTCTTAGGCCCCACTGAGGTTGGTTGTCATCCTCCTCTATCATAAAGAACAAGAAAATAATCACCAGAAAAATTCAGAGATATTTTGCCATGTTTGTCTGCCTGACACTCTACGCGTTACAGCGGTCGCAAGTGGTTCACAAATTTTGAATCAAGAACATGTATGGATGATATTTAAAATACAAACCCCACAACCTCCATCAATTAGTACTCCCAAACCTACAAATGAAAACATCCTTAGATCAACTAGTTAGAGATGGTTGATCTGCATTCTTTTTTTGTAGGGAAGAACCTGGGAAATATTAATCACCTAGAATTAGACCCCTACTTGATTGCTTGTTTATGTTGGAATGGGTGAAGTTAGTGACATCGGCATTTCCTCGACCATCGGTTCTTTATCGTCAAAGAAATCCTACATTGTTTGCCGTTGGAAGGTGCATTCTATCGATCTCGGGGTCGGTTTCTTCATTCTTTGATCTCTAATGGTTGTTCTTCGTTGGGAGGTGTTCTTTGTTAGAGAGGGTAGAAGATTCTCCAAGTGATTTTCCAATAGTTCTACCAACAAATGAATAGCCAATATATATCAAATAAGAATTTATTAATTTAATTTGAATTGTCACCATTAATTAAGAGGTGGGGGAATAATTAACATGGAGGAAGTTCAAGAGAATTCTCCACATTAAATAGGGATTTTAAGAGTATCTCCCATTATGAGGGTTTGGGTCGTCTGCACCATTAGGAATTCAAGTTGGGGGGTTTATGCTCGGGTGGTCCCCACTACCATAGCCCATGTGGGAGGTTTTAGTTATGGTGGTTCCCACCTCCATAACAAACATGTGGGAGGTTTCGACAAATAAAAATGTTAAGCATATTTTTATTTTATTTTTTCACAAAAAGCACAAAAACTAACTGTCACCATTGACCAACTGTCATTGAGGTAAAATTCTCCTTAATTAAAAATCGGCACTGTGAGTTCAACGGTGTCCTCAGATTTCAACTTCGAGCACCGGTTCAGTAGCTACAAAAAACCCACCCCCATGTTTACTGAACATACCCGAAAAAATGTTTAGAAAATCATTTCGGGCACTCCGGGAATCAGAATCATGTTCCATCAATTTTCGCAGACTCGTAAAATTCCCATTTAATTAATAAAAATTACATGGAAATTTTGGGTCTTTACGTTGTCCCCACCTCAAGGCTTTACCTCCCCGTAATCCACAACTCAAAACTAGGAAAATAAGTTTGGGTACAGAGAAAAAATCTGAGCCTCTCACTCCCATGTGATATCATGAAGGTTCACGTGATGCAATCAAATGCACGACAGATTTATCGACCGCCCATGAAGGACCTGGTCCTATCGATCCCCAATCTCTACTGGAACCTTCGTAAAAGTCACCCCATCATGGATGTCCACCTCGCCCTGGTCGATGATTTGAGAAGTGTCATGCACATATCTCCTCATTTGGGATACGTGGAAGATTTCATGAAACCGGTGTAACTAGTGGGGGATGATCAAAGTGGTAAGCCACCTCGCCAACTATGATAAGGACCTGAAAAGGTCCTATGAAGCTCGGAGATAACATTCCGCCTTGGCCAAATCTCCACAAACCTCATCGAGGTGAGACCCATAGAAAGACATGGTCACCATCCTAGAACTCTTGAGGTATCTTTCTCCTATTGGCATAAGACTTATTCCTAATATGTGAACTATTATTCTTCTTTTGGATGATCTGAACCTTCACTATAGTAGAACGTACCATCTCTTCTCCCACTAGTGCTAACTCCCCGGGGTCAGTCCAGGATAAAGGTGATCAACAAGGTCGCCCATACAATGCCTCAAAATGTGCCATCCCAATGGTGGAGTTATAGCTATTGCAGTATGAAAACACCAACAAAGGAAAGTGATCCTCCTAACTGTGACTGAAATCTAGGACACTAGCACAAACGTGTCCTCGAGAGTTTGGATGGTCCGCTCAATCTGGTCATCCGTCTAAGGAATGAAGGTAGTGATCAAACAAATTTGCATCCCAAAAACCTCATGTAACCCCTTCCATGGAAGGGATGTGAAACGTGTATCATAATTGGAGACAATCAACGAGGGTAATCCATGTTACCGCACAATCTCATGCACATATGGGATTCCCAAGCTCTCTACTGAACCCCGCTCTCTATTCAGTAGGATTGGGCTGTCATGGTGGGTTTGATGATGATAACATAGAAGGAGTCATGACCCATGGATGTACGTGGAATTACAGTCATGAAGTCCATGGATATCCCATCCCACTTATACTTTAGGACCTCTAATGGTTGAACCAAGCCTACTAGTACCTGATGCTCCACCTTCCCTTACTAACAAGTGAGCACCGAGAGACAAGCTCTTCTTCTACTTCCTTCATTCCCGGTCACCAGCGCTATCGTCGGAGATCCTGGTACATCATCACCCGTCCTAGATATACAGCTTGATGGGATCTGCGGAACTAACTCAACACATCCTCCCTATGTTACACTGGTACCATGGTACATCCTTTTAAGAGGATGATGTGCTCCCCACATTTAGATAATCCATCAGGTTCAAATGCTTTAGATATCTGAGAACATCGAGTCTCGTAGTTAGTGTCCCCGCTCTGCACCTACCTGACATGCTGAAGAAGTTGTGGAGTGACTATAAAAGGCTAAAGGAAAACATCTCCATCATGTTCCACGAAGTATATATGAAAAGCGGCCAACTTCACCTTCAACTCACCTAACAGGTTTATAATAGATCTCCGGTTGAGTGGTTCTACTACAATATTCCCCTTCCCATGAGTATAGACTCTCTAGAAGCTATAGTCCTGGAAGAACTCAAGATAACATTGCTATATTAAGATCAGGTCTCTCTGAGAGAAGATATAATTGAGACTCTTGTGATCAGAGTACAATATAAAATTCTCTCCCATCATGTAATGTCTCCACATCTTCAAGGTGAATACCACTGCTACTAACTATATGTCATGGGTAGTGTGTTTCTTCTCATGTTGTCTCAGCTCTCAATAACCATAAGAGATCACTACTCGCTCTGACATTAGGACACATCAATGTCTAGTCCCTGATACATCACAGTCGACTACGTACCCAACGCCCTTCTCTAGAAGCCTAAAGATGGGGCTACTAGTCAGCCTCTGCCTCTGCTCCGGAGAACTCTCATGGCATCTCTCCGACCATCTGAGGTGTTTCCCTTTCTTCATCAATGATGATATTGGTGCTGAAAATCTAGAGAAATAGGGCACAATCCTCCTGTATTATCGAGCCAAACCCATGAAACTCCTTACCTCTGTCACACTCCTAGGTGGCTCCCATGAAAGTACGACCTCAATCATCATTGGATCTACTACAACTCCAACCACTAATATGACATGTCCCTTGAAGTGAACCTCTCGGATCCAGAAATGGAACTTTGAGAGCTTACCACAATGCTGGTGATTTAAGAGTGTGTCCTGTACTATCTTCAAATTATAGGCATACTCCTCCTTAAAAGTCTAGTAGATTAGTATGTCGTCAATGAAGACTACTACAAATCGATCAATGTATGGTTGAAATATCATGTTCATGAGTCCCATGAACACTGCTGGAGCATTGGTTACACCGAATGGCATAACCATGAACTTTATGTGGCCATACCGACATCTGAAATCCGTCATTAGCACATCCTCATCCCATACTCTTAGCTAGTGGTAGCCTGATTTGATGTCTATCTTCAAGAACCACCGTGCACCCTTCAGCTGATCAAAGAGGTCGTCAATCCACAGGAGTGGGTACTTGTCCTTCACGGTCACCTAGTTCAGGAGCCAATAGTCGACAAAAAGTCTGAAACTCTCATCCCATTTCCTGGAGAACAAAATCAAGGTTACTGAACGGGAAACACATGGCCGAATAAACCCCTTACATTGTAAGTCCTCTAGTTGTACCCGCAGCTCATGAATCTTCGTGGGAGCCATATGATATGATGGGGTAGATATCAGTGTAGTCTTGATGTACAAGTCAATGTAAAAGTCCACCTCTATATGAAGAGGTAGACCCAAAACATCATTAGAGAAGACATCTGCATGCTGGTCCACCGCTATAGGATTTCTCAGACACTCCACATCAACCACTCTGATGGTAAGGCTATCCAAATGATGAGTGATCAGCTGCACCCTCATCCAGGTAACTCCATCTTGCGCTGCAAAGGCTCCCTTCTCACCGGTGAAGGTAAACTAGCTCCTATCCATGTGGACACACTACACATTGTGCCTAATACAGTCAATCTAAGCATGGAATTTTTGATAACTAGTCCATACCCATGATAATTTCATAAGGCCTCAACGCCGCTACTAAGAGATCCCAGCTGAATCTCTCACCTCATAAAGTAATCTCACACTACCGGCACTGGTGCATAATTATCGAATCAGCTCAGGTATGATTTTCTAGTTGTAAGGATTGAGCCAACGGCTTCATCAGAATATCAAAGCTCTGAACAAGGGTAGTGGAAATAAAAGAATGATTGTCACATGTGTCTATAAGTACTGTAGTTATGGTGAAATAGACACAGATCGAACCTCATATCATCTCCGGAGCACCATGGTCGTAGGCCTCAACAGCCTAGAGTTGAGCTCTCCCCTTTCCACCTGCTGCCTGTGGTCGGGGTGGACCACCAGTTGGTGATGGTGGAAACATCTCCAATTGTCACCCACCGCCATCTACATGACCTGCTTCTCTTCCAGGTCTGCCTGCTCCCTACAGACAACCTATATCAAACCCCTATCTCTGATTGGGAGGTCCTTCAACCATCTATTAATCATCCGTAGGATGGGTCAGACAGTCATAAGACATGTGACCCTACCTACTTCATGTGTTACACTACCCACTCCTGGCATGACTTGCTCTTCCTCGGGTTCCCTAGACAACTGACCGTGAATACTACATTCATCCACCTATAGGTCTAGTCCTCGTGGACCTCTGTGACATCTGTCTGATGACAACTGCATAAGACTTTTCTACATGAATACTGGTGGTGTATCTCCCTACTGGTGACTACTCAGCAAAGAAAATCTCTACTAAGAGGGATCGCTCTAACACCCCTTCCTACTTTGGGATGCTAAGAGAAATCATCGAAAACCTGATCTCCAACCAGAGACCCTGCTTGAAGGTTAGGGGCCTAAAGAATTGGTCTCACACCATATCTATGGAGTAGCGTGAGAGGTCAGGGAACCTCGCTGAGTAATGATCCACATTCATACTTCCCTACTTTAGATGAAGAAGCTCTTTTATGTGCACTGTACAAAGAGCTGCTAAAACAAACTCTGACTGAAACTGGATCTTGATGTCCTCCCAGAGAAGGGTCACCTCATCTTGAACCTAGAGAATCAAGTTGCACCATATGCAACATGTTTCCTGTTGAAGGATGAAAACAATGATCACCATGAGATCAGATGGTGTCCCTACCAGTTAGAAGACTCTCACAACGACCTCTATCCAATCCTCACCTGCCTATCGATCTGCCACTCCCCTGAAACTGGGTGGCCTATGGAATTGGAAATTATGCAACACACTCATGTGGTGTTCACCCTCTGCTGTTGGGATGGTGTCTTTAGTGGCCCAATGGGTAATGGTTCTATTGGTTCCTTCGCTGGTGCCTCTACTGGAGAGGGGCCTGCACCAAGGCCTCATTGCTTAGTGGGTTGTCAGGGAATATTATATCTCGAATCATAGTTGGGTGCCTTTGTGGAGGAATCCTGAAAAGAAACAGGTGTTCCTCATTAAATAAGTCATACTTATTGAGCTGATTCCAAAGATCCCAAAGAAAACTTTTTAAAACACACATGCAATCAGTGTTTTCGTGCACTGAGTTGGAAATCAGATGTCAGGGTCCTTGTGTATTGATAAATCAGTGTCCGCACTAACACTGTATTCCAAAAACTTATAACCACCCTCACTAAAATTAACACTATTGTCATTAAAAATAATGAACAGAGTCATATGATCAACGATAGAACGGACAAATTTGATACCAATTTGTCCCGACCCGTCCCCCAGGTCTCGTGTCGTGACTATCCTAAGCCCTTCTTCCATAGTATAGGGGATGGAAACTAGCACCGAAGGAATATTCCCTAAAACTAGGAAGTTATTTCCATTATAACCAATAAACACATGAAACCAAGCACACATCAAGATATGAACTCAAGTAAACAGAATAGTAAACAGAGTGAGTACAATAAGTAAAAGAGGCTAGAATACAAGCCCAACTGGAATGTACAAGAAACTAAATGTACAAGTAAACTAGAACTGCTCCTGTGATCACCCACCAAGGTTCCTACCTGATGGGTAGGTACAGATCTCAATCTATTGTCTCTGTTGTACGCCTCGTCTATGGTCTACCTCTCAGCTTCCTCAAGTCATTGTACTCTCATCCTTAGTCAGTGTTGTCTGTGGTCTACACCCAACACAACGAAGTGCAGGGATATCCCATGTAGGGTTGAGTATAATGATACTCAGTAGGGACCCAAAGACCCTCATGGTCTCACAAAATCCACAATGGATAAACAACAAAGCATGAAATCAATTAAAACCCTACTTAGGAATATGCCCATACATATACCTAAGTTATCATGTATACCAAAATAAATCACGAGGAATCACATAGTCCTACTCAAAAGAAAAAATCTCAACTATTCCACAGAAGAAGCAAAACCAAGAAGGTAAGTACCACACAGGTACACCACACAGAAGAATTTAAAAAAGGTACTAACTCAGCTCACACCAGGAATAACATAGGTATACAAGTACAAATGATTAGATGTAACTTACCGAATTATCTTACTCTTTTAAGAGGCTTTGACATTGACCCACATAGGATTTCTCAGTGCTAACCCACATTGGATCTCTAGATGCTGACCCCCTCAGTGTTTACCCACACATGATTTCTAGGTGCTGACCCACACAGGATCGCTCGGTGCTGACCCACATAGGATTGTTTGGTGCTGACCCACATATGATCGCTTGGAGCTGACCCAGACAAGATCACTCAATGCTAACCCACACAATATCACTATTCATTAGTCATTTCAAATCTAGCTACTGGGTTCCCACACTAACCTCGCTCATCTCCGGGAGGGTCTGCTTCTCGATACATTGGTCGATACTTCAACTAAAACGATGTCCCATGAAAAATTATTCCAAAATACTGCCACGTCATAGGGGTCTCAACACAACATATGGTACATCAATCGGATGCTCGTTCCTTAAGTTATTATCCTTTTATTCCGGAGGGCCTAGTTGGATTCGTGCTTGATCTAACCTGACCGTATACCAACACTATCCAAATCTCATGGGGGGTATACCAAAGGGACAGCCTCATTCCAAGGCTTAGAGCGTCATTGATGGTTTTTAAAATGAACGTTGTGGGCTAATGTTATGGTTGATATAGAGAAATGCTCGTAGCTGGTCCGAATCCAGTCTAACCCAGTCAGACCGACCTGACCCAGTTTGAGTCACCTTGGCCCACTGGTTTCGGCCAGACCCACGCTAGGACCAGCACGACCCACATTGGGCGGCGCTGGGGTTGCAGATCTGCACAAGGCTGTGAGGGTGGTGTTGAGGCCACGAGGGTGGTGAGAGGCCCCGAGGGCAGCTAGGAGGCCACGATGGCGGTGAGGCCGCAGTGTCACAAGGTTGTGGGACGACTATTTTGCAGGGGGCCATGGAGGGCCGCGAGGCGGTGAGGCCATGAGGTGGTGGAGGTCGTGGGTGGTGGAGGCTGTGGATGACACGAGGCCACGGGGCGAAGGAGGCCATGGGGCGGCGCAGGCCACGGGTGGTGGGAGGCTGTGGGGTGGCCAAGGTCACGAGCGTTGGGAGGCTGTGGGGCTGCAGAGTCTGTGGCAGGCATGATTCCATGGGACACCTGTGGCTGCTGGTGGTTCGGTGGCCATGGGGAGGTGCCATTGCCCCGTCTCCTTCGTCATGGAAGGCGGTTGTGTCGACCACCATTTTCATGCCCCACTGAGGTTGGTTGTCTTCCTCCTCCATCACGAAGAACACAATAATAATCAGCAAATAAATGTAGATATAGGAACATGATAAATATTAATCACATAGACCTAAACCCCTACTTGAATGATCATTGACGTTAGAACAGGTGAAGTCAGTGATGTCGGCATTTCCCCAATTATTGGTTTGTTGTCATCGAAGACGTCCTACATTGGTTGCCTCCATAGGGTGCTTCCGATCTGGCTCAAGGTTGGATTAATCATTCTTTGATCTCTGGTGTTAATTCTTAATTGGGAGGTATTCTTCATTGGATAGGGTAAATGTTTCTCCATGTGCATTTCCAACACTTCTACCAACAATATAATAGCCAATATAAATTAATTTAGGTTTTATTAGTTTAATTTGAATTGGAACCATTAATCAAGATGTGTTTCTATAATTAATATTGAGGAAGTTAAAGAGGCATCTCCACCTTAATGAAGGAGTTTAAGAGTTTCTCCCATTATGAGGGTTCAGGTGGTCCCCACCATTAGGAATTAAAATTGGCGGGTTTAAGCTAGGGTGGTCCCCACCAAAATAACCCATATGGGAGGTTTTAGTTAAGGTGACCCCCACCTCCATAACACACATGTGGGAGGTTTCAACAAATAAAAATTTTAAAAATTTTTATTTTATTTTATTCTTTCACAAAAAAAATAACATTCACCCTCGACCAACTACTGTCGAGATGAAAGTATTCTTAAGCGAAAATTAGTGATGTGAGTTCAAAAATGTCCTCATATTTCAATTTCGAGAACCGTTTAAAATGTTAGAAAAACCCACTCACGGGTTTAATAAACGTACCCAAAAAATGTTCAAAAATTCCTTATGTACACTCTTGGCATGAAAATCATGTTTCGTCAATTTTTTCAGACTCGTTAAATTTAAATTTAATTAAAAAAAAATGGAAATTCCAGGACATTACTTGGTTATTCCCAATTATGATAAGTAACTTGATATTCCATGGTGATGTCTCATAAATATATTTATGTGGCGTGATAACGTACATTGATAAGACACATGTTATATATAATTTTTGGTTATATTACTCATAAGTGGATGGGCCTTATTTTCATGACGTTCACACTTAGTAATATCCATTGTGGGATTTCATATGAACATACCCGTGAATTGGAATATTGCATGTTTGGAATTCATCATATATTCCAATCTACGAGTGTGATTAATGGACTTTAGTATTTAATATTATCATTTATGCTTGTCATGACTTGCACACATAGATTTACTAACCAAACTGTCTTGTAATTTGTTAGTGGGAAAGTGATTATGTTGGGTAAATCATGATTGACATGTCATTAATGAATATGTACCAAACATATTTTTTCATACAATATTTATGAAAATTGATATATCAATCATTTTATTATAATATAAATGGATCATTAAATTATATGACCATGGCGTGAGAATGTTTATTTTGGATAGTCAATGAATGAAGCAACAAACAAGTAGGTTGGCGACATAAATATGCACCATGTATGATGATATATTTTGAACAAAGTGTTATATTTCATAGTGACAAGTCATATGTGGTTTTCATCATTACGCCGTTACATTTTTACTCTTGGATACCTTGAACCATTTATAGATAGAAATCATGGTCTTAAAACTCACCTAATTCCAATGAGAAAAAATTAATAACGGTCACACACTAAGTATTTCCACTGATTTCAATTAAATTCTATTCGAAATAAATTTATAATATAAATATTATTTTCAAGACCGAGGAATAAATTTCTTCATGTTATATTGATAACAAAAATTAAATAAATATTTATTCATCAACATTTGAATAAAATTATTTATTTTTATCATATAGAATATTTAATAAATTTTTATTTTCCAGTATTTGAATGAAATATTTATTTAAAAATAAAATATTTATTCGGGTAATCAATAAAGACCAGAGTGTTAGAAATAGACCAAGACCATGTCCAGTGAGAAAATAAATATTTATAAGCTGGTATATATTATTTATCAATTTTCACAAGTTTTCACACCCCAAAATAACAATATTCATTTTATTATGTATGCATGGGGTTTTTTAATGGTTTTGAATTTTATTTAATGGGTGACATTTAGTAAACTAATATTTTAACATAAACCATACCACTATAAATTGAATGTTATGTCTATTGTGTATTACAATAATGATTATTAATTGATAATTGTAACACACAACAAATTCTCCTTTGACTCCAACTTCTCTCTCCCCCTCAAGAATAAATAATGGAAGAGTGATTTCTTCTAAGCTGAAGAGTGATTGACCAAGAATTAATAAAAAAGGACATTCGATTCACCGTGTTATCACTCATATAATGAGTTTCATTGCTTGGATATCATTGGAGTATGCCTGGAGGACTTTTAGATTGATTATATCCATGGATCCTTATACCACAAAAAAGAAAAATCTAGAAGGGTCTTTTCAAATGATTAATAGTCATCAACTATGAATGCTATGAAGTACACGTAATCATTTCTTCCGATATTAAATAAATTAATAATAAATTTGATGAGAAATATCCTCACTCATGTTTTCAGGATACCATAATTAAATAAAATTTTAATATATCAACATCCAACACAAGATTCCACTATGCTCAGAATGAACAAGTGGTTACAGTATAGTCACATATAAATTTTTATTTGTTTATTTGATTGTTCATCTATGTGTAATTATGGATCTATACTCATTATATGTTATTATTTATATAATCCAATTTGAATTAACATGCTTTAACATATTAATCACATTCATTTATTGTTTTCATTTACTTCAAATTTCTATAATAGATAAAAAGTGATCATAGATACCATTGGGAAATTGCTAATTTTTTGGACGACAAGAAAATATGACACAACATGTAATAATAAGTACATGTTATGTAACGTAGTGCACTACATCAAGATATTCCAAGGGATAGATTAATATCACATAGTAATTACGCATGGTGTATTTTGTGTATTAACCAACCAACCTGGAACATAGTAGTAAGATTACACAGTATATATTAGTGTACATGATGTGTAGTCTACATCAGGTTTCAATTTAATCTACTCAATAATTGTGTTCATTATAAATGGTCAAAACCAAGTGATAATAATGAATTAGATAAATTATGAAATGAATGAATTTTTTTGGGTGTACATTGAGTTGTGTTCATAAAATAAAACATCCAAAGAATTCACCGAGCCACTAGGAAATAAAATGGATACATAGATCAAAGAGATATAGGGTATATAGATGTCATGTACACACCATTTAGTACATCAAGATACTCGAAAGAGACCTAGGATAGTATCTCAGAAACACAGAATGCAGACAAAATGGTGTGTAAATATAATGTATTTGTTGTCTTTTTTGCCTGTGGTACACACTGCACAACCATTCTGGTACCCTAGATACATGAAAATTGAGAAACAATATGTGTAGCTGGATACACATGTTGTGTAGTACGTCGTTAATGGATAAAACTAAAATATTATATTTAATTGAAAAATTTCTACATTATAACTTTTTATTTGATTGGAGCCCAATTTTATGTATGAAAAATAAAAAATGGTTTCAGTGAATTTTAAATTCTCATTTAATTTATTATAATAAATATTTAATTACTGGATCTATAATATTTTTCCCAGAATTCCATAAATTATGCGTATCTCTAAAATATTTTGGATGACTATTAAGATAAAATATAATTAATTAATTTATTAATTAATACATGTACAATCATCTTAATAATTAATTATAAATCAAGAAATTAAAACCAGCCAATTAATTTTTTATATTCATTTAATATTTGAACAATCATGAAGTTGATCAAATACCTATTTATGTGTTTGGTTATTTAATTTTTTAATGTGTTTAAAATTATTTGATATTAAATTAAAATATTCCTTGTGAGTCATCCCTACCACCATTATTATGTAGGACCTACATGTCTAAAGATATTTATGTAATCCCACATAAACTAATCCTGGGGTTCCCATAAACTACATGTGATTCATAAATAAATGTAACTAGTGGAGTATCCCAAGGCATATGGAGATATTTAATGATGGAACCATAATTATTCCAACTCATTGGTTACACAGGTGGAATGGTGGATTGGTGGACATGAAAAATTGGTGTAACTCATGCCAAGACCAATAATAAGAGTTATTTCCCCTATGTTAATGGTTTATTTAATGTTAAATAATTAAATCAACTATTAGATACATATCAAGTATGGTTTAATTATTTTTTTACTTATTTATGTCTATGAAATTATTTATTTTATTGATACAAGGTCTTAATCAAATAAATAAACGAATTAACATGAAAAGATAGAAATTTAATAAATATTATATTTCATAAATATTATATCCAACACGGTTAATAAATTATGTAACCTACAATGAATATTAACATGAAATTTAATATACAACACAAAATAAATATTATGTATAATAATATATAACCACTCAATTAAATATTATGTTAGAATTATCCTTCCATTACTTAATTAAGGATGAATCTCAATATGAGTTTAAACAACCCTTTTTGAGACACATACATCTCTAAGGATTTTTATTTTGATGGTTTTATGTAGACTTAACCATTTTATATCATGATTATTAGACCATTAAAGACATTGTTTAATTTTAAGGATAGTGTTGAAGAAATCCAAGTACGTTTTTCCGGAATGGTGAATCCACTCAACGGATCAGGGTGCAACAAACTCGATGTTGGAAAATACCGATCTACCAAAATTCCTTCTAGTAGGTATACTGACCCATGTTGGGGTTTTGTAAAGATTAATATAGTTCCTTTCCACAAGAATTTCCCAAAAAATAGTTATTCCATGTTCAATGGTGATGTATATTGGGACTCTTTTAAATAATGGGATAATTAATAAAATTAAATTATTATTATTTCGAAAATAATATTTAATCAACTAAATTACTATTAAACTATTTTAGTTATTATAGAAAATTGAAATAAAAATTATGAATGTAGTGAAGTAATTAATAAAAATAGGGTATGTATATAAAAATACTTATTTTTAGATGTGGTACAATCATTTATGTGACGTACTATTATCAGAATGTTTTTGTTATGTGTTGGAATCCCATAATCTAGTTCTACTACCAAAAAAAGGATCAAATGTGAAAGGGAATCCTAAAATAGATATTTTGAGGATGATTATTTATTCTATTGTATTATATTATCAATTATGACTACAGAGTTAAAAATTCCACCTAAATGCATGGATGTTTACACTATAATTACACACTATATTCCCTTGTTAAAGAGAAGTAAAGGGATAAAATAAATAAGATTTTCAGTTCACTATATTAGAGTAAACTGCAATAACAAAATATTGTTATTGATCGTGCTTTCAAATTTTTGGGTTATATTGTTAGATTAGCTAAATTGGGATCCCATATGTAAAAGAAATTATCCATTAAAATTATTTTATCAACCTTAGCACTAATATTTTCATTATTTGTCAAATCCAGGATAAAAAATAGTTAAGTCACTTAGGAAACCTTTGTCTATAATTCACCAACCCAATAGAGACTTAGTTGAAATATATTTATCCACCCTTTATGGTGGTAATTTTAAAATATATGATTGAAGATCACATGGATAATATTAATATAGAATATATTTTATGGTGTCATTCAAATAGGAAATGTATTCAAAAGATGAATATTGAATATGAGGATATTTTCTTCCTATGATTATGGCTTGTACAAGGGAAAATAAATTTCATTGTGTTGAATAAGAAAGTAGTTTCATCCACTTCATGTATATTGATAAGGAATATATTTTTAACTTCTATATTAATCACAATATGCTTACAACATACTCAAATTTAAATACTAGAAATGAGAAAGAACAGAATGGTTGTTGGGTGATCTCAAAAGGAGATGAGAATTGGTGATTCATAAGTCCAAAAAATGAGAGAACCAATTTTATTGACATTTTGGAAGGATTCAAATTTTTTATAAGTGTTAAAAATACATTTTTCACATTTTAAAACATGTAAAAATGATATAAGAGTTTTTGTAACAATTATTAAAAACTTAAATCAATAAAAAAATGGACATAAAAACATTGATCTCCAAATTTTTTACATATGTATCACCATTTCTCCATTATAGTCTCAATTGATCTAAGGCACTGGATATATAAAAATACTACCTATCATATTTTAGATAATGAAACCAATATACATATAGTTACAACAGAATGATTTTATTATTCATTGAAAATGTCCATGGGAGATATTATAAAGCATAATATAACATCATATAATACATGATATTACATTTAGAAACTTTTGAACTTATCAGTGTAGTAAATTGGTGAACATGGAAAATAAAGAAGAATCTATAAGATCTCTTGTTAGATAACATCTTATCCAAGTAATCATTGATCATAACAATAGTGTAAATGTTATCTGAAACTCACATTTCCTTATATAAATCAATGAATTGATGATAGTAGAAGGAATATTAAGGTAAAGTCTTATATAGACTGTAAATATTCTATTACACCATCAAATACATATTTTTCCAATAGTCATGAGAGATCTAACCATATTCCAAATATTGTCTAATGAATATCATATCAATTGTGATATGATAAGAATATATTAGGACACAAACATAATACTATATTGAAACCCATATGTTAATTAATATTCATGCCAAAAAATGATCATTAAAACACTAAGGTAATTCTATATTAATGATCATATATCCATTAAAAATATTTAAATTTTATCCATATTGTCTATATTTCCATAAATGAAGACTATATTTTTGAATATAGTGGTAACATACATTATAACTGTGGGTTTATTCTTTAGATACTCAAATGTTAGTGTATGTGTACTGAACTCCTCTTAAAATACTAAGAGTGTTTTTTCTATCGAAACATACATTATATGAATTCATAACCAAAGTGGTGGTTTATACTCACCAAGATGGATGATACATAAATTATTATTTCATAATAATAAATAATATAAATTAGTAGTAAATGGAGGTGTGTTAAGGCTAATAAATATATTTTATTCCATGTAATAGGATCTATTTATCATGATTCAGGACTTTATATTTTTAATGTTTCTAAGTCATGGTACTAATGGTTAGTATTAATGATAAACTAGAAATCGATGGTATAGGATGGTACCAATCAATCCGGGTGGATTATTGAATGGTTTAGTCTACGAATTTTTTTACCACTCATCGTGACTAAAATACTTTTTTGAATTATATTTGTCACGTAATATTTCTATGATAATCATATTGGCCTATCAATTTTCAAGGCTACCTCACTGAGAGGAATCCATATGGAATATGTATTAAGAAACAACAAAAAAAGACCAAATGGTATATGTCTACAAAGAATAGCATAATGGGTCAGTGAAATTGATGAATTTCAATAAGATATATAGAATACAAAATTTCATTTACAATTAAATCATGAATAGAAATCATAGGAAACTCATTTGGAAATGATTATGTCATTTGTATCATTTAATGGATAGTGGGAGTGTAATATCATTAATAGATAAATATGTTAATAATATTTAAAAACTTATTATAAGCCATAAATGTTTTTAAATACTAAGGAATGGAATTTCTATATGTTTGAATTAATGTAGTAATGATGTTATGTGGAACAAGATCTATAAAAACTGATCTATTTTTTTCTAAATCAATACATAGTATATATATTAATAAATCATTGAAAAATAAATTTGAAATAATTAAATAATTAATATATTTTTTCATATAATCTATCCATAAGAACAAACCTGTTGATATTAAAATAATTTCACCAGATTAGGTGCTAGAAATTCCTAACATGTTCTAGGATATGTACTAATGAATTATATTACATATTAATAGAGGTTAATTGGTGAATATCAAATAAATCCATCAAAATTTCATAACCTGATATTAGAAATATCTGAAAGTACGTTGAAAATTAAAACTAGACGAGTTCTTATTCTCTAGAGAAGATATAATACAATTGATCTATGGAATTGAAAATTAATCGTTATTTAGATCATGTGGATATATGATCACTGATAATTCTATAGTAATATTAATCACAAACATATTACAACCATTGGATTCTATATCTATAATATCTGATTTTTTTTTGCAGATTCTTATAATCCTTAATAATCCATTTAGAACTGGTTTGTAATGAATTTTTGTTATAAAAATTGGTAATAGGAGATTAATATTACAATAAACAATGAATATTGATTTATTAAGTATGTAATTATTCTTAAAATGGAAGAAGATGTTGATACTCGGTAAAATTAACACACAATGGATTTTCTCTATATAACTATATTGATGTAGGAAGATCCACCAAACTGACATGAGGATTTATCAATCATATCCATGGAAACATGGAAGTCATATTAACTATATATGTACTCAGTAAATGTATGTTTAACATGTGAGGAACATCCTATCGTAAGAAATTGTCTCTCATGTAAGTTGGAGTTTGTTGGAATTGTTTCCCTAGAACCAACTACGTTGAAATTTAGATTACTTTTATATTAAAATATGTGAATATTAATATAAACAAATATCATATATTGATTTTTTCTACAAAAAATTGATTTAATAATGTCCTAGACTGTTCTACGAACTGATAAGGTCATTGTAGTCCCCCCCAATGGTGATATCCTTAAGATTATATGGAGATATCCCTTAAATATAGATTTTTGTTAGACAACAGACTATGATAGGAAAAATGGTATGTAGAATTTTAGATGTGAGTACTTATAAGTGGATGATGCTTCTACACATCGAGTTCTCACTTAGTAGTCTCCATTTTGGGAAATTATGTGAATAGACCTTCCAATAACAAATTAATATTTTTAGTTATCATCAGATATTCCTATATACAAGCATGTGCAATGTTCATTTAAATTTAATATTATCCGTGAGGCATTTCATGACTCATGAAAATATATTTTCTGACCAAAAATTCCATAAAATACATTGGTAGGAAGTAGGGTACATTGGATGTGCCATTATTGAGAGGATATAACGGAATAAATCTAAGAAGTATTTTTTCGTCAATATTTGTAGATGTTGATATCTCAACCCTTTGATTAGAAGATAACCATCACAAAACATCCATGTTCATATTGTGATGAAATATATTTTAGATTTTCAATGAAATGTGTATTGAGAATTTAGGTTTGTTACATAGAAGTGATTCCTTCTTGATGAGATATTGTGAAAATGGTATTATAATACATAGTGATAATTTGTATGTGGTTTTCATCATTGTGACAACATGTTCTTTCACTCAGGTTTCTTTACCCATTTATAGATAGTAATATTAGATTTTAGTCAAACACTTCTAATTCTAATGGGAAATAATCCTATAGGGTCACACACTATGTTTTTCCATTGGTCGTGATTAAATAATATTTGAATATAATTAATGGAATAAATATTATTCTCAATACCAAAAAATAATTTTATTAAATTTATATTGATCACATAAATTAAATAAATTTTTATTCATCAACACATAAAAAAATATTTGTGTCTTATTTAATATTTAATAATAATTTGTTCACATATATGTGAATGGAATATGTATTTGTCGATATAATTATTATTCATGAATTTTATAAATACTAAGGATTTAAAATGGACCAAGACATATTTTGATGATAATATAATGATTTACAATTTGATAAATATTACTTATCAATTTTTTCAATTTAGCACACCAAAAAATATTATTATTATTATTATTGTGTGACTTATAGTTTATTAATGGGTTTAAATGTTATTTAATAGACAACATGAAAGTAAATAATATCTTAACTTAAATCTTACCGATATATGTAGAGGGTTATTTATCTTTTTTAATGCCCAAAATATTTATAATATATATTTTTTGTGTACAATAAATTCTCTCTTGAATACTTTTTATCTCTCCCTATCGAGATTTATAAATGATAGATATATTTATTCCAGATCAAATAAATAAAGATCAATAAAAAACCATTTAACACATTCGACTCACAAACATAAAACCCATAAAGACAATGTCATTTACCAAAGATCATGAGATTATATATAGAGAAATTCAATAAGAATTCTATCCAGGGATCCTCATAGAACAATGATAGAAATATGAAGGTTTTTTTCAAATGATCAAAATTCAACAAAATTTTAATTTCACAATCCTAGGTATTGATTTATTCATAAATAAAAATAATTATTCATAAATTTGAAATGAAATATCCTCATTTATGGTTTAAAGAAACCATAATAAAATGAAATTTTAATATATCTCCCACCACCAAATAGTTATTGTATGCCTGGAATCAAAAGAAAAATGTTTTTGTTGCATATTATATTCTTCTATAATTTCACAAAAAATTATGAATCTCACAAAAAAGTGTGTTTTCATTCGAGTAGTGTGAGTCCACTTGAGTTAAGTATTATTGAATATAGGGTTTCATTTCCCTGCATGATTTAGAGTTTATGAATTAAAAATTATATTTTTGAAATTTTTTTCAAGGATCTACTTACAATTTATGTCTGTCATAATATTTTTGGAAAGGGTAATGTTTCTATCTGGGCTAGAAATAAATTTGGGGATGATTTTCAAGGATTTTAACACATATCAATCTTATGAATGAACTTATTATTTATAGAAAATTTTTATATTCTAAGATTATATAATGCATTTATAGATGATATGTCGAAAATATCATGTAGTTTCCTGGTAATGGACATGCGTGTGAAGAACATGACATTATATCTAACTATGATTTTCAATGGAGTAATGCATACCATAACAACAAATTCATTACCTATGAAGTTGTGGGGTGTGAGTCTCATCATCAAATGGATGATGTGGGTATGAAACTCTAATCATGGAATGGTATATTGAAAATTATATGTGTGGAGTATATAATAGGTAAGAAATATTACATTGGATGTTATTAAAAGGATTCATTCAACATTTAATGAAATACACCAAATATTTAGAATCATGAGATGGTATATAAAGATTTATGGGGGTCAATACTTGTTCAACATCATGGAGGGTAACAACAATTTTATATCATCATCGATGATGTAGCACAGAGAGATTAGGTGTAGTATCTCAAGAAATTGTCCAACATTTTATAAATGTTCATTAGGAGTATAAACCTAATTGAGAAAGATAAAAAAATGAAGATGATGTCTTTGAGGTATAGCAATGAGGGTGAGTACAAACGTAAAGATATATGAATGTTCTATTAGAAAAATCCATATATGTATAGAAGATTGAACCTAGGACACTAAATGATAATGTTTTGGTAGAATGGATTAATTTGACCATGAATGAGAGATATAGGCGCATGAGGTTACTTAATATTTTCCCAACACAGTTTTGGGAGGAATTCTTCAACTACACTACAAATCATGTGAATCTAGTGCACTTAAACTGATGCGGTAAATACTTTAGGGGAATTTCAGGACATAGAGGACAATCTTTTTTCCCTCACCTAAAATGTTTTGAATGTAATTTAATGTAACATTATATTCCATGGAATTAGAAATTTTCAATTAATTTCCTGAATATTATTCCTTATTTGGTAAAGTAATGAAAACATTGGATTTCAACTATAGTAATACAATTGGGGAATGTTCAAAGAAATACACAATCTCTATATAAATTAAGAAATCTTATTGAAGAATAAAAACATGGAAAATGTCATAGAATAGATGAAGGGATAAAAATAACATTCCTATGTTGATATGAATAGATTTATGTTTTTTTGATGTTGAACAAGGTGGGGAATGTTTTTGTAGTTAAACAGGACGGTTTATAACGGTATGAACTGATCAGGTCCAGAATGTACCATGTAATGAGGTAAAAGAATGCTCTTGTATTTTAGAAGTATAAAGAATATTTTATAAAATGTATGGTTGAAAAGGTACTATAAAAATTTTGGATGTATTTTAACATGGTTAGAAGTCCACTTATTTAGTTTAAATCAGGATTTCAATATCTTCTTCTTATAGATAGTGGTTAACCAAATATACCAATATAAAACATTCTAATATACAAATAAAATTGAGTGTTTTCATTTATGGATGAGATAAAATTCGATCATAAATATATAATATACAAGATAATATACTTACCACTAGGACAAATAGTGATGTAAAATGTGTCATCCCATTTGTTGAAAAAAGGAATATAGTTTTAAATGTTACCAGTCAATGTTGGTTCTAGAGAGATTTTAATAATAGAACTGAATAGATTTTAGAGATACCATTTCTCTAGTGAAAAAAATTTGATGATTTGGGTTGTTCTTAACCTTGTTATTTTATAATGTTTATTTGTAGAGTATTTGGATGTATGGTCTATATTCCTTCATGATTTGAAGTGGAGAAGATCTATATGGAGGAACATGAAGTTTTCTTGAACAAAAAAATAAACGTTATGTTCTGTAGGCTCAAAATGATTTTATATGGTGAAATTTAACCACTGTGATAATGAAACAAAATTTTTGCTGCCTTAATGGAAGATACATAATTATAGTGTTTTGATGTCCATTTTTGATTGAATTTAATACTATATTATTAATTCTGACATAGTAAGAGTTTATATGGATGTTCTATGAGAGATTCAAAATGAGTGACTCTGATATTAGGAAAATACACTATCTATGCATTAAATGATATCTAATAATAATGCAAAAGTGATACAAAAAGAGGATACATATATAGAAAAGGTATCGTATTCATCAATAGGTGGGTGTTTTATTAATTTATTATGTTTTACAAGTACTAACATCATGCATTCAATGGGAATAGTTATCAGGTAAATATAGATTATGAGAAAGGAGAACGAAAAATATGTGAAGTTGGTATGTTGGTTTCTCAATGGTTTGGTGGTCAACTCATTTTTTATTCAATTTTAAATAAAAAACATTCAAACTTTCTTATATTTTAGTTTTATATTGATATAATAATAATACTGTTTGGGGGTTTATTGAATTTTGAATAAAATTTCTATTTATGTATTTTATTAATATTTTGTAAAATTATGAAAATTATTAAATGTAATATTTTTAAGAGTGATAGTTTTGGTAGTTATTGTGATTAATTCCTTGATTTTAAGGTGTTAAATAATGATTTAGTGGATGTTGAAAATCTAGATATATATTTGGGATTATGGAAAAAATAATTTTTAAATATCGAAAATTGATCAACACTAGCCCTGTCAATTAGAGATGATAATACCCTTGTAAAGGGGAAGTATAACCTATGTGAAGACTATCATGTAAAAACGTGATCATGGCCACATATATATAATTTTATTATAGATGTTATGGATTATAAATATAATTTGTGGGGTGAATCATAAGCCATATTGGATGTGAAGGTGCCAATATATGATGTAACACCCTAAGTGAAATTTATTACTTCATTCAAGGTGAATTGAGTATTAAAAAGAATATTTTATCCCAAAGAAAATAATTATTTAAAGACCTAATTTTTATAGTATATTGTGTTCAACATTGGGAACGATGTGTGACCTCATAACCTATCCAACACTGTTGAATTTTGTCCATAAAGATCACAATTGATCAACTGATATTCACTTCCATCACCTCATCTAGATCATCTAACTCAAGACAATTTGGAAATAAATATCTATAAAATTAAATCTATATACACATTTCACTATTAATTAAATTATCAACCATTGAAAAAAACCAATTAATCATAATCATCTTGATGAACAAGATTTGGGTAGTGAGATGAAATTTTCATTATATGATGAATCAAATAAATGAATTCATACTTCAAAAAATATATATACTAAGAAGATGTTGAGAAATATTATACCAAATCCCATTCAATTACTTCAATATGGTCTAATTAATTTTCATGGTTTCCTAACACATATTCAATATTAGACATACCATCAATCCCAGTCTAATATACTCTCATGGTCAAAAAAAACCTAAAACCTTGACAATGATATCGTAAGCTTCAACATACTCTCAAGGGTTTCCAACAATATCTCAACTTCTAATTTAATTAAAATTGTTGTTAAATAATCCTCATGTCTTAAAAAAAACCCTAGTTATTCAATAGACTACCAAATCTATCTCCAACCCCAATGCAGTACATCAAAATAATTAAAGTAAAGTTAGTTCAAAAACTCATTAGAGTCATTGATCAAATATTCTATCCATGTGAAAAACATCCTAGAAAAAAGAATTTTGTGTTATAGTTTGTTTCACATAATAGGATATTAATTGGGATAATTTTAATAGGAATTCATCTATTGCATGATAATGATTTGGGTAAACAAACTTGAGCTATAATACTCAGGTGGACTTGGGTAAGTCCCATTTTAGAATATGCTATCAGATACCCATGTCTATAATTCATATGACCATCATCCATTCATAACATTAACATTAAAATTTTCACATCCATCCACACTACTAATAATCTATATTTATAAAAAAAATTAAAAAGGTCCAATTGGATAATTTTTTGGGCATTTAATGATAGAGGCTGAGATAATCTATTTGAATAACAATTCATCAATAGATAGGTAATGAAATTTGGTATTAAAAAACCTAGTTGTTAACCAAATATTGACATAAGGATGATAAATAATACACATCCATATTTCCCTCCCTCTATGTTTTTATGAGATTTTTCTAATCTCAATTATATGTGAACAGTAAAAATGTATATAGTCACCAGACCGATGGTAGTAATGGGAAAACCTTATATAGTTTACAATAAGAAATATTTTCAATTAATCATAGTGATGGTGATACCTTTTTCTAAACACAGCTGCAACCTAATGAGGAACAAACCTATTATATCCATAAGAGAATATCCATGGACTTCAGTTGCATTGATGGCCAGCTAAATGGATACATGTTAGTCCCAAAAAAACTATATTCTTATCTAGTTTCCATTCAAGAATTAACCATTAGTGATGCGCCTCAAACAATTTATTTGTGATTATGATTTGATTGACCTACCTTATTCAGGATTATCATGAATGGGGGAAATAAAGAGTAATTCTATTTGTATGTATTTTTATAAGGATAAATAATAATGATCTTTAGTATAACCTACAATATCCCTTGAGATAACAAAACTAGTGATTCTATGATCCTATAGAATAATGGATTTCTCTTTAAATTCATTATTATTTCACACATGTTGAAAATTCAATCAGAAAACTAAAATAATCATGTACTTGAGTCTTATATTGAATGATGAAATTTTGATACTAGAAATCTCTTTCACTAGGATATTATCAAACTAAAATAACCTAAAAGGTAAATTGACTACAACACTGAACCTATCCCATATACAGGAGGCCCAATACCCCTAAATAAATATGTGATATGAAAAATTGATGTTAAGAACCAAGAAAAATAATAATATGGATTTTAGAGAGACTCCACAATAATTAATAGATTATTAAATTGGGGTAGAATTGAAGAAAAGTCTCTACATCAGGAAGTTCATTTTAATTATAAAAAACACCTCCCCAAAATTGTCACCCATATTAACCTCTTTATACTGACTCTAAAGTATATAAGGATCACATTTAGTGTAGAAATAAATAAACTAGTAATGAATAATGACAATACAATCAATACTATTTGTTATTTATATGATTGATATAATAACCCAGTGATGGTAAATAAACATAGTGTTAGTTAGGACACTATACATGATTATTATCTGGAAATCGATATTAAGGAGGATTCATTTAAGAAAGTTGATAATTGTGATGGCATAATTCAAATTCCTGAAGATAACATCTCCATGACTAATATTAGATCCAATGTTATCATGTAATTGTGAAATGATACCAAATAAACTCTTCTATAGAGGAGGGTTATTAAAATAACCTAGCATGGACACATCAGTTTGGTGTCCATATTTTTTATTCCTGAGATGACCTCACAATGATCCAATAGATTAGTAGTCCAAATCTAGTCTATCATGGATTACATGGATCTATAATTGAGGGTCCAAGACATTGGTTCTTTCATATGAGTAGGTTTATATCTTATTTGATCCATTTATCAAAATGGAATCACCTATCACTATTAATTTCATATAAAAAAATCAAGACTATTTTCTCAATGCCAATGATAACTATTTTTGGAAACTGTAGTCCTCGAAAGAATACCAATTTCTGTAGAAGTGAAACTATTATTTCTCAAATCTATCTTTACACCATCACATATTTTGTGGATTCTCTAGTTAAAAACGTTAGATAAAACTTCATTTATCATGTTAACAAAATGACTAACTCGTATCCAACTATTAGTGATGGAGGCACCAAGGTACAACACATGTTTGTTATTATATGAAAATTGAATCCAATGCTATGTTATATGTTTCATATGGTAATTGAAAATTGAATAGGGGTATAATGTTATTGAGAAACATTATCCTTATAACCACTATAGAACTTATATATAATGATGGTATCATAGAAAAAATTAATTAAATTCACAATCTCATGGATGATTCCCATCATATTGTCTACAAAGAGTATATGGGAGACTGGTTGAATTATTTAATGGATAGTGAAGTATACAAATATTTCATCTCACATAGAATCATTTATCCATTTACTATAATCATCATAATATATACTGAAACAACTAGGGTAGGTGATCCCATTGTCTCAATCCACACAAATATTTATGAAATCCAAAGAACTACCCCATTAAGGATATAGAGATCCACTATGGGGAGAAAATAAGAAATAAGTCTTTATAAGTCCATTCATGAATACCCATTTCTCTCAATGAACATAGAATAGAACTTTGTTATATCTTTTCATATTCATTATATATATCGACAATGTACATGATATTACCATTAAGGGTTTTCTTATCCATGTGATAAATAATTTTCTAATCCAGAGCGATAAAATCTTGGATGTTCCTCACCATTAAAATCCGTGGTTACTCTTCTCATTTGAGGGTGGGTGGAAGGATAATATTTGATTATTAATATCTTTCAGAATCACCATATATGAGAGGCTTCATAAGTTAATGGGCCAATGTTGATGAATTTCATGAGGTTGGATCACATTGGGAATCAATTCTAACATCACTTCAGAGAACAATTTTGGTAGATAATCTCCCCTTATGAAGTCATAGAATATGGCCAAACTAGCCATCTTGATAATTATTCATGTATCCATATATAATGATCATGGGAAGAAACTAAGATTATGGATACATTCTAGGATATATTTTTATTAATGATTTGAATATTAATTTCCTTATTGGTGTAATATAAATCATCTCATTTATCAGAAGAATAATATATGGAGGGAACAAATAATGTAATTATCAAATATTTTTTTTGTCAATACTAGAGTTAATTATATCTCTAGGCCCCCAATTAATTACATTGATTAATTTAATTTCCTTAGGTTAGATAATGGTTACATCCTCTTTGAAGGATCCATTATCCAATTCTATGTCCAGGTTCTCTGAGAATTTTATTTCGTTTATACATGAATGGAAATATTGTATATTCCAATCACTATCACTCTAGAAAATATGTATGGACTTTTCTAGGAATTATATTTCTTTTTATAAATAATAAATAACTATAGTTATTATTTTATACCATAGAGGAATACTACATATTATTCTAAGGCCTAATAAATATTGCATCAAATTTTTTGTTCTATTTAGAATAATCTTATACAATGGTGTGTATCATATACATAATTTCTTATAAATTTCTTAATATAGACCATAATATCCAATTAATTTGGTTATGTATAATCCAAATTTACCCATCCTTTGAATGTTGATATTGATTTTATACTTCTAAAAATAAGTAAATGTTTGGTACACTATTAGATGAAAATAACAGCTCATTAGGAATTATTGTTTCCCTCCATGTGGATTATGATTAGGGAGTGTTACCATAGGATAAGTAGAAATAAATCTAATTTTTATTCAATAAGTAAATGCTTGTTACACTTATTACATATTCTATTGTTACAAATTGTACATATTTCCCCAGTGTATCTCAAGTCAATAAATCAAATTTTTATCCAAATAATATTTGATTTCCTTAATAACTATTCTCACATACAGGTGGCCTCATTAATTCTCATAGGGATCAATAATATTTTTTATGTCATGATCAACACACTAGGGAATCTTATTTAAGTTAAAAGAGGATATGGATTTTAAAAGTTACCTTATATCATTGATATCAAAAGCAACATACTACTATATCATTAATAAATCCTTGAAATGAGGATAAACCTTGAGGGTCATATGTTCAGATGAATTTATCTTTATTGAGTCTTGAAAATTCCACTTCCAAAATTACAAGAATTGGGATTTAATCATTTTACCATGCATGAAATTTTTCATGTGTAGTTTTTATGAGTGAATTTAATGAAATATTATTTAATTTATGGTTCAAAAATGGGTATGAATGAAATAAATAGTTTTTTTAAACATTTTGTAAATTTTAATGAAGATAATTTTCATACGAGGATAGGTATTATGAAATAAAGAGACCATGAGTCATTAATGATGTTCGTATTGAATGACACATGAGAATATATATTATCCTTTTAATGTTTCAAAAATTTCTTCCAGGTGGACATGCGTATGGGCTTGACATCATAATTAGCTGGAAGAGAACACTTGAAAATTCATCGGGGGAAATGACAGAGCAGGAGATCCACTTACTCTATTAATTTTTTATATTTGAAAGATTTATAATTTTAGACTATGGTTTGGTTGGTTGTATGTTCTTTATGGGATGTAAACCCAAAATTTTACAATATTAGGTTATCACTATATGAAAAACTATTATATTTTTATTTCAAGTATAATGAAAATAGATTTTATTCATGATTATATTTGAATGTATCATTACTATATTTTTAAATTTAAATATGGTAAAAAAGAAATTAATATTGTATTCAAAATTATGATATTATCTTAGAGTGATTGTTTAGGAGTTTTTTAAAAAGGACATGTTGTTGGTGAATAGTAGAAAAATGTTATTTATAAATACCAAACCTGTTATTACATCACCATGATATAAGGATGACTTAAAATTTTGTAAAACCATTTAATTCAATATAATTATATTTATTTATTAATATAATTTATTTAAGAACAAGATATTTTTAATTTAGAAACCTATGTCTGAAAATTTGTAACAAAAGTTATAATTAATTTTAATAAAAAAAAATTAGGATATTTTTCATAAATTATGAATTCAGAAGGTACTAGTTGTGTATTTTCATTATTTTAATGTTAAATAAGTATAATTATTTATTACATATGACCAAATATCATGTAAATCAATATTATAAGATATTTTGGCGAAAATTTAATTTTTTCAATAAAAGAATATTTTTCTAAAATTTGTCTTCATCACTTTATGTATATATATATTTTAATCAGTTTTTACCTCAAATATAAATTAAATACAGTAAAATGGTTTTCATATTTAGAAGTAAAAAATTAAAAATTGGTAATAAAAACCATTTAATTTTTTAGGATATATAAAATGTTACCAGGGTAAATGTTATTCTCCACAATAAAGGTTAAATGTGGTAAAATTATTAAATCAATGTATAATGCCACAACACATCACACATGTATATTTTTAAATGGGTCTATGAAAGATTTATCAACCATATCTATAAATATAATAATTTAATATCCATTTTGTATCCAAATTCCTTTAATATGTCTTTCATTTTTATATTAAAAAACTTATATTTACAAAACTACCATCCCTCTCTTCTATAAAAGGACCCCTTCACCACCACCCTTCTATTCACATTAAAAGCATCATATATCTACCAAAATAATTCATAAACTCCCCCTATACCTCTTTCCCACATACTAGAGGTTATGTTTTCACCTAAATACAAATATATGAAGAATTATAGACTGTGTTATAGGGGGTATCAAAATAACACGTATGTTTCATAACTATGTTATTTCATGTTTTCTCTACTTTAACTCCTAATAATATATTATAAATATATTAAAATAATAAATTTTTTATCATTATAAGGCCTAAATATTATTATATTTATGGGATAACCATTATATACGTCCCTCTCATCCATTGAAAAAAGAAAACATTACTTCTATTACGTGAGAACAGACACTACCACGTTAAACCCTCAGATTTTACTATTAATTTAATATTATATAAATAATAATTGTAAAAAAAAGTTTTTCACAAAATTATGAACATATATAAGCCATGATATATTTTATTATTACAAACTTTCGAAGTATTAAATATGATTTTTATAATAAAATATTTATATTGAAGAGTTTAAATATAAGTTACCAAATTATGAAATTTTAATATGAAGAAAAATAAATTACAGAAGTATTATAAATATTCATTTTGAGGATCATTTATCTACTATTTTATGGGGTTATCATCACTATGGTTTTCTTTATATCTAGCCCAATCCAATCATAAATAATTTCATCTTGAGTGAAATTAGTTTTGGGATATGTTAAATCTTATGGAAATCACTATAAAAACCATTCTAGTTGTGTCACCAACTAAGATAACCACTTCCACCTATATTTCCCTTATTTCTTATATTCAGGTGTTGAGGAGGTTTTTAAATATATTTTAGGATGATATAAACATATTATTACTAATTTAATTAATTTTATATTTTTACCAATATTTATTACATTTTATATTTCCATAAAACATACAATTAATTAATAAATTAAACTAAATAATTTTTTTTACATTTAAGAAAAAATAGTTATTAAATTTAAATAATAATAATTAAAAATCTATTTAGCTTTGTGAATCGGGAATACAAAATTTTATGATCTATTTTTCAAAGATTTTCATTCAATATATATTATGTACTTTAATCATAATAAACTTAGTTTCCCAAATTTCAATAATAATTCTAAATGTTACATTGTTAAAAAAGATATAAAAACTCATTTCAAATTTTTAATTTATATGCCATAATATTAGGAATTCATAATAATTACCAAATATCCATTTTCAATAAAAATATTTTCATACCTATATAAATTTAGTATTGATATAAAATTTAAAATTCTATTATTCAAAATGAATTTAATTTTTGGATCCATTATATAAAAAACAATAGGTGGAATTTTATAATTTTTTTGAAAATATTTTTTTTATGTGAATACTAAAAAATTTCATTTTCACGAATACCTTGATTTAAAGAAGTTATTAGGATATAAAAATGACTTAAAAATTTAGAAAATATTTTTCCTAAAAATAAATGTTTTTAATAAGTGCAATTAAACATTTAAAATATATTGTTTAAATTAGAAACATATGTTTTTCATTTTAGAACCAAATATATATTTTTCTCAATTTTTTTATTCATTATAAATTTATTCTTTTCGAATTAATTTTTACCATTGACCGAAATTTAATATTATATTTTTTCATATATGTAATAATATTATCCAAATTTTGTAATAAGGGAAATTGAATTTTGGGATAGAAAAATAAGTTACCAACATTAAGAAGCATAAAAAATTAAATTATTGGGAAATAACTTAAATATCAAAAACCTTATCCAAAATTTGTGTGATGAGAGGTTAATTGATTAAGACTCACATCTTGTTAATTATTTTCCTTTTTTGGATAAAAAAACTAAATGTTACATTCTTTTTAATATAAATCAATGATTATTTATAAAATTGTTACAAATTTCACTTACAAAATGCATCATTCAAAAACATACATCTCCTCACATGAAAATCCTTTTAGAACAAAAATATTCTAAAAAATATCTTACCAAATCACATTCATATCTTCTAGTGTTTCTTGTTTCACCAAAATTACAATATATACACTGTCAATGGGTTTTCCAGATGAGTAATCTAAAAACATACAATCACCCATTATTTATTTCTAACCAAATATATATTATTTTCCTACGAAAAATATATTATACGTCTACTAAAATAATTGAATTGGTATATTATGTTTAAAAAATATTATTACATTGGTGGAATAACAATTCTTTATCTTCCTCCAAACCACTCTAAAAATGAAAATGAAATAACTATTATGTGAGAACTATCGCCTCCTTGAATGGTGTATTTAATTTATAATCACAACATAACATGGATGTTTCTATGAATGTATTTAATAAATAATTTTTTTAAATTACTAATTTTATATATAAATATATTAGGAATCATGTTAATATTATTATGAATAAACAATAATTGTAAATTTATTCTCCAAAAAAAAGAATAATAAGATGAAAAGTGATTTCTTCTTTATACCATATAACTTCATATCATATATTAAATATCTAAGTCTTAAAAAATATTATTTAAATCTTTTATAATATATAAATAATAAAATAATTTTTTTTATGGTTGGGGTTGAAGCCTCAATTTATTATTTGAATGTATAGACCTCTTTAGACTGGGTAGAGGGAGACCCATTACATAGCCCGAAGGCCCAAGGCCAAGTTGCCTTAATACAAGGCTTGAAACCCCATTTGAATGGCCCAAAGGACCCCTCGGTGAACAGTACTGCTACAGTACCTGCACTCCTACAGTACCTGCTACAGTACCACCACTGCTACAGTATCTGCTACAGTCCCTCCACCGCTTAAGTGATGCTGCTGCTATAGTGCCGCCGCTGCACCAGTACCTACTACAGTACTGCTACAGTGCCTGGGAAATTCACCCCTACCCGGATTTGATCCTGGGTCTTTTGGATACCAAGCAGGAGCCTGTACCACTAGGTTACATGCTCGTTGGCAAATAATTATTTTATTATGTTGATATTATAATTAATTCCTAATCATACTCCACCATTGATTATAATATGATTTTATTTGGTTAGTTTAACCACATTCTGAAACAATTCTATATATATATATATCATGAATTAATATTTAATCTTAATTATTGGAAATATTAAATTTTAATAAGTAAATAATTTTGTTAGATTCATTCATCTTAATGTTTATTTTTAACTCATTATTATGATTTCCCCATTTGTTCATTTAAAAAATTACTAAAACTATCCTGTTACAAGTTCCGCCTTTATGAACCATACAAAAAATCTAATAGATAAATTTTAAAATTATAACAATTTATGGAAAAAGTATTCTATTACCATTAACAATACGTGAATGATAAAATTTGTATCAATAGAGATGAACCAACATAACCATTTTTAAACTTGTATGAAATTAAATGAATTTTTTACATTTGAGGAGGAAAATAAACAATAACTAATTAATATATGTATATAGGGAATGATTAGAAATAAATTTAATAAAAGTTAATATATATTAATCATGTTCCTAAATAAATTATTATGTTATTTATTTTTATTATACAGGAGATTAAAGCATGCCCATCCATGTTGGATTCCATGGTCAGGGTTTTTAGTAACTAAATTTACATTCATTGAGTTATGATAATTCTTATTAAAATTTAATATAATATGTTGGCTACCTTATAAAACATGTTTGAATGATATTAAAAATCATATTATGTTTCTAGTTATTTAAATTATTTTCTAATAAATTCATTTTCAAACAATTATTTCATATAGAATAAGATGTTTGTAAGAGATTTTCCCCTCAAATCCCCTTCTTTGAGACATGATTCGATTTTCAAACCTACATCAAAATATATTCATTATATGATGTATATTTTAATTTTTATACAATTATTATCTATTTATTCATTGAATTATTAATTTCATTTCAATTATCATCTTAGAATAGGTTTTTCTTCAGATGTTATAAAAATTGGGATGAATTTTTTGTCTCAACTTTCTTTCTTTGAGAGATATTCCATGGTAAACACATGTTTTCCTTTTTTTGGATATATAATTACATGTATATGAATATTATCATGAATTTATTTCAATTAAATATGTTCATAAAACCTATATAAAATTATATCCATCAATTTCATTTTAATAAAAAAGTTTCCAAATCCATAAGGGATTATATTAACTCAAATCCCCGTATTTGAGTTATGATATTTCTTCTAAAATTTATTTATTATATAATTGGTTTCATAAATTATTATATATATTATATATTATATTATATTCATATCTAGTTAAGATTATTTTTTAAATCAATAATTTTTCCATCATGATTTATTTCAGACGAATTAACAATGTTGTTGAATGAATATCATCCTCCTTAACATTTCTTTTCTCTTTAATGTTCATACTATTTTTCAAAAAAATATTCTAATTTCAAAAGTTTAAATTAAAATATGGATTACTTATTGTGATATTCATACTTATATATTCATATTTTCGAAACAAATATTTATTACTATTTTAAATTATCTGTTTCCAAAAAGATATTGAAATATTAAAAAAGAATTTCCATTCTTGATGAAATATTTTATCTTCTAATAAACTATTTTTTAGTTAAAAATTATATACTCAAATATATAAATTATATTATTAGATATATTCTTTGATGATAAATTGGTATTTTTACAAACATGAAAAATGAATAACATTAATGGGACTAATAACATTTCCTTTTATGTCAATTATGGAATAGTTTTATAAAATGTTTTCTTTCCAATTTCCAGTTTATATAAAATGGATCTATAACTTATTATTTTATGAATCACCGACTATATTAAATTTTGAAATACTCTTTTTGGGTTATTTAATTTTTTTGGCATAAATACATATAACCCATGAGGTCATTTTATGTGATACCATTTGTAAATGTTAAGAAACCCATATTCATTACATGATTTCTTCATGTTATGATATATGATTCATTTTTTGTGGAATATTTTATAAATAATAACAATATGTGATGGATATGATAAAATATTTTTTTTAATGTATTGGTTAATGTTTTAAACACTCAAAGAATAATACAGTTAAGCATGGACATTATTTTGTTATGTATGATCGTAATATTGAGTTTCGACATGAATTAGTTATAAATGATCATATGATTTAGCATTGAATTGATTTAGTAATCTATGATCATAATATCAAGTGTGTAATGGATGAAGTTAGATATTTTAACAATAATATATTTTATTATGCATATAATTATGAAACATTTATATGATATATTCCATTAATATTCTCCCAGGGATGTGATTATTGTCGCCTCATTATATACTCTTAAGTCATGATTCATGTTTGATCATTTAAAATTACATAGATAATGTTATTACCCAAAACCACACACATGGAATTTGGTGAAAATAAACACATAAATTACAACCTTACTATTTAATCAAATAATGATATCCAAAAATAATAATCCATAATTACAATATAAAAAACACATAATATGAAACTTAAAATACAGTAATATTTTGGGTTAATATATTCAAAGATATGCACCAAATCATTTATTAAAATCATATATCTTTCTCCTCTAATTGAAAATTTTCCAATTAGAACGAAAAATTATTATTCAACACAATATCTTTAATATATCTCAGAAATATTTTTTATACATGACACCCATATCATCATATCATATGAAATAATATTCTTCACAATCCTAGGAAAATTTAATTATAAATCAGGTGATATAAAACACCCAATAAGGGGTAAAATATATTATAATATATCAATGTATAATCATTGAATAAATAAATAAGGAGGGAATAATAGATAATCAATAATTACATATAACTGATCACATGATCATAAAATAAATCAATAGATGCCATAAAAAATTACATAACCACATTGAAAAAAAATCATAGTGGGGAAATTCCTAATGCAAGACATCCTAATATTAGTATAAATCACTCAATAAATACATATTATAAACATTTAATGCCTCAGCCAAGACATCCTACATACCGTCAAGACTATTTTCAAGATGACTTAATAAATGAGATGTGAGACACCAATTACCCCCAAAAGTTTTTCTCAGGAGACCTATCAATGCATATATGGGTTATATTACTTTGTCCCCCTGCCATAACATATTTAGGACCACTGTATTCACCATATGATATAAATGTATATCAATACAATACATAATAAACATACAATAGTAATCGATAACAAAATCATTAGAATAAGAATCATATGAAATTTATAAACAATTTCCCCAGCTAATAAATGGAGTAACATGATAATAATATATTTAGAGAAGTAACCATTATGGTATTATTAAGTAATATCATTTTTGAGATATAAAAACAATGAAGAATATTGAAAAATATTAAAAAAAACATCAAAAGAATAATTATTCAAAATATATCATACATATACAAGGTCATTAATTAGATTATTTGAAATTTAATGTTTAATCCCCCCAAAAAATAGAATAATTTAATTTATGGGGGTAATTTATTGAACATAACTACAATGTTGATTAAGATATTAATGTTTTAGGGGGAAAAAATGTGTAACTGTAATAATATTTTTGGGAAAACATATCTTAATATTGTCACAAATATAAAATGTTATGTTCTACATTAAAAAATAATATTCATTAAGGTAACATGAATAAATTTTAAATGAATCACATTAAAAAAATAACAATAATCGTTCCTTAAATTAAAAAATATATAATTTCTTATGTAAATTTGTAGTGAATGATAAAATATATGTTCATGAAAGTAAATTTTTTTTAATATTTTAAAATTACATTATTGAATCTCACATCATATAAAAAACTAATAACGATTAAATTACAAATTAATAAATTTAATTATAAATATAAAAAGATATAATACATATTTGTATTACAAAATAACAATGAAATCATTTTTTTAATGAAAGAATATGGAAATATTAGAAAAAAATATTGAAATAGGATGAAAATTTTTCCTTACAACAGTATTCATTAATGATAAATAACTGTTTCAAGGAATAGGCTTTGAATTATTAATTTCATTTTACCTATATATTTAATAGTGAAAATAATATAAAATATTAAATATGTAATATAGGAAAACTAAAAGAACGTGGTCAATAAGAAACCTTATAACTCAAATAAATGAAGTTCAGTTTGAAAAATCCCTCACAAATGGGTATATTATAAATTAAAATAACATGAATTATAGATAGTTAAAGGGACTATTAAAAACCATTATTAAAGTTTATTTGTGAAAAAATAAATCAATATGGTTGTAATTAAATAATTTGAAATAAAAATAGGTTAAGAATATGAAATCATGCATAAATGAAGTAGACGTGTGATAAATACCATTTAAAATTTTGTATCGTTTGAATAAAAATAACACAAATTATAGAAAATAATATGTATTTGTAATTATATTCATGTTTATTAATAAAATATTTGAAAAATACATAGGAAATTGTTTACAGAGCACATTATAGATCAAGCAGTGAATATGAATAATTTCATAGAGTAAGAAAATAATGACAGGAAACCCCTACCATAACACTTAATTTTAATGAAAGAAATTGAATCTATTTTATAATTAACATAACCATATTAATAATGGATTTTATAACAATATTTTTATATGATACTATTTCTATACTGATATTATATTATTTCATGAAGCCTTTTTACCTAGTAATTGTTTATTTTCATCATCAAATGTTTCTCTCCATGAATGTTTCGTACATGTTTGGTAATTTTGACAAATCTCTTCATTATTTAGTAAAAAATGATTTATTTCTATATTATTAATGATATAATAAGATATTTTAAAAAATTATTTTGAAATCTTTATCTTCAATTTATAGTGATTTACATAGGATTGTTTAGTATTACATCAAATAAAATATAGTTTCTGTTAAATTTTAACGAATAAAAATTTGTATTATAAGGAATGTGTTAATTATTAATATTAAAAATCTAGAACCAAAATAAATTATTTAAAATATTATATCATATATATCAGCTAATTAATGTCTCCGAATAATACATTTAAAATGGTGATGAAATACGAACAACATCATTTTTTGGAGGCAGTTGTCATCACGTAAACACATACAATGTTTTCATTTTCCAATAAATAGAAGGAAGATATACATTTTATTACCTTTATTAATTTATATAATTATTGAAATATGTTATCATAATAATCCATGTATTATAGTTATGAAAAAATCATTTTCTATGTCAGTGGTAGTCTGCACATACACACTAGCGACAATTTAATGTTTCGAATGGATGAGAGGGGAATAGATAATGGGTTACCTAAAATATAATAAATTTTATGTATTCTAATGATATTACTGTAATAATATTCAGATGGTTAAAATTTCTTTTGAAGAGGATTCATGAGAAATATATAGAAGAAAAGTCTCACATTGTAATATTACTTATTTTGTGGATTTGAATCTTCTCTTGAATGACTTATTAGAATTGAAAGTACTTGGTGCACATTATAATAACCAATGGATAAAAAGTTTAAATGGGAATAGTTGTTTAATGGTAAGGGTTTAATTAAAATTTTGAATTATATTTTCGGTTCAATATGGTTATATGAGAGATCATTTTATAGGTGAAAAATTGTCCTTTCCTTGGAATTGAATAGTTGATAGGTGTCTTGAATTGAATTTCATGACAGTTAGGTGACCTTAGTGTGGAAATATTAGTAATACACGTAGGTATTAATTTAAAACCAGTAAAATATATTCTATAACATGTTTTTTGAATGATTATTTAATAAAATTAGAGCCACTTTATGTCACTCATATTTACCCTTAAAACTGTGATTAAAATTTTACCATGGTAATTATTTTTTTATTAAAAATATATAATAACCACGTTTAAAAAATAACAATGTGTTGAATAATTTTTCTAATCAATTTAATCTAATTCAATTTATAAATTTGTTAAAAATAATTTATATATTAAAAAAATGATATAGATATTTTTTATAGAGAAATGATATTTTTTTAATATTATAGTTTATATTTTATTTCCTATAATAATAATTAAATGAGTGATAATGTATTTGATTATATGATAAAAGATATAATTATAGTAATTATCTAGAATATATAAATTTAATTTAATTATTACATTATAGTGGTGAAATTTTAATTATATAACATAATTATTTTGTATAAAAATATATGTAAAACAATATATAATTACTCTAATGTTTTATAATTTGTGGGATGTTATATAAAATTATTGTTGGTAATTTTTTTTCTAATCATTAATATCTCCTATATTAATTTTTTCTTATTCTTGTGATCTAACCCTTTATGAAATCTGAATACTTTTTCCCTTACCACGTATCTTAGATCACCCCATATTTTTTTTCATTACCCAGGTTTTGATGATGTGTATATAGTATGAAATTTTTAAAAAGGGGGTGTAGTGTTGTGAGACTATGGAGAAATGTTCAAAATATTGCAAACTATGTTTTTATGTATCTAGGCTCTATAGAAATAAGCCCTTCGGTTTTGGGGTATCATATATTGTGAGATGAAATGATAGATAATTTGAATTGATGTATAATATATGGATTCTTAGATTATGTTTACTCAATTTGTATCAGAGTATGGTTTAGTTATTTTATAAAATAAATACAAGGGGACAATAATGAAAACACCCTATTGGAGGAACCTAAATTTTGGAATACAAGCTATTTTTTAAATATATATTGTGTGACATCATAGAAATTAAATATCTATCTATATAAAAATAAGTTGAAGAAGTATCTATGGTAGATACATCTATGGATTACAACCCTGAAAAATGTTGGTTGAGTATTAACTCAATCTCCACTCAATACAGAAAAACATGGCCTAACTACACATCTGGTTTACCAATACTTTTAGATATGTTTTGGTTGATTCACACTCTCTTTACAAACCATTATAATGTATATAAATTGAAGTTTATGATATAATATACAACTAGTTTGGTTAATGAACCAAATGTGAATATGACCATTGGTAACCTAGACTAAAAATTTGATATTCAATATTTAGGTAATTCATATCATTTGGATTTACTACGTCTATGATTATAGTTTATTTTATTTATTTTTATTAATTTATGTAACATCATTTCTCAATATTAATTTATTTAAACTAATGAGTGAGGTTTATATAATCTATTATAACAATTTGGAAAATTGAAAATTAAGTGATTACCATAATGAAAATCCAAATAGGATATGAACTAGTTTTATGAATATTATGGTCATTCCAAATCAGTTATCATGAATTATGATTAATAGAATGAACCAATTCATATATATATATATATATAATTTATAATAGAAATTGAGTTTCATAAATGTGATGGTGTTGAATACTGTAGAGGAATAAATATTCAATTTCCTACTTTTCATGAATGTTGGAAGAAGGACCCTTGGAATTGGCTCAATGGAACACAAATATATTTCAATTATTACTGAATTGGTCATCATTCTTATGATTTTTAATGATAGATAAAGATTATGACTAATATAGTGTATGGTATAAAGGTCCCATCTAATGCAGTTCCCATAATTAAATGTTTTAAATGTGACGAGATTCAATATTACAAAAATTGATGACCTGACCCAAGGGTTAATAAAGAAAATAATAACAATAAATCTCCAACAATAAGTGGACAATGAAAGTCATATGTAATGGCTACTGATAAAGTGGATCAAGTAAATTATGATACACATAAACTCCACTCTATATTTTTGGATATCTAATTAAATTATAGTTATTGCTTCTAAACTATATCTATAAAGTATTATAATACATGAAAATCACTACAACAGTGATTTAATAATGAACTACTGTAGAAAAAATCTAGTCTTATTATAATTTTATCCCAATTGTATGTTGGTAGGAATGTTTTTAGTGAATATATTATTATTATTTCATTATATGAACTTGATATAACATGGGAAATTTATTTTCTATCTCCACACAGACTCCACATTGAATACCAATATGTTGAAATCACATTTCATATTTCATATCAACTAATGATTGTCTATTAGTGAAAGGATAACTGTAAAATCTCTTGAAAATTAAAATATATTCCATGAGTCATAATACCCAATCATGTATTTTGTTTAGCTTAAAATATTAGCGAAAAAAATAGTAGTTTGGATATAAATATTTTTTTCTTAATTTTACCCATCTCAGTAAGTTTGATATCAAATTATAATTTTATTCATGAGTCATATCCATCTTATGGATATTCATAGTTATGTTGTTTAGTGAGTTATAATCAATACTATGAGCATAAAATTTATTAATGATGGGATAATGTAACACCAGCATGACTTTTCTAATAATTTTCCATTAAAAAATATTATTTTGAATAACCTATTATTTAAACAACTCTAACCCTTGATGACACTTGGTAACTTTTATTAAGAAAAAATTTTATGAATTAAATATGACAATATTAATATGTATGCTAAATTATCCGGTATAAATAAAAGTAATCAAATTATAAAATCTGTATAGAAATAAGAATTAATAACATCAAGTAGTAGGATACTTATGTAATGACCAAAATGTTCATTAATGAAAATTCCTCTTGATCTAATTAAATTTATTATTATTTTTATATAAAATTTGAACTTCATTGGTTTTAGGTGTATAGATTTTAAAATACAATTATGAATTGTGACCATGGCTAAAATAGAGTTTAATAGGGATCACATGTGTAGTATAAATATAGGAATTTAAGAAAATACAATTTACTCAAAAAATGGAAGTGATGGCCTCATCCCGTAGAGTTTCCCCATACAAAGCCTATTTTTTAGAGCTCGGAAAGGAGATTTCATCATTGGGCTTTGCTCTTGACCAAGACCATGCCAATTTTGGACATGTTAAACTTGAGCATAACTGACTATGGGAGAAGTGGAAATTAATAGAGACTACCACCTGAGCAATGTTATCCAAGACACCCCAAGAATCTCTCACCATCGCACACCTTACCCTTCAGTCTTATGTCAGTGGTATAAGGGGGTATGTAATAAGACTCTAGTAGTATGGATATGTACATTATTTTGGTATAAAAAATGTGCATTCATTTTATTATTGTTACATTATAAATATATATTAAATCACAACTACTTTTTAAAAAAATATTCAACTAAGAAATCTATTTTGATTAATTAATGGATTTTTGAAATAAATATATTTTAATAAAATATTATTATTATTAAATTAATTTTTATTAAATATAAATTATCAAATAATATTATGAATGCAATTGTAATTTTTATCGAGGTTCAAAAACTGTTTTTTGTCAAAACCCATGAATTTTTTTTAAATGTTAGTTTTTATTTTAATTATAAAAATTAAAATATTTATAAAATTATTTAGATAAAAAATAATATTATTTTTTGAATCAGTACGTCAAAATTATCCAATGATAAATTTTCCAGAATTTTCTATGATAGTCAATGTTTTTGGTAAATATTAAATACCGTTTGAAAATATATTGTGTTTTATGACATCACAATGACCCAATTGTGATGTAATAAAATACTATAAACATTATGTTCGTCCAATATATGTATTATAATTAATATAATGTGATTTTATATATTTTTTTATTTATTTTTCAATGATTTAGTGGACCATCCAAGACTTATAAAACATTTTATTTTTTTAAATTGTTTTCCATGATAGTGTGACTCACCTCCACATAAGCAACCCTCTTATTTTAAAAAGTTAGGAAATTTTTCTTATAAAATATTTTTTTCCAAATCCCTTTGGAAAAAAAATGGTAAACAAAATGGGCTTGATTGTGGTTTTGATTTGTTTAATCAAAGGTGTCCCAAACCTAAATAATAAAGAATTCCCTCTACTTTCTCATATATTCCCACCCATGTTCCCAATTCCTCTTCACTTAAAGCCTTTTTAGTTTGACCAAAACCTGAACTCCTCTATCTAGAATCCTCTCATGGTGCCCCAAGATCCCAAGAAGCCTCTCTCAATCCTCTCCCAAACCTTTGGGATCACACTTCCATGTAAGGTATTTCTACCTTTCTCTTTTTATCCATGTTTCTTAATATTGGTATGACCTTTTATTTTCATTTAAAAATGTTGGGGTATGATTTAAAACCATCCCCATACTTCGCTATTTATTTCTGGATGATGGTGGACCCCATTATATCTCATTAATGCCTCTCATGTACACCTATTACCATGCCGAAATTCCATGAGGGATTTCCCTCTCCTCTTTTACATCCAAGTAATTCTTTTGTAATTTGAATCTAAATTACATTACATTTGATGGGAAATTATATATCTATATGAACTGATTACTGTCCATTTCATGTACATATTATGAGACACCCTTTTCTCTCTCATCAATAGTTTTAATGAATCCTTATGTCACGCATTTATGCTGCTGAAATTTAACCGCATTTTTTCAAGCCAAGATCATTGTGTAGTGAATACCATACCCATGTTTCTATCAATGGTATTCACCATTATGAACTTATATATATTTAATGGTACTTTCTTGTATTTGTTCCATATTATATAATCATGGAATAACATATGATGTTGATTGATTCCAAGTTATATAATCCATGTGGAACACTTATGCATGAAATGAAATGTTTAAGAAGGGTGTGCCTTGATTGTGCTCTAATGAATTGTGTAAAGTATATTATCGTAATACATCATGTAAAATGGGTTTTGATTCAATATAATTCAAGTGAAACAAGGTTTTACTCGCGCTTCATGTGAAATGATCGTTTACTCATGGTCCATGTTCAATGAGCCTTGGGTCATGCTAATTCCATGTTAAATGTTGTTGCCACATTTCAATCTTATGATTATCAGCTATATCATGCCTTTATGTTCATGTTTTTCTTATGCTCCATTTATATTCCTATTTTATAACATGTATTGTATTCCTTATGTTATTCCATGTTCATTCCATTACTAGGCTTTATAGATCACCCTTTTCTTATGCATGTTCTTAGGTTAACCGATGAAATACTAAGTACGAGGGAATGTAATGGTCATGTAAAGGATGTTTTCAATAAGGATTTTGTAGGTTTTATGTTCTAATCTATTATGTAATGTTACTAATCCCTAATGACACTAGACCTCCTGATCTTCTATATTTTATCAAATGATGATTTTATGTAATAAATAAGGTTTCAGTGTATAATAAATAGTAGGGTTTTCATAGTTGGTATTAGAGGATATGTTTAGTTAATTTAGGGATTAGGATTAGAAAACCCTATTGAATAATTTGAGACAATAATATGTATGAAAAAAACCTACGTTTTGGTGTGTATTGGTTAAGTGGTTTATTAAGGGAATACATCCATGTCTTGTTATGAGCAGGTAGAGGCAGATCTGGCACAAATGTATCATAGGGTTAAAACCCGAAAACATTGCTTTGAGCTAGACTCTAATGGGAACTTGTGCTCGAAGACGGGCCTTGCTTCACTCTTGGTAACAAAACTCTCGGGGGATATTCTTCGGTATGTTTTAATGATTAGTATGATCCCATTTTAATGGAATTAAAAAAATTCCCCTAAAAATATATTATATAATGTAGATCATGAATAACATAGATTGAAGCCTTTGGATTCATAAGTTAAGGAAAGAAAATTTATTTATAAGTCATCAATTATTTCCTTCGATTTAACTTTTTTTGTTACCCCTAACTTTCCATTTATTCCAGCCATTGGATGGTAATAGGAGGACTCGTGCGAACAAATGATGTAAAGATCAGTGTGATTATTGTGCTAATGAGATGCCCAATCTGATGGGGGTTGATGGTGATCAATGGTTGAATTTGATAAAAAAATATGAATCATGAGGAGGAGATCGAGGCGATAGAATTGATGGATTTTTGGGAGATGTTTTTTCGATAAATGTTTTCCGCGCACCCTCCAACTTAATATAGAAACAGACATCCTTTACCTCATGCCAAAAGATGAAGAATCTGTCAGAGCGTATCAAGAAAACATTACAAGGATTGCACGATACACCTCTTTATTTGTTGTTACCCCCGAATACATGGATGAATGCTTCTTTGAGGGCTGAAACATAGCATATGGAAAGCACAAGAAATCTATGGCTTTGACAACTATGAATAAATTATCTGATGTGCCCTCAAGGTTCAAATGGATATTAGAGAATATTAGGTGTATCATGGGGATAAGAAGAATCATGTAGACTTCAATGATGGTGGGATGATGAATAAATACAATGGTGCTAAGATGATCCAACACCCTAATTGCCATAGGTGCAGAAGAAGAACCCTGGATATTGCCTGAAGGGGATGAGGAAATGCTTTAGGTGTGGAAGAGAAGGGAACATAGCTATTAACTAATGAAAAGAAAAACACATGGTTGTAAAATATTAGAGGAATTCTCCATTCGAACCTTATCCCATTTTTCATTACTATAACTGCAAAGAACCAGAGCATCAGGAAAATTAGTGCCCTAATCCAATGTTTTTCGATGGCAACCTACAGCCTCCAAGGAAGAAAGGGAGAGCTTTTTTCATCTATACTGCTGAAGTGAACCCCGAAAATTATGTGGTGACATGTACGCTAGTTATTTAATCAATAATAGTGAACATACCTTTTGATTAATGTTCTACGAATTCTTTTATATCTCAAATGATTAGTCAAACAATCCCAGCACCACCAAAAATCAATGATGTAAAGATGTCGGTGAGTACAAAAAATGGGGAAATCATTTCATCCCATGAATGTAACTCTTCCAATGTCTTATTTTTTGGATTTTATTTACTAGAGAAACTTATAATACTCCCTCTGGTGGAATTATATGCAATTCATGTAATGGATTGAATTTCCTTATATAGAGCCAACCTAAATTGATGTGAGAGGGAAATCACTCTCAATGTGGAGAATCAATCCCTGATTCTATAAAAGTGAATGGATGAAGATGAATCTTCTTTATCTCCAACATATAAAGGGTTGATATTACTACCCTATGAGCACATGTATCTAGCTCATATGATTGAGTCTAAGTAGGTAACCATCCTTTAGGTCATGCCTGTCGTGAGAGAATCCGCTGAAGTGTTTTCCTGGGAATTGTCTGGTCATCCTCTAAGAAGATATGTTGAATTCTCAATTGAACTTATACCTGGGGCGTTGCCAATATCCCCGAATCCATATAGAATGGCTGTTGTGGAGCTTGAGGAGCTAATGAAACAACTATAAGAGAATCTAGTTATAGGGTTTATACACCCAAGTGCTTAACCATTGGGTGAACCATTTTTCTTTATTAAGAGGAAATATTGTTCAATGTGCTTTTGCATCGATTATTGTGATCTGAACAAAATCGCGATAAATAACAAGTATCCTCTCCCATGAATTGATGACTTGTTCGATCAGCAGTGTGGAGAACAATACTTCTTCAAGGTGGATTTGTGGTTGGGATATTATCAAGAAATGATGAAGAAGGAAGATATCCCCAAGAATGATTTTTGTATAAGATACAGGCACTTTGAATTCATCGTAGTTACTTTTGGACTCACTAATGCTCTTAAAATCATCATGGACATGATGAATAGGGTCTTTAGGGATTACCTAGACAATTTTTTTAGTCTTTATAGATGATATTCTGATATACTCTAAAACCAAGGAGGATCATGAGGAGCATATTAGAACAATATAATAGACCTTACAGAAGGAGAATCTCTATGCAAAGTACATCAAGTGTGATTTTCAGTTGAAGGATGTCCCATTTTTAGTGTATATCATCACAAGCAATTGGATATCTATGGATCCCTCCAATATAGATGAAATTGAGGGATGGTCGAGGCTAATATAGATAATAGATATCATAGATTCTTGGGGTTAGCTGGATATTATTGAAAACTTGAGAGAAATTTCTCACGATTGTCCAACCTTCTTACCAAGAAAACTCAGAAGAGTGTAATGTTTTCATGGAGTGATAAATTCGTACAAAGCTTCTAAAAGATAAAAATGAGGCTTATCATTTCATCCGTGCTCACTTTACCCACAAGTGAAGAACATTTTGTTGTATTCAATGATTCTTTAAAGAAGGGCATGTGATGTGTGTTGATCCAAAATGAAAAAGTCATTGCATTTTCTTCAAGGCAATTGAAAGTTCATGAGCATAATTATCCAACACATTGTTGAGCAATGTATTTTTTTCAAACAATTCAAAATAATGTTTTTTAAAGGGGGAGATTATTTTAAATAATAATCTGTCTCTTTATGATGATTTTGATGCTCACAAATACCCTTAATTATTTACTAATTATTTCGTTGAGTATTTTGCAGGAATTTATTTTATTTATTTATTTCATATAACGAGATTTCATACTTCATTTATTCCGAGATCAATTTTAGCGCGTTCTGGAATCACTGTAGCGCGAGATCAATTTTAGCGCGTTCTGGAATCACTGTAGCGCGAGATCAGTTTTAGAGCGTACTGGAATCATTGTTCATACCCTACGTTGATGAACGTAACGTATGGATGAAAAGTTTACTTTTTATGTTAAAAGAAACGTATGGTTAAGGAACCTTACGTTATTTTGAAACGTATGGTTAATGAACCTTACGTTGTTGAAAAGTATGGAAGAAGAACATTACGTTTGGAAGGAACCTTACGTTTTTGTTGTTGGAAAAGTATGGAAGAGAAACCGTACGTTAGTTTTCAGTTTTGAGTTTGTTTCTCAAAAGTATGGATCATCAACCTTACTTTTATAATCAACCGTACGTTCTTTGGAGAGTTGAAGCAAGAAAAAGTATGGATGATCAACCCTACGTTTGAATGGTGAAGAGAAAGTATGTACGTTCTGAACCTTACGTTCTGAACCTTACGTTCTGAACCTTACGTTTGTGAACCCTACGTTTGGAGCTACGTCATCAACCCTACGTTTGGCGTCGGGATATTTTTGACAGATGATATTTCCTTTTTGCATTGGTCAAACAGGCGGATTATTAAGTTTATTTCGAGCAGATTCTTAAGTATGACTTTGACTGAATCAAAGACGATTTTCAACGGATTAATGATTGATTTAAACGGAGCTTTTTATGCCGATTCATCAGGGGAGTTACAACGGCTCTGTTATTTTATTTTTTTAATATCGCGAATCTAAAGGAGATTTTCATGGATCTATTTATGCGGAAGATTTTTCTCAGATTTGAATATATATGTTCTATCTTGGAAACTTCGGATATATATATATACACAGGAAAGTGTATGAAATATATAGATTGATCTTTTAATGAGCAATAAACAGAGACTGTGTGAAGGCGTTCTTTTCTGGTGATCGAGAAGAAGTGTAAAACCTTTATTACCGAAGGAAGATCTTGATAGCAGATTCACGTGTTCTACATCGACTATCTGTTGTGAATCTACTGCTGCTGAAGTTGTAAAGTTTCTTGTAATATCTATTGCAACTGGATCGACTCAGAACTCTTTTGATTACAGATCTTTATTTTCTGAAGACGACGATCTATCTACTGTCAATTGAATTCTGTTGCAATTGTGAAGAACAATTGGAGAAGTGTTTTCTTTATCGAAACCCTTTTTATTTTTGAGTGATCAGCTTCTCGTTCTAAGCTGTGTGAGTTCGTGTTTGAACCAGGAAGGCTGTGTTTGCCTGAAACTTGTAAAGGTGTCAACTGCCTGTACTCATTTGTGAACAGGTCTGTGGAAACGATGACCAGATAGTGAAAATCGCCAAGCTCGTGGATTTGAGCGTTGGTGGAGTGGACTAGGGGCCTTCTGTTCCCCGAACCACTATTCATCCGTGTGTTCATGATTTTACTTTTTCCGTTGCATATTTAATCGTGCTAAAGCATAGTGGACAGAATTTGTCTAAATTGAAGAGATTGTAATTATTTTGAAAAGACACAATTCACCCCCCCCCCCTCTTGTGTGTAATCCGTAGATTCAGATCCAACAATTGTTATCAGAGGAGGAGCTTCTTATTTTTAAAGTCTTGTCAAGCTAGAAGTATTTAAAGATTATACATAATGTATCATGGATGATACGAGAGAGGGAATGTCAATGGTCAGAGCACCTTACTTTAATGGAGATAATTATGGCTGCTAGAAATCACGTATGATTATTTATCTGAAAAATCTTGGTTACAAAGTCTATTCAAAGATTCTGACTCCCTATGAAATTCCTGAAAATCCCGATACATGGAGTGCTGCTACAGAGGCTGAGTATGACAGGAATTCAAAATCTATGAATGCAATCATCTGTGGTCTAGGACTGGATGAATTTAACAGAGTATCTCAATGCCCGACTGCATATGAAATGTGGCAAACAATAGCTGTTGCTTATGAAGGAACAGATAATATAAGACAGATGAGATATGCAACTACTAAATTAAAATTCGATAACTTCAGAATGATTGAAGGAGAGAGCATCACTCAGATGAATGGAAGATTTACAGAAATTGTCAATAATATAACAGCTCTAGGAGAACCAATCAAGCAGGCTGATCAAGCGTTAAAAGTACTGAGAGTACTTCCTACTCGATGGAATGGAATCTCTGCAGCAATCAGACAATCAACTTCTGTTAAAGATCTAACTATGAGAGAGCTGATTGGTACATTGATGATGTACGAGGCTGAAATGAAAGATGAGTTAAATGAGCATAAAGTCTACATAAAAAGGGAAAATACTGCTTTAAAAGTGACTTCTCAACAAAAGGATAGAAAGATGAAGAACAGAGAAGTAAGTGCTAAATCAGAAAGCTCTGATTCTTCAAATTCGGATGAAGAACTGGCTCAGCTAGCCAGAAAATTCAGAAAGTTCTACAGTAAGAAGAAAGACTTCAAGAAATCCTTCAAGAAGGATAGCAAGGAAGTGAGATGTTATGAATGCAAAAATATGGGACATATCAGACCGGATTGCCCAAAATTGAAAGATGCAAAGAAGAAGAAATTCTTCAAAATAGATGATTATGAGCAGAAAGACAAGAAAGCTATGAAAGCTACTTGGAGTGTTTCTGAAGACTCAAGTAATTCTTATGAATCAAGCTCAGAGAAAGAGGAAGCCAATTTAAAATCAAATATGTGTTTCATGGCTGAAACTGATGAGGTACACTCATACTACTCCTCTGACTCAAATAATGAATCAAACTTTGAAACAAGCTTCTCAAATAAAAAACTTGCAGCTTACTGCAATATGCTTGAAGAAAGGTATGACTCATTATTTAAAAAATATAAATCTATAAAGAACTTGCATAAAGCTATTTCAGATGAGAGAAATACTTTGCTAAAACAACATAAGGAATTAATTGACAAATACAACTATGCTGACTCAAATAAAATTAATTTTGAATCAAAAATAAAAACTCTACAGGATGAAGTAGAATCTTATAAAAAGGCTGCATTAGTTTTTACAAAAGGAGAAAACGCCTTAAATGAGATACTTGGAAAAACTGTAATTAAAAAAGAAAGGTTTGGAATTGGATGTAAAGGAGAAAAACCTAAGTTATACAAAAATTATTTTGTTCCTAGCACTAAACAGGTTATTTGTAACTTCTGTGGAACAAAAGGTCATATAGCTAAAAACTGTTTTCTAAGACAACCTCAAATATGTGGAATTAAGAAAGCTTATATTTCCAATGATCTATATGATTCAATCAATTTTATGAAAACAAAGAAAATCTGGATACCCAGATCACTGCTTGCTAACACTCCTGGACCCAACAAAATATGGGTACCAAAGAAATTTATTTGAATGTCTTTGCAGGTAGCAGGTCACCAAAGAAAGAAAGAAATATGGTATATGGACAGTGGCTGCTCAAGACACATGAGTGGAACTTCAGCTAATTTCTCTTCTCTTACTCGAAAGGAAGGAGGACTTGTCACCTTTGGTGACAATGCCAAAGGAAAGATTATTGGTATTGGAACAGTTGGAGATCCAGAGACAGTCTCAATCAACAAAGTACTTTATGTACAAGGGTTAAAACACAATCTGATAAGTATCTCTCAACTCTGTGATGATGGATACACTGTTGATTTTACTAACAATAGTTGTACTTTTTCTAAAGATAAACTGTTTAAGTTTAGAGCACTCAGAACTGATAATGTTTATACTTTGGATTTGTATTCCTTGTGTAAATAACAAGTAAACTGCTTAACTACTAATATAACTGAATCCTGGATCTGGCATAGAAGACTTGGTCATTGCAATATATATGCTTTACATAAATTATCTAAGAAACATCTAGTTTCTGATTTTCCTAGTCTCAAATTTGAAAATGACAGATTCTGTGATGCATGTCAGCTTGGCAAGCAACACAAATCATCATTCAAATCTGTTAATAAAGTTGCTACAACTAAACCTCTAGAACTTATCCATATGGATTTGTTTGGACCTTCAAGAGTAGCAAGTTTAGCTGGTAAATTATATGTTTATGTATTAGTTGATGATTATTCTAGATTTACTTGGATTTTCTTTTTGAAATTTAAAAGTGAAGCTTTTAGTTTATTTGAAGGTTTTTGTAAATCTATTCAAAATGAAAAAGGTTTTAATATAATCTCATTGAGAAGTGATCATAGTCGAGAATTTGAGAACCAGGAATTTAATTCCTTTTGCTCAAACATGGGTATTAAACACACCTTCTCTGCTCCAAGAACACCTCAACAGAATGGGATTGTAGAAAGAAGAAATATAACTATTCAAGAAATGGCTGGAACTATGTTAAATGAATATAGCCTACCTATATATTTCTGGGTAGAAGCTGTTAATACAGCTTGTTATATAATGAATAGAATTTTAATAAGACCTATTTTGAAAAATACACCCTATGAACTATGGAATAACAGAAAACCTAAAGTAAATTACTTTAATGTTTTTGGATGCAAGGTTTACATCTTGAATACCAAAGATAATCTTGGTAAATTTGATCCAGAATCTGATAAAGGTATTTTCTTAGGATATTCTGCAACCTCCAAAGCTTATAGAGTCTATAATAAAAAGTCAAGGATTGTTGAAGAATCAGTTCAAGTGAAATTTGATGAATCTGATCCTTTTGAGAAAAGGATAGAACAAATAGATGAACCTGATTCTAATAAAAACATGAGACTTGAGAATTTAAAGAATGATTTTGAAAATGATATAAAAGAAATTCAGTCCAGTTCAGAAGAACATGACACTGAAGAACCTTTGAATGTAATGCCTAGACAGTCTAGAACCTTAAAGAATCACCCTTTAGAATCTGTGATAGGTGACTTAGAGACTGGTATTCAAACTAGAAGAAACCTTGGAAACATAGTTGAATTCTCTGCTTTCCTATCCCAACAAGAACCTAAGACCATAGAAGAAGCCTTAGATGATGAGAGCTGAGTAATAGCAATGCAGGATGAATTAAACCAGTTCAAGAGAAATAAGGTTTGGGAATTAGTTGAAAGACCACATGATTATCCAGTAATAGGAACTAAATGGGTCATTAGGAATAAACAGGATGATCAAGGGATAATAACTAGAAATAAAGCAAGATTAGTAGCTAAAGTATATAATCAAGAAGAAGGAATAGATTATGATGAGACCTTTGCACCTGTAGCCAGGTTAGAAGCCATTAGAATCCTTTTAGCATATGCTTCTTATATGAATTTTAAATTATTTCAGATGGATGTTAAATCTGCCTTTTTAAATGGTTATTTAATGGAGGATGTTTATGTTGAGCAACCTCCTGGTTTTGAAAATTCTCAAAAACCAGATTCTGTTTTCAAACTTACTAAAGCTCTTTATGGCCTTAAACAAGCACCTAGAGCTTGGTATGAAATACTAAGTTCTTTTCTTTTGAAAAATGATTTTACTGTTGGACTGGCAGATCCAACACTCTTTAAGAAAACTGTGAAAAATAATGTTTTGTTGGTTCAAATTTATGTTGATGATGTAATTTTTGGATCAACCAATAAAATTCTTTGTCATGAATTTTCAGAATTAATGCAAAAAGAATTTGAAATGAGTATGATGGGAGAATTAAATTTCTTTTTGGGTCTTCAAATATTTCAAAAAGATTTTGGAAATGTTTTAAATCAATGCAAATACATTACTGATTTACTTAAGAAATTTGGACTTGAAAACAGCAAGCCATTTACAACTCCTATGTGTACTAATATAAAACGTGATTTGGATGAAACTGGAAAATCAGTGGACAACAAGTTATATAGAGGTATGATTGGTAGTTTGTTATATCTTACTGCTAGTAGACCAGATATAATGTATTCGGTATGTCTTTGTGCTCGATTTCAATCAAATCCCAAAGAATCCCATTTAACTGCTGTTAAAAGAATTTTTAGATATTTAAAAGGTACTATTTATCAATCTCTGCTTTATCCAAAAACCTCTGATTTTAATTTAATTTCATATTCAGATGCTGACTTTGGAAGTTGTAGATTAGATAGGAAGAGTACTTCAGGAACATGTCACTTTTTAGGGAAGACTTTAGTATCATGGTCTACTAAGAAACAACACTCAGTTGCCCTGTCAACAGCCGAGGCAGAATATGTGTCTGCTGGTAGTTGTTGTGCACAGGTGTTGTGGATGAAAAACACTCTTATGGACTTTGGATTAAATTTCAATAATACACCTATTTTATGTGATAATACTAGTGCAATTAATATTTCAAAAAATCCTATTTGTCATTCTAGAACTAAGCACATTGATATAAGACATCACTTTTTAAGAGATCATGTGTTTAAAAAGGATATATTTTTAGAATTTTTAAATACAGAAAATCAATTAGCAGATATTTTTACTAAACCACTTCCCACGACAAGGTTTGAATTTATTAAGGGGGAGTTAGGTTTATTTAATTTTAAATAGTTTTTTTTTAAATCTTATTCTGTTTTCGAATTCTGCTTAATTTCTGTTTCCCGCTATAAGTAATTTTATTTTGTTTTAAATAAAAGTAATGATTAGTGATTACACGGGAATCAAGGCTGTTAGAACTGTTTCACCTTCTAAACTGCTTCACCTTTTTCGGAAACCCTTTCGAAAACCTAAAACCGCACATCTTCTCCAAAACCCTTTTCTGAATCTTCAAACCCTAAACTTACGAACCTTCAGAAATTGTTGTTGGAATGGCAAAGACTAAGCGTCCAGATGAAGCCGAGAGCAGTGCTGCAAAGAAACCTAAGGTAGTTAGTCGGAAAATACTGCAAGGTAAAGTCATAGATTTAGAGTGGCTGTTTGAAACTAATTTACTGTTGAAGCAAGCGTTGTCGTTTCAAAGCCTTGAGCAAGCTTTTAATAGTGAAAATTCTGAGTTTCTATATGAGGCAGAAATGAGACATTTCTTTAGAACTGTTAAGTTTAGCCTTGGAGATACAGAGGATAGTTTATTGGCTCAAATAGAGGATAATGACTTTTCAATATCATCTGTAGAGATAAGTCAAAATCTTAACTGCCCTCATGAAGGAGTTTTTCATTTCGATTTACGGAATATTGGAGATTCTGTACATAAGTCTGAAGACATTATGTCTTTTCTGTTTGGAACCAGAGTGATAAAGAAGATGTTTATTAAGGATTTGGAGCCCTATCAGAAAATTTTGGTAAAATTTGTTCAGACTGGTTTAGCACCAAGAATGGCTGAGATGGAGAAAATCCTATACCCGGACATGTACATAATATATCTTCTGATGTGTGATATTAAGTTTAATTTTCCTCGGTTTATGATAAGATATCTGAGTTACTGCTGTCAGAGTGAAGCAAGAATGACCTTTTTCCCTTATGGAAGGTTCAATTCTTTGTTTTTGTTTAAAAGAGGAATGATCAGATTGGTAGATGCTGGGGTGAAATGTCACCACAGTAATGTTTTTAATGCTGGAACATTGAGGAAAGTAGGATACTTCTGGAGCACAATTAAAGGAAAACTCTTACCTGTTGGAGCTGAGGAAAACTCGGAGAGTGCTCAGGCTCAACCGGCTAAGTCCAAGGAGGGACAAGAAGAATCAAGAGTTAGTACAGTGGCAAGGAGAATTCGTTTTGAGATGGAGGAAGTTGAGGAAGAGAGAAGTCAAGAAGGACTTCAATCTAGAAGGAAGAGGTCAATTGATGAAGAAATTATCTCTCCTGCCTTGAAATCCTCTGAACCGTTATTTTCTTATTCATTTGTGAGAGAAGCTGTTGTGGAGCAGACTGCACCGATAGAGGAACCATCAGCTCAAACAGAAACTCAAAAAGAACCTCAATCTGCTGCTGTGGCTGTTGAAAAAGTAATTCAACAAGAACAACTTATGGAGGCAGTGCCTGGTGAAGAAGTGGACCGACCTCAAGATTTACATGAAAATATTGTTCTTGACCAATCAGTAGAAGTCAGAGAGACTACTGTTCGTGATGAACATACTTCTGAAGCTAATACAGAGGTACTTCAGGAAGATTTTTCAGTGGAAGAGTTTCAGGCTTCAAAAGATAGTTCAGTGGATCAACCTTGTCAGGACAAGGACAAAGAACAGTCAGATGCATATTCCTTACCACTTGCCCTGCTTCATCAACCTAATTCTGGACATGAGAATCGAGCACAGGGTGCCCCTGATTCGAGAAAAGAAGAAGTTGTTGAGTTGTACAAGCGTATCTCTCAGTTAGAATCTGAGAATGTTAGTCTCAGAAATTCTCTGAACTTAGAGCAGTTGAAGTTTCAGAAGCTGAAAGAATGTAATTTTTCAAGACAGGAAGTAGATTTGTTTAAGACTGATATGCTGCATGTTGTTGATCAGTTAAAATCAGAGATGGTAAAGAAAGATGATTTGTCTGAGTTGAATATTTACATGGAGAATAAATTTGAGTCTGTTGCAAACAGTGCTGTGAGTGGATCAGGCTCTTCACCTGATTTGATTCGGAAATTTCAAGCAATTACTGCAGCAATGAGCAATATGAGTGACAGATTACACGATCTTCAGTGTAATAGTGCCCCTTTGTCAGTTTTCTAGATAATCAGAGATTTTTAGTGGATCAGTTGACATCTGGAGAGCAACCGATTAGGATTCTTTTGAATCGGTTATCAGAAAAACTGGCTCTTTTTGTTGAAAAAGAAGAAAGAATGCATGAGTTTTTCAGAGTTAATTTGATTGAAGATATTCATATGACTCAAGAGAAAAGAGATCTTATCATCAAGTTAGGAGATGGGATGATGAAGAGGCTCAGAGAACAGTTTACAAAGATAAAGACCGCGATTCAAAGGAGATAGACACCTTTTTCCCTGTCTTATCTATGAACCTTGATTCCTCTGTATATCACAATCGTTTATATATAACAGCTTGTGAATGAAAATTCTTTTCTTATTTTTTTTGTTTTGTTGTTTATTGATTTATGATTGAGTTAGCCAGTATAACAAATTCACTTATTCATACACAGTTAATTATAGCATTTACTTATAGTTCAGTGCAATATTGAATGTGTTCAAATCCGTAATTTTTCATTCTTTTTGATATCACAAAAAGGGGGAGAATTTGGATAAACACAACATTTAAATTCATTTTTTTCCTATGATGAAATTTGGATATATGGGAGAATTTGGATATATACAACATTTATCTTTTATCTATTTTTAGCTGAAAATTTATTTTTATGGGGGAGAAATTTTATTATAGTTAAATATTGTTTTAATCCTTTCAAAATTCTAAAATTTTATAAAACTAATTTTTCAATAAAGATTGCAATTAAATTAGGTCTATTATTTTATGGGTTTTGTGATCATCAAAAAGGGGGAGATTGATCAGAAATGTATTGTTTTCAAACAATTCAAAATAATGTTTTTTAAAGGGGGAGATTAATTTAAATAATACTCTGTCTCTTTATGATGATTTTGATGCTCACATATACCCTTAATTATTTACTAATTATTTCGTTGAGTATTTTGCAGGAATTTATTTTATTTATTTATTTCATATAACGAGATTTCATACTTCATTTATTCCGAGATCAATTTTAGCGCGTTCTGGAATCATTGTAGCGCGAGATCAATTTTAGCGCGTTCTGGAATCACTGTAGCGCGAGATCAGTTTTAGCGCATACTGGAATCACTGTTCATACCCTACGTTGATGAACGTAACGTATGGATGAAAAGTTTACTTTTTATGTTAAAAGAAACGTATGGTTAAGGAACCTTACGTTATTTTGAAACGTATGGTTAATGAACCTTACGTTGTTGAAAAGTATGGAAGAAGAACATTACGTTTGGAAGGAACCTTACGTTTTTGTTGTTAGACAAGTATGGAAGAGAAACCGTACGTTAGTTTTCAGTGTTGAGTTTGTTTCTCAAAAGTATGGATCATCCACCTTACATTTATAATCAACCGTACGTTCTTTGGAGAGTTGAAGCATGACAAATTATGGATGATCAACCCTACGTTTGAATGCTGAAGAGAAAGTATGTACGTTCTGAACCATACGTTTTGAACCTTACGTTCTGAACCTTACATTTGTGAACCCTACGTTTGGAGCTACGTCATCAACCCTACGTTTGGCGTCGGGATATTTTTGACAGACGATATTTCCTTTTTGCATTGGTCAAACAGGCGGATTATTAAGTGGATTTCGAGCCGATTCTCAAGTACGACATTGACTGAATCAAAGACGATTTTCAACGGATTAATGATTGATTTAAACGGAGCTTTTTATGCCGATTCTTCAGGGGAGTTACAACGGCTCTGTTATTTTATTTTTTTAATATCGCGAATCTAAAGGAGATTTTCATGGATCTATTTATGCGGAAGATTTTTCTCAGATTTGAATATATATGTTCTATCTTGGAAACTTCGGATATATATATATACACAGGAAAGTGTATGAAATATATAGATTGATCTTTTAACGAGCAAGAAACAGAGACTGTGTGAAGGCGTTCTTTTCTGGTGATCGAGAAGAAGTGTAAAACCTTTATTACCGAAGGAAGATCTTGATAGCAGATTCACGTGTTCTACATCGACTATCTGTTGTGAATCTACTACTGCTGAAGTTGTGAAGTTTCTTGTAATATCTATTGCAACTGGATCGACTCAGAACTGTTTTGATTACAGATCGTTATTTTCTGAAGACGACGATCTATCTACTGTCAATTGCATTCTGTTGCAATTGTGAAGAACAACTGGAGAAGTGTTTTCTTTATCGAAACCCTTTTTATTTTTGAGTGATCAGCTTCTCGTTCTAAGCTGTGTGAGTTCGTGTTTGAACCAGAAAGGCTATGTTTGCCTGAAACTTGTAAAGGTGTCAACTGCCTGTACTCAGTTGTGAACAGGTCTGTGGAAACGAGGACCAGATAGTGAAAATCGCCAAGCTCGTGGATTTGAGCGTTGGTGGAGTGGACTAGGGGCCTTCTGTTCCCCGAACCACTATACATCCGTGTGTTCATGCTTTTACTTTTTCCGTTTCATATTTAATCGTGCTAAAGCATAGTGGACAGAATTTGTCTAAATTGAAGTGATTGTAATAATTTTGAAAAGACACAATTCACCCCCCCTCTTGTGTGTAATCTGTAGATTCAGATCCAACACACATGATTTGGAGTTAGATGTGGTGATCTTCGTTTTAAAACTTTTACGACATTATCTCTTTTTTGAGAAGTGTGAAATATATATAGACCACAAAATACTCAAGTATATATTCACACAGAAAGAGTTGAACATTTTACAATGAAGACGGTTAGAGATGATCAAAGACTAGGATTGCTCAATCCATTACTTCCCTGGGAAAGGGAAAAAGGTGGTAGATTCTCTAAGTAGAAAGGACCCAGCAATTCAATCATTGATGAGATTTGAGAAGGATTCAATCTTAGTTGATTGGATAAAGATAGATATAGGAATCATAAAGAAGGGAACATCATCAATCCATTCATAAATGATTGATCAAACACCTCTTTTGGAAAGGATAATTGATGCTCAAAAAGTTGATGTGGGAATTCAGAAGAGAGTGGAAGCTATTAGAAAAGGTAATTCTTTATTGTTTAATTTTAATAAAGATTAAATTGTAGGATTTGAATAATGAATTTTTGTTCCATCAAGTCCAGAGTTAAAAAATGAAATTTTGGATGATGCACATAGTTGAAATTTCTCTATTCACCCAGGAAACACAATGAAGTATCGAGATCTCTGAGAGAATTATTGGTGTGATAATATAATCAAGGAGATCACTGAGTATACATCAAAGTTCATGGTGTGTGAGCAAGTTAAGGTAGAGAGGTAGAAGAATAAGGGGATGATGCAACCATTTCCCATACTGGTATGGAAAAGGGAGAACACCACCATGGACTTTGTAACCGGACTTCTAATGACATCCAAAGGAAACAATGCAAACTCGATTTTTGTGGATCATCTTACAATGTATGGACAATGTATTGCAATTCAGGAGGATTTATCACTGGATCAACTGGCACAGATATATATCAGGGATGTTTTATGGCTACATGGAGTACCACAATCTATTGTATTTGATCAAAATTCAAGATTCACCTGTTAGTTTTTCATGAGTCACCAACACGCTCTACTTATTTATGGGATCTTCAGTATGGCATATCATCCTCAAACCGATGGACAATCTGACATAACTATCCAAACACTTGAGGATATGTTGAGAGCATGTTTCATGGACTTCAAAGGAGGTTTTGACAAACATCTTCCACTGGTTGAATTCTCATAAAATAATAGATTCTACTTGAACATCCGAATGGGACCTTATGAAGACCTATATGGGAAGATATTTATAACACTATCATGTTCAGATGAAGTTGGTGAGGGTAAGCTAGTAGGACTAGAAATTGTCGAAGAAATGGTGTAGAAGGTGAAAATCATTCAGCAGCATATCAAGGCATCCTGTAGTCGACCAAAGAGTTATGAAGATAATCGTTGATAAGACCTTGACATTAAAGTTGGAGACATGTTATTTCTACGCATATCTCCATGGACTATGGTCATGAGGTTTTGGAATGAAAGGAAAGTAAATTTCTAGGTACATCGGCCCCTTCCAAATTCTTGATCATGTTGGGGTTGTGGCCTTGTTTCTGACGCTTTCGTCGGGGGGTGCGCGTCCGTCCGCCGGGGAGGGCGCGCTGCTTGTGGCCCCGCATTACCGCTTTCCAAAGTCGGGCGGCATCCGTTCCTTGATCAGAGACGTCTACTCCTTGATCGAAACCGGGATGATGGGATGTCAGTTCTTCCTTCCGTGTTTTCCTCCTCGGAGCTCGTCACCTAGTCCGGGTCTCCCTCATAGTTTTAAGACGGGTTCGTGAAGCTCATTCCCGGTGCCATATCTACATGGACACCAGTTAATTACGCTGCTTCCACCAAGACGCTCCAAGGGGTCTTGTCGGGACAGCAACCTGCGGTGAGGAGAATGGTCACGTTGGGGCATCGTCATCATGTCTGTCTTTGGTCCCTCATCACAGGGCTTCTCGAGGGCGCGGAAGCCCGAGGCATACCACATTGAACGCGGGGAATGTGTACCATCTGAGGTTTCCTCATATTCCCATGTTTAACATGGGGTATGTCGCGAGTTTAACGTCTTGCGGAGAAGGATCGGGTTAAAGGATCCCTAGGGGGAACACCGATGTTGGGGCCAGCACGTGGGTGGCCTCCTGTATAACATAGAGTGGGAAAGGGTGGCATGATCTCACCGGGACGTGGCGGCCCAGGTAAGGATCAGGATGGATGGTGGAGTGAAGCATGGGGCTTATGTTCTGAGATGACCCAAGAGGGGGGATAGAGTTTAACGTCATGCAGGACAGAATACATTTTAACGTCATGCGGGACGGGATACAGTTTAACGTCATACGGGACGGGATACAGTTTAACGTCAAGCCGGACGGGATACAATTTAACGTCATGTGGGACGGGATATAGTTTAACGTCATGCGGGACGGGATACAGTTTAACATCATGTGGGACGAGATACAGTTTAACGTCATGCAGGATAGGATACAGTTTAACGTCATGTGGGATGGGATACAGTTTAACGTCATGCTGGACGGGATACAGTTTAACGTCATGTGGGATGGAATACAGTTTAACGTTATGCGGGATGGTAGATTTGGGGCTTACGCTCTGAGGCAGCCCAAGGTGGTCAGGGAACTGACATGGAGAGGTCGGGACGACCGGGTGGTGGGCTTGAACCTCGTGGAGGCTTCCTACATACCATGCGTTAGCACAAATCAAAGTCCATGTAGTTTGCTGGGATGGGGCTTACACTCTGAGGCAGCCCATAGAGGAGGTCATGGTCAATGCGCACTCTAAGCCCACATGAGTCATGCTCGGCGTGGGAAACAAAAGGCAATAGGGACCAGACGATCATGTCGCAAAGGGTGAATCCGTGAGAAGTGGAATGGGGCTTACGCGTTGAGCGGACCATAGAGGAAATAGGGGCTTACGCGTGGTTAGCGGCCCTTGGTGCCGGGGCTTACTCTAGGGTGGAGGACCGTGGTGCGACAATGCGCCGTGGGAAAAGGACTCCACTGGCCTTGGCAGGGGGGAAGTACGGAGATGCACGGGTGAAATCATCCGTACGAAAGGATAGGGGCTTACGCTCTGAGGCAACCCTTCCCCCGCGGAAAAACACTGCTCCGACAAGGAGGATCTCATTCCATGTGAGGAAGAGTCCACTCCCGTGGAGATGAGTGGGCGTAATAAATGTCCGAGCTGGGGGGACTCTGCGTGCGAAGCACGGGGTCGGACCACATTTTAACGTCTTGTGATAAGGAAGAGGTGATTAGCAGTTCAACATCCTACAGCTTGTACATGTTGCGTTTGCTCCAAACCCCTAGGTCTTACATTCCCAACACCCTCTACCCCTTGTGGAAGGGAAGGCATCGGCAAGGCCGTGGTGAAGGGGGCCGCAGGGAAAACCACCGAGGGTCCACGTTAGCATGGCTATGCGAAGGAACAATATCCTTTAGCGTGCCTATGCGGAGAAGCATAAGGAAAAGCAACGCAATAGGAAACACGACCCAAGGGACCTTGAGGTTACTTCGCACGAGCCTGGAAGGCCGTGTGGGGAAACAACGAATGGCGTTCATGCCCGGTAGGGGAGACATTAGGTGCCAGTGCAGTGGGCAGCCAAGGGGCGTCAAGGTGAGGGGTCCTCGGCCTTACGCGCGCAAAAGGGACGATTTGCGTGCAAAACACTAGGACGACGTGCAATAGGAGTAATGGAATTTCGCGTGAAGAGGGAATTACAAGCAAAGTTTTGCGTGCACGGTAGGGTATTGCGCACGCGGACCACGGATTACACACAAGTGGGGAAACCGAGGGAAGGGGAAAGGTTGCACAGAATTCGGGATTACCTGGATGTCATATTTCACGTGGGGGGAGCCGAATTGCGCGCATGAGAGTCGCATCGGATTCCTCAACCCCCAAACCGTTCGTGGTCAGCTTATATTTATAGGCGTCCTCCGGCATGGAATCCAGGCAGCGTGCGAAGTTTTCCACACCGGGAACCGCTTGCGTGCAAAATCTCACCGCAGAGAAATGGGGCGCACAATTATTGCGCGCCTCACCGGTCCAATTCCATGAATCCTGGGAGCACCTCGCGCGCAGAACATTTTGCCACGCGGATCCTCCTTTATTTCACGCACCACTTTTCGGGCCTCCTGATCGGGCCTCTGATTCCGAATAGAACTTCGCTTCATCATTCCGAAACATCCTCCGAGAGTTGCGGGCTTTTTTCGGCGTCAAAAAATGCCACCCCTGGAATTGGATCGACGAGAGGTCGCAATGATCAGATTCCAAGGTAAACGCCGAAACGCCAAAGGGAGAGCCTCCTGGTCAAGTTGCGGGCAAAATTTTGATGGGGCGCGCAAAATGCCAGACTCGCGCGGAATCCTCTTTCTGCGCGGCACGGAACCATAGCCTCGCCTATAAAAAGGGGCGCTGGGTCCCAGCTCTGTACATCCGCTTTTCTTCCACGTGATATGTTGTTCACTCTTGTGTGCGAAATCGCTCCGCGGCTGCGCGTAATAATGCACTGGCAGCGCGGAATTCCTTATGGTGGCTCCTGCAGCGGCCAGAACACTGGGGACCGACGTTTTGGTATCCTGTAAGTCTCACGCTTCACTAATGGTGCTTGGTGTCAAGAGATCTTGTCTGACCAACGTATTCCCCGCACAGTGATCTCAACACTGGAGGCACGTCAGGCTGCAGAGCCCGGGCCATCCGTGAGTGGACCAACGACGGACATGCCACCTCTCTCGAAACATGCTCTATGCACTGAGTCGGCCCCGACAATAGATGAACAGAGGGCGGCGGACATCAACAGCGCTGTTCCCGAGACGCGGTCAGAAGCTGGTGGAGTCATCATTGCTGCTGGGGCGAGGGAAGGTCGCCTGGACGTCGAGGATTCTATTCCTCATGAAGACATCCCTGGGGTGGATCCTTCTGCCGATCTGCTGGCGGCCTTTCCCATATACTGACCTGATGACCCTTAGGTGATTGATGACTCAGACTCAGAGGCACCCAAGGAGAGCCGGATGACATGGCGCAAGGTGTGGAAGTGTATCCAGTGCTTTCTCAGGCAGCCCCAGTCCGATTGGCTGAGGCGGATGGGATCACTTCAGACCAGGCTACGCTTCCTGTGCGTCGGAGGGGCTGACGCTAAACGTCTTCATCTGATGGTCCGTGATTACATGGCCGAGAAGATACGCGGAGCAGCCGACGCACCGACATTTCCCAGTTCCAGGAAGGATAGACGTGTGCTCAAGAGCTGCTGAGGGCGGAGCAAGAAGTCCGGCACCTCGAAGGGCAGGCGGCAGATAAAGAGGTCTTCATCGCAACATGCTCTGAGCTCGGGGAACAACTGACCGCCCAGCTGGCTGATGCCCAAGAACAACTGGTTGAGGCGAGTCACCAGATGACCGTGCTTCGAAGAGAGCGGGCGTAGGCACAATCTAGGGCTGGCGAGCTGCGCTCTATGGGTGGCCGACAAGAAGAGAGTCTTCAAAGAGCAGAAAGCGGCCCTGGAGGCTACCAGCCAGAGGGTAGCAGCGCCGGAAAAATTGCTTCAGCATGCTAAACCCTGAGGGTTTTGTTTTCGCCATCTCATGAACTTTTTTCTTGTACTGCTCATCGTCTCAATCCAATATATGGCCAAATCTACTCTTTTGTACCCTTGGTTTAATGCGTTCAACCATAGCTTTGAAACGAATAACAACTCACTCGTAGGATCCAGTGGGACATGCCCAATGCAAGAAGCATGAGATGCTTGCACCATCATTCCGTTCAACTTTGGGGCATTGACCAAGCTTTAGGCGTCCAAAATCGGGCCTGGACTTTTGAAGAGACCCCGAGCCGATTGATGTGTCGACTTCTCAATGTGACTTAACACACGATCAGGGCAATGCCAGGGGCATTGAAATCCATCCGAACACAGGGGGATGGAGAGAAAGGGTGCAACATGCTTCCCAAATTCGGAACCCAATGGGGCGCAACCATGGAGGATAACTGTCAACCGTGGCAGAAACACAACATCCATATCACGTTGGCTCGGAATGGGAGGACAATAAATGAGGGCTGAACGCTGACCATGTTTGCATCATGGGGCCTAACTCAAATATTGTTGGTCAGTTTTCCGGAACGTTGTCCCAGCACAGTAGTCGGACCATAGGTCGAGCATCTATACTGTTAGGGGGTCCCGTCAAACATGACTAGTTCTCTGGAACGTTGGACCAGGACAGTAGGCAGACCATAGGTCGACCATCCAAACTGTTAGGGGGTCCCATAAAACGAGAAAGGAAATGAGGGTCCGAATAAGGGGGAACGCAAAGCGCGGGAGGTGGAGTGATGGCTTGTTCGAATAGTGTCCAACACTCTCAATATTGCACCACCAGGGCGAAGGAGCATTAGGAAGACGTACCAACCTGATCACGGGTCATCCCAATTTCTAGACAGGACCTCTTTGGCGAGAGAACTTCCACTTCCCATCATTACCATGGGGCATCCTGAACATGCTCGGGGTAGATATCCTGATTACACCACTTCTCATGCAGTCGGGCCGAGGGGGTGACAATAAAAAAGGAAGGTGTTCAGCTATCCCTAGGGCTGGACCCAAGCCTAAACGTATGGGTGGTCCTCCGTATCTCATAAGGATGAGAATCAAGCCATACGTAGTTCTGAACGTGACATGGTAATATACCAGTGCCAAGGGAAAAGGGGAGTGCGGGCGTGGCCCTTGCACTAAAAGAAGCGGAATTTGATAAATCTTGTTTGTCCTTTAAAGTGAATGGTTTTTCGTTGTGAAGCGACAGACCTAGAGTAGTAGGCCATGGTGTCTCCACAAGCAACAAGCCGTGATAGGCATTGACAAATGGCATGTCATAAAACCAATACCCAACGTGATGTCCTCTACAATGAGGTCACCATAATGCGGTGCCGTTTTTCGTCGTGCGGCCAGGACGATAATGTCACAGTTTAGGGTCGTGTGGCAGGACCAACAGCACAGTTTAGGGTCATATGGTTTGAACCAACAACACAGTTTAAGGTCATATGGTTTGGACCAGCAACACAGTTTATGGTCATATGGTTTGGACCACCAACATAGTTTAAAGTCATATGGTTTGGACCAACAACACAGTTTAAGGTCATTTGGTTTGGACCAACAACACAGTTTAAGGTCATATGGTTTGGACCAACAACACAGTTTAAGGTTATATGGTTTGTACCAGCACCACAGTTTAAGGTCATATGGTTTGGACCAGCAACACAGTTTAAGGTCATATGGTTTGGACCAACCGAGAGAGGAGCCTCAGGAAAAAGATCCTACGAGGGTTCAACAATCAGGGAGGGGTAGCAGATGCTAGCTCCCAGCTATGCTGGGCCCGAAACGCAATGTCTGGGAGACTCCTCACTCCCCTAAGGGTATGAAGGTCAAGCTGCACGCGACCTGTAAGAAGAGACCCAAGCACAAACTCTAGCGCTCAGATCGCGGGAGCCTCAAGAGACACCGTTACGCAGCTCGGTCTGTCTGATGTGCAGGGGTGTACTGAGGGTTAGTACAAGGAGTGTCAAGATTCCACCTTGACATATTAGGGCGGAACATGACATTAACCATGCCACCAACATTCAGGGCCTGGGAAAACCGGCGTGATGACTGAGGATTACTGCTGACCATGTTCGCAACGTAGCATCCTGTCGTGTTAGCCATGGGGACAAAAAAATGAGCATTAACCGCTGACCATGTTTACAACGCGGGATTTGTATCAATTTGTTGTCTGAAACCCTCGGGATCATTGGCCCATGACGGTAGGAGAGCCCTTGGGCGTTGTATCCAGACCGCTCTTGGGGGTCCCTCTGGGTATGAAGGATGATGGGGGCCCGAATGAAGGGGAACACGAAGCGTGGCAAGTGGATGGAACTTTCCTAAGTCGAATCTGGAACTCCATGTTCTAGACCAGAGTGCTTTGAGCACATCAGCAGACCACTTGAAAGGGTCAGAGGGCTCAGTCTGAGAGTGTCCAAGAGATGGCGGATCCCTGGGAAAAAGAGGGGGCGTAATTCCAAACACCCTCGGCACCAAGAGATCGTGGGATCTCCTAGGAGATGGGGCTGTACCTGACATCTAGGTGTTTAGGGGGTCCTACGTATCCCATTAGGATGGGAATAAAGCCACACGTAGTTCTTGATATGAGTCTTTCAACGCCGTTGGACAGAGGAGGGATAAACCCTGAGGACAGGTTGCATAGGGTGCAGCTATTGCAAACCCGACGTGAATGGGGACATAATTTCACACCACGCCAGGCGTCCCTGTGATCGAAGTCCCAAAGGAGAAATAGACGCGACAGCGGACCTCAAGCTAGACCTAAGGACAAAAGGTCTGGGCGTTCCTACGTATCCCATTAGGATGGGAATCAAGCTAGACTTAGATCTAGAAATATAGTTTAACGTCATGTTGGATGGAATATAGATCTTAGTTTCAGGTCTTAGAACTCGAACCGAGAAGGAAGAAAGGGCGGAATTTGGTAACTCCTGGGCTGGACCCAAGACGAAATGTCTGGGCGGTCCTACGTATCTCATGAGGATGAGAATCAATCCATACGTAGTTCTTGACAATACAGTTTTTCATCATGTTGGACGGAATATAGATCTTAGTTTTAGGTCTTAGAACTCGGACCGTGAGGAGCCCAAATGTAGGGCAGAGTGTAGTTTAAGGTCGTGTTGGACCATACAGTTTAAGGTCATGTGGGACCATACAGTTTAAGGTCATGTAGGACCATGTAGTTTAGGCAAATTACTTCTTGAGGAACCTGGCGTTGGTGGGAGGAGTGATACGCTCCCCATCAATGGTCACCAGGGAATACGCACCATTGGGATAGACCTTGTGGACAATAAAAGGTCCCTCCCACTTGGGCTCCAACTTGGGTGGTTTCCTGCCGGGAATCATTGGCGCTCTAAGAGCCAACACCAGGTCACCTTGTAGGAAGGAGCAGAGGCGAACCTTCTAATCGAAAGCTCGAGCCATCCTGCTCTGATGCCTTTCTAGGTCATGTAAAGCGTGAAGCCTACTTTCATCCAGCGCTTCCAATACGGATAGACGGATCTCAGCAACTCTGTCTGGTGCTTGCTGGTCGTAGATCGCCGTGCGCAATGAGGGAAGTTGGACCTCGATGGGAAGGACAGCCTCAGCTCCGTACACCAGGGAATACGGGGTCACCTTGGTGGAATTGCGAGTCGTTGTCCTATAAGCTCAGAGGGCATTGGGGAGCTTGTCCGACCAATTTTTCTTGTTCTGACCAACCATTTTTTGCAGAATGTTAGAGAGGGTTTTGTTAAACGCCTCAATCTGTCCATTTTCCTGCGCATGATAGCGGGAGGTGTGGTTCGAGCGAATGTTGTACTTGGTGTACAATCTCTTCAGCTCAGCCGCTCGGAAGTGGGTTCAGTTATCCGTGAGGATAGCATGATGTATTCCAAACCGGTGAATGATATTGGAACTCACGAAATCAGTGATAGAACCAGCATTGAATTCCCTAAGCGGGGATACCTATGCCCACTTTGAGAAGAAATCTGTGGCGGTTAAGAGGAATCGTCACTGGCGGGCCATCGCCGGCGGGTAGGGCCCTACGACATCCAATCCCCAGACTGCAAAGGGCCAAGAATACTTAGTAGTATGGAGAGGTTTCGGTGTCCGATGCACAAAGTTATCATGAACTTGGCATGCATGGCACCTCTTGGCGTACTCGATGTAGTCGTGGATCAGGGAGGGCCAAAAGTATCCCAACCTCCGAATCTGGTGGGACAACTTCGACCCGGCCTGGTGGGCGCCACCGGAACCAGTGTGCACTTCCTACATAACTTATGGGATCTCAACTCCTTGAAGACATCCGAGGAGAACACCATCAAACCCACGCCTGTAGAGGAGTTGCTCCAGACTGGGACCACTTTGAAGGGTGAACTGCAGCGCGCGGCGCCGGATTCGTTCCCGCTCTGCACAGTCCATCGGAAGATTGCAGTGCTGGAGATATTCAACCAAGGGTGTCCTCCAGTCAGGAACTGTCTCGATCACCTCTCATGAAGCCCCGGGGGGTCCCGACGTGCGGGCACCAGCGGTGAGATGGTTCACTCGCGGGCCACAACCGCCCTCCAGGATAACAGGAGCAATGAATCTTCAGTGCACCACGTGGATGATTAGGTCATCCTGTTCAGGCTTCGTGAGTGATGCGGCCAGGCTGGCCAAAGCATCTGCTCGACTGTTCTACGACCGGGGAACGTGAACGACATCTGGTCGGGAGGGGAACTTATCCATTAGATAGAGGGCGCTCTCCACCAATGGAATGAGTTCTGGCTTCCTGACAGGGTAGTCACCGTTAACCTTCTTGATGACTAGCTCAGAGTCCCCTTTTACACACAGGTGGGGTACGTTAACCTCTAGAGCCGACTCGAGGCCAGTGATGTGGGCATGATATTCCGGTTCATTGATGGTGCAACCCTCTGACAATAAGAAAGAATATGGTAGCACGGCTTGCTCCGGGGTGATGAAGACGATACTGAGGCCCACTCTGTTAAGCCTAGGATCATTGAGCCTTCTACCGGTAGGGCTTCGTGAGGCGCCATCAAAGTGAATCTTCCAGCATGGGGTGGTGTGATCGACCGAGAGGATAGCCTCATCAGGAAAGACCACATCCAGCGGCTGGTCCGCAGAGGTTGGATGAGCCGCTAAGAAGTCTGCCAACGCATGTCCTTTGACGGCCTTCGGAGGTACGAACCTAATGTTGAACTGCTGGAGGATCACCGCCCAGCGTTCCAATCATCCGGTCAACATAGGCCGACTCCGGATGTATTTCAACGGGTCTACCGGAGAGACCAACTATACCTCATGGTGCTGCAAGTTGTGCCGTAATTTATGTACAGCAAATACGAGCGCCAGGCCGCTCTTCTCGATGGGAGAATATCTAATCTCCGCATCGAGGAACATGCGGCTGATGTAGTAGAGGCTATTCTCTGTTCTCTCATTGTTCTTCTGGGTGAGAAGGGCGCCGAGGGATCACTCCAGGGCAGTCACGTAAATGACCAGCGACATTCTGAGAGCGGGTGGCATCAGGACTGGAGGTTGATGCAGATAATGTTTGATTTCCTCAAAATCGATCTGGGACTCGTCATCCCACCCATAGGCGGCACCTTTCTTCATGAGACGAGAAAAGGGCTTACACTTGCCGGCCAAATTTGCAATGAATCGGCGTATATAGGCTAAGTGGCCTTGGAGGCCTCGAAGCTCCCGAATATTACTCGGGGGTGGCATCTGACTGATGGCCTTGATCTTCTCGGGGTCGATCTCGATACCTCGATACCTGACGATGAAGCCAAGAAACTTTCCAGAGGTGACCCCGAAGGCACACTTCAATGGGTTCATCTTCAAGTGACGAGAACGGAGCAAACCGAACACTTTCTCAAGGTCTTTGAGATGGTCCTGGCGCTGACGAGATTTAACCACCAGGTCATTTACATAGCACTCCACCAGCGTCCCGAGGATCGGCTTGAATATGCGGTTCATAGCCTGTTGATAGGTGGCACCAGCATTCTTCAGGCTGAAAGGCATAACCCGATAGCAGAAAGTGCCCTGGGGGGCCCTGAAGGGAGTTTACTCTTCATCCTCTGGGGCCATCCGGATTTGGTTATACCCGGAGTACCCATCAATGAAAGAGAGGGCTTGGAACCCGGCCGTTGCGTCGATCAACAACTCTGTCACGGGAAGTGGAAAGTCATCCTTCGGACAGTGGCGATTAAGATCGCGGAAGTCGATGCAGACCCTGATCTGCCCGTTCTTCTTCTTGATGGGCACAATGTTGTCTAGCCACATGGGGTACTGGACTTCCCTGATGAAGTTGGCCCTAATGATCTTATCAACATCGGCCTCAACCATGGCACCGTGAAAGGGGTGCATTTTTCTGGGAGGCTTCTTGAACCCGCGATGGTTTGTTGGGTGGCCAAGGCAGTGGACGGCTACCTGGGTATCTAGTCCCGACATCTCTTCATAACTCCAGGAAAACACATCATGGTGCTGTCTGAGGATTTATATGTACCGTTTCCGTTCCTCGGGAGGCATAGCGGCGCTGACCAATGTGGGTCTCGGGTCCGCCTCACTACCGAGGTTCACCTGTACGAGCTCGTCGACCGTGGCAGAGACGCCCTCCTCAAACACAGGAGGATCATCTTCCATGTCTTCTTCTCCGCATAGGGAATGATCGTCCACGGGGGGAGCCGTTTCGGGGCTGCTCGACCCTGATGGGATGCTAGCACCTTCATGGGCGGCATAGGTTGTCACGACGGGAGGCTCATGCTCTGCGGAGACCATAGCGACAAAGGCGGTTGATCCAATCCCATCCGGCCTATGGCCCAAGGGGTCGCGCTTTACGACATCGAAGCAGTGGTGTTGCGTTGGCCTGAGCCGGTAGATCCCGGCTCGGCATAACTTTCACGTGTGACGCACCGTCTTTGCCATAATCCCAACGTCCCGATATCGTACGGGGGTAGGAGGCTCGGGTATCACCTGGGCATGGTTGGTGTAAGAGTACGAGGTTATTTCCCGCCGTCGCTTAGACCCAGAAATATGCATTCCTCTGGTACCCGAGACAACAAAGCACTCTCCCATATCGGGAGTTGTGGCCTCCAACTGATGGATTTGGAAGACATATGCGTTATCCAAACCAGCCCAGGGATCACTCGCGACAGCGGCAGACTCAACCTCACCTGCCAGGATTTTCTTGTCCTTGCTATTGTAGTAGTCTACGTCCAGGTAACGAGCTTCACAAGGGGAAAATGGGGACGCATCTCCTTGGAGAACACCCACTCTGCCCTTAAGGGAGTATTTGATGCACTGATGGTATGATAAGGGAACCGCTGCATGAAGATGGAGCCACGGCCTACCCATCAACGCGTTGTAGGTAGTGTCCTGAGAGACAACCATGAATTCAGTATTGGCAATTAAGCCGCCGAACTGGGTATTCAGATGAATCTTGCCAAGTGGTGTTTGCTCGGTTCTGTCAAACCCATGGATTCTGAGTTCGGAGGGAGTTAAATCATCCTCAGACAACCCCAGTTTTCACAGTGTCTGAGTTTGGATCAAGTTAATCCCAGAACCCGTGCCGACAAGACAGTGATGGACCTCTACACCATTGAATTGGCCGGTGATATACAGCGGGCGGATGTGCCCCTATATGGGAGGGTCTTCATCTTCACCGGAGAATGAGATAACTGCCTGACATTCGGTGTCCTCAATCTACTCGATGTGGAAGGCTTCTGTGGCCGCTACCTCTATTTCAAACTGGAGGGGGCTCCTTAGAGCCTCGGCGAGTGCCTCACGCATTTCAGACGACAGGCGGAGGGCCTCAAGGATGGAAATCCTCGCCGGGATACCGGCCAGATGCTTTAGTACATCATACTTTAACGCCAAATGCGAGCTTCTACTTACAGGAGGTTGCTCTACGATTGGGGGAATGATGGTCCCTGCTGGCGGGACTGGTGACTGACTGGTACTCGGCATGTCCCGCTGTTCACTAGCTGAAGCCTGGGAGGTGGCTGCCATGCTAGGACCGGAAGGCCGTAATTGGCCAGCGGCATGGCTGGGCTGGTTGCGACGCGGGCAAGGTGATTCCGGCCGATCCAGCAACACAAACAGTGGTGGAAGCGAACCTGTTGTCACCGGATGAGGGAGCCGCGAGTGCTTCTCTCCACACCGGGCATGCCGCCGTGTCTCGGTGGCGTGCACGACCTGACTGGAGGTGACGACCGTCGTGCCCCAGTGATTCACGTAGCCACGGCTCCGTCGATGTTGGCGACGGCTGGGGACATTGGGGAGGTTCACCTAGCTCTCCTCGTCGTCGGGATCCACAAAGGGATTTACCAACTCTACGGTGTTAACTGAAGCGTAACCCGGGCTCTCGGGGAGATTCACCCAGCGCTCCTCGTCGTCGGAATCCACAAATGGATTTACCAACTGTACGGTGTTAACCGAAGCATACCCCGGGCTCTCGGGGAAATTCACCCGGCGCTCCTCGTCGTCGAGAGCCAAAAAGGGATTTACCAACTCTACGGTGTTAACCGAAGCGTACCCCTGGCTGTCCGGGAGATTCACCCGATGCTCCTCATCGTCGGGAGCCACCAAGGGATTTACCAACTCTACGGTGTTAACTGAAGCGTACCCCTGGATTTCCGAAAAGATTCACCTGGTGCTCCTCGTCGTCGGGAGCCAAAAAAGGATTTACTAACTCTACGGTGATAACCGAAGCGAACCCTTGCTGTCTGGGAGATTCACCCAGCGCTCCTCATCGTCGGGATCCACAAAGGGACTTACCAACTCTACGGTGTTAACCGAAGCGTACCCCAGGCTCTTGGGGAGATTCACCTGGCGCTCCTCGTCGTCGGGAGCCACTAATGGATTTACTAACTCTACGGTGTTAACCGAATCATACCCCTAGCTGTCCGAGAGATTCACCCGGCGCTCCTCGTCGTCGGGAGCCAAAAAGGGATTTACCAACTCTACGGTGTTAACCGAAGCGTACCACTGGCTGTCCAGGAGATTCACCCGGCGCTCCTTGTCATCGGGATCCACAAAGGGATTTACCAACTCTACTGTGTTAATTGAAGCGTACCCCGAGCTCTCGGTGAAATTCACACGGCGCTCCTCATCGTCGGGAGCCACAAAGGGATTTAACAACTCTACGGTGTTAACCGAAGAGAACCCCTGGATGTCCGAGAGATTCACCCGGCACTCATCGTCTTCGAGAGCCACAAAGGTATTTACCAACTCTACGGTGTTAACCGAAGCATACCCCAGGCTCTCGGGGAGATTCACCCAGTGATCCTCATCTTCGGGAGCTAAAAAGGGTTTTACCAACTCTACGGTGTTAACCGAAGCGTACCCCGGGCTCTCGGTCGAGGAGTCATCCATTACCAGATGGGGTCTCGGAGAGATCCCCATTCTCGAGGGCATGAAATTGCCAAGTGTGCGAGAAGATGACGACAACGACAGGGCGCGTTCTTTCTTCATTCGCCACCTCCTGCCCTTTTGGGAAAAAGTAGGCTGGGACGACGAGGCCAAAGCGGCGCTCGCAGATTCTGAGGGCTCTGACTGATCTAGGCAGGCACGGATGATGCCATGGGCACGGGTGACTGTCCTGCGGGTCATCCAGTCATTATAATTCTGGGACCCACGGTCAAAAACCGGTTCCCACCCATCCCCGTCGTCACCACTGGAATCTGATCCCACGAAGACACCCGCCACCAATGCCGGGGCTGGGCCCAACCTGACTATGTTGTTGTCAATCTGGTCTTGGAGCCAGTCCTTGAACACATAGCATTGTTGGATGGTGTGTCCCAAGAACTGGTGATAAGGGCAGTAGTTAGGGCGATCCGTGAGACACGCCTCTTCTGGTTTCTGGCACTCAGGCAGCCGTGCGATCCTCTGCTCCAAGGCGATACGGAAATAACTGGGGACCTGGGCCTCTCCAAACGAGTAAGCCCGATTCCTTCTGCCTAGAAAGGGGACCCTTGGGGGCTGACCATGTCTAGGGGCTGGAGGATCAGGCCGAGGAGGAAGAGCCGGATTACCTCGACTAGGTGGTGGCGGTGCGTTACGCGGAGGCGCCTGCCGATTTTGAGGCGGTCGCTGCTGGGCCGGAGGCAGTGGGGGTGGACCCCTATGAGCCTACTGAGCTAGCCTCACCGACAGTAACTCTAGCTGTCTGGGGGCCTCTATCTGTGCCACAGATGTGAGCTCGGCTCTGACGGCTCTCCTTGCGGAGATCACAGGAGGCAGCGGGCGTGCCTGACTGGCCTATTGCATGGATTCTTCGAGGCGCTCAGCCTTGTATGAGAAGTCCCGGAACCCGCCAAGGTAATTCTATGTGATCAGGGAAGGAACCAACTCTGCCTTGACGTTCCCCACATACATCGTCAGTAATTGCTCCTGAGTCAGTGGCATGTCAAGGGAGTACGTGAGCCCCTTCCACCGGGTGACGAAGTCCGCGACTCACTCGTAGGGCCTTTGCATGAACCTGAAGAGGTTTGCAATGTTCATCTTCTGGGTTGTGGAAATGAACTGGTAGAGGAATTGTCGACGAAGGTCCTCCCAGCTAGTCACTGATCCAATGGGGAGCTGGCTATACCAAACGAACGCTGGTCCCTCCAGCGTCTGCACGAAGCACCGGATCTTGGCAGCCTCCTGCTGCTCCGGAGTCCCCAACATAGGCCTGCACCTCGAGTTGAAGTGGTACAAGTTTTGTGGTGGGTCTCCGGTCCCATTAAAGGGGGAAAAAGTGGGATTCTCAAATCCTGGAGGGGCCGGCACGTCATCTACCAATGCCGGGTACGGCTTGCCATCTGGTGGGAGCGCCACCTGCCGAGTTTCCAGGGCCTCCAAGCGAGCGATGAGTACCTCCATCAGATCATCCGGATGTGGATTCTTGTCTTGATGGGGATATCTATTCACAAGCGCATTTCCAGTCTCTTCGATACGATAGTCACCCTCAACAGCTCGGGGGGCAGCTGGCGGAGCGACGGGAGGAAACCGAGCAGGGTCTCCCAGGTTGCCTCGCTGCTCGGGAGGGTTCAGTGAAACATATCCCGCCCTCTTTCCATGGGCTCCAGTGTCACCCCTGTCGGCAAGAATGACACAGTCATGGTTGCCCGAGGGGATCTCAGCAAGGGGTAGATGCTCCTGCCCCTGCTGTCTTGGTCTAGGGTTGCCGTAGAAAGGCCACCGCTCTGCAATGCGTTCGGCCAGGAGCTCATCAACCAGCCTCTTTTTCTCGGCTAGCTGTTGGCGAATCGTGGCCTTCTTGGTATCTTCCTATGCCTTCTGCACTGAGGAAGATGGTTCGGAGAGTTTGACAGACCCAACGGGCTCTTTAACCTTGCCGATGTTTCGGCCGAGTGTTAGTGCCTCCGTGGGTACAGAAAGACCTAGGCGGCTCCTCTATTGGCGAGTAACCCTCCCAGATGGGTCCAGTAGCGGCCTGTCCTCGGGGGGTGAGTCCACGTCGAGGGGCTCCACAATGTTTCCCTCATCTAAATGGTCAGCCATTTTAACCGCGACTGCCGTTGGAAATGTTCCCTCAGGGTTGCCCAGTGGATCGGGATGTCGGCAAATCGAACAAAAGAGGAGAGCAGCGTACTTCCCCCAACCGCGGACGTGCGTGTGGGGGGTGGCTTCCTCGATAACTCTACGGAGTACATGAAAACTCTGAATGCATTGTGGTTGAAGGGCCTCATGGGGGCCCATCGACTCGGGGTGCCGAACCGCGGGGAGTGCTGATAGGTCAACCCGGCGGCACTGCACACCAATCTCCACGAGATGCGCTTGGCTCCCGGGATAAGGCACTAGCTGATGACAGAGGCGGGAGTGAGTCACCCGAAGAATCTGGCGGAAGTATTCAAACTCTCCTGGGGTCAGTGACTCTGGCACATCAAAACCCGATTCTCTGACCGGCCAAAACTTCTCTGGGAAGTGGCCCACTGCAAGAACGGTCCAGAAGGTCCACGGCTCCGGCTCGGGGTCCGGAACGTTCCGCCGCTGCTTTTCCACCGAGTAAAGTCGGGGAATTGGCAATGGTGTCGAGGCAGGCCGTCGTGGCGGTGGGCTGGCCGACGGGTAATATGGCGAACAAGCCGATTAACCGTCGATCCCTGGGTCATCCTCCCAAGGTTGCAGTTCCTTGGCCACCATGTCGCGATAGGATGGGCTAGTGTATGGGCCTCCCGTCGCAACGACGGTGCACTCCGAGGGTGTGTCACCTCACGATCCTTCCGTCGGTCCCTAGAAGAGCTCCTCACCCTCCCGAATAGGGGTGGGAGTTTCTTTGGAGTAGATCAGCGGCAACTACAGGTTTGATCTCTGGCAGTACGCCATGTCCTCGTCCTCCTAGATGTACCTTCGAAGGGAGGAGGGAATCATACAGACCTCGCATTCGGGGAGTACGAGATTGACGTGTCACATCCCCATCCCTGCCCTCAACTCGAAGGGTTGGGGGGAGGTTCCATCATCGAGTTGTACTCTGCCTCAGAATCCGAGAAACAGACTGGTTTGATTCCCGTCCGGACTCCCCTGACATTCCTTCTACGGTGACGACGCCTGACCTTCCTACCCCTGGGTAGCTCCTCTGGGTAGGGACGATTTCCGTCATAGGGTCCCCCGCCTAAAATGGAGCTGGGGCAGAGGGGACCGATGGCCGGGGTGCGAGAAGCACTGGGACATATGTCGAAGGGACATGGGGAGGACCTCCATGTGTGTGAGTGACTAGATACACAACGACTCCATGCTCACGACCGGCGGTAGGGGGAGTGACCTCATAACCCATGCATTGGGTGCTGAAACGAGTCATACCCGAAGCATAGCCGTCGTGAAGAAGCATTCGGCTTCCCACATCGGTGGCACGAAATGAGCATTCATGGTGAGCCGCACTACCGCGGATTGGTCCGTAGTGGCCATTTCCAGTGTCAGCGACCGGGAGATTCAACCCACCCTGCCTGCAGGGCGGTCGGGGTTTTGATCCCAATCGGGCACGCGGCTGCCCCTGCTCAACATGCGTAGGGATCTGGGAACAGGAGTCAGCAGTGGCTGGGGCCACAAAGGTTGCTGATACTGGTGCCCCATATCGGGCATTCTCCCCCACTCGTGCTCGACGCTGGCGTCGAGTCGGATGGGCCGGAGCCGGCGGTGCGGGCATGAAGACTGCCTACTCCACGGCATGAGGAGTCGGGCGGCGGCATCGACACAGCCTGGCTGGGGTTCTTGCCGATAACCCCTTTGATGGATCGCATATCGGGTGGACCCAGACATCACCCACCTCATTGGCATGGGGGAGGGATGTGTCACAGCGCTCCGGGGATAAGCTCCTGAAACGGTTGAACGTCAGAGTGGGGAGCGGCGGTTCCCTGCGTGGCCCTCGAGGGCGGCGATGGTGGTGAGGCACGACCGCCTCTAGACCCAAGCGGTCCATGCCCCTGGTGGAGATGACCCCTTCCTCGTCATACCGATGAACAAGGTTATTGATCACCCTATGTTGGATGATTTCTGATGGGGAGAGGGGGTGCAAGCGCCTGGTTGCTACAACGGTCGAAGTTGGAGCGACTGTGCGATAGGTGGGACCGCGCGAGAGAGCCGCGTCTTCACTGCCCCTGCCCCTGTGCTGGTGGGCAGGTGGCGATCGAGCTCCGAATGCAATGATCTGATTCCTCGAAACATGGAGATGAACCCATTTGTATCAACTGGAAAGGAGGTCAACAACCAAGGCCTGACATCATTCCGTCTTCAGTGGTCGGTGAGAGGAAACCACGCTGACGACGTCACAGAACGGAGTAGTCAACGTCCTGACGGCCTCGACCCGTGGCGGGTTCACGTCCCAGTGAGGGTTACCCAGACCTGGTGATAGGCTATTATACCGATGCTCCAACGGCTACCATTCCCCGTGTTGAGGAGAAGAGCTTCACGTAGGGTTCACCATTTTTTGTTCAGACGACGCCCCAACCGCTACCATTCCCCATGTAGAGGAGAAGAGCTTCACGTCGGGTTCACCATTTTTTGTGGTGCCGACGCCCCAACGGCTACGATTCCCCGTGCTGAGGATAATAGATTCACGTCGGGTTCACCATTTTTTGTGGAGCCGACGCCCCAACGGCTACCATTCCCCGTGTTGAGGAGAAGAGCTTCACGTCAGGTTCACCATTTTTTGTTTCTAACGCTTTCGTCGGGGTGCGCACGTCCGTCCGCCGGGGAGGGCGCGCTGCTTGTGGCCCCGCATTCCCGCTTTCCAAAGGTGGGTGGCATCCGTTCCTTGTTCAGAGATGTCTGCTCCTTGATCAAAACCGGGATGATGGGATGTCGGTTCTTCCTTCGGTGGATTCCTCCTCGGAGCTCATCACCTAGTCCGGGTCTCCCTTATAGATTTATGACGGGTTCGTGAACCTCATTCCCAGTGCCATATCTACATGGACGCCAGTTAATTACGCTGCTTCCGTCAAGAGGCTCCAAGGGGTCTTGTCGGGACAGCAACCTGCGGTGAGGAGAATGGTCACGTTGGGGCATCGTTGTCATGTCTGTCTTTGGTTCCTCATCACAGGGCTTCTCGCGGGCACGAAATCTCGAGGCATCCCACATCGAATGCGAGGAATGTGTACCATTTGAGGTTTTCCTCAGCTTCCCATGTTTAACACAGGGTATGTCATGAGTTTAAAGTCTTGCAGAGATGGATCGGGTTAAAGGATCCCTACGGGGAACACCGATGTTGGGGCCAACACGTGGGCGGCCTCCCGTATAACATGGAGTGGGAAAGGGTGGCATGATCTCACCGGGATGTGGCGGCCCGGGTAAGGATCAGGATGTATGGTGGAGTGAAGCATGGGGCTTCTGTTCTGAGATGGCCCAAGAGGGGGGATACAGTTTAACATCATGCGGGACGGAATACATTTTAACATCATGCGGGACGGGATACAGTTTAACGTCATGAGGGACGGGATACAGTTTAACGTCATGCAGGATGGGATACATTTTAACATCATGCGGTACGGGATACAGTTTAACGTCATGCGGGAAGGGATACAATTTAACGTCATGCGGGACGAGATACAGTTTAACGTCGTGTGGGATGGGATACAGTTTAACGTCATGCGGGACGGGATACAATTTAACGTCATGCGGGATGGGATATTTGGGGCTTATGCTCTGAGGTAGCCCAAGGTGGTCAGGGAACCGACATGGAGAGGTCGGGACGACCGGGTGGTGGGCTTGATCCTCGTGGAGGCTTCCTACGTACCATGTGTTAGCACGGATCAAATTCCACGTAGTTCGCTGGGATGGGGCTTACCCTCTGAGGCGGCCCATAGAGGAGGTCATGGTCGATGCGCACTCTAAGCCCACGTGAGTCATGCTCGGTGTGGGAAACAAGAGGCAACATGGACCAGATGATCACGTCGCAAGGGGTGCATCCGTGAGAAGTGGAATGGGGCTTACACGTTGAGCGGCCCAAAGAGGAAACAACGGCTTACGCGTGGTTAGCGGCCCTTGGTGTCGGGGCTTACTCCAAGGTGGAGGCCCGTGGTATGACAAAGGGCAGTTGGAAAAGGACTCCACTGGCCTTGGCAGGGGTGATGTACGGAGATGCACGGGTGCAATCATCCGTACGAAAGGTTAGGGGCTTACGCTCCGAGGCATCCCTTCCCCCGCTGACAAACGCCACCCCGAAAAGGAGGATATCATTCCATGTGAGGAAGAGTCCACTCTCGTGGAGACGAGTGGGTGTATAAAATGTCCGAGCTGGGGGGACCCTGCGTGCGAAGCACGGGGTCGGACCACAGTTTAACGTCTTGTGTTAAGGACGTGGTGCTTAGTAATTTAACGTCCTGCAGCTTGGATGAGTTGGGTTCTCTCCACACCCCTAGGTCATACATGCCCAACACCCTCTACCCCATGTGGAATGGAAGGCATCGGAAAGGCCGTGGTGAAGGGGGGCCGCAAGGCAAACCACCGGGGGGTCCACGTTAGCGTGTATATGCGAAGGAGCAATAGTCGTTATCATGCCTATGAAGATAAGCATAAGGCAAAGCAACGCAACGGGAAACACGACCCAAGGGACCTTGAGGTTACATAGCACGAACCTGGAAGGCCGTGCGGGAAAACAATGCATGGTGCACATGCCCGGTAGGAGAGACATCAGGTGCCGGTGCAGAGGGCAGCCAAGGGGCGTTAAGATGGGGGGTCCACGGCCTTGCTCGCGCAAAAGGGACGATTTGCGCGCAAAACACCGGGACGACGCGCAACAGGAGTAATGGAATTGCGCACAAAGAGGGAATTACGTGCAAAGTTTTGCATGCCCGGCAGGTTATTGCGCGTGCGGACCACAGATTGCGCGCAAGTGGGGAAACCGGGGGAAGGGGAAAATTCACAGAAGCTGGTGGAGTTGCGCGCAATGGCGAACTCTGGGGAAAGGTTGCGTGGAATTCAGGATTACCTGGATGTCATCTTTCGTGCATCGGGAGACGAATTGCGCGCACGAGAGTCGCTTCAGATTCCTTAACCCCAAACTGTTCGGGGTAACCTTATATTTATAGGCGACCTCCAGCACGGAATCCAGGCGGCGCGCGAAGTTTTCCGCGCCGGGAACCGCTTGCGTGCAAAATCTCGCCGTGGAGAAACTGGGCGTGCAATTATTGCGCGCCTCACCGGTCCAATTCTGTGAATCCCGGGAGCACTTCGCGCGCAGAACATTTTTGCATGCGGATCCTCCTTTATTTTGCGCACCACTTCTCGGGCCTCCAGATCGGGCCTCTGATTCCGAATAGTGCTTCGCTTCATCATTCTGAAACTTCTTCTGGGATTTGCGGGATTTTTTCGGCGTCAACAGGCCTATTGAAAAGAACTTCCACCTACCATTGAAAAAGTACATGATTTCTTTTGTGTATCCCATGTGAGGAAGTCCATACCAGACCCTTCACATCTACTCTCTTTATAGTTAGTACAACTAGAGGGTGATCTTTCTAACGAGGAGAAACCAGTTAAGTACTTAGATCGTAGGGAAAAGTCCTATGAAATAAGAAAATTCCGCTCGTGAAGGTGTTGTGGTGAGACTATAAGTTTGAAGAAGCGACGTGGGAATCAGTGGAACTAATGAAGAAGAGACACCCACATCATTTATAGTGTGGAAAAAGGAAATTTCGAGGGTGAAATTTTTTAAGGGGGGGGGGAGATTGTAACAACCCAAGCTTTCATTAATGGAAATTCCTCTTGATCAAATTAAATGTGTTGCTATGGTTATGTGAACTTTTAACATCATTGGTTTTATATTTTTGTATTTTAATATACCGTTATGAATTGGGGACATTTCTAATATAGCCATTGAATAGTGATCACATGATTAGAATAAAAATAGGGATTTCAAAAATCCAATTTACTCAAATAATAGAAGTTATGGCCTCATTCAGTAGACATTCCATGTAAAATGATCATTTTTCGGTGCTTGGAAAGGAGGTGGCATCATTGGGCTTCGCTCTTGACCAATCCAAATCCGAGCATGAACATGTAATGTTTGAGCAGAGCTGACTACAGGAGAAGTGGAAGTTAATAGAGATTACCACCCATGAAATGTTATCCGAGTCAGCCCAAAAATCTGTCACATCTAGCACCTTACAATTCTGTATTATGCGATTGTTATAAGGGGTTTTGTTACAAGACCATAAAAATATGACTATTTAAATTATTGTAGTATAATGACTATAAATTAATTTTATTATTTTTACTTTGTAAATATTTTTTTAAATCACAAATTGTTTTTTAGTTCATATTCAACTACAAAAACTATTTTGATGAATTAATTGATTTTTGAATTAAATTATATTTTAGTAAAATATTATTGTTATTAAATTTATTTTCATTAAATATAAACGATCATATAATTTTATGAATGCAATTGTGATTTTTATTAAGGTTTGAAAACTTTTTTTATCAAAACCAATGAATTATCTATAAATGTCAGTTTTTATTTTAAATGTAAAAACTCACATATTTATAAAATTATTTATAAAAAATTAATATTTCTTTTGGAATCTGGACGTTAAAATAATCCAACAGTAAATATTATTCATAATATTCTGTGAAAATGGAATTTTTGGGTAAAAATTAAATACCCTTTAAATATAAAGTGTGCTTTATGTCATCATAATTTCCCAATAGTCATATAATAAAATACTATAAAAATTATGTTCTGCCAAAATAAGTTTTAGAATTAAAATAATGTTATTTTAGATTTGTTTTATTTATTTTACAAAGCTATATTGGACCCTCCGAGACTTATTAAACATTTTGTCTCTTTAAATTGTTTTCCTCAAGAGTGTGACTCACGTCCATATAACCAGCCCAATTATTTTAATATGTTAGGCCATTGGAATTATAAAATATTGTTTTCCACTACCCTTTTTCAAAAACCATGGTTAAAATAAATCTGCTGGTTTGTGGGTTTGATTAGATTAATGCGAGGTGTCCCAAACCTAAATAATAATGAATTACCTATCCTTTCCTATATAAACCCACCCAAGCTCCCTCTTCCTCTTCATTCCAAGCCTTTGGAGTTAGACCAAATCCTTCCCTTTTCTCTCTATAATCCTCCCAAGGTGCCCTATGATCCCAAGAATCCTCTCTCAAGCCTCTCTTAGTCCTTTGGCATCACACTTCCGAGTAAGGGATTCCGACATTTCTCTTTTTATCCATGTTTCATGACATTTTCATGCCCTTTTATTTTTAATTAAAAATGTTGGGGTATGATTTCCAACCATCCCCATACTACTATATTTATGTTTGGATGATGGGAGACCCATTTCTCTCTCAATAATGCCTCCCATGTACACCTGTTACCATGCCAAAATTTTGTGATAGATTTCCCTCTCGTCTTTGACATCCAAGTAATTGTTTTATTTGCATCTAAATTCCATTACATTTGATGGGACATGTATCTATATGACCCCCTTACTGTACATTTGATGCACATATGTTAAGACAACCTTTTCTCTTTCATCAATAATTTTCATGAATCCTTATGTCACGCCGTTATGCTACCAAACTTGCACCGCATTTTTTCAAGCCAATCATTGTGTAGTGAATACCATACCCATAACTTTATCATGTTTATTAACATTTATGAACATATACCTATTGATTGGTACATAAATTTATTTATTTCACATTACTTAATTATTTAATAACTTGTGATGTTGATTGATTCCATGTTATGTGTTCCATGTGGCATAATTATGCATGAAATGAAATGTTTAAGAAGTGTGCGCCCTGATAGAACTCCAATGCATTGGGTAATGTATAGTATAATGATACCTCATGTGCAATGGGTTTTGACTCATTCTAATTCATGTGAAACTAGGTTTAACTCATTCTTCATGTGCAACGAGGGTTTACTCATGATTTATGTGCAATGAGCCTTGGCTCATGTTAATTCTATGTTAAGTGTTGTGGAGACATTTCCAGGTTATGATTATCATGAATTATCATGCCTTTATGTTTATGTTCCTCTTTTTATCCATTTATATTCCTATTTTCTAACATGAATCGCATTCCTCATTTTATTCCATGTTTATTCCCTTACTATTCTTTATATCCCACCCTTTTCTTATGAATGTCTTCAGGTTATCCCATGAAATGCTAAGTATGAGGTAATTTAGTGGTCATGTAAAGGACGTTTTCAATAAATATGTTGTGTTTTTTATGTTCTAACATTTTATGTTATGTTTATGTTCCCCAAAGACACTAGAACACTCAATATTCTATGTTGAATAAAGTAAATATTTTATGTAATAAATAATTTTTAAGTGTTTAATAAAGAGCATGGTTTTCATAACATACATATGAGTCACATTTTCTTAATCTTGGAAAGGAGTTAGAATCACCATGATATTTCTAGGATCATGCCCAAACTGAGCTCCAATCATTTTGGATTAAGAGAAATTAGTTGCAATATAAGTTTATGCTTCTTGAAATTTTTATGGGATCTATGTTAGATAGTTCACAACCACCACCAACTAACACTGATTATCATACCCTTAATATTTATCTAGATGTTTTTAGAATATTTTTATGCATTAGTTAGGATGATATGTGGTTTTAATTATTAATGTAATAAATTTTATATTAATATATGTTTTCTATAAATATTCTAATTAAATAAAAATATCTTTAATGGAACCAATTTAACTAAATAATAAATATTTTATATTTTACAATTTTATAGATTAAATTTAATCAATACATTCTATAAAATTGAGAAATAATAATGAATTTGAAATAAAATCATTTAGGATCAATTTTTCATGAATTGTATAAATCTATATAATATCTATTTTTTCATAATAAAAAAATATTATCACTTTTAAAATAATATTTTTAAAATATTATTGTAAAAAATATATAACAATTCTTTTAAATTAGTAATTAATATGAAATATGTTTAATAACTCTTAATTATTTTTAAATATCACTTTTATATGAAAATATTTTTTCTCAATATGAATTTTTTAATTTAAAGGTTAAATTTCACATATCTAGAAAATTAATATAATCAAATTGATATCACTTTGAGATTCACCTTATTGAAATTATATTCTGGTCATTTCTTATTTTTCGAAAAGGGTTTATTTTTACACAAATTTTACAAAAACAATTTTTATATATTCATTTCAATTTATGAAATCATCATGATATATGATTGACTAAAAAATATATAAAAGATTTTTACGTGTAAAATATGAATTTAATAAAAAATATTATTCATTTAAAATTAATACAAAAAAACTATATACCTAGGTTTTACATTTTGGAATCTATGTTATATTTTTTATAAAATTTTTTATGTATTATTTAATAATTATTTTATAATAATTATTTATCTATTTTAAAAAGTAAATTTTATAATTTTTTTAATATATGAAATATAAATAAAGTAAATAGTTAATAGGTGAAATTTCATTTTTGGTCATAATAATAAGTAACTAATGTTAAAAATGTGTTAACATGGTGAAACTAAATTATTATAAAAAGGTTAGTTATGGGGAGAATGCCTAAAATAAGTAAAATTGTATACCTTATCTGTGTAAATGAGAGCTGGATTAAACATGAATCATCCTGTATCCATTATTTTACACTTTTGGAGATAAAATCATTTGAATGTTTAATTAGTTGAATAAAATTATATGAGTATTTACAAAAGTTCCAACCCTAACTATTATAAAAGGATCCCTTCACCACACCACTTCTCCTCACAAAATAAATATTTTATCTTGAATAAATTATAAAAAAAACTCTACTCATATCTCTTTACCAATTTATATATGTCTTGGTATCCCCAAAATACCATTCTATGATATCCCAAAGAGTTTTCTATGAAGAGTAGGGAGAAAGCATCTAATAACCCCTTTGTCATTTATATTAATTTTTTTATTATACCTCCACAAAATATATTATAACTACACAAAAATAATTAATTTTTTTATTATACATATATTTTATTATTATAGTTCATAATTTATATTCTAATTCCTCCCAACCATTCATAAATGAGAATGTCACTCATGTTACCTATCCAATACCTTCTCAATGAAGAAAATATTCCATTTTCAATCACTTCAATACTTGGATGGTTTTGAGAATGTGTTTAAGGAACAATTTTTTTAATTAAATTATTAATGTTATTTAAAAATAAATTCGGAACACTATTAATAAAATTAATAAATAGAAGTCATTGTAATTTTAACCACATAAAATGAGAATAATAAGTGGAAGAATTTTATATTCATTATAACTAAATGATTATTATCTTATATTCACTATCCTAAAATTATCAATTATATTTTAATACGTTAATAAAACATAAAAATTATCTTTATAAAACTATAATGTTGATATTATATTCACATTATAGTCATATTCTTCTATTTAATACAAAATGTTATTGTCTTTGTAAGTTTAACCAACAACATTAACAATGTTATAAATTTATATCATGGACTCCCATGGATATATAATTTTATGTAATATTATTTTTAATAAGTAACTATTTATTTTTGGTTTTGTAATGGTAGTATGAACATTTAACTCCTTATTAATATACACACTTTAATTTGATAAAAACATTACTAAAACAAGGTTATTTCAATTTCCGTATTTAAAAACTATACCTAAAACTACAATGGATCAAACACTGAACTTAATAAAAAACTATAAAACTAATATTATATTAAATCTAATTATATTTTAATGATTAAATTTTTATCAACAAACAAGAACCAATATCTCTATCCTAAAACATGTATGAAGAGAATAGAATTATTATCATGGGATGATGAAAATAAATTATAACTAACTAATATATTTATAGAGAATGATTATAAATGAATTTTATAAAAGGAAACATATATTATTAAGTATATGAAATAATTTATTGATATGGTTATATTAATTATATATGAGGTTATAGTGAGACAAGGAAAATATTAATCCAATGTAATTGTTTTTTAGCCTAATATCCATTAATTGTGTTATAATAATTCTCCATAAATGTCATTATTATAAGTTTCATACATTATAAATCATGATTGAATTATATATTAATTGATTAATCATTATTTTTATTTACATCAATTTGTTATCAAATCCCATTTAAATAATTATCACTTACAAAATGTGATGTCTGTAAGAGGGTTTAACCTCAAATTCCCTTCATTGATATGTGATTAAAAATCATTTTCTAATTAATTTATATGGTGTATGTGATGAATTATTTAATTAATATAACACAATTTTATCTTTATTCATGATATTTATAGGGTCATGACCCCACTCACCTAATTAATCCCTCCTAATATGAAAATTAATGAAAATGGATTATTACCCAGGAGTAATAGCATTAGTAAACCCCGAGTTGGTAACAATCACCAAGGGTATAATAATATCACATAGGGAAGAAATTAACCTCAATAATTTAACTAGGATTTGGGAATTTGATAAATCAGACACCCTAAAACATCATCACATAACAAAAAACAAACAAACCAACTTAATAATCATGAACAATGTCGAAAATGAAAGTAAATTTATCAATGTAATTCAAAGAAATGAGTAGTCCTACTATAGTTTTTCAAAAAATAATAATATCAAATATAGTAATGCCCATACTAGTCTCCAATGACTTCTTTGAATAAAATAATTTTTTATGTTGGGTGAGAATAATATGTATACTTACCATTATCATTCCCATGGCGTCTCATTCCCATGTGAAATGATAATACTAATGAACCAGCGAATAAACAACAAACCAACATGAACATAAATAGATAAACTAACCAATCCCATTATCAATAAAGAACACTCACTAAATAACACATCCAAATTAGATATAGAATATCAATATAAAATAAAATAATGCATCCCTACAACCAGTTCCCCAATTATTTTAAACTCTTATGACCTAATATCAAGTGTTATGTGATGTCATAACTTATATGGATAAAAAATTATATATCCATCCTTATCTAATGTTTTTCGGGATGTATCCCTACCCATCACACCCTCATAATGTCTATCATCTCATGATAGGATTAGTCATCATCCACATATCATAGCCTCATCACATAACCTCATATAAAATCTAGTGAACTAGGGTATCATGATCGTAACATACATCGACATCATTCCATCCTCCAACCACACATGACCCCAAAAAAATATCATATAATAATCATCACTAGGAGATATCCAACACCAACCTATCATCACTAGGATATCATCAACACCATCTAGTCATCACTATGTGATCTTAAATACTAGAATATATCCTTATAACTACTTCTGAAGGGAGAGTGGGGAATAGGGGGTAGCCAATCATCCTTATCATCACAAAACACCATATTTTAGAAAACACATAGAACCCATAACATTTGGGTGTTGGTAAGGTTATCCATCTTATGTGTGGTTTATATTAAAAATAACTTGATAATGTACGATCGATAAATAATGCACAATATCCAACCTATGATTTAACACAAAATTCACTTTCGTACTCCACAGTCCCACCACTATAGCTCACGGCCACCATCACAACCACTTCCACCAGTAAATGCATCACCCAAAAAAACCATCACACATACCCGTATAATTTACACTTAAAATTACATACTACTCCATTTTTTTGTAATTGGTAATTAAAAGCCTATTAAATTTCATAATTAATCAAGTCACTGATTCTATTGTCACATATTATTTTCTACCCAAAAACATTAATTTATGAACACATGTAATTTATTATTGAATTAATTTAATCCAATTCCCAAATTTTAGTTTTAGCCTATGATATTTTATTTTAAGTATTTAAATTCCTTTCAATGTTAACTGAGAAACCAACAGAACCACAAAATATAACAACACAAATATATCACATCCGCCATTTCCACAAATATAATGTATATGCTTCATCTACTAATCTGACCTATACTCCAATTTATGGGACACCATTACAATATTTTAAAAATATATTTTTATAGGATCAATAATTAAAAGTTCGAAATCATGCTATTTGATTTTGTTTCCGATCTGAAATTATTCTTGAGAAACCATAAAAGTTTTAATATACTCAGAATCTATTTTATAATATGTGCCCATTTCATTCATTTATCTCTTAAAACACATGTTACCTTTATTGATACTGAATAAGTATCTCTTCTATGATTTTAGAACATCTCAATCTATAAAAAATCACGAATAAAACTATCCTCTAATGATAAGATATTCATATCATCCATAGAATAGGAAACTATCCTTAATATGCCTTAGATTCTTAATGGTAGTCTTGAATAAAATATTATGGTGATCAACCTAGTCACCTTGATATAATACCACCTCACTTATCTAGTATGTGAAATCCACCCTTGTACATAACATTGCATGAATGACTGAACCAATAACAGAATTTCATGGAGTCCATTCTATCCTTTGCCATTCCTCATATGTTTGAGGACACATTTTAATTAAATGTTGAATTTCAGGTGACATTAGTAACAATCACCTATTTAACTTTATATATTTAATATATTAATTATACTAACAATATATGTAACTTGACTTAGACTGAGAAACTTATTGGATCTATAATGATGGATCTTGATCCCCAGAATATATACGACCTCACCTAATTCATTTGTATAATATCATGTGTTTATCCAGGTAATAATATGATATATTATTGGTACTTAATTTATTATATTTAGAATGATATTAATATAAAATATTATGAATATAGTCCTAAAATAAATAATTTTTTAAAGAAACAAGGCTCATATTCTTTCTTTTTGAAAAAAATTCAGTTATTGTTTCATCAAACTGAATGTTCCATGACTATGAAACTTAATTTAATCATCAAATGGATCTTTCATATTTTCATACATTATTGTCATCCTTTTGTGTTAAAAATTCTTAAAGATATGTCATATATACTTTTTTTGAAGGTTCTCATTGAGGGAATATTTTTTGAAATACATTCACCAAATTTCATAGTCATGGAAATAAATAATTACAAGATTAATTTTAATGGATTTCAAGGTAGAAATTGGTGAAATGGTTTCATCATATTTTATACCTTAATTTTATATGAATCCATTTGAAATTTTTTGTTCCTTTTAAGTAGTGACTTTCCCATAAATATATATTTTATTATTTAACACACAATTACAACCAACAAGATTTACACTCAACAAAGCATCTACCAAAATCGTGACTTGGTTTTGGTTCATGGATTCTATTTTAGAAATCATATATTCTTCCCATTTGGTATCATAATTGAGACATATTTCTTCTTATTTGGATAAATGATCATTATTTTCAACAAACAATAATTCACCATCATTAGTGACTAAAAAATCATATATTTTAAGTTCTCTATCCTCTCTTGTACTCTTACATAGTACTTATGTCTCTAGAACATCTTCTTCCATGGGGATTTATGGAATGTTGTCATGTTTCAATTCATATATACCGTGATCCACGACTTCATCAGATTCAATTTCAGTCCTACCATCCATTTTAGATATTTTCACCATCAAAATGAATATTGAGTGTCTTACCACTATTAACTTTTTTTCTAATGGGTCATATATGTAATATAGACTTGTTTTATTAGGGTATCATATAAAGGTAAAATTAGTTACTTATGGTGAATGTTTGTGGCCTCATGAATCCTTAAAAAATACCTCAACTTTCTACACATGTATATATGATAACACATGATTATTTCCACTCCACATTTTCTATGGAAAATAGTTTTTCAATTTAAAAGGAATTTTGTTTAGTATGTATGATGTTTTCTGTAATGTGTATCATAAGAAGGAAATCTAAAGACTCACATAACTCATCAGTTATCTCATTGTACTCAACACAGTGTAATTCTTCAATTCACATTGGCCATTAAATTATGTTTTATACTGAGTGTGAGTTGGTATTGAATCCCAAACTATGATAAATAATTAGTGAAATACCAATTAAGATATTATCTACCACAGTATAAGGGGAGTTTATTTATCGTCTTACAATGATGGTTCTTATATTCATTATTATATTTCATGAATCATTCAATGGAATAAAACTTATACCACGTTATTTAGACACATATTTCCCTACTAATATCATTTTTAAATGTTAAAAATTATGGGTACACACCCATTACTTCAATAAGAAATGGTCCACACATATGTATGGACTAATTCTAGAACATCTTGTGAAATTTCACATTTTCCACTAAATGGGGAATATAGAATTTTCTCTTGTATAATTGTGTGGAATACACCAAGTATTTTTAATTCAATTTATTCTAAATACCTATCATGGTGTAATTTTTTCAAATTAATTTCATTTACATAACTAAACTACTGATTCACTAGATTGGAGAGGAATGATTCATTCGAGTTAATTTATTTATCAATATCCATTACATGGATTGCAAAATCCAACATAGAATGGTAATTATTTAAATAATCCAAACAAAAAAATATGATTTATTTATAAATTAAAAAACCTTTATTCCCATATTGGAAAACTAATCCATCTATATATAGTCTATATATATATATAATTTTCTCAGTAAATTAAGTCATATAATATAAAAATTTAATAACAAGATTAGTCTCATCATAAAAATAATGTTGTATTCCACAATAGCCATGCCAACATGCCTATCTCCATCGGATGGCCATATTTATACTTCTCCTTAGTCAATTCTCAAGAATCTACTTGGTTAATTTTTTTGAATTCATATGTGAACACCACATGATGTATCAAATAATAATTTTATTGAAACAAAATCTTTTAAATTAGTGAATAAGTTAACCTAAACATTAACCTCGATTATTTACATGGTTTTAAATTTTCATTTAGTGTCCCTTTTTGGTATATATATTATAGATAACACTATGTTCCCTTGATTTCCCTTTTATCTCTCTCTTCATGGAATAGTTTTGTGGATAATAATTAGACTTAGTGATTTTTGGATGGTATTTAGTTTTATTCACCATATAGATGGAGGGATTTTTACATTTCATAACATTATCATATTATAAAATTTATATTATAAGAACTATAAGATACATCTCTACGATTTAAATTTTGAAATTATTAATAAAGTTGGAGAAGCTCTGAGGATGTGATGAAATAATGAGATCATTGTGTAATTCTTTAAAAACATTAATCCCTTATAATTATAGACTCTCAATATAGATAATTAGTTTGAATATTTATTGCACATATAGTGAACCTTTCCAAATATTACTCTAAAATACAACCTTGAATATATCTTAGGGTTGTAATATAGCACTCTCATGATATAGACTACTGAGATGTTGGAGCATACTGTAGACATCCATTTATTCATGTGACATCATGAGTTCATTACACATGGATGAAATAATGAAGAAATAAAAATCTACCATGTTCTTCAAGGGTTTATCATATACATTAAAATATTCGTAACTCTCCACCTTTGTAGGCATATCATATAATGAGGAATCTAGCATTGAGATTTCCATTCATAGTGCAATAAAAAATTGTAGGCGTCTAAACCATCCATGGAAGTTAATACCAATAAAGAGATGGTATTTCACAATGATAAATTGTAGGGCTCATTGGGTTGATGAAACTCACATTATTATTAAAATATAAAAAATAGTATTTTTATTACTTCACTTGATTATAATTTATCTGAAACATAATAAATTAAATTTCAAGATGTCTCCTGTAATTTTATCAGGTCCCATAAATCATTACCATTAGACTCAAAATTTCTAGATTCATAGATATTCTAGTGAAAAGGATTCATATTACACTACTCATAAATTATTCATAATCTTGATAAATTATATGAATATATTTAGGCGGGATGGTTTTCTCTAACTATTGGCTAACACCCCCTTGATTACGTGAATGAAAACCCATATATTTAGTACAATTATTTCATAATTAATTACATAATAGTACATAAAATAAAATATCCAATTATAATGAATCCTATATTATTTTACAAATTTGGTACATATCACTTCAACATGATATATGGATACAAAAAGAATTATTGAAAACACCTATATGATGGCCTTAAAAATCCATTATTCTTCTAAACCTACAATGGATAACCTTGGGACATACATAAAAAAGTCATGAGCTATAAATTCCAATAATGAAATAAAGAATTAATATCATATGGTGATGTAGTAAATTTGATCAAAGGGGATTATCACTGTAATATATATGGTTTAGAAATTATAATATTGAATCATGAGGTATGATATATCTTGATAGCATTAAGGAAACCTGGTTATGTGGAAAAAAATAAAACATGTCATAATAATGTAATTCAAGGATAAACACCAAGGAATCGTATCATATTGTTCATAGGATAACCTATCACGCACTTTACATGGATTGTCATGAGATTAAAACATTTCCCAAAACATTGGAGGGCTATATAATTCTTGGCCCACTAATCACATTCATATCATGTACATGCATAAGTGTGACACATAGATCATTTAAAAGAAGAATGTAATTCAAAAATTTCAAAAACATGATTAATTTTTATGGGTTACATAAATATAAGTAAAAAATCTATGAAGGATAATTACAACATAGGTGAATACCCATGTGTGTAAATATTTATGGGTATTCCCTAGACATATGTTTTGTATTGAAAATTATAGGATTATATCAGTAGTATAACGGAGGTATATAATGGTTCATGGGATGGAATAAATATAGTAAAATGGGTCTCTCATTTATTATAAATCCAAATGTAACTAAGAGAGATATTGATAAAAAATATCCTAATATGAAAAATTAGAAATCAAAAGTCTTTATTTTAAGATGGTTAATAAACAAAGGGGATAATTAGAGGATCTATTACCATTAGAGGATGCTTCTAAAAGAGTGGGAGGATTTTTATGAGATCATGGGGGATCCATAAAAAGGATCTAGAGATGAAATGTTTGATAAATTTCATGGTCCATTCTTTTTGAGTGAATATAAATCGGAGACTGGTTTGTCTTATAAATCAAAATTGGGGGAAATTATTTATTGAATTCAAAAAATAGGTTTTCAACTCTATAAAATAAATTAATCATAACACACAAAATGTTCAATGGTTTTTCCATTGGTTTCTACAAAAGGGCGGTGTATTTTATTATTTTATAATTAAAATATAATAACCCATTTAATTAATACCTTTGGTGATGTGGAAGTGATTCATGAATATAAAGAAATTATTTTGAAACAATTAAATATAATATAGATTTTGAAGGATTCATTATGGGTGTATAAAATAAATAAAATGACCAAAAATAAAATTATTTTTAAGGGGAATGTATATTTGGGCACATGTTTTTTATGGAATATATTACATCACCTTTTCATCATTATGATTTCATAACACAGACCATATAATAATATTGTTTTAAATTTTACCTGAAATTTTGATTGTCTTATAAAATTATGGAGAAATCACTCATTCTAAATTTTTACATTCTAATTTCAGAAAAAAAAATTATTTTAAAAATAGAAATAAATAAATATGATAGTTTACATGTAAAAATAAAAAATCACTATTTATAGAGAAAGATTTGTTTTATGAAAATTATCGTTTTTTTGAAATATATAAAAATAATATTTGAATTTTTAAAATTATATAATCATTTAAATTTGTTAAATATGATTTCATGTTAATATTTTGTTAAAATATATATTATTTTATAAAAAATATATAATTCATTGAACACGTTTCTATAATGCAATCAATTATTTTTCAAAAATAACTATTTTTTCATCGTATCAAAATATTATTTTTTATATAATTTATTATTTATTAATTTAAATTGTTATGTCTCTAATTTTTCATGTATTATTTTTTTGGATGTTATATGGATTAATTTTGAGACTAGGTGCTGAGACAATGTGTGATTATGAGGCCCGATGTTCCTGGAATAGATTATTTTATATATATTGAATATATAAAATATCATGTGCCTTTAGTTTTCCAAATAATATGGAATAAATTACAAAAGGGATTCCGGATCAGAAATCAAGTGTGATCATTGAGTTCAAATATGTTAGTTTTACAATAGGTGTGAATTAATATAATTCGGTGACGGTTGTTTGTAGAAAATTCACCACAGACATTGAAATGATTAAAATAAATGATTAAATTTGTTTATTTCATTGTTGTTGTTGAAAAAATTTACAATAATTAAAAAATTGTTATGTGTGAAATATAGGGTTGTCTTTATAACACCATAACTGTTGGAGATCTGTTGAAGGGCTCTGGAAACTATTTACCTTAGTAGAATGTTGGAAGGATTTTAGATAGATAATCAACGCATAATAGATTCAAGGGATCCCTTTAATGATCCTGACATAGACCCATATTTGCTCAGTGATCGATACAAATTGATGTAGGGCATGTTTTTATTTTATTCCTCCATGTTCATTATTTCTAAAAGAAATACAAATCAGTCAATGAATATGTTGATCCATGGTTTGATTATCATGTGGGATGATATATTTTGTGGGGTTTTATGGGATAATATCTGTGTGATTTATTTTATTTTATTTTCATTCAAACAACAATTAATTGAAATCATTTTGAACCACGATTGATGGTTGTTCCTCTTATCTATTTTTGTTGTTTTCTCCCAATAATTCTTCATTCATAGTGGGAGTTCTTCGTTTGGCCCGTGACTTGAAAAATCTTGATCAATCGATCTTTATGCACCTGTTTCTTAGCGCTACTGTCTTAAATCATAGATCTATGATTATAATGATATAGAAGAGATGTATAAATAGATATAGATTGATTTGGATGATAGTGTATAATCAAAATAACATTATTTGATGTTCTTCATCACATTATGATGAATAAATATTTGGTCCATTTTTTATGTGGATATGATGATGAAATGATTGTCTGATGATGGAAAATATTGGACATGTAGGGATATTTGATCTCATGGGGAAACGATAAATGGATTGATGTTAGTAGGTAATTGATCGAATGTGGGAGCTGGTTTGGGATTGAATAAAATCCTAATCAACAATGTATTTAATTATAATCTACTCACCATAAGGGACCCCTGATTATAAACTAGGGTTTCTAGAGAGATAAAACTATCACACACCATGTGACCCCTATCACATTTAATGTGCTCTCTCCTAGGTGACTCACCATGTACTATGGGTAGTATAAAAACATGGGGTGGACTACATTGGCTAGAACATGTCGGGTACTACCCCACATGGACACACTTTTGACAGTACAAAATCTAAGCCATGTGTTGGTATATAGAAATTTTTAAATGGTATAAAGCTATGTACTAGCACATGGGAGAGTACACAAGATTCTTAAATAGAGTGTACTATTACAAAAACATGGGTTGATGAAATGGGATGTTTATACAGGCAGGACGTGGGGTCAAGAGACATGTAATTTGACCCCTAATACATACAGTGTAATCATTTACACATGGCTTGGATCTCTCATCCACCATATCTTGAGCATGTTTTGTTATGGTATGTTCCCCTTATCCTTCTCCCAAGGGTTAGTTTGAAATAATTTCCTACTCCTAGAACTATGATCCATTCTATAGGGATTCATGGATTGAGTTGTTGGAATCCCTCCAAGAGTCCCGTAGAGAGATAATATATTCAACTTAATCCTATAGGTAGATTTATTGGTATCAACATGACCAACACTACATGAGAACCAATCATCTACATAGCTTGTTAATCTAGAATAAGTTATTTAAATCACCCAATGTCTTCGGTAGTGATCCTCATTTTTGAACCATATTCTATTCAAACTATCAGTGTGTTATTTGTTATTAACAAACCCAACCAATTTTACCTTCTAGACAACCATTATCAGTGCTATCCAAAATAAGAGTGTATTCTCCTGAACGACAATATTGTATAATCTTCGAGTAGGATTCCTAGGTTTGTATAATATGGCTGTGACACACCTCTAGAATATGTTTCATTTTTGCAAATATCTAGATAAACATGTTATATGTGTTGTAGGATTATACCCATGTAGACCTGGATGTATATAACTTGTTGTATTCTTTTTTGGTTTTGGGATTTCATACTAAGTTTTTTTATACACCCCCTACATGTGATTCAATAGAATTTGTTGTGTATTTTTTCTATTATAGACCTTTTATCATTGACCTAAATAGACCCGAACCAGACAGTGCATTGTTAGAATAAACATAATGATTTTTTTCCTATGGCTTTCGTATAGTAATCCCAGTGTTTAATTTCGTATTTTATATGAGTTTCATACTCTTTATGGTGGTGTGTATTGAAACCTATATAAATTCTTTTACTTCATATCGCACTCAGGATATAGGGTTTAGATTTTAACATTCATGTTTTTGTAGGTGTATGTACATATCATCATTGTATAGTCTTAGAGATCTATGGATGTGTACAAGGACATAGGTTAATTCTTCTTTGGTCAGTGATAATCCTTCTCGATGCTAGTCACCAACCCCAATCTAATTGGAGGTGGGCATGGGGTGTTTCGGTACAGGACCCACTGGGAAGGGTCATTAAAATTTGGTATCATAACAGTCATTTCTAACTTAAGGAAATGATTTTTTGATATTGTGTTTGGGAAACAATTTTATGAGTTTCAAATTCAACTTTCATTCCAGGGACTCCAGTGTTGGTTCATTGGTCCACTTATCCATACATCATGCCTCAAATCATTTTCTTTTAAACTCAGTACATTATAACAGTTGTTGTTGTGAAAACAATGGTACATGCATCATATAAGAATAGGGTGTGGTTTCCATTTCTTTCTTGAGTCATCTCTCTAGATAAATTCATTGACCATAAAAAATATTGGTTGTTTCATGTTTCTTCCATGGTGTATGCTAGCTAGGATTCATCATGAAGACAAAGATGATACCCTCAGTGATTATTCATCTATATAAGGTCCAGTTATTGAGATGATTCCTTTAGGTGGTGCACCATCTATTCAACTACAAGTAGAGAAACACGTGGTACCTTCAGTACCAATGGATGAAGTATGTAGGATGAGTTAACATCATGAGTTTCAGTGAAATTGACCCTCATGTGTCGAGGTGATATTGACCCATAGTCAGCTAAGGGATATCATGAGGAGATAACCTATGTTTTTTTATATATTTAGGATAATAACATATCATATTGTGGTCTTGGAAGTGATCCTTCTTCAAAAATCCACAGGTAGATGGTGGGGGTTTTTGATTGAGTCTTATGATGCGGTGAATCTTTCAAAGACAGAGTTCAAGTGAAATTTTAAAGGGGATATCTCACCAAATATGCTATGTGTTATACATATCAATGAGACTATATATATCCAATGGTGTAGAACCAAAATAACCGAGTATTCATCTAGGATTACCATACTATATAGGTATATGATTGATATGGTTAGAGATCAATAAATGAGGTATCTAACCATTGATCAAGGTTTGTGTAGGTAAATATGATTTAATGTTATCCCCATGTGCATTAGTTCCTATTAAGGGGTTCTAGAGTGAGATTTAGTGGTTGGGAGTTTCTTGGTAGAGTAGTTACACTTGATGGTTGTTAGTAGTGGGAATGTTGTATAATATACATCGACAAAATGGAGATGACATCAGTATCTAGGACCTGGATGTTGGAGACATTTCAGGAGGATATAGGATAGTAGAACCACTATATGAGGTTCCCAAGGTGGGTCAAGAAAACCATGATAGAGGTGGGTCATGGATGCTTGGGGAAAGTGATATCTCACTCGTGATTGTTCAACCTACCGTACAGCTGAGAGAAATACAATAGATGGGCCACTAAGGGAGAGGCAAATGTAAGAGAATAAATGTTCATAGGTTTGTAGATAAGGAAAGGGAATTATGAGGGAATAATAAGGTGGTTTTCATTTTGACTTGTTCCCACCACCACCCCCTACTGATCCACACCATGCTTAAGGGGATAGAGGATAGGGGTAGCGATAGCTACATGCATTGGAAGGATACACCCAAGTTGCTCGATGAATGATTCAAGGTATTTTATGTGTCATTACTACCATATATGTATTATTGATAGACATACATGCTAATAATCCCTTTATTTTCTCCTATCTTGTGTGAGACATAGTGATTTTTGATGAACCTTTGGCTTGACCCTTACTCTTGGAGACTCCCATTAGAAAAGACTAAATTATCACACACATGGGCTGAATGTGTGACCTGAATCATGGATGTTTGATTTAGTATTGAATATTTTGGAAGAATCATTGATGACATATGATTTCATTCTTAGTATGGATTGGTTATGTATTGTTTATTAATTTTTTTATTAATTTATGTAAAGTGTTTGGTGTATCTATAGTGATGGAACTATGTTTTTGTAACATCCCAAGTAAGTAATGAAAAATAGATATTTTTATCTATGTCTATTAATTATTAAGATAGTGTTATAGAGGCTTAAAATGAAAATAAATACAATCTTATGCATGGAATACACTAATATTCTTAAAAGATTGTTTTACTGCCTTTTGATGGAAAACCATTATTGAATCTATATTTTGACAATTTTATAAACTATGTTTGTCAAAATAAACTTATCCTTTATGATTGGGACATCAAAATTTACCTTGTGTGAATTTTTGGTATTTTACTGACAATGTTCATTTTTTAATGAATAGTGAAAAATACTGCATTTTACATCAACACTACTTTTTAATCTAATTTATTTATATGATTAAATTATGTTTTTAATTTGTTTTGAAGTGAAATTAGAATATATTTTTACCATTTTATCTAATGGTGGTCATTGGAATCAATTTCACTTTGAAATTAGACTTAAACTAGTGTCAATCTTTTGATACTTATTGTTTCATAAAAACACGCTATTTGCTCTGACAGCGGGAATTAATTATTAAATTAATTAATGTGACTTATATGTTTTGAATTTTGTAAAATAGACTTCATTTTTAAATTCGTAATATCAAAAATAGCTTAGGGTGAAGTTTTGGTAATTTTCTGAAAAACTTCAATTTTTGATGAATAGTGAAACCACTAAGTGGTAATCAAGAAAACTGATTTTTCAGTTAAATTAAAGTTTACCACAAATGTGTATTGAATTTTGAAAATCCGACATACATGGTTGTCATTAAGAAGTAAAATGTGGTTCAATGAGATTATAATAATTTTTTGGTGAATAGTAACTTATTAAGTTCTTAATCGCGATTAGTGGTAATTAGGGTAGTTTAAGGTATAAATAATGCTTTAATAATAGGAAATGACCTAGACACATGTCCCAAACTTATTGGTTGTGTCATGGCCGACCAAGAAAAGCCATGGGTCAACTTGGGGTCCCCATGGAGACATTTTGGTTTGGAAATGACATAAATAACTTTTTATTAAATGTTAAAGTAAAAATGACACAAACAAGAAATGTTTTACGAAAACAATTTTTACATGGGGTTATAAAGATCAGATTTTTGATTATAAATAGTCATTGGAAAGATAAAAAGATTTCCTACATCATAGTATTTTTTTATATGATATTTAGACTTTAAATAAATTAAATTATTTATGACATAATAATGATGCAGCGATGACATCATTATTTGACGATTTAAATAAAATGGAATGATAATGTAAAATCTATGAACTACACATGGAAAAAACCAATTGGATGAGTGGATTTATAACCCTTATCACCTTATCCACGAATTATATCAATGTGGGACCTTTTGAAACCGAAACACATTTTCAAATAAAGTAATATTGCTTTACTTTCCAAAAGTGCCCCTCCTCTCCTCTTATAAAAGGCCCCCTCCTCTACCTCATTTCACACACCCCTCAAGCCTTTGGCTCGGCCAACCCCTGCCCATTTACTCTCTCCACATTCCTATCCTCATCCTATAGGATTCCCTTTGGGCAGAATCCTTTCAATGGAAGCCTTTAGGCTCAAATCAAAAGGAGTTACACTTTTAAAGGTAATTCATTCTCTCATGGTCATTTGTTTTATTTTGTTTCTCCAACCCACTAAAGTATTTTTATTTACTAATTTTGTAACAACAACAGTATCTTAAATATACAAGGATGTTTTTATAATATTTATTTGAGCTACACTCTCACACAACTACATCAAATGGTTAAAGAACATACGGTTTCCGTGGATGGCGAAATTCTGCCTCCCGAAACGATGATTGTTCAACAATCATTTAACACCTTCAAAGGTGGCCATTATGATGTCACTATTTTTATATATGATATATAATATGTTTATGTTTTCCTTAAGCTTCTGTTTTTTTCATTTTGGGCATACCTTTATGGTTTCCATTATGGGTAAACACGATATCTTCATTTTAGGAAATGCGGACTACCGCCCCCTCAAAGTGATTTGATTCATTAAATACCATATGTGGGACATATAAAGGATGGAACTATGATATTATATATGATATTATACTAGAATTATAATATACCTTTATATCATTATGATTCCATTCTATAAAATATTAAATAGAAATGAAAGTAGCGTTCATGCGTACGTACGGCTTACCGTCTCCATGAACGGTACATTTCATTTCTTACCCCTAAATGATAATGTAATATTATAAATGCATGTATGTACTGGATATATTTGACATATATGATATATACATCATGAATAACATTCTGGATATAATTAAACTTTGACCAAATTAACAACATGTAAGTGTAAGAAGTCTATTTTTGACTTAAGAACCAAATACCGACAAAATGAACATTATTAACTTAACTGATTACATGATGTTCATAACACGGTATAAAAGGAATAATGAACTTGAAAAAGATTCATAAGAAATTATAGTTTAACTAAAGTTTATTATTCAGGGGATTAAAGAACGGTCGGGTCAAGTCGGATACGAGGTATGTGACTTCGTCTCAATCTTCTTTCATTGAGGCATAGTTTATTTTATACACAACATTCTTTTATAAGGTGTATAAACCCCTTTGACTTTTATGTTTATTCAAAAGGAATCTTTTTTTATACGAAGCGTTTACTAAACGACAAAAGGGAATGCTTTTGTCGTACGTATGCGGCGACAACAACTTCTCCACCGTCGTGACCGTTATTTGAGTTTCAGCTTCCTCTACAAGCCATACCTTTTTTTTAAAACGAAAAATAAATACCATGTTGTACTTTGGTATTGAAAATGGTTTTCATAATGTTTTTATTATATCAATGTGTTGTATTGATATCTCATGATTGAAATGTGGAAATGTTATGTTACCTTTATGCATGTTTTATGTGATATGATTATGTTATGGTTCTTGGGCATTATTATGAAGACAGGTGGTTCCGTGATAAACTAAGGGCGGGTGAGCTCGTTATAGCTCTCCAATGCATTGGGTAACGCGAATGAGTGAAACGTAAAGGTTTCTCCGAAGAGATTTTAGGGAATATACTATGATGGGTATTCCAAACGTAACCAAGAGGGTTACTCCCTACGTAAGAATGTTATGAATGCCTCAAGTTACCTTTATGTCTTATGATTCCTATGATTTATTCATGATTTTATGAGGTATGTTAAAGTGCCTATGTTTTATGGGTAATGTATGATTTCATTCTTATGTATATATGAACTCATGTTTCCTTTCCATGTTTTTTTATAACCCATACAGAGTTTTTATGCTCATCCCAAGTTTTTGAAATGTTTTTCACAGGTCAAGGGAAAGGTACATGATAAGATGATAGAGTCAAGGATTTGTCAAGAAATAATCCATGTTTTATTTTAAATGTGTTTCCATTTATGGGAATTAAGAATACTATCTTTATGTAACCAATTTGTTTATATGTGGAATGTAATGCAAGTTTTATGATCTAATTCTCTAAAACTCTAAACCCGAAAAGATCCTCAATGTGTAATCTTGTAATAACTCAAGATTAAGTAAGGTTTAAGGCTGGGGCCTTATAGTTGGTATCAATGGTTGGTTTAGATAACTTTAGGAGTTATAATTCTATTAAATGATTATCCAAAAATATTTTTTTTCGAAATGATATAGCATTTAAAGATTACCATGTTGCTTCATCTAAGACATGTTTGATCAGAATGGTTTTCCGCAGAGGAAACAGGGAAGTAGTGCTAGGAAGGCATACAGAAGGAAATAACCTTCCGAATTAGCATCCAGAAATGGTCGGAATTGGAACTGAACTATTTGTTGCAATAATGGCGCAGTTGACTCAAGCGATAAATGGTGGTCGTATCCATGCACGAGATCAGCCAGATCAACCGCAGAGGAACATGTCAGTGGTGGAACATTTCATGAGGCAACATCCACCATCATTCAGAGGATCATCTGACCCTGTGCTAGCTGAATGGTGGATTAAAGCACTGGAGATGATTTTTGATGTCATGGGGTGTTCAGACAATCAAAAGGTTAGTCTTTCTATTTACCGTTTGGAGGGTGAAGCAGATCAGTGGTGGTCTATGGTTAAAAATATCAGGGATGCCGATGAGATTGATGCACTTGACTGGGATGAATTAACAGGTATGTTTCTTGAGAAGTATTTTCCCAAGGTTGTTCGACTTAGGATGGAAAAGCAATTCTTGGAATTGAGTCAAGAGGAAGACTCAGTGGCTGCCTATGAAGAAAGGTTCACTCAATTGGCAAGGTATGCTCCAAATTTTATCCGGGACCTTGATAGTAAAATCAATCGTTTTTACTCGGGATTAAAGCCAATGTATCGAAGGGCATTAGATTCTCGTGAGTTTAAAAGTTATGAAAATCTTGTTCGATGTGCTGAGAAGGTGGAAATGGAGTTTGCCGGTGACCAAGATTTCTATAACAACCAGCAGAAGAAGAGACCGAGGTGGCAGGAGAAAGGTAAGAATTATTCAAAAAAGATTGATGGTAAGAGAACTAAGTTTTCAGTTTGTGATAAATGTGGCAAAAATCATGCTGAGGAATGTCTTCTGAATTCTAGAAAGTGCTACCGATGTGGTAAGATGGGACATAAGGCTCGTGATTGCACTGAAAAGGATCAAGGTGAAGGTAATAACAAATTTGATTTACAGTTAGTGAAATGTTATAAGTGAAATGAGATGGGTCACTATGCAAACGAGTGTCCGACAAAGAGCTTGAGTGATGGGAAGCAGTTAGACTACAAGCAGAAAGGGGTGGTGAAATCCTTTGCAACTACTTCAGCAGATGTCGGGCAATCAAATGATGTTGTATCAGGTACTTTGTTTGTTTTTTCAGATTATGCCAGTGTGTTGTTTGATTCGGGGTCTACACATTCTTTCATCTCTGAAACCTTTTCTAGTAAAATGGAAATACCATCTCAAGAAATGACTCATGAACTTTTGGTAAAAACACCTGGGGGAAGTGTCAAGGAAAAAAGAATTTATAAGAATCTTCCTATCCTTATCTGCGGAAAGAACCTACTTGCAAACCTTATTGTTCTACCTCTAGTAGAGTTTGATGTTATCCTGGGTATGGATTGGCTCTCTATTTACCATGCTAAGATTGACTGTAGAGCTATAGAAGTTTCTTTTCAGAAAGACTTTCAGTTTGTTTACAAGAATGAACCCTTACTTTTGATAACATATCAAGAGGCCGAGAAACTTGTAAAAGATGGAAATGAATGTTACCTTGCACAGGTCGTTGAAAATAAAGGAACTATTCAGATTAATGATGTGCCAGTGGTAAATGAGTATCCTGATGTTTTTCCTGATGAGTTTCCTGGAATAATACCAGATCGGGAAGTTGAGTTTACTGTTGACTTAGTTCCTGATGCTAAGCCAATTTCAAAACCCCCTTATCGAATGGCACAAATTGAACTTTTATAGTTGAAGGAACAATTGCAAGATTTATTAGAGAAAGGTTTCATTAGACCTAGCACATCACCATGGGGTGCTCCTGTTTTATCTGTTAAAAAGAAAGATGGTTCTATGAGACTTTTCATTGATTATAGAGCCTTGAATAATATCACTGTTAAGAACAAATATCCTTTTCCTCATATCGATGATTTGTTTGATCAGCTCCAGGGAGCTCAGTTTTTTTCAAAGATTGACTTGAGATCGGGGTACCATCAGCTGAAGGTTAAGGAGGCAGATATTCCGAAGACCGCGTTCCGTACGAGATATGGCCATTATGAATTTGTAGTAATGCATTTTGGGCTAACCAATGCACCTGCTGTATTCATGGACTTAATCAATAGAATTTTCCATGAGTTCTTGGATAAGTTTGTGGTGGTTTTCATTGATGATATTTTGGTGTTTTATAATAGTAAATAGGAACATGAAAAACATTTAAGGGTTATCTTGCATACCTTAAAAGAAAAGAAACTGTATGGGAAATTCAGAAAGTGTGAGTTTTGGTTGCAACAAATTTCTTTCCTTGGTCACATTGTTTCTAAGGATGGAATAACTGTTGATCCTACAAAAACAAAAGATGTGGAAGAATGGCCAAGACCCACAAATGTAACCAAGATTCGTAGCTTCCTTGGTTTGGCGGGCTATTACCGAAGGTTTGTTAGAAATTTTTCACGGTTATCTAGTCCAATGACTAAGCTAACTCGGAAGGGTGTTATGTTTATCTGGATAAAAGAATGTGATGATTGTTTTCAGGAATTGAAAAGAAGATTCGTGAATGCTCCAGTTTTGGAACTACCTTCCGGGAATGGTGAGTTTGTTATATACAGTGATGCTTCATTGAAAGGACTTGGTTGCGTCCTAATGCAGAATGATCAGGTAATTGCTTATGCTTCACGACAGTTGAAAACTCATGAGGTAAATTACCCTACACCTGATTTGGAATTAGCTGCTGTTGTTTTTGCTTTAAAAATTTGGAGGCATCATTTGTATGGAGTAAAGTGTGAAATATATACCGATCACAAAAGTTTAAAGTATATATTCACTCAGAAAGAGTTAAACATGAGACAAAGGAGATGGCTGGAATTAATCAAGGATTATGATTGTACAATTCATTACCATCCGGGAAAAGCAAATAAAGTGGCTGATGCTTTGAGTCGAAAAAGTAATGCTTCATTAATAATGTTGCGTTTGGAACGTGATCCTTTGGTTAAGGATTTAATGAACTTTGGCATAGAAGTTGTTGGTGCAGGAAGTCCTTCTGTTTTGTTTCAGGTATCAGTGAGATATTCTCTATCAGATAGAATCAAGCAAGAACCGAAGCAAGACAGTGAGTTGCAAAAAAAGGTAGAGCTGGTTCAGAAAGGTAAGTTGCTTGAATTCAACATTGATAATGATTGTGTTTTGAGATTTGGGAAGAGATTGTGTGTGCCTTGTACAGTTGAAGAGAGAGTTGTTATGTGAAGCTCATAGTTCTCCATTTTCAGTTCATCCGGGCAGTACTAAGATGTATAGAGATCTGCGGGAGTATTACTGGTGGGATGGAATTAAAAGAGACATTGCTGATTTTACTGTGAAGTGTTTGACATGTCAACAGGTTAAAGCAGAGCGGAAGTTACCGAAAGGGATGCTTCAGCCTTTACCAGTGCCAGAGTGGAAATGGGAGAATATATCCATGGACTTTGTTGTTGGATTACCGAAGACATCTTGAGGTAATAATGAAATCTGGGTTATTGTTGGTCGCTTGACCAAATCTGCTCATTTCCGTGATATACGAGATACTTTCTCTCTTGATCAACTTTCCTGTTTGTATCTTAAATAGATAGTCAGGTTAATGGAGTTCCTCTTTCCATTGTATCGGATTGTGATCCCAGGTCTACTTCTAACTTTTGGAAAGGCCTTCAGAAGTCGTTGGGTACTGAATTAAATTTTAGTACAGCTTTTCATCCTCAATCAGATGGGCAGTCAGAATGAACAATTCAGACATTAGAGGATATGCTACGAGCTTGTTCTATGGATTATCAGGGAAGTTGGGACCAACATTTTTCTTTGGTTGAATTTTCATATAATAACAGTTTTCATTCCAGTATACAGATGGAACCATTTCAGGCATTATATGGGAAGCGGTGTCGAACTCCAGATTTCTGGGATGAAGTGGGTGAAAGGAAGTTGATGGGACCAGAATTGGTAGAAGAGATGGCAGAAAAAGTTTAGCTGATTCAGAAACACATGAGAACAGATCAGAGCAGGCAGAAGAGTTATGCGGATAACCGGAGGAAGGATCTATCTTTTGAGGTAGGTGATCATGTTTTTCTCAAGGTTTCTCCTTGGAAAAGCGTGATGAGATTTGGTAAGAAAGGAAAGTTGAGTCCAAGGTTTATTGGACGATACGAAATTATGGAGAGAGTTGGATCAGTTGCATACCGAGTGGCTTTACCTCTGAGTTTATCTCAGGTACACAATGTTTTTCACGTTTCGATGTTGAGAAAGTATATGCCAGATCCATCTCATGTTTTGAGCCTAGAGGTAGTTCAGCTGGAAGAGAACCTATCTAATGAGGAACAACCAGTCCAGATTATTGACCATAGGGAGCAAGTGTTACGGAATAAGGTGATTAAGCAGGTAAAGGTTTTGTGGCAAAACCACATGATTGAAGAGGCAACATGGGAATCTGAAAATGCAATGAGGGATAAGTACCCACATTTATTCGATAAGTAAATAAATTGCGGGGACGCAATTTTCTAAAGGGGGGAAGGATGTAACATACCAAGTAAGTAATGAATAATAGATATTTTTATCTATGTCTATTAATGATTAAGATAGTGTTATAGAGGCTTAAAATGAAAATAAATACAATCTTATGCATGGAATACACTAATATTCTTAAAAGATTGTTTTACTGCCTTTTGATGGCAAAACATTTTTGAATCTATATTTTGACAATTTTATAAACTATGTTTGTCAAAATAAACTTATCCTTTATGATTGGGACATCAAAATTTACCTTGTGTGAATTTTTGGTATTTTACTGACAATGTTCATTTTTTAATGAATAGTGAAAAATACTGCATTTTACATCAAAACTGCTTTTTAAACTAATTTATTTATATGATTAGATTATGTTTTGAATTGGTTTTTAAGTGAAATTAGAATATATTTTTACCATTTTATCTAATGGTGGTCAATGGAATCAATTTCACTTTGAAATTAGACTTAAACTAGTGTCAATCTTTTGATACTTATTGTTTCATAAAAACACGCTATTTGCTCTGACAGCGGGAATTAATTATTAAATTAATTAATGTGACTTATATGTTTTGAATTTTGTAAAATAGATATCATTTTTGAATTCTTAATATCAAATATAGCTTAGGGTGATGTTTTGGTAATTTTCTGAAAAACTTCAATTTTTGATGAATAGTGAAACCACTAAGTGGTAATCAAGCAAACTGATTTTTCAGTTAAATGAAATTTTACCACTAATGTGTATTGAATTTTTAAAATCCTACATACATGGTTGTCATTAAGAAGTAAAATGTGGTTCAATGATATTATAATAATTTTTTGGTGAATAGTAACTTATTAAGTTCTTAATCGCGATTAGTGGTAATTAGGGTAGTTTAAGGTATAAATAATGCTTTAATAATAGGAAATGACCTAGAAACATGTCCCAAACTTATTGGTTGTGTCATGGACGACCAATACAAGCCATGGGCCAACTTGGGGACCCCATGGAGACACTTTTCTTTGGAAATGACATAAATAACTTTTTATTAATGTTAAAGTAAAAATGACACAAACAAGAGATTTTTTAAGAAAACAATTTTTACATGGGGTTATAAAGATCATATTTTTGATTATAAATAGTAATTGGAAAGATAAAAATATTTCCTACATCATAGTATTTTTTTTATGATTTTTAGACATTATATAAATTAAATTATTTTTGACATAATAATGATGCAGCGATGACATCATTATTTAACGATTTAAATAAAATGGAAAGATAATGTAAAATCTATGAACTACACATGGTAAAAACCAATTGGATGAGAGGATTTCGAACCCTTATAACCTTATCCAAGAATAATATCAATGTGGGACCTTTTTAAACCGAAATACATTTTCAAATAAAGTAATATTTCTTTACTTTCCAAAAGTGCCCCTCCTCTCCTCTTATAAAAGGCCCCCACCTCTACCTCATTTCACACACCCCTCAAGCCTTTGGCTCGTCCAAACCCTGCCCATTTACTCTCTCCACATCCCTATCTTCATCCTAGAGGATTACCTTTGGGTAGAAGCCTTTCAAAGGAAGCCTTTAGGCTCAAATCCAAAGGAGTTACACTTTTAAAGGTAATTGATTCTCTCATGTTCATTTGTTTTATTTTGTTTCTCCAACCCCCTAAACTCTTTTTATTTACTTATTTTGTAACAACACCAGTATCTTAAATATACAAGAATGTTGTTATAATATTTATTTTAGCTACACTCTCACACAACTACATCAAATGGTTAAAGAACATATGGTTTCCGTGGATGGCGAAATTCTGCCTCCCGAAACGATGATTGTTCAACAATCATTTAACACCTTCAAAGGTGGCCATTATGATGTCACTATTTTTATATATGATATATAATATGTTTATATTTTCCTTAAGCTTCTGTTTTTTTTCATTTTGGGCATACCTTTATGGTTTCCATTATGGGTAAACACGATATCTTCATTTTAGGAAGTGCGGACTACCGCCCCCTCAAAGTGATTTGATTCGTTAAATACCATATGTGGGACATATAAAGGATGGAACTATGATATTATATATGATATTATACTGGAATTATAATATACCTTTATATCATTATTATTCCAGTCTATAAAATATTAAATATAAATGAAAGTAGCGTTCATGCGTACGTACGGTTTACCGTCTCCATGAACGGTACATTTCATTTCTTACCTCTAAATGATTATGTAATATTATAAATGAATGTATGTACTGGATATATTTGACATATATGATATATACATCATGAATACCATTCTGGATATAATTAACCTTTGACCAAATTAACAACATGTAAGTGTAAGAAGTCTATTTTTGACTTAAGAACCAAATACCGACAAAATGAACATTATTAACTTAACTGATTACATGATGTTCATAACACGGTATAAAAGGAATAATGAACTTGAAAAAGATTCATAAGCATGTATACATTAACTCAAGTTTATTATTCAGGGGATTAAAGAACGGTCGGGTCAATTCGGATACGAGGTATGTGACTTCATCTCAATCTCCTTTCATTGAGGCATAGTTTATTTTATACACAACTTTCTTTTATAAGGTGTATAAACCCCTTTGAATTTTACGTTTATTCAAAAGGAATATTTTTTATACGAAGCGTTTACTAAACGACAAAAGGGAATGTTTTTGTCGTACGTATGCGGCGACAACGACTTCTCCGCCGTCGTGACCGTTATTTGAGTTTCGGATTCCTCTACAAGCCATACCTTTTTTTTTAAAACGAAAAATAAATACCATGTTGTACTTTGGTAATGAAAATGGTTTTAATAATGTTTTTATTATATCAATGTGTTGTATTGATATCTTGTGATTGAAATGTGGAAATGTTATGTTTCCTTTATGCATGTTTTATGTGATATGATTTTGTTATAGTTCTTGGGCATTATTATGAAGACGGGTGGTTCCGTGATAAACTAAGGGCGGGTGAGCCCGTTATAGCTCACCAATGCATTGGGTAACGTGAAGGAGTGAAACGTAAAGGTTTCTCCGAAGTGATTTTAGGGAATATACTATGATGGGTATTCCAAATGTAATCAAGAGGGTTACTCCCTACGTAAGAATGTTATGAATGCCTCATGTTACCTTTATGTCTTATGATTTCTATGATTTATTCATGATTTTATGAGGTATGTTAAAGTGCCTATGTTTTATGGGTAAAGTATGTTTTCATTATTATGTATATATGAACTCATGTTTCCTTTCCATGTTTTTTTTATAACCCATACTGAGTTTTTATGGTCATCCCATGTTTTTGAAATGTTTTTCAGAGGTCAAGGGAAAGGTACATGATAAGACGATAGAGTCAAGGATTTGTCAAGAAATAATCCATGTTTTATTTTAAATGTGTTTCCATTTATGGGAATGAAGAATACTATCTTTATGTAACCACTTTGTTTATATGTGGAATGTAATGAAAGTTTTATGATCTAATTCTCTAAAACACTAAACCCGAAAAGATCCTCAATGTGTAATCTTGTAATAACTCAAGATTAAGTAAGGTTTAAGGCTGGGGCCTTATAGTTTTCCATTATTGCTGAATAGGATACTCTAGTAGATCAGGTTCAAATCATTTATTGGGGGGTGAAACCGATTACACATAAGTTGGGTAGCCTGACCCATAGTGTAGTGGATGTTGTGAGTACCAGTTTTCTACAGTGGTTGCAGACTGGGAGGATTTCGTCCCTAAGGATGTTCCAACCCCCCCCCCGCCCACTAACAGATATACATCTAGATTGACATACACCCAAGGAAGACACTATTGTCTTCCCTAGAATATCGTATGGACCCTATAGAGCTTCGTGAGAAGAGCGTATAGTTGGAGGACTTCTTTATTGAAGGATTTGTTTGATCTAGTGTGTCACCATGCGTAGTCGTAGTTTTGTTTTCCATGAAGGAAGATGAGATCTTTAGGTTGTGTGTGGACTAAAAATTCATGAACTGGTTTACTGTAAACAACAAGTATCGAATATTGAGAATTGATGACATATTTGATTAGTGGAGAGGAACACCATGGTAGTCAAATATTGGCATTAGGTCAGACTATCACCATCTATGAGGAAACTATTATTATATTTTGAAGAATGAATTCAAGTATCTCTATGGTCACAATTATTACTTGGTGATGATCTTTGGCATGATGAATACCCTGTATATTTTCATGGGACTCATGAATAAAACATTTCATGCTTACATAGACCAGTTCATGGTGGTCTTCATAGACAGTATCCTTCAGTACATGACATCCGAGGAGGATCACATGAGACAATTGAGGATGGTTCTAAACATACTCTGAGAGAAACAACATTATGAAATGTAATCAAAGTGAAGTTTCTGTATTTATGTAGTCTACATTATGGTACATTTTATCTCATATGATGATGTTGTAGTGGACCTGACCATGGTCGGGGCATTGTTATCTTTGGATTCATCCAAACGTGTGTTGGAGGTACAAATCCTACATTACATAGAGGGATATTATGGGAGATTCATACCTAACATTTCTAGGCTCTCAGAACCCATGTTGTATTTGACTCCATATGGAAAGCCTTTCAGGTAAATGAGGGGTTCCAAGAGACTTTTCTATAGTTGATGAAGAGTTTTATGAGTGCTCCCATTATGAGATTTCCAAATAAGGGTGTCAAGTACGTAAGTTATGCGAAGCATCAATAACAGGGTTTGGTTGTTTTTTACGTAGAGGAAACAAGTGAATTCCTATGATTCATGTTAGTTTAAATCAAATCGTCATAACTATATGACCATTGATCTTGATCTATCATTGGTAGTCTATGAATTGATTTTGTGGAGACACTACCTGATGGGTGGGAAGTTTATCATCAACTCATATCACAAGAGTCACATATATATATTCTCTAATGAGTATCTCAACATGAGAAAGTGGAAATGTCTACAGTTTCTCTAGGATAAGGAAATAAAAATTCCTTATACTCTGGGGAAAGGTAACATTGTAGTAGATTTTCCTAGAATGAGATCTTGTTAACAATTATTTACTATGGAATCATGAAAGTTGGTTTTGTTACATTTATCCTTTGAGGACGGATATAGAGCATATTACCTCCAATCAATGGTTCTTACGCCTTTTCTCTTATAGAGATCCAGGGAGGAACTTCTTGGGGATACTGACTGTGAGACCATAAACACTCAAATATCCAACATATATTATCTTGAAAAATCTTCTGAAGATAGAGAGCACGTAATTATTTTCCGAGGATTCAAGACACTACCAACTACATTGTGAGATGTGGTTCTAAGAGAGTTTCATACATATCCATTTTCTATGAATCAAATTTTGTTAAAATGTAACAGGACCTCAAACATCAATTTTTGAAAGATAGGTATGAAGAAAATATTTTCACGGTTTTTTTCTCAATACCTTACATGTCAACAAGTGAATTCTAAGCACTAATTTCCCGTGTATATATCTCAACCCCTTGAGGTTCCATAATAGAAGTGGGATGTGAAATTTATGTACTTTTTTATGTGATTAACACATACATCAAAGGGACATAATTCCATTTGAGGGATTATAGACACAGTGGCCAATCCTCCCCACGTTTATTCTATATGAGAGTAGAGTTTAGAAGAGATATTGGGACACCTCTACATATATGTGATAGTCCAACATCATGGAGTTCCGTTGATGATTTTTTATGTTCCTGATTCAATATTTACATCCCAATTGTAGAAGGTATTAATAGAGGAATTGGGATCTATGTCATGATTGAGAATATAATTTCACCCCCAAACAAATGGCCATACTGAGTTGACCATTCAGGTTCATGAAGACATGTTAAGAGATTACATGATGGGCATTTTCCATGGATGGAATTATCACCTTACACTAGTAGAGATATTAAACAACAATATATATTTTCACATCATCATTGTGGAACCATTCTAGGGCTTTTATAGATGAAAATGTGGTTTACAACTCTTCTAGACTAACCTAGGAGAGTAAGTACTCATGGTCCTTGATTGTATCTTCGCTATTATAGAGAAGGTTCAAATCATATAGGATTGTATGTAGACTACACATATCCATCATAAGTCTTATGATGATAGGAAAGGATTTACCTTGGAGTTCATTGAAGGAGATCTTATGTCACTACGGGTTTCACCTCGATGAGGAATATAGAGACTTGGCTGGGGCAACAAGCTATTTCCATGGTTCATCAACCATTTCCATATACTATATTGTGTTGGATTGGTGACATACAATATAAAATTACCTTTACAGTTATCCCATGTACATGATTTCTTCCACGTGACTCGGCTAGGGAGGTATGTGCATGACCCACCACTTGTTATTGACTGGTGATAGCTGGATATCAATGTTAGAGGGACCTTTGCTGATTACCCAATAAAGGTTAAGGATTAGTAGGAGATAATACTTTGTGGGTGATTGATTCCTTCAGTGGTGTCATGTGAAGTAATTGAAACTACAGGAGGGAACATATGAGCAGGAGTCTAACATTCATTCTCAATACCAACATCTTTTTGAGTTTACCTTGATTTAGATTTTCAAGGATATAAATCACCAAGGTGGGGAGACTATAATATCTCGGATTTTCCATGTACTATTTTTTGATATTATATGGATTATCTTCAAGAGCATGTGATTAGACACTGTGATATTATAAGGATCGGTGTGCTTAGAATAAATGATTAAAATCTATGAAATTTATTAAATAGCACGTGCATTAATTTCTCTTGAAAATGTGGAATAACATCAACATTGGTGCTAATATCAAAAATATGTGGGCATTGTTGAGTTCATAATGAGAGTTTCAAGAAATCAGTTACATAATATTAGTTATTGTGGGTGACTTGTAGAAAATTATTCATTGGAAAATAAGTAAATTAAAAAATAAAATTAAATTATTTTATATATTTTTTGTTGATGTTGTGATTTAAAAAATTTAAATATATTTTTCTATTTGAAATCCATGTTTATTAAAAGTAACTCATAATCATTAGAGATCTATTAGTGATTGAATGAGATAACTTCTCTAAGAAGAATGGAAACAAGATCATGGATCAAAATTAAATGGACAAAAAGTAAAACATATATCACCAACGATTATGAAACAACCTCATTATTCATTAACAATGGATCCATATTGATGTAAGGTGTGTGTTTTGATTTGATTCTCCCTGGTTATTTCTTTCTATGATGAACTTGAATCAATCAATGAATAGATTGATATGAGGTTCGATCATCATGGATGATGAGATAATTTTTCTAGTTTTCATAGGAGATTATATCTGTGATTTGATTTATTGGTTATTAATTATAATTATGATGAATAAATATTGATACAAACATCAATCGATGTTTATTACTCATATTGGTTCTTGGGATTTTCTACCCTGATTATGTATTCATCACAAGAGTTCATCAATTTTACCGAAACTCAAAATTTTTTTTAAAATTTATTATTGAATATACATTTTTTCACAATTATCTGAGGATGTTGATCTTGTATTGACATGATATTTTTGAGTTACAATAATGGAGACAAATAATTTCAAATGATAGTGCATACCCTAAATCGTATTCTTCAACAAGCTTCAGTGCGTAATAGAGAACAGTGAGTTGATCAGTTTTCTACGCATATCTAATTCTTGAACACATTGTTTGATGATTGAAATGCTTGGAAAAGTCTGTATATTTGATATTGTGGAAAAATATTCTCTATATTGAAGGATGGAGGTGCAATATTGAATGCGGGAGAAGATTTGGGATTCTAGAAAATACCAAACAACATGGCATATAAGTTGGATCATCATGTAGTGTGGGACCCATGGGCATTAGACAGGTTTTTCCTTGAGATTTATGTATCGAATGGTGTGTGACCTATATCACACCACTTGTAGTCTCTTTCTGATGACTTGGAGTGTACATTGGTATGTACATGGATAGGGGGTCGACTACATGGTTTGGAACACACCTTGCACTCCCCCACATGGAAACATATTATACTATTTAATGGGATAAGCATTGTACTAGTACATGGAAATGGGTACATGGGACTAAGACCGGTAATGGAACCCATGAAGTGAACATGAGATTCATACACATCATGTATGACTACACAATCATGGGAGAATGACATGAACTAATTACACTGGAAGGACTAGAGGTCAAGAGATATGACATCGGACCACTTCTACAAGACCCATAATATTTCATATATGGGTGGGATCTCTGGTCCTCCATATCTAGGACATTTTTAATTAGGTTATATTCCCCTTATGATTTCCATAAGGGTTTGTATGGAATCATTAACTACTTGTTTGAATATGATCCATTCAAACAGACTTCTTGGATAGAGTCCTTGGAATTCATCCATGATGCCTAAGATAGATCCTCTACTAATAATCATGTCCTTGGTGGATTTACTAGTATTTACATGAACAACATAATGTGGGTTCTAATCCTCTACCTAGAGGTTTAATTCATATAGATTTTTTTGGTATCACCTCATGCCCATGAGAGTGATCATCATCTATGTATCATAATCTCTAAAGACTATCATCATGTTATTTTTCATGATCCGAACCGAAAAGCAGTAACTCTTAGAAAAATTTCATTAGGGAAATGAATCTTAGAAGTGTGTTGCCTTAGATAAATGCTTCATGGAATCTTTGTGATAGAATCCTAGGCTATTATACTATGGTTGTGGATTACCTATAGACTATGTGTCTTTGTTGAGTATATCATGTTCTTCATTTTATATGTATTATAGACACATTCCTATGTATATATGATGGTATTTTATTTTATGTATGTTTCGTGTTTTCAGGGTGGCCAACTGAGTATTATTATACTAACCCATACATGAGATTCTCTTTCACATGTTGTGTATTTTGTAGATTATTGGACATTTCACAATGTCATAGATATACCGGGACCAGATGTGCTTTGAGAGATAGGAAGGACTGAGGTATATTCCTGTGAATTTATGATTATAGACCTAGTGTTTACATTTAAGTTGGACTTATGATTCAGAGTCTTTGTGGTGGGTTTTATTTTTCCATGTTTACTATTTTTTACATCCTATCAAAATATAATGATGAGATTAACATGTATTCATTCATGGTTGTTCATTGGTTTTTACATTTCATCATTGAATATTTATGGATATGTGTTTGTGTGTATATGAACTTATGCTAGGCCTCCCATGTCAGTGATATGCATTCTCAGCACTAGTCTCCAGTTCCTGGCCTATTGGAGGTGTGCATGGGGAGTCTTGGCATGAGCCCCTTTGGGATAGGTCCTAAATAATAATAATTATTATTATTATAAAGGATAATTATAATTACTATCAAATTAAAAAAAATTAAAATATAAAATTCATAATATTTGGTTTGACCTATATACCCTTATTACACCATCATTATCTCTAAGGGTATGGTTTTTGATTATGATATTTTCTTAGGTTCGATTAGTGAACATGGATTTAAACATGATTTCGATGAGCCAGAACTTCTTCTCTAAATTGTTTTTCTCATACATTAGTTGATGAATATTAAATTAGGTATGGTCATGTTAGAATCCTATTAATTATATCTCCCTCTAAATATTTGATAAATGGTATTTATAGGGTACAATCCTACTGGTTGGTGCACCGAATTATTTTTTATTTACTAATCAGATTTATCATAACCCATAATATATAATATTCATATGATCACCATTCCATAGTAATAGTATCAACTGTTATTATTCTTATATTTATATTAATTTCGTTATGATATAACTTAAAAAATTTAAAAATAACCAAATTAGTGCATGTGTATTCTATAACTACATTACGTAAAAAAAAGAACATATTCATTTAAAATAAAAATTTCATTTATAAATTATTAGGTCATTATATTCTTTTTTTATTCAAAAATATTCCCCTATAAATTACATTTCATATAGTAAATTAGATGAGGGTACATCCATTTCATTTCCTCTTCTGGTTCACATGTTTCTTCCTCAAACATGTGGTTTGCGATCAATACATTTACAAAGCGATTTTTCTTGTTTTGTAGAAATTTTTTTATATTACATAATATATCTATCATCCTCTCTTAATATGAATGATAATTATCTAAAGACACAACTTTTAATTTTCATACATTCGAGTGTTCTGGTATTTATTTCATCAACATGGCTATAATGAACACATCATGTACATGATATAGGTTTGTGGGAGTGTTAGTTTATAGGCCATTACCTCAATGTGATCAAGGATATCAGAGGGGATGATGTATCATGGAATGTGAATTACCATCTTCCTAACCCGCATGATATTGTTCTATTTGATATATGAAGGAACACATTATGACTTTCCTCAAACTCTATGTCATGACCTCATCGGTATGAATTGATTTTTGTATATAATTTGTGTATATTTCATATGACACAGAATGGTTTGAAAATTATATATAATCTCTTAGAAAATAGTAGGTCTCCTTAGAATAAGTTCTATATAATTATCATAGAATGTTAGATTCCATCACCTTTTCCATTATAAAGCCTTAGAATGTTCCACATGAATGCAAGAATATAAATAATTTCTATACGTGGAATCCATAATGAGAAGGTACCCATACCATTATCCTTGGTAATATATTGAACGTGATCTCAATATATCATGTATAGTTTGAGTGGTCCTTTGAGTCTGGCCATACATATGAGGATTATAAGAAGTTTTCATGTTCATTTTTGTATCCAACACTTGTTGAAGGATTCCCCAAAACCTTGAGGTGAAGCTGAAATCTCAATCATATACAATGTATAGTGGATCTCCATATATTATTACCACTCTTTTTGTGTATATCATTGTATGTTTAGAAAATATTGAAATGTTCCTCAATAAGAATTAAATATTCCAGCTTTATAAGGTGACTAACAACCACCTAAATAAAGTTATTACCTTTAGGTGTACTCGTGAGTCCTATAATGAAATCCATGGTTATATTTCCTATTTTTATACTGATATGAGTAATGGTTTAATCATATCATTGAGATTATATCATTCACTACTGATTTACAAGAACAAAAAGAACCGAGATACAAAATGTGTCGTATCTCTCTTCATGTTATCCATCCAATTTGTTTTCACCCAATATCTATGTAATGTCCCACCCTAGGAACCACAATCTATTTCCCAAAGTGCGTTGGACACATGAACTTATTTGAGTATACCATATAGTCAAAGGCTATCAACTAGTAGAAAATAACCATGGGTATGTCTGCAGGAGGACTACTCCCTCATTGATCTGAGTAGAGTGAAACAATAGACAACTGGAGAATGGCACAAATATAATAGTAACTAGATAGAATCTCGAACTAAAATCATAAGCATGAAAAATAATGAAATATTGTGTGGAAGTTGAATAAATATAAAAACAAAAAAAATAAGATGATACTATGACATGTGTTATACAAATACAAGGAAGCAGGGGTAGTGGATTATAGAATATACCACATGATGCCCAAATAATCATAAAAAGACAAAAAATTGTTTTTCCTAGAACCATTATTATATGATCATCCCATTTCTCCGAGCTACATTATATGAAAAGTAAATAGTCAATTGATGCTGACTACTTCCCTTTACCTAGATCAACATTCATAAATTCTACTCGAGTACCAATGGTGTGTGAGTAAGGTGGGATACAAAATATCAATAAGAAGACACCAAAAGTGTCTAGGCCTTTCTATTATATGCTACATAAATAATAACTATGTGTAATATTTAATTTAAATGAAATACATAATTAATTAATCACAATAATTGGGAGACGTTATATTTGGACACCCTCCCAACTACATTCTTCATCCAAATCCAATGATTCATAATTGGGGAACCTGAAAAGGCAGATCGAGTAAGGTACAAATCCAAAGGCTAGACTATCCCCAAGAATATGGTTGGTCTAGGGGGAACGTCCCTATGTTAAAAATAGTAATTGTTGTTTTTTATTTTGGAAAATGTTCAGTTACATTTTTTAATTAAATTCAAAATCCTATTTATAAAAATATAAAAATACATTGATCCCTTAAAAATATCATGAGACTGACCATGTAATGCTTAAGGGGTTTCTAAATGAAAAATTATATTAGGTCCATTCATGATTACTGAAGTATGATGTCTCATGTATCTCCACATGTATGGTGCAAATAAGTTATGTACTATCCTTCATGTTTGTGTAAAGTATCACACATATAGTCTTAAGTCTCTATTGAGGCATGGTTCAACAAATTGTGCCTTCAATCTCATTCATGTGGGGTACTCTATTGAAGCAACATCACTAAACTAGAGGTAAATATAATAAACTCTCGAAGAACCTATCCTTGGAATAACTGGTTTAATTTCCAACATGTCTACATTGGTTTCACAATTCTAATAGCATGGCATGATATTACTTCCAAGGGTTCCTTATTTCAGAACACCTTCTTTAACACTCATCTATAAAGTGAAAACACAACACATGCAATTAATATTTAATAATATTATATAAATAGACATTTAATTTAATTCAATCAATTTTATTATATTAGCCCTATTAGTCAAATCATGTCATTGAAAATTTTCCACTAAAATCCTATAGAATAATAAATCCATTCCTCAAACAATGGAAAATTCTATATAGGAATTAGGTATATGTATTTGAGAATTTAGTGGAATCCATTTAACATAACCATCTATAACTGGCTTGAAGGATGTTCTAAACACCAGTTACAACATCCTTAGCAATTCAAATCACATCTCAAGGAAATTAATATATAGAAATAACCTTATAAATATTTAAAAACCATGTAAGAAGGTAGTTTTTTATTATAGGTATAACAAACCCCATTTATGTGAATTTCTTAGGTCGATAAACCCATGTGGCTAACTTTCTGCATTCATCGGCCACTAAAGGCTTGGTTGGTCATTTGATTTCAATAAATTTGAACATTAAGGGGTGAAGCCAAAAAATCCCATCTCATGGTTAATTAAAACTATATAGAAAATGAAATTAAATGTCATAGAAAGGGAATTAACACCTAATTTAGTACTATAGATAATGCCTCATCCAATGTCTAGTTTGATTAAACCTTGATTGTAATAAATCAATGAAACTGTAAAACTCCATGAAAATTGGGAAAAATACATTACACCAAAATATTCTCAATGATTTAAATAATATCTTAGGTAAGGGAATTGATTTGGATTAGACATACCATGAGGAATCCAACAATTCTAAAAGATTGTGAAACGAATGAATAATAGAGAAGTTATGAAGAATCCATGAATTGGAGGAATTTGACATATGGGGGGATAGAACACAACCTAATGATGGAGGAGACAATGGAGGAAAAAAGAAAAAACATTTGAAACATTAGAGGTGGTATTTTATTAATTTAATACATTTCATTCATTGTGCATGGTTCCTCTAAATCATGCTCCAATCGTGTGCAGTTCACTGGTAAATAAGGAAACCCCACACGATTTTTTATATGGTTTGAGTAAACTTTCACAAACCATTACAATAGGCACTATCCCATTTCTATAATTGGACACAAGTCTTTTCTCCATGGGTCCCATGGTTTTTGCAAAACCATGGGGCCGAGTCCACTCTTACCTTTTTAGGGTTCCATCTCCAAACGGGCCCTGAAAGCACCCATGACCACCATATATTGATAATAAATCATATTAAATCATTTTTAAAGAAATAAAAAAGAAAATTAATGGAATGTACCTTAATGAAAATATGGGTTGTTACAACCTCCGCTCCTAAAGATAACTCATCCATTTGTTTCCCTTATAATGGTAGTAGAATGTCATCTTAGAGGAGTTCATACCACTACACTCACACATCAGATTTAAACTCCATGGTCTAATAATGTACACGTCTATGCTACCATAGCACCAATACCATATGAACTCACCTTCTTCAGAGAACCGTCGTTCCATGATTAATGATACATAGTAAACATTTCTTAAAGGGTACAACCACCTCGATCTCAATATCATCTAGGTCAAACATTTTAGATGGGTCTGTATGACATTGTATAAGTTGAGATATGTGGAAGATGTTGTGCATAGAAAAATACCCTTATGGTTTTAGGAATAAACAGGTTACATTCCCGAATCTCTCCATTATCTAGAATGTCATGATATATCATGATGATAACATGATCATTCTCCTCATTTGTATGTGACCCAATGACCCACCTCAAAATCTATAGATCTATGTGGAAAACCAGTATATGAATTATTTTTAAACTGAGATGTATCTATACAATTATTAATCAGGTGGTCATTCCTTTAAGTCTCCGGTATTAGATGAGGACCCTATAGACCTACTTCACTTGGCTCTAGCAAGAGAAAAGGTGACCGATACAATCTACCATGGAGATCCTTGTAATAATACACCTAAATTTCTTCTTGAATAAATATTTTGTGTGAAAAATATATCGTAAGAATATGATTCTCTTATGAACTTCTAAAATCAATGATACAAGACAACAAATTTCATCTTAAACTCGTATGGTTTTCTCAGACTTCTGTTTGTCTAATGGGGACATATAATACTTAAGAGAACCAATGAATCTAGTTCCCTCTACAACCCTTTCCAAAACCATGATTCAATATGGGAATAAGATTTTGAAAATGTAAATTTGGGTAAAAAATGAATTCAAAAAATATCCCAGATGTATATCCCCTATTGATTATCAACAAAGAAGGACTCCTGGATAGGTATAAAGCACACAAATTTATCAACTGATTGATGATAACCCTAACTACATCATTTACTAAAGGTTATATCGGCATGCCTGTAATGAAATCCATGGTGACATTATTACATTCACACTACTGAAAGGTTGTACACCAACTGATAAAACTAGCTATCTATCACTGTATACCTAGCCACCGAAACTGATGACATAAATCCTGATACTTTTTGGTGAGCCTATGATTAACATCACATACTAAGGCATGAGAATCCCTTATATGATCTTACTGTATATCTATATGAACTCAACCTGATCCACATAATTATAATGTATCACTACCATCTACAACCCAACTTAGAGGTGGTTTCTATCCTATAATGATCTCCCTCAAAACCAGGCCTTCATAATCTAATGATTTTTATAATATAAACTCATTTTAGAAGAGAGGTTATCACGACTAAATCTTCCAGAACCTGTTTCAAGTTTTGTTCTCCAACCACTATATGCATTTCATAAAATAAATCCATCAACAAACATTCACTACTAGAATTCTAGAAGGCTTGTGTTTGAATCTTTCAAATCAAGGTATCAGCCACTATATTTCCCTTTAGAGTGTATAAGCAAGATCGTAGTCAAATGACTGCAAGTATCCCACCCACCCGTGTGGAATTTTATTCATGTCCTGTTGAGTGGAGATTTATTTTTTTCTTTTGTGATCCACATAAATAATAAATCACTCATCCAATAAGTAGTGAATCCAACAACTAATAGAATGAACAATAATTTATATATTGATTTCATGCATGTGACCCTTCTACAGATGAGTCCTAGGTGGAAGAATCCATATGCCCTGACTCGATCGCCCGGTATCAGAACTATAGCGAGCATAATTTCAGATGCATCCTAAAAAATAGTATATCGTCTTCCTAGATGAAGAAGAATCATAACTTGAGATATAGTGAGACTTTATTTTAACTATTAAAAACTTGTTTCACATGATTTAGTCTATTCTAACTTCACTCTCTTCTTCGCCAAGCCCATAAGTGGCACTACCATGAATGATAACTCCAGAATGAAATGCCTGTAATAGCCAGAAAGTCCCAAAAATATGCGTACATAAAACAAATTCTCGGGATTATCCCATCAAACAAAATCTCTCACCTTATATTGGTCAACTAATATTCCTTAGATACACTCCCATAGTGGAACTTATTGAGCTTCACATATCTATGGTTCTCGGTCAGTGTACTCATCATGATATCAATATGAATGGAATGGTCATGTTTGCGTCATTAATATACATAGATTTTTTCAATGAAGACTATTGAAAAGGGCACATGATATGGGTGAAAACCCTGATTCATCATAGCCATGATGACTTCCAACACATTCGTTAGGCAGAACAACATAACCAAGTGATCATACAAGCGACACCTGCTCAAGAATGTTGTATGTGTTATGTCGAAGGGCCTTATATGAACCTGATGATATCCTATCCTCTAATTGATCATTTAGAAAATTGTCTCTCCTCAGATCTGGGAAAAGTGTTCATCTATACAATGCATTGGTTACATGTTATTCATCATAATCTAGTTCACTCAATGGTAATCAATGCACAATCTGAGAGTACCATTCTCCATCTTAAAGAATATGATGGGTGAACCCCTTGGTGATGTGATAGGTAATATGAAACCCTTAGATTCTATGTCTATAATCTCTATCATATGTTCCTAGAGCTCAATAGGTTCCATTATATATGAAAAAATAGACAATTTCTCCTCACCTAACACAAGATCTATCGTGAACTAAATTACCTTGTCATGAGGTAAACTAGAGAAATCGTTTGGGAAAATGTTCATGAAACGATCCACCATAGGCATGAATCCTGACAACTAAATCCTACGATAACTCGTAATGAGACTAGCCATCTAGGATGTCACACTTCCCAGGCCAGTACACATGAGTCTAGATCAAATAACTAGAAGATCACATTCACCCTTAAGGGTATACATTTTTCTATAGGGTGATTTTAATGAAACTTCATGGTGATAGAAATACACATGTCCTTGATAAGGTACAATTTTGTCTCTAATGGGAATGAAGTAAAATCCTTCCATCTCATCGATTTAGAGGATCTATAAAAGAATATACCCACATATCTCATGGTGGAACACTTTTCGCGTGCATTAACCCTATTTTCGAACTCTAAAAAATGTTTCAAGGGCCACAATACCCCAAGAGTGTTTGAGTAATAATATAATACTTTCCATAGTGGCATCAGATAAAAGGTGTGATATGCACCAGTATCTAAAAATGAAGATTCTAATGTAGAGGATTCCAAAAATAGTACCATTAATAATAGATTTCCATGGAAACTTATCCTCTAGAATAGTCATAATGTCATATGATATGGCAAGAAAAATAACCCTTAGTTGTTTGTTGAGTACCTTGATGAGGTCCACTTTGTGGAAAATGGAACATTGAAGCCTTAATTAATTTCCCATGACCACCTGCTCAACCTAAAATCCATATAGAAGACCATCTTACATCTGATTGATATTTCATTGATCCTTCACCTGAAGGTGGGGCAAGGACAAATACACATTCTCTTGAAACTGATGGAAAGGACTGGATGAAGTGTTGGTGGTTACCCATCTATCCACAACCACAATATTCGACCAGGTTCCTCATACGTTGTGTCTTTTTTTACTAGGCTTCCACACTAATGACACAACAAAAGGTATTCACATCATGTAACCTGGATAGTACTACACCCTCATGTACCCTTGAATCATCACTTCATTCAGCTTGGTATACCACTGCTAGCATGCCTATAATATGAACTACCCTACTTGATGTTAGCTGACTCCCTCAGGTTCTTATTATAGATAATGTTAGGGATCATGATATTTGAAATGTTGGTTAGAGGGAAGATTTTGACACATGAGAAGATTGAATAAGGAATCCCATTGTCAAATATCCTCTTAGTAGTCACCTCATCACCAACCAATGTTTATGAGAAATGATTCTTCATTTTAACATGAACTGATAATTCCATCACAATCATATCCCCTTTCTCAAGGTGTATGAATTAATGTACATGATCCATTATCAAGGATTGAGTAAAAAATTAGTCATTAAATGCAACCTGTAATTCTACATGGATCATTACTTGATGTCGAGAGACCTATGCCGGTGCATCCATCAAATATTTTGATGTGCCTTTAAACAAAAATAGTTGCAGTCTTGACCCTCCTTTATGGGGGCATATCGATGTGGTCTAAGATAGTAACCATAGACTATAGAAAAAACTCAAAAACATGAAGACCATCATTCTCCATAATGTTTTGTGGATTCTACTACTAGAATTAACGAGTAAAAAATTCCATAAAATGGGATGGCTGATGAACACATTTCACTGACTACATAAAATGATGAAAATTATCTTAGAACTGGGTATCAATACCCAATGTAATATCAGTCGGAGGATGTGAATCTGGTGGGACTACAATATGTATAACAGGGGAATCCAGTACTTCAATCATAGAAGTTTCATCATCACCTCTTCATTTATGTGCACCAATATTTAACCATGGTGACATAGCTCAACATATGAAAATTGAATGCTTGAGATAATATTAATTACAGATTGGGAATGCTATGAGAAATGATAGGTATATTTCCATCCTACAAAATTTCACACCCCTTTACCTTCTCTGGGATCCAGCTATGGGTGATTGATTGAGTCAATGAAGGAACAAAAAATAAAGTAACATGAGACATGACACATAACCCACAACTATGGTTGTGTCATGATATGGTCTCACATACAAGGTTACCATTTTATTTAAAAATAAACATGGTTATTTGAATTAATTAGACTAATTCTTATTCAAAAATATTTTAACACATATGTCTATTTAATTATGTCTCCAATTACAACTCATAAGGTCTCATACACCGTATTAGTTTACGTTGTCAAATCAATTAACTATATAAAAACCATTAAACCATATTACAAGGTTTAACAATCCTAATGATGTGTTATCATCAAGTGAGTTTCCCTCAACACCCAACATTCAAAACCAATTATGTGGAATAATTTTTTCAATTGAATCAATTATACCATCATTAAAATCATTAGTACACTATAATTCATACAATTAATGAACAAATATAAATCAAACACATTATAGGAAATGCTCTCAGATGGTAAATATGGAATGAATAAATGCATGAAAATTTAGTCCTATAGTTCTTGGTACGATGGATAATTGTAATTCACCGTCATATAATTGTGGTATAATAATAAATATTTCATCAAATAAAAAACAAAGAAAAGCAATTTCACCACCCTATGGTGAAATCCGTGAAATTTTAATAGCTGAAATAAAAAAGAGTATTTACTCATCCAATGAAATTCATATTTCTCATTTATTTGGGGTATCTAATCCTTGGAATAGGATTATGTACACATTCCTATACCATACTCTAACATATAGAATAAATTATAATGGAAAAATAAAAAATAGCCTCAATGCAACGTTTTAATGTCCTTCCAACGGTGCCACTCACCAGTTCCCTATGATAGTGGCTAGAGGACTTGATGTGCATCTCCCCAAACACTAGAGCCTACTGACAAGTAGAGAGGTCCTTGGGTTTGTCCATGGGGAGACTATACCATAATTGATCATTATAGAGCACATAAAAGGATATATAAAAAATAGTATAAATAATAATAACAACCAAATAGTGATGAAAACAAAAATAATTAGTATGAAAAGTATTAAAATAATGTGTGGGATATGAATTAATAGACAGAAGCAATTGAAGATGAAAATATTTCATGACAATTAAAAATGAGCAGTTAGGGGAAAATGATATAATAATTTACAACATGATGTCAAAATAATCAAAACAGGCTAAAAACTTTATGCATAGAATCTCGATCATAGGCTCTGTCATCTTATCCCAACTCCATCAAAGAAAAGTAAAAAATCATTAGATGTTGACTAATTCACATTATATTTACCTATGATCATTTACTGTACATGGGTACCAAAGGTGCCTGAGAAAGGTGTGAGACATAATATCAGCAGCCCAAGACCCACTGTGTCAAGGCCTTTCCATTTCTTGCCACAAATATAATAATAGTGTTCCATTTATAATTTAAATTCTTGAAAAAATAATTAATAAAAGTGTTATATTGGGATCCATTTCTACACCCACCCAACTAGCTACATCAACATATGCTGGTGAGTGTGAACCATGAAACCTAAAATGGTTTATTGAATGAGGTACAAAGCCATAGGTAGGATTATACTCAAGATTCTTCTTGGGATTGGAGGACAAGTACCTATGTTAATAATATCAAATTTCATATCTCATTTTCTAAAACATGAAATTATATTTTATTAATTCAATTTGGAATATAATTTAAAAAAACAAATAAATAGACTAATTTCATCAATAACAATCCAATGGGACGTTACTTTTATTACTCGATGGGTTCGTTAATGAACAATTTTGTGGGATCCATTCCGGATGACCCATGTATCAAGTCTCATTTTCCAACTCATGCATGGTGTGAAGAAGCTAAGTACTGCCCTTTGTGTCCATGTCTGGTATTACATGTAGGGGACTGATTCTATCCCAAAGTATATTTCAACCAATCAGTCCTTAGAACCCTACCAAGGGGTCTCCCTCATGTAAACAACCTCACTAATTTGGATGTAAATGTAACTTCCAAGATCTTGGTGCCGCCCAATATTGCCCAGAACAAGTTGGTCTCCTAACCTCAAGCACATTTCCCCTGATGGAAGAGGCTGCCGACTAGAAGCAAGGGTCATAGTGTGATAATAGGGAAACTATCCCCTCATTAGAAGAGTATATACAAATAAAAATAATAATAAACAATAGTTGAAGTATTAATTCCATACAATGAAATTATACAATGGACGACTGATAGTAATATAACAACTAAACCATATACATATATGTATATAAATGATGCATGTCACATGTGTCTATGAAAGTATCTAAACAGATCACAATGCTAGAAATAAAATATTGAAACCACAGTAACGAAAATCAATAAACTCCAACATCATCGCAAGACTTTTCTTGGTCTCATGCTCTCCAAATCGAACAACAATCATGTACCTGATGAAAAAGGTAACTTTCAATTATCTATACCAACAACCATATAATATGATTGGGTCTAAAATCAGGACCCAAATATCATTTGAGATTAATCCTAGTAGGCATCAACCAAAAGATATGTGCCTAACTGTTAGTGAATATATATATAGTAGGAAAAAATGATGAGAAGAATCAATAAAATAGGAATTACACAATTGTAAACAATCCTACAATTTTCTATTACATTTATTCATATTTATCAATAATTCAATCCATTGAATCACATAACCTTGTGATCTAGACTATACTCTATATACCATATGTGATAGAAAAAATAGATGTCTTAATGACCATATAATCAAACAAGTATGTCAGAGTCCAATATTGAGCTTTGCCTTGGAAGTATTTTAAAAATCATTCATTTATTTAATGATGGCCCTTTGGGAATGTTCTCACAACCTAATCCTCCTGGTCTAACATAACAACCAATAATTTACAACATTCAACAAGGAATATCTCATAGTCAATTACCCTTTGTCAACATAGCATCAATAAAATATAACAACCACCTGAAGCTCTCATGGTCAATTACCTAGGGTCCAACATACTAACAATCAATTATAAACAACAAATGGAAACTCTCTCATAGTATAAATTGAGTGGTTAATGAAAACCTATTAGATCTCATGTTTAATTCCCCTTTGGTCACAGAATAGATAATATTACATAAATGGCCCTACCTCTGGATGCTCCCACAGTCAATTACCCTTTTTCAAACATCCAAAATGCATAAACACAATCCTTTAGTGTAATGAAAAAATCCTTCCTAACAATACAAGGCATAAAAACAAGTAAATCCTTCATACGTTCAAGACCAAACGGTCATACACAATTAATCAAAGGAGAACACCCTTAGGGTGTCCTTTAATGAAGGTATCTTACATTATCCATAGGCTAAGAAACTTAAATAATATGATAAACTATATCATGTAATAAACATGGTTAAATTCCAAACACACAATACCTCAAACATGGGATAATGGTACTTTTATCATATTCAATCCAAATATGGAGAACGAAACAAAGAAAACACATTCCTCATTGTCGTGTGATTAGTACTCCTGAATGTCAGCCCTTGAATTGGCCTAAATCAGCATAGATCTACCAAATGGTGGAAAAACCCAACTTGAATAACTCATGAGAGAGTTGTAATCATGACGAACTGATGTAGGGGAATTGATAAATCACTAGTGGAATTCCAATGCAATTGAAAACATATCAATTAGAGGTCAGATGAAGAATTTGGAGTGGCTTAGAGTACTTCGGAGTTATGTCACTCAATTTTTTAAACCAAGAGGAGAAGAAGGTGTTTCTAAGGCTGGGACACAACCACACATCAAATTACTAAATAATTAGAAAACTACATAGAGTGTTCAATACAGTTAAATTCCATGTAGAAGCCTTTATTTCCCCCACCTTAAGCAGTATGCATGGTCACCTACATGGCCATGTACATAGCCATTACACAGACAATACACGACTTTATGTTGTACCTTGGTTCAAGGAATGTACATAGAAAATAACCATTTCATCCCTTTTCTACAAAAAACCTGAAATAAAGATCCATTCCGAAAATAAATATTCGGGTTCTTAAAAAATACCCCTTAAATAAAATAATCCCTGAATGTCTCTTCCAAGGGTGGTGAGGAATATTCATCAAACAAATCTATCCACTATGAATGTACATTGGCCTCCCTCTCCCATGTCTCACTGTAAACTCATCTCTGCTTCCAAATCACCCATACTAGAGGAATAGATAGACCACAGAGAATGTTTGTGCTGTGATCCCCAATGTGAATAGGGTTCTCCTTGAAGGATGTATCAACCTTCAACTCAACCTCTTCAGTTTTAACAGGTCAGACAGGTCTGAAAAGAAACTATATAACTAAGAAACGTCGAAGACGTCATGCATTAATCGGTATCTCCTAGGTAACTTCAATAGGTTGGAAATAAGTCTGAATCACTCTAAAACCTCAAATAGCATAACATATCTATGTTAATGATTCACTTTTCTCTTAATCCTCCGGTGTCCCAACCTTGTTGTGACACATATGAAAAATTAATCTTGGGCCTAGAACTCTAGATCACGGCTCTGTCGATCAGTAAATGATTTCGGGAAAGATTGTGCAATATAAATCCTTTTCTGAATCAACTCCACCTACTTATTGGTGTCCTAGACATGATGAGGTCCCATCATAGCTAACTCTCCTACCTCTAGCCAACATAGGGGTGATTGGCATCACCTACCATACATATCCCTATAAGGTGCCATCTAAATCATTTCCTAAAATCTATTATTGGGGGGAAACTATACTAGGGGTATGTTTCTATCCTAAGAGCCCCCAAAATCTATGACTCATGCTCGATGCATGTCCTCCCAGACCTGAATCAAGTGCTCATATTGGACATATGATTGGGGATGGTATGTTTTACTTAGAATTTCATGTGTCCCGAAATCCCGTTATAGTCCCTATCAGGCATAAGATGTAAACTGATCATCCCTGTCTGAAACAATAGAGTGTGGAACCCCATGATAACATACAATTTCTTAGATGTACAATATTCCAAGATCACAATCATTGATGGTTTCCTTGATCATTATAAAATGTGATTCCTTCATGATCTTGTCGATAACAAATCATACTATGTCATTCTCTCAAGGAAACCTTGTTTGAACAATCTGAAAATCCATCGTGACAAAATTCGACTTCCACTCAAGAATGGGTAATTACTATAAAGGCCCAACCAGTTGTTGATGCTCTGCCTTCACCTGATGGTATATAGAACATCTTATAACAAAACCAGTTACATCCCTCTTCATGCATAGAAACCAATACTAACGACATAGATCCTGATACAACTTGGTGAAACTACAATGAAATTCCCATACGAATGCATGAAAATATCAAATCAACTCCTCACATATGTCTATTGACACCCATATTCATCCAAGAAAACGAAAGTCCTCATCATCGCCTATGGTCCACCAAGGATTAGGGTCCTCATCTGACACTATCTCACATTGGACTAGGCCTTCATAATATGATTGAATCCTTATCCGCACATGATCTAGTATAGTTGATGTAACTACTATAGAAGAATGAAATAACTTCCCATGTCTATCGTGCACCTCCAAGTGCATCTCAGTGAATAGGTCCATGAGTTTCCACTCACTGTTGGCCTCCTGAACTGTGTATATCTTATTCCACGTACTCAATCCATCATCCACTACATTACCATTCGAAGGCATGTAGTCAAGATCAATGTCAAAAGACAAAAGGTACTCAAACCACTTTCGATGACTCAAATTATGGTCACGCTGAGTAAATATATGCTTGGGACTTTTGTGGATAGTGTATTCCATAAAATGATTTCCAAAATGATAATGACTCCAAAAGTGAATATCATGCACTACTACAACTAACATGAGATCATGTACCATTTAATGCCTCTCAGGTGGCCTCAACTGCCGAGAAACATACACACCGACTCCTTCCCCCTACATAAGCACTTCTCCTAGCTTGATACCTAATGCATCGTAGTAAATGGTGTAATTATTTCCTGTATCCATAAAAATCATTATCAATGATGAATTCAACCTCCCCTTCGGCTCCTGAATTGATGAATCACATGAATCAGTCCTCAAGTACTTTTCACCATTCATAGTCAGGCTTGTCAGTGGTGATACTAAGTGTTAAAGGTCTTGTAAAAAGCATCTATAGTAACCATCCAGCCCAAGAAAACATTGTACCTCAATTTAGTTCTTCAAATTATCTTAGGGAACTACTTCTATCACATTCTCTAGGTCCAGTAATACTCATGTCAATGAGATGAAATGACCCAAAAAAATTAATTTGGTCTATCCAAAAGTGACATTTTTAGAGCCTAACAAATAAATTATTCTCTCCCAGTGTGCTCACTATGATCTCAAGATTGATGGAATGGTCATGTAGAGTGTGAGAGTATACCATGATATCATCCAAGAAGATTACTGCAAAAGAATCCATGTATGGATGGAACACAAGATTCATCAATTCCATGAAAACTTTCGACACGTCTGTGAGACCGAACAACATAACCATATACTGGTATAGACCATACCTACTCTGAAAGGATATAAAAGGTATATATGATTCTCTAATGCACAACTGATATATAACCAGAACTCAAGTTAATTTTCAATAAGACTCAGGCCCCACAAATCTGATCAAAGAGATCATAAATTCTTGGTAATGGATATTGGATCTTGAACATCAATCGGGCCATCTTCCAATAATCCACTCAAAGTCACAGTGTACCATCTGGATTCCTCACGTTAAGGAAAAGTGAACCCCAATGAGAAGTACAGGGTTTGATGAAACCTAATCCCTATAACTCCTCCAAACTTTTTATGTGCTCTTGTAACTCTATAGTAGCCATCCAATAATGATGAATGGACACCAGAACCACTACTCGCATAGGCTCAATAGAGATATCTACTTATCACATCAGAGGTAATCCTAAATAGTAATCTAGAAAGTCATAAATGAAATGATCCACCAATTGAAGAAAATCGATATGTGTAGTCCCCTGGTCATCCAAATATAAACAGAAATATAGTCCATAATTCTTCACAACCCATGATGGTCATGTCCAGCTCTGCTCTCCTGGATATCCCATTCACCCTTGTGTAGAATATAACCTCTCTCTGGTGACATGAATGTCACCCTGAGGCGATTGAATTCAACAATGTCATGAATGGAGACCAACCAGTCAATTTCAAGAATAACATCAAATACTATCATCTCTTAGACATTAAGGACATATAAGAAGTGACAAACACAAACATCATGTGGGAAATATTTTCACTAAAGTAGTATAGTCATCCTAATCCCAAATAAAGTGTATAGTGTCCTAAGATCATTAAATGTAATGATGAAGAGACCAAGGTGCTCCACAATGGAGAAAAATATAAAACTATGGGAATAACAAATATCAAAAGAAGATAAAGCTAAAATAGAGGAATCTAGAATCGTACCTCTAATCATAGAGTGTCTTAGATCCTTCCCCTACTAGGTCTGCTTCACTGTAAAATTCTGACCTATACCATTTCCCTAGGCCCCCTGCATGACAACCCTGATTATGTCAACTCGACATTCAATTAAAATTATCCATATGTATACAATGTTCATGACCTCCTCCTTGGCCTGAACGACCTGACTAACTCATGTTCACTGACTTTGGAGAAACTAGTGGTGCTTCTCTTGAATGTGGAATCATAACAGTTCCCCTCTCACTCAATGACGGTGAAAAAATCCTACAAAAAATGTAGAATAAGACCAATCCTTCCACAATATTGTCTCATAACTATGTCTCTCCGGAAATGTGGTCTCATATTCCCACTCCTTCTATACTGGTAGCACACTACTTGGGCATCGGAAGAAACATCTCCGCTACTAGAATAACCAACCCATTTAATCTCCATGTGTCGCTTCCTACAATAGATTGAAAGACTACCAACCTTGGATGATGAATTTCCTTGGATCAGATCTTCTATCTCTCTCAAATTTTTCTTATTAATCGTCACCTGGTTCACTATAGAAGTCACTGAAGCCAGACTAAATTTTTTATCTATGGCGAGATGTCATACCTGAGACCATCATCAAATTGTCCAGGTAATTACACCTCGTCATATACCAAAATAGGTCTAAATTCCAAATATCCGACAAGTGAGAAAAATAATATATAACTAAAAGAGCACCATACTCCATGTTCATGAAATTCCGAGCTTGATCGGCCCTCAACATCTCACGGTAGAATTAATCATAGAAGGTCCTCTAAATCATCTCCAAAGACATGTCCTAATGACATCCCACTATCTCATGGATGAATCATGTTGGATGTACGTTATGATATTCACCCTCCTCTCAAGAGGAATCTCTAGATTTTCAAATTTTGAAATCTTGGCCTCCAACCATGACTCTATAGCTTTCGTCCTCCCTCCCCTAAAAAAGAGGGAGGATGTTGCATCTAGAGAACCCTCAGAAACTCTTCCATAGTTAGGGTAGGATGTGGTGCTCCCTGAAATGTATGTATCATTCTTAAAAATCCTTCATGGAACTATGCAGAAGCAACTGCATCCGATATAACATTTGGTTCCATGAAAGGAACTATAGGAGGATCTAATGGTAGTCCCTGATCTACATTTTAGGGTGTCTAATCCTTTCTCTACACCTAGTTTACAATTGGATGACTTCTTATTTAAAATACTCTACAAAATCAAGCTCACACCATAGTAGAAGATTATAATTGAAAACTACATATATTTTCAAGAACAACACAATAGAATAAATGAATTCAATTTTTTTCAAGCTGGTTTACATGGTGTATAGAACCACTACACAACGTGTTACCTTTAAGCAATACCATGGGGTGTACCCTTATCATCTATGTCATGTAACCACCCAAGAAAACTACATGTTCTTTATTAGACACATTGTGTAATTGAATATTCCCTCCTTCACAGTTACTTAAACAAGACCAGATCTACATGATCCTGTCGGTGTAAAACTACATGGCGTGTTCACCATAGACGAGGTGTGAACTAAAGAATTTTCATACATCAGTGTTGTTATTCAAACTAAATGATACATGATTGACTACTACACATAGTAAAAACATGATACACGACCTGTACAACCAATGTTTCATCCACCAGTGTCGTTAGTCACACGGTTGTACACATGGTCTTTACAATATTGCATGTACTCCAAGTACATGGAATGTTCTACCAAATTATTATTAAACACAAGTCTCTACTCACACAATTAGTCAAACAGTCAATAACTACATTTCATATACATACTGTACACATGGTGTACTTCAGAAGAGATGTTCCTCAAGAACAGAAGAACACATGGCATGTGTTCAAAACATCACACACCGTGTTGTCTGGGTTTCTAGACAGTAAGCCTCTAAAACATCTCTGAAACCCCAAAATCGTAAAATTTTGGACCAATAAAAGCAAGGTTCAAATCTTTGAGATCCCAAAGTCTATTCAAATCAATGTTTTGAATCATTATTCATGTTATAACTTGAAAAAATTCAAATAAAGTTCAATCATTACCCACTAATTCAGATTCAAGAGGGCCCATAACACCTCAGAGACCAAATCATGGTGTCCATCCAAATGAAACCTTACATTTACCAATAGAGTTTCAAAATAGAAGGTATTTCTATCATTTAATTTATCACAATAGCATGCATATATGACAACACATATATCACAATAACATGCAATCAATAATCCAACATAAATGGTATGACAAGAATGCATGACATGTGATCTCTATAAATTTGTTATACGATGTATTAGATGGAATAACCTCATCTAATTGGGTTGAAACAAAAGTAGAACCTCTTTAATATAGACGATAACTGCAAAATTCATGTATATCACCCCATGGTGAAATCAATTCAGTTGTAATAATTGAAAAACTATAAAAATTCAAATCTTCTAGGTAACATCTCTTTTCCCTAGACACAGGTTAGGTAATCCCAAGAACATCTTATTACAAACTATATATTCCATCATATCCTTGTTTATTGGCATCAAATTGAATAGAAAAGAATAAATAAAAAAATTCCCCTAACAACACTTTGTAAAGTCCCAGATTTGGGTGCCGCCAAATGGTGCCCCAGACCCGGTTCATTAAATGACCCCAAGCTCATTTCCCCAAAAGAAAGAGGCTGCTGACCAGCCGAAAGGGCCAAAATGTGATAATGTGGAAACTATTACCTCATTGGAATTGTAAAAAAAAATAGAATGAAAATAGTAAACAATAATGGAAGCAATATTTCCATACAATAAATGATAACTGAGGAAAATTGATAGCAATATAACAAATACAACATAAATATATAAGTGATGCATGTCACATGTGTCTAAGAAAGCATCCAAAAAATTTAAAATGTTGGAAATTCCATTTTGATACCAAATAATAGAAATGTAGTGAACTCCAAAATCATCACAGGCCTCTATATGGTCCCAGGCTCTCCATCTCCATTAGTAATCAAGTACCTGATGAATAAGGGAACTTTCCCTTATTATACATGAAACCATATAATCTTCTTTGGTCCAATAGAATGACCCAAAAAGGGTGTGAGACGAATCATTGTAGGAAACCACCAAAATATCAATGCCTAACTGTCACTGAATTTATATATAGAAGGTAATAGGTAGAAATTAAAAACAAACCAGGATGTACATGAAAGTAAATAATCCTATAGTTTTCAATTACTCTCATGCACATTTATCAATTATTCACTCAGTTTAATCATCTAACCCTAGTATCTAGCCTAAGTTATGTATCCTATGTGATATAGTAACAAACCAAATCCCAGAAGACCATCTAATCAAATAACTATGTATGAGTCTAAGCATGTTCTTTGGCTTGGTATGCTCATCACAATAATTAAACTTTTCAATAACTACCATTTGTGAATGTTCTCATAACCTAATCCACCTGATCTAACATTACAACCAATAATATATAATGACCAAAAGGATTGCTCTAACAATCAATACCCCTTGGTCAAAATCGAATTAATAAAATATTATGACCAACACACAGCTCTCACGGTCAATTCACTAGGGTCTAACCAACAATCATACTATTATAAAAATCCAAATGGTAATTTTCTCACTATCTAAACACCTGGGTCAATGACCACCTAGAAGTTGTAATGGTCAATGCCCCATTGGTCACAAAATAGTAAAAAATACATAAATGACCCTACCTCATGAATCTCTCATAGTCAATTATCATGGTTTAAACATTAACAATGCATGAACACAGTAATTTTATGTAATAAAAAACTCCATCCTAACAAAAACAAGCATGGAAACAAGGAAAGGCTTTTATTATCCTAGATAAAACAATCATAAATAATAACAAAAAGGTAACTCACCCATAGGGTTTACAATAAATAAATGATACTAGAACCTTCTCTGATTTATCAAATAAAAAGAAAACTATATGACATGATCATTAATGTTTCATGCCGTGTAGTAGCCTTCACTAACCCCTTCCTTAAGTGGTCTACAAGGACACCTACATGGCCATGTACTCAGCTATATGCACTACCCAGGTTCATGACGTGTACTCATAAAGACATGTAATGTACTTAGAAAATTCACATATCATCATTTTTCCAAAAAAAACATCCCAAATTAAATATTCATACATAAAATGATGATCCGGGTTCTTATAGTAAAAATAAATTGCACTCAAAGAACCCATCCCATTAATAGATGGTGTCATTCTTGAAGTGTCAACAAAGATTTCACAATTCCAACATCATGGAATGAGATTCCATCTAAGGTGTCCTTAAGAAAAAACCCCTTGTTTAACCCTTGGATATAATGTGAAAACACCACACAAGTAATTCATATTTTACAAGCTCTAGTAAAATGGATATATCATTTAATACAATCCATTTGATGACATTAGGCCTATTAGTCAAAGAATTACATTGGTACATTTCAATTTAAACCATATTTCATTAGGATTAAAGGGCTAAACCAATTGAATATTTAATTTAGGCATGATGTATACGGATTTTAGAATTACAACAGATTCCTTAAACCCATCCTTCCATAAGTTGCGTGAATCAAGGGAAAGTCACTAGTTCTAACACCCTTAGCAATTCAAATCATATCTCAAGAAATTCAATAAATTTAAATGACCCATACAAAAATTTATCAAACCATGTAAAAAAAGGTTTTTTTTAGTATAGGTATATCTCAACCCAATTGGGATTCATACTCAAGGTGATTAACCCACGTGGTTTCTCGATGCTTATATGGGTCAAAAAAATGAAATGTTTGGCCTTCATGTTCAATTTATTTAAAAAATTTGGGTTGAAAATGGAAAATCATGGATCACATAATTGTGAAACAATATATGAAACATAATTTAAAGATTGAAAATTTTCCTGAACAACTACCTTTGCCTGATAGATCTTACCTCGTATAGTTTTGACATTAGATTCGACTTCGATTGGAAGAAACATATGAAAATGTCATGTTCCCATAAAATATGTAAAAGCATATTGCACCAAAATCACACAATAGATTTAAATATAATCATGGGTAAGTGTCATGAGTGTGACTATCCTTAATTTGATGAGTACAATTCTTCTAACATATTGGGAAACAGACAAAAAATATAGGATTTATCATGGTTTCATTAAATGGAGGAATTCGAAATATGGGAGGAGAAGACATGTACCACCACTAGTGTAAACATGGAAGGAAAAAAATAAAACCTCTAAACCATAAAATGGATTTTTTTTTCAAATTTTACCCATGTTAGAAATTGTGCATGGTTTGGAAAATTCTAGTGCCAAGCATTTGTAGTTTTTTGCTACATATAACCTCAAAACCTGGGTCACACGTTTTTAGAAAGACTGTACAACCAAGTCTATACTTCCTATTTTAGGGTTGTTGCACCGAACGAGATGTGAACATAATTAGGACCACCACAGCATGATTATACATCATATTTAAGATTGTTCAATGAAATTAAAACAAAAAAATTAATGATCAATACCTTAATTGTAAGCTAGGATGTCACAATCAATACATCTTAGAAATTATTCGATGAATAGACATGGATAAGCTATATGCATCATCCAGAATTTACCTCTTCGATTATGGTATTGATAAGACTCATATCCATTTTATAGACCTTATAACTCCATATTCAACAATGTTGAACTCCAGAATATTCAATACCTTCATCTATATCAATTAATCATATTTGTAGACTTCATTGTTCTTATCAAGAATGTATAGGAGATGTGTTCTTTGAGAAAGGATTGGTTCGTGTCTTTTTATTATTTCCATATCAATTCTTTCTATATCAAAGAAGATAAACCCCTTAAAATCCTCATAATGAATGAAATTTTAAGATATTTTCCACTATATAATTTGACACAATGGTTTATTTCTTTGTATAGAAATGGATTGAAATAACATAATCCATGAACCTATTTAACCACATTCATTGGCACATTTAGACATCCTTTTGTGTGAATATATACTTAAGGCTTTTATGGTTTGTGTATATGTTAGAATTCTCCCTGTAGATATAATTCCAAAAAATAACTAAAATGATGATTATCGCATTCAATTATAGATCATTATTAAGATTTTTCATATCCTGGAAATATAGTTATAAGGGGTCATATGATAAAACTATACCATCTTTCATGAATACACAACTCAATCCATGTTTGGATGCATTGAAATAGATAAAAAATATTTCCCCACTTGAGGTTATTTTTTGTAAATGTGTAGCCATTAGCATATTATTAATCTCTTAAAATGTTCATCACATTTATCAATCTTGAGAGAATATTAATAATTTTTTACATTAGTGTGGTTATGGGGAATTAAAATTAGGATATGTTTCACACACATCGACGAATGTACCTTGATAATCCTTGGAAACTATGTACTTACATTACAAAGGATGGTATTGGAAATAATTTAATTACTTCTATTTTGTAAGTATTTATAGTTATACATTTGATGGTTATAACATTACCTAGGAATGTTAATTTATCTAACCAGAACTCACATTTAGTATACTTTTCATACATCTATTATTTTCTCAAGGTCTTCAATACAATATTCAAATTATTCTAATGTTTATTATTTCTTTTGGAGTAGATACGATCATATGCTATAAATACATCCACAAATTTGTCAAGGAACTCCCAAAAGACTATATTCGTTATGTCTGTTATGATTTATGGAGGAGTTGTGGCTTTTAATGGAATCATTTTTAACTCGTAGAGCTTGTACCTTCTACAAAAATAAGTCTAGGGGATATCCTCTTTATTGACTAATAGTTGAAATTATCATGACCAAAAATATCATTTAGAAAAATACATGGATCCACATAACTAATCGATCATGTCATAAATCTATGCTAGAATATACTTGTTAATTATAATGGTTTTTATCTCATAAAAATCAATATAGAGGCGCATTATTCCATCCTTTTTCTTGATAATGTAGACTAGAATTCCCTATAGTGATGAAAATGCCCATATAAACCATTTTTTCTATATTCTCAGGTAGTTAATTTTTTATCCCCATAATTTTTAAAATTACCATTCTATATGGAGTCTTGGATGTTGTCAATGTTCCAGGTATAATATCAATGGAAAATTCGACCTCTCATATAAGAGGAGGTCTAGGAAATTCATTGAGAAACAAGTCTATGTATCCACACACAATGGGAATGTCTTTAGTGATGATATTTTATTTGATATCAATCATTCGAGCAAGATAGACATTCTCATTGGGTAAAAATATCCATTCATAGGATTATAATCCCAATGTAGATTCGTCCACCTCATTTAGTATTTACAAAATTAAAGGAAGATTCATTATACAGAGGGTGATTTCCTTATCTCGAAAATTTATGTTGGATATTTATAAGGAAATCTAATCCATGCCCTAAATTTTATATAATTCCACAAAAGGGACAATAAAATATTTTTATTCCTAATGTTCATCCAACAAAATTTGATATTAGAGGAATTATATACTAGGGATAAAAGAATTACCACATTTTCAATATTCACTAATAACTCCATGTTCTTGATTTACGATGGTGTTAGAATTGTTATAGTAAACTTTTGGGATGCTGATAAATGAATATAAATAGAATAAAAAAAATTGATTATTATTTAATGAATAACTAGCATACATGTCTCTATATTTTGGTTTGGAACCACCATAGTTTTTGTGATTCCATAAGCTATCTCTTTATTTCTAGGGATTAGAGGTCATTTCCGTCAGTTATCAATAAAAATAATTAGATTAAGGGGACGATTCAAATATTTTCTTATTCATTCAAGTTGAAAAATTTTATAATAGACTAAGTATTGAGTAGATAATTCCTTAAATCCATCACATTGGTGTAAATCGCTAGCATGGTTCTCTTCCTTATGGAACATAAATAATTTCATCATCACCTTCATGAAATTTTTTTGATACTTATTCCCAAACATTTCTCAAGTGGTATTATGGAATATTTTACCATAATTAGATCTCTCAATTAGTATTCTATAATTACACTCCATTTTCTTATCCTTATCCGCATGATATCCTTCAAAATCACTGATCTCAATTTTTGACATTGAGGGAACATTAAAAAAATTTCTCATATCTATAATAGTTTTAAATAACCATGTATATTTTTAGGCCCATATTTTTCCCAAAAATGATACACCCTAGTATTTTATATGAAATATTTTCATTTAAATAATTTGATTTTTTCGAAAGCATGCATTACACACAACATTGAGTTTAGAGGAACCACCTAAAATTATTAAAATATTATTTATCTGTTATTTTCTAGACCTTGTATTAGTGGGTTTGAATAGTTTTAAATATTTTATGAAAAAATATATGAAATTAATTCCTTATTTATAAAATAATTTAAATTTTAAAAAATTTATTTGAAAATAAATAAGTTGTTTTTTGTGAAAAAATGTTTTTATGTGTAAAATGTTTTTTATTAATAAATTAAGGTAATAATTTTTTTTGAGATTTATTTTAATGAAATATATATATATATATATTATTTAATTAATCAGTTTATGTTATGTTCAAAAAATAGTTTTTGGCATATCATAAGAATAAATCATTTTTATGCATAAAAATAAAAATATTTGTTTTTCTAAAAATAATTTTTTCACATTAAGTGCACCTATACTAAAAAAATTATATATATATATATATATTTAATTTGATAAAATTATTTAAATATTAAAAAATATATGGTTCAAATATTCTAATCAGACCCTTTTATTTTCGGTCAATTTGAATTGCTATCTTTGTAAAATTTTTCACCATAATAATAGTAAAATTAGGTTATTATGGACTAAAAATATATTACAGAGACATTATTTTTCATCATATTTATTATTAGATGAAGATAATTAGATCCAGGAAACCCTATGTTATAAATTTAGTTCTTAATGGAAAATTTTCATTGAAATTTCATTATATATTATTTAAATCAATGAATGTTTAAAAATATAACTCTTTTTTTAATATATCATATGGATCCAAATAGAATAAAAGTATATTATTATGGAATAAAAGAATTGAATTTGATCTTAATTAAATTATTTTCAAGATATAATGTTATTTTTAATTTTTTTTATTATATAATGACCATAAATGTCTATGTAACACCGATTAAATGATTTTATATTTAATAAAAATTATAATAAATGATTTAAAGAATATTTAAAGTGGAATAATTTGAATGATTTAATTTGATCAATAATTTTAATATATTTATATGACCAATTAAGGGGATGTGAGATAATTTTATTTATATTCCCCCTTTTTATTAATGTATTTAATGTAAAATAAAATGAATATTGTTGAAATTGGCATCAATGGTATTTTATCAAATTAATATTTTATTAATTTATTTCAAAATTATCTAAATATTGAAATGAGATAGTGTTGATATTATATGTTTTAATGTTTTCATAAATTGGGTATTTAAGGTCAATTTTTTAATTTATAAGTATAAAATTACAACTATTTAATAATACAAAAAATTTTTAAATTAGTAAAATTTAACATTTTCTAACTTTCAGTTAGTCCAAATGATAAGGATTCAAATTAAAATAATATCATTTTATAAATTAATTTTATTAATGGTATTAAAAATGTATATTATATTATATTTAATTACATGGACATTTGGAGGCATACGGATTGAAACGGAATTTATTATATTTTATTCTTTAGGGAAATTCCAAAAATTCCCTCACATCATCTATAAAAGGCTACCTCCTCCATCACTTATTAGAACCAATATGATCCTTAAATATCGACCAAAATATTCAAATTTTCTTTATAAACATCATTACACACATTATTTATATTTATTTCAACATAAAATACCATCCCTAGAGCAATTTGTAGGAGATCTAAATGAGTCATTTCCAAGAAGAGGTAATCACATTACCATATCACCTTTTATTTACTCTTGTTTATTTACCCTAAATATATGTAATTTCTCAAAAAATAATGGCTTGAGTATACTAAATATGTATAAATTTTATTATGATTATGAAAAATTCACTATACGTCTTATTTCCAATTAAATGAAAAGTGAAAGCATCGCTCATGCGTATATATTACTTATCGTCTTTACATAGTGATATAGTTAATTTTTTCAGCACCATATATTATGGGTTGGTATTATGATGGATTAAATTTTTAGATATTAAATTTATAAAATAATTATACACATTAAATTATAATATAAAATCTACTTAGCATCATATCCATTCAAAAATGATAACATCGTTCATGCGTACCTGTGGACTACAACCTTTATGCAGTGATGTGATTTGTTTTTAATTTATATTTAAATTTTATGGTAATTATGGATACTTTTTGAGTATATTAGATATAATAATGATCATATAATTTTTAAATAATATTTACCTCTATCTTATTTCATTCATCTAATATGAAAACTGGGTTCATGAAAATGTGCGACCAACATTCTCCAAGAATCATGTGATTAATTTTTCTATCTATAACATTTATAAATGAATTTAAATATGTATATAATGAATATATATAATATATATATTCTTGATAATAGTATTTAGTTTATTTAACAAAGATTAATTTTTAATTTAAAATACTACTGAATTGAAATACTCACAAAAAATGAAATAGTTAATACCTAGAAATGATGATTTTAATAAGAAATTATTGATAAAGGGTTTGATAAAAAGTTATAAAGGGATAATATATAGTATTTGAATAATGAAAGTGACTCTTATATAGAAGTATAATAAATTTACATTTATTACTCAGGAGTTTAATTTTCTTTTGATGAAATGATAACTCGAGGAAAGGGTTTTATTTCATAATCTCATCAAACATATTGGGTTGTTTATGTTTATGTCTCTACTAGTGAATATTTATCTTCCATATACATGATTTAAAAAAAATTAAATGTTTTTTAATAATATCGTATAAATCATTTTTACTCATATTTGAAATTATTCAGAATGGTTTAAAAGGAATATTCTTGTCATTTTTCGAATGAGGTACCTTTTACACTTTTTACAATGGTGTGAAAATAATGTTTATTAACCTATATGTCATAAATGGATTTTACTTATATAATGAAAATTTTTTTTTATGAAACATTATTTAAAATATTACTTGTTAATTTTCAAATAAAAAATTTTTCATCTAAGTTGAGTAATTTTTCTAAATAACTGTTTTCAAATTGGAAAGGTTATTTTCCACAAGAATTTTTCCTATTGAATTTTCAAAATTATTTTTCATCAAAGATGAAATCCATTGATGTTTCATTTTAATTACTAGTGATATGATCCAGTGATACCATTTTTATTAATTTCAATATTGTTTATGAAAATGATGAAAAAATGTTTTTAAAACCCTTTTATTTTCCATGAGTTATGATACAATGAAATGTTCATGAAACCCATTTAATTTCATGGGTTATTATATAATGAATTTTTTATGGTATTGAGACACACATATATATTATTTTCATTATTTTATGGTTTTTACCTATATATACCTTGAATTTATAGGATAATGATTACTATTCTCTAAGCTCAAAGGGTATACTAAAGGTTATCCAATGTCCCAAAGATGGTAAATGAGAGGTATTCTCAATACCAATGTAGTTACATGGGTGATTATAGAAAGAAAAAAAATGTTATGAATTTCTCAACGAGAATCCTTGAAAAAAAATTCTATGCATTAATTTATACTACAATCAATGAATTATGATAATGTTATTATCTCATAGATCATGTTACTAGATTCATTTGTGGTTCTTGTCTTATGAACATCCTAGAATTATGCAATGACATAATATTATGATGTAATATATAGGGTATGATTTTAAAATATTATTCTCAAAACCATATACTCATTTTACTATTATCTGAATATTTATATCTACCATATTCATCCTTACCATTCATATGGTATCACCCTTTATGTGGGAGAATCTGTTTTTCACCATTGAACCAATTTTTTGTGTCTGTATGTTTCCAATGAAACTTGACATAAATGATTATAGCATGTATGATTATGTTATGTAATGAAGATTAATCTACTAAGATTCAATATCTATGTATTAAAAGTATAGGTTTCTACAGTTACTATTAAAGGAAGGTATATTCAACCATTGAAAACTAGGATGAGAAAACATTACTAAGAAACCAAGGGATATGTCTAATTAGAGGATAAAATCCTATTTTTTTTGTAATGAACATTAATTAAGTAGGTTAAACCTATTTTTTCATAGAATAAGTTTACATAATTTAGACATCCTTTAAATAAAATTTTCATTATTATGTGATTCCCATTATTATTATTGATGATCACTCTATGTATTTTTTATTTCTAATAAATGTATAATACTTGAATGAGTTGTGTTAATGCTGAATATGATGTAAAATGAAATGCCTGTCCACCCAAAAAACTAAATGTTATGATATTTGGAATGAAATTTATATTTTTATGACTATAAAATATTATTAAGCTATGAATCGCGCTGAGCTGCCAAATGAAAAATGGATGGAGAAATGTTTTATTTAGTCCCTGGTGAGACAACATCCACATTAATTTTTTGAAACTACTAATCCCCTTATTTTTGAGTTATGGATCGGTACCAATAAAAATATATTTTCTGTTCTATTGTTTTAGGATCATGAAAATTTTAATTTTTTATATACTTTTTAGAAAGAAAATAAGTTCCATGGTAGAATATTGATAAGAACATAATGGATCAAGATTAAATTGAATTCATGGAGTGGTATGAGTTTCAGAACATATTTCTCAATAAGTATATCACATGTATTATTTTCAAAAATGTATAAGAAATTTCTTCACTAGAAACAAAAGTATGATGAATCCATTGGTATGCACGAGAACAATTTTACCCAACTTTCATGGTATGTTTCTGGTGTTATCATTTAACCTAAAAATTAGATAGATCAAAGCATTACTATCTTAAATCTATGTTTTATAATGAATATATGCATATTTAATTTAAAAGAAACTCTAAAAACCATGGATAGAATAAGGTGATACATCCCTTATGTTCATTGTGTTGATGGAATCATTGGGGAAATTATATTAAGGGGAAATAAAAAATTTCTATGTAAAGAAAAGCTATGAGTAATCTAAATTATTATGTGATGGGAAAAAGTTTTCAAATTATTGGAATAAAAATAAATATCCACAGAATGAACTATCCACAATCTAGTATTTCATATTCTATGATTATGGGAATTATTCTAACTTGTACCTAAATATAATGGTTAATGATGACCATCATCATCTATAATCTCATAATCCTAGAGTCAATAGGAAACCGCATGTGACCACTATTTAAAATGATAGGTTTGATAATGACTTGGTGAAATGTATACTAACAATCCATTTTATAACTTATAATTTCCTATTTTATTATGGATCTACCCACTATTGTATTTAAAAATATTTTTCTAAAGTTATCACAATATCAACTCAAATATTAGCTACTGAATTTTTAGTGAAAACATATTATTTTGTGACAATGACATCCCAGGTATATGATTCATGCATACTTCATGTTTTTGGGAATATCCTTATTACTATTTTTGATGTTAAATCATTGGTTGAGTTCAATGTTATTTTGGGAATAGATTAAAATTATTTTTAAAAAGGCCACATGAATTATCAATTAATAGAATTCATATTTGATATTACAAAACAATCTATGATTATTTATCAATGTGACACAAAATATGAGTTTTTGATGGAAATAACATCTATTGTATGTGTTATGATTCCAATTATATAAGGAAATTTATCTTAGATGGTTGTGGAGAAACTCATCCTTAATGATATGAATATTATAAGGGAGTTTATGGATTTATTTATGGATTAATTATTGATTCTTCCTCTCAGTTATAGAGTTTATTTTTCAATATAAATCATACATGGTGCTACACCCATTTACAAGACTCCATCTTGAATTTCCCTTATGGAGTTCCTAGAATAGAAGAAGAAACCCAGAGAGAATCTTGATAATGGATTAATTTGTCCAAGTGAATCACCTTGGGGTGAATCTACTCTATTTTTGATGAATAAATATGGATCAATGTGTCCCAATATAAATTATTGAGAATAAAAATATTAATATCAATAAAAATTATCCTCTACCCCATATTGATGAAATGTTTGGTCAACTAAATGGAGCTGAATTGGTTTCCAAGAATGATCTTTTTTCTTCATATAATAAATTGATGGTCAAAACGAGGTTTTATAGATTATTTAATTTCTTAAAGTGTATGTAAACTATGATTTTATAGTCACAACATTTGATCATATTATTTTCCTCTCAATCATCAAAAATTTAATGAATAGAGTCTTTAGATATTACATTAATTAGTTTTTTCTAGTCTTTATAGATGATATTCCTTTATATTCAATCATTAGAGAAGGGAATGAATACCATTTGAGAATATTGATTAATAAACTAAAGAATGATATCATTTACGATAAATTTAATAGGTGTGGATTTTTTATTTGGAAAGAATCATTTTTGGGTCATATAGTCTCATGTGAGGGTATATCATTCAATAATTCAATGATAGATGTAATTAAACAATGGCCCAACCTAACCACTTTTACTAAGATCCATAGTGTTTCTGGTTTTTATAAATATTATCGAAGCTTTTTAGATAATTTTTAATGTCTATAAAATCCACTCACCATGTTAAATCGATAGGGTGTCAGGTTTCATTGAAAGGATGAATGTGAGAAACATGTGAAAGAATGACAAGAAGGATATTCCATGCAAATGTAATTACTATACCCTATATAAGATATGATGTATTATTCTATATTGAATCTTTAAATATGTCTCTAGGATATTTAAACATGCATCACGATATGATTCAACTTATGCTTTATGAATATTAAGTGTTTGTGAGAAAACAAACCCAACTCTGGATTTTGAGTTTACTATGGTAATTTTTCACTAAATCCATTGATGAATTATTTATAGGGATAAAGGTGTGACATATATACTGAAAAAAACGTTTAAAGAATATTTTCATATAGAAATATTTTAATAATCACAATAGATGATTGTCATATCTGGTTAAACATTATGACTACTCAATACATTACCACGATGGGAATGCAAAGATGGTGGAAGATATTCAATGTGAAAATGTTCATGATATCTTATTCATGATATCTTATTCATGACATGAATCATAAAAGATCCAATATTTAAGGACATGAATAGGATGGATCTTGATATCATGAAAGAAGGGGAGAAATTTAGTCTTTCTCAATTGAGAGCTCAATTATCTATCGAAGTGAAGATTAAATTGGATTAAAAGAATGATTTAGAGAAAAAAAAAAGAATGTTAAAAATGTACTTAATTAAATATATAATTTTATATATTAATATGTTTTATAAATAGTGTATGTGGCCTATTTGTACAAAATTTGAAAAAGGATCTAATCTATGTAGCTCATAGATCTTAATTATAAATGAATCTTAAATTTATAGGGATGAATAGTGATTTTAATGAGTATATATTTTGGTATAGAAAGAATAATGATACTATAGAATATGTATCTTAGTGATATTTATGTTAGAATATTAAGGATAAGAGAAAAAATTATAAGGGAATGATACAACCATTACCCATATGAAAATGAAAATTGGAAAACATGACGAATGATTTTATCATCAGACACCCCAAAACATATAATGGAAATAATTCAATATGGGTTTTGTTAGATCACATTGTGATTTCATCAATCTTCATCTCTATCAAATAATATTTATCTTTAGAATAGTTTTGTAGAATATTCATTATTGATGTTCTAAAATTTTATATATTATGTCACTCTATTGTATCTGATCGGGATTCTAGATTTCCTTAATGTTACAGAGAATCATTCCACAATCTACGGATACCGAGTAATGTTTCAGAAAAACAAACCATCCTCAAGAAAGATGGCAATTATGATTGGACCATTCCAACCCTAGAGGTTATGTTGAGATCTTTTTCAATTAATTGCAAAAGAGTTTGGGATCAACACTATCTTGAAGTGTATTTTTATAAATAAATATACTTCACAAAAGTATTTAGATTACTCCTTATAAAGACCATTATAGTTAGAAGTGAAAAAATATATCAGGATACATGATATTAGAAAAATAACTTATTGGGACCTTCTCTAGTAGGGGAAATGGTGGGGAATGTATTAGAACATCAATAGAACTTAAGAGAATCTCAGATTCAATAAAAATGTAATGCTGAAAAATGATAGAATGATATAGAGTACATAGATGATGAAAAGGTATTCTTATGAATGTATCAATGGAAGAGGTTATTGATTCATTTAAATAATTGTATGTTTAGTGATTGTTATATTAATTCTTTTGAAATTATTCATCATAAAATGATGGTATCTTATCTATTTGAGTGTCCACCAAATCCTTATTATGGTGATGATGTGTTCCTTTTATCTCTTTAGAGTAAGTAAATAACCAACCATTAAGAAGTATAAAAATAAATGGCCATTACACCATAATAAGATCATTATTATGAAAAATACAATGTTAAAAATCTTGGATCATAGTGGTAAAGTAAAAAATGAATAATAATACTCACATGGTGAATGTTCTCTGGAGATATCAGATATTCAAATAAGATACATGGGAACCTAAGGATTCAATGAAAAAAATATATCATCATCTTTTTTATTAGAGTGAGTAATATTAAGGGATAAATATATTTTAATGGTGGTATATCAAGACACCCTTATATTTTTTGGAAATATCATTCATTAAATAATTTTTCTGATTTGATAGAGTTCTTCACATGCAATAATGAGTTCTGACAACCACATAATATTATTAAAAGATTTATTCCCTTATATATCATACCTATATTTCCAATGGGAAATAATATAAATAAAAAAATTATTAAAAAATATTTGAAATTTATTCATTATTTATTATTTGATTAAAATTTAAAACAACATTATTTGAAATAAAAAGTGATGTTTTTTTGTGAAAAATTATTTTATGCACTCAATGTATTTTTTTATGAATATATTAAATTTATAATTATTTTTGATTGTTTTAAATGAAATTTATATATTATTTAATTGATATTTTTTAAATAATAATGAAATAATTTTAGGCACGGGATAAGAATAAATCCAGTTGTAGGCTTCAAAATTTATTTTTCTTCAAAAAAGATGATTTAAATGAATTTTGCAAACATAATTTAAAATTAATTTCATCAATTTAAAGGTATTGAATTATATAAGTTGAATTATATAATTATAATTATGAGGATATTTTTTCTTTTTATACCCCTTCTCTTTGTGATAGTATGAATAATAATCATGGTAAACTTTACCACCTCAGTAAAGGGTAAATCAGTTAAATCTAGTTAAAAATAACTGATATGTACATAAATAGTCCTTAATTTTTTTTGATATAGGAAATTATACCCTTAACACCTTAGTATTAAAATTTATTTGTTTAATCAAAATTTTTCCTGAAAATGATATATTTATTATTTAAATCAATGAAAGTTACAAAGTATCACTCCCTTTATTTTGATATGTCCAATGTGTCCATATATGTAAAAATGTATGTTATGAATGAATCAACTTTTTTATTTAATTTTAAAAAAAAATATTTTTATATTATAAATTTATTTTAAAATTTTCGAAATAATATAGTGACCTTAATTTCTAATAAAACACTAATGGAGGATTTCTCCATTTAATAAAACAAATATAAGAAATGATTTCAGAAATATTAAAAGTTTCATAATTTAAATTAATTAATGTGATGCATTATTTTTATAAATATATATGATATTTTATGGAGGTTTGAAATAATTATATGAAAATTATATCTTTTTATTGATGTATTTATAGTTAAATTAATATCATAGTTTTAAAATTGATTATAATGACATTTTAATAAATAAATATTTTATTAAAAAATTTCAAAATACAAAAAAATTATAATAAAATAAGATAAGGAAGATATTATAGGGTATAAACTTTCATAATTGTTTCATTTATTTTCAAATTTTCACTTTACAATAAAAAATTTTGACCCCTTAGTATATAATATTTTTACAATATTTATATTAAAAATCGGTTAACTAAGAGATAATGAAAAAAATAATTTATAAAATTACACTAAAATATTAAAAATTATATTTTATAATTGTATTACAATATGATATTATATTATATTTTTATTCACACCCATTTGTAGGCATATGACTTGATAATGAATTTATTATAATTCAGTGTTTTGGGAACTTCCCCAAAATGCTCCAAACCTCAATTATAAATGGGAGCCTATTATATAATTTTTTTACACCAGATCGATCCTAATATCTTGAAAAACCAATAACAATTTACATCCTCAACTTCCCCAAACATATTCTATAGGTTTTTCACCCCAAAATTCTTACCCTATATCCTTTTAGGGGAGATTTAAATGACTTCATTCCAATAAGAGGTAATTTCCTTACTCGGTTACATTTTGTTATACTCCTATTTAATTATTTTAAAACCATTTTATTTATTAAAAAAATATATCCTTTATATTAAAAAATTTATTGTTATTATGAAAACACCTTTATTCACACTCTTTCCCATTAAATGAGAAGTGAAAGTATCGCTCGTGCTTATGAACGACATATCGTCTCCATCTAATGATATAATTCATTTTTAATTACTATATTTGATGGATTAGTATTGTTGCTGGTTGAATGATTATATAAGGTACTTTTGAAAAAATTATACATTTATTATTATAATTTCACATCAACATACTTACCATCCTATCCTTTTGGAAAAAATAACTTAGTTCAAGCATATGAATGGAAGACCACCTCCACAAAGCAATTGAATTCATTTTTCATTTATATTCTAATCCTAATGTAATAATTATACTATAAATGTAAATTAATATTTAACTTCATCTCAGTCCATTAACCTAAAATGTATATCATTATTCATGCGTATGTATAACCTACCATGTTTGTGTACGGTGTAAATAATTTTACCATCTATACCATTTATTGATGACTATAAATATTTGTATAATTAATGTATATGATATTAATATCAAGATTAATATATTTTGGATTATTGGATGCATATAAATTTATAATGAATAGATCTAATGTATTGAAATATCAATCATAAATGATACTATTAACACCCAAAAATGGTGATTTTAATAACGAAATATTGATCAAATGTGGGGATAAAAAGATATAAAGGGATCCTATATGATAATATAAGTATGAGAATTTATCATTTATAGGATTATAAAAAACATAATTTTGTAATATAATATGTTGCATTTATTTTTACACAATGAAGAATTTAGGTCAGGGGTTTATTCCACAATCTCATCAATATTCATGATTATTTATGTTTAAGTCTCTGTTGAGGAATATTTATGTTCCATATCATTCATTTCTAGAAAAATTAAAATAGTATTAATATTATAATATTATTTTTACAAATAATTTATACCCATATTTGAGTTTATATAAAATTGTTTGAAAGGATTCTTCTATCATTTCTTAAACATGGTTCTTTTTAAGCTATTTACAATAGTGTAAAAAGAATGTTTTTAAACATATAAAACCTAAAAAAAATTTCCTCCTAAATAACTAATCACTAATTTTATGTGTCTTTTACTAGTTTATATGGTTAATTTTGTGGAAAATGTGACACCCCAAACTTCTACGGTACGCTTCTCTTTGAATAATGCAATAGCGTGTGTTGTACACAACATCGAGTTCTAACACGCACCACAACCAATCAAACTAGCCGTTATGAATAGTAATACCTACTTTTTGAGATTTTATAAATTTTATCTCTCAAAATCTACTTCTTTTTTAGATTTGGAGTTTCGAATTTAGCCTAAGGTGAAATTTTGGTACTTTTCGGACAACATTAATATTTTGATGAATAGTGAAAATTACTAAATTTTAATTAAAGAAATTTTTTTAATCAAATTTATTAATAGTGATAAATTATGAATTTGAGTGGTTTTAAAGTATATTTATAATATATTTTTACCATTTAATACAATGTTGGTAATTGGACATAATTTCACAATTAAACCCAACATAAACAAGTATCAATCTTTTGATAGTTATTATATCTTAAAAACACGCTTTTTGTTTTGACAGCGGGAATTAATTTTAAATTAATTTCTGCCAATTCTGTGTTTTGAATTTGGAAAAATAGATTCAATATTTGGAATCAGGATTTTCAAATTGTGTAAATATGTAACTTTTATTTTTATACATTTTGAATAATTACTTCTGTAAATATTTTATTTAACTTGGTTAAGGGTAAATCCGGTAAATATGGGTTAAAAAAATATTATAATAATAAAAAATTACCCTAAAATGTGTCCTACCCTTATTGGTTGATAATGTCAGACCATGGGTATCTTTGGGTGGATTTTTGGACTCCATGGAGCCACTTGTAAGTGATAGGGATACTTTATTTTAATTAAGTTTAAATGAATACAAAAATTACACAAGCATATATCTTTTAGAAACACAATTTTTACATATGGTTATATATGTTATATTTTCAACTATAAAAATTAATTAGAAAGAAAAACATATCTCCTACAGAATGGTATTTTATTTATAATTTTTAGACAATAAATAATATTATTTATTTATGACACAATGGTGATGCAGTAATTACCATAATAGTGAAAAATTAAAATGATTGATATTGTAGATACCCAAATAAATATAATTTGAGACGTTTTATGAATTAAACTAATTTTCTAGGTTAATATGACATGTTAGGAATGATTTAATTAACTCTGTTCGAATTAATAAGTCTGTTATGATTTTTACAAAAATCAATTATTGAATAGTGTCAAAATTGACATAAAAGAGTTTTTAAAACAAATATTATATTCTTAATTGATATTAAATTCCTAAAAATATAACTATCGGCAAAGAGACTTATATCATGATATTTTTATCATTAAATGACCACTTAGGGGTCTCTTGGATGTATATAGTAAGTTTATTAACCATATAATATAAAAATACAATCAGACATTGTAAAAGTGAAACTAATTAACTAAGAGTTAAAACTAAAATATAATGTTAATATAATGACCCAAACCTGTCTAAATTCTATTGGTTGAGTGGTTATAGACCCATCCCCACCTTAAAATTTAAATAATCCACTTTTGTGCCATTTGAAACCGAATATTAATTTATTATAAATTAATATTTCTAGCTTTTCCAAAGGATCCCCTCACCCCTCTTATAAAAGGGAACTCTCCCTTCTCATTAACTCACACCATCAAAGGATTTTGGTTCAACCAACCTCTTTCCAAATACTCTCTAAATTTCCCTCACTTCATCCTAGAGTCCTTCCTTTAGTCATAAATACGTCTTAAGGAGCCCTTTTGATCAAATCAAAATGAAGAACCCAAAGAAGATGTAATGATTTCACCACCCTTTTTCAAGTTCATTTCTTCTTCCACTTCTTCTTTCATTGTTATTACCATTATAAAATTATAACTCTAGTATTTTATATATACTGTGATATTATTATAAATATGGTACAAACATATTCAGTATTCTATCCATCCTTTGAATAACATGTCACCATACGTGCGTACGTACGGCTTACCGTCTCCACGTCGTTGTGTAATTGTTATTCAATAAATTATTATTTGAATGGGTATAATAATGATGTGTAATTCATGTAAATAATATATATAACATGATAATGACTATTTATATATTATATACCATCAAATTATATATGATTTTAATATCAAAAGAATGATATTGTCGCTCGTGCGTACGTTCGGACTACCGTCTCCACGAACACGATGTGATTCATTCTCTATCGTATCCATTCAAGTATAATTATCATTTGATGATTAATAATAGTATCTAAGGACTTTATATAATTCTGTATATGATTAAGATACAACCTATTCATGAAAACATAGCTTCTGTAACAAAGCATATAAAAGAAGACGAGTAAGTTAACACCAGAAACAACGATAATACTAAGATATTATTAAATAATCAATGTTAAAAGATCATATATGATATCATATTAATGTATATGATTATTGTATAATTTAATAACAGTTATTTCACCATTATACAGGAGGTTAAACTACCGCAACCAAGGAAAAGTACAAGTTAAGTGTTTATTTCGCAATCTCTTCATTATCCGAGGTTGTTCATTCGTAATAATCTACTGGGATTTCATTATCATCCACATCCATGTTTCTTAAAAATTTATTTCAAAACATTTTTACTATTTCCAATAATATGGGTTAAAGTCATGTATACCCTTGTTTGTCTTTTTATAAGAGGTTTATAAAGTAATATTTCCTTCCTTTTCCAAACAAGGTGCTTTTTATCCTTTTCGACAGAATTAAGGTAATAATATTTTTTTAACTTATACGGCGGGTGCGGCTATTTTCCGCCATTATAAAATCATCTAAGCTTCCCTTAAAATCTTATAAGAATATTTTCAAAGAAAATGTTTTATTTTATAAATATATGACTCTTAAATGATTTCAAAATAGAAAAAGATATTTCTCTAAAGAGAGTTTTGATTTCATATATGTCAACATCTTTTGATGGATTTTACGCTTATTTGAAGTTGATTTATTATGATACAAAACTTCTATATTGTATTGAAGTTTTTTTGATATGTTTGACTGTGGATGTTCTATTTTTATACCATTCATGGTTTATGGTGAAAGTATGGACATTTCGTATGCTAGTTTTAATAAGAATGTTTATGTTATGTTTAAAACTTTTCATATGGTAATGCATTGGACTTAATATGTGACAGGTGGAGCCCGCTATAGCTCCTCGATGCATCGGTAGGTTTCATGAGACAAACTAGTGTCTTGGAACAAGGACTTGGAAAAATCTTATTTGTAGTCTTAGAACGAGGCCTTGGCTATGTTGTTATAATAGTCTGGTATTATGAATTCCATCATTGTGAAAGTTATTATTGATATTGCATGTGATTATTTGATTAGTAGAATATCCATGTGAATAAGAAAATGGCGTTATTTCATTTTATTTTTTCCATACTATGTTGAAGTTCATGTTTATAAGGCTATTGTTTTAGTTATACACTGCCTTAAATGTTTATTCTTATTTATGAAAGTTTCTGCTATATTTTTATCCTTACTGGGCATTTGAGCTCACCTCTTTTCTATGTTTTATATTTCCTTGGATGTGAAGAAGTAAATTATGAATGTACTGTAAGGATATCATGAGGGGATAATAGTGTGGACTATGGAGACAATATGTTGTTGTAGTAGTTTTCACTTTATGATGTAATGTAAAACTTTATGAATATATCTAGTGTTTCCTAGTCTACTAAACCAATCAGTCTTTCGAGATTTGATCTTTCTTGTGATCATGCCAATGTTATGTAATAATGCACTGACATTGGGTAACTTGGGCTGGGGCGTTACAGTTGGTATCAGAGAAGTTTAGTACAAACCTTGGAAGCTATATTTAGATAAACTCTGATTAGAGAACATAGATTTAAGATGGGCTTTGAGGATTAATATAGAAGAACATCCTAGAATTTTGGTATTGTAGAGATTTTGTGAGTTTTCCGAGCAATACATCCCTTTCTAGATACGAGCAGGTAAAGGCAGCTCTGCCACAGATGTACTTAGGGGTAAAACCCGAAAACACTGATTTGATCTAGACTCGAACGGGAATTGGTGCACGACAATGAGCCTTGCTGCACACTTGGTAACGACACTCGCAGGGGATATGCTTAGGATAACTCTCCTTTTCTTTAAAAATCATTATTAAGGGTTTATGAGTATATACTTCCTCAAAGAAAACATTTTTTATGATTATGTATTATATCCATAAATAGTTCAATTTATGTTAAGTGTTTTATAAGTATGGAATTATGTGTTTTGATTCATAAACTTCTCTAGTTTATGCCATTTTTTAGAAATGGCGCCTAGTAGAAGAAATGGAAACTGTATCAATGGACGCACTCCATGTAGGGATTTCCCTAATGCTCAAGATAATTATAGTGGAGCTGGCGATGAAACTGGTGTCGATCAGCTAATCACCATACTGGGACAACTCACTCAGGTTATGAATAATAACCTTACCCGTATGGAGCACCCTGATCGACAGCGTGGAGGATCAATGTTAGATCGATTCATGAGGAAACAACCACCAATGTTCAATGGGAGTATAAATCCATTAGTAGCTGAGCAATGGACAAATTCCATAGAGAAAATATTTCAGGCTTTGGGGAGTAGTGAAAGGGAAAAAGTTATCATGGCAGTTTACCGCCTCACTGAAGATGCTGATCAATGGTGGTCATTGATTCAAAACATGAAGGAAAATGATGAAGTATCAAATATGGAATTAAGGGAGTTTATAGATCTGTTTTTAGATAAATACTTTCCTCACGACCATCGAGAAGATATGGAAAGACAATTTCTAAGTCTGAGACAAAAGGAGGATGAGAATGTCACAAACTGTGAGGCAATATTTACATGGTTAGCAAGGTATGATTGAGATTATATACATAACCCAAGAAGTAAGATTGACCGTTTCTTTGATGGGTTAAAACCATTTATCTGTCGAGCATTAGTCACAAAATCCTTCTCATTGTACGAAGACATTGTCTCATGTGCTATCAAGACAGAAAAGGAATTCTCTATGTCTTATAACATTAAAGCAAAGTAAGAGAAGAAGAGATATACTGATCTATCTGGGAATGGAAAAAAGGGGAAGAAGGGAAAGGTTGAATATCCATCATGTGGTAAATGAGGGAAGAAACACCCTGGTACATGCTTGAAGGGAATGGGCGTCTGCTTCAAATGTGGTGAAAAAGGCCACCAAGCTCGTGATTGCAAAGGGAAGAAGGAAGCTACCAATGTTCGGTGATACAATTGCAGGGAGATGGGACATTATGAAAATGAATGTCCTAATTGTCAGGGGAACATACCTAAGAAAAGCCCAAGGGATCAAGACCATACTTTTCTATCACTACTGCTGAGGTAGAAGCTCTAAAAGATGTGGTGGGAGGTAATTTAATGGTTTCCTAAAGTTTAGAAAATGCATTATTTGGTTCTGGATCATAGCATTGTTTCATTTCATCCATGTTCTCTAAGAAAATTAGATATTTCCAATTTGATTTAACAAAGTAGTTGTCTTATAAAACACCTAAGGGAATTATCATTTCAATAAAGTTTTGTGAATCAGTCCCCATTAGAGCACATAAATTTTCATTATCTGCTGATCTCATCGTCATACCTATGATTGAGTTTGATATAATCCTCGGTATGGATTTGATTTCAGACTATAATGTGAAGATTTATTGTAAATAGAAGGAGGTTATGATTTTTTATGATGATGATAAGGAACACCTTATCATTAGAGCAGAATCGTCTCCACCTAATTCTTATCTAGATCCACCCCCAGTAGCTCAACTAAAATCAATTATTTGGGAGGAAAAGAATGGAATGACTGTGGGTGAGGAAAGTAATGTTCAAATAGAGTATGTCCTTGTTGTGAAAGAATATGTAGATGTATTTCTGAAAGATTTACCTGGACATCCTCAGAATGAGAAGTTGAGTTTTCCATTGATTAAATTCCTAGATCAAGGCCTATATCAAAGACCTCTTAAATAATGGCCACTGTGGAATTAGTTGAACTAAAGAAACAACTATAGTAATTGAGTAATAATAGATTTATTCTCCCTAGTTTTTCTCTATGGGGAGCCCCTATTCATTTTGTTAAAATAAAATATGGATCTATGAGGTTATGTATCGACTACAGGGAGATCAATGCTATAACAATAAAGAACAAGTATAATATACCTCGCATTGATGATTTATTTGACCAAATGCATGGAGCTCAATACTTGTCAAAGATTGACCTTCGATCTGGATACCATCAGTTGTGTGTGAAGACAGAAGACATTCCGAAAACAGCATATCGAACCAGGTACATGCATTATGATTTTACAGTAATGCCTTTTGGATTGACTAATGCACCCTCTGTATTCATGGATCTGATGAATAGAGTTTTCAAGGAATATCTTGATGAATTTGTGGTGGTACTTATTGATGATATCTTGGTATACTTCAAAAGCTACGAAGATCATGAAAATCACTTGCGCATTATCCTGAAGACTCTGAGAAGACATGAATTATATGGGACGTTTAGGAAGTGTGAATTCTGGCTTCAAGAGATTTCTTTTCTTGGCCATATTTTCTCTAAAGATAGAATCTTTGTTGGTCCTTCTAAGACCAAGGCAATCGATGAATGGCCAGCACCTAGGAGCATAACTAAGGTACGTAGTTTTATTTGTTCAGTAGGTTATTATCGACATTTCATCCAGAATTTTGCCCGATTGGATAACCCATTAACGAAGCTCACATGTAAAGGGGTTAAATTTGTTTGGAAAAAGAGTGTGAAGAATGTTTCGAAGAACTAAAGAGAAGATTAGTCAATGCTACTATATTGACTCTACCATCAGGGAATGATGGGTTCGTTATTTATAGTGATACATCGAAGAAAGGACTTGGTTGTATCCTTATGCAGAATGATAGGGTTATTGCCTATGCATCAGAACAATTGAAAACTCATGAAAAAAACTATCCTACTCATGATCTCGAGTTAGCAGCTGTGATCTTTTCTTTGAAGATATGGATATAAGGCCCCGACCTTAAACATTACTTAATATTGAATTAAATGAATAATTCACATTGAGGATCTTTTCAGGTTTAGAGTTTTAGAGAATTAGAACATAACTATGACATCTCAAAAGATTAAAAAGTAGACACTTCTACTATGTTTCCATAGAATAAAAAAACTCTTAAAAATAAACATGTATAGTTCCATGTTTTATATAGCATGAAATTCCCTTGATCCCATCCATGACCCTTTTCCGCATTAAGTCTTGTGAAAAACATTTCAATAAAACTTGGGGTGAGCATAAAAAGCTCAGTAAGGGATACACAAAGAATGAAAACTGTTAGTTTTTTCAAACATCAAGTAAACCATGTATACTCTATCAAAGTAATACCTTCACCTTCATGAAGTATTAAATACTCTTCACTGAATAAAGTATCATTACTTACCTTTTTGTAACCAAAGGATTACCATAAAACCCATATAAAGAACACATAACATATATAAAGGTTGTAACATCCCAGGTAAATAATGAATAAAGAATTTTCATATTTATTAATATTTACGAATTAAATATTAATTTTATTTTAAAGGGGTTGCTATGTTCGATAGCGTACCCGATACACAACGATGAGTTTCTTTGAAACTTACGTAGCACACTAGTAATAAAATAATATTATTTTAAATGTTAGTTAACAAGTAGCCATTGTACGTGCGGGAATGGATAGAAATAACTAAAATATGATTAGATATGTTTTTAAATGTTTATAAATTTACCCAATAAAAGATAAAGGCTTAAAATACGGAAAGAGTTCAATTTTAGGCATATATACTTTAATTTTCACTAAAGGTTCACTTATCACCTTTTAATGGTGAACCGTCATTAAATATAGTTTTGATCACTCTTATACATTCTTTTGGAACAAATAAAACTCTTATTAAGAATTGGGACATCAAATTTTACTTTGTGTAATTTTTTGGTATTTTTCCGATAAAGTACATTTTTTAATGAATAGTGTAAAATGTTGTGTTTTAATTCAAAACCTCTTTTTAATCTAATTTATTTATATGATTATATTATTATTTTAATTGGTTTTAAAGTGAAATTAGAAAATATTTTTACCATTTAATCCAATGGTGGTCATTGGAATCAATTTCACTTTGAAATTGGACCTAAACTGGTGTCAATCTTTTGATACTTATTGTTTCACAAAAACACGCTATTTGTCATGACAGCGGGAATTAATTATTAAATTAATTAATTTGACTTATATGTTTTGAATTTTGTAAAATTGACTTCATTTTTGAATTCGGAATATCAAATATAGCTTAGGGTGAATTTTTTGTAATTTTCTGAAAAACTTCAATTTTTGATGAATAGTGAAACCACTAAGTGGTAATCAAGCAAACTGATTTTTCAGTTAAATGAAAGTTTACCACTAATGTGTATTGAATTTTGAAAATCCTAAATACATGGTTGTAATTAAGAAGTAAAATGTGGTTCAATGAGATTAAAATAATTTTTTGGTGAATAGTAACTTTTTTTCATTAATCGCGATTAGAGGTAATTAGTGTAGTTTAAGGTAAAAATGGTATTATAAGGATGTGAAAACACTATAAAACTTGTCCTACACCTATTGGGTGAGTCATGGCCGACCAATACAAGCCATGGGCCAACATGGGGACCCCATGGAGCCACATTAGTTGGAAAATGACATTAATATATTTTTATTTAATGTTAAAGTGAAAATGACACTAACATAAATTGTTTTACTAAAATAATTTTTGAGTGGGGTTATACAAGTAAGATTTTTGATTATAAATAGTCATTGGAAATCTAAATAGATTTACTACATCATAGTATTTTTTTTATAATTTTTAGACCTTAAATAAATTAAATTATTTATGACATAATAATGATGCATCGATGAAATCATTATTTGACGATTTAAATAAAATGGAAAGATAATGTAACATATATGAACTACACATGTCCAAAACCAATTGCATGAGTGGATTTAGAAACCTTATCACCTTATCCACGAATTATTTCAATGTGGGACCTTTTAAAACCGAATCACATTTTCAAATAAAGTAATATTTCTTTACTTTCCAAAAGTGCCCCTCCTCTCCTCTTATAAAAGGCCCCCACCTCTACCTCATTTCACACACTTCTCAAGCCATTGAATCGGCCAAACCCTGCACAATTACTCTCTCCACATCCCTCTCCTCATCCTAGAGGATTCCCTTTGGGAATAATCCTTTCAAAGGAATCCTTTAGGCTCAAATCAAAAGGGAGTTACACTTTTAAAGGTAATTCATTCTCTCATGTTCATTTGTTTTACTTTGCTTCTCCAACCCCCTAAACTCTTTTTATTTACTTCTTTTGTAACAAAACCAGTATCTTCAATATACTAGGATGTTGTTATAAGATTTATTTGAGCTACACTCTCACACAACTACATCAAACGGTTAAAGAACATACGGTTTCCGTGGATGGGGAAATTCTGTCTCCCGAAACGATGATTGTTCAATACTCATTTAACACCTTCAAAGGTGGACATTATGATGTCACTATTTTTATATATGATATATAATATGTTTATGTTTTCCTTAAGATTCTGTTTTTTTCATTTTGGGCATACCTTTATGGTTTCCATTGTGGGTAAACACGATATCTTCATTTAAGGAAGTGCGGACTACCGCCCCCTAAAAGTGATGTGATTCGTTAATGCCATATGTGGGACGTGTAAAGGATGGATTTAAAGTTATTATATATGATGTTATACTGGAATTATAATATACCTCTATATGATTATTATTTCTTTCCATTAAAGTATGAGATAGAAATGAAAGTAGCGTTCATGCGTACGTACGGCTTACCGTCTCCATGAACGGTGCATTTCATTTCTTATCCCCAAATGTAATGTACTATTAAAATTACATGAATATAATGTATATATATAATTAATTATATATCTAAATGATGAATATAATTATGGAATTAAAATATACATACCTCTCATTTTGTTTTAATTCCATTAATATGACAAAGAAATGAAAGTAGCGTTCATGCGTACGTACGGCTTACCGTCTCCATGAACGGTGCATTTCATTTCTTACCTATAAATGATTATGTAATATTATAAATACATGTATATGCTGGATATATATGATATATATGATATCCAAATCGGGAATTTCATTCTGGATATAAAGAACATTTGACCACATGAACAACATGTAATTATAAGAAGTCAACTTTCGACTTAAGAACCAAATATTGACAAAACAAACATTATTAACATAAATGGTTACATAATGTTTATAACATGGAAATAAGTGATATAAAAAGAATAATGAACTTTAAAAAGGTTCTTAATCAAGTATAAATTAACTCAAGTTTATTATTCAGGATGTTAAAGAACGATCGAGTCAAGTCGGACCCAAGTTAAGGGACTCCATCTCAATATCCTTTCATTGAGGCATATTTCGTTTTATACACAACATTCTTTTATACGGTGTATAAACTCCTTTGACTTTTACTTTTATACAAAAGGAATCTTTTTCTACGATGTGTTTTACAAAACGACAAAAATGAATGTTTCTTTTAATGTATGCGGCGACAACGGCATTTTCCGCCACCGCGAGTATTATTTGGTCTTTGGCTTTCTCAATAAGCCGTAATGTTTTTAGAATAAAATAAATACCATATAATCTTTTATGAATTTTGGTATTGAAAATGGTTTTGAAAAAGGATTCTATTATGTCAATATATTTATGATATATTCTGATTGAAATGTGGAAATTTTATCATTCCTTCATATTGGTTTTATGATTTATGATTTTATATTGGTACTTGGACATTTTAACGGGTGGTTACGTTATAAACCATATGACGGGTGGTGCCGTGAATACCAGGACGGGTGGTTACGTTATAACCTCCAATGCATTGGGTATGGAAGTCGGCCGTATGGCTATTCCATTAAGTATGTATGGAAATTGGCCGTATGGCTATTCCATTAAGTGATATGTGTGGAATTCGACCGTATGGTTATTCCACTTAAGTATGTTTATGTCCCAAGTTACCTTTATATATTCTATGTGTTCTTTATATGGGTTTTATGGTAATCCTTTGGTTACAAAAAGGTAAGTAATGATACTTTATTCAGTGAATATTTTTTTTACTACTTCATGAAGGTGAAGGTATTACATTGATATAGTATACATGGTTTACTTGATGTTTGAAAAACTAACAGTTTTCATTATTTTTGTATCCCTTACTGAGCTTTTTATGCTCACCCCAAGTTTTTCGAAATGTTTTTCACAGGACTTAAAGTATAATAAGGTCAAGGATGGGATCAAGGGAATTTCATGCTATCTAAAACATGGAATCTAGTCATCTTTCTTTTTAAGAGTTTTTATTTTATGGAGACTTAGTAGAAGTGTCTACTTTGTAATCTTTTAAGATGTAATAGTTATGTTCTAATTCTCTAAAACTCTAAACCTGAAAAGATCCTCAATGTGAATTATTCATTTAATTCAATATTAAGTAAGGATTAAGGCTGGGGCCTTATTGTTTGTATCAAAGGACGATTTAGACAACTTTTGGAGTTAGAAAAGTGTTAAATTATAATATGATTGAAATGATATAGCATTTACGGATCACCATGTTGCTTTGCCTAAGATATTTTCTGTGTTCAGAATGGTTTTCCGCGGAGGAAACAAAGCAGCTATATTGGGACGACATCAGGAGGAAGATAACCTTACAAATCAGCAACCTGAGATGGTCTGAATCGGAACTGAACAGTTTGTTGCAGTGATGGCACAGTTGACTCAGACTATAAATGGTGGTGGTATCCATGCACGAGATCGGCCAGATCAACCGGAGAGGAACATGTCAGTGGTGGAAAATTTCATGAGGCAACATCCCCCATCATTCAGTGGATCATCTGACCCTGTGAAAGCTGATGGGTGGATTAAAGCACTGGAGAAGATTTTTGATGTCATGGGGTGTTCAGAACATCAAAAGGTTAGTCTTGCTGTTTCCCGTTTTGAAGGTGAAGCTGATCAGTGGTGGTCGATGGTGAAAAATATAAGGCTTAGTGATGAGATTGAGGATCTTCACTGGGACGAATTCAAAGGTATGATTCTTGAGAAATATTTTCCTAAGGTGGTTCGTCTTAGGATGGAAAATCAGTTCCTAGAATTGAGGCAGGAGGATGATTCAGTGGCTACTTATGAAGAAAAGTTCACTCGATTGGCAAGGTATGCTCCAAACATCATATGAGATCTTGATAGTAAAATAAACCGTTTTTACTCAGGGTTAAAGCCAAAGTATCGAAGGGATTTAGCTTCTCATGAGTTCAAAAGTTTTGAAAAACTTGTTCGATGTGCGGAGAAGGTAGAAATGGAGTTTGCCGATGATCAGGTGTTCTATGAAAAACAACAGAATAAGAGGTCTAGTTGGCAGGAAAAGGGGAAGAATTCATCAAAGAAGCAAGGAGGTAAGAAAACCAGATATCCATCCTGTGAGAAGTGTGGTAAAATGCATCCTGGAGAATGTTTATCCATGTCTGGTAAGTGCTTTCGGTGTGGTAAGTCTGGTCATATTGCTCGTAACTATAAGGAAGATGATCAGGCAGGAAATGAAAAGTAAACGGTAAGATGATTTAAGTGTAATGAAATGGGACATTATGCAGATGAGTATCCGACAAGGAGCTTGAGTGATTGGAAGCAGTTAGACTACAAGAAGAAAGGGGTGGTAAAATCCTTTGCAACAACTTCAGCAGATGTTGGGCCATCGAATGAAGTTGTATCAGCTCCAGGGAGCTCAGTATTTTTCGAAGATTGACTTGAGGTCGGGGTACCATCAGTTGAAAGTAAAAGAAGCAGACGTTCCGAAGACTGCGTTCCATACTAGATATGGCCATTATGAATTTGTAGTTATGCCTTTTGGGTTAACCAATGCACCAGCTGTATTCATGGACCTTATGAATAAAATTTTCCATGAGTTCTTGGATAAGTTTTTGTTTCTTTTTTGAGGTTTGTGAAGAGGTTATATGTGCCTTGTGATTCACAGTTGAAGAATGAGTTGTTATGTGAGGCTCATTGTTCCCTGTTATCAGTTCATCCTGGTAGTACTAAGATGTACAGAGATATGTGGGAGTATTACTGGTGGGATGGAATTAAAAGAGACATTGCTGATTTTACTGTGAAGTGTTTGACATGTTAACAGGTTAAAACAGAGCGGCAGGGATGCTTCAGCCTTTACCAGTGCCAGAGTGGAAATGGGAAAACATATCCATGGACTTTTTTGTGGGATTACCGAGGACATCTCGAGGTAATAATGCAATCTGGGTTATTGTTGATCGCCTGACCAAATCTGCTCATTTCCTTTCTATACGAGATACGTTTTCTCTTGATCAACTTTCCCGTATGTATCTTAAAGAGATAGTTAGGTTACATGGAGTTCCTCTCTCCATTGTATCAGATCGTGATCCCAGGTTTACTTCTAACTTTTGGAAAGGCCTTCAGAAGTCATTGGGTACTGAATTAAATTTTACTACAGCTTTTCATCCTCAATCAGATGGGTAGTCAGAACGAACAATTCAGACATTGGAGGATATGCTACGAGCCTGTTTGATGGATTATCAGGGATGTTGGGACCAACATCTTTCTTTGGTTGAATTTTCTTATAATAACTGCTTTCATTCCAGTATACAGATGGAACCATTTGAGGCATTATATGGGAAGCGGTGTCGAACTCCAGCATTTTGGGATGAAGTGGGTGAAAGGAAGCTGATGGGACCAGAATTAGTAGAATAGATGGCAGAAAAAGATCAGTTGATTCAGAAAACACATGAGAACAGCTCAGAGCAGGCAGAATAGTTATGCGGATAACCGGAGGAAGGATCTATCTTTTGAGGTAGGTGATCATGCTTTTCTCAAGGTTTCTCTTTGGAAAAGTGTGATGAGATTTGGTAAGAAAGGAAAGTTGAGTCCATGGTTGGTTGGACCATAGGAAATTCTGGAAAGAGTTGGATCAGTTGCATACCGAGTGGATTTACCTCCGTGTTTATCTCAGGTACACAATGTTTTTCACGTTTCGATGTTGAGAAAGTATATGCCAGATCCATCTCATGTTTTGATCCCAGAGGTAGTTAAGCTGGAAGAGAACCTATCTTATGAGGAACAACCGGTCCAGATTCTTGACCACAGGGAGCAAGTGTTACGGAATAAGGTGATTAATCAGGTAAAGGTTTTGTGGAAATACCATGTGATTGAAGAGGCAACGTGTGAATCTGAAAATGCTATGAGGGATAAATACCCCCACTTATTTTGATAAGTGAAAAAAATTGCGAGGATGCAATTCCCAAAAGGGGGGAAGGATGTAACATCCCAGGTAAATAAAGAATAAAGAATTTTAATATTTATTAATATTTACGAATTAAATATTAATTTTATTTTAAAGGGGTTTCTATGTTCGATAGCGTACCCGATACGCAACGATGAGTTTCATTGAAACTTACGTAGCACACTAGTAATAAAATAATATTATTTTAAATGTTAGTTAACAAGTAGCCGTTGTACTGGCGGGAATGGATAGAAATAACTAAAATATGATTAGATATGTTTTTAAATGTTTATACATTTACCCAATAAATGATAAAGGCTTAAAATACGGAAAGAGTTCAATTTTAGGCATATATACTTTAATTTTCACTAAAGGTTCACTTATCACCTTTTAATGGTGAACCGTCATTAAATATAGTTTTGATCACTCTTATACATTCTGTTGGATCAAATAAAACTCTTATTAATAATTGGGACATCAAATTTTACTTTGTGTAATTTTTTGGTATTTTTCCGATAAAGTTCATTTTTAATGAATAGTGTAAAATGTTGTGTTTTAATTCAAAACCTATTTTTAATCTAAATTATTTATATGATTAGATTATTATTTTAATTGGTTTTAAAGTGAAATTAGAAAATATTTTTACCAGTTAATCCAATGGTGGTCATTGGAATCAATTTCTCTTTGAAATTGGACCTAAACTGGTGTCAATCTTTTGATACTTATTGTTTCACAAAAACACGCTATTTGTCATGACAGCGGGAATTAATTATTAAATTAATTAATTTGACTTATATGTTTTGAATTTTGTAAAATGGACTTCATTTTTGAATTCGGAATATCAAATATATCTTAGGGTGATTTTTTGGTAATTTTCTGAAAAACTTCAATTTTTGATGAATAGTGAAACCACTAAGTGGTAATCAAGCAAACTGATTTTTCAGTTAAATGAAAGTTTACCACTAATGTGTATTGAATTTTGAAAATCCGACATACATGGTTGTAATTAAGAAGTAAAATGTGGTTCAATGAGATTAAAATAATTTTTTGGTGAATAGTAACTTTTTTTCATTAATCGCGATTAGAGGTAATTAGTGTAGTTTAAGGTAAAAATGGTATTATAAGAATGTGAAAACACTATGAAACTTGTCTTAAACCTATTGGGTGAGTCATGGACGACCAATACAAGCCATGGGCCAACTTGGGGACCCCATGGAGCCACTTTAGTTGGAAAATGAGATTAATATATTTTTATTTAATGTTAAAGTGAAAATGACACTCACATAAATTGTTTTACTAAAATAATTTTTGAGTGGGGTTATACAAGTCAGATTTTTGATTATAAATAGTCATTGTAAATATAAATAGATTTCCTACATCATAGTATTTTTTATATAATTTTTAGACATTAAATAAATTAAATTATTTATGACATAATAATGATGCATCGATGACATCATTATTTGACGATTTAAATAAAATGGAAAGATAATGTAAAATCTATGAACTACACATGGAAAAAACCAATTGGATGAGTGTATTTAGAAACCTTATCACCTTATCCACGAATTATTTCAATGTGGGACCTTTTAAAACCGAAACACATTTTCAAATAAAGTAATATTTCTTTACTTTCCAAAAGTGCCCCTCCTCTCCTCTTATAAAAGGCCCCCACCTCTACCTCATTTCACACACTTCTCAAGCCTTTGGCTCGGCCAACCCCTGCCCAATTACTCTCTCCAAATCCCTCTCCTCATCCTAGAGGATTCCATTTGGGCATAATCCTTTCAAAGGAAGCCTTTAGGCTCAAATCAAAAGGGAGTTACACTTTTAAAGGTAATTCATTCTCTCATGTTCATTTGTTTTACTTTGCTTCTCCAACCCCCTAAACTATTTTTATTTACATATTTTGTAACAAAACCAGTATCTTCAATATACTAGGATGTTTTTATAATATTTATTTGAGCTACACTCTCACAAAACTACATCAAACGGTTAAATAACATACGGTTTCCGTGGATGGAGAAATTCTGCCTCCCGAAACGATGATTGTTCAATACTCATTTAACACCTTCAAAGGTGGCCATTATGATGTCACTATTTTAATATATGATATATTATATGTTTATGTTTTCCTTAAGATTCTGTTTTTTTCATTTTGGTCATACCTTTATGGTTTCCATTGTGGGTAAACACGATATCTTCATTTAAGGAAATGCGGACTACCGCCCCCTAAAAATGATGTGATTCATTAATTCCATATGTGGGACGTGTAAAGGATGGATTTAAAGTTATTATATATGATGTTATACTGAATTATAATATACCTCTATATCATTATTATTTCTTTCCATTAAAGTATGAGATATAAATGAAAGTAGCGTTCATGCGTACGTACGGCTTACCGTCTCCATGAACGGTGCATTTCATTTCTTATCCCCAAATGTAATGTACTATTAAAATTACATGTATATAATGTATATATATAATTAATGATATATCTAAATGATGAATATAATTCTGGAATTAAAATATACATACCTCTCATTTAGTTTTAATTCCACTAATATGACAAAGAAATGAAAGTAGCGTTCATGCGTACGTACGGCTTACCGTCTCCATGAACGGTGCATTTCATTTCTTACCTCTAAATGATTATGTAATATTATAAATACATGTATATGATGGATATATATGATATATATGATATCCAAATCAGGAATTTCATTCTGGATATAAAGAACTTTTGACCACATGAACAACATGTAATTGTAAGAAGTCAACTTTCGACTTAAGAACCAAATATTGACAAAACAAACATTTTTAACTTAAATGGTTACATAATGTTTATAACATGGCAATAAGTGATATAAAAAGAATAATGAACTTTAAAAAGGTTCTTAATCAAGTATAAATTAACTCATGTTTATTATTCAGGATGTTAAAGAACGATCGAGTCAAGTCGGACCCAAGGTAAGGGACTTCGTCTCAATCTCCTTTCATTGAGGCATATTTCGTTTTATACACAACTTTGTTTTATATGGTGTATAAACTCCTTTTACTTTTACTTTTATACAAAAGGAATCTTTTTCTACGATGTGTTTTACAAAACGACAAAAATGAATGTTTCTTTTAATGTACGCGGCGACAATGACCTTTTCCGCCACCGCGAGTATTATTTGTTCTTTGGCATTCTCAATAAGCCGTAATGTTTTTAGAATAAAAGAAATACCATATAATCATTTATGAATTTTGGTATTGAAAATGGTTTTGAAAAAGGATTCTATTATGTCAATATATTTATGATATATTGTGATTGAAATGTGGAAATTTTATCATTCCTTTATATTGGTTTTATGTTTTATGATTTTATATTGGTACTTGGACATTTTAACGGGTGGTTACGTTATAAACCATATGACGGGTGGTGCCGTGAATACCAGGACAGGTGGTTACGTTATAACATCCAATGCATTGGGTATGGAAGTTGGCCGTATGGATATTCCATTAAGTATGTATGGAAATTGGCCATATGGCTATTCCATTAAGTGATATGTGTGGAAGTCGACCGTATGGTTATTCCACTTAAGTATGTTTATGTCCCAAGTTACCTTTATATATTCTATGTGTTCTTTATATGGGTATTATGGTAATCCTTTGGTTACAAAAAGGTAAGTAATTATACTTTATTCAGTGAAGATTTTTTTACTACATCATGAAGGTGAAGGTATTACTTTGATATAGTATACATGGTTTACTTGATGTTTGAAAAACTAACAGTTTTCATTATTTTTGTATCCCTTACTGAGCATTTTATGCTCACCCCAAGTTTTTCGAAATGTTTTTCACAGGACTTAAAGTATAATAAGGTCAAGGATGGGATCAATGGAATTTCATTCTATCTAAAACATGGAATCTAGACATCTTTCTTTTTAAGAATTTTTATTTTATGGAGACTTAGTAGAAGTGTCTACTTTGTAATCTTTTAAGATGTAATAGTTATGTTCTAATTCTCTAAAACTATAAACCTGAAAATATCCTCAATGTGAATTATTCATTTAATTCAATATTAAGTAAGGTTTAAGGCTGGGGCCTTATAAAGGTAACTTGGGACATAAACATACTTAAGTGGAATAACCATACGGTCAACTTCCACAAATATCACTTAATGGAATAGCCATACAACCAATTTCCATACATACTTAATGAAATAGCCATACGGCCGACTTCCATACCCAATGCATTGGAGGTTATAACGTAACCACCCGTCCTGGTATTCACGGCACCACCTGTCATATGGTTTATCATGTAACCACCCATCAAATGTCCATATACCATTATAAAATCATAACACATAAAATAAACACAATGGAAAGAAAACATATCCACATTCCAATCATAATATATCACATAAATATATTGACATAAAAAATCCATTATAAAAACCATTTTCAATACCAAAAATAAATAAACGAGTATATGGTATTTATTTCATTTTAAAAAAACATTACAGCTTGTTGAGCAAGACAAAGACCAAATAATACTCGCGGCGGATGAAAAGGTCGTTTTCACCGCGTACGTTAAAAAAACATTCCTTTTTCTTTTTTTAGTAAAACACTTCATAGAAAAAGATTCTTTTTGTATAAAAGTAAAAGTAAAATGGGTTTATATGACGTATAAAAAAAGTTGTGTATAAAACGAAATATGCCTCAATGAAAGGAGATTGAGATGAAGTCCCTTACCTCGGGTCCGACTTGACTCGATTTTTCTTTAACGTCCTGAATAATAAACTTGGGTTAATTTCTATTTGCTTAAGAACCTTTTTCAAGTTCATTATTCCTTTTATATCACTTATTTCCATGTTATAAACATTATTTAACCATTTAAGTTAATAATGTTTGTTTTTTCGAAATTTGGTTCTTAAGTCGAAAGTGGACTTCTTACAATTACATGTTGTTCGTGTGGTCAAAGGTTATTTATATCCAAAATGAAATTCCTGATTTGGATATCATATAATTCTAGAATATACATGTATTTATAATATCACATTATCATTTAGAGGTAATAAATGAAATGCACCGTTCATGGAGATGGTAAGTCATACGTACGCATGAACGCTACTTTCATTTCTATGTCATATTAATGGAATTAAAACTAAATGAGAGGTATGTATATTTTAATTCCAGAATTATATTAATCATTTAGATGTAACATACATCATATATATCCATTATATATATGTACTTATAATAGTATATTACATTTGGGGATAAGAAATGAAATGCACCGTTCATGGAGACGGTAAGCCGTACGTACGCATTAACACTACTTTCATTTCTATCTCATACTTTAATGGAAATAAATAATAATTATATAGAGGTATATTATAATTCCAGTATAACATAATATATAATAAATTTAAATCCATCCTTTATACGTCCCACATATGGCATTAACGAATCAAATCACTTTGAGGGGGCGATAGTCCGCACTTCCTTAAATGAAGACATCGCGTTTACCCATAATGGAAACCATAAAGGTATGCCCAAAATGAAAAATACAAAAGCTTAAGGAAAAAATAAACATATTATATATCATATATAAATATAGTGACATACTAATGGCCACCTTTGAAGGTGTTAAAATAATGTTGAACAATCATCGTTTCGGGAGGCATAAATTCACCATCCACAGAAACAGTATGTCCTTTAACCATTAGATGTATGTGTGTGTGAGTGTAGCTCGAATACTTCTTATAACAACATCCTAGTATATTGAAGATACTGTATTTTTTACAAAAGAAATGAATAAAATATTTTAGGGGGTTGGAGAAGCAAAATAAAACAAAAGGACTCAAAAGAAGACATTACCTTAAAATCGGGTAACTCCCTTTTGGTTTGAGCTCAAAGGATTTCATGGGAAGGCTTATGCCCAAGGTGAGGCTTAACGGAGTAAGAGAGGGAAGTGGAGAGACTAAATTGGAAGAGTTTGGCCGATACAAAGGCTTTGGGATTGTGGGTAAGGTGGTAGAGGTGGGGGCCTTTTATAAGAGGAGAGGAGGGGCACTCTTGTAATGTTAAAAAATGTTACTTTATTTTCAAATGCGTTTAGGATTTTAAAAGTCCCACATTGATATATTTCTAGGATAAGGTGATGAGGGTTCGAAATACACTCATCCAATAGGTTTTGTACATGTGTAGATCTTAGATTTTACATTTTCATTCCATTTTATTTAAATCGTTAAATAATGAGGTCATCGCTGCATCATCATGATGTCATAGATAATTTAATTTATTTAATGTCTAAAAATTAAAAAAAAATATAAAGATGTATTAAATGTTTTTAGCTTTCTAATGAATATTTATAGTAAAAAATATGACTTGTATATCCCCATGTAAAATTTTTTTTAGTAAAACATCTCATGTTTGTGTCATTTTTACTTTAACATTAAATAAAAAGTTATTTATGTCAATTCCCAACCAAAGTGGCTCCATTGGGTCCCCAAGTTGACTAATGGATTTTCTTGCTCTTACATGACACATCACATTATGGTAGGACATGTTTCAAGCTCATCTCATATTATTAAAACATTATTTTTACCTTAAACTACACTAATTACCAGTAATCGTGATTAAATACTTAATAAGTTACTATTCACTAAAAAAAATTATTTTAATCCCATTGAACCACATTTTACTTCTTAATGACAACCATGTATGTTGGATTTTTGAAATTCAAAACACAGAAGTGGTAAAATTTTATTTAAATGAAAAATTAGTTTTTATAAGTACCACTTAGTGGTTTCACTATTCATCAAAAATTGAAGTTTTTCTGAAAAATACAAAAAAATCACCCTAAGATATATTTGATATTCCGAATTCAAAAATGAATTCTATTTTACAGAATTCAAAAAATATATTTTGCATTAATTAATTTAATAATTAATTCTCGCTGTCAGAGCAAATAGCGTGTTTCTATGAAACAATAAGTATCAAAAGATTGACACTAGTTTAAGTCCGATTTCAAAGTGAAATTAATTTCAACGTCCACTATTGGATTTAATGGTAAAAATATTTTCTAATTTCACTTTAAAACCAATTCAAATGATAATCTAATCATATAAATAAATTAGATTAAAAAGAGGTTTTGAATTAAAATAAAACATTTTACACTATTCATTAAAAAATGAACTTTATCGGAAAGATACCAAAAATTTACACAAAGTAAATTTTGATTCCCGATTCTAAAGAAGAGTTATATTTGGTCCAATAGAATTTATAAGATTGATCAAAACAATATTTAATGACGGTTCACCATCAAAAGGTGATAAGTGAACCCTTAGTGAAAATTAGGGTATAAATGCCTAAAATTGAATTCTTTCCGTATTTTAAGCCTTTATCTTTTATTAGATAAATGTAAAAACATTTGAAAACATATATAATCCTATTTTAGTTATTTATATCCATTTACTCCAGTACAACGGATACGTGTTAACAAACATTTAAAATAATATTATTTTATTACTAGTGTGCAACGCAAGTTTTCTAAGAAACTCATCGTTGCGTATCAAGTAAGCTATCAAACGTAGAAACCCATTTTAATTAAAATTGATATTTAATTCGTAAATATTAATAAATATGAAAATTCTTTATTCTTTAATTACCTAGGATGTTACATCCTTCCCCCTTTTGAGAATTGCGTCCTCGCAATTTTATTCACTTATCAAAATAAGTGGGGGTATTTATCTCTCATAGCATTTTCGGATTCCCACGTTGCCTCTTCAGTCACATGGTTTTTCCACAAAACCTTTACCTGATTAATCACTTTATTTCGTAACACCTTCTCCCTATGGTTAAGAATTTGGACTGGTTGTTCTTCATAAGATAGGCTCTCCTCCAGCTGCACTACCTCTGGACTCAAAACTTGTGATGGATCTGGCATATACTTCCTCAACATCGAAACATGAAAAACATTGTGTACCTGAGATAAACTCGGAGTTAAAGCCACTCGGTAAGCAACTGATCCAACATTCTCCATAATATCATATGGTCCAATAAACCTTGGACTCAGCTTTCTTTTATTACCAAATCTCATCACACTTTTTTAAAGAGAAACCTAGAGAAAAACATGATCACCAACCCCGAAAGATAGATCCTTCCTCCGGTTATCCGCATAACTCTTCTTCCTTCTCTGAGCTGTTCTCATGTGCTTATGAATCAATTGAACTTTTTCTGCCATCTCTTCTACCAATTCTGGTCCCATCAGCTTCCTTTCACCCACTTCATCCCAAAATGCTGGAGTTCGACACTGCTTCCCATATAATGCCTCAAATGGTGCCATCTGTATACTGGAATGAAAACTGTTTTTATAAGAAAACTCAACCAAAGAAAGATGTTGGACCAAATTCCCTGATAATCTATCGAACAAGCTCGTAGCATATCCTCCAAGGTCTGAATTGTTAGTTCTGACTGCCCATCTGATTATGGATGAAAAGCAGTAATAAAATTTAATTCAGTACCCAACGACATAAGAATGCCTTTCCAAAAGATAGAAGTAAACCTGGGATCACGGTCAGATACAATGGAGAGTGGAACTCCATCTAACCTGACTATCTCTTTAAGATACAATCGAGAAAGTTGATCTAGAGAGAATGTATCTCGAATAGGAAGGAAATGAGCAGATTTAGTCGAGCGATCAACAATAAGCCAGATTGCATTATTACATCTAGATGTCTTCGTTAATCCCACGAAAAAGTCCATGGATATATTCTCCCATTTCCACTCTGGCACTGGTAGAGGCTGAAGCATCCCTTTCAGTAACTGTCGCTCTACATTAACCTGCTGAAAAATAAACAGTTCACAGTAAAATCAGCAATATCTCTTTTCATTCCATCCCACCAGTAATACTTCTGCAGATCTCTGTACAATTTAATACTACAAGGATGAACTGAAAACGGAGAACTATGAGCTTCAAATAACAACTCTCCCTTCAACTGTGAATCACAAGGCACACACAATCTCTTCCCAAATCTCAAAACACAGTCACTATCAATGTTGAATTCATGCAACTTACCTTTCTGAACTAGCTCTACCTTTTTCTGCAACTCACTGTCTTGCTTTTGTGCTTCCTTGATTCTGTATGATAGAGAAGATCTCACTGATACCTGAAACAAAATAGAATAACATCCTGCACTAACAACTTCTATGCCAAATTTCATCAAGTCATTAACCAAAGGATCATGTTCCAAACGTAGCATGGTTAATGAAGCATTACTTTTTCGACTCAATGCATCGACCATTTTATTTTTTTCCCGGATGGTAGTGAATTGTACAATCATAATCCTTGATTAATTCCAGCCATCTCCTATGTCTCATGTTCAATTCATTCTGAGTAAATATATACTTTAAACTTTTGTGATCAGTATATATTTCACACTATACTCTATAAAAGTGTTGCCTCCAAATTTTTAAAGCAAAAACAACACCAGCTAATTCCAAATCATGTGTAGGGTAATTTACCTCATTAGTATTCAACTGAGGTGAAGCATAAGCAATTACCTGATCATTCTGCATAAGGACACATCCATGTCCCTTCAACGAAGCATCACTGTATATAACAAACTCATAATTCTTGGAAGCAAGTTCCAAAACTGGAGCATTAACCAATTTTCGTTTCAACTCCTTCGGTAGTAACCTGATTCAACTGAGCCATTACTGCAACAAACTGTTTAGTTCTGATTCTGACCATCTCAGGATACTGATTTGAATGGTCATTCACCTCTGTATTCTTTCCCAGAAAATCTGTTCTGTTTCCTCTACGAAAAACCATTCTTAACACAGAAATATCTTAGGTGAAGAAACATGGTAATATTTAAATGCTACATCATTTCAATCATACCATAAATTAACTTATAATTTAACACTTTTCTAACTCCAAAAGTTGTCTAAACCGACCTTTCATACCAAATATAAGGCCCCGACATTAAACATTACTTAATATTGAATTAAATGAATAATTCACATTGAGGATATTTTCAGGTTTAGAGTTTTAGATAATTAGAACAAAACTATTACATCTCAAAAGATTACAAAGTATAAACTTCTACTATGTTTCCATAGAATAAAAAAACTCTTAAAAAGAAACATGTCTAGTTCCATGTTTTATATAGCATGAAATTCCCTTGATCCCATCCTTGACCCTATTCCACATTAAGTCCTGTGAAAAAAATTTGAAAAAAACTTGGGGTGAGCATAAAAATCTCAGTAAGGGACACACAAAGAATGAAAACTGTTAGTTTTTTCAAACATCATGTAAACCATGTATACACTATCAAATTAATACATTCACCTTCTTGAAGTAGTAAAAACTCTTCACTGAATAAAGTATCATTAATTACCTTTTTGTAACCAAAGGATTACCATAAAACCCATATAAAGAACACATAACATATATAAATGTAACTTGGGACATAAACATACTTAATTGGAATAACCATACGGTCGACTTCCACACATATCACTTAATGGAAAAGCCATACGGACAATTTCCATACATACTTAATGGAATAGCGATACGACCGACTTCCATACCCAATGCATTGGTTGTTATAACGTAACCACCCGTCCAGGTATTCACGGCACCACCCGTCATATGGTTTATCATGTAACCACCCATAAAATGTCCAAGTACCATTATAAAATCATAATACATAAAATAAACACAATGGAAAGAAAACATTTCCACATTTCGATCACAATATATCACATAAATATATTGACATAACAAATACATTATAAAAACCATTTTCATTACCAAAAATACATAAAAGAGTATATGGTATTTATTTCATTTTAAAAAAACATTACGGCTTGTTGAGGAAGCCAAAGACCAAATAATAATCGCGGTGGCGGAAAAGGTCGTTTTCACTGCGTACGTTAAAAAAACATTCCTTTTTGTCGTTTAGTAAAACACTTCATAGAAAATTATTCCTTTTGTATAAAAGTAAAAGTCAAAGGGGTTTATAAACCATATAAAATAAATTTGTGTATAAAACAAAATATGCTTCGATGAAAGAAGATTGAGATAAAGCCCCTTACCTCGGGTCCGACTTGACTCGATAGTTCTTTAACGTCCTGAATAGTAAACTTGAGTTAATTTATATTTTCTTAAGAACATTTTTCAAGTTCATTATTCCTTTTATATAACTTATTTCCATGTTATAAACATTATTTAACCATTTATGTTAATAATGTTTGTTTTTTCGATATTTGGTTCTTATGTCGAAAGTGGACTTCTTACAATTACATGTTGTTCGTGTGGTCAAAGGTTCTTTATATCCAGAATGACATTCCTGATTTGGATATCATATAATTCTAGAATATACATGTATTTACAATATCACATAATCATTTAGAGGTAATAAATGAAATGCACCATTCATGAAGACGGTACGCCGTACGTACGCATGAACGCTACTTTCATTTCTATGTCGCGTTTACCCATAATGGAAACCATAAAGGTATGCCCAAAATGAAAAATACAGAAGCATAAGGAAAACATAAACATTTTATATATCATATATAAATATAGTGACATCTTAATGGACACCTTTGAAAGAGTTAATATAATGTTGAACAATCATCGTTTCGGGAGGCATAAATTCACCATCCACAGAAACAGTATGTCCTTTAACCATTAGATGTAGGTGTGTGTAAGGGTAGCTCGAATCCTTCTTATAACAACATCCTAGTATATTTAAGATGCTGTATTTGTTACAAAATAAATGAATAAAAATAGTTTAGGGGGTTGGAGAAGCAAAATAAAACAAAAGGACTCAAAAGAATACATTACCTTAAAATCGGGTAACTCCCTTTTGGTTTGAGCTCAAAGGCTTCCTTAGGAAGACTTTTTCCCAAGGTGAGGCTTAAAGGAGTAAGAGAGGGAAGTGGAGAGACAAAATGGGAAGAGTTTGGCTGAGCCAAAGGTTTTGGGATTGTGGGTATGGTGGTAGAGGTGGGGGCATTTTATAAGAGGAGAGGAGGGGCACTCTTGTAAAGTTACAAAATATTACTTTATTTTCAAAAGAGTTTCGGATTTTAAAGGTCCCACATTGATATATTTAGAGGATAAGGTGATGAGCGTTTTAAATCCACTCATCCAATAGGTTTTGGACATGTTTAGGTCTTAGATTTTACATTATCATTCCATTTTATTTAAATTGTTAAATAATGAGGTCATCACTGCATCATCATGATGTCATAAATTATTTAATTTATTTAATGTCTAAAAATTATAAAAAAAATATAATGATGTATTAAATATTTATATCTTTCTTTATGAATATTTATAGTCAAATGTATGACTTGTATAACCCCATGTAAAAATTGTTTTAGTAAAACATCTCATGTTTGTGTCATTTTTACTTTAACATTAAATAAAAAGTTATTTATGTCATTTCCCAACCGAAGTGGCTCCATGGGGTCCCCATGTTGACTCATGGATTGTCTTGGTCGGACATGACACATCCAATGAGGGTAGGACATGATTCAAGCTCATCTCATATTATTAAAACATTATTTTTACCTTAAACTACACTAATTACCACTAATCGCGATTAAAAACTTAATAAGTTACTATTCACCAAAAAATTATTTTAATCCCATTGAACCAAATTTTACTTCTTAATGACAACCATGTATGTCGGATTTTTGAAATTCAAAACACAGAAGTGGTAAAATTTCTTTTAAACGAAAAATCAGTTTTTATAAGTACCACTTTGTGGTTTCACTATTCATCAAAAATTGAAGTTCTTCACAAAAATACAAAAAATTCACCCTAATCTATATTTGATATTCCGAATTCAAAAATTAAGTCTATTTTACAAAATTCAAAACATATAATTTGCATTAATTAATTTAATAATTAATTCCCGCTGTCAGAGCAAATAGCGTGTTTTTATGAAACAATAAGTATCAAAAGATTGACACTAGTTTAAGTTCGATTTCAAAGTGAAATTAATTCCAATGACCACTATTGGATTTAACGGTAAAAATATTTTCTAATTTCACTTTAAAACCAATTAAAATGATAATCTAATCATATAAATAAATTAGATTAAAAAGTAGTTTTGAATTAAAATACAACATTTTACAATATTCATTAAAAAAATGAACTTCATCGGAAAGATACCAAAAATTTACACAAAGTAAATTTTGATGTCCCGATTCTAAAGAAGAGTTATATTTGGTCCAATAGAATTTATAAGATTGATCAAAAATATATTTAATGACGGTTCGCCGTCAAAAGGTGATAAATGAACCCTTAGTGAAAATTAGGGTATAAATGCCTAAAATTGAATTCTTTCCATAATTTACGCCTACATCTTTTATTGGATAAATGTAAAAACATTTGAAAACATATATAATCATAATTTTGTTATTTCTATCCATTCCTGCCAGTACAACGGCTACGTGTTAACTAACATTTAAAATAATATTATTTTATTACTAGTGTGCAATGTAAGTTTTCTAAGAAACTCATCGTTGCGTATCAAGTACACTATAGAACGTAGAAACCCCTTTTAATTAAAATTAATATTTAATTCATAAATATTAATAAATATGAAAATTCTTTATTCTTTACTTACCTGGGATGTTACAATGGAGACCCTACCTCTATGGTGAAAAATGTGAGATTTATACTAATCACAAGAGTTTGAAGTATATTATCTACCAAAAAGAACTCAACATGAGGAAAAGGAGATGGCTTCAATTACTCCAGGATTACGATTGTACAATACACTACCACCCTAGGAAAACAAACATGGTAGAAGATGCTTTGAGCAGAAACGATCATGGAGTTCTGAACAATATGAGAATTGAAAGAGATCGAATTTTCATGGATCTAGTGAAGATGGACATGGGAATAACCATGGAAGGTGAAACACCAATTCATTTTCAAATTTTTTCCAAACCATCTTTACTAGAAAGGATTAAGTGTTCTTAGACCGATGATGAATAATTTCAAAAGAAGATTAAAGATGTGAAGTTGTGAATGATGGGAGATTGAGAGACATTGTGTATGAAGATGGATTTTTGAAATTCGGGAAGAGGCTTTGTGTTCCCGATATACCTGATATAAAAAAGGGAATTTTAGGATGATTATCATAGTTCCAATTTCTCTATACACCCTGGGAGCACCAAAATGTATATAGTTTTGAAGGAACATTTTTGGCAGGACAACATGAAGAGGGAGATTACTGATTTTGTGTCATGATGTATGGTTTTTCAACAAGTGAAAGCTTGAAGGAAACAACTTGGAGGAGTCATGCAACCTCTTCCCATATTGGAGTGGAAATAAGAAAATATTACGATGGACTTTATCATGGGGCTACCAAAGACTCCTAGAAGGAATGATGAAATATGGGTCATTATTGATCGTCTTACCAAGCCAGCACATTTTCTTACTATAAGAGAAGATCTACCACTGGAACGTCTATCAAGACTATATATTGATGAAGTTGTGAGACTTCATGGAGTACCCCTATCGATTGTTTCTGACCGTGATCCCCGTTTTACATCAAGATTCTGGAAGAGTCTTCAGAAATCATTGGATACTGAACTTCATTTGAGCACTGCCTACCACCCTCAAACAGAAAGACAATCAGAACGTACTATTCAAACCTTAGAAGACATGTTGAGATCTTGATAACTTGACTTTCAGGGTATGTGGGATCAATATTTACCTCTAGTAGAATTTTCCTATAACAATAGCTTCCATTTGAGTATTCATATGGAAACATATGAAGCGTTATACAGAAACAGATGTCGCACACCAACCTGTTGGGATGACATTGGGTAAAGAAAAATTGTAGGTCCCTAACTGGTGGAGGAAACAATAAAAAAGGTGAAGGTAATCCAAAATCACATCAAAGCAGCTCAAGGTAGGCAGAAGAGCTATGCCGATAATTGAAGGAAGGATTTGGAATTTCAAGTCAGTGATCATGTTTTTCTGAAGGTATATCCATGGAAGGGAGTCATACATTTTGGTAAGAAAGGTAAATTGAGTCCCATGAACATCAGACCTTTCGAAATTCTACAATGAATTGGGGCTGTAGCTCACCGATTGGAAATGCCGCCAAGTCTCTCCAAAGTTCACGATGTGTTCCATGTATTTCTATTGAGGAAATACATGCCTGACCCAACGCATGTACTCACCTATGAGGAATTATAAATGGAACCCAATTTGTCTTATTGTGAAGATCTAGTCAAAATTTTTGATACGAGAGAACATGCCCTGAGAAACCGGACAACTCGTCTGGTAAAAGTCTTGTGGAGAAACCATAAGATGTGAGAGGAAACTTGGGAACCCGATAAACTTATAATGAATAACCACCTGAGTCTTTTCATGATATAGTGTTCTAGAAATTTCGAGGAAAAAATTATTTGAAGGAGGGGAGAATGTAACACCCCAAGCTTCTATGGTACTCTTCTATTTGAATAATGCAATAGCGTGTGTTCTACGCAACATCGAGTTCTAACAAACACCACAACCAATCAAACTAGCCGTTATGAATAGTAATACATACTTTTTGAAATTTTATAAATTCTATCTCTCAAAATGGGATTATTTTTTGGATTTGTAGTATCGAATTTATCCGAAGGCGAAATTTTGGTACTTTTCAGATAACTTTAATAATTTGATGAATAGTGAAAATTACTAAATTTTAATTACAAAAAACTATTTTAATCAAATTAATTAATAGTGATAAATTATGAATTTGAGTGGTTTTAAATTATATTTAGAATATATTTTCATTGGACATAATTTCATAATTAGACCGAACATTAACAAGTATCAATATTTTGATAGTTATTATATCTTAAAAAACGTTTTTTGTTTTGACAGTGAGAATTAATTTTAAATTAATTTATGCCACTTCTGTGTTTTGAATTTGGAAAATAGGATTCCATATATGTAATCAGGATGTTAAAATTGTGTAAATAGATAACTTTTATTTTTATACATTTTGATTAATTAATTCGGTAAATATTTTATTTTCCATGGTTAAGGGTAAATCCTGTAAATAAGGGTTAAAAAAATATTATAATAATAACAAATTACCCTAAAACGTGTCCTACCCTTATTAGTTGATAATTTCCAACCATGGGCATCTTCGGGTTGATTTTTGGACACCATGGAGCCACTTGTAATTGATAGGGACACTTTATTTTAATTAAGTTAAAATGAATAAAAAAATGGCACAAGAATATATCTTGTAGAAAAAAAAATTTACATAGGGTTATATATGTTATATTTTCGACTATAAATATTCATTAGAAATCTAAAATGATTTCTTACATATTATTATTTTATTTATAATTTTTATACATTAAATAATTTAATTTATTTATGAAACAATGGTGATGCAGTAATTACCATAATAGTGAAAAATTAAAATGATTGATATTGTAGATACCCAAATAAATGAAATTTGAGACTTTTTATTAATTACACTAATTTTATAGGTTAATATGACATGTTAGGAATTATCTAATTATCTTTTTTTGAAGTAATCATTCTGTTATGTTTTTTAAAAAAATCAATTATTGAATAGTGTCAAAATTGACATATAAGAGTTTTTAAAACAAATATTATATTTTTAATTGATATTAAATTTCTAAAAATCTATGGTTCGGCCAAGAGACTTATATCATGATAGTTGAATCATTTTTGGACCACTTAGGGGTCTCTTGGATGTATATTGTATGTTTATTAACCATATAATATAAAAATACAAAGAGACATTGTAAAAGTGAAACTAATTAACTAAGAGTTAAAACTAAAAGATCAGGTTAATATAATGACACAAACCTTTGTAAATTCTATTGGATGAGTGGTTTTCGAACCATCCCCACCTTAACCTTTAACTAATCCACTTTGGAGCCATTATAAACCGAATATGAATTTATTATAAAATAATATTTCTAGCTTTTCCAAAGGTGCCCCTCACCCCTCTTATAAAAGGTCACTCTCCCTTCTCATTAACTCACAACTTCAATGCCTTTTGGTTCGTCCAACCTCTGCCCAAATACTCTCTAAACATTACTAACTTCATCCTAGAGGCCTTCATTTAGTCTTAAATCCAACTTAAGGATCACTTTTGATCAAATCAAAAGGTAGAACCCAAAGAAGAGGTAATGATTTCACCACCCTTTTTCAAGTTCCTTTCTTCTTCAACTTCTTCTTTCCTTGTTATTACCATTATCAAATAATAACTCCAGTATCTTATATATAATGTGATGTTATTATAAATATGGTACATCCATAATCAGTATTCTATCCATCCTTTGAATAACATGTCACCATACGTGCGTACGTACGGCTTACCGTCTCCATGTCATGGTGTAATAGTTATTCAATAAATTATTATATGGATGGGTATAATAATGAAGTTTAATTCATGTAAATAATAAATATAACATGATAATGATTATATATATATGATATAACATCCAATTATATATTATTTTAATATCAAAATAATGATATTGTCGCTCGTGCGTACGTACGGACTACCGTCTCCACGAACGCGATGAGATTCATTCTCCATCGTATCCATTCAAGTATAATTCTCATTTGATGATTAATAATAGTATCTAAGGACTTGATATCATTCTGGATATGATTAAGATACAACCTATACATGAAAAACATATCTTACGTAACAAAACATATAAAAGAAAATGAGCATGTTAACACCTGAAACAACGATAATACCAAGATATTATTAACAAATCAATGTCAAAAGATCATATGTGATGTCATATTAATGTATATGATTATTGTATAATTTAATAACAGTTATTTCACCATTATACAGAAGGTTAACCTACCCCAACAAAGGAAAAGTACAAGGTAATGGTTTATTTCGCAATCTCATCATTATCCGAGGTTGTTTATATGTAATAATCTACTCGGATTTCTTTATCATCCAAATCCATATTTCTTAAAAATGAATTTCAAAACATTTTTACAATTTACAAGAATTTGTGTTAATGTCATTTGTACCCTTTTTTGACTTTTTATAAGAGGTTTATAAAGGAATCATTCCGTCCATTTCCAAACAAGTTGATTTTTAACCTTTTCGACAGAATTAAGGTAAGAATGTTTTATTAACTTATACGGAGGGTGTGGCTATTTTCCGCTGTTATAAAATCGTCGAGGTTTCCCTTAAAATATTATAAGAGTATTTTCAAAGAAAATGTTTTTTATAAATATATGACTCTTAAATGATTTCAAAATAGAAAGAGATATCTCTATAAAAAGTGTTTTGATTTCATATATGTCAACATCCTTTGATACATTTTACGCTTATTTGAAGTTGATTTATTATGATACAAAACTTCTATATTGTATTGAAGGGTTTGTGATATGTTTGACTCTGGATGTGCTATTTTTATACCATTCATGGTTTCTAGTGAAAGTATTTACATTTCATATGCTATTTTTAATACAAATTTTTATGTTATGTTTAAACCTTTTCATATGGGAATGCATTGGACTTAATATGTGACGGGCGGAGCCCACTATAGCTCCTCAATTCATCGGTAGGTCTCATTAGAAAACTAGTGTCTTGAAACAAGGCCTTGGAAAAATATTATTTGTAGTCTTGTCATGAGGCTTTGGCTATGTTGTTATGATAGTCTAGCATTATGAATTCCATCATTATAAAAGTGGTTATTGATATTGCATGTGATTATTCGATTAGTAGAATATCAATGTGAATAATTAAATGACATTATTTCATTTTATTTTTTCCATACTATGTTGAAGTTCATGTTTAAAAGTCTTTTGTTTTAGTTATACACTACCTTAAATTTTTATTCTTATTTATGAATGTTTCCGCTATATTGTTATCCTTACTAGGAATTTGAGCTCACCCCTTTTCTATGTTTTATTTTTCCCAGGATGTGAAGAAGTAAATTATCAATGTCCTGCAGGGATATTATGAGGGGATAATAGTGTGGACTATGGAGACAATATGTTGTTGTATTTGTTTTCACTTTATGATGTAATGTAAAACATTATGAATATATATATTGTTTTTAAGGATACTAAACCAATAGGTATTTTGATATTTGATCTTTCTTATGATCATTCCAATGTTATGTAATAATGCACCGAATCTGGGTAACTAGGGCCGGGGTGTTACAGAAAATATTTTCCATTATAATTGTTCAATTTTTTAAAATATATGATTTCCAAATAGAAATTTTATTTTCAGAAATAATGGCACCAATTGATCAATCAAAATCGTTTTCCAAATAAGATGAAAAACATTGATGATACATATGTTTTAATTGGGATATGATTCAATGATAAAATATTTGTAAATTTTCTATGAGGTTTATGAATATGATGAAACAATGTTTATGCAACCCATTTATTTTCCATGAGATTTTCTATGAGGAAATTTTTATTAAACCCATTACTTTTCATGGGGTTTTGGTATGATGAATGATTCATTATCGTGTGGAACACATATTTGTGATTTTAATTATTTTATACATAGTACCTATATATCTCTATAATTTATTGGATAAATATTATTGTTGTATGAGATCAAATGGTACACATGAGGTTATCTCTAGCCCCAAAGAGGGTATATGGGAGGTTATCCCAAGCCCGATTAAGGTACCCATGGGTTTGTCCCAAGACAAATATATAATGAATGTTTTGGTGGGTAGACATTCCATCAGGGTTTCAATGCTAATATTATTACAACAATATAAATCTTATGAGAATGTTGTGATCTCTTGGATCATATTCATTTATTCCTTTATGATTCATGTTTTATGAACTTCCAATATTTATGCAATGACTCCCATTTATAATCTATGATATGAATTGTATTGTTTGAAAATGTTATTCTCGTAAATTTATGCTCAAGTTTTTCATATGTGATTGTTGATATATCTCTTATATAGCCATACTAATCATCTGAGATCATCCTTTATTTTGTTTTCTTTCCAAGGTTATGAATAAAGGGTTATATATGAAAAAAATTTGAAGGGTAATAGATATAAATAACTGTGTGGGACAATTTGTAGTTCACTTTTGAAAAAGTTTTTTATGTGTCCATGTTTTGAAAGGAAGTAGACCTAAATAAATATGGAATGGACTGTTATTTTATATAATGAATATCCATCCATTAATATTTAATATCTATGATTTAAATGTGTTGGTTCCTTTATCAATTAAGAAGTCAAATTTACATTTAGAGTAATGATAAATCCATTGTTTTATCTAGAAAGTATTTCAAATTTCACCTTACATGCTTTGATGGATTTACTATAATTTTTATTGAGGCTAAGGAAATCCCTCCCCATTTTCAATTGGATAGTATGATGTTATTTGTTATAAGACACTTTATATAATTCTCTAAAACCCATCAAATTGATCTCTTACTTAGGCTTCATATTTTCTTATCTACACCCACAATTGACTTCATTCTCCCTCCATATTATATATAGCTCAGACAAGATTACCTTTCTCATTGAATTGAAGGATTTAAAATACATTTGAAATGAATTTTAGAAATTTCTCTTTTCTTAGGAGATCCGAAGATCAACTAAAAGTGGGTGGTCTTTCTTCCATAGAGGAAAAAATGCACAATTCTCTATCATAGGGGGATTTATGAATTTCTCATAATTCATCATTCAGTTCAATACAAGATTTGATATATAAGTAATTGTTACGAGGTTTACAATTGAAGATCCCATTTGGTTTGCTATCTCATCTAGGGATTCATTAAATTTCCCCGCAAATTTTTTGTTGACTCTATTTCTACTATTTAGATACATTTTATAGAATAAATAGAAAATTGGGGATTAGAATTTTAAAACTATTAAAATAAAAATTGGGAAACCATGAAAATAAAATGGATTTCTTAATAACATGTTATATTCCTTACCTTATTAATTTCCAAGAATCAATTTATGTTATCCATGACCTATTTACAATAATAAAATATTATATGCATTTTTATTCCTATGATTTTGGTTCATATTGAGCTTATGAATTTAGCAAATAATATCCCCCATGACTGTCAAACCAGATACAAATATTGGTCCATTCTTGGGAATTAGTTTATGATTAAGTCTATCTAAATTCTCCATTTTTGAGTTATTACACTAGTCTATAACTTATCTACAGCCACATCCACTTGTAATATCTGGAAAGGGATGTATTTTCTTGGAATCCACATACTGTATATTTTAGGAAAACTAGAATATTTTTATATTTTTTGTATTATCCTTAAGGTTTTGGTTAGTGTTTTAATAAACTGATCCCAAAAATATATTTCCATTTCTATGGTACACACTATTAAAATCGATATCATTAATACACTTTATTTCATATTTAATACAAAAGGGGCACAAAATAGAATCTAAAAAGATCACAAATTCCAACGTATTTTGTAAATAATGTACATAAAATATATAGAAGAAAAAATGATACAACAATATTTTTTGAAAAATCCATTAACATGATTTTAAATTAAATCATTATTCTAAAACCATATGGGATAACCTAGCGACGTACACAATAACAGGGTTATTTATAAATATTGTTAATGGAATACCAAAATAATAGACTAAGGTGATGTTTTAAATTTGATCCCTGAGGCATATATGTGTAACATTAGTGGGGTGATAATCATAATATTGAGCAATGAAGAAAGATATAACATGATAGAAAAAATAAATGTGAGAAAGTGGAAACAAAATTAAACCTGGCATAATTCCAACAGTCAACGATAAATTCGAATAAAACATATCAAAGTGTTATTAGAGTAATCCAAAATTAACCATACTTGGAATATCATTAGATTAAGACATTATCCAACTCATTGGAGGGCTATTTAAATCTGGTCATTCCCATCACATTCATATCATGTATATACAAAAGTGTCCCACATAGATTATAAACCATTAGGATGTATTTAATCATTTTGAAACCCAATATTAATGAATTTGGGATAATTAAATGAAAATCCCCAATTAATTAATGAGTGTTACAACTTAGTGAATACAATTTTTTCGAAATGGGATAGTTATTCACTAAACAAATATTCAGCATGGAAAATCAGATGATTATTTTGGTAACATATTGGGGGTTCATAATGATTCAGGGGAGGGATTAATGAGAGTGAAATGGGTATATAATCACATGGAAATAATATGTTATCTAAGAGGGATGTGTGCAAAAATATCCCAATATGATCATCTAGAAATAAATGGGAATAATTAAAATAAGGTTCTAGAATAAATAGAGGACATTGATCCTTACATTGATAGGATGCTTCAAAAAGATTTATACGATATTTATAAAAACCTGCAGGTGCCTTTGGAGGGATATAAAGATTAAATGGTATAGTATTTTTTCTATATAATGTTTTTTACTGAATATTAATGGGGTATTTTTTTGGATTTTATAACAAAAGAGGGGTAGTTTCTTTGTTAATTACTATACATATGATTTAGAATGTATATACTAAATTAATTCAAGACACAAACCATACCATAGTTTTAGCCCATGGTTTTTACAAAATATGTATTTATTTAATTATTTTATTGATCTTATAATAATATAAATTAAAATAGCACCCATGTTATTGTGTAAGTGAGTTATGATTATACTAAATTGATTTTAAAACCATAAAATATAATATATTTTTTAAGGGACTTTTTAAGGGATTAGGAAATTAATAAAATAACCTAAAAACACATTAAATTAAATTGAAAACATATATCATATGATGAATACCTTTTAGGAAATATATAACATCAATTTTGGGTCATTATTATACCATTAAATATACTGTATACTTATACCATATTTATTTTTACTAGAAAATAAAAATGTGTTAGAAAGTTATATAAAAATACCTACTGGATAATTTTTATAATTATATTTAAACACTAATACTTATATTATTGATTTTTTTATATATGATAGTTTATGCTTTTATATTTAATAATTATTATTTAATATTAATAATTTATTAAAATATTATTCATTTCATAAAATATTGAATAAATTAAAATATGTCTTCATTAAAACCATGTATTTTCTTCAGAAAACAATTTTTTCACTATATCACCATCCATTTTTTATCTAAATAATTAGTTTATAATTAAAATTTATAATAGTAAAGATAAATATAATCATTATAATATTAATTTAATTTATAAGTTATATTATTAGTTTTATGATACATATCTATTTATTAAACCGTTGTATTTTGTAAAGGTAAGGTGTGTGATTGTTACATTTTCTGGGCGGGGTTCAGAGAACACGGTTTGTGTCTTTATTTTAATGAGCATGAACTGATATCACAAATTGTTTAAATATTTATTTAGTTTTTTAATCTAATATTTATCATGGTTATGAAAAAATCACAGTGATGATATCTCCCATAAAAACTCATATAAATTGATTTTATAGGATACAATCTTACAGTTCGAGGCCATCAATTATTTTTTTGGGTTAATTCAATTTATCATTACACATAATATATATTAATAATATTATCAGTAATCAATGGATGTATTATAAATGTTTATGATGATTAATATATTTTTAATTCATTATATATATAAATTACAACAATTGAAAATAAAAAATGTATTGAACGTGTTTACAATAATTACATTACATAAATATGGAACTTATTCATTTTGAATGGGAATTTCATTTAAAAATGATCAGGTTGATGAAAAAATAATGGACTCTCTTATCATGAAATATAGTATTGGACTTCATTAACACATTCATTGAAGTAACATTATTTATATATTTGGCTATTTATTTTGTTGTAAATTTTTTAATTCAACCCAATATATTCAAAATAACCCCATGATAAAAGTAAGTTCCCCTATATGGTTTATTGAAACACATTGTTCTATGATATGTACTCCTAATCATATAACAGAAGGTATGTAATGACTTATTATGTAGATGGATGGTTTTGATTGTTTTGGGTAAAATTCTGTTGATTTATCATTTACATGTTTTTTTAATATTATGTAAATTTTACTTATGTGATTAACAATGCTTTCATAGTAAATTAATGCATAAAAAATTTATTGAAATTCCAACATTTTATATTATTCCATTTATTTATGTAATCATGGTATTTCATCCATGAAAAAATAATATGTAATACCTAAATAAAGAAATGCTTTACTTGATCATGAGCTCACCTTATGGTTGATTTATTGAGAAGAAAGTAAAAAAAGTATGACTATGAGGGAAAATACCTTACGCTAGTCTTGTCATGAGTTTTATCATTCCACAAGTTCACCTTTTTTTCACCAAGTAATGTTTAATCCTGATTTTCTCTTAAAATAACTCCTTTATCATTGGGATACTCCTTTTAATAAATATGTATATAACTCAAACATAGGTTACTGTAACTATGGGATTGGTAAATGTGAATTACATTAACAAATATGGACATGCATGTCCTACATAATAAAAGACGGATGGATGAAACCCCAACCAATTTTTATTAAAATTTAATATTAAATAATTTCACAACCAATGAAATACATTTAATTAAGTGGAACAGACACATATACAGTTCTAGTAAAATTTTATGACTATTCATACACATTTAATAATTACCCAAATGAACATTGAATATCATTTAATACAATATTTTCTTTAAGATAAACACACTTGAATTAATTAATTGTTTAATTAACTCACTTTATCTTAATTACCATTTGAAGACTTTTTGAGATACCCATAACAAATTAATTCATTGAAATTAAAAAGTTATAAACAATAATTATATATTATTAAATCATATTAATTAAGGATTTATTAATTAATTAAAACCTCCATTACAATGTTAAACTCATCCATTTCCAACATTGTAATTAGGTTGTAATGATGCTATTGATTATTTAAATTTAATATATTTTTTATTTTTTGGGGATACTAAACAAAATGTACTTATGAGGTATATGTCTTTTTCCTCAATTTTCATTTATCAAAGAAAAACACATGATTCCTTAACAAGTATCCTGACCAGATTAACATTTTTTTACTAACCATCTACACGCCATGTGTTATAAATATCATGTGTTATGAAACCCACTGATTCACTCACATTTTCTTTCGATGTAAAGCCACATGAAGGGTTCTTTGAATATATTTCGTTTATTCGTTAACCCTTTAAATGTATTGAAATGTTCTTCTTATGGGGGAATTAATGAGTTACACTCCATGTACAGTTGCTACACACCCTGTGATTAATGAATTATCAAGGATTCTAGTGTCACACAGTTATAAACTATTAATTTTGCCAAAAAGATACTAGAATCTTCAACCAAAAATCTTGTATACTACACGACATGTATTCTAGATACACATAGTGTAATATAACATATTATATTCCAAGATGGAATGGTCTACATGTAGTTTACAATAGATGCATCATCGGTAATATCTTCGTATTGTGTCTTTTATCCCATAACACATCACGGTGAAATAAGAATGTGTACATGATGCGTACTTAGGATACACGCTATGTAACAGAATATTCTAACAATAAACATGAAATCCTCTATACAGAATCCCGGATAATTCTATATGTGTACATAGTTTTTCTAAAAATATGAACATTTAACTATGAATATTTAAATTTTCAAATCATGTTAATTAAAAATTGAATTACGTAATAATTAATATGTAAATGAATGATCTATCTACTATAGAACATAATCGATCAACAATCAAGTAAATAATTATACATTAAATCATGTCCCCTCTAATATCACTCTAGATGCATTGGAAGTACCTTTTTGGTGAATAACTATTAAGGTTTTGTTTTCATATTTGAGGGATTATTATCCAATTGTAAAATAATTTAAAGAAATTCCCAACAAATTTATCCATCAAATATAGACATAGAAATCCCAAAACCAAGTGATGGTAATTTTTATAATCAATTTATAATTATTTTAAATTATTCTAAAGAAATAATATTTTATCATAGGATAATTATTTGATGATGTTGTTGATAAATAAAATCTCATTTATGGATTATCAAAATTTTATATGGGGGTCCCAAAGTAGATCCCCACTAGTAGTGATCCACATGTAGTCCATTGATCTCTTATCTACACTGATGGATTTTTAAGTGCAAGAGTAGTTGATTGATCTTATTTAATTATTATTCTTGATCACATCATATTCCTCAAAAAATAATGGAATCTATCTTTTTCTTATCATTTTTGATAGGATGATAGAGTGAAGAATATTATGGGAAATGTGTTGATCATAATGATTCTAAATTACATATTAATCCTATAAAATGTTTAAAATGATTTATTTAGAGAGTCAAGGTTTTAGATAAAATATTATTTAATTTCACAATGACCCGAAAATAATATAATAAGCCTTATCTGACCCCATGATATATAATATTATTATTATTATTATTTAATAATGTGCACTATTTTTTACATTGATAAATATTATTTTACAGACATACAAAATATCATTTATCATTATATACATTCTTGGTCTACACATCCTAGACATTTGTTAAATAGCCAGATATATATTTATTAAATAATTTTTCATAAATAAATATTTTAATAAGACTCTATAGAATTAATATTTATTAAAAATTAAATAAATAAAATAAATATTATATTCACACTCTGATGAATAAATATTTGTTAATTATTACTGTAATTAAATAAATTATTTATTAATGAATAAATAATTATTTACTAACATATTTATTATTTATCAATAAATCATGAGTTAAATTATTCATTGTTCTTGAGAGTAATTTTATTTAAAATAATTAAATTCAAATAGATTTTAATTTGGATGAATATGAACACTTATTGTGTGACCCTATATGATTTTTCTCATTGGCATTAGGCATTCTTTCTTAATGTCCATAATTTATATATAGAAATGAGATAATGGACCCAAGGAAATAATTTAATAATGCAATACTATCATTGATACACAAACAATTAATGTGTAATATAATTCATTTGTCACAATATATAATCAATAGGTTGCACAATCATGTCATTGACCTATGTTCTTGATTTGTATTTCTTTGAGTATCTCAAATAATTTTATTGTGCACCATGGGCATGAAATTTAATGAGACGATTTCAGTTCAATTAAAGGAGAAATATATAAATTAAATAAATATTTAAGGGGAATAATACTTTATTGACATATTTATTAATATTATGTCATTTTTGGTGCACCCTATGTTTTTTGCATCACATGAATGTATAAAATTATCTATTTGGTCAATATATCAAATTACAAGAGTCATGACAAGGATTAATTATAATATTATAATCTAAGGACTATTACACAACGCTTTTGGAATACCTAGTGAAATATAAACAAGTATAATTTATACTGTAGGTTCTCTTATCTTAATCTCCCATCTTAATGATTACAATGTGAAAAATTCATGAGAATAAGTTTCATTTGTTTAAGAGTACTCGAACTTTATTGTAAATGATCTATATGTGCGGTCATAGTATGTTACCTGACTATAATCAATATTTAAGAATATCATCAATGAATTTCAAGATTCTCATTATAAAAGGGATCTTATATTTCTTTATCGATATGAAATATAATCTAGAACATTATTAAATTATAGTCATATAAAACAATAATCCATATGTAATATTTTTTTTTCGTAATATACAAATCATTTAATGTACATGAAATTCCATGTAGACACTATTTGTTAAAAAAACCTCTGACACACATACTGGCCAAACATCTCAATCTAAACCAAAATATACCACAACCATAAAAAAACTCTCCCTCAAGTATACAAATCAATTGGGAACACCCTCCATATCAAGATATTGTCTACATTGGGGCACAATGACTCACTCTCTTGGTTTTAAAACATCTGGTAAAAATGACACATGTTCATTGGGTATAATTTATAACCTATTAATATTCATAAATCCATAACCCATTCCTATAAAGGGAAAATATACACATCCCATAAATTAGCATCAAACCAAGAATTATGTAATTGAAGAAAAAAATTAGTCTAGGATCAAAATAAATTATGGTACTTGGAATTCATTCTTGTATCATAATTACATGTTATTTCTTCAAAACCAACATTCCACCACAATACATGATTCTTTTGGTTGGTTTTTCTATACAAAAATTTATTTTTATGACCCTATATCTCAACTGATTTTCCAATGAACATTATTACATCCATGACATCTAACTCTCTATATTCAATTATATGGGAGTCATCATGAATATAATAATGTATATGGGACTCTTGGAAGATATCATAGAACATTTACAGTCATTGTGGATATAAAAATGTATACACCACCTTTACAACACACTCTAACAACTCAAAATTCCCAATTCACTATGTCTAAAGATTACTCCATCAACTAAAAATGTGATTCCCAAATGAGGAGTAACCTTAATGAACACATGGTATCCAATATAACCTTATAGGTGCCTCCAAAAAAAATAATAAAAATATTTCTAGGTAGTGTTATTCCACCTTTATCCACTCCCAATCTAACTAGATCATCTCTATCATGATCTACACCACATTAGTACCATGTAATTATGATTCCCCTACCATAGTCTAGAATAAGGGAAAATAACATGGAATCACACAACATGCATCAAATAGGGACATGATGAGGCAAGTGTAATTGATATTGTTATAGGAAAACATAACCAGACATACTTTAATTAACCCTTATCTACCAATATCTATGATATAAGCTCACAATATATCCTCTAGTTCCAAGATGGAACACTTTTTTTTCATACATCAGTTGAATAATAACAATTATATTGCTCAAATGGGATCCAAATGACTACTAAAATATCATCTGGATTTCTAATGTAGATAAAGGTTCCTTGTGTGAAATGATATTCCTCAGTACTCCTTGAATCCTAGCATCATCGTCCACATAAAACCTCACTAAAACATCCACAAAACATGATCTAAAAATCACTCAAAAATAAGTCGACTTCATATGTTGGTCCACTATCAAAAAAATACATGATATCCTCCCTATGTTTGGGGTAACCTGATGATGAAATACATCCAAATTTCCTCCCATTTATAATATGGGAAATCAAAAACCTATAAAAACCCTATAATAACATGGTTCTCATACTTCTCTTATTAAAAAAACAAACATCACACTATAAAAACAACCACTGAATGGTTCATCTCATTTCACCAATACTACTTCTTATTCTACAATAAATGTTAGAAAAACAAAGACAAAACTCTATGGATGAGTTTTGAAACTCAGTTAAAACACTAAAATTCAATGATAATAGAGAAAACAACTAAACAAAAAATAGAATCTGGTTCTGAATATCTTATGATAATCCCTCTAGAGATTCACTACAACCAAAATGGTCTTGCCCCACATCTAATTTCCATATACCCACATTATAAATATGCTCTCTAATAGATGACACGCATTGGGACTCCATATCTAAAACTGAATCACTCTTAAAAAATCAATCGATGTATACATGATAAAAATAAATAAAATACATCGAAATTATTAATTATTAATTTTATATTAGTAGATAAAAAATCACCCACCTATTGGTAGTACACCATCACTGTTTTATATTCCTTGCACCCCCCAAAGTAGCATTACCACTACCTAGCATGGATAAAACGAAGGATAGTAGAGGTATCATGACCTTTATTCTTAAATTATTGACCATGTAAATAGGAAACGAGAAGGTAAAACTATAGAATCAATTATATAAGAAACTAGGGTAGATGATAATCTAATTGTACATCATACATCATTTGGACATCGTGGCACTGGAACATCCATCACATGCATCCACCAACATACAAATCTACTACAAAAATACTATAGAGTAAAAAATATGCTTACTTATATTTCCCTATTGAAATGTACCACCATGCGGATACCCTATTCCATATTTATTTTCCCTTATTTGAACAAAATCACGTTGTACCTACTATTACAAAAAATTTGTTATCCCTTGCTACTGAAAAGGGGCCCAACCGCTTGTCTTGTACTGAAATACTAGACTATTCCGACATTGATATGGATGGCGACCATGATATTTATAGACAGATAATGAAAATAAAAATCCCATGATAGATTTATGAGATCCTTAATCAAAAAAATATTTTGAAATATTCAACTCAGGTAGATTCTCTACAGGTTAAAACCCCAACATCTCAAACATTTGTACTGCACTTCTTGAAGATTTGCTACTCATGATACCATTATGGAAACACACTCAAAGATCAACCCTTGATAATTCACTATCTTTAGAACCATTACATTCTTCTACAACTTTATATACATAGTAAGTGTAAACAAGGTGGCCGTATACCTTATTGATGAGAACAATGCCTCTTCTAGACCCTACTGTCTAGGCTTTTTAAGTGGTTCAATTTCATTAATTATTTACAAATCTATTTTCATGTATTTTTATGGTTTTTTTCAAAACTCTATTCTAATGAATAAATTATGGGGTTTTATTATTTTAGGATGAGAAATGTTTTTCTTTATAGATTTTATAAATTTAAGGATATCTAGGATTAAATGTTTTTATAAATAATGTTCATATTTTAATTTCTATATGTTTTGGGAAAAAATAATTTAGATTATAGTGTAATGGTCGAATAAAATATATTTGGGATGCTTATATAAGTTTTCAAATTATTTTACTTAATTCTTGTAAATTATTCTGTTGAAATTTTAATAGAAATAGTTGAATGAAATTTTGAATTAAAAAAATCCAAATAAATTTGAAATATTATTTTATTATTTGAATAGAATGTTTTATATTATTGTATTTTTAATTGTTCTAATTATTGTTTAATTATAATTCATAGCTAAATTTTATCATACTTATGTATCCAAATGGCCCCAAAACTGGTTACCCATGTAGTTGATTTTCAATCCCAACTCCATGTATCGAATTCCCAAGGGGGTAGCTACACGCCCAATTTTTCTTATATTATTATATGGGATTTTTCCCTTGTAAAATGTAACTGAATAACATGGGGAACTGAAAAACCAATAGGATTCACTTATATAATGAATTGAAAATATAAGTCAAATTTGAGGTAGAGTGTCGAGTTTATTCACATGTTTGACTAATATATGTTCTTGGGGAGAATGAAAAATTGATTTCAAGATATAAATTAGCAAATTAAAGAATATCGAATTTAAAAATCTAGGGAAGAGTAGATTGAAGATATTCAATTAACATAATAAGAATCAATCATGTTTTCAAGCCAAATTAATAACGATTACTGAAAGATGAGGTCTAACTATGATCTATTTATGGATATATGATGAGCACAAAATAAGGTCTTATATGGCCATAATAGGTCAACCCTGGTAAAATATAGAGAAAAATCTGATCGAGTGAGATAATAGTGTGGTGTCAGTCCTATATCTGGATGAAGATGAGAAGTGAATATTATTGATCTAAGATTAGATTTTAGCTTAGTATACATGATTTTAAGATTTCTAAATACCATCAATGGGAGTTCCTAGCTATACAAAACTGAGATACCAATGGATCTTATTGACGAATACATGATTGAAAAATATTATTGTTGTTTTAGTAATTTTTTTGTTTTCATCATCCACGTTTGAATTTGATTGTGATTTCTAGCATATAACTGTAATTGATCCTGGACCACACCACTGAAGACGGTGAAGATAAATGAAGACTAACTCTTGATCATGAAATAAATAAAGAATGTATTTTGGTTTTGGATCAACATCATTGAAAAGATCAGAATATGTTGACATCAAATCTATATGGAAATAAAATCTAGTTTTGAAAATAAGAATGAGTATTTTATTTAGATAAGGAATTAATTTGGAATAAAATATGATTAAAAATTTTCAAATTGTTTCTTTTATTGATGAAAAAAATTTCAACCCATTTTTTTAATATTATAGATTTATTTGAAATGATGGGGCCCTGATACTCTTAAATCTACAATTCCTAGATTTTATTTTTAATATACATAAGACATTTGTCTAGTTTAATGAAAAAAAGATGGTTATTATAACCCCCTACGATAAGAATGTGTCTATTATTAAAGGAAATTTTAAATAATGATGCCAATCCGTTAAATGGAAACATAAGAGAATTGAATATATTGAGTGTTTACATTGTGGTGGATGGTTGATTAACTTTTTTATTCATAATATCACTGAGGATTGAGTTTAATAACTAGATATTGCTATGAAATTTTGATTACATAAAAGATACTATATTAAAAAATAATTGAAGTGATGTGGGATGAAGATTTATATTCTATCCTATCAAAGATATTCCTACTTGTGTGAAAAAATTATAGATAGAGAAATTTAATATAGAAAGTGGATTTTATTGGATAGTTTTATGATTGTCACAATTCTATGTCCAAAATTCTAGGAATATGAACTCTTATTTGGTAGTAACCAAATGAGGAAATTAATATTTATGTTTTTAGAATCTTAAAAATAAGAATATATAATAAATTATTGATAGAAAATTAATTCAAAGATGAAAAATTTAGAGTAAAAATTAATAGAGATAACACACCAAATCTCTGAAGAAGATCCAAGTGTCAAATTATATTTATGGAATCATGATAGAGTGCATTAATGTGGGAGAGAATTAAAGATTGAGAAGGGCTGGAGGAATTTCAACTCAAGAAAGTAGAGTTTCTATATTCCTTTTATTTATCTTCATTTGTAGATTTATTTTTTTGTACATTATTCATGATTAAATTATTTGAACATGCATAGTGAATAATTATTGAATGTTTAATTTTTCTTTATTCTGGATAACTAATTCTTGTACATGTTTTTCCCTTCTTTATTTTTGAAACCCACCCTTATAGGCCATCATCATTTCAAATATGTAGTTGTTTTTTCCTAAATAATCAAGAGATGATGAATATCATTATTGTAGTTGGATGGTTTTCTGATTTCAATAAATCATTCTATGGAATCATATGATGAGTAGAGTGATCATTCACTATTTTTTACCATAATCATTTCATAAAGTTCATTATAATAGATTTTCATTTAATTCTTTTAAGAATTATTTTTTTCATTAACATATATTGAGTTTAACTCCATTATAACCTCATTCACATATCATATTTCATTCTATCAATCTTTTTATTTATATGTTCTATATTTTTCACATTTTTTTCAATAGATTACGAGATTAAAAAATAAATATTATCATATCAGACTCTTTCTCTATAGTTTATCCCCTCAACATTATGATATAGGGAAGTAAAATATAAATGAAAATTTTACAAAAATTTCTAATTACAGATTTTCAACTAATAATCATGAAAAATATATATATATAAGCATATACAGTAGTTGAACATGATACCGGGATCTTGTACCCTTAAACTCTCATACAGAATGGATATCATCTCCAACATATATTCTGAATTCATCATCAATGATAATAATAACTAATGAATACAATCATTTAAATTTGACCATGAAACTGCTCAATTCTTTTAATCACCATGATATAACACACAACACTAACACACAATTCCATGCATCTAACTAAACACCAATGAAACCCAAAAATCAAATTGACCTCAAATCAGACCAAAATATATCTCATGCTCTCCCAACAAGTTATATATCTTTATATTTGAGATTCTCCAACCATATTTTCACAACTTAGGCCATAGAATGTATTTCAATGATCTCTTCAATGCGTCATCATACTCTATTAGGTTGATCCTATAATAATCAAATAATTAACATAGTGAACCTTGAATTCCTATGTTTCACATAGACAATAACCATTATCCTCTCTTGAAAGATAAGTAGGAAAAACCTAATCTTGGTATCATGCAATTTTATTCTGGTATAATTAATTAATACCATTTTATTTTCTACAATCACAATATTTGGACCCAAATGAAATAAATCATTATACATGTACAACTAATAGGTCTCTTTTCAACAAGTAGGACCAAATCATATGGGGGTTTAATAAACTCCATGTCCTTGTGTTAGATCATTGGGGGGGACTCGTGTCTTAACTAGCCCCATTAGACTATATCACTTTAAAGATAAACAAGAAAAAATTTCTCTATGAACCATTAAAATAATCTTAAAAATAAACCCTGAATTCTATCCTATCACTCCACCAAAACCTATGATACCTGTTTATATAATTCATACCTTCCAAATGCATCACTTCGGGGATGAAAATGAAGGAAGGGAGATAATGACCCCAATGTTATGAAAATATCTGACATGGAAGGAATTACCATAATGAAATTATTAATTATTGGGGGTTAATATAAATCAACTACAAACAAAAATAATCACATAATATAAAGGAATAATCAAATAAAACCCTAATGCATGAACATGGTCAAAAAAATAACGGTATAAGACACTATGTAATAGTAATAAAAGTTAATTCCAGTGGATGTGACTGAGTAATAGCTCCAATATCTATGCTAGTAATAAATAGATCAGTTCACATTGTCGTCATTGAAACATGAAATGTTTTTTTTCATATATACACTTGGTGAGGACAATATGTATACTCAATATAATCATACCAAAGGACTCTCGTAAAAATGTGAAAATACCGTACTAATGGACCAATGAATAATAAGTACAACCATCCTGGTCTTAAATATGGAAACAAACTTATCCCAAACTCACAAGGTAATTATCAACAAATAATGTATCCAGTGTAGTAACATAGTATCAAAAAGATATAAAACAATGGTTTCCTGCAACTACTTCCCTAGTCATTTTCCGTCCACACATCCCAATGCCAATTTTTGATTTCTATAATCACCACTATCAATACCATATCAAATATATATATATATATATATATTTATGTATTTTATGTTAGTCAAAATGAGTCCCTACTAACACCACCCTAATAATGTATAACAAATCATGATATCAGTACTCATTATCCACACATCACAACATTATCACATAACCAAGCCCCACATCCATGAAAATAGGGTACCATGAACATGAATGACATCCTCTTCATTACACACTCCCACCATGCATGTATCCAAAAATATATCATATAATTATCATCACTAGGAGATCTCAATCACAAACCCATCATCTCCTAGAAATCACTGACACCGACCTGTTATCTTTGGTTAATCAACAACACCAATCGGTATCATCAACAATACTACTAAAGGACAAGAGAAGAATAGGGGGTATCATGCCATATATATTAACACCAACCTAAATATAATGGAAAAAATCCATAACCCAAAATTATTGGTGTATGTGAGGTTATATAAAATTGGGGGTGTGCATATTAAAAATAAAATTAATTTAAAATATAGATAGATATAACACAATACCCAACCCACAAGAATAAGTCAAATTCCTTAGTATACCCACAACACCACCACTGCACATCATAATATCCTTCACAACCACTTAAAAAAATAAATGAATTAAATATATAGACAATCACATATAAATACCTAAAACAACTTACCATTACAAACTTCTCATTTTCCCAAGATTCGCTAATTATATGATAACTTTAGTTTATCTATATTCAATTCAAAAATTTAGAAATCACATAATGAGTTCTATAAAATATTTCCTTTATTTAACATCCCATTTAATTTAGTATTCAATTCCTTTAATCCATTTCTCAAATATTAGTTTTAAATAGTGATATTTCTATTTTAGCAGTTCAATTCATTCAATGGCTAATTGGTAAACCAACACCACCACACCACATAAACGCTCATCCATGTCAGCTCCACCATTTCCAAAATACAATGTACACCAAGATATCACCATAACAAAATTATATCATACTAACAACATTTATCCAACCCTCGCACATCATCCCTCATCACACATCATTATAATAAACCATCTCTTCACTACCTGACACATTCTACATTGAACTTGGTCTCCACCATCATCAGTAGAACCTCCAAAATGTTCCCACAACAGCCAAATAATAATGAAAAATATCTCCATCACATAACTATTCATTGCAACATCAACAACATACAAAAAAATTTACATTCAACATGGTTTTATTTCATAACATTACTTCATTTGTTCATGATGAAATTTTATAACAATTCTACATATCCATTGTAAACCAATTCATTATACATATATAAGATCTTAAAATTTTTATTAGGGATAATGAAAACAATATAAAATATAGGGGTTTCACAATCATAACGAAAACAATATAATAAAGGCTCTCAATATTGGTGTTTTCTAGGAACATTAGCAATAAATCATATTCACATAGGAAATATCACTAAATTAATAAATATATATAAAACCACCCATCCCATTTTATTCCAATTTAATACAATTATCTATCTTCTTATGATGAACCAAAAAATCCTCCCAATGGAATATAAAATTATGAAATTCCCTAACATTCAAATAAAAGGGAAGAGAACAATGATCACCAACACTGAATAAGAATTAGAAACCATTGTTCATTACAGGGTAAAGGCCAAATATCTAGAATAAAATATCCACAAAATGTAAACTTAGATCAAAATGAATTACACCAAGGGATCACCAAAATTGCATCCCAACCACTCCCTGAATCAAAAGAAACCTCTCCTATGAGAGTTCCCGGGATAGGAATAGAGTATTTTAATGGGGAAAATAAAAATAATCACCATGGATTCCTAAATATCAAACTCTAGAATTTATGGATCAAATATAGAGATATGGGGATTTAAGATCTCTAAAATCACTTAGGGTTTTTCAATAAACCAATATAAATGAGATAGAAATACATGTTTTCAAAATTTATAATGAATTTTGACTATAACACATTCAGAGTATGAAACACTAATTCACTTCGTGAGTATTTTTCATTCTCACAAATCCATATAGTAAATAAATATATTAAAATGAATGGATTTAATTAAAAGCCAAAATATTTTCATGGTGCAACAATGATTAATTAATTCAAACCATGGATAATTATTTTTATTCAAGAGTTAATTAATGAAAATTTCCCTTCCAAAAAGTTATATTGCGAGTCACAAAATTGTGTACCCCGAATAATCATTAATGTTATAAATATAGGTTCATACCATGAATAGAAAATATTCAGCACCATACTCTGTCTAACATTACTCAACCCTTCTTAAAAAATATTTCTCTCAAAAACCAGAAACTAAATTTCCCAAGAAGGTACATACCATTATATATTGTATCATTTCATGTATTCACTTTCAAGAGGTTATGTTTGAAATGTTATAAACCTATAAGGGATTTCTCATCTTAACACTCCTTATTTAAGACATATTCAATTTTAATAAATTTGTATCTTTTGTGTGACATATGTACTTCAATGTTGATTCATTTTATCATTATTTTCAAAAATTTCATGTTTTTTAAAAATCCATTTCATTTTCTATAAATAACTTTTTTCTAATTAAAATTTTACCAAATACATAATGTATTTTTTACTGAAATATCTTTCATTGATTTGTATTTTTTCATGAATTTATTTATTATAATATTGGTTTAATCCACTATAATATTTTATTATATGATATATTTTATTATATTATAGGGATTGATAATTTTCAATTAAAATTATATTTTTTAATGAATTTCTTTCTCATAAATGTATAATATTGTTTAGAATAATTTTCATCCACGCCAGTAAGACCATTATCTTCTATCTCCAGTTATTTATTTCTATGAATATTATACAATATTAATTTGAAATACAAATTTATAATAATATATTTGATCATAATATTTTTATTTATTTCATTAAAAAATTATTATTTAATATTCTTTTAAATGTTTTAGGATTCAATTAAGGAATTAAAAAATATTTAAATTTTATTCCATTTCAAGATCAAATATTTTATCTTTTACTCCAAATCCAATGGATTAATAATTTTTTTCTTTTATTTTTTCCTTATTGAATTAAATTTAATGTCTTATTTTAAAAATATTTTACTGTTACCTTCCTGAAAAATTGTCACCTTCAATGTGACTCACAACATAATATTTTACATAAATAGTTATTTATGTTATCTAATAAATATTTTTATGTTTCACTTAATATCCCTCTTTATCTCGAATAGATCTATGTCATATGTAGTTATAAATCACCAACTAAATTCCATGTTGAAAGAATATTATTGGGTTGAATTAATTTTTTTTCTAAATTGATCTAACTCTTGTATTCATTTTATGTTATAATAATTTGAAATGTAACCAAAAAAATATTATTTATATGGGTTTCTATTGGTGTGATATATGATTAAATTTATTTGACCAAAATGTGGATGTATTTCAATTATGTTATGAATGTGGTAATATATTTCTATCTAATTCATTGATTAAGGTATTAAAATATCATGAGATAATAAAGTTGACCATTGACTTGATGCGGTTAGCTATATTCACAAGATTGAGCATGTACTTTATGTGATTAACTATGAGTACAATATTGAGTGTGGACGTCATGATATTAGATATGTTAACACGATTTTCATGGAAATATTTTGGTTAACAAAGTTCACAATATTATGATTTCTTATGATTATTCTTATTCAACATTTATATGTTATATTCCATTGATATACTCAATGGAACGTGATTATTGTCTCATTATTACACATACTTATTCCAGGATATATCTTAGATCATTTTATATTTCATGGAATACTCTTTCTATTCCATGACATTTATAAATAGATATTTATCTCATGTTAATGTTTTATCATACTTATAATATAAACCTTGATAGAGTTTTGATATTTTTTTCCATTACTGAGCATTTGATCTTACCCCTTATTTTTTATATATTATAGGTTATGAAGATGAGTATAACATATGTGATATATAGAACGAGGTCTATCATGATGTGATTGTGGAGAAATCATTATAATGCTATAAAATAATTTTTTGGTGTCTGTTTTCCAAATAAACATAACATTTATATATTGGGGTAGTATTTATTATGATACTAAATGATTATTCATGTGAATTAATGTATAATTTATTGATGTTTATATTAGGACACCTCACTCAATAAATAATGTATTTTATTTTTTATCACCTTCTTACATGGATAGATATAAAAATATATATAATGAAAAATATGATATTAAAATGTAAATAATTTTTTTGGTATTTTAATGGTAATATGAATTTTTAAAACATTATTAACATTAAAAAATTTCTTTTTTTAAATATTAATAAAAATTAGTCCTTATGAGATATGTGTTTTTTAATAATACAAAAAAATCTGTTAAAATGAACATAGAACATAATAAATAAATATGGGACATAAAAATAAATACATTAAACATTATTTAGATATGTAACCCATTACCATGGAGTTGTAATCTCTGAAATTATAGCTATGTAGCCATGAAACGCTAAAAACTAACAACACCAATGATTAATATTAGCTAAAAATATTATACAATAATATAATGAATGAATATAATATATTTATATTAAAGGAAATAATTATGAAAAATGTTTTGAAATAGATGATTAATTATGCTTAGTAAATTATTCAAGAGGTTCAAATAGGGCCGACTAAGCAAGACTCTAAAGAAATAGTTTTTCATCTGAATTGAACTTCATCGAGACATTTTCATATTGTGACCTTATTTTCATGTATATTGTTAATATGCTAACTCTTTGACATATTAAATTATTAATCACTTTATACACGTTTTATATTATTTTTTCATGAAGAACAAATATACATGGAACTTTAAAATTATATGTGAAAACATGTGGGGCTGAAATGCTATTTCTTTTTTTGAATGTGGAAATAATAGGGATCCATATATTTTTCATTTTAGAAAGGATAATTATTTGATAATAAGGGATGTTTGTTATTTAATGTATTTTTATATGTTATTTTCATGTAATTAATTCACTATTCTTATATACTTATATATTTTTCTCAAAAATATATTTCTCATCGATATCTCAATATGTCACTTGAGAAATAGAAGATTGGGTATTTGGTGTATTCTAGCCAAATTATTTATTATTATTCCCAGTGATACCATGAAATATTTAAGAATATTTTATAGAATATTTTAATTATTTGGTATCATTATACAATGATTCAATATTCCTAATTCTATAAAAAAATTAAATGTATTCCATTGACTTGAAATGTCATGTAGAAGAATGAATGGAAGAAAATCAGTACTCGTAATCCATAGAGGTATTTCCCTATAGAGCTATTCAATAAGGCTAGAGTAGGTTCTAAGTAAATTATAAATATATTAAATTAGTTAACTGATGTTATAAAAAATAACCATTCTTATATGTAATAATATTTATATTTATATCCTAGTGTAACAATATTGGAACACTTCATCAGACAAAAACATCAGTAATTAAACTAAACCACCAGTACATAAGAAGTTGAGAAATGGATTAAGTGTCAAGAAAAGATATTTCTTGATTTGGAAAGTAGAGAATCATAGAATGTTATCATTGAAATTTATAATCTCTAGGGTGATGATGATAAATGGTTTTCATTAATTCAAAACACTAAAGTGTTGTAGAATATTAGTGGTATGAAATATAAAAAATATAAGAAGATATTCTATGGAAAAGTATTTCTCATAAAAAATTAGATGAGATGAAAATTAAATTCATCAATTTGAGGAAATTGTAGGAGGAAATAGATTCTATGTTTGATGATAACATTAAGAGTTTAACAATAATCACTACATACTATTTATGTCATCTAAAGAGAAATATTGTCTATTTATTTTATGGGTTATACCCATAAATTCATTAAAAATTAGTCTATAATTAATATTCGTCATATGATGTTGTAGTATCTATAATAAAATTTACTAATAGCGGCATTTTTTTTAAACTGGAGCTGGTTTAAACTTCCTTAATATAGTTCTGTGTTGGTTTCCAATAACTGCTATTATTGTTAGAATCGCCATCCTACTCACATTTATTCCTTCCATTTATTAGTGGTTTCAAGGAATTGTCAGAGAATTATTATTTAGTGGTGTTTTAAACTATTGTAGTATCCTTTACAGTTTTTCCATGTAAACCTATAACTAAATCCACAAAAATTCCACTGAATAAATACAGACATTAATTATTCAATGTTTAAACCACCGCTAAATAATAATTTGGATCGTATATTGGTGGATTAAACTATCACAATATATTATTTTCTGAAAAATATTCTGATCATTCATCTCTATAATAGTAAAAAAATCGATATATATACAATAGATCTATTTAGAAATTAGCATAAAAGATATAATAGTGGGTCAATACAAGATAACTCATTGATAAATTCTATATGTAGGTGATAATCCTCTATATCAAGAATATACTTACATGTATTAATTATTGGGACTTGAATCATAATCGGAGATGATATTCCTGGGACACCCCTATGGGAGGAAATATGAATGATTTAAAATAACACATACATGTACACATATTCACATTATCAGTTTAGTAGATGTTTGAAATGAATCAAGGGTCCTAGTGACCCATTCATGTATGAAATATATTCAAAAAAATAATAGAATTATTTAAACCATTTTTAGTAAATTGGGGAATTGGTATAATGAGTATGGGAAGTCTTATGTCCCATATAAAGTATATATATTTAAGGATTTTCCAGACTATCCCACACCCTCAATCTATATGATACTGACGAGTGGGCAATCACATCATGTCTACAATAACAAAATTTCATATATAGACAATAAATATACTGACTATCAAAGAATGAACTATGCTATAAAATAAATTGTAGACATGATTAAAGAATTGTTAAGAAATATATAAACCAATATTCTTATTATAAAAGAGTAACAAATATCTTAATATAGTAAATAAAAATATTTAAAATCATATCCATGTTCACCACAACAATCTATGAGATCAAATAAGTATGAATGTAACCAATATGGTAAAGTATCATTTAAAACTTAATAAACTAATCCTGGAATACATTACAACATTCATGAAAGGAAAAATATTCATGTGGCTATTGAATTACAAATACATCCTAGGAAGAAATCAACTAAGGTAGTGGATAAATCATATAAAAATATAAATAATGGGTATACAACCCAAACATGGTGTTAAAATAAGTTACACCAGTGGAAATGATAAAATCCACTTGTTCATGCCCTAAATTATTTTAGCGGAATAAGTTTGTTAAAGGATACATATTATACATAATATTAGAATCAAAAGTGAACTATAATCACAACCCGATGATTTCAAACCAATACCCTCTATATATATATGTACTTATTAATATTGGAACCTATATGAAAAGTATGATGATAATTATATACTGTTGTATATCTAAATATAACCATAAAACTAATAATATTTTTTCTAAAAAATTATATTGAAGTTGTGTGATTTACTTACGCACTACCATACATCGATGTAATATCACTGGGGACAAATAAAATATTTTTATAATATAATTCAATGAAAACATTTTGTTGAGAGAATAACATTGCATCTTCTATATTTATAGGATCCCCCTTTTCCTGAGTTATGATTTTCATTTAAAGAAAATATCATTGTGCAATTGAAGGAATAGAATAACTACAACCTGAAGTTCATGCAGGTACAATCCAAAATGGCCTTCCAAAGATCTCATATTGTAACATTCCCAAATCCATCCCACACTCGACCTGGATTCTCATTCCCAATGACATGACAAACTAGATTATCTTGGATTATTGAGAAGGACCGCACAATATTAACATTCCATTGTTCTTTTATTTTTTACTATAAATAAAAAATTATTCATATTTGAATAAACACATATAAACATAGTGAGAACAGAAAATAAATTTTTACAATGAAAATGGAATTCATACCCTAACTCTTTTGGAAGGATCATTATCATTACTCCCATCCGATTTTTATTGGAAATCCACCCACAATACTATTGAAGAGACATGCTGACCTAAATTCATTGAGTATTTTTTAAAAATATAAATCAACTATTTTTTATACGAAGAAAATATTGTTATATTATATATATTTAGTTTAAAATATATATTACCATATTATATCTATTTTTCGAAAAACTCATTGACCCGGTTCTGTGAGGTATGATTTTTTTAGCCCGACTTGATGTAGTTTTTGTTGAAATATCCAGAAATAAATAATAGGAAATTTAATAGAAATGTATTCAGTGTCATATGCTTTTCATATTAATGTCTATATATGTAAAATGTGATTAATATAATAATATATTTTTCAATACCACATTAATTTCATGATGATGGCTATCAACAAAAACCTTCAATTTCACTCTAGGTACACCATTGGGTACATTATCATATAACTATAGAGTGATAACTGATGTGTTGTTGAATTCAATCCATAATATTAATTTAAATGTTTTTCATTTCTTACCCTACTTTTTAAATTTCCACAGTCATGATAAAATATCATAAATCGGAATTTGGAATAACACCTGTACAAATATATTAAATTTTAAATTAATAGAATTTAATAACACAATGACATTAAATTAGATCATATTTTATTAAAATTACTTTTATCTATCAATAAAAGACTTCATTTTCACTAGATTGTGGCACATACCTCAAATCAGCATTGGTAATCTGAAGGGTAACCATATCCTCCAACAGATAATGAAGAATCAAGAGAAATATTTCTACGAAATCATCTTTAGGGACACCATAATATTTAAATGGGACAATTATCTTCAAATCATTCAAATTCCATAAATTAGAGCTATTCATATTTATATATGTAGTAAAATTTCATACATCATTAACCAAAAAAACTGGTTATTGTATAAATAATTTGCAATATCCTTATTCAAATTTAAATTTTTAGTTATAACTATTAATCTCTAATATCCTTGGGAAAAAAGAGTGATGACCTTCTCCCTTACAGTTAATGATGCTGAATAAGGAGGCACTACCTCAAATGTTGAAGGGGATTCTGGCGTAGGGTGAACTAGACGATGATTGAATGGAGGGTGTGAGAGATGGTGGAGGGGTAATACAAAGGTTGTCCCATATGATGTAGGGAGGGAGGCTAATATATAAAGATCTATCATTGTGGTTGAGGGAACATCATTTTAGAGTCGATGGGGTTTAGAAAAAACATTCTATTTGCAATTACCATCACATTATCCAATAAAATTAACAAGAGGACAAATATTTTAAAAAGAATTAAAAATATATTATTTGAAACAATAAAAAAGATATAGTCACTATGATTTTTTTTATTTTAGATTCTTGAAGGAGATCTCCCACAAGTCTGTAGAATATTTCCCAATGGAAAATATGTAATAAAAAAAATAAAATAAAATGACCAGGTTTCAATGAACAAATATTAGGAAATAATAAAAAAAATATTGAACTTAAAGAAATATTCACTATTGTTAAAAATGATTTTCTGAAATAAGATATTATGAAATTTGATTCCAATTAAAGGAAAAAAATTATGTTATATACACATACTAAAAACTAGAATAATTTTAATAAGGTTAAAAACACTAAACATTATATCAAATAAAATTTGATAAGGAATTATGAAAAATAATTTCAATAGAAATCTATGATTCATTCTGTTTCTATGATAAATTTTGAAGAAATTAGAAATTAATAAGAATATATAATACTGATAAGAAGCCAAAATTAAAAAATGTATAGGGAATAATTTAGAAGGATTAAGTATAAAAAAATTTCATGTTATCTATTAAAAACAAGTTTAAATCGGGGAAGATACCTCACATAATTCTAATATGGTTTTATATGAAAGTGTTCATTATCTAGTAGAACATGTATCTTGAGATCATCCAATAATCAATAATTAGTATCCCCAATTGAAAAAAAGAACTATTATCATTACAATTTTAAATTATACTGATTTTATTATAGTGAAATTACTACACTTTTATGTTTAATAATCCTACATGATTATGAGAAATATTGAAAATTCATCCAATAAGATCACTAATTACATGATTAAAATCTATATGTATAGTGGAACCACCCCTACTTCATATTAGGGTCTATATTATCTATCAGTTCCACTATCCTCTTACATTTTTAGGTTCCCCACTATTATACTTGGGAGCCCATATATTCCAATTCATTCCTCTACACTGACTGTCAACATATAATAGAAGTATAAGTTAATCTTATGTAACAATGTGATGACCTATACTAATATTCCATTACTTCAAAACAAAAAATGGTAATAATATAAAATAACACATCAAAAAAAATTAAAAAACCATATCATCCATGATTTCACATTTTTATGAATTACCATTTCTCACCTTTTAAAATATGAATTATACCGCGATTTTTCATCGAAAATCCCAGATCTATAGTTTGAATATTAGTTCATAAATATCTTTTGCAGTTTCAACATTGGGTAATATATATTCAAACCTGAAAGGGACATCATAATTTCATAACAATATTTCACTTAATTAATAATATTTTGTAATGATAGAATCCACCAACACTAATACCTTTTATTATGAAAACATTTCCTCCTCCACCCTCTAGTAACTCATGTTACATAGATGAAAAATGTTACCTTATACATTACTACACTAAAAAATAAATGAAAATGATAGAAAAATTATGATTCATTCCCATATTTGGTCGTTATTGCACTCCATACTATATAATTATCTAAATAAAATGTTAATTTTGGTCAATATTATTTGTTCAAGAGTGAAACACCTTGTTCTTAACAATATTAAATTCAAACTATATGTAATTGTAGAAAAATTCATCAACCAAAATTATTTTGTATTCCAATAACATAAATATTAAATATATCAATTATCACTTATATTTTGTGAAACCTCTATATACATATTTAATTAAAAAATTAAAAAAATGGATGAACAAAAACAGAGATAAATCCCTAATCAAAACTACATGAAAAACATAGTTAAATTAAATCCAAATAAAGGGAAAACCATAGGAAACTAACATGGAAATCATAAAATAATGAAATGAGAATAAAAAACTAAAAATACAACCTCAGAATGTCCTATATCATGTCTCAGTAGAAGATCCATGATAATTGGGTGATTCCACCCTGATAATATCAAATTAAAATCCCAACTAGAGAAATAAAATAAAAAATAAAAAATAAATAGATCAAGGGGTGTGCATGGAGGTTTCTACTAACCTCAAATCACCGATGAAACAATAAAACATGCATCAAATAAAGGGCATGTGAATAGAGGAAGGGTTAGTGTTTTTGGAGGCTGAACCATGAACAACTACTCATAATCTGGGGGATTAAGGGAAAGGGATCATCAGTGTTAGCTAGCACCGGAATGGGGGAAAGAAAACAAAAATCCTTTGAGGGGGATTCATGGTAGGTATGGATCAATGGGTCCCTTTGGGGGATAGGTGTATTAGTTGAAAAAGTGTGTGTTCTTAATAAATGGATAAATTTCAAATGTTTTTTAAACCATTATTCAATTCTTGTTATTTTTTAGTGGTGGTTTATAATACTACCTCTAAAAGACCACCACTAAACTATGAATTTTGAATAGTGTATCATGTTCTATTTAAAATGAGTTAAAATTATCCAATTTCTATATTTTATATCATAAAAAACTGAATAATAGGATGATTGAGCACCCTAAAAATAGAAATGGTGGAAAGATGAACAAGGGATGGGTGTAATTTTATATATATTATAATTTTAGAAAGAATCAACGTTGGAATTTCATGAAGGTATTAAGATTTTGTTTCTTGTGTGGAAATATATAATACAAATCTCATGAATAAAAAATAAATGTAGAATTCACCATTGTCTAGTGAATCAACTATAAAGAGACAAATCCTCATGCAAAAAATTCTCTATGCGTTATATGAGTTTATTGTGAAAAATTACAATGAAGAGAGGATATGATTATGTGATTTATTTAAGTGAATTTGAATTTTTGAATGAAATGATAATATATAAATTTATCACAAACTCTATATTATATAAATAGTTATTTAATTACATATCTATACACTCAATTATATATTTTATATTTTATAATAATATTTAGTCATCTCCTAACACATTGGGGAAATATTTATCAACTAAGACACAGAGTTTGAATTTGGTTTCTATGAGAATATATCATAAATATTGATTAAAATGCTAAAATATTTGTTCATTTCATAATTTATTAGTATTCATATGATTGAAATTTATGTAATAAATAGTGTGGACTATCTCTAAAATGTATAATTCAATAATTTTTCCCTAATAAAAGAAATTAACTATTTGTGAATAGTGGGACATAGTACCTTATTTTTAATGGATATACATAATTTTTTCATTATATTTAGGATCCACCTACGGTATATCAATTTAATGAAATTCGGAGAGAATAGAAAGAGAAAAAAAATTGGACGGGATTTACATCCAATGAATATAGGATGTATCTATTATGAAAGAACACATATATTTATTTATTGAATAATTATTTGGAAATCAAACTAAATGTGATGTAAAATTTTATATTAAACTTATACCTAATGAATAACCATTAAATAAGGCTCTTGAAAGAATGAAACTTATGTAGTTTTTTGGTTTTATGTAACAGATATGATAGTTTTTTATAAGGGTTGCATAAAATGTAGTTTTTCACCTTGTGGAGACCTTATCATATTTTTGATAAATAAGAATGGATATATGAGATTGTGAATTAACTCTTTGGAAATAAATTCCACTATGATAAATAATATATATCCTTGTCCACCCATTAAAGAATTATTTTATCAACTCCATAGAGATCCATATTTATTAGGACCCATCATCAATATTTCATTCATTATTTATGTGTGATGTAGGATTAATAATGAAAATGAATTTTTTTGAGGTATGACCATTATCAGTTTATAGTAATGGAATTATCATTGACTAATGTATCCTATGGGTTTATGTATATGATGAATAGAGTATTGGAGGATTATCTTCATAAATTCATTATGGTATTTATCAATGATATTTTAATATAAACTAAAATCAATAATTATCCTATGAAAATTTTATGATTTATCCTAAATAATATCACAGAATAAGAGTTATATTGGAATTTTAGTATGTTTAATTTTTGGATCTAGAATATTTATTTTAAGGAATATATTATCTATAAGGAAATAATATATATTGTACTTTAAAAGAAAAAATATTTCAATGATGAGGAAACACCAATGAATGAAACTAAGAAATGTAGATTCATTATCATAGAAGGTTACTATCAGTGATATATTAAAAAAAAACTGTTTTGACAAACTAATTACCAATTTGAACAGTATAGTGTTCATGTTATCATGGTAAATAAAATTTGAATAATTTTTTTGTGAGATAAATAGTATATACTTTCATGAACTAAAATTAACTCTACCATATAGAAATAAAGTTTTCATGATATAGTTGGATGCATCAATGAAATGATTGGGATGTGACTATATATATAATGATATAGTGGTTTATTATGCATGAAAGTAGTTAAAGAACCACAAAACATTATAAATCATAATTTACAATTTTATCTGTAATAATTATCATGATTATATAAAGACACTATCAATAAGGTGAAATATCTTACATATGTAAAAATCAATGAAATTTAAAGTATCTATTCTCTTATAAGGAGATGAATATGATACAAAGGAGGTAAACAGATCTGCTCAATAACCCTAACACTACTATATACACTACCACCCTTATAATGAAAATACGATGGATATTGTATTGAGATCGACACACCATTGATTTCTAATTATAATGAAGATAAAGTGGATAATATACTCAAATATTTAGTAAATATTATATATTGTAATTTTAAGGGAAGTGAAAATTCATTTATTTTCTAAAATATTACCAAACCATATTTACTAAAGAAGCTAAATATATCCCAAAATGAATATGAGGGTTTATAAAAGAAAATTAATTCCATATTTGAATGGAGAATATTATAATTCAACTAAAAATTTGTGTTTTAAGGATTTTATGGAGAATATGTTCTCTATCCACAATTAAGATAATGACTAAGTTGTTATATGATGAGATTAACTCAAATTTCAATATAAACCCTATAAGAACCAAGCTATAGTGGGAATTGATGGAACATTTCATATGAGAATATATAATGAGAGAAATTTATGATTATGTGACAATATGTTTTGTGTGCCAACATGTAATGTTTGAGAGATAAAAACATAAGGTATTAATGTACAATCATCATTTTAAAATATTCAATTGGGGTTATGTTAAAATATAATTTTTAATGGACTTCCAATTAATTACTAGAGGAATGATACTATATGGGTAATTATATATCTCCTCCAAAATGATGAACATTTTCTAATAATAATACATTATATCCCCTGAATTCTATTCATTGTTGGATATTATTATATTTTTGATCATTCAGGGTTCACCTATATCAATTATATTTGATCATAACCCTAAGTTAATATCAAAATATAGAGGATTATTAAGATGATTCTCAATAATAAGGTATTTTTAAGGATCAAATATCATCCTCATATTGATGGGAAATCTAAAGTACTATCCAAACATTATACGACTTGTTGACATAATTCTCACATGATTTTCAAGAATCATTGTATTGATATGTAACATGCTTGAATTATCGTACAATAAAATATTCCATTCAAGAACTCACACTACACCATATAAATCATTATGTGGGATGTTATTTCAAACTTCATCCTGTTAGGATGATTTTGATATAAGGCCCCAGCCTTAAACCTTACTTAATATTGAATTAAATGAATAATTCACATTGAGGATCTTTTCAGGTTTAGAGTTTTAGATAATTAGAACATAACTATTACATCTTAAAAGATTACAAAGTAGACACTTCTACTAAGTCTCCATAAAATAAAAACTCTTAAAAAGAAAGATGTATAGATTCCATGTTTTAGATAGCATGAAATTCCCTTGATCCCATCCTTGACCTTATTCCACTTTAAGTCCTGGGAAAAACATTTCGAAAAACTTGGGGTGAGCATAAAAAGCTCAGTAAGGGATACGAAAAGAATGAAAACTGTTAGTTTTTCAAACATCAAGTAAACCATGTATACTTTATCAAAGTAATACTTTTCACCATTATGAAGTAATAAAAACACTTCACTGAATAATGTATCATTACATACCCTTTTGTAACCAAAGGATTACCATAAAACCCATATAAAGAACACATTACATATATAAAGGTAACTTGGGACATAAACTTACTTAAGTGGAATAACCATACGGTCGACTTCCACACATATCACTTAATGGAATAGCCATACGGCCAATTTCCATACATACTTAATGAAATAGCCATACGGCCAACTTCCATACCCAATGCATTGGAGGTTTTAACGTAACCACCCGTCCTGGTATTCACGGCACCACCCGTCATATGGTTTATAACGTAACCACCCGTTAAAATTTCCATGTACCAATATAAAATCATAAAACATAAAACCAATATAAAGGAAGGATAACATTTCCACAATTCAATCACAATATATCATAAATATATTGACATAATAGAATCATTTATCAAAACCATTTTCAATACCAAAATACATAAAAGAGTATATGGTATTTATTTTATTTTAAAAACATTACGGCTTGTTGAGGAAGCCAAATATCAAATAATACTCGCGGCGGTGGAAAAAGGTCATTGTCACCGCGTACGTTAAAAAAACATTCCTTTTTGTCGTTTAGTAAAACGCTTTGTAGAAAAAGATTCCTTTTGTATAAAAGTAAAAGTCAAAGGATTTTATACACCGTATAAAAGAAAGTTGTGTATAAAACGAAATATGCCTCAATGAAAGGAGATTGAGACGAAGTCCCTTACCTTGGGTCCGACTTGACTCGATCGTTCTTTAATGTCCTGAATAATAAACTTGAGTTAATTTATACTTGATTAAGAACCTTTTTAAATTTCATTATTCCTTTTATATCACTTATTTCCATGTTATAAACATTATGTAACCATTTAAGTTAATAATGTTTGTTTTGTCAATATTTGGTTCTTAAGTCGAAAGTTGACTTCTTACAATTACATGTTGTTAGTGTGGTCAAAAGTTCTTTATATCCAGAAAGAAATTCCTGATTTGGATATCATATATATCATATATATCCAGCATATACATGTATTTATAATATTACATAATCATTTAGAGGTAAGAAATGAAATGCACCGTTCATGGAGACGGTAAGCCGTACGTACGCATGAACGCTACTTTCATTTCTATCTCATACTTTAATGGAAAGAAATAATAATTATATAGAGGTATATTATAATTCTAGTATAACATCATATATAATAACAATAAATCCATCCTTTACACGTCCCACATATGGAATTAACGAATCACATCACTTTTAGGGGGCGGTAGTCCGCACTTCCTTAAATGAAGATATCGTGTTTACCCATAATGGAAACCATAAAGGTATTCCAAAAATGAAAAATACATAAGCTTACAGAAAACCTAAAAATATTATATATCATATATAAAAATAGTGACATCGTAATGGCCACCCTTGAAGGTGTTAAATGAGTATTGAACAATCATCGTTTCGGGAGGCAGAATTTCGCCATCCACGGAAACCGTATGTTCTTTAACCATTTGATGTAGTTGTGTGAGAGTGTAGCTCAAATAAATCTTATAAAAACATCCTAGTATATTGAAGATACTGGTTTTGTTACAAAAGAAGTAAATAAAAATAGTTTAGAGGGTTGGAGAAGCAAAATAAAACAAATGAACAAGAGAGAATGAATTACCTTTAAAAGTGTAACTCCTTTTGATTTGAGCCTAAAGGATTTCTTTGAAAGGATTCTTCCCAAAGGGGATCCTCTAGGATGAGGATAGGTATTTGGAGAAAGTAAATGGGCAGGGGTTGGCCGATCCAAAGGCTTGAGAAGTGTGTGAAATGAAGTAGAGGTGGGGGCCTTTTATAAGAGGAGAGGAGGGGCACTTTTGGAAAGTAAAGAAATATTACTTTATTTGAAAATGTGTTTCGGTTTTAAAAGGTCTCACATTGATATAATTCGTGGATAAGGTTATTAGGGTTCGAAAGCCACTCATCCAATTGGTTTTGGAAGTGTTTAGGTTTTAGATTTTTCATTATCTTTCCATTTTATTTAAATCGTCAAATAATGATGTCATCGCTGCATCATTATTATGTCATATATAATTTAATTTATTTAATGTCTAAAAATTATAATAAAAATACTATGATGTAGAAAATCTTTTTATCTTTTCAATTACTATTTATAATAAAAATTTGGACTTGTATAACCCCGCTCAAAAATTATTTTAGTAAAACAATTTATGTTAGTGTCATTTTCACTTTAACATTAAATAAAAATATATTACTGTCATTTTCCAACTAAAGTGGCTCCATGGGGTCCCCAAGTTGGCCCATGGATTGTCATGGTCGGCCATGACTCACCCAATAGGTGTAGGACAAGTGTCATGGTGTTTTCACATTCTTATAATACCATTTTTACCTTAAACTACACTAATTACCTCTAATCGCGATTAATGAAAAAAAGTTACTATTCACCAAAAAATAATTTTAATCTCATTGAACCACATTTTACTTCTTAATGACAACCATGTATGTCGTATTTTCCAAATTCAATACACATTAGTGGTAAACTTTCATTTAACTGAAAAATCAGTTTACTTGATTACCACTTAGTGGTTTCACTATTCATCAAAAATTGAAGTTTTTCAGAAAATTACCAAAAATTTACCCTAAGCTATATTTGATATTCTGAATTCAAAAATGAAGTCCATTTTAGAAAATTCAAAACATATAAGTCAAATTAATTAATTTAATAATTAATTCCCGTTTTCATGACAAATAGCGTGTTTTTGTGAAATAATAAGTATCAAAAGATTGACACCAGTTTAAGTCCAATTTCAAAGTGAAATTGATTCCAATGACCACCATTGGATTAACTGGTAAAAATATTTTCTAATTTCACTTAAAAACCAAATCAAAAGATTATCTAATCATATAAATAAATTATATTAAAAGAGGTTTTGAATTAAAACACAACATTTTACACTATTCATTAAAAAATGAACTTTATCAGAAAAATACCAAAAAAATTACACAAAGTAAAATTTGATGTCCCGATTCTTAATAAGAGTTTTATTTGGTCCAAAAGAATGTATAAGAGTGATCAAAACTATATTTAATGACGGTTCACCATTAAAAGGTGATAAGTGAACCTTTAGTGAAAATTAGAGTATAAATGCCTAAAATTGAACTCTTTCCGTATTTTAAGCCTTTATCTTTTATTGGGTAAATGTATAAACATCTAAAAACATATCTAATCATATTTTAGTTATTTCTATCCATTCCCGCCAGTACAACGGCTACTTTTTAACTAACATTTAAAATAATATTATTTTATTACTAGTGTGCTACGTAAGTTTCAAAGAAACTCATCGTTGCGTATCAGGTACGCTATCGAACATAGAAACCCCTTTAAAATAAAATTAATATTTAATTCGTAAATATTAATAAATATGAAAATTATTTATTCTTTATTTACCTGTGATGTTACATCCTTCCCCCCTTTTGGGAATTGCGTCCTCGCAATTTAATTCACTTATCAAAATAAGTGGGGGTATTTATCCCTCATAACATTTTCAGATTCCCACGTTGCCTCTTCAATCACATGGTTTTCCACAAAACCTTTACCTGATGAATCACCTTATTCAGTAACACTTGCTCCCTGTGGTCAAGAATCTGGAACGGTTGTTCCTCATAAGATAGGTTCTCTTCCAGCTAAACTACCTCTGGACTCAAAACATGAGATGGATCTGGCATATACTTTCTCAACATCGAAACGTGAAAAACGTTGTGTACCTGAGATAAACTCGGAGGTAAAGCCAGTCGGTATGCAACTGATCCAACTCTTTCCAGAATCTCATATGGTCCAATAAACCTTGGACTCAGCTTTCCTTTCTTACCAAATCTCATCACACTTTCCAAGGATAAACCTTGAGAAAAACATGATCACCTACCTCGAAAGATAGATCCTTCCTCTGGTTATCCGTATAACTCTTCTGCCTGCTCTGAGCAGTTCTCATGTGCTTTTGAATCAACTGAACTTTTTCTGCCATCTCTTCTACCAATTCTGGTCCCATCAACTTCATTTTACCCACTTCATCCCAGAAAGATGAAGTTCAACACCTCTTCCCATATAATGCCTCAAATAGTGCCATCTGTATACTGGAATGAAAGTTGTTATTATAAGAAAATTCAACCAAAGAAAGATGTTGGTCCCAACTTCCCTGATAATCCATAGAACAAGCTCGTAGCATATCCTCCAATGTATGGATTGTTCGTTCTGACTGCCCATCTGATTGAGGATGAAAAGCTGTACTAAAATTTAATTCAGTACCCAACGACTTCTGAAGGCCTTTCCAAAAGATAGAAGTAAATCTGGGATCACGATCCGATACAATGGAGAGAGGAACTCTTTGTAAACTGACTATCTCTTTAAGATACAAACGGGAAAGTTGATCAAGAGAGAAAGTATCTCGTATAGAAAAGAAATGAGCAGATTTGGTCAAGCGATCAATAATAACCCAGATTGCATTATTACCTCGAGATGTCCTTGGTAATCCCACAACAAAGTCCATGGATATGTTTTCCCATTTCCACTCTGGAACTGGTAAAGGCTGAAGCATCCCTTTCGGTAACTTCTGCTCTGCTTTAACCTGTTGACATGTCAAACACTTCATAGTAAAATCAGCAATATCTCTTTTCATTCCATCCCACTAGTAATACTCCCGCAGACCTATGTACATCTTAGTACTTCCAGGATGAAAAAAACAACTCATTCTTCAACTGTGAATCACAAGGCACACATAACCTCTTCACAAACCTCAAAACACAAACACAAACTTATCCAAGAACTCATGGAAAATTTTATTCATAAGGTCCATGAATACAGAAGGTGCATTGGTTAACCCAAAAGGCATAACTATAAATTCATAGTGGCCATATCTAGTACGGAACACAGTCTTCGGAACGTCTGCTTCTTTTACTTTCAACTGATGGTACCCCGAACTCAAGTCAATATTTGAAAAATACTGAGCTCCCTGGAGCTGATACCACTTCATTCGATGGCCCAACATCTACTGAAGTTGTTGCAAAGGATTTCACCACCCCTTTCTTCTTGTAGTCTAGCTGCATTCCCCCAGTTGAGTTCTTCGTTGGACACTCGTTTGCATAATGACCCATTTCATTACACTTAAAACATCTTACCGTTGGCTTTTCATTTCCTTCTTGATAATCTTCCTTACAGTTACGAGCAATATGACCAGACTTACCACACCGAAAGCACTTACCAGACTTGGATAAACATTCTCCAGGATGCATTTTACCACACTTCTCACAAGATGGATATTTGGTTTTCTTACCTCCTTGCTTCTTTGATGAATTCTTCCCCTTTTTCTGCCAACTAGACCTCTTATTCTGTTGTTTGTCATAGAACACCTGATCATCGAAAAACTCTATTTCCACCTTCTCCGCACATCGAACAAGTTTTTCATAACTTTTGAACTCACGAGAAGCTAAATCCCTTCGATACATTGGCTTTAACCCTGAGTAAAAACGGTTTATTTTACTATCAAGATCTCGTATGAAGTTTAGAGCATACCTTGCCAATCGAGTGAACATTTCTTCATAAGTAGCCACTGAATCATCCTCCTACCTCAATTCTAGGAACTATTTTTCCATCCTAAGACGAACCACCTTAGGAAAATATTTCTCAAGAAACATACCTTTGAATTCGTCCCAGTGAAGATCCTCAATCTCATCACTATCCCTTATATTTTTCACCATAGACCACCACTGATCAGCTTCACCTTCAAAACGGTAAACAACAAGACTAACCTTTTGATGTTCTGAACACCCCATGACATCAAAAATCTTCTCCAATGCTTTAATCCACCCTTCAGCTTGCACAGGGTCAGATGATCCTCTGAATGATGGGGGATGTTGCCTCATGAAATGTTCCACCACTGACATGTTCCTCTGCGGTTGATCTGGCTGATCTCGTGCATGGATACCACCACCATTTATAGCCTGAGTCAACTGTGCCATCACTGCAACAAACTGTTTAGTTCTGATTCCGACCATCTCAGGTTGCTGATTTGGAAGGTTGTCTTCCTCCTGATGTCGTCCCAGCATAGCTGCTTTGTTTCCTCTGCGGAAAACCATACTGAACAACGAAATATCTTAGGCGAAGCAACATGGTAATCCGTAGATGCTATATCATTTCAATCATATTATAATTTAACACTTTTCTAACTCCTAAAGTTGTCTAAACCGACCTCGGATACCAACTATAAGGCCCCAGCCTTAAGCCTTACTTAATATTGAATTAAATGAATAATTCACATTGAGGATCTTTTCAGGTTTAGAGTTTTAGAGAATTAGAACATAACTATTACATCTTAAAAGATTACAAAGTAGACACTTCTACTAAGTCTCCATAAAATAAATACTCTTAAAAAAAGATGTATAGATTCCATGTTTTAGATAGCATGAAATTCCCTTGATCCCATCCTTGACCTTGTTTCACTTTAAGTCCTGTGAAAAACATTTCGAAAAACTTGGGGTGAGCATAAAAATCGCAGTAAGGGATACAAAAAGAATGAAAACTGTTAGTTTTTCAAACAACAAGTAAACCATGTATACTTTATCAAAGTAATACTTTTCACCTTTATGAAGTAATAAAAACTCTTCACTGAATAAAGTATCATTACTTACCCTTTTGTAACCAAAGGATTACCATAAAACCCATATAAAGAACACATAACATATATAAAGGTAACTTGGGACATAAACTTACTTAAGTGGAATAACCATACGGTCGACGTCCACACATATCACTTAATGGAATTGCTATATGGCCAATTTCCATACATACTTAATAGAATAGCCATACGGCCAACTTCCATACCCAATGAATTGGAGGTTATAACGTAACCACCCATCCTGGTATTCACGGAACCACCCGTCATATGGTTTATAACGTAACCACCCGTTAAAATGTCCAAGTACCAATATAAAATCATAAAACATAAAACCAATATAAAGGAATGATAACATTTCCACAATTCAATCACAATATATCATAAATATATTGACATAATAGAATCATTTATCAAAACCATTTTCAATACCAAAATACATAAAAGAGTATATGGTATTTATTTTATTTTAAAAACATTACGGCTTGTTGAGGAAGCCAAAGATAAAATAATACTCGCGGCGGCGGAAAAAGGTCGTTGTCACCGCATACGTTAAAAAAACATTCCTTTTTGTCGTTTAGTAAAACGCTTTGTAGAAAAAGATTACTTTTGTATAAAAGTAAAAGTCAAAGGAGTTTATACACTGTATAAAAGAAAGTTGTGTATAAAACGAAATATGCCTCAATGAAAGGAGATTGAGACGAAGTCCCTTACCTTGGGTCCGACTTGACTCGATCGTTCTTTAACGTCCTGAATAATAAACATGAGTTAATTTATACTTGATTAAGAACCTTTTTAAATTTCATTATTCCTTTAATATCACTTATTGCCATGTTATAAACATTATGGAACCATTTAAGTTAATAATGTTTGTTTTGTCAATATTTGGTTCTTAAGTCGAAAGTTGACTTCTTACAATCACATGTTGTTCGTGTGGTCAAAAGTTCTTTATATCCAGAATGAAATTCCTGATTTGGATATCATATATATCATATATATCCAGCATATACATGTATTTATAATATTATATAATCATTTAGAGGTAAGAAATGAAATGCACCGTTCATGGAGACGGTAAGCCGTACGTACGCATGAACGCTACTTTCATTTATATCTCATACTTTAATGGAAAGAAATAATAATGATATAGAGATATATTATAATTCCAGTATAACATCATATATAATAACATTAAATCCATCCTTTACACGTCCCACATATGGCATTAACGAATCACATCACTTTTAGGGGGTGGTAGTCCGCACTTCCTTAAATGAAGATATCGTGTTTACCCATAATGGAAACCATAAAGGTATGCCAAAAATGAAAAATACAGAAGCTTAAAGAAAACATAAACATATTATATATCATATATAAAAATAGTGACATCATAATGGCCACCCTTGAAGGTGTTAAACGAGTATTGAACAATCATCGTTTCGGGAGGCAGAATTTCGCCATCCACGGAAACCGTATGTTCTTTAACCATTTGATGTAGTTGTGTGAGAGTGTAGCTCAAATAAATCTTATAACAACATCCTAGTATATTTAAGATACTGTTTTTGTTACAAAATAAGTAAATAAAAATAGTTTAGAGGGTTGGAGAAGCAAAATAAAACAAATGAACAAGAGAGAATGAATTACCTTTAAAAGTGTAACTCCTTTTGATTTGATCCTAAAGGCTTTCTTTGAAAGGATTATGCACAAAGGGGATCCTCTAGGATGAGGAGAGGGATGTGGAGAGAGTAAATGGGCCGGGTTTGGCCGATCCAAAGGCTTGAGAAGTGTGTGAAATGAGGTAGAGGTGGGGGCCTTTTATAAGAGGATAGGAGGGGCACTTTAGGAAAGTAAAGACATATTACTTTATTTGAAAATGTGTTTCGGTTTTAAAAGGTCCCACATTGATATAATTCGTGGATAAGGTGATAAGGGTTCGAAATACACTCATCCAATTGGTTTTGGACATGTGTAGGTTTTATATGTTTCATTATCTTTCTATTTTATTTAAATCGTCAAATAATGATGTCATCGCTGCATCATTATTATGTCATATATAATTTAATTAATTTAATGTCTAAAAATTATAAAAAAATTCTATGATGTAGAAAATCTTTTTATATTTCCAATGACTATTTATAATAAAAATTTGGACTTGTATAACCCCGATCAAAAATTATTTTAGTAAAACAATTTATGTTAGTGTCACTTTCACTTTAACATTAAATAAAAATATATTAATGTCATTTTCCAACTAAAGTCGCTCCATGGGTTCCCCAAGTTGTCCCATGGCTTGTCTTGGTCGGCCATGAATCACCCAATAGGTGTAGGACAAGTGTCATGGTGTTTTCACATTCTTATAATACCATTTTTACCTTAAACTACACTAATTACCTCTAATCGCGATTAATGAAAAAAAGTTACTATTCACCAAAAAATTATTTTAATCTCATTGAACCACATTTTACTTCTTAATGACAACCATGTATGTCGGATTTTCCAAATTCAATACACATTAGTGGTAAACTTTCATTTAACTGAAAAATCAGTTTGATTGATTACCACTTAGTGGTGTCACTATTCATCAAAAATTGAAGTTTTTCAGAAAATTACCAAATATTCACCCTAAGCTATATTTGATATTCCGAATTCAAAAATGAAGTCCATTTTACAAAATTCAAAACATATAAGTCAAATTAATTAATTTAATAATTAATTCCCGCTGTCATGACAGATAGCGTGTTTTTGTAACACAATAATTATCAAAAGATTGACACCAGTTTAAGTCCAATTTCAAAGTGAAATTGATTCCAATGACCACCATTGGATTAACTGGTAAAAATATTTTCTAATTTCACTTAAAAACCAAATCAAAAGATTATCTAATCATATAAATAAATTATATTAAAAGAGGTTTTGAATTAAAACACAACATTTTACACTATTCATTAAAAAAAATGCACTTTATCGGAAAAATACCAAAAAAATTACACAAAGTAAAATTTGATGTCCCGATTCTTAATAAGAGTTTTATTTGGTCCAAAAGAATGTATAAGAGTGATCAAAACTATATTTAATGATGGCTCACCATTAAAAGGTGATAAGTGAACCTTTAGTGAAAATTAGAGTATAAATGTCTAAAATTGAACTCTTTCCGTATTTTAAGCCTTTATCTTTTATTGGGTAAATTTATAAACAACTAAAAACATATCTAATCATATTTTAGTTATTTCTATCCATTCCCGCCAGTACAACGGCTACTTGTTAACTAACATTTAAAATAATATTATTTTATTACTAGTGTGCTACGTAAGTTTCAAGGAAACTCATCGTTGCGTATCGGGTACGCTATCGAACATAGCAACCCCTTTAAAATAAAATTAATATTTAATTCGTAAATATAAATAAATATGAAAATTCTTTATTCTTTATTTACCTGGGATGTTATAGTTGAGGAATGTAATATATTTGTCCCATGATTTCATGAGGAAAAAAATATAGGTATGTACAATTTTGGATCATATGAGGAAAACTAAAATTTGAAAAGAATTTATATGATAATAATTATAGGATGAACCTAGAGGTTCGAGTAAGATATTATATCTTTTTTAATGTTATATCTAAGGAATTTAATTATATGGATTAAAAATAAAGGGATTCTATGACATATTAATATATGGTCTTTTGCAAGTTTATATGGAATTTGAGCAATGTATTACTCTTTGACTTTTCCACTAATCCACTCTAAAGTGCATGTTTCCTTCTATGTTTTGTTATTGAGGAAGTATATTCTAGATTGAACACATTCACTCACCACCTAAATTAAGAAATAGAAACATACATTTTTTATAATCACATGTCGTTCTACATTGTATCATTAAAGAGAATATGATTTTAAATTAGATAAGTATACTGGTGTAAGTATTATAGAGGAATCAAATGATAGAGGAAGAAATGTGAGATCCTATAGAATAAATGACGTATAGTTACATATATTTTTTTATCTAGTGAATTATATCTAATTTTTGTACAAATATTTTTTTAATTTGGGGAAATTTAATACATTATATTATATTATATATGGTTAACACTATATCATGTACCTAATAAAATATATATTATAGAATAATAAAAAAATTTATTCATTATTTCATTTTGATATTAAATGAATTTAAATTAGAATTAAACTTTTATAAAAAACATATCATTTTTATTTGGAGTTTCAAAATCATCATAGGGTGAATATTTAGTGTTTTTTGTAGATGATGAATTTTTTCAGAAAATAAGAAAATTCAATTTTTAAAAATATCATAGCTATTATGAAATCACCATTATATTTTCATTACATAAAAACTTATGAAATATTTTTATCAAAATGATACATTTAATGTTTATAATAATGAAGTTAAAAATAATATTTTCAATTTAGAAAGTTATGCCTGACATTTTAGAATATATGTTATATTTTATTTTAAATCCATTTTTGGGATATGATCTTTTAATAAATTTTTCTCTGAGAATAATTTATTTTTGTATTAAATTAAAAGTTTCATATTTGTGATTTTTTATCCATAAAAAAATACATGGAATGGGAATAAATCATAAAATATTATTTTTTGGTAAAATTTTTTATGCTTAAAAGGTATTTTTTAAAGTGTTTTTTTCACATTATGCGTACTAATGTTAAAATTAGTTTTTACCAACACTTTAAATTGATTTTAGAAAAAGATCATATTTAGTATGCTACTATTAAAATTATATAATAAGGAAAATTTTAATTTTAATTTGGAAAATAATTTACTATTGTAATAATTAGTATCCAAAGTAAAGCTTATATTTCATAAAAAAGATAATTTTTGGTGTAAGATGAAAAAATATCTCAAATTATTTTCTTTAAAATGGTTTATAAATGATTTATCACCATTATAAATATATATTATAAATTGATATTCATATTTTAGCAACATTCAATTAATATGATATAAATTTCCCACTTTAACAAATTAACATTTATAAAAACAATAAACCCCTCCCATCTCTAAAATGACCCCATCACAACCCCAAATCTCTTAGAAAATAAGTATATATAAAAATACTAAAATAAAATATCTCAAAAAAAAATTCCCACATAGTAATGGATCTTTTCTCCCAAAATGTTTAATATATAAATTAATAAGGACTAGTTTAAAAGAGGATATGAAAGGAAGTGGTAATTATCATGACCAAGTGCTTTCACCTTAATTATTCCTCTACATCCTCAAATTATTTTGTGAAAAAATATAATTAAATATAATTTAATATTATAATAATATGTAATTTTTTTGTAACAATCATTATTTATCACCCTCCAATCTATTGATGAAAACATCAGTTGTGTTATGTGAAAACTAATACCTCCATGAACGATGTATAATATTTTTTATCACCAAATTAAATATTTGGATATAAAAATATATTAAATGTGAAAATATTATATTATTAGGAAAATATTTTTTTATTTTTTGGTTATATAATTGTAATATTAATTTTCAACCATTTATTTTGATACCACCTTTAACTCATTAGAAATTACTAAAAACTAGATGTTTTGTGATTGGTATTTAATAACCATACATAAAACATCAAAATAATAAAATTAACCTTCCAATATAACAATTTTAATTTATATATAATATTAGGTCATGAACATAAATTGGTAACTGAATATTTTATACCAAAGAAAATAAGGATTCTTAAAAACAATGAACACTAATAATCAAAATTAACTAATAATAAGTAATAAAAATGTATTAAATAAATATAAAATGTTAATATAAATGGTAAAAAGTACAGATAATGTTTATGAATATATTATTAATGATTATTAGTTTATTACAAAGTATTTTAGAACATGTTAGACTATGCAGGAATTTGAGGTAAGGGGTTTTCATCTCAATTTCACTTCATTAAGATATCTTTTATATTAAGGGGTTATCATCATATATATTATGTTTAAAATGAATTTTTAAAATATTATATCCATAATATATTTATACTCATATAATGTTTTATTTTCATATGGAACACACATATATAGCTCATGGACATTATATTTGATGATTGTGATATTGATATTTTTTCTTTTTATTAATTGGAGAAATAATAGAAATTGATATATATGACATTTGAGGATGAATAATTGTTGAATACTAAGTCATTCTGATTTTTTAATGTATATTTGTAAATTATTTTCCTATGATGAAAGCACTGGAACTAATTAATAATGGATGGGTATTATAATTTTATATCCCCTTGATGCATTGATATGTCCCATGAAGAAACCTAATTTAGGTATTTACTGTATGAATGTCCATCTATTTGTAATGTATTGGATAATGACTTTATTTTTTGATTATGATGATTTAGAAAAGGGGAATTTTTGTAATTACATAGACTCTTATTACAACTGTAAGAATCATGAGAAAAGCAAGCCAATGTATTTTTCATATGCCTAACCAATTTATTTATGATGTCATGGATTGAGGCCTATATTGAAAGAGTAAGTTGTCTAACATGATGAATTCTATAAAATATATATATATATATATATATATATGTGATTATTTATATTGTTATGTTATATTTGGTTATATTCCATCCATAGCCTTTTGGTTTTGGAATATTTGATTATTATTTATTCATGTTATAATAAGCATTCCTTATTATTTAATGATAGCTTCCATTATATGTGACCTCATACTCAGAATCTATGATGACCCTTTCATTTTATTCTTCTTTCCCCAAGAAAAAAAATTACCAATTTTACTAATTTCATGGATAGAGTATAGGGAATAATAAATTTATCAATTGAATATGATATTTTATTTTATTTTCGTATATGTAAAGTTAAAATTATGAATGTTTCTAGTATCATAATACAACTAAACTATTGGATCATTCCTTATATAATATCCTCAATTATGTACCAATTTAAAAAAATTACCACTAGATATAAGTTTCTAGATTCATGGTTATTACATAGTAATATATCTTTATAGAGGTGATGATGTATCATAGGGAATAATAAATAGATGACTGTTTGATCGAATGACCATCGAAAATTGCTAGCTCCGGGTAATGCAGGGGGGTTACCCAATGGAGAAAGGGGGACTCAGAAATATTTGAATGAGTATGAAAAATAATTACATTAGAGGGTGAATCATGTTTTATCATGTTGGATTCTTTGGATGAAAGGGGGGATTACATCTGATCAAATGAGTAGTCAGAGGCACATTAGGGGTTATATTGGAAACCAATCCTGTTTGAGTTTGGATCATTAGATACATATAACTAAGTAAGTAAAAGGTTATATAATAAGATATAGCTGCTCTCAATACCTTTCCAGAACTTAGATAGTTATCTGAATGGAATAATGTGACATTGGGCATGACAGCCGTCTCCTTGGTAGGTGGAAGTGAATGAAATTCCATGTATTTATATTTATATACCATCTAATCATTAGGAACATTTTATTATTTTCTAAAACACTATTTGTGTCTTCTGATAAGGCTAGAGGGGCCATAGTGGTTGGAGTATAAAGGGAGACTCGATGGTAGTGTGAACATAGTACATCCAATTTATAAATATATTTCTTCCTTATAAATAAGAATCATGATGGTTGTATAGTTGGAATCAATAGTTGTAACCCACTTTATTGAATTGATTTTTTAACCATGAAGAGAATGTATACCTTACATAAAGAAGGATATATCATGGAAGAGGATGAGGTAATTCCATCTACATGAAAACATATTTTACAATCATAATATTTCTAGTTTGAGTGTCAAGATCAGTACAACGTAACAGTCCAATGAAATTTATTATTCAGTTAAAATGGATTGATTGTGGGATGTTTTCTAGAGACCAAAAAATTGATCCTATTTTAAAATATAAGGGTATTATCACAAAATTTTTAATTACATTTAATAATTAATGAGAAGGAAACTAATTTAATCACAATCATGACCATCACATGACCATGCTTTTATGAAGCCTTCATCCGAGATGAGTTGAATGATGAACACTTTTTAAATGAGGTATGAAATAACATATGACAAGAAATGTTCTATTAATACTTGATGAAGTGTTAAAAATATTTTAAATGATTTTTCACTATGATAAATTTAATAATGAGGGTTTCATCATGGTTGGTGGTCACCGATATAATATTTTGTGGGAAGAGGGAGAAGATTAGAGACCTGTCTATGATCTCCAACTCAATGATGGAGAAATGGATTTGGGTTATAGATAGAAGATATAAATATAAATTATTTGATTTCTCTTGAGTAAACGTATACAAGGATGGGTTCATAAACCCAATGATATGATACCCCGCTTCTATTACATGTTTAGAAGATGAAACCACTTACATAGACCATAATGATTGAATAATTCAGTTTGAAATAAAAATTGGACTATTAAAAGGGATCGAATCATAATACAACCTCAAATTATCATATACCAATCCATCAAGTATAATCCCCCAATCCTTTATTCTCTTTCTATTAAATCCATTTATTCCTAAAAAGATATCATCTCATCTATTGTTCCAGTGGGTGTATACTATTTCATAGTTGATTATTTACTTCAAACAATCATTCATTTAACATATCATTCTTCCAAATAATTATTCATAATATACAATTTTTCCAATAAATACTCATACCCTTAATTTATCCATAAATGAATCATAAAAGGGCCAGCTTTATAAATCTTGAATGGGGTCAGGCTGAGAAACAAAATATAAAGTGGATTTCTTTTTTTTATTCATATATAATTTATTATATAGAATTATAATATTTGAAAATTGTGGTGTATTAAAAGATAATGACTGGTTTCTCATTTTTCATCACATTAAAACATAAATTTAGAATAAATCAGTAATTTATTACCCAATAAATAAAAATTTTGGCAATTAATTTTTTCATTAGAGGGGGGTGGTGAGGTAATGGGAATTTAATCCAAAAATATGGATGAATGGAGTGGAAATATTATTCAAATTAATTAGAGAATGCGGGGTGTAGTGGTTAAATATTCAAAAATCTAAAATGATCGTAATAAATATTGTATGAGAAAAACCTTATAGGGACTCCTGGAATTATGAGTAAATGAATAAGATATTATAAGAGTGTTGTTAAATGTTTTGGTGTTGTTTCTAATGAATTTAAATTAGCCTAGTCATTTTCTATGAATGATAAGAAATTAAAAAAAATAAAAAACCGACATATCCAAAATTGACTAAAAACTATATTAAATTTATTTCGTTTTTTATTTCACATTACATATATCCACAAGACACCTACTTAGACAAGTAAATATATAGACAGTAAAGGAATTTATATTTTATTAAAATTTACTCCATACTGACAACAATACCCCTTGTTTATTATTTATATTGGATTTGTTGACAATAAAGGCGAAGGAATATTTAATAATGTCTAATTTTGTGTGGGAAATTAATATTTTAATGGCCATAAAAAATTTACAGAAATATGATAATGGAATAGGTAATGTATACACATATATGTTTGATACAATGATATATAATGTAGAGAAAGAAAATGTTTCTATCCTCATAATTTTCATACGTGTTCCAATAATGTTGGTATAATGACCTTGTATTTTCATTATGTTATCAAAAAAGGTTAAGGAGAAGCATCGTATTTTCATGGTAGGAACACGTATAGATGTGACATTATACGGATTGTACACATCCTTGTATTGTTGGGACAATACCTTTTACGAATAGTGATCTCCCTCATAAGGTTGTGTAATGACTTTGTATGATCGATTTGGACCATCATATGTGTGTAGTGTTCTTCCCATAAGGTTGTGAAAATATGCATAATGATAAAATTTTGTTCACTAGTCTTCATTTGATTTTTGAAAAGTATGTTTTAGTATAGTTTCGAATATATAAAATAATAGAATTATATTGGCCAACTTTTAGTTGAAATAATCAATCCATATTTTAGGGGAGATGAAGACATATTATTTTGATTATTTTAAGGGTTATTGGGGTAATTTTTTTATAACTGAAGGTGCCAATTTTTTATATCATGGAAAAAACTATAGACATTATGTAGACTAATACATTGACAATTTGAGTGTATTTGTAAAATTCACCAGTTGGAAGCTTCATTGGGATCCAATTGTTGGACAAAAATTAAATCCTGAAAGGATTATTTTTCATAATATAAATGGGTGATTTTACAAGAATATAAATTATAGATTTTAACTATTATATTCAAAAATATATTACAATCCAAAAGGCATGTTATTATTTTTGGAGAAAAATAAAAAAATGATTATTAAAAATAAAAATAAAATATTTTTCGAAGATGTTTTGAGATTACATTGAGAAAATAGGAATGAATAAGAATTATAATATATCAAAAATAGAAAAAATAAGAAAAAAAATGACAATATGACACTGGAGACGGTCTCACAAGAATTTGATATGGTGTTCTTAAAAAAGAATAATTTTAAAATATCAACAAAATATCTTTTGGTGTAACAACATATACTATTTGTAGAGAATAACGATGTTTTAAGAGGATATATTATTTCATTTATATAAGGATCTATGTGATCTTTTCTTTGTTTATGGTTTCAAACTAGAAAGTTAGTGTGTCTAATCCAAACATTCTAATTAAAATGAAGTGAGTTTTAGTGTTTCATCTTAATAAACAGATTTCAATTCATGCACCTTAGATTTTCCCATTTGAGTTAAAAAATTAAAATGTCTCATGTATCTCTTATTATGTATTCATTAATAATCATTAAATAATTCTATGAACTAATGAAAATATATTACTATATCTAATATGATAAAAATATTCCAAAATAGAAATGAATAATAAGAAAAATATATGTTAAATAAATAAAATAAGAATTTCAATCTTGACACATTATCTCAAAATCAATTCTAAGACTTTCTAACATAATCCGCATATTCCCATAATTAATTATATACATTTTCTACCAAAAAATATTTTAACACACCTCTTCATCAATCCAACCGTAATATATTTCTTTGGAAATCATAGTGTGAGTTTAAATATTTATTAATTTTTAAAGGGTAAAGGAGAAATAATATTTCTAGTAAAAATTATTATCACTGAACAATTAATATGATACTATTAAAGTAGACAATAATAATTAAAAGATATAAATGCATTCGACCATTACTATTCAATTTCAACAATATCATTTATCATTATCAAAAAGAATTTATCAGTTCTTTCTCATCAGATTCCAATAATTCAGAAACGTATAATTTTAAAGATAACGGGATAAATGATTTTGTAATATTCTTTAAAATATATTAACAAATAAATGAATTTATGCGTGAAGATTATACATAATAAAAAATATCTCTTATTTTACAAAGATAATTATTTTAATATATAAAAATAATCGACATTTGTGAATACATAATGAGATTATAGATAAATAATATTACACTATATAGAAATTAACTTTAAAAAATTACATAAATTATACAATAAATTTAAAACCATATCATCATTTATTACATTTCTTAATTTCTAACTATTATATTCTTTATCATTAATATCAACCACATACCGAATGGAAACTCATTCACTATTAATCAATATTCATAGAAAAAAGAGTATTTTATTAATTTCATTCGTGATGTGAAACCATAATGGGTCACTAAACATGTATAGAGAAGAAAGGGAGAGTTATCACAACAAAGACCACGATTGAAAAATCCTTCTATGATTATTGAGATGGATGTGTAACGACCCGAGACATTGGAATATATGTGTGTGTGTGTGTGTTTGTGTCTATGTGTGTAATTAATAAGATCTCCACTAACTGTTGTCTCAAAAAACATGAAACTGATGAAAAAACCATCTAAAAATGATATATATAATGTATATTATCATTAGTAGATAAAAAAGATAATATTGCTTAAAATTAATTAAATATAATTTGTTCATTAATTAATATTTTAAAAAGAATGAATTTTGATGTAAAATTTAATAATTATGTTAGTGTATATTATCTTAAAAAATTAAATTAATCACTATTAAAAGTTTATAATGATGGGTAAAATTTTATTTATATACATTTATGTTAATATTTAATTATTTATAAATTTATATGAAATATTATTAAATACATATTAATTTTAAAAACTGATTTTTTATTAAAAATATATATCCTTAAATTTTTTTATTTTATTTGAATGAATAAAATATGTAAATTTTATCATTTGAATAAGATAAAAGAACTTAATTTTGGAATTTATAAATTTTAAATTAAATTACGTTTAATTTTTAATATTTCACTAAAATAATTGAATATTAGTTTAATAGTAAAACAATTATAACAAATATCATAATAGTTATAACTATTTAAAAAATTAATATAACATGAAAACCTATAAAACATATTTCCAATAGAAATATTTATTTAATTGTTAAAACTCTAAATTTTAATAAATGATTATAAATTTAGAAAAAATTTTGTTTAAACACATAACTAATATTTTCTAATAATAATTGAATTTTTTTTATTTTCTTGAAATTAAATACTATATTGTAAAAATTTGTATTGTTTACCATTTAAAGACACTTAATTTTTATTTATTTTAGTATAACTTAATTGGTACCCCTAGAATCTAATACATTCCGAATTTTATTATACATAAAAAATTTATGCATAAAATTATATGTTTTCTAAAATTGTGTTTTTACATGTTAGATGTTTTTAAAATAAAATTAAACTTTCATCCACATATAAATAATAAATGATAAAATGGATTAAATATTTTTAATAATTAGGCCAAATTTATTTAATAAGTTGCATTTTTTATGTATTAAATGTAAATTACTTTGATAAAATTAGTCACTGTGGTAAAGGGAAAAATAATAAAAGGAAAAATAATAATATTAAAGGACATAAAAAAATCCATAAAACATGTGTTCAAAAGAATTATTGAGATATTATAAAACATATATAATCCCACATTCCATTAATTTTCATTTTGGATCCTTATTGATGTATCAAACATGTGATCTATACATATAATGTTAAAATATTAACCAAAAATCAATTCTCACCACATATAAAAGGAGACTCTAAACACCTATTAAATACCAATCAATTAATTTAGATTCTTATTTGAAAATTAACTTTTTATATCCCCTATAATCCTTTTCTTTTTCCTTGATCCCCCACGATATAAAAAATAAATTCTTCAATGTGAGTACTAATTTTTAGAAACTAATTATCCTTTGTTTCCTACATTTCAATTATAATTATCTAATTCTTATAAAATTGTATTAGTATTAATTATAAACTGGATATTACTATACTATGTAAACAAAAATTAATCACGTATACCCTTTTCTATTAATACAAATAAACCATTAGTTCGTATGATATGTGGACTACCGACTCCCTGATGAAAGGACTTATGAACTTTCATCATTTCCTATATTCATTTATAAATCTGAAGTATATAATATAATTATGAATATATAAATTCTACTATACCATATTTCCTTATCATTCTTTGATAAATGTAAACATTAAGCAAAAATCGTGCATATTAACTCCTCCATTCTGTAACATATCTTGTTTTTCTTCAACATAATTTCTTATTTTTTATAAAATATTAAAATATTATTCAAACCCTTAAAATTACCAAATTTATATCATTATTATTCAATACTAATGATATTACTCTAAAATGTAACAACTTTTATAACCATAATCTTCACTTAACAATGGTATATACATGTTTGGGTCAGTCTAACAACCTACATAAACAATGATTAAAAATAATATCATTTATGACTATGAGAACATAATTACTAATAATATTTGATATAAAAACAAAATTAAATTTTTTATTTTTTTTCTAAAGTGGTAAGATTAATATTAAACAATTCAGTAAGAGGCTAATGTGTGTTCCTTAAAAATCCCCATTACATGCTCATCATTGATTTCACCCTTAAGGTGTATAACCAAAACATCCATAGAATGAAATTATAAAAAAAGTATATATAATAATTTATAATACCTTGTATGATCTGAGAATGATAAAATTTGGGGGAATAATGAATAGTGACACCAATATTATAAAACTAATTCCAAATAATCAAGAATATTCACACCTGATATTAAAAATACATAATAACAACATAAAATAAATGTATAAATAATTATAAATGAATTTTATAAACGGTCATCGATATGAATAAGGTTTTAAAATCAGGGATTATGATATATTTTTTATGGGATATTCAATCACTATAGTGGAAGTTAGGAATTACAGTAAGGAAATATTAATTCAAATTTAATTTCCTGAGATATATTTTTCATGATACACCTTTAATTCATTATAATGGTTTATCAGTTACACCTTTAATATTTTTTATCATGATAATCTCATAATTAATGGTATTTTATATTTAATTTTGATTCATATCCTTTAAGGGGTTTCAATTTAAATGTTTCTAATGTCGAAAGTGATTTTTGTCTCATTTTCAACTTCATGAGACATGTGTGATACTTCACACTATCATGTCATTTATACTATGTATTGACTAATATATTTATTAAATGTGGGAAATACCATTTCAAGATATTTTAATGACCATCTCATTATCTTCCATTCAAAATACTTTACTTCTTATGTTACTAATATTGTGCGAGTTTCATCACCAATCACAGTTCAAAAAATAAATTTATATTGAAATATAATCTATCAAGTATATTTTTATATTTTACTGTAATACCCATATCATTGTATTTTTCTATTCTCGTTATTAGGTTTTACTTGTCCTCTCCATTTTTAATTTCTTTAATTGGCACATTTTTACCCATTATAAGGAAACTGACCCAAAACATATTTTTGGTCAAGAATCCTTATATTAAATGATCATATTTATTAGTTGATTTTATGAATTTTATCATTTATCCCAACGAAATATATGGATCCCATTTTATACTAATTTACCTTCATTAATTATTTTAATGGAATTTTTAATGCCTCTCATATTGGTTTTTTTAATCAATGTTTAAAAATGATTCACTTTTCAATGTTTTCAAGTGAACACATTTTGCATCATTTTTTTCTTTTTTATTAAAAATTTATGTTATCATTTTTTATAAATAAAATTACTTTTCATAGAGTTTAATAAAATGATTATTTATATTTGATTTCATAATTTCCAACAGTTTTTGTATTTCAAAACTTATTTTTCTAAAACTCCAAAAATTTGTTTTTCATCTAAGTCACTGTATTTTGATATATATTATACCTAATAACAGACATTATTCAAATTATATCATCAAAATTATTTTACTAGACTGATTATGTAATGTTTATTTTTTTCTATCAATGATAAAATCCACCACTACCATTTTATGGCCTAACCATCCACATTTAATGGGAAGAAATTTTCTTCTAATACATTTCCTTTATAAAAGCCAAATTTTCCTTTTCATTGATTAAATGGAGTTCACCTAGATTTCATAAATTGATTTAGTGATGAAGTTATTGAAAAACGTTTATACCCTATATCAATACAGTGAAATTCCTAATAGATTTATTATAATACCTAGAACCTTTACTATGGTAGGTTTCAATTTTAATTTTGGTAAAAAGTCATTTTAATTTCAGTGTGTAATGCATTCGTAAAGTATGAATGGACTTTGAAGAATCCAGTGGGTCTAAATCTAGAAAAAAATTAAAATATAGCTTATAGTGTATGTAACATTGTTAACCCATTGTTAATTATAATCATGAACCATGACTATCCTACATGAATTAATGGTATAGTTTCATTTAAAAACCATGTAATGTGACCTAAAACCCCAGTAGGATTTTTTCAAATCTATTAGATTGTATTTTTCATGCCTCTATAATCTTATTTGTTATCACAAGGAACTATTAAAAATTTAGATTTCATTGTATTAGGGCCATGCATGTCTTGTCATGGTTAGGCCAATCATGCTACCAAACTATATGTCTCAATTAAAGTGGATATTTTACCATTTTAACCTACAACTCTAATTTCTATCTCTTCTGATTTCCCCCTTTTCTTTGATTACCAACAGCTTCAGATGTAAACAAAATTCTATTGTCTCACCTAAAAGTGGTTCAATTTCAATTCTATGGTTTTTTAAATGAATTATCTTGTGAGTCGAAACCTTCAGTAAGTATAAAATATTATTTCCATATATTATTTAAATAATTCATATCATGGTTGATTCTAAAAATCTATGATTCATGAACACTATTTCAATGTAGTATTTTTTTGGTTTCATCTATTTATTTTGAAGGAATGTATTAGGTTGGATAAGTGGTTGTCTATGAGCCTAATGTTGATGTTATATGTTTTATTTTCCAAAGTATCATTATTATTCATGTTTATACATTATACATAAATGTTTTTATTTGTGAATTTAATTTCTTATTTATTAAAAATATATTTGACATCAAATTTATGTTTAATACCATTCACAAATCACATCGGTTCCATTGATGATAGTGAGACATTCCAAAGGACACCCATGTGGTATTCTAATCATTTGTAATAGTTTGATTGCATTATAAAAAATAAAAAATATGTTTTACTGGTTTTAATAAGTTTGAGTTATTTCATATATTGTTATCATAGAATAAGAAATTATTTTTCTTGATTGGGTGTTTATAGTTTGCTAATTTAATGAAAGGGTAAAATGTAAATAAGTGGAGTGATTATGCTGTTAAATATTATTAAATAATATTTATGTTTGTTTGACATGAATAAACATTGAAATGGCTTAAATGTTAAATGGGTTTAAAGTTGTGAAGTATTATAGGCCTTGGTGAATAATGATTGAATGAAAACGTAAACCCTTCTTATTTTTAGGTGTTAAATGTTCCTGATAATTGTGACATAGTAATTGTTTATTTTTGGAATGGTTAAAGGTTATGGGAGCAGAACCCTAGACCCATGGTTTATGATGATAGACCTGATGCTCAGTGCTCTTTGATTTAGGTTTTCAGACATGGCACTCTACATAATTGATTGGTTTGGTTGTACATGGTTATTTGTATTTCAAGTAGATTAGTTAAAAATGTGTTCCTTGATTAAAATGTGTCATCCAAATAAGATATATTTCTGAGGACTGGCATGCACTAAGGTATGAATGTTTAGTTAGGTTTTATATTAGATCCTTAGATCCAAAGGGACTGATTGAAAACTATTTTCTTCAAAAACCATTTATACTTATTTACTTGTATATTATTCATTTTAAACCTGCATAAACTATTTTTTATAATGGACAGTACTTTTGAGAACATTTTTGGTATCCTTCTGTGTTTTACTCACACCCTGCTCGGATCGTCATTGGTACATGAGCCGATTTCATGGTAGCAAGTTTGGATAAGGGAAGAAGATCTTTGATAGATGTATTTTTTGAGATATGGTATAGATAATGGATGTGGGGACTATAAATGAAGTGAGTAAATGTTTTTTGGGGGTATATCATGTTTCACAGTTTTGGGTTTTTTTGACACATGAAACTATCAAGTCATCGAATATTTATTGTTGTAGGTTTTGTGTATTTACCCAGTTTTTTTTATGTTTTTCATGTGTATGGATGTTGAGGTACATCAATAAACATTATTTCATATTATTCAAATTGATTAATTATTCTAATAAATAGGGTATAGTCCCCCTATTCCTCATTAGTCCCTTACAGCTAGTCAAAATCGATATCATACGAGGACATGTCCCTAAGTACATGTGGAGAACTGGTTTTGCAACTAATTAGAGTTAGTTGGATTAGGATGTAACAATGTGTTACATAAAATTCCACGTTCATTTATAATGATTTACTATTTTTTATGTATATACATGAGAATAATATTTTTTTAGGATTTAAAAATAATATGATTCATAGGAGTATCTAACCAATGTCTATTGAAAAAACCATGTTTCCATGGAGGGATTGATTTATGGATGTTTTCTTATCATTGTTAAATTGTTTTTCACCTATGGTGAAAAACTAGTTGTGTGATGATATTATTTTCTCGGATATCAAATATTTCATAGTATTTCATTGGACTTGAATATGCAATAATTATTTTTGGTAGTCATTGATTTATCTGATAAACGTCATATTATGAACACATAGAAAATCGTGTGGTGGTCTGTAACCTTGAAGAAAATAAAAGAATGTAGGTCGTATGATAAAATTTATTTTAATTTTAATTTTTTTATTTAAAGATAATGGTTATAATAGATGGGATAAAACTATTTTAAATTGTTTGATTTCAAATCTAATTTCTAAATTAGTTTGAAACATAAATCCTATTATTTGGGAGTTTGTTTTAGCCTGAGTTTTCCAATGACACTGGATATGGATGGTTGGGTGTAGTGATAGTGATTCGGTTATGACCATTGAGATAACGTAAATTGAGTAGATTAATATGGATATTTTTGACTCCTAATATTTCTTGAATCTATAGAATACTATGTATTATCTTCACTTATATGTGTGATTGATTTTTTGAAGGTATGCCTTTGAGATAATATTTTTTAGGTGGGAAACAAGAGGAATTTGATGAAAATGCACCTCTAGATGTGGGTCCACCTAAGCCTCAGCCCAGTTGGTGAGGACTCCTTATGTGTATCCATGAGACTCTATTTCAAAACTAGTCAGAGGCACAATTACTGGTACTGTAGAAGGTAATGTAGTAGCTATAGTTCGGTACTGTAGTAGTCAGAAATATTAACCTTCAGCCACTGGTATGGGCATGTATTTCTTAAGGCCTTCGGGCCACCCAGGTCATTGGGTCAGTAAAGCTTTTGGGCCACCATTAAGGCCTTCGGGCCACCTCAAGTCCTTTGAGCCACATGATCTATGAATTATTCCCAGACATACTCTACAAAAAAGGATCATCCCCATAGGAGGATTCATAGAAACTACACACACTAGAGCAGAACCAAATTGAATTGGAAGAATGAGAGGTTATGGATATGCCATTGGGACCAACTTTTTCTTGCACGGTAAGCCTAGCCAGATGACTGTGAGAAGGTGGAGAGTTGTCATCATGATGCAGATGCTGGGGAGGGGCTGTTCCTTGTAGTTATTGTTTGGTTAAATTATTTAAGTCCTTCAGGTCATGTAATCTTGTATGGCTACGACCTTTGTAATATTTTAGACTACGGGCCTTGAAAGGGTTCGCCTTCTTCCCTTGAAATGGGAATTATCAAAAAATAAATAAAAATAAAGGTCTTAGGGCCATTCTGGAACCTCTTTAAGTGGGTCTAGACCGCCATTTGGTTCCATGTGATATGGTTGAATATTAGTTTTATGATAATTTCAATAAAATTTTGTTTTTAATAGATAGATACAATGGGAAAGATGTGCAGTGTATGATTGACCTAATTAGGTTGTTATAACTAAAACATCCTCATAAATCATCAAAAGAGGGCGGTGCTAAAGCATCCTTGTTATGGATTAAGTCCATTAGGGAAATTCTGGATCATATCAAGACCCTTATTAATAATTGGGAAAATTTTCAGGAAGTAGTCTACGAGGACTTGAAATGTGAAGCTGGATATTCACGTCCATCTTGATCTGATAGAGGGAATTAGATGGATATACTTTTAAGAGACTTTATTAGTACATTTCTACATAGAAAATATGAGATAAGAGGGAGTTTTAGTGTTTTATTTTTATCGGAGGGAAATATTTTAGTTTTTGATTATTCTTATTACATTAAATACCTAGAACATTTCACCCCATCATTGATGGGAGACTTGATAGCTAGATAAAAACTTTTTTTAAATGGATTTCAATTTGAGATCAAGTCACTAATGAATTTCATCCATTTGAATTAGTTTACTGAGTTGGTAAACAAGGATATCATTTTTCGGGGGAAAAAGAAAGTGTTTTCTAGTTTGGATAGTTATTATTTTCACGTTGATATGGTGGTTCATCCTCATATATTTCCACAAATTATTATTTAAACATTCACCCTGGTGGTGGTAGGTATAGAATTAATCAAAAAGGATCAGCCTTTTTCAGAACTGATTTAATGAAATTTTATTAGCTTAGATAGAGTGGTCACATGTTTGGATAGTGATTACAACTAACAGAATAGTTATAAGTGGGTTGAAGGATAGGAAACATACATAGGTTCTGTTGTAACCCTCAACATATGTTTAGTGATGGAGGTCTGACACCAATATACAGAACTGGAAGGGGATATTCTATCCAGTATCATTTTGACAGTTGGAGTTATATTGGCGGTTCATGTCTAGGTGGGGGATGAGGTGATGTCAGGAAGGATTGACTATATCAGTGGAGAATTATATTGCACGATACTCAGATATGATCCCATTGTAAAGGGATAGGTCAACTGCCTGAAATTTATCTTACAGAGACTTGTAGTGGGGTTGGGTCTTCAACTGTATGAAGTATTATTATTGTAGATTATATGCTTTCTATTTATTTTTTTGATATATAAACATCAAATAATTTTATTTCTACTTGGTTTTTAATGTCCCTGACATGTGAGACACTATATCTGGTACAATGTGTTGTATCTCCATAGTACCTCAGGTGAACCTCCCTCTAGGCTTGAGGCTACCAATTAATAGCAAGGGTCTAAAAAATATGGGTATATTATACCTTCTTTATAAGAGTTAGCCATAATATAAAAATTTAGAAAACAATTAGTATAACAAATAAATATTCCTCCCAAATATAATTCCCAAAAATAGTTATAATCCCACAACTAATAGAAAATATGGAATGTTATTGTATATAATGACGTCTGTATAGAAAAATAATAATAATGAAATGAAGAATCCCCGTAATGGGACATAAATCCATGCCTGGATCCCACATCCATGTTCAACCCAAACCCAAATAAACCTTTTATCATAGGTACCTAATCATTTTCCTTATCAACAACCATGAATTCTAACTATGTACCAATTGGTGTCCCAATATGGGAGTGAGTACAACCCCACATACCACCACCAACATTGTCTATAAAATATCTAATCTAAATTGAGAGTGTATGTTGTTAGAAAATAAATAACAAGATGAAAAAATGTAAACTATGTTATGTCATATTACAATATTTAAATTTTCCACATCCATCATAAAATCTATGGGTAAATTTTTTTCATAAAATATACTTCGGCCTATGCTGGTCGTATACACCATGCATAAGGGGAATCTTCAGATTCTCTACCAAAGACCACTTGGTTTGGATCCCCCCTTGAACGGTTTCATAATCCATGAACCCCACCACTATTAAAGCATGGTTAGGGAACACAATTACTACTAAACATGTTCCAACCATGAAACATGCATCAGATGTCCACATTCTCACTAATTTTGTGTCCCAAACACCTAGAATTCACCTGAGATTCCTCAACACACAATAAAAATTTAATTAAGTAAAATAAATAGAATTAAACTAAAGCTTAATCAAGGATGTACCTCAAAGAATGTTTCAGATTATATAAACTCCTCACATTATAATGGTTCGTCTTTGATCCACACTCACATGTGTCACTAAGTCCAATGCAAAATTTCTCTAGCCACTAGGCCTCATTATAACACCATGAAATTTTGTGAAATATTTTTTATTCGAAATCATTAATATTTTTGATATTTTAATTTCATGTGACACTATATATATATATATATATATTAAAAAACTAAGTAAAATATCCGTTATAGATGAAAACTACTTGGATTTCACTACACGAAACACTAACTTTGTTTACATTACACGTTATATCAGGTTTCTATGAAACATAATTTTGTTGTTCTAATTGTTTAAATGAGTTAGTTATTACATAAACATTAACAATTAGTATTATGTATATTAATAAAAACTTATAAAATATTTTTATAATGGTTTTATGTAAATAATATATATTTATAATGACAAATATAATATTTCCAAAAGACATTAAATGTTTGAAATTTCTATTTTCTCGAATGAATTTCTTTTCTTATCATTGGGTGAAAAAAAATATAATTAATTTTAGACGCATTAATAAATTTAATTTGAAAAAATATTCTTCATTTTATAATTTATAATTTCTAATTTTTTTGGGGTGAATTATAATGATTTTTTCTGAGGAACACCAATTTTTGACAAATAGTGAAAAATACTACATTATAGTTAATAAATTCCATTTCATTTAAATAATTGTTTATGTTAAATTGTGGATTATTTTTTTTAAGATCACCATATATCAATTATACATATATTAATACAATTTATTTCATTATAATTAATTCCCCTTGATATTTAATATAATATCCAAACAATCTTTTGTTCATTTTTCTTCTTTAAATACATGTAATTTCATCTCATCTATAGGATTATGATTATTTTTAATTTAGCCACTTCTGTAAATTTGATATTTAAAAAATGAATATAAAAAATTATAATTTTTATAATAGTTGGAGTATAATTAAATCTTGTTCATTTTTGACCAATATGTTTATGAAAAGTGATTAAAAATAATCCCTTCTATTAAGGTCATATTAAGATTAATTAGGGATTACAACTTAATATTGGGGCCCAAATGACCTAGAAACTTGTCCAAAACACATTTTATGGACTTATTTGTGCCATAAAACTTCCATTATTATTTTTTTGGGTATGAATTTTTTATGTTAATAAAATATTTATACCTAACTTACTTTCAAATATTCTTGGTGAGTCATTTTCCTTCCCTATGAATGGCCACAATCTCTCCTTATTCTTGATACCTATAAATTATATTATGTTGGTCAAATATATTACAAATTTACATACTAATCTCACTAAAATCTTCTTATATGCTTAAAAATGGGTAAAATGAAATCTAATGAATCTATTTGGCAGATCCGAAAATGTGTTACCTGATTAAGAGGTAACATCTTCTCCAAATCTTCTTTTTTATTTTCTTTCTCCAGCAACTACACTCTCATTATTAAATGATTTTATAAAAAAAATATTTAATATACTAGGATGTTTTTTATGATAGTTTTTCTAATTAAACATACCCAAAACTACATCTAATTGGTAACAAAATTATTGTTTTTATATATGGAAAACGACCACCTCACTAAATGATGATTGTTCATTTCTCTTTTACTGCCTATTGTGATGGAAATTATGATGGAAACTGTATTTATATATGTTATATGTTATATTTATTATTCAATTAATCTTATTTATTCCATTATAAAAAAACAAATATTTTTACCATCTATTTCATGTTAATATGATTATTTCATTGGAGGAAGCATGGAATACCACCCCTCAAAGCGATATAATGTGTTCACAATATAAATGGATTATATTAAGTATATTTTTATATAATATATATGATATCATAATGCTCATTTATTATTTATATATATGTACATATATATCTTTTACATTTTTTCTTTCAACCCAACAATTTGACATAAATAGCATTCATGCATTTGTAGGACCTACCGTCTCAATGATCGGTGTTTTCCCTTTCATAATTATATATACAATTTATGATTATAATGAAAATATAATGTATATAAATGATATATATATCATATTTTACATTATGTTAATCATGATATAACCCTAAATACGAAATATTTTAAAAATTATGACACATAAGAAGAATAAAGAGAATATTAACTAAAGTGAGGATTGTAAAAAATAGTGTAATATAATTTCATAATAAAAAAATATATGGTTTTATATATAATAATATTAATATTTAGAAAATAATAATAAATTTATATTCTTTACAAAATATTTTTGAATGTGTATGATGAGGGTCAAGACATAAGTTAAGAGTGTTTCGTTTCAATTTTAATTTCCTTGAGATACACATTTTATTCAACACCCATTACATTTTTGGGTTGTCTATACAGAACATGTATGTATTAAATTATTCATAAAATTAAATTTATGTTTATTTTTATATCCATTCTATTATTTTTATTTAATGGAGATTATGTTTCAAATTATCCCTAATATGTAAAATAGTTTTTCCTCAATTTTCCTTCATTGAGACTCATATTAGGTTATGCACCTAAATTAGTTTTCAATGTTTATATACATCTATTTTACATGAGATATAATGAATATACAAATTTTTATGATATTTAAATGTCTATTTAATTTCCCATTCTTGCATGGAAAGTATGATCCCATGTAACTAAGTTAAAAGAGTTTATTGAAAGAATATCACTACTTTTCATGATTGTTAATGCTAATCTTTCTTTAAAAAAATATTATGATCGATTTCTAAATAAACCTCATGATTTTTCATATCCAAGATTTACTAAATATATATCTATTTATTACTACCATTTTAAACTTTTTTTATTTATGTTAATTAAAAAAATGTTTTTAAATCAGACCGAATATCGCCCTTTAGTCAGAAATTTGTTTAATTTAAAAAGCCATGTTTTAAAAAAAGTTTTAAAAAAAGTTTTTTTTTAAAAATCCATGAAGATAATTTTCATGGTAATAGTATTTTTATAAGGTCATAAATTTTTAAAATATTTCTTTATAAGTTTTCAAAGCTATTTTTAATGAAAATGTATTCAAATAGGATTTATTTTTAAAAAGTATTTTAAATGTTTTCAAGAATTATTTATATATTTTCATTCTATTTCCAAATGAACATTTTTCAAAACATTTTTAAATTTATTAATATTTTCTACAATTATTTACAATTAAATGGTTTTTAAAATGTTTTCAAGATTTCATTACAAAATTTCAATGTGTTTTCAATGAAAAAATGTTTTTAAAGATTTTTTATCCTTATTCTATATGTTCTCAAAGAAAATTTTTTTAAATATAATTTAATGATTTTTTTGGATTTAAAGGTGATTTATATGAAAATTATTCTCAAATGGTTTTATTTATGGAAAATAATCTTTCAATGAAGAAAGGATATATTCCTCAAAAAATTATTTTGGAATAATATTTACAAAAATCCTTATATAATGACAGCTGTTGTTGTTACTCATGACTTTATATGAAATGATATTATGGTTAAATTCATATTATTTCTCTAAATGTATTGTGCTTGATTTCATGGACTTTATAAAACCCATTTCCCTTTCATGGTCTGTAATAACCCAAAAATTAATTAATAAAAATTCCTCTTTGTCTATTTATATGTCTTCTTATGGTTTTGTAAAATGTATCCACTTATTTTTTTCTATGTTTTGGTTTTTAAAATATCGTTAATAATTTATATTGTTGATAATATAGTCGTTGAACAATGATTACACGATTAGTATAAATATAGGGCTTTACCAAATCCAATTTTCCCAGACAATGGGAGTGATGGCCTCATCTAGTAGACTTGACCCATAGAAAGACCATTTGCCAGAGCTCATAAAGGATGTGGCTTCATTTTTATTTGATCTTGACCAAGCCCAAGAGAATATTGAATACGTTAAGCTCAATCGAAACAACCTATGAATGTAGTGGACGTTGATTGAGATTACCACTCGAGATGTTTTATATGAGCCACCGCAAGAGTCTGACACCATCGTGCACGTTACCATAAGGACTGATACAATCATTTTAAAGGGTTATGTAACTATACCCTTGTATTATGATAATGTTCGTTATTCTTGTATGTTGAATACACATTAATTTTGTTGTTGTTATTTTTAAATTGTTTTTGAAGAGAAAATAATATGTTTAGTTATTATTCAACTAAGAAATCAATTTTGATGTATTAATTGATTTTTGAAATAAATAATATTTTACTAAAATATTATTATTATTATTAACTTATTTTTTATTAAATATATATTATCATAAATTTTTATGAATGTAGTTGTAATTTTTATTATTGTTTGGAAGCTTTTTTTTGTCAAAACCCATGAATTTTCAATAAAAATCATTTTTTAATTTTAAAGTAAAAATTCACATATTGAAAAAATTATTTACATAAAATGAATATTATTTTTTGAATCTAGATGTCAAAATTATCCAAAATTGAATTTTTCATATTTTTCAAGACAATCGAATTTTTGGGTAAAACTTATACATCATTTCAATATGTAATGTGTTTTATAATATCATAATGACCCAATAGTTATTTAATAAAATACTATAAATGAAATGTTCATCCAATATATTATTTACCACTAAAAAATGTAATTTTATTTTTGTTTTATTTATTTTACAATGCTTTAGTGGACCCTTAAAGACTTAAAATTTTTTCTTCTTTTTAAATTATTTTTATTAAGAGTGTGACTCACCACCACATAAAGCAAACTATTAGTTTAATAAGTTCAGTAATTGGACTTATAAAATATATTTTTTTCACTCCACTATGGAAGAAACCATAGGAAAAAAAATGGGATGGTTTGGGGTTTTGATTAGTTTAATGTGAGATTTCCCAAACCTAAATAATAAATAATTCCTTCTTCTTTCCTATATAAACACACCCAAGATCCCACATACTCATCACTCAAATCCAATGGAGTTCATCCTACCTCTTCCACACTCTCTCTATAATCCTCCCAAGGCTCCCAAATCTCCCCAAAATCCTCTCTTAAGCCCTTCCCACACCTTTGGGATCACCCTTCCAAGTAAGGGATTTCTTCCTTTTTAAATATTGTCCATGTTTAATTATCTTGTTATATCCTTTTACTTTCAATTAAAAATGTTGGGGTCTGATTTCACACATCCCCCATACATTCCTCTTATGTTTTTAATAATGATATATCCATTTTCTCCCTCATTAATTCCGTCCATGTATACCCGTTACCATGCCGATATTCCGTAAGGAATTTCTCTCTCCTCATTTACATTCAAGAAATTCTTTTGTATTAAGTATCTAAATTCCATTACATTTTTGGGAAATGTATATATATGACCCCACATACGTTTCATTTCATGTACATAGGATGAGACACCACTTTCTCTCTCATAATCCATTTTTATGAAATATTATGTCACACTGTTATTCTGCTGAAATTGCACAAATTTTTCCAAGATAATGTCATTGTGTAGTGAATACCATACCCCTTACTCTATAAAGGGTATTATAATTTATTCAAATTTACTTTTTGATTATAGTTTTTTATATAGTAATTCTACATAACATTATATTTGAATAAATGATGATGTTTAGTGAATCCATGTTTTGTAATCCTTGTGGGACACTTATGCATAAAATGAAATGTTTAAGAAAAGGTTCACCTTGAGAGCACTCTAATGCTTTTGGTAAAGTATAGTATCATGATATGTCATGTGCAATGAGTGTTTACTCGTTATAATTCATTTTATACAAGGTTTTACTCATGAATCACGTGCAATGAGGGTTTACTAATTCTTCATGTACAACAAGCCTTGGCTCGTGCTAATTCCATGTTAAGGGTTGTTTCCACGTTTCCATGTTATTATTATCATGCTTTATCATGCCATTATGTTCATTTTTCTATTTGGTCCATTGATATTACTATTTTATAACATGAATTTTATTCATCATGTAATTCCATGTTTATTACTTTACTGGGATTTATAGCTCAACATTTTCTTATGTGTTTTCTCATGTTATCCAATGCAATGCTAAGTAATAGTAAATGTAGTGGTCATGTAAATGATGTTTTCAATAAGATGTTGGGTTTTATGCTTTATGTTGTTATGTAATGTTCCTAAGACACAATTACACTAGACCTCTTGATCTTATCTGTTGTATTAAGTGATGTTTTTGTGTAATAAATAATGTTTAAGTATTTAATAACAAGTAGGTTTGTAATTGTTAGTATTCTAGGATAGGTTTAGTTAATTTTGGGATTTAGATTAGAAAACTCTAATGAAGCATTATAGATAAGACTATGTATAATAAAAACGTCCCAACATTTTGGTTGTTATTGAGTAAGTGGTTTATCAAACCAATACATCCCTGTCTGGATATGAACAGGTTGAGGCAGCTCCGCACAGATGTCCTAAGGGTAAAAACCCTGAAAATGAGTTTTGGGCTTGACCTGTGGTATCCTGGTATATGACAACGGGCCTTTCCACACTATTGGTTACGACACTCCCAGAGGATATGCTTTTGTAAATTCACATGATTACTTCGAACCATTTTTAAGAGAATTAAAAAAAATAACCGTATGAATATATGTTATAAATTAGTTCCTAGATAACATAGATTAAATAATATATATTCCCATGTTAAGGAAATAAATGTTATTTTTAAATAATCCATTTTTTCCTTTGGATTACCCTTTCTGTGTCACCGATAAAATTCGTTTTATTCCAGCAAATTGCTGGTAATCGGAGGACTCGAGAAAAAACCGATGTAAATATCAATGCAATGTCTAATCTAATGAGACCCCTAATACAATGGGAGCAAGAATCTCAAACATTCTCCTGATACTATCTCAGTTTAATAAACAGTTGAATAGAAACATAGGTCCTGATGAACATTCCACCCCCCCTCAGGAAGAACAAGTCACAAGAGAGAGATTAAAAAGAAAAATGCCTATTAGTTTTAATGGATCACCTCTTCCCTCAATTGTTGATCAATAAATCAACTCCATTTAAAATATCTTCTCCATCCTTCATTGCATTGAACAAGAGAAGGTTCTCCTGAATGCTTATCATTTGGAGGATGAAGCTGAATTGGAGACCATAGAATCTCAGGGTTATCATGAGGATAATAAGCATATGGTGGACTTCAATTATGGCGGTTCCATGGATAAATCAAATGGTGCAAAGAAAATCCAACGCCTAACTTTCCAAAGGTATGGAAAGAAGAACTTCTGAAATTGGATGAAGGGGATTATGAAAATCTTTAGGAGTGGAAGAGAAGAGAACCTAGCTATTAACTGCCAACAAGAGAAAACTGCAGATGTGATAGAGGAGAGGAACACTCTTTTCTACTATCAATGTATTTCTCATTACATAAAATAAAAATAACCATGGCACCTTGAAAAATTAGTGCCCTTATCCAATGGTTTTTAGAGGCAACAAACAACCTACAAGGCAGCATGGTGATCTTTTTCCATCACTACCACTGATGTGAACCCCGACAATGAAGCATTGATAGCTAAACATTTAATTCATTCATGAATAGAAAATACACTCTTTTATTCTAGTTGTAAACATTATTTTATATCATTAATGTTTAGTAAAACAATCCCAACACCACCAAAACACATTGAAGTAAAGATTTTGTTGAGTATGGATAATGGGGAAATAATTTCACCCCATGAATGTAACTCCACCCCTATTAGAATTTTTCGATTGAACATCCCAGTGAACCATGTCATACTACCTCTAATTGAATTTATTGCAATTCTCAGCATTAATTTGATGTCCATTCATTGATCTTACATAAATTTCCATTAGAAGAATATCACTCTCTATGTGTAGAATCGACCCGTGATTCCATACATGTGGAAGGAGGATGATGGATCTTCATTAGCTATATCATCTCAATAGTGGATATTACATACCTATGAGAATGCATTTTTGGATCAGATGATTGAGTCTATGGAAGTAACCATCCTTGAATACATACATAGTATGAAGAACACCTACATGAAAAGGGAAATCCTTGAATTTGAATGATAATGATGAAGGAATTATGATATTTGGGAAGAGATTATGTGTTACATCTTGTCTGGAGATGAAGAATGAACTTTTGGATGATGCACATAGTTCAAATTTTTTTATTCACACGAGATTCACAATGATGAATCGAGAACTCTGATAGCATGAATGGAGGGATAATATAAAGAAGGAGATCACTGAGTATACATCAATGTGCCTGGTTTGTTAGCAAGTGAATGCAGATAGGCAGAAGTCTAATGGATGATGCAACCATTTCCCATAACAACATTGAAATGGGAGAAAATCAACATGGACTTTGTCACTGGACATCCGAAGACATCTAAAGGCAACAAGGCAATCTAGGTTGTTGTGGATCATCTTACAAAGTTTGCACACATAATTTCAATTTGAGAGGATTTCTCATTTGATCAACTGGAATAGATATATATAAGAGATGTGGTAAGGATGCATGGGTTAAAACTATTGGTTGTATCCGATTGAGATCCAAGATTCACCTCTATGTTTTAGTAGATCCATTAACATTCCCTGGATACTGAGCTGAACTTCAGTATGTCTTATCATTCTAAAATAGTTGGTCAATTTGATTGGACTATCCAAACACTTGATGACATGTTGGGAGCTTGATCAATGGACATAAAAAGAGGATGGGTTCAACATTTTCCATTTGTTGAGTTCTCTTATAATAATAATTTCCACTTGAGAATCTGAATGGCACCTTATGAATCCCTAATTGTGAAGAGTGGCAGAACACCAACATGTTGGGATGAAGTCGGTGAGTATAAGCTTCTAGGATCATAAATGGTCGATGAAATGGTGGATATGGTGAAAACCATTCAGTAGAATATCATGGAATCCCATAGTCTATAGAAGAGTTATGCATATAACCATCGAGGAGACATTGAGTTTAAATTTGGAGACATGGTATTTCTAAGAATATCTTAATGGAATAAGTTCATGGGAATTTGATGGAAAGGGAAGTTAATTCCTACGTACATCGGCCCCTTCAGGATTCTTGATTGTATTGGGGTTGTTTCCTATCGACTAACACTTCCACCATCCATGGCCAAAGTAAATGATGTATTTAATGTATCCCTATTAAGGAGGTACATACCAAGACTTTCACATGTACTCTCATTAAAGGAATTAAAGCTAGATGATGATATTTTTTATAAGGAGAAACCAGTGATGATCTTAGATCGTAGGGAAAAAGGTCTACAAAATAAGACGATGGCCCTCGTGAATGTGCTATGGAGAAACAGAAAGTTTGAAGAAGAAATGTGAATATCAGAGGAAGTGATGAACCGGTGTTACCCACATAATTTTTAGTGTGGGAAAAGGAAATTTCGAAGGTGAAATTTTTTAAAGGGGGAAGATTTTAACGACCTAAAAATTCATTAATGAAAATTCTTCTTGGACTATTTAAATGCATTATTATGGTTATGTAAAATTTATGCACTCATTTGGTTATCTATTTTGGATTTTGAAACACATTTAATAATTTTGACCCTGTCTAATATAGCTGTTGAGTAGTTATCAAATGATTAGTATAAATATAGGGCTTTAACAAATCCAATTTACCGAGACAAAGGAAGTGATAACCTCATCCAGTAGACATTCCCCATACGAAGACCATTTTTTCAAAACATGGAAAGGATGTGGTGTCATTGGGCTTTGCTATTGAACAATCCCATTATGAGTGTGAATACATTATGCTTGAATAGAACTGCCTATGAGAAAAGTAGAATTTGATAGAGATTACCCCTCGATCAATGTTATCCGAGCCACCTGAAGAGTCCGTCACCATCACGCATCTTACACTAAGGTCTTATGGAAGTTTATTAAGGGGTTATGTAACAATAACCTATTACTACTGTTATGTACGTTATTTATGTTTAAATAATATACATTTTTTTATTGTTACATTGTAAATAGTTTTTAAAGTGCAAATAGTATTTTTAGTTATTTTTTAACTATAAAAATCTATTTTTGATGAATAAATTTATTTTTCAATTAAATAATATTTTAATAAAATATTATTATTATTAAATTAATTATTATTAAATATAAAGTCTCATATAATTTTATTAATGCAATTGTAGTTTTTATTTAGCTTTGAAAGTAGTTTTTGTCAAAAGCCATGAATTTTCGTTAAATGCCTGTATTTATAATAAAAGTCAAAATTCACATACTTACACAATTTATTAGATAAAATTAATATTATTTTTGGAATCGTAATTTTTAAATTATACAATGGTGAATTTTTCATAATTTCCTTAGACATTCGAATTTTTGGGTAAAAATTAAATACTGCTTTAATATATAATATATTTTATGACATCATAATTACCCAATAGTGATGTAATAAAATACTATAAATGACTTATTCATCTAATATATGTCTTACCTTTAAAATAATGTGATTTTAGTTTAGTTTTATCTATTTTACAAAGCTTTAGTGGACCATTCAATGCTTATAAAATATTTTGTCATTTTAAATTATTTTCCTTAAGAGTGTGACTCACCTTCACATAAGCCACCCTATAATTTTAATACATTCATCCATTTTAATTATAAAATATTGTTTTCCACTCCCCTTAGGGAAAAAAATGGGAAAAAACCATAAGCGTGTTTGTGGTTTTGAATAGTTTATTGTGAGGTGTCCCAATCCAAAATAATAAAGAAATGCTTCTCATTTACTATATAAACCAACCCTAAGCTCCCACTTCCTCTTAACTCAATGCCATTGGTGTTCATCCAAACTCTACCCTCCTATCACTAGAATCCTCCCAAGGATCCCCATTTCCCAATAAGCCTCTCTCAATCCCCTCCCATGCCTTTTGGATGACAAATCCAAGTAAGGGATTTCTTCCTTTCTAAATTTTGTCCAAGTTCAATTATACAATTATATAATTTTTATATCAATTACAATTGTTGGGGTATGATTTTTCACCTCCCCCATACTTACCTCATCATTTTTTAATAATTATAGATACCATTTCTCTCTCATTAATGCCTCCCATGTACACACATTACCATGTAGGAATTCTGTAAGGAATTTCTCTCCCCTCATTTTCATTCAATCAATTCTTTTTTATTACGTATCTAAATTCCATTATGTATGTTGGGACATGTATCTATATGACCCCATTACTACCCATTTCAGGTGTATATTATGATACAAACCTTTCAATATAATCAACCATTTTTGATGATTTCTTAGGTCATGTCGTTATGCTGCCAAAATAGCACCATGTATTTCCAAGCCAAAGTCATTATATAGTGAATACCATGCCCATTTCTATATCAAGGGTATTCACTATTATGTACATTTACTTATTTATTAAAGAGTTTATTGTATGAATTACACATTCTTTTATCATGCAATAAATGATAATTTTTAATGGATCCATATTTTATGATCCATGTGGAACACTTATGCATGAAATGAAATGTTTAAGAAAGGGTTCACTCTATTAGCGCTCCAATGCATTGGTTAAAGTATATTGCCATGATAAGTCATGTAAAATGAGTTCTGAATAATGAAAATTCATGTGAAATGAGGTTTTACTCATGCTTCATGTGTAATGAGGGTTTACTCATGCTCCATGTGCAATGAGCCTTGGCACATGCTAATTCCATGGTAAGTGTGTTTGCCACATTTCCATGTTATGATTATCATGATTTATCATTCCTTTATGTTCATGGTTATCTTGTGGTAAATTGATATTCCTATTGTCTAAAATTTATTTCATTCCTTATGTTATTCAATCTTTATTCCCTTACGAGGATTTATAGCTCACCCTTTTCTTATGCATGTCCCCAGGTTATCCTATGCGATGCTAAGTACGAGGGAATGAAGTGGTCATGTAATGGAGTTTTTCAAAAATATGTTGCATTCTATGATTTAAGTTGATATTTAATGTTCCTAATCCCTTAAGACACTAGACATTTGGATCATCTATATTGTATCATGTGGTGTTTTTTTATAAATCATGTTCCATTATTTAATAATGGGAAGGGTTGTCATATGGTTTATCTGATTATGAATCTCATTTGTATTTCCTGAGTTTTATTTTAATAAAATCCATATTTTTCCATGATTTTTATTATTTTTAATACCACTTATTTAAAAAATACTATTTAAGGATATGATTAGAAACCATCTTATTTTCCATTGGATATAACGCACTGAAATTTTAATGATACCCAATTCATTTCATGGTTTATAATTGTGGTTTATGAAACACATCTCTTTATATGTGTCCTGATGTGGTGCATGTTTTATTTTCTTATTTCACATGTATGTAATACATTTTGATGTGACGGGCGGGACATATATCTACCTCTAATGCATTGGGTGTTGGTAAATTGTATTGAAGCATAGAAGCTACATAGGTGGTAGCCCATACACAAAACCAAAAAAGTAATCAGTTTTTATCCCAAGACAATAATAATTAGGGTACACTCGTTATATCCCAACCCTTAAATGAAGATGGTACATGGGTCATAGCCCAATCCTAACAATAATATGGTACGCAGGATGTAGCCCATTCCTAAAAAAGATGGTACACGGGTTTTACCCCAACCCTAAAAGTATTAGGGTACACAAGTTTTTATCCCAAGCCCAATGTAGTTATATGGGTCATAGATTAATAATAACATCTTACAATGTTCATGGTTGGTATCCTTGAAAGGATTTTTTTATTCTTATATATACGATAAAAATAATTTGTTTTATTCATCAGTTATGATAACAAAGATCATGGTTTTTATTTCCTTATGATTCATGTCTTATGAACTAACAAGATTTATCCCATAACTCATTTTTATGAGCTATGATATGAAGGGTATGAACTTATTTTGATATTGATTAGGTTTTTATACCATTATGTTAATTATGTGCATATTCATTCCCTTTATTTAAACTCACTGATCATTTAAGCTCACCCATTTCTTATTATTCATTTCCCCATGTGATGATGAAAGGAATTATGTAGATGTAATAATGGTGGATATCTTTTTAGGATATCTTGATGATATTTCACCAAGATAAGTTATTTTTATTTCATGATTCCAAATTCAATAATATATTATAGTTCTTGGGAATATATTTTTCTAATATGATGTATATTCATCTAAAATATTGATGTATCCATGTACGTTAAGCATGTGTCATTATGGTGGGTATTAGATGAAGGGTTTAGTTAGTTGTTGAAACAAGGATGAGAAAACTGTACTGAGATCCATAGTTATATACTTATATATATGTCTAGGTATGTCTCTATGTATATGTATGATTATCAGTTAATGTTTAGGAAATTTTCATTGAATTTTTGTAAATGATAGTGTGATTGGTTTCCTAGAAATATATCCCATTCTAGATATTACAAGAGGATGTTTCTCTGGAACATATGTACCTAGGAGTAACAACTCCAAAAATATGTATTGGTCCTGACTCTAGGTAATATGATACACAATAATCGGCCATACTTCAAATCTACTTTGACACTCTGAGGAGATATTCTTTGGAAACTCACAAATTCTTCATGAACTATTATTAAATATTTATATAGAATATGACTATGAATAACCTTGTCTTAAAGTTGTTTTTCTTATATTTAGGAAGGTTTATTAATTTAGGTATGATATATGTAACCATCCGTGATTTGGTAATTTTCTTCTATTATATTTTATTTAGTTTATTATTTCTTGTTTTAGTCAATGGAGTGGAAAAGAAAGAATGTGGTTAACATCGGATGTATTAGATGTGGAAATTAAGGGAATTATGAAATTAAATTTCTCATGTTTAAATATAATAAATGGTGTTGTATTTCATATTCTCCAGAAGATAATGATACCACAAACATCTTGTGAAATGTATTTGTGGTTTTTCAAGTATCTTTTACATTAATAATAAGAATCCTGATTAGTTTAATGTTGAGGAACATTAAGTCATTATTCATATATTTCTGAAAATAATTATTAAGGAATATTTTGATGAATCCTATGTAATTATATAAGGATAAGGTTGGATTGATGAAGTATTTACGTTTTTTAATTAAAATATTATGTTATATGAAAAATGAAATATATAACTATTTTTAGTATATTATATAATGAAATATTAAAGTGGACATATTAAATGGTGACAAAGACAGAGAAAAGAGATTTCATGGATTGTTGATATTTTGATTAAAGGGAGACGACACTTAATTAATTCCGGAAATTGAGATAATGATCATTGAATAATGATATGTTGGATATGAATATGTAAATAGGAAGTTATAGATTACCCCTGAACTTATTGTTGATAAAATGGTCAATGTCAACAAGTATGAAGTTTATGAATTGTTGTATATAAATTTTTTTCCCAGTAATCGTTAGAATAATGAAGAATGTATGTTTTAAAAAATTATTTAGGGATAATTTGGTTATTTCCAAGATTAATTGGAACATATGATGAAGTTATTCACATGTTTGGATTGTGACATCCAATCCGTACAATGCGATATATAGAGAATTAATGTTAAGATAATTTCATGACATTATTTCAAATTTTTTGAATTTTAAACTTTTGTAAGGGTTATGGGGTTAACAGATTATGAAATGAATAAGCTAAAATTTGGATGAATTTTGTGAGAATAAATAATTATCTTACCATATGAGGATTTAAGAATATTGGGTAACATTTTTGAAAATTGTGGTGTTAATAAACATTTATGATAGGTGGGTTGGAATATCAAGGATCTCCTGATTTTTTACTGATTTAGGAATTACATATTCACCATCCTTTTTGGTGAAAGGGGTGAAGTGGATCAAGTAACAACAAATTGTGAGGATAAACAAAAATGACAGAACAATATATTTTCATGAAAATCATTTTACATTAAGAAAAAAGATCTTGAAACGAAAATTACTATCCAAGTACCTATGTTTCTGATGAATCAAATTGTCCCTTAGTTAATCAATTAATTAGTTATTTCTTATTGTTAACATTCCCCTAAACATTTTCTATATGACTCTCCATCAGAACCAGATAGTTATATTTTGCATTCATTCCCTTGTTTTCAAATCCCATATATATTCTTTTATGTGGAAACCATGTTATATGTTTTTTTGAGTAACCACTAGTTTTCCAAAATTCTTTTTTTAAAGGAAGTTTTAGTATATTTTTTATGAGGATGGACTCCTTGAATTTAACATTCAAGTCTTAAACCTTTCATAATAATGAATATTTTTTAGGGGGAGAATTCATTTTAAAGGGGGTAGAATGTAACACCCTAATATTTTGTGACATTTGTTTACATAAATTAACTTATCTTTTTTATATTTATTATTTCAATGGACACTAGAAATATATTTTTATATATTTATTAAATTTATAATTCAAGCATTACTTTCACACAAAACCAACATGGATTACACTACAGGCGACCCCAACTAAAAATATGTTACACACAATAGTGAGTTTCAATGAAACCTCATTTATTTATAATTATAAAATAACTTTTTTTATTACCTAGACATTAAACGATAACAATATGAATAGTAATAACTAATATTCAAATATTTTTATTAATAATTTTTATATATATAATATATTTATAAAGAAAAATATAATTTTATGTGAAGTCGTTATTCATTTAATAATATTATTTCCTTGAATGAACTTTATTTAATGTCCTTCGTGGAAAAAATTAAATTAAATTATATAAAAATTTAGAAATTGAATTAGTTAGAAAAATATTTTTTAGCTTATAACTTAATAATGATATTGGGGTTAATTTTTTGTATTTTTTTATGAAACCTTCTTTTTTTATTTATAGTTAAAAATACTGTATTTTATTTAATAAATTCCTTTTGGATTAAATAATTATTAATGACAAAAATAAAAATAATTTTTAATTATATCAAAATAGATCCATTATACATATTTTAATAAAATTTATTTCAATATAAAAAATTTCACATTGAAATGAAATATAAAAATGAAAAACATTTGAACAATTTTCTACTTTAAAACCCCATTATTTTGAAATGTCTTTAAGATTGACATTAATCACAATAATAATTGTTTTGTGAATTTAATTTATAAAATACGCATCCACCATTTTATGAAGTATAACATTTTTAGTCTATTTAGATCATTTTGATTTTTTACTAGAATTACTTATAAAAGTGATTAAAATTGATCACAATGATTAAGGTCAAATTAAGCTTACGGAAGGACTAAATATTATTCTTAGGGGACCAAATGACCCTGATAATTTTCAAAACCCCAGTGTTTTGATATTTCCAATCTATAAATCTTAAATTATTTATTTTTTTGGTTTTTATGAGTTTTTTTAAATATCATTTCTACATCCAACATGATTTCGAAAATTCAATGTGAGTCATTTTCCTTCCCTCTTAAAGGCCACCACCTCTCCCTTGTCTTCACACATCTCAACCCTCTTATGTACATCCAATATCTTCCCTATACAATACCCAACATCCCCCCAGGTTATGCAATCACTTTATTCTATGATTTTAAAACAAAAAATATTTTCTTCAATATATTAAGATTTTATTATTAAAATGGATTGTCTTACACCTATACAGACATCCATCTAATGGTTAACCAATATACTATTTATGTATAAAATGAACTATCTTCTTAGTAAATAATGATTGTTAATTTTTCATTCACCACCTTTCATGGTTGAAGTTGTTATGGTATCACTATTAATAGATTTTATATAATATATTTATTTTTACTTTAATCTACAATATTACTTTTTTTCAAAAACAAATATTTTTACTATCACATTTACGTTAATATGATAATTTTGTTTTAGGAAGTGTGGACTAGAACCCTCTCAAAGTTATATGATTCATTCATATACTACATGGATTGAATTAAAGATATTTTTAGTGAATATATATAATATATGGGATTTAACAAGGTCACATTAATAATTATATATTTACTTATATTTCATTTATTTTTTTCTTCCAACACGACAATTAGATGGAAATAGAGTTCCTACATAAATAAGACCTACCGTATCCATTAACAGTGAATTCCATTTATACATATATTTTATATTGATTATTATAATACAATTATAATGTATATAAATGATATTAATGTCATGTATTAATTTATGGAAATCCAGATATAAGTATAAGGCCCTATGATATAATATATTAAGACTCATCCAATTAATAAAGCATATATTTCCCAAAGAGAAGCCTTAAAATATGATTATTAAAAAGTGGGAAATATAATTTCATAAAAAAACCTTATATGGTATTAGATATATGTTTATTGTTTGGTAAATTATATACAATAAAATTATATTTATAATAAATGTGTTTTGAACAAGTACAATGAGTGTTAGGACACAAGGTAAGGGAGTTCCATCTAATTTTTATTTCAATGAGATACATGCTTTAGTCACCACCCATTACCTTTGTGTGGTTTATACTTCCCAGGGATGTATTCAATTATTATTATGATTAAATTTATGTGTATTTACATATCCATTCAATGATCTTTATTTCATGGATTTTATGTTTCAAAATTTACCTAATTAGAAAAATATGTTTGTCTAAATATGTTTTCTTTGCGAATCATGTTTGGTTATGTAGCTAAATTCATTTTCAAGGTGTATATAATTAAATTTTACTTATTATAACGTGAATATAATTATTTTTTATATATATTAAGATTCAGGTAATTTCATTTTATTACATGGATATTATGATCCCATGTAACCAAAGGATAAGAGTTTATTCTAACAATCTCATCTCATTTTGATATTCTTAATGATTATGCTTCATTAATGAAATATTATGATCAATCTATCTAGAACCCTTCGGAGTATCCTTATATTATATTTATTCAATATATAACCATGTATAATAACCATTTCCACTCTTTTTTACTTAAGGTAATAAAGAATACATTTTTAAATCTAGTTTCATTTCTCTCTTCTGTTGGAAATCTGTTTTATTACAGAAACCATGTTTCCAAAAATGTTATAATTTTTTAAAAATATTAATCCATGCAGATAATTTTCAAGGAAATTTTATTTTTAAAAATATAAATTTTATTCAAATAATCATTTATATGTATAGAATTATATTTTTAGATAAAGAATATTCAAAAAAAGTTTTATGTATAAAAAGTGTTTTATACATTTTCAAACATTATTTTTAAAATTATAAATTATTTTCAATGAAATGGGTTTCAAAATAATTTCACTATTTCTTTTTAATTTTTAAATTTATTTTCAATGAAATGGTTTTAAAAATGATTTTAATACTTCATTAAAAAAATTCAAGGTTCTTTCAAATAAAATTGTTTAATGAAATTTTTGGAATATTTTTCTATTAATTATAAAGGAAAAGGTTTCCAAAATTATTTCAAGTTAACATTATAATTACTAAATTTATATTCTATGAAAATGAATTTCAAATGGTTTTATTCATTAAAAATACCTTTTTTAAAGAAGAAATTATATTTTACTCAATAATTTTTTTTAAATGTCATTTCATAATTATATTCCTTCTATGATGACTTTCGTTGATGTTACTCTAAAATTTCTATGAAATGATCAGATAGTTCCATTTTGAATCATTCACTATGTGGGTTAATCATGATTTTATGGAACTTATGAATCCCATTTCTATTCGATGGGTTATATGTTTATGTAACTTGTTTCTCATTAAAAATTTATATGCTTATGAAATCTGTTTCTTTTCCATGGGTAATATAATTTTCAATATCTCTTATTTTCATGGGTTATGCCTTAATTAAATGATTAGAAAACCTATCTATTTATCATAGGTTATAATTTTAATAATTGAAAATGATACCCAATTCATTTTAGGGGTTATGATTGTTGTTTATAAAACACATATCTTTTTTGGGAAATTATATGATGCATGTTTTATTTTATTTTGGAACATGTATGTTTGATTTTGTTATATGATGGGTGGGACCTATAACACCCTCCAATTAATTTGGTAATGATATGTTTTATACAATCTCAGAGGGTACACAGTTTGTATCTCAAGACCACAAAAGAAGAAGGTACTCATTTTGGATCCCAAGCCTAATATAAATAGAGTATAGAGGTTGTAGGTCAAGCCTAAAAAAAGAGGGTACACTTGTTCAATCCCATGATAAAAAAGAAGTTGTTATAAGGGTTGTATCCAAGAATTAAAATAAAGAGGATACATTGGTTGTTTCCCAAAACCAAATAAAATGAGTTACATTGGTTTTTAGACCATGAATAAATGAAAAGGGTAGACATGTTGTATCCCATGCCTGAAAAAATAATGTATATGAGTTGTATACCTACCCTAACAGTAAGATGATACAAGTGTTGTTATCCCATGCCCAATGTAGGTATATAGGTTATATCCAAAGACTAACATGTTACAATGTTCTTAGTAGGTATCCTAGACATCAAATTTTATATTCCGATATGTTTTCCAACAATATTATTTGTTAATCCTCAGTTACTATTTCAGGGATCCCGATGGGTTTTATTTTTGCTTCATATCTTTTGTACTCCCAAGCAATATCCCATAACTCATATCTATGATCATGGAAGTTCCTGGTTTGATATTATAGTGAACTCGATCATGTTATTATACCCTTATGTTTATGATATGCGTACAAATTCTGGTTAATTACCCATACTAAACATTTGAGCTCACCCATTCTTATAATTCCTTTCCCCAGGTTTTGAAGGATGGTATTATGTAGCAGTATGAAAGGTGGATATATTTATGGTAGATATGGATGATCTTTCACCAGGATAAATGATTCTATTTCCTTGTTTCCAAAGATAATTAAATATTATGGTCCTTGGGTATGTATTTTTTAAATTCACTGAATATTCATCTAGAATGACGAAATATCAATGTATGTAAAGCCTCATTAGCTAAATAAATATTCATTTTTCTCTTTAAGTTATTTTTCTAAACATTACCATGCAACCATAACACTTAATCAGTTGGCATAGTCATTCCCCACAATACATTCTCACTGTGATCCAAAATACATACTATATTCTCATCAAATGATGCATCATCCTAAATCTCTACATCATCAAAATGTATCACATGATATGGGACAAGTTGATACCATTGAAGCTGTGACTTTTGAAAATAACATGCATTCCACTATACCACTGTGGAATATCCAATCAGTATGGAACCAGTTGGATTCTCTCCACAATCTCTAATAGCCCCAAATGTATGGGCCCTATCATACCCTATTTTTGAATTCAATGTTTACTCAACCTAGGTGAAACCCAAAGGTACACACAATCACCTACCATAAATTTGAGTGGTTGAAGAATCTGATATGAATTTTAATTCACCCTACTCTAAGATGTATCCGTATTCATTAAAATTATTTGAACTATTTTTGACGTCTCCCACACTGGACTCAATCCCATCAACTCCGATTCACAATCCTCTGTCGTACAGAACAATTATCTTCACTATATCGACAATTCATTTTCTTACATGATCAATAGAACATTATATATTTAAACAACATAACAGTGATAAAAAACAATGATCCAAAGGTTTTGATTCCATGGAAATTTAATACAATACATACCTATTACATAATAAAGCATAAACATTAATTGAATTACTTATTCTATATCTTTTTATTGGAGCTCTAGTCCACCTTAGTTCAAGTACTGACCTAATGATAAACATCCAATGAAGGGGTGATCTAAAATACCAGTAAGAAGATGAATAAGATATAGAAAACCTAGGTCATAAAAATCAAAATAATCATAATATATTCAAATTATCATCATCATAATCATGAAATGAAGCATTTGATTAAGGACTGTAATATGAAAATGTATAAAAAATAAGACGACATGTCATACTGGTCAACTACCACACATTTTTGTGAAAAAATGATCGCTTAATGTTCAAACATAATTTAATTTATCTTACAAAAATATAAAATTACCCAATGCATTAGAGAACTATATAATTCTTGATTCACCCCGTACATCATAACATTTAATTTTTAAATATAATTCTATACAAACCCATCACATCATATCATTTTCATTTTCCTACATGACATGTAGATAATATATCTATATTGGACATTAAATAAATCATGGAAGGAAATCAACTTCAATATAGAATAATACATTAATGAATTGAATTTTGGTTTTCCAAAACAAAGAGTGAAAAATATACATGGTATGATAATTTGTAAAGACCCGTAATTCCCATGGAATTTTTATTTAAAATACATGGGAATATTATAAGTCCACAGTTTCTGATAGTACTTGATTCCGAGGAATGGTGTGTCCAGAATCAATTTTTTATTTTTTGTTCAGGTACGTTCAGTAAATGTACGAGCGAGTCCTTATAACTTTTGAACGGGAGATCATAATTGAAAACTGAGGGCACCGTTGAACTCACAATGCCAGTTTTCACTTAATAATACTTTCACCTGGATAACAGAGGATGGAGTATGAGAGTTGGTTTTTGGGTTTCATGTGGATTAATAAAATAAAATAAGTGACAACTTATTTTATTTTTGTTGAACCCATGCCATGTGGTAAATTTGGTTAAATGTTCCAAATGGGAGTTGGTAGTTGCACTGCCACACCCTAACCTCCCATGGGTGGTTAATCGAGGTGGGGACCACCCGTGTAGCACAACCTCTCGCAAGGGGTTATAACGTGGGGGTACACATCGGATTAACCCCCATTTAATGGGAGGGGAGGAAACCTCTCAACTCTACCTCATTAATGAGGGAGATCATCTTTGTCTTTAACTCCCCTCTTAATGGATGAGGATAAAACCTCCCCAACCCCCCCCCCCCCTAATTAATTGAGGAAACCCCTTTACCCTATTCATTATTAATTAGGTGGGGACCACCCGGGCCTCTAACCCTTTCAAAACTCCCTAAATTTAATATGACAAACTCTCATGAAATTAATTTGGTGGAGCCTCTCCTCTCATTTTGAATTTCTAATATTTGTGCCAACATCATGAACTTAATTAAGTGGGGACCACTTATTTAATTCACACCAAAGGTCATAATGGACTAAAATATATTATTTTGGAAAATATATTCGCTCTTCAGTGGAGATCCTAGGAGAATAGAATCCTCCAACGAAGAACACGAAGACACCGTTGATGACGCTTATTCCTCAGCTTCTTCCTCGGAACCCCCTTCTGACGTGGGATCTCTTCGACAACCCTTCTTCCTTCATCTTCGTCTTCAATTGACCGTAGCACAGGGTCAGAAGTGGAAGAATACGATTAATGATGACAAAATCATCTTCACCCATGATGACAGAATGACCAACAATTAAAAAAGTAGGGGTGTGTTTTAATTTGTTTAACGCTTTATCACCTCACGTTGAATCAAAATCATGAGCCGCTCGGTATTGTTCTAATGTGGAGGGATCGGGCTAAACAAACACAGACTGACCCTTCTGCAACCTTTTTGGTTTTGAAACCTTGAGTCAATGAAGATATAATGATGTCTTGGAAATGATGTGATGTCGACGACGATGGTGAGAAAACGAAGCACTACCCACGACCTCTGTGAACTACGCCACCCTTGCGGCCTGCCCAACGCACTTTGGCGCCCCCACGGTGCCCTGCCCAAGCTACCCGTGTTCCTTGGCGCACTGCATGACCTGCCCAAAACACTCTGAAACCCCCGCAGCGGCCTTCCTGTGCTACCAGCACCCCCTGGCGCGCTTCCTTGCCTGTATGGCGCACTCTGGAGCCCCCGCGACGCCCTTCTCGCGGTGCCAGCACCCTGGTTACGCTGCCTGGCACAAACCGGGGCGCCCCACCACCCTGTCTGGCGCCCTTCCGCGCTACCCGGTGTGACCCCGTATGCTACCTGGTCTGCCCCCGCACACTTCCTGGTGTCTGGCTCCCCGCACGACACCCACGCACACTGCCTGGGGCACCCACGCCCTGCCGGGTGCACTCGCGGCCTGCCCAGAGTCCAGTCGGCCCACACACGTACCGTACGGCCTGCCCGCTGGCCTCCCATCCATCGGCCTGCTGAAGCGGCCCGCGGTGTCCCCGTAGTGTCGCTGGTCGAACCGGCCCGGTCTCCCGGGATGAGTTACTAAGTCGCCTATGTGGAAACTATCGGGCCGAACCGCCCTCACAGTCCGCTCGGTCGGTCCCAGTGGACCGGGTAAAAAATGAGCCGACTGAACTACCCAACGGTCCGGTTCAGACCAAGAAAGTCAGTCCGGGTCGACACAGACTAGGTTGACCCAGACTGGTTTGGGCCGATTCAGTCCGACTGGGTCAACCGGACTCAGGCCCATACCGCTTCCTTTACTTTCTTGGGCCATATCTTTGGCACCGAATGTCTGTTTGATGAACCAATAGTGGCGTCGGCATTCATGGAGCATATAAGTCTCATTGAGAATACCCCAATAGAGACTGGACGTCTGATTGACGCTCCGTCTATTTTTTTTGAGACCCTTATAACGTGGCGGACCTTTGATATACTTCTTCATGGGAAATAGTGACACTTGGAGAATTGGCTTGTAGCTCATGGATCAGACCCTCCTGAAGACGAGTGAGCATTGTACGGAGACCTAGTAGCTGGCTAAGACCTGACGACTGCTTGCCCGATTTGTTTCGGAGTGACACGACTAGCTTAGTGGAGAGCACTATTGTGTGAGGGGGAATACCCATGGAGAAGGAGCACAAATGTGTTAGGCATCGACCTGTGGTACTCGATAGGTGGAGTACCTCTGTAGGCAATTAGGGAGAGCACTGCTGTGTGAGGCGGTAGATCCCAGGTGGGAAGCATCTCTGTGTTACATTGTTGTCCCATGGTAGTCGATGGGGCAAGTACTTCAGTAGACTAAGGATTGTGAGTAGCTCCTCGGAGTCATCTTAGGGCCACTGTACTCGATGGTGGAGTAGTTCTCTAGCAGACGTGGTTTTGATAATAAAAATCCTGGTTTGAGTTGAGTCAATGACCTTTGTGTTTTCTTCAGGATTGAGCTGGGTTACATGATAACTTGGGTATATGTATGGGAATATAACTAAGTAATGGTTAATCATTGAAATCATGCATTTTGGTTTATCCTTATTGGATTTTGTGAGACATTTTGGGTCTCGGGTTCCTACAGAGTATTGTAATACTCACCCCTACACGGGTTATGCCTACACCTCGTTGTGTTGGATGCAGATGACGGACAGTGCTGACGGAGGCTGAGAGTACTAAGACTGGACGGTACCCAGAGGAGGACCTTACGACGTATCAGTACACAGTGGAGTCTGACAGACGTGGAGTTCTGAGGTGTCCCTCTGTACCTACCCTTCAGGTTCGGAACCTGGAAGATGATCCTGGAGCTGCTTTCATCATTCAATTTTTTGTCCCTTTTTATTTGTACTTTCTTTCAGTTGTATTTTTAATTTATAATTGGGCTTGTCTTCTGGACCCCATTACTTTTAGTACACTTTTTATACAGTTTTAACGTAATGTTTTCTTTTTCTTGTACTCTGGATGTGTGTTCACGTTTTATAAAGGCAATGCCTTCCCAGTTTTAGGGAAATATGCCATTGGTGCTAGTCTCCATCCCCTGGCCTATGAAGGTGGTCTTGAGTTTGAGTTTTTAAAATTTTTCATAATGTCAACTCAAACCAGGCCAGCTCACCAGGTATAGTATTTTGACCATGTCACATCTATTTCTTTCTAGATGCCTCCCCATAGCCGAACAACTAGAGTCCCGAGAGATGTACGTACTGACAGGCTTCCGAGCGATGAGGTCTCAGTATAGGGCCCTCTTGTAGTTGAGGCACCAGCGGAGGCACCAGCGGTACTACTTCTTGTTGGGACAACGATTCTACCCTACACAGTAGCAAACGATACACGCCACTTGATCGAGTTTCATGATTTCCAGCACTAGAGGCCACCTAGGTTTCGGGGAGAGACAGACCTGAAGGCAGCTGAGGATTTGCTGGAGGCTGTGGTGAGAGTCTTCAGTCTAATAGGGATGTCAGCAGACATCACGGTGATCCTTGCTGCCTGCCTCCTTCAGGTAGCAGCATGTAAATGGTGGAGCTTAATGCTTCAGGTGCACGATGAGGCGGTGCTGCTCTGGGAAGACTTCAAGATTCTGTTTCGGGTGAAGTTTGACCCTGCCACTCTTCAAGCGGTGTAGATACAGGAGATACTACATCTGTTGTAGGGTAGTATGATGGTGGCACAGTACTCAGCGAGGTTCACCGACTTCTCGTGCTACTCCATAGATATGGTACGAGACCCATTATTTAAAGCCTGGTCCTTTGAGTAGGGACTAAGGTGAGATATCAGTGCTTCATTTATCTCTCACAACATCCCGACGCAGATGTGGGTGTTGTAGAAATCCCTTCTAGTATAGAGTTACCTTGATGAGCTGTCACCAATAGCATGACCCACCACTAGCCGACATGCAGCGGAGTCTTCTGCAGCTGGCAGTAGACAGATGACACAGATGTCCAAGAGGACCAGACCTACAGGTGGTCGACTACACGACTCAGGATCAGTAGTGCGGGGCACCCAGAGTGGAGACAGTGCCAGACCTGTCAAGCATAGTTACTCATGCGGCAGACATGGTCACATGGCTCGAGACTGTCCGACCCACCGCATGGACGATCAGTAGTCAGTTGTGGGACCTCCTAGATAGAGGAAGATGTTTGATCGAGGCCGTCCATAGGGAGGTGGCGGACGTGGAAGATGAGCTATACGTGTAGCTGGCGGTGGACAAAATTATGAGGTGTTTCCACCACCACCACCAAGAGGTCCACCCTGACCATAGGGAGTGGGTGGACAGGGCAGATCACAACTTTAAGATGCCGAGGCCTACAATCATGGTGCTCATGAGATGATTCGAGGTATGATTTCTGTCTACTCCACCTTAACTGCAGTTTTTATAGACACATGTGGCAGTCTCTCATTCATTTCCACTTCCCTTGTTCGGAGCTCGGAGATTCCGATGGAGTTGTTAGTTCGATCCATACGACTAGAGACTTATAAAAGAGATTATTCGACAATCAAGCACTGGTGTTAGTAGTGCGAGCTTACTCTAGGAAGCAAGAGATTCTGCATGGATCTCTGAGTAGCGGCGTTAAGGCCTTACGACGTCATCTTGGTTATGGAATGGTTATCTATAGTCCATGTTCAGATCGACTGTATTAGGTGAAAAGAACGATGTTTTTTCATGGATGGGACCAGGTTTATCTTCATCGGTGAGAAGGGAAACTTTGCAGCGAAAGACAGACTTACTTGGAGGAGGATGCAGCCGATCACTCACCAGTTGGATTGCCTTACCCTCGGAGAAATTGAAATGGAGTGTCTGACTTATCCTATAGTGGTGGACCAGTACACAGATGTTCTCCCTGACGATGTTCTAGGACTACCTCCTCGTAGAGTGGTGGACTTCTAAATTGACCTGCACCCCAGGACGACACCGATATCTACTCTAGCATATCAGATGGCTCCCACTGATCTTCGTGAGAAGCGGGTACAGCTGGAGGACTTGCAGGAGAAGGGATTCATCCCTCCCAATGTTTCTCCCTGGGCAGCCCTAATTCTGTTCCCCAAGAAGGCGGATGGGAGCATGTGGCTCTATGTCGACTACTATCACCTGAATCATGTGATTTTGAAGAATAAGTACCCACTCCAGAGGATTGACAGCCACTTTGATTAGCTCAAGGGAGCACAATGGTTCTCAATGATATACCTACGATTTGCCTGTCACCAGCTCAGAGTTCGAGATGAGGATGTTCAGATGACAGCCTTCAGGTGTCGGTACAACCACTACGAGTTCTTGGTTATTCCTTTCGGTGTAACCAATTCTCCAGCATTGTTCATGAGTCTCATGAACATTATCTTCTAGCTATACCTCGATCGCTTTGTCATAGTCTTCATCGACGACATACTGATCTACTCGACTACCGAGGAGGTGCATACGAACCATTTGCACGTAGTATTGTACACACTCCGAAAGCACCCAAATTATGGTAAGCTCTCAAAGTGCCAGTTTTTGATTCAAGAGGTTCACATTTTGGGATACGTCATCTTGGAGGCTGTAATTGCAGTGGATCCAGAAAATATCAATGTGGTACTTGCATGGGATCCACCCAGGAGTGTGACGAAGGTACGAAGTTTCCTGGGTTTGGCTGGCTACTACCAGAGATTTTTTCCAGACTACTCTAGATTTTCAACACCACTTTCTGCCTTGACTAAGAATATTCAACCCTTCGTGTGGTTGTAGAGGTTCCAGCAAAGCTTTCATGAGGTGAGGCAGGGGTTAACTAGTTCCCCCATCTTGAGGCTTCTAGGGGAAGGCGTTGTTTATGTAGTATACTGCGATGATTTAAGGACCAGACTCGGGTGTGTCCTGATGCAGGAGCGAGCTGTGATCGTGAATGGTTCTCGACAGTTGAGACATCATGAACAGTACTATACTACCCATGACCTAGAGTTAGAAACAGTGGTCATTTCCTTGAAAATGTGGTGGCACTATCTTATGGGTGAACGTTTTACCGTGTACTCTGATCACAAGTGTCTCAGGTATATCTTCTCTCATAAGGACCTGAACCTGAGACAACGACAGTGGCTTGAGTTCCTCTAGGACTATCGCTTCGAGAGATTATATACTATTGGTAAGGGGAACGTAGTAGTACATGCGCTCAGCAAGAGATCGGGCATTATGCTACTAGGTGAGGTGACGAAGCATCTGGAAGCCTTACAGTTATCTTTTTTTAGATAGGGATAAAGAATCCTATATATAGTCTTTACAGTCACTCCCCCACTTCTTCAACGAGTCAGGGAGGCGCAGCTTGGGGACGCTGACTGTGAGACGCGATGTGCTAAGATATCCACAAGGCAGGCACTCGATGGATTTTCTAAAGGTGGGGAGCATGTCATTCTCTTCATAGGTAGAACCATGGTACCAGTTTCACTTCAAGAGGAGGAGTTGAGGGAGTTACATGATTCCCCTCTAGCAGTATATCCATGAGTGGAAAAGATGTACCAGGACCATCGACGACAACAATAGTGGCCAGGTATGAAGAAGGATATAGCTGAATGTTTCTCTCGGTGACTCACTTGTCCGCAAGATAATGTGAAGCACCAGGTACCAGTAGGAATGGCTCATCCCTTAGAGGTCCCATATTGTAAGTGGGATGGGATTTACATGGAATTCATGGAGGGTCTCCCACATACATCCAGGGGTCACAACTCTATATGGGTGAGTGTTGACCGAATCACCATGTCAACTCACTTCCTACCAATCAGAGATCAGGGCTCAGTTGAGAGCTTGAGACACCTCTATGTGCAGAATATTGTGCGTTTTCATAGACTACCATCTTCTATTGTCTCTAACCATGACACACGCTTTACATCCCGGCTATGGAAGGGGTTGCATAAGCTTTCGAGACACATCTTCGCTTGAGCACTGTCTTCCATCCTCAGACTGATGGTCATACCAAGAAGACCATCCAGACCCTCGAAGAAATGCTCCTCACATGCGTCGTCGACTTTGGTCACAGTTGGGAGGACCACCATCCCTTGGTGGAGTTTGCCTACAACAACAGTTATCACTCCACCATAGGGATGGAATCTTTTAAGGCCTTGTATGGCTAACCTTTTAGATCACCTCTGTGCTAGACAAACCTAGGGGAGTCAGCACTAGTGGGCCCACAGATGGTTTGAGCTACCACAGTGAAGGTGCAGATCACCCAGGAGTGGATGAAGACTACACAGAGTAGGCAGAAGTCATATGATGATAGGAGACAGAGACCTATGAAGTTCAAGGATGATGACCACGTCTTCTTACAGGTCTCACCTAGATGAGGTCTACAGATATTTGGCTGAGGTGGCAAGCTATCTCTGATATTCGTCGAATCATTCGAGGTTCTCAGCAGAGTAGGCGAGGTGGCTTACCGCCTAGCTTTTCCACCTCACTTGCACAAGGTGCACGACGTCTTCCACGTATGTCAGGCGAGAAGATACGTTCACGTCCCTTCCCATATCATCGACCATAGGGAGCTGGACATTGATGATGGGGCGATGTTCACAGAGGTTCCAATAGAGATTGAGGATCGATAGGAGAAGGTCCTGCGTGGATGGTCGATTCCTCAGGTGCACGTTCACTAGAAGCATGGGAACCTCCAGAAGTGAACTTGGGAGCAGGAGGCTCAGATTCATGCTCAGTACCCCCATTTTGTTCCCATAGTGTGAGTTATAGATTACATGGATGTAAATCCTTGACATGGGGAGAATTTAAAGACCCGGAATTCCATTGGAAGTATTATTTTTAAATAGATGGTAAATTTATGAGCCCGTAGTTTCTGACAGAGCTTGATTCTGAGGCCCGGTGTTCCCAAAATAAATTTCCGATGTTTGGTTTGGGTACGTTCAGTAAACATACGAGTGGGTCTTTCTAACTTTTGAACATGTGCTTGGAATTGAAATCCGAGAGCACCGTTGAACTCACAACACCAATTTTCTCTTAAGAAGACTAAAACCTCGATGGCAGATGATCGAGTATGGGAGTTTGTTTTCCGGTTTGATGTGGATTAATAAAATAAAATAAGTGACAAATTATTTTATTTTTTGTTGAACCCACGCCATGTGGTAAAGTTTGTTAAAAGCTCTACATGGGAGTTAGTGGTGGGACCACCCCACCCTAACCTCTCATGGGAGGATAATTGGGGTGGGGAACACCCGATAAGCACAACCTCCCATGAGAGGTTATGACAAGGGGTCCACATGGGCTTGACCCCCCCCCCCCCATTCAATGGGAGTGGAGGAAACCTCTCAACTCTTTCCCATTAATGAGGTAGAGCCTCTTGGTCTTTAACTCCCCTCTTAATGGTGGAGGATAACCCCCCCCCCCCCACATTATATGAAGGAAACCCCTTGACCCTCCTCATGCTTAATTAAGTGGGGACCACACAGGCCCATAACCCCCTCGAAACTCCCCAAATTTAATATGCCATCCTCTCGTGAAATTAATTAGGTGGAGCCTCTCCAATAATTTTAAGATTCAAATATTTTTTCCAATGTCATGAACTAAATTAAGTGGGGCCCATTTAATTAATTCACGCCAACAGGAATAATAGATTAAAATCTATTATTTTGGCACGTTTATTCACTCTTTAGTGGAGAGATTGGGAGAATAGAATACTCCAATGATGAATTCAAGGATTCCCGCGATGATGCTTCTTCCTCAGCTCCTTCCTCAGAACCCCCTTTTGACGTGGGATCTATTTGACAACCCTTATTCCTTCTTATTCGTTGTTAATGGACCAACGTACGAGCATATAAGTGGAAGCGTACAACGTACGTCGACAACATCATCTTCCCCCGTGACGAATGAACATCCGAAAATTAAAAAGGTAGTGGTGTGTTTTATGTTTTTTAATTCTTTTTCCTCTCATGTTGAATCAACTTCATGAGCCTCTTGATATCATTCTAATATGGAGGGTTCGGGCCAAACGAACACGGCCCGACCCCTCTGCAACCTTTGTTTTTTCGGAACCTTGAGTCGACGGTGATGTAACGACGGCTTGGAAATGAGGGGACGACGAAGAAGGAGGCGAGAAAAGGCTGCACTACCCATGGCCTCCGTGAACTACGCTTCCCTCGAGGCACCCCGGTATGCTACCCACACCCCCGCACCCCACGTGCGGCCTGCCCAATGCACTCTAGCACCCCCACAACGCACTGCCTGCGTTGCCTGCGCCCCATGGCGTTCTGTCCAGCCTGCCCGTTGAGTTCTGGCACCACTATGGCGCCCTGCCCGTGTTTCCCGCGCCCCTGGCATGCTGCCCGGCCTACCCAGCACACTCCGGCGCCCCAGCGGCGCCCTGCCCGCGCTGCCCGGTGCCCCCTTGCGCACCTTGCGTTGCCCTGCCATCTTTCCCAGCGCCCCCCGGCGCCCTACCTCACTTCCCAGTGTTCCACCACGTGCTTCCCGGCATGCCCCCGCATGCTTTCTGGTGTCCAGCACCCTACCCAGCACCCATGTGCCCTGCCCAGCACACCCACGCCCTTCCAGGTGCACTCGCGGCCTACCCAGAGTGCAGCCGGCCCGCACGGCCTGCCTCTTGGCCTCCCGGCCATCGACCGGCTGAACCAGCCCGCGGTGCCACCACATCATCCCTAGTCGAACCAACCTGGTCTCTCGGGATGAGTTACCGAGCTGCCTACGTGGCGACTATCTGGCCGAACCGCCCCATGGTCCGCTGGGCCAGGCACATCAGAATGGGTCAAAACTGTGCAGACTAAACGACACAACGGGCCAAGATAGACATAGAATGTCAGTCCGGGTCATTCCAGACCATGTTGACCCAGATCAAGTTGGGCTAAGTCGGTTCGACTGGGTCAGACTGGACCCGGGCCCATACCGCATCCTTTACTTTCTTGGGCCACATCTTTGGCACCAGATGTAGGTTTGACGAACCGTCAGCGGTGCCAGTATTCTTGGAGCATATTCGTCCCTTTGAGTATAACCCACTATTGTTAGAGATATAGTTGTGTCAATGTTTGGTTGGTTTATACACGAATCCACCCGGGCCCTTGGGACTAAAGTGCTAAAAACTAACAGACCAGGCATCCGATTGACGTGTCATCTGTTGCTTTGAGACCCTTATGACATGGCATACCTTTGAGATATTTCTTCGTGGGACTTATTGAAACATGTATTATCGGCATGTAGCTCATGGAGAGGACCCTCCCAGAGACATGGGAGAATAGTACGAGAACCTTGTAGCTGGATGAGACCTGATGACAGCTTGACCGATCAGTTTCAGATTGACACGACTAGCCAAGTGGCGAGTGCTACTATGTAAGGAAGCAGACCCATTGTGGAGGAGCACTATTGAGTGAGGCGGTAGACCCGAGGTACTCAACAGGAGGAGTGGCTCTATAGTCTATTAGAGGGGGCGAAAATGTGTGAGGCAGTAGACCCCAGGTGGGAAGCATCCTTATGTGACGTTACTGTCCTACGGTACTCGACAGGAGGAGTACTTCAGTAGTCTAGGGTTTGTGAGTAGCGCCTCAAAGTCGCATCCATGCCACTTTACTCGATAGAGGAGGTGTTATCCATGATCAATGGTTTCGATAATAAAAATACCATTTTGATCTGAGTCAGTGACCTTTGTGTTTCCCTCATGATTGAGATGGGAAACATGATAACTTGGGCATGTGTATTGGAATATTCCAACGTAATGGTTATCCATTGAAATCATGATTTTTAGTTTATCCATGTTGGATTTTGTGAGTCCCTGAGGGTATCAGTGTCCCTACTGAGTGTCATTATACTCACCCCTACACGAGGTATGCATGCACCTCGTTATGTTGGATGTAGAAGACAAACAACACTGACGGAGGCCAAGAGCGCCAAGAATGGACGATACCAGAAGGAGGACCTTACGACATATCGGCACACGGTGGAGTCTAATTAACGTCAAGTGCTAAAGAGGCTATATGTACCTACCCTGCATGTATGATCCCTAGAGGACGATCCAGGAGCTGCTTTCATCTTTCAGCTATTTTTCCCTTTTTAATTGTACTTACATTCATTTGTATTCTTACTTTACATTTGGGCATGTATTCTGGCCCCCTTTACTCTCAGTACACTTGTTATACAATTTTCACTTAGTTTTTTCTCCTGCTTATACTCTGGTTATGTGTTCACATTTTATAAAGTCAATCCCTTCCCAGTTTTTGGGAAATACGCCTTCGGTGCTAGTCACCAGCCCTTGGCCTATGGAAGTCGGGCTTGGGGTAGTCACGATACAGGCCCCAGGGGATGGGTCAAGACATAATAATCTATATTGGTTTAATATAAAACAATCTCATCAAAAGTAAAAGATGTATTTTTTGAGAGATGAGTTATTTTTGAAAAATCATTACATTTGTCATAATACCATATTGGAAACAAATATATCACAGAATACAAATCGGATGGGAAGATAAATTATATTGATGTTATATTAATAAAACATCCATTCAAAAAAATTATAAAAATATTAAAACCCCTAAAAAATATATTTCTGTTCGACAGTCCCTTTACCTTATGTAAGCATGATTTCTTAACATTAATATCCCAAATAATAAAATTAATTCAATAATTAAAAATAGATGACATTTTATACATTAATTTGATTGATTATTGTCTTATTATATTCATTTATGGGTTTTTAATGAGTTATAGATTTTAATTTTTTCATTCGGGGGTGTTCATTTTCTTGGTTTTCATGATCAGATCTCTTTTATACGAGTATTGAAGTTCATGTAAAATTAGAATATTTTTCCCTAATTGAAATTATTTTTCATTAATAATCTTTAGGAAGATTAATTATTCATATATTTCATTTTGATATATTTTATTTGGATGAATAATTTGATAAATAGTAAATGATAATCATTTAGGGAAATTTTCTAGTATTTCGATCATAATGAACTCGTTTTGTTTTATCAGTTAGTATTATGTATATATTTTCATTACAGAACATTAAAATGGTTATAAAAAATTTATATAATATTTAATTCAATAATATGGTAATATGATTTTCCATGATGGTGATACATAAAAATAAAAGTGCATCGTCCATGTTGGTGGCAAATAGACACGTCACGAATGATGTTTTAATTTTTAGATTTAATTGGAGGGAATAATGGGAATTGCAGATGGATTATTATATTAATATAAAAAAATTAAATTCTATTTTGATAATATATTTATAATGAATATTGGATAAGGGTAGGTGAGTATATAATTATAAAAGAAAATAAACTGAGAAAAAAATATGACAAAAAAAAGTGAAATTTACCCCTTTAATTTATCCTTCTTATGAACCTCTTTATGGGAAAGGCCTTGGTATTTTGATAAGACCAAGAGATCATGAACATGGTAGAGGGGCTTGGAAAAATTATTTGAAATAATTTTTACATGGCTCTAAGATGGGAATGTGGGAGGAGAAGATGTGGAGAGGGTTGGTATTTGTAGTGGGGAAGATGGGTGTTTTCTCATTATTTTAAACATTAGTTTATTATTTTGGCTCAAGACAAAGAATAGATTGAGTTTTATCACAAAATATATTAAAATAATTTTGGATTATTCTATAGTATGGTACCTACATTAGCCTTACATAAAATATCACTACAAAATACATGTATTTAGCTTTTATCAAAAATTAATGTATTTCACGAATCACAAAAAAATGATGTTTTTTAAGAAAAATATCATAAAATCACCCAAAAAATATTTAAATATGTATAACTAAAAAAGGAACTCCATTTTGGGAAAATAATTTTCGAAACACGATAAATATATTTTTAATTAAAATTATTATTTGTAAAAAAATACAAATTTTAATACAATAACTGATTTTATAACACATTGAAATTTTAACTGAGGTATCATTGAATTATCATAGAATCATAATTTAAAAAACTATTAATTTATGAATTCAATTTTTGTAAATAATATTTTCAATAAATTATTAAATTAGTCAAAAATTTATAATTTATTATTAATGACTTTCAAATATATAAAAACATAATTAGTACTTTTAAAACCATTTATTCACTTATACAAGGATATAAGTCTATCATACATTCATTTATAAGATCCTGATATTATATTTATACATTAATGGTTGAGTATAAAATTCATTTGGATTATTTACTATTCCCAAGGGTCATATTACTATTCATATGGTTGTGTTATTTTCTCATCGATGTAGGATTTTTAACTTTTAGAAATACTAATTATTTCGTTGATTCATAACTTTTAATGTGATTGTTATCATTTCAATGATAGTTTTTGTGATTTATACTATTTAAAATAATTATATAAATATAATTTTTCATTTATAAAATATTTGGTCATTTCATTCACCCCCCTTTATAAAATATGTACCTAATTGTTTTTACAAACTAGGGTGAAAAAATTGAGGGTACATCTTCTTTATCACTTCCTATTTTCCCCATGTTACATCTTAGTACTTATTGAACAACCATGGTACTTTGATCAGGTGTGTTTTCTTGTTGCATAGAACACTATCTCTACATCCAAGATCATCACTAGTTAATCCTCATAAGAGTTATAATTTTCAAACTATAACACATACAGATTCAATACATGTGAGGGATCTGATATGTATATTCTTAAGACGTATAGATGGAATAAATATGGTACCTCAGGCATGGTGGGTGGAAGTTTCATTTGATAGAATACACCACTAACTCCATTAATAATATTTAAGCGGACAATGTATATGAGACCCAACATTACTTTATTCACAAATCATGTGACCCTATTTCATGGATATATGTCGTGGAATACCATGTTTCTAACCATAAACTCATATGCGGATTGATGATTATATTCATAGCTCTTTTTTCTACTCTGGGTGACCTTTATGTGATGCTGAATGGTTTTAACCTTTTCCACAATTTTATTGACCATTTCAGGTCCTTTAAATTTATTTTCATCAACTTAATCTCGGCATGAAAGTGTTATACATATTTTCCCATAGAGTGATCAATATAGAGTCTTTTGGATGCTTGAGTGGAAACTATTATAGTATGATATCTTGACAAAAGGTATATTTTGGTCCCATTCACCTTTTAATTCCAAGGATAATGATCTCAACTTGTCTTCTAGTGTCTAAATAGTCCATCCAGATTTTCAATTAGTTTTATGAAAATAAGTCGTATTGATGTTGCACTCACAATTTAGAGCATGTTATAGACTTTTCTAGAACAACGAGTTGAATCTAACATCTCAATCAGATATAATTTACAGTGGTAATCTTTGTATTAATACCATGTTAAGGATGTATATTCAACAATGTTGATCCAGTTATAAGTTCTCTCAAATTGAAATAAATTGAGATGTCTTTATAGGATGATCCATTAGGACCCATATAGATCAATTCCCTATATATGTCTATGAAGGTCTTGAGAGAATGTGTTTGGTGATGTTTTCCCTCATCTCTATTGTTATGGGTAGTGGATACAATATTCCTTTAGACTTCTTCCATTCATATTTTTCTTATTGACATACAAGACACATTGATGTATACTCAAAAATCATCCTCTTCATATTTTCTAACAAATAGTACACTTAGATATCAGGATATATCATTGTGCTCCTAGGGTGAATAAAAAATGTTGATCTTTGTGAATCATTTATAAGATGTTTATTTATCTCTATATTGGTATGTACGCATAGTAAAGACCCAAAACTCATTACTACTTCCTCAAACATTTCGAATATAAAGATTTACCATTTCTCATGGCTCTAGCCATCCTATAATGTTCCACATCACATCATTGAGAATCCTTTATTTTCAATATAAGGGATGGTTGAACAATATTTGGATAAAATATTGATGATGTTACTTCACTAAAAATACCATTGACTATCATTTGAAAATCTAAGAAGATTATATCTTTCTCAATTATCATCATTTAGAGGGACGCATGATTTTTTTACTACGATCATCTACCACTTTATTTTCCATGCAATGATGGTAAGGGATTGAGAATCCATAATCCTTGATGAACTACAACCATATTTTCTTATTCATATTAGGCTCCATATATTTGGTTATATATTAGTTGATATTATGAAGAATATATATTTCTCACTTATCCCTATATAGATAATTCCATTATATCTAAAATGCAATGATCACAACCACCAACAATATATCATGTGTATTATAGTTTGGATCATAACTTTTCTACTATCTTGATGTGTGGGCTATCACATTATCATTTTCTACAGTACAAACCCTAATCACTTTTTAATGTATTTATGTATACCAAAATGTCTACCACACTTGTTGGATGTGTGAGTACAAGTGTAGTGATGAACCTTTTTTCAACTTTTGAAGCATTAATCACATTCACTGGTCAAGAACATTTTTTATAACTTTTGGATTCATATTGTTTATTGTGTTTTACAGTTATGACAAATTCTTCTTAATTCATCAGTAATACCTAGAAAAAACCAAGGAAAATACAAATATTCATTACAAATGTTGGTCATGGCCACAAATCGATTCTCTTTACCATGGAATAGTTTATAGATATTCATCTACTAGGGATATAATTCCCCAAGAATTATAACTCCTCCATCTAGAAATCATATTTACAGTACTTTTGCATATTGCTTCACCATTCAGAATGACATTAGTATAGTATTCAAATTATCATCATATTTTTTCTTTTAGTAGAATTATATCAGAATGTGGTCAATAAAGACTACCTTTGTAGAGGTAATATATAAACACACTACTAATTAAATTAATAATTATTTTTGGGTCTTTAGTGAGTCCAAAGTGATTCACTATGAACTCATAGTGTCCATAGCTCATTCAAATGTTATACTTTGAAATATATTCCTCTTCCACATTTAATTGGTGACATCCTGATTGAAGGTCCACCTTAAATAAATTCTTGACCCCATACAGTTGATTGTACAATCCATCTATCCATTGAAGGGGATACATGTTCTTTATCGTATTTTTGTTGATATCACAATAATCAATGAAGAGGATAATTGATCCATCCTTATTTCTGATTAATAAGATTGGTGTACCCTATCATGAGGAACTCCAGTTTATAAAAACATTTTCTATATTTTCTTATAACTGCTTCTTTAATACCTCAAACTCAATGGTGGAAATTCTATACTTTGTTTTTCATATAGTTGGAGATCCTAGAATATGTTCAATTGAGAAATAAACCTATCGGTTAGGAGGAATACCATAAAATTCGTCAGGGAACACATCAATGTAGTCCCCTTTAATGGGAAAGTCACCGAACAAGAATCACTTTATTGTCTTAATAATTTGAGCTAGATATTCTTGATCATACGGAAATAATACCCACAATTGAAACAATGAATCTGAAAGATATTAATCTTTATCGTTACACATTAAGAGACTTGAATGATTCTTGGGGATTTCATGATTCATTAACCATTCCAAATAGTTGATGTTGGATTTTTATACAGATGTCAACTACCTGCCGGAAATAACATCAAAATCCACTAAAAGATGTAAGACAAGATTTTCTAGGAGTTCTAGTGAAATAAAATAAGTCACATATGAGTTATACACTTTGGATGGAATAATATCCCATTTTTTGTTCTCACATATAACTCAATCCCTATGTTTTTGTGGTAGTCATTGAATAATTATACTAAAAATAGAATATTTCAAAGAATGCATTGAACCAAAATTAAATAGTGCATTCTCTATTCTTTAATGAATAACATGAATACCTATCACCACATCATTTTTTAGATCTTCCTCAGTAGTAATGATGGAATGGCCCTTACCTTTGACTTTTGGATCTGGTTGTAGTTGACACTAATTACCCTCAAGGGATCACGATTTAGTGCACTATATTGCATAGTTCCTTTTATCCCTAAAAATGAATCATTAAACCACTTGTTCATATCTCTATTCCTCCACCAAAATTTCCTTCACTCTCATGTATTTTTAGAATTCATTATCTCAATGGACTTCTCTCCCTCACATATATCATTTCCCCATTCCATTGTGATAGTTCCCATGATGCTTCATCCAACACATTTGGCATTTCGGTGGTTGGGATTCCATTCCACTATTCTTATTATATACCCCAACATGAAACTAAATCATTCATCTCTTATATCCACAGGCATGGGACCATTCACTAATCACCACATCCAATATGAGATCACATCGAATATACTTTTCATAACTCCCAAAGTCAATAATTTCTAGAGACATTTGAAGGTGTGCTTTAAACAACTAACAAATATATCAAATTTTCAATCATTTTTTGATAGAAAAAACCTAAATCCATCCTTTGAATTCTTATGAAATTTTATTTATATTCCCTGAGAGAGTCACATTATTTTTTCTTTAGATCTATGAATTATCTCACTATATTTGTATAATGTAATTAATGGAAATATTTTTTATGAAACATCTTTATAAAGTATCCCCTCTTAATCTATTCAATTTCATTATTTATCTTGGTGTTTTTAATCAAAACCCACCATTGGTAACACTCTCCTTCTAAAAAATAAATAGCCTGAGTCACCTTATTTATCTCATAACATTAAAGCATAAAACTATATTCTTCATAATGTTGAGCCACTATTCCATAGCTAGTGAATCACAAGTTCAACTAAATGTTGGTGGTCATTTCCACATAAAAGTCTCGAAAGCTAGTTTCTTCCTCTGAGGTAATGTATGCATTTCCAAAGTATTCAGGATATTTTTCTTCACCTGATAATGTTCGGTAGGAATCATAATATAGTTTTAATCTCCACCTCCCATGGCATTGGGGATGTCATTCATATAGTTGTTGCATTGTCCCTTACATGGGTTATTGGCCTAGTTTTTCCTAGTTCCCACCTTTTTCTGAAAATTGAAAATGTTAGAAAAAATAATTCAACAAGTCATGAATAAATAATTTATTCCATTGTGAAATTAAGTCTAAAGTAATTTCTTTTATGATCCATATGTTTAGCATAACTCCTTCTTTGATTATATATACTTACTCAAAATCCAATGGTTCTCACAATGGTTATCTAATACTAATTCCCTAATTAACTTAACCATGATCTAAAACATACTATTGATACCTTGCGTTTTATTACATAAACATTCCAACATTTTCAAATTAAAAAACATAATAGTGTAAAAAACCCAGTAACTGATGGTTTTGTATATTGGTATAATTAGGACCATACGAAAAATGTATAGAATAAAACAAAACAGTTATTTAATTCTTTCTTCAATAGCTTCTTATCTTCCCTAAATGTCTCCTATGTACAATTATTCACATGAGGATATACATGAAAATAATGGACGAGATAAAAGATTAGTAATATGATGAATAAAATATATGAATCATGGTTGAACATCATCATCATAATCATAATTTAAGAAAATAATCATCAACATAATCATGAATGTAACCATTAAACAAATGAATAGAATGTGGTAATGCATAAAAATGAAACATCATGTCCTAGTGTTCAACTACAACACATAGTTGTGAACAATAATAGAATCATGCTCACACATATTATACATTATTTCATTGAAAATATAACTTAACCAATGCCTTGGAAAACTATATAATTTTGGGAGAACTTTTCACATCATAAAATTTACATTTACTATATAATTCCATGTGAATCTGTCACATCATAATATTTTCATAATCATGCATGCCACATAAAATGTATATAAATCTTGGAAATAAAATAAACCATGCAAATAAATGGATTTCAATTCATAAAAATACATTTATGATAATAATTTAGGTTTTGAAAATGAATGTTAGAATAACATACTTTCTATAAGAATAATCAATCATTAGGAAAGGAGAAACAATCTCATAAGAAGTGAATGATGTATTTTAGGGGAGAATAGTTCTTCTGTAAAAATATTTTCATTTTTCATAAAACCATATTAGAAAAATTTATATCCTATAAAAAATTCAATGGAAACAATGTTATATTATATTAACATTAAATAATCATCCATACTAAAAATATAGAGAATGACGGAAAACCCAAATACGGAGAGTGATGTCCAAGAATCCCATTACCTTATGTCAGAATGATTTATACAATTTGACACCCCAAAAAATCATATTAAATTAATTAATTAAAATATAAAGTAACTTTTATAAATGAATATTATTCATTATAGTTCTATAAGTTAATTGATGGTCTTTTATATTAGTTATAGATTTTAATTTCTTCATTTTGGAGTGTTTGTTTTCTTGGTTTTCAAGACTGATTATCTTGTTTATGGGTATAAGAGTACTTGTAAAATTGGAATAGCTGTATAGAATAAAAATTAAACGTCATTAATGAAAATTTTGGAGATAAATTTATCTTATTTTTTCATATGACTTATGGTATGTGTAATAATCAATAGATTAATAGTTAAAGATAACAATTCATGTTAATTTTGTGGATTTTTTCATCACGATGAACTTGTTTTGTTTTCACATTTAGTATTATGTATATATGTTAGTTACAGAACATTAAAAGAGTTATGACATTAATTTTTCAATAATTTTCATCCAAGAAAATTTTGGTATGACTATCCATAAAGGAAGTAGAAGAAAATGAAAGAGAATCATTCATGATGGTGGTAAATCGACACCTCACAGATGATGTTTTTAATTTTTGAATAAAAGGGAATGTATAAGGGGTTTTGATGTTGGATTATTCCATTTACATAATTAAATTATTGTAACATCCCAAGTAAGTAATGAATAATAGATATTTTTATCTATGTCTATTAATGATTAAGATAGTGTTATAGCGGCATAAAATGAAAATAAATACAATCTTATGCATTGAATACACTAATATTCTTAAAAGATTGTTTTACTGCATTTTGATGGCAAACCATTTTTGAATCTATATTTTGAAAATTTTATAAACTATGTTTGTCAAAATAAAATTATTCTTTATGATTGGGACATCAAAATTTACCTTGTGTGAATTTTTGTTATTTTTCTGACAATGTTCATTTTTTTAATGAATAGTGAAAAATACTGCATTTTACATCAAAACTACTTTTTTAATGTAATTTATTTATATGATTAGATTATGTTTTGAATTGGTTTTGAAGTGAAATTAGAATATATTTTTACCATTTTATCCTATGGTTTTCATTGGAATCAATTTCACTTTGAAATTAGACTTAAACTGGTGTCAATCTTTTGATACTTATTGTTTTGTAAAAACACGCTTTTTGCTCTCGCAACGGGAATTAATTATTAAACTAATTAATGTGACTTATATGATTTGAATTTTCTAAAATAGACTTCAATTTTGAATTCGGAATATCAAATATAGCTTAGGGTGAATTTTTGGTAATTTTCTGAAAAACTTCAATTTTTGATGAATAGTGAAACCACTAAGTGATAATCAAGCAAACTGATTTTTCAGTAAAATGAATGTTTACCACTAATGTGTATTGAATTTTAAAAATCCGACATACATGGTTGTCATTAGTATGTAAAATGTGGTTCAATAAGATTATAATAATTTTTTTGGTGAATAGTAACTTATTAAGTTCTTAATCACGATTAGTGGTAATTAGGGTAGTTTAAGGTATAAATAATACTTTAATAAAATGAAATGACCTATACACATGTCCCAACCTCATTGGTTGTGTCATGGCCGACCATGAAATTACATGGGTCAACTTGGGGACCCCATGGATCCACTTTTGTTGGGAAATGACATAAATTACTTTTTATTTAATGTTAAAGTGAAAATGACACAAACATAATATATTTTACGAAAACAATTTTTAAGTGGGGTTATACAAGTCCAAATTTTGATTATAAATAGTCATTGTAAATATAAAAAGATTTCCTATATCATAGTATTTGTTTTATAATTTTTAGACATTAAATAAATTTAATTATATATGACATAATAATGATGCAGCGATGGCATCATTATTTGACGATTTAAATAAAATGGAAAGACAATGTAAACTCTATAAACTACACTTGGACAAAACCAATTGGATGAGTGGATTTCGAACCCTAATCACCTTATCCACGAATTATATCAATGGGGGACCTTTTGAAACCGAAACACATTTTCAAATAAAGTAATATTTCTTTACTTTCCAAAAGTGCCCCTCCTCTCCTCTTATAAAAGTCCCCCACCTCTACCTCATTTCACACACTCTTCAAGCCTTTGGTTCGGCCAACCCCTGCCCATTTGCTCTCTCCACATCCCTCTCCTCATACGAGAGGATTCCCTTTGGGCAGAATCCTTTCAAAGGAAGCCTTTAGGCTCAACTCAAAAGGAGTTACACTTTTAAAGGTAATTCATTCTCTCATGTTCATTTGTTTTATTTTGCTTCTCCAACCCCCTAAAATCTTTTTATTAACTTCTTTTGTAACAACAACAGTATCATCAATATACTAGGATGTTGTTATAAGATTTATTTGATCTACACTCTCACAAAACTACATCAAATGGTTAAAGAACATACGGTTTCCGTGGATGGCGAAATTCTGCCTCCCGAAACGATGATTGTTCAACACTCATTTAACACCTTCAAAGGTGGCCATTATGATGTCACTATTTTTATATATGATATATAATATGTTTATGTTTTCCTTAAGCTTCTTTATTTTCATTTTGGGCATACCTTTATGGTTTCCATTATGGGTAAAACACGATATCTTCATTTTAGGAAGTGCGGACTACCGCCCCCTAAAAGTGATTTGATTCGTTAATACCATATGTGGGATGTGTAAAGGATAAAGTTAATGATATTATATATGTTATTATAATGGAATTATAATATACTCTTATATAATTATGATTCCATTCCAGAAAATATGAAATAGAAATGGAAGTAGTGTTCATGCGTACGTACGGCTTACCGTCTCCATGAACGGTGCATTTCATTTCTTACCTCTAAATGTGATGTAATATTATAAATGCATGTATGTACTAGATATATATGAAATATATGAAATCTACATATTGAATACCATTCTGGATATTTTTAACCTTTGACCAAATTAACAACATGTAAGTGTAAGAAGTCTATTTTTGACTTAAGAACCAAATACCGACAAAATGAACATTATTAACTTAACTGATTACATGATGTTCATAACATGGTATAAAAGGAATAATGAACCTGAAAAATATTCATAAGCAAGTAGAGATTAACTCATGTTTATTATTCAGGAGATTAAAGAACGGTCGGGTCAAGTCGTATACGAGGTATGGGACTTCGTCTCAATCCCCTTTCGTTGAGGCATATTTTATTTTATACCCAACTTTCTTTTATACGATGTATAAACCACTTTGACTTTTGTGTTTATTCAAAATGAATATTTTTTTATACGAAGCGTTTACTAAATGAAAAAAGGGAATGTTTTTGTCGTACGTATTCGGCGACAACGACTTCTCCGCCGTCGTGACCGTTATTTGAGTTTCGGCTTCCTCTACAAGCCATACCTTCTTTTAAAAGAAAAATAAATACCATGTTTTACTTTTCTGTTATTTTGGTATTGAAAATGGTTTTCATAATGTTTATATATCAATGTGTTGTATTGATATCTCGTGATTGAAATGTGGAAATTTTATGTTTCCTTTATGCATGTTTTATGTGATATGATTATGTTATGGTTCTTGGGCATTATTATGAAGACGGGTGGTTCCGTGATAAACTAAGGGAGGGTGAGCCCGTTATAGCTCTCTAATGCATTGGTTAACGCGAAGGAGTGAAACGTTAAGGTTTCTCCGAAGAGATTTTAGGGAATATACTGTGATGGGTATTCCAAACGTAACCAAGAGGGTTACTCCCTACGTAAGAATGTTATGAATGACTCAAGTTACCTTTATGTCTTATGATTTATATGATTTATTCATGATTTTATGAGGTATGTTAAAGTGCCAATGTTTTATGGGTAAAGTATGATTTCATTCTTATGTATATATGAACTCATGTTTCCTTTCCATGTTTTTTTTATAACCCATACTGAGTTTTTATGCTCATCCCAAGTTTTTGAAATGTTTTTCACAAGTCAAGGGAAAGGTACATGATAAGATGATAGAGTCAAGGATGTGTCAAGAATTAATCCATGTTTTGCTTTAAATGTGTTTGCATTGATGGGAATGAAGAATACTATCTTTATGTAACCACTTTAGTTATATGTGGAATGTAATGCAAGTTTTATGATCTAATTCTCTAAAACTCTAAACCCAAAAGGATCCTCAATGTGTAATCTTGTAATAACTCAAGGTTATGTAAGGTTTAAGGCTGGGGCCTTATTGTTGGTATCAAAGGTTGGATTAGATAACTTTAGGAGTTAGAATTCTATTAAATGATTATCCAATTTTTTTTTCGAAATGATATAGCATTTAAAGATTACCATGTTGCTTCATCTAAGACATGTTTGTTCAGAATGGTTTTCCGCAGAGGAAACAGGGAAGCAGTGCTAGGATGGCATACAGAAGGAAATAACCTTCCGAATCAGCATCCAGAAATGGTCGGAATTGGAACTGAACAGTTTCTTGCAGTAATGGCGTAGTTGACTCAAGCGATAAATGGCGGTGGTATCCATGCACGAGATCAGCCAGATCAACCGCAAAGGAACATGTCAGTGGTGGAACATTTAATGAGGCAACATCCACCATCATTCAGAGGATCATCTGACCCTGTTCTAGCTGAAGGGTGGATTAAAGCACTGGAGAAGATTTTTGATGTAATGTTGTGTTCAGAAAATCAAAAGGTTAGTCTTGATATTTACCGTTTGGAGGGAGAAGCAGATCAGTGGTGGTCTATGGTTAAAAATATCAGGGACGCCGATGAGATTGATTCTCTTGACTGGGATGAATTCAAAGGTATGTTTCTTGAGAAGTATTTTCCTAAGGCTATTCGACTTAGGATGGAAAAGCAATTCTTGGAATTGAGGCAAGAGGAAGACTCAGTGGCTGCCTATGAAGAAAGGTTCACTCGATTAGCAAGGTATGCTCCAAATTTTATTTGGGACCTTGATAGTAAAATAAATCGTTTTTACTCAGGATTAAAGCCAAAATATCGAAGGGCATTAGCTTCTCATGAGTTTAAAAGTTATGAAAAGCTTGTTCGATGTGCTGAGAAGGTGGAAATGGAGTTTGCCGATGACCAAGTATTCTATAACAACCAGTAGAAGAAGAGACCGAGGTGGCAGGAGAAAGGTAAGAATTCTTCAAAAAAGTCTGATGGTAAGAGAAATAAGTTTCCAGTTTGTGATAAATGTGGCAAAAGGCATGATGGGGAATGTCTTCTGAATTCTGGGAAGTGCTACCGATGTGGTAAGATGGGACATAAGGCTCGTGATTGCACTAAAAAGGATCAAGGTGAAGGTAAGAACAAATTTGATTTACAGTTAGTGAAATGTTATAAGTGCAATGAGATGGGTCACTATGAAAACGAGTGTCCGACAAGGAGCTTGAGTGATGGGAAGCAGTTAGACTACAAGCAGAAAGGGGTGGTGAAATCCTTTGCAACTACTTCAGCAGATGTCGGGCCATCAAATGAAGTTGTATCAGGTACTTTGTTTGTTTTTTCAGATTATGCCAGTGTGTTGTTTGATTCGGGGTCTACACATTCTTTCATCTCTGAAACCTTTTCTAGTAAAATGGGAATACCATCTCAAGAAATGACTCCTGAACTTTTGGTAAAAATACCTGGGGGAAATGTTGAGGCAAAAAGAATTTATAAGAATCTTCCTATCCTTATATGTGGAAAGAACCTACTTGCAAACCTTATTGTTCTACCTCTAGTAGAGTTTGATGTTATCCAAGGTATGGATTGGCTCTCTATTTACCATGCTAAGATTGACTGTAGAGCTAAAGAAGTTTCTTTTCAGAAAGACTTTCAGTTTGTTTACAAGAATGAACCCTTTTTTTTTATAACATATCAAGAGGCCGAGAAACTTGTAAATGATGGAAATGAATGTTACCTTTCACACGTCGTTGAAAATAAAGGAACTGTTCAGATTAATGACATGCCAGTGGTAAATGAGTATCCTGATGTTTTTCCTGATGAGTTGCCTGGAATAATACCAGATCGGGAAGTTGAGTTTACTGTTGACTTATTTCCTGATGCTAAGCCAATTTCAAAACCCCCTTATCGAATGGAACAGATTGAACTTTTAGAGTTGAAGGAGCAATTGCAAGATTTATTAGAGAAAGGTTTCATTAGACCTAGCACATCACCATGGGGTGCTCCTGTTTTATTTGTTAAAAAGAAAGATGGTTCTATGAGACTTTGCATTGATTATAGAGCCTTGAATAATATCACTGTTAAGAACAAATATCCTTTGCCTCATATCGATGATTTGTTTGATCAGCTCCAGGGAGCTCAGTTTTTTTCAAAGATTGACTTGAGATCGGGGTACCATCAGCTGAAGGTAAAGGAGGAAGATATTCCGAAGACCGCGTTCCGTACGAGATATGGCCATTATGAATTTGTAGTAATGCCTTTTGGGATAACCAATGCACCTGCTGTAATCATGGATTTAATGAATAGAATTTTCCATGAGTTCTTGGATAAGTTTGTGGTGGTTTCCATTGATGATATTTTGGTGTTTTCTAAAAGTAAAGAGGAGCATGAAAAATATTTAAGGGTTATCTTGAAAACCTTAAAAGAAAAGAAACAGTATGGGAAATTCAGCAAGTGTGAGTTTTGGTTGCAACAAAATTTCTTTCCTTGGTCACATTGTTTCTAAAGATGGAATAACTGTTGATCCTGCAAAAACAAAAGTTGTGGAAGAATGGCCAAGACCCAAAAATGTAACCGAGATTCGTAGCTTCCTTGGTTTGGGGGGCTATTACTGAAGGATTGTTAGAAATTTTTCACGGTTATCTAGTCCAATGACTAAGCTAACTCAGAAGGGTGTTAAGATTATCTGGACAAAAGAATGTGATGATTGTTTTCAGGAATTGAAAAGAAGATTGGTGAATGCTCCAGTTTTGGCACTACCTTCCAGGAATGGTGTGTTTGTTATATACATTAATGCTTCATTGAAAGGACTTGGTTGTGTCCTAATGCAGAATGATTAGGTAATTGCTTATGCTTCACGAAAGTTGAAAACTCATGAGGTAAATTACCCTACACAGGATTTGGAACTAGCTGCTGTTGTTTTTGCTTTAAAAATTTGGAGGCATCATTTGTATGGAGTAAAGTGTGAAATATATACCGATCAAAAAATTTTAAAGTATATATTCACTCAGAATGATTTAAACATGAGACAAAGGAGATGGCTGGAATTAATCAAGGATTATGATTGTACAATTCATTACCATCCGGGAAAAGCAAATAAAGTGGCTGATGCTTTGAGTCGAAAAAGAAATACTTCAGTAACAATGTTGCATTTGGAACGTGATCCTTTGGTTAAGGATTTGATGAACATTGGCATAAAAATTGTTGGTGCAGGAAGTCCTTCTGTTTTGTTTCAGGTATCAGTGAGATCATCTCTATCAGATAGAATCAAGCAAGCACAGAAGCAAGACAGTGAGTTGCAGAAAAAGGTAGAGCTGGTTCAGAAAGGTAAGTTGCCTGAATTCAACATTGATAATGATTGTGTTTTGAGATTTGGGAAGAGATTGTGTGTTCCTTGTGATTCACAGTTGAAGAGAGAGCTGTTATGTGAAGCTCATAGTTCTCCGTTTTCAGTTCATCCGGGCAGTACTAAGATGTATAGAGATCTGCGTGAGTATTACTGGTGGGATGGAATGAAAAGAGACATTGCTGATTTTACTGTGAAGTGTTTGGCGTGTCAGCAGGTTAAAGCAGAGCGGCAGCTACCGAAAGGGATGCTTCAGCCTTTACCAGTGCCAGAGTGGAAATGGGAGAATATATCCATGGACTTTGTTGTTGGATTACCGAAGACATCTCGAGGTAATAATGCAATATGGGTTATTGTTGATCGCTTCACTAAATCTGCTCATTTCCTTGTTATACGAGATACTTTCTCTCTTGATCAACTTTCTCGTTTGTATCTTAAAGAGATAGTCAGGTTACATGGAGTTCCTCTCTCCATTGTATCGGATCGTGATCCCAGGTTTACTTCTAACTTTTGGAAAGGCCTTCAGAAGTCGTTGGGTACTGAATTAAATTTTAGTACAGCTTTTCATCCTCAATCAGATGGGCAGTCAGAACGAACAATTCAGACATTGGAGGATATGCTACGAGCTTGTTCTATGGATTATCAGGGAAGTTGGGACCAACATCTTTCTTTGGTTGAATTTTCATATAATAACAGTTTCCATTCTAGTATACAGATGGCACCATTTCAGGCATTATATGGGAAGCGGTGTCGAACTCCAGCTTTCTGGGATGAAGTGGGTGAAAGGGAGTTGATGGGACCAGAATTGGTAGAAGAGATGGCAGAAAAAGTTCATCTGATTCAGAAACACATGAGAACAGCTCAGAGCAGGCAGAAGAGTTATGCAGATAACCGGAGGAAGGATCTATCTTTCGAGGTAGGTGATTATGTTTTTCTCAAGGTTTCTCCTTGGAAAAGTGTGATGAGATTTGGTAAGAAAGGAAAGTTGAGTCCAAGGTTCATTGGACCATATGAAATTCTGGAAAGAGTTGTATCAGTTGCATACCGAGTGGCTTTACCTCTGAGTTTATCTCAGGTACACAATGTTTTTCACATTTCAATGTTGAGAAAGTATATGCCAGATCCATCTCATGTTTTGAGCCCGGAGGTAGTTCAGCTTGAAGAGAACCTATCTTATGAGGAACAACCAGTCCAGATTCTTGACCACAGGGAGCAAGTGTTACGAAATAAGGTGATTCATCAGGTAAAGTTTTTGTGGAAAAACCACATGATTGAAGAGGCAACATGGGAATCTGAAAATGCAATGAGGGATAAGTACCCCCATTTATTCGATAAGTAAATAAATTGCGGGGATGCAATTTTCTAAAGGGGGGAAGGATGTGACATCCCAAGTAAGTAATGAATAATAGATATTTTTATCTATGTCTATTAATGATTAAGATAGTGTTATAGCGTCTTAAAATGAAAATAAATACAATCTTATGCATGGAATACACTAATATTCTTAAAAGATTGTTTTACTGCCTTTTGATGGAAAACCATTTTTGAATCTATATATTGACAATTTTATAAACTATTTTTGTAAAAATAAACTTATTCTTTATGATTGGTACATCAAAATTTACCTTGTGTGAATTTTTGGTATTTTTCTGACAATGTTCATTTTTTTAATGAATAGTGAAAAATACTGCATTTTACATCAAAACTACTTTTTTAATGTAATTTATTTATATGATTAGATTATGTTTTAAATTGGTTTTGAAGTGAAATTAGAATATATTTTTACCATTTTATCCAATGGTGGTCATTGGAATCAATTTCACTTTGAAATTAGACTTAAACTGGTGTCAATCTTTTGATACTTATTATTTTGTAAAAACACGCTTTTTGCTCTGGTAGCGGGAATTAATTATTAAATTAATTAATGTGACTTATATGATTTGAATTTTGTAAAATAGACTTCATTTTTGAATTCGGAATATCAAATATAGCTTAGGGTGAATTTTTGGTAATTTTCTGAAAAACTTCGATTTTTTATGAATAGTGAAACCACTAAGTGATAATCAAGCAAACTGATTTTTCAGTTAAATGAAAGTTTACCACAAATGTGTATTGAATTTTGAAAATCCAACATACATGGTTGTCATTAGTATGTAAAATGTGGTTCAATGAGATTATAATAATTTTTTTGGTGAATAGTAACTTATTAAGTTCTTAATCACGATTAGTGGTAATTAGGGTAGTTTAAGGTATAAATAATACTTTAATAAAATGAAATGACCTAGACACATGTCCCAACCTCATTGGTTGTGTCATGGCCGACCATTACATGCCATGGGTCAACTTGGGGACCCCATGGATCCACTTTTGTTGGGAAATGACATAAATTACTTTTTATTTAATGTTAAAGTGAAAATGACACAAACATAATATGTTTTACGAAAACAATTTTTAAGTGGGGTTATACAAGTCCAAATTTTGATTATAAATAGTCATTGGAAATATAAAAATATTTCCTATATCATAGTATTTTTTTTATAGTTTTTAGACATTAAATAAATTTAATTATATATGACAGAATAATGATGCAGTGATGACATCATTATTTGACGATTTAAATAAAATGGAAAGACAATGTAAACTCTATGAACTACACTTTTCCAAAACCAATTGGATGAGTGGATTTATAACCCTTATCACCTTATCCACGAATTATATCAATGTGGGACCTTTTGAAACGGAAACACATTTTCAAATAAAGTAATATTTCTTTACATTCCAAAAGTGCCCCTCCTCTCCTCTTATAAAAGGCCCCCAACTCTACCTCATTTCACACACTCTTCAAGCCATTGGCTCGGCCAAACCCTGCCCATTTGCTCTCTCCACATCCCTCTCCTCATCCTAGAGGATTCCCTTTGGGCATAATCCTTTCAAAGGAAGCCTTTAGGCTCAACTCAAAAGGAGTTACACTTTTAACGGTAATTCATTCTCTTATGTTCATTTGTTTTATTTTGCTTCTCCAACCCCCTAAACTCTTTTTATTTACTTCTTTTGTAACAACCCCAGTATCATCAATATACTAGGACGTTTTTATAAGATTTATTTGAGCTACACTCTCACAAAACTACATCAAATGGTTAAAGAACATACGGTTTCCGTGGATGGCGAAATTCTGCCTCCCGAAACGATGATTGTTCAACACTCATTTAACACCTTCAAAGGTGGACATTATGATGTCACTATTTTTATATATGATATATAATATGTTTATGTTTTCCTTAATCTTCTGTTTTTTTCATTTTGGGCATACCTTTATGGTTTCCATTATGGGTAAAACACGATATCTTCATTTTAGGAAATGCGGACTACCGCCCCCTAAAAGGGATTTGATTCGTTAATACCATATGTGGGATGTGTAAAGGATAAAGTTAATGATATTATATATGTTATTATACTGGAATTATAATATACTCTTATATAATTATGATTCCATTCCAGAAAATATGAAATAGAAATGGAAGTAGCGTTCATGCGTACGTACGGCTTACCGTCTCCATGAACGGTGCATTTCATTTCTTACCTCTAAATGTGATGTAATATTATAAATGCATGTATGTACTGGATATATATGACATATATGATATCTACATCATGAATACCAGTCTGGATATTTTGAACCATTGACCAAATTAACAACATGTAAGTGTAAGAAGTCTATTTTTGACTTAAGAACCAATTACCGACAAAATGAACATTATTAACATAACTGATTACATGATGTTCATAACATGGTATAAAAGGAATAATGAACCTGAAAAAGATTCATAAGCAAGTAGAGATTATCTCAAGTTTATTATTCAGGAGATTAAAGAACGGTCGGGTCATGTCGGATACGAGGTATGGGACTTCGTCTCAATCCCCTTTCGTTGAGGCATATTTTATTTTATACACAACATTCTTTTATAGGATGTATAAACAACTTTGACTTTTGTGTTTATACAAAAGGAATCTTTTTTTATACGAAGCGTTTACTAAATGAAAAAGGGAATGTTTTTGTCGTACGTATGCGGCGACAACGACTTCTCCGCCGTCGTGACCGTTATTTGAGTTTCGGCTTCCTCTACAAGCCATACCTTCTTTTAAAAGAAAAATAAATACCATGTTTTACTTTTATGTTATTTTGGTATTGAAAATGGTTTTCATAATGTTTTTATATCAATGTGTTGTATTGATATCTCGTGATTGAAATGTGGAAATTTTATGTTTCCTTTATGCATGTTTTATGTGATATGATTATGTTATGGTTCTTGGGCATTATTATGAAGACGGGTGGTTCCGTGATAAACTAAGGGCGGGTGAGCCCGTTATAGCTCTTCAATGCATTGGGTAACGCGAAGGAGTGAAACGTTAAGGTTTCTCCGAAGAGATTTTAGGGAATATACTGTGATGGGTATTCCAAACGTAACCAAGAGGGTTACTCCCTACGTAAGAATGTTATGAATGCCTCAAGTTACCTTTATATCATATGATTTCTATGATTTATTCGTGATTTTATGAGGTATGTTAAAGTGCCAATGTTTTATGGGTAAAGTATGATTTCATTCTTATGTATATATGAACTAATGTTTCCTTTCCATGTTTTTTTATAACCCATACTAAGTTTTTATGCTTATCCCAAGTTTTTGAAATGTTTTTCACAGGTCAAGGGAAAGGTACATGATAAGATGATAGAGTCAAGGATGTGTCAAGAATTAATCCATGTTTTACTTTAAATGTGTTTCCATTGATGGGAATGAATAATACTATCTTTATGTAACCACTTTGTTTATATGTGGAATGTAATGCAAGTTTTATGATCTAATTTTCTAAAACTCTAAACCCGAAAAGATCCTCAATGTGTAATCTTGTAATAACTCAAGGTTAAGTAAGTTTTAAGGCTGGGGCCTTATAATTATAGTATATTTAATATAATAGTATTATCATGAATCTTTTTTATGGTGAGGTGAGGAGACAAAAAGAATAGAAAATAAATTGAAAATAAATTAAAAGAAAATGAAAGTGAAATTTACCTCATGAATTTACCCTCATTGAGAACCTCAATACAGAAAATGTTTTTGTCTTTTTATGAGTCCAAGAGGTCATAGACGTGGGTATGTTATTGGGAATAGTATTGGGAAAATTTTTGAAAAGTCTCAAATCTTATAAGTTGTGAGGAGAATAGGTGGTGTGGGGTGGTATTTATAGTGCATGAGAGGTGTTTTTTCGCATTATTTTAATCATTGGGTAATTATTTTGACTCAAGAATATGAATAGTTTAATAATTGTCACTAAATATATTAAAAAATGAATTATTTTTTGATATTATGCATCTTACATCATCATTACATCAACAACGACTAACAAATTTATGTATATATATTTTATCAATAATTATCGCATTTTACTATTCTAAATAAATTCATCTGTTCTAGTATATATCAAAAAAATAACCCAGAAATTTTTTTAAGTGTATACTACAAAAAATACATTTTAAGAAATTAATTTTCTAAATATAAGAAATTCATTTTTTTATTAATATCATGATTTACTAAAAAAATAAAGATTATAATTTTTTTTGATTTTATAACACTTTAAAAAATTAATTAATGTCTTATAAAATTATCATAAAATCATAATACAATAAAATTAAATTAATAATACATGTTATGGAGAAAAAAAATATAGTTTTAATTATTAAATTTACCATAAAATTTTAATTAATATCTTATGACTTTCAAAATTACCAACACATAAATAATAATTTTTAAATATTTATTTACATATACTTTGAGATAACTATATTAAACTTTTATTAATAATGTGTATTAATTTTATTTATAAATTAATTGGAGATGTTAATATTCATTGGATGGCATTCTATTAATAAGGTTTATATTACTATTCCTAAGGCGAAGTTCACATTTCATCGGTACAAGATTCTTTACTTCTAGAAATAAGACTTCTTTCATTTATTTGTAATTTATAATGTTTTTATTTTGTTTTCAATGTGATTTTATGTCAATTATATGAAATAAAAAAATTATAAGAAATGAATTTTCCATTGAATTTTTTTTGGTTTGTTACATATATGACCGACTATAGAACACCTCATACGGTTCCATTTGAATCATCTCTTGGTAAATTTTGGAATAGGATAACACAATAACTGCAAATTACGTCCCCCAAGATTCACCAATATCTTGAAAATAAACTCTTGATGTGTCCTATTACACCAATATAGTACACATCTACTACTCGTTTGTTTTTTGGGGGAAATCCATACTCAAAAACATCATGGTACAATGTTCCTTATATAACCCCTACCAGAAGCACAAATTTAAATAAGTATCTTAACTAGAAACAATAGTCCATGGATCCTCATAAAACTAAACTATCAATAGAATGTAAAACTCAACCAAATGTTCATTAATTACTCTCTCTCAAATCAGTATGAAATGTTCCACATTGGTTAACTGAACCACTACTACACAGATAACATCATTCTTCCAAGGCATCTTTATAATACCTAAGAAATAAATCACTAAGATGTCAAACCTTTTACATTTAAGAATGGGAAAAAATTGCAACAAACCACATTGTTTTTAATGAACATCCTTCATCTATTGATAGGTGTAGAATTGTTTCATAAAATGTATAACCTATTTCTTCATCCCTGGATAATAATATTGTCTATGAATATCACAATACATTTTGTTCAAACCATGTTACACTACCCACTTTGAATCATCAAACTCACAGTCCAAATATTCATACATAATAGATGGACAAACAACACAACCACAATCATAGAATATCTCAACCTCATCAAAAATCTACCCAGAAGGAGACATTCCACCTTCAAGTTGTTCCCTCAAAGTCAAAAGCACTAGATCCTCATACTGCATGTCTTTGATCTGGTTCAATAGTGTAAACACAACTAGAAATATACAAGTTCCTCCTACCCTTTCCCATCCCAGTCCTCAAAATGCATGCCAAGAATACATGAAATTATCTTCCATGAGAAACTAGATTCTGAACATTATTAGTTTTGAATCATCCAACTAAATGCATATGAAACACCTTTTCTCTTTCACTGTGTGTATACTCTCTTAATCCCGAAGGACTACATGTACTCCACCAATATTAATTTATGAATATTCAAATCACACTGGGAGTATATGCACTCAAGGTTTTTATGATTTTCATACATCGTAAAATTTTTCCCCAATATGAAATTCCACCAACTCATTAAATAATCAACCACCACGGCCAGTTTATGATCATACATAGGGTAATTTCTTTCAGGATGCCTCAATTTTCATGACCCATTCATCATATCCTAACCATTCTTTACCAATATGACCCTATTCACAACACCAAATGGATCACCAAATAGGGTCTACACCCTATCAGTATCTGGTATGATAAAATTGAATGTTGTAGTCAGCTTCTTATTTAACTCATGGAAAGAATTATCACATTCCCAAGACCCTTCAAAAATTATTCTCTTTGTTGTAATGCCTGATAGTGGTTCCAATAAAAAGGAAAATTATTCGATGAACCATATGTAATTGTCTACTAAACCATGAAATCATCAAATTTTTAAAAAAAATCTTCATCATCTCCCAATATACAACTTATTTCACTTTATTTAGGTACACCAACATTATTTCCTCTAAGATAATGTGGACCATGATATGTACCCTATCAATCTAGAAATGAAACATAGATATCATGGTGTTTATCCTATGATCTCTTAGATTACTCATGATTATGTCAATATAGTTGGAATGTTATTCATGAGACTTGAAGTAGACTAGGATTTCATCTGAGAAAAAAATTACAACTAATCATGGTTGGGGTGAAAGATTTTGTTCATCAGAGCCATAAAAACTAAAAAATCATACAAATAATAACTTATCTTGAGAGAAGTTATCAATATATCAGAATGTCTCACTCTTAGTTGATGATACCCCAATTTGAAAACAATTTTGGAGAACATTGAATCACCTCTTTAATGGTCAAAAATGTATTCTATTCATCAAGGATGTTACCGATTCAAAACCTTAATCTATTTTATCATCTAATAATCAAAAAACCACCAAAATATCCATCCATAATTTTTGAAAAAAAAACTATGTTCCCAAAGGTGACATACTAATACATATTAAAACATTATTCTCTAATTACTAGGACTCAATTTTTTTTATAAAGCTCTACTGGTGCCATTCATTATCGAGTAATATACATATATTCTTCTCCCAATAGTAACTAAATCAGGAACTCAACATAGCTATTGAAAATACACAATGAGAATTCATCATGAAACACATCCTAAAACTGATCCACCACAGGTGGAAGAAAAATCTATTATACCACCCCATCATCAAGCACAAGTCAATCTACTTTGGTTGGGACCTTACCCATCTACTAACAAGCTATCCAATCCATACCCACTTAGATATCTCATCACAAAATGTGAATTTATGTATCCACCTTAAGGGACATGAATTTCAACCTATAATGATGACATTCAATAGGATCCTGATACAAAACCTACCATTCCATCCCCAATTTCATATAAAAACCTAACATATTCAGAACAAACAAGTCCCATTGGAAATGCTACCCACTAACCTCAAGCTACACTCCTCACATTGTAAAACATTTTTATCTCATATTTCTAATGGAGTATCAATTGAACTAATCACACACATATGTTCCACCCCTAGATTGAACACATTAACAAACTAGGTTGATATTAAAAAGTGTGAGGCACATGTATCAAATAAGGAACTAGCAATTATAGAAGCTACAAAAAAAATGTACATTTAATAATCGATGGTATAGTCTCACTGCCACAAGTTGCCGGATAAACTGCATAGGTCTGGCCTTTCCCTCTACCCAGTTATTTGGTCAAATTCCCTAGTTCAAAAATACTATGTTGATAAGGATTACCAAGTCCTAGTGTGACACATCCACCACCCTGATCGGTATAGCTAATAGAACTTCGATTGCCTTCCTCGTATGGGGTAACTAACCAATGCCTTTACTCTGCCTCAACCATTATCCTCCATCACTACCCATCTGAATAGTGTTTATAAACATCCTCTCCACATTCCCAATCCTTTCAAATGCTCAGCCTCAAATGGTGGCCAGAGACACTGGCCACGAATATGTCCGTACCCACAACAGGGATAATAAATCCCTTGGTCACCAAATTCAGAGGCTGGTCTTCTTCTTTGACATCCTCTTCCACCCTATTGATTACCATTAAAATGGGAATTACTACTATTTATATTCTCATAGATTGATTTCCAAGCTATAAAATCATTCCCACAACTCAGATCCTCCCAGAGGATCCATTCTGAAATATGGGTATGATATACCACCTCAGAAAACCTATTTAAACAAAATTTATACACTAGGACATGATCTCAGGTCTAATTACATCTTCAAAAAACATCATTATTTATAACACATCCCACACCAATTCTGGGACTAAGCGTTGCAATACTTTGAAATGGAAAACATAATCCATCACTGTCACATTTCGTTGAGTCAACACCATATACTCTAGAACCAACTTCTGTCTCTAGGTCTCCGGATTGAAATGTTCAAAAAAAGTATGATGGAAATAGTTTATTAACATACCTTCTATTTTCTTAGTAAGAATCATAATACCCTACTATAACCTTTTTAGTCCTTTCAACATAAAATATATCTTCTTAAATCCCTTCGTATAAGGTGTCTATAGGTGATCATAATTCATCTAGATGGATTCAATCTAGAACTCAACAACCTCAGATACACCCTCCCTAGAAAACAATCACAGGGTGATGCTATTGACGCTCCCTAGTTAGTTAAATCACACTTGAAAAATCTTATCTAGGGTCCTATTCCATCATCTACCTCAATCGAGAAATGTTATCTTGAATATTAACCTCTCCTATTCCATCCTAGGAAATGGTATCTCTATCTCAACTACCAATGAATCATTCTTAGTGATATCCTCATATCCTTGTACCAGAACACGTCATTGTGGAAACATACCTCTTCAATGTCAAAATAAACCACTAAAGACACATAACATATGGTTTCCTAATTTGTGTAAAATAAATCTCACTATTATTACTAAATAACCCATTTCGCATACACCATCGCAACAGGTATAGTCACATATCCTCACCACTTCCAGTCATCCCAACCATGGGTCATGGTCCACATGGAATAATCCCACATATATAGTCACAAACCATCTTTGGCTCCCTTTTTCACAATTTTATCCTAAAAAATTAATATTTCTTACATAGTCACCTTTATATATATACAACTTATCATAATAAAATTATTAATGCATTCATGACTATTCATTATGCACCATCCATAACCATTTGATTATGTTGTTCCCATTTACCCATTTTCATAATCCTTATTAGACACCACATCTTTCAAATTTCAAGAAAAAATGCAGTGCATCCTATCCCCCACATCCCACACACATTCACCATGTGTTCCTACCATGATTCATGATACCTATAAAACTAGGTTCCTAAAATGTCGCATGATTTCATAACCTTATACTATTTTATCAAAGGTACAAATATAATAAAATAGTCACATCACACAATAAGTGCCTCACCCAAGGTGAAATATCATCCTACCGCAATAATACAATTCAAGAACAATAATCCCACCCTAGGTACATGGGTTTTCCCTCATAGATTTCTTCTATACTCCCATGAACTAGCTCATATAGTACACCCAACTCATTCTAGTATCACTTATAAAATTCTAAAATAGTAATACAATTGGAATGGAAAACCCTCTAATACCACTTTGTAATGTCCCCAACCCAATATCCACTATACCTGGAGTCCTGGGTAGAGGCCCCACATGAACTCAGGTGTGCCTCAACATATTAAAGAGGTTTCCATCAAGCAGTGAGGGTCAACTCATAAATTTTTGGATGACTATACCACTTTATCATATAAAAAAACAACATATAATAATGAGAAAAAAATAAAACAATATAACCAATTAACATTCCACACAAATCTAATTCCAAAAATTAGGTACAATCCCACAACCAAATAGAAAATATACCATTTCATGGAATAAAATAATATGCATAATGAAACCCAAAATAAATATGAACCCCCAAATCCCCAAAATAGGACCTGTCTCCATGTACGAATCCATCTTCCATGCTCGACCCACTTCCAAATCAACCATCTTGCATATGGTCATTTCCCTTTTACTGAATATTAAAAATTATGTCTTCTAGGTTACCTGGTGAATTCTTATACTGGGTGTGATTACAACTCAGTAGGATACCAATGATCGTATCTAAAAAATATCCACTCTAAAAAGATAGTTTATTCAGGTACAAAATGAATAATAATGTAAAAAATATAAATTCAGTACAATTAGTTAATATGGTTTACATTTGTATCTTTTATCATATAATACATGGGTTAATCATTTTCGCTGAATACACATTGGCCTATGCTGATCATACACACCATGGATATGGGAAAAACTAACATTAACCATACCACTAGGGAGAAAATTTCAAAAACAATACAAAACTCATACATCGGAGCCTTATTCCAAGTAGTCTCAACACAAACAGTTATTAGGGGAATTGAGCTACAGCCTGAATCCATTAACCATGCATTATAGGGATGGGGTTTTGAGCCTCAGTTTAAACTGACCTATGGGAGTAGATCCTGATGTTCAATACCCCACATACCACCAAACCATGTTCACATTACTCTTTAACCATGACACATTTATAGTGCACAAACCATAACCATTTACACATTTACCAATTAAACAATAATTCATTGAATACATATTTCATATCCGTGTCTTATCCCATTTATACATTTTTAATTTACATGCCAAATAAAATTAACACATTTTATCTTTTTCTAACATAAAAAATTTAACACATTCATCTTTACCTACTCATATCCATTAACCAATTCCATTACATATCATAAATCACTTAAAATGTTAACATCATATCATGTATCCCATTCTCATTATACCAAACACCCCTTATACCGTGTAAACCACTAGTCAAAATTTCCATTAAATTCTCCACATAAATCATGATATCATAAATATATATATATCATGAAATTTATCCCATAAAAAGTCAATTATCCACTTAAAAATAAAAACATTTCATGTTCAAGGGTGGAACAACTCATGGATAACCGTAATCCAGGTAAAATCAACCTAAATGCATCCCACAAGGATTATAAGTGGTTTAATTCATCAATTAACCTATTAATTCAGCATTTTTACAATGTAAAAATTATCAGAAAAAAATATTACTATATCACAACCACATACACTTAATCCAATCTACAGTAATATGTGGTATATTTTATAGATATTATACATAGATTCTGATTATGAACTCTTAGATAACCTTTTCCATTGATTTATATTTTAACACCCTTCGATGCCCCAACATTGAATTTGCTGGAAAAGAGAGATAAAAGGATTTAGGAAAATAATAATAGCTATAAAATCCCAAATATAGAAAAATAAGAAAATAGAATAATTAGACACAACCACAGCTTTGATCCAAACCCAAATAGAACTCCAAATAGATTCGAAATGAAGGATATAAATCCTTTGAATGTATGGGGTAAAAGGTAATCACCCATGTATGCCTTAGGAAGAATAGGTATGAAATTAGGTGTGATTTATTAAATAATGGAGGAAAAAAAATGGTAAAACCTCACATTTTTAATGGGTGCCTGGTTTGGAAACATAGTTAGTCAAATGGTGATCCAACTATTTTCCACCTTCAATCCAATAGTGGGAATGGTCACATGAATACCTAGGGATCCAACATGTTTTAAAAATTTTGTTGTGACATTGTGGGGTGGTTCTTTCCAAGACTAAATTGTATCGATTCCCCCTTTTATTATTTAATAAACCGTGCACCCCAGCTTTATAAAAGCATGATTAGAGTACATAGTTACAACTAACTATGTTCCAATCATGAAACATGTACTAGGTGGCCACCTTCTCCACAATTTCATTTTACAATCCACTAGAACACCATTGAGACTACTCATAAAAAATAAATTTTTTATAAAAAAAAATAGACTTATACCATAAATTAAACAAGGATTTACCTCAATGGAATTCTAGGATCTTACAATGTTTGTGATTGGTCCATGTTTTGGGGGAGAAGATATTGTTTGGGGTTATGTTAATTGACATTCCATTAGAGTTTTGATCATAGGGAATCTATACTTGTAATTGTTGTTCCATCGAGGTTGGTGAGTACCATATTCTTTAGGAATTATCTTAATAGTATGATAAATGTATCTCTTAGGTGTAAACCTTGAGATATTTGTCAAAAAAATATTCTAAAACTAATCCACTACAAGAGGGAAGATATATTTCTCCCCCCCCCATATTCATGTTGGAGAGTCAAATCCATGGTTGTGATGTCTCCCATTTACTGATGAATTATCCCCACATGGCCTACCTAGATATCCCACTCCCCATTATGAACATACTTTTCACCCTCAAGAGATGTGAATGTCACTCTCATAAGTTAATAAATGTTTTGATATTGATAAAAACCAACTAGTCCATACCTAGTGTCATGTCAAAACCTGACATCACATGAATATAAACATACCATGGAAAACTGTACTCACCAACCTCAGGGGAACAACCCTTATAAGTAGAGATTACCTCTGATCACATATGCAATGGAATTTTTATTGACATTACCCCAAAAAAGAACTCCCCACACAAATTCATACCAATCACAAATCGAGTAGTTACCAAACAATGTGATGATCCGATAAAAAAAACTATCAATCATAAAATTATCAAGAATATTACCCTGTAAATTTTAATACCCAACCACTATTGGAGGGTGTATGCTAATCTTCACATATTTGACATATCCCACTATGATGGGATCATGTACAAGTCCCATTCAATATACTGATCAAATGATATGGTTTCTCCTCCCTAGACAACCTCACCCCCTACACTGATAGGAATATACAATATAACTCAAATTAATGGAAGATATATGCTAAATGACCCAATTATAATTCTATGAATTGGTATAGGTTCTTCATTACTACCCATCTATTGAGGGTTCCTTCAGAACCATTTTATGGGTCACAGCCTTCTATATTCTCAACAAACTACTGGGATTTGAAGACACTAACAATATTTGTAACCATGTTTTCCACACTTACAAAAGATCCCTTAATCACTTCCCTAATATGAAAATCCTCTCCGGAGGCTACTCTTCCCACCACCACCTCGATGAATGTTATCATAAAGATTCCTCCTACTATCAAATGATGCATCTCCAAACCACATATATGAAACTTAAATTCCATCACTAGAATCCTCCACTATATTACCTAAGAATAGTTTTACCACATTCTTAAACATAATAAATTGGAAGATATTCATTAGTTAATTGATCTCAAATCGAAATCAATTATAAAGATATTTTTCAACATATACCATTCCACCTGCCAATGCTGGGGTCAAATTAACTAAATTAGTGAAGAGTTTAGAAATATATAACTCAAATATATTACTCTAGGCCAAAAACATAAACTCTAAAACTCTCTCCTATATCAATGATTTTAGGAAGAGATTATCTATGAAATTCTTTTGGATTTCCTTCCAGGTCATTCTATTTAACTGTTCATCATGCACTAGAATACCCCACTAGCACATTTCTAGTCCTCATAACATATTATATGAAATCATAAACCTATTATCCATAGGATACTTGATGTGATCTAGCATCATCTGGATAGACTCAATCCAAAAATAACCTACCTTAGGTCCACCCCCTATGACCAACATCCAATGATGCTATAACTGGAACTCCCTAGTTAGGCCGATCATACTCAAAAAAACATTCTTTGATATCATTCCATTAACTATATAAAGTGTTTTAAATTTTCATTGAACTTCTCTTACTCTGAATAAATTTGATCCAATATGGGCTCTAGATTAGCTACCGAAGGTGGATTATAAACAATTTCCTCTGGTCTCCCAATTTATAAAAATTATATTTGAGGAATACCTCTAAAATTTCAAACACACATCTCATGGAACATAACTTATAATTTTTTATGTTACAAAAATATAGAGGGATGGTCACATATATCTGTTTTTATTTACTCTGCATACATTATATCAATGGTGACGACCACAACACTATCACTACCTCCATAAATCCCTATCCATTTCCACTAGCTAACTTACGTTAAAAAAATTCCCAAATTACCACTTTTATGTTAGAAACAATTTTATCCATCTTAATTTGAATCATTCATTTTAAAATAGTTAAAAAAAATTTATCAGGAACTTTTTTTAAATCACAAAAGGAAATGCAAAAAAATTATTTCCCATAAACCCAATTTTGATATTTATTTCATGGAAACAGAGAACCTCATGATTGTACATGTGTTCCCAATATGATTCACATCACATAAATCCATGAGTGGTAGAAATGATTCATGTATACAACAATCCCTTTCTATGTCAGAAAAAATGTGATATTTCAAAAAATTATAACCTCACACAAAAAGTATATCACCCATTGTGAAAAAACATTTTATGTATGATAATAGAAAATTCCGAAACATCATCCCCACCATAGAAACATGGGTTTTCCACCACCAAAAGGATAAGTAAACCACTAATTGAGCTTATATCTCAGTCTTGGTAAATCTCAGTCTTATGTATATCATTCCAATATAATAAAAAAATATAAAATAAAAGGACACCATTAATAAAACATTCAAAAATCCTGATCCAACTAACTATAATTAGCTAGTAAACCAGTTCTCCACAGGACCTGAAAAACGCCATCCAATATGACAAATTATTTTTTCTGATATTGAGGGTCTAATGAAGAACATGGAGAGAAAATATACTATTTTTCATAATAATAAAATTGTATGAATAATATAAAATAATGATAAATGATGTCCAATAAAATTAATACAACACAATACTAAATACTAAAACTGGGTAAATGTGTAAAGACCACTATAGTATATATTCTATGGAATAAAAGTATCATGTGTCAAAAGATACCAAAAAATAATGAAACATTAACAATCGCTAAAAAATTTCCTAGAATCTTGTCTAGTCCCCACATCCATGGTCTATACCAAGTCTCAAATCAGCCATCTATCATAGGATCTCTTTTGTTATCCAAACCTACAACCATGAAATCTTCTTGGGTAGCCACTTCGTCCGGAGTAAGATATGTGTACAAATCAGTATGCCACCACAAATTTTTTATAATATAATATCCATTCTAACTAATAGTATATGATAAAGTACAATTAATAATTGACATGGAAATAAGAGTAAATTGGGTTTTAAAGTACGTAATTGTCAATTAGTCCCTTGGTATCTTAGGATTTACCATGAAACATGACCAACCAAACCTTCCCCAAACCATGTTGGTCATGTGAACAGTATCATATTGGGATGACATGTTTTAATCACGGAACATCTATCCAATTAATCAACCTAGTATATGGATCACCATATCTAACAATCCGAATCAATAAATTTGGGAGCCATTTCTACCATCCTAAATCATGGAGTGTGGAGGATCATTCAAAAATTCATAAACGATGGGTGTGGAGTTCCATTTTAAAAACATTACTATTCCAAAAAACTACCAATTACCATGTTCGAAATATCATGACATTTTATACCATGAAACCATTTTTTCATATTTTCAAATGACACTTTTATATGGTATTTTTGAAGCTAAACCAATTTAACCAAGTAACAACATAAAATAAAATTTAGCCCAATTAGAGACTATAAAAACCACCCCTCTCTAGTAACAAAATCGTTATTTCAAATCTCCACCTTCACTTGACTAATTGGCATGTTGTCCTATGAAGTGCTTCATGGGACTCGTACCAATGGAAAAAAGATATACCTTCTAATTTATCCAAATCTAGATGGGCAATATATGGTGAAAATCTCTAGTGATTACTCTCCATCTAGGGATGTTCCTCATAGAGTATCTAGATGAATTCATAATGATGAATAAAAATCCATCATCAAACATCACATCCTTGAATTCATCAACATATAAGATCCAATGTATATAGAACGACCACACGACACATGTGATTACTCACCCTAACATCCCAATGCACTATAAAGATCACCACATAGATACACCATTGTTTGTGTGGCAGAGTCCTCAAGTAACAGTAGAGTAATTAAAAGGAAATTACCTGGATAGATCAAGTCTCCACACCCCTGAACACTGAAAACCTCCACCGAAGAAAATGAATGAGCATCATAGATTCCAACAAAAAAAATGTAGTGCATTTATCTAAATCATATCACACTACTATTAAGAAACAAAATCCATGAATCAATGGAACTAAAGGAATCCAACATTTCAACTCATTAATAATTCGAGATAACTATCTTTTGAGTAGAAACTGACTCTAACAATGAATGGAAACCATTAACAAACCCGGATAACCCATTCAACCAGACATGGTCACGTTTGACATCAGATCAACATCTACTATGAAAAATGCTGAATGAAAACGTCTACACATAACAGATTCATCAACGATCATCAAATAATACCACATATCTAAAATCAAAAGACTTTATGCCACTCAAAGAAATCACAGAAAATCCAAGAACCCTATATACCGAATAAGAATAATTTTTTCACTAGATTAATGTTCCAATAACACAACACATCCTCAATAGAGAATCTATTCTTTCAAAAAAATTGACTAACATAGATGAAGCCACTCTCTTGCATTCCCCACAATAATGACTCCCAAACAAGAATCAAATCTTCTTCTTTATTGGAATCTCATTTCCAAATGATCCCCCACCATTAGTAGTCATTCCTAGGATCACTCAAGGATGGATAACTCCTGAATGACAAGGGTTTACATTCTAATCAATCCTTATTTACCATGGTCTATAATACTCATCTACTTTAAACACATTTCACAATTAAAACCTTTTAAAATTTGTTCATATGGATCTACCTTCAATGTTATTTAAAATAGTTTAACAACTCAATCAATACAAATATTAACCATTCACTGTTTCTTCCCATTATCAAACTAAAAACAAACAATTAAGAATATCAAACTTTATGACATGCTATCAAGACATTAAATATCTCTAAATAGTTTATACTCATAAAAAAATTACTATCTTTTATAACCAAATAATATTTTTACCAATGATTGCCAAAACCCATCGGTGGCCATATCTATGGTGTCATTGTCATCAAAACATCTGATGGGATCTGTGATGGGTCATAAATGTCAAATTGGGCCCTAATACTCTTCTCTGAAAAATGGAATAAAATTCATTGAAAAATATAACTATTATACATAAGTTATACCAATGAGTAATAAGTAAACTATGGGAATTAATGCTTAGACCACTGACCATATGCTCGTAGGCAAGCACTCATCTTATCCCAACCATTATTTCAAACTAAAACATATGCACCTAAAAAAACTAACTCTCTAAAAATAAGGTTCATTAATCATAGAAGAAGAGGGAAAAATATTCTATGGATTATTTAAAAATATAATGAAATGTACTTGGACACTTACCCGAGGAGTATAATTACGAGAAACGGCACTTCAAGAACCCTATAATTGAAGAAGAACCATCATTGGGAGATATGGGAGAATTGGTTTCATAGCTTAGGTTGTTGAGTGTCTTGTTAGTGGGAAAATCCCAGGAGATTGAAATATGATTTGGTGGAAAAAATGAAAAATTATCTCTTTTTATTGAGGAACACAGTTTGACTACACCGTTGGCCTAATCATGCACCAACCATACATGGCCAATATCCCTTGAAAATTTCATAATTCATGGTGTTATAAGATATTTGTATTGATTAGAATACCAGGAAAAATCCATGATAATATCTTTTTTTCAATCCTGCTTGGTTTCCATGAAACATGTTTTGGATTATAAACAGTTTTCTACCCCTTATCAATGATGTATATTCATTCTGCATGATTATTAATTAACAATGCGATAAATATTCACCATATACTGTTAGATTAATTTTCTATATTTTTTTGACATGAACACCTAGAATGCTTTCAAAACTATTCTTACTTCTGGGATGCATTTAACAAGACAATTAAAATTATTTTTAAACAAAATTGAAATTCCAATGTACCTTGTTAAAGGGGAAGGTTCTTATAATAAATTTTATTTTATTTAAACCATATAGATAATTGGTATATAGTAATTTAAGTAGATTTATCTATACATAAATTTATAGAATATATGTGAACACCCTTCAATCAATTAATTATAAAATAGGGTGACTACAATGGAATGAAATTAGGAAATTATATTTTTCCTATTTATAGTTGATGATTAGGGAAAAAATGGAAGAAGTGGATTCTATATTTGACAAAAAAACATTACATAGTTCATTAACTGAAATAATTTGGATGATATTATTTAAATAATTTCTTTGATTAGTAATATGATTTGTGAAATGAAAATTACATCTATGAAAACAATTTTTTATAGTTTTATAAAAATAAATTTGGAAATAAATAACATGCCATATATTTTAAAATAACTTCATAAGAAAAATTTTATAACATAAAAAGAAAAATAATTTATTTCATTAAAAAATTATCAAATATATATATATTTTATATTAAATGAAAAAATGATAGAAGATTGTTTTCAAATAAAAGAATTAAAAATTTATTCTTTTTAAACATTTACAAAAAATACCCATATGAGAAACATTAAAAATTTCATTAAAAATTTTAAATACTATAAAGTATTATAAAATGATCTTATAAAAAATTTCTAGGCATATCTAAGGACATTATTAGAATCATAAAATGAATATTTTCATTTAAGGGAAGGATTATACAACAAAAATATGTGGTGGGGTTGGATTCTTTATAATATGTAGAAAGGATCCATGTGGGAAAATGAAATTAGTAGAAGACAAGTAAAACCCAATAATGATAAGAATAGAATAAATTGATAGAGATTTTAGAGACAAAGGTATTAAAATTTTCTCTTATGGATTATATTTCAATATAACTTCCTTATTTGATAATGATATTTTTGAAGAAACCTTCATGATATTAGTAAAATATGAAGTAAAGGAGCTTGAGAGTATGAACATGAAATGGAAATTAAAATTCCTTAAATGGGAAATATTTTCCAACATTATATAAATAGGTATAGGAATATTCAATATAATCTAAATGATGGGTTGTTGAATCAAACATGTCTCATGATGCTGAAAATGATATAAAACCTTCTTTCAACATTTAAACATTCTAATCGAAACAACATAAAAGACATGATTCCAAATAAAACATTAAATACCATAAATAATTAGTGTATAATGATAAAAAAATATTAAAGGGGGTAATAGATACACATTAATATGGAAAACAGAGTGTTTCATAAGAAATATATCACACAAAATTAAATTTAAAACAAAAAACCCTTACCTTAATTCTTGACATCCAATAATGTTCTTAAATATCCCTTAAATAGAAAAAAAATATCTTCACCTAATATTTCATAACATTATTCATATAAATTTCCTTTTATAAATTAAATTTATAATTATTTTATACATGTATATTTTTTAGTTATTATATTTTTCCAATATATGGTGTGGGTAAACATAACCATTTTGAATTAGTTTTGTAATAATTATGTAATTATTTATTCTTCTCCAAAATTTCATAATTACCAAATCATAAAAGGTTATATAAATGAAACATTATAATTATATATATTTTTATAATTCATTATATTTATTTTTTGGTCATTGTTCTTTTAGATTAAATCAATAATTTATATTTTATGGTGATTTTTATGGAACACGCATTGGTATATTTATTAATGTGTATAATATTAATATCACCACCACTAAACAAAAATAAAATATTTATTTTGTTATTTTTATAATATATTATCTATAATTAAGTACTCAAAGTCATCAATGATATTATTTTATTATCAATGATATATTTGAAGCTCAAATCAACAAAAACATGAATGTGCTAAGAAGCTTCTTATTTATTCATATCAAAGGATCTATAATGACCATTGATTTAAAAATATATATATATAATTAATACAATATTCAATTGATTTTTTCACATAAAATATGAATCAAATGAAACAACCAACTACACCAAATCTATTTAATATTGTATTAATTATATAGATTTGGTGTAGTTGGGTGTTTCATTAGATTCATGTTTTGTGTGAAAAAAGAAATTGAAGATTGTATTAATTATATATATATATTCTGAAATTAATGGTCAATACAGATCCTTTGATATGAAAAAAGAAGAAGATTATTATCACATTCATGGTAGTGTGAATTACCACCTTCTTCTATTCATGTGTGAAATGATTCTTAGTAGTTTCAAATCAGGTGGGAATTTGTAAAATCCACTAATTTTTAATGAAATTTGATTAATCTGTGAATTGGACACCACTGGGTAAGTTGATGAGATTAACATTTGGAATATAATAGATGAAATTAAAAAAATATAAGAAGAGATTATTGTTTTTACTATCAATGTATAATTTATGTTATTATTTCATGTAAATTTTTAAACAGTTTAATAGCATTTATCTATAATCTCAGTATGTGTTCACACATATATATTGTGTTTAAAACTAAATAAGAACATTTTGTTGGTACATTAATGAATACATTGAATGTTATATATTCTACACCCCTAAATTATTCAAGATTTTATGAGATGTTAAATAATAATACTATATTATTTATCTATTTGGTGCTAAGACTATATGATTATTGAGTATTATAATTTTATCGTTATAACTTGATAACCTCATGTTGGTAAAGATAAATTTTTTTTTGAAATTGATAATTATAAGGTGAATACATTTACATCTTGTATTTATAATGGTATTCATTAATACTATCATAACAATTTTCCATTGATAATTAATTTTTTCAATAAATATTATTAATATTTTACCTTTTATAAATTAAAAATATTTAAATTGACGTTCTGATTTAATAAATATACAGTATGGTGGAAATAATGAAGAGTTATGTTATATTATTTTGTAGAAGAGAATTTATGTAATTGATGAAGATAAGATAATGATTTTGTGGGTGTGACATATAATTTCTTTTTTGATGATGGTATCATATTAACACCCTTATATTATGTCCTTAATCTTAAATTTTTACTTATTATTCATTCCTATTTGGAAATATTTGAATCATATTTTATATATGAATATATTTTCCATAGTTACTAGAATTATTTGATTCTAATTAATGAATTCATCATAATAAAGATTCCAGATATTTTACTTAGTTTACAATAAAATTGGGTAATCTGAGAATGTATAGAAATGTTCTTATGAACATTACGATTTAAAACTAACCATCATTTAGTAATAATGTTGGGATTTTCCACACTAAACCTCATGGTTTCTATTAATAAACAAATGAAATATCACTTATATATATATATAAAGGTACGAACAACACCTGAAAAAACTTATTGATTCTCTATTATGTTTATTTTATTATAAAACATTGATTTTTCATTTGAAATACCACTATAACATTTAAAACCATATCTTCTATTTCAAAACTAAAATTTATAATAGGCATGAACATGAAAATTCTATGTTGGAACCACCAATTTTAAGAAAAATTTATAATAAAAAATTCAAAAATAATTTATAAATCTTATATGAATAAAACTTATTTAAAGGGAATTAGTAAATAATCAATTTATATCATAACATGATTGAACTCAACTACATTTCTAAATAAAAAGGATATTGTGGGAATCATTCAAAATTAAATCAAGATACCATTCATTTATAAGAAAAATGCATTCAATATATCACTAGAAGACTTAAATCATATATTTCACATGACATAAAATTTATTCATGAATCAATATAAAGAATGTTTTATAAATATCTATGTCATTGAAAACACGTTTCCTATAGATTATGAGTTATTAAATGGTGTTCGTGTTTGATATTTGTCTTATCATAATGGAGAGTCAAAAAACTCAATGTCTTTCAACACCATCAAATTATCATGTAATTTCTATTTTATATATAGAGTATATTATAAAACCAACTATATGTAAGCATGTAATCCTGGATGAGAAAATAGTCACACATTATACTCAGATTCGTCCCTCAAATAATCCAAATACCTCTTAAAAAATTTATTATTCAGATGTTTCTAGATGATTTATGGTTCCCAAAAACATGTCTTCCAACTATATCACTTCATGTTGACCTTGATCAGTATAAAAAGATGGATGGTATCAATTCATAATTTTTTCTATATGTTAAATTATAAAATAAGGGTTGGATCAACCCATACTTTTTTATTTATTGTAGACTCAAATATATTAATGTTAGCTCATAAATGATATAAGAAATCATAATGATTGTTATTTATAAAGATGAATTTTCACATTACATCATGTACTTATAGGGATGAATCTATTAAATAACATGAAATACAAACATGATATATTCATTATTTCTAATTAAACACAAAAATACCCACCTAACTATAGGAACAAACATCTGAGAAAAATTCACCAAAATAATGAACTCTTCCAAATCATTTCATTTCATTTGAATCAAAATCATTAGATAACATATCTAAACTGCCATTTTTAAATGTAATAATTAATTTAAAATATTTGAACATGATTCAAAAAAATGATAAAAGATTATGTATAAACTCATTCATGAGTTAAAAACACAAACATCTCCACCATGTCATTGATAAAATTTCTATAAAAATAATAATTTATTTATATACTCCTCCAAAATTAAATATTTGAAACCCACCTATTCTAATATAACACATTATAGTAAAAATCATTTAAAAAACCAAATCTCTTAGTTTCAAAATTGGGAAATTACATAAAATGTTTCATTGAAATTATGAATAAAAACTAATTTAGGTTTTTTTAAATATTATTTTGACAAGAAATATATATTTTATATCACCATGATAAACAAAAAAATTGCATTAAAAACATTATTTGATCCATCTAAAATAATGAAAATCACATTATGAAACATTGATAGATCATAGGGTGTCGTTAATTTTCTATGAGGATATAGAAATATAATGATTTCTAAAACTCCAAAATTCTACAAAAAATAGCGTATTTATAAATCCAAAGTATCAAACCCACAAGGATGATTTATATGTTCTAAATAAATTAATGAACAATGAATATGAAATTGTATGATTATTTGAAGAAATAATGAATGATTATACATGAATGGAATTGATATCAGGATAGAAGCATTCGGGGATCATTGATTTTTAGGATTGTGCTATAGGGATTCAATTGATAATGAATTTATATAGGGTTGTTTTCTATATTTGGATAGCAAGGATCCTTTTTCTCGCTATCCTACTCAAATTCTATGATTTCACCATTGGTATGGTAATATATGATCTTCAATCAAAAAACTGGGAAACCCAAAAAAGTATTTATACATTACTAACTATGATTTCATAATCCTCATAAAAAAAATAGGACAATTAATTGATGTAAGGAATTAACATCCTCAAAACACAAGCAATCATAATGTAATTGCAAGAAGAAAAATATTTTAAATAATAAACAGTGATGCAATAATCCAAAACAGGAATAAGAAAACGAAATAATCCCTAATAGCACACCCACTACAATCACATCACTAGAACAAAGAATACTTCTATCTCATGATCAAAATAATAAAATCAGAAACAAAGATACTCGATGAATAATGGCAATGAATAATGGAGATGAAGTATGGATCTAGATCATCACTACATGTTTGTATGTCATCTGCATTGCTTCCCTCATTCTTGGTTATCCTCTGCATATTGCCAAGGGGGTATTTTTATAACCCAGTATTTCTAACCCTTAGTTGTTTATATTTAATATTAATACTCTGCAAAACATACATGGCATGTAAAGGATACATGTCATGAAATTTTTAATTTTCATTGTTTGATAATGATTCATAAATTTTGGTGTTTCTGTTTTAATATAATTTTTCCCAAAACAAATCATGTCAGGTAATATAATACATGATTTCTAAAATCTCTACATCAATTTTATAGCTTGTCTTGATGGTAAAGAATATATTTTCATTCTATGAGAGAAGAGAGAGGTGTGATGTTTCTTTAATCTGTTATTTTCTTCCCTTTTGCTTCATTTTATAATAATCCATTTTATCATGAAAAAAACATAAATCAAGTTAAACTATTTCAAAATTGTAAGTATTATTAAATTATAAATTCAAATATTTTTTATAAAACCATCTAAAATATATGGATGAAATATGGTCATCAGATAGATTAAATCAAAAGAGGTTAAACATTAAAATCTAAAAGGTATATTGAGTTATGCCTTGTTTTTCCACAAGGCTTGTAGAATCATGTAACAACTATGTAGCATCCTTTGAGGTGTTCTCAATACTATACACATGGGTTATTCATTTTCAATAAACCATTATAAAAATGGTTTTCCTCTAATTGTTCTTCCACAATTAACCAAAAACTCATGATTCAACCAATTTTTTTTATTCAACTTAATGGGGATAAAACTATTATAAATTCAATCATAATATTGATATAAAAAAGAATAAAAATAAAATAAAATTAAATACAAAATAATTATTACACTGGGAAACTCATTTTTAACAATGAAATTTAATTATCAATAACCTACACATATCATACCTTATGTGTTTTGATGTCCTTGATCTATACAACAAGACTCGTCATTTAAAGGGTTATTTGATACCATTTTGTAATAACTATGCTAGGATGAACTAGATAAATCACCTAAATTGTTCATCTATAAGAACTGAAGAGTGTTCCTGATTCCTAAGAGCATAAAGAAATATCCATGGAATCAGTCTCTATATATTTTGGATTGACTTTAGCCTTTAATAACATAAGACAATCATTATATGATTTTTTGAGTATCCATCAGGGTGTGTTTATCCATTATACATCCATGGATATAAAGTAAATGGATAAAAATTAATAATTGGAACTAAACATTCATAAGAAAAATAACTAAAAACTCACTTATCATATGAAACACCATATTAATACATAATTAAGACTCTTTGTAAAAGAAATTAAAATTCAAGTAGATAATATTTCCAAATTATCTAACAAATGAATATCACAAAATAAACAAATAACCAATCCATAGATCAAATAACTTTATGTGACGAATGGTTATTTATCTCCACCAATAAGTCTATAAATTGACTACATGATTGAAATCCGAATTGATATCATAAGCTCATAACAAATATGAAAACATAAAATCTATATACACACATATATTTATGTGTATAGGGTGTGAGAAAAACATTCCAAGTAAGATTTCAAAAAATAGTCATCTAAATGTCATTTGAAATCCATTTCACATAAAATATTCTAAACAGCATATAAATAGATGTTTTAAAAAAGGAAATTTTATAGGAATGAAATATCATATATTTATATCATTTTGAAATCCCAAGAAAAATCATTTTTTTTAAAATAAAATACATCCATTATTAATATTAATGCATTTATACTCATATAGATAATAAATCCATCAAAAATCGAAATTTTACAATCCAATGGATGGAATCGTACAATTATAAGAGAAAAAACTTTAAAAATTATAAATTTTCACTATTTATCATATGAAAATAAATAAAAATAAATTTTATTCATCCAAAATACTTCTCAAATAACATTTTATAATTGAAAAAAAGAAAATTCAAAGGGTTTTACAATATTAAACTTATACAAATAGAATCATCAAAAAAATGGTTCAAATATATGACAAAATCATCAGAAAAAAAGAATTATATAACATCCTAAACACTATATATGAACAAACATGGATATTACATCACTAACGATATAGTAAAATCAAAAGGACATCATGTCTAGACACTATGGAACAAAAAATATCATTATCATAGTCAACTTCAATTCCTGTGGAAAATTAATAGTGAAGGTGAGAAATCTTTACAGAGATGGCCAATTTATTAATCGATAAATAAACATAAGCATTAAACCTCATCTCCCCTCCAATGCCCTCTCAATAAATATCCACCAATCACATCATTAATGATTAATGTAATAATAATCAATACACATCCCATAAAAGGGAAAATTCTTATATAAAGTACTAACCAATGGGTTTCCTAATACAGTTGATAAAATCATATTGAGACTATTTTAAATAAAGTTATAATAGGATTTTAATAACTAATTGGGTGAAGATTTGGTTACAACCCCATCCTTATTATAAACTAAGGATAGCATTTATCAATTATCAAAAGACCTAAATTTAATCATGTAAAACAATGTTTTAAATATACATTAATAACATATAATAAATCACCACATTGAAAAAAATTAATCCTATAATTGTATTAAAAGTATAATAATATAAAAATAGTTCCATAATGGAGGAATAAATGGAAAATGGAGTAAAAAATATTGGAATCTACAAGATATCTCTTTTACGTTTGTCCTGATATATAGGGTGTACAAGATAACTAGATTGAGTTAAATCTAGTGGATGAAATTTTCAAGAGGCCACTGAAGATGAAGATAAATTTGTGAAAATGTTGATGTAGTAAATGGGAATTCAGAATTCATAAAATGGAACTAGTGTGGAAAAGAGGAAATAAATAGTGAGAGAGAATAAATAAAAGAATGAAAAAGATATGAATATTGTGAAACTCTTAAATCGCTTGACTTGTTGAAAACATATTGGACAAATCTTTTTAGAAGTAACCCAAACTAGAAATCAATGAGTTTGGAAGATGAGACAATAAGACACATTGGATTCATGCTTTGATTTTTTTGAGAGAAAAATGAAGATAAGTTATAACCACACAGGACATCCCCAAAATCATCAGAATTGTGATGGAATCGGTCATGGTTAATGTTATTTTAAAAATATTGGGAAGGATTTTATGAACAATTTTAAAATATTGTTGATAAATATGCCTTTTATTGGTGTTAAATTAATAATTAATGATAGTGCTCAATATTTATCAACACTAAAAAATGGTGGATAAAATTCATCTTCATCTATGATAAAACATGGGCACTGATAATGGATTTATAATATTAATTATAATGAAATTGTTTTAAATATATTTATAAATATTTCAATTAGAGTATAAATCTATTTATATCATTATATATATATAATTATATATATATAATTATATATATATTAATAATAGTCATTTTTAAAATATATGTATTATAGTTTTATAATTATTTAAATATATAGATATTTATTTATAATTATATTTAAACTTTGTGAATGAAAATTATAATTTTTATATATAATTATAAATACATAATTTTCCCCTAAGACTGAGTAATGTGGAAAAGGGCCCTGTGGGTCATCTGGAAGGTCTCGGGTTCAAGTATCCCCAACATAGAGCTTATGGGTGTTTGTGTGTTACTATATGGCTTTATAGTTCCCCATTCCCAACAATTTTTAGTTATAAATATATTAATTTTTAAATATAGTAAATATACTATTTAAAAAATATTTATTAATATATTTATAAAAATGTATTTAAAATTATAAATATAATTATGTCATAATGTATATATATATTTATATCTAATAAATATATATTATTTTAAATAAAGTAAATATTTTCACTACTTAAATATATTTATTATAATGTTATAATTATATATACGTTTATATCATTATATTTACACATATAAATATATATATATATATCATCTAAATAAATGCATAATTTAAATATATTTATTAAAATTATATAATTAATTAAATAAATTTTCAGAAAAACTAATTACATATTTCTAAAATTATATCTATATATATATAGTAAATATATTTATTGTTAAAAAAATTAAATATAATTGTATAATTATTTAAATATATATAAATATTTATTTATAAATATATTAATTCTTTTTTAAAGACAATATTTTTTTACTTATAATTATAAATATCTAAATATATAAATATTTTAATTATTCATTTATAAATATTTTTAATTATAAATATTTATTAAAAAATATATTTTTAACATTATTAAAGAATATATAATCACAAATGCTTTCTTATTAAAAATGAATGAAATTGAATAGTTAAAAATTACTATAATTTGAAAATATTAAAAATAAAGTCAAAATTTATTAATTAATTTTAAATTATTAATATATATATATATTGAAATAAATATGAATACATTTTGAAACTATTAAAACATATTAAATAAATATATATAAAAAAATATTAGAAAATGATTAAATTGCAAAAAATAATTAAAAAATATTAAAAATGAATAAATATTACATCGTAGTAATAATATTACAAATAAATAATAAAAATTCACCCATTAAAATGGTAATATATTAACTGTATCATATTATAATTAAATTTTAAAAGGAATATTAAAATTTGAATAAATATATAAATATTAGGTGTATGCATTTCTATATCGGATTTCATTAACTACGTAAATAGTTGTGTGTGTGAATTATATATAAAAATGTAATAATAGTATATATGTATGTGTGAAATCAATTTCACATATAGTTGATATATTTTTAATTGAAAAATTCAATGGCATTCAATTATATCCATTAGTTGACTCAATTAGTCAGTATTTTTAATTATTATTATTTATTTATAAACAATTCTTTACTATATATAAAACTTATTTATGTGAGAATATATATTTTCTATTATATAAATTTTAATTTATGAAATATTATATATATATATATAAGTATTACTAAATAATTTTTATTATAAAATCTATTAATTAATATTTGCGTATAAAAACTTAAACATGAATAATACATGAATATGTTTTAAATTATTACATTTTATTCATCTTTTATATTTATTTTTAATATAAGATATTAATTAATATTTATAATTAATATATATATATATATTAAACTTATTATTTTTAATTAATAATTTTTTTATTAACAAATTTTTTAATAATGTTTTAAATAAATCATTTATATTTTTGTTTAATTATTAAAAATTTATTAATTTTTTTAATATTTTTGGTTAAATTATTTCAATTGATTAATTTTATATGTCTATATATAATATATACAATTTATAAATTTTTTTAATATATTTATATGTATATTAAATTAATTCATTTTTATCAATAATTATTTAATCAATAAAATATTTAATATTTTTCTTAATTTACTCATTATTAATCGTTGTTTGTTTAATTACTATATTTTATTCATTTTAAATGTATATATTTAATATATAATATTTAATAATATTATTTATTTATATATATTTAAATTAAATTTATTCAGTTTTATTTATAAATTTTCAATTAATAAATTATTTAATTTTCTAAATTTACTCATTTTTAATTTTTTTTATTTATTTCATATTATTTGGGACCCTTATCAACACTAACAAAGCATTGGTAAATAAAACCATTGATTAGTTCTAAAAAAGCACGGATAAAGGCCAATGCTATTGAAGGTCTATTTTATAGTAATGTAGTTTACATTCCACCTTATTGAATAGAACTATATGTGCATCAATATCATAATATTCATCTCATGGATTTGGAGGCTAAATGATTCATTTAGCAGGCTACATCACCTTGGTGATATATTGTTTTGTTTTTGAAGAGGCATTATGGTATGTCAAATTTTTTGTCGTTTATCATAAGATAAACTAGATGATGATTAATAAACAGTACCCTATTAAATGAATTGATTATCATTTTTACTTGCTGAGGAGTGTATGCGTATTATCTATGATTGATTTGAGATCAAGGTGTCCTAAAATATTGGTGATAACTTCTAATATGCCACAGACTAATTTCAATAGAAAGTATGGTTTTTATGAGTTCATAATGATGAGGTTTTTGCAAGAGAATTCTCTTTCCAATATTATGGAATTGATTAACTAAATCTTCAACCTGTATGTAGATCTGTTTGAGGTTGTCTTTGTTGATGACATCTTAGTGTACTCCCAAACTCATTATGGTCATGAAAAACCATAAGAAATCATATTTCTCACTCTAAGATATTAAACCTATACACCAAGAAATCTATTTTTAATTATTCAATCGACATGGTACACTTCTTGGGTCACATCATCTTTGAAGATAATGTGTCAGTAGACCCCGATAATGTATGTAATTTTTTTGGGTAATCCCAATATTGGTTTTGATATTTAATGGTTTTTGGGATTAGTGGGTTACTTACAATGGTTTGTCATTGATTTTTCTTCCTTATAAGTGATACTCTTAGGTCCTAATTGGAATAGAATAATATTTGAACGGTTTGAAGCATGTGAGAATGTTTTCAAATAATTGTAGAGTCATTTGACAATACCTATGATTCTATTCTTATCTTGATCATGTAAGGAGTATAATCATTATTGTAGATTACCCAATGTTTGATATTGGAGAAGTATTGATTCTTAGAGATTGATTCATTAAATATGGATCACAAAAGATGTTGCCGTATGAATGGAACTACCTTACACATAATAAAAAATTAGTTGTGGTAGTTATTACCTTAAAATATTGGTGACATTAGGTGAGAGGATTACTATTCGTACTTTTTATATGTTCTATAATTATATATTTTCATAGCTTGATTTAAATAATTGATAGTGTTTATGGTTTGAGTTTATGCAGTCTTTCAACAATGAGCTAGTTTAGACATCCTGTAAAAAACAGTGATGCTAATACTTTGAGTAATGATACATAAACTCAAGTGGTTCATAAGCCTTGTTCTGGGATGAAGATTATGTATTGGTTAGATTAGATGCATATATGTATTTAAAAAGAGCATTAAATTTTGAAACTCATGTTTTTATATGTTGATCCATCTCTTATGTTCTTGATCGAGTGGAGGAAATATAATGAAAAAAAATGTCGGACATTGAGGGAGAACACTGATTGTGGGTAACTACATCCTAACTAGACCATCAATTGCGATATGATTACTTATGTTCATGGTGGCATATTTGTTCCCAATCGTAGACCATGTTTGTGGGTAAGAATGAAAAAGGAATTTGAAGGTTTTTTGATATGTTGGTACACCTATCAGTAAGTGAAGGTCGAGCATTAGTGTCATGCTGATGTTTTATAGCCATTCTCTACTAGAAATTAAATATATACCCACAAACTAGTATAAATAGTTTTGAAAAAACCATTGGAATAGGTATCTCATACATTCACTATATCTATCATTTTTTCAAAACTAATGGTATATGTATCAAATACATACTTTAAACCAATAGGTTTTTTTAAAACCATTGGTACATATGTCATATATACAAATAGATCACTAAAAACCATTGATAAAAGTTGCTTATATATACCATATACCAATAATTTTCTAAAACCATTGGTATAGGTTCTTTATAAGTAACATATACCAATGATTCATAGAAAACTATTACTATAAGTACATTATATAAACACTATATGAATTTTTATCCCAATCCACTGGTATAGGTCCCAAAAATTCAACTAATTATACAAACAGTTTTGAGAACCATTGTAATAGGCACTTGAATTCATTATTAATTTATTTATCAAATAACAGTAAATACATCAATATTTAAATAATTTTTCAATATATATATATATATATATTAAATTATATTCGAAAATTTCATTGTATTATAGTGGTTAGGTTAGTGAAGTAGAAGTAAGAGGTGATGGGCTGAAATTATGACAATTTTTATAAAAATTACATATATTAATGGTATTTTAAAATTGTTGGTAGAGTTTCTTGGATTTATAGTGCCTATACCAGTGGTTTTGGAACTATCACTATATACCACAAATATGAATTATTTTCACAAAAAAAAATTGGTATAGGTTTATATTATTGTATAAAGTTCCAATAACCCTCCAAACAATTGATATATTCCTAACCAATGGGTTGGGGCCTATTCTAATAGTTCATAACTAATGGTATGTTCTTTTTTTAGTAGTTATTTTTAATTCTATAATAGAAGTATGAAAATGTTACCCATGATTTTTAGGTGGGTCTGTATAGGAATCCTCAAAACAGTGACATAGTTGTGTAGATTATGGATCATTTGACCAAGCTAACTCATTTATTTCGGATTTGCGATACATTCACTATTCATTAGTTGGGTGAAATTTCTTTGGGAGATTGTATGCTTGCATTGGGTGTTGTATTGTATTATTTTAGATAGTGATCCCCATATTACTATATGAATGCTGAATGTGTTGAAGAATGGTCTTGGTACTCAATATTTTCTGTACAAGTTTCCACCCACAGACGAATCAGAAATTATAACATTCTATCTAGGAGTTAGAAGAAAAAATTAGTTCTTGTGTTCAATATTTTGAAAGAATATTGGAGAACATATTTGAGATTATTGAGTTATCCTTTATCAATAGATATCAATGTATTATTTAGATGACCACATAAAATTAATTAAATGGTAAGACATTCAAATCACTATTTTATTGACTGTAAGCAGGAGAGTTGTATTTTTTTGGGGTAGAGTTGCATGAAGGACACATAGTAGTAGGACCTGTTAATCTGGATGTGTATGGATATGTCCCAAAGTAGAAAAAATTCATACACTGATCAATTTTTTTTGACATATTTAATTTATTGTGGTTAAATTTGATTTCGTTTTATGCCAATAATATTGGTTCACCATTGGATTTCACTACCTTGTTAGTTGGTTCCTAGGTATGTATGTCTATTCATAATTATGGATAGGATCGATCAGGAAACATGTTGATCATCTCTTACAATGTGATATAGAGATATGCATGATGTTTTTTACATTTCAAAACATCATTAAAATCACCTCAATAATTCTCATGTGATTTATTTTGATGCTGTTAGATTGAGGAAAATGCATCCTTTAAGGATCATATAATTTGGGTTATGGATCATAAAGAGAAAATATTTCAGGGTAACAACATTCCACTGGTCTAAGATATGTCACAACATGACCATGTTTGATTAGGAAACATGGGATATTGAAGCTGATATACATGTCCAATGGAACGACCTTTTTACTTAGGAGTCTCTGTGATTATTCTAAATAAATATTTAGGTTGAGGTGTTATATGGTGGGGAGGTTAAAAGATCCCATCCCTTTGATGTTTTATGTTTCTATTTTGATTTTTCTTAAAAATAATTTTAATCGGAAGATAGAATGCTTCCAAAGAGTAAACAGTGTATTGGGAGAATAATAGGGATTCAATACAGGAAATATGTAGAAAATACTTCTTTCTATGAAAAATGAATGGTCATCACTCAATTTGTGAAAATAGTGTACCATTACTATGAAATATAGATTAAGAGTGAAGCATGGTTTATAATGAAATATAGGAGAACTAGAAACTATGTGATGTTTGTCAAGATTCATTTTCATGGATTTAATATGGCATACCAAACCAAGCGTGTGGAATAAAAACACACGTGACATTCAATATTCCATTCAAAATGAGAACATATGTTTCGAAAACGGTTTGTCCAACCAAGAGGCCAAAACATGTGCCTCATTAAAAGTGAAGAATGTTTCATTTTTAGAAAGTCAACTTATATATATATCTATAAATTTTACCATTATTTGGAAAACAAATCATCTTAAATTTTGATCCAAATTATTCCCAATCTCCCAATGGTTGACTCCAATGACTCTGGGGAATTTCAAGTGTCATTTTTAGTTATTAAAAGACCTGGGTATGTCTAAAATATTGTTTCCTACAATTTTATAGAAGATTCCGTGTTTGGTTAATTTCTTAATCTAATCCTCGTTATCCCCAATTCCAATGATTTTTTTTCTTTTTCCAATGAGGTAGTTTTAACTTGAATCGATGAACAAGGTTGGATAAGTGATTTTTTGTGTGCATAAGGTAGGTGGTCTAACTACTATTTCACATAGTCACATTATAACTCATGTGTATCCCTTATGTGAAATTGATACATTTTTCGACAAACTTAATATCATGTTTATGAAAATTATATCAGTCATAAACATGATGGTTTATAACATTTTTAAATGTTTTTATGTCCATTGATGACTATGAAGCTGGACCTATGGCTACCCATGGGGTTTTCAAATCATTCAAAATTGTATCAATGGGTTTTAATTTATGAAAAAGTGGGTTTATTGGTTTAAATGAATTAGACTTGTTGCATGTATTTTTAGCATGTCATAATGTTATTTTTTTATTGATTGAAAATTAATAGGTTTATGGTATGATAAACGGATGACAGGTTAAATGGTTTATAAATGGATTGTTTAAATTTTTAAATTTTTTTAAATAAAATGAAATATTTTTTCCATATGTATAAATGGTCAGATAGTCTATAGGTGAAATGGATTTAATTATGTGGTGTATAATACAACATTGTGAATAATGAATGATTTAAAAGGTGAAACCTTGTAATTTTAATGTGTTAAATGGAAAAGTATGTTTTAACTTTTAAATTGGTTATTTTTTGAATGGTTGAACATGTTTCACATGGCATCACACAACCATGGATTACGATGTTGGATATGATTCTCTATAATCTATGAATTAATATTTTTGTTATGGATCTCCACATCATTGATTTGGATGGTTAGATATATAATTCCATATCCCATGATGATTATTTGTATATATGCTACAATATTAAGGCATGTGACACCAATGGAATATTTTTTAGTTGACCAGCATGGGTCAAGAAGGTTTTGGGGGTTGTATATCACGGTGGAACCTTTGATCCCATGGGGCTAATTCAAAAATAATTATATAAAAAGAAAATTACACATATTTTCTTTTCTATTTTCATTATACACCTACGTAAACATTTTTTTAATGTATACTTCTTTAAAAAATTGTGTTGGCCCACTTGGTTGTACTCAAACCCTACTTGGCCAACTATTGGCACCAGAGCAGATTTCATGTTTCAAGGTGATGATAATAAAAAATGCCATGTGATAAATGGTTGATTTAGGACTTGGGATGGGGAATGGATTAGATGATCATATATTATGTCAATATCCATTGGTGTATTATCATTGTGTCCTTATTTTTTAATTAGTTTGACACATGACACTATTATGACATGGAATATTTATTATATTGTTTTACTGGTATTTTTCATTTTTTGGGATTTTCTCATGTGATGTATGGTTGTTATTGGATATCATTTATCATTGTTTTATAGTGTAATTATTTATGTGTACTTTGATAAAGAATCTATTGTCACCCAACATTCCTCATTAGACCATTTTTTCTAGACTGTGGCCTTTAGCATACGGGATTTGTGCCTGGGGACATTTATCTAACTGATTCAGCTACAATATATTGTGAGTCAGGTTGGGACATTGTATTTATTTTCTTGATTGAACGGTATTAACCTACAAATTTACTAAATATCATTTTAAACATATTAATTTCCCATGGGATTATCATTTTATGATTATTTATGGAATTATGACTATTTTTCTTATGTGATTTCATATTAAATGTATGAAAATCCCACTTTCTCGACATGGATTATTCCCCTATGTTATTATTATATGATGAATGTTTTATTTAAAGTGGAAAATTTAATTATTGATGAATTATATTTGGTGTTTTATATATTCATCCAATGCATTGTTTAAAAGATGATATCACATGACAAATGTATTCATGAGTATGTTTTAGTTTCTCATAAGCTTGGGAACATATTGTGTGAAACATGAAGGCAATGTTTCCCTATATAATTTTTTTTCCATAATTAAAATATATTATAATTTTTTTCTTATATATCCATGATAAAAGTATTTTGTTAACCTTTTTTAAGCCAGGATATCACTATTTTGTTTCCATATTGATATTCTATGGATTTAAGTTATTATTCAATTCCCATTGAATCTCACATAGGTTTTTTTATTTGTCATGATGATATGATATCTCTCTTATTATCGTTTTTTATCTCATATTCTTTGAACTCATCTATATTGAAATGTTCATTTATTGCTTTCTAATCATTTAAATCCATCCCTTATTTAGATTTCTTTACCTGGGTTATAAGGATGTGTAATAATATTGAGACATTTTAAATATGATATATTATGATTCTTTTATAAAATAATGTTGAAGAGTAGTAAAAATTAAGTTATATAGATATATATAATCATTCAATAAACAAAACCAATGTTAATATTGTTTTTGGGACCATTGGGATATGGAATTTTTTCTCATATATATTAATAATGTAAATGTGTTTATTCTTCTTGAGTATCCATAGGATCTATAGAAACTGATGTATATAAATTTGCAAATGACGTTATTAAACTCCAAGATCATGTATTGGGTCTTCTAGGTTAGATTAAGAGTATGGAACACTAAACAATGAGGGAAGGGTGAAAGATATATTTTTAATTTAAATTCCAGAATATGAATTTGTTTCCTTGATTAAAAGCCATTTATTACCCACCTATCTTAGATATAAATAAAGGATGTGATGATGCATTTTGAATTTATAATACAGAATTCATTAATCATATTGCAGATTACCAATATGTGCTTCCAATTTTAAAAACCAATTCCATAACATTTAATCCTCCCATTAAAAATATAATTTAAATTTATAATCTATATTATGAAATTTAAATTATCTAATTATATGGTAATCACTTTAAGGGGGTGATGAATAATTTTACATATTTTTTTATTTTATTCCAGATTTTTCAATTAATTTAATTTTTATATGTTCATTGATACATATCCTAGTGATAGATTAAAAGTTTTATAAAATATTTATATCTGATATATCATGTTTAATATTTTCTTCAAAACTAAAAAATAATTAATGGGTTGATTCTACCAGTGATATGAATTATTCATAAATATATTTATTTATTTTTCAAGAATATGATATTTTCTTTTAAAAAATACTATATATAACTTTTTTCAATACATAAGGTACTCATAAGGAATATGAAATATTTTCTAAATACATATGTTTTTGGATTCATAAAAAATCTTCAGATAATGATTTTTTCAATGGATAATATTTTCTATGATTTTTATGATTTTATCACTACTATAAGTTCATGGAATTTTTCAACACCAATATATATGTTTCGGTAAGAAAATTAGATTTAATAAAAAATATGTAATATAAATTTTAGAGTGAAAATTTTTAGAACTAAAATAATGAAATATATTTTTCATATGCGTTATTTTAAAAAATCATAGGTATTATATTATATTATAAAAAAATAATCAAATCTATATAAATAAAAAATAAAATTATAAGCCCATTTTTAAATATGCAAACCATATCTAACCTTCCAAACTACTAGGGAAACCCACTTGAATCCCATAACATCCATTAAATAAAAAGATAAGGCTTCAAAATAACACATTCCCATCCATTACTTATTGATAGAATCATTGGTGTTTATATTATATCATGTAAATTATATTTGATCTTTTCTTAGAAGATGTACAACAAAAAAACCCGTATATTATTATGGATGAATTCTAAATTACCACCAGATTAATATTTAATTATTTTATATCTAATTTTCAAGACATATATACGTGTTATGGTACATAATTATATGTTTTTATCATGGTCTATTTAATATATTAAAGTATATGATGTTCCATTGTGACAGGCACTCAGAATCCATGGATGTAATTTTAAGGGATGATAGATATTTCAAAATCATATTACATGTCTTAAATAAATAGGTGTAACAATTTATTTTCCAGAAATTATATATCCAATGAGAATGTTGAGTCATTTCTTCATGAAATGAAATTAGAAACCCTCTCATTTTCCGGCTACTTATAGTTAGAGAGGTTATAAATTCTCTTGTTTTGTATATAATTTAACTGAATAGTAAATCTCTAATAAATTTATTCCAATATGATAATTGGCCTGGGAATAAAAAAATATTGTCAATTAATGAAATACCCCTCGAATTTCAATGAAAATGTTACGACATTAGATACATTTTTTTGTTCTATATTCATAAATATTTGGGTTCATCACGATGAAATATTATTGAGGATATATTTTAGATTTCTTATTCTTTTAAATTTGGAGATGATTTCATTTTTTATGATAGGTGTATGAGTTATTAGACCAACTAGTTCAGGGAATGTATTATTGTCTAAATTTAGTTTCTAACTCCCATATTTAATATCCCTTAAATTGGTAGTAATTCCCTCCTATATATCTACTTGTGATGTTATTACATTTTTACAATTTTTTATAGATGGATGTAATTATACTAAGGCTTATGATGGCCAAATGGGGAATATATTATAATTTAATAAATTGAATGATAAAATAAACATGTTAATACTGTCTTATATCTGTATGATGTCTTGATTTTTATTTCATATTTTGACAATATTCCTTTATCATAGAGGGTTAACCAAGGACGTAAAATACTCCTTTTAAAATATATCCCTATAGGTGTCTTCCTGTTATTAACTCGACATAATATATATAATATTACATATTCAAACAATTTAATTGAACATTCATCCTTATGTAAAAATTATTTCTATGTCATTGAGTTTCAATTAGGCTGTTGATTTGGACATGCCTTTATTTAGGCCCTTAGTGCTTGCTAACTGAGTTGCATAAAAGAGAGTGTGTAGAGGATATACATGATCATGGTATTTTGTATGATTATTAGATTGTATTCTTTATTAACTTACAATTTTGTGTGTCATAACCCCCAAAAATGTGTGAATCATATAGGAAAATCCATTTATAAAATTTCAACATAAAATTAAGTATTTTCATCAACCACGTAATAATTCTCAATGTTATGACCATAATCATACATCCCTATTAACCTTATAATGTATTCATAGATTTTTATCCCAATAAAATAATTTAATCTATATAAGGATGTGGTAGTCTTATTTCATGTGATTTTGAGTGAATTTCATTTAACTACTACAAAGTGGGATCTAAGTGGGGATGTTTAGACATGTGCTATGTAAGTATATATCCATGAAAAATGGAATAATAACCTTGGATAGTTTATATAATTGATATAGGTATCTTCCAATTTAATTGATTATACTATGTGTAATTTTGGTGGTGGAAATACTGCCAACCCTGTGGGCTAGGGTTTTTTCAAATGTATTGTCCCTATAGTGATGAAACATTTAACTTATATATGTTTTAATCTAATTAGTAATATATATGGATAATATTATTTTTAATTATAGGTAATAAGTTTCTTCAATAGAAGTTGGTTCCATCTTTTCCTGAGTTTACCATCCTAGGGACACCCCATGAACATTTATAAGTTTAAATTTTTTATTTCCTCAAAGTGATCCTCTATAACTAATAACCAATTGTGGGAATCCATGGTTATTGAGTATTTTTAAAAATGCAGATAAATTCTATGATTAATATATTTCAAATAATAAGGGTTTTTTACTAGGAAACAAATTAATGTACAAAATAGGTTATAATTATTAATGCTAAAGGATACATAGAATTATACTCTAGTTAAAATTGAGATTTTATAGTTCCATTTAGAGAATACTATAATGGAATAGACGTAGATTTTATCTTAATTTGATATGAATGGTTTCCCCTATTGGTACCTCCTTAATGATTCTTGATTCTACATTAATTTATTATGATCCTTCCTTGTGAAATATTTTGTAATTGGGAATCAAAAGTGGTTGTGATGACAATGATTAGTGGAAGCCTTTATGAATTTCTATGGTGTAGTCACATGGATATTGAATATGACTTCCCCATCTTCTTCTATGTAGGGAAAATAATACTTTCCTGGAAAATGGTAGATGCACCCAAAGAAATTTTTTATGAGATGGGGGTCTCTTATCCCCTTAAGACGTTTCGATATTAATCCAAACTCAATAATGTCAACCCATATAATATTTAATGGGTAGTTTATAATGATTATAATATATCATAATTTATGTACAATAAAAACATTACATTTTAACATTAAAAACATAGGTTTTGGGTAGGTGATAACATGTATAAGTTACATAATGTTAATCTAGTTTCCAAAAATTGCAGTGGAAAGATAACATTGTAGTTCTAATGATTACCAATTCAGGTTAAACATATTCACCAAACAATACCTGCTAAATTTTTCAAGGGTGATAGGTTTTTTTGTCTTCAATAAGTGAAGTCTCATTTTTTATTATATGTTATAAGACACATATAAAACAATAAATATTTTATTGCAAAAAAATACATGGTGAATTAATCACTTCTATATATAAGGAATTTATTTTATAGTTTACCATTTTTCTCTAATAGTAAAAATATATGTATCATAAGTTTTAGTTTCATGTGGTATAAATGATTAATCAAATAGGATGGGAGGAAGAATCATCCCCTGAAGATTCATATTTACCATCATCGAACTCCTTTAGAAATTCAATTATTTGTGAAATATTTCTCAGTTACAATACAAGTTACCCTTATAGTGAAATAAATTGATTAAAACTAGAAATTTTAAGGTATTATATACACAGAAATTACATTTACTCATACTTAATCCAATTCATTGATAACATTATGGTTTAAATTTATTTAAGAATTCTATAATTTACTACTATCAAAGAAGGCATATGATATGATAAGAAGATAAAGTTGTTATGATTATTTGATTAAACCCATGGAAGGCTCTCCCATAAAATTCATAAGATTAAAGTAATCCCCCATATAGTTAAAATAAAAATAATATGGTATGTTATATTTTTAATGTTGTGTAATAAGGTCTATTCTGACTTATTTAATGAGTACATCTTCCTTGGACAACTATGTTAATGTAGATTATTGGTGGTTTGATGTGTCGACTTATGCATCTACAACACACTTATTTTATACTAGTAAATGACCCAAGGGAATGTATGGGTATTACTAAAATCCATAAAAACATAATAAGGAATGTCTAGTCACCTAGGGGAAGGATGGAACCATATATTATTACATTGACCATCCATTCCTTTTGTGATAGGTCCTAGAATAGATGTTTCTGCATAGGTTTGAGTATTATCATCATAAAAATGTTGATTTTTATCCATGTCAATTGAGAAAACAAAGGGATATCCTCGTGGAAATAATGATATACACGTGTGTTTAGAAAAAGAAACAACTTTTTTGGTAAAACCTAGGATAAATTGTTTCATATGGGATAAAAATTTTGCGTAGATGAAATTTGAATTATTTTCCCAGTTAAGTGACCTGGGAAAGTGGGGTGTTCAATTTATCACATGAAATAGAGGTGAATCCCTATATTTTTTGAAGGAGTTTTTTGATATAAAATTTTACACATATTTCCAAGATACCTTCCTCAAGGTGGTTTTTTAACATAGTATTTTACAAGAAATATTTGACATGGTCTCCCATAATTTTTTTAAATCCCACAAATGTCCCAATGAACCACACATTACATCCAGACCTTATGGTTTTATTTAGAGATAAATTACATGATTTCATCCTTTATTAGTTAATCCACACTCATGTTGTTCAACTCTACCTCTTAGAGTATCCATTAATTTTGAATTTTGAGTGTGAGGGATCCCTTTTTAGGAATGTTATCCTTAGTCACCAAACTATTATGGTTACCATTTTTAGTTCCCATGTCACAATGATGTTTCATACTAGTGTAAGTTGTTTTTTAGGAAGCTTTCAATATATAATCTACATGGGATTTATAGATCATACCAATGGTTGGCTCAAGAAAGGCTAGAGCATGGGATTCATACAAGATTTATGGAGGGTATCCAACTAGGATACATCAAGGGGTATAATGGAGGGGGTGTGAGTAAGATTCTATTAGTGTACAGATAGTAGAATGATATTGAAACATATTTTACTTGACTGGGAAGATAACTAAATAAAATTTAGTTGAGCTTTTTTAAAAAAACATACAACAAAAAATAACCACAACTTTTTATCATGGTATAAGGTTTAGATTATGAAGTAATCATATTAAAACCATTAAAATGGTTTTACCAAGTATACATTCTATACTCATATATTATTCTTTCCAAGTACAAAAGTAATTTAAAGAACCATAAATAAATAACTATGATAATTTAATTGACCCTTTTCTTCAACAATGTATGTGATTTTTCACCTATTCTTGATATATGTCTCTACAAAACAAATAAATTTGTAGGAAATATTTATAAGGGATCTCCATCATACAGTGAATGACTACCCTAAAAAATAGAGTTTCCTCACACGTTCAAAATATTATGAAATGTCATTGGTGGATCCCAGTTTTATATTAAATGATAATTCAATGACCAATGGGTTTGGTATTTATTTTTTATTCACACATAGGTGTATGCCTTCATTTTCATTACATCCAAGAGAATTTTTTGTAATGATGTATTTTTTATTAATTTAATCGAATTTTTAATTTCAAGAGAGAAAAAACCAATTGTATATGGGTCACCCACAGTCACATAAAAACCCCCATGAGAATCTACCTTTCAATATAACTAATATATATATTATTATAGACATGATGCCAAAAAACACCACCTCTCACCAAAACCCATGCTCCATATCCATAACCTATGATTTTAACTACCACCATAGGTGCATTGTATCTACATGAAACCACACCCATGTGAGGGTAGAAAATCCACCACTTATTCAGGAGTAAAATTGAGATGCAGTTGAGTGTCAAACCTTATATGTCATTTATGTGACATTCTATGGCCGAGCACTACTCAAATATAGAATATACCTTTTTAATAGAAAATAATATCATTTTATTCCAAACAAAACATGTACTAAAATTTTGTATCATATGTGATCAATTAATATAATTATAAAACTAGTGAATGAAAATTTATACAAATTATATAGAAACGATAAAATAATTCAAAAAAATTGGTGAACCATTGAATGAAAAAAAAATAAGTAGAAACAAAAATCTAGTTTATAAGAAGAATTTATTATATAAAATATATTAAATTTATCATTCACTACTAGAAATAAAAGTATTTGCGATGAGTTATTTATGACTAGATCCCATCGCAAATAAGCTTTAGCGACAATCTCCCATCACAAAAAAGCTTTAGCGATGGGGTCCCTTCACAAATAGCCCATTGCATAAAATGTCGTCACAAAAAATATTATTTGCGACGTGCCCGTCGTAAATAATATTTTTTGTGATGAGAAAATTAATCATCGCAAATATGTCTTTGATTATATACATTATATATATAATTTTCTTTGTGACAGGACCATCTCGAATACTTCTTGTGATGGGCCTGTAATCTCGTCATAAAAAATGTTTTTAAAATATTTATTTAGAATATTTGTGATGGGCCCGTCACAAATAATTTTTGCGATGGGCCCGTAATCCCGTCTCAAATACTTTTTGAGACGGGCCCGTAATCCCATTGCAGAGATTGGAAATTTTGACCATTAACATTACAATTTATACAGGGTTATACTATCAACACTTATCCCTATAAATTATCATGTGTTTGTGTATCCAAAAATTATCCCCTTAAATTATACAAGAGTGCTACTTTCGACTATAACAGCCCCAAAAAATAACGTACTAGAACTTCATTTTATTTCACCCCAAAATAATACCTTTAAAACACTTATGACCACCCCCTATACTATAAAAGGTTTTCACATATAATAATAATCCCCCAAAAAATTACAATGGTGAAACATTTGACCATTATTCCTCCAAATGATAACGTGGTAGATATTCAAACCACAATACCGCCAAATTATATGAGTATAAAATATCCACCCACTTTCTATTGAAATTATAATGATTAGAAAATATAATAACATCCTTCAAAATAATAGTATAATGGTATTTTTGAGCATTATACCCCAATATATATCTATGTAACACATTTAACTACGATCCCCCAAAATAATTTTATGAAATAATATTATGTTTAATCAATAATTGTTTGAAAACAAAATTATTTTCTAGATTAATTGATCTTTTTATGAAATTTCAAAACATTTTACAAATAGCATTACAATAAATTTCACCATGAATAAACTCAATTGAAATTGTCTATTTAAAATCTATATCAACTTTATATAATATTTATCCATTTAAATTAATACATTTAATGGATTTTCCCTTAAAATTTATTTTTTACTATTTTTTATTTTCTAATAAATTGTAATCCATTATAAAAATAGTTTTGAAAGACTATTAAATATTTAAAATTAAGATTTATTATTCTTATTAATATTACATGATAATGATTCTATATTGGAATGAAGACTATGAAATCGGAAATGTTTAATTAAAGTATTATTGTTGAAGTAATAAAAATGAATAATAATTTTTTTTGGAAATTAATATCAGTTCAAATATACAATTTCTAAATGTATTCTTTAATGATTCATATACTTCCTCATAAAAAACTAAAAAACCAGTTATTTGGAAAATATTCTTAAAACCATAATACTATAACAAATCCCATTTTATAAAAAATTATGATGTTATACAAACAATTGTGTTTGGTAATTTTGAAAATGTTAATTTTATAATATTATATAGTGAATTCTAAAAAAAATTAATTTTTTTCCATGAAGGAAAAATTGTATCCAGAAAAGGTAAATTAGCATAAAATATTTAATTGAATTATAATATCATTATTCATATATATAATCAAAATTTTCCTCTCGATAATCAATCGCACTCTTGGTGAAACACCATAATCAAAATGGTTTCACATTTTATTTTAATATATATATAGGTATGATATAAAATTATAATGAATTTATGTTTTTTAATCCATAAAATTAGAATAATTTTAAAAAATTAATTCTAAATTTGTGACCATTTTTCAAAATGGATCATTTAAATAATAAAAATAAATAATATAAAAATTTATTTTCATCATATTTTTCATTATAGACCAAAATTTTATTTATGGGTAAAAATCACACAAGTGGGTCACATATATAATTTAAAACAACATTAAAATTAAAATTAACATGGTTAAGATATTAAAACTATGAAATATTAATTTTTTATAAAATTACTAATGAATTATGAATTAAAATTTTCAAAATTTCATTATCAATTAACTATAATCTATAATACCAAAAATTAAATTCACTTCTATTTTAAATTTATTATTAACAACACAATACCAATGAGGTCCCTAATAAATGAATAGTTTTCCCCAAATAGTGATATCTATCAGTATTTTTAAATAAGATTAAGATATTCAAATTTTTATGATAATTTTAATATGAATTGATTAAACATAATTCAAAAAAATTTTATTTGAAAAATACTATATTTGTTATATTTTTTAGAAATTATTCTAAAAAATGATTTACAAAAATTACATCAAAAAAGTATCAACAATAGTATAATGAATTTTATAGTAAAATAAATCATTAAATAGAAAATTCTAGAAGATTTCATTATGATTTACGATTTATAATAAAAGATGAAATGGAAAAACAGAAATCTTTGTAAAATTTATCCACGTTATTTTTATAATATAAATAAGTGATTGAATAAATTTTGGCCAAAATATTTGTAATATATCATATAATTTCTTAATATATAAATAAAATTTAACATGATTTTTCCCAATATTTATATAAATAACGTCCTAGAAATTGATCATCTTAAATCTATATTTACCATCTATAGATTTACAAACATACAAAACATGTAAAATCCAAAATCAAACCATCTATTGATTCATAATATTGATTTCAATTGAGAATGGGAAATAATTTATAATGTTTCTTTCAAATTCATAAAGAAGATTATTTTATTCACAGTGATTAAATAAATACAATTGGTTATGGTAATTCATCATTATACATATGACAACAAAATTTAAAAATTAAAACATCTTGATCCGTGGATCTATGATTAGATGCATATTTTAAAATACATATTATTAAGTAAAAATATACCCTCAAAAAACATATAAAATAATTTGAATAAAAATGAAATTAATAAACATTATTAATAGTATTCTTAATACTATGAAAAAAATTCCGATAAAATTATGCATGGAGGAAACCTAGAATCCAATAAATCAAATAAATCATTTCATTCATATTAATCAAAATGAACAATAATGTGTTGAGTATAAAAATGAAACTATATTTTCCCACATAACCCCTAAAGAGTACTATTTATATAAAAATCATTGTTCTGTGATACACTTTAATGATAATTTAAAATCATGAAAACTAACAATCCAAATGAAAATAATAATATAACACAATAACCATGATTATACATAGACAATAAATTAAATTCTGGATAGAAACTGCTCTCAACTTCATATCCATTTCACACAACGTTACCTGTTACTTAAAAACAATAATAGTTTTTCATGGAGCCTATAAATAAACCATAAACACCACTAAATGATGAAGACATAGTAATAAATTCATTTTCATAATTGCCTAAAAAATATTCTAAAACACATAATAATAATCCCACGTAACAAATATACCTAAATACTAATATAACAACCTTTTAAAAACTAAAATCCATTATTCACGCCAACAAAACCCAAAAGTTACCTAGGTTATTTATCAATAATGACATTATTTTATCTTCAAAAAGACAACATATTGATTCAATTATGTGATATAAATTTTCACAATTTAGATGAAATCTATGGCCTTGATAGTGGGTGGTGAATATACCTTTTAAAAAATTAAATAATATTATTATAATTAAATTAATACATTAAAGTAAAATATTAATTAGAATAAAATTATCTCATCTATAAATAATATAATGTTGATCAATGTTAGAAAATAAAATTCATCAGTAAAAAAAGAATATTATCAAATGTTTTAAAGTAGTTTTATTCATGGTGAACCAATTTCTACTCATCACTCCACTCTTCCCCTAAAGTGGAATTGAAGTAACTAAAAATTTACTTTTTAATTGAGTAAAAAAAATTTGTAGAACATCCTTTTTCTCACCTAGATACATAATGTAAATCCCCTATCTTTTATGGGTGTATGCAACTACCCAACATTTTATAGTAATATAAAAAACTTATCATTCTTTACTTTCTAGCATCGGATTCAAGAAACAAGTACATTACTATTTGTTAATAGGTATAATAGGAAAAATGTTCATTCTTAGTTGGATAAGAATAAATCATATCTCTCTAAAAAATGTAAAATATACTGATAAACATAATTTTGAAAACGATTATGAAAAATTGTTGAATAAAATAATGATGAAGTTTATAATATTGATGAAACACCTTAATAAGTTTAGAAAAATAAGGAACATTGATTTTATATCACGATCGTTGAAAAATTGAACAATAGTGTTGGGTGAAAGGCATCGTAAAAATTTAATATTTTACTCAATATCTCTCTCTTGAATAATCTATAATTATATCATGAATTCGTAGGGGTTTACAATCAAATAGGCTGTGTCGATATATTTATCAAATTTCCATCATCACATTTCCTTAAAAATATACTTCATTATATACACCTCATTCCCAATCATGTGGGATATTCTCGATAGTAAATCATAGGTTTCTATTGTTTTATAATAATATAAACATGGAATTTTTTTTAAATCTAATTTGAATCTTCCTACACTAATAATTCATATGATAATTCTAAATATCATTGAATAAATATATTAAAATATCTATATGCAGCTTAAAATTTTATAAACATGATATAATTCATCCAAAACCATATAGAAAATATAAATAAAAATATACATAAAAAGTGAGTATCAATATTATCTTCAAAGGATAATGGAAACTATGTGTTTAAATCAATATATATATATATATATATATATAATTTTAAATTTGTATACTTGTAATTTACAATATACATAACCATAATTAATCTTCAATAAATCCATAAAATGTACTTGATGAACAATAATTTACCTTTTCTCTATTGGACATAGCATTCTCTATAATGTGGGGAATACCATTTGTTCATTCTACTCAAGTTGTTTTCTTATAGGGGTTCTCAACGAATATAACCCAACACCATGAATAAAAATGTTCAATATGGCCCTTGTGGAATGTTTTATTGTCTCTTTTGGGAAAGATTCACAATTTTCATGGAATGTTTAACTAAATTTGTTCATTTTGATTCTTAGAATAAGTAATTTTAAATGCCTTCCACTTTTTCAAGTCTTGTCCCAAAAATGATCATTTTGGATTTCATATTTTACATAGTAAATTTTTTACCTCCAAACTCCTTCCACAATGAGTCGGAAAATAATTCCAAGCCATTATAAATCTATCTGAACATGATATTATACTTTGAGATGAATCACTTATAATAATAAAATTTTATATTCCTCTAAAAACTGCATGTCGTTGAAAATAATTTCATATGATTTATAATTGTATGACTTTGCAAACAATTTTTTATAACGTTAAAAGAATTGTATGACATCAAAACCAGTTTCATATATATTTGTGAATTTTCATATTGATTTAAATAATCATTATATGACTTCAATATAGTTTCATATGACATTGAAAATGATCATATGTCTTTAAAATTGATTTTTAAGGAAATTGAAACATTTTTATTGACATTAAAATCTATATTCAATAACATAGAAAATATGAAAATTATATCGATTTCTAATTTTAAATGATTTTAAAATTATTAATATGATTTCAAAACTGATCTCAAATGAATTTCAAAATGTACTGAAAAAAATAAATAAAATTTAGTAAACATAGATCCATTTAAGAAAAAATATATATACTACTATAAATAATAAACAATATAATAATAAATATAATGTGATATACAATGGTTATATTTAACCATTTGAGGTTTTTTTATAAAATGTGATGTATCATTAATAATTTAAACAACAAAAAGACATAAAATGATATATCCCCTATAATAAATATTAACACAAAAATTTTCATTTCGAAATTAAAATTCAAAAATTAATTACCCTCTTTCTGAAATATATTTAACAAAAAATTAAAACCCTATAATTAAATAAAAATATATCCCCATTTGAACTCTTATAAAAAAATTAACATGCTGAATTTTTTTGAAATCATTTTTTAACATAAATAGATATGAATAGAAAAATTTAACGTCCCCCTAATTTAATGCATATAATACATTTAAATGAATTGTGAATAAGATTAAAAAATATTTCAAGATTCATTAATTATTACTAGATGTAGTTTACTAATTAATAAAAAATGCAGAAAGAAATAAGAAAACTTATAAAAAAATATTACATTTATTCAAAGTAGACTTATAACAGCCAATAAAGATTATTTTTTAAATCAAAAAACGGTGATAGAATTTTTAATTCAATAACATGAAACAATAGTTCTATATTTTAAGATCAAACATTAATTTATGATATTTCACACTATCAAGAGGTTTAGTATTGATATCGGTAAATTATTTTCTAGTTGGATCAAATTAAAAAACATTATGTCCATTTTTACGTGATCTCTTATGAAATGAAATCTAACATCTATATTATTTGTTCTAGAGTGTTGTACGTGATTTTTTATATTGAAACAAAAATAGAATAAAAATAATTTTTTTGAATTTTATTAAAGAAAATATAATAATCCTAGAATGTTCTGATAATTAAAACATTGTTGGCACAACACATGTAAAAACCTATACAATTTTCCTCAGTAATGTGTGATTTAATTAATAAATCTTTCTTATAGAATTATGCAATTTACTTTTTTTCCTAATAAAATCCCACATCCCTAATTTAATCTTCCAATCAACACTATTTCATCAAAAATAAGAAACCCAATTACAAAACAATTAAAATAACTTCTGGATGTAGCAGATTAAACCACAATTATCTATTTAGTTTATATATATCATTATCTTTTTTAGAGATTAAAGGTGACTTTAATTTATATTAGTATAAAATATATGACATAATAAAGCTGAGAATATGATATCAGGATTGGATTCCATTAAATATTGTAAAATACCTATCGTGTCTCTATAAGGATTAACATCAACACATTATTTAGATTCACTTTTAACTAGGATTGAATTATTAGTAATATGGGTTCTCATTTTTTAACATGATTTGGGATTAAACAATTTAACATGTTCTCAATAATACATTGATTTCATTACAAATATTTTATCTTTTCATTGAAAAAATGGAAGGCAATTAAGAAACATTAATTCAACCATTAATATCACATAAAATTCTACAGACATAAAATTACAAAAATTAATAAAATAATAATTTAAATAATGATCCTAAAAAATATAATCAACATATAATCACAAAAATAAAACATCATTGAAACCTTCTTTATTCACAAGGTAGGAACATCCATTCCACTAAAAAACCATCTTACATTAAATTGTTTTTAATCACACTAAGATCAAAGATAATTTTCATTTTAATAACATGATTCAGAAATTATTCATTTTAAAATCTGTGTTGTTTATTAACATATAAATACACTGAGATTAGTCTATTTAAAAATGGTATTTTTATATCTATTCTGTGAAATAAAAAATTTATAAATCAAGTAAAATCCAATAAAAGTTGAATTACTTATATTATCACAACATTAGAATAAAAATATTTAAAATAAATTCTTTCTTCTATTTAATATCCTTTTGAAACTATTATATTTTTATTTTTAACTATATTACATGTCTTATCCATTTAATTCCTAAAACTTCGTTTAGTTCTTATGGTATGTTTGTCATTATGAAATTCCAAAATATTCAAAAATTAGTTTACATCAAATAAATTAATGTGGAAAATCATATACATAGTTAAATTTGATTCATTAAAGGAATAATTAAGGATAATAGGTACAAAATAATCAAAAAATATAAAATTAACACTGAAATTTAAAATATATTATATTGTTTGAATTCTATTTTCAACATTTCTTATCACATCTTCTATAGAGTGATACCTTTTACTTTTAAAATTTCATATATCATTTTGAGAATAATTATGATCCTCCACATCTGATATATTGTGATTTTTAGTTTTATCTTCACTGAGGTTAAACTATATAAATTATTATTAAATATTATCTGAGTTATTATTTTCATTATTTTAAAAAATAATTACGTGAACACATTCATCAACTATTGTAGTTCTATAATTTTATACATAATTATATTTAATATGGTTTATGTATCCATTTTTTAGTTCCTTGGAACGTGTGTTATGATTAGGAATAATTTTTTCCAGGTGGAATCAATTTTATTTATTTATGAAATTGGACATATCTAGCAGTTCTTTATCCAAAACGGATCTGCTTTCCAAAGGTAGGCATTTTTTGAGTATGAAATTATGATAATAAAAACATGCAATGGTCGAGATAATGGGATGTCAGACTCATCACACCCTTTAGGGGGAATTATTATGTACTCTATGTCCCTCTTAATGATTTGAGATATTTTCAAGAATCCTTATTAATTCACTAAGTATAAAAAAATATTCACACTAAAATTGCAATCAATTATAAGCAGGTTTGAAATTTAAAATCATCTATATGTACTTGAGGTTCTTCAGTAATAGAGGAATCTGTATGTATTTGAAGTTATCCATAAATGGTATCCTCTAATATACTATTTATATATTCATCAAACCATTTTTTGATGATACTAGTTTTTAAGACACTTAGTGGGGCACTCTAGAATTTATTATAATCCAGGGAGACAATGGTTTGTTTTGATGTTCGTATTGTACCCCTAAATTTCATACCTGCATATCTTTCTGAAAGTAATCAAAACCATCATAGTTTGGCCCCACATAATGGGACACATCATACATTTTACGAACATTTTATAAGGAACTAGTCGTACAGTTTTGTGTGACGTTGTATGTACATCTAATTGAAAGGTGCTTAGTCGACATTAATTTTGGGACTTATGCCTAAGCAGTACAAGGAATAGTGAAATAATATGGGATTCCATGTTAGATTATACCCTATTGGTAATATGGAATAGGATAAATTGGTTTTATTTGAAGTGTTGTGTTTGATCCTCAAAGAGGTTTCATATATATCCCTTTTGGATAAGAAACAAAGGCTACATAGTTCCTTAAGTATCTTATGATAGTGTAGTCCATTGAGAGAATTGAGTTTGGGATTAATTCATGAAAATGATTCCTTGGTTATTTGGGGGATTTAATTTGATGCTTACTCATAATGATGATGCCAATTTATAGATGAATTGAGATGGATATTGGGTTATAGGAAGGCTTCCTTCATTTCTGAATTATGGGGGGAATTAGAGTTCTCATAGTTCATGAAATTAGGTTGGATTAATTTAGGGATTACTCTGATGGAGGATTCCCATATTTATGGGAACTGATTTTGGATTCCTAAATAGGATTTACAATGATCTTGGACCTTGATGAAGGATTTATATATATCCCAATAATGGTGGGAATTATTTTTCACATAATTAATTCCTAGGATATTGGAAAGATGTTGAAGGCATTACAAATCTATAAGACCATATGTGTAATGATCGATGTGAGAAATAAGGGGATGTTAATGATTCAACAAAGGTACCAACAATTTTCCTCCTCCATTTGTGGAAGAGTATGCACCTACAGTGATGATGGGGGAAGAAGCTAAAGTGACCAGGGAAGAGGGGGAAGCGATGAGCCTTCCCTATCTTCACCTTAACATAGAAAAGTGGTCTAATGTACGGATCCAGTGAAGTAGATGGAAGTAGAGATGAGGAAGACTGAAATATCATAGTTGAAGGGTTATGGGATTATACTAGGATGGATTTTCCGTTCGATATCATGAGTGGAGGGAGACTTCTTATTTTCATCAAATGAAAAGACAGTGTGAATCGTACCTTCCCTACCAGAGACACGATGTTCCTGGATTTAGAGATGAAAAGGGGAGTATATAACCCAAACACTAACACTTCAAAATTGGAACTCTACAATAATGTTCTATGGAGAATGTTCCACATTACGATTAACATACACACCCACAAACACTCCATGAATCCTAACCCCATTACAAAAAAACGTGGGAAACCACTAATTGTATTTATACAAACCCAAATAAGAGACATGCTAATGTCCCTTTCCAAAAGGTTTGATATTTCATGAGGTTTTTGTGGGGGATTCAACAGTGTCCCTCTTAGATAAGGGAACCAAGAACATAAATACCCTACCATCAGTGGTATTTAAGAGTGTTTACAATATAATGGGTTGGCCTTGTATGCAGCTATGCTAAGTAAGTACCCCACGTAGGTGTGTCGCATAGTTACCTTGAGTAGGTGTGTCTTGTAGGCCTTAGCAATGAATGAGGAAAATTATTTAACATAGGGAAACCAATCCTATGAAAGCATAAAATTTTAAAAATCATTAAAAACATGATTATCCCATCTAAATATCACATATCTCATGTTTTTAGAGAGATAACTGAGACAATTTGAATGATCTAGGAAGAAGAGTTATGTAATGGGAGTATCAAGAAGTCTTTCAACTTTTTCAGTTGTCAAATGGGGAGCTCAACTGTACTATTTAGAGGCACTGAGGGGGTTGGTTGAAATCAATTCGGTAGTGGAGGTCGGCAGTGTAGCCCCTCAGTGTAGGGGGATAGAATGTTTATTGGAATGTTGGTATGTCACGTTGGGCCACCACGTAGGTCATCCATACAAGCCCTCTAAAATTTGTTCTATATTTTAGTTCTTTGAACTTCCTCTCCATATTTTGAAATATCTGGGGCCGCATTCATTACATTTTTGTCTAACTAATGTGTGTCAACACCCCCCCCCCTAATGATTAATTTTGATTAGAAAGAGGGACAAATTCAAAGGTATGATGGTGGGAAAAATTATATGGAGTAATTTCTGAGCTTCACATGTTTTCCACATATCTATTTTGGGAAAGAATGTTTCGTAGCAATTTGGCACAGGCATGCGGCATAACTATGTTGATCTCTATAAATAGGTATCTTACTTTGTAGTTTTCTTCCTCCAGGGTCTCATATTTACTACTATCATTGAGTTTCTTGTACATTATACATCTATATATTGTAATATCACATGGGTTCAATTATATTTTCTCAAGAAGAAACCATTTGACTGATAAAGCTATGCAGAAGGACTTCACTGAAGGATTTTCATAGAAACCTTTTTGAAGGCCCTACTTGATGCATTTCATTTTCCAAATTTTAAGAAACCATTAAGTTTAAATTTGAAATTTTTTATGTCAAAATTCCAACCTAATAGAGGGAATTTGGTAATTACATTGCAATAAATGGCTCATTTGTTGACCAATCTCGTGGATGCTATGGCTCGTCAAAATGAGATGATGAATATAATCGAACCACACTATTATGTCGATATTGAATGTACTCTTCATGGAGAATGGAATGTTTTTATTCCATATCAACATGAATACCCTATGATTCATTATCTACCATTGTACGATAATGTTTATTTATGGGATTCCCAAATTCCATCCATTAAGAAATACTTCCCAATGAATTTGTGTCATTAATACTCTAATTATCTATGGATCAGTATTACTATGAGGGGCATGCTAGTTCAAGAGGGAAAAATACCTATTGGATTCATCCTGCATAATAGTGGTTTTAATCTTAACAAGATATATCATGTTGTTGAACCATTGCCACATTATTATGATTTATCCTTTTATGCTTCCCAAACAGATTATTCTAATGGTTGGAAGGAAGATAGGGATCTTTATTCTAGATGAGGAGTGAAACCTAAATGGATGTGGTCTTATTGGGTACACCGACCTTGTAAATAATTAAAGAATGATATATATTCTGTTCTTATTTATTATGATTTATGAAGGTGGGAAATTTATTTTTATACGAACAACATAATTATTAAATTATTGAGCCAACGGAGTCCCCAAATTAATACCTTCCACTTGACGCATGGAATGTCGGCATTATCCAAATAGCTAGGCTTCCTATTATTGAGGAAATATTTGATGTGTTTATTTCTCTGGTAACAACAAGGGGTGATGTTACCATAACACTGACGTTGACTCATGAACTATTAAAAACAGCAAAGAAATTTTCCAAAGAAAATGATGATAATAAAGCTAGTGTGTAGATGTATTTTTTTAGAACCAACAAAAGAGAAAGGTTCCACATGTGGACATCCAATAGTTTATCCTTCTATAGATAAACAGTATAGTTCATGAACATATTGGACTCTACTGGATAAGGGTGACTATAATCATTGGGGACAGAATGTCAAATCTGATATTGATGCAATGATAAACATAGCTAGGTTCCTTTCCATGTGTAAAATCATTTAAATGTTTCTAGTCCCTGTGTCTGAAGGTGGTTTAAGGCCAATGTATTTTTTTAATGAATCTAAATTTTTATATGGAATGTATATTGTATTATTAACTCTTTTATTAACAAAAATTTATTATTCCCTACATTGTTTATATAATTGGAAGGATCCATTTAGAATTACAGGGCAATTCAAAGTATTGTGGGGATAGATTGTGGCACAATGTTTTTCATAATCAGTGTTGAATTCAGTTAGAGTCACCAATGGTCGATTCACACCCGTTTTATAGAATGTTTTGGGTATTTAGCTTCAGAACATGAGACCTAACACAGTTTCAAGGAAATTGAATGCATCTAATGTTCTTAGTTTCATTCCTTTTGGTAACCCATGAACTCGAACATTTATTGAGGATGGTATGTGAGAAAATTGAGAGTTGTGGTCATATATGATTTCATTTAGTGAAAGTGTTTTATTAACTAGGATTTATGTAGAAATTATCTATGAGGAATACTTCCCCTATTGGTTTTCTATATAGTTTAGATGACTTAATCAATGAAACCCTTTTTTTCCATGTATGTTAGGAATGAGAATCACCTGATGGTTGAGAGAAAATTGTGGATTTTTAGGGATTTAATGATATGCAAATTATCAATTAATTTACCTCCCTCATATGGATCAATCCGATTTGAAGCTGGATATGATAATGCATTGGCTTCTTCAAAACCTCAAGGGTGCTTTGACAAAAGGAATAAATCAAGTGGCATCTAAAATGATATGCATAGAAATCATTGTAATAAGTCCAAAACAATAGATTACGTAAATGCTTCATATGTATCCGAGCCTCCAAAACATCTTCATTGAAGGTATGCCAGAATGACTGGGGCTACAGAAAAAATACATCTAGAACTAAGGTGGTCCAACCGCCATCATTAGAATGAGATTCCCATCCCATCTATTGACATTTCTAAATAAGATGAAGGGAGAGCTGAAGAGGCACACCAGTTAGAAGGTGTTGAGTTCTCTCTATAGAAAACCATACTAATACAATATTATATATGGAATTCATCCAATAATTTTGGGAGATCTTGACCCATGATCTTAGGGATTCATGGGAATTCCTCTAACATGTCATACAGATACCAGATGTTGATAACATTAAAGAACCTTTTGATTTTCATTCTGATAAGAACATAGCTGAATTATGTGTGTGTATAGAGGATCTGGAGACCTTTATAGATGAAACTGATGAAAAAATATCATCCTCTAAATGATTATTCCATATAATATAACTATGGATGCACGAATGTGTAATTATTAACCCTGAGGAAGAATATGAAATTTATATTAATACAGAGAATGTATTTAATTGTATTTTTTCTTATTTGTTCTTTCCTATTCACCTTCATTTATTTTGTCGATTTTGTATTTTTCATCTTGAATTTAGGAAAAAAATTGTGGGGCATGTTCTTTGGTCACTATGGTATGAACTTATATGTTCCCCCATCGACACATTAAATGATTCTCTTGTGCCTCCAGAACAGTCTCCAATACAAAGAACCATGACTAGTGTAATGGGGATAGACAATCCTCAGCCAATACCTAAGGTTTCTCCTATCAAGATGAGTGTTTGAATTTCTCCGCAAGATTAAGGAAAAAGCGAAAGTGAGGAATGAGACATGTATGAAGTGTACATTACAAAAGTAAGTATTTATTATTTCCTCTAGAATTATTACATTATTGATAAGATTTGGTAATCATGTCTAACCTCTTGAAAGATCTGCGTCTCTCACCTCTCTTAAGGGATTAAGTGATGATCCCTCCATAATAGAGAATGAAACCCCATGAGAAATACAGTTTTATGTTGAGGAATCTGTTACCTTGGCCAATAAACCATCGAAAGGGTAATTTTAATCTTATCTTATTTATATTTATAGAGATAAAAGTTATGGTTATTTAAAATAAATATATGTTTAATAATCGTTATTTTTCTTAAATTATTCTCTTCAACATACCTCAGATCAGATGCCCTTTCTAATGCATCCTTCAATAATCAATATCGATATTACTTTTATTAAGAAAGAATTGAATGAAAATCCAAGGAATTATAAATTAGATACAGGTGTTGATACAAACGTATCATGGTCTGATGATGCTATACAAGTGGAAGAAAGGACATAATATAATTTCATAGAAGCCAATTTGGGAATCAATAAACATAGGTTGGATACATTAAATGGAAAGGTTTCTATATCATTCCATGTAGTGTATACTTAATTGATGGACTCTGTTAATAAAAAAATTAATATTCTATATTCTATTAAGGAGTTTTATTATTTTCATGAGGAATTTCAAGGGCATATGTTCTCATTCATGCATTTTACATACATAAATGTTATTATTCTACATGATATATCACATAAATGTTCAACTTATACAGCTTTGTCTCTAAAAAATGTTGCAGAGACCCTTAAAGAATGGGGCATTCTGAAATATCCTTATTCTTTTAAATATTGATTAGTACTTACTCAGGACCCATTCTGAGAGATGTTCCAGTGCCGTTAATTATGACAACTGGAAAAATCAGAAGAATTCCACTACTCAAGAAGCATTGAATCAAGTTTTTTGTTGATGCGAATAATGAGATGAATCCAATCAGGTGATCAACATATTATGGGGTAAATGTTATCAGCTATCCAGATCATGATTTAATTCGGGAAATATTCTAAAACAAAAAATGATCATGATTGATCCTCTTTGGATATCAGCTCCTCTAATTAGATCAGAAGGTGAAGCTTCTATGTTGGCTCAGAAATCATTATAAGGTGAAGCATCCACTATTCTGAGATAAATAGAACTGGGAAACTAATTATGTGATCTATTAATAGAGTACAATCTAACCCATGGTACTGACTCATATTCATATTTATATATGAAGTATTCTATTTTCGTGGTACATATAAATAAATGGTGACAAATATGGATCGTAGATGATAAGAAGCCTTTGGATGAGATGTTGTCCCATTTTAGAAAACTCCCTAAACTATTGATTTTATTATGATATTGAGGATTTAATAATCGATCAGTCTATATGAAATGATAGAGACCATTCACTAATATGAGTAAGAACATAAGATACAGAAATACTTTAAAGATACTAAATGTGTTTTTAATATTTATAGCTTCCAAGCAGTAGTAGCTGAGGGAGAAACAAATCATAATATGACGTTGATCGAAATCAACTAAAAATTTAAAGAAGAAAAAATTGAGATAATATATTATTAATATAAGATGGATTGTGTTCCTAACAAACTCAAACTGTTTAACCAAATTTTGGGTGAAACGTAATTTGATGGGATAACCACCATTTTAATTGCCAAAGAAGCACTTCTTCATGATTAGGAGGTGGTATACATTGAATAACCTCAACTTCAACAGTCGATTGATAGAGTGCATGGGGCTGTTCAATAAATTAACTATCATACTAAATAATCCTTTTAACGCAAAACATAGAGGATCTATTCTATGTATTTCCCAATGATATTATCACATAAACAGATGGAATTGGGACTCTAATCAGATATTTATTCATTCATGATTCATCTAATTGCAATATCAAAGATGATGATGATGATTTTTTTTTCCTGAAACCATTATGTCAGATTATCATAATTACAATAACTGGAATGAGGATTCTTAGAATTTTCTTATTAAATATTTGGGCCTGATAAACATATTTTTATTTTTTACTAGGGATATATAAAAAACCACACAAACATTTTAAATTAAACATTTAATCCCACAATAGTAACTAAACCATAAAAAAATGTATGTTTAGTGAGTTGAGACTTGAAATTGGTCCAAAGATCCCTTTTGGGGTTTCCAATCTTCTAGGTACTACATATTTTATTGTTGTAAGTTTACAGTCATGCATGTCGTACTAAATGTCTAGTGTTTATGGTCGAATAGCGTTGACCATAACTTTTAAAATTAGATCCTAAAAAAACAGTCAGTGGCTAGGAATTGTTCAAATATTATTTAAATACATCCAATGGAAATATTGAGTCTTAATTTTTATGGTAACCAAATATAAAACAAGTATAAAAATAATGTTGGTCTCTTCCAAGAATGAATATACCATTTTTTGATGAACCAGTAATGAGTTTTGTATTATGCAGGTACAACTAAGGCATATGATGCATAACAATATAGTAATATCATTTTACTAATAGACCAGTCATGTAGGAAAAAATGTAAGGACAACTAGGGGTACATATATCATTTTAATGAAAAAGAGTTATTAGGAACATAACATTTTATTATTGATATTTGAGAAAATCATGAAGATAGTGGGTGGTTTTTTCTAGGAAATGGATTCATAGAATAAAGGGTTATCTTTGAAAATATATGTTATGAAAAAGAAAAACACTTAAAACATTTTATGTATGAGGAATGGATCCAATTATTTTAAAAATGGGATTATTGATATCATATTGTGTGGTTATATGTCATGAAGGGTAAAACCGATATATTGTCTAGTTTTAAGTAATTAACTGAGGACATTGGGAGGCATTAATTTAATGTTTTATCATTGACCAATGGTTTGAGGATCTTTGATTTCTTGATAATTTGACATAAACATACTACCATGTTGAAGTATGGAATGAAAGAATTGTGAACAATGATTTTAGAATTTATTGATCTGATGTATGATACGGGAGAAGGGATAAATGGTATTAGGGGATGTCTTTCAAAAGAATGAAGTTATCATTATTTGAAAAACTTTCTGTGGGGGTTAAAATATGATGGGCCGGTTAGGGAATATGTTTCATAGACAAATAGTTTTATATTTTTCTAGTAGGCCCGTTATGTAAGAATCTTTATGAAAGGACACCTAGGGATCATAGTACATAGTCAAGAAAAAAGAGATCGCAAATGTTTGACATTCTATTGCTAAAAATCAATTATTTTTTATGGAGATTCATATTTTTTAACTGCACAGAGTTCAGATTAAAGAGAACGGTACTTGAATATGCTGCGTATATTTCGAATCAAGTTTTCCATATAATCTGAGAAATATGATTTCTATGAAGGTCTGAACCAAATGTAAGAAGAATGGTGTTTATAGTTTCAGGTCATATGACTAGGACCAAAAATAGAAATAATAAATGATATTTGGTCAAATCATCCAAGGTTATTTCATATTTAATTGAACACATAGTGATAGAAATTTTTAAACTATGGTATTGAAGACTTTTGGATATAGAGAAAGGTAGTGTGATAAATATACATGGATGTCTACTTTCTGATACATCATCTTAGATATTGTCATCAATTTTTGAAGGGGATGGAAGATGATTTTACCATGAATGAAGTTACCATTTTTAATGAACCCATTATGTGGTTTGTAATATATAGGGCCATCTATGGAGTATGTCGCATATCCAAATAGTTTTATCCTTTGACTGAGAGGCCATGTATGCATGAAACATATCCACGGCCACATTTGGGAACATAATACATAGTCTAGAAAAACAGTTCTCAGATAAGAGAAACTATATCACCAAATCTATGAATGGTTATGAATATCTAAAAATATTCAGGATTATGAGTTCGAAATATGAATGAGAAAATGCTCAATTAACAAGATAAATATTTGAATCAATAATTTCCATGAGTTTGTAGCCCCTTCTATAGACTTGACTCAAATGTAAAAGGGGGACATTTCTTGTTTCCATGTTGGGGTCTCTATGGATATTACCCAAAATGATGACACCCACAAAGATTTTTAATTATATTATTAATAGAGATAAAATTGAATATAGTGGTTGGGACTAGGATTTAAGGATTATTTTACCCTACAAATCTAAATGGGATGATAACAAGCCATATGTAGTTTTTGGACATTCCTTGGGTAGGTTTGATTCATACATAGGGAATGAAGGGTTATTTTACCAGGAATGGGTCCTAGATTAGAGAAATAGGCATATCTACTTATCACATATGGATGATAATAAAGAAAATATAGTTCTAGAAACAATAATTTTCTTCACTAATTGAGTTTGATGTAGGGAACATGGGTTCTTAAAATATTTCAGAAAATTGACTAGAATTAAGACAAAAAATTGTATGAAGATTAAACCATATATCATGAAAGATAACTCTATAAAGATTTGGTTAATATACTAGATGAGAAAGGGGAAAGATATTTTTTTGTGGTTACGGCTGGGCCAAAAATTTGATATCCCAGTGTCTCAATGTATCTCAGTTAAAAATAAGACTGATGAAACATGTAGTTATTTAAATGAAGCACTTATGCAGATCTGATTCTGATATTTTTCGAAATAGAAATCATACGCCATTAAAGAGTATCATGGTTTTATGTGATTCTTACACATGTAATCTCTTAATGTAAAACAATGAATATTTTAATCGTTCTGTTTAATGTCATGTAATGAAGAAAAATGATGTCATGAAGTTTTATGTCATGTGACATGGAAAAAGAAGGTACACATTTTATCATTGTACATCAAAGACACTTATGTATATTATGTAGTTTAATGTCTTATAACTAAGACATTGTTCTGTGTAGTATAGAGTCTTGCAGTGATGAAAATTGGTGATGTGTACTTATTCTAATTACTTCTTCATGAATCTCACATTCCATAGAGTTATAAGAAGTTACAAATCTATTTATATTTGGGAAAAATCTCTATTTGAATAGACCTTATCTATGGAATAAGGTCATTCCCACATTGCCTCGTGATTTGGAGGATTCTATAATTGTATCAATGGAGACCTGAGGATCAATGCCAATTCTATTTGATGAAATGATCTTAGATGAACTTTTTTGTTAAAATATCAAGATATTCTTCTTTGATAATCTTCTAAATTATTCAATGTATGTAATCTCTTATTCAATAATCATTCCAGCTCATCAAATTATTTCTAATAATTTTTATATGTAGATAACTAATCACATATTGAAACTCAGTGCTAAAACAATTGATTTTAAATTGGAAAAAATGTAGAGTATTTTTGATAGGGTCATAATGAATGCCTCTATGTATCCATTTTCCACCTCAATATAGTGAGACGAATTTTTGGATTTGATTATGTGCTCCAGATATAACTTGTCTACCTCAAAAGAACAGAAATTGGTGTTTTTATCCATCAATAGTGTATATGGAACACCAAATCATGTGACAAAATTAGCATTGAAAAACCTAACAATTCATTTGGAACTAACATCATTGATAGGTATTTCCTCAGACCATTTGGAGAAGAAATCAGTAGTAGTAGGAATATTCTTGAAATATTTTGGGGTAGCTATAGGATAAGGTCTAACTACATATATTCCACATGTTAAAAATAGACGGAAGTATTTAGCTATATGTAACAGCTTTGGGGGTTGATGAATGATGTTTTCATTCAATTAGTAGGGATTACATTTCATGGTGAAATCTGTGCAATCCTGCATCATTAATGGATTGAAGTATCTGAGCCTTCAAATTTGATCAGAAATCCTATACCCAGACTAGTGAGTACCACATTCTATTGCATATACTAATTTTATGACAGCTATATTTTCTTCTCCATCAATACACCTAAAGAGTATTCCATCATAGCCTCATTTATAGGGGTTCTTCTGGTGATCTGGACTATCATAAAGAGTAAAATTATAAAATCATCGTTGGTATGCTCTTTTTTCACTATCATCTTGAAGTAATCAATTTTGAATGTATTCCGTGATGGGTTTCATCCATCCTGTTGTTTGACTATATGGCTCAAAAATACCGATAATTTCATTAACTTCTTGCATTATATTTTTAATGAATGGTGAAACCACATGAAAATGGAAAATAATGACGATCATTTTATCCTGGTTTGAATGTTCCAAGGCATTATCTAAATTATCCAGTGCACTCCCATGGGCATTTGGTTCTCGTGGGTCCTAGGACAATGTTGTCATTGAGGTAAATTCTTCAATTATCCCTCTAATGTAATCACACAAATGGATTAACTCTTATTTTATGATTTCATAATCCCCATTGATTTGTTTGATTACAAAAATTGAATAACCATACACATACATGTGGTTCAGTTGTAACTGGAGCACCAATTACAGGCCTATTATGAGAGTTTCATATTATTCCTCATTGTTCGTACTGCCTTCTGAAGACATAAATGAATATAAAAACACTACCTTATCTGGGGAGATAATTACAATTCAAAACCCAACATTGTTGAGTTTATAATTTTCCATTCTCTTCCCTTTTGGACTCTGTGAAGAACCATAAATGTTTATTTTCCATGTTTGGGAATTATCATGAATAGAAAAGACCCCTTCATTAGGATGATAAATATTCAATGATGTATCTTCGGCAGATAGGTGTTCAGCAAAGAAAATCTGCTAAGGCAAGGCTATTTATTTCCTTCTGAGGTACGAAATAGATATCATACTGTTTCAAAATGACTTCCTCTTTTCCAAATTCCCTGTATGCATTAGATGACTGAGGATAAATATCAGTGGGTTATTTTGAGATACCAATTGGACCTCGTGATGTTCCAGGTAAAACCTCAATTTCTATATAGCAATGTTTACTGCTAGTAAGTACATCTTGATAAATGTTTATCTAGTCTCTATGTCAAGCATAGTTCGACTAAGATAGTAAATGAAAATTTTATTATGAGAATCATTCATTCGGGTAAAGAACACACCTCGTGATCACTCTAAAAAAATCTTGTAAATAATAAATTTCATTCCTTAAACAAGTGGAATTAATAATGGTGGACTCAAGAGATATATGTTCATGGTATCAAATGCCTCTTGGTAGTATTCGGTCCTTTGATTGGTGAATTCCCTCATCCTTAATATGGTGAGGGGTAAGAAATTTCCTCTCAAATTGGTGATAAGGTGCTGAATATATTCCATGTGTCCTTAATATCCTCCTAAATCATTCATATTTGGAGTTTGTGACATGCCAAGGATTTGTTTTGTCTTCATAGGATCAACTTTGTTTCCATGATGGCATACAATGATGCTAAGTATTTTTCATTAAGTTACCCCAAATGAACATTTCAAGAGATTCATCTTAGTATTATGATGTCGAAGTATACAGAATTTGGTCTCCAAATTAGTATGGTGATTGGAACATTTTCTGGATTTAACTACCAGATCGTCCAAATATCATTTAAATTTTTTTCTTAATACGGGTTTTAAGATATGGTGTATGGCACATTGATACATTACACCTATATTTTTTAAGCCAATGAACATTAATCGATAGAAAAACACAGAATGAGGGGATCAAATGGCTATAATCTATTCATCCTCTGAGTCCATTCAGATTTTATTGTACTTAAAGTAGCCATCCATGATCAGTAGAGCTTCATTGCTAGCTATAACATCAAATAAATGTTCTATGAACAGAACATGAAATTTATCATTTGGAAAATGTTGTTTATGATATATGAAATAAATAAAAAACCTAATTTTCCAATTCATCTTTTTCACGGGGACAATGTTGGATAACCATTTAAGATATTGCAACTCCATGAAAAGGGTTTTCTTAATTATCTTTTCAAATTCCTCTTCAATTTTTGAAGCATGAGTTGGGTGTGTTCTTCTTGCTACCTGCATCAATCCTTGATGCCCTTCTGATAAACCCAAATAAATAGTAGCTATATTTGGATTAAATCATGGAATTTATGTATTGTTTAATAAAAATATATCTCAATGTTGATTTAAAATTATGTTTACATCTCTTTATCTTCATATATCATGTCCACACTAATTAATGTGTGGTGTGGTTATTCTTCTCTACCCATATTTATTTATATGAGCTCATCCACAATGGTGGACATGATTTCTTCAAATACTATTAAATTTTCCCTTAGGTCTTCTTATTCTTATTCCTTATGTGTCACTTTTTCTTTTTCAACTTGCATAGTATGTGCGGTATAAAAAATTCAATGCTAGTGGAGGAGTCAGTATTTGATCATCCTGAAGAAGAGGAAACTATTTCTAACCCTACTGCTGATGAAGGGTCTTCCCATAGTATTGAAGTTTAGATGAAGGAATGGGAACCAACATCCTTGTATACTTCTATTATTACATCAACATATTCTATCCTGATTGACGATGGAGAGACGTGTTCATGTTCGTCAGATTAAATGAAGACATATCCATTTAAGCTTTCATCACTTCATGGAAAATCACCAATTTCTATCATTCTGTCTGTCTCGATTGTTATAATTAACATTATAGAGGTTGTTAGATGAGTTCTCATATTTGTGTATATCATTTCAATTTGATTTATAGGAAACACATAATATATACTCATATATTTAATTTATTAGGTGGGATTATTTCGAGGCCATTAAGATCATTGATTCATGTTAAATCAATTTTCATGAATATTATTCCCTTTGTGTGATATAATTCCACTTAAATACAATGAGAGTAACTTGTTTTGAATGGTTCTTTGTCACCGTATAATGTGAAAATTTTATCATTTATAAATTTCTTGAGACATTGGTTATATGAATATGGAATGGATGTATATTGATATTTCAAAGGCCAACTATGAAGAATATTTAAGGCTGTGTCTGGATGGATAACCATGAAATATAAATTAGACACCTAATCCCCAAACATTGTTCGGAGTGTAATTTCTCATAGTGGTTATTTCTCATTATTTTAATAACCTTGAAACATTAAAGTAGAAGGAGATAATTCAAATTCAATAAGTCCCAATCTTGAAATTGTACAGATGCGAATGAGGTTGACTCCTGAGCCATTATCACTGAAGCCTCATCAGATGTATGTATCATTAACCCTTCTAGATAGGTACAAGGGCCTACTGTGTCCATCTATAACATCATCTTCATGTTCATCCATAAAAGATAAAACTCAATGATATTAAATATGATCATTATCTATAGAGTAAATATGAACAATAGAAACATAAGTTTCAAACTCTTTAGAAGTTCAAAAATCCTAAATATGTGCTTCTCAAAGAACTTTTGTTAGATTCAAGGATTCCATGATTGAAAACATGGCTAGTACATAGGCTAGATGTTTCAAAACATCATACATTTGGTCTCGAGGTCTCTATTTCCCAGTATAAAGATGTGGTTTTTCATGTTTCTTGGAAGTTGATTTTCATAATCTGTAAGTACCGTGTATTAGTGATGAAGTAGAAAATACTTTGGTTTTTAAGATTAGACTTACAAGTTATTTCTACATGCTGATATAATGATGGTGTAACCTCTGTTGGACCCCCCCAAAATAATCATGCCAGGACCGATCCTATCTAGTGTGGGATAACCTTCTAGTTCTTGTTCAGACCTCTAAAAGAATCTCCCATGAGTTTCCGCTGCAAATATCATTTGAGAAGTGGTATACTTAAAATAGTGGTTTTCCAAATACACATGTCTTCTCCTGGATCCTCAACCATAGATGTTTTCCCTAGTTCCCTAGTTAGGTACAAGGAATTCATGGTCATATCAAAAATAATAATAATTTGCATATGTATACATTAATTGGATAATGTTGATGGAAGAAAAAATGAATTCTTCATCGGATAAATATTTTTTCATGGTCGTTTAGTTTTGGTTGTTCAGTTTGGTGGGGCGGTGCCCGTACTTTTTAATCATATGGCATGAAATTTACTAGATTCAAGGACAACATTGGCCTCAACAAGATATCATCTTTATCTAACTACTCTTTTTTCCTTAGGATTGCATCGTTTTATTTAGTATTGACCTTTAATGGAATTAAATTTTGATGAATGTGGTTTTTCTATAGCAGAAGTGGAAGTAAGAACAATTGGTTCTTTAATCTATGTTAATATAATTTCATGAATTAAATTGCACATTTTATTTGACTTCTTATCACTCGCATTCTTTATTTGGATCTATAGTAGCAACACATGAAACATGGGATGCTGATCTTTTCAATTTTACTTGTCCAGATTCCATCATTTATACATGAGGTCTTTAAAAAAATACATTCTTGAATGGGATGCCGTAATATTTTGGAAGTGGACAATAATTCAGAAGATCTATATCTCTATCATTGATCAGTTTCATTGTCCTAGGAGATTGAACCAAATTGTTCTCTAAATATGAAATCAAGTAAATGAGTTCCAATTCATTCCCAAAATAATAGACACTATTCTTCAACTCTATATACTTTGTCTACCTTCGATATTTTTTATCATCATGACGAGGTGGTTGTTGATGTTGATGCTTGAGAGGCAGATCCCTTTATTATGATGATGGTTTTGAAGTAGAAGCTAGTACATGTGCTTATTTGAGTTTGAATATAATAGCCTATGGATTCCCTATTCTCCTTCATAGAGATGATGGAAATACATGAGATTTAGATTTAGTTTCCACAATAGAATCCACCACATTTTGGGAAATTGAAGAAAGATCTTGAATTTTTTTTTTGTATTTCACTGTTATCAATGGTGTGAATTACTCATCATGCTAATATTTCACAAAAAAATGGCATCAACTATTCTCCAGGGAGTTCCATTTTTATGGAATATGTTAATCATTCCCATCGAGAAATGAAATATGATACTCTTTCATTTTCTGTTTTTTTTCAATTTATAAGATAAAAAACTGTTCTCTTCAACATCATTGAGCTGAATTAAAGAATGAATTTTTGATGGAGGTCATCCCATGCAGTAATATATCATGACTAAAAACATGTATACTAGTCAAAAGCTGGCCCCTATAATGATTTGACAAATCATATGAACATTACTACTTCTTTTTGTTGAGGTCTCCCCATAATTGGATCACAACGAGAAACAAATGCATTAAGTGTTTCTCAAAATCTCATAAACCATTAAATATTGGAAATGTAGTATTCCCAATGTTTAGTGGGGGTGGGATCAGATATACCCATAAGGGGTATGCATTATTTACTAGATATACTGGTACATGATATTTTAATATATATTACATTTGATATGTTAATGAATTATTTTTGTTGAGATGATTTTGGGGAATATCGGGATGAGCTAGGTCCTCTATAGGTACAACAACAAGAGCTTAAATTGGTGCAATGCTGGGGAAACCCACTGGTTGTGGTGATTCTGGAATTATTTTTGGATAACCCTGGGGACAAGCCTATAATAATTTTTATGATCATACCCTGGCTGTGTACACAATGGAGGTAATTCATTATCTGCATACTTAGTTGCAACAAATCCCCTTTACAGAGGAGTACTGACAAGATGTGCATGTTGAGGATATTCATAGGGAATATATCTGGAAGTAATTATACATCAATGTAACTCTGTATTGAGTCTTTTAAACTCCTTTATCTCTTACTCTTTATGGTAAAATCATTCTTCATGTGAAATTGATTGACCTTCTCTAGTGAAAAAATGAGATGTGATCTGACTTTTACCTTTCACCTTGTTAGATTCGTTTCGAATGGGTGGGAGTTGGTTACTTGAGGGATACCTTGATTATAGGTAAGTCATTGATTTTTGGTATGCACAACCCATTCATTTTCATCAGTTTATATGGTTTTATGGATAATAACATCATCTTATGACTCCCCAGAACTACAATAATTCTCTAGAGGATGTTATGAAATGGTGTTAATGACATTCATTGATGCATAATGCTTTTGTGGCAATTTTTCAGTGTCAATGTAAGATATTCACATTCTGTATCATCCATGAGACTTAGTTTTTCTCTTTTATAAATTCCTAGGTACTATTTGATAGAATGAAACCCAAATGGTATGCTCAGATAGTTCTGTTGTGCGTTCACTTTGTGGCTTCTTCCCTAATCAGGAGAAAACTGACATCCATTAGGGAGGAAATTATTGTTGTGAAAATTCCATCATCCCTACAGGTTGTGGATATTCTTTTTATTATTCTTCAATAATTTGAACATTGTTTATTGAATTATAACATTTAATTTAACAAGCCCACAACACTATAGGATGTGGTGTCTCTTGAACAAGTATAGCTGATATTCGCAAAACAGCTGTTCTAATTTTATGAAATTTGATCCCATCATTGGAAGGGTAAATTATCTAACAGCCACTAAAATCACATATTCTGAATACTATTGTTCTATTTCATACATTTTCACCATTCGATGGCTATAATCCACTAAGAGGGAGGGCTACATAATGTTTTTATATGCTTGATGAAAAATTATCTCAACATATTTTTCTCTTCAAGTATGACTTTGATTAGAGCTATTTAAGGACTTTTATTTAGCATATCATGTATTACAAACATATTATGTTTATTGTAGATAGACATGGTAAATAACATTTCAATAGACTAGTTTTGGAAGGCATTGCTGATTTTGGTGTGCAATGAAATACAATGCTCAGTGTTCACCCCATCCCCTAATAGAAACACAAGATTGGTAATCATAAATTAATTGTTGTATCCTATTTTGAGCATTGAGGAATGAATGTTGAAGGTTTCTCTACAGATTTTCAGCCTTAGGGTGCTGGGAAACTGAGAGAGATGCACGTCGATTTTACATTTCAACCCTTCTATTGACATTACATGACTTTGACATTCATCAAATGGTAGTACATTGGATTTCAAATGATGAAGAGTCATGAAAAAGATGAGGAGGGTTTCATTAATGCAATATTCTTCCATAAAATTTGGAATATTTTATTATTGGTATAACAATTGATAGAACATGACTAGTAATTCATCTTTAGATAATTTGTTTATCATATTCAACATATCATCATAATCTTTTTTAGAGGTATCTAATCTTGGTCTTACATAAGTGGATTCTTCTCAATATTTTAATTATAAATAATGGAATAAATTGTTTTTTCTTCAACTAAATTAGATGAAAAATTACCCAAGAGTGGTTTGGATAATCATCATCCACTAACTATGGCTTCTGGTTGAGAAATAATTTTACCTGTCAATTAAAAGGCATCATACCTGATTGGACTTGTGTTAGAATGTTCCTTGAGATAAGAGGTCACTGTTATTACAAAATTTTAGATTAGAGAATTATCATTACAATGTGAAACAATAATATGGAAAGAAAATTTATATTTAATGACATCAGGGGAAGGACAACCATGGTAGTTTACAACAAGGAAAAAATCCTCTTGCTCCTTGGTCTTCTGGCCAAACAGAGTGTTGTCGTGTCTTTTATATGATGATAGGCTCTATAGACTGACTGACTATTCATGCAGGAAGACTTCCTAACAAAGGATCTGATAGGAAACATCAGAATTACTGCTATTACTCACATAATTTGGAAATTAGAAGGTGTGATCATGAGCTGAAAGAGATAAATATCTGAGGTCCTCAAGAACTCCTACAATAAGTGGATCTAGATCCTACATTGGATCTTGATTTTCCAAACTTATTTTGGTGAGATTTATTCTTAGATGCACTTTTACATGTATTTGGAGCCACTTACTGTAAGAAGTGGTCATCATGCACAGCTGTATGTGCCTACCTTGGAGTGGTAATCCGAATGGGCTAATTAATTCCAATTGGTAAGGGTTTATGATCCTGATCATGTAGTCTATATGATATCGTGGAGTAGGCCTCATAACTAACCTGGAATATAATGAAGTTTTGTAGCTACTCCGGGATGGCATGCTGATGTGCCATACCCAAAGTGGGGATAGTGTTATGAGTATTCTCCCCTGATACTATTGATGTTTACATTATGATATTCTGGCATGCATCCCGAATATGGTCAGGAATGTTTTACATTCCATTCAACATTTCTGAAACTATTTTCGGTGACTTTAGTAGCTGGAACATGAATATAAATACATCCCATATCTATAGTAGTATTATGTTCCATCTCTTTTCCAACCATTCATATTAGTGGGTAATGAAAATACTCATGTATGGAGGGAGAGAGTTGAGTCTTCCTTATATTTGTCATTGGATATTTTTTACTGACATCTAAGGGTGATGCCAATTGTGGCTGTAGGAATGAATGATGAACACAAGAAGGTGAATGTTCATACATACTATTTTCCACTAAGCACAGTTTATGGATACAATTCAATATTGAGAGACGAGACTACTGGAATAATTTGTGAGTGTAAGCTGGTGTATGATCTAGTTTACCAATTCCCCCCAAATTTGATTGGAAAACTTCCTTGAATGCAATTATATGATCTTTATGACTGTATGATAGTTTGTAAAAAGGTGTGTGTGAATTTTCATGGAAATACACTGGATTTTAATTGTGGGATTGGAAGACTACAACCAGACGAGTCTACTGGCCAACAGAATTGGGATGAACAGGTTTATACGACTATTCATGTTTTCCATTATGTTAGGTTGATGGACTTCTCCAAATGGGAAAAGGTAAGAATCTTAACCATGTTGGGTAGATGTTGTCCTCAGTGGATCGTCCTGTGCACTTAGGTCTGAGGGACCTAGGTCAAACAACCAGAGGCAATAACCCCATCATGTTGGGGGATCACTGCCGCGTGATTCGGCCGATGATGAATTTTTGTGGGATCCCTTGGGAAGGACCCATGCATCTTTGATTTGAGTCCATGAGTGACCTATTGATCCACCTACATATATTATAGGTGGTACTAAATGTTTCATTCCATATATATGGACACAAAATGGTTGATGATGATGGCTGGCACCATAAGTTTATTTAGCTCTGGTCATCGCTGACCAGACGATCGAGGGTTGTTGTTAACCTAGAGAGCAAGTTGTCCAGCCTACAAGGTTGGGATTGTATTGTGTTGACGGAATTTTTTATGATTATATTGGGGACATAGAATTGAAGATGTTGAGTTGGTGATGAATTCCTTCTAGAAGATGATGACCCATCGTAATCAGTGTCCATGGCATTCATTAATGAAAACTTGAAGGAATCCTTTTGGAGGGAAGGGAGTTACTATTAAACTAGAGATAACAATAAACTCCATTAAATAAAAATCTTTTAGATGGTACATTCATGATTGATTCCTTTGTTTGTACTTCCCTTATCAATTTATAGGGGCCTAACCGATGGTTAACATCATTTACATGGTTAAGGATTCATAATGGTTTCACCATTTCTATTTTGTAGTTCTTTGGAATGTGTGTTCTGATTATCAATCATTGCTTCCATGTAGTTTCCTTTTAATTTATTTATGGAACAAGAATCACCCACCGGTTCTTTATCCAAAACAGACCTTCTTTCCAAATGTAGGCATTCATTGATTTTGAACATACGATACTTATGAAAATTCATTGGTCGAGAGGATGGGAGGTCAGACTCATCATACACATTTGGGAGGAAATATTTTCTACACCGAGACTTTGTTATTTATTTAAGATATTTTCATGAATCCTTATTAATTCCCCATGTATAACATAATATTACCCTGTAATTTTTAATCAATTATTAGCATTTTTAAAATATAGAATTATTTTTTTGTATTTTATGTTGTTCATTAATGGATACATCTGTTTGTATTCGATGTTATCCATATATTGTATCCTCGCATATACTATTAAGATATTATTTTAACCATTGTTATGATGTCACTGTGTATTAAGAATCTCAGTGCAACACTCAGGAATTTATTTTTGTCTAGGGAGAGGAATGTTTGTTTTTATGTTGGTATCATACCCATAAATGGGCTGCCTACGTATCCTTGGGAAAGGAATAAGAACACTCGTTGTTCGGTGGTTCTTAAAGGGACACATCATACCTTTTACAGTCGTGTGATAAGAACCTCTAACTATATTTTAATTTTATGTAGTAATTATATATATGAAAAAGGTTCTTAGTAAAGATTTTTTTTGGGGCATATGATGAATCAGCCAAAGGAACTTGGAAAGAATAGTGGTTGTCACGTTGGATTAGACCATGTTGTGAATATGGCCTTTGAAGAACAAGGATGACTTAATGTTTTGGGTTTGAACCTTAGAGAGGCATCATAAATACCACATTTGGATGAGAATCAAAGCATACATAGTTCCTTAAGTCTCATAGGAGTGTTTAGTCTTTTGAGAGAAATGGTTTTTGGATTACATCCTAAAAATGTATCCCTGGTCATTTGGGGGTTATAATTTGGGGCTTATTCCTAAAAAGGATACCCATTTATGGAAGATAGGAGATGAAGATCGGGTTTTAGGAAGGCATACTACATATCCCATCTATGGTGGGTTTCAGAGTTATCCAAGTTAAATAATTTATGGGGTCCTAATTCGAAGCTTACTCTTATAAAGGATGTCCGAATTTAAGGGAATTGAGGTTCGATATATAATGAGGATATGCAATGATCTCAGGCCCTAATGAAGACATACTACATATCCCAATTATTGTTTTAATCAAGGGTCTTATAGTTCATTCTAATTATATTGTACGTTGTTTTGATCATCAAAAATTTCTAAGCCAACATGATTCATGCTTGGTGAGACTTTCAAGATGATGTGAATGATTCCACAATGATACCCACAATTTTCCTATTTCAGTGGTGAAAGGGGGTCTACCTACGACAATGGTAATGGGAGAGGCCAAAGTGACTGGGGGAGATAGTGGGGCGATGAGCCATCCCTCTATTCGCTTTAAAATTGACATGTGGTCCAATGTAAAGAATGAGTGAAGGTGAAGGAAGTAGATATGAGCAAGACAAAAACCTCCCACATGAAGGGTTAAGGGCATATACCATGATGGCTATCCTAGTGGATTTTAGGAGAGGGGGAGTCATATCATTTTATTAAATGGAAAAGCAACTGTGAACCATACCTTTGATACTAAATACCTGAGGTTCTGGGTTTTAGAGGAGAATTGGGGGGGACAAAACCCAAAACCTAATCCTCCAAACCCAAAACTACCCAACACTATTCAAGGGAGAATGGTCCATGTGAATATGTATATACAAACCCATAGACTGTCCATGATTCCTAACCCCATTACAATACAAATGTTTTAAGCCTCTAACAGTGGATATACTAACCGAAATAGGAGACATGCTAATGTGTCTTTCCATAAGGTTCGATAAGCGAGGATATTTTGGTGGATGCTTTAACATAATCCCTTTCAGATAAAGGAACCAAAGAAGAAAATTCACTTCCATGAGTGGATTTAATGATGGTTTACAAGATAATGTGTATCCTATGTGCACAGCTATTCCATGATGGTACCCTGAGTAGGTTTTCTGCGTCGGTACCTTGCATAGGTGTGCCTTGGAGGCCTCAGTAATGACTGATGAAATTTTTTGGAATAGGGAAACCAATCCTATGCAAGCCTCAAATTGTTAAAGACATTGAAAATATGATTATCTTATATAATAATCACTTATATCTTGTTTTTTAGAGAATCATGTGACAATTTGAGGGATCTGGGTGAAATAGCTATGAAATGGTAGCATTATGAAGTCCTTCCACTTTTTTAGTTGTCATTTGGGTATCCCAATAGTACAATTTATAGTCCAGGAAGTGGATGTTCAAAATCAATTCCTTGATGTAGGTCGACCACGTATTGCATCCACGTAGTTTCTCTATATAGGAGGTATGAAATTATATTAGTGTGTATGTATACCGTATAGGTCTAACACGTATTTCTAACACCTAGGAACTCTAAAATTTGTTCTTCCTTTTTGTTTTTTTAAATTCATCTTGGGATTTTGAAATATTTGGGGGTCTCATTCATAATATTTTTTTATTAATAGGTATTGTCATTAGTATCCTATAAATAAAACATTATCAATTTTGACATTAATCTTATAAATTTAATCATTAATAATTAATGGAAAATTCTTACACTAAATTACTCTAATATGGGACATATTTTTTCGTCTATAAGTGATTCAGAAGATGTTTTTATTAACAATTTTTTTATAATGAGTCTATTTAAATTTTAATATATAGTATAAATTGATATTACCCAAAAAATTGGCACATTAAATAAATTAATCATGGTTCATGCTATTTCTTATATAGAAATATTTTCCTCTTCTACAACCACAATTTTATATGGTGATATTGGGAAATAAAAATGATGAAGGTACCCATCACCTTCAAAACAATTCAAAACAAATATTATAATATTTACATCATTTATCTATTAGAATATATTTTCTTAAATATCCCATATTAATATAACCTGTGTACAAAATTCAAGGAACTTATTTAAATGTTTAAATTTATGTGTTAAAAAATAAGTCCATTTTGACCTACTATAATCATAAAAATTAAAAAAAACTTATTTTTTTACCTCTTAAACTAGAAATTATAATAGTATCAGATAAATAAATATGTAATAATAAAAAATATCTAACTATATTACAAATTTTAATAGTTTTTAATGTTTCTTTATGTTTCTTATATTTTAAAAAGGTATCAAAAATAGTGATCGTAATTTCTTTAATCATGGGTAGTTCAAAACCTATCCATTTTTGGGGATTATATATATTTGTCTAAAATTCACATCCACCAAACTACAATGAAAAAGAACATTATGTATTTTTTATAAATTAATAAATTTACATTATACATGATAATTTTAGAGAAACACATATTTCAAATAATTTATTATCAATTTGAGTAATTTTTATAAGAATTTTCGTAAATTTTAAACATTTATTGTCCTTAAACATAACAATCATTCCATCAGTATAAATCTATGAATAACATATTCAGTTTTTCTAATAATATTACATATGTTACATTTGAAATAAACAATGTTTTTGAAAATCCTATTACTAAAAAACATTATTTTGATCTGTTGATTTTTCTTAAAAAGTTACTAGGCAGCCATAAAATGAATGAAATGATAAAACATTAAAAATATCATATGTAATGTGTATGAAACATCTATTGTACATATATCATGAATCATTGGGAATACTAAGGTATATTTTTTATAATAAATTTGGAAAATGATTATATTTTTACGTATACTATCATGGGTAAAAACATATTTGTAGTAGAAAATTTATGTACCCCAAATCATTTTAAACATATATTTGTGGATTTTTCAGAAAAAAAAAATTCTAGATATAATTTTTTTTGAATAACCATGTGCCTACATAAATCTCAAGGTACATTCAATGGTATAATAATAAAGAATTTTATAATTAAACATTTCATACTAGAAACTTTGCAAATAATAACTTTTATCATAAAATCCCTATACATCATTGGTTAATGATTATCACTACAAAAAAAGTCATGTTTTACCAGGTTCCATCATAGAAAACATATTGTTATATATTTCATTACCTCAAAAATGTCTAGATAATTTATCCATCAACTTTAATATCCCATCTTTCAAAATTATTTTATCTTTTTTAATAATTTATAATTCATTAATGGGTATAATAGTTTAATAAGATGTTGTATTTCATATCATATTTATAATGTTTCATTATTCAATTTATAATTTTTTTAACTAGTGTCTAATTTTATTTTTGATATTTTCATTATTATTATTCCAGTCATAAATTCTCCTTCTGAAATATTTCATTTTTTATTTGATTATTTATATTTAATTACAAATTCATTTTTTTAACATGAACTGGAACTATATTTAGATTTAACCACATTAATATTTGATTCCATTAAACAATGGTTTTTCAATTCTATCTAAATTTTTGAATCATCAAAGCTTCATTCAAACTCTTTATTAAAACTCTATCAAGTTGTAAAATATCTCCTTACTTAATTTTGGTAATTTATAATTACACATTGCATTAATTTTAAAGAATAAAAACATGATATGACCCTTTTTAATACACTTATTTCATTAAAATTATGAATCATTATGTTATATACATCCATTTCCTTTTTTATTTACCTTTGAGTGATCCATCTAATTATACCTTCCGGATCACTTCTTATAATCTATGTTTTTTTATATAGTTATACAATCCTTTAGAGATGTTATATATTTAAAACTTTTTTTAATGTTACATAGGGTAAAATTAATTAGTTGAAAATTAATTTTAGATCTAAAGGTGATCCATTTATTCTATTAAGCCACCTCAATAGATTTTTTTTAGTTTATTTTCATATTGTACAAAAGAACTAATTAGTTCATATAAAGTATACTAATTAAAATTATTACACACATTGATTTCTGAAATCATAGAATTTCACATATTTTTTAGTGACCTCAAAACCTTATAAATGATGGTAGTGTTATCCAATTCATCCCCATGATTATTCACAAATTTAAAAATACTTCTGAATATATGGGACATATGGTTCATAGATCCATCTTCTCTCATAATAAAATCCATTCATTATACATAAATCATTCTAGACCTTGTACTTTTTAGCTTGTCTGACCTATAATGAGTTATAATATGAAATCCATATATTTATAGACCTATATTACAATAATAGAAAATTATAAACATACTTCAACTATAACAGTATTCAATATATCTTTTATATTATATTTCAAAACATATTGTACCATATCATCACCTACAAGTATATATATTATTATCATGTATCTTAAATGGGTTTAAAATGGTCATCTAATGATCAACCATTAATTTACATAGGTATACATACATTATAGTTTTCTATGAACTAAATTCATTGTTATAGAAATATAGATATATCTTGGAATATTACCATCATTCACATTCCATTCTTCCATCCTAAAAAATAATTTTCTCTATAAAATTTAGTATATGATATACTTTTTTATATAATAAAAAATTAATTAACATAACCAATATCCAAATGAATTTTCCGTTACACAAATTTCATTCTCAATTATGTTTTAAACATTGTTCTATGAAGGGTTAATTGATCTTTTAGATATTTTATTTTTCATTGTTGAAAATTAATATTTACCTTAAAATAAAAAATGAAACATAAAAATATTATCACATGTAAAAACATTGTAGTGAAAGGTCTTGTTCAAAAATAAAATACAATAGAAATAAAATAAACATGGTTGTTATATTTATATAGTATTTGATCTCAAAATAAACCAATAATTAACCTTCACTCCCATATTCTCATCTATAGGAATAAAACTACATAAAACATTAAATTCTAATGGAATAGTAACCCTATACCAACATGTCTTTTTTCACCTAGTTTTAAACCCCAATTCCCATTTATTTTAGTATATTATCGAAAAATCCAATCCTTTTATAGTAATAATACAAACCTGAGAGACTTTAATATTTATCATGGGAGCCAATTTTTTTTACCATACTTCTTTAAGAGATTTAATGATGAAATGTGATTTTTTATGGGACAATAATAAATAGAAACTCTAAACCAAAAATGGAAAATATAATGGAAAAATAAATAATGAAAACCAATATGGAACTATGAATAATAGAAGAGCGATGTGGATCATAATGTGGATTATGATATTTTATCACATGAGAAAAGTAATGAATGTTATTTCCACTTTACGATTGAATAATAACATAATTTTATTCATGGGAAAAATTCATTAGAATTTTCATAACTCTCCAAAATTCTCTCTCTCCTCAAAATCCATTTTTTTTGAATTTTATGAAATCCACTTTATGGTAGTGCAAATCAAACATTCAATCAGCATTCCAACATCCCACATCTAGAGGATTTAAAAATTTAAAACTGAAAATTTAAAAAAGTCATCCACTATTTGGCACCCTCTTTGCCAGTACCTCCACGTGGCCGCTGCGAGGAAAGACCATGTCGGGACATGGATCCACGAGAAGCCTCCTAGAGCTACGTACCCAATGCCATCATCACCATTGTACCCCTTGGAAACTGTTTCCATCACTGCCCATAACCGGAGCAGATGACTGGAACCTACTGAGGAACAACAATCAACATTAGTAATCTTCATTCGTTGTAGTAGTCGAAACCACCCCATGGAACAGTCAACAGGTTAAACGTCATCTTTTCACTGCCCGAACAAACCAGCAACAGGTCGAGTCAGCTTCGCCATCCACATCGTTGCCGCCATTATCACATCATCTTCATCATCTGTATGACTTTGATAATTTTCATATTACATCAAAACCTATTTTTTTACTAATTTAATTATTTAGTATGACTTAAAATTTAATTTTTTTATTACATCAAAACGAATATCATATTACTTTAAATGATTTCCTATGAATTAAAAATCAATTTAACATGGATTTTATTAAACACTAAAAATCCATAACTAAAATAAATTTAAATTCTAATCCTCTATAAAATATTGAAAATCCTATTATAGATATGAAACACTTGAATAATAAAAATACAGTAATTTATAAATCCTCCATTTAAAAATATAAGGAATTTTAAATATTCTAAATAAAATAGAATAAATGAAAATAATTATATATTATGGATTCTTAACGCTAATAATATCACATTAAAAATATCAATTCTAATTCATTTAACTATTAAAAACATTAGTCCGCCCATTATTATAAAAATTAAGTAATCTAAAATTTAACAAAACAATCATAAAACTAAAATAATTTTAAGAATTATAAATTTATAACTTTAAATACATTATCTATATAAATTATATAGTAGAAATGCATTTAATCAGACATTGACAATTATATCCTACAAAATAATAAATATATATCTTTTTGATGAATTTGTACCTTAAGAATCAGTAGATCTAAACACAACCAGAATTGATAAAACAATGTATAAGTATGAAATTAAATGTAAAGATTTTTCATCTTTCATTATTATATACATAATAAAGTATATGAGATGTGAGATATTGATGGAAAATAATCATCAATATCATATAATAAGGGCCTCCAGTTGAGATCCTTATACATAAAGAATAAAATGACATTATTTTTTCCTTGTATATATTAAAATTTAATTTTCTTATTAATTATTAATAAATACATGATCCTAGTATAATTTTTATTTTACCATAAATTAATAATTAAATCCTCACTAACTAATAATTAATAAATTACACAAATTAATATATATTTTATCACTAATGAATATCCCAGAAAAATAACCATTTTCTACAAGATTAACCCCAATGAAACCGTTATTACTATACTATATTCCGTTTTTAAAATATGATATATAAAAAAATATTTTAATATATGAAAATCTCAATAATTATTCAACCTAGAAATATTATAACCTCTAATTTTACATATGATTAAAAAATTATAACTATTAGTAAAAATCCATAGATTTAATTTATAGTTTTTTTTATGAAAATGATAAAATCATATAAATGATTCATGAAATAATATAAATATTTTTTAATATATTTTAGACATTTTGTAATAATTCTACGCTGATTTATTAAAATAATTCCATAAAAATATATAATCTACCTTGAATTGTTATTTCACACTACAAAGTGGACCTTGTGGTAATTTGATCAGAGGTTGTATGATGTTACTGGTACTACATGTCATAAAATAATATAGACATACTAGAACATGTTTTTTATTAAATTTTTGTATTTTAGATAATTTTTAATTCCCTAATATTTATGGTTTTGTCCAAAACAAAAAACTTGAAAAATAATATGATACATTTTGAGGTTTTATAATTTCTTTATTTTGATAAATTTACACCATTGAGAGATTAACATTTCATGAATAACTCAACAATGATGTCATGTAAAAATAAATTATTCTATAACCTTATTAGGATGAGTTTGGTGGTATAATGGTTTTCAGAGGGTGAATGGATTATTCCTTGACACCTCTGGTACTGATGTGATGGTAGTGATCATGAAATTTAAATAAATTAAAAATCTATAATATTTTTTGTTATATCATGTGATATAAAAAGAAATTATTATATTTTTAATTTTAAGGTAAATGTTCAAAAATAATCCAACTATTTTTAATGATAATGGAATATATTATAAAATTTAAAATTAGAGATTCTCCTAGGATATAGAAGTGATATCATCATAATGAAATTTTTTAACAGGAAAAAAAGATCCTAAACAGACTATATAAAGAGTTTATTCTAGAATTTAATGGAAGGAAAATTGAGAATTCTGTGAGTTTATCTATCATGGATATTGTGTAAGATATTATGTTTATGAAATTGGAGAAAACTTTTAGACAAATATTTTTATGATATTCTATTATTTTAATTTTTTATTATAAATGTGTTTTTATAATATTTGTGTGATTTTTTTTTGTTAAATTACTAATGAATTCTAAAATTATAAATTTGATAGTAAACATATATGAAGAGTTATCTAACTAAGAAAATTTAAAAAAAATTATTTGTAAATAAATTAAATTTTGGATCATTGGAACATCTTTGAGTGTATGATCCTTAAACATAGCTCATTGTTGGTGAACCATGTAAAATCAGTCATACAACTTTTAATATTTTTTACGTCCATTTTATTCTTAATGTAGAGATGATATTTTTCTTAACCCTATATGAAAATAAATTGGTTGGGTGGTTTAAGTCCAATATTCCTTAAATAATACGTATTAATAGGGTATCTTCATTATGTGGTACTTACAAGTTCAATTAGAGAAAAACATAAATTTGAAGGATTTTTCTCTATTCAAATCAAGGATAATTTTTTTAAATATGAATGGTATTAGATCTTAGATATTATAAACGTTAGGATTTAGATGATTTAGATGTAACACTACTTCCAATCCCTTATAATAAATTTCTTTTTGTTAGTTATACATGGAATTACAGTTAACATAGATAATACTGCTCTGTCCTAAATTAACGTTTATGATTTAGATGACTACACTAAATGACTGATTAGGTTCGGAAGACAATTTCTATTGTAGTATACGAAAAGGTGATAATGTGTAAATCCTCACATTGATTGTGGAATGTTTATTAAATATATTTAAATTTGACTGAAGGATATATAAATTTTATTGAATGTTATATGGAATACATAGATTTATATTAGGATGAAACAAAGTATAACCATTTCAATATTCCATGATCTGTATAATTCAATAATGGTTGAAAATTATAGGAAAAGGTAAATCAATTATGATATAAAAACTATGATGTACATATTTATTATAAATCCCCTATGATTCAGTTAAATGGTTTCAAATGTCAAAGAGAAGTATTAAAATGATGATCTAGTGGATATTTATTATAATAATGTTATTTTATATATGATTTGGACAAATTATGATAATCATTTCCCTATGAATGAATCCAATTATGCATTGCTTAGTGAGTTGAATAAGATTTTTATGGCGGCAAATCTCTAATAAAGGTTGATAATATCATGAAATTAAACAAATATAATTTTAAAAAGAAAAATTAATGTTCAAAGAGTTAAATCTAGACATTAAATTTTATTTTAGATTAGTTGAGAACAATTATAATAAGTTTCCTATAAGGGTATTCAATAAACAATAAGACCATACACATATGAAGAATTATTGAATGGATTTGAAATGAAGAAGGATTACTAATAATAATTTTATTATGAAAAATAACATAAATTCATAAGAGTAAAATTTCTCAATGGAAATATATTTTAGGGAGAGTAATTATTAAAGATTACTATATAAATAAGTTTTAAAAATTTATATATTGTATCCATTAAATGAGTATAAATTTGATAGTGAAAATTATAATGATTATGTATTTTTAGTGATAATTGTAGATTTAGGTGATAAAATGAAAAATGAAAATGTAGGGATATTTGATTATAGAATATATATATAGTTGAAAGAATAACACAAATCCAATATTATGGCCATGATGCAGAAACATAATTATAAAAATCATGAAAACCAAGATAATGTATCTAAAATGATGATGAAATTAGAAAAACACACTTGGGTTTTTTATTGATTGAACAATATAATGAATTGTAATGTCAAATGGATCAAATATCCTTAATGATAATTCATAATTTTAAGAAGAATTATTGATTATCAAGAAACAACTAAGACTCTAAAGATGAAATTAATAAGTATTATTATACAGGATATTGGGAATGTAAATAAGATGAAATAAAATAATCATGATCATTCTATTTAGATGAAAAAGACACCCGAAAATGTAAAATCATTTATAATTAATGATCACAAGAAAAATATAATATTTGTAGAGAAAATTATCACACACACACTACCTAAATGATTAAATATTTTGGATATATCTAATAACCGAATAGATAATAAATCGAATGACATAATATTACATAAAAATTTATTTTTAATTTTTAACAAAATATGGATAATGATTTTTTCGTATTTTAATGTGGAACATAATTGAATTAATCAAATAGATACAAATGATTATAATTTCTTATACAAGATATTTTTTGATATATTATATTTTATTCCTAAAATAAATAATCATAAAGAAATTTATTTCTCATTTAGGATGAATAGAATTGTTTTTAAGGTGACTCAATGAGATAGAGGAAAATAGATTAGGGAATTATAAGAAATATATTTATACTATAAAAAAGATTATAAACATACTGGATGAGGAGGGAACATCAAATATGTCGGAGGAAAAATACTATTAAAAATAAATATATATGAGGTTATAATCATTTTTTATGTAGAAGTGTATCAAGAAGGAAATTATTTCCAAGCCATATTGGAATAAAATATTCCTCTTTAGTGTGCAATGTTTATAAATAATTCACTACATATATGATGGGAAATAGGATTCTTGTTATAAGAATTATATATGATAAGGAGCCTATTGTTGGGTTAATTAATAATAAGGGATTGAATATCATTGGATCCAGTGATTTTTTTTGTTTGTAAACTATATAAGAGGGTTGAATGTATTGATAGTTGAAGGAATACGTAATTATTTAATCATTATATAATAATTACTATACATAGTATATATAATATTTTTCACTAAGATGTGTTTTATCGAAAATGGAAATGATATTCTATATAGTGATGTAGGGAAAATTGATTGTAAGAACCCAGTAACATATAGAGGTATAGTCTAATGATCCAAGATTGATGTACATTGACATTACATTTAATATGTGGAATAACTAATATATTTACAAAAATATAAACCAAAATACCGAATTAATTTATTGTCTTTGGAAACATAAAATAAATTCTTCTATCATGGTGAAACATCTTCCACATCCCCCATTAAGATCTTTTTCTTTATTTTTCCTACATGTAGCCATTCAAAATATCTTAGGGGAAAGAAAACATAAAAAAGTGGTCTCAATTTCTCAGTATGGGAAAAAATATAGAACATCAAACAAAATGTAAACATAAAATTTTAAAAGTAGGAACATAAATTTTCAATATCAAAATATTGAGTTATAAAATAAATCATTGAAGTACATAAAGAATAAATTATAAAGGAACATTAATCATGAAATTATATCTTTTTCATAATAAATACAATTGTGGAAAACACATAAACATTGAAAATAAGTTCCATATTATCCATGTCTTATAGCCTTGACCATCATAGCAGTCAATGACCATTACTAAAACATGTTCACTTCTCATTCTAGCCCGTTAATACTGAACCAAATATACTTATTGTTTTAGCCCAATATCAATAAAAAAATCATGTTTTTCTATTAATTTTTCTCCCATGTTATATAAATCATTACTTAAATAATTGGAGGTAGATATGTGTCTCATTAATCTCATAATTATGTCATTCTTGTATCTTCCACAAAATCCTAAACCATTCACTCCAATATAACTCTGGGAAAAATAAATGGGACATTAAAACATCATTACATCATAATCCATATATAATAATTGGATTTTATAAAAATAACTACATCATTATATAAATCATGTCAAATTAATAATAGGGATGTAAACACAAAACTATGCCATCCATGATGTAAAATAATTTGGATAAATTAATTGAATTTAATTTTTGATGAAAATATCATTTTATCATCAAAATACTGTTATTTTATAAAAATTCCACACAATATTGAAATAAACTAATTTAATTGGAAATAAACAAAAAATATTGTAATGTTATATTAATATAAATAAGTTATTATGAAAGCATAATAATAAATTCATTCCATATATGTTAAAGAATATTCTCCATGTACTTTTGCATAAAATGTCAAAAAAAGAACCTTTTATGGAATAACGACAAAATATTCCTTTCATACCATTTAGTATAAATTCACAATTGGATAAAATGAAATAGAAAAATTTTATAAAAATATAAATAGTATTAAATATTAAAGGGACATGGACATTTATGATAAATAAAAACTTGTAAATATTTATATATAAGGAGCCTTAGATAATAATGATAATGCAAAATTAATCCATACCATAGGTCCAATATCCTAAGTTTGTATATGAAACTCTTATATACTACATTAAATAATTTTATAGAATTATTAAATAATCATAAACAGTTTTATGGTATCATATATTATTATCCGTTTGTTTGTAATATTTCATTATTACTCGTTATTTAGATTTTAACTACTGAATGATCTTATGCACGTTTTTTCAGATAAGTTCATGTTCCATTTATTAGGATATAGTTATATCATTTACAGAATTTTATTATTTTAATATATATTATATTTACTAATTTCTATCATGTATATAATCATGGTTTAATGAATACCATGTAGATGTAATCACATCGCATTGTGGAGATGGTAGGTTGTACGTACGCACGAGTGATGATATCATTCACTTAATGGTCAAATGGTATGGTATTGGATGTTATATTAATTATAATGAATAATTATATTTCTATATTAGTTATTTATATTCAATATTTACACCCATTATAATCATCATTATACACATTAAAATTAAGTATAGTTGAATAAAAAATTAAACCACGGCTCAGAGATAGTAAGCCATAGGTATACACGCATGGTGATATTATTATTTGTAGTACGGGTAAAAGGATTTGTAAGGTATCCCAAAAATTATAATAACATCTCATAATTTAAAATATACTTTATTTATTACTTTAATATGGAAATTTTATAAGAATATGAAGTAGAAGAAAAAAATAATTTTAAATGTGGTGATAAAACAATTACCTCGTTTTTGAGTATATTCTTTTGATTTGAAAAATAGGTATCATTGGGATGGATTTATTCCAATACTATGGTCTATAATAGTAAGTAATCTATTTTTTTAACACAATTTATTAGATTGTGTGCATCCAAGGGTTTTCAGAGGTTTGAGAAAATGAGTAGACTTGGTGGCCTTTTATAAGGAGGAGGGCCGCATTAAGAATGCATTTTAATATTATTTTATTATAAAATTATTTTCGAATTATAATAGCTATAAAGTGATATATTTCGAATATAATATTATAATGGGTCAAAATCCTCTCAACCAATTGGTTTTATTCAACTTTAGGATACAAATTTGAACTTATATTTTGGATATAAACATTTGTAAAATAAATTTCTTCTTACCATGCCTTCTTGTATTTTAACACTATATGTTAAACATAGTTACAATAAAATTCCATAAGAACATATAGTGGATCATTAATGATATTTTTAACATTATATAAGTTCTTTTAATGAATAATAGATTTTTATGATTATTATATTAGTTAATAAATTTATATTTGTTTTAAGAACACATTATTGTCAATTTTGACTATTTAGTAATTTATTTTTGATAAAGCGATGAAAACAAGATTGATTATAAAAAAATACATTAAATAAATGATAACATGTAACATTATTCAATAAAATTAGTGTATGGAATCAAAAAATTTACATTACGTTTATTTTAATATTCATAATATAATTTATTTTAATCCATTATAAATAAAGTAATCACTTCTCATCATTATTTGATAAATAAATTTTATTATTTAATGTATACGAATTATAAATAAAATTTCTTACTTTAGGAAATATTTTTATCATTATAATTACAATTAATATAAAAATATATCAATTATATAACCCCACCTTTAAATAGTTATAGTAATGAAATTCATTTTTATGTTATATTTCCCTTTTCATTAAATTAATTATTATAACACGTCATTTTCACACCAAATTGTCTCCAAAATGACAACAGTTCGACTAAAGAAACTTTTTTGGTCTCCCATGACTCATCCAATAATATTCTGACATTCTAATGTTTTTTAATATTATTAATATATTGTTTTACCCTTATTTACCTAATATACCATTTAATAGTTGTAAATAAAAATAATTACTGATGTTATTATTCATAATATCCAAATATAAAGGGAACATATTTACATAATTTTTACCTTGTGATTCCAAATATGGAATCAATTTTTACCAATTCAAAACATAATAGTTTTATTAATTAATTCAAAATTAATTCTCGTTGTCCAAATAAGGGAGCATGTTTTTAAGAAGCAAAATCTATCCAAATATTGACCTGTGTTTATGTACAATATAAATATGAAATTACATAAAATTACAAAAAATAGTATTAAATGATAAAAAAATATTCAAATTACACTTCAAAACAAAAAAAATGTACTCTAACTATACAAATAAATTTTTCAAAAAGGCAGTTTTGAATTAAAATTTATTATTTTTCACTATTGATTAAAATAGAAATTACATCAGAAAAATACCAAAATATCAACGAAGGTAATCTTTTATGTCCCACATCCTAATAAAATGATTATTATGACAAATATAACTTATAAATGTTTAATTAAATATATTTAATACTGGCTCTCCATCAAAATCTTGTAAGACTACATTTTTTTAAAAACACTCCTGTTGTCAATGAAATTGAATTTGTTCTTATATGATTTCTTGAAATATTATAAGATGATTTTTAAAAATTACATTTAATTTATTACTATGTATTGGATCACCAAACAATGATGACACAGGGTAGGGAACCATCAAAGTTGTAGCCCATGTGGGAAGTGACATACATCATTTACAATGTCTATCCCATTGGTGCATATGGTTTGATCACTATATATCGGGTTCAAATCACTCCTCCAACCAATTACATGTTTCATAACAATTACACCACATGAGGAGTGTAACTTCTCAATAATGAAACAATAAACTATGAATCAAGGGCCAAAATCTATGACCTTAATAAAAGAGATCCATGGAATATGTTGTGTGGCGACAAGGCTTCCTGGCCCATATTGACATCAAGTCAACACATCACCATAATACATATATTTCACTAAAAACACACACCCATTGTCAAAACTTTGTTACATAAAAACGAACACATGGTTATGGTAGCAAGATGGAATTTCAATGTATAAAAACATGAAACTATAGATGAGACTCTATTAGGAATGGATTGTTTGGGGTCATACCTTTTGGGTCCTCATTCATGTAACATATATCATCACACTTCACTACACATATCTATTTTGAACACTCACACAAGGTACAAACTATATGACCCTAAACTACGAAACCTGAAATCGTTACCCTATGATTTAAAACATCATGGATCATTTTTATCACCCAAACATTAAATATTACATAAATATCCTAGAAATATGATGATAAACTACATATCACCCACATCCAGTCAAAACTACTTTAAATGGCATAACATTGATGGTCTTTCCAGCACGACCTAATATGGCATTAATCCATGTCCTAGATATAGGAATATAACCTGTACAACATTTATGGTCCTACCATAATGTTTTAAAATGGGACATACCCTTTATTTAGTTTCCTGAATTTAAACCCTACTAAAATTATCTTCTATGCCACATGGTTAAAAATGGCACCACATCGCGAAATTCTCATATGACAGAGCATCACTATTAGCATTGCTCATCTTCATTGAAACATGAATGAACTATATATGGGTTGATTACCATCATTATGGGATCATTGTGACACCTAAATTTTCCATCGAATTTCATACACTCAAAAAATAGAAATGAATAAAAAAGAAATGGAAAAAATAGATGCTCATCTCCTTTTTCGTGATCTAGACATACACAAGGGAACATATCTGAGAACTACATTTGGATTGATTTATTCAATAATATGATACATAGTTGTGATCATTTTTTCATCCTCAGTTCAAGCTAAAATGTTTACCCTTTTTCAATTTGGTTCAGTCATATCCTCCCTATATGAAAATGAACTAAATGGGATAATATAAATATGCATGCCTTGATTCATGTCATTGTAGGATATGTAGTGACATCAGGGTTTCAATCTTTCAACCCACCCACAACTGATTGATCCTTATAGGTTGGATCATCTTCATCCTAACCAAAAAATAGTAAACTAAATGAAACATTAAGAACATTTTGTGTCTAAATTCCCATCCTCCTGGGAAATGTAGTGACCCCAAGTCCTTTTATCTTCAGGCCCTGCTGTAAGCTCACCAATTATTCGGCCTCCTAGCCTCAGTCTAGGCTAATCATGAAAACATTAAACTATATGTGGATTTTCATTGGTATTTTTTTGAGTTGTAATGGGTCTCCATAGACCTCATTCACATTGAAATTATTATGACATCATTCTACATACACCCACTAGTGATAATTACCCCATGAGGGTCTAAAATCCATTACCGTAAATTAAGTGCCATTATCCACAATGAACGATGTTAAACTACAACCCTAACCTAAACATATTCACGATTCTTCAAATCCCTCACTAAAATGGATTACCATAACTAGTGTTGGTATCCTACCACACTGTGGTTCAGAAGTATGTGGGTCTTGATTCCCTTCCATATAGAATAACTAGTTAGTTATATACATTTTCTATCATCCCATTCACAAATTCATCCATCCATTAACCCCTTAGACTTATCATTAGAATAATCTAAATGTCATTAAAATGTGTGTATCTAGAATCATTTTTTATCCATGTGGTGAAATGACTCCTAATCCCACTCATGCACTACCAGAACATCCTTGAATTCCATTTTCATCCATGGTCTAGGAAATATGACCTTATAGTATTTCAATAAAGTCCAACCATTAAGAAATTAAATTGTTTCTATCCCCCATATTCCATGAAACAGTACATTAATCTGCTTTCACTACCTATTCTTGGATTCAAAATTCCTCTATATATATTCCCATACATTGAGACTTTTGTGATATGGGTCTCCATCAACATTAAAATATACATGTACCCCATAATTGTGATGGTCTCATGGAACATATTTTCTCCCCTCTTGTTATGGGTCAATTTGTTAATGGATCCCTTGAAAAAAAATTCGATTCTATTTTTTTAACATGGACTACAATTGATAATGTGTTATTCTTATTTATTCATTATTTACATAGACATGGTTTGTTTATTTCAAACATGTTAAATATTTGATCACTAACTATCAGTTACACCATATACAAATATTGAATATAACGATTTAACTACTCTTTACCTCCTTGTACCATAGTGTGAATCAATTACCTTTTGTTTCACCCTAATTTGAAATTAGACATGTTAGGAAAACCCCTTTTTATTTTTTATTTCCCACACCAAACATTTCTTGATGGGGGCTTAGGTGTTTTGGTAGGGTGTGTATCAATATTATTTGGCGACGCATGGGACCCTTGGTCTGAACTATATGTTCGTAAACTAATTGTCTATAGTTAAAGAATCATTACATTAAATTATTTATTGAACAATTTGGGAATTCATAGTGTGGCATCGATCTCATAGTCCCTCATTAATGTTGGGATCATAACTCTCTAACACCAAATATAGCCAATTTTGTGAAATCTCTCACTCACAGTCCAAAATCTATGACATTAAACTATGAGAACCACCAAGGATATGTCAGGAGACCCCATTTTCCACTCTTCACATCACATATGCCTATTTCTTTATGTCTTAAACCCATCAATATCCCAATAATATGGAGGTATGGAAAACTATATTTTTTCATTCAAATATTGTTTCATTCTTCTATTCCTCACATGTATTTCAAGAATATACATCTTCCTGGTCCATTCTACAAAATATTAAAATAAGAGCCTATAGTCCAAGTAGTATAACCATAGCTATGTGCAACATCTCAGTTGTATGACATAAAACCATAGGATATGTCCTCATCACATTACATTAAACTATACCATGTAGTTTCCACACTGTATGATTTTAATTTACATGTTCATCATCCTGAATAACATGACTTAAAACTACAAGGCCTCCTTGTGCCTTACCTAGAGGCCCTATCCTGAATAATACATTACTAATATGGATATGTAGCACATTTCAGGAATATTCTAGTGTCTCTTGGAATCCTAGGTGACACTCACGTAGAAGAACGATTTTATCTTTTTTTAGAATAGTACACTTACACCAACGAGTTATAATCCATGGTGGAGACATTCCAATTGTTTTGGAGGATATTCTAACATTCAATCACTCCACCCACACTATTTTTTCCCTTAATTTTGATCCCAATCCACTTCCATTTCTTAAAGGACCCACTAACAGCCTGTTCTCATCCTCATTATGGTCACCAACAATCCTGGTCAAACATTCTTGAAGACATCTGAAAAAAATTTGAGATAGGATTCATGTTTCAATCAAGATTAGTGGCCAAACCTCATTTTTTATCCCCATTTCTCACTATGTAATACATATAATATATTTTTAAATTAGTAAAAAAAATTATGATTCCCTGATTCCTCAATCACTTCTCCCTGAATTCTGGGTATAGTGATTCAAATTTTCAATTTCTATTTGTTCAGATCTATTCCAATGGAAATGGCGTTATCATGTTCATGAACAAGTTTCCAATGGGAAAAGATAAATAGCTTCTCTATGATTCCTATATTCTATACACCACCTATATGAACCCATAAATATTTGGCTTCCAGTCAATAATAATAGACCCTGGATGTTTGAATGTTTTCTGATGCTCTCATAAAAAGAATAAATATTAGTGATCATCCATTGTTTCTCATACATGTCACAATGTTTGAGGGATTACATACTGATCATTAGTTTTATCATATGATTAAATTTATATAATGAATGAAATTAAGAATTGTCTCCATGAACATAGAGGCTTCTATGGAAAAACATTATGATTTATTAGTTTTTTGAACTCTTCCTTATATCTGAACTCTAACAATACTCTACTTGGGATCTACTATTCATTGGCATGTTGAATAACAGAGTCTCAATCTTTTACTAATCTCTACTTCCTCATAATTTTGTCTAGTAAAATCTTTTCCACTCTTGTCTATTCTCATAGACACCCAACATAATGGATGGATATCTGAGCAGTCCCGATATTCAGTTGGTATTCAACCTCCTCCAGTTGATCCATCAAGTTTGTGATGATTTTATACTGAGTTATTAGGAAACCAGAATGATCACATTATTTCTAATCCATCTACAGAATATCTTGGATGACATTTCCAATTTTTTCTAAGATATTAGAAATCTTATGGCATTAATAACATTCCAAATGTTGGCTCCCCTCAAGATACTTCCCAGAAAGGTAGTCATGGACCAGCACATGGTGGTCTCATGAATTTGTACCTCAAATTAGTAGGTTGTGAAACTAATTTTGGAGTGATAATATCCAAAAAACTAACTATAGTTGTTAGGGTATAAATAATTAGATGATGAATTAATTTCCATGCCTCGCACTGGATGATACAGTTCACTTCAGCTACCATAGGGTCTGATTTTTCTAGATCCCTGGGATCTGCTGTCTCTTATTCCAGGAAAAAAACAATAAGTTTCAATGTTGGATATTATTTTAGTGTTCTCTATATATGAATAGGATTAATGTCATCGGGAATTCTTTCTATTCTTAATTCATCTTCGACGGCCTCAACTTCTTCCTATGGCTCTTCTATACAAATGACATCACCCAAATCCACATGTTCACCCAAAATGACTGAGGTTAGATGAACTTTCTCATCACTGGTAAGAGTATCCATCTGAATGAATTTCATAGAGATCAAAGCCCCATATTCATTCTTGGATTGTAATATTCTATGCACTATGTAAAACTAGGAACATTGGTATGTCCACTCAGAAGATGAGAAATATTACTTTCTGAGATAAAAAACATATAGTAGTTGAACACTACAGGGCTATGATATCAAGTAACTGTAGGGACTTCCACCATAGAAGATCCCTCACCACATGGTATGTAAATGACCATACCTAGTTCTCCTTAAATCATAGGAACAATATCTGTATAACACTGGTACACATTGATGATAACACTTCATGGTAATCATCATATGACTAGATAGTTCAGGATATTCTCTTACCTAGTATAAGAGGAATTTCAATACTAATCCTTCTTGTACATGCCTCTTCAATAGGTTCCTCTATTAAAATTTTATTGAGTCAAAAAATAAAGGTTAAATGAAGGATTTGGGGTTCCAAAATCGCAACCATTTTATCTTTGGTTAGTCCACCACTGGCCACCTTATCCTTGGTCGACTCTTTTTTGTGCCATCCCCATGTGCAAGACCAAGAGAATGCTTCACTATTCCAGTTGATACATTTTCACCCACATCAATGGGAAACCATTGACCAAAATTGATTTTTTCTTATTCAGTACAAGTTTTAATTATCAGCTCCATATAAGGAAAATGATATCAGGGGAAGATATGATTTAGATTTTCTTTTTGGGAGAAATTTGGTGAATTCTTCTTCAAATGTCACAACTTCTCCACTACCATGGTGACTATCATTTCCAGCACATGTCCCTTGGGACTCCCCAAATTCTCTTTCCCCCTTTTATTACACTTCATCCTATATTTATTCTTATTCTTCTTATTAATCACTATTATCCTCAGGCAGCATTTTCACATTAGCTATCTCTTGACTGAGAATATCCTTTAGAACGGTGGGAGGTTCCTTCTACCACACCTACTAGAATATGTTGGTATCCATAGACATAAATTAATCATTACATTGGTGAAATATTTCTATGTCCTCTATTATAATGATTGTGATTTATAGATATTAAAGACAACTGCATTTCAGCCTCTACTATTGGTCTTTGACAGATAACTATTTCTGTAATGGACTCCAAGAAGACTAGTGGGTCCGAAAAATTGATATCAATAGTTATTTGCAATATTTATCAGAACATCTTAAAATGAGATTATTTTTTAGGCCATAATGGCCAATTTCAGGACCATCTCTTTTAAGAAGGCTGGGGTGCAACCACACCCTATGATTTCTCCATCACTATGGTTCCAGCTGGTGCCACCCCTATTGCATGTCTTGCCTATTGAAATGCCTCTTGGGTGGCATCCTTCCTACCATACCATCACTCTAGATATAATATTTTTGTTTCAATTTTCCTAATGTGTCACCTAAATAACACCTCAGTAAACACTGCCACCATGTTTTTTTTAATATTCTATTGATAAGATAGCATCAACATCCATAGGTGGTGACATGATTGTCTTACCAAAACCAATAGTCTTCATCATGCACCATTGCAAGTAGATGATGTAGGGGTTCTTCTCTTAAGTAACCTCTATTTACATTTTATTCCCCAAATACCGATGTCACCCGAACTGCCTAGTGATGTGGGATGACATTTATTGTTTGAAAACAATCTTTCTATCAATCGGTTCTACAAGTACACCACTCAAAATGCTCTGTAGCAACTCTCTCTACTACCATGAACTAGAAAAGTCATCCACTATATATAATACTTGAGTAAATAATTAGTGAATGTTTATATTTTCATGGTTTCAGATATAGATCACAACGTCTTCATGATGTAGGTTCAGTAACCAAACTCTAGCAATGTTCCAAACAGATGGTCATATACCATTCCCTAGATGATGGATTACATTCATAATGTCATATCCTCCAAGATGAGATTCATTACATCCATTTAAGATCTATAATGGAACATAAATTTTCTTGGTTGTGCTAAAAATTGAGATGAATCCAACAATGTTGAAAATACTCTTGAAGACAGGCACTCCCAGGTTGACCATTTTGTTAGCTGCGATGATACCCTCCATCACTGAGGTCCCGAGACAGGCCCCCATTCCGAAGTCCCTCACTAAAAAAATCCACCCAAAAAGTTATGTGGAATGTATTGTGGCATATTAGACCTATGGGTCTCATCACTCATCTTTGATAAACCCCTATAATTGATATTCTACTACCTCCAGGATCACCTTGTATTATCAAGTTTTTCTACTATGCGACATATCTAGGCACTACTCACCTCGGCCTGAAATCATCAAATTCTCATAATTCACTTTGAAAAGGTCAGTCCACATTGGGAATATGATTTCCATTTGGATATACATGTTCTTCATCATCTGTTTCTCCCTCTTCAGTAGATGTCGGTTTAATATTGGGGTCTGCTCCTGATAGACCCAGGTACTCACAAAAGGAATGAATTTATCTTATTAGAAAACATCCATATGAATAAATCTAATGAAATAGTAATCCCATAGGATGATACTGAACTCACCGTGGTGGAGTTGGAATATACTTGTTTTGGAATACCATCATCCAAACACCTCTGTTACTGGTTCCTTCTAAAGATATAATTGTAATTGTGATGTCCACAGAGACTCATAATGACTGATCTTCCACATCACTTCTCAAAACACCTAACATGTGTATCCTTCCTAGTATTCCCATTCCCATTAAATCATGATTTCCTCCCTAGAACTCAAGTCCCAGTCCTTCTATCCTACACATTCAATACACATACTACTTTCAAAGCTGGTGGCATAGTCGACAGGGTACTCCTCGGCCTCTGATTTGCCTCATGTGATTGTACTGTTCTTCAAATTCCTGAAGATGAGGTCTATAAACTGATTATCTCTTAAAATGTGTCTATGAAATTTGATTTTTTGTCACAAATGTTTTTATTCATCCTTGAACCATGATTGTGATAATTCAATATCAGTGCCTGGGATGAATACTTTCTCACATGTGATGAAATTCCATAATGGGAGTTTGTCAATAAAAAGATAATCCTTTTAAGAATATATCATCATTCCTTATAGAATATGATTATTTGATATAACCTTCCTTCCATGATGCATCTAAGGATTCCAGAACATATATACTATTCGAAAGGCTTTGGTCACCTCCATATCAGTAGAATCCAATCGACTAGTCATTCCAGTAGAAATTGGAAAAGCAAAGGATGAAGTGAAGATGGATAAGGGAATGGTTCAAAAGATGATATACTACATGAAAAAATGGCAGGAGGTCAAGAAAAAATAATGATAATTTTTCAAATGATAAATTGACAATTAAATATGTGGTAGCATATATAAAATTATGGGATTTCATGTTTCTATTTAGAAATCAATGACTTGCGTTCATGAGAAAAAAGCACCCACAATAAAAAAATCAATGATCAATGAGTAGACCTCTAACACGATTTATATGTTGGAATGTACTTAGTATTTCATGCATGCACAATCCCACTTCTACATTGAAGCCATGTTTTCTGTGCCCCACTGTAGATGTTCCTCTCTCTTCAGTGTTTCCCTAAAAAACCAGCCTTATAGTCCCCATTCTTCTCAGATTTATTTGTGGGGCATTTATTTGCACCAAAATCCCTACAGATCCATAAAACACCACATTGGAAAATCTATAATCACCCTATAACTCAACAGAAAATTTCTAGAAGTCTATGGAAGCCGCATGTAGGATCTGACATGGGCATAGATAATGGAAATCCATGTGCAATCCACTTACATGCCTATTGTGACATCAAAAGGAACATTAAACATGAACCCACCTTTTATAAATGGAACTAATCAACAGAACACCTATTACATTCTAGGGATATTCCTCTCTGTCACTGAAGAATTTCTCTCTATATTAAACTCCACCCCTCCTTCATCCGGGTGATACTCCAAAAGTTAAAGTGTTTCTATGATGCACATAAGATTCTTCTTCTGCAACAACTCAAAAGACAAGAAATCATCACAATAAAATATTGTGTGTTATAGGTTCCCTATGGTTTTTCCTTCACAAGGGCCCATAGTGGTTGGACCATTGATTTTTCCATTCTGCACAAGGCAACTAGATAAAAATTACCCATCTTGTGTGCACTGCCTTCTATTGTATAAACCTCTATATTGTGCCTAACCCTTGATATTTTGTGTAGCCCTCCAATCCTTCACACAACTCCTTCATGTTTCTAGAGGGATTTCATTTACCCAATGCAACCATTTTCAAGCCCCTCTCTCTTTCACCTTCTCTGAGAAACCCTCATTACTTCTATGTAGTGATTAATTGGTCCCTTGGGTGGTGTTTATTATTGTGATGCTATAAATATTTATTTTCAGCATAGGCATGGAAAGTTATATTTATTTTATTGATTTCAATGCTAACATGGACCCTATAACTAACCACTCCCCCAACCTATTTCACCATGGAATTGCTGACGTTATCTCTTACCCAAGGGATGATGTGCCCCATTTATGTATTCCCAAGGGTTGGGGAGGGAGTCCCCCATGTTCAAGTTTTAGGATGTAAAACATCTTAGAAGAAAATTTATGAACCCATGACGTTAAACTGTGATTTCCCCATGTTTGGAATTCTTAAGAGTATCAAATTGGGGATGAGAAATATGAACCTTTCACTACTTACACTCCCTATATACCATCCCTCTCTCTTAGGGGTTTCTCTACATATTCCCCTCGAGTTGTATCAACATAATCCCACTAACCCATAGTATGGTTCCCCATATATTAGTGACTTGATATGATATCCTCAACATGTACACAGAGATCTTCCTAAAACCTACATGCATTGGATGACATACTCAGTGGAGAGATTCTATGAATAATCCCTACAACATCTCTCATTTTGGAATATTTCATGACACAATTGTTATCTTTGTTGACTCATCCTTTTTCTCATATTTATAATGCCCCCCACAGGCTTAGTGTTTGGTGCATCCATGACCCAAATCCCCCTCTAAAACTACATGGACCTTGATTACCTACTAAATAGGATAAGTAGTATACCTCCTTGAGGTTTAAGACCAACATCTCCCCCATCACCTCACTCTTATATTTGTGAGATCATTCCATAAAATTGATCTATTTCCATATGTAATACCCAATCTCAGGTCTCCATTGAGAATCTCTCACGTGTATCCCACGAATAGATGGCCCTACCACTTAGGTGTAAGCCCCAACCTTTCACATCTAAGGTACATGGGTTTTGATCTCTATCTTATAAATAGTGTATGCAAGATGCCTAGATGAGGGAAAATCCTATATTATGGTAAAAAAAAGTTCCCCATCCTAGGGATTCACCCTCATGATGTGAAATATTACCTTTAGGTGACACGTCCCCTAGATCCACCTCCATGGGGTGTTTTGATCCATCCCCCAACCCCCATTTCATCCATCATCCACCCTGAATCTACCCTAGGTCACCACATCCCAGAAGGATCATAACTCTCATAAAATCTAATCCTTTTTGTATAATCATTAGAATTTAACCCAAATTCTCACATCATAACTATGTGTACTTTAATTCCCAACCAAATGGGATATGTAAGAATCCTCTCGATGGTTCCAGCCCAACACACACAAAAAAACTATCCATTTCATTTATTTCATTCAATCCTTCCATAATCTATCTAGATTTTACATAGGATTCCACATTCTAGGGAGTCATGAAAGACCACCAACACCATCAATGCTCCATGCAGTGTCAGGGTAGTCTTAGTTATTTAGCCCCAGATAATCCGACCAAGAGAAATCCTCTTGTGATGTGTAGTCTCAATTCATAATATCCACACTATCCAATTAACTAAATGGGATTTGATAACTATCTTCTAAATAACGTATGAAATATGAATTCAAGAGGATCAATCCCAACCAATAGTATAATTTGGTGTCCCTATAAAAGTGATGCACCACTCTAATCCACCCTCGGCTATGTCCAAATCATCCTTCATGGTGTGACACCTTCAATTCATGGGGAACACCACTCTGGGTCCACATCTATAGGCATTCTAACCCATCCATCTGGTAAAACATTCCAACCACTCCATTATAGGGATATACCTTTTGGATCCTCCTTCACTGGGCATCTTGATCAACAACCTTCCATCTCTGTAAGATGTTAAAACCATGAAAATTTACACAACTACGTCATGTTAAACATGGGATTATTGAGTAAAAACAATGATGAAATACCTCTATCAAATGATACATCTTGATCTCCATGGGATACCATGGGATTTGTTCCCATGATAAACCATTCTATAAGGTAGATTATGGGTGATCCAGTGTTCTTTTGTCCAAACATACTCATTGATTCCCAATGTGACTACTCCAATGACTGGAAGATTCTTCCCAAAAAATATAACTTAGGATATCCAAATAGAAACAATTTAAATAACCAAATTACATAAATAGATAGAACTGGGAATGAGATTCATGAACAACATCATAATTTATGAGGGAGACCAGAATTATGTGAAGAATTCCAAGGAAGAATCCATGGAAGGCGGAACAGATATCCAAACATCATGCTTCAATCCTGGATAAGACATCACTGAAGATGTGAAAAATTCAACCCACCATTGAAATGAAGGAAGGTGGGGGACAATGCAACCTCAGTGAGACAGTAATGTTTGAGGTAGTGCACTCTGTTGGGGGTAACGAAAACCATTGCAGATGATTCAAGGAATGAATGAAACTTTTGTCCCTAAATCTTAACATGAAAATGAAGTAATAATTCTATATTTATTTGATGAGTAAAAATATATGAAAAAATATATATTACTATAATCATGTTTTTCAGATATTGAAATGGTAAACAGGTTCATGTGAATGTTTACAGTCAAATATTTTGGAGCTTATTGAAATTAAAAGAGACAAGACAACACATTTTTTGTTCTATTTTTAGGCCAAAATTAATGAATTTTTCCACAAATAATGAACTGGGGTGACACCTATCATGTAATATTTATGGGTATCATGATGATGGATTTTCATTTATGTGAAATATTTGATGAACTGGGGTGATACCTATCATGTGATATTTCTGATTAGTAGAGTATAAAGTATTATTTAAACTAAAAGGTCAATCTAGAGTTGTAATATATTTATTGTTCATAAGTATTGTCAACGTATTTAATTATAATGTGTTTCATTGGTAATAATTTCATATGACTATTATTTCATAAAAATATCTTGACTTATGTGATATTATGGTGAAAAATTAGAAAACCATTGAATACAATATCTCATGATGTGGGTTGTATCTTGGAAATTGTGTTTTAAAGATTATTTTATTGGTTAGAGTACATTTTTAAAAACTTAATGGGGAAGATTGTTAAAATAAAAATTCATTTATAGGAACTGTTTGTTTAAAAATAAAGATTAATATCCTCTAAAAATCATGAAATCATTGTAGATTAATTTATTTTGGTTTGGATATGTTTTGAGAACAGTTTGATATTTTTTTGCAGAAATTTCTAAAACCATTCCATAACTGTATAGATTGTATACAAAATTGTGACACAATATATCATTGCAGATATTGGGATAATTCGATGATACTTTTTGGGAGGAATATGGTTTCTTAAGAGATGAAGGGTGGGGATAATGGAGTAATAAATAGTGTATTATTAAATTCATTGATTAAAATAAATTTATTATGATACCATTTGGAAAATTTTGTAATGAAGTGCTAGTTCTCACCATTATAGATAAATATAATTTTTTTTGTATTTATATTTGCATATTATATATTGTGGATAGTTAAATTCACTGTTATATGTTAGATGAAGAATTATTTTGAAATGGATATCACACCATAGATTTGGTGGATGTGTTAGGTGATTTAGTGTATTTTTAAGAGAGCATGTATTGTGTTTTGGTACTTCTTATAACAATGATATGGTGGTGATCATATATTTTTAAAATGGTTAGTATTTTCTAGTTTTTTAGATGACTTTTTTTTCAAATGGTGATTGTCTGAATCAAACATTTATGGCAATGTTTGAAAAACATTCTTAAAAAATTGTTGAATATGAGACTAATAAATTATGTACAACTTTTATATTCTATTAAGGTATTTGAGGGATATCTTCTTAATAAAATGTAACGGAAAATAATATATCTATCAAAGAACATAGAGATAACATAATTCCTAAATTTGGTAGAAGGAAAATAGGTTGTTCTAGAATTTTATATATTTATAATATTTTTGAGTTCATCATGCTGATGAACTAGGTGTATATTTTAATGCATATATTTTAATAATACTATATTCTTAATTTAATAATGATTTAGGTGTTTCCATTGGAATGAAAGTCATATTACTAAATGAAGCTATTCGTGAACACTAAATTACTAATGAGTGATGGAATACTAGATGGAAAATGAGTCCAATTTGAAATTATATAAATAAATAGTTCACTTATAGTGAATTTTTGTTGAAAAAAACACTATAATGTGTACACTTCTAGATTATATCCCAATGAAGGTAATTCTGGGAAAATTTATTATGTATTTATTATGATTTATTTCTATGATACGATCCATAAGGGAGAAATGAGTGATTTTATTGAAAATATAATTATTTCATTGTGAATTTTCATTTTGATTATAAATATTTTATTCATCCCCTACACCCTCAGGGTATCATCATTATGCGGGACAAAAAAATATTCCCCAATTACCTCAATTTTTCCATGAGAGACCATATTTTATGAAATCATTCATTCTAAAACTGTATGTGGGGGTGGGGATAACGTATGGAAGTAATTATCCAAATGATGTTAAATACATAAAATTTGGACCTCATCCCATGTAAAAAAATAAAATCAATCTTTGAAATTAATGGTTAAACATGTTAGACATTGTATTAGAGTAATGGAGTTCTAAAAATTAACCAGATAACTCTAAGATATGGGAATAAAAAATATTCCATGAATGTAATTATATTAAATAAATTAGTTATCATATCATGATATACAAAACATTCAAAAATAATATTCTTATTTTTATAAAAATGTAATTTTTAATCGAAAAATAGAAAAAAGTTTTCATTACATAAGTAACTACATTGAAATATTAAAATTTAATTTATATTCTTGTAAAATCACTCAAATGTTATATAAATATTTAAAATGAGCAATAAATAATTATCTCAATGGAGAAATATTTTTTTATCCTCATTCATTATAATTTATTATTATTCCTAGATTTATTAATACATAAAAATTCAAATGACACATACAATTACGCCCATAAAGTATTTTTATTATAAACCTAATATTAGAACCCATCAATAAATAACATGAATTCATTACAATATCTATTTTTTTTAAAAAAAAAATCATTAACAAAAATCATAAATTATCCAAATATAAATATTGTTCTATTCCACCAACCATTGATATGACTTTTAACATACTATTCTTATGAATTCTTTTGAACCACTACATATTCATGTGAAATCAACCCCCCCCCCCAAATTATTTTATTGATTAAAAACATAGAAATAAAAAATATAATGGGGTTTTATATTAATTTATTATAAACTCAAATTATAAATTGTAAGAATATAACAAATATTATAAATGATTAAAAATACTTAAATTTATGAAGTTTGAGAGGGAGGCATCATCCACTTGGGAATGATTAGAAATGATAGATAAAATTGAGAATGAGTAGGAAGGTGGTTTTTATGTGATAAAAAAATAATGAGGTTTATTCATCTATCATTGCTAATCAAAAATTAAATAATCACAAAATTTAATAATACTGACTAATTATCAAAATAAAACTCATAGGGACTCCACATGAGTAATATATGATATCAAGAGTGACCCCTGAGGCCCACAACCAGTTGCATTTGAGTTAAAAACCATAACAAATGGTTGAAATTAAGAATATGGGTGGTGTTATCAATTTCAAGTGCCATGAAATTGAAAAAACCCACAAAAATTAATAAAATAAATATTTCCAAAAATTAAAATTTCTGTTGTATATTAATTCACATAATCTCAATTAATGATAAAATAAAAAACCATCCTTAAATACTCTTGGTATCCACTATATTTACTTAATAAACCCATTACGTTCCTCCAAATATCTAAAAAAAATTGAAAAATTATATCCAGAAACAATGCTAGGGGGTATGGACCGAGGAGTTATCAATGGGGTCAGAATCTAAAAAATAATCTCTAAAATTAATGGAATGAAAAATTATTACTGTGTTTGAAATAAAATTAATATATGAAAATATTTAATTAATACTTATATCCTTATAGACACTTTGAAGCATTAATGAACACTATAAAAACCATATATATCACAACCCTTCTTACACCATTTCAATTGAAAATCAATAAGAAGATAACAAACCAGAATTATCTCAATTCTATATCCAATGAAAACATTTTCATCTCATGTAATCCACAACTCTAACTACAGTAACACTAACCACAATAACTATATTTTAGAATAATATGACAATTCATATAAAACAATCATATATTATATATTAATAAAAACTATAGTAACATAAAAATTGGAGAAAAGTGATACCATAAAATGACAAAATAATAATAATGAAACAATTTTAATAATAACCCTCAAAAAAATCGTGATCACCAAAAATTAATATAAAATAAATTAAAATATGTTAGTTCTTTGATCCACCACTATATAATTAAAAATAATTTGGAGGTTATTCCTTTTACCCAATAAGTAAACTCAATGTAACACAACACTCATTATATTCTTTGGAATGGTTTGGGAAAATATTTTGTTCCAATAATAATAACCTCATCATCTCACAATGAGTCATAATGACATCATAGATTTATCCTTCATGTTTCCCTAAAATATTCAGTTATGCAATATCATTAAAAAATACTTCTACATTACCACCACATATCCACATTGACAAAAAACATTACATCAAAACATTTATAGGACTCCATCTCCATAAAATTAAAAATAATACATAACTAACTAAAATAAAAATATAATTAAATTTATTTAGATATCATATTATAATTAATATGTAATATAATTTCATTTAATATAATAAATCAAAAACTATTTCTTTGGTTACATATCAACCTATTCACATTAATTAACCCATTTTCCTAACCATTTAAACACAATTTATTTTTTTGAGAAACCATAAACCTCCAAAATAGAAAGTTTCACACCCAAAATATTTATGAAACAAAAGAAATTGAATTTACACACTAATATATAATCCAATAATAAAAAATTATTTTAAATATAAGAATATCTCAATTACTAATGAATAAAATTATATGTCACACCCTGAGAATTTATGTTTTATTTATTTTTAATTAAATTGAATTTTTTTAAAAGCTAGTGATGCACGAAACATTGAGTTTAAATTGAAAATACTTTATTAAAATATTATTTAATCAATACTAGTATAACCTTGATATTATGTTGGATGGTATAAATAGTAAAAAATTAATTATTGAAATTATATGTTTTATAAACTTATGAAATAAAATAAATTAAAATTTACTTATCATAACTAAAATAATAATCCTTTTAATGAAAAAGATATGTTTTCTAAAAAACCAATAATTTTTCATAGAAAATGGTTTCATCGCTTCTTTGAGACATAAGATAATTTTAATTTATGACCCTTATAGAAATTTTATTGGATAAAATTGAATTTATTTTTAAAATAAATATATTAAAATTATAATAGGGTAAGTTTTTAATATTTTTTAGAAATGTTTCGGTTTTTGATTAATTGTGAAAAATACTGATTTATATTCAATTCCATATTTTCATTTAACATATTTTACAATATAAAATATAATTTAAATTAGTTTTAAATTAAAATTAATTCATTAAAAATATAATTAATATAATTTATGTTAGCGTAATAAATTTTATATCGAAATTTAATATTAAAACCTTATATACTTATTAGAATTTTCACTTTGAAACGTGGCTTTTTCATCACATCTCTATGAATAATTTTATATAGTATTCAACCACCTCTATGAATTAAATTTTGAAAAACATATTTCATATCTATAATAAGAATAATTTATATTTTCTAATAAGGTAAAATTATATTTTGACCCATGTGAATAGTAAATGCAGTAATAATTAATTATTATTGTTAAAGTAAAAAACTGATATACATGGGGATTAAAGTAGAATGATAAGGGTTAAAAATAAATAAAAAATTATCTAAAACTCATTTTATGGAACTATTCAGGTTTTATCGCCTATAATGACCGATAATGGACCATTCAAGATGCTTTTATCATTATAAAAACATGGGTGTAATTTATTATCTTCAAAAATTACATGTGTGTCCTCTCCCAACCATTATAAGGCCACACCCTATCCTCCCATATTCACAAATAAAAATGATTTTTTTTGGAAAATAATATCCCTAATAACATTCACAATTCCATAAAAAATCCTAAATCCCTTGGTTTGAAAAAAAAATCCTTCATAAGAAGGCTTTTGGTGAAAAACTAATGAGGACGTTTGAAGAATATGTAACATTGTTAAACAATCATTTTTATTTTATTTCTTCTTCCAAATGTTTAAAATAATATTAAATCATGATATTAAAATAAATATAATATCTAAATTATACTGATATGTTATTATGTTTATGGAATAAACTATCTCTAAATCATTCTCCATCAAATGAGAAACAAAACTGTCGAACATGTGTAAGGTGGCCTACCTCCCCCAAACTGATGGGACCCATTTTTCATCAACACATATCACGGTAAGGTATAATTTTCAATTTATTTTATATATGTAATATTTATGATATAATTATACTTTTGGAATTATAATATCATATATACCTTATTACTTTCAGTTTGGTTTATAATTTGAAAACATCGCTTCTGTGTATGTTAGATTAAAACCTCACAAAGTGATTTGATTTTTTTCAACAAAAATTTATATGGAATGTAATATGTTTAAATTTAATGAACATATATTTTATAAAAGAATGATATTAATTATGTTAAATAAATATACCATACTCTTCCTCACCCTTATACTCGTTATGATAATGATATCTTCACTTAAGCATACATATGACATATTATCTCCACAAAGAGATGTCAATCATTTTCCATACCCAATGATAAATAATGGTTCCAATTATATATATGATGAATTAATATGTTATATATACAACTATTATAATTTTATATATGAATTATTTAAATATATTGTTTAAGAGTTATATCTTTCATGACAAAACATGAATGAAAAAACATGGTGTTTAACACCAGAAACAAGTAAAATAATTAAATATTTTAAAAAAATTCATGCTAACATATAAAAATAGGACAATATATGATATTATATATATTTTTATGTTTCTATTATAAATTATTAATATTCATAAATCTATTATTAAAGAGGATAAATTATGTTAAACTAACGAAAATATTGAGGTAATGGATTTCGTCTCAATTTCCATTTCATTGAGACATATTTATTAATATACATAAATTACCATTTATGTGGTTTATATACATTAAATTTGATGTATTTAACATTAATAAATAATTATTAATGCTTATTAATGGGGGTTTTAGCTTTATTGTTCATAGGGATACAATTTAAATGTTACTAAAGAGATAAAAATTATGGTTCAGTCTAATTTTATTTTTTGATTTTTAAATTTTCTTAAAAATATCACTTTATTATTATATTTTTTCCTTAGTAATTAAATTTATAATAAATAAAAATATTCTTGTATAATTACAATGATAATTTTTGAAACAATATACAACTTATATATATATGGTGTTCAATTTGAAAGGTATTTGATTAACTAGGGAAATATTAATAAAACTATATCCTTTACCCAAAAAGAATATTTGATGATAATGGAAATTAATTATATAATTAAATCAAGTATTAAATATATGAGGAATTATTTTTATATGTATTTATATATGGGGATTGGTTATAGTCATCCCCATGATGCATTGACATGTATCATGGGAAAAATTAGGTGGCTAAATAAGATGGTTTCTTACATAGTTATTTTAATCATTATTATGAAAATACTAAGTAGTCGATGTATCAGGATTATTGAGACAACTATGTCACATTATTAAGCATTTAAATTAGTGAGAATTTATTTATTATTATTACCCATGATATTTATCGATGGAATTATCTCTTGATGTATTTCAATATCAGATTATTAATTAAATGAGACATGTTTTCAGTTACATGCCTGACTAGGATGATTATAACATATCCAATTGTGATATTCATGTTATTGATTAAATATAAAGTCAGTTTAGTTATTTAACAGGACATATTGAATATTATTTATTGATACATGGTATCTTATATAGTATGTACACCTTATAGAGTATTGGAGCTCACCCTTTTTTTGCTTACTTTTCCAATGATATGAATAAAATTTATTGGAATGAGATCAAGGATTCCAAATATATTCCATTAATATGATTTTTATTTTATTTATCTAGGTAATTTGAGTATCATATATTTAATGGGTTCACCAAACATATTATACTAGTCGGCCCTTCAGTGTTTGACACCTTGTATATCTGGTAATGTAATAATGTTGGAACTGGCTCTAGGTTACTGGAGTTGGGGTCATTATAGTTGGTATCCGATGAATTTTAGTCGAATCCTTGGGAAATAAATTAAGGAAAAAACAAATTAGGGAACATAACCCTATGATATAATTTTGGAGTATGTATATAATAACATCCAAAAAATTCAGTAAAGAATAGATTAATAGTTTTGTTAATAGAAATAAATATCTATCTTGAATCAATAAGTGGACCTATGTAACACCCTGAGATATTATGAGATATATTTTTTTCTTTGATTTCTTTTATTGTACACTACACCAAGATTATATTTTACTATACACAACACAATATTAGCTTGCAGTATACGCAACACTATTCATGGCTCGTGTTACACACAATTTCAAATTTGTTTTGTGGGAATTATTATACACAACATTATGTATAGATTTTGTTCAATGTATAAATGAAATAAGTTTTGATTATAATATACACAACAACAAAGGGAGGTTTCACTACATGCAGCCTTGACTTGTCTTACATTACACGCAATCATGACCTTCCTCGATAGCGTGTGTAGTACGCTATACCGGGTTTAACTAAACAACGATATGTTATAAAAATATTATATAAACTAGCCTTTATGAATAGTAATACCCACATTTTGAGATTTTATAAATTTTATCATTCAAAATGGTCTTCATTTTTGGATTCAGAATATCGAAATTAGCCTATGGTGAATTTTTGGTATTTTTCTGAAAACTTTCAATTTTTTGGTGAATAGTCAAAACACTGAGTTATAGTTTAAAACCAAATTTTTATTTAAACAATTATTTATTTTATTTAAATTTATTTTTGGTCAAAATAAATATACAATACCTATACCAATTCAAATTAATTCATTGGAGTCATTTTATAATAATTTTAGATATATAAAAATTTTATTGAACTTTTACCATCTTTTACCCACCTCCTAGGAGCATTTGAAAATTTACATAAAACATAATTTCAACGCTTCTGTGAGTGGAATTTAAAAAATCTAAGAGATGGTTAATATCAAGGAGTAAAATTTGGCTCAATAAGATAAAAATAAAATTTGGTGAACAGTAAAATTTAACTTTTATTTGCAAAGATTAAAGGTAAATAGGTTAATTAAGGGTAAAGATGATATTATAATTACCCTAACAAATGTCCTAATTCTATTTAATAAGTTTAATTCGACCAAAAACAACCTTAGGAATAAAATATTACCCGTTAGGTTCACTTGGAGTAGATTAGTATATTTATTGTTATTTAATTCAAAGAAGAGTTAAATGAGTTAAAATCAATGTTTAATAACTAAAACATTTTTAATTTAGGGTTATACATAAGATAAATTCGACCATAAATATTCATTAGAAAGATAAAACTATTTCCTATATTATGATATTTTATTTATAATTTTTAGAGATAAAATAATTAAATTTATTTTTGACCCAATGAATATACAATAATTACCTTATTAATGAAATATTAACACAATTGATATTATAAATACCCAAATAAATGACTTTTGAGACTTTTTTATGAATTAAAATTATATTCAAGGTTAATATAACACATTATGGTTTTTAGAAGAATATTTGATAAAGTAAAAATGTTGTTATGTATTTAGAAAAAAAATACCAAATAGTGTCAAAATTGACATAAAAGAGTTTTTAAAACAAATATTATATTATTAATTTATATAATGGTCCTAAAAATCTAAGGATCTTCCAATATACTTATATAATAATATATATTAATTAATGAACCAATTAGGGTCTTATTGTTAGTTGATATTAAGTTTATTAACCATATAGTGTAATAACACAAGAAGACGTGATAAAAGTTAAATTATTTTACATAGAGTTAAATTTAAATGATAAGGATAAAATGGTAACATAAACATGTCTAAAACAAACTGTTTGAGAGTCTTTTGACCCATCCCCGCCCTATCCTTGAAATATGTCACTTTGGGGCCATTATAAACCAAATATGAATTTATTTTAAAATAATATTTTAAGTTTATCCTAGGGTGCCCCTCACCCCCCCTTATAAAATGGCACATCCTCCCTCTCTTATTTAAACAAATTTGAGACTTCAAGATCATCCATACCTTGCCCATTTCCCTTATCCACTAACATAGAAATATACAAGAGGTTCTGGTCTTCTTCAAAGACTATATTTAGTGCCCTATGAGGAGGTTAAGAGGAGGCGCGTCGAAGAAAAGGTAATCTCTTCTACCGATTCCTTCATGTTTCATTATTCATATAATTTCTTTCCATTAGTTGTTTCATTATAAAGTAATAACATCAGTATAACTAATATACAGATATGTCATTATAAATATAAAACAACCCCACTTTATCTTCTATCCATCCTATGGAAAATGAAATCACCGTGCATGCGTACGTACGGAATACCTTCTCCATGTCGTAGTGTAATGTGATTTCCACCACCACCTTACATGGATGGGTATAATGGTGTAAAGAATAACTATATATATTTATTATAAAATGATACTGATTCTGATATATTATATCATCCCCTCCATTTCCATTCAATAATAATTGGAACGATATCATCGCTCGTGCGTACGTACGGATTACCCTCTCCACGACGCGAGGAGATTCATTTTTCGTGTTAACCATTCAAGAATGATTATATAGTATATATATAATTAATAATAATGATACATATTACATTATAATTCTAATTTATTAATTTATATATAAATATGTCATCTAATTAATTCCATTCAAGTCAACAAGGAAAGTAAATCAACGTTCATTCGTACGTACGGCTTACCGTCTCCATGAACGGGGTGTTTCATTTCATTTATCTATATATTATATATATATATACTAAATATATATGATATTTAAATCATTTTTTAAATTCTGGAAGTAATTAAATCATGATATAAGTAATAATAATATCATTAACAACAATTCCAAACACATACAATAAATGAAACGATTTTACCCAAAACGCTGCTTTAACATGGAATTGGCAAAAGAATGGGTAATATAATGTTATATGTAAATCATATATGATATCATAAATATTATTATGATTCTGTTACAAGTTAAAAATAATTTTAAACCCACTATATAAGAGTCTCAGACACATAGGTAAGAAATTGGACATAAGGTAAGGGATAATTTTGCAATCTCATTTTTATCTGAGATTCCTTATATGTAAGTATTTACTGGGGTTATATTTTAAATCAATTTCCATAAAAATGATTTTCATAAAGTGTTTAATATTCATACATGTATTATTAAAGTCATTTTTACCCCTATTTTACTTTTACTTTGTGTTATGGAAGTAATCTTTCTTTTGTTTAGCAAATAATATACTTTTTCACCTTTTCGGAAAAAGTACGAGAAGAATATTTTTTAACTTATACGGTGTAAATTGATTTTTATGGTTTTATAAAGGATTAATTAAATGGACATTCCTATAAAAAATTTCATGATTATTTTCATCAAAATCCTTTTCTTTTAAAATTTCTTGGAATTTTGAGAAAAGATAATGATTTTGAAGAAGAAAGGATATTTTCCTCAAGATTTCATTTCAAGTGTTTTATCAAAACTATTTTCTATATAATATGAAATTATATAGTTTGTTTATGTTTCATATATAATGTATCTATTATTTACATGTATTTCTTTTTCTTATGAAGAAATGATATCCATTTCTTGTACATGGATTATGTTATGATGGGATGATGTTTATGAAACCCATTTTATTCGTTGGGTTATTATGAATTATGTGTGTTTATTTTGTGTCACACAAAAGAACGATGTGATTATGAGATGGGTGAGACCTATATCTTCCTCTAATGCGTTGGGTAAAGATTTATATCTAATGAGAAAGACATGGCTGGAACCGCAAGTTAATCCAGTTCAGTGATACAAGACTGGAACGAGGAGTGAACTCGATTCAGAAAGGGTCTTTGTCAACTATGATGGTCTTGGAAAAAATGCCTTGGATACTACAGAAAACATATCATTTTAATAATGTTTTTCCATAATTACATGTTTTATTTTATCACGATTAATGTTACTTTATGATATATGACTTATGTATTGCATTGATTTATGTCATTGCTCAAGATTTTGATGTTTTATGTTAATGTTTTTATGATCAAATGTTTAAGGATTATTTTAATGTTCTCCATGTTTACCCTTACTGAGAATTTGAGCTCACCATTTTTAGGTTTTCTTTTCCCTAGGATATAAAGAAAGTTTTTAGGTAAGAATACCAAATGGAATGATCTTTATGGGAGATGTTGAAGATCTTTCACCATGATCAGATGATTATGTTCTGAGTTTCTAATGACACTAAACTAATACGGTCTTTGGGTGTCTATTTTTTATATGTATTAAGTATTCCAAAAAATTAATGTAATGTCTATGTACATCATGTTTGGGTCTCTACAACGTAGATCTCTTAGTATTTTACCTAGGGGGAAATTAATATGAAAAGGCCTCATTGTGATTGACCCAATCATCACCTGGTGAAAAAAATGGGCATTACTCTACTCTAGGGTGGACACTCCAATGAGATTTCATAGGATAATCAATATTTTTTACAATCCAGTAAGATGAATTTTAAAATAAATATATCTACTAAAGAACCATGTTTATTAATTTTAAATTAAAAAAAATGATTATTTTTTTAATTTATGCAAGTGTTACATCATATTTTCAACTATAAATTACTTATTTAAATTCATAATTTGACAAGAATATCTAATATAATCCATTTTTTAGAAATGGAACTAATAAAGAATAAGGGTATCAATACATGTGGAAAATGTATAGTTTTCCAAATGAGCAATAAAATAAATTAATTATTTGATGCAAGCAGATCATGGACATATTAAGGTATCTCAATCTGGTCATCAAAAATAACCCTTCCTAGATGTATTAACCTATTCACAACTACATTATACAATGTTATATTAATTTATGTTATATAAGACCACATTATTTTCTGGACTTCTAATATAATTTTTTATGAGAAATGGATTAGGTCAAATGAGAAGATATCGATGGACTTGAGATGCAATGAAAATGTCGTGGTTACAACTGTAGTTTACTTTTTAAAAGGTTATCAAGATAAATGGTATTCATTGATTCAGAAAACCTGGGGGGAGATTAAATATAACTCATGTGTTGGAGAATCTTTTAAGAACACATTCATTAACAAATATTTCCCGCATGATAAAAAAACTAAAATTATGTGAAAGATCATATTCTTAATAAAAAAATTAAACATAATGTTTTAATGAGTTTGATGATACATTTCTATAATTATCATGTTATGCTACTAATTACATACACAATATAGAGTGAAATAATATTAATTTCTTTAAAGGTATTAATCTAAACCTCTAAATGGGGATAGTCTCTCAAACCATTATTTTCATTTGAAGATATTGTTTGATATTCCATAAAAATATATAATATATTATCTATATCCTAAAAATTCAATGGAAATTAAGAAAATAGGAGGTAAAATAACAATAGAGAAAATGTGAATGAGTAAATGGAGAAAAAGTGGATGATGTATTTTATATCTTGTGAGAATTGTTGAAAGAATCATCATAAGAAATACTTAAAGGTATTGTTAGTTTTTTATATGTGCAGATAAAAGGGTCCTTAGTATAAATAATGCAATGTGATTAAATAATATGTTATTATTTTTTAGCTATAACAAGATTGGTCACTAGAAAAAAAATGCCACATAATATAAAGGAATCTACCGCGGATGGGGACAATGGGAGTTGAAAATTATTATAATATAAATACAATTTTGATGAAGTTACTAATTATGTGATTAATGTACCTTAATCATACCTTTAAAATTTTTATACATTTTTTGGATATTTGATCCTCAGAGTCTTAAATATCTTCATTGTTTTCTATTAAAATTATATATTCCCTAATCACATTTTGAAGGGATTTTTTATTAAAAAATCATAATTGAATTCCAACTACAACAATTATGTGTCTAGAAGTCTCTATTATGACCCGTAATAATAATGTTTTAAACATTATTATCAAATATATGGTTTAATTAGATATAATCCTTATAATGGACAATATTTAATAAAACAACACAAAAATTAATTAAAAATAATGAAATTACTATTTTTGATGAAGAATTAAAATTCCTTATCATTTGAGTAGAAATATCATCTTCTAATATATATCTACATCTACCCACAAAAGATTTAGACAATTTAATTCATGGAGAAGAAGAGATTTTTTAATCTTGGGATAGATAAGGTCATCTTCAAATTGAGGATGTATATATACTATACAAGAATAAATTAATATATTTCCTAAAGAATTACATTGATATCCCTCAGAATGTGATGTTTATATTTTTATTACTTTTACTACAAATCAATACAAATATTGAATAATCTCTTTAGAATGGCCACAATAGAATTAGTGTAGTTGAATAAGTGAGTTGATGAGTTGATTGATAATAGATTTATTTACTCAAGTGTTTCACCATGGGGATCCCATGTTCTATTTTTTAGTAATAAATTTATATCCATGAGGATATGAATTAATTATAGATAAATCAATACTATTATGACAATGAAAAATTATCCTCTATCGTAGAGTAATTACTTATTTTATCAACTTCAAAAATCCCAATATTTTCTCAAGATTAGACATTATTTTACACGTAAAAAATCGTATATAAATAAGGAATACATTATAATGAAATGTTTACTAACAATGTATTGACATTATGAGTTCAAAATAATTCCATTTTCATCAAATAATCCACAAATTATATTCAGGGATATATTCAATATAGTATATAAAGAATACATTTATGATTTTTTGAGTTATTTAAAGATGATATCATGGTGTATATTTAAAATCAACCAAGACCATGAGAATCATATATAAAATCATTATTTATTCTCTTATTTGTATGGTTTTATTTGAGAAATTTGGAATTTGAGATTTATGGATTCATAAAGTTTCTTTTCTTGGCCATATTTTCTCTAAAGATAAAATCTCAATTGATCATGTAAAGGAAATGGAATTCAATAAATTTTATATATTAATAAACATAAATGATATTCCTAGTTTCATTGGATTGAAAGGATACTATATGTTATTTGTTCATAATTTTTCACAATTGGATTACATGTTTTCCAAGATTAAACATAATGGGGCTAAGTTCATTTGAAAAAAGGAATGTTATGAATGTTATGATGAGATGAATAATAGATTGTTCAATTCTCTATTTTTGACTCTACCATATGGGTATGATTGATTTTTGATATATAGTAATTCTATTAAGAGTGTAATTCATTGTGTCCTACTGAGAAATGATAATATTATTTCATATGTAGTAAGGAATGTAAATGTAGAGACCCGAAGCATGATGTACATTGACATTACATTACATTTGCGGAATACTTAACACATAACAAAAACCAACGCTCAAGGACCGTAATAGTTTAGTGTCTTTGGAAACGCAGAAAAATAATATTCTAATCGTGGTGAAGGATCTTAAAAAACTCCAATAATGATCTTCTCCTTCTTGTTTCCTTACCTAAAACCGTTCTTTATTTCCTCGAAAAAATAAAACATAAAAAGGGTGAGCTCAAATAATCAGTAAGGGAAATCATAGATAACATAAAACAATCCATAAACATTTGAATGAAAAACATGAACATGAAATTTAATTATGAAAATCTTGAGCAATGACATAAATCATGCAAGTACTTAAGGTATATATCATAATGGAACATCAACCATGATAAAATATAATGGGAATAAAACATGTAATTGTTGCAACCATTCATCACACGTTATGATTTCCATAGTAGCCAAGGCATTGCTGCCAAGACCATCTTAGTGGACAAAGTCCCTTTCTGAATCGATTTCACTCCTCGTTTCAGTCCTATAACACTGAACCAGATTAACATACCATTCCAGCCATGTCAATCTCCTGAGATATAAATATTTACACAATTCATTGGAGTGATATATAGGTCCCACCCATATCATAATGAAATCATTCTTACATGTGCCACAAAATAAACATATATCATTCATAATAATCCAATAAATAAAATGGGTTTCATAAAAGACATCACATCATCACATAATCCATATAAAAGAAATGGATATCATTTAATAATAATAATGTGAAACCATGTAAATCATATAGACATTATACTTAAAATATAAACATATGAATTAATTTCATCTTAGATGAAAAATGGTTTTGATAAAACAATTGAAATCAATTCTTATGGAAAATTTTCTTTTCTTCTTCAAAATCATTTTCTATTTACAAAATGTCATTCAATTTTAAAATAAAAGGATTTTGTTGAAATATTCACGAAATATTTTGGAGGAATCTTCATGAAAATTAGGCTTTATAAAACCGTAAAAATCCGTTCGTGCCGTATAAGTTAAAAAAATATTCTTCTCGTACTTTTACCGAAAAAGTTAAAAAGTACCTCGTAAAATAAAGATTCCATATATACCATGTAGTAAAAGTAAAAAATGGGTAAAAATGACATTAAAAATAAATGAAACCATTTTTAGGAAACATGGACATGTATTAGAACAATAACCCCAATAAATACTTATGAATAAACAATCTTGGATAAGAACGAGATTGGAAATGTTATCCCTTACCTTATGTCTGATATGCTTCGTATGTATTCGAACCTCTAGTATAATGATTTAAATAATGTCTTTGACTTATTATAGAATAATATTTATTGTTTTTTATCATGTATGGTTCACTTAGGTATTTATATTACCCATTCATTTGTCAATTCAATGTTAAAGTAGTGTTTTGGGTAAAATTGTTTTTTTTATCGTACGTGTTTGGACTTGTTGTTATTGATATTATTATTACTTATATAATGATTTAAATACATCCATAATTTAAAACATGATTTATATATCATATATATCTAGTATATATATATATAATAGATAGATAAATGAAATGAAACACACCGTTCATGGAGACGGTAGGCCGTATGTACGCATGAACGCTGTTTTCCTTTCTTTTTTGACGTGAATGGAAGTAAGTAGATGACATATATATATATATATATGTAGACATAAATCCAGTAGATTCATTAGGTCATATATTTCATTATTATTCATTATATATACTTTATAATCATTCTTGAATAGTTAATCATGGAAAATGAATCTCATCGCGTTCGTGGAGACAGTAGTCCGTATGTACACACGAGCGATGATATCATTCCCATGATCGTAGAATTGTGTTGAAATGTATGTAAAATGTTACAGAATAAATATCAATTTACAATAACCATATATAGTTATTTATTTATACCATTATACCCATCCATGTAAGGTGGTGGTGGAGAAACAGATTACACCACGGCGTGGAGCCGGTATTCCGTACGTATGCACGCGCGGTGATTTCGTTTTCCGCAGGATGGATAGATGGTGAAATAGGGTTTATTCATACGTATAATAACATATCAGTAAATGAGTGATACTGATGTTATTACTTCATAAAGAAAAAACTAACGTAGAAGAAGTGGAAGAAAAATAAAGATGAATGATTCGGTAACGGACATTACCTCTTCTTTGAAGCGCCTCTTTGAGACATCCTCTTAAGGAACTAAAATTGGTCTTTGAGGAAGACCAGGACCTCTAGGATTTTTTTAGGGAAGTGGAGAAGATAATTTGGCAGGGTTTTCCAAGTTCGAATTCTCAAATTGGTGTGAAGAAGAGAGGGAGGAGGTTCCCTTTTATAAGGGAGGAGAGGGGTACCTTTGGAAAAACAAAAAATATTATTTTATTATAAAGTCATATTTGGTTTTTAATAGCTCCAAATTGAGTTATTTAAAATTTACGGTAGGGATGGGTCGAAATAATCTCATCGAATTGAATTTATACAAGTTTAGGTTTCTATTTAACCATATCATTTAGATTTAACTTTAAGTTAAATATTTTTACTTTTACCGTGTCTTCTTGTTTTCATAAACTATAATGTTAATGAACATACTATAACAAGAAAAAAGTACCCAAAGTTGTTTGTTATTAATATATATATAACTTTATCTATGAAATTTGGCCGAACCATAGATTTATAGGAATAAAGTAACAATTAATAATATAATATTTGTTTTCAAAACTATTTTATGTCAATTTTGAAACTATTTGGTAATTGTTTTTTGTAAAAATCATAACAGAATTATTTGTTTGATAAAATTTAATTAAATAAATAATAACATGTAATATTAACCAATAAAATTATTTGAATTCATAAAAAGTCTCAAATTACATTTATTTGGGTATTTATAACATCAATTATGCCAATATTTCATTAATAATATAATCATTGCATCATCATTGTATCATAAATAAATTAAATTATATAATGTATAAAAATTATAAATAAAATAAAATTATGTAGGAAATCTTTTTATCTTTCTAGTTAATATTTATAGTTGAATTTATCTTATTTATTTCCCTATATTAAAAATTATTTACTTATTAATCATTGATTTTAACTATTTTAACCCTTCTTTAAATAAATTAATATTAAACATCCTAATCTAATCCATGTGGGCCTAAATGGTCATATTTTATTCCTAAGGTTGTTTTTAGTCAAATTAAACTTATCCAATATAATTAGAACACGTTTTAGGGTAATAATAATATCATTTTTACGCCTAATTACTCTATTTACTTTTAACTGTGGTAAAAAAAGTAAAAAGTTACTATTCACCAATAATTATTTGCATCTAATTGAACCATATTTTACATACTGAAATAAACCGCATCTCTCGAATTTTTGAAATTCCATTCACAAAAGTGGTAAAATTAAGTTTTATGTAAATTTACAAATTCTCCTAAGAGGTGTGTAAAAGACGGTCAAAAGTTCAATAAAATTTTTCTATATCTAAAATTATTATAAAATGACTGCAATGAATTAAATTTTACTTATATAGGTATAATGTATCAATTTTGACTTAAAATAAATTTAAAAAAAATAAATAATTATTTAAATAAAAAGTCGGTTTTTAAATAGTAACCCAGTGTTTTCACTATTTATCAAAAATTGAAACTTTTCAGAAAAATACCAAAAATTCAGCCTAGGCTATATTTGATATTCCAAATTCAAAAATGATTTCTATTTTTCAAAATTCAATACATAAAAGTGGCATTAATTAATTTTAAAATGAATTCCCGTTATTAAAAAAATAGTGTGTTTTTAACAAACAATAATTATCAAAAGATTGATACTTGTTTATGTCCAATTTCAATGTGAAATTAAATCCAATGACCAACATTGGATTAAATGGTAAAAATATATTATAATTACACTTTAAAACCAATTATAAATATAATATATCCAAATAAATTATTGCGATGAAAAAAGATGTTTTTAATTTAAATATAGCGTTTTTTAACTATACATTAAAATAAGAATGTTATCAGAATTATATGAAAATTTTATCTAGAGTAAATTTTTATATACTAATTCCAAATAATAATTTCATTTTTTCAAATTGAACTTATAGACATGTCAAAAGAAAGATTTAAAGTGGGAGCTCCATCAAAAGGGAAGAATACTACAATTTTTTAAAAATACATATTATACAGGAAAAATTTATTTTGTTCTCATACAATATTCTATAAAATTTGTAAGATGAATAATAATGTTATAAAATCCAGAAGATAGCTAATACTATTTATAGGGGCTGGTTCATAATAATATTATAACAATATATCATTGTTTAGTAAAACCCGATATTGTGTACAACACACACTATCAAGGAAGGTCGTGATTTCCTGTAATGCAAGCCAAGTCAGGGTTGAGTTTAGTGCATGACTCCTTTGTTGTTGCATATAACAAAATCAAACAATATTTCATTAATACATTGAATATGTATATATATATATACACTCAATGTTGCGTAGAATAACTACTATCAAACGAACTTGAAATTATGTGTAACACAATCTAAGAATAGTGTTTCGTATACTACAAGATAATACAGTGTTGCGTCTAGCACAAGATAATATTGTTGTGGCATAAATCACATGACATCAAATAAATTAAAAATAATACTTATCATAAAATATCGAGTTGTTACATTCTACCCCCCATAAAATTAATTTCTCCCTCGAAATTCGTCGGGGTAATACATGGGTTTCTACTTGAAAGTTTCTTTAATTGAAACCCACATCGTAAAATGAAATACAAAAACTGAACTTTAAAAACTAATGTATGAAACGTAACAGTTACCCAAAGTAACTCATCACTAGGTTTCCATATATGAGAACAGAGCTGAAAATATGGATATGGAAGAAAAATCTAACCATCATGTTCTGATGGAGAGTGGTAGAGAACATGGCTATGAAAAATCCATCAATCACAAGGCCATAAATTTATGATGATCTAAGGTACCATCTGATTCATCGGATATTAGAGCACTAGGAAAACATTTTTGGTTTTCAATATCATTTCCCAAAAGTTGAAATTTTTTAATTAGAATAAATAATTTCTTGATTTTGGTACAATGTCACTGTTGTTCATGATTTGAACAATTTCGACTTCAACTATTAAAGAAATGAAGTTCAATTTGTTATTTATGAAGAGTTAATAGATCATGTGATAGAATGATGGGTCATTCCATCTATTTCAAACAAAAGGTTAGCAAAAGTTATCAAATATACATAAGTCCATCTGTGGTGAGGTTAATCTTATACGATTCCAAAAATGAACTTATACTTCATATATCATACCGCTTAAAAACTAGTTTCTACTAACCCGAGACTCCCTGTAGGCCCATGGTAGGTGATAAAGGCCAGTCACACTTCAGTTGTGGGTTCGATTCCCACAGCCTTGCCCGACGCGATGGGCTGTTGCACGTCCGGTAGGTTATCATTTTACTAAAACTACATTACTATAACATCCAATAAATAATATTGAAAAAAGTTCTATCCTTAAACAATAATAACTTATGTCCAACATAATCCATTCCAATCTTTAGTCATATCTAAAATACTTTGTTCCAAGCTCATAGTATAAAGAAAACAATTACTAGAAAGGTTATCTACCAAGAATGTGAATAAAAGAATTTATCCCACATATAACATAAGATATATCTTGTTGGTTGTATTCCAAACACCTGAATACCTTAGTCATATATTCTCTTGAATCATAAATTACCATAGAACTGTCAAAAGGTAACTCTTTCCACATACCAAAATCCAAAAAATCTATATAATCAAACCATAATATCACTTAGTCCTTATACCAGTCATGAGCTCATGAATACAATCAAACATCTCATTATCTTATTATCCCTTCATTATGCGCATATCATATACTTTCCAAATATATCTGAATAACCTTTCATGGTTACCAGAACCATTCAAAATATACATTCAAATAAATTAGGAAAAAAAGTGTAACAATCCATGGATGTTTCTTTATTCCATAGTACCATTAAATTACCTATACAACATAACTCTTGATAAACATACAACCATTCCACTACCTTCATAAAACATTGACTGAGCTTCATCATTTTATTCCTCAACACTTCTTTCATTTCACATATCATTTGTAGTCTCTTCATCATCATCAACATAAATACTACCCATACAACCATGCTGATTCTCTTCATGAGATTTTCCCTTAGGGCATCAATTTTCATAATGCTCGTACATTCCACATTTAATGCATTTAACCATTGTTGATGTATTAGCAATACCATTATCCTTGTCCATTGTGTTCACTGATCCTTTTCCTTTGCAATTACTGGCTTTGTGTCCGTCTTTTCCACACCTAAAGCATCTTTCAGTTCCATTGAAACATTCCCCTTGATGCCTCTTCCCACATGACTTACATGAGGGAAATTGAACTTTCTACACTCTATGATCATCATGAAACTCCAGCTTTCTCTTATTAAATGAGTCAGGAATCATTCCAAAGTTGAGATTATTGATCATATTATAAGATTTCTGATTAGGGATAATAACAATGTTTGGACTTCCAAATCCCGTTTCATTTGGTTGCTCATGAAGAATATCATTCCATTGTCTGTCAAATCCTCCATTATCGTGAATCTTCTTGTTTCCAACCATTTTCTGAAACCCAAAATGAATAGTGTGAGAGGAAAAAATCATGCTAGGGAAAACGACATAGAAAAGGGGAAGCACCATCAATATCTAACATCTTAGATTAAATTATAATATTGTTACAGTAGTTCTAGGACTATATCCTATACGTATACTTATCCTTAGGGACATCCCTAGACATACCTTAGAAATATCTCTAGGGATCTCAATAACATTTTCGTATCCTAGTTTCCAAAGATTGACTAAACATTTCCTCTGATAGCAACTGTAGAGACCCGAACCTTGACGTACATGTACATTACATTAAATTTGCGGAATACTTAATACATAACAAAAACCAATGATCAAGGAACGTAATAGATTATTGTCTTTGGAAACTCAGAAACATAATCATTTAATCGTGGTGAAAGATCATCAAAAACTCTCATAACGATCTTCCCCTTTTTGTTTCCATACAAAAAACCTCTCTTTATTTCCTAGGAAAAATAAAACATAAAAAGGTTGAGCTAAAATTCACAGTAAGGGCAATCATAGTGAACATAAAACAATCCATAAACATTTGAAATCAAAACATGAACATGAAATTTAAACATCAAAATCTTGAGCAAAGACATAAATCGTGGAAGTACGTAAGGTATATATCATAATGGAACATCAACCATGAAAAAATATAATGGGAATAAAACATGTAATTGTGGAAACATTTCAGAACATGTTATGATTTCCATAGAAGCCAAGGCATTGCTACCAAGACCATCTTAGTGGACAAAGTACCTTTCTGAATCAAGTTCACTCCACGTTTCGGTCCTATAATACTGAATCAGATTAACTTATAGTTTTATCCATGTCTATCTCATGTTATATAAATTTTTACCCAATGCATTGGAGGGAGATATAGGTTCCACCCATCACATAATGAAATCATTCTTACTTGTGCCACAAAATAAACATACATCATTCATAATAACCCAATAAATCAAATGGGTTTCATAAACATCATCCCATCATCACATAATCCATTTGAAAGAAGTGGATATCATTTCATAATAATAACATGAAACCATGTAAATCATAAATACATTATAATTTAAAAATACACATATGAAATAATGTCATCTTAGATGAAAAATGGTTTTGATAAAACAATTGAAATCAATTCTTGAGGAAAATATCCTTTCTTCTTCAAAATCATTTTCTTTTCACAAAATTTCTTGCAATTTTAAAAGAAAAGGATTTTGTTGAAATATTCCTGAAATAATTTGGAGGAAGCTTCATGAAAATAAGTCTTTATAAAACCGTAAAAATCCGTTCATGCCGTATAAGTTAAAAAACATTCTTCTCGTACATTTGCCGGAAAAGTCAAAAAGTACCTCGTAAAAGAAAGATTTCATACATACCATGTAGTAAAAGTCAAAACTGGGTAAAAAACATTAATCATACAAGAACATTTTTTAGTAAACATGGACATGGATGAGAACAATAAACCCAGAAAATACTTGAGAATAAACAATCTCGGATAAGAACGAGATTGAAAAAGTTATCCCTTACCTTATGTCTGATATGCTATGTATCTGAACTTCCTGTATAATGATTTAAATAATTTCATTGACTTATTACAGAATAATATTCATTTTTTTATATCATATATGGTTCACTTAGGTATTTATATTACCTGTTCATTTGTCAATTCCATGATAAATTACTGTTTTGGGTAAAATTGTTTCTTTTATCGTATGTGTTTGGACTTGTTGTCCTTGATATTAATATTACATATATCAATATTGACTTATATCAAGAATATAAAACATGATTTATATATCATATATATTTAGTATATATATAAATATATATATGATATATTGATAAATGAAATGAAACACACTGTTCATGGAGACGGTAGGCCGTACGTACACATGAATGCTGTTTTCCTTTCTTTTTTGACTTGAATGGAAGTAAGTAGATGATATATATATATATATGTATAAATAAATCCAGAAGCTTAATTATGTCATATATTTCATTATTATTCATTATATATACTTTATAATCATTCTTGAATGGTTAATCATGGAAAATGAATCTCATCGCGTTCGTGGAGACGATAGTCCGTACGTACGCAGGAGCGATGATATCATTCCCATGATCGTGGAATTGTACTGAAGTGTATGTATAATATTAAATAATTAATATCACCTTACAATAACCATATATAGTTATTTATTTACACCATTATACCCATCCATGTAAGGTGGTGGTGGAAAAACAGATTACACCACGGCGTGGAGACGGTATTTCGTACGTACGCACATGCAGTGATTTTGTTTTCGATAGGATGGATAGATTGAGTAATAGGGTTGTTTCATACATATAATAACATATCAGTATATGAGTGATACTGATGTTATTACTTCATAATGATACAACTAAAGAAGAAGAAGTGGAAAAAGAAATAATGTTGAATGAATCGGTAACAGACATTACCTCTTCTTTGAAGCGCCACTTTGAGACCTCCTCTTAGGGCACTGAAATTGGTCTTTGAAGAAAACCAGGACCTCTATGATTATTCTAGGAAAGTGGAGAATATAATATAGATGGGGTTTTCTAAGATTGAATGCTCAACGTTGGCGTGGAAGATAGGGAGGAGGTTCCCTTTTATAAGGGATGAGAGGGGCACCTTTGGAAATACGAAAAATATTATTTTATTATAAAGTCATATTCGGTTTTTAATTGCTCAAAATTAATTTATTTTGAAGATAAGGTGGGGATGGGTCGAAATAATCTCATCCAATATAATTTAGACATGTTTAGGTTTCTATTTTATCCTTATCATTTAGATTTAACTTTAAGTTAAATAATTTTACTTTTACCGTGTCTTCTTGGTTTCTTACACTATAAGGTTAATAAATTTACTATAACAAGCCAAAAGAACCCCAAGTTGTTTATTATTAATATATGTAACCTTATATATGTAATGTGGACGAAAATTGTATTTTTAGTAATAAAATTACAATTAATAATATAATATTTGTTTTAAAAACTATTTTATGTCAATTTTGACACTATTTGGTAATTGACTTTTTTGAAAATTATAATAGAATTATTTGTTCGATAAAGTTAATTAAATCCATATTAACATGTCATATTAACCTATAAAATTAGTTTAATTAATAAAAAGTCTCATATTAAATGTATTTGGGTATTTATAACATCAATTATGTCAATATTTCCTTAATAATATAATTACTACATCATTATTGTGTCATAAATAAATTAAATTATATAATGTCTAAAAATTGTAAATAAAATACCATTATATAGGAAATATTTTTATCTTTATAATAAATATTTATATTCGAATTTATCTTATGTATAACCCTATATTAAAAATTATTTACTTATTAAACATTGATTTTAACTATTTTAACCCTTCTTTAAATAATTTAATATTAAATGTTCTAATCTAATCCAGGTGGGCCTAAATGGTCATATGTTTTCCCTAAGGTTGTTTTTGGACGTATTACACTTATCCAATTGAATTAGGACATGTGGTAGGGTAATAATAATATCATTTTTACCCTCAATTACCCTGTTTACTTTTAACCGTGGGGAAAAAAGTAAAAAGTTACTATTCATCAAAAATTATTTTCATCTCATTGAACCAAATTTTACATAATGACATCAACCGTGTCTCTAAAATTTTTGAAATTCATTCACAAAAGCGGTAAAATTATGTTCTGTGTAAATTCACAAATTCTCCTAGGAGGTGGGTAAAAGACGGTCAACAGTTCAATAAAATTTTTATATATCTAAAATTATTATAAAATGACTCCAATAAATTACATTGAACATATATAGGTATTATGTATAAATTTGGACCTAAAATAAATTTTAACAGAATAAATAAATATTTAAGTAAAAAGTCGGTTTTTAAATAGTATCCTAGTGTTTTCAATATTTATAAAAAATTGAACGTTTTCAGAAAAATAACAAAACATCAGCCTAAGTTATATTTGATATTCCGAATTCAAAAATGATTTCTATTTTTTCAAATTCAACACATATAAGTGGCTTTAATTAATTTTAAAATTAATTCTGGTTATCAAAACAAATAGCGTGTTTTTAAGAAACAATAATTATCAAAATATTGATACTTGTTTATGTCCAATTTCAAAGTAAAATTAATTCCAATGACCAAAAATGGATTAAATGGTAAAAATATATTCTAATTACACTTTAAAACCAATTAAAATGATAATCTATCCAAATAAATTATTGCGATGAAAAAAGTTGTTTTTAATTAAAATATATCGTGTTTTTACTATTCATTAAAATAAGAATGTTATCAGAATAATATGAAACTTTTATCCAAAGTAAATTTTTATATCCTGATTCCAAAGAATAATTTTATTTTGTCAAATTGAACTTATAGACATGTCAAAACAAGATTTAAAGTGGGTGCGCCATCAAAAGGTGGGAAAACTGTAATTTTTTAAAAATACATATTATACACGAAAAGTTTATTCTTTTCTCATACCATATTCTAGAAAATGTTTAAGATGAATAATAATTTTATAAAATTCAAAATATTGTTAATACTATTTATAATGGCTTGTTCATAATAATATTATAACAATATATCGTTGTTTAGTAAAACCCGGTATTGCGTATAACTCACGCTATCGAGGAAGGTCGTGATTGTGTGTAATGAAAGACATGTCAGGGTTGCGTTTAGTGAATGTATCCTTTGTTGTTGCTTATATAAAAATAAAAAAATATTTCATTAATACATTCATTATATATATAAACTCAATGTTGTGTAGAATAACTTTTATCAAACGAAGTTGAAATTGTGTGTAAGATAATATAAGAATAGTGTTGCGTACACTGCAAGCTAATACGGTGTTGCGTATAGCACACGATAATCTTTTTTGTAGAATAAAACACATGACATCAAGTAAATTAAAAGGAATACTTATCATAAAATATCGGGATGTTACAGTAAAGGGTCTCGAATAGAACTATCCAACACATGATATTGAGTTAGTAGATTGAAATCTATTCATCGAATATAATGACACATTATATATATAATGAATGATGTAGGATATACATGCATGAATCCTAAAATACATCGTTTTACATGAATATATCAATATGAGACAAATTATTAATCTCTTGGTAATCAAGGATTATTATTTCTCGATACACTACAGCCTAGGAAAAAAAGGAGGAACAGAATGCATTTAGTAGGAATGGTCATAAAGTTTTTTATCCAAATATAGAATAAGAAGGATCCTATATCCATGGGTCTAGAAATTATTTATTTTGGAATTATTAATAGAGGGGATAAATCACTCATTTTTTAAATGAATTTATAATTCACTTTATTGGAAATTATAAATTGTTCTCAATCTGATGGTGATATCTTTTAGATGAGAAATAATGTTATGAATGATGAGAAATTTGAAGACAAAATGTGTAAAGATGGTTTTCTGAAAATTGGAAAGAGATTATGCATTCCATATATAAATAATCTATAAGTAATTGGTGGATTATTCTCGTAGATTAAACTTTTTTATACACTATTATAATAAAAATAGGTATATGTATTTGAGGTAACATTTTGGGATAATATGAAGTGAGAAGTTAATGATGTTGTGAACAAATATTTGGGATTTAAACAAGTGAATGATTTCATACATCATAATATTTGAGTGATTAAACCTATTAAAATTACAATTATTAAATGGCATGAATTTAATATGGAACATTTTATATGACTCTGATGGATTCCATGAATGAATTGTTTTAATCATTGTTATTGAGATCACCTACCCCAATCTACACATTTCCTTTAAATGAGAGAATATTTTCTACTAGAGATCCTCAAATGACTCTATATTAATGATGTTTTAAGACTTCCTCGATCACCACCTTCAATCACGTCAGATTTTGTTCCCCAATTTTCCTCAAAATTGTGAAAGTTCCTTTAGAAGGTTCTTAATACGAAGATGCATTTGAGCAATCCCAACCATTATCAAACTAATGGATAGTCCAGAAAGACAATTCAAGAATTTTATGTCATGTTGAGGCCATTATCAATTGACTTTTAGGGTATATCATATCAATATTAATCATTGGTATTACTTTTCTATAATAATATTTTCCATTCGTTTGTTCAAATAGCATTTTATGAAGTATTATATAGAAAGATATGTCATTATAATACTTTTGGGATGAAGTTTTTGATAGGTAACTTTTAGGATTATAGATCATTGAATTGAAAACTACAATGTTAATGGATATTCATGTCCATAATAATGTATATCAAATATGGGAAAAGAGTTATATCGATAATCATAGGTGAAATTCAGATTTCGATGTGTAAGATCATGCTTTATTTAGAGTATCACCCTATAAGGGTTTCATATGGTTTGTTAAGAAATGGAAACTATGCCCCGTGTAAATAATCCCCTTTGAAATTTCATAAAGGATTGTAGTTGTGGCTTACGACTTAGAAATTCAACCTTGAATCTCAAACATACATTATGTGTTTCATATGTCATTGTAATGGAAGTACAATCTAATCCACATTCACGAGCACTCCTATAATGAAACATAATTTGGACCTGATATATTTTACTATGAAGTTACTATCCAAATTCATGTTACTATAATGAAATTATGGAAGAATTGCATGATTTTTTTGGAATATTAACTTTGTATTTATCACAAAATGAAGGAAAAAATGAGGCAACCTGAAGAAGTTATGAAGATCTACCATCATCCATTTAAAAGGTAATTGTCATGAATAAATAGATCAGGACCCACATGGATGAGGGAAGGCTATTACAAAATGACCATAATACCACTTCCAATGTCCTGGAGCTAAAAAAAGTGCTGAGAAAAAATTACTCTTGTTGGAGTACATTTCATAATATGCCATCAAACACACACCAAACCATTAACATGCAGAAGTATAGAGGAATTATAATAAAATAATATCAACATCAGAGTAGAAACCATGCATGTAATACCCTCTATGGAATGAGAAAAGAGTACGACAAAGTAAACCAAAATGGAAAGGGAAAAATAAATTCCCTTGTAAAAATTATGTCCTAAATTGACAACAACTAGAAAAGAAATGATTTGGGATATCAGCTCCAGATCTCAAAACCCACCACTATTTGCACTATATTCCCATGAGTATTCATATTCTCATTTTTAATAAATCCTAACTTATCTATCCACTGTATAATACAATAATCACGTGAAACAATTCCATGATGGGTCGAGTATATACATACCTAGTAGGATTCCCAAAAGGCAGAAGGGGGAAGATATAGAAGAAAATATTCAAAGAGACTCCTAAAAAAAGAAATTGTAAAATGTAACTCAACAAAAAAGATATATATAGTCATATATGAATCTCAAATGAGATTGAAAGGGGATATACATCTCACATCCAGCTCTAGGGTGATATGTATTCTTGTTGCTCCAAAGGTCCATTATCGATGCTCAGTATCTCACATGTCTTTCCAAATAATCCATGGGGAAGTTCCTAAACTCACCACTACTCCTTAATTATGTGGGGTGTAATATCTATATGGTATAACACCCATTCTATGGTATTATATATAATTATCATATTTATATCCGAGAATTTAACATAGATGAAATGCACACTAGATTGATAGGGTAGTACTATCTATGTGGATATAGGACATGTGCCCTTTTCCAATTGGTGAGTGCTCCCTTTGTATATGTACAGTGAGTATGGAGGACCCACACCCTAGTGAGATAGAGGAGTTCTATCTACGTGGATAGAGTAATCATGCCTTGGTGTGATAGAGTAATGCCACCAATGAATCTATAAAATGAGTATGGAGGAACCACACCCCAGTGAAACTAGAGAGTACCATCTCTATGGATAATGGACCAAAACCCTGGGGTCATAGGGGAGTTCCCCATCTGTATTCATATAACAAGTATGATTGAAACATGTTATGGTGCAATAGGGGAGTATTGTCTCTATGGATAGAGGGCCCACTCCCTTGTTTGAAAGGTGAGTGCCACCCCATAATATGGACAACAATTATGGGGGACCCATTCCTTAGTGTGATAGGGTAGTACCATCTCCATGTATTGAGGACCCATGACTTGATACAATAGGGGAGGAAAACCTCCATCTAGACTCTATGATGATTCTTCCATACCACTTCCATAATCATGAATCATTTAAAGATGATTGATAATCATAATATAACACATCATATGTAAAAAATATACTATGAAGGACACCATTTCGTTCTACAAATAATGACACTCAGGACAGTCTACTTGTAGGCTAAATATTAGTTAAAACTGATGAGACACAAAAGTCTGGATTTTCATAAAGAAGTAAAATCCTTTTATGGGGTTTCACAGGTTGTGTGACCTCACATAGAATCTTTTACATATCAATTCCCAAAAAAATAATCTATAAACATTCAGTACTACAAAGGATGTACTGGTATTACATGACATTTTTCAGCCACCCGGGGATGAGTTGTGTTCTCCTAGTTGTGCCCATGTCCTTTAAGCCGTGTCCATGTACTCCCTGTGTACATGACATGTCCTCACACATTGGTTCCTAGGAATGTGTAGCAGGACCATTTCCTTTATTCCCGAGGAGTATAACCCAATATCTGGACCAACCATCAAATGTGTGTTCCATATCATTTACTCAAAACCATAGCCATCACTGCTAGGGGACTACCCAACATGTGTTTATCCAATTACACACAGTGTAGTCATGATTTATACAGAATGACTGGTCCTTCAAACATCTTCATGATATATTTATCCCACCTATAAATCTTCCTATTGACCACATATATTCCACACACAAAATAACCATCATTGACCATCTATTTAATGGCTCGGGTGTTTGGAAATCAAAAATCGATGTGGAAATATTAAGGTTGTAGTAATGCCCTAAATCACCTATTGATTTTTCATACCTAAATCATATATCTAAAGAATATAATCCAGGTTCCACAATAATCAATTCACAAATCACTAATACAAGAATCATGTGCTCATCCACTAGGAATATGCGGGCCCGATAACACACAGACTCAAAAAAATTGTTGAATAATGTCCCTATTGGACAATATTGAAGAACACGAAGAAATGTTCAGCTAAAGATATTGTAACAAATTTGCAAAAAAAATTTATATGTATTGATAGAAAAATTACAAAGATTAGATATTTTTGGGGTGTAAAACATATCCAAATGAGAATAATATGATTTAAATGATTAAAATGATAAAATAGGAACATATGAAGGTTAGAAAATGCTATAAATAAAATGATATAATTTAATTCTTAATATATTGATTAAAAAATCAAGTAAATACAAAAAAACATTCCCTACCTGGATATTGGATTTTATGTTGGTGTGGAACAGATTCCCCAATGATGGGACGAATATGTTGTGTTCGCTATCTATGAATCCACTTTGATCTGATCATTGGTCAACATACAATCTAAATCTTCCAATGAAGAATGGTGGAACCTCTTATAAATGACAAAATGTTTATGAGATTAACACTTTGGATTTAAAATACCGTTCTACATATAAATGGAAATATATTTTAGGCATTAAATGAATTAATATATTCACATAACAAGCATTACATTGGATGTCACATCAAAAAGACCATTATCAACCATCATTAGGTTGTGTTTATGGTAATCCACAAGTTATGGATTCAACCGTAATCTCAGATTTTTGATATGATACCATGTTCAATAGATATTTAATTAAAACTTTAAAATAGTGTGTTGTGATAAATTTTTTTTAACATTTCTGTAAAATTAAATTTGGGCTCACCATACCTTTGAATTGTGGACCGTCTGAGCATATGGCTCCAAAATTATTCCTTCATATATTTTAATGTATTACAAAGAATTATAAAGATTCTCTAAATTAACCCATATATGATTTTCATCACTACAAATATCAAACGATGCATAATGGTGTGTATACTAATCCCACATTTTTATCTCCCCCTCCATGGAACTCTATTACATTATCTTATGCTTCACTACCACGTGAACAAAGGAATGGTACATCCAAACAAAATCATATAATAATAATCCTCAGTCACCACTTATTACTCTATGTAGGTTTATTTATCCTCGATGTCCAAATCACCCCAATAAATAACGTGTATAATATTATGCACATATCTCATTAGTTGTGACACAAGGATGACTTCATTAACTCCGTACAACATTTTGTGTAAGGATAGGTGGTATGAATCCATGCCAACCCTCTGTAGGATATTGAACTTATTGATGAACCATGATGATATCTTGGATCACTAGATGAATATTTTCAATCCTCCAAATGGGTAGATTCTTATGAAAAACTCATCTCCCTACTCTAATTCCAATGGATTACGATGTCAATCTAATTAAGAGTTTTTCTATAATGGGTGGTCCCCATATTCTTATGGATCACACAAACCATTTCCATCATCTACTACACCATATCTGGCCAAAAATTAGATGCCTCACTTATCTCATTCCAATAAAAGGGTGACTAGTAGGGTCTCCCATATTTGTCAATGGAAGGTTCCATGCTGATCGTATAGTGATATATGTTATTATACAAAAAATATACCAATGGAAATTCATACTCCTAGATTTATATAAAGAAAAAGATGAAATATGTTAGTATATACTCTCTCAATAGGATAATGTCTTGATCTGCACATCTTTATGGTTTTGAAAATATACAATAATCCTCAACTAGGTCCTGAATTCCTATAGTAGACCTATCCATAATTGTGATATGAACTAAAATTCATGATCGAAGATTTTAAATGAGGGATCACAATGAAGGAATAAGATCCCCAGTAAATACAAATACCCCAACCTCGCCACCGATCATTCCTACTATATAGAAAGGATGTGTGATGAATTTTTTATTTTGGTAAACTATCACCCAGTTGGCCTCGTGGATTCACATTATCTATGGAAACCCTGTCCAAATGTCCATGGTTATGTTGTCCCATTTCACACAGGGATCCCAAGAGGCTACAAAAAAACCTAACATATCCTAGGAATCATCCTTCACTTGCTGATATGTGGGACACCAAAAGACTAATTCGTCGATTCTATACCTCAGGCTTGTCCACCAAAACTAACAATGATGGTCCCCATACATATACCCTACATTGGGATGTACAACTAGATGATAATTAGGAATCTTCCTCCTAAAATAATCTTATATCACGACTAGAAAAAAATCCATCACTAGGAAATGATGATGTTATTCCTTTAATCATATAATACTTGTTGTGAATCTATTGTAGATGTATGATCACATTTGACCTCATATTTATTGTCTCCCAAATAACAATCTATCACATATCATGGACCAGGAGTAGTAAACACCATTATCTAATGATAAGTTGAACCTGTTGACTCCAATAGTGTCATCTATAAGGGATCCAACTATTCAATAGCCTGCTCTACCATGTGAGGTTGAGAAATACTAATAATGGAATCATCAAAAATTTTAACCTCCATAGGACTATAGACTATCTCAATGTCATATTCCAATAAGAAGACTGAATAGTTCATGTCATTATGTGTGAAAAAATACATGAGAATTTGATGGTATGAGTAAACAACAGTGAACTCTCATACTAGATAGTTCCTCTACATCATTAAAATGAATACCACCACTAAAAATCAATATTTTGAATCATATAGTTATACTCATGAGGTATCAAATTTATTGACCCATATTCGATCAATGCCTACCTCATAATCAACACGCTGTTGAGCCCTGCTCTAGAGGCATCATAATATTCTATGTACTCCATTTTATCTTCATGATGTCACAAATACAATGAACAATTTATACATTGAATTAACTCATCAATGGTTTTATAGAACTTCATATTCTAGGAAAACAATTTTATTTTATGTTTTAGAATGGTCAAAAAGGATAAATTCCAAGAGAATTCCACCATGAACCACATGTAGTACTCCTACTACCTCAGAAAAATATACACCTCTAACATGATCTTAGGTGTCTCACAAGAAATCACGACATTGAACTTCACTAATTCCACATCTAATCCATGCACAAAATTTTCAGTCACTAGAACTTGAAACTCACAGATCCATAATTTTAATTTTGAGGGATTTCCATAAAGATGGTTCTCTTAATGAATGTCTAGGACCATCCTCAATTGATCTATGTGCTACTCCAATAATGGATTGTAGATGGGTATTTCATCAATGAAGATAAGAAAAAATATTTCCATTTTGGGATAAAAGTTATAATTTATTAGATCCATATATAATGTGGGTAAAACTCACCATAAATATAGGAATAACTAGAAAATCATAGTGTACATAGTGACATTAAAATTAATGCTTTGGTATATCAGCCGTGACAACCATCATTTGGTGGTAGTGGAAAAGTTATTATTCTTCAATAATATTATCTCACCTAATAATTGATCAATGAGGTCACAAATCTTGGTAAATATGAAATTTCTAATTATCATATCCTGGTTCAGAAGAAATGATCAATATAAATACACAATATTATCTCCACCTTTTTCACGAACAATGCCAGGGATTCCATAAGAGATACACCATTTTTGAACAAACCCTTCAATTAACGGTCCCCCAACTGAACCAAATGATCAACAATCAATGTATAAAAAATCTGATATGATATAATATATATTATTGGGGCCATATGGTTCAAATCGATGAAAAATCCATCTCTTATTTCAAGGGTAGCCCTAAAACATCCACAAGGATGATGTATGTAAAATTCTACAACTACCCAAAACCCCATCCACAAGCTTCTTCAGCCAGGTTGGGCCTCCTTGTGGTTGTGCAGATCAAATAATCTCTAACCATCAGACACTGGTAGTAGATCCTCCTATTGGATCTAATATTTCACCACACACAACCCTTACTCTATGGGGGGATCTCCAACCATTCATTTTAGAACCATCATCATGGTGCTCTCTCCATTATGGTGGTAAATCTGATTCCTTCCTACACTCCTCAGCATGTCAGTTCAAGAAATCATGTTCTATGTGACCACACTGAATACATGAATATTATTAACTCTCAATAGTTTTCTCTATTCATATGAAATTTCCCTGAGCTTTATGACCACATGATTAAATCTAAACCTGGGTACACCTCCATAACCTATAATCTTTTTATATTCTGAGCACATCACATGGGACATGCCTGAGATGCCTATTTTTAGAACATGCCACATGGAATCACTTCAATAGTAATATATACTTCACCAACACTCGTTCTAACACACCACCATATATTGGAATTCATAGAGGCACCATACTAGAAAAAATATATTTTTGGAGACCTTGGTAAAACATCTATACCCGTAAGTAACCATCTTAAATCATGTTGTGGAAGTTCCACATAAGGATACTGAACCACTCAGATTAGTTAGTAATTTTCATGACTCCACACCGTAGCTAAAAATCCAATAAAATATAAACTGAGAGTATGTACAATGGGTAGTACTCATCAAAAAACCATCACTAAAAGTCAGTCCATGAGAGTGTGGATACATTATGATTCTATGTTACTAGACTCTATCTACACCAAACTATATTGTGGAAACGAATGGATACTGGTGAAAGAAACATATCGATAAAGTTTTTATATGTATGAAAACATGTATCATCAACCCTATAAAATTATCTATTATTTTGGGATATGATTCACCATAGTACCACAGTGGCCTCTAAAACTATAAATCATGGAGGGATATTAACATTCATACATACTCAAAAAACTCAGTTAATAAAATCTACTTCTCAATCGGCAGAGTTTCTTCAAACTTCTATCCGAGATAAAGGATCCTAAGAGAAGACCCATTAACTAATTCCTCATAACTCATTATATAATCATCAAAATATTTAATTATAAATCTAAATGACTATCACTGTGAAGGTACCATAAATATTTATCCTGATATACCATGTTTAGATAATCATATATTAATTTTGAAATAACTCCATAACTATGATTATTGTACACAATCCAATATGATGAATGAACCAATGTTCCTTGAATCAATATCTCCATATGACGAGTTGAAAATAAGGTAGTCTGAGAACTATTGAATACATATGTTGACTGATACAATAATATTGTGTTTCTTACCATGAAATCCACAGTCAATAAAATTTAAAAAAATTTCCCTAAATTCCCAACAAAACCTCATAATAGGGAAAACATGAAGCACCATCTAATGGTCAAGATACCTCTAATACTAATCTATTATGAACCGAAGAACTGATCCTTAATTTCCAAAGGAATCCCAAGACATATCATTTCAATGTATACCTTTATTGGCTTGGGGATTGAGACAAGTACCTGGAAGTCATAACTAATATAGGATTCCTTTTCATAATGCACATGTATTCACACACCCAACCATATCAACGTAGAAGATTAAAATAATAATAATAAAATAAAATAATCTATAGAGTAATAACCATTAATGTAATAGAATTTTGGTAAAATAAAACGGTAATATAGAGTTAATTAAAATGATAAGGGAAATATACATTCCCAACCAGAAATTATATCCCAACCTGACAACATCTGGAAAAGAAATGACGAGGGAAACTGGATCTTGATCTCTAAACATGATAAAATTATGTTCCATATTCACCTAAGTATCCCTATGTTTAATTAAATTCACCCAGAACCTATCTATGATTTTCATAAGACATGACATGTTTAGGAAAATCCCATGTAGTGGTGAGTATATATATACCCAATACGATGCCACAAAAAATTCTATGGGGAGTAATAGGAGATGGGATTGAAATAGTTTACTCAACCCAATGAAAGAGTGAGAAAAAACCCAAAAAAAGATATATATGCTCACATATGAATCCTAGAAAATATATAAGGGGATCATAAATTCAAAACCCTACCCAATAGGAAAGGACAACCTCTAGATCCAACGATCCATCATCAATTCCCAACATCACCCGTGTCTATCCAAAAAATTCACGAGGTCTATTTTCACCTCAACACTTCTCCATAACCTGATTGGGTATAGTATTTAAAAGATTTAAGACCCACACCCTAGTTTAATAGATAATTATCATCTCTATACTTGATAATATAACATATAGGCCCATAACCTTGGTATGATAGGGTAGTCCCATCTCGGTGGATAGAGGACCCGCACCTTGGTGTGATTGGAGAGTGTCGTCTCTATAATTGTAGAATGAGTTCAAATGGACACACCCATGTGTGATAAGGGAGTGCCATATATGTTGATAGAGGACACACTCTATGGTTCTATAGGGTAGTTCCACCTCTATATCTATACAATGAATATGGAGGACATGCACCCTGGTGTGATAGGAGAGTCTTCTCTCTATGGATAGAGGACATGCACCCTAGTGTGATAGGGGAGTGACACCTATTTATTTGTACAAAGAGAATGGAAGAATAAAATCTATATGAGATAGGGGATAACCCTTTAAATGGATAGGGGACCCACTCATTGTGTTATATGGGAGTACCATCTCTATAAATATAGGACCCATTACCTATTATAACCTGGGATTTCCACCATTATCTAATCTCCCAGATGATGCTTCTCGATCGCTACAATATTCAAGAGTCCTCTAAAAAATATTGAAAATTATAACATGTATCTTAATATCTCAAAATAAAGTATAAAGGATAACATCATCCTATACATTAAAAAACACTTTTGATAGGCATCTCATGTGAAAAAATTAAAGTCAAAATGTAAGAGATGTCATAAAATCAATTTTTATAATGAAGTTGATGACATGTTAGGGGGTCCACAAGACATGTGACATCACCTATCCTCTGGGATGTTTCATATCCTATACATGGATATCTAAATATCTTGTACTATATGGGATGTATCTTTACTACACGTTTTGTCTTATCCTCCCTAGGTTGATATGTGTGCTCTTGTATGTGTTGGTGTCCATTGGGCCGTCTCCATGCACTCCCAGAGTACACAAATTTTCCTACCAAATTGATTCCAATGAATTTAGAGTTGGAACATGAATTGGCTTCCTGGGGAGGGATACATGGTGTGTGGACTAAGTTAATTTAATATAATTTTAATAGTTTTCTCAAAACCCTAGCCATTATTTCCTTAGGATGACCTGGCATGTGTTTGACCGAGTAGACTCTATGTTGTTGGAATTTTCCCATAATGACGGGTTCTTCACATGAAATATATTTTGGTCCCTCCCACTGAAAAATATACCTATTGAAAACATGTAATCATTATTAAATGAATGAACCATCTTTGACCATCTATTTGCATGCTATAGTCTCAAGAAATCAAGAATCTAAATCTACCAAATGAGGTTGTATCACCTCCAACCATATACTATCATCGTTTCCACTACAAATCATAGATCTATAGATTATCACCTCCCATAAATCCCGATCCATATGAAAATAATTGTTCCTATCATTTTGTGCACCTCTACCATGAATCTAGTGGCCTGATCACTCTTGGACTCACACAAAAATGTCAAATTGTGTCCTTATAGGATAAAGATGAATAAAATGATGAACAAATATGGGGAAAGGCACAAGAACAATGGTTCAAAATTGTCACTCAAGATTTCATTTAAAAAATAATCAATAAGAGATATATGAGTTGTTAAATATAGCGTAATGAGAATAATTTTGATTCACACAATTAATCTGATAGGACAGGCTCATTAAAATGTCATAAAATTCTAAAAATCAATGAATATAATTTTATCAATTGTTGATCCATTTAAAATTATATAAATACTAAAATAGTGTTATTTACCTCAGTATTATATAATTAATTAGTTTATAAAAAATTTTATAGTGATGTGGATGATCTACTACATTAAATATCTATCAATCCATCCTAATCCAATCATTGATCGTCATATGATCTCGATGCACCAATAAAATAGTGGAATATAGCACCCCTGCTTTGAGGTATATGTCCTTTTTTAATTCATTTTTATGTATTTAACGTGAATGGAATGAGTTGGGAAGAGTTTGGGAGAGTTTGGATTGGTTTTGGATGAGTTTGGATGCTTTTCAAGGGGTGCACAGTTTGAGCACGGTTAGTGGAAACCGTGCCGGTTCCCCATGAAACTATACGGACCCTTGTTCTAGAGACAGTAATCCACACATGGCATGTCCATGGTTTGAAAAACCGTGCGAGGAAACTGTGTAGACCCTGGCTCTCGAGGGAGTGGTGCATGCACGGTTAGCATACGGTTTGACAAATCGTGTGGGCTAACCGTGCGGCCACTAAAAGTTAGGGTTATAAGTTCCAGGCTCACTCGGGATTGCGTCATTTCACTCCTCTCTTCCTCCCACTCGATCCTCACATGGTTTTCTGGTTTCTCAGGGGTTAGGGTTTCTCTCCCACTCGCTTTGGAAGCGATTCGAAGGGGTTTCACGGCGGTTTCTCCCGGGTAAGTCTATCCTCTTGGTTTCCTTGGGTTTTCCTCTAGATCTACATCCCTCTCTTTCTTGGTTTTGTAGATTTACACATGTTGTGTGTAGATATAGGGTTTTGGTTTCCTTGGATGTAAATTTTAAGGCTTCTTATGGTTAGAAAAGGTGATCTTGAGAGGTTTCAGTGGTGCGTTCGCCGGTTTGGAGGTGCGGTCGTTTGTGGGTCGTTTTCTTGGGAACCCTAAAGGTATGTGGCTTCTATCTCAAATACACATTGTTAGAACTACTGTTTATTTATTACAATTAATTTTTTTTTCTTGATATTAATTGTGTTTCGATGTGAAAAATTGGTGGAAAATCCATTGGGTGATGTTTTGAGGATTTTTAGAAAAAAGAGGGTTTTGTGGTGAAATGATTTTATTGTGGATTTTAAAATGGAGATTTTAAAATGGGATCCTATGCTTGATTTGTGAAAATTAATGACAGAAAATGTTTTCAATAAAAAAGTTGTTTTTATTGAAATTGGGTTTGTCATGGAAAATTGTTTTCAATAAATGGGTGATTTATTGAAGTGAATTGACATGTAATGGAATTGGTTGATTACATGATGTTGTTGTGACCATGATAGAGTATATTCTTGGTTTTTAATGGTTGAATTATTGTGTGGAAGTGGGTGGGAAGTACCACTATAATTAAGGGTGATGGATAGTGGACAAATTGGCCATCATCAATGATATGTGGACAGGAAGATCCACTAGTTGTAAATGGATGAAACAGATTGGAAGGAAGCTCCACAGTTATGACTGTTTTGTGGTGTACTACTTTGAAAGATGGAATTTTTGCGATAATGGGTAAATGTTGGAATGGATGTTACTTGTCGGTTGTATTTCCCTTGGTTTCTTGGTTTGGATGTGGTAGCCTAGTAAGGGCGTGTTTAGCTTATGAAAATGGTTTCACTTGTGTTTTATTTTATATTAACTGTTTTATATAAGTGTGCTAATGGTTTTATCCTAGTGGAGTGTGTAGGTAAGTCATTTGGGGAAATACTACAGAGTTTTAGTACTCACCACTTCTTTGGCATGTTGGTGTCTTTGAAAATGTTGTGTACCGTGCCGTGGGAAAAGGTAAGGCGTCAACCTCCTTTAGTGGTGCGTTGTGATGTCTTGGTGGAATATGGAGGATGGAGCATGGTGTGTAGCTATAGTGGTTTCATGGCTTGTGGTGTTCCTGTTGAGTCTTCCGCATTGTACTCTGATGTTGTATTGGGTTGTGTTGGAATGTGAGATTATGGATTATCTGGTGGTCTTTGGTAGTGTATGATTTTGTTTTTATTTGACATGCATCATATAGTGGTTGTTAGTGCATGGTTTGGTTGGTTTTGTCTTACGGGAAAATCATTCCCCAACTTTAACTTGAAGCCCTCGGCATTTATTGACAGCCTTTGGTGTCTTGGGAATGTCTCTTAAGGCCAACTATCCCTCACCACCTCCTTAATCCAATGAGGTAGGGGAGGGGTGTTACAAGTGGTATCAGTTTGTTCGATCATTTGGATTTGATTCTAAGATTTGGTGTTGACATTCGTTGTGGTATACTCCTTGATTCAGTATGGTAGCAAGGCGTAGGATTGTCAGAACATGGAATGTATAACATAAAAAGACATAGCTAACCATTTTATTCTGAAATTCAAGTTACCAGGGAGTTGGGTACATAATTGATTTGGAGACACTTATAGGCATTGGATATCTCATTGTCGTGGGTGTAGCCAATGAGATGAGCATGACATGCATGGTAGAATGACTTCCCTCATGGATGAATATTTCATTGGGGTATAGTAATTTATGATGAGATAAGAATATGTGAAATTTTAATGGGAATAAATTGGTATTTAAAAAACGGATGTATTTTCAAAATGGTGAAACATGGGACATGAGGAAAAATGTGAACTGGTGGAAAGACTTGTTGTGATAATGTTGTGAAATGTGATTTTAAATGGGATCTCGTGATGTCTACAAAAGTGAGACTCCTGGTTGTTTGTTTCCTATTTATATAAATGTCACCGGGTAGGCATCCTAGAGACCAACAGGAGAAGTCTGCTGATAATGTGGTTGCACCTGAGCCTCAGGTGAACCAGCAGCTAGTGCAATGTATAATGCAAGATTTCCATGCTTTGGGAAGTGGGAATATAGTGGATGAACCTAGGAATGTGGGTCATGCAGTTTTGTTTCAAAAGAATAATCCACTGATATTCAGGGGTGATTCAGAGCTGGAAAGGGCAGATGCCTGTTTGAATAGAATGAACAAGATCATCGAGTTCTTGGGAACACTAGTAGAGATGAAAGTGAAGTTGGCCACATATATGTTGGAATATCTTTCCCTTCAGTGGTGGGAGTTGGTAGTCCAATGTGGGACAAACCAGGGTATGATGTGGGAAGGTTTGGAAGAACTGTTTAACAGACAATTCTACCCACATACTTTCAGAATTCAGTGTACAACTGATGTATTATATTTGAAGCAAGAGCTTATGTCAGTGACTGAGTATACAGGTAAGTTCACGATCTTAGTGTTGTTTTCACCTGAGGTGGTGTGTAGCACGTCATTGAAGGAAAGGATCATTGAAGTGGGGTTGAGGCAAGAAATCCGTTCAATGATTGTGGTGCTGTGTATAGATGATTACAGAAGGATGGTGAATAGAGCCTCAGTGGCTGAGCGGGATTTGTTAGGCGCTCCGGGTGGGGGAATCATGGTAGTACCCATGGAGAATAGTGGGAACTCTAACGCTGGGTTCAAGAGGAAGAGGGACACTTATGCTGGGATATCCTCAATTGCAGGTTAGGAAGGAGGATATTTCTAAAATAGATTTCTGATGTAGATATGGAAATTATGAATATGTGGTTATTCCCTTTGGTCTAACGAATGCACCAACGGTGTTTATGGAATTGATGAATCAGATATTTCAATGATATCTGGATTGATTTGTAGTGGTCTTTGTAGATAATATTTCGGTGTATTCAAAGACAAGGGTGAAGCATGAGCAGCACTTGGAGATAGTGCTGGGGATCTTTAGGGATCATCGGTTGTATGCCAAGTTGTCAAAGTGTGACATTTGGATACATGAAGTTCATTTTCATGGCTATGTAATTTCAGAAAGGGGTGTTTCAGTGGATCCAGAAAAGATAGAGGTTGTTATCTCATTGAAACCTCCAAATAATGTGTTTGAGATATAGTGTTTTCTTGGTATATCTGGTTATTATCGGTGTTTTGTTTGTCATTTTTCATGTTTGTCTTTGACAATGACAGCTTTGACAAAGAAGAATGTTCCATTCCAGTGTAACGAATAGTTTCATCAGTGTTTTGAAGAGCTAAAGTGTCGTCTTACATCAGCACCAATTTTGGATTTTCCAGAACCAAGAGAATGGTACATGGTCTATTGTGATGCATTGAGATCAAGGTGAGGGTGAGTTCTCATGCAAGGGAATCATGTTGTAGCAAATGGCTTATGACAGTTGAGAGTACACAAGAAGAACTACCCAACTCATGATTTGGAATTGGCAGTAGTATTCCATGCTTTGAAAGTGTGGTGTTGTTTTCTCTCAGTGATAAATTCACGATATATACAGATCATAAGAACGTGAAGCATATTTTCTCACAAAGGGATTTGAACATGAGGCAAAAGAGATGGATGTAATATCTCCTGATGTTTGATTTTGACTTGATGTACACACCGGGTAGGGGAAATTTAGTGGTGGACACATTTAGTAGGAAATCATATGCTCAGGTGGTGAAGCAGGCATCCGACCAGTGGTCGTTGATGTCAGTTATAGCTAGTATGTTGTTGGAATGTGAGGACCAGGGCGATAGAGTGGTCTTCTTTCCAGTTTTGCTGATTCCTGACTTGTTTTTCCTGGTAATAGAGGAACAAATATCTGATTATTGGTGTGTGACCTTTGGGTCGGGACTCAAGGGTGGGGAGACCATTAAGGTTGGAAACTCAATGGAGATTTAGTTTTGTGTTTTTGGAATCGGATGGTTGTGCCAGTTTCTTATCAGTAGGATATTCTCAGCACATATCATCATACTTGTTGGTCTATTCATCCTAGAATTCAGTAGATGTATAAAGCGTTGAAAGTGCAGTTCTGGCGGGCTGGTATGAAGAGAAGTGTGGCTGAGTTTGTTTCGAGATGCTTGACTTGTAAACAGATCAATGCAGAGCATCAGAGGCCAGCAGGAATGTTGTAGTCTTTACCAGTCCCTGTATAGAAGTGGGAGTAGATAGAGAAGGATTTTGTCATAGGACTCCCAAGAACATTCAAGAAGAATGATACCATTTGGGTGATAGTGGATCAACTAACAAATTCGGCCCATTTCATCCTGATTCATTAATCTCATACGGTGGAGGATCTATCCAAAATATATATCTGAGAGGTGGAAAAGAGGCATGGTGTTCCTGTTTTGATTGTATTGGATAGAGATATGAGGTTTACATATCATTTCTGTAAATCCTTACTGCAAGCCCTTGGAACACAATTGAAGATGAGTACGACGTATCACCCGGAGATGGATGGTCAATCCGAGAGGATGATACTATCTCGGGAGGATATGTTGCGGTCTTGTTTCATGGATTTTGGTGGCTCGTGGGAGGAGCACTTTTCGTTGGTTGAGTTATCATACAATAACAGTTATCAGGAATCCATACATATGGCTCCATTTGAAGCATTGTACGGTCGTCAGTGTCGTTCTCCACTATGATGGGTGGAAACGGGTGAGTCTTCGATGGTTGGACCGAGTCTTGTCCAGGAGACTACGGAGAAGATCAGGTTGACCAGGAAGAGAATGGTGGCAGCTCAGAGTCGTGAGAAATCATATGTGAATCATCATTGATGGTCATTGTTGTTCCAGGTGAGTGATCATGTGTTCTTGAGGATCTCTCCTAGTTTGGGACATCGTCAGTTTGGGATGTAGGGAATGATATCTCCAAATTATTTTGGACCTTTTGAGGTTATTGAGAGGGTCGGTGAGGTGACTTTTCATTTGGATTTTCCAATATAGATTAGTGTGGTGCACAATGAGTTTCCTATCACACAGTTGAAAAAGTATCAGCCTGATCATTACCATGTGACTTGATGGGATCATGTTGAGCTAGAACCGGATGCTTCGTTGGTACACATGCCAGTGCATGTTGTGGATAGGAAAGAGAACATCTTGAGTGTTAAAATAATCGGTTTAGTTCGTGTTTTGTGGAAACATTTCCAAATTCAATAGGAGACTTGGGAGAGGGAGAAAGAGATGGTCGAGCAGTGGCTCGAGCTCTTTTGACAAAGGGCCGGTTCACTACTTTCCGAGGATGGAAAGTCCAATGGTGAGGAGAATGTAGCACCCCCGGTTTGAGTTATGTGAACTTTTTTATGTATTTTTATGTATATAAAGTGCATGGAATGATTTTGGAAGAGGTTGGGAGAGTTTGGAAAGGTTTTGGATGAGTTTGGAGGATTTTAAAGGTGTGCACGGGTTGAGCATGGTTAGTGGAAACCGTGCATGTTCCTTAAGAAACTGTGTGGACTCTTGTTCTCGAGACAGTAGGCCTCGCATGACCAGTGCACAGTTTGGAAAACCATGTGAGGAAACTAGCAGACCCTAGATCTCAAGGCAGTGGCGTGCGCATGGTTAGAAAATGGTTTGACAAACCGTGTGCCCACTTAAAGTGTGGGTTATAAGTTCCGGGCTCACTCGGGAATTCCTCATTTCACTCCTCTCTTCCTACCACTCGAGCATCACTCCGGTTTTTGGTTTCTCAAGGGTTAGTGATGCTCTCCCACTCATTTTGGAAGTGATTCGAAGGGGTTTCAAGGTGGTTTCACCCTGGAAAGTCTCTCCTCTTGGTTTCCATGTGTTTTACTCTAGATCTACATCACTCCCTTTCTTGGTTATCTATATCTACACATGTTGTGTGTGTATATAGGGTTTTGGTTTCCATGGATGTTAATTTTAAGGCTTGTGATTGTTAGGGAAGGTAATCTAGAGAGGTTTTGGTGGTGCATTCGCCGGTTTGGAGGTGTGGTCGTTTGTGGGTCGTTTTCTTAGAAACCCTAAATGTAGGTGGCTTCTCCCTCGACTCCACTTGGTTATAACTAGTGGTTTCTTTGTACAATTAATTTATTTTTCTTGAGATTAATAGTTTTTTGATGTGCGAAATTTTTGGAAAATCCCATGGGTGATGTTTTTGGGTATTTTGGGAAAAAGAGGGTTTTGTGGTGAAATTCTTTTGATGTGGAATTTAAAATGGGGATTTTAAAATGGGATGCTATTGTTGATTTGTGAAAATGATTGATAGAAACAGTTTTCCATAAAAAGGTTGTTTTTATTGAAATAAGGTTTGGCATGGAAAATGTTTTTCAATGAATGGGTGATTTATTTAAGTGAATTGACAGGTAATGGAATTGGTTGATTACATGATGTTGTTGTAATCGTGATAGAGTATATGTTTCGTTTTTATTGTTTGAATTGTTGTGTGTATGTGGTCCAGAAGTACCACTATAAAAAAGGGGGATGTACAGTGGACAAAAGACCACCATCAATGATAAGTTGATAGGAAGAGACACTAGTTGTAAATGGATCAAACTGGTTGGACAGAAGCTCCATCGTTATGATTGTTTTGTTGTGTCATACTTTACAAGATGGAATTGTTGAGCTAATGGGTAAATGTTGGAATGGATATGGATTGTTGGTCGGGTTTCCCTTGGTTTTTTGGTTTGGATGTGATGGCCTGGTAAAGGCACATTTGGATTAGGAAAATGGTTTCAGTTGTGTTTCATTTTATATAAACTGTTTTATATAAATGTGCTAACAGTTTTATCATAGTGGCGTGCATAGGGAACTCATTTGGGGAAATCCTATTGTGTTTTAGTACTCACCCCCTGCTTTGGCACGTTGGTGTCTTTACAGATGTTATGTTCCGTGACATGGGCAAATGAAAGGCATCAACCTCCTTTAGTGGTGGGTTGTGATGTCTTGGGGGAACTTGGAGCTTGGAGTTTGGTGTGGAGCTCTGGTGGTGTCATGGATCATAGTGTTCTTGTTGAGTGTTCCGCATTGTACTCTGATTTTGTATTGGGTTTTGTTGGCATGTGAGATTATTGATTATCTGGTTGTCTTTGGTAATTTATGAGTTTGGTTTTATTTGACATGCATCATATAGTGGCTGTTAGGGGATGGTTTGGTTGGTTTTATCTTAAGGGAAAATCATTCCACAACTTCATCTTGAAGTCCTCGTCATTTATTTCAAGCTTTTGGCATCTTGGTAACTTCTCTTAAGGACAAGTAGCCCTCACCGCCTCCTCAATCTAGTGTGGTAGGGGCGGGGTGTTACATGGAACATCCTCTAAACGATTCTATAGTTATGCTTCTAACACTTCAGTTTTTTCATAATATACAAATTATATAGGTAAACATGTTTTTAATCATTAAATTAATAAAATAAATTATTAAATTAATTGATTCACTTTATGTAACCACTAATGGCTAGATCATCTGAACATTTAGTACCAACCAACTATATGTTACACCTCAGATAAACCCCATGCTATGGATTCAACCATTGTCTCATATTTCTTACCAGAGAATATTTTTAAGAGGTAATACATTAATTTTTTTTAAAATAATGCATGATATATTATATATTTATTATTATTATAAAATTTATTTTCGGATCACTTTATTGGAATTACTTTCCATCTCATAATATGACTATGAAATTATTTTTTAATATATTTCAAAGTATTAAAAGAAAAAAATGAGTCCCTATTATAATTACCATGAAATTTTTATAGGAAAAAAATTAGGATTGAATTATTTAAAAAATAGAGATATTATGATTAATTTCTATTAAAATAAATTGAATCTGTTTTGTACGTTTTGATGCACACAACCATGTTTTAAAAGAAAATAATACATTAAAATTTATTAAAACATAACCAGTATAACTTATCTGTTAGGTTGGTGGGCATGAATTTTATAATTATTTATTCATAATTTTTTGGTTTATACATTTATTATATAAATTTAATGGGTATATATCTATTAAAAATAAAATTAGAATTATTTTCTATGAATGATAATTTTCTAGAAAAACAAAATTTTCAAATAGAAATATTTTATCCCTTCTTGTACACTTATGGTAAAACCAAATATTGAAAATATTTTAAATTTTTTTTTAATAAAAATATCATCATTTTTGAAATAATGTTATCAGAGTTTTCATTGGATAATTTTTTTGGATTTTATTAAATGTTTCACATTTTATCGAGTATGTAAAAAAGTAAATATTATTGAAAATATTATTTTCAATTAAATTATTTATTGTGTTCAATTATATTTTAAAATTGGTTTAAAATAAAATTATATACAATTTTTGGTTATTGTGATCAATTTTGATATTAAATCCTTCTATAATAATGAAAATTCTCTCTTCAAAAACCCACTTTTTCATCACATCTAAGGTCAAAATTTTAAATTGTACTCTAATTAATATATGAATTTATTTTAAAAATAGATACAATAATTGTATCAATAATTAATTATATTATCTAATAAGGTCAAAAAAAATTTATACCATTATGAATAGTAAAAAAGTACAAATTAATTAAAGTAATTAAGGTAAAAAATGATTTACCAGGGGGTTAAACTAAACAATTAATGTTAAAATAAGTAACTAACTTCTCCAAATCCCAATTTTTGGAATATTTATACCTTACATACTTTGTGTTTCAATAATAACCAATTTTTGAGGCTTTTGATAGATAAAAATGTGGTTCTAATGTATTCTTTTCAAATAAATTATGTGTGTCCCCTCCCCCACTTGTAAAACTCCACCAACTCTTCTGATCACTTCACATATAAAAATACATTTTTTTTGAAATAAAATCCAATATAAATTCATTATTCCACTAAAAAAATCCTAGAGGGAATTTTTTGTTGATAAATATATCTTATGATGTTTTTGGTGTAAATAAAAACAGGCCATTCGAAGAAGAGGTAATGTTCTTAAACAACCATTTTTATATTATTTATTCTAACAACTCATAAAAATTTAATAATGATAGTATAATAAAATTATTATATCAAATATAATGAAATTTTATTATGTAAATTTTATAACCTATATCCATTTCAATTTTCATTAAATGGGAAAAGAAACAATCGAACGAGCATAATGATAGCTACCTCCGGAAAAACCATTGGAACTCATTTTCCATCAACACCACTCGTGGTAAGATATAATGTTTGGTATAATGTGTATATATATATATAATATTTATGATATAATTTTACTTCTTTAATTAAAATATAACATATACATTCTTACATTTCCTTTCATTTAAAATATGATAATATCGCTTGTGTGAACAACAGATTACCACTTCGCAAAGCGATGCAATTCATTTTTCATATAAACATTACATTGAATGTAATGAGGATAATTTTAATGAATATATGGTATATATATATATATGAAATAATATAAAATTATTAAAATTTATATATCGTATTCTCCCTTAACCTAAGTCTAGTTAAGTGAATGATATCTTTTCTCTTGCATACAAATGTCATACCATCTCTACAAAGCGATACAACTAATTTCTCTTTTATAATGATTGATAATGTTTATAATAATGAATATAATGATTAAATTTTATATATAAAAAATATACATTTATTTTTCATATTATTTATTTATATCTTATGTATAAGAACTGGAACATTCATGAAAAAAGACGTACGGGAAAAATAATGCAATTAACCCCCAAAACAAAAAAATAATAAAATACTATAAACAAAATGGTGGTAAAATGTTATAAGTGGATCTAATATTCTATTATAATTATGATTCTAGTTATTGAATACACTAATAATAATATTAAAACCATTAGACAAGATTTCTTATAATTTTAAACTTAGGGAAACCATGAGTTAAGGGATTTCATCTCAATTTCTATTTCATTGAGACGTATTATTTAAAATGTGCCAATTTTGTTGTGGTGTATAATCATCCCATTTGATGTATATAAAATTAATAACAATTTATTCACAATGGTTGAGGATTTTTTTCTAGTGTATTCATCAATTGGTGAAAATTTTAAGGTTACTAAACTGGTAAATGAAATTGTTTTTTTACCTAGTAGTTTTAATATATCTTGTTAACTATCCCTAAAGTAGGGGTTTTATGACTTCTAAGATAATTTTATGAAATAATTAATAATTTTATTTATTATAATTTAGTTATTTTTATTATCAATGAGAGTTTAATAATTATTCAATCTCTCAATGAATTTCATTCTCAGTTTATTGATTAAATGCAATGTGGTTTCATTTATTTACATCTGCATATTGATTTTTCATTATCCAATTATGATTTTAAAGATATAGATTTTTTGGAATCTGTTCTTAGTTATTTATCTTTCCATATTTATTATTTTTTATTGATTAATGATACATTTCACTTTATGTAAGCAGTATTGTGAATTATAACACAACATTATTTTCTTTAATTTCCCCATGAAAAGAAGAAGAATTATTGGAATGAAGTTATGGATGAAAAATGATTTCCACTAATATAATTTTAATTTTATTTACCTTATTAAAAGGGTAATATTGTATGTAATTGGTTCTCTAAAAACGTTTTACTAATCATTCCTTCGATATTTCGCCCCTTGTATCTATGCCAATGTAATAACGTAGGCATTATCTCCAAGTTACCGGATTCATGGTTGTTACACTCTAGGAACCCACTTTTATCATTACTCTAATCCAAAATGATTAGACATGCACTATCCATAAATTTTATAGGATTATAGAAATTAAAATTTTTTATGGATTTAATGATCACAGAATAAGGACTAGACCCCAATGTGATAAAATATGTGAAATACTCAATATCACCATTGATGACACTATTGGACTAAATTATTCTCTATAAGGGAATATAATAAATATAAATATATGGTAATCATAAGGAAGTAAATAAATATTAATTAATGGGATAATGGGTTATGTCCTTGGGAAGGTAAAATCATAATAATTATCAACTTGTAAGGATAAAAATATTAATTTTAATTGATAGTAAAATATTATTAAATCCACTAAAAATTATTGTTGTGTCAATATTCAATGAAATGATTTCATGTTATATAAAACATGATGGTTTCACAAAGAAAATTCAATAAATTCCTTAAATTTTAAGAAATTTTGTATGTCTTATTGAAACATTTCTTATGTTTTGATAATTACTAATTTATTACTTTGATTTTAATATATTTTTTTATAATATTTTTTTATAAGATCTAATTAAATTTGGATGAAAATTAATTGTTTTATTTTTTTATTTCTATCATTCAATGCTTCAATAATATATCGAATTATAATTATCTTGATATTGTAGAAGTTATATTTACAAACTGAGATCGTACTGTATTGATTAATATTTTGAAAGAGGGAAATTCTATTACATATTGAAATATTACTTTTATATATAATATTTTTAAAAATATGATTATGTAATAGATCTTATGTTTTTATCAAACAATAATGATTTCTCTTACATATACAAGCTACTATAATTTCAAAATAATGTGACTATTACTCATTATAATGTTTTGTGGAATTGGATCATACATATTCCAATAATAATGAACTTGATATTTTGAAATATTTCGATCATAATTTTAAGACTACTACATATTAATCATAAGATACCTATTCATATATTTTTATAAAGTATTCTAGATTATGATATGTGAAATAGGTTGTTTTGGAATGAACATTACATTTTTATATCAGTAAATGGTATGTCTCTTTGTTCCTCTGTATTCCATAACCACAAGAACACTATGTAAATTTTTCATTTAAATGTGATGATAAATACAATGCAGTTTTAATTTCCATCATGATGTCTGTATTATATAAAAATATACTAGAATATCATAATGAGGATCAAATGAATTTCCTTGGTAATTTGTATTATGATACACTATTTCACTACCATTTTTTTATTTTTTATCTAATTTTAATTTTTATGGTTTTTTCTCTATAGTTAATAATTCCATAAATTATTCTAAAATTCTAATGATGTTATCAAAACATTTCATGAAGTTTTTATTATTGTGTTGAATAATTTATAAGATCCATGACCCAATTTTTATATTAAGTTTGTTATGGCTACGTTTATGACATTGTAATATACATAAGGTAAAAAAGGATGTTTTCTAGATTGATTTGAATGTCTATAATAATTTGGAAACTATATTGAATAGTGTAAATTATCAAGAATAAAACCATGTGACAATATATCATGAACCATATAACGTATTGTTAATGTGATTATAAAATATTGTTTTAATATTCTTTAAATAAAATTCTGAAAATTTGTTGCATGAATGGGACTATGGTTTAAATAATTCCATGGTATTATTACATACTATAATTTTATGTTTAATTTTTTACTAAGGATAAATTAATGAGAATGCTTTATTATGATGTATGCTTTATCATATATTTTTGGAAACAACATTTAAAATTCAAATATTTGTACTTTATATAGAATATTCATTTTAATATTTCAAGGATTGTTCAAAAATAAAATATCATTTATGATAGTTATTTAATTGGATTTTATCTCATATATGATAAACTGATACAATTATCATGAGTTATTATTAGAAAACAATGAAATATTTTATTATTTAAAGATATGATTTTGGAATGTTGATGGATAATATTTTTCTAATTATAAGAACGGTGTGAACACTGTGACAGTAACGAGATATTTTATTACAACCTTATGTTTAAATTGTTAAAAAATTTATAATTTTTATTGATGATAGAGATTCATAATTAAATCAAAAGTATATTTATAAGAATTATAACACACATGATCATGACCCAATATTATTAAAATAATAATGATCTTCTAGTTTAAGAGAATCAATATGTACCCATTTCATTTTATGATTTACTATTATTGATCATTACACATTAATTTTGAAAAGAAAATTATACTAATTATATACTTGAAAATAAATCAATTAAATTTCAATGGTTTTCCTATTCTATATTTTGTTGTATAAAATTTTAATTGTATTACATATTTCTATATAGGTGTAACCACTTAACAGACATATGATTATACCTCCATTGATGGTACATCTTTCTTTATGTAAACCTATGAAAAATATAGATTAATGGTTATCAAAATTCCAGGAAAAAAGCATGGAGTTATGGGTTTTTCCTCCATGTGTGAAAAATTAAGTTTTTAGTTTTTTATTATTGCATGGGTATAGGAAACTTCATTTCCTAAATATCTACCATTTTCATTTAAAAGTGAGGTCTATTTTTGTGCATATTATAAATAATAGGGACTAAAGGGTTCTAATGTGTACATATAAAATCTTTGTGTTTCAAAATACTATTAAATTCCATTTACTCCAATTTTTATAATTATTTTTCTACACTATAAACCCAATTTAAAAAAAATTTTAGGATTGAATTGTTTATATCTATTTTACAATATATTTATCATTATATTTTAATGTACAATGATTTTCTTAAAATTGAAAATTTCAACCCCATATCTTGTTCAACGCTCTATTTAAGACACATAATTGGTATCCAAAAATTATCTTTTTTGGATATTTTATATTGAATATCATTAATAAAGTTCTTTGAGATGTTTGATGAGTTACAAGATATTTTTGTCACCATTGGACTTCATTACATGAAATTAAAGAGGAATCAAAAAGTTTTACTAAATGATGAAATATATATTGATTTTACATTTTTAAAGGATAGATAATAAAATGATAAAAGAAAAGAAAAAATAAATAATACTACTTCTATTACAAATGAAATATTATTTGATTATTTTGAGGTTTCATAGATAGAAAATGATGAATTTTGTGCTAAAAATGAATGTTTGAAGGAAATTTTGTCAAAACATGCTATGGGAAAATATTATTTTCACCAGTATTGGAGAATTATGATGATTAATATAACTAACAATAAGAAATATGGAATTGGATTTGATGGATTATGACCTCAGATTTAAATAAATTTTTTTGGTAATGTTAAAAGAGAATGCATTTATTATTATTTTTTCTTAATTTAGTGATTTTTTAAATTTTGAATTTTATTATTCATTGGGATTTTTGTAATCTCTTTAAAAAAATAATTTATATATAAATAATATCGAAATATTAAAATATTTTTACCTTATATGGTATACGATTCTAATGGTGCTAATAAAAATCTAATTGGACCAAAACTATTTTATATCCTTGAGTGATATATATTTTGAATGGTCCAACAAGAATTTAATTTGTTCTATTTTTGCTGTCTTGGTAATGATAATTATCATTTAATTTTTTATTATATTTTATAAATTCATTGAATATCAGTTACAGGAATTTGGGATTCTTTTATGTTTTTATAATTCATACACTAGGATTTCTATGGTGAGAATAAATATCTTATATATTAAATATACATAAAATTGAAAGAGTAATTTTTTATTTAACCACTCTTAACTATTTGATATTTTAATTCATCTAAAAAGGGGAGATTATGTATATGAATTGTAATTTTTATAAAATCATATAATGTTTAGTGGATCCTTACCACATTTATTACGTATTTATAATTAAAAATATATCTTTTATTATACATTTTTTTATTTTTTACTATTAGGTTGTTGTTTTCATCTCTTTTAGAATAAAAATTGATGATGAAATTTTATATTTATTATTTAATATAATATTTTATATTTAAATAATTTATCAATGTGTATGAATATTATTCATATAGAAGTTACAATTAAATACATCATTTTTAATCATACAATAGTAATTTTTATTAAGGGAAATACTTTTATGTGTTGACTTATTATCCTTATATATCATTTTTCATGAAATATTTTTATGTAATGACTTTTTTATGCATCAAAATATTAATTTTACTAATGTTAATACTATATACTCTAATTTCACAATTTCATGACTCTTATGTATTACAGTGTTTCCGAAAATTGACTCTTACATATACTTGTAGTGAAAAACATGGTATTTGGAAATGTGTTGATCAAATGTAAAGGAATGCTAGGTTTTCATTGGATAATTTATATCTAGATATTATTATCTATTACTTGCGATTATTCTTGAGTATAATGTAAGTTATGACTTTAAATTTACCTTATGATATTAGATTAATGTATGTTGTGTTGTTCATCCACATGTAATCATAACTAAAATGAAATGTTATGTTTTTTATCTTTAGGTGATCATAAAATCAACACTAACAAATGTTTTGTCTTAATGTTAGGAATATTCCATCATCTTATAGTGTATCAACATGATGATTCCCACAAGAGTCAATATAGTTGTATTATAATACTCTGTTTCTCTATCATTTTGATATTAATATATACATAAAATAATTTTGGGTTTTAAACTTTTTTTACCATTTCATAAATGTTTATATATTATAATTATGATTTCATAATTACATTCCACATGGTAATTGTAGTATTCAATGAGTTATAGTTCTTAAGACTCGTTCATTATTATGACTAGGTTGGGAATAAGTTGACGATAATATCATATCAAGAATTCATATAGGGATCCATTATGGAATGAAGAAAATGTAAATAATAATTGAATTACTATGTTGAAGAAAATTTATTATCAACAATATAAATAAAAGACTATGTTTTAGGAAACATGCTTCTCAGTGGTGATATGGGAACATGATATTGTGTGATATTTTTCTAAGAAGATATTAAGTATATGTTATCTGAATGAGTGTATGGTTAATGTTATTTTGAGGTTATGTTACATGTTAGAATGAAATTTTATGTGTTATATTGAGGAAATGTTTAATATAATTTATTACTAGAATGTTTCTAATACATGATATTTTGTGAAATAATATTCAGACTTCCAATGTTTTGATTTTTTTATGATTTGTATTGAAATATATTTGGAATTTTTAATATATAATTAGTAATTTGGTATATTTATTATTTTATAAATTTTCATGAAACTGTTTAGTGGTTAGAATGATCTAGAGTGATGGTCAGACAACTCTGAAGTACATTGTTATTCAAATATATGATTTTGGAATATTGACTATTTATTTATGACTAATTAAAAGAATTATGGAAATTTTTATTTGATATTGAGTGGTTTTATTATTCAATTATTTATAACAAAATTAATAGATATTATATTTATAGATTCTTTAGTTTAATATATAAAAGGAAAATAAACCAATAAGAAGAATAACACACTAGATCATGCCATAACTCATTTAAAAATATAATGTGATGTATCTTTGAGAGCTCGGTTTTTTAATTATTTTATATATATATTTACTATTATTTAATATTATACATTAGTTTTTAAGGTAGAATGCTACTATTTTCACACCATTAAATCCATCTCTGGTATTTCATTGGATTAAATTTTCTGTATTTTATAGTACTGAATACTCTATGTAATTTAATGTTACTTCAGGTCATACTCATTAAAATGACATAATCATTCCACATTAAAAAACGATATCTTGGTTTTTTATCCAAAATAAAAAATAATATCCAACGTTATTACTTATCCCCTAAAAAATTCCAATGTTTTGGGTTATTCCTCCCAATGTACAAAAGGTAGGGTTTGATTTGTTACTATTATTTCACATTGAGAAACATTATCTTGTAAAGACATTTCACCCCATTATAAGTGATGCCAATTTTTTTTTATTTTATAACTCTCATCGAGAAAATGTGATTGAATAGTATTGTTAAGAATTTTTTGAACTATAATTTAAATATTTGTTCTCTCTTGTACATTATTATTCTACCTACACTACTCATACTCACTCTACAAATTATTTACGATTGAATTGTTTATTTTTATTTTCCATCATATTTACCATTATATATTTAATTACTCTGATTTATTTATGATTGAAACAAATATATTTTATTTTCCATCACATCATCCAGGCCAATGAAAATTTTAATAGACATCAAGGAAACACTACAGGACTCCATAGGGCCTCACTTTATCATAAAATATTTTCCCAAATTTGACAAATAACCATTTATAAGAGAGAGGAATGAAAAAATAAATAAAAAATAGAATCAAAATTGGACTCCATATACCAATGCATAAGGTGCCCTTAATATCAATTTAAGCTCTTCTTCCACTCAACCTCAAATTTGATTACATTCAAAATATTATGGAAGTTTTATGTTATTTTCCATACTAATAATAGTTAATGGTTGATATATGAATATTAGATAAATTTTATAAATATTAATTAATTAAAACCAACTTCACTATAATTATTAAATTAAACCAAAATAAATCACAACGAAACAAATCTAAAAAGGACCCTTTGAGTGGTGTCATATTCTGTCTGTCTCACTCTATTTGGTTATACCACAAAAAATGTGTTTATTTTGTCAGAGAGAAATGTATTAATACTTTAATGATGACTCCCTTATACATTTTATCTTTTACATTTCTTTTTCACTTATATTATTATGGTAATTCATGTGTTTAATATTTTTTTATTCGTGTTTTATCCCATTTTGAGATTATACCTTGTAGTTATTTTTATAAATTTTATCCCATTTTTCTAGTATTCTTATGGATTTACACATATATAAAATATATATTTGTTATCCTTTAGTTTTTATTTCATTTCTTATATATGGTTTATTTCAAATTCTAAACTCATTTCATATGTTCTTTCCTGGATTGTATGTTTTTATGGTTCTCATCCATTACTAGGGTTTAAATTTCAAATTATTCCATGATCCCACCTTCAATTATTTATCCATATCTTGGTGATGATTATTACATACTATTGTGTAATTGAATAGTATTACTTGCTTATATTATGGTTTTTTAATATAATGTGTTGGTGGAGAAATAATCATTCCATGGTGGTGTATTGATGTTGGCAGAGATAGAATTTTTTTATTCATATCGAGGAAATGGATTTAACCAAGTATATGTATTTATAATGATTTTGTTATTTATAAATAATATTCAATTAATTAGTGGTTATTATTCATTTTTACTTCAACCTATCCTCTGATAATATTTTTTTCCTTGTCAATATATATATCTTACTACATAGGTGGCTACTTTTTGTAAGCTATATTTTACACTTTATGTTATTTTTAGGTTCTATTACTTCAATATAAACTTTAATTAGATATTTTTTTGTATGATATAAATTTTTAAATCATGTTAATGTCTAATTATTATAAGATAATGGTTTATTTTTAAGATGATTATTCATTGATATAGTAGAATCCATAAGGGATGTGAATTCATTGTTATGATGATTATAAATCATTCATGAGGTAAAATAAATTTTATCTTGGTGGGGGTCTGATGATGTTTTTGGTAATAACTAGTTAGTGATTGTCTATTTAGATATTAATTTTTACAATTCATGGGTGTTTTAGGTGGTATGTTTGTTATTTGGTAGGGATACATAGTGGTGCTAAGTGGTGTAATTTGGTTTCTACTACGTCTCATAATGACTTTGACGATGATTATCGACATCATGCATCAGATAGAAGTGACATGACCATAATAATTGGTTTTATCACTTTCTTTTTTCCCTACAGAATCATGTCCACCTTATTATATGGACAATAGGAATCAAAGATTAATTTATAAGTATATTCAATTCTCCCCTTAATATTTCAGGAAATATTTTCAATTGGGATGATCGACTATATATTAATTCTCCCCAAATTATATTATATTATTTTGAGAATTAAAAATATTTATGAGAAGGTATAATATTGTTTCTGAATGGATAATAGGATTTGGACATTTATAGTTTCCTAAAGATCCCCGTTATTTTTTTATTCATAAATTTAAAAAAATTATTAGGGAAACAAATCATGATTCATCAATTACTATTACATTGTAAAACCAAATGTGCATAAAAAATGAATGTAAACTATATCCAACACACTATAAAAAATGATAAATTTTAACACCAAAATCCCATAATATTTCTCATTAAGTTCTCATCTATTTTTTTATATAATAGTTCCAAAAATCATTGTTGCATAAATAGGTCATATTGGCTACCTAAAATATCTTCATCAGCCTCAAATAAATTGATAAATCAATTCGACCTAAGAATAAATCATAACAAATTGAACTAAATTTTAATGTTATATTGTTTAAAAAATATTTTTAAAATTAACTCTCTGCATATTAAAAAAAATTAACTAAAATGTAAACAATGTTGTAGAATTTTATACAAACTCTATAAATAACTGAGACAATAATTAAAATACTATAAAAAATCAAAAAACAAACCATCAAAAGGAAAACCACCAACAACATAGAGCCAAAAAAGGAATATATAGAGATTGAACTAGAATTATCTATAAAATATTGAAGATGAATCCCTAATTTCCATCTCTAAATCAATATAGAGGATATTTTCAATTTGGTTAATGGTTATGTACATAAAAATAATATGTTATTTATATGTTATTTTTTAGAATAATTTTAATATAGAATAATTTAACATGTAATTATACCAATTAAAATAGTTATTATTGAGTTCAAAAGGAAATATATTTGATTCAATTAAAATATTCACTTAAGTATATAGCATTATCTTGATATCCAATAAATTATTTAATTCTTCATTTGTGGTACTAACTAAACGATAGAATACATACATCATTATTGTAGAAAAATATAGTGGGTATAGAATTTAAAATTTCAATGTACCTTCAGTGGGTGTAGTCAAATATTTAATAACTAGTGTAATGACCCTGAATGTGGTATCCCATAGATGGTCCCAAACATAATAAATAGAATTATATATAGGGAATCACATTGTAAAGGATCCAATATTTTAGTAGTCTTTCTGAAAAATATACATACCTGAAATTCACAATATATTTGAAAAAATTAAACACACAAACGGTTTTCATTGAGAACACCATTATTCCTCATAGTTTATCCTTGCATATCAATTAAAAAACACATCTTGGTATCCTTGAGAAAATAAAAAAAAGGGTGATTTATGATGCTCAGTATAGAAAATAGTATACTATAATTAATATTTAATAAACAAGAATAATCTATATAGAGAAGTTAATAACTAAAACACATTCCATTTAATAAATAAACCAAGAATAATGTGCTAGAATTAAATTATGATAAAATAAATTTTTATAAATAATCAAATAAGAATAAAACATATCCATGTATATTATAACTATTTGAATAATCAAATGAACATCAATAACTAACCTCATAATAACATAATTAATAATTTTGGACATATAAAACAAACATTCATGGACATTCACAAGACAGTTTAAATTTTTTTTTACACCCACCAAATTTGGTCAAATCATTTGTCTCATAAGACCTGTCGATGCATCAAGGTGTTATCTATAATTGATCTCCATGCATCACAAAAAAGTAGAATTAACTATCATATCAAAGGGGTGAAACATAATCAATATAAATATTGGTATCAAAAAAGTCATATTCCAAATATGAATACTCTCCCTAATCAAAAATACATAATCATATACTATCTACATTAATATGGTGAATTGTGATAATGTTGTACATCATTTGTCAAACTGATCATAAACCATCCCACAAAAAAAAGAAGGATTATATCAGTACATCAAATCCAATATGGATCACATGTAAAATAAATAATAAATAACATTTATTAATATAAATACCAAAATAATTAAATTAAAAATATGAGGAAAATAACATATTCATATTGAATATATATATATATATATATTATTTTAAAACTAAAATTTTACAAACTATTTTAATGAAATATTTATTATAAAAAAGCTTTGAAATAATGTAAGATATCATTTACAAACATAGTATTCCTTATTGAAAAATATTATATTACTATCATATATATTAAAATTAATATTCATTTCACATTTTCAGAAAAATAAAAATGGGACATGATGTGAATCAATATGAAGATTCCTTTCAATTTATTTAAAATTTAAAAACTAGGTAAAAGTATATTTAATATTATATTTGAAAAAGGATAACAAAAAATTTTAAAACATTATTAGAACACACTTATTTTTGTGAAAAGTGATTCAAGAATGAAGAGTTAAATCAGATTGGATTTTCTTAAAAACATTTTCTCAATCATTTTATATACATATTTCACACTTGATTTTTTATTTTTCATCTTTTTCTATATATCTTTTAGGATTTTTGTTTTTATATTTAGTTTATAATGTGATGGGGGTTTAAATTAGAAGTTTTTATTTTTTTAATATTAACCCAATGGTTATTACTTTTTTTAATTTGGATTTCATAGAGATAAGTTGTGTTTTTTGGCTGGGAGTATCTAGTACACGGTATGTCCATGATTAGATGAAACAGTGCGACATGCTCCAAGAAACCTTCTGGCCCTTATGGTGCTTCTTATTGAGTATGACCAACCAATTCATGGTTAGAAAACCCTTGAGGAAAGAGTGTGGGGAGCTACTATCTCATGGTAGAACCATCCTATATGGTTGGGCCATGCTTTACCCAGATGTGCGAACTACCTAGATTATTGGAAAATATATGAAATTAATATTTTTTCCCCTCAATATTATAGACATAATTCGCACTGTCCCCCCCTCTAGTTATTTATCCATAATGGGCATCTCACATTGTTATCCAATGATACATCCTTATGCTTTGGTTTAGATCAAGTGATTGTTCATTTTTAGGGTTATATTTTTTAAGGTAATCCACTCATCCCTTCTCCCTCTTTATCTTTCATTCAATTTTATTTCATGTATTTTTGTCCATTGGCCATTTAAAAATATTGCATGGATTCCATTGATTTATATTTTGTCTTTTGATTGTTTAATTTAATTTTGGATCTTCATTCATTCAGAAACCATTACGGTGTGGTTCCTGGTGTGCATTGTTAAAATGCCTTGTATTTGATGTATGATTCCCTTTAACATTCCATTTTTCATTTAATAATATTTTATTTAAATCTTTTTTATCCTTCCTTAAATATTAAATATTGATATTTAATCCATACTATAATTGTTAAATGTGTTAAATGGTTTTTTCTTTCGTGTTCCTTGAAAAAAATTGTTGTTGTTTTATTGTTCACACCATGTGTTTTGGAATATTCCCAATTGGGTTTTATGAGTAACATGTGATATAAAAATAATGGTTTGGAATTTTAAATGAATTATTAGTATTTTAAATGATGATTTGGGTTCTTTTAATGGGTTCCCAAGGGGTTATGGATGTTAATGGAATGTGTATTTGGATTTCAAATATGATTTGGTATGTGTTGATGGTTAGTGACCCATTTTGATTTTTTATAATAACGGATTTGGTTTAAAAGTGAAAAGTGTGAAATTTGATGGAATTTTTTTTAATTTGATGTCAATTGAAAAAGTTTTTTTTTTCTATTTTTTGGTAATTTTTTTTAAAGGTTGGGGCCAAAGCCTCATTTATATTAAAAAATCAAAGCAAACACCTCTTTTTACTGGGTAGAGGGAGACCCATTACATAGCCTAAAGGCCCAGTGGGATTGTATCTCATTACATAGCACATAGGCCCAATTGTTTTACTCAATTCACATTCTATGAATTGAAACACGACTGCTATAGTTCCTGCATAGTGCATCCACCGCTACAATGCCCTGCCGCCGCTACAGAACCCGCGGATCAACAATACCGCCACTACTACAGTACCACTATAGTACTGATACATTAACCTGCACCTAGAGGGTTTTGAACCCCCATTTTTCTTGTTTTATTACGGGGTTATTACCACTAAGCCAAACCCCAACTACATTTATTGGTAAATTATTTGTTTCTTTAATAGATGATGATTATGTGAAATTTTCATAAGTCTTATTTGGAACTATTGGAAAATGGTGAAAATGATTATTATGAAAAATCCCCATAAACGTTTCTATTTCATTATTTATGTGAATGGGTGGGTATCCTTTCTATGGGATCCTCGTGAGGCTTAAATTGTATTCCATGAGATATCCTTGGTCTGTATTCCATTCTGATCTATGAATTTTGAGGTAAGATATAGATCCATGGTGTGATTCAGGTGATGCAAGTTGTGTTAACTTATATATATGTGTGTTTGTGTGTGTGTGTGTGTGTGTTTTAATGTGATTTGATTCATGGTTGGAATCAGTTGCTTCACCCCATTTATACATGAGACATGTGAACCTGACATTGTAAGAGAAATATCAATGAAAGAATTATGCATGTCTTAGATTATGCACTACTTGGTGGCATGTGGTAGGTGCATATATAGGGTATATTTCTATGGGATTTTTCTCTTAGGTCTCTCCTGGGTTAGACTGGCTAGGATTATTTTGAGAATTTATTATTTAACTATGTTTGGTATTTGTTTAGCGACGTGTCTCAGGTATATGTATGTTCTAAAATATTTACGATCTCCTAAGTTCTCACATATCCATTATCATTTAGTTACATATGATGGTTTATTGAGATACATGGATGCTCTAGTGTGTTCACTTCCATTTATCGTATGTAGTGGCCATTTTAGAGATTTCATGTGTGGTGTCATTCATCGAAGATGATGAGTTATATTTCTAGGGTTAATATAAAAAATTCAATGTAAATGTTTTTTATACTCTTTTGTGCCTTTTTGAAATTGAAGAATCCCATTACCTAAGAAAATGATATTAATTTTGTAATGGGAGTGAACCCGGTTTTGGAATGAGAAAGGATAATGGAACATTTTTTCTATTAATGTAAATATTATTTAAAAACATTCTTTTACATATTTAATATAAATATAGGGGTTGATGATTCATTTATTTTAGAGGAATTGCATTGGTAATAGATATGTTCTAGAATGCCTACAAAATTTTAATACTGTAGCCTATCATTTCTTCTTCTTTTAGATTGTGGTGTTGCTCTCAATGTGGCCTTGATTTCCTGAGGTGATAGTTGTTCTTCAAATTGGGTAGTGACCCTTGAGTTCATAAGGAGAAATTGTTTTCATCTAGTCTAATTTGGTTTTATTATATACATTGGTTGTACTTTTCATCATTGTAGTAGATAATTATTTATATAAGTGGGTTTCTCTATTCATTTACCCACTACTTCATTTCATTAATTTCATTGGGAGAAATAGTTTTCTTGGTTTAGTCTATTGATTCTCGACACTAGTCACCAACCCATGGGGATCAGAAACACCCTTTTCACCATGTTTCCTATTAGAGTGGGTGACTAGGTTGAGATGGAACTGGATTGGATCATAACAAAATAGTATCAAATGAGTTTGGATCTAGAGAGGACCTCAACTTTTAGAGTTTCCTTTTGTTACATAGTGATGTTAAGATATATGGAGTAAGACTACCCTGAATTGGGATGTAGGAACATGAATGATTTCATGAACCCCTTATCATTCCGATCCATAGGATTTCGTGGGATGTTTGGTTTTCTTGGTACCCTTTGGTATATATGTATTATTTGGTATTGGGATACGAAATGGGAGTTGGGATAGAGTTATTCATGGGATTTCATGGCCTAGAAAGTAATGTGGGTCTAGGGATATGGTCTTAGAATACGCTCTATGATGTTGGTGTGTTTAGAATATAGATTCCAACTATAAGACCAAGTCACCCATCAAAACTAGTTCCCCTTTTGAGTTTCTATGAGACTCCTATTATTATTAAAAAAATTAAAATCCCTTGTGTTTGAATTATGGAAATTGGACTTTAGTGGTGATGACTTGATTTTGGAAAATGGGAAAAAGGTATTCGAAATTTATTATTGTGGATGAATTTAGAAAAATAAATTTATATCAAATGACCCCTTGTGATAAAATGGAAATGATTTATAGAGATTTTATTTTTATAATAAACACATGGGGTTTATAAGAAAAGTTTTTTTGAAAGTGGATATTTGATTAGGAATTTTATTTAAATGAAATTTAGTGACTTTTTAATCCAATGATTTTGAAAAAATTAGAAATTTGTGTTCTGGATTTTTTTTCAAATAATTTTAAAAAGGTTAGTTGAATGAGATCCATGGGATTTATTTTCAATGATTTAAGATATGGATTAATATGTTTAGTTTAAAAAATGAGATTGAAATTATGGTTGATGATATTTTAAAATTTTTTTGTGACTTGTGAAGTCAGAATGTTAATTTTCATCATAAGTGATTGCATGGAAGCACAGGGGAACATATATATGTGGAATGTGGTAGAAAAGTGCACAGATTTCCATGGTTTGTTGGATGCCTAGGTTGGAATGTAATATTCATGTGTTAGAATCCATTGAAAACCATTGGTGAGTTTTCACCCCACCATGTTATTTTTATTATAAATGTTTTAAGAGGAAAGCTGTGATGTTTTGAAAACTGGTTGTTTCATGGAAAGTTTTCCAATGATTTTGGGAGTGTTAATAATGAAGTATTTAGGGTTTAAACTCTTATTGGGGGTTGGAACATTAATTTATGTTTATTCGATTTGTATGGATGATTTTAGGAATTTTTTTATTCCATTGTGGGGATAAATGTTTATTCAAGTTGATTTTTGCTTTATGAATTTTTTTTCATTAAATCTATTTTTTCCATGATTCATAGTGTCTTACCCCTAGTGATTTTATGGATACTTGGGGCATGTCTACCGATGGTTACCCATTTTAATGATTTCCAATAGATCAAACATGGTATTTCTTTCTCGAGTTTCAAAATATAAATCAACCTCTTTGGGGGATACACTCTCCATGAGTATTGAAGTAGATCATTGTTTGGGATCAATTAGAATTTACTTTTTATTATGACAATTACTCTTATTGTGTAGGTGGTACATGGTGATTCTCTAATTGTTATATTTTAAGGATGATAACTTGGATATTTTGAGAAATTTGGGTTTAATGAAATTAAGTGTTAATATTTAGTAACACAGAAAATTTTTCTGTTCTACGTGGTCGGGTATTAGGTGTGTGAATCTTCCATATCTCAATTTGGGTGAGGGTGCCTTGATAAATAAAAAGATTTTTATTGTGTTATAACCCTATATTTCAAACTAGGGTGCTATGTGAATTCATGGGTAACCAAATGAATGAGTCCTGATTAGGAATTAGTAACTCTTGACTGTGAGGAATTGGATGATTCAATCATCAAGGATATATAATAAACTATTTATGTGATGTTGTCATGTAAAAATGAATATTATTATTTTAAATAGTTTTTATTAGCTTATGTCTCCAACATTATGGTGTGAAATTTTCTTTGTTTCCATTTTTTTCTCTCAATCATTGTGAATTTTTTCTTGTTACAGAGAGCGTGGTGGACATACCCCTCATGCAATATCTATGATATTTCTATCTCATATATAATTTTCATATTATTTTTCCCTGCATGGAAAGAATGTGTTAATCTGTTGTGGAATTGGATTGTGTCCAATGTGAGTAGGATAAGCATTGTGTTAGTTGTCATATTGATTTGATTCTGCTTCATTAGGCTCCTCCTCCCCCCTATAATTTTGGTGAGGATTTTTTCTTTGTGGATACGTTTTTGAGTTTGTTTATTCATGAAAATTCTTAATGCTGGTGAGACCCACCAGGGGTCTTGTTGAAAACTCTATTTAGATAAATTAGTGCCATGTTGTTTCAAATAGGGGGGAGTTATTCATATCATCCCCTGTTAGTGATATATTTTTCATTGGGTATGGTGTTACTCTTGTTGACAAGGATTTAATTTTATTTTTTCTCTATGTTTCATTTAAAGTTTAGTAAAATGTTAGGATTTTTGGTGTGTTCCAAATTTTTATGTTCAATGTATAGTTGTGCACATTGTGCCAATAATTTCAAATAGAATAATGGGAAATGGTTTTGGTTTGTTGTTTTGTTTCTAATAAGTGGTACAATATTTTTTTGGCTTATGGTTGAGATGTTCTTCACTCAAGATATTGGGTATTGTTGTTTTTAGAATCTATATTTTTTGATTTATCAACTACAAAATGTAGTTAATATTTGTGGTAGGAAAACTTTATGGTGGAGAATATTATCAAACCTAGTTTATTCATCTCATGTTCTGGTTCTTTTGAGATAATAGGTTCTCTATTGAGTATTGTATGTGACAGAGGTAATATTTTAAATCATTTAATTTTTTAGATTAAACATCATGGTTATTTATTTTTCCATTTGGGATTTATTAGTGAAAAAGATGTATTTTTTGGCATCACATCCTATACATGGTTTGTCCATGGACAGGGGAAACCATGCACCATGCTCCAAAAAAAATTCGTGTAAGCCTTATAGTGATTCTAGTTGAGGATTCAAAATCTAGGCGTTGTAAGAAAACACATGTGGTAAATGTTTGGGGGGACTCTATCTTGTGGATGAAATATGCCACATGGTTTACCAAACCACGTGGACAAGTGATTCGAGCAACCCAGATCTTAAAATAATTATGAAATATCACATTTCCCCCTCAGTATTTAGACCAAATTCTACCAATTTCCCCTCCTTGTTCGGTTGACCCTAAGGACTTTCACCTTATTCTCTAAGGCTCTTCCATTATCCAATGGTGTAGATATATATATTTATCATGGTTTGGGGTTATATTTGATAAGGTAACCATCTACCCTATTCTCCCAGTTAATATTTATTAAATATTTCCTTTTTATTTTCTTCTCCTATTGTCAAGAAGATATAGGGTTTCGTTTCCAATAAATTTATATTGGTGTTTTTTAAAGTATCTCTTGGATCTTCATGCCTTATCAAACCCTTTCTGTGTGGTTTTATGAGAGTGTTGTCATTATAACATGGATTTGTGGTAGGTTGTCTTTGAACATTATTTTTTAATTTTGGAATAATTGATTCCATATATTTCACAGCTTCTATGAATATTAACTAATGATATGTGTTGCAGGGAATAATTATTAGATGTGTAACATGATTGGTTTTTCTGGGTTTTGTGATAAATTTTAATTTTTGGGGTTTATTATGAACACCAAGTGTTTTTCAAAATACCCGGTTGGATTTTATGAGTAAATGGTGATAAAAAAGTATAATTTAGTATGGTAAATGAATATTTAGTATTTTAAATTATTACATTGGATCTGTGAATCAATTCCCAAGGGGTTTTTAATAGAATGTGTATTTATATTTAAAAAATTATTTGGTTTGTGTTGATGGTTAGTGGCTCGTTTTTTGTTTTGATAAAAATGGTTTTTTTAAAGTGAAATTTGAGAACTTTGATGAAATTTTCTACAAAATGGTTTTGAAATGATGATGGGTAATTTTCCCAATTATAGGAAATTTAGTTGGTTCTTTTAAGGATTATGGTTTTGTGAAATGTTCTAGAGAACACATTGGAACATTTTAAAAAATGGTGAAAATGTTTATTTTTGAAACTCTCCTTAGATTATTCTATTCCCTTGTTTATGTGAATGAGTGGGAATCCATTCTACGTAATCCTCATGACCCATCACTTGTATAGAATGAAAAATCCTCGGTATAGACACCATTGTGATTTATGAGTTTTAATGAAATAGAGGATACATGGGGTGATTTGGGTGATGACCATTGTGTTCACTAGGATATATATGTGTGTGTGTGTGTGTGTGTGTGTGTGTGTGCTTATGAGATGTGATGTTCATTTGGAATTTTATGGCTCACCCATTTATAAGTGAGACATGGGAACTTTTCATAGTGATATAATTATTTGAGAATGATTGCCACACTAGCTATATTATGCACTTGCTAGTGGCCCATATTAGGTGTATATATTGGATTAATTTTTATGGAATTTTACCTATAGTATGTCATGAGTTACTATTTTCGGGAGTATTTAGGTTGTTTATAAATTCATCATGATAGGTATACTTCCACTATGGGTATTATGTATTAGTATGTTCTGTATAATTCACGATATCTTTGGTTCTTCCATGTGTATTGTGACCTAGTTACTTATGATGGATGATTGAGATACTTGTTTTGATAGTGTGTGTTAATATCCATTTCTTTTATTATGTGATCATTATAGTTCATTAATGTGTGGTCTATTTCATGGAATGTGATGAATTTTAATTGTGTATTTTATGAAAAAAATCAATGTGCAAGTGTTTTATACTCTATAGTTCCATTTTGAAATTAAAACATAACTTATCCTTTGAAAATTATAATGTTTCTATAATGGAAACAAATCTGGTTCTAGAATGAAAAAAGTTAATGGACCTAGTTTTAATTTAATGTAAAAATAATGGAAAAAACTTATATATATATATATATATATATATTATTTCATTCATATTGTTGAATTATCTATTATTTTAAAGGAAGTTCATTGGTGATGGATTTTTTCGGGCATGAGTACTGAGTTTTAAAACACATGAAAATAGTTTTTCTTGTTTTTAGATTGGGGAGGAGGTATCATCAGGGTCTTGGTTGATGTGGAAAATTTTTATTTTTAGTAACATAGTGTGACCCTTGAGGTCAAAAGGATATTTTGTTTTCATCATGTCTATTTTGGTTTTAATATATATTTTGGTTGTAATTTTATGATTTGTAAAAAATAATTATTAATATATTTGTATTCCATAGTTCATATTTGAGTAGTTTCATTTATTTATTTTCAATGGGAGAAATTGTTCCATTGGTTTAATCTATTTATTCCCATCAGTGGTTTCCCACCTACGTGGATCGAGAATGCCCTTCAAGCCTTGATGTGGATCCTCTTGAGTGACTGGTTTGAGGTCAACCTGGGTTGGAATATGACAACCAATGTGTTTAAAAATGATTCTATTATATAAAAATTTTCATTAATAACCATATTAAAATTATATCTATTGATTTTATGATATAAATATAATATTATTTACCCCAAGGAAAACATAAACAACAAAAAATCTCTAAAAATGATGAGATTATGAGATAACCCCTTATCTATTTGGTATGTTTTTATCATAAAAACCATTTAAGAAATAAAATAAATTTAAAAATTATATGCGATGAATATAAAATTATACATGATATAATATATCAATTTGGTGATTATATACACCACATAAAATAATATGTTGGAAATATAATAGACGTATCCCATACGTAAAACTGTGGGGATAAACCCATATCTATGGTTTGACTTCCTTCATATGTTTCCAAATACAATGTATAAAAAATATAGTTTAAAAAAATATACTGAAAAATAATAATCATATATCTCATTATTTACATGCACTATTTTATCACCTGTTTATTAACAATTATTTGATATAATCATTGTTTTACTGTAATTCCTTTGTTTTTCGGTTCTTTTTTATTTCAGTAATTTTGGACCTTTAGTTTTTTTTCATCCTTACATAATCAAAAAAAATGTTAAAAATGATATTAATATCATATATATTCATTAAATATTTATTTAGAGTAATTTGATAAATTTATATATACAAAATGGATTACACCATTCTGGGAGACAATTGCCTTTACAAATGCATGAATGTTGTTTCCATTTTTCATTATGGGTGAAAAAAATAAATACCGATAAATCATTATTAACTTATTATTACCTCATAAATATAATTAAAATTAATAAAATTCGTCCTTTTACCATCCTTGTAAAAATAATATGAAAATCAATTCACATCGCTACGTGGAAGCAGTAGTCCACATCTAAGCACGGGTGATGTTATTATTTACCAATGGATGGGAACTTAAGGATTTATATGTGATATTATATTTAAAAAAAATTATTTACTAAATATGAGATATATTTATTAATTTTTACATCACTACCTTCACTATATAAAGTAAGTGAAAAAAGAATCACTTCGCTTCATGATGTAGTATTTCATTATACACTTGAGCGACACTATCATACCCCCATAGATAGGAAAGTACAAAGGTATATTTGATATCATAATTTCATAATTATTATAATTTTCCAAATAAAAACTAAATAAATTAAATAAATAAATATATCCATCATTGAATGGTGTTTATTCAAAAAAATTTACATCGGTTCGTGATGCGGTAGTCTGCCGAACACACGATCAACACATTCACTTACCATTTGTTGGATTTGGAGATGGATATGGGTTATTAGATTGTTAAATTATTATATAAGCTTATCGAATCAACTGTTTTTAAACTATCATTGTTTAATATGGTTTTTCGGAGATGTAAGATGAAATAAAACAATTATGCATGTTAATATTTTTTACACTTCTTCAGAGAAACTCTATAGGTTTACTCACAAATCATTTTTAGGAGGGATTAATAAAAAAATAATTCCTATAAATTTTTTCAAAGTAGGTATGAAAGGTACTTGGTCAGGTATTTTTTTAACCAAAGGGTTTTGAATGTTTGAAGGGGTAGAGGGTGTGTCCTTTTTAATGTGAGGAAGAGGACACATATGACATTTTTTAAAAGATAAATTGGTACTAGTATTTTTCTCCTTCCACAATCGTAAAAACATGTCATTATAAATTTTTAGATCATAAATGGACTACATAGTTACATTAAAAAAATTGTGGACATGTTTTAGGTCATTTTAAAACATTAGCTTCTATGTTTAACCAATTGTAAACACAATTTTACCATAACCTATTTGATTAAATTCAGTTAATTCACTATTAATTATGGTAAAAAATAATGTTTAGAATATTCTATTATATAAATTATTATTATTATCATTATTAAATCAATTTTCAAATTTAAATTACATAATGTAAAATAATTCAATTTAAAATAAAACCTTAGAAACAATGAAAGTGCAGTTTTACAAAGAGATAAATCTCATATGTATAGAATGTATTGATATCAAAATACACTATGAAATTGATTACAATTACAAAAATTAGATAACTTTTAATATTATTGAGCAAATATTACGTTAAAATCTATTTATAATATAGTTTTTATATGTAAATAATTTAAATGAAAACAAAAATTAAAAAACAAATCATTATTTTTAACTATTAATCAAGTAATTAACATTTTGATAAAATTATAAAAAGATTTAATTAAATAATATTATGACAATTATAATTTAAAAATGATGTTTATTTATAATTATAAGTTTTCTAATAGTGGTGAAAATTAGTTTTAATTTATTTTGTAAGAGTATGACTATTCCTCCTTTTAGAAAATATTTTTTTCCGAGAAGAATTTTTTCTTTTTCAAATAGATCTTATTCTTTTTCTAATAAATATATAATAATTTAATTTATATTTTTATTGTCTAAAATATATAATATTCATAATTTAGTTATTTTTATTCACACCATCCATCTTAACAATAAGGTATTAACTGCCATGTTTATGTAATGAAATTTTAATAAAGTATCATGTTTCATTTTAACTCGATGTTTCATGAATTAAAATATTTTTAAGAAAATGTATTTAGTTAAAAAGTAATATATCATATAGTATTGAGTTATTTTATTCTCTTCCATGATTGGTGTTGTGTGTCATACACACTATCAATAATGATGTTCCACTTTTAAAATTGTAGGGTTTTACATTATATCCCCTTAAATAAATTGCATCCCCACAATTTAATATTGATTTAAGTAAACTAAGATTTTACATTTGATAATATATTTATAAGAAACTGACATCATTAAATTGGTGAGTAAAACTTCATCTCGATAAGTGAGAAAGGGAAGTGTGATGATTATCTAGAATAACACTTTACTATGATTCCATGTATGATAACATTTTTGGGCAATGAAAATGTAGATTTGGAAGAGAATACCAATTCCCAATGATTATTAGATAGTGATAGACATCATGTTAAGGAGAATGTAAACCACCACAATACCATATATCTATGTTGAGGTAAAAGGTCATTGATTCAACAAAAAAAAAGTAATATGCTAAATTATTTGTCTCAAGATAATTTTCATAAAATTGTGCATTTATGTTAACATTATGATAGAACAATAGAAAATATACTTATAATTTCATCCTCCGTTTATGGTACGATCAATTACTAAAAAATATCGTACTCAATGAAATGAATATCTAAATGGAATTTTTTATTCCAATAATACAAAATCTAAAATTAAAGGGCTATTGTTGTCCATAAAATAATGAAATGTAATTCTTCAAATATTCACTAAAACATTTTTTTTACAAAACATACCCTATATAATACAATAATCTAAAAACTCATTAGTAACTCCCAAGTTCAATATAATCAATTTCAAAAATATTTATCCTTAAGGATCATTGAAAATATGTATGACCAAATTCAATGTACAAAAATTTTGAAGAAAGTTCAATATGTAAACATTATATTCCCCCAAAAATAAGAAGTTTCCATTTATGTCACAGTAAAAATATGTGAAAACCATTATAATCATAAAAACATAATGAAAACAATCATTCTTCCAAAAATTAAATCTATGGTTTTTTAATATATTCCATACATCCAAACATAATGTAAACTTCAATAAATATAACATAAACCATAAAATCACTAACCAATTTCAATGTGACCATTAATATCCCATAAAAATATATTTATCAGTGTTTTCTCATCATTAATAACATTTTAAATATAATCATACCACAATACGATGTTTTCAATGAAGTTAAATATTCCATTGAATCATATTTTTTTGGACATTGGTATCATCCAACATATACTTTCAAATAATTAATGAAAATTTTCCATAGTAAAATCCTTATACATTAAATAATTACTATAATAAGAATATCATTGAAAATAATACCCGTGTAACATAATTCACGAATATAATCACATGAAAAATACTCATTCCACTTCATATATTGTAATATAATAAGATTTAACAAGATCTACTGGACTCTTATAAGGTATAAACCCTTTATTTAGGGTGAATTATTTATCATAATGAACCATATTATTATAATTTATTCATTGATTATTTGAAACATGTTTATTTCTCTTGAAATCTTGAGCATGGTTTCCATTGTCCCAACGCATGTAGACAGCTCATATTCCCTTCAATAAACTATTGTGGTGTTTTTTTCTACCATTATCTAATGGGGTATAATTATTATTTCACTTATTCTATTTATAAATATTTTTTAGTACCTTATTCTTCTTATCCTTCTTAAATTTTAACAGATAATACATTTAGAATTCATTCTCTGTATTGATAACACATGAAACAATGACCTCATATGATGGGAATTTTTGTGATACTAATTCACTTGGAAGGATTGGATTTAACCCATCCATGAAATGGAAAATATTAATCTTTGGATTAAATATGTAGTTCGTATAATTCCTTTTTAACCTTGTATGGTTTTTATCATAATTAGCTACATTTTCATCATTCATTTTTAATATAATTACTAATTGTGTCTCCATATATGATCTTTCCTCATGAGGTAAATTCTTTTCCATGAAATGTACCTTAAAATCTTTTCATTTCATTATTTATATATCTTCGTTACCCTTAGTTTTTTGATATAATGAAAACCATTGATCCAAACATCTAAATAGATAATATAATTCAAATATCACATTCTCCATTTCATTACTTCTTAAAGAGAGGAATATATTTTCTAAGGATCGTATCCATTGATTAACTAAATATGGAATTGTAGTCCGATTGAATGATGGTGTTTATTAATAAATAAAATAGTCAAATGTAGTTACACTAGATGGTGGATTATTAGGATGCTCTATATGGAAATTTTTTATTCATAGAACATTAGCCAACTTCCCATTGTTATAATTTTTTTAGTACCAACTGTATCTCCATCTTAATCTTCATTGTCTTTCCCATGAAAAAAATCCCTACATGGGGTGCATATATTGATATAGTTCTCATTCCTTCCACATGGTTCCATTTCTAAAAAATAGATTACACTATATTAGATTAAAATATTATGAATCATATATTATAATACCAATAATAGATAATGGATTAACATTAATTGAAAAAATAATGCATTTCTAATCTAATAATAATAACAATGGTTTCCTTGATAATGATACAAAATAATAATAATATTTTCAATTAATTCATAATTGTGTGTAATGAAAATATGAATTATCATAATCATATATCTTATTAGTATAGATCCATGCACCAATTAAGGCCTCTTTTGAGTATGATGAAATTATCGGGTCATGATTGGAAAAACTTTTACGAGTTTTTTCCCCTAGGTATATCTATTCTAGAACAACATCCCCTTGTAGTATCCAGAAAATTATTTATTGCTATGAAAATCCACTTAAACACTAAATCACCAAAAAAATAGGATATTCTTATATGCCAATCCTTAATGAAACCATATTGTTAAATTCCTAAATCTGTTTTTTATTAAATATAGTTCTCAAGGTTTTGACTAAACATCCTATGAAACCAACCACAATGGTACTGAATCGAGTACCTCCGAGCCAGTTCCTACTACAGTGGAACTAGATTTATGGAATAACATCGTTAAGGATATGATTTTTTAGCAGTTTTTTAGTCTTTATACATACTTGAAATCCACATTACATTTTAAAACATCAAATACAAAAACTGTTTTTTTAGAACACTATTATTCTTCACAACGTATCCCTTCAATCAATCAAAAAATAATTCTTCATATCGAATAAAAAATATAACATAATAAAGTGGAGAGATTGGATACTTAGTAAGGTTATGTTTAAAATTTATGCTACCATGGGTAAATAATAATAATCAATATAGAATGGTTAAAAATGTATCATATTCCATATAATCAATAAACAGAGAATTATATGGATAAAATAAGTGATGATAAAATAGAGGAATATAAATAATCACATAATTTTAAAACTTATCCCGGGATATTATAACTACTAAAATAATAACATATACATCAATAAATAGTGTCATAATATTTGAATGCATAATGTAGGAAATCTGATACATACTGTCAAGTCCTTTTATAAGAAATTTTAAATCTATGGGTAGAAACTAATAAAACATGGAATAGTGATTTTTCTATAGAGATGTGTCGATTGATTGAGGTAATATCAATAACTAGGTTCAAACCATCACTTATTATGTAAAATGTATTACATATATGAATGGAGTGGAACACAATGAACAAAAAAATTTATTAATAAAATAACATGTGAAATGATAATTTTTCCCCTAATCCAACAAAGATTGTCATAAACTATCCAGAGTAAAATGTTGAATGATAATAATGTTTTATATCTTTATTTAAACTGATCATAAATAATAAAAATAAATAACAAGGTAAATAACAGTAAAAAGTATCCCTAATGGATCATAAATACAATAATTGGTTGATATCATTAATTATTAGAAATTTTATAAGAATGTAATTAAAAACAACATTGAGAAAAACCATCTTCTAACATTGAAAATTTATTTTTTAGAAGTTAATGTTCAAAAAAATTGAATATAGTTTTTCTTAAAATAACCCTCAATTTATAATATTTCATTATTACATTTATTGGCATTGAATGTGCAATATTCTGGTGAAGACATACACATTAAAACAATGATTTCATTGTATTTTTGGTAAAATCCAAAATATCAATATTACGAAAATGACAAGAATTTTCCTTTCGAAAAAAATAAAAAATTCAAAATTAGTAAAAAATTATATAATAAATTATATTTAAAATGATAAAAAAAATTTAAATAGTTTTTAAAAATCATTTATTTTGATGTAAAAGTATTTTTCACCCAGGACATAAATAATGTCAAGTTTTCATAAGAACATTTTTATAATAATTTATATTAAAAAATAGTGTAAAATGTTAATATTAATTGAAAAAATTTATTAACAACAATAATAGAATAAAATTTGATTTTATTAATATATAAATATCAAATAATTCCGCCTTGGGTATTCATAAACCACAATAATCCGAAATAATGATGGAATAGGGACATAAACCCTTACTATATTGGTAACATTTAAATAACAATCACCGTTAAATAAATAACAACAAATGAAGCATTAAATACCTTGAAGATAATCATATTCATTATATATCACATCAAAAGGGGAGGTATATACTGTACAGAAAGTGATAAGTGGTGATTATATAGTACGTCTCACTGAGTAAAAGAGAGACGAGAAAACCCCACCTTAGGTTTGAGTTTCTTCATATGCATTTGAATATATATATATATATATATATATTTAATATACATATATTAAACATCCATACTCATATATCTCGACACTTATATGATTAACTTGTATTCTATTATCAATATTTTATATGAAATTATGTGTTAAAACAACTTTTTGAAATGATAATTTCTTCATTATTCATGTTTTTTAAGTTTGGTAGATTTTATACATTTACTTATATCATGGTTAAGTCATATCTATAGTTTTATACATTATAAAATATATTTTTTATTATTTATATATGTATTTACAGTAATCTATTAGTTATTTAAATTGAAAATGGATTACAACATTGGTCAAGATAGTTGTTGTCTATACATATGCTTGAATGTTCTTTTTATTTTTATCAAGGGATGAAATTGTGGAAAAATAAATATTAACATTTAAAAACTCATTATTACATAATATATATATTTATATGAATAAAATAAATTCCTATTACCATTGATACATAAATAAAATGAAAAATATTTAACATCACAATGTGGAGGTGGTAGTCCACACATACGCACTAGCGACATTATTATTTTTGAATGGATTGGAAGGTAATAAGTTATATTTAAAAATAATTTTAAATAATGATATTTATGACATAAATATCACATATATTCATTATTTTTAACCTTAATAAATTCATTATAATGCGTAAGAGAAAAATGAATCGCATTTATTCATGATGATGTAGTTTTCTATACACATGAGTGACATTATAGTATCCCCCCACCCACCAAATAGAATGTAAGAAGGTATATGTCATATAATAATTAAATATGTATAATAATTTCATAAATACTATATAAATTTGTTAAATCCATCAATATATATATACTTGAATGTTGGTGATGGAAAATAAATTATATCAATTTTTGAGGAGGTATAGAAATTGAAATATAATCATTACAAATAGTTATAAACCATTGGAAAATGCTAGAAACATATTGGTAAAACCTATCCCAATGGTCATCCAATCCATTGGCTAAAGAGTTATTGGGGTATACATATCCCAATAGTTCTTTTATAACCACTATAATATGTATTTAAATTGAATTATATACCAATGGTTACAAGAATAAGTTGTTCTAAATATTTACTAATGGATTCAAACACTTGGAAAATATGAAAATCCATGTCTATTTCAGTGGTATACAAACTGTTGGAATATAATTTTATCAATAGTGCTTTTAAATCATTAGAAAATGTAAATTTTAGGATCTATACCAATTATTTATAATCATTTGGTATAGTTGTTTAGAAAAAGTTTATGTGTAACCATTGGAAAAAGTTATGGTTTTTACACATATGGAAATGGTTCTGAAATGTTGTCATAGTCTTTATGCATTTCTAGCACCATGCCTTCTATCCAATATGCAATTATATGCAGTAATTACCTGCAATAAAGAATTCAGAATTCAATACCTACTTATATTAATTTAATTACCTATTATATATATACAGAACTAACACACAATTCATAAGTTAATTAAATATATACAAAAAGTATACTCATATATAATTAACACAAAATTTATAAGTTATTTAAATACATATAAAATTTAATTTGAATTTCAAAGGCAATTACTAAATGCGAAACACAATTCATAATTAAATACATACAGAATTGAATTCTGAATTCAGAAGGTAATAACCCCTATAAAAAGAAATCATGTTTCAGTATCTGAATATGGTATTATTGTTCCTAGGAATGATTGAATTCCGAAATGAATCGAATTTTTGGATAAAGTTCAATTTTATGTTGCATTAAGGGGTAATGTTACATGGGGTAGAGGCTCTAATAGTTCATGTTGCAAGTATTTATTCTAATGGCCATAATAAGATGTGAAATGAACCAGCACTACTTGAAATGGGGTCTATCCCCACGCACCTATTCCCACGGTTCATTAAACCGTGGGGATAGTATGTTTTTTTGCTGTTTATACCCACGGTTTTATTAAAACCGTGGGTATTAATTTTTGTTCGAGCCCTTGTATTGGGCTCCTCCTCAATCTCTCCTCAAATCCGCGACGCATCGCTCTACCCTACCTCCCCAAGCCGCGACGCCGCTCCCCGACCACTGACTCCCGACCCTCCCCTCTCCTCTCCGACTCCCCTCCCCGGCCTCCGACTCCCCTCCCCGGCCTCCAAACCCGGGCTCCGACTCCCGGCTCCGCCTCCCGGCTCCCGACTCGCGGCTCCCGACTCGCGGCTCCCAACTCGCAGCTCCCGATTCGCGGCTCCCGGCTCCCGACTCCCGGCTCCCGACTCCCGGCTCGGCCTCCCGGCTCACGACCTGGACCTCCCGGCCTTCTCAGTAGTGATGTTTTTTATGCTGGAGTCCCAGATTTCCTGGTAATTTCTTAGTCTTGGTTGATTTCCCATAATTTCATCATATTACCTCTTGATAATCAATTAGTGTTGTAGTCAAAGGTAGAAGTTGATGCATTCATAGGTTAATGGAGTGGTTTGATTCTAAATTCTTTTAAGCAATTTCATTTTTTTATGATGGAATACTAAAAGATGAATGATATAAATATCCTGATTATCAAACCCAGTGAGAATATTTCCCCAAATTAATTTAGCATTGATAATCCTAAGATGCACTATTTTGGCCTTAAAATAGTATATATGAAGGTATGTACATACACATGTTGAGCAGTTCCGGGTGGTTGTTATAAATCTATCAAGTTGCAGGTGTTGGCTTGGTTCCTCTTTGAGGAAGGGTACCCTTCCAATTCCTCAAATTTATTAATGCATTAATTAGTTTCTTACCACACTTTTTCTTAGTTTTTAGTTAATGTTGTGAATACATTAGATTAAATTTCTCTTAATCTTGAATTTAGTATGTTTCATGATTTAAGAGTTAAAGGTAATAAATGATTGTTTCATAAGAAATATCATGTTTATATATTAAAACCCCTCCAACGGAGGTGCGCTATCTTCAAGTTAAAAAACAATTATTAGACTTTTAGGATTTATTGTCTTGTTGTACTGATATTTCTTTATGAATTGATGTTATGTTTGAATTATGTCATATATGACCCCTAATGGAATTAAAAAAACTAAGTTTTCCTTTTTAAATGATTAAATAACCAAGGAACCGTTTAAGTTCTTTGACCGGTTTTTATATTGGAATTACCCATGTATAATTGTTTCCCATAATTTTCATTTTAGTATGTTGACATGTTTGAGCCACCATTCGGTGAGCCTTAGATTTAAATTTCTAAGGGTATGATTTTTAATATTAAATGGCTTGAATTATCTTTTGAATTTCAGAATGGAAATTACCCTGTATGCACAGCATTTAACCCGCCTAATGTAAGTGCTTCAATGTAATAATTAAATGTGAAATAGAAATTGTAAAGTATACTAAGTACATGAATTAGCCGTATTAGATGTAATTGAAAAATATGTTGCGTATTCATAGAACCCCTTACCATGTTAATGGAAGGTACCAGAGTGAACCTTGATTATTGAAAATGCCTTAAATGGATTAAATGAGTGGTTTCAAGCTACATGGCCTTGTCACACTAATGAAAGGCTAGGGTTGAACAAAATTGACTTATTGATTAATTATTACTTGATTAAAGGGTTTCATGGTACTTGGCCTTGTCACACTAATCAAAGGAAAGGCTTGAACCAAATGGAATATTATATGAATTCAATATCAAAGTAGGTGTGGCCTGACTCAAGCTCACCTTGGATAATTGAGAGAAAGCCTTGAGCACTCAAGGACCCTATTCCGAATTCAAGGATACAACTTTCTTAGGTTGAGACCTACATAGAACCTGATCCTTGTCTAACTTTAGATGACTGGTATGACACCATATAATCCCTCATGTATTACAACAAGATTCCTTAGATACACTCCTTGGTTCCAGAATTGACAAGTAGGTGCCATGGTTAAATCCTAGCCCAATCTTTTCTTAGACCCATTTTACCTTGGATGAACTTCTTAGACTAGATAGTCCTCTTATTGTGGAATTAGTTGGACTGTTATCCTTGGATTACACTCTTACCCCATGTGAGGCTATAGTTATTACTAAGTTGTTGACACTTGAGGTCTATGTTTCCTTGGTTATAACCTTGGAACTTCATTATTAAATATCATTACATGTTTTCTTCTCACATCTTAGAACCTCAATATCTTTCTCATATAAATTATATTTAAACTGGATAAAATTGATTAATGAAATGGTTACACATTCTGACACGCAGTCAAAGGCTAAAGAAGGTATAACTGCTATGTGTCCCATAGGAACCTGTACGGGTGATTTTTATTTATCTCTCTATTATTATTCTATATACCAGTGAACTATATATTTTATACAGCACTATCTAGATTGGGCTGGACATCAGTGGTTCCATCCTATTATTATTTATATCTCACACCCTACTCAGGCCGCTATTACATTGGGATACTCGAGTATACTTTCATTTTCCTCAGGACCTTGGACCTTGCTTTTCAATGTATGCTTGTAACTAGAGTTAGGAGAAAAGGACTGAGTTGGATCTCGGGATGCTCAAGGAGATCGCCCATGGGGTTTTCATGTGACTTTATTATTTTTTTTATTTTATTGAAAATAATGATGTAATGTTTACTACTTTTAGATATGTATCATTACCATGTCATGCATTCATCTGTTGTTTAAACTACCATTGACCACTTTAATTCAGTTATAATAATAATTTATCTTATGCTGCTTTGTCATTTATTTACTACCTCTTTCATTGTTGATTGTTATTTATTCAATTTTACCACTGTGTATATGTGATAAGAGGGTATAGTCCCCACTATCACCTCTCGAGACCCTCACTACAAGTCAAAAACCTCTAACGTATGGGAGACTCACCAGCCCCCCTGCCCTACACAACCTCTCCCCCTCCCTCTACTGCACCAGTCCCTCCCCCTCCCCCTTCCCTTGCACCAGCCCCTCCCCCCTCCCCCCCTCTTGCACCAGCCCCTCCCCCTACCATGCACCAGCCCATCCCCCCCCCACCAGCCCCCCCCCCCCCCCCACTACACCAGCCAGCCCCTCCCCCTCCCCCCTTCCCATACAACAGCCCCTCACCCCCCCCCCCCCCCCACACTGCACCCCCACCAGCCCCTTACCCCATGCTTCCCCAGCCCCACCACCTGCCCCTCCCCCTCCCCACTTTCCCTGCTGCACTGGCCCCTCCCCCTTTCCCTACTGCACCCAACCAACCCTCTCCCTCCCCCCTGCACTACTTTCCATGTGGAGTGTCTTTTTTAACTTTTTTCTTTAGTTTACATCTCAAGGAATACCTTTTTCTCTCTTTCCCTACTTATTCAATCATGAACTCCTCTTGTCATTAAATACTTGTCATTAAATATGTTTTGCTAGCTACTAATATGCTTTGATTGATTTAATAATAAAATTGATTGTAATGATTTTTTTAAATATGATTTACATTGTTGATTGAATGATAATTTTTTTTCTTGTTATAGAATGGATAGAAGATGGATGTATCGTACCGATCGGATTTCAACCGAGTTTCAAAATAATTTGGAGAATTTTTTAGATTTTGCATTTAGCAATGCGTCAGATGGAGGTTGTATACAGTGTCCCTGCTATAATTGTGTTGGGAGACCATGGTTAAGACGAGAAGAAGTTAGTTACCATTTAACGAAATTTGGATTTCAAGCAAACTATAATGTTTGGTTTCACCATGGAGAGACGAGTCAATCTTCGACTGTTCATAAACGAAATGAACGAAGTGACATGGAGAATTTGATATTTGATCGGTTTCCATATGTGCATCATTCCGAGAGAGAGAGCATGCCGGTGCAAGAAGACAGTGATATCAGTACACATGAGGAAAATGCTGAAAATGATGATGTTGACATAGTGAAAAATTTATTGGATGATGCCAGAACTCCAGTATATCAAGAATGTATTAGAATGACCAAGTTGGAATTTTTAATGCGGTTATATCATGGGAAAACTATGTATGGGATTTCTAATACTGCCATTGATTATATTCTTACATTTTTGAAGGACTTGCTTCCTGATGGTGCAGATATTCCCTCAAATCATTACATGGCATGGAAGTTAATTAAGCAGCTTGGATTTGCTACTAATAAAGTCCATGCTTGTCCGAAAGATTGCAGTTTATTTTTGGAGGAAACAGCTGACCGTAATGACTGTAAAGACTGTGGTACATCTCGATGGAAGACAAATGCAGATGGAACACCGTCTCGTGTGCCACAGAAAGTCATGTGGCACTTTCCATTGATTCCCAGACTTCAAAATCTATTCATGTCTCCAGAAATCTCAGCCAATATGCGATGGCACGATGTTGAGAGAATTAAAGGAAATGATGAGCTGGTCCATCCAGCAGATGGATTAGCATGGCGGACATTTGACGCACTACATCTTGATTTTGCAGCTGAGGTGCGTAATGTCAGATTGGGCCTATCATGTGATGGTTTTAATCCGTTTGGTCAGATGCTTACTGCTCATAGCACGTGGCCAGTTTTTATTCATGTTTATAATCTTCCTCCGTGGATGTGTATGAAAAAACCTTTCACTTTCTTGAGTATACTGATATCTGGACCTTCGGATCCTGGTAATGACATAGATGTATACTTGCAGCCTTTAATAAAAGAGTTGAAACATCTTTGGGATTTAGGTGTGCAGACATTTGATGCTTCTTCAAAGAATACGTTTCAGATGCGTGCTGCCCTTCTATGGACCATAAATGATTTCCCTGCCTATGCAATGATGTCTGGGTGGAGCACGAAGGGAAAACTTTCATGTCCCGTTTGTATGAAGAATACACGATCGAGAAGGCTTAAATATCGTCGTAGTTTCAGTTTCATGGGGCATCGCCGATTCTTGCCAATGGATCATCAATACAGGAAGAATCATCGGAGGTTTGATAATAATGTTGACACTGAAGAACCACCTCAACGTATGTCAGGAAGTGATGTGCTTGATGAATTGAAAGATTTCAGCTTTTCATTAGGAAAAGGTCATTTGACATCTCGAAAGAGGAAGAATGCTGATACTGAAGTCATTTACAATTGGAAAAAGAGAAGTATTTTTTTGTGTTGCCATATTGGTCTACTAATTTGTTACGTCATTGTTTAGACGTAATGCATATTGAGAAAAATATATGTGAAATGTTGCTTGCAATTCTTTTGAATATTAAGGGGAAGACCAAAGATGACTTCCGATCTCGTCGGGATTTATTGGATTGGGGTATTCGACCAGAACTACATCCTGTTTGTATCGGTGAAAACAAATGGAAAGTTCCTTGTGCTTCTTATGTGATGACACAGGCATAGAAAGATCAATTTCTGGCAGTATTGGAGAATATTAAGGTTCCAGACGGCTATTCCAGCAACATATCTAAACGAGTCAACAGAAGACATTTGAAATTGAAATCCCTAAAAACTCATGATTACCACATCCTTCTTCATGAATTGATTCCAATAGCAATTCGACATTTGCTATCCAATAATGTAAGGGTGGTAGTGATTCGGTTGTGTCATTTTTTTAGAGACCTTTGTGCTAAAAGGTTATCCAAATCATTGTTGATAAAAATGCAGCAAGAGGCACCATTAATTCTGTGTGAGTTGGAAAAAAATTTTCCTCCATCCTTTTTCACTTGCATGCTGCATTTAACAGTTCATCTTCCAACTGAGACACTTCTTGGGGGACCAGTTGCTTTTCGGTGGATGTATCCCACTGAAAGAAATATGTGCACAATGAAATCATATGTCCGAAATAAGAATTATCCTGAAGGTTCCATTGTGAGGAGTTATCTGGCCCAAGAATGTATGGATTTTTGTTCAATGTATTTGTCTGATGTGAGCACAAGACATAATCGACCAATGAGAAATGAAGATGAGCAGTATGAGGAAATTCAACCCTCGTTTCCATCTCTTCCCCAAACAGGTGGAATTGTCGGGTCATATACATTGGTTACATTGAGCTCTGAAGAGCAGAATATGGCACATCGTACAGTCTTGTTTAATTGTGGTTTGTTCGATGCCTATATCAAGTAAGTAATTTGAATATATATATGTTATCTCATATGATATCATATCACATATACCTTATACTTTTATTGTCATTTTATGTAGAGAACATAAACAAATTATAAGTAGAGTTCATCGGTCTTTGCCGTTGAGAAGGAGAGAGGCTATGCATAGCCAAGAGTTCCCAGCTTGGTTGAAATCAAAGGTATGACCATTACATTAAATACCATAAAATATAGATATATATTTAATTATATTACTCATGTATTCCAGGTATTGAGTTTACCTGCTGACTTCATTTCTCAAGAATTATGAGCGTTGGCTTTTGGTCCCAATTCATTGGTTCGTGACTGTAAATCTTTAATAATCAATGGATACAAATTTGTTACAACTGATAAAGCGGTGAAAATGAGAACACAGCATGATGGCGTTATGTTAATTGCTAGAACGGATTGTTATGCCAGTGCATCTGATAGTCGACCTCGATATGAAGATGTGTATTATTATGGACTGGTTGAGAAAATATTGTTATTGGATTACTACTCTCGAGGTCGAGTCACTATGATGCAATGTAAATGGTTTGATTCAATGACGCACCATGGTACATTTATTGATGATTGCGGATTTAGAGTTATTGACATGAGTCGATTCCTGCATACCGATGAACCATACATTTTGGCATCAATGGCAAAACAAGTGTTTTATGTGAAAGATCATCTGAACCCTGATTACGGCGTCATTAATGAAGTAATCCCAAGACATATTTTTCATGATGCTGGGGATGAAATTGTCACCATTGACGCCCCCATCGGTGTTAGCCAAAATATTGCATTTGATGACACAAATTGTCCCATTGTGAGGGATGATGTTGAACCTGAGGTAGTGGAGGGTAATATATAAAAGCAACCATATATATTCAGAGTTCATTCAGTTTACCTTGACGTGAGTTTCTCAGGTTGGTACTAATTTAATTACTTTAATTTACTTTTAGTTTGAAATGATATGTCTGTTTTAGTAATGTTTGGATTCGTTTCATTTAATTCTATTTCTTTCAATTCAGAAAAGTGGTTTTAAAATGTGGTTTTAAAAATTGTATAACTTGGTTGTAAATTATCATTACTGAAAGATGTTATGACATTTTTTACGTAGTATCTATGATTTGTAAAAATTGTTGCTAAAAAATATTTATTTCATTCTTATGCAGATTATGAAGAAAACTACAGAAGCTCGCAAGAAGAGATTATTTGATGCTGATCCTGTTAGACGTGAGCGCGAGTTGTCTTCAGTGAGTATATTAATTTAAATATTTATCTTCTGCATTACAAATAATATCAAGTTCATATTTTTGATCCAATTTTTTTAGGGACATGTAACTCCAGAGAATCCTCTTCCCAGTATGGGACCGAGTAGGGATCCTCCTAGACCTAGGCGGAGCTCCCGTCTTACCACTCCCCACACTGACCCATTAGTGGACATCCCATCTACCACACATGTCCGCCCTCCGCTTGAGACCCCTGGGATGTTCCCATACATGCCGCCATCATCATCCCGTTTACCCTCTTTTTCCCATTCCATGTCCACGCCGACTCGACCGATGTTCTCACCTGCACAGTTTTCATATCCATTCATGTATCCCCAGACCTACTATGCATATTCTGACATGTCTACGCCACATCCTTTTCCTACCATCCATCCTACACATATTGAGTCTGTTCCTTCAGTTTCCACTCCTGTTCATGAAGATCAGCCGGAGCATGCTGTGGAACAGATACTTCCTTCGGAGGATGCTGATCCAGCACAGTCTACGGATGCCTCACAGCCTATTCAGGAGCCTGCATCAGGTTTTTTTATTATAAATGTTTCAAATTATAGCATTTCACTTTTTTTCTATTGTATTGTCACCTAACTCTTCTCTTTTCACCTCTTATCTTATTTAGTGGGATCTTCTAGTAGGCGAAGTGGGCGCACTCGAATGCGGGATGCTTGGAATCGTGAAACTCATATTATGGTGGATTACAATTCTCAAAATCAAATGGTAGGTAAAAATTCTAAGGAGTGTAGAAGTTTCATGGATACTTTAGCCAAATATCATGATATCGTTCCGGTGGAACCGGTCTCATGGAGACATATCAGTGCCGACATCAAGGATAGGGCATGGGCGCAGATATGGGTACGAAAATTTTATAAATTTATATTGATATTAGTAGTGTATTTATATGACTTAACATGTTTGTTGCAGAGTCGATTTAACTTTCCTAACGGTGAAGCTGCCAAAGCTGCTAGGTTGAGTGATCTTGGAGAGTATTGGCGGTCATACAAGTATGAGTTACATATTGGTTGGAGGAGCAGAGTGGGTACTGAGTTAGAAGGTGTACCCACAAACCCTGACTATCCAAAAAGTCAATATCAAAAAATGACCGCACATTGGAATACTGAACAGTATAAGGTACTACCCATCTTTACTGTTTTTTATATAAAATTTATTTTTTATTACTTGTATTGTTTTTTTGTTTCTTAGGAAGTGTCAGCGAAAAACAAAAAAAAACAAAGATGAAATGACATATCTACACACATTGGGGCGCACTACAATGCCCGATAAAGAGAAGCGGCTGGTACGTTCATCTGAATTAAAATAATGTCTTTATTTATAACATGTCATCATAACTTATTCATGCTTTCCCTTGGTTAGTCCATGTCTTTACCTCAATGTTTGTGGGTCTTTGTTGCAACTCACTTCAATCCAATATTTTGCATTTATCATATATGGTTGTAATTCAAATTTGTGCACTTGTTATATGCAGCAAGCTGAATTTGGCATTGAAGGTCCTGTACCTCGTGCCAAATTATTCTGCTTCAGTAGGAAAAAAAAGGATGGAACTGCAGTTAATTCACAAACACAAGATAAAATTGTAAGTTTGTTTATTTATATTTCAAACATTTATACAAAATTCATAATTTAATATGTTTATAATTTCAACAGTCTGCCTTGGAGGCCATGGATGAGAAGGAAGCTGACAACATAGGGCCAAATGATCATTTCAGTCAGGTGTTAGGTGTGGAGCATCCGGGAAGAGTCCGTTGTAGACCAGGCAAAAACATTGTCCCCTCAAGGTATTGGTCATCATCAGACTCTTCTAAGGCCTCTGAGTTGGAAAGTGCGCGTGCTGAATTAGCTGCGACAAAGAAAATAGTATTAGAGGAGCGTGAAAAAAGTAAGCTGATGAATGAACATTTCATGAAAGCTCTGTCAGTTTTGAGTCAGTCACTACCATCAGAGGTTGCTGCCACTTTTCATTCATGTATGACATCAATGCGCTCTTTAAATAATGCCTCGGGTGATTCCCATGAGGATCCTAGTGGCGATAACGGTGGTGGCGATAGAGCTGACGAGGATGTTGCTGATGATGTTGTTGGTGATGAGATTGCTGATGATGATGCTGACGGTGCGGTTGGTGATGATGTTGCTGTCGATGTTGCTGCTGATGATGATGATGCTGGACATGAGGATGACATTGATGGCAATGGGGGGGATATTAATCCCCTCCATTTTTGACTTAGCAGAGAGACGTGTGCTGGAGTTTAATGTTATTTTTATTGGTGGACTGCTTGTATGTGAATTTCTTTATGCAATGAAATGCATTTTGGATTATGTTTTCATCAGGGGTGTTATTTGTCAGTTATTTAGGTAATTTTCACATGCCATTCTGTTTACTCCTTGTTTTTCATGAACTTTCTGCAGGGGGAGGTGGGGGGGGGTGGGCAGGGGGGAGGGTGGGAAGGGGGGGAGGGGGAGGGGGGGGAGGGGGGAGGGGCAGTGGGGGGCTGGGTAGTGGGGGGGAGGGCTGGGCAGGGGGGGAGGGGGAGGGGGAGGGGGGAGGGGGTGGCTGGGCAGGGGGGGAGGGGGGGGTGCTGGGCAGTGGGGAGGGGAGGGGGGTGGCTGGGCAGGGGGGGAGGGGGGGGGGCACTAATTGTTTTGAATATCACACTTTATCTGGTGATATTTCTGGATCTGTTTGACCACGATCAAAACACATTCTTATTTATTCTCAACTAGTTTAGTGTGCAAGGATGTATACATACATGTTTTGATCTACTGCTACTATTTATTCATCAAATATCCTTTTAAGGACTACAATTTGGATTCATACATGTTTATCATCTGCTTAAGTATTCATCCTACTACTATAATAATATTTTCTATGCTACTGCTATGTGTTTTTGAATATTTTTTCTACAAAAAGATCTTATATTCTTCTGAAGGAGCATTATTTGAAGATTATTTTTATTTTCTGGGGGGGAGGGCTGGGCAGGGGGGAGGGGGTGGCTGGGCAGGGGAGGGAGGGGGTGGCTGGGCAGGGGGGGAGGGGGTGGGGCTGGGCAGTGGGGGGGGGGGGGGGGCTGGGCAGTGGGGGGGGGGGGGGGGGGCTGGGCAGTGGGGAGGGCAGTAGGGAGGGAGGGGGGAGGGGCTGGGCAGTGGGAATCCTGCACTAATAAGTGCGATATCTCTACAACAGGTATGTTTTCCTAAAATTGTGGAATAAACCTCCCTACCATGCATCATTTTTCATTTGCATTTACACACTATATGAATGCAGGTTATTGGTCGTAAAATCATGGAGTCGACCCCCTTTTCGTCCAACATATGAATGCTTGTGATATGTTTTAACTATTGACTCCATTGTATATTGATTTTTGTGGGTCATGTCTAAGAGTTGCTAGACATACTTTGATTGTTCTCATCCCAGCATAGCGATGAACCAAAATATTGGTGAATGTGCATGGGCTGATGGAATGAATGCCTTCAATTTACAAGCATGGAGATGAAACTTAAGAGATGTGTATCATTTATGTCTCAGGGAGGATTGATGAAGGTGTTTTTTTCCCAACTAACTCTTCAACAGGATAGGATGTATGGAAGTTTATATTGTTTACAACTCAAGCAGTAAATGATACAGTGATAATCACATTCTTCATGAGTTTGACTGGTATTTCTTATCATCATATTCAGGCTTTTTATTCTGCATTTTAATATGCACTTTAGTATTTTATTGTCATGTAGTAATAACAAAATTTCTATATGACATTTCATTGCTTATGAGTCTTATATATTCATTAATAATAATTCATGGTTTTATTTGTTGCATGTACAGATTGTAGCAAATTAAAGTATGATTACCAATCAGTGGTTTGCCATTCGATCTTTATCAAGGTGAGTTGACAAATCTATGTGCCAATCTAACACGTCATTTGAGCTTATTCATGCATGACTCATCTATGTGAAATCTTCTTTGAGTTAAGAGTCTTCTCAGAAAAAAAATGAAATGGAGTGACAGGTTCATGCTATGCTCTTTTCAGGACATATCAGGCAGAATTTCGACGCTTTTTCGAGCCCAGTTCTTTTAGTAAGAAAGAAGGATTCTTCTGGAAAATTATGTGTTGAATATCAGGCTCTCAATAAAGTAACCATCCCGAATAAACTTCTGATACCCGTAGTGGATGAATTGTTAGATGAATTATATGGGGCAAGGTACTAATCTAAATTGGACATTAAATCAGGTTATCATCAGATTCGAATGCAAGAGGAAGACAATGAAAAAACTTCTTTTCGTACCCATAGTGGAAAATATGAACACTTGGTCATGCCTTTAGGCCTTATCAATGCTTTGTACACTTTCCTAGCTATGATGAATGAGCTCTTTAGGTCTTTCCTATGAAAGTTTGTACTTATTTTTTTCGATGATATTTTAGTCTACAACTGCCAATGGAAATCTCATCTCAAACATTTTACAGTGGTTCTTTTTTCATTAATTTGGGTACATGTTCTTTTTCTCAACTGAGAAGTAGCTTACATGGGTCATGTTATTTCTAAAACTGGTGTTTCCATGGGCACTACCAAGGTTTAGGTTGTTTTAGATTGGCTCATTCCTATTTCTGTTAAGGGGGTCTGTGGTTTTCTCGGCCTCACTGACTTCTATAGGATATGTATTCGCAATTATGGTAAAACAACATAACCCCTTACTGCTCTCACTAAGAAGGATAATTTCTCCTGGACTCCAGAGGCCACCCAAGCTTTCCATAAACTCAAATGGTTCATTACGAAGGCTGCTGTTTTGGTTTTAACAGATTTTTTCCAACAATTTGAGTTGGAATGTGACGCTTATGGTTAGGGTGTGGGTGAAATACTCATGCAACAACGTTTCCCTATCGCTTATTTTAGTAAAGAATTGACAGCTTCTAACTTAGCCAAGTCTACTTATGAAAAAGAAATCATGTCGTTGGTATTGGCCATCCAACATTGGCGGCCTTATCGTATTAGACACTCTTGTGTGGTGTATTCAGATCATCGTAGCCTTAAATTTCTTCTTCATCAACGGGTTGCTACGGCTGATCAGAAATGCTGACTTGCTAAATTGCTTGGCTACAGTTGTTTGAAGTCACGTACAAACCAGGCCGTGAAAATTTTGTTTTCGATGATCTGTCTGGATGCAATGATTCTACTGAGTTATTATTTATCTGATCTCATCATCTAGGAACCTCACCCGAATTTGTAGAAGGGTGTTTTCAATGACCCATATTTCAGCAAAGTCATCACGGTGCTGTGGGCGATCTCTACTACTTTCCATGCTTATAATTTTCAGCAAGGGGTCCTCCGCTATAAGGGTCGTCTGGTGTTGTCTAAGTCTTCTCCATGGGTGCCTAAATACCTGTATAATTCTATTCATCCCCATAAGGAGTTCATTCCGGTTTCTAGTGCACCTATAGGAAATTGGAAGCCAACTTATATTGCATCAGGATGAAAAACCAGGTTCTCCAATTTGTCTGCCAATGTGCCATTTTCCAACAGAATAAATATTCCGCACACTCATCGGTCCGCCTTCTTCAACCACTAAAAATCCCCCAGCAGGTATGGTTCGATATCTCTATGGATTTCATCACCATACTTCCCAAATATTAGGGTTATACGGAAATCTTGGTCGTCATTGATCGCTTGTCTAAATATGGCCATTTTATTCCCCTTAAACATCTTTACACAACGCACAGTGTGACACAGTGCTAACGCCTCTACGCTGGATGTTCTCATCTGTCAGGAGTGCCCGATGCTGAATGCGCCAAGTTAGGATGTTGTGATTGGTTGGGATACCTTTGCACCACCGGTTTTCCGATATCTCGTCGCGTTCCGTTCGTTCATTCAAGGAGGAGCAGTAACCACTGCTCGAGAATTTTCCAGATGGAGAAGCTATGAAACAGCAGCTATCCGATTCGTCCACCAAAAAAATAATGTGAAATATCTGCCTCTTCTCGGGGATGATAATGGCTTCAATGATGCCTCGATGGCAACTGGCCTCCCTGGAGGTCATGTTTGGAATAGGGCATCACAGAAAGTAATGTTTGGTGCCTACCTATTTAACATTCCATCAGTTTATTTCCCCACTCCAATCACCCAGTGAGAATGCTCCTACAAAATGGAAAGATGAGACAACATTCATTTATCCAGGTTGGACAGGGTCCACCTCTTGCGCGGCCAATCCTCCCATTTAGCGCCTTATCTACTGAGCATAAACCTAGCCCAGAGAGAGGACCCTTTGATGATCTTCCACACAAGCCTTGCCTGCATGCCTTGCATGGTTTCTGTAACATTATGAAGACCGACACCACCCTCGTCAATTGGTTTTTTCATGCGGCTCCAGGAGGCCCAATGGCATCTCCCTAGCTAGTTGGCATCCCATAAGAAGGCCAACATGTTGTTTTTGATCGTAGATATTGTTCCCTTGGGTGTGATAACTGAGAAAATGTGCATGGGTAGTGGGGAGGGGGAGGGGGGGGGGCTGGGCAGGGGGGGAGGGGGGGGAGGGGAGGGGGAGGGGGGCTGGGCAGTGGCCGGGCGGGGTAGGGGGGGAGGGGGGGCTGGGTAGGGGGGGAGGGGGGGGGGGGCTGGGCAGTGGGAGGGGGGGAGGCGGGCTGGGCAGTGGGGAGGGTTGGGCAGTGGGGAGGGCAGTAGGGAGGGAGGGGGAGGGGCTGGGCAGTGGGAATCCTGCACTAATAACAAAATTTCTTTATGCAATTTCTTCTTTCATTTTTTCTACTTTTTTTCAGAATTTGTTTTAGTTCTATATGACATTTCATTGCTTATGAGTCTTATATATCCATCAATAATAATTCATGGTTTTATTTGTTGCATGTACAGATTGTAGCAAATTAAAGTATGATTAGCAATTAGTGGTTTTGCCATTCGATCTTTATCAAGGTGAGCTGACAAATCTATGTGCCAATCTAACATGTCATTTGAGCTTATTCATGCATGACTCATCAATGTGAATTCTTCTTTGAGTTATGAGTCTAGCTGAAACGCACTTTAGATATTGGAATCATTGAACACACATGCATTCTGAATGTCCAATTTTTTTTTCCTGCTCGGTCATTGGTTTTAATCTAGCTTCTTTCATTTGGTTGGCATTTCCCATCACTTTTGTGCTGAATATGTTTTCCATCTATTGTTTGAACAGTTGAAACTGTTTGAATGGTTATGTATGTAGTATGTGGGTGTGTCTCGATACGTTCTGTTTGACCAAGTCTATCCTATCCCCTTATCTCCTTAGGATCCGAATTTGGTAATTGTTTTCTCATAATGGAATTGAAATATTATGGTGTTCCCAGGAATAATCAGTTTTCTTCTTCTTTATATCACTTCATCTTTATTTGAGTAGTGGGGAGGGGTGCTGGGTAGTGGGGAGGGGGGGGGGCTGGGCAGTGGGGAGGGGGGGGGTGCTGGGCAGTGGGGAGGGGGGGGGTGCTGGGCAGTGGGGAGGGGGGGGCTGGGCAGTGGGGAGGGGGGGGGGGGGCTGGGCAGTGGGGAGGGGGGGGGGGGGGGCTGGGCAGTGGGGAGGGGGGGGGGGTGCTGGGGAGGGGGGGGTGCTGGGCAGTGGGGAGGGGTGCTGGGCAGTGGGGAGGGGGGGGCTGGGCAGTGGGGAGGGGGGGTGCTGGGGAGGGGGGGTGCTGGGCAGTGGGGAGGGGTGCTGGGCAGTGGGGAGGGGGGGGGGTGCTGGCAGGGGGACAATCAGGACGACACCTTGCGGCGGTCACGCCGTGGTCACGCCGCGGTCACGCCGCGGTCACGCCACGGTCAAGCCGCGGTCACGCCGCGGTCACGCCGCGGTCACGCCGCGGTCACGCCGCGGTCACGCCGTGATTTGGCCCTTCTCCAGGACGACACCCTGTGGCGGTTACTCCTCCTTAGAGAAACATTGAATGGTCAGCTCTATAATTTTTCGTATTTCCTCATTCCTAAACTATATCTCCTCTCAGTGCTGCCTCTCATCCATCTTTCCACAAAACGTGCATAGCAGGTGGTACAAAAGCTCAATTCAACTGAAAACATTGGTTTGGAATTGTCTGGCATATTTTATTCCTCTAGGTATTCCTACACATTTCTAGATCTCCAAACCTCACCGAATTAGGTATATCAGGGGTCATCCAATCCTCTATTCATCACAGATTAGCATTCATTTCTTTAAATCTTCTGAGAAAACATCCTCTCATGCCATCCATATCATCCTATTTGAAACTAAGTGGAAGATGTTGCCCCGCCGATGTCGCTGGACCGGGCCAACACGCTGCGGTCACGCCGCGGTCACGCCGCGGTCACGCCGCGGTCACGCCGCGATTTGGCCCTGCTCCAGGACGACACCCTGCGGCGGTTACTCCTCCTTAGAGAAACATTGAATGGTTAGCTCTATAATTTTTCGTATTTCCTCATTCCTAAACAATATCTCCTCTCAGCGCTGCCTCTCATCCATCTTTCCACAAAACGTGCATAGCAGGTGGTACAAAAGCTCAATTCAACTGAAAACATTGGTTTGGAATTGTCTGGAATATTTTATTCCTCTAGGTATTCCTACACATTTCTAGATCTCCAAACCTCACCGAATTAGGTATATCAGGGGTCATCCAATCCTCTATTCATCACAGATTAGCATTCATTTCTTTAAATCTTCTGAGAAAACATCCTCTCATGCCATCCATATCATCCTATTTGAAACTAAGTGGAAGATGTTGCCCCGCGGATGTCGCTGGACCGGGCCAACACGCTGCGGTGACGCCGCGGTTACGCCGCGGTCACGCCGCGGTCACGTCGCGGTCACGCCGCGGTCACGCCACGGTCACGCCGCGGTCACGCCGCGGTCACGCCGTGATTTGGCCCTGCTCCAGGACGACACCCTGCGGCGGTTACTCCTCCTTAGAGAAACATTGAATGGTTAGCTCTATAATTTTTCGTATTTCCTCATTCCTAAAATATATCTCCTCTCAGCGCTGCCTCTCATCCATCTTTCCACAAAACGTGCATAGCAGGTGGTACAAAAGCTCAATTCAACTGAAAACATTGGTTTGGAATTGTCTGGCATATTTTATTCCTCTAGGTATTCCTACACATTTCTAGATCTCCAAACCTCACCGAATTAGGTATATCAGGGGTCATCCAATCCTCTATTCATCACATATTGGCATTCATTTTTTTAAATCTTCTGAGAAAACATCCTCTCATGCCATCCATATCATCCTATTTGAAAATAAGTGGAAGATGTTGCCCCGCCGATGTCGCTGGACCGGGCCAACACGCTGCGGTCACGCTGCGGTCACGCCGCGGTCACGCAGCGGTCACGCCGCGGTCACGCCGCGATTTGGCCCTGCTCCAGGACGACACCCTGCAGCGGTTACTCCTCCTTAGAGAAACATTGAATGGTTAGCTCTATAATTTTTCGTATTTCCTCATTCCTAAACTTTATCTCCTCTCAGCGCTGCCTCTCATCCATCTTTCCACAAAACGTGCATAGCAGGTGGTACAAAAGCTCAATTCAACTGAAAACATTGGTTTGGAATTGTCTGGCATATTTTATTCCTCTAGGTATTCCTACACATTTCTAGATCTCCAAACCTCACCGAATTAGGTATATCAGGGGTCATCCAATCCTCTATTCATCACAGATTAGTATTCATTTCTTTAAATCTTCTGAGAAAACATCCTCTCATGCCATCCATATCATCCTATTTGAAACTAAGTGGAAGATGTTGCCCCGCGGATGTCGCTGGACCGGGCCAACACGCTGCGGTCACGCTGCGGTCACGCCGCGGTCACGCCGCGGTCACGCCGCGGTCACGCCGCGGTCACGCCGCGGTCACGCCGCGGTCACGCTGCGGTCACGCCGCGGTCACGCCGCGGTCACGCCGCGGTCACGCCGCGGTCACGCCGCGGTCACGCCGCGGTCACGCCGCGGTCACGCCGCGGTCACGCCGCGGTCACGCCGCGGTCACGCCGCGGTCAAGCCGCGGTCACGCCGCGGTCACGCCGCGGTCACGCCGCGATTTGGCCCTGCTCCAGGACGACACCCTGCGGCGGTTACTCCTCCTTAGAGAAACATTGAATGGTTAGCTCTATAATTTTTCGTATTTCCTCATTCCTAAACTATATCTCCTTCCAGCACTGCCTCTCATCCATCTTTCCACAATACGTGCATAGCAAGTGGTACAAAAGCTCAATTCAACTGAAAACATTGGTTTGGAATTGTCTGGCATATTTTATTCCTCTAGGTATTCCTACACATTTCTAGATCTCCAAACCTCACCGAATTAGGTATATCAGGGGTCATCCAATCCTCTATTCATCACAGATTAGCATTCATTTCTTTAAATCTTCTGAGAAAACATCCTTTCATGTTGTCCGAACCAGATCATCCTCATCCTCTGCACATGTCGTCTGAACCGGATCAGCCTGTTGTGATAGAAATTCAATGTCTGCTTTTGACTGAATTTCACACCAAACCAAGAGATAATAAATGAGTCAAACAATCAGACAAATGGTTTAGGTTCTTTTTCCTCTGCTCACTACACCTATGACTCTAAAACTCTGGATGCCACTGGCACTGCTATAAAAACCAGAAAACTCTCCACTAATCTAAACGTCATTCATACCACTGGTTGTCCTATAAAAAATAGGAATCCTCATATTAGTCTAAAGTCTCTTTAGGCTAAGGCACAAACAAAACACACTAACATTGATAAACAAGGTACCTTGACACTGGAACCTATAAAACATACAAAAGGAAGCACAACCTCTGTACAAGACCCCACGCTAATGCAGGCACATTTTGAACCCATCGGGCAGAGGCTCCTTCCATTAGATCTGGACGCTATCAAGATGCAGAATATAGATGATTCAAAGGACCCAGGTACACCTACTCTTCATTATATTAATTTAACTTTTGTTGGTGCTAAATCTGTAGATAATATGAACTATTATGAACAGCCTGTATCCCTATTATCTAACCAAAATACCATTTCGTTGATGCTATATAACATGAACATTACAAACTCAATTAAGAATGCTTCAAGAAATGAACCAATAAAGAAGAACTCTGGCAGTGGGACAAGCAGGGGGCAGGGTGGGGTGGGGCTGGCAGGGGGCAGGGGGGGCTGGCAGGGGGACAAGCAGGGGGCAGGGGGGGCTGGCAGGGGGACAAGCAGGGGGCAGGGGGGGGGGGGCTGGCAGGGGGCAGGGGGGGGGGCTGGGTGGGGGGACAAGCAGGGGGGGGCTGGAAGGGGGACAAGCAGGGGGGGCTGGCAGGGGAAAAGCAGGTGGCAGGGGGGGATGGCAGGGGGACAAGTAGGGGGAAGGGGGGGCTGGCAGGGGCAGGGGGGGCTGGTAGGGGGACAAGCAGGGGGAAGGGGGGGGGGGGGGGGCTGGCAGGGGCAGGGGGGGCTGGTAGGGGGACAAGCAGGGGGAAGGGGGGGGGCTGGCAGGGGCAGGGGGGGCTGGTAGGGGGACAAGCAGGGGGAAGGGGGGGGGGGGGGGTCTGGCAGGGGCAGGGGGGGAGGGGGGGCTGGCAGGGGACAAGCAGGTGGCAGTGGGGGGGGGGCTGGCAGGGGGACAATCAGGGGGACAAGCAGGGGGAAGGGGGGGGGGGGGCTGGCAGGGGCAGGGGGGGCTGGTAGGGGGACAAGCAGGGGGAAGGGGGGGGGGGGGGGGCTGGCAGGGGGACAAGCAGGGGGGGCTGGCAAGGGGAAGGGGGGGGGGCTGGCAGGGGGAAAGCAGGGGGCAGGGGGGGCTGGCAGGGGCAGGGGGACAAGCAGGGGGGGCTGGCAGGGGGACAAGCGGGGGGGGGGGGGCGCTGGCAGGGGGACAAGCAAGGGGCAGGGGGGGGGGGCTGGCAGGGGGACAAGCAGGGGGGCTGGCAGGGGGACAAGCAGTGGGCAGGGGGGGGGCTGGCACAAATTTTTGCTAGATGTTTTCATTTCCATGGCTTTTATTGATGTTTTAATGCATTTTAATTTATGTTGTGCAGCTTGCAAGTTTCTTTTATTATGAAATTCCTGTCTCCAAATCACTATTCTTGTTGAACATCTTTAATGCAATATCCATTATTCCCATTGTGCTGGTAGTATCTGTATTGCTTCATTTTTTCCCTGCGGTTTCAAGCTATAGCCATGTAATGTTTTCAATGCCTATAATTAGACTTATTTTTAACTTGCACATTGTTCCATGTAGGATGATCAGAAATTTGTTAAGCGGAAAACAGAACTTGGCGGAACTTTCTCAATTGCAAGCTGCATACTTTTTGTTCTTATATTTTGTCTTCAGGTAGAATTGCAAAGCCTGCTGCCAGGCTTGTGTTGATGCGGGGGACATTGCAAATACCCACGGTTCAAGTGAACCGTGGGTATATTCTGGAGCTGGAAATATGTGTACCCACGGTTATAAAACCGTGGGAATACAAATATACCCACGGTTCAAGTGAACCATGGGTATATTCTGGAGCTGCAAAAAAGTATACCCATGGTTATAAAACCGTGGGAATACATATATACCCACGGTTCAAGTGAACCGTGGGTATATTCTGGAGCTGCAAAAAAGTATACCCACGGTTATAAAACCGTGGGTATACATATATACCTACGGTTCAATGAACCGTGGGTAATATAACAATTTCTGGGTCTATACCCACGGTTTTTTAAAAACCGTGGGTATAGGGCTATTGCGACGGCATTCCAGCCCGCGGTTGGCAAAACCGTGGGTATACCCTATACCCACGGTTTCAAGGGCTATACCCACGGTTTCAAACCGTGGGTATAGGTGCAATTTCCAGTAGTGCAGGTTACAACAGGACTATACACCATCTATGTCATTAGAATGAACTGTGTTACAAGAAGACATAGATAATCACCTTTGGCCTCTGTCAAAAAGTTATGGGTGGAATTTTTAACCAACTGGTATGCATCAATGCAGTTGACTGAGCTAGTTATGATATTAACATTTGGGACTACTCTACATGGATGAAATAAATGAATCCAAAACCTAGAGTCCTACTTATCCATCCTAACTAACCAATTAAGGGTCTCCCATAGACAAGGGAAAGGGTAATCAGCCTTGAGGGAGATACTTTTTTCTATGTTAGGATGTAATAAAATCTTTCATATCATTCACACGCCTTTTATTGATGAAAAATGAACTCAATTAAAATAGTGGTGAAAATAATGAATTATCAGAACATAATGTGTAACCTCTATGGAGTTTTGATCCTCTTACCCAAAGTAGTGTGTTCAACCTCAGCATCTAAAACCATGATGATATTCAGCTAACATTTATTCATAGAAGGGAAAATGCATCAAGATCACCATGAGCTTCTCTAACCACCAAACAACCAGTAAGGAATAGTCTCTGTCCAACTCCACACGCATGATGATAAGAGACTCTTCCAATGACTCTCTAAGAAGAATCCCTATAAAAGGTAGATAAAGAAGAATCATAATTCAGTTTAATGAAGAGGGACTGATGGTTACCAATGAGATACTGTGATGACTATAAGAATGGGAGTACTAAAAAGAATCAAGAATATTAGTCAATTGGGTTTTACAACATAATTCATGTTAGGGGAAAATTGTATATTCAACATCCAGTTGAAAAGATTCTGCTCACCTACATTAATAGCTCTAAAAAACCAATATTTCTCATATTAAAGATATCCTTACACCATTATTTACAAATGGAATATAATACAATTAAAAAGAACATGAAATAATCAGGCACTACCCTTATATGCTTCAACCATTCAAAATAGGATTCCATCCAAACATCTGAATAAGAAGCATTCTCCAAAAAATAATAATCACCAATGTGAAAAATCAAATTTCTTTTGTCCAAGGAAAATATAGAATCATGTTCTCTACTTATTATTATCTTCAATGGAAAAAACAACAAGGATATGAAAAAAATTTCCTTCTAGAATAATTACTATGAGAATGAAAAAGATTGTTGAGAGATCTTGATAAGGAATACTTAACATTAAGAGGACATGGGAAATGATACACTTGCTTCCAAATTGTTTTCACAATGCAGAATGGACTTATGTCTTGTTAGTTCTCTTTAGAGGAATAATTCCTAATAAAATTGTATCAATATTTAACATTGAACTTCTCATTCTTCTCAAAAGGATAAATCGGTCAATCTTCTACTTCACTCCTTTGAAGGGGGATCTTTTAAATAGTCATTCTCATCTCAACAACAAAATACCTATAGAGAATATTAACAATACACCTATCAAGTTATTGACAGATAAAATATGTAACTATGAATCATGGTGAGGACCTACATGTTTAAGATTCAGTAAAAAATCACTAAGCATTGAATTCGTTTATCATTCTTTTCATTAATTTAATGACCAAATCCAACATTCCAATGAGATCCATAAAATAGGAAACATTTACCTTGAAAAATATAATACCATCCCCAATAATCTCTCAAACCTATGATAGCCTACAAAAATGAAGTGAAAGGAAAACAATTACCTTTAGAACACGTACCCCAAGAGCCTCAGGATTGGAATGATTTTTCCAATAATGTTTTGTGAGCAAGGAAAAATTAAAATGTTGAATATTCATGAAACCTAGTCCACCTCAAGATTTTGGGAGAGTAATTTCTTTCTACCTTTTTTGAATATTCCTTTATTATTCTTTTGTCGTACCATGCCAAAATTGGGGAAATATAGTCATATTATTGGTTCAGACTCCCCCATTTTCTATGTAAGAGTGAAATCAAGAGATTCACTTTTTAGAATGTTAATTCCTTCATAAATTTCTTTATAGTTCCCTATAACCACTTTCATATTGATTTTTGGGGAATGGTTTTGTTTTCAAAAATATATAGTAATCTCTTCTATCCATATTCACCTATTCATTCCATTATTACTGGTTTACTTTATATTTTTGTTAATAAATATTAGTGACATTATTTAATTATAGAATATTTGAATCAAATATATTCAATGTGGATTTCATATATATTGTATATTGAATACTTGGATGGTTTAGAGCATAGTCATTGCAAGATGTTCATATTATGGTGTGTCACCATTTTTTAATTTTTAATTTTAAAAAATTTGTATGAATATAGTATTTTAATTGGATTTTTAAATTGGTTGATTTTATAACATTAGGCACTACAATGATTTTATTCTACTACAAATCATGGAATTTAGATAATTCATTTATTGATACCATTATCCATGATAACATTTTGAATATAAATATATAAAAATTAAGATGTGTTAGTGGGAGAATTAGGAAGTAGAGAGTCTTATAAAAGGTATTATTAAAGAGTGAAAGTATATATTTATGTTATGATTCATTCAAGCAAGAGGATGTCTCTATTCACGGGTCTTCAAGGCTATGATAAATCTATATTGTTGAAGTTTTGATGGGATTATTTAAGATGAGTAGACCTTATCATTATTATAAGATACTAATGATCGAAAAGATAATGTTCATGATTAGAATGGTTTATCAAATGTGATCATGAAAGGATATCTACATCATGTGGTGCAGAAGAAACAACGGGATTTTAGATTTCGTATTTTATTTTATTCTTACCTTTTTATTGGTTAGTGGGAAGATGCATTCATTGGTGTTAATATATAGTTGGAGTATAGAGGGTCTCTATTATTATAGGATTGAGGTGTCCTTAGTGTAACCACATTGTCTTATAGTGGAGAGTCCCAAATAGAGGTGACAAACCAATCATGGAAGGGCGAAGGTATTAGAGTTTGAACATTTTAAATCGTTGGGATGTGATGGCAGCCGTAGTGAGTAATTTAAGAAGAAAAACTGACCAGGTCTTTACAGACATTAAATTCCTAATATAGAATAAAATACATAATCAAAAGGAGGCATCTTCTGAAAAATCATATATTGGGGAAGGATGCATCTTATTGAAATGTATATAGTGATGTCTATGAATTAAAATGATAATGTCACTACCTCATTTTTTTGATATTTTTCTTCTATATAAACCAAAATATTCTATGGTACATCATCCCACTCTATGAACTAAATAATATTCCTTATTATTGGGTAGAGTATATATAAATTCTCAAAATCTACACCCTCACGCCATAATCTGTCTCCTACAATAAGCATCAATTTGACACATGCATGAAATAAATAACAATTATTGATATTTTATGAATCATAAATGTTGGTTTTATGGTTTTTGGTTCAAAATGGCCAAAACCACACCTTGATATAATCTTATTTTTTCTCGGGTGTTCTTCAGGGTAAAATAAGAATGGTTGAATATAGTCATGTCCATGGAGTGGATCTCGGGGATGGTAACTATGGGACTCAACAAGGTTAAACAAACCACACCCACTGCGTAGCTGATGGAATAGGACAATTTCAGTGGATGAGTAGTCACACTATAGGAATTGTTATTTCGGGCTAGTGTGTTGATGAAAACCAGAATCGGGGATATGCCATAGTGGAAATTGTGTTGGTTATTGTGTAGAAAATGAAATGATCCTCCCTTATTAGGAGTGATTCTCATACATTAAAAATAATAATTATAAAATCTATCTAGAAATTCTAGGTATACTAGAAATAATATATTTTCGGACACATTCTCAAATTTCTTCCCCTTAATGGGATGTTATTGTACTGGGAGGGTCTATACATATCATACCTACTTTAGGATCAACCCATATCCAAGATAAACCAAGGGGAATAATTTGGAATATAAACCAAATAAAGTGGGGAAGAGTGAATCAGTCCCATATATATTTAGTCACAGAAAATCATCAAGTCATGTTTTATTATTTATAGATAAATAATTAAATAAAATGTGACCTCGTAATCACAATCACATTCTGGAAAAACAAATCAACAAAAATCAAAAGTGAGTAATTTCAGTAAAAAATGTAATGGATCAATCTATCCCTCATCACCAACACTATAATCCCCATCATCATCAACCTCATCACCGTATTCATTGTTATCACCATCATCATCCCCACACTCCTCCATTCCCTCCTCCTCACCATTGTACTTCATCTCAGCCTCCTCCTCACCCTCTTCCTCCGCCTCGGCCTCCTCCTCGCCATCGTCATCACGAGGAAAGAAATCTTCTCAACCACTAATAGAACCTCCATCTATTTCACGTTATTTAGAACTAATTGATGAAATATATTCATCACATGTTGTGCTGGCCTCTAGAGGATTTGTTGGATGTAAAACTTCCTTTTGTTTCATAAATGAAGTGTTTTCCCAAAAACACTATCTTCCATCTCAATGGCCCTATTTTCTGCCTATTTTTAATGTTCCTTAACCAGCTGGAAATCAGTGTCACAACAAATCATATCTCAAGATAACTAATACATCATCGATAACATTCTCTTCCCAGATTAGTAGCACACTCAACTTGGGTACTCATCTCCCAACAAAGGATGTAATTGATCATTTGTCCCAAAATTGTCTGGTTCTTAAAAATGAAGTGACTCAAAAGAATCCTATTGAAAATATGAATAGAAAATTAATTTATAAAAAATATATAAAAATTTTAAATCATAAATGTAAAACTTATAATATTCTTCTGATTTGGTTCATTAGCTTTACATCCTTCTTTTTTCCCATTAACTAAGGCACATGTCCTTAAATATTTAATTTTTTTCTATACAATGAAATTGAATGTTGGATACAATAATTAAAAATAGTTTACCAATAATTTATTTAATAACTAAAATTATATGAAAACATTAAAAATTTAATATATTATGGAGGTAATAATAAAAATTTCAAGTTGTAAAAAAATTATAAACAATTTTTGTAACTACTTCCTCTCATGATCTAACATCGTAGTACGTCCCAATGTGTGGAGTTATTTTTTATCATTAATGTTTTTTTATTTATTCTAGATTATTACAAAATAAAATTCAATTATTCAAATATATTACTAATGGAAAACCTAAAAATTATCATTTAACTATCTCAAAAGTGATCTATACGTTAAACTATATTATTGTTCAATGAGTAATCATTTTCTGATACTATTCTATAAGAAAATCATCTACAATAGGTACTACCGCTATCCTAATTCCAAATCTGGCACACCATCCAATATAAAAATCATTCTTATAGGATTTCCATAGCACATCTAACTCCTTTAGATGTACTGGTCATGTTCCCTCACTATCGAAGAAATTAAACCGAAGCTGACACTAAAATATTAATTCATATAAAATCAAAAATAATATATTTCATTAAATATTTTTTTCCCATATATGTTCCCAAACATAATCCTTAGCTTCATTTGGAAAATTCCTTCATTAGAGTGGGTTGTTTGGAATGATGATTGGGTATTTGGAAAGAGTCTCCAAAATAATATGAAATTTCTACCACATTTTTCAATCATTTTATTGTATTCATTGTTGTCCACCATTAAATGTGTGTGGTGGTTCCACACCGCACACATGTGTGTATGCCCCCACCCCCACATCTTATCAGCAGATGTATCTATTATAAAATAAAAACAAATATATTATCTGTACATTTTATTATGAAAATAAATAATGGTATAAACTTTTTTTAGTGTTCTATAAATATACATGCACTAATCTAATCAATGGGCATCACTGGATCTATAGAAACTGATGGAACACCCTACATATGTGGAGTGGGTCCTAGTGTATTCTCCGTAGGGACAAACTATGGTTTTGTAAGAGTCAATGAAGATGGAATATAGAATCTCAAAAAGAAGGAAGTAGATGTAAAATAAGATGGAAAGGATGGCTGGACGAATGCAAGATATAGATGGGCAGTGGGAATAATCACATGATATGGTTAAGATGGGTGAGTAGACTCATATTTAATGGTGGTGAAAACATATGAGGAATTAATATCCTATGTGTACCTAATGAAACATCATGATTGAAATGTTGGATAGATGGTAAATTATTAGGAGGGGAATTATCAAATCGGGAAAGCCAACCAGATCCCCTAGCTCTCGTACCACCCCCCTCATACTACCGGCCAGAGTACTGGGACCAATAATATGAAGATCATCAAATAATTTTCTCCAAAGAGGTGGATCCTACAAAAATTTTTAAAAGAAAAGTAATCACAATACATTATATATTATTGAAATATATAAATTTGAAATAAAATACTCACTACAAGAACTAGTAGTGGAATTCCCATCTCAACCATCAGAGAATTGTTGTCAGTCATCGTTTTTTGTAACTTCTCTTAAATTGGTTGGATTTCATGCATTGGAAAACAAAAATTGAAGTAATTATAAATGTATAACTAATTTTTAACCCAAAAAACAAAATATATGAGAGGGAATAGGGGGACTCATGGATAATTTAACTATCCACACTTTTAGGTGAGCTTTAATGGATATATATTGTATTTAATAAATCAAAACAGATGTAACATAAAAATTTACTTTTCAAATGGACAGTTTTTTAATAAGTGTCACAAGTCTATTAAAATAATGTAACATTTATTCTAAGGCGTTATTTTACTCAACAACCAAGTGAAAGATCACACTGAATTACGCCTCTAAAAATTTTTCAAGGTGAATATTATGAATTATTAATCCTTTAAGATAGTTGTAAATGATTATATAAACATATAAATAATGATATGATATATATACTTGACTCATAAGGGGTAAGAAACTCATTAAAATAAATGAAAAAATTTAATTTCTTTAGCATAGGTGGATGATTCAGGTTTTTATACATGTTTTGACGAAGAATACAAACCATCATGTTCATTATCTTTAGAACTGTTAATGTGATATCTTAGAGTTACAATAATTTTATACATGATCGAAAAATTATTTAAATGTTCACCAACATATAAATGATGCTGTCGTAGGTTTTAATACAATTTAATAACAAATTAGAAAATACAATTCAAATAAAATTGCAACCAATAAACATTGAAAATTCATATTTAGGTCATTTCGGATACAACATATTTGTAATAAATATCAAATCAATTTGAATAGAACAATCCACAATAACCCATGTCGAGCTAAACCATGATAATTGAGAACATGGATGGATGATTTTATATATTTACCACTACAATATCTTGTTGACAGTCTACACTGGAAATTGATCTATTTGGTCATCGAAATTTAAAAATGGATTGGTTACAATTGAAGTAAGTATGGTGTCCATTCCATCATCACCATCATAAAAAATATGTCTTATAATTTCAACAATAATGACACCAAATTCATGTCGAAGATGGTCTTTGACATAACAAAATTTCATCACAATTGATTCCAATACATATCGTTCATCGGTGGAAAGAGTGAGAATAATATGAAATACTCGAAATTCACAATCATTAATAAATGTGCCCGGCCTTGTTATTGAATCAATCCCATGACAATTAATCATCACCACTCATCCGTGGGAGTAATAATCCAAAGTTATTTTTTTCAATGACTCCATAATAACATACATTTTCAAATTACAGTCTACAATCTGATTCCCTAGACTAACAGTCTATTATGGCAGTAACCATAACAACATCATTTTTTGATCTCATGTTTTTTTCTTGTTCAATGATTATAAATTTGTACCCATTGATATCAATTGATTTACAATCACAGACTATGGTATTAGGACCAACATCCAAAGAACATATTTCCACAGAGACAGATTAAGCGAAAAACTAAATACCTAAAATAAAATTTAATATAAAATAAAATTAAATATTGATTTTATTATTTTGTACAATAATATTTTTAACTTAAATTTTAACCATGTATAAATAACTTTAGTATGCAATGTATCTCTCTTTCTCAATGTTAAAGCACTAAGACTTCCATATATCATTTTTTTGTTCCATGTAGATAAAAATCAGAATAATTTAATATATATGATAGATATACATATTCAACTTACATACATGGTGTATTCATCAAAAATATTATAGTTGAACAAAACTATGCGATTTTCCATCTCATGCTCTTCAAGGCCTAATTTCATCAATGTATATGATCTAGGAATTCCATATTTTTGAAGAAGAGATAGAAAACTATGTTAAATTTTCTCATATTTTTTACTTTATTATTCATTGGTCAATTCATTTTTGTAGTAATATTAGACAAATACATAGATAATTTTTTTTTAAATTCATGATCCAATTAACTGTTCATGATAGAACCTTTGAGATGAGTCCTATTTCAGACATAATACTTTAATGTGTACATACTACTTTCAGTCAGATGCGACAAACCAAAAGATATTCTCCCTCTAAAATTATTTTAGTTGGAATATGGACAGTCAGATACATCATGCATGTGAAAAATGACTGTCAAAATATTTTCACTAACTCACACTTAATTAATGGGGATTATGCCAACATTTTTGGCAAGAATGACTTCGAAAACTACCTAGCAAAAAAATCTCTAAACAAATGGCCCAACTTAATAATAGCCACCATTTCATTATTGGTCAACAGATGATATATTTCTTTTGGAATCAACTCAAACAGAAGGATGTGATAATCTTGTGCCTTCAATGATTTTAGCTTCAACTCTCTTCTATTGACCCATTTAGATATGTTTCTTGATAGCCATTGGGAACATTATTAGCCTCTACTACTAGTAAAAATTGATTTTTTCTATAGTTGTAATCATATAAGAAGAACATAGAACATTCCATTTATTTTCACTAATACACACAGGATGCAATTTTGGTCAGATTTCCCAATCCACCAAGACATGTTGAGATCATAAATCATATTTTTTCTATCCCATAACATTCAAAAAAAAAATCAAAATCAACGTTTCACATATATTCTTTACAATGTGAATTACATATTAGAAATAATGTAAAAAATTGGTTAATAATAAGGAAAATAAAATAAGATAGTCCTATTATTATAATTGTAATAGTATTTAGTGGAAACAATCATTATATTTTCATATTTTATTTAACATTTATTGAATGAAAAACTGAAATCTGTCAATTCATTAAGCACATCAGTTCCAATCATATGATGTGGTGGATCATCGGTCTCCATGGTATTGTCAAATAATTGAAGATTATTTCTATATGGATGGTCCATTTAAGAGAATCGTCAATATCGCATAAAACTGAAACAATAGATAGGTTTCAATCTTATGGATCATGTATTCATCAAACCAAAATGACTTGATAGCTTTCCCTTCATTCTCTATTCAGACATTATTTCATAAGCAGAAAAATCATTGGTCATCCACATAAGTGCAACATGCATCTGAAATATTACTTTCAAAGATGCTTAATACGTGTGAACACCAACATCCCAAAGAAGTTTCAATTCTTTTATTAAAGGTTTCATGTATACAAAAATATCATTTCTAGGATCCGAAGGGCTAGATTTGAGTATACTCATAAAAGTGAAAGGTTTTTTCATACACAACCATTGGAGGAATTTTATAAATTTGTATAAAAATAGTCTATGTGTTGTGAAAAGTAACCATCTTCCCAAAAAAATAAAAACCTTTACATGAAAGACCCAGCCTCACAATAGGCACATCAACTAAAAAATTATTATCTCGAGCTTCAAATCTCAACCATGAAAATCCATTTGCTGGGTGAACCAAATCATCATTTGTCTTCTTTCTCACGGTATCATTCCATCAAATTTTTAATGATATTTCATCATACATAAAAAAATCATGGATCTTGGGGATCAAAGGAAACTACTAAAATACTTTCTATCACACACAGGATGGGGTCCCATTAGCTTTTGGCTTCAAATGGAATGTGCCATATTTTATAAAAACATATCATTCAACTGTTTTCTGCAATAATAAACTGAAATGTTTTGAGAAATCATGGATTTTTTCTTAAAATCAATGTTCCTAAACTAACTTCCATTACATATACGGTTTTGGCGGGATATCTGCATCATCTGGAAGTTAATCCTTAAAGAAGGTAAGTATGTAATTTATGGAATTATTATAAATCCCACACATACTTTTACAATGAAGCAATCTGATTAAAAATTACTTCTTTTTCATTTTCTACATTATCAATATGATGGAGTCATGGCAGAAACATTCAATTGTTTCGCCCCGAAAACATCATAATTACCATTAGAGGCATCATGTATGTTCATATCAAAGTATTCAGGGGTAAGAATCCTTTATTTTTTCCTGATACCGAATAAACAAAAACCTGTCATATAAAAATTCTCAATTTTAGTCCTCTCATTTTTATCATCATCATTTCTGTGATTTCATTTTCTCCCCATTGTGATAACACATATAGTAGTTTTCATAAAAACCATATTTGTTTATGTGTTATTTGACTTATTCACAGCTCATCCAAGGTCTTACAATCCAATTGTAACATGTTCAGTGTATGTTACCACTATTGGAAGCATTGTGAAATGCCAAATCATAAAAGTTCTCCAAATTGTACTGAAAAGTGCTTGAGATTTGATTGGTTTCATACATCCGACATATCTCCATTTAGTAATAAAAATTATAAGTCATTTTGTCAAAAGAAATTCCAAATGATAAAAAATTAATCAAATATATATTTAAATAAATGATAATTGTTCAATTTATATGAAACCATAACTGAATCACAACTATATATTAGAATAATAATATAAAAGACAAAAAAAATAATATATTTATAAGAAAATTATATAAATTAATATAAATCCATGACATTGAATTCAATTATAAATATAATTCCATGATCGGGGGTCATATAGAGAGAACATATATAATTTATTGGAGAATTTTGATAGGCCTATACATCTTGTGTCAAAGAAAGGAGGGGAATCGAATCCATGTGCCTTTGATGGAGGAGAATCCCATTATTCTCAAGTATTAAATGAACTAATTGATAACATTATCACATAATATATGGATATTGTTTTGAAACAAAAAATGTTCAAGGAAGGTTTTGAATATCATTGAAAAACTACACATGAATGTACAATATCATTTAATCTTGTGAATGGGAATTATTCTAGAGTAGAGTAAATGTTAGATCGATGAAATTTTATATTTTTGTAGATTATGTGAGTGATATTAATAATATCTATTCTAAATAAATGGGAAATATATTCTGAAAATGATAGTAAAAGATCCTCATAGATTGAAACTTCTTGGTCATACATGTGGATCATGATCCAATAATGAATAATTGGAACTAAGAGGAGTTTGACGTAATAAGATGAATGTGACAAGGGGAAAAGAAGCATGATTCTATATACATTTATATTTTTAATGAGTTTAAAGAAGTGTATTTTTTAGGACTAAAATGATGAAACATCTGATTCTTTGGGTGAATTTAGTGAGAATATGTAACAATAATTCAAGGAAGAATAAAACCAGAATATATTATGAATCATTTAAATAGAAAGTATTTAATTCAACCGAAGATCATAGTGAATCCATATTTTTAATATGGAATATTTTTCTCCAATGATATTTTGTATCATTTTATTTTGAATGTTGAGATAGATGAATGTAGTGGATTTTTAATGAACATGCATAAACTAGGTTAGAATTATGATAAATCAATACATAATATATCAAAGAAAAGAGGGATATTTTAATATTGAGAAACATAAATGGTTAATAAGCATGTTTCTCTCGAGTATTCATTGATTTGAGGAAGAACTATACCACTTGAGATATTTTATGTATAGTTTATTCAATTTAAAATTCAATACATACAGAATCCAATTACGTATAACACATATAGATTTGAATTCATAATTTAGAAGGTAATTAGATATGAAGACTGACTAAAACTCTTCCTATAAATATGGGTTCTATCACCTTCATCCATATCCATTATGTGTTGTCTAGACATGGGAAGTGAACTAACTACTAATTTTTATAAATATAAATGAAGTGGGTTGTAACTGCATCGAGCTCAACCTATCAATTATGACTATGTTTTTTTTATAATATTCTATTTCCATTCAATGTTGTTCATCATATTCATGTTTAATTTTTCGTTAGTGACACATTGGTTTAGCTCAAAACTAGGAATGAGGTTTGGGTATTGAAAATTCACCTTTTTCATTCATTGATGTTGTGTGATGGAACTGAATAGAACTGGGAATTCCATTGGAGTTATAGAATCTTGACACATATATTTATTCCTATAGTGGGGAGCTCTACATTTCATCAGAATTAATTATATTAGGATACTATGGTGTGTTTAGTTGGACAATTAATGTGATTGTGCTATCGAATTTGGGTGATAGTGGGCTTTTGGATAATCTTATGGTGTTCATTCTTGAACTCATCTTATTGTATTCCTTAGGTGGAACTCCGCATACCATATATACTACCAACTAGTAGTGAAATAATAAATAATACATTGGGTATACCCTAGAATCAATATTATTATAACACCCCAAGCTTCTATGGTATCCTTCTCTTTGAATAATACTATAGCTTGTGTTGTATGCAACTATGAGTTCTAACACACACCTCAACCAATCAAACTAGCCGTTATGACTTGTAATACACAATTTTTTAAATTTTATAAATTTTATCATTAAAATGGAATTCATTTCTTTATTATCAATATTAAAATTAGCTTAGGGTGAATTTTTGGAATTTTTCTACAAACATTCAATTTTTGAGGAATTGTGAAAAACACTGAGCTATAGTTTAAAATGGAATTTTTATTTAGATAACTATTTTTTTCTTTTAAATTTATTTTAGTTCAAAATAGATACATAATACCTATATAATTTCAATATAGTTAATTTTAATTATTTTATAATAATTTTTGATATATAAAAATTTTATTGAACTTTTTACCGTCTTTTACCCACCTACTAGGAGCATTTGAAAATTTACATAACACATACTTTTACCGCATCTGTGAGTTGAATTTCAAAAAACAGAGATGCATGGTTGATATTAGTAAGAAAAATGGGGTTCAATATGATGAAAATAATTTTTGGTGAATAGTAAATTTTTGCTTTTATTTACAACGGTTAAAAATAAATAGGGTTTTATGGGTAAAAATGATATTATTATTACCATAAAACATGTCCTAATTCTTTTTGATAAGTATAATTAGACCAATAACAGCATTATGAATAAAATATGAACATCTTTGGTCCACCTGGATTAGATTAAGACACTTTTTATTTTTTTATTTAAAGAAGAGTTAAAAGAGTTAACACAATTGTTTAATAACTAAAACTTTTTTAATATATGGTTATACATAAGATAAATTTGACTATAAATATTTACAAGAAATATAAAAATATTTCCAACATAATTGTATTTTATTTATATTTTTTAGACATTAAATAATTTAATTTATTTATGAGATAATGATGATGCAGTAATTACCTAATTAATAAAATATTAAAATAATTGATATTATAAATATTCAAATAAAAGTAATTTGAGACTTTTTATGAATTAAAATAATTTTATAGGTTTATATTAACATTTATGTTTGGATATATTAATTTATTTCTAAGTAATAATGTATTTATTAATTTAGAAAAAACCAAATACCAAATAGTGTCAAAATTGACATAAATGAGTTTTAAAACAAATATTATTTTATTAATTGATATTATATTCCTCAAAATATAAGGATTAGAAAAAGGACTTATAAAATTATAGATGTTTCATTAATGAACCACTTGAGGATCTCTTGCAATTTTATATTTTTTTTATTAACCATATAATATAAAAATACAAAGAGGCATGGTAAATGTCAAACTATTTAACTAATAGTTAAATATATAAGATAAGGTTAATATAGTGATCCAAACCTATTGAAAAACTATTTTATGAGTGGGTTTAGACCCATACCCACCGTATCCTTTAAATAATTCACTTTTGAGCCATTAGAAACCGAAATTGATTTAATTATAAAGTAATATTTCTAGATTTTCATAAGGTGCCCCTAACCCAACTTATAAAAGGGAACTCACCCTTCTATCTTATTCACACCTTCAAAAACATTTTGCTAAGACAAACCCTACCCGAATACCCTTGAAACTTTCCTAAAATATTTATAGAGGCCTTCTTTATTCAGAAATTCAACCAATGGATCGCTTTTGATCAAATCCAATGGAAAACCCAAAGAAGAGGTAAATATTTAATCACCTCTTTCAAGTTCCTTTCATCGTCCACTTCCTTTTTAATTTTTTTTAATTATAAAATAATAACTCTAGTATATTCTATATACTAGGATATAATTATAAATATTGTAAAACCAAATTCATTATTCTATCCATCCTTTGAATGGCATGTCATCATACATGCGTACGTACGGCTTACCGTCTCCACGTTGTGGTGTAATTGTTATTCAATAAATTATTATTTGGATGGGTATAATAATAATGTTTAATTGATTTATATAATAAGTATAACATGATAATGATTCTTTATAATTGATATACCATCCAATTATATATTATTTTATTATCAAAATAATGATATTGTTGCTTGTGCGTACGTATGGATTACCGTCTCCACGAACGCGATGAGATTCATTCCCCATCATATCCATTCAAGACTAATTTTCATTAGATGACTAAATATAATGTCTAAAGGCTGTAGATAATTCTTGATATGAATAAGATACATCCCATTCATAACAAATATGACTCACATAATAAGGAATATAAAGGAAGACTAATACATTAACACCCGAAACAATGATAAAACTAATATATTATTAACAAAGTAATTTTAAAAGATTATATATGATATAATATTAATGAATAGAATTATTTTATAATTTAATAACAATTATTTCACAATTATAGAGGATGATAACCTACCCTCGACCAACGAAAATTACATGGTAAGGGTTAATTTTACAATCTCATTATTATATGGGGATGTTTTTACGTAAGTATCTACTGGGACCTCTTTATCATCTACATCCATGTTTCTTAAAAATATATTTTAAAACATTCTTAATATTTTATAGAAAAAAGGTTTAAGTCATTTATACCCTTTTTTACTTTTTATATGATTTTTATAAATGAATCATTCCGTCAATTTCCAAACAAGGTCCTTTATAACCTTTTCGAAAGAATTGATGTAAGAATATATTTTTTTTAACTTATACAGAAGGTGTGGCTATTTTCTTTCATTATAACATCATCAACGATTCCGTTACATGCATATAATAAAATTTCCAAAATAAATGTTATCTTTTATAATTATATTAATTTAAATTCATTTCAAAATAGAAAGACACATTTTTCTAAAAAAGGCTTTGATTTCATCTATGTCAACATCCTTTGATGGATTTTATGTTAATTTGAAGTTGATTTATTATAATACAAAACATCCATTTGTAATAAAGGTTTTGTGATATGTTTGTCTGTGGATGTGTTATTTTTACACCATTCACGGTTTATGGATAAAGTATTTACATTTTTTATGATAGTTTTAATATGAATGTTTTGTTATGTTTAAACCTTTTCATATAAGGAATGAATTGGACGTAGTAAGTGGTGGATGGAGCCTGTAATAGCACCTCGATGCATCGTAAGGTCTCATGAGACAATCTAGTGTCTTGGCACAAGGCCTTAAAAAATCTTATTTGTAGTATTGGCACAAGGCCTTGACTATGTGGTTATAAATTTCTGGAATTATGCATTCCATCCTTATGAAAATGGCTATTAATATTGCATGTGATTATTAGTCTATTAGAATATCCATGTGAATAAGTAAATGGGATTATTTGATTTTTATCTTTTCCATATTATGATGATGTTCAAGTTTATAAGGCTTTTTTTAGTCTTATTCATTGCCTTAAATGTTTATACTTATTTATGAAAGTTTCCGCTATATTGTTATCCTTACTGAGCATCTGAGGTCACCCCTTTCTATGTTTTATATTTCCCAAGATGCTAAGAATTATATTATGACTGACTTTGAGGGATAATATATGGGATCTCAATGTTGTCTATGGAAACAATGTTGTTGTAGTTTTCCATTTCTTGATGTAATGTAAACCTTATGAATGTATCTAGTACTTCCCAAGCCACTAAATAAATCGGTCTTTCGAGACTTGATCTTTCTTCATAATGCCAATGATATGTAATAATGCACCAACATAGGGTAACTAGGGTCGGGGCATTACAGTTTGTATCAGAGGCAGGTTTAGTACAAACCTTGGAATCTTTATTTAGATAAACATTAATTAGAGCACATTACCCTAAGATAGACATTGTGGATTAGTATAGAACAACATACAAGAATTTTGGTATTGTAGAGATTTTGTGAGTTTTCCAAGGAATACATCCCAGTCTGGATATGAGCAGGTGGAGGTTGCTCTGGAACAGATGTACCTATGGGAAAAACCAGAAAACAATGCTTTGAGCTAGACTCGAACATGAACTATTGCACGATAACGACCATTGTTGCACTCTTAGTAACGACACTCTCGAGGGATATGCTTAGGATAATTATCATTTTCTTTACAAACCATGATGAAGGGTTTATGCGTATATACCACCTCAAGGAAAACATTTTTATGAATATGGATTATATCTATAAACTGTTCAATTTATGTAATGTGTTTTACAAGTTTGTATTCATGTATTGTTATTCGTAAACTAATCTAGTGTATGTCATTATTTAGAAATGGAACCTATTGGAAGGAATGAAAAAGGTATCAATGAACAAAATCCATGTAGGTATTTCCCCCTTACTAAAGATAATTACCGTGGATATGGTGATACAACTAGTGCTGATCAGCTTATCACTATATTGGGAAAACTCATTCATGTTATGAATAAAAACCTTACCCATATAAAGCACCTTGATCCATAGTGTGGAGGATCAATGTTAGATAGCTTCCTGAGGCCACAACAACCAACATTCAATGGGAGTAAAAATCCACTATTATTCGAGAAATGGATAAATTCCTTAGAAGAAATATTCCACACCATGGGGAGTAGCGAAAGGAAAAAAGTTGTCATGGCAGTTTACCGCCTCACTGGAGATGCTAATCAATGGTGGTCATTGATTAAAAACACAAAATATGATGATGAAGTTTCAAATATGCAATGGAGGTATTTTAAAGATATTTTCTTAGATGAATAACTTCCTCGTGACCATTGAGAAGATATGGAAAACAAATTTCTGAGTATGAGGAAAAATGGGGATGAGAATATCGCAAAGTATGAAGCTATCATTAAAAGGATAGTGAGGTATGTATCATATTATATATGTGACCCAAGAAGTATTATTGATCGTTTCTTTGATGGGTTAAAACTATTTCTCTGTCGAGCATTAGTCTCACAATCCTTCTTGTCGTACAAAGATATTGTCTCTTGTGCTATCAAGATAGAAAGTGAACTCTCTAAGTCCTCCAACTTTAAATAAAAGAAAGAGAATAAGAGATCTTCTGAACAATCTATAAATGAAAATATCTGGATGAAGGGAAAAGTTGAATATCCATCCTGCAATAAATGTGAATAAAAACACCCTAGTACTTTCATGAAGGGAATGGGAGTCTATTATAATGTGGCGAAAAATACCACAAAGCTCATAATTTCAAGGGGAAGAAAGAGGCTATCAATATTGAATGATACAATTGTAGAGATATTGGGAATTATGTGAATTAATTTCCTAATAATCAGGGGAACATACCTCATAAAAGTTCAAGGGATCAAGGCCAAGATTATGCTATCACCATTGCTGAGTTTGAAGATCTAAAAGACGTGGTGGTAGGTAATTTAATTGTTTCCTCCAGTTTAGATAATGTTTTATTTGATTATGGATCATCAAATTGTTTCATATCTTCCCAGTTTTCTATGAAAATTAGATATTTACAATTTGATTTAACAAGGGAGTTGTCAGTCAAAACTCTTAAGGGATGTATCATCACAATAATGTTTTGTGAATAAATTCCCATTACAGATTATAAATGTTCTTTATCGGCTGATCTCATCGTCATACCCATGATTGAATTTTATATAATCCTCGGTATTGATAGGATTTCAGACCATGATGTGATTATTTTTTGTAAGAAGAAGGAGGATAAATTTTTTGATGATGATGATAAAGAACACCTTATCATTAGAGTAGAAATGTCGCCACCAAATTCTTATCTATATCCACCCCCAGTAGCTCAGCTAAATTAAATTATTTGAGAGGAAGAGAATGAAATAACTATGGGTGAGGAATGGAATGTTAAAATAGAGTATTTATTTATTTTTGAAATAAAATGTTGATGTGTTTCTCGAAGATTTACCTGGACATCCTCCAGAATGAGAAATTGAGATTTACATTGATTTAATTCATGGTTCAGGCCCATATCTATGAACCCTTATAGAATGGCCACTGTGGAATTAGTGGTAATAAAGAAAAAACTAGAGTAACTGATTAATAATGGATTTATTCTCCCTATTATTTCTCTATGGGGAGCCCCTATCCTTTTTATTAAGAAAAAAGATAAATTTTTGAGGTTGTGCATTGACTACAAGGAGATCAATGTTATAACGATAATGAACAAGTATCCCGTACCTCGCATTGAAGATTTATTTGACCAACTTCATGGATCTCAATAATATTAAATGATTGATGTGGGATCTATATATCATCATTTGTGTGTGAAAAATGAATACATTCTGAAGACAACATTTCGAACCAGGTACGTGCATTACGAATTTTGAGTAATGCCTTTTGGATTGAATAATGAACCCTCTGTTTTCATGGATATAATTAATAATGTTTTCATGGAATATATTGATGAATTTTTAGTGGTATATGATGATGATATATTGGTATACTCCAAAAGCTATGAAGATCATGAAAATCACTTGTGCATTATCCTTAAGACTCTTAGAAGTCATGAAGTATATGGGAAGTTCAGCAAGTGTGAATTATGGTTTCAGGATATATTTTTTCTTGTCTATATTTTTCCTATGGATGGAATCTTTATTTATCCTTTAAAGACCATAGAAATCCAAGAATGTCCATCACCAATGAGTATAACCGAGGAACACAGTTTTATTGGTTTAGAATGTTATTTTCGACATTTCGTACAAAATTTTTCCTGGTCAGCTAACCCATTAACAAAGCACACATGAAAAGGGGATAAATTTTTTTTGGAGAAAAGATTGTGAATATTGTTTTGAAGAATTGAATAAAAGATTTTTCAATTATCCTATATTGACACTACCATCAGGGAATGATGTATTTATTGTTTATAGTGATGCTTCAAAGAAAGGACATGGTTGTGTCCTTATGCAGAATGATAAGGTTTTTTCCTATGCATCATGACAGCTATAAATTCATGACCAAACTGTCCTAGTCATGATCTTGAGTTCGAAGCTATAATATTTTCTTTGAATATTTTGAGACACTATCTCTATGGTGAAAAATGTGAGATATAACCGATCACAAGTGTTTGAAGTATATTTTATCATAAAAATAACTCATCATGAGGCAAAGGTGATGGCTTGAACTACTCAAGGATTATTATTTCACTATACACTACCACTCAGGGAAGGAAAATAAGGTGGCATATGCTTTGAGTAGAAAGGATCATGGAATTTTGAACAAGAATAGAGTTGAAAAGGATTCTATTTACAAGGATCTAGTAAAGACAGAATTGGGAATAACCATGGAAGGTGAAACATCAATGCTTTTTCAAATGGTTGTAAAACCATATTTACTAGAATGGATAAAGAGTTCTCTGGCCAGTAATGAAGAGTTTCAAAAGAAGATTAATGATTTGAATGATGGGATATTGAGTGACTTTGTGTATGAAGATGGATTTTTGATGTTTGGGATGGAGGCTTTGTGTTCCCGATATACCAGATCTAAAAAGGGAATTGTTGGATTATGGTCATAGTTCCAATTTCTCAATATACCCTAGGAGCACAATAATGTATAGATACTTTAGGAACATTTTTGGTGGGACCACATGAAGAGGGAGATTACTGATTTTGTGTCAAGATGAATGCTTTTTCAACAATTGAATGCTGGACGGTAATATCCTAGTGGAGTCTTACAACCTCTTCCCATACCTGAGTAGAAATGGGATAACATTACAAAGAATATTGTCATGGGACTATCAAATACTCCTAGAATGAATGATGCAATATGGGTCATTGTTAATCATCTTACCAAGTCAGCACATTTTCTTTCTATAAGGGAATAATTAGCACTTAAACGTCTAGCAGGACTATATATTAATGATGTTGTGAGACTTCATGGAGTAACCCTATCGATTGTTTCTGATTGTGATCCACAATTTAAATCAAGATTCTAGAAAAACCATCATAAATCCCTAAGATAATAAACTTTGTTTGAGCACTTCCTTCGACCCTCAAACTGATGGACAATCAGAATGGACTATTAAAACCATAGAATACATGTTGAGATCTTTCTCACATGACTTTCAAGGTATGTGGGATTAATATTTATCTCTGGTAGAATTTTCCTATAACAATATCATCCATTCAAGTATTCAAATGTCACAATATGAAGAATTATATGGAAAGAGATGTCGCACACTAGCCTGTTGGGATGATGTTGGTGAAATAAAACTCATAGGCCAAGAACTTGTGGAAGAAACGATGGAAAAGGTGAAGGTATTCCAAACCCACATCAAAGAGGCTCAAAGTAGGCAGAAGAACTATAACATTAACTGAAAGAAGGATTTGGAATTTCAGGTAGGAGATCACTATTTCATGAGCGTATCTCCATGGAAGGGTGTTATAAATTTCGGTAAGAAGGGTTAATTAGGTCCTAGGTACATCTGACCTTTCGAAATTCTAGAACGAATTGGGACTGTAGCTTACCTTTTGGAAATGCCACCAAGTCTCTACAAAGTTCACGATGTATTCCACATTTCACTATTGAGAAAATACATGCCTGACCAACACATGTACTCACCAATGAGAAATTAGAATAGGAACTTGATCTGTCTTATTGGGAAGAGCCTTTCAAGATTCGTGATACAAGAGATAAAGTGTTTAGAAACCAGACAACTCGTCTGATAAAAGTTCTATGGAGAAACCATTAGATGGAAGATGCGGCGTGGGAAACCAAGGAACTTATAATGAAGAACCAACTGATTCTTTTTACATATCAATACTCTAGAAAATTTGAGGATGAAATTATTTGGAGGAGAGGAGAATGTAACACCCCAAGAATCCACAGTATGCTTCTCTTTGAATAATACAATAGCGTGTGTTGTGCACAAGTACAAGTTCTAACACACACCACAAACAATAAAACTAGGAGTTATGAATAGTAATACCTACTTTTTAAAATTTAATAATTTTTATCCTTTAAAATGAATTTTATTTTTGGATTTGGAATATCACAATTTTCTTTGGGTGAATTTTTGGTATTATTCTATAAACATTCAATTTTTGATGAATAATGAAAAAACGGAGTTTTAGTTTAATACCGAATTTTTATTTAAATAATTAATTATCTTATATAAATTTATTTTTGGTCAAAATAGATACATAATACCGATATATGTTTAATGTAATTCATTGGAGTCATTTTATAATAATTTATATATATATAAATTTTATTGAACTTTTTATCGTCTTTTACACACCTCCAAGGAGCATTTATAAATTTACATAAAACATAATTTTATCACATCTGTGAGTTGAATTCTAAAAATCTGAGAGACACGATTCATATCAATAATAAAAATGTTGTTCAATAATATGGAAATAATTTTCGGTGATTAATAACTTTTTACTTTTATTTACCACAGTTAAAAGTAAATAGGGTATTTAAGGGTAAAAATTATAATATTATTACCCTAAAATGTGTCCTAATTCTATTGGAAAAGTATAATTAGACCAAAAAAACATTAAGAATAAAATATGATCCTTTTTGGTATACTTGGATTGGATTAGGACATTTATTATTATTTTATATAAAGAATATTTAAAAGAGTTGAAATCAACGTTTAATAACTAAAACATTATTACTATTGGGTTATAAATAAGATAAATTAGACTATAAATAATCATTACAAACATAAAAAGATTTCAGACAAAATTTTATTTTATTTATAGTTTTTAGACATTAAATAATTTAATTTCTTTAGACCCAATGATGATGCAGTAATTACCTAATTAATAAAAAATTACAATAACTGATTTTATAAATATCCAAATAAATGTTATTTAAGACTTTTTATGAATTCCACTAATTTTCTAGGTTAATATGACATATTAAGGTTGGATAGATGAATTTTTTTTGGAGTAATAAGGCTGTTATAAATTTAGAAAAAACAAAATACCAAATAGTGTCAAAATAGACATAAAAGAGTTTTTAAAAAAAATATTATATTATTAATTGATATTATATTTATAAAATTACAAGGATTGGACAAATGACTTATATAATGATAGTTTTATGATTAATGAACCACTTGGGGTTCTCTTGGAAGTATATAGTATGCTTATTAACCATATAATTTAAAAATATAAAGAGATATGGTAAATGTCAAACTATTTAACAAACAGTTAAATCGAAAAGATAAAGTAAATATAGTGTCTCTAACCAATATAAAATCTATTTGTTGAGTGGTTTTAGACCCATCCCAACCTTATCCTTTAAATAATCTATTTTGGAGCAATTAGAAACCGGAAAATATTTTATTATAAAATAATATTTCTAGCTTTTCCTAAGGTGACCCTCACCCCTCTTATAAAAGGGAACTCCCCCTTCTCTCTAATTCACAACATCAAAGCAATTTTTCTCTACCAACCCCTACCTAAATACCCTCTTAAAAATCCTCCCTTCATCCAATAGGCCTTCCTTTAGTCATAAATCCAATTTAAGGAGCATTTTGATCAAATCAAAAGGAAGAACCCAAAGAAGCGGTAAATATTTCATCACCTCTTCCATGTTCCTTTCTTCTTCCACTTCCATTTTCATTATTGTTTCCATTATAAAATAATTACTCCTGTGTATTCTATATAAAGTGATATTATTATAAATATATTACAACCAAATTCATTATTCTATCCATCCTTTTAATGACATGTCATCATACGTGCGTACATATGTCTTACCGTCTTCACGTTGTGGTGTAATTGTTATTCAATACATTATTATTTGTATGGGTATAATAATGATTTTTAATTAATGTAAATAACAAATATATCATGATAATTATTCTATATATATGATATACCATCCAATTATATGTTTTTTTAATATCAAAAGAATTATATTTTTGCTCGTACGTACGTACAGATTACCGTCTGCATGAATGCGATGAGATTAATTCCCCATCGTATCCATTCAAGACTATTTTTCATGAAGTGATTAAAATTAATTTTTAAAGACTTTATATCATTCTGTATATGAATAAGATACATTCCATACATAATAAAATAGGACTCACATAACAATTAATATAAATAAAAATAAATCTGTTAACACCTGAAACAACGATAATACTAAGATATTATTAAACAAGCAATGTTAAAAGAATATATATGATAACATGTTAATGGATATGATTCTTGTATAATTTAATTAAAATTATTTAACCATTATACATGAGGTTAACCTACCCTCTACCAACGACAAGTACAAGGTAAGGGTTAAATTCCCAATTTCTTTATTATCTGAGGCTGTTTTTACATAGGTATCTACTGGGAACTCTTTATCATCCACATCCATGTTTCTAAAAAATATATTTCAAAAAATTCTTAATATTTTACAAAATGTGGTTTAAAGTCATTTATACACATTTTTGACTTTTTATAAGATTTTAATAAAGGAATCATTCCGTCATTTTCCAAACAAGGTCTTTTATAACCTTTTTCGACAAAATTAAGGTTAGAATGTCTCTTTTTAAGTTATACAGCAGGTGCAACTATTTTCCTCCATAATAACATCTTCAATGATTCACATAAAATATTATAATAACATTTCCAATATAAATATTTTCCTTTTATATTTATATGAATTATAAATGATCCCAAAATATAAAGTGATATTTCTTTAAAAAAGGGTTTGATTTCATCTAGGTCAACATCCTTTGATGGATTTTATACTTTTTTGAAGTTGATTTATTATGATAAAAAAATACATATTATTTTGAAGGTGTTGTGATATGTTTGATTGTGGATATGTTATTTTCACACCTTTCATGGTTTATGGATTATGTATTGACATTTCATATGCTAGTTTTAATACAAATGTTTACGTTATGTTTAAACCTTTTCATATGAGGAATGCATTGGACTTAGTAAGTGACGGTTAGAGCTTGCTATAGCTCCTCAATGAATCGGTAGGTCTCATGAGAAAAACTATTGTCTTTTCCCAAGGCCTTGAAGAAATATAATTTTTAGTCTTGGCACAAGGACTTGACTATGTGGTTATGAAAGTTTGGCATTATGAATTCCATCATTATGAAAGTGGCTATTGATTTTGTATGTGATTATTAGACTAGTAGAATATCCAAGTGAATAAGTAAATGGAATTATTTGATTTTTACCTTTGCCATATTATTCTTAAGTTCATGTTTAAAATGATTTTGTTTTAGTCTTATGCATTTCCTTAGATGTTTATTCTTATTTGTGAATGCTTCTGCTATATTGTTATCCTTACTGAGCATCTGAGATCACCCCTTTCATTGTTTTATTTTTTCCAGGAAGCAAAGAAGTATATTATGACTAACCTGGAGGGATAGTCTATGGGATCTCAGTGTTTTCTATGGAAACAACGTTTTTTCAGTTTTCTATTTCATTATGTAATGCAAAACTTATGAATGTATTTAGTACTTCAAAATCTACTAAACTAATCGGACTTTCGAGACATGAAATTTTGTGATCATGCCAATGTTATGTAATAATGAACCGACTCTAGGTAACTAGGGTCGGGGCATTACAATTATAACCATTAATAAAAACATATTAAAAAACATCAATACTGAAATTTAATTAAAAATCACTAAATAATGGTAGAAAAAAACTGAAAACAAATCTATGTTCACTTATCAGGTATACCATGCAATAAACCGCACCAACCTCTCGTTTGAGAAAAATCAATAAAAAATAGATTCAAAACATTAATACAAAGGTAGAACTAATAGATTATATGCTTAGAACTATATAAGATATTAATTAAATATGGATCTATCATGTTGAATGAGTTTTGTATCCAAGGGTAAAGTGAGAGCTTTGAGAGAGCTTCGATTTAAGGAACCAATCACGTGGACGGGGAACTGGATCTATTATGTATTTGGGAGAAATAATTTTAATGGTTATAAAAAACCATTGGTATATATGGTATTCAACAATGGTTTCTATAAACCATTGGTATATATTATATAATGGGGGGATTTCCCAGCGTTATGCTAATTCGTTCGGATATTTTTTTTAATGCTTCATAGAGAGTCCTATGGTTAGATCCCTATTATCAGTAATATTTAGTATGTGTTATAGTTATCATAGAATATCATGACCCCTAACCATGTTTAAATTCCAATATATCCCAATATACCCTTTATAGATAACCCATATGGCCTCAAAAATTACATACATTATGAGGATTCATATAATCATTCTTTTTATTACACACCATTTTACAAAGATAGAAAACCTGGTGCTTCATTACAGATGAATATAGAGAGAAAGAGCATAGTAAAATTTTCGTACCACTACTACAGGGGAATAACATTGAATGATTAATTTCTCCATTTATAGAGGAACCTCTATTATAGTTATAAATTTTATAATTTCCAAAAACATTGGTTATTCTTCAAAACCATCGTCAACCTTGACAACATGATTTAGAAATATTCCTTATGAGTCATGGATTATAGGAAACAGAACCCATGAATGATTTTGGAAAATAACTTTTTAACTACATGTTTCTATTATATTATCATTCTTGGTTAGATGTGGAAGATACAATACCAACATGATAAAATAGTGAGTATACTGAAACACCATTTCATATATTTTTAGAGTAAAAAATACTACAAATATTTCAGTACCATAACAAGAATTGTGAAAGAATTAATTAATTTAATGAACCTTGAATGAGGCCCAAGAATCATGCTTCTATGGATTATCCTATGTAAAATACATACACAACATATAAGATAGTCTAATGTGCATGAAGGTCACCCAATTATCCTTGAGAGATTCAAGAATCTCTAAATTGAAAACATATATATTTAAATAACAGACATGACAATAACGCTAATGGGAGGTAAAGTCAATAATAATGTAAAATATATATTAAAATAAATCTGAATGGAAAAAAGGAGTAAATGGATTCATAACCTAAAACACAGTTATCACTTACAAATCTGAATTGGAAGTACAAAAAATAGGTTGTTGGTCGGAAGGGTTGGCACACTAGAAAAATAGGAGCTCCCTAGAACATATTTTAGAGATCTTGTTAAGGTAAGAATTATGTGGGTTTAGAATTTGTATTTTCCAATATATTTATGTCATTTTAGCTGAATTGTTTTAATCACCCATTGGGAAATGGAAACTATCACAATGGTTTAAAAAAACATTGGTATAAATGACTCTATGAGGGACTAACCCCAACGGTTTGAATAAAAATTGGTAAAATTCACACTAAAAACTCATATACCAAACGATTTAAACAAACTGTTGGTATATGTACCCCATCCCAATGGTTCATATAAACTATTGGGATATGGGCATTGGTATAAGAGGGATTTCTAGCTGTGGTAGTCTATGGTAAAGATGATCGATGATTTCGTGTCTCATTTTATAGAAGTAGAGATGAATATGAGTTATTAAGTTAAAATAATAAAATATTATTATATATTATATAATGGTTATTTTATATTGTCATATTTTATGATGGTTCTATATAGGTGGATGAAAAATAAAAAAAATACACATGTATATAAATTTCACCACTTCTTTGGAGATACATTTGATGTTTATACCTAATGACTAAATATGAGGGATATATAATAAAACTAAGGCCTATAGGATATAGGTAGATAATTAATTAATGTATTTTGGTAGGTATGTTCCTAACAAAAGAGATTTGGAATTATAAATACGTGAGGAGTGTGAGCATCCATTTATATAATGGGGAGAGGACACACATGAAATATTTGAAAAGATAAAGGGATACCCGTGTTTTAATCATTAAAAAACATCAATAATGATAAAATATTAAACATTATATATACTAATGTGAAGTTTTGTTTTTATTCATTTTTAACCCTTATCATCTTAGTTTAACCACTGATAAACATAGTTTTACCTTAACTATGGTAAAAAAATTTATTGTTTTCAATATTAAGTATGGTAAAAAAAATTTGTTTAAATTATTAAATAAAAAAATTATTATGATTCCAAATATTTAATCCATTTTTGGAAATTAAATTCATGTTATTGGTAGAATCAAATTTAAAATTAAACTGTACAAGCGATGTATGATTTATTTTTCAAAAAGAAAATTCTCTTAAGTATAAAATGGTTTAATATCATAATTGAATGATAAATTGATTAAAATATAATAAATTGTTTAATGTGACATATTATTTAACTAATTATACTTTAGACCAAGTTGATAATTTAAGTTTCCTTGGTAAATAATTTTATGTAAAAAAGATGTTTTCAATATATATTTTTATTTTTCATTATTCATCAAATAATTAATCATTTAGAAAAATTATAAAAATTAACCCAATGGTTATTTTGACATTTATATTCAAAAAAATTAATATTATTTTTTCAAATAAATTTAATTAAATTTGTTAAATTTGTTTTTATTTTTGAGCGCAGAGAGTGAGTTATCCATATTTTTTAAAAATACAGTTATTCAGAAAAAATTTCATTCTTTTTCAAATTGTAATTATTTTATTTCTAATCAATATATTACAATTGAATTTATTTATAAATTATTAGTACATATACTTATCATAATTAAGTTATTTCAATTCATATCATCCATCATAATGGTCAGCTTATGAATTTTATATTAAAATTATAATACATTAATAGAGTATCTCATTTTATTTTAATGTGGTCTAGTGTGCATTTAAAGATATAAAAGGGAATGAAATTATTTAAAATTTAATACATCATAATTTATTGGGTTATTATATTTTATTATTGTAACATCCCGCCCAATCCCATTGGCATGAGAGGGAAGGGGAATGTTACTTGGCCTTAATAGACTTTCCCAAGGTGCCAAAGGCTACTAATAAATGCCGATGGATTCAAGAATAACGTATGGAATGATTTTACCTTAAGAAAAACCATACATACCAAATGATCCACTTTCAACAAACTACATGATTCATGTCAAGAGAACAACCAACTCATTCATTACCGAAAAACCACACTATTCCACAGTACAACCCATAAGCTAATATAACCAACTAAATATTAGTGTACTATGTGGAAGACTATACTAGTGACCCAAAATAACCCAAGACACACTCCATGTCTCCACACCAATCTCCATGCAGAAAAATCCAAAAATCACTCAAGAACCACCACAATCCACCAACAATTAGATGATTTACCTTTACATGTGTCCCAGGATACAACATCTACAAAAGCACCAAAGTGCCAAAGAAGGGTGTGAGTACTAATACTCAGTAGGTTTTACCCAAAAGACTTCTCTACACACATGACTAGGATAAAACCGTTATAACATTTATATAAATAAGTTTATATAATATAATCACGACATCAAACATTACTATAAGGAAAAAACACCCATACCAATACATGTCACCCAAACCAAGCAACCTAGGGTAAATGATAAAAAACATGACACAATCCATTTCATAATTAACACATTAGAACAAAAATTTATATCTTTCAATGAAATTAACAAAAAGGAAATCAAAACGGTGGTGCTTCCATCAAACTTGTTCATCCATTCCAATTAGTGGTAATTTCTTCCCATTTATCCTTTAATGGTGGTCCATTCATCCACTCTCCTTCCCCTAAATATAATGGTTCATTATATCCACATCCACACTACATTTCAAAGAATCCATAGCCAAGAATGTTTCCTTCCAAGGCCACACAAACATATAATCAACCTGTTTCTTTACATTATAAAATCACTAAAATAAATCTCACATTTATTGAAACCATCACTAAATCATTTACATGCCCATTACTATTTCAATAAAACAACCCTTTTTATTGAAAGACCATTTTATCAAATCATCTTTATCAAGTCAACATATAAACTCATTTTAAAATCCAAATTTAAAATCACAACAAGGGAATTTTACCACAAACCCCATTTTTCAAAAAAAAAATCATAACCATCACCAAAGGGATTTCCAAACAATTTTTCACATCAACTACATAATTAATTTTAATCATAAAAAATTAATTTCAGCCAATATTTAAATTCTAACAAGTGGAGGAAAGAGAGAAGACACCTACCATTAGGGTTCTGGTGATATTTAACTATAAAAAATCGCACCCCAAAAATTGAGAATGCACCACCAAAACTACTCTAGATCCCCTTCTGTAACATCCACAAGCCTTAAAATCATCAAATAATTCAAGAAAAACCCTAGATATACACACAACAAGTATAGATTTAGAAATCTGATAGATAGGGAGATGATTATCTAGGGGAAACCACAATGATACCCAGTGGAGAGACATACCATGGAGAAACCGACATCAATTCACCAAGAAACCCCTCCAATATGATTCCAAAATGGGTGTGAGAGAACCTTCAACCATTGAGAACAAAAAACCCAATTTGTGGTTCGATTAAGAGAGGAATTGGATTAAAATAGGTCAATCTAAAGGGAGCACAAATTTAAAAACTTTTCCTTTAACTGGTTGCGTGGTTACCCTGCATGGTTTGGAAAATCGTTCGCTAACTGTTCCCAAGACACTGCCACGAATGAGGGGGGGCACCATTTCTAGGAATGGTTTGGAGCTCATGCATAGGCCATGCAAAGGACGTTTCATTGTTAGAGATAGAGAGGGTTTGCATGGGTTCCTCACACGATTTGAAACATTATCCGTAGGCTGTGCGAAGGCTACAGTATCCCCCTTCATTGTTTCTAAGAGAATCTACAGAGTTTCCCCAAACCATGCTCGAACCATGAACCCTTATAAAATCCTCCACTCATATTCAAAACCATTCCAAATCCCCAAAACTTTTACCGACTCATTCCATTCATGTTAAACACATAAAAATGAAAAAATAACAGCTATATTCCACAAATCGTGGGGTGCTACAGTCCCCCCACCATTGGATGTTCCATCCCCTGATTGTAGAAAACTGTTGCTTTAATGAATGAGCTCTTGCAATTACTCATCCACCTATTTCTCCCACTCCCAAGACTCCTATTGAACCTAGCCATGATTCCTCCAAACACAAACTAAACCGATTATTTAACCATGGAATACTTTATATTGCCTATCCACAATTTTCACTAGTATGTGCACCGAGGAAGAATATAGTTCTAACTCAACATGATCCCACCAAATCACATTTTCAAGATCTGGATGATACTTTTTTAACTGAGACACATGAAATGCTTTTTTCATGGCACTAAACCATGGTAGAAAGGAATAACGATAATCCACCTCTTCAATCCTCTCATGTATCGTAAATGACCCATTATACCTCAGAGATAACTTATGCTGCTTCTCAAACAAACGTTGTCCACACTACGAGATATTCTTAAAAAACACATGATCACCTACCTCTAATGACAAAAGTGGGTGATGATGGTCCTTATACAATTTCTGATGACTTTGATCAATCTCCATACACTTCCTGATCAACATGTTCTTTTATGTAGTTTCTTAGCCAAGGCTAGGTTCAATCTTAGATGTCTTTCCCATTTCCACCCAACATTGTGGATTATGAAAAGGATCCAAATAAAAATCCTCAAATAGAACCATATGTATCAAATCCTAATAATTGTTTTTATAGTATAAATCCAATGATGTTAAGTGTTCCTCCCATGAATCAAGAAAAATACATCACACAAGCCCTTAACATATACTCCAAGGATTGTATCGTCATCTCGGATTACCTATCTGTTTGAGGATGATATGTCATGCTCACAGTCAACTATGTCCCAAGGTCATGTTACAAATATTTCCAAAAATGTGATTTTAACATCAAATCACTATTTGATACAATGGAAACTGGAACACCATGACTCTTTAGCACCTTCTAGATATAGATTTTGGACAAATCATCCACAATATTAGATTCACCAATCTAGTTGAAATGGGATGACTTTTTGAGCCAATCCACTATAACCCATATGTAATTGTTCTTCTTGATCATTCGTAGGAAACCCGTCAAAAAATCCATTGATATTTCACCCATTTCAACACTAGGGTAGGTAAAGACTACAACTTGAATGTTGGCCGATGATGCTCTACCTTGACTTGCTAGCAAGAAAAACATCTCAAGAATAACCCAACCACATCCCTTTTTAAACCTAACCACCAAAACTGAGCCTTCAACGCCTTATACATTTTCTAAATTCCCAGATGGATAGCCCACGAGGTGTTAATGTTAGACCTGAGAGGTTCCTCCCAATAAGGCACCGATATAACCATCGAGTTCCGAAAAGACAAGTATGAATTCTCATTCAGCTCCTAGTTCACAATGGTCACCCAACCATTGATGTTCAACCTCATCACTACACAATCATAATAAGATGCATTTTCCACTTTAACCAATCCTACCATGTAAGGGACCAATGAAACTAGAATGAATACCTCTTGGTCACCCCCAGTCCTAACATTCCAACCACATGTCAGCTATGACATACATTAACTACCACTTATCTGATACTTTCTTTACCACATGAGAAAATGATTTCCTACTTAATTCACCTGCAACCAAATTTACCTTACCTGGTGTGTACAATATGTCAATGTCCAACATCTGTAGATATTCCATCCATCTATTTTTCCTTATGTTTAAATATATTAGTGATAATATATGAATTAAGCTCTTGTGATCAGTAAAAACTATATATTTTTCACTAAATAGATAATGAGACCACATTTGTAAAGCGTGAACCACTGCCGCCAACTTCAAATCATGTGTTGGGTTGTTATTATCAGGAAACATCAACTTTCATGAGCCATATGCAAAAAAATGATCCCCTTAAATGAGAATATACCCCAACCGTAATCCCGATGTGTCCCAGTACACCATGTACCCTTTCCTTGGATCTAGAAAATCCATGATTGGTGCTGATGTAAGGTGTCCATTTATCTCTTAAATAATTTCTAACAGTGACCATCCCATTGAAATGGAACTTTCTTCCTTGTCTAAGTTGTCATCGGTGAAGCCTATCATCAAATATCACAAACAAAACATCGATAATAACAAGCTAGACCATGGAATCTCGATTTCTCGAAAAAATTCTTTGACATTTTCCAAGAGTTAACCACCTCTATCTTTTCGGATCTATAGAAACACCCCTCTATGAAATAGCATGGTCAATTATACGAATCTCATGTATCCAAAATTCACACTTTGACAATTTAGCATACAACTGATAATCCCACAAGATCCCCAATACGATCTCCATGTGATTCTCATTCTATACACTTGTCCTAGAATACACTAGTATATAATAAAAAAATAGCCCCATAGAAGATTCCAAATATCACTGAATATCTGGTTCATCAATTTCATGAACACCACTGGTGCATTTGTTAGACCAAAGGTAATAACCACACACTCATAATGGCCATATCTACTTCTGAAAGCTGTTATTGTAATATCCTCCTTCCGCACCCACACATGGTGATACCATGATCATAAGTCAATATTAGAGATTCACTGGGCTCCACTCAACTGGTCAAACAAATCATTAATGCATGGAAGTGGATATAGGATCTTTATCGTAAACTGATTAAGTAGATGATAGTGAACACCGAGCCAAAAGTTTTCATCTGCCTTTTAAGAAAACAAAACTGGTGCTGCCGATGGAGACATGCTAGGCCAGCTGAACCCTTTGTTTTCTAACAGTTCCATCTTAACCATTAATTCCATCAATTTTGCTGGTTCCATTTGGTGAGACAAATGTGAGATAGGACAGGTCCCTATAAGGAGATCAATCATAAACTCCACATCCCACACTGGTGGAATTTCAGATAATGTCTTGGGAAATACATCCATAAACTGATCCACCGGTACTGGAAGAACACTCTTCTCAGTACGTTACACTAAATCCCATGACAAAGCCTCTAGCTGGTATGATAACATGCCTTGTGCTGGTTCCAACAAGCCTCCTTCCCCCTGCTTCTCATTCTTCACCCCACTAAAGAGATTTCTAAATCCATCCTTCATCACAAAACTAATAGTTTGGGCATACCAATCAATATGGGCATTAAACATTTTCAACCAATACATTCCCAAGATTATGTCATACAAATCCTTTTCATGCACTAAGAAGTCCCATGTTAACTTAACCTCATTCAAGAGTAAATGACATGTTCTATACAGGAAGACTCAACACTCTTTTTCACACATAGGTGTTTGATGTTTGAAAACCATGGGAATAATTTCTATTGATAAAACCCAACCAATCTGTGATACGAGTAGAAATAAAATAACGGGAATCATCCAAATCAAAAAAAACTTGCATCATCGTTGAATTTAAAAGAATCATACCTCACAATATGGATGGTCAGGACTGGTCATCCATCGCCATCTTCTCAACTCCATACAACTACTTACTTTCCACACTCTACACCTTATTAGCTTGCATAGGATTCGTTGTGTTCCAAGAATCACCATGTCCCACTTTACAATACTATCACGAGTTAAGCTGGTTCCCCCGTCCCATTATGGCATAACACCCCCATGACCCCCGAGGAGTCTCATGGACACCCAACCTTGGCACATTCTGACAATACCACTCAAGTGACCCATCTTCATAAAATTATGACATGATCAAGGCCATTCCATACAATCTTGCATGATGTGGATCATTGAACCACAGAAAATAAATCTCGGCATACTCGAAGGCTTTTGAAGACAATTCACCGATCTTGTAGTTGGATTTTGAGTCATACTCCCACCCTAGAAATAAGTCTCACTCTCCCACTTGAACCCAACATTTGAGTTCCCACTATTCCACAAGGGTACTAACGCACTTCCTCTACATGGATCCCCTAGGTGATCCATTTAAGCCAGTGATGATCTATTCTCTATTTCCATATAGTCATCTATACATAGCACTTCTATCTTGGACCAGATGTCCTCCCTCAAACCAAATTCGAAGATAAGATGTTTCAATGATGTACTATCCACAACCTTGAGTGAAAAAAACTCACTATGTACATAGACATAGCTACATACTTGGTTACCAAAAGGTTCTCTTATTTTAAACAAATGAAATTTTTTATGTGTTGAATTCTTGACATATGAGGATAGAATTATTTGTTAAACATTTCCTAAAATCTGTACCATGTCATTCATTGGTCTTTTCTAGCATGGACCGCCAACTCACACCACTAAAGGGAATGATCTTCCAATATATACATGGCCAACAAAACTTTCAAATATTCCATTGTTCCCATGAATTCGAAGATATTGTTCATTATATTCATCCATGCTTCATAACTTTTTGTCTCTAAGTCACCCCTAAAGATGGGTGGATTCTACATTTGAAACCTATCCACATGATCCACATGCCTTGGTTTATCCAATTTATTTGCACATCCAACTGCTTGGAAAGAATTTATTATACTCTGCACTTGCTGCTGGTTCTCCAGGGGCTCAGGCGCAACCACATTTTCAGCAGCCTCCTCTAGTTTGTCTCTACAAAACATACCCAAAGCCATTTCAATCAACACAAAAATTACAATATGTCTTATTTTAGAAAAAAACGATTCAAAAATTATCATTAAATTACACAACAACTACCAAAACCAGGCATTCCACAAGTTCACCCTTCAAATATTGCACTATTTTGAAAAATCCACCATGTTTTGAAAATCATTTCCTTTTCAAAATACCACTGATTTTCATTTTTCGAATCTTTCTGTTTTGAAACCCAATAAAGATTCAAAAAATCAACACATTAATATCACACCATAATTCATTATATTCCAATGAATTATGAGTCCTAGTGGGATGTCATTTCTACCATGCATCCCATCTCATCTCAATGGCTACGTCCACAAGAATGAGATATTCAATGTCTATAAGTATCTCTACACACTTATGTACCCAAATCCTTGGTAATAATAAGATAAACATAAAAAGGTTAGCTATATCCTTTTATGCTATAAATTCTATGTTCTGACTATCCAACGCCTTTCTATGATCCAAAAAAAAGTAATAGACCATGAACGAGTGTCAAATCTAAAACCAATGATTGACACAAAGGATCTTAGAACTACTCTCACTTGAAATCAATGGATTGAAAAAACTGATACCACATGTAACATCTTAACCCATCACATTGGCTTGAGAGGGTAGGAGAATGTTATTTGGCCTTAATCATCATTCCCAAATTTCTATAGGCTGGAAATAAATGTCGATGGATTCAATAATAAATTTGGGAATGATTTCTCCATTAGACATAACCGACCAACCAACTGATCCACTATCAACAAACTACATGATTCATGTTAACAAAACAACTAACTCATACATTTCCATAATTGAACTATACTATTCTATAATACAACTCTCAAACCAATTCAAACAACTAAATATCATAGTACTATGTAGAAGACTAAACAGGAGACCCAAAAAAATCCAAGACACACTCCATGGATCCACACCAAGATCCATGCTCCAAGAACTACCACATCACCAAAGAATCACCACAAACCACTATGAATGAGATGCCTTACCATTACCTGTGTACCAGAATAGGACAGCTACAAAAACACCAACATGCCAATGTAGGGGGTGAGTAATAATATTCATATTTTTTTCCCCAAATGACTTCCCTAAACACACAAATAGTATAAAATAGTTAACACATTTATATAAAAAATATTATGTAATGTAATCATAACTATAACCATTACCATAATACAATCACTCCCTTACCAAGGAACCACACCCAAACCAATAAAACAAGGGAAAACCAAAAAAAATATTCCACAATTCACGTCATCATTTACACATTTGCCCAAAAATTTCTATCTTACAATGAAATTCACTACTACGAAACTAAAAATGTGGTTGATTCGTCCAACCTGTTAACCCATTCCTTCTAGTGGAACTTCCTGCCCTCTTATCTTTTGATGGTGGTCCTTCCATCCACTATCCATTCCCTTTTTATAGTGGAGCTTCCTGTCCACTTCAAGAAAACATTTCAAAAAATCTATAACCAAACATATGACCTGCTAAGGCAACACCAACATGAAATCAACCATTTCCATTACATGAAAAATCACTTCAATGAATCACCAATTTAATGAAACCATCTTTAAACCATTTTATATGCCAATTTCTATTTCAATAAAACAACCATTTTATTGAAAATCCATTTTTTCAAATTATCATAATCAAACCATTGAAGCAACTCATTTTAAAATCCCATTTTAAATTCAAAACAATAGCATTTCACTAGAAAAACCCTTTTTCCAAAAATCCCTAAAACATCACCAAATGGATTTCCTTCCAATTTAGCACATAAAAAACATTAATATTACACAGAACTAACTAATTTCTACCAAACATCATGTTCTAACATGTTGTGTCAAGAGTGAAGCCACCTACCTTTATGGTTCTGGAGAAATCGACCCATAAGAAATCACACCTCAAATCCAGTGAACACACCACCGAAACTACGCTATATCCCCTTCCTAACATCCAAAAGACATAAAATCAACACTCATGGAAACAACATCCCAATATCTATACTAAATCGGTGTAGATCAAAAATATTGATAGATAGGGTGATGTTGACCTAGAGGAAACCATATTGAAACCAATAAGAGAGACTTACCCTGGTGAAAATGACATCAATCTACCATGAAACCCCTTATATGTGCTTTAAAAATGAGTGTGATATCAACTTCAACCATTGAGAAACCAAAATTCCAAGTGAAGTAAGAGTGGGAGAGGAATTGGAGAAAAATAGGTCAAGCCCGAGGGAGCCCAAATTAAAAATCTCTTCCATTAAGTTGTTGCATGGTTTGGAAAACCGTGCACTATACCTACGCAAGACACATCCTTCAGAGAGGGGGTACGCATGGTTCCCTTATACATTTTTTAAAACAGTGCACATGATGTGTGATTTCTAATACCTTGAGAGAGAGAGAGCGTCCACCCAGTTTCCTTGTATGGTTTGACAAACCATGCGCAGGATGTATAAAGGCTATTATCTCCCCCTGAACAGTTTTCTAGTGATTCGGCACGGTTTCCCCTAACTGTGAACCCTTATAAAATCCTATAAACTAATTCAAAACCATTCCAAATTCCCACAACCTCTTCCCAACTCATTCCATGAACTTTAAATATATTAAAAGGTATAAATAAAGGCTACCAACCTCAAACCGGAGGGTGATAAAATTATATCATGGGTTTTTATGTATAACATGCCACCAAACAGGATGGTACTATTTTAAAATCTCATGGTGTTACAATTGGGAAGTGTGATAGGGGCTCATACGTATATATTTGTGAATCACAACAGGCTAAATGATTTGTCATGTTTTTAAAGAGGAAGAATATTTTCTATTTTATGAATTATTCATTGGAACAAAGTCATATAACTATAAATTAAATATTAAAATATTACCTTTCATTTCACTCATGTATAAAAATTCAATAGATAAACATCCATTTGTTATCATTGAATATTTTTTGGTCGTATTATTCAATTTATCTGACTCACTATCAAAATTTTATGATTCTAAAGAATAATATTGTGGTATGTTTTCTGAAATTATATATTTAATTGAATATAATATAATGTTAATCTATGAATATTATATTATGTTATAGGGGAGTTATCTATAGTATACTGGGAGAGTATGAGTCTCTACCAACCTCAATCTAACCCAAATTTGTTACCATAAGAAGAGGGTTTCCAAATACTACTTATTATTACATCTTGATATTATGAACCCAATGAAATAGTATCATCAATTATATCAATATTTGGAAGGGTCTTATTTCTATTTTTTTATAGTTATAAGAATATATATTTGGTTATGAGCATTTATCATCGACAAATGATTTCTTCTTCCAATCAACCAACATTAGAATTCCATTACGTAAACCAATTATAATAGTTGTTATTTTATAAAACTATGATAATATTTTTCTTATTGTTCTACTCCCACAGAAATTTGATCAACATGACATATGTTAGAGGTTTTAAAAAATACATTATGATTAATAACCAAACCTCAATAATATGAATGAGAGTATTTGTCCATAGATCCAAAAAATCAAATAAACATTCTTTGTATTTGAGGAGACATATGATTGTTTGGTTTTTGAATATGAGGGAGATATGAGTCATATAGATCCAATGAAAAGAAAATTATCAGTAAAGATTTATATAATGATAAACAGACAAGTTAATGAGAAGAAGTCGGAAGGAATATACAAATAAAGACATCCTTGAGTTTTCATTCAATGTAAAGACCCGGAAATTTCAAGGAATTTTTTTTTCAAAATTTCTTTGGAATTTTACAAGTATGTGGATTCTGACAGCACTTGATTCTGAGCCCTGGTGTGCCCAGAATCAATTTTTGATGTTTATCTTGGGTACGTTCAATAAACGAACGGGCAGGTTTTTCTATATTTTGAACCGGTGCTCGGAATTGGAATCAGAGGGCACCGTTGAACTCACAGCTCAGGTTTTCGCTTAATAAGAATTTCACCTCGACGACAGATGATCGGGTATGAATGTTAGTTTTTGGGGTTTTACATGGGTTAAAAAATAAAATAAGTGAAAAATTTATTTTATTTAGTTAAACACATGTCGTGTGGATAAAGTGGTTAGAATCTCTACATGGGAGTTGGTGGTGGGACCGACACATCCTAACCTCCCATGACAGGTTATGGTGGTGGGGCCCACCGAGATCCAACATCCCATGTGAGGTAATTGTGGTGGAAACCACCTGAGTCCTCCCATTAATAGGATGAGAATCATAAATCATTGACTCACCCTCATTTATGAGGGAGAGCCTCTAGGTTTAAATCCCCCTATTAATTGAGGAGGATGAAACCCCCTTTTTAATGAAGGGACCACCGAAGCATTAACCCCCCTTACTTTGGTGGTTAATTAATGTTGGGACCTGCCAGGAATTGTCCTCCCTCTGGAGGATATTCTTCTTTGGGGACCACTCGGGCCATTAACAAATTTTTATTTACTTCCTCCCAATTTTAATGCGCCACCACAACAGATTAATTGGCTGGATCATTCTGTCATAAATCCTCTATTTATGACTTGCATACCAATGAAGAACCCTCCCACTCCTATATAAAGGATGCTAGGGGAAGGAGTTATGGGCGGATTCTTTAAGCGGCGGAATGCTAGAAGCGAAGCATGGTGCCTGGCACTTGGAGAGTTTTCCTCTTCCTCCAACGAAGAACAAAGAACAAAGCACGCTGACGCCACCCTCGGCTCCTTCCTTCCCGACGTTGAAGGAATGACTCCTAACTTCCACAACGTCTATCTTCCACGAATTGCCATCGTTTAATTCCATTTTAATCGAGGTATGGGTTATTTCTCCATTCAAGTAATATTTAACAAAATTCACTGTTAAATGATTGGACGCCTGTTATCAATATAACGAGAGGAGGTCGGACCGCACAAACACAACCGATCCTCCACCCCTTTTTACTATTTATCTTCTTTGTGGTTGAAATGACGGCGGCGCAGTGCGGTTTCACCATGTGGGATCTAAAAAGGGTCGCGGCCGAGGTGGGCTGCGGTGAAGGTGTGTGGCGCCACCACGCAGCGCCGGTGAGGCCAAAGGAGGCCACGACCAAGAGCTGGCCATAGTGGAGGGATGCGGCACCGTCGCGCCGCTCCGGAGCACCAAGGGGGCCACAAAGAAGGGGTTTGGTGCCATCGAGTTGCGTCCCATGGTCGCGGCGGTTCAGAGGAGTGGTCGACTGAGCCGACCGCCGTCACCAGTTGGAGGCGGGACCCCCTCGGGTCCCACGGGCACATGAAAGGCCAACCTTAAAGGCCGGTCATTTCATCAATCAAGGGGGTCATCGACTACACCACATCTGGCTCGGCCTAAAGCCGAGCCACCACCCGCGCCGGGCCGGGCCGCCCGCGCTGGGCCGGACCGCTCGCGCCGGGCTGAACCACCCGCACCAAGCTGGGCTACCAGCGCCGGGTCAGCCCGCACCCATATAGGCTAGACCGCACGCATCTGGGCCGGACCCGGACTCGGGTCGGGTTGACCCAGTTTGGGCCGACCCATGGGGTATCGGGCCAGGTCGGACCGGGTCCGAACCCACTACATCCAGAAAGATCTGTTTAAATCCCTATAACATGTTCTACAGTCGTCCGATGGACGCACCGTCTATTTTGTAGGGATCCATGGATCGAGGCGATCCTTTCAGTATATTGCACTCAATGTTTCGGTGAAGTTTCGGTATGTCCGGGTTGGTTCGAACCCAAAACCAACCGGGCCCTTAAAGCGGAAACGGTTATAACTAGATTTCCGGAGGTCCGATTGACGTGACGTCGACTTTGTTGGATTCCATTTTTAAGATGGATCTTTTGGTATACTTCACCTGATGTATGGACACAGTTGGATTATGGTCAGGTTGGATTGTACCCGAAGTCCAACGAGGCCCCTAGTATGGAAAAGCTGATGACTTTCAAACCGAATGACCATTTGGCGAACCGTCAGCGGTGTTGGTAATCACGTTGTGAAACAGTCCCTATGAGTATACCCCATGAGAGTTCGGGGTACAGTTGAGATACATCCAGGTTGGTTCATACATGAATCCAACCGGGCCCCCCGGGGACTAAAAGGCTAATAACTCACAGACCGGGCATTCGATTGACGCACCGTCAGTTGCGTTGATACCCTTATGATGAGGCGGTCCTTTGAGATACTTCTTCGTGGGAACTTGTGATACTTGGAGTATAGACCCGTAACTCGTGGAGCGGATCATCCTAGAGACAGGCGTACGGAGTACGATGACCTTGTAGCTAGCTGAGACCTGACGAATGCTAGTCCGATTTGATTCAGATTGACTTGTATAGCCTAGTGGGGAGCATTAATTTGTGAGGTGGAAGACGCATTGCGGATGAGCACTACTTTTTGAGGTGGCAGAACCGCAATACTCGACAGGAGGAGTTTCTCCGTAGGCTATGAGGGGGAGCACTAATTTGTGAGGTGACAAAACCATGGCGGTGGAGAACTACTTTGTTAGGTGGAAGACCCGCAATACTCAACAGGAGGAGGGTCTCAAAATTCTATGATTAGTGAGTGTCACCTCGGAGTCGTGATAGGACTACTGCTCTTGACAAAGGAGCAGTTCTCTAGCAGCTGGGTTTTTGTCATCGTGAATAAAAATCCTAATTTGAGTTGAGTCGTGGACCTTTGTGATTTTTCCTCTTGATTGAGATGGGTTACTTGATAACATAGGTATAAGTATGGGATTATACCTAAGTAATGGTTATCTGTTTAGATCCTACTTTGAGGTTATCGTTGATGGATTTAGTGAGACCATGAGTGTCTCAGGGTCCCTACTCAGTATCGTTATACTCACCCCTGCACGGGTTATGCCCGCACCTCGTTTTGTTTGATGCATATGACAGACATAGAAGATGAAGGCCGAGTGTTTGAGGACTCGACGATACCCGGAGGTGGACCTCACGACGAGTCAGTATCTGGAGGAGGACTTCACGACGAGAGGGTACTCGGAGGAGGTTGACAGGTGAGAGCGTTGAGGAGGCTATCTGTACCTACCCTTCAGGTAGGATTCAAGGTGGATGACCAAGGAGCGACTTCTATTCTTCCAGCTATTGTACTTTTGTTCAGTTGTAGCTGTACTTTTCTGTTGGGTTTGTATTCTGGCCCATTTACTTTTCCGCACATTGTTTTGTACTTAATGTTTGATTCCTCTTGTACTATGTGGTTTAGTTTACTTTTATAAAGGCAATTCCTTCCCTTTTTATTGGGATTTACGCCTTTGGTGTTAGTCACCAGCCCGTGGCCTATGGAAGGCGGTCATGAGGTAGTCACAGCACGGGCCCCGAGGACGGGTCGTGACAAATTGGTATCAGAGGGTTCGGTTCTACCGCAGAACATAGAAATATGATATTTTTCTTTCTGTGAAACAATATTGTTAAGGGTACCAAGTGTGGTTTTCCGTTCAGGATGTCCAGAGTTGGTGCGGCGACCGATGTATCCATACACCAGGACCCTGACATATGATTTCTAACTCAGTGCACAAAAACACTGATTGCATGTTTGTTTTCAAAAGTTTATTTTAAATCATCTCAAACTAGGTCAGCTCAACAGGTATAGTCTTTTGACAGTGTCACATATGTTCCTTTAGGATTCCTTCCCGCGGAAGACCAGCTGGAGCCCCAAGAGTTATACGTACTGACATCCAGCCTAGTGACGAGGCCTCAGTACACGACTCTCATTCAGTTGAGGCACCAGTGGAGGCACCAGCGGTACTACCACCCATTAGGCCACTGATGCCACCAGCCCCAGCAGCATGGGATGCACGCCGCTTGAGCGCGCTGCACGAGTTCCAGTGCCAGAGGCCACCCAGGTTTCGGGGATAGACGGACCCACAGGCGGCTGAGGATTGGTTGGAGGCTGCGGCGAGAGTCTTTATACTGGTAGGGACACCAGCCGACTTAATGGTGATCCTTTGTTCCAGCCTCTTATAGGAAGTAGTAGGAAGGGGGTGGAGCCTGATGCTCCAAATGCACTATGAGGCGACACTCTTATGGGGAGACTTCGAGAGCCTGTTCCGGGCGGAGTTTGTACCAGCCACCCTTCGAGCAGTGCAGATACAAGAGCTACTTCATCTACAGCAGGGCAACTTGACAGTGTCATAGTACTCAGCGAGGTTCACAGACCTCTTGCGCTACTCCACAGACATGTTACGGGAACCGTTATTCAGGGCTCGGACCTTCAAGTAGGGTCTCAGGCGAGAGATGCAAGAGATTAGTGCTTCTATTATCTCCCACAGAATCCCGACGCAGATGGGGGAGTTGGAGTGAGCCCTCTTAGTGGAATTTTCCTTGATGAGCAGTCTCTAGAAGCGGGACCCACTACTAGCTGACAAGCAGCAGAGTCTTCTGCAGCTGGCAGTCGACATATGATGCAGGGGTCCAAGAGGGCCAGACCTACAGGTGGTCGACCGCATGACTCAGGATCAGTAGTGCAAGGAACCAATGGTAGAGAAAGAGCCAGATCTTCCATGTTGTGTTACACATGCGGAAGACAGGGTCAAATGGTTCGTGATGGTCTGAGCCACCGCTCGGATGATCAGTAGATAGAAGAAGGACCTCCAAGGCAGAGGCATATGTTCGATCGAGGCAGACCGCGAGGAGCTGGAGACCATGGCAGAGGAGCTGGCCATGCAGCTGATAGTAGACGATGATTCAAGGTGTTTCCACCACCGCCACCAGGAGGACCAGCCCGACCGTAGGGAGAAGGTGGACATGGAAGAGCACAGCTTCAGGAAGCTGAAGCACTCAAATATGGTGCTCCGAAAGCATGTGGATATGAGCGGGACTAGTTCCAGACATGGAGGCCTTTTTTATTGGTGCTTCTAGTTTCCATTTTGTTGTTGTTTGTGGTTGTTGTGTGTCTTTGTACCTGAGCTATAATAATAAAAGACACTTGTCCTTGTGACTTTTTATTTCCTTTCCTTTTGTGTGGTTGATACTAAGAGGTTCCGGTTAATGCTGCTGACTTGACCCTCACTTGCGAGCTTCCTACTGGAGGAGACCCAGTAACCACACATTGATGCCGACAATGTTACTAAACCCTTGGAGGATAGTGTAATGGATGGATCTATTGGTAGTATCATTGAGGCATTACGATTTCATATATGGCATGAAATAGTACTATTTATGACATGATTGGTTTTATTAGGCTAAGAACATGTTTCATCCTGCAGATGAGACCATATTTCTCTTTTCAGCAGAGGAGAAATCTCAGCAGCTCTTTGGTAGAACATAGACGAATAAGGGTGGAGATGAGTTCTGAAAATTGGATAGTGTCACCCATTGTTTGTTGAGCGAACGATTTACAGTTTTCTCCAAATCTATAGTCTCAGGTGTATCTTCTCTCATAAGTACATGAACCTGAGACAACGGTGATGGCTTGAAATCCTCCAGGACTGTGACTTTGAGATAGAAGACGATACCACTGGAGTTCGAGGGTGATGACCATGTTTTCTTATGGGTCTCAAAATGACACGGTCAATGGAGTTTTGGCATGGTCTGCAAGTTATATATTCTTGTCATCAGACATTTTTAGGTCTCCAGAAGTGTAGGCAAGGTGGTTTACTACCTGGCCATTCCACCTCAAAATGCACTAGGTGCCCGACGTCTTCCACGTATCTCAGCTGAGGAGATGTGTTCATGACCTAACCTTCATCATAGACCACTAAGAGCTGGACATCATTGACGGGGCGACCTTCATGAGGTTCCTGTAGAGTTTGAGGATCGACAGGAGTAGGTCCTACGGGGACGGCCGATTCCTCTTGTGTGCTTTCGCTGGAAGCACAAAAACCTCTAGGAGAGCACTTGGGAGTAGGAGGCTCAGATGCATGCTCGATACCTCCTTTAGTTTCCCGTGTTTGTGTTATAGCTTTACAAGGATGTAAATCCCTGAGGTGGGATAAATGTAAAGAACCGGAAGTTTCATGGAAATTTTTTTTCTTAATTTATTTGGAATTTTACGAGTCTGTGGATTTTGACTGCACTTGATTCTGAGGCCCAGTGTGCCCGAAATCAATTTACGAATTTTATCATGGGTACATTCAGTAAAGGAACGAGTGGGTTTTCTATCTTTTGAACCGGTGCTCAGAATTGAAATACAAGGGCACCGTTGAACTCGCAACGTGAGTTTTCTCTTATGAACACTTTCACCTCGACGATAGCTAATCAGGTATGAATGTTAGTTTTTGGGGTTTTATGTGGGATAATAAAATAAAATATGTGAACAATTTATTTTATTTTTTTAAACACATGTCGTGCAGATAAAGTGGTTAGAAGATCCACTTGGGAGATGGTGGTGGGACCGCCACACCCTAACCTCCCATTAGAGGTTATGATGGTGGGGACCACCAAGATCCAACCTCCCATGTGAGGTTAATTATGGTGGAAACCACACAGTGCCTCCCACTAATGGGAGGGGAATCATAACTCCTTGACTCCCCCTTATTTTTGAAGGAGAGCCTCTAGGTTTATATCCCCCTTTTAATTGAGGAGGATGAAACTCCCTTTTTTAATGAGGGGACCACCCAATCATTAACACCCCCTTTACTTTTGTGTTTAATTAATGGTGGGGGCCACCAGGAAATATCTTCCCTTTAGAGGATATTATTATGTGGGGACCACCCAATCCATTAAGGTCTTTTTTTACTTCATCCCCATTTTTATGCACCATCGCAGCAGATTAATTGGGTGGATCCCTCTGTCATAAATCCTCCATTTATGACTTGCATACCAATGATGAACCCTCCCAATCTTATATAAAAGAGGATAGGGGAAGGAGTTCTGGGAGGCTTTATTAAGAGGCGGAACGCTAGCAACGAAGCATGACACCCAGCGTTTGGAGTGTTTTCTTCTTCCTCCAACGAAGAACAAAGAACGAAGAACGCCGATGCCACCCTCAGCTCCTTCTTTCCCGACGTTGACGGAATGACGCCTGTCTTCCACGATGCTCGTCTTCTGCGACTCGCCATCGTTTAACTCTGTTTTAATCATGGTAGGGGTTATTTCTTCATTGAATTAATATTTAACAGACTTCTCAATTAAATGATTGGCCTCTGTTATTAATATAATGGGAGGTGGTCAGACCACACATACATGACCGATCCTCCTCCCCTTTTTATTGTTGATATTCTTTGTGGTTAAAACAACGGTGGCGCGGTGCCATTGCACCCCGCGGTAACGAAAAAGGGCCGCAACTGAGGCTAGCCGCAACGATGGTGTGTGGTGCCGTCGTGCCGCGCCGGAGCACCAAGGGGGCCGCGGCCGGGGCAGGCCGCGGTGAAGGGGTGCGACGTGGCCACGTTGTGCAGGAAAGGCAGGAGCCACAGCCCATGGTCGTGGTGGTTCAGAGTAGCGGTCGACTAAGCAGGCCGCCGTCACCAGCTAGAGGCGGGACCACCTCGGGTCCCGTGGGCACATGAAAGGCCAGCCTTAAAGGCCGGCCGTTTCTTCAATCAAGGGGGGTAGCGCCCCCCGCATCCCGTTATACTGAGAGTCGAGCCACCACACGCACCCGGCCAGTCTGCCCGCACTGGGCCGAACCGCCCGCACCGGGCCGAACCGCCCGCACCGGGCCGGGCCACCAGTGCCAGGCTAGGCCACACCGGCGGGGGCGGGCCGTGCCGGACGGGCCGGCCCGCACCAGATGGGCCGGGCCGCGCCAGCTGATCCAGGCCACGCCCATCTGGGCCGGACCCAGAATCGGGTTGGGTCGACCCAGGTGGTATCAGGCTGGGTCGGGCCGGGACCGAACCCCCTACTTCCGGACAGATCCGTTTAAACGCCCATAACATGGGATACAGACCACCGATGGGCGCACCATCATTAGTGTTGGGATCCTTGGATAGATACAGTCATTTCGATATATTACACTTTATTTTTCAGTGATGTTTGGGTATGGCTGGGTTGGTTCGAACCCGAAACCAACCAGGCCCTCAGAGCGGAAACAATTATAATATGAGTTCCGGATATTCGATTGACATGCCGTCATCTTTTTTGGATTCCTTTTTATAAGACGGATCTTTTTGTATACTTCACTAGAGGCTTGGATGTAGTTGTAGTATGGCCAGGTTGTATTGTACCTGAAGTCCAACTGAGCCCCTGGAACGGAAGAGCTAATGACTTTCGGACCGAACGACCATTTGGAAAGCCGTTAGTGGAGTTGGTAATGACGTTGAGAAATGGTCCCTATGAGTATACCCCATGAGAAATTAGGGTACAATTGAGATACGACCAGGTTGGTTCATACATGAAACCAGTCGGGCCCCCGAGACTAAACGTCTAATAACTCACAGACCTGGCATTCGATTGACGCGCCGTCTGTTGCGTTGAGACCCCTAGGACGAGGAGGTATTTTGAGATAATTCTTTGTGGGACCTTGTGATAGTTGGTGTATCGACCAGTAGCTCGGGGAGAAGATCCTCATGGAGACGAGCATACAGAGTACTTTAACCTTATAGCTTGCTGAGACTTGTCATCTGCTTTTCTGATTCGATTCGGAGTGACTTGTATAGCCCAGTGGGAGCACTACTATGTGAGGTGGGAGACCCATCGAGGAGGAGAACTACATTGTGAGGTGATAGACCCATGGTATTCGAGAGGAGGAGTACCTTCGTAGGCTATGAGAGGGAGCACTACTTTGTGAGGTGGCAGACCCGCGGTACTCGACAGGAGGAGTGCCTCAGCAGTCTAAGGTTAGTGACTGGCACCTCGGAGTCGTGGCAGGACTACTGCGCAAGACAATGGAGGAGTTCTCCAGCATCCGGGTTTTCATCATCATGAATAAAAATCCTGGTTTGAGCTGAGTCGTTGACCATTGTGATTTTTCCTCTTGATTGAGATAGGTTACTGTTGACGCTCCTTTCTGTCACAGATTCTAACGACTGAAAAAAGGGAAATACCTTAGTCCAAAGTTATTCATCCTTTGAAGAAACATCAAAAATCGACAAAGGGATGAACAAGGAGAACATTTCCCATATGTCGCGCAAGTACACGTGCGTGCCGCCTAGTGGTCGTGCAAGTCTACTTGCGCGACGCCTTATGGTCGTGCAAGTGACTTGCGCGACCTAATTGATAACCGCCTGGTATCCTCCCGGGGTCTTCTCCTACCTATAAATAGACCATGTGGGCCCCCCATTCCAGAGGATCTTTTTCCAGAAACTCGGATTGAAGCTCCCGACGACCAAGTCTCTTCTCAAAGCTTCCGGGACACTTCTAAGGTAATTTCATACCTAGAATGGAAGATCTAAAGAGAAGGTGGAAGGCCTAAGTGTTGAAACATATCAACACTTGTGCGCCTGAGTGGTCAGCCCTTAAGGGAAGTGGTCAAACTTGCACGCCGCCTTATTCCTTCAATAGAACTTGCGCATCCATTTTCTGGAAGAACCTCAAGAGGATTCTAAAGGCTTTAAGAAAGAGTCGCTCAAGTATTTTAATGATGGTTGAAATCGCGCAAGTATCCCATGTCGCGCAGGATTACCTGCGCGACCAATACTTGCGCGCCCACGTAAGACTTGCGTGCCTTTAAAGACTTGCGCACCCCTACCTTTTTTGGGTGCCCATCTTTCCCATTTTACCCCTCTTAAGCCATTTCACCTTTCCTATTCAAGATTCAGTCTTCAAGATACTCTTCAAAACCATTTATGGCATGATTTCTTGATTTGACTTCCTTATTTGAAAGGAATTCTGTGGAATATCTCTCAAAACATACTGATTTATACATCTTTATGTAACCAAAGATTGAGATTTCATTTATTCAACCTCATCCTTTAAGATGAGAGAATCTTTAACTTGGGTCTCCTTTTCGGGAATAATCCCCAGTTATAAGTCCTTTAATCTGGGCATCTTCCTCAGGAGTAAGCCCCAAATTCTTAAAGTTCCCAAACTTGGGCATCCTCCTCAGGAGTAAGCCCCAAACATTAATTCCTTAACTTGGGCCTCCTTTTCAGGAGTAAGTCCCAATAATAATCCTTTAACTTGGGCTTCCTTGTTAGGAATAAACCCCAGTCATAAATCCTCCAAACTTGGGCTTCCTTTTCAAGAGTAAGCCCCAAGTTCCCTAACCTGGGCCTCCTTTTCAAGAATAAGTCCCAGTCATAATTACGGACATCCTTTTCAGGAGTAAGCCCCTAGTCCCCTAACATGTGCCTCCTTTTCAGGAATAAGTCCTAGTCATACTTATTGGGCATCCTTTTCAGGAGTAAGCCCCAAGTCCCCTAACCTAGGCCTCTTTTTCTGGAATATGTCCCAGTCATAATTATGGGAATCCTCTTTAGAAGTAAGCCCCAAGTCCCTTAATTTCTCTTTAACCAGTCCTAATTATTGTTCTGATCTGATATTACTTCTCAGGAGTAAATCCCAGTTATCAATCCTCTCCTAATTTGGGTTTCCTTTTCCGGAATAAGTCCCAAGTTAGAGTATTCAAATCTCCATGAAGCACATATACCATTATGGACCCTGTTCCTAGATTTTCTCCCTATAAGTAAATCCTAAACCTTCATCTATCTATGAAGTCATACATACATAAGGCCCAAACCATTTCTTATGATTGCATCTTTCATGGAACAATTGTCTAATTTTTACCAATACCTCTTGTTTCTCACACCGAGCATGACTCACATGAGCTTAGATTGTAAAAGTAATTATGGCATCCTTCTTTGAGCCATCAATCATAAACATGATACTCCCTTACTCGAACTACGTGGGTTCTGATTCCTTTTCCAAAACAAAGGATACGTAGGTAACCCATTTATGGGTTCGATCCCAACTCTGAAATAATCCATGTCCTTCTGAATGACAATAAACTTCAAGTTCCCCACTGAGTGTCTTTAAAACCATCCTAGTCATTATAATGACCAAGAGGCTTTTAAATAAATGTTTTGAAGGATACCATTGACCAAGAATCTCTAAATATATTCAGATTATTCTCTGTTGATGAAGAACCTCAAATACATATAAAAGATTCTCTAAATTCCTTACATATTTAATCATTGATTGTTAAAACTAAAGGAAAGATCATTTTATACTTGGTAATGTAATAAGGATTCACGAATATAGCTTTAATCTATATAGAGAGTCCCGGAGTAGACAATAATTCCCCTCAAAAAGGTGTGATTAGTCCGACCTCCCATCCTCTCGACCAATGCAAATTTCTAAGCCTCATCAGTTCACAAGCTAATGAGTGCCTACCTTTAGAAATTAGGTCCAAACGGATGTGGAATCATTGGATGTTTCCGGTTCTACGAACAAGCCCGCTAGAAAATTGATTGGAATGTTTGAATCTCCCATCCAGGAGGTCATCCCCGAATTCCGTGCGAAACAAAAATGGTGAACCCGACATGAATCCTTAACCAAGTTAAAGTGGTGTTTTACATATTTGTTAAAGCCCCTATTTAAAAGTAAGTAAGAGGACTAAAAAACAATTATTGACATTTGTGCTCATCCAAAGGATTAAGTGGCTGAATTTATCTTGATTACGTCTGTTATATCAAACAGGCACTCTTTTCCAAGATCTTCTGTATTTCCATAATGGCTTCTCTCAAATTCACATCTGTGAATAATGCTGCTGCAAATACCACTATTGCTATTCCTACTGGATCGTCATCCGTTCTGAGGATGACATCACCTACTCAGCGTCTTCAACGCTGGGTATCAAATGCGCTGGTTAAGGAGTACCATCAACACGGTACCATCCCAACTCTGGAGGCTGCCCGACAGGCCCTCCAAGTGAAAAAATCACATAGGTCATCCGGACAATGACGACCAGTGATTAAGAGGCAGGCGGTGCTGACTACCGTCTCCAACCGTTTCAGGTCGTTATCCCTGGAACACAATTTCTATTCGCTCCCTTACTCTGAGGAAGTGAATGATCTGGTCCCTCAGGGCCTTAATTCAAAAAGACAGGAGTCCTTCCTGAGGGATCCCATCAACAATCGCCGCCAGACTCGTGCGGCAGTGCGCCCTCAACATGATGAGGGTACCGACTTCAGGCATTTAGCTCAGGTTCCTCGAACCCGAGCAGGCAAGACGGATCGCCAGAGACGGAATCCTGTTAACAATGGGCAGGTTTTCATCCCTGCCATCTACGGAGAAGTCCACCAACCTAACTTGGTGGCGAACAACGAGCAGACACACACACCTGTCCGTTTTAAGTCCACTGTCCAGCAGACTCGTCTGGCAGCATCATGTCAATCCCTCCAGACAATTCCGGCGGAGTACTATAGGCAGGAACATACAGCAGCTTATACATCATCAGTTAGTCAGCAGGCTCATCTGACTACATATGATGGATCGTGTTAACCGCGTTTGGAGGAGTGTAATCAACAGGCATATACACCTGCTAATACTAATCAAGCCTACCAACAGTCTCGCTTGGTAGCGCATGGAGAAGTAAGTCGTAAATCACCGACGACAAACAGGTGGCAGACTCAACTCTATGCCTCCACACTTGAGTACTGTCAGGATTCACTGATATGAAAAGGAGGATAGGAGCAGGCACATACACCTACTCCAAGCCCGGAATGGACGTATATCCCCGTTCCGGTGGCTGAAGTCACCAAACATATTTTGTCAATGGTGAAAGAGCAGAAGAAAATTCCTGCTCATATTCTGGATTCTTGCCAGGATATCATAACAGATTCAACATCATCTCAGGGACAGACACATAAATCTATCCCTAGCAGTGGAGTGACACATCAACGATTCACTCCGGAACAGACACACACATCTGTTCCAGTCCAAGAGGTTTATGGGGCATACTCCCCCATATCATATGGACAACCAAGTCAGGAACATACACCTGATTTGAGTGGAGATCGTCAGCCTAACCTGACCATCTTTCCTGATCAGGCACATAAACATTCTTAGAGTAACCACTTTCATCAACAAGTGGTTTACAAAGTGAGTAAGAAGGCATATAAGAAAAAGATCCACCCAGCACAGTCATGTGATCAAAGGCTAATCTACAATAAGGATTTGCTCGATGCTAGAGTTCATTTAGCCCTCAGACATTTATCTGTTGGAATTCAAGATTCTACTCCCTCAGTTCCCAATAAAGGGAACATTAATTCCAAATGTCTTCAACAGACACTTTCTCATGAAGGCTTTCTTCGTGACAATTCGGTCAATCTTGAAGTTTCATCTTCAGATGAGGGCCACAGGAACCCTCTGTGTGGTCAGAAGACCAAGGAGCAAGAGGTCTCATCTTTTGCTGTAACCCATTATGGTGGTCCTCCCCATGATGATGAACTTCGCTGCGAAAGTCCTCTCCACAGTAGTGATTTATATTTCATGGAAAATACTCCATTGGACAATGTAGTGCCGAGAAAGCCCTCTTATCTTGAGGCACTTGCAAATGTGAAACCAGTCATGTCTGATGCTTTATCGCTAACAAGTTAAATACTTTCTCAATCAGAAGATAGCCCATAGTGTAGGTCATTCTCTGAACCACCCCGAAGTCATGCATCTTCTAGTTTGATCAATGATCTCTCTACCTATCTTTTTAAATCCGATGAAGGAACATGGAAACACCAACTCTGGTCAAAACATGTAGAAGAATCTTAGTTTAATGATAAAGATTAAATTCTGAACATGAGGAAAAAAACTGGCGAAAAATGAGGTACCAGTCATGTTTTGGCCTTTGGCTGACTCCCGGTATGACATTCCAAAGATGTTGACGGAAGATGGAGTCCATGATATTCGTCTCAACATATGGAAAAATCTTTGTCAATTGAAGAAGAAGGTATTATCTTATGACGAATATGAAAATCATCTTATGATAATAGAAGGGATACAACGTCAGATTGATTTGGCATCTCTATTAGTCTCTCGGTATCCGAAGGCTAAAAAGCAGCAGAGAACCCTTCAACGTTCATTCCTTGGCGCACTAAGAAAATTGCGTCAATTCATTGCCAATGCTCCATTTGGTGTTCATATCAGAGGATGGGGTGTTCACGGAGCACTACATTTCACAGTGCTTTCCAGTCAGCAAAGCCCGTCGAAAATGGTCTCATGTAATTTTATTGTCCATGGCCGTCCAAAGTCAATGGGCTTTGCTCAAAATCAAAAGCTTGCTCAAGAACAGGTTTCAACTAGTTCCTCTCAAAATCAAGCATATAGAGAACAAGTTGTTGAATTTCTCCTACATCAAGCAGGCGAGAATATTGCACAAGCCTCTCGTATGGAGCAAACACATCATCAAATGATAGAAGTTTCGGAAATCATCCAACGGTCTGATGAACCAGGTGATAAAAGTGGATACAGGCTAATGCATCCAGCTAATTTCCGAACTAATGTTCACAAGATCAAGAGAGATTTTAAGAAGATCTCAGACATATCATGTCAAGAGACACCCCGGATTTTCAGACTGGGGACTTCTTTAACCCAACCCTCAAATTAAACAAATGGGATTCGAGGAGTTGAGCGGAAACAGCAGGAACATCCCTAGTTCACAAGACTGGGGACTCTTTCAAATCATCAATCCCCTCCTCAGAGAATGTCTGTCTTTTCTCGATTGGGGAAGAAGCCATAAGAGGAACGGAGAGCCAAATTATCAGGAGATTCCCTCCAAATTATAGCTCGTCAAGAAGTTCCTAAAAGATTTAATCAACAAAAGGAAATGTCTCATCAAAGACATGAAAGAAGATAATATCACAGAAATGTTGATAGAAGGGATGCGATGAATTATACATCAATCACTGTCATCAATGCCGTTGTTGCTAATCCACCAGAGGAGACTCACTCAGGGGACTCAGATGAAGAGTGTCCTTCTCAATAAAATGTACGCGCCGATTCAAATGAAGAAAGTGTGCATACACGAAGTCAAAGGATTACTTAGAACCTAGGTAATCCACTTCCCTCCCTCCAAAAGGTATCCAACAAAGGGAAGGGAAAGAATCAGGTTACATATCCTTCCTCTGGAGATGGTCAATAGCTCTCATTAGAGAAAAGGATTGCACAACAGGAGGTAGAAATGAATGAATTAAGAAGGTTGAATGCAGAACTACTTCAGAATAGTCTTCTTCTAAAAAATGCTGGAGTCTGACAGCCAAAGGAATTTGTTGCAGTTACTGAGATGGATCAGGAATATCCTCCTTTATTAGTACACCCTCATAAGTCTAATCCTATGGGTCAAGTGCAACAACGGTTGGCAGCACTAACATCAGTTGCAGCACCAACCACCACGTCTGTCCAAGCTCCATTAATTGCACCTACCCCAAACCAAGTTCAACCTGATGTTTCTAAAAAGTTAATAACTACTATTGAGTCATTAACAGCTCGGTTAGAAACTATGGAAGGGAAACGGGCTCAATTTCAACCAGAAAAGAAAGTTTACCCTGAATGGGTAGATTCAATTTCTCCTCCATCTAGTTTTAGCAACCCTGTATTCCCTACTTTCAATGGATCAGGAGACCCTGAACAACATTTGACGCATTACGTGTCTTGTTGTGATCCTATGATGGGAACTCCAGAGCAGCAAGAAGTAGTGAAACTCAGATGCTTCGTGCGAACCTTGCAAGGACCATCTTTTGTCTTATATACAAGCTTGCAATCTCGGTCAATCATTGGATGGGAGGATCTTCATCAAAAATTCCTTCTTCAGTTCTGCTCAACATTTCCAAAAACGACAGTTTTTTATATTACAAACTGCAAGCAAAGGGAGAATGAAAGAGTCTCTGATTTCATTGCTCGCTGGAAGGGATGAACATAATCCCTGAGTTTAGCACTTCCTCAGGAAGATCTATTTCCAATCTGTGTGGAAAATTTGCGTGAAGAATTATGCACGCCATTGATCCCTATGAAATACACGGGAGGGTTTTGAGATCTTACTTCAATCGCTCAGTAGATTGAAGATTCCCTTATACAGGCTAAGTTTAAATCTCGTGTAATTCCATCAGCTCTAGGAAGGAGAAGGGGTAATGCGGAAACTGCTACAGTTATGCTTTAACAAGCACCTGTACCTATTTCTACTTCAAAACCTTCATCTTCTCGAAGGGCTCCACCTCCTGAACGCCAAAAACAAAGTCAGTTTCATCCAATTGATCAAAAACATCAACGAAAAAAACAATTTGAGGATTTGAAGAGTAAAACATACTCTTTCTGAAATGAGCAGGTTCCTGGTTACATCATTTCAGCTCTGGAAAATAATTTGGTTCAATTACCAGTGCCCCAGAGGCCAAACAAGCAAGGATATGAAGACCGTCCCAATTATTGTCCCTTTCATCAAATGTTAGGGCATTCCATTGAGGAGTGTTTTGTCTTTAATGACCTCCTGCAAAAGATGGTCGACTTTGGACAAGTCAAGTTGAAAGGTTCTTCGACTCAGTTAGCCTATGTCACTGCTACAGTTACAGAGGAAGAAGGTGAATGGCAAGAAGTCAAAAGCAGAAATTCACAGAAGTATGATGATTGGATGGTCAGAAAGACCATCAATCGGACTCATGCCATTTTGAGAACACAATTAAAGAAACCAATTGTGTCTTCTAGCATGAATATTGTGGTAAAACCCTCTTCATCAGAGGGAAAATACTCAGAGAAACGGCTTGATTCAAAGAAGAAAAAAAGAATCAGAAGAAGATGAGTATGTGTCAAAGCCTAAATTTTCGTTGACTCTGGCAGACTTTATGCCATCTACTTCAAAGCCACAGGCACCGCCCCATCAAACGGCACAACCTAAACAGGCTAATCAGGCAGAGTCTTTATCAGACGAAGAGTTAATCTTTGGTTCTGTTAATATGATTCAATTAACAGATCCATATTCCAGTCTTGATGAGCCTGAATTCCCTATATCAAATAAAGGAATCCGAGGATGTTCTAGAGGTTCGGGGTACAGGGGAAGACGTGGATCTTTCCGAAGCCACTACTCCAATTCTACCCCTGCTAGCACTGTATATACAGCAGAAACTCATGGTAGAGCCTTTCAGCAAGCTCAAAAAGAACAAACAAGTTCTTCTGCCAATGGCCAACTCAGTTTAGGAAAAGTTATTTTGGAAGACCGATTAAAGATTCCATCTTCTTTATCTAATCAAGTAAATGGATCTAATCAGTCTAATATTTCAAAACCAAGTATTTTTCCAACTTCAATACAAGATGCATCAGCTTCCAAAGCATCTGCTTCCAAGGTACCTGCTAAACCGCATATTCCTATTGGGAAACGCAGACCTCTAGATCAAAAGTATGATATATTGAAACACTTGGCCCAAGTACCATCCATGTTATCAATTTTGGATGCTTTGAATATGTCAAAAGATCGTCGGGAAGCATTCATCGAAGCATTGTCAAGTTCTCAGGAGTTTGAAGCTGAAATTGCTGCATCTGAAGTCTATCACATAGAGTATAATCCTGCAGAATTCCATGTAGTGATATCTTTTACTAATAAAGATGAAGATGATGTTGTTCATGGGCATATAAAACCTTTGTACTTATCTGGAAAATTCAATGGTGTAGATATCCGAAGAGTTTTCATTGACAATGGTTCAGGAGTCAACCTCATGCCCATTCGTACACTTCGTCGATTGGGCTTCACGGAATCTGATTTATCTCCTTCTACCATGATGTTATAAGGATATGATAAAAATGAACAAGAACCACTAGGAGAAGTTAAACTCAGAACTCAGTTTGGAGATCTTATATCCAATTTGGATTTCATGATTGTTGATCAAGACTCAGCTTTCATTGTCTTACTTGGAAGACCCTGGCTACATCAGCATGCAGCTATCCCTTCATCATACCATCAATGTCTCAAATACTGTTTCAATGATCAAGTTGGAACATTGTATGGTGATAAGGCCCTGTTCAAGACATGTGAGTCTCAATACATTGAGGCAGAATTTTATCACATGAAGGGAAGAAGGAAATCTACAATAAAGAAAATCACCAATGTTAATGCCCCATATGGTTTGGAGAAGATTCCAATAAATCCATTTACACACGTGAGTACAGATTATGTGTTACCTATCAGTCAAATTTACAAATTAGGCCCAAATCAAAATACTCTTATGGAAATATCCATAATGTCAATTATGGCAATCGAGTCAGACAACATGGGAGAAATTGGTAACCTACCAAATAGTGATGAAAGCATAAGTGGTGACGTTTTCATTTCATCTGCTAAATTCCAACAAGTCTATACTTCACCAATCAGGCCAGAAGAAGTTATAGCAACATCAGAGGTGAATAATGATGTCGATTCCCAATCTATCATCTCCTCTTTATTTCCCAAAGAAGACCCTTTATTATCAATAGGGTCGGAAATGGAAGCTTCTTCTTCAAAATGTGAAAATTTTGACATCTCTTATGATTATGAGAATTTCGTTTTGTCATCTACTTTGCAAGTATAAATGGAAGAAATAGCACGTGATGAAGGGGAGGAGGAAGATCTTAAAGATGCTCATCCAGCGTTTGAATATGGTATCTCTACCACTGTGGATGAACTCAGAGAAATAAATCTGGGTACATAGAAAGATCCACGCCCCACTTTAATTAGTGCAGCCATGACCCTTGAAGATAAAGAGATGTATATTTTTTTAAATCAAAATAAAGATATTTTTTCTTAGAACTATACAGAAATGGCTGGGCTTGATTCTGATGTTGCTACTCATCATTTGGGTTTACCAAAAGAACATCGAGGATTTAAGCAAGCCGCGAGAAAAAAACACACCCACCTTATGCTAGCAAAATTGAAGCTGAAGTGGATAAGCTGATCAAAGATAACTTCGTTAGAGAAGTTTAGTATCCCAAGTGGTTGGCTAATATTGTCCCTGTAAAGAAAAAGAATAGACAAATTAGTGGTTGCATCGATTTCAGAGATCTTAATCGGTATTGCCTAAAGATGATTTCCCAGTTCCGATTACAGAACTCTTAATTGATGTGACGGCTGGCTATGAAGTAATTTCTTTCATAGATGGATATTCCGGATATAATTAGATCCGAATGGCCCCAGAAGATGAGGAATCTACAGCCTTCAGTGCTTCTCAAGGTGTGTTTTGTTACCGGGTGATGCCCTTTGGTTTAAAGAATGCAGGTGCAACATATCAACGCGCCATGCATCGTATCTTCAATCCTTTCTTAGGGAAGTTTTTTGAATTCAATGTAGACGATTTTGTGGTTAAATAAAAACAACGTTCTAATCACTTGTCTGATTTGGAAGTCATATTCCACAAGCTTCGACAACACAATTTGATTATGAACCCCTTAAAATGTGCTTTTGGGGTAACCTCAGGAAAATTCCTCGGCTTTGTTGTACACCATCGTGGTATTGAAGTCGATCCTGAGAAGACCAAATCAATCCTTGGTATGTCAACTCCTCGGAATTTGAAAGAATTAAGAGGACTTCAAGGACACTTAGCCTATATTCGGCGTTTCATCGCCAATTTAGCAGGCAAAATTTTACCCTTCAACAAATTATTGAAGAAAGGAGTCACTTACCAGTGGACTGAAGATTGTAAAGAATCATTTGATGTTCTCAAGAAATACCTCTTGAGTCCACCAGTACTCATGCCACCTGTTGAAGGTAGACCACTTATCCTCTATGTGACAGCTCTAGAGTGATCATTGTGTTCCTTTCTCGCTCAAAAGAATGATGTTGGGAATGAAAATAGCCTCTACTACCTCAGTAGAACCATGATTGAAGCAGAAACCCGATATTCAAGTATTGAGAAGTGCTTCCTGGCATTAATCTTTGCAGTTCAGAAACTGAGACACTACCTGCAACATCACGAGGTCCAATTGGTATCTCGCAATAATCCGCTCAATTTCATCCTTAGTCGTCCAATGCTTACAGGACGTCTAGCAAGGTGGGAAGTTATTTTGAAGTAGTTCGACATTCAGTATGTATATCAAAAGGAAATAAAGGGCCAAGATCTGGCTGATTTCCTGGCAGAACATCCCTTAGTAGAAGACACATCTTCAGATATTGAACTCCCTGATGAGGAAGTTTTCTCTATTCAAGAGAATCCTCAAACATGGGAAATGTATTTTGATGGTGCTTCCAGAAGTCCAATAGGGAAGAAAATGGAAAATCCTAAATTCAACAATGTTGGTTTAAGAATTGTACTCATTTCTCTAGATAAGGCATTATTACCTTATTCATTTTTATTATGGGAAGGTGGTAACAATAATGAAGCCGAATACCATGCTCTTATTACAGGCTTGGAGTTAGCGCTCCAAGCACAAGTGAATCACTTAAAGGTGAAATGTGATTCAGACCTGGTAATCAAACAAGTCAATGGGGATTATGCCATCAGAAAAGAAGAATTAATCCCTTTGTATGATTACGTCAGAAAGATAATGGCGGAATTCCCTTCAGAACCGACATTTTCTTATGTCCCAAGATCACAAAATGCTCAAGCTGATGCACTGGCTAATATAGCCACAACTCTAGCAGATCCAAATCGGGACGAGACAACCATCAGTATTGCCCACTGTCGCGCAATTTCACCTTATGTTCAAGCCAGAACAGAGGAAATTAATGAAATTAGTCCCATTCCTGAACTATTTGGTCATACTACAGGATGGATGTCACCTATCAGGGAATACCTTCAAAATGGAACACTTCCACCTGATAGAGCCGAGAAAGAACAAATCCGGCGACGTGTGGTCAATTTTACTCTTTATGATGGCCCAAGCCACCTAGAGAATATTCTTACAAACGTGGTTTTGATGGGGTTCTCTTCAGATGCATTGATGGTGAAGAGACAACGGCTGTCATGAAAGAAGTGCATGCAAGAGTCCGTTGTGCCCACCAGTCTGGACATAAATTGTCTGATCAAATTTGAATGCTTGGATACTTTTGGCCTTCAATGATACAAGATTGTGTTAATTTCACAACGAAGTGTCATTCATGTCAAGTAAATGCCAACTTCATTCATCAACCTCCAGAGTTGCTTCATACAGCTAAATACCCATGGCCATTTTCCAAATGGGGAATGGATGTGGTGGGACCTTACCCTTCAGCTACGGCCAAGCAGTTTAAGTACATTCTTACTATTACTGATTTATTTTCCAAATGGGCAGAGGTAGTACCTCTCAAAGAAGTCAGTTCTAAATGCATTGTTAGCTTCATCAAGTCTAATATCATTACTAGATTTGGTGTCCCTCATACCATATTGACGGACAACGGCAGTAACTTCTGTTCTTCTAAGGTGAAGAAATTGTATCAAGAATACAACATTAAATCCAACCATTCATCTCAGTATCATGCGGCAGCCAATGGCCAAATAGAAGATTTTAACAAGACTCTTTCAAATATACTGCAAAAGATGGTGGATAAAGATAAGAGGTTATGTCCTGATAAACTCTTTCATGCTTTATGGGCTTATCGGACTACCACCCGTAATGCAATGCGGTCAACTCCATATTCGTTGGTATATGGAACAGAAGCAGTCTTTACAATTTAAGTTCAATTTCCCTCACTCAGAGTAGCCATTTTTGATCAGTTATCTACAGATGAGCAATCCCAAAAGCGATTGAATGAATTGGAACAGTTATATGAGAAAAGATTGTGCACTTTGCACCACTTGGAAATCTATCAGAATTGAATAGCACGAGCTTTTAACAAAAAAGTTCTTCTTCATTCATTCATTCAGGGAGAATTGGTATTAGTTCTCAGAACTCCAATGATACCTGGAAATAAACCTCACAACCTTGAGCCAAAATGGGAAGGACCTTATTCAATACATAGGGTCTACTCCAATTGAGCTTATTCATTAATCCCGATGGATGGAGAACTCATTACTACTCCAACTAATGCCAGATTTTTGATGAAATATTTTGTATAAAATACAAAGTATTCAGAAGATGTCCCCGCAAAATGACACTAAACTGTGCGGAACTAGTTCCTCCTTGCTATATGACGTTAAACTATACAGAAATGGTCCAGTATGACCTTAAACTGCAACTATGTCCCCGCAACATGACACTAAACTGTGCGGCACCAGTTCTTCCTTGCTATATGACGTTAAACTATACAGCAATGGTCCAGTATGACCTTAAACTGCAACTATGTCCCTGCAACATGACACTAAACTATGCGGCACCAGTTTGTCCTTGCTATATGACGTTAAACTATAAAGCAATGGTCCAGTATGAACTTAAACTGCAACTATGTCCCCACAACATGACACTAAACTGTGCGGCACCAGTTCGTACTTGCAATATGACGTTAAACTATACAGCAATGGTCCAGTATGACATTAAACTGCAACTATGTCCCCGCAACATGACACTAAACTGTGCTGCACCAGTTCGTCCTTGCTATATGACGTTAAACTGTACAGCAATGATCCAGTATAACCTTAAACTGCATCTATGTCCCCGCAACATGACACTAAACTGTGCGGCACCAGTTCGTCCTTTCTATATGCCATTAAACTATACAGCAATGGTCTAGTATGACCTTAAACATCAACTATGTCCCCGCAACATGACACTAAACTGTGCGGCACCAATTCTTCCTTGCTATATGACGTTAAACTATACAACAATTGTCCAGTATGACCTTAAACTACAATTATGTCCCCACAACATGACACTAAACTGTGCGGCACCAGTTCTTCCTTGCTATATGATGTTAAACTATACAGCAATGGTCTAGTATGACCTTAAACTGTAACTATGTCCCCGCAACATGACACTAAACTATGCGGCACCAGTTCGTCCTCTCTATATGATGTTAAACTATACAGCAATGGTCCAGTATGACCTTAAACTGCAACTATGCCCTCACAAAATGACACTAAACTGTGCTGCACCAGTTCTTCCTTGCTATATGTCATTAAACTATACAGCAATGGTCTAGTATGACCTTAAACTGCATCTATGTCCCTGCAACATGACACTAAACTGTGCAGCACCAGTTCTTCCTTACTATATGACGTTAAACTATATAGCAATGGTCCAGTATGACCTTAAACTGCATCTATGTCCCCTCAACATGACACTAAACTGTGCGTCACCAGTTCGACCTTTCTATATGACGTTAAACTATATAGCAATGGTCCAGTATGACCTTAAACTGCAACTATGTCCCCGCAACATGACACTAAACTGTGCGGCACCAGTTCGTCCTGGCTATATGACGTTAAACTATACAGAAATGGTCCAGTATGACCTTAAACTGCAACTATGTCCCCGCAACATGACACTAAATTGTGCGGCACCAGTTCGTCCTGGCTATATGACGTTAAACTATACAGCAATGGTCCCGTATGACCTTAAACTGCAACTATGTCCCCGAAACCTGACACTGAACTGTGCGGCACCAGTTCGTCCTTGCTATATGACGTTAAACTATACAGCAATGGTCCAGTATGACTTTAAACTGCAACTATGTCCCCACAACATGACACTAAACTGTGCGGCACCAGTCCGTCCTTGCTATATGACGTTAAACTATACAGCAATGGTCCAGTATGACCTTAAACTGCAACTTTGTCCCACATGACATTAAACCGTGAAAAAGTTCCCAAAAAAGACTTGTATGACTTTAAACTACACCATGGTCCTGTATGACAATAAACTGCACCATCCATGGTCCATGCATATGACCCTAAACTATTTAAAAGTCCCTTACGTCTAGCAAGACGTTAAACTGTGATGTACTAACTACATGATGCTAAACTGTAGGAAAGTCCCTTTTTCGTCCAACATGACGTTAAAATGTAGAAAAGAAGATGTCCCCGCAACATGACACTAAACTGTGCAGCACCATTTCGTCCTTTCTATATGACATTAAACTATACAGCAATGGTCCAATATAACCTAAACTGCAACTTTGGTCCAGTATGACCTTAAACTGCATCTTCAAAGGTCCATTTATATGACCTTAAACTATTCGCACTTTTGACCAACATGACACTAAACTGTAGAAAAAATCCCCAATGCGTCCTACATGACGTAAATGTTGTGTTATTTTGTCCTTACTGCATGACATTAAACTGCGCAGTCCCCCTGTCGTCCTAACTACATGACGCTAAACTGTATAGAAAGTCCTTGATATGTCCTACATGACATTAAACTATATTTTGTCCCTGCTACATGACACTAAACTGTGCAGCACCAATAGTCCTAACTGAAAGACTTTAAACTGCATAGTCCCTTGATATGTCCTACATGACATTAAACTGTGCATCGTTAAGGTTGTTGTTACCTCTTGTTTCTCACACCGAGTATGACTCACGTGAGCTTAGAGCAAACCTCAACCATAACACTCTCTTTGGGCCGCTAACCATGTGTAAGTCCCAACAACATTTTTTATTAGATCGTTGTCCCCAAGAACAACATGATCATTAATTAATTCTTTAATTGAACTACACGGACTTTGATCCTTGCCCTCCAGGATGGGTATGTAGGCAACCTCCCAGGGTTCAATCCCAAAAACAATCTCTTCACATCAGTTCACCACCATCTCATATGATGTTGATTAGTGAAACCTCCCCTGGAATCATTATCTTTACATTGATTCACTTTTGCCCTTGTAATATGACGTTAAACTATGAAACACTTTTTTCCGGTATGACAATAAACTACAATACTCTTTGATTTCCTCATTTGAGAGAGAACTATTATTGACATTGATTTTTCAATCATAGTTTATTTCAAAAGACTACGTGCATACATGGAAATGCCTAAACTTTTTATCTTGGGTTAAACCATCATTGTAATAAAGTCCCCTTTCACCCTTCACATGTACGAACCAAATTTGTACAAAGGGTAGTTCTAGAACTACATGGGATTGATTACCATCCTTATGGGATACATAGGAACGTTCGAGTATCCCTCGAATCCAGCCCTAAGTCTTTTGGGCCTAACCCCAAATTTCACTTTTAGTTCGTTGGCTGAAAAGTCCTCATGAAAACACACACTGTGTATTCATTATTATGGTCCGAACTCTATGAACCTAAACTAAGATCTCTCATATTTTCGTCCAGCACGACGTTAAAATGCATTTCAAGAACTACGTATGGCTTGATTCTCATTCTTATGAGATACGTAGTGAAGTCCAAAATTTCAATTCAGGACCTAGCCACAACATGATTATGGGTATCATTGACCAATGCATCTCTATATACATTGGAAAATACCCATCTTTATGTGTTATAATCCTAACCTTAAATATTTTCAGATCTTCATAACCATTTTCCTGACTTTTAGTCACAAAAATGTCAAACATCTGATAATTGTTTTGTCTGACTATGCAGTATGTGCCCATAGGTGGCCTTGCATAAACAGTCCACATAACAGACTTGTTAGCCAAAAGATACTATTTTATTTAACTATGCAGCCAATGCCCTTAGGTGGCCCTGCATAATTCAACCCCCTAACGGGTTTGTTAAATGATGGTTACTTCATTCTTGGGAAGAATGCCTCTTTTGTCCTTATTTGTCTTAAACGACAATATGTATGGATCCGCAAAAAAAATACCCATCCTTAACATATTTGTCCCATATCCTTTTTCATGATTTGAAAGTATTCAAGTCTATGGTTTATTCTTCTTCCCTACGTTTGGGTCAGACCTTCGTAGGAGTGATATTCATCCAGTTCTTTGATAATCTTGTCTAAAAATATCTTCTCCATATTCAAGTATCTCTTTCCATAAAACAAACTCTATACTTTAGAAAATTTGAATCTCCATAAACTTTCACTGGCTTTTAGCACTAGAAAATTAAATTTCTAAGAGTTCTTTTGCCTGACTATGCAGCACGTTCCCATAGGTGGCCTTGCATAAACGGTCCACATAACAGACTTGTCAGCCGAAAGATGCTATTTATTTGACCATGCAGCCAATGCCCTTAGGTGGCCCTCCATAATTCAACCCCCTAACGGGTTTTTGTCAAATAATAGTAACTTCATTTCTCGGAAACTACTTCTTCTAATGCCTTTTTTCTCTTTTTCATATCATTCCTCAGATTCAAATATTCTTAAGGCATAGCTTACATATTTTCCCTCATACTTGAGTATGGTAATATGTTTTCAGATAAATTTTCAAGGAATTGAATCAATTTTAACCCATTACGGACAAAGTTATTTCGACCTTAAACATTATCCCCTATATGTCCGACATGCATGACTTTAAAACTGCCATATTTCTTGTTTTTATTTTCACCTCAGAGTCAAATCATCTTTTCTCTGCAGATCCAAATCTGAGGGGGGACTTTTGTTGACGCTCCTTTCCGTCACAAAGTCGAACGACTGAAAAAAGGGAAATACCTTAGTCCAAAGTGATTCATCCTTTGAAGAAACATCAAAAATCGACAAAGGGATGAACAAGGAGAACATTGCCCATAGGTCGCGCATGTTCCCTCATGGTCACGCAAGTACACTTGCACGCCGCCTAGTGGTCGTGCAAGTCTACTTGTGCGACGCCTTATGGTCGTGCAAGTGACTTGCGCGACCTAATTGATAACCGCCCGGGGTCTTCTCCTGCCTATAAATAGACCCTGTGGGCCCCCCATTCGAGAGGATCTTTTTCCAGAAACTCAGATTGAAGCTCCCGACGCCCAAGTATCTTCTCAAAGCTTCTGGAACACTTCTAAGGTAATTTATTACCTAGAATGAAAGATCTAAAGAGAAGGAGGAAGGCCTAAGTGTTGAAACTCATCAACACTTGTGCTCCTGAGTGGTCAGCACTTAAGGGAAGTGGTCACACTTGCGCGCCGCATTATTCCTTCGATAGAACTTGCATGTCCCTTTTCTGGAAGAACCTCAAGAGGATTCTAAAGGCTTTAAGAAAGAGTCGCTCAAGTATTTTAATGCTGGTTGAAAATCGCGCAAGTACCCCCATGTCGCGTAGGTATACCTACGCGACCAATACTTGCGCACCCACGTAAGACTTGTGCGCCTTTAAATACTTGCACGACCCTACCTTTTTTGGGTTCCCATATTGCACATTTTACCCCTCTTAAGACATTTCACCTTTCCTATTCAAGATTCAGTCTTCAAGATACTCTTTAAAGCCATTTATGGCATGATTTCATGATTTGACTTCCTTATTTGAAAGGAATTCTTTGGAATATCGCTCAAAACATAGTGATTTATACATCTTTATGTCACCAAAGATTGAGAGTTCATTCATTCAACCTCATCCTTTAATATGAGAGAATCTTTAACCTGGGTCTCCTTTTCAGGAATAATCCCCAGTTATATGTCGTTTAATCTGAGCATCTTCCTCAGGAGTAAGCCACAAATTCTTAATGTTCCCAAACATGGCATCCTCCTCAGGAGTAATCCCCAATCCTTAATTCCTTAACTTGGGCCTCCTTTTCACGAGTAAGTCCCAATCATAATCCTTTATCCTGGGCTTCCTTGTTAGGAATAAACCAAAGTCATAAATCCTCCAAACTTGGGCTTCCTTTTCAAGAGTAAGCCCCAAGTTCCCTAACCTGGGCCTCCTTTTCAGGAATAAGTCCCAGTCATAATTATGGACATCCTTTTCAGGAGTAAGCCCCAAGTCCCCTAACCTGGGCCTCCATTTCATGAATAATTCCCAATCATAATTATGGGCATCCTTTTTAGGAGTAATCCCCATGTCCCCTAACCTGGGCCTCTATTTCAGGAATAAGTCCCAGTCATAATTATGGGCATCCTCTTTAGAAGTAAGCCCCAAGTCCCTTAATTTCCCTTTAACCAGTCCTAATTTTTGTTTTGATCTGGGATTCCTTCTCAGGAGTAAAACCCAGTTATCAATCCTCTCCTAATTTGGGTTTCCTTTTCAGGAATAAGTCCCAAGATAGAATATTCAAATCTCCCTGAAGCACGTATACCTTTATGGACCCTGTTCCTGGATTTTCTCCGTAAAAGTAAATCCTAAACCTTCATCTATCTGGGAATTCATACATACAAAAGCCCCATACCATTTCTTATAATTGCATCTTTCATGGCACAATTGTCTAATTTTTACCAATACCTCTTGTTTCTCACACCAAGCATGACTCACGTGAGCTTAGAGTGTAAAAGTAATTATGACATCCTTCTTTGAGCCATCATCATAAACATCATACTCCCTTACTAGAACTACATGGGTTCTGATTCCTTTTCCAAAACAAAGGATACGTAGGTAGCCCATTTATGGGTTTGATCCCAACTCTGAAATAATCGATGTCCTTCTGAATGACAATAAACTTCAAGTGCCCCACTAAGTGGCTTTAAAACCAGCCTAGTCATCATAATTACCAAGAGACTTTTATATAAATGTTTTGAAGGATACCATTGACCAAGAATCTCTAAATACATACAGATGATTTGCTATTGATGAAGAACCTCGAATATATATAAAAGATTCTCAAAATTCCTTACATATTTAATCATTGATTGTTAAAACTAAAGGAAAGCTAATTTTATACTTGGTAATGTAATAAGGATTCACGAACATAACTTAAATCTACAATGAGAGTCCCAGAGTATACAATAATTCCCCTCAAAAAGGTGTGATGAGTCCGACCTCCCATCCTCTCGACCAATGCAAATTCCTAAGCCTCATCAGTCCACAAGCTTATGAGCGCCTACCTTTGGAATGTAGGTCTAAACGGATGTGGAATCACTGGATATTTCCAGTTATACGAACAAACCCGCTAGAAAACCGATCAGAACGTTTGAATCTCCCATCCAGGAGGTCATCCCCGAATTCCGTGCGAAACAGTTACATGATAACTTAAGTATAAGTATGGGCTTATACCTAAGTACGGGTTATATGTTTAGATCCTAATTTTTGGTTATCCTTGTTGGATTTATTGATACCATGAGGGTCTCGGGGTCCCTACTGAGTCTCTTTATACTCACCCCTACACGGGCTATTCCCACACCTCGTTGTGTTGGATGTAGATGACGCACAACACAGACGGAGGCCGAGTGTTCGAGGACTGGACTGTACCCGAAGGTGGACCTCACGACGAGTCAGTATCTAGAGGAGGACTTCACAATGAGACAGTACTCAGAGGAGGTTGATAGGTGAGAGAGTTGAGGAGGCTATCTGTACCTACCCTTTAGGTAGGATTCAACGTGGACAACCCAAGATCTACTTCTATTCATCCAGCTGTTTTACTTTCGATCAGTTGTAGCTGTACTTTTCAGATGGGTTTGTATTATTGCACATTTTATTTTCATCACTTTCTATTGTACTTACTGTTTTCTTCCACTTGTACTCTGTTGTTTAGCTTACTTTTATATAGGCAATTCCTTCCCTTTTTATTGGTATTTACGCCTTTGGTGATAGTCTCTAGCCCCTGTCCTGTGGAAGGCGGGCTTGGGGTAGTCACGACACGGGCCCTGAGGATGGGTCATGAAATTATATCCATCATATATTTTTTTTCAATCAAAAGTAGAATCTTTAATGAATCAAGAATATTTTCCAAAAATTTATATTAAAGTCCCCATTAATATTTTTAATGTTTATTGAAAAGATTTATTATTTTTATTCGTTAAAGAAACCATTACACCAATGTATGTAATTATAAGGATGATGATTCAAATAATTACTAGAAAAAATATTAAATATTTATATGTCAATTAAATACATTTAAACCCTTTAGGAAAACAAGAAAAATATAAAAATCCTTGAGATAATCAAGAATTAGGTGGGGAATTAAAAACTCAGTCAACTGATTAGAGGTATAATTATAGTTGGGTAATATAAAAAATTATCTCTTCGCTATAAGTGTAGAATTATTTCTAATCCACACCATATTATCTAGGGAATCACTATTGATGACTAGTGAATCATAACCCTCATCAATAGATATACCATAAATGATTCTCAAACTCATGTATTCAGAAATAACTAAAACATTTTTATTCCAAAAATATTATCCATATTTTTGATACCACTAAATATATATTTTCACAATTAATATATCCAAATATCACACCTAAAAATCAAGGAAAATTGGTAAAATTGTTGGTTAATACATTACATTCTTATTAAAATTTTATTAACCTTAAAAATTGAAGCTTGAGATGAAATAATTCATAAATAACTCTATATTAAACCATCTTACTACATACATATTCCATTCATTCTTCACTCTCTATATATAATCCATTCAGAGGAACTCATGTTCTAAGGAAAAAATACCATTTAATATTAACATCCAAATATTTCAATTATTGAACATCATTTTGAATTTCATCAATTGATGGTCAATAAAGAGGTTACACTCAAGTAATCATTCTGAACAATGTATATAATCTATGAATATACAACGATACATTTTGGTTTTACTAATTCCACATCTATATTAATGGATTTACTTTACAGATTTTCTAGAAAGAACCATGAGTTGTTTTTGGTTGTGTTTAAGGATGACATTATTATATATTGAAATATCAAATAAGAGCATTATGATCACATCGTGATTATAATGAATACCCTATGGAAGGATAATATATATGAAAAATTTATAACGTGTAATTTTAATATAAATTTTTATTTCATTTTTGGGCCATATAATCTAAGGAGGGGGTATTTGTATAGATCCATCAATGAAAAATGCTATTAAAAATTAGCCAATAACAATCATAGATAATGTTATCCATAGTTTCCTTGGTTTTGGAAGAATATTATTGATGGTCTTTTCATAATGTTTCATGTATGTCCAATAAACTAACCTACTTAACTAATAAGGGATCCATGCCCCTTTAAATCAATGAATTCAATGATGGTTGGAAGGAAATAAATTGATGGGTAATATGTGAACCTTTTATTACAATAACCTATTGTAGAGAATGGTTTTTAATATATATTGATGAATATAGAAGGTATTTTGGATGTTTTCTAATGATTAATTCTATAGTTAAGGATTAATAATCGACAAAATTTAATTATTAGGAACAAAATTACCAAATTCATAATTTGGAGTTAGTTGTGGAAATTTTTTAAATAATAATATTGAAAAATAATATTTATTTTGAAAGAATATATATATATTAAGTAAAAAATTGTAATGTATATATTACCTAAAAAATTGTTGAATATTTTTAAAGATGTTGGTTGATGATGATTAAAGTTTACTATTTATCAATACATTATTGCCATGGGAATGAAAACAAGGTATCCAATTCATTATGTTGAATGTATTATGATCTATTGTCTATTTTGAGAATCAAATAAGATCCAATATTCCTTGATTTTTAATGGATAGTGATTTAAATATTAATTAAATGGGAGAAATATTATCTTAATCAAATGAGTGTTCAACCATCTATCCATGTAGTGATTAAATTGTTGTAGAAATAAGATGCAGAGTTACAAAATAAGGTGATAAATTTTACTAAGATAAAAAATTATTTTGATGGACTTATAAGGATCCTAAACAATGTTTGTGACCCCTCTATTTTCTTTTTTAAGGAGTTTTTTGATGAAACGCATAGTTATTAATTCCCTAATCATCCATTAAGTACAAATATGTATATATATTTTAAAGATTTTTACTGGTGGGATGGTATGAAGAGAGCTATTTTATAGATTGTATCTTATTTCATGGAATACCTAAAATTTATAGTTTACAGAAAAAAGTCTAAGGAGATGTTGCAACCATTACCCATACAAGAGTATAAATAGGAAAACATCTCCCCTGATTTTTTCATTAGAATCCACAAAAAAATAGAAGGAACAATGACATATGGGGTTTTATTATAATAAAAAATTCAGAATTCTCAATTTACATTAGAGAAAATTTATTTTATAATTATTTTCCTAGATATATAATAATCAACATGTAATGCCACTCGGTTTTCCATGTTCCATTATATATAATTGGGATCTATTGTTTAAATCAATGCATGTAAAAATTATTTAGTAATATGTGGATTAAAAATTGAGTTTTTATGGTGTATCATCCTCAGATATATGGTTAGAACAAGAGAACTATACTTTCTATAATACACGTTGAGAGACTTCTTGATGGTATTCTAAGGTGGATAAGATTACCACCTTACTTCAGTTTAATTTTTGAGAAGCAATATCATTCAATCCAATAGTCATTTGGTTATAAATAACTCTATATAAGATATAATGTAAAACACACAATGTGCCATAATTAATTTGGATAAATAAATATATTGGGACCAGACCTATCTTGAGAAATGGTAGAGATAGTTAGTGTAATTCACTATCAAATTAGGTATGTTTAAATTCACAAAATGAGTTATGCTGACAATCATCATAAATATGTGGAGTTTGAAGCTAATGATAAGGTGTTCATGTGAATATATCTATGGAATTAAGTGATTATATTTGGAAGTAAGTGAATGTTGAAGAATAGGTATATTGATCCCTTTGAAATTCAAAATGGTTTTGGGATGTTATCTTACTGATTTCCTATTCCGTTAAATATCTCTAACATTCATGATGTCTTCCAGGTATCTCTCATTAGGAATTACCTGCACAATACATCACATTTACCAAAATCATATGTAATACCAATTGATTATGGTATCACTTATAAAGAGTAACCAATAGAAATTTTTGATCACATAGAAAATGTTCTACAAAACCAAACCACTCACCCGATCAGAGGTTATGTAGAAAAATCACCAATTTGTGGAATCTCTCTAGGAACCTCAAGATATAATTAAAGAAATATAACCTCATTTACTTTAATAAAATTTATTATTTTTTATGGAAAATTTATTTTATGGTGGTAAAATGCTACAACCTAAGATTTTTTTATAATTATTTAACCAATAAATTAATTTTTCTCGGTAGCATTCATTAAATTCAAGAAAAAGATTAGTCGAACTATGTTATGATTTTAAAATATTTTTATCACCTAATCATTATATTAGTGGGTATAAATTTCAATATCTATGTTATTAATAAAATATAGTAAACAATTTAACTTGTAGTTTATAAATAAATTATAAAATAAAATAATAATCATTGGAATAAATCAAAGATAATTTTTTAGAAAAATGGTTTTATGGTGGGAATATATTTTTATCTTAAAAAATTAAATTAATCACCAAGGTTTAATTACTTTAATAAATTTTTTATATTATTTATTTAATAAAATTTTTAAAATTAATTTAATCTTTTTCTCAGCATGATAATAGAATAAATCTTATTTTATACATAAATTGATTTTATTTGAAAAATACATTTTCACCCTATTTTGATCACTAATTTAAAACTTATTTTTCCACTAATAGATATAGAATATAATATAAATTTTTTAATATATTTAATTAGGAGATCCGAATTTTTTAAATTTTTCAATCAATTTTTAGGTATATTGAATATTAACTTTGATTAAATCTATCACAATGCTAAAGAGTAAATTATATAAATCAATGATAAAACTAAGTGATTAAGGCCATAATATTACATCTTAATTATTATTGGATGATGGTATTTAAATCCTTACCAACTTAGTCATTAATTCATAATGTTTAATTATCATTCCCAAACCCTGCATTTTTAATTATATTTAATTGTTTAGTTATTTTTATCCTTTTTTTGAGTTTCGGGAAAAACCATATTTTAAATTTTATCTTTTGGGGATTTTAACATGGTTTCATGGTTGGAACAAAATTAATAGAAACTATAGAGAAATAGTATATGTTATTATACAGTTTCTAGCAGAACCAAATGCCTGAGTAGTGTGTGGTTTCCTTAATTGTATGCCCCCCTCGTGTGGGGTGGCCAGAGGCCCATAGTGGGTCGAATGATTAGTGTACTATTTGATTATCCATGTGTTCAAACCGTAAAATCTAATAACTGATTCAATAATAATAATAATAATTTTATTAATATTATTATTGTTTTCAATTTTATACCACTCCCCCAACACTTATTTACGTTTTTGATGAACACATACCCAAAGAGGAATCCCTCACGTGCATTACACTCCCCCTAATCAGACCTCCATTATCTATAGTTTGTATGGTTTATTCCCTATTTGTTACTACATAATTAATCTATGATCCCATTATCCTTCCATTTCACCTTTTTTCCTTTCTATTCTTTCCCTCACTTTGTTATTCTTGTGGATAAATCCTAGAAGTGTTTTTTATTTGAATTTATCAGGGTATTGATTTTATATAGTATGAGATATCCTATTCAGGTCTCATTCCACTAGTGGTCAAATATTTAAACCCTCTGTGATTAGATGATGATTATTTTGGGGTTGGTTTTTCCCATGCTTGTCCCTTTAATTTTATGGAATTTTATTTAATGCCATTTTAATTGAATCTTTTTATATCTAATAGTTATATAATGAATAAATATGAAATATTTATATATGAAATAATTTTTCATCTTTGATTTTCCTTCGTTTTCCCATTTAGTTCCTTCAACCTTAGAATAATTAATTTTTCTTTTTCCAAAAAATATTCTCTTGGTGATAAATAAATTGGGTTTGGGTATTTTTATTATCTCATAATTTATTTATAATTTCAATACGGGTTGATCAAATAATTATATTGAACTCTCTTGATTTCATATATTTTCTTTATTTGTATATATTTTTTATTCGGGATTTTGTAATTTTTATGATCCTTACAATTTTATATTAAGCCTCAATTCTCATTGGGTGTTTATTTAGACCGTTGATTGTGATGGTGACTTAAAATAAGATATATGTGTAAGGAATATATATATACCAATTTTGTACGTATTTTATCATGGTGAGGTGAATATCTACATTGAATCTTGGGGTATATATATATATATATACTTTTGTATGTCTATAAGAGTAAAAAGAAGGTATTTTTTGTTTCTCGGACCATTTTTGTGTGTATTAATATTTTCATAATTAAAATAAATGTGTATGGAGGGGTTTTCTCTATATATGAGACATTAATTTAAATATAATTTCTTTTTTATGGGTTTTAAAAGAGTATTTTTATTATTATTTGTTATTTATATGTTATTGTTTTTTATCAAAGAGATTCATTTTAATTTTTTTACATAATTTACCTAAGACTCCAACATTTGTTCTTAATGTTAATTTATTATTTTAACCTTATATTAAAATATATTGTAATTTAAATTTTCAATAGGTTTCTTAAATGATGAATATTTAAATGTTATAAGGTCTGGTTGGATCCATAAGACTTTTATTGATACGGAAGACCACCTTAATAAAATTCACATTGAAATAGAGATGTGACATCTATTTTCTAAATGTGATTTATAAAATATTTTCTTAGTGATGGGATTGTTTTTTTTGTTTATGTGACTTTGAAAGGGGACGTGACTAAAGTGGGAGATCATATGCGAGATTAGAGATGTGTTTTGTGTGTGTGTAAAGTGTATGATATGTATGTATATTTTATATTGATTAAAATACAAATCCATTTGGGAATTAAAAATTGGAATTCTAGGTACCTCAGATGGGATAATCGAATAAGTATGATAGGAATGATCCACCCTACATATAAGTATTTTGTTATAACACTGACTAAACTATGATGATATTGATCGGATGGATCGAACAAGAGAATATACCTTTATATCAATGTTCTGTCACTGAGAGTATGTGTATACTAGGTCCCCACTAACCCTTACTACTTAGGAATTTCTTATGGTGTTTGTCTCTTTTACACTTATTTTTCCTAGTATTACTTTAAAATTCATTTATCTTCAATTTCATTCCTCCAGTATCTATATAAAATTACTTCATTGTTTGTTTTTAAAAATGAGACACATGTTTTTCCTAGGTAATATTTTTTAATGAATTCAATAAAATAAATTTAATTATATGAAAAAAATTTGAAAAATTTAATGGAAAGTGGGAATAATAAAAATGAAATCACATTTCATATATTTCTAAAAATAGTATAAATCCCTTTTTTTATTCTTCTTGTGTTAAAATTTTCATGAAACAAATTTTTTTTAAATGGTAAATCATATAGATTATTTTACTCTAACATGGATATTTTTTTAATACTCTCCCTCTCACACACAAATATATATATTTATATATATTCTTCTAGGGAAGCATATTGCCTGGTCTTACTTTCCTTGGATAGATGTTGGTTCAGTGGATGATGGTGACCCATGAGGTCACATGGAGGTACATAAACTATTTACTTTTATCTATTTAGTTTCTTATTTATTTTCCATTTAAAGATTTGTTTTTTTATTAAATTGCATTTATTTGTTGTTTTATGGGCTAAATTTTTCTCAAATGATTTATTCTAGATAATAAACCCAAATTTCCAACCCGGGAGGATCGAGCACGCATATCAGGTCTTATTTTATGTTAAACCATATTGATTAGTGACAAAATGTTTTCATAAAAATTAGACCTTAATATTCTGGGATGTCATTTATTATATAACATGTATTTTCAAAATTTATGTGGTCAGTCATTGGTAGGTTCTGGAACACCACCTACTTGGAAGTAAACGGGAATTTCCAATGAAGTTTATGGTGGTTTTAACTCAAAATATGAGATAGTATTCGGTTTTCATGAGGTTTTAGTTTTTTTATAATTTATGGTTCATAATGAGGATTTTTATTTACTATCATCAGGGGGATTTTGAGGGTTCATGATTTCTTTTACTGTCTTTAAAACCATAAAATGACCATTAAACTACCCTTAATGACCTCCATTGTTCCCACCTAATTGGAACATAACCATCCAAACCATGTGGCTAAGTCTTGTGCAAGGTTTCATCCTCTAATATGTTGGTTATTTTCCAATTATTTTTTTTATTTTATCTTGATATTGGGTTTAGTTGTATTTTGGAGTATCTTTTGGATTCAAAAAAATCATCTAGTTTATAATAGTTTTCCCCCAAATTTTTACATTTCCATTTTTGATAATTAAATAGGATATTTTGTAAAAGGAAATTGATTTGGATATGAGAAAACATTGGAAAATGTTTAAGGGGTTATTGAAAATTTTTTAAATGTGAAATGCATGTTTCTTGTATCATTGAATTTAGTAATGTTTTTTTGGATTATAAGGTGTTACTTCCAATATTATGGGAATTTGAATTTGTGTTTGATGTTTTTATTTGGGAATGGGAAAATATATTTAATTTACCATTGGTATTCATATTAATTTTTACACATATATATATATTTGTATTCACGTGGAATTTTTATTGTAGGTGGTATGTGTGTATATGTGTTTCAGATATAAGGTATGTATATATATGCAACTCTTAGTAGATTTCCAATGGTTGGTTTTCATTTTTTTTTGGATTCTTATGTTTTCTAAAAAATTTAAATTTGGGTATTTCTATGTTTTGAAAAGTGAGAGAGTATTTTTTATGGAATTTACTTTTAGAGTTTGGAGTTTTTTTGGTGTTATTTTTGTTTTCACATGATATAAATGAAGTTATAATGGTGTCTGAGTTTGGATTTTTTTTGTATTTATATTTTGATTTTTTTATGATTTGATTTCATTCTATTCTATACTTCTTGTTTTTAATGAATTCCTCAATGATGTCTTTATAAATTGTGGGAGTTAATTTTCTAGGAAGTCGTTAATTTCCATATGATGTGGCACCTCAGATCTCTTGAAGAGGTTATGAATGTTGTGAAACTATTTGAGGAGGTTTGAGTTGTTGATTTTTAACTCTTAACGCTTGGTATGTGGATTATTTAAGACATGAGGGCTCTAACAATATTCCTTGGAGTGGTGATTTTTGTGGACTAGATGAGCTATCATGTGTGGAATATATTGAACCAAAATATTTTCTTTGATGTCATAAAAGAAACCATTTGATTTTTCTGTTAAGTGATTGTATTTTTTGGGACCTGTTTTGTTTTGGTTGTTTTGGTGGTCCTCATTTATTTTGAGATCAAGATAGTTGTTCCTTATATATTGGATCATATGAATGGACATCCCTCTTTGGGAGTGGTTTTTATTTCTGGTGGAACCTCTTTAGAGGTTCTCTATCTTATGAAGTTATGAATAAGGATCTAGTTTTATTTCCCATTAGAGTTCAATTGGTTATGTCCTTTTGTGTTGGATAGTAGTCTAGTGAGAAATACTCTTAGAGAAATCCCCTTGCTAGTCGATTCCATAATGTTTTGGACACCTTATATGGGTCTCCATGATGTATTCTCCTAAATTAATTGGGAATGTTTTTGAAATTAAAGAATAAAAAATGGTGTTAGAGATTTTTTTCTATATTTTGGAGTTTTTTTGAAGTGTGAAATCAATGTTTTTATATATTCTTAATATGATCGATAGACAACCGTTGGATGAGATCCTGAAAAAACATGGTTATTGATGAATTAATGGTGTGGGTATTCATTGTTACAGACATGGAATACCCCAGTCAATGTAGTGGTTGGTTAAATAGGGGTATTTTTAGGTGATATATAATGATGGAGTTTCTTGAATATTCTATGGTGGGTTTATTTGGTGATTTATATTCTAGGGGTCAGGGTTTTCCATATTATGTTGATATCTTTAGATATGTGAGTTCATTATTTTTATTTAATTAATTTATATTTTTGAGTCATTTGGTCTCTTTAAATGATTCATTGGATATCTAGTAGGTTCTGTTAGGATTGTATTATTATTTTCATGGGATATTCTTGTTTTATATTTTTGGTGGAATGTGTTTTTTCAGTTCTCTGCCTTTTGGTGGATGAGGTTTTTCTTTGGATATTGTCATTTTCATGTCTCAGTTTGTAAATTATTTTTGTGAAAATTATAGGGTAATAATGTTTTATGGTGGCTAAAATTATCCAACCAAAACCCTAACATGTTAATTATATTCAATTTATTATTTATATATAGCCTCATTTGTAGAGTTCTTGGTTAGGCTAGGATCTATATGTTACTTTTTTGGATTTATTTCCTGGGATCTTAGTTGACACACAATTAGTAGAAACTATGAAAAAACATTGTGGAAGTGTTTGTAGTATTTAGTAGAGTCAAACACATTTTGGTAAGACTATTTACTTAACTATTTACCCTTCCCATGTGTAGAGTGAAGTGGTCCAAAGTGGACTTAATAGTTGGTGCATGGTTTGGAAATCCCCGCAGCCAAACCGTGCTAGCTAATTTGTTTTTAATAATAACAACAACAATATAATTATACTAATTTCTATAATAATAATAATAATTATTATTATTATTATTATTATTATTATTTTATACCCATCTCTGGATTCCTTCCATGCTCGATGCACAAGATTCCTAATATATTTCTGGCATGCACAAATAACTGCCCCTCATCGGTCCTCCATTATCCATCAATTTTCTCTGATTGTTTTCATGACTTGTGTCTAAATCCTTATGTTAAAATAACTTTATCCCTCTATTTTCAGTTTTCAATCATTACCATCCACTTCATCATTGTGAATCGCTCATGGTCAAACCCTCGCAGGGTTTTTGGTTATGATTTCTCACAGATTTGACTCTATAGGGTATGTCATGTACCTTTCAGGTCTCCTTCCACTAGTGACTGATGATAAAAACCCATTTTACATAGGATTATTAATTTTGGATGTAGGTTTTCAACACAATACTCTAATTATTTATTGATATTTTTATTTATGGGAATTTAAATTTTAAATTTTTATTTCTATAAATTTTATTTTGGATAAATATAAAATCTATATAGATGAAATAATTTTTCAACATGGATTTATCGTGGTTTTTATTCATAGGTTCCTTATGCCAGAGAAAAGTAAAATTATCTTTTCTAAAGAAAAATAATCTTTATTACTTTTAAATTATGATTGGGTATTTCTAATGTATCACAATTTATTTAAAAAATTTAAAGGATTATTAAAAAAATTTTATTAAACATTCATGGTTTTGTCTATTTTTATTCTTTATCCATACTATTGAATATTTTTATTGTAATTTTTTGGTAAATTATATTTTTATATTACACCTTTAAAAATATAGGGGGTGTATTTTACCACCATTCATGAAGGCGACATACACACATATACTTGGTTAAGGTACATATATATATACCATATTTATTAATATTCCATTATGGCGAGGGGAATATATACATTGATGCTAGAATAATATTTATATATGTGTAGTTTTATTAGTGGATAAGTGTAAAATAATGTTCACATTTTATTATGTGGACTTCATAGGGGGTGGAATCAGATTGTCATCTTCATGAGTATCATGTTTTGAGGTTGGTTCCCTATCTTTGATCCTTTAATTTGAATTTTAATTATGGATTGTGTGTTTTAAAAGTTTTTTGTAATTGTTATTATATATTATTTATATTCTACTCAAATTGGTTATGGGTCTTGGATGATGTTCTACATTTTTTAAATATAACTTAACATGGCCAATAACATGATTTATTAATGATAAAATTATATTTTGAAACTATTTTTATTATAATGTAATTATAACGATTAATGGGTTTATTAAATTAATTTTTTTTATGTGGTAATTCTAGGTCGTTACCTTTACAAGTATCATGGAAATGGAAAACCGTAACAAGACTTTCTACTTTGAAATGGAAATGTGATATATGTTAGCTAAATGTGCAGAAAAAAACGTGTTCCCAGTAATGGGATTATTACATGTTTGTAATACATTGAATGGGGATTTTATTAAGCATGGTGATCAGTGGTGAAAGGGTGGATGGGTTTTCATAGTATACTAAATATTATTTTTAGGCATTTACTATATTGATGAAGATTCACCTTCATTGGGGGATGGAATATGTGAATTATAGGTACCCATGTAAGAATACAGGGACAATTTCTCTTGAATGATACACCCTACCATGAAGGATTATGTTACAACAATAAATAAATTGTGATGGTGAGTATTTTATTTCATGAATATGAGAATATAAATTTGAATCCTTGGTCAATAACTAAGAGTATGCAGATCCTAGGTCCCTACTAACCCTAGATACTTATGAATTTTCAATGGTGTTTTATCTCTTTATCTCTTGTTTTTATAGTAATATATTATAATGATCTCCCCTATAGATTTATATTTTTTTAATTTATATTTATAATGATAGAATTTTTTGTTTCCCATAATGAGGTACATGTTTAGAATTTTTAATCATTTGTTTTTAAATTACTAAAAGGACATTCGTACAATGAAAATTGTTTTTATATATAATGAAATTATGTTATACATAAAATAAAATAATGTTTCTTATTTTTCATAAAATTATAAAAATAATATTTTTATATATAATATTTTAAAATTATCATGGCATGGTTTAATTTTTAAAGGTAATTTATATGGACTAGTTTATTCAGTCACACCTATAGGGTGTTAATACTCACACTTATTCCTCTATCTTTGTTTTTAGATTATAGTGTAGCTTCCATATCTCTCTTTTTTTCCATGGAACAATATTGTTTTAGTGGATGATGGTGACCCATGAAGTCACATGGTGGAATGGCTAGTGTTTACTTTTATCTATTCAGTTTCCTATTCAATTTCTTCTTCTAGTTTTAATTTTCCTTATTTTGTTTTTTTATCTGCTCTTTTAATGGTCAAATTGTTACCAATTGAGTTATGGTTGATGCATGTCACTAGTATCCGGCCTAGGGGGATGGGTAAACCTCACAAGTCATATTTTAGGCTGATATGGGTGACTGTTTTTCTTACAACCTATGTAGATTTGGGACATTAGAGGACACTGTTAAATGAAAACTCCCTTTATAATATTTTAAACAAATAACATTACAGAGTTTGACACCGTCAGTTTTCAATAAATTTTTCATGTCCATATATAGACAACAGAAATTTATGAATGGATTTAGTATATATTTTTTTATTAAAGAAATTATTTTGATGGTATAAGTTTATTTTTTAATTTTTTGTAATAAAATTATTACATTAAAATCTTATGAAAGCCTGATGTTATATTTCTCCAATAAATCAAAAAATATAATAAATGATTTTAAAAAACATTATAATTATTATAATTCATGTTATTTATATTTACCATAAAATTTTAAATGAATATTTCATATTAGTTTTATGTTAATGAATTACATTTGAATTCCAATTATTTCATTATGCCTTTAACATTAAAATTAAAATAATGGTGTCCAAATTAATATTTATAATATTTTTAATAACTATCACTTATTAAATATTATTAAAATTATAAAAAACATAATAAAAATAAAAATTGATAAATTAAGATCCAAATTTTCTTCCCCCATGAATTTATTGTCTGTTAGTAACTATTTTTCATGATAATTACTTTATTATAATTTAATATTTTATGAAATTCTAGGTGTGACACAAATCGCTTATAAAGGTACACCCCTCAAACCTCTTCCTTATAACACATTAATAAATATAGATCAAACATCCCATACGAAAATAATATCTCAAAATAACAAGTTGCATTTTAGAGGTAATATTATTCCCAGAAATACCTACTAAAGGATCCATAAGTGGATATCCAAATGTTTTTTTTAAAATAGAAGGTAATCACCCTAGCAGATCAAATTCTTTTTACATCATATTTAATCTCCTATAAATCAATAATATTTATAAAAAATTATTAGCATTAATATCCTAAATATACTTAAATGATACTATGATTATTATACCAACATTATGCATAATATTTCTATCAAATGGTATGTGAATGTATTGCTCATGTATAAGTACAAGTTACTGTCTCCACATAGAGTTACAATTCATTTTTCATCTCCATATATAATGTATTTTTACTAATATGGTATTTGTGTTTATATATTATATTTAGGAATTAATTATTTTTTTAACTGATAATATAATATATACCTTCTTCACATTAAAACCAATGGAAAATGATAATTTAGCTCGTGTGTACATGAGAATTGCCACCTCCACTATCCAATGTGATTCATTTTTAATTTCTATATTAATTGGATAGTAATGAGGATGAATATGATTAATATATATGGTTTATATGATCTATTAATGAATGTGAATAGTTTAATTATTATTTAATTTTTTTATTCTATCCATTAAAAAATGAAGTCAACATTATTCCATACATACGCATAACCATATTCGTGAATATTGTAATTTATTTTATATTTATACCATTGTGAATGACTATAAATATACATATATAATGAATATATATGATATAATAATAATTTATATGGTTATGTTATAGAATTATAAGAATATTAAGTATTTTATATAGGATATGAGAATGATTTCGATGTAAGTCGAACACTAGGTAAGTGATTTTCATATGATATTTATTTCTATCAGAAACATACCCTATAGTCCACTTATTTCATTTAGGTGGTGTATATAATTCCCATTAATATATTTTATGAATATTATCATGAAAATCATGGTCTAACATATCCATCTAAGATTGTTTCTTTCATGGGGATTAGTATCTGAATTTCCCAAAGAGAAAATTTATTTCTGTTTTAATCCTATTATAATCAGGATTGTTTGTGCTGTAATTTACATGAAAGGAAATTAAATTATCATTTTATGATTAATACCTTTCATTTTTATTATCCTATAGTTATTTCTATGGAATATATTGTTATTTCATTTTACCTCACAATAAGTACTCCAGAGACCAAAAAATGTCTTTTTAAAGAAAATAAATATCATTTAATTATTCTGATTGACAACATTTTTTTTCCATATATTTTTTTTCTAAAAATTCATTTTATTATCTTTTATATTATCAAATGATTTATTAACTAAATTTTTAAAATATCTTGAATTTTGAGAAATGATTTTAAAAGGAATATTCTTGCCCTTTTTAAAACAAGTTAATTTATAAATTTTATGATACAAATGTGAAAGGAATACTTTTTTACATATTCAGCATCTCCAGAATTTCCCACCATCGAGTTCACTAATTTTTTTTGAAGAAAACATTTCATGTATCTATGATTTTTATGAAATAAATTTTCATAATATTATAGAATTTTGTTTATTTCTAAGAAAAGAATAAAGAATATATTGGTTATTTTCTTATGGGAAATTTTAATTAAATTTTAATTCATCAATGACAAATACATTCAAGGATGGTTATGATTTACTATGATTATAGTTTAAGGATATAATCCATACTCATTCTATAAATGGTTTTTGATGACATTGTCTTGATGAATCACATTACTTTTCCAAGGGTTCTTCTATAGTGAAATGATAAAAATTTTATGATACCCATTTCTTATCATGGGTACTGATATAATAGATGTTTTATGATGTTATGGAATGCATATGTCTGCTTTAAATTATGTGATGGGTGGGACCGATATCTCCCAAACATTTATTGTGTAATTATTATTGTTGTATAAGTTTAAATGGTACATGTCAGGTTATCCCAATCTCTAAAAGCATACACACGATATTATCCCAAGACTGATTCAAGTATACATGTTGTTGTCCCTAACCTATCATGTTATTATTGTATTGATATGTATCCTTAAAATAATGTTTTTTATGCTTGTGTGTATTCCAAAATCTTATTTGTTATACCATTTTTAGTCTCTCATGAATCATTTTTATTGATTCCTTTGGGATTCAAGTCTTATGAACCATAAATATTTATTCCGTGTACCTATATAATGATAAATTATATTAAGATTAGATTTTCAAATGTTATACTCATTTTATCACCATCTTATTCTCATGTTATACTTATTTTATCATGTATATCTCACTTTTTTACACTTACGGAGCTTCATATCTCAGCCTTTATTATATTATATTTTCTTATGTTATAAAAAAGTTATTATGTTTTATATGTTTTTGATGGGTGTTATTTATCAAGAACTAATAGAGGATGATATATTTCATTTCTAAACATGTTGTTTATGTATCCTTATTTCCAATTGTATTAGAACTATATTATTATGGTGTTGAATAACATGTTATGTAAATAATAATAATAATATAATATGGTGTGATATTTATATATAAATATTATATTTCATTATAAAAATTTGGGTATACTATCTCTACTACTAGTATTTATTCACAAAATACACTAAAAATAAAAATAATAATAATAATGAATCACCACTATAACTAAACCATATTAAATTAAACATCTCTATTATAGCCCATATCAACCATAGATGAAAGTAGATTAATCTATAATTACTATAGATCAAATAGAAATAAATATGTATTAACATCTATAAATACATAAGAATTATAGAAAATTAAAATATCATTAGACCAATTCCAAAACCAAAATTAAATTCAACTTAAATAATTGGATATTGTTAAAATCATAAAAAGAACAATCAAAAACAATATAACAATGAGAATCACAATCCAAATACCAAACAAAAATTCTTAGGCCTTATTCTACATCCAAATTATTACTACTAGTTTGGATGTAATCCCTAATATCAAGAAAATTTCCAAAGTAAAAATCTCCCTTATTGACTTCTTTAAAAATAGATAAAAATATATTTAGATACTTTATTAGATCCATCACATACCCATATAACCAAATGTCATTTCCAAATAGCATATTTCATCTTTTCATCCCAATTGAATTTCCATTTATACATTCCCTTAAAATATCACTTCCATACAAACTTAACAAATTTAAATTTACAATACCATCACATCACCCTATTAATAGAACTACTACATTTCCATCATGAATAATAATTTAAATAATGAAGAAAAATATTCAAAAATACGATTTAAATATTATTTTTCAATGTAATAATTTATATATTTTCAGATGAACAAATAAAAAATAAATAAATAGAACCTCATTACTATAAATTTTTTTTATAATACGATATTTTTATTACAACCATAAAGCTATATATTTCTTCCCAGAATCTACATAACTCATTACCATTATTTTTTATTGATACAATAATTATGAATCTAAAAAATAATAAAAATAAAATAGATTGGATGATCCCAAAAAATTATATAAAGCACTTACCAAATATCCCATTCTCCCTAGAAAAAACAATCCTTAAGAACCAACATTTATAACCCTTTATAAACATGAGGTTTATCATCCCCATATTACAAAAAAATATATGTATCTTAGGAAAAATGATGTTTTTAAAAATATCTAATCTCAAAAAATAGGAACAAAATATCAACTAGAAAATGTAAAAAAATCATCATCCAATAAGATTCCCCTAATGGACCACAGTATTCTCAACCAAAATACAATATACTACATCAAGAGATAAATCAAAAGGTATCAATTAATTAAAAATTCTTGTATCAAAGGTATAAATGATATTTAATAGGAGTATGAAATAAAAATTCTGATTGAATAATGATAACATTAATTTTATGTAATAAGTGATTATTATTTTATACGATACCATATTTTTGTATCCATATACCTGATAAAATGATTCCTTTTTTGTTGTTACACAATTTTTACACAAGGGTCCACATAAATAGGATCCCCAAATGTTTTTGAAATGAATATCGTATATTGTAAACTTCATAATACTCATAGATGGTCAACATAGACTCTATATTCTTTCTATTAGAGGTAATAACTATAATGAATTAACGGGGAGAAAAAATTTGTAACTAATTTAGGATAAAATATATCTTTTTCATGATATCTTGTCACTACAACATGGGGTTTCAAAAATTAAAATTGATATATTTGGTGTAAAGCACCCTACATTGTCTAGAATATATCATCAAATGCTACAACAAAAATTAAAATTATCTCAAAATATCATTATGTAATATGAGTTTTTATTCAATAAAAATAAACACAATTGATCAAAAATTCATAATGCAAAAAAAAATATTATTAAAATATTTAATGAAATATTCAGATATACATTTTTATTTATCTAAAAATATTCACAAAAAGATCAAAAATAATATTTAATAATGGGAAATTATCTTAGAAATGTTATCTTAATAATTTGGTAAAACCATTATCCATTTATAATCATCAATTACACCAAAATACTTGCGTACTTTACAACTACGAGTATTATATTTCACTATACAACAATTATAAGAATCGTAGTGCAGTAATATAGACACAAAGGCCATGGAGGAGAAGTTATTCTAACTCAAAAACAAATATAAAACCATTTACCCCCAAAATAATCTATGTGAATATATTGAAATTATGAAAAAAATTTCACAAAACCTATTTTTCCTATAAAAAACTCACATTTCAAATAGAAGTGAGATTATGAAGTCCAATAATGATGATTTCATCAGAAAACTTCATGAGATCTATGGGGTTTAGGGTGTCAAAATCACCAATGGTGGAGTGAATGGAAGTCTAGATGAATCTTATGTTTGAAAACATCCAAAGGACCATATAGATAAGGATTGATCAATGAGATATGTGGCTCCATCACAAAAGTCCATTGTGGCTTCTGTTCTAATTTATCTATTGAGGGGACTGATTAAAAGATTGGTCATGTGATCTGTTTCAAAAGTGGAAATAGTTTGAAGGGAGAGTGGTTTCCTACAAAAAGAAAATTTCCAAACCTCGTAAGGTAACCCATGACCATATTAATTCCATGCAAGGCCAGCCATGTCTGATGATGATCTCTCCTTATATCACATAGAATAATAACTAATTTGAAGGTCTAGAAGATATTTTTCAATATCATGATAATGGAAGTTAAAAAATTTCAACCACATAATTAAAAAGGCTAGTATCATTGTAATAATAAAAATGAGAATGATCATCCCAGACCCATTACAAATTTACATATCTCTTTCTAAGATTGAATTCAGTGATGATAAATCTACGAAATCATCTTCTAATAAAAAGGATTTATATACAGAAGGACTCAACCAACTTGGGTGGAAGATGGATAAATATGGGGATATGTGATAAAAGTGGTGATATTTATTATTTTTCACCTAATACAATGGAGTAAAATTCCATCTATAAAATAAGGGTCGTTCTGGGGTAGTATGTTGGAGACCCTTCTTCCTAGACCATGTCCTATTGTACGTCAAAATAATTACATTTAGGAGGTGTCCAGATAAGCATTCAAGGATATTAATCAAATTAGGTGTATTTTTATGAGGATTGAGGATGTATCTAACAACTCTTATATTATCTCAAAATAGGCGAATATGGAAAGACATTAACATATTTCTCTTAATATAGAGTCCCATGACAATTCCCATGTATCAGTTTTTGATCTGTTAATATACTCCAACGAAGAAGAAAATGTTTATATGGGTTTGATAAATTCTACATCAAATAATGATATAAAAATTTTCATATTATCCTTAAAGTTGATTCCATTGAATGGAAATCTATTTTGATCAATAATCATCATCACACCATAGGTCATTGGATTAATGATTTTAATATTAACCTTGATTAATTCAACATAACATTGGAGATGAATAATTTCTATATTTAAGAAATTATTAAATATGATTCGGAGAGGGTCCTCTCCATCAAATAGAAATTGAAAATGTTTCTTGACTAATAGTTTCAAATTTTCTTGGTATGTTTGGTTATTTCTTATAGTGTATAACCTTTTTCTAGACTAATGGTTTTCTTGTTGGGTTCACAGTCAACCCATTAAAGTGGATTTTAAAATTTGAATTATATATTTGGGTCTATTAAAACATGTGTAAAACAATATTTCTCTAATATAAATTGTTATATGATTATATAATAACCAAAAAAATAATATTTTTTATAATAGAATTATAATATGTCTAAATGATCCGTCTAAGATCCACTAGATTCTATTAATAATTACAATTATTTTTTTAATAATAATTTATTTATAAACTCATATATACCTCTATTACTTGAGTTATAATTATTATTATCATCAACATAAGTCCCCAAAGATCACTATGTTCAACACTATAAAATAAAGAAATGCTATGAATTATATAAATCATAATGAAAATGGTTAACTACTAAAATTTTTCAAATTAATTTTCATATAGTTTCTCTAATTATTACACATTATGGTTTCCCAAAAATCATTATGACATGGGTTTTATTGTTCACAATATTGAAAAATACGTAATAAAATTTCACCATCATGGATTCATTGAAAGGAAATACACAAAATCCATTGTAGTCTTATACCACATTGATGTAATTGTATAAAAATGTTCAAATATAAAATATAGCCTTTAGATACCTTCTCACTCCAATAAAGTAGTGAGGAATCTAGAAAAAAATCATTTTATCTCTTTCTTTATACCCAACCATTAAATATTTCATCTTAATTAATCATATATATATTTTTACATTGGAAGAATAACTCATATTTTGTCTGTGAGTTTCACATAACATTCTTACCTATATATGTTAAAAAAACCACCAAATTCTAGAAATTAAAATTCATGTATACTCTATTTGAATGTTAATTATTGTGATCTATATAATTACTGTACAATTATACTATCACATAATCATTTTAATATATTTTTAATCCCTTATACAATGAAATAATATAAATTTTATACAATGTTGACACAACATACTAACTATATTTTACTCACAAAAATCTAAGAGAAACACTTAATGTTTGATCACCACATGATCCATGTCCAAAAAACATTTATGGATTCTTCTTTTAACATAATTATTTGTTCATCAAACACAATATTGACTTTTTTAAAAAATATATTTACTGTCAAAATAAATTTTTTTCTTGAACTAAATTAACAATATCTATTATAGGATCATGTTTATATTTAAAATAATATAACTTATACTATTATGATTACTATATATCAGAAAATTTAAAAAAAAATAATAATACCATTAATATTTTATAGAATTATCAAATTTTTTCATTCTAAAATCATGATCCAGGTAAATTCTAGTGGATGATTTGTTCCATAATTTCATTAATGTCAATAGTTTCATTAGAGATCCAATATTACATAATAAAATACTATTATTTCTTATAAAAAATTTGAATTATATTATTATAATAACCTCATATGAAACATGATTAAAGTTATAACCTAAAATTATATTATTCTATGAGAATGACATATCACAAAAAAAAATAAAAAATATTACCAATATTTTGAAGGTTGTTTTTAGTCATCAATGTAACCAGAATGACATGATATAAATTATAAACAACCATAATTTACAACTATGGAAAATAAAATCGATTCACCCTATATAGTGGTAGATTACTGAATAAATCACTTTTATTAGTTTTCATATGATTGACTATTTTGTTCCAATTTTTTTTTGGAAAAATAATATATGGTAAAATAGGAAGTATCCTCTTATGAATATATTATCAATAATTAAGTTATGTTATTCTAGAGAAAATAATATGAAAATTTCATGGGATTAATATATAAATAACCAAGGATTCAATAGATTTTTAATTGAATCCCACATTATAATTATATAATTTTTTTTAATCTATAATACAATAGACAAAGCCTAGTTTCCCTGAAATGGATTTTTGTTTATAAATAAAAGAAATTCGACATATTGAAAATTGTATATGAGAACTTTATTCTTTTTATAGAGAAACCTACACTTATTCAGATCATTATAATCCTTTTTCATTAATATAAAATGATATAAAATAATTAGATAAATTTTTCTCACGTTAAGGGTAAAAAAATATCATAATTAACATACACATTAATCCCTTCCCAAAGATATCATTGATATATATATGTTAAAATTTTATTTCTATAATATTCGAATATTTTTTTGGAATAACATATATTCCCCATAAAATAATAGTTAATATATAATATATAAAGAAATTAAATAATATTATATACATGTTTTAAATAAAACACATGTTATATAATATATTCATATAAAGAAAACATTCACTATCAATCATAAATTTTCATCAATGTGGTAAAAGTAAATAAAAAAATTTATTTTAACTAGTTGTATGATATTTCCATGTATACAAGAACTAAACTCTTTGAGATAACCGCTATTATTTGTCACTATAAATAATTAACAATGGTTATTAATAATCCATTAAAACTAGTGATCATTTCACAAGTGACATCCCCTCCACCAATTCTATAATTTCTACATCTAATTTGATCACCCTTCATAAATCCACTGATCAAGAATCCTATAAAATTATTAATATAATCCCACTATCCTCACAAATAGAACTATATTATCATAGTTAGGAAAAAATTATTTTTAGTCACAACATATATAGGAATAATCCATGTAGATTCATCCACATAGATTAACTATATAATTTACCTAAGAATGGCTTCCTTAGTTTTCCATTACTCTAATGATACTATTCCCAATTCCATCATTTCATACATGATGAGATAATAATAATTATAACAACTGTATAGGAAATAAAAACACCATTATTTACCTAAATTTTTAATTCCACAATTTTAAAATTACACATCATATAAACAAATGTAAAACAAAAAACGATCTTCACTTTAGATTGAATGTAGGGAAAACCCCAATTTAACACTTATTATGATTCATTATATCATTACTATGTTTTTTTCCTATTTAAAAACAATGATACACTATTCAAGGATAATATATATTGTTAAGTTCACAATCTAGTTATTAATGGTAGGAAAATGTTGTCCAGGGGTGAGATGTTGAGTAGGTAACGTGGGGGGTGGGTGAAATAAAGATTAAAAAATTAATTGATTTTATATAAAAATTGAAATCACAGATAAACTAAAATATTTTTATATTCATGTAGAGTTATTATATGAATATTGTAGAGTAAAAATAAATAATAATAATATATTTTTTTGTCAGTTCAGATCAATGTGATTCTACAACAAGCACTAGCTTCTGACTATTACCTGAGAATTGTTTTTCATTTTATCTTCACTTTTTAAATGGACTGAAAAAGCTAATATAGATATTTATTTCTATCCTAGAGGTATAACCCAAAATTCATGACCTTTTACTAAACATGGAACAACCAAAAAGTTTTGTATTTTTTAGAGGACGAATAACCAGTACATAAACATTTTATTAACGAGGTATAAAAATTAAACTTGATTTTAGAAATGAAATAATAAAACAATATCATTAATAACATGTAAAATTTATAATCAAAATAAATAAATAATGAAAAACTAGAAAATAAAATATTAGAATATCAAAGGTTTCCGCATTGAACCACATGTTGGAGTTGGTTTCCAGGAAAAAACTCCAAGGCTATTGATAACATGTATTCACTGTAATAATGATTATTATCACATATTGATTACTCATATAAAATAAATAATATATTTTAATGGCTTATGAATATAAGTCACATTAAAAGGTTATATATTTTCCTTATATGATAAGAACATGGATGTTCCATATATTATTATAAGGTATATGATCTATGGTTTGAATTTGTTTTGTAAAAGGTCGCATAAAATGAAGCATATCAAGGGTATACGGGTCATAAAAAATTAAGACACCTTATCATTATGTTCACCCTTGGTATTCACTATGATGAGATTAAATGATAATGGACCCACCAATTAGAAATATACATTTATATTTGTTATTGGATGTCTCTATATTTGTAATTGTGTATTTATACATAGACATTAATAATATTATTAATGAATATCATATGTCATGTACTTTGATTTGTAGATGAATATTTTGATGATATATGATCAAGATGAGGTATAAATTTTGGGTGAGTCATGAGTGATATTGAGTGAATGGATAACACATGAAAGGATTTTTCTCCCTTGTTCATTGATAGAAGTGGATATCTCAGGACCTTTGATGGGGATTGAACAGCCAAAATAAATCCATGTTCATGGTGTTAATAGGATAATTCATTTAAAGAAATTAAATGAAAAGGAAATAAAGCACATATATTGTTGACCATTATACAAATTGTTTTATTTTATAGGTTGTGATAATGTGATTATATTACATAGTATGTATTTATAGGAGGTTTTTTCATGAAAACATTAAATTATTTCTCTCTAAAATACATTGATTTTTGTAAGATTCTATCTATGGACATTTGGAGGTATTTCTAATAACCCAATGAAATATTCCTAGAGGGTAACACACTATGTTTATCATCAATATTTTTTAAATTCAATGTTTAATTTAAAAATATAAAATAAATATGATTTTTACATTTTGGTTTTATAATTATTTCGGTTTAATGATTTCTATGATTTAATAACATGTTTTTTAAATGAATAAGTGAGTTAAATAGATATTTTAAATCTTTTTTTCATGTATTGAGGAATATAATATATTATATATTTATCAATGAATAATGAAATTTAATTTATTAATTAAATATTTATTTTTTTAATGTTTTTAAAATGTTGAGTAGGGTAAGAAGTCTATGAATAATGATCTTGTTGGAAATGATTAAAATGATATTTATTTATATATTAAAAAGTGATTTACATGTAAAGTTATTAAGAATAGTATTTATGTAATTTTTATAATAGTTATAGTGAAATCATAATTAAGTAATAGGAAAGGGATTGTGTGAAATTTTCTAACCCAATACCTATCTAGATAAATATATAATTATATCATAATCTATAATCATTATTGTTGGAAAAAATTGATGGACTATGGAGAACTCTAAAAATCTAAAATGATTTCTAGAGATATATAGGTAACTACTCTCTTTATATTCTCTCAATTCATCAATATACAATAATAATTATTTACGTGAATTCTACTATGATTAACAACAAACAATGTAAGTGGGTGAGATAGATCGTTCCTGGACTTGTCGTTTTTATACTAATGATTAGAGATTTTTTTTCAGGTGGATCACCTATATAAAGATTTATAGTTATATCTTATGAAAAAATAGTGGTACAATTTCATCTAGTGAACTAGACAATTAATGAAGAAGTAATTACAAGTTAATGTTATTTTAGATCTACTCATAAATTAAAATTAAATTATATGAGATGGTATTTATCTTCTTGTTCTAAAATTTAAAAATATATATAATATATGATTTAAATATGTTTTTAGGAAATAATACATCTTGTATTAAATTTTATTTCATAAATTAAAAATAAATGATAAAGTCAATATGATAATAGGGATCATTGAGAACATCTATTACCTAAAAGATATATTAGAGTGTTCTCATGTTTAATTCATAACTATATATTAATAATTTATTTTTTATATGTTTTTGATTTATTATATATAATTTTTTAATGTAATTTAATATCAAAATATTTTTATTCCCCCTTTATTCATTCTTAATCACAAAACTAGTAAAAAAGTAATGAAATAAACTAAGAAACATCTTGAAAACACTATTTGAAGATGCAAAAGGTTCTAGATGGATAACATAAGAGTACATAACACATACAATAAAACTACCCTCCATATAACAATGTATCTAATTTGTGTCCTTATAAGTTTTTAAATTAATCTATAGATATCCTATCTAATCCATTAAAATAAAATTTTCACAGAGGTTTTAACATGAAAGAATATGGGTTGAAGAACTATACAATGTGTTACTAATGTACATGACATATTCTACTCAGTTATTTGTAATGGACAATAAGGGGTTACAAGCATGAAATGTATATTCTACATGACATGGGGACTGAAAGTCCATGAATCATAAAGTAATCACACTGTGTTGGGATATTACACATTGTGTAGCTCATACATGTCAAAAGTAGATGGTTGACAGAGTCCCTAGGTGTTTTTTATTTATAAAGGTAGAATATAGTCCAATATTTTTTATAACTTACACACCATGTAGATCTATACAACCATTGTTATTAATTTAATTTAAATAGATGAATTAATTATATAAATACCTATAGTAAAATGTTATGTGTGTCATTTAATCAACAATGAACACCATGTCATGGGATCCTTAATTATATACTCAATTTATTTCGTTGTTAAATCTAAAATATATGTTTTGTATAGTCGTTTCTTATAAAATATTATAAATCACAAAGAGAATCACATGTCATGTAATTCATATGTTTTTGTTATCTCATTTCATTTAAGAATAAACATTCTAATTATCAACCATGCAATGTTTGTTGGATGTTAAGGTAATGTGCAAGTACAATGTTTATGCCTCATAGTTTGGATGATTGCATATCATTTCCTCAAAGTACACATCTGTACTCTATTAATAATAAATAAACTCATTTTTTTTAAATTTTTTTAAAATTATGAATGATTTAATTATAATGATTATTAGATTATAATTTTTTAAATTGAATTAGTTGGATTAATTCATGGTGATTTATATTAATTAATGAATAAATTGAAGTAAATGAAGGAAAAATAGAAAATTTATGATCATTGATTTTTTTGTGGATAATCACGATATTAGACTAGACCAGTGTATGGGATTATTATCCATTAAATTTATTAATCATGATAAATTTAAAGGATGGACTTCATGTTATCTCCTCCTACTAATTATGTAACGGAATGACTTCCCGTATTATTTTATATAAAACCCCTTTATCAAATGTATTAGATCACCACACCTCTATGGGAGTACAATTTTATTTATGGATAGATATTCCATAATAGAAGAGGAATTCTTAGTCCTAGAGCAATGGATAAATAAACTGTGATGATTTATAAGAGATGAGTTATGATTTTGTGAAATGAATAAATCATTCAAGAATTTCTCCTTTGTTCGAGGGTTAGTTTTGTCATCTTCATGATAAAATTATATTATATAATATCACGATCATTCCACTTATATGTAATTTCTACCTATTAATTGGTAAAATATTTTAGTTTCTATATGTTACATGGTCACATCGATAAAAAATTAGAATAATGTAAGATAAAAAAATAAAATATTTTTAGGCATAAATTTTATCAGTAATGGTAAATCAATTTAGTAAAATCCAATTATTTTAAAAAGTCATGTGATAAGATAAAACAAGGCTTTTATGAATTAGGATAACAATTCATCAACTAAAATATTATATATGTATAGACTTCTGTTACTCATCATAGAAGTTGGAACAATAGATCAAATTGATTGACAAGAATATTAGGGTTAAATTCAATTGTCGGTAACTTTTATATTGACATTTTGTGTTAGATTAACTTGGTTTACACTGTATGTTGACATCCCAAGAAGTAAATAGTGTAACATAAAGGAAACTATTGATAAAATATTAATCAATGATTTCTCTATTGGGGAGCCCACTCAAAAAATACTGAATATGTAAGTTAATGAATTTGAAAAAATACCCCTACCTAAAACCCATAAATAAACATATCATTACCATTTATAGGTAATGATATAGGAATATAGATCATTATTAATATTAATATACACAACCATATATTACCAATCTATTGTTAGGGACTATTAGGTTTTGGAAAAATAGGGTGAGATTAATAAAATTAAGTAAAATATAAATTTATTATTAAGTATTGGTGATCAAGGATGAACTAATTATATTCTCTTAATATTGTTAAAGAAAAGGAAAACCACGTGATCTCAAAAATATCATTATGATATATAATAAAGAAGGGTAAACTTCTATAAAGAATGAATTTTTCGGAATGATATCGGGGATTGTGCATTATAATATACCCTGAATATAAATTATATGTACTAGAAACCTAACTTGATATGTAATTTTTTAATGTGTCAAGTGTGGAAGATGTATCTCTCTATGTGAAGAATGTAGACATTATAATGGATGAATAAATCTAATTTTTATCCTCTACATCCTATGATATTTTAAAAAAATATGAGTATATGGATAAATATTTCCTTATTTCTAACCATCGTGAACATTATTTGTAGATGGTGAGAAAAGATAGGTATAAGATATCCAATAAATTCTTCACAAGAAATCATGGTGATTTTGGACAAACTAGGCCCAATGTAATTATGATGATTGGATACATAGAGATCTTAGACATCATAGGGATTGATATCGCATATGATTTGGGAAAAAATCTCATGTTTTCCACACTATGTATAACATTCTATAGTTTTACTTTAAATTATTATATGTTTATTAGTAATAAGATACTTTTGGATCATAATAATGATAATTTTCTTGTTGATAAATATATGGGATGACAAACCTATTTTTTATATGCTGAATAAGAAATTTAAGAACATGATAAATTTTATAAATACTTATTACAAGTCTAAATCTCTAAAGAACTATACTAAATAGAAGAATATGATCCAGGGGAAAGAGAGTAAAATGGTCATGTATTTATTTTATAAAGAAATCAAGGGCATGGTATGAGGATCTAAATCTTAAAAATAATAATGGGAAAACATCATTTTCATTCTTAATCATGTATATATTTTTATATCATTATTTTTTTATTATATATTGTATTTGGTGATCAAATTTGTATCCAAATAATTGAAATAAGTATATTTTAAATGTTTTCCAGGTGTGAGTTGGATTTATGGGATGTCAATGGGGAATGGATGACTATTTTAGCTATTGGAGACTGTAATATCACGTTTATATCATCATGGAAATTGGTTTTCATGAGCTATTATTATTTTCAAAATTTAAACTAGAACATCATATATTATTTTTTTATACATGGATGGATTTATTTTTAGCTTTTGAATCACTAGATTTTAATTTTATAAAGATATCAAATGTTAAGGTATAACACAATTGGATAATGAAATTTATGCATTAAATTAGGAAAATATATAATCGATATTTATAATGAATCCGATTCAATTGACACATTTTACAACCAATCACAACATCACATTCTTGGCCACATAAATGAGACGAATTTGGGAAATCTATAACATGATGGTTACTTATAATCTTTTGAGATCGATCCACAGGAAAAATGTCACACCATTTACAAGTTAATATGTCCCAAATATCATTTTTCGGTAAATATTTAAAGGAAATATATATTTTATATTTAGTAAACACTAATGTGTTAAACCATTTTCAAGTAGAATATAGATGTATATTCTCTTAGATTATTACTTTTACCAACAACATCAGTAGGAACATATAAATATACATGATCATGTTAAATTATGAAATTTTTTAGTAGTTCATATTTTTCAAGAATGAAGTTGATAATAGTAATGGAGAGAAGATAAAGAAGATTAAATTGGATTAATATGATTAACATCATAGAAAAGTTTTAATGAACTTCATTCGTGAGTATGGTATTTTATCTCAACTCACTCTTCAATAAACACCATTGTGGATTATTGTTATTGAAAGGAGGAATCATGCCTTACTATATATGGTAAGGTTGATGATGAGTCCTGAAATTATTCTATTATCCAATTAGAAATATTCATTACACATAACATCATCCATAATAAATTGAGTACCAAATATAGTTGTAAATGATATTCACTTTGAGTTATGGAGTGGAACAAAAAATGTTTTGTCATATGTTCATGCATGTTGGTGTGAGGTATATTATTTGGATAAATGAAGAAACAAATTGTCAAAATGGGTAGAAATGTATAACAATATAGGTTATAACATGTAAATTAGTGTATATTAGATATATGATCCCTCAAATTAAAAGGTTAATGTTTCTTCGAGATATGTATTCTAGGATAGGGAACATATCCTCAAGAAGGATTGTGGGAGAATGATTTACATTTATAAATTTGATTCTTAAGAAAAATAAGTGTTTTTTAGGAATTGATTCTATAGGTCCCTATGAAATAATTTATTCATAAAAAATTCATAATGTTGATGTATCAATGAGTTTAAAAAACCAAAAAATGAGGGTTTTCTAGATAAAAAAGTTGTAGAGTCATTATTGTATAAAAATAATGACTTTATATCCTAAAATGTGGAAGTAATGAACTAAAATTCTATAATATGGAATGAATCCATGTATTCTAATATAGATTCCATGTATTTGAATGAGGTTTGGGTTTTGTTCAATCTTCCAATATATGTAATGATTATTTGGTTAAAATGGATATTCTAGATATTGATGGACATGAATGGTTATCTTAGTACCTATAAGTGAAGATTATTTTCAAAAGGGATTATAAAATACAATAAAAGTGACTAATACAAAAACATTCTCTAGTTTTTGAGTTTCAATTCATTATAATTTATTTACAATAGCAATATCCCTTGACTCTATATTAAGAGATTCATGTCAGAACCTCCATCCATAATAGAAATCCTTATGTGGTGGTGTATATGACAAAACCTAAAGTGTTTTTGACTCCATGAAATGAATAAAAGTTATACTGATCCATTTATTGATTAAAGTAAGAATCCAGGTCATTGAAAATTTGTTTTGATAAATCTATAATATAATTTGGATTCAATAAGAATGAATGTGGTCTATATATTTACATGTTTATTATTTCGTATAGGAAAATTTTTATTATAGTATATGTTAATGATATATCAATAATTGTAAATGAGATATTATTATAATAAAAGGATAATTCATGGTTTATAATTTTCTTATCCAGGATGGACCTAGGTGAAGATGCCGATATTCTAGGGATCAAAATCATACATGATAGATCTAATAAGATACTTTGATTGTGTGAATGTATATACATTGAGCAGTACTGAATAGGTTCAGTATGAAAAAAAAAGAGGGAATCAGTTCTATTGTCCCTTTATATATATCATTATACAATATCATATCCTAGGATATGATAGGAAATAAATAGATTTAGTAAGATCCCATACACTAATATGATAGTATCTATAAATTTTGACATATTATATATGAGTCTTGATGTTTCTAATGATTTGAAAATAGTAGGAAGGTTTCAAGATGAACAAAAAGAAATAATTAGACCATATTAAGACAATAATTACATATCTGAGGCATACTATGGATAAATTCATGGTGTATAGAGGATTTATAGAGAAATACATTAATTGTTAAAAAGAAGCTGGCGATCAAAAATATCAAAATGAACTAAAATAACAGTTGGGCAAGGAATTTTCACAAAAATTTATTTGTGATATTGAAGAGTTTAATAAATTCCATTTTCAGAAATTATAAATTAAAGCCTTTGTACATTGTGACTTCTAATATATACATGGATGCAATTTGGTTTTTCATCATTTTCCAATAGAATTATGTGGTTCCTATTTGTTAAGACCTTATCAAAACATAATGTGATACACTGATGTGGTGGATCATTAAGAATATCCAAGGTCACATCAAAGGTAAAATAATATTATTAAGATCTTTATATCTTGGTAGATTCTTTCTCTATGTGGCGAAGTTGCAATGAGTCGGGTATTGATAGTGGAAAACATTGTTAGACCATAGATGATGGATAAATCATAATATAATAATAAGTATTATGTGAGATATATTAGACAAAAAGTTGTAATTTATGGATCTAGAGAAAGTGGTAGTCTATTAAAGTGGATCCCAAAAACAAAAATCCTTTTTACTTCATTACATGTATTAAAAATAATATTATTTTTAATCACATCATGATTATTCCTATTTATGAGATAATTTGTGATAATGTCATAAGAATATATTTTATATTTAAAGGTTGTATCAATTCCCTATTATGATTATAACCAGGATGTTTAATGACATTATTCTTGTATATATTTCCTATAGGTAGAAGATATTTTTATAAAAAGACATACAAAAGTCTAGATAACTAGGGTATGGGGATCAAAAGACATTGAGCCACATTTTTATTATTTTCACCTGTGGTAATCGCTAAAACATATGTTAAGATAATGAACCCTCTAAAAGGACGTCCATATTTATTTGTTTAATCATATATTCTTTTATGTGGATGTGTGTATTGAACCTTATAATTTATGATTATCATTAATGAATATAATATGTTTTTTTACGTTGATAAATTGATGAAATCCATTGAAACATATTCTCACTATGAGGTATTGTACATTGGGTAAATCACAAGTGATATTTCATTAATGGATAATGTGAGAAAAGATTTATCCCTTCTATAGATCAAGAAATATAGATATTTTTTGAACAATAATGGGAATAAAACTGCTAAGGTAAATCAATTTCACTTGTGTTCACAAGGAAATTAATTTCCACAATGTCAATAAAAGAGGCAAGAAGTAAATAGGTTTTTTTGATTAGTAATAAACTTAATTGATTATAGATATCATAATAATGGTATTATATTAAAAATTAATCATTCATTTTAGGTTCTATGTGATCAAAATATTGATTTCATACTCAAGGAAATAATTAGAATATTTTCTAGAATATATCCATTGATTTTAGGAGGTCAAGATAATTCCAAAGAAAAGTATAACTAGAGGGTCACACACTAAGGGTATAAAAAATATTATTTATATTCAATGTTTAAATTTATATGAATTAATAAATAACATTCTAGAAATATTGATTAATAAATTTTAGATTTGGTTGGTCTTGATGACTTAATATTATGTTTTTTAAAATGATAAGTGTGCAAAATAATAAAAATAAACACTGATTTTCAAGGATTGGATAGTATAATATTTATTATAATATTAAATGAATTATATAATAATTATATATATATATATATTCATTATCCTCTATTTGATAAATTTTGATAAGGATAAGTTTTCTATGATTAATGAACAAGTTATAAATAATCAAAATGATATTTGTTTTTATATTTTTAGATTTAATAAAATTTATAGTGAATAATAATAATAATTTTATTATTATCACTATTATACATATAAGGAACTAAGAAATATGTAATACGAAGGGGGTTTAATGAAAGTGTCCATTACAAGAATTGCTGTAATAAATATCCAATTGTATGGCTTTTCATAATCACTTTTTATATATATAATATATGAATTAATGATCTATCTATAACATTATAATGAAATTTAGAGATATATAGTACCCTTTACTACTCTTCCACTCTCACATACTCTAGATATCTCCCAAAATTGTCTAAGGTTATTCGTTTGTGATCAACCACAAATGATGCAAGCGATCAGGATCGACCCTGATAGAACCTAACGATCTTATAGAGAAGATGAGAGATTGTAGTTCATGTGTTGATCACCACTGGAGGGATTATGCACATATATTATATAGTTTAATCGAAGAATGAATTTGTCAATTTATCAATATCATAAATAAATAAAAAATGTAAAATACATCTAATTATATATCTTCCCAAAAATTAAATATAAATTACACGTTATGATCATTCAATTCAGTTTCTAGCATTTATAAATTCATGTTATCTATATTTTAATTATTTATTTCATCAGTTAATTTATCATGTAAATCAATAATTTTCATATATTAAAACTAAAAATCATGATTTATATCCCAACATGGTACCTCTCTTATCCCCAAAACGACCACCAAACACCTATATCAGGTGCTAAAAATGAAATTTTTACATCTTATTTCTTATTCTTACTCAAGTGACCAAATTTTGACCTGACATAATTAAATAATTAATGAAAATTCTTATTAACTAAGATTCCCAATGACTTTTTTGGTATAGATATTTCAATAATTTAAAAATTCATTACGTATCAAATCTCATATCTTTCTCATCTAATGGGAATTATTTCTAATATACCCATATCTTCAAATTCATTGATTAGTCTTAATAATATCCTAAAAAACTCTATACTCCTAATAATCTTCATGATTTATAATTCATAATGTTCTTCTTCATAAACCATGTATGAGAATCATAATAAAGGGTGAGATAAAACACTCAGTAAGGTAATACATACAATAGAAGCTATTATAGATACATATAATATAAAAAATATATAAGATTTTCTAAAATTATATTATATAATATAACTAAGAATCATGATAGAGGAATATAACCACGGATTACATGAAAACAAAATAATTTACATAGATGATAATAACTAATTTCATAATGATTGAATGCATAATTATAGGCATTATAATCATTCCATAATAGTCTTATACGAATAAATCATACATAATTAGGAGAGATTTTCATTGAATACAAATGTGAGTTTGTCTATTGATTCCCATAGATATATCAAGGGTCTATCTAATGTCGGGATCACCCATCACATTATTTTTCGAATGCACTAATCATGAGATTGACATGAATAAAAATTCAAAATATAATTTTATTCCTTTACAATAAAAATTGATTTTCAAAAATACTATAGAAAATGATAATATATCTCAGGTAAATATTTAATATTATTTAGCAATAAATAATCATCTATATATAACTAAAATTTATATATATTTTAAATGTTTACCAAAATAATAATTGATCTATAATTCATCGTAGACTTCCCCAATATGATTTATATAAAATGGGGTGTTTAATCTCTATAGAGTAATAAGTATAACATTATGTCAAAACTAGAATTGATATATAAAAAAACAATGATAACAAAAAACATGAATATTAAAATGATGACCAATTTATAATAAATGTATCTATCAAAGTAAAGAGATGTCCTTTATAGAATAAAGAGTAAAATGGAAGAGAAGCTTATAAAAAAATGTCTTAATTTTTTGTTAAAAAATGTAGTTATAAATCACTTCAAAAACAATTTCTATTATATCATAATAATACATTTAAAAATTTATTTCAAAAAATTATAATCAAAGTTTCTTAACAATAAAGTATTCTTAGGTATGAAAATTTTAGTTGAAGGATAAATTTTTTTATAAGGGGGGTGAAATTACATTTGAAAAAATTTATAAAATTAATAAAAACCATTTCCATTGAAAAAATATTAGAATAATGGGAAAACATTTTAAATTTTAAAGGAATAAAAACATGTAAAATAATACATATCATAAATAAATTTCATAAAAATTGTCAAATTCATAAATTCTGAAAATGATTAAAAAGAGATTCTCATCACATTATTGTAATTAAAGTCCAAAATGGAATCATAAAAAAACATTAAAAATATTAATTGGAAAAAATTAAAAATAATATAAAGTTTAAAAAATGAAAAATGAAGAATTATTAATATATATAAAATCACATTATTAAAAATTAATGAATATGGATTTGGAAGTGAATGGTTCTTGGCCAAAATGGAGAAGTAAGTTTTGATTTTCTTATAAACAACCGTTTAGAGGATTTGAGTACCAATGGGAGTTATATGAAATGAATAATTATAAAAATAAGTTATATATATATATATTAAAATAAAATATATATGGTTTATGAATAAATACAATACAATTCACCCAAATATGATTCAAGAATAATAAATCTGATTTAATGTGTGATTAAAAATAAACCCTCAAATCTTAAGTAGATTTTGAATAAAAATCCATCGAAATTTATAACATGTTTTGTATATGTAAATCCAATGAATTATCAAACTTATTTGATCAAAATATTTTCTTTTGAATGTATGTATACCATGTAGTAGAAAACGTGGAGCATAATATGACACATGTCTTAAGGATATAAATTGGAGATGAGAAACACTTACAAAGATAGTATCATCAATGTGGGAATTAATAAATGGAGTGATTTTATGTAAAAAATGTGTATTAAAATTAAATAATATTAAATTAAACCTAAAATAATTAAATTTAATTTCACAAATAATCATCAAAAATAATATAGAGTGATGAAATAATATAATATCAAGGAATGAAATTGAGCAAACACAACCCCTCAACTGATGTCCAGACTCACCTCGTATATAAAATATCTTATGGAAAAATGAAATTTGGTTAATAATATAATTAATTCAAGAATATATTTCATGTTTACTACAATAATATTATACATTACCATCTTTTCCTAGCATTTAATTATTCAGAATAGTTAACATCTCTCATTTGGGACCATTCAATTCATAATCAGCAAACACGTTTCATATATTAATATTGGTCAATAGTATTATAAAAATTGTATAAGAAAATACATATGTATTTTGGAATCCATATCAAATTATTCATTATGTATGGAATTTTAAAATTTTATGAAATTTCAGCCACGTGAAAAACCAACCTCAAAAGACTATTTTTGTTGGTAAAAATAATCTTGTTTTTTACTTTTTCATTCATTTTTATAAGGGACAATTTTCCATTATAGAATCATATTGATATAATTAATTAAATATTAATGTTATATTAAAAAATAAAATAATTTTTTATCAATAATCAAGTTATACTAAAAATAAATAAAACATCATCAATTAAATAGGATTCATAAAACCACCAAGGTGAGTTATGTCAAAAGTGTTAAAAATAATGGAATCATAGTAAATATGTGAGTTTTAGAAAAAATAGATAATACATCATAAAATGATTTAGGATAAATTTCTGAGATATTACATTCATTATTAAATATTTATGTGGATAATAAAATTTAGAATATCATCATTGAAATAATAATGGCTTATGTAGGGGTGTTCGTTGAGTGGAAGCCAGTGGTAACAGATTTATAATTGATAAAATATATTCTTATTCCATATAAATTAAATCAATATAGAAAAATAAGTGTATAATTAATATAGATTCAATATAATGAATCATAATTCAGATGGTGAAATGTGTTTGGAAACCCTTACCTCATTCATTGAAATGCCACCTTTCAATTAATCTTAATCTCTTTACAGAAGTGATATTTGATAAATCTTGGTAATTATGGAAATATTGAGGGAAATTTTTCGGGGTATTTGGGAATTTGTTTTAGAGAAAAATAATCTCATATGTGTCTTTGAATGAGTAATATTATATTTATTATTATTTGAATAATCCATGGGGTTTTTATAAATTCTTAGCATTTCGAGAAAAATGTAATTAAAAAATTATAAGTTGTTCTAAAAACAAAAATATGTGATTTATTGAATTTTTTTATATCCAATTGAATCATGAAATATTTTTATAATTATTAATTAATTTTATGAGATACTATTTAACCATAAGTATCCTTAAATCAATTTTAAAAAAATCACATAATTTGATATTAAATAATCTAATATAAAAATGAGGTTAAAATTTGAATATTTAAAACATATAATACCATTAATTTTTATAAATAAATTATTTCATGTCCCTACCATATCATGTAAACCACACTTTTAATATATTAAAAATAGTTTACTTTTCTTTTTCACCAACTTACACAAGTGATGCATCTATGATGAATAAGTGTTATATGTAAATAAAACATCAATGAAAATTTAAAAAATTACTATCATAATATATCGATTATTTATATTTTGAATGTTATCATATATATTCTTCAATATATTATTTCATTCTATATTTTTATCATAACAATATAAAAAGTTAGGGAAACTGAATTTTTTTAAACATAAAATTATCAATATAAAAGGGAAGTCATATTCATATAATGTGAGTCCAAATTAAACCAGCAGTAAATAAAATATTAAAGGGTGTCTGTAATAACCTCATACACTCAATTTAAGAAATGGTTTTGATATATTTTTATTCTTGAACAAATGATTTATCACTTTAACAATATTTTAATCATTATTTTGGTAGAGAATTTTTTTATGGTTATGATTAATTACAACTAAAAATATACATTATTAGATATTTTGAACATGATTAAAAAAATTAATAAATATTATTGGATTTAATTTTTATATTAGGTAAAAATTACTTTTAAAGCTTGTGCATGAAGAAAAATTAAAACTATAATTAAATTTATTTATTAATTAAGAATAAAAATAATTTCATTCCAAATTTATGTATAATGATTGTTAATTTAGATTTTATTGTATTATTGATAATAAAATGGGATTAATTTTTATTTTAAGCCAATAGAAAATATAATTATCTTTTTTAAAAACAATAAAAGAAATGATAGTTTTTTTAAAGATTGGTATTTTCTACCCTTCACCTAAAATTCAGTATTTACAGGAAAATACCAAAACAATACATTATTTTTTATTTAAAATTATCATATTTAAAAAAAAAATTTATCAAAAAAATGTTTAAATTAAAAAAATAATCATTAAAATGAAAATAAAAAATATAAGGAAACCATGCTTTAAAAAAAATTAGTAAAATGTTTTCTTTCAATTTTTCTCATCATAATTAGATTTAAAAATTATCAATACAAATATAGAAATTATTTTAAAAAATTTATAAATTAATTTATATTAGTAAAAAATTTATATATATATTTTATAATATGGTTAATCATATCGTTACCTACTAATCCAATTTATATGTTACAACAGTCATATTAAAAAAATCATATTTCTATATTTTATCATGATTTATTAAATCACAATTTTTCATACGGTGTTTTCTGTAAAACATATTATAAATTTAATGGATTATTATATTTTGAAATATTCAGGTGTTACATTATTCACTACTTATGAAAATTCTCTCATTGAAATTTAAATTTTTTCCCAAAGAATTAAATATATATGATCATAGTTAGAGTATGAGATATATATTTTATCATGATTAATAATTTAAATTTAACTAATATAGAAATTGATATCTCTTAAATATTTATATACTAATTATGTTCCATTAGAATTGTAATTCTTTTGAATAGGTTTCCAAAAGAATTCCTTTGTAGCTAAGTAGTATTTCCCCCACAATCCAAAATTGATTTATCTTTGTTTGTGTTGATGAATTATCTTATGATGAAGATAGAGAATGAGAAAACAAACTCACTTGATTTAGTTCCATTCCGTAAGAACAATTTTTCCTTATGTTGTATTTAATGTTGTTTTCCCAAACATTATTATTACATATTCCAAATTCGAAATATGATGATGAAATTTTCTTGTTTATATCCCTAAAATTATTTTCTATATATCATAAAATATTAATAAAATGATGAAGCATTATTCCTATTTTTTATAGACATTTACAAAAACAAAAAATAGTTAGAATAATATAACATAATAAGAAATATGAATAAACCTTCACATGATGTACTAATACATTAATCCCTAATAACAACTACATTTCCTAGAAAATAATTCATAGCTAAAAAAAACCATAATTTGGTTTTCAAAATATGTGTTGTCAAATTAAAAACCCAAAAATTAGAAAATTTTAATAATAATTTTATAAAATCAACTAATCATTTATCTTTAAAAAATATTATTCACTCATAAAGTCCCATAAAAATGAATATAACCTATTAAAATATTCTCCAAAATAAAATAATATTTTTCCAATATAAGCTTAAACAACATGAAATATAATCTCTATTATATATATATATATAAATTAATTTTATGAATTATCCAATAAATTAATTAACATCTTTGAAAAAAAAATCTAGTATAAGAAAATAATTTCTAATTTATATTGATACCATTTAAGTTCAAAAAAATATTTTGAACTTCATCTAAAATAACTTTAACCACCTAAAAATCAAAGAACCTCTATTTATCATAGGGTTATCTATATAATAAAAATTATATTCCCAAAAATATAATAATCCATATTACATAATTACTTCAATATCAATATCAGATTAACCCTAACTATTATCAATACCTTTGAGATTTTATCACCTTTATAATAACATTCTTTCCAAATAAAATTTATAGTAAAACAAATTTAACACCTAAGGGTATTGTATACCTATATCTTGTATTATTAAGAAAACCCAATAACTATCTCTAAAAATATCATTAATCACCATAATTTTCTATTATAGAAAAAATCTCAAGGGTATATAATAAATTAAAATTTTGATTAATCTTATAATTATTAACCTATGGTGGTTACTATATCACATAAATTATCCCCTTTATATAACTTATAAACTTTAAAATTATAAAATCACTATTCTAATACCAATAGTAGCTATCCTAACCCAATCACCCGAATCTAGTGATAAAAACATAACAATTACATATTTGTTTTGATACCAACACATATGACTAAATTTTGACCAATAATAATTACAATATAAATAAAATTATTTAGTTATTTACATATCAATAATATTTTTATATTTCTAAAATTAGAGAAATAATAAAATAATAACTTAATACACCATATCTTTCTCATCAAATAGAAATTTATTCAAAAGTGTCAAAAATTAATGTAACATAAAAAAGTCATTTAAAAAAAAATATAATACATAGGGAACTATATTTGAATAAATCATTATTTATTATATTCATAATTGAAAAATGATTTGAATAATTTAAATGAAAGACTATATTTGGGAAACCCATATTTTGACATAATTACAATGTATGGAGGATAATATTTTGTGAGTTAACAAGTGATAAAACATCATTAAGTGATAAAATATTTAATGATAACTTAAAAATTGATTCATGGTACTCAAATGAGTAATGGTTGAATACGATTCAAGATAATGAATCCTAATTAATAAAGGTAAAACAGGATTGGAAACATTTACCTCGATCATTGATACAACATGTTTCGATTGAGCTTATAGAATATGGATAAGTGATATTTTATTAGTGATCTGGAATAAAGAAATGTTGTTGGATGTTGATATACTAAATTTGGTATATTTTTGTGAAAAAACATAACTCATTTGTTTTTTGGAATGGCACAGATTATGTTTCTTTTTATAGGAAATAAACAATAGTGTATTTTTAAATTATATTATTTATGAGTTGGGAAGGTAATTGTAAAATTAAAAGTGTTTCACTAATGATAAATAAATTTAATGTTTTACCATATTAATATATATTTTAATTATGATATTATTTTTATGATTATCATTCATTTATATGTTATTAATTAACAATAAATAGCATTAACTTCATTTTCAAAAACTATTCACATATTTTGAATTAAAAGGTACTAGGAAAAATGGAGTTAAAATTAGAATATTTTAATCAATTATAATTATTTATTTTGAAAATATAAAATACATCAAAGATCTCAATTATAAAAACCCATCACCTTTAATAATTTTGAAACTATTTACTTTGATATTTCATAGACTTACGATAGAATTGCATCAATAGTGTGTATGTGTTTTTAGTAATTATATCATCATAAAATAGAAATAAATTAATATAATGAAATTATATTATTTATATTAATTTTTATCATATAAATTCAACTATATATTATTACAATCAATATCCATAAAATGTAAATATAATAGTTTAGAGAATGTGACATTTTTGTTCATATAATTTTATTAATAAAAAATGGGACTTATATTCATATCATGTTGCTAAAAGTTTTACCTTTCATGAAGGTAATAAAAATTTAGGTAGATAGTAGACTCATAAGTTAATTTAAAGTTGAGTTTTTGTGATATTTTAAGGCTCTAGTAATAGGTTTCACAATTTTAACATATGATATCTTTTATAAGAGGTGGTAAACATTTATCACGAATGATATACATTGTTATTAAAAATAATATTTCACTTATTTCAAAATTTGAAAATAATTATACAAAATATTGAATCCAATTTATATGATTTAACTTCTAATGACGGTAAAAACTAATTTCAATATCATGGTGTGAAAGGTAATGAAATACATTTTTTAGGAAAATTCATGTTTAAAGCATAAAAATGATTTTATAAATAAATAACTATAAGGTTTATTTTTATTTAATTAATGCGATTTATTTTTTAAAATGGGACTAATAACAATTTAAAACGAATCCAAAAAATAATAGTTCTTTATAAATACATCATAAGAAATGATTGTTTTTTAAAAAAATTAGTATCTTCCATTATTCTCCAAAAAATAAATTTTTTCATAAAAATAAAAAATATTCCACCTTGAGATATATTTGATATTATGATATAAAAAATATTTCATTTTTATCAATAAATTATAATTAAATACATTTTGAGATCATTATTAAATCTTTAAAATGGGATGAAAAGTAAATTCAATAAAAATTGAACCCTTTTTACTTTTAATGGTTTTTATAATTATATGATTTAATTATTATCAATGAAAATTGATCTCATATTTCCTAATCTCTAATGATTAAATTTATATCAAGAGAAATTTTATACAGATATTTCATAATGATGATACAGCTATTCGTTCTCACTAATCCATTGACTATGTTATAACTGTTCTATTTAAATAATATTATATCTACAGTATACCATGGTTACATTAATCACAATTTTTCATTTTTTAAACTCTATAATACATTGTATTAATTTTAATGAGAATTAAATATTTAAAAATAATGATGTTACATCGATTCTGCTTGAATAATCATGATGTATATCTCTCAATGATCAAGATAGTGTGATGGTAGTATAAGAAAAAATTAAAAACCATCATAAAATTCATATATTGTCTCTTAAATAGTATCATCCATATCAATCAACCATCTTATTGTGTATAAATTTATAAAAAAAACTTAAAAAGTATGTTATCTATCTTTCCTAAATCCCAATCAATAGTTGAATCATTCAATGTTTCTAAATAATTAAATATTCATTAGTTTCATTGAAAATATTTTTTATAATTGAAGTCAAGAATAAAAACATATTCTAGGATAGAAAAAATTGGATCAAAATTGATATTAATATAATAATAAAACACTATGTAATAAAAAAAATACTCTATGCAACAACAAAAATATAATTCATAATATTTTTTGTCAAAAAATTGACAAAACCATCAATTTGAAATAAATACACATAGAATAGGGATTTTATAAGATCAATCAAAATAAATTCATCAAGAATCCTATAATTGAATTTTTAGATTCAATAAATTTATGGAAAATAAAATATACAGATTTTTCAAATGAATAAATAGATTTTTATTTTTAAATAATGAATTACCTTTTTAATGATCAAAATACATACTTTTTTATAATAAAATATTACTTCATAAGGATCATATTAATTTCTGTAAGGGTAGAAACCAACATTTTAAGGTGGATTAAAAATTTCATAATGACATTTTTAATATTTTTTAGGATGTAATAATTTATAAAATATCATGTAAACACAACTTGTTATGGAAATATTTATAATTCAAATGATAGATTAATTTTTGAAAAATTTAAAAACTAGTGGTTTAGAAAATTATTTTGGAAAACTTCATAAGTGAATTCCAAAACGTAGAAAAAATTTTGTTACATGAATATAAAAATAATCAATTCAGAAACATAATTAATAAAATTTAGATTGAAAAAAATTGTTTTTTATCAATCTATATACATTCATAACAAATTAGATTATGTCTAGAATTCAAATACATTGAAATTCATATGATAGTCAACAACCATCTCATATGAATTTGATTTCTTCTGATATATTAATTATATTCATAAAATGAATTACTTTCTTAAGATATATATAAATATAAAATATATATTTTAGAATCATCATATATAATATTTTCTTTTGGAATAAATAATGCATGAGGATAATACCAATATTAAAATTAACAACATCAGAATAAAAAAATTTGAAATAAACCCCATTATAATAAACAAAAAAAGAATATACAATATTCAGATAAAAAATCCATGAATAAATAAAAAAATATATAAGAGTAAATTATTAAGGAGTAAATTAATTATTATGTATGATTTAACTATATAATACAAATATATAGTTGGTGTGAGAGTTTCTATAAATCCACGTGTGATGTGTTTCACATAAGAATCAATTAAGACTTCAAATAATGAATTCAAAATTCACATATAAATCAAAATTCAGAAAACTATGAAATAACTCTACATTGTTAAGAATAACTGTTTAGATATAAAAATTCACCATATTCAACATAATTCATAAAAATTCAAAAAATTATCAGAAAAATATATAGATTTTCAAAATCAACATATATTGTAGTTTATTATTTAATATAAAATTATTGTTTTATACGAATTTTTTTTAATATTAATTCTTTATAATTTGGTATTTTTAAATTATCCATATAAGTATAATAAAATAATAAAATACTAATAATCACACCTAATTTGTGAATTAAAAAAATAATCCAAAAATCATTTCATTTTATAAATAACTCATGATTAAAAAACTAGTTTTATTTAAATTATTAAAAAGTAAAAACAGTCTCTATTTTAATTATAAAACTTAAAAAATCAAGAAATTTTTAAAAATATCCTCCTTTAAAAATGAATAAAATAGTTAAAGGTAAATACATACTAAAATTAAAAAAAATCCTAAATAATTGACAATATTTCCATTCATATTATCTTATAAAATACTAATTAATGTTCCTCAAAATTAATTAATACTTAAAAAAACTATTAGAAATAAAAAAAATTATTGACGTAATAGAACATGTATACATGTTTTATTATTAGTACATGAGAAATTATTCAATATATTTCTATATAAAACAAAAAAAATCAATAATAATCCATATAAACAATTAAAATGTATAATGTATAATATCATCAAATACACATTCCTATATAAATTTTAATGTTTTAGCATTCTATATTAAATTATAAACTTTTCTAATTTAACTATATCCATCGTTCAAGTAAATATATCAGATAATTGATCATCCTTTGAAATATATTCTAAAAAAATATATCATATATTATATGATTTATTTTAAGATGAAATCTAAAATTAAAATATTTATTTTTAGAATGCTGTAATAATTATTGGGGATTGAAATTGTCGATGAATTTTCTTTGTAAATCCAAAATTTATCAAAATAAACATCCAAATTATATAATGATTTATTTATTCATATAGATTTATAAATACACTAAATATATCTATGCACTCTTCTTGTGTAGTAGGAAAAAATTCCTAAAAATTTATTAGAACTCTAGGAAATCAAATTCATTCTTAAAATATGACACAATCATGATGTACTATTTCTATAAATTCTATAACCTAAAAATTTAGAATTATAACGACTAATTAATAGAAAAGATGTTGTTCTGTGAAAACAAATCCTTGACTAAACAGTACATCAATAAATCATATAATTCGATTAATAGTATTTAGATGATATAATTTAGTTTTAAATTAATATATAGAAAACATGAAAATAATTAAAATTAAATAATGTTTTGAAGAAGATAAATAATGTAAAAAATTTATCATATTAAAACCTTTTTTAGATTCAATATATTTTCCAGTTTCCTCGAAAATGTATTTTACATGCAATACTCAAAGCAGTTTTCTATATTTTAATATAAGATTTTTTAAACCATTTGACTAATTATTTATAAAAATAACATTTATTTAAAAATATATGATCTTTTATTTGAAAATTTTAAAGGCCTTAAAATAATTCAAATTCTACCATAATGCTCATTTCAAATTAACTATTCGTTATATATAAATATTCAGTACATAGTTTTCACAAGATGATTCAAATTTTAATCAATCAACATAAATATGAATAGACAAATTTTGTTTTGAAAAATTATTAATAAACATTCTAGGTTCAATTAATCATTTCAAGAAATCATTTTTCATCAAAATTGTGATCTTATATCACACAAAGCTTGAGGATCTTAATTAAGACCATATAAGGCTTTATAAATTTCAAACCATAGTTAGAATAATTTTTAAATATATAACCATGGGGTTGTTTTAAAAAACTACACTGTAAATTAATCTACATAAAAATTACTTTTTACATATATTTTCTACTTTTTAAAAGCTTCAAAACATAGTAAAGATAATAAAACATTAATAGACACTTATATAGAAACATATGTTAATGATTTATTGTATTCTATTCCATCTGTTGGAAAAAACTAAATTGACTAGTAATTATTTATTTATAATATTTTACTAGGATCATTTCTATTAACTAACTCAAATACCATTGTACATCGATTATTAATAATACATTAGAATGAACAAAAGGGTGTTCCATATCACCATAGAGTATTGACTAAGACATTGGAATCAACAAAGTATTATATGGAACAATTTTTACAAAATAAAAATTTTCTAATATAGAATAGAGGGATATAAATTAGTTAATATTTAGTATATAATAATGGAACTTATTCTAATAGATAACATAATATACATAATGATAAAGTCCCATAATTTATATGTTATTAGTGAATCACAGCTCCACCAGTCACCACCTTTCCCCAAGGCCCTGTTAGTGAAAATCACCTTCCAACTGTAATTTATGCTTTCCCTTTTTATGGATATGGCATAACATAATCTAAAATTTCCGATAGGAAAATATTGGGTGCCTAAATAATATCGTTGTATGATATCTATAATTTTTTAAACTAATTTCTATAAAAAATGGAACATTAATGTATCAATTTAAAAAGAAATATAGCATGGTAAATAATTTACACTTTTTTAGCAAAAAAATATTTTTTATCCAGTAGATGTTAAGTGTATAAAAAATCATAAATAAACATTTTCATAAAATATAATATAATGAATAAATTATTTTAGTATGTACTATCATATAATAATGAAATCATAATAATTAACTATACTAATATTCCATGATGTTCATCAGATCCTAGATCTAGGATCCTAATACCACTCAGTCAATTCATCAAAGACAAAGGTGCTCCCACATCACAAAGGCTCAGGCCAACATGATCGAATAAAAAACCCCATTTAGGGATACTATGTTGATCTTGTTTTAGTGTGTTTTTTTAAAATAAATCCATTTTGAGAGGGTCAACGTCTTAGCATGTTTTCCCCAGTCACCCACTAACTACATAGGATCACCTGAGATTTTAATCAATCAATGAATCAATCACGGGTAAATAATTACTTTCAATTAATTAAATCGATCTAAATTCAGATGCCTAATTTTAGTTTTCAATATTCAATTTCTATTTCAAAACAAAATCAAAGGATTTTATCTATTTTAAATCATTGATAATAATTTTTCCATTAAATATTTTTTTTTCTCAATAATCTACATCTAATCATTTCACCAAAATAGTTATCATTTCAGTTCACATTTTCTAAAAATCCCCACAATATTTTCTAAGAAAGTTAAAAGGGGTTCTATTAAAAATTTCAATTCTTTTTGAAAACAATCTTTCAAATATTCTCCATTAACAGTTCAGAAATAAAGTAATAATTCAAATCTAATCTGACAATAAATTATTGTTTCATTTGTCTGGAAAAGCCTTATATGACCAACAACCATTTTTAAAATTATTGTAAAACATAAATGAGGGTTCTAAACAATGAAACACCATTGTTTTCATTCACCTTGATCATGTAATACAATAACAAAAAATCTTATATTGAACACCATGAAGATGGAAACCCCAAATTCTACTTAAGAGGATAAACGTATCAAAGTATTATAGGATATGGTATTTTTATAAATTCAAAAGGTGTTATAGTTTATTCACTGAAAACCCTAATTTTGAAACCTTATTAAAATTTCCCTTTTCAACCAAATCAAGAATTTATAGTGTTTATAATCATTTAAAATATTAGTTATAACCTTCAGCGGGTCAAAAGAACTCAATTACCATGATTTTCTACTTTTTAAATCACCAAAATTGAGTTATAGTACATTATGTAAAAAGAATAATGAAATTTGGATTTAAAAAAAATATTTTATTAAAAGGAAACTTTGTAAGGGTATCAAGGTTTACCATTACATAGATCATATCTTCTACATAAGTGTAAGGGGTTTTACCCTTAAGAATATCTCACAGCAAGTCATAGACATAAAAAACATCTAAGTACCCTTAAACATTTTCTTATAAATTATGTGTTACCCTTACACAACTCTATGTTACCCATAATAATGGTAATTAAAAAGGTTATACCATTATATAGTTCATTTAGATTTTACCCTACGCTAATATTGAGGGTTTTTTTTAACATTATAAAACTATTATAATTTAATGGATTTATTATACAACTAGTCCCATAAATGTGTGTATACAATTCTTACCCTTATGTATAACCCATGGTTTTCATGAGGTTAAAAATTAACATATTAATTATTAATTATCCTTCAAATAGAAACTATAAATTAAATTGAAAATGATTTGTAAGGATGAATATAAAATTAAAGATTCAATAAACATCTCTAAAATTTATGAAAATAAAATAACATAATGAACTAAATAACATACAATAAATTGAACACCAGGTTGATACAATTATCCCCATAATAAATTATTTCTTCTAGTAGAACACCTAATTAGAAGAATCCATATCAAATTGATAAGACCATTGATCTATCATTGATGTCTCACACTACAAAGTGTCATTTGAATCTGAACTATATTATAATAACACCTAATCTAATGGTATGTAATTACCATGAAGATCTTTTATCTAATAAACAAAAATCTGAACTAATTACTTAGTCATGAATAAATCATGTTCCACATGAATATCCTCCCTACATAATACACTAGATAAATCATAGTGAAACTTTTGGATTTGTGATAAATGGAACACATTCTGATCAATGTAATACATGGTGGAAGTTCCAAATGGTACACTACTTTTCCAAATGTCCAAACAACCTTAAATAGTCTTATGTATCCTAATACTAATATGTTGTATTTTCAGATCCCCCGGTGTCTTCTCCATGTTAAAACTCTCAAAAACACCTTACCACTAACCACTAAAACCATAGCGTGTCAATGTTGATTAACATAGAATTTATAACAAATTTTTGTCATAACAATTCTCTAACTAATCAACTAAATATTTTTTATCGTGTCATATACCAAACTAGGTCTGGCTAGTGAATCTTCTATAAACACCAACCAATAAAGACGATATTTACATGGTTAACCATTAATTTCCTCAAAGGTACCATCTTGATGGATGAATAATAGTCATTATTATAGGAAAAATTGAATGGTACCAAATCGATATCCTATTATCCTCCAAATTCTTGGACACAAGATAAAAGAATATCCTTATGAATCAATATAGATTATTACATATTATCATCTTTTTAAGGATGGGTTTTTCATGAGAAACATTCCCTATAACCCCATAACCACTTTGATTACCCTCTAAAAAATGACATGTGATCATTAGATCCCTATTAAAAATGATAGAATACTGAATTCAATGAAATCTAATGAACTCCAAGACATACATATTTTTCAAATTGACAACATTATTCATATCATCACTAAAAATTATGTGATACGAATTGTTCAATTGGTAATCCAAGTCACATATCACATTATTTTTATAAGGGGCATGCAACAGCCCAACCACAAATTCTATAGATATATTATCCTACATCTATGTTGGAACTAGGAGGGTCTGAAGTAATATAAAAGGCTTTTGATACTCCCCCTTGACCTTTTTACAGATATGTAATATAATAACAAAATCAAAAGTGTTTTTTACAATACATGGAAAACAAAAATGTCACCACATATCAAAAAAACATATTTTCTGTCCCATGATTTACCTCCCACTAATAATTATGCTAATCTCACATCAGAAACAAACTCAATGGTATAATAATGAAAAACCAGATCCAAAAGAATATGATACCCTATATAGAGTGTGACCACCCATTGATAGTATCCCCACCATATAATAAATCTCTAATTATCCAAAACTCATCATCGAGCTATAATTACAAAAGAGTAATATAGATAAGTGAGGATAAAAACTGAACACTCAAGACAACCTCACTATCAACAACATGTATTCCAAAATCAATACAGACATTGATTTACATCAAATTACACTCCTGAGAATACTATTTTAAGGCATATGATGCAAGTTTCCTACTCAAATCATCAATAATGATATTACCTTTTAGAGGAGTGTAGGTAATGTCAAAATCCTAATGTCGCAGTTACTATACCCACTATATTTTTGAAATGTTAATGTCATTTTTAGATGATATAACTCATTATTTTATTTTCATAAACAAATGTAAGCCTTTAAATAAAAATATAATTTCACTAACCCTCTAGATAATTCATCAAATATATATGTTTAATATCATGTTATGGGTTATAAATATCATGAGGATTAACATTACAAGAACCATAAGACCTAATGTGATAACCGTTTATAATAATCCATCCCATCCGTAAACCCGATTCATCACATAATATTATATACCCCTACCAAACTCTCGATGGTGTCAAAATACTAGTGGAGGACAATTGATCCTTAAAATAATCAAAGGATTTCCAACATTTCAAATCCAATAATAACGTTACTACCTTATTATCAAGAGTGGTCATCAAAAAATCCAACGTAGGTAAATCTTTAATATCACAGTGTTAATGTCCTTCCCAGAACAAGAAACTATCAATGTCAAAGACATTCCTTGGATCATACCAGGACATAATATATTTCACCTTCTCAATGTCAACATAAATATAATGTTCAAAAACAAAATGTACCAAGATTTTATCATCCTATATCCATAAGATACATTTATAATTTTTGGAATTATCATTTTGATGTCTACATATATCTAAAAATACTCTTAAGTGAATCACATCATCCACCTGTTCATTGTAGTAATCCAAAATGTAATCCAAAAACACCACTATGAAAAATTTTTGATTATCATGTAGAATAGTGTTCATTAGTTATATAAAAAATGTAGGGTTGTTGGTCATAAAAAAACATTAAAATTCACTCATAATTTACATAACATCTATGAAAAGTGGTCTTTACATTATCAGACTCTTTCATTATAGTCAATTGAAAAAAATAAAAAAGATATATATATGATAAACACAATTTCCCTTTCAATTGATCAAACTATTCATCAATGAGAGGAAAACATGCCAATTCATTACCATGAATTGATTACATTTTCTGAAATCAATAAAAATTAGAAGGTTCTATCTATTTTCGTTACAAAAGAATTGGCACCACTCAAGGTGAAAAACTCAAGTTAATAAATAATTTATTCAAAAAAATCTTCGAACATGGTTTTTAACTCGTTCAATTGAGTTGGTTTCATATAGTAAGGGGGATTACAAAAAGGTTGGGAACCTAGTACCAAGTTTCTAGATAACTCCACCTTCATTACAAGTGGAAAACTAATAAAGTCTAATAGAAGAACAATTGGGAATTCGACGATCACTAGATATTTATCACCACTCAATGTATTATGTGATAGGTCAAAATAAAATATAGTAACCATAATACCCATCTATGAAAGACGTTGTCCTGATCTACTCAAACTTGGTCCCCATTCTTCATGGAAACGCTACACACACTAATAGGGGTGGTACATAATTCTAACTAATGATAATAGTTAACGCCTGATTTATGGGAATTAATCTAATACATCATATGAATGTCATATATTTGTTACATATTAAGAACCATAAAATCCCAGATTGGTTTTTTTTCTAATAATGATAAAGAATAAGTGGGGAATTAGAGAACCTTACCTCTACTTTTAGGGCTGTGCAACAATATCCCTAACATAAAACACAATCTCTATATGTAGGTATGATATAATAAAAATATGGAAAGATGTGATATAATTAAATTCACATATATCTAGTAGTGTAACAACTAAAGATGAAGCTACTGTGATAAAACCTATCACTATTGTTGGACCCACTTCAACTTCCTCTAGAGACACATCCCTTTTTATTGAATCTACATTCTGGATTCATGTGGATAGAATCTCATAGATCGTGAAGAATATGAATGTTCCAAAGGGGTTTTTTGTGATAATGATCGCATTCTACAATATTTGAATGATAATAATGGAAACAATTCATCATGTCTCTTGAGTGACCACACCAACCATAAATCATTTTTCCCCTATACATAACCTCTTTGAATTATTTATAATTCCACAATGAAAGATGGTTAATGAGGCATTTCTTTTTGTTGAATATGTTCTTAAATATCTATAATATTGATATACACTATAAGACATATACCTTTTTTTCTTCCCATTGAACGGAACCCTAAAATATCCAACAAATGTAGGAGGAACTCCCATTAGCCCTGAATTCTCATCCAAGTCATGTTCCACCATCAAATATAAATCAATGACAAATACATGTGTGTTTTTATTTAAACATAAAACATGAGATAATTTATCTACATGAATATCCATATCAAATATTTTTTAGTTTTACTTATCATTTAATATATTCTATAGTGTGAAGTGAAAACTCTTTGAAAAGGGGCTGAATACTAGGAAAATGTATGATTTACTTAGTTGAGATTAAGAAACTCTATCGATTTATACAATAAAATAAATTCTAGATAGAACTAATCTATGTAAATATCCCTAATGTCTTTCCACTAAAAGCCCAAATTCTACTTCATTTGAACTTTTAAGCCCAAACACATGATTCTATGACCAATATGATTGAAGGTATCTCATATCACTTAAACAATTTTAGACTTCTCTATGAACTCAAAGAAATATTCAACATTCATTAACCAATACTCCACCTCACGATGATCATTGGTACAATATATTTATAGTGGATTCTAATGAATAAATTTATAATAGTGATCTCTAATATAATTCCTATGGTATACAAAAATATATAATGTTAATAGGAAAAGGTGTAGTTACCTAGCTCAATGATTGAATAATGTATACAACATCCCATATAATGGTCTGGTTACTGGGAGGATTTTTTTTCATGGTTCATCAATAGTTAACTCCTAAGGTCTTTTAAAACATCTTAATTGGGGAATGTTACTACACAATAATATAAAATAAAAATAACCCATGACTCAAAGCCTCATTATATAAAAAATTCATTAAAAATCATTATGTATCTAAAACACAAAATCAAATCCGGATAAAATTCTAAAATCATGTCATAAAATTTCCTCAGAGACACTCTTCCAAACAATGAAAGATTATTTAAGGATTCGTTTGATGAGATATGACTATGAACATGCACGTAACATACCCCTAATTTCCTAAATACCATATACTATATCTACCAATACATCCAGAAAAACATTAGAACATCAATGAAGACTAAAAACCACATTTTGAAACCAATTTTTTGTGTACCTGCCGGAATACGCTAGTACACCGATCCTCGATCCATCACTGACATGGACTAAGGGAGGATCAATATTCCCATAGGCAAGACACATGTTACTAGGCATCAAAAAATGAGTAGAGGGGATTTTTTTTCCTAATAAAATCGATCAATATAAAATAGTGGAATAATGTTCAATTAATAGTAGGTATTCCAAATTGTACTTCATCGAATAAATGAAATAATATCCATATAGATAAAGTCATATAATATCCATTTAATGAGATGATTATATATCCCCCAATCACTGTAATTACCCAATTCCATGATATTTATCACTTACACCACCATTAAGTGACAATTTCCCATTTGTGAGACATGGCATAATAAATTCTAAATATTCTTGAATATATGGTTAGGATGTACAAAGAATATACCAGTTTGATACAACCTAGTGTTATATAATAAATACATTGAAAAATAATCCATTCAAGATTCAATTTAAATAAAAGTGAGGCACGGTAAACCATTTTCACATTTCCAATCAAACATGATTTCAAATCAATTAGACGAAAATTATATATAAAATAGGAATAAATTTTCATATTTATAAAATATAATTTCATGAAAAATCATGTATATATATATATTAACATATAATAATCAAACAAAAAATGTACCATTGTCATATTCCCTGAGGTTCATTAGTTCCTGGATATAGGATCCTCTCACCTCTCAGTCAATCAATCAGGGCTAAAAGTTTTAATATGTCATTATAGATTAAGATATTGGGACAATATCATTCAATACCTCATCATGTAAAATAATTCTGAACATAGTTTTTATAGTGTATTAATCATAAATACATTATTAAGGGGTCAGAGTCTTAGTATGCTTACCCTAGTCATACACTAACTACTCTTACAAACATGTTTTTTAATCAATCAATAAATTAATTAATGGAAAATAATTATATTCATTTCATTTCATAAATTTTAGTACAAATGTAATGAACAAAAAAATTCTATCAATCTTATTTTTTTTCTTATAATTATGTTGTCTAGAATAAATAAAAAATTAACTTATATATAATAATACAAACATTTTAACTGAATAATGAATAAAATAATAGGATTTTCAAGAATTTAACAAACATAAACTGAATGAATAATACATGAACATTTGAATAGTAACATGAAACTTAGGAATATTAATATAACCAAAAGAACATTAACATAACTGATAAATGTATAAATAAATTTTATATATCATATAAATGATAATTTGATATATTTACACAATAATATAAATAAATAAATGTTTTGAAATGATAAATTTAGTGTTGGTGTTTTATAAAACATCTTTTTTTCATTTATAATAAATTTAATGATTTAAAAGAAAAATCATTTTTCACAAAATATATTCATAAATTGATATTTTTTTCTAAACATTATTAAATTATTTGATGTGATATTAAATAATTGTTCACTGTGATGTAAAATCTTTTATAATTTTAGAATGTGTAATTTATTGAGTAAATGATGATTTTAATTAGAAATTAAATTTCAAAAAAGTCAAAAATTATGTTCATAAAATGGAGCCTATTTTTGAATTGTACATGTCAAGAAGTGGTTAGGGATAATTTTTTGGATTTTTAAAATAATAATTTATTTTTTGGTGAATAGTGAAATAAAGTAATTTACGTTATAAGGTAAATAAATAAATTTTTGGGTCATGCTTATGTAACGGGTAATATATGTGGCAATTAGATCAATCTTATATATGTTAATTAATATATTTATTCATAATAATTCACATTATTCATTTTCTTGAGCCAAAATAATAAACATATGATGAAAATAAAAAAATACCTCTCTCCTAAATTATAAATTCCCTCCATCACATCTTATCTTAACACCTCAATGCCTTGATTCTTTCCACAATTCATCCCAATACATTCCCAAATTCTCTTCCATATTTCTATGATCCATTTTTCATAATAAATTACAAACTGGAAGTGCTTCATGGTGTTTTTCAATGATAAGAATTCAAGAGGTAAAAATCTCATTATTTTTCATTAAATAACTTTCCAATTTCTTTTATTTTTCATATTTTCTCCTCAACAACCCTTATAAAAGTTTCATTGTAACTCATGTATCTCAAATATACTATAAATTAATAATGTTAATTGAATAATCAATCATAATTTATATTCCCTCACTTTTAAAAAAATCAACACATCATTTGTGATGTGTTAATTTATCAAATTGTAGGATGAAAAGATGTCTATTTACATTACCACCTTAATGGATGGAAATAAAACCATTTTTATTGTTTCAAAGTATTATTATATATGTACTATATTATATTTAATTTCATATAACCTATTTTTATAAATATTATAATTTAATAAAACATATATAGTTCGTAATGATCAAAATTCAGCCAAATAAATTAACATTCATCGCTAATGTTTTATATAATGATATATCTTTATAAAATATAAAAATATGATACATTAGAATATATATTATTCTTGTAGTAAATTAATAACATATAATTTGGATTATATGAAACTAATATAATTTTACATGATTTTCCATACAATTAAGATGATCATAGAAATCAATGAAACCAACAACCTCGAATGATAAAATATTATCTTATAACTCATAAAAAAGATCATAAATAAACTTAATAAATATTTAAATAAAAATATATTTTTATAAATGGGTTTCAATTAATTAACTAATATAATTTATTACATTATCTATAATGTTAATATCAAGTATAGAGCACTTTCGTACATACGAAAAGGGATTCATTCCAAACATTAATTTTGACCTTTGAGTTATGCTCTCTCCAACAATACTACAATGTAATTATTATTTAAATTTATTTAAATCTTATAAATTCTATTTATATGTTCCAAAAACAAATATCCTTTTCATATCCTCCTTATCTTATAGGGAAATAAAATATTTAAAAAGTTCCCCTCTCAATTATATCTTGATAAACCAGACCAATTCAGCAGAACATCCCAATTTCTTATCCATTATAGAGTGATATACAAAATCTGTTTTAAGCAACCATTATTAATTTAAAATCACTCATTTTTCCATTGAAATATCCCATTTTTAGTTTCTTTTTTTTATACAAAAAATACTCATTTTTTATTTTAAATAATCAATAATCTTTTCTCATAAACTAAATTAATGAAGCTCATTTCAAGTGTTTATATTATTTTTACTATTTTAAAATTCAGTTTGACATCAAAATTCATGATTATTCTTCAATATTACTTATTAATATATATGAATGATTTAAATACTTTATTTCATGTAATAATTTATTATATTCCCATTTGTTATGCATTATGACATGGTTACACTGCCTATTTATTTCCATGGGTAGCCCTTATGTTTATACCTCATGTTTGATTCTTCATATGGAACACATACGAGTGATCATGTAATTATGGATTCAAACATATAGTGATTCAATGCATTAGGTAATGATTAATGTCACGTGAAGTAATTTTTTTATAGGGATTTAACCTAATTCTTTTGTGGGTTATTTTTCATCATGTGATATTTTCTTGGAAGTTATCCATGACTCATTTTTATATCATGTTATATGTTTTTTCCACATTCCAACTATTCAATGACTATATGTTCCCATTTTTCATTTTAATCATCTTTAGGTTTATTGAAATTTCATGTATTATATTTCATCATGTTATTTTTTCTATCCCATGTGCTATGTTTTATTCCTATGATTATTTCTTTACTAGGTTTTTGAGATCATCCCTTTATCCAATTTATCTCATGAATATCCTATGCATATCTAAGTGCTCAGCTGATGTTAGAATAACATTAGGAATATTAAATAAAATATTTTCTTAGATTGGTTTCATGTTTTCTAATTATATACCTAATCATCAAAAGACACTCTACCTAACGATCAGTGGTTGTATTTGGTGGTCAAATATTTTTAAAATCAAGTAATAGTATGTGTAAAAGGAAAAGGCCATTATAGATTGTTTCAAATAAATGACTCTTTACTGCTGGTAAGTTTATGTCTAAATCACTTTATTAAGAAACTAAGGGAAAACTAATTCACCATGGATAACCTAGATTGAATCATAGGGAATCAAAAGTAAGGATATACATTTAAATTTCAAATTTATCCATATCCGTTCTATGTTTTATTGATATATGTTTATAATATATGTAATAAAGCCCCAAAATTGTACTTTTTTTCATAGTTATTTTTTGAAAATAGGATTACTCCTTCCAAGAATCAATGTGATAGGTGATGTGAGTATTTCTCTATTTATTTGAATAATATAGAAAGAATGGGTCCTCAAAAAGTCATGATAGTACATTATCAGCTAGATCATGTCATGAATAATAACATGAATCACATATAACACCCTCCTAATCTTAATAAATATAATGTTGTGGTCAAATATGTTATGTGATAATATCCTTCCATTTTTATTGGATATTCTGATCCCCTGCTCATAGAACAGAGGATTAAATCTGTTTAATATACACTATATATCCTCTAGTGCTCATAATAATAGAAAGTTGTATAGGTGGATTCTTGTTTTTATGGGGAAGATTATCAGTGCAAGTTAATGATCAAGAACATGATTCCCCAAGTGTAAATGGATTCAATGTAATTGGAATATTTTAAGAAAATATTTATCAATAAATATTTTCCAATAACACTCTTTATTAAGATAGGAAGGGAGTTCATTAGACTGGAGAAAAAGAAAATGAGTCTATTTGGGTGTATGACAAAACATTTACATGGATTGAATGATATTCTATCATCTTAGTTATGAACATTTAAGGAAAGGCGCATATCTGATTTGGTGGACTAAATTTGAGTGTTTTAAACACGGTGGGGATTCGAGAGTTAATATTTATGAGAAGATTTTTTATTGTTCTCTTAAGGTCGAAATCGATATCAAAGACTCTCAGGGGTCTCATGGTCATAGAAAGGAAAGGAAAAAATTTATTTTAATAATGGAGGATAAATAGATAAATCATTGGATAGAAATAAGACCCTATATCATATGTGTCAATATTGTGGAAATATACATCCAAGCAATTACTTAATGTGAACCAAGAGATGCTCCAAATGTTAAAGAGAGGGGAATATGGCTAATAATTACCAAATGGATACGAATAATCACACTGATGGAGAAAATGAAAAGAAGGTTCAAATATCCATTTTGCTTATACTAAAGTGTTTCAACTTCTCAGAACAAGGGAATTTTCAATCCATTACCCTAAGATAAGGGTTGTTGAAGAAAATAAAAAACAATAGCATATTAGGAAACAAGGAAGGGTATATTTTATCACTACTACTAAGTTGAAACCCTAATTTTTTTGCATGTTAGTTATACTAGTTATTAATTCAATAATAGAAAATATACCATTTTTTAATTTTTTTTTGATTCATTAATATCTTTTCTATTTTTAAGAACTATTAAATAAATACATCAAAATATAGATTTTATGTTATTTTTTAGAACAAAAAATGCAGAAATTATCACATCCAAAGTGTATAACACCTCCTGGTTTAATGATTGTGGATTGATCCTCCCAGTAGATATTATTATACTTTATATGGTAGTGATTGATTCTGTATCTTGCATGGATTTTCTATCATTATACGAAAACAATGTCAAAAATCATGAACAGAAGATCACTCTTCACATCCGGGAGTATCCTCCAATTAAGTACATGGGTAAGGAGGAGGGTGATTCTTATTTATAACCATCAACTCAATTGTGCATATTATTTCCTTATAAGAAGGAATATCTAGCTCAAATTATTGAGATAAAGGAGTGATTCATGATTGAAAATATTCCCATTGTGAGGGACTACACTAATGTGTTCCCCAAATAGTTTCCTAGTGTTCCTATTGATAGATAGGTTGAATTTTCAATTGAACATATTCCTAGATCTCATCCTACAACAAAGACACATTATAAAATCACCACCATTGTTCTAGAAGAACTGAATAATTACTTCTATGAGAAAATGGGAAAGGGTTTTGTACATTAGAGTTATTCACCATAGGGTGCACTCGAAATCCTTATAAAAGATAATTATAGTCCAATGAACGTCTAAATTGATTATCAGGATCTCAATAAAATCATTATAAATATTAAGTATTTGTTTTCATTATTATATGACTGGTTTTATTGACTCTATAGTTTTAAGTATTTCTCTATGATGGACCATCATTCACGATATCACCAATTAATAGTGAAGAAGAATGATATTCCCAATATATATTTTCAAAGATGTAATGCAGACTACGATTTCATAGTCATTCCATTTAGACTCACTAATTTTCCATCAATTTTCATGTATTTAATGAATTTTGTCTTTAGATATTACCTCAATAAATTTTTGTCACTCTTTATTAATGGTATTATAAAATACTACAATATCAAGTATGAACCCAAGGAGAATTTAAATATTATACTAAAGACTTTGTGAAGTAAGAAAATATATGCAATATATAATATGTTTGAGTTCTGGATGGAGGATGTATCTTTCCTTTGGAATGTAGTATCTATAAAATAGATATCTATGGACCGATCAATGACCATAGAAATTGAAGAGTGAACCATGAAAATATCCGCAACTACAATATGTAGCTTACATGATCTAGCAGGGTACAATCAACTATTTGTGATGAACTTCTTGGAATTTTCAACCACACTAACAAGATGAATCAAAAGGAAAAAATTTATACATCAACACAAGAATGTGAGTATTATTTGAAGGAGCTCAAGAATAGTTTTATCAATACACTTTTACTCACACTTTCGACAATTGGGGAACTCATTGTGGTGTACAAAAATTCCTCAAATAAGGTCTTAGGATGAATAAAAATGTTAAATAGATAATGTGATACCATAATGATCAAGAAGATGAAAATTCATGAGAAACAATTCCTCATTAATGTTATGGATTTGGTAGTTGTGATCATTTCATTTAAAATATTTTTGTAGTATCTTTATGGGGAGAACTGTGAAATTTATACCCATCATAAGTTCTTCGAATATGTATTCACATATAAGGATATTAATATGAGTTATTGAAGATTGTTAGATATCTTCATGGATTATGATTTATCAATCCACTAACATCTAGGTATATATAATATGGTGCTAGATACTCTATGTAAAACTGATTGTTCATCATTATCAATGATGATAACTGGGGAGGATCCAATATTCTTATATTTGCAGAAGATGAAAATGGGAATGGTTAATGAAGTAACATTATAAATCCTTCCTCAATTGATTTCTCAAACATCCCTTATAGAGAAAATAATTGATACTTAAATAAATGATGCAAAAATTTAGAATAAGATGGAAACTATCAGAAAAGGGAAATACATCATGTATATTATTGATAAGAAAGATTTATAATACATGGGTCATGACATTGTGCACTATCCAATATACAGATAATGAAAGAGATTCTGAATGACACTCATAGTTAATCCTGCTATATTCACCCATGGGGCATAATGATGTATCATGATCTATGAGAGGACTATTAGTGGGACAATATGAATAATGATATTGCTAAATATACATTAGAGTTACTGTACTGTCAAAAAATGAAAAAGTCTAATGTAATGATGTAACCATTACCCACACAAACATGGAAATGGAAAAAAAAGTCATAGTGGACTTTTTCACTCTACTTATAAATACATAAAAAGGGAACAATTCTATATTGGCTATTGTGGATCATTTTAAAAAGACAAAATAATTTTTCTTAATTCGGAAGTACCAGTCAATAAATCAAATTTCCTAGACATTAATGAAAGAAGTGGTAAGGATGTAAGAATTAAAAAATATAAATTGTATTTTATCAGGATCCTAGATTACAATCTATGTTCTAGAAATGTAACTATAATGATATGAACATAAATTTGAACTTTACAATGACTTATCATCATTTGAGTGATGTACAATATGAGTGGACTATTTAGAAAGTGAAATACATGATGAGATCATTTTCAATGGACATCAAGGGATGATGAGACCAACATCTACCTATGGTTGAGTTCTTATATAGAAATAGTTTCCACTCAAGATTCCAAATGGCTCCATATGAAGTAATTTATGTGAGAAGTAACGTAACACCAGCATATTGGGCTGAATTAAGGGATTGTAAGATGAATGGACCTGAAATGGTCAATGAAATTATTGAAAAGATAAAAACCATTCAGCATCACATCATGGTGGCCCCACGTTTAAAAAGAGTTATGTAGAAAATTATTGATGGGACCTATAGTTTAATGTTGGAGTGATGAAATTACTCTACATGTCTTTAAGCAAGAGGATTATCTGGTTTGGGTTGAAACGAAATCTATGTCTTAGATACATCATCCCCTTTGAGATTTTAGATCATGTCGAAGTCGTGGCCTATTGACTATATCGTCCAAAAACCATATCCCATGTACACTATATATTGCATGTATCCCTCTTGATGAAGTACATTTTGGATCCCTCGAATGTAGAAAATTTATTTTTGGTATAGTTGAATGTTGATCTCTCTTATGAGGAGAAGATGGGGATGATATAATCTAGTAGAGATATTGTTTTACACGATATGACTTATAACTTGGTATAAGTACTATGGAGGAATCGTATATATGAATAGAAATCCTAGTAATTGAAGGATGTAAGGAAGTAGAATCACCTGAACCCATTTTCACCATAGTATTTAAAATGATATTTCAAGGGAGAAATTTCATAAGAAAGAAAAAAGTTATGACCCAAAAAATTATATTAATGAACATTTTCTTTCGAGTAATTATGTTATATATTATAAATCAAAAAAAAATAACATAGTTAAAAAATAAAATTAATTTAAATAATTTTTGAATAAAATAATATGTTTTTCTAGAAGGTACGAAAGATAATCCTAATGAATAGTAATATGAATTTATAATAGCAGCATGTAAATTAAGAATTGTAATGCGACCAATAAAATAATAACCTCAAATATGAAAGTAATTAATATTTTGGTATCTTATAAATGAGATAATATATATTAATATCGTAGTCCCAGTAAATAATTATTTTCAAAATGATAAATTATAGTGTTGGTATTTTATACAACATAAATTTCTATCTAAATTTATATAAAAATTAAAATTGTTTAATTTTTTTTTCAAAAAATATATTCATAAATACATATTTATTTTTTTTATGATTAAAACATAATTTTATGAGGCCATAACTAATTTTTCATAATGTTATAAATTGAGTTAAAATTTTAAAATTGGTATTTCATGAGTAAATAAAAATTTTAATTAATAATTGATGTTATCATATTTATGAAATTATATTCCTAAAATGTATTCCATTTATTAGTTATATTCATATACCTATTGTTAGGGTAAATTTTTTTTCTAAAATAGTATAATTTTTTGGTGAATAATGATATACGACAATTTATTGTATAAGGTGAAAAATTTCAACTATGCCTCAGAATTGAGTCATAGAAGATGTGTGTGGTAATTGGTTAGAATTATTATAATTAAGTTAATAGATTTAGTCCTATGAATACACACTAGTCAATTTCTTGATAAATAAAAATAAAAATGAATATAATTATCAAAAAAAACCCTCTCTTTCACTATAAATATCATCCCTCGCCACTCCTCTCCTCACACATAAAAAGCCTTAATGATTATAAAAATTATGTCTAATAATCTCCAAAATTATGTACCATATGTCCAAGATCCTTTTTTATAATAAATGAAAAATATCAAGTGCCTCAAGGTAGTTCACTATGAGAATAATTCAAAAGGCAAAACCCACATTGATTTTATTGTAATTTCATTCCAATTTGTTATCCTTCATTATTCTATCATCACCTCCCATTATCCATATGAAGTAATAAATCTATTATCTCATATATAATTTTATTTTGTTATGTTTATTATATAATTCATCTTCATTTATTTCCCCTCCCATTTTTTCTGAAAATGAAAACATTGTCTTTCATGTGTTAATTTATCACATTCAAGGACGACGAGTTTTAAGTTTCCATTACCACCACAAATTCCGGTCATGAAACTACTTTTATAATTAACATATATTATAAAATAATTATTAAATCTTATTTAGGGTTCTAGAACTATTTTTTATACGTAATATTAATTAATAAAACAAATTTAGTTCATAATGATCCAAATTCACAAAAATAAACTAACGTTTATCAATAACATTTTATCTATTAATTCAACCAAATACCTTGTAAAAATGATATATTATAAAATTTAATAATCTATGTGTTCATTAATAACATACAGTTTCAATTCCAATAAACTATTCACATTTTACATGATTTTTTATACAAGTAAATTGATCATAAAAACGAAGGAAACTCTCTCGAATGATATATTTATTACATATAACTCATAAAATAAGATTTAAATGAACATAATAAAATTATAATAAATAAATTAATGTATAAAAGTTTCTGAAATAACTATTTAATGGATTTAATTTTATCATCTAGGACATAAATCAAATAGAGAGCACATTCAGATATAAGGTAAGGGATTCTTTCAAAACCACCATGTTTTTCCATTTGGTTACACTTTCTCTCACATTACAATAACAAAATTTGATTTTTTTATTTTATTATTATATATTATATTTACATGTAAAAAATAACCTACAAAAAAGTATTATTTATCTGTTATTTTTAAATACATGTTTTTAAAAGGCACCCATTTCAATTATTCACGATAAAAAAGCTGGATTGAAGGAAAATTCTGGATTTTATACCCCTTTTCAAGTGCTCTCCATAATAATTTTTAAGAAAAAATTATATTTCTAAAATCACTTATTTTATAATAGAAATCTATGTTGTTTTTTTTCTTCTTTTACCCAAATTATTCATTTTACATTTTTAATAATCATTAAGCATTTCCCTTAAATTGCATTCAAGTTGCTCATTTCTAAGGTACCTTTGCCAAAATATTTATATGGTTACACATTAATTTGAAATAAATTATCATGTTTAATAATCAAATTATCTTATGAATTTCCATTCATGATTTGAATCTATTATTTCATGGACACCATTATGATATGCCCATTAATTATACCTTATGTCACAGTTTTGATACTCATTTAATTCCTTGTGTAACCCTTATGTTTATAAATCATGAATGATTATTCCTGTGGAACACATATGTATGAAAATATTATGATTGATGAACCCAGATAGAAAAAAAAGTAATTGGGAAATGTTTAATGTCATCATACGTCATGTTGGGGAAAAGAGTGAACCTGCATCCTTTATTGGACTTTTCTAACATGTGATATAGTGTAATTAACTAGCAATACTCATTTTCTTGAGAGTGAAATTAGTCAATACTAGGCCTTAAGCGACATCCCCAAGACGCCAAATGCTGGAAATAAATGTTAATGGGTTTCAAATACATATAGGGGATGATTTACCTTTTAAGAAATAAACCAATAAACCTACCAACCATAACCAACAATCAGTATATGATGGATGAATAAATGAAATCCAACTCAAAAAAATCATGTATCTCAAAACCACATCGATGTAAGAAACAATGGATGAATAACCACATATCCTATCATAGTGAAAAAACTACACAAGACTCTCTCGAAATATTGATAATGTAATCATTTAATTTGAAATAAAAATACTCATTGAAGTTGAAGCTCATACCAAAATTTATAATGATTATGAGGAAGTCAATGATATTAACACCATAAAATATGAATACGAGGATGAAGATGATGAACAATTCAATGTATAATGGCTATATTAATAATTAATAAATAATAACTATTATTAATTGTTCTCATGTAAAATAATTTTCATCTACATCAAAGAATACTTCATATTAAATATAAAAGCATTTCTATATTAAACAATACAATTATTTCGTCTCATCAATAACATAAAAATTATTGTTAGTTTTTTTCTCCTTCAGTATATTTAATTCTATAATTTCATATTTTAAAAATATTTGTGAAAATTAGTTAATTTAATGTAACAATGGTTCTAAGGAAGTGAAAAAATATATTTTTTTAAGTGAAAACAACAAATACATCATTTTATCAATGAGCTACAAAAATGAATGATTAAACCCTATTATTATGTGTCAATGTGATGATAATATTTATAATATAACTAATGTATTTAAAATACAAAGTGGTGATAAAATTTATGTATCTAAATAAATTGATGATCTTGAGGTGGACTAGAAATATATTGAAAATTTCAAATATAAATATGAGGATGAAGATGAATAATGAAACATTAATATATTCGTTTTATTCATAATTAATATATAATTTATGTTTTAATTATTTATAAAAAATAATACTTTCATGTTTCAAATGGATAGATAATACATTGATTAGATTTATCATACCCTCTTATATATTATGGTTCATAGTGATCAACCCATTGTCTCATCATCTAACTTGTAGGATGATTCCACTACATCATTGACTAAGAGGGGTCATTGTCAAATTGGATTGATGATTATTGACCCTATTCTGAAGAGACATCCCATATTTATCTAATTTGTTTGCATGAACATGTATGTTCTGTAGTACATTTTTGTTCATGTCCATTAATTGTCATTAGTTTACTCATGAACTATTTTTTTGATCATTTTTCCTTTTTCACATTTTTTTACAGGTAGTTGTATGACTAGGGGTGTGACACTATGTAGTAATATTTCCAAACCACGGGTTATGTGGAAGAATATTCCAATTCATTTTTATCAACTATTTTTTATCATTTCACGGTATTTCAATAAATAAGATTTATTATTAAATTTATTTAATTAATAACATTTTATTATTTATTTTAATATGGTTTATCATACCAAATCCATGATTAAATGAAATACACTATCTGGGAGTCATGAGAGATTTGTATGAATGATTATTTTCATCAGTTTCTTCATTACCAAAGAATGATATCCTAGGAGATATCATGTTCTATAGTTTTTAGTAGACAGGATGTAGTCACCGACCAGATTGCATCTCATCCCATGTTTGGGAAGGATTGTGAGTCTATGGGATTTAATATATTTTTTGAGAAGATAATCAGTTGGCCAAAAGTACCAAGAGAGACAGGATGTCACACATAGGACTGGACATCATAATAATAGTCTATATTTAATATATATGGTAAATATAATTATATAATAATTTATATATTATTTAAACTAAAAATAATTATTTTAAATTCATACAAAAAGATGCTCATCGTGATGTTATAGAATTTGATGTTATTAAGGGATGTACATTTATCGTAACAAAAGAGATATTAGTGGTGGTAAATTGAATTAGATTTAGCATAGTATAGTTTTATTGATTTAAAAATTAATTAAAATTTATATTTTTACTTCATAAATTTCAAATTTTATTTAAACGAGGCATACAAAGCCACGACTTCTTATAGACATGATGATAGTGAGATCAAAAATAAGGGTTTGGACACATGTGAGTTAGGATTGGATGAGGTTTCATGTATTTAGATGACTCCATATGATATCATTAAAGGCTAGGTGGTTGGTATTGATTATCTTTTGATGCATGCCAGTTATAATGTTATTTTTGTGTGGTCATACTCAAAATTGAGGGGACCTCATGCAGAGTCATCGTCATAATCCACAGTGGATGAGGATAATTTTCAAATATAGTATAAGGTTATAATGTAAATGGATAGAGATGAAGATATTCATAGACCATAGTAATAGCACGATAAGTTTCCACATTGATGGATGTAGCATTAGTATGAGAAGATAATCGGGAATATGCGACATCATGTGCATAGTTTAGGGATGAAGTTCCCTCCACCATGTATATTAGATGATGCACCACCTCTATAGTGATCGATGATATATTATTTTGATAAAAATATTATAATATGTTTTGGATGGAAATATTATGTGGAATATGGTTATTAATTTATTTTTCAAATTTTTTATATATTTTGTTTCTTAAAATTTGTTTGAAGATATTTATTTATTCATTCCTTATTCATTTTTTGGCTATGGAATCGTTTTGCATTGCTATAGGTTGTTAGTGATTGATTTATATTTTAATTCTATTAACATATTACGATTTAAATATGATATCATTATTCAATACAATTCATCTTATTTTATGATGGGAAGGACAAAAATAAATTGTGACAAGGAATGTTTCTTTCACAAAAAAATATTGTTTTTAAAGTTCTATCATAATAAATGTTTCTATGATTCCATTATTTATAATGGTTTAATGATGATCTTATCCCATTATAACTTGTTAATTATTATGTTATACCATTTTGATTACCCCATCACAAATATTTTAGTTTCCATTTTGGAATGTTTTATTTCTATATTAATATCAATTAAACAATATTGAAAATCAAAATCAATAAATAATTGCTCATATACAACATTGATCATATTTTAACAACTAATAAATCATTATCATCTATTATGTTAACATATATTTTAATTTATATTTTTTTCATGATCTTTTAAATCCACAATTACATTTAAATTTATCATTCCCATCATTTTATCAAGTGTTGTTGAAATTTTTTATATCGGTAATTTCTCACATCATTCATATCTAATATCCATTTATTCTATAAAAAACATTATTAAATCATAAAACTAGATAATTAATATTCGATTAAATTAGTATTTCAAATCCATACATTTTTTAAAATTGAATCATTATTTATAAAAATTACAGAATCATTTAATTTCACAAAAACTATCATTTTAAAATTTTATTCCAAAATTTATATAATTAATTAAAAATTCATGACATAATATGTTAAAATTAATATAACCTAAATCCTTGATTTCCATAAAAATAAAAACAATTTTTTAAATGTTTTTCCCTTAATTTATATATATAATTTCAAGTCGATATTTTCTTATAAATTCATTTTAAAATAAATATACTAAAAACATTAAACACGTCAAAAATTCATTATATGAAATGTTTGTTTCCTCCAAACAAAAAAAATTACATATTAAATATATTTATATCCATAATAAAATTTCAGAAATGACCCTTTATTATTATCTTGAATGATCTGATCTAAATATCTATTTTTTCTAAGGTCTACATCCCATGTTATTTTTTTAAGATATATTGAACCATTGTTCATATTGAGTATTTGTAAATATGAGTGTTGTATTTAATATAAAAGTATCATGTGAAACAAATATCAATAAATTATGAGTGAGTGGTTTCTATAATTACTTTCTTGAAAAGATGACATTGAAGGGGCTTCTTTTTAGAGATCTCATATAGGTATATTAAATAAAATAGAATTTATATGTGATGATTGGTTAGAATATATTCTTGGAAAAAAAAAATAAGTGTATATGCTTAAATAAGAACTATCAATAACATTTTATATTTATTTTGGGTAACTTGGGAAAATGGGAGGTTGAACACCGAAAATTAAATGTAGAAAAATCTATCTGATATTTTTCTAAGTGAAAATTCAAAAGTTCCATCTGGTGCAGATTATATTGAAGATATAGAAATGGTAGAAGAGTCACTACACATTTTAAGGGTTCATATTGACTAGTATATGCTAAATTTAAACATCAAAATAGTGTTTAAGAACATTATAACATAATTTTGAAGCATTTTAAGAGTACTTATAAACATTTTATGATTACTACCAAACATTCGAATGTTATCTCCCATATGAAAAATCTATAATGTTTTAGACCCTATAATGTTTCCCATAGATCATCATAAGGATATTCCCATATGTCATAAGGATAACACATAGCTATGTAAGTTTTATTTATCCCTATTAAGAAGAAGAAGAAGATCAACATATTTTAACTAAAAGATAAGCTATAATGGTTATAGGGTTCATTATAACCATACAAAGATGACATCTCTGATAATTCCTCAAATACATTAGCCACCGTTGATATACTATAATATAAATAAAGATCATTTAATTTTAAATTATTCAATAAATTCAAGAATATATATTATAAATAAGTTGGTTTAGATGATTTAAATATATGATATTTATTTAAAAATATATCACAACGGGAGATTATTATTCAAGATGTGATTAGGAATCAAGGAAATGATATTTCAGAGAAGATTTTATTCCATGCGGCAAGAATGTATTAATGTCATAATAATATGACATATTTTTCAATGAAAATAAGGAATATTGTTAATTATATGGATTATATGGAAAATAAGACCAAGATATTTTAATATATATTCGTATGATATCTAGAGTCTCTTCTGATAATTGACATGGAATTTAAATTACATTTGAATTATAATTCTAATTTGAAGTACAAACTAGATTTGAATGATAATACCACCAATTAAAAAATATTAATGAGTTTTAATATATCTAATATGGGTAACAATATTCAGAAGATAAATTGAATATTAAAGATAAGGAAATAGAGGATAATTTATGAAATATTTTATAGATTGGTAGTTCTAGTCATAAAGAACTATTTTTTATTAACGGTAATGAGAGAGACCTTGATGATTTTTACAATGTGAAGTAAACCTATTTTATATTTAAGGATGAATCTTATTGTATATAGGAAAATATTATATATTAATATATAATAATAATAATAATAATAATGAGTAAGGACAATGATATAAATTTAGAAGATGATTTGTATGTGTGGACATAAAAAAGAATAGGGATGATACACAACTGAACTAGTTTATAAAGTAAGTTAGGTGCCTATTTAAAGGAGTTCCAGGATAACCAATTTCAAACTATAATGATACATTATAGGGAAACAATCCATATATTATGGGAAATTTTTTGGAGTTTTTTCAACTACTGAGATACTAGTATAAATATCTCATCGAGAGATAGCATGGGAATTTTGAGCGATGTCCCCTTTCTATATTCACTTATACTTTTGAATATATAGTTTTTTTCTATAAATATATACATGATATATATTTTAATTTAATTCATAGTTTTTACTATGGAAATATATCTTGAATATAAAAATAAAACCTAGTAATGAGTAGCCTCTTATATTATGTCTTACCCATGTAAATACTTATGTGTTTTTGGTGTATCCATTTTTTTATATAATAAAATGAATGATTACAAGAATGATTTTATTGAGATCTAAAATTGACATAGATGTTTAAATAAAATATAAAAAATCATTAAATCAAGGTATCAATGACTCACCCCATCCCCCCTCAGTGATATAATCAAACCTAGGAACATCAAGTGGTATCTAAGCTATCTGAATGTCATCTTATTGGATATAAAATTTTCATGATATTTTATTATATCTAGATGAAGTTTCAGTTCTAGAAAGATATAAGTATTATCTATATGAATAAAAAATTCTATTTAGGTATTTATGTTTCAATGATGGACTTGAATCCCCCCCCACCACCCATAAAATTAGGGGAAATTAGAAAAAAAATTAAGAGATATATCAATCGAAAATAAAGATCATTCACAACATGAATATTATTAATGTAATAATGTTTAATATACCACAATAAATTCTCAATTAAAAAAATAAATAAAAATTTCCAATCCATGATGAGTATATGGAGGATAATTCCATCAATACTATTAAAAAATTGTACTCAAAAGTCAATTAATAATTATAGGATGTTCCCACTAAATTAGTAGTTTATATATTGTTTTTATAAATGGAATCCTTGACTAAAATTGCTAGTTTGAAAAGGAGATTTCATAAATAGACAATTATTTGGATAAGAAGTTATAAATATATAGTAATCTCATAAAACCTCATGATGTCAATGTAGAATTTGTCTCACGTTACATTGAACAGATTTAGTTGTTTGGAGAAGAGATTCATAGAAGGTTTTTGAAAAATATATTGATGAAAAATTGTTTGTATAATTGATCAATGAATTAAAAAATCCATATAAAACATCAATTAATTTCATTTATTCCACTTTGTAAATAATGGTTTAATGAGTAATGGATATTTATTACATTTTATTTGATGTATAAAAAACGCATGAGGATTGGATAATAATTCAAAAAGGGAAATTATGATGATTGTAAATGATTAGTTGAGTTTGAGAAGAATTCCATCTATATGATGTTTCATAAGATTGATAAGATATTAAGAAGTATTGAATTATTATAAGGTAAAATATCAAATTTTTTTAAAAAATACTTACTTCCACACAATGTTTTAATTAGAATCATATTATAAAATGTACTCTTTTTTTTGGAAAAAATGATGTTAAAATAATCTCATTATCATAATATAATAATATCTTAGATAAAGTTAACCAATAGTTATATTTATTCTATTTACAGTAATATATATTCTTATGTATGTGTTCGTTAAAAATATAAAACTAGAAAAAATTGGTCGATACATAAGCCAAGAAAACCACCACCATATCAATGGTGTACATGTGAATTCCTAAATTATGGAGCACAAAATATGGTTCACAAATTTTTTAGTCTTATATCCCAAAATAGAGAGATATATTTTGTGTGTAAAAAGAATAAATAATATATATATGGGGTTTTATAATAATATTTTGGTGTTTCTGTATGTTTGAGAATTGGTAAATTGATTTTTTCCCAATCTACTAACCCATGATGATTATTTATGTCTTTTATTAAGTGAGATATGACCTAAAAATAGATGTATACTTAAGAGTAGATGATAAAGAAAAAAAGAATTAATCTATTTTAAGGAGTAAATAGGGGAAATATATGATAAAAATACTACCAAAAATTCAATGACGAAAAATAAGATGTTTAAAAAAGTAAAGATACTTACACTGTAGGTGAAAAGGGATTACTATTGGAAATTTAAAATAGGAAACATATATTAATATTAAAATAAGAAATCTATGTGAAAAAAAATAATCAATCTATGTGAGGAATGAGAGGTTTTTTTATTAGTTGGCATCCAAGAGGAATATTTGGGCGTATTTCATAAATATTAAAGTATATAAGGTGTTAAAAACATTTGGATACTCCAAGAATGTTGATAATGTTATGGAGGAGAGACTAAATAAATTATTGACAAAATAAAATTTTTTATATAGATATATATGTCATATAACAGTGAAAATAACAAATTTGAAAATGTTTTTACACATAAAGAGATTGAATTTAATGAGATGTTTTCTAGGCTAGATAAACCAAAAATCCATTAGAATATATCTGGGATCTTAAAATCGATATGTAAAGTTGAAAATGATTTTTTGAAAATACTAAAATATCAATATGAATTACTAAAAAAGATAATGAAAATACAACATAATTTATTTTCATTTTTATAAAATGTCAATAAAAAACACCTTACAAGGTTATTGATTTAATAAATAAATAAATCAACACATCCTATAGAATTTTAGATATTTAATATTAAAGGGCATATAATAATGAATAATTTTCAATAATATAGAGCTTAATTGAATGGATTTTCTAGGTTATGATATATTTTTATCCTTATTTTCTTGTACTAAGGAGTTGATGGAAGTCCCCATCTTTAATCCGTTATCAATTTGACTATTTTTAATAACATTGTAGATGTAAAAGGAAATTTTTTTAGGGGAGCTAATGAGTGTTGTAATATCTTTAAATAAAAAAATCATATTCCATCATGGTGTTCTAATAATGAAAAACAACTGTAGTGAATAGATTAGTGTATCTATTTAGGGAGAGATAACATATATAAAAAGCTACCAAAGATATATTCTATTAGATTTTATGTCATGATAACAAAAGGAAAACTAGAAGTTCAGGTAATTCAATTAGTTTTCCTATCCTTGATAAGATTTTATCATATCTAATTATTATAAGTATGTTATGGTTGTAGACAAATATAATCTAAAGTGGGAGTAATATGTGTACAACTAGAAATTTTTTTTTTATTATGACTAAATGTTTTACAATTGTTATGAAAACAATTCTCATTCCCTTGAAATGAGAAATATAATGCGGTATCACTATCATGAAAAATTAATGAAATACATTGTTTTCTATGTTATTCAACATTTTCGTATATGTAGATTTTTCTCATATAGACGTAGTGTTTTTTATCTAATGACTAATTAAAAATAATGAAATTTTATTCGATACATGTGTCATGTTTTTTACAAGGATGAAATATAGAATTAAATATGGGGAATAAGTTTCTTATTAAAAATAATTAAAGAATCATATAGATGAGATAATAAAACCATCCTTTGAATTGATAACTTTTTGTTTATTATTGATAATAGGGATAATAGTACTGAATTTTTAGTGAGAAGTGGTATTGACAAAAAATACAAATGATTAGATTGAAGAACCCTTGTTAATACTGAAGAATGTTATAGAGGTGTGATTTTTTTCACGTTATCATAAGAAAAATAATTAAATGATGAGTGAGTGGGTAAAATGGATAGATATTGTAAAATAAGAGGATGAGCTAGTTTCTACTTATATATCTCATATATATCGATTCAATACAATGAAAATTATATGTGATGATTGAAGAGTCAATTATCATGGAATACAAGAAGGAAACATATTTAATGATAAATGGATCAATATATAGTTGTATCTAAGTGACTTTGGGTGTAGATAGATAAAAGGTGATATTGAACACTATGAATTAAAATGAGATAAAGCTATATTTAATTTTTCAATGTATATGGGAATAAAATTAATTTAGTGTTAGTAATAACGAAATATTATAAATGTAGTTGAATCACTAGACATTGGAAGAGTATGTTGGGAATTGGTATTAATACACGGTGACTTATAAAGTGTAACATGATACATTGGAAGAGTATTATAAAACATAAAAAATACTTTTTTGGAAATTTATAAGACTATTTTTAACATCTGAACAGTAATTCTAGTCATTGTTTGGTTGAATGATATTTTTAATACAGAAAAATTCATGGAATCCATAATGTTGTCCCATGAACTACATAAGGATAATTAAAGAAATCATATGGTTAAATTATAACCCAATAAGATAAATTTAACCATATTAAATGGAATTATATCAAAATATTTAAAAGAAATTGAATAATATTTAGGATCATTGGTTTCATTTAAACATTATGAAGTTAAATATCTTGAGAATTTCATAATTGAATTGGTCACCAATACTATAAAAAATTTGTTAGGTTAATTACATTGAGAGTCAATTAATAAAATAAATAATATAAATTAAAACTAAATGAATTTTTAATATGGATAATATCTATAATTCATTTAAATAAAAAACATAATGGAAGACTGTGATTCAACTAAATATGAATAATAAAGCCGAATATGATTCTTATAAGTGTTTCAACCATGACATGAGATATATTTCCACATTATAAGGATATGATGAATGTTATTATAAAGACATGAAATAAATAAAAATCTACAAGTTTCATATAAAATAATACCATGATATTTGAATATTTAATAGAATGATATCATCATTATTTTCAGAGAATTTATTATAAAATGAAATGAAATTTGAATGAGAAAAAAACTAGAAATTTACAATATATTCCATTGAGATAATAACATGCCCTTAAATATCAAATATTATTGACATTTCACAAATGAGAAATAATATTCATGTCTTAATTTGAATATAAATTGTGATATATAACGAATAATATATAGAGTCTCTTTTGGGAGCGATATTATTAATCTTGAAAAAATTTATTCGTGAAAAATATTTATTCTTAAAGATAAAGACAGATACCTCAATAATTATATTACTGTAATCAATAAATTTATTTTATTGATTGAATAATAAGATTAAATCAAGGAGAATCCGATGAACATAAATACTGTAATAATAATTTTGATAAAATTCATTGCTAAAAATTTGGAGAATTATTTGTACCTGATGACATGAAGAAGAATAAGATCAATTCACCACTACACCATTACAGAGAGGCATTTTATGGCCTATTCAATGAAATTTGGTGATGAAAACATTTACATTGTGGTAGTAAATATAAATAAACATTTATAAGAGTAAATTATATTTTTAATAAATAACTACAGAGGTGGGATTCTTGTAGAAATATACAATTGGTAGGTGAGTTTGGAGTGGTATGACATATAACACCACAACATTCACTTGTGATTATGATTTTTTTGAGAATGTTTGTAATAATTGTTTAGAGATAAGTAGTTTTTGTATTGATAGTGTTTAATATTGTAAATATGAAATCCAAATAATAATATAACCTATTATAGATAAGATCATACTTAAAGATCAAGTCTGGTAAATACTTGTGTTCTTTTCTACGATTTCATCATTCATGAAATGGTGAGATTACAATAATGAGTTGATTTATATACTAACCTGTAATAGAGGATTATTTATAAGAGTTTAAATTTTATAACTGATATATAAATGATTAATCAAAACTCTTATATAAAAAATAATTTAAACATAAAAATTTAAGAGAAAAATATGGATTATAAAAAAATAGCATTTCTTTGAATTTCAAAATAACATTTCCTACCATAAATGAAAGACCGACATGTTAAATCCTTTTATGAAACTAATTTATCAAAAAATTTAATTTTCAATGACACACATAAATGTTATATTTGATTAATTAGTTTTATTTCATGATACACATTCTGTTTATCACCTAAAATTGAGTATTTTGAGCCATAAATGAATAATATTAAACTATATTTGAGGATTTCATAGATTATTATTTATGAATGCATCAAATAATACATTCTAAAATCCCTAAAATTTTCAATACTTCTTAATTAACATGAAATTATATTTTAATTGGAATATAATCATGTATTTTATAACACCTCTAATTTTTCGAAATATACACTTAGATTTTCACATCATTTAATCATACACTCGCTATTTTTTAAAACCAACAATATAATTAGTATTATTTCAAAATTTATATAATGTAATAATAATTATTAATTACCAAATTATTTATAATAAAACTCTCTACATAATACATAATTTGGATTTAATAAAATTAGTATGATTTATACTCCACATAAACACAAGCCATTGTAGTAAAATATTAACCAATCTCTCCAATGACTCATTTGGAAATCCATTATGCCTCCAACAAATGGTATATTGTGAGATTCTGTACCCACAATGATTTTTTCTGACTAATCAAATGCTCAAAACACCAACATGACTAAAAATAAATCATTTTAGTAAATAATTCACATAAAACATATATTATCAGATGAATATATTCAATGTCTATTACAATAAAAAAATAATAAAACATCTTCAATCTAATCATAAAAAAGAGGAACAAGAAAATGAAAAAAAACTCATATATATTAAACAATGAAAAATGTTAACATATACCCCGGGGTTAATCTCCCACAAATCCAACATAGTTGATGTCCAAAATAAGGCTATTTAATTGAATATTCTAATATGTATCCACAATATCAAATGGGTTTTGAGTATGGTCTAAATAATATTTATTATGTCTCCGATCCATCAACTATACCATTTCCTTTTAAACTAAATATGGTCATCAAATTTCTATAAAATCTTATTCCCAATGGATTATTCTCTCATAGATCATCTAAACATAACCATGATTTCAAAAGTCATTCTTATAACACCTTTAATAATATATTTTGATTTAATGATTTATTAATATTATTTTATGAAAATACATCAAAATGAATATTATTCTACCATTTTATACCAAATAGTTGTACAAAATATCTCAAAATATATTATAAAATATGTATTATAAATTTCAATGACCTATCAATCAATGGATGGAAATTTATAATAGTCCTCCAATAATTTTCCAAAGAGTTTTAAATGAATTTAAAAAGTGATAAAATATATATGGTTTCAATTAGGGTAAAATAGTGATTAAAACATAAAAAATACATTACATAAAAAAATATATAAATTATAAAAATATTTCATTAAAAAAATATCAAGAATGGGTAAAACGTATAATATATTTTTAATCCAATGAAAAAAACCACATTCAATTATATATTCAAGGTGTTATTGGGGAAATATTATTAATAATATTATATTTATTCTTTATTTTCGTATTAGAACATGTGAAAGGATATAGTAAAATATCCAGACAATGATATATAGTCATCAAAATATGAATAATAATAATTTAAATGGATAAGTCATCATATTGGATTTTTATTAACAATTATGAAAACATCCATATTAGATCATGATATACCATTTTAGATCTAGGTTAAACTAACTAATTTATGTTATGCAAGGTCATCATAACTACTTTTATCAATCCCAATATTTCCAAAACACCATGTTTATAAAATGGTTTTTGTTCTTCTGGTATAGTCAATCCAATAATCGCCTTACAATTATTTATATTTTCTTTTCCATTCATACAATATAAATTAAAAACATTCATTAATTAACTAGATTTGTAAAAAGAGTTGTGAACCTATTTAAATAGAATAATATATGGTAAAAAATGTTATTCATATATGAGTTCTAATATACTTAATGGATACTAATAGAAAATTAATTATTATTTTTATATAACATCTATACTTGAAGAAATTAAACAAAAGGTAACCAAAATTAATATCATTTTCATAAAATATAATAAAATAAAATATTTGATGTATGAAGACTCTCAAAACACCACTATTTTATAATATTTAAGGCATGATTTTATAATGTTTAGTTGAAAAATTTATTATACTTATAACAACTAAATATCTCATTAAATAATTGATTCATATGAATCTTGATGTTATGATAAACTAAAAAAATAGATATATTCATATGATATATCTGGTAATGATTATGCCTAGGATTCTTTTGAAATGGTATCTAAACCAATCTGTCACTAGGTCAGAAGAGAAATTATATTCTCCCTAGGATGTAAAATTATTATTTAGAATCGAAGAAAAAATGTAGAGAACTACTTCCCCATTATTATAATTATATAATTAATCTATTGATACCTCCAATAATCCTACATGAACTATCAATAAATTGGATATCCACACATATAAAACATGAAAAAAATATATAATCAATCTAAATAGGTTATAATAATAATTTCCATCCATCCAAAATATATAATTAATTAATATATGGTGGGAGGAAATTAATGAGTAAAAGGTATTGAATACATCTGGAAGAATTAACTGATACAACCATTGTCCAAAAATAAAATAACTACTCAATTCACACCCCAAACATCTTCACATGGCCCATGATCACTGACCTTATCTATAAGTCCGTCAAAAAATCAAGGAAAACATCCAAAACAAAATCATGAACTCAAAAACTAAAAGGAAACCTGAAACTTTAATACAAACAAATAAAATATAGTGTATATAGGGTTTGATAGAAACATTCCATGTAGGATCTTAGTAAAGAGTCTATGAAATTCCCATCAAAAAAATTCAATGGTTTTATTTTGAATGTAAACTAAAAAAAATTGTGATTAATATTCAATAAATTGCAATAAAAAGTATTGTATATTTTTCATAAAATTCATTATCATAATAATAAAGAAATCCTATCTATGGAAAATGCTTACTGGGTTTAAAATCAATAATTTGAAACCAAAAATTGAGAGACAAAAAAATTTATTTTACATTTCTTTCAAAAATAAAATTGAGGTTATTAAAAATAGAAGAAATAAATATAGATCCATTTTCTCCGTTTTCCATAAACCATATTTGAAATACATTTTAGGAAAATATTACATTTTTTCTTAAATCACTCTTTCAAAATCATTTTAGAAGTAATTTGAAGTGAATCTCAAAAAAATATTAGATTCAAATAAAATAATGCCATGTACCAAAATATCTATGATGTATAAAATATCCAATGAATGGTGAAATGTGATCAATGAATAATAGAGGATATAATAAAATCCTATAATATAATCTCTTAAATAATTTATAATGGGAAAAAAATATCTTGGTAAACTTTTTAGATTCTAACATGAATGATACATGACCTTGTTTCTTCAGTTAATTCTCTCTTAGACCTTGTATATGAAACTACAATATATTTATTATGATCCCATTAATGTTACCATGTAAAATATATTTATTCCCTTTAGATGGTTTAAAATCCCCTAGGGAACTATATATTGTGCCCACATCAGGTCAGTGAAATAAGAATCCCGACATTATATTTTTAACTCATGTTCCTTTGATAATTCAAATAAAATATGTGAAAATTATATGGAAAAATTCCATTACATGAATCAATAATAATAATAATTTACAAGTTAAACTTATATAAACTTCATCATCATCACATGAATAAACAAATTTCATTTCAATTATTAAAAATAATTATAGATTTGATTAATGATAAAAAAACCCCATTATGTACACTCAAAAATTTATTCCAAATATAAAATTAAGGGGCCCATTGAGGGTTTCTCATTCATAAAATAATTCATTTTACAAATTTTAAACATTACGTTCAGAACTGAATCATAATTCCAAGGAACTTTTCATAATTTTGAATCTCATTTCAAAACATTCCTCAAAACCCAAATATAAAAACACATTTTGTAATCAATTTTGAAAACAACATGTTATGATAAATGAATTATAAACAAACATAAGACCACTATGATATAAATCGATTTAATAGGGTCAACACACAACTCTTATTATCAAACACCTTTCCTAAAACATGATTCATATCTCTTAAAAACCAGTCAAGGAGAAAAAATTATTTAAAAATAGAAAAAATTATAAAAACCCCATTTAAATACATGAATTAATTTAATAGATCGACTAAGAATTTTTTAAAAAAAATAATAAAAACACAATGGTAATATTTCAAATAATATTTTTAAAACCACAACAAACATTATTTATGAAAAAGTTTGAAAAATATATGAAACAAATTGAAACCCATTATTCATAAAAAATATGATTTTAATAAATTAAAACACTAATGAAATTATGAACCTCAATTATATGGGATGTTTAAAAGGAACACACACCTCATTAAAGAAGAAACTCATCGCAACACATTTATTTCTCTACACAACTCATAATCTTCAAAGGAAAAAAATTAAAAAATTACACACAAGAAATAACTAATGATTATGTTAAACTCAAACCCTAATTAAAATCCTTATGTCTATTAGGGTTTATTGGAGAAATTAAATCCAAGATAAAAGAAAAAAATCAGATGAGGGGGAAGGGAAATAGAATAATATATTGAAAGATCCACTTTTAATAAATATGAATTGGATTACAAAATGAAGAAGATGGGAGTTTAATAACTCCCTTAACAGACCAACATTATATTTATACTATGAGGGAGAAGAGAGGAAATCTGAATGGGTTAAACTGGTGCATGGGTAATATTTGTATTTTATTTTCAACAAAACGTGGAAGCTCGCATAGATACACTAGATGGTTTGGTGAACCATTCAATAACCATGCATCTCAAACATGGAAATAATTTGACACTCATAAGGTGTGGTTGAATTATTTACTAAAATGTTTTGAACTCCTATGAAACCATTTTCTATAAAAATATTGCATCACCATATGAATACCCACATAGTTTCTTATAATTGTGTTCATGTTGAGAACCACAACCTAACCATAAAAACCATTATATGTTTTTCCTTGTTTTCAAATGATTTTATTTGAAACCCTTCTTTACCAATTCATTCCAACTTCACACAAAACCAACTGAATAAAAAATTTCAGGGAGAAGACACCTAAAATATATTCCACTTAATTATTTATTATATATGTTCCAAATATTAATAATTATAGAAAATTCATTTTTTCTAATCAATTACTTATAAAATTTCTAATACACCAAAATAATATAAAATATAAAATATCAGGGACATGTAGGTTCCAAATTCTCCCCAAAAATCTTCTTTCTTCTCCCAAAATGTTTCTAGAACAATAAAAAAGAAACAAATTTGAAAAAATAAATTTACCTCAATGAAATATTTTGAGGGGTTTGGAAGGAAATTTATTTGACAGCCTGAAAATAAATAAATTCAAATTACTAATGACATGAAAGTTGTGTCAAAATCGTCCAAATATTTCTTCTATCTTCATAAGAGACTCAGAAAACTACCAATTAACTGATGATCAAGTGAGATAGATACCTAACATTAGTCTCCCATAATTTGAAATAAATCTAAAATATTGTAAATAAAAAACAACATATTTAAGAGAAATAGAATTTCTAAAACATCAATGTTTCCGTAAATAAATAAAGGTATTCAAAAATTTCCATCATTCATAATTAAACACTATAACTCAAATTATATAATAAAATAACAACCTAAAAACCGAACTGGGATACCAATAAAAAATTAATATACAATGAAATAAAATCTATGTAATAAATACCATCACATAAATAAATATCCAAATAATTCATCCATTCAAGACAATCCTCAACAAGAATTATATTTTCAAACCATTGTATTCGAAACTACATTATATGGTAAAATGCATCAAATCTATTAGATCAAAATCTTATAGTGATTTTTATAATTTTTCCTAACCAGGTGGCCCCTTGTATGTATTCAATAAATTCTAACCCTGACAATTAATAATACACATACCCTAAGCATCACCATGTCCCGTCCGTCTAACTAAAACTCGTGTACTTCTCTAAAAACTGAGCTATAATTAAAAAAACTATACAGATCCCCAAAAGAAAAGGCTTTTCATTTGCAAAATGTACTGCTAAAAAATATAAACAAAAAATGAAACAAAAGAACAAATAAAATTAAAGAAACATATAAAACCCACTATTATAAAATCAGTGAGAAAGAATTAAAAAAAGATCATTAATATAATTGATACCTTACACATTAAATTTGAAGAATGTTGGTCTTTATCAATTCAACTACTCAACTAATGATTCTTTCTTTATATTTCCCAAATAAAGAAATATAGATACCAAATAAATTAATTTGTAAAACAGTATCTCTTATAATTTAGTGTCTAACCACTATACCCCTAGAGATGAAAAAATACTTACTATTCCATTCAAATATTTCATATACTCATGTGTTGAAAATTGTACAATTCTCATGAAATAAGTGGATTAACCATAAGGTCCTTCAAAAGTGTTAGAAATTCAATATTTATTCAAGTCCTTTCTTGTAAGAATACATTAAAAACCATAAAGATTACTACATCAAATCCATGTAACCAAAAATAAATAATCTATTCCAAATATGAAAAGTGAGAAAATAAAATGCATAATCATTATAAGAAAAACCAAAGAAAAAATTCCCATTTCAAAAAAATAGTCAATTTAAACAAAATTTAATTACATGAGGAATAAAAAAATGTTTTCCAAAAACACATGGGATTTTAAAAAACCACATTCATTTTCTTTTAAAATTACATTCCACCACAAGAGAATTTCAAAACATTGAACCATTATTTTAAAACTAAAATATTAATTTCTAAAACATGAATCATGCTTAAGGTACACATATAATTTTTCAAAATTATTATGAATTTTTCATTTAAAAACAATCCAATCATGGGAGGGAACTTAAATATAGTAGAAATATTTTCTAAACAAACCACAAAAAACAATTTAAACCAAATTAATTATACTATCTCATTTTTAAATGAATATTTTACAATAAAATTAATGAAATCCATCTCAACCTACAACCAATCCATGTGTACTCATTTGAAATAATATAATATACTAATGAAATTCCAATTTTTATTCAAAAAACTAGTTATATCAATTAACACATAAAAAATTGCATAACTCATAAAAATTAAAATCCAAAATTTCAACACATCACAAAACAACCATGAATATAACCTTGTTATTTTGTACAACTCAAGGGGATTTAATATATAAAAATTATATTTCGATGTAAATCCTTGTATGAGTTGGCCTCTTGGTTTGAGTAATTATACTTTAATCATTAAACTACCTTTGAAATGGATCCAAAATAATTCTCCCATTCTTTTCATGGTTACTGGGCCATATGAGATAACTATGTACAACTAACTATTCTTCTGTTATAATAAAAATAGCCTCTGTCTGATGATAAAATCCAATGAGGATAAAAACACCATAACATTAATTTTAATATAATGAAAAAATCAAATTCAATTCTGAACTACTAATTATAAATCATGTTTCATTAGTATTGGTCGTGATCTAGAACCGATTCATGACCAACCTCTTTTTTCCCTCTGATAATCATATTCACTAGTTTACCATGAAATTTCCAAATTAAAATTGTCAATTTCATGAACGTAGTCTATTTTGAGATCCAAGGATGTAATAAGATTTAATGTATTGACATGATTTTATCATCTTATTGGTACTTGAACCATTCTAACAAAAGTACTAAATTATATTTCTGATCCCCATAGTCAATAAACAATTTCTAGAGTTTAAGAATTCATTTTTTGGAATGATTTCACAATCATAGAAATTATATAAATAAGTAATATTTTCAACTATGAATCCAACCATACATATCTAGACATTGGATATCGATGCATATATATTATGATAAAAATATTAAGTAATGAAATAATGAATAATCATAAAAAACATTCATACAAAATATAAATAAAAAAATATTATATCAAAAGAATATATATAGATTAATAAATAAAATACCCCTAGGTAAAATTTACAATACAACATTAGTCAAAAAGTAAAATAACATCTTGAGATACCACCCAAATATTTCAAAATTACCCACGATCACTCACCATATCACCACATACCTCAATGTACCATTATAAACACCAATATTAGAATCTATACTTGGGATCATTAAACGAATGAAGAAAGAAAATACACATCCTTATACATGTATGCATACTAGGTTCAAGAGAAATGTTCCCAATATGATCTCACTAATAAGTTTATGAAATTACACATATAAAATAATTCATTAGTACTAGTTTTAAAATAATTTATTAAATAGGTTTTCAATTTTTAATGTTTAGGAATAAAATAAAATTGAAAAAATACATCATCACTTTCTAAATTAAGACCATAAATAAAGACATTATAAAAACAAGTAATAAATAGTTCATAATAATTAGTTTCAAATCCAAATAATGAACAAAATATTTTTTTAAATTATATTCAAAACCAAGAAAATAGGGATCTCAAAATAGTGGAAAATATTAAAATCCATATCCCCCCTCTTTTTAGAAACCATTTCTCAAATACAATTAGGAAGCAAATTCTGCTCTACATTACAAAACACAGTATCTAAATAAATTAAAAAATAAACATGAATATAAACACAATACATAGATTAAACATGAATTATTTAATAATTAGAACCAATATATGAATCATGAAAAATAAAATTATAGAAAACAAATAATCGGTCCTTTTTATCAATCAACATTATGAAAAATTAGAAAGTATAATAATCTGATCCCCTAAATAATCCCTAATTAAAAAATTACATAAAGGGAATCTCCATTGATTCTAATATGAATGTTATGAGACCTCTTGTCCTTTTATAACTTTCTCTATGTTTACCATAAGAGAAACTGGAATATCCCCATTCAAACCCCCTTATGGTAACTAAGTATAATATATATACCCCTACGAGGAAACAATTCTCCATGGTAATTAGATAGTCATTGTACACTAGGATATAATTAAATGTATCTATAATCTATAATAGATACTCTGGTTTCCATTAGATATCAATGCAATGTTTAGAGAAAAATATTGAACAAGCCAATTACATGAAAAAAAAGAAACACATGGAAATATAACACATCTTCTTCCTAAAAAATATAATGAAACTATCTATTTAATTTCATTTATTTGAAAAAATTATATAATAGATTAATTATAGGAAACACCCCCCACAGGGACAAAACAAAATGGTATTCCAAATATAAAAAAATAGGATTATTTAGGGCATCACAATAATAAAACAATTATTTTATGATAAATCTTAACAAGAAAGTCAGAACATGATTAGGAAGACGAGACACTTTTAATTTTATTAACTATAATTTACAAATCTCTCTAGAAACCAAAGTACCAAAAAACACTTTTAATTCCATGTTGATATCAAATTGTTTCTATGAAATCAATTTCTGGGCACCGTAAATCCAATAAACATTTAATTATTTTAATAGGGACCACACACACACAACTCATGATCAAACATCCATTTTAAAACACAAAATATTTATTTTGAAAACAATGTGGTGAAAAAACTGTCATTTGAATTCAAATTATGTCATAAAACAACCCATTAATATCACTAAATTATTTTGAAAAAGATAAATAGGATTTTTAACAAAAACTGGGCCCACAGAACTATTATATTATAAATCAATATTTCAAAACCATCAAAACCCATTTTATTTCATGTTTGAAAACTATAGAAAACAAATTATAACCTATTATTGGAATACCATATAAATATAATTTTATTATAAATATATTAAAATAGTTAGTTAATTATGAAATAAATTGTAAACGTTGTTTTATATAAACACTATCAAAATTTAATTAGAATCATGTCAAAATGCGTTGATGTTAATGGGTAACCCAAATAAAATAAAAGAACACCCTTTTACAACTTATATAAAACAAAAACCCAATGGTTAAGTATACCAGATACCTTCATTTCAGGGTCTATGGGAATTTGGATTCATGGTAGAATTTAAATCAATTGTGAAATTACGGGTAAAGAATATAGGAATGGATATAAGTAGAATACATTGATTCATGGACATGAACTAAAGAAAAGGATTCCAAATAAATGAAGAATAAGGAAAGTGAATAACTTCCTTTTCTTGACCATATCCTATTCTAATTAGAGGTAAATAATAGAAATTCCATAGAGTTTATATTTTTGACAATTTAAAAGAGAAATTTTAAATTCTAATAAAACTGGTTTGTTTGAATATTTTGGCCACATAGATTGGTAAACAATGTTCCAACCAAATATTCAACACTTGAAAAGAATAACACACTCACAAAAATTGGTCACATAGTTTACTAAACAATGGGGAATCCATGAAAAAAGATCTGTTAAAAATTATTTCAATGTAATAAGGATACCCACATGGTCCTATTTAACATTTCACCAACCCCCCAAACATAAAATGTGTCTCATATTTTTCACTAGATTATTCAAGGATTGAACCCATAATTTATCTATATATTCATAATAACCATGCACTAAATATGGTATACTAATAATATTATACAAAATACACCCTCATGGTTTCTACAAAGAAATGTATACAAAAACATTCAAAAAGGAAAAATTATAGAAAATTTGAAAAAAATATTAAGAATTATAAAATATTAAAAAAATAATGTATAATATATATCTATATACATAGAAAAAAGTTCTAATGTAATCCCCACAATGTGAGTTTATAATAATATATAGTTCATGACCAAATAAAATGACATTGAAGAATGCAAATAAAATTACATCACTGAAAGATTTATGAGGGTTGGATTTTAAAACAAAAGTATACCCTCAAATAAAAAATGCAATAAAAACTTATCATACCATTAGATACATATCAAAATCACCAAACAAAATCTCCCAACCTCAAGAAATATTCATACTATAACCATTAAATAAATTAAATTTAGAGATAGATACCTAACAATGGACTCAACACCATTTAAAATTAATCTAAACTAGTGAAAATAATATAAAGCCTAATTAATAGAGTAGAAATTTCTAAAACAACCGCAATTCCACCAATCAAAAATCAAACCCAAAAATATTCCTTGATCAAAATCAAAATCTATAAAATCTGCTCATGTTCTATAAAGGAATCACAACATAACATAAATATTAGGAGACCCCAAAACCAATGGAAATGAAAATTATATGACAACAATGTTATCAAAACAATTTTTTCATAAAATAACAAGATTTCACATCCACATGAAAAATAAAACAATATTTAACAACACAGTTTTAATCATAGGCTAAAATATACATTATATGTTAACATGGAATAGAGCTTGTGGTGGAATCTCTCATGGTGATGTAAATAGAGATTCCAAAATTAGTGGCCCTTATGGCCTTATACATCAAAAACCTTGGTTCCCCACGCACATACCCTATGATTTTCCATATCTAATCCATCAAACTAAAACATAGGTGTATCTCTCACCACTAAGCTATCATTACAAAAGATCCACACAAATAAAAATAAGAAAAAGATTGTGAAACCCATAAAGCACCACTCATTAAGTAAAATAAAAAAGGAACCAATATAAATTTTTTAATGATATCCAGATCTAAAAAACCTTTATATATACTCAATGAGTTATAATATCAAGAATTCCCTTTACTAAAAATAGAGAACAAACTCTTTAAATTCTAAAATCTCAATCCTTATCATTTCAAACACTCAACCAAGGATCACTAGCTAAAATTACCCTAATCATCAAAAAAATATACCACCTAAACATTATAATCAAACAATATTTTGGATAATTATGTGGCATAGTAATATTTAATTGAGATAATAAAGAAATACATTCCACCACATTATGAGGCTTCTCAGTGAAAAATAGGAAATATCATAATGAGCAAGCAACAAGGAGATTCACCTTAATGTTCATCCCAGGTGACAATATTTTCAAATTTCATTGATTCCATTCATTCATGCTTACATTATAACACATATAACAAGAAACCAACCAATACATGTTTCCCAAACTACATCAAATAGTCCCAATATACCCCAGGTAATAACATAAAAGACCCTATTAATAAAAGGAAAAAACATACCATGTTTTTTCTCTTTTTTAAAAGAAAAATCTCATTAACAAAAAATAGACCATAGAGATAAAAATTTTACTCACTAGAACTATATGTGTTTTAAAAACACATCCAATTCATAAAATTCAATTTCCATCAAAATTATACATATAAACCAAGTAATTTCAATACTTGTAACAGGACTGCAAAAACAAAGAAGTTATTTTTTCAATATGAATTATACTTTAGGTTCACTATGATCTAATTCACTTCAAAATTAATTCTATATATTAATTTTCAAATCAAAAAAATTTTAGAACACACTCCAAGAGGGTAAAAACATTTCTAAATTACCCACACAACAAGTATTAAACAAAAAAATTGAAGATACCATTATAAAATTTATAATTTCCCAAAAAAAATATGAAAACCAAATCCACTTACAATAATGAACTAGGGACCCATCTAAATAAAATTTATTTTTATAAAATTAACATTATTAACCCCAAAAATAGTTCTCAAAACTAGTTGAAAATTAAAATTTCAATACTCTAAACAAGTTCCTATAAAAAATATCAAAACATAATAAATTTTTTAAACTCTCTCCCATTATTTACTATTACTCAATGCCAGTATAAATTTAAAATGTACTATAGGATGAAAAACTATACATAACATTTATTTTTTTAATGATCATGTTCTAATAATGCAATGAATTATGAAAATTTACTAGAATCATGTTCCCTACATATCATTTTTTTCCATAAATTTGAGATAACTATACACCACTGAATCATAACAAGTAATCATATCGAAATGATATAGAACCCCCAAGGAAACTCAAAAATTTCTAATAAACATAAAAATCATAAAATATTATCAATATTTTATTAATAAATCAAATTCAATTTCTAAAAACCAATGGAAACTCATGTTTCCACATGAAAGGTGTTGATTAGACACATACTCATGACCAACCACCTGATTCACAAAGAAAATCATAATCTCAATTGTACCATGAAACATGATTGTGTTATCATGCAATGTAAAATTTATTATGTCTTCAATAATGACTTATATTATAGGGTGGACCCTTTTTCATTACTCTAGGAGTGTTTATGGTTTAAAGTGTATATCATTAACAATAATGTAAAATAGACGAGGTCTTCTTTTAAAATAATTTTAAAAATTATTACATACCTAAAAAGTTTTATAGTTTATAAAATTTGGGGTCTTTATAAAAATGGGGGAGCTATAGGATCCAGGAGCAGTGGAAGCATGTTGGTGGGTGTACCCTACTTTAATTTTTTCCATTAATGAGGATTAATATGAGATCCTTCATGATAATAAAACGCCCAATATTCAGAATATAATAATGAATGAAAGAAATTATGGGCATCTCGAAAATGTGATCATCATTTTTGGGTCAAGATTATTGTAAATAAAAGTCATCAATTGAATTTAGGGAATTCTCTATCTATTGATGTTTCCAGTCTTGATATGATGTGGTCTATCATTGTGTTGTACAAACCAAGTGTTGGATTCCCCTAGCGCTGATTCACACATGCTCCACGTATCTCTAGATGTCACTAATGGGATATTAGGGTGATAGAGCCGAGATAATTCCCTTAAGATGTTCGCCTCTGATCACCTTGAGAGCTGCTTGAAAAGTGCACTCCTTGATATGATGAAGGAGGATCCCTCTTATAGCTTGAGAGGATTTTTATATGCAATGGATTTTATCTTGGCTTGAGAGATTTTTATAGATCTGTTGAGCATAACCCCAAAAAAGACAAGGTTTATGAGAATTATATAATTGGAATATTAATTACATATAATTATAAAATGAATAAATTTCCTGAAACCGTTTATTCATTTAATTTAATTATTATTTATACCCAATGTCTAATAATAACTAATAAATATTATTATTACATGACATGCACCCAGCTAATTATAACTAATATTATTTAATTAAATAAATAATATTATTTCTCTAAAATCCACAGAAAAACTACAATGTGTGTATATTAATATACACGGCATGGACTTTTTTTCATTTTTATTATTTTCTTCTAGCACATTTATTAGACCTTGATGATGGCCGTTTATTTCTCAAATAAATGACCCTCCATTACACACTAATGAATATATTATTTCTCCAAAATTATATTCACATGAATAACTAGTGTCGAAATAAATTTGATCAGGCATCCTTGAATAATTATTAAACCACTATTGTGAATATTCATTATTCAACTTGTTAAATATATATTTAAATGATATAGTAGGACACACATAGTGTGTGACCCTCTAGTACTCTTTCTTAGTGTCATTAGGCAGAGATTTCCTAAAGTCCAATGATTGAATCTAGAAACACGCCAGTGCACCTATAGAGAATGATGTTAACCCTGCAATGAACCATCACCTCCGACAAACTCCTACCTTGTAATGTAATCCCTTTGTCTCAATATCTCAAATCTAGCGGGTTGCATGCTAGTTCCATCAACCCATTTGGTCGATTATTTATTCTTTGACATCTTGGAATTTATATTTTCCATTCTATACCATGTAGATAGATTTATTTAGGCTATATTATGTCCATAAAAGTGACTGAGATATCTAATTATTTTATGGAACTGAAGGGAAAATTATTTCTCTCATTATCTATTATTTTAGTTTTACTTGTGATGCACCCAACATAACCTACCTCACTACGAATAGTGTGTCATCACATTTTTCATCAATACATATAAGAGGATAGTTGTAATACCCATTAATAATAATACTAAATTCAAAGGACCAATACACATGTACATATATTTGAACATCCAATGACACTATGAAATGTGGATTTCCTACTGGTGGGTCTCTTTCTCAAAATATCCTATGGGATATTACCATGGGCTCCCACTATGATAATGTGCCATAATGATTTATGATTCCTCTCCCCTAATGGGCTATATTAACTGTGTTCATCAAATAACATCATTCAGAAATAGATAATATATTCATGAATAGTGTTATGGCACTTCTGGGTTCTAATCATAGTAGGGATCATATTTGACCATTTAGTGCAACAGATATCCTTAGACCATTATCACATGCATTTTCATGAAGAAGAAAAATCAAGGTGTGATAAGGTATTTATTAATGAAAAATGTAAAATGTTGTTGGTTCTAGGTGAACAACTCCAATACACTGTCACGTTGACTAGAGCCAACTGTAGACTACATTTAAACCACTATATCTCACGTGATATTCATGCTTCTATTGAGATAAGCCTTTAGTCATGGTGTCTACCACGTTCTATTTTGTAGACACTCTGCTCACTGCAACATCACCCATTTAATATAAATACTTCAAGATGTGATACTTTCGTAGTATGTGATTTTTTCATTGATGTGACCTTGGTTCTTTTTAAATAGCCACCAATGAAGTATCATCAAAATAAAATGTGTTATAACCTTATCTGCAAGGCACCACATCAATCTCCTAGAAAAGTTCCAAATCTAGATGGCTTCCTTGGCTGCAACAGAAGCTGGTATATATTCAGAATCCACTATAGAATCGGTGAAAATTGGTTACATTGAACTCTTCTAACTCACATATCCTCCATTGAGACAAACACATATCTTGATTGTGACTTCAGACTGTTTTGATCTATTTTAAAACTAGCTCCATCCTACACTCTGATGATAAGCTCATCTTCCCCTCCATACACCATGAACATATCCGTAATTCTTCTCAGATACTTATGGATAGTTGTAACAGTAGTCCCATACCACTCTCCTGGATCTACTTGATATCTAAAAACCATACTTAGTACATAAGAAACATGAAGTCTAGTACATAACATGTCATACATGATGAATCCTATAGAAAATGTGTATGTGATCTTACTGATTATATCAATATTCTGTTGTGTATGAGGGGATTTTTTTTAGAAATATGTAGTTCATGAGACACTAAAACCAATCTTCTCATATATTAGTGCATACTAAATCTATTTATTATCTAGTCGATGTAAGTACCTTAAATTAGTCCAAAAGCGTCTTGGATCTATCAGGACTTATCTTGATCCCTAAAATGTAGGCTGCTTCACCTAAGTCATTTATGGAGAAACACTTGTTCATCAAGTCCTTAACTGACTATATGACTGGTACACCATTTCCAATTAGTAATATGTCCTCAACATATACTATTAGGATAATGACTGCAATCCCATTAAACTGATTATAAACACACAGACCACATTCATTCGTAATGAATCTAAATTCTCTTATGGCTTCATCAATTTGATTTTTCCATGACATGTATGCTTTCTTTAATCCATAGATTGATCTCTACAACTTGAAAAATATTTTGGATTCAAATGGTGTCGTAAAAACTTATAGTTGTGTCATATAGACATCTTCTTGAATGTTCTTGTTAAGGAATTTTTTTTTGACATCCATATGCCAAATCTCATAGTCATGGTAAGTTGCTATGTCAAATATGATTCTTATGGATTTAAATATGGAAATTGGAAATATTTTTTAATAATATTCAATTCTTGATGGTTTTTAAATAATTTAAACACTAGCATTTCATTATATGTGCTAAATTTACTTTCCATGTCTAACATTACCTCAAATACGCATTTGCTTCCAACAAATCTTTACATCAGTTGGATCATCGACCAGAATCGAGACATGGTCCTGATTCATGGAATCCATCTCATAATTAATATCTTATGGACATTTTTTATATTCTGAGCTTTCTACTACTTCCTTGTATGAGAGAGGTTCATCATTCTCCAAAAATAATGATTCACCATCCTTGGTTACATGGAAAAAAATCTCTCTAGTTGACTTAAATTTATTGAGCTCCTATAAAGTACATGTGTTTCTTGAACCTCTTCCACAGGGACCTGTGGAACTTTTTACTGTACCATCACATATGTATATTGATCATCAACATCACCGAAGTCAATTATTCTACCACTATAATTTTTTAGGATGTGCTTCATCTCATGAAAAACGATTTGTTTAGCGATAGTCACATTCTTATATGAAGGTTTATATAGGAAAAATCATTTCTGTTCCTTGGGATATCCTATAAAGATGCATCTCATGCCCCAAGGTGCTAGTTTTTTTCCTGATAATCCCTTAACAATTTCCTCTCATCCCCATACATGTGTGTGTGAAAAAAAAAGGATTTGTTGCATCACATATCTCGAAGGTAATTGCTTTTGCAGCCTTAGTTGGTACTTAGATTAATGTGTATGCTACAGTTTGTAATGCATGTCCCCAAAAGGATAATGAAAGGTCTGGATAACTCATCATCAACATCACCTTGTCCAACAAGGAATGGTTCATACTTTCAATAACACAATTCCTCTATGGTGTATAATGTGGTGTGAGATGAGATTTAATCCAATACACCCGTAGAATATCGATGTACTCTTGGTTCATATATTCTTCACCTCAATCCAATCGATGATTATTTATCTCCTTACCGAGATGATTCTCTACTTCATTCATGTATTCCTTATTTTTTTCTAATGACTATAACTTATACCTCATTAATTAGACATATTCATATCTACTTAAATCATCAGTAAAAGTAAGGAAGTATGAATATCCACCTATAGCTTTTGCTAAAAATGGTACGTAAACATCCATGTGAACTAATCCTATAAATTATGTTTCCCTTTAACCATGCACAATGAAAGGATGCTAGGTCAATTTTCTTTGTAAACAAGTGTGACATATATCAAGTGGTTTTAGCTCTATAGAGTCTAAATAACTATATTGGCAGTGCTTTGTCAAGAACTTCCTGTTTACATGACCAAGATGGTGATGCAACAACTGGGTTTTGTTTGAGTCATGTGAGTTTTTTTCATTATCGATTCCAAATTCCTGGTTTATGTAATTTAAAACATACAAAAAATTATTTAAATGTCACATACCATTAAATACATTGTTCTTATAAAAAGGATACCCTTACTTCCAAACATGAAAATAAATCCATCCATATCCAATCATGAAATAGAAATTATGTTTTTTTATCACTAAGAACATAATAACAGTTATGCAAAACCAAAATCATCACAATTGGCAATGCCATGTGGTGTTATCTAATGGATAATTTAGCCATCCTAGAGCCCATGGAAGCTTGAAGATCCCCCTATCCTCTTGTAATCATTCTAAATCTACTTTATTCTTGAAATTGAGTACAGAAGTGAACACCCCAAGTAGTATCTATTACCCAATGTGTAGAAATGAAATGATTACACTCGATACAGAATGAACTATTAGTTTCTCCGTGATTTTGGGTGAAATTCATCTTCTAGTGGTTTGGCCTTCCACAAAAAAAAACTCACTACCACCCATTATTTTCCCTACCTCTGGATCATATCCTTTTTGAGAGACGGTTCTCGGGGGCTTCAGACTGTTTTTATTTCCTTAGCCCCTTCACCTTGTCCTTCTATTTCTTATTCACCATAATAACTTCATGTTTGTCACACCCTATGTCATTATCTTCCTGAAGAATTATGGTCGGAATATTCTGATAGAATCTTCTCAATTTTCGTCATGTTATAGTTGAGAATAAATCTATATATGGTCTTGCGATGTGATAATTGGATGAGATCTGTATTCAACTCATCAGGGAATTTAATCCATAATATGTCGATGTGTTTAACATAGCCAATAAGCATGACTACATGAGGCCTAGCTAGCACAGACTCTCCAATATTAGTTTTAAACAAATCATTGGAGATCTCATATATCTCTTATCTCGCCTACTCTTGAAAAAGATCCATATGGTGAGACATCATGCTATACAAGTCCATGTTTTCATGTTGCATCACAATATCGTTAGATATGGTTGATAGAATGAAACATTGGACCTTTGTGGTATCATCCATATGTTTTATATAGAGATATATTTTCTAATCATTGGCCTCTATTCTAGACCCAACTAGAATATGCTCATCTATCATGTACAAGTTCCTCTCGTGGAAAAAGATGATGTAGAAACTCCACTACCATTCCTGAAAATTGGTTCAAGTGAGAAGGTTTTCCTTCAAGAGTGTGGTTAAAAATGATATGTTTGAAGTCATTTTTATTTCGATTCCTACATATTAAGATGATCAATGTTTTATTTTGTTATCATGATAATACTGATACAAATAAACAAATTAATACTTATTAGTCTCCCAATATTTTATTTACATCCAAAATCCCACACAATTAACATCATAATATTCAGTTTCCTGATTTTTAAAGTGGCAAAAATATAAATTTCCCTTCGTATTACCCTAACCAGGGTTGGTCAACCAACTTGAAGGGTTTTAGGTAGGCATTCTAATTTCCAACTGCATTAACTCATTGTGCATTGATCCAATTAGTGGACTCTTGAATCCTAAAATACATTTATTTTGGATTTCCTCATCCTTTTCCTCTGGGTCACGAAAAGTCATAATGTGGTAGTCAATACTTGATGTGAAAAAGGTCATGTCAATGCAAAACCATGAATTAAAATTCTGTGATAATTGAATGCAACTCAACTCGGGATGGTCAAGCACTTTGAACTATTGTTCAATTATAATCATGATTATGTAAGGCTATACCAACATAATATTTCCTTGAGGGATTTTATCCTATTATGTAAACTGTTATTTTATTATATTTTTTGCATTCTTGTTAAAATTATTTGGGATATACTTAAGTGATAAAAAATGTATAAGATAATATTTACTCATAAGTTAGTATTATTTTAGTTTCATCTTGTATATATGTTTAATTCATTAATTGTGTGATCGTGACAACACACCCTCAATAAATAAACCATTAAAATGATAGAAAAATAAATGGTATGATAATTTGCTTGTTCTATTGGTTATTTAATTTGGAGGTTGATAAACTAACCCAACACCTAGGGGAGAAACAACATGAACCTTTTGGGATTGTGTTTAAAGATTTCAAAATATCCACTATTGAATCTCCCTAGATTGGTTTCACCTTGGCTGGTAACATGATCTGCTTCCGCTAGCTTTGGAACTTCACTCAGTACATATTCTTTTATCTCACTCGCTGGTGAGCGGTAAAACTATGTTTAACATAAAATATTCCTTAGCCACACTAGTCATACATATTAATGAGGAGAAGGCTCGAGGGACAAAATATATAATTTAAATAAATTAATTAAATGAATCCATTCACATACAAATGTCTTGGTCAAGCTCATGATCATCCATACATGAAACAATATTTATGAAGAAATAAATCTTTCATTCAATTCATTAATTTTTTTTTGTTTTAGATAAATCACACTCAGATCAATTAATTATATTCAATTAATCAATCCTTTTATCTTAACCCCTTTTCTGAATTTCATTAAGATTTTCATAAAATAGAAATTTAAACAAATAAATTCATTTAAAATTATATTTTTTATGTTACTTGTACCTTATAGGAAACCCAGTAAATTCTCATTCATAACTACCCAATGAGTAGAAATTAACATTACGCCGATGTTATATTAAACACACATATATAAAACACCTATCACATGTGGTGCCTCAGATTTAAGCCCGCACTATGGTACACGTATCATGGGATTCTATAATATAATAAAAAATATTAATAAATCTGTATAATTTGGATCAGTACTAAAAATGTATTTCTGACTACATGGACTCTAATTTTGTTCACCATCCATATGAAGTACATGTCTGGGGACATGGCATGTAGTTGAACTTCCGAAATCATCATTGTACATGGAATGTTCAGTGGGTCACATGCTATGTTGTATCCATGTTACATGATTTCCATCAAGGCAAGCCATGTACGGTGTACACGCTTCATCCCTAACCCGAAAAGACTACCCACAGTGTTTAATGGTCCACACAATGTATGATTTGGAATCTGTGTACCACTTATTCCTAGTCAACACATGGAGTCATAATAATTTATATAGAATCCAATGAAATGACATGGTTTTGTGGATATTACCAGTGCATTGATCCAATACTACATGAAATTTACATCCAAATACTTGACGTGTGTTCTGGTGTTGTATGGCTAGGAAGCTATGGAATCTTCGGATGAGATCCTTTATTTTATTTTAATCAAAATAAAAATAATTTTTTTTCTGTAAGGTGAACAAGAAACAAATGATGAGGAATAGATCATAAGATTCTTATTTATAGTACTATTAACTTAATTGAAACAACGAAAGTATTAATTGTGTAAATCACCAATGAAAAACTCAATAATTATAATCAACAAAATAGCCACTTGGATACCACATGTATGTCCTATCGGCATTAGAAGCACTTTGGTTGGTGTACCCAAATTTAATTTTTTCAATTAATGAAAAGAAATCTGAGATCTATCATGATAATAAAGCTCTAGATATTTAGAATAGAATGATGAACCAAAAAGATAGGTGATATTTGGATATATAGAGAGGATCATCATATGTTTGTAATAATTATTTTAATTAAATGATAATAATTACCTTACTGGAATTATCTCACTGTTGATTTTTACTGTCACAGTCTAATGTGTTCCATTGTTGCATCATAGAATCCAAGAGTAGTATTCCTCTAGAAGTGATTCTCATGTGCTTCACGTATCTCTAAACATTTAAAAATCGATCTATGGGAGCGATCACGGAAGGGACTTCGCTAGCGATGTCCGCCTTCGATCGCCTTGAGAGATGCTCGTAGAGCACTCTCCTGGATCATGTAGAGGAGGATCTGTCTCATAGATTGAGATTATTTTTTAAACGAAAAAAATCCATTTTATCTTGAGGGAATTCTCAAGATCCATTGTGCACAACCACAAAGAAATGGACAAGATAAGAATAATTATATAATTGTGTTTAGTTACTTTGAAAAAAAAATAATTAATTACTTGAAATCATTTATTCATTTCATTTAATTCTTAGTAATACCACATGTCGAATAATAACAGTTGGCTATTATTATTATTTTACATGCGCCCAGCGAATTACTTCTAATATTATTTAATTAAATAAATATTATTATTTCTCATAAATACCCAGATAATCTATATGGGGTGTATATTACTATACACATAGTTTACTTTTGTTTTTCAATTTTCTTTCTTTCCTCCACCATATTTGTTAGACATTGAATAATGGATACTTATTTATCAAATAAATATACCTTCATTACACCATAAAAAATATATTATTTCACCAAAAATATATTCTATTTAATAACTAGTGAAAAAATAAATGTGATTAGGCATCCAAGAATAATTATTAAATAACCATTCGGAATATTCATTATTCAACTTGTTAAATTAATATTTAACTAATATACATTGAAAAACTTAGTGTGTGATCCCCTGGGATTCTTTCTCAGACGAATTAGGCAGAGCCGACCTAAATTCTAAAGTATGAATCTTGCAACAAGCCAAGGAACCCATAGAGAAAGAAGTAAATTCCCCAAGGACGTGTCACCTCCTATGAATGCTTACCATGTAATGTAATCCCTTTGTCTCGATATCTCGAATCCATCATGTTTTATGCTGGTTTAATCAACACATGTGCTCGATTATTATTTATTTTACTTCACGGAATAGAACTTTCCAATTACTTACCATGCCCATGGATTTATTTAGGCTACATCAATTCCATCAAATGGACCGATATATCTACTTAAGTTATGGAATAGAAGGAAAAAACCATTTATTACATTATCTATTAATGCAGTATTACTTGTGACACACCCAACATATCTGACCTCGCTGTGAATAGAGTATTGTTGCAGTTTTCTTCAATACATTTTAGTGTGTGAGTTGTGATACCCATTAATAAAAATCATAAAGTCTAAGGGCTAATACACACATCCAAAAATAGAAATATCAAATGACACTATAAAATGTGGATTTCTTACTGGTGGGTCTCACACTCATAATATCAACCTAGATAATACAATGGGAACACACCATGAAAAGGTTCATCAATGTTTTATAAGTCCTAAAACCTAATGGCCTGTATTATTTGCATACCTCAAATAACATCATCTAGCCAAAGAACATATATAGAAGAACAATGTGATGGAACTTCCAGGTTCTCATCATAGTAGGGATCCGCTATGACCAATTTGTGTAATAGCCATCCTTTGGGCATTATCAGATGAATTATCACACAGATGAACAATAAAGTTGTGATATGGTATTTATTATTGAATAATGTGAAAAGTAGTTGGTTCTTGGCCACCAAATCCAGCAAGAATAAGGTCATTTATTATCAACTATACATATTGTTCATTTCATTGTTCTAAAAAAACACACATGGTATGATGGAATTCTTTGGTTATGGGTTGACAAGATCTAAATTCCGAATTTTTATTCTGAAAATGATTCAAAAATATCCCACCATTAACACAATAATTTTGTTTTCATATTATGGACCCCAATCATGGAATTAGGGTTTTCAAATAATATTGAAATATCATGTATGTTGAAGTTAAAAAGAATACTTTTGTTTTCCCATTGAAAAAAAACATTATTCCCACATAAAATCTCATCCCAAACTATATTGAAATAAATATTTTAGGACATTATTACAACAAAATAGTGGATTTAGAGTAGAATCATGTTAATATTAAAAAAAATTAATTATTATTCAGAATGTTTATAAAAAACCAATAGAATAAAAAAGTATTGAAATTGCCTCTCTAATTTCACGAAGCTCGTTCAAAATGACTGTCGGTGGTTTATCTTTCCATCGAGAGGAGGTTGAGTATTAGGATAAAATTTACCTACATACTTGGAAACTATATGAATATAAGAGCCTAAATAAATCCAATGGGATGAGAAGAACCCTTTTACTCTCTAATGTAGTAGATCATTTCCCATGGTTGAACATAAAAATGGTGTCCCTAATGCGCCAATTTAAAAGAAATGTGAAAGGTTATATAGGGGACCATGAATTTAAAAAACCACTTGGAATAATATTTTGGCAGACCAAATATTATTATCTCGCATTGGAAAAAAATAAAAAATATTCTCCCCTTCATTCTTACCTCCACTAAATGTTTGGAATATTTAGAGGACTATATCGTGATATATAAATAAATTACAGAACATTCCTAAAGACTATGAATAGTTAAAATCATACGTAATGATTTTGTATTTTGGACGGAAAAATTGATTAATTTGGTTCCATGGTCTTCTAGATAAATATAGACAAAAAAGATTCATTCAAGAACCAAATTTCATCCAAATTCAGTGCAGGAATTATTTACAAATATTAATCTTAGTCTACATGTGTGTTGGCGTCTTATTCCATTTGGTTGACTTTTTTTGAATTCATTCATGGGCTCTCCAAATCACATCCATATAAAATTTAATCATCAAAAAATTAAAATTTCCCCTTATAATAGTTCAAAAAATAGATAATTAAATAAAATTGGATGTTAAAATTGTTATTATATTAGGCTGTTAGAATAAAAAATTTGTTTCAAAAGACATATAATGGTGGAAATGAATTGTGATTTGCTACATGATTACACTACCATATCAAAAAAAATTCTAAGAAAAAGTGTCATTTAGAAAAATTATTCATGGATATCATGAAAACATAATGAATATTTTACATTAAAATATAATTTAATTCATCATAGAAATGTGATCAAAGAAAAACCCATAGCAATGCTTTATTTCCAATGATAATGGAAAATTTTTTCTCATAAGAAGTATTAGAACAAAATTCAAGCAGATGTATGATACCAATCTAAAAAATAAATTTAAAAGTAAACCATGTAACAAACTCTTCACATATGTACATGATAACCATTTCATGTTATTAAATCTACATTATATCGAATAAATATAGGTCATTTTTAAAAAATTTCTATTGAGTGTTACTTTTAACTAAACCTTCCCTATACCCTTGATAATCACATTTCAGGACCCACTCCAATATGAATTAATTTAAGTCAAAACATAATCCCATAAACTATATATCCCCAAATTTTATACTGTTCACCACTTCTCTCATTATTTATTTGTGTTGTTTTTTATTTTTTGTGTTATTATTATTATTATTTTTCTTTTGAAGGTGTATAATTGTCCGATAATAGGTTCACATTAATTGTTATATCTAAATAATTAATGAAATAGATCAGATATTAAATAATCATACAATTAAAATCATTTGGGAAAGCTAATAAACATTAACCTAACATATATTTAACTTATATTAATTAAGAAATATTCACATTTCATGTTTGGGTGAAAAGATGTGTAGAGATATTAAATGGCATAATCTCCATAGAAACAACTCACATATTGGGTATCAATCATCTAAAAGGTTTTATAAATATAAAACCATTAATATCATTGAGAAAGAACAATTTACTTAAAACTCACCCAATGCTAAATTCATTCTAGAAATCACATTACCTAACTGATATAAAATTTCATTAAATGTTAAAATAACATGGAATCAATAATTTAAAATGCATTTTCAATAGTATTTATCATTGTGTGGGAATAAAAAATAGAAATAATGGAACAAAAGTGTGAAAATAATAGACGGGAAATGTTAAAATATTGTTTAATAAAAAATTGAGAAGAATGAAGAAATATGATGATAATCGTAACTAACTATGAAATATACCCTCCCCTCAAACCTAGAGTTTGTAGTATCATTAATAAAATAATAGAGAGTGTGGGGTGGAAGAAAAAAACATTTTTCATGTCACTATTATGGTTTTTCATGAAGGTGGAGTTCCTCATCTGGGGGCTGTGTAATGGTTATGTGAATGTTATTCCACATCTTACCATTAATTGTGATCGTTTTTTCATCATTTTATTCATTTCAAACTCAAAATGGATAATCATTAGTAAAACTTCATATGTCAAACTTGTGGTAGTTAATATAACCCAGGTTAAACTTCAACCATGAATAAAAAAATATGAACTTCTTCACATCATGGAATTGATGACGAAGGAAGAGGTTGTCATAGACATCCTTCGTTATCTCCTTATAGATGTAGAATATTTCATATGAATCTCTTCCCATTTTACCTAAATCCTGAATCTTTATCTTTGTTTGAGTTCCTTCGAGAGAAATATTATAATTTTTTGTCTAAAGGATTTGTATTTTGGTTATTTATTCAATATGGGGATGAAAAAATATTCTACGAACTAGCCAATAAGGTGACATGTCAATGAAAGTTTTGAAGGAATTATAGTAATCCCATAATTAATCATCGATTCTGTGACTCTAATATTTTTTATTGGGTTGAACTATTTTTTCTAATATTTCATTACCTATTTTTTGAAATAATGCTTTGGAACATGGTTTGTTGGAGGTATTCTATAGAAACAAGATGCCCAGCCTCATACTAATGAAAAATGAATGTTATTATTCTATTTTAAAAATGATAACCCTACTGATTAATAATTAACCTAGTTAATCTTAACCAATAGAAACTTTTTTCTAAATAATTACATATATTTTATTAAATAATCATTCCTTAAGTATTATTCCCCTACTCATTTGGAAAAAAAGTATACAAAATAAATAATGTACATGATGACAAAAAAATTTAAATTGGACCCATAAATTCCATACACCATACATAAATACCACAATATAAGATAACAGGTTTCTGTGGAATTTCATTTCATTTTGAAACATTCCTCATCATTTGATAGTGAGGAAAATCATCACCAAAAACATAGGCATCCTGAAAAGATGTTAGCCAAAATAAAGTAAAACTGAGGACCTTGACAGTATTCCATTAGGGGCCAATGTGACACCCAAAATCAAGAATGTGGCCAAAAACATAGAAAAAACTAGAAATCGATATTCGGAAAATAATTCCCATAGACTTTATCAAAACATATATAGTAAAGGTAGGTGTCATCCCAAATGTAAAAAAAATACTCATGTTTCAGGTGACCAACTAGGTTTTTATTAAAATCAGTAGGAATTTAATATGCTACCAAATAATTTATAATTTAAGTATAATATAGAATTTCATCTTGTAATCCATAAAATTTATTATCTGAAAAAAAATTTATTTCTGGGAATATAGGGGGAATATTAAATGTTCTTGTATGGAAGAATCCAATTTAAATATCTAGCCAAAACATTCTCTGAAATTTTTTGTCCAAAAAATCATGATTAAATACATAAAGAAAATGAATTTAGTGAATTTGATGGAGATTTTGATCTAGTTATTGATGGATATACTATAGTTCTACATGGTTAGAGAATATAATTACATTGGACCCTAAAAAGTATGACCTAAATTTTCTGAAGGAAAAAATAATTGTAAATAATTATTTATTATGATGATGTTTTCATTGGATGTGTATAGAGTGTGTGAGGAATAAGCTATGACATGTCAATCTTGGTTGAACCATTTGGATAAGACATACCAAAATTTATAGGTAAATTCTACACACATGAGCTAAAATAGTGATCCTTAATGCGGTGGTGGGATTATTAGAGGGGATGTGAGAATCCATTTCAATTTGTTAAAATCAATGTAATGGTTTTTATCCAACACAATTTTTTTTCATTTATGTATAAATAGAATAGGGGAAGTGAAAGCTTAATAAATTCAAGAATGAAATAGTGGTAAAATATCATCTGAGAAAATAAAGACCAGACATCCGGATTTTTTTTGGGAATGTTACAAAATAAATAACATAGAATTTTGATTTATTTACATGGATACCATATTAATAAATGACATTCCCATGTAATATAACTTACCTCACCATGAAATGAACATTTTCATAATTTAATAACAAATTGTTTTAAATGAAATTTCATTGCATAAAATAAATACATCTCAAAAAATAATCATAATATAAACAATAGGTAGTATAATAATCCATGAAAATATCCATGAAAGTCTCAAGTTAATTGATATCCCCCCAGGGAGTCGATAATTCTATAGGGTGATATAAAAAAAATAAAATTTATAAAACTCATACAACCTAACTATGAGAGTAGTAGTTTGTTAGTCCGAGTGTCAAACACGATAGGATGATCCATATATTCTAAATTAATTAATAAATTAAAATTAAAATTTATTGGTTGATACGAGAAATGAGAAACATCGGTAGGATTTTTTGAGGATTTATTATTAAGATGGAGGAATTCCATGATCAGTAACTTTTAGGTTTTTGTTCTAAAGATTTACTTGAATGTGTGTTTAATCAGTTTTGCTGTCAGTATTGGGTCATCAGTGATCCTTAGTATGGGTATCCAGCACTAATAGTGTGTTTACACCTTGGGAATAGTAATCTACATAGTTCAAACACAATAATAAGTAACCAAAAATAATATTTAATCATAATCAACCTACATTTCCTAATGATCACACACCAAATAGATCAATCAGTTGATGCAATAAAACTAGAATTTTTTACATCAAAAGAAATGGACATACGATTGTAAAAGAAATGGATTTTGAATTTATAGAAAAAGTTATAGTAATCCAAGACTAAATAAAATGTTTTGAATAATCCCTAAGAAAACATCCCAATATGATCATATCACATGAAAAATATGGGACTACACATTCACAGTAAGACTGAGCATCATGGGAACCCAATGATGAAATGTGACATCATGGGACCCCAGATCCTCACTCCTTTGTCTGTAGGCCCTCTGATGGTGCTTCATAGGTTACCCTACCTCCTAGTGCTTTGTAAAGGAGACTAGGGGTCTTATTTATCGGTGTTTCTAATCCAAAACAATGTCCATCATCGCCTATTTTTTTCTTTGAGTCTACGTCATCATAACCTATACCTAGGTTACACAGCATGTACTTTAGATCAAATATTTACACTACTGCATTGATTCTGTGGATGTTTCTTTTATTGGTTGACTATTTCACGATGTGTAATACCAATACATAACATATACATGGATTTCACCCTATGTATTCTAATCACTACTTTCCCTGTGTGGTTTTATTTCACTTGATAGAATCACAATGTGTACGTGTGGTACATAACATGTAGAGCATTTTCATCAACTTCTAGCATCTACTTCTCTCTACAAAATCAGGTGTTTCCAAATTTCTCCTATTTCATGGTGCAAAAGGTAATTTGATTAATTTTATCACGCCTTTCATTAATTTTTCACAAATCTATTATTTCATGGTAGAAAAAGTAAAAAAAGTAAATGCGTTCCAAAAATTGGAATGATTTGTCATACAAATACACAAATAAATATATTAAAACACATTAATATATCTACATGAAATTTAATTATCAATAATATGAAAAAATTATAACCTTCCATCCTTGGAAAATTCCTAGTGAATTGTGCAATCCAAAATGAATCCTTCAATATTAAAATTCACCAAAGGGGAATCTGAGGATTATTTTCCATAATCCTTGGGGGATAAATGGATCTGAACGTATCCAAAATAACTATAATGGAAATAGTAGTAGGAATTTTCCACTAACAGCTCTAGAATCTTGTCAATGAATGATACTGTGAAATGTTTCTTCTTATTGTTTTTGGATTAATTACCAATAGTTACACAAAATTTTATTTATAAACATGAGTTTTGACCAACTCATTATTTTAATTTTTTATTTTTCCCTTGGAACATTTTTCAAAGGAACTACTTACACTTTAGTTACACGTTACCTATTAGAGAAATGGTAAATTATTCTAGCAGCCAATAATTTGGTTACATAATTTTTTACAACACCAATGTGGTTTGGGTTCTAATACGTTTGTTATTGCCTCACCATTTTAGCCTCACTATTTAACAATATATGATTTATTAAAATTGATTGGCCAATACAAATAATGTTTTAATGTTTACGTACCAATGAATAATTACATTTGATAAAGATATTTATCAATTGTAATTAAGGACATGGTTTAGGTGAACTAAAAATGATGATAGAGAACTTGTTTCTACATTCAAGATATGAATATTTCATGTTTTGCGGAAGTGAGTATAAAAACCATTATGAGGGATTTTCGATTGGTGAGAGATAATGTGAATGTTAGAGATTAATTATATCATCTAACTACAAAATTTTAACTTCCTCAAATGTGGAATAATATTTTTTTATTTAATTAGTGTCATAGATTATAATTGGATCCTCATTTCTCATGATATGATCAATTAAAGAACATTCATCTATTTTTTCCAAAAAATTAGAACATTCATCACATGATTTATTACCAATAATATCTATCCATGATGGAAAATCAGAAAGGGGGTCATGGGAATGAAAAATAAGTATTTGTAGGCGATGAAACCAAATCAATTAAATTAACTAAGGAAGATGAATTTTATTTTGTGGGGTGTTTTATAGAATCAAGGATATTGAAGTGGAAAATGTCATCACTGAAATCAATATATATTGTACCAATGTGTAAATTAATTATATTTTTGTACTTCATTAGGTAAATTACCCCCAATATAAATGTGTAATGTCTATTAAACCAAAAATCATACATTTAAATAACATAAAATCAGTATGAAAAATTAAAATTTTAACCCTCATAAGAACACCCTATAACACACCAATTGATTGTGGGATACATAGGTATTCTAATAGAATGAGTATTACTGGGGTAATTAGTTCACATGTTATAGTGAAGAGAAAAAATAAAATCATTTTATATTAATCTAATAACCAATATCAAGAATATAATAGGAAAATAAATACTCACATGTGGTGCACATGATCGATAATACTATTGGATAATTGTATTTGGATGGAATTGATTGATCTATCATTATTGAGACATTCCACCCCATGATACCAATTTTTCCACGTGAAATTCATTATTTATTTGTGGCCAAATCCTTTTGGAAGATTATATATCAATGAATTTTCATGACTAAATAAATCAATATGATGAAAACTCAATATTTTTTTTCTATGATTACAAGATTTTATTATCAATTTCAGTTTATTTTCGTTTCCATTTTTGGTTGGTCCCTTTAAAAAATTGAAAAGGAATGGATTGTAATTTTGATTTATCAAATTAAAATCAATTTAATTTTGTGGTAATTCATTAAGGATATGTATTTTTATCATTTAGATCATTTTAAATAGTTGTAATGGTGATTTCCTTTTTTGGGGATAAATTTAATTGGCAGAAAATAAGGAATTTTATTTTTTACCTCTCTAAAGTGTGATGGAAATAAAATTTCATTTTCCCTAATGTTTGATAGTGGATGAGATTATAGTTTTCTTAACCCTTTATTTTACATATCACCCATCATGTGTGCATGTTGGCCTAATAGAGTTTTTAGTCCTTGTATGGACTCTTGGTCGGTTTTTTGGAATTGGAGTTTATTTACATCCATTTTTTTACCATTTATTCAATGATAGGCTCACGTTTTGGTGGGGGTGTTGGAAAGGCCTTATAGTGTCATAGGACTTATGGTTAGTGGAGGATGATTACAATTCTACCTCAGGTAGTTCCATGATTGTTGCGATTGTTTTGAAAACACCATTTATTTTAGGTTTTGATTTATTTCTACCTATAGTTGGATTGATTGTATGGTTCTTTACTAATGGGTTTTTCATATTAGAATATTAATAATATTTCTTTATTTCTATTATATGGTTCTCCAAAGTATGGTATTTAGTTAGAGTAATGGGATTTGACACCACATATACCAAAAATAATTGATGGAGGGGGTTTCAATTTCCCATATGAAAGGGATGTTTTTTTAGAGAATGGTTATTTACCCTTCAAACATTTTATCCATGTTCTTCTCAATATCATAACTCTGAACCTCATGGACACCTTGAATGTGAACACTAAACCAAATTTTTTTTTTATATTCCATGTTATCAATTATGGTGTCTACAACAATTAGGGTTTTATTAAATAGCACACCATATATAGTAACCTAATTTATGTTACAATCAATAGAAATTAAACCTTCATAAAAATATTGTATTTAAATAATTTCACATAAATGGTTGTATGGAAATCATGAACATAGCCAATAAAAAGATTCCTCATATTCATGCTTCAACATCCTTGCCATAGAGACACTAAAATAGTTCCCAAAGACAATTATTCACATGTCTTCATGTGTCCCTCACCAAAAAGATGAGGTTTAGGACTATTAGTGAGGGTCCAAAGGTGGTATAGTTGGTAGTATATTGCATATGGATTGGTAATGAATAAAGTAGAAACATAAATAATAAAAGGTAGTGTAATATAAAAAAATAAATAACAATCAATAATAATAAAATGAATATCTGGCTATATCCAAAAAAACATATATGAATGAACACGATATGACATAAATACAAAAAAAACATGAATAAAATAGATACATGCATTGGGAATAAACTTATAATAATATATATCGATAAAATAATCCATATCTAGAGGTAGAAAAATTTTGTGCTCATCTACTACACCCAAACTCTCATTTTTAGTCTATAAATGTAAATAATATATATTACAGATAAAAAAACCATTCCTAATACCAAGAGATCTATCTGGGTAATAATCAGTGGCCCAAAAAGTGTGTGATATATAATCAGTAGGCCACCACAAATGGATTTCAATGTAATGAATTCCATCAGTAAAAAAAAAAGTATTGGGTAAGTATATTAAAAAAATAATTAAAAGTGATGTAAATGATAAATTTTATCTTGTTAGGACCGGATTACTCAAGGACACATGTATGAATATACATTCTTTTTCGTAATCTATAAATTCACTAAACATATATATATATATATATGAATACATGTAAAAAAGTATATATATATATATATATATATTCATTTGTTAATTTATTGGTGAGGACCCATGGTGTATTTCCAAGTTGTCCATGTAATGATAGAATGTGAGCAAGAAATTTTAAAAATGGGACAACATTCCCAAAGTTCATAAATAATGATAAAGGACATAGTTTTCCATAGATAACGATGAATAATAATTTTAACATGGTTCTACATGATCTACAGAATATTGGACTGAAAATTAATGAAAATAATTTTTCTAATCCCACATGGAGTCATTTCATGTATCCTCCCTTCCATTTTCATGAATTTTTTATAAAGAACACATGTATCACCCAAGGCTTAATACATCTTTATTTTGTCTAAGTGAGTTTAATCAAACACTTATATATTACCCAAATGTCTATAGAATAGTGTCATATAAATCAGGTAAATTTTATTTAATAATAATTGTAGTCTTTGAGTAGTATCCCTTCCAACTCACAATTCATCACACATTAAATCATTTCATTTATAAACAAACGATAAGTCCCAAAAAACACCCATTCCATAAAATAATTCAATACACATTTTTATTCATTTAATTATAAGTTTCCAATTAATTTATTAATTAACACTAATTGACACACCTTTGTATAGTTTTTAGTTAAAAATTTTGGTTTGATTATATTATTTTTATTATATGAAACATATTTTTAATTCAAAATCCCATTTTCCAAAAAAGTTCTGACATACAACATCAAATGGGACAAGTAATTATACTATCACAGTAACATTCATAGATTCTATAAATGTTTTCTCATATGAATTTAATTTTTTAGATATCTATCGCTATACACAACAACAATTTTTCTTGTGTTACACATAGTAACATGTTTCTCTGATTTCGTGCATGACACGAAACACTTAGTTTTAATGAATAGTGAAATAATTTTATTTTAAATAAAAAAAATTTAAACTATCTGTTAAATAAGTGATTATGAATATTAATAATTACATTATAAAATATATATATAAATTCCCCTGCTCAAAATTATTTTTATTATAAACGATTAGTAAATGAACATTCATTTTTTAGAAAAATGTTTATATACATCAAAAAGATTATTTCTTTAGATAAAATTTTGATAATTTTTATTATAAAATATTATATTTAATTTAAAGATCCTTTAGATATTTATTTTACAATATGAACATCTTTTTTTGGAATTATCATATCAAAATTAACTTAGGATGGAATTTTTTTATTTAGAATAAATTGACTTTTCAGTAAATAATAATTTTTGTACATCTATCATTTACTTTCACGAAAATACATAGTATTTTTTAAATGGAAATAGATATTATGTAGTTATATTTAATCCACTTAATAACTTTTGGACCAACATTATATTTCATTTTAGTATAAATTTATTTTCTATTTTTTTAAATTGGGTTTTTTTTAAAAAAAATTAAAGTGCATAATGATTCTCTATTTTAGTTTATTAAAAATATTAAATAATGATGAATATTTTAAATTATATTTATATGTTATATATCATTATTTTTTAACAGATATTTATATGATGATTATTATTAGAAAAGATAATATTTAGTAATGATTTTCTTTAAAAAAAATATACATATCAAAAACCCTCTTTTTCATCACATCTGCTGGGTTGAATCAAATTTATTATTTTACGATTTAAAAAAATTATTTTGAAAAATATAATTTTTTTCATGATTTTGAATATAAAATTTTCTTAGGTTTTATTTTTTATAATTTTTTGAATAGATTAATATTTTGATGAATAGTGAAAAATAATGAATTTTAATTGATATATTAATATTGGTTTAAATTATTTATAAAGATAAAATAATTTTCTAGTGGTTTTAAATAAAACATAGTTAAATAGTATAACTATTAATCCAATTTCGATAATTTTAATAAATTTTATATTAAAATTGGATAAAAAAACGTTGTAAAATTTTGAACATTTTCTATTTGAAGACAAAATTTCTTATCGAGACTACAAGATTTATTTTATATTAAAATTTTCCACTTATATGAATTGAATTTTGAAACTTTTATTATATATATGGAATTATAATACATTATATTATCTCATATGGTAATGTATATTTGTTACAATAATTAATAGTGAAAAAATAATGAATAATTATCATGGTTAAAGAATAAATTTTTTATTGGGGGAAAAACTAAAAATATAATGGGTAAAAACACATAAAAACATCTATAAAATATATTTAAGGATATATTTTGACAATATAATATATAATCTGGGATAATAAAATAATTTGGATACTTTTTGTGTGAGAAAAATGTACGTTCACCTATTTCATTTCAAATAATTACAAGCCTTCCACTCACTTCACATATAAAAATCCACCCCAATCCTCCCTTCTTCGTACATTAGAAACCATAGGGTTTTGAAAATATTTTATAAAATTAAATTTTAAATTTTATCCACACATAAAATAAAAATTATTTATGGAATAAATCTATCCGGGGATGGATTTTGGTCAAACCCTAAGGAGGTTACCTGAATAATAGGTAGTGTTATTCCATGAGAATTTTTATTTTATTTCATCCGCATCCTCATTAAATTAATATTAATCAAAAAATATGTAATAAAATCATTATATTCATTATAAAAATATTTCTATGTGAATTTCATGACACAAAATAATCTATATAAATATAAAATGGGTTAGAAAATCATCAATTTTTTATATGGTGGACTACCACATTGTGAGTAGGTCTGATTCGTTTATCTATTATCACATCATAAGAATGGGTATAATTATGATTATAAATTATATCTAAATATATATTATATTTATTTCATATTTATTCCTTTGGAATCAAAATTTAATATATAAATTTAGAATTTTCATTCTATATGGGTTAATAAAATGTCACTTGTGCGTACGGTGGACTAGATCCTTGTGAATCAATGTGATTCATTTTTCACAAAAACTTTACTTGGAAGATAATATGAAAATAAATATGTGATATAAATTAAAGAATAATGGTAATAATAAAATATTTATGCTTCTAAAATAATAATATATCAGTTTATTTCAAAACATTTCACTCACTAAAATATGATAACGTTGTTTGTGTACTTCTAAACTACTGCCTTCATGAAGATATGTGACTCTCCATTTTCATCACCAAATCACATGGATGATATATATAAGTATATATAAATAAATAATATGTTATTTATATAAATATTATATTTTTTAAAATTAAAAATATAACATAGCTCTTTTCAATAATTATCATTGAAAAATTGAAATGTTACTAATGTATATGGAAGGAAATCCATCTCAATGATCGTAATGTACATGATTTATCAAAACCTTATTTTAGTGATATTTCATAAAATTATAATTTATTTTTAAAAATTATTATTATTTTATTATTATTATTTTGGGGATTGGGGAAACAATTTCAATGTACTAGGGCCTAAAATATTATATCAAAACATATATAAAAACATTGTTTTATTACCTGAAATGCAATTTTAACAACATATTGTTAATAAACGGATAATAAATGGAAAAATGTAAATCATATATGGTAATATATATATTTATATATATATTGTAATATAATGGATTTATATTTAAATTTTTAAATTTATAGGAGGATAAAATGTGTACAAAGGAAGTCGAGATATAAAGTCATAGATTTATACTCTCCCTTTTTTTTCGGGAGACGTAAGAAAAATCACGATTCATTTATTTGGTATGTAATATAAACTGAAAATTTAAAATTTTGTATCTTGAATATCCTTTTTAATGAAGTTTACGATTGTATTTTTTGTAATAATATACTTGATATTGTGATTCAAACGATACCCAAGTAGTAAGGGGTATGTATCACAATTTCTCTTTATTGTGAAATATTTCATGTTACGCATGTATCTTATTTTATGTGGTGTATATAGAGCCCAATTAACCTATAATACCATGAAATTATTTATTTTCATTATATTTTTTTTCATTTTATGTTTTTATTTAATAGGTTTTATGATTTTATTTCTACAATGTGGTAAGAGTTTTTTGTAACAATATCACTGTTTATTAGGATTGTTTATGATTATGCATCCAGAAAAAAAAATTTATCATTTATATCTCATGAAACAAATAAAATTATTTTTCTATGGTTATTTCAGGCTAATGCATGTTTTACCTTCATTTTCACACTTTTTTCAATCAATAGTTAATTTTTTTAAGAAAATATCATTTTTATTTCTATCATCGACTTATAACTAGTTTTTCATCCAAATCTATCTTTTATAAACGGGTTTTTAATTTTTTTTAATAATATCCAAATGATTTTTTAAATAAATTTGTACATGGGATTTTTTTTTTTTGAGGAATCATAATATCATTTTCCAATGATTTCGATTTTGGATTTTTCTAAAACATTAAAGGGAATATTTTTTTAACATTTACAATGTGGATAATATTTCCTACTTCCATGACCAGTCAGTAATTTAAAACTACCATTAAATGTTTTTTTTATTTTCAAAATAAAATTCATTTTTTTATATTTTAAATAAATAATATGATGTGGTATGTATATTTTCCTCATGAATTATTTATAATTTTTCTTTAATTAATATTTTTAAAGAAATTTATTTAAAAAATATTCCCTATTTTATAAAGTGTTTTCGACTAGAAATGATATTTTCCATCGAAATATTCTATGTGATATTTCAAAATCATTTATTAACTACTATGGCATCCTTCGATGTTACTTATTCTTTAATTGGGGTTATGATCCAAAGATACCAATCATATTATTTCCTCTAATGGTTTATGTTTATGATAAAAAGAGTTTTATGAATCCCATTTATTTTCTATGACTTAGGCTATGGTGAAATTATGAAATTATTATGGAACCTGTTTATGTTACATAGGATATGCGATGCTAATATTTTTTTTAAAATCCATTTCTTTTCATGGGTTTTGAAATTATTAATGTTTTATTATGTTTAGGTAAAAATATAAATTATTTTCATTATGTGATATGTTAGACTAGGTCTCCCATCAATTAATTGAGTAATGATAAACATTTTATTTTATCATAGGGTCCATGGGTGGTTATACCAATCCCAAAAATGAGGGTAAATGGGTGTTTTTCTAACCCGAAAAATATGTTATATGTGTGTTTAGAACAATACTGAAGTAGGTACAATGGTTTCTTTTCCAAGAATAAAATTTTAGGGATGTCTTTGTTCTCATACTTGACGTAAGTTATTCAATTATTGTGTGTTTTCAACACATCGATGACTTCATAAAATTATATACTCTAATGGATCATGTTCATTATATTTCGTGTGATTAATGTATTATGAAAATCCATTCATTATATTATGAATCAGTAATATGATATTTCAAATAAAGAATATGGTTATATAATTTTATTCTCATTTTCTCATATACTTATGTTCATGTTATGAATATATTTCTTCCTTTTCACCACTATTGAGAATATAAACTCATCCATTATTATATTTCTATTATCTTGTTTATGATTAATGTTTCAACGTAGGGAATGTTCGAGACGAGTACTAATGTTGATGAAACTTAAATTTAATTTTTAAGATCATTCAAAAAAATTAGATGATTGTATACCTAATCTCCAATGACACTAAACGATTGTGGTCATTAGGTTTTTGTTTGTGCAATTTATTGTATACTCATCTAAAAATATGTATGATCTATATATTAAAATACATGGTCACTATATATGGTATTAGAGGATTGGTTTAGTTAATCGTTAGAAACTACTATGTAAATCATTTAGTGTGATAAATAGGGTTATTTCTGTGGAAATTACTTGGGATTATTCTAATGATAATTATAAGGATGAATAAATTTTTACGAAAATGTCCTAAATATTTTGGTAAAGGACAGAGCATGAGGTTTCTAGGAAATTACATGCCTTCTTAGATACTATTGAAGTTGGTTTCCTAAATCCAACTTTTGTGTAATTTTTTTAAAAAATTATTCCTTATTTTTAATATAAATAAACTCCATATCATGTCATTATTTTTCATCTACATAAAACATTGTGTGATATTGTCCTAAGAGTAGTTGTCACACTGAAAGGTCTTAAGTTCAATCTGTGATGATCAGAACCCAGATGTTCCATGAAAATATTCATTGAAATATGTTTTATAGATTGATGAAATAATTTTAGGGATAATAATGATATAGGATATTATGTATGGAGTGTCAGAGTACATTGAAAAAACTTTTAATGGTTTACACTATTGGTAATATCTAGTCTATGAGGATATATGAATGAGACCTGCCAGTAAGAAAAAAATATTAGATGTTTCATTTTGTGTTCTAATCTTTGGGCATGGGTATTGATCCTTAGACTATAATATTACCTTTAAAATGTATTATAAGTCAATTAATTTGATGTATTGACGAAAAAAGATGAAATATGTTCATAGTGTGGTTGTATACTTTGGGTGTGTCATGAGTAATAATTCATTAATGAATAATGATATAAAGGATTCTTCCCTAATGATATTTAATAGAAGTTCATATATTATGACCTTTTATGGAAATGATATAGCCTCGGTAAATCCATGAACATGATGTTCTATGGGTATGTTTTTTCTGGAAAGTAAAAGAAAGTGACATCGATCACATAAGTTAATGACAACAGTAACCAAATTTCATGATTTGAGATATCATGATAAAGTCTATATAATAAACAATAAGAATCTGTGTGAGGTATTATATCATTGAATCATTAAATATTATCTCTATTGGTTCCATAGTTTTTTTATATGCTAACCATGGAATGCAGGTTGGTTTCCTTAATGAAAAAGTGAATGTACCCAAAAGGGTCTCACAATATATATATCTAGAATCTCTATTAAATATTATAATATTATTCATTATTTAAAAATCTAAATAAATGTTATTCTTTCACACAGTTTAATAATTATTAATGTTTTCTTAATTACATGTATGTTGTCATAATTAATTAATGAGAATATTATATAAAAATAATATTTAATAATTATTTATTTTCATTTTAGATATTATAATGTATATTTATTTATTAGTTAATAATGCATTTATATTTTTTTATTTAATAAATACCCATTCTTTAATCCCAGATAACTATTATGGAGGAATTGAGTACCGAGTATAATTGATTATGGAGAAGTAATTTATATTGAATATCATTTTAATAACTAATATTAAATTTAATTGATGTGTTTAGAACATGATAAATAAAAATAATAATAATAATAATATTGTTATTATCATTGAGCCCTCAGGGATTTGTGAAATAATATAGGTTGCATGTGAAATTATTTTTTTCTAACCCTTGTGGTATATAATCCCAATTCCATTATTTTCTTAAAAGATCAAATTAGTTTTTCTTCTTCACAACCAGATTGAGAAATAATCCTATAAAATAAATATATAAGAACTCTCTCATGGATAGAGAGTGATCCTAATACACCACCACTTTCATGTCAAGAGAGATCGAAGAGACCCCTTTCGTGAAGCGATTCTTGTAACAATCTAGGTGAATGATTCAAGAGTTAGGATCTACTAGGATTTCACCACAAATTTCATCCAACAACATTCATAGGTTAATGGAACACATGGGAATCACTTCTACATTGAATATACCAATAATATCTATAACATGATGATAGTATGACTTTGAGATATTTTCAAATACTTTTATTAAGAAATAACTTACAACATGGTAATTATTTAGTTTTTTAAATTATCTAGAAATAATATGTGATGATCTTGGGATTTAGTTCTAAGGTTATATATTATCTAAATTATTTTTCTAAATTTTGATGATCATGAATTTTATCATCACTCAAAGCATGTATTAATCAACATTCATGATAAAAAAAGAAAGGTTGGGAATACCCCATCTGATGCATCCTCTATTCCTGGAACCTATAAGTGGTATCAGAGGGGGCACACAATTATTTTTAATTATATAAATATCATTGATTCATTTAGGAATTTTTCATTTGTTTACAATTATTGTTTAATCATTCATTAATATATATTATTATATCTACATTATTCTACTTTGTATCTCAAAAATATAAGGAAATTGAATATGTTTTTGCAGGAAATATGTTTTATGATATCGTGTAGAGGTGCTGAATTTATTGGATTTATAAAACAATATTAAACAACATGTAACCAATATGTACATGATCTGAACTAGTGTTTAATGCACCATTTATTAATTAATAATTAATTCAAGTTGTCTATATTTATTACAGATATTGAATTTCATTATACACTACGTATTGACTAGGCCATCCTGGCACACGATCATTCAAAGTTCACGGCATGTAACTTATGTACACAATATGTAGTCCATTAGTCAAATATGGTACATTATCTACTCACGCAACCTATAGGACATGTTACCTTGTAAATTTAAGACCCCACACTATGTATACCTTGTACGTTCCATGTACTCTAATATATTCCATCACATGGTTACACGCAGATTCCACAGGTACGTGTCGCTGATAGATGATGATAATACTAATTTTCTATTACCTTAAATGTACCCACCATGTACTTTTACCAAATATTGATGAATTAAAAATTAATTTATTATATGGTGAAAATATTATCAATATTTGTTTTGGTGGTCATCAAGTTTATAGTACATTCCATGTAACATATTTTGTAAATATAAATATCTAATTAATTTTTCTGTAATGTTTTTATCAATATATCATTAATATAATGTATTACAGTTATTACTCTATATTTAGTGAAGCATTAAAATCAACATAAATATGATGATCTATGTGCTTCCCTTAAGTTAGTAATACAAAATATGAAATTATGTGATAATTCGTGTGTATCAAATGTCACAAGACTAAAAATTATATGAGTATAATACATGTTGTACAGTTTAGACGGGTACTCAACATGTAGCTAAGATACATATTTTTTTCAATGTTATTTTTAAATAATATTTTTTAATTTGTTTGAAATTATTATCGATAAAAATCTTAATGAAATTTGATATAGAATTAAGATAATAAAATGTATTACATAATGAATTTAATTAATTTAATTTATTGTTATTTATCATATATATGTACAATTAGAATGGAAATATAATTTTTATAAATTTGTAATTTATTACATGAATAAGGATGTCCATGATCCTATATATGAACTTTGTATGTCATTGGTTTCGTTTAATTTATTATTAAATTTAATTATAGGCATGTGTGTCATCTCTCCTCTCATTACGTATGGTTCCGCGTACCCATGGTTTTTTCAGTAAAACCCTTAACCACTTATTTGGTTCCTCTCACCAACATGTGAGAAAAATCACACTTAATAGATGGAGATCCAATTCTATTCGAGGCAATTAAAGTATGGAGTCGATACAATTCCATTATAAGAGTGATTTATATATGGAATGGTGGAAAGATGCAACATGAACATTAATTGGTTTGAGGTGTTTTCTTCCTAGTTTAGTGATTATTTATTCATCCACTTGATTAAATTATCATTATTAAAAACTCATGATCATAATAATTTGTTATTTTATTTAATTCAAGTTACATGGTTATTTCATTACTATTGTTTCATCAATATCACATGAATTAATAAATTAACAAGAATGCAATAAAAAAATAAAGTAAATTGGATTATGTTTTAATATTATCTCTGACATGGTTAATCCCTTAGAAAATCCATATAATATTAAATAGAATATAATAAAGATAATAATTTGAAATTTACAAATAAAAGATAAAATCCCTTAATTATATATGTTTGTTTGGTAAAATATTCCACAAAATCAGTTGAAATCAAACTATAGGTCAAAGTACTTGACCAACAAATGTTGGGGTTCATTCGATTATAATAGAATAATAACATGGTGTTTTAAGATTACTTTTTTTAGTTCACATCATTTGGTTGACTTCTAAAGTGGGAAATAGTTTAACTGAGAGGCAATGGTTGGGGATATCAAAATAATGGATTTTAGGATTTGGGGTCCACTCAAATGGTTAAGGAAAATTGAGTTAATGCAGTTGAAATTTCGAATGCTTACCTAAACCCTTTTAAATTTCTTGATCATAAAATGATAGAGTGATGATAAGGGGAATGTGGATCCTTTATCCTATAATTTTCATGAATCATTATATTTTGATCTTAGTGGTGAGAGATATTGGGGTTCGATTAAATAGTTGGTAATTATTAAATATAATATTTTATAATTTTTCCAAAGTTTATCTGAAGTAGAATAAAAAATATGCTCCTCTTATTTATAGAAACTAAAATAAAAAATTAAATCATATCACTTGGATCAGTACATGAAAATGATATTAATTTTAATGAAAAAACATCTATAGTAGAAAATGTTCTTATAAATTATCCTACACCATAATAAAAAATTAAATGTAATGAAAGAACATAATTTTGATGTTCCTAGTAATGATAATAATGAGAAAGAATTGACTCTCTATGAGAAATATTTTAAAGAGGATATAAAAGTTTATTGTTTAATTCTATCATCAATGACCAATTATCAAATGAATTAACATAAGAACATATATTCATATAGCAGGATGTATCACCATTGGTATCCATATCTTGTGAATACAGGAAAAGATATATATTATATATCTAATTCACAATATATAACTAATCATAAAGTGTTCGAACTATATTGGAATCATGTATTAAAACTTATTGGCTACATTGAATGCATAGAAAAATTCGGTATTAAATTCCCAAATGAGTTTCTTATAGATCTCATACATTCCCCACAACCAAACACCTTATGTTGTTGTATAATTAATTATTAAATGATAAATAATGAGAAGGGTCTTTTGAGGATTATTTATCTAATTATTTATGTGGATAAGGACATCAATCATGAAGAACATATGATCCTTATAGTTAATAAAAAATAAATAGCAGAGAGACAAGGTCCAATACTCATAACAGGACTTAATATCATGAGAACTATTCTTAAAAGAAGAGGATGGTCCAGTGGAAGGAAAATGAAATGGATGAATTTTTTTATGTGTCAATAAACACCACAAGAAGAAGAATTATAACTAGAATAAGGATATTCAAAAGGTACATACATTCCATATTGTATTATTTCAATATCTACACACAGACTATTATATATAATTTTGGTGCTCATATTTGTATCTAAATTTACGATCCATCTAGATTCCTAAGCATTTCTATATGATAGGTGGATTTGTGAGTTTCCAATAGATAAGTATTAAAATCTCTATCCATTAATGACTACAAACATTTATTTTTAACTAGAATGATATTGGTTTTATTGGATTGTTATTATGTACCAAATATGACCTGAAACCTAATTTTTGAATGTTTTTTTGAGGAGAAAGAATTTATTTTAAAATATTAAAATAAAATTTGTTTAATATATAAAGAAAAATTATTTTATGGAATGAAGAATTTAAATAACATCATTTAGGTATTAAATTATGAAATCCTAGTATAATAAATAGATAAATATTCATGTTCACATGGCTCATATAACAACCAGTTATGCTACCTGCATATTGGAAATGTAAACAAGAATCTTTCAACAATGATCTATCAAGATGATTATTTAGACTTTTTTTAGGTAAAACAATTAGAAATATTCCATTCTTTTTTATAATGAAAAAGTATATATACCACCAATTGGGGGACATGGTGAAATAGATAAAACGATTCTAAGATCGGTATACATCAATGTGGGTGGACCACTTCCTGTAGAAGATAAGGGTTGGTATTCTTACATCATAACATTAACTAATGAATTTAGTAGATAGGTATATATATACTTGATGAGATATAATGTAAATTACATTGATAAATTCAATGAATTCATGAATGAGGTATACAGTCTACTTGTAACGAAAATAAATAATTATCGATCGAATTGAGGTGGTGAATATCATAACCAAGATTAAATGAAATTGTATGGTGGTTTCGGATTATATCTCAACTCACTCCACCTTACACAAAATATTAGAATAGTGTTAGAGAAAGTAGAAAGCATTCCTTGTTAGATATTTTATGTTTAATGATTGGTCATGTAGACATTCCATTATCCTTTTATTGATATAAATTATGAACTATGACAAGCACACTGAACCAAGTACCAAATGTAGTGGATAAAAGAATTTCATTAAATATATATAGTGTAGTGAAACCTATTTTTTACATACAAAAGTATGTGGTCTAGATGAATTTGTTAGTTAAATCACATGAAATAAGCTTGTACGCCCAGGCATACAGTGTATCATTATAGGGTATCCAAACGAAACAAAGGGATTCTACCAATATAACCCCTTATACACTAAAGTGATTGTCGCCAGACAAGAAATATTTCTTGAGAGGGATTGCATCCTCAAGAATGATATTGGGATAATTATTGAATTGAATGAACATGAAGCTCAAGATACATAAGAGTTAGTGTAGGAATAGATTTCATCTGTCTCAATTGAAGAAGTAGTTCCTAAAACATAATTACTATGTTGGGGAACTAATGTAGTAAAGAATCCAATATAAATGAAAAGGTTTTCTTTTCACTGAATATGGTGACTAATTTTGTGGTTGAGAATGATGAACCTCACCCCTAAAAATAGGTAGCATTGAGATTATAATCTGGATGATGTTAGGAATCAATAAATTTTCTAACAAATTCCTTATATTTGATCCATGTTTGGATTTTGTTCGATGCGCTTGTTGATGTAAATCATATAGGGTACAAATGGGAATTTAAGAGAAATGGATTTGGAAGGTAATTTAAATACCTATAAATAAAAGACACTTCCAAACTGGTTTAAAATACATCAATGAATTGAAAATAATGAAACCAATTCACAAGTTTCTATCTTTTTGTCCATCAGAATTATACTTTATATAGCGTTTTTCTGTAATAATGAAAGATGGCTGTCAGATTTAAAAACAACATTCCTTAATGGGACTACATAGTAATATGTCCTAATGACATTAATAAAAGGGTTTCCAAATCTATGTGATGCTTAAAATATTTCAATGTTATAGAAATATATTTATTCGTTGGTAAAAGAATCTAGGTCATGGATAATTTGATTCGAGGATTATACAAAATATTTTTTCCATTAAAAATGGATATGAGTCATTTGTTTATAATAGGATTAGTTGTAATTTAGTTTTTATCCAAATTGTATATGTTGATGTTATGATACTTATTAGAAATGATATACAAGTCCTATAGTTTGTTAAGGACTAGTTAAATAAGTGTTTCATTATGAAGGAGTTAGGAGAATCAACCTATATTCTAGAGAAAAGATCCTTAATGATAGATTCAAGAGGCTTCTTGGACTATGTCAAAGTATATATGCTAATAAGATACTACTAAGATTTATGATTGAAAATCCAAAGGGTATTGGTTCTAGATTGACATGGTATACATGTTTCTATGAAATGTTTTACACATGCATGGAAAGAGAAAGAGATAATGAGTAATATCCCATATGCATTAGTGATATAATTAGTCATGTATTTCATGTAATGTACTAAAAAAGATGTTTAATATGCATTTAAAATGGTTTTATGATATCAATATGATCTAGGAGAACAAAATTGATCTTTTTTCATAGCTATCCTTATGTATTTGAGAATAAAAAAGCATATGTTCTTTGTTTATAAATGAGATGTGGAGCTAGTCATTAATTGAAATACAGGTTCTAGTTTTCAAATAGATCACAATGATTTGAATTTTAAATTTGGATATGTATTTTGCATTAATAGTTGAGATGTGTCATTGAAGAGTGCAAAGCATCTAATTATCATTGATTCTGTAGTGGCTTACGAGTATATAGATGCCTCTAATACTAACACAGAATCTATTAGGTTAAAAAATGGTCCAGGATCATTTATGGTAACTATGATTAAATACCCTACCTCATCGTATTGTGATAATAATTGAGAGGTGGCTATTGAAAAAGATCCATGGTTACACAAATAAAAACGAACATATTTAAAATGTATCACCTTTTGAGGGATTTTTCACATAGGGGTGATGTTTATGTTAGAAGAGTTCCCATAGAAGATAAAATGGTGGATTCCTTGACTCAACATATATATCAACACGAACATGAGTATCATGTAAAATCCAGTAGACTAATGGTTGTTAGCAAGTATCTCTTATGCATGTGGAAGCGTATTAGAGTTGGTTCTTTGGAACCAACTTCTGTGTACATTATAATAACATGTATTAGTTATTTTTAATATTAACTAACTCGTTATCATATCAGTAATTTTAATCTATATAACATTGTTTGTGATAATGTAATGTTATTATCAATTAAAGATCCTTGCACTAATATTTTTCAAAAAAAACATAGAATGTGGTATTGTCCTAAGAATTGTTCTCATAATAAAAGGTCATAAAAATACCATGTTATGATGTGAACCAAGTGTATCTATCGAATTATTCTACAATATATATTCAATATTTGACTGAAATCATTTTAGAGACAAAAATGATAAAATCATTCACTGTTGATGACTTATAAATCTTTAAGTCACATTCTCATGTAGAATTATCTTAGTAATATCAATTGCGGGATATTATGAGAACAAGATCTACTAGTAGGAAATCCATAGTTATATGTTTCAATGGATGTTCCTATCTAAAAATGTTTATATTTATCCTTAGACATTAAGATAATTATTTATGGGAGTTATTTTTTGTGTACTATGATGTATTGAATAAAACTATGATGAAATGTGTTTGCGGTGAGGTAGGATATGAATAGTTCTCTATGTTTATAATTTTACTAGTGAATAATGAAAGAATGTATTTTTCCCTTATTTTCATCAATGTAATTTTATATAGCATTCCCATTGATAAAAATTGTATAGACTAAATAAATCCATGGTCAGGGTGTTCTACATTCATGTTTAATTCCCAACATGTCAAAGACATAGACATAAAAAACATAGGATGATGGCACCCACATGAAACATTCATGATTACAGATATCATTATAAAAGGATTATATTACCCCATAATAATTCATCTGAGGTATTATATCATTGTTGATTTAAATTATTTCTCTATTGGTTCCTTGGAATGCTGCTAAATTCTAAAAACGGACTTTGAAATACTTCACCTAATGCCACTGAGAAAGATGCCTAAAGGGCCAAATAGTAAGTGTATCTAGAATCATAGTTAAATAATATAATAATATTATTTTGTAATATGATTAATAAGTTTTATTCCCATATGTGGTTAAATAGTTATTCATGTCTGATTGATCACATATATTCTATCACCAATTATTCTAGAGAGTATTATGTGAGAAGAATATTTAATAAATATTTATTTTTATTAATATATGTTAATATTTTTTTTACAGGTGAATAATGTAGTGATATTTATTTATTAAATTAATAGTCTTTTTTAAAGGCCTGATAATTACAGTGGAGGAATGGTGGACCGTGTTTAAATATATGGAAAAATATAATATATACTAAACATTAATTGAATAAAAAATATTTAATTTCATTCGCAACATTATAATTTGACATGAAATAGTAGTAATATTATTATTAATGACATAGGGTTCTACAAGTATTAGGGAAATAATAGGTGGACCATTTATAATTATAATTTAATAGCTGTAGAGGTATATAAACCAAATTATTTTATCTTCATAAAAGTGACAACTCATTTGTGTTCGACACAAAAAGATTCAGAGAGAATTATCTCAAATTCAAAGAGAGATATCTATCCAATATTTCTCTTATAAACATATTAAGATTCTACCCCACCACAAATTTCAATCCTTGATATATTTAAGAGAATGATTTCTTGAAGCAATTCACACGATTATTAAAGGAGAATAAAAAAATAATTACGATATTCCATAAATATTCATAGAGATTCCTATGACGATGTTCTGAGGTTCCAAAAACACATGTTGGGCATATGATGATCCCACTACACTTAGAACCCATATATACAAGAAGTGTTTGTTTCTTTTGAAAAGAGGTGCCTAGATAAATTACTCCAAAAATGGTTCATTGAGACGAACTTGATCATCACCTGGTGAATGACGTTGAACCTTAATGCAAACCAAGTTTTACATTATTGTGGTGTATTATTTGTAATTAATAAATAGTTTTGTAACCACACTGAAGCATTTAAATATATCATGACAATGAATGACCTCGGTTAGGCCCAAGTTGTCGTAGATTAAAAATAAGTTGTAGGTATTTTGAAATCCCATAAGTTGTTCTTCTATATTTTGTGGTTTTCCATTATTATGGGAATTTATCACACTATGTTTTTTGGTTTTAATCAATAATAAGAACTAGAAGGAACTGGGCTAACATATAATGTGACAGTCAATATTCTAATTAGAAACTAAATGGGATGATTACTAGAGTTAACGATATTGTGACTATTTCTAATCAGTTATCAAGGAAGATGATTAGAAACATGGACCTTAACCAAAGTATATGAGGAAAGATTTAATTCAGAGTTTGGATATTATACACCTTTTAGGAAAGAAGATCTAGATTCCTATCAATAAATAATGTTGGATTAAACACTAAAGGTAAAGTATTAGATGTATTAGAAGCTGTTTTGGGTATTTAAAAATGGACACAAATAAGTAACTTCAAGGAAAAAGTGTAATGTTTGGTTAATGAAATGGATTAGAATAATGGTCTCCCTAAGGCATCATAGACTATGTAATGTTTCAAATCATGAATGTATGGGAATTATGAAAATTGATGTCCTAAGGGAAATCCCATGAAGATAATTAGTAAGGTTGTATGAATAATGAGGTTTCATTACTTTAATGTAGTTACTACCAATGACATATGAAGGAGAATGTGTATTCAGGGATATTTTAATGAATACTACATTATATTTTTATGAATTAGTTGAGTGATGTAAGTATTAATGAATTTGAATTCATGGATAATTTTATATGATCAAAAAATATATAATGATTTTTCAACAAAAGTTTTTGTTAAGGATTTTATTTAAAATGTTAAATGGTGCTGGTGTAATAGAAATGTGATATAACAGAAAGAAGATAAATTTATTATGGAAAGAAAAATATTTATATGTACCAAATTTTGATAAACTGATGTTGGGGTAAAGATAATTTGGATATAAATAAGAAGAATGGACACGATTTATTAACTTAATTGTTTGTTGAAAAAGTTCTTTACTCTATCATTGATGCAGTTTACAACATTTTTTGATTTGAGGAATATATCTAAAAATATCTATTTTATTTATGGAATAAAGGTGAATTGATGTGTTTAATAAGGTTTTATACTAATCTAGGTTATTACTATATTTCAACAGAAGACAAGAAAAAGGCATTCAATTGTTTTGTTTGTGATAATTAAGTTCTAATTTGCAATATATGTTGGACAATTGTTATGTATATAGTGGGGAATTTAGTGACCTTATTTATAAAATATGAATTTTTTAGGCTTATAATGTTAACCATTTATGGAATTGTTTATATTGAACATTGAAAGATATTTTAAGGATTAATTTATTACCTCTCCATATGAATATTTATCAATATTGGATGAAAATCATTAATAATTTTTTAACTCGAGACTGAAGGAACAAATTATTATTATTTTATGGATTTTATTTTGTGCTTCATAAATGAATAATTGATATCTTAGAGTAATTGGTGAATTTTAAATAGATCAAGGGACATAAAAGGATGAAATTGTTCCTATGAAATAAAAAAACATCATGTATGTATATTTTCATATATTCTTAGTGTGGATGAAAAATTAATTACGCAACATTAAGAAGAATAGATTATAATATAAAATTTCCCTACTATTATCGATTTTTATAATAGAATTGAAAATTTTCATGCCTCATTGCATTCTATTTTTTTGGTCATGAACTTTATCTTAACCATGTTCTATATCACTAACAGTATGTATTTGGGTGATTACTTTCTCTTCTATTACAATGTTTTCACATTACTACTTTGTTATCCTATATTGAAACCAAGTTATGCGTTACTTTAGAAATCAATTATAATTCTAAATTTCTATTTTTACAGGATGATTTATTATACATTTTACCATGTGGTTTTCAGTGAATGAATTCTCAAATGATAATCCATTGATGATGGAGAAAAATATCCGGAGTGAAATTATTTTTATGTGGGTAGAATATAACATCCCAAGAATTTATGATTTTTTTCAAAATAAATTTATATTTTTAGATAGATTTTATTATATGTAATACTATTTTCTTCTTGCATTACACGCAATAATGAGTCTCTTCGATAGTTTTCATGACATGTGACCCTACGATTTAGTGTCCAATGATATAATATTATATAAAATATGACTATTATAACATATATTTTAAATTTGTGATTATAAACATTATTAACAATATTATGAACTAAAAATATAAATTTAATACTAAATATAAATTTAATTATAAAATATTCACAAATAATAGATTAATTTTTAGTAAAGTAATTATATTACTCAAAAATATGTTCTCTCCAAAAAAATATTTATTGTCATTTAATAAGGAAATATTAAAAATAATATATAGAAATTTTACAAAATATAATCATGAAAATTTAATTAATTTTTTGAAATCATCACATCAAAATTATCTTATGGTTAATGTTTTGAATTTTTTTAAAAACAAATATATTTTATTCAATAAAATAAATACAAATATTAAAAGAAATTATATATTTTCAGTTAATTTAGTTATTTAAATTTACCATTATGTTTTATTGTACAATAATAACTCATTATTTATATTTAATACAACTAACAATGTTTTTATTAAATATCTATTGTATTTTTGTATAATATAACTTTTGTGTTTAAAATGTTTTTGGTAAAATCCATTTTAAAGTGTATAATGATTATCTATTTTAATTAATTAAAATAAAACAAATTTAGATGTTATTAAAAGAAAATTTTATGTTATATATCAATAAATTTTAATTAAAACTCATACATTTATTATTATTAGACATAAGTTCAATACGAAATCATCTTATTCTTTAAAAATATTCATCTCTAAAATTTTAGTTTTCATTGCATTAGTGGGTATTTTTTTAATATAATTTTTTAAGATTTAAAAATTTTGCATAAAAAAATAATTTTAATTCAATAATTCATTATATCATAATTAAAATAGTGTACCTTCGTCAATTTTTTTTTTAAAGATTAATAATATGATGAATAGTGGAAACATATAATTTTAATTAGAATGACCTTTTGATTTAAATAGTTTATAAAGTTAATGTATATGGAAAATAGGATTTGAAGGAAATTTATTATATATATATATTTCCAATTTAGTTCATTTGAATCATTTTCATGTTGAAATTGGTAATATAATCATTGTAAACTTCTGAACATTTTCTCTTTGAAACAAGCATTATCGTTGCTTCTATGAGATTTATGTTAAATTATGATTTCAAACATATATTAAATTAATATTACAAAATTTATACATATTTTAAATAATAACATCCTATATGTTATAATATGGTCAACTCGTTTTTTCCCTAAATGAACGATGAAAATAAAAATAATAATTACCAATTTTAATATAAAACCTAGTTTATCGGTGGGCCAATGTAAATTGATATTTGTTAAATGACCTATAAAATTATATAAAATATATTTTAAAGAAATATTTGTACCCATTAATGTATAATTATCTAGATTAGTCCATTTTTGGTAAATTATTAATGAAAAAAAGTAGGTAGACCATCTCCTTTTCCAGTAATAGAAATTGTGTGATTTGCCTCACTTATAAAAATACACCTCCTCTCCTCCCTTATTCACAATTTCAAACCCTTTTGTATATAAACATAACTACCCAAATAACATTAAAAATTTATCCAAATTATCATATCATCCATTTTTAGTCATTAATCCATCCAATTAATAATTTTGGTGGAATCTTAAGGAGGTTTTATGAAGTAATGGTAATGTTATTCCAGAATTGTTATTATTTTAATACTTCAAACATCCCATTAAATTCATAAAATACATGATGATATAATATAAAAAATAAATTATGTGTAATTAATTTTTTTATATTAATTTCATTACTTAAAATAAAATCTACATTTATCAAATGAGTTACAAAATCATCATATATGGGTATGGCAGACTGCCACCTCAGGAACTGATGTCATTCATTATTCCATTACAACATCTCACTATTGGGTATGATGATGGATATAAATTATATATATGATATTTAAAAGGTAATAATAATTATTTTTTTTGTAATATTATATATAAATTTTTAGTTACCTTTTCGTAGGGTATACAGTAATGTCGCTTATCCATACATTAGAACACCACCTCGTAAAGCAATGTGATTCATTTTTTCACTAACGCCCCATGTGGAAGATAATAAGGATAAATATATGTGATATACATGAAATAATTATGATATTAATTAAATATTTAAAATAGTTAAATGATTTATTATATTTTATGTTATTACATTTCAGTCACTGAATTAAGATAACATCATTTGTATTCTTGTGGAATATAGCCTTTAAGAAGTGATGTGACTCTCTCTTTTCATCACAACACCACATGAAAGATATTTAAAATTATATATAAGTAATTATTTTAATTATAATTTTATGATCATTCTGGTAAGTTAAAATATTAATTATCTGCTTTTAGTAATGACTTTTGAAAATTATAATCACTACTCATGTGTACGTACGGTCTACCGTCTTTGTGATCAAAACGATCTGCATTTCTCAACGCCTTCATTCATTATTGGTATTAAAAGATTATTTTATTTATAAATATGATAATTATTTCATGATTGTTATTATTATTTATATTATGAAACCATGGTCAGTTTTAGTGTTCTGAAATCAACAAATCATGACATGTACTGAAAACAAAGCGGCTATTACCTGAAACATGATTTTAATTGGGAATATATAACAAATAGGTAATAAATGAACATAATTAATTCATATGTTTTATGATATTTATAATTATCATTATATAATAAATTTATAATAAATTAATATTTATTATTTTGGTGGTCCAAATGTGTATGAAAGAAGTAGACACTTAAGGTAAGATATTTCTAGAGTCTCTCCTATTCCAAGCAGACATATGAAAATTCCCCATTTTTTGTGGTGTATATACTGACCCTTTGACAAGATATATCATGAATACATTTATTTAAATTATATTTAATTTTATATTTGATGTTATTCATCACTATTTATTATCATTCAAATATTACCCATGAAATAATGGATTTTTTTCTCAATCTTATTTCTTTGAATAATATGTTAGGTTATACACCAATATTATTTTATAATGTTTATATACATACCCATTGACATGTAAAATAATGAATTTATTTATTCTCATTATTATTTTTTGTTTTATATATCATTATTTTTTAATGGTTATCACATTCAAAATTTAATAATATGGTAATATGTTACAATATCATCATTTATTGGTACAGTTTAAGATTATGATTACAAAAATGATATCTTATTATCTATATCTAATGAAATATTGAATTTTTTTCTCATCTGGTTATTTAATTAAATTTTCCCCCTCATTTTAATCTCATTATGTAAATTAGATTTTATAATAATGTTTTTCATAAAAATTGTTTTTAGTTCTCTTTTCTATTGATCCCATGTTTTATAAGTGTTATAAATGTTCTTTTTAAAAATTATCTTTATGATAAATTAAATTGATTTTTTATAATTTTTTAATACATTAAAAATGTTAGTAAAGTATTATTTATGGCATTTTAGTTAAAAAATACCATTTATATTTTATAGAAAATCTAAATGGAATATTTTTTACATACATTTATTGATTAGTATTATTCACCTTTCATGACCCCATAAGTATTTCAAGACTCCCTTACAAGTTTTTATGGTATTTTACAAACTAAATTGTTTTTATAAATGTTTATGTATTAAATAATTGTAATAGTGGAAATGATATTTTTCTCATGAAATGTCTCAAAATAATCTTTAAATTATATTTTTAATTAAATTGATTTTGAAAGTGACCTATGTTTTTAAAAATAATTTAGGGGTAAATGATATCTTATTCAATAAATATTATATTAGTTTATTCAAACCCATTTTCTATATAAGATGACATCCTTTCATGTTACTCATTCATTTTTAGGGTTATGATATAATGATACCGCTATTATTATTTCACTTAATGGTTTCTGTTTTTGATGAAAATATATTCATACAACCCCTAATTTTCCAAGGGATATGTTATGATGAAACGATGAAATGCATATAAAACCCATTTATTTTCCATGGGTTATTATATTATGACAAATTTTATGAAATAAATTTCTATTCATGGGTTATGATTAGATAAATTTTTTGCTATCATATAGAACACATATGTTTGATTTTAATTATGTGATGGTGGGGTCAAGTATCTCCCTCCAATACATTGGGAAATGAAAAACACTCTACGATCCCAAAGGGTACAAGGGTGGTTAGCCTATGCCTGAAAAGAAGGGTATATAAGTGGTTAGCACAAGGGTAAAAATTGTGTACAATGGTGGTTAACCCATCCCAATGTAGGTACATGATCAGTTATCCCGATACTAACATGTTGTGAATGACATGGTCGGTAGATATGATATAAGGTATTGTATGATTATGTGTTCTATAATAATCTATTTCTTTTTCTTGTGTTGTGATCTCAAGGATCATCTTCATTGAATTTCATATGAATCATGCAAAATAAACTAGAAATATTTATTCCATGACTCAGGATTATTATTTTTCATATGAAGGGTTATGTTTTTTAAATGATAAAATTACGTTATCATTCCCTTATGTTCATTTTATGATTATGTTTCCCCTTTTTTTCTTTTAGTGAGCATATGAGCTCAGCCATTCTATTTATTCTCTTCCCCATATATTAAAGAAATATTTTATTTAGGGTATATTGAGTAATACTACTATAGGGGAAGGTCATTATGGGAGATATTGAATATCATTCAAAAAATTATTATATCATTTACCTCGTCTATAGGGAGACTAAAATATTTTGGTCGTCAGTCATTTTTTTGTAATATATCAAATATTTTAAAGTACTGCAACCCATGTATCCTAGAGTTAGTGGTTAATTTTTTACATTGGAATATATTACAATGAATATCATCTTAAAGGACTAAAATTTTTATTAGTTTTGAAAAAATGGATAAATATTAGAATCATACATTATAACTAAAAATATAAAATAATATATAATAACTCCATTTGAAAGATCATAATTCCCATAACATTACCATGTATATTATTAAAAATTTACAACATTCTTTCCTTGAAAAAATGAAACATAATAATTGTGTGAGATAATATTTTCAATAAATTTATGAATAAAATAGAGGTTATCATAAATATTCATAACAAATTATTGCAAAGTAAATAATATTAATACATTCTATTAAAAAAATAACATGACCACAATAAGACCGGAAGGAATGTAATTCAAATAATTACATAATAACATGAGATAAGACATATCCATAAATGTCAACAGTAATTATATAATCTCATGCGAACTAATATCTGATCACATTATGATAGAATGAACAATACTATACATCATAATCATACCTTCCAGGATTCGACCATGACACCATACAAAAAAAGGTAAGGCCTCAACCAATACCGACACTATTTTGTCTCATGGGACCAACTAAGGAATAAAGGGGTAATAATAGGCCTTGACCATCCCTTAATAAGTCCAATTAATTCCTCATATAAATGGGGTGAAACAAAAAAAATATTATCTTTAGTATTGAAAAGCTAGCATACGAAATCTGGATATTTAACCTTAAACCATCCAATGTAATGTGGTAAATGGTATCATAATAATACATATAAAATCGAACTATTCATAATACATTCTATTAAATATGGTGGATGGTATCATAAGATTTTAACATAAACTAATCATAATATTCAAGAATGGATGATGAGCTTTATGAAAATATTCCCATAAAACCATTTAGAAACTCTTGATATAAATTCCCCTTTTTACTTTGAAATCATATATTTTTAATGACATGGTTATAAATGAAATAATTTTCTATATAAATAACATTAAAAAAATTTAATGGATTCACTAATATATTAAGGATTCATTAGATATGGTAAATACACTCATTCTATATAACTAAAAAATCAATCCTTTTATATATTATTGTTAGAAAATTCATAAGGAGCCTTTTTTAGAAACAAATATTCATTTCAATCAATTTTATAAAGAAACAATGTAAAAAAATAATTTAATCATTCATGGGAAAGTATTAAACCATTTTTTTATAAATCATTTACCTAAAAGAGAAATATTCTACTATGGATACTTAAACATAAACAATCTCAAATAATAATGAGATTTTTAAATAATCCATCACTATTGGTTTAATTTCTTCCACACACGTCCAAACCACTGGGATGGTTGTTTTAATAATAATAAAAAGTATCATTTTAATATTTATAATATCATATATGATCCCAATATAAATGTTTACATGTCATTCCTTAATATGATTTTATTTATTTCATTGTTTTGGGTGTTAATTTACATGTATTACCAGGATAGGTTTGACTTGAATGTCCCATTTCACTTTTATAAGATATATCTAAAAATATCTACAGTAATATTAATTTAATTAATGTAATATTTAATTAATAAATATATTTTTACAACCATTCATCGATGTTAAACATATAATATTAATCACATGATTTTGTAGAGATGGTAGTCCATACATACACATGAGTGATGATATTATTTTCTAAATGTTTGAAAGCGAAAAAAGTGGTTGTTTTTTTAATTTTATTGAATTAATATGATTTCTTGATTATCATAAAAATAAACTATTTTTATCATCTGAATCATCAATGTAATGTGGTGATGAAAAATGAATTGCACTACTATGTGGATACGGTTATCTGTACGTATGCACATTCAATGCATTCACTTTACATAAGATGATGAAAAGATTGAATATGTTTTTTTCATAATAAAAAAAAATAAAAGCGAATAGGTGATAATTTATCTATTTTTATCTTATTAAAACAACTATTGATGAGGAATTATAATAATAGATAAATTTAATTCAGTTGGTAAAAAGGATTAACTTTTCGTTGACGAACTTCCATTATATATCTTCTGATGGGATCATAACTTTGTATTTTTGGAACACCAAGACATTCAGAACATGGATAAGGCTGTTAGGAGGAGAAATTGGAATTGTTCTGTTGAGTTATAAGGACCATGATTTCGTGAGGAAGTGAGTGATGTGGTTCCCTATTATAATTGAGGTTAGGGTCACTATTGGATACCCTTAAAATATAAAAAATATAACTAAGACTATTATAGAAGAAAATGTATCCAAAAGAACTATAAATAACAGTGGAATAAAGTTTTTGATCAAATATAATCCAATTTTTAATTATTTATTATTTTTATTATTTTTAAAAAATTTAATAATGTATTATATCCATGAAATATTATTATTGTCAAATTTAATAATAATCATTACTATGTCTTTTAAAACATCAAAATAAAGACTCAAAATTGATTTTTTTGTTTTGTGTTATGAATTTAATATATATATATAGTTAATAATATTAATCATCTCAAATTATATTTATTTTAATATTTTTAATATCATTGATTTTATTTTTCTGTTAATTTAATAATTACAACATCAACATCATATAATAAGCATTTAATATATTTATTTCTTCAAAAAAAAATTAAATTTAACATATTATTATATATTTCTTTACATAAAGAATTATATATATGGTCTACAATATCATCTGGAAAACCATATATTAAAAATATTATAATTAATAAAATCATAGTATGAATAGTTTGTATTTCATTTAAATAAAATACAATAATGGTCTTAATATAATCCAAATGCATAAAAAGCTAATATCTTCTTAAACAATTATTATTATGGTAGAAAACAAATCATGAAATTATATTTAGTAAAAATTTGGGATAATTTAATACTCCTTTTAATTTTAATTAAAATCACTTGTATTTTTTTCAGCTTCTACAAGCACCACGTCAGCGTTGAAAATAATTGAAGTTAATTATTTCATATATAAAAACTCAAATTTAATTACTAGAATAAAAATAACTAAATTAACATCATATAAATGTTTTATAGTCATTCATTATTTATATTTACCCATATCCATGTCAAGAAAACATATTTAATTTACTTATTTAATTTTTATTTCCAAGAAAAATCATTGCACAATAATTTTGATAAGAATATTGTTATATAAGTATTAAATTTGAAAATAAAAGTCCAAATAATTATTTATCAGTGATATTTAATAAAAAAATATGGAAAGATTTGTTACCCATCAATTAATATCAATAAGGCATTGAATAGTTCTTTTCCACTATTACATATGGACTACTTTAGTACTGAAAATGATTTTTAAAATTATCATGAAATGATTTATATTTTATATTTATGGAATATTTTTATATTTTTTCTAATTATATTATGATAAAATTTTCTTTAAAAATGTTTAATAATTATTTTTATCATATTTTTGATTTGATTATATCCCAACAGATGTTGTATTTTATAAAAACTATAATTTTCTAATAATCTCTAAAAATTTATATTTTTAATATATTATTAAAAAATTTAAGAATGACTAATATTAATATTTTTCTTTTAAAATTTATGTTAATTTTTTCAAATAAATTTTATAAACATGTAAAAAATTAGTTCTAAAATAAATGCTTCAATAAAATGCGACAAAACATCCTTTTGAAAAATATTGCTTTTTATGAGTAAATTTTGACATATTACTATCATATACATTTAATATATATTGGATGAAAAATATTATCTTGAATATATAATACATAAATTTGATAATATGGTTAATACTTTCCAATCCTTCCATTTTAACAGTCAGATATAATAATATCTCATTGCTTGTTTATGATGGGTGTTACAAGAAATGTCAACTATGGAATATATTAACATTTAAAAGAGACATAACATTATATATTGGGGTGTTATATTTTTCCCATAATAAAAAAATTACATCATACAATTTTAAAATTTAATTACCTAAATCAAAGTTTGATAAATGAAAATTACATAATTGGAAACCCATATACGAAATAGGTTTATTAAAACACCTTATTAATTATAAGGAAATAATACTAAAAACAACCCCAAACCAATGGATTGGAAGCATTGGTTTAGGTCTCCCAAACATTCCTATAGCTTGTACAAATAATTTGGAGGCTTATTGGATATTATGTCATTGGTATAGATGTATACCAATGTTTTCTAAACCTATTGGTATGAGTGACATGTATAACCTATACAAATGATTTTGAAGAAATTGATATAGGTAATGTAAAAAATATACCTTATCATAGTTTTGATCCTAGAACCTCTAATTTATAATCCAATGACCTAACCACTACCCTAAGATATATTTTTTGAACATTATTTCAAATATATATATATATTTTTATTTATATTTACAATAATTATTACTTTTGATGTATTTAATGTTATTTGATAACTATCATAAACCAAAAACATGGTTAAATATACCAAAAATTATAAGCAAAACCCTCTGTATATGGTCTCTACAATGGTCCTAAAAATGGTTTTGGAAAAACCATTGGTATAGGTTCTTTTCATCGTACCTCTAGCAATGGTTTTTTCGAAACCGTTGGTATAGAGTCTCTCTAAAGAATCTATACCATCAGTTTTCTCCAAAAATTTGGTAGAGGTCCCATATACCCACTATTTTACAAAATATTGGTAAATCATATATTTCTTGTAGGGAATGGGAAATCAGATAGTCACCAAGAAATTAATATTTTTAAAAGGATAACATTAGATTGATGTGAAAACCTGGAGAAGGAATATAAATGAAACATTAAAGTTTTAATATCAAGTAATAAATAACATTGTCATTAGAAATTTAACCATAAAAAATCGTAAAAACGTGACCGGTTAAAGGCCATTGATATCATAGATAAAAAATTCAACAGATAACGTTATTTTCATAAATTATTTCCCTATATTTGAGGGTTTCATTTATAGTTCGGATAAGCTGTTGATAAAAAATCATATTTGTTTACTAAGAATACTATCATCCCTTTGTTAAGCTTATATATATTCTCCCATCATCCCTTACACTGGGATATTAATGTTCATAATGAATTCTTTTATGCCTCATGTATATTAATGAATCTTAAGATCCACTAGTTAATCCATCAGCCTTTAAATGTTTACTGATCTAAAATTGATTTCACCTGATATCCAATGTAATAAATCATACAATAACCTAAATCAATAATATTCAATGTTCATCTTATTCTATTCCACACATATCAAATTTTACGACTCCTCCATATAATGTCTTTATAAATTTAATGTCATTAAATTTATAAGAAATGTCACTAAATTTTAAAAATAAATTTAACAATTGATTTTTCTCAAACAATATGATGTATCTCTTATTCAATGATACCAAGTATATAAATTCATTGATGAAATTAAACCTTAATGAAAATTGTAATACATTCAAACAGATAATGAAGATGTACTATAATAAAATCCATTTGTATCTTAGTATTATTTTTGAAATAATATCGTAACCTATTTTGTGAATCTAAAAATCAAAAATACATTTATTATTCTAAATCGATTGTAGTAATATTGTAAGCTCGAACTTAAAAACTTTTCATTTTTAGACATATATTCCCTTGACACATGGGATATTCATTTTTTTAGTGTTGTATCTCCTTAGTGTTGAAGAATGGGACACCTTATTTCTTTTCTTATCAATCATGGTCCTTGTGACATTTCCCTCCACACTTGTTACAAACTCACATTCCCTACAAACTTGTTCTAGGTTGTTATCATCCATAGTTATCACATGTGGGAAAATTATTCTTTCACTTCATCACTTTATACATATTTTATATTTATTTATATTATTCTCTTACATCCTTTCAATGTCATAATACATGGATAATTTTTTATTAACCTTTATATTACTTGACAATATATCCACATAAGATGATAAATTTAGGAAGACTGGTTCCCTTAGAAGAACTTTCAAAACTCCACCATAGAAATGGATAATCATTCTATTTATATTATGATCATATTCAAAAACATTCCAATATTACTTTTACATTTTGGTTTCATACTTAGAAACATCTTCATTATCCTATTATCTCAAAGTCCCAAATTGTCTCTCTATATCTGCTCACTGTTGTGAAGCAAAATATCTTTCTATGAAAAGTTCCTGATAATCATTCCATTCTATAACTTTTATTTCTTATACCACCTTACTATTATGAATCAATAACCCCAAATGATATGCATCCTATAATAGATGATAAAATACCATGACAATCGTCTCTCATTCATTACATCCCAAAATATGAAATATCTTCTCTCAGGAAACTATTGATTCTCAGCAATAAATTGATTAATTATTCTACTGAATTACAGAAGTTTTTACCTCATCATGAAGTATAACATTGTTAAAAAAATTTATTATTAGTTTTCTCCATATAATAAATTATATTTCTCTTAACCTATGATAATAGCATGAATATTGTAATAATTTTTTCATCTCTAACTAAAGATGAAACTCTAGATTCATTAACATTCCTAGGAGGTAAATCCATACATTCCAGGATATGGATTCCATTCCTTCTACTTGGATCCATTTATAAAAAATACAATACACTATATTGGATCATATTATTTTGAAACATAATGTATCATATCAAAACTAGTGAATCACATAACATAAATTGAATGTTTAGGTATAACAATTATCTATATCATAAGATTGGTTTCTTTGGGAATATTTCAAAATGTTGTAATGGGGTTTCTTTACCTAATATATATTTTCATATATCTAGTTCTTAAAGATTCTAATAAACATCAATTGATTCCAACTATAAATACACTGACCATGGAATCTAAGAGGCAGTGGTTACTTTTATACATTGGAAAATTTCACCAGGATTCCTATCTTGAATGACAGAACAGTTTAGTAGTTTTTAAAAACTTTATAAATATTAGAATCTGGAATTAAAAATGAAAACAAAAAATTATACATAATTACTCTATATAAATCACTATTATTTTCCTAGGTTTACTCTAAATATCATTCATAATATTCTTTTTGGAATCATTGATAAAAATAATACATAAGAAAAGGGTGAGATCATATGTTCTATACGGGTATGATTACAGAGAAAGCTATCATAAATAAGGATAAACAATTATGATATTTAAAATAACAAAAAAGGATTCCATTAAAAATATCACATAAGCACAATATGGTCAGAACTAATGTAATTCAAAAAATTATTTAATCACATAAATTAAGACTTATACATGAATATCATGAATAATTAGGTAATCACATAGGAAATAGTAAAAATTCTTATAACAAGGGAATTTATAATATCAAACATCATAAACATACAATTAATTATTTGACCAAGGCACTATATATATACTATTAAGGCCACGATAAATTCCAAACATGATTTTCTTGTGAGATCTTTTGATGAATCCATGGGAAATAGAGGTCCCCTACCAGAAGTTACTAAGTCCAATTAATTTTTATATAAAAGTGGTGAAACATAAAAATATAAACATTCATATTGAAAAATGACCATATGAAATGTGAATTCATAACCATAAACCATCAAATGTAATGTGATTATTAGTTTCAAAATTAAACATGCAAAATCCAAATTATCATTATAAACTCAATAAAATATCGAAGATGGTGTCATAATAGATCAAAATCAATTAAAAATAATATTCATAAAATGGTGTTGAAATTGATTAAAATAATCTAATAATATTGTATGGGAATTATTGATAGAAATACACTTTTTTCATTGAAATAATTTATTTAAAAAGTTACGCAATTTTAAACAAAAATATATTATTTTAAAATAACATTATGAACATGGAATGGATCCTCAATACAATAATGTGTCATCAAATCATAAAAATAAACTTATTACTTATATGTAAATGAAAGATTCCTTCCACATAATTTTTTTTCAAAATTCACAAGGAGCCTATTTTTGAAAATGATGAATATATTATTTTCAAACTATTTTTAAAAACATAAAACATATTTAAAATGAATTTATACATTCATTAGATAATAGTAAAAACACATTTGAAATTTTTTTTTATAAAACATTGACATGTAAGATAAATATACCCCACTGAATACTTAAAGAGAAATAATCCCAAATAATTATGAGATCTAGAATTAAGCGCATACCTTAGTTCTGATTTCTTTCGTATGTGTCTGAACCTCTTTTATAGTAGTTGTAAACAAATTATTAAATTATTCCAAATTATTATTAATATTTATGATAAAATATTTGATACACATATACCATTTTACCTCTCTTTTATTAATAATCATTTATTTATTTCCCTATTTTGGATGTTAATTGACATGTTTTTCATTCTTATATTGTCTTTAAAGACATATTTATCTGTAATAGGATATAGATACGTCAAAATAAAGGCATTATTAATGTCATAAATGTAATATTTAATTATTATATACATTTTTATAACCACTCATGAACAATTAAAATTATAAATGAGTCCCATCATTTTTTGGGAGATGACATTGCATACTAACACACGAGAGATGATATGATTTCTAAATTGTTGAAAGGGTAAATAAGTGGTTGTATTATAAATATTAAAAAAATAAATAACATGTGATAATTATCATATATATCCATTATATGAATCCTTATAATCATCAACATAATTTGGTGATGAAAAATGAATTACATCACTACATGGAGACGGTAAGTTGTATGTACACATAAGAACTTCTTTATTTTTTCATAGGATAGATAAAATGTATAATATGGTTGTTTCATAATAAAATTAAAATATTATTATATATATGATAATATATTAATTATTTTATGATGTAAACAAACCATTAATAGGATATACAAGAATATATGAATTTGTATGATTAGGTAAAAATGAGAACCTTTTTTTTGGTGGACTTCCTTTAAATATCGTCTAAAAGGACATAGAATTGATATTTTTGGAGACCAAGGACCTTTAGAAAAAGAAAAATAATTTTTTATGATAAATTTATAAGGATTTTATGATATAGAAGACACATGGTGAGGTTATTAAGTGAGGGAGGTGGTTCTATTTTATAGTTGCGGTGGGGGGAACTTTTGGAATCCTTTAAAATATAAAAATATTATTAAGGAAATTGTAGTGGAAAATACTTCCAAAAGGCCTATTATGAAGATATAATTACATTTTCTACCAAATAATTATCTATTTATCTTTATTAAATATTTTAATTAAATTTAAATAACTTAATTGAATATAATATTCATGAAATATTATTATTATCAAATTTAACACTATTCATTACAATGAAATTAAAAACACCAAAACATAGATTAAAATTTGAATGAACGATTTTATATCATCTTATAATTTTAATTTTAATAATTATAATTCATGGACCAACCAAATTATCACATATTATATTTATTTTAATAATTTAAATATCCTTTATTTTATTTTTTATTAATTTAATAATTACATCATCGTCGTTGTATAAGATTTTGAGGTATTTGTTCCTTCCATAAAAAATTTATATTAATAAACAAAATAAATATATATTTAATATATATAAAAATAATATTAATTGCCTAACATATATTCTATCATATAATATATTAAAAATATAATACATAATAAAAAATATAGTATGATTAGTTTGGCATTCATTTAAAATAAAATACTATAATGGGAAATAATGTCAACAAATTGGATCCAAAAAAATTATAAATTATACCCAATGATGATTATGGTATAAAATTACTCATATAATATGGTTTATTCATCTTTTTGGCTCATTTATTTTTTTCATTTATTTTTAATTAAAATCATTCTATTTATTTTCTTCTTTTTGTAGAAGCACAACGTTAGAATTTCATAAACATTAAATCTAATTATTTCTTATATAAAAATAAAATATAAAATAATATAAAAAGAATAAATTATTTAGGATCAAGATAACCCTTTATATTCATTCATTATTTATATTCACCCATATCCATGTAAAGACAACTTCATTAATTTTTTAATTTGTGTTTTCTGGCTTTTTGTTAGCACGAAAAACAACGTTGGATTATAATGTTGTTATATAAGTAAAAAAACAAGAATACCAGACTAAATCATCATTTATGTTTGTTGTAGTATAAATAATTTATGGAAGGACTTGCTAAATCGCGGGTATTATCACTAATTTATCAAATTTAATTTTTTCAATGATGCATAGGTGCTACGTCAGCACTGGAAATGATTTTATAATTATCATGAAATATATTTTTTTATAATTTATGGATTAGTTTTGTATTATATTACTTTATTATCATTATTTTTTCTTTACATTGTTTTAAAACATTTTATGTCATTTTTTTAAATATATCAGAAAATAAAATTCAATCATTAAAAAATGAATTTTTTACTATTCACCAAAAAATTAATTTTTTAGTAAATTCTTAAAATATCACCATTGACTTATTTTTATACTATAATTTAAAAAATAATGTTATTTGTTTCCAAAGAAATTTTATAGATGTTTCTAAAAATATTTTAAAATCAATTTCTCCATTAAAATGATACAAAAATGCCTTTAAATAATTATATCGTTTTATGGATAAAATTGTGTTTATTATTATCTTATCCTTAAAAAATATATAGGTTGTAAATTTTTTATTGGATATATAAAATATAAATTTCAGAATTTCGTTAATACTATTTGTTCCTTCCAATTTTACAACTATGTAATAATAATATTTCTTTGTTCTTTTAATGTTGGTGTTGCGTGCAACATATGCTATTGAAAAGATTAATATTAAAAAGAGACATAGAATAAAATATTGGGGTGGAAAAGTATTTATATTAAATGATTAAATATCAATGTATGAAAATTTTTTGTTGCTATATTTTATATAGTAGTTTTATGTATTCATTTATCAACTTCAAATCATATTCCAAAATGGAAAAATAAAGGAAAAACCCAAACAGGTGACCCAAACTTCGGTCACATCAATAAAACTATGTTGAGGGGTTTTGGTTTAAGAATTTAATATATTGAATTTTATAATCTAGAATTAATGTATGGAAAGTATTTTGGTAAGAATAATAGATGTAATATATAAATGAAATAACATTTAGGGAAAATAATATGGACGACACACATCATGCTTCGGTCACTATAGTCATCCATTTTCAAGATTTGAATCTATAAAAAATGATAGAAATTTATGGAATTAAAAACCACCCTAAAATTGTGAAACCAATCTTTCATTGATATTAAATATAATATGATAAGAAAAATATAAAAAATAATGTATTGGGAACAAATTCATACCATTACTCTTCCAATGACACGACGACATTCAATTTGAAGCTCAAATACAGTAGATCCATATAATCCTCAAAATTAGGAGTGGGAATATTAAGTGTCCAGATGTGTAGGATAAATGATGAAGAATATATGATAAAATTTTATATGGTATACATGTGGAAAAAATTAGATTTTCACCTTTTGTTAAGGGACACGTGGTTTGGAAACACAGTTTAAAAAACCATGCACCAATCATTCACACCATCCATATAGAAAGACATGTCCTAGAACATCAAGGTTTATAGTTTGAAAAATAATGTTCAACATGTGTTGTTTCCACATTCCCGTGAGGAAACCCAACAAAATGTTTGGATATGATTAGAAAACCCATTTGTTACTACTATGGACCAGTTGCAGCGTCTCCTGAATGAAAGACATCAAAGCATAAGGATTTTGAAACTCAACTGGGCTTCTTAGAAAACTTAAATATCTAAAAAATTAACAAAAAAATATATTAATAGATATAAAAATTGGAATTTATTTTCATACCCAAATTTGGAATTCAGAATTTCCACCAAATAAAAAGATCAAATTCCCTTGGAAATTTTCAAGTAGTCCAAGACATGAGATATTACAGTTTCCTCACCTTATAACTTCTCATCCCACTGATGCTAGTGGGTACTATGAAACATCACTCAAACAAGATGGGTCATTAAGTTCCATTAAAAATGGTTGTGTTTCATTTCTAATCACCTAATACATCTCGAACCATTACATTATGCATATGGTACTAAGACAATAAATCTCAAGCCAAAACACATAACCAAGATTGAAACATCAATACATATCTTACCCTTTATTGTCAAACGTGAGACACAATCATGTCATCATAACTTCTAATAAATAGTTTATGTCAAACCCAACCATGGGACCTAGAATTTAATAACCTATTTGGAGTCAGGGTTATATCACTATCGTAACTATCTATTAATAATTCCCCTAGTGTCTTAGTGACACTCCAAACACATTTATCCAATTACATGTGAGACCACAATACTTTTACCTTCACTTTATGATCTAAATGGATAATCTCCCATTGAACATGCTCAAATTTATAATGCTATATTTTTCTATGAAAGTCATTGTACAAAACATTTAATAAATCTATCTCATTCCAACAGTATTTCAAATTCTGTTTCAAACCAACCTCTTATTATTATCAAAAAAATCATAGTTTTAACTAACCATTACCGATTATATTTGAAAAAAATTAATCTCAAAAATTGACATGTCTTCCTAACCATCTCCCAATAAAACCCATCATTGTGGAATGACATAATAATCCTTATAATATTTGTCTAATGTCCATGGATTGTTGCAATTTTCTTGGGTATTACTCTCACACTCCTACTTCAGCTAAGACATTGATTGAACATGTAGATATAATTTCATAAAAAACATTCCTAGAAATAATCCATTTAATTAATATAATACAAGATCCAAAATTACCATACTATGACTAATCATTATGACCCATACCACATTTCTTATTTTCGTCTCCCTTCTGTGGGTGAAAACACTATCCCCATATTAAGAGTATCACAATCATCACAATAATGAATGGAAATCCTAATTAGTACAATCCATTCCCTATCTATATTGTACATCTCAATTAGCATTGGGATATACCCAATCATCCTTTATATTTGAAGAAAACATGTTCAATCAACCATTCCTTCTATTATTTTTTTCATGATGTTAATCTAATTATTAAAAATAACATGTTTTCCTCTGTAAAATATCAATTTATATTCAATTAATTAAGTGAATTTCAATTAAATCGACATGTTAACACAATTCTCAAGTAATAAATTCATAAAACTATAATGATATTTTGATAGGTATCTCAGATTATAGCTGATGAATTCTCAATATAACCATGATGATATCATTATCGGGTAAATTATATCCTCAAAAACTGAGTACACCATGATTCAATTAGTAGTCATGTATCCCTCCTCTCGATCAATTATCACATCAATCGTGTTATATATGTCATAATTTAACACTAAATACAATTTCCACATCCCATGAATGTCAAGGTATAAATACGAGTTAACTATCCAATGATTCCCAGTTATTCAATATTTATTGACCATAATGATAACATCATTTAAATTACCCAAAGTTACATGTCTCTTCTAATGTAGTAATTACATATTTTAATACATAGTTCATCATATTTCACCAATCCGCTCAATGATCCCTGAGATAAATGGTACCACATGCAACTATAATATATCATAATATCCATAATGAGTTGGTGTAAATCACGTACCACCTATTTCAAGACCCAATGCAGGTTTTTCAAGTCGTATGTTAATATATTTAGGTTAATTATGATACATGATAAGTCATTTTTTAACACATATGATGATCCCTTAGAAATCCTCTTCAAAATTAAGAACCTAAATATGCCATGATTTATAGATTTACTACCCCCATTAGGAAAATGTTTTATAATGAAAAAATAGTAACCACACATCCACTGATAATCTAGACTATGAACCTGAGAAAATATACCCAATTAAGATAGTTTTGATTCAAAATCAAAATAGGTGGTACATTGAAAACCCAAGAATTTCTGATCATATATCACAAAATCGATGCACTTGTTAGGTGTCAGTTTCAAAATGAGCACACCAACAAGATTACTGTCTTTAATGAATATGTAATCCTAGATCAACCACTTTAGTCAGTATTCTAAAAATCAAATATTGCTAACCCACCCATGTCTGAGTCAATGTAAATGGATTCTAGGACATCACCCCAACCCTACCGATTAGAACTCAAATTGTCATACTAGTTTATTCAACCTATCCCTATGGAAATTTGATTGATAACCTTATCGAACCTATAGGAATCTTTTTCACTACATATATAGAGATGATATGAATATTCTGATAATGTAATTCAATAAATAGGGTAAAAATATATTAATATAGGGGAACAAAATGACCTACCAAACATACATCTACTTTGTACCGATCCATTTCAATAATTCTCATAAGGTAATACTCCCAGAATGGTCATAAGAAGAGTGGAATAACATATTGATATGACACTCACTGGGTACCTATATATGGTAAAAACCCTCATGGTGCAACATAATATAAAACTACCCTCTCAATGAGGGATTATTTCATTATCTAATAGTCATACATGATTAATAAGATCAAATATAAAACACTTAACATGCCTAGAAAATAAGGTAAAATATATATTAGTTTCATATCTCTAATAGTGCTTCTAAAAATTGGTTAACAATTTCTTTATACATAAATATTCATATTTTAAACTGGATTCATGCCTAAAATTCTTTGGGTTCTACTGCCTACCCTTCTTGTTAAATGAAATGGAAAAATCAAATGAATACATTGGACAAAACTAATGTTCACCATTCAGGAACATCTTAGGGAAAGATAAATCTAAAACTAACTCTTACATGTGGGTCCAATAATTAAAATCACTTAAATATTTTATTTTTATGTAATTAAATGATGATTAAATATTAAAACATTTATAAATATATTATATATTATAATAATAAATACCAGATGTCAAGGGAATCTATACTGAGCACTCTATTTAGATGGATCAATGTAACATTAATAAAATTACTTGATAATCCCCTTTAAAACCATCCATTGTCCATAATGTGGTAACAACTAGGCTTGGTTAAAGAAACATTCAATAATAAGATATTGAGAAAAGCATCATATAGTTTGTAATTATAATATTAATTTATATAATATTCATAATAAAAATATATCAATGTAGATAAAATTCCTTTTATAGAATTAGAAAAATTGGTCAAATAATATTCCACCATGAGTAAATAAATTATTTCATATAAATGGGCACAATATATTTAAATAAACATCCCATTATTAGAAACAATCCCCATGTGGATAATTACATAGTGAACCAAAAAGAATATAATATTCCTACATCAGACAATCAGGTAATTCTGGATCTAGTTAGATGCCCAATAATTCGGTATTTTGGGATTCAATGCTCTATAAATTGTAATTGGCCAACCTAATCAATATAACACATTAAAGTAATTTATTAAAAATTAATTTCTCTTTTAATGGGTTTATCTTATAAGAAACATATCAAAACTAACCTAATTAGGTCCAATTGTGAAATTTGGGATTATTTTATATGGGTTCTTACTCTCATGTTATAAATGTATAAACCTTATATGTTGAAAAAGAATCCTTTATTTCAGAGTAACACTTTTTTCAAAACATTTAATTTATGAATCAAAATTCATAAACTCTTAAATTTATATAACATATTATTTATAATAATTACAATTCCAAAATTTTAATTGAATAAGAAATTTATATGTTATAATTTTCATTTATATAATTATAACTATGTCTTTTCTATCGAATTCAACATATAACAAGTCACATAAGATTGTTTGATTATATGGGTTACCATATAAAATTTAAAAATGTTAATACTCCTTATAAATTTCATTTGTTATACATTTAATTATAAACATTAATGTTTTATCCCATTAAACGAATGGTTCATGGAAAAAAATACCATATACAGTTATTCAATTAAAATCCCACCATCAATCTATATGGTAATATACCATTTAGGTTTATTGAATGAGTTTATTTAACTGAACATATTCCTTATCAATTATAAATAAAGTTATCATAGAGTAAAGAATACTTTTAATAATGGAAAAATAACCTAATAAGTGTATACATAAATTCTTTTTTTTTTAATAAAACAAGATAAATAATTTCCTAAACTGGTATAAAAATAAGCATACTGGTAAATCTTGAAATAAAGGTGCAATGATGAACATGGAACATAATCACACAGAAACATTATACAAATAAAAAAGCATCATCTATTATAAAATTTATTCTACATTGAAAGGCATGTGTATGAAATGTGATTCTCTATAATACATCATTGTTTCATGTAATAATATTTTTTCAGCATACCAGGTTATGGAAAATATATAAAAAATAAAAAACATTCTAAGGACATCAATTACACATGGTGAATTAATAATAAACTATAATAACATATCATTAGGACCATGAATCTCATACCAAGAAAATTGGACTTCCCCCTTATTCATGGGCATGATAGATCAATAAACGAACTTTTTACCAAGTGTGAATATAATCATTTTGTCATATATTCTATCCAAAATTGTATGAATAATAGGAAAAATAAGCATAGATTCCTCTTTGTAACCTCCTGACCTAGGATATCCTGAAATGGTTACCCTAGTCGGTCTACCACAGAATCTCAAGTGTACACCCCTATACAACATAGACAACTGACTAGTAGTGAGGATAACAATGTTGTTCATTAGGGGTAATTTTATATATTTATAAAAAATAAATATCTCAAAATCATAAATAAATATAGGTAGAATCTTATAAAATAATAAGTCACATTCATTAATAATTAACAAAAAACATAGACATAGCTAATTAAACATCTAAGAAGGAACATTCTATAATGTATATAAAAACATGACTAAACTAAAAATGAAAAAAATGGATAAATGACTCTATCTCTATATGCATCCTATGTATGTGGTCAACCACTACACAAAAATTTCCAGGTATAGTTAATAAATCAAAACAACACTAAGCACATTCCCATGGTAAAAAATAAATAAAAAAGATCTATTTGGGTACTAATCAGTATCCTATATATGTTTTGATATATACATAGTAGGCCACCACCATTTACATGTAATAAAATGAAGTCCCTGAGTATGAAATATTGCAATGGGTGCATATATAAAAATAAGCATTAAATTTGTGTAGTAAATTATAAATGTAATCATGTCAATATAATAATCTTCATGTAAATATGGCCAACAATACATTGTTAAACATGATATATGATTTCTAAGAATATATTCCATCATGTACATATATTCATACATGTAATCTAGTATATATGGACACATATACATGCACTAGAGAGGACCCATGATTTATTGCCCAGACATCCTTATAATGGTTTAATATGAATATAAAATTTTGTATATCAGATATTATGCCCGAATTTTTCAAATAATGATACCGTATTTCATTCCCAATAGTTCCATATAAATAATAATATTATAAGGTATTATATGTTCATTGGAATATTGGGTCAAATTATGGTAAAACATCTTGTAATTCAACATAACATGATTTTATGCATCCTATGAGCCCATGTGATATATTCAGTATTAGAAAACCACATATCACCCAAGACATAATATAACTTATCTAACCACTAATCCAATCCATATTATTCTATTTCAGTAACCCATGTATCACTCAAGGCATAACATATAAAAGAGGAACATGTTATTCGATGATAAGCTTATGCCATGAAGAGTATCCAAGAAAACAGAAAATTCATCCTACATATAATACATTCACTTATAAACAAACAATAATTCCATAGAAACACTTATTCTACAACAAATGTTAATACAAACATTTTATCATTTCAATAATTTTCCAAATTCATTTACTCATTAGAAATAATTGAGTCACCTTTTGATGATGTTTAGTTATATAAGTGAGGTGTGAACAACATATTTTCACTATATAAATCTAATATTTTACTGAAAATTCACTTCTCCAAATATGTAATCCCATACAATGTAAAATATCGCCAAAAATTATAATTTCTTTGTAGTATTTTGATGTATTATTTTATAAATATTAAATAAAATAAAAATTTGAAAAAAAAATGACACACTGAAAGTGGTGGATATAATTATGGTCACAACCCTAAAACCAGGATTAGGAGTTTATAAAAAATAATGGTAATGGTATAGGCATTTAAAAAAAATCATTTTATTATTTGTGAAAAGTGAATAGAAAATTTTGTTTATGGAATAATGAAAATAATTTATAAATGATAGGAATTTTAGGGAAAAGAATATATAACACCAACATAATGTATACAATTATTCACATATCCAATATATATCATTTATTCAATACTAAATGAAAGTAATACATGTAATTGGAAAACAAAATTAAAATAGGTCATATGATCTCATATAGAGATAACATCCTATACAGTAGGGAAAACAAATAAAATATGGAAATGACAACATAGTCATTCGATTACAATTCTGAAAAACCCTAAGGAAATCAATTATTATATAAAATAAAGGATATCTATACAATACAAGATTATGTGGATATGGTTTCTTGATCAACCTATTATAAGGGGAAAATGTTGAATAATAGAAGAGGAAAAACACATAAGGCATGGGGGTAAAAATTAGTATTTTACATTTTTAATGGTTGATTGGTTTGTCTGCAAAGATTGGAAAAAATGGAATTACATTTCTTATCTAGGTAAAATGTTTTATATGTCAGTAATATCCCACATAGTGGCCACAATAAACCCTAGAAATCCACACCCATTTGGTGTTTGGTCTGAGAAATCATGTGTTGCAATCATGCACCTACTGCAGATTCTCTCAAAAGTGGGTTTTCGAAGCATTATGGTTCCCAAAGTCATATAAGATTTTTAAATAAATTAATCCATAAACCCTAAAAATATTAAGTGATACAATAATCAAATTTTCATATCTTACAACAATTTTGAATTTGTCCCATCCAAAAAATGAAATTCATGAATTCCCATTGAATTTTTCAACAAGTCCAAAACACAGGATCTTACCCTTGATAATTTTCCCATTGATATTTTCTTTTTCCAAAATTTCTTTCATAATTGTTTTATTTATAGGGACATGGAAATATTTTTAATGGAAAGATATTTTCTTTCCTTCTTAATATCAATATTCGTAATTAACAGAATACATCCAATATTTTGCAGTGTCTTCTAAAGATAATAATAAATATAAATGTTTTATTTATTCCCCATAAAAATACATAATTATTAATATATAAAACATATAGTTAAATTAAATTCAATTAATATGTGGTTCATATCTAGAATGTTGATAAAATTTTATCCACTAATAAATTAGACTAGAATTTATTTCAATGTTTATTGTTTTCCTAATATTTGAATATAAGTGGGTATGATGTCTACATTAGGAGAGGATAGTTATTTTATTATCTAGTTATTTTCAACCATATTATCCATTCATATTTCAGTGTTGATATTATTATAGGAAGAATAGGAATTGTTGAGAAGAGTTTCAATGTTCTGTGTGTCCTTCTTTAAAGGTTTGATCAGTGATTCTTGGTGTCAATGATACAAGATAATATCTGATTCATGTTTTAAATAATGTAGTACATACGATGAATATTGCATCACAAAAAATTATAAAAAAATAGGGCTTTGTAAAAAAAATTAAAAAGTTAAAGAATAAAATAAGAACAATAATATTTAAAAAATATAATATTTTATTATAAAATAAATCATTTAAAACTGAGGTTCTCCTTGATAATGACACTAAAATTTGATAAAACTATCATGAAACATCAAACTGATTCGTATTTAAAAAATATATTATTACATAGTGAATTACCTAGGTCTTATATCAAGGATCATTTCAGGATTAATGTGTGTATATTTAATTAAAATGACTAAAAAATTTGGTGGTATTGAAAATATTTTTTTAATAAAAATGACATAACTAATGATTTTTATTGTTGAAAACCCAAGGCGGGGTCATTAGTATAACAATATGTGGAGGAAATTTCATGTTCACTACAAATGCTGATTATTTAATAGTTCCAAACAATACACATGAATTAATGGAATCCTTCGGTTAATGGTTGTCAATATATTAATTTCCCTTTTTCTTCTTAAATTGTTGCATAAAGAACCATTTCTTTTCACAAAAACAATGTGGTTAATTTTTAGATGTGAAGAATAGAATTGTTTATTACAAAGAATATATAAATTTCATGATTGTCAAATTGATGACTGATTTGTTTTTGTCTAATCGTAATAACCAATGATTCTCAAGTCAAATTTCAACCCAATCGATATTGGAATAAAAACTATTTCACGTAATTATACCAATATAATGAATTTAATGGAGAAATATGTTAAGAATAAACATAAGTAATATTTGACACTATCAAATTACAACAAAACTATATAAGAACAACTATATTAAATCCCCCTCCAAGTGTTTATATCTCCCTTGAAATGACTATCCATCATTTAGATATCAATTGAGTGGAGGTAGAGGGTTGGTTGGAATTTCACCTTCAGCTGTGATCACCCAATGTGGATTGGGGCCCTAATAACATCCAAAGGGGTGAGACGGAAACATATACTCTCGAAATTGAAAAAAAACTTTTTCCTTTGATGAAATTAAAAATTGGTACACAAGGAGGAAATGTATCGGAAATATAGAAGGTGTTTTTTGGAACCCAGTATTTTAAAAACCACTTGGATCATGGTATTGGGTGACTGAAATGTCTTATAAGGATTTTTAGAAAACAAAAACGTTTTCTCCCAACCTATTTTACATATAAACAATTTTCAACCAAATTTATTGGCCCAAATACCATGATATATTCAAAATATAGAAGTGACCTTGAGAGTGTGAATGGTGTAGATTCTATCAAATGATGACACATTTTGGGCCTCCAAATGTACGAATTGGTCTCAATGGTATTCTAGATAATTGTATGCTATATTTTTCTTCTACCCCATGAATTTCTGACAAATTAGGTGCATACATTATCTAAAGTATGTATTTTAGTCAGCATGTGTTCTTGGGATCATTCAATGTATTTTATGCTTTTCTTAAATTCCATCATGGGATATCCAAATCACCTCCTCCTACCATATAATCATAAAAGAAAGTAATATTTAATTATTTATAAGTGATAAACAATATCTTATTGAACCAATTATGATGTGAATCATTTTATTATATTTGGAATTTACTATACATAATTAGTTTAATAAATTGGTATAAGGTTTGAAATGAATAGTAAGTTTCTATGAAAAAAAACTCTAAAATAACCAGACATCGTTTCAAGAACATAGTTCATAAATAGAATATAGGACCACTAACACTTTGTAATGAATTATATTTTTCTAATATTCAATCGATATGAGAACCAATACTCCACCACACTCGAAGGTTATTCTCAATCCACATGGGAAGGTTCCTAGTTCTAGGGTATCAAGAACACAATCATGGGAAATAATTCACCCATGTGACATCCATAAAAACAATTAATGGATACTACCTAAATTCTAGAAGAAAATATCCATACATTGTAAATCCATGTAAATTAAATAAGTAAAAAATAAAATATATTCAATGAAAAACACTGAATACAAATATTAAAAACAATCAAAAATATAAACTAAAAAAATACAATGTAAATGGATACATGAAAAAATAATATAAATCAAACTTGTAAAAATTATACAATACATCCTTAGTCCAAAAATAAAATATAATCTTAATCACATGCCCATATATCATCATAAGTCCCATGGTCAGTCACCATATTCACACATCTCCCAAATAATTAGGAAAAACAACCAAAGAGAAATCATGACCTTGAATATTATTATTAAATAGGATAGTTGTACATACACAAATATATTAGTGTTCATGCAGCATCTGATAAAAACATTCTTAGTTGGATGTCACCATAGTGTCTATGCAATTACTTTGAAAAAAAATCAATAGTTCTAGTTTGAATGTAACATAAAAAATATGTTTTTTAATTTCAATGAGTATGAATAAAACAATTAATGAAATATAATTCATTAACATTATATTTAAAACTGTAAAATAATTCATAAAAAAACAATACAAGAATTATTTGGAATAATCAGTATCATATAAAAACATTAAACAATATTAGTTGCATAAAATTTCATTCAAAACCAAGAAAAGTGGGAATTAAAATTATATGGAATAAAACCCTATCACATATTCACACTTCTCCCCAAACCATTTCTCATATACAATTTTGGAAATATTTACAACTTCATATTACAAATCATAATTTCAAGATCATATTAGATTAAATTTAAAATGAAAATGAAAATTGTGGATCAAAATTGAATAAAAATATCAAAAAAACCAATTTATTATTATGTAATAAAAAATGAAAATCAAATTAACAATGATGTCTTATGATCAATAAATTTTATGGAATACAATACAAATCTTGGAATGAGATCCCCAAAATAATCCCGAATTGGAACAATAAATCAGGGGAAACTCCCTATATTCTAATATGAATGATATTGGATCATGATTATTCGGTACAATATCCATGGTCCCCCTAATAGAATCTAGAACATTCCCATTTTTACATCCTTTAGGTAACCATGTAATATATATATACATATATATATACTGATGAGGTCAAATCCCACATTGGAAACTAGATATTGAGCGCACACCAGAGTTGCATAACATAATTCTATAGCCTCTTTTCATTACTTAGTAATACATGATAAGTGAATGTCGAGGTGAGAAAATAAAAAGAAATTATTTTTTAAATGATTCAGTAATAATATATCACATTGAAATAAACATCATCTCCCCTCCCCCAAACTTACATGAATTAACCTATTACATTTTGTTTATTCTAAAGCATTATACAATAGAAGAGTAAAATAAAACACTCCCAATGTAGGAAAAATACAAATTTAAACCCAATACCAAAAAAAACGTTTCATAACAAGGGTCTCAATATAATAAAATAATTCCTTTTAAAAAATCCTAAATTGGCCTTTAAAAAAATTATTAATATTCCAAAACACTTTTCATTATTTTAAATCTCATTAAAAAACATCCCTTGAAACCCATTTATCAAAACACACTATAAAATACATTTTTAGATAAACCCATTAGTGAGAAATTATTTTTAAACCACTGTAACACTATTATGGAAGAAAAGAATTTAAAATGTGATACACATACACCTATTTTGTCAAACACATTTCTTAAAACCTATATCTATTATTTTTAAAAAATAAAATTTCCAGAACCTATTCTAAAATGTGAAACCGATTTAAAAACAATAAAGAATTCCATGAATCCATTTGACATATCTACTAGGTCTTTTTAATATAATTTTGGTAAGACCATTATTTTGAAAACAATCACTTTAAACCCATTATAAATACATCACAACCAATCTCCCATGATTATGTCCACATAAACCCTAAATTTAATTCTTAGGTCCATTGGGTTATTTGGGATAAATTAATTCCAATAGTAAAGGAATAAAAAAGATGAGTTGTAGGGGAATGAATATAATACCATGATATATCCTCTTTAAATTAATTAGTGGAGGCCACAAAAATAATGGATAATTTGGGGTAAGGAATCCATTTTCAATGTTATATCTTGTTTAACATGTGGGAGATGATAAAAATGTTTATATCATAAAATAATGTAGGGTTAAAAATGTAATTTCAATATATATCAAATTTGGAGAGTTTTCATGGTTGAAGAGAATTTTATGGATAATTATCGTCTTACTATGAAGTCATTACTAGAACCAAATAACAGAATTGTTCGGTTTAACCAAATTGTTTACTAAAAATTGTGAACCAAACTGTGAAAAAACACTCTATTAAAAACGTTATAACTAATGCATGGAAAACATATTGGTTTCCCCTATTTATGAAGAAGACATATTCCGGAAAACTAAAAATTGAATTACCCACATAGGATTCATAGTATTTTATACTTTGTTTCTCTATCATGCTATACTCATATATACCAAACATGAACTTAATAGACTACATTATAAATTTCCCATGGAAGACACCCTATATGATTTCCCCTTTATAGTTCACAGTGAAAAATTTCAATAAAATACAAATTATTAAAATTGATTCTATAAAAAATTAAATAATAAAAGTATAAAACAAAATATATTAAATAATCATATATGGGTATAATAATTCTACAAACCATGCCACTTCCCCCTCCCCCTAAAGTCATTATTTATAGGAGAAAAAGAAGAAGACTCAAAATAATCATAACTCAATAATAAAGAAATGATGTGTCTTGTTATTTCATGGATAGAGAAAAACAAAAAAGGAAATCCATAAATGTGACTCATAACCAATATGAGCTACCAAAATCATTAACAAACATCCTCTAACTTCATGAAATATTCAAACCACAGCCATTAAATGTAATCACCAGGGAGATAAAGATCAAACATTGGTCCCCCGCCCCAATATTTAGAAATCATCTAAATGGTTAGAATCATAACAAATGTCTTAGATAAAAATGTGTGTTGATTGAAGAACCATGGTTTTGAAATTAAAAATGGAACCCACAAAAATCCACAAATCAAAATTAACTAAAATGAAATAGGCTCAAATTCCAAAATGGAAGAAGAACCTAACAACGCATCTAGGAGGCCCTAAAACCATAAAATATTCATAATCAACAAAAACTATTTCATAAAATCCTTAAGATAAAATATTTTAAAATTAATTTCTACACTGAAAACATGCCACAAAAATAGAAATACATAGTTATATCCTTTGGTTATTAAATGATATTTAATGTTCACATTGTTCCATGATTACAGAGAACCATCACATAGTGATCCCTATAGATAGTCATAAATTGTTGGACATAAAGGCCAAACAAAAAATTACAAAACATCCTAGTTAACCTTGAATGTTACCTAATATTCCCTATGTCCCATACATCAAATCAAAACACATGAATATATCTCACCACAACATTATCACTATAAGACAACAACATAAGGTAGAACCAAAAAAGGTTTGAAAATCCCATTAAACAACATTTCATAAAGAGAAACAAAAAATACACCCAATAAACACTTTATATTTGAACCAACTAAAAATAAAAACTTCTATAAACCCACTAAAAAATAATCACAAATCACCTCATACAAAAAAAATGATAACTCAAACTATATTACAAGAATATTGAACTTCATTAATTCATTCATCCAACAAAGGATCTCTATCCTAGACAACCCAAATCAAAAAACAAAGAGCCAAATTAAACACACTAATAAAACACAATCATGGATAATTCCATGTCTCACCACTAGAACAATGATAAATGAAAACAACACCCAATATTCCATTTGAGGTCTATGAAAAGATATAATTGATAAGAGGACCACATTGAAGAATAAATAGGATTCACCCCATGATAAATAATAACATAAAAGATTTATACATTTAATAAAGAGGGTTTTTGGAGGATTAGTTTAAAACACACAAAACATGAATCCAACCAATACACTATTATCAAAATATATCAACATGTCCCAAAAAACAAAGGGATAAACCCCAAAAGTACTAATATGTTCATGAAAATTTGATTCTAAATTCTTCCCTTTATAAAAGTACACTTTCCATAAAAACTAACACATTCCATTTGGAATAAAAAAATTATAATTTTTTTTTGTAAAACAACCTATTAGACGAAAACATTCAACATAAAGTAGAATAATTATAACCCAAAAGGTAATTATAAATAATTTATTACAACTAAAAAACCACTCGCTTCATTTTTTAACAATAAACAAATTATAGATTCCTAAATCCTTAATTAATTCAAAATTATTAGAAATATTGCATTATAAAATAGTAAACTATAGAAAAAATCTCTAATTTGGTCAAAATAATTTCTAAAATACCCCATAAATTTGTTTTAGACTAAAACACTTTCTGGATTTCATTAAAATATAAATAATTTATAAAAAAATTTATAAAAAACAAATACACATAAATTAAAGGTATAAAGCCTAATTCCAACCAAATGCATTTTTTTTATGAAATTTCACAGTGATACATAAAATCATTTATCAAAAAAACTACTTAAAAACCCAAAAACCACAAAAAAATACCATCCAAGTAGATCAATATTTCCAAAAAAACAATAACTCAACCCCATTATTTGGTATTAATTCATTTAAGTCTAAATATTAAAGAAAAATATGATGCTGAACCTTACATGAATTGGCATACAAGTCTGACAGAACATGTACCAATTTTGAAATAACATTTAATGGGGTTCCAAAATCATACTTCCATCCTAGGTATAGTTGTTAGGTTGGATGTTCTAGTATTCAAACACTAAATCTTTTTTTTCATCCCATAACATAACTAAACCTACAAGGTAACTCAAATAATAACAATGAACATCAAAACACCAAAAAAAATAATCTGAATAAAATCCAAAATTCTATTTCATATCCCATATACCCATGGATACCCATGATACTATATAGAAGGTTGCAGTTAGGAACCCACTCATGACCAAACTCATGTGTACCAACCAAAATCCCGATAAATATTCTAACAGGACATCGAGATATAATAAAAGTGTATTTCAAGAGCCTTTGATCTTTTGATAACCTAGTCTCTATAAAATCACTGAATCTAAAAACATCTGGATTTAGTGATGAATGAAAAATTACAATTATGGAATTGATACAGATAAGTGTGACCCATATTTCCTTCAAAATAAAAATAATTGAAAAATAATATTGGATCACCTACGTTCCTATAGACAATATAGGTTTGAGTTACAATGATATACGACAAACACATAATTTCATTGAATCATAAACAACTAGATCATAATAATATACATTATATACCATTATGCATATCTTTTCTTATTTCACAATTGTTCATCAACATCATCCTTTTGCTATAATTCTATAAATCAATCATTTAACATATTTATCCATAACCTAGGGAAAATAAAACATAATAAGGGCGAGCTGAAATGCTCAACACATGTAAATATGTGGGATTATAGTAATCCTATAGAAAACAACATAAATTCGGTATGGGAACATGAGATTATAAATGGAAATAAATACCTTGAAAATGAATGAACAAAATCTTTAGTGATGGCATACAGATTCATTGATGAGAATACATGTGTCATAAAGGAATAATAAAATTTTATCTAAATGAAAAAATTTTGGAATGATGATTTATGTGGTGGCACAAACATAAGAATAGAAAATCTTTGGGGGGATACACATCCAGGGTGGGAAACACTACCATCCCCATTGGAATCCCTTTCCCCATAGTGTAATATATTTAATTCCCAACCCATTATTGTATTCATGGATTACTTGGAATACCATCATAGTAGAAAAAGTCCCTTACCAATCTATGTTTACTCCCCATTATAATCATGTTTATATGATGAGATTGAAATAGTTACAAAATTCATTGTAGGTAGATATAGATCCCAATCACCACAAAACGGAAACCATATATATGTGTTCCATAAGAACATAATTATTCATCATATCATAACCCAAGAAATGAATTGTGTTACACAACCATTTCATCATAGCATAACCCATGGAAAATGAATAGTGTTCATAAATAACCTATCATTATAAACATTAAAAAACAATTGAGAGAGTAATTATGATATCCTTGGATTATATGTCCAGTAAATAATATGCAACATCCAAGAATGTTATATTAGATAGGATGTTTTTTTTAAATGTCACAAGAAACGGTTTTTTTAAGAGAATATACTTTCAATTTAGAAATAATTCATTAAAACCACAAAATTATAATGGAAAAACATTTATATAGAAATAATAATGTATTTTTGTAATGGAAGATTCAAATAATTTATCCATAATTATGAATGGAAATGATACTTATGTCGTATTATTTAACAAACATGTCTTCTGTATTTTTGTTTAAAACACCACAAAGAACCTTTTTTTAAAAATGTTAAAAATTTCCCCTCATACCACTCTCTTAAAAATTGTTGATAAAAAAAATTTATACATTTTTAAGAGAATAATAAAAAAAATATCTCTTTTATTCAACATTATTATTATCTAGAAATATTCCTCAGTGGAGACTTAAACATAAGAAATAAAGAACAATGATGAGATCATGAAATAAACACTTAGCAATTTGGTATCATTTGAATTATAATACCCAAGAATGAAATAAACATATGTGGATATTTAAATCGCATAATTTTGATTATAAGACTCATAAAATACATTCATGGGATATATATTCACCATACAAAAGTTACATGTAGTTTATAAGGAATGTGTCCCACCGAAATAAAAGTGATACAATAAACCATTACAACTAGTCTCGTCTTTCTTTATTCATGTTCAAAACTCTAGTATAATAAATATATATTTATTATAAATTTATTCCAAAATTATATTTATATGTATCATAAAATATATATGTTATTTATAACACCTAATAACCAATTTATTAAAAAAAATTAAAAAATATCTATTCCATGTGATAACTACTTCATTTTCCAAGAATATTTCCTTTCAGAAATACCGATCTGTATACATTGTTCATAGTGAAATAATTTCAAAACATTTAATAATGGTTTGAAAATAATATATATTAATTTTATGAATATTTATAATCATTAATGAAAAATAGATATAGAAAAATGAATGACACCATTCATGGGGATGGTGTGTCGTACGTACGAATGAAAGACGTATTCACTTTTTGAAGGATGAAATGGAAGAAATGTAAATAATAAATAATCATTACTTATTTATTATGATATCATTTATATCATATATATAAATAATATCCATCTTTATTACCTTCCATGAAAAATAAAAAAATACTGAATCATATCACTTAATGGATGCAGTAGTCTACACTTACGCACTAGCAAGAATATGATTTTCCCACGATTTGGATTATAAGAATGTAGATATTATATTTTATATAAAAACAAATAGATATTTTATAAATGTAATATATAAAATTTAAACCCATCATAGTAATCATACATGAATGACGGTGATGGAAGATGAATTGTAACACTACATGGAGACGTTAAGTCATATGATTTATATAATACAACATAATAATTCTTATATTTATTATGTCTTGTATTTAATTAAGAATGGTTCATGATTAAAAATGAAATTGATTAAAAATATTTACCAATTGTATCGAATAATAGTCTTTAATTGAATGTCGGTTGATTTTTCAAGTTTACATTTTTTAAATGAATGTTACATTTTCTTTACACATACATGTACAAAATAGATGCATTTTTATATAAAACATAGACCTAAAAGTATTTATGTAATTAATTAAATCTTATAATGAAACACACATACCTAATATTTATGTAATTTATTCAATTTTTTTTGTGTTTTTTTATAATTTCATTTAGTAACATGATAAATTTAGTATATCATGTTTTCATTGAAAATATTATTTTTATTTTGATTGTAATATTATTATAGTTTGGTATTATCTACTCATTTTTAATATTTTTATATTATTATTTATTGGGAATTTAATAATTTTTTAGTATTTATTTATATAAATTTATTTACTGCATTTTAATATTTTCAATGTGTATCTATGTTTAGTTCAATATATATCCATATTGATATAATAATTTATTTGTTTTTTATAAAACATATCCATTATATCATTATTTTTAATGGGTAACCATTTTCAATTATTCAATTTCACGCTTTTTAATATGAATTCATTTAACATTAAATATTTATTATTAATTTTAAAAATACATTAATAGGTAAATATTTATAAATAAAAATATTTAAAAACTTATGTTTACTATAGTTATAAATTTATATATTTGTAATGATAAATAATGAAAAATTATTCAGAGTTTTGTAAAAATAAGAAAACACCACATTGTTTTAGATTCAAAAACAACTTTCTTATAATGATCGACATTATCTCTCATAATACACAGTTTTTCTTATTTCACAATAGTTCATAAACATTATACATATAGAAGAAATCGTTAAATTGTTTGTTAAAAATATTTCCTAAAAACCTAAAAAATAAAACATAAAAATGGAGAGCTCAAATTATCAGTAAGGGTAGATAAGTGAGATTTCATTGATCATATAAGCACTATAGGAGAAAGAGGTTTCGAAAACATAAGACATTCATTTTAAAGCATACTATAAAATGAAATATATACAGAATTGGTCTCTATCATTGTTAGAAAAAGTGAAAATGTATTGTACCTTTTATCAGCAGCAAAAAAATCACTCAAAATGTGTACCATTTATTAATGCTAAAAATCACTAATAAAAGTTACCCTTTATCATCACTATATTTGTAGTGTTGATAAAGTGTACATTATATATGTGATCTATTGTTAGTGATGATAAAGGTCATGATCACTTAGTGAGTCCGACATCGAAATATCACACATGAGGGAGATCCTTTGTATATCATTAGGCCATATCCATGTCTCAAAATCTTACTGTTGGGATGTTCTCCTACATACACAACACACACTTATATCGTCCTGTCACAGGCCCACACGTTCCTTGGACCAACCAATACATAACCCAAGCATTCACCCACCTTCATATTTGGGTCATATGGGACCCGAACCGGTCTATTTACAAATCGTTTTATGAAAATAAATAAAAAAGGCAGGAATTGTAAAATAATAATAAAAATAAATAATAATGAAAATATAAAATACCAATGTTTAAATTTTAAATAATATTATATTTTTAATTAAGTATCTATAAATAAATAAATTAATTAAATATATATATATATATATTATAAATATTAATAGATACTCTATATTAAATATATATATAATGAATAAAATTTCTTAATCTTATAAATTCAAATAAAAAATGGGAACCTTAAAAAAAATAAAAAATTTATTAATTAAATTTTTATTGATAAAAATGAATAAAATCAATTTACATATATATAAATTATAAATATAATTAAATATTAAATATAGATTTATAAAATGTATAAAATTAAATAATTAAAAAAATAAAAAATAAAAATGCGTAAATTAAGAAATATATTAATAAATTTACTAATTAAAAAATTATTTCTAAAAATGAATGAATTTATTTTATATATACATAGATTATAAATACTAACAAATATTATACATTAAAAACATATAAATAAAATCATAAAATTGTAATAATTAAAAATAAATATATAAAAAATAAATAATAATTAAACAATAAAATTAAAAATGAATATTTTAATAAAATATGAAAAAATTTATTAAGGAACCGTAATTTTTAAAAATCAATATGTTTAATATATATATATATATATAATATTAATATAAAAAATATATTATATATAAATATAGAAAATGAATAAAATGTAATAATTAAAATCATGTTAATGTCATATTCTTTTTTAGTGGGTTTTATACATAATTTTTCAATTAATACATGTAATATAGAAATATATTCTTGTATATATTTAAATATATATAATATTCCGTATAATTTGATTTATATAATACAACATAATTATTCTTACATTTATTATGTCTTATATTTAGTAAAGAATGGTTTTTAATTAAAATTTAAATTAATTAAATATATTTACTAATTGTATCGAATAATGGGCCTTGATTGAATGTCGATTGATTTTTCAATTTTACATTTTTAAAATGAATGTTACGTTGTCTTTAAACATACATGTACAAAATAGATACATTTTTATATACGACATAGACATAAAAGTATTTATGTAATTAATGAAATCTTATAAGTAAACACACATACCTAATATTTATGTAATTTATTAAAATTTATTTTATTTATTTTATAATTTCATTTAGTAACATGATAAATTTAGTATATCATGTTTTCATTGGAAACATTATTTTTATTTGTTTATAATATTATTATAGTTTGGTATTATCTACTCATTTTTAATATTTTTATATTTTTATTTATTGGGAATTTAATAATTTTATAGTATTAATTTATATAAATTTATTTACTATATTTTTATATTTTCAATATGTATCTATGTTTAGTATAATATATATCCATATTGATTTAATAATTTATTTTTATTTTATAAAACATATCCATTATTTCATTATTTTTAATGGGTTCCCATTTTTAATTATTCAATTTCACTCTATTTTATATACATTCATTTAACATTAAATATTCGTTAATAATTTTAAAAATATATTAGTAAAAAAATATTTATAAATAAAAATATTTCAAAATTTATTTTTACTATATTTATAAATTTATATATTTGTAATGATAAATCATGAAAAATTATTTTATCTATAATTATTTATGTGATTATAAATAGATAATTATATATATATATAATTAATTATAAAATTATAAAAAATTTCATTAAAATAATGAGTAAATTTACTATATTTATATTTAAAATTATATTTGTATATATTGGTTAAATAATATATATTTACCCAAATAGTGTGAACCATAGATTAACATTCATTATCACACACATATATATATATATATATATATTTATATAATTATAATAATAATAAATGTTTAATTGTATTTACATTATTATAAAAATAATATTTATAACCAGAAATGTGCAGACCATGGACTAAACTCAATGCCCCCAAAAAATTATTGAAAAAGTATACAAGGAATTATAAAGAGTGCTTGGTATAAGTGGAAATAAAACCATTATAAATACATAAGATACATAATTCATTCTTTATTCATACTATCCATACCACAAAAACAACCCACATTTCATGGGTTTCTACTTCTCCTCTTCTACATTAGAGTTTTCCACTCAGAACCTTGGACATAAGAATCAATTAGTTCATCCACCACATCATATTAATGAACATCATCGTCCGGTTTACCTCCATTACTAGGATGTATTCCATCCAAAAAAATCGTCATTTGAGGGATGAACTATTTTCATGACTTGTGTACCATCATACATGAGAACCAAAAAAGAGACATTAGTCGCATGTGAAGAATACTGTGTTCCTTTTCTCACACAGATCTCCCAAAATACCTCATCAAATTCAGAAGAATTAATAGAATAAATCCGAGTGAAAAAGATGTATTTCACATCACCATTGTGAGGTTAAACAATATGAGAAATTTCAATGATCAAAATCTCTATGACTATTTCAGGTTCAAAAACAAGGGCATGTGTAGGTGTCAACACAAGATTGTAAGGAGCTAAATCAGCACTAGAAGCACCCCGTAATTCCCCAATTGTTTTGGGAACAACATATGGTTCTAGATTATCCCACCCACAATACATAGAGGTAGTAACATCATACAAAGTTGAATATGGATTATATTTTCATTGAAATATAGGGTCTACCAAACAACATTAAGAGAATCACCCTTCAACTGTGTGGAAATATGATCTTGCTACCCTTTAGAAATAAATGATTCCTCCAAAGATAATCATGGTCCATTTCCTCATCACTACCATGGATAACATCATCACCCCAAATAGATGAGGTCACCCCTTAAATAGAAACATGGTAAATAAGTGGGCACATTCCCCTGGACACATGATACCCCCAATTCCATCACCCTTAACCAAATTCTAATCATGATTTTCCCAATCACAACATCAGTAAAAGGAGAAAGATCACCCTCTACTCTCCCCAATCCATTGCCATTTACCAGATTCCCCTCAATTAGTGAAGATGGATCCTTCACACTATCACGTGTACCTTCCTTTCTAGCCATAGACTTTTTGGGAAAAGAAATACCAGAAGATGGAATTTTATATTTTCACTTTTTGACAATATTCTCATGCCTTTTACAGATAAAAAAACTCATTTATTTATGAATTTTATCCTTACAATTCCCAATGGTTGAATAATTAACAAAAAACTCAGGAAATAATCGAATTTAATACCAAGTTCAATCTTAAAATCCCTTGAAATCAATTATACAATCTCAATAAGAGAAAAATATATATCAAACTCAATCAAACTGTGAGGAAAATGACCATGACATACAATATCAGTCTTCTTATCCTTTCTATGTAGGGTCAGAATTTCCAGGGAAATAACCAATAAGATTTTAAGAAGAAAAAACACAAAATTCAGGCCTTTTACATAGAACCATGATTGTGTAATAGTTTTGTTTTCCAAGAAGGGTATAACCAAGGTTCTCTCTTCAATAACCATAATATTACATGCTTGAGGATTATAGAATTTCAACACCAGGACATCAATTTAATTTCATTTGGACCAAAAGTGATATTAAATCAATTCATACTGAGTGACATGATATGCCAGTCACTAAAACACAATATCATATATATCCATTTCTATAGGACATAATGCTTCTAAGAGTTATTCATTTGGGAGATCTCATGGCCAATAATGGAGTTCTCTTAGGCATCATTACATTAATCAATGTTTCAAGGATTAGCTTCATCAACCACAAGAGCACCATTTGTAGAGAACTGATTATGAAAAATGGAATGTCCACTCTGAGAGCCATGTAAGAATATGTTTTCTTCTCATATCATCATCACATCTGATTTTTGAGATCCCAACATTGAATGATTAAAAAGGTCATAATCGTTCAATAGTTCCTCCATCGAAGCAACATTTTTTCTACTAGAACCACCATTATTTTGTGCTGATAATGATTTACCTTTTATCAACACTTTAAAATCATGAATATATGATATCATTATCAGCGTTAAATGATTATTGAATATGAATATTTTTTGTATGAACACATTTTGGCATTAATAATGATATCTTTCAAGAGAACATATTAATTTATAACAGATAAATGGTATCTTACTGAATTTTTGGGATGAACTGATATAACCCTCCACTATCAAAAAATAAGATCAATTACTTCACTGATTTCAATTGTGATTCTAATGATTTTACAGAAGTACACTTCTTCTGATGCTTCTCCTTGACTTTATCTCAAAATAATCATGCCTTGAATCCAAGGAATCCTATTTTTTCTTCATCCCCTCTCATTTATTACTTGTTTAGGATTTATAATTTTCAGTATTACATTTTTCTCAATGATTAAATCTATCATGGGATTATGTTAGGGCCAATAGGGGCCTATATACCCTGAGAGGGGGGGGGGGTGAATCAGGGTATGGATATTCTTTTTCAATGTTATTCTTTCCCCACTGGATCTTGACCACTTTATTACAAGTGTCAATTTGTTTTCTCTTGTGCGATTGTTATGATCAGTTATTTTCTGGTTTGCCTGATGACGATGCTTTGAATGAAACGCAGGGAAGCGACCAGGCAGACAAAGAGATTTTTACTTGGTTCACCCGCACTGGGCTACGTCCAAGGAGCATACGCTGAAAAGTTGCCGATCATACCAAATTCCACTATTCCTCACTAGATGTGGATACAAAGATCGGGCAAGATCACTTCTATACCCATGCTCACTTCCTATACAAAATTTAAGGTCAGCTCACTGCTTTCCGAAGGGTCACTCCCTGTTTCTCTCTCTATGGCTCACTGCCGGTGGAGAGGATCACCTTCTACCTCTTCCTAAGCTCACTGCTCTTGGAAGGGAATCCATTCACAGTTTATAGACCTGTAGGTCTCTTCATTTCCATTAAGGAATGCATCTTTCTCTGTATGTAGATACTCTGTTGAAGTTCAACTTTCACCCATAGATGAATACCCCTTTTCCACTATCCATAGGGCAAACTACCTTTGGAAAGACCTTAGCGAATCACCCTACTTCGGTAGGCTCCAAATTTCGCGAAGCTCAAACAAACCTTCGCGAAGCTCCAGCCTTTTTGCGAAGCTCTATCGCGAAGCACTCTCGCGATGCAGAGACATTCGTAATTCTTAGGCCGTCGCGGAGCTCCTGCCTCTCCGCGAAGCTCACTGAGCCAACGCGGGGCACACGCCTTTCGTGGAACTAGAATAGCCTCCGTGAAGCTCCCCTTTCGCGAAGCACACTGCCTTCGCGAACCACCTCTGCGAACTGAGAGAAAAGTATTTTCTCTGAAAATTCACTCTACATCTCCCAAGGGGGTCGGCCTCTATTTATAGGCGATTCCATCGACCCTCGGACCTTCCGCGTGAAGTCAATGCCATGTCATCTCAAATTGTGAAGCTCCAAAGATTCCGCCGGAATTCTGTCCAAATCGCGAAGCACCATGGCAATTTTCCATTCGCGGAGCTTGACGTAGTCGTGAAGAATCACCGTCAACATACCTACACGCCATTGCAGCGAAGCTCCCTCGTAAATCCCTTCACCACCGTGATGCGCTTCAGCCTCTGCCGTTCGCGAAGCTTGACGTAATCGTGAAGACTCACCGCCTCCATTTTTCTGGTCTTCGCGATTTCCAAACCATGCATCCTATCTTCACAAAATTCATGCATTTGCCATATTAAATTATGCTCTTCAAGGAAATCCAATTTTCGTGATGCTCACCAAACTCCAAATTTTGGACCCCAAAAATTTGGCAAACACTGGGAAACGGAGCCACCTTGTACTGATCTTTGGTTCTGCCTCCAGATCATCCTTTCCTTTGTCATCATTCATTGTCAACAAGGATTGTCAACAACTTCTTGGGAACTCGAAAAATATCCATGAAAACCTGCTTTGTCAACAAACACAATCAACCCAAAAATACTGCAATGTTACCCGGAGGGATTTGTTCCCAACAGATCTATTTTTTGGGATTCCACTATTTCCCTTTTGAATCCTATTTATTTCACTAGCCGGATTGATTAAAAACCCCCTTTGAGTTAAACAAGCCCCATGTTACTAGTTTTGATTTGTTCCTTAAATAATCTACAACCAACATCATTTTAGCACAGAATCATAAAATGGAACTATTTTTTACTAGAAAAAGGAGGCATTCCATGTGTTAATTTTAAGTAAAGGTATAGTTCAATTTCATATCGGCATTGCATTATAGAATAACCAAATTTTTTATTATAACTTTTTTATTACTAATCTATTTTCAAATATTTATATATTTTAGTACTATAAAAAATATAGTTTAAATATTGAGGCACCAATTATGGATCATTTCAATGTGTGTACTATATTTTAAGGCAATTGTTACTACATTTTTGTGTAGTGGAATAGAGATGGTCATAGGAATTTAAGGTCTAAAATTGGTTATTCCCACTTCATTTTTCTATCCCTATGCAGAGAGTTTAGAAATATGTACATTGCGAATGTCTAAATTTTTAATCATGTTATTGGGTGGGATATGGTTAGACCATAATTTTCATTCACTATGAATTTTGTTTTTTCAATAGTACTAATTTTGAAATATATAACAGGGTCTTATATGATATTTATCTGTTGGTTGATAGGGTTTTTTTCTTATTATTACTTTCTCACTTGGGAATATTCTTTATTTTTCTGGGTTATTTTGTGTGTGGTGATATTTGTGAGTGTTCCCACTAAACCATTAAAGTGTCCTTCCTAATTATAAAAGTTTTTAATTTTCAATGAATAATTATGTTACAATATTGAAAATAATTGATCATATAAATATCAATCCAAATGAGGAATAATAGTTAATTTGGAAAAAGACTTATGTTAATCTACATAAGGAATAATTTGTGGTGTATATTTATTATAAAGTTCACTAATGTGAAGCCAAACACATTAGTAAATATATAATAATAAATAAATAATACAACCTAGTATTGAATTATGAAATTTTTAAATAAATAGAATTAATATCAATCACTTCTTATCCATAATAACCTAAAAAGTCATAGTGTGTGAATCAAGCACCAATTAATATGTTTTACCCAAAAAATGATAGATTATTATGTAAATCCTTTTTCTAAATTTAAAACAAAATTTCAAAACAACCATTGTAAATAGAACGAGTTAATTTATAGTGAAAATGAACATGTACAACTTATATTTGATGTACAACTTATATTTGATGAAAATGTGGTTTTTTACTTTGGATATTTAAAATATACAAGTAGCATGTCCTTTTACTAATGTAATTTCTTGATTTAGTAAAAACATTTAATCAATGAAAATACCTAATGTGTGAGATTCAAGAGAGAATTTATATAATTTTAGTATATAAAACAAAATAAATACATAATTCACTAAGAAAAAAGACACATTTATTATATAAAAATATTTTAGTTTTGTTTCATAAATAAAAATAGTTGATGATACATACTAAATTATCATTATAAATATTTCTTTCCCACAAAATCAACCTATAAATTACCTCACTAAAGATGAAATCACTAAAATATATCTAATTTTATCCATTAAAATTTAAATCATTTAGGTTATAGTGAATGGAAATGAATTTCTATAAAATTTTGGACAAGGTATAAATTATAATACCAAACTATGTATATTTATTTAATTTAAACTCATGATTTTAAACTAAATCTTGGTTTACTAAATGTAATCTATAAATCAAAACATAAATATGTACCTAATATAAATTTCCATTCTTAAACAACGGTCTAAGACATATGAGTATTCAAGTAACATATTAAAAAATATGTGAGGGAATATAACCCATAGAATATGATTGTTTCCTTCCTTTATGGATCTTAAATTGATTTTGAAGTTATGTAATTTCTATGAATGATATTATATAAATGAAATAAAGTAAATAAATAAAGAACAAATTTTTAAAAATTTATTACCAAAAATAATTTATTTTAAAATAATTAATCATGTTTAATAGTCTTCACATAATTAAAAAAGCATAATTTCAAAATTTTACCAACATAGACAATGCAATTTCTATATCACCACACCTAATTCATTAAAAAATATTTTCGGTCCTCCTATGAATAAATTTACTAGGATAATTCTCATTTTGTCCCATCAACATACTATCACATCGGTCATTAATAATTCCTAAAAAACCTAAATCATCTCATTATCTTATAGACACCCACAACAATGTATAAAATCAATAATTGGTTCAACATCATGGTTAGTTCCATTCCAAACATTAAATTAAACATGTTATCCTTATCTATCCCCAATACAAAAGAACCTAAATTCAACTCACACATATAAAAATAAAAATCAAACGTAAGTATGATAACACACACATACATTGTCTGACTCCTTTTTTGTTTTTGAAAAATAGTTTAGTATGTCATATATATTTTTTAAACCATCATGATGTTGATTCTTGAATAAATTATTTGGAATGTGTAATATTGGATTTGTGGTTTCTTCTATGATATTTGATGAAACTAGGTTTTGATAAATGCATGGTACAATGATTGAATTTTAAAAGAATCCCAAGGGATCCTTGGTATTTTAAAAGGTAGTCCATGAGATTACTTTTAAGAATGTTTAGATCTACCTAAAATGGAATCTATAAGAACAACACTAACTAAACATTTTTGAGGTAGGGAGAGAGTTTTAGTGGTGGAATCATACCCCTGGGCCCATATACCCTGGTTAATGTCTGATCTTGGAATCCATGACCATTGATAGTGTGATGATCTTTGATCCATGACCTAACTATCCTATGAAAACCTTTATCTGGATTCTAGGATTTAAATTTATAATTTAGTAATGTATTATGAAAAAATGTGTTATTCAAGAAAACATTATCCAATTTTTGTGAAAATTATAATAGTCATTATTTTCTGTAGACAGGGTTGTGGCATACATATAATTTGTATGCTCATAGATATTATAATTTTTTTTTGAAAAATGAATATTGGTTACAAATATTAAGGTGTTTTTTGAAATTAATAAAATTGGTTTTCCCTTATAATGAACTAAATTTCATTTCCTGTATTGAAACTCATTGAGTTATTTCAAATTTAACATCTAATGTTTTAAACATTTAAAATTTTAGATAATCCCATGAAAATGTTATTAAACATTTAATTTTATTTTACTCTTTTTAAATATAATTTTAAAATATTATAATTTATGCTGATGGTTTTTATTTAAAAAGATATTGATATCCCATTAAGTGTTTTGAAAAAAAACTCATCAATTTTCTTGAGTAATATAAAAACATAATTCAAGCAGGGTTTTAAAAATTCTGAAATAGGGATTTTTAATTTTAAAATGGTTTTTGGATGATATTTGGAATTTAAACATAATATGTTTTAATTTAAAAAATTTCTCTTGAAATGTGGGTCATAAAGTGGTTGGTATAAATATGGAGTTTGGATAACATTATAAAAAAATTGGTTTAGTGTTAAAAAAACAATTGATTTCATAAAGGGACGAGGAAAATGTTTTTAAAATAAGATTGTATGTTGTGATGTGTTGATTTGTATGAACTATATTTTTTTAGTTGTTTATGATATTTACTTGTTTAGTTATTTTTCCGGTGGTGTGCCTAAAAGAACCTAGTTCTTCCTTCAAGGTAATAATCATCTCTTTTTTAGGTAGTGATTAGGTTAGTGAATTAAAAAAGAGGGTAACACACTGTGTAACTGAGGTGCACACTATGTAATTGGGGTAACATGTCATATAATCCTGATACACACCATGTAGTGTTCTAAACAATAACCATATAGAAACAGGCACTACATGACGTGTAGTTTCAAGTACCCTCCAGGTACATTTTTTTATTAAATCGGGAAATAGAATATTTTTTATTATATAGATAAAAACACACCCCTTCTATCGATGAATAGCACACCCTATCAATCTGAAGATATGGTGGCCCCCATTTTGTCATCTGATCTCGGATTCGAACACTAGTGGCTGTGTTGGATCCCCCTCTATGAGAGTGGCTGTGTTGGATCCCCCTCTATGAGCTCTCGATTACTTTTCATCTATTCTTCATGATTTATTATCTCACCATAGATATTAGGGGTTGAGTTTTTATGCTCATTTTTTAGATCAAATTCATTTTATGTTGAATTAGAGGCCGACGTTAGATGAGGAGAGTATACTAGCATGAGTTAGGACTCTCTTACCTATATAAAATTTCCATGTAGAATATTTGTGTTGGAGTTCCGCACACCCATTATTTGGTCGTCACCATAATTGAATATTGTCTATTTCAATTAAAAATTTATATGTGATTTATTAAGCGTTTTCAATAATGTTTTGGGATTTTTAAATTGACGAAGGGCTACACCCTGTTTCTATTTCCTATTAATGAACATTTATGACCATTTGGCCTAGGATGCCTATGAGAGATGCCTTAAATTTCCTAAATAGGTTGTTAAAAATTGGTTTGATTAAATTATAATCCAAATAATATTTTAATTTATAGGTGTTTCTTGTGAGATTAATTGACCACGTGATTTATTGATGTTAAATCCATGTAATATTTTAATTTACATTTATTTCTTCTTATATTAAATGATATTGGGGTAAATAGAAATGGGTGAGCCATAAAATCTAGTTAAAAGGAATGGTCGGGCTCATACGACTATTTCAACGTTTAAAATTGGTGGAACATGGCCTCGGTTAAAAGACCATGGTCGGACTCAATGAAGTTATAATCATGTTATGTCGTGAGTGAGCCACAGATGTGGTGGTCAGGATTATGGATACTTTTCATAAATGCCGAGTGAACCTAGAATCCAAAGATGGATTTAAAGGATGAGATCCATTAGCAGGTATTTATATGTTATGTGTCGAAATTTACATACAATTAAATATTTAAAAGGAATGTCTTATGATGATTCTTCCATATCAAAGAACAAGATTGAATTCAGTTTTCACTGGCACTTGATCAGATGGTTTTTGAGATAACTGATGTGCCAAATTTTATATGAGGAACAACAGGTGTAGTCTGGATCATGAAGAATATATATATATATATATATATATGTAATTGAATGTTAAATGTGCCTGAAATGAATAAAAACGAGAACTACTTCTTATAGGAAAATGTAATTTTGAGTACTTTATAGTTTTCTTCATTCATTATAGAACACTACTTGTTATTTATATATTTGTGTATATATATTTATTCAATTATTGATTTTGAAAGACCATGGGTTGTTTCCTAATGGTATTTAGTCTCACAACCTATTTGGGCCATGATTCTGGGCGAAGAAGATTATATTGTTGTATGTGTCTATAAGATAAAGGGTCCTTCTCTATGTGATTGTGTTTTTTCTTAAGAGAAAGAGAGCATGGGACCAAGATGAGGCTTGGAATTATTCTAATATTAATTTGTCTGTTCTTCGATTTTGGAACTTGTATTAGTTATTACAATATTATGACTTGTTTTGGTTGTTTTCCTAGAACATGTGACATGTAGCATCATCCTTCGTATGATATGACATCAGGTTGTTATATTGTCAGCCTTCATCTATTTAATTTTGTATCATGGTATTACTGCTTTAGCTATTGTATTTTTAATGTTTTCTCAATGTTATACTCTAAATATAAGGTAATATTTTCCCCACAATCACACCTTGGTCATCACTGTTAGTAAGTAGCCTCTTCTGTTTGGGGAAATGCCTTTGAGGTCATGTGTCTAACAGGGTATGGAGAACCATTGAGTGGCATCTGGATTTGAGAGATTACAAAGTAGTACCAAAGGATATTATTCTGTTTTTATCACTATTTTCTAGAAATATATAAGTAATGGAAGGATAATGAGTATTCTAATAAATTGTACTGATGTTTAACTAAACTGCATACACGGAAAAGCCAAATTTCCCCAAATTGACATGTGATTTTTTGGATTTTGAGTTATTTATGTTGATTTAATTTCATTATTGGTGGAACACTTGTATTATGTTTTTCATATTGCTATCATTGCGATTCTAATTTGTTGCAAGTCTATATTATTATGGTATTCCATCTCATTGATCATTTAGGAACTTATTAGAAATCACAATCCATGCATCCCTACCATTCCATTTATAGAACATTATAGATTTCATCCTATTTTGATAGATATCATGATTGATATTCATGATGTTGTGATATCTACCATGATAGATATTCCTACTATTGTGATATGTGTATTGTTATGCTTTGTGGTTAAAATTGGATGGTTGCCAAACATTTGTTGCAGAGGTGTATGATCCCTCTTGGATTGGAATTTGGGGGATCATTTTTATTTATTAAATTGAATTTCGTTATATTGTTATATATATATATAATAAAAAAAAGATTTTTTTGGATTAAGGGCCTCCATGTATCATAATTTTCTATACCTTTGTTTTTCTTTTAAAAAATGGTTGTTTTAGGAAATATTCAGTGCTTTACTGTCTTGAAACCCATACAACATTTCATGTGGTTCTATGATACAGTCCATGTCTTATTCTATTTAGGAAGAAAGTCTTTTCTTATGTACATTCCATGTAATATGTGTATAAGATGTGTAGTAAAAGACTCGATATCTGTCCATGTAAGAAGTAATAAGATATTTTAAGGGTTTTTTTGATGATGTTATGTACATTAGGTATACAACATGTAGTTTTACATAGGCAGACCCCATGTGGCTTTTGACATGTAGAAGTACGTTTCCATGAGTATAGACATGAGAACACATAGTGTCCCTGTCTTACACTTCATGCACCTGGGATGGTTACATGCCCAAGACAGTTGAATAAAATTACCATGTAAGAGCATTAGGGTACACGTGGTGTATGGTTTCTACATGCCATGTACTCCGATTTTAGTAACATTTTCTGTTAACTTCTCTTATTTAGTTCTTTTTCTATTTCACAATGAAACATGATAGTGAACTTGAACCGAGGAATGTGCATGACCTTATAGATTCATTCCTCCATGAAAGACTCTTGCAGTACGCCATGAGAGTATAAATGATTATATACCTAAGGTGTTATGAAATAGGAAAACTAGTGGATCCTCATGTCATGAAAGTTGTGGAACTAGCTGTTATACCCGATGTAGAAGTCGATGCACAGTTATGTGAAGGCTTTATGAGGTTCATGAAAACCTTTTTGGGAGCACCACACCCTGCCACATCTATGGAAGATCTGACCCAACTATTCCAATTGTATCATAAACCCATGTTTTTAGGGGATAGTAGACCAAAGGCTACAGAGTCATGGATAGAGGCCACATATTCAATCTTTTTCATCTTGAGAAGCCTTATAAGAAGATGTCAATCTCTATAAATATATGTGGTGTGATTTTTAGAAGAGATAGGGGGATGTTAAAACTCTAACAGATTATCATCAAGATATGTCATTGGAAGATTTTCAGATCGTCCCCTATGATTACTTCTAACCCGATATGCTAAAGGCCTACAATTTCATAGATTTTATGAATCAAAATAAGGTCACATTGTTAGTTATGGATTACTCAGCCTTCTTTAAAATCTACGGTGCTACGCATTTATTCTGATGGGAGATTATCTATCAAATACTATTTATTTTAGGATGGTATCATATATGATATCTAATCGAAGGTAAATATCATTCTAATTAATATTTTACTTTCTATATTGAATCAATAACTTATTAACGATAGTAATATTTTTTGGAATTTAAAGGTTCCATCTGGGTAAGTTCAGCACTATGTTTTGGTTCTATTTTAAACGGCAGTTGGATGCGTCTACTGAAACATTCTCATGGTGATGCTAGAATTCATGAAATATCTTCCAATCTCCAAGTGAGGTGCTACCAGTGTGTAATTATTGGGAATACAAGTCCACATTATTATATGCACCCAGTTATGTTACAATCTTGGGGCATGATGGTCCATATATAGTGCTTCTGTAAAACATTTTCACCATCAGCTAGTGATAGAGGATCTGCACCAACTCAATATTCCGGAGCAGGTTCAGTAGTTTCTGACAAGCCAGGGAACTAGAATTCTTTAGGATATTCATATGAGGTAGGGGTCATTGATTTGGCACCCGGACCATTTATTTTCTATGAAAAAAGGATGGATCGACTAAGGGTATCAAGGCATAGTCATAGGGTGGTGGTACAGTTCAGACATAACCAGAGTAATAAACTCAGCAGGACTAGGATCCCAGACCCTCTACGATAGGATGTTCTATTTTATTTGCCTCATTTTTAGCTTCTACTCTTTTTTAAATGTGTTCATAACTAATATTCATATTTTTCCTATTGTGGAGAACCTAGGGATCTAATTTTTATCATATGATGATGTTATGACGCTAGACACTCCATTGGGGATTAGTGTTGTAGGTGTGTTTCTGTTCATGGAGTTCCCCCAGGAGGTTGGTAGGTGTCACTTCCTATGGGATATCTATTTCATAGAGTGACTAGTCTTGATGGCATTCTTCGAATGGAATGGTTGAAACACATTCAAGCCTAAGTCTATTCTATCACCACAGGATGTGTTTTAAATCAACAATATGTGGAACGTTTCAACACAATGGAATGTGGGATGCCCATTTGAACTGAGCTGGAAATTAGCATAATGGGTTGGGTGGGATGATAGCCTATATCACGAGCTTATATCTTCATGAAAAGAGTACATGTTAGACAGATTTACCACTAGTGGTGGATCATTTTAGGGACCCCGACCTGGACAATATCTCAATTTTACCTCTGGTGAGAGAGGTAGAGTTCTCTATAGATCTACTAATAGGAGTGGAACTGGTATCCATTCCTCCTTATAAGACTTCTAAAATGGTTTTATAGGATATGAAGTCACAACTAGAGTATTTAAGAGCTAAGGATTTCATCTAACCCAGTACTTCTCTATGTTAACTGGTCCTTTTTTGAAAAAGGTGGTGACTAATATCAAGATATGTATGGATTTTCGAAAATTGAAACGTTTGGAAGTTAATAACTGGTATCCTATACCAAGAATATATTATATATTTTACTAGATTTGAGGAGATCTATTTTTTAAAATGATTGATTTAAGAATCATTTATGCTCAGGTGTGTGTTAGACCATCAGACGTATCTCGCACAGCCTTTCGGAGAAGGTATGGTCTGTTTGAGTACATAGTAATGTCGTTTAGTATCATAAACGTACTGGTAGTTTTTATGGAACTGTTGAACATAGATATCGATCCTTATATTGATTTATTTTTGGTGGTTTTCTTGGATGATATCTTGGTGTATTACTAAAGTCAACAAAACCAAGCTACACATCTTGAGAAAGTTTTGAGTACACTGAGAGATAAGTATTTATATGTTAAGATCACAATGTGTGGATTTTGGTTAGATTAATTTCACTTCCTAGGTCACATCATCCCAGATACAAGAGTATTAGTGGTCCTAGTGAAAGTGATAGTGGTATCTTCTTGGATAAAGCCCAATAACATCTTTAAGGTGTGATGATTTCGTGGGCTGGATAGTTACTACATGAGTTTCATACATGACTTCTCATATTTCCAGCACGATTGATGGTCCTAATTAAAAAGGGGTGAAAAGAATGTTTGGAAAGATTCATGATGATGTACTTTGAAAAGTTTGAAGTGATATTGACTCCAGCACCGATACTGGTTTTTTAGAGTAATGAATGAGTTAAATTGTCTACGTTGACTCATCAGTTATCATGATATTAGTAGTTCTTATGAAAGGTGAATGATTTTTTGCATATGGGTCTCAACAATTATGTGAACATGATAGGAATTCCCAAAATCATGATATCTAATTGGCTACAGTTTTTCATGCAGTATTCTCTTGGGGAAATTACTTATTGAGAGAGCATTTTTTGTTGTACATAGACAAATCAAGCCCCACGTACATATTTATTCAGTTTTATTTGAATCAGAGCCAGTGAGTGTGGGAGTAATAGATTTATTTTTGTAACTTCGAGATTGCTTACATGCCTGGTAAAGGTAATGGAGTGGCCAATTACTTGAGTAGAAGGACTCAAATACTATTAGTGCTGTAGGAAAATAGAAAGATGATGATGATGATGTTATTATATAAGATTCACTTGGAGGTGTGTGAAAGTCAAGGATATGATTTTATTTTATCTTTAGTTATTCCCTCTACCCTAAATTATATATTAAACATGAAAAAGCTATCAGATATTTATGTCCTTTTTCTACGAGAGGGTATGTGAGGTGAAGACCCCCCCCCCCCCATCTTGGTTGTACCATAGGTGATGATGAAGTTCAACGATTACATGGTTGTGTATGGGTATCAGTTGAAATGTGTAAGTATCTGATGAAAGACTTTTATAAATCTACATGGGTTGTGCATCCAAATTTCACCATGATGTATCTATTTTTACATCCTCAGTATTGGTGGCCAAGTATGAACAGGGTTGTAGTTAGTTTTTTTTTCATGATGGGTTGTACCTGTCAAGAGGTGAATGTAAAACACCAATGAACAGCCATACATTTATAGTAGCTACCAACTAATATGTGAAAATGGAATGATTTCATTATGGAATTCATGATGGGGTTATTGAGGTATCTACAAGGTAATGATTTCATATGGGTTGTTGTTTACAGGATCATGAAGGATTCAAATTTCTTATCGATCAAGGAAACCATTAATGTTGATAATATTGGGAGGTTTTACATCCATGAATTTGTACGACTACACAAGGTTCCACAATGCAACATTTAAAAAAGGGACGCATAGTTTATTTCTCATTTCTATAAATGGATACTAAGGGTAAAGGTTATAAAGGTGATTCTATGCATGGATTACCGATATCAAATAGATGGCCAGTCATACCACACAATTACATTGATAGAGAACATGATTCAGATATGCCTCCTTGATATAGTAGGTTCTTGGGAGAGAGAGATACCCTGGGTTGAGTTCTCTTGTAACAACATATTTCATGATACTATTTATATTGATCCATATGAGTCATTTTATGGAATTCCATATCTATCATTCCTGTGTTGGCTGGAGGTAAGAGATCCAGCTCTTCTAGGACCTTGTCTTATCTAAGAGACCAATAAACAACTGCAGTTGATTCAGAAAATGATTGATACTATATTGTATTCTTATAAATCTAATTTCGATCACCGAAGATGGCCTTTGGAGTTCGAGGATGGGAATCTGTTTTTGCCATATGTTTCCCAAAGTTTGGAACATAAGAGGATTATGATATAGTTTAATATTTCCCCAAGATATGTCGAGTCATTCAAGACTCTAGAGTGAGTTGGGTAATCTTCTTATTGGTTGTAGTTTCATCTGAGTTACTGAGCCATAAAAGTAATCTTCCATGTATCTCGGCTATTCCCCTATCACCCAGACCCATCTCGCATTTTTCTATTTAGGAGGTTGAAAATTAGGTTGATTCATATTTTAAGGAGAATTTGATATATATATATATATATATATATATAGTTGTCAAGAGTATGATGGTTTATAAGTATGGTTAGTTACTCTAATATGGGTGATTTGGCAGTATGATGGTTCACAGGATGATACATGGGATTGGGAGACCTACGTATATACTCTAAGAAAGAATTTATACTCAGGTTCTTCTTCACCACCATTGGAAGGTAAATTTAGCGACAAATTTCTTTGAGGGTGGAATATTTTAAGAACCTGGTTCCTCCTTTGAGGTACGAATCTTCTCATTTTTAGGTTTTCATAGGAAACTAGAGGAAAAATAGTTTTATAGTCCACGTAACACAGGTGCATGACTTGCAATTGGGGTTACATGTCGTATAATCTCAATACATTCCATGTGGTGGACTGGCTAGGAACTCTACAAAACCGGCACTACAAGGATTGTAGTTTCATGTACAGGTAATGCACATTTCTTTTTTTGTCAGATTGGGTAGTAGTGTTGTTTTTATCAGAATGGCATAAACACAACTTTTCATTCATGAAAAATGCACCCAATCAGTCCAAGGATAGGGTATCCTCATGATTCATAATCAAATATCTGATTTGAACACCATAAGATGCATTGTATTCCCCTCGCTGATCTCTTAATTAGTTTTGATATGTTCTTAATGATTTAATCCGTTGACCCATTTATCAAGGGTTGAATGTTCATTTTATTTTTATAGATCTACTTAATTCCAGGTGGAATTAGAGGTCTACGTTGGATGAGGATAGTCTGTCTAGCACAATGTAGGTGGTCTCATACCTTCTGATAGTAGTAAAGTTGAATATATGTGTCGATGTGTCGCACACCCATTATTAGGGTGTATCCTTGGATCATAATAGCCTTTTATATTGTTTATTTTTATTAGGTAATTGAAATGGGGGGCTTAAATTTTGTTTAGGGTTCATTAGCTTGATTAATGGCCACCCCATGGGTGTGTCTCTCATGAATGGACATTTGCATACGATGCCCACGAGGCATGAATTAATTTTCCTTCTTCAGTTGTTTAAAATAAAGTTGATTAAATTCTAGTGCATGTAATAGTATAATTTATATGTGTTGTTTCTTATATAAAAAGATAAATGGGTAAACAAAAATAGATGATCCATAGCCTCAGGTTAAGAATAAAGGTTAGACTCATATGACTATTTCACATAATACCTTGGGTGAACCACAACCTCAGTTAAAATACCATAGACTAAATCCAAAATTCTATTATCCGGTTAAGTCGTATGTGATCCCTAGATGTAGTGGTCGTTCTTGTTTATATTTTATGTAAATGTTGATAAACTCTGGAATCCAATGAGGGATTCCATGGAAAAGATCTATTGGAAGCTTTTTATATTTCATGAGTTGAAATTTATATAAAATTGAATATATAAATGTAATGACTTATGATGTTTTTTCTATGACAAAACACAACTTTGGATTCATTCTTCACATAAACTAGTCTAAATGGACATTCTGACATCTTTTGGGATTAATTTTATAGAGGGATCATTATGATTAGTCTGGATATAGAGAATTATAAAATTCAATGTAATTGAATTGTAAATGAACATAAAAGTAATATAAATGAGAACAAGTACTTATAAGACAGTTTAATTTATAGTACATTCAAATGTACTACTTTTATTATGGCACACTATCTATTATATATATTCACTGACAAATTATAATAGACCTTGTGTAGTTACCTATAGGCATTTTTTCTCAAACCCTATTTGGGCCATTATTTGGGCCCATTATTATTATATTTTTTTAGTTGTCAATAATTGAATGTTCTCTTCTCTAGGTACATTATTTTCTTATTAATAAAATGTGAGCATGGGACCAAGCATAGGCTTGCGATGCTTCTATGATTCTTTAGTCTATTTAGTGATTTTGGTACTTTTATTGTGTATTAATGAAGTGTGACTTGTTTTGGATATTTTCCTAGAACATGTGACATGTAGAATCATCTTTTGTATGGTATGACATCAGGTAGATATATTATTAGTATTCTATTTTTTTTTTTGTTTCAGAGTATTACTGCCTCATCTATTTTATTTTTATTGTTTTTTATGTGTTCCACCCTTCCATGAGGGCATAATTATTCTATAATCACACACAGTCCCTCAATACTAGTCGAAATACCTTTGGGTTTGGGGAAATGAGCTTGAGGGCATATGGAAAACCGGATATGCATCACCTTTGAGTGGAATCCAGATCGAGGACGTTATTGTGCCAATGAACCATGATGTGTTTTTATTATATGTAATTTTTGAATAAAGATTTTCTAAAAGGCCAACATCAAAACCAATTAACCCCTATCAAAATATATGTCTATTATATTTTTGGGGTAACCTATTGAGTAACTATGTAGTCTAATACAAAATGCATGACTCACAATCATGTCTCTTCTGGTTGTGGGAAAATGTTCCCCTATGCATTCCAAATCAATTAATAATTTGCACACCTATGTTACATATATTTCAATTTCTATAAGGGTAAAATCCCCTCTGATCATCAAATTTAGAAAACTATTTTTGATTTGAATTCATTGTCATAATATCATTAAATTATTATTCATTAATATCATTAACTAACCCAATCTTTTTGGATGTCATCCAATTATTATTTCATTCACTCAAAGGAAGATTATTTATCTATTTTCTATGGGGTCTTGTGTTGTTTGGTAGATGTCAAAAATTCGGTATTCATTTCATTGTATCATGTATAAAATAATCTCAAATTTCCATAGGATAATTTAATTTACATTGGCATTATCTATTGAATTTGGTTTCTCTTTTTCACCAATCCCATATTGAGTTTCCCTTTTTTATATATAGTAAATGATATTATAATTTCAATGAACCAGATTAATGTAAATTCTTATTGGTCCCTCAATGGATTGAAAAAATTTTTTCGGTATATTTTTTTGGATAAATTTGAAAATGTATCATCATTCAATTATTTCTATTTTTTGAGTTATAAAATCATAAAGGGTTTGATAATTTTCTAATAAATCCCCCCGGAACAAAAAACATGATATATGGATTTAAATAAAATCATTAAAGGGTAAATTTTGAATTATTATTTCAATTATGTATAACATTATTTATGTAAAATAAAATAGTTTCATAAATTCAAATATTCCCCAATTAATGAAAAATGTTTTATAGAACCATTAATAATATTATAATAAATGATTAAAAATCTATTCACAGAATGAAAAATCATTTTCCTTTATAAATCTAAGGAATTAAATGAAAACATATCATAATAAATAAATTTTATAGTGAATCAAAACAATAACAAAATATAGTCTATAAACTGAAACATGTATCATGAAATTCAAATTTAGCATAAAAATACATACATTAGTTCATATATAAAACCATTGTGTTCATGATAGACCATTCATTTTTAGAAAAAAAACTAACAAATGTTGTCATGTTTTTCAGAAACTACCATCCTAGGATCATTTAGATTTAAGAAGAAAACATTCACCCTCATCAACATCATCTCCAAAATAGATATTTATTTATTTAATTTATTGAGACTCACCCAACATATTTTACACATGAAAATATCATTCTTGAACTACTCTTAGCCATCGTCATCCTATACCGAGTACTAGTAATCATTTTGGGTTCCCTTAATAAGAATTTTCTATAAATTTCATCTTCGATTATAAATATATAATTATTATTTATTAATTATTTATAAAATATAAAAATTTTATAAACCTAACAGTATTTATATGAATAAATATCAGATGAATGATATTAATTTGAAAAAAATGAATAAAGATGATGTATAAGAGTTTATCAGGATGGAATGAGAAAATTTATATGACCCTTATCAAAGTTGTAATTCATGCATATATTTGTGTTATTAAAGACAAATTATTCTTGAATATTTGTAAGAACATTTTATTTGTTGAAAAATAGATCATAGATATAAATGTTGGACTAAAACTGTGTAAAAATAGAACATATACAGTGATTTAGATTATACTGTGGTCTATAAAAAAATTTGATATGAATACCTATATATATGGTAATAGAGATCATACATAAATTATGAAAATGAATGTAAAAGATGAACTTCCTGATATTACAGTGTTGTCTGATAATGTAAATTTTTGTACTAAGAGACCATTTTATACTAGTAATACAAAATACACAACATAGACAGCGACATTAATGTTCTATAATTTGAATCCATTTAGTTGATGGGGAAACAAAATATTTATATAACTATATAGAATTATTAATGATATGAAACCATGAGATAATGAACATCCTTGTATAATATGTGATATAAAAATAAAATTATTTTATATGGTAATGATCTCTATAAAATATATTTTTGACCAAATGGTTCCATATTATTTCCCAAGTTCCAAGAATCACTAATAAAATTTCCTAAGTGTGGCACAAATTGATACACAAAAGATGAATAATGTTCATCAGAATATATGTATTGATTTCCTATTATTCCATATTTTATAGGACAATATAGATGTTAGGTAAATCTAATAATATTGGCATATAATGCAGAAATACGAATTAAATATGCGAACCTATATCATTAATCATATTCTCCTCACTGAATAAAAATTGATTATGTTGATCGAAAATTTTTAAATGATCTATTAATATCAATTCTTTCATTATATACTAATGGAATAAATTATTTTTGTGTATAGAGTGGTACTACCAGTACATGACCCTTCATGTTGTCATATTATAACTTGCCTCCTTTGTTATGGATGAAGTGAAAATACATTATGTTGTCTCTAATTATATGTGGACCAAAAAACCCAATAATGATATTATTTTTCTATTTGGATTCATTTTTGAAGGACTTTAAATTGATGATGGATAAATGAGTTACAATGTATGATGCTCATAGAAGTGAGTAATTCAAATTAAGGGCCATGTGGAATGGTAAGATAAGTGAACATACATATTATTAAAAAAAATCAATCTCTAACAATAATGGAATGTTGGGGTATCAAATTTGTGAAGAATGAACATTATCAATTTTATGGAAACATTCCCACAAGACATTCTTTTTAAGACATTATAAATATTTTACTCAATGAAATAATTGTGGGTCCTAGATGATTACATTCTATGGGAATACCGATAAAAGTAAAACACCATCTCCACTAAGGGGTGATAAGCTATTCAATATATTTAAATATATTTACATTGTTATTTATACACTATTATAAAAAATCCTTATGAAATCTGGTTGGAAAAAGAGATCAGTTTTCATAGAATTATCATATTGGAAATTTTTGTATGTATGTAATTTTCTTCATATCATGACTGTAAGAAATTTATTTGCTACTATTTTTCTTGAGTTACAAACATTTATAGGAAAAAAAATTATTCATGAAGCCTATATTGTACATGATAAACATGGGGATAATGGAAGAGTTTGAATGGGTGAAGGGAAAGGAGTGGAATTTTCTTTCTCAAATATATTACACTCTATCCTTAATGAAAAGGTTATATTTTTTAATTTTTCATTAATTATTTAAACGTTATAGAAGGGTATTAATCAAATATCAGGAATGTTGTTTAATTGAATAATTTTATGTCACATGGACATAAATGACATGGATGTCTTGTTTTGATGACTGATTTAATGACTATTGCTTTATATTTGACTCTACCTAAAAATGAAACAAATATTTTAACCAAACATGACTTCTTTATCAACAACTTATTTAGTATGTTTATAAAACCAGAGATGTTTACCATCATGAATAAGGTGGTTGATGTAATATTATGTGAATTATAGATTTTTTTCCACTATCATTCTTGGTTATAACGGTCCAGCTGATGGTATACTTGGTTAACGAGGTTAAGCTATGTGGACTTTTTTGTTATAGATATATGTATACAATTGAATGGTATATGTATATTTTTGAAATTGTATATAATGAATCGAAGATGATTAGAAGGTTTTATTGAAGAATGATATATTTTTTAATATGTGATTTAATTTTGTATAGATTTTCTATCATATATTGATATCATCGGTCTCCCATAAACTATTTATATTGTTAATATTATGAGAGAGGAGATTTTTGTATGGTATTTTGTTTCAATTACAATCATAGAGTTGGAGGAATTGCACCTTTTCATTTTACATAATAGTTAATATGTTGATCTATAAATTAAAGATATCAATAAAATCATTGAGATTTGACTTTATCAATAGATGACCTATGGATATCAAATTAACATAATCAACTCAGTATAAGATTATTCCAAGTTCATATTTATTAAGAATTGTTTGAAAAATAGAATTCATTTGATGAATGACTATAATGTCTAACCCGGGTACCAAATGAAAATATTATATATTACACTTGTTTTGTTATTAATGGATATACATTATATATAAAATAAAACATGATTGTAGTATGATGATGAAAAAAGTGTAGTTAGACATGTGAAATAAGTGATGCACATATTGGTTACAAAGATAGGAATCCAATCTAGGGAAATATGTCATACTTCGACATTATCATATAGAAATATTAGTAGGATTAAAAAAATATCATGTATCGATATTCTATTGAATATGGGTTGATAAGAGGATTTGTGTTCATTTTTTTGAAAGGGATTTGTAAAGGTGTATATTAGTGTGGAAGGGGATAATAAGATCCATTAATAATTGCATTACAAGTAGTGTATGAATTTATGTCTCAGATAAAATAATGGAAGTGGTTGATAACCTGACTGGTGACTAAATCAACATTAGTGTCAGATGATAAATCAATTAAGGAGGACCCTTCCATTAGATGATCTCAATCAATTCATAGTTTACCCAATGTAGAAAATTTATTTTAGGTTATAGGGGACCATAAATATGGTATTCGGATTAATGATATAGGAGAAAAATCCCTTAAACAGTTAAAAAATAATGATAGTTCAATGAAATGTTTAATGTTTTTATGATATAATATGACTTTTCTTATAATGTTATCTATTATATACAGTTTTGACGGAATCAATGTTAAATTATTGTCTAATGATGCTAAAAATGTATTATACATATGTTTATGTTATATATATTAGGGAATAATAGGTTGTTGATGATTAAATTATAGAATTATTATTGGATCAAAATAATGTTCTTGAAAATAATAAAAAACAACACAACATCCCAATTGTGAATAACATTTCTAAATATATATGTATGTTTGTTAAACTTTATGTTTAATAGAATCAATGCAACAACATATTGATCCAACAAGTCAATTTTCATTAGATATATTAAGGTCACAATGATGATTAATGTGGAAATTGCAGTAGCTTATTGGATCCATTTTCCAAATGTAATAAAGGAAATCCTTTGGGAAGATATAAAGGTAATGATATAATAACATTTTTCTATTTATTCGAAAAATTATATAATGAAATTTTCATATAATTTTAATTATTCACTATAGAGTTTTTTTATTTTAGATTCGTTCCCTAACCAATATGTCTCAATAGTCACTGGAAAATCCCAGAGATTCTTCCACGATCTTCATTCCAAGTTACATCTTAAGGATACTGAGTGGGATGTAAATCTCCTACCCTTATATTGTTATGAAAAAATTATAATGTTGAAAACATATAATGATTTCATTAGGCGTCACTATGAGAATCATTTATAGTGCAGTGTAGTCAATAAAATATAATTTTACATTATTTAATTTATTTAATTTGATTCAAAAAAAATTATGAAATTAAAAAGGATTGTTGAAAATAAATAACGTGCATCATACCTAATTTACCCCACCACAAAGAAAATATTTGGTGAAATTCACTAGAGATAAATTTGGTATATATTGTATGCCCATAATAAATGTTTTATATGATATAAAAAACATATATTCATTTGTCAATATGAATATTGATGAATCAAAATCTGAATCCACTACCATCCCATATCATGATATTATGAAGGAGAATCACATAAATAAATAGGGTAAACTAGTTGATGAAAAAAATAAATTATTATAGAAAACATGGGTTAGTATGAAAAAATAGAAATTAATTATAAATTATAACATTATTTAATAAAAATAAATATTTATGTTTATTTGTTTTTTATTTGATTTATACACAAAAATTCATAATGAAAATACTAGAACATAATCTACTTTTAGTATACTTGAATTTGATGAAACAATGTGGTTGTGTTATAGGAGTAGGTTTTGGTGTGTCTCCTTGAACATATATTGAGAATACTAAACCATAAAAAGTTAAACTTATGATGATGAAATGTTTTTAGACCAAAATATGTGATTTTTTATATATTCTTTTTCTGTCTGGTTTTGTGGACCTATATATGAGAAATGATCAATGAAAATAAGTAGTGCAACAACGATTTGTACATGAACATAAAAATGACCGACCTAGATTTTAGGCTACTTATTTCCTTCATCCGAATACCTTATCCAAAATAATTAACTTTATCATTTATCCTTCTTCTATATATAAGTAAAAAACATATGATAACCTCATATTAATTAAATTCAGTATGGTAAATTTGAATGTGATTTCTATCCATCAGTAGACATGCACAGCCTTGTTGTGATGGGTATAGTTTATAGTTTCCTAATAGACAAGATACAAAATAAATAAATCCCAAATGATAACATGAGAGTGAGTATTTAGGTAGCTCAAGATCTGACTATTGAGTTTGTTGTCCTACTTGATGATTAAGATGTTACAATATTCAATCATGTTATTGGATATTTCATAGCATGGATTCCAAATCTTATAAATATATAGGAGTTATCTATGTAACAAATTGTTTCATTATAAAAAAAGAAACATTTTATGAGAAATGTTTTGAAGTGGGTTATGGTATTACGAACTTATAAAGCGATGGTAAAATTGAATGTGGAATCATTAAAATATAGTGAATTGACCATGAAATCAAAATGAAATTCCAGGAGTAGCTTTGCTCCACTAGTTCCACTACAACCTTTAATATCATTACAATTTTATACATAGACCATATTTAAAAATTATGATTTGTCCTAAATTCCAAATTTAGAAGAAAAACATGGAAATTTAATTACATTCACATTTTTTTAAGATTATAAATGAAATTCTCATGTTTTATTAGATGGGAGCGTCAATTTTGAATACATAAATATGGTACATTTTCATAATATATCAGTACAAAAAATGATATAATATGTTCATTCATGTTAGTAACTATTCCTATTTTTTACGAGATATTATAATACTACAATATAAAGTAAAAACCCTACAAAAAATGATTTGGATTCATTAATATCAGTATCATTTATATGTGATAAACTTATATGGGGAAGGGAGAAATTAATATAAAAAAAGGTGACCAAAAAAAGTGTTTTTGATAAAATAATATACAAAAGACACTCCTTGATACCTACTATTTTGGGGTATAACTTGATAATGAAATCAAATAAAATATATTTTCATTTATTTTCATGACATTTTTTTTTGGGAAGCACTGGATGAAAATCATAGTCCACCATGACACCCAAAATTTTAATATTTTGTATCCAACAAATCAATATAAATAAAAACATAGCACACATGATTTTAATTGTGATTTTTTAATACACTGAATTTAAAATTCAATATAATATCCATTTATAATATATTTTAGTTTATGTTTTAACAATAAATTTTTTATGATTTGTCGGCCGCTAAATATGGGATAAATCTTGGGATTAAGTGGGTGAATGAATATAAAATACCTCTAGATTACTTAAAATGGAATCATATTAATTAATATTTAGAAATATTTTACATTGAAAACATATTTCCAAAAAATTTACTTTTTTGGTCAATTTTTATGTAGTGTCTAAAGTAAGATAATAAAAATGACGACTAATATTATGATTGAACATTTATGAGAGAGATCTTAAACCATGAAAAGACATGAAAACGTGAATATGAAATTTACCATGTTAATTACAATTTCATAAAATAATTTCTTAACTGTTGTTTTTTCAAAATTTTCTCTCTATTACAATGATTTCAAATAACATTCATACTCAAAAGAATAAGTAAATTCTTATTGAGATGGTTTGAAAATGACTATAGTTGCAGAATGTTTTCCAACATAAAAAATAGATTATTACAAACTATTTATGTGATCTAGTATTGGCTATGACCATTGAAATTTATTTAAGGTTTAATGAATTAGTATAATAATTCTTATATATTATTTTTTTTCTTTTTCTCAAGGAGAAGTAAATGGATGGAAATATACTTTCTTTATAATGATTGGGGAAAATAAATGGTTTTATAATGTATAAATGAATAATAAAGAGATGGCTTTCTACTGTTATTTAGTAAAATTTCTAAAATTTTTAATACATTTTAGATAAATTCCTTTAAATTTTTATCTGATGCAAATTTTTTGATATTTATAAATTTGATAAAAATTCGTATCACATGATAAAAAATGGGAAACTATGATTTTATTGTTTTCAATCTTTTTAGAAATGATCTATGTTTAATTTGTGATATTTAAGAATTGACCACTTTTTAATGTGACACATGATGTGATTGGTATGAATCAATGTACATTTTTTTCATTAGAGAATTGTCATTTAAGTTTAAAACATACATCAAATAGTCAAAATCAAATAAACAAGTTTTGAATTATTTTATAACATTTGAAAAGAAATGAAAAATTCATTTTACTGGTGTTGAAATTGACTAAAAACCAATCTGAAACCTGATGTTGTTGATCTATATCGATGTTCCAATTTCCAATATAAAAGTGTCATTTTAGTTTAAAACACACATCAAATTGATAAAACTAAGAAAACAAGCTCAGATTTTTTTCATACAGTATAAAACAAAGAATTAATTCATTTTTAATGTACAAGAGTTGAAGAAACCACAATTTGAGTCATGATGTGGTTGAAATGACCCGTAATACATTTTTTCAATATAAATGCACCATTTTAGCTTAAAATGAATGTCAAAATAACCAAAACTGTGTAATAGAGCTAAAATAATTTTCAACCATTATGAAAATGATCGATAACTATATTTTCAAATTTAAATAGTGATCAAATATAAATATAATCCACAGTGTGAATAATTTTTCTCAAATATTGTGGTTTCCATTAAAATTTGTCATTTATGCAAGAAGGACAAGTAACATACTCAAAAGTGACAAATAACACTCGTATTGTTTTGATAATTTTAGAAAATAATACCTTAATCAATTTTAAAAGGTATGAATCAAACATAAATCAAAATAATTCATAGTGTACCTAGTATGACCCAAATTTCATAGTTTCATTTTAAAATTGACATTTTATTAATTTATTGTTTCATATTTATGTTTAAATTATTTCATTAAAGAATTACTAAACTATTTTTTCTATATAGATGAATTATTTTTTCTGATATGGGGTGGTTTTTTCAATTCTACACGTGGTAATGAGAGATTGGACTTTAAGGATGTAACTACGATAATAGAAATAATGTAAATGGGTCACGAATGGATACAAACATCGTAAAATAATTCTTAATATTTATTTATCAAATTCTTCCATAATTTAATATATTAATTTTAAGTTATTAACCCTATCATCTTATCTAATAACCATTTATTTTTTTCATATATCTTTTTCCAAGTCATGATTTTCATTAAATTGTCTCCAATAAGCAAGTATAGTGAGCAAATGTTGCTTTTGAATGGGCTGTTTCAGGAGGCATGGTGTTTCTTATTCCATCCAAAAGAATCATGTTCATTATTTTCTATATTTTTTATATATTTGAAATAAAAAAACACATCACATACTCAATCATTCAAGCCTCAATCTAATATATAGTGTCTGTATGACTCAAATTACTTGTGTTTTGTTTTTCATTTAAATTTTTGTTCAAAAAAAGCATCACATTCTCAAAAAACTAAACACATTCATATTATAATTTTATATTTGGAATAAAAAACATAATTATTTTTTGAAATCTAAGAATCATTTACTCATCAATCCGAGAGAAAATGTGACCATTATGACTCTAGTTGTGTCTTTTTATTTAAATTTTATATTATTTTTTAGAAAATAAGTTACATACTCAAGAATGGGAAACATTATTAATATTTATTTAATAATATAGGAAAATTATTCTTATTTTATTTTTGGCATTTAGGAATCATTTTCAACTTAATTTGACCCATGGTGTTAATGTTATGACAACATATGATATTTTTTAAGAAAATTGACATTAATATTTATAAAAAAGACATGTGACATACTCAAATATAAAAAAACATATTCGAATTGTTTTGATACATTAGGACCATTGTCACCTTATCCTCGAAATTTTTAATTGTGGTACCTTTTATATACGAAAATCATTTTATAACAAAGTATCTTCTATAACATTCCAAGAGTGCCCCTCCTCTCCTCTAATAAAAGGTCCCCACCTCTACCACCTTACCCACACATCAAAAGCCTTTAGCTCAGCCAACCCCTATGCATTGTGTCTCTCCACATCTCTATATTACTCCTAAAAGCCTCACTTTGGGCATAATTCTCCCCAAGGAAGCCTTTGAGCTCAAATCAAAAAGAGTTACACATTTTAAAGGTAGTGTTTTCTCTTGTGTTCTTTTGTTTTATTTTGCTTCTCCAAACCCATAAAATATTTTTATTAATTTTTTTTGCAACAAAGTCAGTATATAAAATATACTATGATGTTTTTATAAAAATAATTCGAGCTACATTTACACACACCTTCATCTAATGGTTAAAGAACATACTATTTCTGTGGTTGGCGAATTTCTGCCTCACAAAACGATGATTGTTCAATCTTATTTTAACACATTTAATGGTGTCCATTAAGATGTCACTATATTTATATATGATATATATTATGTTGATGTTTTCCTTATGCTTCTGTATTTTTCATTTGTGGTATAACTTTATGGCTTCCATTATGGGTATACGTCATATCTTCATTTTAGGAAGTACGGACTACCGCCCCCTCAAAGTGATTTGATTCGTTAATGCCATACGTGGGACGTATAAAGGATGGATTTAAAGTTATTATATATAATTTTATACTGGAATTATAATATACCTTTATATAATTATTATTTCTTTCCATTAAAGTATGAGATAGAAATGAGTGTAGCGGTCATGTGTACGTACGACTTACCGTCTCCATTAATAGTGCATTTCATTTCTTATCCCCTGGTGTAATATACTATTATAAGTACATATATATAATATATATATATGATTTATGTTACATATAAATGATTAATATAATTCAGGAATTAAAATATTCATATCTCTCATTTAGTTTTAATTCCATTAATATGACATAGAAATGAAAGTTGTTTTCATGCGTACGTATGGCTTACCGTCTCCATGAACGGTGCATTTCATTTATTACCTCTAAATGATTATTTAATATTATAATTACAAGTACATGATGGATATATATGATATATATGATATCCAAATCATGAATATCATTCTGGATATAATGAACCTTTGACCACATGAACAACATGTACTTGTAAGAAGTCCACTTTCGACTTAAGAACCAAATATCAACAAAACTAACATTATTAACTTAAATGATTACAAAATCTTTATAACATGGCAATAAGTGATAGTAAAGGAATAATGAACTTGTAAAAGGTTCTTAAACAAGAATAAATTTACTCAAGTTTATTATTCATGACGTTAAAGAATGATCGAGTCAAGTCGGACCCGAGGTAAGGGAACTTCTTAACCCAATTTCTATTCTTTGGGTTAATATCCTACTTTCAAATTATGTCCTGATATTATTATGTCCTATATTGTATTTGTACTTTATTTATGTGTACTTATATTGAATACACATAATAGATTTATTTTCTTTTAAAAAAATGATCATTGTATGGGACTTCGTCTCAATCTCCTTTCATTGAGGCATATTTTGTTTTATACACAACCTTTATTTATACGGTGTATAAAACCCTTTGACTTTTATGTTTATCCAAAAGAAATCTTTTTTATACAAAGTTTTTTAATAAACGACAAAAGGGAATGTTTTTGTCGTACGTATGTGGCGACAATGACTTCTCCACCGCCATGACCATTATTTGAGTTTCGGCTTCCTCTACAAGCCATAATTTTTTTTTAAAAGAATAATAAATACCATGTTTTAATTTTCTTTTATTTTGGTATTGAAAATGGGTTTCATAATGTTTTTATATCAATGTTTTGTATTGATATCTTCTGATTTAATAGTGGAAATGTTATGTTTCATTTATGTGTGTTTTATGTGATATGATTATGTTATGGTTCTTGAGCATTATTATGAAGACAGGTTGTTCCGTGATAAACTAAGGGCGGGTGAGACCGATATAGCTCTCCAATGCATTGGGTAACGTGAAGGAGTTAAACGTTAAGGTTTTTCCGAAGAGATTTAGGGAATATACTGGGATGGGTATTCCAAACGTAACCAATAGGGTTACTCCTTACGTAAGAATGTTATGAATGCCTCATGTTACCTTTATGTCTTATGATTTATATAATTTATTCATGATTTGATGAGGTTTGTTAAAGTGATTATGTTTTATAAGTAGATTATTATTTCATTTATTTTTATGTATACATGTACTCATGTTTCCTTTCCATATTTTTAGATCCCTTACTGAGCTTTTTATGATCATCCCATGTTTTTGAAATTTGTTTCATTGTACAAGGGAAGGGTACATGATATGATGATAGTGTCAAGAAAGTGTCAAGAATGAAACCATGTTTTATTTTATATATTTTTCCGTTGAGTGGAAAAAAATGAATACTATCTTTTATTGTAACCACTTTGTTTAAATGTGGGATGTAATGCATGTTTTATGATCTAATTCTCTAATACTCTAAACCTGAAATGATCTTCAATGTGTAATCTTGTAATAACTCAAGATTATGTAAGTTTTAAGGCTGGGGCCTTATAGGAGGTCAGACACACAAATGAGTAACGTTTCCATTTTCAAAAAACATGTGGTAAATAAAATAAGGATTATTCTATCATTAAATATTTATAATTATTTCGTTTATATAATATTAATTCTTTCAATTAACATATATATAAAATCCATGTCAGTTGGTGATGAAAAATAAAATACATCATTTGTGAGGTGGTATTTTGGACATAAATAGAAGTGGTCTTTTTATTGTTTGTTGGATGAAGAAGAAATATCAAGAATATTTATTTGAAATTGTGAAATAAAATATATATCACAAATATAATATTATTTTATTTGATTATATCTTTATATCCAGCCATAAGATTCAGTGATGAAGAATAAAATACATTTTTTGTGAGGATCTTTTCTAAACATATACAAAATAATTTCCATTATTTTTTGTTATCTTTATAACTAAATAAAAAAAAGGATATAAGATAAAATTAATATTTTAATGAATATATAAGATAAATATGATTTTACTTCATAATGTTTGAAGAATATTTGGTGGATGATGAAGAATAATTAAAATTAATATGTGTGGTTAGGAACTATATGAATTATTTAGACAACCTCCTTATGTATATGCTTCAATCCCTACATGGATGGTATTATGATCAAAGAAGTGCATATAGAAAAGTGGGTGGGATTTTATGAATGAATTTAGGTATGAATCATATGAGATAAGGTGCTCCTTATGTGTGGATAAAAGGAGAGAGGGGGTGACATTTAATAAGTAAGGGAATAGAAAAACATGATATTTTTCAAAATATATAAATATTTAAATACCTTAATAATGAAAAGTTTATCCAGAAATACTCATATTAAAATAAAATAATATATATAAATAAAAAATGACCATACTATATAAAATTGACTAGATTTAAGGTAATTTTAATCCATATATATTTAGTTTTAATGCATTACACTCATTTTAACTCTTTCGTTGGTAATTGTTTTTTTAATAAAGTAATTATTCATGATGAAGAAAATGAAAGTAGCCTCATTACCAAATTTGAAAATTATAATTCAAAAAATGGAGTCCATTTTATGAAATCTAATTTCAATATGTTGTAGATAATAATAGTAAAATAAACCTACAAAATGTGATTAAAAGTTTTAATTCTGAAAAATATTTGTTTAAGTATAATTTTTTTTAACAAATTCCTTTAAAATAATTATTATAATGAAATTTAATAGATTATTTTTTATAATAAATTTGTAATTAATTTTTAAATTAAATTAAAAATAAAATTTTAATATATAAATACATCAAAATCAATTCTTAATTACTTTATTATATATACATGTTCACTATTTATTGAAAAGTTAATATTTTCAAGAAAATATAATGAACAACCAAAATTTTAATTTTTTGTCAAAAATGAAGTGAATTTTATCAAAATAATGGTATAAATTTTTAAATGAATTATGTATATAAAAGAAAACAATACATGTAAAAAATTTAGTTATAATAAAATTATTTTATTTTTGGTTAAAAAATTTCATACTATTCATATATTTTATATAACTATGTACAATATATATCATTTATATTAATAAATAATGATATTGATTTAATATTAAAATTAATATGTTTATTACATTCTATACCTTTTGAAAAAAAATCATATTAATTTTATTCATTATATTAGTAGGTGGGGATACATTTATTTCATAAAATATTATTAATCACATGTTTATTCATAAATGAAATGGGTTTTCCAAATACATATAACCTAGTGAATCGTATTATTCTACAATACCATTTATCTATGGTCATTAATCTAATTATGATGTTCCAAGTATTATATTGTATCTTCTAACTATAAAAATTTAGGGCTCCAAATATGAGATATAACCAACATATATTTTCTTAATAATATTACATGAATCACATTATATACATCAGATAAAATTGGATGAAAGGCCCCTATGTTGCTAATTGATCCAACCACCTCCATGATTTTATATGGACCAAATAATTTTAGATTTAACATTACTATTTTTTTAGATTACAAAACACATTTCCAAGTATACACAATAATAAAAACATGTTCACCTACCGTGAATGAATGATTATTTAATCTAGTAATCGTCATAAATTTTTTAATGACCCATCCCCCAGGGCTTGTATCGTGACTACCCCAATCCCACCTTCTAAAGGCCAGGGGCTAGAGAGTAGCACCAATGGCGTAAATCCCTAAACTATGAAGGCATATCCTATATAACAGTTAAAAAACACTACATAGTACGCAACTGGAAGTAAAATGCTAAGTAAAAATATATACAATAGAGTGTCCTGAATGTAATGGGGATGGAAATACAATCCCAACAAAAAGTAAAATACAACAGAAATGCTAGTAAAACTGAAGAAAAGAAGTAAAGAAGTTACTAGACTGTGCTCCGGGGTTCCTACCTGAGGGGTAGGTATAGATGGCCTCCTCAGAACTCCACGTTCGTCTGTCTGCTCCGTGTATGTCTTGTCGAGTGGTCCACCTCCGGGTGCTGTCCAATCCTTATACTCTCTGTCCCGATCAGCATTATCTATTTTCTTCAACCAACACAACGAGATGCAGGCATAGCCCGTGCAGGGGTGAGTATAAAGATACTCAGTAGGGACCCCAAGACCCTCAAGGTCTCTCAAAATCCAACAAGGATAAATCAAAAAGTATGAAAACAATGAATAACCCTTAATAAGTTATATGCCCATACATATATCTATGTTATATAGTAACCCATCTCAATCATGAAGTAAAAACTATAGTCCATGACTCAGATCAAATCCAAGATTTTATTCTATCGTGGTATCATGTAACACATCCAGTAAAACAATTGATACCTTGGTTGATGGTGTCATCCTCCTCTATCGAGTATAGTGGGCTTCTCGCATCACACAGAGGTGCTTCCCACTATCCTTGTATTGCTGAGGTACTCCTCCTATCAGGTATTGTGGGTCAACTATGTCACACAGAGGCACTTCCAACCACAGGTCTGCCGCACTCACACAGAGGCTCTCCCCACCACAGTCTTGTCGAGCTCACATAGAGCCCCCCCCCCCCTCATAGAATGTTGAGGTACTCCTCCTTTCAAGTACTGTGGGTCTTCTACTTCATATAGAGGAGCTTCCCACTATGGGCATGCCGTGTCACACAGAGGCACATCCCACTGGGCTAGTCGAAACACTCTGAGTCGAAGGGTCAGCAGTCTTCAGGTCTCAGCCAGCTACTTGGTCTCCGTACTCCGCACACTCATCTCTGAGAGGATCCTCTCCATGAGATACTGGTCGACATTCCAAATTTCATGAAATCCCTAGTAGATTTATCCCAAAGATCCTTCTAATAATAGGGGTCTCAATGCAATAGATGGCGTGTCAATCGGATGCCCTGTCTGTGCGTTATTGGAATTTCCGTTCTAGGGGTCAGATTGATTTTTATGTCTAAACCAACCCTGCCGTACTATAACTATGTCCAAACCTCAAGTGGGGTATGCCAAAAGAACCATCTAGCTCTAATATTTCTGTCACCGTATACGGTTCTCCGATCAGACACCCGAATCCCAATATATGGGCAAAAACATGTAAACTGGCCATAGTGGGTTTGGGTCCGGTCCAACCTAGTTGGACTGACCCGGCCCGATCCGGGTCTGGACCGGGGTCCGACCCGATCAGTGGGTCCGACCCGGCCCAGGGGGTGGCCCAGCCCGCGGGGGTGGCCCGGCCAGAGGGCTACCCGACCCAACGACACAGTGGCCTAGTGGCTCGCAGGTCAGCATAACTGCATCCCGGGGGAAGCCGTGCAACCCCCATGCTCCAGAATGGCTCTGCCGTTCGGGTATGAGTCGAAACATGTTCTAGGTGGAGCCGGTCCATCACACACGGGACCCAACGAGGTCTCGCTCCTCCCAGATGGCTGATCGTCCAGCCCCTCCACACCACTGGTGTGGTGCGACGACGTTGTGCCCCTCCACAGCGGCCCGCCCTGGATGCGGTTTGGCACCACTGGCACGGTGCGACAGCGCCGTGCCTCTTCCGTCCGCTGAGACCCTTTATTCTGCCATTCATCTCTGGAGTGGTGTGATAACACCGCACCCCTCTAGCACCACTGCATCCCACCTGGCCGCCACTCAGTTTTCTATGTAGCGTGACAGCGCTGCAGCCCTACGGCGGCCTAGCAGCCCTTGCGCCGCCAATTTCTTCTGCGGCTGGCTCATTGCCGGTCATGTTGCTTCATTGTGGTTCTTCCTTCCAACGGCGCCGTTGCACTGCCACCATCATCAAAAAACGTGATCAACTAAAGGGGGAGGATCGGTATGTGTCTGTTCTGACAGAGCCCTCCTCATTACGTTGATATCAATCGACATTATATAATCCAAGGTTTGAACGAAGAATAACACGAATAAAAATTCAACCCAAACCACGACCTCGCTTTTCATTCATACACGGTGGAAGGATAGGAATAGAGGACATCGATTTGTTGACGTCGGGAAGTGTCCAGAGTAGGAAACTGAGGAAGAAGCGTCATCGGCGTTCTTTGTGGGAAATGGTTTCATCCCTTGACCAATGTTTCTTCGTTGGGGGAGGAAGCATTCTTCATGGGAGAATTCATTCTCTCCCCAAACCACCACTAAGATGCCAAACAAAAATAATAGATGATGTTGTCTATTATTTTTTGGCACAACCATTCGAATTCTTATGTTTAATGAAATGAAACAACTCATCTAATTAATGGGTGGTGTTAGCTCAAATAATATAAGGGGGAAGGTGAAGAGTTTCATCCTCCTTTAAAGAGAGTTAGGGGGGGTTAAAGCTCATGTTGGCCCCACCAAGGATATCCTCCCATGGGAGGTTATGTGCAGGTGGGCCCACCTCTATAACCTCTCACGGGAGGTTATGGTGTGGTGGGCCCCATCACTAACCTCTTCTTGGAACTTTTAACCACCATAAAAAATTTACCACTTTATTTTTATTCAGTTTAATTAAAAACACAAAAATCTGACTCCCATTCTCGTTAGAACACAACTGCAGTGAAGGTAACACTAAACAATAACCGATGTTGCGAGTTCAACAGTGGAATCAGATTTCAATTCCAACCACCAGTTCAAAATTTATAAAATCCTGCTTGTACGTTTACTGAACATACACGAAAAAAATATCAGAAATTGATTTTGGGCACACCGGGCCTCAGAATCAAGTGCTTTAAATTTTCACAAACTCGTAAAAATCACAAGATTTTAAGAAGAAATATTTCACTGAATTTCTAGGTATTTAAATTCTCCACACCTCTGGGTTTTATGCCCCTGTAAGCTACAACTCGGACTACGGAAACCATTGGGGGTACTGAGCATGCGTCTGAGCCTCCTGCTCATATGTTCTCTCATGGAGATTCATGTGCTACCATCGAATGTGCCCCAGAGGTATAGACCATACATGTAGGACCTGCTCCTGTCGATCCTCAATCCGCATTAGAACCTCTTTGAATGTTTCCCCATCATCGATGTCCAGCTCCCCATGGTTGATGATGTGGGATGGGTCGTGCACGTATCTTCACAGTTGAGATACATGAAAGTCGTTTTGCACCAGATGCAACTGAGGTGGAAGATCCAGGAGGTAAGCCACCTCGCCTAGTCTCTTGAGGACCTGAAACGGTCCGATTAATCACGTAGATAACTTTCCACCTTGGCCAAATCACTGTAGTCCTCATCGAGATGAGACCCCTGAAAGAGGTGGTCGCCATCCTCGAACTCCAGTGGTCTACGTCTCCTGTCAGCATATGACTTCTTCCTGCACTGTTCATTCTTTATCCGCTACTGGATGATCTACACCTTCTCCATGGTAGCACATCCCATCTCTGGTCCCACTAGTGCTGACTCTCCTGGGTCTGTCCAGCACAGTTTTGATCTACATGTTCTACCATAAAATGCCTCAAAAGGTGACATACCGATGGTGGAGTGATAGTTGTTGTTGTAGTAAAACACTACCAAAAGCAAGTGATTCTCCCAGATGTGACTGAAGTTGATGAAACATGCTTGGAACATGTCCTCAAGGGTCTGAATGGTCTACTCAGTCTGAACATCTTTCTGAGGATAGAAGGTAGTGGTTAAGTGAAGTTGTGTCCCAAAAGCCTCCTCCAACCCGTTATATATCTGGGAAGTAAACCATGTTTCATGGTTGGAGACAATAGAAGAATGCACCCCATGAAAACGCAAAATATCCTGTGCATAAAAGCATCTCAAGCTCTATATTAATCCATGCTCTCTAATCTGTAGGAAGTGGTCCAACTTGGTGAGTCGGTCAATGATCACCCATATCGAATCGTGACTCCTGGACATATGTGGGAGACCTGTCATGAGGACCATGGATATCCCATACCACTTCCACCCTGGGACCTTTAAGGGATGAACCAAGCCTGCCGCTACCTTGTGCTCCGCCTTTACTTGTGACAAGTGAGGCATCGTGAGACAAACTCTGCTAATTCCTTCTTCATACCTAGCCACCAAATCATTTTTCTGAGGTCCTAATACATCTTCATAAATCCTGGGTCTACCTCTAAAGGGGAAGTGTGGAACTCCCTCAAAAAATCCTCATGATGTGCTACTGGTACCATGGTACGTCCTCTGGAAAAGATGATGTGCTCCCCACCTTCAGAAAATCCATCAGGTGCCTTCCCTGTGGATAACTGAGAACGTCATGTCTCACAGTCAACGTCCTCATGTTGCGCCTCCCTAACTCACTGAATAAGTGGAGTAGTGACTGTAACATATTGAAGAAAAGCTTCTACATCTCGGTCCATAGTGGATATCTGTAAGGAAGTTAGCTGATCAATCACCTCTCTTAACATATGTATTCCAGATCTCCTACTAAGTGCATCTGTAAGATGGTTCCCCTTCCTAGGAGTATATTCAATCTTGATTTCATAGACCTGGAGGAAGTCAAGCCATCACCACTATCTCAGGTTCAGGTCCTTCTGAGAGATGATATACCTGAGACTCTTGTGATCAGAGTAGACTATGAAAATCTCACACATCCGATAGTGCCTCCATATCTTAATGGTGATGACCTCTAATACTAACTCTAGGTCATGGGTAGCATAGTTCTGCTCATGTTTTCTCCGCTATTGAGAACTATACGCAATCAAATCTCACTCCTGCATCAGGACACACTCATGTCCAGTCCCTGATGCATCGCAGTAGACTATGTACCTGACGCCCTCCTCTGGAAGCCTCTTGATGGGTGCACTAGTCAGTCTCTACCTCAGCTCATGAACACTCTGTTGGCATCTCTTCGACCACATGAAGGGTTTCGCCTTCTTCTTCAAGGCAAAAAGTGGTGATGCCACTCTGGAGAAGTCTAGAATGAACCTTTAGTAGTATCCAGCTAATCCCAAGAAACTCCATAACTTCGTCACACTCTTGGGAGGATACCAAGAAAGTACGGCCTCTATATTCGCTAGATCTACTACAACTCCTGCCTCTGAGATGACATGTCCAAAGAAGTGAACCTCTCAAATCCAAAACTGGAACCTCATGAACATACCATAAAGCTGGTGGTCTCGGAGTGTGTCTATTTCTCTTGCTGATTGTAGGCATTCTCTTCCTTAGTAGTCAAATAGATCAGAATGTCGTTGATGAAGACTATGAAAAAGTGATCAAGGTATGTTTGGAAGATCATTTTCATGAAACACATGAACACTGCTAGAGCATTGGTTATTCCGAAGGGCATAAACCAAAACTCATAGTGGTCGTACCGACACCCGAAGGCCATCCACTACACATCCTCATCTCAAACTCTGAGCTGGTGATAGCCTGATCTGAGTTATATCTTTGGAAACCATTGTGATCCCTTGTTCTGATCAAAGAGGTCATCAATCCTCAAGACTGGGTACTTTTTAATTACAGTCACCTAGTTTAGGTGACGATAGTCAACACAAATCCGAAATCTCCCATACACCATCTGGGTGAACAGAATCAGAGCTTCCCAGGGAGAAACACTAGGCAGGATAAATCACTTTCTCTACAAGTCTGCCAGCTATACCTGAAACTCATGAAGCTCAGTGGGAGCAATACGATTTGCTGGAGTAGATATCAATTTTGTCCTGGGGTATAGGTTAATGTAGAATTCCGCCTAATTGTGCGGAGGTAGTCCAGGAACATCATCAGGTAAAACATCTGTGTACTAATTCAGCACTACAGGATGGCTTGGACTCTCCACGTCTACTTCTCCGAGGGTAAGGTAGGTCAACTGATGAGTGATCGGCTGCAACCTCCTCCGAGTAAGTCTGTCATGTTCTACAAAGGTTCCCTTATCACTGGTTAAGGTAAACCTGGTCCCATCAGTGTGGACACACCATAATTTTCCCCAAATAAAGTAAATCTGAGCATGGACTATAGATAACCAGTCCATACCCAAAACGACATCGTAAGGCCTCAACGCCGCTAAGAGAAGATTACAGCTGAAGCTCTCACCTCCTAGAGTAAGTTCACACTACTGGAACCAGTGCGTAATCGTCGAGTTTGCTCCCGTAGGGATCTCTAGCTGTAAGGATCGAGCCAACAACTCCATCGAAATATCCAAGCTATGAATAAGGGAAGTGGCTACGAAAGAGTGAGTAGCACCTGTGTCTATAAGAACTGTAGCTATGGAGGATTAGTAACAGATAGTACCTCGAATCATTTGTGGAGATCTATTATCATATGCCTACGCTACCTGAAGCAGAGCTCTTTCTTGTCCACCAGCTCCCTACAGTCGAGGTGGACCTCCAGGTGGTGGTGATGGAAACACCTCGAAACATCGTCCACTACCAGCTGCTCAACCAGCTCCTCTTCCACATCCTACTTCGCCCTGTAGACCGCCTCGATCGAACCACTGCCTATTCCTAAGAGATCCCTCAACTGTATGCTGATAATCTGAATGGTGGGTCGGACAGTCACCTGCTATTTGACCCTTCCCACCACATTAGTAGAACTGCCTTCTTCTGGAAGGTAACTCACTAACTCGTGTGCCCCAAACAACTGATACTGAGTCATGCAGTCATCCACCCATGGTTATGGTCCTATTGGACCTATGAGTCATCTGTCTACTGCTATCTACAGAAGACTCTGTTTCATGTTGACTAGAAGTAGGTCTCGCTGATGGTGATTTCTTAGCAAGGAAAATATCCACTAGGAGGTCTCTCTATAACACCCCTACCTATCTCGGGATGTTGAGGGAGATCATTGAGGATCTAATATCTTGCCAGAGCCCTTGATCGATGGTCTAAGACCTGAAGAATGGGTCTCGTACCATATTTGTGGTGTAGCGTTAGAGGTCGGTGAACCTTGATGAGTACTGAGCTATAGTAATTCTACCTTGTTGTAGATGCATTAGCTCCTGTATCCTCAATGCTCGAAGGGTCACTCGAACAAACTCTTCTCGGAATAGGCTCTCGAAGTCTCTCCATAGTAGTGTTTCCTCATCGTGGACCTGAAGCATTAGGCACCACCATCATCCTGCTGATTTATGAAGGATACTCGTAACAAGGATCACCATAAGGTCTACTGGTGTCCCTACTCGACCGAAAACTCTCACCATAGCCTCCATCCAATCCCCAACTGCCTATGGGTCCATCACTTCCCAGAACCTACGTGGCCTCTAGAGCTGGAACTCATGAAATGCGCTCAAGCGGTGTGCATCATATACTTCTGAGGATGGTGGAATCGGTGGCCCAAAAGAAAGTGGTACGGCTGGTGCCTTCACTGGCAAAGGTCCCTTCACCAAGGCCTCATCACTTAGGGGGCTTTTAGAGAGTATGACTATCGGGTATCTAACTGGTCATCCGCGGGGAGGCATCCTAAAAGAAACAGATGAAAAACGGTCAAAAGATTATACATGGTGACCTGGAATTGAAGAGCTAACTTAAGAAAAACTTTGGAACACACACTCGCAATCAGTGTTTGTGTGCACTAGAAATCAGAAGTCAGTCTCCTGGTGTATAGATACGTCAGCCACCTGCACCAAAACATGACTCCCTAAACAAAAACCCACACTTAGAACCCTTAACACTATTGCCTCGCAGAAATGAATGATCATAGTCATAAATTCCATGGTAGAACTGACTCCTCTGATAACAATTTGTGACGAACCATCCCCTAGGGCCCATATCGTGACTACCCAAAGCCCACCTTTTGTAGGCCATGGGCTGGCGACTAGCACCAAAGGTGTGAATCCCTAAACAGGGAAGGAATTGACTTTATAACATTAAACAAACACTACATAGTAAGCCACTGGAATTGAAACGCTATGTAAAATTGTATTAAAAACAATGTGCTAAAAGTAAAGGGGTTGGAAATACAATCCCAAAATAAAAGTACAATAAAACTGAAATGCTAGTACAATGGAAGAAAAGAAAGTAAAGCAGCTACTGGGTTGTCCTCCGGGGTTCCTACCTGAAGGTAGGTACATATAGCCTCCTCAGCACTCTACGTCCATATGTCTGCTCCGTGTACGTCTTACTGAGTGGTCCACCCTCGGGTACAGTCCAGTCAGGAAAATCACTTCCCCGATCAGCGATGCCCATCGTCTTCAACCAACAAAAAGAGGTGCGGACATATCCCATGTAGGGGTGAGTATAACATTATTCAGTAGGGACCCCGAGACCCTCAAGGTCTGTCAAATTTCAACAAGGATAAACCACAATGTATGAAAACAATGGATAACCCTTACTTAGGTATATGCCCATACATATACCTAAGTTATTTTGAAACCCATCTCAATCATGAGGAAAACACGAATGTCACTAACTCAACTGCAAACCCGGATTTTATTCTAGGGTGGTATCTTGTAACACTCCCATTCCAACTATCGAAACATTGACTGATGGTGTACTCCTCCTATATCGAGTACGTTGGGCCTGCCTCATCACAAAGAGGTGCTTCCCACTATCCCTAGACTGTTGAGGTACTCCTCCTATTAAGTACCATGGGTTTTCTACATCACACAGAGGTGTTTCCCACCATGGGTCTATCGTGCTCACGTAGAGGCGCTCCCCACCACGGGTCTGTCGCGCTCACAAAGAGGCGCTCCCCCTTGTAACCTACTGAGGTACTCCTCCTGTCGTGTACCGTCGGTCTGCCACATCAAACGGAGGAACATCCCATTGTTTTCATGTTTCTTCCCTCAGAGGCGCTTCCCACAGGGCTAGTCGAAACACTCCGATTCGAAAGGTTAGTAGTCATTAGGTCTCAGCCAGCTACTAGGTCCATGTACTCAGCGCGCGCATCTCTGGGAGGATCCACTACACAAGCAACTGGTTTATACTCCAACTATCACGAAATACCAAATAGAGTTATATCAAAGGTCTTCCATATCATAGGGGACTCAAAACAATAGACGGCGCGTCAATCGGACACCCGGTCTGTGAGTTATTGGCATTTCCGTTAGAGGGGCCAGGTTGGTTTTTAGGTTCATACCAACCCCACCACACTACAACTGTGTCCAAAGCTCATGTGGGGTATTCCAAAAGAACCAAATCTCTCTAATATTTCTGTTGTCGTAGATGGTTCATCGATTGGACACCCGTAACACATGATATGAGAAAAAAGGTGTAAACTAGCCATAGCGGGTCCGGGTCAGGTCCAACCCAGTTGGACTGACCGGGCCCGATCCGGGTCTGGACCGGGATCCAACCCGGTCCGCATGTCCGACCCAGTCTGAGGTGGTGGCCTGGCCCAGCCATGGTTGGCCTGACATAATGTGATCCAGCTGACAGCGGCCGGACCCGATGGCTTGCGGGTCTGCCTACACGTGTCCATAGGGTAAGTCGCGCTCCACCTAGCTCCCAAACGGCTCTTTTGTTCAGGTGTGGGACGAAACCGGTGCTAGGTGGTGACAGTCCAGCACTTGGAGGACCCGACGGGGTCCTGCTCCTTCTAGCTGGCTGAACGGCCAGCCACTCTGCACCACTGGTGTGGCGCGGCGGTGCCGCGCCCCTCCACCATAGCCCACCCTAGACGTAGTTCTGCACCACCGGCACGGTGCGACAGCATCACGCCTCTTCAATCCACCTTAGCCCTACTATCAACGGTTCATCTCTGGCGCGGTGTGATGGCACTATTACCCTCTGGCACCGTCACAACCCACCTTGATGAGGCTCGGTTTTTTGTGCGGTGCGACGGCGCCGCGCCCCTCCGGTGGCCCGGAAGACCATGCACCGATGGCTTCTTCCGCAGACGGCCTATTGCCGGTCGTGTTTCTCTATTGCGGTTCATCATTCCGGTGGCGCTGTTGTGCCGTCGCCATCGTCAAAAATCATGATCAATCAAAGTGGGTGTGTCGGTCCATGTTCATGAAGATCGTCCCCTCCTCGTTACGTTGATATCAATCCGCATAATATAATCCGAGGTTTGAACAATGAAGAACAGGAATAAAAATTAAACTCAAACCCCTAACACACTTGTCATTCGTAGACGGTGGAAGGAGAGGAATGGAGGATGTCAATTCGTTGACGCCGGGAAGTGTCAAGAGTAGGAAAACGAGGAAGATGTGTCGTCGGTGTTCTTCATGGGTAATGGTTTCATCCCTCGACCGAAGGTTCTTCGTTGGTGGAGGGGCCGTTCTTCGTGGGCGAATTCATTCTCTCCCCAATGCTCCACCAAAATGCCAACCAAAAATAATAGATGATTTTTTCTATAATTTGTTTGCACAAATATTTGAATTCATGTGTTTAATTAAATGAAACAACTCATCTAATTAATGGGTGGTGTTAGCTCAAATAATGGAAGGGGAAGGTGAAGAGTTTCATCCTCCTTAATGGGGAGTTAAGTGGGGTTAAAGCTTTTATGGGCCCCACCAAGGTTATCCTCCCAAGGGATGTTATGTGCGGGTGGACCCCACCTCTATAACCTCTCATGGGAGGTTATGGTGTGGTGGTCCCCACCACAAAACTTCTCTTGGAACTTTTAACCACCACAAATAAATTTTTAAGACTTTATTTTTATTCAATTTAATTAAAAACCCCAAAATCTAACTCTTATTCTCGTTAGAACGCACCTGTGGTGATGGTCTCACTAAGAAATCACCGACACTGTGAGTTCAATGGTGCCCTCAGATTTCAATTCTGAGCACCAGTTCAATAGTCACAAATTCCCGCTCTTATGTTTACTAAACGTACCCAAAAAAACATCAGATATTGATGTCGGGCACACCAGGACTCGGAATCAAGCGTTGTATACTATCACAGACTCATAAAAATCCAATGAATTTAAGAAAAAATTTCCACTGAATTTCTGGGTCTTTACAAATTTTTTACCTACTCGTAGCAGGACTAATACATTTATAAATCACCTTCCATTTCTCAGGAATATCATTTACCAATTTTGGACCAATCATCATCCATTTAAAAATTCAACCCCACAAACTATGGTTTTGGTAAATTTTCTACATAATTCTATTTAGTATTCCATCTAAATACTATAATGAGTACACTTATAATAAAAAAAATCCAATAAAGAAAAATATAGATCCCAATTGTTATGGTATTCTATTTAACAATCTCAAAGAGTGTATTCTACTGTCTGAATCATTAACACTTACTATCATTTAGATTGAGGATGAAAATATTGAATAAAATTTAATTCAGTATCACATGAATTCTTTAGGCCTTCAAAAAAAGTGGTAAATATTAGATCATTATTATACAAAATGGAGAGAGGAACTCAATGTAACCTAAATAAATACATGAGATATATACAAAAATTCTTACCAAAATACATATAATCTAAAATTGTATGTAAATACAGTGATTTATTCAAATGATAAAAAAAAATCTAATATCCCATTGTTAATTACAACGTATTTGGTCATCCGTCAACAAAATCCATGAATATATTTTCCCATTCATATTTAGAAATGGGAAAATCATAAAATATCCTTCTTAGTAATTATTATTCTGATTTTACCTGTTGTGAATTAAATCATATTAGCATTATATATTTCCTTCCATCCCTTTAAATATGATTCTAATGTTCTCATGAAGACTCATGAGATTCCCTGAACAATTATTTATTCAATTATGAAACAAGAAAAACACACAACCTCCTTCCAAATTTGATAACACATTCGTTATCAAAATAAAACTCAAGAAACTTAACATTATTGACTGATTCTACTCTTTCCTCTTAACTGTTGTCTTCTATATAATCATTCATAATTACGTACAACAACAACTACTAAACTATAACTAGATACAAAATTAAAAAACTTCTATCACGGAAATTTTATATGAAAAACATTACTCCATAATAAACTAAATGACCATGTCCAAAATATATCATATTTAATGATGAATTGTCTTCATGAGTTGAAGGATCATATAATCTATTTTAATTTCATTTATGGTAATGAATCATGAGTAAATAATAATTAATAAATTATATATATATATATATATATTCTCAAACTTTTGTTCAACAATTTCATAGTGAATATATACATCAAACTTTTTTGATAAATAAATTTTTCTCACGTTACACAATATAAATGATATCTCAAAATTTTTAAATAGAAATCAACATAATCTACTTCAAGGTTATGTAGTAGAAAATTTAAATCATCTGGTTCTAATGTACATTAATTAAAATTATAATTTATCCATATAAATTATCTTGATGGCAATTTTTTTTTCACATAAAATTTAGTGAGTTTTTACATTACATCAAAACATAAATGTTGTAAGAAAAAATATAAAAAATTCACCCAATGTATATTTTTATATGATGATTAAAATAAACATTTTAACATTGAAATATAAAAAATTTTAATTTGTCAAAATGATATTTTCAAATGGTTTCTCCCCTCAATGGCATAAAATTACCCCTTTAAAAATATTGGTTTTATACATCAAATCGGGTTTATTCAACCCCGTGACTGAAATATCCATTCGTTAAATATAAAAAATAATTTTTTATGTTTATAACATATATAACTCATTATTTTTGTTATGAATAGTAATTCACTCAAAAATAAAAATATTTAATTGATTTATATTTTTTATAAATAATTGATAACAAATTAATTCACAATGCATTATCATAATTTTTTTATACTTGTTCCTTCTAACCTAACTGCTAGAATATAAGATAATTTTATACTAATGGCATCTCGCGGTTCATTTAAACTCATGATTACATGAAATCAATGATACTGAAGAATTAAAATTATATAAAGAAAATATTTCATCAAAATTTATGGGTGTTACATTCTACCCCCCTTAAACTGAATTTTTCCCTCATAATTCATCACATGGAAAAAAAGATAAAGTTACATCTTCATCATCATATCCTCAACTACCCAGGTAATTTATCCAAATTTGTGGTTATACCATGAATCATTAACCAAGCTTTTGTTTTTGTTTCATATATCATTTTCACTACTATCTAGAATCATTATTGGTTGTTCTTCATAAGAAAGATATTGCTCCAATGGTATGACATCTATGTTTAGTACAAGTGAAGGATCAAGTATTTACATTCTCAAGAGAGTTTCATGGAACAAATCACGAACATGGGAGAGATTCATTGGAAGCACCAATCAGTATGCTACCTTTCCAACACAATCCATAATTTCTAAAGGACTGATATACCTAGGGCTGAACATGTCCTTCATTCAAAATATCATTACTCTCTTCAAGGGTGTTATTTGTGGAAACACCTTATCACACTCTTCATGCTCTATGTATTTTATTTGAATTTTAACATACTGTTTTGTATACTCTGATCTTCTCTTTTTTGTAATTAAATAGATCTAAAGTTTTTTTCATTTCATTAACAAGATCGGGTCCTAATAGTTTTCATTCCCCAACATCATCCCAATAATTTTGATTTCTACACTTAATTCCACAGTGGGATTCATAAGGATCCATATGAATACTACTGTGAAAGCTATTATTGTATGAAAATTCGACTAAATGATGGTTTTGATCCCATTCACCTTTGAAATACATAGAGTAATCTCTCAACATGTCTTCAAAATTATGAATTTTTATTTTAGACGGACCTTTTGTCTGGGGATGATAAGAAATGCTAAAACATAACATTGTATCCAGATCCTACTAAATAATTTTCCAAAACATTGAGAGAAACATTGAATCCCAATCAAATATAAAAGAATATATAAAATTATGAAATCTTACCACTGCCTTTACACATATTCTAGAAATATGGTAAAGAGAGAAATCCTCTCTAATATCAATGACGTGTGCTGACTTTGTAAGGAGATCATCTATAACCAAGATAGCATTATTTCCTTGGAATGTTATGGGATGTCTGATGAAAAAGTACATAGTAATGTTTTCCTATTTCCATAATGTTATAGGTAATATTTCTAACATCCCCTTATAATTATCTCTCTCAACCTTAACATTCAAACAATCCAAGATTCGAGAGACATATTCAAAAATGTCTCTTTTCATTCCATCCCACTATAAATACTCTTTCATCACCCTATAAATATTTGTGCTTCCAGGGTGAATATATAATGAAGAAATATGAGACTCATATAGTAGATCCTTCATTAATTCTTGTATGAAAGGAATACAATCCCAATTTCGGAACCTTATTATTTCATCAAAATGAAGATTGATTTCAAGAACCTTTCTCACCATCATTTATATCTCTACTTCTTTTATCTGTGCCTCTATAGTCTTAACATTTATAGAATGATGACCATTAATTTGAGAATGATACTATTTCTTCACTTCCATTAAAATTGTAAGATCCATCCTTTAAAATCTACAAATATTGGATCCTTTGTTATTCTCATCACAAAGAGCCTAGCATGGTTTTGTCAACTCAAAGCATCTACCACCTCATTCACTTTCCATGTTGGTGATGTCTTTTAAATTAGTAATCGTTAATTAGATCCAACCATCTTCTATGGAGCATATTCAGATCCTTTTGTGTGAAAAATATATTTTAAACATTTATAATGAGTTTAAATATCACACCAATAACCTTAAAGATAATTCATTCGTATCTTTTATACAATGATTACTGCAGCTAGCTCCAAATCATGAGTAAGGTAATTTTGCTCATGGATTTTCAACTACTGTGAGGCATAAGCTATCAAAATTTCAATAATCATGAGAACATATCATATCCCCTTCTTAGATGCATCACTATAGATTATAAAAATTTCCCCACTACAAGGAAGTGTGATCATAGGTTCATTGTCTAATATTTTTTTAGCTCTTTGAAATTATCTTCACATTCCTCCGCCCATATGAACATAACTCTATCCCAAGTCAAAATATTTAGTGGATTGCATAAAAATAAATAATATTTAACAAAACATCAATAATATCTATCCAAACCAAGAAAAATTCAAAACACTATTTCCATTTGTGATCATAGCCATTAAGAGTGGGGTATAGGATCATTTTCACCTACATTTATTAGAATCAACACCCATAAAATGGAATAAATCTTTTCCATTATTAGGTTCTTTAGTAGAATTTTTATTCTCAGCCATCTTTAAGAAAATTTAAAATTGAAATCTCTATTTCCACTTGGGTATAGGCTCATTTTCACCTACATTTATAAGAATCAATACCCATAAAATGGAATAAATTTCTATTGAAAGGTTATATTCATCCCTGTATCGATAGATGATCATAGATTGATCTGGATTATGAAATCTTAATTCCCTTCCTTGGAAATTCATATGAGATCCATATAGATAAATCCCATCCATGCCAAGAATAACATCAAATTTCACTATTGGAAGGATCATAAGATATGCATGTTGTACATTCTCACAAACATCAATCGTTGTTGAATTATAAAATTTTGAACTGACCGTTGTTCCATTAGGAGTTTTCACGCCTAACTCAACATCTAGTTGTTGAGGTAATAAAATGATACCCTTAGAAAATTATTTAGAAATAATATTATGGGTGGAACCAGAATCAAATAAAAAATTTTATACCTTATAGTGGACAAAATGTGTACCTTTCACCACTACATTATCATTATATAAATTCCCAATAGGGATTACATATGACATTCCTTTTTCTTTGGCCTTATGATTTTGCTAACATAAATCATCATCAATAACCATTGGATTAGGGAATTTATTTGAAAAATACCCTATTTATGTTAACTAGTATCACTAATGTGTTAGAGGTGCATTATATTTATACATTTCTCAATTCACATCATTAGACATCTTTTTCCCATCACATCATCATTCAACTAACAGATGACAATATTTTCCACACTTAAAACATTTACTAGAAAATTTATGAAAATTTACTTTATGTTTCTTTCCACACATTGTGAATAATGGAAAACTCTTCTTCTATTTAGTGTGTCATTTAGATTATCCTTCGAATTAAATTATTATTTTCTAAATAGTCCCATAGGACTAATGGGTTACTCAAATCTCTATCTCAAAATTGAGTTCACATTGAATGATTTCCTCATAGCTGTTAAATCCCTTTTAGAAAATTACCTATAGAGACTTGGTTTTAAGACATTAATTAATCGATCAAATTTACTCTCATATTGGATAATAATTCCAAACATGTACCTTGAAAGAATTGTAAAATTTTATTCATTTGTACCAATGGATTCATTATCCTTTTTTATAATTATAAGTAACTATTTCTCCATATTTTTTTGAAGAATATGAGGAAAGTACTTATTGATAAATAATTACATGAACTTGTCCCATTTCATGGACTCAATTTCATATCTTTACCTCGTATTATTAATTTTATTCTACAATTTATTATCTTTTTTCGAAATGATGGACTGTTAAGATTACATTTTCATGTACAAAACATTGTTGAAATGAAAAATATCTATTCAGTGGTATTGATACATTGTTAAACCACTAATGGATTAGAAGAAACACCGAATGAAGGTTGATTCTACCTCATGTAGGACTCTATAGAATGATTACCCCACTTTTTCTCATTTTTTAGTCCTTCATGATTCATATATTGAGAAATTAGTGTGTGGATATCTACTAGATTTTTTATTCTAGATCCCATAACATTTGGTTTTATAAGAGGATAGTAATTGCAGTTCCCAAAACATTCAGAATTAACACGTTTACTTTGGGATCCATCCATTGACTAAAACCAATAGTCATAGTGTGAAAAACAAAATTCATAATGGGGAAACCACATAATCAAGAATAAAATTTCAATTTAATAAACATTATGTTTTATCCATGTTTATTCATGGTCATTTTTAAAGAAATAGGATAACAAACTACACTTCGAAATATCATGAGGGTTATTACTAAGTCCTTATCATCCTAGTTTCTAAGGGATATCTATACCGTTTACTTGATACAACCTATAAAGAACCATGAATTGAAATCATTGATATTACTTAGAATATAAATGATATTCATTACAACATATAAAAAATCACAACGAGACTTTATAGGTATAGTTCCATTAGAAATTTAGAGACCTAAACAATTGGTTCATAAAACAGCTACATTATCTCCCACTTATTTCATCAAAACTAGAGTCATTTTGATATATCTTATATAATAACATTTTTCATAACCCAGGGAAAAAACATATGAATGGGTGAGTTCAAATGATTAGTAAGAGTAAAAAATTAAAATATCAATCCTATAATAATCATATGACATAAGCACATATCATTTTGAAGTCTTGTCTTTCATATGAAACATCATTATATCTTGTAGTGGGATAAAAGTTCACAATAATTAATGGATACAATAACAAAAATTCATAACATAAGACATGATGTTTTTTCATACACATAAGCATATACAATAATTTAATATTAGTCAAGTCTCATTTCCAAGAACATTATATCCATCAAATTCTATTACTCAACCGGGTTTACTTGTCACCCTAGCCCCATATTATTTGACACGATATACTTGTTATTCTTGTCATGTCAATATCATGATATATAAATAGTTACAAAATTCATTTTAAGGAGATATATTTCCCACCCATCATATAAAAAACCATTCTTATGTGTGACACTAAAACATAAATCATTCATCAAAGCATAACCCAAGGAATAAAATGTGTTTCGTAAAACTTCATTCCTTCAGAACATAATACATGTAAAAAAGAATTGATTTCATAAATAAATTACATAATAACCATAATAATCCATGAAAATAATACGGATATTATAATTTAATCATTTCCATAATTTTATATATAAAATAATTTTGATAAAACATTGGAAATTATTACTTGAGGAAAATTTCCTTTCTTCTTTAAAAACATATTATTTTCTCAAAATGTTGCAATTTATTAAAAGAAAGTAATTTAATTGAAAATATAATTGAAATCTTGTTATGTTAGATTCTTTAAAATATGGTGTTATGAAAGAATAAAAATTCGTTCATACCATACATGATAGAAAACATTTTCCTCGTACTTTTACCAGAAAATCCAAAAGTACCTCGTATCGAATACCAAAAAAATATTCAATTAATAACATTTAATAAAAATTCACCAGAGGGTAAATTTAACTTCAAACAATTATAGATGAAATAATCTTATATACAACACATATGTGGATGATAAATATACCTCAGAAAATAGTTACATAAAAACAATCATAGATAATAATGTGATAGAAAAATTATCCCATACCTCAGGTCAGATATACTTCATATATATAAAAACATCTTTTATAATGAATTGGATAATGTAGTTGGCTTATTCTATAATCATAGTCATTTTTTATATCATATATTATTATATTATAATTCTGTTTCTAGTAACATTTCATTGTCACTTGTTATTCTAATATTAACTGCTTTATATTCATAGGAATGTTTTTTGGATGAGTTTATGTTCCAATTCTTATTTTATAGTTTCATAATTTACTAAATGATATTAGTATAATATAGATAATATTTATTCATTTCATTAAATTATATAATCACGTTTTAATGATGATCTTGTAGAATTAATTGCATTTCATTATGAGGACGGTAGACAGTACGTGTTAACTAGAGACGATATAATTCTTATAATTATTGAATAGTATCATTATAAAATAATAAAATATTGTTATTATTTCCATCATTATACACATACATGTATATTGTTGGTGATAAATATATTAGTCCATGGGGTGGAGTTGGTATGTTGTATGTACGAACGCATAATGATTTCATCTTTCATAGGATGGATAGAAGGTAGAATATGGTTGTTTCATAATTAAAACAACATATCATTATTTGAGTGATATTGATGTTATTACATAATATTAAAATAGATAAGGAAGATGATGTAGACTAATGAAGTGGTTTTTATAAATCACTAGAAGTTATTACTTCTTCCTTGATGTGCTTCCACCAAATCTCTTCATAGAGCACTAGAGTTGGTCTTTTAAGATGAACAAAACCTATATAATGTAAATAGTGATGTTTAGAAGGAAAAATGGGAATTGGATGTTGGAGTTTTAAGGCTCAAAATGAACGGAAGAGGCGAGGGAGGAGGTTCCCTTTTATAATTTAGGTGAGGGGCACTTTTGGAAACTCCATAAATAATAATTTGGAATAAATTCAAACACTATCCAAAAACATCCTACTTGTCCAAATTTCAAGGAATAGATGAGAGAAGATTTTAATACCATTAGAAAATAAATTTTAGACAATCATTTCTAACAATTTATAGCTTTTATTTTTAATTAAATCTTATTTATTCTATTTAATTTTTGACTAGGTTAAAAAAATTTCAACATTAAAAGGTAGCAATATATAATAATTTGGTGTAAAAAAGAAGATAAATAAATACATTAGATAATTTTATACCATATCATAATTATTAGGAATTTTTAATAATTTGTTTATAATTTTTATATTATTTTATCATACATTATTTTGATAAACAATCAATAATATCAATTTTGACACTATTCAATTCACTGATTATTAAAAATATTAATATAACATGTTAACTTTGATAAAACAATTTTATCATATTCCAAGGAGGTAAAGATCTTATATAAAATTAATTTGACATGATAATTTTTCAAATAATACTTAATTTAGTATTTTCAATAACATTTATTAGTTATTTCTCTTAAAAAAATAATTACTACAAAAGTTGTCTTTAATTATTTAATAAGCTTATATTTTGAATAAAAATTAAAAATAATTTATTTTAATTCTATAAAACATATCCATTAAATAATTATTTTTAATGGGTACACATTTTTAATTATTCAATTTCAAACTTTTTAATATGCATTTATTTAACATTAAATTTTCATTAATAATTTTAAAAATAAATTAGAAAATAAATTTTTATAAATTAAAATATTTAAAAATTTATGTTTACCACATTTATGAATTTATATATTTGTAATTATAAAAAATGAAAGATTATTTTATCAATAATTACTTATGTGATTATAAATAAATAATTATATATATTTATAATTAATTATAAAATCATAATCAATTCATTAAAATAATGAGTAAATTTACAATATTTAAATTTATATCTATATACGTATATATATGCTAAATAATATATATATACCCGAATAGTTCAAACTATGGATTAATAACCATGATCACATAAAAATACATATATATATATATATCTATTTATATTATTTTATTAATAATATTTTTCTAAAAGTTTTTACATTATTATAAAAAAATAATTATAACCGAAAATGTGCATACCACGGAGTAAACACCATGCTCCTAGACATTTATTGAAAATGTATACAAGGAATTATAATTATTGCTTGGTATAAGTATAAGAACACCACCTTGGAACACAAGAATCAATTGGTTTATCTGCCACAAAACATTTATGCACAACATCGTCCTTTTTAACTCCCATAGAATCATGTATACCATCCAACACATCCTAATTTGGCGGATTACAAGTTTTCTGGACTTTTGTACCATATTACATGACCAACAAAGGAGAGATATTAGTCACATGTGTTGAATACTGTGTTCCTTTCTTCAGGATGCTCACCGTAAATAGTTAGTAAAATTCAAAAGAATTAATATAATATTGCATGGTGAAAAAGTTATACTTAACTTCACCATTATTAGGTGAAACAATATGAGAAATTTAAATAATGGAAGCCACTATGACTATTTCAGAATAAAAAACAGAGGCATGTGTAGGTGTCAACACAAGCCCATATGGAGCTAAAGCTTCACTAGAAGCAGCCCGCACTTCCCCTGTTGTTTTGTGTGCATCAATTTCGGATATATTATCCTACCCACACTACATAGTGGTAATAAAATCATAAAAAAGATGAATATGGGTTATCTTCTAAGTGGAATATAGGTTCTACACAACAACAATAAGAGAATCACCTTTCAACAATGTGGAAATAGGATTAAGTTTCCCTTCAGAAATAAATGTTTCCTCCAAAGATAAGCATGGTCAATTTCCACATCACTGGCATGGATAACGTTATCACCCCATATACATGAGGTCTCCCCATGAATTGAAACATGCTGAATAAGGTGGGTGCATTCACATGGAAACATGATACCCTAACTTCCATCACCTTTAACTAAATTCCCATCATTCTTTTTCCCAATCTAAACTTCAGTAAATGAAAAAGGATCAACCTTTACTATCCCATAGCTAGTGTAATGCACCATATTCCCCTTAATTAGTGAAGATGGTTCCTTCACACCATTATGGGTACCTTCTTTTCAAACTATGGACTTAGTGGGAAAATAAATACCAACAGGTTGAATTTTATATATTCACTTTTCAACAATATTTTTATTTCTTTTACAGTTAGAACTACTCATTATTTTATGGATGTTATCCTAGCAATGCACAGTGGTTCAAAAATTAAGGGAAAACATCGGAAATTCTTGAATTTAATACCATTTTCAATCTTAAAATCCCTAGAAATCAAATATATAATCTAAATAAGAGAAAACCTAATATAAAACATAATAATAATGTGAGGAAAATGAAAATGCATTACAATTTAAGTCTCCTTGTCCATTTTATATTGGGTTCTAATATCCAGGAAACATCCCATAGGATTTTAGGAAGCCAAAACATGAAATTCAGGCCTTTCACATAGAACCAAGATTGTGGAACAGTGTTGTTATCCTTGAAGTTGTAAAACCAAGGGTCCTACTTCTATTTCCATAATATTACAGACTTGAATATTATATATTGTCAACACCATGACTTCAATTTAATTTCATTTGGACCAAAAGTGATATTAAATCAATTCAGAATGTGGGACCTAATATTCAAGTCACTGAAACACCATATCATCTATAGCCATTTATATAGGACTTCAAGAGTCAAAGAATTAGTCATTTGTGAGATCTCATGACCAATAATGGATCTCTCAAAGGCTTCATTACATTCTTCAATGTTTCAAGGATTAGCTTCATCAACCACAAGAGCACCTTTCATAGAGATCAGATTATGAAAAATGGAATCTCTACTCTGAGATCCAGGGAAGAATATGTTTTCTCCCCATATTGGCATCAAATCCGGATTATGAGTAGATAAAATTAAACAAATAAAAAGGGCATGATTTCTCAATAGTTCCTCCATCGAAGCAACATTTTTCCTACAAGAACCACCATTATTTAGTGCCGATAATGATATACCTTTTATCAACACTAAAAAATCACGAATATATGATATATCTTTTTGTGTTAAATTTTTATTGAAGATGAATATTTCTTTTACGAACACATTTTGGAATTAATAATGATATCTCTTTTGAGAACATATAAATTTAGAATGGATAAAAGGTATCTTTCATTGTGACTTTTTAGGATGAATTGATATAACCTTCCCCTATCAACATAAAAGAACCCTTAACTCACATATTTCAGTTGTGATTATCAAGATTTTATAGAATTATACTACTTAAAATGGTTCTCCTTGACTTTCTCTCAAAATAATCAAGCCTTGAATCCATGAAATTATATTATTTCTACCTCCCATCTCATTTCTTACTTTTTCATGTTTTATAATTTTTAGTAATAAAATTTTCTCCGAGATCAATTCTATAATGGGTTCAATTTTTTTTACACATTATCTTTTGAATCCTATTGATTTTAATATCTTCAACAATCAAGAAACCCCCTGTGAATTCAATAATCCCCATTTTACTAGTTGGGTTCCTTCCTTAAACAATATATAATCCAAAAAAATTTAACATGGAAAGCTAATATGGCGCTATTTTTTACTACATGAAGGCATCATTCCTGGTGTTAATTCTAAGTGATGTTATAGTGTAATTCCATATTGGCAATGCACTATAGAATATATTTTTTTTGATTTTCCCTTTTTTATTACTAATTTTGGACAAAATTTTTATTTATTTTAGTACTATAAAAAAATAAAGTGTTAATAATGATGCACTAGTTGGGGATCATTTCAATGTATGTACTATATTTTAGAGAAAATGTTACTGCATTTTAGCATAGTGGGATTTAGATGGTCATAGAAATTTGAGGTCTATAATTGTTTTCCCCCAATTCATTTTTTTTTCACTGGGCAGTGAGTTTTGAAATATGTACATTAAGAATGTCTAAAAATTTAATCATGTTCTTGGGTGGGATATGGTTAGACCATATTTTTCATTCACTATTAATTTTATATTTTCAATTGTACTAATTTATGAATATTTTCTTGATTCATAGAGGATATCTATCTTTAGGTTTATATGGTTTTTTGTTTATTATTAATTTCTCACATAAGAAGATTCTTTTTTTGTATTGGTTATTTTGTGTGTGTAGATTTTTGTGAGTGATCCCACTAAACCATTAATGTTTCCTTCCTAATAATAAAAGTTTTTTATTTTCATTGAAAAAGTATGTTACAATATTGAAAATAACTTGTTATATATGTAACGACCCAATGTTTCATTAATGGGAAATCCCTCTTGATCTATTTAAATGTCTCTTTATAAAAAATGTTTTTATAAGATGTCAACTTCTTTGGTTTTATGTTAATAATTTTGACCGTTGTTAATATAGCTGTTGAATAGGGATCACATGATTAGTATAAATATAGGACCTTAACAAATCCAATTTACTCAGACAAAAGAAGTGATGGCCTCATCCAGTAGAATTTCCCCATATGAAGCCCATTTGTCGGAGCTCGGAAAATAGCTGGCATCCATGGGCTTCTCCCTTGACCAAGCCTAAGCTGAGCTACACCATGTAAAGCTCGAACATGACCGTCTACGGGAAAAGTGGATGTTCATAGAGATTACCACCCGAGCGATGTTATCCGAGCCACCCCAAGAGTCTGTCACCATCGCACACCTTACCATTAGGTCTTATGCGGCTATTTTAAGGGGTTATGAAACAAATAAGTAGTACTATCTTCATGTAAATTATTTTTTTATATAATAATGAATATAATTTCTAGTCACTTTAGATACATTGTAAATAGTTTTTTAAGTACAAATGGTGTTTTTAGTTATTATTTAATTAAGAATTCTATTTTATTAAATTAAGAGATTTTTGATTTAAATAATATTTTAATAAAATAATATTATTATTATTATATTAATTATTATTATATATAAATTATCTTATAATTTTTTGAATGCAATTAAAATTTTATATTAAGGTTTGAAATCCATTTCTGTCAAAACCCGTGAATTTTTGATAAATAATGGTTTTTATTTTAAAAGTGAAAATTAACATATTTTGAATTTTTTTTTAGATAAAATAGAGGTCATTTCTGGAATCAGGATGTCTAAATTATCCAATAGTGAATTTTTCTTAATTTTCTGAGACAGTCAAATTTTTGGGTAAAAATGAAATACTGTTTAAATATATAATGTGTTTTATGACATCATAATGACCCAATGGTGATGTAATAAAATACCATAATCCTTATGTTCGGACAATATATGTTTTATCATTAAAATAATGTGATTTTGGGTTTGTTTTACTTACTTTTCAAAGCATTAATGGACCCCTCAAGACATATTCAACACTTTTCCTTTTTAAAATAATTTCCATGGGAGTGTGACTCACCTCCACATAAGCAACCTTATTATTTTAAGAAGTTCGGACATGGGCCTTATAAAATATTTTTTTCCTCTGCCCTTTTCCAAAAACCATGGGTAAAAACCATGGGATGGTTTGTATTTTGGATTAATTTAATGTAACTGGACCCAAACCTCAATAATAAAGAATTCCCTCACCTTTCCTATATAAACCCACCCAAGATCCCACTTCCTCCTCACTAAAATACCTTGTAGTTCGACCAACCACTTCACTACACTCTCTAGAATACTCCCAAGTTTCCCCAATCTCCCATGAAGGCTCTCAGAAGCCTCTCTCTAGCCTTTGGAAGCACACTTCCAAGTAAGGGTTTTTTCTGCCTTTCTCATTCTTGTCCAATCTTCTTTAAGTTGTTTTTCCCTTTTAATTTCAATTATGAATGTTGTGGTATGGTTTAGCACCTACCTCATAATTCCCTCTTTATATTTGAATTATGGGATACCCCTTTCTCTCACATTAAATTCCTCCCTTGTACAACCTTTACTATGCCGAATTTCCGAAAGGAACTTCTCTCTCCTCTTTTACATTCAAGCAATACTTTTGTATCCTGAATCTAAATTCCATTTCAATTGTTGGGAAATGTATCAATATGACCTACTTACATTCCATTACATGTAAATATGATGAGAATCCCCTTTCTCTCTCATCGACCGTTTTTATTAATTCTTATGTCACGCCGTTACGCTATCGAAATCGCACTGATTTTCTATGCCAATGCCATTGTGTAGTGAATACCATGCCCATTTATCCATCAAGGGTATTCACCTTTATGAACATATACTTATTGATTATAATGTTTCATGTATTAATTCCACATTCCTTTATCTAGGAATAAATAATTATGTTTTATGAATCCATGTTTTATGATCCATGTGGCACACTTATGCATGAAATGAAATTCTTAAGAAGTGTGTGCCCTTATAGCACTCCAATGCATTGGGTAATGTATAGTATCATGATACGTCATGTGCAATGAGTGTTGAATCGTGCTAATTCATGTGCAATGAGGGTTTACTCGTGCTTCATGTGCAATGAGGTTTTACTCATGATCCATGTGCAATGAGCCTTGGCTCATGCTAATTCCATGATAAGTGTTATTTCCACATATCCATGTTATGATTGTCATGCTTTATCATGCCTTTATGTTCATGTTTATTTTATGATATATTGATTATGCCTATTGTCTAAAATTTATTTTACTCTTCATGTTATTCCATGCATACTCCCTTTCTGGGATTTATAGCTCACCCTTTTCTTATGCATGTCCTCAGGTTATCCCATGCAATGCTATGTATGAAGGAATGTAGTGGTAATGAAAAGGAAGTTTTCAATAAATATGTTTTATTTCATGTTTTAAGTTTTTATGTAATGATACTAAGCCCCAAAGACACTAAACCTCTCGATCTTCTTTGTTGTATCAAGTGATGTTTTATATAATAAATCATGTTTAAGTTGTAATAAAAAAAGTGTTGTCATATTTGGTATCAGAGGATAGGTTTAGTTATTTTTGGTATTAGGAAACCCTAGTAATGCCTTAGATACAAGACTAAGTATAATAATAACATCGCTTAGTTTTGGTAAATACTATGTAAGTGTTTTATCAAACAAATACATCACTGTCTGGATACGAGCAGGTAGAGGCGGCTCTGGCACATATGTATCGTAGGGGTAAAACCTGAAAACACAAATTTGAGCTAGACTTGAATGGGAACTGGTGCACGACAACGGCCCTTACTGCACTACTAGTTACGACACTCCCAGGGGATATGTTTTGATAAATTCACAATCTTAGTATGAACCCTTATTGAGGAGAAAATGCCCCTAAGAATATATGTAAGAAATTAGATCATGAAAAGCCTAGATTGAATCCTATAGACTCATGAGTTAAGGAAATAAAAGTTTATTTATGGTTCATCAACTTTTGTCTTTGGACTACCCTTTATGTGTTACCCCTAAATTTCCTTTTATTCCATCCAATGGCTGTTAATAGGAGGACTCGGGCTAACAGTTGTTGTGAAGATCAGTGTGATGACTATACTAATGAGATGCCAAATCTAATGGGAGCAGGAATTGGGAACTTTGCCACTCTTCTCTCTCAGCTAACACAAGCATTGAACAGAAACATGGGTCAAGAGGAACTTCCAAACCCCCCTAAGAAAGAACAAGTTTCTATCGAGAGCTTCATCGGACAAAGGCCTCCTACTTTTAGTGGATCATCTGATCCCACGATCGCTGAAAAATGGATCAACTCCATTGAAACGATCTTCTCCATCCTTCAATGTTCTGAACAAGAGAAGGTTCTCATGGAAGATTATCATATGGAGGTTGAATCTGATCAATGGTGGACGTTGATAAAAAATACGAAGCCTGAGAAGTATAACGAGGCGTTGGAATGGAAGGATTTCTAAAAGATGTTTTTCGATAATTATTTTCCGCGCACCATCTGGCTTTAGATGGAAAGGGACTTCCTTTCCCTCAAGAAAAAAGATGAAGAATCTGTTGGAGCATACAAGTCAAACTTCACAAGGCTTGCACGATACGCTTCCGGCTTTTTCATTACCCCCGAATGCAAGGTTGACCGCTTCTTTGGTCGTCTTAACCCTAGCCTGCGGAAAGCCATAGCGATCTGTGACTTTGATAGCTATGATGAAATTGTCTGATGTTCCCTCAAGGTTGAAATGGAGATCATATAATCACAGGGGTATCATGGGGACAAGATTCGTAAGGTACAATTCAGTACTGGTGGTCCGATGGATAAATCCAATAGTGCTAAGAAGATCTAGCACCCCACTTGCTAAAAGTGCGGAAAGAAGCACCCTGGAAATTGCCTTAATGGGATGAGGAAATGCTTCAGGTGTGGAAGAGAAGAGCACCTAGCTGTTAACTGTTAGCAAGAAAGACCTGCGGCTGCAACAGAGGAGTGGAATACTTTGTTTGAACTTCAACGCGTTGTTCAGTGCTACAAATGAAATGAACCGAGGCATTTGGAAAACTAGTGCCATAATCCAAGGGTTTTCGGAGACAACCAACAACATCCAAGGCAGCAAGGAATAGATTTTTCCATCACTTCTACTAAAGTAAACCCCGACAACGATGTGGTGACAGGTACGCTAGTTATTCATTCAAGAATAGCGAACATAATTTTTGATTTAGGTTCTACGCATTCTTTTATATCTCTAATGTGTAGTAGAACAATCCCATCACCACCACAAATCATGGATGTGAAGATGTCGGTGAGTACGGAAAATGGGGCAATCATTGCATCCCATGAACATAAGTACTCCCCTATTATAATCTGTGGATTGAATTTCCCGGTGAACCTCATCATACTCCCTCTGGTAGAATTTGATTCAATTCCTGGCATGGATTGGCTTTAATTATATAGAGCCAACATAAATTGTCGGGAAAGGGAAATCAAACTCCATATGCAGAATTGACCCCCGTTTCTTAACATGTGTAAGGAGGAAGATGAATCCCCTTTAGCTCCATCATCTCAAGTGTGAATATTACTTCCTTATGAGCACGCGTATCTGGCTTAGATGATTGAGTCCAAGGAAGAAACCATCCTTGAAGAAGTGCCTACTGTGAAGGAATTCCCTGAAATGTTTCCTGAGGAACTACCTGGTCTTCCTCCTAGAAGAGATGTTGAATTCTCAATTGAACGTATACCCGAGGCTTTACCAATATTCAAGACTCCATATATAATGTTTGTTTTTGAGATTGAAGAGCTGAAGAAACAACTACAGGGGAATCTAGATAAAGGGTTTATACGCCCAAGTGCTTCACCATGGGGTGCACCAGTCCTCTTCGTCAAGAAGAACGATGGGTCAATGTGACTTTGCATCTATTATTGTGAACTTAAAAAAATCACGATAAATAACAAGTATCCTCTCCCAAGAATTGATGACGTGTTCAATCAGTTGCGTGGAGCAAAATACTTCTCTAAGGTGGACTTGCGGTCAGGATATTATCAAGTAAGGGTGAAGAAGGATGATATCCCCAAATCTGCTTTTCGCACAAGATACGGCCACTATGCATTCATAGTAATGCCTTTTGGACTCACTAATGCTCCAAAAATCTTCATGGACTTAATGAATAGATTCTTTAGAGATTACCTAGACAAATTGGTGGTAGTCTTTATAGATGATATTCTAATATAATCCAAAACCAAGGAGGATCATGAGCAGCATTTAAGAACTGTACTAGAGACATTGCACAAGGATAAGCTCTATGAAAAGTATAGAATGTGTGAGTTCTGGTTGAAGGAGGTCTCATTCTTGGGCCATATCATCACATGAAATGGGATATCTGTGGATCCCTCCAAAACAGATGCATTTTAGGGATGGCCGAGGCAAACATCGGTAACAGATATCCATACCTTCTTGGGGTTAGCTGGATATTATCGATGATTTGTGAGAAATTTCTCACGATTGTCCAACCCTATTACCAAGCTAACTCAAAAGAGAGTAATGATTTCTTGGAGTGATGAATGCGAAGAAAGATTCAAGGAGATGAAAAGGAGGCTTATCACGGCACCCTTGCTCACTTTACCCACAAGTGGGGAATTTTTTGTGGTATTCAGTGATGCTTCAAAGAAGGGCTTAGGTTGTGTGCTAATGAAAAATGATAATGTGATATCCTATGCCTCAGGGCAGTTGAAAATCCATGAGCGAAACTATCCAACGCATGATCTGGAGTTGGCAGCTATGATCTTTGCCTTGAAAATCTGGTGTCATTATCTATATGGAGAGAAATGTGTGATATATACTGACCACAAGAGTCTTAAATATATATTCCCACAGAAAGTTCTTAATATGAATTAGAGAAGATGGATAGAGCTCATCACGGATTATGACTGTTCAATACATTACCACCCTGGGAAAGCGAACAAGGTGGCAGATTCCCTAAGTAGAAAGGATCCAGTGATTCTATCAATGATGAGAATCGAGATGGATCCAATCTTCTTAGACTCGATGAAGTTGGACGTGGGAATAATAAAGAAGGGAACATCATCAATCCTTTCACAAATGATTGCTCAACCATATATTTTGGAAAGGTTAAAGGATTCTCAAAAGGATGATGTATGAATTCAAGAAAAAGTGGAAGCTATCGAAAAAGTCAAATCCTCGGAGTTTAATGGTAATGAAGAGGGGATTGTGCGGTTTGGGAAAAGACTATGTGTTCCATCATGTCCGAAGCTGAAGAAGGAACTTTTGGATGATTCACATAGTTCAAATTTATCTATTCACCCAGGGAGCACAAAGATGTATTCAGATCTCCGAGGAAACTTTTGGTGGGATAATATGAAGAAAGAGATTGCTGAATATACATCAAAGTGCATGTTGTGTTAGCAAGTGAAGGCCGAGAGGCAGAAGTCTAAGGTGATGATGCAATCATTTCCCATACTATAATGGAAATGTGAAAACATCACCATAGACTTTGCCACCAGACTTTCTAGGACATCCCAAGGAAAAAATGCAATCTGGGTTGTTGTGGATCGTCTTACAAAGACTGCACACTTCATTTCAATTCAGGAGGATTTCACATTGGATCAACTGGCATGGATATATATCAGGGAAGTTGTAAGGTTGCATGGAGTACCAATATATATTGTGTCTGACTGAGATCCAACATTCACCTCTAAGTTATGGAAGAGTCTTCAACATGCTCTGAATACTGAACTGAACTTCAGTACGGCCTATCATCCTCGAACTGACGGCCAATCTGATCGAACTATCCAAAAACATGAGGATATGTTGAGAGTGTGCTCAATGGACATTAAAGGAGGATGGGATCAACATCACCCTCTAGTTGAGTTCTCTTATAAAAACAATTTCCACTCAAGCATCCAAATGGCACCATATGAAGCCCTGTATGGGAAAAGATGCAGAACACCGACATGTTGGGATGAGGTCGGTGAACGTAATCTTCTTGGACCGGAAATGGTCGAGGAAATGGTAGAGAAGGTGAAAACCATTCAGCAGTATATCAAGGCATCCCAGAGTTTTCAGAAGAGTTATTCAGATAATCATCGACGAGACCTTGAGTTTAAAGTTGGAGACATGGTTTTTATATGTATATCTCCATGGAATAAGGTCATGAGGTTTGGAAAGAAAGGGAAGTTAAGTCCAAGGTACATCATCCCCTTTGAGATTCTTGATCGTGACGGGGTTGTGGCCTATTGAATAGCACTTCTACCTACTTGGCAAAAGTACATGATGTCTTTCATGTATCCCTCTTAAGGAAGTATATACCGGACCCTTCACATGTACTCTCTTCTGAGGTGGTACAATTGGAATACGATCATTCTTATGAGGATCAACCAGTGAAGATCTTAGATCATAGAGAAAAATTTCTAGGAAATAAGGCAATGAACCTCGTCAAGGTATTGTGGAGAAACCAAAAGATTGAAGAAGAGACTTGGGAATCAGAGGATATGATGAAGCTGAGTTACACATATTTGATTTAGTGTGGGAAAAGGAAAATTTCGAGGGCGAAATTTCTTAAGGGGGTAATATAGTAATGACCCAAAGTAACATTAATGGAAAATCCCTCTTGATCTAGTTAAATGTCTCTTTATGAAAAATGTTTTTATAAGATGTCAACTTCTTTGGTTTTATGTTATGAATTTTGACCATTGTTAATATATCCATTGAACAGTGATCACATGATTAGTATAAATATAGGACCTTAACAAATCCAATTTACTCAGAAAAAAGATGTTATGGCCTCATCTAGTAGAATTGTCCCATACGAAGCCCATTTGTCAGAGCTCAGAATAGAGGTGGTATCCTTGGGCTTCACCCTTGACCAAGCTCAACCTGAGTTTCACCATGTCAAGCTCAAATGGGACCATCTACAGGAAAAGTGTAAGTTGATAGAGATTACCACTCGAGCGGTGTTATCCGAGCCACCCCAAGAGTCTTTCACCATCGCACGCCTTACCCTATGGTCTTATGCGGCTGTTTTAAGGGGATATGTAACAAATAAGTATTACTATGTTCATGTACATTATTTTTTTATATAATAATGAATATAATTTTAAGTCATTTTTGATACATTGTAAATAGTTTTTAAAATGGTGTTTTTAGTTATTATTTAATTAAGATATCTATTTTATTAAATTAAGGTTTTTTTGAATTAAATAATATTTAAATAAAATAATATTCTTATTATTAAAATAATTTTTTTTAAATATAAATGATCTAATAATTTTATGAATGCAATTAAAATTTTATATTAAGGTTTGAATGCCATCTCTGTCAAAACCGGTGAATTTTTGATAAATGTTGGTTTTTATTTCAAAAGTAAAAATTGACATATTTAGAAATTTTTTTACATAAATTAAATGTCATTTATTTAATCAGGATGTCGAAATTATCCAATGATGAATTTTTCATAATTTTCTGAGATAGTCAAATTTTTGGGTAAAAATTAAATACCGTTTAAATATATAATATGTTTTATGAAATCATAATGACCCAATGGTGATGTAATAAAATACTATAATCCTTATGTTCGGACAATATATGTTTTATCATTAAAATATTGTGATTTTGGGTTTGTTTTACTTACTTTTAAAAGCATTAATGGACCCCTCAAGACATATTCAACACTTTGCCTTTTTAAATTAATTTCCATTGGAGTGTGACTCACCTCCACATAAGCAACCTTCTTATTTTAAGATATTCGGACTTGGGTCTTATAAAATATTTTTTTCCTCTTCCCGTTTCCAAAATCCATGGGCAAAAACCATGGTATGGTTTGTGGTTTGGATTAATTTAATGTAAGGGGACCCAAACCTAAATAATAAAGAATTCGCTCACCTTTTCTATATGAACCCACCCAATAACCCACTTCCTAATCACTAAAATCCCTTGGAGTTCGTCCAAACTCTGCCCTACTTTATCTAGAATCCTCACAAGGTTCCCCAAGCTCCCAAGAATCCTCTCAGAAGTCTCTCTCTAGCCATTGTAAGCACACTTCCAAGTAAGTGTTTTTTTTTCTTCCTTTCTCATTTTTGTCCAATTTTCTTTAAGTTGTTTTGCCCTTTTAATTTCAATTATTAATGTTGGGGTATGGTTTAGCACTCCATAATACTTCCCTCTTTATTTTTGAATTATGGGAGACCCATTTCTCTCTCATTAAATGCCTCCCATGTACACCTGTTACTATGTCGAATATCCGAAAGGAACTTCTCTCTCCTCTTTTACATTCAAGCAATACTTTTGTATCGTGAATCTAAATTCCATTTCAATTTTTGGTATATCTATCTATATGACCTACATACTTTCCATTAAATGTAAATATGATGAGTAACCCCTTTCTCTCTCATAAACCGTTTTTATGAATTCTTATGTCACGCCGTTAAGCTGCCGAAATCACATTGATTTTCTATGCCAATGCCATTGTGTAGTGAATACCATGCCCATTTATCCATCAAGGGTATTCAACTTTATGCACATTTACATATTGATTATAAAGTTTCATGTATGAATTCCATATTCCATTATCGTGGAATAAATGATTATGTTTTATGAATCCTTGTTTTCTGATCCATGTGGCACACTTATGCATGAAATGAAATGTTTTAGAAGGGTGTTCCCTTATAGCGTTCCAGTGCATTGGGTAAAGTATAGTATCATGATATGTCATGTGCAATGAGTGTTGACTCGTGATAATTCAAGTGAAATGAGGGTTTACTCGTGCTTCATGTGCAATGAGGTTTTACTCATGCTCCATGTGCACTGAGCCTTGGGTCATACTGATTCCATGATAAGTATTGTTGCCACATCTCCATGTTATGAATATCATGCTTTATCAGGCCCTTATGTTCATGTTTCTTTTATTCTCTATTTATTATTCCTATTCTCTAACATGTATTGTACTCCTCATGTTATTCCATGTGTACTCCCTTACTGGGCTTTATAGCTCACCCTTTTCTTATGCATGTCCTTAAGTTATCCCTTGCAATGCTAAGTACGAAATAATGTAGTGGTCATGAAAAGGAAGTTTTCAATAAGGATTTTGTATTTCATGTCTTAAGTTTGTATTTAATGATCCTAATCCCCCAAAGACACTAAACCTCTCGATCTTCTTTGTTGTATCATGTGATGTTTTATGTAATAAATCAGGTTTAAGTTGTAATAAAAAATCAGAGTTTTCATAATATATATATCAATCCAGATGAGGCATAATAGTTAATTTTGAAAACCCCTTATGTTAATCCATATAAGGTGAAATTTTTGGTTTATGTATATTATAAATTTTACTAATGTTAATCCAAACACATTAGTAAATATACAATAGGAAATAACTAATTAATCCTAGTATTGAACTGGGAATATTATTTAAAATAGCAATAATTATAACCACATCTTAGCCATAATAACGTAAAAATGCATACAGTGTGAATCAAACACCAATTAAGATGTTTTATCCAACAAAATGATAGATTATTATTTAGATCCATTTTCAACATTTAAAATATAATTTCAAATCAACCATTGTTAAGGTAAAGAGTTCATTTAGAGTTAACATGTACATATAGAACTTATATTTCATGAAAATGATGTTTTTCACTTCAGATCTTTAAAATATACAAGCATCATGTTCTATTACTAATGTAATTTTTCTATTTAGTAAAAAAATTTATGAATAAAAATACCTAAGTTTTTAGATTCTAGAAAAAATAAATTTATATATTTTTTTATATAAAACAAGTTAAATAAATAATATATTAATAATGAGGACACATTTATTACATAAAAATATTTTTATTTTGTTTCAAAAATCAATCTAGTTGATGATACCCAAAAAATTGTCATTTTAAATTTTTCCTTATCCCAAAATCAACCTAGCCAAAACCTCATAATATAAGAAATAACTAAAAAATGTCTAATTATTGTTCATTAACATATAAATCATTTAGGTTATAGTGAAAGGAAATGAATTTCATTATAATTTAGTACATGGTTTAAATAGTAATACATAACTAAGTATATTCATACAATTTAAACAAATTATTTCAAACATAATCTTAATTTACTAAAAGTAATCTAGATATGAGAACATAAATATGTTCTGAATAGTGGTTTTCTTTCTTCAAACAAGGTCTAAGACATATGAGTATTCAGGCTACATATTCAAAAATTTGTGAGGCAATATACTAAATAGAATATAATAGTTTCCTTACGTTATGGATCTAAATTGATTTGGAAGTTATCTAATTTCTATTAACTATCATATATAAATGAATGAATGTAAATAATTAATGAAAAAAAGTACAATAATTTATTACCATGAATAAATAATTTTATAAAAAGTAATCATGTTTAATAGTATTTACATAATAAAAAATTCATAATTTCATAATTAGAACAACATGGAAAATGTGTTTTCTATCTCACCACACCTAATCCAAGAAAAAATAGTATTCGATCCTCCTATGGACAACTTTTCACTTATAATGCTCAGTTTCACCCATCAATATACTATCACATCGGTCATTCAAAATTCCTCAAAAACCTAAATCATCTCATTATCTTTTACACACCCACAACAGTGGATAATTTTGAAAATTGGGGCATCATAATGGTTCATTCCTTTCCAAACATAAAATTAATAATGTTTTTCTTATCTCACCCCCACAACTAAATCACCTCCATTCAACTCACACTCTGATAAATAAAAAACCAACCTAAGTATGATAACACACACAGACTTTTTATAACCCCTTATGAGCTTTTGAAAAATAGTTTTTAATGTTGTATATATTTTTAAAACAATCATGATGTTCATTTTTGAATAAATATTATGGAATTGGTAATATTGAATTTTTGGATTCTTGTTTGAAATTTGATGAAACTGGGTTTTGTTAAATGAACAGTAACATGATTGAACATTAAAATAATCCCATAGGAACCTTGGTATTTTAGAAGGTTTTCCAGGACAATTATTTTAGCATGTTAAAATCTACATAAATATATAATCTATAAGGAAAAATCTTACTAAACGTTGTTGATGTAAGGGGAGAGTTGTAGTGGTGGAATCTTACCTCTAGGTCTGCAGTCCTTGGTCAATGGATGATCTAGGAAGCCATGAACATTGAGAGTGTAAGGATATTTGAGCAATGACCTAACATACCTAGGAAATCCTTTACTATGGTTCTAGGATTTAAATTTATAATTTACTCTTGTATGGTGAAAAAATGTGTTATTCAGGAAAACATTATCAAATTTTTGTGAAGTTTTTAATAATCATTATTTTCTATAGAAGAGGTGGTGGCATACATATACATTGTATGCTCATAGCTGTTTTAAATATTAGTTTTGAAAAAGGAATATTGGTTATAAATATTAATGTTGTTTTTTAAATAATAAAAATTATGTTTTTTTATAATAAACTAAAATCTATTTGGTTTTTTGAAACCCATGAAGATATTTCCAAGTTAACATATAATTTTTTAAACATGTAAAATTGTAGATACTCCAATGGAAATTGTTTTAACCATTTAATTTGTTGTTGACTCTTCTTAAAAATGATTTAAAAATATTAACATTTATGATAATGGTTTTTATAGAAAAATATATCGATATCCCATTACATTTTCTAGAAAAAAAACTCATCAATTTTCATGAGTAATAAAAAATATATTTAAGGAAAGGTTTTAAATATTCAGAAATATGGATTTGGAATTTTAAAATAATTTTTGAGATGATATATGGAATTTAAAAATTATATGTTTTAATTTTAAAAAAAATCTCTTAAATGTAGGTTATAAATTGTTTGGTTTCAATATGGAATTTGGAAAACATTTTAAGAAAATAGGTTTAGTGTTAAAAAAATTGATTTACTACACGGACCTAGAAATTTTTTTTAAATTATGATGGTTTATTGTGATGTGTTTATATGGATGGACCATATTTTGGTAGTGGTTTTTGATATTCTCGTATTTAGTTATTTTTATTGTGGTGTGATTATAAGAACCCGATTCTTCCTTCAAGGTAAAAAACATCAATTTTATAGGCAATGATTAATTATGTGGATTAAAAGGAGGGTTACACACTGTGTAACTGAGGTGCACACTGTTTAATTGGGGTTACATGTCAGATAATCCTGAAACACGCCATGTAGTGGTTTGAACAATAACCATAGAGAAAAAATCACTACACAACATGTCATTTCAAATACCCTCCATGTACATTTTTTGGGGTTAAATCAGGAAATATAAAATTTTTTATTAGATAGATAAATCTCACCCCATTGATTGAAAAATAACACGCCCTATCGATCTGAAGATAGGGTGGCCTCCCAATTCACCGTCTGATATCGATTTCAAACACTATTGGACGTGTTGTGTTTCCCTATATGAGACCTCGATTCCATTTCATCCATTATTCATTATTTATTATCTAAACCTTGTTATTAGGGGTTGAGTTTTTATGCTCATTTTTTAGATCAACTTCATTTTAGGTCGATTTAGGGGCCGACATTAGATGAGGAGAGTCATGCTAGCATGAGATAGGTCTCTCAAACCTTTATTTAATTGCGAAGTAGAAAATTTGTGTTGTAGTGCCGCACACCCATTATTAGGGTGTCACCATGACTAAATATTTTCTATTTCAATTTCCATTTTTTGGTAATTTATTACGGGTTTTCAATCATGTATAGGAATTTTTTCCTTGCTTAAGGGATACACTATGTGTGTGTTTCCCACCAATGACTTTTTATGACCATTTATCCTTGCCTACCTATGAGAGACGCCTAAAATTCCAAAAATATGTTGTTAAAAATAGAGTTGATTAAATTATAATCCACATAATAGTTTAATTTACATGTGTTTCTTTTGAGATTAATTGACCACATGATTTATTGATGTTCAATCCATGTAATATTTTAATTTACAATAATTTCTTCATGTATTAAATGAGATTGGGGAAAATTGAAATGGGTGAGCCATAACCTCTGGTTAAAATGAATGGTAGGGCCCATATGGATATTTCATCTTTTACAATGGGTAGACCATGGCGTTAGTTAAAAGATCATGGATGGACTGAAAGAGGTTATAATAATGTTATGTCCTGAGCAAGAAACAAATGTGGGGGTCGGGATCATGATGAATTTTTACAAATGCTTAGTGAACCTAGAATCCGAATATGGATTACAAGGATGGGATCCATTGGTAGGTATTTATATGTTATGTGTTGAAATTTACTTAAAATTAAATATTTAAAAGGAATGTCTTATGATGTGTCTTCCAATCCAAAGCACAATCTTGCATTCTATTTTCACTAACACTTGTTTAGATGGTATTTGAGACAACTAATGTTCTTAATTTTATACAAGGAACAACGGGTGTAGTCTGGATCATGAGGAATATATATATAAATGTAATTGAATGATAAATGAGCTTAAAGTGAATAAAAATGAGAACTATTTCTTGTTGTAAAATGTAATTTTCAGTACATCAAAGTTTTTTGATTTCATTATAGAACACTACTTGTTATATATATATATATATATATTCAATGACAGATTGGAATATACCATGGGTGGTTTCCTAATGGGATTTAGTCTCACAACCTATTTGGGCCATGCTTTTAGCCTAAGAAGATTATATTGTTGTAGGTGTCCATAAGAGAAAGTGACCTTCTCCATGTGATTGTTTTGCATCTTAAGAGCAGGAGAGCCTGGGACCATGCCGAGGCTTGCAATTCATATAATATTCTTTTGTGTTTTATTTGGTTTTGGCACTTGTATTATGTATTCAAATTCTGTGACTTGTTTTGGATGTTTTCCAAGAACAATTTACATGCAGCATCATTCGTTGAATGATATGACATATGGTTGTTATATAGTCAAGCATCTGATATTTACTTTTCTTTGCTAGTATTACTTCTTCAACTATTGTATTTTTATTGTTTTCTCTATGCTGTACTCTAAAAATAAGGGAATTGTTTCCCCACAATCACACCTTGGTCGTCCTTTCTATTATGTAGCCTCTTCCGTTTAAGGAAATGCCTTTGAGGTCATGTGTCCAATAGGGTATGGAGAACCTTTGAGTGGCATTCGGATCTGAGATATTACAAAGTAGTATAAAATAATGTTATTTTGTTTTTATTACTTTTTCTTTGAAATAGATAAGTAATGGAAGGATATCGAGTTTGGTAATAAATTGTTCCTAGTATTAACTCCCCTACATATAAGGAAAATCCACATTTCCCAAATTGACATTTGATTTTTTAGATTTTGAGTTTTTTATATTTATTTAATATCTTTATTTGGTGTAACACTTGTATTATGTGGTTATTATTGTTATAATTATGATTCTATTTTGTTTCAAGCCGATAACATTATGGTATGCCATCTCATTCATCATTTAGAAACTTTTTTGAGATCACAATCAATGCATCTCTACCATTCTATTTGGAGATCATTACATATTTCATCCAATTATGATATATATCTTGCTAGATATTCATGATGTTGTGATATCTACCATGATATATATTCCAACAATTGTGATATGTGTATTTTTATGTGTTGTGGTTGAGATTGGATGGATGGAAAACTATGGTTGGGTAGGTGTATGAAACATCTTGGCTAGGAATTTTGTGAATCATTTTTACTTCTAAAATTGAATTTTGTTATAGTTTGATATATATATAGGGGCCAAACATTGATTTGTTTGGATAAAGGGCCACCAAGGATTATAATTTGGAATACCTATTTTTTAGTTTTCAAAAAAGGTTGTTTTGGGAAATATTCAGTGGTTTACTATCTTGAAAACCATACAACTTGTCATGTGGTTCTATGAATACATGCCATATATTATTCTATTTAGGAAGAAAGTACTTTCTTATGTAAATGTTGTGTAATATTGGTATATGATGTGTGGTAAATGACTTTGTATCTGGCCGTGTAAAAAAGTAATAATAAATTGTATATTTTTTTGTTATTGTCATGTACATTAGGTATACACCATGTAGTTTTACACAGGCAGACCCCATGTGGATTTTGACATGTAGAAGTACATGGCCATGAGGAAAGACTTGAGTACATGCAGTGTCCCAGTCTTACAAGTCATGCACCTTGGATGGTTACATTCCCAAGACAGTGGATGTAATTTACTAGTTAAGAGCATTAGGTTACACATAGTTTATGGATTCTACATGCCATGTACTCCACTTTTAACAACCATTTCTTGTTTTCTTCACCTATTTTGTTTATATTCTATTTCACTATGAAACATGATAACGAATAGGAATCGAGGAATGTGCATGACCTTATAGAGTCATTCCTCCATGATGGCCTCTTGTAGTATGCGAGGAGAGTATAAATGATCAATTACTTAAGGTGTTAGGAAATTGAAAAATAGTGGATCCTCATGTCAGGGGAGTTGTGGAACTAGCTGTTATACCTAATGTAGGAATCGATGCACTGTTCTCTGAAGGATTTATGAGGTTCGTATAAACCTTTTAGGGAGCACCACACACTACCACATCAATGGATGATCTGACCTGTGTGATCCAACAGTAGCATCAACCCATGTTTTTAGGGGATGGTAGACCATAGGATATAGATTCATGTATAGATGTCACATTTTCAATCATTGAGAGTATGGAGAAGCATTATAAGAAAAGGTTCAATCTCGCTACATATATGTGGTGTGATTCTTCCAAGAGATTGTGGGATGTTACAACTCAGACGGACTTTCGTCAAGTTATGTCCTATGAATATTTTCAGATAGTCCTCTATTATTACTTCTATCATGTTATTCTAAAGGCCGACAATTCCATAGAGTTTATGAATCTTGATAAGGGCACATTACTATTTATGGATAACTCATCCCTCTTCACTAATCATCGGCACTTCACACTTATTCTGATGGGAGACGATCAGTCGAAGGCTATGTTTTTTGAGGATGGTCTCATATATGATATCTAATCACATGTAAATATCATCCTAATTAATACTGTATCTTCTATAGTGAAACATGGTCTGATTAACAATAGTAATATTTAGGAATTTAGAGTAGCAATCTAGGGTAGTTCAACACTATGTTTTTGTTAATTTTTAACCGGTATTAGGAAGCGTCGTAATGAACATTCTCGTGGTGATTCTAGAAGTCATCAAATATCTTCAAGTATTCAAGTGAGGTTCTACCAGTGTGGTATAATTGGGTATAGAAGACCACATTATTAGATGGACAGAGTTATGTTCTGATCTTGAGGAATGATGGTCCATCTACATTGCTTATATATAACATTTCCACCATCAGCTAGTGGGTGAGGATCTAAACCAACTCAACATTTTGGAGCAGGTTCAGTAGCTTCTCTCCAACTGGGGAACTGTAATGCTTTCGAATGTTCATGTGAGGTAGGGGTAATAGATGTGGTACCTAGACTATTTTTTCTCAGTGAAAATAGGGTGGATCAGCTATGGGTATCTAGGCAGTGTAATAGGATTGCGGTAAAGTTTAGACATAATCAGTGCAATAGAGTCATCAGGACTCGGATCCCAAACTCTCTACTATTGGATTTACTATTTTTAATGCCCCTATTTTAGCTTCTACACTATTTGATATAGGGTCTTGACATATATTCATATTTTTTAATATTTTATATTTCCTAGGTCACTAATTTTTATATTTTGTTGATGTTATGACTCTAGACACTCCTTTGGGGATTAGAACTGTAGGTGTGTTTCTATTCATGGAGTTTTTATGGAACTGATGAACAGAGTGATACATATTTATCTTAAATTTTTTGTGGTTTTCATGGATGTTATCTATGTGTATTATTATAATCAATAGAACCATTCCAAACATCATGAGATCGATTTGAGTTAACTAAGAGATCTTTGTTTATATGTTAAGATGAAAATGTTCCTATTTCAAATAGATCAATTTCACTTTCTACATCACATCATCCCAGATATATGAGTATTAGTGGACCCAGAGAATGTGATAGTATTATCTTCATGGAAGCATCCCATGAACATCTTTGAGGTGTGAAGTTTTCTAGGAATAGATAGTTACTACATATGTTTCATACAATACTTCTCATATTTCCACCACGGTTGATGCTCCCAGTTCAAAAGGTGTTAAAAGAATGTTTGGATAGATTCATGCAGATAGCCATTCAGAAGATGGAAGTGATATTTAATCCAACACTGATACTGGTTTTATTAGAGTTAGGAATGAGTTACAATGTGTACGGTGACACATTAGGTATCATGATAAGAGTAGTGCTTATGAAAGGGGAATGATTTGTTGCATAAGGGTCTCAACAATTAATGGGACATGAGAGGAATTCCCCAATACATTATCTTTAGTGAGCTACAATTTTATATTCATTATGCTCTTGGAGACATTACTTATTGGGAGATAGTTTTTTGTTTTCCGAGGACAAATTAAGCCTCATGTACATATTTACTCAGAATGATTTGAATTGGAGATAGCGAATGTGTGTGGAATAGATTCATTTTTCTATCTTTGAGATTTCCTATATGCCTGGTAAATTTAATTGAGTGTAAAATTCTTTGATTAGGAGGATTCAGATACTGTTAGTGATTTAGGCCAATAGCGAGATGATTTTTTTTGAAGTTGTTCTCTATGATTCGCATAGAGGTGTACGAATGTCGAGGATAGGATTTTCTTTTAACTTTCTCCATTCCATGTACCCTAATGGATATAATAAAGATGATGAATATATCATATTTGGAAGTCTTTTTCCTATGGGAGTGTTTGTGAGGTGAGGACCCCCCTGGTTGGACCATAGGTGATGATGATGATCAACGATTTCATGGTCATGTATGGATATCAGATGAAATGTGTGAGGATCTAATGAAAGTCTATAATAACTCTACATCGGTTGGGCATCCAAATTTCACCAAGATGTATGGGTATTTACATCATCAGTATTGGTGTCCTGGTATGAAAATGGATGTTTATTCATGAGGGGTTCCACCATTCAAGAGGTGAATGTGGAACACCAATGACTAGACATTCATTTATATAAGCTACCGACTACTAAGTGGAAATGAAATGATATCGTGATGGAATTCAAGATGGGGTTATTGAGGTCTTCACAAGGTAATGATTCCAAATGGGTTGTTGTTTACCAAATCATGAAGGTTTCACATTTCTTACTAATCATGGAAACCATCAATGTTGATAATACTGGGAGGTTGTGCATCTGGGGTTCTGTATGACTACACAAGGTTCCACATTATAACATTTCAAAAAGGGACACCTAGTTTATTTATCATTTCTATAAATGGATACCAAGGGTGATGGGTACACAAGTGATTTTAAGCATGGCTCACCCCAGTGTTGGCTGGGTGCAGGAGATCCATCTCTTCTGGGACATTGTCTTATCTAAGAGACCACTAAACAAGTGCAGTTGATTTAGAAAATGATTGATACTATATTGTCTTGTTAGAAATCTTATGTTGATCACCAAAGATGGTCTCTAGAGTTTGAGGATGGGGATCAGTATTTCTAATATGTTTTTCTAAGGTTGGGACATAAGAGGATTATGATACTGGTTAATATTTCCATGAGAAACGTCAGGTTGTTCAAGATTCTAGAGAGAATTGGGTAGGATTTTTATTGGTTGTAGTTTCCACCTCGTTACTGATCCATACATGTCATCTTCCATGTATCTCAGCTACTCCCCTATCACGCAAACCCATCACACATTTTTCTATTTGAGGAGGTTGAATATTAGGTTGATTCATGGTTTAAGGAGAATCTAATATATATAGTTGACAGGAGAACGGAAGTTCTATGAGTATTGTTAGTTCCTAAAATATTGGTTATATGGTAGCACTATGATTCAGATGAAGATACATGGGAGTGGGAGGCCAATGTATACACTCTAGGAATGAATTTATACTTAGTTTCTTCTTCACCACCATTGGAAGGTAAATTTAGCGACAAATTTTTTTGAGGGTGGATGATTGTATGAACCGGGTTCTTCCGTTGAGGTGAGAATCTTCTCATTTTTGGGTGTTCATAGGAATTTAGAAGAAAAATAGTTTTACAGTCCATGTAACCCAAGTGTATGCATTTTAATTTGGGTTACATGTCATATATTCCCGAAACACACCATGTGGTGGTCTGGCTAGGAATTGTATGAAACCTACACTACAGGACGTGTAGTTTCATGTACAGGTCATAATTTATTTTTTAAAAGCATTTTTTAGTGTTTTTTATCAGAGTGACATAAACACACCAATTTATTCAACAAAAAATGCACCCATGAAATCTGAGGATTGGGTTTCCTTTTATTTTATCATCCAATATCTGATTTGAACACCATCAGATCCATTGGAATCCCCTTGGTGAGCTCTAAATTAATTTTGATATATTCTTCATGATTTTTTCTCTTGACCTAGTTATCAAGTGTTGAGTGTTTATTATATTTATCTAGATCCACTTAATTCTAGGTGGAATTATAGGATGACAGTAGATGTGGATAGTCGTTCTAGCACAATGTAGGTGGTCTCGTGCCTTTTGATAAGTGTAAAGCTGAATATATGTGTCAATGTCCCTCACACCAAATATTAGGGTGTTTCGTTGGATGAATATATATTTTTATATTGTTAAATCTTATTAGGTAACTGAAAAAGGGGGTTTAAAACATGTTTAGGGTTATTTACCTTGATTATGGTCCACCGTATGGGTGAGTTTCTTGTGAATGGATGTTTTCCAATGATATCTATGTGGCATGACTTAAATTTCCTTCTTCAGTTCTTTAAAGTGTAATTTAATAAATTCTAGTCCATGTAATAGTTTAATATACGTGTCTTTCTAGTGAGATGATCTACCCACGTGAGATATTAATGTTAAAACATTGTAATAGTATAATTTACATGTGTTGTTTCTTATATAAAATGTTAAATGGGTAAAAAAATGGTTGATACATATCCTCAGGTTAAAAAGAATGGTCATGAACATATGACTATTTTGCCTAATACATTGGGTGAACCATGGCCTCGGTTAAAAGACCATGGACTGAATTAAAGAGGGTATTATCTGGTTAAGTTGTAATTGAGCCCCATATGTAGTGGTCGGTCTTGCATAGATTTTATGTAAATGTCGAGGAAACCAGGAATCCAATGAGGGATTCCATGGATGATCTCTATTGGTAGTTATTTATATTTTATGAGTTGAAATTTACATAAAAAAGAATATTTAAAGTTAATGACTTATTATGTGTTTTATAATAAAAAGCACAACCTTGGACTCATTCTTCACATAAACATGTTTAAATGGTATTTCTGACATCTATGGTGCTTACTTTTATATATGGATCATCAAGATTACTCTGAATATAAAGACTTTTCCAATTCAAAGTAATTGAATTGTAAATGTACATGAATCGAATATAAATTCTAGTTCTTATTGGAATGTTTAATTTTTAGTACTACCTAATTTACTACTTTTATTATTTCACACTACCTATTATATATATTCACTAATAGATTAGCATAGACTATGTGTGGTTTCCTATTGGGATTAATTCCCACACCCTATTTGGGCCATGATTTAGGCCCTATAATATTATATTGTTTCAGGTGTTTTTAATAGAAATTTCTCTTCTCTAGGTACTTTATTTTCTTCTTAATAGAAGGTGAATATGGGACCAAGCATAGGCTCACTATTCTTCTAAGATTCTTTTGACTATTTTGTGATTTTGGTACTTTTATTATGTATTTATGTAGTGTGACTTGTTTTGGATATTTTCCAATAATATGGTACATGTAGAATAATATATTGTATTCTATAACATCATGTTGTTATATTATAAGTCTTCTATTGTTTACTTTTGTTTCATGGTATTACAACTTCATCTATTGTATTTTTATTAGTTCTGGTGTGTTGAACTCGGCAAATGAGGGCATAATTATTCCATAATCTCAATTGGCCCTCAATTCTAGTTGAAATACCCTTGTGTTTGGGGAAATGAGCTTGAGGCCATGTGGACAACTGGGTATGGGTCACCTCTGAGTGGAATCTGGATCTAAGACGTTATAGTGCCAATGAATTGTGGTGTGTTTTTATTATAAGGAATTTATGAATAATGATTTTCTAAAATACCATCATCAAAACCAATGTAACCCTATCACAATGAATGTTTATTGTATTTGTGGGGTAACCTATTGAGTAACTATGAAGTCTAATACAAACTACATGACTCATTATTATGTCTCTTCTAGTTGTGGGGAAAAGTTCCCCAATTCATTCCAAATATATTAATAATTTTCGCATCGTTCATTCATATATATTCATTTCTATTGTGGTTCAATAACTTATGATATTCAAATTTATAAACCTATTTATGATTCTAATTCATTTTCATAATATCATTAAATTATTATTCATTAATATCATTAACTGAACCAATATTTTTGTATGTCATCCACTTATTATTTCATACACTCAAAGGAAGACTATTTATCTATTTTTCAAGGATATTTTGTTGTTTGGATTATGTTTTTAACTATGTCATCATTTCATAGTATCTTGGAATAAATACTCTCAAATTTTCATAGCATAATTTCAATTACATTTACATTATCTTTTAATTTTGGGTTATTTTTTTCACAAATCCCCTATTGACTTTCCCATGGTTATATATTGTAAATGATATTATAATTTCCATGACCCAAATTAATGTAAAATTTTATTGGTCCCAAAATGGAATTGAAATTTTGTTTCTCTATGATGAATGTCATAAATTTGAATATGTATCAACCTTAAATTGTTTCTATATTTTGTGATATAAAACCATAAAGGGTTTGATAATTTTCTAATAAATCCCCCCTGAACAAAAAAACATGAAATATGTATTTAAATAAAATTATTAAAGTGTTAATTTATAATTAATATTTCAATTTTGTATAATATTATTTATGTAAAATAAAATATTTTCATAAATTAAAATATTTCTCAATGATTGAAAAATGTTTTATATAAACATTAATACATTTGTAGATGATGAATAAAAATCTATTCACAGAAAAAATATTATTTTCTATGATAAATCTAATGAATTAAATGAAAATATATCATAATAAATAAATGCTATAGTGAATCAAAAGAATAAAAAAAAATGGTCCATAAACTGAAACATGTATCATGAAATTCAAATTTAGAATAAAAAACATACATTAGTTCATATATAAAACAATTGTGTTCTTGATAAACCATTCATGTTTAGGAATGAAATTAACCAATTCTGTCTAGTTCTTCGGCCACTCCCCTCCTAGGATCATTTAGAGTTAATAAGAATACATTCCCCCTCATCAGCTTCATCTCCCAAGTAGATATTATTTTATTTTATTTCTTGAAACTCACCCTTTATATTTTAGACATGAACATATCATTCATGAACTACTCTAAGCCATCTTCATCCCATACCGAGTACCAGTGATCATTTTGGGATCCCTTAATTAGAATCGTCTATAAATTTCTTCTTTGATTATGAACATCTAATGTGAATTTATTTATTAATTATAAAAATTAAATATTTTATGAACCTAGTAGTATTTATATGAATCAAAAACTGATGAATGATGTTTTTATGAAAAAATAGAATAAAGATGATGTATAAGAGTTTATCAGGATTGCAAGAGAACATTAATCTAACCCTTCTCAAAAAATTAATTCATTTTTATATTTGTGTTATTCAAGAAAAATTATTCATGAATAGTAATAAGAACATTTGAATTGTTGAAAAATAGATTATAGCAATAAATATTGGACTAAACATGGGTAAAAATAGAACATATATAGTTAGTGAGATGAAACTATGGTTTATAGAACATATGATATAAATACCAGTATATATGATAATAGATATCATAGATACTAAATTAAAATGAAAATAAATGATTAACTTCGTGATTTTACACTGTTTTCTGAGAATTTAATTTTTTTTACTAATATATCATTTTCTGCCAGTAATACAAAATACACAACATGGTCAGCAACATTAATGTTATACAATTTGAAACCAGGTAGCTGATGGAGAAACATTATCATTACAGAACTATGTGGCCTTATGAATGAAATGAAACTATCTGAAAATGAACATTCATATATAATATGTGTTTCAAAAAAGAAATTACATTCTATAGAAATGATCTCTAAAAAATACATTTATGTCCAAATGATTATTTATTATTTCTTAAGGACCAAGAATCACTAATAAAATGCTCTAACTATGGCACAAATTGATACACAAAAGATGAATAATGTTCATCAAAATATATGTGGTAATTTATTATTATTCCATGGTTTAGAATACAATAAATGATATGTAAATCGAATAACATTGGAAAAGAATGTGGTAAAACGAATTAAATATGGGAACCTATATAATCAAACACAGTATCCTCAATATATGAAAATTGATTTGGAGTATCCTAAATTTGGAAATAATCTATGAATATTTTTTTTTTCATTATATACCAATTGAATAAATTATTTTTGTGTTTAGAGTGGTACTACCAGTACATCCCCCTTCATGTTGTCAAATTATAACATTCCTCCATTGATATAGATGAAATGAAAATAAATTATCTTGTCTCTTATTATATATATACCTAAAAAAACTAGTAATGATATTGATGACTTTTTGGATTCATTTTTGAAGGACTTGAAATTGATGAGGAAAAAATGTGTTACAATTTATGATGCTCATAATAGTGAGTAATTAAAATTGAGGGTTTATGGTATGGTAAGACAATTGAACTTACTTATTATATAAAAATTTCAAGCTATTACATTAATGGAATTTTGGGGTATCCAATTTTTAAAGAGTGAACATAATAACTTTTATAGAAATATCTCTAGAAGAAATTATTTATAAGAAATTAAAAAATATCTTCCTCGATAAAATAATTACTAACTCTAGATGATAACATTCTACAGGAATACCAAAAAATGTATAACACCATCTCCAATAATGGTTGATCAGCTGTTTGATATATTAAAATATATTTACATGGTTTTTTGTATACTATTATAAAAAATCTTTATGAAATCAGGTTGGAAAACGATATCAATTTTCAAAGAATTATCATATTGGAAATGTTTGTATGTCTGGAATTTTATTATAATCATTCATGTAGAAAAAATGTATTTTATAGTGTTTTTCTAATTTTACTAACATTTCTTGGCAAAACAAAATAGACATCAAGGCCAAATTATAAATGATTGACATGGGGATAATGGAAGAGTATTTATGGTTGAATGGTAACGGGTGGACTTTTCTTTCTCCCATAGATTAAACTCTATCTATAACGAAAAAAATACAATTTTTTATTTTCATTAATGATGTAAAAATTATAGAAGGGTATTCATCAAAGATCATGAATGTATTTTAAATGATTAATTTTCTGTTACATGGACATAAATCACATGACCATCAAGTTTTGATGATTTATTTAATTCCCATTGCTTTACATTTGATTCTACCTAAAAATGTAAAAATATTTTAACCAAACACAAATTCTCTTTCAACAACATATGTAGTTTGGTTATAGAACCAGTGATGTTTACCATCATGAATAAAGTGATTGAAGTAATTTAATGTGGATTATAGATGTATTTTCCACTATCATTATTTGATATGGTGGTCCTCCTGATGGTTTACCTGGTTAACGTAGTTAAGTTATGTGGTCTTGATTTTTATTGATTGATGTATCCAATTGAAAGGTATATGGATATTTTGAATGGGTATATAATTAATTGAAGTCGATTAGAAGGTTGTATTGAAGGATGATATATTTTTTAATAAGTGATTTAATTTTAATGGATTTCCTATCATATATTGATATCATTAGTTTCCCAAACTCATGTTATATTTGGAAACATATGAGGAAGGGGATTTTTGGATGGTATTTTGTTTCAATTACAATCATAGAGTAACAGGAAGTGCACCATTTCATTTAACATAATAGTTAATATGTGGATCCATAAATTAAAGACATGAAAGAATCATTGATATTTGACTTCATCAATGGATGGAATATGGATATCAATTTAACATAATGAACTCATTATAAGATTACTACAAGTTCATATTTATAAAGAGTTGATTGAAACAACGAATTCAATTGTTTAATGAAAATAATGTCTAGCTAGGGACCAAACAGAAATTTTATATGTTACACTTTTTTTTCATAAATGGATATGCATTATATATAAAACAAAACCATGACTGAAGTACGAAGAAAAAAAGTGGATTTACACTTATGATATTAGTGATGCACATATCTAGTTCTAAAGAGATAAATCTTGTTTATGGAAATATGTGATACTTCTACATTATCAAATAGATATAAGTGTTGGATTATAAAAAATATCATGTGGTCATTTTCTATTAAAGATCAGTAGATAAAAGATTTGTGTTCATTTTTGAGAAAGGGATTGTGAAGGTGTATTTCAGTGTGGAAGGGGATAGGAAGACCTAATCATAATGGCATGTCATGTAGTGTATGTATTAATGTTTTATATATAAAAACCTGGAATTGGTCGATAATATAGATGGTGAAGAAAACAACATTAATGTCAGATGAAAAATCAATTGAGGATGACCCTTCGATTAGGTGATTATAATAAACTCAAAGTGTTCCCAATGTAGAAAATTTATTATAGGCTATAGGGGACCCCAAATATGATATGTGTATTCTTTAAATAGGATCTAAATACTTTAACCTTTAAAAAATAAGGCAGTTCAATTAAATAGTGACTTTTTTTGATATACTATGATTTAACATATAATGTAATCTATTATATAAAATTTTAATAGAATAAATGTTAAATGATTGTCTAATCATGATAAAAATGTATACTACATATGTTGATGTTATCTATCTTGGGGAATAATAGGTTTTTAATGATTAAAATATATAATTATTATTGGATCAAAAGAATATTTATGAAAAAAATAAAAATTACACAACATCACAATTGTGAATAAAATTAGTAAAAAAATATGTTAGTGTATTAAAGTTGATGTTTGATCGAATAAATGGAGCAACTTGTTGACCTCAAAAGTCAATGTTCGTTAGTTATATTAGGGTCACAATGATGATGAATGTGTAAAATGATGTAGATTTATGGAACCATTTTCCAAATGTAATAAATGAAACTCTTTGGGAAGATATAAAGGTAATGATATAATAACATTTATCTATTTATTACAAAAATTTTATAATGAAATGTTTATATAATTTTAAATATTCTCTATAGAGTTTTTTTATTTTAGATTCATTCCATAACCAATATGTGTTAATAGTCGCTGGAAAATCCCATAAAGGCTTCCAAGATCATCATTCCAAGACACATATTAGGATTACTGAGGGGGAATTAAAGCCCCTCCTCCTAGATAGTTATGAAAAAAATTATAATATAGGAATCATGTAATCATTTCATTAGGCATCGTGATGAGAAAACATTTTTAGTGCATTATAGTCAATAAAATATAATTTTAAATTATTAAATCCATATAATTTGATTAAAAAAATCAATTTATGAGATACAAAACGAGTGTGGAAGATATAGAACGTGCATAAAATTTTATTTACCTATATCTCAATAAAAAAATGTGGTGCAATTCACTAGAGAAAAAATTGGTATATATTTTATGTCCATAATAAATGTTTTATATAATATGAAAAAACATATATTCCTTTGTTAATATGAATATTTATGAATCACAATCTTAAGCCACTTCCATCCCATGTCCCGAAATTTAGGAGGATCAAGTAAATAAAGAGGGTAAACTTATTGATGAAAAAAATTCATATAGGAAATGTGTGTTAGTATGAAATAATATTAATTAATTATAAATTATAACAATACTGAATAAAAATACCAATTTATGTTTATTTGCTTCTTATATGATTTAGACACAAGAATTCTCAATGAAAAGAAAAGAACAAAAACTACTTTTAGTATCTTTTAAACTATGTAAACAATATGGTTTTGTTAGAGGAGTAGGTTTCGGAGTGTCTCCTTGATTATATTTTGAGAATACTAAACCATAAAATGATAAATTTAAGATGATGAAATGATTTAAGACCAAAATATGATATTTGTAAGATATTCTTGTTATGTCTGATTTTGTGGGCCTATATATGAGAAAGGATTAATTAAAACATGTACTGGAACAAAGATTTGTCATGAACATAAAAATTACCCAGCTAGATTTTGGGCTAATTATTCCCTTCATCTGAATACCATATCCACATTAAATAATTTTATAATTTATCCTTCTCTTATATATAAGTCAAATTTCATATGATAACATGATATTAATAAAATTCCGAAGGATAAATTTTTATGTGATTTTTATCCATAAATAGACGCACAGTAACTTGTTGTGATGGGTATGATTTATAGTATCCAAATAAACAAGAAAAATAATAAATAAATCACAAAAGATAACATGAGAGTGGGTATGGAGGTAGCCTGATATCTGACCATTAAGTTTGCTATCCTAATTGATGATCCAGATGTTACCATAGTCAATCATCATATTGGACCTTTCATAGCATGGATGTTTAATCTTATAAATATACAAGAGGTATCTATGTAAAAAATTGTTTTTTATAATAAAAGAAACATTTTATGAAAAAAGTTTTTGAATTGGGTTATGATATTATGAAAAGATAATGTGATGGTAAAATTGAAGGTCGAATCATGAAAATCTAGTGAATTGACCTAAAAATCAAAAGGACATTCCAGGAGTAACTTCTCCCACCAGTTCCACTACAACCCTTAATATCATTACAATTTCATACAAAGATCATATTTAAAAATAATTATATATCTTAAATTTTATATGAAGAGGAAAAACATGGAACATTATTTACATTCATAGTTTTTTGGAAGAGTATAAATGATATTCTCATGTTTATTATATCGGAGACTCAATTTTGAATATATTCATATGGTTAATTTTCATAATATATCAGAACAAAAAATTATATAATATGTTCATTAAAGTTATTAATTATTCATATTTTCTATAGGAGATTAAATTAATACAGTATAAAAGTGAAAACCTATGAAGCATGATTTGGATTCAATAATCTTTGTATCATTTATACGTAAGAAATTTTTTTAATGAAGGGAGTAATTAATAAGAAAATGATGAGCTAAACACAGTGTTTTGGAAAAAATAACAGACAAAAGACTCCCCTTGATACCTACTATTTGGGGTATAACATGATAATCTAATCTAATAAAATATATATTTTTTTCATTACATATTTTTTTGAAGCACTGGATGCAAATCGTAGTCAACGATAAAACCGGAGATTTTTATATTTTGTATCCAATGAATGGATACCCAAAAAACTAACAACACATTATGTTAATTGTGAATTTTTAATACACTAAAATTTAAATTCTATATAATATCCTTGAATAATATATTTTAGTCGATGTTTTAACAACAATTTTGTTCTGATCAGTTAGCCGCTAAATATATGCTAAATCTGGGAATGAAGTGGGTGACTGAATATAAAATACCTCTAGATTACTTAAAATGGAATCATATTAATGTATATTTAGAAATATTTTACAATGAAAACATATTTAAAAACAATTTATTTTTTTGGTCAATTTTTTTGTACTGTCTGAATCAAGATAATAAAAATTAGTAGTGATATAATGTTTGAAAATTTATAAGAGAGATCATAAACCATGAAAATAAAAGAAAACTTGAATAGTAAATTTACAATGTTAATTAAAATTTCATTAAAAATATTTCTTATATGATTTTTTCTCAATATTTACTATATTACTGTAATTCCTAACAACATCCATACTCAAACGAAGAAGTAAATTTTATAGATCTGAGATGAAAATTTATACCGTTTCAGAATGTTTTCAAATATAAAACTTCTGTGATTACTAACTATGTATGTGATCTATTATAGGCTACGACCATTGAAATATATTTGGGGTGTGAAGCATTAGCATCACAATGCTTATATTTTATTTTTTTTAATCATTTTCTCAAAGCGAAGTATAATTGTGGTAATCCATTTTTTAATAATGAATGGGGAAAATAAATGGTTTTATAATGTATAAAATAATCATTAAGAGATGACATTCTACGATTATTAAGTAAATTTTCTTACTTTTTAATGATTTTTATATAAATTCCATCACAATTTTATCTAATAGAACTTTTTTTTAAATTTATAAATTAGATAAAAATACACATCACATGCTCAAAACATAGAAATTAAGCTTTAATTATTTCCCAACATTTTAGAAATGATCTATATTTCATTTGTGATATTTAGTAATTGAACACATTTTAATGTGACACATGATGTGATTGGTATGAATCAATGAACATTTGGTACAATAGATAATTTTCATTTTAGTTAAAAACACACATCAAATAGTAAAAAAAATTAAATGAGTTTGGAATTCTTTTATAACATTTGGAAAACAATGAAAAATTCATTTTAAAGGTGTATAATTTGAATAAAAATCCATCTAGAACCTAATGTGGTTGATCTATATTGATGTTCCAATTTCCAATATAAAAGTGTCATTTTTGTTTAAAACATATATCACATTGATAAAACCCAGAAAACGATCTCAAATTGTTTTCATACATTATGAAAAAATGTTCATTAATTAATTTTTTCTGTATAAGATTTGACCACACATCTAATTGAGACATGATGTGGTTGAAATAACCCAAAGTACATTTTTTCAATAGAAATGCACCATTTTAGTTTAAACCAAATTTCAAAATAACCACAACTATGTAATCTAGCTAATATCATTTTCATCATTTTTGAAAATGATTCCTAACATTGTTTTCACATTTAGGATGTGATCAAATATATATATGATCCACAGTGTGAATAATTTTACTCAAATTGTGTGGTTTCTATTAAAAATTGTCATTTATGCAAGAAAGATAAGTGACATACTCAAAAGTGAGAAATAACACTCATATTGTTTTGATAATTTTGGAAAATAATACCTTAATCATTTTTTATGGGTAAGAATCAAACATAATTCAAACCAAAAATGTTGTGACTTATAATACTCAAAGTTTATGTTTACAGTTTGAAATTACATTTTTAGTAAAAAAGGAATGTAAATTAATATAAACTAACAACATTACATTTGACTATTTTGATAATTTATGAAAATGACCAAAAATAAATTTTTGATGTGGAAGAATAAATAAAAACCCAATCTGACACATGGTGTGACTAATACAATCCAAAGTGTGTTTTTATTTAAAATTGTCATTAGTTTTGGTAAAAAAAGGCATCTGAAATTCTTCAAACTGAGCAAGAACGTTTGGAATGTTATGATACTTTAGTAAAAAAAATCCATAAGTCATTTTTTATATGTAGGAGTCATCCCTACCTCAATATGATGCATAGTGTACCTAGTGTAATTGAAAGTGTATGTTATCTGTTTAATATAGTCATTTTATTACTAAATGTTTTCCAATCTATGAAATCTGAGAAAAAACGCATTTATTGTCTTGATAATATAAAAAAATTCATAATTCATTTTTGATGTACATGAATTAGCCTCACGTATAACTAATATGTGATGTCAATGGTATAACACATGTTTTATCATTTATGTTTAAAAAGAAATTTTACTAAAAAAATAGACTCTATCAAATCCAATGAAAACTATTTAGATAGTATTGATACTTAAATAAGATGATCCATAAGATATTTTTTATATATACAAATTGACCACATTTTAATCTGATGCATGATGTGATCGGTATGACTTGATGTTCAAGATTTCAATATATAAGTTGCATAGTAGTTTTAAACATGCATGACATTTCCAAAAACTAAGAATTTGATCCTACAGTTCTTTCTCAAAATTTTATCTTCTGTTACGTAATTAATTTCAATAATAATTTTATTTTATACTTTTTCATTTTATTTTTGAAGATATATTTCTTGAAGATGAATAAGAAATGGCGTGACATGCATGAATGAACAATAACTCAATATAATAAATAGTGTTCTTGGTATGAATCAATGTTTCAATTAAAATGGATACTTTCTATTTATGTTATTTCTTTATATATTGCATACATAAAAATTGTTTACTAATACTGGTGTTGGATTGTTAAAAAATAGAATTTCAATGGTCTTGGGCCAATGATAAAGGAATATTGTAGTTTTTGATTGACTGTTATAATATGTACTTAATCATTTAATTTACAAACCAATGTTTGAAATGTTTATAATATAGTGTTTTATTCTTGTATTTGTGTTGTATTTTTTTCATTCAATGTATGTATTTTCTAGATGTTTTTTTCTACTATTTTTTGTGCTAAGGCATGCTATAAATTTTACACAACATTGATGTATTTCCCTTTTATGAGATATTTTAGATGCGATGATAAAGGGTCCCATTATTATCACTATGAAAATATCTCATAATGTAATCATTTATTAGTTCCTCTAAAAGCGATGATGAAGGTATCCTTTATCAGCTCCTCTAAAATCAATGATAATGGATCTTTTATGTTTTTTTGTATCACTGAAGAATGGTCCCTTTATAATTGTTTTTAGCGTTGATAAAGGAATCCCTATATAAACACATTAATTAACATTGTCAATGGTTTCCTTTATCACTGATAAAAAAGAATTGATAAAGGATCCCTTCATTAGTTCTTCTAAAAGAAATGTTAAGTGGTTCTTTTGTTGGTAATTTTTTAGATATGATAAATTCCTAGGGAAATTAATTACCATGAGGTAGTTAGTGAATATTTTGGGCTAAAACTTTCAGTTTTTAGAACTATTAAAGACATTATTTGTAGTAGTGAAATCAATTCCCTATAAAACAATTATCCAAATATTTAGTGATGGAAAAATGTTTTTCTGTTCATAAGATATTACTTATAAATGTGTTAATGAACATGAGTTATCAGAAAAAATATTTCCATAAGACATTAAATTATGGAATACACATAAGCAAAGAAAATCCAGAGGGTTAATCACCACCTAGATGGGACAGAACACCATCACTAATGGAATCACATTCTGTATAGTGGAATAAGTTCACTTCCCAAACCATCATACTATTTAAGGTTCTCGCCAATGCTATCATATTGGCTGAAGTCCCTTACTAAACTGATTTCCCTAACCATTCTAGTCTGGTATTTCTCATGATATTTAAATAATGACATAATGAATTAGAGGGAAATATAGGTCACACATATCACATAATTAAAACCGTAAAAAAATTCTCCACTTGGACAAAAATTATTCATCGTATCAAAACCCATGAAATAGAAATATTTTTCATTGATATTTGAAAATAAAATAAAATAATAAAAAGTAATTTTTTCCTAAATATCATACTATAATTATTATAAACCAACAAAATAAAGTGTAAGGATGGTATCCTTCTATCATTTGGATAGTAAATCATAAGTAACACCATTTAATGTTATATTATATGGACACTTATATACAATGATCACATGACATAATTCCGAGGAAAATATAAATCAAATTTTGTAAATAATTTATTAAAATCAAAACAATTAAAAAGTATTTTCCTATCTTAATTGAACCATATGATCTTGTAATAGAACCTTCAAATAATTAAGGCATTCCAAAGACATGAAAATCCACTCATATTGTATATGTTAAAAAAATAGGCAATATTTTTTCATAAAAATAACAAATAACCTTGTTTAGAAAACCACAAAATTATTTCATTCATAATCAGGTTTTAATTTTTTTTGTAAAACTAATTATAAATTGTTTTAGTAGAATAGTAAATATCTATTATATTTTTTTAAAAAAAAACTTGAACATGTTAGAGAAATATTTCCTATTGGAGAGTTAAACATAAACAATATTGAATAACAATGAGATCCTAAAATAATCCCTTACCAATTTGGTGTCATATGAATAATAAGCCCCATGAATGAAAGTAATATAGATGGATATAAAATTTACATTGTATTCATAATAAGGATCATAAATTAAATTCTAGAAAATTAGATACACCTAAAAAAATGAACATGTAGTGTATAAGGCATGTGTCCCACAAACATAAAAATGATACAAAAATCCCTTACCTCATGTCTCACCTTTCCTCATTAACCTTAAATCCTCCTTTATAATAAATATATATTTATTAAAAATGTATTCAATAAATATATTTATATATATCATACCATGTATGATTTATTTATTACACCTTATCACTAGTATGTTAATAATTTGTTATCAAAATCATTATTCTGTGTGATAACTACTTTGTTTTCAATGAATTTTTCAGTTCTAAATTCTATAATATCAAAATATGGTTTTAAATAGCCAATAAGAAGAGGGGGGTGTTTAATTATAAATAAAATTTTTTCAAAAAAGTCAAAATAGGTTAATTCAGAAACCCTCTATGGTCTTTAATCAATGGGATAATGGGATGGTCCCAGGACCAATTATATAGAACTAAAATGTAAACATGTTTATCTTAAAAAACATAAGCAAGTTTATAATAGAGATTGATTAAAATGTAAATAGTATAGAATCATATTTATCAGAGTATATAAGTATAATAATGTATAAGAATGATATAGTTTATTTCTTTAACAAAATTTGGTAGAATTATACACTTGTAACAAAAACATGTAAATAAGTAGGAAATATTTAAACCCAAAGAGAAGGGTATCCAACATCCTTGTTTATATGCCCCTTGATTTATACATTCATGAAACTCTATCTTATCCAAACCAGGGTAACACCTCTATAAGAATATCAAAAACTATCTTGCTATCCCTGTAAGCCCTCAAACATTAATGTAGTCGGCACATCTGTCTTCCTATCCAAGGAAGCCCTCAAACATTAAGGTAGTTACATCCTCTGTCTTCCTGTCCTTAGATTCCCTTGATTGATCAGCCAATTGGAGTCGTACTATGTAGGATGAACATTTCTTGGGCATCATGAACAATATTTTCACATATCACACAAATCATGAGAGTATCTCTCTCTATAAAACTCTTTATAACATCACTACATGTTATCTCTAGATTGATGTTCTAACACATTCAAATTAGTGGGTTTTTAAAGGCAAAAATACCAATGGTCATATCCCACATTAACAGTCATATTCTCTCTTGAAATTCAATGGTAGATGTACATGTATCACTTAAAAAATTTTATATAGAAATAGATTGTCTAACATTGTATCAAGTAAGAAATCATTCTTAAGTTAAAGAATCTTAATTAAACTAGGACCTGAAAAATTTGGGACAATATCTAAAGAATAATTACTATCCTTAAAATGTATAAATAATTAGATTCTAAAAATAAGGAGAAACATATTGTGATTATGTAAACAAACAGATTCCAGTAAAATAACAATTTGGTGTCTGATTCTGAATAGAAATAGAATTGGAATTTTTGAGAATTAGGAGTCTGAATTTCAGAGAATTCAGAGTCTAAATTTTATTGAAGTTGGAGTCTGAATTATCAGTTGAATTCGGATTCTGAATTCTGATGAATTCTGACTCATTATTCATATAAATTTTTAATCATTATTTAGATAAATTCATAGTCTAAAAAATGATAATCAGTATATAATAAACTGTATGATTTTTTGTTGTTGATAAAGATCCATGTTTTTATAAGGTAATTCCTTCTTAATGAAATATATGGTTAATCATAGATAAGAATCATTATGAATAACATATAATTTCTTTTTATGGTTTATTAAAATAAATTTCCTTATAGTAAGAGAATAATATTTAAGGATAACTATTTGTGATTTTCATAATATAATGCAATGAAAAAATAATAAAAAATCTTATTGACTTAATAATCTTCCCCTTTCTGAACAGCATAATCCACTTTTCAAAAATAAATATTAATTTTGGAAAACCTCAAAAAAACCATTTCTTCCTCATATTTCTGGCATAGTGAATACTAATGACTCTCATGTAGGATTTTTTTACCTTAAGGATCATATAAATTGGAAAAAGAAATTATTTTTAAATACAATTTTCATTTTATAAGAAAGTTTACATTATGATTAAGCCCCACCTTTCTTGAGAAATTTTTTCTTTTTGGTAAAATCCCCCTAAATATGATATAATTTTTTAAAATTTCTCCCACTTTGATTACATTCAAAATGGAATGGAGGGAAAAAATCAGTACCTGAAAGGATAGAAAAAAATATGCATACAAAAAAAAATATAACAAATAAATTTTATTAACACTGAGAAAAATAAATTTGTACAACAAAATATTGATGTTTTAAAGATAATCATACATCTTTATTCTTCTCTAGTCTATGATTCTTGAGAATTAACTTCATCTTCATTATTTCATTATGATCTTCTTTGTACTTCTTAAGTAATCATTCATGTACTTTGTTCTTTTTCTTTAGTGGATAAATCCTTTTTTAGATATGATAAATTCGTCTTGCAATTTGACATTCTTGGCTAACTGATCTGTGGCATTTGTTTCTATATTTTGGGTAATATTAAAGGGGTAATGACTTCCATATAGATCATTATATTCATGGATTCGGGAGATTTTCTCTTGATTCATTCTTTTTTGAAATAATCATAAACTTCTTGTCAGTCTTGTAGAATGTCTCTTAGGCTAAATCCATATAATCACTACAAAGCATAAGATCACCATCCACTGATTTTGTTTAAGATTTAATCTTCTTTCAAGACATTAAATGACTTCTTTATTTGATCATGACAGTTTTGAGGTTTGTTTCCTTCTTGATTAGTTTTTCAATCAAAAAAATTGTAGAATATGTGGTCATGTTGACGGACTCCTAAAGAAGATGACACCAGGATTCAATGTTTGTAAAGAACGGAATGAAATCAGCAACATTCTTCCAATATTTCCACAAAAATTCATGTCCCAAGGATGATAATGATTTGGAGTCTGAAGAAACTTTCTTAAGAGAAGTATCTTTAACATTTTTATCATCCCTTACTTTTGATGATTCAGCACTATCACCTTTATGAAGTGTATCAAGAAGGACTACTTTTATTTTTTCAATAACCTTTTCAATACTACTAACTACCTCATGATTGTATTCTTCAATGTTAAATTCCACTTCCTCATCTTGAATAATGTCATCATTAACCTTGATCTCTTGAAAAGAATGACTTTTGGTAATATCATCTTATTTATAAATTTATTCTTTTTATCTGAAGGGATTTTTTTGGATGAATCTTGTGAAGTTCATATTGAATGTTTATTATAGGGACTATACTTATATTATTCTTCAACCATTTTGATCACATATTTACTTTATTATTATTATTCATCATTCTGAATTTCTTATTCCTTAACAATAGGTTCTGTAACTAAAGTATCCATCAGAAATTCTTCCATTACCTAAATTTGTTTTGATTCTTTACAACCATTTTTCAACAATGAATGAGCAACCTAATCTTACAACTCTTTTTATGTTTTCTATTTCTCCATTTCTTGTTCCTCGAGGTTTTTATCTCCAAATATTTTCATATCCTTAGCTTATGTATGTGGAATGTCCAAAAATAGGATCACCTTCCATTCTATTCTTCTTATACTTTGTCCACTGAGAAACAAATTTATCAAAAAACTTCTTTTTCATCATTGGTTAAAATGGTTTTGTATGTGATTCCGGAATGGGTTTTATTGGTTGTTCTTTTAGCTCCATAGCATTTTCATTCATAGATGGTTAAGAAACATCATTTTTCATAGCTTCGGGCTGATCATTAATTTTATAAATATCAATAAACTCTCCAGATTCAATAATGAATGCAATTTTCATCATTCTTAACATATCATTACGAAGAAACACAATCTTGAAATTTTTATCCTTTTAGATGAATGGAATCTTGAATGATTCCAAACACACAAAAAAATTCTTCATAATGGTCACCATATACATTAAGATATGAGACATTATCATTCCATTATTGATGTTAATGAATTTCTTACGGATGTATTTCCCCAAATTATTCATTCATAGGTTCACTAAGAAATAGTAGATAAGGATATCACATTTCTTAGGTGAATACATATCACATCTCCTTCGGATAAAGAAACCCTTCATCCATAGAGTGACCAACTTGTGATTTGTTAAAAGAAGAGAAATTTTGATTTTCTTACCATTATTGAGTCTGAGATATTTCTGATAATTACTATTCTCAAAAGATAATTCTTTGTCAATTTACTATTGTGAAAATATAATAGCATTACCTTCATAAGGGATATCTATGACACTGGCTAACCTGTTGAAGGATAGAGAGTGTGATTTTCCCTAACATCTGAACATAAACATCTCTCTCCCACCTTACTCATAGAAACTAACTAAATCATCGAATTACTCTTCATTGTCTAAGTAGACGAGACCATGATTATTTTCTATAGTAACACAAATTCTTTCCCATCCATTCAACTTGATAATATTTTCAATCAGAGAATTATACTTCAGAAATAAGTTCTAACACACTAACCTTTCTCAAAACATTATCATGTCCTTTGGTTAATTACTAATCTTAGAATGCATCTGAGTAAAAGGAGAAGTTTAAAGAGACATTTCGAATGTAATGTAATTATGTAATTGGAATAACACACATAATGAACCGTGAATACTCGTCACAAAAATCTGAGAATCCCGATGAGGGATGAGAAGTTGGGGTCGATTTAAATAGGCTTCACAGCGAATGTTTTAATTCTTGGATTGATCCCATACTTGAAATTAACATGATCTGATATGACAAATAATTTTAATTCCCAAGATGAATTATAGATTCTGATCTTTTGAGTTTTTAAGGAATAATCAGATTTAAGGAAATTTAATTTGATAAAGTTATCTTAAACAAATACAGAAGTAAGTACATGTAAAAGTACACTTATAAAGATTCAGGTAAGGAATCATTACATCCTGATTGCTTGGAACGAATTTTCTGTATTGACTATGTACTTCATAAAGATCATTGGATCTAGAAATTGTTATTAAGGAAAGTAATATTTTGAATCTGGATATTTTTATTACGGAAAGAAAAAAAATTCTTTAAAGAAACATAAGAAAAATTTAAGATTAAAAAATTATTTTGAAAATTTTTATGGAATTATAAATGATTAAACATATATACTCCCCCTATGAAAAAGAGTATCCTAATATTAAGAGATATGATTCATGAAAATGTTAATAAGGAATATTAACTTATATTTATCATTCCTAACATTTATTTAATGTATTCAAATCTATTGATAAATGATGAATTTCGAAATATGACAGCCAGTTGATCTTGTGTTCCGATAAATTTTGAAATGATATCACCTTTAAATTTGTGATCCCTAACAAAGTGATTCATAATATATATGTTCATTACATGTGATTTATGCAAATGATTATTTCTTAAGGAAATGACACTATATTTATCACACATTATCTATGTTTTGGTAAAACGTATTCCACACTCTGTGAGTGTGTATTTCATCTACAACACTTGAGTGCAACAACTTCCAACTGCTCCATATTCATCTTTAGTAGTAAAAAGTTATACTAAGTGTGGCTTCTTTAATGACCAAGAAACTAAAGGTTCTCTTAAGAAATGAAATTTTCTGGATGTACATTTCCTATTCATTTTAAATCCACCAATTTTAGTATAATAAATGTTTTTAAAAAAAATCCATTTCAAGAAGAATAGAAGAGTTACAAATCTATGGTTCTCTTTAAATGATAAAAAATTACTTTCACTTCTTTTAAATGAAATTCCTTTGGATAATATTGATATCTAACATAGAATAATTCTGAAAACATTTAGTCTAGATGACTAGAGGTTAAGTATAATAAATATCTTATTACAACTCAAAATGATGTTCGATCTACTAGTTTCGCCACATCATCAAGATCAAGAGAATTTGAGGAGCCTATTAGTTTACCTATACATTTAGTATTTTAATATCAATATTTCATGATAATATCTTTAATATAATTATTTTTAGATATATAGGTACCATGTATTTTTTAGAAATGTAAAATCAAATAAAAAATGTTAACTCACCCATCATACTCATTTCAAACTCAAATTTTGTAATATTTGCATATAAATTAGATAATTATTTCTTTGTTGATCGGAATATAATATCATCAATATAAATTTGAACAATAAATTTTTTTTATTACATTTCTTTATTAAAATGGTTTGATAAGTACTTCCAATAACATGATTTTTTTCTAAAAAAATCATGTATGTCATTCATACCAGGATATAGTGGCTTGTTTATGTCCATATAAATCTTTTGTAAGCTTAAAGACAAGTTCATGATGTTTTCTCTCTTTAAAACTAGGAGGATGTTAAACATAAAATTATTCTTGAACATATCGGTTATGTGAATCACACCTCATATCTATTTCAAATATTTAGAAATTATAGAATGTTGCAATGGGTAGTATAATACAAATAGACTCAAGTATTTCTATTAGAGCGAATCTTCCTTCATATTTTATTCCTTATTCATGATTATAGAATTTAAAATATAATATTTATTTATTTCATAAAATGATTCCATTTTCCTCAATTTTATTTTGTAGGACCCATTTAATAACAATTACTGAAGTTTCATTAGATCATTCCACCAAGGTCAATAATTTTTTTCTTTTTGATTTAATTTATTTCATATTTATTATATTTAATCCAATCATATTCACCAAATGATTCATTAGGTATTTTATGATCTAATTAGGAAAAAATGGTAGATTCTCTACTTCATTTCATAAAGATCATCTAGTGCTCACATATTTATATACATCTCCAATGATACTATCACTGTGATGATTCTTAAGAAACAACTTATTTGGGATTTGAAAAACATTTTCATCCACAGAAGGTAGAAAATATTCTGGGGTAAATACACAAATTAAATTTTTCTTGAGTATTTTCCATATATGATGAATCTTTCATCAAAGTTTGAGAATTAGTTTTTGAATAAATAGTCTAATTTTTGGGTTGTGGTTGTTTAAAAACAAAAGTATCAGTTTCATCAAATTTGACGCGTATTATTTCTTCAATAATATATGGATTTTTTTAAAAAAACTCTATATTCCATTAAATTGTGGAACAGCCTATCAAAATTACTTCATCGTATTTCTGAGAGAATTTATGTAAGTTATATTTAGTATTCAATATGAATTTTTTCATCTAAAAACATTGAAGTAAGAAACATTATTTTTTCAACCAGTACAAAATTCATAAGGTGTTTTATTTTGAAATGGTATGATTTATACTTGATTTATAGTATTGAAAGAAGTACTAATAGTTTCAGCCCAAAAATGTTTAGAAATAGTATATTCACTCAAAATGGTTCTAATTATCTTTTGAGGAATATTATTTCTTCATTCAACAATAACATTTAGTTGAGGCGTTCTAAGAGCTGATAAGTTATTAGTATCTAACTTCATATAACAAAAACTTAAAAAAAACATTATTTTCAATTTCTTTTCCATGATCACTATGAATAGTTATCAATGGAATGTTTTCCACATTTTTAACCTTAGATGAAAAATATTTAAAATACCAAAAGGAATAAAATTTCATTGATGAAAAATAAACCCAAGTAAATCATTTGTAACCTCAAACTAAAACAAATACATAGTAATTGACAATAATACTTCATGTATGTGTTGGTCCAAAAAGATCCATATGCACAAAATATAATGCATCATAATTTGATACATTATAAATTTATTTACTGTTTTACTTATGTTGCCTTCTATATTGATAAAGAATTCAAATTTTGGAAGTATCAAATCTATGCTCTAGTATATACTTAACAAGTCTTTTCTTTGAGAGATTACATAAGATCCTATGGTTATAGTGTTCTAGTATTATATTCTATAACCAATATTAATATTCTATTTCACTAAGGAAAGGTAGATCTTGGAACCTAAGGTCTTCTAGGTTAAGTGTATATACTTTCCCTTGCCTATGTGTAGAGGGAAAAACACTTCCCCAGAATTGTGTACTCAGAATTTATCATTTATAAAATTCCCAAGTTAACCATAATCACATAATGGGATTATTATTATAATATTTTTCTTCAAATGTTTATCAAATAAAAAATTTTAAATTAATTCTTTTCTACAATGATCAATGTTACCTATCCAAACAATTTCTACCATGGCAATATATATGAAGGTTACTTTTCCTCCTTTTTTCTTGATAAACTTTTCCAAGATATTTTTGTAACTAGTCATATAATGTGAACATCCACTATCCATGTAAAATTTATTGTTGTTTATATGTCTTTTATTTTCCTAAAAATAAAATAGTTAGACTTTCATGATAAAAATATTCATGGATCCAGAAATAGTAGAAAGTAAAATGTTAGGTATCCACATTTTCATAGAAAATTAAGATTTATGAAAACCTATGGACTAGGTATTTTTTAATGAATTATTTTACATCCAATGTCCACCACATTGTTACTTAGTAAAAAAAGGATAACATTAGGTAGAAAAATAATTTTCACTTAAAACCGGATTTTAGTGAGTATAACCCAATTCAGAACTATTACTATAAGGAAGATGTTTTGATTAAATTTAGTCAAATTCCTTCTGTCCAAATGTAAAATTTGATAAATGATAATTTAAAGGGAATATTTATGATTTTATTATAATTATTAATTCTAATCCACATAGTTATTAGTCAAAGGGACTGAGTTATTCTCTAAAATATTTTTCTTATAAATAACATTTTCATGATTCTAATAAAGTGTATACTTCTCAGAATTAACATCCTTAGAGTTTTTGTAATCAATTTCAAAATAACGAGTTATCTTATAAACAAATTTTGAATGATATGATACTTATTTAGTTTAGAAATTATTTAAATTTCTTTCTCTATCTAATTTTTTATATTATGGATCTCATTCTCAAGTAGTTTAGAAAATCTAGAAAAAATATCAAATAAAGGTAATGTATTATCTTCTAATTTAGAAGATTGGTCCACTAGATATTCAAAATATTCTTAATAAAGAAAATTTAAATTTAATTAAATAATGTTTAATGATTCAATATTCCTTACCTTAGCCACAGGAAAATGATTTTTAATAGGTAATCTGGGTATAATACAAATATTCTTCTGAGTAGAGAATTCATATCCTGAGGATTCATCTGAAGAGTCACCTCCACTGGTACTCCAGGTTTAATTGGATTTCAAAAAATTCATAGCCTTAGATTTTTAACACATATTTATGTTCATTTTATAATCCTTATTATTTGTGTCTTTTCTCTTTAGCATAGGACATTCAGGTATGATATGCCAATCACTTTTTCATTTATAATAAGTTACTTTATAATCCTTATTATCCTTTCTGTCTTTCTTCTTATATATGTACTGAATATCTTTTTTCCAAAAATATTCTTCATCTTTCAAGAATGATTATCATGTTCATTCTGATAATTTTCAATATAAATTGATTCAGATATAAAAACAGTTTTATTTTATTTAGATCTAGTTACCCTTTCTAAAGCATTGGATTTAGATGTAGTAGTAAAATCAATGCTTCCATTACCATTATTATTATTAGGGAAATAAATATCTACGATCATTATAGTTTCATGCTTAATAATATTTCCAATTAACTCCTTTTGAGTGATGTTAGATACTTTCATATTCTCATCTATATATTTCCTTTTACATTCCAACTGATTGAGAATAATATAAATTAACATGTCCATAAGAAAAAAATCATCATGTCCTTTCTCTCTATAATATTTTAGATTTTTGATGATAGTCATTATTATTTATTGAAATTTGCATACTAGTTCTCCATAAGGAAACATAAATACATGGTATTCAGATCTAAGCATTGACATTATAGTTACTATCACTTTTGATATTCCAAAATGTGTAACATCATGTTTTGTTCAGATTTAATTTGAAAATTTACAAGAAGATATTTGACTCTAGATATTCCTAGTCATGGAACATATTAGATTATTGTTTTAACATATAGTTTAGATGATATTCTTGTTTATCCTAATTTGTGATCATTCTAATTCCTTTTTCTGGAATCTTGTATTCACCAGTGAGCATAAACAATTTATCCAATCTAGTGTAAATAACAATATTCATCAACCTACCTCTCTAGTAATCATAATAATTACAATCAATAATTGGTGTTCTGATGGGATTTAGTTTTTCTATTGATCCAACATTTATTCCTATGATCTATAAGAAAATTAATATTCCGAAAAACATTTTTTTAGTAAAATATAATAATAATAGTTTTTTAATTAAAAAAATCAAAATAAAAATTCAACATGTACTGTTAGGGATGGAAATGTTGAGAAACAAACATATAGGTAATTATCTGTTTTTTATAGACCTCCTCTGATACCAATTTTATGATATAAATGTTGTTTTAGATTATTTATTACAATAGGGGTTTGAATTGTTTGTTTGAAACCATTTAATTATAACCTTGAAAATTTTAATGTTTAACAATGATAAACATGGTTAATGTACAAACCCTATTTGGTTCATAACCAAAGGGATAATTAGAAAGGATCATTCCCAATTATAATTTATCTAAACAAAAAAATGATTTTCTTTGAGAAACAAAATCATGTTTATATTAGGAAATGATTCTACCCTAAATCCTATAGAATCATTTTTATTAGAGTGTAAAATTATAAGAATGTATAAGAAAAAAACTTAAACCAGTAGGAAATATTTTAACTTAAAGTGAAGGGTATCCTTAACCATGGATTAAGGTCAATTTATTTATACATTCATGAATGTATGTCTTACCCACACTAAGGTAATCCCTCAATAAGAATAATTGAATCTGTCTTTCAATCCCTACAAGCCCTCAAACTTTATGGTAGTCAGAACCTCTATCTTTATATAATCAGAAGCCCTAGAACATTAAGGAAGTTGACACCACTGTATTCCTATCCCGAGAATCCATCGATTGATAATCCAATGATATTAACACTATGTTTGTAGAACATGTTTTTAGAATATTGAACAAGATGTTCATAGATCACACAAAGCATGAGAGTCTCTCTCTAGAAATTTACTCACTGCATCATAACATGAAATATCTAGCTCAATGTTCCTACACTTGAAATGGTTGGGGAATTTACTGGTAAAAATATAAATGGTCATCTCCTCCTCCGATGGTCATATTCATCCTTGAATTTCGGAGGGATCTGTACATGTGTAACTTAAACAATGCTTAGTTTGAAACAGATTGTGTAACATCATTTCATGTAAGAAAACATTATTATGTTTAACAGACATATATAAACTGGGATATGATAAAGTTCTAATAGTATCTTCAGAAAAATAATTAAAATTAATAAGTATGAAAAATAATATTCTAAAAATATGTAGAAATAGAGTCTGGTAAAATAAAAATTCAGAGTCTTATTATGAATAGAAACAGAGTCTGAATTTTAGAGAATTTGGAGTCTGAATTTCAGAGAATTATAGGTCTGAATTTTAGAGAATTTAGTGTTTGAATTTTACATGAATTTGGAGTGTGAATTAAGAGTCTAAACTCTAATTAATTCATAGCCTAAAACAGAGTGACTTGGTATCTAAGAAATGGAAAGGATCCGAAGATTTGATATGGATGCAATAATTCATTAAGTGAATCTATCTTAAAGAAAAATTTTGTTTAGTTTAGATAATGATCATTAATCATAACATATGAAATCATGTTGAGGTTTATGAAAATAAATTTCCATGCATAATGAATCTAATTGTTAAAGAAAACTGTTTTTATTTTTAAAGTATAAAAGAAGGAAAAATTCATAAGAAATATTACTAATATTACATAATATTGATCCGTATATATTATTATTGTACCATAATATCCAGAATATTAATCATGTTTTAATAATAATATATATTAATCATATAGTTTTTTCTAATCCTGGATAATAATACAGATAAAAAATGAATTACATCGTTAATGGGGATGGTAGGTCATACATACACATTAACACTATAATGAATTTTTAAAGGATGGAATGAAAGAAACGTAAATAATAATTCAAATTTAAATAATTAATATTATATAATTTATATAATATATAAAAATTACATCCATCATTATTAACATCCTTGTAAAACTGAAATGATAAATTTATATCATCTATTCATGGAGGTTGTAGTCTACCCATATGCACGAGTAATGTTATAATTTTCCAATGATTTGGATGGAATGAAGGAAGAAATTGTGTATTCAATAAATAATAATTAATTTTTCATAAATATCATTTATAAACATTAAACCCATCATATTTTTTATATACTAAATCTGTTGATGGAAAATAAACTATAACACTACTTAGAGATGGTAAGCCGTACATACGCTTGGGCGATACTTTCACTATTTATTTGATGAGAAATATTGTGTATAATGGTGTTTCCATAGACATGAAAAAAATTCAGAATATTGAGGGTGATGAAAATATTATTATATGAAAAATATCATAGTTTTATAGGTGTTGTGGAAGAGTTAAAATAGAGTGATTGGTTAGAGATATTATATCTTCGTTGAAACGACTCGTAAGATCTCCCCTAAAAGGTTATAGGGTCGGACTATTGAGGATACTAGCACCTCCATAATGCCTATATAAAAGTTGTGATGATAATTTGGAATATTATTATCAATATACAAGGCTTAAAGTGTCGTAAATAAGTGATGGATGAGGTTTTATTATATAATTGAGGCTAGGGACACTTTAATAATTTATAAATATATTAAAAATATAATAAGACTATTCTAGATTCAAATGATATTAAATTTCTGATTAATAAAATGGTCATGAAAATTTAAACAATATAATATGAGATTTGGTATTAATTAATATTTGTATGATTTATAAATAATTTAATAAAATATTAATTTCATAAAATATCATTTTTTTTAATTTTGACACTGTTAATTACGTTGACATTTATGATACCCATGAAAAAGATAAATTAAAAATAATTATCTTAATAAATCCATGATATTTCATATTAATATATAATTTTTTTATCACCTAAATTAATTCAAATTATATTACATCTAATATTTTTAATATAATATGCTTTAGTTTTCCATTAATATAATAATTATTGCATCATCCTCGAATAATAATTTAATCCAATTTTATCTTCACTAACATTTAAACATAAATTTCCATGATATAGATAATTATTATATACATCAAATAATATATATATTCCAACGTTCTTATGGAGAAACCCATATTAGAACTATTATAGTTAATAAAAACTTAAAAGTGACATCATTCAATTTTCTTTAAATAAATTTTTATAAAGTCCATATTCTCTTTCGAATTTCCATATATGGTTATATAAACATATATTTTATTATAATGGAATCAAAATAATAATGCAATTTTTTTCAAGGGTTAGTGTTATTTTTTATTCCTTATCATTGTATATTTACACTTAATTACCCAATTTACCCATTACTATGCAAGAAATAATTATTAATTCTACTATTCATAATGTCTAAAATTAAAAAGTACAATATGTAATAAATTTAGAATTCATGAATATAAATATGAAATCCATTTTTCAAAATTCTAATAAAATAAGTGGCCAAATTAAATTTAAAATAAAATTGGTAAAACACAATGAAATACTGTTTTTTAAAAAACAAAATGCCCTTTTCTATGTATAAAAATGATTTTATAACAAATTAATCTATGTTATTGAGTCCAATTAACATAATTAGGTAATTAATAATTAAATATAACTAATATTTTTTAATATCTTTACATATAAAATGGATGTTTTCAAACTTTTAAAATAAACAAACAGTTTGCAATAAAAATCTATATTTTCACTATTCACTAGAAGCTAAATATTTTCTAAAAAATATGAATAATATAAGTAAAGATAATTTTTATATTAGGATTTCAATAATAATAGTGTTTTTATAAAATAAAATTTATATACATTCTATAATTTAAATAATATATTTTATGAAAAAAATAATTTTTCAATAAAACATATTTCTGAATAATAAAATAACAATACTAAAAATTGATTACTTATTTCATAAGAATTAATCAGTACCCTTGTACTAAGTAGGTTATATATATATACATATCATAATTCTTTTAATACTCTTTATATCATCTAATTTAATGGCATTGAAAAAAATTACATTACAATTTAATAAATTTATGTGGTTAGATTAAATTAAATGACTCATAAAATGCATGCTATTAGAGAATTAAAATTAATTAAAGTGAAATATTTCGTAAAATTTAGGGTTCTACAGGCTCTGAGTATAATGACCTGATACTTATTTAACTTATAATTTCATTCTTAAACTTGAATTAGTTTTCTTTTATTCCATAATGTTAGTTGATGATTAATGTTTCAGAGAATTATTTCCTAAATGATATATAAAAAATATATTCATTACAAAGTTGACACATCAAAATTGTATCTATATTATTACAACACAATACTTTGGAAATAAAAACTGTTTTTTTATGAAAATTATTTTTTTTAAATTAACTTCAACAATTATTATACTCATCCTCAAACCCTATAAAAAATATTTGATAACAAGGTTTGAGAATAAAATGGTTATAAAGGGATATATTACAAAGGATGAAACATGTTAATCAATTCTGAAACAATAATATAATTTAAGAGATTTTACCTTAAATATAATAATCATTGAGCTGAAATAATTATTTACATAGAAATGAAATATTTTTTACGGCCTAATGTTTTTCATAAAACACATTATAGAAAATATATAAATGAAAAAACATAATTATGAGGGCTTCATAAAAAACAAGAGAACCAATTAAAACAATTTTATTAAAATATACCATTTTACCCTTGAAGGGAATAATCATTCATTATTTTAAATTGATAATTTTATTATATTATTAAATAAAAATATTTCCATGAAAACTCAAAAAAAATATTAGAAAATTCATTTTGGTTCCCTGAGACATTATCCGCATAGAGAACTTACATTAACACTTATAAATGGAATAACACACACAGCCAATTCCACAAAATAATCTAGATAATATAATAATTACCCAATGCATTATAGAGATATTTATAGCTCACCTACAATCATAAACATTGATCAATGGCAATAAAATGCATCAAACACATATAATATTTAATTTAAATCATAATTTCAGGAAAATAATCTTTTGATCCCATAAGATTTTTTTCATGTATTATTATATATCTTTCCTACAAACCTTATTTTTGAAAAATTAAAATTCTTATAAAAAAGGGAAGGAAGGATTTTATTTGAAGAAAATATGTAACATTAAAAATTAATCTAAATATAAAATAATTTTTTTGGTAGTGGGGACATCCATTAAGAAATTTATTCATTAAAATAGAACATTCCTTTTTTTCTATTTTGTAATAAAAATCAAAACATTCTGTGTAAAATACATAATATGATTCCATGTGAAATCCTTTTAAATAATGTAAAAATGGAAATAAAATTCCATTTATAATTTATTTATTTATCTGTCAATATACTAATAATATAATTTTTTGAATATGGACATGGAATAAAAATATTTGTAAAATATTTTATTAAAGATTTTAGACGATGGTTTTAAGGTAAAGTGTCTATTAACTTGGGGCCCACATATAATGAATGTTTTTTTATCTTCTTAAATAATAATCTAATTTTCATTATTTAATTGATTAATAACTTATTTCATGTTTAATATTCCTTTTTTATTTATATTCTATACTTTTTATACTTAATTACTTAACCACATCATTTAATATTGGATGTTTAAGGATGTTTAATTTATAAGTCTATAATTACATCTGTTGGTTGTCTATAACAAAAAATCATTATTATATAATTTAACAGATATTAATCATGTTAAAATTATTATTTTTACACGTTATTTATAATTTTACAACCAAATAAGTAAGATGGTTATGAAATATCAATTACATTACAATATTATAAATGGTATGTCATACACATGAATGAGTAAAGATTCCATTTTCAAATAAATATGTGGTAAATAAAATAAGTATTATAATATAATTCTATATTTATTGTTATTTCATATATATAATATTAATTCTTTCAATAAACTTATTTAAAATCCATGTCAGTTGGTGATGAAAAATAAAATACATCAGTCGTGAGGTGGTTGTCTTGACATAAACAAAAGTGATGTTTTTATTTTTTGTTGGATGAATAAGAAATATGAAGAATATTTATTTGACATTGAAAAAAAAAATATATCACATGTATAATATTATTTCATTTTGATCTATCTTTATTTCCAACCATAAGTTTCAGTGATGAAAAACAAAATAAATTTTCTTGTGACGAAGTAGTCAACACGTATTCACAAGTGATGCCATTATGTTTCATTATATTTATAACAAAATAAAAAAAATGTTATATGACAAAATTAATATTTTAATGCATATAAATTAAAAATATGATTTTACTTCATCTTTGTTGAAGAATATTTGATGGATGAATAAGAAGATTTAAAATTAATTTTTGTTGTTAGGACATATACAATGTATTCAGACAACCCCCATAAGTATATGCTAAAATCCATACATAGATGATATTATGATCAAATAAGGGACTATAGAAAAATCAGAGGGATTTTATGAATTGATTTAAGTATCATATGAGATAAGGTTCTCCTTATGCATGGATAAAAGGAGAGAGGGTTGTCATTTAAAAAGTAAGGGAATAGACACAATTGAATATTTTCAAAATATATAAATATTTAAATGCCATAATCAAGAACAATTTATCCAAAAATATTCATATTAAAATAAAATAATATATATATAATTTAAAAATGGATATAATATATGAATTTTACTGTCTTTTAGGTCATTTTAATCCATATATTTTTAGTTTTAATGATTTAAACTCATTTTAACTCTAATGCTGGTAATTTTTTTTATAATGTAATGATTCGTGATGAAAAATAATAAACTAGCCTCATTACCAAATTTGAAAATTATATTTCATAAATGGAGTCCATTTTATGCAATCCAATTTCTATATGTGATAGAAATTAAGAGTCAAATAAACCAGAAAAATGTGATTAAAATTTTTCATTGTGAAAAATATATGTTTAAGTATAAAAATATTTTTTTTAAAAATTCACTTAAAATAATGATTATAATAAAATTCATTAGATTATTTTGTATAATATATTTGTAATTATTTATTAAAATAAATTTAAAATAAAATGGACTTTATAATGACTTGAAAATCAATTCTTATTGACTTTATTATATATACCTTTTCATTATTTATTTAAAAGTTAACATGTTCAAGAAAATATAATAAAACAACCTAAATATAATTTTTTTATGTCAAAAATGATGCTAATTTTTTCAAAATAAAGGTATAAAATTTTTAAATGTAACATTTATATGAAAGAAAAGAATACATGTAAAAAATATAGTAATAATATAAATATTTCTTTTTTGATTGAAAAAATACATACTATTCATATATTTAATATAACTATATAAAATATATTTCATGTATATTGATAAGGCATGATATTTATTAAATATTAACATTAATATGGTTGTTACATTATATACCTTTTGAAAAAAATTCCTCATAATTTTATTCATTATATTAGTGGTTGGGGATATATTTATTTCATATAATATTTTTAATCACATGTTTATTCATAAATAATATGGGGTTTCCAAATACATATAACCTGGTGAATCATCTCTTTCTACTACACCAGTTATCTGTGTTCATTAATATAATTACGATGTTCAAAATATTATATACTATCTTTTAATTGTAATAATTTAGTTTTCCAAATATGAGATACAACCAACACATATTTTCTTATTAATATTACATAAAACACATTATATACATCTGATAAAATCAGAAGAAATGACCCTATGTAGTTAATTGATCCAACCACCTCCATGATTTTATATGGAAAAAATAATTGTAGACATAACATTCCGATTTTTTCATATAAAAAACCACTTGTCTATATAGACACATTAATAAAAACATGTTCAAATACCATGATTGAAATATTATTTAATCCAGTAATCATCATATCTTTTCTAACTACTCAGAGTAGCACTCATACATTTATAAATCACCTTCCATTTGTCAACAATATCTTTTACCAATTTTGGACCCATGATAATCCATTTATAAAATTCTTCCTCACAAAATGTGGTTCCAGTCCATTTTCATTACAATTCATTTTATTTTTTCATTTAAATAATATAATAAGAACTCTTATTACAAGAAAATTCAACTAATGAAAAATATATAACCAAATTTCCCTAGTAATATGTTGAATAATCTCAATGAATTTATTCTAATGTCTGAATCATTAACACTGAATATAATTTTGATTGATGATGAAAATATTGAATAAAATTTAATTCAGTAACCAATTAATTCATAAGGCCATCAAAAAAATGGTAAATATTAGATCATGATTATACACAATGGGGAGAGGAACTCTATGTAACCTAAATATATCCATGAGATATATATAATAAATCTTACCAAAAAACAATGTATCTAGAATTGTAAGCAAATACAAATATTTATTCAAATGATAAAAAAATTCTCATATCCCATTATTAACTGACGATGTATTTGGTCACCCATCAATATAATCCATGAATATATTTTCCTATTAATATTCAAGAATGGAAAAACCATAAACCATCCTTCTCAGTAATTATTATTCTGATTTAACCTATAAAGAATAAAATAATTTCAGCACTATATCTTTCCTTCCATCCTACTAAATATGATTCTAATGTTCTCATGAAGAGCTATGAGATTAACTTAACAATTATTTATTCAATTATGAAACAAAAATAACACCAAACCTAATTCCAAATACGCTAACACATTCTTTATCTAAATAAAACATGGAAAACATAACTTTATTGACTAATTCTACTCTTTTCTTTTAAATTTTGTCTTATTTTTAATCATTCATAATTATATCCGACGATGACTACTAAATTAGTAAACGAAAAAAAATTAATTAACTTATGACATGAAAAATTTCTAGGCCAAAATTTACACTAGAATTAACTAAAGGATCATGTCAAAAATATATCATTATTAGTGATGAATTGTATTAATGACTTGAAGGATCATGTAATCTATTTTAATTTCCTATATAGTAATGAATCATGTAGTCATAATCATTAATAAATTATATATATTTATATATTTATATATTCTTTAAATCATGTTCAACTATTTCTTAGTGAATATATACATCAAACTTTTTTGATAAAAAAATATTTCTCACATTACACCATATAAATGATGTCTCAATATTTTTATAGATAATACAACTGAATCTACATAAATGTTATGTGCTAGCAAATTTACATCATCAGGTTTCAATGTACTTCAATTATAATACATTACTAGATCATTCAACAATAGAAAACAAAAAATCCCTTCGAAAAGAATCAAAATAGATAACAATGTCAACAGTTTTAGATGGCATGATTAAAAAACGAGATTTATCTAATAGTCATAAAAATTTCTATAAAAATACATCACCTTCATTCTTCTAGAATATTTTAAATCGTTTTAGAGTAATCTTAGTATGTGGGCTATATAATTGAGTAAATTTTTCAAAAACCCACTGCTAGTAACCTATTAATCAAAGAAAAATATGAATCTATGTGAAATTTTTAGGGATTATACACAATTTAACTATTTTAGTTTTATTTAAATCTTTTTTTATTCCATATTAATTTAATTTTTTTAATAAAATAACACTATCACAACAAAATTTTGAGTTTAAAAAATATTCCATAAAACATCTTTTCTCAAAGGATTTCACAATACCATCATATTTTTCTAATTGTAATAATAAATTATTAATATTTTAAAATTTTAACAATAATAAAAAATAAATATGTATGCTTTCAAACATTTAAAAATTTAATCATATGGTTCATAAATTTAGATGGATTATTTTTAAACAAAAATTTCATTACTAAAAACTAAAAATTACCATTCCTATTCTGATGTTCTATCTTTGGAATGTCATCCTCCATCACCATCAGCTAATAGTACTAAGACATAATTTCAACCATGGAAAAAATAATAATCTTCCTTGAGTGGATAAAAAAAATAATATATATGAGGAAATATATACTTATTCTTAACAATTATGTTATTTAATTATCTTCAGTAAATTAAAAGCCTCATGGAATAATATTTATTTTTAACAAACAAAACTGGGGCACCCCGTGGTGATGTGAATGAAAAAAAATAATCCTTTTTAAAGAAACTCTTTACTTATATTTTGAAATTTTAAATGTTCTACATGATCCATTAGATAGTTATGTTTTGGTATTATCATAGATTTTGGAACTAATTCAACAATTAATTTAATCTCCCAATCCGGTATAATATGTAGCGACCCAAATTTAAAAATATCATATCTTGTGACTACTTCCAATACATTTTCATAAAATACATGTAAATAATGTCCCAAATGACCAAATAGTTTAGTAGTCTTGATAATCCAGATATATACCTTAGAATTGTATTAAAAATTAATTCATAAATAAAAAAATATTTCAAGGATAACAAATTTATTCGATCTAGCGTATCGTTTCATATATTTCTTAATACACTTCTTAGATTATAAGGGAAAGGAATAAAAATAAGGGTTTAATGAAATTATCAATAAGGATACAGTATAGTGGAATAAATATTGAATCATTGAGAATAATCATATTGAATAGTAAATAACTATACACAGATGCCACGATGTCAACAAGATGAGAATGAAGTATATAAATAATATTAAAAGTTAATAACTAGAAACAAAAGACATTTTAATTAATAATATGAATATTAAATTCATCTATTGATATGTCTATGAAATATATCATGGATACATAAATATTTCATAAAAATGAATAAAATTATTAATTATTTCACTTCATCTATCTAGTTCATAAACCACTACCATAAAGTCATTTCATTAGACATATTATGTTTATTGGTGTAATGATATTTATTTTACATGGTTAAAAACAAAAAGGTTTTGTATCCAACAAATGTTTTCTCTTGTGATTACTGATGCATCGAGGTTATTTCACTAACTGGTCCCCAATCCATAGGGATTTCCTTAAATATCCCAATATATGTCTTTTATGTCACACACATTACTTATATCAAATATACAATATTTCTTATCAGATATATATTGAATAAATATATATGTTTAGCAATATTTCACAAAATAATAAAAAAACATTTAATGTATACACAAAATGAAAAAAATACAATTTAGGCAATGAAATTATCCATGATAAAGGATATAGATAATTAGTGAAAATTCAATGTTAATTGATTATATGAATATTTCAAGGGGAATTCCAATAATGAATAAATAAAGAGAATGTGAATACTATACATTTCTAAATAAATAATAAACCATAAATAGGAAGAAATAGGATGGTATCATTACATTGTATCCCATGTGGGGTAAATGTAACACCCCAAGCTTCTACGGTACGCTTCTCTTTGAATAATGTGATAGCGTGGGTTGTACGCAACACCGAGTTCTAACACACCATAACCAATCAAACTAACCGTTCTGAATAGTAATACCTAATTTTTGAAATTATATATATTTTATATTTCAAAGTGGACTTAATTTTTGAATTCGGAATATCGAATTTATCCTAAGGTGATATTTTGGTACCTTTCAGATAACTTTAATATTTTGATGAATATTGAAAATTAGAAAATTTTAATTAAAATCAAATTTTTTTTATCAAAATAATTATTAGTGATAAATTATGAATTTGAGGGGTTTTAAAGTGTATTTAGAATATATTTTTACCATTTAATATAATTATGGTCATTGTACATAATTTTACAATTAAACCGGACATAAACAAGGTCCAATTTTTTGATAGTTATTATCTCTTAAAAACACACTTTTTGTTTTAACAACGGGAATTAATTTTAAATTAATTTCTGCTACTTATGTGTTTTTAATTTGGAAAAATGGATTCCATATTTGGAATCAGGATGTTCATATTGTGTGAATAGGTAAATTTTATTTTTAGACATTTTGAATAATTACTGCGGTAAATATTTTATTTACCAAGGTTAAAGGGTAAATCTGGTAAATAAGGGTTAAAATATAATATTATAATAATAAAACATTACCCTAAAACGTGTCCTAACCTTACTGGTTGACACATTTCCGACCATGGGCATCTTTTATTCGATTTTGGGATCCCATGGAGCCACTTGTAGGTCATAGGGACACTTTATTTTAATTAAGTTAAAATGAATACAAAAATGACACAAGCATATATCTTTTAGTAAAACAATTTTTAAATAGGGTTATATATGTTTTATTTTCGACTATAAATATTCATTAGAAAGATAAAAAAATTACCTACATAATTATATTTTATTTATAATTTTTAGAGATTAAATTATTTAATTTATTTAAGACACAATGATGATGTAGTAATTACCAAAATAGTGAAAATTTAAAATAATTGATATTATAAATACCCAAATAAATATAATTTGAGACTTTTAATGAATTAAAATAATGTTATAGGATAATATGAAATATTATATTTTATTTAATTAACCTTTTTTGAAGTAATAATTCTGTTATGAGTTTCACAAAAATCAACTATTGAATAGTGTCAAAATTGACATAAAAGAGTTTTTAAAACAAATATTATATTATTAATTAATATTAAATTCCTAAAAACCTATGGTTCGGCCAAAATACTTATATCATGATATTAATATCATTAATGGACAAATTGGGGGTCTCTTGGATTTATATGGTAGGTGTATTAACCATATAATATAAAAATACACAGAGACATTGTAAAAGTGAAACTAATTAACTTAGATTTAATACTTAATGATAAGGTTAATATAAGTACCCAAACCTGTCTAAATTATATTGGTTGAGTAGTTTTAGACCCCTCCCCACCTTAACACTTAAATAATTTACTTTGGAGCCATTAGAAACAGAATATGAATTTATTATAAATTAATATTTCAAGCTTTTCTAAAGGTGCCCCTCACCCCTCTTATAAAAGGGAACTCCTCCTTCTCATTTCTTCACACCTTCAAAGCCTTTTGGATCGGCCAAACTCTGCCCATATACTCTACCAACTTACCTCACTACAACCTAGAGGCCTTATTTTGATCATAAAGCCAACCTAAAGATCCCTTTTGATCAAATCAAAAGGAAGAACCCGAAGAAGAGGTAATGATTTCACCACCCTTTTCCAAGTTCCTTTCTTCTTCCACTTCTTCTTCCATTGTTATTACAATTATAAAATAATAACTCCAGTATCATATATATATTGTGATGTTATTATAAATATGTTACAACCATATTCAGTATTATATCCACCCTTTAAATAACATGTCACCATATGCGCGTACGTACGGCTTACCGTCTCCACGTCGTGGTGTAATTGTTATTCAATATATTATTATTTGGATAGGAATAATAATGATGTTTAACTCATGTAAATAATAAATATAACATGTTAATGATTCTGTATATATGATATACCATCCATTAATATATTATTTCAATATCAAATGAATGATAGTGTCGCTCGTGCGTACGTACGGACTACCGTCTCCACGAACGCGATGAGATTCATTCTCCATCGTATCCATTCAAGTATAATTATCATTTGATGATTTAAAAATGATGTTTAAGTACATGATATCATTCTGGATATGAATAATATACAACCTATCCATTACAAACATGGCTTACATAACAAAACATATAAAAGAAAACGAGTAAGTTAACACCCGAAACAGCGATAATACTAAGATATTATTAACAAAGCAATGTTAAAAGATCATATATGATATATTATGAATGTATATGATTCTTGTATAATTTATTAACAATTATTTCAATATTATACAAGAGTTTAACCAACCCCAACCAAGGAAAAGTACAAGGTAAGGGTTTTTTCAGAATCTCTTCATTATCCGAGGTTGTTTATAAGTAATAATCTACTGGGATCTCTTTATCATCCACATCCATGTTTCTTAAAAATATATTTCAAAACATTTTTACTATTTAAAATAATATGTGTTAAAGTAATTTATACCCTTTTTTGACATTTTATAAGAGTTTTATAAAGGAATATTTCTGTCATCTTCCAAACAAGGTGCTTTTTAACCTTTTCGACAGAATTAAGGTAAGAATGTTTTTTTAACTTATACAGCAGGTTCGGATATTTTCCGCCGTTATAAAATTGTCGATGCTTCCCTTACAATCTTATAAGAATATTTTCAAAGAAAATGTTTTATTTTATAAATATATGACTCTTAAATGATTTCAAAAATAGAAAGAGATATTTTTCTAAAAAGAAGTTTGATTTCATCTATGTCAACATCCTTTGATGGATTTTACGTTTATTTAAAGTTGATTTATTATGATACAAAACATCTATATTTTATTGAAGTTTTTGTGATATGTTTTACTTTGGATGTGCTATTTTTATACCATTCATGGTTTATGGTGAAAGTATTTTCATTTCGTATGCTATTTTTAATACTAATGTTTATTTTATGTTTAAACCTTTTCAAATGGGAATGCATTGGACTTATTATGTGATGGGTGGAGCCCGCTATAGCTCCTCGATGAATCGGTAGGTCTCATGAGACAAACTAGTGTCTTGGAACAAGGCCTTGACAAAATCTTATTTGTAGTCTTGGAACGAGGCCTTTTCTATGTGGTTATGATAGTCTGGAATTATGCATTCCATCATTATGAAAGTGGTTATTGATATTGCATGTGATTATTCGAATAGTATAATATCCATGTGAATAAGTAAATGGAATTATTTCATTTTATTTTTGCCATACTATGTTGAAGTTAAAGTTTAAAAGGATTTTGTTTTAGTTATACATTGCCTTAAATGTTTATTCTTATTTATGAAATTTTCGGCTATATTTCTATCCTTACTGGGCATTTGAGCTCATGCCTTTTCTATGTTTTATTTTTCCCAGGAAGTGAATAAGTAAATTATGAATGACCTGCAGGGATATTATGTGGGGATATGAGTGTCGATTATGGAGACAATATGTTGTTGTAGTAGTTTTTCACTTTATGATGTAATGTAAGACTTATGAATATATCTATTGTTTCCAAGGCTACTAAATCAATCGGAATTTCGAGATTTGATCTTTCTTGTGATCATGCCAATGTTATGTAATAATGCACCGACTCTGGGTAACTGGGGTCGGGGCGTTACAGTTGGTATCAGAGGATGTTTAGTACAAACCTTGGGAGCTAGATTTAGATAAACTCTAATCAGAGCACGTAGACCTAAGATGAACAATGAGGATTAGTATAGAAGAACTTCCTAGAATTTTGTTATTGTAAAGATTTTGTGAGTTTTCCGAGCAATACATCCCTGTCTGGATACGAGAAGGTAGAGGTGGCTCTGGCACATATGTACCTAGAGGTAAAACCCAAAAACACCTCTTTGATCTAGACTCGAACGGGAACTAGTGCATGACAACGGGCCTTGCTGCACTCTTGGTTACGAAAATCCCGGGGGATATTCTTAGGATAACTCTCATTTTCTTTACAAATCATTATAAAGGGTTTATGAGTATATACTTCCTAAAAGGAAAAATTCTTATGATTATGGATTATATCCATAAATAGTTCAATTTATGTTATGTGTTTTATAAGTATGGGATTATGTATTTTGATTCATAAACTTATCTAGTTTATGCCATTGATTAGAAATGGTGCCTAGTGTAAGAAATGGAAACCGTATCAATGAACGCACTTCATGTAGGGATTTCCCTCCTGCTCAAGATAATTATAGTGGATCTGGTGATGTAACTGGTGCCGATCAGCTAATCACCATACTGGGACAACTCACTCAGGTTATGAATAATAACCGTACCCGAATGGAGCACCCTGATCTGCAGCATGGAGGATCAATGTTAGATCAATTCATGAGGCAACAACCACCAACATTCTGTGGGAGTACAAATCCCTTAAAAGCTGAGCAATGGATAAATTCCCTAGAGAAAATATTTCAGGCATTGGGGAGTAGTGAAAGGGAAAAATTTATCATGGCAGTTTACCGCCTCACTGGAGATGCTGATCAATGGTGTTCATTGATTCAAAACATGAAGGAAGATGATGAAGTATCAAATATGGAATGGAGGGAGTTCAAAGATTTGTTTTTAGAAAATTACTTTCCTCGCGACCATCGAGAAGATATGGAAAAGAAGTTTCTGAGTCTGAGACAAAAGGAAGATGAGAATGTCACAATGTATATGGCTAACTTTACAAGGTTCGCAAGGTATGCTGAAGATTATATACGTAACCCCAGAAGTAATATTGATCGTTTCTTTGATGGGTTAAAACCATTTCCCCATCGAGCATTAGTCTCACAATCCTTCTCGTCGTACGAAGACATTGTCTCATGTGCTATCAAGACTGAAAAGGAATTCTCTAAGTCTTGTGAATTTAAATCAAAGCAAGAAAAGAAGAGACCTGATAAACAATATGGGAATGGAAATAAGGGGAAAAAGGGAAAGGTTGAATATCCATCCTGCGGTAAATGTGGGAAGAAACACCCTGGTAATTTCTTGAAGGGAACGGGAGTCTATTACAAGTGTGGTGAAAAAGGCCACCAAGCTCGTGACTTCAAGGGGAAGAGGGAAGCCACCAACGTTCAGTGCTACAATTAAAAAGAGATGGGTCATTTTGAAAATGAATGTCCTAAGCGTCAAGAGAACTTACCTCAAAAAAGGACAAGGGATCAAGGCCAAGCTTATACTATCACTACTGCTGAGGTAGAAGCTCTGAAAGATGTGGTGGAAGGTAATTTAATGGTTTCCTCAAGTTTAGCAAATGCATTATTTGATTATAGATCATCGCATTGTTTCATATCTTCCCAGTTTGTTAAGAAAATTAGATATTTCCAATTTGATTTAACAAGGGAGTTGTCAGTTAAAACTCCTAAGGAAAGTATCATTGCAACAAAGTTTTGTGAATCAATACCCATTAGAGCACATAAATGTTATTTATCTGTTGATCTCATTGTCATACCTATGATTGAGTTTGATATAATCCTCAGTATAGACTGGCTTTCGGACTATGATGCGATGATTTATTTTAAGACGAAATAGGTTATGGTTCTTGATGATGATCATAAGGAACACCTTATCTTTAGAGATGAATCGTCACCACCTAATTCTTATCTAGATCCACCGCCAGTAGGTCAACTAAATTCAATTATTGGGGAGGAGTAGAATGAAATGACTATGGGTGAGAAAGGAATGTTCAAATAGAGGATGTACCTGTTGTGAAAGAATATGAAGATGTGTTTCTGGAAGATTTACCTGGACATCCTCTAGAACCAGAAGTTGAGTTTTCCATTGATTTAATTCCTAGATCAAGGCCTATATCGAAGACCCCTTATAGAATGGACACAATAGAATTAGTCGAACTAAAGAAACAACTAGAGGAATTAAGTAATAAGGGATTTATTCGCCCTAGTGTTTATCCATGGGGATCCCCTGTTCTTTTTGTTAAATATAAAGATGGATATATGAGGTTATGTATCGACTACAGGGAGATCAATGTTATAACAATAAAGAACAAGTATCCCCTACCACGCATTGATGATTTATTTTACCAACTGCATGGAGCTCAATACTTATCAAAGATTGACCTTCGATCTGTATACCATCAGTTGTGTGTGATGAAAGAAGACATTCTAAAGACAGTATTTCAAACCAGGTATGGGCATTACGAGTTTACTGTAATACCTTTTGGATTGACTAATGCACCCTCTGTATTCATGGATCTAATGAATAGAGTTTTCATGGAGTATCTTGATGAATTTGTGGTGGTATTTTTTTATGATATCTTGGTATACTCCAATAGCTACGAAGATCATGAAAATCACTTGTGAATTATCATGAAGACTCTGAGAAGACATGATTTATATGGGAAGTTTAGCAAGTTTGAATTCTCGCTTCAAGAGATTTCTTTTCTTGGCCATATTGTCTCTAATGATAGAATCTCAGTTGATCCTTTTATGACCAAGGCAATCCAATAATGTCCAGCACCTATGAGTATAACTGAGGTACGTAGTTTTATTGGTTTAGTAGGTTATAATCGACATTTCATCCAGAATTTCGTCCGATTGGCTAACCCATTAACGAAATTCACACGTAAAGGGGTTAAATTTGTTCATACAAAAGAGTGTGAAGAATTTTTTGAAGAACTGAAGAGAAGATTAGTAAATGCTCCTATATTGACTCTACCATCGGGGAATGATGGGTTCGTTATTTATAGTGATGCATCGAAGAAAGGACTTGGTTGTGTCCTTATGCATAATGATAGGGTTATTGCCTATGCATCATGGCAGTTGAAAATTCATGAACAAAACTATCCTACTCAAGATCTCGAGTTAGCAACTGTGATCTTTTATTTGAAGATATGGAGGCACTACCTCTATGGTGAAAAATGTGAGATTTATACTGATCACAAGAGTTTGAAGTATATTTTTTCACAAAAAGAACTCAACATGAGGCAAATGAGATGGCTTGAATTATTCAAGGATTATTATTGTATGATACACTACCACCCAGGGAAGGAAAACAAGGTGTCAGACGCTTTGAGCAGAAAAGATCATGGAGTTTTGAACAATATGAGAATTAAAAGGGATCCAATTTTCATGGATCTAGTGAAGATGGTCATGGGAATAACCAGGGAAGGTGAAACATCAATTCTTTTTCAAATGGTTGTCAAACCATCATTACTAGAAAGGATTAAGAGTTCATAGACTGATGATGAATAATTTCAAAAGAAGATTAAAGTTGTGAATGATGGGAGACTGAGAGACTTTGTGTATGAAGATGGAATTTTAAAATTCGGGAAGAGACTTTGTGTTCCCGATATACCTGATCTAAAAAAGGAATTTCTGGATGATGCCCATAGTTCCAATTTTTCTATACACCCTAGGAGCACCACAATGTATAGAGATTTGAAGGAACATTTTTGGTGGCACAACATGAAGAGGGAGATTGCTGATTTTGTGTCAAGATGTATGGTTTGTCAACAAGTGAAAGCTGGAAGGCAACACCCTAGAGAAGTCATGCAACCTCTTCCCATACCAGAGTGGAAATGGGACAATATTACGATGGACTTTGTCATGGGGATACCAACGACTCCTAGAAGGAATGATGCAATATGGGTTATTTTTTATCGTCGTACCAAGTTAGCACATTTTTTTGCTATAAGAGAATATCTACCACTAGAACGTCTAGAAAGACTATATATTAATGAAGTTGTGAGACTTCATGGAGTAACCCTATCGATTGTTTCTGATCGTGATCCCTATTTTACTTCATGATTCTGGAAACGTCTTCAGAAATCCCCAGATACTGAACTTCATTTGAGCACTACTTACCACCCTTAGACAGATGGACAATCAGAACAAACTATTCAAACCTTATAAGACATGTTGAGATCTTGCTCACTTGACTTTCAGGGTATGTGGGATCAATATTTACCTCTGGTAGAATTTTCCTATAACAATAGGTTCCATTCGAGTATTCGGATGGAACCATATGAAGCGTTATATGGAATGAGATTTCATACACCAACCTTTTGGGATGACGTTGGTGAATGAAAACTTATAGGCCCAGAACTGGTGGAGGAAACAATGGAAAAGGTGAAGGTAATTCAAAACCACATCAAAGCAGCTCAAAGTAGGCAGAAGAGCTATGCCGATAATCGAAGGAAGGATTTGGAATTTCAAGTCAGTGATCATGTTTTCCTGAAGGTATCTCCCTGTAAGGGAGTCATACGTTTTAGTAAGAAAGGTAAATTGAGTCCCAGGTACATCGGACCTTTCGAAATTTTAGAACGAATTGGGGTTGTGGCTTACCGATTGGCAATGCCTCCAAGTCACTCCAATGTTCACAATGTGTTCCACGTATCTCTGTTGAGGAAATACATGCCTGACCCAACGCATGTAATCACCTATGATGAGTTAGAACTGGAACCCGATCTGTCTTATTGTGAAGATCCCATCAGGATTCTTGATACGAGAGAACAAGTACTGAGAAACTGGACGACGCGTCTAGTAAAATTCTTGTGGAGAAACCATAAGATGGAAGAGGCAACGTGGGAACCCGAGGAACTTATGATGAAGAACCACCCGAGTCTTTTCATGCGGTAGTATTCTAGAAATTTCGAGGACGAAATTATTTGAAGGAGGGGAGAATGTAACACCCCAAGCTTCTACGGTACGCTTCTCTTTGAATAATGTGATAGTGTGTGTTGTACGCAACACCGAGTTCTAACACACTATAACCAATCAAACTAGCCGTTATTATTAGTAATACCTACTTTTTGAAATTATATATATGTTATATTTCAAAATGGACTTCATTTTTGGATTCAGAATATTGAATTTATCCTATGATGAAATTTTGGTACCTTTCGGATAACTTTAATATTTTGATGAATAGTGAAAATTACTAAATTTTAATTACAAACAACATTTTTTAATAAAAATATTTAATAGTGATAAATTATGAATTTGAGGGGTTTTAAAGTATATTTAGAATATATTTTTACCATTTAATATAATGTTGGTCATTGGACATAATTTAACAATAAACCGGACATAAAGAAGTGCCAATTTATTGATAGTTATTATCTCTTAAAAACACACTTTTTGTTTTAACAAAGGAAATTAATTTTAAATTAATTTCTGCAACTTCTGTGTTTTGAATGTGGAAAAATTTATTCCATATTTGGAATCAGGATGTTCATCTTGTGTGAATAGGTAAATTGTATCTTTAAACATTTTGAAGAATTACTGCGGCAAATATTTTATTTACCATGGTTAAAGGGTAAATCCGGTAAATAAAGGTTAATAAATAATATTATAATAAAACAAAATTACCCTAAAACGTGTCCTAACCTTATTTGTTGATACATGTCCGACCATGGGCATATTTAGGTTGATTTTGGGACCCCATGGTGCCACTTTTAGGTGATAGGGACACTTTATTTTAATTAAGTTAAAATGAATACAAAAATGACACAAGCATATATCTTTTAGAAAACCAATTTTTACATAGGGTTATATATGTTGGATTTTCGACTATAAATATACATTATAAAGATAAATTAATTTCCTACATAAGGATATTTTATTTATAATTTTTAGAGATTACATAATTTAGTTTATGTATGACAAAATGATGATGCATTAATTAACATAATAGTGAAAATTATAAATAATTGATATTATAAATACCCAAATAAATATAATTTGAGACTTTTAATGAATTAAAATTATTTTCAAGGATAATATGACATATTAGGATTGATTTAATTAACTTTTTTCTATGTAATAATTCTGTTATGAGTTTCAAAAAAATCAACTATTGAATAGTTTCAAAATTGACATAAAAGAGTTTTTAAAATAAATATTATATTATTAATTGATATTAAATTCCTAAAAATCTAAATCTCGGAAAAGAGACTTATATCATGATATTTATATCATTAATGGACCACTTGGGGGTCTCTTGGATGTATATGGTAATTTTATTAACCATATAATATAAAAATACAAAGAGACATTGTAAAAGTGAAACTAATTAACTTAGAGTTAATACTTAAAGATAAGGTTAATATAAGTACCCAAAACATTATAAATTATATTGGTTTAGTGTTTTTCGACCCATAACCACCTTAAAATTTAAATAATCCACGTTTGAGGCATTTGAAACCTAATATTAATTTATTATAAATTAATATTTCTAGCTTTTCCAAAGGTGCCCCTCACCCCTCTTATAAAAGGGCACTCCTTCTTCTCATTTCTTCACACCTTCAAAGCCTTTTGATTCAGACAAACTCTGCCAAAATACTCTCCCAAAATTACTCAATAAAACCTAGAGGCCTTAGTTTGATCATAAAGCCATCCTACGGATCCCTTTTGATCAAATCAAAAGGAAGAACCCGAAGAAGAGGTAATGATTTCACAACCCTTTTCCAAGTTCCTTTCTTCTTACACTTATTCTTCCTTTGTTATTACCATTATAAAATAATAACTCTAGTATCATATATATACTGTGATGTTATTATAAATATGGTACAACCATATTCAGTATTTTGTCCACCCTTTGAATAACATTTCACCATACGTGAGTACGTACGGCTTACCTTCTTCACGTCATGGTGTAATTGTTATTCAATATATTAGTATTTGGATGGGTATAATAATGATGTGTAACTCATATAAATAATAAATATAACATGTTAATGATTCTTTATATATGATATACCATCCATTTATATATTATTTTTTATCAAAAGAATGATATTATCGCTCGTGCGTACGTACGGACTACCGTCTCCACGAACGCGATGAGATTCATTCTCCATCGTATCCATTCAAGTATAATTATCATTTGATGATTTAAAAATTATGTTTAAGGACTTGATATAATTCTGGATATGAATAATATACAACCTATCCATTACAAACATGGGTTACGTAACAAAACATATAAAATAAAACGAGTAAATTAACACCCGAAACAATGATAATACTAAGATATTATTAACAAAGCAATGTTAAAAGATCATATATGATATCATATGAATGTTTATGATTCTTGTATAATTTAATAACAATTATTTCACTATTATACAAGAGGTTAACCTACCCCAACCAAGTAAATGTTTAAGGTAAGGGTTATTTCACAATCTCTTCATTATTTGAGGTTCTTTATACGTAATAATCTACTGGGATCTCTTTATCATCCACATCCATGTTTCTTTAAAATGTATTTCAAAACATTTTTACTATTTAAAAGAATATGTGTTAAAGTCATTTATACCCTTGTTTAATTTTTTATAAGAGTTTTATAAAGGAATCATTCCATCGTTTTCCAAACAAGGTGCTTTTTATCCTTTTGGACAGAATTAAGGTAAGAATGTTTTTTTTAACTTATACGGCGGGTGCGGCTATTTTCCGCCGTTATAAAATCTTCAAAGCTTCCCTTACAAGATTATAATAATATTTTCAAAGAAAATGTTTTATTTTATAAATATATTAATCTTAAATTATTTCAAAAATAGAAAGAGATATTTCTCTAAAAAGAATTTTGATTTCATCTATGTCAACATCCTTTGATAGATTTTACGCTTATTTAAAGTTAATTTATTATGATACAAAACCTCTATATTGTATTTATGGTTTTGTGATATGTTTGACTGCGGATGTCCTATTTTTATACCATTCATGGTTTATGGTGAAAGTATTGACATTTCATATGATAGTTTTAATATGAATGTTTATGTTATGTTTAATCCTTTTCATATGGGAATGCATTGGACTTATTATGTGACGGGTGGAGCCTTCTATAGCTCCTCGATGCATCGGTCGGTCTCATTAGACAAATTAGTGTCTTGGCACAAGGCCTTGACAAAATCTTATTTGTAGTCTTGGCACGAGGCCTTGGCTATGTGGTTATGATAGTCTCGCATTATGCATTCCATCATTATGAAAGTGGTTATTGATATTGCATGTGATTATTCTATTAGTAGAATATTCATGTGAATAAGTAAATGGAATTATTTAATTTTATTTTTTCCATACTATGTTGAAGTTCAAGTTTAAAAGGCTTTTGTTTTAGTTATACATTGCCTTAAATGTTTATTCTTATTTATGAACGTTTCCGCTATATTGCAATCCTTACTGGGCATTTGAACTCACCCCTTTTCTATGTTTTATTTTTCCTAGTAAGTGAAGAAGTAAATTATGAATGACCTACAGAGATATTATGTGGGAATATGAGTGTGGATTATGGAGACAATATGTTGTCGTACTAGTTTTTCACTTTATGATGTAATGTAAGACTTATGAATATATCTAGTGTTTCCATGGTTACTAAACTAATCGGTCTTTCGAGATTTGATCTTTCTTGTGATCATGCCAATGTTATGTAATAATTCACCGACTCTGGGTAACTGGGGTCGGGTCGTTATTGTAAAAGTAAAAAATTATTGTGATTGATGAATAGAAAAATAATAAAAAGACCTTTTAAAAAAATTCTTGAGGAAAATATCCTTTTGTTTTAAAACCCCATTTGGATAATTTTTTTTAAATAACTTTTGAAAAATTTTAATTAAAAAATTATCCTTTTAATGATAAAGATGAATCTTGAATTTTATGATGGATGGAAAATTAGTATATATTTTACAAGGATAAAATAACGTTCCATTATCACAGTTAGATGTTTAGAAAAATACCTTGTTTAAAATTTGAAAAGAATATCTACATACAAAATTGGTAAAAGAATAAAAGGGAAAAATGAAATTACTAAATAATATTCCAATGGTTAAAAACATTGTGGATTTTTTTTAATAAAACATAGTCTTTAGAACAAAATATGTTCTCTGGATAAAGAAAAAAATGATGTTATGTTTTTGTAAAAAAATCTTCTAAAATATTTTAATTTCCAAAGTGTGAAAAATTTGTACTAATACCTGAAAATTATCATGTATAAATATTGAAAATAAATATTAAAGATTATATAATATAATTTTCAAATAATTCCCTTGAGTGGAAATACCTTTGAAATATCATTGAAATTATTCTTCAGAAAATAATCATTAAACATTCCAAAGTCTCCCATACAACTTTGAAAATTATTAAATCATACTCCAAATTAAATTTTTTTTAAATGAAACGTTTATAAACCATGATGTTAAAATAATTAAAAATATAATATATTAAAATTCATATTACATATACCCAATAAAAAATTAAGTGTTTAATACGAAAATTGTCTCACAGTTGTAAAACATGTGATGACAATTCCATACCTTGAGAGTCCAACTTGTCTCATTTGTCATAAATTTAGTGAATAATAAAGTTTATAAATTATTTACATTATTTATAAACATATTCATGTTTACAATTACTTCTATTTAACATTTTACCATGTTTTTAACAACTATATAAACAATTAAATTTATATCTATTGTTTTGAACATATTGATTTTATGTGTCAAAGAAATATTGGTAGGTCAACTCTGTTCAGAGGGATGATGAAATTTCATATAAAGAATAATATTAATAAAATCACTTTCATTTTTATATATAAATCATTATTTTAAAATCAATCATTAAATAAGGTTATGAAAAATGATCCAATGTTACAATCATGGTGATGAAAGTCGTACGTATGCATGAGTAATGTTCTCATTATTCAATGATCAATATGGAAAGAAGTTAAGTAACATTAATAATTATATAATAATAATTATATCATAAATAAAAGTTCATTTAATCACATATACTTATATTCCATGAGTAATGTTCCAAAGATTGGATGATACTGTGAGTTTTTTTTATAAAAAATCTTTAAATTTTCCAATTTTTGTATATCCAATATCAAAGTTAAATTGATTAAAATGGCATAAAATTGACTAAATTAAGAAAAATAGATATATTTAAACACTAAAAATAATTTTAAATATAAATTAAATTTATAAATTCATTATATGAAATAGTAGCTTTGAATTAAAATTCAATATTTTTTCTTTATTTGTCAAAAAATGAAAATTTAAAAAATTTTAACCAAAAGTCATCCTATCTTGATTTTTTTGTTATTATTTAAAATATGAAGTTTATTTTGAAATAAAAAATACTTTAAAAATTCAAAAAAATTATTCAATATTTTTGTTTTTATTAAAATTCAGTAAACATGCCTTTATAAAATTATTAATCTCTATAAGAAATATGTGGTTTGCTTTTTCTAATTCTCAATCAATATATTGGATTAATATAAAAAAATATTTGATTTAATATAATATATTCATATCATTAATATCACTATAAAATTGTAATTAATTTAAATTATTAGGATAAAATGTATTTTTGGGAATTAAAATAGTTTTGTATAAAAACCTTCCATTTATATTTAATTTGATCTTATATTAATTTGTAATTAATTTTTATCCAATGAAATTATTTAATATTTATATAAAAAATATATTTTAATATATTATTTAATAATATTCATAACATCCAATTTAATGGAGAGGTTATGTCTTATTAAACTAAATAAAAATATTTTATTAATATATTTTTTTGGTAAAATGTGAACTTTCATGAAACGCAAGCTATCGACTATGGACGTTCTTACATTTAAGGAAATATAACATAGTATCTGGGTGAATTATATGATTTATTGATGATTTATTTTATTTAAAATAGTAAATATATTGTATTGTCTCGATATATTATATTCACTTACGTGCTTGTTGATTCAAGTTATACATGCTATTAAATAAAATGTTCTGACTTTAGAATTTCAAGGTGTTACATTCTCCAAACCTTTATAAAATTGAGTCCACACAATCTAAATGTTATCCTGGTAATAAATTTTTGGATATTTCCTATTATAAAATCTCACATTGTGAGAAGGGTTTGAAAAACATCCTATAGAAAATTGATAATGTGAAGTGCAAGGGTCACATTGACTAACATATAACTAGGTCTCTATATAGAATAACATTAGTGGAAAGTGGATATATGTAAATGGATGGAAAGCGTAAATATTTAAAGGGATTTATTGAGGTCAACATTCACAGACCAGTTAATAGTGACTGGAAATATGAGTGTATCAATTTCATAATTATTTGATGATCTATAAGACCATATATTACAAATAATTAAGGTATTAGAATAAAATTTTATTGTACCCGATCCGTGTTCTAGTTTTGAGTAATTATTTTCTTAACTGAGAATATATGGAAATATATTTTCATGATAATTTTCAATTAAAATGGAATAATATCCTATTTTGGTTGTGATTAGATCAAAATTTTATTTATCCATTTATTCTATGAAATGAATATCCACCAATTAACTCCTTTTCCTGAAGAACTAAGAATAAATATTAATGGATCTTTATGCCCATAAAGAATGATACATCTAACTGTTTATCTCTATCTATTATCCAACGTCATCATGGTTAGTAAATTATTATAGAAACCTAAAAAGTAACACTATTTGTTCCTAATTAATATTTATTAATATAATAGTATAACTAAAAATAAGTACACCTTAACTAGGAAAACACATAGGCTATGGGTAGGTGTGAAACACTTATGGTCCATTGGTCATAATTCAAATCACACTACCTTACTAAACATGATGTCTTGTCAACCATAATATAGGTTGTCCTATTCTAAACCCATATTAACATAATCTCCAAAATAAATATGATATACATCCTTGAAATATGTTTTATCGCGAAATATTATTTTAAACAAGGTTTTCAATATAACCTCAATACATAAATAATTGATCCATGTTATTTCAACATAGGTCCTTTCATGGACTATTGTTTAACATTGGTCATCAATTTTTATTATCTATTCAAATCATTCATAAAGTCTGGTAAATTTGCTGTGAATTATGCAAAGAATATCCCCCAAAAGTGTCAAACCTGGTGTGTATTTAGTCATAGGGTCATGTACAAGGATACCCCGAGTGAGGATCAACACACCTTGTTGAATTTATTACCTCTAGTTACATATGTACTAGAATAATTACCACATTTAGTATATAGAAATGTTGTATTTAGAGTAATACTAATATAATATCTACCTTACCAAAATTATAGGATTTTTTTCTACAATTATCCTCCAATTTTAGCTTAGGGTTTTGTTCTCTCATTTTTATTTTCATATATTTAGTTCCCAAGATTGCTACTAAACATTCTATAATACTAACCACAGTGACACAACCCGATAATCCCTAGAAATAGTGACTACTACAATTAAATTATCATAATATACATTTAAATCACATACCAAAGGATGGAAAAATATTAGTATTGATAAAATATATATGTAACTCATTATTTTATTATAAAGTAATACATTAATTACAAAAAAAAATTGTTTTCCTATAAGGATAACAACTTTATTCCAAGTATTGTATCATTGTATATCTTTCTTAGTACACTTCATGGATTCCTTGGGAAAAGAAACAAAATAAGAGAGAGCTCAAATGATCATTAAAGGTAATGTATGGTTGAATCAATTCTGAAACATTGAGAATATTCCAATAGTATGATAAATAAATATACACACCTTATATGATATCAACAAATTGAGAGTGATGTTCCTAAATAATTTGGAAAGGGTGTGAAAAAAACACATTACAGTTTCATAGATAATATGAAAATGAAATGATTGCATATATATATATATATGAAAAATATCATGGTTTAATAAATACTGAATCAAAATGAATGAAATGAATAATTATTGGACATAATGTATCTAGAACACAAACCATTAGCATTGAGACCTTTCACAGGATAGATAATGTCTTTGTATAAACCTTCCTATTTTACCTGGAAATAAACTAGAAGTGTTTTTAACAACTAATTTCATCTAATAAGACAACCGATGCACTGAGGGAATTTCATTAACTAGTCCCTAACCTATCGGGCTCATCTTAAATGGTCCACAACCCATGTCTATTACGTCTCAACCATTCCTCATATCTAATAAAATAAATTACTTATGAACTATCCATATTAAATAATATTTAATGACATGTCAATATTTCACAAAATAATCAAATAACATTCAATGTAAACACTAAATGAGAAATTATATATAGATTAAGAAATTAAAATATCACTTATTAATGATGTGGATAATTATAATAAATTAAATGTTTAAGGATATGTCGAATATTCCATTGAGACTACCAAAATAATAATCAAAGAAGGTAATTTTATTATTATCTTTGGGAAAAATAATTATCGACCATCAAGGGGAAGAAAATGGATGGTATCTATACAGTATATCCCATTTTGAGTAAAAATAAAGTGTTTTTTCATTAATGAATAGAAATTCTATAAAAATATCTATTAAAAACATTCGTTAGGAAAATATGACTTTATTGAAAAAACTTTTGAAAATTATATTTATTGAAAATCAATTTTGAATACATTTTCATTAGAAAATAACAATTTCAACATGCTATTGAAGATTTAATGAAATAAAAGCTATTAAATTTATATATTCTATATGATGTAAAAAACATTCATTTTTTATGATAAATATGTTGAATAATTCTTTGTCCATAAAGGGACATGAAGATTAATTTGAAAAAATTGGTAAAAGAAAAAAAGTTTAAAATTTTCTTTACTAAATCATTTTTAAAAGTCCCAAGACATTTTAATTAAATGCGGTTTTTATAATAAGGCATGTTCTCTAACTAGAGAAGGAAATGAGGTCATGTCTTATTAAAAACAAATAAGTACTAAAGAGTTGAAAATGGTACTAATACATGAAAAAGGTAATGAATAACCAGAAAAGAATAAAATGAAAGAGTTGATTGTAAAATAGAAATATAATATCCATAAATGGAAATACAATGGAATTATCTATAAAAGTATTCCTTAGGAAAATAACATTTAAACATTGCAATGTTTCCCATTCCACATTGAATCATTTTAAATCATATTTGTCATTATGTACAGACATTACATGAAAATTTTAAACACAGTTAATAAAAAAATTACTCCTAAAATAACATATAATCATGTATTTTATATAATGTACACAAAGAAATAAGTGGAAAATATGACATTTATCTCACATATGTAAAATTGGAGATGAAAATACCTTACCTTGAGTTAGAATTTTCTCTTGTGTTTTTATATTCTTAAACTATAAACATATGTTAATTATTTACTTCCTTCAGAACATTTTTCATATTTATCATTACATTTATTTCACGTTTTACTACTTTTAAAAAACTACTTAATCAATTATGATTACATCGATTTTTTGACCTAATTTAGTTTCTTGTGGAAAACAACATTGGAATGTAAAATAAGGTAAAAGGGTTAATTAAATAACAACTAATGATTTTCATATTTAGAAATCAATTATTCTTTTAAAATCAATCATTAAATATGGTTTTGAAAAATTACCAATGTTATAATCATTGAGATAGAAGGGTCGTATATACGCATGAGTATGGTTCCCATTTTTTAATGATAATCGTTGAATGAAGGTAAGTGACATTAATAATTTTATAATTATTATTATATCTCAAATACCATATTATTAAACCATATACACTTATATATATAATTATTTTGATGTAAAGGAATCACATCGGGTTATGGAGGTGGTATTCCACACATCCACGAATGAAATTATTACATCATAATTATGTGAATGCGCAATAAATAAAAAAGATATATTATATTTCTATAATGTTAATTATGTTATGAATATCATTTATTTGTTTTTTATAAAACATATTTTTAACTGAAACCATCTATTATACATTCTATTTATTTCTTGAATGGATCACACGACTTTGAGTACATGGTACTCCACACTTCCTCAGGAAATGTTATCGTATTCACAAAAAATCAAAAAGCATAAAGATATATTATATATTATAATTAAATAAGAAAAAAATAAAATATAAAAAATATAAAAAAATATATATCATTTATAATCAATATTTAAATTATAATTACCACTATGTGAATCATTAATGGATAAATATAGAATCATTATTTCATGAGGTGGTAGTTCACTGAACACAAATGGTATGTTTGTTACCCGTTATATAGAGGTTTGTGTGAGAGGAATTAGAACGCTTAGAAATAATAAGTATTTTTATGATAATTGTTTTATAATATATTCATTTCATGGGATATTTAAAATAATGGAAAAAGAAATAAAACAAAATAACATAAAGAAATATTTTACCTTTTATTCGGGAAACACATTTTGGTTTTCTCCAAATAGATTCCATGGATTGAATTATGAACAAGGTGATGATTATAGTTTCAGGGGAGGGGTTTTATAACATATTTTGGTAAATCATGGATGATATAGTGTCTCTTGATAGGTGTGAGGTAGTGGTAATCTTCACTGTCTTTTTACTGTGGAGGAGTGAGACTATTGTAAATTTGGGAAAAACTAATTCAACCCACGTTTTATACATTGCAAGCGGATACAATAATGTATCAAAGGGTATAAAATGGATGATAGTGTCTATCTTTGGACATAAAATGTATTTTTGGTATGTTTAAAGGTTTTTTGTCTTTTAATAACATGGTTTAGTCCATAGTTAAGATAATTTTTATTTTAATCTATATAATTAATTTTAAACACATTAACACATATTTTTTGTCGAAAACTAATTTGTAACTATCATATATTATAAATTATTTAGAATCCATATATTAAATCCATTTTTTTATAAAATCCAATCACATAATGTGCAATAATTAATTAAAATTTAAACTCACAGACTGGTTGACAATGCGGTTTTTTGAAGTAATAATGTCCAAAAATATTGAAAAGATTTATATCCAATATAAAACTGTAATTAATTATAATGGAGTCAATTAGATTAAATATTTTACAATATATCAAATTTAACTATAACAATATTTAAAAAATATATTTTAACATTATAAATATATTATACAAAAAATGGTTTTTTAATTAAATTTTTGTATTTTTCCTTATTTATCAAAAAATTAAACTACATATAAAAATTACCAAAATTCAATATAGCCTAATATTTATGATTCTCCCTAAAAGATGAATTTTTTTGAAAAATAAAATCCATTAATTTTCCAAAAAATTTATTTAAAAAAGTTTTAACATTAAATTGTGTTAAACATTCCTTTGTAGAAATATTGATTTTTATGTGAAATATACTATTTGTTCAAATATTATGATTTTCAAATATTTTGTCTAAATATAAAAAATATTACATTGACTAAAAAATATACATTTTTATAATATAACTAACTAAAATTATAAAATTAAATTTTTTAGTATAAAACAACTTTGGGAGCATAAAAACATTTTTCGATAAAAACATTATCTTTATATTCAATTGGTTATTATATTTATTTATAACTAATTTGTATCCAATGAATTCATTCTATATTTTTGTAAACTATATATTTTAGTATGTTAGTTAATATTATTCATAACATCTAATTTAATTTATTTTTAATACCTTATTATATTAAATAATAATATTTTAATAATATATTCTTATTTGGTAAAATATGGACTTTATTGCAACGCATGAAATTGAAAAAGGTCATTCTTGCATGTAAGGAAAAAAATTAGTGCCTATTTTATTGCTAGATATTTCCTAGAAATTATTTATTTTAAAAAATAAATATATCATAATTTTTCGGTATATTATATTCCCATGGACATTGGGTGGTGCATTCCAGACACACTATCAAATATAATATTATAACTTTAGAATATTGGGGCATTACATTATACCAACCATAATTAAATTTCTTTCACATAATTTAAACTCGATTTTGGTTATATATTTTTTTATAGTTCATTTGTAAAAATTACACATAATGAAAAGTGTTCATAAAAAATCTTCTATAAAATAGATAATGGGAAGTATAAAGGTAACATGGACTTACATTTAACTAGGTCTCTAATTAGGATAAAATTAGTGGAATTTGGATAAACATACATGGAAGAGAAGTATAGATATTTATATGGATTGATTCATGACATCAATCACACATATGGGAATGGTTAATGGAATGAATATGGTCCAAATTTCATAAATCCTTGATGATCTAGAAGATCATATGCTGAACAAAAATAAATGTATTATAAGAAAAAAATTTGTTTCTGATCATTTACTAAATTTTGATTATTTATTTTATTAACCAAATAAAATTTCTAAATATATTTAGTTGATATGTTGTGATTACAAAGGAACAATATCATCTTGGTGTTTTATTTTGATTACATTTTAATTCATCCTTTTTTCAATGAAATGAATATAAAAAAATTAATTAATTTTAATAATGAACTAAAATATACAATTAAGGGATATTAAAGCCCATAATGAATGTCCTTTCAGACTATATGTCCCTAACTATTCTACAATTTAAATACGGTTAAAAAATTAACATAGAAATATAGTGTGACAGTACTTGTTCATAATTATTTTTTAGTAATCAAATTTTTTAGCTAAATATAATTACACCTTTACTAGGACATTGTATTGGCCAAAGATAGTTGTCTAACCTTTGTTATCCTTTGGTCAAGGGATCAAGTCCCACAGCCTTTCCAAACATGATGGGTTCATACCCATCATACAAGTCTTCCTTTTCTAAAACCATATTAATATAATTTCAAATATATATAATGGACATAGTTGAAATAAGGTTAATCACTAAATAGACTTTTAACTATGGTCTTTAATACAACCTAAATACATAAATACTTCATCGGTGTCATTTTCAAATAGGTCCTTATTGGGTATACAAATTATCATAGGTCGTTAATTGTAATTATCTATTCAAACCCTTCATTATTTCTTGTAAAAAAATGTGAATTATCCAAATCATATCACCCATAAGTTTAAAACCTTGTGCCTAGTAAAGCCCTTTATCGTATACGAAGTTATGTCGAGTAAGGCCCAATGCACCTTTTCAGAGTTGTTACCTCTTTATGTTATAGTACCATGTCCACTTTTAGTATCCATTTGGGGATTTTTTTCTACAAATAACCACATAATCTCAACCATTAAAAAATTCAATGATGTTCTTCTATACTTATCCTCAATGTATATTATTGGTTTATGATCTATATTCTATGTTTTCCAAAATCTAGTTTCCAAGGTTGATTCTAAACCTTATCAGATACAAACTATAGCGACCCAGCCCCAAAAATACGACATCTAATGCATACTAACATTACATTCCCATAAGATACAAATAAAGCATGTCCAAAATGACAACAAAAAATTGGTAAAAAAATTGATTATTATTGTATTAAAAACTAATATACTAACTGCAAAAAAATCATTCAAGGATTAAAAAATTATTATATCTTGCTTATCCTTTAATATCATTCATAGTACACTTCTTAGATTCATGGGGAATTTAAATAAAATAACAATAAAAAAATGTGTGGTAAGAGCATAGTATATAAGAATAAATAATGAAAAACATGGGATAATAAAACGATAGAGTAAATAATATTGCACACATACTAGGATATAAATATACTGATATGGAAGTGCATAAATAAAATAAAAATGTAATAAATGAAAACATGTTATATTATAATAAATAATATTAAATGAAAATGTATCCATAGATATGTCGATCGAAAATATCATTGATAAATAAATTTATAATCTTAATGAAGGAAATGATTTATTATTTGATACCATTTATCTGGAACATGAATCAATAAAATCTAGATATTTCATAATATTGTTTACGTATATGGGGAGAAACATGTCTATTCTACTTGGAAACAAAACCGAAGGGTTTTCTACAACTAATTTCATATTGTGAGACTACTGATGCAACGAGGGTCCATCATTAACTAGTCTCCAACTCGTATGTCATTCCATATATGGCCTCTAACCCATGTCTTTAATGTTCAACAAATTCTCATATAAAATAACCAATATGCCTTATCAATTATCCATATTGAATAATGATATGAATTTATAAACATTTCCTCAAATAACCAAATATTTTTCAATGAAAACATTAAATGATAAAGGATTATGGTAATGGAAATGAACATATCCAAGATAAAAGATATGGATAATTATGTGAAATTTGATTTTAAGTGATTATTTTAATATTTCATGTGGAATACAAAAAATGAATATTGGAATTGAATGTGAATACAATCCTGGTCCAAATCATTCATAAATCATCAAATGAAAGAAAAAGGATAATATCAATAAAAAAATCCCATGTGATGTAAAAATAAAGGGTTTGGTTTTAGTGAATCAAAATACTATAAAATAATCATTTAAAACATTTTTAAGAAGATATCCTTTTCTATTGGAAAATAAAATGAAAAAATTATTTGAATACCACTTTAAAAAAAATTTCATTAAAACTAAATTTTAACATGAAAAGGAAGAATCAAAGGAATGATGATGGTTAAATGATTACATGTCATTTGAGTTAAATAGAACACACCATTTTAATTATATAAAGATTAGAAAAATTAATTTTTTCGAAGGAGAAAAATATATTAATTTGAAAACATCACTAAAATAAAAAAAGTGTTAAAATTTATATAATAAATAATTTTTTAAATTTTAATATCATTTTAAAAAAATTAATAAAACACTATTCTTAATTTAAAAGAAGATCCCCAACTAAATAGAGAAATGAAGTTGTTTTTTCATAAATACGTTATCAGTAAAATTGTATTATTACTTATAATAATTCATGAATAAATATATCATAGGATAATGAAATGGTTTATAATAAAATGGTCATTTAATTTCATAAACTAAAAATGACATTGAGATATTGTCAATATTATTATTTAGGAAAATAAACGTTAAACATTCTAAAGTGTCCCTTACCACTTTGATAAATTATAAATCATAATCCTCATAAATGAATAATGTTTAAGTATTGTTATAAATGACATGAAGTTAAAATAATTCATGATACAATATATCAGAATAGTCAATAGATACACCACACAATGATATTAGCGGTGAATATTACATTATCTCACAGATGAAAAAACTTAGATGAAAATCTCTTACCTTGAGTTTGAATTGTTTTATGTGTATTTATTTTCATGAATAATAAACTCTTCTAAATTATTCATAATAATTGTAAAAATTTTCATGTTTATTATTACATTTATTCCAAATTATACCATGTTTTTTACAACAACATAAAAAATTATATTTACATCATGTGTTTTGACCAAATCCAGATTTTATGTTGAAAAGAACATTGGTAGGAAATTTATGGACAAAATTGGTAATCAAATAAAATTTATAGATTTATAATCATTAAATAATTTTCATATTTTTTCAAAAATTATACTTTTACATTCAATCATTAAATATGGCTATAGAAAATAATACAATGTTTAAATCATAGAGACAGTAGGTTGTATGTATGGATGAATAACATTCCCATTTGTTAGTGATCATTATGGAAATAAGGTAACTAAAATTTATCATTACTTAATGAAAATTAAATCCTAATTACAGTATAATTAAATCATACAAACCTATATATATATATTTTTTGGCGTAATGGAATCACATAGTGTCGAGGAGGAAGTAGTCCACACATCCTTGAACGATATTACCACTTTTTAACAATGTGAAATATTAATAATGATATGATATATTATATTTAAAGTAAGGTAATTATATAATTAATATCATATGGATTTTTTATGTCAAATATTTTAGTTAAAACCATGCATTATTCATTCCAGTTATAGAGTGAAGGGATCAGATCGCTTTGAGGAGGTGGTAGCCACATTTCCACAAATGATGTTATGTATTTACAAAAAATAAAACGAATAAATTTAGGTTATATATAAAAATTAATTAATGGTAAAAATATTATAAATATACTATATATCATATATAAATATCGTATCCATCATAATTTCTACCATGAGATAAATTAATGAAAAACTGAACAATCGTCATTTTGTGAGCTGATAGTTCACTGTACACAAACAGTAAGTTTGTCACCATTTAGATGGTGGTGTGGGTAAGTGTAATTTGATTACATAGAATAAAAATATATAATTATATTTTGGATAATATTTTTATCATATATTCTTTGAATAGTGGGAATTTAAATTTCTTAAAGATAAATAAAACAAATGAACTTGAGGAAGGATTCTACCTCTTATTCGGGTAACTCCATTTGGTTTGCACGAAATATGTTACATGGATGGATTTATGAAAAACTATAAGATTATAGGTTTATGGGATAGATTTCTAAGAATAATTTGGGATAATCTTGTTCAATCAAATTCATATTATAAGGTTTGAGGAATTGGGAGGCTTGTGTGCCTTTTTATATTGGAGAAGTAGTGTCACTCTTGTAATTTTGGAAAAAGGAAATTCAAATCCTATTTTCTCCATTGAATGTTACTAATACAATTTACTTAAGTTTATATAATGTATTATATGGGATAAGTATGTCCATAAAGTGACTTTTTGAACTTTTTCTAGGTCATTTTGGACCTCGGGTTTATGTGTTAGTCCCTATTTAGGAAATTTTTTCTCTTAATCATTACAATTAATTTGGATCACGTTAACTAATAATTTTTTGTCAAAAAATAATTATAAGTGATTAATGGTATTAAATTAATATTATTAAAAATATATAATTCATTTTTCTAATTTCAAATCATAAGTCTGAAGAAATTAATTTACATTCAATGCCATAGACATGCCTATAATGCAGTTTTTTAGAGTAAAAACATTCAGAAGCTTTGTATGTTTTTATATCCAATCTAAAAGTGAAATTGATTACAATATGATATATTGGATAAAATTATATACACTCTATATATTTGATCTTATAAAAATTAACAAAAATAATTTAACCTTATAAATAATTAAAGCAAAAAAGTATTTTTGAATTAAAATTCAATATTTTTCAATATTAGTCAAAAAACGAAACGTCACATATAAATACCGAAAATTCATCCTAAATTATTTTTTATATTTATAATTAAAATATAATGATTGTTTTTAGATATAAAATTAATAGAATTTTCAGAAATTGTATTTCAAATATGTTTTTCATTAGAAGGTTGTAAAAGTGCCTTTATAGAAATATTGAATTTTATCAGAAATATTGGGTTTGTTAATATCTTATTCTTATCAAATATATTGGATGAATATCATAAATATTTCATTCATTATATAATATATATACATTTAATTAATTCCACTCAAAAATTTTAATTAATTTAATCTATAATGTTAAAATATTTTTGTGAGAAAAAGTTGTTTTTATATAAAATTATCTTTATATTAAACTGGTTATATTAGTTTATAATTAAATTGTAACAAGTGAATTAATTTTATATGTTTATAAACCATATATATTAATATTTTAGTTAATAAAATATATAAAATCTCTATTAATGGCACGGATATGTCTTATTATATTAAATAATTTGTATTTAATAATATATTAGTGTTCAGTAAAACATAGACTTGCGTGCAATGCATACTATCGAAGATGGTCATTCATGCACGTAACGAAATATAACAAGTGTTTGTGTTTGTGAGATATATAATAGATTAAAATTAAAAAATTGGTAAATATATTATAATGTCTTCAGATATTATATTCCATTACGTGCTTGGTGTTTTATGTCATATATGCTCTGTAATACAATGTTATTACATTAGAATTTTGGAACACTATAAAATACCAAACAATTCATTAATAAATACATACATATATTCATTTAATATAGAAACATTAAAAAGTTTCATAGTATCTTTCTTCCCAAAAATATTTAAATGAAACATTCATTTTCAACCATAACCAATTTCTTATCTTCTTGATATATTATAGAATGTATGAATTTATTATTTTATATTAATTGAAAAATATTCTGAAAAAACATTTTTATCATTTTATTTTTCATAAACCATCTAAGGTACCATGTAATCCTGATAACCGATCTGATCCTAACATATCCTGATGGGTGTTCTATATCCCCATATGTCAGTGAATAGCACAAGGCATCAAAAAACAAGAAACTCGGAATGAATTTTCCACCAAACATAGTTAAAGGAAAAAAAGAAAAAAATATGAATACAAAAGAAACTATACTAGGAGTAACCTACCTGAAGTTAACATTGGATTTAATCATAATGTACTATAACCCATGTATTCAAATATTTAAAAACCTATAATTTATGGACTGAAATCACCAAGTCTTTTATTCAAGAGCTGGATCCACCTCCAAAAGATCATTTCCCATTACTTTGACCTCAATAGAGATAATATACAAACATCTAAAACCACAAGTAGGGTATGATACATAAATCCTAGTAGGGTCTCACCATGTATTAGATATCAGATGCCAATAATAGATTTACCAAAGGGATGATTTCAATTTTAAGCATAAACAGGTTTTGAATTTTAAATCATATTTAAAAAAATCATGTCATAAAATTAAATTGATGGAAAATAATTTATGAAATGACATTACAAGTGGTTGAATATTTATAAAAAAAATGATTAAATAAGACAATTTTATGAAAAATATTATATAAATCAAAAAGGCATGTAATGTGGTTCAACCACAATGGAAAATATTTATATTTCTAATATAAAACAATTGAAAAACATGGTAATGTTCTAAATAGGTGTGAATGTTACAAGTATATAAGACTAAACACTCTCTTGGTGAACATATAAGTATGTGTATACTTGCATCCTTATGACACTAGCCAAAGGAGACACATCTCCATCCCATCAAGGATGTGAGTTACTGCATATATGTTTTAGAATGTTGTATAATTGTAGAATGTGTCCAAATAACTCACAAACTACATAAGTATTTAATGTTCTCTTATAATCAATGATTGATAATTTATTTTAGGGATACCTAAAATATAATTTAATCCCATTTCTCCTATTTCAAAATATTATTTTCCATTTTCAAACCAAAACATGTTTTAATAAAAAACATGCCTTTTTAACAAAATAAAACTACTTGTTTCTATCAATAAAATTTAGGATATTTTCCCACGTTTCAAATCCATTCAAACCCATTTCTTACAATTTCACAATCCATTTACATAATTAAATACCAAAATTTAATTGAAAAGACTTCCATCAAATTTACATATAAAAGTAAAAAAATTAAATATTCCAATTTCAATAAACACACACCAATTCAATTATATTGGTGGGGTCCCAATTTTCCTAACAAATCCTTATCAAATATAGAAATTATATAGAATTAAGATTTATAAAATCTATTTAAATAAGGTTTTAACAAATTAATTTAAATATTCAATTGAAAATAATCTAGAAATTAAAGGCTAATCAATTTGGCCCTACGAGATAGAACCACCTATCTTTTTACTAAATTTTATCACTTGAAACAAAACCCATCAACGAGAATAAAGGTGAGGAAGACCCTGAAACCCATCCTAGAAACATGTTCGAATAGCATGGGTCATTGATCCATCAATTTCAAGATAATACATAGAAATCCAAAAGGAGGAGAATGAGATAAAACAAACAATGAGGAGAATGTTTACCCGAGAATCAACATTGCATGTTCATTAGAGATTGATATCTGAATGAAAAAAACCAAAAGGGTTATAGGGATCCAATATTTTCTTAGATAACTCATTGGGTTGAGGGAAATGAAGATTGATAGTAGGGGAAAATAGGATATCATTCATGATAACAATTTATAAACCATAGTCGGGGTATTATGTGGCATGAAATCCCCCAACATGTTGTGAAATTGTAAAATTTCATAACCACAGAAAAACATGATTCTTTAAATTGAAATAACGGTTCATTATATAAATAATTAAATATAAATTCTCATCAAAATTTGTAAACATTCATAGGGTTAATATTTTCATTACATAAACATTCTCAGGGTATTCACCTACAGACTATTATACCTCAAGTATCCTATTTACTTGTTGTGTATCCCTTGATAAGCCTACATAAAAGTCCAGTTAATGTTTTGAGTCCTAAAAATCTATGAATATGTCATTAATGGTATCCTTTATTTTCATTCTTAACCCTACCTAGTCAATGAAAATGAAAAATAATGATATGGTTAATGATATACCTATCAGATCGGCAACGGGATGTTACCACCTCCCCGCCATAAAAATAACTCCCATAAAAGCCTATAAAGAATCATCCCCACCAATATGATGAGTCAAATTCTCTTTTAATAGTTCCTCAAGTTCCCATGTCTCGGGAATATCAAAACCATGTAGCCATAAAACATGAACCAAAGGTGTGATCCCCCCCCCCACAATGTGCCTTGGTCTAAGAATAAGCTATCCTAATTGGCCACTCAGTCTATAATAAGTCAAGTTTAATATCAACATCACTCCAACTAAAAATATGATTTATAATAGATAAATAATTTCTCATATATGATACATGAAAAATGTTACGTATCAATGTCATCTATGGTGGATGTTATAAACTATAGGAATCTTTCCCCACCTGTTTAGAAACCTCGAAAGGTCCCACAATGCAAGGAGAATGTTTCCATTACTTCTCAGGTTTTCGATCACGCAACCAATTTAATCATTCAAGAACACTTGGCCACCTACTAATAATTCCAAAATACTATGTTGTCATGTTGTATATGAATTATATTGGCTATCTTCCATCAAAATTTTCATATGAATTAATATAATCATTCATTTCATATAATGGACCAAACATGGTCTAACCAAGGAACCATCACCAATATCTGACCAACATAATGATGATTTACAAGGACAACAGTAAAAGGCCTAAAAAAGATTCATTTTTATCAGATAATGGTATCTATTATTATAAGAAAAATAAATCATCCCCAACTGATAATGCCAAGAACTATTGAAGTTGAGAGCTCAAGAGTGGAGAGTATTTTCAAGAATATATATATATCTATCATTGTATGTCCATTCTAATATAGAGGGTTAGTCGTGCTCAAGAAGACATAAAATCATAGTTACTTCTTAAGGCCTATTTAAATAAAAAGTAAACTAAGGATCCATATCAGATACTATAGTATATTGAACTCAATGCAATGGATAATGTCATTCACATAGAGATTTTATAACTTCTTAACATTGGATGTATCACAAACGGGTATGAAGTAATCCCACATGGAAATCCTATAGATCAAAACCCATATAATATTCATATTTCTTTTAGTATGAGGCAACCTAACCCAAATAACCATAGATATTTTTTACCACATACATGTAAGGATAGGAAGTTGCTAAGGTAAAGATGACGATTTATGATGCTCGACCTTAACCTACTGGCATGTATAACAGCGGGAAACAAACTTAGAAATGCCTTATTTCATACCTGGCCATGAGAACTCATGCTGCTTGTCATGGACCTTCTTAGTAGTTCTTGGGTGCACATCCCATTGGTAATTATGAAATCCCAGAACAAATCCTTCTTTGCAAATAATTGCATAACAAAATTATTTTGATAACATAGATAACCCTCTCTGGAGAATGAACACTAAGAAATTATCTCCCCACCATAAAGAGTGTCTTTAAGTCTATGGAATTTGTTATCAACTATTGATCCTAAAGAATAATCCTAATAAGAGATGAGGTCAATGAAACAATGTCTATGGAAACTTAATCTCCTTTCTCATGGACTCTAATATGTATCTATGAAAATAGATCCATCATATTCCACTCTTCTGAAAATTTTTTCACTTCCTAGATTTGATGTCTCCTACTGAATTCCACTTCAATGAAATTACCATTCCTCAGGGTGTAGAAAATGTCAATGTTGAAAATATTTTAGTTACTCCACACAAAGACTCTGGTTGGGGTGCAAATGTTTTTCAGAGAAGTTAAAACCCACGATTATATAGGCCAAAAAAATATTAAACCTTTATTCATAAATGTATATCCTCTAACTCTTATGTTCTAGCATCAAAAATAAATGTTTAATGTAATTTATAGGATAATTCTTCATATGTGGCCTAAAATAATGTGATCTATAAGTTACTGCATGATCCCCATGAATGAGAACACATCCCAAGCATGATTCTAATGCATCCCAAAAGACTACATAGTCATTCCCTACTTCTAGAAGAGTCAACACCGGGTCAGTTGTCAAATTAAATTTAATTTCAAAAAAACAACTTTGAAATTTATTATTACATGAGAAAAATCACCCCCTTCTATGTTAGGTCAGTCATCAAGGAATCCACCATTCAGAATTACTTCACAAACCAGTGATAATATCCTGTTAATCCGATGAAACTCCAAAATAATATTATATTTCTTGGTTTCTCCAAAGTCATTATAGCCTAAAACATGTTTTAATAAATTGATATACCATTTTCAGTCACCACTTGTACCATGAATTTCAATTTTGGAATCTATGAATAACACATTGAAAGATTGGCATAAAGTTGGTGATTTCTCAAAAGACTGAAAACTATTCTATGATCGTGAATATGATCCTGAATTGATGTAGACTAAACAAAGATGTCATTCAAAATGAATACAACATAGGTATTTAGACACTCATGGAAATCCTGTTAAAGAAACACATTGAAATTATAGGATCATTTTTAGACCAAAGGGAATAAAAATGTACTCATAATGGTCATACCTGTTCTGAAAGGCAGTTTTTTGAATTTCATAATCTTTAATCCTCAGCGCATGGTAACCAGATCGATGTTCGATATTTGAAAACCAATTCATCCCTTTCATCTGATCAAATATATCATCGATCCATTTAAAATATAATTATACATAAATATAAATCGACTGAAATTTTGGTAATCAACACACATGTGATGAAAACTATCATCTTTTTTAGCAAAGAGAATAGTCTCCACCCAAGGTGAAAGACTGAAGAATATAAATCCTTTTTCAATTAGATCATACAACAAGGACATCATCTCTTTCATTTCATCTGGAGACATGTGGTAAGAGGGAATAGAATTTTTTTTGTATTATCCATTAATTCAATTGTATACTCAACCTCCCTTACTAGTGGAAACCCATAAAAATAATAAGGGATCATGTCTGGAAACTCGATGTCAACTAGTGGTAGATCACGACTCAGTGATTATTCCTTTAGATAAAAATAAAATATTTTTATTACATTCACTAGTTCTAGATAAGAATTTCTCTCTCTGGTGGACCTTTGGTACCATTCTCCTTAAAAGACAGAAGACACTCCATTGGGTGTAGTATGTTAGACCCACAAAAAATGACATTCAATCTTGGATTTATTGAAAATGTTTCAATCCATTTTAAAAATGATGACAACAGGTTTCATGTTGAGGAAAACAATTCCATTCCATATCAACATATGATAGAGATAAGACACAAGGAGGACTTCATATTCCATGCTCTTTCATCATTCAAAGGGGTGTAACTATATCCATTGAACAAGAAAAAATCAACATATAATGATTTAGCATATCAAAAATATGGGCTAAAATAAATGAATGAGATGAACTAGTATCAAATAAAGTAGAAACTAATGATGAAGCTATATTAATGGTACATCACATAGTTTTTGTACCTGTTTAGGCTTCCTCTAAAGAATATTCTACTACATGATGTGGCTTAGTTCTAGATAGTTGTGGTCGGAACCCTTTTATAAATGATGCATCTGATTTCCCCATAGTTTTAGAATTATCTAATGATCCAATTACACCACTCAGAGAATAAAAAATATGGGAGAATATAAAAAAGATTCATGATCATCGATATGAGCAACAGTTCTTGAGCACCATAGTAAATTTTCTCTTAGAATGTCTTAGATTTCCACAATTATAGAAAGTCAATAGACTTCCTACAAGAGTTTTAGGAGGTCTATAATGACCAAAATATCGATAAATACCATGGGAATTATCCCTCTTCCTCTTCCACTTTATGGAGATATCATTACCACTGAGTCAAAAAGGAACACCCATCAACATTTACTTTCAATCCTGGTCAATCTCAACCACCATCTCCTTATCCAGCACATTTTCATAAGTGGGAATCATTATCAATAAGAACTAAGGATTGATATCTAATTGAAATCTTAACTCGAACATTCAATCCTACATCCAATCATTAGATACAATATGTAGCGCAAAAATAACAAGCTCCGTAAATAAATTTGAATACCCAGTCATAGTTTTACCTACATTATCATCTTGAAAAAATCCATATCCCAAGACAAATTGATTGAATCTGGATATAACTAGTCTGTGAAATGAACATTAAAGTCATTCAATGATAATCTTTCATGTTTCATTTCCATCCCCATCATGTCCAAACATATCTTTCTCATTCCTTCCAACATGAGGGTGTCATATTTTACATTGATCTCGTCTGGTGTCTTCAGGAAGGCAAACAGATGCTATATCCTACCCATCCAATCTCTAGCATGTTGAGGATCAATAGAGCCATCAAAAACTATATGATTGATTATTATGGTCATGATAAACTCGACTAATATAATTTTATCAAGTTTTTGGATAATTTAATGTGTATTTTTAATTTAATAAAAACTATAATATTGATTTTTCATCAATTAAATAATTTATACATCATTAATGTATAATCTATTAAGATAATTATTTACTTCAAAAATATTTAAAATAACTAAATATGATAAATGAAAAAACTTTGCTTTCAAATGAATTTTTATATTCAAACATATCTTTTTTACAACCTTATAGAAAAAATTATTTAGTTATGAAAATTTTATTGGGACATATTTAACTATTTTATAAATAAAATGAATTTGATTAACTAACATCAAAAAAGTGGATTCAAATGGATACCATTTCAACCCATTGATGATTTAGTTTGAAACACACTCATATAATAAATTAGGAAAATCATTATGGTAATTTTACAATAATATTATTACCATTACATATACCGTTTACCATTTTACCATATTAATAAAAATTACCAAAGATACCATTCATAATTCCCAAAGATAAAAAACTATTTACATAATTTGAACCTAATTATTAAAAATATAGAACCCATTTTTCAAAATTATAATTCCATAATTTAAATTCAATAATATAAAATTTATCTCGTTGTTCGAAAGAGAGAATGGGTTTCAAAAACATAAACATTTTAAAAGATTGAAATATTTTTACATTTTAATTCAATGTAAAATTAATGCTAACAACCTACATTATATACAACGATAAAAATAAATTCTATTTATAATTTTAAACCATTAAACATTATAATTTTACCATATAAATTAATTTGATGAAAAAAAATTCACATAAAATTTATTCAATTTTTAATATCCATCAAAACATGAATGTTATGAGAAAAAATATCAAAAAATCACCCAATGTAAATTTTTATATGATGATTCAAATAAAAATGTTAATTTTGAAATATATAAAATATTAATGTTTAAAGATCATAATTTCATATGGTTTCTCCACTCAATGACATAAAATTAGCCTTTTAAAAAATATAGGTTTTATACATCAAATCAGGTTTATTCAAACCCGTGACTAAAATATACATTCGATAAAAATAAAAAATATTTTTTATTTATATATCATATATACCTCATTAATTTTATTACTAATATCAATTCACTTGAAATTAATAATATTTCATTTATTTATATTTTTTTTAAAATAATTGATTAGCAAGTAATTCACAATGCATTTTCATAATTTATTTATACTTATTCCTGCTAACCTAACTGCTATAATAAAACAGTAATTTTTTAGTAATGGCATATTGCAGTTCATTTAAACTCATGATTTTATGAAATCAAAGCTGCTGAAGAATAAAAAATATATAAAGATAATATTTCATAAAAATATATGAGTGTTACATTCTACCCTCAATAAAATGAATTTTTACCTCACAATTAATCACACAGAAAAAAAGATAAGGATACTTCCCCATCATCATATCCTCAAGTACCCATATAACATATCCAAATTGGTGGTTCTGCAATGAATCCTTAACCATGTGGGGGGTTTTGTTTCATAGAACATTTTCAATAAGATCTAGAATCATTACCAGTTGTTCTACATAAAAATGATCTTGCTCTAATGGTATGGAATCTAAGTTTAGTACATGTTAATGATCAATTAAGTAATTTCTCAAGAGAGTTACATGAACCAATCATGAACTTGAGACATATTCATTGGAATCACAAATCAGTAAGCTACTGTCCTAACATGGTCCTGAATATCCAAAGGACCGATATACCTAATGATGAACATTCCCTTAATTCAAATATCAATACTCTCTTAAATGTAGATATTTGTGGAAAACCATATCACCCTCTTAAAACTCTATGTATTTTCATTCAATTCAGCATATCTTTTTGTCTACTCTTATATGCTATTATGTGTTATTAAATAGATCTGACGTTTTTTGTCATTTTATCAACAAGATGGGGTCCTAATAGTTTTCATTATCCATCATCATCCCAAAAAGATAGAGTTTTGCACTTAATTATATTGTGGACTTCATAATGATCCATATGAATACTACTGTGAAAGCTGTTATAGTAAGAAAATTCAACCAAATATAATTTTTGATCCCAAACACCTTTGAAATCCATAGATAAATCTCTCAACATGTCTTCTAGAGTATGAATTTTTCACTCAGACAGACCTACTATCTGAGGATGATAAGCAGTGACAAACATAACATTTTATCTAGATCCTAAAAAATAATTTTCATACCATTGAGAGAAACCTTGTATCCTGATCAAATATAATGGAAGGTGGAACTCTATGAAATATTTCCACTGCCTTTACACGTATTTTGGAAAGCTTATGAAGTGAGAAGTCCTCTCTAATATCAATGATGTGTACCGAATTTGTAAGGAGATCATCTATAACCATGATATCATTATATCCTATGTATGTTTTGGGATGTCTAATGAAAAAGTCCATAGTAATGTTTTACCATTTCCATAATGTTATAGGTAATATTTTTAACATCCCCTTAGACTTATTTCTCCCAGCCCTAACCTTCAAAAAAACCATGATTCGAGAGACATATTCATAAAAATCACATTTAATTCCATCCCACCATAAATACTCTTCTAGGGCCCTGTACATATTTGTGCTTCTTGGGTGAAAATATAATGAAGTACTATGAGACTCATCTAGTAGCTCCTTCTTTAATTCTAGTATGGGGGGAATAAAATCTTGATTTTGGAACCTTATTATTTCCACAAAATGAAGGTTGAATTCAAGATCATTTTCACCTTCATTTGTTGATCTAATTCTTTTATCTGTGACTCTATAGTCATAAATTTTATAGATTGTTGACAATTAATTTGAGAATGATAAGATTTCTTTGATTCCTTTAAAATTTTAAGATCCATCCTTTCTAGTCCATAAATATAGGATCCGTGGTGATTCTCATCCCTGATAGGATAACATGGTCTTGTCAACTCAAAGCATCTACCACCCCGTTCACGTTTCCAGGTTGGGGATGTATTGAAAAGTAGTAATAATTTGTCAACTCCAACAATCTACTTTGTTACATATTAACCTCCTTTTTTGTGAAAAATATAATTTAAACATTTATAATCAATGTAAATATCACACCATTCACCATAAAGATAACACCTCTATATATTTTGTACAATGATAACTACATATAGCTCCAAATCATAAGTATGGTAATTTTTCAAAAGGATTTTCAAATACCATGATACATAAGCTATAAATATATCATTAATCATGAGAAAACATCCTATACCCTTTTTTGATGTATTACTATAGATTAGTGAAATTTCTCCACTATAAGGCGGTCTTAGTGTTGGTAAATTGGCTAAACTTCAGTTTTCATATTTGAAACTCTCTTCATAGTCCTCCATCCATATGAACATAACTCCAATCCATGTCAACATAGTGAGTGGATTATATAATAATGAAAAATATTAAACAAAACATCAATAATATCAATATAAACCCTGAATACATCAAATCTCAGTTTCCATTTTTGTTTTCTGCCATCTTTTATTAACATATATTTTTTATGGATCCACATGTATAACTTATCATGAGATTATGTGACCCAAAAATTAATATTTTTTAAGCCAAAATTCACACAGGGAAAATATTTCCTAAATATTTTCCTTACCTAGGGTCTTTATTATAATTCGGAAGAGGTATTTATGTTCTTCACTGATCTTCAAGAAGACAAGAATATAATTAATAAAGACTATAACAAACTGATGAACATGGTATCAAAAAATTTATTCCTTCGATTCATAAAGATGTTGGGGGACTTATAAAGAAAATAAATCATCACTATAAATTCATTCCTTCAATACATTTCACAAAATTCTATCATTATTGTATCCACTTTCTAGAACCTTAATTTCTGATATCCGAATGAAGATCGTTCTTGGAAACTCATTGAGCGCCATGTAGTTGGTCGAATAAATCATCATTGTAGGGAAGAGGATATTTTTTCTGGATAGTGATCTTATTATGTTCTCAATAATCAATGCATAGTATCAATGATCAATTATTCTTCTTAATAATTTGAATAGATTCTCCCCAAGGAGACACACTAGGGAATATGAATCCTTTACCATGATTCTCGTTAGTTTCTTCTTCATTTCCAACAACTCAGTTGGGGAATTCCATACTGTGCCATTAAAATAGGCATATCACCTGTATGAATTCTATTTAAAAATAAACGTTACGATTTGGTGGAAGACCTGGAAATTATTTAGGAAATGCGTTGTCAAAATCTCGTACAATTGGTGTATTCTTAATCATGAATTTATCCCCAACCATTTGAGATAAATAACCTTCATTTATATGAATTTTTAAAAAAAATCGGTCGAAGCCTCATTTTATTATTAAAGAAATGTCCTTTTTTACTGGGAAAGGGGAGACCTATTACATAGCTCGAAGGCCCAAGGCCATGTTTCTTATATACGAGGCTTAAAACCCATTTTTTGGACCAATGAACCATTCAGTGAAGAATTATTCTATAGTACACCAGGTGCTACAAAACCACTGCTGCTATAGTCCCTACTACAGTACCATCACCACAATAGTTTCACCGCTGCTAGAGTTTCACCACTACTATAGTGCCCTACTAAAGAGAAACTATAATACCTAGAAAATTAATCCCTACTCAAATTTGATCTTCGGTCATTTGGATGCCATGAAAGAGCCTATAACACTTGGGTATAGTCTCATTTGCACATTCATTTATAGGAATCAATTCCCACAAAATAATATAAATTAATATTGAAAGGTTATATTCATCCTTGAATCGACAAATGATAATAGATTGATATGGATTATAAAATTTAAACTCCCTTCCTTGGAAATTTAAATGAGATCCATATAGAGAAATCCAATCCATGCCACAAATCACATCAAATTTCAATATTAGAAGGATCAAAATATATGCAGGTAGAAAATTCCCACAATAATCCATCGTTGATGAATTATAAATATATGATGTGATTGTTCTTCCATTTGGTGTTTCCACATCTAACTCAACATCTAGTTGTTGAGGTAATAAAATTATACCCTTAGAAAATTATTTTGAAATAAAATTTTGGGTGGAATAAGAATCAAATAAAACATTTTCTACCTTAGAGTGGATAATATGAGTACCTTTAACAACTACATTATCAGTATCCACATCACCAATAGTGATAACCTATTACTTTCCTTAGTATTTTGCCTTAAGAGTTTTCTAACATCGATCATTATAAATAACCATCGGATTTGGTAATTGATTAGAGTAATAACCTATTTACATTAACTTGTAGCACTAATGTGTTGGAGGTGAATTATATTTATCCAATTCTCAATTTGCATCATTAGACATATTTTTCCCATGACATCTTCATTCAAATGACTAATGACCTTCTTTTCTACACTTAAAATATTTACTAGTCTCTTTATGACAATTTATATCATCTTTCTTTCCACACAATGTGAATAAGGGAAAACTAGCCTACTATTCTTTGTGGTATTTAGAATATCCTTTTAATTCAAATTGTCTTCTAAATAGACCAATAAGACTGATGGGTTACTCAAATCCCCATCTCAACAATGAGAGCACATTGAAAGATTTCCTCATTGCTGTTAAAGTCCCTTTTGGATAATTCCCTTCTAAGACTTGGTTTTAATCCACTAAGGAATCGATAAATTTTACTCTCTTGTGGGATAATAATTCCAAACATGTACCTTGAATGTCTTGTAAAATTTTAATAATTGGTACCATAGGATTCATCATCCTTTTTCTTAAGGTCATTGAACTTTTTCTCTATATTTGTATGAATAATATGAGGAAGTACTTATTGAGAAAAAATCCCATGAACTCATCCCATTCCATGGAGTCATGTTCATATCTTTACCTAGTATTTTGAATAATATTACACAATAGATTTGCATCTTCTTCCAAATGATAGACAGTTAAGATGACATTTTAATGTTTGAAACATTTTAGAAATGAAAAATATCTTTTCAGTGGTATGGATCCATGGTTCAACCACTAATGGATTAGAAGACACCCTGAAACAAGTTGGATGTTATCTCATCAAGGACTCAACAGAATGATTCTCTCACATTTTCTCATTCTGAAGTCCTTCATGATTCATATCTTGAGGATGTTGTTTGAGTAAAAATATAATATTTTTCATTCTAGATTCCATAAAATTTGGTTTCTTAGGAGGATAGTAATTTCGTTTCCCATCACATTCAGAATTAACACATTTACATTAGGTTCCATCCATTTACTAAAACCAACAAGAATAGTGTGAAAAACAAAAATCATAATGGGAAAACCACATAATCATGAATAATATTTCAATTTAATAAACATTAGGCTTTATCCTAGGTTATTGATGGTCATTTCTAAAAAAATGGGATAATAACCTATACATAGTCATATCCTAAGGGTTATTACTAAGTCTTTATCATCTTAGTTTCCAAGGTATATCTATACTATTCCCTTGATACAAAATATAAAGACCCATGAATTGAAGACATTGATATTTACATAGAATATGAATGATATTCACTACATCATATAATAGAGACAAAACAATACTGTATAGGTATAGCATCTTTAGAAACTGAGAAACCTAAAAAACTGGTTCATAAAACATACCAATTATCTCCTAGTTATTTCATCAAAACTAGAGTCCTTTTAAAATATATTACATAATACCCTTCTACATGACTTGGGGAAAAACATATGAATGCGTGATATCAAATTATTAGTAAGAGTAAAAAAGTTAAATATCAATCATATAATAAAAATATGATGTATGCACATAACATTTTAAAGACTTGTCCTACATACGAAACATCATTATATCATGTCATGGGACAAACATTAACAATAATTAGTGGATATAAGAAAAAAAAGTCATATCATAAGACATGATGTTTTTTATACACATAAGCGTATAAAAGAATTTATTATTAGTCAAGGCTCATTTCCAAGACCATCATAGTGAATAAATTCCATTACTCAATCATGTATACTTATCATCCTAGCTTCATATTATTTAACTAGATTTACATGTTATTCAAGTCATGTCAGTCTCAGGAGATATTAATCGTTACATAATTCATTTTAGGGTGATATATTTCACACACATCTTATAATAATACCATTCTAATGTGTGCCACCAAAACATAAATCATTCATCAAAGAATAACACAAGGAATAAAATAGGTTTCTTAAACCACATTCCTTCATTACAAAATACATGTAAACCAAATGGATTTCATAAATAAATTACATCATAAAATTTATAATCCATAATAATAATAGGGATATAATACTTGAAACATTTCTATAATATTATATAGAAAATAATTTGATAAAAGACTTGAAATTATTACTTGAGGAAAATGTCATTTCTTCTTCAAAAATATTTTAATTTCTCAAAATGTTGCACTTTATTAAAAGAAAATAATTTAATTGAAAATATAATTGAAATATTGTTAAGTTAGATTCATGGAAATATGGCGTTATGAACGAATAAAAATTCATTTATACCATATAAGTTAACAAAAACATTCTCCTCAGACTTTAACCAGAAAAGCCCAAAGTACCTCATATCGAAAAACAAAAAAAATATTCCATTAATACCATTTAATAAAAATTAACCATAGGTTAAAATTAACATTAAAAATTTTTATAAGAAATAATCTTACATACATAGGATACATGGATGTGGATGATAAATATACCTTAGAAAATACATACATATAAACAATCTCATATAATAATGAGATTGAAAAATTATAACATACCTTAGGACTGATATACATCTTATGTATCAAAACATCTTGTATAATGAATTAGATAAGGTAGTTGATTTATTCCATAATCATAGTCTTTTTTATTATATCATATAAGACTATATTATAATTCCTTTGTTAGTAACATATCATTGTCACTCGTTATTCTGATATTAACTACATTATAATCATATGTAAGTTTATTTGGATGAGTTTATGTTACAATTATTAGTTTATAGATACATCATTTACTGAATGATATTATTATAATATACATAATATTTATTAATTTCATTAAATTATTTAATCATTTTTTAATGGTGATCATGTTGAATTAATCACATTACATTGTGAGGATTGTAGACCATACATACTAACTAGTGATGATATCATTCTTATAATTATTGAATAGTTTCATGTTATAATAATAAAATATTGTAATTAATTCAATAATTATACCCATCCATGTATGTTGGTGGTGAGAAACATATTATCCCATGGCATGTAGATTTTAGTTCGTACGTACGAACGCGTAGTGATTTCATTTTACAGAGGACAGATAGAAGGTAGAATATGGTTGTTTCATAATTATAATAACATATAATTATTTGAGTGATATTGATGTTATTAAAAAACAATAAAACAACTAATTAAGATGATGTAAAATATTAATGAAGTTTGAATAAATCTTTAGAAGAGATTACCTCTTCCTTGATGTGATTCCACTAAATCTCCTGATAGAGCACTAGAGCTAGTCTTTTAAGATGAACAGAGCCTATATAATGCAAATATGGATGTTTATAATGAAAAATGGGAATTTGATGACCAAGTTTAAAGTCTTAAAATGAATTGATGTGCTGAGGGAGGAGGTTCCCTTTTATAAGTGAGGTGAGGGGTACTTTTTAAAACTCAATAAATAATAATATAGAATAAATTCAAATACTGGCCAAAAACATCCAAACTGTGCAAATATCTTGGACTAGATGAGATAGGGTTGCAATACCATTAGAAAATAAATTTTGGTCAACAATTTCTAACAATTTTTAGCCTTTATTTTTAATTAATAGTTAGTTATTCAATTTAATTTTTAACTAGGGTAAATATATTTCTACATTAAAAGGGAGTATATTTTACTAATTTAGATAAAAAAACCATAAATAGTTACATTAGAAAATTTTATAAGGTATCATAATTATTATATATTTCTAAAATTTTGTTTATAATTTTTATATTATTTGATCATATATTATTTTGATAAATAATCAATAATATCAATTTCGACACTATTCAATTCAATTATTTTTAAAAATATTAATCTAACATGTTATCTTTGGTAAAAAAATTATTATATTTTGAGGAGGTAAAGGTCATATGTAAAATTAATTAGACATGATAATTTTTCAAATTAAACTTATATTATTATTTTTAATAACATTGCTCAGATATTTCTCTTAAAAAAATAATTACTATAATAGTTTTTAGTACTTATTTAATATGTATATTTTTTTGAAAAAAATTAAAAATAAAATACTATGACAAAGATAAATTTACTATATTTCAGTATAATACTTCTATTCGAATTTATATTTTTGGAAATATAATATTTATAATGTTATAATTATCAAATTATAAAGGTGGAAACATTGACATAACATAAAATAATATAATATAACTTTCATAATCCCTTCTATAAGGCTCCAAATTGTCCATAACTCGACAGTAAGATGATTTTGGTCTAGATATTCTTCAAAAATAAGTTTTTGTAATGTGAATGGAAATCTAATGAGTATTATTATTTTAATAATATCTATATTATTGATTTTTCAACTGTTAAATAATTTTTACATCATTAATGTATATGCTACTTAGGTAATTATTTATCTCCTAAAAATTAGAAATAAATTACCATGATAATAAAAAAAATATTTAAAATGATATTTTATATTCAAATTTAACATTGTTATATCCATAAATTAAAAATGATTTAGTTCTTGTAATTTGAGTGAGACATATTTATCTTTACATCAAATAAAATAAATTAAATGTCCTAATCTTATCCAAGTAGATTCAAATGGATACTGTTTCGAACCGAGTATGATTTATTTAGAAACACACTCATTTAATGATATTAAGTCACTTTTTAGGGTAATTTTATAATAGTATTCTTACACATAATTACCCATTTTACTTGTTTACTATATTAATGAAAATTACCAAAGATACTATTTGTAGTGCCCAAAAAAACTATTTACATAATTTGGACATTTTTATTAAAAATATGGAGTCGATTTTTTAAAATTCAAAACATAGAATTTTTAGTAATTAATTTAAAATTAATCATGTTTTCCTAAAGAGATAACGGGTTTTAAAAACATAAACACTGGAAAATATTGAAATGTTTCTACATATGAATTCAAAGTAAAATTAATGCTAATGACCTAAATAATATTTAATTTACAAATATATTATTTTTATAATTTAAACCATTATATATTATTATTTCACCACATAAATTATTTTTATGAAAACAGTTGTATTCTCATGAAATTTAATGTATTTTTTCTATTAATCAAAACATGAATGTTATCAAAAATGAATCCAAAGTAATTTTCTAGATCCTGATTCTAATGAAAATTTTTGGGTTGTTATATAAATATTATTAATGTGTGAATGTCTTAATTTCGAAGGGGTTCTCTTTTTAAATTCACAAAATTACCATTGTTAAATAATATTGGTTTTATACATCAAATAGAGTTTATTCATACCCTATGACTAAAATATCAATTGGATGAATATTAAAAATATTTTTATGAAGTATATAACATATATATCTCAGTAATTTCATAACCAATAGTAATTCACTCAAAAATAAAATTATATACATGATTTATCTTTTCCATTAATAATTGAATGCCAATTAATTGAAAATTCATTTTCATAAGTTAGTTGTACAAATTCATTCAAATCTAAGCATTAAGACATAATGATAATTTTATACTAATGGAATTTTTTGGTTATTTCAAACTCACGATTTCACACAATCCAAGCTACTAAAGAATAAAAATTTTATAAAAAAATCATAAAAACATCTGGGAGTTACAATCAGCATCGCCATAATTCATCTTATAGACATACATGTTCCTTATAGTTCCAAATAAGATTTATATCTTCGTTGGGTGGACTTCATTTCACTCGATGCAAATATGTATATATACAAGAGGGAATGGGATATCCCAGCATGTTGGGATGGCCCCAAAAAATATGGGATTGGTATTATGGCAGCCCATATGGCCAGGGTCTATATGATCAAGTAGGTTACACAGTTCATGGAATTTTCTGATGTTGTGAATCATTTCAAGTTCATCATCCCTGTTGATTTCTATAGATTAAATCATAAGAGAGAGGATGGGTTCACCATCGATAAAGATTATTATTCGTCACCAATTTCTATTCCTTCATATATGGTGGCACATAAAGTTCCCCAAGAACAAAAAAATCATATTGAACATCTAGAGGAAAAGGGTTTTATTCAACTGAACACATCACAATGGGGATCACCTATACTTGTCAACAAGAAGTAGGATAGTACCCTATGCTTTTATGTGTTTATATTATTGATGACTCAACTAGATTAAATCAACGAATAGGTATTCATTTCCTCTTATATATGACCCATTCCACTAGCCGTGAGGAGAAAATATTTTCTTGAAAATAAGTTTGAGGATCAGATACCATTAGGTGTATGTGAGACCATCATACATTCCATTTACAGTGTTCCATGAAATGTACAACTTGTATCAGTGTCTTGAAATTCTATTTAGTATGACAATTGTAAAAGTGGACTTAATGGATTTGATGACTCTGGTTTTCCACCTATATCTTTATTCCTTTTTTTTCAGTCTTCGTAGGTGGAATATTACTGTATTTTTGAACCATAATTGACAAAGAAAATAAAATTTATATCTATTGAATATGATGATAGATCTCTAATTATACATGAATCTTAGTAAATACCTATTTTTATATGTAATGTCTACTAATTGTGTCATATAATATCTAAGGTAGGAGTACCTATTCACCCAGGTATGGTGAGAACAGTGGTTTCCGAGGAGCCTGATAAGAATGTGTTTGACTTACATAAAATCTTGTGTATATATGGATATTACATGTTATTTGTCACATTAAGTATCTATAAGAACTTCTCATTGTCTTGACCATGAAAGGGGTGAATTTAGAATGGACCAAAACCATGTGAGATAGATTTTTAGGATTTAATGGGGACACTAACCTCATATCTAATCATGACTCTCCATGATATTTTCTAATTCTAAACACTATATATTGATTCTTCAATAGTTAGGTTGGGGGATGTCTTGATGCTCGGTGATCATTTTTTCACATATGGATCTGTCCAGCTAAGCCTCCCCAATCTAAATATCCAAATGAATGACCTCGGTCTAGTAGTCATTGATCAGTCTTTACACTATTGGAGGAATTACTAGTTGGGTGAGTGGTTCATTAATTACACGGACCATTCAAGTATCGAATACATCTACATAATGAATTTCAAGACTATTAAGCAAAAAAATTGGCTAGAATACATAAAATCATTCATTGTTGACTATTATTACACATATATTATGGTTAATTCAATAAATGACACCTTGAGAAAGAATAATTATGCACAAGCCATCGTGGTGGCCATCCGTGAGTGGAAATTGACGGCTCTATTATATGATATGCATCAATAGGTTTTGGAACTGGATTATTTATAAGTTCTAGTAGCTCAAAAAGTATCATAATACCTTTTACATTAGGTCCATATGAGAAAACTCTTTGATTCCTAGGAAAACATATTGATATATAGCTTCATATGTGAGAACCCACATCATGGTTGGGTTTTTGATGGAAATGAAACCCCAAACATTTGTGGGTGTGTATGGGTGACTACTGATCTATGAGAAGAGATGATAAGTGGATTACATGCATCTATTTTCGAATTTTATCCTAGGATTACCATGATGTATGGATACATATGTCATGTGTTTTGGTTTTCAAGTATAAAATGGTAGATAACAGTTTTTATCACTTTGTATGTCACCTGTCAGCACATGAAAGCAGAGCACTAGTGATCTGTTTGACATATAGAGCATATATCTATTCTTTAAGGGAAATGGAATATCTTTACTATGTATTTAATGATGGATTTTATGATATCCCCTTATGGATTTGATGCATCATTGATGATCATCGACATTTGGAACTAGTTTCCACAATTCCGGCAGGCCAGTGGGGTCTATTTCAATTGATGAGATCGAAGGGATTTACATCCAAGTGATTGTGTTACTATATAGTGATTCTCATTCTATAATTTTAGAGACATACATTATTTTTATTTCATGATTTAGTAAATGGTTTCAAATACAACTATCTTCATAAATGATGTTGAGTAATGTATATCATCCTCAGACCAGTCGGCAGTCTAAGAGGAAGATATCAGTTATTGAGGATATTCTTCGAGTGTGTATACCACTTTTTGTAGTTTCATAGGTTGATCATATTCCTTTGGTTTTGTTTTCAAACCACAAAATATTTCAAGAAACAATTTTGATGTCTCTATATAAGTCATTTTATGTTGGTAATTCTGTAAACTCATTTTCTGTCTACATGCAGGTGAGGTAGATCTACTGGTTCCACCAATCATTTAGGAGAATTTAAGGAAACTCTTGATTATTTAGAAGCATTTGGGTAAAAAATATTCTAGGAAAAATCTTAATACCAATCATCCTTATATACCTATGAAATTTGAGGTGGTACATCGGTTCTTTCTCAATATGTCTGTCAAACAGGGTCATAGACATATCAGGAGATAGGGAAAGATGATGCATTGATAGGTCGGGAATTTTGAGAGAATTGGGAGGGATAGATTGGTTTCCTATTGTTTTTTTATTAATTGAAGTGTACCATTTCATGCATGATTTCTTCTACATATCAAAACATTGATAGTAGCATCCCAACATGTATCATTCATTAGACATCTTGGATATTGACCTAGAGTCAGATGCATCATTCAAGTAGACTCTTATTCTTATCGTTGACCGAAGCATGAAGGACCTCATAGGATGGTTAGTATATTTATTCTTGGTGTAATGGTAGAAAAAAATTCAATAATAGAGTTTTGTGTGGGACGCCATTTTATTTTAATTGTGGTATTATCTTTTCGAAAAATATATTTTTCACCAATGGATGGTAAATTCATGGAAGAGTAGTAAAAAGGAGGGTGAGGTTATAATGTCCCTACTTCACACAAAGTAATGGACCATTTCTTTTTGGTTTGAATTCCTTTTTTCATGTCCTAATAATGTTACCTAATGGTGTAATAGATGTTTGGGTGGTGTTCTGGGCTCATTCAAAGCCAAGAGACCCAAAAAATGATATGTCATACTGGGAATCATGGTTAGTAGAAATCATTCATATCATACTGCATGGTTTTCCTAAGCTATATGGTTGACAAAAATAAGGTTATAGGAGAAACATGGTTTGTCTAAAACTGTGAATCTCTAGGCACATTGTTGTCCGGGGCTACAGAGGATAGGTATATAGCGGGTTTTCATGGTTTGTAAATAGTTTGAAGAAATATTTTTATAATTGTGATAGGTTCCCTTTGAATAAAAACATGGATCATGGTTTGGACAACCATACAGAAACACCTTCCACCCTTGGTTGTGTGGGTGAATTTTTCATTTCACCCCTCTAAAAAGATCTTAATTGAACCCCTACTTCTCCCTTGTTTCTTCCACGACACGTATCTCCACTTACAAACATAAAGATTCATCTTCCAACATCATAGGGTTTCTAATAACATTCTCAATTTGAAACTTATGATCTCACCATTGGATCCCTTCTCATTCTCTCAATAAGCATTCTCATCATACTTTTTTTCTAGGCACTTCTATCCTCTATTGCGGTATCATGGTTTGATTATTTGGTCCCTGTTTTTAGGGATTTTTATGATTCTTTATTTAATCCCATTCTAGGATTATTAAATCCTCAAAAATGAATAATTGGAGTGCTAATAAATCGAGGTAGGTTGTATAGGTCTTCGCCACTCATTTATTCACATTTAAAATGATGCTTCATTGTTCTACTCACTAGAACCTTCCATATTTACTTCAATTTGCTTAATTAATTATTTAAATTGTTTTTTAGGGAATGTGTGACACTATATTATAGGAAAAACCATCTATGAGTCATTTTTCATATTCCTGGCCACCAATTTGGGTGTTCCAACCTTGGTGTCCTATTTTTCCAATGACATAAGTTTTGAAATACATTGTGTGTGAGAGTTTCACATTAATTATATTACTTTATTTATAATTTTAATTGAAACAAACATAATACAATATTTAGGACCCCATTTTGTGAATTGTTCTTTTTAAATATTTATTCTCATGTTATAGTCCTTGTGCCAAATGATTAGTGTTTTTTGAAAATTTTTTCAGTATATTATGTCTCTTGTACATTGGATAAACTCAAAATGTTTTTTTCTTGGTGGTTGTGTATTCAATGAATATTTATAATTTATATAAAATTATAATTTTCTTATACCATGAACATGTTTCTGTACATTATATGATTTCAGATTTATATAATAATTGATCATCGTGAATTGGATTTTATGATTCGACTAGCTTGTTTCCTGGAATATTTCTCTGATTTATTCCTGGAATTTGAATAAAATTTACATAACTTGTGATTAATGTTTTAGTTTCCTGGCTACCTGCTATAAGATATGATAGAACAAGACTCATGTTTTAAGGATCTCATAGTTGGACTCCCCATTTTTTTGTTTGGATCTATTTAACATGTTCAGAGTGATGCATTAGATTACCATTTATGGGATCTATGAACAAGACATGCATAATCATGAGTAAAATCGGTTCTGTAGGGAAGCAACCACGGACAGACCCCATTAGCATGTTTCTTATGCCATGGATTGGGTGATAACTAGTCCCTTGTGTAACATACATGGTACGTACATAGAGTTCACCATTTCGTGAGTGTTATAAGGGGCCCCTCAATGGGTTTCCTTTAATGGGGTTAATGGATTTTGTTATATTGGAAACTCTTTTTATAACCCTTTGGATTTATTATATATCACCTTGGATAGGCTCATCATTGGATTTAATTGATTCACTTGCTTGTTCTTTATGTGATGTTTATTTTTTAAAGTAAGTCGACTCTTATATGATGTTATGGAAATGTGACCTCCAATATAATAAACAAGTTTGGGGTTTACATACCTTGGTCTCTTTAGTTACAATGAAAAATGTTTTCACCTTATCGCTTATATAGGTACCTTAGTTTATAAACGTGGCTTAGGCTAACCAGATTGTATCGAGTGGGATTCAATTTAGGAATGTAGAATGAAGTGATTAATTGTTTTTTCATTTATTAAAAAATATTTTATTATTCGATCATACCTATCATTTATTTATTGAAAGAAATGGATTATCCTAGAAACTTTGGGTACTGGATCACTAATATTTCATGTTACACAATACTTGGAACACCTTTGTTACCCATGCAGATTTTATGATTATAGATTTAGATAAAAGGAAGCATTATGATTTTAATTCATAATGATTCACAGTATTATGATGAAAATTGGGGGAAGAGGATCACGACTATGCTTGAATGGCTTGTGGTAGTAGTTTTTAGTCTTTTTGTTATTTTTTATATAGCATGTGGTGTAATCATGTATCCCCTCTTTTCCATGTACTATCATTTTGTATATATCCTTGACATTCCATTATCATAATTTTGAATCTGTTATTGTATATTGATCTTATGGTAATATATTTACGTTGGTTGATTTATTTACAATATTTATGTTTCTACCTGTTTCTTATTTCATCTTCCCCTATTGATCATATGTTATCTACTTCTATCATCGCTCAGATCTGTGAGAGCATATCTCCCCACAGATGCAACCTTGGACCTCAAAGCAAGTCCACGACCTCTATAATTCAGGGAGCCATTCTTATGGTCTTTTTCCCACCATCACGGGCATTGATAAGTGGAACCTGAGGCGGGATGCTAAAAATATTTTTAGGAGTATATGGAATGAACGATAAACTTAGAGAGGTTCAATACAAATAAAACAAGAAATATTTTTGAGGTCAAAGAAGATATAGTTTCAAAAAGAGTTATAGAAGAATAAATGACTCAACATACACATGATCCTAATAGGTAGAGTGAAATTGACCAGGAATATATGAAATATGGATTTCAAATGATAATTATGATATTAAAAAATTCATCATAGATGAACATACCATCTACCATAAGGCCATTGGGATTTCTGATTCTGAGAAGTTGTTAAAGTCCATGGGAACATGTTTAGACTCCATATAAACAAACCATTACTGAAATATGTTGATTCACCTAAAGGGGTATGACCCATAAGATAAAATATGGTTATCCATAAGAAAATGGTCATGAATGGTTGAGTATATTCCTATTAAGAATTCATGGTGGAAATAGGTAGAAATAAAATTCATGGTTTAAACTATAATGAAAAATATCTCCTATAGTGATGATAATGTTTATTCAAAATTTTGTACCCATAAATACAAATTATCATATTTTAATACATCAAATATATTTCAAATCCACAAAATGGGAATTTATTCTATGATGTATATATTATACATCCCAAAATATGTGAATTGAATAATGAGACTACTATGTTATGAATTCATCAATGGTCCATTTATGGATTGAATCATATTTCTCAAAGATGGAATATCCAATATGGTGATGCAATCAAATATTTTGGTTTAATAATGTATTTAGTGGATTACTGTATATATACCTATATTAATAGGATTATTGTGTTGTTTATCATATTGTATCAATTTGAAATACTAATTATCATAAATGGTATCCTAACTATTAACAACCTAAAGATATGGTTTATCTGTGATTATCAATAACATTTATGGGTTATGATACCTATATAATAGGAATGAAGATCTAGAGAGTTATATTCAAGAGACATCATAGACTCAAACATGAATCATACATAGTTAAAATGAAAAATAATTTTATCTAATAGAAATATAAAAGGGTTCATTACTAATACTACATGGTATGAATATTAGGATGATTTTAGATACATTTTAATTTTTTACTGTGATGGAAAAAAATTATTATACGTCCTCTTTAGTTTGTATCATGTATACCAAGTCATGTACCCTACCTGATGTCCCCTATGCACTTATTATTACTAGTAGATACCAATCCAATACCTATGGGAGTTAATGGTTTTTTTAATGAATATTCATAAGAATTTGAGAAGTACTAATGATATGTTCATCATTTTATGGCAGAGAGGTTGGATGTTTTGTAAAATGTTTCAAATAAATATAGTTTTAAATATGATAATGATGACATGAAATAACAATCTGGTTTCTTGATTTTATTATATAGTGGTGATACCAATTAGATATGTTCCAAAAATTACACCATAGAGGGTCAAATAATACATGTTGATTACATAACTATGTCCTATGCTATGAAGGAAGTTTTTTAGATTATGATGTTCTTCATGTAACTTGAAGTGGGTCCTAACATTCAAGGAGCAATCGAGATTTTCTATGAATATTGAGGATCTATCACTCAGTATAAGGATATGTAATATCAAAAAAATTAAAAAACACATCATTATAAAATAATATCTCAAATGTGATATTATTGGGAGGGGTGATGTGATGATCTTTTAATACCCTAGATCCTACTAAATTAGTTAAACATTGAATCTCTAAACTATTGACCTCTTCACATCCTACTATATTATCTTTATAATTGAAATAGTTCTTAGATATATTTAATAGTATAATTTATAAATTTTATAATTTTGTTTTGATAAATGGGATATCATATTTGAGTATGTATTATTGAATTTATCATTGGGTGAATGTTTGGGTTTTTTCTAAAATAATTAATTTTTATGTGAATAGTGAAAAATAAAACATCTACGCATGATATCCCTTTTATGAAATTATGTTATAATAATGACCATAATTTTTTTCAAACAATTTATAGATACAAAAAAATAATTTAAAAATGTAATGATGAATTTAAAAACCTATGTTTGAAAAGGATCCATTTGTTTTTGGACTACTTTTAAATTCATAAAATTTTTATTTTTTATCCATAATTTAATAAAATTAATTGATATAAATTATATACATGTTTTGGTGTAAAATTATTTTTGTACATTAAAATATATTTATCAAAAAAGTCATTATGTTTTCAGTAGTCATATTATATTTTAGTTCTACTATCCCTATAAATTAAAAATTATGAAATGGAATAATTTTATGAAATTAATTTATTAAATATTACAGAATATGTTCAACCATAATTTTTGGTCATAATTAATAGTTATCTTGTTAAAAATACTTCACCATGATTAAGGGTAAAATGGTTTGGTGGCCTAAAATAATAGAGAACAATCCAATGGACAATATTTTTAATAAATTTAGTTAGATGAGTGGATATTGGAGTTTACATATATGATATTATAAATTGGACGAATTTATAACCAATTTCCCAGACAAATTCAATTATTATATTTAATATTTTGTAATATTTACAATTGTGAAAATCATCTCACTTAAAGAAAGGAACACCTTCTCCTCACATATCCTCACACATTGGGGTTTTTATCTCAATACAGATCATATTAAATACCATAGCTATAGACTTAAAGCAAACATAGATGTTTTGTGATTCCCAAAATACCCATACAAGAAAAAGTTTTTTAAAAGATATTATTCAAATAAAAAGAATATGTTCTTACAATGTCCTTTTAAGGTTCTTTCTTTTAAAACCTTCTATAAATTTTATATAAACATATTAACATAATTAAATATGTGTATTTACTATAATAATTTTTTTATTTTAATGGTATTACCATTATCTATCACTTTTAAATCAAATAGAAAGAGAAAAAATCGTCCATATGTATGTGTGGACTACTACGTCCATAACACGATGTATTTCATTTTTTATAACCACCTCTCATAATCTTGTTATAGATGTATTTAATGAATATATATATGTACATATATTTATATATACATATATATATATTATAATGTAATAGTAATTATGGAAAGATAAAATATCTCCTAATTTTGTTCCCAACAATTCGTTGGAAAATGGAAACTTCACTTGTGTTTACGTGAAGATTATCACCACCAGAAAGCGATAAATTAATTTTTCTGAACCTACATACAATGATGGTTATAATTTTTATTTATTTATAAATATGATTTATGTTTCCTAATTTTTATAATTTAGGTTATGAAACTAATACCATGATGTAAAGATCAGAATCTCCAACTCAGAACATGCATAAAAAACAATATTATTTTGGTCTAACAATGAATTTTGTGTTATTGGGTAAAACCATATTATAAATAACTGAAATATAGTAATATATGTATAAATATTAATATAATATATATGAATAATAAATATTAATTTTTTATACTAGAGGTAGTAACACATCCGACCGTGTAGAAATCCAAGGTAAGGGTTTATGATATAATCTCAGTTTTTATCAAGATTATTTAATTTTGAATTTCCATAAGGGAGATTATATGTTATTTATATAATTATATATATATATATACTTATATTATGGTTATTTAAATTTTATTAATGTATTAAATCAATTGTACCTCTTTTTGGAACTCAAAATCATTGAAAACAAAATTTATAAGAAAAACAAATCATATTTCTCTATTTTGGTTGGTAATTAATTTCATATATGTCCTTATATTTTATATTAGTTAATATAAATAATTTAATATAATTAAAATAATTTATAAAATAAAATTTATTTTAATTTCACTTTTTATTCTATTTTTTAAAAGGAATATTTTTAAATATTCCATAAATTATAATATTTTTTCTGTGATAATAATGTTTTTTTCATTTACTACATGACATAATTTTATCTCTATCATAGCTATTATTCATTATAAATATTATTGTACTTATTAAAAATAATTTTAAATGGAAATATATTTTTCGTTATTCTATATGTTTTTAGTTTAAATGTATTTTTAAAATAAAATGATAATTGTTCTTGTTTTCAAATAGACTTTCTAGTGTCATTATAAATGCGTTTTTAGTCATTGTAAAAACTCTATAATCATTCTTATAAATCACTAGATGTATTATTTAATTATAACATCCATCTTATTTATCTATATGGATTATTATTATGTTGTAATACTTATTGGTTGTGGAAAATATTGACATTCCGTATACTAATTTTTAAATATTGATGTCTCTTTTCAAGTGATAAATCTTATTTATTGTATTTTTTATTCATCCATTTTATATAATGGAGAAATTGGACATTTTTAATGATGATTGGGTCACCAAATTAGATAACTGCATGATGAATTGTTAGGTCTTATTATACAATGTAGGTTAGGTATTAGGTGTGTGCCTTACCTATTTTTGTATGTTGACCTTGAATAAAGTATTTATGGTAATATTATGATGTCCACCATTATACATTCCATAATTATGAAACCATTTCTTGATATTGATTTGATCATTATGTTTCTACATCATGAAAGGATATATTTAAATTTCATGAAATTAGTTATATGGAATATTTGATTATTTTTTATCTCTACCTTATTATTAATTCCTTAATTATTCTATGTTATCTTTAAATTACTGATCACCTACGATAACCCATTTATTTTTTCAGATCCCAAGGGAACAAATAATTGAACTATATGTCATTTTAAGATATATATTGCAAGAAATAATAAATTTCAAAATGGAATATATATTTTATTAATATTTTTAAAAATTTAATATAAATACAACATATATATATATAGTATCTAAATAAAAATAAACATTCAATTATGTGGGATGTGATCTATTACATCCTCTGTTAATATAGAAATGTAACAAAGAACACTAGGATTATAGAATCGTGGTTATTATAGATTCGGTTGGTGGCTAAAGGAGACAATTTGGTAAATTAGTTGACCAATCAATTTCTGTAGAAAAAATGTTTCATATTAGGTATCTCGGTATTTTAAATATGATAGATTAATTTAATATATTTATAATTCATTTCATAAACATAAAAATATAATTTTCCATATCTTATTCCCTAATGAGTCCTATACTTTATTTTATAAGATCAATTTAATGAAGACATCCTCTTAAATAAAAAATTGGATTTGACACTAATTAATGAAAATCACATAGTGGTATGGTTTGTGAAGTTTTTTTAATATTAATGAGAAAATAATATAGTACTCATTGAAAAAGTTATTTATATTAGAATCATAGAATTTGTTAATGATGTAAAAAGTATAAACATGTTTATTTGATTGACCTACAAAAGAATTTCTCATAGATTGTCATAAAATCCTTAATATTATTATTTTTTTATTCTTATTATTATACCTTCTATCCCATGGTTAGAGATATACTAATAATGAGATAATTCAAACATTGATACCTTTATTATGAACGTTAAAATAGACATAGTAAACAATGGGTTATTGTGTGTGTTTCTAAAAATTTCTTCTATTTTTGGATGATCAAGATAGAATTTTTCTATATGTATATTGAGTAATGAAATATGATCTCCGTTTGATTTATACTAATGAGTTCAGTGTCCATGTTCTTTTAATCACATGTGATGTGTCCAACTACATATATGAAGGAACTAAAATGTACATTTAATAACCTGGCCCACCAAGGGATTATTGGATAGTGATAAGATAGTTGTTACTACACTATACCAACATTTAAAATGTGATATACTGAAGACTATTGTCATTAAATCACATCCCACACATCTAAGGCCTTATCCTAAATACCTATACACACAAAAACATCTCCAAAACCACACAATACTGAGAAATTGATAAATATTGATCACATAAATGCATCAAAAAATATCTAAACTGCATTCGAGTATGATAATAAGTCATATAATGCAATTAAGGGGAAAATAAAATATCATCAAAAAATTTCAATTAGTCAAACCTACACTTAATGAGGGGACTGCTATAAAATAAAACATTAGTTATAACCTTTTTATGTCTAACCAAATATAAAATATATCTACTCACATGCCTACCATGAATCCATAAAAAGTCTTATAATCATTATAAGAAAACAATTAAGTAAGTAGATCCCATTTAGGGGTGAGTATAAGAATACCCAGAAGGATACCCTCAATTAACTAAACATAAATCATCAAGGGAAGTCCCCTTATTAATTTACCTGTACATAAATCCTGACACGATATATAATAATAATAAAAAATAACCCATACATACCCATAATAGAATCCCACTATCTTATATGTCCCAACCATATATATATATATATATTGAAATGACACTACTCAAGGATTTTATGTAACATTCATTCTGGGTGTACCCACTCCAAGAGCCATGTTGCCACTATTTATGCTCATCCTAGAGGTCCTGATATTTTTTTCCCACAAAAAAGTATGTTCTATATCTCATAGGATCTCATAATCATGGAATGGGATCACACCCTGTGAAATTGGTAGTAACAAAATACTCAACTATATCATCCTTCCTGAAATCATATTGATTCACTATGCATTATGGTCACAAAAATACCAAGACCCATCCTAGAAATGAGAGAGGAACCCAACCTAGTCCACGACAGGGATACACCGAACTCCATCGATTAGTGAACCCATTTAATGGATCATAATCCATGGATGTGGATGTAATTTCATGATGTACCCATGTGGAAAAAGGTAATGGAAACTCACTATGTTGTACTTGGTCAACACAAAAGAAACGAAGGGATCTAGATAACCTCATATGTAGTACATGACATTTAATAAGGTATATGATGTGTCTTTATGACAACTTTTGTAACACCCCAGGTAAATAAAGAATATGAAATTTTCATATTTATTCATATTTGTGAATAAAATATTAATATGACTTTAACGGGGATGCTATGCTCGATGGCGTACCCAACACGCAACAACGGGTTTCTTGGGAATCTTACGTTGCACTCTAATAATAAAATAATATTATTTTAAATTGTAGTTAACATGTAGTCGTTGTATTGGCGGGAATGGATAGAAATAACTAAATTATGATTATATAGGTTTTTAAAAGTTTTTACATTTATCCAATAAAAGATAAAGGCTTAAAATACGAAAATAATTCAATTTCAGGCGTATATGCCCTAGTTTTCACTAAAGGTTCACTTATCTCCTTTTGATGGCGAACCATCATTAAATATTGTTTTGTTCAATCTTATACATTCTATTAGACCAAATAAAACTCTTCTTATGAATTGGGACATCAAAATTTACTTTGAGTAAATTTTTGGTATCTTTCCGATAATGATCATTTTTTTTAATGAATAGAGTAAAATGTTGTATATTAATTCAAAACAACTTTTTAATATAATTTATTTATATGATTATATTATCTTTTGAATTGGTTTTAAAGTGAAATTAGAATATATTTTTACCATTAAATCCAATACTGGTCGTTGGAATTAATTTCACTTTGAAATCAGACTTAAACTAGTGTCAATCTTTTGATACTTATGGTTTCATAACAACACGCTATTTGCTCTGACAGTGGGAATTAATTATTAAATTAATTAATGTGACTTATATGTTTTTAATTTTGTAAAATAGACTTCATTTTTGAATTCAGAATATCAAGTATATCTTAGGGTGAATTTTTGGGATTTTTCTGAAAAACTTCAATTTTTGATGAATAGTGAAACCACTAAGTGGTACTTATAAAAACTGATTTTTCCGTTTAAATGAAATTTTGCCATATTTGTGTTTTGAATTTCGAAAATCCGACATAAATGGTTGTCATTAAGAAGTAAAATTTGGTTCAATAGGATAAAAATAATTTTTTGGTGAATAGTAACTAATTAAGTTTTTAATCGCGATTAGAGGTAATTAGTGTAGTTTATGGTAAGAATAATTATTTAATAAAATGAAATGACCTAGACACATGTCCTACCCTCATGGAATGTGTCATGGCCGACCATGAAAATCCATGTGTCAACATGGGGTCCCCATGGAGCCACATTGGTTGGAAAATGACATAAATATCTTTTTATTTAATGTTAAAGTAAAAATGACACAAACATGAGATGTTTTACTAAAACAATTTTTACATGGGGTTATACAAGTCATATTTTTTACTATAAATAGTAATTGGAAAGAAAAAAAGATTTCCTACATCATAGTATTTTTTATAATTTTTAGACATTAAATAAATTAAATTATTTATGACATCATGATGATGCAGCGATGACCTCATTATTTAACGATTTCAATAAAATGGAATGATAATGTAATATATAAGCCCTACACATGTAAAAAACCTATGGGATGAGTTTATTTCGATCCCTTATCACCTTATCCTCGAAATAAATCAATGTGGGACCTTTAAAATCTGAAACTCTTTTGAAAATAAAGTAACAATTTGTAACTTTACAAGAGTGCCCCTCCACTCCTCTTATAAAAGGCCCCCACCTCTACCTCCTTACCCACTCTCCCAAAGCCTTTGGATCAACCAAAACCTGCCCATTTTGTCTCTACACTTACCTCTATTACTCCTTTAAGCCTCACTTTGGGCAGAAGTCTTCCCAAGGAAGCGTTTGAGCTCAAACCAAAGGGAGTTACCTGATTTTAAGGTAATGTCTTCACTTGTGTCCTTTTGTATTATTTTGCTTCTACAACCCCCTAAACTCTTTTTATTCATTTATTTTGTAACAAATACAGTATCTTAAATATACTATGATGTTGTTATAAGAAAATTAGAGCTACACTTACACACACCTACATCTAATGGTTAAAGAACATACCGTTTCTGTGGATGGCGATTTTCTGCCTCCCGAAACGATGATTGTTCAACATTCTTCTAACACCTTCAAAGGTGGCCATTAATATGTCACTATATTTATATATGATATCTAATATGTTTATGGTTTACTTAAGATTTTTTATTTTTCATTTATGGCGTACCTGTATGGTTTCCATTATGGGTAAACGCGATATCTTCATTTAAGGAAGTGCGGACTACCACCCCCTCAAAGTGATTTGATTCGTTAATACCATATGTGGTACGTATAAAGGATATATTTAATGATATTATATATGATACCATACTGGAATTAATATAATATTATGTATCATTATGTTTTAATTCCATTAAATATGAAATAGAAATGGAAGTAGCGTTCATGCGTACGTACGGCTTACCGTCTCCATGAACGGTACATTTCATTTTTATCTCAAAATGTTATGTAATATTATAAGTACCTATATATAATAGATATATATGTAATATAATACATCTAAATTATGTATATAATTCTGGAATTATAACATATATATACCTCTCTCATTTTGTTTTAATTCCATTAATATGACAAAAAATGAAAGTAGTGTTCATGCGTACGTACGGCCTACCGTCTCCATGAACGGTGCTTTTCTTTTTTTATCTCCAAATGATATGGAATAGTATAAAATGAATATTTACCGGATATATATGATATTTTAATCCTTAATACTATTCTGAAAATTATTTACTTATAACTACATGGGTAATCTTTTTTCAAACAAGTTCATTTTTGACTCTTGTACCAAACATCGGCAAAAACGTCTGATATGAACTAACATTATTAAAAAATTATTATAACATTATAATATGTTATATGAACTGAATAATAATCTCTAAAGTAGGTACATAGGCAATTATTAATTGGCCAATGTTTATTATTCAGGAATATAAAGAAACGAACAAGACAAGTTGGACTTGAGGTAAGGGATCCTACTACACTCTTTCTTTTTAAGTACACTCTTTTATGTCATTCCTTCTAAGCTCATATTTCATATTATTGGGATGTAAATTTATATTAATATTAATATAATATTTATTTTAATATGATGAGTGACCCTATTATCTCTCATCAATCCATTTTGGATGTTTTGAGTGGCGCCGTTAGGCTGCCGAATTTTCGTAAGAGATCTAACCTCTGTCTTTCTCTTTAAGTACTCTCCTTTATGTCACTTCTTTTCAGCTCCTCTTTGTTATTATGGGGGATGTTATTTTATATTCCTCTTGCTGTAAATTTTATTGTAATGTTATGAGATACCCTATTTGATCTCATCAATCCATTTTTGGAAGTTTTAAGTGGCAGCGTTAGGCTGCCGAGTTTTCGTAAGGGATTTTTCATCTCACTCTTATTCCCATGAGATTTATGATATATTTGCCAAAATTTCCATTTTGTGGTGTATGTACGTCCCATTATTTTACTCATTGTGTATGATACTTTCATTTATGAGTATTTACATCAATTTTGTATTGTCCTTCTTTCACAGGGTGCATGTCTCGAAAGATACCCATGTCGGTATGGGAACCTTTCACCCTCCTCTTTTTAAAAGACTTCTTTTGTTGGGTCTTTTAATATACATATTTTTATGTTGGGATATGTTCTCATATATCCTTATTGATGTAAATTTTATGTCCAAGTGATGAGATACCCTTTTTATCTCTCATCAACTCATTTTCTGAATTTTGTGGTGACGCCGTTAGGCTGTCATATTTTTGCAAGGGAACTTCTTAACCCAAATTTGATTCTTTGGGATAATCTTGTACTCCTTGAATATGTCATTCTATGAATATGTGTGAATAACCTCTTATTGTTTTACACTTAATATACACTTATATTGGGTGTATTCGTTTGTCATACATAATTATGTAATTGATTTATCCTTAAACCAGGGATACTGTCTTTGTATGGGACTTCGTCTCAATCTCCTTTCATTGAGGCATATTTTGTTTTATACATAACCTTCTTTTATACGGTGTATAAACCCCTTTTACTTTTACATTTATTCAAAAGGAATATTTTTTATACGAAGCGTTTACTAAACGACAAAAGCGAATGTTTTGGTCGTACGTATGCGACGACAAAGACTTCTCCGCCGTCGTGACCATTATTTGAGTTTTGGCTTCCTCTACAAGCCATACCTTCTTTTTAAAAGAAAAATAAATACCATGTTTTACTTTTATTTTATTTTGGTATTGAAAATAGTTTTCATAATGTTTTTATATCAATGTGTTGTATTGATATCTTGTGATTGAAAGGTGGAAATGTTATGTTTCCTTTATGCATGTTTTATGTGATACGAATATGTTGAGGTTCTTGGGAATTATTATGAAGACGGGTGGTTCCGTAATAAACTAAGGGCGGGTGAGCCCGATATAGCTCTCCAATGCATTGGGTAACGCGAAGGAGTGAAATTTTAATGTTTCTCCGAAGAGATTTAGGGAATATACTGTGGTGGGTATTCCAAACGTAACCAAGAGGGTTACTCCCTACGTAAGAATGTTATGAATGCCTCAATTTACCTTTTCTGTATTATCATTTCTATGATTTATTCATGATTTGATGAGGAATGTTAAAGTGCGTATGTTTTATGGGTAAAGTATGATTTCATTCTTATGTATATATGAACTCATGTTTCCTTTCCATATTTTTATAACCCTTACTGAGCTTTTTATTCTCATCCCATGTTTTCAAAATGTTTTTCACAGGTCAAGGGAAAGGTACATGATGTGATGATAGTGTCAAGGATGTGTCAAGAAAGAATCCATGTTTTATTTTAAATATGTTTCTGTTGATGGGAATAATGAATACTGTCTTTTATGTAACCACTTTGTTTAAATGTGGAATCTAATGCAAGTTTCATGATCTAATTCTCTAAAACTCTAACCCTGAAAATATCCTCAATGTGTAATCTTGTAATAACTCAATATTAAGTAAGGTTTAAGGCTGGGCCCTTATAGTTGGTATCAAAGGTTGGTTTAGATAACTTTAGAGGTTTTGGTATTCTGTAATCATAAGTGGCATTACCATAATGGATAGGATTTCAGGAAGAGTCCTAGTTTTAGATAAAGTGAATGAGTAAATATTTCTTAGTGTTTATCTTCCTCATTAGTACATGATGGTTTTTTTGATATACTCACACTGAACTTTTTGGGTTTAGTAAATGGATGGATCTAGCAGGCACCAAAGTAACAGTGGATGTGAAGGAAACTATGACAGTTTTTTGAGCAAGCAACTGAATGATATGGGAGCTGCAAAGAGAACTCTTGTGATTAACCTCAACCAACTATCTGGAGTCATGATTGACCACCTAAACCTTGGTGATTTCTCTAAGGAATCAAATATGCGAGAAACAAATCCCTACGGAAGTACAGGTAATAATCATAAAGGTAAGTGTGTTCAAAAACCTATGTGTCAAAGATGTGGAAAGAAACACCTAGGAAAATGTTTCAAAGGGATAGAAATATGCTATAGATGTGGAAATGAAGGTCATAAAGCAATAACCTTCCATGGAAAAAGGAAGAATCCAGTTGACTCGAGGAGAGGGAAAGATGTTCTTTCTGAGGGATCAATTGAATGTTTTAAGTGTGGTGTGCATTTTCATTATACAAACACATGTCCTATGAAGAAGTTTCGTGAATGGGATCACCAAGAGAATACAAATGTTAGTTTACCAATACCTATTTCCATTCCGATTGAGGATGAAGAAACTGAAAATGACCAATCAAAGGTATGTATTATTTCATGACTATTGTTTTCCTATTTTGGAATCTTAGGATATGATTCATGATTTTGTTTGTAGGAAAGAGGTATTTCAGAATAAGTTTGAAAGGAATGGTTAATGGATCATGAAGAATGTTGAATGAGTAAGATGTCAACATATAAGGGCTTCAAGAGTTATGGTGAAATTCTAAAGAGTATTAAGTCTCTTTTGATGATGGTGTTACAATAGAAGACTTTTTATATTATGTGTAACCCTGATGTTTAATATATGCAAATTTTATTCAAGGAATAGTTATCTTTTCTTTTGTGGACATAGTTATAAATAACCATTTGGGTTTATATGATCCTTACTTTTGAGGTAATTATGGGTTACTATATGTTATGATTGAAGTGAAAGGCATGAGATAAAATTGAGGTTAAATTATGTTATGGTTATTTTTTATGATTTTATCCTTTTTTGGCGAATGATTTGAGAATTATATAGTTTTGTAAAAAGGACAACACGAAGACCGTGTGACTACCCGTCACGTCAGACAAAGCTGCGGGAATCTAACCCACAACCAAAGTGTGATTGGTATTTATCGCCTACCACTGGACTACGTGAAGTCCCTGGTTAGTTTGACTGATTCATTTTAGTTATATGATTTTATGAATTAAAAGTAAGTTTATTTTGGGTTATTTATGAAAATGATTAACCTATCATGGAGGATATGTGATTAGGTTAATTACTTTTCAATACGAGACTTTAGGAGCAACTGATGTTGTTTGGAGATAAATGTTACGATTTAACATGGAAGACTATGTGACTAAATCCTTCAAATATTTGGGTTTCAATCTTAGATTGGTTTAATTTGAAGAATTTTATGGACAAATTGTTTATCGGATGGTCCTCATTGAACTTTGGGTTTTGTTGGACAAATTTTGGAGATTAAGAATAGATTTTATTTTTAAAGGGTTATCCTTTTCTGGATTATCTGACCTTGTACTAACCTTTTTGGTTTTGGTTTTTGTTAATGCCTAAAGACATGGGAATTATATAGTTATCTTTGGTGGAGTAGGTGATTCTCTAGGAGTTGATTATAGTACTCTTAATGCGAACAAGTATCCCTAAATACTCGTCTTTTGGAAAAAAATATGAGTTTGATTAAGGAATCTAGTAAAAGTTGAAAGTCAACATGATAAGTGATTATGTTTCCTTATGAATAAATTCCCCAATAAAAAGTAACTTAAAACAAAAATGTTGTCTATTATCTTTTCTTACTGGGGAATCAAATACCATTAACCCATCACAAGTTTCTGATTTTCTTATGGTTAACTTTCTCCTAGACATGTTTACTATCACTCTCCCTCAAGAACATGACCCTTTTATTTTTCTTCCATGTCCATGTTTTTCTACATGGAATCCTATTATGGGTTAACTCGGGTGACCTCTGTACTTATCTTCCTTTATTTTAAAGTGATTGTTTTACCGACTCCGGTTCCGATGTGGGACATTCAAGGATGTTTACAAGCTCACGTTTAAAAATTGCGAGGACGCAATTCCCAAAAAGGGGGGAAGGATGTAACACCCCCGGTAAATAAAGAATATTAAATTTTCATATTTATCCATATTTGTGAATAAAAATATTAATATGACTTTAAAGGGGACGCTATGCTCGATAGCGTACCCAACACACAACAACGAGTTTCTTGCGAATCTTACGTTGCACTCTAATAATAAAATAATATTATTCTAAATGGTAGTTAATATGTAGCCATTTTATTGGCTGGAATAGATAGAAATAACTAAAATATGACTATATATGTTTTTAAATGTTTTTACATTTATCCAATAAAAGATAAAGGCTTAAAATACGGAAAGAATTCAATTTTAGGCGTATATGCCCTAGTTTTCACTAAAGGTTCACTTATCCCCTTTTGATGGAGAACCGTCATTAAATATATTTTTGTTCACTCTTATACATTCTATTTGACCAAATAAAACTCTTCTTATGAATTGGGCCATCAAATTTTACTTTGAGTAAATTTTTGGTATCTTTTCGATAAAGATCATTTTTTTAATGAATAGTGTAAAATGTTTTATTTTAATTCAAAACCTCTTTTTAATCTAATTTATTTATATGATTAAATTATCTTTTGAAGTGGTTTTACAGTGATATTAGAATATATTTTTACCATTAAATCCAATAGTGGTTGTTGGAATTAATTTCACTTTGAAATCAGACTTAAACTAGTGTCAATGTTTTGATACTTATTGTTTCATAAAAACACGCTATTTGCTCTAACAACGGGATTTAATTATTAAATTAATTAATTTCAATTATATGTTTTGAATTTTTTAAAATAGACTTCATTTTTAAATTCGTAATATCAAATATTTCTTAGGGTGAATTTTTGGGATTTTTCTGAAAAACTTCAATTTTTGATGAATAGTGAAACCACTAAGTGGTACTTATAAAAACTGATTTTTCCATTTAAATGAAAATTTTCCATCTTTGTGTTTTTAATTTCAAAAATATGACATACATGGTTTTCATTAAGAAGTAAACTGTGGTTCAATGGGATAAAAATAATTTTTTGGTGAATAGTAACTTATTATGTTTTTAATCGCGATTAGAGGTAATTACTGTAGTTTATGGTAAGAATAATGTTTTAATAAAATGAAATGACATAGACACATGTCCTACCCTCATTGGATGTGTCATGGCCGACCAAGAAAATCCATGGGTCAATGTGGGGACCCCATGGAGCCTCTTTGGTTGGAAAATGACATAAATATCTGTTTATTTAATGTTAAAGTATAAATGACACAAACATGAGATGTTTTACTAAAACAATTTTTACATGGGGTTATAAAAGTAATATTTTTGACTATTAATAGTAATTGGAAAGCTAAAACTATTTCCTACTTCATTGTATTTTTTTATTATTTTTAGACATTAAATAAATTAAATTAAATATGACATCATGATGATGCAGCGATGACCTCATTATTTAACGATTTAAATAAAATGGAAAGATAATGTAATATATAAGACCTACACATGTCCAAAACATATTGGATGAGTGGATTTCGAACCCTTATCACCTTACCCTAGAAATACATCAATGTGGGACCTTTAAAATCCGAAACTCTTTTGAAAATGACGTAACATTTTGTAACATTACAAGAGTGACCCTCCTCTCCTCTTATAAAAGGCCCCCACCTCTACCTCCATACCCACACTCCCAAAGCCTTTGGCTCGGCCAACCATGACCATTTTATCTCTCCACTTCCCTCTCTTACTCATTGAAGTCTCACTTTGGGCAGAAGTCTTCCCAAGGAAGCCTTTGAGCTCAAACCAAAGGGAGTTACCCGATTTTAAGGTAATGTCTTCACTTGTGTCCTTTGGTTTTATTTTTCTTCTCCAACCCCCTAAACTCTTTTTATTAATTTATTTTGTAACAAATACAGTATCTTCAATATACTAGGATGTTGTTATAAGAAGTATTTGAGCTACAATTACACACACCTACATCTAATGGTTAAAGAACATACTGTTTCCGTGGATGGCGAATTTCTGCCTCCCGAAACGATGATTGTTCAACATTCTTCTAACACCTTCAAAGGTGGCCATTAAGATGACACTATGTTTATATATGATATCTAATATGTTTATGTTTTACTTAAGCTTATGTATTTTTCATTTGTGGCTTACCTTTATGGTTTCCATTATGGGGAAACGCGATATCTTCATTTAAGGAAGTGTGGACTACCGCCCCCTCAAAGAGATTTGATTCGTTAATACCATATGTGGTACGTATACAGGATATATTTAGTGATATTATATATGATACCATACTGTAATTAAAATACTATTATGTATCATTATGTTTTAATTCCATTAAATATGAAGTATAAATGGAAGTAGCGTTCATGCGTATGTACGGCTTACCGTCTCCATGAATGGTACATTTCATTTCTTATCTCAAAATGTTATGTAATATTATAAGTACATATATATAATGGATATATATGTAATATATTACATGTAAATTATGTATATCATTCTGGAATTATAACATATATATATATATATCTCTCATTTTGTTTTAATTCCATTAATATGACAAAAAATGAAAGTAGCGTTCATGTGTACGTATGGCCTACCGTCTCCATGAACAGTGTTTTTCGTTTTTTATCTCCAAATGATATGGAATAGTATAAAATGAATATTTAATGGATATATATGATATTTTAATCATTAATACTATTCTGAAAATTATTTACTTATAACTACATTGGTAATCTTTTTTCATACAAGTTCATTTTTGACTCATGTACCCAACATCGGCAAAAACGTCTGATATGAAATAACATTATTAAAAAATTATTATAAAATTATAATATGTGATATGAACTAAATAATAATCTCTAAAGGTGGTAATTAGGCAATTATTAATTGACCAAAGATTATTATTCAGGAATATAAAGAAACGAACAAGACAAGTTGGACTTGAGGTAAGGGATCCTACTCCACTCTTTCTTTTTAAGTACACTCTTTTATGTCATTCCTTCTAATCTCATATTTCTTGTTACTGGGATGTTCTTTTATATTACTCTTACTGTAATTTTTATGTTCGTATGATGAGAGGCCATATTCTCTCTCATCAATCCATTTTGGATGTTTTGAGTGGCGCCGTTAGGCTGCTGAATTTTCGTAAGAGATCTAACCTCTCTCTTTCTGTTTTAGTACTCTCCTTTATGTCACTTCTTTTAAGCTCCTCTTTGTTATGATGGGGGATGTTCTTTTATATTCCTCTTGCTGTAAATTTTATTTTAATGTGATGAGATACCCTATTTGATCTAATCAATCCATTCTTGGAATTTTTAAGTGGCGTCGTTAGGCTGCCGAGTTTTCGTAAGGGATTATTCATCTCACTCTTATTCCTATGAGATTTATGATACATTTTCCACAATTTCCTTTGAGTGGTGTATGTACTGCCCATTATTTTACTCATTGTGTATAATACTTTCATTTATGAATATTTACATCAATTTTGTATTGTCCTTATTTCACGGGGTGCATGTCTCGAAAGATACCCATGTCGGTAAGGGAACCTTCCACCCTCCTATTTTTAAAAGAATTCATTTGTTGGGTCTTTTAATTTACATATTTTTATGTTGGGATATGTTCTCATATATCCTTATTAATGTAAATTTTATGTCCAATTGATGAGATACCCTTTTTATCTCTCATCAACTCATTTTCTGAATTTTTTGGTGACGCAGTTAGGCTGTCATATTTTTGCAAGGGAACTTCTTAACCCAAATTTGATTCATTGGGATAATCATGTACTCCTTGAATATGTCATTCTATGAATATGTGTGAATAACCTCTTATTTTTTTACACATAATATCCACTTATATTGGGTGTATTCGTTTGTCACAAATAATTATGTAATTGATTTATCCTTAAACCAAGGATACCGTCTTTGTATGGGACTTCTTCTCAATCTCCTTTCATTGAGGCATATTTTGTTTTATACACAACCTTATTTTATATGGTGTATAAACCCCTTTGACTTTTACGTTTATTCAAAATGAATATTTCTTATACGAAGTGTTTACTAAACGACTAAAGGGAATGTTTTTGTCATACGTATGCGGCGAGAACGACTTCTCCGCCGCCATGACCATTATTTGAGTTTCGGATTCCTCTACAAGCCATACCTTATTTTTAAAAGAAAAATAAATACCATGTTTTACTTTTCTTTTATCTTGGTATTGAAAATGGTTTTTATAATGTATTTATATCAATGTGTTGTATTGATATCTTGTAATTGAAATGTGGAAATGTTATGTTTCCTTTATGCAAGTTTTATGTGATACAATTATATTGAGGTTCTTGGGAATTATTATGAAGATGGGTGGTTCCATAATAAACTATGGGCGGGTGAGCCCGATATAGATCTCCAATTCATTGGGTAACACGAAGGAGTGAAACGTTAAGGTTTATCCAAAGAGATTTAGGGAATATACTGTGGTGGATATTCCAAACGTAACCAAGAGGGTTACTCCCTACGTAAGAATGTTATGAATGCCTCAAGTTACCTTTTGTGTCTTATCATTTCTATGATTTATTCATGATTTTATGAGGTATGTTAAAGTGCCTATGTTTTATGGGTAAAGTATGATTTCATTCTTATGTATATATGAACTCATGTTTCCTTTCCATATTTTTATAACCCTTACTGATCTTTTTATTCTCATCCCACGTTTTTGAAATGTTTTTCACAGGTCAAGGGAAACGTACATGATGTGATGATAGTGTCAAGGATGTGTCAAGAAAGAATCCATGTTTTATTTTAAATATGTTTTCATTGATGGGAAGAATGAATACTGTCTTTTATGTAACCACTTTGTTTAAATGTGAAATGTAATGCAGGTTACATGATCTAATTCTCTAAAACTATAAACCTGAAAAGTTCCTCAATGTGTAATCTTTTAATATCTCAAGATTAAGTAAGGTTTAAGGCTGGGGCCTTATAACATTTCTGAATTTTTCTCACCATATCACATGGAATGTAATCCTCAATATTCACAAAATATTCCCTAGGGGTATTCAATATATAGTGTATGATCCGAAAATTAGTTTATATAAAACACATTCTTATGTACATTTGGTTGGGGCCAGGTAGTTTTGGTTGTGCCTGTTGTATTGTGGTTGTGTACATGTACTGGGACTTGTCTGAGTACCATTTCATACAAGTGTACTCACCCCATTCTCATTTTACATTCCCTATTGTGCCCATTTATCCTTTAGGTACATGATGGTCTTCCAACATGGGTCAAATGACATGTGGTAGGTACCACATGACATGTGATCCATAACATTTCACATAATCCCAAGTGCTACATCGAAGGTTCCCATATAATGTGTATCTCCAAATTTAATGTTGTGTAAGATGAAATATTTAGAATTCCAAGTATTCCTTCATGCATCATCTTATTGTTATTCAAAACATCAATACAGTATTGAATCGTGATGGTGATCATGTATCTACTTTCAATGAGTCCTGTTATTGTTGCTCACCGGATTTTATGCTCATCATCTACTCTAGAATAAACCATGTTTTATTGTACGATCACAACATGTAAAACCATGAATAATAGTAATCAATTTAATATTACTAATCAACCTCTAATCATAGACCATCATCTTCACATCTTTATAAACCCATTGATCACTGACCACACCCATAATATCAATCCATTGTATTGAAGAATAGTCACATAATGATCAAATATCAGTTATTCATTTAACCACTATCCAATGAAGCTTCCAATGAGGAACATACGATAAAACAAGGGTTAAATTAACAAAATAATAAATTTGGAAACAAACCTCAATTGCTTCTTAGTGCTACTAAAAAAAATATGAAATATAATATAAATCAATAGTTGAAGCATGAAATAATTATTCATAGAATAGCATTTCCATATTAAACATAGGATAAAAATAAGATGAATTAATGAAACAAAAATTACCTACCTTTAGTTTGGATCAATTTTTATTAATGAATTGTCCTATGATTCCATCATTGGTGATATCCATAAATTTTGTTGCACATCGATTGTGGTTCCATGATCCATTTATCATTCCTTCAAGAACAATATTCCAATATATCTTTTCTAGGACTCTACAATTTGGTGGGTAACCCTAATATTTATCTGAAACTAATTATTATTAGAGGATGGATTAAGTCATGGAAATGAAAACAATATATCAATTAAATTAATTATTTTATTTATTTATCCGCACATGACTGCGATCACCACAAGAGCCTAATTCATTCAATGGATATGTTATTTCTTGTGTAAAACCCGTGAATTGAACACAATGATGCCCACATATTTCCAATCAAAGACTCATTCAAGTATATGTACCCCTATTTTATGAAAACTATGAATATGTGATATTAATATATTTATATTATTTATATTATCATTATCAGGTTCACTATGGGTCAGAATATCAAAACGTCTTAGTGACTATCTATAATAATATTAATATATATATTCAAAATCATTTCATGTAAAATATTGGGAATTAAATTCTCCAAAGATTATGGATATATGTCCTGAGAATTTATAAATATTAATCAAAAGCATGTGGAAACTAATATCACATCTCAATATCCCACTCCCAGTTGCTCTCCTGAATATTCTCATACATCCACTTAACATCAATACTACAAAACAGGGTTTATCTGGTGTAATGATTATAATAGTTTTAGCTAAATTTTTTTAAAACCCCCTTTTTCAGTGCTAGAAAAGCACTGTTTAAAGGGGTCTTTAATTGTGATTTTAAGCACAATTAAAGTGGGTCTTTAACTGTGCTAAACATTCCATATTAAATGGGGACTTTATTTGTTCATTTTTTACTGGGGTTGATAAAGTGTATATTGTAAAAAATAATTAACAATAATTAATTAATATATAAATACCTTTTTATTAATATAAATATAATTTAAATATATATTTTTTAAATATGTTTTATATAAGGCCAAATAGATATTAACACATAATGTATAAGATATTTTGTGATAATGGATTATAATAGAATTATAAAAATGTTTTTCAACTAATTATTTTCTAATAATTATTGAGTAATTGTGACTCGAACAAAAATTGTTGATACAAAATAAAAAAATTAATAAAAGATCTACAATAAGTTAAGAAGACATCTTGAACATAAAATGACCATAGCTTTTGATATGGGTGTCTATTTAAGCTCTACCATATATCAAATAGAATCATGAAATGTTATCTACACTATGATGACTAGGGGGAACCCATCTCATTTTTTGGTCTAAAGGCCAAAAATACATTTGAAACTATGTTTTTATTTGTGGCACTCAAATATTTTAACATTTGATGGATTTTCATCCTTGTTTGAGGGGGGGTATCTTTTAATTTTTTAGTGGGTACTGAATTTATACCGAGTTATTACATTCATATTGATAGTATAGATTTTAATTTTTTTGTTTTTCTCAATTTATTATTATTCATTGTAAAATATATAAAAATATATACTTATTTTTTATATATTAACACATGAAATTTAAATTTTATAAATGAATAATTAAATATATTTACATATAAAATATATTTTTCAATATATAAACCCTTTCTATATATATATACATATATATAAATATATATATATATATATGTTAGAAAAATGTAATGAAATATATATAAATAAATATATATATCATAAAATATTGAATAAAACAATATAGGGAATGGAAAGGGTGATGGTGTATAAGATAATGAAATTAGGTTCGAAACGTGTTAGAGGTAGGGGCACTCCAATGAGAGTGGGTTTATCTAATGTTATGTTAGGGGGGAAGCACTGATAATTGGGGGCATGAACAAAAAACCCCTCCCTCAACAGGGCCTATATTAGTGTTTTTAGCACTGTTAAAGGGTTCCTTTATTAGCACTTTCTATATGAAATGTTAAATAGAACCCTTTAACATCACTTACATTGTCATAACATATATAGCATTGATAAATCCCATTTAAAAGCACTATTATAGGATCAATTTAAATTAGTTAATGCAAAAAGTGATTCACTCACCCATGGAAGATCTTCTCCTATCGATCCTCAATCTCTACCTCATACTCTATAACGGTGGACCCATCCTTGATGTTCATATTTACCTAGTCAAAAACATGTGAAAATTCATGAACATGACTTTTTATATTTGAGATATGGTAAGATTAATGTAACCAATCAAAATATGGTGGTTGATCTAAGTGGTATGCCCCATCTACATACTTATAAAGAATCTTGTAATGCCCAATAAATCCAAAAAATATCATTCCACTTATTCCAAATATCTATAATCAGCATTGAGGTGATAATTTTAAGAACACATGGTGTCCTTGATTTTCCTCAATGGAAATATTTTATTGGTCCTTATAAGTCCTCGAGAATATCTATGAAGTATTCATACACTCCTTGATGAAAATCACCTTCTCATTCACATCATACACCAACTCAGGGCATGTGAGTGCTGACTTGCCAAGACCAATTCAACATAGTAGTGACCTATAGGGTTTCCCTTAAAAATGATTTAATTGTTACATAAAAATGGTTTAATGGTAGATATTATGTTATTAATGTAACCAAAGGGTAGGTGATCCTCACAAATATGGCCAAAGGCCAAAATGGAATCCTACAACATGCCCTGTAGAATTGGAATGGTTCAATCAATTTGTCTACCAGCTTGGGGGTGAAGCACCATAATCAAATGAAACTGAGGCACAAAGGAATACTATAATCCTCCCCGTAATCAAAACATGAAAATATCATGATAGGTTTATATTATTTTTTATCTCCCATGATCTGGAAAATCTCTTATATGTGAATGTATGTCACTCTCTCTATAGGGATTTTCTCTTATATAGATATAAAGTGGGCCGATTTGATCAGTTGTTCTACGATCACCAAGATGCAATCTTATATTTTATAAATTCATGGATTCCACATATCATATTACATATATATCCTATACCACATTCACTCTAGAACCCCAATGGTTTGAGCTAAACCAGATATAAAATTCTTCTTAGCCTTCACATTCTGACAAGGTATGCATCGAGTGAAAATCTCTACAACACCCTTATTTACGAAAAACCACTAAAAAACATAATTATACCTAGTACATATTTTCCCAACCTAGATATAATTATAAGGTTTATTTATAAACACCCTTATAACCTACCCATAGAACCTCACTAGTACCATTGTGATTCTTATGAAATGAATAATACAAGCCCCACCTTCAATAAATACATCAAGAGTATGGAGAGTGGATATCATAGTATGTAAGGTATCACAATATGTATCCTTAGGTTGAGTATCCCTAACATACATTATATATGGTGGGGGTAACAACCATTTATTGGAGATAATCTGTACAATCCCTAGCCAAAATGGAAAACCACAATGAGGCTAACTTCTCTGATGCCTCAAACTACAGCTGAGAACAATTTCTCATATTGAGATAGTCTTCTACCATGTTACCCTTCATTTGATTAAAAATTATCTCAAAAAATAATATTATAGGAATGTAAGAAATCAAATATTTATGAAGATAAACCACTTATAATTTAATATATACATTAGACTCCTATGGTAAATATTGATGATAAACCTCTCACACATATAGTATTTTCACCGTATCCTCTATAAAAAAACTATCACATAAAAGTATAGATAATGATTCACATAGTTATACTAATAAGGTATCAATTTTATAGATCCATACTCAATAAAAACTAAAGTAGACATTATAATACAACCACTTGTAGTCCCTAAGGAATCATATAACAATACAAACTTGACAATATCCGTAGAAAATATCAAGATGGGAGTGATCACAAACATCTACCTCAACTCTTAAATGTTTTCTAGAACCATTCAATCATCATGAAAGGATTCCCCTTCTTGGTCAATTCAATCAAATGTTTTGATATTTTGGAGAAATTGATTATGAATCTCCTGTAATATATTTCAATCCTAAGTGATATTTATAGATTATTCATCCTATTGAGTGTATCCAAAGCTAACATTGACTCAACCATTTCTAGGTCCACTAATACACATTCTACTAAGATGGAATGTCCTAGATAGTGTAAATCCTAAATGAAAAATTGATACATCAAGAGTTTCCTCAAAATAGGCTTTTATTAATGTATTTCTTTAACCATCAAAAATATTCTTGTGTAATCATCATCAAAAACTAAGTACACATGGATATCATAAATGAAGACCACCAGAAACTAGTTTAATAATGGATGAAGGAATTGGTTTAAGAGTCCCATGAAAACATCTGTGGATTTCATCCTTACAAAAGTCATCACTTAGTACTAATAGAATTTATATCATCATTGCAACCCCTTCTTCGGTATATCTTCATCCCATCCTTATACATGGAAATAGCCCGATATTGGGTAAATCATCAAGAACATTTTTTCCCATTTTAACTGATAAAACTATTCAAATATACTATGTAGTGGATAATTATTCTATAAAGTTTCCCGATTCATGGGATTGTAATCCACGCACTACCTCTAACTCCCATCCCCAATCATGGTGAATAGAAGTGGGGCCATTATTCAAGACACACAGGGTTTGAAAATCCCTTCCACTACAAGGCCTCAAACATCACCCTTTTCTCAATAATAAATACTGTAGAAATTTGATATAATGGTCGAGATATTGGGGCCATCACCTGGTGTAATTATATGTATAATTCTATATCTTCATGAGGAGGTAATACTAGAATATCTTTTGGAACTATTTCCTCATACTCGTCCAACAAAAAATGAAACTGGTATCATATTGAATATATTGTCCCAATAATCATTCTATCCACCTGGTGAGTAATCGGTTTCACCCTCCTATGCAAGATCCCTTCCTACTCTAATGGGGTCTCGTTCTAACCTACAATGGAAAACATCATACCATCACTATGGTTAAAAATATCCTCTATAAAAAATAATCATTTTAGGAATGAACAATGGAAAATTAATATATTAAAAATTTGAATTATAAGACCTCATTTATACTACAACAAGATCCCATAGGAAGCTCTATCCTTCTAATGTTCGCTCACACTATCAGAAGAAGTGTGTGATCTCTGATTCACCTTCAGTAGGAGCCTTCAAGCATAACGACCAAGCCAAGGGCTCACCCAGTCTCTCTAATAATGAAACCATAGAAGTGGAATGAAATGAATGAGTCATGTTTGTATCTATCAGTATTATAGATAAGGCATAAAATACCCAGAACCTACCTTGTATCATCCATGGTTCCTCAGGGTGGTATTTCTGCACTTCTTGTTGTGGTACTCACCCCTACCCACTAGCACCCAAATCCTAGTACGGGCCACCTCGGGGTTTTAATGGCAATATTTCAGTGCCTCTTGAAGGCCTCTCCAAAAAATGCGAAGTAAACTGAGATACCTATATGAGACTATAGAAGACATAACTCCATGAAAAATAATAGTCCCTTTCACATATATATTTCCCAAATCCTAAAATTTGGTTGTATAACGAATGGGTATAAAGTGTTCTAATTTCATTAGATGATCGATCAAATCCATATCATATTCTTCTTTCTCTAGGTACACAAAAACCCAAACAAAAACTCCATGGAGTTCTTATCCAAATTCCATTTAGGAAATGTATGTGGATCAAAGAAACCAAAAGGTTTATGGTGCTCAAACATAACCTATTGTAATGTATAGCAATGAGAGAAAACTCAACATTTCACCATCTCATACATGGAAAACACAACTTTTGATTCTTATCAAAGAACATATTTGAGGTCCTTAGGTGCACAACCCACAATGTACAAAGTAAATCTACCATCACGTATATTATATTTGAATATGGTACCACAAAATGGTACTAAATACAAAGAATGTATTCTTTGGAGAATGAACAATAACGAATGGTCTCCCCACAAATTAATAGAGTCTCTAATTCTATATAACTCCTCATATACATACTGATCCTGAAGAATCATTTTGATATAAGAATATAACAATTGAATGTTGTCCAATGAAACGTAAACCCCTGATTCATGGTCCCAAAGATGTAACTGTGCAATGAGTTCCATCATGTTCCACTCTTATGAATATTCTATTAGGGATTGGGTTGTAGGTTTCCTACTTAATGTATCTACAATAAAATTCTATTTCCCTGGGGTATAGGTGATGTCAAAACCAAAAGATTGCATCTATTCCAACGACCACTTCTAGAGTAGATTCAGATATTATTTAGAGAAGAAATAACTCATTATCCTATGTTCTGATTATAGGAAAAACAATCTCTATAATGCTAATTCTTATAACTCGTAAGTGCATGTGTCACAACATTGATCTCAATATCGTGGTTCATATAATTCTTCTCATCTAACATTATCTGATGATATCTATAAGTAATGACATAATAACATTACATAAGAACATATCCCAAGACTAAACCCTATTCATCATAGAAGACCACATAGACCTTCTAGTCTATTAATATATTTTACCCTAGTGAAATCATCAAAAGATGTTTCAGCTCAAAAAATCCTCATAATTTTTCATTCTAAGGAATAATTACACCCTTGAGAGTGAGAGTAGTCATCATAAAAGCCAAATTTGAGATGTCTTTAATGATCCATTGATAATACCCATCTATACACAAGAAACATTGAATCTAAAACACATTTTGTAGTGGTTCCAAAGTCGTAACAACCTCCACTTTCTCAGGATCAACTGACATCTCTTGATCCAACACCATCTATCCCATGAATTTCACTTCCAAAATCCAAAAATAAAATTTTGAAATGATAGAATAAATTCCTTGATATCTCAACAAGACCATAAATTTTCTCAAATGATACACATGATACCCTCATACCATGAGTAAAAAAGGTTGTCATCCACAAAAACAACCATGAAAGAATATGGATACTAATTTAAAATAATATTCATCAAATCCACAAAAACTACAAGAGTAACGGTTAGTCTAGAGGGAATGAAAACGTACTCATAATAATAATATCTTCTCCAAAAGGTTGTTTTCTGAATGTTTTGTTTTTCTTATCCTAAACTTATGGTAACCACAGCAAAGATCAATCATTGAGAACCAATTTTCCCTATTAAACAAATAAAATAGATCATTTATCTATGGAAATGCATATTTTTATTTACCATCACTTGATTTATCTTTCAGTAACCAATGCATAGGTGGAGTGAACCTTATGATTCCTTATCAAAGATAACTAACAACACCCAAAGTGACAAACATAAGCATATAAATACTTTATCAAGATGAACATCAAAATGAGACATCAACTCTTTCATTTCAGCTAGTTCCATATAGTTTGAGGGAATACAAACTTGTTGAGTACCAAGCATTAAGTCAATAGAAAACTCAACCTCTCTTACTAGGGGAGAACCAGACAAGTGTGGGGGTAAAATGTAGAAAAACACGATGACTCTTGGATGGATATCACTACTCCTTGATTCTCTCTTCAAATAAGTGGGAAAAAACAAATCACTTTACTCGACTATAGATATGAAGTCTCGGCTCTACATGACCTTGGATCCTATTATCCTTGGAAGAAATGATACACAATACTAGGTGTAGTGAAGGGGGCCCATAAAAGATAAATATCAATCATGTATTTATTGTAAATGATCCAATCCATCTCAAATATCATCTCTAGTGGTTCCATATAAGGAACTAGAAAAATCCAATCCAGAACCACATTATACAGATAGAAAACATAAGTAGGTCTATGAAGACCATTATCTATCGTTGTCTATGGTGGTGTAGTAATATCCATTGAAAATGATGAACTTTTTTTAGGAAAAAATACCTGATTTAAAATAATGGATGAAATAAATGATTGACATTAACATCTATCAAATAGAGGTTTTACTAATGAAGAAGATATTGTAGTGGTACCACACACAATCAGATAACACGTATCAGCTTCTTCTGGAGACTCTTTTACTACGTATAGAATAATCATTATAGAGGCATATGGACTGAACACTGTTATACATGAATAATATTATTTACCTGTGGTCTTAGGTGGAGCTAATGATACCGTTCGACTATACAGAGTAGAATAAACATATAAAAATTTCTACAAGTTCCCCAATAATTATTATGATATGAATTTCGTAGGTTCCTCAATTAAATAACATTTTGAATTTCATGTATTTCTAGATAGGTAAACAATCAAGGGAACTCTTCTGGGAACAATAGGAGGTCCAGAATAACCCTACTATTGAGAACATCAAATTGAACCATCACGCTTCTGTTTCCATTTAATGGAACTCATTTTGACATTATGGGATAAAAGAATCTCCCGATAACCCTGTCATTCCAACTAGGTACATTTCAATCATTATCACATTTTCCCATACATTGGCTAGTGAAGGAATTTTTAGCACAAAAATATGAGAATGAATATCATGACTAAGTACCAACGTTAACGTTCAATCCTTCATCTTCTCATTTTAAAGAATATATGGTGATAAATGTACGAGCTCACCAAAATGGTTTTCATACTCATGAATAGTTATGTCTGCCTGTCAAGCCTGAAAACCATGGTAGATAAGGTTAATAACATATATTTCAGATTGATCTTGTTTTTAAAAAGAACCTTGAAGTATTTGCAATATATTTCCTCATGTTTCATCACTATCATAATTGTGTCCTACCATCTCCTACTCTGTCATTCTAGCATGATGGTGGAACACCGTACTTTTATTTGGTCTGGTATGTCCATGAACCTACCCAAATACTCCATTCTGCTCAGTCATTCCTTAGAATCTTGAATACTATTTGATTCTTTGAATAGTTCGGATTCTTCTGAAATAAATATTCAGAAAAAAATTTATAAATTATCTTTGAGGTTCCATAGTTGGATCCTGAATGGGAACTAGATGTGGTGCATATCCCATGGCTTAGACAATACACTTTTCCACATATACCATGTTTGTGTCCACATGTGGATTCACTCACTATGGTCCAGCGATATCTTTCTCCTGGATACAATTCACACATCCTATCAGAGGGATGATTCTGCACAACATCATTAGACAACAAAAAAGACAATAGATTTATACTCAAACAGAGTAATAAGGTATGTTAGTCATAAAAGTATGAACAAACACGATTTATATTTCAATCTATCCAAATCAATAGAAATGAAATGACTATAAATAATACACAATATGTTTTTATATAATGACCCCTGGTGATTTAATATTTATTAAGATGAGAGTTGGATGGAATCTTAATTTAAACTTTCTCTTATGTCTGGACATGATTTCACAAATGAATAATGACTTCAAGATAAAAGATGAACCTAGAGCTCTGATACCACATTATCATGAACCAGTATGGCTACCCAGGTAACCTGAAAATTAAGCTGGTACAGACATAGCCTAAACGGAAAAGCCGATCCTCTTGGATCAATGACTATAACCTGTTATCATACAAAATGATAGTGGGAATGATTTTACCACTAAAAATACAAATGTTAAAGATAAAATTCAGTAATGAATATAAAATAAACACCACTAGGACTAGTGTACTAGAAGACAAATAAGAATGACATCCCAAAGTACTACAAAAAAAGTACCTGAAACTTTTTCCCCAATTAAACAGGGAATGATATAATCTACAAACAATCGAATGAAAAAAGTAGGGTTTTATCCAAATCCCAATTGGATTTGACCCAATGATACCATAACATGGTTCCAATATCAAATTAATCAAGTAAATGGCATATATTTTAAAACAAATTTGTGTGTAATTTCAAAAAAAACATATTTGAAAAATCATTCATTATAATTAAATAGATGAAAATTCTTTAGTAATTTGGAATTCAGATTTCAAATGACTGAAATAGATTTAAGACGATATAATTACCTTTAAAAAAGTTGATAAATATAAATGGAACATTTCATAAATGTTTTAAATTAACAATTTTAAGTAAAATATTTTATATAAATTTTCACGAAATGTAAAACTGTTCGCAATGATAGTATATGTTTATTTGAAATACAATCAATCATGCAACAAGAGAAAATCCCTAATTAGGTAAGATAATTCCAAGCTATAAGGACCATACATTTTAAAATGAATAATTTTTACAAATTCCTCTTTGGGCCTAATTCCAAGGACGACTCATCATCATTTCATAAGGTATGTAATGTACATATATGATGTTTTAAAATGTTTTAAGATGTGAAGTTCCGCCCAAGATTACACACTAAATACCTAAAGCATTAATGTTCTCAAGTAAAAAGAATAATGAAAAATTTATTTCATGATTGGATGAAATAAAATTCATCCCATTTTACATTTCAAATATTAAAATATTCCAATTATAACCCATAACAGGGTTTTTATCAAAAAATGAATTTTCCCCATGAAAAAAAACTAAGGTGCTTTACAAAAAATATTAGCCATTTTTTTAAAAGAAATAATTTAAACAATTTCATTCCATTTCAAAATCCACTTTTACTAATTTAATTCAAAATTTTAATTTTTGAAAAAATTCTATCAATTTCATAAAAAACCCCAAATTCACTAGAATTTTTATTTTTCAGATTTTTTTAGGGAAACAATTCATCAATAAAATTCTAAATTTTAATTTAAATATTATCCAAAAAATAATATGTTTAAATTAAATAAATTAAATTATAAAATATATATATACACACCCCAATTCAATGGAATTTGGTGTTTTCCAATTTCATTCTGAAACCAATTTTACAAATGCTCAATTCAAAGGAATTGGTGATTTAATAAAACAATTAAAATCAATTTAATAAAAATCAAGAAATTTCATTTAATTGATCAATAGAATTTAAAACATCAATTTAGGGTTATTATAAATTTGGAATCATAATTGAACCACTTACCTGAGGATCAAAGATATTGAATCATAATATTGTTTCTATAATGCTCCAACAAAGAGTGATAAAATAAAATATCTATGAATGAAAACATTGTGTAAATACAAAAAAATGTTTTTTAGATCCAATAATCAATATAGGGATCCATGAAACCCAAGAGATGAGAAGATGGGCCATCTGATATTGAGAACATAATAAGTAAACTATTTGTAAGATGGTCAAACGGAATTCCTCAAGCGTCAAATCACAACCGAGAGGGACACTATAGGAAATGATTGTAACACCCCAAGCTTCTACGGTACTCTTCTCTTTGAATAATGTGATAGCGTGTGTTGTACGCAACACCGAGTTCCAACACACCATAACCAATCAAACTAACCGTTATGAATAGTAATACCTACTTTCGGAAATTATATATATTTTATATTTCAAAATGACTTCATTTTTGGATTCCGAATATCGAATTTATCCTAAGTTGAAATTTTGGTACTTTTCAGATAACTTTAATATTTTGATGAATAGTAAAAATTACTAAATTTTAATTAAAAACAACTTTTTTAATCAAAATAATTAATAGCGATAAATTATTAATTTGATTAATTTTAATGTATATTTAGAATATATTTTTACCATTTAATTCAATGTTGGTCATTGGACATAATTTTACAATTAAACCTAACATAAACAAGTGTCAATCTTTTGATAGTTATTATCTCTAAAAAACACGCGTTTTGTTTTAACAACGGGAATTAATTTTAAATTAATATCTGCCACATCTGTGTTTTGAATTTGGAATAATGGAAACCATATTTGGAATCAGGATGTTCAAATTGTATAAATAGGTAACTTTTATTTTTAGACATTTTGAATAATTACTTCGGTAAATATTTTATTTACCTTGGTTAAGGATAAATCCGGTAAATAAGGGTTAAAAAATAATATTATAATAATAATAAATTACCCTAAAACGTGTACTAATATTATTGGTTGATACATGTTCGACCATAGGCATCTTTGGGTCGATTTTGGGACCCCATGGAGCCACTTGTAGGTGATAGGGACACTTTATTTTTATTATGTTAAAATAAGTACAAAAATGACATAAGCATATATCTTTTAGAAAAACAATATTTACATAGGGTTATATATGTTGAGTTTTTGACTATAAATATTAATTATAAATCTAAAACTATTTACTACATAATTATATTTTAATTATAATTTTTACACTTTAAATAATTTAATTTATTAATGACACAATGATGATGCAGTAATTACTAAAATATTGAAAACATAAAATAATTGATATTGTAAATACCCAAATAAATATAATTTGATACTTTTATTGAATTAAAATAATTTTATAGATTAATATGACATATTAGGATTGATTTAATTAACTTTTTTCGAAGTAATTATTCTGTTATGAGTTTCAAAAAAATCAACTATTGAATAGTGTCAAAATTGACATAAAAGAGTTTTTAAAACAAATATTATATTATTAATTTATATTAAATTCCTAAATATCTAAGGACCATCCGAGAGACTTATATCATGATAGTTGTATCATTAATGGACCACTTGGGGGTCTCTTGGATGTATATGATAAGTTTATTAACTATATAATATAAAAATACAAAGTGACATGGTAAATGTCAAACTAATTAACTAAGAGTTAATACTAAAAGATAAGGTTAATATAATGACCCAAACCTGTCTAAATTCTATTGTTTGAATGGCTTTCGACCTATCCCAACCTTAAAATATAAATAATACACTTTGGAGCCATTAGAAACCGAATATGAATTTATTATAAATTAATATTTCTAGCTTTTCCAAAGGTGCCCCTCACCCCTCTTATAATTGGGCACTCCTCCTTCTCATTTTTTCACACCTATAAAGCCTTTTTGTTTAGAAAACTCTGCCCAAATACTCTCCCAACTTCCCTCACTACATCCTAGAGGCCTTATTTTGATCAGAAAGCCATCCTATGTATCCCTTTTTATCAAATCAAAAGGAAGAACTCGAAGAAGAGATAATGATTTCACCACCCCTTTCCAAGTTCCTTTCTTCTTCCACTTCTTCTACTGTTGTTGTTACCATTATAAAATAATAACTCCAGTATCATATATATACTGTGATGTTATTATAAATATGGTATAACCATATTCAGTATTCTATCCACCCTTTGAATAACATGTCACCATACCTGCGTACGTACGGCTTACCATCTCCACGTCGTGGTGTAATTGTTTTTCAATATATTATTATTTAGATGGGTATAATAATGATGTGTAATTCATGTAAATAATAAATATAACATGATAATTAATCTGTATATATGATATACCATCTAATTAAATATTATTTTAATATCAAAAGAATGATATTTACGCTCGTGCATACGTGTGGACTACCGTCTCCACAAACGCAATGAGATTGATTCTCCATCGTATCCATTCTAGTATACTTCTCATTTGATTATTAATAATAGTATCTAGGGACTTGATATAATTCTGGATATGATTAAGATACAACCTATCCATTACAAACATGGCTTGCGTAACAAAACATATAAAAGAAAATGAGTAAGTTAACACCCAAAACAACGATAATACTAAGATTTTATTAACAAATAAATGTTATAAGATCATATATGATATCAGATTAATGTATATGATTCTTATATAATTTAATAACAATTATTTTACCATTATGTAGGAGTTCAACCTACCCCAACCATGGAAAAGTACAAGGTAAGGGTTATTTCACAATCTCTTCATTATCAGAGGTTGTTTATACGTAATAATCTACCGGGATATCTTTATCATCCACATCCATGTTTCTTAAAAATGTATTTCAAAACATTATTACTATTTCAAAGAATATGGGTTAAAGTCATTTATACCCTTTTTTGACTTTTTATAAGAGTTTTATAAAGTAATATTTCCGTCCTTTTCAAAACAAGGTGCTTTTTAACCTTTTCGACAGAATTATGGTAAGAATGTTTTTTTAACTTATACGGCGTGTGCGGTTATTTTCCGGCGTTATAAAATCATCGAATCTTCCCTTACAAGATTATAAGAATATTTTCAATGAAAATGTTTTATTTTATAAATATATTACTCTTAAATGATTTCAAAATAGAATGATATATTTCACTAAAAAGAGTTTTGATTTCATCTATGTCAACATCCTTTGATGGATTTTACGCTTATTTGAAGTTGATTTATTATGATACAAACCTTCTATATTGTATTGAATGTTTTGTGATATGTTTTACTATGGATGTGCTATTTTTATACCATTCATAGTTTATGGTGAAATTATTGACATTTTGTATGCTAGTTTTAATACGAAGGTTTATGTTATGTTTAAACCTTTTCATATGGGAATGCATTGGACTTAATATGTGACGGGTGGAGCCCGATATAGCTCCTCGATGAATCGGTAGGTCTCATGAGACAAACTAGTGTCTTGGCACAAGGCCTTGGAAAAATTTTATTTGTAGTCTTGGAACGAGGCCTTGGATATGTGGTTATGATAGTCTGGAATTATACATTCCATCATTATAAAAGTGGTTGTTGATATTACATGTGATTATTCGATTAGTAGAATATCCATGTGAATAAGTAAATAGAATTATTTCATTTTATTTTATCCATACAATGTTTACGTTTACGTTTAAAAGGCTTTTTTTTTAGTTATACATTGCCTTAAATGTTTATTCTTATTTATGAAAGTTTCCGATATATTGTATTCCTTACTGGGCATTTGAGCTCACCCCTTTTCTATGTTTTATTTTCCAGGATGTGAAAAAGTAAATTATGAATGAACTGCAGGGATATTATGAGGGGTTAATAGTGTGGACTATGGAGACAATATGTTATTGTAGTATCTTTTAACTTTATGATGTAATGTAAAACTTTATGAATATATCTAGTGTTTCCAAGGCTACTAAACCAATTGGTCTTTCGAGATTTGATCTTTCTTTTGATCATTCCAATGTTATGTAGTAAGGCACCGACTCTGGGAAACTAGAGTCGGGGCGTTACAGTTGGTATCAGAAGAATTTTAGTACAAACCTTGGAAGATAGATTTAGATAAACTCTGATTAGAGAACATAGACCTAAGATGGCCTTTGAGGATTAGTATAGAAGAACATCCGAGAATTTTGGTATTGTAGAAATTTTGTGAGTTTTCCTAGCAATACATCCATGTCTAGATACGAGCAGGTAGAGGCGGCTCTGGCACAGATGTACCTAGGGGTGAAACCCGAAACCACCGCTTTTAGCTAGACTCGAACGAGAACGGGTGCACGACAACGGGCCTTGCTGCACTCTTGGTTACGACACTCCCGGGTGATTTGCTTAGGATAACTCTCATTTTCTTTAAAAATCATTATGAAGGTTTTATGAGTGTATACTTCCTCAATGATTTTTTTTATGATTATGGATTATATCCATAAATATTTCAATTTATGTTAAGAGTTTTATAAGTATGGGATTATGTATTTTGATTCATAAACTGATCTAGTTTATGCCATTGTTTAGAAATGGATCCTAGCGGAAGAAATGGAAACCGTATCAATGCACGCACTCCAGGTAGGGATTTCCCTCCTGCTCAAGATAATTATAGTGGAGCTGGTGATGCAACTGGTGCCGATCAGCTAATCACCATACTAGGACAACTCACTCAGGTTATTAATAATAACCTTGCATGTATGGAGCACCTTGATCTGCAACGTGGAGGATCAATGTTAGATCGATTCATGAGGAAACAACCACCAACGTTCAATGGGAGTACAAACTCTTTAGTAGCCGAGCAATGGATAAATTCCCTAGAGAAAATATTTCAGGCTTTGGGGATTAGTGAAAGGGAAAAAGTTATCATGGCATTTTACCACCTCATTGGAGACGCTGATCAATGGTGGTCATTGATTCAAAACATGAAGGAAGATGATGAAGTATCAAATATGGAATGGAGGGAGTTCAAAGATCTGTTTTTAGAAAAATCCTTTCTTCTTGACCGTCGAGCAGATATGGAAAGGCAATTTTTTAGTCTGAGACAAAAGGAGGATGAGACTTTCATAAAGTATGAGGCTAACTTTACTAGGTTAGCAAGGTATGCTGGAGATTACATACATAACCCAAGAAGTAAGATTGATCGGTTCTTTGATGGGTTAAAACCATTTCTCCGTCGAGCATTAGTCTCACAATCCTTCCCGTCGTACGAAGACATTGTCTCATGTGCTATCAAGACCAAAAAGGAATTTTCTAAGTCTTATGACTTTAAAGAAAAGCAAGGGAAGAAGAGATCTGCCGATCAATCTGGGAATGGAAATAAGGGGAAGAAGGGAAAGGTTGAATATCCATCCTGTGGTAAATGTGGGAAGAAACACCCTGGTACTTTCTTGAAGGGAATGGGAGTTTGTTACAAGTGTGGTGAAAAAGGCCACCAAGCTCGTGATTTCAAGGGGAAGAAGGAAGCTACCAATGTTCAGTGCTACAATTTCATGGAGATGGGGAATTATGCAAATTAATGTCCTAAGCGTCAGGAGAACATACCTCACAAAAGGCCAAGGGATCAAGGTCAAGCTTATGCTATCACTACTACTGAGGTAGAAGCTCCGAAAGACATGGTGGCAGGTAAATTAATGGTTTCCTCAAGTTTAGAAAATGCATTATTTGATTATGGATCATCGCATTGTTTCATATCTTCCCAGTTTTCTAAGAAAATTAGATATTTCCAATTTGATTTAACAAGGGAGTTTTCATTAAAAACTCTTAAGGCAACTATCATTGCAACAATGTTTTGTGAATCAGTCCCCATTAGAGCACATAAATATTCTTTATCTTCATATATCATCATCATATCTATGATTGAGTTTGATGTAATCCTTGGTATGGACTAGCTTTCAGACTATGATGCAACGATTTATTGTAAGAATAGAGAGGTTTCAATTCTTGATGATGATGATAAGAAACACCTTATCTTTAGCGCAGAATCGTCACTACCTAATTCTTATCTAGATCCACCCCCAATAGCTCAACTAAATTCAATTATTGGGGAGGAAGAGAATGAAATGACTGTGGGTGAGGAAACGACTGTTCAAATAGAGGATGTAACTATTGTGAAAGAATATGTAGATGTATTTCCGGATGATTTACGTAGACATCCCCCAGAACAAGAAGTTGAGTTTTCCATTGATTTAATTCCTAGATCAAGGCCTATATCGAAGACCTCTTATAGAATGGCCACTGTAGAATTAGTTGAACTAAAGAAACAACTAGAGGAATTGAGTAATAAGGGATTTATTTGCCCTAGTGTTTCTCCATGGGGAGCCCCTGTTCTTTTTTTATAAAGAAAGATGGATCTATGAGGTTATGTATCGACTATAGTGAGATCAATGCTATAATAATAAAGATCATGTATCCCCTACCTCGCATTGATGATTTATTTTACCAACTGCATGGAGATCAATAATTTTCAATGATTGACCTTCTATCTGGATACCATCAGTTGTGTGTGAAGAAGGAAGACATTCTGAAGACAGCATTTCAAACCAGGTACGGGCATTACGAGTTTACAGTAATGCCTTTTTGATTGACTAATGCACCCTCTATATTCATGGATCTGATGAATAGAGTTTTCAAGGAATATCTCGATGAATTTTAGGTGGTATTTATTGATAATATCGTGGTATACTCCAAAATCTACAATGATCATGAAAATCATTTGCGCATTATCCGGAAGACTCTGAGAAGACATGAATTATATGGGAAGTTTAGCATGTTTGAATTCTGGCTTCAAGAGATTTCTTTTCTTGGACATATTGTCTTTAAAGATGGAATCTCTGTTGATCCTTCTAAGACAAGCCAATCCAAGAATGGCCAGCACCTACGAGTATAACTGAGGTACGTAGTTTTATTGGTTTGGCAGGTATTATCGACGTTTTGTCCAGAATTTTGCCCGATTGGCTAACCCATTAACGAAGCTCACACGTTAAGGGGTTAAATTTGTTTGGACAAAAGAGTGTGAAGAATGTTTTGAAGAACTGAAGAGAAGATTAGTCAATGCTCCTATATTGACTCTACCATCAGGGAATGATGGGTTTGTTATTTATAGTGATGCATTGAAGAAAGGACTTGTTGGTGTCCTTATGAAAAATGATAGAGTTATTGCCTATGCATCACGAAAATTGAAAATTCCTGAAAAAAACTATCCTACTCATGATCTCTAGTTAGCAGCTGTGATCTTTGCATTGAAGATATGGAGGAACTACCTCTATGGTAAAAAATGTGGGATTTATACTGATCACAAGAGTTTGAAGTATATTTTGTCACAAAAAGAACTCAACATGAGGCAAAGGAGATGTCTTGAATTACTCAAGGATTATGATTGTACGATACACAACCACCCGAGGAAAGAAAACAAGGTGGAAGATGCTTTGAGCAGAAAAGACCATGGAGTTTTGAACGTGATGAGAATTGAAAGGGGTCCAATTTTGATGGATCTAGTGAAGATGGACAAGGGAATAACCAGGGAAGGTGAAACATCAATGCCTTTTCAAATGGTTACCAAACCATCTTTACTAGAAAGGATTAAAAGTTCTCAGATCGATGATGAAGAATTTCAAAAGAAAATTAATGCTGTGAATGATGGGAGATTGAGAGACTTTGTCTATGAAGATGGAATTTTGAAATTTGAGAAGAGACATTGTGTTCCCGATATACCTGATCTAAAAAGGGAATTGCTGGATGATTCTCATAGTTCCAATTTCTCTATACACCCATGGAGCACCAAAATGTATAGAGAATTGAAGGATCATTTTTGTTCGGACAATATGAAGAGGGAGATTGCTGATTTTGTGTCATGATGTGTGGTTTGTCAACAAGTGAAAGCTGGAAGGAAACACCCTGGAGGAGTCATGCAACCTCTTCCCATACTGGAGTGGAAATGGGACAATATTACGATGGACTTTGTCATGGGGCTACCAAATACTCCTAGAATGAACGATGCAATATGGGTTATTGTTGATCATCTTACGAAGTCAGCACATTTTCTTGCTATAAGAGAATATCTACCACTAGAACGTCTTGCAAGACTATATATTAATGAAGTTGTGAGACTTCATGGAGTACCCCTATCGATTGTTTGTGATCGTGATCCCCATTTTACTTCAGGATTCTGGAAGTGTCTTCAGAAATCCATGGTTATTGAACTTCATTTGAGCACTACCTTCCACCCTGAAATGGATGGACAATCAGAACGAACTATTCAAACCTTATAAGACATGTTGAGATCCTGCTCACTTGACATTCAGGGTATGTGGGATCAGTATTTTCCTCTGGTAGAATTTTCCTATAAAAATAGCTTTCATTCTAGTATTCATTTGGCACCATATGAAGCGTTATACAGAAAGAGATGTCTCACACCAACCTGTTGGGTTGACATTGGCGAATGAAAACTTGTAGGTCTAGAACTGGTGCATGAAATGATGGAAAAGGTGAAGGTAATCCAAAATCACATCAAAGCAGCTCAAAGTAGGCAGAAGAGCTATGCCAATAATCGAAGGATGGATTTGTAATTTCAAGTCGGTGATCATGTTTTCCTCAAGGTATCTCCATGGAAGGGATTCATACGTTTTGGTAAGAAAGGTAAATTGAGACCCAGGTACATCGGACCTTTCGAAATTCTAGAACGAATTGCAGCTGTAGCTTACCGATTGGAAATGCCGCTATGTCTCTCTAATTTTCACGATGTGTTCCACGTATCTCTGTTAAGGAAATACATGCCTGACCCAGCGCATGTACTCACCTATGAGGAATTAGAACTGGAAACTGATCTGTCTTATTGCAAAGAGCCCGTCAGGATTCTTGATATGAGAGAACAAGTACTGAGAAACCGGACAACGCGTTTGGTAAAAGTCGTGTGGAGAAACCATAAGATGGAAGAGGCAACGTGGGAACCCGAGGAGCATATGATGAAGAACCACCCGAATCATTTCATGCGCTAATATTCTAGTAATTTCAAGGATGAAATTATTTGAAGGAGGGGAGAATGTAACACCTCAAGCTTCTACGGTACGCTTCTCTTTGAATAATGTGATAGTGTGTGTTGTATGCAACATCGAGTTCTAACACACCATAACCAATCAATCTAGCTGTTATGAATAGTAATACCTACTTTTTGAAATTATATATATTTTATATTTTACAATTGACTACATTTTTGGATTCATAATATCGAATTTATCCTAAGGTGAAATTTTGGTACTTTTCGGATAACTTTAATATTTTGATAAATAGTGAAAATTACTAAATTTTAATTAAAAACAACTTTTTTAATCAAAATAATTAATAGTGATAAATTATTAATTATTTTGTAATTAATGTATATTTATAATATATTTTTACCATTTAGTACAATGTTGGTCATTGGACATAATTTTACAATTAAACCGGACATAAACAAGTGTCAATCTTTTGATAGTTATTATCACTTAAAAACATGCTTTTTGTTTTAACAACGAGAATTAATTTTAAATTAATTTCTTCCAATTTTGTGTTTTGAATTTCGAAATATAGATTCCATATTTGGAATCAGTATGTTCAAATTGTGTAAATATGTATCTTTTATTTTTAGACATTTTGAATAATTACTTCGGTAAATATTTTATTTACCATGGTTAAGGGTAAATCCGTTAAATAAGGGTTAAAAATTAATATTATAATAACACTAAATTACCCTAAAACATATCCTAACCTTATTGGTTGATACATGTTCTACCATAGTCATCTTTGGGTCGATTTTGGGATCCCATGGAGCCACTTTTAGGTGATAGGGACAGTTTATTTTAATTAAGTTAAAATAAGTACAAAAATGACATAAGCATATGTCTTTTAGAAAAAAAAATTTACATAGGGTTATATATGTTTTATTTTCAACTATAAATATTAATTAGAAATATAAAAAGATTTAATACATAATTAAATTTTATTTATAATTTTTAGACTTTAAATAATTTAATTTATTTATGACACAATGATGATAAAGTAATTACTATAATAGTGAAAACTTAAAATAATTGATATTTTAAATACCCAAATAAATAGAATTTGAGACTTTTATTGAATTAAACTAATTTTATAGGTTAATATGACATATTATAATTGATTTAATTAACTTTTTTGGAAGTAATCATTCTGTTATGAGTTTCACAAAAATCAACTATTGAATAGTGTCAAAATTTACTAAAAAGAGTTTTTTAAAAAATATATTATATTATTAATTGATATTAAATTCCTAAAAATCTAAGGATCTTCCAAGAGACTTATATCATGATAGGTGTATCATTAATGTACCACTTGGGGGCTTCTTGGATGTATATGGTACGTTTATTAACTGTATAATATAAAAATAAAAAGTGACATGGTAAATGTCAAACTAATTAACTAAGAGTTAAAACATAAAGATAAGGTTAATATAATGACCCAAACCTGTCTAAATTTTATTGGTTGAATGATTTTTGACCTATCCCCACCTTAAAATTTAAATAATCCACTTTTGAGCCATTAGAAACCGAATATGAATTTATAATAATTTAATATTTATAGCTTTTCCAAAGGATCCCCTCACCCCTCTTATAAAATGGAACTCCTCCTTCTCATTTTTTCACACCTTAAAAGCCTTTTGGTTCGGCCAAAATCTGCCCAAATACTATCCAAACTTCCCTCACTACAACCTAGTGGCCTTAGTTTGTTCATAAAGCCAACCTATGGAGCCCTTTTGACCAAATCAAAAAGAAAGAACCCAAAGAAGAGGTAATGATTTCACCACCTTTTTCCAAGTTCCTTTCTTCTTCCACTTCTTATTCCTTTGTTGTTACCATTCTAAAATAATAACTCCAATATCATATATATACTGTGATGTTATTATAAATATGGTACAACCATATTCAGTATTCTAACCACCCTTTGAATAACATGTCACCATAGGTGTGTGTGTACGGCTTACCGTCTCCACATCGTGGTGTAATTGTTATTCTATATATTAGTATTTTGATGGGTATATTAATGATGTATAATTCATTTAAATAATAAATATAACATGATAATGATTCTTTATATATGATATACCATCCAATTATATATTATTTTAATATCAAAAGAATGATATTGTCGCTCGTGCGTACGTACGGACTACCGTCTCCACAAACGTGATGAGATTCATTCTCCATCGAATTCATTCAAGTATAATTCTCATTTGATGATTAATAATATTATCTATGGACTTAATATAATTCTGGATATTATTAATATACAACCTATCCATTACAAACATGGCTTATGTAACAAAACATATAAAAGAAAATGAGTAAGTTAACACCCGAAACAACGATAATACCAAGATATTAATAAAAAATCAATGTTAAAAGATCATATATGATATCATATTAATGTATATGATTCTTGTATAATTTAATAACAATTATTTCACAATTATACAGGAGGTTAACCTACCCCAACAAAGTAAAAGTACAAGGTAATGGTTATTTCTCAATCTCTTTATTATCTGAGGTTGTTTATACATAATAATCTACTGGGATCTCTTTATCATACACATCCATGTTTCATAAAAATGTATTTAAAAACATTTTTAATATTTAAAAGAATATTGGTTAAAGTCATTTATACCCTTGTTTGACTTTTTATAAGAGTTTTATAAAGGAATCCTTCCGTCGTTTTTTAAACAAGGTGCTTTTTAACCGTTAAGGTAAGAATGTTTTTTTAACTTATACGGCGGGTGCGGTTATTTTCCGCCGTTATAAAATTGTCGAAGCTTCCCTTACAATCTTATAAGAATATTTTCAAAGAAAATTTTCTATTTTATAAATATATGACTCTTAAATGATTTCAAAATAGAAAGATATATTTCTCTAAAAAGAGTTTTGATTTCATCTATGTCAACATCCTTTGATGGATTTTACGCTCATTTGAAGTTGATTTATTATGATACAAAACTTTTATATTGTATTGAAGGTTTTTTGATATGTTTGACTATAGATGTGCTATTTTTATACCATTCATAGTTTATGGTGAAAGTATTGACATTTCGTATGCTAGTTTTAATATGAATTTTTATGTTCTGTTTAAACCTTTTCATATGGGAATGCATTGGACATAATATATGATGGGTGGAGCCCGCTATAGCTCCTCGATGCATCGGTAGGTCTCATGAGACAAACTAGTGTCTTGGCATAAGGCCTTGGAAAAATTTTATTTGTAGTCTCAACACGAGGCCTTGGCTATGTGGTTATGATATTCCGGCATTATGAATTCCATCATTATGAAAGTGGTTATTGATATTGCATGTGATTATTAGATTATTAGAATATCCATGTGAATTAGTAAATGACATTATTTCATTTTATTTTTGCCATACTATGTTGAAGTTTATGTTTAAAAGGATTTTGTTTTAGTTATACATTTCCTTAAATTTTTACTCTAATTTATGAAAGATTCTGCTATATTGTATTCCTTACTGGGCATTTGAGCACACCCCTTTTCTATGTTTTATTTTCCCAAGATGTGAAGAAGTAAATTATAAATGACATGCATGGATATTATGAAGGGTTAATAGTGTGTTCTATGGAGACAATATGTTGTTGTAGTAGCTTTTAACTTTATGATGTAATGTAAAACATTATGAATATATCTAGTGTTTCCAAGGCTACTAAACCAATCAGTCTTTCGAGATTTGATCTTTCTTGTGATCATGCCAATGTTATGTAATAATTCACCGACTCTAGGCAACTAGGGTTGGGGCGTTACAATGATTCCTTATAGGGAGATGTAATGATAAAAAAATTCATTTTGGGACATAGGAGGTCCATCAAGGAACTAAATGGGGTAGTGGTTTAGGAACAGTTAATTAAAATTAAAATTAAGGAAATACATGTTAGTACTATTATATGGGAAGAGGAACACAATTTAGAAAAAATAGGTCCAGGTTGTGGACCTATGTAAAATGGCCAGAATATTTCTCCTTAATATGGCACATGGCATGTCAAATCAAGCAGAACCCACTATCCAATTTCTATACTTTGGCCTAAGAAAGCGTAGGGTTTGGGAGAAATTTGCACCAGTTGTGCACATTCCCATATACATCCAAAAAAATTAAATGTTTTCCTGACGAAACCCCAAATAAAACACAAAAAAATATTGATACTAAAAGAGTTTTTGGAATAAATGAAAGTAATAATAAGATGTCACATCATCACTAATATGGCCCACTCAATAACACCAACATAGTTTGGAATGAATTGAGATATCACTCTATCCCTGATATTTCAATTTAATTATTTATTTAAATATTGTTCTCTAAATAATGAATCTTAAAACATATTCAGATAGTAATAGGAATTTTGTGTTACCCTCATCGATTAATTATCCATTGTCATACTTCCAATCTAAAACTATAGAATATCATGTTTATGCACTGATCATAAGTTACATGTATAGAAAAACTCCCAGAAGAGATGTTCTATGTATGAATAGAAGAGACCTATCTCATCGTGTTGCTGAGTTTTTAGACACCACCATTACCTAGTATATCCATGAATAATATTCGCTTCAAGGACCACCATCTGATCAATATAATTCCTAACTGGGATAAAAACTCTGGTGACTTCCTCTAGACATTCCTAAAATTTTTAGGTTCTGGTCACCCTAAAATCTAAGAGGATGATGCCTTTGGAACTCATTGAGCTCAATCATCTTACACACAACATCGACCAATACTTTCAATGAGAACTATTTCTCAATGGATGGTGGAATGAATTGAAACCCACATAGAGGTACCACCTCCTACATAAAACCATGTACTGGAGAGTCTTCAATTGACAGATCATCCATATCATCATGTAGTGGAATCCTATCTATCTATCTTCACAGATTCATCCTGATATAAACATGATGCACCATGTTCAAGGAGTATTTTAGGGTAGATGTCTCAAGAAATACATGGAAACCTCATACCATTAGTGTGTGATTAATTTGTTAATATTTTTACCAAAAAACCAGGTATTCATGTACCGATTAAATATGATGGTATTTAGAGTCCTTTGGTAATGATATGTAGGCCACCACACCAATATTATAGTCCCTTCTAGAAATAATAAATTGAATCGCATTAACACTGTTTCTATAAAACCCAAACCATCCTCCCATTGATAAGACGATAACATGATCGGACCCACCAGGACCATAATGGCCAGTGATAAGATGATTAAGACTACCTAAAGCCCATATCTAATAGGCTAGGGGTTTGATAACATTTCTATGTTGACATATCTATCACATGGATGGACTTATCATATGTTCCTATACAAACAAATAGATCTATAAGATCATGAAATACTAAAAAAGGTAAAAAAAAGATATACAATGTATTCATAAAAACAATCTATCCCAAATTAGAGTATGATAACAAGTAATAGAAAGTGATAATTTTTTTAAATAAAATCCAGCCCATGAAATGAAAAGTGTCAAACCGGCTTAGAAGGAGGGGACTCTTCTCAAATGAAGGATCAATAATAAATTTTTTGTATCAGGACAAATCTAAACTAATATTTCCCTCATTCCTCCCAAGAATCCACAAAAATTTCTATCATCATCATAAGGAACCACATGTATGAAAATATCCCATGAAGGATTGAGTACAATAATAATGACCCAATATATTAAAATTGAAATCAATGTTCGATAGAATATGTGATATGCAACACTAACCCAAAAAATGATTATTTAAATGTGAATTTTTTGGAATGTAATTGGATAAACTAAATAATGAAATATATGGATAAATTTCATAGTCATCATAAGTTTTTTGTTAAATTTTTATTGAATATTACAGTATATTTTGTATTTTCTTCCAAATAGCATGAATTGAAAAAACTGGTGTTTATTTTTTTCAACAAAAAATTATTAAAATTATTTTATCAAAAATTTAGAAAATGTATATGATAAAATGATATTAGTATTTGATATCTTCATATAAAAATTGTTTTTGGGTGAATGTTCTGGTTATTTTGAGAAATATAGATTATCTAGTGAATATGGATAAATAAAAATTGTTTTTTTTCAAAAAGTCATTTATTTTTGATAAATTAAGTAATTTAATAGTCTTATAATTAAATTAATTTTATTTAAATAGAACATATGTATTCTTGAGTTATATATAATTAAATTTATTACATTAGAATATTATTTATACCATAATCTAGTATAGGTTTATTTTTAGGCTTAAAAACGCATTTTGATGGAAACTTTTTAAAATGCATTAATTTTTTCTCTTATAATTAATTATAATAAACGTTAACAAGGAATGATTTAAACTAATTTGATATACCATATTACTATTTTTATTATTTTAAATTAATATATTGAGTATTATTACATATATAGTTAATGTAAACTTTTCTTATCCTTGCAAAATTCATTTTTCTAAAAACCACTTTCAATCATGCTTGCAAGGTATATATTAAATTAAATAATCCTACAAAGTAAATTGAGTTCTAAAAATATATTCCATTATTTTAATAGTTATAATTAGTAGTAGGTCATAAGTTCAACATTATTTTTGAAAAATATGAATATCAACCGTAGGTAATTTTTATTACTATGGTAAAAGAAGAATATGTCAATTTAGGGGAAAATAATTTAACATGAAAAAGAAACAAAGAAAAACTAAGAGTATGAATAATTATAGTTTAATTTAAATATAATAATGATAATATTTATTTTTGTTAATTTATAAATTATTATATATATTTTTATTAATAAAAAATTATGCCTTAAAACGTAAATTTTAGTTGGGGTAATTAATAGTTTTATCAAGACAATATTTTTTCAGTAACATTTTCAAATAATTTTCTTTTAAATAAATATTATTATAAAATATTATATATTAAATATAAATTATTATATAATTTTTATGAATTCAAATATAGTTGTTATAAGGGTTCAGAAAACGTTATTGTTGGAAAAACCAACATTTCTAAATAAGTGTCGACTATTATTTTAAAAGTGAAAGTTAATATATTTAAATAAAATAAATATAAAATAAATATATTATTTTAAATCAAAACATATATATTATCCAATTTTAATTTTTCAATGCTCACATAGATAGCTGAATTTTTTAGTAAAAATTAAATACAGTATAGATATTTTGTGTGTATGTTGACATCATAATGAACCAAAAGTGATTTATTAAATTAAATATATGATATAAATGACCATATATATGTTTATAATTTAAAACTATTCATTTAAATTTATTTTATTTCTTTAATAAATTCCTTATGAATCCACCAAATCCTATATTATATTATTTGGTTTTAAAAAAATATTTGGGAAAAAGAATCACTTCCACATCAATAAGAATAATATTTAAATGAGTTGGACAATTTTACTTATAAAATAATTCATAAAAATAAACTTTGGTAGAATAAATGGAAAAAATACATATAAGGGTTTTTAGTTTTTATTCCATTGTTATATAGAATAAAAAATATTTTTTTTGAATGAATAAATAACTCCCCTCCATTTTCCTAAATAACCAAACCCAAGATCCCATTTCCCTTCAGTATAAAACCATTTATCACATACTTAATGAACCCTACAATTTATATATTCCACTTATGGTTCCAAAATTCTCTCAATAAGATCCTCTAATGATTTTGGAATCATGATCTCAAGGTAAGGGATCTACCATACTTTATTTCATTCGAGTTCTACTTTTATGTTGTGCCTCATAATTTCCAAGAAAATAAATTATTTTTTTCATTCATAAATCTAAAATAAATCCATTTAGATTTAAATTTGATTAGATACACATTTAACTATCATTAATCCATTAAATGAACTTCTATATATCCCTTTATGTTGCAAAAATAGTCCTTTTATTTTCTATAACAAAAGTTGGGGACTTTATTATCTTCTTTACAATTCAATCACCTAACTCCTATCTAGAAATTTTAAAATTAATTGGTAATGATTCCATAACTATATTAATGTCCATATAATTTACATATAATGTATTAATCATGATATATCATCTTCCCCTCCCATTATTTCATTTACTAAAGCCGTTACTATATAGAATATTGTTAGGGATCATGTCCTTCTTCCCATTATTCAGGAATATTCCTAATTTTATACCTTTTATTTATACTGTATAATATTGGGATTTTATTTTTACATCATTATTACTATAAATATTATTTCAAAATGATTTTATACCCCTTTTACACTCGTCAAACCATTTTTAAACCATAATGTACTATCATTATGATGTTGAATTTTCATGATGATTTTTCCATGCCAAACTATTTTATTGTAAATTCCATCATGATTTACACTAAATAGTATTATCCAAGAAAAAATATATAATTCTCTTATTTGGTAGTTCCTTTTATTTATTACTCACTCCTTGAACATGGTGTTAATTCTGATGAAAATGATTATATGTTGAATGATTTATGTAGAATACTTATATATGTATGTGGTATGTATGTAGTGGGTGCACTAGAAATTATATAACACTATAATGAATTGGGTAATGTTTTAGTCTAATTATACATCATTAATGGGGTGATTTATAGTGACTATATACCTTTCCATGTATTATTACGTGATTTTAAACATAATTAACCATCAAATGCATGTTATGTATCATAATGTCTAAAGACATTGGATGACTAGTACATAATTAATCTTAATGAAAATGGAATATAAATATATTCCATTTAATCTTCATAATGATATCATATATCCCTTTTATCTCTTATATATACATTTATTAACATGATGAGTACATGAACAACAGTGAATACCTAAAGGCCCGATAACGGAATAAGCATGGGAATAAAACATATCACATGGGATTGGTGGAATAACATGATTAAAGAAACAGGATGGAACATGAACAAAAATATGAAATAATATAATTTAAAACTTTGGAATATATAATAACTTAATAATGGGAATGTGGAAACAACATATAACATGAAATAAATATGATTCAAGGATAACATCCAAGATATGGTGGCCAAAGTATCCAAATGGAATCGGGTTCACCCATTGTCATAACATGACATCTCATGAGACTAAAAAATACCCAATGCATTGGAGAAATATTTTGGGGCACCCATCACAACATTTTCATGAATATTCATTCCATATGAAGAATCGTGGTTATGAAATTTTACATAAACAAAATGGTTACCCATGGAAAGAGTTGGGCATCGTAATCATGTCAAAAGGAATAAGATAAAGAAATACCATAATGGTTTCCATGAAAGAATGGATTTATATAATACATATACAATAATAAATAATAATATTAATATATAATGATAATTATTTTCAAAATTATTTAATGGCGTGTAAAAATATTTTTTGAAAAACATCAAAAATAAATTTTTAGTACAGCTTAAGAGAAATATTAATGAATATTTCAAATCAAAATTGCATAATTTTTTGTATAAATACATAAGTGAAACATGGTATTTTTCCTTATAAAATTATTTCTTTTTAAAAGTATTGGTGTATTAAAACAAATTATGTAGTTCACATGAAAATGGATAAAAAAAAATTGGGAAGTCCCATTTTATCGGGATTGTTTATCAGGGTGAATTGAAAAGGGAACCATTTAGAACAAGAATTTCCCCACAAATGGGGGATGATATGATATAGGTACATGATTTTGGAATTTATATATAGGAGTTATATTTTTTAAAAAAAATAAATAGAATTATAATGTGGTATTGAGGGAGATGGTGTTACTTTAATGAAAAATGGAGGTTCGAAAAGAATCCCCTACCACATGTCTAAGAGTATTCTCCACTTGATATTAATTTTCTAGAAAATAAAATTATATTAGTTAATTTATTAGTTAATAAAACTTTATACATTTATTTGATTTTTTATTATTTAATTATTTTTATTTATGCACTTTTTTTTACTTATAGTGTTCTATTTCACCATTCGGGAGTGTTCATTTTCATGGATTTTCAGACTGGTTCTCTTGTATAAGACAATTGAAGTTCATGAAAAAATGGATTAGATGTCAAGAATTGATGTAATAATTTACTAATGAGCATCATGAAAGATAAATTTCAATATAATTAGTTTTATTAATATGGGTGAGGATGAATCATTAGATAAGATGTGGATGAAAATCATTTTGATTATATTTGGGTGGTTTTCTCCAACAAAGAACTTATTGTGTATTATTATTTAATATTATGTGAATAAGATAGTTCCATAACAGAAAAAAGGACAAAAAATATATTTTTTATCATTATATAAAATTATAATGTATTTATTTTAATCCTTGAATTCATTAATGGAAAATGAAAATGCATCATCCATGATGTTAGTAAATTGAGTACTCATAGTTAATGATTTAATTTTTAGAATAAAAGGGAGATTAAAAAGAATTTGATGAAGGATATTGCATTTCCATGATATAATTCATATATATAAATGATAATAGAGATATCATGAATATTATTATAGAGTACATGAGAAGATACTAAGAAATGAAAAAGAAATGAGAACGAAATGAAAGAAAATAAATGAAGATTTTACTTTTTCAATTTATTCCCCCTAATAACCTCTTTTTATAAAAGGATATGACCTTTTTATGAGACCTATAGATCCTATACATGGGTGATTGACATGAAAATGATTATTGGGAAGAAAATTTACAAGAATCAAAGCTTGAATGGTGTGAGAAGAATAGGTGGTGAGGGGTGGTGTTTATAGTCGAGGATAAGGGTATTTTCCCATTATTTTAGTCATTAGTTTATTATCATTGTTCAAGAAGATGATTATTTTGTGAATTTTTTATAAATATATTAAAATAATGAAATAATGGTCGATTTAAGGGTTCTTTCATCATCCTTACTTCAACAATGACTCAAAAGATTATATATTTTTCATGTATCGTATATTGTTGTCTTTTACTATTCACAAAATTAACGTATTTATTAAAAAAACCTAAAACATTACCCTAACAATATATATATGTGTAGAATTCCTAATTTATCTCCATTTTATGATAAATTTAATTTTAAATTAAAATCATCATTTATTCAAAAATAGATATTTTAAAATTAATATTGATTTTACAAATCAATGAATATTTAATTATGGTCTTACAAAATTTTGATATAATAATAACTGATAAAAATATTAATATATTAACAAAATTTATCAAAATAAATATCCTTTTAAATAATTTAATTAATCATAAAATTTTTAAAAAACATTTATGATTCATAAAAGTACCAAAACATAATTATTAATTTTTACAACATTTTTTTTCTTATACTATGATTTATTTATATCGTACATTGATTTATAAGATGCTTATATTTTATTTATACTTTCATTGGTGATGTTACTATTCATTTGACAAGTTTATTATTCATAAGGTACATATTTATATTCCCAAGGTAATGTTAATATTTATTTGGTATGAGTTCTTTAACTTCTAGAAATACTTTTAATTTCATTAATTATTCATTTATAAAGTTAGCTTTTTCTTATAAATGAGATTTTATATTGTATATACTAAATGGAATAATTATGTGAAGAGAACATTTAATTGATATAAATATTGGGTGGTTACATTCACCCCCTTATGAAATTCCCCCCTTAAAATTTCATTTTTTGAACTAAGATTTAAAAAAGTGAGGTAACTCCCTTTGATCAGTTCCTCTACTTCCCATGTTTCTTCTTCATACTTATGGTGCCACCATAGTACAGTGAATGGGATGGTAGTATTATTGAATAAATGATTATCTCAACAATACCAGATCTTTATTGGATGATCTTAATATGAAAAATAATCTTCCAGTGGTACCACCATTGAATTCATAAAATATGAAGGACCCATTATGTACTTCCTCAAGAGGGATATGTGGAATATATCATATACTTGATACATTATAGGTGGATGTGATAGTTGATAGGACATAACTCTGACTCATTCAAAAATATTGAAGGGGTTGATGTTTCTGGGACTCAACATTCCTTTCATCCCAAATCACATGTTCCCTTTTCTTATAGATATGTAGATGAATACTACATCTCCGACCTTTTACTCTATGTCTCTTTGACGATTATATAAATGGATCTACTATCAACTTTAGGATGCCTTGATGTGTTGCTAAATATTTTTCACCTTTTCTACCATTTCGTCAACTATTTTAGGTCTACGTATTATACATTCACCTACTTCACCAAAGAATAATTGTTTTATGCACATTTTACCATAAAGGGCTTCATATAAAATAAATTGGGATGAACAAGTGGAAACTGTTATTGTTAGAGAACTAGACCATTGGTAGATGTATGTCCCTTCTTCCATTGAAGCCAATAGAACATTCTCTTAACAATTAATCTAGTTTCTGAATAGTATTCTCAGAGTATTCATCAATTGGAGGTTGATAGGCCATAATTAAGTTCATCTGAGTCTTTAGATCATGTTAGATAAATATATTTAATTTAGATGTGAATCTCAGATCTCGATCAGATACAATCGACAGTTGTACTCCGTACAATCTTATCACTTTTCTATTGTATATCCTTTCTCGTTGCTCAAGTGAAAAGTCCTCTGAAATTGAGATAAATTAAGCTTCCATTGTTTGACAATCCACATCGAACCATAGGTAATTATTCCCTCAGGATATTTTTGGATGTCCAATAACAATTTCCAGGGTGATATTTTCCCACTTCCATCTTGGTATGGGTAATGGTTACAACATCCCATTATAATTTTCCATTTCATCCTTCACTTATTGAAATACCAGGAACATTTTTGTATATTCAGGGATCTCTTTCCTCATATTGTCCCACCTATAGCGCTCTCAAATATCTCAATATGTATTTTTTTTCTAGGTGAATTGAGATGGTAGACTTATGTTTTTCCTTCAAAGTATATTTATTTATCTCTTAATTCTATGGTACACATATTTAGGACACAAATCTCAATAATCCTTCCCCATCCATTTGGAAACCTGAGGATTTCATATTTTTCATGGATTCCACCTTCTTCTAAATTTACAATCCATGCCTTTAAGAAACCTTTATTTTCTTCAAAAGGGGAATTTGAGAAGTCATTTGAGAAGGGATTAGTGATGATCCATACTTAATTATTCCCATGTCCATCCTTTGAAAATATAAGAAGATTGGATCTTTTTAATTCTCATCATTGATAAAGATGCATTATTATTTCTACATAGAGAATCTAATTCTATATTTGACTTACTATGATGGCAGTGAACTGAGCAGTTCTAATCCATTATGATATTAAACCATATTCACTAGTTCAAATTATGTTCCTTTCATGTGAATATATATTTGAGACTCTTATGATCAGTATATATCTCACATTTCTTTTGCTAGAGATAATTTTGGCCAATTTTCATTGCAATGATCATAGGTGTCAACTCAAGATCATTCATGTGATAGTTTTTCTCATGAATTTTAAACTCCCCTTTGGTGTAAGTTATCACTTTATCATTTTTCATCAGTACACATCTAATTAGATTTTCTGAATCTTTGTTGTACACCAAAAATAGTTTCCCACTTGTTAGTTGGGTGAGCATTTTAATAGTGACAGACCACTTTTTAACTCATTAAAGAAATATTCGCATCCCCTGGTATTGAAAAAATTCACTCCTTTCTAAGTCATCATTATTAGTGGGATTCAAATTCATGAAAATTTCCTCATAAATCTTCTGTAGTTCCAAAATACACCAAGGATTCATTGGATCTACGTTACAGATATTGGTCTTGGCCACTCCTCAATTGCCTTTGTCTTATTAGGGTCCATATATATTCCTTTACTAGTGATCTAATGATGTATGAATGAAAAATTCAACATCTAAAACTCACATTTATAGAACATTCCATAACATTTCTCCCTTCACAAAGTCATTAGACCATTATTCAAATTCTCTTTTTGTACCTCTTTTCATTAGTAGTATGTCTGAATATCATCGATAAATACAACCACAAATATTTCAATGTAATATATAATCCTTCTATTCATTAAATCCATTAAAATTTATTGGGGAATTAGTGGTTCAGAAAGGGAATCACTATGAAATCATAGTTTACATACCTCATTAAAAAAAATTTATTGGAATGTTTTTCATCCTCACCTTTAACTGGGGATATCTTGTCCAATGGTATGCCTTAAAGAAATAACATACCCAACATAACAGATCATAATATTCTTCAATATGTTGTAGGGGATACATGTTCATCATCTTTATTTTGTTGACATCATGATAATCAATGTAGATATGCATTGATTCATACTTTTTCATAATTAATAGGATTGTTACACCCCATGGTGAATCACTCCGACATATAAAAACTCCTTCTAGATTAACTATAAATGCTTCTCCAGTTTTCTAGATCAATGATGCCAATTCAATAATGTTTCTTTGATATTTAATTAGGTCAAATATTATGTTCAATTGATAACTTATCCTCTTGATCAATAATAAGATCAATAAATTATTTACGGAATACATTAGTGTAATCCCTTAGGATGGCCATGTCATGTAGCTTGATTCACACCTTTATCTCAATCATTTGAACTATATGATCTTTCTATAATAGAAATAATATCCACACTTGAGATGAAGATTTTAATGGATATTTATCCTCCTCCTAACACTTGTAAAATTTTGGAGCCTACTTCGTTGTGTGAAGAGTGATCACCCTTTCCTAAAATTTTATGGTTTATTTATATAATGATATTCAATCCACGCCCAATTTAGCATAAAACAACCACAAAAGAAGTAGGAAAATATTTTTTTTTGGTGTTCATTTTTTAGACATTAATATGGGATGAGTTTTATACTTTGGATGAAATAATTTTTCAATTTTTTATTCTCAATGATAACCTAACAAAAAAATTTTGAGGTTTTCGTTGAATAGTTCAACTAAACAAAAATGATATGAAATAATTCCTTGAAAATTAATAAAATAATACGTTTACTCGTAATTAATGAATATAAAGATTATCTATTACCACATCATTTTAAAGTTCCACCATAGATATAATGATAACATATTCCATTCTCTACTTCCATGGAGGTTGTTATTGTTTATTACCTCTAATAATGCTTGGCATAGGAAAATTTCATGCATAATTCCTATGTTAACTATAGTTGAAACACTATAATATAACATGGGTTTTCATCTAAACATTAATTAATTCATTATCATTAGTTGTATTCTTCAAATACCTTCATCACTTATTAATTATATGTCATTTCCTTCCACACTTTAAGCATCTACTAGTTCCCTTTATATAGTTTCTAAGATACTTTTTCCAATAATTTTTTCATTTGGGATGTTTGGTATTGTTTCCATAATGGGATTTATTTATTTATCCACCAATATTAAACATCATTTTCCTCTTTTTTTACTCAGCCCATGTAGCCACTAAGAGTCTATGAACACCATTTCAACCATAAGGGTACAACATGAAATCTATTCATAATCTTAGAAGTCTATAATAGACAAATAATTTAATAGAATTGGATTTAGTCTACTATAGAAGTGATCTACTATTCATTATTTGTTCATGAAAAATAAAGAGGCATATTTTGAAATCCTTGTGAAGCGTTTCATGTAATCCTGGAGAGAATCATCCTTAATTTTCTATTGTATGAGGAACTCCCATTCTATATTAAGTAGGAGGGTTGAGAAAAAATATTTATTGAAAAAATATTTTCATAAAATCATTCCATTCTATCTATTTTATTTCTTCAATAAACTTTATGTTCTCAATTAGTTGCCACCATTAGTATGCTTCCCCTTCAAAATGATAAACATGCACCCCAAAATGTTTTCCCTCCGATCACTGGAAGACATTGAATATCTTCTCAAAAGAGTTAATCCAATCTTTTTTAAGGAGTGGATTAGATTATCCATTTAACATGGGAGTATTTTTAAATATAATGGATTTAACTACATCATTCACTTTTTTAGTAGATAAAGGGTGTTCCAAATGATTCAATTTTTTATTCGTAACATGATACAGTATAAAAAGTAATGACATGAATTTCTTATCATATGGTCTCATCATAATTGAAATATCGTTACGGAACTCATCATATTCCAAATAATATTTATTAATGGAACATGTTCTTCAACATCTATCCTTTAACCAAGAAAAAGAAAATATAGTTTTGGGGATTAAATACTTATCTAATAAGAATATAAGTAGAAAACATTTATTATAGAAGGATAGAATTTGAAATGAAATTTATATCCTAACTTGGGATACTATAAGTTTTAACATAGATATCCATGGTGACAAAATTACCACTTAAGTTATTTATAAATTTCTCTAGTCCTAATACCAAAAAATAACTAGATATTTATTTGATACCAAGTATCGTGTCCCTAGCCTATTACCCATATTATTACATTATATTAGACATAATTAACCATCAATTACGTGCTATAGATTGTAATTTATTCTGTATTTGGAAGACTGGGTACATAATTAAACGTGATTAAAAAAATTTAAAATAATTATAATTAATAATGATAATGATTTCATAGCTCCCTTATAGACTTTATATTTCTATAATGTAACATGTAGAATAAATAACCAAATGGATAAAATTACATCCCATTAAGGGAATAAGCATAGGATTAAAAAATTATGCATGGATTAGGTGGCATAACCTATTGATATAAAATGAATGAAACATGAATAAACATAAGTTAAAATAAAATTTAAAACATGGGAATATATAATGTTGGAATCATATAAATTTTTCAACAATATATAACATTCCATAAACATGGGTAATATTTAACAACCATGACATGATGGACAACATCTCATAAGGGAAACATGGTCACTCTCTATCCTAACAAGACTTCTCGTAGACTAAACATTACACACTGAATTTGAGAGATATCTAGGAGAATCCATATTAAAATTTTCTTTAATATGTGTTCCACGTGAATAATCATATATAAAGAATAAAACATAATCATAAGGGTTACCCATTGAAATAATTTGGTATCATAATCACGTCAAATGTATAACATAATGAAATATCCTAATGGTGTCTGGGTAAGAATTGATTTAGATCATATGTGGAAATTAATAGGATAAAATAGGCATATATCATGATATTTTTTTTGAAAAATTAAGTGAATACAAGTAAAAATAGTGTTTGATAAACATTCTAAATAATTCTTTTTAGTGCAGTTTAAGGAAAATATTAATGATCCTTTAAAACATAAAAATAATAATAGTTGGTATAAAACCATAAATGAACCAAGATAGTTTTTAATGATAAAATTATATATTTTATTATAATAATTTTAATTTATAATTTATTATTTATTGCACTTGAAAATGTGTAAGAAATTGGGAATTTCCCTGGAACTAGGTTTCCTAATCTCGTAGAATTTAGAAAGGAACCTTTTTAGAACATATATTTTCAAATAAAATATGGATTATATGATAATAATTCATGATTTTTTAACATATAAATAGGTTTTTTAATATTTATATAAATTAAATAATAATTACATAGGGGTAAAGAGGGAGAAATTATAACCCAAAAGAAAAATGGGGGTTCAGAAAGATCCCTTTACCTTATGTCTGAATGTATTTTGTAAATGAACTTAATGTATTGGATATTAAAATTTAATACATTATTTAATTATTTCAGATCCATTTAAACATTTATTTTATTTATTAAAAATTTATTAAGATCTTCTATGAACTTTTTTATGACTTATAGTGTTTAATTTCATCATTTGGGAGTGTACATCTTCTAAATTTTCATGATCGATTCACCTGTATAAGATTATGGTAGTTCATGTAAAATGGTTCTAGATATCCAGAATTGATCTTTTATTTAATTAATGAGTATATAAAAGTATAAATGTTAATAAAAGTCATATTTTTTATTTTGGGTGAGGCGAATCGTTAGATAAGATGTCATTAATAGTTTGAATTATTTTGGGCGATTTTCTCTCATTACGAACATGTTTTGTTTTATTATTTAATATTTTGTTTATATATCAGTTGTAGTACATAAATTTGTTATAAAATGAAATTTTAATTTTTTTTTCAACCATTATAATAGTTTTATGAAAAAATTAATTATTTAATGAAAAATGAAAATGGATCCTCCATGATGTCGGTAAAAGGGAACATCACGGGCAATGATTTCATTTTTAAAATAAGAGAGAGAGAGAGAGAACATTGATGATGGATCATCCTTTAACATGATATAATTATAGTATAAAAATTATATTGGATTTTTCATGCATATTTGTAGAGGGGATGTGTGGAGATAATAATAAAATAAAATGAAATTTATTGAAATTTAAAAGAAAAAGAATGGTGCTTTTACCATTTGAATTTATCCTCCTTCAAAACTGCCTTACAGAGACGTTTATGATATTTTTTGAGACCAAAGACACTTTTAACTATGGTAGGGTATTTGGAAGATGATTGATATGAATTTAGACAATTCTCATAGATTGTAAGGTTCATGGAGAATTGGTGGTTAGGGGTGGTATTTATATTGGAGGAGAGGGGGTTTTTCTCATTATTTCTATCATTAGTTTAATATTTTGTCTCAAGTCTATGAAAATATTGATAATTATCAAATAATATATTAAAATAATTTATTATTTTCAAATTATATGGTTCTTACATCATCCATATATCATCCATTACCCAAAAATTTATATATTTATCATTTATCATAATTATCACATTTTACTATTAAAAAAATACATTTTTTAGAAACCCCTCTAAAAATTCACTTTAAATATTTTTCGATGGATAGAATAAAAAAATCCATTTTGTAGAAATACACTTCTATGTCTGATAAATTTTAATTTTAATTAGAGTCATCATTTACTCGAGAAATAATTATTCTAAACTTATAACTAATTTTATAACACTTTGAGAAATTATTTAAGGTCACATTAAATTATCTGTAAAATCATAAGCCAATAAAATATTAATTTATAAATAAATATTATGAAAATAAATTTTAATTTAATTTATTAAATTATTTATAATATTTTTATTAAATAATTATGAGTTATAAAAATACCAATAGTAAATTAATAATTACTAAATCATTCATTTACTTATACTATCATTTAATAATATCACGCATTCATTTACAAGATGCCTAAATTTTAGTTATTATTTCATGGTTGACATTACTTTTAATTTATATAGATTTCTATTCGTATGGGTCATACTACTATTCCTATGGCCAAGTTACTATTTCTTTGGTATAAGTTCATTAACTTCTTGAAATAATTCTTATTTAATTCAATATTCATTTATAATATTTTTATTGTGTACTCAATGTGATTTTATGTGGTTTATACCATATGAAATAATAATGAGAAGGGAAAATTCAATTGATATAATTATTGGGTCATTACATTATGTAAAAAACCTAATCCATGACAGGGCTTTTTCCACCATGTTATGATGTGTTAGAGGTTAGAATTGACATATGTTAATTATTTCATATTTAATATTGTTTCTACATTCCCATTTTACCTTTATGTTATCATGATATATCGTGACTTATTGTTCTGGTTTATGATCCTCACTAAATTACATTAAATTTAAATTAATATTATACATCTTGTATTAGTTTTTTCATTTTATGCTTCTTTTACATTATCAAAATTGGATTTATAGCTCACAAATTTCTTATATATATCCACTTGTAATCCTAGACAGTTTTGGAGGATCTATTATTTATGAGATCATGTTTAATAATTTTTCAATAATTTTGATTTATCCCATATTCATTATATTAGTATATGTACCAAATTTCTAAATAAACATATCTTCTCAATCATATGGGTTTCCTATGTGTATTAATATATAAAAAATTGTGAACTAATGTGTAATAAAGACAAGGGTTTTAATAGTTGGCATCAAAGAACTTTTTAGATATTTTTGGTATTATAATTATAAAATTCATATGAAATACATTGGGATATGAAGAAACATAATAAAAAATTCACTATATTTATATTAAAGTATAGAGTACATGGTTTCCATGAAAACATAGTCATCTCTAGAATAAAAAATGGATGTAGCTTTCACAAAGTTGTACATAAGGGTAACACCCAAAAACACCATATTGAGATAGACTTGATCAGAAACTTGTGCATGAAAATATTCCTTTCTTGACACCAAGTTTGACACTCTCAAGGGATATGCATTGGTAACCCACAAGCACATTACAAACCATAATTAAGGGAACAAAAAATTCCTATTAGATTCTATGTTAAAAAATTTATCATGGATAACTTATATTAAAGCCTATAAATTCATAATTTAGGTAAATAAATTTCATTTAAAAGTACCCCATTAATGTTATTTTCATTCCAGTTATGTGTTTAATAGTATAAAATTTATTATCCCTAATTTTCCTTTTATTCGAGTATTTTTTGAGAGACAAGATAAACTATATAAACCACCAGTTTGATTATAATGTGATAACTTCCAAAATGAGATGCCTATCATGATTTGAACATATGTAATAAATCTTGTGACAATGAAAAACTATCTATCTGAAATAAAAAATTATAAATGGAACATTAAATAAATGTAAAATGACATAAATGAAGATGCGGATATCATCTCAATGAATTTCATATGATAATGGTGATAAAGGAAAAACGATTCTATTTCATTCATGTGAAAAATGTGGAAAGAGACACGATGGGAAATGTAAAAAAGGAACTCAAATGTTTCTATAGTCTAAAAATTCATCACAAAGAAGCTAGTTGGTATTAAAAATGAAGTCTATTATGGAAAAAAACAAATTACATCCTCCAACACTCATTTTTTTAAATGTATTGTGTGTATAAAATATCAGTATTATCCAATATAGTTCTATAATCGAGGGGATAAATCATATAGTATTGACATATGCCACAGAAATCATTGAATCTTAATTATTAAAGTGTTTATGTAATGTTATTTCAAATTTCTGTTGAAGTATATGAATATCAAACCCATTATGGATAAAAAACATGAAACATTTTGGGATTCATCCACAATAGTTTTTCTTTAATGATTTTAAATATATGTTTTATACTATTCGTAGCCTATAAAAGTGACCTAGTGAAAAAATTACATTTTATAACTCTCATAACTGATGTATTTATATCACTTAACATTTGATTCGTGTTGGGATAAACATAAATTTTCTTGGGTTGATTTTTATAAATATAATAATTAAAATAATTAATACAACTATTAATGATTTATGAGAAGTAATTTTAGCATCAATAAATATATTTTGAGAAAACATATTAATGGATCAAATATTTATTAATTTTTAGTGGATTAATGATATTGTGGGAGATGATTTATTTGTGTTGAGGAATATCTTTCCATTTGGTTCAACAGAAAAGATTATTTGTTTATAAGGATCTTATATTTTTTAGAGGTTTATGTTGAATGGTATGTGACCCACATTGTGGGAAAAAATTATTTAATTTTGAGGTTACATGTGTTATTTTGGAGATATGAATACATATTTAAATATTGAACTATGATAAACCTTTGTATATTTTGTGAAATTTTGGAGATTAATGTTTTTAGGATGATTAATTTTATATGTGATCTTATATTATGAAAACCAATTTGTATTTCTTAACAAGAGGAGGAATAATTTTTTATTCATGGATATAATATGTGTTTAATTTGAATTTTATTCTAGTGCTTCATGCCTAAAAAAATCATCATGAGTACTCCTGATTTATAGAAAAGAAGAGGTTATAGTGGATATTGATTAAATTATAAAATTATACATGTAAATAAATTATATTTCATTTTTTTCATTGTTTATATGTTAAAATAATTCCAAATATAAATTAAACGTATTGTCAAACAAAAATATTTTCATTTTATGATAATTTTTTATTAATTGATCACCATTTCAACCATATCTTATTTTATAATTTTTGTTCATTTAATTTCACCAAAAAATTTCATTTATCACTATCTATTATTTCTATCGAATTATTTTTTGGTCTTCTTTTGTATATTTTCACTTCACACTTATATCCACTTACTTGGAAACCTAGTAAAGTGATGACAATCATACATCCATTTCTCTATTTTAATGTTGATATTTTATTAACCATTTATAAATTATAGGTTTTAAAAAATGGTATTTTAATGTTTCAAATAATTTCACACCAAGATAAATTACAAATTGAAATGTTGAAATTTAATAAATGGTTGAATAATGTAACACCTCATGTTTATAAAAGAGAAAACTATGTTCGATAGTGTATGAAATACAAAATACCAAACCCAAACATATAATAATTATTTAAAAATTAAAATTTGAATATATGAATAGTTTTACTAAATTATGAAGAATGTTTTTTAATTTATTAGTCAGCATATATGTTTTGATTAATTTATAGTAATTAATCACTAAATTTTCATTGATTTCTTCAAATTATGTTTTCCTCAATAATTTTTTTTATTTATTTATGTAAAAAATATAATAATTATTTTATAGAACATTGATAAATATAACTAAATAAATTTCAATTAATTTTTTATATAACCATACCAAAATTCACATAAGGTGAATGTTTGATATTTTTAATAAAGTATTGATTATTCAACGAATAGTGAACAATGACCATTTTTTAAACTATGATTATTTTTAAAAAAATTATGATATTTACAAGTCCCTTTTGTATTTTAATTATATTTCAAATTTACATATGTATTATTGAGATTTATTTAATTTAGTTAATTACAATTAAATCATAATTATACTATATTATAGCATGAATGGCCTAAAGGCCTTCATTTTTATTAAAGAATTATTTAAATTATAATTTTATTATATATATCAATATTAATTAATTGAAATCTATTTAATGAATATTAGTAGTCAAAAAGTCAAAGTAAAATCATATTATACTTGAAAATTTCATTTTATATATAACTGTTTTTCATCATGCTTATGGGATTGATATTAAACTATATTATTCCATCTATGATAATTGAATTGGATAAAATGGATTCCATAATTACAATAATTATAATTAATATTAGGTAATAAGTTTATTTTAATTTTTTATCAATATAAATAGTAACCTTAGTAAATATTTCTTACCATTGTAAAAGAAAAATAGGATAATTATGAGTAAAAATATTTTAAAAAGGATTATAAAAAAAGTAAATTGAATAGTATGAATATTAATATTTTAATTTTACAATGTTAACTATAATAATGTTTTTAATTTATATATGATTAAATAGTTATCTTGATAAAAATTTGATTTTTGATGCGTTAAAACAGAAATTGAAGTAGCAGAAATATATGGTTTAATAAAGACATAATTTTTAATTATTTTTTCTGAAATAAAAGATATTTAATTACATAATTTTATTAAATATTTTTTTATTAAAAATAAATGATCATATAATTTTCTGATGTCACAAATAATTGTTATAAGAGTTTGGAAACTGTTGTTTTCAAAAAAACCATCATTTCTAATTAATTGTTGATTCCTATATTAAAAGTGAAAATACACATATTTAGATAAATATTTTGATAAAATGAAAATTCTTTTAGAATCATCAAAAAAATACTATCCAATGGGTAATTTTTTAAATTTTTTGAGATAGATGATTTTTTGGGAAAAAATGAATACTTTATAAATATATAGTATATATTATGGTATCATGATTTCAAAAAAGTGATGTAAGAAATTATATAATGGGTATAAATGACAAATTATTGTATTACACTATAAAAAATTTGTTTTTATGTTATTTTATTATTTTTATAAATACATTATGAATCCCTTAAAACCTATATAACATTTTGTTGTTTAAGAAACAATTATTTATAAACATCACCCACATCAACATCAGCATAGGTAAAAGTTTATATATTTCATCCAATTACTCTATAAAATATTTAAAAACACTCTTACTATTTATAAACCACATGAAAAACCCATGTTACATTATTCGGTTTTTATTACTTTATTTTGTAGAGTCCAAAACCAATGTTTGAGAAATAATAAAGAAGTATCCTCTCTTTACCTATATAAATGCACCCAAACACCCATTCCTCTTCACAAAAAATTTATAATCTCATCTTGAATCTCCCATATCATATCTATATTCTTAATAATGTTCTTAAATTCTCTAAGAAAGATCCTCTCAAAATTTTGGAATCACCCCGTCAATGTAAGAGATCTCCCTCTCTTCCTTTTATTTATGCACCTCTTTTATATTGTGCCACATAACTTCCATTTTTTATTTTTCGGTATGTTTATATATATACCTATTTATTCTATATTTATTGACATGTTATTAGATACCCATTTTGCTAACATTACACGACCACTATTAACCTTTATGTACACTTGTTATACCACTGAAATTGTTCGACATATTTCTATACTAAGATTACGAAACCACTCTATATCTCTCTCTTATATTCAATTAAAGAACTTTATATATATATATATATATATATATATATATTAATTGGTTTTTAGGACTTTATAAATATTCATATACTATCTAATTTATGTTCTGGTAATAAGTTATCATCTATCTCCTCTCAATATTTCCTTTACCGAATCTATTACTATGTTGAATTAGTTAAGTGATCATCGCATTATCCTCTTTATTCCAGAATATTATTCATTTATAAAATTTATTTTCAATTCATAATGTAGGTATCTATTTTTACACTTCCATCTTAATTTCTATTTTGTTTCCAAATTATGAGGTACCCCTTTCACTCCCATCAAACCATTTTATGAACCATTATATACTTCCTTCATGCTGCTAAAATTTAACGGTGATTTTTCTATTTCAAAACGTTGTATTATGACTACAATCATTATTTCCACTGAATTGTATTCAATTAGATATACCTAAAGACGCTTAATTTTTTAATTCAATGTTTTTATTCCACAATCTTTTGTTGTGTAATTAAAAATTATGACAACTGATTCTATGTTGAATGATCTATGTTGGAAACATATATTTGTGCATGATGTCAATGTAATGTGTGTCACCAAAGTTATATATTTCTCCGATGAAATATGAAGTTTTTTTATATTATAATATATCATGCAATGAATTAAGGAGTTAATTTTATCAATAAAGTACTTTTTTCACCACATAATGTTGTCTTGGAGGTTATCCTTCCTCTATGGTTATGATTTCATGTTTAAATTTGATACCACAATCCCATGTTTCATTTTTGTTATCATTCTATTTCGTTAATTATTGTCCATGTTAAGGATCCTCACCCATATTGGTTTCCATTTTAATTCTTATTTCATAACATGAAATACATTCTTCATATAATGATTCTTTTATATTCTCATACTTGTATTTTTTTATCACCCCTTTATTATGTATATCCCTAGGTTAGTTTACTAAATTTTATAGTTTTGATGATTTATATGAGAATGTTAAGGATGTTTTTTTAAAAAAAATGAGTCTCATTGTTTAAGGTTCAATTATATGTACCTAAATATCAAATGAACTTGTTTTATTTATCTTGTAGGTTGTATTATATACATTCTTATGTAATAAATAATGAATTAATGTTTAATAATGATAATGGTTGTCAAAATAACAATACCCTATATGAAACCCTAAAAAGGACAGTCATAATCATTAAGAGTGGTCATATCACAAAACCACATTTATGTTTATAATGATATGAGAAATAATAATAAACAAAAATAATGAGAATATACTCAAATTAGACTCCAAATATCATGTAGGTCCCAATCATATGGAAATTCGCATGATAGAGCGTAAGGATTCGAGTAAAATATTATTTCAGGATAACCCACTCCATGATCCATGTTGTCACTAATGAAACACATGTAAGAGGTCATTTTCATATGGACCGAATTGTAATTAGTCAAAATACCTATGAATATTTCATCATCCTGATAGGGGATCAAACCTAGGGACACTAAAGGACTCCAAAAACACTGGTAGATTGGTCTGCTAGAAAAGGGATCAACAGACTATTAATGGTGGTCATGTCATTACCATGAAACCCACCTATGAATGACCGAGGTTACCACTAAGTCCCTAGATAGGGATATACTTAACTCTCTCTGATATTGACCTAGTAGATGGAATCAAAATCCAATTCTGAAGACATAATGTCTTAATGTTACATTGTGGAAAAGGACCAAGGAAACTCACTTACCTAAAACTGGTCCATAATTAAGAAATGGATGACTTTAAACACACTTAGAGGGAGTAAATAGATTTTCTTACCAACATATATTCTTCTCATATACCATAATCTATTATGAATTCTAAACCTTGATATAGATTTCATGCCCCTTATGGGTACACAGTGTTTATCAATGAAGTCGGTGCTCAAACGGTTGATTTCTCATGTTTGTGTACTCTTGTTCATACCTATGTACATTGTGTCATTCATGTGTACTATGATTGTTCCCATTTAATGATCCATGTTAATGTACTAGTCCATGTATATGTACTCAACCTATGCCCTTGTTCTTGGTTTCTTCCATGCATATGTATCAACTTGGATACACAACGATGTACAAGCATGGATTACAAGATGTGTTGTAAGGACCACATGGTGTGTGATTCATAACATTTCAAATAATCCCTGGTGGTACATCCGGGTGTCCCACATAGCATGTAACTCTAAAGTACAAGTTCTATAATTTGCATTTTGTATAATTCCATATATTTTATCATGCATCACTTACCCATGCCTCCAGCCTTTGATCTAATTATGAATCACACTAATGGTAAAGGATCTATAACAATAGAGTCCTTATATCATCACTCACCAAATTATAGAAAAATAAACTTCCCGAGAATCATCCATGTGTCATTGTACTGTCACTACCAATCAATCTAGGAAGATTGTAAATTACTAGGCTGATCATAATCCACCTCTTATAATCAACCATAATAGTTTCATCTTGTTCGTACACTCAATCACAGACCACACCTGCGGTATCAATCTTCTACATCGAAGAATGTTCACACAATGATTCAATGATGTTTATTTGAAAAACATCAAGATAAATAATTTTCCAATGATATATTTATAAATAAATGTGTAATAAATATAAAAATCACAAAATGAAGAACAAACTGCGACCTTTGTTCAGGTTGGACTCAATTTATTTTCATTATAATTAATAACTAAGAGGAATTAAACAAAAATAAAATATTAACCATAAATAAACCATTGATTCCCAATAAAATCATGTTAATGGAATAAATCCATGTTAAAATGGGATAAAAAAGTGGATGAATTAATAAAAGACAAGAATTACACCAATAGTGTGGATATATCATAAAATAAGAACAATCAAACATTTCTATCAATGGAATGATCATTGATATCCGCCTCACACCAATCATCAATCAATGATTTGGCCATCATTCATCCAGTAATGATCATTCAAAAACACCAATCTAAATATCATTAATAATGTAGTAAATCCTATGATTTATCCATTACCATGTACTTATAGATGAGGGATTAGTTCACAAAAATTAAACAGATAAATTAATTAATCCAATTAATTAATTAATTTATCAACCCCTAACCGCGTTCAATAGAAGTTTCTAACACACTATAATGTTATTTCATTCCTAGGTTAAAAAATATTCTATAAACATAATATAATCCAGATATTTGTAATATTAGACATTATTTAGGAGTAATTCCACTGTTTCAAGAAAACTAATCATGTGTGATATTTATATATTTAATATTTTTTAATATCAATACTTGGCTCACAATGGCATAAAATATCATGATATATTAGAACCTGACACTGAAACTATTATAAGATATATTAAAAATGATTATATATATAAAAAATATGTTATAATAGTCATCTATTAGATGAATGAAATTTGATGTATTCATAGAGTTAGATCATTTATTTAAGTTATTCATTAAAATATGATATGGATTATTCTATATTGTTATGTTGTATGTCTATTAGTTAGTTGATGACCACGAAAAAGGATTTATATATGTGTATATAAGATGTATATTATATATCATTTGGTGGACATGATTGTATAAATAAACAAGTATTTATGGAGGATATCACACGAGTCTCCTAAATATACTGTGAAAAAAGATGCTTTGAGATATTCCCCTCTTTGTTTACATCATTTAAATAGTTAATAAATATTTTTTTAAATTATACTATGGCCTCTAGGGTACCTCAGGCATATGGATAAGGATTATGTTTTTTTCAAAGTGTTTGTTCCAAAATGAAAGGTGTTTGAAGAAATAGTATCTAAAAATATTTTTGGAAGGATTCACAAATAGTTCAGTAATTTTAAATAAATTATTTATGGACAATAGTTTTAATGGTTAGTCATTATTTATGTGTTAAAAATATATTAATATGATAAATATGATAGAATACATCACCTAATATAATTCATGTTGATTTAATGTATCATCTACCTAACTTGTTGAGTGCATGCATCAGCCACCTCCTTCAATGGGGCATAATTCAGTTCCTAGTCCCTTATTAATATATGAATTATTTAATTCATGTAAATTCAATTGATTGATTTTTTTAATCCAATGATAAGTAACAAATACACATGAAATGATTCATTAAATGTAGAGCATCCAAGTAATACATTTAAAGGGTCATGGTTCATCTTTTTTTTGAATAGATAATGATAACTAGTTTCATATAAAGATTAATAAATCTACAGTACATACAATAGAATTTTTCATGACATATAGTGAGTTATCTAGAAACCCTCTCAACATATGAGAATCATAATGCCATTCTTGTTGTTTAAATTTAACGTTTAACCTCTCAAAAGTTGGATGATTTGATTATGTTTCATTGGGGATTCAGATCATGTTTTCTTCATTGAAAAAAAATTAGGGATTTAATTTATTTCAATATATTGGTATTAATATATATTTTAATTCTAGTTCTTATTCATGATAATTCTATTGATGTTTCACAACACAAATATGGGTTTCTTACCAAAACCATGTTCATAATATGGACCCCCAAAACCAATTAGATAACAACAAATTACTTTGTTGATATTCATCTATATTGTCTACAACATCTTCTAAAAAATAAGTTAATATATTAATCATAAGATTCCATGACTGAACCAATCTAATTAATAATAATAATATTCATACTCATAATGAAAATGGCTTATTGATATTTCATTAACATCCCAATATCCACAAAAAAAAAATTACACTCTCATATTATGGGAGTAATCAAAGTCTATTAAAATAGAAGTTAATATGATACAAAAAATATAAAAAATGTTATCCAATTATAAGTTTAATTTATTCTATATCCAATAATTAATGGTTCCAATTTATATTTACACCTCTTATCATAATGTTACTACGTGCTTAGATGATTAATCATCCCTCCATTTGAAAAAAATGTGCAATTTTCACAAATAAATGTGAAATCAAATCTATATTAAAACCAAAATAATACACTAATCATGTAGATATGATTGAATTAGTTATTATTTTTTCTAATAATATGGAGACTAATATGGATATAATAATAATTATCCTTTAAATTAATTTAGGTCCATCCAAAAAATATTATAATACATGTTCAACATTGAACAACTTCTACTCACTCATCAGTGTGTAGCACTTTTTAATGATTCCACTACATCAGTTCAATGTTCATAATCCATCCTTCCATGAAAATGGAGACAAAATTGTTGTCACTATGTTTTATTATGCCCCTCAAAACATATTCTTGGGTTCTAAAAGATAATGTTTAAATACATTTATATATCATTACTATTTTCATTTATTAAATAACCTTTTCATAATAGAAAATATTTACATGAGGACAATTTGGGTATAAAATTGTTACAAATATGTTTTTCTCCATCTTTGGGATGAGTGAAGAGATTTATTTTTCTTCTTAAATAATCCCCTATAACTTATTATCCTTATTCTAAAGAAATATATAATTATTTTTACTCATATTCTGATGATTAAGATAATCTCTTTCACATTAATCCTATCTCGTATTTGTATCGACCATACCCATATTATTCACTATGAAAATAGATGCGGTCAAACAAAAATTAAAATATTTTATTAAATATATATTATAAGTATCATCTAAAATATTTGATTATTTATTCTTTAATTTTTTACCAATTCAATATAAAAATGAATGAATTTATTAATTCACTTCACGTACTGAAAACAAAATGTTCTATTATTGTAAAACCAAAAAAATCAATTTTTCGTTTAATTTAATTTCCATAGCTAAAACTTATGAAGAAATATATTATTATGATATAGATAAAATTGGTTTTTTCTTTGTCACCATATCTAAACACTAATATTTTAATCCTAACAACATTTATGTTACAATATCACGCATAAAACAAATAATCGTTCCTATGAAATGAATGAAATGGTTATTACAGTACAACCAATCCACAATTTGTTATACCCTCTACTATAACTAAAAAAATAAGGATTCCAACTGTAATAATCCTAGGATGAAATGAATTATTTTAATGTATAACATTACACCTCTCTTCCTATCACATTGACAGAAAAATCCAAATAGGTCATGTGAATGAGGATATATTTGATGTTTTATATTATCTTAATAAAAAAATATCTTTTAAAATATATTTTGTTATATAACTCATCATATTAATCACCAAAATCAAAGTATTTCTAATAAATGATGTAGAACAAAAAAAATATTCTAAAAAACTATCTTATTAATGAATATATATTTTAATTATATTACAAAGGTTCTATATTGAACACCTTATATTATATAATTTTCAAGTTATAATAATTCAAAAAATCATAAAATAATTCCATAGAAATATTTAAAAAATTAATCCAAAATAACAATCATTTTTTATGGTTCTGTGAAAATAAATTCAAATAAAATCTCAAATAAAAAATTCACATTAAAAATATATACTTCTAATTGTCATGATTAAACATTTTAATGGAATTATATGTAATGTTTTCTAAATCATTTTAGTTAACTAAACCTAGAAAGCCCAAAGCCCGGGTACATTACTATTAAATTAGCATTATTAAAAGGAAACAAATCCTAAAGGAAGAAATATTTTAGTAGTCTTCGTAAACTAGATATATAAATGATTGTGGAATAATAAATTAATTCACTAATTACAACTTAATGTTTTAAAAATTACATTGAGAATAACTTTATTACATTATGTATGTACATTCATATCATTCATTTTACACTTCTTGGATACAAAATAACAGTGAGCTCAAATTATCTATAAGGGAAAAGTATAGAAAAATAAATAATGATTCAATGGAAATAAATCAATATTAAAATGTTAATAATTGGTAAAAAAATTCCATTCAAATAAATAGATAATGAAAAATCAATATGGAATGGTAAGAAACTGAATAAAAAACAATTTAATAAATGAAAATAAAATGAAATGTATCCATAAATATGTTTTTAAAAAATCGCATGGATGAATAGTAACATAAACTAAATGATAGAAATTATAATTATTGGAGGTCATGTCTATGGAACATGAAAACCTCTACTATTTAGATACATCCAGCAGAATGTTTATATCTATGGTTAGAAATGAGTTTATTCTCCTTGGGAAAAAAGTATAAGGATATATCTCCAAATAATTTTGTCTCATGAGACTACTGATGCATCAAGGGGCATTCATTAAAAAAGTCCCCAACCTTTAGGTCTTACCATAAATGGTTTCAAACTAGTATTTTAACTATCCAAATAACTCCACATATCAAATAAACAATATGACTTATCAAATATGCCTACCAGATTTAGGATACAAATTTATCAATATTTCTGAAAATAATCAAATAAAATTAAAGTTAAACATGGTTTGGGATATTTTATATGGTTCAATAAATATTCAAATAAATTAAATGTGATGTAGTATTTATATTAAATTCAATTTCAAATGATCATATGAAATTGAATATTTCAAAGGGACTAAAAATAATAAAGGATTTGTAATTTAGTACTATCCTTGGAAAAAACAATCCTAAACCATCCAATGAAAGGATAATTATGGTATCAATACAATATATCCCATGTGGTGTAAAATAAAGTGTTTTTTCATTTATGAATAGAAATAATGTTAAATTATATTTACAAAACATTCTTGATGAAAATATCCTTTTATTTTGAGAAAAAATTTTCCAAAAACATTTCTATGAAAATAACATCTGAAAATATTTTCTTTAAAAAAGAAAAAATTTATGCTTGAACAAATGATTCAAATAATGATTGTGGGTAAATTTGTTCATGTCATAGGAAGTAAAAAATATTATTCCATTTTTTTCATTATAAAATGGTTATAAATATTCCTTGTTAGGAAAGAGATAACAATATTACATTGAAAAAATTTATAAAATACAAAAATATTTAAAATATCTTTACTAAAACATTTTGAAAATTTTAGAAATTATTTAGAAATTTTTTAAATAAAACATTTTTTTTTGAAGAAAATGTGGTCTCTAACTACATAGGTAAAAAATATTAGAAGGTTGATGACATGGATTGGTATCCACTCCATGTCACCGATGGAATTTATTAAAAAATAAAAGAGTAACTGTACAAGATCGAGGTGTAAAACACTTACACCAGCATGGATTTAAAGACCATAAAACAAAACAGACAAATAAACAACTCAGAAATGAAAACATCAAAATAAAAGATCACCATAGAGACTGTGCGGTCCATCCATTATCCTAGTGAGTCATCATGATGCTCCCTTGGAAATGAATTATCATTAATATTAACCTTTTTGAAAATAACGTACAAACATTTCAATGTATCCTATACCATATTGAAAAATATTTAATCATAAAACTCATGAAGATAAATCATAAAATGAAATACCTAAATACAATTAAGATAAATAGGATTAAGTACTTAATATATCAAAATGGTATGTAGATACACCCTATATAAGATGTATGTGGTGAATATGAAATTTATCTCACAGATGTAAAAAGTGAGATAACAATCACTTACCTTGAGTCCGACAAGTCTCATATGTCACTATATTTCCTAATAAAAAATTTATATTAATTATTTTATTTATAAAAAGTATTTTGATGTGAATAATTAAGTTTATTTCACTTATTACTATGTTTCATAAAACTACTTAAGTAATTAATTTTATGTTGGTTGTTTTTACCAAATTCAGTTTTTGTGTCAAAAAATTTATTAAGTAAAATCTGGTCAAATGTATTATTATATAACATATATATAATAATACTGATGAAATAATTATCATATTTATACATAAATTATACTATAAAAACTAATCAATAAATATGTCTATGAAAATTTAATCGACGTTACAATAATGGAGATGGCATATTCTACATATGCATGACTAACCTTCCCATTTTATTATGTTTTTTCTGAATAGAAGTTATGAAACATTATATATATAAAAAATGATAATAATACCACAATAAAAATTTAATTTAGTCATATATACTTATATATATAATTATTGAGTTGTAAACTGAATCACATCGTGTTGGTGAGGCGATAGTCCACACCTCCACGAATGACGTTATCAATTTTTATGTTTTTGAAAGGGTAACAAAGAAAGGGATATATTATATTTCAAGAGATGAAATTGTGTAGTAAATATCATATATATTTTTTTATGACACCTTTTTTTATTGAAACCATTTAATATACATTCCATGTATTGCATTAACGGATCACATCGTACTGAGGAGGTAGTAGTCCGTACTTTCTCAAAAGATGTCATCCTATTTACACAAAATTAAAAGTATAATAATATATGTTATAATAGAATTAAATAAGAATAAATACATGAAAAATATCATATATAATATATATAAATTTGGTTTCCATCATAATCCCCATCCATGAATGGTGGTAATGTGAAAAGGAACAATCCTACTTTTGTGGGGTGGTAGTTCGTTTTACACATAAACATTATCTTCAATACCCACTTGATGGAATGTGTTAATGTTTGGGTAAAAATATTATCAATAAAAAAATAAGTATATTAATTATAATTTTTAATATAATTATGTTATAATATGATATTAGATGGTGGATAGTCGAAATAAAACAAAATATCTTTTGGAAAGACGATACCTCTTAATTGGGTAACTCCATATGGTTTGTACCAAAACGATTCCTTTGATTTATTCCTTTCCAAAGGGAGGATTAAAGTCGTAAAGGAATATTTTACAAAAAAATGGGTAGATATTGGCCAAAACTTTGTGGTTTTTTATGTGTGAGGATGTGGGAGGGGTGGTGTCCATTTATAAGGGAAGGGTACGTCTCACATAGAATTTTTATATATAAGGTAGGTCTACCCTCATTTTCTCTTAAAAATGGTAATAAAAAACAAAAAACCATAATAATTGATGTTTTATTGGTACTTTCCATAGAGAAAATGGGTTTTTGAAATGTTTATATGACATTTAGGCTCTTATGATTATGGTTTAGTACCTTCTTCTGCATTATTTCACCATAAACATTATTATTAATTTTAATTGCATTAAAAAACTTTTTGGTAAGGAACTAAGATCAATTTATTTTATGATATAAATTATCATAAATAAAATTATTGAATCCATTTTATAAAATTAAAATCTCATATGTTTTATATATGGAATTAAATTTAATCCCACAAAAGGGAGAACTTTACGAATTTTTAAAGTAAAAAACATCCAAAAGATTGCTAGGTTTTTATTTCAATTTCAAAGAGAAATTTATTCAAATGAAATAAATTGGAATAATTTATAGAAAAATAATTTATTATAATTTAAATAAAATTAAAAATATATTTTATTATTATAAATAAATTTTATGAAAAACTAGTTTTGAATTACAATTTAGTAATTTCACTATTTATTAAAAATTTAATGTTCACAGAAAAATAAAAACAATTAACCATAACTAGATTATTATGTTATGATTTAATATATCAAGTTTATTTTGATATATTATATTTATAAAATTTCCAAAAATTGTTTTTCAAATCTGTCCTCCATTAAAAGGAAATAACATTTCCTTTATAGAAATATAATTTTTTTCATGTAATAGTGGGTTTGTTCTTATCTTACGATCATAAAAGCATTTGGATGAATATAGAAAAATATTTTATTGAATATATATAATATATATAATATTAATACCACTCAATAATTTTAAATAATATAATTTTTTATGAAAAATATGTCTTTTTAGACATATAATAGGTTTCAATATGAATATTTCGTTTATATTCAATTAGTTCCTATATGCATTTATAGTTGATATATAACCAAGGATTTCATTATATATTTATGTCAACCATATATTTTAATAATTTATTTAATATTATTTATAACTATTATTTTAATAGATATGTTATATCTTATTATAATAAAAATAATGTTTTAATATTATATTATTGTTCTGTAAAACATGGGCTTTCGTGTAGTGAATTCCATTTAAAAACCCCTCATTGTTTCTTATGATGTATGATAACTTAGTGTTTATTTTATTGAAATATGTAAAATATGTTGAATTTAATAAACTATTATTATATTATAAATTATTGGGATATTATATTACTTCACACTCTTTGTGTTTCGTGTAATGAATACTAGCAAATACAATGTTCCTACTTTAAATTTTTGGGGAGTTAAATTTTCCCCAACTTAGATAAAATGGGTCATAACAATTTATACTGGATCTTGATGATATATTTTTTTTAAATTTCTTTTTTTTTAATCCCACATCATGAGATTAGTTCATAAATCATTCTCTAGAAAAAAGAGAATGTGAATTTCAAAGGTCGCATTGAATAATGAATAACTCAATCACTAGTTAATGAATAGTTGTGGAAATTTGATATACATAATTTGAAGAAATTTATCAATATTTATAGGGATTTATTGATCTGATCAATCAAATACATGTTATTTATCAATGTAATCTTGAGTCTCTCAAATCTTTTAATATGCATTGATTTAGAATACCATCATTTCAATAAAAATTTAGGTATTACTACAAAAATTTTGTGATCATTTTCTTAATTTTGATTAATTATTTTTCTATATAAGAATATATGAAAATTTATATAAATTTAACAATTTAATTTAATCTGAGAAATTAAATATTTTTGTTATTCATCGATCTATTTTTCTAATCTTTTGAAAATTAATTCTTATTCCCAATGACCTAAAATACATTTTTAAAAGATCCTAAGGCCCATAAAATATTAAAAAGTATAAATATTTATCTCTAAATAATTTTCAGAACAAATATGGTAAGGGAATTAATCTATAAACATTAAATGAGATACTTTTATTTCATCATTAATATTTATTCATAAAATTATTTAATGAAAACAACAGGAGATTACCAAGGTAATTTCATAGGTTAGTGGTTGGCATGAAACTATTATCATCTTTTGGTCATGGGATCATGCCTTGTGGCCTTTCTAGACTTGATTGTTTGTCACTAAATATACATGTTATCCTTCTCTAAAAACAAATTAACATAATTTCCAAAGTAAATATTATAGGAAATTTTCAAATATGGTTAATCAATAGATATAATTTTATCTAATTTTTTTAATACAACCCCAATACATAAATACATCATCAATTTTATTTCAACATTGGTTTTCCTTGGTATAAGGATTAACATTGTTCATTCATTATCTATTTAAATACATCATAATGGTTTCTAAAGAATAAGTGAATTTTTATAATTATATCCCAAATGACTTCAAATTGGGGGAATTTTAAGGCCAATTTACATATAACAGGTTATGCAGAGTTATGACTAATACACCTTTTCAGAGTTTGTACTCTTAAGTATGTCTTTGTAGGATCCATGTCCACTTTTAGTATACAGATAGAGATTTATCTGTAGGAATACCCAAATAATCTATTATTGATAAAAATTATAGGGATTCCTTCTATAATTATCATCCATTTATAACATAGGTTTATTTTCTATAATCAATGTTTTCCTAAATATTGTTCTCATGGTTTTAACTCAACCTCTCTTTGAAACCAACAGTAGAAGACCCAACCCCAGAAATCCTTGATCATGTGCCTACAAAAAATCAATTGACATGATTAAAAGAAATCAAATCCTGAAGGACTTATAGTTTTGTAGTATTGTTAAACCACATATATACATGAGCCTTTAACAAATAATTAAGACACTAATTACAATGTAATCTGTTCCTAAATAATTTTGGGGATCACTTTATTCATTCTAGTATATCCCTGCATATATTTCATAGTACACTCATAGGTTTCCCAGAAAAAGGTAAAAGTAAATGTTGGATTAAATTATCAATAAAGGTAATGTATAGTGGAATATATAATTAATCAATATAAATAAATCAACATGGCAAGGAAAATAACTGATAAAAAATTTGATTTGAATTACTAGATAATAATAAATCAATATGAAATGGTAAGAAGATGAAACACATTCAATTTAATCAATGATATGAAAATGAAATGTATCAATATATATTTTGACAAAAATTATTATGGATAAATAATAACTTAAACTAAATGACTTAAATGCTTAGTTATTGAAAGTCAAGTCTAAGGAACCTGACAACATCTACATTCAAGATCTATCCTCCTTGATGTTTAAATATACTAGTAGAAACTCATGAACTCTTCTTGGAAAAAATCTCTAAGTGTTTTTAACCAATTATTTCATATCATGAGTTTAAAAATGCATTAATTTTATATCATTAATAAGTCATTAACCTCTAGGGATTACCTAAATTGTCCCCAATAAATCTCTTACTTGTCCAGAGAATTCCTCAAATCCAATAAAAAATATGACATTTCAAATAAATGTAGTAAAAAGGATAAACAATTTTCTATATTTTCAAAATAATAAAATTATATTTAATGAAAAAACGACATGAAAAATGGTATATGGTTCTGGAAATAATCATAACATTGAAAAGTTATATCGTTATTTTGGGAAATTCAATGTGAAAATATCGTATGAAATTGAATATTCCAAGGCGATAAAAATGATTCACGTAAGTTAATGTTAGTATTATCCTTGTCCAAATCATTTATAAACCATATAGAAGAAGGATAATAATGGTACCAATTCAACATATCCCATGTCGAGTAAAATAACTATTTTTTGTTGTTAATGAATAGAAATACTATGAAATGATATTTAAAAACCATTTTGTGGAAAATATTATTTTGTTTTGAAAAAAACGTTTTGAGAAAACTATTATATGATAATAAAATTTTAATTAATATTTTTCAAAAGATTTATATTTTCAACATGAAAATGATGCTTCAAATAAATAATGGTTGGAAAATCCATACAATTCATATGACGTAAAAATAAAATTCCTTTATCATGGTAAACAAGTTATAAAAGATCCTAGTTTGGAAAGAGACAAGACCATTCCATTGAAACAAAATTGTAAAAGAAAAAATGGGTCAAAATTTCAATAAAAATAATTTTTAAAATGTTATAAACATTTCTTATTTTTTTAATAAAACATGGGTTTTAGGAGAAAATAGTTTCTCCAAATAAAGGGATAAATGAATATTGGTTTTCTTAATTGTATTATCTCAAATATTTTGATTACGAGAGTGGAAAAATGGAACTAATACATGAAAAAGGATATTAATTACTAGAGGAGAGGAAAAATAATATTTTAGTGAATAATGGTTATATAATTTTCTTAAATGGAAATGAAATATCATTAAAATTATTCTTGAGTAAAATAACCATTAAAAATTCCCACGTCTCCCATAACACTTTGGTACATTTTAAATAATAATCCTCATAAAATAATATCATAATATGAAATTATTAAATAAAATTAAGATAAAAACTACTATGAATATAATATTTGAAAATAGGAATTAGATACACCACCAAAAGAATTAAGTGTTGAATACAACATTTATTTCACGCATGTAAATGGTGAGATTAAAATCCATTATATTTAGTCTGAATTATCTTGTGGTCTTTATATTACAGAATAATTAACTTATGTTACTTATTTACATGATTCAAAACCTTATCCACGTTTATAAATACTATTATATAACTTTTACCATGTTTTATACAACTACATAAACAATTATGTTTACCTGGGGGGTTTCACCAAATTTAGTTTATATTTTGGAAACAACTTGATAGGTATAATATAGTCAAATTTGTCACTATATAACATATAAAGAATAATAATAATGAAATAATAATCATATTTATAAATCAATTATACTTTTGAAAACAATAATTAAATATTTTTATGAAAAATTAATCAATGTTACAATCACATATACGATAAACCGTACATACATATCAGTAACATTCCCATTTTCAATGACAGTTATTAAAGGAATGTAAGTAACATTATAACATTAAATAATGATAAATATATTATAAATAACTTTTTATTTAATCATATATACTTATAAATATAATTCTTGTGATGTACAATTCCTCACATCATGTCGAGAAGGTGGTAGTCCATACGTCCACGAATGACGTTATCACTTTTTAAGTGTGTGAAAGGGTAATAAATAATTTAATATATTATATTTTTTAAAAGTTTATAATATAAATATTATAATATAGATGCTTTTTTTCAAATATTTTTCATTTAACCCATCCATTATAAATTACATTTATAGCATGAATGGATCATATCTCTTTGACGAGGCGGATGTCCACACTTCTAAAAATATTGTTATCTTTTTAAAACAAAGTAGAAAGTATAAGGGTACGTGTTATAAAACAATTAAATATAAATAAATACATAACAAATACAGTATATAAAATATTTAAATTTAGTTTCCATAATTATAATCAACCATGAAAGGTGGAAAATGAAAAATGAACTAACATCATTTCCTGAGGTGGTAGTTTATTGCGAACGTAAACATTAGGTTTGTTACCCATTAGATAGAATTGTTTTTAAGTTTAGCTATATAACTTATCATAAACACATCTCAGTATGTTTTGGATATTGGTTTTGTTATATAATCTTGGAATACAGATATTTTAGTTGTTTTATAATTTAAATTAAACTAAATATCTCGAGAAATGGCGCTACCTCTTAATCAGGTAACTCCTTTTGGTTTGCATAAAAAGATTTACATATATTGATTCTATCACAAAATATGGATTAAAAGATGAATTTATGGATTTCTAATGTTAATTGGGTAGATATTGGACTAACCTATGTTTTTTTAGAGGTGTGAGGATGTGGGAGTGGTGGTGTTTTTTATAAAGAGGGCGAGGAAATGCATGGAATTTTTTAAAACAAGTTAGGTGTAACCCTGTTTTTACATAAAAAAAGACATAAAAACCATCCAATAAAAATAATAGAGGTTTTATATCCTATTAATGTAAATCAAATGGGTTTTCAACAAATGTATATGTAATTTTTTCACTTATTTATATGGTTTAGTCCCATTTCAATATTTATTTCACCTTAATCATTATAATTAAATTTATTTAATTTAACTTGTTTTTTTGTTTAGAAACATGGATAAACATATTACACATTATAAATTATGATGATTTCAAATAATAAATCCATTTTTTTAATTTCCAATTGTGTCATACCTTGTTTTAATCCATTGTATAGTTCTATGAAAAATTAAATTTTTGGTGTATACTAGATGGGCCATTCATTGAGCGAAGCATTAGAAAATAATTTTGAGAGTTGGAACATATTGACATATTATTTTTGGACATAGATAATGTAATGAAGGTTTACTCATGCGTTTTCTTGAGTTTTGGACGCACTGGGTTAGAATGTCACATGTTTTGAACCTATGAATAGGGTACACAGATTTTTTGAAAGCAGGCTACCCCCATCCAGAAACTGTGGGGCTGTAGAGGTGGGGAAAATATATTGTGTATGGGATGCACATAGTTTCTCCAAATTATGTGTCCAGAACACATGGGTAGTTCCATTTAGGTATTTCCTCAACACTCTCCACCTCATGGTTAGAACAAAATTATCTAAACCATGCAGTATAATAATTCTATGTAAAATCCATAAGTAATGGTTACAAGATGGTTTACACACCGTTTGAAAAAACCATGATGAGAAACCATGCAGCTATTTATTTTCCAGTGAAAACACACTTTTTCCTTAATAACTTATTATACACCTTTCTCCTTTCTCTTTATTAGTCTAGTGGATGAAACCCCTCTTCCTCCTCCTTTGAGATCTCAAATCCTCCCAAGATAGGGTCCAATGTATCTCTACAATCCATTTTCTAGTCTTCAATCTATCAGATGAAATGTATACATATTGTCAAGATCCACAAGTCTATTACCGTATATATCATTTTATCTTCAATTCTATGACACTATTTAGGTGCAGTCTCATTTTCCCAAATTTTAGCGTGATTGACCACTTCTCTGATCTATTCCCACCTACATCGAAGTAGATGTCTATGTTTTTTGATTATCCATCTATATTTTTAATGCTTGCGGTTACATCATTTTCACTTTGATTTTCATTGTTATGTAACTATTACAATTTTTATATATTATTTTCTTTGTCAATCATCCCCTAACTATTGGTTTTATCTTATTACTTTGTACTTTTTTCCATTAAAACATGTCTATTAATACTTTTTCAGTTTTTTTCGGTTATGAATATCTTATAAAGATACTCCATTGGTGTTTAAAGTGAAATATTCTATTTTTGGCCATGTATCTCAATATACCTGGACTCCCTTATTCCTTTGGAACTAACTTTTAATAGAAATTACACTAGAGACTATTGTATGAAATATTTTTTGAAGCACCAATTAGGTTATTGTCCCTCTTATAGTTTGAATTTTCTCATTTAGGAAATTTCTTTGTATGACCTGGGTTCATCGAAATTCCCATTGATTCTTAAAAAATGAATTTCCTTGGCTTAATGAATTCATTGAGATTTAGTGTCTTGTAATAAAAGGTATGGTTGCTTCAAAAATTATTACCCTTCCATAAATATGTTGATATATTTCTTTTCATTCCATGTTAAATTCCCCATTTTTTGTAAAATATATATGGTTGATTCATCTTCTAATAGTTCGTTATAGCCTTTACCTTGAGTTGCCCTTTACTTTTGTTTGCCTGATTGGACTAAGGGTGTCTCCCAAGTGGTTGTTCAACCGGGGATTTTAATTTCCCAAGTAGGAAATTCTTATAATGTCCTTGGCACAAATTTAACAACCCATTTGACCTATGTAAATGAATTTTCTATAATCCGTTGATTATTAGGATGGTGGGTAATCTAGTTTTAAGGTTTATGTATCATGATTTTCATACCAATGTTTTGTGTCATTCGATCAATCCAAGGGTGTGTGTCGAGCATGATGTTTCTCAATAACCCCCAAGTTTCATTTGGATCACTATTGGAGAGGAATAACATTATAGACAAAAAGTTTTGTATGAGTCTTGTGTGGTTTTTTGTTCTATTTTCAAGCAGTTAGGCCACTATGTGGAGGAATGCAGACGTGGGCTGAGGCAGCAGGGGGCTGGGGCTAGTAGTGGGGATGGATACTTGATTTAGGGGCAAGGGGGCATGCGGTTTGGATGGGTCAACACATGGTGATCCTTGGGCTGGGTGGAGCACACACAAAAAGCGAGATATGACTTTGGTTGGAAAAGGTAAGGCTTGTGACAGAGGACCCATGTCTGGTTTGGATGCGTGTTTTAAGGAACCTGCATAGGGAGGTGTCACATATGATCACGACAAGTAGCTTGGGGGAATTTATTTGGGTTCAAATTAGAGTAGTAGGTTAGTACGAACTAGGTTGACTACTAATGCAAGAGTGGGTATATCCTATTATTCATCCGAGAGCCCATGTAATGGAACTACAGTTCCACTTATAGATGTAGTGGAAGTGGCCAATTAAGAGGGGGAATGGAGTATCACCGGGTTGATGAGGTCCAAAACTCATGGGTTTCTACCACAAGTGATGGCAGTAAGGGATGTGTGAAGGCATCAGGAGGAGTAATTTTGGAAAGACCTAATATGAATGGCCAAGTTTGTAACAGTTTCTAGTGCCTTGATGTAGATGACACATGACATGATTTATAGGGGGTCAGAATCAAGATTGTGCTTCAAAAGTGGTCTCAGCCTTACAGCCTCAGGCATTGAAGTTGAAGGAGGTTCATGATGAGCTTTCTTTTGGAAATTTCTTATTTCAAGAGTCAATTGATGCATTTGAAGAGATGGATGGTGTTTGGGTCATGCTGTCCTTGGAAGGGAGGAAGGTAAGCCATAATGGGAAGAAGGATTACTCTATCTTACCTCTTCTTATGGAGACACGATCGGTGAAGAAATTTAAGGAAAAATATATGGAAAAGCATAGCAAGGTAGGTGTTGTGGATGAACAATCCTTGGATTTTCTCATCAGCTTGGAAGAAGAACTAGTGGAACAATTTTTGTATCTCAATGCAACTGAAGAAGATGCTGCTAAATTGATAGGGAGACTGCTAAATATGTACCTTAATGAGGAACAATATTCTTGGATAGACATGCTGGACTCGATATTAGTTTGGAGCTTCAATAATGGGAATATTAGTCTTGATGGGTATATTTAGATATTGGACAAGTTTTCAACTAGAATAGAGGATCTTCTTACGGATGCACATACCACATAGATAGTATCTATTTTATATATATATTTTTGGGAAATAGAATTAGAAAAAACAATCTAATCTTTAATTACTTTGGGTAAATTTTTGTTGGTTATTGTCTTGAGTGAGAGGCTTTCTTGAATGTGTTTTATTTGATTCTAGATTCATTTTTCATAGTGTTGTAGCGATGTTTGGTGATTTTTTTGCAGTATTCTACTTGGATATACTTCTGAAGAAGATCAAAGCATAATGACTCCACCGGTTTTGGCCTTTTGGACTTGGATGATTGAGAGGGTATGGCTTTTCCATCTGTTTCGTGCCCATACATTTTTTCATGGGAGTGCTTGCTGAAGGGTCCATCTTGGTGAAGTCTTTTAGTCATAGAACAGCTGCTAGGGAGGGGTAGATCCTGTAGTTTGTTCTAGGCTTTATCCACACGGGTTTTTTAGTTGCATTCTTGTGTGGATTCTCGGTTTCTCACTCTTCTCATAAAAGTGATTTATAATAAAAAAGTAATTTTCAGTCAGTAAATAAATGATTTTTTCCTTAGAATTTGATTTGGTTTAATAAAATGAATGGGATTACAAGGGTGTAAATTTCGTGTTTGTTATATTCTTTATAAAAATATTCTCAGGAATTGTATTGTTTCATCATAATTACACTCAATTAAAAAAATGTATGAGAAGTGTTGCTTCGGGTGTTGTGTTTAAACATGAATATGCATTATGAATAACTAAAGGATTAGCTAGTATTGAATATGATAATTAATGGCTCATGTATTGAATTTTAAATATGTTTATTCCATAATTATTTAAATACTCTTTGAGAATGAAAATTATTAAGATGTAAATGCACTTGGTTAATGAAATATTTAAGAGGTTGTGCCTTAAGAGATACAATACTAATGGATATACCTTCATATATATATGTTCTATATGGAATAATTGGAATTTTTTTAATGTTCCATTACAATTATTGTTATAATATGACTTAATTATAACTAGAATTGATATGCATCATGCTCCCTTACATTGTGATGGTGAAATGTACCGTTGAAATTTTTCATTTAGGTAAATAGACTAGTCCTGAATTGATTTTACATTTATCCTAGTCTATCTAGTGCTAGTATACCTAACATATTTCCATTATGAATTTTCTCACACTTTTCTCATACAAGTGGACACAATATACAAAAAGACTATGTATATATATATATATAATTACAACATGTATTTTTACATGATCAGTCTTTCCATCCATGAGATAAAGTATGTATACTCACTAGTTTTCTATTACAAACTGGAGTGGGTAGTAAATTATTTATCCAGCAATGTTTTACTTTAATTATTATACATGTACTATTATTAGTTATATGAACCTACTTAAATTATATATAGAAACCATTGGTGGTAGCCTACTAAGATTTTATATCACTCATTAAACTGGCTTCCTTTGGAAATCAAGAGGACTATCCTTATATAGGAGATGATAAGGGAATGAACACTACTATAGGTTGTGGATTTTTATTAATTATTTAGAGTTGAAGAGAAAATGGTAGATCTTTCCCTTGAGATGATTGGATAATATTTTTTCCTTTTTTACATATTTATAAAAAATGACTTTATGCATTATCCCCTATTCCCCTTTTTGTGTCAGCATTCCATAAATCATATAGTGGAACTATCATTATGTATTTTATAATATTATTCTGTTCTTTTTAAATTCTATGGAAAATATATTCAGATATTACTTTATGCTTTGTCAGTTTATTAGTTCTGGGTTTTTATATTATCTTTCTACTATTGTTTTTTATCTTTTGTATCCACTATTCTACTCTAGCATGAGGGTATAGTCACTCCACAATACCACCCTTACTCCATAAATCCTTGTCACCTACCTATAGTGTACAAAGAGGAACACATGAGTCCATGTAGCCTATCGATACGGGGTCTGGATTAAGTGGACCCAGGTTAAGGATGATACGAAGTGGTATTGCATGATTTTTTTCATTGTCTTATTGTTTGGGTATTAGAAAATAGACTAGGTGTTAAATATATTTTTAATTGACCCTGTATTTGGGTATATCTAACCCATGTACAAGGGAAAACCAAATTTCAGTGGATGGAAAATTTTATTTATTGAATATGCAATGTATTTTTGATACAATTTCACATTTGGTTGATGAACATGAATTTTGATATTATTAATATTGATGATTATTTAGAAGATGTTTTGTATCTGAGATTGATGAGATGAGGGTTTTCCCATTATAACATGCATCATCATATACAAAATATGTTTATTATGACATGAATCTCCCCATGCTAGGATTAATTTTCAGTGTTCATTTCTTGTGCATATTGGTTATTCCTTTAATATGAATTGAGTTGTGCTGAAATCTCTTACAGGTATTGGAATTCATGATTGGTACTTAAATGTACTTCCTTAACCAAATAGTCTTTTTATAGAGAGTTCAAAGAAGACACAATAAGTAGTCAATTGTGGCACATTATTCCATGGAACATCAGTTTCATTGGCTGGAATGTGTTATGGTGTGAGTCAATGGAATACAACATTTTCATTCTTAAGGTGTTCAGAATCTTATGGATATGAAATGGTTGAACATTTGATTCAACCATTTTAAAACTGATTTAATTTTTAACCTATAACAAAATCAAATGAATATGACTCAAAAGATGAAATTATATTATTAATATATTTCCTTTATTACATAGAAAGTTCTATTATGTATTATTAATCTAAGATTATTCTCACGAGTTTTGTGTTTACTGCATATGACAACATCCAAGTTATGATCAAAATATGTAATTCATTGTGTGGGATGAACATATTGGTTGAAAAAAAATGGAATCCATTTTCTAGTTTTATTGTGTATGGTAGCCTTAAAAATATTAAAAGGACACATGTGTACTCGAATGATCATTGATATGTGAATATATTTTTAACCTTATTAAGATATGGAAGACGTTTTAGATAAAGTGTTTCTTTAAATTAGCATCTGATTTTTTCTTGGAATCAATATAATTTTTTAAGAAATAATCGAAGTAAATTAAATGACATAAATTTTTGATAAAATATTTGTATCATTAATTTAAAACATTGAGTAATAATAGATTAAATTTCTTTATTATATTCCTTTGAATGGAATCATGAGTGTTTTCCATAGGCCATTTTCATCTATAAAAATTGTTTAATTCATTTGATCTTGAGCCCAGTGACTTCCCTATTAGCTTGAACTAGTTTTAGGGTTGATTGTTTTGATTTTATAAAGGGATATTGTTAGTTTGGTAGCACCCTTATAGATATTATATATTTCATATGGATATGATTTCTCTAACTCTTTGTGTTTTTTGGGTTCTATTTTCACATGTTGGACTCTTAAGAAGAAAATGAAACCCATTTTAATATGGGTGTTCATGGTATCCTTGACCTTTATTATGAGGGTGAGCATCGATTAGTGCTCAAATTCAGCTTGTTAAACATGCCAAGGGAATTGTAAGAAATATTTTAGGTTTTGTGACCCTATACATTCTTATCTTGTTCGAATCTAGAGTCCATCCATGTATTTTAGTTCAAATTGAATAAAGATACATGGGCTAGTTTTTTTATGGGACATTTAATACTTGGATGCATAGAGTGGAAATCCTATTAGGAATATCTATGATTTTCTATCCATTTTTCTAAAATGAACTATTTGATTTTGGAAATGCATTGAGTTGTTTTGTACATTCCTAATTCATCCTTAGAAGAGAGTGATATGAACGACAAATGGTAAAATTCATTCCATTTTTCATAATATTATTCCAAATGAATCGGTAATCATGAATCACCGATCAGTTTGGATTTCCTTTTCATTCCTAATGCTTGAATTTGTTGGTGTGACTCGATGGAGTGGCACATATTCATTTAAGGTGAATCTGGTGTAGCACACATATTAGAGGTTGTTCTATCATTTCTTTAGAAAATTAAGACACTCCTATGGTTGGGATCATCATTCCATATCATATATATTCATGTATTTCCTTGTATAAGGGACACAATAATGGTTTATCTTCTAAAATAGTGAAACTTTCTTGAATTCCATTGAGGATTGTGAGTGATGAATCATGTATTCTATTTTCTGGAAACAAGATGTTGATGGTGTTAGCCAGTATTATGAATTTTGAGAAACACTTTTGGACATGGATAAACATTGATAGTTGGGTTTAATGTTCATTTTATGCCTTGGGTGGTAAATTATTGGGATTGGTTAATGTAAGTGAATTGAGAGGTGAAGCTGAGTATCTTTCGAAATGTCGACCAGTAGTGGTTTGACTAATTTTATTTAATATTATCACAATAATAAAAATAATATTATTTGAATTTGGCTATGTAATGATAATGTTACCAATATAGATGTCATATTTCATTCAATAGGAGAGTGTCAGTCTTATTATTCACTAATTTTTTATAGTTGTTGACTATTTTTTGGAGATTTTCTTAGTCTTTCAAGCTAGATGACTGGTTTCTTTTGAGGCTAGTTTAGTCTTGAGTGATACTTGGGTTCTTCTGTTGGAGATCCTATGATGGAATTTTGATAGATAACAATTTACCCATACTTTACCTCAAAGACAGTAGCACTCTAGACTCAATTAGTGAACTGATGTGGACGTATTGGCCTTATACCAATCTCTCTTTGAAAATTTGGTGTACCAACTACCTTGGTATCGGTTCCTTAGTCCCTATTTTTTAAAACCAATTTTATATCTAGAATGTAGTTGGGCTCAAAGGTAATTCTTAAAAAGGGAAATGATTCAAATGGTTTGGATTTGGGTTACGCTATTGTTCGTGTTGAGGCAAGATAGTTGGAAATGGTCAACTAGAGGTTTGACCAGGGCACAAATTAAGAAGTCGTATAAGGACCTCAAAAAATGTATTCATTTTAAATGCATAATAACTTGGTAGAAGGTATCAAAATTATATTTTAATACACTGGTATTCTAAGCTGAGAATTTTGGAAATAATCATCTAGAGTGGCAAAACTAGTTACCTTTCTCATTTAAATGTGTAAAGTCTCTAAATGACCTTTTTTGGGAACATCATCAAGAGGAGAGATCAGTATTTGTAAGCTATAAATTTTCAAGTAAAGTCAGATCGACATAGATCTAAGTTCTATGGAAATTGACGAAATAGTCATTTTAAAAAACATGTGTGAATATTTGTTAAAACAATTAATATCATGTTTTTAAGGAAATTACAATAATGGATGTACTTTAGTTTAGAATTTTATTTTTTTAATGTTAAATCCTAAGTTAGGTCTCCCCATGGATGGATGTTCAATGAGGTCATGACATGCAATTTTATCTAGCCCAATGATCTTGGTTTAGATATTAATTAATGTTTCATTTTGAGACTGGGCATTGGCTTGTGTTTTTATGGCTTTCGTGTTGTATGTTAATGTTAGGCTAGATGGTGTGTAGTGCATTTGGAAATGTAGAATGGTCATTTGAATAATAATTCATAAACCTCATTGGTCAATTGCCGTTATCATTGTTCCCAAATTCTCCATGAGGATTATATGTTCTATAGTGGGGAGGATGTAACATCTCATGTTTTATGCCATGGTATATTTTTAAGGGAATATGAATTCTTGGTGTTTACTAGATGGTCCATTATTTTAATTATTCATCGTAATAAAATTTTGAGAGTTGTAACACTTCAAAATTTTGTTTTTGGAATTGGGTAAAGGACCAAAGGGTTATTTAGGTTCTTTGTTGAGTTTTGGAAGCACCATGATGAAAATATCTTGTAATGAACCACTGAATATGGTGCACAATTTTGTTGATACTGTGCGGCCTCAGTGAGAATCCATGCAACTGACGAGGTGGGGAAAATTTGAAGTGCACAATATGTGCATATTTTTTCCAAAACATGACCCTATCCAACATGATTAGTTCCATTTAGGTAGTACCTAAACATTATTCACCACACAATTTGTGTACAGTTTGGAAAACCAAGTAACATAACTGTGAAATGTGAAATATTTATCCATAGGCCATAGCATAGTTTTGCCTAACCATATAGTCAAACTGTGAACCTATGTATTTTTGGTTAAAAATTTAATTTTTCCCTTAGTTATTTCTTATACACCTTTCTATGTTCTCCTTATTCAGACAGTGTGTGAAACCCCTTCTCTTCCTCCATTGAAAACCTAAATTCCCTTAAGAATATATCCAATTTAACATCATCATCCAGTGTTTGATCTCTGATCTGTCGTAAGGAATAGATCCACCTTGGTATGCCCCCTGGTATCCTACCTCATATCTCAGCTTATCTTTGGATAGATCATTCTATAAATGTTCATGTTCATTTTCACTAATTAGAATTTGATAGACCATTTCACATATATCATCCAATAAAATTAGATTCAAAGGTCGATATTAACTTTCATTTCGTCAATGGCCTTATGGTAGGTGGTCACATCATTTTCTCTTTGAGTGTATTCATTTAATAAATATTAATTTTGTGGTGTAGGAAATAATTTTAAATGGATACCCATAATATTGTTTTCATCATATCCGTTTTCCCATTATTTCATAAAACATGTCTATTAATCCATGTTTCATGGTTTGGAGATTTTGAGTACCTTATAATGACACCCCAGATGTGTTCTAAGGGAAATTGGCCATTTCTGGTCAAGTGACTTAATGTACACGGACTCCCTTGTTCGTCCTCGATTAACTTTTAAGTGAAATTTCACGAAGGGCTTGTCTAATAAATGGTTACCAAATAAATTCTTAGTTTTTAGGCCCTATTATTGTTGTAATTTCCTAGTTAAGAAATTTTCTTTATTTAACTATGGTTCCATGAAATTCAAAATTAGTATTACCCATTGATATTTCATGCTTTAAAAAATTATTATGAATTTAATGGTATTTGATAAAAAAAATAATATTGGTTCATGAAGGATTACTATTCCATAAATGAGTTAAATGGTTTGATATGGTCCTTTTCTTGTTATGTTAAATTTTCCCTTTTTAAAAAATGCATATGGATGATTCATGACTAAGGTGTTTGGATTATGAATTACCTTAATTTTTCCTCACATTTTGAACACATGGTTGGACCATGGTTGAATCCCATGTGGTTCGTCAACCAAGGCTTGGAATATACGTTTTAGGAAATTCCCTTAAAGGCCTCAAATACCATTTATATATTCCTCTGGCTCATGTAAATGAATTTCCTTTGTTTTGGTATGTTGGATGGTTTCATAAGTGAAGTGGTCAATGCATGATGTTTTTATTTTATAAATGGTTTGTTTTAATAAAATGAATTTGTTTATAAGATTGAAAATTACATTTTAAATTTATTATTTATTAATTATTTCTCTTGGATTGTAATGTTTTGTTCGTAATTACACTTGACTAATCGAACATAAGAGAAGTATTGACTCATGTGTTCTGTTTAAACATGAATATTCCTCATCTATAATTAAATGATTAGCTAGAATGGCACATGATAAGTAATTCCTCATTTATTGAATTTTAAATATCTTTCTACATTAATCATTATAATAAAAATTGATAATGAAAATTCATAAGATTTAAATGAAATTGGTTAGAGAAATATATAATAGGTTGTGACTTATACATATGATTTCAAATGGATATTACTTGATAATATATATGGACTATATAAAAGGAATGGATGGGTGGTAAATCCCCATGTGATTTATAACTATAATATTCATTTATAAAAGCTAGAGATTATGGAAAGGGGTTTAGAGGAGAAAGGCATGTCACACTCCATTTAATTGGGTGTTGAGTATGTAATCTCTCTCTGTGATATGATATTGGTAATGGGATCTGATGCCTTGTTAAATTTTATAGTGTTTAATAGTGGATTACTCGACATCATGAGTGTAGTGTTATGAAATCCCTCACTCTATTAGGATGAGGAAATTTACCCCTAAAATTGAGATCTTAGGATCATTGTCTAGTCGTGGATGTATGTGAGTTAGGTCCAGGACCAACAAGAACTATTATTCATTGTATATCGTTAGTAGGCATAGGAACAAACATGTCTCATATAGGTTGATGAAATATGTAACTAAAATATATATATATATATAGTATTTATATATATATATATATAGTGAGATGATATGTCATTCTAGTGATGATCAGATGTAGGTAAACATGCCAGGTGTCTTTTGGGAACCTGGCCAAATTGTTAATTACTTATTCATCATTATAACACTCTCCTAATTATACATGCACACTGTTCAGTTATGATCATCTATTCAAATTAAATATAAATAACATTTTTTTTGCCAATAATGATTTTAACACACACCCTACTTGAGTTACCATTGGTACCCATGGAGACCTTCTTCATATATGTGTTGATAAGTACAAGTTCCCTAATAAAAGTTTCTAATATGTATTTTTAATTCTAAGTATACGAGAAGAGGATCGATCATGAAATTGAAATACTTGGAACAAATTTTTCCTTTCTGTACATTTTTATAGCATGCATGTATTCATGCTCCCACGTTCCAATTTTTTATTTGTATGCCATGCATCATGTAGTGACACTTCCATATTTACTTTTTTTATATTATTTAGTTTCGTAGTTTTATTTATATTTCTACTATATATCTATTTTGATATCTATTTATGTTTCTACCAATTATCAGTTCGAAATTTTTATGCTATTCTACCTCTATTTATTTTTATTTCCTATATCTAATGTCCTACAATGATATGAGGGTATAGTCTCAGAAATGTACCACCATTACACTGTCACAGCTAATCACAATTCTCTAGCGTACAGCGAGGCGCACTTGAGGAAATGGGACCCCCAGGCTTGGGGTTCAACTTAATTAGATCAGGTGTTGGTACATTTCACCAATCAAATTAGTGTTATAAATTCATTAAATTTTAATTCTGTAAAGATGACAAAAATGTAAGTTTTTAATGTTAAAATATCAAAAAAATTCTATCTTTTTATATTCAATTTCAAAGAGAAATTTAATTTATTGAATTAAATTGAATTAATTGATAAAAATTTAATCTAATAAAACATTAAAACCAATTAGAAATATAATTTTACCTTTAAAATTAAGTAAATAAAAATAATTGATTTATTAAAATTCAGTATTTTTGAATATTAATTAAAAATTTAATCGTCACAGAAAAATAAAAAAATATCACCCTAATTTAATTTTATGTTCATATTTTAAAGATGATGTTTATTTTTACATATATTATTTATTAAATTTCCAAAAATTGTTTTTAAAATAGTTTCTCCATTAAGATGTTGTAAAATATCCTTAATTGAAATATATATTTTTATGTGTAATATTGGTGTTGTTCATGTCTTATGATTATAAAATATATTGGAAGAATATCAAAAGTTTTTTATTTAATATGTAAAATATATAATAAATTAATTTCAATCATTATTTATAAAAAGTTTAATTTATTAGAATCAAACAGATTTATTGGCATAATTTTTATTATAACAAATATTCCAATTATTTTTAAATAGTTCCAAAATGCAAATCTAATTAATTTGTTACCAATGAATTCATTTTTTTTAACCATATATTTTCATAAGTTAGTTAATGCTATTTAAAACCAAAAATATAGTAGCTAGGTTATATCTCATTATATAAATCAAAATATTTCAGTAATATGCCATTATTATGTAAAACATGATCTTATGTGTTCTGAAAGTCAATGAAGAAACTCATTTTTTCATGCGATATATGATTACAAAGTGCTGTGTGCATTAGAATTAGTAGAATATATTTAATTTATTAAAATAGTAAATTTATTATAAATTTTTGATATTTTATACTCCATTATGTGTTTGGTGTTGCGTGTCATGCATTCCCTCGACTACAATGATCCTGCATTAAATTTTTAGGGTGTTACAATCATTTTATGTTTTCCTCTCTATGTTGATTCCCTGCCTTTATTACTTTCTCCCCATTTTAGAATTATCCCGAATAACCATATAAAAATTATATGTAATCCAATATTTGTATATTTATAAATAAGAATGTTTTTATAATTATTGGTAGATATATATATATATATATATATTCACATTCCTTATTAAATGCAGGCATACATGCATACATACATATACATATTAAAATATTATTATTTATTAATGAATTAAGTTATAATATAAATGACTCAAGGTTTCCTAAAATAAATGAATCCAAGGGAATCCCCAAAGAAGACATAGGTATAATTAAGGGGGCGGGATCTACTAATAATAATAAATTTAGGAGGATTTTTAAGATCATATATAGATGTTGTGATCTCAACATCCAAAATTTCCCTCACCTCAAGTATGTATTATCATCACTCTCTAGACAATCATATTCCACATACATAGATAATGTAGGTAAAGGACCAATTGATATGGTGGATACCGAAGAGGAAATTAATTACCATCAAACCATCAAAATCAACATCATATAAATCCATGACATACATCTTACATAAATTAAGAATCTTTTGAAAGGTAAAATCCTCCACCATGAGAGATTTTTCATGCCCATAGAAGGCACTATGAGCATAAAATGTAGATTAGAATGAGTCTTGAAAGATACAACCACCCTCATATTCAAATTATAGCATGCATTATATATATGTGTGTGTGTGTGTATGAATATTGATAAATTTATATATATACATATATACTTCTGTATTTAATTGTATATGAGAATATATTTATGCATATATTTATGAATAGTGGAATATATATATATACATAATAATTTTTTGGTTAATAATAAACAATATTTGGAATTTTGAAACTACATAATATAACTTCTCAATATATGGGGCCAATTTGAAAAATAATGTTTTACCTCTGTCTCTCAAACCCATGAATAAATAGGGATCCTTTATCCATGTCATCAGCATTATTATATGTGCACATATTTTGTATTAAAATATCATCCCATCTTTCTCATATTCGAAAACCTATATTATTTTATCTTTTCATCTCCATGAATATTGAAATATTATTTCATCAAAATTAATTCCATCATTTTTATGCCATAAATTAACTAGAATTTGAATTATATCTATACTGTGGGGAGCTAGGTGATCAATGACGCAGAAATCTGGGGAGGGTCAGTTCAAGTGGGTTAGGCCTACGGGTCATGTATTGGGCATGGTATACCTCTGGGCCTTCGAGCCATGTATTGCGTGATTCACACGCCTTGTACCTTGGGCCAACGGTTCATGTATAGGTTCCCATTAATCCCTTAAAAGGGGGATTATCCATAACAAAAATAAAAAAAAGGCCTTCGGGCCATTTAGACGGGTTGTAAAGACCTCAACACCAATATCCTAGTCTCTATGGTTTCATTATTACATTTTCATGAGATATAAGAGACCACATTATAAAGATCAAAATAGTTTATTAGTCATTGTGAACTAGATAAATACTTGAATCTTACATTACATTTTAAATAATAAAATACCTAATATAGTGAATGTGAATACTTTAAAACATTGAATTCATTTATGTATCCCTTCTTCATATCTAATGGAAAGTAAAACACAAGGGTGAGATCAAATACTCAGTAAGGTTTGTATAAAGTGGATTCTATTAGGAGAAAATAAATCATAATTAATTAGGCATTGTCAATATGAATAGTTAAATAACAAAAAAATGATTCCATTTAATCAATAACATCAGCATAAAAATTAATTCATGGATAATACCTATACAAAAATTTCATATATAATAAAGATTAACAATCAATGATATAAATGCTCAATTTTATACCTCATGATCTAAGACAAAATTATGTCCACACCTTCGTAACCTTTAACCAAGACTATTTAATTTATTGGAACATATTCAATAATAACCAATTTAATTTTTCCAACTAATTTCTCTTATCATACCTTTCGATGCATTGATGGGATATAAATTTTTATTCCCCTAATGTTACAACATTTCCAATGATATAATCATATATCAAATGATCTATTTAACTCATGAAAAATATGCATTATCAATGAATGTATATATTGAATATATAATATAGAATATAATTATTTATTTTCTCAATCAAAGAACATTATAAGTCATATATTGAATCTTGAAAAGATATAAAATTTAAAAAATTATCATATCCTTTATAAATTAAATATATATTTAAGGTAAAAAAAATGTTCAATTATAAAAATTAAGTGAATGTTTCCTAATAAAATAACAACCATATAACTAATAAGAGATAATATATGACCATTAGTTCATCATGAATATAAGTTTTGTACTAAAATCATGTACTTTGTATGAATAAAGGGAATGTATTCATGATATTATATTAAAATTTAATAAATTAATTTTCATTATAAATCCATTGGAATCATGTAGATGATTCATTTTATTTTAAAAAAATATAATGGAGTGGATTTATATTATCACTATATTGGTTAAAAAATACTCATGTTGTCTTTCGGTAAAGAAAGGTGAAAAATACCATTCAAAAAAATATAAATATTACTTTAGAAACATTTTTTAATGATAAGTATAACTTAAATTATCATTAACATATAATTTTAGTAAATAAATTACCTTTATAAAATAATTTTGAAAAATATTGAAATGGAAGATAAATATATATAATTAAAAGAGAAATAAATTCGGTTTTAATTTTAAAATTTTATTTTCATTATTCACGTGACATATAAAGGATCATATTGACTAAAATATGGAATCTCTTTAAAAATCCATTGTAAAATATAATGATTGGATCTTGTGAAGTAAAACTGACAATACTCCTTTAATTAAAATAAATGTAATCCCAAAAGAAAGTGAGACTGTAAAATAGATTCTTACCTATTTGGTAAATTTTAAATTATAACCCAAAGAAATAATAGGCTTTAATTTAATCATTAATCATCATTAAGAAATAATGATTAATTTTAAATACTTTTATGGGACAAAAATTATTCAAAATAAAATTAAATTGGTCTATAATAAGAAATATTCCTTAGTGGATTTTAAATTGAGATGAAATTCCTTATAAATGTCATAAAATTGAAGTGATGTTTAATCAATGAATTGATTATCGGTAATAGTTTAAAATATATATATATAATTATTAAATGAATCATAATATATTCAAAAAAAAATTCACATATAATCTTATATTATCATATATAATTTAAAAGTAAAGAAACAATGATAATAAATTGAGTTTTGAAATTCTTAACACGTGGATAATTTATTGTCAAATACCATTATATGAATTATTATAAACTGAGATATAAAATAAAATGAATTAATAATTATTCAGGGATTAAAATTTAAAATGTAAGTCTATTTACTATATAAATAAAAAAATTTCATACCAATAAAATAATACTCAATGAAATTAGATTGAGAAGGAATTCATGAGCTCAGGATTCCCTTTAGTTGAATATAATTTATCCTCCCATGTAATAGTTTTTTAAAAAAAATTAATTCTTAATAGAAACAAATTCATATTTTTAATATAATTTATGATCTTTTCATAACATCTTATCATATGTACTTTAATAATATTTCATTATTACCAATGTTTTGGGTAACTACTTTTTTTCCTCATGCATCTGTTGTTGTAAAAGTTTTATTATTTATATATAAGATATAGTTTCATTATATCTATAATTATATTATATTTATAAATATCATGTTATTTTCATTATATAAATTTTCATAGTAATAATTGATATTATAACATAGATGATGAATCATATCACTTCAGGAAGACATGAGTCTATAAATACATCCGATTGAAATTTTCATTTCCATAATAAATTAAAGGGTTAGTGAGTGGATGATGTATTATTTCCCAAGGATCAATATAATGCCATAATTATTATATATATATATATATATAATATTTTCATGATTATTAATAAATTTTTGAGTTGGTGGTGTAAAACAATTACATCAGTTCATGAGGTGGTAGTCCATTATTTACATGATCAATGGTTTTATTTCTAATTTGATGGAGAAGTAGAGGGAATTTTTTTACATAAATATAATAACATCAAAATATATTGGATTTAGATTTTTTATTATATATTAAGATTTAATACATAATTTATTGGTGAAAAAAGTAAAAATAAGGATCATTGTGGTGATGATTAACATGACTTCGAAAAAACACCACTATATATCTTCTTTAAAACCCCTAGGATGGTATTTCAGTATTAATGAATGATATAAAATTTTTGTAATATATTTTGGTAGAAATTTGTTTCTGTATCTATTGATGTAGATGGATTTATTGGTCTAGAAAATTGAGGGGAGGGTTTCCCATTTATTGATGAGGAACAATGTAATTTTTTGAGGTCTGAAAAACTATTAAATTATAGGACGTCACTCTTAGTCCAAGTTCCTAAAAAATTGATAAATACAAGATTTTAAGAAAATTGTGGTCAATAAACTCCTCCAACACTAAATGAAATAGGTTTTAAACATTTTATTTCATTTATATTTGAGGATACTCCATTTTTTTTACTTTTAGTTTTCATCATAACAACAAGTTTTTCACCATAATAATTTATGAATTATGCCTAAAATATAATGAGAATTATTAGATAATTTTTACCCACTTATTATAAAAATTAAATCTAATTATAAAATAAAAAATTCTATATCAGTAAAAAAATAATGTTAACACAAGCATGTATAACATGAAAACCACGTTTTATAATTTGTTGAGGAAAATAATTTTTAATATTTATAAAATTCATTATTATAGAAAATTAATTTTAAATTATTACCTAATATTATTTATTTTGATAAAAACTCTTTATTTCATTTTTAAATAATCAAATATTATAATAGGAAAAGATTAATTTCTTGATAAACCTGTAAAATGTGTTAAAATTTATTTTTCATGAAATTCATTTTTCATGATTAAATTGGAAATACAATAAGTATATTAGTAAAAATAATCCTTATATTGATTTGAATTTTTAATTTTATATTTATAAAAAATTAATTAAAATCATTTTTTATTAGTTTTAATTTTAATATTTTAAAATGGTAAAACATTAGGCTCTAAAATTCCATTTAAAAAAATGTGTTTTTAAACATAATCATAATCTTATAAATAAATAATGTTAAAAAATAATTCAAATTTAATTAATTATATCAAATATATAAAAATAATTATTATATTACTTATAAATAAAATTCATATAAATATGGTACTATTTAATAAATGAATTTTATTAATAACAAATAAAAATTTTTACATGTTCTGTTATTTTTCCCAATTCACTGAAATATAATTATTTCCAGAAAATACAGAATTTTCACCCAAATTTTATTTTTGACAAGATTATTTCAGAAATGTTTTATATTTGGTGTAGTTATATTTTTAAAGTTTTATGAAATTAATTATATTTCTTCTTCTTCAAATCTAATAAAAACATTTTTTGATGAAAAACTTGTATTTGAAAAAGGAAAAGACATTACTAAAAACTAATTCCTTATATATATTTTATTAAACTAAAATATATTTCAAAATTTTCAAAAAAAACCATTCCTATTCATACAATTAATTTTAAATTTCAGGTCCAAACGATCAAATTTAAATAATATATTGTTACTCAATTTGGATTTCTGTTGCATGTCCTATATTCTATCGAATATAGTATTAGTTTTAAATATAGGTGGTGTTATATTATCCCAAAATTTAAAATATTTTTACCCTACCACTTCAGCCTCCACTTAGAAAAAAAATAAGCTTCTATGATTTTAAATATACTTTTGTGGTAATCCCACATCATAAAAGAGTTAATAATACTTATTCTTAAAATTGGGGGAAAGAGAAATATTAAGGAAATCACAAGACATGGTTTACAAATTAGAGAAAAAAATGTGGGAGGTGAAAATATGGAACTGGGGGAAAATAGAATCTAAGAACTAATAACGATTGATAGAAAACATGTATAAGCGGAATTTAACCACTAAACACTATATAGTTATCATGGGTTAAAATACTATTGATTTATTGTATATGATGGTAATAAGAAAAAAAAATTAATGATTCTTTTCTAGGAGTTTAGAAATTCATTTACCAACTAGACTGAGAATATAAAGAAAAATAACTACATGACAAGTTTTATTTTAATCTTAAATCAAATTATATTGTAATATCATGTGTTTTTATGAAATATGAATCTTTAGAATGATTTTTTCCAGGCATTGTGCACTAAAAAAATTCAAAAAGAGCACCAGATTCCCCAAAATTATATCAAAATATCCCCCTATAATTTTACATTAACCAAAAAAAATGGCCATCACATGGTAATATATTTCCTAAAATGAATACACAGTCATATTAATATTGAAATACAAATATCAACATAAACCATTCCTTAAATAAATAACATTACATCCAAAATAGTATTAAAATTAAAAAAAATATTTGTGTTCTTCACAAATAATCATTAATGGTGAATTACATGTTTTACCTAATAGTTACACATACTTTAACCCTATGAAACATTTCCCTAAAAATTCTTAATTACTTCAAAATCAAAATGAATTGACCGTGAAATATTTTTCCCAAATTTAGCATAAGATTCATCCATAAAATAATTTATGGAAAAAACAACATATTTACTAGGAAATCATATAAGAAATGAGTAGGTGATGTACCCATGTTTAACATTAGTTGTGGGTTTAATATCAATAACCTTTCCCTATGTTATGAGTTTTCATATGATATGTGGGTTTTCCATTTTCAAAATTTTTATTTATATAAATTCTTATACGATTCAAAAAAATAAGATGATCATCCAGAAATATCAAATACATTTTTTACTATAATGATTATATTTAACATATTTTGGTTAGAATATAAAATAATAAAAATTGACTATTATTACCATTCAATAAATGGCCATTTGAACCAGAATGGTTAACAAATAAATATATACTTTTTTCCACAAAATATCAATGATTTTTATTTCCAAATAAAAAATTCAATAAATTAAATGCTATAAATATGTTTAAAAAATACCTAAATATGTATATCCAGTATCAAAAAATGTCTCCAAGTTATATCCACCACATAAAAGGTAATTATGGGTATCAATTCAATTAAAATTATTATCAATATTTGACTTACAGACCCTTGATGGTGACTAAAAATATTAAACTAGCCTCATCAAAATCATAAACATATTTTTCTTTTTGATATCATTATTTTCAAAACTATCATAATGGGTTATAAAGAAAATGTTAATTATACTAAGCATATCTCCCATGTGTGTCAAATACGACGTGTAATATGCCCCTCCGTTTTTTCATGAGGTGATGATGGAGTTGAATCCCAATTCCCCCTTTTCTGAGTTAATACACCTAGGTACAAATAATGTAGACCCACATCCATATGTAGTATCTTGAAAGGGATTTAATTTCTTTTAAAACCCACATAATATATTACATAACAATAAATTTTATTTTAATAAATAATTTAACATATCATCAATGTTTATTATAGGGTTATGTTCTATAATCTATGTTTTCCTAAATCTAGTACTTACAGATTCTACTAAACTTTCTCTAATATATATTATAATGACTCTATCCATTGTAGCATAGAATTAGTGGTAAATTTATTATATGCGAAGTATATAAAATAGATCAAATCCCAACTGAGATAATAGTTTATTAGAATTGGTAAACTAGATAAAATAGTGAATCTCACAACACAATGGAAATAAAATACAAACCATAATTAATATACATTTTTTATCCAAGGATTCATTCATTGATTCCTTCTTAATATCCTTAAGGAATGATTATAAAAAAGGATGAGCTCAAATTATTTTTATGATTCATATACAACAAAATATATAAAGATTCATTAAATTGTAATCAATATTACATATAAATAATAAAAGCTAAATAACCTAAAACCCATGAGATTTAATCAATAATAGGAACATGAGTATAAATCCATGGATTACACCATTTCCAAAATCTCATTGATAATATCTAAATAGTTATCAATAAATTAAATTATTTATATTATATGTTATTATCTTACACATATTTATATCTAAATCATAAATACATTGTTTTAAGATAGTTTAATTGATCTGTAGGTATACCCCAAAACACCATTTAATTTGGAAAAATGATTTGTATAATGAGACAGGTCGATGCATTAAGGGGATATATAATTTTGGGCCCCACCCATCACTAGATTTCTAATTTATTCCTCATATATCATATTATTCATTTAATTAAAAAATAATATCTCTTATTAATTAATTTTTGAATTAAATAAACAATAAATAATTTCCATATTTCTCTAATTTATCAAATAAATTTCAAAGTAAAACATTGTATGTAAATGTGATAATAAATTTTAAAAAGAAATATTACCCATAATAAATAATATGTATATGTAATATAAATTTAATGTTCATTAATCACAATAAATTTAATGGGTCAACAGAAAATAACAAACATAAAAGTAATAAGAGATAAGACATGAAAATCGGTTCATCGGGAATATAAGTATTGAAATAAAATCTTCTCCCTTGGTAGAATAAAGGTAATGGATGTTAGATGTCAAAATAATACATCATAAATTAAATTTCTCCTAAAACCATTTATGACTTGTATAATAATTTTAATTTCCTAAAAAAAATTTGATTGTGGGGAAAGATGTTACCACCATGTTTCTTAAAAAACAATCATTTAAAATTTTTATAAAGAAATTAAAAAAAGGTCCTTTTATAAAAAATTTACTAATATTTGTTTGAAAACCATTTTAATAGAAACCAAATAACATAATATTTACGTAATAAATCAATTTTATTAAAAATATGAAGTTTTTTTAAAAAAAATGTAGGCTTCGAAGAAAATTATATTTTATTAAGAGAGAAATAAAATTGGTTTTCATTTTAAAATATTATTTTTTTGACTATAGTACTAATGATTGGAATTTTTGGAATAAATTATTTAAAATCCATAAATATATATTTCATAAGAGAATTATTGGGCCTTATGAAGCATAAATTTTTAGAATCGTTCGATGAAAATAATGGAAATCATAAAATAAATTTAGATTTTAAAATATATTCTTACGTATTTGGAAAATTTTAAATTGTAACCCATTGAATGAATAAAATTGAATTGAAAAATTATTAATCCTTAATAAAAGGTATTAATGTAAAATAAATCAATGTTTTGTTATATACCCTGTATGAAAGTGAATAGGTGCATAATAATAAATATGTCTCAATAGAGTTTAAATTGAAATGAAATCCCATTAAAGATCATACCATTGAAGTGAAAATTTGTTAATTAATTGATTATGTGTATCAATATTAAATCCACATAAGACAAATAGATCAAAAAAATTAAATAATTAAAATATATTATACACAAAATCTAAAAAATATCAAAGATGATGGAAAAGTAATATGACCTAATAAAAAGAAATTGAGTAATGGAAGACTTACCTCATTGTAACATTCAAATAAAATCCACTTGGATGAAATATTATGAATTTAAACATAAAATAAAATTATGTTTTATGGAATCATTATTAATATTTAAAAGTTTATCATATACACCATACAAAATAAATTGGTGAATAATATTTACATATTCCTCAATGAAATGAAATTGAGACAGAACCCATCACCTCACGTTTCCATTTTATCAAACATGCTTTAACATCTTTTATAATAGTTCATAACATGTTATAAAATTTTAAAATTAAAATATTCATAATTATAATTTGAAATATGATTTTATTATAATGTCTTATCATTCGTTCGTTAACAATATATCATTACTATTGCTGTTTTTTGTTTTCACTACTTTGTTTTCACATATTTTTTTTCACGGCGGTTATCAGTATTCATCATATGATATTGTTCCATCATATATATAATTATATTAAAGTTGTAGAAATAATATTTTTTATTATAAAAATTTGTATAATCATTATTTAAATTTTAATAAGGTGACCAAATCACATCTCTTAGTTTAGAATGTAGTATGTACACACACATTAGAGAAATTATAATCTCCTTAATGGATGAAAGGGTATGGAAGAGAACTATAATTTTATTTTCATGAATAAATATAATGTAATAATTATTATATATATTCATTATTTACATCATTAGGACTATCCATGTAAGTATGTGATGTAAAAAAATTACATCAGTCTCCAAGGAGGTAGTCCCCCTTAAACCTGAGTGATAGGTTTGTTTCCCATGTGATGTATATGGAAATGGATAAATATAATTAAATCAACATAATAATATAAAATTATATGGGTGATACTAGTGTGATTTTAATGGATGTTTTAAAACATAATTAAATGTATGAAAATTATATGTAAATAGAGGAAACATATTTAAGATGATTACCCAAACAAAGAAAACACATTTGGATATCCTATTAAGGGCCTTAGGATAGGTATTTTGGGATGACCAGAATATCTAGAATGTGGATAAGGATTTTGGAGAGAATTTTTTTTAGGTTTTTTTGATATAAATATCTTTATATGTTTTATAATTTATGAGCTAAAGTTTTCTAAATATGAAAAAAAAATAATCAATGATATGAGGTCACTCTCAACCTATGTTCCTAAAAAACTGATAAATAATTTATTTTATGGAAATTAATTTCAATAGAAACATCCCAAAAAAAGAATAAAACACGTTATTACATTTACATCCAAGGATAATCACTTTTATAATTTTAGTTTTCAGCATAGTAACTAGTTTTTTACCTTGGTAATTTATCCTTCAGGAATATAATAAAATTATAAGTATTTGATAATTTGACCCAATATTTTTAAAAATGAAATAAAATTTATCAAATAAAATATATTTTTTGGAATATTATTTTTAACAAAAATTATATGTGGCACATAAGACACTATTTTAACCATTAAGGTTGTAATAAATTTATAATATTTTACTATTCATTATGAGAAAATATTATTTTGAAAATATTAACTAATATTTTTTTAAATAAAAATATGGAATCCATTTTATCAAATTCGATACTCATAAGTTGTAGTATTAAAATTAATGATAAATCTGTAAGAGGTGTAAAAAATATTTTACAAGAAATGCATTTTTCATGCATAAAATGTAATTACATTAATTATAGGACAAAACATTATTAGTAAATGAAAGTAAATTACTAAATTAATATATATAATATATAAAATTATTTTATTTATTCATTATTAGTGGTTATTTTAATTAATTAATATTGTGAAACATTATGCAATTATAATTTGTTTTAGGAAAATGTTTTTAAGCCTATTAATAATATTATAAAAAATAAGTTACAAACATCATTATAATATAATTAATTATATTCAATTTAACTAGAAAGTTGTTATTTAAATTTGAAATCAAATTCAAATCACAATTTTACTTTTAAATTACTTATATTAAGGAAAGGAAATTTGAATTTTACAAGAAGCGGTATTTTTCATTATTGACTACAAAATCAATTTTTTTATAAAATTAAAAAAATTAAACCTATTTTAATTATGAAATTTTAAAATAAAAAATGAATTTAATTTCTTATAATAAAATATCTAAATTTTTAATGAATTAATTAATTTATTTTCCATCATAAATTATAAAAAATATTTTTTGATGAAAAATATTTTATTGAGTCATGTCAATATAGTACTATATATTATGTAATTATTTAACAATATATTAGATTCATCTAAAATATTTATAAATAAATTTAAAATTTTAATTTATAATCATAATAAAAATTATAACATTCAAGTCACACTGTTAAAATGTTAATAGCACAATGTGGTATATTTAGGCTTAGTGTTGCGTGTTGTATATGATATTGAACAAAATATTAATTTTAAAAATAGAGGGTGATTCCTAGGTTTTTATACCTATATGATAGTATATACCATGTGACTTGTATTTTGAGTATGTGGCCCTGAATGGACACAATTCCTTGGTAAATGGAATGAACCTTTTGGAATGGAATTCAGAGGGGTTGTGAAATCCTTATATTAGGGGGGAGACTTGTATGGATTTCAAGAGTGATTTTAGGAAATGAAAAATCGTTCATTATATAGGATAGGTAGTGAGGTATCCATTGTAGAAATACATTTTTCATAGTTAGGGATTCAATGGAAACACCCCTATGAGATGGGCGACTATATGTGATCCTAATCAATTCCATGTAATGTTAGGCCAGAAGCAAGTTTTCTAGGAGTAAAAATTAATGGAGATGGGTATCCAAGCATAGAATAAATTCAGTGAGACTAATTACTTGGTTGATAACATGTTCATCATGTATGCTATTTTTAATGAGTTTTCTATGATTTAATAGTCAATTTCTTTCTTGTTATAACAGTTCTTGTAGGAATGAATCAAAGACCTGAGTTGTGGGAATAGTGTTAACTCATTCACATTCATTTGAGTAGCGGTGTACCTCATTAACATGGTGATTCACCATTCTCCATTATTTATTATGGTGATATATCTTTCATTAGGTATGTTTAATGTTATGGTAGATCATCTAAAATATTGTTCTTGTTATCGATAGATCAAACACTTAGAGTTGTTCCTTAATATGAGATTATTCACCTTGAGGATGGGATTGAGTGATATATAATTCACCCAATGATGACTCATTAAAATATTCATTGATTGGTGATACCTTGTTCACCTAATGACTGATCATTCTATATGAAGGTCATGAGTCTGGTGATAGATCATTCACCCAGTGTTACCTGTTTGTACCTGTTAATATGTGGGATGGTGAGATATTGTTTACCTGGAATAGTGTGATAGTGGTGCTTTATCCACCATGAAATTTCTATTAATGTTGTTCCATCCACCTACAGATAGTTAATTGTGGTATATCATCCACCCAAGAAGACCAGTCCCGGTGGTTCATCATCCAACCATCGAATACTACGCTGGTGGAATATCATATTCATGGGGTTTTTTATTTTTGGGGTATCATCATCCGTAAAGAAGGTTGTGGTGGTACACTATCCACCCAATAATGAACATTCGTTGTGTATAATCCCCTAAAGTATTGGCATTAGTGTAATATAGTATTCTTATGGATGTGTATGGATGATGCATTATCCACCCTTGATAGCAATAGTGATATATTGTTCACTATAAATATGGGTTAGAGATATCATTTACATGAATACCGAAATGTTAATATATCAGTATACCTTACATTAGGGTATGGGGATAGATTGACCTCCACTATAGATGATATGATTAGTGATGTATCATTTATATCAATGTTATTCTTAGACTATTAGTTTATCATTCCATTTTGAAACTAAAGTAGGAAATTATTTTCGTACAATTAGAGTGGTTCCATAAGTACCCAACATGGGGAATCGTTTACACATGGGTAATTATAAATTAATTTTCATTTTTTAACTAATTAAAATATATAATGGTTATTATCAGATAAATAATTCATCAGGTCCCACTGAGTGTCGTGATCACACAATTCACATGCACCATGGTGCATGTAAAGTCATTATGTTTGAAATGTTGTTTAGGTAAATGACTCAAGTAAAAATGAATGAGGATTTTTGGATTAGTTGTGTTAATGATACATATTATAAAAGAGGAAATTGATAGTTGTTTTATCAATTAATTATTATTATTTTATTTATGTACTTCTATGAATGACTCATTGGGTGGTCTTGTGTCGGTTTCAGCTTCAATACCAACATGTTTGAGTTTTGTTATAACATGTCTTTATTATTTCTGTGGTTAAATTTCTTTTGGAATTACATATATTACTTTCTAATTTTATTCTTATTAGGGATGTTTCTATTGATAATTGATACTAGTTATAATGATACTATAGGTTATAGTCTTCCCCTGGTATTTTAAATTCCCTCTCTATTAGTTAAAAAACTCTAATGTATGGGGAGGAAAGATTAACTTATGACAGTGATATCAGTTTCAGATGAATATAGTAGTTTAGGAAGAGGATGTTGAACTAAGAAATTTAGGTTAAAAATTATTCCATTCCATTTATTTATGTATCTACATTCAATAGCATCTAATTCAACTATGTTAACATGTATGTATACATCATAATAGCTTCCTAGTTAATAATCCATCGATTGAAGAATATTTTTTTGGAATATCCTAACTTATTTTTAACTTTGTATATACCATTTATTCAACTCATATTCTACTATGGGAAATGATATTTTATTCCTTTATTCTTTTACCCAATAGGTACTAAGGATGAAAACATTCAAAGTATTTATTACAATATAAAAATATTCAACATTTTTATTGAATTTTAACATTCAAAAACCATCCCTACACCCATCACTCTATCTTCTTAAAGTATCTAGATAATGTTATAATTTAGATGAATGTAGTTTGAATATGTAGAAAAAAAATTAAATTTCTAATATGGTATATCACAATCTCATTATCATATAATAATGTTTCATTCCCCCCACCTATTTTCAATTTCATCCAATAAATACTTCAATCATATTATCTCCTTGATAGATTTCATGAAATCCATGTATTGGACCACTATTATATATAAAGAAACTACCAGCTAACGCCTTGTTAACTAACTCATAGATGACACTAAAAAATTGAAAATTCACCCTATGGTTTATATTCTGTACCTCTATATACTAAAATTTCTGCATCCACAAACCACTACAGTGGATCTCCCTATAAATATGATAGATCTATTTCTATTAAAACTGTAAGATATCAAGGTATCTAAAAGGACCAAATAGGGCCGGTTTTATCACTTAGACGGGGAAGGGGATGTAGTGATATTTTTTTATATTTTCTTTCATATGAAACAACCTTAATCTAATGTTAGATAGTTATGAATTTTCCTAATATTTTATAACAAGAACATTTTATAAGAAACTATGTATTTTTAAGGATCCATACATAGTATGAGTAGTCAATCCATGTCATGGTTGGGAAAAAATAAAATACCATTAAATACAGAAGAAATAAATATTTTTTGTAGCACTACAAAAAGAATGAAAAAGAATTACACATGAGCTACACTATTATTAAAACCACAGTGCATGTTATCTTTAAACACATTAGACGTCTCAATGATATTGTAACAAGTTTTATAATCCTTCAAAAACATGTTTAGTTTTTCATCATTGTGATACTTTTACTAATTAATTTTTTCTATTATTGAAAAATATTCATCATAACTTTTATTCTTAATAGTAAAAAATATCTTCCTAAATTGATCTTCAATATGAAACGTCTATGTATTAACTATTCATCTAATTTATCTGCTTGATTTTTCTATCCAGAAAACTATGTTCGAAGCCTTATGAAATTTAATTCCATATCCTCAAAATATGTCTATTTAATTTAATATGATACTGATGTTTTTATGGTGACTTCCATCTATTTACCCTGATCACAAACTCTCTTTTATCTATGATCCTCTTATTTTTGAACCCTGATATTCCCTAGGTGGAAACATCCATACTCAAACATTATATTTCATAAAATCACCCATAACATTTAAATGAAACACTTTCTTCAAATCATATGATTCTTAAAGAGTGAAATTTCATAACCATTAATCTTTTCATTCATCCTATTTGGATACATTAAGTAATGGGTAATAGAAGGATCACCAATTTATGTACCCGCTCTATGAAATCATGAAATAAAAATCTCTCACTTATTATAATTTTCTTGGATGATTCTAAAGGGTCGAAGATAATTCATGAATCAAATCACAAAATAAAAAAATCCAATTCTACAAAAACCATAAATATACCATGTTGAGAGTAACTGATATTCCCACATTGATATATAGAACAATTATAGATTATATTTTCATCATCATAGTGAATATATTTATGAGAAATTTTTTAAAAAATAATGAGTGAAACATTATACAGCTGAGAGGATTTCACATTAAACAATTGTACAAAATATTTCATCTAGAGAATACATGTCTGATTGATACTCTATAAGCATTGTATGGGCAACTCGAAAAAAATTCCAAAAATTATATCTCCATTCAATGACATGCATCAAAACTCTTTTTTTTGTTTCCTTAATTCATTGAAATCTATTTGATGATCTTTATAAAAAAACATATTTTTGGTCATTATGAATAAATATCAACTTTATGACTTCATACATGTCAATGTGATAAAAATTGTATATAATATGTTGTCTGATGGACTTCATCTAATGAATTTACATGATAATAATTTATTCTATTATAACATAATCATCCACAACCATTCATAATGTGATGATTAGTCATCTAACATGCAGATTTTCCTTTTTCAAAAATTAATATTATATAAATTCATATATTATTTTAAAAATATATATTGATCATCCTGATAAAACAAAAAAAATAACCATAATGTTTTCTATTTGAATTATTTTCATAACAAATAAAATAATTTTATGTTACCATTACATACTTATCATAAATGATCTTATTAAGCTGAATGGATATCAATAAAATTAGATCTCTATCCACAAAATATAAAAAAAATTTGTTTCAGATATTCTTATCACTAAATTAAATGTGATGAATATGGTTTACAAATACCTAAAAACCCTATAAAATCTCAATAAATATTTCTGATGTACTTCCATCACATAAAATTCATATAGAAGTATTAGTGACTTTAAAATTATAAACAATATTTACTTATTAACCCCTAATAGTTCCAACAAAGGTTATATTAACCTCATCAAAATCATAAATATTGTTTTCATTTCGATATATTTACTTTCAAGTACTTCATAATAGTTTCTAAATAAAGTAAAATTTATCCAAATAATATCACCCATTTGTTTCAATCTAGACGTTTAATATGTCCTTTTGTTGTGCACCAGGTAATGATTGAGTAGAATCTCAATACACCCTTTGCAATTTTAATACACCTTGGTACAACTGTTTCAGATCCAAATACACATATAGTACCGTGAATGGGATTTAATATATTTTAATACCATATAATATGTTCCTTACCAAAACAAATAGGATTTTATTAAACAATTGGACCAATCTATAAATTATACCATAGGGATATGTTCAACAATTTATGGTTTCTTAAATATAGTTCATAGGGTTTTTTCTATATAATATATAATAAAAATTGTAATGACACCAACCCCAGTAGCATAGATTTAAGGGATAATTTATTATATTGTCACTAGATACAAGTAATTTAATCCCATGGGAGTTAATAGTTCATTAATATTAGAAAACTATAAACAATATTGAATATCACATTACATATAAAATCACAAAATAAAAATCATAGATTATATAAATATTTATCATCCTTGAATTCATTCCTAGAGTCCTTCTTCATACCCTTAAGAAAATATAAAAAATGGGTGAGCTCTAATGTTTTGTAAGTTTCATATAAAAAGAATTTTATCATGAGTAATTAAATCATAATAAACAGGATATATATATATGTAATGGTAAATAACTGAAAACCTATTCCATTTAATCCCTAACTAGGGCACAAGAATGAATCCATAGATAATTACAATACATAAATCCCATTGACAATTATTAAATAATTAGAAATTAATGAAATTATTTGTAGTAGACATCATGATCTTAGAAATCATGAAATCTATACAATAAACTCCTTGTTCAAAGATAGTTTAATTGATGTGTGTGTATTCCCCAAAACCCAATTAATTTGGCCAACTAATTTTCATAATGAGCCATGTCGATTCATAAAGGGGATATATAATTTTGGGCCCCAACCATCACTAGATTTCCAATTTATTCTTCATATATAAAAATATTACTTTAATTAATAAATCATATTAGTTTTAAATTTATTTATATATTAAGAATAGAATAATGGATTTTTATATTTTCCCAGTAAATTAAATAAATTTCAAATAAAACACTATATATTTAAATGATATAAAAATTAATAAATAATCATATATATAATAAAAAAATATGTATATTATAGATAAATGAAATTTTCAATTATTTCAATAAATTTATTTTTTCAATAGGGGATAATGACCACAATATTAATAAGACATAATACATGGCCATTAGTACACAAGGAATACATGTTTTGTAATAAGATCAAATCATTTAGAAAAACAATTGTAAAATAAGTGATATATTAAAATAATATTCCATAAATAAAATTTCTTCATAAAATCATTTAAAACATTTATATATAGTTTAATTTTACAAAAAGGTTATGATATTGGGGATGTCTATTATAACAGAATATGATAAAAAATAAAAAAAATATTAGAATCAATATCCAAAAAAATCATTTTATAAAAAAATAGAAATAATTCATTCATAACCACTCTAAAACTATAAAATAACTTAATATATCCTTAATCAATCATTTTATTAAAAAAATATCTTCTTTTTTTTTGAAAAATATTGACATTGGCAAAAAATAGATCCAATTAAAAGAGAAATAAAATCAATTTTTTTTAAAAAAAAATTGGATGATTCATGTACTAACAATATGAATTTTGGAATGAATTATTAAAACTCAATAAATGTATATTTTATAATAAAATTATTGGATCTTATCAAGGATAAATGATAATATTCCATCAATGAACAAAAAATAAATCTGAAGAGATTTTGATATTATAATATAGAATTTTACCTCTTTGGTAATGTTACAATTTTAACCCATTGGAGGAATATACATGAATAAAAATAGTAATCATCATAAATGAAGAGTTATTCCTATAAAATAAATCATTTTTGTGTTATAAACACCATATAAAATTGAATATATTCATAAAAAAAATATGTCTCAACGTTGCGTAAATTGAAATAAAATCCCATTAAATATCATATCATTGAAGAGAGATTTAATCAACGAATTGACCATGTGTATAAAATGTAAATCAAAAAAAATGTGGAACAAAAAAATTATATAATTAAATTAAATTTCACACATAATTTTAGAATATCAAAGAAAATGGAGAGGCAAAATGCCGTGATGAGAACAAATTGAGTAATGAAAGGCATATCAAATGGTAACATTCATGTAAAATCCCCTTATATGAAATAATATCGATTGAAAAATAAAATAACATTATGTATGAGGGAATAATTATATAAAATATTAAATCTTATTATATAGACAAAATAAATTAAGTTTTTTTATATTTAAATATTACTAATTTAATGGAAATTTATACAGAATCCCATACTTCACATTTCTATTGTTTCTAAAACTGATTTATCAAAATTTATAATGGTTTTCAACCTATTAGAAATTTATTCCAAAAACTCTACATATTTAAGATTTTATATATTATCTTATTATAACATAATAACATTTATTCATTAATAATATTTCATTATTACCATTGTTTCATGTTTTCATTACATAGATTCCTCATATATATTTTTCCATGGAGGTTCTCATTCTTCATAATATTATATAGTTACATCATATATTTAATTATATTAATTTTATAAATATCATTTTTTAATTATAATCTAGTTCATAATCATTATTTATATCTGAACGTGGATAATGAATCAACTTGTTTCATTAAGAAAGTAGGAAACATGCACGGAGCCAAGATGTTAACATTTCCTTAATGGATGAACTATTATGGAAGTGGAATATAATTTTGTTTTCCAAATAATATATAATTTCATATGTATCTAATAGATTAATTATTTTCATCAATATTACTGTCACGACCCGTCCTCAGGGTCCGTGCCGTGACTACCCCAAGCCCGCCATCCAGAGGCCAGGGGCTGGAGACTAGCACCAAGGCGTAAATCCCGGTAAAAAGGGAAGGCATTGCCTTTGTAAAGTAAACAATCACACATAGTACAAGTGTAAGAAGTAAATACTAAGTAAAAACTGAGTACAACAGTAAGTGCGGAAAGTATAAAGGGGCCGGAAATACAAGCCCAACTGTAATGTACAACTCGAAAGGGAAAACAGCAACTGAAAAGTAAAGCTGCTACACCGAGCTGTCCACTGGAAATCCCACCTGAAAGGTGGGTACAGATAGCTCCTCTGCTCCTCGGGTCCGGTCGTCCGCTCTGAGTATGTCCCGCCTAGTGGTCCACCTCCGGGTACCGCCCCGTCGTCACGTCCCCCTCTGGGTACCGTCTCGTCGTGAGGTCCTCCTCCGGGTACCATCTTGTCGTATAGTCCTCCTCCAGGTACCGTCCAGTCCTCGAACACTCAGCCTCTGTCAGCACTGCCCGTCGTCTGCAACCAACACAATGAGGTGCGGGCATAGCCCGTGTAGGGGTGAGTATAACGATACTCAGCAGGGACCCCGAGACCCTCAAGGTCTCACTAAAACCAACAAGGATAACCACATAGAAGATCTCAACAGATAACCTCTACTTAGGTATATGCCCATACATATACCTAAGTTATCAAGTAACTCATCTCAATCACGAGGAAACACAAGGATTGTGAAATCAATGGATAACTACTACCCAGCTATATTCCCATACATATACCTAAGTTATCAAGTGACCCATCTCAATCATGAGGTAAACACAAAGGTCAAAAGTCTCATATCAAACCAGGATTTTCATTATCGAAACCGTAACTGCTGAAGAGCTCCGCCTCTGGAGTGTACAGTGGTCCTATCACAAATCTGAGGTACTGCTCACTAACCTAAGACTGCTGAAGTACTCCTCCTGTCGAGTACCGCGGGTCAGCCACCCAGACACAGTAGTGCTTCCCGCCGAGGTATGTCACCCAAACACAGTAGTGCACACCCCCTAGTAGCCTGCTGAGGTACTCTCCGGACGAGTACCGCGGGTCTGCACTGTCACACAGGTAGTGCTCCGTCCTCCATGGGTCTACACCTCAGAAAGTAGTGCTTCGTCCACTGGGCTAGTTGACTCACTCCAAGTCGAGTCGGTCAAGCAGTCGTCAGGTCTCAGCCAGTTACACGTCTCCGTACTCCGCACGCTCGTCACTGGGAGGGTCCGCTCCACGAGCTACAGGTCGATACTCCAAGTATCTCAAAGTCCCACGAAGAAGTATCTCAAAGGATTGCTTCGTCATAGGGGTCTCAACACAACAGACGGCGCGTCAATCGGATGCCCGGTCTGTGAGTTATTAGCCTTTTTATCCCAGGGGCCTGGTTGGTTTCGTGAGCGAACCAAACCCTGCCATATCTCAACTGTACCCCGAACTCTCGTAGGATATACTCATAGGGACCGTTTTTCAACGAGATCACCAACGTCGTTGAAGATTCGTCAAACGGACGTTCTGTCAGAAAAGTATCAGCCTTTCTGTTCTAGGGGCCCGGTTGGATTTCGGTGCAATCCAACCCAGCCAGTATCCATCTGCATCCAAATCTTGGGCGGAGGATGCCAAAAGTTCCGTATCGTCAACAGGAACTCAACGCAACAGATGGCACGTCAATCGGATGCCCGATCTGAGAGTTATTGTCTTTTTTTGTTCCAGGGGCCCGGTTGGTTTTTAAGGCAAAACCAACCCGACCGTACTCCACCTGCATCCAAACCTCGGGCGGAGTATACCAAATGATCCGTCTTACTAAGAGGAATTCAACGAAACAGAAGACGCGTCAATCGGATGCCCGGTCTATAAGTTATTGGCCTTTCCGTCTCACACCCACCCTGAGAAACATCCCAGGAGGTCACCCATCCTGATCACTACTCTAGGCCAAGCACGCTTAACTATGGAGTTTTAACCACGTAGGCTCCCGAAAAGGAAGGTGCACCTTGAGTATAGTATACTGAAACGACCGTCTCGATCCAAAGATCGTGTTGCCGCTGACGGCGAGTCGTTTGGAGGCCCGTAGCCCAAGATACAGGCATTTGACTGAAAGTGGTCCGAAACTGGGGGTCTGGGCCCGGGCCGACCCCGCCCGACCCCCCCCCCCCCTGGGTCGGCCGAACCGGGTCGACCCGCCCCGGGCGGCGACCCGGCCCGACGACCCGGCCCGGCTCGGAAAACCCGGCCCCGCCGGCGACGCGGCGGCGCGGGCCGGTGTGGGGGCGCGGTCCGGCGCGGGGCGGCACGACGGCCTGGGCGTCGTTCGTGTGCCGCTCGCGGGGGGCAAAGCCCCCGCCTTTCCTCAGCTGGCGGTGCGGCAACCTGCCGCGCCTAAAGAAAAACGGCCCCCCCTCAAGTGGGGGCCTGCCTTCGAGAAAACGGGGGGACGCCTGCCCCCCCCCCTTGTGAAACCAGCCCCCCTCATAATGGGAGGCCATTAAGGCTGGCCGGGGGAAATTATTTCCCCAGGTTTTCTCCCTTCCAACCGGCCCGACCTGGCCGGCGGGTTCTTCCTCAACGGGACCGGCAAAGCCGGTCCCCCTTCCGGCTTCCGACACCGGCAGCCCGGCTGGCCGCCAGTCTTCTCGTTCCGCCGCGGCCCAGAACCGGCCGCGACCTTCGTTGTCCGACGCGGTGCGACGACACCATGCCCCTCCACCGCGGCCCCTCTCCGGCCACGGCGCCTTCAACTTTCTTCGACGCGGCACGACGGCGTCACGTCCTTGCATTATTTAACGACGCGGCGCGACGGCGCCGCGCATTTCTTGCCGCATGATCCTGTGCAGTGCGACGGCACCGCGCAACACCCGTTTCAATCCACAACAAAATCAACATGAATAGGAGGAGGGTCGGCCGTGTTCGTTCGGTCTGGCCCCCTCGCGTTATTTGCTAACAATCAGCCTTTAATGAATGATAAACTTTCACAATCTTTTAAATTAAATAAAAAGATTTGGAATCAAGGCCCGAAAAATATAAACCTTCAAGTTCGAAGGAGAGATCCACATAACTTTAAAAAGTTAAAACCCCTACCTTGATTTATGAGGTGACGAGATTCGGCGTCACGAAAAGAGATGTCACGGAAGAAGACGTCGTCGGTATTGCGGGTATGGCGTCGCGGAAGACGGCTCCCGAGAACGTGGCGTTCTTCGTCAATGTCCGATTGTTCTTCGCGTTCTTTGTCAAGAGGATGAAGAAACTTCAAGACTTCTAAGCCTTCTCTCCAAAAGATCTCAAGCAACACAACCCAACCAAAAGAAATAAGTTCTCCACTTATTTAATTAACTTCACATGGCTTTTGAAATTCAAGAGTTCTAAATTCAAAAGACTCACACAACTCGCCACATTAAAATCAACTCACTTAAGACATAAGTTATAACTAAGTTAAAATCATTTAAGTGGGATTTGAGGGGTTTTAGAGGATATAAAGAGGTGGGGTTCATGTGGGCCCCACCACCCTCATAACCTCCCAAGGGAGGTTGGGTGGTTACCCAACTTCCACCTTGAGCTAACAGTTAGAGTAAGTTAATCAAAATTGTAGTGTAGTTATAAAATAAACTTCCACAATTTTTATTATCAACACTCGTGTAAACGCAACTCCGGAACAGGATTTCCTAAGCAATTACCGGCGCTTCGGTTCCAGCGGTGCCCTCGGAATTCGATTCCAGGCACCGGTTCAAAAGATAGAAATTCCCGCTCGCTCGTTCACTGAACGTACCTGAGCCAAACTTCGGAAATTAATTCCGGGCACACCGGGCCTCGGAATCAGGCGCCATCAGAAACTGCATTCTTGTAAAATTCCAAAGAAAAATAAGAAAAAATATTCCTTGAAATTTCCGGGTCTTTACATTACTCCCACCTCAGGGATTTACGTCCCCGTAAAACTTCAACACAAACTAGGGTCACAAAAGCAGTACAGAGCACGCATCTGAGCCTTCCCCTCCCATGTGCTTACATGGAGGTTCCGTACTGCCAAAGAAAGTGCACCCGAGGAATCTATCGTCCTCGTAGGATCTGCTCCTGTCGATCCTCAATCCCCACTGGAACCTCCGTGAAAGACACCCCATCACCATCGTCCAGCTCCTCATGGTCGATGGTATACGAAGGGTCGAGCACGTATCTCCTCAGTTGAGATACCTGGAAGTCGTCGTGCACCTGGTGCATCTGCGGTGAATGGTTCAAGCGGTAAACCACCCCGCCAACCCAGCTGGGGACCAAAGAAGGTCTTCTGAACCCCGGAGATAACTTGCTGCCTTGGCCACATCTCCGTAAACCTCGTCGAGGTGAGGCCTATATAAGGACATGATCATCATCCTCGAACTCCAGAGGTCTCCATTTTCTATTATAACTGGAACTCGAAAGGCTACTGCCACGAGGGTAAGGTTGACTGACTCAAGAGTGATCGGTCGCACCCTCCTGTGCAAGAGTTACCCTGCGCTACCTGGGGTTTCCTTTTCCGCCGACCAAGGAAAACCCATCCCGGCGTTTGCCTAAAACCGTCAATTTGAGTATGAATAGTTATTGCCCATTCCATACTCAAACTAACATCGTAAGGCCTCGACACTACCACCAAGAGATTCCAACCGAAACTCTCACCTCGAGGGTCTGACCACACCATCGGCATAAGTGTGATTATTGAGTCTCCTCCCAAGGTATGTCCATACGTGAGGGTCAAGTCCACGCCTTACCGGAAACTCTAGGTCTGGAATAAGATTTGTGAAAGCGAGGAATGATTCATATCGACGTCTGTTACTACAGTAGCTAGTAGTGGATACAGACTGTCCCTTGAATCATTTCTAGAGCCACTGGGTCACACTCCTTGACCGCATGCAGCCGCATTCTTCCACCACCCTCCAGATCCCTAAGCTTGGCGGGGATAACTAAGGCGGGTGGTTGTAGCATGTTAAGATGTACAACACCTCATGCTGCTCTCCTAGCTCTGCCTCCACGTCTGCTGCTTCGCAGACTCATCTCTATTTAAAGCTTCCTCTTTTTGAAACATTTAACACGCCCGAGTCTCTAAGACTGGCACCAGTTCCCTGTTTCTTACTGCACTGTGCAGTCTTCATCCTCTCATGGATGTCCTGGACCTCCTTTAGTCTCACAAGAGTTGCTATGATTTCTTCTTTGCCGATAAGAGAACCCCGGTCTCATCCCCTGGATGAACCACATTCGTTGCCTAATACAGTCAATCTTGACATGAATGATGCATTCATGCCATGGATGACGTCGTAAGGCCTCGACGTATCTACTAAGAGATCCAACTGTCACTCTCGCCTCCAAGGGTCAAGTCACACTATCGGCATCAGTGTGAGGTCACTGGGTCCCCTCCAGTAGAAATCTCGAATGTGAGGGTCAAGTCAACAGTTTAACCGGGACCACTCAGTAGCAACCAAACAAAAGGATAGGAAAGCAAACAAAGATAAGTGTCTTTTTATTATTGCAGCTCATAGTACAAAGACACGAATACAAAAGTAACATTGTCCATTTCTGGCACGCCTGGATCTGACCCCACCTCGGGTGCCCCGCACCACCGGTCCTAAAACCCGAGATCGTCTAACTGCTAGTCTGGTCCTCCTGGACCTCTGCATCATTTGTCTACTGCCCACAGATGACTCGGCTACTGATCGAAAAGCACGCGGAAAAGGCAGAAGCTCCTGTACACACTCGGGGTGTAGAGCTACTGGCACAAACTCCACCCTGAAGAAGGTCTCGAAGTCTTCCCATGCGAAGTTCATCTCATCGCAAAACTTGAATAAGTGGCTCCACCACCTGCCTACTACTTCCTGAAGGAGGCTGGTAGCAAAGATCACCATGAAGTCTGCCAGCGTCCCCACTAGCCTGGAGACTCTCACCACAGCCTCCAGCGAAACCTCAGCCGCCTGCTGGTCCGTCTCTCCCCAGAATCTGGGTGGCCTCTAGCACTGGAACTCATGCAGCGCGCTCAAGCGTCGTGCATCTTCTACTGCAGAGGCTGGTGGCATCGGTGGTCCAACGGATAGTAGTACTGATGGTGCCTCCACTCCAAGAGGGCCCTATGCCGAAGCCTCGTCGCTCGATAGGCTATCAGCATGCACATCCCTCTGGGATCTAGCTGGTCGTCCGTGAAAAGGCATCTTAAAAGAAACATCGTGACACGGTCAAACGTTTATACCTAGTGAGCTGACCTGGTTTCAGCTGTTTTAAGGGAAAACTTTTGAAAACACACACGCAATCAGTGTTTTCGTGCACAAAGTCGGAAATCAGTTGTCAGGTTCCTGGTGTATGGATACGTCGGTCGCCCGTACCAACACTGGACTCCCTGAACTGAAATCCACACTCGGTACTCTTAACACTATTGGTTCACAGAAAGAAAAAGTCAGAGTCATAAGTTTTGCGGTAGAACCGAACTCCTTTGATACCAATTTGTCATGAACCGTCCTCGGAGCCCGTGTCGTGACTACCCCAAGCCCACCTTCCATAGGCCAGGGGCTGGCGACTAGCACCAAGGCGTAAATCCCAGTAAAAAGGGAAGGCATTTCCTTTGTAATGTAAACAATCATACAGAGTACAAGCAGAAGAAGTAAATACTAAGTAAAAACTTAGTACAACAGTAAGTGCGGAATGTATAAAGGGGCCGGAAATACAAGCCCAACTATAATGTACAACTCGAAAGGGAAAACAGCAACTGAAAAGTAAAGCTGCTACGCCGAGCTGTCCACTGGAAATCCCACCTGATGGGTGGGTACAGATACCTCCTCTGCTCCTCGGGTCCCGCCGTCCGCTCCGAGTATGTCCCACCCAGTGGTCCACCTCTGGGTACCGCCTCGTCGTCACGTCCACTTCTGGGTACCGTCTCATCTTGAGTTCCTCCTCCGGGGACCATCTGGTCGTATAGTCCACCTCCAGGTACTATCCAGTCCTCGAACACTCGGCCACTGTCAGCACTGCCCGTCGTCTGCAACCAACACAACGAGGTGCGGGCATAGCCCGTGCATGGGTGAGTATAACGATACTCATTAGGGACCCCGAGACCCTCAAGGTCTCACTAAAACCAACAAAGATAACCACATAATATATCTCAATAGATGACCTCTACTTAGGTATATGCCCATACATATACCTAAGTTATCAAGTAACCCATCTCAATCATGAGGAAACAAAAGGATTGTGAAATCAACGGATAACTACTACCCAGGTATATGCCCATACATATACCTAAGTTATCAAGTGACCCATCTCAATCATGAGGTAAACACATAGGTCAAAAGTCTCAGCTCAAACCAGGATTTTCATTATCGAAACCGTAACTGCTGAAGAGCTCCGTCTCTGGAGTGTACAGTGGTCCTGTCACGACTCCGAGGTACTGCTCACTAACCTAAGACTGCTGAAGTACTCCTCCTGTCGAGTACCGTGGGTCAGTCACCCAGACAAAGTAGTGCTTCCCACCGAGGTATGTCACCCAAACACAGTAGTGCACACCCCCAAGTAGCCTGCTGAGGTACTCTCCGGACGAGTATCGCGGGTCTGCACTGTCATACAGGTAGTTCTCCGTCCTCCATGGGTCTTCACCTCAGAAATTAGTGCTCCGTCCACTGGGCTAGCCGACTCACTCCAAGTCGAGTCGGTCAAGTAGTCGTCAGGTCTCATCCAGTTACACGTCTCCGTACTCCGCACGCTCGTCACTAGGAGGGTCCGCTCCACGAGCTAAATGTCGATAATCCAAGTATCTCAAATTCCCACGAAGAAGTATCTCAAAAGACTGCCTCGTCATAGGGGTCTCAACACAACAGACGGCGCGTCAATCGGATGCCCGGTCTGTGAGTTATTAGCCTTTTCGTCTGAGGGGCCTGGTTGGTTTCGTGAGCGAACCAAACCCGGCTGTATCTCAACTGTACCCCGAACTCTGGTAGGGTATACTCATAGAGACCGTTTTTCAACAAGATCACCAACGCCGTTGACGATTCGTCAAACGGATGTTATGTCAGAAAAGTATCAGCCTTTCCGTTCCAGGGGCCCGGTTGGATTTCGGTGCGATCCATCCCGGCCACTATCCATCTGCATCCAAATCTCAGGCGGAGGATTCCAAAAGTTCTGTATCGTCAACAGGAACTCAATGTAATAGAAGACGCGTCAATCAGACGCCCGGTCTGAGAGTTATTGGCTTTTTCTGTTCCAAGGGCCTGGTTGGTTTTTAAGGCAAAACCAACCTGACCGTACTCCACCTGCATCCAAACCTCAGGTGGAGTATGCCAAAAGATCCGTCTCACTAAGAGGAATTCAACGAAACAGACGACGCGTCAATCGGACGCCCGGTCTGTAAGTTATTGGCCTTTCCATCTCACATCCACCCTGGGAAACTTCCCAGGAGGTCACCCATCCTGATCACTACTCTAGGCCAAGCATGCTTAACTATAGAGTTTTAACCACGTAGGCTCCCGAAAAGGAAGGTGCACCTTGAATATAGTATACCGAAATGACCGTCTCAATCCAAGGATCGTGTTGCCACTGACGGCGAGTCGTTTGGAGGCCCATAGCCCAAGATACGAGCATTTGACCGAAAGTGGTCTGAAACTGGGGGTCTGGGCCCGGGCCGACCCGGGCCGACCCCCCCCCCCCCTGGGTCGGCCGAACCAGGTCGACCCGCCCCGGGCAGCGACCAGGCCCGACGACCCGGCCCGGCTCGGCCGGCGACGCGGCGGCGTGGGCCGGTGCGACGGCGCAGTCCGGCGCGGCGGTGCGGGGCGGCACGACGTCCTGGGCGCCGTTCGTGTGCCGCCCACAGGGGGCAAAGCCCCCGCCTTTCCTCAGCTGGCGGCGCGGCAACCTTCCGCGCCTAAAGAAAAACGGCCCCCCTCACGTGGGGGCCTGCCTTCGAGAAAACGGGGGGCCGCCTGCCCCCCCTTTGTGAAACCGGCCCCCCTCATAATGGGGGGGCCATTAAGGCTGGCCGGGGGAAATTATTTCCCCTGGTTTTCTCCCTTCTGGCCGGCCCGACCTGGCCGGCCGGTTCTTCCTCAACGGGACCGGCAAGGCCGGTCCCCCTTCCGGCTTCCGACACCGACGGCCCGGCTGGCCGTCGGTCTTCTCGTTTTTCCGCGGCCCGGAACCGTCCGCGACCTTCGTTGTCCAATGCGGTGCGACGGCACCGCGCTCCTCCACTGCGTCCCCGCTCCGGCCGCGGCGCCGTCAACTTTCTTCGACGCGGCGCGACGGCGTCGCGTCCTTGCATTATTTAACGACGCGGCGCGACGGCGCCACGCGTTTCTTGCCGCATGATCCTGCGCAGTGCGACGGCACCGCGCCACACCCGTTTCAAATCACAACAAAATCAACATGAATAGGAGGAGGGTCAGTCGTGTTCGTGCAGTCCGGCCCCCTCGCGTTATTTGCTAACAATCGGCTATTAATGAATGATAAACTGTCACAATCTTTTAAATTAAATAAAAAGATTTGGAATCAAGGCCCGACAAATATAAACCTTCATGTTCGAAGGAGAGATCCACATAACATTAAAAAGTTAAAACCCCTACCTTGATTTAAGAGGTGACGAGATTCGGCGTCGTGAAAAGAGATGTCGCAGAAGAAGACATCGTCGGTATTGCGGGTATGGCGCCGCAGAAGACGGTTCTCGAGAACGTGGCGTTCTTCGTCGATGTCCGATTGTTCTTCGCGTTCTTTGTCAAGAGGATGAAGAAACTTCAAGACTTCTAAGCCTTCTTTCCAAAACCTCTCAAACAACACCACCCAACCAAAAGAAATAAGTTCTCCACTTATTTAATTAACTTCACATGGCTTTCGAAATTCAAGAGTTTGAAATTCAAAAGACTCACACAACTCACCACATTAAAATCAACTCATTTAAGACATAAGTTATAACTAAGTTAAAATCATTTAAGTGGGAGTTTAGGGGTTTTAGAGGATATGAAGAGGTGGGGTTCGTGTGGGCCCCAACACCCTCATAACCTCCCAAGGGAGGTTGGGTGGTTACCCAACTTCCACCGTGAGCTAACACTTAGAGTAAGTTAATAAAAATTGTAGTGTAGTTATAAAATAAACTTCCACAATTTTTATTATCAACACTCGTGTAAACGCAACTCCGGAACAGGAGTTCCTAAGCAATTACCGACGTTGCGGTTCCATCAGTGCCCTCGGAATTCGATTCCGGGCACCGGTTCAAAAGATAGAAATTCTCGCTCGCTCGTTCGCTGAACATACCTGAGCCAAACTTCAGAAATTAATTCCGGGCACACCGGGCCTCGGAATCAGGCGCCGTCAGAAACTGCATTCTTGTAAAATTCCAATGAAAATTAAGAAAAAAAATTCCTTGAAATTTCCGGGTCTTTACAATTACTATCCATGTAGTTTGTGATGGAAAACAGATTACATTAGTCTGTAAGGTATTACATCCCCTACACATGAGTGGCAGTTTTATTTACCATATGATGTTTTAGTAAATTGATAAATATTATGAAATAATCATAATTACCTCACATATCTGGGTGATACTGGTGTAACTATATTGTAATTGTTTTGAAATAATTCAATGTGTAGAAATAATAAGTACAAATTAAAATCTTAGTAAATACAATTACCTTCACATAGAAAAACCCCTTTGGATATCATTTTATGAACCAAGGGGTTGGTCTTGTGGGAATTCCAGAATATATAAAATGTGGATAAGGATTTTGGGGAGATATTTTAGCATTGTGAGGTTGATATAAATGGATTCATAGATTTGAATAAGTGAGAGGTGGTGGTTCCCTTTTATAATTGAGGTGGAGGGGTATATTTGTAAATATGAAAAACTATTAAATAATAGGAAGCTAGTGTCAACCCAAGTTCCTGATAAATTAAAAAATATTTTATTTTTTGGGTATTAATTTCCATAAAAACATTGAAAAATAAAAAAAACATGTTTTAAATATGTTATTATCTTTTTCTCCAAGGATACTCACTTTTGCAATTTTAGTTTTCAGCACGATAACATGTTTTTAACCAAGGTAATTTATCATTTAATACTACAATAAAATGAGAAATATTAGATAATTTGAGGCTACTAATTTTTAATATAGAGTAAAATTTATCAAATAGTTAATTATGAATTTTTGGAATATTAATTTTAATGGAATTACATGTAACACACAAAACATTTCTATAACCTTTAATATGCCAATTTATTTATAATACTTTAATCATAATTTGGAGAAACATTTGCGTTGAAATTATTAAATAATGTCATTTTCTATTAGAAATGTGGAATATAATATATAAAATTCAAATATCCGTTGTGGGAAATTTTCAATTAATGATAAACCACCAAAAGGTGTCAAAAATAGTTGAACAAGAAATTCATTTTTCAAGCATAATACGTTCTTACATTAACTATATGAAAACAAATCATCAACACATGGATTTAAATTACTATATTATGATATAAAATATATCATATTAAATTTATTATTCATTATTAAGGATTACTTTAATTAACTGAAATTCATAAACATTAGGCATGTAAAACAAGTTTTCAAAAAATTTATTTTTAAGCCAAATAATAAATTTATAGAAAAATCTTGTATAAAATGATTGAAATATAAATAATTATATATAATGTAACCAAATAATACATATGTTACATAGAAATTATATTTAAATCATAATTTTACTTTTAGATTACTAAATTTATTTAGAAGAAATGATAGTTTTATAAGAAGAGATATACTTCACTATTGGCAAAAAATTACATTTCATAGTAAAATAACAAAAAATTTCTCCTTTTTAGTTTCGAAATTATAATTATAAAAATTAATTTAATTTTTTGTAATACAATATAATAATTTTTAATAAATTAATTATTTTTTTTCACACACATAAATTAAAAAACATTTTTTTCTGAAAAATATATATTTTAATCATGTAAGAACATTATAAAAAATTGTTTCATTATTTATAAGTTTATTTGATTCATATAAAATATTTATATATAATTTTGAAAAATTATTTACTCTTATTCATACAAAAAAATTTAATATTCAAGTTATAATTGTCACATTATATAGTAAATCATTGTTCATATAGGCCCATCATTTAATATTGTATATTCTATTGAACATAATATTAATTTTAAAACCCTAGGGTGTCTCATAGGTTGTGATAAATCTATTATAGTAATCACCATGTTCTTTATTTTTGGAGTATTTAGACATAATTGGACAAAATTTCTTGGGATATGGATAGACACATAGGGAATTCAATGAGTATAATTTTTATAGTATTTGTATTATGGGTTGAGACTTTTATGGATTTAAATAGTGATCCTTTGAAAAGGGAACTCAATAAATGGATAGTCTATGTAGTGAGATATCCATTTTGGAAATACATGGATCTAGTGGGTGATAATATGGAATGACCCTTATGAGATGTGCATATATATGGGATCCAAATCCATTCAAAACGATTTTAGGATAGATGCATGTGTTATGAGAGTATAAAGCCAAGGATATGGGTATAAAATCAAGGAAAAAGTTTAGTGGGACCAATTACTGTCTTTATTAGATGTTCATTTTGGCTTTTATGTTTAATGAGTTACCTATAATCTAATGATCATTTTTTATGGTTTTAACGGTACATGTAGTAATGAATAAACGATCCATGTTGTGGGGTAAGTGGTAATTGTTTCCCAATTCATTTGAGTTATGGTTGAACCTCATTCACTCGGTGATGCATCATCCCCCATGATATTTTGTGGTTACTTATCATTCACTAGGGAATTGTAATATTATGGTAGATCATCTTCTAGAGGATTTTTTATTGATATATCATTCACCTAGAGTTGTTATTTTCCAATGGATTATTCACCTTATGGATGGGATTGGGAGATATATTATTCATCCAATGATGACTCGTTCAAATATTCATTGATAATTGATACATTTTTCACCTACTAACAGATCAATCTCCCTAAAATTTATGAGTATTGTGACACCACATTCACCTAGGGATACATGTTTTGACCTATTAATATATGGGTTGGTTAAATATTTTTCACCTTGAATAGTGTGGTGGGGTATTTAATACACCTTAGAATTGATATTAGTGTTTTTTCATCCACCTAGAGTTGGTTAGTGGTAGTTTATTATCCACCCAAGAAGTTCAGTCCTCGTGGTGTATTTCCTGGCCATTGAATACTATATCGGTGCTATATAACCTTCCAGAGGTTTTTGTTTATGGTGTATCATCCACCTTAAAGCTACTAGTGGTGGAACAAAATCCACCAAATAATTTATAATATTTTTGTATCATTCTTCCAAGAGATTAGTAATAATGGAATATAATCAATCTGAAGATGTGTATGGATGATGCATTATCCACCATTGGTGGAAATGGTGATATATTTTTCAATATAAATATTGGTTAGAGCTATTTTTTTTATAGAATATAATATTGATGATAGATCATTATCCCCTACCTTAGGGTATAGATTCGCCTCCTCTATAAGTGATATGATTGGTGGGGTGTCATTTATAATTCTGTTATTCTCAGACTATTAGTATATCATCCAATTTTGGAACTAATAAATGAAATTATTTTTATAATTATAGTGGCTCTATAAGTACCGAACATGGTGACTAGCTTACCCATGTATTTTTTCACATTGATTTTCATTTATTATATTCATGAAAATGTATAATTCTTATTATTATATACACCATTTTTCATGGCCCACTGAGTGTAATGACCCCACAATTCACATGAACTATTGTTCATGTACAGTCAATATGGTTGCCATATTATTAAGTGAAATGACTCGAGTAACCACTAATGAGATGGTTGGGATTAGTTGGGTTGATAATATATATTCTACAAGAGTATGAGTATAGTTCTAGTTTCATTATATTTTTCTTCTATTTTAATTTATGTACTACTATGATTCGCCAATTGGGTGTAATTGTTTTTGTTTCTTCTTATCTACCTATTGATTTATGTTATGTTATAAACTGATTATGTTTTTGTTAGGGTTTATTTTCTGTTATCATAACATATTTTAAAATCATATTTATATATATTATAAATGTTTCTATTATTGATTTATATTGGTTTTGATGATACTATATGTTATAGACTTCTTTCAATGATTATCATAACCTCGCTATTATTCATCAACCCCAAGCATAAGGGGTGGAATGATTAAGAAAAGATGGTGATCTTAAATAGACAACAATCTAGTAGTTCGGGTTGTGGATGTTGCATTGAGCGATTAAGGATCCTAATGCTTCATTTCTCCAATATTTTCAACTACATTCATGATTTTCTCCATCAACAATATCAACATAAAAAATACATCACAATAGCTTCTTTCATAATAATACATCTCTTTAAGAATACATTCTAGTCTTATCCTAACTTATTTTTAACATTATAGATACCATTTATTCAACATGTCTTCTACTAGGTGATATTTTCGTTTAATCCATTCGTATTTCATCCAATTCCCACATAGGATTGAAATTAACAATGTATTTCTTATTATATGACCTTTCACTACATTTTTATTGAATTATAACATTCCAAAACCATCCCTTTATCCATCAATATATATTCTAAAAGCATCCGGATAATGTGACACTTTAGATGAATGTGTTTCTTCTATGAGGGAAAAATTAAATTTCTAGTTGGGGAGATCACACTGTGATTGACACAAATCAATTTTTCATTCCCACACCACCATTCATGTTCATGGAATAAGTACATCAACCATATTATCTATTTCCTATATTTCATGACTTCCCTGTATTTATCCATTATTATCAATAATGAATATACTCGTTGAATCCTTTATATTCAACTCATATATTTCCATCTAATGGTAAATAAATATTGAATGATACTTGTTTTGTGCCTCCATCTTCAACAAAGTTTGGAGGAATAAGCCCCTATAGTGGACCTCCCATTGAATAAAATAGTTCTATTTCTATTATTCATTTATGATATCAATGTATCTAAAGGGAATGAAAATGATTTGTGTGGTCACTAAGGGGGCTGAATTATTTATCTTTTACATTTATATATTGTTTCATATGAAACAACCTTATTGGACTGTCAGATAGTTATAAACATTCTTAAAATATTATCACAATAACATTCAATGGGAACCTAAATATTTACAATGTTAATTTCCAGGTATGAGTATCCAGTCCTTAGCATGGATTGGAAAAAATGCTATACCATGAAATCCATAATAAATAAATCCTTCTTATATAATTTCAACAGGAATGGAATAGTCATACACTTGAGAAACACTATTTTAAAAACTAATGTTCATGTTATCTATATACACATAATATTTCACACTGATTTTGTTAAATATTTTATTATCCTTCACCAACATGTTTAATTTTTTATCATTATAGTACTTGTAAATATTCATTTTTTCTCTTCGTGATAAAAACTAATTCTACACATTCACTCCCAATTGTGGGATAGAGTATCCCCATTGAACAACTATTTGAATCTTCCATTAAATCATTATTTATCCATTTTCTCTATATGATTTTTCTATCCACAAAAGTATTTTGAATGCCCTATAAAATTTGATCTCACTTCCTTATACTATATCTATCTAATCCACCATAATATAAATGTTTTTTTGGATACTTTCTTCTTTTTCCCCTAATCACAACTTCTCTTTTCACTAAAAACATCTTTTTTTTACCAAGATATTCCATGGTTGGGAAATTCCATAATTAAAACATTTAATTTCAAAAAATTGTATTGAACATCTATCAGAAACAGTTTCTATAACACTATAGATTCTATAATATTGAAAATTAATAACCCCTATACATTACATTAATCTTATTTTGAGAAGTTAAAAAAGTGGAAAGGGAAGGATCAAAAATTTATTTTATCTCTCAATGAAAATGGGAAATAAAAATCTCGCAATTAGTACAATCTACGTAGATGATTCCAAAGGGTTAAAGTTTATTCTTGAATCATATCACCAAATAAAATATAAAATTATTCAAAAACAATAATTTCACCATGGTGATAATAAATGATATTCCCCCAATGATATTTTGAACAATTAATGATGAGATAATATTTCACGGCCCATCCCCTAGGGCTTTTGTCGTGACTACCCCAAGCATTCCTCCCATTGGCCAGGGGTTGGCGACTAATGCTGAGTAGGAATATCCCAAACAAATGGGATTCATTTTTTATGAACCAATACACATGAACACAAATCCTATCGAAATATACATGAATGTAAAAAAGACCGAGTAACAAAAAATATTTATTACCACAACAACCCAGAAACATAGTTTGATTGTAGTAATATTGTAAAGTGCCACCAAGATAGAATACAAGCCCACCAAAATGAAAGACAACTGTAATGTCCGACCAAAAAACAATGGTATTTTAACTTTAGTATAAATCATATAGAAACAGCTTGGTCCGTCTGATCTCGCAATCCATGATCTGGTCCTGGTCCTTTTCCTTCTCTATCTAGCACTCTATCGAAACATCAGTCATCTTCACGTGACATGACTAGTGTGGGAAAAGACCATACATGGGTGTGTAATAAAATTCATGGTAGTAAACCATTAAACCACGAACGAAAATCCACAAAAACTAATGTGTAGTCTTCTCTACATAGGTATACGCACATACATAATCCAAGGATATCCATATATACTCAACTACCAAGAAAAAGGTAGAAAGGATAAGTTACAGCCAAACTTTCGCAACAAGATTCTGCTTAAGGCATGTTCGTTCGAGGAGGAATCACTCTTCATGCCTCGATGTCATCCCTGGTCATGATATTTTTAAACAAAAGATAGTTTCTCTCATAGAATACTACGAACCCCATCAGTATTACCCCTCAATGTAGGTGAATCATAGAGAATACAATGAACCCTAATGATGTGGCCTGTAACGTAGTGGATTCCCAATAATACCATGAACCTAATTGATACATCTCACTAGATGGAGGATTAATTCCCTTTTCATGGTGTCCACGTCAATACCCAACAAACTACATTATGGGTGACAATGTTTTAGTCTAGTCCCGAGGATGATTTCTTAATTCTATCTGGGAATCTGTCTCTCGAAGGGATTGTTATTCTATGTTGTACCAAAGCCTTGATAAATGGAAAATGGGGAAAAGCTCTTCACTTACACTGGTCAACACTAAGATCTCACAAATCCATCCCAAAAGGAACGCTTCGTAGTAAGCTTCCGAACACCATAGAAAGGTCGTCAAACTGAATTATGATTTCCATATTATAGGGATTTCTATAAAAAGGGGTTGGTTATATTTGATCCCAGTCTGACCCAGTTGGACTGACCCGATCCAAGGTCTAACAACCAGACCTGGATCTGAACCAACCCTGGTCCGACCAGTCCCACTAAGGCGGCCCAACTATTTAGGTCCAACCAACTTTCGTAGGGCCTGCATTCCCTACTAGCCACAACCCAACTGGTGACAACCTTTATCACCCCCGCACACAACTCATCCATGAGAACTTCCATCAGTTAATGTGGATGAACCCCATGGAGTAGTCGGTCTGTGTACCTAGCAGATCTCACGGATCTAGCGAGCCATGCATCTCTAATTTCATGGCCTCTAACCACTGTTTTCAAACATTATTGTGGCACCTATGCACCACCCATAGTCGCACATAAGCAGGCCCCACTACCATTATTTGATGAGTTGACGGCCTTCTGACGCTGCCACCACCAACGACCTTTTCTGAAGGGTCATCCTATCACTGGGTGTCGAGACGATGGATCTTCTTTCCACCACCATCGACCTCCTTCCATGGGTAGATCCATGACCACGGTCTCTCTTGTATCATTAGTCACCACTGATTTGTCATTCCATCATCATCACACATCCCTAGTGTTGTTATTGGGTCAGACCATCAATCTCAGGTCATTGCGCTATGGATCAAATGTAGATCGATACCACATTCATAATCCTCAAAGATATGAAGAAATAGAAGTTGAGAAGAACGGATGTAGAATTCACAAAGGGTGGATCGTATTTATTGTTCATGTTGGCATGGATTTTTCCTTGCTAGAAGGATTAACTAGGAACAAAAAATCACATGGATCAACTCCCATTAAATACATGCAGGTTTACCCCATCCTGCATGGATAATCAAATAGTGGATCAACATGTTTGTGGGTTGGTATGAATTCTTCATCAAATTCTTGAATGGGGAAGGAATAAAAATTAAAACAACACCCAACATGGGATTTTATCATTCATTGATGGAAGGAGAATTATTCTTCATTGACAATCTGATGAACAACTCTCTCAATCTTTGAACCATGATTCACAATGGCGTTGATCTGCCATCATTTTCCAATGCCTTCTTACATGGTTCCTTATCTAAATATTTCTTAGGGAATTTTATGGTTTGTGAATTCTAACCATATACCCATACCTCCAGGTTTAATAAAATCGGAAAAATATATTGTGTCATTAAAATATTTTTATTAAAATATTGAATAACAGTTACATCCAAAATCTAACTTTTTCTTCTGGATCGGGCCGAAAAATGTTAGGAACTTCCTAGGGTAAAGTCATTATTTATGAATTAACTCTGCCTTCATATTTTCACTCCAGAAAAACATTTATATTTTATTGAAGTAAAAAGTTAGTCGATGATAATTTTTAATTAAAAACCGAACATTATTTGAATGTTTATTTCGGTAAAAAAGAATATCGGAATCTCGATCCATCCCAGTGCATGGTCTCAATATTTTCCCAATTAAATTATTAAAATAAATTCAATGAAAAATTGACTTATTACACTCTCTCTGGCTTAGGTATTTTCATTATTGAAATCTAAAACAAGGGTTACTCATAAAAAAGATGATAGTGTTTAGCATGCATGTGAGATTCCCACTCCTAGGTGATATCCTAGAGGATCATGTTCATCCATGAAACTCGCACTAAAGGAATTGACCTCCCATATAGGGTCCACTCCTACCAATTCTCAAACTCTTATAGAAACTCCACAAATTTCTACTCAATGTTAATGTCTAGCATTCCCTAGTCAATAACGTGTGATGGGTCATTCACGTACATCCTCAGCCGTGAAACATGGAAGACAACATGCACCCAGTTCCAACGTGGGGGTAAGGATAGGGTATGCCACATCACCAACTCTACTCTGATTCTGAAAGTGTCTCATGATCCTCAAAGACAACATACTGCCCTATCCAAATATCTAGTAACCCTATTGAAGTTAGACCCATATAATAACATAATATACCTCATCGAACACCAAGGGACTCCTTCATTAGTCCACATACTTCCTCAGCTAGCTCTATATTTTCCTCATCTGATCCTATATGATATACACATTCATAGTATTAGCCTGCATGAACTCTGGGCCCTACATTACTGACTTCCCTGGTTCATTATATCATAACGATGATATTCAAGGTCGACCATACACGACCACGAGTGGTGTCTTACCAATGGTGGAGTGCTAACTGTTGTTGTATGCAGACTCGACTAGAGGTAATTGTACCTCTCAACTATAACCAAAGTCTTAGATGTTGGCACAAAGCATGTCCTCTAGCACATAGATGGTCTTCTCTGTTTGACAATTCATCTGGGGATGAAAAGATGTACTCAACACCCAATGGGTCCTAAAAGCCGCTACAAACCCTTTCATAGCTGAGGAGTGAGTTGATCATCATGGTCTGATATTATCATTAAAGGCACCCTGTGAAGTCAAACTATCATCTAAATGTAGAAGTCTCCCATGCTATCTTTGAAACCATATTCTCAGATGGGTAGGAATCGGGCCAACATAGTGATGTAGTCAATAATCACCCTTATGGTGTCGTGTCCTCTAGATGTGTGTGGTAACCCAATCATGAATTCCATTAACAACCCAACCCACTTCGACTCCGGCACATCAAGTTATTTAGTGAAGACCACTAGAACCTTGTGCTCTACCTTCACATGTTTTCAAGTCAGGAACCAAGAAATGAACTCTTCCAATGCCTTCTTCCTACCTGGACACCTAAAATGGAGTTGGAGGTTAGTGTACATTATCGCCACACATGGATGTACATCTAAGTGCATTGTGTGGAACTTAATTAGAATCTACTCTTACAATTATACTAGAATAATGTTGCTTCCTCTAGAGAGAATGAAGTTATCCCCACTTATTGAATATCCATCAAGGGAATGCCTGGTGGAAATCTGAACTCATGTAGTATCGTAGCTAGTATCTCTGAGCTATGCCTCCCTAGCTAGCTGTAAGAGTGGAGGGGGAACAACAATCGAATAGAGATAATATTCTTCGTCCCTATCCATGAAGGATATCTGAAGCAAGGAAAACTTCTTTTAGGCCACGTTCAGTAGTTGGGAACTCAATATCTGACTGAGAGAATCAACCAACACATTTCCCATCCCAAAAGTATATATTATTTCTATTTAATAGTATTTGGGGAACTCTATCCAATGTTTTTGTCTTAGGTATTTATTCTTATGAGAAAAGATATACATGAAATTGTTTTCGTCTAAGTAGAGGATAAACATTTAGCTCATATGGTAGTTTCTCCACATATTCAATGCGAAGACTATCACTGCCAACTCAATGTCATGGATCACATAGTTCTTCTTGTGTAGTCTCAACTACTATGAATCATAGGAAAACACCACTTTCACCTCTATCATGATGCAGGCATGTCTGGTACCAGATTCATCACAAAGCAACTTGTACCTGACACCCTCCATTAGGAATATTAGGATGGGAGCACCCTTGAAACTCTGTATCAGCTACTGAAATAACCCTGAAATTAATATATCCAAAAAAAGATTTCCCCTTTTTTTATGGTTGTCATGGATGATGATAATCTGGAAAATTTGGTCACAAACCTCTTATAGTACCCACCCAATCCAATGAAGCTCCGCATCTCGGTAATGTTATTGGGTGGATCCTAAGAATGTACAACCTATATCTTCACCAGATCCACCACAAAAACAACCTATAAAATGAAATTTTGTAGAAAGTGGACCTCAAAAATCAAGAACTAACACTTCGAGAGAATCCCATATAATATTTTTCTCTGATAACTTCTAGGACAATCCTACGGTGTATCACATAATCCTCCTCGTATGTTGAGTACACCATAATGTCATCAATGAAACCAAGATGAACATGTCAAGGATTGTCTTGAAGATCTTGTCAAAGAGTCCTAGGAACACAATTAGAGCATTTGTTACAGCGAACGGCATAACCAAGTACTCATAGTTCCCACACAAACATCTGAAGGGCATATTTTTTACATTCTCATCCCATACACGAAGCTGATGATCACCAGATATCAGGTATATCGTCAAGAACCTCCAATATCCCTTTAACGGGTCGAATGCATTGTCAATTCTTGGTAGTAGATATTTTTTCATCATGGTAACTTGATTCATGTCCCTAAATTCCACACATATCTTCCGACTTTCATCGGACTCCTTATAAAACAACATTGGGGCCACCCAGGGTGAGATGATGGTCCTCCCAAAGCCCTCACTCTACCAATCCTCGAATTGTACCCTCAACTCCCAAAGCACAATGGGATCCATCCAATATTCTGGTGTGGATATCGGTTCTCTCCTAGGGTAAAAATAAATGTAGAAGTCAACCTCCCTATTAGCAGGTAATCGTGGAATATCATAGGAGAATGCATATTCATACTTGCCCACCACTATAGGTAACCCGGTACTACTCTCCTTCACTACATAGAGGGAGAGGCTACCCAACTGGTGAGTGATCTGCTACACCCTCCTCTACGAAATTCCTTCTTGTCATTCATTCATTTCCATTTCAATGTTAAAGGAAAACATGGTCCCACATCTATGGAGATACCACACTCTCTGCCTAAAACAATCAATTATAACTTGGAGTGTGGATAACCATTCCATACATAGAATGATTTCATAAGTCCTCAATGCCGCTACTAGGAGATCCCAACCAAAGAAAATTCCACCATGAGTAAGATCATGTTTCCATCACCCATGTGTTATCATAAAATCCTCTCTTATATGAGTCTCTAAATGTAATGATTGAGCTAGTTGCTCCACCAGAATCACCAAACTCGAAACAAGGTATATATCAAGGAATGAGTGATTGGAACATGAATCTATTAGAACACCTTCATGAGTTTTGAAGTAATAGATCATACCTCTAATCATATTTTGAGAGTCATGGTCATACACATCCATCGCCTGAATTTGGCCTTTCCAGAGTACACTGGCTCCCTAAGCCCATGGCGGACCACCTGGGGGTTGTGTTAGTGGTACCTTAGACATCTGCCAACCGCTAGATTCTCTACCTTCTACCCTGTAGTTTCATCTACCATACGGACACCCTGCACTAACATCTTCCTCAGCGGTCCCTTAACCATGAATTGATCATCCACATTAAATCTAGGAAAATTACATGAAAAGTGTCCCCAACTACCGCACGTGAAACACTGTCTATCGTTCGGCTACCCTGGTCATCCCTGTAAACCCTTCATCACTAATCCACTATCCTGGGGTTGTCTCTTGATGAAACTATCCAATTTCAGCCCATGATTCTACTACCTACTACCTATTTATGAGGAATCCTCCATCTGATGTCTACTTGTAGCTCCCACGGCTGGTGCATGTTCATCTAGGAGGCTCTCCAGAAGTAGATCCCCCTCTAGATCTCTAGTTGGTGTAGGGATTATAAGAGACACCATGGATACCATGATCATCTGGATTAGTCCCTACTCAAAGTTATGGGTCCTGAAGAACATGTCCCACACCAAGTTAATGGAGTAATAAGAATGATATGTGAATCTTGTTGAGTACTCTTCTACTAACTGGATGCCCTATTACAGGTGTAGTGGCTCTTGTTTATGCACAAAGCATAAAATATCTAGAAAGAACTCATTCATGATGAAGCAATTGAAGTCTGTATAGGATCGCATCACCTCCTCATGCATCTAGATCACTAACCTCCACCCCATCCAACTGAGCCCTACAGATGGCTCACAACTAATACTATCATCTGATCAGGCGGTGTCCTCCTAAGTTTCATGATGTGAGTAACCACCTCCAACTAATACTCATCTACCTATGGTTAGTCTCACCCCTGCTCCCGGGATATCATTTCCTCTACATCTCATGAAACGCACTGAGCCTATGTGCATCCTTGATCGGTATCACTAGAAAAAATGGCTACTTGACTGGTAGTACTATGGCAGGAAAACCACCTAGGGTTTCCATGTTTGTCATAGTCCCTTGTACTGATGCATCATCTCTATGTGGACCATCCTCGTGATCATGAACCGGGATCCTAGCTGGTTGTCTACATTGAGTAATCCTGAAAAAGATAGAGATGAAACATGATAAATTGAGTATATCCCGAGAGATGACTTGTGATGGACATGGAAAACACAACCCATTCTTATATGGTGCAAGTTCCATCAATTTAACATAAACTAATTTTTATTATGCACCAAGTCAGAAAGCAGGTACCCGGTGTCCTAGTGTAGGGATATATCGTCCACCACACCAACACTGGGTTTCCTAGCCTGAAATCTGAACTCGAAACACTTAACACTATTTACCAAAACCAATCTAACTGACTCTCAGTCCCAATGTAGAATTTACAACTCTCCTACCACTCTTTCATAATCCATCCCCTGGGGACCATTTCGTGACTACCCCAACACCACCTCTATAGGCTATGGAATGGATACAAGAGAATAGATGGCATATTCCTAACCAATGAGAGGAATGTTCCTAAGAAAATATACAAACAAACTCAAATAAAATCCAAAGACACTGGAAAGTCAAAAAGACAGAGTAACAAAAAATCATGCACACCACTACAACTGAACACTAGAGTGCAACATAAGTAAAGACGTAAGTTACAACTGGTCTAGAATACAAGTCCACAAAAAATAAGGTCAACTAATAATTTTGACCTACAAAAAATAGTACTAAAACTATAGCAGAATGCATCCAAAAACTCCTTGGTCTTTATAATCCCATAATATTGAGTATGGTCTTATTCTTTGTCCTAATTAACTTATGACTCTATCAGAACAGCATCCATTTTCACAATACATGACACATGTGGGAAAAGAACATGAAGGGGTGAGTTAAAAAATACTCAGTAGGACACCCTAAAACCAAAAAATGAAAATAAAAAAATGTACATTTATACTTACAAAGGTATACACCCATACATATACGAAGGATGTTTAGATATACTCAATTACTAGCTATAAGGTATAATGGATAAGATACACCAAGACTAATACCACAAGATTCTTCTCAAGGCATGCTCAATCCGGGAGGTCTCCCTCCTCGATCTTTGATGTCATCATTGGTTACGATTCTGTTATATAGAGAGGGTATTCTATCAGGTAAAACTGTGAACCAAATTTTTATTACCCTAAAACATATGGTATACTATGAAAATTCTATGATCATAAATGATACGGCTCATAATATAGAGGATTTTGAAGAATATCTTAAACCCAACTGATATAGACCACTAGATGGAGGATTAAAAACTTTTGGTCGAAGTCTATTTCAAAACCTAACAAACTCTATTAGGGATCATATAGCGTTATTCCGGTCCCAAGAATGATTCCATAACTTTATCAAGGACTTTGTCTCTCAAGGGGATTGTCATGCAATATTGTACTGAACCCTTGGGGGAAAGACCATGTGGAGAATCTATTTTACCTAAAATATCCCACACTAAGGTCTCACATATCCATCTCAAAATGACAGCTTCATTTCATGGGTCCCAATGCCATAGACCACTCATCATATGGACTTATGTTTTGAAAGATACATGGATATTTTTAAAAAGGGTCTGATTGGGTCAAGTCCATGTCCGACCCGGTTGGACCGATCCAACCCAACCCAGCCTGGGTTCTTCTAACCCATTGGGCCGAACATACATTCCTGACATGACCAAGAGGGCTGCGAGTCGAGCACAAATTTTTTGGGCTTGCTTTATTTTCTAGTTGCGGCCGGACCAGGCAGTGGCCCCTATCTCCCACGCACGCGGCTCACCTACGTGTGATGCCTGCAGTCAACATGGCCGAACAGTGTGGCCTAGAAGGTCCTAGGGTCCGGCCAGTCCACATGACCAGAAGATCCAGTGGCTCTACCATGGGTCTGTTTCTAACCAATACGGCTCCGGAGAGCTTCATCTCTCTATCATCGCATCCCCCCATGCACCACATGTGGCCACATATCCATGGGCCTCTCTACTTTTTGGTGCCACCACTACCTGTGGCCTCCTACTATGGGACTTCCAACTGCCAGACGATGAGTAATCCAGATATGCATGAAACCACTATCAACCTCTTTTCACAGTATATTCCACCACCGTGCTCTTTCCTGGATGTCGGTTCATCCCCGATGTTTCATTCGTTCAACAGCGTACCACCCTTGTGTCATCATAGGGTCAGATCATTGTACCTAGGTAATTGCACCATGGATCGATAGTATAACCATTGCTCGTTCGTAAGCCACTAAGACATGAATAAATAGTGGGGGATTAGAAGGCACAAGGAATTATAAAGGGAAACATCATAGCTGTTATTTGTATGTATATAGATTCATTATTATTATAATGTTTAACAAGGAAAAAAAATCAAATAGATAACCTCCCATTAAATCCCACCAATTTTAACCCATCCTGCATAGGTGATCGAACTGTGGATAAAACTATTTATGGGTTGGTCTATGATCATCATCCAATTCAAGAATGGGGAAGAAGTCACAAGGAAAAAATTCCCTACTTGGGATTTGGATCATTCATTGATGGGGGGATAATTCATCATCATTGATGATCGACTAAATAATTCTCTCAATCCTCGATCCTTGATTCGAGATGGCGTCAATCCATCATTGTTCTCTAATGAATTCTTCTGAGGTTCCTTCTCCCAAGAGTTATCAGAGAATCTCAGGGTTATAATTTTGAACCCTAGACACATACCTCTAAGTTTAATAAATATGAATAAAAAATTTATTGTGAGGTTAAAATATTTTTAAACAAAATATATAGAGATGTTTAGGTCCAAAATCTAAATTTTTGTCTCGCCCACATCAGATGATGTTAAGCCATGCCTATGTTAAAGTCGATGCTCTAGACGCAATGGTGCCCTATGATTTTTAATATGCGAACCTCCTTAGATTTTATTAATGTTCAATGTTATCTTCCGAGAATTTGTAATAAAACAATTATTCGAAAATTAATTAATGAACACTTGTACATAGAATCTCATGATTTCTCATCACATTGCCTCGGTATTTTCCAAATTAATTTGTTAAAATAAATAAAATGAAAATCCAAATCATTACATTATCATCATCATTGTTAATATCTTTTGGAAATATTCTTGAAAATATTTGGACGAGTAAATAATTATACAAAGGAAATGTGTTTGATAAAACATTGTAAAAATTCACTCCTCTAGAGAATCCTTGATTAATTGTTCCTCTAAAAGCATTATAGGGGAAACTCAAAAAATATTCCAAAATTATATCTCAATTTTATGGCTTGCATCAGAACTCTCTTTTTATTTCCATCATTCACCAACATATATTTGATGATCCTTATAAAAACTATTTGTCAAATTATCTTCAAGTAACATGAAATTCATAACATCATACATGTCAATTTGATAGGATTTTTTCAAAATATGTTGTCTGATGGAATTCATCTGATGACTTTACAAGATTGTACTTCATCTAATTTGGAAATTATCTAACCAGCCATGATTCGATTCGGAATTCATCCAAATAAATTCCAACCGAATATATATTTTTATAACCAAATAAATAAATTATTCCTATGAAATCATATTTCTACCCATAATAGGGTATTCCGTTGATTCAGATATAAATTCATTTTCCATAACTGAGATAATATTCTTTCGTTACAGATTGGTATTAGATGTAAAATTTAATAATATACATTATATCGGGACTAGAATTAAATACATATAATAAAATTCCTTCCAGCATTTTATATTATTTACGATCTACATGGTATCCTTATTCATCTTTTGAAAAATAAATCCCCACTCCAATTTTTGTGGAAACAAAATTTGATTCTCCAATTAAAAACATTTATAGAGTTTCCATATTGTATTTATCTTGAGAAAATATAAATATTTCCTCCTTTTTGGTATTTATGTTTGAATATAGAATTTTATTTCAGCCAATATTGTAATATCAAAATTCATTTTCATCTCCTCCGAAAACATTCAACCATTTTCATTATCATTCATAGTGAATATGATGTCATCACTATAATAAATTACAATCTTGGAATGTAATTTATTTTATTTTATGTAGAAGATAAAAAGAACACTACATTTATAAAATTTAAAATTCTATAATTTGGTATCAAATTTAAAATACTATGATCTCATAACATGATTCTACCTATATAAATCCATAATGTGAACAAAAAAAATTTCCTTTCTTTTGCATGAAGATGCATGGTTGTTCAGTATAAACTTCCTCATAGATATGTATATTAAAATTTTTTAATTTAACATCCATCATAAATATTTTATACATACATTGCATTGTGAAAGAAAGAATGATTATGATAGCTTCTAATATTTCCAAAAGATCAAAGGTTCCATCAAAACCAATTCTTTTCCTTTGTGGGTAACATTTACAATCTGGTCATTCCTTGTTTCATATAATTTCACCTTTTTCATTAAAATTTTTTGGGAACACCGAATTCATACCAATCCCTTTTTTATTTTTTAGATTGATTATAGGTTCCCAGATATTCATCTATTCAATCCAATCATGAACATAATATATATATATATAACCAATCCACTCAAGACGCTTTAATTATATGTTAAATTTTTTTTATCAACATGTGATTATAGGTAAGTATGTTATATAAACATTGAATTAAATTTGGATTGAATTTATTATATGTTGATTTATAATTATTCTATAAATGTTAACTTACTTCCCAAGTCTAGGATGATATAATCTTAATTGTTCCTCTCCCTTGACATTGCTATGTAAGAATAGTCATCTTTAGAGGATTATATATTTTTTATATTATTAAGAAAATTTTCACATTGTATGAATAAAACCACATCATCATCCTTTTCATCAACATATGGAAATATCTAAAAAAACATTATTGTAATATTGCTCATGAATTTTATCATCTTCACAGTTGACCATTTTTATTTTTCTCTTTATTCGTAGATCATATATCCTCTATCATTAAACTGGTATCAAAAAAATTCTATTAACACCACACTGATCAAACATCCCATGATTTTTCTAATTGAATATGACAATTTAGTTACTTCTGAACACCCATAAGTTCTTTAAACATGGAATTTCTTTATAATACATGTCATTCAATGTAATATCAGATTTTGTCAAATCGAAATGTTAAATTTTGATATAAAATTCTATTCATGTTTATTGAATCCAAAAATAATAAGAAGAAACATGTTCGATCCACATTATTAATTACATATCTAAAAAAATAATATGTCAAGTTTGAATAATATTGTTTTCTATGTGGTGTATGGTTCACTAAACTCATAATGAATTCATTGATTTTCTAGATCAACAAAAATCTACGATCTTGTATATTCACAACTAGTATTAGTTAGATTCTTAATTATATATAATATACACATTTTATCTATACAATTATCTTGAAACTCATAAAATTTTTTAGAGCCTCTGATTTATGTTTCATGAACATAATACATGAAATTCATGTAAATTAATTAATAAAATAAATGTGGTACTTATCTCCATATTTTTATTTATTACTCCATAGACCACAAATATTAGAATGTATCATCTTTAATAGAGGGTTAAATCTATATCTAATTTCTTATATACTAATATTTAACCTTACCTTTCTGGAAAATGGAGAAAAAAATATATACTTTTTTTATATAAGAAATATCCTAAAAATTTTCTCTATTTGTTATCTTTCTCATATTCCAACAACACATATTCCATAGTTTTTGATTCCACCACTGATTTTCTCCCACCATGCTTAGATAACATAAAATTTTTTAATTAAAAACTTGAATCAAGATTCCCTTTTTCATTGGCCTCTCATATCAACTTCCCCATATTCAATAATTTTCACAAAGAATAAATTTTTTTCTAAAAACTAATATGTTACATTGATTAAAAATTTTGGATACACATAACCAATTGTGTTTTATCTATTAAATAAATAAAAATTCAGTTCTATTTTCACTATTCTTCCCTAATGATATCAGATTGAATTGCATTGATTATGAGTGGCTCATAATTTACAAAATACCATGAACCTTCTTAAAATTATTTGAAATTATTTAATAACATCATGAATCATATCATATTTTATGAATAAATACTAATGAAAATTCTGATTCATTCTTCTTTTAGATCTTCATAATCTATTTCAACAACAAATGATTTTACATTCGAATTTTCATTTTTCTCACACAAATTTTTTGATTTTTTTTAATCATTGTAATGAAAATATCATAATAAGAGAACATTTTTAAATATTTTGAGGTTGTTCACATATTTCACACAATGATTCATCTGGGTAGAATCTATTTTCAAAAATTATATAAACATTCATAGATTATCTCTTTTGAGTGGATTTAGGTACCCCAAAAAAATTCATCCATCTTCTAGATAATTTATATGATTTATGGTTTAAAAAAACATATATGTTGTATGACCAAAGCCACCACAATTTCACTCGTATCCATTGAAACCATACCTCCCTTTGAAACATGAATACTATTCACAGTTATGTTATTTAATTTCAAAAACCTTATTACTATAAAATGTAGTATTTTTTGACACAAACTTATTGGTTAACTTTAATGATATTTATTCTTTATATTAGATTTCTTCTTAGCCTCAACAAAACAATCTATAGTAGTGACCAAATTTTAGAACATTATAAACATATTAACTTATTATTATTTTTGGTAATATTGATTTAGATACATATATGGTATTCTTAAATTCCTTTTCCTTCTATAAATACTCATTATTATTATTATTATCCACTTATGGTAAATTTTATGGACCTTATTATGGTCTATAATCACTAGAACTTTAACCAACTTATATTATAGTGTTTTATAATTTTGTAACTACTTGGTCAGCATTAGAATTTTTTTTTGGAATTATTTATAACAATTACCCATTTATAATAAAATTTCTTTCCAAATTTACAGTCATATTCTCTTTTTAATCAATCAAGTTATATATATTATCAATCCCTTTTATAATATTTTATTTTTCTTCATGAAAATATTTTTTATTATTAATTGAATGGCTTTACTTGTTAAGCATCAGGTTGTCTCTTTCATGTCATACATATTTAATAAGACATTATTCCAACTCTCTCTTTATTATAAATTCCATATGAGACTCTTCTTTTACTAAACTATTTCTTTCATCACTGGAGAATTTTTCATCATTCACTATTTCAATAAAAAAAATTCAGTAGTACTATAATTGATGTTATCAACCTATATTTCATTGTCATAATACTCATCACACATAGATAATTATTTTATCATTTGGTAGTGAGATAACTTCTTATCTACTACTCTAAGATAAGAATTGGAGTTTTATTATTCGTAAAGGAACTTCTTGATATTCTCGGATATGAATTAGACTTTTCTTATTCGTAATGGAACTTATTATCATTTTTTAACTTCATTTATTTTTTTCTTCATTTTAATAAGGAAAATTTACAAAAATGTTTTTAATAGGTTCACAAAAAAAGAATATTTTCATTAATTTCTCTTTTTTACATTCTTGTTCTTACTTTCACAATTTTATAAAATCAATAGATAATTTTTTCAAAAAAAAATACTAAAATAATCTTTAGTGTCAGAGTCAAAACCTTTTTCTTATTGGAGAAAATTCATATATTTTCTTTTCTGTACAACCTTGTAAAAATTTATCAATCACCTCTTTCATAATTTTCAATCCATTTCGATATTAAACTTTTACGTAATCATAGTGATATGTAGATCACCTATAGATACAGTCTCAAGGTTACTATCTTCCAATGATGAAACATTTACATCAATTATATCATGAAGAACATGTAAGATATTTTAAATTATGGGTTAATATTCAAAATTATCACCAAAAAATATTATGGTTCTTACAATTCACTTTAACCTTGAAAATAATCCATCAATATATTCACACTCACACACTTAGAATATTTTAAATTCATCCTCATAATTTTTATATTTTCTTTTGTCACATTTTTATTTACATCGTATATGTTTTTCAAACATTCTGATATTACATTATCCTTTCCAGCCACTTTAAATCTATGAAAATCACTTAGAATGAGTGAGGGAAGTATATCATTCTTTTCATGCACATAAATTAAAAAAGTCTCGTTATCAGTAAAGGTTAGGGGAACTCCATTATAACTAGGATAGAATTCATATGTAGAATGTTCAAGATCTTTATAACCATGGGACATAAGATAAGGAAACAATATTTTTTTGAAATATGATAGTTATTTCTATACATGACTATAATACACTTAATATTTATATAATTTTGAACATCTAGGGAAAACATAAAATTATTAAAACATCATTAAATAGGTAATGATGGAAGTCTTCCATTTAATACCACATGAAAGAACCACATAATATCTATCTGATATCAGAGTATGGGAGGTGGTAAATCAGTGATATTATGTTTTTATATATTCGTTATTATGAAAAACCTCATTTCATATTAAATATTTATTAATTATATAAAACATTACCCAAGTAAATTCAATAGGATCATAATAATTTATATCATTCACTACTTTAAAAGATTAGTTGTTCCTTGGAATAGGCTAAAAATAATCTAATACCATACAATACATTAGAAAAAATATTTTTATGTAGTTATGACAATACCAGAATATAATTACACTTTTATTGATATATTATCGAAAATATATTTAATGTTCCATATATACATATTTGATACAACAATGATTTTGTAAAAACGTTTAGACACCTTCACAAATAGATTTCACTTTTTATCTCATAGCTTCTTATAATTCTTAAATTTTGATATTTTTTAAAAAAACTCATGATTAAATTTATTTCATATAAGTAGGATATAACATCCTCATTTCTCTTATATATAAAAACTTTCATCCCTTCACTATCATTATTATTTCTATATTCTATTTTTTCATCTGAAATACTTCATCCAGTTCCTTCTAAAAATCGATGAAACTTCCTTACAATATTTATGTATGAATCTTCTTAAATTGATGTTTGTATATTTAATTATATATGTTTCACATGATCAAAACATAAATTTTATCTTCAAACTTCTTCTTAATCAAAAAATATATTCTTGTTCTGTAATGTTCACAAATATTACATGGCCTTTCAGAAAAAAAAAATTTAGAATCTCTCTTTGAAACTATTCCTGCAACACTTTATCTTTTTTACATGTGAAAAGTCACAACTTCTATACCATAATTGAATAATATTTATAGAATCATTATATAGAAAAAAAAGTATATTAAACTTATGTTCCCACAAAATGATAACATGAAATTCCAATCTCTCACTCTCTAACATGTTTTGGGATTCGTATCAATGATTATAATGAAATCATGATTCTTTTCAAAAAATCAAACATCTACTTCTTCCAAAAATACATTATTCCATGGTGGGAATAAAATATTCATCCCATGATATTTTAGTAGATAAATTTTTTATTTTCATATTCATTATTAATATATTTATTAAAATCTAATAAATCAAAATCCACCAGTAAAACATTATACAAAAGAAATGTTTTTAGGAAAATAATTTAAATAATCATTCATATGGTGAATATATGACCAATTTTTCCTATATAAAATATAATTTTGTGTAAGTTAATATATTGTTTTAAAATATATCATGTATTTATAATATTATTGAAAATAAAAATATTGAATAGTTTCAATATTTAAAATTATGATATAATATGAAAGTCTTAAATTATTAAATTAGTTAAAAATAAAAAAAATATTAAATAAGGAAAAGGGGATGATATACATTTGAAAATATAATTAATTGATAATTTATGTTTAAATATATACTTAAAATGTAAAATTAAAATATCTTTACATTAAAAACATTATTACCGTTGTTAAAATTAAAATAGATTATCAAAGGGTTAATCAAAAAGGAAGCATTTGATATAAAATAAAAACCTATATAAAATTTATGTGTTGTTGATATTACTAACTTATATTGTATTATATTATAATAATTGGTAACTTTTAGGTATTTCAATTGATATTTATTTTAAAATAAATTAATATTTTGAAAATTTCTAAAAGTACACCTCCCCTCTCTTAAAAATGGAATCCCTCCTTATCTTTTCTTCACAGCTTAGAACCTTTTTGGTCCTCCAAAAATCAATCTAAATATACTTCCCACTTCCCTCACTTCATCCTATAATCCATAAATTATGATGAAATACAACTGATGAATTTCTTTTGTGAAAATAAAAATGATATATCCCAAGGATAGGTAATGTTCATCAACAATCATTTTTTTATTTTTTACAAAAACCCATTAAATTAATTTTATTTACTCTGTATATAATAACCTAAGTATCATAAATATATTATAATTTTTTAATATTAATGTTTTAAACTATACTCTCACACACACTTCTATTTTATAGGTATTTAATTTACTATTTTTGTGTACAGTGAACTACTGCCTCACATAACGAAGTTGTTCGTTTTTTATTTACCACCTCTCATTGTAGTGAATTATGATGGAAAAAATATTTTAATATGATTTATATGAAATAAGTCATATAATTATAATTATATAATGATAATATCATTTCTATATTTTATATCATTTAATATTTTTTGAAAATGATAACATCGCTCGTGCGTAAGAATGACTTTCTGTCTCAATGATGAAATGTGATTCTTTATTGACCTATACTTGAAATGGATTATAATAATGCTTAATTTTATGAATATATATGTTATATATGATATATTAATTATTCTTAACTTATAATATCGTGTCCACCTTTTTTATTATCAAATATTTTGGGAAAATGATAATGTTGCTCGTGTGTACGTATGACTTACCATCTCCACGATGTGATCTAATTTTTTTTCAAAATTTCACATGGATTGAAAAAAGGAATAATTTTATGAATATATATATATTATATATAAAATAATATTTGCTTTTAAATGATACTATATTATATACTTTTATTTCATTTAACTAGAAAGGTAAATGAAAACAATGTTTATGGGCACGTACGACCTACCGTCTCCTTGAATGATGTATTATATTTTATTTCTATAATTTTTTTAATAACATTTAAAAAATATATAATGAATATTTATATTATATTTATATCATAATAACAATTATTGATATGATTATATCATGATCTATGTAAGTGTACCAAGAACAAAAAGTTATAACATGAACAAAAAAAAGTGAAAATTAACCACAGACAAACATTTACAAGGAATAATTAATTAATTGTTAATATTAAGTAATTATTCAATGTTATATGAATTATATAATTTTATAAATATATTTATATGGTAGATTTATAATAATTTTATATGTTTTATACATGAGTTTTTAACATGAATAAAATAATTCAAGACATAAGTTAAGAGATTTTCATCACACATTTTTCTTCTATGAGATACAAGCCATGTTGAAAACATATTTCTTATAGGTGGCCTATATAATTGAAATGAATGTGTTTTATGAGTAATATACTTAAATTTATGGGTATTTACATATCAATTTTATGATATATCTTTCATGTGTTTTATAGTTCAAAATTTACCAAATCTGTACGGTGATTTTGTCAATCTTTTCCTTCCTTGAGACAGTTGTTTTGATATGAAATAATATTAAATTACGAGGTAAATATAATCTCTATTGAAATTATGTAACATTAATATAATTTTTGTAATCATTTTATATGTTTTACTTAAATTTCATCTTTCTCTTTAATCGGAAATATGTGTTCCTTCAAAACAATGATTTCTAATAATGTTTTAAAATATTTTTTAAACTATCTTCTAATTATATTGAAGGAAATGAATTCAATGATTTTTATAATAGTTTTTATATAATAATTAATAATACATAAATGTTATATTTAATGAAAAATTCTCAAAATAATTTTTATGATATAAAAATCAAATTATCAAAATGAAGAGGATATTTTTCTCATGAATAATTTAAAATGATCATTCAAAACCATTTTGCATCTAAGGAAGCATTATTTAATTTTATTTACATTTTAATGGGAATATGATCAAATTGTACCATTATTATGCTTCCTATTAATAGTTTATGGTTATGATGGATTGATGTTTATTATTTTTTATCATTTTCCATGAGTTATGTTATGTTGAAATATTCTTGAATCCTATTTTTTTATAGGGTATGATATTATTTATGTTCTTATAAAAAATAGGTATTTTTAATTATATGATGGTTGGGACCTATATATCCCTCAAATGAATTGGGTAAATATATATAACTCATTTGATAGATATGTGTGGAAAGTGGAAATAACTTGGATCAATAATGTACATTAACTTCTATGATGGTCTTGGGAGTGATCAATGACTACTAAGATATTTAGGGGTGTGGACCATGATTACAAATACGGTATTTGAAGTCAACCAATACTACTGTGATAGTATGGTTATGGAAACCATACTACAAATATGGTCTTGTAAATATTTCCTTGACTACTATGGATGTAATTTTATTTTTTTATGAGCATTCCATAAATTTTGAGTCTTATTCCTATGTTAGTATTTCATGGATAATGATAATTATTTAATTTTTATTAATGTCTAATGAACTAAAAATATTTATTCAATGGTGCATTTATAAGATCTTTGATATGTAGGGTATGATCTTCTATTATTTTTAACGTGTTGTCATACACTTTATGCTCATCTTTATACTTTCATATCTCCCATGTTTACCCTTAATAGACTTATAATATCACAATTTTATTATGTTTATTTTCCCCATGATATGAATATTTTTTTATTTATCATATTTTAAAATGGTTACATATATGATGAAATAGGTGGGAGAATATATAGATGTTTTATGAACCAGTTGTTTATGTTTTCGAGTTTCCAAAGGCACTAAACTAATATTGGGTTTGGGTGTTTGTTTGTGTAATGTATGAAATGTTCTGAAAAAATTACATTATTTATATATGTGCCAATAATATATTCATATAGGTGGTATCACGGAAAAGGATTAGTAATCCTTTTGAATCTTCGATGTCTAGGGTTATTTTTTAGATATATATAGGGATGTTTCAAAAGATAATTATAAGATTTATTTAATGCTTAGGACAATGTCATGGAATTTTGGTAAAGGATTGGGTGAGTGGTTTCCTTGGATTACATCAATATCTAGATCTTAAAAGTGGATGTGTATCTGGGATAGAGGTAACTAGGTGTAAAAAATTTGGAAAGGTATATCGGTTATGACTCGAGCATATCCTAGTATATGATAACTGGCATTGAGGCACACATGGTTTGACTCTGTCAGGGGATATACTTTTGAAATTCACAAACTATTATGAACCTTTATGATATATTTGAATATAATATGGAGGATCAAGACTCCATGAATGGAGGTCACTATAATTCCACAAACCCCACAATGGTTATAAAAATAATGGTTGGTGATCACACATAGATATCATGGAGGGACACCATAAACACTTTTATGTAATCATCTTTTGTAGGGGACCAAAATACATATATATGTATGTAATACCTCATTGTGATCTCGTGGGGATTGAATTAGGGAACACACACAACCAATACTGGTTTAGGACTGAAGAAACGAAGGGCATAAAACAACTTCATTAGAGAAAATGGTGTATACTATGGTAACATAGTGTGTCTAACTAACCCCTACTCTTTTGGTGTGGTTATTCAACAAAGGACATATAAGACTCCAAATTTAAAGAGAGTGAGTAAGTGTAAATGGTTTATGGAGGCCTCATAGGACCCTACCCATACTATCTATCCATGTTCATGTACTCCTGGCCTACTCATGTATCACCATGTGTACGTGGGCCTGTGACTACCTGTGAACCTTTTGTTACATGGAAATAATCTATGGTAAGGTCACAAAGTGTGCGGTAAAGACCACAAGTCATGTGACTAATATCTTAACCTTAGAAACACTAACAATATATAAGGGTACAACATGTCATCTACTTATGGATTACATGTTGGGTAAAATGGAAATTTCCAAAACCCAAGTGTCCATTCCCATATTTTCATCCACACATCCATCACCAAAATTACATCTTCGAATCATGGATCTGATTATTTTCATCCCCCTCAACCTCTAATTAATATAATATGGACTTCAAAACTTCTCAAGATACACCCACATACTCCATCTGTGGTTGTTTCCTCAAATTGGGAGGAATTGATACCTTTAATCTAATCCATTATTCCTCCAATTTTACAAAATCATCATCACACCATGATCACACCCTCGATCGCAAGCTATACCCATGGTATCATACAATTTCACTGATAAACAATCACCACATGAAGTAATACTGGGGATTTCATCAAATATTTGGAAAAAATAATTACCCATCATGAAGGTGAAATGTGAAGGGGTAGAAATCAATAAATTACAAACATTTGGAATGAAAATCAACCATTTTTTCTGTTTATATGATCCATTCATGAATAATAATTTTAATAAAGAGGTAAAAATCAACGAAAAAATAAATCAACCATAAACGAATCTATTTTCAATGTGAGAATCAATTATATTTATTAGAATTGATCCACATTCGACTAAGATGATGTGAAAGGATGGAATTCCATAAATAAAATGTCTAAATATTATTATGGATTGATCACAAACAATTAACGGATATTCATTTCATCCTTTGGAATGATCTATGAACTCTCGTGGCGAAATGATCCTCAATCTCAATCTGATCTGATATCTCCACAAAGAATTATCTCCTCCAACATTCCTTTAGATATCCAAGTCCAAAAATAATTATCTCCTCCAACATGCCTTTAGATATCCATATAAATGTTCCTAAACATGATATCTCATCACATCCATGAATTTATAATCAATTTTAGTACATTAAAAATTAATATAATAAAATAAATTTATTTATTTAAAACTCTCCCATGATTGTGCTCTACCCGAGAATTCATAATTCTTCAATGTTCTATCATAGAAAGGTTAATACCTACATTCTAGACTCAATAGTGGACTCAGATTTCTGATCTAATCCTATATTTAAGATTTACTCCACCTTTTTAGTAAAATAATTGGCTCACATTATTACTTTTTTTGACACTTCTCAAATACAAATTCTTGAATCAGCAGCACATGGAATCCCATGTCATCTCAGTGCATGGCTCCAAAAATAATATTTATAATATTATAACATAATATAGAGAGAAATCAGAGTCTTTTCATTCTCCCCAACATAGGTATTTTCATCTCAAATTGAAAACGCAACTAAAAAAGATGACGGTATTGAGCTTGCATCTGGGTTTCTTGATCTTAGGTTTTCACCTAATGATTCGTGTGCTACCACCAAACATAAACTAAGGAAATAAATATCTCATGAAGAATCCACACATTTAGATCAATGATCTCCACTGGGAACTCTGTAAAGGCATTCCTATCCTTGTTTTCTAGCACTCCCTAGATGATAACATGAAATGGGTCAGGCATGTATCACCACAAAGAAGACCCATGAAAGATTTAATGTTATCACTTTAGCTACAATGCTAGAGTTAATATGTATTCCACCATTCTATCTATAAATGTTTTTGGAAATGAATAATGAATCTAAAATGTCGCTTGTTTCCCTGAAAAAATATCTATAATCCATGTAAAGGTGTGACCCTCAAGAAAACATGGACTCCCTTATAAAACATTAGAGGTATCCATTGTATGTCCTCATAGAAATTATGAAAGATCTATATAGTCCTTATCTACAACTAGTTAATTGGTACCTTTTCCTTCATATCTAACACTGGATCTAGGCCCACGATTTCTGGCACACATGAATCACTCCATCAATGTGGTGACATGTAGGGTAACTCATATCAAGACTTGAATAGTTCCATAACAATGGTGGAATGGTAATCGTTATTTTAAAAACGTTCCATCGTGGTTTGGATATCCTCTCCACAATGAAAAAAATCTAATTTCGAAGCCTGTAACATGTCCTAGGAGACCTGAATGGTCCACTTAGTATGGACATCAGGACATGGGTTGAATGTCTTTCTCAAATGAAACTGAGAAACAAATACCTCATATAATCCTCTTTATAATCACAGTGTGAATCATGAATCATAGTTTGAAATGATCATTGAGAGATCTTTATGGATCCAGACTATCTCCATCACATATAAGAATCACAAGATCTGTATTTTACTATACTCTCTAATAGTAGGGATGTTTGACGAATTGTTGAGTATGTCCTTGATCACATATACGGTATTGTGTCTCCTATACATACATGGTAACCCCTTAATTAATTCAATTGATATCCCATATCACATCAACTCTAGTACCTCATGAAGTAGAGTTAATCCTGCTAGAATCTAGTGCATAGCCTTCACCTAATGACATGTGTGACATTATGATACAAAATCTTCTACATATATCTTTACTCCTAGCCACCAAAATTGATTTCATAGTTCATGGTACATCTTTACCACACCTAGATTTACCTCAAAATGGGATGAATGAAACTCCATCATCACCCACACACTTATAATTATTAGAACCATTTTTTGGTCCACTGAAATGGATCATGTGTTCCCCAACGTCAAAAAATTCAACAGGAGAACATCACGTACATATATGAGTATGTAAGGTATCATAGTCGGTACCTTTATACTGAGATTATGTAACATTCGATAAAAGCATTAGGGTGTCATCCATCTACTGAATATATGATGAAATATCTTTGTCAGTGAAGAAATACTTCCACAAGGATTACTCCTCTGACGAACAATATAACAAGTGAGAACAAGAGCTTGTTATGTGTCAATCAACCACCATGTTCACCATTCAAATAGTATATACAATCTCAAAGTCATAGATCTAGAAGAACTATAACCAAAACCACTATCTCATGTTAATATCCATATAAAATAATATATACATTAGAATCTATTGTTCAAATTAGATGATAAACCAAGCACCCATAACGATTTGTCACCAAGCCGTCAAAGAATGGACTACCACTTGTAGCTCAAGATCATGGGTTTGGTAGTTCATCTCATGTTGTCTCAACTACATGAACCCATAAGTAATCACTGAATTTCTTTACATCAACACACAACCATGTCTAATGCCTGATGAATCACATAACTTTATATACACAGTACCATCCTCTTACCATCTGAGTATTGTGTTCTCATTAACCTTTCCATAAACTCTAGAATCACTAAAGGTATATTTCTCCCCACATGAAAGGCTTACTATTTTAGGTCAAAAGCATCATCGGTACTGTATCTCTTGAGAAATAATGTTAAAACATTAAATATTATTCTACAAACACTTGGAAAACCCCACACCTTATAAACAACCTTATGAGAATCCAAAGATAGCATTACCTCAACCTTTACTGGGACCACTACCACTCCTACCTTTGAGATGATGTGTCCAAGGAATTGACAATATCAAATTAAAAAATGGAAATTCAACAGCATACCCAAAATATTGTGCACTCAGGGTGTGTATTGAAACCCCCACAATGTGTCTTCTCATATAATCCTTGTATCCTAAGTATACTAGGATATCATCAAGGAAGACCACCCCAAACTGGCCTAAAATATTTTAATGGTTCTAGTTAATGAGTTCCTTGAACAATGATGGGTTTTTAATAATTTAAAAAGGAATCACTATGTACTAATAGTTACCATTGAGAAATATAAATATAGTTTATTGAATATCCTTGTTCCATACACACACATGGTGATATCCTGATCTACGACCATTCTCCAAGAACCATCATTCCCCACTCAACAAATCGAATTGGTCATCAATACCATATATTGGATTCTTATTGATCATGGTCACCTAATTCAATTAACAATAATTCACTAAATACCACAACATCCTAATCATATTCTTGGAAAAACCAATAGGTATGAATTGGGGAAACACTACATCTGAAAAAGGCCATAATCTAAAAGTCATCCAACTGAACACTCAGCTCACTAAAGTCCACATGTGCCATCCTAAATACTGGTGAAAATATTGGGTCAACACCATGGTGTAATTAATTATTGAAGTATATCTCTATTTGTGTAGGTAAGTGTAAAACATACTCAATAATGATATTCACATTCTCCTCCATAACCACATGGAATTAGAAAGCCATAACATCCACTACTCCAAGTGTAGTGATACATAATTTGGGAGAAATTGTATACATTCCCTAATGTTTGATCCTACTTCACATCACCATAGATACACTACATCCTCTACCTAAAATTTTCAATATTGGAATGAAATTTTTATTAATAGTCCATAAATATGATGAATTCATAATGCAACATCGGTATTACAAATAGATCCTTTATGAAACTCTCACCTCAAAGAAACATATTTCATAGTCGATAGATGTTTATAATCAGTGATTCCCCACATGTCAGGTCTCCTATTTAAGGGGTCACATTAGTTTCTTTTAGTACAAAAAATAATTTATTTAAGACATATATCATACCTCATAGAATCCATGAATCTTTGTGGTTACATGCCTCTATTTCCATCAATTTTCCTCATCTCTAACAACCAACTCCCAAATCATATTGTTGAAAAAGCAGCGGTGGTGTTCAAAATAGATCAAACAACAAACCACCTCTTACATACCTATGAAAACCATCAGATTCCTTCTACCAAGGTGTCAACTCCTTGGTTCCCACTAAAAATACACATTTTGAGTGGCTTCTCTTCTAGAAAGATCTTTGAAATCATGGCCCACTCCAGCACTCCAATATATGTCGGAATGCAATGTGATACAACTGATGCACTAATATCTTATTGTAATCCCAGATTGAATGTTTGATCACTAAAGAATTGATCTTGCACCATATCTATTGATTTACATGAGAGATTTGTAAATCACACTGATTAATCCATCATTTAATTCTTCCATAGTGTAGATGAATAGACTTCTAGATGTGAATATCTCACAACATGTCAAGATAAAACTCCTCCCTAATGAGACACTCGATTTTTGACCATAAGATAACTTTCTCTTTATCTGACCAATTCATTAAACTCCACCATTTCCCAAATTATTGCTGAATAAGATTAATTTTTAGGGATACCATTTAATTTTTATACTTCCTCACATGGAAAAACACATGAGTGAATGCCTCTGGAAAATTCCCATCCACCTGGGGGTCTCAATCACCTCGAACCCTGAGAGGTCACTACCCTTATAAGTTATAAAACACACTCAACCTGTGTGCATACTCGACCAACATTTCCCACACTTAATCTAACTCAACGGATTCTGGTACACCTTATAAACCATGAAATGGTGGTATCTCTACTAAAATACACTATATTGAATCCTCGTCACTTGGTGGATAATTCTAATGATCACATAGTGGAATCCTAGCTATCTATATTCATATAGGCATATTGAAATAAATATGATATTCCATGGTAAAAGAATATATTTTGGGGTATGATTAATGAAGTGAATGAAAACCAAAACCCATTAATATATGATGCATCTACCAATTTTTCCCTTTGATAAAATTTCTACATGTACAAAGTTGAAAGGTAGGTAATTAGAATCCCGCCACACCAGCACTAGAGTCCCTAGCCTAAGACATGAACTTGAAACCCTTAACAGTATTACCATAAAACCCAATCCAGTCTCATAGACTATAGTCCTAAAGTGTAATTGAATCCTCTGATACTAATATATCTTCTCCTAGACCAATAGGCATCAAACTGCAATGACCCCAATACCGCCACCAATAGGACCATGGATTCTGACAAAAATCATGTTGTCATGTCACACACATGGAAGGAATTATCAAATTGTACATGTGAAAGCACTCGCATTCCTAAGAGACTATATGGTGTTGAAATGAAAAATAATTAAAACTAATGCATTCATATAATTATAATCTCATAATTAGAGTAAATAAAGTACTGAAAGTGATAATTGCGATAAATTAAAGCCTAACCAAAAAATAGAGTCTAACCAGCTAAAAAAATAGGACTACTATAAAATTAATCCACTCAGAAAACATATTAGTATATATGGATCATGATATTATCCACTAGAACCTTGACCTCCCAGGACACAATCACATTGATCATCATCTAATACATGACACATGTGGGAAGATCTCCCTACATATGTGAGCATAACAATAACTATTAGGAAGAATTGATAATACCAAACACAATGCATAAATAATAGTCATCTGATAATAAGGATATTGAAATCAAAAGAAAAGATAGATATATTAAGGACTGATAGCATGCCTCCTGGAGTTCTCACCGAAACTTAAAACCACAGGATTCTATTCAAATATTCTACGAAATTATATTTCTGGGAGAACACCCTCCTCAATCAATGATATTATTCTAGAGAGTAATCCTAGTGTTCAAGAAAATAGTTCCCTACTAATCAAAACTCAGTGATCTTTGGAGACCTCAATACATATATAAGGGATCCCACCCCGGATCGCTGGGGGACAACACAAAACTAATTTAGATAAACCTCCTATATAGGGGTTAACATGCCAAAGATACATTCAAAAACATTATAATGGCCACCTTGATAGAGGATCAACACCCAACTCATATATTTTATGCTGATTCCATAAACCCCATATGGGGTATAATATGGAATGAGAGAGGATCAATCTCTAGTCTCTGAGAGGGACACCATAAAGTCAATCCAAGACTCATCCTCTGGAGGGTAGAAAAATTAATTGAAGTGGGTGTAATGATTACCTATACCCTCATGTATTTGGACATTGGGAACACACAAATCATATTCTAGTACAAGATTTAAAAAACTAAGGGTTCTAGACACCCTCAAACGGGGAACACAAGGTGTACTGGTGGTACATGGCATGTCTAGCCAATCCCTGGTCTTCTTTTCTAGAAATTTCTCAAACGGTATGCATAACTCAAAATAAATGGTCTCTATGTATGTATATATGGTGATTGGAGGGCTTTCAAAACTCTGACCATGCCATTTGTCTTTGTTAGTGTACTCATGGCCCGCTCATGTACCACCCTATGTACCAAGAATTGTAGCATACCATGCACTATTATTTAAATTCAAAACCTACATGGGATGTTCACATAGTTAGTTGTATGTAGCACATGGTGAGTGATCCTTATCTTCACCGTAGAAACCCTATCTCCACATTGAGGGTCACACATGGAATGTAGTTCTGGATTATATTCCATGTGACCTAGAAATTTCATTGTCTTCACTATGACCACCATGATTCCAACGTTTATTTATAGCTCTGAGGTCGTCCACCCTCTTATGTTACCAATCCTCAAAATTTACCATTCGAAACCTCTCAGGAATCACCAACATGAACCTCCTATAGATTTTTCATCGATCCTCGATGAATAGGAACCATTGATCCATTTTAATCTACCTATGATCATAATCAAACATCATTTCACCTTGATCAAACCCTCGACCACATTCCCTATCCATAGTGTTTATCTATTGCACTGAAGAACATTCATGCAATGATTGAATACTAAGAATTTGGTCTAACCATGGTCCAAAGGAATTGGTAATGATGAATTTCCAAAGAAAAAAGTGAGAAATACATAAACCAAAAACATGAGGATAAAACCTCTTCTTTTTTTCTTTTGGACTCGATCCATTTTTAGTGAATTAAATAAATAAAGATTGAAAAATAAATGAAAAAAATAAATCAATAGTAAATAAATCTACCATCATTGTAAAAATGACCTCTTATTTCTGGAATTAATCTTCATTTGATTGGGTTTAAGAAATTGGAAGTAATCATATAAATCATACATCATACCTATAATTTCTATTAATCAGTTATGAATAATGGTCCAACATTTTTTTTGGAAAGATCCATAAACAATGATGGTGCAATGATCCTCAATCATAATATGATTTTATGTCATTCACCAAGAATGATATCCTTTAATGGTCCTTTAGATCTCTAGGCTTAAGTACTTAACCATGAGATCTCATTATAAACATGTATTTATAATAAATTTCAGGTCATGAAATATTATTAAAATTAATTAATTTAATTTAAATCACTTATTAAAAAATGTTTCCATGAATGATATTAACCCAGGTGTTTTATTCACTCCAGGGTTATGCTAGGCCTAGGTTAAAACCCATGTTATGGACTCAATAGAGGCCCTAGATTTCTTATCCAAGCCTCTATTTAAGATTTATTCCACTTTTTTCTGGCAAACAACAATCATGTGATATAATTTTTTAAAATATTTTTAAATCATTAATTTTGGTCTCACTGGGTAAAATAACCCAGCCTTAAAACATTACATATTCTTGAATTAAGATAATAATTCACATTGAGGATATTTTCAGGTTTATATTTTTAAAGAAATAGGACATAACCGTTACATCTCAAAGATTACAAGGTAGACACATCTACTCAGTTTCCATTTTTTTCACAAAATATAAACTCATGAACAAAATATTCATGTCTAGTTCCATGTTTTAGACATCATGGAATTTCCTTGATCCCATCCTTGACTGTATTACATTGTATGTCCTATGGAAAATATTTCAAAAACATGGGATGAGCACAAAAAGCTCAGTAAGGGATATAAAAATACGGAAAAGAAACATTAGTCCACGTATACATAAAAATCAATGAGAACAAACTTTACTCATAAAACATAAGCACTTTAACATACCTCATGATATCATAAGATTTATGAATAACTCATAGAAAACATAAGACGTAAAGGTATCTTGAGGCATTCATTACATTATTACGTAGGGAGTAACCCTCAGGGTTATGTTGGGAATACCCGTCACAATATATTCCCTAAATATTTTCGGACAAACCTTATATTTTAACTCCTTCACATTACCCAAAGCATTGGAGAGCTATCTCGGTCTCACCCTCCCTTAGTTTATCACGGAACCACCTGATTTCATAAAAATTGCCCAAGAACCATAACATAATCATAACACTTAAAACATGCATAAAAAACATAAAATTTCCTCATTACAATCACAAGATATCACACCATGATATTATCATAAATAAAAAAATCTAATAAAATAATTAAAACACTATGAGAGAAAAACCCCATTATACTTTGAAAATATTAAAAGAATAAATTTAAAAGAGATTTTAGAATCAAAGTGTCCCATACCACTTAGAAACTTTTGAAAGGGTTTTGAAACATTAATTTCCATCTAAATAAATCCATAAAACCATTTTTAAAACATGGACATGGATGATTAATGTTTAAAAGAATAAATATTTAAAACCAATTAAAATAAAGTTTTAATAAAATAGTCTTTTTCCATTTTGAACATTTAAATTATAAGCAACATGAATGTAAAAGAATTTCAGAACATTTAAATGACTTTTGTATAGACATAATATGGATGTGGAAAGTCAAAGGGGATGTATATACACTATATAAATGAAAAAAAGTGCATATCATTATGAAATGTCTCAATGAGAAGAAATTGAGATGTAATCCCAATCAAGTATCATGCCATTAGATCAAGGATAAAGAAATGACATAATTATGTGTGAAAAATATAAATACACTAAATATAAGTGGATACTCAGTGTAAAAAAATCAGATGTCATCCACACATATTCATAGCACGACATGATCAAGAAGTAGAGGTTTAACCCAACGAATTGGAATTGAGTTAAGAAGTTCCCTTACAAAAATTCGATAGCCTAACGACGTCACATCAAATTTTAGAAAAAGAGTTGATGAGAGAGATAAAGGGTATCTCATCACATGGATATAAAATTTACAGTAATAAGGATATATGGGGAAATATCCCAACATAATAAGATGTAATTTAAAAGACAAAACAAAAATATGTCTTCTAAAAATAGGAGGGTTAAAGGTTCCTTACCGACTTGGGTAACTTTTGAAACGTACACCCCATGAATGAAGGACTATAAAACATTGATTTAAATACCCATAAACGAAATTATATTACAAAAAGAGTAGAATAATGTGAAATACATACAGAACTCAAAGGAAATGGTGGAAAATGTAGCATAAATCCCACGAGAATAACAGTGAGATTAGAAATCCCTTAGGAAAACTCGGTAGCCTAACGACACCAGTTAAAACTTCCAAAAATGGATTTATGAGATCAAATAGGGTCTCTAATAATATGGACATAAAAATTACATAATGAAGAATATAGAATAACATCCACAAACATAAGAAAGATGAGCTTAAAAAATGACATAAAGGAGAGTACTTAAAAATAAAGAGAGAGGTAGGATCCCTTACCTCAAGTTAGACTTGTCATGTTCGTTTCTTTATATTCCTGAATAATAAACTAGAGTTAATTTCTAATTGATTAATCACCTTTTTCATGTTCAATATTCCTTTTATATCACTTATTACCATGTTATTAACATTATGTAATTATTTAAGTTAATAACGGCCGTTTTGTCGATCATTGGTACTTGAGTCAAAAATAAACTACTTATAATTACAAGTTGTTCATGTGGTAAAATATCCATTATATACATAATTATATTCATGATTTAGATATAATATATATCATATAGATCCTGTATATACTTTCATTTATAATATTAAATAACATTTAATGGTATGAAATGAAATGCATCGTTCATGGAGACCGTATGCCGTACGTACGCATGAACACTACATTCATTTCTATTTCGCATTTAATAGAATTAAAACTAAATGAGATATATATATATTATAATTACAGTATAATATATATGTTATATAGGTCACATAAGTTCATTAATTTCATTATTTATAGATTCCATGTATTGCATTATTAAGTCACATCACTTGAGGGGGCGGTAGTCCACACTTCCTCAAATGAAATTACCACATTTTCACAACAAGCAAAGCATAAAGGTATGTTTTAAATGTAAAATAAAGAATAATAGAGAGGAAATAAATATAATATATATCATAAATAAATATAGTGACATCATAATGGCCACCATGAGAGGTGGTAGGAGAAGATAGAACAATCATCGTTCCGTGAGGCCGTAATTCACCATCCACGGAAACAGTATGTTCATTAACAATTAGACGAAGGTGTGTGTAAGTGTATCTATAATAATTCTCATAAAAACACCCAAGTATATTGAATTTACTGGTTTTGTTAGAAAAAAATGAATAAAAATAGTTTATGGGGTTTGGAGAAGCAAAATAAAACAAAAGCACATTGGAGAAGACTTTACCTTTAAATCGTGTAACTCCCCTTCATTTGGAAAAAAAGGGTTTCTTGAAGAGATTTCTACCTAAGGTAAGGATTTTATGATGAATAAAGGGATGGGGAGAGAGAAAATGAGAAGGTTTTGTACGAGCCAATGGATTGAGAGGTGTGGGTAAGGTGGTAGAGGTGGGGGCCTTTTATAAGAGGGAGGAGGGGCACTCTTGGAAAGTCATGAAATGTTACTTTATTATATAATGAGTTTCGGATTTAAAAGGTCCCAAAATTATATTTTTAGAGGATAAGGTGATAAGGGTTCAAAATACACCCATCCAATGGGTCTTTGACAAGTTTATGTTTTAGATTTTACATTATCATTTTGTTTTATTTAAATCGTTCATTAATGAGATAATCATTGCATCATCATGGTGTCATAAAAAAACTAATTTATTTAATGTCTAAAAATTATAATAAAATACAATGATGTACGAAATATTTTTATCTTTAGAATTACTATTTATAGTCTAAGAGATAGTTTATTTAGAAAAATTAAAATTGTTTTACTTTTGTGTTATATACTTTGGTTACATTTTCTTTTCTTTAAAAAAATATGATAAAAGGTCACTATCACAATAAAGTGATTACATGGGGTCCCAATGTTGGAACAAGGAATACCATGGTTGTCCATGACACCACCAGTAGCATTAGAACACATGTTTGGGTCATTTTTTATTTTTATGATATTATTTTATTACCCTTAACTACCCGATTACTAATTAAACACGATAATTAGAGATAACTACCGTCGTTACTATTCTTAATGTCCAAGAAAAAAAGAGTATTAATTACATAATTTTTACCCTCTGATTCCAAATACGGAATCCATTTTATCAAATTAAAATAACAAAAAATGTAGTATTTAATTTAAAATAATTCCCGTTGTCAAAACCAAAGACAGGTTTTTAAGAAGTAAAATCTATCAAAAGATTGATTTGATTTTACATACTATTTAATTATGAAGTCACATCCAATGACCCAAATTGTATTAAATGATAAAAAATTAATTAAATTACACCTTAAAACCATTTAAAATGACAATCTATCTATAAAAATAATTTTGATGAAAAGGATGTTTTGAATTAAAATGCAGTATTTTTCACTATTCATTGAAAATGAACATTTGTAAAACTCTACAAAAAATTCACCCTAAGATATATTTGATATTCCAAATTCTAAAATGATATCAATTTTACCAAATTCTATACATAGAAGTTGCATTAATTATTTTTATAATCAATTCCCGCTATCAGAACAAATAGCGTGTTTTTAAGGAACAATATCTATTAAAAGATTGACACTTGTTTATGTCCAATTTCAAAGTGAAATTAATTCCAATGACCATAATTGGATTAAATGGTAAAAATATATTTTTATTACACTTTAAAACAATTTAAAAAGATTATCTGACCATATAAATAAATTATACTAAAATGAGGTTTCGAATTAAAATACAACATGTTACACTATTCATTACAAAATGAACTTTATCGGAAAAATACCAAAAATTTATACAAAGTAAATTTTCATGTCCTGATTCTAAAAAAGAATTTAATTTTTTCAAATATAATATATAAAATTATAAAAAAGTATATTTAAAAAGGGTTCTCCATCAAAAGGCAGTCAATAGACCTTTTAAAGAATATTATAATATTTACGCTTAAAATTGGATTCAATCACATTTTAAGCATCTAACATTTATTGAATAAATGTAAAAATATTTTACAAGCATATATAATCACTTTTTACTTAGTTCTGTTCATTCCTGCCATTACATTGTCTTAGAGTTTACTACCATTTACAATAATATTATTTTATTATTAGCGTGCAACATATGATTTAAAGGAAACTCGTCATTGCGTATTGGTTACGCCATCGAACATAGAATCCCCTTTTAAGTAATATTAATATTTTAATCAGAAATATTAATATATATGAACATTTCATATTCCTTATTTACCTGGGATGTTACATCCTTCCCCCCTTTTGGGAATTTCCTCCTCTCAATTTTAAAATTGGTCTTGGAAACATTATTGAAAGACCCACATCAGAAAAGGAGTCCATTAGAGTGTCACTTTAAAAAAAAGAAAGGAAAGTAAAAAAGGTCACCCGAGTTAACCCATACTAGGATTCCATGTCGGAAAACATGGACTTTGAAGAGAAAAAAAGGTCATGCTCTGATGGAGAGTGATAGAGAACATGATTAGGATAAAGTGAACCACAAGAAAATCAAAAAGTTGTGATGTGTTAAATAGTATTTGATTCCCCAGTAAGAAAAGTTAAAAAACAACATTTTTTTAAGTTACTTTTCATTGAGTAATTTATTTTTGAGCTTAACTAAATCCTATGGAAACATACTTACTTGTCATGTAGACTTTCATCTCATACTATATTTCTTACACAAACTCATATTTCTTCCAAAAAACGAGTATTTAGGATGACTCATTCACATTAAGAGCACTATAATCAACATCTAGAGAATCGCTAAATCCACAAATGAAAACTATTTATTTCCCATGTCATTAGACCAAAACCAACACCAAAAATTGTTAGTACGTGGTCATATAATACCCAAAAGGGTAATCCTTTATAAAAAGGAAGATCTATTATTAATATCCAAAATTTGTCCAACAAAACCCAAAGTTTAACAAAGACCATTCGATAAACAATTGTCCATAAAATTATTCAAAGTAAACCACACTAAGATTGAAACCCAAACCTTTGAAGGATTTGATCACATAGTCTTCCAAGGTAAATATTGACATTTATCTCCAAATAACATCAGTAGATCATAGAGTCTCATATTGAAAAGTAATTAACATAATCATATATCCTCCATGATAGATCAATCATTTCCATAGATAACCCAAAATCAACTTATTCCTGATTCATAAGATCATTTAACTAAAAATAATAATTTATACTAACCAGGGACTTCATGTAGTCCAGTGGTAGGCAATAAATACCAGTCTCACTTTGGTTTTGGGTTCAATTCCCACAGCTTCGTCCGGTGCGACGGGTTGTCACACGGTCTGCGTGTTGACCATTTTCCAAAACAATATAATATTATAAAATTCTTCAAAAAGAGATAAACTCTTCAAAAATAACCATAACATAATTTAACCTCAATTTTACCTCATGCCATTCATTTTACATCATATAGTAACCCATAATTACCTCAAAAGTGAGTATTATATAAACCCTAATGGCTACCACTATAATTATTACCTGAACATCCGCATCGAGTTGGTTCTCTCATACATGATGCATCAGATAACTCACCAAGGTTCAAGTGGTTAATCATGACTCCTTGATAGTTGGGTTATAATAACCATGAGATTCCTCATTGAAACCCCATTTCATCCAGTCTCTTAATCAGAGAACCAACATAGTATCCTTCAAACCCATTGTCACTTTGGTGCCTGCTAGATCCATCCATTTACTAAAACAAAAAATGTCAGTGTGAGTATATCAACAAAATCATCATGTACTAATGAGGAAGATAAATACTAAGATATACTTACTCATTCACTTTATCTAAAAACTATGACTCTTTCTGAAATCCTAGCCATAATGTTAATGTCACTTATGCTTAAATAATACCCTAACCTATAAATTTATATAAACCAACCTTTGATAACAACTATAATGACCCAGACTTAAAACATTACATATTCTTTAATTAAATGAATAATTCACATTGAGGATCTTTTCAGGCTGAGAGTTTTAGAGAATTAGAACATATCTATTACATCTCAAAGATTACAAGGTAGACATATCTACTCAGTTTCAATTTTTTCACAAAATATAAACTCTTGAACAAAAGAGTCATGTCTAGTTCCATGTTTCAGACATCATGGCATTTCTTTGATCCCATCCTTGATCGTATTCCACTTTAAGACATATGGAAAACATTTAATAAACATGGGATGAGCACAAAAAGCTCAATAAGGGATATAAAAATACAGAATGGAAACATTAGTCCACATATATGTAAGAATCAATTAAAACACACTTTACTCATAAAACACAAGCACTTTAACATACCTCATGAAATCATAAGATTTATGAATAAATCTTTGAAAACATAAGACGTAAATGTAACTCAAGGCATTCATTACATTCTTACATAGGTAGTAACCCTCATTGTTACGTTTGTAATACCCATCACAGTATATTCCCTAAATATCTTCGGAGAAACCGTAGATTTTAACTCCATCATGTTACCCAATGCATTGGAGAGCTATCTCGGGCTCACCCGCCCTTAGTTTATCACGGAACCACCAGATTTCATAAAAATTTCACAAGAAACATAACATAATCATAACACTTAAAACATGTATAAAAGAAACCTAAAAGTTCCACATTTCAATAACAAGAGATCACATAATGATATTATCAAAAATAAAAACATCTAACAAAATCATTAAAACTCTATGAGAGAAAAATCCCTTTATACTTTGAAAATATTTAAAGAAGACATTTCAAAGAGATTTTAGAATCAAAGTGTCCCATACCACTTCGAAAATTTTGAAAAGGGTTTTAAAAAATTCATGTACATATAAATAAATCCTTAAAACCATTTTTAATACATGGACATGGATGATAAATTTTTAAAAGAATAAATCTTTAAAACCAATTAAAATAATGTTTTAATAAAAGAGTCATTTTCCATTTTGAACATTTAAATTATAAGCCACATGAATGTAGAACATTTTTAAAACATTTATATGAATTTAGTATAGAGATAATATGGATATAGAAAGTCAAAGGGGTTGTATATAAACTTTATAAAGAAAAAAAGTGCATATCGTTAAGAAATGTCTCGAAGAGAAGAAATTGAGATGTAATCCCAATCAAGGATCATGCCATTAGATCAAGGATAAAGAAATGACAAAATTATGTGTGACAAATATAAATACACTAAATATAAGTGGATACTAAATGTAAAACAATCATATTCCATCCACACATATTCACAGCACGACATGATCAAGAAGTAGAGGTTTAACCCAAAGAATTGCAATTCGGTTAAGAAGTTCCCTTGCAAAAATTTGATAGCCTAATGGCGTCAATCGAATTTCAGAAAAAGAGTTAATGAGAGAGATAAAGGTTATATCATCCCTTGGACATGAAATTTATAGCAATAAGGATATATAATAACATATCCCAACATAATAATATGTACTTTAAAAGGAAAAACAAAAAGAAGTCTTTTAAAAATAGGAGGGTTAAAGGTTCCCTTATCGACTTGGGTATCTTTTGAAATGTACACCCCATGAAATAAGGACAATACAAAATTGATATAAATACCCATAAACGAAATTATATTACAAAAAGAGTAGAATAATTGGAAGTACATACAAAACTCAAAGGAAATTGTGGCAAATGTAGCATAAATCTCACGAGAATAAAAGTGAGATGAAAAATCCCTTAGGAAAACTCTGCAGCCTAACGACGCCACTTAAAACTTCCAAAAATGGATTTATGAGATAAAATAGGGTCTCTCATAATATTAACATAAAATGTATAGAATTAGGAATATAAAATAACATCCCCAAACAAAAGAATGATGATCTTAAAAGAAATAACAGAAATGTGAGTACATAAAAAGAAAGAAAGAGGTAGGATCCCTTACCTCAAGTCCGACATGTCTTGTTCATTTCCTTATATTCCTGAATAATAAACTAGAGTTAATTTATACTTGCTTAAGACGATTTTTCAACTTCATTATTCCTTTTATATCAATTATTACCAAGTTATGAACATTATGTAATTATTTAAGTTAATGACGGTCGTTTTGTCGATCATTGGTACTTGAGTCAAAAATAAACATCTTATAATTACAAGTTGTTCATGTGATAAAATATCCATTATATATATAATTATATTCATGATTTAAATATCATCTATATCATATATATCAAGTATATACTTGAATATATAATATTACATAACATTTAAAGGTAACAAATGAAATGCACCATTCATGGAGACGGTAAGTCCTACGTACCCATGAACACAACTTTCATTTCTATTTCGTATTTAATGGACTTAAAACTGAATGAGATATATATATATATTATAATTAAATTATAATATATATGTTATATAGGTCACATAAGTTCATTAATATCATTCTTTATACATTACATGTATTTCATGAACGAGTCACATCACTTGAGGGGGCGGTAGTCCACACTTCCTCAAATGAAATTATCGCATTTGCCCAACATGAAAAGCATAAAGGTATGTTTTAAATGTAAAATAAAGAAGCATTGAGAGGAAATAAATATAATATATATCATAAATAAATATAGTTACATCATAATGGCCACCATGAGAGGTGGTAGGAGAAGATAGAACAATTATCATTTCGTGAGGCAGTAATTCACAATCCACGGAAACAGAATGTTCTTTAACCATTAGACGAAGGAGTGTGTATGTTTAGATCTAATCCATCCAATAAAAACACTAGTATAATTAATATAATTTTTTTTACAAAATAATTGAATAAAATGAGATTTTGGGGTTGGAGAAGCAAAATAAAACAAAAGAACATTGGAGAAGACTTTACCTTTTAATCGAGTAACTCCCCTTTGTTTGGACAAACAGGGTTTCTTGAAGAGCATTCTGCCAAAGGGAAGGCTTCTATGATGTTGATAGGGATGGGTAGAGATAAATGATCTGTGTTTGGCCAAGCCAATGGCTTGATAGGTGTGGGTGGGGTGGTAGAAGTGGGGGCCTTTTATAAGAGGGTGGAGGGGCACTCTTGGAATGTCAAGAAATGTTACTTTATTATATAATGAGTTTCGGATTTTAATGGTCCAAAAATTATATATTTTGAGAATATGGTGATAAGGGTTTGATTTAAACCCATAAAATAGGTCTTTGAAACATTTATGTCTTAGATTTTATATTATGGTTTTGTTCTATTTAAATCATTCATTAATGAGGTAATCACTGCATCATCATGGTGTCATACAAAAATTAATTTATTTAATGTCTAAAAATTATAAAAAAAATACAATGATGTAGGAAATATTTTTATCTTTCCAATGAATATTTATATTATAAGAGATATTTTATGTAGATAAAATTAAAATTGTTTTACTTTGGTGTCATATACTTTGGTTACATTTTCCTTTCTTTAAAAAAATATGACAAAAGGTCACACTCACAATAAAGTGATTCCATGGGGTACCATGGTTGGAACAAGGCATACCATAGTCTACCATGACACCACCAGTATCATTAGGACACATTTTGGGGTCATTTTATATTTTTATTATATTATTTTATTACCCTTAACTACCCGGTTACTAATTAAACACGATAATTAAAGATAACTACTGCCGTTACTATTCATAAAGTCCAAAAAAAGAGTCCTAATTAAATAATTTGGAACTTCTGATTATAAATATGGATTCCATTTTATAAAATTACAAACACAGAAATTGTAGTAATTAATTTAAAATAAATCCCATTGTCAAAACCAAAGATGGGTTTTTAAGAAGTAAAATCTATCAAAATATTAATTTGTTTTTACATCAAATTTAAATATGAAATTACATCCAATGACCAAAATTTTATTAAATGATAAAAAATAATTAAATTAAACTTTTAAACCAATTAAAATGACAATATAACTATATAAATAATTTGGATGAAAAGGCAGTTTTGAATTAAAATGCAGTATTATTCACTATTCATTGAAAATGAACATTTGTCAGAAATATACCAAAATTTTACCCTAAGATATATTTGATATTCCAAATTCAATTTTTTTTTCAATTTTACCAAATTCAAAACATAGAAGTTGAATTAATTAATTTTATTATCAATTCCCACTTTCAAAACAAATAGCATGTTTTTAAGAAATATTATCTATTTAAAGATTGACACTTGTTTATGTCCAATTTGAACGTGAACTTAATTAAAATGACAAAAATTGGATTAAATTGTAAAAATATATTTTGATTACACTCTAAAACCAATTAAAAAGATTATCTTACCATATAAATAAATTAGACTAAAAGGAGGTTTTGAATTAAAATACAACATTTTACACTGTTTATTAAAAAATGAACTTTATCAGAAAAATACCAAAAATTTATACAAAGTAAATCTCGATTTCCCGATTCTAAAAAAGAATTTTATTTTGTCCAATATAATATTTAAAATTTTCAAAAAGTGGATTTAAAAAGGATTCCCCTTCAAAAGGCGGTGAATCGACCTTTTAAAAAATATTAGAATATTTACGCTTAAAATTGGATTCATTCGCATTTGAAGCATCTAACATTTATTGAATAAATATAAAAATATTTTACAAGCACATATAATCACTTTTTACTTTGTTCTGTTCATTCCCGCCATTACATTGTCTAGAAGTTTACTACCATTTACAATAATATTATTTTTTTATTAGCGTGCAACATATGATTTCAAAGAAACTCGTTGTTGAGTATTGGGTACTCCATCGAACATAGAATCCCCTTTTAAGTAATATTAATATTTTATTCACAAATATTAATATATATGAACATTTCATATTCATTATTTACCTGGGATGTTACACAAGGCCGTAGAAGCTCACATTATCTCGATGGATGGTTCCAAAAATAAACAATATAATATTCTAATGTAACTCATGGGAAATTCATAGTTTTTGAAAAATCACTTGTAAAATACTTATTTTTTTATTAAAAATGATTGATGAATTAAAAATTCATACAATGATATTAATATAATTATAAAATAATTTTTTTTTGTAAAAATGATATTTCTCAGTATTCAACAAAACATTATTTTTTTAGATAAATCCCAAAAATTAAATATGAAGATAATATAATATTAATAATGAAAAAAATTATTTAATTGTTTCAAATTTAAATCATATATTTTATAAGTATTATTTTTATTTTAAAAAATAAAATATAGTGAAAACTATTTTTATATGAAAATAAATTTTGGTAAATTAATTATTATTGTTCCTATAATTTATTAATAAATTTATTGTTAATCAAATATTTGTATAAAAGTATATTGTACGTAAAATAATTATAATTTGGAAGAAAAATATATTAGTACATAACTATACAAATTGAGTCGACATTTTATGTGTACTTTATTTTGTTTTTTTCTTATTATATATATATATCATTATTTTTTATGACTGTGTAGACAAGAATATTCATCAACTAAAATAGAATGGTTTATATTTTTTATTAATGTGTTTTGTGTCCATAAATCTATCGAGCATAGTACTGGTTTTAGGGGAAAATTAGGGTTTTTACACTGATACAAGAATCCTCTACCAATGAAATCCTCTATATAATGATGAAATGATGAAATCTCTTCTATAAACCTCCATACATATCCAAAATCATGAGTTGTACCACCATAAAGACGAAAATAATCTCTTATGTTAACATAGATTTTCTTTCACTAGGGTATAATATATGTCAATTTCATAGTCCAATGAGAACTCCAACATCATCAGTTAACAATATTCTAAATATCATTAAGAGAAAATATTCTTTATGATTTCTTTACAATTGAAGAACAATATCCTCTCTTGGATAAGGTAATTTTACAATAAATTTATATTAGACACTCATATCTCTTAGACATGAACAAGGGTGGAATAGTTAGGCTTGTGAGGATTTAACTATAGAGACACAAATACGATCATTTCCAAATCTTGAATGAAAGCACAATACAAACTAAGATAATACATAATGAAAAAAAACCTCAAACATGACTCAAGATTCAATAATATAAGGACCATGAGCACTAATTATCTTATAATTCAATTATCGATAATCGCTATTATAATGATCAGTCTACACTAGGTTTATGTCATTCAATGTCATGATTTTAAAGTGAACAACAATTTATTAGAATTAGAACATGAACCACATTTAATAATCTACAATATCAGGGCAGATGATGAAAAATACATCATTCTTAGGATCCATCAAATAAAAAACCCATTCAATAATTTAGGGGTCTATTTTCACTCTCTACTAATATATAAAATACAAATGAAATTATACCCTTAGTATCATGAACATTAACATGGATAACTTGTCATACAATTGATATCATCGTAGAACTTCATAAATTACCAAAAAATTCTCAACAGGATCCCCATATGACATATAATTCTTGAGACTATCCTCAAGTAACACTATAATGAATTTGTTGTTGAACTCATGAAACCGTGAATTAATTAGTCCAATTAAATCCTCTAGGATATGAGTTATTTTTATATAATTACAACAAATTAGAGGTGTTTATAGTGAAATTTGAAGGTATAATTTGAGATATTATTCTCCATAACCTTCCTTTGATGATACCTAGACAACATATTGATTTTTGAGGACCAGATATATCCTTTAAATTGATCATATAGGTCATAAATCCTTTAGAGGCGATAATAGATATTCATCATCACTTATTTAAACTATTAGTGGTCTACAAATAACCAAAAAATTTAGAATAAAACTATTACATGACATGAATGTCATTGTCTTATTGAATCATAATCATTAATAATTCCTCGAATGACTTATTATTCCCCATCACTTATGAAAATCCTCGTCAAACATCATGAAAAATAATAATTCCCCCAACCACTATAATTAAAACAAAGAGAACTAAGATTTCCCTCACCTAATATTCTAGAAACCATAATAAGATATGTACTATATTAATTTTTAATATACAAAATCAAAACTATGTATGGACAAAGGAAAAAATTTAATATATTATAAATATAATAATGAATAGTATTTTAGAAACTAGATACTACATAGAATATAATTAACCATGGCATGATCCTTCTCTTTTCTTCCCCTAATGGAGTCCAACACCATGACCATAATCATATATACATTTATAAGGATGGAGAACATCACCATCCTATTCAATACCTAATATATATTCCTTTCCTATCCAAAAAAAACCAACCAACCCTTGTACTGTTAATGAATTCTATGTACCATATACTGTAGAGTTTGTATGAGGAACTAACCACATTATCCATGTGACCACTAGAAAAGGTTAGGAACAATTTTTTTACGTATAATTCCTCATTAAGAAAACAAAATGAGAACAATAATTTGGGTGTAATCCCAATAACATTATTATTTGAAGATGCCAAAGGGATAGAAATAGGTTTTACTCATTATTATTTAAAACCATGACTAAACAGACAAACTATGAATTCTTATCATCAAGCGTACTCTTTATGATGTTCTGATAACATTCCCTTTAAGATAAACTTCACTACCCATATATCTTCTTCAACCACCCCCTTATCCAACACAAAAATATATTCTAGTAACATAAATGTGGTGAATTGGTATTGAATGTCCATATTCAATCCCTCCTCTCAATTATATATCCCAAACACCATGTTTTAGAGTAGAAAAAATTTATAAAAAAAGATTATTAAATGAGAGACCGAGATATTACACCCTAAATATCTTAGTTAAAACATAGTGAAAATTTTACCAAATAGAAATCATCAATTTAAAAATAGAATCAAAGAATAAATATAATTCTAAAACTTATAAAACAACACCTTTAAATCTATGTGATTACTAAAAAAATATTCATGAGTAATATGAATCATCTCTAAAAAAATATAACCAATGATGTGAAATGATCCTTTTATACACTGATCTGTTTATAATCAATCATTAACTCTTCTAAACATAACATTTTATTCAGATTAGAGAAAATCACCTTATAATTCCCTAGGATATGATTTTAAAACTCATATATTATCTTATTTTCAAGATCATTCTTCCCAAGGTCAACCCCACTTCTATCACTTGAATCATAATGGTGAGCATCTATAATCTAAACTACATGAATATGTCACATGTAAAACATCTCTATAACATTGAACACAGAAAAAAATAATCCCAAATCCAATAATTCATTTAATATCAATTAATTAGATTCATTTTGATTTTCTAAAATCATAAAAATTTAAATATAATAATAAATAATATATATACACACATAATACCTTGTTCCCCAAAAATAAATCATTATACTCTCTCTAAGTATGTTTAGTTATTGTTACATCCTGATGATGGATCATCAAGGGCCTTAAAGGTTAGTGTACTATCAAATTTCTTTTTCTACATCATACACTATGATCTATTGAATATTTTTCCCTAAAAATACCACGATGTCGTCACCAGTTACTAATGAAGAGAATGACCCTTGAATCCAATGTCAAATATGAATAATGATTGTGAAATGTATTGATGGTATAAGGTAGACATCTGAGTAAAATTACCATTACAAATTTTAGGAATGTGAGAAAAAATGGAAAAATAAGTCCACATTAAATAAATAAAATCAATCCCATAATAAATGTAAATTCTATACACAATCCATAAACACTAAAATAAAATATCAAAAAGTTACTCATCTGGTAACAAATCTAACATCGATCATGAAATCAAAAAGCTATTGATGTCCAGCCAAATCATAGACTCTATCATTGAGAAAATATAATATAGAATATTAAGTTGATCTTATAAGTATACTCAATAGAATACTACCCATAATCTCATATGAAAATGTGTAGGAATCATAATAAATATGCTCTAAATAAATAATAAAACCAAATAAATACCGACATTGGACCATTGAAAACATAATATTACTAAGGCACACTCATTAAATATTCTTTGAAATATAATTATATTATAATCAAATGAATATTTAAGTAACGGTACCCCATGCCTACTTCCTCATTGATCAAGATTACCTTACACACTAATGACATACATTCTTGTGCTACCATAGCTTCCATATCTGAATAATGATACGATACATCATAGGAACAAATACATAATAACTACTGTAAAACAAATACCAATCTATTCTACCACATATCATCAATCACATCAATCCCTATCTATGGTGGTGTATATAATCCTTAAGGAAATCAACCTTATATAATCCTCCATTCATGTATGCCCTCAACCAGGATTCAACATCAGATTGAAATAACTACAGATCCATCCTATCATGTATATGTGTGTGTGTATGTGTGTGTCACATAATCTCAATATGTTACAATATAAACATATATGTTTCATAACCCAGGTATATTATTTCCAATAAAATGTATGGAAAATATTTTTGGGAAGGAGAAGTATTCAACTATCCATATAATCCATAAACTATACTTTAGGGGAAACAACTAGAAATAATGACCAAATTTTAACATCATTTGGGTTAAATGACTCAGGTGGTGGTGCATAATAAATAAAATAATATATAATAAATAGTATAGATAACAAAAGAACATATTAAGGGTTAGTACAATGACATACATTATTAACATTATCATCACCACTGGACACTATCAAACACTAAAAATTATAACTACAATAGCTACATTCACTTTCATTACCACCTAACAAACACACATCTTCTCATTTATCAATTCTGTAGAGCATGGTGTTGATTTTGTTGTCAATAAGGATTCAATGGTTCAACAGGTTATCAATATGTGTATGCAAAGGTAATGATGGAATGTGGTCCAATGATTAATGTGTTGAGGTTATTAATTAATTAAATATTCCACTTTAATCATGGATGAACATTGAAGAAACATATCTAATGATTGATGAACTAATACTAAGTTCCAAGACACATGTCATAGGAAAACCCATTGTTACAACATTGAAAGATGTATATTCAATAGTTAATTGAACAAGGAAAGAAGTAAAGATCCATCCACATTCACTAAATGGATGATGTTTAGAAAGAAGATGATTGTTTTATTTGTCCTCAAAGTCCAAGACATGTGCTAATGGATAATTCATCCCTCAAAACATGGAGAAGGCCATGAATTATGATTTAATACATGAGTAATGAAGACATGATCCATGCATCATCCATGAATGGGTTTAAGTAATGCTGAAGATCATGGAGTGGTTATTACAAAAAGAAAAAATGATGGATGCCTTCAGATGAATAATAGAGGAGGAAGGGATTAGTATGATGGCTACTAAGTGCATTTCCAAAGCATGAGATTTGAATAACGAAGGTGGTTGTGCTACATTCTGGCGTTGTACTCTTGGTTTTTAACCATGTAATATGACCTTACATAAAAAAAGTAAGGGGAAAACCATGGAGGGATATTATGGGACCTCACCTCAAGCACATGCAAGACCCAAGGGTCAACTGCACCTAATGTAATCCCTCAAATCTATCCATAGATTAGGTAGGGTGTGTGAGCCTTGTAGAATACCAAAGTTGTGTGTGCATAGTGATCAACTCGTGCGCTAGCATGCATAGTGGGTTCTAGGTGCACACCAAAGGAGAAGAGTGGGCACTATGAGCACACCCTAAGGGTGAACACAGTATGGGGCATTTCCATGTAGGGAGAGAGGATAATTCATAACGATTACTTCCACATCATGTTATTTAAATAAGCCAAAAAAATTAGTGTTTTGATGTGGGTTAGTATTTTAAAACAAGGATGTTATCCACGCCATGAATCAGATCTCGTTTTTATTCTTAGTTGCATGCTTCATCCCACATCCCTCATTCTAATAAAGGATATCCATATGATCATCATGGTTCAGGTTTGAACTAGAGTCATCCAATCTCTTCACTTAGGTTTTCTTCATCCTTTGGACACCTGAGCTTCACCCACGAACTAGTACATGAGCCGAATGAAGATCTCAACACTTCAGGCATCATTTGAGCTCATTTCAATCCCAGAGTTATTGTTAGGATGAAACAAAAACATGCATGAAATTTCATTTTCATTCATGCACTGAAATAAAGAGATAGTACATGGTGGAAGAAAATGGAGTTGTGATGTCACATCATGAACCTCAATGAATTATGGAGATGATTTTCATGTTTTAAAAAATATATACACTTGAGGATAATAATCACAGAGAAATAATGATCCCAAAATTTAAAAGGAAACAATCTAAATTTTTGAAAATCTCTATCATGAATTTGAAAATATTCAAATCTTAATATCATGGTTATGGAATGTTTTGAATCCCGAGGCATCTCACATAGATTTAAACAATGATCATTGCCTATAAATATTGAGCCATCAACCAAGGCTCTGGGGTTGAAAACATTGAGGTAATCCCTTGTTTCTGAGAAACAGAGCATCATACCAGAGAGGTTCCGTATAGCCGTGCTATGAAAAGAAGAAGAAGATCCTGCATGCATTTGACAAGTGCAAAGAACTCTTGAAACATCCTCACATAGAAGAAGATACCTCACCACTATGAAAATAGAACCCACAAACACCTGAGTGGTTTTTCTAAACCCTAATTGTGATTTGTGGAGGTGATACCATAGGAAAACAACTAGTGCTATGCACCATTGGGTTTCTTTTGCAAAGTCAGAACCAAGATCCACTCTTGGATCATGAATGAAGGTTCTTCGTACCATTTTCAGTTCACAAAGAGAAGGACCATGAACCATTCTGGTTCAGAAAGGTAATCCACACACACCCATTGCATGAGAAAAAGAAAAGGACAATGTACACCCACACTTACCTTGTTGAAGAAGAAGAACCCACACAAATTCGCCATCCATTTGGGTTTGTTCAGAAAAAGAAGATGGATAATGCATGCATGATGCAGATGCATGCATATGCATGAATTGAGACACCCAAGTGTGAAGAACAAGACATACATCTAACACAACTATTTGGGTTTGAAAAATAAAACAAATCAAGGATGGATTATGTGTGCTCATTTGAAGGAGGAGGAGCTTAGAATAATAACACACAAAAGAGACTACATTCATTAGGGTTTGAATAAACAGACCTATAGTGAACCTAAATCAAATAATATGTGTGTGTGTTTACAAAGAACCAAATACAATAATGTGTGTGTAATTAACCAACCCCAATTGCCCAGATCTAGTGCTTTATTTGATTACATTGGAAAAAAACAAGGAATAATCATCCTGAAGGACTAAGCTGTTTAGTATTGTTGTAAATAAAATTCATTTAGAATTTAAACATTACGACATGAAAATAAATACAACATAGAAAATCCTTAGAAAATATCCATAACTCCTAGGTTATTTCATCATGTCATTTATAATAAACTTCATCATGTCCAGAGAAAATGAAACATAATAAAGGGGTGAGCTCAAATGCTCACTAAGGGTAAGAAATACAGTAGATGATAATGTAAACATTAGACATAGTGGATAATTGAAAACACATGCCCCAAAAAATAATATCGAACATAATATGGAAGGAAATGAGTAGAGTAAATTTTTCTATAACATAACATAATCATGTGTATTCTACTAGTCGAATAACCACATAAACCATCTATAAAATTTTAATAATGATGTAACGAATAATACTGGAAAACATAACCATACTTTCAAGGCCACGTTCTAATATCACAAGTAATCATTTTTTCAAGGCCTTATATCGGGACTGTAGCTTGTCTCATGAGACATACCAAAGAACTGAAGGGATATAGTGGGCCCCACCTGACACATACTGTGTCCAATGAAATCCTCATAATAAGGGGGATAAAAAAACAACATACACATTCATATTGAAACTAAAATATGAAATTTAAATAGCTTTCCTCGAACATTAAGAAAAACCACTGACCATTCGAAGTAAATTGATGAATGGTATTAAGATAGCACATCAATATCCAAATAAATCATTATCCATTAAATTAAATATGGAAGATGATAACATGGAATTATAATCCCAATAACACATAATAATCACCATGAGTGTTGAAATATATAAAGATACTATTATAAAATCTTCGTGTAAATATTGAGATAAATACTCTTTTACATTGAAAAGAAGAGTTCTTTTGGAAAAATATTTGTATAAAACCATAAGTAATGTAAGATAGTATTTTCATAATAAAATTAGTTATTTTACAAATATAATGGTTTTCAAAAATATATTATAGAGTTCCCTTTAAAATAGGTAAGAATTAGAGAAATTCCCTTTGACCTGGCTTGTATTTTAGAAACAATTTTGAAGGCTCCATTTAAAACATGTAACTATCCAAAAAATAAGGAAGGGTTCTGAAATCTAAACATATATAGAACACTCACACATATTTTATGAGTACTACATAATAATATACAGTACTTTTATTGTGGTAATTATACAATAAAAGTAACCCAAATGAAAATGGATTTTTGGGTGGAAAACCCCTTACCTTAAATCTGAACGTGTTCCTCTCATGAACATAAGCTCCTAGAATATAAAATTATACATATTAATAAACTAATTCATAACCTATTAGAAATGTATTTATTTTATCATAGTTATGTTTAGTTCATTTATTTCCTTATTTATAAATTATTATATTGAATTTTGTTGTTTTGTATTGTTTTTTTATTATCATAATCAGTAATGGAGTTCATGTGGAATGGATGTAAATCTTCGTAATTGAATTTGAATATTATTTATTATCATAAAAATGTGTCATTGGTAATTTATATAACTTCTTTACATGGAATGAGGCTCAATTATTATAATTAACTTTGATGATGACTATTTCGGTTAATTTGTGGGTTTTGATTACAACAAACTCATTTTTCTTTATAATTGAGAATGATAATTGAAATCGAAATCCCATCATCCTTGAATGTGGTAAATTGACACATCTTAGATGGTGTTCTTTCCACTTGTATAAAAAATGTAAAAGGATGAGATGATGATAACATATTACACAATCATGAAAACATTCTAATACATGTATCTTATGGGAGTCCTCACAACATTTGGATAAGAATATGTAATAATAGAAAAATAAAACAAATAAACTTGAAGGGAAAGTCACAGAATTAAAAATAGGAATTTACCTCTTGAACCAAACCTCCTTGAGAGCCTTATTAAGAGATAGGTTTTTGTATTTTTATGAAACCAAGGACTTATGGAAGTGGTATAGGGGTTGGGAGGATATTTTGATAGAATTTTGAGAAGTAACAAGGCTTGAGAGAAGTGAAGAAAAGTTGGAGTGAGAGGGGGTTTTATAGTGGAGGAAAAATGAGATTTCTCAATTTTATATTCATTAATTTATTATTTCTCGACAAGACAAGGAATAGTGAGTCTTACATGACCAATAATAGTAATTTTATCATGGTAATCCGAATAAATTGGTCTTACATTAGCACTACAGCTTACATGACTCTTTAATTATTGTATTTAGCTTATTATGAAAATTATGGTATTTTACTATTCATCAAAAATTCATGTATTTCCAAAAAAATATGAAAAATTCACCCCAATCCTTTTTCGATGTTTAGAATGTCAAAATGAAGTGAATTTTTTAAAAATAAATTTATATATATGATTATTTAACATTTAATTGAAATCATAATTAATTATAAAAAAAACAATTTTAAAACATTTATTTTTTTCCCAAAGAATAGTTATATCATACTTCCACTTGATTATTATTTATATAATATCATATGTATTGTTACTATTCATTAAGTTATATGACTATTCATAAGGGTATGTTTCTATTTATAAGGGTAGGTTACTATTAACCAAAAATTAATATTCCCTTATCCGACTCCAAATAACTTACTGATCGCAACCGTGTATGTCATATTTTCAAAATTCACATCATAGAGGTGAAAAACATATGTTTTAAGGGTAACATTGAACTTAGTAGTTCATTATGACATGTTAATAAGAATGTAATTTCCATTGAAAAATATTGGGTTGTTACATTCTCCCCTCTTTAAAAAAATTTCATCCTCAGAATCCACAAGATGTTACCTAAAAAGATTCAGGTATGTCTTCAACATATGCTCCTCAGGATCCCATGTTGCCTCTTCAATCTTATGGTTCCTCCAAAGAACCTTTACCAGATGAGTCGTCATATTTCTCAATAATTTTTCTCTGGTATCAAGAATCAAGATAGGATCTTCATAATAATACATATCGCTCTCAAAGTCTATTTCATCAAAGGTGAGTACATGTGTTGGGTCTGGCATGTATTTCCTTGACATTGACACGTGAAACACATTATAAAATTTAGTTAGACTAGGCAGTATTTCCAAAGGATAAGCTATGGATCCAATTTGATTCATAATCTCAAAAGGTCTGATGTACCTAGGACTTAATTTTCCCTTCTTACCGAATCTTATAATACCCTTCCATGGGGATACCTTTATGAAATCATGATCTCCTTATACAAAATTCAAATCCTTCCATCGGCTGTCAACAATGCCCTTTTTCCAACGATGAGCTATTTCAATATGGGCGTGGATAATCTTCACCTTTTATATTGTTTCCTCAACATGTTCTGGGACTATGAACATTCATTCACCAACATCATCACAGAAAGTTGGTGTATGACATCTCTTTACATAAAACACTTTATATAGTGCCATCTGAATACTTGAATGGAATATATTACAATAGGAGAATTTTACGAGAGGTAAATACTGATCCCACATACCATTAAATTCAAGTGAAAAAGACCTCAACATGTCTTCCAAAGTTTGAATAGTCTGTTCTGATTGTCCATTAGTTTGTTGGTTGTAGGCAATGCTCAAATGAAGATTAGTATCTAGAGGATTCTAGAGGCATTCCATAATTGTGATGTAAAACGAGGATCATTATCTGAATCAATTGATAAGGGTACACCATGGAGTCTTACAACTTCTTTAATATATATCGTTGATAAATGTTAAATTGGTAAATATCCACTCAAAGAAAGAAAATGTGTTGATTTTGTAAGACGGTCAACAATGACCGATATCACATCATTGTTTCTTAGAGTCTTTTTTAGTCCTATGAAAATGTCCATTGTAATTTCATTCCATTTTCACATAGCAATAGAAAGAGGTTTCATGACTAATCTGAGATTTTGTCTTCCCACCATCAACTATTGACACACCATACTTCTCAACACATAATCAACAATATCCCTCTTCATTTTTTCGAACAAAAAATATCCTTTTATCTCTATAGATCATTGTACTACCAGGGTATAGAAAAATTAGAGCTATGATAATCCTCCAATAGTTCCCTCTTTAGCTCAGTAATAGCGGGGACACAAAACCACTTTCTGAATTTCAAAAACCAATCATCGTATACAAATTCTGTCAACTTCGCATCATTTATAGCATTAATTATCTTTTGAAACTCCTACTCATCATCCTGGGAACATTTTATCCATTATAGTAAATAATGTTTTGGAAAACATTTGGAAAAGTTGTTATGTGTTACTTTCTTTGATAATTCCTATATTTATCTTTACTATATCCATGAACAAAGGATCCCTTTCATCTCCCATCTTGTTCAGAACACCCTGATAATTTTTTCTCAAGTCATCTGTTACCTTATTTTACTTCCCTGGGAGGTAGTGTATTGTGAAATAATAATCTTTGAGTAGCTCAATCCATATCCTTTATATAATGTTTATTTCATTTTGTGAAAATATATATTTCAAACTTTCATGATATTTATATATCTCACATATTTCTCCATAGAGGTAATTTCTCCAAATATTGATAACAAGGATTACTATTGCTAACTCCAGATCATGATTTGGATAGTTTTTTCTGGAATTTTTATCTTATTAGATGAATAGGTAATCACTCAATCATTCTGCATAAGGACACACCCAGTCCTTTCATTAATTCATCTTTATAGATAAAAAACCCATCATTACCTGATGGTAGGGATAGGATTGAAGAATCCACTAACCTCCTCATAAATTCTTCAAATAATTCATTACATTCCTTGTTCCATATGAAATTAACCCCTTTTCATGTGTTCTATATCCTTGGGTTGGATAAACGGGAGAAGTTCTGAATGAAATTCTGATAATAACATGTTAAACAAATAAAACTACGTACCTTAGTTATGTTCATTGGATTTGGCCATTCTTGCACATCATTTGTCTTCGTAGGATCTACTGATATTCTATCCATAGAGACTTTGTGGCCCAAAAATGAAACTAATTGGAGCCAAAAATTAACATTCTAAACTTTTCATTTAATGTATTTCTTCTATGTATCATTAGATTACTGTGCAATTGATTTTCATGATCTTCATGGATTTTAGAGTATACAAGAAAATAATCAATAAACACCACAATAATTTTATCAAGATATTCCTGGAAAACTCTATTCATCAAATCCATAAAAATAGTGGGTGTATTAGTTAGTCCCAAAGGAATTTCTGTAAACTCGTAATGCCCGTACCTGGTTCAGAATAGAGTTTTTCGAATGTCCTCCATCCTCACAATGAACTGATGATATCCATATGGAAGATCAATATTCAAATAAATATTGGGATCCACGAATTTGATCAAATAAATCGTCAATTTTTTGTAGAGGATACTTATTCTTATTGTAATAGCATTGATTTCAATGTAATCCATGCACAACCTCCTGGATCCATCTTTCTTCTTGACAAAGAGGACAGGGAATCCCAATGGAGAAACACTCGGTTGAATAAATCCTTTATCACTCAATTTTAAATTTTTTTCTTTAGTTCCACTAACTCCATAGTTTTCATTCTATAGGGGGTCATTGATATGGGCCTTGAACCAGGAATTTAGTCAATGGAAAACTTAATTTTCTACTCTGAAGAATGTCTAGGTAAATCCTCTTGAAATACATCATCATATTCTTATACAATATGTACATCCTCTATCGGTACATTCATCTCCTCACAAATATTTATTTCATTCCCTTCCCCCAAAAATTTGAATTCAGCACAGCTATTAGGGGTGGATCTAGATGAGAATCAAATAGAGAAGTTTCAACACAAAAAATAAGGTATTCAACACTATTCTCAAAAATTGTAACTTCCTTCTTCATTAAATAGATCTACTCATCATAATTTGATAGCCAATTCATACTGAGAATTATGTCACAGTAAAACATTGATATGATGATAAGGTTTGCAACTAAAGAACGTTTTTAAGTCATGAGGGGGACTAATAGACACTCTTTTTTGCAATGATACATCCACTATAAGTTTTGACTGATAACTCCTTTATTAAATCAAATTGGACATGTCTAATTTTCTTGGAAAATTGGGAAGATATAAATGAATGTGATGATCCAGAATAAAATAAAGCATTGGCTATGTTTGATTAAATGATAAAAGTAACTTCCACAACATCATTAGGAACTTGAACCTCCACAATTGTGAACAGATATGTTTGGGCTTTCTCCCTTGTCCAGCGTTGGGGATCAATTTCCTAATGATTTGGACATTCATGTGCATATTAACCCATATCGCTGTAAATTTAGCACATAACATTGGTAGATACTTTCTTCCCCTTATAATCTCGATATTGGTGTCCTTTTTCACCTCACTTGTAACAAAATCCAATTCCCTTCAGGCAAGTGACAGGGTGTTTCTTCCCATAATTACTAAATGATGGAAATTATACACTTCCCTTCTTCCCCATTTCCTTATTTCTTTCCCAAATTTTTCTATAGCCCTCTTCTTCTATTACTTTCATTAAATAAATAAGACTTAGAGAATTATTTTTCTATCTTGATAGAACATTAAACAATGTCTTTGTATGATGATAAATTTTGGGAGGCTATAGCCTTTATGATGAATGGTTGCAAACCATAAAATAATAGATCAATTTTTCTCCTTGGACTACGTATGTAGTCCGAATCATGCCTTTCCAGCCTTGTAAATTTGGTGTCATAAATGGCACCATTTTCTTCCTCCTTTTTCTTTAGATTCATGAATTTCCTCTCCATATCTTCTCGTTGTTCATGAGAGAAATATCATTTTATCAAATTTCCCCTAAAATACCTCTATTCTATCTCTTCTATTTCTTCCTCCTCCTTTGGGTTTTAAATTAATGACCACCACTGATCTGCATATCCAGTTAGACTATAAACTTCCATGACATCCTTCTCCCTTTCATTGCTTCCCAAAGAGAGAAAAATCTTTTCATGGGAACAAATCCATATCTCTACTACAAATGGGTTTGTATTCCCATTGAATGATGGAGGTTATTGTCACCCAAATTAATCTGACATATATCTTCCATGTGGTGGATCTATATAATCCATATGGGTTATATTCATAACCTGAGTATGTTGTCCCAGTATAGTTATGACTTTCTCAGAATAAGTTACAGAACCAGATCCAACATCATTATCTTGCATTGAAGGGAATACTATATAGGGGACACGTGTATTCGTATGGTTTCCATTATTTCCACTAAGTTACACTTTAGATAATGGCTTACAATATATTAGGTTATGAATCATAATATATAATCTTACGTAGAGAAATACATAGCACAAATTGAAATCCTACGCATGGCTAATCCCATAAACACAAAAATGGTTTCTTTGAAAAAAATTTACATTTAAATATTTCATAATGGCTTGTAATGAAAATGTGAATTATATTAAACATATCCAATGGGAGTTTCATAACCATGAGTGCAGTAAGGCCCATTTTCTTGTTCCAAGATACCCCGGGTCAAACCCAAAAATCCTTGTCGGAGCTTCCACCCCTTGGTATATCTGTGCCAGAGCCACCTCTACCTGCTCATATTCAGATAGAGATGTATTTCTTGAATTATCCACATAATCTATTTTTTACAAAATTACTATGAGTTTATTTTATTTTTATCATCAATAACTATCTTAGGTATGCTTCCCTAATTTACATTTTCCAAATCATGTTTCCATGTTTTCTACAAAACATTCTTTCATACAAACTGTATGGACTTGAACCCAGTTGCCCAGAGTCGGTGCCTTATTTGATTACATTGGCCTAGAAACAAGTAATAATCGTCCTGAAGGACCGAGTAGTTTATTATTATTGGAAAAACAATTCATAAATAATTAAAACATTACTACATGAAAAGAAATACAACATAGACACTCCATAGACAACATCAATAACTCCTAGGTTATTCCATAATGTCATTCATAATAAACTTCTTAATGTCCCATGAAAATGAAACATAATTAATGAGTGATCTCAAATTATCTGTAAGGGTATTCAATATAGCAAAAGGTAACATAATCATTAGACTTGGTGAATAATTGAAAACACATGCCACAAAAAATAAACTTGAACAAAATATGGTATAAAATGAGCTGAGTAAATATTGTCATAACATAACATAATCATGGGTATTCTAATACTTGAGTAACCACATGAACCATAAATACTATTTTTATAATGTAGGAATGTATAATGCAGGACTACATAACTATGTCGTCAAGGCCTCGAGCCAAGACCATAAGTAATCATTTTGTCAAGGCCTTGTGCCATGACCATAGTTTGTCTCATGAGACCTAATGATGCACAGAAGGGATATAGTGGGCCCCAGCCAACACTTACTATGTCCAATTAATTCCTCATATGAATAGGGAAAAAATAAATAACATACACATTCATATTGAAACTAATATATGAAATTTAAATTTCTTTCATTGAATAATAATAAAAAACACTACCCATTGGAATTTAACTGATGAATGGTTTTAAGATAGCACTTGAATAGAAAAAACAATCATAAAACATTAAATTAATTAATTTAGATGATAACATTTAATAATAATCCCAATAATACATAATAAAAAATAAGAGTGTTGAAATAGATGAGGACACTCTTATAAAATCGTTGAGTAAATTTTGAGATAAATATTCTTTTACTTTAAAAAGAAGAGTTCTTTCGGAAATTTTTTTATAAAAACAAAAGTAAATTAAGATAGTATTTTATTGATAAAATGATTTATTATATCAATATAATGGTTTTCAAAAACAGATTATTGAGTGTCATTAAAAATAGGTAAGAATTAAATAAATTCACTTGGATCAGGCATGTATTTTGAAAACAATTTTTAAAGATCCTTTTAAAACGTGTAACTATACACAAAATAAGGAATGGTTCTGGTTGGTATACATATATAGAAAACTCACACAGATTTTATGAGGATTACATAACAATATGACATAATTTCATTGAGGTAATTATACTATAAAAGTAACCCCAATTAAAATTGTTGTTCGGGTGGATAACCCTTACATAAAAACTGAACGTGTTCCGCTCTTGAACATGAGCTCCTGGATTATGAAATTATACATATTTATAACCTATTTAAGAACCTATTAGCCATGTATTTAGTTTATCATAATTATTTTTAGTTAATTTATGCCCTTATTGATAAATTATTATACTGAATTTCACCATTTCACAGTCTTCATTTTCTTTATTTTCATAATCAGTTCACTTGTTCTTAATTAATGGTGTTCAAGTGGAATGGATGTAAATCTCCCGAATTGATTTTCCATATTATTTATGATCATCCATAGGTGATATTGGTAATTTATATAACTTTTTAAAATGTAATGGGGATGAATTATTATATATAACTTTAATGATAACTATTTTGATTAATTTGTGGGTTTTTATTAAAATGAACTTATTTTTCTATATAACATAATACCATTATTACAAAGGGATTAAAAAACCAAAAATAGGGTATATCATATATATAATAATCTGGTTCAAAAATAACACTAATGGTTTCAAGAACATAATTGATAATGATAATAGAAATCGAAAGCCCATCATCCTTGAATGTGGTAAATTAACACATCTCGGATGGTGTTCTTGCTACTAGTATAAAAGAAGGTAAAAGGAAGAAATTACGATAACTTATTACACAATCATGAAAACATTATAGTACATGTAAGGTACTGGATTAATCACAAAATTTGGATAATAAGGATTAATAATTGAAAAAGAAAACAAATGAACATAAAATGAAAAACATATAATTAAAAACAGGAATTTACCTCTTGAACCAAACTTCCTTTAAAGCCTCCTTAAAAAATTGGTTAGGTATTTTTATGAGGCCAAGGCTTTCTAGAATAGGGAGATGATGTTTTTAGTATACACTTATAGAATTTGGAGAGGGCACAATGCTTTATAGGTGTGAAGAGATGGGGGAGTGAGAGGGGGGTTTTAATATAGAGGGGAGAGTGTGTTTCTCAATTTTATATTCATTAATTTATTATATCTCCACAAGATAAGGAATAGTAAGTCTTATATGACCATTAATAGATATTTTCTCATGTGAATCCGAATCAATTGAGCTTACATATGTATAACATCATACATCACTCAATAATTAGGGTATTTATATTATTTTGTAAATTATGGTATTTTACTAGTCATCAAAAATTCAAGTATTTCAAAAAAATCACAAAAATTCACCCCAACCATTTTTTAACTTTTAGAATCAAAAAATGAAGTCTATTTTTCAGAAATATTTTTCTATATATGATTAATTTAATATTTAATTAAAATTATAATTTATTATAAAAACAACAGTTTCAAAACATTTATTTTCTTATTCCAAAGAATAGGAATATCGTACTACCTATTTATTATTAATATACAATCATATGTAATGTTACTATTAATTAGGGTATATAACTATTCATAAGGCTATGTTACTACTTGTAAGGGTTAGTTAAAATTCACCAAAAATTATTTTTTTCTTATTAGACTCCAAATAACTTACTGATCGCAACTGTGTATATCAGATATTCGAAATTCACATCACAGAAGTGAAAAAATTATGTTTCGAGGGTCACATAGCCCTTATTAGTAAATAATGACATATTAATAAGAATGGAATTTCAATTTTAAAATATTGGGACATTACAGTGTGTTTTTGACAGTATGTGAGGAAAAGAAAGAGAATGTCTGTGTTTTCAACAGCTTATACCCAGTGGATATTTCAGACAAATAAGAAAAGAATTGTGTATGAATGCATGCATGTACATGCAAACATAATTAAAGAATCCAATGTGTGTGTGAATATTGAGAAAATAAGTTAAGAGAGTGCATGTTCAAAGTAAGAGACCCATGCATACAATAATGCATAATAACCTACACATGTTTCATTTCAAATGACACCATGTGAGATTATCCTCAATGATTGCATAATAAAATTATTGTATATGATTATTTCAAAGAAAATAGGAAAACGTTTTAGTGCATTCAGTTAATTCACTAAATGTGAAGAAATTGAGATGTCCAAATAAAAGAGGTATTGGATCTTATACAATCCCTGAATGAAGTGAATGAGCGTTGAGACTGAAGCCATACTGAATTAAATAAGAACATCTATATGAGTTTATAGTATTTGTGAATCCATGAAGGAAAAAAGAGCAGTTATTGTTCAGAATTATGCTAAAATTCTTGAAGAGGCTGTGTGCATCATTTTCAAACACATATGGGAAGCCTGGTCTTTATCAGATGAAGAATGAATTGACTGTGCATTGTTGAACTATGAAATGATCATTAAAATTGATCAGAGATATTGATAAAGGACAAAAAACTATACCAAAGGCAGTTGAAGAGTCCTGAAGAGATTCAAGAGCAAGTTTGATTTAGAAATATTTCCAGGGATGATTAGAATATCCATCCACAGTGAATAAGAAATCATCTCTTGTGAAAGACATAAGGAAGAAGTCTTTAGTGGGAATCAGGTAACACTATGGGAAATAGTGTAAAGAACATCCTATGGGACTCAAGAGATATATAGTTGGACTCTGTATCGACCATTGTAATTACTAACTAAATTATAGTGGGAAATCTGTGTTGGGGCTAATAAACAACACAATAATGAGTAAGTATTTGAACCGAGCCTTCTAAATCCTTGTGTTCAGTTCCTTTACATTTATATCATCATTCGAGGTAAGGCTAAGAGACACATGAAGATTGGATCGATGCTTTAACCAGCCATAGATGTTTAATTCAAACTAATCAATTAGTTAAAAGATTTAAAATGGATCACTGATTCACCCCCTCCCCCACTCAGTGATTCACACTGATCTGGGCACTTCAATTGGTATAAAATAAAAGATCACCTCTAAAATATCGAAGGGAATATTTATGAAATTCAAATATGATATGATGATTGAACTACGTCAAATGGAGATATCAGCTAAGAATCAAAATAATAGATAGATGAAAATGAAAAAGAATGTAAATAAAATGCTTACTACTAATGGGGAGACACCGTCTACTGAAGGTAATATGAAAGGTAACATGAATAAAATGAATATTACCTATGGAATCTCCAAATCAGATAATGATAAGAAGGAGTTTTTATTTATCTGGCACAATCAATTGCAAATTTCTTGAGAAATACAAAGAGCTGAAAATGAAGAACTAGCAGAAGCTAAGGAAATGGGGAAACAGGTCATTCCACATGAAAGAGAAGTTGTATTTCCTGAGAGGTTGTCCGCACATGACAACCCAAGTGTCTCACAAATACTATGTTGATGGTGAAACAGTGATGGAAATCATGCAAACAAATATATAACTTTTAACACCCCAAGCTTCTACGGTACGCTTCACTTTGAATAATGTGGTAGCGTGTGTGTACGCAACACCGAGTTCTAACACACCATAACCAATCAAACTAGTAGTTATGAATAGTAATACCTACTTTTTGAAATTATATATATTTTATATTTAAAAATGGACTTCATTTTTGGATTCAGAATATCAAATTTATCCTAAGGTCAAATTTTGGTACTTTTCGGATAACTTTAATATTTTGATGAATAATGAAAATTACTAATTTTTAATTAAAACCAACTTTTTTAATCAAAATAATTAATAGTAATAAATTATGAATTTGGGTGGTTTTAAAGTATATTTAGAATATATTTTTACCATTTAATACATTGTTGTTCATTGGACATAATTTTACAATTAAACCAGACATAAACATGTGTCAATCTTTTGATGGTTATTATCTCTTAAAAACACATTTTTTTGTTTTAACTACGGGAATTAATTTTAAATTAATTTCTGCCACTTCTAAGTTTTGAATTTGGAAAAATGGATTCCATATTTTGAATCATGATGTTAAAATTTTTTAAATATGTAACTTTTATTTTTAGACATTTTGAATAATTACTTCAGTAAATATTTTATTTACCATGGTTAAGGGTAAATCCGGTAAATAAGGGTTATAAAATAATATTATAACAATAATAAATTACCCTAAAACATGTCCTATCCTTAATTTTTGACACATGTTCGACCATAGGCATATTTGAGTTGATTTTGGGACCCCATGGAGTCACTTGTAGGTTATAGGGACACTTTATTTTAATTAAGTTAAAATAAGTACAAAAATGTCACAAGCATATATCTTTTAGAAAAACAATTTTTAAATATGATTATATATGTTGGATTTTCAACTATAAATATTCATTAGAAACCTTAAAAGATTTAATACATAATGATATTTTATTTATAATTTTTAGACTTCAAATACGTTAATTTATTTATGACACAATGATGATACATTAATTACTATAATAGTGAAAACATAAAATAATTGATATTGTAAATACCCAAATAAATATAATTTGAGACTTTTATTGAATTACACTAATTTTATAGGTTAATAAGAAATATTAGGATTGATTTAATTATCCTTTTTTGAAGTAACCATTCTGTTATGAGTTTCACAAAAAACAACTATTGAATAGTGTCAAAATTGACATAAAAGAGTTTTTAAAACAAATATTATATTATTATTTGATATTAAATTCCTATAAAACTAAAATTTGGCCAAGAGACATATATCATGATAGATGTATCATTTATGGACCACTTTGGGGTCTCATGGATGTATATAGTATGTTTACTAACTATATAATATCAAAATACAAAGTGACATGGTAAATGTCAAACTAATTAACTAAGAGTTAAAACTACAAGATAAAGTTTATATAATGACCCAAAACTGTCTAAATTCTATTGGATGAATGTTTTTCGACCTATCCTCACCCTAAAATTTAAATAATCCACTTTGGAGCCATTAGAAACCGAGTATGAATTTATTAGAAATTAATATTTCTAGTTTTTCCAAAGGTGCACATCACCCCTCTTATAAAAGGGAACTATTCCTTATCATTCTTTGACTCCATAAAAGCCTTTTGGATCAGCCAAACTCTGCCCAAATACTCTCCCAACTTCCCTCACTACAACCTAGAGGCCTTAGATTGATCAGAAAGCCAACCTAATGACCCTTTTGATCAAATCAAAAGGAAGAACCCGAATAAGAGGTAATGATTTCACCACCATTTTCCAAGTTCTTTTCTTCTTCCACTTATTCTTCCTTTGTTATTACCATTCTAAAATAATAACTCCAGTATCATATATATACTATGATATTATTATAAATATGGTAATACCATATTCAGTATTCAATCCATCCTATGAATAACATGCCACCATACGTGCATACGTACGACATATCGTCTCCACGTCGTGGTGTAATTGTTATTAAATAAATTATTATTTGGATGGGTAAAATAATGATGTGTAATTAATGTAAATAATAAATATAAGATGATAATTATTCTTTATATATGATATACCATCCAATTATATATTATTTTAATATCAAAAAAATGATGTTGTCGCTCGTGCGTATGTATGGACTACCGTCTCCACGAACGCGATGAGATTCATTCTCCATCGTATCCATTCAAGTATAATTCTCATTTGATGATTAATAATAGTATATAAGGACATTATATCCTTCTAGATATGATTAAGATACAACATATCCATTACAAACATGGCTTACGTAACAAAACATATAAAAGAAAATGAGTAATTTAACACCCGAAACAACGATAATACTAAGATATTATTAACAAAATCAATGTTAAAAGATCATATATGATATCATATTAATGTATATGATTATTGTATAATTTAATAACAATTATTTCACCATTACACCGGAGGTTAACCTACCCCAACCAAGGAAAAGTACAAGGTAAGGGTTATTTCACAATCTCTTCATTATCCAAGGCTGTTTATACGTAATAATCTACTGGGATCTCTTTATCATCCACATCCATGTTTCATAAAAATGTATTTCAAAACATTTTTAATATTTAAAAGAATATATGTTAATGTCATTTATACCCTTGTTTGACTTTTTATAAGAGTTTTATAAAGGAATCTTTCTATCATTTTCCAAACAAGGTGCTTTTTAACCTTTTTTACAGAATTAAGGTAAGAATGTTTTTTTAACTTATACGGAAGGTGCGGTTATTTTCCACCGTTATAAAAATGTCGAAGCTTCCCTTACAATCTTATAAGAATGTTTTCAATGAAAATGTTTTATTTTATAAATATATGACTCTTAAATTATATCAAAATAGAAAGAGATATTTCTCTAAAAAGAGTTTTGATTTCATCTATGTCAACATCCTTTGATTGATTTTACGCTTATTTGAAGTTGATTTATTATGATACAAAACATCTATATTGTATTTAAGGTTTTGTGATATGTTTGACTATGGATGTTCTATTTTTGTACCATTCATAGCTTATGGTGAAAGTATTGACATTTCGTATGCTAGTTTTAATACGAATGTTTATGTTATGTTTAAACCTTTTCATATGGGAATGAATTGGACTTAATATGTGACGGGTGGAGCCCGCTATAGCTCCTCGATGCATAAGTATGTCTCATGAGACAAACTAGTGTCTTGGAACAAGGCCTTGGAAAAATTTTATTTGTAGTCTTGGCACGAGGCCTTGGCTATGTGGTTATGATAGTCTAGCATTATGCATCCCATCATTATGAAAGTGGTTATTGATATTTCATGTGATTATTCGATTAGTAGAATATCCATGTGACAATGTAAATGGAATTATTTCATTTTAATTTTTCATATTATGTTGAAGTTTAAGTTTAAAAGGATTTTTTAGTTATACATTGCCTTAAATGTTAATTATTATTTATGAAAGTTTCCTCTATTTTGTATTCCTTACTGAGCATCTGAGCTCACCCCTTTTCTATGTTTTATTTTCCCCGGATGTGAGGAAATAAATTATGAATGACCTACAGGGATATTATGAGGGGTTAATAGTGTGTACTATGGAGAGAATATGTTGTTGTAGTAGCTTTTCACTTTATGATGTAATGTAAGTATTTATGACTATATCCAGTGTTTCCAAGGCTACTAAACCAATCGGTCTTTCGAGATTTGATCTTTCTTGTGATCATGCCAATTTTATGTAATAATTCACCGACTTTGGGAAAATAGGTTCGAGGCATTACATAACTATTTTACCAAGCCAAATGGAGATGCTGAAAATTGATAACATTCACTAGTAGAAATTAAATCACCTCTCGCAGAATTAAAGGCTAATAATCCTAAAAAGTTGAAGGTAAATGGATGTAAAGGCTCCATGGAGACAAAAAAAGATTAAAATTTTAAATGGAGAGAAAAAATCTACAGGAAGAGTACTAAGAACATTATAATTTCAAGGAAATGAATTCTTGGGTTGAGAGAAAATTATCAAACCTAGTGCTTCAATTAAGAAGCTCAAAATTGTTATATATTATTCCCTTATTTTATTAATATGTGTACTAACATTGCAGGTAATTGAAGATGAAGATAATTCTCAAAATGAGAATTCAATGACGAATGTGGAAAAGTCCATGTTGGATTCATTATTCATGATTTGGTAATTACTTGAAGTGATCCACTGTGTAAGATTATCAACATGCATATCTTCAAGCTTATCTGATGGTTATTTTCCACCAAGGTTAATCAAAAGGAGTGAACCCCCTGAGGGGGAGGAAAAATTAAGGAAATGATAAAAGGATTATGTTGAGACAAACCTTGAAATACATATCTTCTCAAGGAGTTGATGTTAAGGTATTCCAATCACTCATTTATCTCTTATTCTTAATTTTATTTATCATGTCAGTAAATCGGGGGTGCTTGATTGATGACAAGATGAGATGAAAGAGTGATCTTTATCTTTGCACATTATATTTTTAATATGTTTGGTAAAGAATGTTTAGTATAGATAATTTCATTAATAAATATGATTATCTTCAATCCCTTGGTCACGAATTGAACCATTTTGAGCCTAATATCACATGTATGGTTGTTTATAAACCTCATTGACAACCTTGCACATATATATCTTATTTTTGACATTGGGTTATCCCAAGTAGACTTATTGTTTATTTACTAAAGGCTCATTTCTATGTAAACCGTGTGACATCATCCATCTCTTCAAAATATTCCAAAAGATATTATTTCAAAGGAGGACATGTTTTTAAAGAGACCCCACTAATACCATTGCATTTGGTTTCCAATAAGAGGGGAAAAGATTTCCACACATTGGCACACACATTGACACGTTCAAAGTGTGCTTATGTAATAGAGACTACTAAATACAAGGGGGGATATTGTAAAGCATGATATTTCATTTCTTGTCAATAAGGAGTCATGGGAACAATAGGTTGTTAATATGTGTATACAAACATGATAATTGAATTTGTGCCCATGATTTAAGTGGTGAGGTTATTAGTTCCTTGAAGATCCAACATTAATCCTGGATGAAGATTGAAGAAACAAATTTGATGATTTTTTAACTAATCCTAAGTTCCAAGAAATATGTAACTAAAATACACTTTGTTACAACATTGGAAGAAGCCAATGCAATAGTAAATTGCATGAGGAAAGAAGTAAATATCCATCCATATTCACCTAATGGGAGAATTTTAGTTATCAAATGATTCTTTTAGCTTGTCCCATAGTCCAAAACACGTGTTTTTGGAGAATACATCCCTAACAACAAGTAGAAGGACATCCATTATTCTTTAATGATTGAGGAATGAAGACATGATCCATGAATCATCCATGATTGGATTTATGGAATGTTGAAGCTCTTGGATTTTTTATTCCAAATAGAAAAAAAGGATGACGCTTGAAGATGAAGAAGAGTGGAGGAAGGGCATATTATAGAGGCTACTAAGTGCATTTCACTTGCATGATATTTGAATAAATAAGTTGTCCATGGTTTATTCTTTCACTGGCCACTTTGTTTTTGACAAAGTATTATGGCCTTACATAAAAAAAGTAAGGGGCCATCTATGGAGGGCCAAATGAGGACCTCACCTCAATCACATGTGGGACCCAAGGTTCAACCTCACATGAGGGATTCCCTAGAGGCCATCCCTATATAGAAAAGAGTGTGCGGGCCTTTTATAAGACCACAAGTGTGTGCCCATAGTGATCAACTTGTGTGTTAGCATGCATAGTGGGTGTTAGGTGCACACTAGAGGAGTAGAGTCGGTGACAAGATCATGCCCTTAGGTTGAACATGGTATAGGGTAGTACGGTGGAGGGAGGGAGGATAATTATGAGATATTTCTACCATGTCTTGTTATTTAAAAAAGATGAAATTTTTTTGGTGTTTCTATGTGGGACGGAATATTAAAAACACAGACGTGACCAGCACTGTCAATCTGGTCCCGCGCATAATTTAGTCTGTATGCTCCATCCTACATCACATGTTCAAATCAAGGCCATCCATCTGATATCTATAGTTTAGGTTTAAACTATCATTATCTGATCTCTCCACCAAGGATATCTTCAACCTATAGACACCCGAGCTCCACCCAAAAACCAGTACTTGAGCTGAACAAGTATCCCATCACTCCGAGCATCATTTGAGCTCATTTCATGCCTACAGTAATCATTAGGATGAAATGAAAACATGCCTCCAATTTCATTTTCATTCATGAACCGAAATAATGATATATTATGTGGCTGAAGAAAACGGAGTTACGAGCCAACATCATGAAGCTCGATGCATTCAAAATATGATTTTCATTTGTTTGAAAATGCATGCATGTGAGGAAAATAATAACTGAGGAAGAAGGAGCATGTGGTCGAAAAGGAAAAAACTGATAATTTAACATATATCTATGTAGTGATTGAAAATATTAAAATCACAAAATCATAGCTATTGAATGTTTTGAATCTCGTGGTATCTCATGCATATTTTAATAGTGAACCTTAACTATAAATATAGAGCCATAGACCATGGAACGGAAGATTAAAACATTGAGAAAAGCTCTTGTTTTTGAGAAATAGAGCATCATACTAGAGAGGTTTCATGCAGCCCTTCTACATGTATAATAAGAATATCTTGCATGGGGTCAACAAGTGAAAAGAAATCTTGAAACATCCTCACGAATAAGAAGAAGTCAAACCTTTATGTGATGAAAACCCATGAACAACCTACTGGTTTTATTAATCCCTCATGGGGCTTTATTAAGGTGATATTACTGGAAAACAATTGGTGATTCGCACCCTTTTTGTGCTTTTTCAAAGGAAAAACCAAGAACCACTCTCAATTCATTAAAGAAGGATTCATTCACCAATTGTAGTTCATGAATTGAAGGACCGAAAACCATCCTAGTTCGTGAAGGGAATCTACACAAACCCTTTTCACATGACCAAAAGATGGGTCATGTACACATAAACTTCCCTTGGAGAAAAAGAAGAACCCACACACATTCCCCATCAATTTATGTTTAAAAAAAATAAAAATCATAATTCATTCATGATGCACATGCATGGATATGCTTGAATTGAGACACCCAAGTGTGAAAGATCAAGAAACACATTGAACACACCCATTCAGGTTTGAAAAAGAACACAGATCAAGGAAGGATTATGTGTGCACATTTTATGGACGAAGAATGAATAATAACACACACAAGATACTAAACCAATTAGAGTTTGAAGACACACAACTATATTGAACCTAAATCAAATAATAATTGTTTGTGTGTAAAGAACCAAAGACAAGAAACTGTATGTGTGATAATTAGTGAGGAAAAGAAAGAGAAAGTTTGTGTCCTAAATAGCTTATACCCAGTCGGTTTTCAGACAAAGAAGAAATGGATTGTGCATGCATGCATTCATTAACAAGTACATGTAAATATAGATTCCAAAGCTTTTTTGAATATTGATAAAATAAGAGAAGACAATGCATGTTCAAAAGAAAGAGTCCCAAGCATTCAATCATATAGAATAACATGCATGTGTGTCAATTCATATGATGCCTAGTGAGTTGATCCTCAGTGTATGAATAATCACATAATTGAATGTGATTATTTTCAATAAAACAAAGATAATTTTTAGTGCATTCGTTTGTTGTACTAAATGAGAAAAAATTTAGATATCCAAATACAATAGGTATTGGATCCCATGAAATCCATGCATGAAGTGAAAGAGAATTGAGACTGAAGCCATACTGAATTAAAGAATATCTTCTCTCTGAGTTTATTGTATTTTTGAATCCAAGAAGGTAGAGAGAAATCATATTGTTCAGAATTATGAACGAATTCTTGGAGAGTTTGTGTTCACTGTTTGAACACACATAAGTGAGGCCATGTCTTTATTAGAAGAAGAAAGAATTTCCTGAGAATTGTTGAACTATTAACTGTTTAGAACAAGTGATCCAAGATTTTAATCAAGGCAAAGAGGCCATACCAACAGATTCTAGAAATTATTGAAGGGATTCATGATCATTTGTGATTCAGCAAGCTCATGGGAGAATATCAGATGATCCAGCCATATTGAATCAAGAATTGTCATTTTTGAAAGCCAATAATATGAAATATTCAATGGGACTCTGAAGCATGATAGTGGAACTCTAGTGACACTGTATGAAGATGTATAATGAACCACTTGTGGGAGTCATAATAGATACATTGGGACTCTTTATCGTCCATTTTAATTATTAACAGAATTACAGTGTAGAATCAGTGTTGGGGAGAATAACCAGCACAACATGGAGTAAGTCATTTAACTGAAACTTGTAAATCCTTGTGTTCAGTGCCTTTACATTTATAGTATCATTTTAGGTAAGGCTGAGGGAAACATGAAGAGTAGATAGAGGCTTTAGCCAGCCATATAGGTTTAATTGAAGAGAATCAATTAGTAAAAATATTTAAAATGGATCACAGATTCACACCTCCCATTCTCAATGAATAAAACTAATCTGGGAACTTCAAATTATTTACCAGTTCAACTTAATCAATTAAAATAATTGTTATATTAATTATAGCATGTTTAATTCCAATAATTACCCACTAATTCTATATTATTTTATTTTAACTGGTATATATAAGTTATTTATCACTTATTCAATTACCCATGGAATCATACATTATATTGAACCCCAAAATTTTTATTGACACATACCATTCCCAACATTATTAAGTTTATTTAAACCACATTTACTATTATCAAAAACTACACAACCAAACCATGCCATCCTCTCATCAGTACTATAATGAAATATCTACATCAAAATCTTATCCTCCATAAACCAAACAATCAAACCATGTAAGTATTATACTATAACTTCTATATAAATTCCAATAATAATTCATTTCCATAAAATTAAAATTAAAAAAATGTTATTATATAATAATGTAATGAAATAAAAAAATCTAATTTTGTGTTATTCTTTTTCATTACTAAATTTATTTTTATTATTAAAACAATTATATTTGGTACACCAGCATTAATGTAAATAAAAAATAGAAATAAAAAAAACTAAAACAATAAAAAAATCAATAATTACAAAGAACATTAGAGAAAACATTCTCAACAGTATCACTACCCACATATTACCATTAATTATATCCATTCATAATTTTCATAGGCTAATTTAAGCCCTTTTTATAATTATAACCAATATATAATAATTATATTTTTACATAATAAATAAATAATATAAATATTTAATCCCCTGCCTCAAATGGATATTTTATCAGTACTTGTCGAGAATGAAGAATATTTACTAATAAGTATAATAAAACTTCATAGTGATCTACCATAAATGTTACTTATAATCATTCCCTATAAATACCCCAAATAAACACTAATAAACAAACCAATATTGCTACCAAAACCTCTCCACGAAGAAGAGATGAGTCAAGCATAAAAGACATATAATTCTAGGGCATCATAGATAGATAAGGATTGAATACTTGAAAAGAAGTCTGAATATCCACAAAAATACATCAATAGATCAGAAAAGAAAATCCACATAGAACCTAGGGTTAGAAAATGGTTGTGGTATTTGATGAAAATTCATGTAATAAAACAAATATATATTAAAATTTTTGAAACCCAATCACTATAAAATGAAGGGGTCACCCAGATGAAATAGTGGTCTAATCCACTATTCCTGATGTCATAACCCCAAAATTTTAGGTTAAGGGGATTTAGAAAACTTTAGAAACAAATTTTTAAATTTTACAATATGGAACACCATTCGAAAAGTATTGAACCGTTGGAACACATTGTGAAAACCTTCTAAATTGTCCCTTAACACAAATCAAACATATTATAAAATCAAGGTACAATGCCTATCACCATGGATTAGTATCACTTAAATATGATTAAACTGATTATATATAATAAAAAATTAATCCCCTCCACAAAAAAACATATAAGACAATAATTCATGGGAACTTCACCATAATGAAACCAAAAAACAAATTCAAAAAATTCATAGAATATTTCAACACCGTTATAACTTAATCAAATAAAAATCATAGTTAGAACTAGAAGGTCAATATCCAAAGGGAAAATAATCATTCATATCTCAATATTCATTCTATGAAAAAAATATCATTCCATAATATTACAACTCATGGGGAATCACACTAGGCTATGATAACTCCCCTCATTCAACAATACAGTCATGATGAAATGAAAATGTAAATGACAAGATATAATTATATAGTCAAAAAAACATTCAAAAATTCAATCTACATCCACTACATTCCTCTATATTTCATTCTAAATCCCCAAGAAACAAAAAACCAAAATCCAAGTACCAAGATAAATATAGTCCTATAATTATTATTTTTATAGATAGACATGTTGTACCAAGATTTATATCATTGTATTTTCATGACCCGAAACACTCAAATCTGTATCTAACATTATCATTTGAGTGTTTCAATACTCTTTAATTTTTTTTAAAAATGATGCAATTATTACACTAAATAGTGATATTAATGTTATTTAATATATAGGAAGATGATATTTTTGTTGATTCGACCATGTCATGTATCATTTCTAAAGATCATGGAGTCATATTGAATGTTCCGTATAAGAAATAATAATGAATAAAGGTTAGATGTGTTTGAATATGGATACAAGTAGGCCAATAATCTAAGGAAGGTGATCCCAATGTATATAAGACCAACATAATTCTTCGTAGAGTCCCATATACCCGTTAGTGGTAAAGGAAGAAATGTCATATTCTTGTAGAAGCCCATAAACTAGTTGGTGGTGGTGTACTAGCTATCTGATGATTGATATATGAGTGGAGGTAGCTCTATATAGTCAACTGTCTACCCAAAGGGGGCTACACGGTATCCAGTTCCGTGTAAGATTCTAATATATGGCTATATTAATTACTGTTCAAATCTTTATTTTGACGGTCTTTATAGGATTCACTACCCAAATGAATTATAGATATTTCACAGTCACCTTGGAGATAAAAAAAATTCACATGTGTGTCTTAAAAGAAACAATTTCCTTGAATTGATGCTCTCTAATTGGTTTTATACTGAAGGGGAGGATTTCTCAAAATCCTCACAATATTAAATTTCTAATTCTCTATCATTAACCAAGAAACACTCATAACCCTTTCTCTAAAATATGTCATCCAAATTTGTAGACATAATTCAATGTCATTTGGAGGCATATTGGTAATGGTTTGTATTAAAGAGAACCTCTCTATTCTTGTTAGCCAATTCAATGTGTACAAGCTCCAAAAATGAGTGTGATGGGTTACATAGATATTAGTGAATCTAAATATAGTTATCAAAAAACATAATTTCGAGTTAATAGTTTCTTGATCCCTTCCACGATTAATGGATTAATAACATGAAACTCTTAGGTCAAGGGGTGAAGATATATGGTATCACACAGAGCTACAATTGAGATCCTTATTAAATTGTGTTCATTATCTCTTTACATCGTTGTATTTCATTATTCATCATTCATGCACATAATTTAAAAAAATCGATACAATCAATTTTGTTATGATTACTATATTATTCTAAATTGATATTAAATATTTAATACGAATCAAATTTCTTAATTATCACTTCCTATATTTTATCCCTTAATCGATTTATATTTTCAATGTCATTTTACTTTTATTTTATATTTATTAATTTAATTTAATTTTTAAATTGAAATTATCCCCTTATTTCCATGTACTCTCTACAAAAATAAATATCAAAGGGTTATTTTTTTATGTTAAAAAGATATCTTATTTAAAAAAATGGATTATATTTTATATTTTTTAATGTAGTTAATGATTTTAAATATTGATATGTTTAGTATGGTATCTAATTCCTATTTGAAGGCTCCTTTTTCTGATTGAATGTATTTTCCCTTTTAGAAATAGTTGTTTATCATCATTTATTTTTAGTATGTTTTATGCTCTATTGGAAATTATAACATATGAATATCTTCCAGTTAATGAATATAAAGAAATATGGATTATTTATTTTTGTTTATACATTCATGAGATGCAATGTTTTCATGGGGAATCACATGGTGATATCACATACATAGCGGGAGGGAAATACATTAGCTAATTTTCTAGTGTCAATGGATACATCTAATAGGAGTATGGTTTCCTTTATTGACTTCGGATCATTTCCTAGTGAGAGGATGAAGTTTTTTATCATTGATTCGTTGGGGTATCATTAATTTATTCCTCCATGATGCTTTTCGTTCTTCCTATGTATTCTGATCTCTCAAAATCAATAAAAATGATAACTTTCAGTCAGTACGTGGATTCATGATTTTGTTATGAATATTGAATTTAACTGAAATTATAATAATTACTTATATCTTTGTATTTATCATAATTATTTTAATCATGTCTAAAAATGAAAAATAGATTATGAGGTATAAGAAATTAATACAAGTCCCAAATTTATGAAGAAATAAATTAAAATAAAACTAGAATAGAAATGTACTATAATTAATTTTAATGATTCTTTATTGATCATAATGAATAGAGTAATAGAATTTTTATGCACTTTAATTACATTTTAAATTTTATAATGTCTCTATTTGATAATTTACCAGTTGAATCCTTTGTGAAAATGAATTTTTGGGACCTAAAAAAATATTTGGAACCCAAATGCATATCCATTCAAGGAGAAAAGCTTGTGAAGAACATAACGGTTGACGAACAAATTAGATCAATAATAAAAAATGAAAATAATAGAGTTAAAATATAATGAACATGATAATGAAGATTAATATATAAAGAAACAATAATGTTCAAATATAAAAATGAACATTTATCTGTGAGTGAACTTGAATACTTTTCTATACTCATGATGAACATGAAAAAATTACTAATTTTTAATTTTTCACCAAAAGATCCAAGAAACTAACATAAAAGGTATAATTATAAATGGAATTATTTGAATTTAACAAAAATGGTAACATTAATATTGAATTCCCCAATGACAAAAGGATGTTAAAAGAAAATAAAAAATTTAACAAGGATTTCAATGACATAATTTAGAATTGAAGTGATAACTATATCAACTCCACACCATCATATTTTTGAAGTGAATCATTTCCAAAGTTCAATATGTCGTATTTTGATGAAGTCATCAAGGTTATTACCCCTCTTCCTATTTCATTATCTTATTCTTAATATCCAAATTCTTCCACATCTTCTTCTTCTTCTTCTCATTACTCTTCATTTCAGCATAATTATAATGACCGAAAATATTCTCATGATCAACTCAAAAATGGTTTTCATAAATACGATTCTTTATATAACGAATTTTATAAGAAAGAAAAAAAATTATTTCAGATAAATATTAATATAAATGGATAATGAACATCTCCGCGTGGAAAATAAGAATTATAAAGAAAATTCAACAATCAGGACGATGTAAATAAACTCAAAAATATCATTAAATACATTAATAAAACAAATTTCCAAATTCAATAAAGTATAAAATAATATATATATATATATATATATATATATATATATATATAATTTTGGTCACTTGAATACATCGAAGAACACAAATTATGGGTGACAAAAAGAAATTGTTCATTCATCTATTTCTTCAAAGGAAAACATCATGTCAAACAAATAATGATTCTGAAATCATTATTGAAAAAATTAGTAGACCTATGTTCATTTGGCAACCAAATATATTAGTCATTTGATAATATTTGAAACCATTTTTTAGAGAAAACCCCTAGAATTATTTTGGTACATATATAGTTGTTTCTCAGGATTCATGGATGATGACCTCTCCAAATTCAATCAACTCCATAAACTAGAAGAAGATCAATTAACCATCACTAATAATTCCAATTTTATGATAATCAGTGAAGGTACCATTTTATTTTTAAACTAAACTCTTTTAAGAAATGTTTTCTTTGTTAAAGTATTAATAGAAAATTACTAATAATTAGTCAATTGTGTTATACCTGGTTAAAAATATCATTCAAAAACGATTTATATAATATTTGCAACTAAGAATAGAATATTTTATTAATCACAACTCATGTTAAAAATCTTTATACAATCAATTTTAAATAACTATCTAGAAAAAACATAAAATGATTAAGTGTTCAGTGTAGGGAAAAATGGTTTTTTTATAAAGAACTTGTAAATCATAGCACACACTCCATTATTGAACCCATCTTCATTCAACTGGTTAAGGATTTACTCAGACATCATTTAGAAAATGACATGATATTTCCATAATTCCAATATGGTAAGAAATAGAAATCGTTTTTTAAATTTAAAATGGTAAATTTGGCTTCAAAAAACTTGAATTAATTCATATTTATTTATTTAGACCTTCTCAAATAAAAAATTTTATGATTAAAATCCATTTCATTCTTTATTATTGATGACTTTTCAGGATTCACATGGGATTTATTTTTATCTCATAATAATGAATAACTTAAAGCTTTCATCATGTTCTCTAAAAATTTTGTAAGTGATAAAAAGCGTTAAAATTTTTTTAATTCAATATTATCTTTGAGGAGAATTAAAAAATATGTAATTTATTACCTTATATTATTATGAGGGATATAGTCATTGTTTTTCTACTTCATGAACTCTTCAACAATTCAAATAGGTTTCGAGGAAAAAAGATACTATTGGGGAATTTTTTTAAATTTTTTAAAATAATTTAAATTTTAAAAAATATTTTTGGCATAAGACCATGATTTTTTCACACTATATCATTACTCATGTTCTTATAGAAACATTTCTAAAATGATCCCTTATGAACATTATTAAAAAAAACCCCAATGTTTTCTTATTTTATATTTTTTAGTTAATTTTTTTTTATTTTAAACAGTAATGAAAATCATAGAAAATTAAATTCCAAATAGGATAAATGTATTTTTATTATTTTATCCAACTCTTGTAAGGAATGAATTTTATTTTAAAATAGTACTAATTTATTGGAATTATCAATCCTTGTTGATTTAAATGATTATTTTTTAATATATCTTTCTCAATTTTTATTCAGAAATGATTTTTAAAAAGATAATTTTCAAAAAAAATAAGTTAAAGAAAATTAATAATGTCTTTTAATATTTTTTTCCCAGATTTATAAAAAAATTATGAACATAAAATTGAAAATATCATTGGATATTTAAAAGATGGAATTCATACTCTAGGATCATTCTTAAATAGGGTTGAACACTATTCTATTATATCTTACATAGAACCCTAAGACCATAACGATGCCATTGATAATGAAAATTTAATTATTTCAATAAAATATAAACTAAATAAATTATCACAAAATGGTATATAGTCTCTCATGAAAAGTCCTAATGTTCATCCCATCATTTTTTCTAAATGGGGCTTTAGGAATAAGTTGGATGGGCTTAGTATTATAACTACAAGTAGATCAGGTTCAGTTGCTAAAGGTTATATCCAAGAATTAGTAATAGACCATGGTGAAAAATTATAACCCATCAGATGGTTAGAATACATTTAATTTTTATTTAAATTGTCCACTCCTATTAATTTCAAACTATTTCAAATGGACTTCAAATGTTTATTTTTTAATTTGTTTTATTTCAAAAAAAATTCGAAAAACCACCTAGTTTTGGAAATCACATTACTAAAAATCATGGTTGATAGTTAACTAGAACATAATATGGTTTAAAAACATTCTACTAGGCTTTATATGAATGGAAGAAAAATTTATTTTATGAAATGGGTTAAAAATAAGAAAATATGATTCAAAATTATTTCTATAACACAACTGTGATGATTTATTACTCATTCAAATTTATGTTTTTTATGTGATTTTCAACTCAAACGATGAATATATTTGTTTTGATAGTTCTAATATAATGAAAAATGAATATCATAGAATCCAATTATTTTATTATATGTCTCCTTTTATTTTAATCACTTCAATAACTTATGCTACAAAAACCACCAAGCATAAACAAATGATTAAATGTTATTCTTATAGTTTCCACCTAACCGTTGGAAAGTGGAGAGAAAACGTGATTACTAAGAATATGAAAAATATAAAGTACACATGTTTTTAAAATGAATTCATTTATTACCAGTTATTTATAATTGAAAATTAAATCAAATATAACATAGAGGAAGTGTTTGTATAAAGACAATTTTTATGCCAATAATGGTATTTCATATCAATAAATTAAAATATTCATGGCTAGTGATACATCTTGATTATACTTATATGTTATATAATAAGTATTTTATAACAAATTAATTCAATATTTTTTGTAGGCTTAAGATAAGAATTATTCCAGATTTAATATTAAAAAGATATATTTTTCTGAAAGGTAATTTTGCCGACATTTAAGGGTGAACCTATTTTAACATTAAATTTTGACACTTTTATATGATTTATTTCACAAATGTAAACTTAATTTTATAAATTAGGATATAAAAATTATCTTAAGGCTATTTGTTGATATTTTTTTGTTAAATTTTATTATTAATGAATAGTGAAAATATTGAATATTATATGGAATTTTTTTTCAAATTATTTATCTGGTAAAATTATACTTTAAATTTTTAATAATTTCTAATTAGTTAAATTATAAATCATTCAATCCAATATATGTAATTTTAATTAGTATCAAATTGAAATTGTATATGAAAACATTTCACACATTTTTACATTTTGGATTAAAACCCCACTTTTTTTGTGTCTATAGGATAAATTTTATATCTAATTTTCAAAATAATATGAATTCAATTAGGTAAAATTTATTCAATATATTCAATTATAAAGTACAAATTATTTTGTATGTTCAATTTAATTTATATGGAAAAAATATTTACCACAGTATAGGTCACAAAATTTATCTGGTTAATATTAAAAGTGTAAAGGCATAAAATACCAGAATAATACAACATTTAATGGTTGTTCAAGGTAATTATTGAACATTACCAGACTATAAAATATTAATTTACAAAAAAAAGTCTTGAAAATTAATTATGCATCTTTTTGGTTTCCATTAAATTTAAAATAGAAAATATTATAATAAATTAAGCCCACAAATCCTGAAGTATAAATACCACTCCTCACCAACCCATTTGGTTGAAAATATTTTAATAGCATAAAATAACTGGAAAAAATTATCCTCATCACTTAACATCACATCCATGTGATTATGTTCTCTCCAAAAGATCAAATTCAAGGTCCTCAAGGGTTCATTCAAGGATGTGATATTTAAGAGGTAATTTTATCCAAACACCTCTTTTAATTTATTTTCTTTTTAAACTTTCTCTTAACCACCTTCATCCATAAAGGTAGGATAAATCTAGAATCATATATATAATGGAATTTTAATATTCTAATGTAATATAATATATCCAAACTTTTTCATTACCTCCTCTATTTCAAATAATTGAAACATTTTCCCATGTTATGCCTATTAATCATCTCCGTGAAAAATGATTTCTTTCATTTTCCATTAAAACCCTCATGGAAGGTTATAAAACTATTATTCTAGATAAATAATATATTAATATTCATATTATATCCTATTTCATGTTCTGGAATGAATATAAACTCATAATGATAAATAAAATGAAACAAGTTTGTGATTTTCAAAAATCCTCCAAAATTATCATTTTATCTAATGACCCATCATCATGTAAGAAATAAAAATGGCATATGACACCATTTATAATTTTGTATTTTAATTAGTACTATTTCATTCCACTTCTTTATTTTTCAACACATTTTATAGTAACATCAATAATATTGCACAAATTAACCAATCATGAAACCATGAGACGAATGCACTTGAAACTATGAAAATATAAAATATTATTAATGAATGGGTCATAATATGTTATAATATCATCAAATATGGTATTATAAATATGAATAATTTTTTAAATGAGTTAATATTATTCATTAAATCATTAAACATGAGGTTAGTGTATGTGACAGTAATGGGAAGCATGAGGTAATGAGTTTCTCATGTCACTTTTACTTCTGTGAGATATTTGTCTTATACACCAGTTATTTTTTGTATGGTGTGTATAACAAATATTTATATATAATATCATTAATATTTGTACCTTGATGGTATTAAATGTTTCATTTTATTATTATTAATTTTATGGGAAAATGATTTGACTGATTAAAAATTGGTAAAAGGGTTCTTATCCCAATTTCCATTCCATGGGATAAACATCAACTTTGAGGATTATGTTGTACTAAGAGTATGTGTTAAATGAATTTTGAATACCATGTGTTTTATTTAATCTTATTTTATTTGGATTAAATTTTCTACAAATAATTGATTCATTTGATTAATTCACCCTTCAATGATATGATATTTATATGGGAATTTTTGTAAATATTTCCCTTAAAACTCTCCTTTTCTTTAATATCCAGTATTCCTAAAATTGTTTCAAAAAATTTATTAAGTACCCCACCATTTTATTTTATTAATGTTATTTACAACAATATTAATATTTTAAAAAATATTTTGAGAGGTATATTTTTTTATTTTCAAAATAAGTTTCATTGAGTCATTTCTAATGAAATAAGGAAGGAATGTTTATATTAACTCGTAAGGAATTAGTTATTATTACCTATGTCATTATGCCATAATTTTTTTAGATGTCCCTTTAAAATTTTAAAATATTAGTTTCAAAGAAAATTTTTTATTCTATAATTCTGAAACATTTTAATTAATGATTTCAAAAGTAAAAAAGGGTATTTTTTAAAAGAAATCTCCAATGATGTCATGTAATGTATTTTCATCTATATAAATATCCTTTTTAAAATCATATTCTTTGTTGAGGATTGATATCTAATGATTCAATCTACCATATAGTATTTACTTTTTTAGTGAATATTTTTTCTATGGATGTAATATTTTTATATCATTCATCATATTAGACTAGATGGGTTGTTATTATATTTATTTTTTGGGGAAGGTTATTTCATATGCTAGTTCCAATATGTATATATATGTTGATTAGGACTCACCCCATGAATATTAAAAATTAATTAGGCATATTAAATTATTTTACGGGCCTTTTATGACCCCTCGATGAATTGGTAGGTCTCATGAGACAAATTAGACTAGGTTTTGGCAGAGGCCTCATACATTTAGGTTTTCCTCTTGGTTGAGGCCTTGATGGTATGTTTTAGACAACCTATATTATGAATTCCTTCATTATGAGATTAGTTATTTATATTAAATGTTATTATTAATCTAGTATAATACACATTTTTATGTTTTATTCTCATGTAATTATTTATATTTAATTTTTTTAGCATCTTTTATTCCATCCATATTATAATTAAGATATTTATTAAACAGAATGTGATTCATTTAATCATCTTTCCATAGTTTTTATGCTTATTTATAAATGATATATTCCACTGTACATATACCATCATTGAGAATATAATACCTTTCCTTTCTTATGTTTTATACAAGGATGCCACGATATTTATTATCACATATATGTTGGGTTAATCAATGTTAATAATGATGGCCTCAGGTATTTCACTATATTGAATTTTTTGTTTTAAAATATAATATATGATTCATTCATTTATTTATTTTACCAAAAATTATAATCTATTAGGTCCTTTGGGATATGAATTTCTGTATATCAAGACAATGTAATAATGTACAGAACGAGATTCAGACTAATGGGGTCGTGGTGGTTAGAGTTGGTATCAGAAAAAAGTTAAGTATAAATCTTATGAACTAGATTTAGGAAAACACATTTTTTATAATGGATCCATATGATAGAATTTTTAAATATTCCCAAATAAAATAAGAATATTATTTAGAGATTAGATATAAAAAAATTTCATTTTAGGTTATGTGATTCACCAGTTCTGAGTTTATACATTATGTTTCACAATTTTGGGATCTAATGTAAGGAATGGAATATAAATAAATACATTTAGGAATTAGACTACATGGAAATATAATGAATCTAGTCAAGGATATACAGCTGGAGTTTAACAAATTTTAACTATATAAGGTCAGTTGGCTCAGAAGATAACCAATAACCTTTCCCAAATAGAAAAGATTACTAATCCGCAATGCGGAGTAACAATATTAGATCAATTCATGTGAAAACACCTCAATCAATCAACAGAACTAAAAAATCATTTGTAGTAGAGAAATGGGTATGTTTGTTATACAACACATTTATCTCTTTGGTATGATAAAAAAAGGAGATAGGGTTATAATGGCAGTTTATCATCTACCTATAGGTGCAATTAAATGGTTTTCATTAATTTAAAAAACAATGTTGTTAAAAGATAGTTAAAATATGGAATGGAAGAATTTTAATGATATTATTTTAAAATATTATTTCCCTTGGGAATAGTGAAAAGATATGGAGAGACAGTTATTGAGTCTGAGACAGAATGGAAATAATTTTTTTCCTATATATGAATCCAAATATCCAAGGATAAATATACATTCCACGGAATAAAATCATAATCCAAAGAAAAATATTGACCATTTATTTGATTTTTTAAGAAAATAATTTAAGGTAACTGTTTTCCCAAAAATTATCATTATATGAGGATATAGTATCATGTTCTATAAAAAAAGATAAAGAATTCTCCATGTCATATAAGTTTGAAAATAATAAAGAGAATAAAAAGATACTAGAGAAAAATAAGGATAATGGGAATAAAGGAACAAAGGATTTTACTAACATTGGTGATTTTGGAAAGATACAATTTGGTGAATTCTTGATGATAAAAGGATATTTATACAAGTTTGGAGAAAAATGAAACTAGGTTTCTGATTTTAGTAAAAATACATATGTTTTCCAATTCTTCATCCATAGGAGAAGGGGAGCTACACAAATGAATGTCCCAGATTTGGGGAATATATATCAAAAGAAAAAAATGGGTCAAGGTTAATATTATATTGTTATTTCAATTGAAGTGGGTTAATTAAATTTTTTGTGTTTTTGGAATCAATAATTATGTTATGATATTCTGGTTATAATAATCATTACATATATAAGGATTGTACTTTAGTACTTCTTCGTTATGGATTTTGAAGCATTCATGTATTCATTATGGTTTTAAGGTGATCATGTTATTAATATATTTAGTTTCAAAGATTAATAGTTTAATTAGTATATTTGGGGAATCTAATTCATTGTTGATTTTGAAAATTTAGTGATTTTCCTTCAAAATTTCTTGTCTTCGAATTTTAATAGAGATGTTTATGATGATTCTTAAGATTAAAAACATGTGTAATATATTATTTTTAATTGTGGATATTAATTTGTTTTTATAACATGTGATATACATTTTGGTTTTAGTAAATATTAAGAGGATGAAATAATGAGTTACGGAACTTATGATATATAAAACATATTTATTCATTACTAATTCATCTTGAATATCAATCTCTATATATAAGAAATGAAGTGTGGATAGATCAAAGAATAACCAATTTATGAAATTATTTTTATGATAGGATAATTAATCAAGTATATTTAATTTTTAAAATGTTTATTTAGATATTAACATAATTCCACAATTCTAGGAAAATTATTTTGGGAAAAAATATTAGTTATTTAATTTTCTTAATGAAAAATCAATTATCTATTTAACCCATCAAATATTTATGTTTTTGTTATGGTATAATTTCTCATGACGATGTTCTATATCACTATACATCAAAATATGATAGTATTATTTCTCTTCCAATTATCATTTTTCAAATCACAATAATTTTGTCCTATTTCAAAGACTAAATTTTTGGGGATCATCTAATTTCCCTTTCCCTACAAATAAAGGTTTGTTTTATTAACCATATTTTTTGTTGGGATTTCCCAAAAATGTATTTTCAAGTCGTAACCTTTATTATTTGTACTGAAATATAAAATTTTATGAATGATATTTATTTATGGTGGGGTAGAATGTTACACCAAAAGATTTTATGTTATATATCCTTTTAAATTTAATCACTTCATTATCTTATGTAACAATGAATAAAGAATGTAAGCAAATAATTAATTATTATTATTATTATTATCACCGAGCCATCTTACTGGAAGAAATAAATTAGATTAAAAAATTTATGAAAATTTAATTTACAAATGTTTATAAAATAAAATCATTAATTATCAATTAATTATAAATTAAAATATAACCCAATTGAATATAAAGTGAATGTTTTTATTAAAAAAATACTTGTATTCCCTTACATGAATTTTATATTAATAAATTAAATTAATCAGTAATAGAGTAATATTTTAATGAAATTTATTTGTTATATATTTAATAAAATTATTTAAAATGATTCAATATGTTTTTTATGATTAAGATAATAATAACTCCTGTTTTAAGCATAAAAAGTTATTTTTTTCTAAAAGGTAATTTTACCTTCTTTTAATGTAGCACAAATTTTAAAATTCAATTATGATAGTTATATTAATTTTTTTGAAAAAATAAATTTTTTTTAAATCAAGATATTAAAATTAATGTAGGGTATATTTTATCTACTTTTTCGCATATGTTTTTTTATTAATAGTGAAAAATATTGAATTTTAATTAGGAACTATTTTTTTTCTTAATATATTTATGTAGTTAAATTATATAAAAATTATTTTAAAGATTAATTCGTTTGAATATATTTAATTTAAACTAATTTAGGTCAATGGAATCAAATTTCAAATTGATATTGGAAATAAAAAAATTAAACTTTTCAATTTTTCACTTTTCAAACCCACTTTTTCATTTTTCTTGTGGGGTTAATTTTTAAAATGATTTTTCCAATTTTGTAAATTTAAATAGGTAAAATGGATACAATATTTCTAATTATAATTTTAAAATAATTATTTAAATGCAACATAATTTTTCAGATTAAAAATATTACCATGGTTAAAAATATATTTACTGCTATATTGCTATAAATAAAATGAAACGGGTTAAAGTTAAATTGGAAAAGGATTAAAATAACTAAAAACTACAACATTTATTGGATATTTTAGGTATTTATATACCCTAATATACCTCAAAAATATTAATTTCTATCCAAGTTCAAGGTAATCAAATTCACCTTAATGTTCATGGCTTTAAATATAAAATAATCATTATTTTAGTTACTTAAACACACTACAACTCGTGTATAAATATCACACCTCACCACCACATATTGACTCACAATCCTTGAATATTTTAAAATATATAGACAAATAACTCCTACAAAAATCCCAAAATATACATGTTATATTGACCTCATTAGAATATCAATTACAAGTTCCTCAATGGGTCCTCCAAAGATTTGGTATTCAAGAGGAAATTATCTCAAAACACCTCTCTTAATTTTTTTTCTTTTTCAACATTCTCCTCAAAATTTTCATCCATAAATGAGTGATAACTAAAAATTAATTTATCCTCTTTTTTATTTTTATAATGGAATATATTAAATCTAATTATTTTATTATTTCCTCTTATTAAAAGAAGAAAAACAATTATCCAAGTTATGTCGATTAATCGTCTACATGAAAAATGATTTTGTTCATTTTCCATTATGACCTTCATGGATGTTAATAAAACTATTATTATGGTTAAATAATATAGAAATAGTATTGTTATATACTATTTCATGTTCTATAACTGATATATACACATAATATTAAATAAGATGAAACTAGTTTGTGATATTCGAAAAATTAGACCAAAACAATCGTTTATCATTAATATTTTTTTAATGATTCATACTCATATCTGAAATAAATATGTTATTTCATAAAATTAATAATTCTATAAGTTCGTTAATAATATTTCATTCCACTTCTATAGTTTTAATCTCATTTTACAAGTACATCCATAATTTTACACAAATTAACCATTCATGAAACAATGATACGACCACACCTGAAGCCATGAAAATAATGAAATATTATTAATTAAAGGGTCATAAGATGTTGTAAAGTCATCACATAAGGTATTATGAATATGAAAATTTTCATTTAATTTCATAATATCATTATATAAATTATTAATTAGGTGTTTACATTATGGGGAACTAATGTGAATGGTGAGGTAAGAGGTATCTCATCTCAGTTTTACTTCATATGAGATATATGTCTAATTCACAACTTATTAATTTTTTGTGGTGAATATACTTCCCATTTATATATCATATATTGAATCTCAATAACATCATGGTATTAAAGTTTTAATTGTATAATTATTACTTATTTGGGAATTGATTCGACTAATTTCAATTTAGTAAGGAGATTATAAACCCAATTTCCATTTCATGGGTTAAACTTTAACTTCCATGTTTTTGTTTTAATCTCCATATGTATAAAAATAATTTTCAATTATATTTTTTATTTATTATTTTTTTATGTTTAATAAAAATTATTATACTATTTTAATTTATTTTTTAATGAACCCTTCAATGATATGATATTTATAAGCGTATTTTTTGAATTTATTTATAAAATTTCCCTTGAAAGTCTCTTTTTCATCCATGAGAATGTTTTATAAAGTATTCAAAAACGGATTTTGATACCATAATATGATCATTTAATGTTATTTATACTCATATTTTAGTTTTTACAAATGGTTCAAGAGATATATTTTTTATTTTATAAATAGGGTTCTTTGATACTTTTTATAAAAAATATGGAATGGATGTTTATTGTAACTCATACTTAATGATTGAATATTTCCACCATCATAATGCATAATATATATAAAGCTCTATTTGATATTTTAAATGGTTATTTTCAAGTTAAATGTTTTCTTTTATAATTTTTTTGCATTTTAATAATTATTTTCAATGGGAAACGGTTATTTTTATCAATTAATTTTCAATGATCTCATTTATAGTATTTTCATATACGTCAATATATGTTATTAAGACTTATGATTCACTGATGATTGACCTATTATGATACAATATATCAAATTATATTGAATTTATTCTCATTAGTTTGATTGTGGATGTTCTATTTTGATACCATTCATCAGGCTTCACAGGATAGTTTATTATAATTTTTATTTTGTCGGGGAAAGATATTTCATATGCTAGTTCCCATGTGAATATATATGTAGATAATGTTTAACCACTTATATATGATAAATTCATTTGACTTAATATGTGACAGGTGGAGCCCTCTATATCCTCTTGATGCATTGGTTGGTCTTATAAGGCATACATGACTAGGTTTTGGCTGAGTCCATACGAATTTATGTATACATATTGCCCAAGGCCTTGATGGTATGTTTCATAACTCTTGAATTTTTCCTTCCATAATAATTAAATTATTTATTTTTATTCCATGTTATTATTCTACAAATATAATTTTCATGGTCATTCTTCATTCTCATGTGATTATTTATATTGAATTATTTTACACCCTTTTATTACCACCATATTATTCAAAATTTATTTATTAAATGGAATGTGTTTCAATTATTCATATTATTAAATTTTTTACGACAATTTATTAATGATATTATTCTTATTTATGTATACCCTTACTTACCATTTGAGCTCAACCCTTTCTTCTAATTTTTTTTTTCCAAGATTGCCACGAATTTAGTTATGATGGATATGCATGGTTATTTTTGGAGAATAATAGAATATTAAAAGGATTATCTATGTTGTATTTTATAATTACCAATTTAATGTAAGATTCATTTATATATTTAGTTTACTATGACTGTTAAACTATTTTGTCCTTTGGGATGTGATTCTTTTTTTATTATGCCAATATTATAAAGTAATCACCAACTCTGGGAAAATGGTGTCGAGGTATTTACAAATATAAAATTAGATTTATGGTTGAACTGAAAATATTTATCAGTTTTTAAATTTGTTAATGAAGTGATGTTATTTTTTTAAAACCCCAAAAAAAATATTAATTAACTCTCAAAATGATTTTTCATGGATCATGATATTGAAATTAGTACACCCATGTGTACAAATTGTATGTTATCATCTTATGAAGCCAGTAAGATGGTCCAAGAAATGATTAATATATGTATTATTAGTGTTATAATTTATATTATTATTAACCAACCTAATATCATGGATATAGATTATGATTCTTCTAATTTACAATTAATCCAAAGAAATCTAATCATAAATATGTTAAAAATGTTTTTTAGAAATATATAAGAATATTGGTTTGTATATTTCAAAAAGGACTTATTTTGAATGAACTGTCTATTAGAATACAAATTTTGGATTGTTCCATATAGATAAGAAAAGTACATATGGGAATTTTTAACTAAATAGAAAATCCATCATATCATGGAGTAGTAATAAGAATAAATCAGTTTCTCTTTCTATAACCAAAGATGAATAAGTTTACAATAGTAGATATTTCACCCATTTAATATAGATGAAACACAACCTATTCAAGTATAGTACTAATTTTTTTCATGTCCATATTAATATATAAGAAACTGGTTTCATTAATATCTTTAAATATCTTATTGGGCATAATTGCACCAAAAACATTGACCTTATAAACAATTTCTTATACGATAACTTAGAAAAAACTTGATATCTTATTAGATTTATTCAGGATAGAATATCAACTCACTTATAATTTCACTAAACCCATTCCTCTTAATAATTTATAATACATTATAGGCGGGTTGAAAATTATTTTAACATGATGATTTTAATTTTTAATTTGTCAATCTTGATATCTATTTTTAAAATATTTTTTAAAAATGATATTTTTTAAAATATTTTGTAATCCTAAAATTATTGTTTTTATTTTAATGTAGTTATGATCGCTTTATCTATTTTTTGCAATCAATTAAGGTGTATCCTTATCTATTTTTATTCATAATGTTTCCATTATGAAATATCATTTGTTTTACAAATTAATTTCAAAATGTTTTTTCAAAAATTATCAATTTTCAAAATTATAATTTATAAAAATAAATAATTTTTATAGTAATATTATACTTATTATAAATAAATTTCTTTTCAAGAAAATATTTTTTTATTATCCTTTTAAAATTTTTATCATTATTATAGAAATATTAATGATGAGTAAGAATATTTTATATATACATATCTCTATAACTATTCTCTATATATTTATTTGAGAAAATAGAAATAAAAGGATTCCTTACAATTATTTTTCTCAAAAAATGATCTTTTCATTCTATTTCAAAATAATTGATAAATCAATGTATTTAAAAAAATCTCTTGAAAAAAATTGTGAAATGGATTATATATATATCATTTTTATTTTCTTCTTTATGTTTTTTGTTATTTTTAAATTTCCATAATTTCATTCTATTCCTATAATCTTTTCATTATTAATTAATTTAATATATTTATACTTTATTTTCATATATATATATATTTTCTAATTCTCTTTTTATTTTATCTCTTCTTTTTCCCTGTCTCTCTAAAATAAACTTATAAAAAAGGGAGTTTGCAAACTACGAAAGGGTGTCCAAAATAATCCTCTCTTCTTCTATTCAAAATAATTTTTTACTAAAAACTTATTTTAATATATATATGTTGAGTTTTTGAAAATGAATTTTATTTTTTACATAAATTCAATATTTCCTCTCCTTTTTTATTTTTGATAATCACAAACGGGGTATTTTTTATAAAATTTAGTGGACTTTATGGTGGTATAAGATTTTTGGAAAATTTCTAATATAAATAGGGATAAATTTATTTATTTAATTTTTTCAAATAGGGAAATATTTTTGGACAAAACTATAGTTTATAATAATATATTCAAAATATTTATTTCATGAGAATCATGATCTCTATAATTTTTATTGATATTAAATTCATTCTTGATTTAAAATTTATTTATCTTTTTTATATGAGGTGTATATTATAATAAAAAGTTGATATTGTTATAAAACCCTCTTACACCGTGTTTTCGTGATTATAAACACTCACCTATATATATAATTCTCATTTTATTATCTTGAGTAATTATAATTATATTTTGTGTGATAAAATTATTTGACTTAATGGAGATGTTAAAGTTGTCTCAAAGATGGAATGATGAACATGTTGAAGGAATGGATATAAATTATATCATGTAATAAGATCATGTAGTCAAGTAAGAAGTTCTATAGAATCCATTCTAAGGATAAAATGAATAATATGTCTAAATATCGGCAGCATCAGGCTGCAACAATGAGGCAAACTCAATGGATGTTTAAAAGACCCACATGAATAATTGGTGGTAAAGGTAGGACAAGAATATTCATGAGTAAGTCCCCTAATTGTCTAGTAGTGATGCACTAAATAGTCGATAACTATTTTAGAAGAACAATAATCTTTAGGTGGTCTACTGCCCACCAGATGGAGGCTTCTAGGTACCTAGTAGTGTAGAAACTGCTAGTCTGATACTACATTAATATTGGTAAAAATGGAAATTATAATAATATTATTGTTTTAATTTCCCATTATGAATTACAAAATGGTCCAATTCTTCTTGGTTCCTATAAAAGAATTCAGTAGGTGTCATGGAATAATTTCTTTCATACCAGTGACACTCCTCAATTGATTCATCACTAAAGTGTTGGATTTCTCAAAATCTTATCAAGATTCAATATCCAATTCTCCATTATTATCCAAAGCTCTTATCTACCCATACCACTCAAATATCTCTTCCACAATTGTAACATTCCTTCAAATATTTTCTGAGAAAATTTGTAATGTATTACATTAAAGATAACCTCCCTCTTAGAAACACCTTATTTAATGGGTTCTCAGTCTAGGAAATAGAGTGGTGTGTTCTTTGTATACCTATGACACTTACTAGGGTTATCAAAAACCAAAATTGTGAGGGATGGTTTTATTAATCACTTCCAATATCAAAGGAATACTAATATTGACCTCTAGAGTCAATGGGGAGGAGACAAAGTGGAACACACCAAGATATTATTTAACTAGTTATCACTTTTTATTCACTCCCATTACATTTATGCATTTCAAGAGTCAGGTAAAATACCCATAATTTCATTAAAATTATAAAATAATTTAATTTTTTTATATGAAATTATTATTCTATGATATTAACTATTTAATACATATCAAATTTATCATTTATAGCTTCATTGACATTATCTATCATAACCTGTCCAGGGGGGCCCAAGCCATGACAACCCTATGTTCATCCTCCATAGTCCTGGGGTTAGTGACTAGCACTGGATAGGAATATCCCTTTAATGAGAAGGCAATTCCTTTAAACCTATGCACACATAGAATAGGAACAAAAAAAACTTAAACCACGTAGTAAAACTACTAAAGTAAAAGTGTGAACTTAAAGTAAGGGGCTTGTATACAAGCCCAACTGAAAGATACGATAAAATATAAAATAAAAAAACTCTTCAAATCATATACCAAGGATCCAAACTGAAGGGTAGGTATAGCTCATCATCATGGATCTTCATGTTAAGCGGCCACCTCCATGCACCATCAAGTCCTTGCTCCCCAAACCTCGATCAAATCTATCTGTCATATGCACAAGACACAACAAGGTCTGGGAGAAGCCTATGCAAGAGTGAGTATAACAATACCCAGCAGGGACACCGATACCCTCACAGGTCTCCTAGAATTCAAAAAAGAAAAAACCACAAAGCATGATCTAAATCACAAAGAACAAGGAACGACTCATCTTAAACTAGGTATACAACTTAACAAATTGGAATAAGGATGATTAGTCATAAATCTAGATCATATAATTCTGTTGAGAGGCCTTTTCTGCTAGACCCCACAGGGTCCTTAGGTGCTGACCCATAGAGGATTGCTATGTGGTGACCCATTGAGGATTGTTAGGTGCTGACCTATGGAGGATTGCCAGGTGATAACCCACAGAGGATGGTCAGGTGCAAACCCACATAGGATCATTTGGTGTTGTACTATGCAGGATCACTCGGTGGAGAACCACAAAATATTGCGAGGTGAATACCCACATAGGATCACTAGGGGAAGACCCACAAAGGATTTTTATGTCCATACTCACATAGTATTTCTAGACCAATGATGGATCGTTATTCTTTCTTCACGTCATACCCATTCACTAGATTCTAACACATAGAACACTTGATTACAGAGGATCCATTCCACAAGCCATAGGTCATATTTGAACTACCGGGATTTCCCACTAAGAAGTAACCCGATGAATCTCCATGTTATTAGGTTACCAATGCAATAGATGAGGCGTTAATCGAATATCAGGTCTGTAGGTTATAGGCATTTTAGTATCTATGGCCCAACTAGATTCGAGTCTGATCCAACCTGTCAATACACCAACATTCATTAAAACCCAATTAGACTATCTTAAAATTAATGCTTCTTCCTAATGTTTCTAGCTCTATAGATAGTTTTTCAAACGATCGTGTGGTTTAGAAGATATTGCCCATTAATCAAAATTGGGCCATGAGTTGGTTCAGGTCCTATCAGACCTGGTCGGATCGACCCAAGCCGACACGCTGGGCTCAGCTTGGTTTGACAGGACTCAGTACGAAGGGGATGCTTCATCAGCTTGGCTCGTTGGGCTGCGGGACCGACTCAACTCACCCAGCATGGCGGGGCTCGTCGGGCCACTGGACCAACATAGCCAGCTGGCTTGCTAAGAATGGCCGCTAGCTAGGAATGGGGGTTGGATCTCCTCCAGAGTTGCATGGATATTCAGTCTCCTCCATTAGTGGTGCCAATTGGCGCTGATTCACCTGGCTGGTCCATGTGGACTGGTTTTATGCAGGCACGCGGGGTGCGGGTCCACCCTCCGCCACGACTCGAATCTACCGCCCTCCTCCGTTGTATGCTACTGCGGTGCACCACCATCTTCACTATGACTGGTGATGGCCAGCCACCACTTATCCACCACAGTGAATTCAGGCGCCACCATCCTTTTGCAGATGGCGGGATCTGGCCACCATCCTTTTGCAGTCGACAGGAGCCAGATGCTATTTCCTCTGGTCGTCGGCACTGCCGCACTGACAGAGCATCTACATGCCTCTGGTGAAATTCCAAAGGTCCATTACTCTTCTTGTCTATTCCTACAATCCTCCCGAGACATCGCCTACACTGTGTGGCACTCTGTTTTACCTTTCCACTGTGTTTCTTAGTCGCCCATGAAGAATACAACCAAAGAAATTTTGGAAAAGGGTATGGGCCTTGTTCATTCTACATGCGCCCTCAGTGTTATCATTATTACTAGGAAATAATTTAACATTTCCATAGGTGGACAAATTTTCAAAAATCATTGACAATAACTCAAGAAAAACCAAAACCATGAATTTTTTGGAAGGCGCTGCAAATGCAGAAGAAGGGTCTCTATCTGAAGGTGTTTGTCAGCATTCATCGTTGCCCATAAATTCCTCTAACGACCATAGCTCTATCATCATTCATAGTTGGAGAAAAAAGATGCCAATTTTTTTTCAAAGCATCCCCTCGTAGGTCTCCCAAAACCTATGCCCATTCATTGATTAAATAAGAGGATTATCTCTCATGTTTTGTTTAACGTCAATGCTCATTAAATTACAAAATTATTTTGTCAATTAAACTAACAAAAATTTTCATTACAAAATAAAATAAATTAAAGGTTTAATACATTAAATGTATTTCATTAAAATTATAACAACACAATGTAGTCCTACCACCATTTCTAAATGGCTTAAAAAATAAAATAAATTAACCTTAATTTATTTTATTATTTTATTTGAAAGGTAAAAAATAACTTTTTCCTTTAACATTTTCTGAACAAATCTAAGCCTCTATTAAGAAAATCTCTCCATTGTGAATTCAACGGTGCCCTTGGATTTTTAATCCAAGCAATGGTTCAAAAGATATAAATCTTTTCTTACAAGTTTACTTAAAGAATATAAAAAAAGTTTAAAAAAAATCTCTGGGCACACCGGGCCTCGAAATCACTTTCCGTCAATTTTTGGAGACCTGTTATAATCCCATATAATTTAAAACAAATATATGTAATTTAGGGACTTTACATTATCCCTGCCATAGAGATTTTTGTCTCCAGAATCCAAAAAAAACTAGGGAAACAAATGGGGGTACTGAGAATGTATCTGAGCTTCACGCTCCCATGTTCTCTGATGATGGTTATTATGCTACCCACAAACATGCACCAGAGGAATCTACCGGCCCACGAAGGACCTGCTCTTGTCGATCCTCTATCTCTACAAGGAACTCCACAAACATCACCCAATCATCATGGTCCATCTTTCCTCAGTCAATAACATGCAATGGATCATTCACATACCTCCTCAACTATGACACATGGATAACATTAAGCACCCATTGCGTCTATGGTGAAAGAGCTATATGGTATTCCACCGCGCCTACACTGCTGAGGATCTGTAATGGTCTGATTAACCTCGGAGATAGCTTGACATCTCTTCCAAATCTCTGCAATCCTAGTCGAAGTGAGACCCATATGAAGATATGGTCTTCCTCCTCGAACACCAAGGGCCTCCATCTCCTGTCATCATAATACTTATTCCAGTTATGTGCAGTCTTTATCCACTCTAATACGATTTTCATCTTTATAGTGGTTGCCTGTACCAAATATAGACCCATAGGGGTTGACTCCCTTGGTTCTGTCTAGTATAGAGGTGATCTATATGGTCACCCATACAAGGCCTTAAACATTGCCATGATGATGGTGGAGTTATAAGTATGGTTGTAAGAGAACTCCACCAATGGAATGTGGTCCTCCCAATTGCATCCAAAATCATGGACAGAAGCATTGATCTTGTCCTAAAAAATTGGTATGGTCCACTCTGTATGACCATCTATCTGAAGATGAAAGGTGGTGCTCAAGCATAGTTGAGTCCCAAACACCTCCAATAATTCCTTCCACAACCGAGATGTAAAACAAGCATCACAATATTTAATTATCATTGATGTAACCCCATAAAGCCGTACTATCTCATGTACATAGTGGCGTATCAAGCCCTCTACTGAGCCCTGATCTCAGATGTGTAAGAAGTGCGCCGACTTTGTGAGTCGATCAATGATCAAACAAATGGAATTGTTTCCCCTAGATTTACGTGGTTTTCCTTTCACGAAGTCCGTGGAGATGTCCTCCCACTTCCATTATGACACCTCAAGTGGTTTAGTCTAGCCTTCTAGGACATGGTGCTCGACCTTCACAATCTGAAAAGTGATGCATTGTGAAACAAATTCATCTACTACTTTCTTCATCCCTTTCCACCATTAATGATGTCAGAGGTCCTGCTACATCTTCTCCACACCATTATGTACTTCCAAATGGGATGTGAGGAATTCCCTCAACACCTCCTCTCATAGAGTCACTGTTACCATGGTGCGTTCTATGAAAAGAATGATGTGATCCCCTGAGGTTATCTAAGAATGTCAGGCCCCACAGTCAACGTCCCCACAGACTCACTAAATGAGTGGGGGAGTTATTGCAATAGACTGGAGGTAAGCTGCTTCATAACTATCCACAATGGATAACTGTGACGCAACAAGTTTCTCTATCGCCTCACTCAACAACTGTAAATCAAACCCCTTACTGAGTGCATCTTCCATACCTTTTTATTTCCCAGGAGTGTAGAATATATCAAATTCATAATCCTGGAGGAACTCTAGCCATCCTCGTTATCTCAAGATCATGTACTTCTGTGAGAAGATATACCTGATACTCTTGTGATCAGATTAGACTATAAATATTTCACCCATAAGTAGTGTTGTTGTATCTTCAAAAAAATAAGACTACTAATAACTCCAGGTCCTTGGAAGCATAGTTATTCTTCTTCTGCCTCAGCTGTCATGAGATGTAGGTGATAACTATTCATTCCGAAATCAGGACACATCTTTTTTCAGTCCTTGATGCATCATAATAGACTACATACTCAATGAACTATTCTGGTAGCCTCAATATGAGGGACACATGTCAATCTCGTTTTCATCTCCTAGAAACTCTGATGGAATCTTTTTGTACACAATAATTGTTGTCCAATCTTTTTCAAAGATAGAAAGGGTGATGATAATATATAAAATTCAGGTATGAATCTCTTGTAGTACACAACCAACCCAATGACTTTTTTATCCTCGGTGACACTCTAGGGTGGCTCCCAAGCAAGCACTACCACTATCATCACTGTATGAACTAAAACTCCAGCCTCCGAGATAATGTGTCATAGATAGTGGGCATCCTATATCTAGAACTGGAACTTCAAAGATTTACTATAAAGCTGGTGCTATCGGAGTGTATCGAGAACTATCTACAGATGAGTATAATTATTCTCCTCCGATGCTCATTATACCAAGATATCGTCAATGAAAACCACCACGAAGCAACTAAGGTATGGCTGGAAGATCCTATTCATGAGTCCCATGGACACTATAGAAGCATTTTTCATGCCAAAAGGCATCACCAAGAACTCATAGTGGTCATACAGACATCTAATGTTTTTCTTCAATACGTCCACATCTCGTACTCTGATCTGATGATAGCCTGATCAGAGATCAATCATTGAAAACCATCAATCTCCCTTCATCTCATCTAAGAGATCATCAATCTGTGGGAGAGGATTCATTCCCTTCACAGTCACCTGGTTCAGGAACTGATTTTTCCATAAAAATCCTCAAAATTCCTATTTCCTTCTTGGTGAACCAAATCGGGGCTGCCAATGTAAAAATATAGGGCCATATAAACCCCTTATCTTGCAAGTCCTCCAGGTGTACCCTTAACTCATGAAGATCCATGGGAGCCATCTGATATGATGGTGTAGATATCAGTGTCATTATGTTGTACATGTAGATATATAATCCTACATATCTACAAGAAGGTAGTCCGAGAACATCATCAAGAAACACATCAGCGTACTGTTCCACCACTACAGGATAACTCAAACTCCTCTCGTCAACTTGTCTAAGGGTAAGGCCGTCCAATTGATGAGTGATTGGCTACACCCCCTTTGATAAAGTCCATCCATAGCAGAAAAGGTTCTCTTCTCACTAACGAAAGAAAACCAGGTCCGATACTCATAGTGTAACACGCCATTCTTCCACAGTATGTTTCCCTTTTAATAATGCAATAACTTGCATTGTATACAACTTCGAGATTATAACACATCGCGACAAATCAAATTAGATGTTATGAATAGTAATTACCAATTTTTGAATGTATATCAATATTATCATTCAAAATAGACTTTATTTTTGGGTTTGGAATACCAAAATTAGATTTGGAAGAATTTTTTGTATTTTTTGGAAAACATTCAGTTTTTGAAGAATAGAGAAAAATACAAAATTTTAATTAAAAACAATATTTTAATAAATATAATTTATATAGCTAAATTGTACTATTGATTGGTTTTTAAGAAAAATTAGATCAAATTTTTACCATTTAATCAAATTTTGGTCATTGGACGTAATTTCACATTTAAACTAGACATAAGCAAGTGTCAATATTTTGATAATTATTATTTCTTAAAAACACGGTTCTTATTTTGACAACGGGAATTAATTGTAAATTAATTTCTGCCACTTTTGTGTTTTGAATTTATTAAAATGAATTCCATATTTGTAATTAGGAGGTATAAATTGTGTAAATATGTAATTTTATTTTTAATCATTTTGAAAAATTACTTCGGTAAATATTTTATTTACCATTATTAAAGGGTAAATCCGGTAAATTAGGGTAACAAAATAATATTATAAAAATAGTAAATTACCCTAAAACGTGTCCTAACCCTATTGTCAGATACATTTCCGACCATGGGAATCTATGGGTCAATTTTGGGTTCCCATGGAGCCACATGGGAGTGATAATGACATTATATATAAAATAATTTTAAGTAAAGACAAAAATAACAAAAGAAAATATCTTTTAGTAAAAATAATTTATATGAGGTTAAATAATTGTTCTATTAGAATATAAATATTCATTATAAATGTAAAAATATTTAATATCTCTTGTTATTTTATTTATAATTTTTAGACATAAAATAAATATATTTATATATGATATAATGATGATGCGGTATTTTCATTATTAATGAAACAATAAAATAAATGATATTATAAATACTAAAATAAATATAATTTGAAAGTGTTGATTCCATAAAAAAAATTTATAGGTGACTATGAAATGTTAGTGTTGATTAAATGTATTTATTTAAATTTAATAATTTTCTTTGGACTTTAACAAAAATCAATTGTTAAATTATGTCAAAATTGACACAAATGATTTTTTAAAACAAATACAATGTTATTGGTTAATATAATAATCTTAAAAATCTATAGATCATCCAAAACACTTATTTAATGATAGTTGTATCATTAAATAACCACTTGGGTTTCTCTTGGAAGTTTATAGTAAGTTTATTAAACAAATAATATAAAAATACAAAGATACATGCTAAATGTCGAACTAATTAACTAAGAGTTAAATATAGAATATATGGTTAATATAGTGACCCAAACTTTTCTAAAAGCTATTGGTTGAATTGTTTTTGACCCATACACACCTTAGACTATAAATACTTTATTTTTGATAAATTATAAGCCGAACATGATTTTATTATAAAAAATATTTCAATCATTTCATAAGGTTCCCCTCATCCCTCTTATAAAAGTGCACTTCTCCTTCTCTCTAATTCACACCTTCAAATCCATTTGGCTCATCCAAAAACTGCCAAAATATCTTATAATCTGACATCACATCATCCTAGAGGCCTTAATTTATTCATAAATCCATCTTATGGAGCCCTTTAGATCAAATAAAAAGGAAGAACCTAAAGAAGAGGTAAATATTTTATCACCTCTTTCATGTTCTTTTTCTTCTTCCACTTCCTCTTTCTTTGCTTTTTCCTTCCTAAAATAATAACTACATTATCTTATATATACTTTGATGTTATTGTAAAAATGTTACAACCATATTAATTATTTTATCCATCCTATGAATGACATGTCACCACACATGCGTACGTACAGCTTACCGTCTCCACGTCGTGGTGTAGTTGTTATTCAATAAATTATTATTTTGATGGGTATAATAATGATGTATAATTGATTTAAATACTAAATATAACATTATAATTATAATTTATTTATGATATTCCATCCAATTATATATTATTTTAATATCAAAAGAATGATATTGTCGCTCGTGCGTACGTACTGATTACCGTCTCCACGAACGCGATAAGATTCATTCCCCATCATATCCATTCAAGAATAATTTTCATTTGATGAATAAAAATAATGTTTAATGACATGATATCATTAATGATATGAATAAGAAACATCATATCCACAATAAAAATTACTTACGTAACAAAGCATATAGAATAAAACGAATCAGTTAACACCCAAAACGATGATACTACAAAAATATCATTAGAAAAGCTATATTATAAGATTATATATGATATCATATTAATGTATATTTTTCTTGAATAATTTAATAATAATTAATTCAACATTATACAGGAGGTTAACCTATCCTTGAACAAGGAAAAGCACATGGTAAGGGTTAATTTTACAACCTCTTCATTATTCAAGGTTGTTAATGTGTAATTATCTTTTGGGGCCTCTTTATCATCCACATCCTTGTTTTCTAAAAGAATGTATTCCAAAAAAAATTAATAATTACTAGACTATTGGTTAAAGTCATTTATACCCTTATTGGACGTTATATGTTTTTAAAGGAATCTTTCCATCGTATTTCAAACAAGGTATTTTATGACCTCTTCGACAAAATTTAGTTAAGAATATTTTTTTAACTTTTAAAGAGAGTGTGGCTATTTTCCTCCATTATATCTTCATCAAAGATTTCCTTACAAGATTATAATAATATTTTCAAAATAAAAGTTTTCTTTGGTAATTATGTAACTTCAAATGATTTCAAAAAGATAATGAGATATTTCTCTCAACCAGTTTTGATTTCATCTATGTCAACATCCTTTAATGGATTTTAATCTTGTTTGAAGTTGATTTATTATGATACAAATATTCCATTTTGTATTTAAGGTTTTGTGATATGTTTGACAATGGATGTGTTAATTTTCTTCCATTCACGTTTTATGGGTAAATTATTGAATTTTCATATTATAGTTTTAATAATAATGTTTATTTTATGTTTACTAATTTTTATATGAGGAATTCATTGGACTTAGTAAGGGATGGGTGGAGCCCGCTATAGCTCCTCGATGCATTGGTAGGTCTCATTAGACAAACTAGTGTCTTGGCACAAGGCCTTTACAAAATCTTATTTGTAGTCCGGGTATAAGTCCTTGACTATGTTGTTATGAAGTCTAGCATTATGCATTCCATCATTATGAAAGTGACTATTGACATTTCATGTGATTATTCGACTAATATAATATCCATGTGGGTAACTAAATTGTATTATTTTGTTTTATATTTTCTATATTATGATGAAGTTTATGTCGAAAAGGATTTTGTTTTAGTTTTATACATTTCCTTAAATGTTTTTTCTTATTTATGAAAGTTTCTGCTATATTTGCACCGTTACTGAGCATCTGATCTCACCTCTTTATATGTTTTATTTTAACCAAGATGTGAAGAAGTATTTTATGATTGACCTTCAGTGATAGTCTATGAGATCTCAGTGTTTTCTATAGAAACAATGTTTTTGTACTTTTCCATTTTATTGTGTAATGTAAACCTTATGAATGTATCTATTATTTCCAAGGCTACTAAACCGATTGGTCTTTCGAGAAATGATTTCTTTGTATCATGCCAATGATATGTAGTGATGCACTGACTCTAGGTAACTATATTAGGGACATTATAGTTTGTATTAAATAAATGTTAGTACAATCCTTGAATACTATATTTAAAAAAACTATGATTAGAACACATTACCCTAAGATAGTCTTTTGGGATTATTATAGAAGAACATATGATAATTTTGGTAATGTAAGATTTTGTATATTATTCGAGAAATATGTCCCTATCTGGATATGACTAGGTTGAGGCATCTCTGGCACAGATGTACCTATCGATAAAACCTGAAAATACCACTTTGAGCTAGACTCGAATGGGAACAGGTGCATGACAATGGGCCTTGTTTCACTCTTGGTTACAACACTCCCAGGGGATATGCTTAGGATAATTCACAATTAATTTGAAAACCATTATGAAAGATTTATGAGTATATAACTCCTCAAAGAAAACATTTTTTTATGATTATAGAATATGTCAGTAAAATTTTCAATTTATGTTAAGTATGTTATAAGTTTGGAATTATGTATTGTGATTCATAAAATAATCTAGTGTATGAAATTTTTTAGAAATGGCGCCTAGTGGAATTAATGGAAACTGTATCAATGCATGTAATTCATGTAGGGATTTCCCTCCTGCTCAATATAATTATAGTGTATATGGTGATACAACTTGTGCTGATTAGATTATCACTATACTAGGACAACCAACACAGGTTATGAATAATAACCTGACCCGTATGGAGCACCCTAATCTATAGCATGGAGGATCAATGTTAGATCACTTCATGAGGAAACAACCACCAAAATTAAATGGGGGTACAAATCCATTAGTGTCTAATAAATGGATAAATTTATTAGAAGAAATATTCTACACCTTGGGGAGTAAAAAAAGGGAAAAAGTTTTCATGGCACTTTACCGCCTCACAGGAGATACTGATTAATGGTGGTCATTGATTCAAAACAAAATGGAAGATAATGAAATATAAAATAAGGAATCAAGGGAGTTTAAAGAGTTTTCTCAATAAAATACTTTCCTCGTGACCATTGAGTGGATATAGAAAGGTAATTTATGAGTCTGAGGAAAAAGGAGGATGAGAATGTCACAAAGTATGAGGCTAAATTTTCAAGGTTATCAAGGCTTGCAGCAGATTATATACATAACCTAATATATAAGATTGATCATTTAATTGATGGGTTAAAAAAATTTCCCTTTCGAGTATTAGTCTCACAATCCTTCTCATCGTACGAAGATATTGTCTCATGTGATATCAATATAAAAAAATAATTCCCTAAGTCTTACAACTTTAAAGAATAGAAAGAGAAGATGAGATCTGCATAATAATCTGGAAATGGAAATAGGGTGAAGAAGGGAAAAGTGGAATATCCATCCTATAGTAAATGTGTAAAGAAACACCATGGTACTTGTCTAAAGGGAATGGGAGTTTGTTACATGTGTAGTGAAAAAGGCCACCTAGCTCGTGATTGCAAGGGGAAGAAATAGGTTGTTAATGTTTAATGGTACAATTTTGGAGAAAGGGTAAATTATGAAAATTAATGTCCTAGGCGTCAGGGGAATATACCTCAGAAAAGGCCAACGGATCAAGGCGAAGCTTATGCTATCACTAATACTGAGGTTGAAGATCTAAAAGACGTAGTGGTGGGTAATTTAATGGTTTCTTCAAGTTTAGAGAATGATTTATTTGATTTTGGATCATCACATTGTTTTATTTCTTCCCAGTTTTCTAATAAAATTAGATATTTACAATTTGATTTAACAAGGAATTTTTCTATAAAAACTCCTAAGGGAAGTATCATCGCTACAAATTTTTGTGAATCAGTTCCCATTAGAGCATATAAATTTTCTTTATCAGCTGATCTCATCATCATGCCCACGATTTAATTTGATATAATCCTTAGTATGGATTGGATTTAAGATCATGATGTGAAGATTTATTTTGAGAAGGTGGTTACAATTTTTGATGAGGATGATAAAGAACACCTTCTCTTTAGAGTAGAAATGTCACCACCTAATTCTTATCTAGATCCACCCCCAGTAGCTCAAATAATGAAAATTATTAGGGAGGAATAGAATGAAATATCTTTGGGTGATGAAAATTATGTTCAAATAGAGGATGTGCCTATTGTGCAATACTTTGTTGATGTATTTCCATAGGATTTACCTGGACATCCTCCAAAAATAGAAATTGAGTTTTCCATTGACTTAATTCTTAGTTCAAGGCCCATATCGAAGACCCATTATAAAATGGCCACTGTGGAATTACTGGAACTAATTAAACAACTATAGGAACTGAGTAACAAGAGATTTATTTACCCTAGTGTTTCTCCATGGGGATCCCCTGTCCTTTTTGTAAAGAATAAAGATAAATCTATGCGGTTGTGCATTGAATATAGGAAGATCAATGCTATAACAATAAAGAACAAGTATCCCCTTACTCTCATGGATGATTTATTTGACCAACTACATGGATTTAAATATTTTTCAATGATTGAACTTTGATCTAGATACCATCAATTGTGTGTGAAGAAGGGAGACATTCTGAAGACAACATTTTGAACCAGGTACGGGCATTACGAGTTTACAGTAATGCCTTTAGGATTGACTAATTCACCCTTATTTTTCATGGATCTAATAAATAGAGTTTTCATGGAATATCTTGATGAATTTGTAGTGGTATTTATTGATGATGTCTTGGTATACTCCAAGATCTACAAAGATCATGAAAATAACATGCACATTATCCTGAAGACTCTTAGATGAAATGAATAATATGGGAAGTTTAGCAAGTGTGAATTATGGCTTCAAGAGATTTCTTTTCTTGGCCATATTTTTTCTAAGGATGGAATATCTATTGAACCTTCAAATACCTAGGAAATCCAAGAATGTCCAGCACCAACGAGTATAACCGATGTACAATGTTTGATTATTTTAGTAGGTTATTATCAGTATTTCATCAAGAATTTTTTCTGATTGGCTAACCCATTAACGAAGCTCACACATAAAGGGGTTAGATTTTTTTGGACAAAATATTGTCAAAAACGTTTGGAAGAATTGGAGAGAATATTAGTCAAGGATCCTATCATGAATCTACCACTGGGGAATGACGTGTTTTTTATTTCTAGTGATGCATCAAAGAAAGGACTTAGTTGCGTCCTTATACAGAAAGATAGAGTTATTGTCTATGCATCATGACAACTAAAAATTCATGAGAAAAACAATCATACACATGATCTTGAGTTAGCAGCTGTAATATTTTCTTTGAAGATATTAATACATTATCGTTATGGGAAAAAATGTGAGATATATACTGATCACACGATTTTGAAGTATATTTTCCCACCGAAAGAACTCAACATGAGGCAAAGGAGATGGCTTTAACTACTGAAGGATTATGATTTCACCATACTCTACCACCCATGGAAGGCATATAAGGTGGCAGATTCTTTGAGCAGAAAGATCATAGAGTTCTGAACAAGATGGGAGTTGAAGAGGAAACAATATAAAAGGATCTAGTAAAGTTAGACCTGGGGATAACCATGGAAGGCGAAACATAAAAACATTTTCAAAGGGTTGCCAAACCATTTTTATTAAAAGGATAAAGAGTTCTAAGTCCAGTGATCAAGAGATTCAAAAGAAGATTAATGATGTGAATGATGAGAGATTGAGTGACTTTGTGTATGAATATGGACCTTTTAAATTTGGGAAGAGACTTTGTGTTGCCGATATACCTGATCTAAGAAGGGAATTGTTGGATGATGCTCATTCTTCCAATTTATTTATACACTCTGGTAGCACTAAGATTTATTGAGATTTGAAGTAACATTTTCTATGGGAAAACATGAAAAGAGATATTTTTGATTTCGTTTCAAGATGTATGGTTTGTCAACAAACGAAATCTGAAAGGCAACAGCATGGCTGAGTCATGGAACCTCCTCCCATACCTGAGTGGAAATTGGATAATATTAAAATGAACTTTGTCATGGGACTACCAAAGGCCCCTAGAAGGAACGATGCAATATGGGTCATTGTTGATCATCTTACCAAGTCAGCACATTTTATTTCTATAAGAGAAGATTTACCACTTAAAAGTTTAACATGATTGTATGTTAATGATGTTTTAAGACATCCTGGATTACCCCTATCAATTGTTTCTAATCATGATCCCCGTTTTACAACAAAATTCTAGAAAATCCTTCAGAAAGACCTGGATACTGAACTTTATTTGAGCACAGCTTACCACCCTCAAACTGAGGGCCAATCATAATGGACTATTAAAACCTTAGAAGGCACGTTGATATCTTGCTCACTTGACATTCAAGGTGTGTGGGATCAATATTTACCTCTGGTATAATTTTCTAAAACAATAGCTTCCAATCAAGTATTCATATGGCACCATATGATGCGTTATATGGAAATAGATGTCATACACCAACTTAATGGGATGATGTTGGTGAAAAAAAACTCGTTGCCCCAGAACTTATTGAAGAAACGATGGAAAAGGGGAAGGCAATCCAAACCCACATCAATGTATCTCAAAGTAGGCAGAATAGCAATGCTGATAACCGAAAGAAGGAATCGAAATTATAGGTAGGAGATCTTGTTTTCATGAAGGTATCTCTATGGGGGGGAATTATACGATTTGGTAAGAAGAGTAAATTGAGTCCCAGGTATATCGGACCTTTGGATAATCTAGAACAAATTGGGGTTGTAGCTTACTGTTTGACAATGCCGCCATGTATCTCCAAAGTACATGATGTGTTCCACGTATCACTATTGAGAAAATACATGCCTGACCCAACCCATGTACATACATGTGAGGAACTAGAACAGCATCCCAATCTATCATATTACAAAGATCCTGACAAGGTTCATGATACAAGAGATCAAGTGCCGAGAAACCAGAAGACTCGTCTGGTAAAATTTCTACGGAGACACCATAAAATGAAAGAGTCAATGTGGGAACCCGAGGAACATATGATGAAGAACCACCTGAATCATTTTATGCAGAAATATTCTAGAAATTTTGAGGATTAAATTATTTTAAGGAGGTGATAATTTAACACCCAAAGCATCCATTGTACATTACCCTTTTAATGAGACAACAACTTACATTGTACACAACATTGAGATTATAACACATCACAACCAATCAAACTAGTCGTTATGAATAGTAATACTCACTTTTTGAAATATTATCAATCTTATCATTCAAAATGGACTTCTTTTTTAATTTGGAATATCAAAATTAGCTTAAGTTTAATTTTTGGTATTTTTTAGAAAACATTCAGTTTTTATGAATAGTGAGAAAAACTAAATTTTAATTAAAAACATCTTTTTTAATAAAAATAATTTATAGTGCTAAATTAAACTATTGAGTGGTTTTAAGTGTAATTATATTATATTTTTACCATCTATTCCTATGTTTTTCATTTTACATAATTTCACATTTAAACTGGACATAAGCAAGTGTCAATATTTTGATAGTTATTATTTCCTAAAAACACGATTTCTCTTTTGACAATGGGAATTAATTTAAAATTAATTTCTGTCACTTCTGTGTTTTGAATTTAGAAAAAAGGATTCCATATTTATAATCAGTACTTCTAAACTATGTAAATAGATAACATTTATTTTTACACATTTTGAATAATTACTTCGGTAAATATTTTATTTATCGTGGTTAAAGGGTAAATCCGGTAAATAAGCATAAAACAAATAATTTTATAATAATATTAAATTACCCTAACATGTGTCCTAACCCTATTAAATGATACATGTCTGACCATGGGCATTCTTGGGTCGATTTTGGGACCCCATGGAGCTACTTGTGAGTGATAATGTCATTATATATTAACAAATTTAAAGTAAAGAAAAAAATAACATAAGAAAATATATATTGGTAAAATAATTTTCATATGAGGTTATATAATTGATATACTAAACTATAAAAAGTAATTCTAAAGATAAAAATATTTCCAACCTCAGGATAATTTGTTTATATTTTTTAGACATAAAATAAATATATTTATATTTGACACAATAATGATGCAATATTTTCTTTATTAATAAAACAATCATATAAATGATGTTTTAAATACCAAAATAAATATGATTTAAAATTTTTGATTCCTTACACAAATTTTATAGGTTACTATGACATGTTAGGTTTGATTAAATGTTTTTAGTTTTATGTAATAAAGTGTTTAGGACATTAAAAAAATCCGTTATTAAATAATTTCAAAATTGACATAAATGAGTTTTTAAAACAAATACAATATTATTGGTTGATATAATAATCCTAAAAATTGATGGTTCATCCAAAAAACTTATATAATGATAGGTGTATCATTAATGAACCACTTCTGGTTCACTTAGTTGTTTATAGTATGTTTATTAACCATATAGTATAGAAATGAAAAGAGACATGGTAAATGTCAAACTAATTCACTAAGAGTTAAATCGATAATATAAGGTTAATATAGTGACACAAACATATCTAAAACCTATTGGTTGCATGGTTTTCGACCCATTCCCACCTTATCATTTAAATAATTCATTTTTTAGACATTATTAACCGAACATTATTTTATTATAAAATAATATTGCATTCTTTTCCTATGGTGCCCCTCAACCCTCTTATAAAAGGTCAATTTCCCTTCTCACTAATTCACACCTTAAAAGCCATTTTTCTTAGTCATCCCCTGACCAACAATCCTCTAAACTATCCTCCCTTAATTCTATAGGCCTTTCTTTAGTCATAAATCTATCTTAAGGAGCCCTTTTGATCAAATCAAAAGGGAGAAACCGCAGAAGAGGTAAATATTTCATGACCTCTTTCAAGTTCGGTTCTTCATCCACTTCCAATTTCTTTGTTGTTTAAATTATAAAATAATAAATCCATTATCTTCTATATACTGTGATATTATTATAAAAATGGTACAACCATATTCATTATTTTATCCATCCTATGAATGACATGTTACCATACTTGTGTTCGTTCGGCTTACCGTCTCCACGTCGTGGTGTAGTTGTTATTCAATACATTATTATTTGGATGGATATAATAATGATGTATAATTAATGTAAAAACTAGATATAACATGATAATTATTATATATATATATATATATATGATATACCATCCAATTATATATTATTCTAATATCAAAAGATTGATTTTTCAATCCGGCGTACGTACGGATTATCGTCTCCATGATTGCGATGACATTATTTACCCATTGAATCCATTCAAGACTAATTTTCATTTTATGATTAAAAATAATGTTTAATGACTTGATATAATTCTTAATATGAATAATATACATCTTATCCACAGCAAACATGACTTACGTAAGAAATCATATAAAAGAAAATGAATTAGTTAACACCCAAAATGATGATACTACTAAAATATCATTAACAAAGAAATATTAGAAGATCATATATGATATCATATTAAAGTATATGGGTCTTGTATAATTTAATATCAATGATTTAACCATTATAAAGTAGGTTAACCTACCCTCAACCATGGAAAAGACCAAGGTAAGGGTTAATTATACAACCTCTTCATTATTCAAGGTTGTTTATATGTAGTTATCTAATGGGACCTCTTTATCATCCTCATCCGTGTTTTCTTAAAAATGTATTCCAAAAAAATTTACTACTTACTAAAATATGGTTTATAGTATTTTTTACACTTATTTGAACTTATATGTTTTTAAAGGAATCTTTCCGTCATTTTTCAATCAAGGTACTTTATAACCTTTTCGAAAAAAATTAAGGTAAGATTGTTTTTTTAACTTATACAGAGGGTGTGGATATTTTCTGCCGTTATAACATCATAAAATCTTCTCCTAGAATCTTATAATAATATTTTAATAATACATATTTGCTTTTATAATTATGTATCATTAAATTATTTAAAAAAAGAATGAGATATTTCTCTCAAACAGTTTTGATTTCATCTATGTCAACATCCTTTAATTTATTTTAATCTTGTGTTAAGTTGATTTATTATGATAAAAATCGTCCATTTCGTATTGATATTTTTTAGACATGTTTGACGATAGATTTTTTATTTTTCTACCATTCATGGTTTATGGGTAAAGTATTCACATTTTGTATACTAGTTTTAATACGAATGTTTATGTTATGTTTAAAACTATTCATATGAGGAATGAATTGGGCTTAGTAACTGACGGGTAGAGCCTGCTATAGCTCCTCAATGCATTGATAGGTCTCATGAGAAAAAATAGTGTCTTGGCACAAGGCATTGAAAAAATCTTATTAGTAGTCTTTCCATAAGTCCTTGACTATATGGTTATAATGTTTGGAATTATGCATTCCATCATTATGAAAGTGGATATTGATATTGCATGTGATTATTCTACTAGTAAAAAATCCATTTGAGTAACTAAATGTAATTATTTTGATTTATATTTTCCAAATTATGATGAATTTTATGTTGAAAAATATTTTGTTTTAGTTTTATACATTACCTTAAATGTTTATGCTTATTTATGAAAGTTTATGCTATATTGTTATCATTACTGAGCATCTGAGATCACCCCATTCTATGTTTTATTTTTTCCAGGATGAAAAAAGGTATTTTATAACTGACCTGTAGGGATAGTCTATGAGATATCAGTGTTGTCTACGGAAACAATGTTGTTGTAGTTTTCTATTTTATGATGTAATGTAAACCTTATGAATGTACTTAGTATTTCCAAGGAAAATAAATTGATTGGTCTTTAAGGACATGATTTCCTTGTATCATGCCAATGATATGTAAAAATGCACCGACTCTAGGGAACTAGAGTTGGGGTTTTACACGCGGTCACATCGTACATTGTGCATAAAACAGTCAATCTGATCATGTACATGGATAACCATTCCATACCGATGATGACATCGTAAGGCCTCGACACTGATACTAGGAGATCCCAGCCGATGATCTTACCTCCAAGAGTAAGCTCAACCTACCGACACCAATGCATAATTGTCAAATCATCTCCCGTAGTAGTCTGTAATCATAAAAATCGAGCCAAATACTCCATCATAATCTCTAATATCCTAACGAGAGTCATGGAAATAAAAGACTGAATGGAACATGTGTCTATAAGTACTTCATCTAGAGTGGAATAGACAGTATCGCACCTAGAATAATCTCTATAGCACTATGATTATAGGCATCAGCTGCCTAATGCTATGATCATACATATACACAAGCTCCCTGAGGTGTGGGTGGTCCTTTGAAAGATGGTGGTGGTAGAACTTCCAATCTCTGCCCACCACCTACTACTCGTTCAGCTCCTCTGCCTAATTCGCCACCCTACGGATCTCCTCACTCGAATTTGTGTCGCTATCTTGGTGGTCCCTCGACCATTAGCTGATTATCCATGTGGGGAGTCAAATATTCCCGATCCATGTTCCCTTATCCACCATAAGAGAAACAGTCTGTAGTTCTCATATGACCTCCTCTTCCTTGCGAGCTCTACACCTCCGACCCTACGTCCTTGGGTCTACCTCTAATTGGTCTGACCTGCTTGGACCTCTGTGACATATACCTATTGTGTGTTGCATTTGATTTATCCGCCTTTAATTTTGTGGTCTCTCTCTTCATCGGAGACTGCTCAACTAAGAAGAACTTCACCAATATTTCTTTCTCAAGCACTACATCCTACATTGGGATATTGAGAGATATCAATGATGCTCTGATCTCCCGTCGGAGACCCTGCTCAATGGTATGGCCTCGAAATAATATCTCTCATACCATGTTGGTGGAGTAGTGAGAGAGGTCTATGAATCATACTGAGTACTAGGCCACTGTCAGGCAGCCCATCTATGAGTGCAGTAGCTCTTGAATACCCACAAAGTGTAGTTTCATTGGTATGAAATCCACCATGAAGAGGCTCTCGATGTCTAACAAGGTGAGGATCTCTTCATCATTTGTCTGGATCATCAGGCTCCAATATCTCCCTATTGTGACCAGAAAGAGGCTAGTAGCTAAGATAGATATCTGGTCTGCATGTGTCACGACCAAATTAAAAACCCTTGCCACAACCTCCATCCTGTCCTCATCAACATGGGATATGTCTCATCTCAAAACATCATAGGCCTCTGTCTCTGGAACTTGTGCAATGTTCTCAGTTAGAGTGCATGGTCCACTAGTGGGGATGGTGGCATTTGGTTCCCTATTGGTCATGATGCAGCTGGTATACCACCTGAAGGTGTTATCGCTGTAAGTGGTATCTACACTCAAGTCCCATCACACTGTGCGCCATCTTCATGTACTCCTTATGAATCCTAGATGGATTTCTGCACAGTGGAATCCTAAAAAAAATACCTAAAACACTGTCAATAAGTTATACCGGGATTTCACTCAAAAGAGATCAAAGAAAAACATTCCAAAAACATAGGCAATCAGTGTTTTCCTATATCGAGTTGGAAATCGAAAATTAGGGTCCTGGTATATGGATACATAAGTTGTCACACCAATAATAGAACCCCCAAACATGTATCCATGCTCAAAACATTTAACACTATTTCCCCTTTCAAAATATCATATTCTTAGTTCTTTAATAGACCTGTCTCCTTTGATACTACATTGTCATGACCCGTCCCATGGGGACCATGCCGTAACATCCCCAAGCCCTCCTTCCATTGGCTAGGGGTTGTATACTAGCACTGGAAAGGAAATTCCATTAAACTTGTACACATACAATCTAAGTACACAACCAATGTAAACCACAAAGTAAAACTGCTGAAATAAAAGTGTGAACTAAAAGTTAGGTTCCATTATACAAGCCCTGCTGAAAGTGGTCATACAACAGAAAATAAAAAATAGCTCTTTAGATCGTTCAACAAGATTTTTACCTGAAGGGTAGGTAATGCTTTTCACCGTGGCTCTCCTCGTCAATCGGTTACCTCAGTGCACTGTTTAGTCCTAGCTCCCCAAACCACAGTCAAAGCGATCTGTCATCCTCACAACACACAACAAGGTGCAGGTGAACCCCGTGCATGGAGTGTGTATAAAATACCCACTAGGGACCTTGAGACCCTCGGTGGTATCCCAGAATTCCGCAATGGAAAAACCACAATGCATGATCTCAATCACCCATCATAGGAAAAGACTCAGCTCAAACCATGTATATAGCTTAGAGAACACGAAAAAGGACGATTAGTAATAGAGAGAGATCATCTTCTTCTTTTGATATACTTTTGCTTCTAGACCACAGAAGGTCGTTATGTGCTGACCCATAGAGGATCTCTACGTGCTGACCAATATAGGATCACTTAGTGATGACCCACAGAGGATCACTAGTTGCTGATCCATGGAGCATCGCTTATTGCAGACCGATGAAGGATCACTAGGTGAAGACCCATGGAGTATTTCTAGGTGCATAAAAATGGAGTGTATCTAGAAACATACACACGGAGGATCCATAGGTGAGACCCTTGGGGGATCACTTTTCTTTATTCACGTCAAAACCAACCACTGGATTCCCACAATTAGCACGCTTTATTCAGGAAGATCCAATCCACAAGCCATTGGTTGTAATTTAACCACCACTAAATCCCAAGAACAAGAAACCCAATGAACCGACATGTCATATGGGTTCCAACGCATTAGACAGAACGTTTCTCGAATGGCCAGTTTGTATTTTATATTCATTTTTGTGTCGAGGCCCAGGTTGGACTTGAGTTCAATTAAACCCGGCCATATTCCAACATTCTCCAAAACCCATGTGGAGTATCTCAATAAAAATTGCCTCATCTTAAGGGTAATTTCACCACATACGGTTCTTCAAACGGACTTCCAGTTTATGAGATATATCCCTTTAATCCAAAATGGGTTGTGAGTGGGTCTGGGTCCGGTCCGACCTTGTCAGACTAACCCGACCCATCCCGTTGGGCTCGACCTGGTTTGATGGGGCCCAGCCCGAAGGGGTCAGGCCCTGGGCTCTACCTACTGGGCCATGGGATCAGCCCGATGGGCCGTGGTCTGAGCCCCCATGGTCGTGGTCTTGGCCCGCTAGGGCGTGGGCTCAGCCCGCTGGGCCATTGGACCGGCCCGACCCACTCGGCTGGGAACAGCCCACCGGGCTGCAGGAACAACCCGTCCTGGTGGCTGGGCATTTCCTGCATCTAGGCACGAGGGTAATCTTCCCAATCGAATGGGTCATCCATTCGTGATCCTCTATCAGTGGCACCAGTTGGCACCACTCCACCTAGCCTGTCTGTGTGGACTGGTCTTTAGAGGGACATTCGGGGCCCTGGTCCATACTCCGCAGTGACCCTCCTCTATGGCGCAATTCTGCAGTGTGTTGTCATTGACAATGTGTCTAGAAATGATTGGACACCACCAATCCCATGTGGTGCCTTTGGGTATCTACATCCTTTCATTTCCTAAAGGAGTCGGCTACCGCCTCCTCCAGTTGTCGGCACCGCCACACTGGTGGCACTTTTGCGGGCCTCTGGAGGTGTTTCGGAGGTCTGTTCCTCTTCATGTCTACGCCTACGGGCCTCCCAAAACATTTCGTACACTATGTGTCCCTTAGTTTCACCTTTTAACCATTTCTCTCAGTCTCCCACAAATAATGAATCCAAATAATGTTTGGTTGAGGTTCAGGGCCTTTTTTATTACTCGTGTGCCCTCTATGTTAGCGTTATTAAGAGGAAAAAATATAACATCTTCACTGGTGGATGAATTTATAAAAATCTAGGAAAATAAATCAAGACAAACCATCTAAGTTGAATTTTATGGGAGTATTTGTATATTCGGAAGAATGGTCTGTGTCTAATGGTGTCTGTCGGTGTTTGTCATCACCTATCGATTATTTCAATGACCATCTCTCAATCACCGTTCTTCATTGGAGTGCAAATTTTCCGGAATTTCTTCGGAGCCTCATCTCGTATCTCTCCCAAAACCAATTTGCAATCCTTGATTAAATAGGATGATAATCTCCAACATTGTGTTTAACATCAATGCTCATTAATTTACTATAATTAATGAGTCAATTAAACTCACAAACATTCTCATTACAAAACCAAAGAAATGAGAATTTTAAGACAATAAAAGTATCTCATTAAAAGTCTAACATTTCACTATGGTCCCAACATCGTTTCTCAATGGTTGAAAAAAGAAAATAAAAAAACATTAGTGATTTTATTATGTCCAAAAAATAATTTTTTTGACCGAATTTTTCCTAAAAAAATATAAGCCTCTCTTAAGTTAATCCTGAGACTACAAATTCAACGGTGCCCTCAGATTTTTAATCCGATAACTGGTTCAAAAGATAAAAAATTTTGCTTGGTTTTTTACTAAACATACTTAAAAAATGCTCAAAATTTTATTCTAGGCACACCGGGCCTTGGAATCATGTGCCGTCAATTTTTGTAGACTCTTAATAATCCCAAATATTTTTTAAAAAAATATATGGAATTTTTGGGTATTTAAATTATCACTCAATAACATTATATTTTATATATAATTAAAATATTATTTTACTATTTGAATATATTTTTTTAATTTTTAAACAAAAATCCACCACCCATATCAATCTAGTATGAATAACAATATTTAACATATTATTTATACTAGTCTTTTTATTTCAAGGAAATTTATTTTGTAAATTTAGTTTTCTTTTAGATTGATATAAATTTTTTAATATTTATCAAAAAATCCAAGGGATATGTTTCTGATTATTTTTCATAAATATATAATTATGTTAAAATTAATGAATTCTCTATTATTATAAATGTAGTAATATATGAAATTTCATGATGGTGTATGTTCAAGTGATAGCTCATTTTTAGTAGGATGTTAAAAAATGTTAAACCATATGTTTTATTATCAGTTTCTGGATATCCAAAACCAATAGATCAAAAGATATAAAAAAAATTTGGATAAGGTTATTAAAAACTAGATTTTAGTTATTCATAAATAATATATTGATATATAATTATTATAGTTAAATATCTGAATTTATTTTAAGTTTGACTTTTATTTAAAACATATGGGTATTATTATTGATAATTAATTATTTTTTATTTAATTGAATGATGGATCACACTTATAACTATTTATTGACATATTTCTTATTGGGAATGTGGAGTATTATCTTGGAATGATTTTTAAGTAAATATTTTGTTTACGGTTACACTAAAATTTAATTTTCCTTAAATGATTAGAAATATCAATTAAAAGATAATATCAGAGTCAATGGATATATATTTATATTTTTATAGTCACACCATAAATGTACACTTTTGTGTATATATAGATTTTCTTGAACATTATATAAAAAAAATAAGGCATCATGATTTATTGTTGGTGAGTTATAAATCATCATGGGATATATAAATTATTATTTTTAAGAATATGTTTTATTTAAAGAGACTTTGTAATGGAAAAAGGTGTTGTTAATTTTTTTGAAAGAGATAATATTGATGTAATTGAATGTGTTACATGAGTTAATATTCCTCAATTTGTTTTTTTATTATAAAATAATCAATAATCAATATATAGATATGTTATGTGAATTATAATATTTGATGTGTTTAAAGTCCAATAGATTTTTTAGATATTAAATTAGTTCATGAGAATATTATGAAAATTTGTATTTCAATATGGTTGAAATCATATACAAAATGATGATGTTACACCGAAATATTTATTATTTTGTATTTATTGAAATTGGTCAAAAATGTCATTCTAAACTATAAAATATTTTTCTATGATATTATGTTTTAGGTGAATACAGTTGAGTTATTCATCATGATATGTCACCATTACATATTAATGTTTTGATATTTTTTTATTAATATTCATTTTTCATTATGTGGAGTGGGTTTTTTAATGAATGATACCATTTTTCCCTATAATTATGGTTATCTTATGATAAGAAGATGTAATTTATTTTTATAGATGTTTTTAGGATTTACGTTATTTTTTTACCCCATAACATCAAGGTGTTTTCAAAATTTGTTTATTATAGTAATATTAGGTATGTAGTAGGATTTTGATTATAATAGAATAAAATATATCATAAGACTGAATTATGTCATAATAAATTATATTATACTGTAATATATTTGAAAATCATATCAGTTTCCACAGTTGTAGGGTTAATTTATTTTTCAACAATTTACATTAAACTATACTAAGGTATGTTTCTTCATGTATTTTTAAATCACTTTTTATATTTTATAATTTTCTAGGACAATTTGGAATAGAATAAAAATATATGGTGTGTATGAAAAACATATATGTATTGTAGTGTGAAAATATAAAAAATATATTTTTTTATAAAATGAATGGTGTAGAGGATTAGTTTGAAATTTTAACAATAAATTTCATGAATTTTGAATAAATTGAATGTGAACATTCAATTTTTAAATTTACAGGAATGAGGAATGATATTATATAATTATGTTCTATTTATTTAGTAATTATTATAATATGATGAAAAAATAAAACAAAATTTATGATATCATAGTGTATGTAGAAGGAAACTTTTGTATTATCTATGATTGGGTTTTCTTCCAAAAATACAGTTTAGATTATAAATTAATGATGACATGGATTATAATTCATATTCTATTGATAGAAAAAAAGAAGATTCTTTTTTATTTAAAACATTATTTTTTAAACTATTAATTGGCTATTTTAAATTTCTAAGGGGGTACATTATTATTTTTATAGAAAATTTTATGTATATGATTTTATAGACAAATGATTCTCATTTTAGGAATTGGACTATGCAAGTATCATATATTGTAATAGATGATACCATTATGTTCCAAATTTAGGGGCATTCATTTTTATTTATCAAATTTTTTTATCATTGTCTTTATTATAGATTTGGTAATTTTTCACGTGTGGTTCTTCAATGAATATTATTAACTTCATAAAATTTATTAGTGAAGAAGAAAATATGTAAAAAATGTTTTTCATTTATCCATATTGGTTTTTAATTTTATTTGAAGTAATCATAAAATATATTGAATTTTAGATTCACAAACCAACATAGTGAATACGTGAGGGACCTGGATATTAAATTTTCATCTGCTTTCTGTGTTGAATTTAATGTTGTGATATAGATTTTTCTTTTTATTATGCTGCATATTAATTCAAAAATTGATAATATAATACAAATATAAATTTATAATTTGAAACGGTTGTAGGTAATTAATGAAACTATATTTATTATCATTGGGTATGGATATGCTGGATACATTACCAGATGGTTTCACTCTTTTTTGGTGTGTGATATAATGACTTGTGATGATTGAATTAAAAACAAGATAGTGGGATATACAAAAATATTATATCATATCATCATTTTATTAAAACTTATTTATTAAATTTAGTGTGATTGAGATGTCATAGGTTACATAGAATCAAATATTAACGTGTAACAAATTGAGTGTTAGAGTAAATAAATAAAATCATAAAATATATACTATATAATTTAATGAAATTCTTATTCCTAAAGTGGAAATAGGGGTCGTTTCATTATTAGAGTAAATTAGATAATTATTCCCAAAATTTTTGTTAGACAACCTCTAAAAACAATATGTTTTACAACATGATTCCCCATATCATATCATAGAGTAATGATAGAAATGTTACCACGCATGAAGATAATTATTTGAATAAATTTAAACTGGAATAATTCTATATTTTTTTGGTTTTTTAGGATTTCAATAAATCCATTCATTAAAAATAATAATTAAGAATGAGAAGAAAATTTATTTAAGATAAAATATGACATAAAATATGGTAATAATGGTCATTGATAAAAATTAAAAAACATATTTTGATTAATATAAGGATTATAAATTATTTATAATAACAAATATTTTCTCAAGTTGTTTTGATATTTTAAATATAACGATAATGGTAAAATAATATTGAAGCGTAATATTTTTTTATTCTTTGTATTCATTACTAAAAATTCATTGAAGATAAATAACCGGGATTGTGAAGACAGGGACACACCATCATGGAAGTTCTCTATGGTGAATACTTCAAGATTTTGAAAAACATAACTATAAATCTATTATGAATAAAAAATTAAAATTAAAAAATATATTTAATATATCAATAATGGATAAAAATTCTGTGATAAAATAAAAATCAAATATTATTCAACACATTATAATAATTTTCGAAATTTTATATTATTAATTTCAATTAAGAAGAGTTATCTATTATGAGATAGAACTAATAAAATAATATAGGGTTCATGTGGAATCTTGAAATTAATAATTTTTTTGAATATATAAAAACTATATAATATTTATAATAATTTTTCAAAGGTACATGAAATATAAATTGGTATTGAAAAATATATATGATAAAGAACATTTTTATTATTCAATAAAAATAAAATATTAAATTTATCATTTATTGAGGAGAAGGAAACTATTGATGAACTAAATGGAATGATCAAATTAAAATTAAAAGTAATAATATTTTTTTACTAAAATAAGTTGGAGGGTGATATTTATTTATTGGATTTTATGTTTCAATTTTAAAACCCATATTAAATTTCGGTGAATGTTTCTGGGAACTGACTGTATTTTTCAATCATTAATGAATTTGGGTGATCATTTTATTAAAACTATACTATAATAGATTCATTTCAGATATATTTAGGTCATTTAGAGTGTGTGTTACGTTTAATCAAAGTGAAAAAAATTAATAATTTCAAAACAAACTATTAATTTATAAATTCTATAATACCATGAAAATATTATTTTTATGTGACATATTCTACAATTAGAAATGTAAAAAAATTTAATAAAATTTCATGATTTTATTTGAACATTCTATAGTCACCATATTATTTGAATTTTCAAAATGGATATAAGAAAATTGGTAAAAAAATTTAAGGCAACTTATGTTTGAACCATGAAAGGTAATAGTTTATTTATTATATATTACTTTTTTCATATATTTTTAATTTTATGGAAGTAATTGGAATATATATATTAATTTTCTTCAATATAGTACATTTAAAAAAATGTAATATTTCCATCATAGAATTTAATGGGAAAAAACCTAATGAGAAAATATTTATAAAATGTGGAACTATAAAGTCAAAAGTTATAAAAAATAATAAATTTTACAATTTTAATGAAAATGATGGATAATATGACCCTATTTATTAATTTAATTCTAATTTCCATTTCATTTTAAATAAAAGGTGAGTATAATTAATAATAAAAAATATTATATAATAGTAATGAATGTCGAAATGATAATGTATTTTTGGTTTAAGTAACATTTAAATTATCTAAAATGATCATTCATAGATACATGACAATATATGATTGTAAAAAATTATTGGTAATATGATTCTACTCATTGGATTTTGAAATTTTTTAGGGTGGATTTTTCATATGTGGTAATGACCATCACTCAAAATTAAAATGATTGTCACATCAACGATTAGATATACAAAACTGAAGTTGATGATTAATCTTTTGTAATGTTTTGTAGAATAATCTAAATATTTTTTCCTAACTATATTATAAGAGAAATGAAGTGATATGTTCAAAATTTGGTATTCCATGAAAAGGTTGAATTATTTATATCCTTTGGAGAAAAATAAAAAATATACCTACATTTTAATGAATGTGTATATTATGTTGTACAAAATAAGACATACTTACATATTTTAAACAAAAATGAAAATTAAACAATAATAGAAAACATTTTTTAAGAAACATTAATAAAAATTTAATTAATGAGACTCTGTTCCACATTCTAAAATGAAGTGAAGTTTTATTTTTCCTATAATCTGTAAAATATTCAATCAACTCAACTATGGAAAAATTTCTATTCAAATATATATTATTTATTTAATAAAAAACATAGAAAATAGATTAATATATTTAACTTTTTTTATGAATTTACCATGATCATACAAATCATATTAACATGGCTCATATACATGTCTTTAAGAGGATTAAAATTAAAAAAAGTGGTTACAAAATTTAATGTGGTTGTTTTATAGAGTGATTTTGTTTATAAAAGGGATCTTAATATGGAATAAAAATTAGTTGAATCATAAAATGGAATTCATGGGATTAAAAATTAGAATGGTTTAAATTATACTAATAAACAATTAGTTTTTCATTGTGGATTAATGGGACCTTCATTGATATGGCGTAAAAACATATTAGTCAAACAAGTTAGTTCTAATTTATTTTATAGGAAGGTGAATAGTGTTATAGTTCATATTCATAACTATTAATTATATCATAACAACTAATTTTCTATTCCTTTTGAAATTGGACACTAATTTTCACTAAACATAAATTACATGGGGATGATTCATATTACTTATACGAACAACATGATGGGTAGCGATTTTAGTATGTTTTAGTAATGTTGTGTTTTTGTAATTATACGTCATTTTCTAGAAAGATGAACGAGATTTAATAACCCCAATAAAATATAATTTTAACTTTTTTACGACTAATTTGATTTTATTTGATCCGTTATTTGATGTTTTGGAATTGAAATGAACTCATCATGGTGATGATATGGGTTTTAAATTAATGGTTGGATGACATGATGTAATTTCAAGAAATATGTTATATTTTAGTGATATTAATGATGGTGACGATGATTATGTTTCAAAATTTTAGAGGGAGAAGGTGTGAAAATAATTATTAGATAAAAATTTAATGATGATGATACTGGTCCAAAATAACAATGATAATAATTTAAAAGTGGTTAAAACAAGGTAATAGATAGGGAAAAAATATTTTATATAACTGATTTCTAACATTGTATTAAGGAGTGATAGTTAACCACTGAAGCACAAATAATTAATTCGTGTTATAATTCAAGAAATAGATTATTTTCTGATATAAAAATATATTGTATTTTGTTTTAATTCTAACAAAAAAATATATTTATTTGTACAATCGGGGTTTATTGAAATAAGTTGAATGCAATAGGAGAATTAGTGGGAAATTATTTTCAACTTATTTACAATATAAATTCCCATGTTAAAGGAAATATTTTTGAAGATACATTTTTCATGTTGGAATATATTAAAACATAATTATATTCCATGAAAACATACCCCTATCATGAAATTAGATATTCTAAAGTAATATCATGTGGGCGTTCTATAATTATAGACATGAATGTGATTTATATATTGAAAAATATATTTTTTTATTAGTTATGATAAAAATGTATTTTATAGTAGAATAATTATTTACATATTTTTTATTAAAAAATTATAAAAATTTTTTTAAATTGGATATATATTTGAGGTCTTAAATTTTTTTAAAAAAAATTAATAGCATGCAATAAAATATCGTGAATGAAAGTATTAAAAAGACTCTATATTTTTTATCTTATGATAAAAATATTCTATTTATTGGAAATGATAAATCAATTTTATTGGATTTCTTCCAAATAGTGAGAATTTAGATAAAAATTAGTATTGAAAATTATGATTCTATTTGAAATCATATTTTCAAAGAGAAATAATTTATCTTCATTTATCATGGTAAATGTTATGAATTGGTCTTAAATAAGTTTGGAATGGATTAAAAAAAACTTATATGCCATTATTTTTCAAAACCACACTCTATAATGATAAATATGGATTGGAAGTTAAAAAAGGTAGTCATAAAACATATTAAATTTTTTATCAACTTGGCATATTAAAGAATGTATATTGTTTTCTATTATGTTTTTTCTACATATTTAACAATATAGAAATAAGAACCCATAGTATTTACAAATATCCTATGGTATATTTATATTACTACTGATAATTATTTATTAATAAAAGTAAATAGGTTTCTAATAATTATGGATTTGGTATTAAAAATAGGTTAGTAAGAGTTTCTGATGAAATATGATTATTGGGGGAGTATTTTTATTAGGATATTTGTGTGAACATAGAAATCTATAAAGATAAAATTAATTTCCCTATATAAATTGAATGTGGAATATTTTACTTCAAAATAAAAAAATACATTTTCTATAGATTAATAAAAAATGACAGGATCAAAATTTTTATGTCATGTTTTCTTTGCCTTTGGGTATTGATTATCAATTTACTATAAATCATTCATATATTATCGTCCAAAATTATTAATTGAAGCTCATTTTTATGTAGAAAATTCTTCACATAGATATTGTAGAATAAGGATTCTTTATGATGGTGTTTATTCTTATAAATTTCACAAAGAAGGTTGTTTTCGCTAACCCATTTTTAAAGGATGTATTTTAAATATTACTTTCTAAATATATGATTCAACATTAACATTGTCAATGTAATTGAATAATAATTTCATCACATAACTCACATTTTCATTGGGTTTTCTTAAAAAAATTGGATTTAAAGGCATTAATACAAATATATTTATTATATTTATGTTTTGGAGATTTATTATTAATAGGATGTATTTTTGTAGAGTATTATAAAAAATGATGTTTTGTTCATTCAACATGTGTGTGTTACACGAAATAAGTGTTTTTATATGTAATAAATTTATTACAGCGCGTATATGGATTTTTTGTTTTATATACTATTTGCAAGTGTTTATGAGGTTTGTGTGTAAGGAATGATTATAGCTTATAAAAATGGATATATTTTAATTTGATGTGGGGATTTAATATTTTTATGAGTTTCTCTATTGGAATGTATGCAAATTTATATTTAATATTAAGGTTTTCTATAATGCAAAACACACTCATTGGTGTTGAGTGTCTAAATAGTGATATATTTATATGTTTGAGGATATTTAGAAGAATTATATGTTATGTTCATTGGTTGAAATTGTTTTCTAATGCGGTCAGTTGTTGTGACATATTTTGTGTTTTATGTAATGATTGTTTTTTTATGGAGATAAGGTCCATGATATTTAGGGTGTTACTTGAGATAATATTGATGTGTTTTAGAGACTAATAAATGTCTATGACTCATTATATGTTCCAAATAATATTCTTCTTAGGGTTTATAGCGAACTAGAAATCACACTATAACTAATAATGTTACATAATAATATAAATGAGTATTTTTGAAGAAATTAATTAGAAAAATATCATTACAGAAAATAATGTTCATCACAGATATTTTTTAAATGTATTTGAATTTATTTAAAATTTACTTCATGATATATATTATCCTACAATTAATGCAGAGTTGATTAACATGTGCCCTCATTGATCTATGCCAGGATATGGTTTGGCCATAAAGGAGGTTGATATAGCCATTATTGGATTCAAATTATCTATGATGGGATACTGTGGTTATTCAAAAACAATTTTTCCAAATAATATTACATAATACGTTTATATATTCTAAGATAATAATGAAATTATAATTTCATTAATAAATATAGTCATGGATTTAGGTCATGATTTTAATAGTATATTAGAGAGAATAATGATACATATTAATTAACTATGACATGATGTAAAATATTTAAATTTAAATTCAAATTATTATTCAATTTATTTTAACAAATTTTGTAACATTTCTCTACAAATTGATGATTTTCAATCCTCTATAATTTTTTTAAATCCATAGTAATTTCTAAATTTGTTCAGATAATGGAAAATAAAATAGTATGATATTGTGTGAATAGAATATAGAGTGTAATAAAAAATTAATATTTATAAGTGATAGGATAAGACCCCTAATGAAGTGGATAATTATATTTCATCTCCATTAACATATTTTATTGTTTAAGAATACTTTTAAATAGATTATTTGATTTATGAATTGAAGATAAAGATGACAAAGATTTTTTGTGCGTAGTTCTACTAAAACGTTTCTTTTTGTTTGATGATAAAAAAACTAATTTCACATCCTGAAATATTAGTTTAATTTGAAGGGAAATTATTGGACGATAAATTTGGGGAGTTTTATAACGAATTTTAGTTTTTAAATTACTATTGGGATGAAAAAAATTATTATTTGTTTTAAAAAAACATTATGATTCATCTTATAATATAAATAATTAATTTTTTATTATATTAATTAATCGTAATTCATTAGCATGGGAGTGATTTTGTTTCCTAGTTGGTGTGTGTGTATATATATATGTGTGTGTGTTTGAGGATAAAAATAACTGAGTGTAACCATGGGATTATACTAGTGGATCATATGTAAATGGATTCTATGAATAAACTCCATGAAAATTTTAATTTTATTAAAATTATAAGCACAATATTTCATTGTGATTTTTTTGGTTGGGTGGATAAATTAAATCGATCTTATAATTTAATATAATAAAATCGTTTATGTTATAGTTAGAAATAAAATTTATTAAATAGGGTTAATTCCAATCAACCTAAAAGTTGGTCAAGGTTGATTTTTGATAAATTTAAAGATAAACCATGTCGAAGATTTACAATTTGTCTAAGTGAATACTTGATGGGACTCAGAATAATTTTCTTCAAATTGATAGGTACATCCGGTGGAATAATATTTAATAAAATTAGTTTATTTATCATTAAGATATATTTGTTTCATAGGTGTAAAATATAAAAACATATGCTTCTGTTGTAAATTTATAGTTTTTAATAAAAATCATTTCACATACTCAATCAATGGATTCATTTTATATCATGTCTTTATTAGTAAAATAACGAATAAATGATTTTTTTATTCATCATAATCATTTTATAGATTTTCAAGCTTTGGGAGAGTGCATAGAGTTATGTGTCGGTCGTGTGTGGGACACATTATACATTTACTCAACATAGTTAATTTCAATTTGTATCATAAAAAAATTATATATTATGATTCCTACATTGAGTAAATAATATGATGGATGATAATCAAAGTGTCACATAAAAATGTATATTAAATATATTTACTGATAACATTATCTTAACAGGAATACAAATTCTAATAATTTTGGTGAGTTTTTTTTCTAATTAATTCTAAGATTATTATAATGATCGATTAAAAAATGATGGTGTCACTGCATCATTCAAGAAAAGAATAGTTATATCACATAATAAATGATTATAGACATTATTTCAAAATTGAATTTCTAATTAATCAATATTATACTATTTTATAGTAATTGTTGAAATATTTTTAATACAAAAATTTTATTATTATTTAAGTTAATTTTTGAATTCCATTTTGTTACCAAGGTCTACCAAGATAAACAATATCATTTTTTCTCATATAAAGAAATTATTAATGGATTATATTATAAATGTAACTAAGGATTATTCCTAATTAATAATGACCTAGAGTAATAGAATATTCTCTAATGGTCACTCAGTGATTGAATTTAGTAATTTATTTCATTCAAGTAATTTTCCTAGATGAAAATCAAGGAAGTTCAAAATACATTAATCACATAATCAAGTTTAATTAATAAATTCTAACATCATATATAAGTAATGATATTCCAATTAAGGTAGAGGAATTTTTACGGAAGATCAACCGTATATTTTTATTCTTAATAATACATGATAACCTAAACCAAATTTTTTAGAAACGATTTAGAGGAATGTTTTCATAAATGTTATGAGTTAATGATAGACATATCACTATGTATGGGTCTTAATTTGAATGTTTTATTGTAGATCATGAATTAAAATATTTTCATTCGGAATTCACTTATTGAAAATCAAGGAATTTCATTGAATTTGATAATAGAAATATGTTTTTGATGGATTATTCTATAATGATTATAATATATAATATTTTGAATCACTATTAGAAACAAATAAAAATTTCAAGGAATAAAGGTTTATGATTCATCATTTACTAGAGATCCAAAAAAGTTTTATTTAATTAAAATTTGTATCTTAAATTAATTTTGTATATTAGTCTACTATAAGAAAATAATATATGGTAGTTTTTCGTGGTGTGATTTCCATTTTTTTCAATTATTGTAGAGGAAACTGTTCTTTTAATATCCTAAAAGAGAAATTAATGGATTTTTGTATAAATCCTAAAATATTTCATTACATTCATATAAGGGGGTGATTCTTCACTAATTAAATTTTATAGGGTAATGAATGTTAATGTCTAATATCAAGTATTTACCATGACTATTCCATAAATATTTTAAAATAAATTATTTAAAAAATATTGTATGTTATTATCTGCAATATATTGTGAAGGGGATTCCAATAATATATATGTATCAAAGAATTAAAAATGTTAAAAATGTAAATATTTTATAGGAACCTAATAATGGGAATAGAAACATTGAAATAGTTGTGAATACACATTATAGATGGGTAATTGTCTAAGGAATCTGATGTTTATGTAGTACAATATATTATTCAATGTATTTTCATGAATTAGTCTATGTACGTAACCATTTTTTGGGAATCCAAATTCTTTAAATAAAAATAGGTATAATATAATTTTGGATATCATATTTTCTTAATTACATATACTAGGATATTTAATATTCCATTGTGTAAGAGATTTATGTTATCATTCAAATTGGAATCATATACAACATTTTTTGGTGATATAGAAGTTTCATTGGAATATTTTTGTCCAGGAGAAGAACAAATACCACCATATATTTGGAATGATGTAATTAACATATGAAATACAAAATCCACTAATAAATCATTAGATTTATATTTTATGCACTCAATTATGTTATATATAAATACTATAGAGTATGTGAATTGATTTTTATTGGGAAAGTTTAGATAGTTTAGGATAATATATGAAAACCATACCCTTTGGTAGGTTTAGTCATTTAATCCTTTGAGATAGATAGTCAATGAAAATACTAGTTGTTATTGATTTGTATGATATTGTTTTTTATATGGATTTATTCGGAATATCTTTTTAAAAATATGTGTAACATTCCATAGAACATTTCCTTAGAATTGAATAAATTACTACCATCATTCCACATGTCACTAGAGATATGATGGAGTAAGAAAATTGAGTTTATAGTATTGGGGCATAAAGTATTTACTCATCCTAGTATTTCAACCTTGGTGGTACTAGTGATGTTTTTTAAGAGGGAAGATGACATGTTGTGGTTGAGTATTGACAAAAAAACTAATCAATTTATCATAAACAAATCCCTTAACTCATATTATCTATCTATCTGATAACATAATTTACATTTATGGTTTTTATATATTGATCAACACTATATATATATTCAATTATGGAGAAATATTGATGATATACCAAAAAAATGTAGTTATGGAAATAAAGATAAAATTTATATATTATATTATTTTACTAATAAAGTAGTTTTTTCATTCATTTTATAAAACCAATTATCAACATATAAATAGAAAAAAATTATAGTATTCCATGATGAATCATAGATTTAAAAAATATTAAATGAAGATCATGGAAAACATTTAAGGATTTGTTGGATAACTTTTTAAGAATGTAACTTGTGATAATTGTTTTCAAATTTTAATTTTTTAGATGCGTGATTTGATGTTTCTAAGAAATGTTTATTTAAATAATAAAATCTCTATAAACCATATAAAATTGGATGGTTTGATATATTTTGGGAGGCCAATATTTTCTTTAATTCTTATATATTTCATACACTATAAAGATAATAGATGAGGTTTATTATGGACATTACAAAAAATGATTCTCCAATGATGTATTTTAATCAAAATAGAGTATTATATGAATGGGATGAGATTTGATTGAAAATATTTAATTAATTAATTAGTATGAAAAATATTTAATAATAAGGGCCTTGAAATTTTAAGACACTCCCATTATTATTTCTTGATTTTTTTAGTGTTTTGATTAATTATTTTTAGTATTTTTTGAGGTTTAGTATCAAATGATGTTGGGATTTTATAATAGAAATAAAAAATCTCACATTTATGTTTAAATATAAATTTTTGAGTTCAATATTTATTTTTATATTTAGTTTAAATTTTCAGCATAATCTAGGATACCAATCATATATTAACTTGTCCCTCAAATAAACAAAAAAAAATTATTTTACATGAAATGAAATTTATGAATTGAGTTTTATCGTTTATGTTTTGAGAGATTTTGAATCTAGATATTTAAATTTAATGTCACTGATTTTCCAAGTATTATTTTTAAATATTTTATGGAATTATATTTATACCAATCATGGTGACAGCGTGCGATTCCGAGACCCAGGGTGCCTGAAATAAATGATTGAAAGAAATTAAACTTTTAAATAGCGTGTAAGAGTGGTTTTCCTGAAATAGATGAAAATATTTTAAATGGGTTTCTAGATTGGAAATCTATCGTCACTATTGCATTTAGGGCAGCGAATTTACCTTAGGTGAGGCCTAACATTGACTGGATCATATTGGTTGTAGAAGTTAGTTTTTGGATGTTTAAGGAAATTTATTAAGTCAAAATATTTATTTTTTTAACTATACATCAAGATAGTAATAGGAGAATTAAATAATATGTCATCTAGAATCTTTAGGGTTAGCAGTATGAACCTAACATTCTCTATGGGCATGGAGAGGAGACCCCCTGGTGAAACCTCTTGATAACAAACAACAATGAATTAACAGTTCATAAATGGTGGAGCCAATTGAGTTATAGGATCTTATAAACGATGGTAGCTCAATACCTCTTCATCAATGATCAATCCCAACATGAGGTAGTGGTCGTTATTTCAATTCCTCCTTCCCTGTTCTTGGTTTCAAATGAAAAAAATGAATAAACCTAGAAACAGGTTCACTCATGGATCATTTGATCTTATGGGAGGGTCTTTAATCGGGTTTATTTTGGTGAATTATCCTTGTGGGATTTGATTCATATTTGATGTTATTCATTAGAACCTTCCAATTGTAGTAGATCTACATCATGATGAATGACAAATGAGGTTCGTTACTCAATTCATTATTTGGATTTATTCTCCCCTTTTTGACCACGCATACTTCTCATTCTTCACAGGGTTATAAAAAAAAGACTGTTGTGAATCTGTTTCACAACAAAATGACACAAAATTTGAGATATAAATTCCTGAAAACCCGTTTGAAATGAAACAATGGCGGTAGATGATGAATCGACCTAGATTAGAAGAAATAAATTTTTGACCATTCTTTGTACGAATGATCATAACATGTTTTTGGAGGTGATCAGATGCCTAGAACATACAAAATCAATGTTTCCATGACGGGAAGACATAGGATCTTTAGTTTCAAGGATATTGAATTATTTTATTTATGAATCAATGATATCTAAAGTAACATGGTAAAGGAACAACGATTCTATAAAGTCACAAAGAACATTGCATGTTCTATGAAGATTAGGCTGTGTGGGAACATGGACATCTGACGTATCCATACCCCAAGACTCTGATAACCCTCTTTTTAAATCGGTAAATTAGAGCACTAGTTATAGTGAAAGAAATAATGGTACATGCATAATATGGGAAGGAGTTGTGGTTTCAATGTTTTCTTTAGTCATCTCTCTATATATACTCATTGATGAAATTTCGTGTTTTTTCTTATAGTATTTCGTCACAATATATGCCGGTAAGGATTCAGTAGCTTGATCAGGAGAATTACCCCCTCGGTGAAAAGGTTTTGATATAGGTATCAATTACCCCAATGATACATCCAAGTAGTGAACTAGTTATAATTCCACCTATAGAGTAGCACATGGTCTCGTAGTACCAGTGGAGGAAGAGCACTTTCTGAGCACCATTCATCTGAATCAGTAGAAGAGTCCACTTAGGTTCCATGGTGAGGCTAACACATAAGCGGTTGATGATTTTCCTGAGGTGGTGATCAGAGTTTTTCATCTGTTCAAAATACTAGCAGAGAAGATTGTGGTTTGGGTGGTGATCTTTCTTCCAGGATCTACAATGAAATGGCGGGGTTTAGTTGCCCAATCTTATAATGACGAAACCCTTTAATGGAAATAGTTCGAGAACCTTTTTAGATAAGATTTCTCAACTTTAACACTAAAGGGTTTTCCTGTCATAGAGCTTCTATAGCTCTGTAAATATGACCTGATTGTGATAGAGTATTCATCAAGGTCCCCCAACCTCTCCAAGTACATTATAGACATGATTCATGACCAAGAATACAGGGATCACACCTTCAAGCATGTTATGTGTAGAGTCATCTGAGCTGGTATATCCCCTCTATGAATTCCTACCAATGCGGGAGTCCTAGAGAAGTCTTTGGAAGTTGAGATATCATTAGATGGGGTGATACATTCAATGGTAGTTAGTGTAAAGTAGACGAACGAAGAGGCCTCGGTGGTGGGGAGCTGATGTCAGACACATGGATCTAGATGTGGTAGACATATGAAGAAGATCAAGAGTAGGGGGTTTGCAGTTTTGGACTCTCAGGAATGATCCATCCTACCTTGGAAGAGGTGATGCTACACATGCTGCTGCAATGTAAAACTCACTTGAGATTTCCCAACTCATCGATGTGCAGTTAGAGGTGCGGTGGATAGTCCACCGAGGAAGAGGAAATAGGTTAAGTAAGTAGATATACATGGAGGTAGATGTGAAAGAGGATACAGGAGAGTATTAGGAGGTGCAAGACTTTTCAACATGTTACTCCCCCTGGGTAGTCCATTCCAGACTTAGGGAGTTGGAGTATAGGGGCTGGGACCACTACCTATGGTCGAGGCGTATAACCCAGAAGCTCATAGGGTTATTTTAGGTACAATATATGTCTTTTTTCTTTCATTGTTGTATTGATATACATAGGTGATAATTACAAATTTTCATTCCACGTAACTTTTTTTGAGGCTTGGAGATATGGTTAAAATATTTACTTGACCCACACACATAGAGACTCTTATAAAGGACACCCAATGATCACACATTGGTGCCTACAATGTGACCAAACTGTTGAAGGAAAGAGTTTTTATTGGGGATATCGAGGTAAAAATTTTGAGGCCTTATGATTCTATTTATTGTATGGAATATTTGTCCACATTACATACTCTGGTTGATTATTTTAGGAGAAGAGTATAGTGTGTTCGTAGGAATGGAATGAGGGTTTTATTTATTATTGAAATAGAAACAGAAGCCAGAAATAATGGGCTCATGGTTAGGAGGGTGCATCCGATCACTCAAGGTATGGATATCCTTACCCTTGGAGGACCAGATGTTGTAATATTTCAGTTCCTAGTAGTTGTGGCGGAGTATGAGGACGTCATTCTGGAATATGTTCCAGGATTACCACTATATAGGGAAATCAACTTCTATATTGACTTACACCCTAGGATTGCACCGATATCCTCAGTGGCATATAGGATGGATCCCATAGATCATAAATAGCTGAGGGTGTAGCTAGAAAACTTTTAGAGGAATGGATTTTTAAGTCCCAGTATTTCAACCTGGGTAGCCCCAATTCTGATTTCCAAGAATGCATATGGGAGTTTTGGGTTCTGTGTGTCTTACTGATGCCTAAATCAGGTAATGGTGAATAAAAATTATCCACTACTAAGGATGGAAAACCTATTTGATCAACTATGAGGTGTGTGATGGTTCTCAAATGTCGAAATTCGATAAGTTTACCACTAGTTAAGAGTACAAGATGAGGATATACTATAGTTGGATTTCAGATGGTGCTACAGACTTTATGAGTACATGGTGATTCCTTTTGGCGTGATGAAGGCCACTACAGTGTTCATTGGTATTATAAACTATATCTTCTTGCTATAATTAGACCATTCTGTTGCAGTCTCCATTGATGACATCCTTGTGTACTCGACGTCAGAGGTGGAGCACACAAGGCACCTACGGATGGTTCTAGACGTACTCCATGAAGACACGTTTTATGGGACGCTCTAGAAGTTCCAGTTCTAGATACATGAGTTCCACATTCTAGGACATGTTATCTTAGCAGATGGATTAGCAGTGGACCTAGCCATGTTTGAGGCGGTGTTAGCATGGGATCCACCCCAGAGTTTGAAAAATGTGAGCAGCTTCTTTGGGTTGGAAGGATACTACTAGAGAATTATACATGATTTATTTTCGATATCAGTATCGATTACTTCCTTGACATTGATGGGTTGTCCTTTTGTATGAATAGAGAAGTTACAGCATGCATTCCAGTAGTTTATGCAGAGATTTACTTGTTCATCGATCATGATATTTCTAGAAGAGGGTGTAGTGTACGTAGGTTTTTGCGACAAATTATGGTCCAGGTTTGGATGTGTCCTATTATGGAGATAGGCGGCAATTTATTATGGTTCACGCTAGCATAGGCCGAATGATCAGGACTACATGGTCCTTGATCTTGAGTTGGTAGTGGTATTCATCATGTTGATAATTTGGTGACACTACCTAATGGGAGAATGGTTTATCATCTACTATGACCACAAGAGTCGCAGGTACATCTTCTAGCAGATGGGTCTGATTCTTAGGTAGAGGTAATGGTTGGATTTTCTCTAGTATTATAAATTCAAGATCATATATACTTATAATAGGAGGGACATTGAGGAAGATTCTCTCATAATGTCATCGAGTTCATGGCTGCTGAGCGAGGAACCAGAGTAGCTGGCCTCACTACAGTTATCCATTATAGTTAGGGTGCATGCAGCTTATCTCTAGTTGATGGTTGTTATCCCTCCACAGTTGCAGCGAGTTAGGGAGGCACAACTTGGGGATATCGATTATGATACATTATGTTCTTAGTTATAAAAAAGAACACTCGTAATGGATATTTTAAAGATAGCGAGCACATCATCCTAATCATTGGACACACATTTGTTCCAGCATCATTGTTGGAGGAGGATCTAAGAGAATTTTATATAACTTACACAACAGTACATCCTATAGGGAAAACTATATTAGGACCTCATACAAGAGATATTTTTGGATAGGTATGAAGAAGGAATTAACGAGTTTGTTTCATAGTGCCTTATGTTCCAGTTGGTGAAGGATGACTACCAAGTGCCAATGAGGTTATCTCACCCCCCGAAAGTGCCTGAGTGAGTGTGGGATGGAATATCAATAGAATTTATGAAGGGATTACCATGAAAATCCATAAAACAGGATTCCATCTATCTGATCATTGACCAGTTCACCAAATTGGCCCACATTCTTGATATTAGGGAGCATAGGTTCATAGAGAGATTGGGATAAATCTATGTGTATGAGTTATTTGTTTTTTCATGGAGTCCCTTTGATGATGGTATTAGATCCTGATGCATTTTTCACATACCTTCAAGGGAAATGATTATAGGAGGTTTTTGGGGCTCAGCTACATATGAGCACAGTGTTCCATCCCCAGACAGATGGTTAGACAGAGAGAGCCATCAGGATTATGTTGGATTTGTTATGGGCCTATTTCTAGGTCATTGGTCATAGTTTGGAGGACCACCTACCACTGCTAGAGTTTACGCACAACAACATCTAACACTACATCATCGGCATGGATCTATTTGAGTCTTTATATGGGTGTCCCTTCCAGTCACTGCATTGCTTGATTGACCTCAGAGAGTGAGAACTTAGGGGTCTAGAGTTGGTGTAAGCTACCACTGAGAAGGTGTCGATCATCCAGGATAAAATGATGACTGAACCGAGCTGGTATATGTCTTATGTTGACAGACAATAGATACCTCTGGAGTTCTAAGAGGGAGGCCATTTCTTACTTCAGTCTCACCTCAACATGAGTTTTAGAGATTTGGCTAGGGCAGCAAGTTTTCACTGATTTTTATTGGACCTTTTCAGATACTGTGTAAAGTTTGCGAGGATGTGTACCACTGAGCTCTACCGCCACAGTTCCATCGAGTACATGATGTGTTCCACATGTTGCAGTTGATAATGTACGTGCAAGATCCATCAAATGTCGTCAAATGGAGAGAGCTAGACATCGACGATGGAGTGTCCAATGCATAGTACCCATTGGAGATCAAGGATCCACATGAGAGGATCCTTTGTGGGTGATAAATCCCATTGATGTGTGTTTTATGGAATCAAAAAAACCATTAGGATACAATGTGGGAGTGGGAGTCACAGATTTGTGCATAGTTCCCACATATGCTTGAGTATCATTTGGTTTTGGCTTTTCGAGACAAACAATCCTAAGGTGGGGAGAATTTAATGTCTCATATAATCAATGTATTATTTTTAAATATTATATTGAATTATTTCTAGACCATTCTATGTGGCATCATGTAATTATGAGGCTAGTGGTGCATGAAATAAATGATTGAAATAAATTCAACTCTAAAATATCACATGAGATTTTTTTACTAAAAAAGTGTAATAATTTTTAAAATGTTTCCCATTTCATAAATATGAGGTAATTATTGCTTTCAGAGTAGCAGCATTAACATAAATGAGGCCTAACATCGATCGGTGCTAGTCAGCTGCATAAGTTAGTTTTTCATCATTTAAAGAAATAAAATAAATCAAATTATTTAAATTATTAACTTTGTATCAATGAAGTGATGGATTATTTTGAATAAGCTATTATATTGAATCTTCAGGGTTAGCCGCATAACACTAAAATTCTCTGCAGGTGTCGAGAGGAGTCCCCCTAGAGAAACATCTCGACAAAGAACAACGAAAAATTAACAATTCTTGAATTGTGGAGCCAACGGAGTTAGAGGATCTTGTCGGCAACAGTTGCGCAAAAACTCTTCATCATATATTGATTCTAACCTGTGGTAGGGGTTTTTATTTCAATTCCTCATTCCCCATTCTTGGATTCAAATGATGAATGCAGATCAACCCTTGAACAGGTTGACCCACGAAATGTTTGTTCATGTAGGAGGGACTTTATTCGGGTTTTTTTGTGGAATTAATCCATGTTTTATTTGATTTATATTTGATCATATATTTTTGATCTTTTTAACGGGATCAGATCACTTTCATGAAGAACAATGGTGGAGTTTTGTTCCTCAGTTCGTTATTTTTATTTCTTCTTCCCTTTTTGACATTGAGTTCTTCGCGTTCTTCATGGGATTATAAGATATGGATTGTTGCACATCTATTTCACAACGCAATGATCCCAAATTTAAAATATGAAATCGTGATGACCTACTGGAGGTGAGACGATGATGGAAGATGAAAAATCGACATGGATTGGAAGAAATAGTCCATCGACCATTCTTCAACCTGGTGATCAAAACACGATTTTAGAGCTAATCAGATGCTTGAAACTAACTAAATAGATATTTACATATTTGGATGACCTAATATATTGGGTTTATAGGAGATTGAACAATGTGATTGATGGATCAAAGATCATAGAAGGCATGCAGAGAAGAACAAAAATTATGTAAACTCGTGAAGAACATCGCGTGTTCCCCAATGAACACGGCGTGTGGGGCTGGTTATGCGGCCGCATGTGTTTCATGATGCAAGAAGAAATTACATGGATTGTGATAGATGTAACATGGTTTGTGGGTCCTAATGTCGGACTTTGTGAGTATCTTGGATGATACATAGACATAGGTTAGAGTACATGGAATGTACTCCACCACACGGCCAGACCGGGCCGGTTATGTGGGTTACCCAATGTACCGGTACGCTAGTTGGCATTAAAAAGTTGAATATTTGTACAGGAACACAACCATCATACATAGATCAGAACCAAGATAATCGTACACATCATGTAACCATCACTTCAAATTGTGTATGCTCTTTTTACACGACATGTGTTCTAACTCGGGACGTTGCACATGGGCAATAACCAATATCAAGGGACAAGATGTATGACCTGGAAATGCATTGTGTACTCCCTTATATATGGATTAATCTCATTTTCCACCTTTCCTTGGAAATATTTCATTTGGGTTAGTTCCACTTTATTGGTTCCCTAGAAGTACAGGTATCATTTCCATTCATATGAGTATTACTCCCTTTAGTTGGACTTTTTGGATATAGTTGGAATCCCTCTAAGAGGCCAGAACTGATATCTACTATCCATTCATGTGCCTTAGGTAGAGTCGGGTTATTGATGTGACCAATCCTACCTTAATTTATTACTCTACTTAGCAGTTTAATTTGGATGAGTCGTGGTATCACCCCCAAGACCCTAGCAATGTTCCTTATCTTTGTATTGTGATCATTCCCTAATCAGGAGTGAGTTATCCCAAAATTAGTGCATCTTCTCTCTCTTTATATCTATCAACCTATCTATCTCCCTCTCAGGATGATTCCTGACAAACATACTTCTTTGATAACCATCATCATACCTATCAGACTCTTGGAGTTAGTTCTCCCAGATGAGTGCTTCATGGAATCTTTGAATTAAAGCTCTAGCATAGGTATGCTGTCATTGAGACTTACCTCTAGACTATTGGTTTGGGTTTCAAGAATATCTAGATATGTTTATCTTCTTATATGATCGATATACATATACTATGAAGAGATTAATGTACCATTAATTTTGGTATTTCTTTGTCATTTTCATGGTCCTCAATAGAGTATTGTTATACTCACCCTTGTTTCGGCTTTTCTCACATGTGTCAGGTCTTGTATAGATAAGCGGCCTTTTGAATGAATTTAGATCAAACCGGTACCCAACTAAGCTTTGTGAGCTTCCTTACATGCCTAGGTGTTCCTACGGTTACGAGCTGTAGTCCCAGTACATATTTCTTACTCATATGATGGAATTTTTAGTTTGCAAACTCTTTCTATTGGTGGGATTGTTTTCAGACCCATTTTACACACCACACTTGACATTCTATTGTACTCTATTGGTTGGGTTTAGTTGTATGCAAGAATATTGTTCCATTTTGGATTTTACAATTTAGAATTTGTGGGATTGGGGTTGTGTGCATGTGTACAGGTATTTGGGATATTCCTCCCATGAGTGTAAATGCCTACTCGGTGCTAGTTCCCAGCCCCTGGCCTATTGGAGGTGAGTTTGGGGAGTCATGGAATGGCCCCCACTAGGATAGGTCGTGATATTAAATGACTCATACATATTATGTAAGATTCATCTATTATCAAAATGTAAAATGTAAGTGAAAAATGATGGTGTTTAAAAGTTTTTTCCACCAATGTAAGAGTCACAATTTCCCCATGAAAGATTCTTTTATTAAAATGTAAGAGTCCCCTATTACATAATTCCCAAAAATAAGATTCATATACCACTTCATTAAATTAGAATAATTGATGTGAATTAGTTGTTCCTACTATACACAAGAGTAATCCCTTTAAAAATTTTATTTTTCCCCTTTTCTACAACAATAATATATTATAATTAAAAAAATTATTTTTAGTCATATAATCCTTAAATATCATGTTTTTAAAAAAATCATTTCATGAATACATGGTCTATGATATATTTTAATGATATACTATTGCGGCCCAAGTATTAAACATAATTTATACAATAATCTTGAAAATAATTTTCAAACAAATAATATCCAATAATTTATAGGTCCATGCATTTAGATGATTTGACACATTAATACATAATTATAAAAAAAACATGTCATATTTATTAAAAACCTCTTATAGTTATTGTAACTCCCATATATCTTCTAAAATAACATACATTAATCGAGGTAAAACTACATAAGGAAAATGATGACTGAGAAATCTCACAAAGGGAATAAACGTGAAAATAATTCATAAAATGAATGTCAATATCAATAGAATAATATAATATGTGAATCATCATTATAATGGATACCTGAATTATATAATATAAATAAAAGAATCCATGAATCGTGGAATAAATGGAAAAATAATATATTACTATTAAAATATAAGTTAAGGGTCACTCCCAAGACAATCATTATAATGTGCATAGAGTCCCATGGTGGAATAAGTTCGATAGTTAATCTCGCACATAAATTTTCATTCGATATAAAGTAATAACTATTTAATTTTATGGATATATAACTCCAGGAACACTATAAACATAACATGTTGTACTTACTCTAATTGACTAGGTTTTAAACATAGTGGAAAAAAATCCCTTATTAAATTAGTTTCACACACAAATCCAATACATAATATCTCATGAGATATTAATCTTTAGAAAATGAATTACAGGGATATATAATTCATTTACCACCCATCACATAATGAAAATCATACTTATTTTGTCCACATGAAGAAAATAAATTACACATAAATTGTATGCATTTTTAAAACTATTGAGAAGTGAGCTTCATAATTATAATAAAAAAATAAAAAAATATATGTCATAAGGATTCCATGGGTAATAGAGAAGTAGTTTTATTTTCTAATTTAAAAATTTTAAATGGGAATATTTATTGAATATTGAGTTATAATATTAAAAATTCATAATAATGAACTAGAGAATAAAGGATAATAATGAACCCCAAAGGTGATAATTTAAAAAATTACGAAAGGATAATTTTGAAGAACTAAAGATCATATATTTTCATAAACAATTGAAACAAGAGCGTTCTGTATAAAATAATTATTGTTTCATTAAGCTATTTTCGGTTAAAAAACTTTTATAGGGCTAATTATTGACCTGATGTAAGAAATAAGAAACCTACAATAAATTTGGTTTACTTAAAAGTGTAAATTTTTGTGGAAACTAAAAAAACATATACCACCAAAAATGAAATTTATATTTCACTAGGTATATATTTAATATATAGAGAAAAATAGGTTTATGAGAAGAATATTTCCTAAAAAGGATGACAAGGAAGAAGGAAATTTAACTTGAAGGTAATGATGGTGGTATGAAAGATCTCTTACCTTGTGCCTCAATGAACTCTGTACGTGCACAAAACATCATTAAAATCAATTTACATTAATTAAATAAATACCCAAAAGATTTATTAATATCTATTTATATTTATAAATTCTAATTATTATTTTTCTTATTTATTTTTAATATAGATTCAATTTATATTAATTACTCATCGTTTTACCGTAAATTGTTTTGTAACACTTTCAGTTTTTTGACCATGGTCAAAGGTGTTGTAAAATTTCTCTATGACCTATATATTTATAGAGTTTTATAAACATTATTATTTCATTATAAAAATACATATATGGCTTCAAATGTAATCAAAAAATAGATCTAAAATAATAAATTTGTCTTGATATGTACATTAGAGGTGGTTAAAGATACTATATCTATTTATTGTTTTTATTATTTTTATTATTAATATATTTCCATATATTATCATTCCAAAATATTCATTTTTCCAAAATTATAATTTTTACATACATAATACATTTTAAATTTTTGCAATTTTGGGTGTTCATTTAAAAATTAATTTCCTTTATAGAGGTAGTAGTATACACAAACCCATGATGAAATATCCATTTTTTCAATGATTTATGATGAATTAATAAAAAAATATTCCATTAGTATAATACAATTATAGGGTAGATTTTTTTTAAAAATTACTTCATGAATATATGGAACATTTTGGGTGTAAAAAAATAAAATAACTTAGAAATGTTGGTTATATAGTGTCGCCCTTCCCTTATATGTATTCCCTTGGTTAACACCATAATGTTTCATTTATATCTTTACAACATAAATAACACAACTAGAACTTTCTTTCTCATATTTAATACTAAATTATTCAATACATTATTCATAACTATACATAGTTTTTCCTATACATCTGTTGGTATCTAATCTCTTACACCCATAATGCAAAAGATTTTGTTGGGTTAGTCATTAAATTTTACAATTTACATGTCCTTAACATGATTTATCTTTTATCATACCATTTTATAAAATAAATTATTATTACAAAAGGAAAAATTTGGATAACAAATGTATAAAATTAAACCCATAAAATAATAAATGGAAACTAATACATGTTTTATTGAACATAAATAATGAATATATATGATTCAATATATATAATAGATGGTCATGTGTTATTAGGTTATCTAACCATATTATTTTTCATAATGAAAAACGTTCAAATCCTATAGCATGTTTTGTAAAGAGCATATGATAATCCAAAGGATATCCCCCAGGTGTTTCACACTAGGTGTGCAGTTAGGTATTATTTTCCTGAACCTATTGGAAATCATGTTAATTCACAATCTACCCTTTTTGGTTTATTTACCCTAGGCACATATATGTTAGATCATAAATCCAATTTTAGTATCCATATATGGATGTCAATAATAGGGATACCACATACTCAAAAAGTCCCCAGAATATCATAATGTATTCTAATAAATAGGATTATCCTCTATAATTACCTCTAGTATTTTTACTAATGTTATCTCGTAAAAATCTCAAAAAAAGTACTATAATTTTCATTGATAAAAAATAATTAAACCCAATCCTTAAACATAAAAAATATCAGGATTGATAATGTACATTTCAAAAAAAATACAAGACAAGGATCGATATATCCTATGACTTAGGATGATTTTTCTTATAAAAAAAGTAATCTTAAAAATGAATATTTATTTTAAATTAAAAATAGTTCTCTTGAATCAAATAGATATTCTAAATTTTATTGGATACCCATGGGGAAAATAAAAAAAATGAAAATTCTGATATAAAAATCTTATTGTAGGAATAAACATGAAAAGAATCATAACATGAGTGTCAAGAGTCATGAAATGATATGAAGAAGAGAATGATCATAGGTATGTAAAAATTTCATATGGAAATGAAATAATTGGATTATGGAATTGTGGTAAATTAGGATACAACATAAGATATGACTTCATTGGCATAATCAAGGAATTATCCCAAGAACCTCATTATAATGTGGAAAACGTCCCATGGTGGATTAGTTTCACTCCCTAGTCACTTAAATTATATATCCTCGAATATAAATAATTTCCCAATATATTAAAGGAATATATAATTATATTTATACTCATCACATTACATAGTGTGATGAGAATAGCCACTCGTTCATGAAACATAGTTGATAAGACACCATTATGGAATAAGGTCACCCCCAAATCCTATACATGAAATCTAATGAGTTATAAATCATTACACAATCAATGAGAGGGATATATAATTCAATTAACACCCCTAAAATAAGTAAAATAGTTCTTATTCATTACCACAAGATTAAATAAAATCATCGATAAATCATAAGCATGTTCAAACCCATGAGAAGAAAGTCAGTTTTATAATTCCAATTCAAGGAATAACTGAAGGCTGGGTTATAAGGATTCCAAAGAGAAAAACAAATAAAATTTATTCATAAATAAATTATTTAAAATGCTCATTGGAGTTAATTATGTATTTCTAATATAGAAAATTAATGTGAGTTATTTGGATAACAGATAACAAAAATGAATAACTAGGGTGAAAATTTATAAAACAATAAAGGGATGTTTTAAAATAATAAAAGATAATATTATATTATATTATATATGACTGAAACAAGGGGGTTATATATAAAATAGTTATGTTTTTATAATATATTCAATGTTTTAAATGTTTTTATAAGGGAGATTCATGTAATGAGATGGGAAATTTGAATGATCCATTAAATTGAGTTTATATAAAATTGTGAGTTTAATAGGGAACTACAAACATATATAACTACAATAATGAAAATGGATTATATCTAGGTAACCTTTTTTAAGAAATATGTATATAGAAATATAATAATTTCATGAGGATAATATTTTATAAAAGGTTATAAGACAAAGAGAATGTGTAACTACAAGGTGAAACCGGTGGTATAAATGATCCCATACATTGTTTCTAAAAGTGTTGTACACATGTACATGATTTTTTTAGAAATTAAAAAAGTTCATTAAATAAATTTACTATAACCATATTCATCTATATTTTATTTTATAAATTCCATTTATTTCATTTTATTTATTTATTTTTTATATATGGTTTTCAAATGTAGGTTACTCATGGTTCTTCACTAATTTTGTTCATAACAATTTCTTTTAATTGACCATTGTGAAATGTGTTGTGAAAAAACATCATGATCTCTAGAATTTTAGATATTTGTATCATTCATTTTTTCATTATATAAATTATTATATAGTTTCAATAATAATACTAATATATATCAAAATTAAGAAAGGTGTCTTGATATGTACATTTATAGAGTTTAAAGTTACTCCAAACATTTATTATTTTTATTATATATATATTGATATATTTTGTCAATATAGAATATTAATATTTATAGAATTATAATTTCTACATTAGATATACAATATTAAAGTAATCAATGTTAGGTGGTCATAGAAAACAAAAAATTTCATTCCTGGAGGTGGTAGTCCCCACACATATTTGTTGGATTTTTTTCTCAATGCTTCTGTTGGAAATTTTAAAATTGATATACCATTTATATAATATCATTTTAACATAGTTAAAATTATTTTTTATCATACCATTATGGATATAGGGTAAATTATAGGTGTACAAGAACACAAGTACTTAGAAAAGTTGGATTGAGAGTATTAGGTTTCCCATGGATGTTCTCCATTGGGATACTCTTTATGGTTTATTGGTTTAGTGTTTTAGTGAGGATAAATAACAAAGGGAGTGTGAAATAGGGTTATGTATATATAAGTGTAGAGTTCTGGATGTTAAAATCTATATAATTGGTGGATATATGGGGACAATGTGAGATCCTTTTATTCTTAATGAGAGTGGAATCTTTGTAATACCTCTTATATTTAATTATAACATCTCCATTATTGAATTCCAAAGCAACAATAAATGGCCAATAATTTTAGGGGTAAATATATAAGTTCAATACCCCTCAAATATCTAATATCTCATATGTTTTCTACATGTTTCAACCATGTAAACTATATTGAACAAAATTTTCCCTATTTTGTATAAGAATAGTAACTCCCCTTTCAACCATGGTAGCTAAATTTGAAATAATATTTTAATTTTTAAATAATTCAATATTTTAAAAATTATTATTAAAAATATAAATATAATTTTCTAAAATAAAATTCAATTCATTATATAAATAAATTTTAATATCATGGAATATAATCCTAAAAACTATATCATAGTAAAGGTTATTTTAAATTACAATATTAATTATGGGATAATATTATCAATGTCCAATATTTTAAAGACATAAATTATTATCTACTAAAATAAATATATTTTATGTTGATTTAAAATAATGTTATAATTTTTTTAAAAAACATTATTATTGTTCACTAAATTAAAGTAAAAAATTATTTTTTTCATTAGGTTCAAAATTTAATTTTTTAGAAGTTTAAACTGATTATTTATAAATTTGAAATAATATCATTATAATGAATAAAATTGTTCCATAAATATATATTTTTTCATTTAAATATTTTTATAAACTTATATGTCTCTCTTAAATTTTAATAATATAATAAATGACATCATTTGGAAAAAATTTATTTTTCACTAATATAGTTACTTTTTTTTGGAAAAATCAAAAAAATATACTATTCCAAATTTCATATTATGAACCCAAAAAATAATTTTTTTGAATTATAAAAAAATTATTAAATGAATAAATTTTATTTATATATAGGATCATATTATACAATAAAAAAAATTATTAAAATTCCTTTTAAACCATGAAATATATCTATATTATTAGTATAACACAAAAATATTGGTATTCCAAAGGTAATATTAAAAAATATTATGTTATAAATTATTGATAAAATTATTTTATTCCCTATAATCTATGATACCTTATAAGTGACCCATATATATTCAGAAAGTAAATTTATATATATAATTTTTTTTCTATTACAAATTAAATACCCTTAAAAGATTTTGAATCACACATATGATATAAATGGGAAATATATAAGAGTTGCCTATGTTTTTAAGAAATAGTGTCCAATATAATAACTATATGGATTTGGAAATATTATTTTTTAAATTTAGTTAGTCCATCTCTCTTCATTGTTTCTTGTTTTCTCAAGATTGGATGACCCAAACCCTATCCTTCAAGACTAGAGTCTATGATTGAATAGTCCATGTTTTCCCTTTTGATTTCTAGGCTAGAGAATATTGTTTTCTTCCTATGTTATTATGAATAAAATAACCAATGCATCACATCAAGGAAAATAATTGATATTTTTATTCTTTATTATGTTAAAATTGTTGATTTATCATGATTTTTATTTCATAAAATTTAATGGAGAGTATTTATAAAAGAAAAATAATAACCGACATGATATAACTGATGGAAATTGTTTCACATCATATTATTAATAATTTATTATATTTTATATATTAAATATTACTTGGAAATTTTCTATTGTGTGCATTATTTATTGTTGTAAATGATAAACTAGTTACTTTTATTTAAATTTTTTGAATAACCTCATAAAAATTTATAACTGATTAATGATGTTAATGAATCTATTTTTTGGATAATCTATGAAATTAAGTTTTTAATTATGGTATTCACAACTAATATAACAAGAAATATTATCCAAAAAGATATTTTTTATTTTATTAAAAATTGTTTTTATAATACTTTTTATGTTTGGTTGTGTTTGTCATATTGTGAGGAAATTTTTGGTTGGGATTTGTTTTTGAGGTTGTGGAAAGGATGGTTTAATGGGATGTAGCCAGTTTTTTGAAATTGGGATGGATTTTTTCATTGGATGGATTATAGTTTTTGTGGTTAATTATAATGTGTTTTGGGGGTTGTGTTTATAGATACATGGTGGTATTTAATATGGTATAATTAAATGTGAATAAAAAATATTAAAATATGTGTGGTGTTTTGAAATTTAATATATGGTTACTATTGATGAAATTTTGTGGTATTAAACTAAATAGAAAAAGATGTACTGAAAATGGTTAGTGGCTCATAAATGGTTTATCATTAAAAATGTTTACTAAATTTAATAATTAATATAATTTTATAGTAAGTGGTATATCTACGAATGGTTAAATAAATTATTTAAATGGAACTCAAGTTTGTTGTTTTTTATAATGTTTGGTATATAAATTGTGATGGTTTATGACTTTTAAGTGTAAAAAATTCTTAGTGAACATGTATAGTGGTGTAGTATTGGGTATGGGTTATGGTAATTATGTCTGATAAGAATTATTTTGGTTAGTCTATTATGTGGTTTTTATATTGATATATTTTATTTTAATTATGATTTCATAACCACCACACATGACTTAGATAACCTTATAACTGCCTAACTAATTTGGGTTTTGAGTGTATTAACCTAACATCTTAGTTAGCAAGAGTATAGATGGATGACTAATCCATCTTCCATTCTCTCTCATTCGAACAAATAATGACTGTTAATGTTTGAGTTTTATATTCACATATTTTGATGACTAGAATTCAAAATATTTATTGATGTATTGATGTTGTGATGATGATGTTTTATATACTTAGGGCCATGCATGGTAGGATGAGGGATGATAATTAATGTCATTCATGTTAAAAGTACCATACTAAAATAGTAATGTGATGTGTGGTTGAGATATGGATATGTGGTATGTGGTTTTTCATATGTGGGTATGATATAATGTTTTGGCATTGTGAAATATATCTGTGTGGATATAGTTTTTATTATATGGAAGGGATATGTGTTCTAGGATGTTTCCAGTTGTGTTTTGAGATTGAAAACATAGTGGGTAGGTGGTGTCTGGTACCATTTTTCTATATTTATTTGTACTATTTACTATAATTGGATATTTTATTTTTTCACTAATCCTTCATGAGGTTATATTTTTTGACATCATGTTGGTGAATATTTGGTCTACGAATCACTTATTGAGGCATCAATATGTTTCTTCCATATGTCATTGTGTTATCATGAGTAGGATCCAACTAATTATACATACATACCCACCCCAATTTATATAAATCTATTTTACTGGTTTCTAAGAACTATTTATATATTTTGATGGACATTACTAGCTTGAAGAAAAGAGTCGTGGTTTTAATTATTACCATAAAAGTCATATTGTTGTTGATTATCATGAAGTATTTTACTTGTATTCCAATTTCATACATTTGGGCTATTATATGATATTGGTTTTCATTATATTATGGAATTTATTGGTTGCATAATTTTTATATTTCTACAATTTTATTGTAATTTATCTTATTTGTGTGACTTTTACCATTACTGTTGGTTTCCAACTCATGGCATGTTGGAGGTAGCCATCAAGGGTCATTATCATCTACCCTTAAATCCCAGGTGGGATTTCTAATAGGGAAGGGTCATAAAATTTTCTTATTAATTCTACGGTGTATTGTTATGATATATTATAATGTTAGGAAATATTTAGGATTTCATGGGTTTTTAGAGGAATTATATTAGTTTAACATCTTTTATGATGTAATAAGGGGGTCCATATAGGACATAAGTGATAATTTATCCCTATGATCTGATTCATGCACCAATATCATAATAGACACACTAGGAAAGATAATAATGATTGTAGGATGGAGACCTTGGAGAGATACATGTATCAAGATTCTCTATTCATGTGGTTGAACCATGGTGACTTGGGGGAAATATAAAACAATTAAATTAAATAAACCCTAATAATTTCCATATTGTTAGTAATTGGAGTTTACATTTTAACATATAGATATTGGTCCATGTCATTATCATTGTGTTACACAAGTTATAAAATATCAATTTTATAATCTGGTTAACTGTTGGAGGAAAACCCAAACTAATAAGGATGGGTCATATAGGATGATTATATGTATTTCTCTAATTTCCTAATTTGGAAATTTATGGGGAACTGGACATGTTTTTTAGACAATGTACTAGATATGGGATTTGGATATAGAATTCAATATAAATCAGCCTAGGATGGAGTATTGTGTTGTGTGGGGAGTTAGCGAGATGAGAAAAGTTATATACCAGTGGTGGAATTTATATCATAGAGATAATAATGAAGGATTATTTCCATGGAATGATGTTAAAATTACATTTCACATAGTGTCCCTTCCATTGATAATGGGTGTATCGAAGAGGGATCTCTTCTTCAAAAGGGGAGATTGAGTCTCTGAGAACATGGGATTCTCTTTATGTGCCTTATTTGTTTCACCCCTGATCTTTTTTTCAAAGATATGTTTAGGGAATGTGGGCTTGAGGAGGATTTTCATCCATTTACTTGGTATACAATTATGAATTTTCACTCCTTATGTATCAATAGGTGATGATGAAGGAAGTTTCTATTGAAAAAAAGAATTTGTAACGAGGATCAACTCTTTTGGGAAGTTATATAATGTTTTATTGGGGTAGAGCTTTAGAAGGAGGATCTTAGGTTATTAGTTAGTATAGGTTCTGACCAGCATTGAGTTGGTCTCATCTCTATACTTCTCATTTATCTAAGTATATTAGTAACCATAAATACATTGTGATATTTATGATAGTTTTCCTCTCCTATGAGGGTCATCTCTATCACTAATATAATTTTTTTGACATTATAGGGGAAATACATTGAATATGATGTCAAATTCTATATTAACCCAGTATTAGTTTCCTCTGAGACTAAATGAGTATTAGTGATATAAATCATATGTTCCACAGAGTGGATATGGGGCTTTTATTGGTCTACCTTATGATGTCTCCTTCCCTTAGGGATATATAACCAGGTGGGGCCATGTAAGTGTTCACTTATACGTTTCAGTGAAATAGAGGCTCTCGATAAGGACATTTGTATGCTATTGAGATATTAAGGCTGAGTGGTCCAATGAAATTTTATTAAACTATCTTCAAATATTTTACATTGGCATTCTAGTTTTTGGAACATTATATTCTTTTATCTTTCCCACCAAGGTGAAAAACATGTGACTAAAGTGTGGGAGACTTCTGGTTCCTATGGTGTTAACTACAATATTGGAAGGAGAGTCTATATTATTTTATATATATCGATGTTTTGAGATGATAATGGGTAAAAACTAACCATTGGGGAGTTTCTTATTTTTATAGATAAAACCATAGAATATCATCCTTAAAAAATAAAATTTCCATTCTTTTCATTTGATAATAGATTCCTTCTAGAAGAGGGATGAATCCTATTATGTTAAAGGCAAATTTTTTTGTTTACTCTTTAGTTTGATTAAAGAGGTGTTATAGGAATTTAGAGTCTCCGGCATCTTAGCTGGTTTTTACTTCATTGGTTTTGGTAATGGAAAAAAAGTGGATATTCCTATAGTTATAGAGGAATTTCTCAGTTTTTCCAAGAGATGTTATGATAATACATTATCATATTGATAATGGGTTTAAGTTAAAGTTAATTCAAAGAGAGTCATCGATTTTTAGAGATTCTAATTAAATGTCACTTTCAATTAAATGGGTTTTAAGGATTCGTATTAATAATTTATAGTCGAATGGTTTCATCTGGAAAAATTTATTTTGATGAGGTGCTTTGAGGTTTTATTCTGAGAAGGTGAATAATGGATTGATGTTAAGGATAAACTACTAATGACTAAACTAGGTGAATGTTTAGACCCATTATCCCATTTTAAGGATTCAATATTTATTCAATCTGTCAAAGTAAATCATTTAGTTCTCAAATATTGATATTTGGTTTTTGATATTATCAAATAAAGGTGAACAAGGATGAAATCATGAACAATTCCTTAAGGTGTCACTAAGAGTGATTTCTGTTTTTTTATATCATTTGATGTCACTGATTCACAATATATTTTCATTCTAATGATAAAAAACATGCTTCAAGTGTTCCTAGAAAATTTCATGGTTGTATACATATAATCCATTCTCAAATAATAAAATTAGAAGGATGAACAACCTTTGTATCTTATGATCATTTTGGAAGTCCTTTGGAAACACCATCTCTATAGAGATCTATTCATGTGAATGTTTTTGACGTGTGAGTACAATATTCTTTGGCATATTTTTTTTTGTAGGAAGTGGGATATTATCCTTTGGATATCGAGACATATTTGTTTTGGATAGTATACAAGAACTATGTATAAGTTTATAGTTACATTGACCTTATAGATAATTATTTGTGGTTCTAAATAGATTTCCCCATGATTGATGCTGCATTGAAATCCATGTTTAGGAAGTATGAAGAATTATTGTCGTGTTATGATTTTTAATTAGATTTATAATACAAGAAAGAGTGTTCAATTGGTTTTCCAATTCATTAATTGATAGAGGAAGGACTGATGTAAATATTTTTATGTGATACTACTCATCATGGTTTGTGATTGACCTTAATGTATTTAAGTGATTTGACGTCATATGGTCATATATAGTTTTTTCTTTATCATTATATCAAGAAAAATCAAGATATCAAGTTAGAACAGGTAGTTTTTTCTCTATAGTAGTGGTGTAATTACCTCATCGATGGGAACATTGTGGTAGCCACATATTACAAGTGCCGATGTGATATTTTGTCTCAATAGAATTTGAACCAAAGTCAATGGAGGTTGATAGATTTCTTACATTATTTTGACATTGATATATTCTACACCCCATTGGAAGTGAATTTTTTCTAATGTACTGAATATAAATTCTTGAAGGGATTTTGTTTGGAAGAACGGAGATGTTTAGAGATTAGTAGAGGATATTGTAGTGATCTTAATTTATGTAGAGGAGTCCAGTGATATATGTTATCTATACTCTATGAAAATGAAATAATCTATGTTTTATTATGTGGATAAGTCTTATTATGGTGAATTAGTGGTGCAGGTGATGTCAGACTTGTCTTTCCTAGTGAAACTCCCAAGTGAAGGTGGAGGATGATCGACTTTGAACATAATTTTGAGGGCTATTTTTTTCTATTGGTGAAAAAATATGGGTTATTTGTGATTTTAATAGACCCCTTGTAATTAAATCCTATTATATTCAACATGAATCATTCCATTAGGGTTCTTATTTGGTGGTCTATAATGAAGAAATTAATAATTGATTCTGTATTGCAATGTTTAGAATGTTAATAAGTAGTGTGGGCCATTATTCCCCTAGTGGATTCTTATATCCATTATATTTTTTTATATAAAATTGAATGGATAAAACAACTTATTTTTTAGTGTTATACCAAGATCTAAATGGTTCTATGATTCTATTCATATAAATATATATCTTTTGATAATTTTTGTCAAACTCTTAAAAACCATAGAGTTAGGTGTTATGGATGTACTATCTAGGCGGTATGTGGATGATAAAATAAGGCCTCATAGGGTACTAAGGACACTTATCTTTAATTTAGATCATTTTTAGCTCATGTGAGGTAATTATCCTAATTTCATATTTTAGTTACTCATTAGGACATCCTTCTACTCTCAGAGAAATCTTTATATAAAGAAAACCATCTAGACACTAGGGGACTTATAGAGAGCCCTTATTTTGGATTTTGGTGGATCATCGATGAAAAAACTTCCATTATTTAATATCCATTGTTATAAAATTTGTGACTCTTTTATCATAATTAATTAATTTGATGAATTTATTATTGGGATTAAATATCATTATTGTGTTGGGAATGAGGTTAGAGAGTCAATGATAATTAGACAAGATGTGGTGCAGATCATGAATGAGAATGTGAAGAACCTTTTAGAGTGTATGAATATAACATAGGACCATCAATAGTAATATGGTAATTAGTGGAGGATACATATTGTTTTCAAGTATGTATAACATTTATTCTTTAGGGTTTCACCACATCATGGATAAAAGAGGTTTTACCAAGGGAGTAGGAATTCTCCCCGGTTTATCAGACTTTTGTGGTGTTCTATCTCATTAGATTGGTCACATATTGGTTACCTATTTATCATATCCATAAAATTTCCCATATTTTAAAAATTAATATATATCTTTAAGATAACTCAAATTCTATTTTTTATATTTATTTAGGTTTAGAATATAATGTAACATTCAGGTAGTTGTTTGTTGAGATATAAGAACTACATAATATTATAATGAATGAATATTCTATTTTATTGGTTCATTATTTTATAGGTTTGTTGGATTAAAGGAATTAATATGGTATTGTGATTTGAAAATTCATTCTTGATATCCTGGGTTGTTTTTTAATTGATATTTTTTATGAGGATGTATATAACCATGCATGATTTAAAATATTATAGTAAATCTAGTGTAGTTTTATACATTCATTTGGATTTTATTTTCCTATTATCATTTTAGTAGAAATATATATTTGAGAGATATCTCATGGGATTGTGATTATAGATATCCCATTTTCCATTTATTACATCCTGGTTATAGTTTTTATTCTCATGGATCTAAATACTTTGACGGGTTAATAATGTTAACGCCCAAAAATTCACAAAACCCTCTATTTATTTATTCTGGAGAATTTTTGTGGTTATGGGGATGTTTTATTGTTTTTTAATGGTTTTTAGGGTTCGTATTGAATTAATGTATTGGTTTATATTGGAAATATGAATCTATAATGTTAAAGTTAAATTTTCAGTTTTTTTGAGTTTAATTAGTATTATTATTTTTAGATTAAATTTTTGGTCATGTTTATGTTGACCCATATTCATTTTTTTAACATTGGAATTGGATCATAATTTTTTAATTTCCCATTAAATTTACATTATGTAATTATTTATTAACCATAATTTATGAAAATTTGAAAATAATGAAAATAACTCATAATGTTACATAAGAGTCATTCTATGTTGAACTACGATATGCAAGAGTAAAATGATTGTGAACAATAAAATTTTACCTCTATTTAAGAGTAATTTATAACATGTTTAAGGGTAATTTTATAAAATTATAGAGTCATTCATTTTTTGAATTCCTAAATGTTAGAGTATCTTTTCCCATGATTGAACGTAAAATAATTTTATTAATAACAGTAGTTAACTTCTTGTTTAATAGTGATCACTTTGTGAAAATCTATATTTTTTCATGATTCACCTAGAATCTTATTTTATGATTTAAGATTCCATTTTCAATAATAAAATCCATACAAATAATGAATGTTAAGAATAAATTACTGATGTTTCACTCCATCATGGTGGGAACCATATTTTTTTGAATGATATTTTATGGAACATTTCCCAGAAAAATAACAACACGATTATAGATAAATTATTTTTTACATTTAGTAAGTAATTTTAGCTTTGATCTATCATATATTTTCAAAATTGGATAACCAACACCCCACCCCTTGAGTCCATAGTGAACCCTTTGTGATTGAATGTTTTCCTTAATGATATTTTGGATATTAATCATGTCTTAATTATAATATTCCTATCCAATTAACCATTGAATATTTATTTTGAGTTATGGGAATAAATATTTCACATCCTTATTATGTGTTAATTTAGGATTATCATTTAATTTCATTCAAGTAAATAGTTATAATTAACCTAATAATAATAATAATTTGAATAATGGAACCAATGGGAAGTGTTACACATCTGATTTATAATATTTTTTTATTTTTATATAAGATAGATAAATGTTGATGTTTTTGTAATGTTATTAATTTGGTGTTATATATTATAAACATCTTTTTCGGGTTTTTATTTTTGGACTCACGAATCAAAAAGAATAAATATTCAAATATGATAATTAATGGGTTGTTTGTAAAATCTATGTTATCGATTTTTTTATGTTATCCCTTAATAATATACCTATAAATAATAACAATTATTTTTTTTTGTCATGTATGATTTTTCTTTTAGATGTCTTGTTGTATAGAATTTTATTGAATAAAATGGATGTAACAAATATAAAAATATGGAATGTGGGATAAAATTTAATATGTCTGAACAATTAATGAATTTCTTTGATATTATATTGAATGTTAAATGATGTAAATATAGTGGGTGATAGAAAATAAATTGATTTTCATTAAATTTTATTAATGCATGGAATAATTTACTCACAATGGTCAATAAATGATAAATCTATAAACACATAAATGTTATTTTCATTGGAAATTTATTGTTTCTGTAGTGGATATTCTACATGAAATAAAGGTTTTTAATTGATGTTATAGAAATAGTTGTTGTTGTTGAAGAACTTTTTTCCTTGTGTGGGGATGGGTATGGGATTTGTTAATTCTATTTGATATGATCCCTTTTGGTTAGTATTATGCGAGTGAGTTTTTTGTGATATGTATATTATAAGGCCCCAGCCTTAAACCTTACTTAATCTTGAGTTATTACAAGATTACACATTGAGGATCTTTTCAGGTTTAGAGTTTTAGAGATTTAGATCATGAAACTTGCATTACATTCCACATTTAAACAAATTGGTTACATAAAAGACAATATTCATTCTTCCCATCAACGGAAACATATTGAAAATAAAACATGGATTCTTTCTTGACACATCCTTGACACTATCATCACATCATGTACCTTTCCCTCGACCTGTGAAAAACATTTCAAAAACTTGGGATGAGCATAAAAAGATCAGTAAGGGTTATAAAAATATGGAAAGGAAACATGAGTTCATATATACATAAGAATGAAATCATACTTTACCCATAAAACATAGGCACTTTAACATACCTTATCAAACCATGAATAAATCATAGAAAACATAAGACATAAAGGTTACTTGAGGCATTCATAACATTCTTACATAGGGAGTAACCCTCTTGGTTACGTTTGGAATACCCATCACAGTATATTATCAAAATCTCTTCGGAGAAACCTAAATGTTTCACTCCTTCGCGTTACCCAATGCATTGGAGAGCTATTACGGGCTCACCCGCCCTTAGTTTATCACGGAACCACACGTTTTCATAACAATGCCCAAGAACCATAACATAAATGTGTCACATAAAACATGCATAAAGGAAACATAACATTTCCATATTTCAATCACAATATAACATTTTAGTATATTGAAATATTGAACCCATTCAAAAAGAAACCATTTCCAAAACCATTTAAAATAATTAATAAAGTGATTTTTGAATCAAAGTGTCACATACCACCTTGAAGCTTAAAATTTTAAACCATTAATATCAATATAAATAAATCCTTAAAACCATTTTGAAAACATGGATATTAATAAGAACAAATAATTAAAACATTTAAAACGATATTTTGGTTAAAGGGGTTTTACCAAAATCAGAGACACTTGAATACAACAATTGAGGAATAACATTTAGTCAAAACTTTATAATATCATGAGAATAAATGGATTCATGATATAATACTCCAAAGGACAGTATATACACCATATAAGAGTGAATTGGTGCATAACCACAATGAACTCTCAATAGAAATGTCAAATGTGATGAAATCCCTTATAAAGAATGTATCCTTAAATTAAGGACAAATCAATCTCAAAAAAATATGTGTGAAAAATATAAATACACCCAATATAATTTGATATTAAGTGTAAAACAATAAAAGGTTATTCACACATATTCAATGGATGACATATTCAATGACTACATATTGAACCCAAAGAAATCGAAATTGGGTTAAAAAGTTCCCTTGACAGCCTAACGGCATCACATAAAAAATGAGTTGATGAGAGATAAAAAGTGTATATCATCACTTGGACATAAAATTTACATCAATAAGTATGTATGAGAACATATCCCAACATAAAAATATGTAAATTAAAAGACCCAATAAAAGAAGTCTTTTAAAAAAGAGGAGGGTGAAAGGTTCCCTTACCGACTTGGGTATCTTTCAAAACATACACCCCATGAATGAAAGACAATAGGTCATTGATGTAAATACTCATACACGAAAGTATATTTCACAAAGAGTAGAAAAATGGGCAGTACATACACCACTCGATGGAATTTTTGGCGAACGTAGCATAAATCTCACGGGAATAAAAGTGAGATGAAAAATCCCTTATGAAAATTCGGCAGCCTAACGGCGCGACATAACACTTACGAATATGGATTGATGAGATCAAATAGGGTATCTAATCACATTACAATAAAATTTACAGAAAGAGGAATATAAAAGAACATCCCCCAACATTACAAAGATGAGCCTAAAAGAAGTGACATAAAGGAGAGTACTTAAAAAGAAAGAGAGAGGTTAGATCTCTTACGAAAGTTCGGCAGCCTAACGGCGCAACTCAAAACTTCCAAAATGGATTTATGAGAGAGAATAGGGTCTCTCATCACATGAACATAAAAATTACAGTAAATTTAATATAAAAGAACATCCCAATCATAAGAAAGATGAGATTAAAATAAATGACATAAAAGAGTGTACTTAAAAAGAAAGAGAGTTGTAGGATCCCTTACCTCGGGTCCGACTTGACTCGATCATTCTTTAATCTCATGAATAATAAACTTGAGTTAATTTTAAATTCCTTAAGAACCTTTTTCAAATTCATTATTCCTTTTATACAACTTATTACCATGTCATAAACATTATGTAATCATTTAAGTTAATAATATTTGTTTTGCCGATATTTGGTTCTTAAGTCGAAAGTGGACTTCTTACAATTACATATTGTTTGTGTGGCCAAATGTTTATTATATCCAGAATTTTATTCATGATGTAGATATCATATATGTCATATATATCCAGTACATTCATGCATTTATAACATTACATAATCATTTAGAGGTAAGAAATGAAATGCACCGTTCATGGAGACGGTAAGCCGTACGTACGCATAAACGCTACTTTCATTTCTATTTCGTATTTTATAGAATGGAATAATAATGATATAAAGGTATATTATAATTACAGTATAATATCATATATAATATCATATTTAAATCCTTTATACATCCCACATATGGTATTTAAAGAATCAAATCACTTTGAGGGGGCGGTAGTCCGCACTTCCTTAAATGAAGATATTGCGTATACCCATAATGGAAGCCATAAAGTTAAGACAAAAATGAAAAATACAGAAGAATTAGTAAAACATAAATATATCATATATAATATATAAAAATTGTGACATCATAATGGCAACCTTTGAAGGTGTTAAATGAGTATTGAACAATCATCGTTTCGGGAGGCAGAATTTCGCCATCAACGGAAACCGTATGTTCTTTAACCATTTGATGTAGTTGTGTGAGAGTGTAGCTAGAATAAATATTATAACAACATCCTAGTATATTTAGGATACGGGTTTTGTTACAAAAGAAGTAAATAAAAAGAGTTTAGGGGGTTGGAGAAGAAAAATAAAACAAATGAACATGAGAGAATGAATTACCTTTAAAAGTGTAACTCCTTTTGATTTGAGCCTAAAGGCTTCCTTTGAAAGTCTTATTCCCAAAGGGAATCCTCTAGGATGAGGAGAGGGATATGGAGAGAGTAAATGGTCAGGGTTTGGCCGAGACAAAGGCTTGAGGAGTGTGTGAAATGAGGTAGAGGTGGAAGCCTTTTATAAGAGGAGAGGAGGGGCACTTTTGGAAAGTAAAGAAATATTACTTTATTTGAAAATGTGTTTCGGTTTTAAAATGTCCCACATTGATATAATTCGTGGATAAGGTGATAAGGGTTTGAAATCCACCCATCCAATAAGTTTTGGACATGTGTAGTTCATAGAGTTTACGTTATCTTTCCATTTTATTTAAATCGTCAAATAATGATGTCATCACTGCATCATTATTATGTCATAAATAATTTAATTTATTTAATGTCTAAAAATAAAAAATAAAAATACTATGATGTAGTAAATCTTTGTATCTTTCCAATGAATATTTATAATCAAAATTTGGACTTGTGTAACCCCACTTAAAAATTGTTTTAGTAAAACAACTCATGTTTGCGTCAATTTAATTTTAACATTAAATAAAAATATATTATTGTCATTTTCCAACTAAAGTGGCTCCATGGGGTCCCCAAGTTGGCCCATGGCTTGTCTTGGTCGGCCATGACTCACCCAATAGGTGTATGACAAGTGTCATGGTGTTTTCACATTCTTATAATATCATTTTTACCTTAAATGACACTAATTACCTCTAATCGCGATTAATGAAAAAAAGTTACTATTCACCAAAAAATTATTTTCATCCCATTGAAGCACATTTTACATACTAATGACAACCATGTATGTCGGATTTTCAAAATTCAATACACATTAGTGGTAAACTTTCATTTAACTGAAAAATCAGTTTGCTTGATTACCACTTAGTGGTTTCACTATTCATCAAAAATTGGAGTTTTTCAGAAAAATACCAAAACTTCACCCTAAGCTATATTTGATATTCTGAATTCAAAAATGAAGTCCGTTTTACAAAAATCAAAACATATTAGTCAAATTAATTAATTTAATAATTAATTCCCGCTGTCAGAGCAAATAGCGTGTTTTTATAAAACAATAAGTATCAAAAGATTGACACTAGTTTTAGTCTGATTTCAAAGTGAAATTAATTCCAACGACCACTATTGGATTTAATGGTAAAAATATTTTCTGATTTCACTTTAAAACCAATTAAAAATATAATCTAATCATATAAATAAATTAGATTAAAAAGAGGTTTGAATTAAAATACAACATTTTACACTATTCATTAAAAAATGAACATTATCGGAAAGATACCAAAAATTTACACAAAGTAAATTTTGATGTCCCGATTCTTAAGAAGAGTTTTATTTGGTCCAATAGAATTTATAAGAGTGAAAAAAACTATATTTAATGATGGTTCTCCATTAAAGGGCGATAAGTGAACCTTTAGTGAAAACTAGGGCATATACGCCTGAAATTGAATTCTTTCGGTATTTTAAGCCTCTATCCTCTATTGGATAAATGTAAAAACATTTAAAAACATATATAAACATATTTTAGTTATTTCTATCCATTCCCGCCATTACAACGGCTACATGTTAACTACCATTTAAAATAATATTATTTTATTATTAGAGTGCAACGTAAGATTCCCAAGAAACTCGTTGTTGCGTGTTGGGTACGCCATCGAGCATAGCGTCCCCTTTAATGTCATTTAAATATTTTATTCACAAATATGGATAAATATGAAATGTCATATTCTTTATTTACCTGGGGTGTTACATCCTTCCCCCTTTTGGGAATTGCGTCCTCGCAATTTTAGAATTGCGCTTGGAAACATCCTTGGAAGTCCCACATCGGAACAAAAGTCGGTAAAACAAACACTTTAAATTAAAGAGAGATAAGTAAAAAGGTCATCCGAGTTAACCCATAATAGGATTCAATGTATGAAAATATGGACATGGAGGAAAAAACAAAGGGTCATGTTCTGATGGAGAGTGATAGAAAACATGTTTAGGAGAAGTTAACCACGAGAAAATCACAAACTTGTGATGGGTTAAACGGTATTCGATTCCCCAGTAGGAAAAGTTAATAGACAACATTTTTGTTTTAAGTTACTTTTTATTGAGGAATTTATTCATAATGAAAAATAATCACTTATCATGTGGACTTTCAACTTTTACTAGATTCCTTAATCAAACTCATATTTTTTTCCAAAAGACGAGTATTTAGGGAGACTTGTTCGCATTAAGAGTACTATAATCAACTTCTAAAGAATTACCTAATCCAAAAGAACCATATACTTCCCATTTCTTTAGGCTTTAACCAAAACCAAAACCAAAAGGTTAGTAGAAGATCAGATAATCCAGAAAAGGATAACTCTTTATAAAAAGAAAATCTATTCTTAACCTCCAAAATTTGTCCAACAAAACCCAAAGTTCAACGAGGACCATTCTATAATCAATTTGTCCATAAAATTCTTCAAAGTAAACCAATATAAGATTTAAACCCAAATATTTGAAGGATTTAGTCGCATAGTCTTCCAAGTTAAATCGTAACATTTATTTCCAAACAACATCCGTTGCTCCTAAGGTCTCGTATTAAAAAGTAATTAACCTAATCACATATTCTCCATGATAGGTTATTCATTTTCATAAATAACCCAAAATAAAATTAATCTTAATTAATAAAACCATATAACTAGAATGAATCAGTCAAAATAACCAGGGACTTCACGTAGTCCAGTGGTAGGCGATAAATACCAGTCGCACATTGGTTGTGGGTTCGATTCCCGCAGCTTTGTCCGACGCGACGGGAAGTCACACGGTCTGTGTGTTGTCCTTTTTCCAAAACTATATAATTCTTAAAACATTCCCCAAAATGAGATAAAATCTTCAAGAATAATCATAACATATTTTATCCTCATGTTTATCTCATTCCCTTCATTTTCCATCATATCATAGAGTAACCCATAATTACCTAAAAAGTAAGGATCATATAAACCCTAATGGTTACCTTAATAATTATTACCTGAATTTCCACATCAAGTTTTCCATCTCGTACATGATGCATTGGAGAACTCACCAAGGTTGAAGGGGTTGATCATGAATCCTTGATAGTTGGTTTAGAACATCCATGAGATTCCTCATTGAATACCCCATTTCATCGAGTCTTTTAAACAGAGAACCACCACAGTTTCCTTCAAACCAATTGTCACTTTGGTGCCTGCTAGATCCATCCATTCACTAAAAACAGAAATGTCAGTGTGAGTATATCAACAAAATCATCATGTACTAATGAGTAAGGTAAACACTAAGATACACTTACTCATTCACTTTATCTAAAACTAGGACTCTTTCTGAAATCCTATCCATTATGGTAATGTCACTTATGCTTAAAGAATAACCTAACCTCTAAAGTTATCTAAACCGACCTTTGATACCAACTATAAGGCCCCAGCCTTAAACCTTACTTAATCATGAGTTATTACAAGATTACACATTGAGGATCTTTTTAGGTTTAGAGTTTTAGAGAATTAGATCATGAAACTTGCATTACATTCCACATTTAAACAAAGTGGATACATAAAAGACAGTATTCATTCTTCCCATCAACGGAAACATATTGAAAATAAAACATGGATTCTTTCTTGACACATCCTTGACACTATCATCACATCATTTACCTTTCCCTCGACCTGTGAAAAACATTTCAAAAACTTGGGATGAGCATAAAAAGCTCAGTAAGGGTTATAAAAATATGGAACGGAAACATGAGTTCATATATACATAAGAATGAAATCATACTTTACCCATAAAACATAGGCACTTTAACATACCTCATCAAACCATGAATAAATCATAGAAAACATAAGACATAAAGGTAACTTGAGGCATTCATAACATTCTTACATAGGGAGTAACCATCTTGGTTACGTTTGGAATACCCATCACAGTATATTCCCAAAATCTCTTCGGAGAAACCTAAACGTTTCACTCCTTCGCATTACCCAATGCATTGGAGAGCTATTACGGGCTCACCCACCCTTAGTTTATCACGGAACCACCCGTTTTCATAACAATGCCCAAGAACCATAACATAAATGTGTCACATAAAACATGCATAAAGGAAACATAACATTTCCATATTTCAATCACAATATAACATTTTAGTATATTGAAATATTGAATCGATTCAAAAAGAAATCATTTCCAAAACCATTTAAAATAACTAATAAAGAGATTTTTGAATCAAAGCGTCCCATACCACCTTAAAGCTTAAAATTTTAAACCATTAATATCCATATAAATAAATCCTTAAAACCATTTTGAAAACATGGATATTAATAATAACAAATAATTAAAACATTTAAAACGATATTTTTGTTAAAGGGGTTTTACCAAAATCAGAGACACTTGAATACAATAATTGAGGAATAACATTTAGTAAAAACTTTATAATATCATGAGAATAAATATATTCATGATATAATACTCCAAAGGACAGTATATACACCATATAAGAGTGAATTGGTGCATAACAACAATGAACTCTCAATAGAAATGTCAAATGTTATGAAATCCCTTATAAAGAATCTATCCTTAAATTAAGGACAAATCAATCTCAAAAAAATATGTGTGACAAATATAAATACACCCAATATAAGTGGATATTAAGTGTAAAAAAATAAAAGGTAATTCACACATATTCAATGGATGACTTATTCAATGACTACATGTTGAACCCAAAGAAATCGAAATCGGGTTAAAAAGTTCCCTTGACAGCCTAACGGCATCACATAAAAAATGAGTTGATGAGAGATAAAAAGTGTATCTCATCACTTGGACATAAAATTTACATCAATAAGGATGTATGAGAACATATCCCAACATAAAAATATGTAAATTAAAAGACCCAATAAAAGAAGTCTTTTAAAAAAGAGGAGGGTGAAAGGTTCCCTTACCGACTTGGGTATCTTTCAAAACATACACCCCATGAAAGAAAGACAATAGTTCATTGATGTAAATACTCATAAACGAAAGTATATTTCACAAAGAGTAGAAAAATGGGCAGTACATACACCACTCAATGGAATTTGTGGCGAACGTAGCATAAATCTCATGGGAATAAAAGTGAGATGAAAAATCCCTTATGAAAACTCGGCAGCCTAACGGCGCGACATAAAACTTCCGAATATGGATTGATGAGATCAAATAGGGTATCTCATCACATTAAAATAAAATGTACAGTAAGAGGAATATAAAAGAACATCCCCCAACATTACAAAGATGAGCCTAAAAGAAGTGACATAAAGGAGAGTACTTAAAAAGAAAGAGAGAGGTTAGATCTCTTACAAAAGTTCGGCAGCCTAACGGCGCCACTCAAAACTTCCAAAATGGATTGATGAGAGAGAATAGGGTCTCTCATCACATGAACATAAAAATTACAGTAAATGTAATATAAAAGAACATCCCAATCATAAGAAATATGAGCTTAAAATAAATGACATAAAAGAGTGTACTTAAAAAGAAAGAGAGTTGTAGGATCCCTTACCTCGGGTCCGACTTGACTCGATCGTTCTTTAATCTCCTGAATAATATAATTGTGTTAATTTTTACTTCCTTAAGAACCTTTTTCAAGTTCATTATTCCTTTTATACCACTTATTACCATGTCATAAACATTATGTAATCATTTATGTTAATAATATTTGTTTTGCCGATATTTGGTTCTTAAGTCGAAAGTGGACTTCTTACAATTACATGTTGTTCGTGTGGCCAAATTTTTATTATATCCAGAATTGTATTCATGATGTAGATATCATATATTTCATATATATCCAGTACATGCATGCATTTATAACATTACATAATCATTTAGAGGTAAGAAATGAAATGCACCGTTCATGGAGACGGTAAGTCGTACGTACGCATGAACGCTACTTTCATTTCTATTTCGTATTTTATAGAATGTAATAATAATGATATAAAGGTATATTATAATTCCAGTATACTATCATATATAATATCATATTTCCATCCTTTATACATCCCACATATGGTATTTAACGAATCAAAACACTTTGAGGGGGCGGTAGTCCACACTTCCTTAAATGAAGATATCGCGTATACCCATAATGGAAGCCATAAAGGTAAGAAAAAAAATGAAAAATACAGAAGAATTAGTAAAAAATAAATATATTATATATCATATATAAAAATAGTGACATCATAATGGCCACCTTTGAAGGTGTTAAATGAGTATTGAACAATCATCGTTTCGGGAGGCAGAATTTCGCCATCCATGGAAACCGTATGTTCTTTAACCATTTGATGTAGTTGTGTGAGAGTGTAGATCGAATAAATATTATAAAAACATCCTAGTATATTGAAGATACTGGTGTTGTTACAAAAGATGTAAATAAAAAGAGTTTAGGGGGTTGGAGAAGCAAAATAAAACAAATGAACATGAGAGAATGAATTACCTTTAAAAGTGTAACTCCTTTTGATTTGAGCCTAAAGGCTTCCTTTGAAAGTATTCTGTGCAAAGGAAATCCTCTAGTATGAGGAGAGGGATATGGAGAGAGTAAATGGGCAGGGGTTGTCCGATCCAAAGGCTTGAGGAGTGTGTGAAATGAGGTAGAGGTGGGGGCCTTTTATAAGAGGAGAGGAGGGGCACTTTTGGAAAGTAAAGAAATATTACTTTATTTGAAAATGATTTTCGGTTTTAAAAGGTCCCACATTGATATAATTCGTGGATAAGGTGATAAGGGTTCGAAATCCACCCATTCAATAAGTTTTTTACATGTGTAGTTCATAGATTTTACATTATCTTTCCATTTTATTTAAATTGTCAAATAATGATGTCATCGCTGCATCATTATTATGTCATAAATAATTTAATTTATTTAATGTCTAAAAATTATAAAAAATATACTATGATGTATTAAATCTTTTTATCTTTCCAATGACTATTTATAATCAAAATTTGGACTTGTGTAACCCCACTTAAAAACTGTTTTAGTAAAACAACTCATGTTTGTGTCAATTTAATTTTAACATTAAATAAAAATATTTTATTGTCATTTTCCAACTAAAGTGGCTCCATGGGGTCACCAAGTTGCCCCATGGCTTGTCTTGGTGGGCCATGACTCACCCAATAGTTGTAGGACAAGTTTCATGGTGTTTTCACATTATTATAATATCATTTTTACCTTAAATGACACTAATTACCTCTAATCGCGATTAATGAAAAAAAGTTACTATTCAGCAAAAAGTTATTTTCATCCCATTGAAGCACATTTTACATACTAATGACAACCATGTATGTTGGATTTTTAAAATTCAATACACATTAGTGGTAAACTTTCATTTAACTGAAAAATCAGTTTGCTTGATAACCACTTAGTGGTTTCACTATTCATCAAAAATTGGAGTTTTTCAGAAAAATACCAAAACTTCACCCTAAGCTATATTTGATATTCGGAATTCAAAAATGAAGTCCGTTTTACAAAAATCAAAACATATTAGTCACATTAATTAATTTAATAATTAATTCTCGCTGTCAGAGAAAATAGCATGTTTTTATAAAACAATAAGTATCAAAAGATTGACACTAGTTTAAGTCTGATTTCAAAGTGAAATTAATTCCAACAACCACTATTGGATTTAATGGTAAAAATATTTTCTAATTTAACTTTAAAACCAATTAAAAATATAATCTAATCATATAAATAAATTATATTAAAAAGAGGTTTGAATTAAAATACAACATTTTACACTATTCATTAAAAAAATGAACATTATCGGAAAGATACCAAAAATTTACACAAAATAAATTTTGATGTCCCGATTCTTAAGAAGAGTTTTATTTGTTCCAATAGAATTTATAAGAGTGAACAAAACTATATTTAATGATGGTTCTCCATTAAAAGGCGATAAGTGAAACTTTAGTAAAAACTTGGGCATATACGCCTAAAATTGAATTCTTTCCGTATTTTAAGCCTCTATCCTCTATTGGATAAATGTAAAAACATTTAAAAACATATATAAACATATTTTAGTTATTTCTATCCATTCCCTCCATTACAACGGCTACATGTTAACTACCATTTAAAATAATATTATTTTATTATTAGAGTGCAACGTAAGATTCCCAAGAAACTCGTTGTTGCGTGTTGGGTACGCCATCGACCATAGCGTCCCCTTTAAAGTCATTTAAATATTTTATTCACAAATATGGATAAATATGAAATGTCATATTCTTTATTTACCTGGGGTGTTACATATATATTGTTTTTTTCTTCTAATTTTATACACACACCACCATAGTCAGATCACCATAGTGATGTAAAAATATTTTTGGCTCTTCGTGTTTCCCCCAAAAATCTATGTTTGTTGACGGAATAGATTTCTAGCCACTACCACTTCTTTGATTTCTCTAATCGATATGGTATGACTATAATGGAATGATTTTTGTAGGCAATAGTTATATAGATAGAAGTTAAAAGTTTGATAGATGTGCTAATAATGGGATGATGAAGTGCAGTATAGTGGGTTCCATACATGGTAGGATGATGTGGAGAGGTTGATGTCTCCCATTTTCAAGATTTAGTACTATAATATAAATTTTGAGTGTAGATGAGATATGAATATGTGGAATGTTTTGTAGATAAATGGTTATATATTTGACATATGGTGATATAAAATATAAATTTTTCTACATGATTATGGTTATATAAATGTGATGGGAGAATGAGGATGGTATTCACTAGTGAATGAGAGTGATAAAAAAGTGGGGAAATAGTATAGGTTACACTCTATTTATATTATTCAATACAATTAATTATACATTGACACATTATTTGGTGAGCGAGCCATGATGATGTTGGGTTACTTGACCTAGTACAGGTTCATGTTGATTCTTCTAATTACTCACTAAGGTTTCAGTATTCTTCTTCCAAATTTTAATTAGGTGTCTTGAGGATGATCTTACTAAGGATACATGTATTCCCACCCCTATATATATAAAAATTTATTCTATAGGATTACATGAGGGATTTAGAGATCAATATAGGTATTAATATCTTGAAGATGGGATTAATGGTTCGATTTGATGTTCTATGAAATAAATTTTTGTATGTTATCTTAGAGACTTGTATTTGTATGAAATTTTCTTGAATTTTGGTTATTATATGATATTGGTTTTATGTAAATGATATATTTTATTGGTGGTTTCATTTTTATATTCATATGATTTTTGGTTAATTACTCCTAATCGTTTAACTTATATCCTCAGTGATATTCACAAACATATGGCCTATTAGATACCGGATTCCAGGATCACTCTTATTCACTACAGACCTAGGTGTTGCTTCAGGTTGGGAATTTTAACAAGAAGAAAAAGATATTTTACTTCTAGATAATGGTGATTCATATAATGTGCATCGTGATATCATTATAGTGGGCTTGTTATGTGTTATATTTTAAGGATTTTGAATTGAATTTTTTGGATTCGATCATTTGAAACCTCGTGAAGAAATGAAATACTATCTATATTATTTGGTGTTACTTGTTGTGGTACAATTTAAATGATATTGGGGATTTAAGTTTTTATCAATAAGTTTATTTTGTATACTAATCATAATCATTTATAGTATATTTTCTCATATCATGATCTCAATTTGAGATAGTAAAGGATGGTATTTTATCATCAAACTACTGATTTTTTTCATTGAAATATACTAGGGAATAATAATGTTTTATCAAAATCTTATAACAAAAAAGGTTATGTCTAAACTATTAAGAGAATGAATTATAGAAGAACCTAATGGGTATGTTAATTTATTTTCATTTATAGGTAATTTAAACTTTGAATAATAAAGATATTTCTTGTTTTGAATATGACTTATATTATATTGGTATTAGTAAAATATTCTCATATTACTAACCTAAAATATATATAAATCTAAGGAAATATTTATTAAATGAATTCATCTACTTGGTAGAGCCTGAAAGAAAATTTATATAATTATTTCAGAAACTAGATTATCATTTTTATGACATTTAAAACTAATATTTATATGGATATATAATCATTTTTTTGGTTTATATTAGATATCTATAAATATATATTGTTATATTAATTTATTTTTTCTCTATACAAGTATGAGGATGAAAATTTTACTGTATGTTTCTAAATTTTTTCTTTAATAGTCTGAAAAATTAGGATATCTATCAACTATTATATTATTTCAATAATAACATGTACTATTTTCAAAGTGATGGAAAATTATTTGGAATAATTAGAATCCTGTCATTTTTTATTAGGATTTTCAATTTATGCCATTATTTTAAAAGTAAAGACAAAATTATTTGAGTGCACAATTGTTAATTAATTAGTCCAAGGATCCAGTGATAGATGGCCATATAGAATATATTTTATATATTTTATAGATTATAATTTTGTTCTATGTACTAGATTTTCGATAATAATTATAAGAACATTTATATTATAAGGCCCGACCATAAACCTTACTTAAAATTGAATTAAATTAATAATTCACATTGAGGATCTTTTTAGGTTTAGAGTTTTAGAGAATTAGGACATAACTATTACATCTCAAAAGATTAAAAAGTATTCTCTTCTACTAAATTTCCATAAAATCAAAAACTCTTAAAAAGAAACATGTCTAGTTTCATATTTTAGGTAGCATGAATTTCCCTTGATCCCATCCTTGACCCTATTCCATGCTAAGTCCTGGGAAAAACATTTCAAAAACTTGGGATGAGCATAAAAACTCAGTAAGGGATACACAAAAAAGTTGTTAGTTTATCAAAACAAAAAAGTAAACCATGTATACTTTATCAAGGTAATACTTTTCACCCTTATGAAGTAGTAAAAACTCTTCACTGAATAAAATATCATTACTTACCTTTTTGTAACCAATGTATTACCATAAAACTCATATAAAGAACACATAACATATATAAAGGTAACTTGGGACATAAACATACTTAAGTGGAATAACCATACGGTCGACTTCCACACATATCACTTAATGGAATAGCCATACGTCCAATTTCCATACATACTAAATAGAATAGCCATACGGCCGACTTCCATACCCAATGCATTGGAGGTTATAATGTAACCACCCGTCCTAGTATTCACGACACCACCCGTCATAATGGTTTATAACGTAACCACCCGTTAAAATGTCCAAGTACCAATATAAAATCATAAAACAGAAAACCAATATAAAGGAATGATAACATTTCCACATTTCAATCACAATATATCATAAATATATTGACATAATAGAATCCTTAATCAAAACCATTTTCAATAAAAAAATACATAAAAGAGGATATGGTATTTATTTTATTTTAAAAAACATTACGGCTTGTTGAGGAAGCCAAAGGCCAAATAATACTCATGGCGGCGGAAAAGGTCGTTGTCACCGCGTACGTTAAAAAAACATTCCTTTTTGTCGTTTAGTAAAATGCTTTGTAGAAAAAGATTCCTTTTTTATAAAAGTAAAAGTCAAAGGGGTTTATACCCCGTATAAAAGAAAGTTGTGTATCAAACGAAATATGCCTCAATGAAAGGAGATTGAGACGAAGTCCCTTACAAAGACGGTATCCTTGGTTTAAGGATAAATCAATTGCATAATTATGTGTGACAAATGAATACACCAAATATAAGTGGATATTAAGTGTAAAACAATCAGAGGTTATTCACACATATTCATAGAACGACATATTCGGGAGTACAAGTTTATCCCAAAGAATCAAATTTGGGCTAAGAAGTTCCCTTGCAAAAATTTGATAGCCTAACGACGTCACTTCAAAAATTCATAAAATGAGTTGATGAGAGATAAAAAGGGAATCTCATCACTTGGACAAAAAATTTAAATCAATCAGGATATATAAGAACATATCCCAACATAATAGTATGTTAATTAAAAGACATAACAAACGAAGTCTTTTAAAAAGTGGAGGGTGAAAGGTTCCCTTACTGACTTGGGTAACTTTCGAAAAGTACACCCCATTGAAGAAGTGTCATACAATGAATATGTAAATACCCATAAATGGAATTATATTACAAAAGGAGTGTAATAGTGTAAATTACATGAACCACACAATGGAAATTGTGGCAAATGTAGCATAAATCTCACCGGAATAAAAGTGAGATGAAAAATCTCTTACGAAAACTCGGCAGCCTAACGGCGCCACTTAAACTTCCAAAATGGATTGATGAGAGGAAATAGGGTATCTCATCACATCAACATAATGTTTACAGAAAGAGGAATATAAAATAACATCCTCCAACATAACAAATAGGATCGTAATAGAAGTGACATAAAGGAGAGTACTTTAAAAGAAAGAGAGAGGTTAGATCTCTTACGAAAATTCGGTAGCCAATCGGCACCACTTAAAACTTCCAAAATGGATTGATGAAAGAGAATAGGGTCTCTCATCACATGAACATAATAATTGCAGTAAATTTAATATTAAAGGACATCCCAATAACAATAAAGATTAGCTTTAAAAGGAAATACATAAAAGAGTGTACTTAAAAAGAAAGAGAGGAGTAGGATCCCTTAACTCGGGTCCGACATGACTCGATCGTTCCTTAATCTCCTGAATAATAAACATGAGTTAATTTCTACTTCCTTAAGAACCTTTTTCAAGTTCATTATTCCTTTTATATCACTTATTATCATGTCATAAACAGTATGAAATCATTTAAGTTAATAATATTTGTTTTGTTGATATTTGGTTCTTAAGTCGAAAGTGGACTTCTTACAATTACATGTTCTTCGTGTGGTCAAAGGTTCTTTATATCCAGAATGACATTCCTGATTTGGATATCATATATATCATATATATCCAGCATATACATGTATTTATAATATTACATAATCATTTAGAGGTAAGAAATTAAATGCACCGTTCATGGAGACGGTAAGCCGTAAGTACGCATGAAAGCTACTTTCATTTCATTGTCATATTAATGGAATTAAAACTAAATGATAGGTATGTATATTTTAATTACAGAATTATATTAATCCTTTATATGTATCATTCATCATATATATCCATTATATACATGTACTTATAATAGTACATTACATTTGGGGATAAGAAATGAAATGCATCGTTCATGGAGACGGTAAGCCGTACGTACGCATGAACGCTACTTTAATTTCTATCTCATATTTTAATGGGAGGAAATAATAATGATATATAGGTATATAATAATTCCAGTATAACATCATATATAATAACATTAAATCCATCCTTTATACATCCCACGTATGGCATTAACGAATCACATCACTTTGAGGGGGCGGTAGTCCGCACTTCCTAAAATAAAGATATCGTGTATACCCATAATGGAAGCCATAAAGGTAAGACAAAAATGAAAAATACAGAAGAATAAGGAAAACATAAACATATTATATATCATATATAAAAATAGTGACATCATAATGGCCACCTTTGAAGGTTTTAAATGAGTATTGAACAATCATCGTTTTGGGAGGCTGAATTTCGCCATCCACGGAAACCGTATGTTCTTTAACAATTTTATGTAGTTGTGTGAGAGTGTAGCTCAAATAAATCTTATAACAACATCCTAGTATATTTAATATACTGGTGTTGTTACAAAAGAAGTAAATAAAAAGAGTTTAGGGGGTTGGAGAAGCAAAATAAAACAAATGAACATGAGAGAATGGATTACCTTTAAAAGTGTAACTCCTTTTGATTTGAGCCTAAATGCTTCCTTTGAAAGGATTATGCCCAAAGGGAATTCTCTAGGATGAGTAGAGGGATGTGGATAGAGTAAATGGGCATGGGTTGGCCGAGCCAAAGGCTTGAGGAGTGTGTGAAATGAGGTAGAGGTGGGGGCCTTTTATAAGAGGAGAGGAGGGGCACTTTTGGAATGTAAAGAAATATTACTTTATTTGAAAATGTGCTTCGGTGTTAAAGGGTCCCACATTGATATAATTAGAGGATAAGGTGATAAGGGTTCGAAATCCACCCATCCAATAAGTTTTGGACATGTTTAGTTCATAGAGTTTACATTATCTTTACATTTTATTTAAATCGTTAAATAATGAGGTCATCGCTGCATCATCATGATGTCATAAATAATTGAATTTATTAAGTGTCTAAAAATTATAAAAAAAATACAATGATGTAGGAAATCTTCTTAGCTTTCCAATTACTATTTATAATCAAAAATCAGATCTTTATAACCCCATGTAAAAATTGTTTTTGTAAAACATATGTTGTTTGTGTCATTTTTACTTTAACTTTAAATAAAAAGATATTAATGTCATTTTCCATCCAAAGTGGCTTCATGGGGTCCCCAAGTTGAATCATGGGTTTTCCTGGTCGGCCATGACACAACCAATGAGTGTAGGACATGTGTCAAGCTCATCTCATATTATTAAAACATTATTTTTACCCTAAACTACACTAATTACCACTAATCGCGATTAAAAACTTAATAAGTTACTATTCACCAAAAAATTATTTTTATCCCATTGAACCACATTTTAATTCTTAATGACAACCATGTATGTCGTATTTTTAAAATTCAAAACACAGAAGTGGTAAAATTTCATTTAAACGAAAAATAAGTTTAATATAAGTACCACTTAGTGGTTTCACTATTCATCAAAAATTGAAGTTTTTCAGAAAAATACCAAAAATTCACCCTAAGCTATATTTGATATTACGAATTCAAAAATGAAGTCCATTTTAAAAAATTCACACAATATAAGTTGCATTAATTAATTTAATAATTAATTCCCGCTTTCATAGCAAATAGCGTGTTTTTATGAAACAATAATTATCAAAAGATTGACACTAGTTTAAGTCCGATTTCAAAGTGAAATTAATTCAACGACTACTATTGGAATTAATGGTAAAAATATTTTCTAATTTCACTTTAAAACCAATTCAAAAGATAATCTAATAATATAAATAAATTAGATTAAACAAGAGGTTTTGAATTAAAAAACAACATTTTATACTATTCATTAAAAAATGAACTTTATCGGAAAAATACCAAAAATTTACACAAAGTAAAATTTGATGCCCCGATTATAAAGAAGAGTTTTATTTGGTCCAAAAGAATGTATAAGAGTGATCAAAACTATTTTTAATGACAGTTCACCATCAAAAGGGGATAAGTGAACCTTTAGTGAAAATTAGGGTATAAAAGCCTAAAATTGAATTCTTTCTGTATTTTAAGCCTTTGGATAAATGTAAAAACATTTAAAAAACATATATAATCATATTTTAGTTATTTCTATCCATTCCCGCCAATACAACGTCTACATGTTAACTACCATTTAAAATAATATTATTTTATTATTAGAGTGCAGCGTAAGATTCCCAAGAAACTCGTTGTTGCGTATTGGGTACGCCATCGATCATAGCATCCCCTTTAAAGTAATATTAATATTTGATTCACAAATATGGATAAATATAAAGATTTCATATTCTTTATTTACCTGGGTTGTTACATCCTTCCCCCCTTTTGGGAATTGCGTCCTCGCGATTTTAAAATTGGGCTTGGAAACATCCTTGAAAGTCACACATCGGAGAAGAGTCGGTAAAACAATGACTTTAAAATAAAGAATGATAAGTACAAAGGTCACCCGAGTTAACCCATACTAGGACTCCATGTATGAAAACATGGACATGGAGGAGAAAACATAGGGTCATGTTCTGATGGAGAGTGATAGAAAACATGTTTAGGAGAAAGTTAACCATGAGAAAATCACAAACTTGTGATGGGTTAAACGGTATTAAATTCCCCAGTAGGAAAAGTTTATAGACAACATTTTTGTTTTAAGCTACTTTTTATTGAGGAATTTATTCATAAGGAAACATAATCACTTATCATGTTGACTTTCAACTTTTACTAGATTCCTTAATCAAACTCATATTTTTTTCCAAAAGACGAGTATTTAGGGAGACTTGTTCACATTAAGAGTACTATAATCAACTTCTAGAGAATCACCTAATCCACCAAAGAGAACTATATACATCCCATGTCTTTAGGCTTTAACCAAAACCAAAACCAGAAAGGTTTGTACAAGGTCAGATAATCCAGAAAAGGATAACCCTTTATAAAAAGAAAATCTATTCTTAATCTCCAAAATTTGTCCAACCAAACCCAAAGATCAACAAGAACCATTCTATAATCAATTTTTCCATAAAATTCTTCAAAGTAAACCAATCTAATATTGAATCCTAAATATTTAATTTATTTAGTCACATAGTCTTCCATGTTAAACCGTAACATTTATCTCCAAACAATATCAATTTCTCTTAAAGTCTCGTATTGAAAATTAATTAACCTAATCACATATCCTCCATGATAGGTTAATCATTTTCATAAATAACCCAAAATCAACTTACTCTTAAAAAAAGAGTCAGTCAAACTAACCAGGGACTTCACGTAGTCCAGTGGTAGGCGGTAAATACCAGTCGCACTTTGGTTGTGGGTTTGATTCCCGCATCTTTGTCCGACGCGATGGGTAGTCACACGGTCTACGTGTTGTCCTTTTTCTAAAACTATATAATTCTCAAATCATTCCCAAAAATGGATAAAATCATCAAAAATAATCATAGCGTATTTTAACCTCATGTTTATCTCATTCCTTTCATTTTCCATCATATCATAGAGTGACCCATAATTACCTAAAAATTAAGGATCATATAAACCCTAATGGTTACCTTAATAATTATTAACTGAATTTCCTAATCGAGTTGGCCATCTCGTACATTATGCATTAGAGAACTCACTAAGGTTGAAGTGGTTGATCACGAATCCTTGATAGTTTGTTTAGAACAACTATGAGATTCCTCATTGAATCCCCCATCTCATCCAGTATCTTAATCAGAGAACCACCACAGTTTCCTTCAAACCCATTGTCACTTTGGTGCCTGCTAGATCCAGCCATTTACTAAAACCAAAAAGGTCAGTGTGAGTATATCAACATAACCATGATGTACTAATGAGGAAGATAAACACTAAGATATACTTACTCATTCACTTTATCTAAAACTAGAACTCTTTCTGAAATCCTAACCATTATGGTAATGTCACTTGTGCTTAGAGAATACCCTAAACTCTAAAGTTATCTAAACTGGCCTCTGATACAAACTATAAGGCCCCATCCTTAAACCTTACTTAAAATTGAATTAAATGAATAATTCACATTGAGGATCTTTTCAGGTTTAGAGTTTTAGAGAATTAGGACATAACTATTACATCTCAAAAGATTATAAAGTAGTCTCTTCTACTAAATTTCCATAAAATAAATACTCTTAAAAAGAAACATGTCTAGTTTCATGTTTTAGGTAGCATGACGTTCCCTTTATCCCATCCTTGACCCTATTCCATGCTAAGTCCTGTGAAAAACATTTCAAAAACTTGGGATGAGCATACAAACTCAGTAAGGGATACACAAAAAAAACTGTTAGTTTATCAAAACAAAAACGTAAACCATGTATACTTTATCAAGGTAATACTTTTCACCCTTATGAAGTAGTAAAAGCTATTCACTGAATAAAATATCATTACTTACCTTTTTGTAACCAAAGGATTACCATAAAAGTCATATAAAGAACACATAACATATATAAAGGTATCTTGGGACATAAACATACTTAAGTGGAATAACCATACGGTCGACTTCCACACATATCACTTAATGGAATAGCCATACGGCCAATTTCCATTCATACTAAATGGAATAGACATACGGCCGACTTCCATACCCAATGAATTGGAGGTTATAACGTAACCACCTGTCCTAGTATTCACGGCACCACCCGTCATAATGGTTTATAATGTAACCACCTGTTAAAATGTCCATGTACCAATATAAAATCATAAAACATAAAACCAATATAAAGGAATGATAACATTTCCACATTTCAATCACAATATATCATAAATATATTGACATAATAGAATCATTTATCAAAACCATTTTCAATACCAAAAGACATAAAAGAGTATATGGTATTTATTTTATTTTAAAAAACTTTACGTCTTGTTGAGGAAGCCAAAGGCCAAATAATACTCGCGGCGGCGGAAAAGGTCGTTGTCACCGCGTACGTTAAAAAAACATTCTTTTTTGTCGTTTAGTAAAACGCTTCGTAGAAAAAGATTCCTTTTGTATAAAAGTAAAAGTCAAAGGGGTTTATAAACCATATAAAATAAAGTTGTGTATAAAACGAAATATGCCTCAATGAAAGGATATTGAGACGAAGTCCCTTGCAAAGACGGTATCCTTGGTTTAAGGATAAATCAATTGCATAATTATGTGTGACAAACGAATAAACCAAATATAAGTGGATATTAAGTTTAAAACAATCAGAGGTTATTCACACATATTCATAGAACGACATATTCAAGGAGTAAAAGTTTATCCCAAAGAATCAAATTTGGGCTATGAAGTTCCCTTGAAAAAATTTGACAGCCTAACGGCGTCACTTCAAAAATTTAGAAAATGAGTTGATGAGAGATAAAAAGGGAATCTCATCACTTGGACATAAAATTTACATCAATCAGGATATAGGAGAACATATCCCAACATAATAGTACGTGAATTAAAAGACATAACAAACGAAGTCTTTTAAAAAGAGGAGGGTGAAAGGTTCCCTTACCGACTTGGGTAACTTTCGAAAAGTACACCCCATTGAAGAAGTGTCATAAAATGAATATGTAAATACCCATAAATGGAATTATATTACAAAAGGAGTGTAATAGTGGGCAGTACATGAACCACTCAATGGAAATTGTGGCAAATGTAGCATAAATCTCATGGGAATAAAAGTGAGATGAAAAATCTCTTACGAAAACTCGGCAGCCTAACGGCGCCACTTAAAACTTCCAAAATGGATTGATGAGAGGAAATAGGGTATCTCATCACATCAAAATAATGTTTACATAAAGTGGAATATAAAAGAACATCCCCAAACATAAAAAATAAGAGCTTAAAATAAGTGACATAAAGGAGAGTACTTTAAAAGAAAGAGAGAGATTAGATCTCTTACGAAAATTCAGCAGCCAACCGGCGCCACATAAAACTCCCAAAATGGATTGATGAGAGATAATAGGGTCTCTCATCACATGAACATAAGAATTAGAGTAAATTTAATATTAAAGGACATCCCAATAACAATAAATATGAGCTTTAAAAGGAAATTCATAAAAGAGTGTACTTAAAAAGAAAGAGAGGAGTAGGATCCCTTACCTCGGGTCCGACTTGACTCGATCATTCTTTAATCTCCTGAATAATAAACTTGAGTTAATTTCTACTTCCTTAAGAACCTTTTTCATGTTCATTATTCCTTTTATATCACTTATTAACATGTCATAAACATTATGTAATCTTTTAAGTTAATAATATTTGTTTTATCGATATTTGGTTCTTATGTCGAAAGTGGACTTCTTACAATTACATGTCGTTCGTGTGGTCAAGGGTTCTTTATATCCAGAATGTCATTCCTGATTTGGATATCATATATATAATATATATCCAGCATATACATGTATTTATAATATTATATAATCATTTAGAGGTAAGAAATGAAATGCACCGTTCATGGAGACGGTATGCCGTACGTACGCATGAACGCTACTTTCATTTCTTTGTCATATTAATGGAATTAAAACTAAATTAGAGGTATGTATATTTTAATTACAGAATTATATTCATCCTTTATATGTATAATTCATCATATATATCCATTATATACATGTACTTATAATAGTACATTATATTTGGGGATAAGAAATGAAATGCACCGTTCATGGAGACGGTAAGCTGTACGTACGCATGAACGCTACTTTAATTTCTATCTCATATTTTAATGTAAATAAATAATAATGATATAGAGGTATATAATAATTACAGTATAAAATCATATATAATAACATTAAATCCATCCTTTATACATCCCACGTATGGCATTAACGAATCACATCACTTTGAGGGGGCGGTAGTCCGCACTTCCTAAAATGAAGATATCGCGTATACCCATAATGGAAGCCATAAAGGTAAGACACAAATGAAAAATACATAAGAATAAGGAAAAAATAAACATATTATATATCATATATAAAAATAGTGACATCATAATGTCCACCTTTGAAGGTGTTAAATGAGTATTGAACAATCGTCGTTTCGGGAGGTAGAATTTCGCCATCCACAGAAACCGTATGTTTTTTAACCATTTGATGTAGTTTTGTGAGAGTTTAACTAGAATAAATATTATAACAACATCATAGTATATTGAATATACTGGTTTTGTTACAAAAGAAGTAAATAAAAAGAGTTTAGGGGGTTGGAGAAGCAAAATAAAACAAATGAACATGAGAGAATGAATTACCTTTAAAAGTGTAACTCCTTTTGATTTGAGCCTAAAGGCTTTAATTGAACGGATTATGACCAAATTGAATCCTCTAGGATGAGGAGAGGGATGTGTAGAGAGTAAATGGGCAGGGTTTGGCCGAGCCAAAGGCTTGAGGAGTGTGTGAAATGAGGTAGAGGTGGGGGCCTTTTATAAGAGGAGAGGAGGGGCACTTTTGGAAAGTAATGAAATATTACTTTATTTGAAAATGTGTTTCATTTTTAAAAGGTCACACATTGATATAATTCGTGGATAAGGTGATAAGGGTTAGAAATACACCCATCCAATAAGTTTTGGACATGTGTAGTTCATATATTTTACATTATCATTCCAGTTTATTTAAATCGTTAAATAATGATGTCATTGCTGCATCATCATGATGTCATAAATAATTTAATTTATTCAGTGTCTAAAAATTATTAAAAAAATACAATGATGTAGGAAATATTTTAATCTTTCCTATTACTATTTATAATCAAAAATCTGATCTTTATAACCCCATGTAAAAATTGTTTTCGTAAAACATATGATGTTTGTGTCATTTTTACTTTAACTTTAAATAAAAAGATATTAATGTCATTTTCCAACCAAAGTGGCTTCATGGGGTCCGCAAGTTGACCCATGGGTTTTCTAGATCGTCCATGACACGTCCAATGAGTGTAGGACATGTTTCAAGCTCATCTCATATTATTAAAACATTATTTTTACCCTAAACTACACTAATTACCACTAATCGCGATTAAAAACTTAATAAGTTACTATTCACCAAAAAATTATTTTTATCCCATTGAACCACATTTTACTTCTTAATGACAACCATGTATGTCGTATTTTTAAAATTCAAAACAAAGAAGTGGTAAAATTTCATTTAAACGAAAAATCAGTTTAATATAAGTACCACTTAGTGGTTTCACTATTCATGAAAATTTGAAGTTTTTCAGAAAAATACCAAAAATTTACCATATGATATATTTGATATTCTGAATTCTAAAATGAATTCCATTTTACAAAATTCACAACATATAAGTTTCATTAATTAATTTAATAATTAATTCCCGCTGTCATAGAAAATAGCGTGTTTTTATGAAACAATAAGTATCAAAAGATTGACACTAGTTTAAGTCCGATTTCAAAGTGAAATTAATTTCAACGACCACTATTGGATTTAATGGTAAAAATATTTTCTAATTTCACTTTAAAACCAATTCAAAAGATAATCTAATCATATAAATAAATTAGATAAAAAAAAGTGGTTTTGAATTAAAAAAAAATATTTTACACTATTCATTAAAAAAATGAAATTTATTGGAAAAATACCAAAAATTTACACAAAGTTAAATTTGATGTCCCGATTCTAAAGAAGAGTTTTATTTGGTCCTAAAGAATGTATAAGAGTGATCAAAACTATTATTAATGACAGTTCACCATCAAAAGGCGATAAGTGAACCTTTAGTGAAAATTAGGGTATAAAAGCCTAAAATTGAATACTTTCTGTATTTTAAGCCTTTGGATAAATGTAAAAACATTTAAAAAACATATATAATCATATTTTAGTTATTTATATCCATTCCCGCCAATACAACTTCTACATGTTAACTACCATTTAAAATAATATTATTTTATTATTAGAGTGCAATGTAAGATTCCCAGGAAACTCGTTGTTTCATATTGGGTACGCCATCGAGCATAGCATCCCGTTTAAAGTAATATTAATATTTGATTCAAAAATATGGATAAATATAAAGATGTCATATTCTTTATTTACCTGGGGTGTTACATATACTTCTTGAAATTTATATACATTTTTACTTATTATCTAAAATCCATATAGAAACCATTTATGTATTTTCAAGGATGACTTTGTTGGTTACCATTTTACAATATAAAAAATTGGTATTTTGTCTTTTTATATAATTTGACTGGTATAAAAGGAAAAAATATTGACTAATGTAATCCTATATAGCCCAAAATTGATTACACGACTTCTGAGAGTCGAGTGAATCACCATTTTATAAAAATGAAAAATCTATTGATCTATGTGATTCCCATCACTAGTTAATGTGAATAGTTCATTATGGTGATGATATGATGTTGAGATACTAATCAATAAATAATAAATATATACATAAGGGTTTATTATGATGTTAACATTAAATTAATATCAGGAGGAAAATAATAAGTGTATAGTAGCTATTATTTCATAATTAATGTTCTAATATATTCTCATTAGAATAAGGGAAAGAGAAAGAGTGTTGTATTTAACTCCCAATTATAAGATGTAAAATAGGAGTAAAAACTTTTGAATGATCTATGTTTCTCATATATGATGTTTCACTTGAATTTGGACATGATGTACACCATTGTTATTATCCATAATATCTTGTCCAATCCAACATTAATATAAATAATTCTCTTTGTGTATCTCCTTTTAATCATGCACACATTACTCAAGGTGGTTCACTAAATATTTATAGATTTAACCAAAAATATGTAACAAGGATTATTTCAAAAATTTGTTCCTCAAATATTAAAGATATAGAATACTAAATCTAAAAGTTTACCAAGTATCATGTAATATCATTTATTTTATTTGAGATATTACCACTGGAATACAATATCGCTTATTTAGTTTCTTTGGAATGAACCACCCACTGATATTTCATATTCATTCTCATTATGGTGTGGTTGAAAAATAGTAGCATGGTACATATTGAATATATATAACTAGAAAATTTTAAATAATTTGATTCCCATGTTGTAGAAGTATGGTTCTTCTAATTTTTCCATATTTCTATTATCATTAGTTGAACCAATATCATGTCCCATTTCTTCACAACACAAGAACACCTGGATCCCGAGATATTGAGACACTAATATCTCCCAATATTATATTCACAATATATTCAACAATTCATAATTCATCAAATGAAACCATTGCACAATAATCAATAATGTTTTATTGTGTTTCTTCTCACATCAGATAAACTCTTATATAATGTCAAATTAACCCCACAGCACATGTTTCCCACCTCATATTATCTCATTCATCCATCATTACCACCACGTTGAATTCAATTCAATATTGATGTGATTCCTTATCATATCAGATTAATTTAGTTATATATAATATAAAAACAATTCTCCGATATTTAATTTAAGATATCTATTTTTCATACAAGATATTAACGAGACGATGATATGGTGATATCACATCCTTTATGCCACAATTTTCTCCTCTTTTGTAAAAAATCATTTATTTTATTTCTTATGGATCTACCCTTTAATTCATGGAGCTTCCAACTCATCAATGAGAATAGTTCTATTGAATAAAACATGAAAACTACAAAAACTCATGAATTAATTTCCTCATGAAACAATTCATATCATTGCAACAATATAATGGTTATCTAAACACCTCATCATATGGTATAGAAATGGTTGTGAGATAATTCCATCCCTTGATGTAAGATAATTGATTAATTGATCATTTCTCAATTGTGATCAACACATCTCTATATTTTTTTATTTACATTATGAGGATTTTTTAATCTCTCAAAAACCTCAACAATATTCCATTTTTAGGTTATGGTAACATGAAACAGAATCCCTTCTAAAAACTTCATCTTCCAAAAATCTAAAATTCTCCCTCAGTTGGATTACTTCTCAACTACTATCCACCTTGATAATCACATGAAAATGTTAAAAGTGTATATACCATATTAAAATAATATTTCTTTTTATATTTCCTCCCCTTTCCAAAGAAATGAATGAATGTTGTTAAATAACAATGAAATACAATAGATATATTTTAAATAAATACACTCCCAAAAAAATTTATATGATGGCAGGTATCCTTTGAAAATTAATTTTTCAAGGCATCCACAACATTAATTCTAATAAAAAACAACAATAAAATATCATCATGATCTACCTTATAATTAATAAAGAGAATATTGACGTCAATGTGTTTCTTTCGTGAATGTGACATCAAATACTTTGAAAATTTTATTTTACGAGGATGGTCACACCCAAAATAAATTGATAAGGAACACCAACCATCATGTATTTTAGATAAAACTTCATCTATATCATCTAATCTATGCTTTTTTAAGTTAAAAATTAATTTTATAATTTTGATATAAAATTAAAAATATTTTTTCCCTTGTAATTCATTATATAACATCATTATCTAATAATGGATGCACAAAAACATAATGGAATTATATATCAAACACCTCCTACAAAATCTACTCAGTATTTCTATAAAGTTGAATAATTGTATTTTTAGAATATCATATACTAGTATCATGGAATTATTTGATGAAACCATATATTTTTTATTAACATATGAGGAAACATATTTGGGTTTCATTGAAATTTTGTACAAAGTGTAACTACAAATGAATGGTGTAGTCATGAAAATGTCAAGAACTGTATATGGACAACGAACCTTTATAAATTTGTATGATTCATAATCCTTCTGTCTTTATCCAGGATAACATAGTCCCATATTGTATAGTAGTGTAGTATTATATTTCTTCCTCAATTACCAACTTATTATGTAACTCAAATGAATAATTTTATCATAGGATAAATATAGAATTTTTTGAATTAATGTATTGAAAACCCATGAAAAATTTCATCTCTCCCATAATATACATACTGAAAATATTATTACTTTTTATATAAAATTCCTTACAAATTACTTTTTCATTTCTATGAAAAAGTATCTCTTTGGCATGAGTAGACCAAATGAGTATTTTAGTATCATGTCTCCTGATATAATGATTCTAATCCAATTTTCCTGTCATTAATTTCATAGTCCTTAAAATATTTTATTACATCAAATACCAATTTAATGTTCATTATTTGATATTATAATGTGACTTATTTGGAATGAAAAATTAATAACCATCACTGTAAATCATAAACCCTTATGTTTATTTGTAATCTTCATCCACAAGATCGCTATTAGGGATTGCAAACTGCACATCCTTTTTTAGAAACTTGTTCTTATGCTAAGTAGAAATCACCAAATTTATATGGGTTTTTAAAATCCATTAAACTATAGATAAATTATAATAAAAATAAATACACCCAATTTCAAAATATCCTATACAAATAAGATGATCATTCTTATGATATGCTTCACTATTATCACTATGTTTATTAAAAAATCCACATCAACCTATTTACCTCAGCTTAGGATGTGAAACTAAATCATATGTTTCATTCTTATAAATTTTATTCATTTCTTCTTACATCAGAGAAACTTAAGGATCGTTTTTAGGGAATAATTAATAGTTTTTGGTTCTACTAGTGTATACAGGATTTTAAACTTTTAATTTCTCATGATTAGACAGGTTTTTAATCCCTCACTAATATAATAAAAGTATTTTATACGATTATCTTGTATTCTATGACATTGGTACTTAGAACCCCCTTTATCTAAGACATCCTAATTTCATGTATTTTCATAATAAATCTAAGATCACTAAAAATATATTCATTTATATATAATACTATCATGTTTTTGGTTCTCCAGATCAATAAAAATTAGTAGGAAATGATTTTTATAAAAGAATTGATATTTTATATCACAATTATATAAGGCTATAAAAAAATTTTCTCGTATTAATATTATAGAAATGGTAAATTTATCCACTAGGTGTACATATAATAATGATACCTTATTCTAAAGTCCAATTAATATTTAAAAAATCCATGAATCTAATCATTATGAGAATCATCCATTAAATACCTTATAATTCTTCAATAACCATGACTTTCAAGGTCATAAGACATCTTGTTTATTGATAGTATTAGTATATATTAGGAATAAATTATAATTAAGACAATTTTGGTTGTGGTTTTCCTCTAAGAATATTTTTATATGTCTTTCTATGATAGTATTTTTCTTCCCATGTCCACCAGGATCAAGTTATACCGTTCAAAATCATAATATTTTTGGGTGTCTATTTAGAACTATATCCATGTCTTATCTTATGAGTATAAATATATTCATCAAATAATTAATTCTTGTATCTAGATCCATTATATTATAATATCCTTTTGATGACACACTATTTTTAATTCTCATCCATCTTTTAGAAGTGTTCAGTATTCTCCTAATCATCTGATTTACATGAAAGAAAATAAAAATAAATAAAAATAATAAAGACAAATACTATAAAATAATTATCATAGTTTATTGATTTAAATATATTCTATCTTCATAAAATAATTTGTATGAACATATTGGTTTTCTTCATTTTTATTTCCAAAAGCCTTAGACTCTTCTTCATTGTCAATCATGTATGACATGTGACACATGTGTTGAGTCTTTCAATTTTTACCATTGATAAATTTCACCCAACTACAAGAATGAATATCATAAAAATACTATTCATCCTCAAATGGATAATTATTTTATGAATAAGTAGGTTTTACTCTTTTTTTCATAGGAAAATAAATTTTTATTTTAAAATATCATCAATAAGTTAAATATTTTTCACAGCCACTTCATTGTAAGAATTTAATCCTTCAAAATTTTTATGGTACATTATTTATTCATAAATGTGATTATATATATGGTATTATAAATTTTATAGATACTAAGGAGATTATCCCTAAATCCATTGAAAAATAAAACATAACCTAATTTTTTTTACAAATCCTTGTATTTCCAAATCCTTAAATATTGACCGTTTTATAATTTTTTTTATAGTGAAACTCTTTAATAATATTGTTGAATATCTATAATTTGTTTCAAGTCATATGTGATGATAAAAAACTATTATTTATACACAGATTCAATTCATTAAATTTCATTATAGGGACACTCTACCAAAATTCCATGCTCATAGTTATTCCTGGTATTTAAAGATACAAAACATTCATTTTTCTTTAGATTCACTAGTATTATATCCATACATTTTCTGGTTGTTTTCTTTGGATGATCACACCTATTAAAAGTTCCCTATGAGTTTCAAAATAATTTTTCAGTTATACATTTTCTTTTGGATTATTTGTTGGGTATTATTTTTGAGTTTGAAAATTAATCCCCCTATATTCAACACTTATATAAAACTGATTGAGTGAGTGAATTTAAAAGAATAAATATTTTTTATGTCCATAGACTCCATAGTACTGATAAATTCCTTCAAATAAAAAATTATTTTCCAAGTTTCATTATAAATTGATAACCATTGATTTTTTTCAACATTTTAATTATTAGTATTCTTCACATTTTCTGTAGAATTTACCTTATTCACGGCCTTTTCTTTTTACACCATGTTTCCATTAAAATTTATAGGACCTTCATCAAGCTTGGCAGTGGGTCTATCCTCTTTTTTAGTTTTTGTAATTCCCTTATACTTTCTCTTGTTAATATTAAAACCACTGAGATGTGAATCCAATGTTTCTAAAACAATTTTTTCATTAAAAAATAGGATAATCATTGAGATTCATTATTCTATTAGTATCATTATAAAATATTTTTAAGTATTATAATACATTACTAAATAAATTATTTTAACTCAAAAACATTGAATTTTCTCAAAAACAATTAGTTTATAATAGATTTCATCCAAGAAGATTTACATCCTCATCCATTTAAATTAGATTTATAGTGGTAATCATAGAATATTTTTATCTTGATTATAGAATTGAAATTATATATCCCATATTTTTTTCAACTCAATTTAAATCTATATCATTTATTTATCATATTAACAACCCAAGGATTTACATAATGATTTATTCTATATGTTTAATAATTTATTTTCTATTTTGAGTCTTCATTTCTCTTTTATGGAAACCATGAAGTCAACTTAGGTTTAATACCATTTCCATGTCTCATCTTATATTATTTTTTATTCACTACATGCTTCTTGGTCTTCTCCACTCCATGAAATTTTTGGGATGTTATGACTTCTCCCTAAATGAAAATTTACCTTCATCCTCTATTTTTTCATCTTATATATAACTCTCCCCGTCAGAATATGTGGAATCCTATTAGATGAAAAACAAAATTAATTTTATTATTTTCTTATTGTTCATTTTTAAAATAATATTCTTGTACATTTTAAGCCATATCATATTTTTAAGATAATCATTTAGGTGGATCATCATTCTCCTTATTTTCAAATTTATAATAGAATCTACAAATAAAGTGACCAACCATTCCATAATTGACACTTTAAATAATACTTTTCCATTATATATATATATATATATTAATATATGTTTTCAATTTGAGAATAAATATATTTATTCATTAAAATCCAAGAAATTATATTTTGCTTCCACTTCCTCACCATGAGAACTCTATGATTAAACATTATTTTATCCTTTTAAATCCTTGAATAAGGAATAAATATATTTTTTTATTTATATCCTTAATTATGGTCCTCTTCACATATCATATGTGATTAATATTTTTTTTAGTTTTTAATGTTCTTCTAATCCAAACCTTGACACTTAGGGACTAAACTTGTTTCATAAAATTTATCAGGGAGGTATCTCGTCTTCTTATTTATGGTGTAATAATATTTAAAAATTTCAACATATCAATGATTCAAGATTACAATTTTATTCATGTGAATGAGTAATTTATAACAACCCTTATTTTTATTACACACATTAACAAGATTTATTACATAAACTTCCACTTAATACAGCCCAGAAGATCGAGGGGTGTAGTGTCATTATAGATTAAAAACATTACATGACAAATTAAGGCATAAAATAAAACTTTTTTATTAAAAAAATATTTTACATGACCAGAAAATTATTTCATAATTAGAATTTCATGGGATAACCATTGGAATTATATAATAAATGGGTGAGATACAAAGCCTAGTGTGTGCGTAATCAAGGCATAACCTGGAGAATACAATACATGTTAGTAAATAAGTATATTAATGGAGCACAAGAGAAACATGAACATAAAGGGATGATATAATATGGTTTTCATTACATGGAAATTTGGAAATAACATACAACATGATATTCACATGATCCAATGATCATCGTACATGGATTTTCAAGGGTAAACTGTCTTTACACATAAATTAGCATTAGTAAACCCTCATTGCACATGGATTTTCATGGGTGAATCCTCATTTTACAAGGATTAGCATGAGTAAACACTGATTTCGCATTGATAAAAATGATTAAAACATTATTTCACATGGTGTATCGTGATACTAAACATTACCCAATGCATTGGATCCCTATCAGGGTGAAACCTTCATAAACATTTCATTTAATGCATAAGTGTGCCACATGGGTCATATAACATGGATTCATTCAAAATAATAAGTTATTCCATGTTTAAAGAATGAGGAATACATAATTTTATGTAAAATTAAATAGTTATATGTTCATCAATGTAAATTTTCTTGATATAAAAATGGGTTTGGTATTAACTACATGATGATTTTGTCTCGAAAAACCATGGTGCAATTTCGATAGCATAACATTGTCATATGGAAATTCATAAGTTGGGTTGATGAGGTAAAAAAGATTTATCTCATCATCTATAAATGAAATATAAAGTAAATTGATCATTTAAAAAATATCCAAACATATGAAATTGAAATTAGATGCATAATATGGGAGTAATAATTAAAGTAAAATAAGAAGAGAGAAATCCCTTATGAAATATTGCCATTATAATGGGTGTACGCAGAAGGAATTAATGAGAGATAAAGTGGTATATCAACATCAAAACATAAGTATAGATGTATGGAGGAGGTGGAAATAATACCCTAACCTTCATAATTGAATATAAAAGGGTATAACAACATGAATAAACTTGGATAAAAATGAGAAAGGAATGAATCCCTTACGAAAAATCGGTATTGTAACGGGAGTACGTAAGGGTTCATAAAAGGGATATATGAGAGTTAGAGTAAATATCATGATTTATAAATCGAATGGAAATAATGTATTATATATAAAAACATATCCCAAAATTGGAATAAAAAAAATTAAAATACATAACAAGAAAAGAATGTTTAGTAAAAGAGGAGGGTGGACGATCCCTCATGAAATGATGGCGTAGTAATGGTTTAGGTAACTATAGAAATTAGAGAGGATAAATAATACCTAATTGAAAAAAACATAAAATGGACTGTAATAGGATTATTATAAAGTAATTAAATTATAACCATTTGAAATTACAAGAACTACTTTCAAATAAAATGCATGAATTTGAAAGGAGGAGAGGAAAGTGGGGATCCCTTACTTGGATGTGTGATCCTAAAGGCTTTGGATTAGCTTCTTGGGAGCATGCGGTATCCTTGGGAGGATAATAGGGATTATTTTTAAGAATTTATTTGACATAAAAAGGTTTTGGTGAAGAGGAATAGGAGATTTTAAGGCTTCATATAAGAAAGGAGAGGGAATTATTTATTATTTAGGTTTTGGAAACTACACATTAAACTAATCAAAAAAACAAACCATACCATGGTTGTTTCCATGGATTCTACCAAATGGTAGTGGTGAACAATATTTTATAAGTCCAAGTGCCAAAAAATTTAAATATTAGGCTTCCATAGTTGTAGGTGAGTCACACTCTCAAGGAAATAATTTTAAAATGTTATAATATTTTATAAGTCGTGGAGGGTTCACAAATGCATTAAAAATTTAATATTATAATCAAAATTATTAATTTTTGAAAGTTAAAAAAACTATGGGCCAAATATCCCACATATAGTATTTTGTTATATCAATATTGGGTCAATAATATTTCATAAGACATATTATATATTTATTTGGAACATAATTTTTTACCCAAAAAATTAAACTATCTCTGAAAATTATGAAAAATTTACCATTGGATAATTTCAATGAAATAATTGAAAAAATAATATTTATTTTATCCAAATAATATTCTAAATATTTTAATTTTTTCTTTTATAATAAATAAATTTCATTTATTTAAAAAAAATAGGTTTTGAAAAAAATATTTTTTTAACCTTAATAAAAATTTTATTTAACATCTAAAAAATTATATACTCATTTATTATTAAAAAATTTACATGATAATAATATTATATTAAAATATTAATTAGTTAAAAAATTAAAAAATAAATATTTAATTAAAAATACAATTTTTTTAAACGTATAAAATAATAATTCTTTTCAAACTAGATACTTAATCATTTATAGAGTAAAAACAATAAATATAATCATCTCTTATAATTAAAAGGGGTGTTATTATAACACTATTATAATAACATTATTAATATAACCATAGTTTTATATAATAATTTATATATTTATAAAAAGTACCATTTTACACAAAAAATCAATTTATCTAATTTATTACATTTTTAAGAAAACTATTATCTTAATGAAATTGGTGGAATAAGAAATTTATTTATAAAAAGGTATTACACAATAAGTAACTAATACTTTATTACATAGCCCCTTGTAACACCTATTTAAAACCTAAGGGTATTGATTGTGATGGTGACAGACTCTTAGGGAGCCTCGGATAACATCGCTCAGGTGGTTATCTCTATTAACATGTACTTCTCTTGTAAGTGATTCCATTGAAACTGAACGTGTTGAATCACATCTTGGGCATGGTCAATAGCATATCCCAAAAATGCTACCTTCATTATGAGCTCTGAAAAATGATCTTCGTATGGCATGAGTCTACTAGATGAAGCCATCACCTCTTTTATCTATGTCAAAAGGATTTGTCAAAACCTTATATTTTTACTCGTCAGGATTTCACTATTCAATGGCTATATTATCAATGGTACTGATACATAATTGTAATTTAAATCAAATTGGATAAAATAAAAAAATATTGTTTTTTCTATATCTATAAGACATTTAATTAAATAAAATAAAGGTAATTATATTCATGAATGTTCGGGTTGTTTCAACCTTACCCCTCCCCCCCTTAAAAAATTTCACACTCAAATATTTTCTTTTCCCACTCTAAAATAGATTACGATAACTTTTCCTTATCACTTCCTCTGGTTCCCTCGTTTCTTCTTCAAACATGTGGTTTCTCCACAATACTTTGATGAGGGGAATTATCTTTTTTATAGAACATTTTCCCTATGATATATGATCATTATCGGCTTCTCTTCATGGTAGAAGTCATTATCCAATGGTTTCACCTATGGATTGAGTATATATGGTGGTTCAAGTACATAATTCCTCAAGAGTGAAACATGGAATATATCATTTACATGAGATTGATTTTCTAGGAGTTATAGTCAATAGGCCACTAATCTGATATGATCAAGGATCTAAAAATGGATGATGTACATTGAATTAAGAATTCCCTTATTACCAAATCTCATAACTCTATTCCATGGGGATATGTAGAAAAATACCTTGTCTCTAACATCAAATTTCATTCCCCATTGATGATTATAAGAATATATATTTTTTCGGCTCTATTTAGCGTTAATGTGTTACTGGTTGGTCTTAACCTTCACCGCCATTTCTTGGACCTTATCTGGACCAAGATGTTTTCGCTCCCCAAATTCTTCTCATGTTAGTGTTATATATGTATTCCCATAATGGGCTTCGTAAGGAGAAATTTTGATTCTTGGGTGGAATTTATTTTTGTATGATAACTCAACCAAAAGAATATGTTGATCCCATCATCCTTTAAATTCCATTGGGATGTTTCTCAACATTTCCTCAGGTGTTTGGATAGTCCTCTCAGATTTTCCATTGGTTTGAGGATGATAATCCTACTAAAGTTCATCTTAGTATACAGAGTGTGTTGGATACACTTCTAGAAAATAGGGGTGAATATTAGATATCGATCAGATGCAATCGATTTTTCTTCTCCATGAATTGTTACCATTTCTATGATGTATATCTTGGCAAGTTGATTTGATGAGAAATCCACCCAAATTGATATGAAGTGCACTGTCTTTTTATCATGATCCACAACAACCTAGATAGCATTGTTTCCTTTGGATCACTTCGGATGTCTAGTAAAAATTTCCATAGTGATTTTCTATATTTTCTATGTTGGTATGGGTAATGGTTTCATCATCACTGTATACTTCTACATTTCAGGCTTCCCTTGCTGACATGCGAAGAACATTGATATATACTCAGCAATCTCCTTCTTCATGTTATCCCATCAATAATGATCTCGTAAATCTTGATACATCGTTGTGTTTACTTGGTGAATAGATAAATTCAAACTATGGGAATCATTTAAAAGTAATTTCATTAACTCCTTATTTAATGAAACATGTTGTATTGACCAAAATCTCACAATTCTTTCTTCAATAACATTGAACTCTGAGGATTTCCCTTTTCTAATAGTTTCCTCTTACTTCTAAATTCTCACATCATTCTTTTGTGCTTCCTTTAACCATTACAAAAGAGATGGTTGAGAAAACATTTGTGAATGTATTATTGATGTTCCCTTCTTTATGACTCACATGTAAATATTCATGAAATCTACATAAATTGTATCCTTTTAAATTATCTATAGTGATAGAATCACAGGGACCTTTCAACTTAGAGAATATTCCACCTTGTTTGATTTCCAAGGGTGGAAATGGATTGAGAAGTCATAGTATTTTATCATCTTTAACCATCTTTGTTGGTGCATATTCAACTTTTTATGTGTGAATATATAATTTACGATTTTTTTATCCTTATATATTTCACACTTATCCCCAAAGAGGTAATGATTCCAAATTTTCAAAGTGAAGATTACTGCAACCTACTTCAGATCATGAGTTGGATAGTTCTGCTCATGAATTTTCAAGTACTATGACGAATATTCAATGAATTTTTCATTTACATCAAATTCCATAAAAGATAGACTAATAAAATTTTCAATAAAAACATTCCCAAAAACATCATCATGTGATAAACCACTTATAGTAGTTTTTTCCTATTGATTTAATATCAATTCTACTGGGGACTCTTTGTTCTTATAAAACATAAAAGATATACTAATATTACTTTAATTGAAATAAATTACAATATAAAGTACTTTTAATTAGAGGTTACATGTAATTCATTCATCATTATCCATCTTAGGAGAGGACATCCCAAGCTCTCTTGATCATGGAGATTGTTGATGTTCATCATACTTATCAGCCCTTGCAATAGAGAATTTTTTTGGGTAATTCTCGACTTCTCCACATTTATAGCATAGAACTGTATAATATTCCTTAGAAGGAACTTTTTTTCCATATTTTTTATAATCCATTATTTAATGTAATTTGGATATATTGTACCCTCCCTTTTCTCAGGTAAAACATCTCCTAGTCCCTTTGTGACATTTTACTTGCTGACTCATTACACACATCTTGCCCTAAGAAAATTGGGTCTTTTTACCCTTATCAACTTTATCATATGGACTTTCATGAGATTTCATCTTCCTATTCCTCGATTTCCATGGGCGTTCAACAAAGTGCTAAATGTTAATCATGATTTTTGATAGTTGGTTTGGCATAATCACTATATGTATTACCTTAGCTCCAATGTTTTTGGTAATATCATTGGGAAATTCATCATGTTCCCCTTCACATTATTTGTTATCCATATTTCAAATATTAATATGAATTTATTTGAAAAAAATTAAAATAGGAAATGACATCGGCTTCAGCAGATGCATCTCAGTTTGGATTTCAGTAGTGGTGTCTCGGATTCTGGCTTTAACGGTGGTGGAATCTTGGTTTTTGACTTTAAAAAGCACCATGGGTGGTGTTTCCTGTCAGCTTCCAGTCTTCAAAATATTGGTTTGTTTCATCTCCAAAACATCATCTCCTCTACAGCCTTGCAGTCGGTTGGTACATCTCTATGGATCTAGTTTGTGTTTCTGCGGATCTGGTCTGAGGCTTTTTCTATTGCGAGGGTTTCGGTTTGCTGATGGCTTGGTGTTTTTACATTTTTCTAGTAATCATAAGCGATTGTTATTTCCTGTTTTAGATTTTATGAGTTCACATTCTTGTTTTGGTTGAGTTGATTGGCATTCGGGCCATCTGATCATGGGCGTTTCATTCTGCCTCTTTTTTCTTGTTCTCTGCTCTTGTTCCAGAATTCCTCCATTCTCTCCAAGGCAGAGCAGCACGGTGGTCTTATTGGTCCTTTGGGATGTGAGTTCAAGTTTCCAGTTCAGGAAAATTGATGATGATGATCGATTCATTGCCTTTTGGGTTACTTTTTTAATTTGGTTTTTGGTTTTACTCTGGCGGGTTTTGAAATCTGAAATGGGAGGGATTTGATGCAGTAATAGTATTTGGTATTATTCTAAATTTTGATGGTGGGTGCAACCAGCACTCCACAAGGATCTTTTCCAAATGTGGTTTTATAGTAGGATGCTTCCATCTATGCATGATCATTAATATTTGGACGAATGAGAGGGTATGAGTTTACCATTAGTACTAGGCCCATGCAACTTTACATGGGAAAGCTTGTTGAGCGGTCATGTGAGGTAAAAGATTAACATAATGATGTAATTGCTAGGGAGGGACAGTTTCTTGTAGTCTTGATTTGAGTATTTTCATGTATTAGGTTTCCCAATTTTTCCTCAAAAGTTCTTTTGAATAAAAAAATTAATTTTCAAAAACAAAATAATATTAAAGGGATAACTTATAAATTACATTTATCTCTTTAACTTGTAATTTTCTAGGGTTCAATATTTGTTTCCCATGATCTATATCCTAATGTATATTATTATGGATATTTTTTCACCCTAAATAATGGTTCGTAATAATATTATGAATTTACCGAAGCATATCCCCATGAGTGTCAAACTAATAGTGTAGAAAGGCCCAATTTCATGCCCTAGTTCCCATTCATGTCTAGTTCAAAGCAGTTTTTTTGGGTTTTACCCCTAGATACATCTTTGTTAAATCCACCTCTACATTTTCATATCCATACATGGATGTATTTTCTTAATAGACCACTTAATCGTTACCCACCAAAACATAGATAAGTTTTTCTTATACGTAGTCTTATCCCTACGTCTTTCACAAGGGTTTTCTAATCCGAATCCCAAAAATAATAAAACATGTCATTTGATACCAACAATATAAATATTATATTTATTAAACACTTAATCATAATTTATTAGATAAAATAACACTTAATACAACCCAGAATATTGAATGGTCTACTGTATTTGGGGCTTAGAATCATTACATGAAAACTTAAGACATAAAATACAACATCTATTTTGAAAATTTATTTTTAATTACTAAAACATTATTTCATAGGTATCATTTCATTAGATAACCTGAGGAAATACATAAGATAAGGGTGAGCTGCAAAGCCTAGTAAAAAAGTAAACAAGGCATTACATGATGAATACAATACATGTTAGGAAATTGGAATATAAATGGATCATAAGATAAACATGAACATAATGTCATAATATAGCATGATTATCATAAAATATAAATGTGGAAACAACATAAAACATGATATTAGCATGATCTAGGGCTCATCGCACAAGGATTATCAAGAGTAAACCCTCATTTCAAATGAATTAGCATTACTAGACTTTCATTGCACAAGGATTAGAATGAGAAAACCCTAAATTCACATGGATTTTCATGAGTAAACCCTCATTGAAAATGGATTATCATGAGTAAACCCTCATTTCACTGGGATTATCATGACACTAAACATTACCCAATGCATTGGAGCACTATAAGGGGACACCCTTCATAAACATTTCATTTTAGGCGTATGTTTTCCACATGGATCATATTACATGGAATCATTCAACATCATAAGTTATTCAATGATTAATAAAAATAGAATACATAAATTTATGTACCATTAAAAAAGTATATGTTCTAGTGAATACCCTTGATAGAGAAATGGGTTTGGTATTCACTACACAATGATTTTTTCTATAAAAATCACGGTTCTATTTTAGCAGTATAACATCATCATATGGAAATTGATAAGTTGGGTTGATGAGGGATAAATGAGTCTCTCATAATTTATAAATGGAATAGACATTAAGGGGATAATTAAACATAATATCCCACCATATGAAATGGAATTTAGAATTATAATATGAGAGAAATACTTGAATGGAATTAAGAAAAGAGAAATCCCTTATGTAATATCAGTATGGTAATTGGTGTACACAGAATGAATTAATGAGATAGAAAGTTATATCTCATCATTCAAAAATAAGGAGGTAATTATGGGGGGGTTTTATATTATACCCCAATATTAGTAATTGAAAATAAAAGTGTATAATATCATGAATATACATTGATAAAAATGATAAAAGAAAGAATCCCTTACGAAAATCTCACATGGTAATGGGTGTACATAAGGGTTCATAAGAGGGATAAATGAGAGTGAAAGGGGTATCATGATTTATACATAAAATGGGCCATATGGAGGATATTTAATAACATTTATAAACATAGTAATAAAATAAATTAAAAGACATAACATGAAAATAATGTTTGGAAAAAGAGGAGGGTAGAAGATCCCTTGCGAAATTTTGGCATAGTAATGGATTAGGTAGGGGTAAAATGGTGGAGTATAATTAATACCTCATTAAAATAAAATAAAACTGAAATTAAAATAATGAATATAAAATAATGAAATTATAACCATTTAAAATTACATGAACTACTTTCAAATAAGATGCTTGAATTTGAAAGGATGAGAGGAAAGTGATGATCCCTTACTTGGAAGTGTGATTCCAAAGGCATGGTAGATTCTCCTTATGAGCTTATGGGTTCCTTGGAAGGACTATAGGGAGTATGGGGGAAAGGTTTTTCAAGCTACAAATAGTTATATTGTAGAGGAACTAGATATTGGGTGGGTTTATATATGAAAGGAGAGGGAATTCGTTATTATTTAGGTTTTGAACACTACACATTAAACGAATAAAACCCACAAACCATACCATGGTTTTTCCCCACAATTTCTACCAAAGGTTATTGGTATAAAATATATTATAAGGTCATGGGAATAAATAAAATTAATATTTTAGGCTTGATTATGCGGAGGTGAGTCACACTTCTAAGGAAAATCACTTTAAATTGTTAAAATAATTTATAAGTCTTGGAGGGTCCACTAAGGCATTATAAAATTAATCATTCAAATATAAAATCACAATATCATAAACGTTAAAACAAATGTTGTCCGAATAACCCATTTATAGTATTTTATTACATCACTATTGTGTCATTATGATGTCATAAAACACATTATATATTTATTCGATGTTTAATTTTTTACCCAAAAGATTGAAAGTCTCAGAAAATTATGAAAAATTTACCTTTGGTTAATTTTTAAGTAATGATTCCAAAAATAATATTTATTTTTTCCATATAATTTTATAAATATGTGATTTTTACTTTTACAAAAAAAAATATTTATAGAAAATTGACGGGTTTTGAAAAAAAAAGTTTTTAATACTTAGTAAAAATTACATTTGACTTCATAAAAAAATATACTCATTTATTATTAATAAAAGAAATTTTATAATAATATTTTATTAAAATATTATTTATTTTAAAAACTAAAAAAAAAATTCATTAATTAAAAATACAATTTCAGTTTTATCATATAAAATTAAAATTCTTATCAAATTGAATACTTAATCATTTATAGAGTAAAAATAGTAATATAATCATATATTAATTTTAAAAGGATTTTGATTATAACAGTATTATAATAAAATTATTAATAAAACCTCATTATAATATAATAATGTAAATATTTCTAAAACTTCTCATTTTCCCAAAAAAACAACTTCTTTAATTCATTATATTTTTAAGAAAAACTATTATCATAAATGGATTGGTGGAATAAGAATTTTATTTATAAAAATGTATTACAAAATAAGTAAAAAATTAATTATTATATAACCCTTTATAACACCCATGTAAGACATCAGGGTAAGGCCCGAGATGGTGATATACTCTTGGGGTGGCTTAGATAACATCGCGCAGGTGGTAATCTCTATTAACTTGCACTTCTCATGTAGGTGATTCCGTACAAGCTTAATGTGTGGAATCTTAGCTTTGTCTTGTTCAAGAGTGAATCATATTGATTCTACCTCCTTTCCAAACACCAATAAGTGAGCTTTGTACAACCTGAGTCTACTGGATAAGGCTATCTCCTCCTTTGTCTATGTCGAAAGGATTTGTTAAAAGAAGATATTTGTACTAGTCATGTGATCTATTCATAGCAAATATATTATCAATGGTAATGATACATAATGGTAATTTTAATCCAATTGTATTAAATAAAAAATATCATGTGTTTTATATATCCATAATACATTAAATTAAATAAACCAAAGAGAATTTTATTCATGAATGTTCATTTCATTACAGAATTAATCCTTTGATTTATCTACTTCCATTCATGTGTCCTAAAAAAATCCTAAATTGATAAATTTTTTGAATCTTTCACCTTCTTTTCTCCTTCATAGATATCATATTGTTTCCCAAAGATACACTTTTCTATCCTTATTCTCTTGACTCTTGTCAACTCTATCATCAATAGTTATAAAAGTAACATGTTACGTGATCTTATATTAGATTTTAAATACTTATTATCTTACTATGTATAGTATATTCTTTATTTGGAAATATAAACCTCATTCTCATTTCTATCACAAAAGTATATGAATAGTGTTAAAATACATATAACAATTTTTTCTCTCCATAAATGGAATACATTTCCATATAACATTGTGACCTTCTTATTGTTGATGGTATTCATTGACTCAATTCACCTCATTGAACAAAGTTATATAAAATTTAAATAAAAATAAAATATTAGGGATTTTTAATTGGAATTGTTGAAACAATTATCTAATATTATGTTTCAAAAAAATGGTCTTAATGAAATGATACTGCAGTACCAATTGTTGGGTTCGATATAGAGTATACAATCACTAATACTAGGGTGAATTATAGTTTTCTAAAAAACATCAATTCTCTCAATTTTCATGTTCCCCATCACTGGATAGTAAAAATTTATCTCCATGCTGATAATTTGATGATAATGCATTGAGTGAGAAATAACAGTCATAGACATAAGGGTTTTTTGAAGCTTTACACTTCTTAAATATCACGTTGATAGTCATTTTCATGTTGGGATTGATATCATGATTCCCAAATATCAATTTATTATCCAAGGAACTGGGGAAAGATTATTAATATTTTCTTGAACTCTAATGTAAAAGATGATAACCATGCATTAAATATCTAAAAATATTCTCTTTGTGTACCACAGCTATATTAAAAAGTATTAATTAATCTAAATCAATTTTATTCTATATAATAGACATCTAAATTCATATTATAATGATGGATTATTCTCAAATAATCTATTATTTTCATTAAACATACATATTTCTCGGTAGGACACCATATATTTTATGATTTTACCTTCATTACAACATATAACATCCAATTGTTATGTGATCCTAAAATAAAAAATATATTGATAATTAAATCTAACAGATATCTAATTATATTTTTATATTTTTTACTATATTTGATAAGTGAACAATATATTCCCTATATTTTGGTAGACTCTTTTTTCTCATTAATTTGAAAATTATCAATAACATGCAACTCTTATTTCAGTAGCACAATTCTTCATAATGTTTCATGTTACCCTTTTCTACACCAAACCTTATGACCTGCACCATTTATTTATGGTGTAACGACTTCAAGTTCTCTAAATGTTGGAACATTAATATTATTGGGAACCTATCCTTTTAAAAATATTATCACATGATTATAAACAAAATTCACCATTAAATACAAACAAAGGATTATACAGTCTAGTTTCTTTAGAAGATTAGGTATATAATTAGAAACTATGAAAATGAAATAAAATATTCTCATATTTAATATTTCATAACTATCTCCTCACATCCATTTATCTTCGATATCAACATAGGATAACATATTTATTACATTTTCAAAAGGGATTCACTAAAATCCCATTTATGGAATAATCATGGGAATGAATTATAACACATGAGTTGGAAAGACATAACATGATAACATAAATAGAATGGATCATGAATAGTAATATGGAAGAATAATATGTAGACCTAGAATAATAAGATCAGAGATATATTAGAATGTTGATGCAGCATAAAACATGAAACAAACATGATTCAAGGTTAACTACCAAGATAATATCTCATGGTGGACAATGTCCGATAATGGATTAGGTTTACTCCATAATCCAATACAGGATTTTTCATGAGACTAAATATTAACCAATTGATTTGAGGACCATCTGGGTGCACCCATCTTAACATTCTAATGCATATTTGTTCCAAAAAATGAATCATACATAAGAAATAAACATAACGGTTTCCCATTTAATGAAATGTTTATCATAATCATTTCATAAGGCATAACTAATGGGTGTATCATTGTGGTGTCCATGAAAGAATGGATTTAATTCATAATTTTAAATTTATAATAAAAAATAAACATATGTAAAATTAATTGATGACCAACTAAAGTGAAAATATATAAAAATACTGTTGAAGAAACTGTATAAATGAGACCCTTTAGGGCAGTTTAAGGGAAAATATTAAAGAGTCATTAAAGAGGATAAATTCATAATTGATTTCATAAAAATAGAAATGAATAAATATAGTTTTTATGATAAAATGAGGTATTATAGAAAAATATTTGCTGTTTAAAATATTTATATGGACTTTCGTTGAAAATGTGTTTCAGAAGGAGAAGTTCCCTTTAATCAGGTTTGCTTATCGGGGGGGATTATGAGCGAAAACAATTAAAAGCATTTAATTCCCCTAAAAATAAACATTAATTTTTATACATACATATACATGTTATATAAAAACATATCATAGTATATGTAAATAAGAAAAAAGAATAAATACATTGGTTAAGGAGAATAATCATTAATACAATGGTAATTTGGATGTTCTCAGAGATCTCTAAATATACATCTGAAAGTGTCTGGAAGTTATACTTAATGTCATATATAATCAAATTTAATTTGTTAATTACTTAATTCATAACCTCTTACAAGTTCATTGTATTTATTATAATTTTATTTAGTTCATTTATAACCATTTCTATGGGTAATAAATATCAATTTCATCATTCTTTGAGTGTTCGTTTCATTATTTCATGAATTATTAACTTGGATAAAATTATTAAAGATCATATGAAATGGAAATAAAATTCATAAATTGAAATGAAATGGTATTATTTAACTTAAATAAATTTATATTGTTCCATATATTATTTTATTTTTTCACATGAGGATGATTCATTAGATAAAACATTAATGATAAATTTTTAGATTATTTTTGCAGGATTTCGGTCATCATGAACTAGTTTTGTTTATTTATCTAATATTATGTATATATATTAGTTCCAAAATATGAAAATAGTAATCATATACATATTAAAATCTTATTTAACCATAATAATAGTCTTATGTCCATCCTTTAAGGTATTAATGAAAAAACACATTATTCATAGAGATGGTAAACTGCCATAATTCGTAAAATGATATTGTTGATTTGAATAAGAGGAAATAAGAAAAGAGGTGAATATTAAATATCGTATTATAAATATATAATCCTACTATATAAATTATTAAGGATATGATATGATTTTATTTATATAGGAGGTATGAATATGTCAATTTCAATTAGATGGTTTGTGAAAGCTACCTCTTGAATATCACCACCTTGAATGATAACATGGGGATCTTGGAATTGGTCTTTTGGTGAGAACAACTAAAATTGTTTAAGGTTATTATATAGAGGATTTAATTTATAAGATATTTTGGATATACTCATCACTTTTAATGATTAATGATGAGGATTTGTAAGGGGTATTATTTATACAAGATGAGAGGGGTGTTTTTTAAATTTCACCAAAGAATAAATAATAATAAATTAATTTTCAATCCAAATACTAGAAATTGGTCATTTCATAGAAAATAATATCAGATAAGGTTTTAATATCATCAAAAAATTAATATTTAGACTTTTTTACTTTAAACCATACAATTTTGATAAACCCTTAATTACATTGTTTTAAATTTAATTGTTGTAATAAGTTTTTTAATATTTAAAGGTTATAATATGTAGATATTTGGTGTCATTGGAAATAAATTAACAATTTATGACAGTTTATATCGAATAATAATTATCTTTTTAAAAAAAATTATGATTTTTAATAATTTAATAAAATTTTAATTCAACAAAATATTATTATAATCAATTTTGATACTATTCACTAATTTGATTTTTAGAAATATAAAGAAGACTTGGAAACATCAAAAAATAATAATACACCTATAAATTTAAATAAACATATGTAAAATTTTTGTATAACCTTATTTAATTAAATTATATTTATTATAATATTTTGAATATCATTTATTTGATATTTTCATTAATTAAATAATTACTCTACTATAGTTGTGTCAGTATATAAGGAATTTATTTCATCCATAAAATTTATAAAAAAAACTATAATGATGTAGATAGGTTATTGTTTTCCAAATAATAATTATAGTTGATCATAATTTGTGTTTAACACTATATTAAAAATGTTATACTTATTAAAAATAGTCGGGTAAAATTTTATCACTTCCATTGATTTTATAATATCTAGGAAATTTTAATGGAGAATTTTACAATAAGTGATAAAATTTAAAACCATATCTATTATGTATTATATACAATTCATCAAATAATATGTGGGCAAGTGATAGGGTAATTTAATTATCCTTACCATATAACAGTTGTAAAAACATTTACCAAGGTTAATATTTAGATTGACCAAAAATAAAAGGTTTCTATTTTATAAATTTGATCCAAATAATTCCAAATATTGAATTAATTTTTAGATATTTAAAATATCTATGTTTCATAATTTAAATAAAACTTTCATCAGTGAGATGGAATGAAAAAAAATCATAGAAAGTCATTATATAATAAAAATAGTTTCTAATACAATATTTAAGTATTATATTAATTTCAAATACCATAATTGGATTATTTTATAAAAAAAGTAACTAATTAAAATTCAAAACTAATCCAAAAGGTAATTGAAATTTTTAATAAAATTAAAAATAAAATACATTTTTCTATAAAAATTATTATTTTTAACTATTCATAAAAAACAAAACATATTTAAAAAATACCAATAATTAACCCTAATAAAATTATAACATTATGATTTCAAAATTGAACATTATTTTTTCAAATAAAATATAAATGTTATCAAATTTTAGTTTAAAATGATTTTTTTATCAAAAGGTAGTAAAACTGCCTTTAGAAAAATACATCCTGTGTAAAACTTGATTTATCATGTCCATAGAACACATACGTTGAATTTTAAAAATTATATTGAATATATTATATATATTTAATTTTCATAAATCAATTAGACCAAGTGTTATTAATTTATTTTATTTTTATAAAACACAATTGTTCCCTTTGAATTTTTTTTTCAAAAAATGATTCCCATATATTTTAAAATTGTTTCTATTTTCATTTATAATTAATTGGCCCCAAAATAATTCATTATATATACATGTATAAACCTTATTTTTATAATTATATTATTCATATCCATACCCTCCATTCTAGTTGATATATTATAATGATAACATAAAAATAATAATATTTAGAATTTGATTTAAGTTCGATGATGCAAGCAACAAAAGCTACCAAAGAAATTAAATTTGTAAAGAGAAATAATTTCTGAAATATTTGGGTGTTACATTATTATTCCCTTATATAATTCTCCACTTAATTTTTCTTTTATATTATATGGTGAAAATATGTGATTTAAATTCTCTTTCAACGCTTCCACTCATTCCCAAGTCATCTCTTTATATTTTTTGTTCCTCCAAAGTAATTTAACTAGATGAGTGGTTTTTATTCATAGAAATTTATCTCCATGATCCAATATATTCAATAGGTTTGACTCATAAGGGATATCATTCTCTAATTTCACTGCTTCTAGATTCAAAATATTTGCGGAATCATGTATTCTCTTCCATTGGAGTGACAGATAGAACACATCATGAACATGATCCAAACATAGTGTAAGTGTATTCTGATATGCCATTTCTCCTTTGGAATTATGGGTATAAAATAGGCCAATGTACCATGGGATAATATTATCTTTATTTCTTAACTACAATACCCCCTTCTATGGTGATGTTTGAAGGATAACATTATCTCTAACTATGAATTCCATGTTCCTTCAAATGTTATCATCTTAGATCATTTTCTAATTCTGAGTAGATTTTAGATATTGTTGGATGGATGTAACTTTATTTATAGTTTATTGCAAAATATTTTGTCTTATTATATTTTTTCTCTAAATTAATCCCAACATGTTGGGGTTCTATATCACTTCCCCTTTAGAGATTCATGTGGATCCATTTGAATACTTTGGTGTAATCTATTTTTATATGAGAACTAAACTAATGGGATATATTTGTTTCATAATCCTTTGAATTCAATTGAGTATAATCTTAGCATATCCTCTATATTTTTAATTGTCCATTAAAATTGTCATACTGTTTGGGAGTGATATTCGGTGAAGAAATTCAATTTAGTACTCAAAAAATATTGATGAATTCTGTAGAATTTAGATGTGAACCTTATGTCATGATCAGAGAAAATCAAAAGTTGAACCCCATGTAGCCTCATTAATTACTTCATATATATTTATTTAAATGTTATTCAAGTTTGGAATATTCGTGAATAGACATGTCGTGGGAAGTCTTAGGGAGTCGACCCCCCACAAATCATATTGTATTATTTCTTTTTGATGTCTTTGCGAGACTGATGATAAATTACATAGTGAAATTCTCCCATTTACACACGGTTATATGAAGTGGTTGCATAATTAATTTGGAAATTGGTTTAAATTCCTTAAATTTATGAAATATTAAACATAGTGATATATACTCTATAATCTCATTATCATAGTTGTCTAACCAAAAATGCTTCTGAATATTATAGTATATCTTGGTACTTCTTATATGGATATAAAATGGTGAGCTATGAGTATTTTCCAATAGAAAATTCCATGTCTTACAAAATAATGGCATAAAAATCCTCATTCCCAAATAAATTAAATCATCATCATTGATGTGGATAACATGTAGTTGCCCTTCCATTATAGATTTCACCTTCTTTTGTATCACCTTATCATCCCTTTTTTCCTTAATGAAATTTTCTAGGATAGATGGTGGGTCAATAATTTTGATTGGTAGGATGTATTCCCTATGAATATGAAATCCAAATCTATCTCTTGAATATCCATAAATATAGATTCTTTCTCAGTCTGCTTCATTGATAGAGTACTAGGTTCTTTTCTTCTAAGAGCATCAGCCACCTTATTCATCTTTTTAGGAACTTAATAAATATTGAAAGTGTAATTATTAATTATATCTTACCATTTTATTTGAAAAATATTAAGCTTTTTTTAATATATATTTTTATCTCTTATAATGTGTACTTATATCGCACTTCTACCCATAGAGATAATGCCACCAGAAATTCAATGTAATGATCATAGCTGTCAACTCTAGATAATTTATAGTTATTTTCTCTCATTAACCTTTAGATTCATTGAGGATTAGTCTATAACTTTATTATTTTTCATTAGTACAAAACATAAAAACTTCTTTGACGAATCACTACATACCATAAAAAGGTTCCTACTTGTCTATAGTTTAAGTACAACTTCAGTGATAATACTTTTTTTCAACTCTTTAATGTAGTCATAACTTTTACTTGTCCAAACAAACTTTACTCCCTTCCAAGTAATCTTGTTTATTGGTTTAGATAATCATGTAAAATTATTCACAAATATTTCATAATACCATGATTGAATAATTAAACGATGTGTGTTCATTACAGATGTTGGTATAAGAAACTCCTCAACTACCTTTGTCTTATATGTGTCCATATATATACCTTTACTACTGATAACATGTCCTATGAAATATAATTTCTCCACCCCTAACTCACATTTACATTAATTTTCTTATATTTTCCCCCTTCTTAATGTCTTTATAATAATATCCAAATTATTGTCATGCCCCTCTTTCTATTGGTGTATTTCAACATCTCATCTATAAAGACTGCTAAAAAAGTCTAGCTAATATATATGGACATTATTAATTATGTCCATGAATATTTACGGATAATTAGTGAGTCTGAGAGGAATCATTATGAACTAATAGTATCCATAACTCATTCAAAATACAGTCTTGGTAAAATCTTCTTTCTTCACCATAAATTAGGGACTTCCCAACTGAAGGTCACCCTTATAGAAATATATTTCCCACATAGTCGATCGAATAATCATCTATCTAAAGAAAGGGATAATTTTTCATTATAGTTATTTTTTTTATATCATGATAATCAATTCATGGGTTCACTAATCCATCATTCTTCTTGATGAACATGACCAACATGGTCTATAGTGAATCACATGGGCATATAAATCCCTTTTCAAGATTCATGTGTAAATACTTATTAAATTATTCCAACTCAATTGTGTGTATTATATAAGTTATCTTTGATATGGGAAGAGATATAGGTATAACTTCAATTGAGAACTCCACCTCGTTTTCAGAAGGAACATAAGAAAATTCTTCAGGGAACACATCAATGTAATCCCTTTTAATGGGAATGTCTTCAAACATGATCCTATCATTTGTCTCAATCATTTGAGATATCTATTATTGATCATAAGGTAATAAAATCAATAATTGAGTTGATTACTCTAATGTAGATTTATCTTTCTCCTTACATTTTTATATAATTGGAGGTTTACTCTATAGGTGAACAGTGATCTTTATATCCCAATATTTAATATTTTATTTTTATAAAGATAGCGAATCCCTGGCCAATATGGAAGAAAACTCATCCCGAGAAAGTAATACAAGATTTGGTGCAAGATATAGTCCACAATCATTTACCAAGAAGGATTTATATACTTTAGATGCAATACTTTCTTGATTTTTTAATCATAATGATAACTCAACCATTTTATTTTAAGTTGGTGATTTAATTTTTCTTCAAAACATGAAGGATATTAAAGATTGTATAGAACCAAAATCTAATATTATGTTATCTATTATTGAATGAATAACAAAAGTACCTATTACCCAGTCATTATTGGTCTCCACCTCAATATTAGTGATAGAGTACTACTATAATTGATTACTTGGATGTTTTTGTCATTGAATATCTTTGACAACACTTATCTTATGTAATTTCCTCACACAGTATTTGAGTTTCTCATATTTAAATAACTACATAGAATTTATAGTGTCCATCTAAAACTTATTTTCCATTTTTTTTATTAGTGGGTTTCATAATTTCACTTCATCAGTTATTAGATTTTTACCTCTCTTCTTAGAACATGAAGGACCTTATTGGTCCCCTTAGGGAGTTTTCAGAATGCTTGTTCCCACAATTTTGACAAGTAGGATATTGGGTTTTTCTTGTTCCATGATAATTTTCTATTTTTCCTCTTCTAGAAATGTTTTTTTATTCTTCTCTCATATCCCATGAGACAACTAAGATTGACTACCCCACATATCCACTTTTTGGTCACCACAAAAAAATTATTTTTTGCTGTCATGGTCTTGTATTTCTAAAGCTATTCATATATATAAATTTATTCAACTAAATAAGAGATCCACCAATATTTAGGTTTTGAAAAATAATATGGAAGAATACAGTGAATGAATTAGGATGTTTTCCTAATAAGATTCAATAGACATATCTTTCTTTTTCTTCAGACTGATGAACCCCTATATATCATATGATAGAGTGTTTCGGGATAATATTTATTGGAAAAAAAATTCTTCAATTTTTCCCAATTCGTGGAATTGGTTTCCTCTTTGTTCTTTATATTCATTATTAGTCTTCATCACTAATCATCATCCCAGTGAAAATGATAGAACTTCATTATGACTTTCTCTTCTCATAAGCATTATAAGATAGATAATATTTTCCCAACGGAGTTAATATGTTGTTTTGTAATGATGGGATCAAATGTTCCACTTAATATTGGAGGCCTATGTCAAATAAAGGATTCGATCAAAACATTATCTTTATTAGAAGGGGGAATTTCTTCAGGATTGATGTTATCATTCATATATTAATCCATTTGAGCTAGTACTATCATGAAATTTTTTGGTCCCATTTCACTCCTGTTTGGAATATGATTAGGAAAATATCTGCAATTCCTATCACATATGTTGTTAGAATATGCTCTCATATTTCTAGGAATTTACTATAAATGTAATATAAAATTAGGGGGATTCAATAAATATCTAAAAATAATATAGAAATTAAATTATGAACATGAATTTATAAACTTATTAATGAAAGGTATATCAAAACTTGTGATTCCCGAAATTTTAATACCGATTAACCATACTGATATAATTTTCCCTATGGTTCTTACATAAGTTTTCTAGTATTAATTCCAAAAAAAATAACTACTCCTTTCTTTGTTATAACTATAGTGACCCAAACATTTTATACATTTTTTATAACATTTTAAACATAATTATTCATTATATAAAGAACCACATATCGTAAGGACTAGTGTCTTTTGATGACTGGTTATATAAATTTAATACCAGAAAATAAAAAGAAAATAACTGTTATATAATCATACTTAGTGGCCTCTTAAAACCCTTTGATCTCATATACATTCATAGGATATCCCAGTGAATACATAGACAAAATGGATAAGCTAAAATTACGATAAGGTAATAAACATGGGAATGAATTATAGAAAATTATTTAGAAATACATAACATGATAAAATAAAAGTCATTGATCATTGGTAAACATATGGAAGAATAAAATATTCAACATTGAATCAAAATATAATGTAAATATTTTAATGTTTCATCAACATAAAATCTGAAAAAATCAAGAGACATTGATATTAACCACGACTATAAAACATGGTGTACAAAGTCCCATAATGGATTGGGTTTACACCCTAATAACTTACATGACATATAATGACTCTAAAATTACCCAATGTATTGGAAACATATCTATGAACACACATAATAACATGTTTATGAATATGTGTTCTATATGAAGAACCAAATATAAGGAATAAATATAAGGGTTACCCCTATAAAGAATTGGGTATCTTAATCATGTCATAAGGCATACCCAATTAGCGTATCATAATGGTGTCAACAAAAGAATGGATTTAAATAAAAATTGTAATGTAATAAAATAAAATAGTCATAGATCATGATAAATTATGTCCAACTGAATAGAAAATATATATAAATAGTGATTAAGTAAATTTATAAGTGAGACACTTTAGTGAGGTTTATGGGAAAATATTAAAGATTATTTCTAGGGGATAAAAGAATAATTGATTTCATAAATTATAAAATGAACAAATATAATTTCTCATCTAAAAAGAGATTGATTTTAGAAAAATATTTTTTTTAATGAAATAGTATATGTATTTTACTTACAAATTTGTATGAAACAGAGATATTCCCTTTAATTTGGTTTTCTTATTTGGAGGAATTGATCAGGGAACCATTTAAAAACATGAAATTCTACCGAAAATAAAGATTAATTGAGAAAACGATATATTTTTGGAACATTTAAACAAAATATATTATAATAATATAATAATAATTATGAAATAAATTGGTTAACACAATTCTAATTTGTAGGTTCAAAGAGATCCATTACCTTACATATGAAAGATATTGAACTTGTACTTAATGTCCTATATAATCAAATTGGGTTCATAAATTACTTACTTGAGAACGTATTATACATGTATTTTATTTAGTATAATTTTATAATCTACATTTATGACAATTTTGATGTGTTAAAAATATCAATTTCATTATTCTTGGAGTCTTCATTTCATAGTTTCTGGGTTGATTAAATTGTGTATAATTATGGAAGTTGTTGTGAAATAGAAATAAAAGTACATAATTTAAATGAAAATTAATTAATGAAAATAAAAATATTTAAATGGTTACATTTATCATTTTCATTTATTTTGTAATGACTTGGATTTTTAAGATTATATTTTTAGAATTTATTTGGGAAAATTATGAGACTAGGCATTAAGATGGCGTGGGATTCTAAGGCATGGTGTTCCAGAAATTATTGTTTGAAAAAAAACCATAATAGCATGTGTGCACATAATTTCTAAAAAATTAAATTAACTCTAAAATGGTTGTTTGGATCATAAATTCATTGGAATTGTTAATCTCAGAGTAGGGGAGTTCCCTAGGAACAACCTAACATTATTCGGTGTGGGTCATCTATATAAAAAGTCACCAGGTGAACAACTAAAATTAAAATGATTAAATATAAAATATAATATTTTTAAATCCTAATAACTTACAAATGAAAACATTTATTGTAAATCTAAAACCACCATTGAGTTTGTATGTGTGTTTTTCCCTAGGCCAGTCTAAACCTCATCCGACGTGGGTTGAAGGTGAATGTTAGTTATTGGATGTGAACTACATTAAAATATTAAATAAAATATTTTATTGGACATTAAGTGTTGATGAAATGGAGGTTCTCCTTTTTAATATAGAATTTTAGATAATTTAAGGGTTATTTCTATAACCTAGTTGTTTCCCTAAGTTATGGGGATGAATTTTCTCTCTAAACAATGAATGTCGGCGGATCAAGGATCGATGACGGCACAAACCGTTTCTCTTCTTCAAAATATGATCCAAGGATCGAGGTAGTGTCTTGATCTCTTTGTGATGTTTTCCCCTTCATTTAATCAACTGAAGAAAGTGGACAAACCATTGAACCGGTTGACACGTTGTTTATTCATTCATGTAGGGTGGGTAATTATTGCAGGATTAAAGGGAATAGATCTTCGTGATTATTATACAATTGGTTTTTCTTGATACTGCTAACATGAATGGATGATGGAAAAACTAACATGCACAATATCAATTATTTTGGTTTCCTGTGGTAAATCCACCGCCCCTAAATCTATCGCGTTCTTCATATGTTCTTCTCCCTTTGAAACCCTATAATAATGATCGATCGTTGCTCCACCGATCCATGGTGAAACTATATGTTATTGAAGGTTTTGATCCACCATATAATTTCTGAAGTACAACGGGAGTGCATCTGGAAGGTGGAGGCTCATGTTAGGTTGTGTGATGAATGGTGTCGAGGCCAGCATGTGGCCCGACGGGAGGTCGGGTTCTAGTGAGGTGCACAGTTGTGGTCTAGTGTGGCCACATAGGTGGGTGATCTCATGGTGGCGCAAGCCTCGAGTAGTTGATAGTCCCCCAGGTAGGATCCTTCTACGAAGGGACGCATCTCAGAGACCATGTTGGAAAAGGACCCTTTGGTAGTAGGGTTATGAGACCTAGGGGACGGGGACACAGTGTCGTCCATCATGAACACCTTGGCCATTTTGAACAGAAGTGCACAGCCAAGCCATGTACTAAAGGAACCAGCCCATATGTAGAGGCCAAGTCTAGACGAACTGGGCCAGTCGAGATTTACCGGGTCAATTTGGGTCAGATCAGGATATGACCACACCCTTTTCACTAAATTTATCATATCATTCAAAGTGTGTGTTAGTTTGACGATCTGTTTGAGGCATTGGGACAATTGAGACTAGATAGTCATTTAGAGGTAATATATTTGTTTTTTTGTGAATATTTTCATATAGACTAATGGATTTGGGAGTAGGTCTTCTCGGAATAAGTGTGCTACGAGCGGAATCATATGGCTGGCTGTGAGTATGTGTTCTTGGTAACTATTTGACTTGGGGGACTACTTGATCCATTGATGATCTATTTCCATGGATGCTCTGGGTACCATAAATGATCTATGCACCATCAATAATCCATGAACCATATACTCTTTGTGCACCATCGTTGCTATGTTCACTATCAACGATTTGTGTTCCATCAATGCTCCATGCGCCATCGACGCTCTGTGAACCATCGTTGCTTCGTGGGACATCGATGCTATGTGCACCATTGACACTCTATGCACCATCCTAACTCCATGAACCATCAACATCCTAGACACCATCACTACTTCGGGCACCACTGACACATTGTGAACCATCAACGCTTCATGTGCCATTGATGCTTTGTGCACCACCAATGGTATTTGTTCCATCGACTCTTTATGTTCCATCAATGATTTTTGTTCCTTCAAAACCTCTATTGACCTATAGACTATGAGATTTTATGACTAAAATTATAAATACTTCCCTTATTACATTATAATTATACCTATGTAAGTTTTCTATATTGATGGTACAATGCATGATTTCATTGTGATTTACTTCATATGCATCCTTTGTAGCGAACATTGTGTGTTTATTTTATGGTATACTTCAGGTATTTATTAGTCGTGTACCATCATGGTTTAGCGATCCGTACTGAGTATTGTTTAACTCGCCCCTAAATGCGATATTCCCACACAGGTTGTGTATTGAGAAGATGATCAACGCTTTGATGGATTCCTTGTCAGTCTTGGACTAGGTGGTGCTTCTAGAGAGGCCCGACTGATGAGGTTCTCCTCTACGACATTAGAGAGTGGTTTCTATACCTACCATTCAGGTGGGTTTTTCTGTAGATGAGATTCTAGAGCTTGTACTTTCCCTTCTTGGTTTGTCTTGTATTCTGGCCCCTTTTAATTTTCATTTTTTGTACAATCATACTTTGTTGTTGGTATCTTAGGGGTATTCATGCTCGTTTACTTAGTGTTTTCAGTTCTTGACTTTTGGGCCTGGAGATGGGTGCATGAGTACAGTTACTAAGGAAAATTTCTCCCTTTTGTGTGATATGCCTACATAGTTATAGGGACTCTAGCATCTAAAATATATCACTTCATGATTTTATTCTTAATTATAAATCAGAGTATAGGCCACGGATTGTAAATTCTAGTTTCTTAAAAAGATTTGGTACATAAAACTAAAAACATGGAACTAAATAAAACATTTCATTATTTAATATTCAAATTAAGATCATATCTTCCATTGTTATCAAAAGTCAGCATAGGGTACCCTAGGGAACACATGAACAAAGGGATGATCTAAATAGCTCAGTAAGGGAATAACCATAAGTACAATGCAATAACACAAAGGATTGAAGGCATGTCATGATGATATGAAGAGGCTTGTAACATATGAAAAAATAATGAATAATCATGGAATCATATAATCATGGAGTCATATTAATGATTCAGTAACATAAAAAATGGCTTCAGCCTAAGTCAAGGCAGACCTCCAAGACTGTTGCACCTGGTAGCACAAGCCAAGGCTAACTGCCAAGACCGTTTCACATGGTATCACAAGCCAAGGTTAACCGCCAAGACTATTGCACATAACATCTCATGGGACTCATCTTTACCCAATTCATTGAAGATATATTTGGGCGCACCCATATTAACATTCAATGAATATTTTTCCCACATAAAAAATCATACATAATAAATCTTACATAAACATAAGGGTTACCCATTCAAATAATTATGTACCACAATCATGTTATAAAGCATAACAAATGGGAATATCATAAAAGCGTCCATGAATGAAAGGAACTAAAATACACATGGAAATTCATAAGGTAAAATAGGATTGTATAATTATACGTGATGTAAAGTAGAATCAATTACATGTATGAAAATTATTTAATAAATTCTTAGCATTAAAACATTTTTGTGTGGATTTAAGGAAAATACTATAGAGCCTTTAAAATAGAAATGGGAAAATCCTTTATATAAAGCCAGAAGTGAACCAAGAATGTTTTTGTAATAAAATGAAATATTTTATAATGATAATTTTTTCTTAAATTAGAAAAGAGTGTGCACTTAAAATCAGGTAAGAATTAAGGATGTTCCCTCAAAATAGATTTTCTTATCAGGGTGTATTGAGGAGGGAAACACTTAGAAACATGTATATTCCTAAAAGAGATGATGGAAGAATCATGATAAATGAAATCAGTACATCTAAAAACAATTTAGAATATTCACATTAAAATTTATGATAAATTAATTTTGGTAAAAGAAATATAGGGCATCTGAAGGAACATAAGAGGTTCTAGTAGAAAACATTATGGATTATCGGCATGGTATCAGGTGTAAATAATAGGGATTAATGAGAGCTAAAGGGGTTACCAATCACTTATAAATCCTAAGGAAAGTATGAGAGAGTTGAAAAATCATTCTCCATCATTAGTTGTTACACAAACTTGGGAATAAAATAGAAGAAAACTTGAATTAATGTGAAATAGAGAGGATTTCTTACCTTAAGTCTGATGGTGTTGTCCACATCATATTAATGATTAGAACAATAAAATTTGGTAAATTAATTAATAATTAATAAACACTTCTATATTCAAAAGAATTATTATATCCTTTATAAGTTCATTCATGATATTTTTGATGGGTTTTATTGTTCAATTTCTATGTTTGGGTCCGTTTATTTTTGTCACTTATTATGACCAGATTACATATTTTCGTGAATGTAGAATCATGTAAAATAGAAATGGTTGGATAGAATTTGATTTATATTTTATTATTGAACATCCAGATGTTTATATGGTTGAAAAATTATTTGGTTTATTTGAGTGCATGTGAATCTTTACATAAATCATTAGGGATATCATTTTGGGTTTATTTGCGGTCACTACTAGAAAATTTCTCTATACCAATTATTTTAATCCATGGGTATAGAACATAAAATTGTGGGTATAGGATATTCCCACAGTTTCATCAATTGTGGGCTCCTAAGGAATCGAGATTGCCTTATATCAATGGTTTTTTAAAAACTGTGGGAATAACCCACAGAAATTTCATATTACCCACGGTTCTGGTAAACTATGGGTATACATCTATACCCATGGTTTAATGAACCATGGGTATATATTTTTACACCAAAAATTATATACCCAAGGTTAAGTAAACTGGGGGTATAGATAGTTTTCTCCCCCACCCACACATACCCATGACTAAACAAAGTGTGGGTATATATAGTTTTGTAGTAGCATATATACCCATGGTTTGAAGAACCATGGGTATAGATAGTTTTCTCAGAAAAATCAGCTCCCCACCTTGCTTTCTCTTTGATCCTACAAACCAGAATGAAAACCACTATGAAACCACACCCGACCCCCCTTGCACACCCACACTCTCCCACTGGACACCCCCCACTCCCACTACATACCCTCCCTTACCCCTTATACATACCCCATGAGAACCCCCACCCCAATCCCCCTACTTCCCCTCCATTACCCCCTGGACACACCCCACTGGACACCCCCCACTCCCCCTACATCCCCTCCTCCCCATAGATAGAACCCCACTCTCCCTCTGGACAGAACCCCCTTGCACCACCCCACTAGACATCCCCCACTCCCACTACAGCCTAACCCTTCCCCCTGGACACCCCCTGTAGCCCCTCCCTTCTCCCTTAGACAGACCCCACCTAGTACACCCCTCCCCCTTGCACTCCCCCACTCTCCCTTAGATAGAAACCCCTTTCACCCCCTTTCACCCCACTAGACACCCCCAGCTAGACCACCAACCCTTGACACCCCCCAAGAATCCCCCCCCAGACACCCCCCCACTGGACCCCACCTATACCCCCACACATTCCCCCTAGATACCTCCCACTAACCCCCCCCCCCCCATTGGACTCTGCCCCCCCTAGACACCCCAACAAGACCCCCCCCCCCTGAACACCCCCCACTGGACACTCAGAAGTAAACTCAAAATCAACAATTATGCAAGAATTTTGTATGCCAAATCAATTTTATTAAAAACACAACAGATGGTGTAACACCCTGGGCTTCCACAGTATGCTTCTCTTTGAATAATATAGTAGCGTGTGTTGTACGCAACTTCGAGTTCTAACACACACCCCGACAAATCAAAGTAGCCGTTATGAATAGTAATACCCACTTTTTGAAATTTTATAAATTTTATCTCTAAAAATAGACTTCATTTTTGGATTCAGAATATCAAAATTAGCTGAGGGTGGAATTTTGGTACTTTTCGGATAACTTTCATATTTTGATGAATAGTGAAAATTACTAAATTTTAAATAAAAACAACTTTTTTAATCAAAATAATTAATAGTGATAAATTATGAATTTGAGTGGTTTTAAATTATATTTAGAATATATTTTTACCATTTAATCCAATGTTGGTCATTGGACATAATTGCACATTTAAACCGGATATAAACAAGTGTCAATCTTTTGATAGTTATTGTTTCTTAATAACACGCATTTTGTTTTAACAATGGGAATAAATTTTAAATTAATAAATGAAACATATATGTTTTTAATTTGGTAAATAGACTTCATTATAGAATTCCTAATATGAAAATTAGCATAGGGTAAATTTTTGGTATTTTTCTGAAAACTAACATTTTTTTGATGAATACTGAAAAACACTGATTTGCTGTTTAAAACTGGCTTTTTATTTAAATAATTATTCATATAATTTAAATTTATTTGAGGTAGAAATACATAAATAACACCTATATAAATTCAACGTAATTAATTGGAGGTAGTTTATAATAATTTTAGATATATAAATATTTTATTGAACTTTTTCACTGTCTTTTACCCACCTCCTAGGAGAATTTGTAAATTCATATAAAACATAATTTTACCACTTCTGTGAGTGGAATTTCAAAAATCCGAGAGACACGATTAATATCAAGGAGTAACATGTGGTTCAATGAGATGAAAATGATTTTTAGTGAATAGTAAGTTTCTACTTTTATTTACCACGGTTAAAAGTAAATAGGGTGATTAAGGGTAAAATGATATTAATATTACCCTATCACATATCCTAATTCTATTGGAAAAGTGTATCTCGACCAAAAACAACCTTAGGAATAAAATATTATCATTTAGGTCCACTGGGATTAGATTACGACATTTATTATTATTTAATTCAAAGAAGAGTTAAAAGAGTTAAAATCTATGTTTATTTACTAATACATTTTTAATATATGGTTACACATAAGATAAATTATATTTTAAATATTAATTAGAAAGATAAAAATATTTCCTATATAATGGTATTTTATTTATAATTTTTAGACATTAAATAATGTAATTTATTGATGACACAATGGTGTTGTAGTAATTACCTAATTAATGAAACATTAAAATAATTGAAATTATAAATATCAAAATAAATGGAATTTTAGACTTTATATGAATTACACTAATTTTCTAGGTTAATATGAAATATTTGGATTTATTAAATAAATTTTTTTCGAAGTGCTAATGATGTTATGAATTTATCAAAAACAAATACCCAATAGTGTCAAAATTGACATAAAAGAGTTTTTAAAACAAATATTATATTATTAATTTATATTCAATTCCAAAAAATATAAGGTTCGGCCAAGAGACTTATATAATGATAGGTGTATCATTAATGGACAACTTTAGGGTCTCTTGGAGGTATATAGTATGTTTATTAACTATATAATATAAAAATACAAAGTGACCTAGTAAGTGTCAAACTAATTAACTAATAGTTAAATCTAAACGATAAGGTTAATATAATCACCCTCACCTATCTAAATTATATTAGTTCAGTGGTTTTCTACCCATCCCCACCTTAAAATTTACATAATCCACTTTGGAGCCATTAGAAATCGAATATTAATTTATCATAAAATATTATTTCTAGCTTTTCCAAAGGTGCCCATCACCCCTCTTATAAAATGGCACTCCCCCTTCTCACTAATTCACACATTCAAATCCTTTTGGATCGGCAAAACCCTGCCAAAATACTCTCTAAAATTCCCTAAATTCAAAATAGAGGCCTTAGTTTGATCAGAAAGCCATCCTAAGAAGCACTTTTGATCAAATCAAAAGGAAGAACCCAAATAAGAGGTAATGTTTTCACCACCCGCTTTCAAGTTGCTTTCTTCTTCAAATTCTTCTTTCTTTGTTATTTCTATTCTAAAATAATAACTCCAGTATATCCTATATAATTTGATTTTATTATAAATATGGTACAACCATATTCATTATTCAATCCATCCTTTGAATGACATGTCACCATACGTGCGTACGTACGGCTTACCGTCTCCACGTTGTGGTGTAATTATTATTCAATACATTATTATTTTGATGGGTATAATAATGATGTTTATTTGATGTAAATAATAAATATAACATTATAAGGATTATTTATATATGATATATCATCCAATTATTTATTATTTTAATATCAAAAAATGATATTTTCGCTCGTGTGTACGTACGGATTACCGTCTCCACGTCGCGATGAGATTCATGTCCAAGTTCACCATTCATCGATGATTATAAAAATATATATTACTAATAAGTATGTAATATATGAAATAATAATGCTATTGGAGATATATATATATATTTATATATATGTGTATTTATGTACTTACATATATCTTATTCACTTACATCCGTTCAATAATATATGAAAACAGAAATAGCGGTTATGCATATGTACGGACTAACCTCTCCATAAATGGTGTTTTCCATTTCATATATAAGTCTATTATACATATATATATTCTAAATATATATGATATATTTATCATGTTTTATATTCTGTAAGTATTTAAATCATGATCTAAGTGATACAACAAAGAGTAACAAGTTAAAACATGTACTATAAAGAAAGCGATTATTACCCGAAATGTTAATTTAACATGGAAATTATTATTAAATGGGTAATATAAAGTCATAAATGTATCATGTATGATATCATAAATAATAATATGGTTCTGTTATAATTTAATAACATACTATGATCTTCGTACAGGAGGATAAATGTACCCTCGACTAAAGGAAAGTGCAAGGTAAGGGGTTTTCGTCTCACTCTTTATTCCCGTGAGATTCATGTCATATTTCCACTATTACCTTTTGTGTGGTGTATTTACTTCCCATAATTGTATTATTTGTGTAATACACTTTAATTCATGTGTATTTACATATTCATTGTATGATACCTCTTTCCTGGGTTGCATGTTTCGTAAGTTACCAAATTGGTAAGGGTTAATTCCTCAATCTCATTATTATCTGAGATTGTTTATGTGTAAGTATTTACTGGGACATTTTTATCATCCATGTCAATTTTTCATAAAATTGATTTCAAAATGTAGATTTTAAGGATTTTTAAAGGTACTCTTTTTCATGATTAGAATTTCATATGTTTTAGAGATTTATCTTTCTAAATCTTTTTAATTAATGTCGATGTTTTCAAAATGATTTTAAGGATTTATTTATATGGACATGAATGTTTTGAAATGATAATTATTTTCAAAAGTCTCAATGTGGTATGGGAAACTTTTATTCAAAAATTTCTTTTAAATTACTTCCTTTATAAATGTGTGACTTTTAAATTATTTTATAAAAAGGATATTTCTCTCAAAAATTTTAACTCATCATTTTCACCTAGGTCAACATCATTTGATTGATTTTAAGCTCATTTGAAGTTTATTTATTATAAAAAACTTACATTGAAGGTTTTCTGATATGTTTGACTATGGATTTGTTATTTTTATACCATTCATGGTTTATGGGAAAATTATTGACATTTCGTATGCTAGTTTTAATACGAATGTTTATGTTATGTTTAAACCTATTCATATGAGGAATGAATTGGACTTAATATGTGACGGGTGGATCCTGATATAGATCCTCGATGCATCGGTAGGTCTCATGAGACAAACTAGTGTCTTCGCATGAGGCCTTGACAAAATCTTATTTGTAGTCAGGGCACGAGTCCTTGGCTACGTGGTTATGATTGTCTAGAATTATGCATTCCATCATTATGAAAGTGGTTAGTGATATTGCATGTGATTATTCGATTAGTAGAATATCCCTGTGAATAAGTAAATGGAATTATTTTATTTTATTTCTTCCATTTCATGTTTAAGTTCATGTTTAAAAGGCTTTTGTTTTAGTTTTATACATTGCCTTAAATGTTTGTGCTTATTTTGAAAGTTTCTACTGTATTGCATACCCTTACTGAGAATTTGAGCTCACCCATTTCAAAGTTTTATTATTCCAAGGATTCCAAGAAGTGTATTGAGATTGATATGTAGGGTTGAGCCAAGGGAATAATGGAATTCATAAAGATTATTTATGTTTTTTTGTACATCTTAAAGTGAAAATGTAATAGTCATGTATGTAATCTATTTTTCCAAGACTGCTAAACTAATCGGTCCTTCGGAACTTGATTCCTTATAATCATGACAATGTATTAAAATAATGCACCGACTCTGGGTAACTGGGGTCGGGGCATTACAGTTGGTGTCAGAGTATGTTTAGCAATAACCTTGGAATCTAGATTTAGATAAACTCTGATTAGAGCATGTATCCCTAAGATAGAATTTGAGGATTAGTATAGAAGAACTTCTTAGAATTTTGGTATTATAAGGATTTTGTGAGTTTTCTGAGCAATATATCCCTGTCTGGAAACGAGCAGGTAGAGCCGGCTCTGGCACAGATGTACCTAGGGGTAAAACCCAAAAACACCGCTTTGAGCTAGACTCAAATAGGAACTGGTGCACGACAACAGACCTTGCTTCACTCTTGGTTATAACACTCCCAGGGGATATGCTTAAGATAATTCTCATTTTCTTTACAAACCATTATGAAGGGCTCATGAGTATATACTTACTCAAAGAAAACATTTTTATTATTATGGATTATATCCATAAACTGTTCAATTTTTGTTAGGTATTTTACATGTTTGGAATTATTCATTTCAATTCATAAACTGACATAGTTTATGCTATTGTATAGAAACTATGCCCAGTAGAAGGAATGTGAACTCCAGTAATACGTATGATCCAAAGAGTAATAAGTATCATATCTTTCATGGTCATAATCCAGAATTTAGAAGAGAAATAGTCTCCCACGTATTATCATCATATGAAGAAATAGTATCGTGTGTTGACATGATAAGTAAAGAATTATCGCAGTCCTATGGCTTTGAAGGGAATCCAGAGAAGAAAAGGATGGTAGAGAGAAGGACAGATAAAGGGAAAAAGGTAAATATGGGTTTTCCCATATGTGATAATTGTGGAAAGAATCACCTTTGAAAATTCTTGAAGGGAATGGGAGTATGTTATATGTGTGTAGAAAAAGGACACCATGTACATGACTGAAAGTGTAAGAAAAAGGTTTCAAATGTACAATGCTTCATCTGCAAGGAGTTTGGACACTATGCGAACCAATGTCCCAGTCATCAGACTACGCCGCAAATGATGCTATTGGAAAATAATCAAGTTATAATACTACCACAGATGAAGAGGAATGACTAGTGTTCTTATGTTTTAATTTTAGAATTATTTCATTTATGTGTTGTATCAATGATGTTCTGGAAATAAATAATGATTGTACAGCAGTACTATTTCATTAAGGATTTGAGATTTTATGGTACTAAGAAAAGTGACTCTACAGTGAGTAATGTTTTTTGGAAATTACATGGTTGAAGGAAAGATAAACCTTAATATGGTACTAATATTGAGGTACTGATTTTGGGCTAAGAGATGGTTTATTTTGGTAATTCAAGATGTTGCAGTGTTGTAAAAGAATATATGAAGAAGGCATTCACGTGTAATTACCTGGAAAAAAGGATCCTCATTATGTTTAACTTCCTTGTAAATTTTGGACTGTGAGTTTGGATAAGTCTAAATGTTGAAATGGATTAAGTTTGAAAGGTTATTTTTGGACTTTTATAACACTCAGACCTTGTGACAACCCGTCGTTTCGGACAAAGATGTGGGAATCAAACACACAACCATAGTGTGATTGGGATTTATCGCCTACCACTGGACTGTGTGAAGTCCCTGGATTGTATAAGGTAGTTTCTTTTTTTAAAAGGCTCTGATATGTGAATTATAAATTCATTATATTTGTAACCCTATACGATTAGGATAAATAGAGTATTTTTGAGTTGTATTATGTTTTGGAGTGAAAGATTAGTTTGTGGTAGAAGTTTATTAATAGATAAAACTATAATTAAAAAGTAAGTATATCTCTTTATGATCTTAGCCAATCTCATAAATAAATTACCAGACATTAAGAAAAGGAACTTAGAACAAAAATGTTGTCCTAGATGGTACCTTAGATCATCACTAATTTATAGCTTCAGGATAGTTGGCCTTTTCATAGCCATGTTCTCTACCACTCTCCATCAGATAATTGATGGTATGATTTCTCTTCCATATCCATATTTTCCTACATAGAACCCTAGTATGTGATATTTTGGGTAATCTTCATACTTACTACTATTTATTTTAAATAGAGACCTCATTAATTCGTTTTTGCTATGGGATTTCAACTAGGATATTTTGAAACGTCAAAAATGTGTTATCCTAATACCTTATGTTTTGTTGAACCGATGGTATTTTAAATCAACATAGATTGATGAATTTAAGGACCTCAATTTTAAACGTGGTTTTGATTGATGTCCTCAACCACTACCTATAAATATTTAAGTTTTTCCTCCAATTATATGTCTCCAATTTCCACCAATATTCTCCTAATCAAGATCATAATTTGGTGGTGAACCTTTCATTTCTCTTTTCCTCTTATTAAGACTAAATTTTATTAACCAAATTTTCGATGTGGGTTTTCCCACAAAGATATTTTCTATTTCCAACCTTTATTTTTGAAGAACAATATCAAATTGTGAGGATGAAATTTATTGAAGGAGGGGATAATGTTACACCCTGGGCTTCCACAATACCCCTCTCTTTGAATAATACAGTAGTGTGTGTTGTATGCAACTTCGAGTTCTAACTCACACCACAACAAATCAATGTAGCCGTTATGAATAGTAATACGCATTTCTTGAAATATTATAAATTTTATATCTCAAAATGGACTTCATTTTTGGATTCAGAATATTGAAATTATCCTAGGGTGAAATTTTGGTACTTTTCGGATAACTTTCATATTTTGATGAATAGTGAAAATTACTAAATTTTAATTAAAAACAACTTTTTTAATCAAAATAATTAATAGTGATAAATTATGAATTTGAGTGGTTTTAAATTATATTTAGAATATATTTTTACCATTTAATCCAATGATGGTAATTGAACATAATTTCACATTTAAACCGGACATAAACAAGTGTCAATCTTTTGATTGTTATTTTTTCTTAATAACACGCTTTTTGTATTAACAACAGGAATTAATTTTAAATTAATAAATTAAACTTATATGTTTTTAATTTGGTAAAATAGACTTCATTATTGAATTTGGAATATCAAAATTAGCTTGGGGTAAATTTTTGGTATTTTTCTGAATACTTTCATTTTTTGATGAATATTGGAAAACACTGATTTACTTTTTAAAACCGGAATTTTATTTAAATAATTATTTCTATTATTTAAATTTATTTTAGGTCAAAATAGATACATAAAACTGATATAAATTCAATGTAATTCATTAGAGGCATTTTATAATAATTTTAGATATATAAAAAATTTATTGAACTTTTTCACTCTCATTTACCCACCTCCTCAGAGAATTTGTAAATTCACATAAAACGTAATTTTACCACTTCTGTGAGTGGAATTTAGAAAATCTGAGAGACATGATTAATATCAAGGAGTAAGATTTGGTTCAAGGAGATGAAAATAATTTTTGGTGAATACTAACTTTTTTCTTTGATTTACCACGGTTAAAAGTAAATAGGCCAATTAAGGGTAAAAATGATATTAATATTATCCTAACACATGTCCTAATTCTATTGGACAAATGTATCTCGAATAAAAACAACCTTAGGAATAAAAAATTATCATTTAGGTCCACTTGGATTAGATTTGGACATTTATTATTATTTAATTCAAAGAAGAGTTAAAAGAGTTAAAATCAATGTTTATTTACTAAAACATTTTTAATATTGGGTTATATATCAGATATATTAGAGTATAAATATTCATTAGAAATATAAAAATATTTAATACATAATTTTATTTTATTTGTAATATTTAGACATTAAAGAATTTAATTTTTTTATGATACAATTTTGATGCAATAATTACCTAATTAATGAAATATTAAAATAATTGATGTTATAAATATCAAAATAAATGTAATTTGAGATTTTTTATGAATTACACTAATTTTAAAGGTTACTATGAAAAATTAGGATTGATTATATATATTTGTTTTGAAGTAATAATGCTGTTATGAATTTACCAAAAACAAAATACCGAATTATGTCAAAATTGACAAAAAAGTGTTTTTAAAACAAATATTATATTATTAATTTATATTCAATTCCTAAAAATCTAAGTCTCGGCAAAGAAACTTATATCATGATAGGTGTATCATATATGGACCAATTTGGGGTCTCTTGGAAGTATATAGTAAGTTTATTAACTATATAATATAAAAATACAAAGTGACATGGTAAGTGTCAAACTAATTAACTAAGAGTTAAAACTAAAAGATAAGGTTAATATAATCACCCAAACCTATATAAATTATATTGGTTTATTGTTTTTATACCCATAAGCACATTATCCTTTAAATATTCCACTATGTATCCATTTGAAAACGAATATTAATTTATTATAAAATAATATTTCTAGCTTTTCCAAAGGTGCCCTTCACCCCTCTTACAAAAGGGCACTCCCCCTTCTCACTAATTCACACATTAATTGAATTTTGGTTCGGCCAAACCCAACCAAACTAATCTCTCAACGTCCCTCACTTCAACATAGAGGCCATAGTTTGATCATAAAGCCAACCTAAGGATCCCTTTTGATCAAATCAAAAGGAAGAACCCGAAGAAGAGGTAATGTTCTCACCACCCTCTTTCAAGTTGCTTTCTTATTCAACTTCTTCTTTCTTTGTTATTTCTATTCTAAAATTATAACTCCAGTATCTCTTATATATTGTGATGTTATTATAAATTTGGTACAACCATATTCAGTATTATATTCATCCTTTGAATGACATGTCACCATACGTGCGTATGTATGGCTTACCGTCTCCACGTTGTGGTGTAATTGTTATTCAATACATTATTATTTGGATGGGTATAATAATTATGTTTATTTGATGTAAATAATAAATATAATATTATAAGGATTTTTTATATATGATAAACCATCCAATTATATATTATTTTAATAACAAAAGAATGATATTTTCACTCGTGTGTACGTACGGATTACCGTCTCCACGACGCGATGAGATTCATTTCCAAGTTCACCATTCATCGATGATTATAAAAATATATATTACTAATAATTATGTCATAAATGAAATAATAATTCTACTTGAGATATATATATTTTTATATATACAGATTTATGTACTTACATATATCTTATTCACTTACTTCTGTTCAATACTATATGAAAACAGAAACAACGTTTATGCGTACGTACAGACAACCATCTCCATAAATGGTGTTTTAAATTTCATATATATGTCTATTATACATATTTATATTCTAAATATATATGATATATTTATCATGTTTTATATTCTGGATGTATTCAAATCATGGTCTACGTGATACAACCAAGAGTAACAAGTTAAAACACGTATGATAAAGAAAGCGATTATTACCCGAAATGTTAATTTAACATGGAAATTATTATTGAATGGGAAATATAAAGTCATAAATGTATCATGTATGATATCATAAATATTAATATGGTTCTGGTATAATTTAATAACATACTATGATCTTCATACAGGAGGTTAAACGTACCCTCGACTAAAGGAAAGTGAAAGGTAAGGGGTTTTCATCTCACTCCTTATTCCCATGAGATTCATGCCATATTGCAACTCTTACCTTTTGTGTTATGTATGTACTGCCCATAATTATATTATTTGTGTAATGCACTTTAACTTATGTGTATTTACATATTCATTGTATGATACCTCTTTAATGGGTTGTATGTTTTGTAAGATACCAAATTGGAAAGGGTTAATTCCCCAATCTCATTATTATCCGAGATTGTTTATGTGTAAGTATTTACTATGAAATATTTATCTTCCATGTCAATTTTTCATAAATATGATTTCAATATGAAGATTTTAAGGATTTTTAAAGGTACTCTTTATCAAGATTATAATTTCATTTGTTTTAAAGATTTATCTTTCTAAATCTTTTTAATTAATGTCTATGTTTTTAAAATGATTTTAATTATTTATTTATATGGACATGAATGTTATGAAATGATAATTCTTTTCAAAAGTTTCAATGTGGTATGGGAAACTTTTATTCAAAAATTTCTTTTAAATTACTTCCTTTATAAATGTGTGACTTTTAAAATATTTTATAAAAAGGATATTTCTCTCAAAAAGATTAAGTCATCATTTTCATCTAGGTCAGCATCCTTTGATGGATTTTAAGCTCATTTGAAGTTAATTTATTATAGAAAACTTCCATTAAAGGTTTTGTGATATGTTTGACTGTGGATGTGTTATTTTTATACCATTCATGGTTTATGGAGAAAGTTTTTGCATTTCGTATCCTAGTTTTAATACGAATGTTTACGTTATGTTTAAACTTATTCATATGAGGAATGCATTGGACTTAATAAGTGATGGGTGGAGCCCGCAATAGCTCCTCGATGCATCGTAAGGTCTCATGAGACAAACTAGTGTCTTGGCATGAGGACTTGACAGAATCTTATTTTTAGTCTTGGCACGAGGCCTTGGCTACGTGGTTATGATAGTCTGGCATTATGGATTCCATCATTATGAAAGTGGTTAGTGATATTTCATGTGATTATTATATTAGTAGAATATCCATGTGAATATGTAAATGGCATTATTTCATATTATTTCTGCCATATCATGCTGAAGTTCAAGTTCAAAAGTCTTTTTTTTAGTTTTATACATTGCCTTAAATGATTATTCTTATTTTGAATGTTTCCGTTGTATTTCTTACCCTTACTGAGCATTTGAGCTCACACCTTTCTATGTTTTTTTCCCAGGATTCCAAGAAGTGTATTGTGATTTATATGCAGGGTTAAGCCAAGGGAATAATGGTGTTCATAAAGATTATTTATGTTGTTTTGTACGTCTTAAAGTGAAAATGTAACATTCATGTATGTAATCTATTTTTCCAAGACTGATAATCTAATCATCCATTCGGGACATGATTCCTTGTAATCATGCCAGGGTATTAAAATAATGCACCGACTCTGGGTAACTGGGGTCGGGGTGTTACAAATGGGTACTAATGTCTTGCAAAAATGGTACAATATTTCTTTTGGAAAAAATCCATCAAGGTATCACTAAAAATTTTATGGGTTTATTGTTTTTGTTGACAATGAAGGTTTTTAGGATGAATTTTTGAGTTCCAGAGATGTTTTTAACAATAAATGTTGAAAAATAACTATAAAAAAGGAACAGAAGATCTAGAGGCAGTACAAAAAACAGATACAAGGTGGCGTTGTTTTTCAGTGTTTTCCAAATTTTTTGTTTCCAAAATTTGGAGTCCGTTAAGTATCGTGAAATATGAATTTACTTAAATATCTCATCAAATTATGGAAAAGACTTGAGTTTCGTGAATATAGGTTTCATGGATTGGATTTCGCGAAGGCAAGAAGAATGTTGATGGTGATATTTGTGATTAAGACAAGATTCATGAATGGCAGAGTTAAAGGGAAATGAAAGGGATATTCTTGGCAGTGGAGTGATTTAATTGGAGGAACGCTCCACTATTACAACAAGATCTGCGATCCGAAAATTTCCATGGAGCATCTTGATTTAGATAGAATTTCAGCAGAAATTTCAGAGCTTTGCAATTTGAGATGACATAGTGCTTATTTCGCATGGAAGGTTCGAGGAATGATGGAATCACATATAAATATGCCTCGTCCCCCTCGAGATAAGTAGTGAGTTCTTCAAAGAAAAATTCATAGCTCTCAAATTGCGAAGGTGGTTCGTGAAGGTGGTTTTCAAAGGAAGTGTGCTTTGTCAAAGTGAGGAGCTTCTTGGTGGCTAATTTAGCTCCGTGAAATTTGTGTTCTATGCATTAGCTCAGTGAGATTCGTGAAGGAATTTTCTCTGCAATGACATGAGCTCTATGACGGCCTGATCACTATGAAGGTGTGACCATTGCGAAATGGTAGGTGCTTCGCTAAGGCTTGTTTGAGCTTCGCAAAATTGGGAACATTGCAAAGTATAGTGCTTTGCAAAGGTACCTTCCAAAGGTTGGTGCCCTGTGGTAAGGGGAAAAGGGTTATTAATCAGTGGATGATGTTTGGACTTCAATTGAGCCTCTACATATGGTGTAAGATTCATTCATTATTGGTAATGAAGAGACCTACAGATCAAAAAACTGTGAGTGGATCTTCTGATGAAGCAGTTAGCTCACTTATGTTGTTAGAGAAGTGAGTTTTCAAATTGTGAGTGTTTGTAAACCCGGAGGGACAATGAGTCTGCTTAAAACTTGAAAATAGTAGTGTTCTTGTTGTGGAATTGGTACATCGGCACACTACTGGTGTATTCTCCTTGGACATAGCCCAGTGAGGGTAAACCAAGTAAATAATGTTGTGTCTTTTTCATGCTTTAAAGTTTAGTCATACTCTATAATGGGAAAGAGAGAGATGTGGGTTTTCCCCAATAGAAAAAGAAGATCAAAAGGGGTAGTTGTTTTAATCTTTCATTCCCTGATTCATCCCCCCCCCCCTCTGGGTATCTATCCTAGTGGACCTAACAATTAGTATCAGAAGGAAAGGTAGATTTCAGTGTTTCTCTCTAAAATTTAGGTTGACAATCACAAAGGTATTCCAATATTCGACGGGAACAACTTTCAGCTATGGAAGAATCGGATGCAAAACTACTTCCGATCATTGTGAATGGATGTGTTCACAGCATCAATTCATGTCATAACAGCTGATATTAATAGTGGTTCTTTATCTAAAGTTGAGTGTAAGGAATTGGATGGTGATTCCATGGGAATTAAATATTTTGGGGGATCCATATCCAATGCTATTAATATGAAGGTGATGTCCTGAAAAAAATCACATGATATGTGGGAAAAGCTATTGAATATATATGAATAAGATACAAACATCAGAGAAATGAAGCAGTAAGTGTTGTGGAATAAGTATGAAGATCCGAGAGTGAATAAAAATGAGTCAGTTGATGCATTACTTGACAGGGTAAATGTTGTTGTGGAATACATGAAAGGGCTTGCATAAGTTATCGAAGACATAAAGATTGTGGAGTGCATATTGAGTAAACATCCACCTAGGTTCAATCCAAATGTTTTGGTTTTGAAAGATAAAGACATGAAAGAGCTGACATTGGATAACCTCTATAGCACCCTTGTTTCATATGAAATGAGAAATGATGATAATGATGTTGTGGAAAAGGGTGAATCCAAATAGGTGTAATTCAAGGCCATGAAGATGTTCACCATTGAATATTCTCAGGAAGAAGAAGAGACAGATGAGGTGAATTCATTCCTCTCCTTAAACCTTTAAGGAGGAAAAGGAAAGTTTAAAGGGAAACTTCCACTTTCTTGTTTTTGATGTTGAAAGGTTGAAAATATTTTTTCAAGGGGCCACAAAATGTTCCAAGAAGATGACGATGTCGATGAAATCGAAATTCCCACGAAGAACTATTTAACCATTGGAATTGTCAAGAAACAGTTCAAGAGAAATTTCCTTAAGAAGTTGAACCTTCATTCATAATAATTTGATAGTTCAGATGAGTCTAAGGTTGAGGATTTTGAAGAGATACATAACTGTAGAGATCATGGAGAAAATGTTGTGGTGGATGTTGTTGGTATTTCTCAGAAGAGGAATTAAACTAAAGCTGATATTGAAGGAGAATAAATAGAAGGAATTGTTGATATGCATACTGAGTTAGAGGCTTCTCTTGAAGAGATATATGTTTGGAGAGCCAAAACAATGAAATCCAACAAAGTAGTTTGTGATTCCAAACGCTATATGCTGCAGTAGGGCATAGAGAATTCTAAGTTGATGGAAGAAATTGAGAAACTCGTGTTATCAACCCCTAAGGACTCCGAATTGGTCTGTGAGTTTAAAATCATGATTTAAGAATATAAAAGGGAGATCGATGGATTGAATAACACAATGAATAATGAAATCAATCGTATTGAAGAACATGAAGGAGAAGTTAACAATTTACGTTAAAAGGTTAAGGCTCAAGAAAAACTCTTGACTCTTACTGGGACATCAGGAACGCTGATCACTCAAAAAACAAAGAAGATGAAAGTAGAGTATATTGGTTTAGTAGAAAGGAAGCATTAATTATGTTCGGATTATAAGGCCAATGGGGGGATTGATCGAAAAAAAGCTGGGAAAATTGATGTTAGACCGCAAGTACCAACTCTAAGATTGAAGGTTGATTTGGGCATAAAGAAAATTTAGAATACTCAAAGATACCAAGGGAAAACTATCCATACTGAAGTGACATGAATGAATGATCCTTATTTCAAGTGTTATTGTTGTGGAAGGATGGGACATTCAAAGTATGTGTGTTCCATAGCCAAGATATATCAGAGGGAACAATAATTGAGGTGACATACAAACTGAGAACAGTTACCTAGAACATATTTTGAAGGAAACTGCTTTTGGTGTGAATGATTTGGGAACATGGGTTTGTATTTTACTTTGACCACACATAGAAATGTGCCAAAGGAGAATGAAAATGTTCACAAGTAGAAAATCAATGAAACAATAGGTTAATTGAAAATGAAAAATATATTTTCATCATTTCATGATGATGTTAATTCATCATACTCTAAGAAAGATTAAAAGTCTCAATCCAAGCCAGGTGTGAAAGAAAAAATATGGACCAAGAAGAAAAATGATGAGAGGGTAGTGGTGGATGAAGTTTCCTTAAAAGAATATGATCGCTCTGGTGTGTGGATCCTTGAAAGCCATTTTACATCTCACATCACAAGTAATGAGGATCTTATTATAGGCATAAAATATGATAAAAAAGAGTTTTCAAGTTTGGAAATGATGAATTACTAATGATTATTGGATAAGGAATGGAAAAGTTTGGGGGAAAAGAAATGAGACATGCAGATGTCTTAGTAGTAGAAGGCCTCAGTCACAATTTGCTCAGTGTGAGTCAACTATGTGACTCAAGAAATTCTATATCATTTACTAAGAATATGTGTATCATAAAAGGAAGAGAGGGGGCAGTGGTTCTATAGGGAAAAATAAGAAAGAGAAATCTCTACCTGGTAAGGGGAGAAGGTGATACGTTCTTTCTATCCAGTGAAGGAGAAAAAAATTTGTGTCATAAATGTCTTGTTCATATATGTCAACCATCCATGGAAGATCTGGTAAAGTTTGATGGAGCAAGAGGACTCCCTAAGCTATCACGTGATCATACTCACACGTGTGATGCATGACAATATGGGAAGATCATCAAAAATACATATTAGGAAAAGAAATATAAGTCAACAAGAGTGCTCAAATGGGTTCTTGCAGATGATTGTGGGCCTATCACACCACAATAAATTGACGGAAAGAGGTAACACATTATTTTTATTGATGACTATAGTAGAATGGCATGATTATTTTTTATTACCCATAAGTCTGGTGTTTTTGGCTACTTAGAACAGTTCCGGGGAGAGTGTGAAAGGATGATTGGACAAAAAATTCTGAAGTTTCATACTGATAATGGTACATAGTTCACAAACAGTCGGGTGGAATACTATCGTCAAAAACATTGGTTAAGGCATCATGTTTCCTCGGTGAGAACTCCCCAGTTGAGTGGAGTTGTTGAAAGTAGAAATTGAATCATCAACAACATGGCCATAATGATACTAATAGAAAAATTCCTACCATAGAAATTTTGCATGGAGGAAGTGTTGACATCGGTCAACATTTCTAACAGGGATCTATTGTGTCCAAAGGATGAAAAGACTCCGTATGCGATGTGGTATGGATAGAATCAAACAGTGAAATGATTTCTAATATTTGGAAGTAAGTGATTTATCCTCAACAAAGAGAAACATAGGAAATTTGAGTCGCATGGAGATGAAGGGATATTCTTTGGCTGCTCATGAAAAATAAAAGCATACAAATGCTTTAACAAAAGGCTAGGAAAAGTAGTTGAGATAAATGATGTCACTATAGTAGAGAATATAGAGAGTATTCAACAGCACAATGAACAATTTAAATATGAAAGTGATGAGGAGGAAAATAACGCAGGAGTAGTAGAAGTGGATGATGCTGATTCAGAAGAAGATACTAATGATGAGAATGAATAAGAAAAATCTGTATATGTATAGAAGCCAAGGATTTGATCTAAAATTGATAGGAAAAAATATCATTACTGATTAATCAGCTACAGTTCATACAAGAAGAATGAAGTCACTACAACAGACATCCTTCTTATCTCTGGAAGATTATAAATGCTTTTATGATGCAGTAGAAGATGAAAACTGGGTTCGGGCCTTGAATAAAGAGAAAGATCATATTGAGAAAAATCAGACATGGAAGATTGTTTCGAGGCCAGCTGATAAGAATGTCATTGGGACTAAATGGGTATTTTGAAACAAGATGAATGAAGATGGAATAATGATTAGAAATAAAGAACACATAAAATGAAAAGCATAACCCCATATATAGGTAATTGATGTCAATGAGACATTTTTACTAGTTGCAAGGTTAGAGATAAAAAGATTATTCCTAGCCATTGTAGTGAAAAATAAGTACAAAGTGTTCTAGATGGATGTCAAATCAGCATTCCTGAATGGGATTCTAGAGGAAGAAGTGTATATAGATAATCCAAATTGTTTTCTCATTCATGAACATGAGAATAAGGTTTTTTGGCTGGGGAAGATATTATATGGGCTAAAACAAGCACCAAGATCATGGTACTCAAAGATTGAATAGTATATGATGATACTCGGTTTCCATCATGGTGGAGCTGATTACAATATCTATTTCAACAAAAAAAGTAATCGAATGATGATGGTTCTGGTTTATGTCTATGATATAATCTTTTGTGGATCAGATGAAGCACAATGCAGATAGTTCTCTGAATTCATGAAACATGAGTTCAAAATGTCTATGATTGGTGAGTTGATGTTTATCCTTGGTTTATAGGTGACACAAAGAAGTAATGGAACATTCATTTCCAAATACAAATATTCCATGGATGATATAAGAAGATTTGGAATGGAAAATATCAACGAGATGAAGACTCTGGTTTCTAACTAGATGAAATTATCAAAATAACATAATGGAAAGGCAGCTAATATCACAGAATACAGGCAGATTATTTGGAGTTTACTATACCTGACAGCGATGGAACCTGATATTGTTTTTTCCACATGTTAAGAAGCGAGATATCAAAGTAATCCCAAGGAAATCCACATGCTTGCAATGAAGATAATACATCTATATATAAACAAAACTGTGGATTTCGGTTTGATGTATAATGAAAAATCTCAATAAGAGCAGTTGAGATATAAAGATGTAGATAGGGTCGGTTCAGCGGATGGTAGGAAATGAACTTCATGAGGTTTATTCAATCTTCATGGATTTTTTATTTCCTGGCTAAGAAAGAATCAATATTTCATTTCCTTGAGCACCAGAGAAACTGAGTATATTGCTGCAACTCAGGCATGCACACAATTATTGTGCATGAAGCAGTAGCTTGATGATATGGGTGCTGAAGTGAAGCCTCTGATCGGAATCCAGTGAGATAAATGATGTGATATAAATATGAGAGAAACTATCACCCATCACTCTAGGACAAATCACATTGAGATAAAGTATCATTTTATTAAGGAGAAGGTTGAGAAGGGAATCCTGATGTTGTAGTATATAACTACAGAGCTACAGGTTGCAGACATCCCTACAAAGGCATTTCTCAAGGAAGCTTTTGAGAGTCATGAACTGGCTCTAGGATTTCAGTCGACTCCCTGAATGTGAAAATTGTGACTCTTAGACCCCCCCCTCCTCGAGGTATGGTTTGTTTTTCTCTACTATGCTAATATGTCTTCATTCCAATGTATCTAACCACATAGGAGTGCCGTTTGGTTTTGTTGTCAAAGGGGGATAAATATTCAAGAAACTATGACTAATTAAGGGAAAAAATGTCTTTGTTAAAGACATTGGGAGAAGCTGACAGGTGGAGCAGCGAGATAGGGGAGAGAAATGAGACAGTGGGTGTTTTTAAATTTGATGATGCTAGAAGTGATCATTCGATGTATAGATATCATGATAGTGAGGATCATGATAAAAGTAGAACAGTGATGTTGGAATGGTGTGAGAAGGTTTCCAGCTATCACTAATTGGTATCAGTTATTTTTCAATAGTTGGTAGCTGAAATGAAGTGATTCATTGATGATATTTTCATTTACTCTTATTTCTCGTGACGATCATTTCCCATGTGATCTTATAGGATGTGGTGAGTGAATCTTTGGTCGCTATCTGAATCAGAATAGGTAAAGTCTGGTTGATGATGGAAGGAGCTTCAAAGAGGTATCAAAGTGAATAGAATCATTATGACAAGCGTTGTCAACAAACCCAAAGGGGGATATTGTTGGGAAAAAATCCATCAAGGTATCAATCCAAAATTTTTGGGTTTCTTGTGGTTGTTGACAATGTTGGTTTCCATGATGAATTGTCAAGTTTCAGATATGTTTCTAACAATCAATGTTGATAGAGAACTTCGACAAGGGAACAAAATATCTTGAGGTGGTACGAAAAAGTAGATAAAAGGTGGCATCGTGTTATACTGTTTTCCAAATTTTTGGTGTCCAAAATTTGCAGTTTTGTGAGCATCAAAAAATATGGATTTCTTTGAAGATCTCATCAAAATATGGAAAAGACATGACTTTTTCGATGATAGGCTTCATGGATTGGATTTTGAGAATACAAGAATAATTTTGATGGTGTCCTTTATAATTACAACGATCCTCGCGAATGGTAGAGTTGAAAGGAAATTAAAGGGAGCTTCATAGTAGTGGTGTGAAGTAATTGACAAAACGCTCTGTGATTATGAGGAGTTTTGTGATCCGAAAATTGTGGCGGTGCTTCGCAATTTTAACAGAATGTCAGCGAAAATTTCGGGGCTTCAACATTTGAGATGACGAGGTGCTGACTTTGTAACGCCCCAGCCCCAGTTACCTAGATTCGTTGTATTATTACATAACATTGGAATGATCACAAGAAAGATCAAATCTCGAAAGACCGATTGGTTTAGTAGCCTTGGAATCACTAGATATATTCATAATGTTTTACATTACATCATAAAGTGAAAACTACTACAACAACATATTGTCTCCATAGTCCACACTATTATCCCCTCATAATATCCCTTCAGGTCATTCATAATTTACTTCTTCACATCCTAGGAAAAATAAAACATAGAAAAGAGGTGAGGTCAAATACCCAGTAAGGATAACAATATAGCGGAAACATTCATTAATAAGAATAAACATTTAAGGCACTGTATAACTATAAAAAAGCCTTTAAAACATGAACTTCAACATAGTATGGCAAAAATAAAATGAAATAATTCCATTTACTTATTCATATGGATGTTCTACTAATCGAATAATCACATGCAATATCAATAACCACATTCATAATGACGGAATGCATAATGCTAGACTGTCATAACCACATAGCCATGGCCTCGTGCCAAGACTACAAATAAGATTTTGCCAAGGCCATGTTCCAAGACACTAGTTTGTCTCATGAGACCTACCAATGCATCAAGGAGCTATAGAGGGCTCCACCCGTCTCATATTAAGTCCAATGCATTCCCATATGAAATGGTTTAAACATAACATAAACATTCGTATTAAAACTAGCATACGAAATGTCAATAATTTCACCATAAACCATGAATGGTATAAAAATAGCACATCCACAGTCAAACATATCACAAAACCTTCAATAAAATATAGAAGTTTTGTATCATAATATATCAACTACAAATAAGTGTAAAATCCATCATAGGATGTTGACATAGATGAAATCAAAACTCTATTTATAGAAATATCACTTTCTATTTTTAAATCATTTAAGAGTCATATATTTATAAAATAAAACATTTTCTTTGAAAATATTTTTATAATATTTTAAGGGAAGCTTCGACGACTTTATAATGTTGGAAAATAGATGCCCCTGCTGTATAAGTTAAAAAACATTCTTACCTTAATTCTATCGAAAAGGTTAAAAAGCACATTGTTTGGAAAAGGACGGAAAGATTCCTTTATAAACCTCTTATAAAAAGATAGACAAGGGTATAAATGACTTCAACCCATATTCTTGTAAATAGTAAAAATGTGTTGAAATAAATTTTTAAGAAATATGGATGTGGACGATAAAGAAATCCCAGTAGATTATTACGTATAAACAACCTCGGATAATGAAGAGATTGCGAAATAAACCCTTACCTTGTACTTTTCCTTGGTTGGGGTAGGTTAAACTCCGGTATAATGGTGAAATAATTTTTATTCAATTATACAATTATCATATACATTAATATGATATCATATATGATCTTTTAACATTGATTTGTTAATAATATCAGAGTATTATCGTTGTTTCGGGTGTTAACTTATTCGTTTTTTTATATGTTTTGTTATGTAAGCTATGTTTTTCATGGATAGGTTGTATATTAATCATATCCGGAATGATATCAAGTCCATATGTACTATTATTAATCATCAATTGATAATTATACTTGAATGGATACGATGGAGAATGAATCTCATTGCGTTTGTGGAGACGGTAGTTCGTACGTACGCACGAGCGACAATATCATTCTTTTGGTATTAAAATAATATATAATTTGATGGTATCTCATATATAAAGAATTATTATCATGTTATATTTATTATTTACTTTAATTACACATCATTATTATACCCATCCAAATAATAATTTATTGAATAACAATTATATCACGACGTGGAGACAGTAAGCCGTACGTACGCACGTATAGTGACATGTTATTCAAAGGATGGATAGAATACTGAATATGATTGTACCATATTTATAATAACATCACAGTATATATAATATACTGGAGTTATTATTTCATAATGGTAATAACAAATAATGAAGAAGTGGAAGAAGAAAGGAACATGAAAAGGGTTGGTTAAATCATTACCTCTTCTTTGTGTTCTTCCTTTTGATTTGATCAAAAGGGCTCCTTAAGTTGGCTTTATAACTAAAGGAAGGACTCTAGGATGAAGTTAGGGAAGTTGATAGAGTATTTGGGCCGATTTTGGCCAAACCAAAAGGGTTTTATGGTGTGAGTTAATGAGAAGGGAGAGTGCCCTTTTATAAGAGGGGTGAGAGGCACCTTTGGAAATGCTAGAAATATTATTTTATAATAAATTAATATTCGGATTATAATGGCTCAAAAGTTGATTATTTAAAGGATAAGGTGGGGATGGTTTGAAAACCACTAATCCAATATAATTTAGACAGGTTTGGGTCATTAAATTATCCTTATCTTTTAGTTTTAACTGTTAGTTAATTAGTTTCACTTTTACAATGTCTCTTTGTATTTTTATATTATATTGGTAATAAACTTACTATATACATCCAGGAGACCCCTAAATGGTACATTAATGATATACCTATCATGATATAAGTCTCTTGGACGATCCTTATATTTTTAGGAATTTAATATCAATTAATAATATAATATTTGTTTTAAAAACTCTTTTATGTCAATTTTGACACTATTCAATAATTTATTTTTGTAAAACTCATAACAGAATTATTACTTCAAAAAAGTTAATTAAATCATTCCTAACATGTCATATTAACCTATAAAATTCGTGTAATTCATAAAAATTCTCAAATTATATTTATTTGGGTATCTACAATATCAATAATTTTAATGTTTCACTATTATCGTAATTACTTCATCACCACTGTGTCATAAATAAATTAAATTATTTAATGTCAAAAAATTATAAATAAAATACCATTATGTAGGAAATCTTTTTAACTTTCTAATTAATATTTATAGTCAAAAATATAAAATATATAACCATATGTAAAAATTGTTTTTCTAAAATATATATGCTTGTGTCATTTTTGTATTCATTTTAACATAATTAAAATAAAGTGTCCTTATCACTTACAAGTGGCTCCATGGGGTCCCAAAATCGACCCAAAGATTACCATGGTCATAGATTATCAACCAATAAGGTTAGGACACATTTTAGGGTAATTGTTTATTATTATAATTTTTTTAACCCTTATTTACCTGATTTACCCTTAACCATGGTAAATAAAATATGTACCGAAGTTATTATTCAAAATGTCTAAAAATAAAAGATACCTATTTACACAATATGAACATCCTGATTCCAAATATGTAATCCATTTTTCAAAATTCCAAACACATAAGTGGTAGAAATTAATTTAAAATTAATTCCCGTTGTTAAAACAAAAAGCGTGTTTTTAAGAGATAATAACTATCAAAAGATTGACACTTCTTTATGTCCTGTTTAATTGTAAAATTACTTACAATGACCAACATTGTATTAAATGGTACAAATATATTCTAAATATACTTTAAAACCACTCAAATTCATAATTTATCAATATAAATTATTTCGATTGAAAAAGTTGTTTTCAATTAAAATTTAGTAATTTTCACTATTCATCAAAATATAAATATTATCTGAAATGTTCCAAAATTTCACCCTACGCTAAATTAGATACTCCAAATCCAAAAATGAAGTCCATTTTGAGAGATAAAATTTATAAAATTTCAAAAATTAGGTATTACTATTCATAACGGCTAGTTTGATTGGTTGTGGTGTGTTAGAACTCGATGTTGCGTACAACACACGCTATCACATTATTCAAAGAGAAGTGTACCGTAGAATCTTGGAGTGTTACATTCTCCCCTCCAAATAATTTAGTCCTCGAAATTTATAGAATACTACCATATGAAAAGACTCGGGTGGTTCTTCATCATAATTTTCTCAGGTTCCCACGTTGCCTCTTCAATCTTATGGTTTCTCTACAAGAATTTTACCAGAAGAGTCGTCTGGTTTCTCAGTACTTGTTCTCTCGTATCACAAATCCTGACGGGCTCTTCGCAATAAGACAGATCGGGTTCCAGTTCTAATTCCTCGTAGGTGAGTACATGTGTTGGGTCAGGCATGTATTTCCTCAATAGATATACGTGAAACACATCGTGAACTTTGGAGAGACTTGGCGGCATTTCAAATTGGTAAGCTACAGCACCAATTCGTTCTAGAATTTCGAAAGGTCTGATGTACCTGGGACTCAACTTACCTTTCTTACCAAAACGTATGAATCCCTTCCATGGAGATACCTTCAGGAAAACATGTTCACCGATTTGAAATTCCAAATCCTTTATTTGATTATCGGCATAGCTCTTCTGCCTACTTTAAGCTGCTTTGAGGTGATTTTGGATTACCTTCACCTTTTCCATCATTTCCTCCACCAGTTCTGGACCTACATGTTTTCTTTCACCAACGTCATCCCAACAGGTTGGTGTGCGACATCTCTTCCCGTATAACACTTCATATGGTGTCATATGAATACTCGAATGGAATCTATTGTTATAGGAAAATTATACCAAAGCTAAATATTGATCCCACATACCCTAAAAGTCAAGTGAGGAAGATCTCAACATGCCTTCTAAGGTTTGAATAGTCTGTTCTGATTGTCCGTCTGTTTTAGGGTGGTAGGCAGTGCTCAAATCATGTTCAGTATCCAAGGATTTCTAAAGACTCTTCCAGAATATTGAAGTAAAATGGGGATCACGATTAGAAAAAATCGATAGGGGTACTCCATAAAGTCTCACAACTTCATCAATATATAGTCTTGCTAGATGTTCCAGTGGTAGATCTTCTCTTATAGAAAGAAAATGTGCTGACTTGGTAAGACGATCAACAATGACATATATTTCATCGTTCCTTCTAGGAGTCTTTGGTAGCCCCATGACAAAGTCCTTCGTAATATTTTCCCATTTCCAATCCGGTATGGGAAGAAGTTGGATGACTCCTCTATGCTGTTGCCTTCAAGCTTTCACTTATTCACAAACCATACATCTTGACACAAAATCAGCTCTCTCCCTCTTCATGTTGTCCCACCAAAAATGTTCTTTCAAATCTCTATACATTTTGGAGCTCCCAAGGTGTATAGAGAAATTGGAACTATGAGAATCATCCAGCAATTCCCTTTTTAAATCAGGTATATCGGGAACACAAAGTCTCTTCTCGAATTTCAAAATTCCATCTTCATACACAAAGTCTCTCAATCTCCCATCATTCACAGCTTTAATCTTCTTTTCAAATTCTTCATCATCAGTCTGAGAACTCTTAATATTATCTAGTAAAGATGGTTTGGCAACCATTTGAAAAAGAATTGATGTTTCACCTTCCATGGTTATTCTCATGTACATCTTCACTAGATCCATGAAAATTAGATGCTTCTCAATTCTTATATTGTTCAAAACTCCGTGATCTTTTCTGCTCAAAGCATCTGCTACTTCGTTTGCTTTCCCCAGGTGGTAGTGTATCGTACAATCATTATCCTTGAGTAATTCAAGTAATCTCCTTTGCCTCATATAGAGTTCTTTTTGTGAGAAAATATACTTCAAACTCTTTTGATCAGTATAAATCTCACATTTTTCACCATAGAGGTAGTGCCTCCATATCTTCAAAGCAAAGATCACAGCTGCTAACTCGAGATCATGAGTAGGATAGTTTTGTTCATGTGTTTTCAACTGTCGTGATGCATAGGTAAAAACCTATCATTCTTCATAAGGACACAACCAAGTCTTTTCTTCGATGCATCACTATAAATAACGAACCCATCATTCCCCGATGGTAGAGTCAATATAGAAGCATTGACTAATCTTCTCTTTAGTTCTTTGAAACATTCTTTACACACTTTTGTACAAATAAATTTATCCCCTTTACGTGTGAGCTTCGTTAATGGTTTAGCCAATTGGGCAAAATTCTGGGCGAAACGTCGATAATAACCTACTAAACCAATAAAACTACGTACCTCAGTTATACTCATAGGTGCTGGCCATTGATGGATTGCCTTGGTATTAGAAGGATCAATAGAGATTCCATCTTTAGAGACAATATTCCCAAGAAAATAATTCTCCTGAAGCCAAAATTCACACTTCTGAAACTTCCCATATAATTCATGTCTTCTCAAAGACTTCAAGATAATGCGCAAGTGATTTTCATGATCATCTTAGCTTTTGGAGTATACAAAGATATCATCAATAAATACCACCAAAAATTCATCGACATATTCCATGAAAACTCTATTTATCAGATCCATGAATACAGAGGGTGCAATAGTAAATCCAAAAGACATTACTGTAAACTCCTAATGCCCATACCTGGTTCAAAATGATGTCTTCGGAATGTCTTCCTACTTCACACACAACTGATGGTATCCATATCGAAGGTCAATCTTTGAAAATTATTGAGCTCCATGCAGTTGGTCAAATAAATCATCAATGCGAGGTATGGGATACTTGTTCTTTATTTTTATAGCATTGATCTCCCTATAGTCGATACATAACCTCATAGATCCATCTTTCTTTTTAACAAAAAGAACAGGGGATCCCCATGGAGAAACACTATGGTGAATAAATACCCTTTTACTCAATTCCTCTAGTTTTTTCTTTAGTTTAAATAATTCTACAGTGGCCATTCTATAAGGGGTCTTCGATGTAGGCCTTGATCCAGGAATTAAATCAACGGAAAACTCAACTTCTCATTCTGGAGGATGTCCAGGTAAATATTTTGGAAATACATCTACATATTCGTTCACAACAGGTACATCCTCTATCTGAACATTCCTTTCCTCACCCACAGTCATTACTTTCTCTTCCTCCCCAATAATTTAATTTAGTTGAGCTACTGGGGGTGGATCTAGATAAGAATTAGGTGGTGACGATTCTTCTCTAAAGATAAGGTGTTCCTTATCATCATCATCAAAAATTGTAACCTCCTTCTTATTATAATAAATCATCGCATCATAGTCCGAAATCCAATCCATACCAAGGATTATATCAAACTCAATAATAGGTATGACAATGAGATCAGCGGATAAAGAACATTTATGTGCTCTAATGGGGACTGATTCACAAAATGTTGTTGCAATGATAATTCCCTTAGGAGTTTTAACTGACAACCCCCTTGTTAAATCAAATTGGAAATATCTAATTTTCTTAGAAAACTGGGAAGAAATGAAACATTGTGATGATCCAAAATCAAATAATGCATTTTCTAAACATGAGGAAACCATTAAATTACCTGCCACCACGTCTTTCGGAGATTCTACCTCAGTAGTAGTGATAGAAAAAGATTATCCTTGATCCCTTGGCATTTTCTGAGGTAATTTCCCCTAAATTTTAGGATATTCATTTTCATAATGTCCCATATCCCTACAGTTGTAGCACTGAACATTGGTAGCTTCCTTCTCTCCTTTGCAATCACGAGCTTGGTGGCCTTTTTCACCACATTTGTAGCAGACGCATGTTCCCTTCAAGCAAGTACCGGGGTGTTTCATCCCACATTTACAACAGGATGGATATTCAACCATTCCCTTCTTCCCCTTATTTCCATTCCCATATTGATCAGCAGATCTCTTCTTCTCTTGCTTTGCTTTAAAGTCATAAGACTTAGAGAATTCCTTTTCTGTCTTGATAGCCCATAAGACAATGTCTTCATACGATGAGAAGGATTGTGAGACTAATGCTCGACAGAGAAATGGTTTTAACCCATCAAAGAAATGATCAATCTTACTTCTTGGGTTACGTATATAATCTCTAGCATACCTTGCTAACCTTGTATTGTTATCCTCATACTTTGTGACATTCTCATCCTCCTTTTGTCTCAGACTCAGAAATTGTCATTCCATATCTGCTCGATGGTCGCAAGGAAAGTACTTTTCTAAAAAAATATCATTAAACTTCCTCCATTCCATATTTGATACTTCATCATCTTCATTCATGTTTTGAATCAATGACCACCATTGATTAGCATCTCTAGTGAGGCGGTAAACTGCCATGATAACTTTTTCCCTTTCACTACTCCCCAAAGCCTGAAATATTTTCTCTAGGGAATTTATCCATTTCTCAACTAATAAAGGATTTGTACTCCCATTGAATGTTGGTGGTTGTTTCCTCATGAATCGATCTAACATTGATCCTCCATGCTGCGGATCAGGGTGCTCCATACGGGTAAGGTTATTATTCATAACCTGATTGAGTTGTCCCAGTATGGTGATAAGATGATCGGAACCAATTGCATCACCAGCTCCACTATCATTATCTTGAGTAGGAGGGAAATCCCTACATGGAGTGCGTGCGTTGATATGGTTTCCATTTCTTCCACTAGGCGCCATTTCTAAATAATGGCATAAACTAGATCAGTTTATGAATCAAAATACATAATCCCATACTTATAAAACACTTAACATAAATTGAACTATTTATGGATATAATCCATAATCATAAATAAATTTCTTTGAGGAAGTATATACACATAAACCCATAATAATGATTTTTAAAGAAAATGAGAGTTATCCTAAGAATATCCCCCGGGAGTGTCGTAACCAAGAGTGCAGCAAGGCCTGTTGTCGTGCACCAGTTCCCGTTCGAGTCTAGCTCAAAGTGGTGTTTTCAGGTTTTACCCCTAGGTACATCTATGCCAGAGCCGCCTCTACTTGCTCGTATCCAGACATGGATGTATTGCTCGTAAAACTCACAAAATCTCTAAAATACCAAAATTCTAGGAAGTTCATCTATACTAATCCTCAAAGTCCATCTTAGGTCTGTGTGCTCTAATCAGAGTTTATCAAAATCTAGTTTCCAAGGTTTGTACTAAACTTCCTCTGATACCGACTGTAACGCCCTGGCCCCAGTTACCCAGAGTCAGTGCCTTATTACATAACATTGGCATGATCACAAGAAAGATCAAATCTCGAAAGACCAACTGGTTTAGTAGACTTGGAAACACTAGATATATTCATAAAGATTTTCATTACATCATAAAGTGAAAACTACAACAACAACATATTGTCTCCATAGTCCACACTATTATCCCCTCATAATATCCATGCAGGTCATTCATAATTTACTTCTCCACATCCTGGGAAAAATAACACATAGAAAAGGGGTGAGCTCAAATGCCCAGTAAGGATAACAATATAGCGGAAGCATTAATAAATAAGAATAAACATTTAAGGCAGTGTATAACTATAACAAAAGCCTTTTAAACTTGAACTTCAACATAGTATGGAAAAAATAAAATGAAATAATTGCATTTAATTATTCATATGGATATTCTACTAATCGAATAATCACATGTAATATCAATAACCACTTTCATAATGATTGAATGCATAATTCCAGACTATCATAACTACATAGCCAAGGCCTCGTGCCAAGACTACAAATAAGATTCTTCCAAGGCCTTCTTCCAAGACACTAGTTTGCCTCATGAGACCTACCGATGCAACAAAAATCTATAGCAGGCTCCACCCGTCACATATTAAGTCTAATTCATTCCCATATGAAAAGGTTTAAACATAACATAAACATTCGTATTAAAACTAAAATACGAAATGTCAATACTTTCACCATAAACCATGAATGGTATAAAAATAGCACATCCACATTCAAACATATCACAAAACCTTCAATACAATATAGATTTTTTTTATCATAATAAATCAACTTCAAATAAGCGTAAAATCCATCAAAGGATGTTGACATAGATGAAATCAAAACTCTTTTTAGAGAAATATCTCTTTCTATTTTGAAATAATTTAAGAGTCATATATTTATAAAATAAAACATTTTCTTTGAAAATATTCTTATATGCTTTTAAGGGAATATTCGACGATTTTATAATGGCGTAAAACAGCCGCACCTACCGTATAAGTTAAAAAATCATTCTTACCTTAATTCCGTCGAAAAGGTTAAAAAGCACCATGTTTGGAAAAGGACAGAAATATTCCTTTATAAACCTCTTATAAAAAGTCAAACAAGGGTATAAATGACTTTAACCCATATTCTTGTAAATATTAAAAAAAAATTGAAATACATTTTTAAGAAACATGGATGCGGATGATAAAGAAATCCCAGTAGATTATTACGTTTAAGCAACCTCGGATAATGAAGAGATTGCAAAATAAACCATTACCTTGTACTTTTCCTTGGTTGGGGTAGGTTAACCTCCTGTATAGTGGTGAAATAATTGTTATTAAATTATAGAATAATCATATACATTAATATGATATCATATATGATTGTTTAACATTGATTTGTTAATAATATCTTAGTATTATTGTTGTTTCGGGTGTTAACTTACTTGTTTTCTTTTATATGTTTTGTTACGTAATCTATGTTTTTCATGGATAGGTTGTGTCTTAATTATATCCAGAATGATATCAAGTCCTTAGATACTATTATTAATCATCAAATGAGAATTATACTTGAATGTATACGATGGAGAATGAATCTCATCACGTTCGTGGAGACGGTAGTCCGTACGTATGCACAAGAGACAATATCATACATTGGATATTAAAATAATATATAATTGGATTGTATATCATATATACAGAATCATTATCAAGTTGTATTTATTATTTACATGAATTACACATCATTATTATACCCATCCAAATAATAATTTATTGAATAACAATTACATCACGACGTGGAGACGGTAAGCCGTACGTACGCACGTATGGTGACATGTTATTAAAAGGATGGATAGAATACTGAATATGATTGTAACATATTTATAATAAAATCACAGTATATATAAGATACTGGAGTTATTATTTTAGAATGGTAATAACAAAGAACGAAGAAGTGGAAGAAGAAAGGAACATGAAAAAGGGTGGTGAAATCATTACCTCTTCTTTGGGTTCTTCCTTTTGATTCGATCAAAAGGGCTCCATAAGTTGGATTTCTGACTTAAGGAAGGCCTCTAGGATGAATTTAAGGAAGTTTAGAGAGTATTTGGGCCGAGTTTGGACAAACCAAAAGGCTTTGATGGTGTGATTTAATGAGAAGGGAGAGTGCCCTTTTATAAGAGGGGTGAGGGGCACCTTTGGAAAAGCTAGAAATATTATTTTATAATAAATTAATATTCGGTTTATAATGTCTCAAAAATGTATTATTTAAAGTTTAAGGTGTGTATGGGTTGAAAAAAACTCAACAAATTGAATTTAGATAGTTTTGGATCATTATATTAACCTTATCTTTTAGTTTTAACTCTTAGTTAATTAGTTTCACTTTTACAATGACTCTTTGTATTTTTATATTATATGGTTAATAAACATACTATATACATATAAGATCCCCTAAATGGTCCATTAATGATAAAAATATCATGATATAAGTCCTTTGGACGAACCTTAGATTTTTTGGAATTTAATATCAATTAAGAATATAATATTTGTTTTAAAAACTATTTTATGTCAATTTTGACACTATTCAATAATTTATTTTTGTAAAAATCATAAAAGAATTATTACTTCAAAAAAAGTTAATTAAATGATTACTAACATGTCATATTAACCTATAAAATTAGTTTAATTCATAAAAAGTCTCAAATTATATTTATTTGGGTATCCAGAATATCAATCATTTTAATTATTCACTATTATGGTAATTACTGCATCACCATTGTGTCATTAATAAATTAAATTATTTAAGGTCTAAAAATTATAAATAAAATACAATTATTTATGAAATAGTTTTATCTTTCTAATGAATATTTATAGTCGAAAATATAACATATATAACCCTATGTAAAAATTGTTTTTCTAAAAGATATATGCTTGTGTCATTTTTGTATTCATTTTAACTTAATTAAAATAAATTGTCCGTTTCACTTACAAGTGGATCCATGGGGTCCAAAAATCGACCCAAAGATTCCCATGGTCGTCAATTATCAACCAATAAGGTTAGGACACGTTTTAGGGTAATTTGTTATTATTATAAAAAAATTTAAACCCTTATTTACCGGATTTACCCTAAACCACGGTAAATAAAATATTTAAAGAAGTAATTATTCCAAATGTATAAAAATAAAAGTTACCTATTTACACAATATGAACATCTTGATTCCAAATATGGAATCCATTTTTCCAAATTCAAAACACAGAAGTGGCATAAATTAATTTAAAATTAATTCTTGTTGTTAAAACAAAACGCGTGTTTTTAAGAGATAATAATTATCAAAAGATTGACACTTGTTTATGTCCCGTTTAATTGTTAAATTATGTACAATGACCAACATTGTATTAAATGGTAAAAATATATTCTAAATACACTTTAAAACCACTAAAATTCATAATTTATCAATATAAATTATTTCGATTGAAAAAGATGTTTTTAATTAAAATTTAGTAATTTTCACTATTCATCAAAATATAAATGTTATCCGAAAAGTTCCAAAATTTTACCCTAGGATAAATTCGATACTCCGAATCCAAAAATTAAGTCCATTTTGAGAGATAAAATTTATAAAATTTCAAAAATTAGGTATTACTATTCATAATGGCTAGTTTGATTGGTTGTGGTGTGTTAGAACTCGATGTTGCGTACAACACACGCTATCGCATTATTCAAAGAGAAGCGTACCGTAAAAGCGTGGGGTGTTGCAGACATCACGTGGAAGGTTCATCGGATAGTGTAATCTCCTATAAATAGTCATCAACCCCATCAGTAGAAGTAGAGTGTTTTACAAAGAAAAATGTGTAGCTCTCGAATTGCAGAGGTGGTTCGCGAAGGTAGTGTTCTTCGCAAAAGAGAGGAGATTCATGGAAGCTAATTTAGCACTGTGAAAGTTGTGTTCTTCATATTAGATCAGTGAGCTTCATGACGGAAGTCACTCTACAACGAATTGACCTCTGCATTGGCTGATATTTTTGAGGGCATGAGCTTTGTGAAAAGGCAAGTGCTTTGGTTAGGCTTGTTTGAGCTTCACAAAATTGGGAGATTCACAAAGTAGGGTGATTTGCAATGGTACATCCCAAAGGTTCGTTCCCAGTGGTTAGGGGTAATGTGGAATTCATCAGTGGAAGAAATTTGGATTTCAATAGAGAATCTACACACAGTGGAGGATGCATTCATTATTGGTAATAAAGAGACCTAAAGGTATATAAACTATGAGTGGATCTTCTAAAGAAGAATTGAGCTCACCTTAGTTGAGAGAGAAGGGAGTTCTCAAATTGTGAGTGGTGTTAAACCTGGAGGGATAATGGGTCTACTTAGAACATGTAAACAGTAGTGAACTAATAGTGGAATTAGTACATCGACACATTACTGGTGTATGCTCATTGGACGTATCCCAGTGATGGTGATCCAAGTAAAAATTGATGTGTCATGTGCATTCTTTAAAGTGTATTCATACTCTCCAATGGGAAAGAGAGAGAAAGGGGTTTTTTCTAACATAAAAACAAGATCAAAAGTGGTAGTTTTTTTAATCATTCAAACCCTAATTCACCCCCCCCCCCCCTCGGGGTATCTAGCCTTGTGGACCTAAAAATAACCACTACCTCCTAAATTATATATTCATGTCAACCCCAGTTTCATGGAGTGGAAGAAAATCCATTGCATCGGCTATGTTTTGTTGATGGTTCTTTGTATAGTATGCATCCCTATCATACATACAAATACAAATCATCAATTCTGCAAGCATGTTGTATTCTATGTCAATTTGACTAAAAACACAACTAATGGTTACTAATGTCTTGAAAAAATCGTATAAGATAACCACTACCTCCTAAATTTTATATTCACTTCAACCCCTTTTACAAGTTTTCGAAGAAAATAAATTGCATTAGCTAGGTTTTTTTGATGGTTCTCTACATAAAATGTATCCCTATCATGAAATCCAATAAAATTCATCAAAAGAATCAAATGATTGAAAAGAAAAATCCATCAGGAATCCAAAATAGGAAGCCATACTCACTTTTGAGCTCTTTCACCTACATATATTCGTATCCCCCCCATACAGCCCTTTCCCCCTACACCCCCACACCCCCGGCCCCCTCCCAATCCCTGCACACTCCCCCCCCCCAATAACCCTTCACCCCCCACCCCGGACACACCCCTCCTGGACATCGCCCCTCCCCCTGCACCCCCACACCCCCTTCCCCATATCCTACCCCCTACACACTTCCCCCCATCCTCCTTAACCCCCTCCTTGATAGCCCCCTCCCCCTTGCACCCCCACACCCAATTCCCCACCCCACTCACAACCCCTTGCACACTTCGCCCCACCATCCCCCTTCACCCCCACCCCCGAGACACCCCCTCCCCCACCTCTTAGAAAGCCCGCCTGCACCCCCACACCCCTAGCCCCCCATCCCCCTTCACCCCCCTCCCATCCTCCTGCACACTCCTAGAAATCCCCCCTCCCTACTCCTTGCACAATCCTAGACAGCCCCCTACCATCCCCCTACACCCCCACACCCCTTTCCCCCCTCCCTCACACTCCAGGATATCCCCCTCCCATACAAACTCCTAAACAACCTCCTCCCCCTACACCCCTACCCCCTCACCCTGCACACCCCCCTCCAATGAAAAAATACATACCCTCTTCCCCATCACCCCTCCCCCCTCCCACCTCCCCTACACACCCTCCCCTGAACACTAGTTAAAACACCCTCCCTCACCCTGGACACCCCCTCACCCTGAACAGCCCACCGCCTCCCCCTCCACCATACACACACCAGCCCCCCCCCCCCCTCCTCCCCAACACCATCCCCCTCCCCACTTCCCCAACACCAGCTCCCCCCGGATATCCCCGAGGAGGTCTCCTCTCTCTTAAGAGTTCATATGTGTTGTCTATATTAATAAATCATTTAAATTATAATGAAAAATAAACTTCAACCCCCCCCCCCTCTCTGCAACAAATCTAGTTGCCTATATAATTGAATCATTTTAATTGTAATAGTAACCTTAAGGTAGCTGATTTGTATCATATACCAACAAATAACACTGAATGAGTAATTAAACCTAGAACATGTTCACATTATCCTAGAGGTGGCTAATTTGAATCATATATCAACTACTAACATTGAATGTGTAATAAAACCCAGAAGACATGTTCCAAATAGAGCTTTTAAAATATTCATGTCATGAATAAACATCAACCTCATTCAATATACATTAAATGAGCCCAAATTTTTGAAATATGATCAACAAAATAAAACACATAGACATGATTGTAATGTTTTATTTCAAGAATTATAATTACATAATTAAAATACCATCTCATAAAGATTGTAATGATTTTTTAAAAATCACCAACTGTAAATCTAAAAAGTTTCTAATTGGAATACTTACATGTAAAGAAGTCCCAAATTATCTTCCACAAGGAAAATACCTTTATCCATGTTATTATCCAAACAATATAGCATCTTCCAACTCCTTGGGCCCTACAAAAAAGGCATCTATAAGTAATAATTAAAATTTTAAATGACCATAACTCTTGATGTTCAGTTAAGAGGTTGCCCCAAACCATTTAATGAATTGGAATTTTCTAATAAGTCATACAATGGAAGAAACTTTTTGACCCATTCGAAAACACAACCTACCATTCAATGGGGTTATGGTCCATGAAATTTTATCACTATTCTAGTTTCCATGTTAGGGAAACAAATAGTTGCATCTTAGGATGCACTATATACCGATCCATCATTTGCCTAATTAAACATATCAAAAATTGTGAAACTAGTTATTAAGTATCACATAAATAGTTGTGGTGGGGGGAATATCATTAAGTCTTTGTTTGACATCACTGTTTATTGCTCTTATCAATGATCCCTTTTGATATCGTCTGAAAAAATAAGTGGTTTTTGTTCTTTTATAGGGATATTGGTGATAATGTTTGTGTGTGATCACGTGTATGATTCTAACTAAGAAAAAAAATGTGAATCTCATAAAAATAAATATAGGTTGACCCTATATCAAAATAAACATATAACTCACCTCATATTTTTGAGTATGGAGTTTGTGTCTGTTTATGTACATAATATTTTCATAAAATATATTGTAATCCTAAACACCAAGTTGTCCTTTCATTTCAAAGGATCCAAGGAAAAAAAACATATATATAAATGGATTGCATAAAATACATACTTCTCGGAATATATACATCAAAAGGACAATTAAATAACCATCCTTATACTCAGATAGCAGAATGTAATTTTTTGTTGGATGGAATTCCAAGCTTGTCACCTGTCTACTGTGATACCTTAGGAATCCACAACTAACTTAATTAAGGATCACAAATGAATGTTTAATCTTCACAAAAATATCATTACATAAAACCCTATAAATAAACATTCAATGTCAATTATGAACCTCAAACATTTGAATCCAATTCTTTATAGCTTCTATGTTTTTCTTATTGAATGCACGCTCAATTGCATTTCCATATTCTTCATTGGCCCACAGAAACTCAATCTTGTGCTTCAGGAGATCATTGGAGTATTATTTCCCTTCCTTGGATGTGCTTGTACCCAACCCCTTGTACACAGAAAAAAAAATTCAGAAAATAAAAATCTGAAACGAGTCTTGGTTGCGTTATTATAGAAATGAATATTGATTATATAAAATTTATGTGAGTTGAATACAAAATACATAATGCCTAAAAAATCCATTATGTTTCCACAACTCTTCAGCCTCTTTAGTACAACCACACATTATTAATTGATCAGATATTTCTATCACCCAATTATAATATGCTTGGAACAAAAAATATCATATTAGCCTAGAAAAAAATACAGTTACGAATCATCAATTAAACTAATTAATGGAATATTATATATTTAAAAATAAGTCTTTGACACAAAAGTTACATTCTTTAAAAAAACACACCATAAGAGGTACACTAGAATGGGTTCACTTACAGAAGAAAATTAAAATATAGACAAATTAGGGGAGAAAATAACAGTAGAAAGAGAAAAGAATCCCTAAAATATGGTAAATTGAACTACATACTGTTGGAGATGCGCTGGAGATGATAGAGGGGTCACCTCGAAGCAGTGTTGGTGAGGAGGTATGATGGTTGCACCAGAGGAGGATAAAATTTTATATAATAATAATAAATGTTAACTACTACATAAAAAACATACATTATAATACAGTAAATCAATATATGTTAAATAGACAGAAAAACATCAATACAATTCAATATTTGAATAATCAAACTGCACTGCATAATAAAAATACACATATTAACAATCCAAAATTACAATTTACATCAATAATGAGTCTCAATAACTGTGTCATCCAAATCATGATAAATATCCTCCATGTCAGCAAAAGAAACACCATGAACACCTCTCACACTACCTGCATCATCATCAACATCAGCATCAACACCGGGTTTGGCTCTGGCCCCAACACAATGCCCCTTGCCCCCTTCACCCCCACTACCCCCTGTACAATTCCCCCCCCCCCCACTACCCCTTACCATCCTTCACCCCCCATTACCCCCTTACCAACATTCACCCCCCACTGCCCCCCCCCCCACCAACACCCCCACTGCCCCACCCACCCCCACTTTCACCCCCACATCTCCCACCTCCCAGCCCCTTCCCCTACCCCCTCCACCCCCACTACCCCACTTCCCCATTTACCCCCACCACCCCTGCACACTGCCCCCCTTCCCCCATCTACCCCCCACTGTCCCCGCCCCCCAAGTGCACCCCCACTCCCCCCACCCCCACCTGCTCCCCCCTCTATATATTAATCATTATAAGAACAGTCATAAAGAAAATACATCAATGTATAGATAGGTAATAAAAAAGTATAAGAGTAAAAATAATTTCCCTAAAATAAACGAAAATAAGGCTTGAACCTAAGAAAAACTATAAAAAAATAGAATGGTAGAAATCAGCTACAGTAACCAGGATCTAACCATAAAACATGTTCAACACCACCACAATGTATAACTCTATTTAAATGAAATATCATTCATACAAAGATACCTATAAACCCAAAACAATATCTATCCTATACCATATCATTCAGGGATTTGGGATCTCAAAAAACCCAACCCGTTCAATCAATATAACAACTCCATATTTCCTAAAATGAAAATTTTAGAAATGAAAACTAAGGAATATATTCATTTTCTACGTTCATTAATTTAGAATTTTCAATTCAATAATTTATGAAAAATAAAGAGATATTAAAAGAATCCAATGTCACTATATGGGATGTCATTTAATGCTACGTATTCATTGGTAGTAAGGGCATTACTTACCCACTACCCCCTACACCATGCCCCCCACACCCAACACCTAGCCCCCCTTCCCCCTATTCCCAGTCCCCCCTCCCCCTGCACCCAGCCCCCCCTCCCGCCTTCAATCAGCCCACCCCCTGTACCTAGCCCTGCTACCCCCTACAACCATCCCCTCCCATACTCTCATCCCCATCCCCCTTGTAGTCAGGCCAACCCCCTTGAACTTATCCCCCCTCCCCCCACTCCACCCATCCACACCCCCTGCACCCCCCCCCCCTCGCACCCAACCCCACCCCATGCACCAATCCCCCTTCCCCCTTACTCCCAACCCCACCCCCATTCACCCAACCCCATCCCCCCTACACCCATCCCCACCCCCTGCACCAACCCATTCAATTAACCATTCTAGAAAAAATAAAAATATTAGCGACTCACTTTCAAAGAATAACCATACAAGAAAAATGATTACCATGTACGAAAAATGAATAGAAGGGTTTTCCAGAAAAATATTAGAAACTCAAATTAAAACTAAACAATGAATAAATTAACCATGAATCAATAACTATAAAAATATATCAATAAAAAAATGAAGGGGATGCTCGACCTAAACAATGAATCAACAAAACGAATAAATGAACCAATTAACCAGGGAAGAAAACTCAAACTAAACAACGAATAAAACTAAAAAATCAATCAACAAAACACAAATCCTGATAGAAAAGTGAGGGAAATATGAGATGAAACAAAAAATTACTACTCAATCTAAACCAAATGAATAATTTAATCATCAAAATAAATTTGAAAAATATTTACCCAAACTAAACAATGAATCAATTAACCATGCTATAAAACTATTAGCGAATCACTGTAATAGAATATCTGAATTAGAGAAATGTAGAAGGGGATGCTCTACCTAGGGAGGATTCACATCGGGAGAGGGAAAGCTCGACTTATGGGGGCATGCGCAACCTAGGAGTGGATCCTTGACTAGAGGAGGATGGGGGATGCACGTCGAATATGCTTATATCTAATGTATAAAAGTCTAAATGGTGTCAAAAAAATCTTATAAAAATAGTAACTGAGTGAAACTTTTTAACTTTATATCTACTTAATAAAAGGTGAATATATACTCATGATGTAACTTTCATATTATCCTGATCTAATGATGTATGAGTCTATTGAAATGACACAACCTTCTTACAAATCTACCTATAAACCCAAAAAAAATATCTAGCATGTATCATATCATTTTGGGTGTTGGGATCTCAAAAAAAATCCAACCAGTTTAATCAATTAAAAAAATTCAGATTTCAGAAAATGCAAATTTTAGAAATAACAATTAAGGAATATAATTCTTGTTTACCTTAATTAATTTGGACTTTTCAATTGAATAATTTATTGAAAATAAAGAGATAATAAATGGAATCCATTGACACTATATGGGATATCATTTATATCTATGTATTATATGGTAGTAAGGGAATCACATACATAATAATTTACACACACAATGATTATGGTTCTCATAAGAAATGAAAATGAGGGAAATTGAAGTGAAATGACTAAGAGAATCTTCCCTGGGATTTAGGTAATTTCGTATGTATGAAATTTAATTGATTTTTATTTTTTATTATTATGGAATACACTCATTTAATTTTGAATGATGATTTAACTAGATTTGACTAGAACTATTTTGTTGGAATACATGCAACGTAAGTTACAGGTTATAATACTACCATTATTCTAAATTTCAAGGGTGGTTCCTTGAGTGTAGAACAGAAGAATGGATTAGGAAGAATGAAATGGCTCACCCATTTGTATTTTGTATGAGTTTTATGTAGAGAGAAATCTATATTGAGCTATATGGGTACTATCATATTATTGTTCCCTCAGATTCCTTGGTTTTTTACATTGTTACCGTTTACGATTTCACATGTACCATGACTATAGAATGGCAAGTGATTGAAAAGGTAGATAAAAAATGATGTTCTGTGCAATTGTAGAGGTCAAGCATCAGTAGTATTTTTAATACACTTTATCTTAAATTATAAATATTTCAAATATTAATATGATAATCAATAATTGATTATTAAAGAACATCTCGATGAAAACAAAATTCAATTTTAATTTTAGGGACACAATATTTTGGGTCTTACCAAGTTATAATAAAACCCTACACTTTCTACCAAGGAAGTTGGGCACCTAAACTGTAATCAATATTATATTGTATATTTAGATTTGGGAAAGCACCTGATTTTTTTAATTGCATAGTTTCTATGACTAAGCATCGGTGTCAAGTCCAGGTTGATACTGAAGACCTTTTTTCATAGTTTTCATAGTTTTATCTTATGATATTCTGGTCATATTAATACTACATGAATGTATTGCATAAAATTAATTTCTTATTTTGTGGATTTTTATTATTATTACTGAAATATTTCATTGTTTCATTAAATGAATTATTTACATATATTGATATTAGTATGTTTATTTCTACTATTTTTTTAATCTAATATGCACGTATAGTCTCCAACCATACTACTTGACACCATCACTATTAGTCTATATCCTCAATCATATGGGGTGGAATCCATGGGGTATTTTATCTACCAATGGTTCAAGCACCAATTGGTGGTAGGACCAAGTAAAATGTTATTAGAGGTTTTTTATCCTTACTATTTTGGAAGGGTTCAAAATAGTATAATAATGTGTCAAGACATGGTATGGAGATTTTCCTTAGAACTAGCCTACCCATGTATGAGGAATGTCCATGTTAACTATGAATAAATTACTATTTATACTATTATATTATATAATTGATCTAATTTCATTTAAATTTCATTTATCTAATCCCTTATTGTGGAATTTTGGGTTAATATAAAATTTTAATGTGTAATGAATATAATCTTGAATTATTTATATATATATTGGTGACATGGTGGGTAGTAGTTGTGGACCCAATGTTTGGGTGGTTGGGGATATTTAGATTTCTAGAGTTATGAGGTATCCTTATGATGATTAGGCTCTAAAACTGTAGACAATTTTTACGTCGGTCACAATGTGAGTGATCTTTATTTATGATGTGTAGTGATTACTTGTGAAACTATTGGTTTATGATAGAACTAGGGGTGGGTAGGTCAAAATTAAATTCAATGGGTGGTTGAAACATAAAATACGTATTTGGAATGTTAAATTCTATATTACCTTGATAAGGGGATAAGTAAAACCCATGGTTTTGACCACTCTGGGGAATTATTTGTGGATTAGGCTTGAGAGACATGTTACCTTATTTAGCTAGACTCCATGTTTATAATTTAATATATTCTGTCATTTGATGGTAACCCATCAGACGTATTGAATTATTTTTTGAAACATTCAGGTGTGTGAGGCCTAAGTAAAATATTCAGTTTATGATATAAATTCATGAAAATTTGACAATGTGTTTCTGATTGGTGTGTTAGGTGACATGGATTCTCTGAGATAAGTACGTATATTCTAGTTACTTGTTCTTTATGGATGGTTTCGGGAAGGGAATTCTCTTTCAGATTCGTCACCTAGGTGACATTTCTACATGATAGGTAGAACAACTACATTCATGGTGGATATAATGTCATGTTCCCATAGGTAATAACACTCTTGGAGGATTTTGAGTTCAGGAATATAGAGATAAATGGGGTTCATGAGATTAATACACTTTGTGAGTTTGTTTATTGATAGAGATTACAGTTTTCAAGGGAAAAGTGATTATTCTCATGGCCGTATAAACTCTGGATAAGCTTTTATAACAGTGGTGAGATAATGAATAAACTCTAGTTTTATTATAAAATGATGATATAATTATGAGTTTTCATTTACATGGTTTCAAGAAACAATAAGGGTGCTCTATTATTGGTGTGATTGGAATACAAAAAAGGAATTTATAGTTTCTGGGACATTTGGGGATAGTATAGATTAAATATGCATCATTGGATCCTGGATATAGTCTTGATGATATGTTTGGGCATGATCATGTATCCTATGAGTTTTGATGTAATCATGGAGCCACCCATATGTGGAGATACAATAGATTGTTTTAATTGTGGAGTGGGCTTACACTACATCATGAAAACTAGAACATGGATCTAGATTGATCTTGATGCAACCTGAATGATAAATATTTCAAGGGTTTTATTGGTGTTGATGGAATGGGCCCAAATATTTTTTCTTTATACTATAATATATCATATAATTTGAAATGAAAAGAACCAAAGGGGAGTATTAGTGATCAATTAAGGTGGTAACTCAATAAAATAAAATATGAGTTATGATTTCTATCTTGGGGGGATTGGAGAAGTTCCAAGACTATGTTGTCACAATTCCAGAAGAATTGAATGTCTCGGAAATGATGATAGCCTCTGTGGTGGATAATGTCATTCATCAACACTAGCATTGAAAAAAAATATGTGAAAGAGATGGTAAAATGTTATTGTTATATTACTTAATTTTCTCGGTTCCTAGAGAATAAACATGAACTTGAAAAAAGTTTCATACTTTATTATATAACAGTCTCATGAGTGATCAGGTGTAGTTGAAAAATACCAGATTATAGAGTTAAATACAAATTTAGAATTGAATATGGTATAAATTATGTGAGAACAAATTTAAACCAAGAATGGAAGGAGACCTAGATAGATAATATAGCTACCAATGGAAAATAAAAATCAGTCTCTTAATTACTTGTATTCAATTATATGGGCTCAAGTATCTAGAAAATACATGAAACATTTTACTTCCACTACTATAAATAGTCAGGTACAAAGAAATAACTTATGGATCATAAAATAGGGTGTAGTATATGGGAGACATCATGGAATTTTTATGTGGAAAGGGAATATTATAAATGACCTCAATATCATGATCCTAAATTATAAGTGTTTTTTATTATATCTAATGATAAAAATGAATTGGTATAAAACACTGTAAGAGAAAAAGGATGTTGAAATAATAATTTAAGGAAGTAGAATTTAACTCTAAGATGAATGCTTATTTATTAAATTATCAAAGAAAAAGATCAAATTTTTGTCATATTTTTGAGGCTGTTAACATTATCGTAAATTATTAGTGTTTTAGGTTATGTAAAAAGAACAAAATGTAGTCATATAAAACTATAACATCATGACCCTTGGTGCCACTCAACGGGTTCCCCGAACCTGGTTCTCCACGTGACCTCAAGCACATTTCTCCAAATGCCAGAGGCTTCCAACTAGCAGCAAGGGCCCAGGTCTGATAGTAGGGAAACTATGGCCTCATTTGTCAAAGTACAGTGCAGTAGAATAAAATAAAACATACATCAATAATGGAAGCAACAACATTATATATATAACTAAAATGAATAAATAATAACCAATAAGGGAAAACAGCAGTCATATATATATATATATATATGAAGATGCAACATGTCACTATTCAATGAAAACAGCCAAAAAATGTTACACTGCAATACAATACATTACAACCGAAATTCAAGTACAGAAAGCAGAATAGAACAGCCCACAGCATCATGAGTCAATGCTCGGTCCCATTCTCTCCTACACCCCAATAGCAATCAAGTACCAGTATAAGGGCCCTTTCCCTTATCTAAACCTGCAGAAACGTAATCTATTTGGGCTGAAATACATGAACTAAATAGGGTTTGAGAAATAACTCCCAGTAGGCACCCACCAAAGGCCCGTGATCAACTCTGTGTAGACATGCAACAGTGTGCAGTAGTAAAATGCAATAAAAAATGTAGTACTGATAAGTAAAAACCCTTACTAGTCATATTGCCATTTTATTATTCATTTTATCCATTAAATTTAATAATATTATGTTCTCAACAGAACCAAGCCCTCAAGCCAACTAGATTCTAGACCTCAGGCTATATAGTAAAACCACACCCTCCGGCTATACAGAATCTCACCCTCAGGCACTGCCCTCAGGTGAAGTAGAATCTCGCCCTCAAGAAAAACTAAAACGAAACCCTTAGGTGATTAGAATCTCACCCTCAGGCTAACATAACTACTCCCTCAGGCTAAATAAAGTCATGCCATCATGCTATAGTAAAACACAACCCTCAGGAACAAGAAACCGGGCCATTCCCATAATATAAACATTCAATTTAAAAACAATTCCTCTCAAGGAAAAAGTAATGCATAATTAAACATGGCATACCCTTGGGTATCCTGGCTAAATGGATAAACAGCGGAACGCACCCCTCAGGATGGTCCTGGATCCAAGAACCGATCCCAAACAACATTTTTACAACTTTATTTAATTACCTATACAATTCTAGGTAGTAAAATAAGCCACGACCTCAGCCTCACAACACCTCAACATGGGTTCGTAGCTCAAAAACTCACAAAACGCACAGTAGTTAGAAAATAAACAACAAGCCACCTACCTTTAACGCCAACGAATGTTGTACGCGAACGTCGACCCACGAATCGCCCAAGAACAACGAAGATATGGGGTGAAAGAAAACCTCATTCAAACTTAAATAAATCCCTCTAGGGAAAGAATTGGCACAAGACACACCAGGAGAAGGAACCTCTTACCCATGTGGTTCCAACGAGATCGAAGGATGAAGAATCGGATTCCCTGTTCGCGATCGACGAACCTCCAAATCTTCTGCCTCCTCTCCTGAGCTCCATCTTCCCATTCTAAGCCTTCCCTGTGAACAGGGGAGGATACTCCCCATTTTACGCGAAAAAAAAGTACACGGTGTGTATTTCCAAGTACACAGCGTGTACTTCCTATTTTTAAATTGTTCCCCTGTCGGCATCCCGCCAGCATGGAACTGTTCACATGCTGACATGACTACACGGCATTTCTTCATGAGTACATGGCGTGTATTGTCACACAGCTAGCCACCGCCTTACTATTTTCCTACTGACTGACTACAGGGCGTGTAAAGGACCACTACACGGCGTGTAGTCGGTTCTTACACCCTTTATCACCGACATGTCCAAACGCCCCGTGTACTCATTCCACACGGCCATAAGTACACGACATTTGGAAAAGTACACGGCGTGTACATCCAAAATTTAGGAATTTTCCCCATTTTCCTTAATTTTTCAAAAACACTTAAGGAAAAGAAAAAAGAAGAAACCCGTACCTCAAAAAAAGAACCGGGTTCTTACAAACTTCCCCACTTAAAGCAATTCGTCCTCGAATTTCCCTTCAAAGGGTGGTGAAGATATAGCCGTGAACAACTCCGGCCACTGAGCATGTACATCGGTCTCCTACTCCCAGGATTCGTCCTACACTCGGCCATACTTCCCTAGCACCTTTACGAGAGGAACTGACCAGCCTCCAAGAACCTTCGTGCTCCTGTCAATGATACGGATCAAATTCTCCTCAAAGGACACATCCATCTGAAGCTCAACCTCTTCGGGATGAAGGATGTGAGATGGGTCTGAATGATACCGGTGAAACTGAGATACATGGAAGACGTCGTGCATGGCCTGGTACCTCTGTGGTAACTGCAATAGGTAGAAACCAGCCCAACTCTCTCCAGAATCTCTAATGGCCCCACATACCTCTGTGAGAGTTTACCTTGTCTCCTGATCCGTCTGTGTCCTGACCTCGGTGAAACACGCATGAAAACCTGATCCCCGACCACGAACTCCAAAGGTCATCTCCGGCGATCAGAATAAGATTTCTGGCGACACTGTACAGTAACCATCTTCTTTTAAATCAACTGGACCTACTCAGTAGTCTCCTGCACGAGCTGTGGTCCTAGTAAAGCTGCCTCACCTGCCTCCGACCAGCACAAAGAAGAACAGAATGTCCTTCCATATAATGCCTCATATGGTTCCTCCTCAATTGTTACCTGAAAATTGTTATTGTAGGAAAAATCGACTAGGGGTATATGCATCTCCCAAAAGCCCCCAAAGTCTAGGACGCATGCACGCAACATTTCCTCTAGTACCTGAATCGTACGCTCAGACTGGCCATCGGTCTGGGGGTGGTATGTTGTGCTTAGAAGCACCTGTGTACCCAGTGCCCTCTGAAAACTATACCATAAATGATATGTAAAGAGTGCGTCCCTATCTGAAATTATAGAACGAGGGACCCCATGAAGATGTACGATCTCTCGGATATAAAACATCTTGATCTCGTCAACTCTGAAGGTCTCCTTGATCAGTAAAATGTGAGCTACCTTCGTGAGTCTGTCCACAACAACCCATATGGTATCATTTCCTCGAGGTGACCTTGGAAATCCAGTCACGAAGTCCATTGCAATATCATCCCATTTCCACTCTAGAATGGGTAGTTGTTGTAACAGTCCAGCTGGCCTCTGATGCTATGCCTTCACCTGCTGACAGGTGGAGCACCTCGTAACAAATCCAGCTATATCTCTCTTCATACCCGACCACCAGTATTGACGTCTCAATTCACGGTACATCTTGGTAACCCCGGGATGAACTTCCCAAACTGAAGCATGAAACTCCCGCATTAGCTCCTCTCGTATATCCCCTGGAACCCACACTCTTCCATGGAAATGAAGAATCTCATCATATCTTATCGTCTAACTAGGAGGAGGGCCCTAACATGCCACTTACACCCACAGGACTAGGCCTTATGAATCTGATAGCTATCTCATCCTCACTCTATCCAGGAGGTTAGAAGTCACAGCTAATGATGAAAGATAAGTTTTCCCCTGACTATCATGCACCTCCAAATTCATCTCCATGAACAAGGTCATTAGCTGCCATTCACCACTGGCCTCCTGCACATCCTGTATCTGAGTCTTCATGCTCAGTGCATCATCTACTGCATTACTTATACCAAGTGTATAGGCATGCTCAAAATCAGAGGACTGTAGGTACATGACCCAACTTCTCTGCCTCAAATTCAGGTCACGCTGAGTAAAGATATAATTGAGACTCTTGTGGTCGGTGAAAACCAAAAAACGTTCTCCCAATAGATAATGTCTCCAACAGCGCAACGTATGCACAACTGCAACCAACTCGAGATCATGTGTCGGATAATTCCTCTCATGTAGCCTCAACTGCCGAGAACTGTACACAAAAACTCGATCGCCCTGCATTAACACTTCTCCCAGCCCAATACCTAATGCGTCACAGTAAATTGTATATCTCTTCCCCTACTCTGGAAGTATGAGGATCGGTGCTGATGCCAACCTTGCTTTCAGATCCTGAAAGGATGTCTCGTAAGTTTCTGGCCAAACAAACTTAACACCCTTCTTAGTCAATCCAATCAATAATGCTGCTAAGTGGGAGAATTCATATATGAAGCGTCTCTAGTAACCATCCATCCCCAAGAAACTTCTTATCTCAAACACGTTCTTGGGCTACTCCCTGGAAACTACTCCTCTCACCTTCTCTGGGTCAACTGCAACTCCTACCTCTGAGATAATGTGACCCAGGAAGTGAATCTGGTCCATCAAAAAGTGGCACTTTGAGAGCTTAGCATATAGATGATGCTCTCTCAGTGTACTCAATATGATCTCGGTATGGGTTTCATGGTCGTGTTGAGTGTGAGAGTACACCATGATTTCATCCATGAATACTATCACAAAAAAGTTCAGATAATGATAGAACACATGATTCATAAAAACCATGAAAACTGCTGGCATGTTCGTGAGTCCAAACAGCATAACCAAGTACTCGTACAAACCATATCTGCTCCAAAAATATGTAAGTTGTATATCTGATGGTCTCACGCGCAACTGATGATATCCTGACCTCAAGTCAATCGTCGAGAACACTCATTCTCCAGGATGTTGATAAAAAAGATCATCCATCATTGGTAATGGATATCAGTTCTTAACCATCAACTGGTTCAACTTCCAATAACCTACACAGATTCTGAGGGTACCATCCACCCTTTTTGTAAAAAGGACCGGAGAACCCCAAGGAGAAGTATCGGGTCGGATAAAACCCTTCGCCTGTAACTCCTCTAACTGCCTCTTGAGCTTCTACAGGTTAGGTGTAGCCATCCTATAAAAAGGAATGGACACTGGTGCTGCCCCTGGCACAAACTCGATAGGGAAATCCACCTCTCGCTCTGGAGGTAGACCTGAAAGGTCGTCCGGGATGACATCCCAGAAATGATCAACCACTGGAGGAAAATTCGTCTGACAAGTCCCTAGATAATCTAGGTATAAACTCGCAATTTGGGCCGTGAAACCACCTCACCCATGATGATCTGGGCCCACTCGACTCGCCTGAACATCCCATTAACCCTTGTATAGAAACTCTATTCCCTCTGGTGACGTGAAACGCACCCTGAGACGATATCAGTCTACAAAGTCTCAAAAGGGAACCAACCAGTCCATCCCAAGAATGACATCATAAGCTTTCATCTCTAATAAATAGAGGTCCCAAAGAAAGTGACAACCACCAACCTGAAGGGGGTATTCATTTCACTGAAGCACACCAGCCGTTCTAGTCCCCAACTGAGTGTCTAGCATCATAACAACAGAAGAAGAAGAAACATAGAGCCCAAGGCTCACCACAACGGGTAAAGATATAAAGCTATGTGTAGCACCCATATCAAAAAGCACTAAATATAAGACATAAGCTACTAGAATAATACCTATGACAGTAGAAGGTCCGGGATCCGGCTCCTGCTGGGTCTGTTGTACTGCATATGCTTGCCCAGTGCTACGGCCCTACGACACAGCCTAGCTACCATGCGCTGTCCCGCCCTGCTACCTTTGAGATCATGGGGTCTAGCTACCATGGCCATGACCACCATCTCTGACTGCACGCCCTTACGTATCCCAGTTCCCTGACTGGTAATAAGCTGCTGGTCCTGCTCCCGCACATGGAGTCTGTACAGAACCCCTCTCACTAGTCACTGGTGGGAATGTCTTGAAAAAGCGCTGTAGATATCCTATTCTGCCACAAGATCGGCACTCCAATGGGTCTCGTGGATACTGTGGCCTCTTGTGCCCCTCTCTACCACATTGGTAGCACCTGATCGGGCCACCTGAAGAAACTGTCTGGCTGGTACTACCACCCTGAGAGAAGTCCATATGTCTCTTCCTCTTACCAGCAGAAATAGTACCAGTAACAGGTGCTGAACCGCCCTGGCCCACACCACTTGCATCCCGTAGGTTCCTCTCTGAAATCAGCGCCTGATTCATAATAACATGTACTGAACGCACCTTGAAAACATTCACCAGTGCTCAGATGTCATAACGAAGACCATCCTCAAAGCGTCTGTCTCTTAATGTCTCATCACCCACCAGAACGGGTGCAAAGCACTGAAGCTCGGTGAAACGAGTAGAATAGTACATTACCGACATGGCCCTCTACTTCATGTTCATGAACTCTCGAGGTCTATCTGCCCTCAGCATCTCTGGAAAGAAGAAGTCATAGAAGACTGTCTGAAAATCATCCCACGTCATGTCTCTATGATGCTCTGTCTGGGTGGTAACATCCCACCACCTCTTGGCAGAATCACACAGCATATAAATCGCGAGCTTTACCCTCCACCCTGGAGGCATCTCAAGATGCTGAGAAATAGTCTGCATCGACCACAACCAAGACTCTACATCCTGTGGTTTTCCATCCCATGAAAACATTGGCACATGCTACTGCTGGAAGATACGAGTAAGCTCAACCATAGATGTGTCAGCCGGTGGTGCTTCCTGAAAGGTGTACATGAACCGCATAAAGCCTTCACGGAACTGCACCCTTGCGCCTATATCTGGTATAACAGCTGGCGCCACATCTGGCTCTGCTGGAGGGTCTACTGGTAGCCCAGGGCCCACCATATCCGGAGTATAGTCCTCACCGCTCTCCTAGTAAACAATGTGCGGTCGTCTCGGCGGCATGACACTACAAGGTGAGATGCATGCCTTAGAACAAGATTTATTGAAGACCGAAAATGAATAAACCCAAAAGGGAACAGGAGGAAGAAGGCATTCAAAATTTGCAAAACAAGACTACACGACATGTATACTGACTACACGGTGTGTACTTGACTTCCCTTCCCCTGCCCGGGTCCTTCTTCACGGCTAAGCCACACGACTTCTGTTCAACAAAACTACTTGGCGTGTATAACATCTACATGGCGTGTATAGTGAAATTTTCCAACTACCAGTGTCGTTTGTGACACAGTCGACTACTCGGATTGACACTACACGACATGTTACACCCGCACACAGCGTGTACACCATCTCGTTTTCTAGCCACACAGCTATGTCCACATGGTCTGTCCTCGGACAAGACAACACGGCGTGTCCCATGGGAACACGGCATGTACTGGACAAGCTCTGCCGACCCGTGTTGTTAGTTACACGGCCAGACACATGGTTCACACTACACGACATGTTCGATATACACATGCCGTGTACTCGAAGGGATTACATCGACCCGTGTTGTTAGTTTACATGGCCAGGTCCCTAGGTCAGACTACATGGCGTGTTCTAATGTGGACATGACGTGTATGTCTTAAGGTCTCCTCTGTCTATGTTGTTAGTCACACGGTCAGACTCCGGGTCAACACTACAGGGCATGTACATCAGGTACATGGCGTGTTTTCCCCAAGCTCTTCCCTTTCCCATGTCGTCGCCCACACAGTTTTGACATGGGAAGAGTCTACACGACGTGTACTTTGGGTACACGAAGTGTACTCAAAAAGTTTATTTTTCTTCCCAAACAGAAGAACATACGCGGTGTTTATAAGGTAATACACGGCATGTATACTGGTCTTCTAGACATTATGCATCAGAAACTTCCTCGAAACCCAGAAAATACTAAAAAACAACACCTAAGTGTCAAATCCCAGTCCGTGAGGGCCCATACTCCCCACGAATCAATGTTTGACACCTTATCTGTGTTATACAAAATAAACAGTCAATGATCCACCAAATTACGGTCAATGGGGGCCCATACTCCCCAAAAACAAAATTTTGGCGTCCATTTTTTCAACAATCTCACACAAACATACCCTATCACATAGCAGGTATTTAACAAGCAGCTATCACAAAAACATTATTTTATTAGCACACAACTATCACAACAACATGAAATTGCTAATGCACCTACATGGCATGGAACTATGCATGGAATGTGATTTCTAGCATGTTCCTAAATGATGCATGAGATGGCATACCCTTATCTCATCGGGTTGCAACTAAATATAACCCATGGATAAAATATAAACAGAACAATCTCAAGTGCTTCACCCAACGGTGAAATCAAATCAACTGTAAATTGCAAAATCAAAAAAATTGCAACACGAGGTAAATTGGATTTTCCCAGTAAACAGGTCATCTACGCTCGGGCATAGCCTATTAGCAACTATTGTTCATCCTATCCCTAACAACAGCTCCAAACAGTAAGTCAAGGAAAAAAACCGCCTCTGATACCACTTTGTAACGTCCCGGCCCCGGGTGCCACTCAACGGGTGCCCCGAACCTGGTTTGCCACGTGACCTCAATCGCATTTCCCCAAATGCCAGAGGATGCCGACTAGAAGTGAGGCCCCAAGTCTGATAGTGGGGAAACTATTCCCTCATTTGTGAAAGTGCAGCGCAATAGAATGAAATAAAACATACCTCAATAGAGGAAGCAACAACAGTATATATATAACTGAAATGGATAACTGATAACCAAAAAGATAAAACAGTAGTCATATGTATATATATGAAGATGCAGCATGTCACTATTCTATGAAAACATCCAAAACATGTTACACTTCAATAAAATACATTAGAACCGAAATACAAGTACAAAAATCAGTGCAGAACAACCCGTAGCATCACGATCCAATGCTCGATCCCATGCTCTCCTACACCCCAGCAGTAATCAAGTACCAGTATAAGGGCCCTTTCCCTTATCTACACCTACATAAATGTAATTTTTTTGGGCTGAAATACATGAACCAAACAGGGTGTGAGAAATAACTCCCAGTAGGCACCCACCAAAGGCCCGTGCTCAACTGTGTGTATACATGCAACAATGTGCAGTAGTAAAATGAAATAAACAATTTAGTACTCATATGTAACCAACCTTACCTGTCATATTTCCATTTTATTATTCATTTTATCCATTTAATTTAATAATATTATGTTCACAACAGAACCAAGCCCTCAGGCCAACCAGAATCTCGCCCTCAGGCTAATATAGTAAAACCATGCCCTCATGCTATATAGAATCTCACCCTCAGGCAATGCCGTCAGGTGAAGTATAATCTCTCCCTCATGCCAAACTGAAAAGAAACCCTCAGGTGATCAAAATATCGCCCTTAGGCTAATAGAACTATGCCCTCATGCTAAATATAGTCATGCCCTTAGGCTATAGTAAAACACCACCCTCAGGAATAAGTAACTGGGTTGTGCCCAACATATAAACATGCAATTTAAAAACAATTCCTCTTAAGGAAAAAGTAATGAATTATTAAAGATGGCATACCCTCGGGTATCCTTTCCAAATTGCTAAACATAGGAACGCACCCCTCGGGATGGTCCTGGATCCATGTAATGATCCCAAATAGCATTTTTGCAACATTATTTAATTACCTATACTGTTATAGGTAGTTAAATTAGCCACGACCTCAGCCTCACGACACCCCAACATGGGTTCGTAGCTCAAAAACTCACAAAACGCATAGAAGTTGGAAAATTAACACCAAGCCACCTACCTTTAACACCAACGAACATTATACCGGAATGTTGACCCATGAATCTCCCAAGAACAATGAATATTTTAGGTAAAATAAAACCTCATTCAAACATAAATAACTCCCTATAGGGAAATAATTGGCAGGAGACACACCAGGAGAAGGAAGCTCTTACTCGTGCGGTTCCAACCAGATTGACGGAGGTGGAATCAGATTCTCGGTTCACGATCGACGGATCTACAAAGCTTCGGCCTCCTCTCCCAATCTCCCTCTTCTCGTTCTAAGACTTCCCTGTGAACAGGGGAGGCTACTACCCATTTTAATAAAAAAAACGAAGTACATGGCGTGTATTTCCATGTACACGGCGTGTACTTCCCATTTTTAAATTGTTCCCCTGGCGGCTTCCCGCCAGCGTGGAACTGTTCAACTGATGACATGACTACACGACGTGTCTTCATGAGTACACGGCGTGTGTTGTCACCCAGCTGGCCACCGCCTTACTATTCGCATGTTGACTGACTACACGGCGTGTGAAGGACCCCTACGCGGTGTGTAGTCGGTTCCTACACCATTCATCGCTGACATGGACACACGGCCCGTGTACTCATTCCACACGACCAGAAGTACACAGCGTGTGGAAAAGTACACGGAGTGTAATTCCAAAATTTATAATTTTCCCCCATTTTCCTTACTTTTTCAAAAACACTTAAGGAAAAGAGAAAAGAAGAAACTCGTACCTCAAAAAAAAGAACTGGGTTCTTACAAAAACGTTGTAAATGAAAATGGATGTTGCAATAACAATGAGAGGAAGTATAATTTACCTCTGATATGAATTATTATTGATTAAATAAACATTGAAAAAGATAAATTGTGTCGTCAACTTTTGTGGCTATTAATATAATAATAAATTATTAGTTTAAAAAGAATTAAAAAATAACAAGAAGAAATTCCATACCTAGATGCAAGGAATCAACTAGGATGTTTCTTGATTAGAGGGATCCAAGTGGTGGTGGGGCATCTCCAGAGCTAGGTGTAGGGAGGTGGAGTCTTGGACATTGAGGCGGAGGTGAAGGCTGAGATGTCAAGGTTTGGAGAGGAGGCAGAGCTAGGAGGCGGGGGCCGGTGAGGGAAGGAGGTGGCCAAGAAGCAGTGGTCAGATGGCCGAGAGATGGTGGTTGGTGAGGGGAGGATAGGACCCGGAGGAAGTGGTTTAATGAATATGAGGTGGTGGTCGAGGAGGGGAGTAGATGGCTGGGAGGCAGAGGTCAGGGAATGGAGGGTCCAACAGGGGGCATGTTGGAAGTGTGAACGGGGAAGCATGATAGAAGAGTTAAGGGGGGAATAATGATGGAATGAGGATAATCCTGATGGTTGGGGACTGAATAACCATATTTTTAATAATATTGTGGGTATAGATAATTAAAAAAGTCATATCCCCAGGGTTTAGAAATTCTTTACGTAATGATACGTGGGGAAAGACCCCCCTTCTAGTAGTGGGTTTTTGATCACTCAGAATTCATTTTTCATAATCATTTAATTTATTTCATATAAAGATATTTTAGAACACTAAATAGGATATATTATCTAATTATCTAGTTCAAACATAAAAATAATGATTTAATGACCAGAATTGAAGATTGTAAAAGAAACTGAAAACCCATCATCCTTGAATGTGGTAAATTAACACATCTCGGATGGTGTCTTTATTACTAGAATAAAATAATAGTAAAGGGGAGATGATAATAAATTATTCCATTATTATAAAAAAATTCTAGTACATGTATGATTTTGGAGTTTTAATAAGATTTAGAAGATTATAGGTAATTAATGAAAATAAATCAAAAGAACATGAAAATATCATAAAAGAATTGAAAAGAGGAATTTACCTCTTGAATCAATCTTCCATAAGAGCCTCTTAATGGGAGAGTATTTGGTCTTTTGAAGAGAATAAGGTATTTTAGACGAGGGGTACAATCTTGTGGAGTGATTTTGTTAAAATTTAGGGAATTCATGAGGCTTGAGAAGAGTGAATAGAATAGGTGAGAAGTTTTTGTATTTATATTAAGGAGAGGGGTGTTTTTACAATATTTAATTTTTTAGTTTATTAATTTCACTCAAGACCAGAAATTAGTGATCATTCCATGACCAAAAATAGAAATTAGTACTTGTTAGTTCAAACCAATTGGTATTATATCAGTATAACATCATCCATGACTCTAAAAGTCATGTATTGAGCATAATTTAAAAAGTTTTGTATTTTACTATTCATAAAAAAATCTAGTATTTTAGAAATATCACAAAAATTAATCAATACCATTTTTCAACATTTAGAATCCAAAAATGAACTTCATTTTTCAAATAAAAATTTATAAATATGATTAATTTAATTATTAATTTAAATCATAACTTACTTAAAAAATACATATTTTAAAACTATAGCTGATTTGATAAGGTTCTACAAAATTACATAAGGTATTATAAAATTATCTTATAACCAAAAGACATACAGTTGTAATTTTATGAAAACCTTTTAGGAAAATAAATTTTTTTATATTAATTAATTAATTATAATTATTTATTTATGGCTTACAAAACTACTAATACTTTAACTATGATCATATTATTACTTATATGATGACTATATTTTATTTATACATTCTTGGGTGTGGTTAATATTCTTTTGGTTTATTTACTTTTCATAAGGTTCAAATTAAAATTCATAAACTTTGGTTACTATCTATAAGGGTTGGTTACTATTCACCAAAAATTATGTTTGTTCTATAAAACTTCAAAAAACCATGAACGCAACTGTGCTTATTATATTTTTGAAATTCAAGACACATAAGTGAAAAAATTATGTTTCAAGGTCACATATATTTAGTATCATGATATGCCATTTATATTTCCATTATACTATAGGGAATAAATATAAGGATGGAATTCCATTTTTAAAAAATTGGGTCATTAAATTATTCCCCTTATGAAATCTCACCCTCAAAATTTAATTTTACATTTTATGCCATAAACATGTGTGCGTACTTTTCCTTTATTCCCTTCTCCAGTTCCCATGTTACCTCTTCCTACTTATGGTTCTGCGATAATACTTCAACAAGGTGATTAGTCTTTTTAAGTAGAAATTTATATTTATGATCCAATATCTTCAGTGGAAGCTCCTCGTAAGATATATCATTCTCTAACTATACCACCACTGAAGAGAGTAAATGTAATGGGTCTGGTATGTACTTTCATAAGAGGGTTATATGAAAGGCATCGTTTACTTTGTACATGGTAGTTGGATGTTATAGTTGAGAGTCCATATCCCCTAAATGATCAAGAATCGCAAAGATGGTGATGTAGCTAGGACTTGACATTCCTTTATTCCCAAATCTCATGACCTTATTCCAATGAGATATGTGTAAAAATAACATGTCTCCAACTATGATCTCAAGGTTGTGTTGATGATTTCCTTCATAACTCTTTCATCAACATTGGGATTCCTTGATATTTTATTGAATGGTTTTCACCCTCTCCACTGTTTCATCGACCATTTTAGGTCCTAGAAACTTATGCTCACTGACATCATCCCTACATGCCAATGTTCCGCACCTTTTCCAATAAAGGGCTTCGTATGGTGCCATTTGTATTATTGATTGGAAGATAGTGTTGTAGAAGAATAAAACCAGTGGAATATGTTTCTCCCATCCTCTTTTGATGTCCATATAACAAGCTCTCAACATTTCTTCCAGGGTCTAAATAGTTCACTCATGGTGTCCATCATTATGGGGATGATATGCCTTACTAAAGTTCAGTCTAGTGCTTATAGTGTGTTGGAGACTTTTCCAGAACATCGAGGTGAATCTTGGATCTCAATCAGATACAATAGATAGTGGTACACCATGAAGACTTACCACCTATTATATATATGTGTTCATGTTGATTCAATGATAATTCTTCTCGATTCATGACAAAGTTATTTTTATTTGTATGATTATCCTAAATTACCCATATAGAATTGTTTCATCTAGATGTCCTTAGAAGTCCAGTGACAAATTCCATGGTGATGTTCTCCCTTGTCTATTTTGGTATGGGTAGTGCCTTCATAATCCCACTAGAATTTTTTCTTTCATCCTTCACTTGCAGACATAACATAAACTATTATGTATACTTAGCAATCTCCTTCTTCATATTTTCCCACTAAAAATTCTCTCGGAAATCTTGATACATCTTTGGGATCCCTAGGCGAATAGAGAAGGTTGAGTTATGTTGATCATTCAAAATCTCATTCTTTATATCTAGATCAGGTGGTACACATAATCATGTCCCAAATCTTACAAATCCTTCAACATTAATCATAAACTCAATGTATTTCCCATTTTTAACAGCTTCCTCCCTTTTTCGAATTTCCACATCTTTTCTTTGAGAATCCATTATTTTCTCCACGAGGGATGGTTGAGTAATCATTTTATAAAGGATTGATTGTGTTCCTCCCTTGATGATTCCCAAGTCCATCTTTTACAAATCTAAGAATATCGAAATCTTTTCAACTCTCATCATTGATAAATATACAGTATCCTTTCTTCTTAATGAACCTTACACCTTATTTTCCTTACTAGGATGGTAGTGGATTGTTAAGTCATAATCATTGATGAGCTCTATCCGTCATAAATAGAGTATATTAAGAACATTTTTGTGAATATCTATTTGGGAATCTTATGATTAGTATATATATCACACTTCTACCTATAGAGATAATTATTCCATATTTTTAATGAAAAGATCATAGTTTCTAACTCCAGATCATACGTATGATAGTTTTGCTCATGGATTTTCAGCTCCCTTGAGGCGTATCTTATCACTTTATCATTTTGTATCAACAAAAAGCCTAATACCTTCTTTGAAACATTATTGTACATCACATAGTGTTCTCCACATATTGGGAGTGTGAGTACTAGCACAGGGATTATCCTTTTTTTCAACTCCATAAATCATTCTTCATATTCATGAGTCAAAACAAACATTACTCCCTTCCATATTATCTTGGTCATTGGGTTTGAAAATTGTGAAATGTTCTTCACAAATCCTCTATAATACCCAACTAGACCCTGAAATATTTAGATATCTGTTATAGATGTTGTTTGGGGCCACCCTTCAATTTTCATTATCTTGTAAGGGTATACAGATATAACTTTTCTGGTGATAAAATACCCCAAGAATGATACTTCCTCCATCCATAACTCACATTTACTATACATTTCATACAAATTATCCCTTTGAAAATCCATTATCATGGTATTCCATTGCTCTTCATGTTCCTCCTTGATCTTGGAGTATATCGGAATATCATCGATAATGACTACAATAAATTTGTTGAGGTAATATCTAAAGACTCTATTCATCAAATACTTGAAAATTGCTGGAGCATTATTGAGTTTGAAGGGAATAAATATGATTTCATTGTGTCCATACCTCATTTGAAAGGCATTCTTGGGAATATGTTCCTTCCAATCCTTTAATTGGGGATATCGCAACCGAATGACAACCTTAGAGAAAAAACTAACCCACAAATCTGGTCAAATATGTCATCTATTTGAGGTAGAAGATACATGTTCTTTATCGTGAGTTTATTGTGCTCGTTATAAAAAATGTAGAGGAGCATTGAACCATCCTTCTTCTGGAATAAAAGGATTGGATCACCCCATAGTGAATCACTCGGGTGTATAAAAACCTTCTCCATATACTCGTATAACTGCTTCTTAAACTCTTCTTGCTCTATGGTGGCCTTTCTATAAGGTGTCTTTGATATAGGATGGTATCATGGAATAAGTTCAATTAAGGACTCAACCACATGATCAGGAAAAAGACCGGGTAACTCTTCAGGGAATACATCTGTGTAATCCCTCCCAATAGGCAAGTCTTCAAGCATGATTCTCACATTTGTCTCAATCATTTAATCTAGTAATTCTTGCTCATAAGGAATTAATATAAACACTTGAGACACTGATTCTCCTTACATGTATAATTAATTGGAGGATTTTTTAGGATGTGGAGAGTGATCTCCCATTCCACATATTCGATGTTAGATTTTTATAAAGATATCCAATACATTCCCAAGATAACATTTAACTCCACTAAAGGATGTATGATAAAATTTTCTGGGAGGATTAGTCCACAAAAATTTACCAGGGAGATGTTATAAACATTTGATGTAATTATTTCACCATTATTTGTTCTCACAGATAAGTTATCCTCCAAAATTTGAGGTGGTGTTTGAATAGTTATACAAAACTATCAAGATATGAATGAATGTGTAGAACTAGAATCAAATAGTATGATTTCTATTCTTGAATTAATAACCTGTGTACCTATCACCACAAAATTTTCTAGATCCACCTCTACCGTAGTGCTAGCATAAGCCCTTCCTTGTTTCCTTAAATGTTTTTTTTATTTCCTATTACAACCCTCATCTTATGAAAATTTTATTTGTAATGCACACACTCCATCTAGTTATAACACTGCACTACAGGCTGAGTGTTGATCTGAACATTCCTTTCTTCTTCTACCATAGAAGGATTCATCATACCTCATTGGCAGTTTTTATCCAAATGTCCCAACTTTCCAAATTTGAATCAATTCCTAGTTCCCTTTATTCATTTCCTAAGATGCTTCTTCCCAAAAGTTTTACACGTGGGATGATCGATCTTATTTTTATCATGGAATTTATTTACGGAACCACCCACATTAGATTCCATTTTCTACTTTTTTTGTTGGGCACATGATAACACTGAGAGTCTCTAATCTCTATTTAATATTTAATGGAACAACAGAAAATATCTTCATAGTGGTTGAGTTCTCATACCGACAATTATTTTCGTTGGCTCATCTTTAGTCTACTAAAGAAGTGATCCATCTTGCTTTCAGTGTTCATGAAAAAGCCATGGGCATACATTTCAAGCCTTTTAATTTTTTATTCATATACCCCGATTGACTCATCTTCCTTCTTCTTGAGTCTGAGGAACTCTTTTTCTATATTGAGATAGAGGGTTCGGTGAATATGTTTATTGAAAAACATTCTATTGAGTTCATCCCAATCCATGAAATCAATTTTCTCTTAGGGATTTTTATTATTGATCAGTGTCCACCACTGATTAGAATCCCCAAAAAAATGATTGACCATCAGCACAAATTTATGTTCTTTTGAGCAGAATGGTTTAGAGAATATCTTTTCAATGGAGTTAATCATGTATTCTATTAGGAGGGGATTAGAAGATACACTAAACATGGGAGGCCTTTTCCACATAAAGGATTCTATAGAAACATTCTCTTTCCATATAGGAAGAGGATTCCCCACATGATTGAAGTTATTATTCATAACTTGAGACAATTGAGCAAGTACTATCATGAAGTTTTGAGCACTTGTTCTCTTCAAATCAGGCATATCGTTATGGAAATTATCACATTTCCTATCAAATTGATTATTGGCATGTGTACTTCTATTTATCTCCATTAACTAATAAAACCAATGTACAATTGTAGGGATTTAATAAAAAGCTATTAATAATTAAAATAAACTTCGAACATAAAAGGATAAAATTGTAAATGGGAAGTATACCCTAACAAGTGATTCCCTATGATTAAATCAAGGTTATCCTTGATATATTTTGTATCATATATTCTTATGGGATCTTTTAATTATTCCCTTAATAAATGATTGTTCAAAGCTCTTGAATTTATCAAATCATGTCCCCTAGGAGTGTCAAACCAAGAGTGTAGAAAAGCTCGTTGTCATGCACCAGTTACTATTCGAGTCTAGCTCAAAGCGGTGTTTTTGGGTTTTAACCCTAGATACATCTTCACTAGATCCTCCTCTACTTGTCTGTATCTAGACTTGGATTTTTTTTCTTGATAAACCACTTACTATATATTTACTAAAATTTAGGTGTGTTCTCTTATGCTTAGTCTCATCCATAAGGGTCTTACTAACGTTCTCAATTCCTAATCTCCAAAAATAACTAGACCATCCTCTGATACCAACTATAGAAACCCTAACCTTTACATTAAACATTAAATGATTTTAAGCATGATTATTCATCAATGTATAATCCAAGGATCATAATTTCTAGTGTCTTAGAAGACTAGGTACATAAAACTCAAAACATGAAACTTAATAAAACATTTCATTATTTTATCATCAAATTGAGATCATAAATTCCTTTTTTATGAAGCATCTTCATAGGGCACCTTAGAGAACACATGAACAAATGGATATACTAATAGCCAAGTAAGGGAACAACCACTAGAACAAATCATTGGAATAATTGATAGAAGGAATGACATGATGATATAAAAAGGAATGTAACATATGGAATTGTAACATATTAACATGGAATCATATAAACATGGAGTCATAATAATGTGTTAGAAACATAAAACATGACATTATCATGTGTCAAGGATAACTTCCAAGACCGGTGCACATGGTATCCCAAGACAAGGCTAACCATCAAGACCGTCACACATTCTAGCACAAGACAAGGCTAACTTCCAAGAATGTCACACATAACATCTCATGAGACTCAACTTTACCCAATGGATTGGTGCGTTATCTAGGTACACCCATTTAAAATTTTCATGAATATATTTTCCACATAAATAATCATAAAAAATCAATCTTACATAAACATAAGGGTTAGCCATGGAAGGAATTGGGTACCACAATCATGTCATAAAGCATAACAAATGGGTGTATCATAAAAGTGTCTAAGAAATAAAGGAACTAAAATATATGTGGAAACTCATAACTAAAAATAGGCATGTATCATGGTAAGTCATATCAAGTAGAAGTGATAACATGTACGAAATGTATTTATGAATTTTTTATCACTAAAACATTTTTGTGCAGTTTTAAGGAAAATACTATAAAGCCTTTAAAATATAGAAGAGAAAAAATAATTTATATAAAACCAAAAGTGAACCAAGAATGTTTTTATAATAAAAATAATTATTTTATAAATACAATGGTGTCTTAAAATAGAATATATAGTTCACTTTAAATCATGTATGAATTCGGGATGTTTTCTAGAAATAGGTTTTAATATCGGGAAGTATTAAGAAGTGATCAATTAAAAAAATGTATATCCCTAAAATATATTGTTGAAAGGTTCTTGATAAATGAATTTGGTAAATTTAAAAGACATATATATGATGAACATAAACATATAAGATAACATAATTTGGGTAAAACAAATATATATGTAAACCCATAGGAACAAAGGAGCTTCGAATAGAATCCATTATAGATTATCGACAGGGTATTGGGTGTACTTAAGTGGGATTAATGAGAGATAAAGGGGTTTCTCATCACTTAAACATCACAAGGATTCTATTAGAGAGGTTTTAAATCATACCCCATTATTATGGATTACACATTAATGGGCATAAAAAAGTGGAAATTATTGAATAAAAGTGAAATAGAGATGATCCCTTACCTAAAGTCTAATGGTGTTCTCCACTTGATATTAATTACCCGAATAATGCAATTAGATACAATAATTAATAATTCCTAAAGCAATTATATATTTAAATTATTTATAATTATATTTTTATGTTCATTCATGTCCTTTTTGATGGGTTAAGTGGTTCAATAATTTTTTTTGGTTATGTTTGTTTTCTTGGATTTTATAACTGGTTTACTTATTTTCATGAATGGAGAATCATGTAAAATGGGGATGGTTGTCCATAATTGGATTTATATTTCATTATTTAATATACATATGGTTACATGATTTTAAATTTAATTTGGTTACTGGGAGAGATGTTGAATCATTATATAAAACATTAGTGATAACCTCTAGGTTAATTGGTGGTTTTTTATCACCATGAACTCATTTTTCATTATAATTTAATTTCTCTTGTATAGAGATTTTATAGAACCTTACATGAGATATATTAAATAATTATATATTTTAAATACAACATAATTGGGTTCATGATCATAATTTAAGATGGTAAAAAAATTGAAAACCCATCATCCATGAATGTGGTAATTTAACATATCTCGTATGGTGTCTTGATTGCTAGTATAAAACAAGAAAAATTGGGAGATTATAATATTTTATTATATTATAATAACAACATTATAGTACATGTAAGGTACTTGAGTTGCCAAAAAATATGATGAGGAGAGTTAAGGATATAAAATTAAATAAATTAACTTCAAAATAAAGTAAATGAATTGATAAGAGAAATTTACCTCATGAATCAATCTTCCTTGATAGCCTCGTAAGGGGATAGGATTTGTTATTTTGAAGAGAATATGGGATTTTGGACTTGGGGAAGGATCTTGGGGAGATATTTGGGTAGAATTTAGTCCAGGCACAATGCTTGAGAGGATTGAAGAGAGGAGGTAAGGAGGGGTGGTATTTATAGTGGAGGAGATGAGTGTTCTCATAATATTTAATTCCTTAGTTTATTAAATTCCCACAAGACCATAAATTGTGATGATTCCTTGGGAAAAAATTAATTTTATAATGAGATTTTGAACTAATTGGTTTTACTTCAGAAGAACATCTTCCATGACTATATAAATAATTTATTTTTCTTAATTTTCAAAATATTCTAATTTATTATACATCAAAAATTTGAGTATTTTTTAAAAATCACAAAAATTAACCCATTCCATTTTTCAATATGTTGAATAAATAAATGAAATCCATTTCGAAAAAATAATTTTCTACATATGATTAATTTAATTTTTAAATAAATTCCTAATTTACTTCAAAAATACATATTTTCCAACTATATGTGATTTTATAGTGTTTTCAAAAATTACATATGGTCTTATAAAATTATATAATAACCAGAAGAAACAATTTTGTTAATTTATGAAAACATTTTAGGAAAATACATTTTCTTCTAAATTAATTAATCAATTAATTAATAATTATTTATGACTTACAAAAAAACCAATACTTTTATTATGATCATATTATCACTTATAAGATTAGTAAATTTTATTTAATAATTCATGTGTGAGATTACTATACATTTGGTTGATTTACTATTCATAAGGGTTATAATACTATTCATAAGGGTAGGATACTATTCATAATGATGGGTTACTATTTACTAAATATTTAGTTAGTTCCATTAGACCAAAAAAACACCATGAACGCAAATGTGGTTGTCAGATTTTTGAAATTCAAGACATATAAGGGGAAAATTTATGTTTAATGGTCACATATATTTAGTATCATGATATTTAAATTTCTAATTTGATTATACTATAATTCATAGATATAATAATTGAATTCCAATGATAAAACATTGGGTTGTTACAACGGTGTCAGTCACCTATCCCCGGTCTATTAGTGACGGTCTTGGGGTTGTCGTCGCATGGGCCCTGGGGGATATGTCTTGAAAGAGTGGTATCATGGTTGGTTAGTTATATATAACATACCAAGTGTCTTTTATTTTGGTTAGGGGAAACAATGTTATGTGTTTTGAGTTCGGCTCTCAAACCAGGGACTTCAGTATTGGATCAGGGGATGGCGTATCCATACATGAGGACTTTAAATTATTTTCATCAAATCAGTATATGAAAACACTAGTTATATAACACCCCAATCTTCCACTTTACTCCTCTCTTTAAATAATACAATAGCGTGTGTTGTACGCAATTTCAAGTTCTAACACAACGCAACCAATCAAACTAGCCGTTATGAATAGTGAAACCCACTTTTGGGAATTTTATAAATTTATTCATTCAAAATGGACTTCATTTTTGGATTCTGAATATTGAAATTATCTTAGGGTGAATTATTTGTACTTTTTTGATAACTTTCATATTTTGATGAATAGTGAAAATTAATAAATTTTAATTAAAAACTACTTTTTAATCGAAATATTTAATAGTGATAAATTATGATTTTGAGTGATTTTAAAGTTTAATTAGATTATATTTTAACCATTCAATCCAATGTTGGTCATTGAATGTAATTTCACATTTAAACTGAACATAAGTAAGTGTCAATCTTTTGATAGTTATTATTTCATAAAAAACACGCTCTTTGTTTTGACAATGGGAATAAACTTTAAATTAATTTCTACTAATTAAGCATTTTGAATTTAGAAAAATTGATTCCATATTTATAATCAGGAGGTCCAAATTGTTTAAATAGGTAACTTTAATTTTTAGACATTTTGAATAATTACTTCGGTAAATATATTATTTACCATGGTTAAATGGGAAATCCGGTAAATAATGAAAAAAATAATATTATAATAATATTAAATTATCCTAAACCGTGTCCTAACCCCATTGGGTGATACTTGTCCAACCATGGACATATTCGGGTTGATTTTGGGAACCCATGGAGCCACTTTTAAGTGATAATGACACATTATATTAATTAAGTTAAAGTAAATACGAAAATGACATAAGAATATAGCTTTTAGAAAAATAATTTTTACATAGGGTTATATATGTTATATTTTCGACTATAAATATTCTTTAATAATCTAAAAATATTTCGTACATAATGGTATTTTATTTATAATTTTTAGACATTGAATAATTAAATTTATTAATTACCCAATAATGATGCAGTATTTTCATTATTAATTAATGAATCAAATAATTGGTATTATAAATGATAAAATAAATATAATTTGAAAGTCTTGATGACATCCAAGAATTTAATTGGTTAATATGACATGTTAGGATTACATAAATGAATTTTTTTTATAATTAATAAAGTTTTTAATACTTTAACAAAAGTCAATTATTAAATAGTGTCAAAATTGACATAAAGAAGTTTTTAAAACATATATTATATTATAAATTGATATAATATTCTTAAAAATATAAGGTTTGGCCAAAGGACTTATATAATAATAGTTGTATAATTATTTGACGATTTGGGGGTCTCTTGGAAGTATATAGTATTTTTATTAACTATATAATATAAAAATACAAAGAGACATGGTAAATTCAAACAAATTAACTAAGAGTTAAAACTAAAATATAAGGTTAATATAGTAACCCAAACCTATCTAAAACCTATTGGTTGAGTGGTTTTAGACCTATCCCCACCATAAACTGTAAATAATCCACTTTTTATCCATTATAAACCGACTACTAATTTATTATAAAATAATATTTCTAGTTTTTCCTAAGGTGCCCCTCACCCCTCTTATAAAAGGGTACTCCCCCTTCTCTCAAATTCATACCTTCAATGCCTTTTGGTTCGGCCAACCCCAGAACAAATATCCTCCCAACTTCCATAAATTCATCATAGAATCCCTCCTTTGGTCATAAAGCCAACTTAAGGAGCCCTTTTGATCAAATCAAAAGGAAGAACCCAAAGAAGAGGTAAGGATTTCACCACCCTCTTTCAATTTCCTTTCTTCTTCCACTTCTTCTTTATTTGTTATTTACATTATAAAAAATAACTCTAGTATCTTCAATTTACATTGATGTTATTATAAATATGGTACAACCATATTCAGTATTATATCCATCCTTTGAATGGCATGTCACCATACGTGCGTACGTACGGCTTACCGTCTCCACGTCGTGGTGTAATTGTTATTCAATATATTATTATTTGGATGGGAATAATAATGATGTTTAATTCATTTAAATAATAAATATAACAAGATATTGATTCTCTATATATGATTTAACTTATAATTATATATTATTTTAATATCAAAAGAATTATATTGTCGCTCGTGCGTACGTACGGATTACCATCTCCACGAACGAGATGAGATTCATTCCTCATCATATCCATTCAAGACTAAATTACATTTGATGATTAAAAATATTTTTTAGAGACATGATATAATTATGTATATGAATAAGATACATCCCATTTATAACAAATATGGCTCACATAAAAAATAATATAAAGGAAAGTGAATCCATTAACACCCAAGACGACGATAATAATAAGATATTATCAACAAATAAATGTTAAAAGGTTATATATGATATCATATTAATGTATATTATTCTCATGTAATTCAATAAAAATTATTTCACAATTATACAAGATGTTAACCTACCCTCGACCAAGGATAAATTACAAAGTAAGGGGTTTCTTATCTCACTTTTAATTCTGTGAGATTTCTACTGTTCACTGCTTATTTATTGCATGTGGTGTGTGCACTAACCATTATTTTATTCATTGTGTAATATACATATTGATGGTTATTTAAATCATAATTGTATGATCCTTCTTTCATGGGTGTATGTTTAGTAAGTTACCAAATTGATAAGGGAATTTGAAATTTCAATTTCCATTCATTCGGCTGTACACATACTTCATTTATTATTTTACTCCAAGATTATGTGTGGAATAACTATTCATTTTCTTATGTCATAACATCCACTCCCCTTTCTGTGGATATAATTTTGATACACATAATCATTCCATTGATAATTTCTCAATTCATCTATATGAACTTGATAAGAGTAATTTTAACTCAATCTCCATTTGATGAGTTAAATATCCAATTCATTGGTGTTGTCTTTACGAGAATATGTGTGAATGTACTCTAATTGATTTACACTGAAAATACAATCATATTGAGTCTATTTTTATTTGTCATACATAATTATGTCGTTGATTTATCTTTAACCGAAGGATACTGTCTTTATAAGAGATTTCATCTCAAATTACATTCCATTGAGGCTTCTTCGTTGTTATACACCAAATCACTTTTATATGATGTATATAATGTACTTTGGCATAGTATATCATGAATACCTTTATTCTCTTGATATTACAATGTTTTTATTACCTCAATTATTTTTGTTCACGTGTCTCTCTTTTGGTTAGGAACTCTAACTAAAATATCATTTTGAATGTTTTAAATATTTATTATTCTAAATCTTTCTCATTAATGTCCATGTTTTAAAAATTGTTTTAAGGATTTATTTATATAGAAGTTAATTTTTTTAAAATTAATTTTTTTTAATAGTTTCAAAGTGGTATGGGACACTTTGATTCAAAAATCTATTTTTAAATGGATTCTTGACAAATAGTGTGTCTTTTAAATGATTTCAAGAAAAAGGGGTGTATTTCCCTCTAATAATTTTGATGATCATTTTCAACTATGTCAATATCCTTCATTATTCTCGATTGAGGTTAATATGATTCAATAAAATCATCCATATTTTATAGAATGAGTTATGTTTGACTGTGTATGTGCTATTTTTATACCATTCATGGTTTGTGGATAAAGTATTGGCATTTCGTATGTTAGTTTTAATATGAATGATTATGTTATGTTTCAAACCTTTCATATGAAGAATGCATTGGACTTAGTTAGTGACGGGTGGAGCCCGATATAGCTCCTTGTTGCATCGGTAGGTCTCATGAGACAAACTAGTGTCTTGGCACAATGCCTTGACAGAATCTTATTTGTAGTCTTGGCACAAGGCCTTGACTATGTGGTTATGATAGTCTAGCATTATGCATTTCATCATTATGAAAGTGGTTATTCATATTTAATGTGATTATTTGACCAGTAGAATATCCATGTGAATAATTAAATGGAATTATTTAATTTTATTTCTTCCATATTATGCAGAAGTTCATGTTTAAAAGGCTTTTGTTTTAGTTATACATTGCCGTAACTATTTATGCTTATTTATGAAAGATTCCGCTATATTGTTATCCTTACTGGGAATCTAAGCTCATACCTTTCTAGGTTTTATTTTTCCTAGGATGTGAATAATTATTTTATGACTAACCTATGGGGATAGTATGAGGGGATATGAGTGTGGTATATGGAGACTATGTTTTGTAGTTTTTCACTTTATGATGTAAAGTAACATTTATGAATGTATCTGGTGTGTCCAAGGCTACTAAACGAATTGGTTTTTCGAGACGTGATCTTTTATGATCATTCCAATGATACATAATAATGCACCGACTCTGGGTAACTGGGGTCGGGGTGTTACAGTTGGTATCAGATGAAGTTTGGTACAAACCTTGGAAACTAGATTTAAATAAACTGTGATTAGAGCACATAGCCATAAGATAGACTTTGAGAATTATAATAGAAGAACTTCAAAGAATTTTGGTATTGTATAGATTTTGTGAGTTTCCCAAGAAATACATCCCTCTCTGGATACGAGCAGGTAGAGGTGGCTCTGGCACAGATGTACCTAGGGGAAAAACCCGAAAACACCACTTTGAGCTAGACTTGAATGGGTACTGGTGCACTACAATGGGCCTTGCTGCACTCTTGGTTATCACACTCCCGAGGAATATCTATAGGATAAATTAAATTTTCTTTACAAACCTATTTGAGGTATTCTAATATAATATGAGAATAAATGACCTTGGTTAATTTTGAGGTGTTTCAAATTGAAAATATAGTGGCAGGATATTTTCTAAATAATTGTATGACTACTGTTACTCACACAATGCTTTCTGGTTTTAGTCAATGGATGGATTCCAAGGAAGTCATAGTTACCTTGAGAGTGATGTAAAAGGTGGGAACAATGGTGGAAATGAGAAATAAATGGAATATGGATAGGCATAAAAGATATTGTCTTCATTCTGAATCAGATTTCCAAAAATATGATCAATAACATATCTATTAACCAAATTTTAGACTCAACAAAGAAGAGAATGGCAGTGAAGGATAAGAGCTCCAGCTGTGGGGACCATGGAGAGAAGAAATCTCAATTTTCTTCATGCCAGAAATGTGGAAGGAGACACCCAGGAAAGTGTCTCAATAGAACAAATAAATTCATTATCTGTGGTAAAGAAGGGCATAATGTAAATAATTACCAAGGAAAAATGAAGAGTACTATGGAAGAAAATAAAAATTATCCTGAGATTCCAATTACTGTCATTTTTTATAAATGTAAGGGACCTTGGCATCACCCATGTCAATGCCCTATTCTATAGGATAACCTCTTGGTCAAGGAAGAAACTATGTGGAAATAAATGCATGGAAATTTTTTAAAGGTATTAGTGCTCTTTGTTGTTGAGATTACTTTGGGTGAATTTTCTCTTATATGTGTAACCCTGAAATTTATCATGTGAAAATGATATTTGAGGAAGAATTATCTTTTCTCTAGTGGATATAGATATAAATAACAATTTGGTTTTATATGATCCTTGAATTTGAGGCAATGACATGTTATTATATTTTGGGATGAAAATGAAAGTTATGAGATAACATTTGTGGTTAAATTATAGTATGTTTATTTTGAGGAATTTATCTCATTTTGATAGTGTTAAAAAATATAGTTTATGAAAAAGGACAACACATAGACCGTGTGACAACCTATCGCATTAGACAAAGCTGTGGGAATCGAACCCACAACCGAAGTGCTATTGGGATTTATCGCCTACCACTGGAATACGTGAAGTCCTTGGTTAGTGTGAGTAATTATTTTTAGTTAAATGATATTATTGATAAATAATAAGTTGATTTTGGATATTATCTCTTATCAAATGAATACCATTAGTATAGGAAAATGCTTTCGTTATTAAGTGATAAATGTTATTTTAGAAGATGTTCACTTTGTTGGGAACACTATATGCCCAAGGAAAATAGAATAATATAGGATTTCATTTTAGGAGTAATGGTGTATTTTTATCTATGTTTTTATTGTGGATGTATAGTGATTTGGGTTATTTATGGAAATGATTAACCCATAATAGAGAATATTTGATTAGGTTAATTACTTTTAAGTATGTGACTTTAATAGTAATTGATGTCATTTAGAGATACAATTTAACGTGGAAGACTACATAACCAAATTATTCTAAGTTTTGGGTTTCAATATTAGATTGGATCATATTGAAGTATTTTAAGGACAATTGTTTATTGAATGATATTTATTTAAATTTTGGGTAGTGTTGGTTTAATTTTAGAAATTAAGATTAGAGTTTCTTTCTCTAATGGAATATCCTTTTGAGGGATCATCAGATCTTATACTAACCATTTTGGTTTTGATTAATCTCAAAATAAAAGGTAAATATATATATTATCCTTTGTGGATCATGTGATTCTATAAGAAGTTTATTCTGGCTCTTCTAGTGTGACCAAGTCTTCTTGAATACTCTTTGTTTAAAATTGAGTTAGTAGTAGGAATTTATTAAATAATGAAACTTTACATCAAAATTAAGTATATCTCTTTATGTTCTTATTCAATCTCAGAAATGAATTCATCCTCTTTATGTAATGTAACTTAAAACAAAAAAAAACTGTTGTCTGTTTACTTTTCCTACTGGGAAACTAATGACTATTTGTCCCATCACAAGTTTGTGGTTTTCTTGTTGTTAACATTCTCTTGATCATGTTTGATATCCCTATCCATCAGAACATGAAACTTATTTTATCTTCCATATCCATGTTTTCCAACATGGAATACTAGTATGGGTTTTCTTGGGTGACATTTGTACTTCTCTTTCATTCTTTTAAAGTGATAGTTTTATTTACTCTTTTTCTGATGTGGGAATTTCCATTATATTCCCAAGACCAATTTTAAAAATTTATAGGACGCAATTTATTAAAGGAGGGGAGAATATAAAACCCCAAGATTCCATGGTACGCTTCTCTATGAATAATACAATAGCGTGTGTTGTAGGTATCTTCGAGTTCTAACACACCACAACCAATCAAACTAGCCGATATGAATAGTAATACCCACTTTTTTAAATTTAATAAATTTTATCTTTCAAAATGGATTTCATTTTTGGATTAGGAATATCGATATTTCCTTAGGGTGAATTTTTGGTACATTTCTGATTACATTCATATTTTGATGAATAGTGAAAAGTACTAAATTTTAATTAAAAACAACTTTTTAATCAAAATAATTATATGTTTTAAATTATTAATTTGAGTGATTTTAAAGTATAATTAGATTATATTTTATCATTTAATCCAATTTTGGTCATTAGACATAATTTCACATTTAAACTGGACATAATCAAGTGCCAATATTTTGATAGTTATTATTTCTTAAAAAGACGTTTTTTGTTTTGACAAAGAGAATTAACTTTAAATTAATTTCTGACACTTCTGTGTTTTGAATTTAGAAAAATGGATTCATAATTTTTAATCAGGAAGTCTAATTTTTGTAAATAGGTAACTTTTATTTTTAGACATTTTGAATAATTACTCCGGTAAATATTATATTTACCATGGTTAAAGGGTAAATCCGGTAAATAAGGGAAAACAAATAATATTATAGTAATATTAAATTACCTTAAAACGTGTCCTACCTCTATTGGTTGAAACATGTCCAACCATGGGAATCTTTGGGACGATTTTGGGATCCCATGGAGCCACTTGTATGTGATAATGACAGTTTATATTAATTAAGTTAAAGTAAATACAAAAATCACATAAGCATATATCTTTTAGAAAAAAAAATTTACATAGGGTTATATATGTTATATTTGAGACTATAAATATTAATTATAAATAAAAAACTATTTCCTACATAATGGTATTTTATTTATAATTTTGAGACATTGAATAATTTAATTTATTAGTGACATAGTAATGATGCAGTATTTTCTTTATTAATAAAAGAATGAAATAATTGGTATTATAAATGTAAAATAATTATAATGTGAAAGACTTGATGACATCCAATAATTTTATTGGTTAATATGACATTTTATTATTACTTAAAAGAATTTTGTTCGAATTAATAAATTTTTTAAGACTTTAACAAAAATCAATTATTAAATAGTGTCAAAATTGACAAAAAGGAGTTTTTAAAACAAATATTATAATTTAAATTGATATAATATTCCTAAAAATATAATGTTCCGAACAAAGACATATATAATGATAGGTGTATCATTAATGGACCTCTTGGGGGGTCTCTTTAAAGTATATAGTAAGTTTATTAACTATATAATATAAAAATACAAAGAGACATGGTAAATGTCAAACTAATTAACTAAGAGTTAAAATTAAAAGATAAGGTTAATATAGAAACCTAAACCTATCTAAAACCTATTTTTTGAGTGTTTTTAGACCTATCACTACATTTTAATTTAAATAATACACTTTTAGCCATTATAAACCGAATATAAATTTATTACAAAATAATATTTCTAGCTTTTCCTAAGGTTCCCCTCAACCCTCTTATAAAAGGGCACTCTCCCTTCTCTCAAATTCATACCATAAAAGCCTTTTTCTTCAGCCCACCCCTGCCCAAATATCCTCTAAACATCCCTAACTTCATCCTAGACCCTCCTTTGGTAAGAAATCCAACTTAAGGAGCCCATTTGATCAAATCAAAAGGAAGAACCTGAAGAAGAGGTAATGATTTCACCACCCTCTTCCAAGTTCCTTTCTTCTTCCACTTCTTCTTTATTTGTTATTACCATTATAAAATAATAAATCTAGTAACTTCTATATACTGTGATGTTATTATAAATATGGTACAACCATATTCAGTATTCTATCCATCCTTTGAATGACATGTCACCATACATGCGTGCGTACGACAAACCGTCTCCACGTCGTGGTGTAATTGTTAATCAATATATTATTATTTGGATGGGAATAATAATGATGTGTAATTCTTGTAAATAATAAATATAACATGATAATGATTTTGAATATATGATATAACTACCAAATATATATTATTTTAATATCAAAAGAATGATATTGTCGCTCGTGCGTACGTACGGATTACCGTCTCCACGAACGCGATGAGATTCATTCCTCATCATATCCATTCAAGAATAAATTTCATTTGATGATTAAAAATAATGTTTAGAGAAATTATATCATTCTTCATATGAATAAGATACATCCCATCGATAACAAATATGGCTCACATAACAAAGATTATAAAGGAAAATGAATCTGTTAACACTTGAAATGACGATAATACTAAGATATTATCAACAAATAAATGTTAACAGATCATATGTGATATCATATTAATGTATATTATTCTTGTATAATTCAATAACAATTATGTCACCATTATAAATGAGTTTAACCTACCCTCGACAAAGGAAAAAGTACAAAGTAAGGGGTTTCTTATCTCACTTTTAATTCCATGAGATTTCTATTATTCACTGCATATTTATTGCTTGTGGTCTGTTTACTACCCATGATTGTATTCATTTTGTAATATTCTTAAATTTACGGATATTTACATAATCATTGTATGATCTTTCTTTCTTGGGTGTATGTTTAGTAAGTTACCAAATCGATATGGGAATTTGAAATTTAAATTTCCATTCATTCAACTTTTCGCATACTTCATTTATTATTTTACTCCATGATTATTAGTGGAATCACTATTCATTTGCTTATGTCATAATTTCCACTCCCCTTTCAATAGATATACTTTGGATACACATAATCACTCCATTTATAATTTCTCAAGTCATCGATATGAACTTGTTAAGAGTAATTTTAATTTAATCTCCATTTATTGAGTTAAATATACAATTCATTGGTGTTGTATTTACAAGAATATATGTGAATGTCCTCTGATTTATTTACACTGAATATCCAATAATATTTTGTGTATTTATATTTTTCAGACAAATTTATGTCGCTGATTTATCCTTAACCTAAGGATATAGTCTTTATAAGATATTTCATCTCAAATTACATTCTATTGAGACTTCTTCATTAATATACACCAAATAAATTTTATATGGTGTATATAATTTACTTTGACATAGTTTATAATGAATACCTTTATTCTCATGATATTACAAAGTTTTTATTACCTCAATTAATTGTATTCATGTGTTTCCCTTTAATTTAGGAACTCTAACTAAAATATCATTTTAAATGTTTTAAAGATTTATTATTCTAAATCATTCTCATTGATGTCCATGTTTTAAAAATGGTTTTAAGGATTTATTTATATAGACTTTAATGTTTTTAAAATTAAAATTCCTTTTAAAAGTTTCAAAGTGGTATGGGACACTTTGATTCTAAAATCTATTTTTAAATGGCTTCTTGACAAATAGCATGACTTTTAAATGATTTCAAGAAAAAGGGGATATTTTTCTCTAATAGTTTTGATGATTATTTTCTTCTATGTCAATATCCTTCATTATTCTCGATTGAGGTTAATGTGATACAATACAATCTTCCATATTGTATCGAATGAGTTGTGTTTGTCTATGGATGTTCTTTTTTTATACCATTCATGGTTTGTGGATAAAGTATTGACATTTTGTATGTTAGTTTTAATACGAATGTTTATGTTATGTTTCAAACTTTTCATATGAGGAATTAATTGGACTTAGTAAGTGATGGTTGGATCTCGCTATAGCTTCTCGATGCATCGGTAGGTCTCATGAGACAACCTAGTGACTTGGCACAAGGCCTCGACAAAGTCTTATTTGTATTATTGGCACAAGGCCTTGACTATGTGGTTATGATAGTCTGGAATTATTCATTCCATCATTATGAAAGCGGTTATTGATATTTCATGTCATTATTCGACTAGTAGAATATCCATGTGAATAAGTAGATGACATTAATTAATTTTATTTCTACCATATTATGTTGTAGTTCAAGTTTAATAGGATTTTGTTTTTGTTTTACATTTCCTTAAATCTTTATACTTATTTATGAAAGATTCAGCTATATTATTATCCTTACTAGGCATCTGAGCTAACCCCTTTCTATGTTTTATTTTTCCCAGGATGTAAAGAAGTATTTTAGGAATTACCTGCAGGGATAGTATGAGGGGATATTAGTGTGGTCTATGGAGACTATGTTTTGTAGTTTTTCACTTTATGATGTAATGTAACATTTATGAATGTATCTAGTGTTTCCAAGGCTACTAAACTAATCGGTCATTCGAGACATGATCTTTTGTGATCATGCCAATGATACGTAATAATGCACCGACCCTAAGTGACTGGCGTCGGGGCATTACAAGTTAGATGGAAAAATAAATCCTAAATATATAATATTGAATTTAGTGTGTTCTCATGTCCTTCTTGAGTTAGTGTCATCTCACCAGAAATAATATATTAAAAGTTGTACATCTTGATCAATTTTGAGATTCCTTTAAAAATACATCTAGTCAGGATTTTGATGCATGATCAGGTAGATGATATTCCTAGAAATGAGGCATTGGTAAATGGGCCAGTACTAAAGATAGCACCTCTAGGTGGTTTACCAGCAATACCACCACCTATAAAAAATAGTTATTACGAGATTTATTGGTAGAGGATGCTCGTAGGCTGAGTGTGCTACATGAGTTCTAGAGGCAGTGACCCCCCATGTTCTAGGGTAAGCTAGACCCCTAGGAAATAGAGGATTAGATGGAGGTGGTTACGTGTGTTGCCTACCTAGTGAAGAAGACTCTTAACCAGATAGAAGTATTAGACATAAGTCTTCTACATTAATCAGTAGTAATATGGTGGAGATAGTGATCCAGATTCATGAGAAGATTACCCTCACTTTCACAAACATCGAGCATCTTTTCAATGTCGAATTCTTCCATGTGATATTATGTTTCATTCATATACAAGAGATAAAACATATATTGTGGGTCAGTGAGAATGTAGTGGAATACTCAATGAGATTTACAGAACATTCTCGCTAGACTATCAATATGGTGAGGGACATGTTCTTTAGGGATCAAACCTTCCATAAAGGGCTATTTTGGGTGATCAGTTCATCCATGATACCCCTTATCATTCTAAAAAATGTTGGTGTACTGAAGCAGGCTATGTTGGTAGAGATATTTCTAGTAGAGGAGACACTTGAAGTGGGAGATACCACCATGTGTTAGGTCACTGAGTCTTCAGCAGTAGGTGGTCAACAACTAACACAGGGATCAAGAAGATTAGATTGTTTTGGGGATGACTCCATGAAACAAGGTATGTGGTATGAGGATTCTAGGGTAGAGCGATTCAGCCAAAGGATACATTGGACTGCTCATGTAGTGGTTGGGGACATCTTTCCAGATATTGTCTGACATAGTGTTGGACTGATTGGGAGATAGTCAAGGGTCTGATGAAGGAGAGACGAATAATGGAACATGGTGATCCAATAGGTAGAGGTTGTGGTAGAGGAGCATGATGGGTAGTAGGAGGTGGGAAGAGGTTCAAGGTACTACCACCACCACCCCCAAGTGGTCGACAATGGGATCAATGAGCTGGTGGGCATGGATGACGACAACTTCAGGATATGGAGGCTTATGGACCCGGTTCTCTAGGTATGATTAGAGGTACACTTTGCATCTTTCACACCCTATATTTTGTTTTGGTAGACACAGGTTCAAGTCACTCTTTTCTCTCCATGACCCTTGTTTGAGACACAAATATTCCATTGTAATCATTGACTCAATCCCCATGCTTAGGGACTACTATGGTAGAAGATTCGATCATCACACACTAGTGCTGATAGTGTCCCTATACTCTTGGGGGAGAGAGTTTCAGTTGTGATCTCTTAGAGGCTATGTTGAGTCCTTACGATGTCATATTTGAAATAGACTGGTTATCCATAGTGCATGCCTAGAATGACTGTTTTGGGTTCCCAATGCGGTGTTTCCATTAATATGGGACAAGGTTTTTCTATGTCGTTGAAATGGAAACCCATGTAGCACAGGATGGAATTGTATGTAGAAGGGTGCAGCCGATCACACACCAGTTGGCTAGCGTGACCCTTGGTGATGTGGATTAGATGGGTCCTTAGTGTCATACAATGGTGGATGACTACGAGGAATTATTTTTGAATAATTTTCTTAGATAAACATCACACATAGAGATGGATTTCTACATTGAACTATACCATATGAAGACACTGATATCTTCACCTACATATCATATGGATCCCACATAGATTCGTTTATTAAGGGTACATCTAGAGGACTTGTTGAGAAAGGGATTCGTGAGACCTAGTGTTTTACCCTGGGGAGCCCTAGTTTTGTTTTCCATGATGGAAGATTAGAGCTCAATATTATTTGTGGACATCCTATTCCTAAACTAAGTGATCATGAAGAACAAGTATCCACTTCTAAGGATTAAAAACCTCTTTGATCAACTAAAGGGAGTGAGGTGGTTCTCTAAGATAGGCCTTAGATCTAGATTCCACCATTATTGATTATGGGATGGGGACATCCTAAACATAGCATTAAGATGTTGGTATGACCACTATGAGTACTTAGTGATTTTTTTGGAATGAATAACACCTCAGAAATGTTCATGAGACTCACAAACAGGATCATCCATCCATGCATAGACTAGTACTTTGTGGTCTTCATTGATAACATCAAATTGTGCTCAGCGTCCAAGGAGGAGCATGCTATATAGTTAGGGATGGACTTGGACACACTCTGAGAGACTAAACATTACGATAATCTCTTGAAGTGTAATTTATAGATACGGGTGGTCCACCTTCTAGGACACCTCATTTCATAGGATTGATTTGTAGTAGATCTGGTGATGATTTAAGTGGTGCGTGCTAGGAATCCTCCTAAGAGTGTTGTTGAGGTGTATAGCTTCCTAGGTTTGGTTGGGAACTATTAGAGGATTGTACCCAACTTTTCAAGATTATTATCACCCATGAAGGCCTTGACATGGAATGGGAAGCCTTTCATGTTGATAGATATGTTTCAATAGTGATTTTAAGAACTGAGGAAGAGGATGATGAGTGCTCCCATCTTGAGATTACCGAAGGAGGGTGTTGAGTATGTGGTGTTCAGTGATGCATCAGGGAACAGGCTTGGTTTTGTTATAATGTAGGGGGAAGAGTTGATTTCTTTTGGTTCATTCTAGTTGTGGTATCATTATTAGAACTACATGGTCCATGATCTTGAGCTAGCAGTTATAGTATTCACATTGAAGATGGGGCCACACTACATGATGGGTGACCAGTTTACTATCTACTATTACCATAAGATTCTGAATTATATCATCTCTCTGAAGGATCTAGACTGGAGATAGAGATAATGGATAGAGTTCATATATGACTATGACTTTGAGATTTTATATACCCTTGAGAAGGTGAACATAGTGGCAAATGATCAGGGTAGGATATCCTATTTTTAGATGTTCAGTAAGGAACCAAAACATTTATCCAAATTAAAGATATACATTGCGGATGGAGATGGAGCAGCTTAGCTCTAGTTGATGATTTTTACCTTTCCACGCTTAAAACATGTCAGGGAGGCAAAGCTTAGAGTCATATAATGCGATACTTTATGTGCTCTGATGTCCACAGGGCATGCCCCTGATGGATATTCAAAAGGTGGGGAGCACGTTGTTATCTTTAGAGGGCGCACAATAGTTCCAGTGATGTTGTGGGAGGATGTTTTGATGGTGTTCCATACTACCCATTAAGTGGTACATCCATGAGTGTACAAGATGTTGGAGGACCTCCGACATCAATTCGGGTGGTAGAGGATGAATAAAGAGGTGGGAGAGATCTTTTCTAGATGCCTCAGTTTTTAGAAAGTGAAGGTTGTGCACAAGGTTCCAGTGGGCTTGACCCAATCACTTGACGTTCCATAGTGGACGTGGGATGGGATATCGGTGGACTTCATGATGTGTTTAAAATTCATGTCCATGGGACACAATACCATATAGGTGATCATTTACCGACTCACAATTTCAACCCACTTCATACAAATCTATGAGTAGAGTTCAGTAGAGATCTTGAGATGCCTCTATGTGGAAATGATAGTTTGGATTCATGAAGTTATTTCAATGATCATATCCGATAGTGATGCTCATTTCACATCAAATTTTTGGAAGGGTTTGAAAGATTCATTTGGGACTCAATTTCACTTGGGAACATTATTTCATCCCCAAACTAATGGCCCCAGGAGATGATCATCCAGGTCCTAGAGGACATGCTATGTGCTTGCATCCTAAACATTGGCCGCTGTTGGGGGTACCACATACCTCTAGTGGTGTTTTCATATAACAAAAACTATGACTTCACCATTAGTATGGTATAATTCATGGACATTTATGGGTGACCCTTCATGTCTTCACTATGCTAGAGAAACCTAGGAGGGTCAACACTCATGGATCGAGAGCTGGTATGGGCTACCACAAAAAAGGTGCAGAATATCCCAGAGTATAAAAGGACTGTATAGAGCTATAAGAAGTCATTTGATGATATTAGTCAGAGGACTCTGTAGTTATAAGAGTAAGACCATGTATTATTTTAAGTCTCACCTCTACAGGGATTGTAGATATTTGACTGGGGCATCAAGTTATCTCCTAGATATATAATCCCTTTTCAAAATTTTGGCATAGATGGAGTGTTGGTGTACCACCTAGCTCTACCCCCACTATTCCACCATGTTCATGATTTCTTCTACATTTTGCAGATGAGGAGGTATTTTCATGATCTATCACATGTCATCCACTGTGGTGAAATGTAAATTGATGATTGGGATAATATTGTGGAGTACCCAATGGAGATCTAGGATCGATAAGATACAATCTTTCCTAGGTGGATGATTACTCTCATATGCGTTTGATGGCATTAGGGAATGCCCCAAAAGAGCACTTTGGAATGGAAGGCTAAGATTCATTCATAGAACCCTAATATTTTTTTTTGAGTATCCCTTATTTTGGAATTTTAGGATGTATATCCCTATGGTGGGGAGAATGTAAGGACTCAAATTTCCACTATATTATTTTTAGAAATTATTTTACAAAATTCCACGACCAAACACTATGATGGAATGAGATTCCCTGGCCTAGTGTGCCCAGAATAATTATTTGAAAATTGTTATGTTTTTAATAGCTTGTGTGGAAACTTTTTTTATAGAGTGAAATAACTCTTAAAAGGTTCCCTTATTAGATATATGAGGCATCATTGATCTCATAGTAGTGGATATACCCTAGGTGTGACCTAACATTGGTCGGTGTGGGTCATCTATAGAAAAAGTCCCCAAGGGAAAAATGATAAATAAATTAATTGAATAAAATTTATTTTGTATTTAATTCCTAATAACATTTAAATGGTAGCTCAAATTGGAAATATCAGACCATCGTTGAGTTCTTAAGGAATTGTTTTCCTTTGGTAAGTTCTTACCTTGATCGGTGCGGGTCGAGGGTGAAAGTAATATTTTGGACATGAACTTCATTAGAATATTTAATAAAAATATTTTATTGAGTGATAAATGTTGAAAAAGAATTGGTTTTATTTTTTGACAATAAATGTATGAGAAATTCAGGATTATTTCCAAAACCCTTTAATTTCATTAAGGCAACATGAAGGATACTCTTTACCGACGACGGACAACAGTGGATCAAAGATTAAAGATGGCATGGACCTACAATCCTAATCAATAACTGATCCCACTATGTATGTATGGTGTTAAACTCTTTATAATTTCATTTACCCTTCATAGAATCAAACGAAAAAAGCGGAAGAACCCACGAATAGGTTGATCTATGGTTTGGTCATTCTTACAGGGTGAAAATTTATTTTGATATTAAAGGGAATATATCTCGATGATTATTCTACTATTTGTTTCATCATGATCAGGTTAACATTAATGAATCAAGGACAAATTAATAAGTCCAAGATCCATTCATTGGGTGTTCATGTTCTTAATCCTACCCCCTAAATCTATCGTGTTTTTAGAAGTTTTTCACCCTTTGAAACCCTATGAGAACGATCGATCATTGCACCCATGATCCATGACACAACATTCCGAGATCAAAGGTTGTAATCCAAAATGGAATTGTGGAGGTGTAATGGGAGTACATCTTGTAGACGGATGCTCATAGTGAAGGGTGTGATGAATAGAAGCAAGTTCAACTCAGACTCTTCTAGAGGTAGGTTTCTGGTGGGGCACACATCCATGGTCCAGCAAGACTATACTGGACCATAGTTGCGAATGTGGGGGGATGCATCTTGGAGGCTATGTTATAGAAGGACCTTCATCAGTAGGGATATAAAACCAAGGGGACCAAGAAATAGTGTTTATGCATTGAATGATGCATCCATATTCATCGGGATCACACAACCGAGTCGTTCACTGAAGGAGTCAGACCGCATGTAGTGGGTTGGGCAATGTTAACCAGAACTCTCTAACGGCCCAGTGGGCTGAGCCAGTTCGGGCCAGCATAGATTTACTGGTTCAGGACAGAGGAATAGGGCCTGGTCATGTTTTCTAGACCGAACTAGACTATTTTTACTAAATTGAAAATATCATTCAGACCGTGTGTCAGTTGGATGATCCCTTTAATATATTTGGACCCTTGATATGAGATGGTCCTTTATATATAATATATGTGAGTTTTTGTTGAGTTTGTAAAATTCCCTTATTGCTCGAGGTGTAGGTCCCCCCAGAACGAGTGCTCTATGAGTGGAATCATGCACCTGGTTGTGAAAATGTGATCATGGTAAATATCTGACATGAGGGAATTCATGACCCAATGATACTCTATGCACCATCAACGCCCTCTAATCCATAGAAACTCTATACCCCATCTATTATTCATTCCCCATTGATTCACTCTTCTCCATTAATTCATTGTGTGCCATCAGCCTCTCGAATACCATCACCACTTCGGGCGCCACTGACACTCCTTGATCCATTGATGCTCTTTGCACCCTTGTTGCTCTGTGAACCATTGATTCTCTATTCACCATTTATGCACTATGTTCCATAGATTTTATGTGCACCACTGATACTTATAGTGTCAAAGAGAGTAAGAGATCTAGGGACTAAAAATAGAAATCCTTTTCTTCGTGTATTAGACCTATACCTGTGTGAGATGATCTTATTGACTATACTTCATGGGTTTCCTTTATGTTGTAATTAATGTATTTCCTTAATGATAAAATTAAGTTATTTAATTGTGGTGTACTTCGTGTATTTTTTATTGGGTTTCATTTGTGGTTTTGGAGTCCCTACTGAGTATTGTTTTACTCACCCCTACAGAGGATGTGCCCACACGTGTTGTGTATTGTGTAGATGATTGATTCTTTGAAATATTTCTTGGAAGAAAATCAATAGATGGTGCTTCGGGAGAGGCATGATAGATGAGGGGTGATTCTCCAACTTCAGAAAATGGTATATGTACCTACCCTTCAGGCAAGGTTTTCGGTGGACGATATTCAGGATCTTGTACATTTCTTTTTTTGTTGGGATTTAATTCTAGCCCCATTTAAATTTTTGTTTTTTACTATTGTAATATATTGTTGATATCTTAGTGATATGCATGATTTTTTACTTAGTGATTTCAGTTAGGCTCTTTTGGGCTTGGAGATGGTTTCATGTGTACACATACTAAGGCAAATGCCTCTCATTTGTGGGATATGCCTACTCGGTGCTAGTCACCATCCCCTGTCCTATCGAAGTTGGTATTTGGGTAGTCACGACATGTGCCCTAGGGGATGGGTCATGACATATCACCTAAGAATTTTTAATTTAATAAATCCTTAATGATAATGGTTTAATTTATTTTGGGAGGTTTTTGGACATCACAAACATGTTTTTTATAATATTATATTATGTATAAATTTTTTATAGAACATGAAACATGATATAATATAAAAATTAAAATAATATTTAATCATAATAATTTTTTTGGCTATTATAGAAAGTGGTTATGGAAAATAAAAAATCATTATCCATAAATATGGTAATGTACCATAATTCAGGAAACATTTTCATTTCATTGAATTACAGGATATGAGAAAGGAGGTGGAAAAAAACATTCCATTAGAAATATAATTTTACATTATATAAATTATACTTGAGTAATTATGATTTTAGGTATGAATTATATACGATGAAATGAAATTAAACTATATTATTTTATAAAGGAACCTCATAAGTATCGTAATCTTGGAAGTTCACTTAAGAAGCACAAAATTAGTATTTTTATGAGACCAAAAGAACATGGATGTGTGGGGAGTGTGAAGTATAGTACATTTAAGATATATAAAATAGATTCATGTCCGGGATGGTGTGAGTAAGAGGTTTTCTAAGTGGTCGAATTGATAAGGGAGGAGAGGTGTGTTTTGGGAAACTTATCAAAAGATTAAATTATAATAAATTCATTTTATATCCAAATACTGCAAAATGGTTATGTATTCTATGATTATACGAGATTAGGTTTTAATATTATCAAAAAATAAAATTTATAGAAGTTTTGTTATATTTTAAACCGTGTCATTTTGAATAAAACATAATTAACATATTTTTATTTCAATTATTGTATAGTTTTTTTAAATATTAATAGGTTATAATAATTACATATTTGGTGTAATTAAAAATAAATTTCCAATTTATGAAAAAAAAAATTATTCCATAATTACTTTGTATTTTTGATGTTTTTTTATATAATTTAATAAAATATTAATCTCATAAAATATAATTATTTCTGATTTTGAAACTATTCACTGCACTGAGGGTTAAAAATATCAAGAATACTTGATTAATGATAAGAAAATCATTTAATACACCTATTAAATTTCATAAATATCTATAAAATTTCTTAGTAATAATAATTAATTCATATGATAATTCTTTTATTATTTCTAATATCATTTATTTTTTATTTCCATTAGTAAAATAATTACAACATTATTTTTGGGTCAGTATTTATGGTAAATATTTCATCCAAAAAAAATAAAAATAAATTATGATTATTTATAAAAAAAATTATCTTTCTAAATAATATTTATATTATACCATTTATTTTATAACCCCAACTAAAAATATAAAACGTATTAAAAATATGAATGTGACATTTTTTCACTTTCATTGATTTTAAAATATCTATTTCATTTTCACAGAAAAATTTCCATTATATAATTCCTTTATGAAAATTACCTATTAGGGGTTGTATTTAATTCATCCAATAATATTTTTTCATGTGTTTGTGAAAATTTATATTCCATATCATATTATTTTTTAACATTAATTTCCTAATTTACCTTGACTACGGTAACAAAATATATCAAGGTTACTATTTATATTGGTCAAAAATAAAGTGGATCTATTTACTAAATTTCAACCTATTGATTAAAATTATGGAATGAATTTTTAATAATTCAAAATATAGTAGTTTCGGAATTTAAATTAACTTTTTTATCGGAAAGATGTAATGAAATAAAATTTTTCATAGAAACTCATTATGAAATATAAAATTTTTATACAAAATTAATGTTTTAAATCCATTTAAAAAACCATAGTTGAAATATTTTAAATGAATATGAACTAATTAAATTTTGAAACCAATTCAAAACAAAATTTAACTTTTTAAAACCCTTAAAAATAAAATACAATTTTCAATAAAAAAAAGTATTTTTCACTATTTCTTAAAAAATGAAAGTTAACAAAAAAATCCATTTAACCCTAAGATATTACTAAAGTTCATATTTCCATAATTATTTTTCTTCAAGTAAAACATTTAAAAGTATAAAAAATTAGTTCTAAAATAAGTGCTCTATCAATAGTCTTCCAATCAACGTTTATAAAAATACATCAATTTATGCGTAAAATTGGATTTATAATGTCCAAAAAACAAATATGATGAATGATAAGAATTAAATTTAACATTATAAATATATATTTAATATATTCCAACTAGGGTAATGTTTTATTTTATTGATATAAAATACAGTTTTAGACATTTTAATATTTTGTCATATAAATATTACATTTAATTTTTAATAGCGAATTATTTTTAATTGTAATTATTTGGTCACTGAAAACATAATTTTATATCCATTTGTAAAAAATATTTTCATAATTTATTTGATAATTTTCATACCTTCCATTCTAACAGCTTGGTTATAATGGTAACTTTTAAACAGTAATACTTAGTTTTTCATTTAAGTTTGATGTGGCATGCAAAACAAGCTACTGAAGAAATTAAATTAGGTAAAGAGAAATATTGTATACAATATTATGGTGTTAAAAATATCTACCATGTTGATATTTATGGTGAAATCAACTAATAATAATTCCTCAGATTAAACATTGTATCAAAATAAATCTAGTTGTGGATTTATGGTTCTCATATTAGATAATATTTCCTTTCACATCAAATGGAGACACATTATTAGATTCTTGGGCCATATTAACTCAATCCTCCATCAGTAGAACAAAAATTAAATCAAAAATTTTATGGTGTGATTCCTTCCCATATCATGTTAATTCATTTATTTGGAAAATAAACACAGTCAGTTACTCTTTCATATATGATATAATAACTTATCTTCTTAGTTCAGATCATCCATGCTACAATTTGATCAAGCACATCCCTATATGTGTTTTCATCTACAACATAACATCATTTCTTTCATTAAAATTATCTGCCAATCTACTCCAATGAGCATCAAACATATCCCTGAGCATGTTTCCAATGAATACAACAAAGAAAAATGAAAAAATCAAGAACTAATTGCATCAAGAAAAAATATATAGGATGTCTTTATTACAAAGGGCATCTAAACATTACATAATAAGTTATAATAATGGTTTTGAGAAAACGTCTTACCTTGGTGTATAGTAAAATAAAAAATCACCTATATCAACTAACATTCACATAGATCTCCAATACATATTAGCTTTGGGGTGTGTTTTTCATCTATCATAAGGATATTCAAATAAATTACAATGTAAAATGAGTGAAATTTCAACAAATTTCAAATCACTTCCTGGAAAATACTCACAATTTTTAGTATTACAAGACTTGAATTTATTTTACTATTTTCTGATTTAGAATACCTTATTTTGGTAAACTAAGGGTTTATAGTGCGATACTTTATGGTTCTGTTTCAAAATGTGGAAGTTATTTAAAATTTCTAATATCACTTATTATTACCCCCAATAATATTATAAATTTTAAAATGAATTTTATGTACATAAATTTGATAAAATTTACAGGAACCATTTCAGTATATTGATTATAAATCAATGTATTTTAAAACTAAGATAAAATTATTTTGATACCAATGAAAATTTTGGACTGGAATGAAAATATTATATTGGAATTTTTTATTAATATATTATAATAATTGGGCAAGGATATTAATATAAATAATTAATTATTAGAAGAGTAATATTAGAGTTAATAGTTGTGACTGAAGAGCTTTAAATAAAATAGTAACTTTTAGATGGCCTAATATATTATTTGTGGGGACGGCTATTTTCATCTCGATTTTTTTTATTTAATAAATATATAAAATAAATCAATTTGTTTTAATTAAGTTGGGTTTCCCTAGAAAACTTAAAATTACCTATAATTTTTTATTTAATAAATTTTTAATTGGTTGAAATGTAATTATCAGTGAATTATATCATAAATTTTATTAAGAAAAAATATTCTATTAAAATTTTAATATGAAAATTTTGGGGGAAATTGTTGGAAGACAGTAATCATAATTATAATTGTTATTTATATTGAATTTTATGATTTAAGAGATAATTGAATGAGTGTATACAAATGGTGACAAATAATGTTATTATAGTTCGAAAAGTATATTATTTTGTTCAAATATAGAACTACAATGATATTGACCAGTGACAGTTGACCATATACTCCAACTAAAAATAATGGGTAATTTAAATTTAATTTTGAATTATTTCTTTATCAAAGGGTGATATGTTATTTTAGAGCGGGGAAATAGGGGAATTTGCCTTGGTTAAATGGGAGCTTTCCTTGCTAAGATATTTGTCTAATTAAATTTGGTGGTTAATGAATAGATAATTGGATTTACACCTTACCCTCTTTAAGAACTCCCAAAATTTCATATTGCTGGTTTACTTATTTATAAAGGATTGGAGGGATGGTGAATGAAGTACAGATAATTTATTTTAATTATCATGGTATGTTTACAAGGATTTATATATAATTTATATAAATCTTTAGTGATGTCTGGTGACATATAAATTTCGTAAAACATTAATTTTTTATTGTTATGTTTATGATATTAAAATATGGTCTTTTTCTTTTTTTTCTTGACATGTTCCAAATTAGAACTAGTGCCCTGCAACATTTTTAATGATGATTATTTAAAGTTTTTAGTAACAATATATTTATCGTAATGAGTTAAATTGTGTTTATTCCATTTTTCATTGGGTAATTTCCACTATTTATTGTTTGTTCCCTTCACTACAGTGGGAAACATAAGAATCTTGAAAATACAACACTTATCATGCCAAACGTGGAAAAGGGTTGTTCTAATGATTTTAATATTGTCCAAAACGTCCTTTAAAAGTTGAATATTTCATTTTTTTTATGATATATAATTAATTTTGTAATCATGGTTATAGATATTAGTATTTTGTATCCTTAAGATCATTGAATTGTAACCTTATGGAATTAAAAAAAATTGTATCATTGTATGAATATTGTATTTCTTATATTGGGATAGTCCTTATATAAAGTGTTTATGGTTTTAGAGATATCGAATATATATTCATGTTTTTTTAAAATTTTAAAAATATGTTATGAATCATTATTTGAAAAAACAATTGGTTTTTTAAAAATTCATTATCTGATATCCATCATGTTAATTATAAAATAATGATTTTATAAAATATATTAAATTTTATAAAACTATGGATATTGTAAATGATTCTAAAAAGTTTTTTGAATTAAATATAGAGTATATTCAAAGTTTTATCGTGGATTTTGATACAACACATATGGATTTTTGTCCTAATATGGATGAAAAATAACACTTATTTTTTAAACATGTGATTACAATATAATTATTAAATATATTGGGATTGGGAATATTTTGATAAGTGAAATATCAGGATAATGGTTAAATATTTTGAGAGATTTTTTTATTAAGGTTGAAATATATAACACTACATGTTTTATTAGGAGGGTTGAGTTTTTTATTGTAAAGGGTTCTATAACAACCCCAACTCTTGTATCCTATAGCCGATGTCTATAATATTACATTAACATATATCCAAGGGGTCAAATCCCAAAAGATTCATCAGTTTAGTAGTTTTCGAAAACTAGATATATAAGTGATACACATTTTACATTGGGAATTAAATATAAAATATAACTAAAGAAAATTATTAGAATCCTTGAATCACGTTAAAAGAATTCCTCTTCATATATGGGGGAAAAAAACAAAACAATGGTGTTTATAAATTCCCAGTAAGGGTTACGTATAAGAGAATATATCATGTATCAATTAAGTACAATTAATATAGAATTCTAAATATCTAAACAGACATTGCATTTAATAGGTAACTTGACTATAAAAATTTTATAATTCATAATCAATATGGAAAGTTAAATAAAAGAAAAAAATTATATTTAATGAATAAATTGAGCCCAGGATGAATTCATGTATAATATTAATGAAAATACTCTAATCTGTAAAAAAATTGAGTTTATAATAAATGAAATTCTTAATATTGGACTCTATGATTTCCTATATTATGGTATTTATACTATCAATACTTTTCACAAGACAATTTTATACTATAGTTATAACCTTATTAAATTTAGACTACTTATTTGTATCATGAGATATACTGAAACCTTGAGGGGCTATATAATTCTAGGACCCAACCATCACTACATGTCCCAAGTAGTCCTCATGCATCGAGTGATTGATTTAAATCATGAATCATTATAGATTATCAAAATATATCCCTATTGTGTATAGAATATGGACTTATCAATTCATCCCCAATTAAATAAATAGATTCAAAATAAAATACCTTATCTAAAAAAAGTATACAGTTTATGAATTAATCATATCCATTATACAATGAATATGAATATTTAATATATAAAAATCCCAATGAAAAATGATCACAGGAACAATTTTTACTTAAGAGAATGTTATCAACCACAAATTTGATCATGAGATGAGAGGTGACCTTAGGTTACTCAAAAATATAGTTTTTAAGATAAAATCATGTCATAAGAAATAATAAAGAGAGTGGAATTGAAATACTGAAATAATATTTCTAAAGAGGACTTTATTTATAAAACCATTGAAAATGTTTATATGAGGTTATGTTTTGTAAAATATCTACCGTGACATGGAAGTCTACTATTAACATATATTTTTAAAAAAATTACTTTTATATTTTCATCAAAAAAACCCTCTCAAAAAATAGTTGAAAGGTTAATTTCAAAAAAAAATTAAGGATAATTTGAAAATTTTCATAACAAATAATTTTAATTAATAAAATATATTCTATAAATCAACTTTGGAGAATAGGGATATGGAAGAAAAATATATCGGATTTAAAGAGAAATAAAATCTTTTTTTATTTTACATATTTACATTCTTGACTTAAGTACCAAAGAGAAGAAATATTGGAATAAAATAAATTAAGCCCTCAAATATAAATTTGATAAGACAATATTTGACCTTAATTAGTATAAATGATTTTATTCCTATAAAAAGTTTAAAATCCACCCCAAATGAAAGAGAGGTTATAAAATTGATTTTTACCACTTTGGTAAGATTCGAATTATAACACCGTGAGAGAATAAAATTGAACTAGAACCTTATCCATCATGAATGAAAAATTATTCATGTTAAATACATAAAAGGGTTATTATATTCTTCTTATAAAGGTAAACATGATCATATTAACTAATATTTCTTAATGGAATGGAAATTCAGACAAACTCCCCTACCTCATTCTTTCATTGAGTTGTACTAGATTTCACTTCATGGTTAATAATTTTAAGAATATTATTAAATCATAAATGGTACGTATTAATATTTGTAATATCATATATGATCCTCTTAGAAATTTTACCACAAATTGTTCAATAATGATTCATTTTTTTAATTGATTCAAGTGTTAATTACCTTGTTTTCTCATGCATGTTTTTTCAGAAAGCCTATAGTTATTGTACATAGGATATAGATACATATTATAAAGAACTATATTATTTTTGTATATATGATTCATATTATATATATATATATATTATTAAAATAATTCTTGATAATTGTACATGTAAAATGAATCACACTGTTTCATTATAGTAGGTCGTACTACACATGATTGATGATATCATTCCCTTAAAAAGAGAATAGGGTAAGGAAGTTTATGGTATATTTATTTTATATAATCAATATCATTTCATGTATATGAAATATATTCATTAAATATATCCTTTATTACATTAGACATAAAAAGGTTGTGAAAAACGAATCAAATTTTTTCATGATGATGGAGTCCACCACAGAAACCATCAGTGTTATCGTTCGCCCAAAGAATGGAATGTAATAATTTGTATTTGAAAATATAAGTCTATAAGTATTGTAAAATTTTAAATATTATATATATATATTAATATATTAAATGTATCATTATATCCCTCAGTAATAAGTGGTGATGGAAAACAAATTACATCAATTCATGAGGTGGTAGTTTGATGTACACACAATAGGTGGCTTTGTTTCCCATTTGATGGGAGAGAAGATGGATAGAGGTTATTACACTATCATAATAAAATATTTGTATATGAAACATAATATGGTTTTTATATCATCATTTTTAAATAATATTTTAATGTGGTCTGAGGAGAAACAAAATAAAAATTCTCATTTAAGAACATTACCACTTTTTCGGATAACTTCATTAGGTTTTCACTGAAATCATTCCATGGTTAGATTTATAAAAAATCCAAGGAATCTAGAATATTTTTAGGTGGTAAATTAAGGTACATTTCCTGGAATTTTTTTATCCAAATGGAATTTTATTTGTTAATGGGAGAGGATAGGGGAGGCCATGTATAAGCAGGGGAAAGGCAACACTTGGAATTTTTGAAAAGAATGAATAACACCGACGTTTTTATTATGACCAAAGGATAAAAAATGGACCATTAGAAAACCTTTAAAGATTTGAGTTCTATAGATGTCCATAGAGAATGAATTGTACAAGTTTATGGCCATTTTAGCCCATATTTTCATAATTTAACCCCAGGTAAACCCATTTTCACATTAATTGTGGTAATTAAATTTTACAATTTAGCTATTCATTATTTAAAAAAATTTAATTTCCCTTATTTAATTATTTTAATTATACTTATTAAAAATATTAAATATGATTTTATAAAATTAAAAAATAATAACTGGAAGAATTGTATGTCAAATAAAACTCTTAAACATGATAAAAAACAATTTTTCACGAAATCCATTTTGTAAGTATTAAATGATCTTATATTAATAATATAGCTATAAATAATTATTTTCTATATTTAAATTAATATATATATAAAATAAAAATAGAAATTAAAATTATACATCAAAAAATATTATTTTAATTAATTAAAATAGGTATACATTATTATTTTGTAAACCAAAACATTTTTTTGAAACCGAAACACAATTTTAAAAAATATCGCTTTTTCCACCAAATGGTCTTATTTTAATTTATATAAAATTGATTGTAAATAAATTAATAATTATAAAAATTATAATTAATTATTATAATTAAAATATTAATAGTAAAAAATGTATTTTAAATTAACCATAAAAATATATTTCCTAGTAAAAAATTAAAAAATTCATTATCAGATTATTTTGAACATTTATGTTTAAAATTGAAATGAATCCTATAAAATTAAATATTTTTAATGAAGTATATAAATTTATAATTTATTATAGTTTTATAAAAATATAATTTTTAAATATTATTATTTGTGCTTATTTTTTCATGTGTCACAAACTTTCATAGATTTGGAATTTATTTAAAAGAGAAAAAATATCATTAAGTTGTAGTGTGTTATACTCTTCCCTCTTACAGAATTTTTGTCATAAAAACATCATAGAAATTAAATTCTAAAAAATGACTGTCTTTTTTCTTCATTATATCATATGGTTCTTGCATTACTTCCTTAATTTTATTATTTCTCCAATGTACCTTTACGAGTTGAGTCACCTAATTACTCAATAATTTCTCCCTACTATCAAGAGTATGGATGTAATTTTAAAAATAAGATAGACTAGTTTCAAATTTTATTTCATTAGAGGTGATGAAATACACTAGTTATGGCATATAATTTTTTAACAATGATATATAGAAGACATAATTTAATTTAGAGGGGATTTATGACATTTCTAAACTATAATCCACATATAAAATTATTTCCACAATTTAAAAGGGATAGATATACTTGGGGATCAAATTTCCTTGCCAATTGACCCTTATGACACCCTTCGAGGGATATAGTTTTATGTAAATAGGATCTCCCACTTTAAATTCAATATCCTTCCTCTAATTGTCAGTATAAATATTCTTCCCACGTTGATATGGTTTTATGTAAGCTAGAGTAGTCTTTTCCTTTATTGTTTCATATTCAATAAATTATGGGCCTACACATTTCCATTCACTGACATCACCCAACATTTGGATAACACAATATATTTCTGTATAATGATTTATAAGGCTACATTTGAACACTTGAATAAAAGGTATTATTATAGGAGAAATATAACAATGGAAAATAATGATCCCACAAACCATGAAAATCAGTTGAGGATGAACTAATTTTTTTCCATTATAGGAATATTCATTTCAGACTATCCATGTATTTAAGGATGGTAGGAGGTCCTCAAATGAAGATAAGTATATAGACCCTTATATAGACTCTTGTATTTATATATAAATTAGTGATCATGATAAGAAATAATAAAAAGAGGTGTTCTATGAAGTCTTAAAAATTATTTCATATTAATTCTTTCAAGTTGATCAATAGGTACATATTCCATTAAAGTAGAGAAATGTGAAAATTATTGTAAGTGATAAAAGTAACCCATATTTCATCATTATTTCTAGGATTCTTTGATATTACTATAAAATATTCCATTCTAATTCTATCCCATTTCCACATAGTAATATGAAGATATTTAATGAATCCTCTAGGATTTTGTCTCTAAGCATAGACCAATTGAAAAACTAAACATAAAGACACATAATCATCAATTTCCTAAATCATGATAACGTATTGTAAATGTTCAAGAAAATATATATACACATATTTTATATCAGGGGGAATAAGGATATTAGATTATTTAGAATCATCTATAATTCCATATTTATATAATTTTTATATGTTAAAAACAATATTTTTATGAATTTCAAGATGTAATCTTCATAAATGAATCCTCATAACTTCTTCTTATTTACAGAATTAATTTTTTTCTAAAAACTCCCATCAACATATTGATATTTTTTATTTTCTAATAATGAATATTTTTAAATAATTTGAAAAGGCTATGATTTATCCATTTCCATAAATATTCCCATATCCATCCTTACAAAAATCGATAAATATAGAATTCCATTCAATCAAAATTTGTTTGAGAACTCCATAATATTTCCTTTTAGAATAATCTGATACCTTATTTTCCATCCATGGGTAGTACTATATTGAATAATTGTAATCCTTGAGTATCTTCATCCATCTCTATATCCTAATTCTCAGCTATTTTTATGAAAATATATTTTTTTGGCTCTAATAATCTCTGTAAATCTCACATATTTTACATTAAGTGTAATATATCCAAAACATCGAAGAAAATAATACCATTACCTACTCAACATCATCATTTGGTTTGTTATATTGATGATTCTTAAACATTAATGATTTATATGACATAAATTTATCATTTATAAAATTAATAAACCAACCCTTTCTTCAAAGACTCATTATTTATAAAAAAACATATCATTTCTTAATGGTAGAGTGGAAATTGGAGCATTGACCAATCGTCTATTCAATTTTTCAAAACAATCTTTGTATTATATTATCCATATGATCTTAACCCAATTATATGTATGGTTTTTTAATGGGTTTTCCAATCGAAAAAAAATCTAAATGATGAAGTCATGGTAGCCTACCAAACCAAGGAAACTATATACCTATATTATGGTCATTATTCATAGCCATCCTCTGAATTACTTTGACTTTATATGATCAATAAAAATTTCATACATGGAGAAAAAATTGAAAGAAATGAAATTGATACTAGAAATTATACTTAGTAAATTTTACATATAAATAATTTATTCTATAGTTTTTGTAACACCCCATGCTTCTACAGTACGCTTCTCTTTGAATAATATAATAGCATGTGTTGTACGCAACTTCGAGTTCTAACACACCACACCAAATCAAACTAGCCGTTATGAATAGTAATACCCAGTTTTTTAAATTTTATAAATTTTATCTTTCAAAATGGACTTCATTTTTGGATTTTGAATATCAAAATTATCTTAGGGTGAATTTTTGGTATTTTTATGAAAAATTTAAATTTTTGATGAATAGTAAAACACTGAGTTATAATATAAAACAGAATTTTTATTTAAATAATTATTTATTTTATTTAAATTTTTGATGTAAAAATAGATACATAATACCTATATAAGTTAAATTTAATTCATTAAAGTATGTTTATAATAATTTTAGATATATAAAAAATTTATTGAACTTTTTCCATTTTTATGCACCTCCTAGGATCATTTTCAAATTTACATAAAACATAATTTTAACACTTCTATGAATTGAATTTAAAAAATTCGTGAGATAGAGTTAATATTAGTAAGTAAAATGTGGTTCAGTAATATGAAAATATTTTTTGGTGAATACTAACTTTTTACTTTTATTTACCACGATTAAAATTAAATAGGGTAATTAAGGGTAAAAATGACATTATTATTACACTAAAACATGTCAAAATTATATTGGATAAGTGTAATTCGAAAAAAAACCTTATAAATAAAATATTATCCTTTAGATCCACTTGGATTAGATTAGTTCTTTTATTATTATTTAATTCAAAGAAGAGTTAAAAGTGTTAAATTCAAAATTTAATAACTAAACCATTTTTTATATAGGGTTACACAGAAGATATATTTGATGATAAATATTTATTAGAAATATAAAATGATTATTACATAATTACATTTTATTTATATTTTTTAGAAATTAAATAATTTAATTTATTTATGACACAATGATGATGTAGTAATTACCATATTAATGAAAGGTTAAAATAATTGATATTATAAATATCCAAATAAATGTAATTTGAGACTTTTTATGAATTATGCTAATTTTATAGGTTAATATGACATATTAGGGTTGGATAGATGAATCCTTTTCTATGTAATAGTGCTTTTATGAATTTAGAAAAAACAAAATACCAAATAGTGTCAAAATTGACATAAAATAGTTTTTAAAAGAAATATTATATTATTAATTGATATTCTATTCATAAAAATCAAAGGTTCAGCCAAAGAACTTCTATGATTATATTTGATCATTAATGAACCACTTGGGGTGCCCTTGTAATTATATAGTATTTTTATTAAACATCTAGTACAAAAAACCAAGAGACATGGTAAATGTGAAACTATTTAACTAAGAGTTAAATCTAAAAGATAAAGTTAATATAGTGACCCAAAACTTTCTAAAACCTATTGGTTGAGTGTTTTTAAACCCATCCCCACCTTATAATTTAAATAATCCATTTTTTAGCAATTAGAAACATAAAATTATTCTATTATAAAATAATATTTCTAGCTTTTCCTAAGGGGCCCCTCACCCCTCATATAATAGGGCACTCACCCTTCTCTCTAATTCACACATTAAAAGCCATTTGGCTTAGCCAACCACATCCCAAATACCCTATCAAATGTCCTACCTTCATTTTATAGGCCTTTATTTCGTCATAAATCCATCCTATGGAGCACTTTTGATAAAATCAAAAGGAAGAACCTGAAGAAGAGGTAAATATTTCATCACTTCTTTCAAGTTCCTTTCTTCTTCCACTTCCTTTTTCTTTTTTGTTTCCATTATAAAATAACCACTCTAGTATCCTCTATATACTTTGATGTTATTATAAATATTTTACAACCAATTTCATTATTCTATCCGTCCTTGGAATGACATGTCACCATACGTGCGTACGTACGGCTTACCGTCTCCACGTCGTGGTGTAATTGTTATTCAATACATTATTATTTGGACGGGTATGATAATGATGTGTAATTTATTTAAATAATAAATATACAGTTTTAATGATCATGTATGTATGATATACCATACAATTATATATTATTTTAATATCAAAAGAATGATATAATTGCTCGTGTGTACGTACGGATTACCATCTCGATGAACGCGATGAGATTCATTCCCCATCGTATCCATTCAAGAATAATTTTCATTAGATGATTAAAAATAATTTTTAAATACTTGATATAATTTGGGATATAAATAAGATACATCTCATATATAACAAATATTACTAACATAAGAAATAATATAATGTAAATCGAATCTGTTAACACCCGAAACAACGATAATACTAAGATATTATTAACAAAGCAATGTTAAAATATTTTAAATGATATCATATTAATTTTTATTATTCTTTTATAATTTAATAACAATTATTTCATGATTATACAGGAGTTTAACCTACCCTCAACCAAGGAAAATTACATGGCAAGGGTTAATTTCACAATCTCTTTATTATCTGAGGTTGTTTTTACGTAAGTATCTACTAGGACCTCTTTATCATCCACGTCCATGTTTCTTAAATATATATTTCAAAAAATTAATACTAGTTTATAGAATATGGTTTAATGTAATTTATACCCTTGTTTTACTTTTTATATGATTTTTATAAAGGAATCTTTCTTTCGTTTTCCAAACAAGGTCCTTTATAACCTTTTGACAAAATTAAGGTTAGAATGTATTTTTTTAACGTATATGGAAGGTGCTGATATTTTCCTCCATTATAATGTCATAAATGATTCCCTTACAAGATTATAAGAGTATTTCCAAAATAAATGTTTTCTTTTATAATTATATGAATTTTAAATGATTTCAAAATAGAAAGAGATATTTCTCTAAAAAAGGGCTTTGATTTCATCTATGTCAACATCCTTTCATGGATTTTATAATTATTTATTTTATTTATATTTTTTTAGGTCAAAATAGATACATAATACCTATATAAGTTCAATGTAATTCATTGGAGTCAGTTTATAATAATTATATATATATATAAATTTTATTGAACTTTTTACCATTTTTACCCACCTCCTAGGAGCATTTGCAATTTTACATAAAACATAATTTTACCGCTTCTGTGAATTGAATTTCAAAAATATTAGACGCATATTTTATATCAATACATAAAATTTGGTTCAATGAGATTAAAATAATTTTTGGTGAATAGTAATTTTTACTTTTATTTACCACGGTTAAAAGTAAAGAGGATAATTAAGGGTAAAAATGCAATTATATTTACCCTAAAATATGTCCTAATTATATTTGATAAGTTTAATTCAACCAAAAACAATCTTAGAAATAAAATATGATCCTTTAGGTCTACTTGAATTAGATTAGGACATTTATTATTATTTAGTTCAATGAAGAGTTAAAAGTGTTAAATTCAAAGTTTAGTAACTAAACCATTTTTAATATAGGGTTACCCATAAAATAAATTTGACTATAAAATATTCATTATAAAGATAAAAATATTTCATACATAATTTAATTTTATTTATATTTTATATAAATTAAATAATAAAATTTATTTATGACATAATGATGATGTAGTAATTACTGTATTAATGAAAGATTAACATAATTGATATTATAAATATCCAAATAAATTGAATTTGAGGCTTTTTATGAATTACTATGATTTTCTATGTTAATAGGAGATATTAGAGTTGGTTAGATGAATTTTTTCGAATTAATAATGTTTTTATAAATTTAGAAAAAATAAAGTACCAAATTGTGTCAAAATTGACATAAAAGAGTTTTTTAAACAAATATTATATTATTAATTGATATTATTTTCTAAAAAATCTAAGGTTAGGTCAAAGGACTTATATAATGATATTTGTATCATTAATTAACCACTTGGGGTTATCTTGTAAGTATATATTAGGTTTATTAAACATATAATATAAAATTACAAAGAGACATGGTAAATGTCAAACTATTTATCTAAGAGTTAAATATAAAAGATAAATTTAATATCATGAACCAAACCTGTCTAAAAACTATTGGTTGAGTGGTTATCGACCCTTCCCCACCTTATCCTTTAAAGAATAAATTTTGGAGCCATTATAAACTGAAAATTATTTTATTATAAAATAATATTCCTAGCTTTTCCTAAGGTTCCCTCACCCCTCTTATAAAATGGAACTCCCCCTTCTCTCTAATTGAAACCTTCAAAGCCATTTGGCTCGACCAACCCCTTCCCAAACACCCTCTCAACATTACACCCTTAAACCTATAGTCCTTACTTTAGTCATAAATCTAACCTAAAGATCCCTTTTGATCAAATCAAAAGGTAGAACACGAAGAAGAGGTAAATATTTCATCACCTATTTCAAGTTGCTTTCTTCTTCCACTTCCTTTTTCTTTCTTGTTTCCTTTATAAAATAATTACTCTTGTATATTCTATATAATTAGAAATTATTATAAATATGGTACAACCAAATTCATTATTCTATCTATCCTTTGAATGACATCTCACCATATGTGCATATGTACGGCTTACCGTCTCCACGTCGTGGTGTAATTGTTATTCAATACATTATTATTTGGATGGGTATAATACTGATGTGTAATTGATGTAAATAATAAATATAACATGATAATGATTCTGTATATATGATATACCATCCAATTATATATTGTTTAAATATCAATATAATGATATTTTCACTCGTGCGTATGTACGGATTATCCCCTCCATGAACACAATGAGATTCATTCCCCATCGTATCCATTCAAGACTAATTTTCATTAGATGATTAAAAATAATGTTTAAAGACTTGATATAATTTTTTATATGAATAAGATAAATTCCACCCATAACAAATACGACTCACATAACAATGAATGTAAAGGAAAACGAATCCATTAACACCCCAAACAACGATAATACTAAGATATTATTAACAAAGAAATGTTAAAAGATTATATATTATATCATATTATTGTATATGATTATTATATAATTTAATAAAAATTATTTCACCATTATATAGGATTTTAACCTACCCTCGACCAAGGAAAAGTACAACGTTAGGGTTAATTTTACAATCTCTTTATTATCCGAGGATGTTTTTACATAAGTATCTACTGGAACCTCTTTATCATCCACATCAATATTTCTTAAAAATATATTTCTAAACATTATTACTATTTTATATACTATAGTTTAATGTCATTTATACCAATTTTTGACTTTTTATAAGATGTTTATAAAGGAATCTCTTTGTCGTTTTCCAAACATGGTCCTTTATAACCTTTTTGAAAAAATTATGGTAAGAATGTCTTTTTCTAACTTATACACCAGTTGAGGATATTTTCCACCATTATAACATCATTAAAGCTTCCCTTATAGGCTTATAAAAATATTTCAAAAATAAATGTTTTCTTTTTTAATTATAATATTTTTTAATGATTTCAAAATAGAAATAGATATTTCTCTAAAAAAGGTTTTGATTTCATCTATGTCAACATCCTTTGATTGATATTAAGCTTATTTGAAGTTTATTTATTATGATACAGAACTTTCAAATTTTATTGAAGGATTTGTGATATGTTTGACTGTGGATATGTTATTTTTACACCATTCATGGTTGATGGATAATGTATTGAAATTTCATTTTCTAGTTTTTATATGAATGTTTATGTTATGTTTAATCCTTTTCATATGAGGAATGAATTGGACATAGTGTCGGGTGGAGTCCGCTATAGCTCCTCGATGCATCAACAGGTCTCATGAGACAAACTAGTGTCTTGGAATAAGGAGTTGAAAAAATCTTATTTGTAGTCTTGGTATTATGACTTGACTACGTTGTTATAAAAGTCTGGCATTATGCATTCCATCATTATGAAAGTAGAAACTGATAATTCATGTGATTGTTCGACTTGTAGAATATCCTTGTGAATAAGTAAATGAAATTATTGGATTTTTTACTTTTCTATATTATGCTAAAGATCAAGTTTAAAAGGATTTTGTTTTAGTCTTATGTTTTTCCTTAAATATTTATGCTTATTTATGAATGTTTCTATTATATTGTTATCCTCACTGAGCATCTGAGCTCACACCTTTCTATATTTTGTTTTTCCCAGGATGTGAAGAAGTATATTATGACAGACCTATAGAGAAAGTTTATGGGATCTCAATGTTTTTTATGGAAACAATGTTGTTGTAGTTTTCCATTTATTGATGTAATGTAAACCTTATGAATGTATCTAGTTCTTCCATGGATACTAAACAAATTGGTATTTCAAGACTTGATCTTTTATGATCATGTCAATGTTATGTAATAATTCACCGACTCTGGGTAACTATGGTTGGGGATTTATAGTTGGTATCAATGGAAATTTAAAACAAACCTTGGAATCTTGATTTAGATAAACTCTGATTAGAAAACATTACCATAAGATAGACTTTGAAGATTAGAATAGAAGAACATCCTAGAATTTTGTTATTGTAGAGATTTTTTGAGTTTTTCAAGAAATACATCTCTGTCTTGATACGAGTAGGTAGAGTCAGCTCTGTCATAGATGTACCTAGGGGTAAAACTCAAAAACACCGCTTTGAGCTAGACTCTAATGGGAACTGGTACACAACAACAGGCCTTGTTGCACTCTTGGTTACGACACTCCCGGGGGATATGCTTAAGATAATTCTCATTTTCATTAAAAACTATTATGAAGAGATTAGGAGTATGTACTTCCTCAACGAAAAGATTTTTATGATTATGGATTACATCCACAAACTGTTCAATTTATGTTAAGTGTTTTACAATTTTTGATTTATGTATTGGATTCATAAAATAATCTAGTGTATGCCATTGTTTAGAAATGGAGCCTAGTGGAATGAATTGAAACTGTAGCAATGCACACACTCCATTTAGGAATTTCCCTCCTGCATGATATAATTATAAAGGAGCAGGTGATACAACTGATCTTATCATCTTATCAATATATTGGGACAACTCACTCAGGTTATGAATAATAGCCTTACCTATATAGAGCAACATGATCCCCAGCATGGAGGATCAATGTTAGATCGTTTCATGAGGCAACAACCACCAAAATTCAACAGGACTACAAATCCACTAGTATCCAAGGAATGGATAAATTACTTTGAAAAAATATTCCACGCCTTGGGGAGTAGCGAAAGGGAAAAAGTGATCATGGCAGTTTACCGCCTCACTGGAGATGCTAATCAATGGTGGTCATTGATTCAAAACAAAAAGGAAGATGATCAAGTATCAAATATAGAATTGAGGGAGTTTAAAGGGATTTTCTTAGAAAAATACTATCTTTGTGACCATCGAGCATATATGGAAATGCAATTTCTGAGTCTGAGGCAAAAGGAGGATGAGAATGTCGCAAAGTATGAAGCTAACTTTACAAAGTTAGTGAGGGATGAAGGATATTATATACATAACCCAAGAAGTAAGATTTATCATTTCATTAATGGGTTAAAACCATTTCTTCATTGAGCATTAGCCTCACAATCCTTCTCGTCGTACGAAGATATTGTCTCTTGTGCTGTCCAGATATAAAAATTATTCTTTAAGTCTTACGACTTTAAATCAAGGAAAGAGAAGAAGAGATCTATTGAACACTCTGGAAATGGAAATAATGGGAAGACGGAAAAAGTTAAATATCCATCCTGTAGTAAATGTGGGAAGAAAAACCCCAGTACATTCATTAAGGGAATGGGAGTCTGTTACAAGTGTGGTGAAAATGCCCACAAAGCTCGTAATTGAAATGGATGAAAGAGGATATCGATGTTGAATGCTACAATTATAGAGAAATGTCGTATTATTCAAATGAATGTTCTAAGCATTAGGGGAACATACCTCAGAAAAGGCCAAGGGATCAAGGCCAAGAATATTCTATCACTACTACTGAGGTTGATGCTCTGAAAGACATGGTGGTAGGTAATTTAATGGTTTCCTCAAGTTTAGAAAATTCATTATTTGATTCTAGATCATCACATTGTTTCATATCATCCCATATTTCTACAAAAACTAGATATTTTAAATTTTATTTAACAAGGGAGTTTTCAGTCAAACATCTTAGGGGAAGTATCATTACAATAAATTTTTGTGAATCAGTTCCCATTAGAGCATATAAATTTTCTTTATCTGTGGATCTCAGAGTCATACCCATGATTGAATTTGATATAATCCTTGGTATCGATTGCATTTCGAACCATGATGTGAATATTTTTTATAAGAAGAAGGATCGTACAATTTTTGATGATGATGATAAATAACACCTTATCTTTATAGCAGAAATGTCTCTACCTAATTCTTATCTAGATCAACCCCCAATAGCTCAACTAAATTCAATTATTGGGGAGGAAGAGAATGAAATAACTATGGATGAGGAAAGGAATGTTCAAATAGAGGATATACTTATTATGAAAGAATATGATGATGTGTTTCCAGAAGATTTACCTAGACATCCTCCAGAACGAGAAATTTAGATTTTCGTTGATTTAATTCCTATTTCAAGGCCTATATCGAAGACCTATTATAGAATGGCCAATATGGAATTACTGTAACTAAAGAAACAACTAAAAGAATTGAGTAATAAGGTATTTATTCACCCTATTTTTTCTCAATGGGGAGCCCCTGCCCTTTTTGTTAAGAAGAAAGATGGATCTATGAGGTTGTGCATTGACTAGAGGGATATCAATGCAATAATGATAAAGAACAAGTATCCCCTACCCCGCATTGATGATTTATTCGACCAACTTCATGGAGATCAATATTTTTCAAATATTGACCTTCGATCTTGATATCATCAGTTGTGTGTGAATAATTAAGACATTATGAAGACAACATTTTGAACTAGGTATGGGCATTACGAGTTTACAATAATGCCATTTGGATAGAATAATGCACCCTCTATTTTCATGGATATAATGAACAGAGTTTTCCAATAATATCTTGATTAATTTGTAGTGGTATGTATTGATGATATCTTGGTACAATCCAAAATCTTTGAAGATCATGAAAATCCCTTGTGCATTATCCTGAAGACTCTTAGAAGACATGGATTATATGGGAAGTTTAGCAAGTGTTAATTTCGTCTTCAGGATATTTCTTTTCTTGGACATATTGTTTCTAAGTATATAATCTATGTCGATCCTTCAAAGACCAAGGCAATACAAGAATGGCCAACATGGACGAGTATAACTGAGGTACATAGTCTTATTGGTTTAGCAGGTAATTATCAATTTTTCTTCTAGAATTTTTCCCAGTTGGCTAACCCATTATCAAGTCTCACATGAAAAGGGGTAAAATTTGATTGGACAAAAGAGTGTGATGAATGTTTTGAAGAACTGAAGAGAAGATTATTTAATGCTTATATATTTACTCTACCATCGAGGAATGATGGGATTGTTATTTATAGTGATGATTCAAAGAAAGGACTTGGTTGTGTCTTTATGCTGAATGATAGGGTTTTTTTCTTATGCATCAAGATAGCTAAAAATTCATGAGAAAAACTATCCTACTCATGATCTTGAGTTAGCAGCTATAATCTTTGCTTTGATGATTTGGAGATTCTATCTCTATGTTGAAAAATGTGGGATATATAATGATCACAAGAGTTTTATGTATATTTTCTCACAAAAAGATCTCACCATGCGACAAAGGTGATGGCTTAAACTACTCTAGGATTATGATTTCACTACACACTACCACCCGGGTAAAGAAAATAAGGTGAAAGATGATTTGAGTAGAAAGTATCATGGAGTTTTGAACAAGATGAGAGTTGAAAATAATTCTATATACATGGATCTAGTAAAGATAAATATGGTAATAACCATGTAAGGTGAAACATCAATGCTTTTTCAAATGGTTAATGAACCATCTTTACATGAAAGGATAAATAGTTCTCCGACTAGTGATGATGAGTTTCAAAACAAGATTAAAGATGTGAATGATGGGAGATTGAGTGACTTTGTGTATGATGATGGAATTTTGATATCTGTGATGAGACTTAGTGTTCCTGATATACCTGATCTAAAAAGGGAATTTTTGGATGATTCTCATAGTTCCAATTTCTCTATACACCCTGGATGCACCAAAATATATAGAGATTTGAAGGAACATTTTTGGTGGGACAACATGAAGAGGGAGATTTCTGATTTTGTGTCAATATGTATTGTTTGTCAACAAGTGAGAGCAGGAAGGGAACAGCCTGGAGGAGTCTTGCAACCACTTCCCATACCTGAGTGGATATGTGATAATATTACGATGGACTTTTTCATGGGACTAACAAAGACTCCTAGAATGAATGATGCAATATGGGTCATTTTTTATCGTCTTACCAAGTTAGCACATTTTCTTTCTATAAGAGATGATTTACACTTGAACATCTAGCAAGACTATATATTAATGATGTTTTGAGACTTAATGGAGTACCCCTATCGATTGTTTCTGATCGTGATCCACATTTTACATCATGATTCTAGAAAATCTTTCAAAAATACATGGATACTGAACTTCGTTTGAGCACTGCCTACCACCCTCAAACTGATGGACAATCAGAACGGACTATTAAAACCTTAGAATAAATGTTGAGATCTTTCTCACTTGACTTTAAAGGTATGTGGGATCAATATTTACATCTAGTAGAATTCTCCTATGACAATAAATACCATTAAAGTATTCAGATGGTACCATATGAAGCGTTATATGGAACGAGATGTCGCACGGCAAATTGTTTGGATGATATTGGTGAAAGAAAACCCATAATCCCAGAACTTGTGGAGGAAACTATGGAAAATGTGAAGGTAATCCAAACCCACATCAAAGAAGCTCAAAGTAGGTAGAATAGCTATGATGATAACTGAAGGAATGATTTGGAATTTCAGGAAGGAGATCATGTTTTCTTGAAAGTATCTCCATGGAAGGGTGTTATGTGTTTTGGTAAGAAGGTTAAATTGAGTCCCAGGTACATCAGACCTTTCAACATTCTAGAATGAATTGGGGTTGTTGCTTACCATTTAGAAATGCCGATTAGTCTCTCCAAAGATCATGATGTACTCCATGTATCAATATTGAGGAAATACAAGCCTGACCCAACACATGTACTCATCTATGAGAAATTATAACTGGAACCTCATATGTCTTATTGTGAAGAGCCTATCAAGGTTCTTGATACAATAGAACAAGTATTGAGAAATCAGAAGACAGGTCTGGTAAAAGTTCTATGGAGAAACTATAAGATGGAAGAGGCAACATGGGAACCCGAGGAACTTATGATGAAGAACCACCCGAGTGTTTTTATGCAGTAATATTCAAGAAATTATAAAGATGAAATTATTTAAAGGAGGGGAGAATGTAACACCCCATGCTTCCACGGTACGCTTCTCTTTTTATAATACAATAGCGTGTGTTGTACACAACTTCAAGCTCTAACACACCACAACCAATAAAACTAGCCATTATGAATATTAATACCCACTTTTTGAAATTTCATAAATTTTATCTTTCAAAATTGACTTAATTTTTGTATTTGGAATATCAAAATTCGCTTTGTGTGAATTTTTGGTAGTTTTTTAAAAACATTCAAATTTTGATGAATAATGAAAAACACTGAGTTATGTTTAAAAAATAATTTTTATTTATATAATTATTTATTTTATGTAAATTTTTTAGGTCAATATAGATACATAATACCTATATATAAGTTAAATTTAATTCATTTTAGTCAATTTATAAAAAAAATTATATATAAAAAATTTATCGAACTTTTTTCCATTTTTACCCACCTCCTAAGAGCATTTGAAATTTTAAATAAAACATAATTTTACCACTTCTGTGAATTGAATTTCAAAAATATGAGAGACATGGTTCATATCAGTAAGTAAAATGTTGTTCAATAAGATGAAAATAGTTTTTGGTGAATAGTAACTTTATACTTTTATTTACCATGGTTAAAAGTAAATAGGGTAATTAAAGGGAAATGAAATTATTATTATCCTAACACATGTCCTAATTTTAACGGATAAGTGTAATTCTACCAAAAACAACTTTTAAAATAAAATATGATCCTTTACGTCCACCTAAATTAGATTAGGACATTCATTATTATTTAATTCAAAGGAGAGTTAAAAGTGTTAAATTCAAAGTATAATAACTAAACCATTTTTAATATAGGGTTACACATAAGATAAATTGGACTATAAATATTCACTAAAAATAAAAAACTATTTACTACATAATGGTATTTTATTTATATTTTTAGACATTAAATAATTAAATGTATTCATGACACAATGTTGATACAGTAATTACCATATTAATGAAAGATTAAAATAATTGATATTATAAATATCCAAATAAATGTAATTTGAAACTTTTTATGAATTTAAATTATTTTATAGGTATGTATGACATATTAAGGTTGGTTATATTAATTTCTTTCGAAGTAATAATGTTGTTATGGATTTAGAAAAAACAAAATACCAAATAGTGTCAAAATTGACATAAAATAGTTTTTAAAACAAATATTATATTATTAATTGACATTATATTCATAAAAATATAAGGATCCACCAATGGACTTATATAATGACATTTTAATCATTATTTAACCACTTGGGGTTCTCTTGGAAGTATATAGAATGTTTATTATCCATATAATATAAAAATACAAAGAGACATGGTAAATGTCAAACTATTAAACTAAGTGTTAAATCTAAAATATAAAGTAAATATAGTGACCCAAACCTGTATAAAGCCTATTGGTTCAGTGATATTAGACCCATCCCCATATTATCCTTTAAATAATCCATTTAAGAGCCATTATAAACCAAAAATGGTTTTATTATAAAATAAGATTTCTTGCATTTCCTAAGGTGCCACTCAACCCTCTTATAAAAGGGCACACCGACTTCTCCCTAATTCACACCATCAAAGCCATTTGTCTTGGCCAACCCCTGCCCAAATACAGTCTCAACTATCCTACCTTAATCCTAGAGTCCTTCCTTTGGTCATAAATCCATCCTAATGAGTCCTTTTGATCAAATCAAAAGGAAGAAACCGAAGAAGAGGTAAATATTTTATCACCTCTTTCAAATTCCATTCTTCTTCCAATTTCTTTTTCTTTGTTGTTTCCATTATAAAATAATAACTCCATTATATTCTTTGTAATTTTATGTTATTATAAATATGGTACAACCAAATTCATTATTTTATCCATCCTTTGAATAACATGTCACCAAACGTGCGTACGTACGACTTATCATCTCCACGTCGTGGTGTAATTGTTATACAATACATTATTATTTAGATTGGTATAATAATGATGTGTAATTGATATAAATAATAAATATAACATCATATTTATTATTTATTTATGATATACCATCCAATTATATATTATTTTAATATCAAAAGAATGATATTGTTAGCCATGTGTACGTACGAATTACCGTCTCTATGAAGGCGATGAGATACATTCCCCATCATATCCATTCAAGACTAATTTTCATTTGATATTTAAAAATAATGTTTCAAGACCTTATATAATTCTGGATATGAATAAGGTCCATCCCATACATAAAAAATATGACTCACATAACAAATAATATAAAGGAAAACAAATCTGTTACCACCCAAAAAACGATAATGCTATGATATTATTAACAATGCAATGTTAAAACATTATATATGATATCATATTAATGTATATGATTCTTGTATTGTTTGGGAAATATTATTTCACCATTATATACGAGGTTAACCTATCCATGACCAAGTAAAAGTACAAGGTAAGGGTTAATTTCACAATCTCTTTATTATCTGAGGTTATTTTTACGTAAGTATCTACTAGGACCTCTTTATCATCCACATCCATGATTCTTAAAAATATAGTTCAAAACATTCTTACTATATTATAGACTATGGTTTAAAGACATTTATACCCTTGTTTTAATTTTTATAATATTTTTATAAAGGAATCTTTTAGTCATTTTCCAAACAATGTCCTTTATAACCTTTTCGACAAAATTAAGGTAAGAATGTCTTTTTCTAACTTATATGGCAGCTGTGTCTATTTTACTCTGTTATAACATCATCAAAGATTCCCTTACAATCTTATAACAATATTTCAAAAATAAATATTTGTTTTTATAATTATATGAATTTTATATGATTTCAAAATATAAAGAGATATTTCTCTAAAAAGGCATTGATTTCCTCTATGTAATCATCTTTTGTTTGATTTTAAGCTTATTTGAAGTTGATTAATTATGATACAAAACATCCATATTGTATTGAACTTATTGTGATAGGTTTTAATATGGATGTGTTATTTTTACACCATCCAAGGTTTATGGATAAAGTATTGACATTTCGTATGCTGGTTTTAATACAAAGGTTTATGTTATGTTTAAACCTTTTCATATGAGGAATTAATTGGACTTAGTAAGTAATGGGTGGAGCCCGTTATAGCTCATTGATGCATCAATAGGCCTCACGAGAAAAACTAGTGTCTTGGAACAAGGCCTTGACAAAATCATATTTGTATTCTTGGAACAAGTCCTTGACTATGTGGTTATGAAAGTCTTGCATTATGCATTCCATCATTATGAATGTGGCTATTGACATTCCATGAGATTATTAGACAAGTAGAATATCCATGTGAATAAGTAAATGGAATTATTTGATTTTTACCTCTTTCAATATTATATTGAAGTTCATGTTTAAAAGGATTTTGTTTTAGTCTTATGCATTGCCTTAAATTGTTATTCTTATTTATGAAAGATTCTGCTATATTGTTTTCCTTACTGAGCATCTGAGCACATCCCTTTCTATGTTTTATTTTTTCCAAGATGTAATGAATTATATTATTACTGACCTATAGGGATAGTCTATGATATCTCAGTGTTGTATATGGAAACAATGTTGTTGTAGTTTTCCATTTCATTATGTAATGTAAACCTTATGAATGTAACTAGTACTTCCAAGGCTACTAATATAATTGGTCTTTTGATAATTGATCTTTTGTGATCATGCCAATGTTATCTAATAATTCACAAACTCTGGGTAACAAGGGTTGAGGCATTACAGTTAGTATTAGAGGAAGTTTAGTAAAAACCTTGGAATCTAGATTTTGATAAACTCTGATTAGAGCACATTACCCTAAGATAAACTTTGAGGATTAGTATAGAAGAACTTCCTAGAATTTTAGTATTGAATTGATTTTGTTAGTTTTCCAAGAAATACATCCTTTTCTAGATAGCAGGAAGAGGAGGCTCTAGCACAGTTTTACCTAGAGGTATAACCTGAAAACACTGCTTTGAGCTAGACTCAAACAGGAACTAGTGCCCGACAACGGGCCTTGCTGCACTCTTGGTTACAACACTCTTGAGGGATATGCTTAGGATAATTCTCATTTTCATTAAAAACCATTATGAAGGGTTTATGAGTATATACTTCCTTAAATAAAACATTTTTATGATTATAGATTATATCCATAAACTGTTCAATTAATGTTAAGTGTTTTACAATTTTGGATTTATGTATTGTGATTCATAAACTAATCTAGTGTATGCCATTGTTAAGAAATTACACCTAGGGGAAGGAATGCAAAACTGTAGAAATTCATGCACTAGATGTAGGGATTTCCCTCCTTCTCAAGTTAATTATAGTGGAGCTGGTGATATAACTAGTGATGATCCACTTATCACTATATTGGGACAACTCACTCAGGTCAGGTTATGAATAATAACCTTACCCATATGGAGCACCCTGATTCGCAGCATGGAGGATCAATATTAGATCGCTTCATGATGTAACAACCATCAAAATTCAATGTGTGTAAAAATAAATTAGAATACGAGCAATGGATAAATTCCATAGAAAAAATATTCCACACCTTGGGGGGTAGCGAAAGGGAAAATGTTGTCATGGTAGTTTACTACCTCACTGGAGATGTTGATCAATGGTGGTCATTGATTCAAAACACAAAAGAAGATGATGAAGTATCAAATATGGAATGGAGGTATTTTAAAGGGGTTTTCATAGAAAAATACATTCCTTGTGACCATCAAGAAAATATGGAAAGGCAATTTCTGAGTCTGAGGCAAAAGGAGGATGAGAATATCACAAAGTATGAAGCTAACTTTACATGGTTAGAGAGGAATGCATCAGATTATATACATAACACAAGAAGTAATATTGATCGTTTCTTTTATGGGTTAAAACCATTTATCCATTTAGTATTAGTCTCACAATCCTTATCATCGTTCAAAGATATTGTATCATGTGCTATCAAGACAGAAAAATAATTCATTAAGTCTTAAGACTTTAAAGAAAAGTAAGAGAAGAAGAGATCTGATGAACAATTTGGGAATAGAAATAAAGGAAATAAGGGAAATTTTTAATATACATCCTGTAGTAAATGTGGGAATAAATACCCTGGTACATGCCTGAAGGGAATGGGATTCTGTTACAAGTGTGGTGAAAAAGGCAACCATGATCATAACTACAATGGGATGAAAGAGGCTGTCAATGTTGAATGCTACAATTTTAGAGAAAGGGGGAATTATGAGAATTAATGTCCTAAGCGTTAGAGGAACATACCTTAGAAAAGTCCAAGGGATCAAGTACAAGCTTATGCTATCACTACTGTTGAGGTTGATGCTCTGAAAGACGAGGTGGTAGGTAATTTAATGGTTTCATCCAGTTTAGAAAATGATTTATTTGATTCTAGATCACTGCATAGTATCATATCATCCCATTTTTCTAAGAAAATTAGATATTTCCAATTTGATTTAACAAGGTAGTTGTTAGTCAAAACTCCTAAGGTATGTATAATCGCAAAAACGTCTTGTGAATCAGTTCCCATTAGAGCATATAAATATTCTTTATTTGTTGATATCATCGTCATACCCATGATTGAATTTGATATAATCCTAAGTATAGATTGTCTTTTGGACCATTATGCAAATATTTATTGTAAGAAGAATGAGGTTACAATTTTTTATGATGATGATAAAGAACACCATATATTTAGAGCAGAAATGTCAACCCAGATTCTTATCTAGATCCACCCCCAGTAGCACAACTAAATTCAATTATTGGGGAGGAATAGAATGAAAAAACTATGGGTGAGGAAAGTAATGTTCAAATAGATAATGTACCTATTGCAAAAAAAATATGTTGATGTGTATCTAGAACTTTTACCCAGACATCCTCCAGAACGAGAAATTGAGTTTTCCATTGATTTAATTCCTGGTTCAAGGCACATATCAAAGACCCCCTAAAGAATGGAAACTGTGGAATTAGTGGAACTAAATAAACAACTATAGGAATTGAGTAATAAGGTGTTTAATCACCCTAGTGTTTCTACATGGAAAGACCATTCCCTTTTTGTTAAAAGAAATATGGATCTATGAGGTTGTGCATTGACTACAGGGAGATCAATGATATAACGATAAAGAACATATATCCCCTACCTCGCATTGATGATTTATTCGACCAACTTCATGGAGAGAAATACTTTTCAACGATTTTCCTTCGATGTAGATATCATCATTTGTGTGTGAAGAAGGAATAAATTATGAAGACATCATTTTGAAACTGGTATGGGAATTACGAGTTTACAGTAATGCCTTTTGGATTGACTAATGCACCCTATATTTTCATGGATCTAATGAACAGAGTTTTCAATGAATATCTTGATGAATTTTTAGTTGTATTTATGGATGATATCTTATTATTCTCCAAAATCTATTAAGGTCATGAAAATCACTTGCACATTATCCTAAAGAATCTTAAAAGACACAAATTATATGGGATGTTTTGAACGTATGAATTCTGGCTTCAGGAGATTTCTTTTCTTGGCCATATTATCTCTAAGGATGGAATCTTCATTTTCCTTCAAAGACCAAAGAAATCCAATAATTTCCTGCACCGGAGAGTATAATTGAGGGACATAGTTTTATTGGTTTAATAGGTTATTATTGGCATTTCACCCAGAATTTTTCCCAGTTGGCTAACCCATTAACAAATCTCACACGAAAAGAGGTAAAAATTGTTTGGAAAAAAGAGTGTGATGAAATTTTTGAAGAACTAAAGAAAGATTAGTCAATGCTCCAATATTGACTCTTCCATCGGGGAATGATGAGTTTTTTATTTATAGTGATGCTTCAAAGAAATGAATTGGTTTCCCCTTATGCAGAATGATAGGTTTATTGCTTATGCATCACGACAGCTAAAAATTCATGATAATAACCATCCTACTCATGATATTGATTTAGAAGCTGTAATATTTTTTTTGAAGATTTTGAGACACTATCTCTATCATGAAAATATGAGATATATACCAATCACAAGAGTTTGAAGTATATTTTCTCACCGAAATAACTCAACATGAGGCAAAGGCGATGTCTTAAACTACTTAAGGATTATGATTGTACTATACACTACCACCTGGGGAAGGAAAATAAGGTGGCAGATGCGTTGAGTAAAAAATATCATGGAGTTTTGAACAAGATAATAGTTTAAAAGGATTTTATATACATGGATATAGTAATGATAGATATGGGAATAACCATGGAATGTGAAACATCAATTATTTTTCCAATGGTTGTGAAACCATATTTACTAAAAATGATAAGGAGTTCTTAGAATGGTTATGAACAGTTTCAAAAGAAGATTAAAGCTGTGAATGAATGGAGATTGGGTGACTTTGTGTATGAAGATGGAATTTTGAGGTTTGCAGAGAGCCTTTTTGTTCCTAATATACCTGATCTAAAAAGGGAATTTTTGGATGATGCTCATAGTTCCAATTTCACTATACACCCTGGGAGGACCAAAATTTATAGAGATTTGAAGGAATATGTTTGGTGGGACAAAATGAAGAGCGATATTGAAAATTTTGTGTCAAGATGTATGGTTTTTCAACAAGTGAAAACTGGAAGGCAACAGCCTGGAGGAGTCTTGCAATCTCTTCCCATACCTGAGTGGAAATTGGATAATATTACAATGTAATTTTTCATGGGACTACCAAAGAATCCTAGAAGGAATGCTGCAATATGGGTCATTGTTCATAATATTACTAAGTCAGCACATTTTCTTGCTATAAGATAAGATTTACCACTTGAACATCTAGAAGACTATATATTAATGAAGTTGTGAGACTTCATGGAGTACCCCTATCAATTGTTTCTAATCCTGATCCACGTTTTACATCATGATTCTGGAAAAGTCTTTAGAAAACCCTACATACTGAACTTCGTTTGAGCACTACCTACCACCCTCAAACTGATAGAGAATCAGAATGGACTATTCAAATTTTAGAAGACATGTTGATATCTTACTCACATAACTTTTAAGGTGTGTGGGATCAATATTACATCTGGTAGAATTTTCCTATAATAATAGCTGCCATTCAAGTATTCAGATGACACCATATAAAACATTATAAGGAAAGAGATGTCGCACACCAACCTATTGGGATGATGTTGGTGAAAGAAAACTCGTAGGCCCAGAACTTGTCGAGGAAATGATGGAAAAGGTGAAGGTAATCCAAACCCACATCAAAGCATCTCAATGTAAGTATAAGAGTTATGCCAATAACCGAAGGAAGGATTTGAAATTTCATGTAGGAGATCATGTTTTCTTGAAAGTATCTCCATGGAAGGGTGTTATACATTTCGGTAAGAAGGGTATATTGAAGCCCATGTACATCAGACCATTCGAAATTCTAGAACGAATTGGGTATGTATTTTACCATTTGGAAATGTTGCCAAGTCTCTCCAAAGTTCACGATGTACTCCACATATCACTCTTGAGAAAATACATGCCTGACCCAACGCATGTACTCACCTATCAGAAATTAGAACTGGAACCTGATCTATCTTATTGCGAAGAGCCTTTCAAGGTTCTTGATACAATAGAACAGGTGTTGAGAAACCAGATGACTCTTCTGGTAAATGTTCTATGAGAAACCATAAGATGGAAGGGGCAACGTGGGAACCCGATGAACTTATGATGAAGAACCACCCGATTCTTTTTATGCCGTGATATTCTAGAAATTTCGAGGACATAATTATTTGAAGGAGGAGATAATGTAACACCACTAGCTTCTATGTTATGCTTCTCTCTGAATAATACAATAGCATGTGTTGTATGCAACTTCGAGTTCTAACAAACCACAACCAATCAAACTAGTCGTTATGAATAGTAATGCCCACTTTTTGAAATTTTAATAATTTTATCTTTCAAAATTGACATCATTTTTGGATTCAGAATATCAAAATTATCATAGGGGTTAATTTTTGGTATTTTTATTGAAAACATTCAATTTTTGATGAATAGTGAAAAACACTGAGTTATAGTTTAAAAAAGAATTTTATTTAAATAATTATTTATTTATTTTAAAATTTTTATGTAAAAATAGTTACATAATACCTATACAAGTTCAATCTAATTCATTGGAGTGATTTTATAATAATTTTAGATATATAAAAATTTTATTAAACTTTTTACCGTTTTTACTCACCTCCTAGGAGCATTTGTAAATTTACATAAAACATAATTTTACCACTTCTATAAATTGAATTTCAAAAATCCAAGAGACGCAGATGATATTAGTAAGTAAAATTTGGTTCAATAAGATGAAAATAATTTTTGGTGAATAATCGCTTTTTACTTTTATTTACCATGGTTAAAAGTAAATAGGGTAATTAAGGGTAAAAATGACATTATTATTACCATAAAACATTTCTTAATTCTATTGGATAAGTGTAATTCGACCAAAAAAACCTTAGGAATAAAATAGGATCCTTTAGGTCCACTTGGATTAGATGAGGACATTTATTATTATTTAATTCAAAGAATAGTTAAAAGTGTTAAATTCAAAGTATAATAACTAAACCATTTTTAATATAGGGTTGCACAAAAGATAAATTTGACTATAAATATTCATTAGAAAGATAAAAATATTTCATACCTATGGTTATTATATGTATATTTTTTAGACATTAAATAATTAAATTTATTTATGACACAATGATGATGTTGTAATTACTATATTAATGAAAGATTAAAATAATTGATATTATAAATATCCAAATAAATGAAATTTTAGACATTTTATAAATTAAAGTAATTTTATTGGTTAATATGACATATTAGGGTTATTTTTATGAATTTTTTTGAAGTAATAATTCTGTTATGAATTTAGCAAAAACAAAATACCAAATAGTGTCAAAATTGACAAAAAATTGTTTTTAAAATATATATTATATTATTAATTGATATTCTATTCATAAAAATATATGTTTCGGCCGAAGGACTTATATAATGATATTTTTATCATTAATGAACCACTTGAGGTTATCTTGGAAGTATATAGTAAGTTTATAAACCATATAATATAAAAAAATAAAGAGAAATGGTAAATGTGAAACTATTAAACTAAGAGTTAAATATAAAAGATAAAGTTAATATAGTGACCCAAAACTGTCTAAAACCTATTCGTTGAGTGGTTATCGACCCATCCTCACCTTATACTTTAAATAATCCATTTTTTAGCCATTAGAAACTGAAAATTATTTTATTATAAAACAATATTTCTAGCTTTTCATAAGGTTCCCCTCACCCATCTTATAATACGACACTCCCCCTTATCTCTAATTCACACCTTAAAAGCCATTTGGCTCGGCCAACCCTAGCCCAAATACCCTCTCAACTATTTTCCATGCATCCTAGAATCATTCATTTAGTTATAAATCCAACCTTTGGAGCCATTTTGATCAAATCAAAAGGAAGAACCCAAAGAAGAGATAAATATTTCATCACTTCTTTCAGGTACCTTTCTTCTTCCACTTCATTTTTCTTTGTTTTACCATTATAAAATAATAACTCCAGTAACTTCTATATAATTTGATTTAATTATAAATATGGTTCAACCAATTTCATTATTTTATCCATCCTTTGAATGACATGTCACCATACGTGCGTACGTATGGATTACCGTCTCCACGTCGTGGTGTAATTGTTATTCAATACATTATTATTTGTATGTGTATAATAATGAAGTATAATTGATGTAAATAATAAAAATAACATGATAATTATTCTGTATATATGATATATCATCCAATTATATATTATTTTAATATCAAAAGAATGATATTGTCGCTCCCGCGTACATACGGATTATTGTCTCCACGAACATGATGAGATTAATTCCCCATCATATCAATTCAAGAATAATTTTCATTAGATGATTAAAAATAATGTTTAAATACATGATATCATTTAGGATATGAATAAGATACATATCATCCATAACAAATATGATTCAGATAAGAAATAATATAAAGGAAAACGAATCTGTTAACACCCGAAACAACGATAATACTAAGATATTATTAACAAAGCAATGTTAAAAGATTACATATGATATCATATTAATGTATATGATTCCTGTATAATTTAAAAACAATTATTTCACCATAATACATGAGGTTAACCTACCCTTGACCAAGGAAATGTACAAGGAAAGGGTTAATTTCACAATCTCTTTATTTTCCGAGGTTGTTTTTACGTAAGTATCTACTGGGATCTCTTTATCATCCACATCCATGTTTCTTAACAATATATTTCAAAAAATTCTTACTATTTAACAAACTATGGGTTAAATTAATTTATACCCTTGTTTAACTTTTTATAGGATGTTTATAAACAAATATTTCTGTCATTTTTCAAAAAAGGTCCTTATAACCTTTTCGACAAAATTAAGGTAAGAATGTATTTTTTTAACTTATATAGCAGGTGCGGCTATTTTCCACCATTATAACATCATAAAATATTCACTTACAAGATTATAAGAATATTTACAAAATAAATGTTTTCTTTTATAATTATATGAATTATAAATGATTTCAAAATATAAAGAGATATTTCTTTAAAAAATGGCTTTGATTTCATCTATGTCAACATCTTTTGATGGATTTTAATCTTATTTAACATTGATTTATTATGATACAAAACATCAATATTATATTGAAGGAATTTTGATATTTTCGACAATGGATGTGTTATTTTTATACCATTCATGGTTTATAGATAATGTATTGACATTTCATATGCTAGTTTTAATACAAATGTTTATGTTTTGTTTAAACCATTTCATATGAGGAATGAATTGGACTTAGTAAGTAACTGGTAGAGCCTGTTATAGCTCCTTGATGCATCTGTAGGTCTCATGATACAAACTAGTGTCTTGGCCCAAGGCCTTGAAAAAATATTATTTGTAGTCTTGGCACAAAGCCTTGACTATGTGGTTAGAAAATTATGGCATTATGCATTCCATAATTATAAAAGTGGCTATTGATATTGCATGTGATTATTCGACTCGTAGAATATCCATGTTAATAAGTAAATTGCATTATTTGATTTTTATATTTTCCATATTATTCAGATGTTCATGTTTAAAAGTCTTTTGTTTTAGTCTTATGCATTGCCTTAAATGTTTATGCTTATTTATGAATGTTTCCGCTATATTTTTATCCTTACTGAGCATTTGAGCTCACCCCTTTCTATGTTTTATTTTTTCCAAGATGCGAAGAAGTATATTATGACTGACCTGTAGGTATAGTCTATGGGATCTAGGTGTTGCATATGGAATCAATGTTGTTTTAGTTTTCCATTTCTGGATGTAATGTAAACCTTATGAATGTATCTAGTACTTCCAAGGCTACTAAACTAATTGGTCTTTCGAGAATTGATCTGTTGTGATCCTGCCAATGTTATGTAATAATGCAATGACTCTGGTTAACTACGGTTAGGAAATTATAGTTGGTATCAGAGAAAGTTTAGTACAAAACTAGGAATCTAGATTTAGATACAGTCTGATTAGATCACATTATCCTATGATAGACTTTGAGGATTAGTATAGAAGAAATTCATTGAATTTTGGTACTGTAGAGATTTTTTGAGTTTTACATGAAATACATATCTTTCTAGATACAAGAAGGTAGAGGTGGATCTGGCCCAGATGTACCTAGCGGTAAAACCCGAAAACACTTCTTTAAGCTAGACTCGAATGGGAACTGGTGCACGACAATGGGTCTTGCTGCACTCTTAGTTACAACACTCCCGAGGGATATGCTTAGGATAATTCTCATTTCCTTTACAACCCATTATGATGGGTTTATGTGTATATACTTCCTAAAAGGGAACATTTTTATGATTATGGATTATATCCATAAACTGTTTAATTTATGTCAATTATTTTACAAGTTTGGATTTCGGTATTGCAATTCATAAACTAATCTAGTGTATACCATTGTTTAGAAATGGTACCTTTTGGAAGGAATGGAAAATATATCAATGCATGTGCTCCATGTAGGTATTTCCATCCTTCTCAAGATAATTATAGTGTAGATGGTGATGCAACTGGAGCTAATCATCTTATCACTATATTGGTACAACTTACTCAGCTTATGAATAATAACCTTACCCGTAAGGAGCACCCTGATCTGCAGTGTGGAGGATCAATGTTAGATCACTTAATGAAACAAAAACCACCGACATTCAATGGGAGTAAAAATACACTCATAGCCTAGAAATGAATAAATTCCTTAGAAATAATATTCCACGCCTTGGGGAGTAGCGAAAGGGAAAAAGTTTTCATGGTAGTTTGCCTCCTCACTGGTGATGCTAATCAATGGGGTCATTAATTCAAAACACAAAGGAAGATGATGAAGTACCAAATATGTAATGGAGGGAGTTTAAAGATCTTTTCTTAGAAAAATACTTTCCTCGTGACCATCGAGCAGATATGGAAAGGCAATTCCTAAGTCTGAGGAAAAAGGAGGATGAGAATGTCGCAATGTATGAAGCGATCTTTACAAGGTTAGTGTGGCATGTAGTAGATTATATATGTAACCCAAGAAGTAAGATTGATCATATCTTTTATGGGTTAAAACCATTTCTACTTCGAGCATTAGTCTCACAATCCTTCGCATTGTATGAAGATATTGTCTTATGTGCTATTAAGACATAAAAAATAATTCTCTAAGTCATGCGACTTTAAAGAAAAGAAAGAGAAGAAGAGATCTGTTGAACACTCTGGAAATGGAAATACGGGGAATAAGGGAAAAGTTGAATATCCATCATGTAATAAATGTGGTAATAAACACACTTGTACTTTCCTGAAGGGATTGTGAGTCTGTTACAAGTGTGGTGAAAAAGGCCACCAAGCTCATAATTGAAATGGGAAGAAAGAGGTTGTCAATTTTGAATGATACAAATGTATAGAAAGGGGTCATTATGAAAATTAATTTCCTAATAATCAGGGGAACTTACCTTAGAATAATACAAGGGATCAAGGACAAGCTTATGTTATCACTACTACTGAGGTTGAAGCTCTAAAAGACGTGGTGGAAGATAATTTAATAGTTTCCTCGAGTTTAGAAAATGATTTATTTGATTCTGGATCATCACATTGTTTCATATCTTCTCAGTTTTCTAAGAAAATTCGATATTTCCAATTTTTGTTAACAAGGGAGTTGTCAGTCAGAAATACTAAGGGAAGTATCATCGCAACAAAGTTTTGTGAATCAGGTCCCATTAGATCATATATGTGTTCATTATCTACTGATCTCATTATCATACCCATGATTGAATTTCATATAATCCTCGGTATGGATTGGATTTCAGACCATGATGTGAAGATTTATTGTAAGAAGAAAGAGGTTACAATTTTTGATGATGATGATAATGAACACCTTATCTTTAGAGAAGAACCGTCACCACCTGATTCTTATCTAGATCCACCCACAGTAGCTCAACTAAATGCAATTATTAGGGATGAAGAAAATGAAATAACTGTGGGTGAGGAAAGTAATTTTCAAATAGAGTATGTACCTATTGTGAAATAATATATTGATGTGTTTCAAGAATATTTACCTGGACATCCTCCAGAACGATAAATTGAGTTTTCCATTGATTTAATTCCTAGTTCAAGGCCCATATCAAACACCACTTATAGAATGTCCACTTTGGAATTAGTGCAACTAAAGAAGCAACTATATGAATTGAGTAACAAGGGATTTATTCTCCCTAGTGTTTCTCCATGAGGAGCCCCTGTCCTTTTTGTTAAGAAGAAAAATGAATCTATGAGGTTGTGCATTGACTATAAGGAGGTCAATGCTATAACGATAAAGAACAAGTTTCCCCTACCTTTCATTGATGATTTATTCGAACAACTTCATTGAGCACAATAATTTTTAAAGATTGACCAATGATCTGGATATTTTCAGTTGTGTGTGATGAAACAATACATTCCAAAGATAGAATTTCGAACTAGGTACGGGAATTATAAGTTTACAGTAATGCCTTTTGGATTGACTAATGCACCCTCAGTTTTCAAGGATCTAATGAACAGAGTTTTCAAGGAATATCTTGATGATGTTGTATTGGTGTTTATTAATGATATCTTGGTAAACTCCAAAATTTATGAAGATCATGAAAATCACTTGTTCATTATCCTGAAGACTCTTAGAAGACATGAATTATATGGTAAGTTTAGCAAGTGTGAATTCCGAATTCAAGATATTTCTTTTCTTGGCCATATTGTCTATAAGGATGGAATCTCTGTTGATCCTTCAAAGACCAAGGAAATCCATGAACGGCCAGCACCGACAAGTATAACTAAGGAACACAGTTTTATTCCTTTAGTAGGCTATTATCGACAGTTCGTCCAGAATTTTTTCCGGTTGGCTAACCCATTAACAAAGCTCACACGAAAATGGGTTAAATTTGACTGGACAAAAGAATGTAAAGAATATTTTGAAGAACTGAAGATACGATTAGTCAATGCTCTTATATTGACTCTACAATCGGGTAATGATGGGTTTGTTATTTATAGGGATGCGTAAAAGAAAGGACTTGGTTGTGTCCTTATGCAGAATGATAGGGTTATTGCCTATGCATCACGATAGATAAAAATTCATGAGCAAAACTGTCTTACTCATGATATTGAGTTAGAAGATATAATCATTTCTTTGAATATTTGGAGACATTATCTCTATGGTGAAAAATTTGAGATATAACGATCACAAGACTTTGAATTATATTTTCTCACAAAAAGAACTCAACATGAGGTAAAGGTGATGGATTCAACTACTCAAGGATTATGATTGCACTATAAACTACCTCCCAGGGAAGGCATATAATGTGGAAGATTCTTTGAGTAGAAAGAATCATGGAGTTTTGAACAAGATTAGAGTTGAAAAGGATTCTATATACATTGATCTAGTAAGTATGGATTTGGGAATAACCATGGAAGGGGAAACATAAATTCTTTTTCAAATAGTTGTCAAACCATATTTACTAGAAAGGATAAAGAGTTCTCAAACCAATGATGAAGAGTTTCCAAAAAAGATTAAAGCTTTGAATGATGTGAGATTGAGTGACTTTGTGTATGAAGATGGAATTTTGAAGTTTGGGAAGAGACTTCGTGTTCCCGATATACCAGATCTAAAAAGGAAATTGTTGGATGATGATCATAGTTCCAATTTCTCAATACACCCTGGGAGCACCAAAACATATAGATATTTGAAATAACATTTTTGGTGGGACAACATGAAGAGGGAGATTGGTGATTTTGTGTCAAGATGTACGGTTTTTCAACTAGTGAATGTTGGAAGACAACATCCTGGAGGAGTCGTGAAACCTCTTCCCATACCTGAGTGGAAATGAGATAATATTATGATGGACATTTTCATGGGACTACCAAAGACTCTTATAAGAAACAATGCAATATGGGTCATTGTTGATCGTCTTACCAAGTCAGTACATTTTCTTGCTATAAGAGAATATTCACCACTTGAACATCAATCAAGACTATATATTAATGATGTTGTGAGACTTCATTGAGTACCCCTATTGATTGAATCTAATATTGATCCACGTTTTACTTCAAGATTCTAGAAATGTCTTCAAAAATCCATGGATACTGAACTTCGTTTGAGCACTACCTACCACCCACAAACTGATGGATAATGAGAACAGACTATTCAAACCTTAGAATACATGTTGAGATCTTTCTCACTTGACTTTCAAGGTATTTAGAATCAATATTTACCTCTGTTAAATTTTCCTATAACAATATCTTTCATTCAAGTATTTTGATGGCACCATATGATACGTTATACAGAAAGAGATATCCCACACCCACCTGTTGGGGTGATGTTGGTGAAAGAAAACTCATAGGCCCAGAATATGTGGAGGAATCGATGGAAATGGTGAAGGTAATCCAAACCCACATCAAAGAATCTCAAAGTAGGCAGAAGAGCTATGCTGATAACCGAAGGAAGGATTTGGAATTTCAAGTAGGAGATCATGTTTTCTTGAAAGTATCTCCATATAAGGGTGTTATACGTTTCGGTAAGAAGGGTAAATTGAGTCCTATGTACATCGGACCTTTTGAAATTCTAGAACGAATTGGGGATGTAGCTTACCATTTGTCAATGCCTCCAAGTCTCTCCAAAGTTCACGATGTACTCCGCGTATCACTATTGACAAAATAAATGCCAAACCCAACACATGTACTCACATAAGAGAAATTAGAACTGGAACTCGATCTGTCTTATTGCGAAGAATTTATCATGGTTCTTGATACAAGAGTACAAGTGTTGAGAAATTGTATGACTTAGTTGGTAAATGTTCTATGGAGAAAGCATAAGATGGAAGAGCCAACGTGGGAACCTGAGGAACTTATGATGAAGAACCACCCGAGACTTTTTATATTGTAATATTCTAGAAATTTTTAGAATGAAATTATTTGAAAGAGTGGTGAATGTAACACCCCAAGCTTCCATGGTATGCTTCTCATTTAATATTACAATAGCGTGTGTTGTACGCAACTTTGAGTTCTAACACACCACAACCAATCAAAATAATTGTTAGGAATAGAAATACCCACTTTTTGAAATTTCAAAAAAATTTCTTTCAAAATGGACTTCATTTTTGGATTCGGAATATCGAAATTATCTTAGGGTGAATTTTTTTTATTTTTCTAAAAACATTAAATTTTTGATGAATAGTGAAAAACAATGAGTTATAGTTTAAAACAGAATGTTTATTTAAATAATTTTTTATTTTATTTAAATTTTTTTAGTTCAAAATAGACACATAATACCTATATATGTTCAATGTAATTAAATGGAGTCAGTTTATAATAATTTTATATATGTAAAAATTTATTTAACTTATTACCGTTTTTCCCCAGCTCTTAGGAGCATTTGAAAATTTACATAAAACTTAATTTTACTACTTATGTGAATTGAATTTCAAAAAATCTAGATAAAAGGTTCATATCAGTATGTAAAATTTGGTTTAATAAGATTAAAATAATTTTTGATGAATAGTACCTTTTTACTTTGATTTACCATGGTTAAAAGTAAATGGTGTAATTAAGGGTAAAATTGACATTATTATTACCCTTACACATTTCCTTATTATATTGGATAAGTGTAATTCGACCAAAAACAACCATAGGAATAAAATATGATCCTTTAGGTCCACTTGGATTATATTAGGATATTTATTATTATTTAATTCAAAGAAGAGTTAAAAGTATTAAATTCAATGTTTAATAACTAAACCTTTTTTAATATAGGGTTACAAATAAGATAAATTCGACTATAAATATTCATTAGAAATATAAAAATATTTCCTACATAATGGTATTTTGTTAATATTGTTTATATATTAAATAATTAAATTTATTTATGTCATCAAAATGATGCAGTAATTACCGTATTAATGAAAGATTAAAATAAATGATATTATAAAAATCCAAATAAATTTAATTTTAGACTTTTTACAAATTATACTAATTTTATAGATTAATATGAAATATTATGGTTGGATAGATGAATTTTTTTCGAAGTAATAATGCTGTTATGAATTTAGAAAAAACAAAATACAAAATAGTGTCAAAATTGACATAGAAGAGTTTCTAAAACGTATATTATATTATTCATTGATATTATATTAATAAAAATATAAGGTTCAGATAAAGGACTTATATAATGATATTTTTATCATTAATTAACCACTTGGGGTTCTCTTGGGAGTATATATTAATTTTCATAACCATATAATATAAAAATTGAAAGAGACATGGTAAATGTCAAACTATTTAACTAAGAGTTAAATCTAAAATATAAAGTTAATATATTGACCCAAACCTATCAAAGACCTATTGTTTGAGTGTTGTTCGACCCATCACCACCTTATCCTTTGAATAATACATTTTGGAGCCATTTTAAACCTAAAATGGTTTTATTAAAAAATAATAGTTCTAGCATTTCCTAGGGTGCCCCCCACCCCTCTTATAAAAGGGTACTCCCCCTTCTCTATAATTCACACCTTCAAAGCCGCTTGGATGGGCCAAACCATGCCCAAATACCCTATCAACTATCCTCGCTTCATCATAGAGGCCTTCCTTTAGTCATAAATCCAACCTATAGATCCTTTTTGATCAAATCAAAAGGAAGAACCCGAAGAAGAGGTAAATATTTCATCACCTCATTCAAGTTCCTTTCTACTTACACTTCCATTTTCATTGTTGTTTCCATTATAAAATAGTAAATCCAGTTTATTATATATACTATGATGTTATTATAAATATGTTACAACCAAACTCATTATTATATCTATCCTTTGAATGACATGTCACCATACGTGCGTACGTACGACTTACCGTCTTCACATCGTGGTGTAATTGTTATTCAGTACATTATTATTTGGATGGGTATAATAATGATGTTTAATTTAAGTAAATAATAAATATAACATGATATTGATTCTGTATATATTATATAATATCCAATTATATATTATTTTAATATCAAAATAATGATATTTTCGCTCGAGCGTACGTACGGATTACCGTCTCCACGAACGCGATGTGATTCATTACCCATTGTATCCATTCCAGATTAATATTCATTAGATGGTTAAAAAAAATGTTTAAAGACTTGATATAATTCTGAAAATTAATAAGATACATCCCATACACAACAAATATGAATCACTTAACAAACAATATAAAGGAAAACAAATTCGTTAACACCCAAAACAACGATAATACTAAGATATTATTAAAAAAGAAATGTTAAAAGATTAAATATGATATCATATTACTGTATATGATTCTTGTATAATTTAATAACAATTATTTAACCATTATACACGAGTTTAACCTACCCTCGACCAAGGAAAATTAAAAGGTAAGGGTTAATTTCACAATATTTTTATTATCTGAGGTTATTTTTATGTAAGTATCTACTGGGACCTCTTTATCATCCACATCCATGTTTCTTAAAAATATATTTCCAAACATTCTTACTATTATATAGAAAATGGTTTCAAGTCATTTATACCATTTTCTAACTTTTTATAAGATAATTACAAATGAATCTTTCTGTCGTTTTCCAAACAAGGTCCTTTATAATATTTTCGACAAAATTAAGGTAAGAATATCTTTTTTGACTTATATGGCAGGTGCAGCTATTTTTCACTGTTATAACATCATAAAATCTTCCCATAAAAGCTTATAAGAATATTTCCAAAATAAATGTTTTCTTTTATAATTATATGAATTTTAAATTATTTCAAAATCGAAAGAGAAATTTCTCTAAAAAAGGCTTTGATTTTTTCTTTGTCAACGTCCTTTGAAGGATTTTAAGCTTATTTGAAGTTGATTTATTATGATACAAAACTTTCATATTCTATTGAAGGTTTTGTGATATGTTTGACTCTAGATGTGTTATTTTTACACCATTCAAGTTTTATGGATAAATTATTGAAATTTCAAATTCTAGATATAATACGAATGTTTATGTTATATTTAATCCTTTTCATTTGAGGAATGCATTGGACTTAGTATGTGATGGGTGGAGCCCTCTATAGCTCCTCGATGCATCGGTATGTCTCATTAGAAAAACTAGTGTCTTGTCATAGGGCCTTGAAAAAATATTTTTTGTAGTATTGGAACAAGGCCTTGACAATGTGGTTATGAAAGTCTGGAATTATGCATTCCATCATTATGAAAGTGGATATTGATATTTCATGTGATTATTCGTCAAGTAGAATATCCATGTGAATATGTAAATATAATTATTTGATTTTTATCTTTCACATATTATGCTGAAATTCAAGTTTAAAAGTATTTTGTTTTAGTATTATGCATTTCCTTAAATGTTTATACTTATTTATGTTTTTTTCGCTATATTGTTATCCTTACTGAGCATCTCATATCACCCCTTTCTATGTTTAATTTTTCTCAGGATGCGGAGAAGTATATTATGACTGATCTGCAGGGATAGTCTATGGGATCTCAGTGTTGTCTATGGAAACAATTTTGTTTTTGTTTTCCATTTCTTGATGTAATGTAAACCATATGAATATATCTAGTACTTCCAATACTACTAATATAATCAGTCATTCAAGACATGATATTTTGTGATCATGCTAATGCTATGTAATAATGCACCCACTCTGGGTAACTAGGGTCGGAGTGTTATAGTTTTTTGAATGATCTGTATGTGAATTTCAAAATACTCATAGCTCTAAGAAGAAAAAAAGTTATTTTTAATGAATATAAATGAATAATCAATATATTCATTGAATAATATGTTCATTAGATCCATAAGAATGTAGGGGGAATTATTCAATCCAAATTTCATTACTGTAAACTCATAATGCAAGAACCTTGTTTGGAAAAATATTTTTGGAATGTCTTCATTCTGTACACATAATTGCTGATGGCCAAAATGAATATAAATATTTGAAAAATATTTATCTCCACGAAGTTGATCAAATAAGTCATCAATATGAGGAATATGATACTTTTTTATCATAATAGCATTGGTTTCCATATAATTAATGCATATCCACATGGATACATCTCTCTTTTTAAGGAAGAGGATAGTGGATCCCCAGGGTTAATAAAAGATAATTAAAACCTTATCACAAAAATAATCTAGTGTTATTTGATTATTTAATGACACACTAATATTATTTTGGATGTCTTTTATATTGTTCTTGTAGCAGGGCCTAAATCAATAGAACACACAACTTTACTCTCTAAATGATGTCCAAGAAATTCTTCAGGAAATATATCAATGTATTCATGTAAAATAGGTACATAATCAATTTGAAGACTATATTCTCTATCCATATATTTTACATTTTTTCCCTCGTAATCTCATTCGGAAGTGATAATGGGGGTGGATCTGGATAGGACTAAGATGATAATGTCTCTACTATAATTATAAGGAACTCTGCATTTTTATCTCTAATCATAATTTTGTTCTCCTTGAAATATTTTTTTATCATATTTTGAATTAAATTTCACACAAAATATCATACTAGACTCAACCATATGTATGGAATTTATGTTTATAAAGGGTTATTTTCTATGTGTCATAATGGTGGTTCCCTAACACATCCTTTTTGTATTGATTCTTCCACTAGGATTATAGAATGAAATATCACTTCTCAAGGTTTCAGAAAAGTATCTAAATTGCTTAGAAAAATTGGAAGATATAAATTTGTGTTTGAGATATAGAATCAAATAATGGATTGGATAAATTTGATTCTATAACTAAAGTACCTACCACCACATCATTGGGTAATTCCACCTCATCCGTTATGATTTCATAATCTTGAAAATATATTCTTGGCCTCTTCTATGGTATGTTTTATTTATGCTTAGGAAATTTTATAAATAAGGTAGTATTTATTTAAATATCAATAATTGGATATCATTGACATGATTTGGACCCTTTCATTTATTAGCCACATGACCCTTATTTATGCACTTTTAACAGGATCTCACTCCCTTCAAGAACATTATCATATGCTTCTTCCCAAAAATATCACTTCCGGGAAATTAATTTATATCATCATACTTATTTGATGATTTATTTTTATCTTAGTGGTAAGATGACCTCTTGTTCTCCTTAATATCCTTAAACATATAGGATCTAGATAATTACTATTTTTATGGTATATTAAATTAGTTCATCATATGATAAAAAAATTAAAATACAATATCCCTTCCGACACATGTCCTAATACCATAAATTAAATGATCAATCTAGATTTACATAATATGTATGTCATCTATAGGATACCTGGATAGTCTTTAAAATCTTTCCTCATACCCTTTAATTCATTCCTCCGTATTCTTCTTTATGCTAAGGAACTTTCTCTTCATTTTAGTATTGTTATCATAAGATATTTTTTCCAAATTATATCCATTTAAATGATCTATAATCTATCAATTACATTTCTTCTTCCTCCCAAGCTCTTTGAATTAACATCCACCATTGAATAGTATAACCTTTGAGAAAATACACTAAAAATGTGTCCATTTTTCATTTCATCACATCAAAATGCAAGAAATATTATCACCATGGACTCAATATGTTGTTCATAAATAATAAGATTAAAATTCCCACTAAATGATGGGATATTTAATCATGTGAATAAATTCTAAATATGATAATCATTCTATATAACAATAGGCTTCTTCCTTTGGGTAATTTTATTTATCATCACAGGATTATGCTTTCATAATATAGCCATGATCTAGTCCATTCCAATGTATTCTGAATTGTCTTGTACTACTAGGAAATTTCAAAATCATACATGAGTTTTAAAACCATTATTTATTCAAGGATAAATTTCTAAGTAGTACAATATTCTTGGATTATCTCAAAAAAATTAAATTTTAAAACATAATTTATAATTATAAATATGAGGTAATACTTAACTTGACATTAATATTTGTGTCTTGTTAACCTTAGAATCATTTACATGGTTTCATTGGGAATATCATTATTTTCAAATACATCATATTGATTTTTAAATAAAATGAAAGTTATATTTATAATATCCCCTCAGACTGTCAAACTAGGTGTATAGTACGACACGACATCATGTACCAAGTTATGCTCGATTCAATCATCATGACCCTTTTTAGAGTTATTACACATTGGTATATCTATTCAAGAACCATGTACATTTATAGTATATGGAGAGGAATATATTACTAGGTAATCCACGTAATCTATTTCTTACCAAAAAATAAGGGTGTTCTTATATAATTATCCTAAATAATTAAAATAGAGTTATGTTTCCTTTTTTTGGTTTTCTTTAATGTAGTTTCCAAGGTTTCTTTTAAACTTGCTCTGATGCAAATAGTAACAACCCTAGCTCGAGTAGCCTTTAGCCAGTGTGTAATATATTATATTGGCATAGATTAAATGCGTCAAATATGAAAATACCAATAAGATTGGTAGATTTAGACAAGTATATACATACATTATACCCATTTAACTTTGGGAAAAAATATAAAACCTAACAAAATAACATTCTTAGAATCCTCAAAACTCATTAAAAAAATTCTTCTTCATATCCTGATGAAAGGAAACAAAATATTGATGAAATCCAATACTTTATAAGGGTTACATATAGAAGAATATATCGTGAATAAATAAATCATAATCAATATGGTAAGTTAAAAAACTAAACACACAATCCATTTAATCAATATCTTGATGATCAAAATTAGATATGGTATAATCAATATGACACTATAAATAATAGAACACACAAGAAATTTAATAATTAACTTGATGAAAAAATACATCCATGGATAATATCAATGAAAATATTCTCATGGATAATATTATGTCAATTATTAATCATACAAATTTTTTAATAATGGATTCTTATATCTTAGACCTCATTCTATTTATACTGTGAAGACCATGATAAGAATGTTTTATACAATGGGTAAAATCCCATTTATTTTGACCAATGGACTTTTCTCATGGGACCTAATGATGCATCATGGATCTATATAATTATGGAGCGCACCTATAACATCAAGTCCAAATAATTCCTCAAATATCTGATGATGGATTAATTCATGAATCAATAATCCATCTCAAAAAATATCCATATTGAGTAAATAATATTGATTTATCAATATTTCCACATTTAATTAATTATATTTCAAAGAGAACCTTGTGCGTAAAAATTGTATAATGTTCAAGAAATAATAAAATCAATTATACAAATAATATAGATTTTTAACTAATTATAAATATTGAATGAAAAATGATCACAATAAAGTTACTGTCTTAAGAGAATTTTATTAATCACATTATTGATCATAATATAAGAGGTGACCGTTGTTTCATCGGGAATATAGTTTTTGGAAATAAAATCATGTCTTATTGAAGTATAACCTGAATTTACGTTAAATATTAATATATAATTTTATAAAATGGTTTTAAATGTAAAATAACTATTTTTTTAAATATTATATTTTTGTAAAATTGTTACTATGGTGAGGATATTCATTATCACCATATATGTTAAAAAAAATTCCTCTTGTATTTTTTTTTGAAAAAAACCATTAAAAATAGTGGAAATATTACTTACAAATCCATTTCAAAATTGATGAATAAATTAAATATTTACATAACTAAAAATTTGAATAAATAAAAAGAATTTTTTTAAATACTTTTGGAAAACATAGATAGGTAAGAAAAATTTACCTCAGTCAAATTAAAATAAAATTGGTTTTTCATCTGAAAAATTATTTTCTTGATTCATGTACCAATGAGATGAAAGGATAAAAGAAAATATATAATCTCTATAAATTTCAAATTTGTAGGAGAATTATTGGAAATTATGATGGATAAAAGGAAATATTTCTTCAATAAGAGTAAATGAATTCCAACAAGAAATCCATAATGTTAAATATATTCTTTTCTATTTGGTAACATTTTAATTAAAACCCCTTGAAAGAATAAAGTTCAATTGAAAAATTAAAAATCATGAAAAAGTAGGTAATTATGTTAAATACAACAAAGAATAATTATATAAATCACATAAAATTTAATTGTTTCATATTAACAAATAGCTCTCAATGGAATGAAAATTGAGAGAAAACCTATTACCTCATAATTTCTTTTATTTTAACCAGATTTAGCCTCCAGTTTAATCATAATAAGAAATTTATTAATTTATAACAGGACCATTTTACAATTTTTAATATCATATATTATTTAATAAGCATATTTTTTGATCTGTTTTTTAATGTTATTTAATTGTTTTCATTGTTTTGTGACTTAATTGTGTTGTATTGTTATGTATTTTTTATTCTGAAAGATCCAGTTATTGTAAATAGTTTATAGTACAATTTTTTAAAAAATTATATTAATTTTATAAATATATTATTTATTAATTGAATAAATTTTTGTGACCATACTTTAATTGATACATGAAAAATGATTTGTATGGCTTTGTGATGATAGTAGGTCGTACATATGAATGAGAGAAAATATCATTCCCTTAAAAAATGAAAGGGCTAAGGAAGTGTATTATATATTAATTTTATAGAATAAATTTTATTTATATACATAAAATATACTCTTATAATTTATCATTTATTACATTCTATGTAAATCATTACAGAAAACTGAATCACATTACTTCACGAGGTGTTTTTCTGATGTACACGTGATAAACATTATTGTATCCCTCAAAATGGTAATATAAGATGTTATATATGAAAAAATATATAAAAAGGTATAATTATTTTCAAAATATCATATATATTTATATAGTTCATATTTATATCCAACCTTGTGATGTTGTGATGGAAAATTAATTACATCATTTAGCGAGGTGGTAGTTTTTCGTACACATGTCCAATATTTTTTTCCCAATTTATGTAATAGAAGATGGATATAGGTTAAAAGAATACTGTAATAAAATATAATTATATGGGATATAATTTTTTACTTATATTAAAATTATTGAACAATATTTTATGTAGGTGGAAGAATAATCTAAAAATTGCTCTTTTAAAAACATTACATCTTCTTCAGACAACTTCTTTAGGTTTTCACAAAAAAGAATACCTATGTTGGATTTATGATAAAAAACAATTAATGGAGGATGTTATTAGGGGAGTAATAAATTAATTTTTTTAGTTCTTGGATGAAATAATGGGATTTTTGTGCATGAATAAGGGAGGATATTGGGTGGCCTTTTATAAGAGGGGGAGAGGATACACTTGAAATTTTTGAAAATAATGAATTAAAAACAATATTTTTTTACATTAAAAAAAGTACTATAATGACCCCTTATCAAACCTAAAATGATATAAGGTAGCAATATGTCCATAAAATATGCATTTGAAAAGTTTTAGGTCATTTTTAACCATTATTTGTTTAGTTTAACCCAAGGTAAACCCATTTTAACCTTAACTGCGGTAATTAATTTATACTGTATTAAAAATTCTTTATGGTCAAAAAATTAAATTGAAAATATTTTATAGTAATAATTATGATTTTAAAAAATATTAAATCAATTTTAACATATTCAACTCATGTAATTGTATGAATTTAATTTAAAATAAAACCTATTGATTCAATGAAAAAATGTTTTTTCAAGAAATTCATTTTTCAAGTATAAGATGGACTTATATTAACTAAATAAAATGTATTAATCACTATATGGGTTTAAATTAATATATTAAGAAATATAATCTATAAATATCGTTTAAATTATTTTTTATTAAATATTATGTTTCAAATAATTATAATGGGTTGATATTAGTCCATTTTAACAAAAAAAATTCAAAAATAAATATTGTTTTCTGAACAATTTTAATTTTACCTAAAAATGATAAAATATTAATTTAAATATAATCTATTTTTAATAAATTTTTACTTTGACATATTATATTAATGTATTATAAATACAAATAGGAATATTTAAATTATAAATTTTCAATTAATCATAAAAACTTACATCTTAGGGAAATTTCCAAAAAAATTATTTGAGGGTCATTTTACCATGTTCAAAATTGATATTAATCCTATAAATTAGATTTTTTTTCTCCATTAAATATTAATATATACATTGTATTAATGTTTTAAAAAAATATAATGTCTATTTACTATAATTTGGGCTTGGGGTTATATGTATCACAAGCTATCAAAGAGATTGAATTTTTTTTAAAGGGAAAAATATCAAATAGTCTGAGGGTGTTATAGGTCCAAAAATATTGTACATTATATAAGGTAAATTTTATTATAAACCTAAAATCTATGATTTATTTATTTATTTTGTTTTTTAATTATCATGTTTATAGTTTTATTTAATTTTAATGTGATGTTATATTGATTATGATATAATTGGGTGGATATAGATTATTTGTCCATTGATATTGAACATAAATATTTTAAAAGAATTAAAATATAATTTTCCTTATTTATGATTATTAATTGGGAGTTTATTCATGAAATTGTCTTCCCACTAAACAAATTTTAGTTCATTTAATATAATGTACTTTTTATATTACTCGTGCATGTGATTATATTGGTATCATTTGGAAAAACATTTTGAGTTTATAATCACCCATGATATGTGAATTCTTACAGAAATGTATAAGTTGATGGATTTTATGAATAAAAAAACGAAATATATCATTATTCATATTTTTTCTTCCATGGATCTTTATGAGAAACATGGGTATAGGATTAAATGGGATTGAAAATAGTCATATTTTTTTATGTCATCTTGATGAATTTGTCAAAATTCATAATTTTGTTTCCTTAAATTCATTAAATAATCGTCTATTATAAATTTAAATTAAATTTAATAATTAAAAGTTTTTATCATCTTAAATTTTGATCATTTTTTTTAATTTAAATAAAAATTATTCCTCGTAGATTAATTTTCATTCCCAAAGAATAGTTGAAATATTCTATAAATCGTGGTGTTTACTTGTGGCATTGTGGAAATATGATTCAAGTCTTGGGATTTAAGTATTAAAGTGATTTATTAACAAAATAAAACAAGAAGTAGAATAATTCCATCAATATTCTCTAATAGAGACAAATGATGAGGTTATATATTTGTATCACTTCATTTATGTGACTACATTACTAAAACACATCTTCTAAAAAATTATCCAGGCACATAACACAATCACTTACCAATAAATTTTGTAGTGACTCAAGTATCATTATAATATATTTTTTATCTCAATCGTACCCTATTTTGGACCTAGGTACATCATGTCCCTTTTTTATGGGTGAAATGGGTGTGTCGGGACTTGGTAATATGTCATTTTTTATTACAAAAAGTAGGTTCCATAGTTGATTGGTCTTGGAGGGCGATTTCATGGGGTTATGTGTTTTGTGTAATTGACCCACGTCAGGTACAATGTCCTCGAATGGTCTCCAACGGGCATATTTCTGGAGGTAGAAACACCCAATGACCCTTTTATCCATGATTCATGGACCTTATTTCCAAAGGCAGGCGCTTGTTGGATTAAAATTTGTCCAATGACACTTAAAAACACTATTGTTCAATAGGATGGGATTTCGGGCACCTCACACACTTTTTCAGGAAACTATTGCCTATTTCAAGAATCTTTTGTTGATTTCAGCAATGTTCATATGTTCATCAATACATTTTCATTCCCTTGTATGAGTCAATGGATTACTCATTTGTTATAAGATCAATCCTAGGTGCACATAAATCCAGAACCATATATATTTATATGAGGTTCTCTATTGATAATGAATGTTGAATTTATTCAAGGTTCTTCATCAGTGTTCTCCTTTTGTGGATTGATTAGAAATTCATTTATAGTTTACTGATACATAGCTGATTTAAGCCATGTGATGAGGCAATCTGGATTTTAACAAAATCTATGTTTTTGGATATCATTTTGATATCAGGATCAATCCAAAAATATGGGATTCCTACATGTCCTCATGAGACGAATTAGATTCCACATAGTTTGGTGTCACATTACTGGACACATCACCTTCTAAGGTCATGTGACAATGACCCATCCATGCAGTTTAACGTCATGTGGTCAGGAACTCTAGGAGAATGCTTCCTAGTCAAGATTTGATGTAGGGCTTACACATATGTGGCTTGAGATGTCCAGAATATATACAGTCTGCTGGGTGAACATGACTCTATTGAGGATATGGCCCGGTGAACACTAGGGTAATGTGGGGAGTAGGTTTTGGACCTTAGGGAGGCTTCCTATGTATCCTAGTTTGTTAGGAATTAAATCCCTTGTAGTTTGGTTTGGGTTAGGACATAAATCCTTGAGGAGTACCATTTGTGAGGGTATTATTGGGGTTTACCCATGAGAGATTTTCAATGAGTTTCAGGTAATTTTATTGGGAAGGACTTTTAAGAGAAATCTGTTTAGCTTAGGCCTTAGGTAGGTGTCCTAAATATCCAGATCAGAGCATGGATTAGAGTTCTTGTAGTCCATTTCATTTGTGGTTATGAGGATGTCATGATCACCACCAACCTATAATCCCACATGATTCTGGTTCGGTGTGTGAAACAGGAGGAGGTAGTGGGTCTAAATATATCATGTCCCACAACATTTTCCGATAGATGGTATAGGATCCCAAAGGGAGAGAGAGTGGCCTTGAATTTTACAATTTCTTCTCTTTTATTGATATCCAAGATATCCATGTCCTACAATCTATCTAGATATGTCACAATCTGAACCTAAGAGGCATGAGAGTGCAATATCTCATGTAAAGGTTAGGAGCTTACCTTTGAAGGGGTGCCCACAAATTGGTTCCGGGAAAGGGGAGGAATTTAGTTTTTTGTCAAAGGGAAAAGAAACCATGATTTCCCTTGTATATCAAAGACCCTCATCAAAGGAAATAATCATTGATTACCCCTAATCCCATTAATGGGGAGGTTAAAATTGGTATACTAAGGTTGGACCCTGGGATACTGTGGTAATGTAAACTTATGGACATTTTAAGGGTCCACGTAATTGTGGGGATTACCTACGTGACTCTTCTTACCATGGGTGTATAAACTCAAAAGGGAACACACATGAACTCAATTGTTTTATTATATGGTTTTGGTGGCTTTATAAGAGGCATTGGCCTCATTTAGTTAGACTGGTTCATGGAGGGGTTGTGGATGAGGTGATATAAATTTCAGGAAATCATCAAAGCTAAATTGTGGAGAACACGATGGTACCCCATTCTTAATACTATTTTTTCATACAATGTGGTTGTAATATGGGTGGAGGGACCATCAACATACCATGATAGTACATGGACCGATATATAGTTCATGTAGTTTTTCGCTACGTGGGATCAGGTTCCGGCCACATAGAAATATACTATGTGGCACTGAGTTCCATCCATATAGAATGGTGTTATGTGGCGTAGGGTTCCACTCGCGGAGTGTGGTGCTATGTGGGGAACCAGAGTAAAGAAGGTTCATTTATCCTGCAGTTCACAGGATGTTTATCCACCACTGATATATGGTATGATACTATCCAATTAGGTTTATGGTCTAATATTCAATATTATTTTTACCTCCTTTATACTATATGGAGATTTTATACCTAATGTGATTCATAGGAAGAGTTCCGCACCTCATAGATAAATCTATTCAAAAAGTTTCCTCAAAAATTCCATCCAATCCTCTGAAATCCAGTCCTTTTCTCAAATCCACTTAGGGTTATTTTATAGAGTTTCAGGGAAGATGGATTTATGAATCCCAAGAATTTTTTTTTGGAATCCCATGGGGATATCACCCGACCTACATATAACTCAGTCAAAAGAGGCCTGTTGGGTTCTGGTTCGTAGCGGAAAAAATCAACGCCTCAATATTGTGAATGACTTTGTCTTATTTGTAGGGTGCTACCAATTTTTCATTATCTACAAACTGTTGATCTCATGGAGATGCTATGTGGTGGAAAGTTTCTCTACCTTCATTTCATCAACAACATGGTTTGTGAGGACAATATTCCCCACCTCCATTTCTATAATGACGTTGTCTTCCAGGTTGGTATTATCCATCTCCATTTCGCAAATGATGTGGTTCACAGGGGTGAAATTCTTCACCAGTATTTTAAGAACAATGTGGTTCATGGTGATGGTATGTGGAGTGTCATTTTTGTGTAATACTTGGCTCAAAGGCAATATGTTCCACCATCCATTCATGGGATTTAGTATGTAGATGGGTTATTTTTCTTTTCCAACATTGGATTCTACAAGAATTTTCTCTAAATACTTCATACAATTTTTTTGATTCCTTTTCCAAAATTAGGGGAGTATTTACCTTCCCTTATATATTCTTTTAGGAACCTACAAATTCCCCCATCAAAATGGGTTTTGATCAGGACAAAGAGGAGGCTATTCTGATATTAAAGCATCCCCAATTTGAATGATTAAGTTAATGCTCTAATTTTTTTCAGTCAAGGGACTCAATGGGAATAATTTAATTGTATCTATGGTTATATGAAAACCTGTAAAAGTATGTTTATTTTCCATTATTACCCTAATTTTTTAATAATCCCATTATGGTGTGGGATTAGTATGTATAAATTGGCTTTTCTTTAGGCAGGATTTCACGAGTTTTCATCCAAACAAACTTTGTGTCTCTTGATTGTTTGGTTTCTCAACATTTTTTCCTAAATTTTATGTGACATATGATTATTGAGATGGTTATGAATTTAATCCTAGGTTACCATTGTGGGTTTTTGTCCTAGGGAGTGTTATCTCTTTCATTCATATTTTAATGTATTGAAAACTAGACTATTATTACTGATGTTTTAGGTCCAACGGCATTGACCAAGACTGATATTTTATATCTAACACTTTATACCCTAATTATGGTTTTTGGTTTAACATTTTGGACCATTATTTGTAGGTTGAGAGCCCCAATTTAAAACTGATTGACCATGAATGTCCCATAAACATTAAAAATTGGATATGATATTTTTATTGACCATGAATTTTGTTTTTTAGAGAATGGGATATGATATGGGGCATGGAATCCATGGGGAATACAAAGATAAGAAAAGCCTATACTGGGGATGAATTTTCCTTTGGATGATAGACCTTTTTTTTGGTTCTACATTTGCAGAGCCGCTGGGGCATTGTGTGCTTAGTCCGGAAAATGTATCCTTAGGAAACTATCCTTCCATATCCGATGGACAAGATGTTTTATGGAATTTTATAATTATTTTATGTCTTTAAGACCATATTTGGAATCCTATTGTGGGAATGATGCATAAATATATGAAGAAAATTGTAGTTTATTTTGTTTAGATATTGCTCCCATATGAATTTGAATTGTTTAATGGAGGGTTGATGCATGGTGAAGATTAACGTCATAAAAATTGGACATTTGGAGACTTTTGATTTGAATTTGTTTTGCACTAACCGTGGGATAAAAGATCTTCCTCTCTCACGGTGGGCTGACAAAAAATGATTGATCACCTTCATGAATGATAGGGGAGAGAGGATGTAAACTATAATCTAGGGGATTCCTAAAATGGAGAATGTTTTGAGACATAAAGGACTTACGAGAATACGGTATTAGGAAAATCCTATCTCGGGGATGAACATGCATTTGGTTGACGTGATCGTTTGAGGAAATCATATCCAGAGTCCTCGGGGCATTGTGTGTATAGCCAAAAAATGGTCTCTCTATGACATTGGCCTTCCATTTCTAATAGTCATGGGTGATTATGTGGATTTGAAATTTTCATGACACGGAGTATGGTGTGTGAAGAGGGGTTCCTCGACATAGAAATGGATTTTTTTAGGTTGAACATTACTTTGAATACTGGGAATAATTGGATGCAATTTTATCCTATCAAGGTGATTTTTTTCCGTACGCAAGTCTCACCCTTTAGCAATCTAGGATGAGACAATTTTGTTTCAAGACTAGACCAAAAATATGATGTTTAAATGTCACAATGTATCATATGATGATAGTAATTAGGAGAAATGTAGTTCATTTATGGTTTATCAATATGTAGATCTAGTTTGCGCCTATGAATGGGGCACCTTTTTTTGTTTTCACACAGGATTTCCAATGAAACGGGGCCCATGTTGAACATTTCTATAAATATTATTTTCATTCATAGGTACATGGGAGAGTACATTATTTGGTTTTTCGAGGCATAAGAATGAACATTGATTATCGAGCATCATGTATTTTTAATGCCAAGTGATTATGACGTTGATGTAAAATCCCAGATTAATTGGAACATGGTCGGGCTAAGGTGTTCCAACAAGATCGACACATGGATTGAGAGGAAAGAATAAGTTGTGGTTTCATGTGATCTTGTATTAGGAGAGATGATATGGGGAATTCAATTAATTGAGAATACAATAATAGAAAAATCATTTCCCGTGGATGAATTTTCCTTTGGTTGAGAAAACATGTTTTTGGGAAACATATGCAGAGGAGCCGGGGAATTGTGTGTATTGTCAAAAATAGGTGTTCAAAGCACACTTTCCTCCCATATCCGATGGTTAAGGATCTATATTAAGATCTCAATTTTCTTTAATCACATAGTATAATTGATGCAAAAGGATCATCTAAATATTTTAGAAATGTTCAGGTCGTGATCACCCTTTGAGTTGGGAACTCTCCTAGATAGACATAGCTCTCATGTAGGGTGATGAATTTTGAGTCCATTACTAGAGTGGGGAACATTTTTAAAGATCTTATTCCCCCAACAATAGGTTCCCTACATAGGATTGGCCCATGTACAGGGAATTGGGAATTTTATCTATATTTGGGGTACCATGTAGTTTAATTCCATATGGTTAGAACATAGATTTCCCAAAATGGATGGGAAAACTCTAATATTTCTTTTAAATCCATTCTATTCGGATTTTTTATTAGGAATTTATTTTATCTAGCTCTGTATATAATCCCCTATGGAAATTCCTAAGCCCACTTGAGCTATTATCAGTGTGAGAAGTAAAGGGTGGAAAGTGTTTCACCCAAACACCATGGGATGAAAGGATAAAATATGGGAGCATTGTTGGGCCATGTTGTTAAAATTCATGAATTGAGGAAATTGGTGACTCTACATTAATAATATAAATGTTGTGGTTCAAGGTTTTTTTATGTCCTATTGAAATAATGTTTCTAGGCACAATTTAACGTCATATTTCTCAGACAAAATATAAAAGGAATCATTCTTAAATATGGGATAATTAGAATGGGATATACTTTGTATTAAATGTACTTGAGTTGGTGGAGAAAGTGTAAACCATGATTCTAGGATCCCTTGAATCAGGAGGGATGATGTGAGGTTTTGGATCTAATGGGAGTAACAAATATGGAAAAGACTCTCCTAAGGAAGAATTTTCCTTTGGTTGATAGGTCATTTTTTGGGAAACGTATGCATATTTGTTGGGGAATTTAGTGTATAGTTAACCAAAGGTTTCCATAGGACCCTGGCCTCCCATATCTGATGGCCATAAATGATTATGTGGATTCGATATTTCATAGGTGATAGAGTTTGATGGATGAAAAGGGGATATCTGGGTATGTGAGAAATATCCAGAACATGATTAGTTATGAGATATGAGATCCTCTACATAGATCTAATTTTTATGTTAGTGGAGGGGATAATCTTTTTAAAATCTATATATGTAAGAATGAAGATTTGGAATCTCCTGCATCTATTTGCTTTTCACATGTAGAATAATGGGGGAATTTTTATTTTATTATGCTAGGATGGACCCAGTATTACCAGTCTGAGTGTCACTGCATATCTTTTCATACAGATAATCATTCCATACAATGTTCTTGAGATACCTTATAGTTTAATTTAATGTTGTTATGACTTCTTTTGATATATGGTTTAACATCGTGCAGTTAGCACACGTTAATTTTCGTGTGCAAGTCTAGCCTAAACATAGGAGGAAGCATTTTTTCCATGGAGGCTAGACTAGGATACGGGATATGGGCATCACTACATATCCTATGATGATTGAAATAAATCCACATGTAGTTATTTTATCCCTTATATTTTAATATCAAATGGTAAGGATGCGATTAAACCAGCATGGAATGCATGAGGTGAGTAATATTTTGAGATTGAATCCTAGGGAGGTTTTCTATATATCCCAATTAGTGGGAAATTAATGTATGATTAGTTTTGAATTTTTATAATAGTGGCTAGACCATGATGAAAAATCCAGGTGTCACTATGTATCCTATGATGGAAGGTATAAAGCCACAAGTAGTTATTGAACACACTTGTTGTCGGTATGTCCTATCCACAGAGAGGGGAAGCATTTGTATTATGTAGTGGGGTGACCAAGACTTGGGGTCAATGTGTCTCTATGTATCATGTGAGGGTAGGAAGCAATCTATGCATAGTTCTTGAGATACCTTGAAGTTTAACATCGTTTGGTTAGTACTTTGAATGGACTCTAATGCGTAAGTCTCACCTATACATAGGGAAGGGGGAATTGTTGAATTTTTATGGTGGCTGGACCAGGATGTATGATCCAGGCATCACTAACTATCCCATTGATGAATGGGAGTTTGGTCGTACATTATTATGTAAAATCGTTCCTTGAATAGGCTAAGGATATATGCATGGAGGAGGGTATCTTTCTGTGGCAGCTGGACTATAATGTAGGATTTGGGAGTCACTATATATAATACTAAGGTAAGAATAAATCCACATGATGTTCTTTAAAATCCCTTCATGTATAGGTTCCAACCATACACAAGGAGGGGGAGCATTTTTTTAGGGGGTGGCTAGACTAGGATGTAAGATCCAAGAACCATTACGTATCCTTCTAAGGTAGGAATTAATCAACAAACAGTTCTGTAATTTCCTCCCTGTATATTCTTAGTCCATACTCAGAGAGGGGGGGTCTTTTTTGTGGTGGCTGGACTTGGATATAGGATCCTGGAATCAATACGTATCTTACAATAGAAGTAATCAAGACACATGTAGTTATATAAAACATGTTCCCTATACCGGTCTAACCACCTCACAAGGAAGTGTTATTTTTTCATTTTATCTTTCTATCTAGACCAGGATATAGGATCTAGGCATCACTACCTATCCCTTTAACAAATTGGAATCAAGACACGCGTAGTCCTAAGATACATTTCTTGTACCAGTCTGACATATACACAAGAAGGGGGGAAATTTTATCTTTCCCTTGCATGAATTTGACTCATGAGTGATGAATCACTATTCAAAAGACAATGATCGTTGTATTGTTTAATGTCAAGTGGTTAGGACTATTTGGCCATGCAGTTTAACACCTTGTAGAGAAGACTATTTATGTATAGTTTAACATCATGTAACATGGATGTAGGTAGAGATATACATTTTAATGTCATGTATCTAAGACGATTTCCATACAGTCTAAAATCATTTATCATGGATGTAATTGTTGATATGAATTTTAACATCATAAAACTAAGATGATTTCCAACACAATTAACATTGTGTATCATGGACGTAGGTTCTAGTATGAATTTTATCATCGTATAGCTAAGACAATTTCCATAAATTTTAACATCATGTAGTATTGAAAAATGTGGTGCTATAAATTTTATCATCATGTACCTAAAACTATTTCTGTATAGTTTAATGTCATGTAGCATGGAGGTAGTTTGGGCTATGAATTATAACTTCATATATCTAAGGAAATTTTGATATAGTTTAATGTCGTGTACCATGGATGTAGGTGGTTCTATGAATTATAACATTGTGCATCTAAGATGATTTTAGTAAAATATAATGTCATGTATCATGGATGTAGGTGGTGCTATGAATTTCAATGTCGTGCAGCTAAGATGGGTTCTGTACAATTTAAAGTGAAGTATAATGGGAATAGTTGGTGCTATGCATTTTAATTTAATCCTTCTAAGATGATTTTCTTATAGTATAATGTCTTGTATCATGTATGTTGGCGGTTTTATCATTTTTAACATCATGCAACTTAGTTGACCATTTTATAAATACAAAAAATATTACTTTAGGAACCTCACATCTGGGGGAGTTGTAGTTAGCTATCAATCCCTTGAAATTAATTCATATGATCTGATGGAGTAGACCTTGTGTATGAAATATGGTCCTTCCCATTTTGGTTCCAACTTAAGGGGTTTATTTTTTAGTATAATCATTGTTACGAGGACCAACAACATCTCCAATTCAAGGAAATATTGAAGATGACCCTTTGTTGAAGGCTCGTGTGATATGATTCGAGTAAACTTCAAAATGGTCCAAGGTATGCAATCTTTTCTAATACATTTTCTCCAACTCATCTAATAACTTATGGGATTTTTCATCTGTATATAGATTATCATAGATGGCGATGTAGAGAGATGCTAATTGAACATCATTGGGTAGAACTGCCTATATACCATATACTAATGAATACAGGGTTTCTTTAGTGGATGTGCGAGTCATGGTCCGGTTATCCCACAGAGTATGGAGGAGCATTCCCAACCTTGATTTACTTTCTTTGTCTACCATATTCTAGAAAATGTTGAATAAAGTCTTATTAGAGTCCTCTACCTACCCATTGGTTGCTGCATGGTAGCGAGATGAATGGTTGGATCTGATTCATTAAAAATGATATAGATATTCCAATTCCATAGAGCCTAAATAGGTTCCATTGTCTGTCAGTATTGTATGGGGGACACCAAATATGGTTATGATGTTGTATTTCACAAAGTTAACAATAATCCATTCCCTGAACTCTTTAATGGGTATATCTTCTACCCCTTTGAAAAAGAAGTTGGTTTCTATGAGAATACATTTGACCTGTCTAGTCATGAAGGGAGGGTGTGGTCCCGTGATATTCATTCCCCATATGGAAAAGGCCAGGTTTACTTTTTTTTTTGTGAATTATCTCAGGGGGAAAGTGGATGAAATTTTCATGAAAATGGTAGGAATAAAACAAGTTGGTAAATGTGATTCAATCCTGCATCATGGTGGTCCAATAGTATCCAAGCCATAAAATATTATACAAGTGCGTGGATGATTATTGATTCTCTCCTAAAACATTGGAATGTAGTTCTTTTATGATGGAATAATTCTCTTCTCCATCAATTCCATTAAGAAAGACTCCATCTAGGCTTCTTTTTTTAGAGATCTTTTGGCAGGTTTGTGCCATCGTATAAGAGAAAGTTGGTTTTCCATCTTCAAATTTGATCCCTTATAGTCCAATATTGTGGGACCTCTCCACATTGAAGATAATATTTAATGGGATCCATCTAGGGGTGGTAGGACCATATGGCAAAAATATGGGACTGATCTTGCTGATTTCATATGTCTTGGCTAGAATGAATGGTAAGACCATCCATTGGTGGGAAATACTAATGGATGTTTTGTATAATTCTCAGTTGGCTAGATCCATGGCTACATTTTCCAATACATCATGTTGCTCATTTTTTGACCGAGGGATATAAGTCAATGTTGGCTCTGATTGAAATTCTCCCAACATTTCTCAGACATGGTTCATCAAAGGGATCATCTCCTCTTTCATGATAGCATAGCAACCATGTACATTCTTGATGACTAGTTCTAGATCACCTTTTATCTTTCTATGTTCATCTTGCAATTGGAATTCTAGATCTTAGCCTACGATAAGGGCCTGTTATTTTTCTTCATTGTTTTTCACCCTTAGGATATTAGGAAGGGATAAGATAAGACAATATTATCTGTGGACATGAGTATGATTCTAGCCCCACTTTGTTGAGATTTATTTCCTCCTTTCTTTTTCCTATCAGGCTTCAGAAGGCACTATCGAATTGTATTTCCCACATTTGGGAGATATCTTGATTATAGAACACTTCATTATCAGGTAGCTTAGCATATAATAGGGCCACCTCCATTGAGGGATCCCCTGCATGTAAATCAATTATTGTATGTCAATTGACGGCTTTCTATGATATGAACCATATATCTAAGTTTTACATAATGACTGGCCACCATGATAGGTGTCTCGTTAACATTTAATGGAAAACAATATACTTGAATGGTATAATATGTAAGACCAATTTGACCTCATGGTGATGTATGTAATCCCTCAACTTCTTGACTATAAATATTAATGCCAGAAAACTCATATCGATATTCGAATAATGAGTCTTTGCATCGGTTATTCTTCAGATGTAGTTACATAGACTATTCTCACTACTGAAATCATTATTCATTGTGAGGAAGGCTTCTAGGTATTTCTACAAGGTTATCACATATAGAATGAGTGGTGTTTCTTTGACATGAGTTATTTACACTAATGGGCTTATGAGATATCTCTTGATATTGTCAAATGATTTCTAACAACCATTAGTCCATTGATATTCTACCTCGTTCTACATCAACCAGGTGAAGGGAAAAGATTTTTCTTCAAGGTTATCTATGAAGTGAAAAATATAGGTCAGGTATCCTTGGAGTCCTCTAAACATAGTGAGTTTGTGAAGAGGGTAATACCAAGGATGTACTTTTTCTTCTCGGGGTTGACTTTGATGCCATGATTAAGTATGACAAAGAAGAAGAATTTCTATGATGTGACACAAAAATCACACTTTAGGTGGAACATTTTAAGACTGTCATGACGTAGATTGTAGAAAAGAATTTCACGATCTTACAGGTGTTCTGAGTGATTTCATGACTTAACCACCAAATCATGAACATAGAATTTGAGGAACATTCCCATGAAGGTTTTGAAGATGTGTCATGTGGTGCATTGATATGTGACACCAACATTTTTCAAACCAAAAGGCATTACATTATAGAATAATACTCCATGGGGGGCCTTGAAGTCAGTGGTTCTTCATCTTCTCTATCCATTCAAGTCTGGTTATATCCTTAATAGTCATCCATGAAAGAGATAGCTTCATATCTGGTAGTTTCATTGATCATAAATGATGTAATTGGGACTGGTAAATCTCCTTTCAGGAAATGCCTATTGAGATCCATGAAATCAATGCAGACTTTGGCCTTTCCATTTTATTTTTGTTAGGTACACTATTTGATACTTATATGGGGTATTGGACTTCCCAAATGATTTTGGATCTTATGATTTCGTCGAATTCAATCTCTATTTTTGAAGCATGTGTTAGGTGCATCCTTCTAATGAATTTCATGAAACTACAATGATATTTTCGAAAGCCCATGTGGTGAGTAGAAACCTCTAGACTCAGGCCTAGATTTCTTAAATAATTTAAGGGGAAAATATCTCAATTCCTCTTTAGGAATTTTTTTATACCTCTTTTTCTTCGAAAGGAATGGATGCACTAATCCGAGTGGGTCGTTTGTCTTCTTCCTTACCCAAGTTTATTTATTTGTGTTCATCAATAGTGGTAGATACACCTTTATCAAATACTGGAGGAGAATCCCTTATGTATTATTATTTCTCCTCTGCATCCTTAGCATTTCCTCATTGTCTTCTAATAAAGAAACAATTCATGAGATAATTGTTTTATAATTGTGGGATGAGTTTCAATTTTGGTGAATGGGAGGTGATGCAACCTCTTCCTCCTCAGCCATCGGTGGTGGGTTCTTTGGAGAAGATGCAGTGAGGTGTAAAATATTTTCCTCATATTCTTTGAGTGATAAGACACTTCCTCCTACATCATTGGTAGAGGTAAGGATTCTCATTATTTTTTATGATGGTTTGGTGGCACTTTTATCTGAACCCCACTATTATCTTGGGAGTCAGTGAGCTTTTCAACATTATCAGGCTCAGTGACCATGTTATAAATCATTAGGACTTCTAAATACGAATATGAATTTGGACTCGTGTACTTAATATTATTGATGGGAAGTACGTATTCATCTCATAACTACTTGATTGGATTGGTTGGACCCATTTCTAAACAATTTTGTGTCACAATACAATCAACATCATTGACTAGATGGCACTTCAACTTTGGATCATAGAACCCTGCATCAATATTGTGTAATTTTCATAGGTTATATGGGGCATTATCATCATGTAGTATCCCACTCTATCTATTAATCCCCCATTTCAAGCACTGATGATAAGAGGAGTGTATTTAATCATGCGGATACGTCCAGGTCCTTCCTAGATGGGTTTTTAAGGACATTTTATTTCATACCAACAAAAATTATGAGTGAGATATGAGGTCATCGAACTGGGTTTAGAGCTTGATTTGGCCTAATGGATTCTTGTCGCTTTTGTTATAACCTAATTGATGTAAGATTCAGGGAGTCAGATCGTCCACATTTCAGCCATGATGATGAATTTTCCACAGTGGGGGGAGGATAACTCTAGATCCATTTTCAATGAGGACTTTTTGTATATTGAAACTATTTATCCTTTTAGACACATATAATTGTTTTATGTGTCCTTGGATGATTGAGTCTTTATCTGAATCTGTGAAGGAGGTAACGACATCACATTCTGTAGGATTTTTCCCTATCTATTAGACTTTGATAGATGCTACCTCAGCATAATACTCTTGGGAACCTATAAATGCTTTGATTAGTGCTTCCCTGTGATATGTTGATAGATTGAGTGCATCCAAGATTGCAATATTATCTAGTACTGAAGTGGTCTGCTTCATAATATCATATATCTAATTTATAGATCAGAACATCCTAGATTTGGGATACTATTTTACATGTGATTTAAGGTCTTAAGCATTTGAGAATTATGGTTGGACCCTTGGGATCAGAGTTGAAGGGGCTTCCATCTTTTTTGAATAGGTTTAGGTAGGTCTTCTCACATGCTGAGGGAAATTAGTCACTTTTTTCCTATAAAGGTTATTCCTTATAGAATGGAATGGGGTGGATTCTTATGGGGGTAAGATAATTGTCCAATCCTTATTGGATCCACTGGAGGGTACATCCACAGGTTTCTACAACACGAACTATTAGAGTGGGTGTGCATCCATAAGCCTGATTTCTACCATGGCTATATATCCCTTGATTTCCCTGGATTCTGTAGATTCATTTCATGGCCCCCCAGTTGGGTGTGGTGAATTATTTTTTAAAACCCAATTCATCATCAGAGAAGTGATGCATTAAGTTGATGACACTAATTAATCTGAAAATAGTCCCCCCTTATGATGATGAATTTTCATCATCAACTTCTTCTAGTGGTTCTATTTGGCAGTTCAGTTCCTATTGTACCATTGGGGGGGTGGTTCCCATAATTTTAGATCTTATAGAATGAAATATGTTACTGTAAAAGCCTACTTTGGATTTGGTGAATGTTCAACTCCCTTCTCTTTCTTTCCACCCTTTAGATTGTACCAATTTTTTTGGCAATCATCCTTTGGAGGATTATGAGGTTGGGGATGTCAATTGTATTGCATCATGATTTATTGGGGCTAAGTCTATTGTTTTATCTATGCCTGGAGGATACAATTGTCTTGGTTGATTGTTTTTGGAGTTAGAAATTATTGAAATTTTTCTTCCTTTTGTTTATAACTCTTTTCCACTACCCTCTTTAGTTTGGGTAAGTGGTGGATACATATTCTACTTGTTCAAGAAGTGTTCACAGCTTGAATTTTCCAAAATCAATCATTCATTTAAAGAGCTCCCTAAAGGAAAAGAACTCCTAGATGTCGTGTCCCAATATCTAATGGAAGGGTTAGTAATATGTCTAGTCATGAAGACCTACATCATCAACCCTCTTCGTCTCTTGATGTCCAAAAATATTTTAATTCATTGAAGTGATGAAGTAACCATGGACTTGGTCATCCCTAAATGAGTAGAATTTTTTTCTTTATTCCTAAAATTTATTTATCTTATCCCCCTTCAGTCATCTGGTCATGTTAGGGGTGGTTGCTGAGGTCCAGTGGGGCTATATGATTTGGTGTAGGCCTGAGAGCTGAAACCAGTGCATGGGGTATCTTAATTTTGAAAGAAACCACTTCAAATCTTCCTGGTCATTTGACTATGGCTGATAGGGTTTCCTGATATTTGATATTAGTCTTTTTAAAGGAATATTCTATCCATTGAGCGATGACTGACAGATCCTACATCCCACTTGTATATTTCACTTGGATTAGGGGTGTTCACAGCTCATCATGGATGTTATCGATGAACATGGAAAACATCTCATCTTGGGGGAGAGGCCAATTAAAATATTAATTCAAACATTTCTATATGGAATTGAAGTCCAAAACTCTCCCATTATTTATTTTTTTCTGTTCATGAGGTCACTGGATATGTTTTTCAATAACATTGAGTAGAACTATAATAGGAACTGGAACCAGAGATCCACTCATCCAGTTTTTGAGTTAGCTAAAAAACTAGGGTACCACATCAAGAATGACCCTTGTAGAGTTTTCACAAATCATTTGAGCTTCATAGATTCTTGTTTCTCTAATGTTCTTGTCATGGGATCACAGTATGATGTGTAGTGCATCAGGTGTTGCTCTTGGTCGCCTAATCCATTTGAACACTAGGAACATGGGTTTATCAAAATTTGGGGGTGGTAGAATATTCATAACCCTATTAGGGTAAGGTTTCCATTTAAAATATATCATAACTTCCATCCCTTCCATGGATTCTGATTGAGTCATCAATGAATCGATGGTATTCATGAACCCGTGGTGCATGTCAGGTTGAACTTGATCATTGGTTGATATAATATGGGAAATATCTGACATGTAGACACTGCTAGAACATGAAGTAGATACCCAGTTGGGGAATCCTTTAAGGATTCAAAAAAATAAATTTCGATTGCTTCCCCCAATGAAGGAAACTCTTGATATCTTATAGGTATTGGATTTAGGTAGACTTATGGTCTGCAAAACGCCTTAAAGGATATTGACAACCTTTATTAATCTATCAGGATGAGCTCCTGGTGAAGAGGTATATCTGATAGAAGTGTGTGTTGATGCTCCACCTGTGAAACATACCTGGTAGGATGACTTACATGTAGAATCTCAACATTGATTCTCTTTAGCTCTTTTATTTCTTCCTCATGTTGAGAGAATCACTCCTCAAGAATGACGTATGCATTCACATTATGAGGAGGAGGTGGGTTGTATGCATCCTTGTTATTATTAGTCTCCTTATTGGGGAATTGAGAAGGTGTTAATGACATGTTAGTTGAGGGAGTACCCAAATTTATGGCTACCCATTGGTTTTGGGGATACACACATTCATGCTCGGTGTGGACCACCTCTAAAAGGGAACCACCTTCTCCTATATCCACCTCATTTGGATTTTCATTAGTATGTTTTGTGGGATTGACATACTTAACATTCACTGATGTATACCACATTGTGGGTGGCATACTGAGTGCTGAATAGTAGGAGGGAATCATGCTTCCCCTATCGGATCTTCTCCTTAAATTCTAGGTAACTTTTTAAGTTTCATGGTTGAATATTGACTTTAGGGGAGAATTAACGTGACTTAGAATTACTCCTCTTCCCTAGGGTACATTATTAGTGAGACGGGATAGAACAAGTAACCTCTTTATTTTTTTCCTCCCCATGTGGGAAAATATTGACTTTCAGTCGATGGGTGGTTGAGGTAAAAATGTTCGGGCCCTACGGGCCGGGGTTACTCCCGTTGTACCAATGATATCTCTCATCCCAATTTTTTGGTATTAAAGGGGAACATTAGGTCAATAATGCACCTACCCCTATGGTTTTGGGTTTCTCTTTTATTACAATAGTTATTTCTACTATTTATGCCTTCTCAATCTCATGCATTCCAATGTTGGCGTCATCCGGATATGGTTCCAGATATTTCCATGAATTATTTTCTTTTTATGACATGATCATTCCTCATTGGTTTACTTTATCTAGGCAAGAATCCTGCTGAATATTCTCATTATCCTAGATCAAGAGTTTCTCAATGGTCTTCTCTCATCAAGAATGATTTTTTTGAGACCTACTGAAGGCATGTTCATGTCGAGTGGGACACTATTTCGGAATAGGTACTTCATTTGAAAGTTGTCATGGGATGATAAGATTGTAGGATTACATTTCAAGGGGGTTCTACTAGACAGTATGTGGGGTGAAGTATAAGGATATGTGTTCTCCCTACCCATGAATGTGAACACTATATGAGGTTTCACTGATGTGAAAATGTAATTTATGTCGTGCGTGGAGGCAATCCAACTCAAGGTTTTTCTTTTTCATTTATGATCATGACTATCATGCATATGGAATCTATTCTATTTCAATTTTCCAAAAAATCTCTACCAATATACAGACATGTTCTCCATACCCATAATAGGGTAGAAATTTCAATTTCAACTGGTAGAGAGTTTCCCAGACATTATGGAGAATATTTTTCATACATTCCTTTGATAACTCTTTTGGAAAGTTAAACTAATAAGAGGATATCTCATAGAACGTAACTATTACTTCTTCCCTTTCTAGTTGTCTTCTCATGAGAAACATATTAGTTTGTTCTTCTACCAATACTTTCCCTGCTTTTTGTTCCCAACATGGATACATTGTGATGATTCCATCTTGAGTAGCTGGGATAGTAGGGAATTCAATGACTTATGAACGATGCAGGGTGTCTTAGTGGTCAAACATAGGCCTGGACCATCTCCTAGATGAGAAAGGATGTAACATTTCATTGACAATGTTTCTTGAATATCTAACCCTATCCTTCTAGGAAACTCCAAATATGATAGATTTATTATATTTGGACTGGAAGGGGGCTTCATGTCGGTATGAATTTGGGTTGTGGGTAGTACCTTTGAAACTGAGGTTGTTGTGGTAAGGACTACTAACATAGCTTAGAATATGACCATAAAGATATTTTTCATGATGTGTAACCTAGGTAGTAACATTAGGGTGGACTACCACAAGGGGGTGACCTTATTGCTATTTTGTTTTCATTGTAGGGAGGACATTTTCACGGACTACAATCATGGGGAGGACTATAATAATGGCTTGATGTATTGTTGCACGGAGAATATCTATATTGAACATTATGGGGAGGAATTTAAGGATGTTCTACAATAAGAGGGGGGCCTTATTGTTTCTTGAATCCAATGGAGGGAGCACCTTCACAATGACTTCCATCATAGTGAGGACTACCCTCATAGTTTGGCATCTGACCATAGGGATGTTAATATTTATAGAATAGAAACCAGAAAGTACCATTAGAAAATATGATAGAAAGGGGGTTTACTTATTAATGTATGATCTTCTGGTCATGGGGAGGGATACCCTAACATGAATCTGAATATAGGATCTCAGAATCAAACATTTCGGGCCCACAGAGTAAGCCCTTACAAATGCTATGAGGAAGACATTCAAAGCTGTTGGTAGAAATATTTTAGAGAGGGCCTTCACACCTGCTATTGTCGCTTCTATAATTTGGTTATTAATTAAAAGTATACTGAGTATCTATTGATATATGATTTATAGCATCAAGAAATATAGCTTTTAATAGAGCAGAATCAAGAACGTTCCATTTATTTTCCAACTATCTTTGTTGCCCTTCATTTTTGTATGCTCTCTTATGGGAAACTGAGGCCTCCCTCCTATTGGTAATGAACATCATATATAGTTCCCCATTTTTTTGGTTCCCATGTTTTCACCGGGATACATTGAAGATAATATTGGGTTATGGAAGAGATATGTGCATGCCCTGGAGTGGCCACCACATTAGACCAGTGTCCCTAAGTTGAAACAGGTGTTTGTTCCTGATCTGGTTGTCCTTGTAGCATTGAATATAACCATCGACCCTACAAGAGTGGATTAGGTATGCAATTCTTCCAAAAATTAAAGCTCTTGTTTTTTTTTTGAATCATTCCATCCTAAGAGACTAGATCGTGAGACCGGATCCTAATTTTTTTACACCGACAAGATTACATCACAGAAGGTTTGGAGGATATGTTCTAGAGTCAGCTTCTGATCCTTCATCATTTATAGGATGTGATGAGATTTGTTTTTGGATAAACCAATAATAAATTACCATTCCAATTTTGAAGAAAGAGTCTGTGACTACTTCGATCCTCCATGTGTTTCAAGTGGGTACTAGCAGTTCCCCTATGTCGGGGCAGAGGAATGACTCTGCCTCTAACTTGTAGTAGGGATATGCCAGCTTCATTTTCTGGTTGCTACTATATTTGAATAGTGGGATTTAAATTTTCAAGCTGGAATTTACATCTTTTCATTTTCCATTGTATTTGTATCACATTCATGATGTGAATTTGTTGAAATTTGACTATGTTTGTATTTTCATTAACCCATATTTCTCTAGTGGGATTGGTATTAGTCAAGAATAATTTTAATCTACCTATTGATTTCCACAAAATTTAAAAAGGGGATTCACATCCATTGGCAGTTTTGTAGGGCTACAAATAATTTTATTCAATATTTATCTCGAAGGATCGGTATGTGCCAGCAAGAATTTGTGCCAAAATGTAGATGGTTTCCACCCTATTGGGGTAGTGGGAATCTTTCACAATGGGGGGGATTTGCATCCGCCTATAATTTTCCATACTATCAGTGCAGCGGGACCGATGAACATTGATGAGAATTTTCACAAACTCATATTTTTCTACTGTATATCTATGGTGGGATTTAGATGAGGGGGTAGTTTTGTATGTCTGGCAGTGGTATGTCATCGTTTCTATATAGTGTTTCTCCTCATTAAGAACATGGGGAATGACCTTCTCCCGATTATGCATTTTCCTCCCTCGATAGGAAACCCAAGGGTCCCATGTTCATTAGACTTTAGCAGGTTCCCTTGGCATGAGATCCAATTTAGAACAAGGATATTGGGTTGTACACTTCTAGTAGCAACATCCTCTAGAACGAACCATTGAGTAGGGTTCGTGTGCATATTTGATTAATTCATTGTTTTCAAATTCATTTACCACCCTAAGGTAAGGAAAGTACTCATTGTATCATTATGAGTGAAGACTTGTGATACGATTTAAGACATCTAGTGGGCTCTTCCTATGCTATATTTCCCATCATGGATAAAGAGGTGAATCGTAAGCTTTCACCTATTGGAGGACCTACCTCATAGCGTTCACTATGGGCAGAGTACCATTTTGTGGTAATATTTTATCAGCACATTTGATACCTATAATTGAAAACATTGGGTTGTTGAGGGAGTCATATTATTTGGGGAGCATGCCACCTATGTTCTCACTAACATGCATGTATGAGCAAGTTGTTGGGATTCCAATTTATTGAACACATCTCTGCGTATTTCATGTAATATATACGAAATGTAAAGAAAAACAAACCCATAAAATTAGCATCTCATGATCATCGGTAAAATTGATGATCTTTCTTGGCCCTCTTCATTTAGACTATGAAAGGTGCTCAATGTAGGGTAACCTACCACCTTCGTGAAGGCTTCAAATCGAATTCACCATTTTTGTTTTGGCCTGAGGTGCATTTTGTTCCTATTTGGGGGGAGAAATGGTTCTATAGGGACTAGGAAATATGTCTATTTTTATGTCACAAAGGAGGTTCCATAGTAGACTGGTCATGGTGGGTGATTATAGAGGGTCAAGTGTTATAGGAAATTGACCCATGTCAGGTATGATGTCTTTGGATGGTCTCCAAGGGGTCTGTTCGCGGAACCAGAAGCACCCAATGACCATTTTATCCACGATTCATGGTCTTTCTTTCCAAAGTTAGGTTCTCCATGGATGACGATTAGGAAAAAAACATAAGGACTCCATTAGTCGAGAGGATTGGAGGTCAGGCTCATCACACAATTCTAAGGGGAATATTACATATTCTAGGACTGTCTTATAGATTTAAGAAATGTTAATATATTCTCTAATCCTTTGTTATTTCCAAAGAATGTTTCCATGGATTTATCCTAAGATAAAATAATTATCCTAGGTTCATGTAAATCTAGAACAATCTGTATGTATCTAAGGTTCTCCGTTGATAAATATATATTTAGTTATTATAGGTTATTCATAAATGTTCCCACTTTGAGGATAGAATAGAAATTCATTTATCTTTTACAGATACATAACGGGTTTAAGCCATGTGAGGAGGTGTTCTAGAGTTTATCATCCTCGTGGGAGACATAGATCATTTTCATATTGGGATCAAACCCATCAGACGGGCTTCATATTTATCATCGTGAGAGAAATATAATTTCACATAGTTCGATGTCACTTTATAAGACATATAACCATTTATGGTCATGTTACGAGGACCCATCCATGTAGTTTAACATCATGCGGTGAGGATTTCAAGGAAAAATGTTCCCAATCAAGATTCTATCTGGGGTTTACACCGAGGAGGATGGGATATCAAGAAGATATATGGTCTTCTAGGTTAATATGATCCTATAGTGGATATGGTCCTGTGAGAACTTGGGTAATAGGGGTGTGGGGTTGGTCCTCATGGAGGCTTCCAATGTATCCTGATTTGTTATGAATAAATTCCCTCATAGTTCGGTTTAGGTTTGGAATTACACATTTGATGAATCACATTTATGGGGGCATAATTGAGGCTTAACCATGAGATATTCCCAATGAGTCTGAGCGAATTTTATTATGATTGACTTATAAGAAGAATGTACCTTGATCTCGGGCAAGAGGTAGGAATCCTACATATCATGATCATATCATGAATCAGAGTTCTTGTAGTTCATTTAATTTTGGGATTATACCTAAGAGTAGCCCCATTATTTGGGGTTATGTGGATGTCATGATTGCCTCCAACATCTAAGCCCAATTGAGTCTAGCTCAGTGTAATAAACAAGAAATGGTAGTGGATATAAATATTAAACGTTCCGCATTATCTACTGGTAGATGTTACTAGCCCTCATTGTTGGAGAGATAGGTGTATTAAATGTGTAAATTTCCTCTCCTCTATTTATCTTCAGGATAATAACATCTGAATGTCTATCTATATGTGTCCTAGGCTGAAGCTAAGAAGAGAAAGAGCTCCACCTCCTGTGAAAAGTTTAGGGACTTTCCTCTGGAGGATACCCTAAAATTGTAACTAGGAATGGGGCGGAATTTTTCTTCTTGTCAAAAGTAAAGGAAAGAGATATTTCCATTTTATATCACTAACCCTCTTCTAAGGGAAAGGTCAGTGATAACCAATGATCCATAGAAATGGGAGGTTCACATTAGAATCCCACGATTGGACCCTGGGATACCATGGGAATGTAAACATATGGACATTACGAGGGTCTACACTATTTTAGGGGTTACATACATGACTCTCTTTACCATGAGAATGTTAACTCAAAAGGAAGCACTGATGCGCCTAGTGGTTTTATCATTCAAGTCTATTGGCATTGAAAGAGGCTTGGGCCTGATATTGTTGGACTGGTTCATGAAGGGGTTGTGGATGAGGTGATAAAAATGGAAGGAAATGATCAGAGGCAGAGGGTGGAGTGCCCAAAAATACCCCATTCTACATACCATTTGTTCATGTGGTGTGGGGTACCTTCCGCATAGCATGTTGCTATGTGGTTCGAGGGACCGTCCACATACCATGATTGTATGTAGAACTGTATGTGTCCCTTATTCTATTTTGATATGTGGGACTACGTTTTGATTATGTATCATATTACTATGTGGAATAGAGTTCCATTAGCGTAGAATGGTGCAACGCAGCGTAGGGTTCCACCCACGTAACATGATGTTATGCAGGGTTCCAGATTGAAGAAGGGGCATTGATCCTATGGTTTAAGTGAAGCTCATCTACCACTAGGATATGGTTAGCGGATCACCAATTTCGTTCCTGGTATAATAATTCATATTATGTTTCCCTATGTTTAATTTATGTGGTGGGTTTTTATGATTGGTAATTCATCAGAAGTGGTTCGTGCCTCATCAATCGATCTCTCCAGAAATATATCTAAAAAAGTCCATCCAATCCATTGAAATTCATTCTTTTTCTTGAATCTCCTCAAGGTCCTATTATAGTGTGTTGGGGAAGCTAGATATATGAATCTCAAAACACTTTTTTATTTAATTCTATAGAGATATCACTCATCCTTTGGACAAATTGTTCAAAAAAGGCATGCGTGGATGTGGTTCACGGCGGCGAAAAACAATGTCTTAATCTCGCGAACAACTTCATCTTGTTCATGGGATTATTCCGGTTTTTCCTCATCCATGAACTATAGAGTTTGAAGTGATGGTATGAAGGGGTGAGTTTCACTACCTCCACTTCATCAATGAGGTTGTTCAAAGGGATGGTATTCTCTGCCTCCATTTTTTGAATGATACAGTTCATGGGGATGGTATTCTCCACCTTCATTTCTCCAACAACGATGTTTTCAGGGGTAGAATTATCTACCAATATTTTTTAAATGACGTGGTTCTTATGGATTTTGTATGGGGTTTCTTCATTTTTAATTCCACTATGTTCATGGGAAATTCCTTCCACCAAATGTTCCTGGTATTCAGTATGTGGACGAGTTAATTTCCCTTTCCAACTTTGGCTTCTTCAAAAAATTTCTCTAAATCCTTCATCCAATTTTTTTTCTTTACTTTTCCAAAATTATGGGAGTATTTAACTTCCCTTAATAATTTTAAAGGACCCTAAAAACCCAAAATAATAATTTATTAATGTTGTGACATATATTCTTGAATCGAGATATATGAGAAAACATCATTCCAAATGCTCTAATGGGGAATAAATACCAATCTATATCTAGAATTCTCAATATGGCTTATAATTTGAAAATGCCAAATATATTTGGGAATTTGTTTTCCCTTTTTTACATGCCATAAATTTCTTATCCTCTATGAAACATAAATATATATATTTCTTCCTATGAATAACACTAATGATCATCAATGAAAGTTGACTTAATAAATTTTTCTACTCTTCAATACTACCATATATAACACAATAAACATAATATTTTAATTGTTTCATATAACATACTCAACAAAATAAGTAATTATTTGATCCCATACATTAAAAAAATAGTATAATAACATGATCCCTTATAATATATCTTACTATAATCCCTCCCATTCAAACTTTTATGGGGGTATAGTTATATGAAATATATTCCAATATATGATATCCTGTCGTGATCAACAAAAATATAAAACATGGCTGTAGAGAATGTAATTAAATATATATATCATTTACACATACCTTTTTCACATATAAGGATGTTATGTTGTACTGAAATTAAATTTAAATCCATCACCTATAGAAAACACTTCCAATACATGTTAGTTTAAATGGTCCCCATCTGAAAGAATTTGTGTTGGAACACCATGATGTTAAAACATTTCTCACACATACGAACATTGAAATATTTCTATCAAATATTTACTATGAATCCCTATGAAATAATCATTTTTAATTATTCATTCCCCAAATAATAAAATAGATGCAGTCTTACTCATGGTATTTGTGAAATTAATGAATAATTTCTTTGAAATCTTATACTATGTCTGACTTAAAATTTTTAATGGTTTTAATATTCCCACCAAAATTTTAGGTTTCTTCATTACCTATTTTTTTAATAATCTCACAACATAACATGTAACGTCAATATTCTAACCCATAGAGAAAAACTATTGTTTTATAAAAATATTCATTTTTTCACCATATTAAAAAACATAATTAAAATGAAAAAATACCTTCAACACATCCTCTAAAATTGATGATGACATAAGTAAACTAACTTAAAATTATAATGTTATATCCTATGATTTGGAAAATACATTCATAGTATCTCCATTATCAATGGAATCTATCATAGAAATACCTTATGAAGTAAAAAACTAAGCCTCCCTTTTTTAATCTAACAATGAAGTTATTTGAATGATACTACATTATATAATCTCTAATTAATTATTAAAAAAATATAATGAGATCTCTATTAGTAATTTTCACATGTTTTAAGTCATCCTTTATAAAATTCACAATATATTTATGTTGATTTCATATCAAAATATAAACTACTATATTCTTTTAGACTTGTCTATAAAATAAGCTATGAATTAAATTCTATAAATATTATACCAATCAAAAAATATTAAATTTAGATCACATAGTGAGAATATATAACAAATTATTTTATTATCTAAATAATCTATAACCTTCCCATAATGAATATAAGGAATCCATGTTTTTAATTCATACATGGGTGCATTATGCTCAAGGTTATGTGGTGGGTGATTTTTTCCATACACCCTCATATGAAGTGAGAAATATTTCACCACCAGCTCAGTATATAATAGTCATATACAAGACTTATTCTTGAGGAAACACAAAAAAATATACCAATCAATTAACTTTGGAAATATGATAACATATGTTGATTTCATCATAATATTTAACTATTTAAATGATATCTGACATTTTTAGTAAAAATAATAGAGAAGTAATTTTGATCAATATTTTTAACTATGAAGGTACATATGATAAATTATAAACAAAGCATTTATAATACACAACTACTACAAAATACATTCATTAAGAAAATTCATTGGTGTTTCAAATGACAAAAACTTCTATCCTAATAGGATCTACCGATATTTAAAATTAAATAATGATTTGTACGCAAAATTTATCAGGAAAAATAAAATAAGTATATTTAAAAAATATTTTGAGGTAAATTTTGTTTTAGATTCCTCAACAAAATAATGAAAAATATATTGTGATAAAGCATTGATCTTCTATAGATGAATATATCAATGATTAATATAATGAAATTGGGTTTAGAAACCAAATATATATGTCATTCATCAATACCTTTAAAATAGATTCAGAGTTATCTAGACCAAATATTATATCCAAATAATCAGTGGTCATATATATAATAATATTATGTATATCATTATTATCCTACTTGTGTAAATGGTATCTTTACCACATTTATTTCATATAATAAAAACAAGAACAATCTAATTGAGTGAATAAATTTAAATTACATGAATGATTATAGTTTATATTGATAATAACATGATTAAACAGCTAATTGTGGATAAATAAGAATGACATTCCATCCACACTCATAATAATGAAAACTAGAGTATCTCAAGTTGAGGTTCTTGAGATGATGTTTCTAGTTTTCTCATAATTCAAAATTTAAAATTTAATAGATCAAAATCTAGATAGATTAATTAGAATTGATAGAATAAAAATTAAGAGCATCCATTTTATGGTAATTATAAAAAATATCACCTCATAGAATTTCATGGAAATCAAGAGGGGATTAGATGGTTAGATGTTTACTCAATACATAAATGTTATTAGCCCATTTATGTTTAATACATACAAAAAATCACTATGAACTAATATTATATAAAAATTAAACCTATAATTAAAACTATTCTATTACAATAATTATATCACATTATATCTAAGACATAGACTTCTTCCTATAACATTATAATCAAATAATAGTAGTTGATTTGTAAATTTAATTCAATCATCTAGTCTTTGAATATGTTGACATCAAACAATCATATATCTTGGGAACAAATGTTTCCCGATAATTAAATTCATTCAATTATAATAATGTATAACATGACATAGAATCGTTTTTTTATTCTAAAACAAATGTATTTAGATGTTTATATAAAGTGGAATAAATTATTTATGAAAACCTAATTAATCAAATGGATTTACTGTAATCAAATTTCCATTGATACATAAATAAAATAATGTTAATGTAATACTATAATCATGAAAGATTTACCATGAAATATTGAATTTTCACCCTCTTTCTCCTCTTGGTCCTTCTTAGTAGTTAAAAAGTAACCTTTATTCTTCTCATATTAAGATCGAAACCTTATTGAGATAGAGAATTTGGAAGACCCTCTATTGAAATATAATCATTACATGTAAATTTTCACTATGATGCGAAACAGATATATCCCAACCTATCTATAGAAACCCCCAATATAAAAATCTCGCATGTGGACAAATCAAGTTGGTTATAGAACCTCGAGTTCCCCTTCCTGTATGGTAGAGGATGTCAACAAGTAGAGAGTTTATTAATATCATAGTGGGGATACTATATCCCTTACTATAGAGTTTCAATATAATAGAAATAAACAAATCTCAGAGTAATAGAAATTGTGGAAATAATATATCAGTCAACTAGAAGATAAATGTTGAACCAATTGAAAATAATAATAATAAACCATGTAATTTCAGGATAAAATGTAACTAAATGATTTAATATAATTCATATAGTTTTTTTTACAAAAGAAGATGATATATTAACCGTTAAAGTCAGCAGTTACACATTCTTGCAACCAAGAAAGAAAGTGATCAAGCCAGAGGTGATTCGTGCCGGATGTGCTGAATGAAGCCACGTGACGGGCTTCTTTGTTTCCATCCCATTTAATGAAGGATAAGAAACATGTTTTGTATCTTTGACTGAGAGGCTGGATGTTCCGGATAATAGGTCCAAAAGAATGGAGACCGCCGTCCTTATGCCCGATAGCGTTGATTATGGTGAGGCAATCCGATTCGATGTGAATAGCTTCCCATCCACGATCTTTTGCGAGCAACATCCCGGCAAGGACAGTGAAGGCTTTAACAACAATGGGCTCCCAAAGAACATAGTTTGATTCATGTTTGGAAGAAATGATTTGGCCATGAAAATCTCGTTCCACAAGTCCATTTCTGACAATTCCCTCAATGGAAAGAGATACATTGGCATTGATCTTGAGGGTCCCTTCTAGGGGAGGGTACCATGTTGATGCACCTGTGTGAGTGCCAGAGATCCCTAAACGGTCAGAGTCCCTTTTGAACCCCTCAATCCAGGATGTAGCCTATTCAATCTAGAACCTGGGGGGATTTTCAAAGTGATTAAAGATGAAGTCATTGAATCTCATCCAGACGATCCATGCCACGATGCATAATGAAGAAACTTTGTCTGTAGTGAAGGAAGACGACCACAAAGTCAGTAGTGTCAGAAGATCCAGCACCGCATCCAGCATAAGCTCCAAATAAGAACCCCAAGAATTCCAGATCTCTTCCACCCTCGGGCACTGGGTGATCGCATGTAGAGGGGATTCGAGTATACATGAGAAGATGGGGCAATTCTTATCATTTGTGACATATCGGAAGGCGAGGAAGTCCATAGTGGGAAGAATACCTGTGCAAACCTACCACCAGAAAAAACAGATTTTCAGGGGGACCTTAAGATGCCAAATGGTTTTCCAGAGACCTCTCCTTTCCTCGATTTGGATATCTAGAGCAAGTCTGTACCCTGACTTCAATGTATAAGATACAGATAAATCATTGCTCCAAAAGGGGTAGTCTGGACCCACATCCCTCACATAGGGGATGCTAAGTATGATCCTTCCGTCCCTTTCATTGAACCATGAGTTGATTTTATCCATACACAGGGGATGCTAAGTATGGTCTCCCAGATTTAACCTATCCAACAATCAAAAATCAAAAACAATGTCATTTTCACTTATCCATACCTAAATACTTGTAATCTTATTTGGTACCAAATGATGTACTGAATAGGGTGGGAGTAAAACATAGTTGGTCAACACCACAATGTATAAACAAAACATATCGGATATTAAGTGCATGTAATAAAGTGATAAACTGTAATATTAATTAAAAAATAATTTCCAAAATAACTTTGTTCATGTATAATCACCATGAAAATTGTAACCACAAGTCTATGTAACATTCACATAACTAGGAAAAACCATTTGTATAAGAATTTTAGCATAACTAGGTCAATCCCTATAAGCATTACAGTATAACCAAGCTAGTCCCTATAAACATTTCTGCAAATCTAGGAAATGCCCTGTATAATTTTCAACATAATTAGGCTATAACCCTTGTATTATATTTTCAGTATAACCATGACACACCCTCTATATAATTATTCCAACATAATCAGGCCAATAACATTATATAATCATTTCTGTATAACCAGACCATGCCCTCTATATAAGTGTTTCATCATAACTAGTTCAAGCCCTATTTATAATAATTTTAGCATATCTAGGCCATTACCTCTACATAATAATTTCATAATAACCAGTCCAAGTGCTTTATATTATCATTTTTGCATAAATGGTTCATTCCCTTTATATAAGTATTTCAATATAACTGATCTAGGACCATTAAATAATCCTTTCATCATAACATAAAACACAAGTCATATTGGAAATAATATCACAATTTATATCATCATCCACAATAGCAAATTTATCTTATTACTTTTTATCATTAAATTCAATTTCATTCATCAAGTTAGGTTTAACACCCCAATATTTTTAAAAACATTTCTCTTTAAATAATTTTAATTCTTCAATAGCTTACATTCCACACTATTGTGAGTTCAAAAAGACCACAAGACACTATTAATGTTATAACCTAGTTGTTAAATTGGTGTGAATAATTATTAATAATTATCTTATGAAATAAATACAAAGTTCAAATTCAATTTATATTAAAATTATTTATTTTAATAAATAGTGAAATACTAATTTTTATTGAAAACATTATTTTTTGAAAACATTATTTTAATAAACATTTTTTGTTTTAAAAGGGTATACTATTGTTTTAATAAACATTATTTGAAAAATTATTTTTTGAAAACATTATTCTAATAAATAGTGAAAATACTAATGTTTATTGAAAACATTATTTTTTGAAAAAAAAAATATTGTATATGAGTTTTTTATAAAAACATTATTTTTTTAAGGGGCATTTTTGGAAAAACATTTTTTCATAACATTTTTCTGGTTTTATTTTCAATTTAATTCTGAAACTTTTGTGTTTTGAATATTTAAAGATAGATTTTAAATTTGGATTCAGAAGTTCCAAATTTATTAATTTGGTCACTTTTGTTTTTGGTTGATATGAATAGTAACTATGGAGTAATTTTGTTACCATGTTAAAGTGTAAATTAGATAATTTTGGTTAAATTTAAAATTATAAGGAATATAAAATGACCCTAAAAATTTGAAAAATTGTATGGGTTATTATACATCAAAACTCAAAGCATAAGGTTCAAAATGGAGTCATTTAATGGCCGCATGTCCTCAAATATGACATAGATATTAATAAAATGGAATAAAGTGATAAATTGTCACAGTCACATTTATTATAAGTATAATAAGTTTTTTATTGGGATAACTAGGATATATCATTGAAATTATTTTTTTTTGGAAAGCTAATGTAATAAAATATATCATTGTAATTTTTTATAACATCTAGGGATAAAATTATTACCTTCAATTCTGACAAAATAGTGACGTAATAATTATTTTATTAATAGAAATGTCAAATAAATGACATTAAAATTATTAAAATAAATATAATTTGAATTAATAATAATGTTAAAATAATTATATGTGAATATGAAATGTTATAAGTGTGTTAAATACTTTTTTTGAAGTTATCTTACTTTTTGGATTTTATTAAATATCAAAGTATTCAATAGTGTCAAAATTGTCAGTAGTGATATTTCATAAAAATAATTTATTTGAATTTTTTTAAAATTAATTATATCATTAAAAATAAGAAATTTATATTTATATGATCTAAAATTTAAAAAAATCACTTATGTAAAATTGACACCATATAAGTAAATAATTACAACCATTTGTTATTTAGATATTTATTATCACAATTAAATTTAAAATAGATTTACTATGGGTTAATCAAAATGATTAGGTTTAAAATAAAATAAAAACATGTATTGAATTTTTTGGTTGATGATATTAAAAAATTATATCATATAATATTATAATCCATGGACTGTTGGTGGTATTTTTATTATAATAATTTATTAAAAATTAATCCTTTGAGAAATTTTAATAGTGCCCCTTATATAAATTATAACGTGGAACGTCATCCCTCACTTATTCAAAAAACGTTGTGCCTTGAATATTGACAAACCACTACAAAATTACATTTTAAACATCCCTATTTACATTATAGAGGTGTTTATCTTCTCAAAACACCAACTCTAGGGTCTCTAAGATTAGATCTAAAGGGTGGTCGTCAAAGAAGAGGTAACTTCTTTACCAACTCGTTAAAAATATGTTCTTCTTCTACATCCTCTTATAATGTTATTTCCATTATAATTTAATAAAATTAGTATTATTTATATTATGTTATGTTATTATGGTTATGTAACAACCTTATTCCACCGTCTATCCATCCAATGAAAAACAAAATCACCACACATAGGTATATATGGGTTACTGTCTCCACATTAGGGTGTAATCTATTTTTCACCACCACCATACATGTATGGGTTTAATGATATAAATAATAAATATATGTGATTATGATAACATTATATTTATTCTATGAAAATATATATACCATACACTTTCATATAATTTCATAATTATTAGAATGACATCATCACTTGTGCATACGTATGACCTACCATCTTCACGATGTGGTGCAATTCATTCAACATGATATCAATTAAAGCATGTTTATATAAATATATATAATTAATAAATATAGTATATATTATGTTAATGTAATTTTTTAATGATATAACTATGACATATGAAGGAGAACTAGAACTTATTTGACAAAACATGAATAAGAAAATAAAGTAGTGAATAATCGAAAATTGAGTAATTAGAAAATATTATTAACTAAAAGATGATAATATGGTCATATATGAAAAAATAATAATATAATTATAGAATAAGAAAATAAAATTATTTAGATCATTTTCCATGAGAATCATATATATACAAAAGGATTTCATACCAAATGTATGTGATTATTTTTCCTCACTTTCATTTTAGTGGGACATATGCCTTATAGACCACCTGTTTCTTTTCTGTAGTATTTATGCGACCCGTGAATTTTATTATGATTATTATTAAGAATTTTATAGTATTTTCATATTTATATTATTTTCTTTATTTTATGATCCATATTATTTGACTTATTATAAAGAGGTATGGGATAATTTCGCAATATCATTTTTTTATTGTTTATATCTAATTATTTATTGGGGTATATTGGTCATCCATATCCATGTTCTCTAAAAATTAATTCAAAATTATTATTTATTTTCATATAGAATTTCTTAAATTCAAATTTACCCAATTTTCTAAATGGTATGAAAATAATCTTTTTTCATTCTTTAAAAGATACTTTTTGAGTTATTTGACAAAAGTATGATGAGAATGTTTTATTTTAACTTATACGGAATGAACGGAGTTTTACACATTCATAACACCATATTTCTTTGAATATTTCCTTATATGGTTTTGTGGTAATTATTTTTAAATATTTTCTTTTAATATTTCATGACATTTTAATAAAATTAATGGTTTTTTAAAAAAGAAACGATATTTTCTTTAGGAATTATATTCAAGTTATTTCTAAAATATATTTTATATCTTCAATAACAGTCTCTAATGATACTTATGATTTAATGGGGTTATTTTTCAAGGATAATATTCTTATTATTTCTATATTGGGAATTTATGATAAACATTTCTTTTCGATGTTTTTTTTATGATTTTTATGATCATCAGTAATTCATGGGTTCCAATATGATGACTGATTCATGTTCTTATAGAACATGAATTTATGATTTAATTATGTGATTTGTGGGTCCTATATCTCCCTCCAATGAATTGGGTAAATATTTATATCTCATGAGATAGAATAATATTCTATAGGGAGTGAAAATTGAATGATAATATAGCCATGGGAGTGAAATATGGATATCAAGATGGTATGGGGAGTGAACTCTTAATATCAACATGGTCTTGATAAAAATGCCATAATAACTATGTAAATTATATTATATGCTTATGTGTCTATGAAAAAATCCATTTCTTATTCATTTGATATGATTTCATGTCTTATAGTCTTTATTTTATTATGACTTATGTCTTATGAATAGCCAATGTTTATACCTTGAGTTTTATTTATGATCTTTGATATGAAGGGTGTGATCTTATATACTATAATCATGATTATGTTTACATGTTTCCCTTATTTATCCTTATTGAGCATATAATATCAACCATTTATATGTTTCTTTTCCCCTGGATATGAAGAAGAGTATTGTGTAAGATGTTTCGAAAAAGAATTATAAATATAAATAAATAAGGAGAAGGTGATGCGGTCATTTTATGAACTAGTTTTTTATGGTTCCTAGATTCTAAAGGCACTAAACCATTACGGTTATGGCATGGTTTTATTATTTTGTGATGAATATTGTTTACTATAGAAGTAATATCCAGTCATGTAAATTATGGTAAGTTATAGATTGTATCATAGAAAATGTATTGTTAACCTTAAAAACTAAAATGAGAAAAAATTATCAAGATATATAAGGGTAATTATAAGCATTGGATAAAATCCATGTTTTTATGTGACATTTATAAGAACCCTCAGATAAAACATAAGGTGTCCAGAACTAAAATCTTATGAGTATTTTTCCCTGATTTTTTTGTTTTCCTATTATGATTTTTGTTAGTCGCACTATTTTCCGTGGTTTTAATCAATTGTTGAACCCAAAGGAACCACATAAATGATAAATTTGATGGTAAAGGAAATTATTTTCCTCTTAAAAAATCAAATGTTATTGGAGATGTAATAAAATATATTGTTTACATGATTACAAAAATTTCGTAATGGTATGAACCATGTAGGAATTACAAACGAGCAAATGAGGGAACTAAATTTAATTTAATACATTATGAGGAAATTTCCACCTTCAATTAGTGGATATTCGGATCCATTATGAGGTTAAAAATTGATTAATACCCCTAAAAATATATTTTCAGTTCTCCAATGTTCATAGAATGAAAATATAAACTTGGAAGTCTATCATTTTCAGGGTGAAGCTAATAAAGGGTGGAACCTTTTCAAGAATACAATGCGAAAAGATGAAATTGAAATTGTGGAATGTTATGAGTTCAATAATTTTTTTTCCAATATTTACTTCTCTATTATTCTTATATTGATTATATAAAATGATTTTCTTGAGCTTAAACAAAATGAAGATGAATCTATTGGTACCTACAGAACAAATTTTCCAAGACATGAAGGGTACACTTTTAGGATTATCATTCAACCTGAGAGTAATATTGATCAATTTTTTTGTGGCTTAAAACTAAGTATTTGAAGGGAAGTATCCATATGTGACATTAATTTCTATGAGTAAATCATTTTATGTATTTAAAATTTTAGATGGAGAATGGAGTTACCCATCAGTGTTTTGGGTTTGATAAGAAAAGGGAAATGGAATTCAAGGGTCAATCTAAAAACCATAGTGAAAAGAATATGAGTTTTTCTTTATGCGCAAATAGAGTAAAAAATCATGGGGTAAATTGTTTTAATGGGTTTAATAAATGTTTTTTATTTGGGAAATACCGTCATTGGGGAATAGACTGTCATAGTGATGGAAAAGTGATTGCTAATGATTTAGAGGCTACAATGAATTCACCTACCACACTTCAATACTACAAGTGCAAGAAAATGGGGAATTATGCTAACCAATTAAATAATATTAAGGTTATCTATGATGATCAGCATCATCAACCTTATAAGGTCAAGGAAAAAGTCACATGTCTTGCGATCACTATCGACGATGTGGAGTAAGAAAATGAATTGGTGAATGGTACACTTACCATACACTCTAATGTAGTAAATGTTTTATATGATCATGGAACCTACCACACTTTCATTTTTTGAAAAAATTTATAAGGTTATAACCATATTACCTCACCAATTAGATGTTATGTTTTTTTTTTGAAAAATCATAATGGAATAACAGTCGCATCACAAGTTTATAATTCTTCTCTTGTAGAAGTTTGTGGGAAATCATTTTTGAAAAATCTTGTGATCCTTACTTTATTGGATTATTTTATTTCCGGTCATGGATTAATTTTCTCTATATATATATCATATCATTTAAAATGTTAGGGACGTCACATTACATATTTTGAAAGAATCTATGATTATATATAGATTCAAGGATGAATATGAATTTCTAGTGGAAATTTCTTTTATATGATGGGTTTGGATTCCTATGAATGAATGATATATATCACATATGGTATGGGGAAACTAACCATTATGGATAAACATATTGTGTGGGAGTTCTTGGATATCTTTCTTTAAAAATTTCCAGGTCTTACACCTAATCGTGAAGGTGAGTTTTCAGTAGAAATAAGAATAGTTTATATGGATATTTCAAAGACTCCTTATAAAATGGACCCAATTGAGTATTAATAATTTAAGAAGACACTCTAAGATAATCTTCACAATGGATTCATACACATTAGTGTGTCACCTTGGGGTGAACTTATCCTGTTTGTTAGACATAATGATGGATCATTGAGACTTTGCATTAATTATTGAGAACTTAACTAGATCGCTATCATGAAAAAATATATCCTTCCCCATATTGATGATTTATTCGACCAACTACACATATCTCAATACTTTTCCAAGATTTATCTTCATTATATATATCATCAATTAAGGTTCATGGAGGAAGATATACAAAAGATGATATTCTATACAAGGCATCGACACTATAAATTTAATGTGATGTCATTTCATCTTTCAAATGACCCCTCAAACTTCATGGATCTAATAAATATAGTCTTTAGAGACTATCTTGATCAATTTTTAGAAGTATTTATATATGATGTACTGATATATTTAAATATAAATGAAGATCTTGACGATCACTTGAGAATTGTACTAAAGACCCTGTTAAAGTAGATTAATTTTGAAAAATTTACTATGTGTGAATTTTGTCTTCATAATGTTTCATTTTTTGGGTCACATAATCTCAAGCTAGGTGATATATGTGGATACAACAAAAATGGATGTTATTAATAGTTTTCCAAGACTGACAGTGATAACTATAATCCAAAATGTTTTAGGTTATTCTTGATATTATCAACATTTTGTGAATGATTATTCCTGACTATCTAATTCACTCACCAAGTTGACTTGTAAATGAGTTATGTTTGTGTAGATAGAGGAATGTGAATAAAATTTTAAACATCTAAAAAGAATGTTTTCTAGTTCACTTGTGCTCAAACTGCTGTGTAGTGGAGAAATGTTTGTAATCTAGAGTGATACATCCACAAAGGGAATTGGTTGTGTTCTCATGAAAAATGATACAGTGATAGATTATGACTAACAAAAAATTAAAATCCTTGAGATAAATTAACCAAATCCTTATTTGGACCAAGTTTTGGGAATCTTTTCATTAATGATATGTAGGAATTACCTTTATAAAGAAAAGTGTTACATATATACTAATCAAAAAAATTTAAATTATGTATTCACTAAAAAGGAGATGAATATGCCCCAAAGTAGATGGTTGTAGTTGATTAATGAGTATGATTGCTCAATACATTACAACCGTAGGAAAGTGAACAAGGTGGATCATGCTTGGAGTTGGAAGGACCATAATAGCCTATCTATGATTATGATCACAAAAGATCAAATATTTATGGATTTTCAAATCATGGATCTGGAAATATTAGAGAATTAAAAAATATTATTTTCTATAAATTAATGTTAACCAATCTATAGAAGTGAATATATAGGAGGCATAGAAGGATGATGCAGAACTCTAAAACAGTGTGAGAAATGATCCTAAATTCATCCTTGATTAGGATGGAATAATATGGTTTAGGAACAGTGTTTTTTTCAACCATACAATAATTAAATAAGGTACTTTTAAATGAAGCTCATAGCTCATAATTCTCTATTCATCTTGGATGTACAAAGATGACCATTGACCATAAATAGTATTTTTGCTGGGATGGAATTAAAAGAGTTTTTTCTGAACATGTCTCACAGTTCTTGGTTGGTTGTTAGTAAAGGTTGAGAGATATAAATCTAAGGGGATATTACAACCATTACCCATAACATACTGGAAATGGAAAATATCACTATGTACTTTTTTTTGGACATCCCAAAACATATAAAGGTAATAATTATATATAGGTTATATTTCACTAACAAACGAAATCGTCACACTTCATTGCTAGTATAGAGGATTTGCCTCTTGATCAGCTTTCTAGGATATATATAAAGGAAGTGGAATGATTTCATGGAGTACCAATTTCGATTATATCTGATCCGGATCCAATGCTTACCTCAATGTTCAGGTGAATTCTTCAGTAATCTCTGGATACTAAGTTATGTTTAAACACTACTTATCATCCTCATACATATGTTTAGTCTGAGAGGACAATTTAAATTCTTTAAGGTATGTTGATTACATTCTCTATGGATTTCAATGGTGACTGGCATCAAAACATAACTTTGGGTGAATTTTCATACAACTATATCTTTCATTCCAGTATTCATAAGGCATCATGTGAATCTCTCTATGGAAAGAAGTGAAGAAATATAACATTATGGGGTGAATTTTTAGAAATAAATCTATTAGGATAGGATCTTGATAATGAAGTGGTAGAGAAGGTTAGATCTATTCAACCATAGATAATAGAATCGAAGAGTTGGAAAATGATTTGTGTTAATAATGGATGAAAAGACCAAGAGTTTGAAGTAGGTAATAAGGTTTTTATAAGAATATCTCCTAGGAAGAGAGTGATGATAATGAGAAATAAAGGAAATCTAATCCATAGTTATATCAATACTATTGAAATTTTAGACAGTTCTGGGAAAGTAACTTATCGATTGGTGTTTCCACCGAATCTATCTCAATTTCATGATGTGTTCCATTTATCTCTCATGATAAATTACATACCTTATCATTTATATGTAATAAACATATAAGCCATACCATTAGAGAAAGAAATTTCTTATTATGTATAATGGATTGAGATTCCAGATCGTATAGAGAAAGTTCTACGAAACAAGACCACTCATTTGGTTAATGTTTTATAGCGGAACCACCAATTTGAGGAAGATACATGGGAACCAAAGGATTTGATGAATCAGATATATCCTCATATTTTTTTATAAAAATTATGAATTTCAATGGTGAAATTCATTTTAATTATGGTAGTATGTAACACCCAGATATTTTAATAGACATTTATCTTTAAATAATTATAATTATTTAATAGAATGCATTGCACACAATTGGGAGTTTAAAACAAAGAGAAACTATGACTATTATAACATAGGTATTAAATTATCATGAATAAGAATGAATAACTATATTATAAAAAAATATAAATAAAAAATTTAATTTATATTAGAATAATTTATTTTCCGAAATAGTGAGAATACTAGTTTTTATTGAAAATTGTATTTTCCATTGCAATGTCAAATTACGAATCAAATTATTTTTAGATTTTAATTCGTTCATTTTCATTTAAAATATTCCAATTATTTTTTTTAAAATGATTTAATACATGAATTTTTTATAAAAACTTTTTATTTTTTAAAAGGGTACTTTCTGAAAAAACTATTTTTCATAGATTTTTACCTATTTTATTTTAAATTTGATTTTTCAACATCTATGTTTTGAATTTTAAAATTCAGATGTAAAATTGGAATTTATAAGTTCTAAATTTATAAAGTAGGTCCCTTTTATTTTTGGTCAATGTGAATAGTATCCATGGTAAAATTGTCTTACCATAGTAAATGTTAAAATCAGTAATTTTGGTTAAAAATAAAATTATAAAGAATATAAAATGGCCCGAACAAATGGAAAAAATTATAGGATGGTTAAAATTCTACCCTTAATAAATAAGTTTTGAAATTGAGTCGTTTAATGGCTACGTGTCCTCAAAAATGACAAAGATATTAATAAAACCATAGAAAGTAAAAAAATGGCACCCACATTTCTTATATGTAAAATATTTTTATATAATGATTATGATGAGATATATAAAAAATGTAAATAGTCTCTATAAAGTTAAAATAATTAACTACATCGTTGTAATTTATTAATAATTTTTAGGGACAAAATATTTACCTTTAATGCTCACAAACAAGTGATGGAGTAGTTATTTTATTTTTAGAAATATCAAATAAATGATATTAAAAATATTGAAATAAATATAATTTAATTAATTTTCATGATAAAAAATTTATATGTGACTGTGACATGTTATTAGTGTATTAAAATTTTTATTTTGACACTATCTTACTCTTTTTTATTAAAATTCAATGTAATAAGTTGTATCCAAATTGACAATAATGATATTTTTTGAAAAAAACATATTATCAAATTATTTAAAAATCATTATAAATAAAAAATCAGTTTTTATATGGTATAAAATATAATAAAGTGTCTATTTAAAGACAATTTACACCATATGTGTAAATAATTACAACCATTTAATATTTAAAGATTTATTATCACAATTAAAATTAATATAGATTTAATATGGGTTAATCAAAATGATAATGTTTTAAATAAAAAAAAGACATGTATAAATTTAATTGGATGATGATATTAAATATTTATATCATCTAATATTTGAATTAATGGAATTTTGGTGATAAATTTATAAAAATAATTTAATATAAATTAATCTTTTCAGAATTTCCAAAAGTGATCCTTACGTCAATTATAAAAGGTAACCACCTACCTCAATTTTTCACATACCATTGAGCCTTTAAAATCAAGAAAAATATTCACATTTCACATATAAACAAACCTAGACACATTCTAGAGGTGTTGGTATTCTCAAGAGACTAACTCTGGGGTTCTTAAGAGGATATCTAGAATGTGATCGTTGAAGAATATGTAACTTCCTTATTGACCCTTTATAATAATTTATTATTATACTTCATATTATTATGTTGTTTACATTATAATATAATATCTACTGTATTTTTTATATTCTAAGATGTTATTATGGTTATGTAACAACTTTATTCCACCTTCTATCCATCCTACAAAATACGAAATCACCAACTGTGTGTATGTACGACTTACCATCTCCACGCTGTTGTGTAATCTGTTTTTCACAACCATCTTACATGGATGGTTCTAATGATGGAAATAATAAATATATTTTATTATTATGACTTTATATTTATTCTTGAAAAAATATATACCTTCCACTTTCATACCATTTCCTAATTATGGAAATGATATCATCGCTTGTGCGTACGAATGACCTACCATCTCCACGATGTGATGCAATTCATTCTAAATGATATCCAATAAATAATGATTATATAAATGTATACAATGAAAAACAATATTGTATATATGATTTTAATATCATTTTTTAATGATATAACTAAGACCTAATAAGGATAAATATATGTTTTTTAACAAAACAATCATAAGAAAATAAAGCAGTTAATACCCGAATAACAAGTAATAATGAAATGTTATTAACAAAATGATGTTAATATGGCCATGTATGATAACTTAAAAATGACTAAGGTAAGCGATTATTTTGCCTCACTTTTATTTTTAAAGGACATATGCCTTATAGACCACCTATTTCTATTGGGTGGTGTTTATACTGCCCAAGAATGTTTTTATGATTCATATATTGAAGCTTATAGTATTTTTATACGCATATAAGTTTCTTTATTTTGTGATCCATATTGTTCGATAGATTATAAAGAGCTAAGGGATAATTTTTCAATCTCATTTTTTTCATCATTTTTTATACGTAAGTATTTAATAAGTTATATTTATCATCTACATTCATGTTTACTACAAATTAATTCTAAAGTATTTGTTCTATTCATATAAAATTGGTTAAAATCAATTTTACCTATTTTTAATAGATGGTATAAAATAAATCCTTTTTCAATTTTTTTACAATTTACTTTTTAAGTATCCCAAAAAAGTATGAGGATAATGTTTTATTTTATAATATATGGAATGGATGGGTTTTTACACTTTCATAGCACTATATTTCTTTACATATTCCATTATAAACATTCAATTTTATTTTTTTTAAATATTTTAATATTTTAAAGAATTATAAAAAAGAAAATGTTTTTAAATAAGAATGGCTATTTTCCTCGGGAATTATTTTCAAGTGACTTATCAATGTTATTTTCAATATTTGATAACATTTTCTAATGATAGATTAGATTCAATGGGGATATTTTCAATGATAATTTCCTATTATTTAAATGTTTGTAAAATATGAAACCCATTTCTTTTTCATGGGATATTTTATGATGTTTTGGATACCGATTTTATTCATTAGTTAAGATATGAAAAATGATTTATATTATTGTTCCACATGCACGTATGATTTCATTACTTGACAGGTAGGACCTATATCTCCCCCCAATGAATTGGGTAAAGATTTATATCTCATTAGATCAAAAAAGTTGGCCTCCAGAGTTAACCTTCACAAATAATATGGCTATGAGAGTGAACCATTACTACCAGGATGGTATGGGGAGTGAAATATTACTACCAAGATTATAAGGCCCAGCCTTAAACATTAATTAATCTTGAGTTATTTAAAGAATTCACATTGAGGATCTTCTCAGGTTTAGATTTTTAGAAAATTAGATCATAAATCATGCATTACATTCCACATTTCAACAAGGTGGTTGCATAAAAAACATTATTCATTTTTCTTATCAAATGAGACATATTTAAAATAAAACATGGATTCTTTCTTGACACTTCCTCGACACTCTCATTACATCATGTACTTTTCCCTTGACGTGTGAAAAACATTTCAAAAACATGGGATGAGCATAAGAGGTTAGTAAGGGATATCACTACTGAAAAATGGACCTATCCCCATGGGTTTCCCAAAAACTGTGGGGATAGGTAACCCGATACCAACGGTTTTGGAAAACCGTGGGTATAGGTGAATTTTCACGACCTATACCCATGGTTTTGGAAAACCATTGGTATAGGGGGGTTCTATCCCCACAGTTTTCCAAACCCGTGGGGATAGGTCCTGAAAATTCACCTATACCCACGGTTTTCCAAAACCGTGGGTATAGGACTACCTATCCCCATAGTTTTGGGGAAAACCATGGGTATAGGGGTACCTATCCCTGTAGTTTTGGGGAAAACTATGGGGATAGTTCTGGGTTAAAATATTTATACAAACGGTTATGAAAAACCATGGGTATAGGTATCTCGTGTGTGTGTGGGAATATTGTTTTCCCATGGGAAGGAAATTTATTTTCCAGGAGTCCTATACCCATGGTTCTTCCCTCTATACCCACGGTTTATATAACTATATTTAATTAAATATAAATATATATACATAAAAGTAGTGTTGGGGTAGTGGTTAGGTGCTTCGTCTGCAACGGAGAGGTTGTGGTTTGAAACTCGTCGGCTGCATTATTTTAGTAATTATACCCACGGTTTTGAAACCGTGGGAAAAGGCCTTTGACACCGTGGAAATTGGGTATGTTTCTTGACACGGTGGCGTAACACCTATACCCACGGTTTTGGAAAACCATTGGTATAGGATGGGGACCTATACCGACGCCGTTCTAGCCCACGGTTCCCAAAACCGTGGGTATAGCTTATACCCACAGTTTTGGGGGATATACCCACGGTTTTGAACCGTAGGTATAGGCTGTTTTTTCCATAGTGTATAAAAGTACGGAATGAAATCATTTGTCCATGTATTCATATGAATCAATGATATCATACTTTACTCAAAAAACATAAAAACTTTATCATACCTCATAAAATCATAAGATTTATGAATAACTCATAGAAATCATAAGACATAAAGGTAACTTGAGGCATTCATAACATTCTTAAGTAGGGAGTAACCCTCATGGTTACGTTTGGAATACCCATCACAGTATATTCCCTAAATATATTTGGAGAAACATTAGCATTTAACTTCTGCGCATTACCCAATGCATTGGAAAGAAATATCGGTCTCACCCACCCTTATTTTATCACAGAACCACCCGTCTTCATAAACAATTCCCATGAACAATAACATAATCGAATCACATAAAATATATATAAAGAAAACATAACATTTCCACATTTCAATCACAAGATATTAAAAACACATTGATATAATCAAAACATTATCAAAACCATTTTCAATACCAAAATAAAATAAAAGCAAACCATGGTATTTATTTTTCATTTAAAAAAAGTTATGTCTTGTAGAGGAAGCTGAAACACAAATAATGGTCAGGGCGACATAGAAGTCGTTGTCGCCACATACGTAAGACAAAAACATTCCCTTTTTTCATTTAGTAAAATGATTCGTATAAAAAGATCCCTTTTGAATAAAATTAAATTTCAAAGGGGTTTATACACCATATAAAAGAAAGTTATGTATAAAACAAAATATGCCTCAATGAAAGGAGATTGAGACGAAGTCCCAAACCTCATGTCCGACTTGACTCGATCGTTCTTTAATCTCATAAATAATAAACTAGAGTTAATTTTTACTTGATTAAGAACATTTTTAAAGTTCATTATTCCTTTTATATCAATTATTACTAGTTTATGAACATTATGTATTTATTTAAGTTAATAATGGTCGTTTTGTTGATCATAGGTACTTGAGTCAAAAATAAACTTCTTAAAATTACAAGTTGTTCATGTGGTAAAATATCCATTATATCTAGAATTATATTAATGAGTTATATATCATATATATAATATATATCCATGATATATATGAATTTATAATATTACATAACATTTAGAGGTAAGAAGTGAAATGCACCGTTCATGGAGACGGTAGGCCGTGCGTACGCATGAACGTTCCTTTCATTTCTATTTAATATTTAATGGAATGAAATCATAATGATATAAAGGTATATTATATTTCCAATATAATATCATTTATAATACCATTAACTCCATCCTTTATACATCCCACATATGCCATTAACGAATAAAATAACTTTGAGGGGGCGGTAGTCCGCACTTCTTAAAATGAAGATATCGCGTTTACCCATAATGGAAACCACTAAGGTATGCCATAAATGAAAAATAAAGAATCATAAGGAAAACATAAAAATAATATATATCATATATAAATATAGTGACATCTTAATGGCCACCATGAAATGTGTTAAAAAATTATTGAACAATCATCGTTTCGTGAGGTAGTAATTCGCCATCCACAGAAACAGTATGTTCTTTAACCATTAGACAGAGCTTTGTGTAAGTTTAAATCAAATACTTCTCTTAAAAACATCCTATTATATTTAAGATACTGGTGTTGTTTTAAAATAAAGTAATAAAAAGATTTTATGGGTTTGGAGAAGCAAAATAAAATGAAATAACATTAGAGAAGACATTACCTTTAAATCAGGTAACTCCCCTTGGTTTGAACCAAAAAGGTTTCATGAAGAGCTTTCTGCCTAAGGGAAGGCTTCTAGAATGAAGAGATTGATGTGGAGAGATAAAATGAGCAAAGTTTGTCCGAGCCAATGGCTTGAGAGGTGTGGGTAAGGTGGTATAGGTGGGGGCCTTTTATAAGAGGGTGGAGGGGCACTTTGGGAAATTCAAGAAATGTTACTTTATTATATAATGAGTTTCGGATTTTAAAGGTCCCAAAATGATATATTTCAAGGATAAGGTGATAAGGGTTTTAAATTCACCCATAAAATAAGTTTTTGGCAAGTTTATGTCATTGATTTTACATTATGTTTTCATTTTATTTAAATCGTTCATTAATGAGGTAATCGCTGCATCATCATGGTTTAATAAATAAATTAATTTATTTAATGTCTAAAAATTATAAAAAAAATACTATGATGTAGGAAATATCATTATATTTCCAATTAATATTTATAGTCTAAGATATCATTAACACAGACAAAACTAAAACTGTTTTACTTGGGTGATACATACTTTGGTTATACTTTCCTTTTAAAAAACATAAAATGATAAAGTGTCACTATCACCGAAAAGTGATTCCATGGGGTCCCAAAGTTTGTCACAAGGCATCCCATGGTCGGAAATGACACAACCAGAATAATTAGGACACATGTTGGGGTCATTTTATGTTATTATGATATCATTTTATTACCCTTAATTACCCGATTACTAATTAATCACGATAATTAAAGATAATTTTCGTCATTACTATTCATAATGTCCAAAAACAAAAGAGTATTAATTACATAATTTGGACCTTATGATTCAAAATATGGAATCCATTTTACCAAATTCCGAACACAGAAATTGTAGAAATCAATTTAAAAATAATTTACGTTGTCAAAACAAATAGCGGGTTTTTTTGATACAATATCTATCAAAAGTGTGAAAAATATTTATGTCCACTTTCACAGTAAAATTAATCCCAATGTCCACCATTAGATTAAATTGAAAAAATATATTCTAATTAAAATTTAAACCCAATTAAAAAGATAATCTAACCATATACTTAAATTAGATGAAAAGCAGTTTTGAAGTAAAACGATGTATGGTTCCCTATTCATTAAAAAATGAACATTGACAGAAAAAACCAAAAATTTATCCAAATTAAATTTCAATGTCCCAATCATGAAAAATAAGTTTATTTTTACCAATAGATCTTATAAAATTGTCATAAGATAGATTTAAAAATGGTTCGACATCCAAAGGTGGTAAAACAATCTTTTAAAAAAAATTAGAGAATTCTATGCTTTAGATTGGATTTATTATCGTTTTAAGACTCTAAAACAATATCTAACTCATAAATAGACATAGATATGAAAATGCCTAATTATTTAGTTACTTGGGATGTTACATCCTTCCCCCCTTTTGAAAATTTCATCCCTAAAATATATTTACTTATTGAATAAGTTGGGGTATTTATCCCTCATTTCATTTTTAGATTCCCATGTTGCCTCTTCAATCATGTGGTTTTTTCACAAAACATTTACTTGATGAATCAAATTATTCCGAAATACTTTCTCCTTGTGGTCAAGAATTTGGACTGGTTGTTCCTCATAAGATATATTCTCTTCTAGCTGAACTACCTCTGGGCTCAAAACATGAGTTGGATCTGGCATGTACTTCCTTAACATTGAAACATGAAAAAACATTGTGTACCTAAGATAAACTCGGAGGTAAAGCCACTCGGTAAGCAACTAATCCAACTCTCTCCAGAATTTCATATGGTCCAATGATCCTTGGACTCAACTTTCCTTTCTTACCAAATCGCATCACACTTTTCCATGGTGAATCTTTGAGGAAGACATGATCACCTACCTCAAAAGAGAGATCCTTTCTCCTGTTGTCCGCATAACTTTTCTACCTTCTCTGAGCAGTTCTCATGTGTTTCTGTTTCAGTTGAACTCATCTACCAACTATGGTCCCATCAACTTCCTTTCACCCACTTCATCCCAAAAATCTAGAGTACGATACTGCTTCCCATATAATGCCTCAAATGGTGCCATCTCTATACTCGAATGAAAATTGTTATTATAAGAAAACTAAACCAAAGAAAGATGTTGGTCCCAACATCCCTGATAATCCATCGAATAAGAACATAGAATATCCTCCAATGTCTGAATTGTTCGTTCTGATTGCCCATCTGATTGAGGATGAAAATCTGTACTAGAATTTAATTCAGTACCCAAATAATTCTGAAGGCCTTTCCAAAAGTTAGAAGTAAACATGGGATCATGATATGATACAATGGAGAGGGGAACTCTATGTAACCTGACTATTTCTTTAAGATACAAATGAGAATGTAGATATAGGTAAAAATTATCTTGTATAGTAAGGAAATGAGAAGATTTAGTCAAGCGATCAACAAAAACCCATATTTAATTATTACCTCAAGGTGTTTTCGGCAACCTCACAATGAAGTCCATGGATATATTCTCTCATTTACACTCTAGCACTGGTAAAGGCTAAAGCATCCCTTTAGGTAACTTCCACTATGCTTTAACATGTTGACAAGTCAAACACTTCACAGTAAAATCAGCAATATCTCTTTTCATTCCATCCCATCAGTAATACTCCCGAAGATCTCTATACATATTAGTACTGCCTGGATGAACTAGAACAGAGAACTATGAGCTTCACATAACAACTCTCTCTTCAACTGTGAATCACAAGGCACACAAAATCTCTTCCAAAATCTCAAAACACAATCATTATCAATGTTGAATTCAGGAAACTTACCCATCTGAACCAGCTCTACCTTTTTCTGCAACTCACTGTCTTGCTTCGGTGCTTGCATAATTCTGTCTGATAGAGAATATTTCACTGATACCTGAAAAAAAACAGAAGAACATCCTGCACCGAAAACTTCTATGCCAAATTTCATCAAATCCTTAACCAAAGTATCATGTTCCAAATGTAACAAGGTTAATGAAGCATTAATTTTTCGACTCAAAGCATCATCCACTTTATTTTCTTTTCACGGATGGTAATTAATTGTATAATCGTAATCCTTGATTAAGACTAGCCATATCCTCTTTCTCATGTTCAATTCCTTCTGAGTGAATATATACTTTGAACATTTGTGATCAGTATATATTTCACACTTTACACCATACAAATGATGCCTCCAAAATTTTAAAGTTAAAACCACAGCATCTAATTCCAAATCATGTGTCGGGTAATTTACCTCATGAGTTTTCAACTGATGTGAAGCATAAGCACTTACCTGATCATTCTGAATTAGGACGCAACCAAGTCCTTTCAATGAAGCATCACTATATATAACAAACTCATCATTCTTGGAAGGTAGTTCCAAAACTAAAAGATTCACCAATCTTTTTTTTCAACTCCTGAAAACAATCATCATGTTCTTTTGTCCAGATAAACATAACACCCATCCGAGTTAGCTTAGTCATTGGACTAGAAAACCATGAAATTTTTTTAACAAACCTTCGATAATAGCCTACTAAACGAAGAAAACTATTAATCTCGGTAAGATTTGTGCGTATTGGCTATTATTCAACAACCGTTGTTTTTGCAGGATGAACAGTTATTCCATCTTTTGAAAAAATGTAACCAAGGAAAGAAATTTGTTGCAACCAAAACTCACACTTTCTAAATTTCCCATACAATTTCTTTTATTTTAAGGTTTGTAAAATAACCCTTAAATGTCTTTCATGCTCCTCTTTACTTTTTGAAAACACCAAAATATCATCAACGAAAACTTACACAAACTTATGCAAGAACTCATGGAAAATTCTATTCATAAGGTCCATGAATACAGCAGGTGGATTGGTTAACCCAAAAGGAATTAGTAAAAATTCATAATGGCCATATATTTTATGAAACGCAGTCTTCAGAACATCTTCTTCGTTTACCTTCAACTGATGGTAACCCGATCATAGGTCAATCGTTGAATAAAGATGATCTCCCTGTAGCTGATCAAACAAATCATCGATAAGAGGCAAAGGATATTTGTTCTTAATAGTGATGTTATTCAAGGCTCTATAATCAATGAAAAGTATCATTGTACCATCTTTATTTTTAACAAATAAGATAGGAGAACCCCATGGTAATGTGCTAGGTTGAATGACACCTTTATCTAATGACTTCGGAAATTGATTATTTAACTCTAAAAGTTCAACTTGAGACATTCAATAATGGGGTTTCGAAATTGTCCTAGCATCAAGAACTAATTCAACAGTAAATTAAACTTCCCGATCAAGTATTATTCCAAGAAACTCATCAGGAAAAACATCATGATACTCATTTTCCACTTGCACATAATTAATCTGAACAGTTCCTTTATTTTCAACAATATGAGCAAGGGGACATTCATTCCCATAATTTACAAGTTTCTCAGCCTCTTGATATGTTATCAACAATAAGGGTTCATTCTGGTACACAAACTGAAAGTCTTCCTAAAAATAAACTTCTTTATCCCTACAATAAATCTTAGCATGGTAAACAGAGAGCCAATCCATACCCAAGATAACATCAAACTCTTATATAGGTAAAACAATATGGTTTGCAAGTAGGTTCTTTCCACGGATATGGATAGAATGATTCTTATAAATTATTTTTGCCTCAACATGTCCCCCGGGTGTTTTTACGACAAGTTTAGGAGTCATTTCATGAGATGGAATTCCCAATTTACTAGAAAATTTTTCAGATATGAAATAATGTGTAGACCCCGAATCAAAAAACACACTAGAATAATCTGAAAAAACAAAAAAAAGTAGTTGATACCACTTCATTTGATGTCCCAACATCTGCTGAAGTAGTTTCAAAGGGTTTCACCACACCTTTCTTCTTGTAGTCTGACTGCTTCCCATAATTTGACCTCCTTTTCGAACACTCATTTTTATAATGACCCATCTCATTGCACTTGAAATATTTCACTAACTGTAAATAAAAGTTGGTATTACCATCACCCTGATATTTTTCAGTGCAATCACAAGCCTTTTGTCCCATCTTACCACATCGGTAGTACTTTCCAGAATTCAAAAGACATTCCCCAGCATGATTTTTACCACATTTATCACAAACTAAAACTTAGTATTCTTACCATTAGTCCTTTTTGAAGGATTCTTCCCTTTCTCCTGCCACCTCATTCTCTTCTTCATTTGGTTGTTATATAACACTTCATCATCGGTAAACTCTATTTCCGCCATCTCAGCACATCGAACAAGATTTTCATAACTCTAAAACTCATGAGAAGCTAAAGCCCTTCCATATTTTGGATTTAATCCTGAGTAAAAACAATTGATTTTACTTTCAAGGTCTTGGATAATATTTGGAGCATACCTAGCCAATCGAGTGAAACTTTCTTCATAAGTAGCCATGGAGTCGTCCTCTTTCCTCAATTCCATGAATTGTTTTCCATCTTAAGTAGAACAGCCTTAGGAAAATATTTCTCAAGAAACATACCTTTGAATTCATCCCAGTCAAGAGCATAAATCTCATTAGCATCCCAGATATTTTTAACCATCAACCACCACTGATCTTCTTCACCCTCCAAACGATAAATAGAAAGAATAAACTTTTGATTGTCCGAACACCCCATGACATCAAAAATTTTCTCCAGTGCTTTAATCCACGCTTCAGCTAGCACATGGTCAGATGATCCTCTGAATGATGTGGTATTTTTCCTCATTAAATGTTCCACCACTGACATGTTCCTCTACGGTTGATCAGGATGATCTCGTGCATGGATACCACCACCATTTATCGCCTGAGTCAACTACACCATTACTGCAACAAATTGTTCAGTTCCAATTTCGGCCATCATAGGATGTTGATTCGGAAGTTCATTTCCTTCTGTATGCCTTCCTAGCACTACTTACATATTTCCTCTACAGAAAACCATTCTGAACAAACATGTCATAGATGAAGAAACATGGTAATCTTCAAATGCTATATCATTTCAATTTGACCATAAAAAGTATTTTTTGGATAATAATTTAATAGAATTATAACCCCTAAAGTTATATAAACCTCCCTTTGATACCAAATATAAGGCCCCATCCTTAATCATTACTTAATATTGAGTTATTTAAATAATTCACATTGAGGATCTTTTTAGGTTTAGATTTTTAGAGAATTAGATCATAAATCATGCATTACATTCCATATTTCAACAAGGTGGTTACATAAAAAACATTATTAATTTTTTCCATCAAAGGAGACATATTTAAAATAAAACATGGATTCTTTATTGACACTTCCTCGACAATATCATCACATCATGTAATTTTCCCTTGACATGTGAAAAACATTTCAAAAAATGGGATGATCATAAAAATATCAGTAAGGGATATAAAAGTAAGGAATGAAAACATTAGTCCATGTATTCATATGAATCAATGAAATCATACTTTATTCATAAAACATAAGCACTTTATCATACCTCATAAAATAATAAGATTTATGAATAGATCATAGAAATCATAAGACATAAAGGTAACTTTAGGCATTTATAACATTCTTACGAAGGGAGTAACCCTCATGATTATGTTTGGACTACCCATCACAATATATTCCCTAAATCTCTTTGGAGAAACCTTAGAATTTAACTCCTTCATGTTACCCAATGCCTTGGAGAGCTATATCAAGCTCACCCGACCTTATTTTATCATGGAACCACCCGTCTTCATAAACAATTCCCATGAACCATAACAAAATCGTTTCACATAAAATATGCATAAAGGAAACATAACATTTCCACATTACAATCACAAGATATCAAAGACACATTGATATAATAAAAACCATTTTCAATACAAAAATAAAACAAAAGTATAACATGGTATTTATTTTTCATTTAAAAAATTTTATGGCTTGTAGAGGAAGTCGAAACTCAAATAATGGTCACGGCGGCGGAGACGTCATTGTCGCTGCATATGTAAGACAAAAACATTACCTTTTGTCATTTAGTAAAATTCTTTGTATAAAAAGATTCCTTTTGAATAAAATTAAAATTCAAAGGGTTTTATACACCGTATAAAAGAAAGTTGTGTATAAAACAAAATATGCCTCAATGAAAGGAGATTGAGACGAAGTCTCGTACCTCATGTCTGACTCGACTCGATCATTCTTTAATATCATGAATAATAAACTATAGTTAATTTCTACTTTATTAAGAACCTTTTTAAAGTTCATTATTCCTTTTATATCACTTATTACCAGGTTTTGAACTTTATTTAATTATTTAAGTTAATAACGGTCTTTTGGTCGATCATTGGAACTTGAGTCAAAAATAAACTTCTTACAATTACAAGTTGTTCATGTGGTAAAATATCCATTATATAAAAAAATTATATTCATGAGGTGGATATAATATATATCATATATATCTAGTATATAAATGAATTTATAATATTACATAACATTTATAGGTAAGAAATGAAATGCATCGTTCATGGAGACGCTAAGCCGTACGTACACATGAACGCTACTTTCATTTCTATTTCGTATTTAATTGAATTAAATCATAATGATATAAAGGTATATTATATTTCTAGTATAATATAATATGTAATACCATTAACTCCATCCTTTATGCGTCCCATATATGGAATTAACGAATCTAATCACTTTGAGGGGGCGGTAGTCCGCACTTCCTAAAATGAAGATATCGCGTTTACCCATAATGGAATCCATAAAGTTATGCCATAAATGAAAAATAAAGAATCATAAGGAAAACATAAACATAATATATATCATATATAAATTGAGTAACATATTAATATCCACCATGAAAGGTGTTAAAAGAAGATTGAGCAATCATCATTTCGCGAGGCAGTAATTCACCATCCACAGATATGGTATGTTCTTTAAACATTAGACAGAGGTGCGTGTAAGTTTAAATCAAATATTTCTCAAAAAAACATTATCATATTGAAGATACTATTTTGGTTACAAAATTAAAGAATAAAAAGAGTTTAGGGGGTTGGAGAATCAAAATAAAACAAAAGAACATTAGATAAGACATTACCTTTAAATCGGGTAACTCCCCTTGGTTTGTTCCAAAAGAGTTTCTTGAAGAGATTTATGCCTATGTGAAGTCTTCTAAGATGAAGAGATAGATGTGGAGAGATAAAATGAGCAGATGTTGTCCAAGCCAATGGCTTGAGAGGTGTGGGTAAGGTGGTAGAGGTGGGGGCCTTTTATAAGAGGGAGGAGGGGCACTCTTGGAAATTCAAGAAATGTTACTTTATTATATAATGAGTTTCGGATTTTAAAGGTCCCAAAATGATATATTTCTAGGATAAGGTGATAAGGGTTCGAAATAAACCCATAAAATAGGTTTTTGACTAGTGTAAGTCTTTGATTTTACATTATCTTTTCATTTTATTTAAATCATTCATTGATGAGGTAATCACCGCATCATCATGGTTTTATAAATAAATTAATTTATTTAATGTCTAAAAATAATAAAAAAATACTATGATGTAGGAAATATTTTTAGATTTACTATCAATATTTATAGTCTAAGAGAACATTTACACAGAAAAAACTAAAATAGTTTTACTTGGGTGATATATACTTTGGTTATACTTTCCTTTTAAAAAACATAAAATGATAAAGTGTCACTATCACCCAAACGTGATTCCATGGGGTCCAAACAATTGGAACAAGGAATCCCATGGTCATCCATGACACAACCAGTAGCATTAGGAAACATGTTGGGGTCATTTTATGTTATTATGATATCATTTTATTACCCTTAACTACCCGATTTCTAATTAATCACGATAATTAATGATAATTACCGTCGTTACTATTCATAATGTCCAAAAACAAGAGAGTATTAATTACATAATTTGGACCTTTTATTCCAAATATGGAATCAATTTTACCAAATTCCAAACACATAAATTGTAGAAATTAATTTAAAAATAATTCACGTTGTCAAAACAAATAGCGGGTTTTTTTTGAAACAATGTCTATCAAAAATTTGGCAATTGTTTATGTCCAATTTCAAGGTGAAATTAGTCCCAATGTCCACTATTGGATTAAATGGTAAAATATACTCTAATTAAACTTTAAAAAAATTAAAAATATAATCTAACCATATACTTAAATTAGATGAAAAAGCCATTTTGAAGTAAAACGCAGTATGTTTCACTATTCATTAAAAAATGATCATAGTCAGAAAAATACCAAAAATTTAACCGAAGTAAATTTCAATGTACTAATCCTAAATAATAAGTTTATTTTCACAAATAGAGCTTATGAAATTGTCAAAATATATATTTAAAAATGGTTCACCATCCAAAGGCAGTAAATCAATATTTTAAAAATATTAGAGAATTTTATGCTTAAGATTGGATTTATTCTCATTTTAAGACTCTAAAACACTATCTAATTTATAAATAGACATAGATATTAAATTCCATAATTCTTTAAATACTTGGAATGTTACGAATATTTTCTTTGCAGATATTCTTTGACTAATTTGGAAATTTTATTATATTATTATGTTTCTGCCAAAAATTACATGTCTGTTTCCTATGTTTTGATTTCATGGCTATGGACTTTATTTTATTATAATTCATGTATTATGAACTGCCAATGTTTATAAATTGATTTTTTTGTGATCTTTGACATGAAACATATGATCTCAAATCATATACTCATGATTATGTTGTCATGTTTAACTTATTTACCATTAGGTAGAATCTAAGCTCATACCATTTTATCTTTATTTTTCCTAGGATATGAATAAGGGTATTAAGTAAAATGTGACAAAATGGGGTTCTAGATATGAATCAATAAATTGGGGATGATTTAGTCATTTTATGAACAAGTTTCTTATGTTTTCTATATTCCAAAGACATTAAACCTTCACAGTTCTCTCATGGTTTTATTGTGTTCTAATGAATATTATTCACTTTTGATTTAATATATATGCATGTAATTGATGGTTAATTATATATTTTCATAACATATTAACATAATGGTGTACATAACCATGTCATATTAATTTATCATAAACTATTTCAAAAACAAGGTAAAGATTTTTACCAAGGGATACAATCACATTACTCACCTAAGCTATCATGTCATACTAATTCAAATTTTAAATCTATATAAAGTTAATTATTTTTAAAGGGGTTTATAACACTATGGGTATCAACAAGATATGTCTGATCACTATTGGATCCAAAGGGATCCATGTAGTAGACAAAACACATGATTATTGTCACCCATTAATCAATTAGTTAACATGCACGTTATGTTGGGGCTATCATATAGTATTGTACACACTTAAATGACTATAAAAATTCAACATGTATTTATTTTATACCACCTAAATTTATACAATCTTCAAAGAAACACTCTAAACTGGGAACACAAATGAAGAATGAAGGGGGATGATATCACAAGGAAAACCTAGATCACACAAAAGTAAGGTCAAAACCTGATTCCATAGCATTAAAGATATCCCACCTCTATAATAGAGGATAGAATATGGAAGGAGATAAATAAATACAAGGTACTCACCTATGATAAAACAATAGATGAAAACATTTGGAAGGGAATTAATTGCTCAAAAACCGCACAGAGTTTCCGTAGTGTTCAAGATAAGGAGTTTTATTTTAGATAAAAATGAAATAATATGCCTATTTAGGTTTAAAACTATTGGCATCATAATATTCAAAATATGAACTCCTTTTCAACATTAATTTATTGGTCTATATGATTTCTAAAAAAAATTTCCTCATTTTAAAATAACATTGATTTACATTTTCATGAATTGAACTAGTTTTACGACATGTAAATTATTAGTGTTTTGAACTAGTTCATGACATATTCCTCATAACATATTCATTTCATGTAACACATTCACAGTGTGAAAGTACCCTATAGATAGATATCATCATAGATTTCAGTAGAAAAACTAAAACCACCTCTAAATTTTTCCAAACCCATATATAATCCTCAGAATCCTTCATCACATTTATACTCATACTACCTTAATTTAAACAAACAAACATTAAACATTAGGTAATTTTACCAAGAAAAAGATCTTTAACCCCAAATAAAAGGATTGACTGATAATGATAAAAGAATATAAGAAAAACCAACTAAAATATGTTTAACCAAAACACATGAAGGGATTTCCTTGAAAAGGGAAGTATCTTATGACCAATGCACCATATAATATCTCATCTGAGAGCTTCTCCAAGCATCAATATAGGGTATCAGTTAATAATGTTTTCCATTCTTCTCAAATATCAAATTTCCTCTCCTCGATCACCTATTGAACACAACCATTCATCCAGTGAACATGAATAAGTGGTATGTTCTTTTCCTAGAGACACATCTCACTACGGTCTAAATCCCATATCGAACGCTCCTAAAAGGATGCATCTACACCAAACATGACAACATCAATATCTACCATAGAAGAAGGGTCTGGATGATATATTTGAATCTATGAAATGTTAAATACATCATTCATGGAAATGTAGTGTAGTGGAAGGTATAATTGTTTTTCTACTTCACTAACCCTTTCCACTAACACCTCAATAACATGGGTGCCAGCTTTCTCTATTTCATGATAAGGCATTTCCCAATCAACTAAACAGCTCGAGGAAAACATGATATCCCAAATAAATCTCTAAAGGTCATCTCCACTAGACAACATAAAATTTATGTCTACTTTTAGAGGTTACCAGCCACCTCATGATAAAATGAACCTTATCATGTGTCTCGTGTATGAAACATGATCCAAAAAGCACTCACTTGCATGCCTCCACATGAAAAATATGAAATGGCATGGACATCCATAAAAAACCTCTAAATGTGCCATTTTTATTTATTCTTAGAATCATTTATTAATTTTAACTCTATAAGTGATATATGGTTCCCCCACGAACCACCGAAATCTAGCACACATGCTCAAAAAATATACTCTAAAATTCGAATTGACTATTCATATTACCCCTCAGCCTAAGGATGATAGTTTATACATATAATAATCTATGATCCCATATACATCTATATAAACTTATAAAAAAGATATGTGAAAATAGAATCTTCATAAAAAATAATCCTTGCAACACCATTCATTAAAACCATCTCTTGAATTTAAAGACTTCTCAGTTCATTAGTGGTGATGGTATCATTTATGGGAATGTAGTTTTCTACATTCAATAGTCTATTTAATATCACCAGAACCAAATAATTACTATATGTTTTATTCGGTAATCCCATTATGAAGTCCATAGTGAAATCTTCCAATTTCTATTTTCGAATGCGAAGAGGTGCCAATAGACTGGTAGTCCTATGATACCCGATCTTCACCTGATGATAGGTGAAATATCTCACCATGAAACTCAATATATCCTTCATTCATAGACACCAGTTATATATAAGGAGATCATGATACATCATTTTCTTCAGGCATAGATGTACCACCCATATAGAAGCAAGAAACTCTCTTATAAACTCCTCACACCATATATGTTTTCCCTAAAGAGTTTGATCTATTTCCTTTAGAAAACCTTTTCATTCAAGCATGTTTACAATATAACAAGGGAAAATATTTTTTTCGCATAATGAAAGAACATATCAACCCAAAACTACTTCTATAATATATTCCCATTATAAAAATAAAAAATTATAAAGAAATAACCATTATTATAAAAAATTTTGAACCATGTAAAGCGTTGATTTATTATGTTTTTGAAAACCCATCAATACCCACTTCCACATCCAAAATTAATATGAAAATGATAAGGAACCATTGGTCTAATTGAGGAATAAAAAATAAAAAATTAAAGAAAAAAATCCATGAAACAATCCTAGGAATAGTTATAAAAATAATACACAAAATGGGATCCTATATAATCATCCTTAATGGAACTATGTGCCATGGGAAACTCTCTATAACGAAATTAACTTGAAATTTATCTAGGGAAATGAACACTATGCCATCATACAAGAACCTGTATGTTTGAATAGTCTCGTGGAACTATTCGGACCCTATAAATATTTATTGAGTGGGGAAATACCAAAAGAACATAATCCATCTTATGGGAACTCAGTTTCCATGGGTAGTGATCCCTTAAAAAGAGCACATTGTACACTTGGGGTTATATATATCCATACCTCTTCTTAGTAACCTAAGAAATCAAATAAATTAATCTATGGAGGTGAGAAAAATATAAATAACAATATCATCATGTAAAATAGTTTCAAATATTTGAAAATAAATTTCATATCAACTCTTAAATTTTCACAATAACTATTCTCTTATTAATTTCAATCCAACACGATCATCAATACATAATAACTCACACTAGGAATAAGTTTATATGAGAAATGAAAATTCATAGTGATCAACAAATAAGGGTGTTAAAATTTAGAAACAAATCATTTAAAAAAAATTAAAATGGAGACTTTTTAAACAAACTTGGGATTATAATATAATTTATCCATATTAAATACCACTTTGAATCCCATGTCAGACATCCCTAAAAATTCATTATTTAATACTCTCTTCCAGGTAAAATCATTGAAAATGCATTTAAAAACTTTAAAAAGAAATAAATATTTGTTGAAACTACTAGAGAGTTACAAACCCATCTTATCAATTTTAAACATTTCAATGAAAACAAAATATTCACTCAATTCATGTACCAAATGGGGTTAAATTTAAAATATCATCTAGTTAATTTTTAAAAACACTTTAGATGTTTTCAAAATTGATTTCAATAAAATGAACATTTAGAATGATTTAAAAACCATTTAACATCATTATTCCGCTTATTCAGGTCCTTGAATAATTTATAAAACACATAATAACTATCATATATAGATTCAATTTAACAGATAAAGTAATTTAAAATCACGAAGCATCAAATTATGTTGAATTTTATGGGAATGAGAAAAGACACCAACTTCAAACCATGTGTAACCAGTACACAATAATTAGAAATACTATTCCTTCAATGATGGAGGAACCCTTTTGAAAGGGAATTCCATTTAAAATACATAAACCCCAAAAACACAAATTATAAACCACCTATAACCCTAATCTCAACAAACAATTCCCATACGGTTTGAGGGTGGTGACCAAATAAAAGTAAAATGAGAAAAACTGATGATATAATGGATTAAAAAGAGTAAAGGTGGGTTTAACTATAAAAAATCACTTCGAATCTGCATTAAGGAGGCTCAAAATTGAAGGAGGGAGGGATAAATAATCAATCTTGTTCACGTGACAGAGTCTACTGAATATGGAGAAGAAAAATGGAGGGAAAAAATAAAAATTGAGATATGTTATAATTTTAAAATAACTATAAATGATTCAGTGAAGATTATAGAATTTATCAGACCATGTTCCAACCGTTCGTGAGCCACTAAACAGTGAAAAAAACTCATTTATGGGATGGATTCATATAATCCAAAACATTCACTAATAAAATAAAAAGACATTGAAAATAACTATTTATATAGTAAAGATCACTCACATGGTTTCTCATAACTATTCATAATCCATGAACCTCCACCCTAAACCTAAAATAACTCATACAATTTCTACTATATTTCCCACATTTAGAACATAATCATAGGCTTCCCATGCCGAAAAACCATAAATGAAAAAAAATATAATTGGGAAAGTCCTTTTGTATGTGTAATTAAATGGTTTCTTCTAAACCATTGGAACTAATAATAGAATATATTAAATTTTAAATAAAAACATAATTTCAAGATAAAATATTACAAATTATTAAAATACATTAAAATTGTATAAAATTTAAAAAATATAGTTACATGAGGGTATCAAAATTCACCCCACCATGCCACTTTCTTCCCCTAGAAAGTCATTGGTTACAATATAAGAAAAGTAAATATGATATTGCCAACACCTATAAAGGATTCAGGAGGATACTTGATAACAAATAAGAAACATTTGATAAGAAATTAAAACCCCACATAGAAATCATAAAAATAACCTAATTAATCCTTAAATATCCTCAAATATATCAATGAAAAATAAAAAAAATTATTTCCACATCTTTTGGTTATATAATTAGGGAGACCTATTATAGTTTTCCCCACTATTTGGAGTTACAATGAAATAGTGGAAGTAATGGAAAACCTCTTCTTTAAAGAGAAAGTTACCACAAACAATGATTTCCCAAATCGATAAAGGAAATAATGAAATTCAACTAGAAAAAACCAATACCAAAAAAATAATTAAAATCTACATATAAAAAATTAATCAAAATAACATCCACAAGATCACATGATGGGTTCACTTAATTAACCAAAACCATCACATTCCCTATCAATTATAAAATGACATAGTATTTATCACTGGGTTACAAAAAAAAGTGAAACTGATATATATATATATATATATATATATATATGACCTCATACCCATGCACCATCTCACAAAGATACCAATAAAATCTAAACCAACACTTGATAAGGCATAAAAAACTTATTTCATGCCTGTCCTAGTGACCTAAACTATGAATCCAAGATCATCTCCAAGTCTAAAAAAACAAATCTAAAGCAAAATGGGAATCTCCAAAAACCCTCAAGTGATATAATCAAAAACTGAGCCACAATATGAACCATTATATCTTAAACCTATAAAATATAGAACTAAAAGTAAAAATTGAAGTAATAATGAAAAAAAACATATTGAATCACAATTAATTCCAAAATTAGATACTACAATTCGAAAAATAGCAAATAAGACCACTCTTGTTAACTCAAGTTAGTGGATATTTAAATGAATCATAACTACTCCATTACCTAAAGAGGACATCAATCACCATAAATGAAATACAAAGACTCAACAAGTCCCGGGGAAGGGAGGGAGTTAGTTATATCCCTCCATTAGGAGTCTAGGAATATTCAACAACTTGAAGAAAATAAACTAAAATGATAATAGGGTTCTCCCTATAGAACATCATAGAAGATTAACGTCCACCTTCTCTCAATAGAATTTTGGGAGATTCAAAATAGATCACCATAAATAAGTCTTACCGATTCAGGCTCTATGACCAAATCAAATAGTCCCAAAAAATAATGTGGGACAAACCAAAATACTGAAAAAAAGTAATATATATATATATATATATATAGTTTTCAAAACTATCATGTCTATCAAACAAACCCATTTCTCATAAAATGTCTTGATTAATTTTCATCAAAGGCTCGCAAGGATTGGAAGAAAAATCCATTATTTCTTATATGGGATTCTATATGATCTTGAAAACTCACAAATAAAATCATTTATTCAAATTAACTATATTTCAAAAATGAATTTAGAAAATAATTCCCCAAATACGCAGACATGAAATTGAAAATTAACTTCTTTAATATAAAAATTTACTTTAATATCAATGAATTTTCATAAATTCCAATTTATATTATATGTATAATAAATTTAATAATTAAATAAACATCCTTGAAAATGGAAAATCACCACATAATATCCTCCATTAAATTAAAAAGAATTATTAAAAATGAAAATAAGTGATAAAGGGTAATCACTTTTGAAAAATTTATAATTGAAAATACCTTATTCCATTGAAAAAGTGTTTTATGAAAGCCTAAAACTAAACATTAAGAAAAATTTCCAAACAAAAAGGAAAAAATAATATATAAAAATATATCCCAATAATATAAAATAACCAAAAAAACCCCTTAATAAACCTCACAGTAATTTTAGAAACCACTAGAATCAATTTGAAAAGAAAATGATCCAAAACAAAAAATCTAAGGAGAAAACAAAAATATACAATATTTAGCCCCATTGGTTATTTAATAGTATTCCAAACATGGAAAACCCACTACAATGTTAAATATAACATACCTATTTGGTTTTTAATCTGTTTCTAGATCATGCTATCTAACCATGTAACTTAGTTAGTATTATAATTTTCCCATAAAATCTCAATGGGACCCCCAGAATCATTAATATTTATAATAGATATCTAATAAATTATTTTACAAATCCATAATTAATATAATAAATAAACAACTCAAATAAAACATTTAAGACAAAAATACTCTTGGAAAATCAAAGCTCTGAATGAGAGAGAGCTCGTGATACTATCCTTGCTCTTATCTGTAATGTTTCAATAATGATACAAATCTCCATTATACAATGACACATACCCAAATAAAAATAGAGATATTATAAGATTATAAGACATCATAAGAATTAGGATCTAATGAAATTTTTAAAGAATTTGTTGGGACTGATTTGAAACATCATAAGAACTGGCCCTCCATTGGGCTAAAAGGGTGTTCCCAATCACTACAAGTTTGAAACTAGTGCCAAAGAATAAAAGGAAAACACAAAAAATAACCTCACCCATTAACAATGATATAAGTAGGAAAAAAATATACTTACAGTTTATGATGATCCATATACACATTTTATTCCCATGTATATAAATAAGTAGTCTCATCATAATAGAGAACCCCAACCATAGTACTTCACAAAAAAATGACAAAAACAAACACCGGAATAATAAATATTCACAAACTCAATTTTAAAAAATAAAATTGAAGTTGTATTCAATGATAACACTTGGATGAACTATTATATATATAGATATCCAAAACAATGAAAAAGTTAGGATAGAATAATAATCCTACTCAAGGAGACCCATATTTACTAACAAAGTCCTAAACTGTCCCTAAATGGTATAACCCAATCAGAAACCAAAATAGGATCTAATATATGTAAGATAACAAATTAGGAATATTAATGTAAACATAAATTTGGTATACACCCATTATCCTATACATGGTATGAACTAACCTCACCTAGTAGTACTTCACTAAATAGTTTCATACATTTCATTTCAAAAACTACTTCATTAATGCTAGTTTTAAATATAACTAAGGGAAATAGTTTTTTTGCATACATTGGTAATGAAACGAAATTTCAAGTGAAAATGAATTTTATATCACATTCCCCATCATAAAATAATAATGTTAAAATCCCATACAATTTTTTTAACACTTATGATACCATGGAAAGTGATTCATTTATTATTTTTACGAAAACATTTAATACCAATTTCTTCATCCAAACACTTTTTTAAAACAAATTTACCATAAGAACACCACAATTTCCCTTTTTTAATAAATTAGTAGGAACCAAATATCTCAATTAGGCATAGGTAAATAATGTATAAGAATAAATATGTATTAAAAAATAAAAGGCTAAGGGTTACAAATAAGTCCCAAAATGTGATCCCTAAATATCATTAGCAATGGAACTAATCATTATCGGAAACTCCTTAGGACAAAAGTAATATGAATATTGATAAGATAATATGAACTATATGATGGACCGCAATAACATATCTATCTCGATAGTCCTTTTTTACTATTCTGAATATATAACCATCCTATTTTCAAAAATGTACCTTGGAAACATAATCTATCCAGAGAGAGATCAGCATTCATGGGAATCGGCGACCTAGAAATTTCACAATCAAATCTAGGGGTCGCATAAATCCATACCCTTAATCAGTTACCTATGAACCTTGTGACATCAATCAATGGAGGTGTTTAATATATTAACTATGATATTACAACACAAGTTGGTTTCAAATAAAAGAAACTAAATCTAATAACACCTCCTACTCTATCATATAAAACATATAATTTTTAATTTAATTTCAGGATGATGATCTATAAATAGAAATCCACAATGTGCACAACTCAACACAATACATGAAAAATATTGGGACTCAATAAATGAGGGTATCACAATTTTACGTTAAATCATTTAAATAAGTGAAAACTAGGACATTAGAAATATATTTGTGATTCCAATATATATTATCTATATCTAAAACCATTTTAAATCCCTTATAAAAATCCCTTGAAACACCTTCATTACTAATATATACAACTTTCAATCATATAAGGATGCACATATATCCATTTAAACCCCATTATCATTTTTTAAAGTTCTAAAAACATCCAAAACCATTTTATTCATTTCAACCATTTCCATGAAAACCAAATTTTCACTCATTTCTTTACCAAAATTGGGTCAGATGCCTCAAATAATATAATTCTTTTTTTCACTAACCACTTAGAAATTTCTAAAACACTTTTCAATAAAGTGACTCTTTAAAAATGATTGGAATCCCCCTGAACACCATTATTCCCAATGGTCAAGTCCTTAAAACATTTATTAAACTCATAATAATTATAACATATATATTGAATTTAATTAATCAAAACATTTAAAATTGTAAATATTTAAGTATATAGAACTAAAATTGTATTTAATGATTCATACATTTAACCAATTTGAATAAATATGTGACAATTGGAAACTCAACTCATTCAATTGAAAAGGCTCCCCAAGGAAAGGACATGCTCTCTAACATCCTTAAACACCCAAAACACAAACTGTAGCCCACATAGACCCCTAATATATGTTAATAAATCCCAAAAGGTTAATGAGAGAAAAATTAAAGAAGAGAAATGGGTATAAGGTAAGATTTGTGGGAGGAATAATAGTAAAGGAGAACATATCTCTAATAACACATTGAATCAACATAAAGGAGACTCTAAATTGAATGGGGAGGGAGGAAGAATCCCCCTTGGTCATGGGAGAGGGTTGGAAATATTTGTTTCAGAAAGGAGGAGGCTAAAAATATAAAAAATGAATAGGCTTATAAATATAAAATCACATTGATGTGATTCTAAGTATATCTCACGGTTTGGCTGAAAATGTTGTTAAACTATATTGTATCAATGTGAGTGCCACTAAATAATAAAAAACACTTGCACAATATTGATACACGGTTTACAACCCATGTTCCAATAAAGAAAAATTCATTTGAAACTGGATGCAGAACTAGTTCGTAGTATTGTAAATAGTTTTGATATAACCTTGTGCATGTTTTTAATTTGCACCCCATTTCTGAAAATACATACACAGTTTTGATTGTATTTCATATAGTTTGAAAAAAAATTGTGCACTATTTGTGAATAAATCCCATTGAAGAAAAGGATAGCGCTATAAAAGTTCCAACATAATGTTAATCACATGGTTTTCTATAAATCATATGCACTAAATGTGTGATAGAGGAAAATTTCCATAAAAAATAAGTTTCCAGAAGAAACTACTAAAAATATAATCTACTCTAGAATCATATAAAATATGAAACAATGGTGAAATTTTTGTGTTATGTGGTGTATGTAATGATTTAAAATGGAAGAGTCAGTGAAACTATGTTGTGGTTTGGACAAAGTGAAGAAATTCATTTTGAGTCATTATTAATAATTCGAAAATAAAAGACCTCTCTATGGATAACACTGTTATAATGATGAATTTCTTCAATCTCATGTAATGAAACTAGTTTCCCCATTTTCATGAATAATATAAACTAAATATTATTAGATTCCACATGGTTAAATAACAAAGATAAGGAAAATGACCAACACCGTTCTAGTAGTTCATATTGGAAGAGGAAGTACCCAAATCTTATAATGGATGACCTATATCATATCATTAAAAATGAATTTAAAATTTTTTTATGGTGTTGTTGACCAGGGGACTACCACAATCCATTTCATATATAGATTTACAATTCCCCTTCAAGGTTGATATGGATTTAGGGAATACCATTATTTCCATGGCCAATATTACCTGAAATAAAATAGATATAGGACCACCATGAAACCTCATATGTGCCTCCCTATATTCTAGATGCTATCAACTAAAAGAATGAACTTGTAATAGTCAATGGGAGACTATAACCTCCAAAGTGAAACTTAAATTTCCATTCTAAATCAACAAAAATATCAGTCTGAATCGCATCTATAATATACATACCTAAACATATGAAATCTAAATAGAGTTCTAATAGGTCCAATAATATATAAAAATATAAAATATAAATAATCATCATTGTGTATAATAAATTCTGATTCAAAAAAACTTATCAGTTATCTATAAAATATGAAAATAGATACAAAGAAATTTTATCAAAAATAATGAAATACATAGGCCTCCAATGTAACTCACTAGAAAATATCCCACCAAATAATTAACCCATGGTATTATTTTCATCTCAATCTATCCATCCATCTCTATAGGGAAACATGTTTCAGAAATAAAACATTAATTTCTACATATATACCTCTAATATAATCTCATAAATACATGTATAGGTGATTATATGACCTAGTAGGACTTCCCCTCTATCCAGGACTCACATATTCATTGTAATTTTGTGGAAGTATATACGATCCTATAATTTGATAAATTCTATAAGGATTATAACTCAACAAACATAAAAACACATCCCATCAATTCTCATAAAATTTTATATGTGTGCTCCAACATTGAGAATATATATATTCACCCCATATACCCAAGAATATCAACCTAACTCATGTTAGTACCCCGAATAATTATAATCATATGAATGTATACCCTTTTGAAAAACATGATGTATATACAAAATTAGTATTATCTAATTAAATGAATCTTTCGAGAGGCATAACTAAAATTATAAGACTAGGTCATTAGAGGCCCATCGAATTGATCTATCATCTTATTTCACATCAATTAAAAAAACAATGAAGTATCATTATATATAACGATCAAATAAAAAACATTATTAAAATTAATCAATATGTGAAAAAATTGGAAATAAAGTTTCTAATTTACAATGATTTCCGAAATAAATGAATGAATTTTTAAAAATGTTTCAATTTCCATCTACATGATAATCCCATGATAAATTAATTTGGAAGACAATGAATTACTTCCATGCACATTAAATTACATTCCTAAAAATCTTTCCCTTCTTCTTCTCAAATTATCATCCCCCAATATATCTACCACTAAAATACCTATAAATAACACCCATCATTGTCTAATATATCATCATGTAAAAAGAACTACACCCCACTATGAATAATTATAACTTATTACTATACATTTATCTCACTGACCCCATATCATTATCTCATGGATCCCTTCATTCCAATTCCATTTCATCACTATAAACAAGCATTTTCCAAGTTCCTATTATTATCCATATTCATGAATATTGATAAAAATTGTTATAATTTAGTTAAAATTGCATCAACCAATGAATCACTTTACTCTATATGATCATAACCCACTATTGTACTCCACCTAGTCGGCATTGAGTAATATTAATATTGTAAAGGGAAACAACATCATCTAGGTCCATCAATAAAATAAGAATCATATGAGTTGACATAGTAATACTCTAATCATCTAGATAAAAATTTAGAGGTCATCTTATACATAATCTCTCATAGGGTTTGTATCGCAATCCTATGTTCTATTACTTGAGTAACACTATGTGGTAGGCAATAATCTTAATCTCTCTAACATATATTAGTCTAAACTAATTTCAATATAAAATAATCTTCCCACCTCCTACCAATAATATATTAGAGGTTACCCACTCCCCTATAATTAACATATCAAATTCCACACCAAGGATGAATCATAATATGGGTAATACTACACATCAACATGGATATACACACAAATGAAACATCATAGTGATGGTCTCTAACCACAACTGAAATGGAATAAACATGCAGTACTCCTTCTAGATTTATCAATATCTAATACTCATTAAGAATACATGACATGGATAAAGAAATGATTGAGAATAACAATATTCATCACACAATCAATGTTAGTGTGTCCCTTATAATATAAAGGTTCTTTCATAGCTTAATCACATACAATGTGCAATCCCTCTTCAAAAATAAATACTGGAACGAGTGATATACTCTATATAGTCCTTGTAAAACAAGATCTATAGACTTGATCCTAATTCAAATTTATACCTCTCAAGGTACCATGAATACCATTTTAAATATGCCTCACTAGAAAGCTTATCCTAAACTAACCAATCAATCAGCATTGGAAAGGCCTTATATATATATGAAACATATTATATTATCCATCATCATGCAGTAAAAATCTCTATGAAGAAATTATAAAAAAATGAAATATATTTAAGAATACTATAATTTGAAAATAGGGTGTTACCTCATACAGTCTGGTAAACCAAGTCATGTTTCAAAACAAGGGTTCTTTACTTTTATGTATAATATGGTTTGAATCCATGTTTTCAACCCATTTCTACCTCTTTCCCTTAAACACATATTCCATTATCAACTCATATTTTAAAATAAAATTTTATAATAACATTATATAACTTATTAAAAATTCAAATATACTAATATTAAAACCCATATTTTTCATCAGAAAACCACTATAATCATTTCTAATTTTACTGCTAGATTTGTTTTTTGAAAATATAATATTTCTTAAATATCTAAAACACCCAAAATTATTACCCTATTGAAGATACAAATTAATATCAAATAATCTTATTATAATAAACAAATCAAATACAAATTAATCTAATTACTAATTATGTTAAATTTAATAAATAATAATATATATTTTAAGTTATATTAATTAATAATATTTATATTCATGGTTCTATATCAATTAACATAACCTATAGTCCCATGTATTGTTCCATAAGTTCTATTATATCATAATACAAAAAAAATGAAAATATATTGGAGCTGATCTCTATGTCTCTTCCAAACTCACATTCCCCATAAACTATTGTTCTCATTCCAATACCTCACTCAACTTGGTGTTTCTAATCCGATATACTAGACATCTATTAGTAACATTGGTTTTAATTGAAGTACTATTTTTTATGAACAATTACTATCTCTCTACAATGTCTTGATATATTATGTCTGCCTATAAAAGTGTCTATATAATGAAATCCCATCCAATAATAACACGTGTTAATTTTCTAAACCAGATCACCAAAATAGTACCTAATTAGAGTGTTCCAAAAACCTTACTCATAACTTCTCACACACTAGAGGATTCTAATTAATAAAGTGGGCCTTAAAATGTATGGGGATATTAAGGGTCATCTCCATATCTATATAATTTTTAATATGGAATATCTATATAAATAAATGATAGAAATATATGGTAATAATATAGGGAACCCTAAGTGAATCCCAAATAAGTATATTTAAAATTAAATTCATGCATAAGTCATTAATGATTATAGATTAATTCTAATAAAATTTTCACAACATGTTGATTGATACATATTCATTGTAATATAATAAATATGATACTATTACAACACACTAGGAAGTATCCTACCTTACAATACCTAACCTTCCTAGACCCCGCCTAGGCAAATAAAAAGCTAGGTTTTCCACCCAAATACATCCTTAAGTATTCTTGGGTATGTGGAATATTAAAAATAATTAATTAAATACATAATTAGAATCCTTAAATTTATAAATTTATAAGAATCCTTATTCCTCCATAAAAGAATATAATGTTTAATGACAGAAAAATAAACTTCCTCAAATATATAATATTCATATGACACATGTAAAAAGTGTATAGTACTGAAATGTAAATACCATAATATATGGTAAAAATTATGCCTAAAATATTTTTAAATTATGAATTCAATTAACAGAAGAAAATGATAACATGAATTCACTAGATCTCAACATTAATAATGACAAAAACTATTGTTGATGAGCACTACTATGATTTTATTTCATTAACCCCATTCTATACTTGATCACATTTAAAATATATTTAGACTATATTAGACAGAAAATATCAACATACCTATAAAGGGGTGATTATAAACATTCCTAGTGGGACACCCCAAAAAAGGGAGAAAAGTAAAAATATTATCTCAATCCCATATAAATACAAATTCTAGTCTTGAAATTAATTTATGCTAGAGAATATAAGTTATAGGACAACCTCACACCTCATAACCCTTGGAATGGAAGAATAAACACTCTTCGTTACACATATGAATCTATGTATTCTGAATCAAATGATAACCCATGTAAAATCATAGAAAATAAATAGGGGTACCCATTTCTATTCTTGAAATACATGATAGTTAAGGGAGTATTGATCATAATTGATGAATCACACCTCATTGAGTATAGAACATTAATTGAGAGTGTACTAACACCATAGATGGAGGACCAAAACCCCATTAGTGGTGGTGTTCCTAACTCGATCACTCATATAAGGGATAACACTATTTTAGGACTTGGTGATTATAGACCTCATTTATAAATTGGTGGTCTCAATCCATGAGTATATATGGTTTTATCAAACTCTATAAAATATGTGTCTGACCCACTCTATTTTTTCTAAATTCAAATAGGGGTGTACCTAACCATGTGTATACTATGTCCACAATTCATAAAACCTGACACAAATGAAGTGATTCTAATGATTTTTTTCAACCCAATTCATCTTTTAAAGTAACCTCTATTGAAAACTAAATCACACGATGATTCTATATAAAAAACTAGAGAAAGGATATTTAATTGCTTAAAATTGAAATACTATAAAAATGTTCTTAAAAATAAAAAATTGGAAGAACAAAGGTCTATATGGTATCCCTTGTTTCATTCCATGTATTTTTCTAGTGAAGGGGGAATCTCTTAATTGGTGCATAACCCTGCCAAAGGCACAGAGCTTCAAAAAATATGGTTCAACGCATTCATGGACAATGAATGAAATCAAAAACTCCAATAATGTGATTATTTACCTACTCAATGGGGGTGATATGTTATTGTATCATGTTTTACATCAGCAATTTCCTTCCATGGGGATTATGACTGATTTGAGAATTCACTGTTTGGTTTTGGATCCCTTTCACCTTACCCATTATCTACAACAGAAACTCAATCCATATACAAGATTTCTCACAAATATTCGTATAATGGATATGAGTTTTAGATGGTCATCCTTATAAGTCCTTGAAGGGTTCTATGCTAATAGTTGATTCATAGAAATTATTGTACGTGATCTCTATAGGGGAAAGTTATTTTCCAATCTCTTACCAAATGCTAGCTTACAATCTCTCACCATATCTTCAATGAAATGAATGGTCCTCTAAATGTATCCATCTATTTGAGGGTGTAATTACATACTCATTATAAAGATATTTCTCATTATAATCCAACATGATTCTCTAGAGTATAGAAAATGGATTAAGAATATAATTTCTAGATGATTTTTAAGGAATAACTTGAAACCAAATGATCTCATGCACTTTCAAGAATCTCAAACTCTCCACTATACTCCAATGTTAACGAAATAAGATGTGGGAATAATTTTTGTTTTAGTTGATCATAACTAAATTATTATCTTGAACATTTATTTAATGTTTGATAAAAATATTGATATCTAACTATATACCATCTCTCTTAATCTATGGAATCTCATGGGGTTTCTCTAACACCACTAAAACCTAATGCATGCCTTCACTTTCATATATGGTGGCACATAGATTCAAAAATCATAATACTCCTCTATATTTTAGGATGGAAATATTTATATTATAGTTCCTAGTATAAACCCATGAAACCAAATATTTCAACTAAGGTAGAGGTATAAAACTCCATAAGAATCTCCTTAAATAGTATGATTGGGACTACTATCCACCTATGGAAGAGGTTAAAATACTCTATAATTTTAAAAAGTACTTTAGTTTCATTTATTGAGAATACTTGTTCATAAAATTTATCTTTGTTAATTTCATTGAGTTTGGCCTCCCTTACTCACTATAGGAGTGTGAGGCCACTAATATCGGTTGAATATAAGTGATGTATCCACAATACGTCAAGGACAACTACATTGAGGAAATTTTCATTGAATCCTCCTCCATCGTCATGACATAGGAAGTCCTACTAAGTGAATTATCTAAAAATTTCACTTCTATAATGTATATATAATCTCATTATCCTAGTATAGAAAAAACTCTGGCCATCACTATTAAGAACCATCCCAGGTCAACTCTGAATCAGTCACCCATGTCGGTCCACAACATGGCCCAAAGGAAGTTCTTGATCCCCACGGGTTGACAACTAGTGTCGGGTATCTAAAAAAGTAGTTGGGAAGGATTTATCCCATAAAATATATACAAATAAAAGAAGATAAACTAATTAAACTAAAAAGAGAAAAAAATAAACTATCTACTGAAACATAGCTCAAGTGACCTCGTGGGTCACTATGGAACATAAAAACCACACTCACTCCAAGATCGATCCAAACTAGAGGAACCTAAAACTAGAAAATAGAGTAGCTGTGATCACTACGATGCATAGTAGAAATTCCAAATAGTAATGACACACCATTCCATTTCATTTAAAAGAAACTCAATCATGCTTGTTTGAAAATAAGACATATAAAAATAACATTTTCATTCTTTTCAAAATCTAGTCACGAGTTTAAATTTTTAAGGAAAGAGTTTTTATTCCAGTGTATTTTCAAAATAGTTCCAATCATTCATCAACATTAAAAAATGAAACACAAAATTTTTTTTTAAAAAAACATGGACTTCAAAAAGGAGTATACAAGATTAAAGAAACTAAAATAAAATTAATTTCAGACACACAATGTCATAAATGAGCACCATGGTCAAACCCTATAGGTAAATAGCACAAATGGGACACTAGAATCCTCATACCTCAACGAAATGTGTTATATAAATGACGAAAATCAGAATTCTCATGAAAAACCAAGAAGTATGTGAAAACCCTGTAATCATAGTTTTATCCCATCAACATCCATAATCATATAGTTAGTGTTGTAGCTCAGTCCTGGTAGAAAAAACTAGGACGAAACACTTCCAAATCATCTAGCATTCTAGTCCTAGTCTACCCACTAAGATACTATTGGTTCTCCAAGTTCCCTATTTCATGTTTTCCTGAGTTTTCATTAATCTAACAAACTAAAACATATCATTTTATTTATTCAACGACACATTCACTCTAACACCACCGATATCCCTCCATGAGAACATCCGCCCTTTTCCATCACAAAAAAATGCACAAGCCTCTCTACTAGTAACATATCACAATTCACACATTCATTGTACACATCAGTTTTTCTAAAACAAGGTGGCATGCCTCAAGAGGGGTTTCCCTTTCCAAAAATATTTCTTAATGTTATAAATAGTCTCCATTACTTGAAATGTATATTTCTCATTTTGTAACACATAATTACCTAATGATTTCTCATTCCTAAACTAGTTTAAAGTTAAGATAAACAACAAATGTACTATATTTTTAAAAACAATCTTACATATATGCTTAAAACTAAGTAATTCTTTCATAAAAGTAAAAATACCATTTAACCTCATGTTCGCACCAAAACCCATTTTTTGAAATCACATTGGATATTTTTTTAAAAACCAAACAATTCATTAGACTTTTATAACTGAAGGGGAAAAGGACAACACAACTTTAAATATTCATTGTAAATGAAAAACCATTTAGGAAATCACTTTTCAATAAAAGTCACTTAAAATAAAATGAACTTTAGAAATACACTTTAGTTTCTATAATAAAGGCATGATCAATTCTAGCAACCATGACATGATTTCATAGCATTTGTATATTGAATAAATCTAAAACATGTTTCTAAATAATGTAATAAATAATGGGATTCTAATTAAAGGCATAGGAAAAGGGGACCTACCTCAGGACATGAAACTTTTGACGATGGAATCTTAAGACCGCTTCACCAACACACATATACATTTTCAAATATATATATATACCCTTTGACTGAAGTGAATATTCCCCAATCAATGAGGTAATTTGAAAAAGGAGGATGCATATATATACATTCTTACCCATGAATATAGATATAGGTCTTTGCTAAAGATGACTCAAACCCACACCGTGATGACCAAAACACACTACAATAGTAAAATAGAGTGTAAAAATTAGCTAGGGACCCATGAAAAGTAAATTAAATTCGGGGGAAAGAGAATAATGTCACCATACATGATTCTCACCCTTCATATAATTTAATAAACAATATAAAATCTTTATAAAACAAGTTCAAGAATGATCACATGGTCTTACACACAAAGACACACTTAAAATTACCTTTTTGAATTAAACTCACAACAACACCATACCAAAACAAAATACAAATACCTTTCATCATTTAATAAATCAAAACAATTTCAATTCGTATAAAATAATACCAATTAATCACAACACAAGAAAAATACACATTTCATGAGAAGGAGGTGTGGCCGCTGGTGGGATGGGTGTCACGCACCGTAGAGAGTGTCGAACTGTTCAAGAACACCGAAGAGAAGAAGGGGGAGGGGGCTCATGAGGGAGGTTGGGGTAGTATGAGGCTAGATTGAGGTTCTAGAGAATCTCTCCCAATGGAAACCCCTGGCAGGAGGGTGGCTAAAGGGAGGGGTGGTGGTGCGACGTAGGTGGATAGGGGAAGTGGTGAGGCATGACCTAGTTGGGAGGAGAATGAAAGAGGGAAGGCTAAATAAAAAAAGAAAGAAAATTGAAACAAATAAAGGTACGAATAAAAGGAATAATAAATAAAAAAGTAAAAAATGAATAAATTAAATACCTAATAAAAATTAAAAAAATTAATACTAAAAATAAAACTGAAATGATAAAACCAACCACAATAATAATGATATTATTATTTTTTATTATTATTATTATGAATGATACATTATCTTATTAATGATGGACACTACACATGGTAACACAGCCGTATATGAACCCCATTTTTATAAAATAAAAACTGGTTCAAACAAATGATCAAATGGGACGCCCAAAATAATTAATATAAAATAATGTGTTGGGTCAGAGTCTGAAAATTCTACCCGCTATGTCACAATTTTTCCTGAGAATGTCCTAAAAGAGTTGATCAACACAAGATTCCAAGATAGGTCGAGAAGATACTTAAAAAAATATCAATCACCCAAATATCAAACATTCAAAAAAAACCCATAACAAAAAACTCCATAGATCTCAAAACTAGAATCACAAAGAAAAATAACCAATGGAATGGAATTCACCACCAAACACAACTACAACAAAAACACCCCAACCCCTATCTTGGGAATCACCATGGCCTGCTCAAGACCACCAATAACACCCATCAAGTGTACCACTACCTGAGCTAACCGATTACCATGTTTAGGGTCAGGAAAAGCAAAAGAAATGTATTTCCCATCCAATAAACATTGAAGAAAGAGGTTTCCCAAAAATTTGTCCCATGGTGGTCTCCCCACCATATTATGATTCTTGTAAAAAAATTATCCAAAACATAATAATTCAACAACCCATAAAAACCACTAAAACTAGATTGACCCTCCATTCATTCTAATTAAAACCAAACCAAAACAAGTGGAGATGTTGGAGAGGCCTAAAATGGGTCTTCCTAACATTCTAGATTTTTTTTAACACAACGAAATATTCATGGGAATTCCTAGTTTAATCTAAGAAATAGAGACGAAAAACATTAGAATGAACCCGCCAACATGGGTTGACCTACACCAAAAAATCTTATAGTGGAAAATACTCCACCACATGGGATGGTTTTGATAGTGGAAACCACAAACCATGTCGAGAACTAGACAAGCACGCATCAATTCCATAAGACATGAGCATATCCAAAACAAGTATAATTTTTATCCATAACCAGCCAACAAAAAGGTAAAAGATTTATTATCCCTCATTCACATAGCACACCCATTGAATTTAAAATAAAACGGGATCTATGAACCTCTATAAATCCCATAAGGAACTCCCAAAATTGAAGACCACAATAAGGAGACACAGCCTTTATGAACGTCAAAAAAAATTAAAGCCTTCTGAGATAATGCTAAAATTGGGAAACTCAAGTCATCCCCATCCTAACATTGTGGACAAAAGTTATAACAAGATCATCCCACAGCCAAGGAGTATTTATTATGCCCAATCTTTACCCATGGACCTATGTTCCAGGCCCTGATGTATGAAGAATTTGTCACCTCGTAGTCATAATTTAACCACCTATGATGTAAAATTCCTACTCTAGAAAATAAACTTACATACTTCTTCATCAGGACCCAAGTGGACACTTTTTCAAAATACCAAGTTAGAATTACAAAGAACAACTTAGAGTTCCCAACTGAAAACACTAGAGATGGGTGATTGAGTGGTCTGTTAGACACACATCATGAACTGATGGAAGGGGAACTTAAAAAACATGTCCTTTTGGTTCAAAAATCTTAATTTGATGAGGAACCTTCACTAACCACAAAATGATAAATACCAACTACTATAATAAGCCTTAAACTAATTTCATCATACTAACTCTAGGGAGCATGAAACTAGCTCATCAAAAAGTTCAACACTCCTCCTTATCTCTGTACTTAATGGTCTAGCACCTATAAGCTCCACCACTTTCCCTCACCATTATTTTCATATGTACAACCATTGTATGAATCTATTATAGAGGATCTCTCAAGAAATCCTTGTTTTTAATGAAAATGGATTGATCACCATTTACTTCTCTAGTCCTCCTCCTCTAAATGTACACAATAAAAATTATACCCACACAACATTTAGAGTTCCTTAAAAACCAGAGAAACTCCAAACATTCCCAAAGCACTCAATAATACTCAATCGACATCAATGTCTACAAGTAACTGACCCAACTGAGAAGAACACAAGTCTTCCACTCTAATGAGAGTTTAGGCTGAGCATATAACTGAGAGAGACATACTAGAAACCCATAGGTCCTTTCAAAGGGGATTATCGTGAACAATAAACACAAAAAAAAGACTTTTTAAAAACTAAACACATCACAAAAGAAACATCCAATAATAAAAAAATTACAATAATTTCAACTTAAGAAACCAATTAATTCTCAAAGAAAACACCCTCTTGAAAAATGAAGCACTTTACAACAAATCCCAGAAGATCTTTTGAAACCATCATTTTCACTCCAGACTGAAAAGCATTTCAGATTCCAAAATCATTTAAGAAAAAAATTCCATTTTAGAGAATATCCCATTTTTCCTTTTAGGCAATCTTGGGACAAATCATCCTAACTCTCTTGACATAACCAAAACACATATTAAAACGTCAAGAAATTTCCTATCTATTTATCCATATTTCTTTTAGGAAACAATAAGAAGCCTTAAAAAGAAATCACCCATCACTGTTATTCCATGATGCCTCATTGATATGAATTTTTGTGCCACACAGGAACCCATCCACATGATCCACCAACCATCCACTAATCACATCTACATTCACACTTGATCACCCATAGGAATGGCATGAGTCAAAACAAGGCACATTCACTTTCAAAACAAAACATTTCTAATATTCCAAAAAAACATTCCATAACCATTTCAAAATTTAAATAAAATTTTAAAAATTCTCTTTATTTTGAAAATAACTCACTTAAATTTCAAGTAACCCTAGATATTCATTAAGAAATCCAATTTCAACAAATGAATCACCAAATTCCATAAACATGGTCAAAGGGAAGCACAATCCATAAATCTAGAAAAAATCAAACTAAGAGAAAATTGGATCAATCCCAAAGATTTTTTTCCTTTTAAAAAACCTTCTACACCAAACAAAAATTAAACCAAGACATCATGAACACTAATGTTTCTAGACAGAGAACTAGAAATTGTGTCTATCCTGGAAACCTGGTTTAGCAGACCATTCCCTAGGCAAGCACCTACCACTAGTAGTTTCTCAAACTGTAATCTCGGGCATCACATGGGTCGCTACCCCATGTGAGACCATGAATAGTATCAGTTTACTCCTAATTTAATCCCGCATCCACACATACCACAGCTAAAAACATAATTCTTGTACTACCTCTGGTTTCTCGATGATCGTAGAAAGAAGAAGTTCAAGATGCTCTTCCAACTTCCACCACTCAAGTACCAATAATAAAATCTTTGTTATACCTGACACCCCAAATAAAAAGAACAAAACCATCCTTTGATACCATTTTCTCATGAACATACCTGGTTCAACTCTGAACTGGTCTCCTAAGACGGTTTGATATATGGAAAAAAGGGTGTTCCCGATACCCACAAGATGAAAAATATGGGAGGAGAAAAATGGAAAAAATAAATGAAAGAATAAAAGGGAAAATAAATAAAAAGTAATAAAAGAATTATAGAAAATCCTAATAAATAATATCAAATTTAATACTAATAACAAAACCAATATAATAAAACCAACCACAATAATAATGACATTTTTTATTTTTATTTTTATTTTGACTAAAATGTTCTCTTAATACGAAAGGACTCCGTGCACGAGTACACACCCATATACAAACCCAATATTATAATAAATTAAAACTAGTTCCAAAAAAGGCTCCAATGAAATATCCAAAACAATTAAAATAAAATAAATCATTAGGTTAGGGTGAAAAAATCATATCAGTCTCAATTAAAGATCCCATAATGATAAAATGAACATATTACTCTTGTGATCAATGTATACCATAAATTAATCAATAAAAAGATAATTCCTTATGGTAAAACTTTTGGGCACTACTACTATAAGATATATTTTATTGATGGTGATGTTTTTATTTGAATAAATTTACTATGTATACTGAGGAAAAATTACCATATACCTCTACATTAGAACTCTCATAAGCTTAATTCCATAGGATTCACAAAACACCACATACTACACTCTTTTAATAGTAACCTCAAAACAGAATTTTGGGAAAGCCTCCACATATAATCCACAATTTCTTAATATCAATATTATTGAAATTTTAAGGGTTTTACCTTTTTTGTATGGAAATTCATGTGAGATAAAATTCAGCAGAAGATTGGTATGAATTTCTTTTTATTTTCCACCAACTAATGGATGTTTTACACCACAAAAACATTCTTAGGTGACTCCAAAGTGATCATTGCCTCTAATATCATGGGATCAACTACTAATCATACCGTCAAGATGTCATGCCTCCGGAAATAGATCACCATAATCCAAAACATAATATTCAATATTTTTCATAATGTAATTTCTACTGAAACAAGTTTATAATAATTCTCATAGGATCCACATTATTATCCCTTGATTTTGAATTTATGAAAATTTTATTAATTAATTTTAACATTAAAAATCCAAAAAAAAAATTATTGAATAAGTGATTCATAACTCCCATAAATATTACTAGAGTATTCATTATTTTAAACTATAGTAATAGGAACATGTAATTCCTATAGTTGAATTTAAATGATATGTTTTGGATATCATCTTCAAAAAACGAACAATTATGATATTGTTACCTGATTCGATTATTTGTTTACCATATAACTCTCATCATCTTGTATAAGAGGTCATTGATCCATGTTAGATGTTATTTAGTCCTGACTATAACATGGTTCTAAAGGTAATTGTTGATACATTGCCTCAATATTCTAACAATTTCATTGAAAACAGTAGTAGAGATATCCTAGGGAGAATCATGATATATATAAAACCCAGCTAAAAATGTTCTTATAGTCGTACCTTTATCTCTTTGAGCTTGGTTAACTCTATCTGATAATCCATAGAAGATATTGATATCATCGTATGGAGATGATCTAAAATTTCATGAAATTTGGATCCCTAATAATACATAATATACTATATAACTTATGAAACATGCCACACCCCTCCTAAAAAAATAACATCATAATAATAGAGAATTATTCGAAAATTTATAATAATGTATAAGATGGTGGAACATTAAATTTTGAAATAGTAAATAATTATTAATAGTTAACATTTGAAAAGATTATTTTCAATAAAATCTATTTTTTGTATTATTTATCTTATTTTAATTAATAAATTAAAAAAAATAGAATTTTTATTTTCTTAAATAGAAATAATGGTTTATTTACTCTCACCAAAATCTACTTAGTATAAATTTTTTAACTTTTTTTAAAATGTTTCTTTTTAGTAAAAAATATGGTTTTTTAAAAAATTATAATTTTTAAGATTTTACCATTATGGAATATTATCCTAGAAATTTTAAAAACATTTTTAGTAATATAATATTAATATAACGAATAATATTATTTATTTGAAAATATTATTTGAACTTATAATTATATGTCTTCTAATTTTTAATACTGAATTAAAATTTTCTGTTAATAAAAATAGTTATCAGTCTTTTACTCTAATTAAGAGTTTAGATATTGAAATGAAATTTTTTTTATTTCCCTTTAAATCCTATTACCTTGTGTTAGTTTTATAATAAGCTAATTTATGTAATTAATGTTTTATCCAAGACATCAAACTCGGAATTTTTTCTATCATTTTTATCTATTCCTTTTTTGGATATTGGTCTTTCTCTTGAGTTTAGGGTGTGACGAGCTTGAATTTTGTTGTATTTCATTTGTTTATGTTTAGTCTATATATTATCTATTGGGTTCCCGGTGATGTTTTGGAAAGAAATAGAGAGTCTGGGCTTTACAGAAGGTGGTGAACTAGTTTACCACATTGTGGAATATGGATCACCCTTTCCTAGAAAACTGTGCGGTCATGTGTCGTTTTTTTGCCTAGTGTCTAACTGTATAGTTAGCACACAGTTTGTAAACTATATGGTCTAACCATCTTCTCATTACACATAGCTATATAGGGTCTCATGGATGCCACATGGTTTGTAAAATCTTGTGGGATAACCGTGTGGCCATGTTTAAGTAATTAAAAATTTGAAAATGATGGTTCTTTCCTCTTAGGATTTAACCCTAAATCACCAAATTACGTACCCTCTTAGTATTTTCTACCCCAGGTTCCCCTAACCCTCCTCTTTCTTCCATAGACTAAATTTTTATGGTGTATTTGGTGGAAAATATCCAAGAAACACCAAGTATGTCCCTCATTTATATATTTCTTCATCTTTTATAGGGTATCACTTCTTCATTCCTAGGGGATTCATTTTTATAGTAGGTTAAGGTTCAATGTTAATGTTTACAGTTTAATATTTCCATTATAGTTTTATCTTGTGGTAAGGTTGTGGTTTCAAACGAAATATTATATGTTTCAAATCTTGAGGTTTTTGGTTCCATGTTTTACATAATGGGATGAGATTAGATTTCTTTTTGAATTTTTAAATGTGTTCTATGGAATTTTTTTGTGTGGTTAATAAATTTTTTAAAGGTTTAATTATACAAATGTGTTGGAAGTCAGGTTTTGAATATAAATTGTTCATATTCCTTATGTGATTCATTGTGATGTTTCTTGAAAATGTTTTATATCATATATGGGAGATTTGAAATGTGTTTTCAATAAGATTAAGGTGAGAATGTGATGAGAGTATATTATATAAGTGTAATGGTTTTGGTTGAGTTTTGGTTTTCTTGTTATGAAATATTAATGTCTTGGAGTTTTGAATCATGTTATAAAAATAGATTTGATATTAATATTATTTTGGAAGGGTCTTGGAACATGTAAATGGTTAAATTTATTAAATGATTTTCTTATAGTTTCTCCAATGAGTGTAATGAATTTTTTATATGGTGCTAAAAGTGTTTTAATTTTTTTTTGGAGTGTATAAAATGAAAATTTGGTTGTTTATAGAAAATAGTTATTTTCATTTAATGATTTGTGATAGCGGTGATTTACTTGTGTGCTTGTAATTCCTGGAATTGAGTTTTGAATTTGGTGTTATTTATTGTGTATGAAATGGAATTGAGAACAAAGGGAATACCAGGTAACTAGGTGGGGAAAATGGAACTAGTACACTAGTGATTCCAAAGTCGAATGCCTGAATTCTTTTAGTTGATTGATGTAAGTTGAATTATAAGTTCAAAATACTAGATTCACATAGCATGATTCATGATTAAAAAAATTATGTAGATGATTGGAGACTACAAGGAAATTTAGATATTCCCTCCTAGCAGTTCGTTCATGAGAAAGATGATTTCGGGGGTTTTTATATAACTTATCACTGAGGTATCATGTTTTTAGGGTCCATTTAGTGCTACTTACACTTTGGGATTTACCCATGGTTCTTTCTTGTGAAAAGGTTCTTATCCAATGTGGTGCCATCTGTTGGTATATGTTAAATTATTTGTATATTTATTTTCATTAAATCAAATTATTTATAAATAGTTTTTCTAGAATGTTTCCTTGAGAATTGTTTTCATTTAAAAAAATCATAAATAATATTCCAATTATTTCTTTTAAATGTGCATGATTAATTTTCTTGAGATGTTATAGCATGGAATATTTTTTCTTTCGTTGGAATCTTACTAGGGCTTTTATCACTCCCTACATACACCATTGGGTGCACGTAGTTTTTGTTATGTATGAATGAGGTAAATGTAGGATGTGACATGGTGATGGTGGATCTAGTTTTTATAGTTCCACGTTGTGATGGTTTTAGTGGTGATGTCTTGGGGTGATGTTCCTCTTGTTACATAGAGGTTTTGGAAATAGTTAGGTTATTCTGTTTTTTATACTAGTTAGTTTTTTTTAATTTTTATAATCCTTAAATAGAGAAATTATTATCGCTTTTTTTATTTGGTTATTTGTTTTTGTGATGTGTATTTATGATGGTTGTTTATTCTTAAAAAAATGTGTAAAATAATTCCAAAAGAATATTGTTGATACCCAGGCACTACTTTTCTGCGTGTGGGGATCAGGAACACACATCAGGCCATGCCACATACCAATTTGGTGTCAAGATAGATAGAAATTGTAACACCCCAGGTAAATAAAGAATATGACATTTCATATTTATCCATATTTTTGAATAAAATATTTAAATGACTTTAAAGGGGACGCTATGCTCAATGGCGTACCCAACACGCAACAACGAGTTTCTTGGGAATCTTACGTTGCACTCTAATAATAAAATAATATTATTTTAAATGGTTGTTAACATGTAGCCATTTTAATGGCAGGAATGGATAGAAATAACTAAAATATGATTATATATGTTTTTAAATGTTTTTACATTTATCCAATAAAGGATAGAGGCTTAAAATACGGAAAGAATTCAATTTTAGGCATATATGCCCTAGTTTTCACTAAAGGTTAACTTATCACCTTTTGATGGCGAACCGTCATTAAATAGAGTTTTGTTCACTCTTATACATTCTATTGGACCAAATAAAACTCTTCTTAAGAATCGGGACATCAAAATTTACTTTGTGTAAATTTTTGGTATCTTTCCGATAATGTTCATTTTTTTAATAAATAGTGTAAAATGTTGTATTTTAATTCAAAACCTCTTTTTAATCTAATTTATTTATATTATTAGATTATATTTTTAATTGGTTTTAAAGTGAAATTAGAAAATATTTTTACCATTAAATCCAATAGTGGTCGTTGGAATTAATTTCACTTTGAAATCAGACTTAAACTAGTGTCAATCTTTTGATACTTATTGTTTTATAAAAACATGCTATTTGCTCTGACAGTAGGAATTAATTATTAAATTAATTAATGTGACTAATATGTTTTGAATTTTTTAAAACAGACTTCATTTTTGAATTCGGAATATCAAATATATCTTAGGGTGACGTTTTGGTATTTTTCTGAAAAACTCCAATTTTTTATGAATAGTGAAACCACTAAGTGGTAATCAAGCAAACTAATTTTTCAGTTAAATGAAAGTTTACAACTAATGTGTATTGAATTTTAAAAATATGAGATACATGGTTGTAATTAGAATGTAAAATGTGGTTCAATGGGATGAAAATAATTTTTTGGTGAATAATAACATTTTTTCATTAATCGCGATTAGAGGTAATTAGTGTCATTTAAGGTAAAAATGATATTATTTGAATGTGAAAACACCATGACACTTGTTATACACCTATTGGGTGAGTCATGGCCGACCAAGACAAGCCATGGGCCAACTTGGGACCCCATGGAGCCACTTTAGTTGGAAAATGACAATAATATATTTTTATTTAATGTTAAAATTAAATTGACACAAACATGAGTTGTTTTACTAAAACAGTTTTTAAGTGGGGTTACACAAGTCCAAATTTTGATTATAAATAGTAATTGGAAAGCTAAAAAGATTTAATACATCATAGTTATTTTTTTATAATTTTTAGGCATTAAATAAAATAAATTATTTATGACATAATAATGATGCAGCGATGACATCATTATTTGACGATTTAAATAAAATGGAAATATAATGTAAAATATATGAACTAAACATGTCCAAAACTTATTGTATGGGTGGATTTCGAACCCGTATCACCTTATACACGAATTATATCAATGTGGGACCTTTTAAAACCGAAACACATTTTCAAATAAAGTAATATTTCTTACATTCCAAAAGTGTCCCTCCTCTTCTCTTATAAAAGGCCCCCACCTCTACCTCATTTCACACACTCCTCAAGCCTTTGGCTCGGAAAAACCCTGCCCATTTACTCTCTCCATATCCCTCTCCTCATCCTAGAGGATTCACTTTGGGCATAATCCTTTCAAAGGAAGCCTTTAGGCTCAAATCAAAAGGAGTTACACTTTTAAAGGTAATTCATTCTCTCAAGTTCATTTGTTTTATTTTGCTTCTCCAACCCCCTAAACTCTTTTTATATATTTCTTTTGTAACAACCCCAGTATCTTCAATATACTATTATGTTGTTATAAGATTTATTTGAGCTAAACTCTCAGACAACTACATCAAATGGTTAAAGAACATACTATTTCTGTGGATGGCGAAATTCTGCCTCCCAAAACGATGATTGTTCAATACTCATTTAACACCTTCAAAGGTGGCCATTATGATGTCACTATTTTTATATAAGATATATAATATGTTTATTTTTTTTTACGATTCTGTATTTTTCATTTTGTGCATACCTTTATGGTTTCCATTATGGGTAAACCCGATATCTTCATTTAAGGAAGTGCGGACTACCGCCCCCTCAAAGTGATGTGATTCATTAATGCCATATGTGGGACGTGTAAAGGATGGATTTAAAGTTATTATATATGATGTTATACTGGAATTATAATATAACTCTATATCATTATTATTTTTTCCATTAAAGTATGAGATAGAAATGAAAGTAGCGTTCATGCGTACGTACGGCTTACCGTCTCCATGAACGGTGCATTTCATTTCTTATCCCCAAATGTAATGTACTATTATAAGTACATATATATAATGGATATATATGATGTATGATACATATAAATGATTAATATAATTCTGGAATTAAAATATACATACCTCTCATATAGTTTTAATTCCATTAATACGACATAGAAATGAAAGTAGCGTTCATGCGTACGTACGGCTTACCGTCTCCATGAACGGTGCATTTCATTTATTTCCGCTAAATGACTGTGATTTTATAAATACATGTATATGATGGATATATATGATATATATGATATCCAAATCAGGTATTTCATTTTTGGATATGAAGAACCATTGACCACACGAACAACATGTAATTGAAAGAAGTCCACTTTCGACTTAAGAACCAAATATCGACAAAACAAATATTATTAACTTAAATGATTACATAATGTTTATAACATGTCAATAATTGATATAAAAGGAATAATGAACTTTTAAAAGGTTCTTAATCAAGTATAAATTAACTCAAGTTTATTATTCAGGACGTTAAAGAACGATCGAGTCAAGTCGGACCCGAGGTAAGGGATCCTACTCCTCTCTTTCTTTTTAAGTACACACTTTTATGTCGTTCTTTTTAAATCTCATCTATCTTGTTATTGGTATGATATTTTATATTACATTTACTGTAATTATTATGTTCATGTGATGAGAGACCCTATCCTCTCTCATCAATCTATTTTGGAAGTTTTAAGTGGCGCCGATAGGCTGCCGAATTTTCATAAGAGATCTAACCTCTCTCTTTCTCTTTAAGTACTCCCCTTTATGTCACTTCTTTTAAGCTCCTATTTGTTATGATGGGGGATGTTATTTCATATTACTCTTTCTGTACATTTTGTTGTAATGTGATGAGATACCCTATTTGATCTCATCAATCCATTTTTGGAAGTTCTATGTGGCGCCGTTAGGATGCCGAGTTTTCGTAAGGGATTTTTCATCTCACATTTATTCCCATGAGATTTATGCTACATTTGCCACAATTTCTTTGAGTGGTGTATGTACTTCCATTATTCTAAACTTTGTGTAATATACTTTCCTTTATGAGTATTTACATCAATGATTTATTTTCCTTCTTTCATGGGGTGTATGTTTTGAAAGATACCCAAGTCGGTAAGGGAACCTTTCACCCTCCTCTTTTTTAAAAGACTTCTTTTGTTGGGTCATTTAATTTACATATTGTTATGTTGGGATATGTTTTCATATATCCTTATTGATGTAAATTTTATGTCCAAGTGATGAGATACACTTTTTATCTCTCATCAACTCTTTTTGATGTGATGTCGTTAGGCTGTCAAGGGAACTTTTTAACCCAATTTCGATTTCTTTGGGTTCAACATGTAGTCATTGAATATGTCATCCATTGAATATGTGTGAATGGCCTTTTATTGTTTTACACTTAATATCCACTTATATTGGGTGTATTTATATTTTTCACACATATTTTTGAGATTGATTTGTCCTTAATTTAAGGATACCTTCTTTATAAGGGATTTCATCACATTTGACATTTCTATTGAGGGTTCATTGTTGTTATGCACCAATTCAATCTTATATGGTGTATATACTGTCCTTTAGAGTATTATATCACGAATCCATTTATTCTCATGATATTATAATGTTCTGACTAAATGTTATTCCTCAATTATTGTATTCAAGTGTCTCTAATTTTGGTAAAACCCCTTTAACCAAAATATCGTTTTAAATGTTTGAATTATTTGTTCTTATTAATATCCATGTTTTCAAAATGGTTTTAAGGATTTATTTATATGGATATTAAGGGTTTAAAATTTTAATCTTCAAGGTGGTATGGGACACTTTGATTCAAAAATCTCCTTATTAAATGTTTTAAATGGTTTTGGAAATGGTTTCTTTTGAACGGATTCATTATTTCAATATACTAAAATGTTATATTGTGATTGAAATGTGGAAATGTTATGTTTCCTTTATGCATGTTTTATGTGATACATTTATGTTATGGTTATTGGGCATTGTTATGAAAACCGGTGGTTCCGTGATAAACTAAGGGCGGGTGAGCCCGATATAGCTCTCCAATGCATTGGGTAACTCGAAGGAGTGAAACGTTAAGGTTTCTCCGAAGAGGTTTAGGGAATATACTGTGATGGGTATTCCAAACATAACCAAGAGGGTTACTACCTACGTAAGAATGTTATGAATGCCTCAAGTTACCTTTATGTCTTATGTTTTCAATGATTTATTCATGATTTTATATGCCTATGTTTTATCGGTAAAGTGTGATTTCATTCTAATGTATATATGAACTCATGTTTCCTTTCCATATTTTTATAACTCTTACTGAGCTTTTTATGCTCATCCCAAGTTTTTGAAATGTTTTTCACAGGTCAAGGGAAAGGTACATTATGTGATGATAGTGTCAAGGATGTGTCAAGAAAGAATCCGTGTTATATTTTAAATATGTTTCCGTTGATGGGAAGAATGAATACTGTCTTTTATGTAACCACTTTGTTTAAATGTGGAATGTAATTCATGTTTCATGATCTAATTCTCTAAAACTCTAAACCTGAAAAGATCCTCAATGTGTAATCTTGTAATAACTCAAGATTATGTAAGGTTTAAGGCTGGGGCCTTATAGTTGGTATCAAAGGTCGGTTTAGATAACTTTAGAGGTTAGGGTATTCTTTAAGCATAAGTGAAATTACCATAATGGTTAGGATTTCAGAAAGAGTCCTAGTTTTAAATAAAGTGAATGAGTAAGTGTATCTTAGTGTTTACCTTCCTCATTAGTACATGATGGTTTTGTTGATATACTCACACTGACATTTCTATTTTTAGTGAATGGATGGATCTAGCAGGCACCAAAGAGACAACAGGTTTGAAGGAAACTGTTGTGGTTCTCTAATTAAGATACTAGATAAAATGGAGGATTCAATGAGGAAACTCATGGTTGTTCTAAACCAAATATCAAGGAGTCATGATCAACCACTTCAACCTTGGTGAGTTCTCTAATGCATCATGTACGAGATGGCCAACCTGATGTGGAAATTCAGGTAATAATTATTAAGGTAACCATTAGGGTTTATATGATACTTAATTTTTAGGTAATTATGGGTTACTCTATGATATGATGGAAAATGAAAGGAATGAGATAAACTTGAGGTTAAAATATGTTATGATTATTCTTGAAGATTTTATCTCATTTTGGGGAATGTTTTAAGAATTATATAGTTTTGGAAAAAGGACAACACGTAGACCGTGTGACATCCCGTTGCGTCGGACAAAGCTACGGGAATCGAACCCACAACCAAAGTGCGACTAGTATTTATTGCCTACCACTGGACTACGTGAAGTCCCTGGTTAGTTTGACTGATTCTTTCTGGTTATATGATTTTATGAATTAAGAGTAAGTTTATTTTGGGTTATTTATGAAAATGATTAACCTATCATGGAGGATATGTGATTAGGTTAATTACTTTTCAAAACGAGACTTTAGGAGCAACTAATATTGTTTGGAGATAAATGTTACGATTTATCTTGGAAGACTATGCGACTAAATCCTTAAAATATTTGGGTTTCAATCTTATATTGGTTTACTTTGAATAATTTTATGGGAAAATTGATTATAGAATGGTCCTCGTTGATCTTTGGGTTTTGTTGGACAAATTTTTGAGGTTAAGAATAGATTTTCTTTTTATAAAGGGTTATCCTTTTCTGGATTATATGATCTTGTAATAACCATTTTGGTTTTGGTTAAAGTCTAAAGACATGGGAAGTATATAGTTCTATTTTGGTGGATTAGGTGATTCTCTAGAAGTTGATTATAGTACTCTTAATGTGAACAAGTCTCCCTAAATACTCGTCTTTTGGAAAAAATATGAGTTTGATTAAGGAATCTAGTAAAAGTTGAGAGTCAACATGATAAGTGATTATGTTTCCTTATGAATAAATTCCTCAATAAAAAGTAACTTAAACCAAAAAAGTTGTCTATTAACATTTCCTACTGGGGAATTGAATACTGTTTAACCCATCACAAGTTTGTGATTTTCTTGTGGTTAACTTTCTCCTAAACAAGTTTTCTATCACTCTCCATCAGAACATGACCCGTTGTTTTTTCCTCCATGTCCATATTTTCATACTTGGAATCCTATTATGGGTTAACTCGGGTGACCTTTGTACTTATCTCTCTTTATTTTAAAGTGTTTGTTTTACTGACTTTTGTTCCGATGTGGGACTTTCAAGGATGTTTCCAAGCGCAATATTAAAATTGCGAGGATGCAATTCCCAAAAGGGGGGAAGGATGTAACACCCCAGGTAAATAAAGAATATGACATTTCATATTTATCCATATTTGTGAATAAAATATTTAAATGTCTTTAAATGGGACGCTATGCTCAATGGCGTACCCAACACGCAACAACGAGTTTTTTGGGAATCTTACGTTGCACTCTAATAATAAAATAATATTATTTTAAATGTTAGTTAACATGTAGCCGTTGTAATGGCGGGAATGGATAGAAATAACTAAAATATGATTATATATGTTTTTAAATGTTTTTATATTTATCCAATAAAGGATAGAGGCTTAAAATACAGAAAGAATTCAATTTTAGGCATATATGCCCTAGTTTTCACTAAAGGTTCACTTATCGCCTTTTGATGGAGAACCGTCATTAAATATAGTTTTGTTCACTCTTATACATTATATTAGACCAAATAAAACTCTTCTTAAGAATAGGGACATCAAAATTTACTTTGTGTAAATTTTTGGTGTCTTTCCGATAATGTTCATTTTTTAATGAATAGTGTAAAATGTTGTATTTTAATTCAAAACCTCTTTTTAATCTAATTTATTTATATGATTAGATTATATTTTGAATTGGTTTTAAAGTGAAATTAGAAAATATTTTTACCATTAAATCCAATATTGGTCGTTGTAATTAATTTCACTTTGAAATCAGACTTAAACTAGTGTCAATCTTTTGATACTTATTGTTTTATAAAAACACGCTATTTGCTCTGACAGCGGGAATTAATTATTAAATTAATTAATGTGAATAATATGTTTGGAATTTTGTAAAACAGACTTCATTTTTGAATTCAGAATATCAAATATAGCTTAGGGTGATGTTTTGGTATTTTTCTGAAAAACTCCAATTTTTGATGAATAGTGAAACCACTAAGTAGTAATCAAGCAAACTGATTTTTCAGTTAAATGAAAGTTTACCACTAATGTGTATTGAATTTTGAAAATCCAACATACATGGTTGTCATTAGTATGTAAAATTTGGTTCAATGGGATGAAAATAATTTTTTGGTGAATAGTAACCTTTTTTCATTAATCGCGATTAGAGGTAATTAGTGTCATTTAAGGTAAAAATGATATTATAAGAATGTGAAAACACCATGACACTTGTACTACACCTATTGGGTGATTCATGGCCGACCAAGACAGGCCATGGTCCAACTTGGGGACCCCATGGATCCACTTTAGATGGAAAATGACAATAATATATTTTTATTTAATGTTAAAATTAAATTGACACAAACATGAGTTCTTTTACTAAAACAGTTTTTAAGTGGGGTTACACAAGTCCAAATTTTGATTATAAATAGTCATTGGAAATATAAAAAGATTTCATACATCATAGTTATTTTTTTATAATTTTTAGGCATTAAATAAAATAAATTATTTATGACATAATAATGATGCAGCGATGACATCATTATTTGACGATTTAAATAAAATGGAAAGATAATATAAAATCTATGAACTACACATGTCCAAAACTTATTGTATGGGTGGATGTACAACCCGTATCACCTTATCCACGAATTATATCAATGTGGTACCTTTTAAAACCGAAACACATTTTCAAATAATGTAATATTTATTACTTTCCAAAAGTGCCCCTCCTCTCCTCTTATAAAATGCCCCCACCTCTACCTCATTTCACACGCTCCTCAAGCCTTTGACTCGGCCAAACCCTGCCCATTTACTCTCTCCATATCCCTCTCCGCATCCTAGAGGATTCACTTTGGGCAGAATCCTTTCAAAGGAATCCTTTGGGCTCAAATCAAAAGGAGTTACACTTTTAAAGATAATTCATTCTGTCATGTTCATTTGTTTTATTTTGCTTCTCCAACCCCCTAAACTCTTTTTATTTATTTCTTTTGTAACAACACCAGTATCTTCAATATACTAGGATGTTGTTATAAGATTTATTTGAGCTAAACTCTCACACAACTACATCAAATGGTTAAAGAACATACGGTTTCTGTGGATGGCGAAATTCTGCCTCCCGAAACGATGATTGTTCAATACTCATTTAACACCTTAATAGGTGGCCATTATGATGTCACTATTTTTATATAAGCTATATAATATGTTTATTTTTTCTTTAATATTCTGTATTTTTCATTTTGTGCATACCTTTATGGTTTCCATTATGGGTAAACACGATATCTTCATTTAAGGAAGTGCGGACTACCGCCCCCTCAAAGTGATGTGATTCGTTAATGCCATATGTGGGACGTGTAAAGGATGGATTTAAAGTTATCATATATGATGTTATACTGGAATTATAATATACCTCTATATAATTATTATTTCTTTCCATTAAAGTATGAGATAGAAATGAAAGTAGCGTTCATGCGTACGTACGGCTTACCGTCTCCATGAACGGTGCATTTCATTTCTTATCCCCAAATGTAATGTACTATTATAAGTACATATATATAATGGATATATATAATGTATGATACATCTAAATGATTAATATAATTCTGCAATAAAAATATACATACCTCTCATATAGTTTTAATTCCATTAATATGAAATAGAAATGAAAGTAGCGTTCATGCGTACGTACGGCTTACCGTCTCCATAAATGGTGCATTTCATTTCTTTCCTCTAAATGATTATGTGATTTCATAAATACATGTATATGATGGATATATATGATATATATGATATCCAAATCAGGAATTTCATTTTTGGATATGAAGAACCTTTGACCACACGAACAACATGTAATTGTAAGAAGTCCACCTTCGACTTAAGAACCAAATATCGGCAAAACAAATATTATTAACTTAAATGATTACATAATGTTTATAACATGTCAATAATTGATATAAAAGGAATAATGAACTTTTAAAAGGTTCTTAAGAAAGTAGAAATTAACTCAAGTTTATTATTCAGGACGTTAAAGAATGATCGAGTCAAGTCGGACCCGAGGTAAGGGATCCTACTTCTCTATTTCTTTTTAAGTACACACTTTTATGTCGTTCCATTTAAATCTCATCTTTCTTGTTATTGGTATGATATTTTATATTACATTTACTGTAATTATTATGTTCATGTGATGAGATACCCTATCCTCTCTCATCAATCTATTTTGGAAGTTCTAAGTGACGCCGATAGGCTGCCGAATTTTCATAAGAGATCTAACCTCTCTCTTTCTCTTTAAGTACTCCCCTTTATGTCACTTCTTTTAAGATCCTATTTGTTATGATGGGGGATGTTCTTTCATATTCCTCTTTCTGTACATTTTGTTGTAATGTGATGAGATACCCTATTTTATCTCATCAATCCATTTTTGGAAGTTCTATGTGGCACCGTTAGGATGCCGAGTTTTCATAAGGGATTTTTCATCTCACATTTATTCCCATGAGATTTATGCTACATTTGCCACAATTTCTTTGAGTGGTGTATGTACTGCCATTATTCTAAACTTTGTGTAATATACTTTCCTTTATGAGTATTTACATCAATGATTTATTTTCCTTCTTTCATGGGGTGTATGTTTTGAAAGATACCCAAGTCGGTAAGGGAACCTTTCACCCTCCTCTTTTTTAAAAGACTTCTTTTGTTGGGTATTTTAATTTACATATTGTTATGTTGGGATATGTTTTCATATATCCTTATTGATTTAAATTTTATGTCCAAGTGATGAGATACACTTTTTATCTCTCATCAACTCTTTTTGATGTGATGTCGTTAGGCTGTCAAGGGATCTTTTTAACCCAATTTCGATTTCATTGGGTTCAACATGTTGTCATTGAATATGCCATCCATTGAATATGTGTGAATGAACTTTTATTGTTTTACACTTAATATCCACTTATATTGGGTGTATTTATATTTGTCACACATATTTTTGAGATTGATTTGTCCTTAATTAAAGGATACCTTCTTTATAAGGGATTTCATCACATTTGACATTTCTATTGAGGGTTAATTATTGTTATGCACCAATTCAATCTTATATGGTGTATATACTATCCTTTAGAGTATTATATCACGAATCCATTTATCCTCATGATATTATAATGTTCTGACTAAATGTTATTCCTCAATTATTGTATTCAAGTGTCTCTAATTTTGGTAAAACCCCTTTAACCAAAATATCGTTTTAAATGTTTTAATTATTTATTCTTATTAATATCCATGCTTTCAAAATGGTTTTAAGGATTTTTTTATATGGATATTAATGGTTTAAAATTTTAAGCTTCAATGTGGTATGGGACACTTTGATTCAAAAATCTCCTTATTAAATGTTTTAAATGGTTTTGTAAATGGTTTCTTTTGAACGGATTCATTAATTCAATATACTAAAATGTTATATTGTGATTGAAATGTGAAAATGTTATGTTTCCATTATGCATGTTTTATGTGATACATTTATGTTATGGTTCTTGGGCATTGTTATGAAAATGGGTGGTTCCGTGATAAACTAAGGGCGGGTGAGCCCAATATAGCTCTCCAATGCATTGGGTAATGCGAAGGAGTGAAACGTTAAGTTTTCTCCGAAGAGATTTAGGGAATATACTGTGATGGGTATTCCAAACGTAACCAAGAGGGTTAATCCCTACGTAATAATGTTATGAATTCCTCAAGTTACCTTTATGTCTTATGTTTTTTATGATTTATTCATGATTTGATATGCCTATGTTTTATGGGTAAAGTGTGATTTCATTCTAATGTATATATGAACTCATGTTTCCTTTCCATATTTTTATAACTCTTACTGAGCTTTTTATTCTCATCCCAAGTTTTTGAAATGTTTTTCACAGGTCAAGGGAAAGGTACAGGATGTGATGATAGTGTCAAGGATGTGTCAAGAAAGAATCCGTGTTATATTTTAAATATATTTCTGTTGATGGGAAGAATGAATACTGTCTTTTATGTAACCACTTTGTTTAAATGTGGAATGTAATGCAAGTTTCATGATCTAATTCTCTAAAACTCTAAACCTGAAAAGATCCTCAATGTGTAATCTTGTAATAACTCAAGATTAAGTAAGGTTTAAGGCTGGGGCCTTATAGAAATCCCACATGGTTCATGAAAAAATGGAATCAGAGAAGGTCTCTCTATTTTTGGGTATCATTTTTCGGAGAAGATTTCGGATATACTAGAGATGGGACAATTAGGTATTGAGGTTCTCATTGTGAGCAGGGTGCCTTTCCAGCACAACTTGTGATTAGACTCAAGATACTATGGTATGTCATATTTTATTTGGTTCATTTGGTTCTTATGGTTTTTTTATATTTTGGAAATAGATTTTAGGTTGGGCCAGTAGTCTCCATGAGCTTATAGGGCATGAAATTCCATGTGGAGTTGGGGACATAGTCCTAAAATAATCTCTATGATGGTGGTGTGATTGGAATATGGCCACCAACCATGTGTCCTAGACACCCATCAACACTATCCTCTGTTCTTTATTTTTTCCAGCCTTCATGGGATCTGAAAATTATTTTCAAAACCCATGATTGATAATAGTGGATAATGGATTTAAATTTATAAATAGTTTTTCATGGGAAATATTTTGGAGAAAATTCATCAAAGTATAATTTTGTAAAAGTATTTTTGGGTAAAGTGGGAATTACTTTATTGGGAGTTTTATTTTTTTAATCAAAACATAGGTTTTATATAAATTGATAGTTTAAAAAGAATTTATTTTCTAAAGGTTTTTGAAAATTTATTTCATATAAAAAGAAATGAGTTTTAGTTACATGGTTTTTGATATAGTGGTAATTTTTGTGTTAATGAAAGTTTTTTGAAATGGGATGAAAGGGATTTTTGAATGGGATAAATGGGTTTTATTTTAGGAAAATTTGAATTGATTTAATGTGTGAGATTTTAATTTTATTTCAATTAGTTGGTTAGTGGGATTTAGAATGTTTTTTTATTTTTTTAACATTAATGTATTTGGTCTAGCATATGGTATTTTAAAGACTATCCACATGCATGGTTATGTATATAATTTTCGGTAGTCAATGTCATAAGTGTATGATCACTCAAATTGACATGATGTAATGGTTTCCTAGTTTTTCATTATTATAGTGATCTGTGGGGTCCATGGGATACTATTGGTGACTGTGTAACCCAACATGATTTTATTGTTTTAAAATGAACTTTTAAGGGAAGGTGTGATGTTTTTATAACCAATTTTTTTGTGGTGTATCTTCTTGTGATTTGATAATTTTTCTTGCAAGGAATTTTGAGTTGGATAAACCTTTTAGTTTGAGTTTTATTTCAATTTATAGTTCATATTGATGAGTTGGATTGGAAATTATGGTTAGTTTTTCCTTTTGAAAAATGTTTTTGGAAGCCCTCAAGTTGGTTCCCTTTGTGTGTTTCATGTTTATTTGTGGGAAGATTTTGATAATGTATATATTTATTTGGGTTCATGGTTTTATTTTTAGACATATTACACCCCTAGAAAAAAACATTGATGGATATTAGAAGTGCATCCATGGGTAGTTCACACTTTAAAGACCATCTAGTTGATCAACCTGTTGAATTTTTTCTTTAGTTTTTGATGACAAATTATCTTCTCTTTTATTATGAATCTGGTCCTCCTAATGTGGAAGAGTGGGTGCATACAAATTGAGAGATACATTAGTTTCATTGTGATTTTGAGAATTTTTCAAGGGTAAGTTTGATGCCTTTATAAATTCAGGTGTAATGGTTTGATATTACCTCTTCTATTGATGTGGTTAGGCATGTGGATCATGTTGAGTTTGTGTTAACTAGGACTCCTTAAATAAACTGATTTTCCTACGATGAAGGGTGTTCTATTAAAGGGGTGGAGAATTGGCATGAATATATTGGTTTCAGTTGTTGGATTAAAAGGATTCTCGATTTTTAATCATCCCATTTCAGGCATGGGATAATATTATGCCATCAATATAGAAAGTTTTTTTTCCTAATAATCCATTGAGTTATAATGCTCTGAAGACCTACCATGCCTATAGAATCCTAGGTAACTTTGAACAGTTTTTTCGGGGTGCTTCTAAGAAGCGTCTTGGATCTAGGTCATCCATTAAATAGAGTTGTGTTACCATGGGTATATTTTTTTCATTATTCCTCATTAGAGGTGAAAGATGATGGTGTCTGTGCACCTTCTACTTCCATGTCTTGGTGAATGTCCAATGTCGTAGAAACGTGAGTCTCATGCAGGGTTGTATTCTTTGGTTTCTATATTGAGTGTTGTGTGGACTGTCATTAAACCAAAAGAATAATTCCCAACCCAGGACTATCATCTTCTGAATGGGGGAAACATATTCCTCAAGACATTAGGGCTCCAACCATAGTTCCTGGAGTGATAATTTTCACGTATTCGTGATACCACTGAGGGTGTCTAGAACTATGATGAAACTCAGGTCTCTACCTTTTGGGTTTAGGTATTTTAAGGGTTCTTTTTGTGTGTTTACATATTGTTTTAAGTTCCACCTTGATGAAAAAAAATCTTAGTGGTCTTATCTTCTTGTAATTATTTTGGTTTTCCCTTCTGAATGTGATTCTCTTTTTGGTTTTCATTATATAGATATCCTTGTTAATTTATTTCAATTATGATCATTTTTAAATGTCCATGTCTCATGGGTATGGAAAATTATTAAGTTCTTTCTTCTTGGTTTTGATTTTCCTTCATTATATGCATTATGGTGGGGGTTTTTTCTTCTCCTATTAGTCTATGTGGGATGTTCCTATGTCTCCCATGTTGGTTTTCTAGTGTCGGTCTATACTGGTTAGATATGATTGTTTATTTTCATGTGAGAATACCCACTATGGGTCTTGTTGATGTTCCTTCTGGAGAAAAATGGTTCTAGGTCATTTTTTATGGTGGGGAGTCTATTCGGGCCTCCGCATAGTGATAATCCAACTTACATTTTAGTTTTTTCTTGGCATTGGGTAGTCTTGTTTAGGGTTTTCTAATTTTGAGTTCCCTATTGAGTAAATATTGATGTTGGAGTGTGCCCAATGGTTTTATTAAAGAAATATTGTAGAATTATTCTTTAAGAAGTAGTTTTGGGTTCATTTTTTCATTTTAGGTAAGAGGTTTGAGGTTTAGTTGGTAATGTCTAAAATGTTATTTTCATGAGAGATTGGATTATGTGGTTTTGAGAACTTATTTTTCTTTTGATGGATCAACTAGAGGTATTTTGGCTTTCTAGGGGCTTAAATCATATGGCGGGGAGTCAATTCTATCATCCTGATTTAAATCTTTTGAATATATATTTTAGATAATGGTGTTATTGATTTCTCATTATTGTGATGTTTATTAAGAATTCCTTGAGTTTTATCAGAGTATCGGTTCTTATTTTATGATCAAACCTTGGAAGGGATTTCTACGGGTGGAAAGAGTTATGGTGGGGGGAATTTTCACACCCAATGTTTTGGTTATTTCATTCATCCTAGTTAATTTTGGGATCTTGATCTTTATCTAGAGTTTTGGTTCCAATTGGTTTCAATTATCAGGCATTTCATTTTTTTTATTATATTTCTAGAGTTTATTTAACACCCCGAGCTTCCGTGATACGCTTCTCATTCAATAATGCAATAGCTTGCATTGTACGCAACTTCGAGTTCTAACACACCGCAACTAATCAAAGTAGCCGTTATGAATACTAATAACCACTTTTTAAATTTATAGAAATTTTATATTTCAAAATGGACTTCATTTTTGTATTCCTAAAATTTAAATTAGCCTATGTTGAATTTTTTGTAATTTTCTGAGAACATCCAATTTTTTATGAATAGTGAAAAATACTTAAAAACAACTTTTTTAATCAAAATAATTTATAGTGATAAATTATACTATTTAGTGGTTTTAAAGTATAATTAGAATTTATTTTTACCATTTTATCCAATGGTGGTCATTAGAATTAATTAAACATTGAAATTGGACATAAACAATTGCCAATCTTTTGATATAAATTATTTCTTAAAAACACGCTATTTTTGTGACAGCGGGAATTAATTATAAAATTAATTATTGCAACATATATGTTTGTAATTTCATAAAATAGACATCTTTTTTGAATTCAGAATATCAATTATAGCTTAGGGTGAAATTTTGGCATTGTTCTGAAAAACTTCAATTTTTGATGAATAGCGAAACCACTAAGTGGTAGTTAAATAACTGATTTTTCATTTAAATGAAATATTACCACATCTGTGATTTGATTTTCAAAAATCCGACATACATGGTTGTCATTAGGAAGTAAAATGTGGTTCAATGAGATTAAAATAATTTTTTTGTGACTAGTAACTTTTAAGTTCTTAATCGCGATTAGAGGTAATTAGTGTAGTTTAAGGTAAAAATAATGTTTTAATAATATGAGATGAGCTTGACACATGTCCTACCCTCATTGGATGTGCCATGGCCGACAATGACAAGCCATGGGTCAACTTCGGGGCCCCATGGAGCCACTTTGGTTGGGAAATGACATAAATAACTTTTTATTTAATGTTAAAGTTAAAATGACAGAAACAGAAGTTATTTTACGAAGACAATTTTTATATGGGGTTATACAAGTCATATTTTTTACTATAAATAGTAATTGGAAAGATAAAAATATTTCCTACATCATAGTATTTTTTTATTAATTTTTAGACATTATATAAATTAAATTATTTATGACATAATTATGATGCAGCGATGACCTCATTATTTAACGATTTTAATAAAATGAAAAGATAATGTACAATACAAGGCATAAACTTGTACAAAGACTATTTTATGGGTATATTTCGAACCCTTATCACCTTATCCACGAATTATATAAGTTTGGGACCTTTAGAATCCGAAAAGCATTGTATAATAATGTAAAATTTCCTTACTTTCCAAGAGTGCCCCTCCTCTCCACTTATAAAAGGCCCCCACCACTCCCACCTTATTCACACTTTCAAGACATTTGGCTCGGCCAAACTCTGCCCAAATACTCTCCCAACATCCCCATATTACTCCTATAAGCCTCACATTGTGCAGAATTCTTCCCAAGGAAGCCTTTGGCTCAAATCAAAAAGAGTTACCCGATTTTGAGGTAATGTCTTCTCTAATGTTGTTTTGTTTTTTTTTCTTCTCCAACCCCCTAAAATCTTTTTATTCATTTCTTTTGTAACAACACCAGTATCCTCAATATACTAGGAAGTTGTTATAAGAAGGATTCTAGCTACACTTACACACACCTACATCTAATGGTTAAAGAACATACGGTTTCTGTGGATGGCGAATTTCTGCCTCACGAAACGATGATTGTTCAACACTCATATAACACCTTAAAAGGTGGACATTAAGATGTCACTATATTTATATATGATATATAATATTTTTATGTTTTACTTATGCTCCTGTATTTCTCATTTATGGCATACTTTATGATTTCCATTATGGGTAAACGTGATAATTTCATTTTAGGAAGTGCGGACTACCGCCCCCTCAAAGTGATGTGAATCGTTAATGCCATATGTGGGATGTATAAAGGATGGAGTAAATGATATTATATATGATATTATACTGGAACTATATTATACCTTTATATAATTATGATTTCATTCCATTAAATACGAAATATAAATGAAAGTAGCGTTCATGCGTACGTACGGATTACCGTCTCCATGAATGGTGAATTTCATTTCTTACCTCTAAACGATATGGAATATTATAAATGCATGTATATACTGGATATATATGAGATATATGATATCTATATCATGAATATAATTCTGGATATAATGGATATATCACCACATGAACAACTTGTAATTATAAGAATTTTATTTTTGACTCAAGTACCTAAGATCGACAAAATGACCGTTATAAACATTAATAATTAAATAATGTTAATAACATGGTAATAAGGGAAATAAAAGGAATAATGAACATGAAAAAGGTTCTTCAGTAAATAGAAATTAACTCTAGTTTATTATTCTGGAGGTTAAAGAACGGTCGAGTCAGGACAAGACGCAAGGTAAGGGAACTTCTTAACCCAACTTCCATTCTATGGGTTAATCTCCAACTTTCAAATTATGTCATGATATGATTATGTCTTATCATGTATTTATACTTTATTTATGTGAGATTATAGTGAATACACATGAGCGATCTATTTTGTTTACAAAACGATCTTTGTAAGGGAACTTCTTAACCCAACTTCCATTCCTTGGGTTAATCTCATACTTTCAAATTATGTCATGATATTATATGTATTATTTTATATTTTTTACTTTCTTTATGTGTACCTATAGAGAATACACATAATAGATCTATTTCATTTTAAAAATGATCTTTTTAAGGACTTCGTCTCAATCTCCTTTCATTGAGGCATATTTGGTTTTATACACAACTTTCTTTTATACGGTGTATAAACCCCTTTGACTTTTATGTTTATTCAAAAGGAATCTTTTTATACAAAGCGTTTTACTAAACGAAAGGGAATGTTTTTCTTTCCGTACTTATGCGGCGACAACGACTTCTCTGCTACCGTGACCATTATTTGAGTTTCGGCTTCCTCTACAAGCCATCATTTTTTTAATGAAAAATAAATACAAAGTTTTAACTTTCTTTTATTTTGGTATTGAAAATGGTTTTGAAAGCGTTTTTATTATATCAATGTGTTGTATTGATATCTTGTGATTGAAATGTAGAAATGTTATGTTTCCTTTATGCATGTTTTATGTGATACGATTATGTTTTGGTTTATGATATGTTTAAACCTATTCATATTAGGAATGCATTGGAATTAATAAGTGACGGGTGGAGCCCGATATAGCTCCTCGATGCATCGGTAGGTCTCATAAGACAAAATAGTGTCTTGGAATGAGGCCTTGACAAAATCTTATTTGTGTTCTTGGTACGAGGCCTTGGCTACGTGGTTATGATAGTCTGGCATTATGCATTCCATCATTATGAAAGTGGTTATGGATATTGCATGTGATTATTCGTCCAGTAGAATATCCATGTGAAGAAGTAAATGGCATTATTTTATTTTACTTTTTCCATATTATGCTGAAGTTCAAGTTCAATAAGGATTTTGTTTTAGTTATACATTGCCTTAAATGCTTATGTTTTCTTATGAAAGGTTCCGCTATATTGTTATCCTTACGGAGCATCTGAGCTCACCCCTTTCAATGTTTTATTTTTTCCCAGGATGTGAAGAAGTGTATTATGACTGACTTGCAAGAATAGTCAGTGAGGATATGAGTGTGGACTAGGGAGACCATGTTATTGTATTTTTTCATTTTTATGATGTAATGTAATGTTTACGAATGTATCTAGTGTTTCCAAGGCTACTAAACTAATCGGTCTTTTGAGACTTGATCTTTTGTGATCATGCCAATGTTACGAATTAATGCACTGACTCTGGGTAGCTGGGGTCGGGGCGTTACAGTTGGTATCAGAGGCAGTTCAGTACTAACCTTGGAAGCTAGATTTAGATAAACTCTAATTAGAACACATATCCCAAAGATAGACTTTGAGGATTAGTATAGAAGAACTTCCTATAATTTTGGTATTATAGAGATTTTGTGTGTTTTCCGAGCAATACATCCCTGTCTGGATACGAGCAGGTAGAGGCGGCTCTGGCACAGATGTACCTAGGGGTAAAACCCGAAAACACCGCTTTGAGCTAGACTCAAACGGGAACTGGTGCATGACAACGGGCCTTGCTACACTCTTGGTTACGACACTCCCGGGGGATATGCTTAGGATAATTCTCATTTTCTTTACAAACCACTATGAACGGTTATGAGTATATACTTCCTCAAAGAAAACCTTTTTATGATTATGGACTATATCCATAAATAGTTCAATTTATGTTAAGTGTTTTATAAGTATGGAATTATGTATTTTGATTCATAAACTAATCTAGTTTATGCCATTGTATAGAAATGGTGCCTAGTGGAAGGAATGGAAACTGTATCAATGCACGAACTCCGTGTAGGGATTGCCCTACTGCTCAAGATAATTATTGTGGATATGGAGATGCCGATCAGTGGTGGTCGCTGATTCAAAACAAAAAGGAAGATGATGACTTATAGAATATGGAATGGAGGGAGTTCAAAGAGCTTTTCCTAGAAAATTACTACCCTCGTGACCATCGAGCAGATATGGAAAGACAATTTTTGAGTCTGAGACAAAAGGAGGATGAGAATGTCGCAAAGTATGAGGCCAACTTTACAAGGTTAGTGAGGCATGTTGCAGATTATATAAGTAACCCAAGAAGTAAGATTGATCGTTTCTTTGATGGGTTAAAACCATTTCTCTGTCGAGCATTAGTCTCACAAACCTTCTCATCATACGAAGATATTGTCTTGTATTCTATCAAGACAGAAAAGGAATTCTCTAAGTCTTATGACAACAAAGTAAAGTAAGAGAAGAAGAGAACGGTGGAACAAGAGACAGATAAATGGAAAAAGGGAAAGAAGGATTTTCCATTATGTGATAATTGTGGGAAGAATCACCCTGGTACTTGCCTAAAAGGAATGGTATTTTGTTATAAATGTGGGGAAAAAGGTCACCAGGCGCGTGATTGCAAGGGAAAGAAAGAGGCTATCAATGTTGAATGCTACAATTGTAGGGAAATGGGGAATTATTCAAATGAATGTCCTAAGCGTCAGGGAAACTTACCTCAGAAAAGGCCAAGGGATCAAGGACAATCTTATGTTGTTACTACAGTTGAAGTAGAATAACTAATGTATTGGTGCTTTTGGACTCATGGATTATATTCTGGTTTTTAGAATAATGTGATATATATATAAGGATTGTACTGCAGTACTTGTTGATTTCATTAAGGTTTTAATATGATGAAGGTAATTATATTTTTAGTATGTGACAACAAGAGAAACTTTACTTTGTTTGGGGAATCTGATAAATTGATTTTGGAATTAAGAGAACATTTAGAGAAAGTTTGGACAGAGGTATTTTGGATAACTATAAAGGATGGAGTTGATTAAGTTGATCTTTGGATAGTATTGTTTAAGGTTAAAAAATTTATGATGATTACGTTTGGAATATTATAATACAATAGTTTTAGGAAAAGGACAACCTGCAGGGTGGGGCATAACCCGTCGCGTCAGACAAAGCTGTAGTAATCGAACCCACAACCATAGTGCGACAGGCCTTTATTTCATACCACTAGCCTACAGGAAGTCCCTGGTTATTACAAAATAATTTTACTAATCTAAATGGTATGTGTTAACATTTGGAACCTTATACAATTAGGATAAGTATAATATTTTTGAGTTCTATTATCTTTTTGAGTGAAAGATGAGTTGAAGGTTGAAACTCTAATTGTCAAGAATAAATATATATATACCTATCTCTTATTCAATGAGTAAATTAATTCTTAAACTTTAGTAAAGGGATATTAAAACAAATAATGTGTTATCCTAATACCTTATGTCTTGTTGAACTGATGATATTTTAAATCAACATAGATTGAAGGCTTTGAGGCCCTCAATTTGAAAGTTGATTGTGATTGATGACCTCAATCACTCCCTACAAATATTTACGTTTTTCCTCCAATTATATGTCTCTAATTGCCACCAATGGTCTCCTAATCGAGATCACAATTGGGTGGTGACTTTTTCATTTCCCTTTCCCTCTTCTTAAGGCTAAATTTTATTAATCTTATTTCCGATGTGGGTTTTCCACAAAGGTATTTTCAATTTTAAACCTTTTATTTTCCAAGAAAAATTTCAAATTGCGAGGACACAATTTATTAAAGGAGGGGAGAATTTAACACCTCGAGCTTCCATGATACGCTTCTCATTAAATAATTCAATAGCTTGCATTGTACGCAACTTCGAGTTCTAAGACACCGCAACTAATCAAAGTAGCCGTTATGAATAGTAATAACCACTTTTTAAATTTATAGAAATTTTATATTTCAAAATGGACTTCATTTTTTTATTCCTAATATTGAAATTAGCCTATGTTGAATTTTTTGTAATTTTCTGAGAACTTCCAAATTTTTATGAATAGTGAAAAATACTTAAAAACAACTTTTTTAATCAAAATAATTTATAGTGATAAATTATAATATTTAGTGGTTTTAAAGTATAATTAGATTTTATTTTTACCATTTTATCCAATGGTGGTCATTAGAATTAATTTGACATTGAAATTGGACATAAACAATTGCCAATCTTTTGATATAAATTGTTTCTTAAAAACACGCTATTTATTGTGACAGCGGTAATTAATTATAAAATTAATTAATGCAACATATATGTTTGGAATTTCATAAAATAGACATAATTTTTTAATTTGGAATATCAATTATAGCTTAGGGTGAAATTTTGGCATTGTTCTGAAAAACTTCAATTTTTGATGAATAGTGAAACCACTAAGTGGTAGTTAAATAACTGATTTTTCGTTTAAATGAAATATTACCACATATGTGATTTGATTTTCAAAAATCCGACATACATGATTGTCATTAAGAAGTAAAATGTGGTTCAATGAGATTAAAATAATTTTTTGTGAATAGTAACTTTTAAGTTCTTAATCGCGATTAGAGGTAGTTAGTGTAGTTTAAGGTAAAAATAATGTTTTAATAAAAATGAGATGAGCTTGACACATGTCCTACCCTCATTGGATGTGCCATGGACGACGAAGAAAATCCATGTGTCAACTTGGGGACCCCATGGAGCCACTTTGTTTGGGAAATGACATAAATAACTTTTTATTTAATGTTAAAGTAAAAATGACACAAACATGAGTTATTTTAAGAAAACAATTTTTATATGGGGTTATACAAGTCATATTTTTTACTATAAATAGTAATTGGAAAGATAAAAAGCTTTCCTATATCATAGTAATTTTTTTATAATTTTTAGACATTATATAATCTAAATTATTTATGACATCATTATGATGCAGTGATGACCTCATTATTTAACGATTTTAATAAAATGAAAAGATAATGTAAAATCCAAGGCTTACACTTGTCCAAAGACTATTTGATGGGTAGATTTAGAACCCTTATCACCTTATCCACGAATTATATAAGTGTGGGACCTTTAGAATCCGAAAGGCATTGTATAATAATGTAAAATTTCCTTACTTTCCAAGAGTACCCCCCCTCTCCACTCATAAAAGGCCCCCACCACTCCCACCTTATTCACACATTAAAGCCATTTGGCTCGACCAACCTCTGCCCAAATACTCTCCCAACTTCCCCCTCTTAGTCCTATAAGCCTAACTTTGGTCATAACTCTTCCCAAGGAAGCCTTTGGCTCAAATCAAAAAGATTTACCCGATTTTGAGGTAATGTCTTCTCTAATGTTGTTTTGTATTTTTTTCTTCTCCAACCCCCTAAACTCTTTTTATTCATTTCTTTTGTAACAAAACCAGTATCCTCAATATACTAGGATGTTTTTATAATAAGGATTAGAGCTAAACTTACACACACCTACATCTAATGGTTAAAGAACATACGATTTCTATGGATGGCGAATTTCTGCCTCACGAAACGATGATTGTTCAACACTCATATAACACCTTCAAAGGTGTCCATTAAGATGTCACTATATTTATATATGATATATAATATGTTTATGTTTTACTTATGCTTCTGTATTTCTCATTTTTGGCATACTTTATGATTTCCATTATGGGTAAACGCGATAATTTCATTTTAGGAAGTGCGGACTACCGCCCCCTCAAAGTGTTGTGAATCGTTAATGCCATATGTGGGATGTATAAAGGATGGAGTAAATGATATTATATATGATATTATACTGGAACTATATTATACCTTTATATAATTATGATTTCATTCCATTAAATATGAAATAGAAATGAAAGTAGCGTTCATGTGTACGTACGGCTTACCGTCTCCATGAACGGTGAATTTCATTTCTTACCTCTAAACGTTATGGAATATTATAAATGCATCTATATACTGGATATATATTAGATATATGATATCTATATCATGAATATAATTCTGGATATAATGGATATATCACCACATGAACAACTTGTAATTATAAGAATTTTATTTTTGACTCAAGTACCTAAGATCGACAAAATGACCATTATAAACTTTAATAATTACATAATGTTCATAACATGGTAATAAGGGATATAAAAGGAATGATAGAACATGAAAAAGGTTCTTAAGTAAATAGAAATTAACTCTAGATTATTATTCAGGAGGTTAAAGAACGGTTGAGTCAGGACAAGACGCAAGGTAAGGGACCTTCTTAACCCAACTTCCATTATTTGGGTTAATCTCCTACTTTAAAATTATGTCATGATATGATTATGTCTTATCATGTATTTATACTTTATTTATGTGAGATTATAGTGAATACACATGAGCGATCTATTTTGTTTACAAAATGATCTTTGTAAGGGAACTTCTTAACCCAACTTCCATTCTTTGGGTTAATCTCATACTTTCAAATTATGTCATGATATAATATGTATTATTTTGTATTTTTTACTTTCTTTATGTGTACCTATAGTGAATACACATAATAGATCTATTTTATTTTAAAAATGATCTTTTTAAGGACTTCGTCTCGATCTCCTTTCATTGAGGCATATTTGGTTTTATACACAACTTTCTTTTATACGGTGTATAAACCCCTTTGAATTTTACGTTTATTCAAAAGGAATATTTTTATACGAAGCGTTTTAATAAATGAAAAAAAGAGAATGATTTTCTTTCCGTAGATATACGGCGACAATGACATCTTCACTGCCGTGACCATTATTTGAGTTTCGGCTTCCTCTACAGGCCATCATTTTTTTTAATTAAAAATAAATACAATGTTTTAACTTTCTTTTATTTTGGTATTGAAAATGGGTTTTAAAGAGTTTTTATTATATCAATGTGTTTTATTGATATCTTGTGATTGAAATGTGGAAATGTTATGTTTCCTTTATTCATGTTTTATGTGATATGATTATATTATGGTTTATGATATGTTTAAAACTATTCATCTGAGGAATGCATTGGACTTAATAAGTTACGGGTGGAGCCCGCTATAGCTCCTTGATGCATCGGTAGGTCTCATGAGACAAACTAGTGTCTTGACACGAGGCCTTGAAAAAATCTTATTCTTGGTCTTGGCATGAGGCCTTGGCTATGTGGTTATGATAGTCTGGCATTATGAATTCCATCATTATGAAAGTGGTTATTGATATTTCATGTGATTATTCGTCTAGTAGAATATCCATGTGAGTAAGTAATGGAATTATTTTATTTTACTTTTCCCATATTATGCTGAAGATCAAGTTCAATAAAGCTTTTGTTTTAGTTATACATTTCCTTTAATGCTTATGTTTTCTTATGAAAGTTTCCGCTATATTGTTATGCTTACGGATCATTTGAGCTCACCCCTTTCAATGTTTTATTTTTCCCAGGATGTGAAGAAGCGTATTATGACTGACTTGCAAGAATAGTCAGTGAGGATATGAGTGTGGACTTGGGAGACCATGTTATTGTAGTTTTTCATTTTTATGATGTAATGTAATGTTTACGAATGTATCTAGTGTTTCCAAGGCTACTAAACTAATCTGTCTTTCGAGACTTGATCTTTTGTGATCATGCCAATGTTACGAAGTAATGCACCGACTCTGGGTAGCTGGGGTCAGGGCGTTACAGTTTATCTCTTGGGATTCTTTTGATTTTTTATTGAAAATAGAGAGTTTGGCCTTGAAGAAAGGTAGTGCACAATTGGTATAGAGTTTGGAAAATCATTCACCCTTTACCCAGAAACCATGAAACCAAGTGTCATTTTTGGATAATTTATAAGTACACTATTAAATAGTTGTTTGAAAACCATGAAGAAAAACTATGTGTCTCGTTTCACATAGACGGAGATGGGTTCATTGTTTCTGAACGTTTAGGAAAATAGTGTGGGCTAATCATGAGGCCATGACCATGTCACTGAAAATTTGAAAATGACAGTTGTTTCCCCTTATATTTTAACCAAAAATAGATCATTTCCTTCCCATATTGGGATTTAGTGCCATAGTAACTTCCCACCCTCCGACTTTATCCCTTATACCTTAATGTTTTTGGTGGATTTTATGGGAAATCTCTAAGAAAAACAAAGTATGTTCATCATTTCTTGATTTATTCTTCTTCTCTATGGGTCTACCTACTTTTTTATTGGAGGTTTCATTTTTAAAACTTGTAGGGTAACCTATTTAATGTTTTATCGTGCTCTTTTGGGGTTCAATATTGATGTTTTCAATTTGATTTTTCTGTTATAGGGTTCTATTTTTGTACGATTACAGTTTCACGCTAATTTCCAAATGTTTATCAGCTTATGGTAGATGGTTTCTTGATTTTACAATATTAAATGAGTTAATATTTCTTGATCAAATTATAAAATGTATTCTATGGAATATTTGTGTGGCTCAAATCATGTTTTTGAAAGGGTTCATGATACATATGTGATGGATGTTGGTTTTTGAAATGAAATTGGTTATATTCATTGTGTGATTCATTGTGGTGTTTCATTATAATGTTTTATATATTTTATGAAAGGTGTAAAAAGTGATTTCAAATCTATTAAAGGAGATAATGTGATGATATTGGATTTTCAAAGTGTCATGGGTTTTTTTGGGTATTGGTTTTCTTTTTAAGTACCTTCAATGTGTTTTTTAATTGTGGAGTATGTTATAAAAATATATTTGATATTAATAGGTTCCTGAATAGGTAATGGCCCGCATAAATGTTTAAATTGATTATATTATATTCTGTTGGTGTTTTAGAATAATTTTCTTGAATATATAATGTAGTGAGAAAAAAGTTTTTAAAAGTTTTTGGTGTGTGTATAATGAAAATTGGTTTATTTATATAAAATGGTGGTTTTGTGTAATGATTTGTGGAAGATGTGATTTCTATGTTTTCTTGTAATTATTTGAATTAATTTATGAATGTCGTTTTTGTGTGGTGTGTGAAATAGTATTCATCCCTAAAGAAATCCTATGTATCTTGGTGGGAAAACAATAACCAGTATGCTAGTGATTTGGATGTGTCAAGACTGCATTTTTCTAGTGGATTGATGCTAGTTGACTCAGAAGTAGAAAATCCTGGATTCGTATAGAATGATTGAATATTACAATAATAACTAAATTTTGATGATTATTAGAGACCACTAGGCCCATGATATGTTCACTCACAGCGGACATTGCATGATAAAGCTAATGGTTGTGGTTTCTATACCACTTGTCATCTAGGTAAGAGGTTTCTTGGGTTCCATTGGTGGTATTTTCCCTTATATATTTACCCATGGTGTTCTCTTGTGACTTGGTACTTATGTGATTTGGCTCTATCCAAAGGTACGTGGTCGAACATTTTTATATTTAACTTTATTTAAAGAATTTTTTTTATAAATTGTTTTCATCAAGAGTGTTTCCTTGGGAATTGTTTTTCTTAAAATGTTTTCTTGAAACTTTTTTTAGGGTTTTATGTAAATTTGAATATTGGTTTGTCTTCTAATGTTATATCATGGAATATTTTATTCTGGGTAGCATCCTCTTGAGATTTGTATAGAACCCTACATTCAAATTTGGGTGTATGTAGATTTTTTTGTATGACCCAGGTAAAGGAAAGATGTGTCAGGGTGATGCTGGATCTTATTATTATTGTTCCACTTAATGTAGGTTTTTGTGGTTGTGGCTTGAGGCTGAGTTTCCTCTTGTCTCAAAGAAGTCATTTGGATAGGTTTGTTGTTCCCTTTTATTTGGAGCCTCTTTAGTTTTGGTTATAGTTCAAAAGCTTGATTATTGATATTATTGTGCCTTGTTTGTCATTGATTATTATATTATTGTGATGTTTACTTCTAGTGGTTATATATGATTATAAAAATAGGTTAAATCATTCCAAAAGAATATTTTTGATATGAAGCCACTTGTTTTCAGTCAGTGGTGATCAAGAATGTCCTTCATGAAATTCCATTGATTGGGTTGTATGTTGGGTTGGTTAGAACTCCATATTAGTGTGTGAGAAATGATAATTATATTATATATATAAATTTAATTCTTAAAAATATTATTTTATAAATACTAGTTTTTCATGGTTATGTGTTCTAACTATACAATAAATGTTTCAAACCTTTTGAAATTTTATGTGTAAAAATTATTTGATAATTTTAAATCATGGGGTTAAAACAAAGTAATAGGATCAAATAAAAATATTTTTCATTCATGTTAATTACTAAGGTAAAAAAATTAATTAATACGGTAAAAGTTAATTTAGGTAAAAGGATAAATGTAAAAAAACCATTAAATCAATCATACTTTTTCTCAAAATGATTGTATTATTGGAGTTTAAGCATTATATCCCCACTATTTTTCATCTTTTGATTCATTGACCCTTTAATAGTGTCATGACATTTTCGAAAATTGATGAGTACATAAAAAATAGTCCATTTTCTTAGATCACACATGAAATGTAACACATAACCTTTGAAAACCAATTCATGTTTTTTAATTTTCTTCTAACAATAACCCTATATAAAAAATCCCTCATTTAGTCATAGATATTATAATACCTTCAATTTCAATGGAAGTTCCAAGAAAAAATCAACTCTCAAACCTAAGTATTCTGTCCTTCTTAAGTGGGTATTTTTAACCATACTCTTAAAAATACAATATAACCACAATAATACAATTTCATATATATCATTTATCTAATTTTTCTTTTTGAAATTAATGTTATAACCCTTAGTTATTTATTTCTACCCACCTTCAAAAAATAGTAGAATCATGTTACTGCATTACTCGAACTACCGCCTCCACAAAGTAACTTCATGTGTTCTTCATTTACTGCTTATATGGTGGTTCTTAATTGTCATAATGATGATTAAATAATATATATATCAAATAATTTAGATTCAAAAATTCCAATTTAATATCCTCTTTTATCATGTATCAAGAGTTTTGAAATGATAATGTCAGTCTTGAATACATGTAGATTGCATCCACATCGATGAGATATTTTTCATTTTTCATTTAGATTTTAATAAAATCTACAAAAATAATAAACTTTAGTTCACCATCTTTAAAAATATTGAAAGGTATCTTTATTCTCTTATTATAATGATATTATGTTCAAATAAAAACTGCTTTAACTACTATCACAAATCATGTTAAAGTGTGTTCATATTTTAGTCGGTTTGATCACCTACTCGAACAATGATGTAAAATTATTTCACAGATTATTATGAAGAAATATTTAATGTTAAAATATGATATTAATAATTAATTTTTTATTTTTTATTTTATATTGAGAGGATACAACAATATTTGAATACTTAATTAAGAAAACACACTTCGTAGGTTGAAAATCCCTAAAAAATGTTCATTATCGATTTCAACTTCTAAGATAAAAATTAAAATAGTCATGAAAGGAAATTTAATCATAATAAATAATTATTATTAATATATTATTTTAAATTTAATTAAATTGAAATTATTCAATTTTATGTGGAATGAATACTGACACCACTCTTTTGAAACTACTACAATCTTTCAAAATTATAAACACCTAATGTGGGAGAGTATAAAAAAATACTAATATACATGTATATATTGATTATATTTATAAATTATATATAGTATTTTGTATGAATATTTTTTTAAAATTATTCATTATATTATTGTTTATATAGTATCATATAGTGCATCTACATATAGAGAGAAACAATTTAAGGGTTTCGATCTCAAACTCTAATATTTAAAACATTTTTACAATATAAAATGTGTTTTCATTCAAATGGTTTAAATAATACTATATTTTAAAAAAAATCATTAAAATAATATTTTTCATAAAATTAAATGTTCTATTTATGTTTATACATCTCATTGGGCTGAACTAAAAAGTTAAAAAGGTTTTATAGGGGTTTTTAAGACTCAAATATTTTCCTTAGATTATAATCTCTCTTATTTAAATTTATTATTTCAAGATTTATATATTGTAATAAATGATAATATTATGTATTATTTACATTTTTTTATAAATCATGGTTTACACCAAATTATTATTCGTTCGTGAATCTATTATTTTTTGGAAAATGAATTTATGTTTTGAATAATTCACAATTTTTTAAATGGATTTTTCTTCCATATATTTGTTTTATCTACCCACCAATGTTCTCATTTCCCAAGTGTTAACTAAAATTTTTTATATCACCATTGATAATTTTTTCCCTCTTTATTAATTTTTAAAATAAATGTTTTCTTCATCATGTTAATGATTTAAGTTATCAACAAGGTTATTTAAAAATTATCAAAACAATTATCCATCCTTTAAAAATAAAGTGTTTTATCATCCAATATAAATTTTATTTTGATAGACTTTATGAATATTTAAAGGAAACATTAAAATAGATTATTTTTTAAAATAAATGTTTTCATTTTATTTTCACATCCCCTTTTTTAAAACCATTTTCCCTTTTCAAGAAACCATTATTAAAAATTTATTTTAAAATTTTAGGGTTTCATATCCTTTTTTTCTCCCTTTTGGGAAACAATTATGTCATCCTCATGTATCAATTATTAAATATTATTATAAATTTAATGGATTTTAAATTAATTTTACTTCCCTTTTTTAGGATATATTTATTTTCAAGGGAACATTTTTAATGATAAATTTAAAAGTAAAAATTCTCAATGTATTTCCACTTCTCCTTTTTGAAACCTTATGTATTTTGACGGATTTTGTACTTGGAAGTAATGTTTTCAAAATTACTTTTTTCCCATTACATTTTTTTAATGTAATTTTCATTTTAATATTTTAATTTTTTTGTCAAAAGTTTTATTTTCACATATATTTACTATCCAAGTCTTAACATTCATGAAGTGATGTTTTGATATCCCTTTATATGTTATAATGATATAATATAATTTGTAAAATGAGTTTTTTTATATTAGATTGTTTTTTAAGTTCATTTTATGTTATGTTTTTTAATTTTTTAAGAAACATGTTTTCCTTATAGGGGTTCATTAAGATATATTTATATTTGATTTGATAAATAGAAAACATTTATTTAGATGATGACATGTGTGGTGTTATATTTCCCTCCAATTCTTTGGTTATTGATTAATATATTGGGAGAAAATAATGTTTAGTGTGGTATTTTTTTACACAAAATTTTTCTTTTAAATTGTTTTACAATATAAATCATGGGAATTTATTTTACAACATGAATAAGATGAATTTTTTTCTTCATGATATAAAGAATCTGAACTTTTTTTCACAACATGTAGCATGGTTTCTTTTGTTCCCAAAATAGAGGGTGGATATTTTTTTCTTCAGAATAATATATTTCCCTATTATTAAATAGTTTCATTTATTATTTTATTATTTTTAAATGGATATTTGTATATTCTTATAATTATGATCTTGGATTCTTTATTATTATCTCAAGATTCCCAGATTTTTTAAAATAGTAAATCTTATGACACAGAATTCTATCAATGAGTTTTACAAAATTATTCTTATGTAATATAGTATAAACCACATGAAATTACTTATATATAATAGAAAATAAATTAAATGAATAATAAATGAAATAATATGTATTTCTCAAAATTATGAAACAAATACCAATGGAATAGTAACTTGATCTTTGGAATAGTAATATGAACCTTAGGAATGGAATATCATCCAATAGAATAGTAACCACATATAAAAGAGTATAAATAAAATTTATTCATCTTAAAAAGGAAATTATAATATGTTTATATCATAGTATAAGTAAATAAAGTTTTTGAAAATGAAAAATTCAGTGTTGCTATTTTTATAAATCATAAATTTTATTTAAAATCTTATAATTATGGTAACGATTGAAAAGAAAATTTATTTCCATAAAATGGATTCATAAATAAATATTTTCTTTTATTTTGATTATAAGATAGTTTTGTGAGAACTTAATTTATTTTTCAAGGTTATGTAGAATCAGTTATAATTTTAAATTGGTATTACTAGAATAAAAGTTGATTTTTATTAAAAAATAAATTTCTTGACATTTAGATAATTATTTTTATAAAATGGATACTACTTTTGAATAATAAAAAATGAAAAAAAAAGTCAGGGTGATTTCTTTTTTGATTTTTCTAAAATTGTGGAATAATTGGTGAGTAATGAAATAGAATAATTTAGGTTATAAGTTAAATACATTAATTATTGAGTCATTGATGATTTATGGATGATATAAAAACCATTGATTCAAAATATTGTGCATTAGTTACTTTATATAGTCATAAGTATCAATACAATTCATAATTTGGAGCCTAAATAATGATATAATAATTAAAATAATCAAACAAATACCCTTATCCCCCAATATAAATAGCACCAAACACTGCCTATTCTCCTCACCCATCAAAAGCCATTAATCTAGTTTAAATTATATCCAATACTCTTTCCATGTATCTCCCCACATATATAAGTCTTTGGTCTAAACAAAATTTCAAAACCAATTCCCATATGGATGTTCTTTATGAGGAGAATAAATATGTTAAAACCACTTTCTTTTTCTTGTAATTTTGTTTCAATTTATTTTATGTTCTTATTTTCTACTCAAATCACCTTATACAAGTAAAATTATAGCTAAAATATCTTTTAGATAAAATAATTTTATTTTTTTAGTGTTACAATCCATTATAATTTCTCTTCCCCCTCCTTTTTTTGTAAAATGAAAACATATTCCGAGATGTGTTATTTCATCGCCTTCAAGAACGACGAGTTTTCAATTTCCATTACTGCCATAAAATCTCTCCATAAAACCATTTTTATGGTTAAAATATATTTTAATATATATTTTTCTGATTTTTTAATGTTCTATAACTAGTTTTTATATATAATTTTAATTAAAAAAACAAAATTAGTACATAAGAATCACAATTCACCAAAATAAACCAAGGTTCATTGCTAATATTTTATCGGATGATACATCCTCATACCATAGACCCAAAATAATATATAAGAAAATTTAATATTTTTTATGTTAATTAATAACATCTAATTTCAATTCTGTGTAGCTTTTCTCATTTTACATGATTTCCTACACAAGTATACAAGTAAACTTAAGAGGAAAAACAAGGAAACAAATGGTCCTAAACAATAAAATTCTTTCTTATAACTCATCAATGTGTCCCTATGTGAAATGAATAATATTATATTAAATAAAATACATGTTTGAAATGTTGTTATTTAATTAATGGATTTAATATTAATATCCAAGACATTAAGATCATGTGCAAAACCCTTTCGAACATAAGGAATGGGATTTTTTCCAAACATTTATTTTTTCTTTCGTGTTACGCTTTCATTCTCTTTACCCCAATGTAATTAATATTTATTATTACATAATTATTATAAATTCTATTTTTATGTTCCAAAATCAAGTATCAAAAAAATTTCATCCTTATTTGATGGTGAAATTAATGTTTTAAAAAGGTTTCATTCTCAGTTCTTCTTGATAAATAGCTCTCATTAAAGAAAACTCCCTGATTTCTCACCCAATTTCAAGTGAAATCAATATTCTAGTTTGGGAAACAATTATTATTATAAAATCACTCATTTTTTCAGAAAAAACTATCTTGGTTCAATTCTGGTTTTATAAAAATAATTATTCTCCTTTTTCTTTTAAATAATCTTGAAAAGTTTCCCATAGATCACACTAAAATGTTTTATTTATTTTGTTTCATAAACACTATTTTTTACATGTTTAAACTTACATTTGAAATAAATAATGATCTATTCCTATTTTCCCTTATGAATATCCATGTATTATTTAAATACATTCTTTCATTGAATCCATTATGATATTCCCTTTTTTATGCCTTTTAACGTGATTATGATACCCAATTCTTTCCGTAAGTAAAACTTATCTTTATGTTTGAGTCATTATATATGATTATTCATGTTTCACACATATTCATGAACATGTTATTATGGGTAAACACAGATAGTACTCCAATTCATTGGTTAATTTTTATTATCATGATAATTCCGGTGTAATGGTCTTGGTGGTATGCTTTGATAATGATAATTATGTGAAATTTTCTAGGTTGTTATCCTTGAATATTTCTAATCATGTGAAATGGTCTTTCTGGTTATCTTTGACTCATTATTATTAAATGTTTTATGTTTCCCCCACACTTTTTATAATACCATGATTACATATGTTATGCTTCTTTATTTTTATTCCTTCCTTTTTTATGTCATCATGTTATCCCTTATAGCCCATATGATTTGATTTATTTCAATATTTGTTTCCTTGAGGTGATTTTTTAGCTAATCCATTAGTTTATTTATTCTACAAGTTATCCTATGTATATGTATAAGCTCAACATAAGATATGATCTCTTTTTAAAGATTAAATAAATGATGTTTTTATTTTGGTTTCATGTTTTCAAATTATGTATCTAATGTCTTACATATACTAGACATTACGATATTTGGTGTTTATTTCAAGGATAGATATGATTAAAATCCTGTAATAATATGTTATAGGGTTTTTATAGTTGTTATGAGATCATGATCTAGTCATTTTTGGAGATTAGGACTAGAGAACATTAATAAAAAACCCTAAGGATAATTCTATCACCAAAAATAACTTATATTAAAACTTAGGGAACCACATTATATTATATATATTTAATCTAAAAGGTTATCCTTATTTGTTCTCTGTTTTCTTTTTTATATGATTTGCATTCAATCCTCCCTAATTGTATTTTCTTTTTCTTAGTTAATGGATAGAAATAGGATAACTCATCTAAATAATAAATTTTGTAGGAAATGTGAAGATTTTCCTAATGAAATACCAAATATAATAAGAATGGGAGCTCAAACCCATATGAAAGTACATGATCATCTTTAAAAAGTTATGAATAATAACTTCAATCATGTGTAATACCCTCCTTACCCTAAAAAAGATCAAGATGCAGTCGAATCCTTTTTGGAACAAAGGCTTACCATGTTTAGTGGATCTTTCAATCCACACCTTTTTAAACAATTGATTGTCTACATTGAGAATATATTATCTTTCGTCTAATGCTCATAAATAAGAGAATGTTGTGATAGTAATCTATTGTTTTGATGGGGAATTTGATAAGTGGAAGAAACTAATCAATAACACCCGGTCTAGTGACCAAATTGATTCTATGGAGTGGGAATATTTCAAGAAAATATTTTTAGTACATACTTTCACCAAACACATTATATTTAAATGGAAAGAGAGTTCCTTTTATTAATGAAAAATGAATACCATTATATTGGAGCGTACAAGGAAAATTTTACAAAGCGTGCATGGTACACCTTTTTTTATTTCCTAAACAAGGAATGTAATGTAGATTGCTTATTTAGTGGAATAAATTTGATTATATGAAAAGTATTAGTGATTCAAGACTTCTACAGTTAAGATGATATTTTGTTTGTTCCCTTGTGGTCGAAATGGAGACCGGGGACTCTCATTGGTATCATGGTTCTAGAGATAAAAAGTGAAAAATGGAGTTTAATGTTGGATTATCAATAAATAAATCCCATTTTAGAAAGAATAAACAACATCCCATATGTCAAAATTGTGGGAAAAATCATCCTAGGAACTATATAAAGGGTTTTAGTAAATAATTAAAATGTTGATAAGTGGGGAATGTGGATAATTACTATCGAAGGGATACAAATAATCCCACCAATTTTGAAGGAGAAAGGAAGTTAAATATAAATACACATAATGTAGTGATGTTTTTAAACAGTACAAAATAAGGGACTTATGTGAACCATTTCTCTAAGCTAATGGTAGAGGGAGGAAATCAAATCCAAAAACCATCAAAGAATCAAGTAAGGGAATATTTTATCACTACTGTAGAGGTAGATCCTAAAAATGATGTGTTTAAATTTATGTTGGTTTTGTATCCAAGAATATAGAACATACTATTTGATTTTGTTTATACTCATTCTTTCATATCGTGAATGTTTAGTAAATATAATAATAAACCACCTCAAAATATAGAGGTTGAGTAGTCCATGAGAATAGAAAATGGGGTAATTATTGCATCTAAAGTTTATAACTCCTCTCCGATTAATGTTTTTGGACATATCCTCCAAAAACAATTGTCTTACTTTTTTGGTGGAGTTTGATTTTATATTGAGCATGGATTTTCAATCCTTATAGAAATCCAACATCTACTGTCAGGAAAGGGAAATCACTCTTTACATCCAGAAGAATCCTCCCATTTTGCGCATCTTTAAGGATGAGTATGAATCTTCTCCATATACATCATCTCAAGTGTGTATATTACTACCTTATGAAGAAATAATACCTCAATTAAATGATTGAGAGAAAGGATAGAATCATGCTCTAAGGCATTCCCATTGTGAGCGACTACAATGTTGTGATCACCGAAGAGTTTTCTAGACTCCATACCAATCAAGTGGTTGATTTCTCACTTGAACTTATTTCTATATCTATACCTATATCAAAGATTCCTTATATAATGGAAACTATTAAGATGGATGAACTAAAGTATTAGTTAATTGGAAAATCTATAAAAGGGTTATATTTGATATAGTGTTGTATAATGGGTTTCACCAATCCTCTCAATTAAGAATAATTATCGATCAATGTGCCTTTGTATTCATTATCATGAGATCAATAAAATCCGGATAAAGAAAAATTATCCCATTCCATGGATAGATGACTTGTTAGATAAACTACATGGGGAAAAATATCTCTCAATGGTGGACCTGAAATCTGTATATCTTCTATTAATGGTGAAGAAAGAAGATATTCCAAAGATTACCTTTTGAACATGGTATGGATAGTATGAGTTCTTAATGATGCCGCTAAAACTTTCTAATGATCCAGAAATTTCGATGAATATAATGAATAGAGTCTTGAAATATTACCTCAATAAAATTATGGTCATATTTTTTGAATATATTATTATATAATCCAAGAGAAAGGAAGAACATGATGGTAATTTTAATAATCTATTAAAACTTTTTAAAGGAATAGAATATATTCAATATATAGTAAATGTGTGTTTTGTATGGAGAAAGTATCATCTTGGGTAAATTTAATGATCATAAAAGGGATATATTTAGACCCTTAAAAGATAAATAAAATCCAAGAGTGGCCTGGGAAAACATTTTTAACAGAGATATATAGCTTCCTTGGTCAACCTGGGTAGTACCGATAATTTGCGAGGAACATCTCATGATTTTCAAATTGATAAACCAAGTTTACTTGGAATGGGGTATTGTATGTATGGGTGCAAGAATGTGAGGAAATATTTTAGGAGTTCAAAAATAGACGTATCACAACACTAGTAATCACACTTTCGACAAGTGGGGAACTCTTTGTTGTGTACAATGACGATTTAAAGAAGATCTTAGGATGTAAACTGATGAAAATTGATAAATTGATAGTCTATTCTTCAAGGTAGTTGAAAATTCATGAAAAAAATATCCAACAAATGATCTATAGTTTATAGGTGTGATCTTTTCATTGAAAATATAGCGACATTATTTCTATGTGGAGAAGTGAAAGATATATACTCATCATAAGAGTCTAAAATATATATTCACAAAGAAGAACCTTAATATACACCCTCGAAGATGGTTAAAGCTTGTCATGGATAATGATTATTAAATACACTACCATCCTAGTATGGAATATAAGGTGGTGGGTGGTCTAAGTAGAATTGATCTTGTATCTTTATCAATGATGATAATTGAAAAGGATCCAATATTATTTTATTTTCAAAGGATGTAAATGGGAATCATTAAGCATGGAACATAATCAATCCTTTCTCAAATGATTTCTCAACCATATTTTATGGATAAAATGAAGGATGTATAGATAAATAATGTAGAGATTCATAAAAGGTTTCATGAAATTAGAAAAAATAAATACACAATATTCAACATTTATATGGAAGGGGTCATAAGTTTGGGGTCAATATTATGTGTTCCATTCAATCCAGAAATAAAGAATGAGCTTCCAAAAAATGCACATAGCTCAACCATCTCTATTCAGCCAGAGAGCATAAAGATGTATCGAGATCAATGAGAAAACTATTAGTGGGATAATATGAAGAAGGATATCGATGAGAATTCATTAAAGTTCATGGTATGTAATAATGTGAAGGCTAAATGGAAAAAATGAAGGGAATGATTAATCATTACCCATACCAACAATGAAAATTGAAAAAAAATAAACATGGACTTTGTAACAGAATATCAAACAAATACTAGAGGAAAAATTCTATATCGGTTATTGTGGATCATCTTATAAAGACAACTCATTTTATTCAAATTTGAGAGGACATTCTACTAGAAAAACTTGTATGGATATAAATCAGAGAAGTGGAAAGGATAAATAGAGTACCACTATCGATTATATCTGATTCGGATCCAAGATTCACCACAATGTTCTGGAAAAGTCTCTGACATACTCTAAATAGTATGTTGAACTTTAGTTCAGATTATCATCCTCAAACTAATGTCCAATCTGAGTGGATTGTTCAAACACTATAATAATTTTTTAGAGCATGTTATATAAACTTCATGGGGTTATAGGACCAACATCTACCTCAATTTGAGTTCTCCTATAATAATAGTTACCACTCAATAATCCATATGGCTCCATATGAATCCCTTTATAAGAAAACAAATTGAACACTAGCATGTTGTGATGAATCTGGTGAATGTAAGTTGTTAGGATCTAAAATAGTCAAAGAAATTGGGGAAAATGAGGTAAATGTTCATCATCACATCAATGAATCTCAATTTTGATAGGATTTTTATTAATATAACCATCAATGATACCTAGAGATTATGTTTGAATATATGGTATTTCTCTACATATTTTCATATAAGAGGATCATGAGATATGGGATGAATGAAAAGTTATGCCCTGGTTACATCGGCCCATTTTAGATCCTTGATCTTGGTGAAGTTGTAACCTATGGACTAGAACTTCCACCAACTATGTCTCAAGAATATGATGTGTTACACATATCCCTCTTAGAAAAGTACATATTGGATCCCACACATGTACTGAATTCAGAGATGGTATAGTCTGGAAGTGATGTCTCTTATATGGATTAGCCTGTGAGAATATTGGACCATAGAGATAAAGTTATACACTACTAGACTACACAACTGGTCAAGGTACTATGACGGAACCATATGTATGAAGAGGAAACATGGGAACCAGATAATGCAATGAAGGAGAATCACCCTCCACCTATTTTGACCTTAGTATGTAAAATGAAATTTCAAGGGATAAATTTCCTAAGGGGGGAAGAATTTAACAACCCATAATTTTATCAATGATTTAATCCTAATTATAATTCTTGTAATTTATTCCAAATCACATGAAATAACTTATAGAACATAATAAAATCTTTTTAAATGAATAATGAATGAAATAAAAATAATTTATAAACATTAAAGAATGTATACAAATGCAATAGTAATATAACCTTATGAATAGTAATGTGAACCTTAGGAATATGAAATAGGAAAATAGAATACTTAACACACCTATAAAAGTATAAATAAAAATTAGGTATCTTATAAATGAAAATAAGATATATTTATATAATATTATGAGTAAATAAATGTTTTCCAAATGATAAATAAAGTGTTTGTATTTTTATAAAACATAAACTTTTTTTTAAAATTTTATGATAAATAAAATTATTTAAAAGAAAATTTATGTTCATAAAGTGGATTCATAAATTTATATTTTGTTTTCTTATGATTTTAATATAATTCTATGAGACCTTAATTAATTTTTCAAGGTGTTCTAAAATCTGTTATAATTTTAAAATATGTATTTTTTTTAAATGAATGTTATTTTTATTTAAAAATTGAATTTATTATAATTATATAATAAATTTCATACAATTTAGTACATTTTTTAACTATAAATGTTTAAAAATGGTTAAGGAGAATTTTATGGATTTTTTTAAAATAGTTGAATTTTTTTTGAATAGTGAAATATGTTGATTTATGATGTAATCTATATACCTGAATTACTAGGTCATGGATGATGTATGGATGATTTAAAAAACTTTTTTTCAATCCCAAATTAATTATTTATTTTATTTATTCATAATATTCCACACTATTGATAGTATTGAACTAAAATAATAGACTAATGAGGAAAATAATCAAAAAATACCCTTCTCCTCCACTATAAATACCACACCTCATCATCTCTTATCCTAACACATAAAAATATTATAATATTCTCAAAATTTATTTAAATCCTATTTCCAAGTCTCCCCCATGTTTTGGAGCCTTTGGTCTCAAGAAAAATAACAAAACCAATTCCACTAAGGAGGTTCTCAAGGAGAAGAATTCAAGACGTAAAAACCTCTTTCTTTTTCATTAAATTTTTTTTAGTTTCTTTTCTTTTATTATTTTCTCCTAAAATATCCTTATCAAATTGACATGATAAATCATTATTATTTTATATATTTAAATTTTACTATGTTAATATAAAAACAAATAATCATTTCCCTTCTTGCCTCCTTTTGTTCTAAAAATTACATCATCATTTATTATGTGTTAATTCATCGCATTCAAGGATGATGAGTTTTTTATTCTCATTAAATATTTCAAGGCTGGTAATAAAACAATTATTATATTTAAACAATATTTTAATATATTTGTTAAATCTTATTTAATTTTTTGTAACTACTTTTTATAGATAGTATTAATTAATAATGAAGAAGTAGTTCTTAATGACCAAAGTTCACCAAAATAAACTAACATTCGTCACTAATGTTTTATCAAATGATTCATCCACATAACATATAAAAAATATATAAAACACCATTTAATATTATATAATTTCATTATAAATATATAATTTTAATTCTAGGCAATTTTTCTCATTTTACATTATTTTTCAAACATGTATGCAAGTAAACTGATCATGAAAACCAAGGAAATGAATGCTCTGGAATGATAAAATTGTATTTTAAAACTTATCAAAAAGTCCACATATGAAATTAATAAAATTATAATAAATAAAATAGATGTATATATTTTTATGATTTATTTAATTAATGGATTCTATTTTTTTATCGATTACATTAAGATTGAGTGTAGAACCCTTTCAGACATAAAGTATGGGATTCTTTCTGAACCTACATTTTTTTGGGTTATGATTTCTCTCTATTTACAATATTTTAATTCTTGTCTATTTTTATATAAATCACTAAAATTCTATTTATATATTCCAAAATCATATAATCATATGATTTCATTCTTCTTTGTTAGGAGAATAATTTTTTTAAAGGTTTTATTCTCAATAATTCTCGATAAACAAGCCCAGTTAAAGGGAGAATCTCAATTTCTCACCCTTTATCAAGTGCACTAAAAAATATATTTTAATCCATAATTATTTATATAAAATCCCTAATTTTAAATTAAAAACTATCTTGGATCAATTATTGTTTTATAAAAACATTTTTCCTTTTTCTATTTTAAATAAACCAGAAAATTTTCCCTTAAACCAAACAAAAATGTTTTATTTATAAATATTACTAAACACACTTTTTATATATAATCACTTTAGATTGATATAACATATCATTATCTATTCTTATATTCCCTTATTAAGGTCCACATATTATTTAAATCTATTATTATAGGGACATCATTTTGATATAACTTTTCTCTATACCTTTTGACAAAATCATGATACTAAATTATTTACATGGGTAGACCTTCTATTTATATTTGATTACATATGTATGATCCTTTATATAGAAAACAAATTCATGGAAATGTTATTATGGGATCACTCAGATAATGCTCCAATTAATTGGGTAATTTTTTGTCTCCTGAGACGTCATGTGCAATGGTCTTGGTAGTTAGCCTTGACTTAGGCTATTTATGTGTAATGGTCTTACTTGATATCCTTGGCTCATTATAATCAAGGGAAATTTTATTAGTGGTTAGTCTTGACTCAGGAATATGACATGTTTTATGTTTTTCCCACATTTACTATGATAACATTATTTCATATGTTATGATTCTTGATGTTTATTCGTGCTTTTTTTATTCCATCATGTTATGCCTTACGGCCCTTATGTTATGATTTATTTCAATGCTTATTACCTAATTGGGATTTTTATCTCATACCTTTGTTCATGTATTACTGAGGTTATGATATGAATATCTAAGACCTCAATAGATTTTATTAGATCTTTATGAATATTAAATAATTTTTTTTTATTTTTTTTCATGTTTTCAAATTATGTATTTCATCTTCCAATGTCACGAGAATTTATGATCCATGGCTTTTATTTAAAGGTTAGTTATGCTTAAAATCATGTAATAATGTGCGTAAAAGGATAGTCTATTATATTAAAGGTGTGTTAATTTTAGATTACATGTCCTTTAATCAAGTATTTTGAACAATTAATATTGTTCAATTTTCTCTTTAATAATAATCGTCTTCCCTACCCATTTTTTCTCCTATTCTTATGATCTGAAACTTTATTTCATGTAAAAATATATCCCCTTACTAAGATTTCAAGATCCCTCAATTATTATGTTTCTCATCCCCAGGTTTTGAATATGGGTTTTTCTTGTGACATATATATATAATAGTCTAGAGGATCCCTTTTATGGAGACATTTTTGCAAGTGTAGAATAATTAAAAATTTCTATAGATAATATTGAATACACTAAACCAATAGATCATCAAGTTGTGTGACTATTTGTGAGATGTACTAATTAAATCTTGGTATCAAATTGGAGTCCCTAAATAATAAGATAAAAAAAATAGTTTTTGATTCAAGTGATATGATATAATAATGGTTGTGAAGATAGATGGTAAAGGTTTCTGAATTATTAGACAAATGTTTACTCAAAAAGTTATAGGAACCATATAAATATGATTAAATAGAGGTTAATATGGTTTCTAAATATATTTAACTAAAAAATCTAGATTTTGATTAAAAAAAGTTTAACAAATGCATCTCAAAAAGTGTTAAAAAAATCTACTGACAGAATTTTAAAAATTCATCAAACTAAAGGAGTACATAATATATCAAATATTTCATCAGATAGAGGAAAAATAACCAAAAAATAAGATATCAGTAGATGAAGGAATACAAAAAAATATTATGACTCATTATATAGAGGAATAACCCAATGAAATCATACTAAATAATATTTCATTGGGAAGATAAAATAGATTTTTCATAAGAAATAATTGAAAATTTGAAATTTTTTGAAGTATTCCATTAGTCATAGGATGTATATTGAAAAAGATTTTGAAATTTACAAAAAAAAGTTTTTAAGGAAAACAAAATAGAGATTAAATATATAGAAGAAATGTTATGAAGTTGTTATAGATTAATTATTAAAAGAAAATCATGATGTTTTTAATGTTATCAATTGTGGTGATATTGAGTTGGATGATAAAAATTTTGATGATCACATTTAAATATTGGGATTCTAAATGAGATTTCAGAAAAAATTGAAAAAGATCATTGGAACAATTGTTTTTGAGGATTCAAGACCATTCATGAATAATATATAAGTATTCCAATTAATTTTTAAAGGGTAAGAGATTCAAGCATCAATGTTAAATTGAAAAGGAAAATATATTTGAGTTTCCACTTGAATTTTTAGAAGGGAATAATATAGAGGGTTTCAATAGTATATCATGTTTTTTACAATATTCAAATACAGTAGAGTAAGATTGATGAAGAATTTTAAATCCATAATTAACTAAATTTTATGAATTTTGACAGAATTTATCATGCAGATAAAAAATTCGAGGAATAAATTGGTATTATATAAAGAAGGGGATATTAGACTGTGTTAATGAACAAGAAAAAACTAAATAATGGATGAAGAAATGTATGAGGGATCTGATAGATACCAAAAACGTTTCCTTATCATGTAGATATCAGATGAATATGAAATAATCCATCAATAATATAATCATTATAATGAATAATACATTAGACAGAGTAGTATAATTGAAAAAAAAATATAGAAAAGAAGAAAAATAATAGTTCAAACATATAGTATATATTTTTTTATCATTTGGTATTGGGTTATTAGGGTGAAGTAAAAGGGACTAGAAAAAGTTTCACTAACTGAACCATCACTAAATGAACATTATCAGATTGAAATATTGGACGAACATATTTTTTAAAGAATTGGATGGGTAGGTTCTGGATAAAGGAATAGTGAAGAAGGAAATTTTCTTTCCTAAAATTATGCATGTAATATGTGAAGAACATGGTACTAGAGAACAAAGAAGCACACTAAAATCCAACAGAAATCTCATCTGGGGGAAGGAATTTTGTTTTTACAAAGTAAATAATGGGGAAGGTGCATGATATCTTAAGTGGTAGTATACAGAACTAGTAAGGATATTTGAGTAAGATAAGTTCATCACCTGTCTTTGGAATTATGATTATTTTCATCCCCCCCCAAGTATATAGACTCACATGTTTGATAATGATTTTATTATATAAACACCACTATACATGATTTAATATTATAGTGGATATTCAACATACATTTCATCACCATATGCGATGAGGAAAATCTACACTTATTGAGTAGTAAAAATTTTAAAAATATCATTTGACTTATTTTTCATTCTTTCATATACTTGTATACTATAAAGAAATTAAAATTATAGAATCTATATCTTAAGAGGTATAAGTGATAAATGAATAAAAATATATAATTGGTCAAAATATTCTAAAACTAATTCATCCCCTCTATTTCTGTTTAGTATATCATGAAGTGGTCATATCAGGTCATATGAGAGGGTAAGATCACCTTAATTAGATTCTATATATTGAAATTATCTTATTAAAAATATTTGAGTTTCTTTAGTGTATTCACAATGAGGTTCATTTTTGATGAATATTATGTTATCTCTGGGAAGAATTCCATATCTTCTAGACCATTATGAACTTGATAAAAAATATAAAATAAAGTTGATTTAGAAATACATTTTTCCTTAAGTAGGGAAACGATCAACATCTCTATTATATGAAAAAAAATATTAAACTCTTTCTAAATGTAAAGGGTAGTTGGATAATGCTTTTATAAAATGGAAGGATTAAATTTTCTTCTCAAATGAGTCATTAATATTATGTAATCATTAGGTATTTCAATTTTTGAGTATAAATTGTACTCAAGAAGAAGATCATAGAATAATAGGTGATTATTCTCAATCTATAATTTCTCAATAAATATATTGATAGATTAACTGATATTTTTTTATAAATTTCAATAAAAATAATCTCTATTGATTGTGGAATATTTTGAAGTATTCATGAAGAAATTATCAAAATTGATGAAAAGTAATATAACACATTGAAGGATTTGTAGAAAAATAAATATAATGTATAAATATCTCTAATCTTGTTGGATCCTTTGAGACATGAAAGTTGAAGCTTGAAACAAGTTCCAAAAAAAATGAAGCTAAATGATTAAAAGAATATAGAGAGAAATATTCAGTTAAGTGTACCTAGAAGAAAAGATTAATGATCTTGAAGATATGTTGAAAAATAGCATTTCTATCATGGTTTTTTAATTAGAAGTGAAATCCAATAAAACCAATGAATATGAATCTTTGTAACCCAAAAAATTTATTTTCCATGATAAGTATTTTTAATTAATGAATGGTATTCATGAATAGAATTTTATTATGGTTGAAAATTAAAAAAACACTCCCAATATGTAATTTCTAGAATTGAAATTTAAGTTGGCCAATATTGAGAAGCCAAATATTAATACATCACAAAAGAAAGTGAAGGTTCCAGATACTAATATATTCTCATTATAGGATTACAATGTTAAAAACCCGATGAAAGGTGATGATAAGATCATTAATTTTTTCAATGAACTATCTCAAGAAGATGTGAAAAAATATATTTCATCCACACCATCTTTTAATATTGTTTATGAACATATTTATATGAACTATGTCAGTCATAAAAAAAATTGTGTGTATAGAAGACTAAATTTTATTTGATGCTTACCACCATGAACATAGTGGATAAGAGAGTTTGTAAGATGGTTCTCCATGAAGCTCCTAACTATTTATGATGGAAACAAAAAACCAACATAACATAAATTAAGAAGATTTAAGTATGTGGGTCAATGTTACTCCTACAAAAAAATTTAGTCACTGTGTTTTAGATTATTAGTACAATCCGGTAAATTATAAATTATGGTGAATTCTCATTATCTGGGGGATACATCTAGAAATGAATAAGACACATAAATATTTTTATAAATATATGAAATCATCCATAAAATTTTTGGAATGTTTGAAAATACTAATGATGTTAGAAATGTTTGTGGTTATAATAAAAGTGCATGATAATATCATTATGTATCTAATGATGATAAGAAAATAATACCATACATTTTATGAATAAAAAAAGAAACAATTGGAATAAAGATGCCTAATATAGCAAAAAAACCATCCAATAATATTTCAATGATGAAAGGTGATACAATCATGGATTGAAAATATAATATGTTGAAGAGAAGTACATCATCTAAAAGAAATAATAAGAAGGATGACACCAAGATAACGAAATGGGGAAAAATAACACAGAATAATAGTGTTACAAATGATAAATTAGTTACTTGTATAGAGTATTTGGATAAATTGGGAAAATAGAAGAAGCATAAGAGAAGGATAATGAATAAAATAAAATATCCCACATGAAGACGAATATGTTCTATATGTGAGTTGAAACTTATATGGACACAATCCAAAATATTTTTCTATAATAATTCCATCCCAAGAAGAGTTATTTAAGAAGATGAAATTTCTACCAAGTGAAACATGTTCTTTAAAATATCTTTAGGAATGAAATTTCACACACAAGTAAATTTAGAAAGAGCTAAGATCTATGTATCCAGAGTCATAATTGAAGTTTATTTATGCATGTGTGACAAGTAGAGAAATTATAGAAAATTGGTTGAGAAAATAACCTCAAAACTATTATTCATGATAAGAATAAAGTAAAGAACCACATTATTCTCTTAACCTTTTTATTTTTTAGGTGTTCCTTTGAAATAGGGAATTGGATGTAAGTAAAATACTCATGGGAATAAGTTGGGTTGGAATAATTACTACCAATTATTGAAATACAGTCTATGTATGTTTCCATCCAATAATGTTTCTTATATTTTTTCACTAATGATTTTATGAAACTATCATACTTGGTGGAGATATAGAAATTTTTAATCAAGGCATCCATATAATAAAATAATAATTTTTAGGAATTCTAAAATTGAATATCATAAAACATATCTATTAAAGAGATTTGTCATTATGAAGTTCATAATAAATCTATCCGGGAAGGGGAGTCATTTTAAAAAAGATAAAAATTCTTATATAATCATTATCTTATTCAAATTTGATTATTTCGAAAAAAAATTAATGCTAAGGTCATTAGAAAATATAAGTTTTTATTAAATACTCGTCCTTCATTACTCATGATAAGAATATTCAAACAAATGGGAAAAAAGAGAAATAATTAATGACATAAAAAATATTGGATCTATATATCCAGACAATAATGGAAATATTCCTAGATGTTTTTATGGATGCTATAGAGTAGTGTCATTATTGGAAGCAGAAATACAAAGCATCATCAATGTGATCTCATTTTCAACGTAAAATGGATCTACCAACATTTGTAATGAATGTGACTCTATAACCATTATAAAAGTTATTTTTAATAGAATGGAACATATTTCATGTAATATCAATGCTCGATAGATAGAATTATTACTTTTTCTATTATGATCCAATTATATTATTACCCATGATATCTAAGATTCTAACTCAGTGGGGGACGGTCGTTCCGATAAAGGAGTCACTACCGACATCACCGGGTTAGATGATCTTCCTTAATACTGATGTTTTAATTTTGGAAAAGATTATCTTTAAATTAACTCTTTTAGACACATGTATGTTTATTTTATCTAATAAATGAGCCTTGGAATTTTGGAATATGGAATAAACTTTCTAAAATAACATATTTATTTCGTACGTACATTGATGGAATTATCAACAAATACAATGGGGAGATTATAGGTCCCACTTTTAGTGTGATTTATATTTTTTTTCAATACATGTAACTGGAAGACTATATATATCAATGAAATAGTATGATTTCCTTGATGTAAATATGTTGAAGAAGTTATATATAATAATATACTAGAGGGTTTGACAGAAGATTCAAACAATGGTAAAAAAAATTATGTAACTCGGATTAATGGATCAGGAATAAATAAAGTAAACATGTACTTTTATCTTAAGTAAGTCATTTTGAAGAATTGGATATTATTTATTATGATTGATGGAATATTATTAATGTGTCAAAATTTTTCTTCTTGTTTATAGAAGCAGGTTTGATTGGAACATTACAAATTTTTTGATGGTTTCTAAAGAATTTTCTAGATATTTTGTTACTAAAATGTGTTAAAAATGATTAATGGGTAAAGGCTAGTGAAATGAGATAATCAGATGAAGGTTTATAGTTAAGAATAAGGTTTACTCACTCCCAACATATGTTTAATATGTCTATTTACCTATTCATATTATTGTAATCATTAATCTTGTATAAAGGTTGGCATTCAAATAAACAGGTAAAAAATGTAATTATATACTTAAGTAAATATAAATTGATGTTTTGAAAAGGTAGATCATGCAATAGTTATAGGATAAATATAATCGGACTGAGATTTGTAGACAAAGGTTTCCATATAGAAACATCATATGGATATTTACAAATTGTTCAAATAGATGGAGTATCTAATGGATAACCTTTCTAGAGACATCTAACATTGTCCATTGGAAAAACTATGATGTAAATTCTAATTAGAAACAGGAAAACTAGGGTTGAGAGTCCCCAGTAAGGATGATTTTATCACTATGATGGGTAGGGGTGAATCAGTTATACTTTTTCTTTTTTAGTCCCTTTAAATAACCATCACCTCCTGTTAAAGAATCAATTTCCCTACAAAACAATTCAACCACACTTCCAAAAGAGAAATATTATTTACAATGTTCACTATTAAATAAGAATGACTACATCATTGGTATGGTTTTGATGTAATCCAATACTGCACAATCCACTTGAAAATAATCCTTGTATCAAAATGAGTAGGATATTCCCTTACAACAATGTAAAACTATGTAAACATTTCTAATAGTGTGTGTGCACCCACATAGAACATATAAGGTAATAAAATGTTTCCTTAATAACATATGTTACCTTTTCATCTTTTCAATTCCACAAATATATTAAATTGAAATCACTACTTCAATTTCTTACCTAGAATATGGTAAGAACATCTTGGACTTTGTTATAAATAATCAAGTCTGATTTTCCCAAGTTTTTTCCTCTAAGTACGATTCTACCTAATATGATTCTTCTTGGTATAATATTTCTCAATACGATTATCCTCAGTACAAAAAAATATAACATCTATGGAATATATTATTGATGAATTGGAACCACTTAAATTATATGTACAAAGAATACTCTATACGATTCTTCATCGGTTTGGAAATTACAATATGAAAATTATGATTTGATTAATCTATCTCGATAAAATAATGAGACGTATTCAATTTAAAATCCAAATATGGTAATCAGATTAGTATAATAAACAATTATTAAAATGATCACTTGAATAAAAATTTGTTATCATGTCTCTTCTCTTTCAGTTCAATCCATCCAAATGTATTCAACAAAAGTGAATTCAGAAACATCTTCTTCTTTCTAAAATTTGGTGCTTCTCTCTCATGAACTGTACCTCAGTCTTCCAAAAGAAAAATTCACTTTTCGCCTTTTATAGGTTACCCTTGATTGGATTTGGTAGGAATCCCAAAAATTTCCCACATAATCAAATTCACCTTAATATCAATTTATCCTAAAATCTCAAATGAATTTTGACATTATCAACTCTTCTGGAAGCTTCTCGATTTTTCTACAATCTTCACTTCTTTAAAATTTCTTATCAACTTCCTATGTGATTTCAATACATGACTCCATTTTTTATAATCTATTTTATTCCAAACAATACATTGTACCAATTTTCTAAAAGTTCATGAATAAATGGATATCACTTCTGAATGATGAATACAATCATTATTTTGATTTTCAATCTCCCCCTTGATAATACATCTAGAGAACTCCAATTTCTCTTCACTTTGAACATCATATTCTTCATTACCTATTCACTTGAACCACTTGAAATACACAACAAAATCATTCATTTAGTTCTCTTCACTCAATAGATAGCTCACTTAAAAATGAAAAAATGCGATTTAACTCTTGACCCACATTATGAAGACATTTGAAAACAAATCCAGGCACATTTCCAGTAACTTTCTTCATTCAATAACTTATACTTGTATCATGACTTCCTTCAAGACATAAAATTCAGTCGATCATAGATCCAACATTTTTATACTACAGTTGGAAAGTATCATCACCATCTATTCATTCAAACTTCTTTCATTTCTTCCCAACCCAAGTATGATCTTTTCAGAGTACGATTGGTTTGGATATGATCATCCTGGGAATGATCATCCAAAATAAAATTGACCTGGATAAAATCATAATTAATTTGATCATATTGGGTATGATATTTCTCTTCCCAATATTGAGTATGGTAATCTTGGGTACAAAATGTTTTTTATTCATATGATGGATGTTCATATACTATAGTGAATCGTTAGCTTCTTTTCCTTCACTTTTACTAGGGTATGATTAATCTGGGTAAGATTACTTTTCAATCAACACCATATCATTCTTCAGTTATTAAAATAATCTTGGATCATATGTTATTCAATTAAATTGTGATTTATGTGAAATAATAATCATCAAGGAATCGTCACATTTATTTAATCGTAGTCATTGAGACTCTGATTCTACATCACAATAACCCCTTATTTTACACTGAATTCAATGTTAATATGATGACTATTTACTTCCAACTAGATAAATTACCCATGAAACGGATTCCCTCATTCTATGTAACAATAAATTCATCAATACGATTTTTTCACATACTGAACCTAAATTGTGTCTGATCAGAACCATTTATTCCAAACATCTTTTTCTCATCACAATGGAAGGAGTGAGTATGCTTTTTCTGAAAACATGAGTCTGAATCATTTTTAACACGGATCAATATAATTTTTACCATATACAAAGTGAGGTAATTTCCTTTTCATTTTTAATTCATTTTTAAAACAAATCCATTATTTACAATAAGAAGACAACATTTAAAAACAACCACATTCATCTTCAGCTTGGTCCTAACAATCTCCCCCTTTGGATTTTGTGGTCAACCAAATCTCCTACATCATAGAGCATTTATCATCATGAAATGTATTAATTAATAATAATTATATTTATGTATGAGCTAACTCATTAAATGAAATAATAATCATTGACAACAAAACCATTTTGTCCCAAAATAGCGATCATATCAACCTTTTTCTTTTTCCTTCCTAATCTCTTAGTCAACCTCAACATTAATTGATCCTCCCTAGTATTCCAAACAATTTATATTCCTACACCCAATCCAATAAATAGTTAGAATATGTCACCAAAAAAATTATGAACTCACAACTTACCAAAAACTCCCCCTTTTACATGAAATATACGGATTTTATGAAACAATTCCACCCATTAAAAAATCACATGGTAAGATAAGATATGGGATAGAAACACATACCTCAACCTAGCAGTGAAAAAGTTTAGGAAACCATCCACAACCTCAACTTAGAAAAATATCCCATCTATAATGGTTTTCTAAATATGCTAGAAACATTTTCCGATGTTAGAATATATTAAAACTTTGATTCATTCTTTTCCACATTCTCTTTGATAAAAGGAAATTTTATATCAATATGTTTTGAATGAGAATGTTGTACAAGATTATTGGTGAGATTTATTTTTATCATATTGTCACATACCATGGGTAAGGGTACCTTCACTTAAACTAGTAAATATTACCATTGATTCTTCATCCCAATAAGTTGCGTAGTGGAATCAGTGGCAACAACATACTCATATTTATCCATCTCGAGAGTTACTGAAATATGTTTCTTTGAATGTCATATGACATTATTATTTCTTAGAAAAAATTCTCCACCAGATTTGGATCTTCTATTATCAAAATTTTCTTCCCAATTAGAATATAAATACCTAATCAGTTCATTACTATTTTAGTTTTCATACCTAATTCTGAATTCTATTGTGCCTTATATGTATCTGGGAATTATTCTTCCATCAAGTAAATGCGATTATTCTGGATCACTATGAAATATTTTATATAAGGAAACAACATAGAAAAAATCATATTTTGAGGAATTAACATAAAAAACAACCAATTAACTTTCATAACTCATTTTTAGCAACTTCTTTTTCTTCTCCATGTTTTGATAACTTTGTTCCCACTGATATTAGTGTGGAAATAGGTTTTTAGTTTTCTATTCCCAACCTATTTAGAGGTTTCATATCATACTTTTCTTGAGAAATAAAAAATTATTCCTTCATTTGTTGTATTTTTAACCCATGAAAATGTTTCAATTTCCCTAGAATATACATTTCAAAAACCTTTTCCATTTCATCACCAAACCTTTCACAACATCTTTCATAATTCCTAGGAAAGATAATTTCATCAATATAAATAATAAAAATGAAGGAATAATCATGACATTATCTAATGTATAGATTATTATCCATTCTTCCTTTCTTGAAATTCATCCTCCTAAAGCATGTATCTAATTTGGAACACCATAGAATAAGAGATTATTTTAGCCCATAAAAGGATTTTTTTTAATCTATAAACATAACTTCCATCTTTCCCACAAACAAATCCACAAGGTTTTTCAATATAAACATCCTCTTCAAGATCACCATTCAAGAATGTGTATTTAATATCCATTTTCAATATCTTGTAGCCTCGTTGTGGAGAAATAGCTAGATATCATCTGATTTCTTTCAAAAAATTCCACTAAAAAAGTTCCATGAATTTCAATACCTTCAATTTTTGAATACCATTTGCCAACCAATCTAGATTTGTTTCTTATCACTTCACCTTATTCATTCATCTTGTTCTAAAAAACCAACTGTGTGACAATGATGTTTTTTGTTTTTTGGCTTGGGTATGAGTTCCCATTTATTATTCATTTTAATTTTATCCAACGCTTCATTAGTGTACTAAACCCATTTTGTATTATCAAAATATTCTTTCACATCATTCAGCTATACTTTTGAATACTAATATGTGTTTGTAATAGCATACATTGTTCTTATTGTTTTAACCTTATGATGTGGATCACATATTATATTCTGAGTTTCCACTTGATTTCTAATCATAAGATGATATTTTAAAATATCTTCCTCATAATATGAAATAGAGGAGTCTGATTATTCTTCATTATTAGGAATACAATTGTGTTATATCCTTATCATAATTGTTTTCTTCATGTTTCTCAACTTCTTTTTCTACCCGAATATGGTTCTCTTTCTCACCTATTTCTATTACATTCAGCTCAATATAATCAATAATTATTTTTTGTCTCTTTATTGAATAATATATATCCTCTTCCTTCTGGATCATAGCCATGAAAGATTCAATATTCCCCTTTATTTTTTAACTTTTAATAGTTTACACCTTTAAACACTATAATATATGAACTCCTGAAAACGTTTTTGTGTTTAAAACAAGATGATTTTCCCTAAAAAATTCATATAGAGTCATATATAATTAAGGCATGTGGAAAACATGGTTTGATATGTACAAAGTAGTACTCATGGGTTACCTCCAAATGTAATGATAAATACCATGTTCAAGTAACATCCTTCTTCCCATTTCCACTATACTTCTATTCATTCTTTCACCAACCCCATTTTTTGAGGATTGTGTGGGAAATATACTCTTACTAAATTCTATGAATCATAATATATCCATTTAATTATTCACATTTTTATTCTCAAACATTGTATGTTCTCAACTACTTCACTGAATACTCATATTCTTTCATAGCCTTCCTTCTGAAACATTTAAGTATTTTCAAAGAATTGGATTTGGGTTTATATAAATAACATAATTAATATGACTAAAATCATCAATGAAAGTGACGAATTACTTATCTCTATTTGTTTATTATTTTCTCATTGGCCCATAAATATTGGAATGAATCATCTCTAGGGGATATTTTGATCAAGTCTCAACTTTCTTATGCAAAAAATTTTTTATCATCCATTTATGAAAAATAGTACAACACAAATCTATTCTTCTTGTAAAATGAAGAATGTATTGGACAATATATGTTTTTGATATTTTCTCATGTTTCATTAGAACATGTTTCCCAACTTTTAATGCATAATTGATTATCTTCCACCATACTCACGTAACAATAGTTTTATATTTCACCAACCTGAAACAAGATTCTTTTTGAATGTTGTCATATAATAACAGTCATTCCATCATCCTCAATTTTCAAAAAACCCCATATTTTATAAATATTACTTTGTTAACCATATCACAAAATAATGAAACACTTATAAAATTTTATTTTAACCCATCAACATAAATATAGTACTTGGATTTCATCTTCCCTTTCCCAATGACGGTCAATCCAAGACCTTTTATTTTCAAGGATTAATTATTTTTGAATGTCACTATGCATTCATTAAAATCATTCAAATTATTAAACAATTTGAAATCTAATATAGTATGAGAATAACTCCTTCTATCAAGAATTCATGGTCGTTCTCCTTTTCTAGCTTTTAATGTGGTTTCAACAACAAGAGCTTTTACTTCTTTCTTTTCATTATTCATCTTCATCATCATTTGATTGTTAAAAATATTTTTTTATAGTAAAAAAACAACACATCATTTTGAAAGGTGTCTATATTGTTCACATCTTCCACAAAAAGTTACCTATGGCTGGAAACTATTTTCAATTGTTACTCCAGCTTTCTCAGGTTTCTTCAATCCATCATTCACAGACTTCTTATATTGAGGGAATTAACCCCCCCCCCAGAAACCATTTCCTTTCATAACCTATGGAATAATTGTAATTTTTTTGTTAAAAATATATATTTTACATATTTATTAAGCCACTAAAATACAAACAATAGCCATAAAAAATAGTTTCCTATGAAACATTCATACTGCTCAGAATTGTGAATAAGTTTCTCGAAAACTCTCTTGTCTTTATTTTCAAACCCATGTTTCTTTTATCAATCATATTCTTCTTCTTATTTTCATCCATAATATAATCATAAAAATTTTAAAATTTTATAGATCTAGATACGACATGTCTGAACTCAGAATGTTTTGTAACTTCTAAATTATTTATTTTTTCAATCATGTGTGCATACATTACTTTCTCTTCTTCCTACTTTTTGAAACAAATTCCATCATCCATTTCAAATTTTGAAGAAATAATTTATTAATTATTATAAGAATTATATTTTCAATAACATTAAACAAATTTAGAGATATATTTTTTCAATCATTTTTTTCAGTGTTAATCTTATAAAAGTTTTTGTTGGACAAGTTCCAATACTTCTTATTTTTCTTCAGCTTCACCTCCAGATACTCATTACAATTCTTGTCTTCTTCAAGATATTTCTTAATTTAATATATCTCTTTCTGATAACATAATTTTTCATTATAAAAACATTCTTGAATGCTTGTTGAATAGAATTCATCTTAAAAATTTTGGTTTTTATTTTCAATCCTTTTGTTATTTTTTAGACATTCCTTCCCCTCATCTTTGAAATGATTTTCAAGATGAGTTTTTTCTTCTACAAAACTAATTATTCCAAATTTCTCATCATTAAATGTTATAATAAAAATATTTTCAATACCATTTTCAACTAATTTTTTGGATTCGGCATCAATTCCTTCTTCTTATTTATCATTAGATATTAAGATTCTTATTTTGGAAATGAATAATCTCATATATTTCCCTATAGAATGCAGTTTTCCCTTTTCACCTTATTTCTTCCATGATCCTCTTATCTTTGTTTATTCTTATTCGTTGTCCTCTTATTTAATTCATTGAAGAAAAATTGTCAACAAAGTTCAAAATGGCTCAATATTCAAAACATTTCCAGGGAAGTTTCCCATTGTATTTCCCTATACCTCTTTTCATATTTTTTAAAAACAAGGACAAAATGTTTTCAATATTTTATATACCTCACTTTTAGAGTCATAATCACCAGCATCCTTTTCAATAATAATCTTTTTTTCATTTATTTCATTGTATCCATGAAATATATTTCTTTATCAGCTTTTTCTTTTCTTTTCTTAGCTTTCTCCCTTCTCATTTAATACGTAATGTGTGTGATACAAAAATCATCAAGAGATAATGTTTAAGGATCGCTAACTTCCATTAAAGATAATTTTTTCATCAAAATTGTTGGGAAGGATTCTCAAAATCTTATCAACCATAGTAGATTCATCTAACTTTTCACCCAGATGACAGTACTCACAATGTCATTTACCCTAGTAAACAAGTCTTAAATAGATTCGTTCTCACCCATATTCAAATATTCATATTTCAATATATATATTCGTAACTTTGAATAATTTAATTTTTTCCCTTCATATATGCTTTCCAGTTTATCACATATACCTTTGGATGTGGAAACACTATTTACTCTTAAAAACTCACTTTCAGAAAGTGATGGTAATATATCCTTTTCGGCCCTTCCATCATTCTCCATATTCTTGTTATCAACAAATGTAGGAGGATGTTTAAAATAATTTGGATTGAAACCCCTATGATCCATCTTCAATAACATCATATCCAATTGACATAATATAAGGTAAAATTCAATAATTCTAGATATGATAATTCTTTCCATCGAAGACCGAAATACCTTTAACACAATTCAAATTCTCCATCATCAAATAAAAAGAGAATGGAACATACACATTGATGCCAATTTAAATAAACCTCATCTCCTTTATTTATTTCTCTTGAATCACATGACAATTCACTTGAAAATTAAACATTTTAATTTAACTATTGACCCACTTGATGAGCATATTTGAAAACAAATCAGGGTTCATTTTTAGGAACTACCGTCATTCACAAATTGGATCTTGTATTGTGAATTAATTTGTGGATTTAAATTCATTTGATAATAGGTTTATCACCATCATTATTCAATTGGATGTTATTGTAACATTCCATTAAATGTAGATTCATTATATTCTTCTCAACCCAAGTTCAATAATTTTTTAATATGATTGGTCTGGAAATAATCATCTTGGGCATGATCATTCTAGATACGATTGACATGGATATGACCGTTATGAATATGATAATACTTGGTATGATATTTATCTTCATAATATTGAATACCGTCATTATGGTTATGAGAAAAATTTTATGCATAAAATGAATGATAAGATGAAATTATGAATCAGAAATTTTTTTCCATTTCTTCCACCTTGATACGATTAATCTTATTACGATTTCTTTTTAATCGATATCATAATTTTTCTTCTCTTCTTCCAACAAGGGTGAATTATATATTCTTCAAAAAACATAGTTTTTATGTAATATAAGAATCATCAAGGAATCATAAACTTTATTTAGTCATTCTTATAGAGACATTGATTTTATATCAAAACAATCACTTTTTTACACTAAATTCAGAATAAATCTAATAACCATTTTCTTCCAGAACCATACATTATCCCTGTGACTGTTGCAATCATTCTAGATGAAGATCAATTACTCATTATAATATTTTCACATAATAAATCAAAATTGAGTCGGATTAGATCCATTTCTTCCAAACATTTTTTTCCCTTTATGTTGGAAAGTGTTAGTCTAATTATTCAGAAAACACAAGTCCGATTATTTTGAAACATGGATCAATATGATTTTTTTCAAATTCAATGTGAGGGGATTTCCCTTTAATCTTAAACTTCTTTGACAAAACAATGACTTCATTGAAGAATTTTTTTATGAAAACAACCACCTTAATCTTCAACTTGGTCCTAACATAGGGGCCACTAATAGAATATTCATATTGTTAGATAATGGGTATGAATAGGCTAAGTATTTTTTTTGATTCTCAGTAATATGTTCATCATTTAAAAATCATCTCAATGAATTGAGGCCATGATTATTTTGGATGTTTGCTATAAGATTTAAATGAAGTACATTAGCCTAATTTTTACAAAGACCTAGAAATGATGTGAATAAGCTACAAGAAATGGACAATTTTGATACCAAATGATGTTAAAGAAAATGAATGGTAGTTTAAAGTGTTTCATTTGAAATTATTGATTCATTAGAAATACCCTATAAAAAATAAGTGCTTGAATGATATCATATAATATTTCTTAAAAATGTTAAAGGTTATAGGAAGTGTGTGATTATCATATAATAGAGAGTTTTATAAATGATTAGGGAATTGTATCTAAATTATTGGATAAAGTATAAGCTTCCATGGAATGTGATCTAATTGAAGAACTATTGTGAAGACAGCTGGTAAGAGTTTCTAGATGACAATACAAAAGTTTATTAAAAAAATCATTGGAACCATGTAAAGATGATCAGATGTAGGATACTGAGGATTAAAAACATATTGAATCATACAATGTTTTTCAAATGATAAAAATATGAAATTTTTATAAAGACACCGAGATGAGTTTCATAATATAATCAGTTGGAGTTCTTTGAATCTATCAGTTAGAAAGAATAGAGTAATATCTGTGAGGGTTTTCTAAACATAGGAAAACTAATAAGAATTTTTGAATGAATCTAATAAAGTAAAAATGGAAAACATCAAATAACCAATTATATAAATGAAGAACCCTATAATAGTATACTGAATAAAATATTAAATGGATGATAAAAACGAGTCATTAAAACAAATAATTGTTCGGCTGAAATGTTGTGAATAATTTCATCAGCCAGAGGATGTATATTGTGAAATATTTTGAGATGTTAAAAAATGGGAAAGAACACTAGATGATATTCCACTAGACAAAATATAAGTAACACAGTTGTTGTAGACTGAATTTATAATTATCAACATGAAGTTTTTAATGTTATAAATTGCGGAGTTGAGGATATAGATGATCAAAATTTTTATAATCATAATGAAATATAGTTATTCTATATGTGTATTTTGGATAACTGATGAGTATAAATGAATATGAGTTTGTTAGAAGATTCTAGAAGGTCCCAGAAGAGTGTAGAACTGTTTTAGTGAAATTTAAATAACAAGTAGATATGAAATTAAATTTTTCTTTAGGTGGGAAAGTAATATTCAATTATTGCCAAAAATTCATGGAATTGTAGTTATATAAAGTGTTATACCGGTATAGAGTGTACTACATGTAATTGATATATGAAGGACTGTATTTGATGAAGAATTTTCAAGATGTAAGAAATTATTTTCCATGATATTTGACTAAATTTCTCATCTAGGTGGATGTTTCAATGAAATAAGAGGTACTATATACAGAAATGGGTATGATATTGAGCTAATAAAAAATATATAACTAAAGCAATAGATGAAGGTATAGGCCAAACTAAAGTAGAGATTAGAGGAAGAATGAAGAAGTGATAGGACGTATAGGTACCAAACTAAACAAGACATAAGAAATTGTAGTAGCTGTAAACAAGAATATACATGATGTTCATGATAGGTTCAACTAGATATTAGATAGAGATTTTGTAATAGTATATTATCACATAAAGAGGGTGAAGAAAAAGGGACCAAATGAACTCTCATCTAATGAACCATCACTTATAAAAATTATTATATAAACTTATTAGATGGATATATTGGATGGGGAATTCTATGGGAAGGCTCTTAAAGAAGTAAAAAAGAAAGATGAAAAGTTTTTATCATGTTACTGTGAAAGTAGCATATATCAACCCATACTCTAGTAACCAAGATATAGTGTATAAATTATTCCATTAGAATAATATATAAGTGATCTCATCTGAATCACCAATCAATTTAGTTGTCATAAAAATGATATACAAAAGTAATTCACAATTTATATTATAAATAAAATATAAAACAAAATAAAAGAAAGTGTATGCAATCCTTGAAACACATTTAAATATTTCATCATCATATCCTAGGCAAAGGAAAAAAACATGGGTGGGATAAAAATATTAGTAAGGCTTTTGTATAATGTAAAATAATATGATAAATAAATAATAATCAATATAGAAAGTTAACACATTCCATTTATACAACTTTATAGTTCAATGTGTATCTAAAGATAATATAAACAAATTTAATATATCACTAAAAACTATATTTTCAATGAAATAATTTCATACTGTTGGATAACATGATCTCATATATCATTAAATCTTTATCTCAAATTCCTTACATCAACACAATTTAGACTTTGGGTAGGAATACACAAAACACCCATTTAATAATTTTTCATGAATAACATGTCTCATGTGACCTATCAATTCATTAAGGGAGTATATAATTATTTTCCACAACTGTCACAACATGTTAAATGTGTTTCTAATATATTTAATGATGAATTTAATTTATAAATAATATTTCTTATCAAAAAATGTTTGTATTGGTTATAGAATATAGAATATTGATATTTCCTTAGTGACTAAAATTGCGTTCAATGGTAAATATTTTTTATAAAAATGTTATATTGTATATGAAATAATAATATCAATGATATATATAATATGGTTATTTTATAAAGATTTAATTTTATATAATAAAAAAGTGAATAATTTGAGAAAAAATTAATTAACACAAAATCAGTATCAGATAAAAGGATACCGTCAATTTATTATAAACATGTATTAATAGTAAAATTATGTATTTAAAAAGTATATAAAAATGCAAGATAACTATTTAAAATAATTTTTCATAAACGATTTTATTAGTAAATATAAATATTTTATAATAATCTAATGATCATAAAATTTTTATGGTAGCAGGAATGTCCATTAATTCCATATAAGTTAAAAATCATTCCTTTGGATGTTTATAAAGAAAATAGAAAATGAAATTTTATAAAAAAATTATTAATAATACAATAAAGGCTTCTAAAAGGTCCCAGATAACATAAAAGTTTCTTTGATTAAATAAAAGGTGCATTTTCAAATCAATTTTCAAAAATATGGATATTGAAGAAAAAAATATACTTAATTAAAAAGTGAAATAATATTATCTTTTCTTTTAAACATTTCACTATTTGATTCAAGTGAAAAATATAGTGAAAAATATAATAAAACCTGGAAATACATAAATATCAATATTATTAGAAAATAGATAGAGTTTATGAAGAATATATTATAATATTCCTTCAATGAAAAAAAATTCAACCCTAAAAAGGATATTTTAAAATAAATACTAACCTATTTGATAACATTTAAATTGTAACCCTACGAAAGGGTAAAAATTAATTGAATATTTAATAATAAATAATAGGTGTATTTTTATATTAAATATAATAAAGTAAAAATATATACACCAAATAAAAATAAATAGGTAATAACAAAAATTTCTTAATGGAGGTGAAATTGAGACGAAATCTCATACCTCACATTTCCACTTAGTTGAACCTAATGTAACCCCGTATATAATGGTTTTAAATTTATTATTAATCGTATTAATATTTATAATATCATATATTATTCTCTTATATCATCTTATCAAGATTTCATTAACAATATGTAATTATTATCATTATTTTGGGTGTTCATATATTTATTTTCTCATTCTAGTTTTTCATGTAAGTTCCAGTCCTCATACTTAAATAATGGTTCTACCATATCTAGAATATTAATAATGATATAAATATCATATATATTCCTTAAATATATCATTATTACCATCCATGTAAATTATAAATGAAAAGAAATCATTTCTTTGTGGATGTGGTTGTTCACACGTATGCATGAGCGATTTTATCAACTTCCAATGTATTGGATGATAATAAGGTAGATAAGAGATTATTATTAATATTATAGAATAATAATTATGTTATAAATAAAATATATATTCATTATTTTAATATATATGATCATCTAACTAGAATTGTTATGAAAAACGAATTACACAACAACGTGGAGACTGTACATTGTACATACGAACGAGCAATGTTTTCTCTTTCCCTAGGATAGAAAATTGTTAAAAAATGGTTTTATCATAATCCTAAAAACATATCAGCATATTAATGATGATTAAGAAAATATTTAAAAAAATTATAGGAATTTTAAGAATAATTTAATTATAAAGAGTCAGTAAAGAGGGCTACCTCACCTTCGGTAGAATTATTTTTGGTACCCTTTTAAGTGACATAGGTTCGGTCAATAAAAAATTAAATAATCACTTGGAAATTATAATTATGTTGATAAGAGAAATGGATAGGGTTTTTTCTTGATGAATTAATCACTTTAATGTAATGAAAATATATATGGGGTCTCCTTTTATAAGTGAGGGGACGTGCACTCTTGGATTTACATAAAGAATAAAATTAATATAAATTAATTTTTCAGGTAAAATTGATCATAATTGATATATTTATAAATTAATATGACCATTATCATAAACCCTCTCATAAAACGTTTTACATTTTTTTTATGTTATCACCCCTACCTCTTAGTTTAACCCCTCATTTATCTATTTGATAATTACCCAAATATAAATGTTTTCTATCATTCAATGGTACATAAAGTTACCCTAAAAAGATAGGATACCCATAAATTGACCATGGATTATCTATTAAAATATATTCAATTCATGTGGTCAAATAATATTTTTTATTAATCTTAATCATTTGAAATAATAATATTAATTATATAATATCATTAGTATCATTTTTGGATATAGTCATTTAAATGGAAATTAAAAACCACATTAAATAAAAGGAAATAAAATATTTACCTTTCATACATACCTAATATTTTATATTTATCTATAAAATTCATCAGACACTATATATTAGGTGTAAAATTAAATATATTGTTTTTAAAATCATTTAAATTATTTTTTACTTCATTCCAAATAACTTTGTCTACATTGTGTAAGTATTTAAGATAATCCCAAAAAATTAAAAATAAATTACAATGTTAAATAAAATAATTCATATTTAAAATGAAAATTTAAAAATAAACATATCCTTTTTTTATCTTTATGTAAAAATATTAGTGATATTAAAGTCAATATAATGAAATTTTGTATTTAATCTTTTCATAAGATGATATAATGGTCAATACTAAGGAAAAATAGCACCAAGTGTCCATTTTTTATAGGTTTGTATTGGAATCATCAAACTAAACTCATCCAATAGTATAAATCCAGGAGTTATAAATTTTTTAAGCCTTATTTTAATTTTTTAACCATGTTTAACTAGTTTCACCCTTAACGTGGTGATAAATTTTACCACGGTTCTATTCATAATGTCTAAAAATAAAAGGCAACTATTTTCCAAATTTTAACATCATAATACAAAATATGGTATCAATTTTTTTATATTAATTTTTCTATAAGTGGTATAATTTATTTTTAATATAAATACATAAAATTCTATAAATTTTTTTCAGTAACATTTATTTTTAAGCATAAAAATTAACTTATATAAAAAACATGAATTTTTTTAAAATTATGATTAATATAATGGATAATATTTCACATTAATACCAAATAAAAAAAATAATATAAACTATAAATTACATAATTTAATTAAAATAAATTACCTAATTTAAAAAACTATTTTATTCTCAATTCATTAAAAAATAATCATTTTAAAAAAAATTAAAAATATCACCCTATGATAATTTTGATATGATGATTTAAAAAATGAAATTAATTTATGAAAATTAAATTAATAAAATATAGAATTTCGGGTTTTACCATATTTATGAATAAAACAATATATTTTGTTCATTATTAATTGAAAAAGGACAAGATTAATATAATTGAAGCTTTGGTGTTACACTATTCCCACCTTTAAAAAAACTGGCATAAAAATTTTCAGAAATGTCACCTCATGGATTGATTTGGTTCATTCTTCATTATAATTTTTCTAGCTTCCCACATCACCTATTTTATCTAATTATTTCTCCCAAATATATTCACGAGCATAGTCATCTAATCCCTTAAACTTATTCCTAAGTGTCCAAAATCTAGATAGGCTCTTCACAGAATGATAAATAATGATCAAATTCTATTTCATCATAGGTGAGAACATAGATTGGTTTTGGTGTGTAATTTCTTAATAAAGACAAATGGAACACAACATTTACCTTTTATAATCTATCTTGAATTTTAAAATGGTAATCCACAACTCTGAATACTTCTTAAATTTTAAATTTTTTTCTATTGTACATGGGGTTAAGTTTTCCATTCTTACATAACCTTATAACTCCCATCCATGGAAATAGATTCAATAAAATACATTCTCCCACTATGAATTCCTAATATTTCCTTTATTTATTATCATAACTCTTTTCCCTTATTTGAAATTATTTAATATGGATCTTAATAGTCTACCATATCCTTTTTCTATTCAACATATTCAAAGCCCACAAGATTTCATTCACAAACATCATCCTAACATGTTATAGTATGAAATTTCTTTCTATATAATGTTTCAAATTATTCCATTTTAAAACATCAATAGATTCTATTTTTATATTAAAACATTAATAAAAGTAAATAATTATTTTAAAAATCTTTAGAGTAAATTGAGAACAAACCCAACAAGTCTTCTAAAATTTTAGTAGTCATTTTGGATTTTCCATCAGTTTGAGAGTGATAGGTAGTACTTAAATGAATCTCATTATCCATATCCATCTAAATAAGTTTACAAAATTTCATTGTAGATAATATAACATGATCATAAATAATTCAATAATGTGCACCATGATTTCTTATAACTAAATTAATATAGATTCATGCAATGAACATAAAATTTAAATCCTCTATTATTGAAAGGAAATTTATATATTTGGTAAGGTGAATTATAATAAATCATATTGAATCATTATTCTTAAGAGTCTATTTTTATTCTAGTTAAAAATTCTATAGTAATTTAATCCCATTTCCACATAAGAATATTTAATTCTTCTATGACTACTCTTAGATGTTGTCTCTTATCCTTCATATATTGACAAACCAAACATTTTGACATATATTAACGAATTTCATAATACATATTATCCCATAAAAATGTTCTTTAAAATTGATATACATCATTGTGATACCATGGTGCATAGATAAAATTTATATATGTTATCATCATCTAATTATTTCTTTTTCATTTCATGTATATAAGTAACACAAATACTCTTTGAAAGTTTATGAATTCCAAATTCACATATGAAGTATTAAAATTTCCTATCATATAAAAAATAATTAATTTTAAAAATTCTCATCAACAAGATGGTAACATTTTAACTTTTTTAAAAATGATGGATTAGAAATAATTTAAAAAGGATCTATGTTTCCACTTACTTTACAATTACCATATCCATAATTAATAAATCCATGAATATCAAATCCATAAAAACCATCATTTTGGTTAGGAATATTTGATAATTCTTAATCAATGCATCTTCTACCTTATTTACCATCCCTAGGAGGTAGTGTATTGATTAATCATCATCCTAGAGTACCTCAATCCATTTAATTTTCCTTATATTGTGATATATTTATGAAAAGAATTATTTTAGTATTTTATAGTCTATTTATATCTCATATCTTTCACCATAGAGATAATAAATCGATGTATTCTTAGAAAATATTATGTATTCCAACTCTATATAATGAGTTTGATTATTCTTTTAATGATTCATTTACTACCTTAATTTTTATTCAATAACATTATCCATATATATAAGGAAATAACCAAGTCCCTTCTTTTATGTTTCACTAAATTTCCGAAATCCATCATTTTATTACGATAGATTCAAAATTTTATCATTCATAAATCTGATATTTCATTATTAAAAACCTTATTCATAGTATATTTTCCAAGTGAACAAAACCCCATTTTGTATATTCATGGTTAATAGGTTATCCAATTGGGAAAAATTTCAAACAAATCACTCCTAGTAAAATACCAATCCAATGAAACTACAATCCTCTATTATGTTCATTATTGTAGGTCAATGTTTGACACCATTTTTCTTTTCATAATCAAATTTTATTCCATACATGAGGAAAATATGTCCATGAAAATAAATTTCTAGAATCCATAATTCATACTTTCAAAATACCCAATATAAATCCTGTTCATGTAAAAGAGTCATTAGAATAATCTGTACATGATTCTCATAGTCCTCATAGATTTTTGGGCACACCATGATTTCTTCAATAAATACCAAAACAATTATCATGATATTACTTGACAAATATATACATTGGATCCATAAAAACTGAGGGTTCATTAGTCAAGAATTATTGAGATATTGTAAATTCCTAATGTCAATAACTCATACGGAAATGAATTCTATAGAATATCCCCTTCTTTACCTATAATTAAAGATACCCATAATGATGTTAAATCTTCTAAAAAAGTTGGGCACTATAAATTTTAACAAAAAAAATCATTTATGTGAGTTATAGGATACTTATTCTTGCGAGTATTAACAATTATTTCCGTAAAATAAATAAAATGGAAATTTATTAAATAGAAAAGAAAACAGTACAAGAAAAATACAAACAAAAAACACCAAAACCATAAAAAATGGTTAAGGTGAAAAAGAAAGAAACCAAAGCCGACAAACACCCAATAAAAAAGGGTGGGCAATGGGATGAGGCCACCAATGCCGCCAATGAAGATCAAAGCCGGAACAAGTAAGATATCTCCACGACAGAAGAATCTCCATCAGCCCTAGCCTTTATTAACCAAAAAACAGCAACAAAAAAGCCTTCCTTCCACCAAAAGAAGCCAGCAACTAAGCCTCCAGCCCACTCCAAATAGCACACTGATTCCCAGAATTTGGGAAACCAAATGAAGCCAGCAACTCTGCAGACTCCAGCCTGCTCCAGATCAGCACACTGAATCCCAGAATTTGGGAAACCACAGCAACTCAACACAGCAAAGCTCTACTACCATCCTGAAGAAAAAGAAACAAGCCACTCCAAAAAAAACAAACAGGCCCCAAAAGAAACAAACAAAAGTCTAAAAATGGGGGATTTGTCACGGTCCTTATTAATAAAAATAAGGAGATCATCAATAACTTGATCAAACCAAACAAAATCAACACCATTAACACCTTTATTAGACAAACCATCAGCAACAGAATTGGATTCCCTATAAACGTGAGTGATAATATGATTCAAAGAAAAAAGAGTCTCCAAAAAATTAATCCAGCGATTAGTAAGCTTCCAGGACAAGTGATAAAAACCCATCCTAATTGCAGAAACAACAACAGAAGAATCACTCTCAAACCATAAATTATCCCAACCACGCTGCACAGCTTGATCGACAGCAACAATAATGCCAAGAATTTCGGCCTCAAGTGAAGAGGCAAAGCCACAAGAACTATGAAAACAACCAAGGACATCCCCTTTATGATTCCTGAAAACAGAACCATATCCAGAATGCCCCGGATTACCCCTAGAAGCACCATCTGAATTTACTTTTTTCCAAGTAAAAAAGGTTCCTTCCATAGAACTTCTAAAGTACCACGCGGAGGCTTGAAATTACCCTTAACACCTATCCTGTTCAGAATGGAAAATCATGAACCGAGTTAAAGCAAAAATTCTTCCTTGGAATAACAACATTACGCATAGCACCAAGACTAGCGGATAAAACCCCACTAACCGAGAAGAAAAATTTATGATGAATCATCTTATTTCGAGCAAACCAAATAAAATGAAGGAGTTCAGAAGTAGCGACTCTAAAAAGATCCAACAATTGGGGAGAGAGCGAAATAGAATTCCATCTTTGAAGGAAATGATGAATTGAAGACATATTAGGCATGGGAATTTCAAAGATATCAAAAACAGCCTTCCACATTGAAGAGGCATTGACACAAATAATAAAAAAATGATCAATATATTCCCTATGTTGATGACAAAACACACACGAAGAGCAGAGAGAGATGCCGCATTTCTGAAGGAAACAATCAGTAGGAAGTTTCCCATGAGCCAGTCTCCAGGTAAAAGAAGACCGAGAGGGCCTAATAATGTTCATATGAAGACCCCTAATCCATTTACACCCTATATTGCAAGATAAAGAATGACAATAAAAAATTTTAGAAGTCAATAGGCCATTAAAAGCAGGTTCCCAAGCCCAAAAATCCTCTCTGTTAGAGAAACAGTAACTATTGATAATAGTAACAATATGATTAGGGAGACCCCCCATATTATCAATCTGATCCTTAATCGTAGCATCCATATAAACATTAAAATAATCATCCAACAAGGAGTCAGCTAAAGGACATCCAGTCCAATTGGCCTTCCAAAAGGATAAAGACGAGTTCCTTGAAACAAGCCATCAGGCATGAGAGTCAATAGTGGAAAAGATGTATTTAAAAGCAGGCCAAACAGAAGAATCCAGATAATTAAAAACTCCATTCCTGAGCCTATCCCTGAATTTATAGCGGAGAAAGTCCAGAGACACAGATTTATCATTGACAAGCCTCCAAATGAACGAGGCCAGTAAAGAATCATTAAACACCTCAAGATTTTTAATACCAAGACCCCCAGCATCATAGGGTTTACAACAATTATTCCAAGAAATAGTAACTAATTTCCTCTCTGAAATATTGCCACTCCAAATAAAATTTTTAATAGAAACGTTAATGCTCTTAATAAGAGAGATCGGACACTTATAAATCATGAAAGAATAAACAAACTTAGAAATGATAACAGCTCTAACCAAACAAACCCGAGCAGCCAAGGAAAGGGACTTACCCTTCCAGGTAGCAAGATGACGTCTGATTTTACATATAATATCAGAAAAATAACAACCTTTAGGCCTCCCCCAAAACATAAGAACACCTATATAAGTAAAGGGAAAAACACCTTCATGAATACCCAAATCCCTAATAATGCCATTCTTCCTAGAAATAGGAAAATTCCTTCCAAAATAAACAAAGGACTTGTCCCAGCTAATCTTTTTCCCAGAGACTTTTTCATAATGCAAAAGGGCACGCTTAATATTTTTAATATTTCTCTTATTCCCTTTAGTGAAAAGAATAATATCATCCGCATATAACAAGTGAGTGGGAGCAATAAAACCTCTACCAGCACTAATAGAATACAGATTCCCATTACCAGCCATAATAGAAAGTAATCTACTAAGATAATCCTCTGCAATGGAAAAAATAATGGCCGAGAGAGGGTCACCTTGTCTGGCACCTCTAGAACAATCAAAGAAGCCCTCAGGGGAGCCATTAACAAGGAAAGAGATACGAGCTGACTCGAAAATGATTTTAACCCAATTAATGAAAACATCATCAAAACCAAAAAAACAAAGAACCTTATAAATGAAATTCCAATTTATAGTATCAAAAGCTTTCCTGACGTCCAACTTGAGAGAAATATTACCATACCTTGTGGATTTCATAAGAAGATTAACACATTCAGATGCAGTAATAAGACAATATTGAATAGACCTACCCTTAATAAAGCCAAACTGATTAGGAGAAACAATCTTACTGGAAATAGAAGACAGCCTAGTAGCCAAGATTTTGCAAATAATTTTAAAAATGGTATTGATCATAGAAACAGGTCTGAACAAATGAATCTCATTAGCATTCTCAGTCTTTGGAATAAGGGCAAGGAATTGTGCATTCAGACCCTGAGTAAGAGAGCCACCTTTAAAAAAACGAGTAACCAACCTACAAACATCCTCATGAATGACATCCCAGTAAGTCTGAAAGAAAAAATTCCCAAAACCATCTGGACCCGGGGAGCTATCAGACTTTAGACTAAAGGTCGCTTCTTTAATTTCAAATTCCAAAGGAATTGATGTAAGACTGGAATTATCCTCTTGATTAACAAGAGTCGGAATAATACTCTCCACAGGATCATCAAGAGGGAAATAACTAGAAAAGAGATCCTTAAAATAAGAAACAACAGGCTCAGAAAGGTCCCTACTGTTATCAAACGAATTATTCCCATTTCTAACCAAAGAGAGTGGCCTTTAGACTTTCCTAATTCTCAGCAAAGAATTAAAAAATTTGGAATTTCTATCCCCATCTCTCAACCAATTAGCCTTAAAATTATCTCTTTGCAAAGCATCTTTAAGATTCAACAAATTATTAAGCTTGGAAACTAGCTGAGTCTCACCCAAAATATCATTAGAGAAGTTATTTGATGAATTCTGCGCCTCCATTTGTTGAATAGAATCCTCAAGAGAGGAAATTTCAGAATCAAGGGAACTGAAACGATATTTACTCCAGAATTTCAAATTTCTTTTAAGAAGTTTGAGCTTAATGACGCAAGAAAAATCATTATCCCTACCATTCCAAGAATTCCATGTTTGTTCAACAATAGTTCTACATTCAGGATGATTAACCCATGCCTTATTAAATCTAAAAGGCAAAGGAGGTTTGGGATCCTTACTCACAAGGTCAACCAAAATAGGATGATGATCAGAGTTGATTCTGGAAAGAGTCATACAAGAAATAGAACCCCAGAAATAAAGACAAGCCTCATTGACAAAGGCCCTATCAATTCTACTAGCAACAAATCGGTCCAAAACCTTCATGTACCAAGTATACTTAGCCCCAACAAGATTAACTTCAATCAACCCACTATTATCAATACATGCTTTGAACTCCCTAGAAGAGATGACATTAGACATGGCTCCAATATTCTCATCAGAATTCATGATGGAATTAAAGTCACCAAGAATAGACCACGGACTAGAGATCAATGAATTGAGAGACCCAATATCCATCCATAAATTCCTACGACCCTGATAACAGTTATGAGCATAAATAAAAGAGCAGAAATGTTACAAACCTTGAAGAAAGAAAGTGCATGTGACATGCTGATCAGAATTAGAAATTAGGGAAATATGGGATAAAGAACAATGAGCCAAAACCCATAACCTTTTAATATCTGATGAGGATCTATTGGATTCCACAAAATGAAAACCAAGGTTTTCAAAATTGGAAATATTAGGAGAAAAAACCCTTTTGGGTTCAGACAGACCAATAAGAAGGGGCCTATGCTTTAAAATGAAAAGCCTAAGTGACCTCATAGTATCATGATTGGCCAAACCCTGACAATTCTAGAAAATAATCTTCATTTAAACCTAAGACCGGGATGATTTCCCCCTTTTTTAACCCCCACATTAACCTATTTTCCAGACTTAGGAGGCCTTCCAGCCTTTCTATTAGTTCTAGAGTCCTCCTATATAAGATCACTTATATCCAGGTTGCTGATGGTACCTTTTCCATTTTTAACAACATCAGTAAGGATGCCAACTGGACCAACAAGAACCTCAATAACCTCAACCAGTGAAGCAGTACCACCAGAAGGAAAAGGGGCCCCGATCACCTCTTCCGAAGGAGCAGAATCTGACTTGAAAGAAGCAGTTTCCACTCCTTTTAAAGCAGAATCTGCAATGGGAGGAGCAGGAGCTCCAACCACCTGAACTAGGGTGGTGAAGGGTGAAAAAACACGATCAATAAAGACCTGGGAAAACCTAGAATTCTCACTATCCTGAAAAGAAACCACAAGCTCACAAATGTTATCCACCAATTCCGAAAACATGATCAGGTCATGAATCTCAGAATATAAATTATGATCCAAAATGTGATCCTCTATGAACGTGAATCCACCAAATTTATCCATTTCCTTACCAAACTTAGCAGGAGGACTAGGTAGATCAGGAATCCTACCTTGTTCAACATCTTCAGAGATATCTGCCCAAGATTAATTAGAAGTGACTATAACTCTATAGGGACCAGGTATATCCTTTAATGGACCCTCCTTTTCCACAAAAATCTTATTATTATTTTTATTCCAATTAACCTCCTTCGAATCCTTCTCTTTGGGAACCGCAGAAACTTTCTTTTGAAGCATCCTACAGTTCACCACAGAATGACCAACAATCTTGCAAACCTCAAAAAAAATAAGGAACACGTTCATATTCTATTTTAACAGCAATCTTATTACCATTAGCAATCAGACTGACATTTTCCGGCCTTTTATTTTCCAGGTTTACATCAACCAGAATTCTAGCAAAATAACCAAGATCCCCCTCAAAAGTTTTCTGATCCAATCTAACCGGAGTGCCAACACATGAGGCAAGGTCATTAAGGATCTTAGGATTCCAATACATACAATTCAACCCGTGAAGTCTGATCCAGATCTGGGCATTAGTTTGCTTAAGGTTGAAGGGGTTAAAATTAACATCCCATTCAGATAATCTCAAAGTACCAGGTTTGAGATGAAGATTTCCAAAATCCCACACCTTATTAAAATCATCTCCTGATTAAAAGATGAGATGAAAAAAACCCCTCCCACTAGGAATCAATTTCCAATTAATAAAACCCCAGCAATGAGAAATTCTATCTTTAAGATCCGCGTAAAACCAGGGTTTATCACCCTTGGAATAAATAACACGACCAAGAATTGAAAACTTACAAAGATCAATGTGTTGCTGCAAAGCCTCCGGATCCGCTACTATAGAAAAACCGCCATTCTCAAGTCTGGTAATGTTCGAGGAACGAGACGTACCTCTATTTCTCAAAACAGACGAACCAGAAAGAACTTCAGCAAAAGAAACACCTTTCTTTATCGCCCCCGAAGGATCTACAGGATTCGATGAAGAACCAAAACCCTTAGATAAGAGTCGGTCATCCTTGAAAGAAAACTCCCAATCAGGATTGAATGAACTCATGGTGAGAATCAAATAATACTCCAGGAGCGTAAGAAACGCCATATCTAGGTTAAAGAAAAAGTTCTGTAGCTCTCGCTACTTTCGCCACTCTCGCCATCTCCTAGCTAGATCTTTTTCTCCGTATAATAAATGAATAGCCTCAAATATCCATCATTGTTCTTAATAAAAATAAAAATAGATCCCTAAATAGAAACAATAGTTTGTATAAATACCTTATCACAAAACAATAGTAGTTGTTTCTTTAACTATAGTAAATCCATAATTGTCATTACATAGGTAGTCTTTTATATATTTCTTATATCATTTATTAAATTGATAGAAAACTCAAATTCACATTATGGTGGATGTTTATGTAATTCCCCATGAAATAAATAAATTTATTCTTATTAAATAGGTATATAATCAATTTTAGAATTTAACTTCCCATACATATATATTTTTAGTCTTATTCCCAAAGAATAACATTTATAAGTTCTAATGGGGATCGATATTTATATGATTCGGATGATTAATTCACCTCTCTAAAGACATGGACTTATACATCTCCACATGAATCATAATTTCCTTCACATAGTATAAAATTTTTGGATTGTATTTTTAATGTAAATCCATACTAATATTATATCCATATCAATTATTTGTATAATAATCTAGTCTTAAAATATAGAACTTTTATGTGTTGAAATTGGAACAAATCGACAAATCCTTATTATGGTAATTTTCCCACTAGTATTTTTAACTAAAAACTCTTTTCTTTAGGTGATAAGGAAATAAATTATATTATTAGAAACTATAGATGAAATAATAGAGTGAAATGTTTCAAAATGACAGAAATCATTATCTATATTTTTTATTATGGTTAAAGTACATGTCACTACATGATTGGTAACTTAAACCTCAACTATAGTGATCACATAAGATTATCCTTCTCCCATCGACCTCTTCTATGGTAGTTTCCCATCATTCTAGCTAAATTGGTGTGTATAATTACCCATTTCTCTATAGTTTAATACCTATAATATTTTTCTCTATCTTCCCCTTAAATTATTTATCCATGAGACCCTTGTCACTATACTTGAAAAAAAATTCATATTCCATACAAACATTTTCTAGGATTTTTCTTTCATCAATTTTCCCATGATGGGAATTACTTAATACTATTCTCTTAATTTGAAACGTTATCTTATTATTGGATCTCGGTAGACCTATTATTTTCTTGATTTATCATTATGATATAAGATCTCAAAAATTCCTCTTGTTTTTTATAGAACATACACAATTTCATGATATGATGAAAAATATTTAGAGAGAAGTTCCATTCAAAGGCTATGTTGAATTCCTTCAAATAAATTGTCAAAATTTCTCTGTTTATTGCATATTTAATTCATATCAAACCATAATTATCTTAAAAATGTATCCTCATACTTGAAAACACATTTTTCTTCATTTTTATTAATATTGACTAACTTTATCTTCATTTCAGTTTATTACCCATGAGAGATATTTCAGTGGAAGGATTTTACCTCAAAATAATTCTATATGTACTATTTCATATTTATCTCCATTATTATATATCAAAAAAACCTTTTATCATTATCCCCTCTTTGTAAATTCACTTCTACCTTAACCTTAACCATTAATTTCGACCCAAGGATAGAATTATCTTTTGAAGAGACATAATCCACTACATATTTACTAATGCATTAGTAGTTTCACTATAATATATTGATTATAAAAGGTGAACTGATATAATATAAGTGTATCATTCCATAAAAAATCATGTTTCCCCATATTTGGAAATTTTTTAGTCATAAATTGTTTTATATTCTTTACTATGGATATGATATTCTCATCTCATACACTAATGGAATTGGCTTGCTTAGGTAAAAAAACGCCACATTTCCATAGCAATTGATTCTCATGCATCCATTAAGATTCATAATGAAATAATAGCATAGACTTTTTTAGATCATAATCATCATTAAACATGAACTATAAAATAAAAATACCTATAATGGTTAATGTTTCCGAATCATATAACGGATTATCATAATTATCATGTTATCTATGTTCACATAAAATCTAGTTTCCAAGACTTCTACTAAACTTATGTTGATCCCAAATGTAACAACCTCAGTTTTAATAACCAAGATAAGATGTCTAATTTATTACATTAGTATAATATACTACGTGTCTCATCCCAAAGGACTAGTTAGTTTTGTATTCTTGAATAACCATATATATACATGATTCAAATTTTCTAATGAAAATAATATATAAAAAATATCAAAATAAAATGTTCAGCACCGTTTAAACTCTATTGAAGATTTATTCATCATATGATATGTAAATGAAATAATATAATGGTGAGATAAAATGGTTATTAAGGAGAATTAAAATGGTTTCCATTATGGGTAAATAAGGTATAATGAATATGGAAATGTATATAACTGAAAACACATGTTATTAAATCAATAATTGAGTTAAATGGGTATCTAATGATAATATAAAAATATAAAACACATATCTTATAATAATTTAATTTTTAATGAATGAAATACATAATATTTTATACTATAGTCTTAGTGATCATGACATATTTACCCAAAATTCCTTGAACCAATAATGTTTAAAAAATAGGTAGGACAACACTAAAATTATATTTAATAAGGCTAGGTGACTGGTATGTATCGTGAGGCCTTTTGATGCATTAATTGTCTATAAAATTATTGGTCACACCTAAATATTTATGTGAAATTCATTCATAGTATATTTAATGATCAATATAATTTATAAACAATATACCTTATCATCATGTGGTAGTATAGGGTAAAGAAAACAGAATATTAATATTTTATGTATTAATAAAATACCTTTCAAAGTAAAGCACTTGATTTAGAAAATTTATACATTTTAGAAAATAAAGGCAATCCCGGAAATGGGATTATAAAATCAATTATTACCTTTTGGTTTCTTATAAAATGTTACCCCATTAAAGAGTAAATTTTAATTGAAACATTAATAATAATAAATAAAAATATATTAGTATTAAATACAAAAAAAACTAGTATATAAACCACCAAAAATAGGTTTATAATAACTATATATCTCAATAGAGTGAAAATTGGGTCAAAATATTTTACCTCACATTTCCCCATAGTTGAATGAGATTTAATATCTTATAGAAATGTTTTAAAAATGTTACTAAATTTTTATAGAACCACATTAATATTTATAATATCATATATGACACAGTTATAACATCTTATCACCCATTTATTAACAACCTTTCATTATTATCGATGGTTTGGTTGTTGACTACTTTATTTCATCATCCATGTTTTATCATAGAAATTTTTTTCCTTATAATTTGATTATTGTTCTATATACACTATAATTTTAACAATTATATAAATATAACTTATATTCATTTATTATATCTTTATTACCATCCATGTTAATTATAAATTAATAAGTGATCCCATCTCTTCATAAAGGTGGTAGTTCACATGTACCCACAAATGACATTATCATTTTCCAAGAGACATGAAGGTAAGAAGGATGATATGGTATTATAATTACATATGTATAATTATTCCATAAATATCATATATATTCATTATTTCTATGTTTATTACAATATTTTTAAAATGGTGATGAAAAATGAATTACACTTCTACTTGCACAGGATAAGTTGTTAATACACACGAGTGATGTTTTCTCTTTCTATATGGTTGAAAATATGTGTAATATGGTTGTCTCATACACATAATAAAATATAATTATATTTATGGTACAAAATTAATAATTTTATAATAGTAACTATAGATTTATAGGTTGTACAAAAAGGGATAAATTTAAAATATTTGGTAAATATGATGACCTATTCCTCTGTAGACTTACTTTAGATCTCCTCCAAAGGGACTTAGGGATGTTCTATTGGAAATATCACAACCTGTATAAAATCTATAAGGATTTTGATAAGAAAAATGGGTAGGATTTTTTCTAGCTAGGTTTCTCAATGGGTTATAATAAAGATTGATAAGGGGTGTCCTTTTATAAGTGAGGGGTGGGGAACTCTAGAAATTACTTATATTATTAACTTAATATAAATTATTGTGTTTGAAAAATGAATAAATTTTGATACAATTCCTATATAAGACATGTATTGGTTTAAATATTATCATTAAATAAAATTTGTACATGCATTTTTTATTTGTTCACCCTTATCTATTAGTTTTAACCCCTTGTTAGACCTTTTGATAATCACCACAGTATGAAGGTTTACTACCATTTAAAGGTCAACAATGATTCCATAAAAGGAAAAGAAACACATAAATGGACTATTTTTTATATTTTTACCCATATCTGATTATAATTTATAAATATAATATTCCTATTATTTTTAAAACTTCTAATCAAATATTATTTATTATAAAATACCATTAATTTCAATTTTGACCCTAATCATTTAATTTATATTTTAAATCTAAATAATATAAATGAAATTAGAATATAAAGCTTTATTACATATATGATATGTTTTATTTATTAATAATATTATTGGGACACTATAACTCACTCTGAAAAATTAATTTAGTGTTTTTAAAATCATTTACTTTATTTTTCAACCGCATCCACAAGATTTATTCTAGTGTTTTGTTAGAATTTATTTTAATCAATGAAATATAAAAATAATTTACATTGATAAAATTATAATTAATATTTAAAATAAAAATATAAACCCAAAAAAATCTATTTTAATCCTTATATCAAAATATTTGAGATATTTATGTTAAGATAATTCCCTTTTTCATTAATTATTTTTTGAAATAATATAATGGAAAATATCAAAGAAAAATGAAACCAAGTGGACATATTCTCAAGATTTTAATGACTATTATCAAATTACACTCACAGTATAAGATAAATTAAAGTGTTAGATAATTTTGAAAGATTTATCCTAATTTTTTATCCTTATTTTACATGTTCTATCCTTTCTAAGGTGAAAACATTCACCTCATTAATTTTTATTTATATTAAATAAATCTATATTCTAAATATAGTATCAAATTTTTAAAATGCATTATTTAGAAGTAGAGGAAATTGATTTTTATATAAATACATAATATTCAATGAAAACATTTTTTTAGAAAAATGAATATTTAATAATAAAAAATAACTTATGTCAAAATCCAAAAAATTAAAAATGAGATTAATCTAAATAAAATGTATCATTTGTAATATTATTGAAATATAAAAAAATTGATAGTAATTTTAAATTACTTGAATTAATAAAAATAATTTTTAGTATTTGAAAAATTTGTATTTAACACTATTCATTGAATGATTAATCATTTCATACAAATTCTAGAATTTCTACCTAATTTAATTTTTATATTCATGTTTCAAAAACGATCTTATTTTAATTAAAATAAATTTCTAAAATTTTATAATTTTGGTTTTAATCATATTCTTGAAAAAAACTATGTGTATTTCTCCATTGTTTCATTAAAAAAATGATTATTGTAATGTAATCTTGGGTGTTACAAAATAAATAAATAAATGAAGGGGAGAAAAAAGAAGAAATTCAAAATCTGATAGAATTATCATCTATTTTAAGGCTTCTTTTTTTGAAAATGTACCCCAAGAAGAAGGGGTAGAAAATATAACGTGGAAGTATAATAAACCAGTATGAGTTTGAAGTTATAAATGGTATCACCGGTCTAGGGAAGAAATATTATTTCCATACCCCCTCCAAAATTATAGTGTCTTAGAATTTGGATAAGGATTTTTTCACCCACACCATTATAGTTGATATCATTTTGTAGTGTAAAATATTTATAATGGTCATCACTATATGCATCAAGGATTATAAGCTCTTATTGAGTAATAAAGGTTGTAAAATTATCTTGTGAAATATTTTACATTAATATATATACTTAAATATGTTAAGAAAATAAGGGTTGAAGAATAATGATTCTAATAGGTATAAGATGAAATGTAATGAAAAGTTATAATAGGTAAACAGTTCTCAAAACTGATTCACCCCCCTCTTAGGGTTGAGTATATCCCAAAGTGGTCCTCTCAATTTGAACATAGTTTTAAAAAGGACTCATAGGCCATAAATAAACATTAGCACTTAGGGTAACACATTAATAATCATATAAAGAGATTACCTTGTGACAATAGTGAACGGATATGTATACTCTGCCAAAAACTTGTCACCCTTCAACATATCCAATAGCTATTGGACTCCCACTATCCTCATCATGGTAGAAAATCACTCCTCATAGAATATTTTCTCATACTTGGACCAATGAAGAGTAGCACCAACATGTTTCCATGTACACAATGATATTCAGTGTCTCATTATCGCAGGATGAAAACGGGCTGCTCAAACCACTATCCAAATAGTATATTTTTTTAAAATTTAAAACACTAAGATCTATACATATATCCCCTCCCATAAAGCTTAATGATTATTCTAACCTATGAATCTATGTGGTTTCTACCATTTAATCGAATGAATTTCATTCAATCATTTTGAATCATCATACAACCTAACTGAAACCATATACTAATTATTGTTTTTTGGATAGTTACCCTACATTATGGTTTCTGAGTCTACTCACTACAGTAATCAGGGTGGACCTAATCCCCACATTCCTAGTGGGAGTATCTCATAAAAAAGTCCCCAGATATAGGCCTCATCACTCTGTGAAAAAAAATAGGGCTCGTATATTTGAATGTTTAAATCAGAAATGATCCACATGATTCAAGAAGACCGTTCAAAGACATTCATTATATATTTGAAAATTTAAATAAACAATTATTAAAGAATATATATGTAAGATAACATAATAAGTAAATAGATAATAATAATAAAATCACTATATGATTGATGTGATATCTTATTCGTATGAAACAAATAATTCCTTAGATTTATGATTTGAATAATAGATTATCAAATTTAGGGTGAAATAATTCTTCTACTTACACACTCATTATTAGGTCTATAAGGCTGAATAAAAAACTATATACCACTTTAAACCACTTCCTAAATTCACTAAATCATCTTTATATGACTCATAACTAAAAACTATATTACTAAGGCATTCCCACTTCTAATCAACAATTACATGACCATAAAAAGAGAGACTCTACCTGGGTCCATGATAAGATAAAAGTGTTACCCCAAACTTGACTCTAATAGATCAATGTCTGGGGAAAAATTCCAAGAATGAATATCACACATAGTGGATGGATGAATCCAAACTATCCAGCACACATTCTCTAGCCTCAATAAATGAATATAATCATAATTTCTAGAATAATATATTATAAAAAATATATAACATATATGTGATGTATTCTATAAATCCACATAGCATAAAAACTGAAATACCACAATGTAAGGGTAAATCATATGCCTAAAAACCCACAAAACATTAGAACACAATCAAAATGTGAAGGTGAATTCCTTGATGCACCAGATCCCAAACTTAATATCAATTAAAATATTTAAAAAATATTACCATTGCGCTCATGTTACAATGAAAGAGTTCCCTCAAGGATCAAAATCATCACTGTTCATCAACTACATAATAAAAGACATGTGTGAGAAAAATTCATATTCATCATTGCATAAAAACATACTCAGTAGGAAATTACAAAAACAAAATGGGGGAAAGGAAAAATCCATCTATTGAAACCCAATAAAAAATTAAAGTTAAGACAAATATTTTTTATGGGTAGTGAAATTGAGATATTACAGAGTCAACCAATTCATATATTAATTAAAAAAGATAAAAAAAAACATGAGTAACACCAAGGAATAATATTTAACAAACTTAAGATAATACATATCACAACTCAAATATAGTAGTAGGGCACCCAAACCTCAAAAATGAATTCATTTATATCCAGAGAGAACCATTCATAATAGAGAAACCATATCATATTGAGTGGAGAACATCAATCAAGGATGTTCCAACTCTATAGATGGATGACTCGTGGCATTTCAGTAGGGAATTTCCTAACAGAACCATCCATATCTGGGACTCATTCCTTATAAGGACCATGTGAGTTCTAAATTAATTCTAAAATTAAAGGGCCCACTCCCGAAGAATATACAGGATTATAAAAATCTAAAAAAATTATGGGGGATTCATACCCAGTCATTTGTATATATCTAGGTGAGAACTAAACCCCATTTACACTCTTATTATTGTTACTAAACATATTCATTAACCATCATTACTTATATGTTCTCCTAGATTAAAAACAAATTTCACTATGTAAATATACTTGAGAAAACACACATGATAGGAAATTTCATATCTCTAAATGAACACATATTCAAGATGTTGTAAAAACCACATGAATTTATGAAAAAATGAGTAACATGGAATACCCCAGGGCATGACTCATAGTGAAAAAATTAAGGTGATAGTCCTCAGTGGGAATGCGATGGGGCCACCCATCTAGCATTTCATTTATCCACACCCACCTAACCTGTAGGTCAGTCTGGAGAACTTGATCAAGACACATTGCCCTGCATAGAGTCATTTTCAGGCTAGCCTAGGGTGGGAGTCTACTATATGGTCTAACATATGCCACATAGGAAACCAAAAAAGGAATGTAATTGGGTAACAAATTTGTTCACCACCCTATCCAAGAAGGTCTCACATGTCTATCATTATATCACAACCGATATGAATTCAAGGAAAGTTGAAGCAATGGGATTACCAAACTAGTAGGTATATGCCAAACTGAATAAGTTTGGGATAAAAACATTTCCACCCATCGAACTTAACTGCACTAAGCCACCACCCGGTATTCTCCATGACATTTTCACCTCCCTCTAGTCAATCTTCTATAGTGACTCTTGATCTACAATGTTACCTCACAACTAAGATATCCTATTAATCCATGTTTCAACAACCATAATCCTCGGGACCATCCATTGATTACAATCACCACCATATTAAACTATGAGGGTCATTTCTATGAACCATCAAAGAGAGATAGATAGAGTTTTTGACTGAGTCAGTCAGCCAAAGAGAGACACAAAGAGATAGAAAAAGATGTTTCTAGTGATCAATGGTTTTATATCCCATTATGGCTCATTATTCCATGGTCGACATCCACCTACTTTATCAAGGGGTGAAAACACTGGAGAAAATTAGAGTAATTTTGATGATAACTCTAAACAACAAACCAGTAATCACACTTTTATCAATCATGTACAAACATAACTTATTTTTTCTTAAATGAGGAAACATAGATCAATGCAGTTTTATCCAAAATTACTAAATTAATCTAAAATTTATAAATAAAAGTGAAAAAAATATTGATCCCCAAATCATGTATAGATCAATGATCATTGAAAATTAATTTCTAAATAGGCTATATAAAGGATTTCTCATAAAACAGGAATATTGATCTAATTCCCTATACATCCCATATGGAATACGTTTTTTGAATCGGATGTTGATAATCATAATCAGGAGGATTAATGTGGATTAAATAGTGGTTTATTTTATATTTCTTTATTTTTTTAAACTACTCAGACAATACAAGTCCTAGGCCTTGGAATCTGAATTTCTATTACACCACCCCTTAGGTAAACCCTCATCCCAATTGAAGTTATAGTGATGGGTTTACCATGATGTTATCTATTAAAGGCATTTAAATGATTCATCATGGATAAAAATATGTATAATAAGATAACTATATTTAAATATAATATAATATTGGAATTTCTAGAACTATATACAAGAAGGAAACTCAATGACCACCTTACAAAATATAATTAAAAATATTCCAATGGTTCAATGAAAACGTTCATTTCACTAATATTCTGAATAACTATCTTATAGTATTGTTGTTATCATTATATATTTATCCCATTGAAAAATAATATTTAATCCACAAAAAAATATAAATTCCTTCCCATATATCTATAATTCCATGATTTTTAAGTGGGTTTGGGTTAGAACAATAAATTAGTATGTTTCCCCCACTCTCAAATACTGAATTAATGTTTAGGAATAAGAGAGTATGCATCAAAATATTTTATTTTTACATTTCTATAAGTAGTTAAACTTAACTCACCCATAAATGTATCCTAATCATAGTTATAAAAATATGTTTTTGGGAGTCACAGAAGAAATACTTGTGTGCCTTTATTGAAAGTACAAACATGTAATATGCAGATATAAATAGAATTACCCTATGAAAACACATGATTTGTGTGTATAAATATTTAATTTTATGGTGGTTTATTGTTTTTGAGTATTTTTATTATGGTTAAAAGTGTATTAGTTTACCGATGTAGTTCATGATGTTATAGGATATTATAGGATATAGGTCACATACCACACTACAATCAGTAAATCTATGGCGTATTGTGTGGGTTTGGGAAATAACCAGTCCACAACCAATTGTTATGTGGTATAGGGGGGATTTCATAAAGTTTTTGAGTGAAGGTGTTAGAGGTGGGACCAGACTATAGAGAGAAGGCTACATTATGGTGGGGATTCATGAAGGAAAATCCTCATCCATAAGAGAGATACATCATAGAGTATATTTGGATACACCATGGATTAAAGGACACCTTAGAGATTGTTAGGAAGAGGGGTCAAGGCCCCTATTAAGTTTTTAGGTAATTTATATTATGGTCCCTCAGCCACAATATAAAATACTAGGGTCTCATGTGGGGCCCCTCTTCCTTTTTCAGGTTGGCTTTATTGAAGTCCCTCGACCACACTACAGAAGAGCCTCTCTATGTTGTATAGTATTGTATTCTATGGATCATTACACAACTAATGAGTTCAAGTTTATTAAAACATTATTTACACTTTTACTTATTATGATTTTAATGGTTTTAATCCTCTCTTTCTTTATATCATCCATCCAGATGGTGTAAGAAATCTGGGGGGTTATCCATTTCTTTCATCATAATTTATGAGCTTCCAATATTCAATTTCTAGCGAACCAATTGATGTGAATTCCTCAATTCATCGTCCCTTAACATAAATATTCAAAACTTTATTTATTTTTTAATTAATTATTAATCTCAAAACCATAATGTTTATGGGAATTTTATTTGAGGTTACATTTGGTTCTAATTAGTGGGTTTTTTTATTGGGATTATAGAGGGATCCTCATTACCTAGTTTAGCATTTTCCACTTAACATAACATATTAAAACTCATTGTGGAGGATTTATTCTTGAATTGAGGTAGGTTTTTTAAAAAATCATGGAATAGAATTTTGTGCATCATAATTGCAATTTTTTTTATTAAATTACATCAATATGTGATAAATATGATAGATTTCATCATTTTTTTTAGGTGGGGTTATATTTGGAAAAAGGGTGTTTAAATGGTGTTCTTTGTTTCTCTTAAGTTATTTATTTCCATGTGTCTGATTAAATTCATAAAAATCATATTATTCAAATATATAGTGATGTTTAAATTTATTTAACCTTGTTTAGGATATAGAAAGGTTAAGATCCCAATTTTATAAAAAAAAATGATAAGAGGGAAGTTCTTTGGTTTCTTAAAGGATTTTGACTAAAAGTAGTTAATTACAAAATGTGATTTTAAATGTGTTTTTCAATGGTATATTTGAGGATTTATTTAAAATGTAACTTCAATTGAAATAAAAATGATATATCCTTTCCAAGTTATTTTCTTAAAATACCACTTGGAATCCTTAATGGGTTTTGTGAACATGGGGTGGATAAGGCCCTCTTGGGCCCATTATGATTATTTCCCTTTATCTGTGGTGGATAATGTATGTAGAGACCAAGTCATAGATGAAAAGTGGATATTCAATTTCATGGATTTAGAGGTGAGGTTGGGTTATTTTTTTTGTTCTCCATAATTTTTTTTATCATACTGATGATTGTTAGTAACTTAAACCTTTTTTTGGTCTTGAAGACATTGGGAGTTATATGGAAAGTCCCAATTTATGAAACACTATATAGTTACACGGTAAAAGTGTATGACCCATAGTGGTGTCGTATTGCAGGGTTAGTGGGGATTCCTTTCTAGTAAGGTCAAGTGCAGTCTAGTCGGTTATCTTATATAGGATAGAACATATGGTGATAGGTTAGTCCGCCTTTTTAAAAGAATATAAATATCTCATGTTAGAACATATGGTATATCTCATGAAAAAAATTATTTTATTGGTGGTTTGATGTTAGTAATCCCTTGGATTTAATTATATCTACTATTTTTATGACATGTGTGGAACCCAATATTGATTTATTTATCTCATTTATTTGACTCATTTAATTACATGGTTACTTCTGATTGTTCTTATTAATTATGTAATGTGAGTGGGTTTTCAAAATTCTTTTTGAAATATTTTGAAAAATATATTTTTACTTAGAAAAATTGTTTTATATGAAAATGTGTTGATTAATTTGGTTAGTGTAATCCTTAAAATGATATTTAAATGTGATTATTTTCATTTAAAATAAAAGTAGAAAAAATATTGTAAAAAGTTTATATACTTTATTTTTTATCTTATTATGAATAAAAGTATGAAAATACTATTTTTTATTATAGATAAAAAGAATCTAAAATGAAATTTTTTTAAAGGGATTTCGAAAACCCTTTGGTGAAATATTTTTGGATTCTTTATACCACTCCTAGTATATAAAAATGAATACATGAAACTTCATTTGTTTCCTTCCCCATTTCCTAAGATGAGATATCTTTTCATGTTCATTGACTATGTTGGTATAGTGCAGGTTTTTTGGATATGATGAGTGATTTTCTATCTCATGGAGATTCTTAGTAGAGCTCTGGTTTTAGTTTTTAATTGGAGGTGTATTTATATAGGATTATTAGTCTATAATGATCTTGTATCTCTTATGTTTTTGTATGCGCTGGCTTTGATTCTTTTATGTCTGGTTCATTATAATTGGATATTTGTGTGACATTTACTCATATTAGATATTTATTTATTTTATTGGATTTATTTTAGTTTTTTAACTTTTTTAGAGTGTTGATATATGATATATGGATTGGTCATGAAATAATTTGAGTGGAATTTCCAATGTTATTTTTTAATTTAATTTCAAAAATCAATGTTAATGATTTATTTCTTTGATTCCCATGAACATGTTTCTCATCCATAGGGATTGAGAATTTTCTTTTGGGACTTATCACCTGGGAGGTCAAGTGATTTGTTAAGTCCACACAGGATGGTTCATGAAAAACGGTATTAAATCCAAGGTTCATCATAGATTTCTTCTATTTTTGAAATACCCTTATAATTTTTGGGTGTTTCATTATATAATGGATATTAGTATTGTGTTGGACACAATATTTGGGTCACAAATAGGTTCTTAATCATCACTTATTATAATGAAACGTGAGTTTTTTTTTGGACTTTTGGGTTTTGATTTTTAGTTTGATTTCCTTTACAAAGATTTATGGATCTTTTTTCCTTCTAGGATGTTTTGAGATGATTTTGAGATTTGGGGATAAAATGAAATGAGGGACAAGGATTTTTGTGTAGCTGACTTAGTTAGGAAAACTATGTGGAGCCTTGATAGATAGTTATTTGATTTTCATAGAGGATTAAATAATAATTGGTATTTTTTCTCCAAAGCATATGACCAAACCATGAAAATATCTATACTTATCTATACGTCTTTTTCATATAAAATTGGTTATGATTGTTTTCTTCATTCATTTGAGTTGACTCCATGGAATTTTGTTTTTTTGATAGTGGTGTCAGATTGAGATGTATTGGATGGTTGATTTATGTTATGCCTATGAGGATATTGAAAAACTTTTTTTAAAGAAAAGAGGTAATTTTTATAAAAAATTGATTTAGAAGGGTGTTTTAACTGATATTTTGGGATTTTGTGAAATGTTTTCAAATGAGGTTTTATTTATTTAGAAGGCGTTACTTTTTTAATGTAAATGTTTCAATTCATTTTCAAATAGGGCATTTATTTTTATTGTATAAATGGGTGTTTAAATATTTTTCAAGGGATATTTAATGAGAATTCAATTTTCTAATGTTGTAAATTTTGAAATAAATATTATATGATTATATGGGGTTGTCATTTAAATGGAATTCTTTTATAAAAAAATTCAAAATTTATTTTTTTCAATAATATGAATTATTTAGAAATATATTAATTTTTTTGTAATATTATTTCATTGAGTTTTCTTTTTCAGTGTCTAAAGCATGCCTAATAGAGTGTCTACTATGATGAGTAGGAATTCAGTTCGTCTCCATGATCTTTAGGGTGTTTACTGTTATCATTGGTGAGTAGTTATCCTTATTTCTGAAGCTACCCAAACGCATGATTGACTGGGGTATCTAGAATATTTCATACACTTGGTCCCCATCCATGTTTTCAAAAAATTCAACCACATTATTTTCATGAATTTCAAGGTTCTTTAGAGGAAATATATATGTTTGAGGGAATTAAAGAAGACTTATGTTCCCTTAAAAATCCCAAGGAATCAATGGTGAAGATGTTTTGTTTTGTGGTAGGTAGGAGATGGTTAATCCTTAGAGGTAATGGTTGGTTAAGATTGATAATTCTTCTCCGAGGATAAAGATAGATCAAGTGTGCTTCTAGTTAAGAGAACCTGGTATTATGAATTTGTCATTTTTTTAAATAATAGATGGTGTATCATCGATGTGTCAATTTTTTCCATCATTTAAAGTTTCATGTTTTGATATTATATAAGCATAAATTTAATGGGGTTCTTCATCCTTTGGGTGATTAATGTTTTCTAGGTTTGTTTTAATAAATATTTAGGTATTTTAGTATTTTTGGGCATTGATAATATGTAGTGTATGTTTTTTTCACTTCTCATGAAAATATTAATATATTTTTATTGTGAGAATTTCCTTTTGTATTGGTGGTTGTTGTTTCATGGATATTTTTTGATCTATTATGTGTGGATTGATATGAGTTTTAGTTTCTTGAGGGCCTTGATGATAAAAATTGTTTATATTAAGGATCTTTTGCAAGATTCTGGTTTGGATTCATTAATTTTGGGCTATTTTTTTGTTTGTGGGAAGAAACCATGGATATACTTATATGAACCATCGAAATATATAGTCTTTTGAAGTGGATAATGTGATATTTTTTCTTTCTATATTTTATGGGGTTGTTATTGGATAGTACTCTATGGTTGATGTCTTAAGTTATATTCTTTTTATAAAAGTAGAATGGATACCATGGAATTCTTTTTGAGGATGTTTGGATGGATATTTTTTACGGTGGTGAGGAATTTGATATATACATTTATTCTTAGGGAGGGAATTCTAGTTTCAGGGTTGGTTATTCATGGTTTGTGATTAGTTACTTTATTTGTGATTTGGTGACGATATTCTCAGTGTATCTTCTTAAATAATACATATTACACCTGATTTTATCACTCTTGATGAATAATAAATATTGGGTAGGCCTATGCTTGGTCACTATCTCTTTTGGATTTTGTATCATGTGTCTACAGTGGTTTTGGTATGATATACATTTATGAATCATTATGTTGTGGTTTAATTAGTAGAGAAATGTGTTTTGGATTGTTGATTTAGTTTCTTTGATATCCTTCATAGTCATATACCCACCCTATCACTTCTTGAAGAGAGGTGTTTCTATAAATCCATTTATGTTTTACTCTTCTTTACTCAGTTTAGTTGCATTGAAGACATTCCATGGGAAGAAAGTATCATGTTTGGGAGAATTGTCATAGCCCCATGTTGTTATGTTTTGAAATATTAAATTTTCGGTTGGTTTAAATTTTTGGAGTATTTTAATTTTTCTTCAAGAAGTTTTGGGTGGCTTGGTATATCTAGTTAGATCCCAAGGCTACATGCTATGTCAGGATGTAGACTATGCCATATCCAAGGGATCTATGAAAAAGTGTGTGCATGTGGGGAGAGGTCTATTCTAAATACAATAGCTATGAATAGTATAGATAATTGTGTAAAGGTGTTATGTATAGGTGTATCATTTATGGTCTCATAATAGGGATTAGACTACATCATACTAGGGTTTAATAAAGGTTTGGACACTATGTATAGGGGTATAACATCATTATAAGTAATTAGATATGTCGTGGCTCAGAGGCCACACCATAGAGTACTCGAGAGAGTGGTTAAGACCCCTCTTACTTTTCTTGGCCAGATGTGTTCTGGTACCTTGGACACACCTAAAAAGTATAGGGGAAGGTTTTAGGCCCCAAGTCATTTGTAGGTTTTTTCATCATGACCACTAGAACACACCATAGTTTTGCTCCCTATGTAGTGTTACATCTTGTTTCCAAGATAATATCATTTCCCATGTCAATAATTTTCTAAAAAAATTATTTATAATTTTACATTCACATCTTTTAATTTGATTACACCCCTTTACTCCCTCGTTTAATTTAACTTGAGGGGTATATGACCTAGGGGGTTATCCCTCCCTTCACTCTCTATTTTCAAGAATCCATGCTTCATGTTATAAGGAATCTATGAAGGTAAATTCCTTAATTATTCTTCCTTTACCTTCTCTCTTCCTCTATCCCTTTCTTTTTTAGTTTATTATTTCGCCTAAAACCCTAACATCATTTTGGGTTATGATTTGGGGTTGCGTTTGGTTTTAATATGTGTGTTTTGTTGTCTAGGTCTTAAAGAATAATCCTCAATGTATAGTTTAATATTATCTACTATAGAAGACTTATTGAAAATTGTTGATTGAAATTTTCACTTGATTAAAGGTATATGTTTCTATGAAATTTATTTTAATAGTATATAATTATATTATTGAGAATATAAAATTATTTATTCCTAAAATTACATCTATATGAGTATGATAAATTTCATCAATGTTTAAAAGTGGTTTTTTTTGGGAAAGGGGTATTTAAATGATTCCAATGTTTTTAAAGTGATGTTGATTCTTAAATTTTTTATTTAACTCTATGAAAATATTTTTTGAAATTTATGGTTATTTTTAAATTTATTTTACCCTGTTTGGGTCTTATAATGGGTAAATTTTCAATTTTATATAAAAAATTATCGAGGTAAATTAATTGGTATTTTAAATGATTTTGACTAAAAGGAGTTAATTTTTAATGATTATTTTAAATGTGGTTTTAAAGGGTTTAGTTTAATAATGAATTAAATAAAATGCTATTATAAAATAAGACATGTGTTTCAAAGTTAGTTTTTGTATTTCCCTTATGGAAACTTTAAATTTTTTTATGAAAGTATGGCTGTATGAGACCTTATTTATGAGAATATCTATTTTAACATTATTCATGAATATTAATGTATATGAAGACATAGTGTTGTCTGCATAAATTATATTTCTTTATAAAACATATGATGAAAGATTGAGTTTTTTTCTTATATGTTGTGATTATTTTTATGCTTTTAATGATATTGTCTTACCCTTGGGTTTATTTTGGTCACAGGACACGATGATGCTTTGTAGAATATCTAGATTTATATTAAAATAGATAGTAACAAAATACATGTATCATCCCCTAGTTTTGTTTTATATCATGGGTACTGGGGATTACCCCCTGATGAGGTCGGATGAATACTAGTTGTGTCACTTTAATTGGAGGAATAATAGGCCGGTAGTTTGGTGTATATTTTTTAATGTATGTAACCCATTCATGTTAGAAACTATGTTATATTATATCATAAATATTTTTTATTTAGTTGTTTGATATTTATATTTCTATGGAAATCATTGTATACCCTAATTTTTTGACATGTTTTGAACACTAAATCACTTTCATCTCATTCATGTAGTTTTTTCAATTGATGAAATAGTTCACTATGAATGTTCTTAATATTTTTTGAAAGTGGGGTTTTAATAGATTGTGGAAATTATTTTAATATAGTGTTTTGAAGAAAAAATGGGCACTTAATATGGAATTGTGTTACCTAGTATGCCATGTGAAATATTTAAAAACAGGTTTGAAAGTTATTATTTTAATTTAAATAAAAAGTGAATAGTTTTTTTAAAAATGTGTAAGGTCCTAGTGTTTCTTTCTCTACATATGTGTAAATATATGAAAACCCTATTTACTATTATAGTTTAAACTAGCTCTAATGAAATATAATTTTATAGTAATTCCACAAATTCTTTGATGACCTCTTAATAAGATTTTTTTCAGACACCCTTTATTTAAAAATGGGTATATGAGCCTGTTATTTTTTTACTTTCAATATTTCCTGACTGTGATCACTTTTCTCATTGAATGCTTTTATAGGTTTGGGAGTAGCATTTTTAAAAGTGGTTAGTGGACTTGGGATGAATATATATGTCTCTTAGAGGTTTGGTTTTGGGTTTTTTGGGATATGATTGTATTAGATTCTCATCATTGACCTGTGTAAAAACCCATACTTGTCCTTCATAAATATTATATATTATTAAATTAATATTCATTACTTATCATTACGATCCAACCTATAACTATGAAGGTATATTGAATATGGAATCTTGGATATAAGAAAAATTGTTTCTTAAAAATCTATATCATCACCCACTTATTTCACAACAACAAGTTCTCTTTTTATGAACATCATATATAAAACATTTCTTTATATCCTAGACAAAAGGAACCATAATAAAGGGTGATATTAGATGCATGGTAAGGTTAAACATATGAGATACCAATAATAAGAAATCATAAGATGATTATAAGGGTTTTATAACATAGTTAAGTGCATAATCTCAACAAAAAATATTCATACTATGAAAATTGTAGATCATAAACACTAAAATCAATTCATAACATTAAGTATGATCAATAATAGTGTAAAAGGTGTAATAAATATCCAATAGTAATAATTTAGACCTATATAATCATAATAACAAGATATAATAATATTATGAACATATCTAAACACAATTATGTTCTTGCATAATATTTCAAGTATATCTGGAAGGTGATCATACCCATGCATCAATATGTGGACAATGATTTTCCTAATCATGTCCATATATATTCCAATGATCATAGCTAGAAGAAATATAACTCACCCATAAATAAGTGAAAAAAATATATTTGCAACCACATCCACACTTATCATTATCATCTCATGAGATATAAATATCAATTTACCTAATTAATTAGAGGGATTTAACACACCCAACCATAACATGATCAAAATACATTAAAATGTATGCCAAAATGTTAGGAAAACATTAATCATTTCATAATAGATTATCCCTTTAAAATAAAATGGGTTTCATCAAGACTTCAATATCATTGTTAATAATCAGAAAGATAAATAATAAGGATAGTATTTATCAATCATATCCCTAGGGAAAAATAATTATCATAAATGTTTGTTATCATAAATGAAAATTGTATTAAAAGATCAATGAAATATTTCTTGAGTAAAATTCCCATTTTATTTTGAAATAACAAATTTAAAATATTAAAAGTTTCTAAAAAAATTTAAATATCATTTGAAATTCACCAGGTAATTCTTTTTAGTAAACTTCAAAACATGTATATTTCATGAATTTAGGAAATATTTCTAAAAAATAATCATTATGAAAAAGATATTGTTCACACCTTCGATAATATGTACCTTTTCCATAAAATGATGAGAATATTCCTCTCAATCCATTTTATAGAAACTCAAACATGGGTAATACTTAAATTAATAAATAATTTTATGATTTTATTAATAAAATAATTTCCATAAAATTAATCCTATAAGTCATTCATGTGTAGTATATACAAAAAAATGAATTAGTTGTTGAATATGGCATATTTCTTACATAACTAATTGTGAGATAATAAATCTCTTTCCCAAGATCAACATTATTGGAATTCACTCTAAAATAATATATAATAAATATAAATTTATTATCATCCTATAAGTAAATAATTTTAATAATTTTAATATCATATTTAAACCACTTATAACATTTGACCGTCCTTTTATCAATAATTTCTTATTAAAATAGATATTTCAGAGAGATAATTGTTTTTATTTTCATGGATGTTTTGGTTCTAAAGGTGGGGTCATTTTACTTTGATCTAGGTTGCATAATATCCAAAATTATAAAAATGATATAAATATATCATATATTCATTTAATAAATATATATTCATTATATATAAAGAGTTATCCAAAAAAATTCGATATAAAAATGAAATACAACGTTTATGGAGATGGAAGGTCATACATATGCATGAACTTTATATCCATTTTTCGATGAATGGATTTAAATTAAAAAAAATTCAACATTATAGAATCATAATAATATAATAATAATATCATAAATAATATATATATTATTTAAATCATCGATATTATCATCCAAAAAAGTGGTGAATAAAAATGAATTACACCACTACTCGGGGATGGTAAGTTTTATGTATTCTTGAGAGATGTTTTCTATTTCTATATAATGGAAAAAATTCTTAATGGTTTTTCCATAATAAGAATATCAATTAATTATATTCTAGATAATTAAAATTATTTTTAAATGAATATTATTTTTTGTAAGATGTATAAGAAAAAATGAAATTGAAAATACATAGGTAAGAGCTATACCACTTTGTTGAGAAACCTTTTTTTACATATTAATACTTGATGATATGGTCTTTTGGAAAAATAATAATCTCTAGGATGTGTTTAGGTAATCTAGGTAGGTGTTATGAGAGGAATGTTTTAAGCAATAAGGATCAAATGGTGGAATATAATAGAATAGGTACACTTTTATAAGTTAGGGGAGGGGAACACTTAGAATTAAAAATACTATTAAATTAATATAAATAAATTTTATAATAATGGGACTTAAAATGACATATTTATAGGACAGTATGATTATAAGTACATAATATCTCATAAAATAAAACTCATACATGTTTATGTGATGTTTTTTCCCTTATCTCTTTTGTTAACACCCTTCTCGATCCTTTTTACAACAATTGTAATATAAATGTTTTCTACTATTTAATGGTTGATTATGTTACCAAAAAAGGATAAGAAACCCAAAAATTGAACATGAATGATATTTTCAACCTTATCCCATTCACATAAATTATGATGGGTTTTTGGTAAAATTTTATATCATTTAATAAAATATTGGTATTAGAAAATATCATTAATTTCATTTTTGAACAATTCTTTTAAATTAATAATAAAGTCATAAAAATAGTTATGGAAGATGAATATAGACATTTAAATCATCCCAAATTTGATAAATTTATCAAAAAATCATGAAAAACCATTATTCATCAAATTTAATAAATTTTAAAAATTTTAAAATCATATATTTAATTTTTCTACTAATTAAATAGATACTATCCTAGATTTAGTTAGAATTTAGTGTAATTATTCAGTCACAAAAAATTAGAAATATATTATATTGATAAAATTAATTTATATGTGAAAGGATCATTTATAATTTGAAATATCCTCTTTTTATCATTATGTAATATTTTCAGATATTAAATTCAGGAGAGTGATATTTTATATTTATTATTTTATTAAAATAATATAATAGTCATAATCCAATAATTATTACACCAAAGAATACAAAATTAAATTTTAATATGTTATATGGGGAAATCATCGAATCAAATTTGGGTATGTTTTTAATGAATTGTAATTATTATCCTCAAGTTAAACCACTTTAAAACCATCTTAATAATAACCGTGAAAATATAACTTTTTTACCATGATATCATAATTATTTGAAAAATAAATAAAAGGGGACATCTAAATTTTATGGCGATGATGATTCAAATTTTGAAATATATTTTATTATATTTAATTTTCATAGAAGTACTAAATTACATTCAATATAAAAACACAAAACACAAGAAAAATAATTTTTGAGGGAAACACTTCATTTAGGAGTAAATATAATTTCACATTAAAATGTAGTAAAAAATTTGTTTCAATGAAAATTTTGGATAAATAATAAATAATTTAATATTTTTAGACATTTTGAGAAAACAAAAACCAACTGGAATATTTAAACCATGTCATTAATTATAGAGACTCTAAAATAATTTTAATGTAGATAAAATATTACTAATCATTCAAAAAAGTCAATATTGGGTTACACAATTCAACATAATGTTTCAAAATAAATTATTTATCTAAGTTAATATATAATTGGTTGAAAACACTCACCTAATAGGACATGTTAAAATATTAGTATTTTTTTAATATTTTACACAATAGTTTTAAGAAATTTTACCTCTTTTACTGAGGTGAAAAATATTTATCGTGGTAACTATTCATAATTTACAAAAATTAATATGACATGGTTAAATTTTATTATTTATTATGACTACAAATATGGATTCCATTTTTTATTTTTTTAATTCAAATAAATGAAAATTTTTAATTCAAAATTAATCCCACAAAACATAATGAAATGATGTTTTCTAAAAAATAATTCTTAAGTGTAAAGTTGTTTTTTATTCCGAGATGAATTATATTTTCAATCAAAAAAGTTATAAATTGTACTATTTTAAAAAAAATACTAATATAATTTTAATAAACATTTAAAATAAATATCATTCTTTAAAAATAGTATAGAAAAAAATACAATTTTCTATAAAAATTTGTATTTTCACTATTTAACCAATATATATATATATAAGAAAATTCACTAAAATTCACCCTATAATAATTTTAAAATTATTATATCAAAAAATAAATAAATTTCCTAAAATAAAATTTATATAAATCTAATAAATGAATTATAATATCCATTCACAAAAAGGGTATGAAAACCATTTTTGAAGAAAACAAATTTCTTAAGTATAAAATGACTTTTCTAAAAACGGGGTACTTTTTTATTATTAATCAATAAATTATATAAAAACATTTTACTAATTTTTCATATTATGATTGATTATATTCAAAACCTCCAATACAATATCTAGGTGAAAATTGTCACATTAAAAAATAATGTTTTAATAGTATATATTGGTTCTCTTAAAGCTAAGTGTTGGTGTTAAGAATGATATTGATCATAGTATTCTATATTTTCAAGTTGTTACATTATACCCCCTTAAATAAAATTTTCCCTCTCAATTTTATCTCAGTAATAAAATATTTAATATACAAAAATACCTTTATTTCAATCCCTCCTCAAATTAAGGGGTAATAAAACATCATTTGAAAAGGGGAAGATGTAAATATAAAATTTACTTGAAATAACCTAAAATAGTTTTCCTATATAAGTACAAATTTTTTTGTATGATAAAATATATACATAGAGGAGTGAAATAATGTCCAAGAAAAATTATGTAGTGATAGATTATGTGGTTATTATAATGTTAATGACCACAAAACCATAAATCAGTGATGGGTTAAAAGACCATCAATTCATTCTAAAAAAAGGTAAAATGATAAAAAAATTGTATATAAAGATCCTTTATAGAATATTATTGGAATGTTTTACTCTCAGGATCGATGACATGATAAAATATACTTAATTTATTTCTTTTCATTTCATAAGCAATATTTCTTCCATTATTTGGGCTTTGATCAATTAAAATTTCATATCATACTCAATGAAATGAATATTAAAGTTGAATTTTTTATGTATAATTCTCTAAAAATAACTTTTAACAAATCATAATATCCATAAAATAATGACAATTCATTACTTCTTTCTCAAAATATTTTAAAAAACAAAAAATGGCCCACACAAGTTACCCAATATGAATGTATAACACTAAAATTACAACTTAATCCATTCCATAAGTTGTTTACATTAAGGCTCCAGAAAAACTATTCAGACCAATTTCAAAACCCCAAAATAAAAATATTTCATCACATTTTTGAAAGATAAATATTATCATTTATCCTAAAACTACATAAATTAACATACAATGTCCTAAAAAAGCATATAAATTCCTTGATCATATATTGTCCTATAACATTTTAATAATACGAATCACTATATAACACCAATGAAAACATATACTATTTTATTAATTATCTCTACCCAAAATATTACATAAATCAATAAATGTTATAAACATCATCAAATATTGAATAAATAAAATTATCATCAAATCACTATCCAATTTCATGATTGCCAATACTATCAATTATTCATTATCAATTAAAATCATATATTTATTTCAACTATACATTATTTACTCAACATCTAGCACATATATTATGGGTTACCTTTCTCATAATCATGTTTTCTTTAAAAATATAACCATAAGAAAACATAAATTTTCTTCATTATTTGTGACATTCGACAAATGATTTCAAATCCTTAATGAAAAACTATTTAGAAACAATGCATATATGTATCATGATTCTTATAACCAGAATACCAATAATATAACACTTCAAAAACATAATTCTCAAATCCCAATTTATAAAAACATCAATTATTTCACATTAATGATTACAAGCGAATATTTCTTTGTTTGGTCCAGGATATACCCTTCAATTATGGAATTAACTCGAATAAATCTCATATTCCCTACACATAATAAATTGAATTAAAAATTGTTTCTTATTATGAACATCATATCCCTCCATCAAACTCTAAATTTTACATATAAAATTTTTGATTTATGTATTTGTTAAACACGCATTAAACTTAATATAATTCCTCTAAGATATTTCCTAAGTGATTCATAACACATTATTAACACTATATTAATAGAAATTTATTTCCTCTATAGTGATTACCACATGAAATTCAATAAAATACCATTTTCTCTTTTTTTCTTTTTTTGGAAACTTCCCAAATTTTATGTCCTTAATCATATATCATGATTGAAAATTTGGAAAAATTATAAGTTTTAACTTCCAACTCTAATTTCATTTGGTTTCTCATGAGTTAAATCATTCCATTATATATCATATTCTTCTTAAATGTGAATCCTTCTGGTTCCAATCATTGATTGAAAAAAAAACGAATATTCTTAGGAACAATAATCATATTAATAAATCATATGACCATAAAAATTAGGGCACCTTTTTTTTAAATAATTGAAACCATAATTTTAATCTATTACATCCATTATTACAATCTATTTATATAATTTATAATGGATCACAAAGAAACTTTGATTTACCTGAAAAAGTTTCCTCAGGATTGTAAAAGTATGTGAGTAGTAAGTGAACACTTAAAATGCCCCAGAATGGTTTTCAAGATATACTCGACCAAATATTTCTACTATTATAACCGCCATGTGGATATTTTCCAAAACCATGACCCCATGTAATATCCACCCAAGGATTTTTAGTTTTAAAAACCACATAATCTCAAATTTACATTATCTATATGATATTATCCTATACATAGAATTATCCTTAGGGTTTTCACCAAAGATAACTATTCATAATCACAAAAATAATAACTAAACCACCCTCTAATTCCAACTGTAGTTATTAATAATTTTCATACATAAATAATAAATATTAATAGATGAATATATATTATATATAATTATGATCCATTCCAGAACATCGAATTTATAGTTTCTTTCGAAACATGGGTACATTAAAAACTATTTTGGAAAATTTTACATCATCCCCCACTTAGTTATTCATAACTAGAACACTTCATAAACAAATTATAATTAAAAATTTTATTCCAATCCTAAGTGAAATGAAACATTATAAAGGGTGAGATTATATACATAGAAAGTGTAAAAATATGATATATATAAAAAATGTATAATATTATCATATGGGTATGATAAATTAATCAAATTCACAATCTAAATATGAAATATTATAATATAAAAAATATTAGATTATAAACTATAAAATATTCTCATAAATAGATGCATGATCAATAAGGGTTCTGAAACAAAAATCATCATCCAAGATTCGTAACATAGGTATGTTTCATAATGAACATAAAAAATAAAAATCTTTCGAAAATTTCTAAAATACATAATGTTAACATATAATATTATGATTTAAGCTATAAATTTATCATATTCAAGATTGAATATGTGAACAATGATATTAAAATTCATGTCTATGCATTTTCCTAGGATCATAACTAGATATAATCAAACTCACACATCAATATGTGAAGAAAATCTATAAATAATAATTTTTTTTCTTATCATAATAATCATATCATGAGATATAAATATAACATTACCCATTTAATTGGGGGGATTTCATAGACCCAACCATCACATGATCAGAATCCCTTCAAATTTTTCAATATGGTCATGAAAACTTTCATCATTTCATCATAGGTAAACCAATAAAAAGAAAATGGGTTTAAAAATATTTTTTTGTCATATTAAAGAACCATAAAGATAAAAAAATATGGATGGAATCTTTTTATCATATCTCTATTTAAACATAAGTAACATCAAATTATTTAATCATAAATGAAAAATGACTTCAAATGATCACTGGAATATCTCTTGAGCAAAATGCCCTTTTAATTTTGAAATAACTTATTTAAAATTTAAAATATTTAAAAAATATAAAACAAAATATTTTTGGTGAAAATAAACCAATAAATATGTATACTAAACTTTAAATCATTTATTGTTTATGGGAACATGAAATTTTATTCCTTTCATAATTGTTAAAAAGGATTATTTTCACACCTTTAGTAAAAAGTACCTTATTAATAAAATTAAAAAGAATTTTTATTAATTTTTTATAGATTATAAAACATGGGTAAAAAATTAATAAAAAATAATTTCAAAATAGTAAAAACTTTTAAGAAAATATGTTAATGATAATATATATAGAGAATAAATAAATTCCTGACAAAAGAGGAAATAAAAGTAGTTTTTCATAAATACATTTTTATGGTATTTTTAAGATCCAAATAGATTAAAATGGTACCATTATGTGGAAAGTAAATGAATAAAGAAAATATAATGATTTTTAAATAGGTTATTTTATAAGTATCATTAAATTTATTAAATGTAATTTCAAATATAAAAAATCATGATTAAAATCTGATAGAAACATATATCCATTAGCGCAATTGAAATCACAAAGTAAAAAAAATCATTAAAGATATTTAAAACATTTGGATTTGTAAATACACATAAATTAAATCAAGAAAAAATTAAATTCATTCATGGGATCTATATACACCACACAAAACAATAAGGTGGTGAATATGGATTATGTCTCAAAAAAATAAACATGAGATGAGAAATCTTATTACCTTAAGTTTGACATTCCTCAAATGTTCTCTAAACTCATCTGTACTAAATTTTGATTTTTAATAATTTTATAAAACAATAATGTTCATAATTATAATATCATATATGATACACTTGTTACTTTTACAATCCCTTTTAGAAATAATTCATTATTAAAATCAACATTTATATGTGTTAACTGTTTCATTTTTTATGGATGTTTCAGTTCAACGTTTCCAATCAATGTACATTGATAATGGTTCCATTTTTCCCAAAATATAATTAATGATATATATATAATATATATTCAATATATATATCCATAAAATTTAGATATATAAACATTAATTAAATTGTTCATAGAGATGATAGGCCATATGTTCACCTGAATGATGTTTTCATTATTAAACGGATGGAATAAAATAAAGGTAAATAATAATTCCACATTAATAAATATATTAATATAATAAATTAAATATATATTTAATAAATTTGTCATTATGACCATCTAATTAATGTGGTGATGAAAAAAAATACATTGTTACGTGGAGACAATAAGTTTTAAAAATGCATGAGTGATTTTTTTCTTTCAATAAGATGGAAAGATGGTGGCTAATGGTTATTACATCAATATAATATCAATTAATCATATTTAAGATACTTAATTAATTATTATATTTGTTATACCATATATTTATTGAGTTATAAGAAAATTTAAAATTTAAAATTCTCTGCTAAGAGTTATACCACTTCGTTGAGAAACCTCTTTTAGATTACACATTAATCCAGGAAGGATGGTTGTTTTCAAATCCATGGTATTTAGTTTATAGTGATGTAATATAGTAATTTATTATGGTATATATTAGATAATATATTTGTCTCAAAAGTTCAAGGAAGATAGGAGAGTGGGTTCCCTTTTATAAGTGATGAAAGGGGAACTATTGGAATTACATAAAGTAATAAATAAATAAATATTAATTTTTATAATAATGAGAATAAAAATTAAATAAAATAGGATACATGTTTTCTATAAGTCTAAATATTTTCATACAAAAAAAATATACATGTTTATGTGAGTTTTTAACCCTTATATCTTAGTTTTAAACATCATTAATCCTCTTGACAATAACTACAATATCAAAATTTCCAAATATTTTAGGGTCAAGAAAGATACAATAAAAGGATAAAGTAATCTAAAATGGATAATTTTTTAGATTTCAAATCTTATACCATTCACATTGATGGTGATGGGGTTTTTATAAATATCAACCTTTTAATAAAATATTATTTATTATGAAATATTATTAATGTCATTCTGGAACTATTGAATTTACATTGATATTAAATTCATTAAAATAGAGATGTAATTAATATATGAACCTCTAACACATCCATAATATGATAAATGTATCATAAAAATACATGCTACATAATAAATATTCTAAATTATATTCACTTTAAATTTTCTAAAATCATTTATTCAAAATTACTATTTATTGAATAAATACTATGTCGGTGTTCTGTAAACAATTAAGGTAATTATTCAGACACTTAAAATCAATAAAAAAATAATTGGATAAAAAAATAAATTTATAAATCTAATAAACATTAAAAACTGATATTATCCTATTTTTATCATTATGTAAAAAATTTAGAGATATTAAAGTAAACAGAGTCTCATTTTTTCTTTACTCTTTTCATTAAATAATATAACGTCCATAAACCTATTTTATCCTTATCTGTGATAATTTTTTATTTTACCATGATACATTAATTATTTAAAAAAATATAAGGGGAATTCAAAAAAAAATTGGTACATGAGGCCTAAAAAAATTTATATCCATTTATTATATTTATTTTCAATAGGTGTAAGAAATTACATTTATTATAACAATTAAAAATGCATGAATTTTTTTTAGTAAAACACACCATTTAAGAGTAATATTCATTTCACCTTGAAATATAGAAATTAATTTTTATTACATAATTTTTTTTGTTAAAATAATAAAAATGTATGGGTATTATACTTTTTTGTCAATAACAAACCAAATGGATTCTTCCAACTATCCTGTTAATTTCAAAGTCTGAAAATAGTTTTTAATTGAATAAAATGTAACATGACTTTCAAAAAAGTCATGTTTGAGTTATAAAATTAAAAATAATGTTTTAAAATAAATTATGTAACTCATTAAACATATATTTTTTAAAAAAATAATTCATTAGAATAAGGGAAAGTGTTAAAATGATTTCAATTTTTACCCCATAGTTTCCACCCAATTTTACCTCTTTTCCTACAGTGAAGAATATTTATCATATTCACTATTCATAATTACCACAACCTAATTTATCCCTATTAAATAATATTATTTATTATTATCCCAAAAATAGAATTAATTTTTTAAAAATAAATTCTTATAAGTTTCCAAATTTAATTTAAAAAAATACAAATACCTATGAAAATTTATTTTTAGAAAAATGATGTTTTATTTGTAAAATTATTTCTTATAAGTAGATCAATTATAATATTAATCCAAAAAGTTAAAATTAAATTATTTTTAGAACATTTAAACAAATTTAATTCTAAAAAAACATAATCAAAATGATTCATTGAAAATACAAGAAAACAAAATACACATTTCTTTAAAAATCTGTATTTTCACGATTCACCCAAAAATAAACCTATTCGAAAAATTCCATAAAATTCTCTTAAGTTAATTATTAAATTATTATTTAAAAAAATGAAATTAATTTCTTTAATAAATATTTAAATTTAGTATAAAAATTAATTATAATTTCTACACACAAAATAAAATAAAAACCAATTTAGAAGAAAACATATTTTTGTAGTATAAAATGATTTTACCTATGAAATTACTTAATTATTACTAATGAGAAAATTATATAAAAACATTATAAAACATTTTCATAATATATTTAACCCTATTAATATCCACCAATCAAATTTCTAGGATAAATATTGAACATTAAAAAATATTATTTTAATATGATATCAAGGTTCTCTTAAAGATTGGTGTTTCATATTCAACAATATATAAAGCCTAGTATTTATAATATTCAGATATTTTCATCCCCACAGGTATTTTTTGATTTATCTGTGTGATATTGTAAATTATTTTATGTTTAGTTCATTATTTTTTACAATTTTTGTGATTTTTTTTTTGAATTTCAATTTCATGTTAATCTAATTCAATGTATTTCAGTTTTTATTATATTTTAAAATGTGGGCATATGATATATGTATGGTTTTCTGAAAATTTATAATTTGAATTTCCATTATTGATACTCAATTTAATGGGAGAATTCATTCCCAATTTTTTTTTCTTTGATTCTAAGGAACTATTTACTATCCTGGAGGGATCGAGAATGACATTCATTCCTTGTTGTGGGCTAGGTCGAGTGACTCATAAGGTCAACACAGTATGGATTATGACATACCCATATTGGGATATGTACACATATCACAATAATCATAAACATGTATAACTATATATCTATAATGTGCTACAAAAAAAATAACTCTCATCTCCTTGGAATTATCTGTGAATATGTCTCAACATTACCTAAATTCTCACTCCTTATATTTCAATCGGGCAGATTAATTATCTCATTACCCATCAGTAAAAAAATTATGAAGTATCATTTCAAATAATTATTATATACAAAAAATCAACGATGGAAAATCAAACAGGATCATTTAATTAATCAACTGTAAAACTGATAATGAACTCAAGAGATTATAGTCAAGGAGGGTCCAATGAATCAAATGTGATATAAAAATAATCTAATGATAAAATAAATTTGTAAACAAATAATTTGTCTAACTATAATTAAATATAAATCTCTACTCTCATTCCCTTCAAATGTCAAAATATTAATCCTCATCAAATTTCTCTCAATACTTCCCTGATATACCTCATTCTCTTCCTATTTAATATCTTTTCATAGTAACTAACTCCCATTATAAAATGCAAAATCCCTAGGAATTCACACTAATCAATTAGATCGGATATTGTATAAATTGAGTTATTTCATGTATGATTTGAGAATATTTACAATTATATTTCTCAATCCAGGAGCTGAGTCATCACAGTATTCTATAGCTTGAAGAGGTTCATCTAAGTGATATGAAAAATATAAAATATATTTGATCACGGTTAGTCATATTTTTTGGAATAATGGAATAAATCATGGTTAGAGTCCTTGATTGGAAATCTGAGACTGCAGTTGTATTTAGAACATGGTGTTTACCCTATGTTAAAGATAAACTGTGTTTTTCCTTGGTGATTAGTTGTGGGAGAGTGTTGGTGGGTTGTTAAATAGATATTATTCATTTAATAAAAATTAAATAAATTTTTCTCCTCCCTTGTGTGCATATAAAATATAAGAAGAACCCTTTTGTGGTGCAATAGACAAACTAAGGCGAAACAATGTATAAAAGGTGTCTCTGATCTTTGATCTTGGTGAATATCACTCCATGGTCATGTTTTATCTGCATCATAGCATGGATATGACCCCAAATCATTGTTGTTTCACCATTAGGTAGGAATATTTGAGTTTTATTTCATGATAACCCTTTATATTGATTTTTAAGTATTTTAAGCCCTTAGGTAACTTCTAGGGACCGTGTGATTGTTGATCTATGGGTTTTGGTGGAAACTAGGGTGATACGAGCTATTAAAAGTGAAATCTCATTCAAAATTCCCAATTATAGGACAAATAGTGTAGGATAACATGATGTGTGTTCTTCCCATTTTGGTAATACGATTTTTGGGGACTATACACCATGTACGGGGTGTATACACCATGTAGTGAGCCTAGGTCGTTTGGCTTAGAGAAATGGCCATGTATGCCTTGCCATGTAACATGGTCGTGTGGAAGTATACAACAAAATACACAAACATGGGGTGTAGTAAATTTCGTTAGTACACGATTATAGGGTTTTGTGCATGGACACGGCCTGGGGACCTATCCAAGTGGCTAGTTAGCAAGGACTTTCCATGTGCCGAGGGTTACACACCATGTTAGAGTAATGAATGGTTGATTCATGTAGTAATGACACAAATAGGTCCTATGTTAGGTGAAGAACACAATATACCCCATGTAAACACCATGTAAGATCTCATGTCTAGACAATCCATACAGTATAGGAAACTAGTAGGTGTTCGTGTGAGGTAACACACCTCATATACCCCCAAACTAGTCATGTGCATATCTTATGGGCTTCATTAGAGAGTTACTCTTTTTTAGAGGATCCTTTTAATGCATGTGAGTAGCCCATACTGGGTAATTTTACGTATATAATGTGATGGTAACCTTTGTAATGGATTGTGCGGTACAACATGGTGTGATATAGGGATCACATGACACTAGTGGAGGTTGACCATGGATAGTGATCAGGGTGGATCACTGGAGAGTTGTAGGGGTCATTACCCTTCCGCATATAGGAGTACACATGTCCCCTACACCCTTTAGTCTAGTAGAATAGTGATACCCTTTTACTAGATCGAAGATCCCTTACCCACAGATGTGTTGCGATGTGATGGGAGATAAGCATGACCCAACTTTCAAGGATTCTTGACTAATGATAGAGATCGGTTTGGTTTATTAGAGAGGTGTTGGGACTAGAACTCCATTTCTATTAGAGAGTGTGTTTCCCTTTCCTATAGACCAATAGTTATGGATCTCCCCTGTCACATTATTGTGTGAAACTTCTATTATCATGGTTCCGATAGAGTTGGTACTCCCCTATCGATCCAGGGTATAGTTCCTCTATTCATTGAGTTTGTGTTCCCCTGTAATACTAGGGCGGAGGTCATCTATTATATGTTCATTATTACCCTGTCAATCTGGGGTGAGGGTCCCCATATTTTTTGTAGATAGAGAATGTGACACCCTAAGTTGATGTGGCATGATCCCTCTACAATCATTTTTTACATTGATCATGTGCTCCCCTATCATATCAGGGCGTGGTTCTCCTAACCATGGAGTTGGTATTCCTCTATCATATTATGGTTTGGGTACTCCATACATGATGTTTAGTTTGATTCAGTACTCCTCTATTATATTGGTCTATTGTTCCTCTATGGGGTGAGTACTTCTATGTCCTGATAGGGTGAATTGCCCCATTTTCATCATATAGGTAGAGAAGATACTCCATTATACCCACAGGGTGTAGGTCTTCTATCTAGGAAGTTTGGATCCCCTATCTTCTAGTATAAGAGGCGAGTGGTGCCTCCACTTGACATGGTGATGTGTGGAAATATCTATACGGGTACTACTGAGGATTCATATGATTGTTAGGAGCCATTACTCCCTCATTTTTGTGGTATAGGTGAGGTGAGGGTCCCTATATTCTCTATATTTTGAGAGGATACACATGATGCATGGTATGGAGTAGTTCTCCATCGACTCTGTGAAGTGGAAAGGGTGGGAATCCCCACCTAGGTTTTTATGAACTTATAGGGGGTATGAGAATACATTGATAGGACATCCGGTTATAGCCTCTAGAGTGGGGCCTAGAGTACTATTTCATTTATATTTAATCACTATGATAACTTCTATCTAGGATGGAAGGGCTCATGGAGTGTGATATCCTAGACAAGTGTTACCTTTGATCCATGGGTGAAATCATGTGGCTAGCTATGAGGTCTGGAAATCATGAGAAAAGGAGACTAATTTGTGTATATCATGTTATTTCTATTATTTTTTATGGTGATTCCACTTATATTGTTGGTACTCCATGTGGTATGAGATTCATATCCATTTATAGTTTAGGAGTGGTCGAGATAGAGTTTTACAATCATTTAGGTTTCCTCTTCTATATGGGTCCATCATATTATTCCCATTCTATTTCTACCTTTTGTTTTTGGTTTTGGGGAGGGATAATTTTTATTGTTATACTCACCCCAGCATGATATTTCCCCCACATTTTGTGTATTGTGCAGATGATAGACCTTCTGATGGAGTCCTAGTGGGTGCCAAAGTAGATTGATCTTAATGAACTAGATTGGTCGGGGTATATACTAGACAATAACCGAGGTGTGTTCAGATGGTTTAATTTGATATAAATACCCTCCATCCAAGTATATTGGATGATTTTAAAGTTTTTGGTGTGGTTTTTTACCCTTTTATGCTTTCAATACATTTTTTGAACTCTGTTTGTGGGATATATATATACATGAACTTTAGTTAAAATTTTATTATCTATGAACTATTTAATTGATATTTATGGGTGGTTTTTTAAATAGGTACCATAGGATAAGGCCTCAAATATGTTTTATATTTATACTTAGTGTTAGACTCAATACCCTATCATATTGGATGCGATCTTGGGGTAGTTGTTTCTTAGGCGCCATTAGGTTGAGTGATGACAGAGTTGTATCATAGCATGTTCTACTTTGGGATCATAGTGTGGATGTTGTATACATTTGATATTTTTTGGGGTTTTATGGTGAAATTTATACAGTGTGTTGTCTATGAAATTCATTCAATGTACTCCAAAGTTAGTGAAAAATTTGACATAGCTATTCACCAAGACTATGATAAACATCTTGTTCAATCAAAATATTTAGGTATTGGTTGTAGGGAAAAGTTGTTACATCCATCTTATAGGACTGGGATGTGGGTTCCATATATTTCAAAAGCCAAATCCCGATATACACTATTTTATCATTGTGTTTCATCATTTAATTTCATAATGCCACCAGGTCGATGACTATACAAGGCTCCATATTGGTATTTTGATGATAATACACCCTGGGATGAGGCTTAAGTGAAGGGTAGTGTTATTGAGGTAGTACCTCAAAGTGGTCATCTAGTTGTGCCACCGCCCATTGAGAATTAAGTTGTTCTAGTTCTTTAGGATGAGAATTTTCATAGTTTTAGTTAACTACATGAGTTTCAGAGGTAGAGAGATTCCATGAATCAGGGAGACCCAAACCCTAGTAGCTGATGACTGGATTAAGGTAGTCACACTATTTTTCCACTTAGTGAGAAAACCTACCAATAAGATAGTGGTCCATTCAATGAGCCTTCTTTAATGATCAAAAACGTTATGGTGGGGTTTGTTGATGTAGGCACATGATGATACGATGCTCAGTTGGGAATTGTTTGAACAACTTTTTTGGGATGAGTTCATTCAAGACATGTTGAGATCAGTGTGTATCTAGGAGATTATGTAGCTTTGACAGGGTAGCATGTTCATGGTAGAGTACTTGGTGAGGTTCACCTACCTATCACGAAACACCTTCTATATGGTCTGGGATCCTTATTTCATAGTGTGTACAATTGAGAAGGGACTCCATAGAGAAAGATGAGTAGGTTTGGTCTCATTGTTCATTCCCTATAATGTAGGAGTGATGGAGGTAACTCTGGTGATAGAGAGACTCTTGGAATAGGGTTGGGTGGGCGGAGCTGAATGTGGTGATCAAGGGGTAGTTTCATCTGAAAATCTAGAAGATGTTATTAGATACAATCACAGCATAGGATCCATACTAATGTCCACACTGAAACATTTGGGTCTGCAATGTAGTAGTTGCATCGGGGGTCTGTTTAGTCAAATGAGAGGATGTGTTATACCTTTGACATATGAGGACATCTCATGTGAGATTGTCTGACCAACCATGATATGGATAGGGAGATAGTTGACAGACTACCCAGGTGGATGAAACATTTTGAGTATAGAGTTAAAAATGATGGTGGATGTGGTGGAGGTGTGGGGAGAGAATCATTATGTGGAATGATTTTTTTATTAGATTCCAAAACCACTCCCATTATTTCTTGACAGGCCCATAGAGCTAGAGTTCATGTGTGAGGATAACTATAGGCTATCAATGGAAAATATCTAGATGATTCAAGGATGGTTTGATGTATTCTCTATGTTCTTTAAATTTATGTAGTATAACTGTTATAATTTTTTTTGAGTTACTCTACAATATCAACTTCTTCCTCATTGTTTATCTATAGTGATGTGGGGTGTCGGTAGAACCTTTGGATGGTGATGTTTGACAAAGCTTCAAACTGATGAGGAATATGTACAATTCTCACACTAAGACTCGTCCTTGTGGTGTGACACACAACTGTGTGGTTGAGTAAATGCTACCCAAAGTGGTTAGTGTGGAGGCGTGGTGGACAACTTCATTAAACTGGTGGGTTTGGGTTAGGGTCTCATTTTCTAGAGTTGAAGTAGGCCCCCACATTACCAAGGGAACATATTAGCTGAACCCATATTCTTATAAATCACTATAGAGGGAGATACTTTCTTTTAACCTTTATGTAGTGGAATAAAGACTCCCTATGATGTTTCCTCAATGTGTATGGTTTACTTACCATCCACATTTATCAGTTTTACACTAGTGGGTGCAGGGGTGTTTCTAGATATTGGAACGAAATTCCTTCTTGAGTGATCATGGGATGAGCCGGACAAGATTAGGTGCAGGTAGATAAAAATGATTTTTAACTGGTGTATTTTATGACTTTTGGGGGCATCATGAGCTATGGTACAGGTCATCTTAGGGAAAATGAGATCCTTCTAGTTATATCCATTTCTACTTCAGGGTAACAAATTGTTGTATTGATAAACCTGCAGACTATTGATGGACCATGTTCATGGTGTTTTTCACTTATCACCACTGATGAGACATTTTAACTCTTCATTCCATGATGTCGAATCAGTTTGATATAGAGATTGGGTGTTCTGTAGTCTGTTGAGAGGTTCCCCTGAGTGTGTGAATTTCAATAGAAAATAAACCCTCTTATAAGCTCACTAAATTGAGAGGATGAGTTGAGAAATTCATTTCCCTAGGGTGTGTTAGAATTTTCTTTTAATGGATGAAAATTTTTATGGTTGGGAGAGTGTAGCGACTCAATTATTTCTATATAAGGCTTTGGAATATTTCTAAGAATATTTCTGGTTTTGGGCGCTAAGTCGATGTGGGATTCTAGTTCTTAAAGATCCTCTGTATAATGATATTAAAAATGTTAATAATATTTAATCATTCACACATAGTTTATTTGGAAACATAGATTAACTCTTGGGAGGATTCTTAGATTATAAATATGAGTCCATGGTTGAGTCCATATTGTGGTGTTTACCCTAGGGGTGACATAAAATTTTTAGCATTGGGTGATTGTTTGAGGGAGATTGTTGTTGGGCTGTTATAAGGAGGTTATTAATTTAAAAAAAATCAATACCCATACCCTTTTGTGTTCATATAAGAGATTAGGAACCCCCTCCCTTGGATTTATAGACAAACTAGGGTGAAAACAAGTAGAGAAGGTACCAACAATAATTGTTCTTGATGAAGATCTCTCTCGTATCATGGTGCAGTAAATTAAAAGCTTTGAATTATCCCTCATGTTTCTACATTTCACAAAAAGGTAGGATAATTATATTTTTAACTCTCAATCTCATTTTATATGCATTTTTTAAGGTTTTATATCCCATAAAAACATTAGGGGACCCTGAAAGTGTCAATCTGTGGGTTTCGGTGGAAATTTTGTTGATTCCGGAAGCTCATATGGAATTCCTATTCAAAATTCCTGATCACATGTTGTGTATTATAAGAGAAAATTCCATGTGTACATCCCTTTTACGGAAAATGAATTCTGGGGACTACATGTAATATAATGCTAGTACACACTACGTAGTGAGTCTTGGTTGTGTGGTAGAGAGACAAGACATTGGATTCCGTGTCAAGGGACATGACCATGTCGAAGTACATATAAAAAAGACAGGGGCACAAGGAGTAGTACAAAACAACAGTACAAATTCAAATGGATCCCGACATGGACATTAGATTTAAAAATATTCATGTGGCCTAATATCTAAGAGCCACCATGTCTAGATGGTTACAAGTCGTTCAGAAGGCATGACAATCCAAACTATGTGGTGAAGGATGAAGATACTTATTGGGTGATGTATGACATAACATGTAAGCTCACATGGATAACTAAGCTACGTAGTAGAGGACACGAAATGGTTTTCGTGTAGGGTCACATTTTGTGTAGTCCCCTGTAAGTGCCATGTACTTGTCAGCGAGAATTCCTTCAAGAGTATACCATTATTTGAGGATGAAATATATGTGTATGAGTTGCCTATCCTATGTATTTTGCTACAGATAATGTGATGTAAACCTTTATAGTATATTATGAGATATTATGTGGTTTGATTTAGTGATGGCGTCACACTATTGGTGCTTGGATATAGAGAGTGATCAGGGAGCATCACTAGAGAGTTAGATGGGTTGATATCCTTCCATGTGAACTAGGATATAGATCCCAAAGACCCTTTATGTTGGTAGAGTAGTGATCCACTGTTACCCAGGTTTTAGTCCCCTACCCATGAAATTATTGTGATGTGAGGTGTGATAAGAATGATTCTCCATTCATCGATGCTTGGATGATAATGGAGGTCGGTCTAGTTTATTAGAGAGATGTTGGGACTGGAACTCCCCTAATATCAGGGCATGGGTTTCACTTACCTCTATGACCAGTTGAGATGAAGCTCTCCTATCATATCAAGGTGTGTTCCCTCTATACTCATGGTGCAGATAGATTCTTTACTACATTGTTGATCTATAGTATGATTCATCTATACATAGATTTGTTGATTACCTATTGTAAAAGGGTTCGGGTAATCTATTCCATAGTTCATACATCCCTTATCGCATCAGGGTGTAGGTCCCCACATTGTTATTATAGATGGGGATGGAGATCCCCTATCATATCAAGGAAAAATACATCCATAATCATTATTCATATAGAGTAGGAAATACCCCATCATATTGGTTCATGAGTCCAATATCCATAGAGAATATACTCCCCTATCATACCAGGGTATGGGTCCTCCATAATTGATGTTCAGGTAGATTCATTACTCCCATATTATACCACAGTCTATGTCATCTACAAGGTCAATACTCTCCTGTCATGTCAGGGTGTGGTTCCTCTATTGTGATCATAGAGGTAGAGATGTAACTACCCACTATACACAGGCTGTTTTCCATCTATCTATGGAGTGGTACTCCACTATCTTTGAGTTGTATTAGGGAGTGATTCCATTCAATTATTAGGATCTCCCTTGTCTCTATAGTGAAATTGTGATGAGTGGGACCCTCTACTGGATACTTGTGATACCTGATTAAGAGTTAGTCCTCCCTCGACATAGTGAGGTGCAGACATCTCCTTCTTGGTACTACATATTTTTCATGGGATGGATATGTGTAATCACTACCTCAACTATAGAGTAGCAGTGAATTGTGGGTCCCTGCTTCCTCCCTCTTTTAATAGGATGCACTTGATGAATTGTCCAGAGAAGTTCTCCCACAACTATGTACAATAGAGAGGGGAGGGCCTCTTATCATGGGTTTTTATAATCTTGTGTGGGGAGAAATACTATAGTTATCGGACCTCTGGTATCGGGAACTAGAGTTGGACATTTATAGTTGTTTTTAGTGGATAATATCTCTCATATGTGTTCCATATTGGATTACAGGGATCGTGGAGTGGGATATTTTGGACCAGTGTTACCATTGATCATCGAGTAGAATCTTGTGGCTAACAATGAGGTCAAGAAATCCTGAGACATGGAGTCTACTTATAGTATATTTGGGTATTTCTAGGTTTCCTTGCAGTGATGAAACATATCTTATTGGACCACTATGAAATATGATCTAACAAGACATATATATCCACGGAGTAGTCTAATGGAGTTTCTCTCTCATTTGGGTTTCCTCCTCTGGCTACGTGAAGGGGAATATTTTATTTATGTTTCTCATTTTTATTTTGGGTTTTGGGGCACCTATTAACTATTATTATTCCCACCCATTTAAGGGATTTTTCTAAAGAAGTTCTGTCTTGTGAAAATGAAAGTTCTTTTGATAGAGTCTAAGGAGGGCCTAGAGTAGGAAGAGATTTGTGATCTAGATAGACTAGGGTGTTTATTAGATATTAGATGAGGTGTGTTCTGCTGGTTTCATTTGACAATAATCCCATCCATCTTATTAGGCTGGATTATTTTATAGTTTTAGGTGGCCTTGTATTTTCCCTTTTATGATTTCAATAGTTCTGTTGTACTCAGCTTATGGGAAATATGTATGAATCCATTTTTGTAACATTTTTATTATATCTGAACTATTTCATGGAGATGTATGTGGTTTTTGCATACATGTACTATATGCTAAGGCCTCTAATATGTGTGATATTCCCACTTTATACTACGTTATCAACAATCCTATTGGATTTGAACTTGTTGTAGTCATGGTTAGGGCCTCGTTGTGTCAGGTCAAGATAGATATCACAATTATGTTGATCTCTTTAATATTTTATCATATAATCATCATAACTAAGTTTTTTTCAATGGAATTATAAAATCTAGTGATCATACTATATATTTCCATATAAATAAATTCTATTTTTTCAATAGCATAAGGAGAGCATAACAATAAACTAATATATATAATGTTATAGTATAATACAGTATAATTTACATTAAAAGAAATATATATAAAATATTATTGACACAATATATGATTTTATAATGATCTAATTCACTTATGAAATTCCCTTTATTTGGAGAATATTTTTCAGGAAATACCAAATTTTATTAATTTTGATGAATGTTCTCAATAAAATATATTGGTTAATTTCAATGAATGAGTAGTAATATAAAAAAGTAAAATCCATAAATTAATTAAGTATAAGTGGTATTAAAACAACTGTTAATGGATAAAAAATTATGTTTAAAAACATTGTTTTTATTATATATTACATATATTTTTATTTAAAATATAAATTTCACAAATTTGAACAATCGTGTTTAATTAAATTAGTTGATTTTATTTTTATTCAAACAGATTACCAATAACATAATTATTATTATCTAGTAATTAATACATATAAATTCATTTTTATACTTAATAATTATTTTTTCTAAAAATTATTTTTTTTCATTATGTTAATGTTATTCAAAATTAATTTCAATCAACTATCTAAATTTAAGATAGTGAAATTAATTTCATATTTTTAATTTTTGTGTTCATATTTGTTAAACATATCATTTTTTAGGCATAAAAATAATTTAAAATGGTAAAATATAGTCATTATAGAGACCCATTCTTAGAATGCCTAAATAATGCATTTATTCCATTATTTAATTAGTACATATCATAAACTTGAGGATCAAAAGGTTTTGTGTGTTTGTTTTTAGGTATATAAACAACTTATTATACTAAAGTTTTGAACATTTTTCTCTATTTGTGTTCTTCTAGGCCCTTTTCTATGTATCTCACTTTAAATAATCATCATCATAAACTAGGGATGGTAAATATAAGAAAGGGATGATATCAAACACTAAGTAAGGGAAAAACATATCATTGAGTAATAGATCATAAACATGGAGGAGAACATGAGGAATACATAAATGTCATATTATAAGATCAAATAACATTACATAATAATCATAAATCATGTTACAGTACATAAGATCATTATAACATAATTTTGGAAGAAGAAAGATGTGATATAGCCAAAAAAACATCTCAACGATCATATAACATTTGATAAAAACATAAAAGATTAGAATTCCTAAAAGAAAATTCATATTAATGAGAACATTAATTTTCATAGAAATTAAATTCATAATAAAAATTTGACATAATTTGATGAAAAAAATTGGAAGTCCGCACAATAATAATCATTAGAAAATAATATGAAAAAAATACATGTACCTTTGTTGGCTTGTGATAATCCTCTATTTTACCCATATTATTAGGATAACACCTCCCATGTAACCATTTTTCATTTGAATAAATACTCTCATGTACCCTTTGGATTTGGATAAATCCTCCCATGTACCACATTAGCTTGAGAAAAATCTTACTTTATACTATTTTCATTGGGATAAATCCTCATGTATACCTCGTTGGCTTTGGATAACTCATCTTGTGTACCTTTTTACATGAGATAAATCCTCATGTGTACCCTTTTGACCACATGATACATAAACATAAACCAATGCATTAAGGGATTATTTTGGTTCCTACCTATCATTACAGATATATATATGTTCTATAATAACAATCAATCATAATCATATATTTATGATCCCATGGAAAAATGATCGGTTTATTACACATCGAAATTTATGGCCTTCACTTTTCAAAAAGAACCAATGAATATAAAATGCTATTCATAATATACCCAAATGGTATAAAATAGAATCTTGAATTAAAATATTTTAAATCAAAAATATGATCACACAAAATCATCAGACAACTTGAAAAAAATTATTCATATGATATCAAAAGTATCATTTTCAAAAATATAAAACATCATAATAACATATATAGGGTGATTGAAACATCACTTCATGAAATAAAAAACATAGAGTGTATATAAGATTGAAAATAAAAAAATCAAGCAATAAGCTTTTAAAACATTTGAGTAAAAAATACATTCAAATAAATTTATGAGAATGGATTGAAAATAAATTTAAAAATATTAATATTAAGTTTTCAAAATAAATTATCTTTAAAAAACATAATGTTTTTTAAAAAGGGATAAGTGAAAATAATTTTTTAAAATTATTGTTTTAAGAGAATATATAATAATGTATACTTGAAGAGGAAAAAATTATTTCATGAAAAGGAAGTGAAAATAATTAAGAAATTTTTATTATTAAAAAGAATCATTAAGAAAAAATAATTTAAAAATAGGTTTTAAATTAATTAATTGAAAATACAATGAAATTTTTTATTCCAAAAAAGGTAACATAAATAAAAAACAAAAAAAAAAAACTTTATCAAAAAAAATTATGTTAATGGTTAAACTTTTTATCTGTAATTGATGGAAAAACTATTTGAACATTTTGAAAAAAACTTTTAAAAGCACACATATTTTAAATATTATTAAATTTCCCGTTTAAAAAGGGTTAAATAATTATGAAAAATATATAAAATAATCTATATTATCTTTCCTAAAATATATGATAAAATTGGTTATAATTAAAATATGGAAATGAAAGAAAATATCCATTAGTAAAAATTAGAGTTATTCTTACCAATGGAACACTTTTATTTTGGATGTTTTTTCAAAGAATTATAAATTGATAAATAGATGGAATTTCACTAGATAATGAAAGGAAATATAAAATAAAAAAATGGAAAGTTTAGTATCATATAAATCATGAAATTTATATTCTTCTATGAAAGGATATGATCCAATTAAAATAACTTAATCATGAAAATTCTTTACAATAATTGTAACATTTGAATACAAAAAAACCCTGATACGTATAACAAAAAATAGAATGTCGAATATCATAAAAAAATAAGAGGATCGTGATAAGAAAAGAAAATGTGGAAGAATTAAAACCATTTATGGTGAAAAATGTAGTATATATTAAGTATGTCTCAAGGGATAAAAATTTGGGACAGATAAACTCTTATGACATGGGTAAAAATTTAATAAAAACCCCATATTAGGTAGAGCATGAAATTAAGAATAAAATAACATGAACTAAATATTGATCATGAATTTTTATAATAATTATGTAGTATACACACCACTCACATAATATTGTGTTCGTAAATATGAACTATATGATAATGAATAGAAATTATGATATGATATCTGGCCTTGTTCTTGATTCATTCTATATAGGAGATTAAATTATCAAATAACCAAATTAATTATATTATATAAATTATTATCAACCTTATCCTACTATATTAAATTTATTATAGACCAATTATCACTATATTAAATTTATTTATTAAATATTTTCACATTTTATTTGCATGAAAATTGATTAGGTGTTGGGTTTTGTTGGTAATCCAAATGAATAAAAATGTTACCTTAAAAAAATTAAAATACATAATATAATATTCAAATAACTATATATTAATCATGATTTTATTAATATATTATAGTAAAATTATTTTTCCTATTTCCATATTCATCCATAATCATATTTTAAAGCATTGTTCCCATAGGTTATTAAATCAAACTAAATGTAGACATGCTTGAACTTGATTGGAGAGTATGGTTAATAAGGTAATTCTTTTGAGAGAATATCATTACAATATAATTATACTGATATTTATTTATTTATAATGTCCAAAAATATTTTAATATTTTATATAATGTATGACAATCTATATGAATAACTGCAAATTCTTCATCATGGATGTGGTAGTTTTTATGTATGAATGTTCAGCATTCACATTTCTCAACACTTGTGAGGGGATTAAAACAATATTAAATTGAAATTTGAAAATAGTTTTTCCATAATAGATATCATTTTTATTCATCATTACCACAATTAATACCATACAAGATGGGAGATAATGAAAAAACAAACGATGTAACTTTGGGGAGGTGGTAGTTCCCATAATGCATTAATGAGGTTATTATATTTTTATAAGTTGATAGAAATTAATAAATAATAAATATAAAATTAGTTGAAAAATCTCATACAATAATAAGGATTCTGGATTCATCTTATTATTAAGGTTATGGGATATTTTTATTAATAATATTAAGGACAAAAATTGAAGAGGCAAATAGTACTTCAATCAATACTTGATCCTTCTATGGATGTTCCTTGAAAGTTGAAGTAATTATTCTAAATATGAGTTACTAGGGGATTATTTTTTTAGATAGGGTAATATTTAGATTTATTGGGAAGATTTAAATTTGGAAATCTAGGGATATTTTCATTATAAAATAGTGGAAGAGGTATCCTTTTATAAGAGGATAATATGGGATCTTTTGGAAATACTCATCATTATTCAATGATTCTATTACACTATTCAAGGTTCAATCACTCAAAAGTAAAAAAAATGGGGATTTAAGAAAATATAATTTTGAAACAACTCTCAACTTTTCATTTTGATACAACAAAAGAGTGATTAATACCTTTTGTTTGTTTTGACATATTTCCCAAATTAACTTTTACCTTGTTAATTAATTTTTAACTGTAGTAATAAAATTTAATGTCAAAGATTAAGATTATATCATTTTACCTAATATAAAAATTATATTTTGAATATTTTAAAATAATTCTAACTGATAAAATTACTAATAGTGTGAAATGTTAATTTTAAAATAAACACACTTAATTGTGTAAAAATTATTTTTACAAAAATAACATTTTTATGAAATAATTTTATATATATCATAAAATTATATTGGATATTTATTTTAATTAAATGAAATTATTTATTATAAAAAATAAAATTTTTGATGATTTTAGTAAAATAATAATCCAAATTTCCATATCTAAATAATAAATTTTAGGAAAACACCAAAAAAATTAGTAAAGTAACATTGTAGTTTAGTTTTAAAAAATATATGATGAAGAGTTATATGTTAAAAAAATATTTTAAAATTTTTAATGATATTAATTAACTACATATATTATTATTTGATTTTTTTTAAAAGAAATTAATATAATCTTATATAATAATGAAACCCAAAAATATATAATTTTCACAAAAAGGATAATTTTCAACTGAAAATAATCATTTTAAGATAAAATTAAAAAATTCATATTATGTAATTTTTTATATAAGGAATTCAAAAATTAAATTTAAATTTATGGAATTTAAATTTTTATATTTGAAAAATTTACTCTTGAATGAAAATACATAATAAAATGAAAACATATTTATTTAAAATAACAATTTTCAATATTAAATCCTCTTAATTATTTACCTTATGAATATTTAATTGTATACCATCATAGAAATTATCATAGATTTATTCATAATATTCTCTTATTATATTTTAGTTTGTTATAATTGGTTGTTGAAGGTTAAACATGTTATAAATCATGTCACGTATTTTAAATTGCATAAATCTCAATTTATTATATTCTCCACCCCTTATAAAATAATGTCCTCTCCATTTTAAATATAAATTAATAGGGCATATTTTTTTACAATGTGCATAAGATTTATTTTACTCTATGGTTAATTTCAAAAGTGATGTCATCTGTACTAATTTGGGTGATATTATGACACTCATATATTATTTTATAATAAGAATATCCAAATATTTATTTTTTCTAACCATTTGAGATAAAATCATTCATGATTATGTATCATAACTCTTATAATGGAATCAGTTTTCCTAGAGTGCTCACATTCATCCTTTTAATGATAGATTATCATAATTTTATTTGAAATATGAAATGTGAATTACTTATTCTCACAATTGATTTGGAATCCATGTAAAGGTAGTCATTCAATGACTAAAATCATATTAAATTCCTCAAAAGTTGTATTAATAAATTTTACTTGAATAATATTCCCATAAACAGTCTACTGTGATAAAATATTAAAACAATATAATATCAAATCATTAGGGTATTGATTTGATACTCTTATAAAGTATACATGTTCTGCGAGTGTGGCTATAAATATATTACAATTGGATATCCAAAAATATAATGTAAAGGGTGAGTGTACCTTCTACCCTTATTTGTCGTTTCCTAATTCTAGTATCGTGGATAACATAAGACTTCCCTTGTTTCCTAGGATTAAGAGGTTTTTGAGTTTGTGATCCACTTTAGTTATTGGGTTATGTAATTGTTTTCCGTAATTTCATAACTCCATATATTTGAGGCATTTTAAATTCACTACTTATATTTCACTGATCAGCTTCTTTATCCAAATTTTATATTCATGAACTCGATGGAAAAACGTTCCACACATGAAACACTTTGTTGTTACTCTGAGACATTCCCTTAGGTTATTCTTCTTATATTTTTGATATGTAGGATGTTGAATATTTTTAAATTCATCACTATGGACCCATGATCTTATATTAAACTCCATCCTTTTCTTATTTTTTGGGGTTAGATATTTAGAAAGACTTGTGTTATTTATTATAACATGGAATAGTTGGGTGAGGATAGCCAAAAGTATTTCAATGTTATCTTCTATCCCACTTAGTTTTGCATTATTATATTATTGACCATGTATACTAATAAAAATTTTTCTCTTTCTCCGACCATTTCTAAAATAGAAATATTTAATCCTTAATGACCAATATTTAAATCATAATAGAAATATGAAAAATTCAACCACGAAATGTATTACTCTTTGAAACCATCACATTAAATTTTTGTTTGACCTAAATTAATCTTATTTGAATCTGGATATCATTTGGTTGGTTTATCCCATATTTCATAAACAAATTACAAAAAAAAAAAAAATCATTTTAAATGGACTATAAAGAGAATGTTATTAACCAAATAATATACCCTACAAGTTTAAACAATGTGTGCGGTTAGGCCTCTTTGTTATGCCGAAGGTGAAAATTGAGTTAATACTCAACATGTACTCTTTACAATTATTACCCTAAGTACATATATTCAAGAGCCTTTATCTACATTCAATATCAATAAAATTTTGTATTTTCATGGGAAAACATAGACTAATGGATTTACTAATATTTCAGGATATCATCTGATACTGGGACTTATACCTTAGACATTTTCCAATGGTTTTTTCAAAAATTCTCAAAAATAGTCTATAAAATTGAATAAAGTAATATCAAAAAATAAGTAAAATTTAATTTGAGACAAACTATAGTGAACCTAGATAGGAATATAAAAATAATAAATTTATACTATAATTTAACTACTATATCTAAAAAATATTTACATAAATTTAGGATGATATTTTTAGTGACGTAGAAGTGATCTATATAAATATATTATTTTACTAAAATTATGAAAATTTATCCAAAATTAATATCCTTTAGACCATTTTCAACATATCACACATGAAATAATCATTTTCATAATCTAGTGATTGTTAATTTAATAAAGGTGTGAGATGAAATGATTATTAAGGGAAAAACATATCATTGAGAAATCGATCGAAAACATGGATGAGAACATAATGATGACATAAATTTCATAACAAATATCATAAGACCTAGAGTGAAACTTACAAAAAAAATTAGAGTAATATAAGATCGTAAAAATTATTAATAAAGCATAAAATATATGAAATTTCTCAAACACATCTCAAAAATGATATAACTTAAGCGCAAGACATAAAAGAAATGAATACTTAAAAATAAGGCATAATCATGAAAACAATGAATTTCTAGGAAATAAAATGCATCATTAAAAGTTATCATAATATTATGAACAACATATGAATGTGGAAAACCCAAAGTCTTATGAAAATTATAAGATAAAAAATCTACAAACCTTATTATTCATATGATAATAATATAGTTCATGCTATGTATTTTGACAAAACTTCTCATGTACCCCTTTAGCATGGTGATAAAACTTCTTCTATAGCAATTATATTGAGATAATTCTTATTATGTACCATATTTTCTTGGGATAAATACTCTTATGTTCCATTTATCTAGGGATAAATCCTCTCATGTACATAAATATCTTAAGATAAATCCCCCCACGTACCTTTTGGGTGAAGATAAATCATCCCATATATCTTTTTGATATTATAAGAAATAAAAATAAAACAATTCATTTAAAGGTGATACAGGACCCCACACATCATCATTCTTATATATGTGTTCCATAAAGAATCAATCACAAACATACATTAACGAATACAAAATAAAATAATTACTTTCTTAAACATACAAATGGAATACATTAACATTTCATAAAGAATCCATGAATATAAATTTGGATTCAAAAAACATCAACATTGTATAAAATGATCTAATGAATTAAATTGTTTGAAACTAAAAACTTGATCACCCTAAATAATCACATATCAGGCACTAAAGTTACCATAGGATGTAAAAACTCACATTTTCTAATATAAATCATATCCTAATAACATATATAGGGTGATTAAAATATCACTTCGTAACAGATAAACCTTGGAGTGTATATAGATTTGGATGTAAAAATGTCTCAAAAATAAACCTTTTAAAACATTAAAGTAAAAATTTTATTAAATTTGATTTATGATAATGAAAATAATTATACAAATATTAATACAACTAATTTAAAAAAAATAACCATGAAAATACATAGAGGTTTCAAAAAAAGGGAAGTGAAAAAACTTTGATAAATGTTTTACTTTTAAAATAATCATTAATAACGTGGAGTTGAAAAATAATTAATGTTTTCAAGAAAAGGAAGTGAAAATTAATATAAAATCTTTATATTAAAATTGATTCTCTAATAATGGAAAATTGAAAAAAAAAATTAATTTTTTCAATAAAGTAATTGAAACAAATTTGAAAATTTATATTTTTAAAAAATATTATTTTACAATGTAACATAGGTAAGAACATAAAAATTATCAAAATAAAAATTTGAGTGGGTGATAAAACTTGTACTTTGGAACTGTTTGAAAATCCTTTTGAACATTTTGAAATAAATTTTTTGAAAACTCACATCTTTAAAATAGTATTGAAATATAAATTCGAAAAGTTGTAAAGAATTATAAAAAACTATAAAATAATATATATTATCATTCCAAATGGATAGTATAATATAGGTTTGAATGAAAATATGGACATTGAAGAAATGGTCTATTTGTAAGAATGTGATTTTTTCTTACTAATGATATATTTATTTTAGAAAACATTTTACCAAAAAATTATATGTTTATAGATAGAATTAATTTACATATAGAAAAAATGATAAACAAATTTGGGTAAAGCTAAATATCACAAAATGACTGAAATTTATATTATTGTATGAAAGGCTGTGAACCATGAAAACAATTGAGTTACAAAAACTCCTTACAATATCTATATCATTTAAATCAAAAATACTATATGAGAGATATAATTTCAAATTGAACATTTAATAGCATGAAATATAATATGGTCATGACAAAAATGAATATATATATTTATTGTCACAAATTAATAGTAAATAATATATATTAAATAAACTTGTTTCAATGGATTTAATTTTCATACAAATAAATCCTTATTACCTAGGAAAAAAATCAATCAAAACCTAATAAAGGATAAGGAATTGAATTAAACTTCAAATAAAATGAATAAAATATAATGAATAAAATTCTATATAAATTGTAACACCCAAAGATTTCATAGTACGTTATCTCTTTAAAATAATATAATAGCTTATATTGCACGCGACACCAATTTGGCTTTTGTTATATGCAAGATTGAGTTTCTGCGAAACAACACATTAGAATTATAATTATTTAAATGATATATTTATTTATCAATTAAATATTTTAATATCAATAGTAAAAAATAAATTTTAAATGATATTTATAATGTTTTCACATAAAATAAACATATTTATAATGAAATATATATGTTTTGTAAAAATATTTATATATTTAGAAAAACAATTTTCTTAAAAGAACAACTTTTTATGTCCTTTTATGAATAATAAAAAAATTATTTTAGACACACCTAAAAATTGAATTTAGTATAATTGACTTCATTTTTAAATTCAAAATATCAAAATTAGCTTAGGGTGGATTTTTGGTATTTTTCTAAAAACATTCAAATTTTGAGGAATAGTGGAAAATACTTCATAATACATAAAAACTGACTTTTTTATTTAAATAATTAATTTTAATTAAATTTTTTCTTAATGAAAAAAAAATAAAAATAATACATATATCAGAAAAATTTAATTCATTAGATTCATTTTATAATAATATTAGATATATAAAATTTTATTGATCTTTTTAAGGTCTTTTACCCACCTTCTTGGCATATTTTAAAATTAGCATAAAATGTAATTTTATCGTTTCTGTGAATTGAATTTCAAAAATCAAAAAAACATAGTTTTCATCAGTATGTAAAATGTGGTTCAATAGGATGAAAATAATTTTTGTTGAATAGTAACTTTTGATTTTTATTTACCACGGTTAAAAGTAAATATGGTAATCAAAGGTAAACATAATATTATAATAATATAAAATTACCCCAACACATGTCCTAATTATATTGGATAAGTTTTTTTCAACCAAAATAAATCTTAGGACAAAAATATGATCCTTTTTTATTCACAAGGGTTTGATTAGGACATTTATTATATTTTATTTAAAGAAAAGTTAAAAGTACTAAATTCAAATTTTAATAACTATAACATTTTAAATATAGGTTTATACAAAAGATAAATTAGACTATAAATATTCATTATAAATTGAAAAATATTTTTTATATCATGGTATTTTATTTATAATTTGTATAATTTAAATAATTAATTTTATTTATGACATAATTATAATGCACTAATTACCTTATTAATGAAAGGTTAAAATGAATGATATTATAAATATTAAAATAAATATAATTTGAATGTTATTATGCCATAGAATAATTTTATGGATTACATTGACATATGAGGTACGATTTACTTCCTTTGGAGCTAATTAATCACATTTTTATGACTTTAACAAAAATCAATTACTAAATAGTGTCAAAATTGACATAAATGAATTTTTAATACAAATACTATTTTATTAAATGACATAAAAAATATATATAATTCTTCCAAATAACTGTTATAGTGAAAAACAAATTCATAAATGATCCAATTTTGGTTCTCTTCTCATTTTATAGTACATATATTAACCATGTAGAATAAAAATACACGAGGACATCGTAAGAGTAAACTTAATTTAAAGGGGGTAAATCTAAAAGATAAGGTTAATTTTATAAACTAAACAATTCTAAACCATATTAGATGAGAATATTTTGATCCATCCTCAGTTTAGGCTCTTAATAAATCAATTTGGAGCTATTATAATCCGAATATCATTTTATAATAAATCAATATTTCAAGATTTTCCTAAAGTTCCCCTCAGCCATATAATAAAAGGGGACCTCCCTTTATCTTTAATTCACACATAAAACCCTCATTGGATTGAACAAAACTAACCTAAATCTCTTAACAAATTCTCTCCCTTCAACTTATAGGCCTTACCTTGAGCAGAAATCCAATTTAAGGATCCCTTTTGTTCAAATCAAAATAAAACACCTGAAGATGAGGTAATTATTTTAGCACCTCTTTCAAAGTTCTTTTCTTCTTCTACTTCCTCATTATTCATTAAAACCATAATCAAATAATAAATCTAGTACCTTATAAAAGATGATATTTTATTATAAATATGGTACAACCATATTCATTATTCTATCCATCTTATGAATGACAATGTCACCATGCATGCGTACGTGCGGCTTACCGTCTCCACGTCATGGTGTAGTTTTTTATTCAACACTAAATTATTTAAATGAGTAAAATAATTAGGATAATTATGGTAAATATTGAATATAAAATTTTAATGATTAATTATATATAATATACCATCAAATTAAGCAATTTTTCACCATCAATGGAATGATACTGTCGCTCGTGCGTGCATACGGTTTACCGTCTCCATGACGCGATGAGATATATCTTCAATGATCACCATTAAAAAACTTTATTAAAATATTTACATTGATTAAGTTTGAGATATATTAAATAATATTTATAATTGAATAATATATATTTATATATTTAAATATATTCTGTTTACTTACATCTATACTATACGATAAAAAATGGAAACAACATTCATTCGTACGTACGGACTACTATCTCCATGAACGGTGATTCCATTTCAAATATATTTCTATTATAAATATTTATATTCTAAATATATATGATATATAAATCATATTTTATATTATTAAATTATGTAAATCATGATCTAAGTGATACAATCAAGAATAACATGATAAAACATGTATGATAAAGAAAACTATTATTACCCAAAATGTTACTTTAACATGGATATTATTATTAAATGGGTATTATAATGTAATAAATGAATTATATATGATATCATAAATGTTAATATAGTTATATTATAATTTAATAACATACTATGGTCATTATAAAAGATGTTAAACGTACCCTTTACTAAAGGATATTTCAAGGTAAGGGTTAATTCCTCAATCTAATTATTATTCGTGATTGTTTATGTCTACGTATTTATTGAGACATATTTATCATCCACATCTATGTTTCATAAATAATTCAACATGAATCTTCTAAGTTTTAATTTAAGGGACTCTTTAAATATATCATTATTTTAAATTTTTTAAATTTTTATTTTCATAAATATTTTTAATTAACATCCATGTTTTACATATTATTTTAAAGATTTATTTAGATGGAGATGATTGTTTTAAAATTTTAAATACTTTCAAATTTTTCAACATGTTAGGGGACACTTTTATTCAAAAAATATATTTTAAATGACTTCATTTAAAAATTTTGTGACTTTTAAATGATTTCATGAAAAAGGGATATTTATCTCAAAATGTTTTACTGGTCATTTTCAACTATGTCAACATCCTTTACTGGAAATTAATATTGATTGATGATAATTTATTATAATAAAATATTTCATGTTGTATTGAATGAGTTGTGATATGTTTGACTGTGGATGTTCTGTTTTTATACCATTCATGGTGTATTGATAAAGTATTATCATTTCTTATGCTAGTTTTAATACGAACGTTTATATTGTGTTTCATCCTTTTCATAGGAGGAATGCACTGAAATTAGTAAGTGACAGGTGGGTCCCACTATAGCCCCTGGATGCATCGATAGGTCTAATGAGACATACATGTATCTTGGTATAAGTCATCAATAGAATATTTGTGAATGGTCTTGTCGTAGGGCCTTGATGTAGTAGTTACTATGTAAGGAATTATGCATTCACTCATTATGAAATTTTTTATTACATGTGATTATTCGATTAGTATAACACCCATGTTCATGTTTATATGGTAAAGTTTGATTTATTTTTTCCATATTATGTTCATGTTTATGTTTAAAAGGCTGTTGTTTTTATTAAACATCTTGCCTTAATGGTTTATAGCTTCTACTAAATTATTTACCCTTACTGAGAATCTGATCTCACCCCATTCTTATGTTTTATTTTACTAGGATAACAAGAAGTGTAATATGATTGATATAAATAGTTAATCTAGGGGAATAATGGAATTCTCAAAGTATTATCTATGCTATTTTTTTGTTCAAAAATTTAATGTTATGTTCTTATATGTAATCTATTTTCCAAGACTGCTAAACTATTCGGTCTTTCAGGACTTGATTCCTTGAAATAATGACAACGTATTAAAATAATTCGCCAGCTCCAGGCTTCTGGGGTCAGGGAAATAGAGTTGGTATTATATAATTTTAGCAATAACCTTGGAAACTATATTTAGATAAACTCTGATTAGGGAACATTACTCAATGATAGACCTTGAGGAATAGTATAAAATAACTTCCTATAATTTTGTTAATGTGGATATTTTGTGAGTTTTCCAAGAAATACATCCCTATTTGGATACTAAAAGTAGATGTGGGTTTTGAAAAGATATACATAGGAGTAACAACTCAGACAAGATGTTCTGAGCCTGACTCGGGGTAACCTGATACACAATAATGGGTCGTACTACTCACCTAGTTTGACCCTCCCAATGTATATTCTTAGGATAATTTAAATTTTGATTACAAACCATTATGAAGTATTTGTGATTAAATATGTTAGCAAAGAAACCACTTTTATGATTATGATACTAGATGTGTGAAAATATTCAATTAATTCTGTTAATTTTTCTCATTTTTGGATTATACATTAGGATATAATCTAACCTATTATTTTTAGTCATTTAGAAATGGCTCCCAATAGAAGGAACGATAAATCTATAAATATGCTTGATCCAAAGAGTAAGAAGGATCATATCATTAATGGTATTAATCCACAATTTAAAAAGAAAATAGTCACCCAAGTATTCTTAATATAGAAATAAATAGTATCATTTGTTAATAAGGTAAGTAAGGAATTATCTGAGTCTTGTGGATTTTAAGGGAAGTAAGAAAAGAGGAGTATTGCAAAGAATGAAATTGATAAAGGGAATAAGGTAAAGAATAATTTTCCCACATGTGATAATTTTGGAAAGAATCACCTAGGTAAGTGCTTGAAAGGACTGGTTGTTTGTTATAAGTGTGGAGAAAAGGGTCAACGGAAAAAATAATGCAAAGGGAAGAGAGAAAATACTAATATTTAGTGTTTCGAATATAGTGAAATGGAGAATTATGTAAATAAATGTTCTAAGTGTCAATGAAATATGTCTTAGAAGAATCAAAGGGATCATGTTCAAACATAAGTTGTTACTACAGTCAATGTGGAATAATTAATGTATTAGTGTTTCTAGATTGAAGAATTATATAATTTTAGTTTTGTATCAATGATATACTACTTATATGATCTATATAAAGAAATAAGGATTGTACTATAGTACTATTTAATTGAGGATTTGAGATTGTATGGTACTAAGAAAAGTGACTCAATAGCAAGTTATTTTTTTGGAAAATACATGGTTGACGGAAAGATAAACCTTAATATGGTCCTGATAATGAGGTAGTGATTTTGGAATAAGAGATGATTGATTTGGATAAATTATATTGTACATTCTAGACTACCTTAGAACTAATTAATTTACTTTTTATTCCATAATTGTTGTAATTTACAAAATTTTTGGATTTAACGAGTATATCGAGTATTTTATAGGGAATAAGGGAGCATAAATGTAGTCAATATGTTTTATGGTAATTCAAGGGGTTACCATGTTTTAATATAATACATTATGAATTTATTCACATGTTACTATGTGGAAAAAAGAGATCTTCATTATGTTTACCTCCCATAGAAAGTTTTGTACTATGAGTTTGGACACAAGTATTTTGGATAAGTCTAAAGGTTGTAATGGAGTAAGTTGAGCACTTGAAATATTTTTTTGAGGTTAAAGTATAATTTATTGGATACGTTGACAAAACCTTTTATATTTTAGTAAACATATAAAAGATTAAGGAAATAATTTTTAACCTTATGATTTACCAAATGCATTTCAATAATTTAAAAATTCATTTTCAAAAATTCATTTTCTACTATAAGAGATGAAGTGAAAATAGATCAAAGAACAACCAAACGATGAGAATATGATTATGAAAGGTAAGGAAATCAAGTATGTTTTCTGGAGTTCTTATCTTGATAATAAATTAATCCCTCCCATTCAAAAATAACATATCTAAAAAACATTATCCTAATACCATATGTTTTGTTGAACCGGTGATTTTTTAAATCATCATAGATGTATAGATTTGAGGCCCTCAATTTTCCATTTATTGTTCACTTATTTGTGATTGATGACCTCATTCACTCCCAATAAATATTTATGTTGTTTTTACAATTATGTATCTCTAATTTCCACCAATGTTCTCCTATTATAAATCCTTATTTGGGTGTTACTTTTTCATTTTGATTTCCTTCTTTTTAAGGGTAAATTTTATCAACCCAATTTCTGATGTGGGTTTTCCACAAAGTTATTTTCTATTTTCAACCTTTTATTTCCAAATAAAAATTTCAAATTGTGAGGATTCAATTTATTAAAGGTGGGGAGAATGTAACATCCCATGATTTCATATTATAGTATCTCTTTAAAGTAATATAATAGCTTATATTGGAAGCCATAACAACTTGGCATGCGTTATATGCAAGATTGAGTTTCCACGTAACAACACATTAGTATTATAACTATTTAAATGATATATTTATTTATCAATTATATATTGTAATATTAATAGTAAAAAGTAAATTTTATTTTTTATTTATAATGTTTTCACATAAATAAAAAATATTTATAATGAAATTTATATGTTTTTTAAAATAGTTATCTATTTAGAAAAACTATTTTTTAAAAGATCTACTTTTTATGTCCTCTTATAAATAATAATAAAATTAATTTTAGACACACCTATAATTGAATTTGGGAAAATATACTTCATTTTTGAATTCAGAATATCAAAATTATCTTAGGGTGAATTTTTTTTATTTTTTGGAAAACATTCAATTTTTGATGAATAGTAAAAAAAATACTGCATGGTGCTTAAAAACCGACTTTTTCATTTAAATAATTATTTTTACTGAAAATTTTTCATAATTTCAAAATAGATACATATAATTATATTATTCCAATGTAATTCATTTGATTAGTGTTATTATAATATTATATATATATATAATTTTATTGAACTTTTTTATGTCTTTTTCCCACCGTCTAGGCACAACTAAAAATATGCATAAAATGCAATTTTACCGCTTTTGTGATTTAAATTTCAAAAAACTGAAAAAAAAAAATCATTAATAAGTAAAATGTGTTTCAATAGGATGAAAATAATTTGTGTGGAATAGTAACTTTTGGATTTTATTTACCACATTAAAAGTAAATAGGGTAATTAAAGGTAAAAATAATATTATTATAATATAAAATTACTCCAACACATGTCATAATTATATTGTATAAGTTTTTTAAACCAAATTCAACCTTAGAACATAAATATGATCCTTTTTTATTCAGTTGGGTTAGATTAGGACTTTTATTATATTTTATTTATAGAAGAGTTAAAAGTGTTAAATTCAAATTTTAATTACTAAACCATTTTTAATATAGGGTTATACATATTATAAATTTGACTAAAAATATTCATTAAAAATATAAAAAGTTTTCTTAGATCATTTTATTTTATTTATAATTTTTATATATTAAATATTTAAATTTATGCATGACTCAATGATGATAGAGTAATTACCTTATTAATGAAAGTTTAAAACAAATGATACTATAAATATTAAAATAAATATAATTGGAAGTTTTTTATGCCAAAAACGAAATTTTTGGATAAAATTGACATATAAGGTATTATTTAATTCCATTTTATTTAATTAATCAAGTTTTTATTACATTAAAAAATCAATTACTAAATAGTTTCAAAATTGACATAAATGAGTTTTTAAAACAAATACTATTTTATTAAATGGTATAAAAACCTAAAAATCTATAGTTCATCCAAATTACATGGATAGTGAAAAAAATCTCATAAATGATCCACTTTATATTCTCTTGTCATTTTGTAGTAAAGATATTAACCATGTAGTATAAAAATACTAGAGGACATGGTAAGAGTTAACTTATTTTAAAAAGGGGTAAATCTATAAAGATAAGGTTATTTTTATGATTCAAAAATGTATAAAACCTATTGGTTGAGAGGATTTTTAACTATCCCCATCTTTTCCTCTATATAAATCAATATAGAGTTATTAGAATCCAAAAATTATTTTAAAATAAATTAATATTCTATGTTTTCTCTAAAGTGCCTCTCGCCTCTCTTATAAAAGGTAACCTCCCTTCCTCGTTAATTCACACCTACAAAACCCTATTCAGATATTCTCCAAAATTACCTCAATTAATCCTAGAGGCCTTAAATTCAGTATAAATCCATCCAAAATAGCCCTTTGGTTCAAATCAAAAAGAAACACCTGAAGAAGAGGTTATTATTTTATCACATCATTCAAAATTCTTTTCTTCTTATACCTCCTCTTTCTTTGTTTTCACCATACCAAAATATTAAATCCAGTACCTTATACATGATTATATGTTATTATAAATATTTTATAACCATATTAATTATTTTATCCATCCTCATAATGTCAAAATTATCATGTGTGCGTATGTACGGCTTACCATCTCTATGTCGCGGTGAAGTTTGTTATTCAACACTAAATTATTTTGATGCGTATAATAATGAGCATAATTAATGTAAATAAATAATATAACAGGGTAATTATTCTTAATATATAATATACCATCAAATTAAACTCTGTTTCACCATCAATGGAATGATATTGTCGCTCGTGTGTACGTATGAATTATCGTCTCCATGACGCAATGAGATTCCTCTTCAACGATCACCATTCAAAAAATTTATAAAAATATATATATATTGAATAAGTGTGATATATATAAAGTAATATTTCTACTAGAATAATATATATATATATATATATATATTTAAATATATTCCATTTTCATTCTTCCATACTATACGATAAGAAAAAGGAAACAACGTTCATGCATACATAAGAACTACTATCTCCGTGAACGGTGTTTACATTTCATATATATATATATATATATATATATATTATACATATTTATATTCTGAATATATATGATATATAAATTATGTTTTATATTCTTGAAGTAGATAAATCTTTATCTAAGTGATATGACCAGGAATAACAAGTTAAAACACGTATGATAAATAAAATGATTATTTCTCAAATTGTTACATTAAAATGGAAATTATTATTTAATGGGTAGTATAATTTCATAAATGAAAAATATATGATATCATAAATATTAATATGGTTCTTGTATAATTTAATAACATATTATGGTCATTATACATGATTTTAAATGTACCCTCAACTAAAGGAAAGTATAAGGTAAGGGTTAATTCCTCAATCTAATTATTATTTGATATTATTTATTTGTAAGTATTTATTAGGGCATATTTATCTTCCTTGTATATGTTTCATAAAAATGTTTTCAAAAGGAACCTTTTTAGGTTTAATGTTTGGGACTCTTCACCTATATCATTATTTTAAAAGTGTTAAATATTTATTTTTTTCAAAATCTTGTTAATTATTCTCCATGTTTTCAAAATGGTTTAAAGGATTTATTTATATGGAAATTATTTCTTTAGAATTTTAATTCTATTCAAATGTTTCATAATGTTAAGGTAAACTTTTAATCAAAAAAGAATCTTTTAAATGACTTCCTTTATAAATTTTGTGACTTTTAAATGATTTCATGAAAAATAGATATTTATCTCAAAGAGTTTTACGGATCATTTTTAACTATGTCAACATCCTTTACTGGATATTATTTTTGATTGAGATTGATCTATTATAATACAATCTTACATATTGTATTGAATCAGTTATGATATGTTTGACTGTGAATTTTCTATTTTTATACCATTCATGGTTTATTGTTAATGTATTGAAATTTCATATGCTAGTTTTCATATGAATGTTTATGTTATGTATCAACCTTTTCATATGAGGAATGCATTGGACTTAGTAAGTAACGGGCGGGGCCCGCTGTAGCCCCTCGATGAATCGGTAGGTCTCATGGGACAAACTATTTTCTTGGCATGAATCCTAAATAGAATATTTTTGAATGGTCTTTTCACAAGGGCTTGATGTAGTAGTTATTATGTCCAGAATTATGCATTCCCTCGTTATAAAATTAATTATTACATGTGATTATTCGATTAATATAATATCTATGTTAATGTTTATATATTATTGTTTGATTTATTTTTTCCATTTTAAGCTCATGTTTATGTTTAAAAGGTTCTTATTTTTATTAAACATATTTCCTTTAAATTTTATATCTTCCACTGAATTATTTACCCTTAATGAGTATCTGAGCTCACCACTTCCTTACGTTTTATTTTCCCATGACTCCATGAAGTGTATTATGATTGGTATGCAAGGTCATGTAAGGATAATAATGGCGTTCTCAAAATATTATCTGTACTATTTTTTAATGTTAGAAATTTTAATTCGAATTTCTTTTATGTAATATATTTTCCAAGACTGGTAAACCGATCGATTCTTCAGGACGTGATTCCTTTTAATCATGCCAATGTATTAAAATAATACATCATCTCTAAGCTTATGGGGTCACAGAATTACATAAATTATTTATTATAGACACAACATAATTAAGAATTTGTTCATTAATATGAACTATATCTCTATGAAGAATAATTGAGATGAAATCCCTTACCTTAATCTAGATTAATTCTATTCATGTGAAAAACATCATGACAAAACAATTATTTTTAATATATACATTATTAATAATCCCATAATCAATGTAGAACTGTTTGGTAATCTTAGAGAATGGAAATGTAACAATAATAATATATTGAATACCTAATATAATCTTCCCATAAAAATATAAAAAACCTGATGTTATTAAAATATTATAATAAAATTGTTTTCCACATTTCCATAGTTATACATAATTGGATTTTAATACATTATTCATATAAGTGGTTAAATTAACCCAAACTTGAACACATGTTCACTGAATTGGTGAGTATGGTTATCGCATTATTTAAATGAACATAATATCATTATAATAAAATAATAATTATAATTTTTTATATTTTTATCAATCTATACCATATAATATATTATTTTATAAAAATTATGAAAATTTGGATGAAAAATGAAAAAAAAAACATAATAGAGGTGGGTGCCCTCATGGATGCATGTTTAGTTTTTTCCATTGCTTATTGAAAGAGAGGGTGTCAAGGAGGATATTAAATTAAAATTTAACGCTAATAATAAATTTAGATATATTATATTTTTTCATCATTAACACTATTAAGACCATCTATGAGTGGTGTAAATGAAAAAAATATGTTGCTTTGTGGAGGTGGTAGTCCCTACAACGTAGTGAAGATGTTATTTTGTTTTTCTAAGTTGATGTAAATAAAGATATTATGGTATATACATTAATATAACAAAAAATAAATATAATATTGATACTAAATTCATCATATTATTATGTTAATAAGATATTTTGATGAGGATGAGTGATGATAAAAACTTATTATGGAAATGTTACTTGTATTTGAGATGTGATCCTTCATTGGATGATCCATTGAAATTAAAGGTATTATCCTAAAAATGAGTGAATATGGGATTATGTTTTTGGTATAGGTATATAAAAAGTAAAAGGTCAGATTTCTAATGATTAAATCATATGTTAAGTTCATATTTTAAGGGTGTGATTGGTACTATTTTATTAGAGGAGAAAATGGGCACATTTGAAAGTACTCGTAATATTTCTATAATGTTGTTAAAGTTTTCATGGGTCAATGAATCAATATTTGGAAAATATTTCATATCCAAAAATATAAAGTCAATAATACTCTCGTCGATTCATTTTGAGATAGTGAAAGAGTGGTTTCTGTTTTTTGTTTTTTTACTTTTAACATTTTACCCAAAATTAATTTTATCTTGTTAATTAATTTTTAACCATAGTAATTAACATTATTGAAAAAATATTGGATCCTTTTACCTAATTAAAAAATTATTCATTGAAATTTGAAATTAATTATAACATATAAATGTGAAATATTAATTTTTAATAAACACACTTAATCATGTAAAAATTGTTTTAAAATTTTCATTTTTTTCTATTATGAATTTATATATAAGAAATAATTATCATGGAAACTTATTTTAATAAAATCAATTTATTTATTATAAAAAAATAAAGAATCCTTTAATGGAAATCCAAAACTACACTCCATCATCCATTCACTTAATTATATGAAATTACTGAAAAAAAATTATTAATGGGAAATTTTAATGTAGTTTTAATAAATATTGGATATAGAATTAAAAGCGCAAAGAATATTTTAAAAATAATAATTTTATTCTTTAAATAGATAATTTATTAATTAAAATTTTATTTATTTTCATGGATAATCTAAAATAATGATAACTTTATAAGAGTATATTTTTTGTAAGAACTATATTTTTTTAATAAAAATAGACCTTTTCATAAAAAGAAAATAATTAATACTATGTAAATTTTTATGTGAGGATTTCAGTATAAGATCATGACTAGATCCACCAGGTCTAATATTCTAGGCCACATAAACTCATGTGTGTATCCCCATATAAAACTTGTCATCGACTAGTAGTGATGATCTATGTCTGTCACAAGAGAGACTATATCCTTTGTATCACATCATAGGATCAATAATAAAAATGATAATATTGTAAATAATCTGGGTAATAATATGGAATGGAAATGAAAAACATTTCATCTGAATAAATAAAACATTTAATGTGATATGGATTTCCAAAATGAATAAAATAGATGATAAAAAAAGAACTTCAAGGTCCTCCAGTGTCTGTCCCAGTCCAGCCCATCTCCAGGCTCCACCTGCTCAGCCATCTCCAATAGGGACCCTTCCCTTCACCAAGTCTCTCATGAAATATAAAAGTGAATCAAAATTCCTAAGTAGTGTATGAGTATAAGACTCGGTAGGAAACAAAATATTCAACCTTAACCTAATGTTCTCATGTATACAAGTGTATGCCATAAAAAAATTAAGGAAGCACAAAAACATAGAGTCCAAAATCAAGTAGTATTGTACTAACCAAGCTTCCACAACACCCTACTATACCAACTTTATCTCCATGTTAGAAGATAATGGAATGATTCATAAGAATAAAATCAGCCCTTTTATGATATCATGGAGGTGATACATGGCTTCATCTATCCCTGAAGAAGTTCATGTCACATGGATCCTCTATTATATAAGGACAATTACCCACATCAACTAGGTTATCTTGTGGTGGATGGCACTTAGAAAATCCAGGTTATCTCAAGCACACCCTCAAGATGGCAGTATGGCTACCTCGCCCCTTATCCCTATTCTAAAGACTATCATTTATATTGTCGCAATCAAGAATTTTCCCCCACTAGAAAATTAATGTGAACAAAGGCTCACCTATTTGAAATACCACTAACAACCAACAAGTCGTAGTAACACATATAAGGGAGATCACACAAGTAATCATAGTAAATCAGCATGAGTATATAGCATCATACACACCAAAATGTGATCATAATCAAACAAGGATAAAATCATAAACCAATATCACTCATGGAATCAGAACAGGTTTTATGGTTTACATAAACACATGTGATAAAAATCAAGCATAGTTAATAAAAAATCCCAAAAACATTATCATCAAGGCAACAAGTGTAAGCACGAGTCCAAGAATTTAATGAACTTCCTAGCTCAAAATACCTCGATGTATAAAGGTATGGATAAAGTCATCAATAACACCTATTTGTGAACTTCTTATAAAAAATTTGACAATTAAGGTTCTTCAAGGTTTTGTAGTACATACAATTGTTATTTTCACTTAGAAGGAAATAAAATGTCACATGCGATTAGACTTTCTCTATCATGGAATTTTATTTAATTGTCATAAAAATATTACATGTGATGATAATTTATCTCTACTAAACATTTTCAAATTATAAAATAGGTGAAAGAATGTTCTCTCCATATTCTCTTCTTATACCTATGTTTTTATAAGGCATGAAATTTAACATTGAAAATTATATTCAATTAATTATTCATTGACAATCTATTAATTATCAATTGATAATTTTAAATAAATTAACCCTCAATAATTTCTTGTGATTATCATTTTATAATTTTTTTATTAATTCTATGAAATTATCATTTCTATAATTCATACCAATTATATTTTGATAAATTAACAATATCTATCATTAGATACATTATTTAAAAACTATTCTTAGATAATTGATATAATTATAATCTAGTAATTCATTACCTATAATTTGAAAAAACTTATAACTTTTTTTGATAAATATTTTTAAGAATTATATTTTTATGATTTAGGTTTCATTATTTATTTTAAATTTAACCATTTTTTATATTTGAGAAGAGATGTAAAAAAATAAATACTAAAAAAATTAATAATTTAATTAATTAAACATTGTGATTTTTTGTGGGGTATTTGAGAGGGAGGAGACTCATTGTAGCTTCCATATATGGTCTTTGAAGGTTCATCCAATATTTTTGAAAGGTGGTTTGGGATAGTCTGGGCTCAACAGAATCCACCCACACTTGAAACTGATAGGTTTATACATTTCAATATCCCACATCGAGTAGTCATCCACCATTTGAAAACCAATAATTCAAAATAACATTTTGAAACATGTTTCGACCCATTAATTATGGAGTAGTGAATTAATTCATCCATTAATGAAGGTTATAATTTTATATTGGTCAAAAAATTGTAAAATGAATGTTTAAAAATTCAGTGGGAATAAATGGTTATTACAACATGTTAAGGATGAATAAATAGTGAAAAAAATTAAATTAAATTAATTTATTAATTACTTAACATAAATATTAAATATTAACAAACTTTGATTATCCATGGATGTCATTCCCCTACTAGGGTAAACACCACTTCATGGACCAAATTATTATCTCACATTTTTTATACATTGCAATATTTGGATTTATTAAATTATTTGAAAAAATTGTGTGAATGTAATATAATATATTTAAGACTCAATTTTCTCCCTCTATCGAATTATAATCCTAGAGAAGTATCTCTTGTAGTCTTGTACAAAAAACTCAAGCCACAAAGGTCAAACATTAGAATCAGGCTTCCACGCCCTTTCCTAGATTAGTCCATGTTTCTACTAAATCCATACTAGCGGTACTTTCATTACTTTCAACACCTTCTCACTTTTATCTATGATCCACACTAGACAGTCTTCATATAATATTTCATCCTCTAGCTCGATTTCATTACAATAAACAACATGTGTAGGGTAGGGTATGTACGTCCAATGATGAGACACATGAAACAAGTTTTTCATACCTTGATAACGAGAAGGGAGGTATAAATAGTATTTCACAACCCCTATCTATTGTGTGATCTAACAGGGTCCAAAAAACATGATTCAAACTTGCCTTGTTTCCATGTACATTTGTTCCCTAACTGATGAGTCACTCTAAATAAAACATTATCTCCAATAAAAACTCAAAGTGTCTCCTCCTATGGGTTGCATATGCTTTATGTCTTCTCAGAGTGGTGATCAACCCCTTCTATATCAGTTGCACTCTCTTGAAGGTCTCGTAAACAATTCTAGGTCCAACGACCACTACCTCACCCACCTTACGCCAACAGATTAGTGAGCAGAAGAAACTTTCATAAAGAGCCTCAAAAGATACCATCTGAAATCAGTGAATGGTAAATATTATTTTATGTAATATCAATCAAGGATAGGTTGTCATCCCATGATCCATGAAAATAAAATATGAATGTTCAACGAATATACTCCAAAACGCATATAGTCTTCTCAGGTTGTTCATTAGTTTGAGGATGGTATACTATGCTAAATCTCAATTGTGTACCTATGGATTTCTATAAGACATTCCAAAAGAGTGACATAATAGGCACACCACTATTTGAAAAAAAATGAAAAAGGGGGCTCTATATAGGAATAAAATCTCTCAGACATAGAGATTTCCCATCTCCTCTATTGAGTGAGTATCTCAAATTAGTAATAAGTGTCCAAACTTTGTCAGCTGGTCAACAATAACCCAAACTACATCATGACTCCTCAGGGTCCTGGGTAACCCTATCACAATGTCCATCATGATTTCCTTCCAATTCCTCATATATATTAGATGTGACTGTAACAACCCATTAGGATGTTGGTGTTCATCATTTTCCCTCAGATAGGTAGGTTATTGGGATATTGAACCAGTAATGTCTCTCATCATCCCTATACCCCAGAAATTCTTCTTAAAGTCATGATAAATCTTTTTTGTACTAGGATATAATACCCATCTAGAGTTATGGTAGTCCCTTGTCAGATTCTCTATAATAGATGATTGGAATAACAATCACACATATACCATGATCACATTGTTTTCACCCAAAGTCCATTCGGGTATCAAGTCACCCACAGCTAACTATTCCATTATGATAAAGAATATGGTTCTGACTCATGAACAATATTCACTAAGTCCATAATACATGAATTAATTGAAAATGGAGTAAAATCATAGATTTATGATCCTCTGAAGCATTGACTCTCCAATCAGACCATAAGAACATCAACCCCCATTACTTCTCTAAAGGTCTCACGCCAATCTTTGGTACAGCCTGTGCCTTATGGCTAAGAGAATTCACAATGAAATTACCCTTCCTAGGTGGATACACCATCTAAAATTAAAACATCTACAGATACGCAACCTAGCACCATTATCTTAGTTTTAGTTCCCTCTGTCTGAAGATTTAGCAAAGTCTCTTTTGGTCCGTGTAAACAAAAAATATTTCACCAAAGGTATAACACCTCCACTATTTCAAATCATAGACCAAAGTTTATGGATCCAATTCATGGGTAGGGTATATCCTCTCATGAGGTTGTTGATAATTATACCTATAGGCTACTACCATCTCTCTATTCTTCAGCACTAACCCCAAACCATTTCCTGATGCATCACAGTATAATTAATAACAAATCCCAATATTAGGGAGTGTCATTACTAGAGCTATCAACAAGATTATATTTAACTCATGTAAAGACTATTCACACTCATCAAACTGTTTTAACTTCACTCCCTTCTTAGTCAGTGTTTTCATGGGTGCTAAAAGTTGGGAGATGACCCCGATAAACCATTGATAATATCCTACTAAACCAAGAAATATCATAATATTGAACATGATCAATGCATTTTTATTGGACATGAAGTCTTCAACTTTTTCTAGTCATATAGATATACCTATCTCAGACCCCACATGTCCTAGAAATTTAACCTTGTGATTTCCGAAGAGCCAATTTAACATCTTGGTGTAAAGCTTCTATGCTCAAAGCATACTCAAGAATATCTCCAGTTTCTTGGCATGATTATCTGGTGTTTTAAAGTACATAAGGATATATTCAATGAAAACTATGATGAATGAGTCTATGTATGGATGGGAGATTATTTTCACAAGGTCATTGGAAACTACTGGTTCATTTTTTGTACAGAAAAACATCACTAAGTAGTTATACACCCCATAACTTCTCTGAAACTTCATCATTCAAATATACTCCTCTCTAAATTATATATTGTGAAAATAATATTAATGGTAAATATTAGATAACCATTGGGCTCCCTATAGCTGATCAAAATTATCATCAATCAGGGGAAATGGATATTAGTTCTCCTCTATCACTAGGTTTAGCTTTTGATAAGAAATGCATAGCCTAAAACTACCATCCACGTTCTTTGGATAATAAAATAGGATCCCCCATGGTTATTTACATTTTATAAAATAAATCCTTACTCTCTATGTCTTCTAGTTGTACGTTTATATTAGTTGAATCCATATGATATAGAGGAATAAAAATGGGTCATGCACCTTGTATGAACACTAACTCAAGGAAAACTCCTCTATAAAGAGGGTTTCTTGTGATAAAATATATAAAAACATCCTGATAGAGATCCATGACTAGTGTAAAATATGAGGGGGCTCTTACATATCCTTCAGAAAGACAATGAATTACCTTGAAAGTTATCAGAAACTTGGAAACTGGTCATCCTGTCCATTCCAAGAATTACATCAAAAGTTATCATTTATAGAATCATGAATTAGTGTATATTTTTATAATCATAAATGACTACTGAACACTATGTGTATTGGTGAAGATAGACTCTTGTTCCCAATGGTGTATCATGCATGACTAACTCAAAGTACCACATGACTGGAAAGTTGAGTCCAAAAACTACTTGTGGAGATATGAATGAATATGAAGCACTATTATAAAATAATTCAACAGATAGAGTGGAAGTGATCAATATTGTACCTCAAATAGTATATGGTCCCTCTCTACCATTTTTCAGAATCAAATTCTCTATATAAACTCATCCTGCGTTAGCACCATGAACTTGTCCATATTCTTCTGTCATATGATAAGTCTACATCCTCTACTGATGTCCCTTATCAGACCTTTATCCCCTATCCATGTTGGCCTCCATATACTATTTGATGCTCTTGAACCAAACTTTTATAGTGTTCATGTCCTGCTGCATTGTCAGCGCTAGATCTAGGCCATTGTGCGCACTCTAATGTAGTGTTTGAACGGCCTATAGTTATAGAATTTTGGATCATCTCCTAAAGGTACTGAAGAGACTCATCTCATATATACTTTCATTCCACTTATCTTCTATATGTTATTGGCCTTCCTCTTCCTTCCAAATTATTATGTATTCACAATAATAGTGGGAGGTCTACATATATAAGTGGTGAAATGTAAGAAAATGTAATTTAATTTTCCACCCTATAGAATACTCCCAATGGTTGGGGCCTTCCTCAAAACCTCTAGGTATGATTCATGGATAACCTATGAACCTCTAATCAAAGGTCGGATCGAAGGTTGATTTCAGGGAACATGGTGTTATGGGCCTCATTACAATCCAGAAGTAGTGAGAAATGGAGGATCTCGGTAAATCACAAAGAGTAAGCTGATACTAACATAGATCTATGATGAATATCCAGGAACTATAGATCTAAATCAATATTCAATGTATCATGGAAAAAATATCTGAAAATAGGGATTTTAAGGCCTCCTAGGTGAGACTTTCACATCATCCATCATGTCCCATAACTTCCCACCAATGCCTACCAGGTCCTTGTTGCATGAAAGATTACATATTCATTGTCATATCTAATTGAATCTCTATGAGGTCAATGATACACTCTAAGATATCCATCCAGTCCTTATAATTATATGGTCCACTATTATACTATAGGGTGAGAGGATATTGGAGATAGAAATCCCTTTCATAGTTAGCCATGGATCTTAGTGGTGGATGATAAGGAACGGTTGATTGCACCAAGGAAGATAGTGCAGGTATGTGTTTAAGAGGAGAATGCTCAATCGGTAGTCCTGTTAATCATCTGTGTGGAAGAATATTCAACAAAAAATTTTCTTAGGAACACATAAAATCTATGTAATCAAACAAGGTTTTCGAAGGAGTCTACCCTTTACCCATGGTATACCCCTCCTAGAACTAACTTTTTTTCCATCCCTACACATTAGTCATTGTCATCATATATATACTAACACAACATCATTCTCATTTAAAATAGATAATTCAAATAAAGATATATCAAAACAACTTGAAAAAGATGTTTCACATGAGGAGAGACTATCCCAGATATATAGTACAAATAACTGAATTCAATTATTAAACTATTATTAAACACATTAAAATGTATATATATATAATGTGAATTTAAGTGTCTGGTCATGATGCATGAATGCACCCCAAAATCCCCTAAATCACTTATAAACATAATTTGAATAACTCGATGTAAATTTATTCAATCAGAAACAATAAAACAAAAAATCCCCACATTATGGAAACTTAGAGTTCCACTATGAAGTGCTTAAAAGGAACTGTCATATCTTATCTTCCCAAGTCCCAATTTCATATATTTTATCTAGAATACCCTAAATAAACACAAGAGAAGAAATAAGATAGTAATTCCTAATGATATAATTCCATTTCTAAACATCCTGACTAGAACTACCATGTTTGATTCTGAATTTCACATAACTTCATGCATTCCTCCCTATATTAAAGAGGCTACCAACTAACAACAAGGGTATACATCCATTAATGGGGATACTATACCCTCAATATCATGTCATAGGATTAATAAAAAATAATTCACTATAATAAATAATCAGTGTAATCATACAAAAAGTAAATGGAATATAAGTCATGAAAATAAAATCAACTCCCAATGTGGAAAGCCTATCTAAAATGAATAAAAATGATAAATAAAAGAACTAGAGGTTCCTCTAATGTATTTCCTGGTCTGCCCATCTATATGCACCACCTTCTCATCCACCTAACATAGGTAGCTTTCCTATCATCGGGTCACTCATTCAAACTATAAGTGCATCAAAATTCCCAATTAGGTGTGAGAGTAAGACTCAATAAGACACCACCAATGCACCCTTAACCAAATGTGCTCAATCATAAATGTGTATTCCATAATAATAATAAAAAATAGGAAGACAATAACATACAATCCAAAACTGAGCAGTAGTAAACTAACCAAGCTACCACAACCCCCCTTCAATACCTTGTTTAGATCCATATCAAAAGATAATTGAATGAGTCAAATGAATAAAATCATCCCTTGTAGGACATCCTCACAATTTTAGGGAGGTGATACTTGCTATCATCTATCCCATAAGAGGAATATGAATCCCAGATACTCTAGATGGGAATAACTAGACCTCACATCAAGAAATATATAACATGGTGAATAGATCTTGGAAAATAAAGTCAACTTTGATCACACCCTCAACACAGCTCAATGTCTACCTCATACCTCCACCCTGTGCATAGGTCCCTCAGTTCTATCATTACAATCATACATTCTTCCCCACTTGGGGAAGAATTTGTAACAATGTTCTACCTGTCGGAAATACCACTAACAACCAACACGGCATGGTAACAAATATACAGGGTGAACTAAAATGTAGGCATAGTATATCAACTTGAGTATATAATAGCATACACAAAAATATGTGATCCTAATCAAACGTGGATAAAAGATATAATAATATCAATAATGGAATCACAATGAGTTTTTTGTGAAACACACATGGTCACATGTGATAAAAATAAATAATGTTCAATAAAAAACACAATAAATATAATCATCAAGGAAACAAGTGTACACATGAGTCCAAGAAGGTAAGGAAATGCCTACCTCAAAATTCATCGATGTAGAAATTCGAGGATGAAATGGCCAAGAAACCAAATTTGTGACCATATTATAGAGACGTTAACACTCAATGTTCTTCATGTATTCTTAGAACCAAAAAATATAATTTATTTCAAAAATAAATAAAATATCACATGCAATGATATTTAATCTTTACTATATAATTTTCAAATTATCATTAAAAAAACACATGCGATAATATTTTATCTCTCCTAAATAATTTTTGAATTATAAAATAGGTCAAATAATGTTCTCTCTATATTATCCATTTATAACCTTTTTTCATATGTCATACAATTTCAAATTGATAATTTTACTCTATAAATTATCTTTTTATAATCAATTAATTATGGTTTGATAATTTTAAATAAATTATCTCTTTATTTTTCCTCATGGTTATCATTTTAAAATTACCTTAAAATAATTATATGAAATTATAATTTAAATAATTCTTAACACTTATATTTTGATAAATTCACAATATTTATCTTTTGATAATTTGTTTATTGATTATCCATTGATAATTGATATACTTATCTTATAATAATTACATACCTATGATCTGATAATCTGTGTAATGTTTTTTCATAAATCAGTAAATAAATTATACTTTGATGATTTAGGTTTCATTTTTTAATTTAAATTCATATTTTTCTCTAGATTTGAGAGGATATTAAAATTAGAAAAATAAAATTTTAATTAATTACACATGCCCATATTCTATACATGAAATGTCTAGGAGGAAGGAGACCCATCATTGCTTCCAAATAAGATAAATAGAGGATCATCCAATTTTGTTCAAAAGAGTTTCTAGATATTTTGAACTTGATGGAATCTACCCATACTTGAAACAGTGAGGTTTGCTCATTTATATATCCCATAAAGAGCATCCATCTGCTATTTCAAAACCATTAATTCAAAATCCAATTTCAAAATTCTTCTTAACTTATTGATGATAGATGAGTGAATAAATTATTCTCTTAATGATGGTTCTAATTTTTTCATTGATCACAATGGTGTAAAGGGGAGGTTTTGAAAAACTATATCTGGGAATAAATGTTTGTTGTATCATGTTAAGGATAAATGAATAGTGAATCAATTTTTTATTAAATTAATGAATTAGTTACTTAACATAAATATTATATAATAGCAAACATTTGTTACATATAGATGTTATGCCCCTTTTGAGTAAACACCATGCCCCGGACCTAACGGTGTTCTTAGGATTCTTGTAAAACACATGGTTTTGGAGTTATTCAATTATTTGTATAAATTCCATGCACGTAATATATTATATTTAATATTTTAATTTCACCTTTATTGAGGCTTTACGAGACTTAGAAACTCACACCAACATAGAATCTATCTTTGAAAATAATTGATTGAAGTTTCAAAAGTGTTGATTGGGATTTTAAAATTAAAAAAATCCTTTTACACATTTACTAATTTATTTTCATTGATAGATTAGTTTTTACAAACAAGGATTTTATAATTTATTCACACGAGGGTTTTTATTATATTTTAAAAATTCAGGATACTACATTCATAAATGAATTTTATTTTCTAATATTTAAATTCTAAAATTATTATGTCTATATTTTCAAATAAATTATGTTATACAAATAAAATAGCTTCTAATGAAAATAAAAATTTCCAATATTAACACATATAAATTATTTACCTTCTCAATATTTAATAGCCTACCATATTAGTCTTTATAATAGATTTATTAATAATTTTATATTATTATGTTATTTTTTATTTATGTTTTCTGTAGAATGTGACACATGTTATAGAATATAGTATGTATTTAAAAGGATCCAAAAACTCATGTCATTATAAGCATCATAAAAAAAGATAAAATTATGTAAAATGGTAAAATTTAGGGGTGAGGTAACAAAATATCAGTAAATAATATCATTATAAGGGTGTATGGTGGTTTTATATACCTAAAATCATCTTTAATTTCATAATTGTAAATTCTTTATCCACATACCATGAATATGACATTCCCTTTATCTAAATAAATGTGTATTTACAAAAACATCACTTTTTATTACATATAAAAGTAACCACCCACTAACTGATATAAAACACATCTAAATTAAAATTTTCTCCTTATATTATAAAATATTTACTTCCATAATAATCATATCTTTTGTTGTGTATCTTTATATCTTAATATAATGTTGTAATTATTTTAAAACCAAGAATTATTTTAAGTGGGGATACAATTTCTTCATTCTAAGTAACAAATTATTATCATTATTTTTCATTTATCTTCATCATACACATCTTCTAAATTCTTATTTATCTAATTAATAAAATATAAATAATATCTTTATATATCAAGAATGTTGATACTATAATCAAATAACACCATAATCATATTCATATATTTATTATATCATAATTATATCTCGGTTGATTTAACCATGTACATGAATGATGACATAATTTTCTACAATGGATGACTATGAAAAACTAATTAGTTGTAAGATATTATATTAACAAGGAAGTAATTTTTTTATTGAATTTTAATATTATTATTTGACTCTTTATTAGTACACCACAATTTTCTGTTAAAAATTATCAAAACAAGTATCTGTAATAGATTTAATTTTGAAGAAACATACCCCAAACTCTCATGATGAAACTAGAACGTTATATATAATTATAAAACATATATTATAGCAAATTTACTATTTTATTGATAATTATCTCATGAATATGGAATTATTACTAAAACTGTTATACTAAAATATAAAAGGAATAGTTGAAACTTATAACAAGTGATATTAAATATTACCTAAAAATAACTAATCAATATTAAATAGATAAATATAAAATTTTAATAAAGAAGGTACTTATTATTGATGTTTTTTAAAATATATGGTTGATGATAGCATGTCCAACTTGGAAAGAATCCATGATAAGGGATTTCCATCTCAACAACCATTTGTGAAGATATGATTTTGTATTACAAGACTATTTATATTTATTTCATGTATATAGTACCTCTTTGTAATATTATATAATAATTATATTTATATTCATGGTATTTAGTGTTACATTTCAATTTCACTATATTTTTTTAAATTTAAAAAATCTAGAAGTGTTTTTTATATTCCTACATGGATTGTTTATTTTATGTTTTTATTTGGAGAAAATTTTGTTATTTTTCCCAATAATGACATCTATTTTCTTCTCATTTCGTTTTATCTAGGGATTAAATGTATTCAAACCAATTTTCTTTCCATTATATTAAAGATAAATTGAAAATATACTTTTATACACATCTGGCCTATGACGACCCATAATTTGCATAAACTGTTATTACTTCAAAATTGAAGCATACTTATTAAAACATATAACAAAAACATGAAAATACCATATAGGTATAGTGTCTTTATAAACTTGGAAACATAATCAACTGGTTCCTAAAGCATATACATTGTCCCTTGTATATATCATCATATTTAGAGTCCCCTTTGGCATATCCTACTTAATACCCTTCTTCCAGAGCTGGGGAAAAGAAAACATACAAAAGGGTGAGCTCAAATGCTCAGTAAGGGTAAACTAAGGAGATATCAATCATATCATATTCATAAGAACATAACATTTTGAGAATCTTAACCTGAAAAAGAGATCATAATATCATAACATGGGATAAATAATAGTAGTTAAATGTAATCCCAATAATCATAACATAAAACATGAATCTTTTTGGCATACACACATAATCATAGAAAATCATTTCTTATTAGTCAAGACTCATTTCCAAGACTATCATAGTGGAAAACGTCCATTTCTAAAATGAGTTCACTCCCCGTTCCAGTCTTGTATCACTGAACCGGATTAACTTGTCATTGCAGCCATGTATATATAATGAGATATAAATCTTTACCCAATTCATTGGAGGGAGATATAGGTACCACCCATCTCATAATGATACCATTCTTATGTGTTCCGCAAAATCATAAATCATATATCATAGCATAACCCGTGTAATAAAAATGGGATTCTTAAGCATAATGTTATCATAACATAATCCTATAAGATAAAAGGAATTCATAAAAATAATTCCTTCATAACATAATCAAATCAATGTAAAAATAGGGATATAAACAGAACTCTATATTATATTAGATGGAAAATAATTTTGATAAAACACATGAACTCCATTCTTGAGAAAAATATCCTTTCTACTTCAAAAACAGTTTTCCTTTCTTAACACGTCATACAATTTTAAACTAAAAGAGGTTAATTAAAAATAAACATTAAAAATTCTAAAGGAATCTTTATGGAATTAATTTTCTATGAAATCATTAAAATACATTCATGTAGTATAGTAAAAAAACATTCTTCTCGTACTTTGGCGAGAAAAGTCAAAAAGTACCTCATACTAAAAACTTCAAAAGATTAATTTCATATATTTTACTAAAAACTCACCAATGGTTAAATTGGATTTAAAAAATTATAGGAGGATATAAATAATATTACATATTGAGGAAACATGTATATGGATGATAAATATTCCCTAGTAAATTCTGAAGTATAAACAATCTCGGATAAAAATCAGATTGTGAGATTTTCCCTTACCTTAGGTCTGATATGATTTGTACATTTCTGAACCTCATGTATAATGATTTAAATAATGTTATTTACATATTCCATAATCATAGTAATTATTATTATATCGTATACGGTCATATTCTTATCTTCTTATTAATAATATTTCATTGTTACTTGTTATTTGGGTTGTAAAGATTTGTAAAATTCAAGGTAAATTTTTTCTTAATTTTCTTTGGAATTTTAGATGAACGCAGTTTCTGACGGCGCCTGATTCTGGGGCCCGGTGTGCCTGGAATCATTTTCCGAAGTTTGGATCGGGTACGTTTAGTGAACAAACGAACGGGAATTTCTATCTTTTGAACCGGTGCTCGGAATCGAATGCCAAGGGCACCGATGGAACTGCAACTCCGGTAATTGCTTAAGAACGCCATTTCTGCAGTTTTGTTTTATCGAGTTTGGAAGTTATTTTTCGTGGGTTTTTAATTAAACTGAATAAAAATATGTGTTTTCCATATTTTTATTTTAAGTGGTAGTTAGAACCTCCAAGGGGAGGTTAGTGGAGGGGCCCACCCGCACATAACCTCCCTTGGGTGGATGTTATAAGGTGGGGTCCACATGAGTATCAAACCCCCTTAACCCCCATTAACTCTTGAACTCTCCATTTATGTGGATGAAACTCTCTCTCATTAAATGAGTCTCTCCACCTCCCTCTCATTAAATTTGACAACTTGAGATATTTAATTATGTGAGTTAATTTAATTTCAAACTCTTCAAATTCATAAGCTTTTTTGTGTTAATAAAACAAGTTAAGAACATATTTTATTTGGGGTGGAGTTTAGTTGATTGGGAGCCTTTGGAGAAAAATCATAGGAAGTCTTGAGTTTGTTCTTTCTCTACGACGAAGAACACGAAGAACGTCTCTTCTGCCACTGAATCACGACGATGTCATCTTCTTCATCGTTATTCAACCAAGGCATGGAAAGAGAAGCGACGCCCACGACATCCCCGACGACCTTTATCCGTGTCAAAGGCGAAGTCGTCGCCCACGGAGAACGTCGTCAACGACGACGTCACCTCCGAACGCTCGTCCACCAACCTTCTTCCTTTCCGACGCATGAGCATGAGATTTGGGAGTGTGTGATGAACACGACAATCGAGGAATCGATATCCGCCCTTTTTCCGAGATCATCAACGAACGACAATTACGAGGTAGGGAATTTAAATAGTGATTTTTGGTGAACCCTCGTTTACTCCCTTCTAAATCTAAGAACGTGGTTCAACTAAATATTAAGTTGATCCGCAAAGATTATTTTGCGGGTTGAGATTATTGTTATGAATCTTTTTATTTAAGAGGTTGTAGGGGATTCTCTTTACTTTATTTTTGTCTGAGATTACTCCCTTGATTTTTATTCTTCGTGAATATGTCCAACTGCTATAGTTTAACGAGAGGGGGAAGGTCCGCACAAACACGGCCGACCCACCTCCTTTTTCCATGTTGGATTTCTTTGTGGTTTGGTACGGGAAGGCGTGGTGTCGTCGCACCACGCGGAATCATGCGACAAGGAAATGCGCAGTGCCGTTACGCCGCGTCGTGAAAAACAAAGAAGGGTGCGACACCGTCGCGCCACGTCGGAGAAACCCAAAGACATCCGCGGACGGAGTCGGGCCACGACGAAGGGGCGCGGCGCCAACGCGTCGTGCTGGAGAACCACGAAGACGGCGCGTTTTGTTAATTAACTTGCGGATTGACGAGCGACGACATAACGGGGCCGCAAAGTATTTTTGAAGTTTGCGCAATAAAGTAAGAGACCCGAGATGAACACCGGCTCAGACAGTTTTGAAAACGGACCACCGAAGCAACTCTGGTGGCCCGCGGAAACACCCGGAGGTGCGGGTCACCGGCGCGGCGCCACCGGCAACCAGAGGCGGTGGCGGCGCCCGAGCGCGCCGCCGGAAGAATTGGCGGTGGCGGTTGCGCCACCTCCCTCAATTAACGGCGAGGGGCGGGCCGCGCGCACCCCCTGCTCCATAACTTCGGCTCGGCCACGCCGAGCCGCGGCCGGCCGGTCGGTCCGCGTCGGCCGGGCCAGGCCGGGTCCATTCGGGTCGGACCCGGTTCGGGCCGACCCAGGGGGGGTCGGGCCGGGTCGGTCCGGGCCCAGACCCCCTGTTTTCGGACCACTTTCAGTCAAATTCCCATATCTTGGGCTACGGACCTCCGATCGATGCACCGTCAGTTGCGTAGCGATACTTGGAGCGAGACGGTCGTTTTGGTATATTACACTCAAGGTTTCGGAGAACTTTGGTTTCGTTCGGGTTGGTTCGTATACGAAACCAATTGGGCCCTCGGAGCGGAAACACTTATATCTTGAGCTCCAGATGTCCGATTGACGTGCCGACGACTTTGATGGATTCCTCTAAGTGAGACGGATCTTTTCGCTTACTCCGCTCGAGGTTTGGATTCCGTCGGAGTGCGGTCGGGTTGGATTGCACCTGAAATCCAACCGGGCCCCTGGAACGGAAAAGCTGATATCTTTCAGACTGGACGTCCGTTTGACGAACCGTCAGCGGAGTTGGTGATCACGTTGAGAAACGGTCCCTATGGTATACCCTATGAGAGTTTTGGGTATAGTTGAGATACGGCCGGGTTGGTTCGCTCACGAAACCAACCGGGCCCTATGACGAAAAGGCTAATAACTCACAGACCAGGCGTCCGATTGACACGCCGTCTATTGCATTGAGACCCTTATGATGAGGCGGTCCTTTGAGATACATCTTCTTGAGACTTTGAGATACATCTTCGTGGGACTTTGAGATACTTGGGGTATCGACCTGTAGCTCGTGGAGCGGACCCTCCCAGAGACGATCGTGCGGAGTACGGAGACCGTGTAGCCGACTGAGACCTGACGACTGCTCGACTGACTCGACTTGGAGTGAGTCGACTAGCCCAGTGGACGGAGCACTACTTTGTGAGGTTCAGACCCATGGCAGACGGAGCACTACCTGTGTGACAGTGCAGACCCGCGGTACTCATCCGGAGAGTACCTCAGCAGGATACTAGGGGGTGTGCACTACTGTGTTTGGGTGACATACCCCGGTGGGAAGCACTACTGTGTTTGGGTGGCTGACCCGAGGTACTCGACAGGAGGAGTACCTCATCAGTCTTAGGTTAGTGAGCAGTACCTCGGAGTCGTGACAGGACCACTGTACACTCCAGAGACGGAGCTCTTCAGCAGTTACGGTTTCGATAATGAAAATCCTAGTTTGAGCTGAGACTTTTGACCTTTGTGTTTACCTCATGATTGAGATGGGTCACTTGATAACTTAGGTATATGTATGGGTATATACCTGGGTAGTGGTTATCCATTTATTTCATGATCTTGGTGTTTTCTTAATGATTGAGATGGGTTACTTGATAACTTAGGTATATGCATGGGCATATACCTAAGTAGAGGTTATCTGTTGAGATCTTCTTTGTGGTTATCCATGTTGGTTTTAGTGAGACCTTGAGGGTCTCAGGGTCCCTACTGAGTATCGTTATACTCACCCCTGCACGGGCTATGCCTGCACCTCGTTGTGTTGGTTGCAGACGACGGGCTGTGCTGATGGAGGCCGAGTGTTCGAGGACTGGACGGTACCCGGAGGTGGACTACACGAAGAGTCAGTACCCGGAGGTGGACTACACGATGATATGACACACGGAGGAGGTTGAAGGGCGAGAGCGTTGAGGAGTCTATCTGTACCTAACCTTCAAGTAGGATCCGTGGTGGACGATCTAGGAGCTGCGGCATCTGTAGCTACCCTTCAGGTAGGATCTGAGGAGGACGACCCAGGAGCCGCTTCCGTTCTTTCAGCTGTTGTCTTTTTCTATTGTACTCTGTTCATTTGTAGTTGTACTTTCATTTGGGTTTGTATTCTGGCCCATTTACCTTTCATCACTTCTCTTTGTACTTAGTGTTTTACTTTTGCTTGTACTCTGTGGTGTTTTGTTTACATTTATAAAGGCAATGCCTTCCCAGTTATCGAGATTTTTTCCTTTGGTGCTAGTCGCCAGCCCCTGGCCTATGGAAGGCGGGCTTGGGGTAGTCACAGCACGGGCCCCAAGGACGGGTCGTGAAAAATTGGTATCAGAGGATTCGGTTCTACTGCAGAACTTATAACTCTGATATTTTCTTCCTGTGAAACAATAGTGTTAAGAGTACCGAGTGTGGTTTTCAGTTCAGGGAGTCCAGTGTTGGTGCGGGCGGCCGACGTATCCATACACCAGGACCCTGACAACTGATTTCCGACTTTGTGCACGAAAACACTGATTGCGTGTGTGTTTTCAAAGTTTTTCCCTTAAAACAGCTCAAACCAGGCCAGCTCACCAGGTATAAACGTTTGACCGTGTCACGTTGTTTCTTTCAGGATGCCATTTCTCGGACGACCAGCTACAGCTCAGAGGGATGTGCATACTGACAGCCTGCCGAGTGACGAGGCTTCGGTACAGGGCCCTCTTGTAGTTGAGGCACCAGCGGAGGCACCAGCGATACTACCATACGTTGGGCCACTGATGCCACCAGCCCCAGCAGTAGGCGATGCATGCCACTTGAGTGCGCTGCACGAGTTCCAGCGCCAGAGGCCACCCAGGTTCTGGGGAGAGACGGACCTGCAGACGACTGAGGATTGGCTAGAGGCTGTGGTGAGAGTCTTCAGGCTAGTGGGAACGCCAGCAGACTTCATGGTGATCTTTGCTGCCAGCCTCCTTCAGGCAGCAGCAAGCAGGTGGTGGAGCCACTTGTTCCAGTTTTGTGACGGGATGACCTTCGCATGGGAAGACTTAGAGACCTTCTTCAGGGTGGAGTTTGTGCCAGTAGCTCTACACCCCGAGCGTGTTCAGGAGCTACTGCCTTTGCCGCGTGTTTTTCGATCAGTAGTTGAGTCATCTGTGGGCAGTAGACAGATGATGTAGAGGACCAGGAGGACCAGACCAGTAGTTGGACGATCTCGGGTTTTAGGACCGGTGGTGCGGGGCACCCGGGGTGGGGTCAGAGCCAGGCGTGCCAGAAACGGACAGTGTTACTCCTGCGGCGGGAAGGGTCACCTGGCACGTGACTGTCTGACTCCTCGTACAGTTGATCCGCAGGCTTTGGAGGAGCCACCGAGGCAGAAGCAGCAACGGGTGCTTGAGCAACAGCCGAGCAGTGGACAAGGCAGTAGAGATTCGGGAGCAGGTGGACAAGAGAGGAACTAGTGGATACGACCCTTGTACTTTTAGTTCCATGTTGTTGTTGTATTTGTGTCTTTGTACTATGAGCTGCAATACTAAAAAGACACTTATCTTTGTATGCTTTCCTGTCCTTTTGTTTGGTTGATACTGAGTGGTCCCGGTTAAACTGTTGACTTGACCCTCATTTTCGAGATTTCTACTGGAGGAGACCCAGTGACCTCACACTGATGCCGACAGTGTGACTCGACCCTTGGAGGCGAGAGTGACAGTTGGATCTCTTAGTAGTTACGTTGAGGCCTTACGACGTCATCCATGGCGTGAATGCGTCATTCATGTCAGGACTGACTGTATTAGGCAATGGGTGTGGTTCATCTAGGGGATGAGTCCAAGTTTCTCTTTTCGGCAAAGGAGAAATTTTTGCAGCTCCTTCAGATCATCCAGGAGCGGATGAAGACTACACAGTGTAGTAAAAAACAGGAAACCGGCTCCAGTCTTAGAGACTCGAGCGTGTTAAATGTTTAAAGAAGAGGAAGCTTTAAGGAGAGATGAGTCTGCGAAGCTGCAGACATGGAGGTAGAGCTAGGAGAGCAGCGTGAGGTGGTGTACATCTTAACATGCTACAACCACCCGCCTTATTTATCCCCGCCAGGCTCAGGGAGCTGGAGAGCGGAGGAAGAGTGTGGCTGCATGCGGTCAAGGAGTGTGATCCAATGGCTCTAAAAATGATTCAAGGGACAGTCTGTGTCCACTACTAACTACTGTAGTAAAAAACATCGATATGAATCATTCCTCGCTTTCACAAATCTTGTCCCAGACCTAGAGTTTCCGGTAATCCGTGGACTTGTCCCTCACATCTGGAGATACCTTGGGAGGAGACTCAATAATCACACTTACGCTGACGGTGTGATCAGAACCTCGAGGTGAGAGTTTCGGTTGGAATCTCTTGGTGGTAGCGTCGAGGCCTTATGAAGTTGGTTTGAGTATGGACTGGGCAATCACAGTTCATACACAAATTGACAGTATTAGGCAAAAAGGTTGTGGTTTAACTACGACGTCGGGATGGGTTTTCCTTGGTCAGCGAAAAGGAAACCCCTGGCAGCACAGGATAACACATGCATAGGAGGGTGTGACCGATCACTCTTGAGTCGGTCAACCATACCCTCGTGGCAGCAGTCGTTTGAGTTTCAGTTCTAACAGAAGTTGGAGACCTCTAGAGTTCGAGGATAACGATCATGTCCTTATACGGGTCTCACCTCGACGAGGTTTACAGAGATGTGGCCTAGGCGGCATGTTATCTCCGAGGTTCAGCAGACCTTTCTAGGTCCTCAACTGGGTAAGCGGGGTGGTTTACCGTTTGACCCATCTGCCTCAGTTGCACCAGGTACACGATGATTTTCACGTATCTCAAGTGAGGAGATACGTGCTCGACCCTTCTCATATCATCGACCATGAGGAGCTGGACGATGGCGATGGGGTGTCTTTCACGGAGGTTCTAGTGGGGATCGAGGATCGACAGGAGCAGATCCTACGAGGACGACTGATTCCTCGGGTGCACTTTCTCTGGCAGTATGGAATCTCCAAGTGAGCACATGAGAGCAGGAGGCTCAGATGCGTGCTCCGTACCATTTTTGTATCCCTGGTTTGTGTTGTAGCTTTACGAGGACGTAAATCCCTGAGGTGGGAGTAATGTAAAGATCTGTAAAATTCAAGGAAAATTTTTTCTTAATTTTCTTTGGAATTTTACAAGAAGGCAGTTTCTGACGGCGCCGGATTCCGAGGCCCGGTGTGCCCGGAATCATTTTCCGAAGTTTGGCTCGGGTACGTTCTGTGAACAAACGAATGGGAATTTCTATCTTTTGAACCGGTGCTCGGAATCGAATTCCAAGGGCACCGATGGAACTGCAACTCCGGTAATTGCTTAAGAACTCCATTTTTGCAGTTTCGTTTTATCGAGTTTGGAAGTTAGTTTTCGGGGGTTTTTAATTAAACTGAATAAAAATATGTGTTTGCCATATTTTTATTTGAAGTGGTAGTTAGAACCTCCAAGGGGAGGTTAGTGGAGGGTCCCACCCACACATAACCTCCCTTGGGTGGATGTTATAAGGTGGGGTCCACATGAGTATCAAACCCCCTTAACCCCCCTTAAATCTTGAACTCTCCATTTATGTGGATGAAACTCTCTCTCATTAAATGAGTCTCTCCACCTCCCTCTCATTAAATTTGACAACTTGAGATATTTAATTGTGTGAGTTAATTTAATTTCAAAATCTTGAAATTCATAAGCTTTGTTGTGTTAATAAAACATGTTAAGAACATATTTTATTTGGGTTGGAGTTCAGTTGATTGGGAGCCTTTGGAGAAAAAGCTTAGGAAGTCTTGAGTTTGTTCTTTCTCTACGACGAAGAACACGAAGAACGTCTCTTCCGCCACTGAATCATGACGACGCCATCTTCTTCATCGCTCTTCAACCAAGGCAAGGAAAGAGAAGTGACGCCCACGACATCTCCAACGACCTTCATCCGCGTCAAAGGAGAATTCGTCGCCCGCGTAGAACGTCATCAACGACGACGTCACCTCCGAACGCTCATCCACCAACGACGAGTACCCTTCTTCCTTTCCGATGCATGAGCATGAGATTTGGGAGTGTGTGATGAACACGACAATCGAGGAATCGATATCCGCCACTTTTTCTGAGATCGTCAACGAACGACAATTACGAGGTAGGGAATTTAAATTGTGATTGTTGGTGAACCCTCGTTTACTCCCTTATAAATCTAAGAACGCGGTTCAACTAAATATTAAGTGGATCCGCGATGATTATTTTGGGGGTTGAGATTTTTGTTATGATTCTTTTTATTTAAGAGGTTGTAGGGTATTTTCTTTACTTTATTTTTTTTCAAGATTACTCCCTTGATTTTTATTCTTCGTGAATATGTCCAACTGTTATAATTTAACGAGAGGGGGCCGGTCCGCACAAACACGGCCGACCCACCTCCTTTTCCATGTTGGATTTCTTTGTGGTTTGGTACGGGAAGGCGTGGTGTTGTCGCACCACACGGAATCATGCGACAAGGAAATGTGCGGCGCCGTCGAGCCACGTCGTGAAAGACAAACAAGGGCGCGACACTGTCGCGCCGCGTCGGAGAAACCCGAAGACATCCGCGGACGGAGTCGGGCCATGGCGAAGGGGCGCGGCGCCAACGCGTCGCGCTGGAGAACCACGAAGACGGCGTGTTTTGTTAATTGACGTGCGGATTGACGAGCGACGACATAATGGGGCCGCAAAGTATTTTTGAAGTTTGTGTAGTAAAGTACGAGACCCGAGATGAACACCGGCTCAGACGGTTTTGAAAACGGACCACCGGAGCAACTCCGGTGGCCCGTGGAAACACCTGGAGGCGCGGGTCGCCGACGCGGCGCCGCCGGTGACTGGAGGCGGCGGCCGGAGCCGTCCGGCCGCTAGGCGGCGACGGTTGCGCCGCCGCCCTCAATTAACAGCGAGGGGCGGGCCGCGCGCACCCCCCGCTCCCTAACTTTGGCTCGGCCACGCCGAGCGGCGGCCGGCCGGTCGGGCCGCGCCGGCTGGGCCCGGCCGTGTTTAGTCGGTTCGGACCCGGTTCGGGCCGACCCAGGGGGGGTCGGGCCGGGTCGGTCCGGGCCCAGACCCCCCATTTTCGGACCACTTTCAATCAAATGCCCATATCTTGGGCTAAAGACCTCCGATCGATGCACTGTCAGTTGCGTAGAGATACTTGGAATGAGACGGTCGTTTCGGTATATTACACTGACGGTTTCGGAGAACTTTGGGTTCGTCCTTGTTGGTTCGTATACGAAACCAATCGGGCCCTTGGAGCAGAAACACTTATATCTTGAGCTCCGGATGTCCGATTGACGTACCGATGACTTTGATGGATTCCTCTAAGTGAGAAGGAACTTTTGGCTTACTCCGCTCGAGGTTTGGATGTCGTTGGAGTGTGGTCGGGTTGGATTGCACCCGAAATCCAACCAGGCCCCTGGAACGGAAAAGCTGATATCTTTCAGACTGGACGTCCGTTTGACGAACCGTCAGTGGCGTTGGTGATCACGTTGTGAAACGGTGCCTATGGTATACCCTATAATAGTTCGGGGTACAGTTGAGATACGGCCGGGTTGGTTCACTCACGAAACCAACCGGGCCCCTGGGACGAAAAGGCTAATAAATCACAGACCGGACGTCCGATTGACACGCTGTTTGTTGCGTTGAGACCCTTATGAAAAGGAGGTCCTTTGAGATACATCTTCGTGGGACTTTGAGATACATGGGGTATCGACTTGTAGCTCATGGATCAGACCCTCCCAGAGACGAGCGTGCAGAGTACGGAGACCGTGTAGCCGACTGAGACCTGATGACTACTTGACTGACTCGACATGGAGTGAGTCGACTAGCCCAGTGGACGGAGAACTACTTTGTGAGGTGAAGACCCATGGAGGATGGAGCACTACCTGTGTGACAGTGCAGACCCACAGTACTCATCCGGAGAGTACCTAAACAGGCTACTAGGGGGTGTGCACTACTGTGTTTGGGTGACATACCCCGGCGGGAAGCACTACTGTGTTTGGGTGGCTGACCCATGGTACTCATCAAGAGGAGTACCTCAGCAGTCTTAGGTTAGTGAGCAGTACCTCGGAGTCGTGACAAGACCACTGTATACTCCAGAGACGGAGCTCTTCAGCAGTTACGGTTTCTATAATGAAAATCCTGGTATGAGCTGAGACTTTTGACCTTTGTGTTTACCTCATGATTGAGATGGGTCACTTGATAACTTAGGTATATGTATGGGCATATACCTGGGTAGTGGTTATCCGTTGATTTCATGATCTTGGTGTTTTCCTCATGATTGAGATGGGTTACTTGATAACTTAGGTATATGCATGGGCATATTCCTAAGTAGAGGTTATCTGTTGAGACCTTCTTTGTGGTTATCCATGTTGGTTTTAGTGATACCTTGAGGGTCTCAGAGTTCCTACTGATTATCGTTATACTCACCCCTGCACGGGCTATGCCTGCACCTCATTGTGTTGGTTGCAGACGACGGGCAGTGCTGACGGAGGCCGACTGTTTGAGGACTGGACAGTACCCGGAGGTGGACTACATGACGAGTCAGTACTCGAAGGTGGACTACACGACGAAACGACCCACGGAGGAGGTTGACAGGTGAGAGTGTTGAGGAGGCTATCTGTACCTACCCTTCAGGTAGGATCTGTGGTGGACGATCTAGGAGCTGTGGCATCTGTACCTACCCTTCAGGTAGGATCCGAGGAGGACGACCCAGGAGCCGCTTCCCTTCTTCCAGCTGTTGTCTTTTTCTGTTGTACTTTGTTCAGTTGTAGTTGTACTTTCATTTGGGTTTGTATTCTGGCCCATTTACCTTTCATCACTTCTCTTTGTACTTAGTGTTTTACTTCCGCTTGTACTCTGTTGTGTTTTTTTTACATTTATAAAGGCAATGCCTTCCCAGTTATCGGGATTTTTTCCTTTGGTGCTAGTCGCCAGCCCCTGGCCTATGGAAGGCGGGATTGGGGTAGTCACGGCATGGGCCCCGAGGACGGTTCGTGACATGGGTGTTCATTTCTTTATGCTCTTATGCATGTTTTGTCGAATAAATTCTTATTCATCTTTTAGGTTATAGATACCTAATTTACAGAATGTTATTAGTGTAATATATATCATATATATTCATTCAATTAATTTATATAATCATTATTCAATGAAGATCATGTAGAATGAGTCGCATCACATCATGGAGACGGTAGGCCATACGTACGCACGAGCGATGATATCGTTCCCATAATTATATGAATGGAATTGGATTTGATGATATAATATCTCAGAATCATTATCATGTTATAATAATCATATATAGTTATTATTTACACCATTATACCCTTCAATATAAGGTGGTTGTGGAAAACAGATTACACCACGGCGTGGAGATGGTATTATGTATGTACGCACGCATGGTGATTTCATTTTCTGTATGATAGATAGAAGGTTAAATAGGGTTGTTTCAAATTTATAATAACATATTAGTATATTATTGATACTGATGTTATTAATTTATAATGAAACAACTAAATAAGAGGAATTAGAATAAGGAAGAAACATTAAAGAATCAGTAGAAGAGAATACATCTTCCTCGACGTGCCTGCTTTAAACTTCTTCTTAATGGACTAGAGTTTTTCTTTTGAGACGAACAGAACCTCCAGAAAATTACTAGACCAGTTGAGAAGAGTAATTGGCAGGGTTTGTCCGAGCTTTAAGGATCAAAGTTCTGTAATGGGGAGAGGAAGGAGGATCCCTTTTACAAGGGAGGAGAGGGGTGCCTTTGGAAACCTCAGAAATATTAATTTATAATAAATCAAAACCTACTTAAAAACCACCAAAAATAACCCATATTATAATATCATATGAGATAGGGTTGTAATATCATTAACCAATAAAATTTATACATGTTGGAAATTTATTTTAAACCTTATCAACTTGATTTATCCTTATTTAATCAATCTAATTTTATTTGTGGTAATAAGATTCTAAATTTTAAACTGTTATAAATAATTAATTATGTGTTGTTAATTTTCAATAATTAGATAATTAATGACATTTTAGACCATATAAATTTTAATTTATAATTTTTAAATATTTTTTGTGCTTATTAAACAATTTTATATTATGTTATTTTTATAAAATAACAATATTTTCAATTTTGGAAATATTCATTTATTTGAAATTAAATAAAATCCACACAAAAGATATGTTCGAAATAAAAAATTTAATAGATTCATAACATTTCATATTTATCTATAAAATTTGTGGACGACATTAAATAGTTCGTATAATATTTATTTTAATATTTTTAAAACCATATATTTGATATTTCAATCAATAAAATAATTTTAACATCACTATTGTGTCGCCTTTAATGATAACTGTTTAATCCCTAAAAATTATAAATAAATTCACATTATGTAGATAATTTTATTATATTTATGTAGACTATTCATGTTTGAAGATTCATGAATTTTGTCACTAAATTAAAATTATTATTCTTATAACATTTAAGAGAGTGACATGTTGTCACTTTCTTTGGTTTTAAAAATAATTAAATTATTTTCAGGGTCAAAAGTTCATAAAATGAATCTATTCCGACCCTTATATGATATGGGTCTACTTTTAGTCATATAATAGAATTTTGGCAGGTGTTAGGGTAATTTTATAATCTTATTTTTTCCCTTAATTACCTGATTTACCTTTAACTACAGTAAATAAAAATTACCGTAGTTACTATTCATAATATCAAAAAAATAAAAGTAACCTATTAACATAATTTAAACCCACTTAATTAAAATATGGAATCCATTTTTTAAAATTCAAAACACAGAATTTGTAGTAATTAATTTAAAATTAATCCCATTTTTAAGAAAATGGGTTTTAGAAGTTAAAACAGTGCCGAAGATTGAAATGTTTTTACCTATGAATTCAATGTAAAATTAATGGTAATGACATAAATTATATTTAATGGTAAAAATATATTCTATTTATAATTTAAAACAAATTACTATTATAATTTATCCATATAAATTATCTCGATGAAAAAATTTGTTTTTAAGTAAAATTTTGCGTGTTTTTACTATTCATCAAAATAAGAACGTTGTCAGAAACATATCAAAACATTATCCAATGTAACTTTTTATATTATGATTAAAAATAAGATGTTTTTTTGTAAAATTGAACTTATAAACTTGTTAAAAACAAGATTTAATGTGGGTGCGCCATCAAAAGGTAGAAAAACTTTATTTTTGGAAAAATACTTATTTTACCAGAAAAAAAATTATTTTGTTCTCATACCATGTTATAGAAATGTGTAAGATGAATAATAATGTTATAAAATTAAAAATGTAGGTAATATTATTCATATTGGATAGTACATAATAATATTATAACAATCTATTTTTGTTTAGTGAAACCCGATATTGCGCACTACACACGCTATTGAGGAAGTTCGCGGTTGTGTATAACGCAAGACAAGCCAGTGTTGTGTATAGTGAAATATTATTTTGTTGTTGCGTATAACATAAGACATAAAAAAATATTTCTCATAAAATCTCAAGGTGTTAGATTCTACCCCCCTTAAAATGAATTTTTCCGACGAAATTCGTCATTTCGTAAAAAATAGATAAAGATACTTCTCCCTCATCATAACCTCAAGTTCCCATATAGCTTCTTATAATTGTTGATTCCTCCATAAAACTTTAACCAAGTGAGTGGTCTTGTTTCATAGAACCTTTTCGCTATGATCTAGAATATCTATCGGTTGTTCTTCAGAAGAAAGATCTTGCTCCAGCGGTACAACTTCTGAGCATAGTACATGTGACAGATCAGGTATGTACTTTCTCAGAAGAGATACATGGAATACATCATGAACTTGAGAGAGATTTCGTGGAAGTGACAATAGGTAGGCTACCTTCCCATCATGATCCAATATTTCAAAAGGACCAATATACCTAGGGCTCAGTTTTCCCTTCCTTCTAAATCTCATTACTCTCTTCCAGGGAGATATTTGTAAGAACACTTTATCACCCACTTCAAACACTAGGTCATTTCTTCAGTTATCAGCATAACTTTTTGTCGACTCTGAGTTGATCTTATGTGTTGTTTAATAGATCGGACCTTTTCTTCCATCACATCATCAAGATCACGTCCTAATAGCTTTCTTTCCCCGACTTCATCCCATCAAGTTGTACTTCTGCATTTCTTTCCATAGAGAGCTTCATAAGGAGCCATATGAATAATTGAGTGAAGTCTATAATTATAAGAAACTTCCACCAAAGGTAGGTGTTGATCCCAACTACCTTTTAAATCCATAGAGAAATCTCTCAACATGTCTTCTAGAGTTTTAATTGTCTTCTCAGATTGACCATCTGTCTGAGGATGATAAGCAGTGCTGAAACTCAACTCTGTATCCAGAGTATGCTAAAGACTTCGCCAAAACATCAAGGTAAACCTCGGATCCTGATCAGATATAATGGAAAGTGGTACTCCATGCAATCTTACCACTTCCTTCACATATATCCTAGAAATATGATCATGAGATAAATCTTCTCTAAAAGAAATGAAGTGTGCCAACTTCATAAGACGATCAACTATAACCTAGATAGCATTATTTCCTTTGGATGTTTTAGGGAGTCCGGTGACAAAGTCCATAGTGATTTTTTCCCATTTTTATTCTGGTATGGGTAATGTTTGTAACATCCCCTTAGACTTCTGTCTCTCATCTTTAACTTTCTGAAAAACCAAGGATCGAGAGACATATTCAGAAATATCTCTTTTCATGCCATCCCACCAGAAGTACTCTTTCATGTCTCTATACATATTCGTGCATCCAGGGTGAATAGAGAATGAATAACTATAAGCTTCATCCAATATTTCCTTCTTTAATTCTGGGATGGTAGGAAAACAAACCCGATTCCTTAACCTTATTATTTCATCACAATCAATGTGGAATTCAGGAACATTTCTCACCTTCTTTTGTAACTCTACATCTTCTTTATGTGACTCTTTAATCCTCACATGTATAGATGGTTAAACATTCATTTGAGAAAGATAAGATTTTTTCCCTTCCACTATAATTCCAAGATCCAGCCTTTGTAAATCCATAAATATTGGATCTTTTTTTATCCTTATCCTGGATAAGCTAGCATGGTCCTGTCGACTTAATGCATCTTCCACCTTGTTTTCCTTCCCAGGGTGGTAATGAATTGAGTAGTCATAATCCTTAATCAGATCTAACCATCTTTTTTGGCACATATTCAGCTCCTTTTGTGTGAAAATATACTTTAAACTTTTATGATCAGTATAAATATCACACCTTTCACCATAAAGAAAATACCTCCAAATCTTTAAGGCAAAGATTACCACAATAAACTCCAAATCATGAGTTGGGTAATTTTTCTGATGGATTTTCAACTGTCGTGAGGAATAAGCTATCACCATATCATTTTTCATGAGAACACACCCCAATCCCTTATTGGATTCATCACTGTAGATCACAAACCATTCTCCACTACAAGGCAGTGTGAGCACAGGTGCATTGGATAACCTTCTTTTTAACTCCTTGAAATTCTCTTCACACTCCTCTTCCCAAAAGAACATAACTCCTTTTAGAGTCAACCTGGTGAGTGGATTAGACAATCATGAAAAATATTTGACCAAACGTCGATAATATCCATCCAAACCAAGAAAGCTTTGGTTCTCAGTTACTGTTGTTGGTCTCGACCATATTTCAATAACCTCTATTTTTGCTGGATCCACAAATATCCCCTCTTTTGAGATTATGTGACCCAAAAATGAAACTTTTTTAAGCCAAAATTCACACATGGTAAATTTGGCATAAAGATTATCCTTTCTCAGGGTATTTAATACAATTATCAAGTGATCTTCATGTTCTTCCTTACTCTTTTAATAGACAAGAATATCGTCTATAAAGACTACCACAAACTGATCAAGATAGTCTCTAAAAACTCTATTCATTAGATCCATGAAGATAGAAGGGGAATTAGTAAGACCAAATGGCATCATTATAAATTCATAGTGTCCATACCTTGTACGGAAATCCATCTTTGGTATATCCTCCCTTTTGACCCTTAATTGATGATACCCTGAATGAAGATCAATCTTGGAAAAGTATTGAGCTCCACATAATTGGTCAAATAAGTCATCAATGCAGGGGAGAGGATATTTGCTCTTTATAGTGATCTTGTTAAGTTCTTAATAATAAATGCAGAGTCTCATTGATCCATCTTTCTTATTAACAAATAGAACAGGTGCTCCCCAAGGTGATGCACTAGGGCGTATGAATCCCTTATCAATATTATCTTGGAGTTTCTTCTTCAATTCCTGCAACTCACTTGGGGACATTCTATATGGTGTCTTTGAAATAGATAAATCACCTAGTACGAGTTCTATTAAAAACTCAACTTCACAATTTGGTGGAAGACCTAGAAAATCCTCTGTAAAGACATCATCAAACTCTCGTACAATGGGCATATTCTTAATCGTGAGATTCTCTCTAACCATTTGAGATAAATAACCTTAATTTAGTGGAATCAAGACCCATAAGAGCTATCAAGATTAATGTGGGTGGTTCATGTTTAAATGGACAAATGCGTGGGGACGATTTGCTGCGGGACGAGTACGGTTCTGTGTTGTTCGCCTTCAGCAGCTTCTATGGGCTGGGAAATTCGCTGGGTGCGGAACTCAAGGCTATCCAAATAGGTATCAAGATTTGCAAAGACATCAATTTCATGTGTTGTGAGGTGGAGCAAGATTCTGAAATCGCGGTAAGAGCTATCAATAGACAGGTGGATCCTCCTTGGCATCTAATTTATTTAGTCTGTAGTTGCATATTAGAGCTCGGATAGGTTTTCTTGGTTCGGCATGTGAAAAGGGAGGCTAACTTCGTGGTGGATGCACTTTCTTGGGGAGGCAGTCTGGAGGTCCCGTTAATTTTTTTTCTAGTTTGGGAACTTTTCCCCAAGAGTGTAATAATTTTGTGTGGGGGGATTCACTCGGGCTGCATCACTTTCGACCCCCGTGACATGATTTACATTATGGGTAGTTTCCCAGTTTTCTAATAATAAAATAAAGAGACAATTATCGATCAAGACCCATAAGATGGAAGAAATTTCCACTAGAAGGTTATTTTAATACATGCATCGATATATGGTCGTAGATTTATCAGTAATATGAAATGTGACTTTTCTTCTTTGGAAATCAATATGAGATCTATATAAGGAAAGCCAATCCATTCCAATAATCACATCAAATTCCACTATAGTATGGATCACAAGATTTGAAGGAAGCACATTCCCACAAACGTCAATCGGAGAAGAATTGTAAACTATTGATATGACTATTGTTCCATTAGGAGTTGTCACAGCTAACTCAACATCTAATTTTTGTGGTAATATAGTGATACCCTTAGAAAATTCTTTATAAATAAAAGAGTGGGTGGATCTATAATCAACTAAAACATTTTCTACTTTAGAGTGGATGGTAAATGTACCTTTAACAACTTCATTATCATACTCCACATCACTGATAGAAATTGCATTTGACTTTCCTTTGTCTTTGGACATAAGATTTTTTTGACGTCGATCATCATCAACAAACCTTATTAGGGAATTGATTAGCATAATGCCCCATTTCCTTGCACTTGTAACACTGAAGTGTAGGAGGTGCATTCTGTGTAGCCTTTTATTTGTTCGCATCACTAGATATCTTTTTCCCATCATTGCAGCATTCAAATGCTCGATGACCTTCTTTTCCACATTTTAAACAATTACTCGTCCTTTTAAGAAAATTACCTCCATGTTTCTTTCCACACTTTGAGCATAAGGGAAAACTCATCTTCTTTTTAGTGTGGTCTTTAGATTTTCCTTTGAATTCCATTTTCCTCTTCTTATTAAACCCATATGACTGATGGGTTGCTCCAATATCCATATCAACCTTAAGATCACATCGAACAATTTCCACATAGCTATTGAAGTCCCTTATGGCTAATTCCCTTCGGAGACTTGGTTTTAAGCCACTAAAGAATCGATCAATCTTACTCTCAGGTTGGATAATAATCCTTGAAGCGTACCTTGAAAGTCTTGTATAATTTTCTACGTAGGTACCAACAGATTCATCATCCTTTTGATTTAGTTCAAGAAACTCCTTCTCCATCTTTGTTCGAAGAATACGAGGGAAGTACTTATTGAAAAATAAGTTCTTCAACTTGTCCCATTCCATGGACTCAATTTCATATCCTTGCCTCGTATTCTTGATAAGATTCCACCATTGATCAACTTCCCCTTACAAATGATATACTACTAAGATGAATTTATCATGTTCAGAACATTGAAGAACTAAAAATATCTTTTCAGTGGTACCAATCCACTATTCAGCCACTAATAGATCAGTAGACCTGTTGAATGAGGGTGGGTGCTGCCTCATGAAGGATTCAACAGAATGTTTCTCCTTACTTTTCTTGTTTGGAATTCTTGCATGATTCATAGCTTCAGAAAGTTGTGTGGGCATGGCTACAAGATTTTTCATTCCATCTCCCATAACGTTTCGTTGCTCAGGGGGACAATCATTGCATTGCCCGTCACATTTAGCATTAACACGGTTCCTTCAGGTTCTAGCCATTGACTAAAACCAGTAATCATAGTGTGAGAAACACTAATCATAATAGGAAAACGACATAATCAAGAATACAATTTCAAAATTTAGGTCTTATCATAGGTTATTCTTGTCCATTTCTAAAACACTAAGATTTTGTCCTATGCTTCGATATATCCTTAGGGTTTTTATTAAGGCTTTCACATCCTAGTTTCTAAAGGTTGACTATACCTTCCCTCTAATACCAAATATAACGACCCATAATTTACATACATTGTTATTAATATAGAATATAATAATACTTATTACAACATATAACAAAACCATGAAAGGATCGTATTGGTATAGTGTCTTTAGAAACTGGAAAACATAAACAACTGGTTCAGAAAGCATCTACAATGTCTCCTATTTATTTCATCATATTTAGAGTCCCTTTTGGGATATCCTACTTAATACCCTTCTTCCTGACCTGGGGAAAAGAAAACATACAAAAGGGTGAGCTCAAATGCTCGGTAAGGGTGAACGAAGGAGATATCAATCATATAATATTCATAAGAACAAAACATTTTGAGAATCTTATCCTGTAAAAGAGATCATAATATCATAACATGGGATAAATCATAGTAGTAAAATGAAATCCCAATAATCATAACATAAAACATGAATCTTTTTGTCATACACACATAATCATAGAAAATCATTTCTTATTAGTTAATACTCATTTCCAAGACTATCATAGTGGACAAAGTCCATTTCTGAATCGAGTTCACTCCTCGTTCGAGTCCTGTATCACTAAACCAGATTAACTTGTCATTCCAGCCATGTCTATCTCCTGAGATATAAATATTTACCCAATTCATTGGAGGGAGATATGGGTCCCACCCATCTCATAATGATACAGTTCTTATGTGTGCCACAAAATCATAAATCATATATCATAGCATAACCCAGGTAATAAAAATGGGATTCTTAAACATCATGTTATCATAACATAATTCATATAAGATAAAAGGACTTCATAAAAATAATTCCACCATAACATAATCAAATTAATGTTAGAATAGTGATTAAAACAGAACCCTATATTATCTTAGATGGAAAATAATTTTCATAAAACACTTGAACTCCATTCTTGAGGAAAATATCATTTCCACTTCAAAAACATTTTTCCGTTATTACCATGTCATACAATTTTAAACTAAAATAATTTATTTAAAAATAAACTTGAAAACTTGTAAAGGATTCTTCATGGAAATAATATTCTATGAAATCATAAAAATCCATTCATGTCGTATAAGTTAAAAAAACATTCTTCTCGTACTTTGTCCAGAAAAGTCAAAAAGTACCTCGTACTAAAAACGACAAACGATTCCTTTAATATCTTTTACTAAAAACTCACCAATGGGTAAAATTAGATTTAAACAATTTTAAGAGGATAGAAATAATAGTAAATATTGAGGAAACATGGATGTGGATGATAAATATTCCCCCGTAAATTTTGAAATATAAACTATCTCAGATAAAAAAGAGATTGTGAGATTTTCCCTTCCTTAGGTCTGATATGATTTGTACGTGTCTGAAACTCTTGTATAATGATTTAAATAATGTTATTGAATTATTCCATAATTATAGTAATTATTACGATATCATATATGGTCATATTTCTATCTACTTATTAATAATATTTCATTGTTACTTGTTATTCGGGTGTTCACTCCTTTAAGCTCTTATGCATGATTTGTCGAATAAATTCTTATTCATATTTTTAGGTTATAGATAACTCATTTACAGAATGGTATTAGTGTAATATATATCATATATATTTATTAAATCATTTATATAATCATTGTTAAATGAAGATCATGTAGAATGAGTCGCATCACATCATGGAGACGGTAGGTCGTACGTACGCACGAGCGATGATATTGTTACCATAATTATATGAATGGAATTAGATTTGATGATATAATATCTCAGAATAAGTATCATGTTATAATAATAATATGTAGATATTCTTTACACCATTATACCCATCCAGGTAAGGTGGTGGTGGAAAACAGATTACACCACAGCGTGGAGACGATATTCCGTACGTACGCATGCGCGGTAATTTCATTTTCCATAGAATGGATAAAAGGTGAAATAGGGTAGTTTCATATTTATAAAAACATATAAGTATATTAGTGATACTAATTTTATTACTTTATAATGAAACAACTAAATAAGAGGAAGTAGAAGAATGAAGAAACATGAAAGAATCGGTAGATGAGATTACCTCTTTCGCGATGTGCCTCCTTTAAACTTCTTCTTAAGGGACTAGAGTTAGTCTTTTGAGAAGAAAAGAACCTCCAGAATATTACTAGGGAAGTTTATAAGAGTAATGGTTATTGTTTGGCCGATCTTGAAGGCTCAAAGATGTGTAAAGAGGAGTTGGAGGAGGTGCCCTTTAATAAGGAAGGAGAGGGGCACATTTAGAAACCTCAAAAATATTAATTTATAATAAATCCAACCCTACTTAATAACCTCCAAAAATGACTCATATTATAATATTAGATGAGATAGGGTTGTAATATCATCAACAAAATTTTTTTTGACATGTTGTAAATTTATTTTAAACCTTATCAACTTGATTTATCATTATTTAATATATTTAATTTTATTTGTGGTAATAAGATTCTAAATTTTAAATTGTTATAAATAATTACTTATGTGTTTTGAATTTTCCATAATTGGATACTTTATGACATTTTAGACCATATAAATTTTAATTTATAATTTTTAAATATTTTTGTGATTTTTAAAAAAAATTATATTATGATTTTTTATAAAATAACAATACTGTCATTTTCACACTATTTATTTATTTTAATTTAAATAAAATACACACAGAACATATGTTCTAAATAAAAACATTAATAGATTCATAACATGTCATAGTTATCTATAAAATTAGTGTATAACATTAAATAGTTCATATAAAATATATTTTAAAATTTTTAAAACCATATATTTGATATTTCAATCAATAAAATAATTTCAACATCAATATTGTGTCACATTTAATGATAATTACGTAATCCCTAAAAATTAAAAATAAATTCCCATGATGTAGATAATTATATTATATTTTTTTATACTATTCATGTTCTAAGTTTCAAAAAGTTTATCACTAAATTAAAATTATTATACTTATAAAATATAAGATGGTGACATGTTGTCACTTTCTTTGGTTTTAATAATAATTAAATTATTTTCACGGTAAAAAGTTCATTAAATGAATCTATTCAGACACTTAGGAGATATGAGTCGACTTTTAGTAATACAATAGAATTTTGGAAGGTGTTAGGGTAATTTTATAATCTTATGTTTACCCTTAATTACCTGATTACCTTTAACTGTAGTAAATTAAAATTACCGTAGTTAGTATTTATAATATCAAAAAAATAAAAGTAACCTATTAACATAATTTAGACCCACTAAATTAAAATATGGAATCCATTTTTCAAAATCCAAAACATAGAATTTGTAGTAATTAACTTAAAATTAATCTCGTTGTTAAGAAAACGCGTTTTAAAAGTTAAAACACTACCAAAGATTTAAAAAAATTTACCTATGAATTCAATGTAAAATTAATGGTAATTACATACATTATATTAAATGGTAAAAATATATTTTATTTATAATTTATAACAATTTACTATTATAATTTAACCATAAAAATTATCTCGATGAAAAATTATGTTTTTAAGTAAAATTTAGCTTGTTTTTACTATTCATCAAAATAAGAACGTTGTGAGAAAAATATCAAAACTTTATCCAATGTAAATTTTTATATTATAATTCAAAAGAAGAAGTTTATTTTGTAAAATTTAACTTATAAACATTTCAAAAACTAGATTTAATTTTGGTTAACCATCAAAAAATGGCAAAATTGCATTTTTGGAAAAATACTTATTTTACCCAAAAAAATTATTTTGTTCTCATACCGTGTTCTAGAAATGTGTAAGATGTATAATAATGTTATAAAATTAAAAATTTAGTTAATAATATTCATAACAGATATTCCATAATAATATTATAAAAATATATCGTTGTTTAGTGAAACCTGGTGTTGTGTCCTACACACGCTATTGAGGAAGGTCGTGGTTGCGTGTAATGCAAGCCAAACCAGTGTTGTGTGTATTGAAATATTCCTCTGGTGTTGCGTATAACATAAGACATAAAAAAATATTTTTCATAAAATCTCAGGGTGTTACATGGTCATAACTATTATTTCAGAAAAGAGATTTTTTTCTCCATGTGAATATTCTTTCAGTTGCTTTATATAATTCATTCTTTACAAAAAATGAATTATGAAGTAATTTCTTCAGTTTGTTCCTTGTGATATTAATTTTTAAAATGAATATTGATAATATTTTATATATTTTTCATCTTTTTCTTTGATTACAGAATTTTGATAAAGAAAATATTTTTAAATGCTTTCCACATGAAAAAAATTTCACACCATTATATCCATTTCCATTATGATGATTTCATTCTACATTTTCATTTTTTTTATGTAATTTATTTTCACTTTGTTTAGATTTTTCATTTTAGAATATGATTTATTAAAATAAAAAGACATTTCTTATTTTTTTTCAATTAAATTTTCTAATTCCCTTATAAAAGTTTTTTTCATCTATATATACATTCTTTGTTGTTTTGTATGATTCACTAGGGATATACCATAAGGATACAATAAATTTTTTTTTGGATTTTTTTTTATATTTTGTTGAGTATTCTTACATGAATCTAATTTATTTCTCACACTTTAGTTAATACATAATGTTCTTATTATATATTTAATGTTTTTTTATATATACATAATGTTTATAATTATATTATTCATGGGTATTTTATATCTCTCAAATGAATTTGATAAAAAAAATTATATCAAGAGATAATAGTGTTTTACAAGAAATTTCTTTGGGTTTCTACGTAATAATAATGATGTTTGAAAATGATTATGGGAAATGATGCTGAAAATATGGTGTGTGAACATGATTATAGGTTTATATGTTCACAATACATTAAATAAATAATGTAACAGGTATATTTGTTCATAATTTTTTGTGTGGAAATCATTTCAGGTATATTTTTTCATCTTGTATTGATTTCCCATGATTATACTTATGGAACATTTCTAATGTTATGAAACAGATCAATGTTACACTCTCATGACTCATGATCATTGATTCATATTCCCAGACTCATATGACTTATCAATTACGTTATGCTCAATTTATTATTATTTTATTATGGATTTATTATCAATATTTTATTTTCTGTGATTTATCTAATTTATGTACATGTTTCTTTACTATGTTATCATTCCCACAAGCCCATATTATTCATATTTATGATAATCTATTTTTGTCATTTTTTACCCATACTAAGAATTTTAGAAAACACTTTCTTATGTTTCCACTCCCTAAGTGTTGATGAATGGTACTATGAATGATGTCATGAATAATCGAATGTGAGAAAAATATTTGTGGGAGAGATTAATGAAATAGTTTGAAATAAGAAATATTTTTACCTAATCTTCAGTGATACTAATTTTTTTATTATTTTTTATGATATTTTATCTACGAGATAAAATCAATAATTTTTTGACACAATGTAAAATATATACATTTTATACTAAAATAATCTCACTTTATATGTAACATAATGTGTAATGAATATGTTTCTAGCACCAGATCTGAGATTGAAATTCTGTGGAACATCAGTTGGCATCAGAGTATGGTTTAGTTATCTTTGGGGGATATATTTTTATGAAATTGGATGGATCCTAAGAAAACCTATAATGAGTAAAAACATTATGTATGATGAACCTAAAATTTCATAGCTTGAAATGATGTTTTCATAATTTAAGACATATTAGTATTTATATTATTTATCTTTTGACTAATTGCTCTGATTATTAAATGATACTATCACAAAGATTTTTGTTTTAGGTAAATGAATTAAACTAAGAAGACTTAATTTTATAAGGATTGGGATATACAATGTGGGAATTTTATTATCTAATAATGAAATCAGATGTGAGATGGAGTGAAAACCTTCATAGAACTAAAATACAAGGTTAAGAATAATAACATGAACAATGTTGAACTCTCTAAATAATAAATTAAAGAGATACGTGTTATTCAATATTTTATACATCAAAAAAATCCACCATTTTTTTGGTCTTACAATCAACTAATTTTAGATCATTGGATCAACACAACATAAAATATAATTTTTTATCCAATGCTTGAATCATGTAAAAGTTTTTTATGATTTATTATCATTTCAAAGTTGAATATATATATATAATGTTGTACATTGATAAGTATCATGAAGAAATATGAATATATTAACTCTACTGAATGGTAGGATTTTAAAAAAAATTCAGAATGTAATTTTCTCAAACTCTTCCCACTAAAATACAGTGGGTATTCATAGATATAAATTAAAATGAAAATGAACTAATTGGTTCATATTAAAAAAAATTATGACCCTCAGAAGGTATTATTTTGGTTTTATTATTTACCTAGAAAGAATGATCAATCATTTATTTAGTTACCTAAAACCATTTATTTAAAAGGAAATGGCCAGAACATACTTTGATAATTGTGATGAAAATTTTCAATGTGAAAATTATGTGGAAATAAAAACTAGAGACTAACATTATACTCATGTATTTGGTTAAAAGAAAATAAAAATGGAGTTTCATAGAAAATAAAAATATAAATTACTTATAGAAAAGAAGATTCTTTTAACTACATGCCAAAATTATGGGTACAAGGATCGAGGAGATTTCATAAAAGGAATCGGGAAATTTTTCTAGTGTAGAACTTTTGCACATAGATCTAATGATTTTTAAATATCGATGAAAATTATAATCAATAAAATGGTGTATAATAAGGTCACATACAATGAACCACCCACACATAAATGATTCATTTATAAGGAATTAGGGAATTAAGAAAATTGATACCCTAATCCAAGGGCTAATGCGGATAATTAATGCAAGGGGCCTACTAATTTAAGGTGAAATTAGAAGGGCTATTCCATTATAATTGATGATGTAGGACATGAAAAAAATGGTTGAATGGTACAATAATATTTCTCCCATGAACATGTAATTTTTTACTTGATTCTATTTTAAAAAACTCTCTTAAATCTGGAATGATTTTTAAGATCACAAAATCACTACTCTTATGGGTAAGAATTCAGTTATTCGTGAAAACTCCAAGTGGTGTGATTATATCTTTAAAAGTACACATATTTTCTCATAATAAAGTTTTCGGTAATGTACATCTTCCAATTCATTTTATTTTTTCATTAGTAAGAGTTGAAATGATTTTTGGAATGGATTGCCTTTCCTTACATAGAGAACATATCAATTTTCAGCATAAGGAAATCACAATTCATATTATAATCCGACCCATAATTTTATAAAAATATTAATATAACTAAAAATTCTCTAGGGAGAATACTTCCATTATATGTGTCTTAATACCCAATCATGATTGGTATTTAGCTCAAATAGTTTTTTTTGAAACTCAATACCATGTAATTTCCTATTATAAGTGAATATGTGAGTATCCCAGTATCTAGTATAGTTAGTTTCATATCATAATGGAAAATATATCTAGATAAATTTATCTATATTCATTAATTAGTGATAAGAAAAAATTTAAGGATGCTATTTTTTATGTGGGTAGATCGTAACATCGTGATATTTTAATATACATATATATATATATCCCATTAAATAAATCTATTGTGTTTAATATCTTCCAGTGAATGTAACTCTAAAATAAAGTGAATAAATTTATATTATAATATAATACTACATACTTTTATAATATAGTTAAATGAAACACTACTAGAAAATATATGATTTTGTAAGGTTTTAATTTTCTTAAGAAAAACCATTGATTTATGAGGATCAATTTCTATGAAATTCATATTTTTAATACTTTTGAAGAATGATATTAATAAAGTATATTTATGAAATTCAAGGAATAATTAGTAAAATAAAGTATTAACATCTAGGAAATAAATACTTAACTATAAGGGGTACTGTAACTATTCATGGATAAACAAAAATGTTTTTTAAAACCTATTTTTATTATATATGACATAATTTTTACATAAAATACAAATTTATCTTATTTCTTTTATAGATTTTACTGAAATTAAATTTTTTTATTTATATTCAGACAAATTAAAAAATATTTATTGATTATTATATAGTAAAGAATACATATAAATTCATTTTTAAGCCCAAAAATGCATTTTTTTTTAAAAAAATTATCATGTAATTCATAATTTTATCAAAATTAATTTTTAACGGATTTTTCAATTTAATATAGTAAAAAAATTAAAATTTTTAATTATTATTTGAAAATTTTAATAATAATTTCAATTTCAATTTTTTGAATAAAAATAAGTTACTAGAGTAAATGATAGTTATTGGGTTAAAGGGATAAAATGAGATAAAATATTAAAATAATGGATATGGTCATAAAATAACACAATAACTTTTCATTAATTGTTTGAATGAAGGTATTATAAACCTTCCCTCATATTTTCTTATTTAATTTAATATTTTGGATCCAATTTATCTGAATATGACATTCCTTTTATCATAATAAGTCAATTTTTACAAAAATTACATTAGTCCTCACTTATAAAAGAACCCATCCACCACACTCTATAAGAAAATCCTAAATTAAAAAAATTTATCCCTATATTATAAAATATTTAATTTTTTAATAATTATATCCAATGTTTGGAAGAATTTGATCTAAATATAATTCTCTAAATCTATCAAAACAAATAATGCTTCCAAGAAGAGATATGATTTATTATTTGAATGTAATAACTTCTTATTGTTATTTTTTATTTATATTTTCCATAAAACTATTATCAATTATAAATAATAACTTTAATAAAATCTATATATTTTAATTTTAAATTTTGAATGATTATATTATAATAAAACCACTTCATAGTCTTACTCATACATTGATTATAGAATGTTCTTAGTTGGGTATATTTTACCACCTACTTAAATGATGTTATAAATCATATCTTGTTTGACTATGAAAACTTAATTACTAGTAATATAAGATAATAAAATGAATTTTTTTCTTTTAATGGTAATATTATGATTTTACTGATTATTAATATACCACCTTTATTCATTAGAATATACTAAGAAAATCACATAATGGATTTTATTTTGAGGAATCACCCTTGTAACTCCAATGGAATGAACCTATAAATTTATAACTCAATATAGAACTTCTCTTAAATTACATTTACAATGATTAATATTATTAAATCGTTAAAATGGAATGATGCATAAATCAATTATACTGAAAAAGAAAATAAATGGTTGAAACCAATAACAATTGACAATTGATATAAACTAAGAATAATAAATAATTGAATAATTGATTGATATTAAATATTAATAAAAAATTTATTATTATGAATTTTTTTCTTAAATAGATTATTTTTATGCTTATTTTTTTTATAAAGGATGATACAGTGCATTAAACTATGTAGGATCACAAGGTATGGGTTTCTCAGGTCAATTTATATTCATTGAGATATATTTAATATTACACTCTTATTTATATTTTTTTGGTGTATATATTGAAGATCTGTTATTTTATATAATATTTATAATTAGATTCATGGTATTTAAAGTTCAATTTCATGTTATCTCTCTTCATCAAAAGTAACCAAATCTGTTAGGGTTTATTTTCAAACTTATATGGAAAACAAGGTTGTTTATGTTAAATTTACATTAAGAAAAATTGTTTATTATTTGTCCCTATAATACATATATTTTTAATTATATTGTATTTTTATGTTTTCTTGTTCTTCAAACCATTTTTTCATCCCTTTCTCTCACAATTCAGTATAAAGTATACTTTTCCTTACCACTTCGTTTAGTCAAGAATAATTTTCCCCCATAACCATATTCCTTATATTTCTTTATAAATTTATATATATAAACATAATAAAATGCTTAAAAAATAAACACTCATTGAATTTATTTATACTTTTTTAAAAGGATTCTTTTTAACGTTTTCCACGTAGGTCATTTTTTACTTTCCTTGAAAAAATATAAATAGAATCTCTTTTTAAACTCCTTCTACATGAACTCATTTTACCATAATTGTAAATATTAATATTTAATAAGATTAATTTCCATTTTTTATGTTCTTATAATATAACTTATACCCCCATTGTTTCATGAATTTACTATTTTAAAATAATATTTATCTAAATAAAATGGTATTCCTTCTTGGTTTTCAATGAAATTATATAATGAACTTATAAAATTTTTTCTATCAAAGTATATATCTTTTATATATTCTTATTATTCACTATTTATATTACATAATATTACCATCCACCTTCATTCTTAAGATTAATTATGATAATTTATTTGGAAATAGTACATGAAACATGTTTCATTCTAAAGGGCCAGTTATGCTATAATGGGATTATGATGGATTTCCTGTTCTTGTGGAATATATATGTTATTATTATCATTATGTAAAGAGTATGTACATTATAAAACTCCAATTAATTTGGTATTTTTTTATATCTCATGAGATAATTTTGTTCTACATGAATATAATTGTGGGTACTGTAACACCCGGATGTTTTTATGAAATATTTTCATTAAAAAGTTTAATTCTTCCATAGCTGAAATTTCATGAAATCGTGAGTTTATGTTAACCAAGATATGCCCTTGGTATTAAATGACCATTTTAACCTATCCATTAGGTTATAAGGAATAAATATAACTAACTTATGAAAATGTTTGGTGAAGTCATTTGTTACCAATTATTTACAAAAAATATAAATCAATTATATATTTGTATTTTTGTATAAATAAATTGAGTGAATTATTATTAGTATAAAAATTAAATAAATATATATTTTATATACATAATAAAATATTTATTATATCCATCCATTAGATATTTTTGACATAGGGTATGAATAAACCCTATTTGATGTTTAAAAACCTATTTTTTTCAAATGGGTAATTTTTTCATTTTAAAGGAGAACCCATTTTAGATTAATATTTTAGTAAATTAATAATTTTTATATTACAAAATAAACATTATATTTGGAAGTAGGACAAAAAAATTCATTTGGGTGAAATTTTAATACTTTTTTGATAACATTCAATCTTTTTTTAACACTAACGATACACTATACTTTAATAAAAAACATATTTTTTAATTGAAATAATTAATATGGTTAAATTTCCATATTGAATTTTTTTAAATTATTAATAGAATATATTTTTATAATTAAATATAATTTATGTCATTAGCATTAATTTTATATTTAATTTACATGTAACCACATTTCAATCTTTTGTAATGTTTTAACTTTTAAAACTCGTTCTCTCTTTCCAACAATGAGATTAATTTCAAATTAATTACTAAAACTTATGCATTTTGATTTTTTAAAAATGGATTCCATATGTGGAATCAGTAGTCCTAAATTATTTAAATAACTTTATTTTATTTTTGAACTTTATGAATAGTAACTTTGGTAATTTTTTTAATATGGTAAAAGGGTAAACCAGGTAATGAAGGGTAAGAATACTTTTATAAAATTACCCTAACACTTGTTTTAATATCATTTGATGAGTTTTTTTTAAACTGAAATCTTTATTTAGTTGAAATGGTGTCCTTTTTAAGAAATTTGGATGAGATTAGGACATTTAATTTATTTTACTTTAAAAAAGTTAAATATTCCTCACTGATATTTTAATAACTAAATAATTTTTTATATATTTTTATATAGAAGATAAATTTGATTATAACTACTAATTTGAAATCAATTTCTTTTCTTTATCATGGTCATTTATTTGTAATTTTTAGGAAATAAATAACTACCTAAAAGACTTTTACTTGGATGATGTAAAAAATTAATTAATCAATGATAAATCAATAAAACAATTTTTATTAAAATAATAATAACCATAAAAAGTCCCAAAAAATGAAAAAATATTATTGTTTGAGTATATATCAACCATAACCATGAAATTGTCTAGTTAGTGACTACTATAAGCCTTATAGAAGTGATTGTGACACTCATATTATTTTATTTAATGTGATGTTAAAGTTTTCAAATTCATTATTTAATAAGTACAACATTTTAAATATTGGATTTTATAGAAGATAAATTATAATACAAATATTATACTAAAATATATTATATTTATAGTCACTATAGTATTTTATTTTTTATTTTTCTTTAAGAAAATAATTATATTATATAATTTCACAAAATTAATGTAGTGATTATTTTATTAATAGATATAGCAAATAAAGGTTATTAAAAATATTAAAAAAAATATAATTTTAGAAAAATAATTTGAATAATGTATTTTATAGATGAAATTGACCTATTCGGAATATAATAAAATGTTTGTTTTGAAGTTAACTTGTTATATTAAAATTTTTAAAAATTAATGAATTGAATATTTTCAAAATTGACACTATTGAATATTTATCAAAATAATGTTTTGTTAAATTATTTAAAAATCATAAAAAAATATTTAAAAATATTTAATTATTATTATATGCTCTAAACTATTCTAATTTTTTTATTATGGTCTAATTAACTTTAAATAATGAAATATTGCACCTTTTGAATATCGAAATATTTGTTATCCAAATTGAAAAATAAATATAATAACTAAGTGTTAATTAAAATAACAAGGCTTAAATTGAAGGAACAAATTTCTTAAAATCTATTTTTTGATGCTATTATAACCCTGTATCATCTTATCTTTGATATTGGGACATTTTGGATGTTTTTGTATGGGGTTTTATTTTATTATAAAATAATTATTTTTGGAGATCCCAAAAGTTCCTCTCACCCCAATTATAAATGGTCACCTCCTCCCTCACCTCTTCACTTCACTTTAAGCCTTTAAGCCCATCCATCACCTACCCATTTCCCAACTCAACTTTCATAGTTATATTTTTGAGGTTTTGGTCTTCCTCAAACACAAACTCTAGTTCTCTATGAGGATATTTAGAGGAATCATGTCCCCCCCCCCCCAAGTTTTTTTATCAAAACAATTTTAAGGAAAAAGTGAGAAACCAAAAGATTCAAACACTAAAGGTTATGATAAAGACATTAAAAACAACTTAAGTCTACCAGAACAAATTTCTTTACATAATTTCTAGGAGAGAGTGCTAACCTGTGTACTTAGATCATCCATTAGGAAGTCTTCAAATTGATACGCCAGATTATCCCAAGTCTGCAAGTACTCCTCTTGATTGATCTTTCCTTAATTGAATCCCCTTAACAATATAAGATCTTTCATGTCAATCCATGGACTCTTATCATCATTGGTATTCACTCTTAATGTTCATCCCATCATCTTTTCAGCTTCATCATTAGTAGCATTGATCACTAGAAAAATTTCAACCATTACCTCGTCCAAGTGAAAAAGTAGATCAAGAGATTCATGAGTTGCACCTTCCCCTCGCTGCCGACCAGACAGTGTAGACGTAGGGGGAAAATCCCCATAAACATACCCATAAACCACATCCTCATCCCGAACAGATGTTTTAAGATCCATAGAATCACTTACCCTCATCTTGGCTTTCTACTTCTTTGTGGATATAGTTTCCATTGGTAGTGGTAAGTGATATTAGTCCTTTATCCCTTTCTAAATGCCTCAATAGATCTTACTCCTTCTTGGACTGGTAATCCTTCTATCCTAGAAGTCATATGTAGTATTGACTGAATAATGACAAGAAGTCTCATCACTAGACTCATACCCGGGGACCCCTTACCCATCAAAGGGAATAACCCGAGCTTCTTCCTACTCCTGAACTAGTTCAACATTCTCCAAACCATCAAAACGATTTCCAAGCTCAAAAAATGGCATCTCCTTTCTTGGGCTCAACATTATCCTACTTGTATCCTTCACCCACTTTTTACTTCCTCTAAAATAAAAACCTTCCTAAGAGGTAATCTCCTCAACTGATTCTTTTAAACTTTTTTCTTTTTATACATATTGTTAATTAGTTATTTAATTATAAATTAATAACTCCATTATCACTTATATACTAAGATGTTATTATTATTATGGAACAATAACATTACACTTTTTATCTATCCTATGAAAAGTGAAATCACCACATGCATGTACCTATAGATTATTGTCTCCACTCTGTGGTGTAATCTGTTTTTCAGCACCACATTACATTGATGTGTATAATGATATAAATAATAAATATATATATTATTATTACAACATGATATTGGATCTAGAATATTTTAGACCAATCACTTAAATATCATTCAATAATAATGTGAATGATATCATCGCTTGTGCGTACGTTTGACCAACAATTTCTATCATGCGATTTGATTCATTCTATATGATCTTCATTAAAAAAATCTTTATATAAATTTATATAATGAATAAATATTGTACATATTACGTTCATATCAGTTTTTTAATGATATAAATATAACCTCAGAAGGAGAACCAATACATTTTCGACAAAACATGCATTAGAAAATGAAGATGTTAAAACATGAGTAACAAGTAATAATGAAATGTAATTAATAAAAGATAATAATATAATCATATATGATATCATAAAAATTACAATGATTCTAAAATAATTAAATTAAATTATTTAAATCATTATATAAGAGGTCCAAATACATATGAAGGATATCAAACCTCTGGTAAGGGATAATTTTTCAATCTCATTATTATCTAAGATGTTTTATTCATATATATTCAATAAGGTATATTTATCATCCACATCCATGTTTCCAAAATATTATTTCTATTATTCTATAATTTTTAAAGTCAATTTTACCCATTGGGGGATTTTTTTTTAATGGTATTAAAGGAATCTTTTGTCATTTTCGGTAAGAGGTACTTTTGACTTTCTCAAAAAACTAGAAGAAGAATGTTCTATTTTAACTTATATGGAATAAATATATTTTTAAATTTTCAAAACAACTTATTTCTATGAATATTAATTTATATGATTTCAATTTAATTTTCAGTCAAATTATTTTCTTTTTAAATTACCTTTCTTTTTGATAAAAGAAAACCTTTTTGAAGAATAAATGATACTTTCCTTTAGATTGAATTTCAAGTGTTATATCAAAATTATTTTCCAACTAAGATGGAATTATTTAATATGTTTATTTTCAAGTATAATATTATTATTTTTCTTATGATTTTATTGTGTTTATAATGGAATGATATTATGAAATGCATTTGGTTTACATGGATTATGTTATAGTGGAATGATGTTTAAAAAAACTCATTTTTTCATTGGGTTATGATGAATGATTTATGTTATTATCGAACACATAATAATAATTTCATTATAATATGGGTTGGACCTGTATCTCCATCAAATTAATTGGGTAAAGATTTATATCTCATGATATATACATGGCTATAATAGGAAATGATATTGGTTCTGTAATACAGTGCTAGAATGAGGAGTGAATGCGGTTCATTAATGGACGTTGTCTGCTATGATGGTCATGGAAATGATTCGTGACTAATATGAAAATATTTTTCTTTTCTTGTCTTTATGACATAAAAAATTATTCCTTTTTTATGGATTTTGTGACTACATTCATTGATTCTTATAAACTTTCATGATTTATCTCATGGCATGATATCACAATATTTCATATGCATGATAAGATTTTCAAATGATATGTTCTTATGTGTTATGATTATGATACGACTGTTATCTCCCTTATTTACCCTTACTGGTCATTTTATATTTCCCTTTTGTATGTTTCTTTTCCTCATATCATGAAGAAGGGTACTATGTAATATATGTCAAAAAGGGGTCTAGTTATGACGAAATAAGTGGGAGATAATGAAGATGTATTATAAACTAATTATTTATGTTTCCCAGTTTAAAAAGACACTATACTTATACGGTCATGTCCTGGATATATTATATTTTCCAATGAATATTATTTAATTTTTATCTAACATTTATGTATTTAGAGTATGTGTATTTATATGTACCTATGTTCACAATACATTTCTTGAACTAGATTGTGGGAATATATTCCCACAAGATGATTGTGGGACTGTGATTATGAATAGATATGGTCATAATTAAATCTATGAAAAATATTTTTGGTAGCTTTATTCACAAGTTTTTCATAAATATGATGTCATGTTTCATTGTTTATAATTTAATTATTTATCTTGTTTATGGATATGAAATATTTCTAATTTTACACAATGTACCTATGTTATGTTCTCATGTCTCAAGATTATTTACTGATATTCTGAAACTCATATTAATAATATTCTATGTTACTCATAAATCCTAATGTTATGATTCATGATTAATGATCCATGATTTATCAGATGTTATTTCCTTATATTATACACATTTATCTTGAGTATATTATCATTCCCACAAGTAAATCTTACTTTCACTTATGATACTCGATTCGTATTATTTATGTTTTTCCAAATAGGGTATTTGAGATCAATATATATTATGTTTCCAATATGCGGGTGTTTAATAAGTATATTTTGTTTTCTTTATATAGTGTTCACATATGAGAAAATAATTTATGGGGGATATTGAAGAATTATTGTGGATTAAAGAAATAATATATCTGATCTCTAGTGGAAAAAAAACCTTTACATTCTTAGATAGTGTGTTATTTTTTAGATGAATTGTATAAGTTTTGGAATCAAGGTAAAATATATACTTCTTATTTGTAATTAATCTAACTTGGTATCAAATCTATTGTGTGAAAATATATTTTTATCATCGAATCTTAGACTACAGGTTTGGGGAGCTTTAGGTCTGATATTACCCTAGTGCATCAATATAGATGAAAAACCAGAAACAATATTGGTATTTCAAATTCAGAAATGATTTACCTTAATCACATAGAGAAAATATGATTTAATACTAAATCCTATAAAAAATGAGAAAGAGTGATTCTATTAGAAGAATCATTATTAATACAATGTATCCTCGGTGCTTGTCATCTCACTTTAGACATAGTCACGTTCCATTGAGTCAAATCCCATCCTTATGGTCACAATATATATCGTCTTCCATAATTGTTGACTGAAAATAAAGTGTTAAATCATGATATAATCACAATATCATAGAATATAATCATAATAACTCTTGATAATATAATTTAAACATGTCATAATCAAGAAATAATCCACTCACGAATAGTTAAAAAAAATACAGAAGGAACCTGCTAATGTTCATAACCACATATCTGAACCTATAAAAAATTCATATTTTGTGAAGAAAATTCAGATAAAATTATTCTCTTGGATATATTTTATTTAATTTAACTCTAATTTTAGCTTCCATAAAACACAACGTTAATTTTTTCTCATGTTACACACAACATCGAGTTTAAACGAAACCGGACATACTATTAAAATATTATTATTTGATTTGATTTTTATCGCATATCCATTACAATGTAGTGTATGAATAGGATTAACTAAATTAAGAAAATATAAAATTTATTAATATTTATATAAAATTAATTCTCTATTTAACTATTAATTATAAATAAAAATTAAAACTAATTGAAAATAAAGGAAATCTTTTTCTAAAAAGTTGTTGTTATGCATACAAAAGAAATTCATCTCAATGAAATTAAAAAATCACTTTGTATGAATGATATTATTAAAATTTATATATTATATATTCAATAAATAATTTAATATTCATTTTTTTTTTGTTTTCTAGAATAGAGATAATAATAAATCCAATTTTATAATTAAAAGTTGTATTTTTCAAAAAAAAATTGTCTTGTCACCTTCTACACAAATATTTTAATATAAATATTTTTAATCCTCTAGAAAATTTAATTTAAAAAATGAAACTAATTTTTTAAATCATAATGTCAAAAATATATTAGGTTTAATGTTTTTAGAATTTGTTCTGAAGACAAATTTTTCAATAAATAGCGAAAAATATTGGTTTTTATTAAGAATTATCATTTCTTTAGAATCATTTAAATTTATTAAAAAAGAAATAATATGTTTCTAGAAGTAAAATTAGTTAATTAATATATATTAATAAAATTTAGGTTATTGAAATATATTTGATATTAAATTTTGATATAAAAAAGTTTTACACATTTGAACATTTTCTATTTTGAAAACTTCTTTGTCCTCGTATCTACATGATTAATTTTAAAATATCATTTTCCTAATATATTAATTAAATATAAAAAAAAGTATTCCATATTTCAAATTATTATAATTTATATTATCTAATAATTTAAACATAATATTTTACCAAAATAAATAGTAAAAATAGTAAAAATTAATTATTGTAGTCAAGGTGAAAATAGATTTGTTGGGATGTTAAACTAAAAGGATACAATGTAAAATGACTTATAAAATTATATATCACTAATTGTATGTACAAATTTCAACATTATAACCGATAATATTTCATATTGGGCCATTTTATAGCCTTTTGGAATGTAATAAATGTGGTAACACCTTTTTCATTTCAAACACCATAACTGCACCACTCACCTAAATTATAAATTGACATCGCCTGTCCTCTCCCATTCACATATAAAACACACATTGGTTCATCCATTAACTACCAAAATAAATTACATAATTATATCATTTCATCCTATAATCCTTATTTTTGTAACAAATCCAACCTAATAATCCTTTTGGTAAAAGCCAAAAGAAGTTTTTCGAAACAGTTGTAATATCCCTAATAATGCATTTTATTTTATTTATTCTACCACCTCCTTGAATTAAAATTAAACCCATATTATATAATAACCTTGGAATCTTAAATACACTCATATTTCATTACATCAATTCCATAACCAAAATCTGTGTCACTTTCTATCTAATGTATTATGAAATCAACATTCTTGTGAACGACGGACTATCTCCACACGAGCTGATGTTATTCATGATCCATCATCATCTATCAAGGATGGATATAATTATTGATTAATTATTTATATATGATATTATTTATACTATTTTGATTCTTTATTAATTATATTACATAGTAATTATGACTTTCCATTATATTGGAATACAATAATATTGTTCGACTGTACGCAGGACTATCGCCACACTATGCGATGCGATTTTTTATTCACATATTCTTTACATGTTATGTAATAGGAAAAGGATCAAATAAAACAATGTAATATATATAAAAATAAATATTATTCTTTATTTTTAATATATTATTTACCTATATTTCATTTCAACCATTAATAAAATGGAAACGGTGTTCATGAGTAGAAACGACCTTCTATATCTATTAACAGTGTATATTATTTTCCATCTATCAATTAAAAAATATTATAAAAAATACATAATGAATAAATATGATATTTATATAAAGGTAATAAATATATAGTTTTTGTAACCTGGATCAAATCATGAGTACCAATAATACTATATCAAAAAATACATAAAAAACAAAGCAGTTATTACTCGAAACCTCACATTAAATGGAATTGATAATAAAAGAGAAATAAATTGTCATAGTAAATTGTATATAATAAGATATATATATTTTTTTCAATAATATATCTATAATAAAATTATATTTATTATATGTAATTCTCGGAATTGTTTTCAACTTTTGTTCTAGGGTACGTATTGGTTCTTGGTATTTCTCCCATGTTCTAGGTGTTCTAGATTTAAATTTTATATTTTGGAGGTTTTTGGTGAGTTTTGGACCTATTAATGGTTTTTATGAACGGTATGAGGATTAGGTGTCTAGAAAAAAGAGTTTCTAACACTCATAGTGGAACCTTTTTATGCGGTTAATTTTTTGGATGGTCTGCCCACTTGATTTAAAAGAGTTATGGGGTGAACAGATTGATTTTTGGGAACTTTTTTCAAGTCTCACAATTAATTATCATGATTAGTTTAATCATGAATTTAAGTTTTTAGGTGTTCTCATGGTTTTAGCACATTTAAACTAACAATTATACCAAATATTTCACCTCGTGTAACACTAGAAAGTGGGAAATCACATCGTTTTGGCACGGTTTGTTAAACCGTGTGAGCTAACCCTATAACCCACTCGAGAAAGGGTATTTTGGGAATGTCAACTTGTTTTGAGTTTGTTTTTATTCCCTTACCCTCCCAAATTCAAACCTTATTACTAAAGAAATTCCATTTTGGTTTTTGGATCCTCTAATTTCCATCTAAATGGATTTCAAGGTGTTTTCTTATTGAATTGAAAGGTTAAGGGTCCCCTTGCTTTGTCCATTGTTTTTATTCCATTTTCATTTTCCCCTATAACCCTCGTAGACATGTTCTGGAAAAATTTCATACCTAGGGTGTTGTGAATTGGGTTTTTTTGTTTATGGTTCTACTTTATGTATCATGTATTTTGGAACCCTTCTGGTGTATTTTTGGGTGTGCATCGTTGATGCGCCATGGATTTGAGGTAGGTTTCCATTTGAACATTCATTTAATGTTTTAGATTCATTGATTTCATGATTTTTTCACCTTTATTACTTGTTAAATATTATTTTATTATTATTGTATAAATTATTTTTTGTGAAAGTGGTGGTTTATAAATTGTTTTGTGATAAATAGTATTTTTTGTGTATTTTGTGCATTCCATGTGTTTGAGAAAATGACCAGTAGGATTTTATGAGTTATTTGAGATATAAAAATAATATTTTTGATTTATTAATGTATTGTTGACATGTAAAATTTTGTTTTGGGTTCCTTTTAGGGGTTTCCAAAGTGGTTTTGGTTTTAAAAATTAATGCTTATTGGCTTGCAAATGTGATTTGACAGGTGATGGTAGTGAATGGATAGTTTGGAATATTAATGAAAATTTATTTTATAGAAAATGTGATATTTTTTCTAAAATATAATTTTATGAAATGATTTTGAAATATTAAATGGAGTTTTTACACCCCTTTTGAAAAGTTTATTTGGTTCTTTGATAAATCTAGGTTTTGTAAAGTGAGATTGAGGCTCATTTGGTACCTTTATGAAAGTGGTAAATGTTTATCATGAAAACTAATCTTGTATAATTCTATTTCCTAGTTAATGTGAATGGGTTGGATATCCCCACTTTGGAATCCATGAGACCCATTTATTCATTTGTGCATTTTAACGCAAAGAGTTTGATCCTTGGATTGATTTTAGGTAATGCATGTTATATAAATTATTATATATGATATATAGTAATGTGATTGGATGCTCAATTGGAATCGGTTAGATACCAAAAATCTTACGTAAGACATGAGATCCTAGTATATTGAGATAATTTTCTAAGAATGATATTCACATCTGCTGGATTACGCACTAGCTGGTGTCCCATAGTATATGGTTATATTGTGTTTATTACTAAGGTATTTTCCACTTAGTATATACTGATTTAGGGTGGTTGGAATTATTTAGGGTGTTTTTTTATTTCATCATATTCGGAATGCTTCTGGCGATGGGTCTCCTGTATCAGTATGTTCTATATTATTCACGATCTCCTAGGTTCTCCCATATCTATTGGAACTTAGTTACTTATGGTGAATGATTGTGATATTTTGTTAGTTTGATACTCTGGTGTGATATTTTTCTATTTCTGTTTTTGTATGATTGTTTATCTTACTTCTTGAGCAGTTTGTATTCTTCAAAAAAGTGATATAATAATTTCAATTGTTTTTTTAAAATGGTTTATAAATTTTTTTCACTGTTTATTTCCTTTATAAATTAAAAGTCACATTTTCCAAAAAAATGCATATTGTTCCTCTTAGAAAAGAATTTGGTTTTGAATAGAAAAAATAGAAATGGATCACTATTTTTTTGAAATGAAAAACTTGTGGAAAATCATACTTTAATTTTTTTGATGTCAAACATGAAGTTGATGTGTGTTTTATTTTAAAGTAAGTGCATTAGGAATAGATTCTTTGAGCATGCCTACTGAGTTTTCATACTCAAATCTATAGTTCTTTCTTGATTTTAGAATATGGTGCAGGTTTATTTTGGGGTTAATCTCCATGGGCAATGGTTGTTCTTAATATCAGAGAGTGACCCTTGTGGTAACATGGAAATTTGTGGTCATCATTTTTATTTTGGTTTTGTAGTTCATTTTTTGTACTTCCTACTTTGTATAAAGATGTTTAGTTTAGATATTATTTATATATTGGGTTGTTGTGTTTCATTTCTTCTATTTATTTGGTTATTTATTATTTGTTAAAATTGTTCTCTATGTTTAATTTATTGATGCCCAACACTAGTTTCTATGTTATGGGGATCAGGAATTCCCTTTGTTTCTTGAAAAATATAGGCTCTATTGACTGGTGTGGGGTCAACCCGGGTTGGTTTGTGACAATATGGTATCATAGGAAGTCCAATATTTAGAGGAAAATTCTTTTCATAGAACCCTTTGTTATTTGTGGATGTTATGGTATACTGGAGATTTACACATTTGGGACTCAAGAGGTTTTGATGTAAAGGACACCATGGAACCCTTCTCATTATGGTCCTTAGTTTTCCATGGGATTTCCGATTTTGGTTGGTATATTTGTTCGTTGGGGTTTGTTGGTGTTTGGAATAAAAAATGGGAGTTGGGATAAAGGTCTTTGTGATCTATTAGGGCATTTAAATCCATGTGGAGTTGAGACTATGGTCCTAGAATGATCTTTGTATTGGTGGTGTGTTTGGAATTTGGCTTTAAACCATACAGCCAATTCACCCACCGATACTAATTTCCCTTGTGAGTTTCTTTGAGTCTTAATTTATTATAAAAAATGTTTTGAAACCCCTTTCATTGAAATCATAAAAATTGGGTTTTATGGGTAGTGGTTGGAATTTGTAATGTGGGAAAAATTATTTTTTAAATTAACATCATTGAAGACTTTAGAAATAAATTTTTTTTCAAAAATGACCTATTGGGCTAAAATGGAAATGAATTTATAAGATTTCACTTTAAGAATAAATACATGGGGTTTATGGGAAAATGTTATTTGAAATGGGATTTTTATTTTGGAATTTGTGTTAAATGAAAATGATTGGGTTTTTAATCAAATGGGTTTTTATGGAATGAGACTAGTTGAGCTACTATAAAATTTTTTGAATGAAACGAATTGAATTTTATGATGGAAATTCCTGGGATTTTTTTGGTGAGCATGGTAAAATGGATTAAAACATGGAATTTGAAAATAGTTTTTGACTTGTTGTTTAGTGATAATTTGAAAGTAGTAATGAATTTTTATTTGGGTTGATTTATTTTTTTTGAAAAAATGATAATGTTTTGTTTTAAATTTTGGTGTATTCCATGTGTGCACACATGCATGGATATGTGTGGGAAGTTTGTGGATGATGATGTGTTTATGGAGTTACCTCGATCGGAATATTTTATGAGTTTTTGGTATTGTATGAGTTGATATGTTACCAGATTGGGATATAAATGGGCATATATGTGAGACTCTACAAAACACCATTGGTGAGTGTAAAAATTCCACCAAGTTTTTTTTGATTTTCAATAAAAAATTAAGATAAAAATTGTAGTGTTTTTTTAAAATAATAATTGTGTGGATTTTTTTCTATGTTTTGGAATTAATGGTTATTAATATGATTTCTTGTGATTTGTATGTGATCCTTATGTTGTCTCCGGGGTTTAAATCTTATTGGTGAATTGATTTTTATGTAGTGTTTAGTTGGTTAATAGAATGGTTTTAGGAATCATTGAGATGGTTTACCTTTGTGTTGGGGTTTTTTCTATATGATTTTTCATTCATGAGATATTTTTTATAGAGATATTAGTATTTCTTTTTCCCAGTATTCTCCCCCAAAGATATTTGATGAATGTTAGTGGTGTGGCTCTGGGTGGTTCCCCATTAGAAATATTTCTAGTTGATTAACCTAAGTATTTCTTTCTCAAGTTTCAAAAGCTAAATCAGTCTATCTAAAGGATCCCCCATCATTTTTTCTATAGTAGAGAGATGTTTGGGCTTGAATTAAGTTCATTACTATTGTAGTGTTTCTATAGGTTAATGAAATTGTACTCAATCATGTTTTTTATTATTTTTCAGGTGCCTGGTTTATTATTTTCATTGTTTAGAGTGAGAAATAATGGTGTGTGCATCTTCTAAGTCCTTATTTGGGAAAATGTGTTTTTGTTTGAGCAAGTGATTTTTTTGTTGTGTCTTGATATTTTTCTTTTTTAGAGTGTCGCGTGGTCGCTTGTGGCCCCAAAAGAAGAAGTTGTGATTAGGGAATAGAAACTCCTAACTATGAGGCAGTGGTTGCTTCATACATCAAGGCTCCTGCCAAAGGCCTTATAATGAAGCTAGCACATAGTTAGGAATCCCATGGGTGTGGGTAGTTTGGATAAGCTTGTGCATCCACCATTGCAGTGAGGAAATTCTTGTATTTATTTTGTGGTCTATCTATCACTAAAAATTCCATCTTATTACAAAGATCATGATGGACTTATCCCTCACACAATGCCTATGATTGTGCCTTCTTGGATGCATGTTTTCGATCATGTCCCTTGCAAGGACTTTCAATGTGAATCGATTGATTCTTTAGATTATATCCATCCGAATGTGATAATTCATTGGTATTTGTCAGTTTTGGATTCATTTTTCCAATAATTGGGCATATTACCTCCCCTCCTCTTATGGTGGGGATTTTTGGTCCGTGCTGGGAAGTTTTGAAGTTTCTTAAATCTTGTTAGTTCATTATGGTAGGGAGACCCACTATGGGTATTGTTAAAAAATATTCTATGATAGATCCTTATTAGGTTGCTTAAAATGGTGGAGAGCATATCTGGGCCTCCCCTTATTAGTGATATTTTTTGGTTTGGTTCTAGTGTTATTTCGGTTGAAGTGGATTTATTTTGATTTTGTTTTATTTTTTAGTTTCTTTATTTTTGATTGGGTAAACGTTCCTCTTTTTGGAGTGCGCCCAATGGTTCTATTTGAATTATGGTTGTGAAGGATATGGCTCAAATTTCTTATTTATGTTGGGAATTGATTCAGTTTTGTTGGTCTATTTTAAGTAAGAGGCATTAGTTCTATTTTACTTTTTTGTTATGTTTTTAGAATTAGGGGATGGATCTTATGGTTTTGAGAATCCTTAATCTTTGATCAATCAATCGGAAAATTTTGTGGCTTTTTAGGGGAAGAAAGAGTTATTTTGGGGAGAATTTTCACACCCATATTTTTGTTCTCATCCTTTTTTCCAATATACCTTTTGTATCTTAGTTTTTATCCTGATTTCTAGGTGTTCAAGATATAAATTTTATGTTTTAGAGGTTTTGGGGGTTTTTGGAATGATTTTTGGTTAGCGTGAAAGGTATGAGGAGGAGGTGTCTTGTAAAATGAATTTTAACACTCCTAGTGGAACCTTTTTGTGGGTTATATTTTTGGATGGTTTATCCCCTTGAGTTAGAGGACTTTGGGTGTGAAAAAGGTGATTTTGGGGACTTTTTCTAAGTCGCATGGTTAAGTTGCACTAATAGTTTAATCAAGAATGTAAGTGTGTAGGGGTTCAAATCATTTGTGCATGACTTAACTAACCATGTATCTAAATTCTTCTTCCATTCCAACACTAGATAGTGGAAAATTGTATGGTTTACGCATGATTTGTTAAACCGTGTGAGCTAATCCTAAAACCCACTCCAAAAAGGGTATTTTGGGATTTTACCCTTATTTTTAATTGTAATATCCTTGCTTAAGCTCCCCCCATTCGAACCCTATGACTAAAATTCATCCCATGGTGGTTTCTGTCTCCTCCAAGCCCCTCCAACTGGATTTCAAGGTGGTTTCAGGGTGAATCGTTACCCGATTTAAAGGCAAAGGATCCCCTCTCCTTCTCCTTTTCTTTTATTCAATTTTCCCTTTCTCCTCTAACACTATTGGCCATTCATGGCTGATTTTCATACCAAGGGTGGTGTTAAATTTGAGGTTTTGTTCGTTTAGGGTTCCACCTAATAGATCTTGGGACATAAAACAATAGTGGTGCATTTTTGGGTGTGTGTTGATGATGTCCCTTAGATTTAAGGTAGTATTACCTTTTCACAGGAATTTTAAAGTTTTATATTTATTAGTTTCATTATTTTTGAAGCTTCATTACATGTTAAGTATTGTTCTATGATCTTTGAATAACTTTTTTGCTGTAAAAAGTTGTGGTTTATACCTTGTTTTGTGATAAATAGTATTTTTTTCAATTATTTTGGGCACACCATGTGTTTGAGAAAAATCCATGTTGGATTTTATGAGTGATTTGTTGATAAAAAATAATGGATTGGATTTGAAAATATATTGGTGACAAGTGAAATTTTGTTTTTGGTTCCTTGTATGGGTTCCCTTAAGTGGTTCTGGTTTTAAAAATGAATGTGTATTGGATTTCAAGTGAGATTCGACATGTGATGATAGTGAATGGCCTATTTGGAATTTTAATAATAATATATTGACTTGAAAATGTTTTATGATTTCTGGAAATGGAATTTTATGAAATGATTATTAAATTGTAAATTTTGTGTCTATACCTCTTTTGAAAAGTTTTTCTGCTTCTTTAATAATTATTTATTTTGTGAAGAGTGTCTCAATCCTATTTGGAACCTTTATGAAAGTGTTAAATGGTTATCATGAAAACCATCCTAGGTTAATTCAATTTTCTAGTTTATGTGAATGGGAGGGATTTCCTCATTGTGGAATCCTTGACATCGATTTATTCATTTATGAATTGTAAGGAAAATAGGTTGATCCTTGGAGTGATTCGGGGTGATTCCTGTTGTATAAATTATTATATATGATGTATGTGAATGTGATTGGATGCTGAGTTAGCATCAGTTGGCTCACCCCTTTATACGTGAGACATGGGAACATGGAATAGTGAGAGAAAATTCTAATAATTATTACTAAACATGATGGATTACACAATATCTAGTGGCCCATAGTATGTGGATATATTGGGTTTATAGCAATGAGATCATCCCCTCAGTCTATCCTAAGATAGGTTGGCTGGGAGTATTAATGATGGATTTTATTTCATCATGTCATTCATGTTTCTAGGGATGGGTCTCATATTTTAGTGTGTCTGGATAATTCATGATCTCTTATGTTCTCCCATGTCTATTGGAACTTAGTAACTTGCAGTGAATGATTTTGATGTATTTTTGGTTGGATACTCTTTTGTTATATTTTTTTCATTTACCTTGTTGTGTGATTGTTATTCATACTTCTTAAGAAGTGTGATTTCTTGAAAAAAGTGATAGAATGTTCTCATGTGTTTTGTGAAAAATTTTATGGAAATGTTGTGTCTCTTTCTTTCCTTTATAAATTAAATGTCACATTTATTCTACAAAATCCATATGGATACTATTAGAGAATAATTTTGTTTTAAATAATAAAAAAGGTAATAGACAGTGATTTTTTGTGATATGAAAAAATGTGTGGAAATAATTACTTAAATAATTATTTCAAAACTAATATTGATGTGTCATTTATTTTAAAGGAAGTGCATTGGGAATATATTCTTCAATAATTCCTAATATGTTTTAATACTCACTCCAATAGTTCTTTCTTGTTTTTATCATGTAATGTAGGTTCATATTAGTGCTAATAACTATAGAAGATGGTTGTTCTTAGTATTAGAGAGTGACCTGAGGGGTCACATGGAGATGTGTGGTAATCATGTGAAGTTTGGTTTTATCATTCATTTTTTGTATTTACAGCTTTTTATAATGATGTTCAGTTTGGATATTATTTATATATTTGGATGTTTTGTTTTATTTCCTCTATTCATTTGTTTATTTATTATTAGGAGAAATTTTTCTCTCTTTTTACACTATTGATGCTCGACACTAGTCACTATCTCATAGTGATCGGGAATACCTTTCGGGACTTACCATGGATTGGCTCAACTGACCAGTTTTAGGTCAACTCGGGTTGGGTTGTGATATTATAAATGTGGTTTAAATGTGTATGAAGGACTTCAAGACTTATGGTAAGGGATTTATAGTCTTTAATTTATTTATGGGATAAATATTCAAATTCAATACTCATTTATTTTGGGTGGTGTATATATTTCCATTTTGATATGTTATATAATGAATCTCATTATTTTAGTGGTATTTAATATTTTAGTTGATATTATTTATTATTGGGGATTTTAATTATAAAAATCACTAAAGTGGTAAGAAATTTTTGTCTCAATTTTCCTTCTTTGATACATTGGTTACTTTATGCACCAATATCCATTTATGAGGGGTATATATAGACCCATTGACATGTAATATCATGAATTTAATTATTCTCATTATACCATATGTTTCATTTAATTTTATGATTTCAGGGGGATTATTATTTGAAGTTACCAATGTCGTAAGATTTTTCTATTACAATCTCATCATTTATCATGATTTTTTGTGATTATTATTCCAATGATGAAATATTATGATTTATCTCTTAATAAACTCATGAATATTATTTATAATGGTTATTTCATGTGTATAAAAGTTTTCTCTTCATTTTTATCTCTTTATGTACTAAAAAGTTCAAAATTATTTTTTATGAAATAATGTCATTATTTCCCGCTTTATTTAAAACCCCTTTTTTCATTATAAACCATGTTTTCTGAAATTTTATTCAAAAAAAGTTTTTCACATTATCTAAATAAATTATTAAATAAATTTTTTTTTGCATTTTTTACATTTTGAAAATTATTTAAAAAGAATATTCATGTCATTTTTTTGATCAATTATCATTTGGATTTTATCAAAAATGTGAATGGAATCACTATTTTAACATGTATCACATGAAAAAAATTTAACAAAATCATGACAATTAGTTCTTTTAATTCTTGCTTCATAAGTTTAGAAGTTTAATTTAAAATAAGAGGAATTTGTAAATATGTGATGTTTAGTTTTTTTTAACTTGAAAAGATATTTTCTTCAAGAAATGTTTTAAATTATCTTTATAAATTTCGTTATATGCTTTCATGCTTATTTTCAATGAAAAAAATTCAAAATGTTTTATGTTTTATAAAGTTATTTTCAAAGTGGAAATGATATTTTCTCAAGAAATGTTTTAAAATATTTTTAATGGTTTCATTATGATTTAAAATGGATATTTTCAAAGAAAATATTTCTAAAATAGTTTATGTCTTAAAAAATTTTTTCAAAGTGGAAAATTAATTTTATGAATAAATGTTCCAAGTGATCTTTAACAATAACATTCCATATTATATATCATCATTTTATGTGTAACACCCCAGGTAAATAAAGAATATGACATTTTTATATTTATCCATATTTGTGAATAAAATATTAATATTACTTTAAAGGGGACGCTATGCTCGATGGCGTACCCAACACATAACAATGTGTTTCTTGGGAATCTTATGTTGCACTCTAATAATAAAATAATATTATTTTAAATGGTAGTTAACGCCTAGCCGTTGTAATGGCGGGAATGAACAGAACTAACTACAAAATGATTATATATGTAACACCCAGGTAAATAAAGAATATGACATTTTCATATTTATCCATATTTGTGAATAAAATATTAATATGACTTTAAAGGGGACGCTATGCTCGATGGCGTACCCAACACGCAACAACGAGTTTCTTGGGAATCTTACGTTGCACTCTAATAATAAAATAATATTATTTTAAATGGTAGTTAACATGTAGCCGTTGTATTGGCAGGAATGGATATAAATAACTAAAATATTATTATATATGTTTTTAAATGTTTTTACATTTATCCAATAAAATATAAAGGCTTAAAATACAGAAATAATTCAATTTTAGGCGTATATGCCCTAGTTTTCACTAAAGGTTCACTTATCGCCTTTTGATGGAGAATCGTCATTAAATATAGTTTTGTTCACTCTTATACATTCTATTGGACCAAATAAAACTCTTCTTAAGAATCGGGACATCAAAATTTACTTTGTGTAAATTTTTGGTATCTTTCCGATAAAGTTCATTTTTTATTGAATAGTGTAAAATGTTGTATTTTAATTCAAAACCTCTTTTTAATATAATTTATTTATATGATTAAATTATCTTTTTAATTGTTTTTAAAGTGAAATTAGAATATATTTTTACCATTAAATCCAATAGTGGTTGTTGGAATTAATTTCACTTTGAAATCAGACTTAAACAAATGTCAATCTTTTGATACTTATTGTTTCAATAAAAAAAGGCTCATATACTCTAAAAGCAGGAATTAATTATTAAATTATTTAATGTGACTTATATGTTTTTAATTTTTTAAAATAGACTTAATTTTTGAATTCGGAATATCAAATATAGCTTAGGGTGAATTTTTGGGATTTTTCTGAAAAACTTCAATTTTTGATGAATAGTGAAACCACTAAGTGGTACTTATAAATACTGATTTTTCCATTTAATGAAATTTTTCCATCTTTTTGTTTTGAAAATTAAAAAATCCAACATACATGGTTGTCATTAAGAAGTAAAATGTGGTTCCATGGGATAAAAATAATTTTTTGGTAAATAGTAACTTATTATGTTTTTAATCGCGATTAGAGGTAATTAGTGTAGTTTATGGTAAGAATAATGTTTTAATAAAATTAAATGACCTAGACACGTGTCCTACCCTCATTGAAAGTGTCATGGCCGACCAAGAAAATCCATGGGTCAACTTGGGGACCCCATGGAGCCACTTTGGTTGGAAAATGACATAAATATCTTTTTATTTAATGTTAAAGTAAAAATGACACAAACATGAAATGTTTTACTAAAACAATTTTTACATGGGGTTATACAAGTCATATTTTTGACTATAAATAGTAATTGGAAAGATAAAAAGATTTAATACATCATATTATTTGTTTTATAATTTTTAGAAATTAAATAAATTAAATTATTTATGCCAGCATAATGATGCAATGATGACCTCATTATTTAACGATTTAAATAAAATGGAAAGATAATGTAATATTTAATACTTAAACATGTCCAAAACCTATTGGATGAGTGGATTTCGAACCCTTATCACCTTATCCTAGAAATACATCAATTTTAGACCTTTAAAATCCGAAACTCTTTTCAAAATAAAGTAACATTTTGTAACTTTACAAGAGTGCCCCTCCTCTCCTCTTATAAAAGGCCCCCACCTCTACCTCCTTACCCACACTCCCAAAGCCTTTGGCTCGGCCAAACCCTGCCCATTTTGTCTCTCCAATTCCATATATAACTCCTTGAAGCCTCAAATTGGGCAGAAGCCTTCCCAAGGAAGCCTTTGAGCTCAAACCGAAGGGAGTTACCCGATTTTAAGGTAATGTCTTCACTTGTGTCCTTTTGTTTTATTTTGCTTCTCCAACCCTTTAAACTCTTTTTATTAATTTATTTTGTAAAAAATAAAGTATCTTCAATATACTAGGATTTTTTTATAAGAATTATTCGATCTACACTTACACACACCTACATCTAATGGTTAAAGAACATACTATTTCCGTGGATGGCGAATTTCTGCCTCCCGAAACGATGATTGTTCAACATTTTTCTAACACCTTCAAAGGTGGACATTAAGATGACAATATATTTATATATGATATCTAATATGTTTATGTTTTACTTAATCTTCTTTATTTTTCATTTATGGTGTACCATTATGGTTTCCATTATGGGTAAACGCGATATCTTCATTTAAGGAAGGGCGGACTACCGCCCCCTCAAAGTGATTTGATTCGTTAATACCATATGTGGTACGTATAAAGGATATATTTAATGATATTATATATGATACCATACTGGAATTAAAATACTATTATGTATCATTATGTTTTAATTCCATTAAATATGAAATAGAAATGGAAGTAGAGTTCATGCGTACGTACGGCTTACCGTCTCCATGAACGGTACATTTCATTTCTTATCTCAAAATGGTATGTAATATTATAAGTACATATATATAATGGATATATATGTAATATATTACATCTAAATTATGGATATAATTCTGGAATTATAACATATATATATCTCTCTCATTTTTTTTTAATTCCATTAATATGACAAAAAAGGAAAGTAGTGTTCATGCGTACATACGGCCTACCGTCTCCATGAACGATGCTTTTTGTTTTTTATCTCCAAATGATATCGAATAGTCTAAAATGAATATTTAGTGGATATATATGATATTTTAATCATTAATATTATTCTGGAAATTATTTACATATAACTACATGGGCAATCTTTTTTCAAACAAGTTCATTTTTGACTCATGTACCAAACATCGAAAAAATCGTCTGATATGAACTAACATTATTAAACAATTATTATAACATTATAATATGTGATATGAACTTAATAATAATCTCTAAAGGATGTAATTAGTCAATTATTAATTTACCAAAGTTTATTATTCAGGAATATAAAGAAACGAACAAGACAAGTTGGACTTGAGGTAAGGGATCCTACTCCACTCTTTCTTTTTAAGTACACTCTTTTATGCCATTCCTTTTAAAGCTCATCTTTCTTGTTATTGGGATTTTATTTTATATTAATATTACTGTAATTTTTATGTTCATGTGATGAGAGACCCTATTCTCTCTCATCAATCCATTTTGGAAGTTTTCGGTGGTGCCGTTAGGCTGCCGAATTTTCGTAAGAGATCTGACCTCTCTCTTTCTTTTTAAGTACTCTCCTTTATGTCACTTCTTTTATGCTCCACTTTGTTATGTTGGGGTATGTTATTTTATATTCCACTTTCTATAAACTTTATGTTAATATGATGAGATACCCTATTTGATCTCATCAATCCATTTTTATAAGTTTTAAGTGGCGCCTTTAGGCTGCTGAGTTTTCATAAGGGATTTTTCATCTCACTTTTATTCCCGTGAGATTTATGCTACATTTGCCACAATTTCCTTTGAGTGGTGTATGTACTGACCCTTATTTTAGTCATTGTTTAATATACTTTCATTTATGAGTATTTACATCAATTTTTTATTGTCCCTATTTCACGGGGTGTATGTTTCGAAAGATAACCATGTCGGTAAGGGAAGCTTTCACCCTCCTCTTTTTAAAAGACTTCTTTTGATATGTCTTTTAATTCACATAAAATTATGTTGGGATATGTTCTTCTATATCATTAGTGATTTAAGTTTTATGTCCAAGTGATGAGATACCCTTTTTATATCTCATCAACTCATTTTCTGAATTTTGTAGTGATGTCGTTAGGCTGTCAAATTTTTGCAAGGGAACTTCTTAACCCAATTTTGATTCTTTGGGATAAGCTTGTACTACTTGAATATGTCTTTCTATGAATATGTGCGAATAACCCCTGATTGTTTTACACCTAATATCCACTTATATTTGGTATATTAGTTTGTCACACATAATTATGTAATTGATTTATCCTTAATCCAAGGATACCATCTTTTATGGGACTTCGTCTCAATCTCGTTTCATTGAGGCATATTTTGTTTTATACACAACCTTCTTTTATACGGTGTATAAACCCCTTTTACTTTTACATTTATTCAAAAGGAATCTTTTTTATACAAAGAGTTTTACTAAATGATAAAATGGAATGTTTTTGTCGTATGTATGCTGCAACAAAGACTTCTCCACCGTCGTGACCATTATTTGAGTTTCGGCTTCCTATACAAGCCATACCTTCTTTTTAAAAGAAAAATAAATACCATGTTTTACTTTTCTTTTATTTTGGTATTGAAAATGGTTTTCATAATGTTTTTATTATGTCAATGTGTTGTATTGATATCTTTTGATTGAAATTTTGAAATGTTATGTTTCCTTTATGCTTGTTTTATGTGATACGATTATGTTATGGTTCTTGGGCATTATTATGAACATGGGTGGTTCTGTGATAAACTAAGGGCGGGTGAGCCCGATATAGCTCTCCAATTCATTGGGTAACATGAAGGAGTGAAACGTTAAGGTTTCTCCGAAGAGATTTAGGGAATATACTGTGGTGGGTATTCCAAACGTAACCAAGAGGGTTACTCCCTATGTAAGAATGTTATGAATGCCTCAAGTTACGTTTTATGTCTTATGATTTCTATGATTTATTCATGATTTGATGAGGTATGTTAAAGTGCCTATGATTTATGGGTAAATTATTATTTCATTCTTATGTATATATGAACTCATGTTTCCTTTCCATATTTTTATACCCCTTACTGAGCTTTTTATGCTCATCCCAAGTTTTTGAAATATTTTTCACAGGTGAAGGGAAAGGTACTTGATGTGATGACAGTGTCAAGGATGTGTCAATAAAGAATCCATGTTTTATTTTAAAAATGTTTTCATTGATGGGAAGAATGAATACTGTCTTTTATGTAACCACTTTGTTTAAATGTGGAATGTAATGCAAGTTTCATGATCTAATTCTCTAAAACTCTAAACCTGAAAAGATCCTCAATGTGTAATCTTGTAATAACTCAATATTAAGTAAGGTTTAAGGCTGGGTCCTTATAGTTGGTATCAAAGGTCTGTTTAGATAACTTTAGAGGTTAGGGTATTCTCCAAGAATAAGTGACAATACCATAATGGATAGGATTTCAGAAAGATTCCTAGTTGTAGATAAAGTGAATGAGTAATTATATCTTAGTGGTTATCTCCCTCATTAGTACATGATGGTTTTGTTGATATACTCACACTGACATTTCTGTTTTTAGTGAATGGATGGATCTAGCAGGCACCAAAGTGACAATAGGTTTGAAGGAAACTGTGGTGGTTCTCTGATTAAGAGACTAGATAAAATGGGGGATTCAATGAGGAAACTCATGGTTGTTCTAAACCAACTATCAAGGAGTCATGATCAACCACTTGAACCTTGGTATGATTTCTAATGCATCATGTACGAGATGAAAAATCAATGTGGAAGTTAAGGTAATAATTATAAAGGTAACCATTAGAGTTTATATGATCCTTACTTTTGAGGTAATTATGGGATACTATATGTTATGATGGAAGTGAAAGGCATGAGATAAAATTGAGGTTAAATTATGTTATGGTTATTTTTTATGATTTTATCTCTTTTTGGGGAATTATTTGAGAATTATATAGTTTTGGAAAAAGGAAAACACGCAGACTGTGTGACTACCCGTCTCGTCAGACAAAGCTGTGGGAATCGAACTCACAACCAAAGTGCGACTGGTATTTATCGTCTACCACTGGACTACGTGAAGTACCTGGTTAGTTTGACTTATTCTTTTTATTTATATGATTTTATGAATTAAGAGTAAGTAGATTTTGGGTTATTTATGAAAATAATTAACCTATCATGGAGGATATGTGATTAGGTTAAGTACTTTTCAATACGAGACTTTAGGAGCAACTGATGTTGTTTGGAGATAAATGTTACGATTTAACTTGGAAGACTATGTGACTAAATCCTTCAAATATTTGGGTTTCAATCCTAGATTGGTTTAATTTGAATAATTTTATGGAAAAATTGTTTATCGGATGGTCCTCATTGAACTTTGGGTTTTGTTGGACAAATTTTGGAGATTAAGCATAGATTTTCTTTTAAAAGGGTTATCCTTTTCTGGATTATCTGACCTTGTACTATCCTTTTTGGTTTTGGTTTTGGATAAGGTCTAAATATATGGGAAGTGTATATTTCTCTTTGCTGGATTAGGTGATTCTCTAGAAGTTGATTATAGTACTCTTAATGCGAACAAGTCTCCCTAAATACTCGCCTTTTGGAAAAAAATATTAGTTTGATTAAAGAATCTAGTAAAAGTTGAAACTCAACATGATAAGTGATTATGTTTCCTTATGAATAAATTACACAATAAAAATTAACTTAAAACAAGAATTCTTTCTATTAACTTTTCCTACTAGGGAATCGAATACCGTTTAACCCATCACAAGTTTGTGATTTTCTTATGGTTAACTTTCTCCTAGACATGTTTACAATCACTCTCCCTCAAGAACATGACCCTTTGATTTTTCTTCTATGTCCATGTTTTTCTACCTGGAATCCTAGTGTGGGTTCACTCGGGTGACCTATGTACCTATCTTCCTTTATTTTAAAGTGATTGTTTTACCGACTCTTGTTCTCATGTGGGACTTTCAAGGATGTTTCCAAGCTCAATTTTAAAAATTGCGAGGACGCAATTCCCAAAAGGGGGAAGGATGTAACACCCCAGGTAAATAAAGAATATTAAATTTTCATATTTATCCATATTTGTGGATAAAATATTAATATGACTTTAAAGGGGACGCTATTCTCGATGGCGTACCCAACACGCAACAATGAGTTTCTTGGGAATCTTACGTTGCACTCTAATAATAAAATAATATTATTTTAAATGGTAGTTAACATGTAGCCGTTGTATTGGTGGTAATGGATAGAAATAAGTAAAATATGATTATATATGTTTTTAAATGTTTTTAAATTTATCCAATAAAAGATAAAGGCTTAAAATACGAAAAGAATTCAATTTTAGGCGTATCTGCCCTAGTTTTCACTAAAGGTTCACTTATCGCCTTTTGATGGAGAACCATCAGTAAATATAGTTTTGTTCACTCTTATACATTCTATTGGACCAAATAAAACTCTTCTTAAGAATCGGGACATAAAAATTTACTTTGTGTAAATTTTTGGTATCTTTCCGTTAAAGTTCATTTTTTAATGAATAGTGTAAAATGTTGTATTTTAATTCAAAACCACTTTTTAATATAATTTATTTATATTATTAGATTATATTTTGAATTGGTTTTAAAGTTAAATTAGAATATATTTTTACCATTAAATTCAATAGTGGTCGTTGAAATTAATGTCACATTGAAATCAGACTTAAACTAATGTCAATATTTTGATAATTATTGTTTCATAAAAACACGCTATTTACTCTGACAGCAGGAATTAATTATTAAATTAATTAATGTTACTTATATGTTTTGAATTTTGTAAAATATACTTCATTTTTTAATTCAGAATATCAAATATATCTTAGGGTGAATTTTTGGGATTTTTCTGAAAAACTTCAATTTTTGATGAATAGTGAAACCACTAAGTGGTACTTATAAAAACTGATTTTTCCGTTTAAATTAAATTTTTCCATATTTGTCTTTTGAATTTCAAAAATCCGACATACATGGTTGTCATTAAGAATTAAAATGTGGTTCAATGGGATAAAAATAATTTTTTGGTGAATAGTAACTTATTAAGTTTTTAATCGCGATTAGAGATAATTAGTGTAGTTTATGGTAAGAATAATGTTTTAATAAAATGAAATGACCTAGACACATGTCCTACCCTCATTTGATGTGTCATGGCCGACCAAGACAATCCATGGGTCAACTTTGGGACCACAAGGAGCCACTTTTTTTGGAAAATGACATAAATATCTTTTTATTTAATGTTAAAGTCAAAATGACACAAACATGAGATGTTTTACTAAAAAAATTTACATGGGGTTATACAAGTCATATTTTTTACTATAAATAGTAATTGGAAATATAAAAATATTTCCTACATCATAGTATTTTTTATATCATTTTTATACATTAAATAAATTAAATTATTTATGACATCATGATGATGCAGTGATGACCTCATTATTTAACGATTTAAATAAAATGGAAAGATAATGTAATATCTAAGACCTACACATGTCCAAAACCTATTTTATGAGTGTATTTCGAACCCTTATCACCTTATCCTAGAAATACATCAATGTGGGACCTTTAAAATCCGAAACTCTTTTGAAAATAAAGTAACAATTTGTAACTTTACAAAAGTGCCCCTCCTCTCCTCTTATAAAAGGCCCCCACCTCTACCTCCTTACCCACACTCCCAAAGCCTTTGGCTCAGCCAAACCCTGCCCGTTTTGTCTTTCCACTTCCCTCTATAACTCCTTGAAGCCTCACATTGGGCAGAATCCTTCCCAAGGAAGCCTTTGAGCTCAAACCAAAGGGAGTTACCCGATTTTAAGGTAATCTCTTCACTTGTGTCCTTTGATTTTATTTTGCTACTCCAACCCCCTAAAGTCTTTTTATTCATTTATTTTGTAACAAATAAAGTATCTTCAATATACTAGGATGTTTTTATAAGAATTATTCGAGCTACACATACACACCCCTACATCTAATGGTTAAAGAACATACTGTTTCCATGGATGGCGAATTTCTGCCTCCCGAAACGATGATTGTTCAACATTATTCTAACACCTTCAAAGGTGACCATTAAGATGACACTATATTTATATATGATATCTAATATGTTTATGTTTTACTTAAGCTTCTGTATTTTTCATTTATGGTATACCTTTATGGTTTTCATTATGGGTAAACGCGATATCTTCATTTAAGGAAGTGCGGACTACCGCCCCCTCAAAGTGATTTGATTCGTTAATACCATATGTGGTACGTATAAAGGATATATTTAATGATATTATATATGATACCATACTGGAATAAAAATACTATTATGTATCATTATGTTTTAATTCCATTAAATATAAAATAGAAATGGAAGTAGCATTCATGCGTACGTACGGCTTACCGTCTCCATGAAAGGTACATTTAATTTCTTATCTCAAAATGTTATGTAATATTATAAGTACATATATATAATGGATATATGTGTAATATATTACATCTAAATTATAGATATCATTATAGAATTATAACATATATATATATATATATATCTAATTTTGTTTTAATTCCATTAATATGACAAAAAATGAAAGTAGCGTTCATTCGTACGTACGGCCAACCGTCTCCATGAACGATGCTTTTTGTTTTTTATCTCCAAATGATATGGAATAGTCTAAAATGAATATTTACTGGATATATATGATATTTTAATCATTAATACTATTCTGGAAATTATTTACATATAACTACATGGGAAATCGTTTTTCAAACAAGTTCATTTTTGACTCATGTACGAAACATCGGCAAAAACGTCTGATATGAACTAACATTATTAAACAATTATTATAACATTATAATATGTGATATGAACTTAATAATAATCTCTAAAGGAGGTAATTAGGCAATTATTAATTGACCAAAGTTTATTATTCAGTAATATAAAGAAACGAACAAGACAAGTTGGACTTGAGGTAAGGGATCCTACTCCACTCTTTCTTTTTAAGTACACTCTTTTATGTCATTCCTTTTAAAGCTCATATTTCTTGTTATTGGGATGTTATTTTATATTAATATTACTGTAATTTTTATGTTCATGTGATGATAGACCCTATTCTCTCCCATCAATCCATTTTGGATGTTTTGGGTGGCGCCGTTAGGCTGCCGAATTTTCATAAGAGATATAACCTCTCTCTTTCTTTTTATGTACTCTCATTTATGTCACGCCTTTTAAGCTCCTCTTTGTTATGTTGGGGGATTTTATTTTATATTCCTCTTTCTATAAACTTTATGTTAATATGATGAGATACCCTATTTGATCTCATCAATCCATTTTTGGAAGTTTTAAGTGGCGCCTTTAGGCTGCCGAGTTTTCATATGGGATTTTTCGTCTCACTTTTATTCCCGTGAGATTTATGCTACATTTGCCACAATTTCCTTTGAGTCGTGTATGTAATGACCCTTATTTTACTCATTGTGTAATATACTTTCATTTATGAGTATTTACATCAAATTTTTATTTTCCTTCTTTCATGGGGTGTATGTTTCGAAAGATACCCATGTCGGTAAGGGAACCTTTCACCCTCCTATTTTTAAAAGAATTATTTTGTTATGTCTTTTAATTAACATAACATTATGTTGGGATATGTTCTTCTAAATCCATAGTGATTTAAGTTTTATTTCCAATTGATGAGATACCCTTTTTATCTCTCATCAACTCATTTTCTGAATTTTGTAGTGATGCCGTTAGGCTGTCAAATTTTTGCAAGGGAACTTCTTAACCCAATTTTGATTCTTTGGGATAAGCTTGTACTCCTTGAATATGTCGTTCTTTGAATATGTGTGAATAACCCCTTATTGTTTTACAATTAATATCCACTTATATTTGGTGTATTAGTTTGTCACACATAATTATGTAATTGATTTATCCTTAATCCAAGGATACCGTCTTTGTATGGACTTCGTCTCAATCTCCATTCATTGAGGCATATTTTGTTTTATACACAACCTTCTTTTATACGGTGTATAAACCCCTTTGACTTTTACGTTTATTCAAAAGGAATATTTTTTATACAAATCGTTTTACTAAACGACAAAAGGGAATGTTTTTGTCGTATGTATGCGGCAACAAAGACTTCTCCGCCGTCGTGACCATTATTTGAGTTTCGGGTTCCTCTACAAGCCATACCTTCTTTTTAAAATAAAAATAAATACCATGTTTTATTTTTCTTTTATTTTGGTAGTGAAAATGTGTAACACCCCAGGTAAATAAGGAATATGAAATTTTCATATTTATCCATATTTGTGAATAAAATATTAATATGACTTTAAAGGGGACGCTATGCTCGATGGTGTACCCAACACACAACAACGAGTCTCTTGGGAATCTTACGTTGCACTCTAATAATAAAATAATATTATTTTAAATGGTAGTTAACATATAGCCATTGTAATGGCGGGAATGGATAGAAATAACTAAAATATGATTATATATGTTTTTAAATGTTTTTACATTTATCCAATAAAAGATAAAGGCTTAAAATACAGAAAGAATTCAATTTTATGCGTATATGCCCTAGTTTTCCCTAAAGATTCACTTATCACCTTTTGATGTTGAACCATCATTAAATATAGTTTTTTTCGCTCTTAAAAATTCTTTTGGACCAAATAAAACTCTTATTAAGAATCGGGACATCAAAATTTACTTTGTGTAAATTTTTGGTATTTTTTGGATTAAGTTCATTTTTTAATGAATAGTGTAAAATGTTGTATTTTAATTCAAAACCTCTTTTTAATCTAATTTATTTATATGATTAGATTATATTTTGAATTGGTTTTAAAGTGAAATTAGAATATATTTTTACCATTAAAACCAATAGTGGTCGTTGGAATTAATTTCACTTTGAAATCAGACTTAAACTAGTGTCAATCTTTTGATACTTATTGTTTTATAAAAACACGCTATTTGCTCTGACAGCGGGAATTAATTATTAAATTAATTAATGTTACTAATATTTTTTGAATTTTGTAAAACGGACTTCTTTTTTGAATTCGTAATATGAAATATAGCTTAGGGTGATTTTTTGGGATTTTTCTGAAAAACTTCAATTTTTGATGAATAGTGAAACCACTAAGTGGTACTTATAAAAACTAATTTTCCGTTTAAATGAAATTTTGCCATCATTGTGTTTTGATTTTCAAAAATCCGACAAACATGGTTGTCATTAAAAAGTAAAATGTGGTTCAATGAGATTAAAATAATTTTTTGATGAATAGTAACTTATTATGTTTTTAATCGCGATTAGTGGTGATTAGTATAGTTTAAGGTAAAAATAATGCTTTAATGGAATAAAATGAGCTTGACACATGTCCTAACCTAATTGGTTGTGTCATGGCCGACCAAGAAAAGCCATGGGTCAACTTGGGGACCCCATGGATCCACTTTGGTTATGAAATGACATAAATAACATTTTATTTAATGTAAAAGTAAAATTGACACAAACATAATATGTTTTACTAAAACAATTTTTTAGTGGGGTTATAAAAGTCATATTTTTGATTATAAATATTAATTGGAAAGATAAAAAGATTTCCTCCATCATAGTATTTTTTTTATAATTTTTAGACGTTAAATAAATTAAATTATTTATGACATAATAATGATGCAGCGATGACATCATTATTTGACGATTTAAATAAGATGGAAAGATAATGTAAAATCTATGAACTAAACATGTCCAAAACTTATTGGATGAGTGGATTGAGAATACTTATCACCTTAGCCACTAATTATATCAATGTGGGACCTTTTGAAACCGAAACACATTTTCAAATAAAATAATATTTCTTACTTTCCAAAAGTGCCCCACCTCTCCTCTTATAAAAGGCCCCCACCTCTACCACCTTACACACACTCATCAAGCCTTTGGCTCGGCCAACCCCTGCCCATTTACTCTCTCCACATCCCTCTCCTCATCCTACAGGATTCCCTTTGGGCAGAATCTTTTCAAAGGAAGCCTTTAGGCTCAAGTCAAAAGGAGTTACACTTTTAAAGGTAATTCATTATCTCTTGTTCATTTGTTTTATTTTGCTTCTCCAACCCTCTAAACTCTTTTTATTTACTTCTTTTGTAACAACATAAGTATCTTCAATATACTAGGATGTTGTTATAAGATTTATTCGAGCTACACTCTCACACAACTACATCAAATGGTTAAAGAACATACGGTTTCTGTGGATGGCGAAATTCTGCCTCCCGAAACGATGATTGTTCAATACTCATTTAACACCTTCAAGGGTGGCCATTATGATGTCACTATTTTTATATATGATATATAGTATGTTTATGTTTTATTTATTCTTCTGTATTTTTCATTTTTGTCTTTCCTTTATGGCTTCCATTATGGGTATACACGATATCTTCATTTAAAGAAGTGCGGACTACCGCCCCCTCAAAGTGATTTGATTCATTAAATACCATATGTGGGATGTATAAAGGATGGAAATATGATATTATAAATGAAATTATACTGGAATTATAATATACCTTTATATCATTATTATTCCATTCTATATAATTCAAAATAGAAATGAAAGTAGCGTTCATGCGTACGTACGGCTTACCGTCTCCATGAACGGTGCATTTCATTTCTTACCACTAAATGATTATGTAATGTTATAAATTCATGAATGTACTAGATATATATGACATATATGATATCTACATAATGAATACAATTCTGGATATAATAAACATTTCTCCACACGAACAACATGTAATTGTAAGAAGTCCACTTTCGACTTAAGAACCAAATATCACCAAAACATTCATTATTAACTTAATGATTACATAGTGTTTATAACATGGTAATAAGTGATATAAAAGGAATAATGAACCTGGAAAAGGTTCTTAAGGAATTAGAAATTAACTCAAGTTTATTATTCAGGAGATTAAAGAACGATCGAGTCAAGTCGGACCTGAGGTAAGGGATCCTACAACTCTCTTTCTTTTTAAGTACACTCTTTTATGTCATTTCTTTTAAGCTCATCTTTCTTATGATTGGGATGTTATTTTATATTAGTCCTACAGTAATTTTTATGTTCATGTGATGAGTGACCCTATTCTCTCTCATCAATCAATTTTGGAAGTTTTGAGTGGCGCCGTTAGGCTGCCGAACTTTTGTAAGAGATCTAACCTCTCTCTTTCTTTTCACGTACTCTCCTTTATGTCACTTCTTTTAAGCTCCTCTTTGTAATGTTGGGGGATGTTACTTTATATTCCCCTTGCTGTACATTTTATTTTAATGTGATGAGATACCCCATTTGATCTCATCAATCCATATTCGGAAGTTTTATGTGGCGTCGTTAGGCTGCCGAGTTTTCGTAAGGGATTTTCATCTCACTTTTATTCCCGTGAGATTTATGCTACATTTGCCACAAATTCCATTGAGTGGTGTATGTAATGCCCATTATTCTACTCTTTGTGTAATATAATTTCTTTTATGAGTATTTACATCAATGATCTATTGTCCTTCTTTCATGGGGTGTATGTTTTGAAAGATACCCAAGTCGGTAAGGGAACCTTTCACCCTCCTCTTTTTTAAAAGACTTCTTTTGTTGGGTCTTTTAATTTACATATTGTTATGTTGGGATATGTTCTCATATATCCTTATTGATGTAAATTTTATTTCCAAGTGATGAGATACACTTTTTACCTCTCATCAACTCATTTTGATGTGATGCCGTTAGGCTGTCAAGGGAACTTTTTAACCCAATTTCGATTTCTTTGGGTTCAACATGTAGTCATTGAATATGTCATCCATTGAATATGTGTGAATGACCTTTTATTGTTTTAAACTTAATATCCACTTATATTGGGTGTATTTATATTTTTCACACTTATTTTTGAGATTTATTTGTCCTTAATTTAAGGATACTTTCTTTATAAGGGATTTCATCACATTTGAAATTTCTATTGAGGGTTCATTATTGTTATGCACCAATTCACTCTTATATGGTGTATATATTGTCCTTTGGAGTATTATATCATGAATCCTTTTGTTCTCATGATATTATAAAGTTCTGACTAAATGTTATTCCTTGATTATTGTATTCAAGTGTCTCTAATTTTGGTAAAACCCCTTTAACCAAAATTTCGTTTTAAATGTTTTAATTATTTGTTCTTATTAATATCCATGTTTTCAAAATGGTTTTAAGGATTTATTTATATAGATATTAATGGTTTAAAATTTTAAAAGCTTTAAGGTGGTATGGGAAACTTTGATTCAAAAATCTCTTTATTAAATGTTTTAAATGGTTTTGGAAATGGTTTCTTTTTGAATGGATTCATTATTTCAATATCCTAAAATGTTATATTGTGATTGAAATGTGGAAATGTTATGTTTCCTTTATTCATGTTTAAGTGATACGATTATGTTATGGTTCTTGGGCATTGTTATGAAGAACGTGTGGTTCCGTGATAAACTAAGGGCGGGTGAGCCCGATATAGCTCTCCAATGCATTGGGTAACGCGAAGGAGTGAAACGTTAAGGTTTCTCCAAAGAGATTTAGGGAATATACTGTGATGGGTATTCCAAACGTAACCAAGAGGGTTACTCCCCACGTAAGAATGTTATGAATGCCTCAAGTTACCTTTATGTCTTATATTTTCTATGATTTATTCATGGTTTGACGAGGTATGGTAAAGTGCCTATGTTTTATGGGTAAAGTATGATTTCATTCTTATGTATATATGAACTCATGTTTCCTTTCCATATTTTTATAACCCTTACTGAGATTTTTATGCTCATCCCATGTTTTTTGAAATGTTTTTCACAGGTCAAGGGAAAGGTACATGATGTGATGATAGTGTCAAGGATGTTTCAAGAAAGAATTCGTGTTATATTTGAAATATGTTTCCGTTGATGGGAAGAATGAATACTATCTTTTATGTAACCACTTTGTTTAAATGTGGAATGTAATGCAAGTTTCATGATCTAATTCTCTAAAACTCTAAACCTGAAAAGATCCTCAATGTGTAATCTTGCAATAACTCAATATTAAGAAAGGTTTAAGGCTGGGGCCTTATAGTTGGTATCAAAGGTCGGTTTAGACAACTTTAGAGGTTAGGGTATTCTTTAAGCATAAGTGACATTACCATAATGGTTAGGATTTCAGACAGAGTCCTAGTTTTAGATAAAGTGAATGAGTAAGAATATCTTAGTGTTTATCTTCCTCATTAGTACATGATGGTTATGTTGATATACTCACACTGACCTTTTTTTGGTTTTAGTAAATGGCTGGATCTAGCAGGCACCAAAGTGACAATGGGTTTGAAGGAAACTATGGTGGTTCTCTGATTAAGAGACAGGATGTGATGGGGGATTCAATGAGGAATCTCATGGTTGTTCTAAACCAACTATCAAGGATTCATGATCGACCACTTCAACCTTGGTGAGTTCTCTAATGCATCATGTACGAGATGGACAACTCGATGTGGAAATTCAGGTAATAATTATTAAGGTAACCATTAGGGTTTATATGATCCTTACTTTTTAGGTAATTATGGGTTACTCTATGATATGATGGAAAATGAAAGGCATGAGATAAACTTGAGGTTAAAATATGAAGATTTTATCTCATTTTGGGGAATGTTTTAAGAATTATATAGTTTTGGAAAAAGGACAACACGCAGACCGTGTGACAACCCGTCGCGTCAGACAAAGCTGCGGGAATCGAACCCACAACCAAAGTGCGACTGGTATTTATCGCCTACCACTGGACTACGTGAAGTCCCTGGTTAGTTTGACTGATTCTTTATAGTTATATGATTTTATGAATTAAGAGTAAGTTGATTTTGGGTTATTTATGAAAATGATTAACCTATCATGGAGGATATGTGATTAGGTTAATTACTTTTCAATACAAAACTTTAGGGGCAACTGATGTTGTTTGGAGATAAATGTTACGATTTAACTTGGAAGACTATGTGACTAAATCCTTCAAAAATTTGGGTTTCAATCTTATATTGGTTTACTTTGAAGAATTTTATGGACAAATTGTTTATCTAATGGTCCTCGTTGAACTTTGGGTTTTGTTGGACAAATTTTGGAGGTTAAGAATAGATTTTCTTTTTATAATGGGTTATCCTTTTCTGGGTTATCTGATCTTGTACTAATCTTTTGGGTTTTGGTTTTGGTTAAAGTCTAAATACATGGGAAGTATATAGTTCTCTTTTGTGGATTAGGTGATTCTCTAGAAGTTGATTATAGTACTCTTAATGTGAACAAGTCTTTCTAAATACTCATTTTTTGGAGAAAATATGAGTTTGTGTAAGGAATCTAATAAAAGTTGAAAGTCAATATGATAATTGATTATGTTTCCTTATGAATAAATTCCTCAATAAAAAGTAACTTAAAACAAAAATGTTGTCTATTAACTTTTCCTGCTGGGTAATCGAATACCGTTTAACCCATCACAAGTTTGTGATTTTCTCGTGGTTAACTTTCTCCTAAACATGTTTTCTATCACTCTCCATCAGAACATGACCCTATGTTTTCTCCTCCATGTCCACATTTTCATACTTAGAATCCTAGTATGGGTTAACTCGGGTGACCTTTGTGCTTATCTTTCTTTATTTTAAAGTGATTGTTTTACCGACTCTTGTTCCGATGTGGGACGTTCAAGGATGTTTCCAAGTGCAATTTTAAAATTGCGAGGACGCAATTCCCAAAAGGGGGGAAGGATGTAACACCCCATGTAAATAAGGAATATGACATTTTTATATTTATCCATATTTGTAAATGAAATATTAATATGACTTTAAAGGGGACACTATGCTCAATGGCGTACCCAACACGCAACAACGAGTCTCTTGGGAATCTTACGTTGCACTCTAATAATAAAATAATATTATTTTAAATGGTAGTTAACATGTAGCCGTTGTAATGGCGGGAATGGATAGAAATAACTAAAATATGATTATATATGTTTTTAAATGTTTTTACATTTATCCAATAAAAGATAAAGTCTTAAAATACAGAAAGAATTCAATTTTAGGCGTATATGCCCTAGTTTTCACTAAAGATTCACTTATCACCTTTTGATGTTGAACCATCATTAAATATAGTTTTGTTCACTCTTAAACATTCTTTTGAACAAATAAAACTCTTATTAAGAATCGGGACATCAAAATTTACTTTGTGTAAATTTTTGGTATTTTTTGGATAAAGTTCATTTTTTAATGAATCGTGTAAAATGTTGTATTTTAATTCAAAACCTCTTTTTAATATAATTTATTTATATGATTAGATTATCTTTTGAATTGGTTTTAAAGTGAAATTAGAATATATTTTTACCATTAAATCCAATAGTGGTCGTTGGAATTAATTTCACTTTGAAATCAGACTTAAACTAGTGTCAATCTTTTGATACTTATTGTTTTATAAAAACACGCTATTTGCTCTGACAGCGGGAATTAATTATTAAATTAATTAATGTTACTAATATGTTTTGAATTTTCTAAAACGGACTTCATTTTTGAATTCGTAATATCAAATATAGCTTAGGGTGAATTTTTGGGATTTTTCTGAAAAACTTCAATTTTTGATGAATAGTGAAACCACTAATTTGTACTTATAAAAACTGATTTTCCGTTTAAATGAAATTTTTCCATCATTGTGTTTTTATTTTCAAAAATCCGACATACATGGTTGTCATTAAGAAGTAAAATGTGGTTCAATGAGATTAAAATAATTTTTTGGTGAATAGTAACTTATTATGTTTTTAATCACGATTAGTGGTGATTAGTATAGTTTAAGGTAAAAATAATGCTTTAATGGAATAAGATGAGCTTGACACATGTCCTAACCTAATTGGTTGTGTCATGGCCGACCAAGACAATCCATGGGTCAACTTGGGGACCCCATGGATCCACTTTGGTTGGGAAATGACATAAATAACATTTTATTTAATGTAAAAGTAAAATTGACACAAACATGATATGTTTTACTAAAACAATTTTTAAGTGGGGTTATACAAGTCATATTTTTGATTATAAATATTAATTGGAAAGCTAAAAAGATTTCCTCTATCATAGTATTTTTTTGATAATTTTTAGACATTAAATAAATTAAATTATTTATGACATAATAATGATGTAGCGATGACATCATTATTTGACGATTTAAATAAGATGGAAAGATAATGTAAAATATATGAACTAAACATGTCCAAAACTTATTGGATGAGTGGATTTAGAATCCTTATCACCTTATACACGAATTATATCAATGTGGGACCTTTTGAAACCGAAACAAATTTTCAAATAAAGTAATATTTCTTACTTTCCAAAAGTGCCCCACCTCTCCTCTTATAAAAGGCCCCCAACTCTACCACCTTACACACACTCATCAAGCCTTTGGCTCGGACAAACCCTGAACATTTACTCTCTCCACATCCATCTCCTCATCCTAGAGGATTCCCTTTGGGCAGAATCCTTTCAAAGGAAGCCTTTAGGCTCAAATCAAAAGGAGTTACACTTTTAAAGGTAATTCATTATCTCTTGTTCATTTGTTTTATTTTGCTTCTCCAACCCTCTAAACTCTTTTTATTTACTTCTTTTGTAACAACACCAGTATCTTCAATATACTAGGATTTTGTTATAAGATTTATTCGTGCTACACTCTCACACAACTACATCAAATGGTTAAAGAACATATGGTTTCCGTGGATGGCGAAATTATGTCTCCTGAAACGATGATTGTTCAATACTCATTTAACACCTTCAATGGTGGCCATTATGATGTCACTATTTTTATATATTATATATAGTATGTTTATGTTTTATTTATTCTTCTGTATTTTTCATTTTTGTCTTACCTTTATGGATTCCATTATGGGTATACACGATATCTTCATTTAAGGAAGTGCAGACTACCGCCCCCTCAAAGTGATTTGATTCGTTAAATACCATATGTGGGATGTATAAAGGATGGAAATATGATATTATAAATTAAATTATACTGGAATTATAATATACCTTTATATCATTATTATTCCATTCTATAAAATACGAAATAGAAATGAAAGTAGCGTTCATGCGTACGTACGGCTTACCGTCTCCATGAACGGTGCATTTCATTTATTACCTCTAAATGATTATGTAATGTTATAAATTCATTCATGTACTAGATATATATGAAATATATGATATCTACATAATGGATACAATTCTGGATATAATAAACATTTGGCCACACGAACAACATGTAATTGTAAGAAGTCCACTTTCGACTTAAGAACCAAATATCAACAAAACAATCATTATTAACTTAATGATTACATAGTGTTTATAACATGGTAATAAGTGATATAAAAGGAATAATGAACTTGGAAATGGTTCTTAAGGAATTATAAATTAACTCAAGTTTATTATTCAGGAGATTAAAGAACGATCGAGTCAAGTCGGACCCGAGGTAAGGGATCCTACAACTCTCTTTCTTTTTAAGTACACTCTTTTATGTCATTTCTTTTAAGCTCATCTTTCTTATGATTGGGATGTTATTTTATATTAGTCCTACTTTAATTTTTATGTTCATGTGATGAGAGACCCTATTCTCTCTCATCAATCCATTTTGGAAGTTTTGAGTGGCGCTGTTAGGCTGCCGAACTTTTGTAAGAGATCTAACCTCTCTCTTTCTTTTCACGTACTCTCCTTTATGTCACTTCTTTTAAGCTCCTATTTGTAATGTTGGGGGATGTTCCTTTATATTCCCCTTGCTGTAAATTTTATTTTAATGTGATAAGATACCCCATTTTATCTCATCAATCCATATTCGGAAGTTTTATGTGGCGCCGTTAGGCTGCCGAGTTTTCGTAAGGGATTTCCATCTCACTTTTATTCCCGTGAGATTTCTGCAACATTTGCCACAAATTCCATTGAGTGGTGTATGTACTGCCCCTTATTCTACTCTTTGTGTAATATAATTTCTTTTATGAGTATTTACATCAATGATCTATTGTCCTTCTTTCATGGGGTGTATGTTTTGAAAGATACCCAAGTCGGTAAGGGAACCTTTCACCCTCCTCTTTTTTAAAAGACTTCTTTTGTTGGGTCTTTTAATTTACATATTGTTATGTTGGGATATGTTCTCATATATCCTTATTGATGTAAATATTATGTCCATGTTATGAGATACACTTTTTACCTCTCATCAACTCATTTTGATGTGATGCCGTTAGGCTGTCAAGGGAACTTTTTAACCCAATTTCGATTTCTTTGGGTTCAACATGTAGTCATTGAATATGTCATCCATTGAATATGTGTGAATGAACTTTTATTGTTTTAAACTTAATATCCACTTATATTGGGTGTATTTATATTTGTCACACATATTTTTGAGATTTATTTGTCCTTAATTTAAGGAAACTTTCTTTATAAGGAATTTCATCACATTTGACATTTCTATTGAGGGTTCATTGTTGTTATGCACCAATTCACTCTTATATGGTGTATATACTGTCCTTTGGAGTATTATATCATGAATACTTTTATTCTCATGATATTATAAAGTTCTGACTAAATGTTATTCCTTGATTATTGTATTCAAGTGTCTCTAATTTTGGTAAAACCCCTTTAACCAAAATATCATTTTAAATGTTTTAATTATTTGTTCTTATTAATATCCATGTTTTCAAAATGGTTTTAAGGAATTATTTATATGGATATTAATGGTTTAAAATTTTAAAAGCTTCAAGGTGGTATGGGACACTTTGATTCAAAAATCTCTTTATTAAATGTTTTAAATGGTTTTGGAAATGGGTTCTTTTTGAATGGATTCATTATTTCAATATCCTAAAATGTTATATTGTGATTTAAATGTGGAAATGTTATGTTTCCTTTATTCATGTTTAAGTGATATGATTATGTTATGGTTCTTGGGCATTGTTATGAAGAACAGGTGGTTCTGTGATAAACTAAGGGCGGGTGAGCCCGATATAGCTCTCCAATGCATTGGGTAACGCGAAGGAGTGAAACGTTAAGGTTTATCCGAAGAGATTTTGGGAATATACTATGATGGGTATTCCAAACATAACCAAGACGGTTACTCCCCACGTAAGAATGTTATGAATGCCTCAAGTTACCTTTATGTCTTATGTTTTCTATGATTTATTCATGGTTTGATGATGTATGTTAAAGTGCCTATGCTTTATGGGTAAAGTATGATTTCATTCTTATGTATATATGAACTCTTGTTTCCTTTCCATATTTTTATAACCCTTACTGAGCTTTTTATGCTCATCCCATGTTTTTTGAAATGTTTTTCACAGGTCAAGGGAAAGGGACATGATGTGATGATAGTGTCAAGGATGTTTCAAGAAAGAATCCGTGTTATATTTTAAATATGTTTCCGTTGATGGGAAGAATGAATACTATATTTTATGTAACCACTTTGTTTAAATGTGGAATGTAATGCAAGTTTCATGATCTAATTCTCTAAAACTCTAAACCTGAAAAGATCCTCAATGTGTAATCTTGTAATAACTCAAGATTAAGTAAGGTTTAAGGCTGGGGCCTTATAAAATGGTTTTCATAATGTTTTTATTATGTCAATGTGTTGTATTGATATCTTGTGATTGAAATATGGAAATGTTATGTTTCCTTTATGCATGTTTTATGTGATACGATTATGTTATGGTTCTTGGGCATTATTATGAAGATGGGTGGTTCCATGATAAACTAAGGGTGGTTGAGCCCGATATAGCTCTACAATGCATTGGGTAACGCGAAGGAGTGAAACGTTAAGGTTTCTCCGAAGAGATTTAGGGAATATACTGTGGTGGGTATTCCAAACGTAACCAAAAGGGTTACTCCCTACGTAAGAATGTTATGAATGCCTCAAGTTACGTTTTATGTCTTATGATTTCTATGATTTATTCATGATTTGATGAGGTATGTTAAAGTGCCTATGTTTTATGGGTAAATTATGATTTCATTCTTATGTATATATGAACTCATGTCTTCTTTCCATATTTTTATAACCCTTACTGATCTTTTTATGCTCATCCCAAGTTTTTGAAATATTTTTCACAGGTCAAGGGAAAGGTACATGATGTGATGATAGTGTCAAGGATGTGTCAAGAAATAATCCATTTTTTATTTTAAAAATGTTTCCGTTGATGGGAAGAATGAATTCTGTCTTTTATGTAACCACTTTGTTTAAATGTGGAATGTAATGCAAATTCATGATCTAATTCTCTAAAACTCTAAACCTGAAAAGATTCTCAATGTGTAATCTTGTAATAACTCAATATTAAGTAAGGTTTAAGTCTGGGGCCTTATAGTTGGTATCAAAGGTCGGTTTAGATAACTTTAGAGGTTAGGGTATTCTCCAAGCATAAGTGATAGTACCATAATGGATAGGATTTCAGAAAGAGTCCTAGTTTTAGATAAAGTGAATGAGTAAATATATCTTAGTGGTTATCTCCCTCATTAGTACATGATGGTTTTGTTGATATAGTCACACTAAAATTTCTGTTTTTAGAGAATGGATGGATCTAGCAGGCACCAAAGTGACAATAGGTTTGAAGGAAACTGTGGTGGTTCTCTGATAAAGAGACTAGATAAAATGGGGGATTCAATGAGGAAACTCGTGGTTGTTCTAAACCAACTATCAAGGAGTCATGATCAAGCACCTGAACCTTGGTATGATCTTTAATGCATCATTTACAATATGACCAATCGATGTGGACGTTCATATAATAATTATAAAGGTAACCATTAGAGTTTATATGATCCTTACTTTTGAGGTAATTATGGGGTACTATATGTTATGATGGAAGTGAAAGGAATGAGAAAAAAATTAGGTTATATTATGTTATGGTAATTTTTGATGATTTTATCTCTTTTTGGGGAATGATTTGAGAATTATATATTTTTGGAAAAAGGACAACACGCAGACCGTGTGACTACCCGTCGCGTCAGACAATGCTGTGGGAATCGAACCCACAACCAAAGTGCGACTGGTATTTATCGCCTACCACTGGACTACGTGAAGTCCCTGGTTAGTTTGACTGATTCTTTTTATTTATATGATTTTATGGATTAATAGTAAGTTGATTTTGGGTTATTTATGAAAATGATTAACCTATCATGGAGGATATGTGATTAGATTAAGTACTTTTCAATACGAGACTTTAGGAGCAACTGATGTTGTTTGGAGATAAATGTTAGGATTTAACTTGGAAGACTATGTGACTAAATCCTTCAAATATTTGGGTTTGAATCCTATATTGGTTTACTTTGATGAATTTTATGGACAAATTGTTTATCGGATGGTCCTCGTTGAACTTTGGGTTTTGTTGGAAAAAATTTGGAGATTAAGCATAGATTTTCTTTTTAAAGGGTTATCCTTTTCTGGATTATCTGACCTTGTACTATCCTTTTTGGTTTTGGTATTGGTTAAGATATAAAGATATGGGAAGTGTATAGTTCTCTTTGGTGGATTAGGTGATTCTCTAGAAGTTGATTATAGTACTCTTAATGCGAACAAGTCTCCCTAAATACTCGTCTTTTGGAAAAAAAATATGACTTTGATTAAGGAATCTAGTAAAAGTTGAAAGTCAACATGATAAGCGATTATGTTTCCTTATGAATAAATTACTCAATAAAAAGCAACATAAAACAAAAATGTTTCCTATTAACTTTTCCTACTGGGGAATCAAATACCGTTTAACCCATTACAAGTTTGTGATTTTCTTATGGTTAACTTTCTCCTAGACATGTTTACTATCACTCTCCCTCAAGAACATGACCCTTTTCTTTTTCTTCCATGTCCATGTTTTTATACATGGAATCCTAGTATGGATTCACTCGGGTGACCTCTGTACTTATCTTCCTTTATTTTAAAGTGATTGTTTTACCGACTCTTGTTCCGATGTGGGACTTTCAAGGATGTTTCCAAGCTCAATTTTAAAAATTCTGAAGACGCAATTCCCAAAAGGGGGGAAGGATGTAACACCCCAGGTAAATAAAGAATATGAAATTTTCATATTTGTCCATATTTTTGAATAAAATATTAATATGACTTTAAATGGGACTCTGTGCTCGATGGCGTACCCAACACACAACAACGAGTTTCTTGGGAATCTTACGTTGCACTCTAATAATAAAATAATATTATTTTAAATGGTAGTTAACATGTAGCTGTTTTATTGGTGGGAATGGACAGAAATAACTAAAATATGATTATATATGTTTTTAAATGTTTTTACATTTATCCAATAAAAGATAAAGGCTTAAAATACAGAAAGAATTCAATTTTAGGCGTATATGCCCTGGTTTTCACTAAAGGTTCACTTATCGCCTTTTGATGGAGAACCTTCATTAAATATAGTTTTGTTCAATCTTATACATTCTATTAGACCAAATAAAACTCTTCTTAAGAATCGGGACATCAAAATTTACTTTTGTGTAAATTTTTGGTATCTTTCCGATAAAGTTCATTTTTTTAATGAATAGTGTAAAATGTTGTATTTTAATTCAAAACCAGTTTTTAATATAATTTCTTTATATGATTATAGTATCTTTTGAATTGGTTATAAAGTGAAATTAGAATATATTTTTACCATTAAATCCAATAGTGGTTGTTGGAATTAATTTCACTTTGAAATCAGACTTAAACTAATGTCAATCTTTTGATACTTATTGTTTCATAAATACACACTATTTACTCTGACAGCGGGAATTAATTATAAAATTAATTAATGAGACTTATATGTTTTTAATTTTGTAAAATAGACTTCATTTTTGAATTCGGAATATCAAATATAGCTTAGGGTGAATTTTTGGGATTTTTCTGAAAAACTTCAATTTTTGATGAATAGTGAAACCACTAAGTGGTACTTATAAAAACTAATTTTTCCGTTTAAATGAAATTTTTCCATCTTTTTGTTTTGGATTTCAAAAATCAGACATACATGGTTGTCATTAAGAAGTAAAATGTGGTTCAATGGGATAAAAATAAATTTTTTGGTGAATAGTAACTTATTAAGTTTTTAATCGCGATTAGAGGTAATTAGTGTAGTTTATGGTAAGAATAATGTTTTAATAAACTCAAATGACCTAGACACATGTCCTACCCTCATTGGATGTATCATATCCGACCAATAAAATCCATGGGTCAACTTTTGGACCCCATGGAGCCACTTTGGTTGGAAAATGACATAAATATCTTTTTATTTAATGTTAAAGTAAAAATGACACAAACATGAGATGTTTTACTAAAACAATTTTTAGATGGGGTTATACAAGTCATATTTTTTACTATAAATAGTAATTGGAAAGATAAAAAGATTTCATACATAATAGTATTTTTTTTATAATTTTAGACATTAAATAAATTAAATTATTTATGACATCATGATGATGCAGCGATGACCTCATTATTTAACGATTTAAATAAAATGGAATGATAATTTAATATCTAAGACCTAAACATGTCCAAAACCTATTGGATGAGTGTATTTCGAACCCTTATCACCTTATCCTCTAAATACATCAATTTGGGACCTTTAAAATCCGAAACTCTTTTGAAAATAAAGTAACATTTTGTAACTTTACAAGAGTACCCCTCCTCTCCTCTTATAAAATGCCCCCAACTCTACCTCCTTACCCACACTCCCAAAGCATTTGGCTCAGCCAACCTCTGCCCATTTTGTCTCTCCACTTCCCTATATAACTCCTCGAAGAATCACATTGGGTAGAAACCTTCCCAAGGAAGCCTCTGAGCTCAATCCAAAGGGAGTTACCCAATTTTAAGGTAATGTCTTCACTTGTGTCCTTTTGTTTTATTTTGCTTCTCCAACCCCATAAACTCTTTTTATTCATTTATTTTGTAACAAATACAGTATCTTAAATATTCTAGGATTCTGTTATAAGAAGGATTCGAGCTACACTTACACACATCTACATCTAATGGTTAAAGAACATATTGTTTCCGTGGATGGCGAATTTCTGCCTCCCGAAAAGATGATTGTTCGACATTCTTCTAACACCTTCAAAGGTGGACATTAATATGACACTATATTTATATATGATAACTAATATGTTTATTTTTTACTTAAGCTTCTGTATTTTTTATTTATGGTGTACCATTATGGTTTCCATTATGGGTAACGTGATATCTTCATTTAAGGAAGTGCGGACTACCGCCCCCTCAAAGTGATTTGATTCGTTAATACCATATGTGGTACGTATAAAGGATATATTTAAGGATATTATATATGATACCATAATGGAATTAAAATACTATTATGTATCATTATGTTTTAATTCCATTAAATATGAAATAGAAATGTAAGTAGCGTTCATGCGTACGTACGGCTTACCGTCTCCATGAACGGTACATTTCATTTCTTATCTCAAAATGTTATGTAATATTATAAGTACATATATATAATGGATATATATGTAATATATTACATCTAAATTATGGATATCATTCTGGAATTATAACATATATATATCTCTCTCATTTTGTTTTAATTCCATTAATATGACAAAAAATGAAAGTAGTGTTCATGCGTACGTACGACCTACCGTCTCCATGAACGATGCTTTTTGTTTTTTATCTCCAAATGATATGGAATAGTCTAAAATGAATATTTACTAGATATATATGGTATTTTAATCATTAATACTATTCTGGAAATTATTTACATATAACTACATGGGCAATCTTTTTTCAAACAAGTTCATTTTTGACTCATGTACCAAACATCGGCAAAAACGTCTGATATGAACTAACATTATTAAACAATTATTATAACATTATAATATGTGATATGAACTTAATAACAATATATAAAGGAGTTACTTAGGAAATTATTAATTGAACAAAGTTTATTATTCAGGAATATCAAGAAACGAACAAGACAAGTTGGACTGGAGGTAAGGGATCATACTCCACTCTTTCTTTTTAAGTACACTCTTTTATGTCATTCCTTTTAAATCTCATCTTTCTTGTTATTGGGATGTTATTTTATATTAATCTTACTGTAATTTTTATTTTCATGTGATGAGAGACCCTATTCTCTCTCATCAATCCATTTTGGAAGTTTTGGGTGGCGTCGTTAGGCTGCCGAATTTTCGTAAGAGATCTAACCTCTCTCTTTCTTTTTAAGTACTCTCCTTTATGTCACTTCTATTAAGATCCTATTTTTTATGTTGGGGGATGTTCTTTTATATTCCCCTTTCTATAAACTTTATGTTAATATGATGAGATACCCTATTTTATCTCATCAATCCATTTTTGGAAGGTTTATGTGGCGCCTTTAGGCTGCTGAGTTTTCATAAGGGATTTTTCATCTCACTTTTATTACCATTAGATTTATGCTAAATTTTCCACAATTTCCATTGAGTGGTGTATATACTGACCCTTATTTTACTCATTGTGTAATATAATTTCATTTATGAGTATTTACATCAATTTTTTATTGTCCTTCTTTCACGGGGTGTATGTTTCGAAAGATACCCATGTCGGTAAGGGAACCTTTCACCCTCCACTTTTTAAAAGACTTCTTTTGTTATGTCTTTTAATTCACATAAAATTATGTTGGGATATGTTCTTCTATATCCTTAGTGATTTAAGTTTTATTTCCAAGTGATGAGATACCCTTTTTATCTCTCATCAACTCATTTTCTGAATTTTGCAGTGATGTCGTTAGGCTGTCAAATTTTTGCAAGGTAACTTCTTAACCCAATTTTTATTCTTTGGGATAAGCGTGTACTCCTTGAATATGTCATTATATGAATATGTTTGAATAAACCCTGATTGTTTTACACTTAATATCCACTTATATTTGGTGTATTAGTTTGTCACAAATAATTATGTAATTGATTTATCATTAATCCAAAGATATCGTCATTGTATGGGACTTCGTCTCAATCTCCTTTCATTGAGGCATATTTTGTATTATACACAACCTTCTTTTATGTGGTGTATAAACCCCTTTGACTTTTACGTTTATTCAAAAGGAATATTTTTTATACAAATCATTTTACTAAACGACAAAACGGAATGTTTTTTTCGTATGTATGCGGCAACAAAGACTTCTCCACCGTCGTGACCATTACTTGAGTTTCGGCTTACTCTACAAGCCATAACTTCTTTTTAAAAGAAAAATAAATACCATGTTTTACTTTTCTTTTCTTTTGTCATTGAAAATGGTTTTCATAATGTTTTTATTATGACAATGTGTTGTATTGATATCTTTTGATTGAAATGTGGAAATGTTATGTTTTCTCTATACATGTTTTATGTGATACGATTATGTTATGGTTCTTGGGAAATATTATGAAGATGGGTGGTTCCGTGATAAACTAAGGGAGGGTGATCCCGATATAGATCTCCAATTCATTGGGTAACGCGAAGGAGTGAAACGTTAAGGTATCTCCGAAGAGATTTAGGAAATATACTGTGGTGGTTATTCCAAACATAACCAAGAGGGTTACTCCCAACGTAAGAATGTTATGAATGCCTCAAGTTACGTTTTATGTCGTATGATTTATATGATTTATTCATGATTGATGATGTATGTTAAAGTGCCTATGTTTTATGGGTAAATTATGATTTCATTCTTATGTATATATGAACTCATGTTTCCTTTCCATATTTTTATAACCCTTACTGAGCTTTTTATGCTCATCCAAAATTTTTTAAATATTTTTCATAGGTCAAGGGAAAGGTACATGATGGGATGATAGTGTCAAGGATGTGTCAAGAAAAAATCCATGTTTTATTTTAAAAATGTTTCCATTGATGGGAAGAAGGAATACTGTCTTTTATGTAACCACTTTGTTTAAATGTGGGATGTAATGAAAGTTTCATGATCTAATTCTCTAAAACTCTAAACCTGAAAAGATCCCCAATGTGTAATCTTGTAATAACTCAAGATTAAGTAAGGTTTAAGGTCGGGGCCTTATATTTGGTATCAAAGGTCGGTTTAGATAACTTTAGAGGTTATGGTATTCTCCAAGCATAAGTGACAGTACCATAATGGATAGGATTTCAGAAAGAGTCCTAGTTTTAGATAAAGTGAATGAGTAAGTATATCTTAGTGGTTATCTCCCTCATTAGTACATGATGGTTTTGTTTATATACTCACACTAACATTTCTTTTTTTAGTGAATGGATGGATCTAGAAGGCACCAAAGTGACAATAGGTTTGAAGGAAACTGTGGTGGTTCTCTGATTAAGAGACAAGATAAAATGGGGGATTCAATGAGGAATCTCGTGGTTGTTCTAAACCAACTATCAAGGAGTCATGATCAACCACTTGAACCTTGGTATGATCTTTAATGAATCATGTATGAGATGACCAATCGATGTGGAAGTTCAGGTAATAATTATAAAGGTGACCATTAGAGTTTATATGATCCTTACTTTTGAGGTAATTATGGGTTACTATATGTTATGATGGAAGTGAAAGGCATGAGATAAAATTGAGGTTAAATTATGTTATGGTTATTTTTGATGATTTTATCCCTTTTTGTGGAATGATTTGAGAATTATATAGTTTTGGAAAAAGGACAACACGCAGACCGTGTGACTACCCGTCACGTCGGACAAAGCTGTGGGAATCGAACTCACAACCAAAGTGCGACTGGTATTTATCGCCTACCATTGGACTACATGAAGTCCCTGGTTAGTTTGAATGATTCTTTTTAGTTATATGATTTTATGAATTAATATTAATTTGATTTTGGGTTATTTATGAAAATTATTAACCAATCATGGAGGATATGTGATTAGGTTAAGTACTTTTCAATACGAGACTTTAGGAGAAACTGATGTTGTTTGGAGATAAATGTTACGATTTAACTTGGAATACTATGTGACTAAATCCTTCAAATATTTGGGTTTCAATCCTAGATTGGTTTACTTTGAAGAATTTTATGGACAAATTGTTTATCGGATGGTCCTCGTTGAACTTTGGGTTTTGTTGGACAAATTTTGGAGATTAAGCATAGATTTTCTTTTTAAAGGGTTATCCTTTTCTGGATTATCTGACCTTATACTATCCTTTTTGGTTTTTGTTTTGGTTACGGTCTAAAGATATGGGAAGTGTATAGTTCTCTTTGGTGGATTAGGTGATTCTCCAGAAGTTGATTATAGTACTCTTAATGCGAACAAGTCTCCCTAAATACTCATCTTTTGGAAAAAAATATGAGTTTGATTAAGTAATATAGTAAAATTTGAAAGTCAACATGATAAGTGATTATGTTTCCTTATGAATAAATTACTCAATAAAAATTAACTTAAAACAAAAATGTTGTCTATTAACTTTTATTACAGGGTAATTGAATACCGTTTAACCCATCACAAGTTTGTGATTTTCTTGTGGTTAACTTTCTCCTAGACATGTTTACTATCACTCTCCCTCAAGAACATGACCCTTTTCTTTTTCTTCCATGTCTATGTTTTTCTACATGTAATCCTAGTATGGGTTCACTCGGGTGACCTCTGTACTTATCTTCCTTTATTTTAAAGTGATTGTTTTACCGACTCTTGTTCCGATGTGGGACTTTCAAAGATGTTTCCAAGCTCAATTTTAAAAATTGCGAGGACGCAATTCCCAAAAGGGGGGAAGGATGTAACACCCTAGGTAAATAAAGAATATGATATTTTCATATTTATCCATATTTGTGAATAAAATATTAATATGACTTTAAAGGGGACACTATGCTCGATGGCATACCCAACACGCAACAACGAGTTTCTTGGGAATCTTACGTTGCACTCAAATAATAAAATAATATTATTTTAAATGGTAGTTAACATGTAGTCGTTGTATTGGCGGTAATGGATATAAATAACTAAAATATGATTATATATGTTTTTAAATATTTTTACATTTATCCAATAAAAGATAAAGGCTTAAAATACGGAAAGAATTCAATTTTAGGCGTATATGCCCTAGTTTTCAATAAAGGTTCACTTATCACCTTTTGATGGTGAACCGTCATTAAATATAGTTTTGTTCACTCTTATACATTCTATTGGACAAAATAAAACTCTTCTTAATAATCGGGACATCATAATTTAATTGTGTAAATTTTTTGGTATCTTTCCGATAAAGTTCAATTTTTTAATGAATAGTTTAAAATGTTGTATTTTAATTCAAAACCTATTTTTAATATAATTTATTTATATGATTAGATTATCTTTTTAATTGTTTTTAAAGTTAAATTAGAATATATTTTTACCAATAAATCTAATAGTGGTCGTTGAAATTAATTTCACTTTGAAATCAGACTTAAACTAATGTCAATCTTTTGATACTTATTGTTTCATAAAAACACGCTATTTACTCTAACAGCGGCAATTAATTATTAAATTAATTAATGTGAATTATATGTTTTGAATTTTGTAAAATATACTTCATTTTTTAATTTGGAATATCAAATATAGATTAGGGTGAATTTTTGGGATTTTTCTGAAAAACATCAATTTTTGAGGAATAGTGAAACCACTAAGTGGTACTTATAAAAACTGATTTTTCCGTTTAAATGAAATTTTTCCATATTTGTGTTTTGAATTTCAAAAATACGACATACATGGTTGTCATTAAGAAGTAAAATTTGGTTCAATGGGATAAAAATAATTTTTTGGTGAATGGTAACTTATTAAGTTTTTAATCGCGATTAGAGGTAATTAGTGTAGTTTATGGTAAGAATAATGTTTTAATAAAATTAAATGACCTAGACACATGTCCTACCCTCTTTGTATGTGTCATGTCCGACAAATAAAATCCATGGGTCAACTTGGGGACCTCATGGAGCCACTTTGGTTGGAAAATGACATAAATATCTTTTTATTTAATGTTAAAGTAAAAATGACACAAACATGAAATGTTTTACTAAAACAATTTTTACATGGGGTTATACAAGTCATATATTTGACTATAAATAGTCATTTGAAAATTAAAGATATTTCCTACATCGTAGTATTTTTTTTATAATTTTTAGACATTAAATAAATTAAATTATTTATGACATCATGATGATGCAGCGATGACCTCATTATTTAACGATTTAAATAAAATGGAAAGATAATGTAATATCTAAGACCTACACATGTCCAAAACCTATTAGATGAGTGGATATCAAACCCTTATCACCTTATCCTCGAAATAAATCAATTTGGGACCTTTAGAATCCGAAATGCTTTTGAAAATAAAGTAACATTTTGTAACTTTACAAGAGTGCCCCTCCTCTCCTCTTATAAAAGGCCCCCACCTCTACCTCCTTACCCACACTCCCAAAGCCTTTGGCTCGGCCAACCCCTGCCCATTTTGTCTCTCAACTTCCCTCTATGACTCCTTGAAGCCTCACATTGGTCAGAAGCCTTCCCAAAGAAGCTTTTGAGCTCAAACCCAAGGGAGGTACCCGATTTTAAGGTAATGTCTTCACTTGTGTCCTTTTGTTTTATTTTGCTTCTCCAACCCCCTAAACTCTTTTTATTAATTTATTTTGTAAAAACTACAGTATCTTAAATATACTAGGATGTTTTTATAAGAATTATTAGAGCTACACTTACACACACCTACATCTAATGGTTAAAGAACATATTGTTTCCGTGGATGGGGAATTTCAGCCTCCCGAAACGATGATTGTTCAACATTCTTCTAACACCTTCAACGGTGGCCATTAAGATGACACTATATTTAAATATGATATCTAATATGTTTATGTTTTAATTAATCTTCTTTATTTTTCATTTATGGTTTACCTTTATGGTTTCCATTATGGGTAAACGCGATATCTTCATTTAAGGAAGTGCGGACTACCGCCCCCTTAAAGTGATTTGATTCGTTAATAGCATATGTGGTACGTATAAAGGATATATTTAATGATATTATATATTATACCATACAGGAATTAAAATACTATTATGTATCATTATGGTTTAATTCCATTAAATATGAAATAGAAATGGAAGTAGCGTTCATGAGTAAGTACGGCTTACCGTCTCCATGAACGGTACATTTCATTTCTTATCTCAAAATGTTATGTAATATTATAAGTACATATATATAATGGATATATATTTAATATATTACATCTAAATTATGGATATCATTCTGGAATTATAACATATATATATCTCTCTCATTTTTTTTAATTCCATTAATATGACAAAAAATGAAAGTAGCGTTCATGCGTACGTACGGCCTACCGTCTCCATGAACGATGCTTTTTGTTTTTTATCTCCAAATGATATGGAAAAGTATAAAATCAATATTTACTGGATATATATGATATTTTAATCATTATTACTATTCTGGAAATTATTTACATATAACTACATGGGCAATCTTTTTTCAAACAAGTTCATTTTTGACTCATGTACCAAACATCGGCAAAAACGTCTGATATGAACTAACATTATTAAACAATTATTATAACATTATAATATGTGATATGAACTTTATAATAATCTCTAAAGGAGTTAATTAGGCAATTATTAATTGAACAAAGTTTATTATTCAGGAATATAAAGAAACGAACAAGACAAGTTGGACTTGAGGTAAGGGATCCTACTCCACTCTTTCTTTTTAAGTACACTCTTTTATGTCATTCCTTTTAAAGCTCATCTTTCTTGTTATTGGTATGTTGTTTTATATTAATTTTACTGTAATTTTTATGTTCATGTGATGAGAGACCCTATTCTCTCTCATAAATCCATTTTGGAAGTTTTGGGTGGCGCCGTTAGGCTGCCGAATTTTCGTAAGAGATCTAACATCTCTCTTTCTTTTTAAGTACTCTCCTTTATGTCACGTCTTTTAATATCCTATTTGTTATGTTGGGGGAAGTTATTTTATATTCCTATTTCTATAAACTTTATGTTAATATTGTAGAGACCCGAAGCTTGACGTACATGGACATTACATTACTTTTGCGGAATACTTAGTACATAACAAAAAAATACACACATAAGGATCGTAATAGTTTAGTGTCTTTGGAAACTCAGAACGTAATCTTCTTATCGTGGTGAAAGATCTCCAATATCACCCATAAAGATCTTCCCCTTTTTTTACCTAAAACATTTCTTTATATCCTGGGGAAAGGAAAACATAAAAGGGTGAGCTCAAATGCTCAGTAAGGGTAAACAAAAGAAATATAAATCTCATCGTATACACAAGCACATAAATTTTGGAAATCTTAACCTGCAAAAGAGATCATAATTTCATAACATGGGATAAATCATGGCAGTGAAATGTAATCACAATAATCATAACTTAAAACATGAAACTTTGTGGAATACACACATAATCATAGAGAATAATTTCTTGTTAGTCAAGACTCATTGCCAAGACTATCTTAGTGGACAAAGTCCCTTTCTGAATCGAGTAACCCTCGTTTCAGTCCTGTTTCACTGAACCGGTATAACCTACCATTTCAGCCATGTCTATCTCATGAGATATAAAATCTTTACCCAATGCATTGGAGGGAGATATAGGTCTCACCCATATTATAATGAATCATTTCTTATGTGTGCCACATAATCATAAACCATACATCATAGCGTAACCCATGTAATAAAAATGGGATTCTTAAACAACATGACATCATAAAACAATTCATATAAGATAAAGGAATTCATAAAAATATTTCCATCACAACATAATCAAATCAATGTAATAATAGGGATAAAAACAGAACCCTTTATTATCTTAGATGGAAAATAATTTTGATAAAACACTTGAACTCCATTCTTGAGGAAAATATCCTTTCTTCTTCAAAAACATTTTTTCCTTTCTTAACATGTCATAAATATTTAAACTAAAAGATGTTGATTAAAAATAAACTTGAAAACTTGTAAAGGAATCTTCTTTGAAATAATGTTTTAAAAATCCATTCATGTCGTATAAGTTAAAAAAAACATTCTTCGTACTTTTGTCGGAAAAGTAAAAAAAGTACCTCGTACGACAAAATATTCCTTTCATACATATTACTAAAAACTCACCGAAGGGTAAAAATGGATTTAAACAATTTTAGGTGGATGGAAATAATATTACATATTGATGAAACATGGATGTGGATGATAAAATACACCTCAGTAAATACTTACGAATAAACAATCTCGGATAAAAATGAGATTGTGATATTTCCCTTACCTTAGGTCCGACTTGCTTTTTAAGTGTCCGAACCTCCTGTATAATGATTTAAATCATGTTATTGACTTATTACAGAATCATATTCATTGTTATTATATCATATATGGTCCACTTATGACTTTATATTACCCGTTCTTTTGTAAATTCATGTTAAAGTAGCGTTTTGGGTAAAATCGTCTCATTTGTCGTTCGTGTTTTTAACTTGTAATTATTCATATGATTACTTAGATCATGATTACATAATTCCAGAATATAAAACATGATTTATATATATATATATATATTCAGAATATACATATATAATAAATCATTAAATGGAAATAAATACACCGTTCATGGAGACGGTAGTCCGTACGTACGCATGAACGTTGTTTTCGTTTCTTTATTGAATTGAATGGAATTAAGTAGATGACATACATATAAATATAAATAATTCCAGTATCATTATTAGGTCATATATTTTATTAGTACTTATTATATATACTTTATAATCATTAATGAATGGTTAATCATTGAGAATGAATCTCATCGCTTCGTGGAGACGGTAGTCCGTACGTACGCAAGAGCGATGATATCGTTCCCATGGTCGTGGAATTGTGTTGAAGTGTATGTATACTATTTCAGTATCAATATCACTTTATAATAATCATATATAGTTACTAATTACACCTTTATACCCATCCAATTAAGGTGGTGGCGGAAAATAGATTACACCACGGCATGGAGATGGTATTCCGTACGTACGCACGCGCGGTGATTTCCTTTTTCCGTAGGATGGATAGAAGGTTAATTAGATTTGTTTCATATTTATAATAACATATCAGTATATAATAAATACTGATGTTATTACTTTACCATGAAACAACTAAAGAATAAGAAGTTGAAGAAGAAAGAAATTGAAAAAGATCGGTAATGGATATTACCTCTTTTTGACGCGCCTTCACTTAACCTCCACTTAAAGAACTAAGAATGGTCTTTCAAGAAAACCAGGACCTCTAGGATGATACTAGGGAAGTGGAGAAGGGATTTTGGCAGGGGTTGGCCGAGCTTGAAGGCTCAAAGTTGTGTGAGGAAGAGAGGGAGGAGGTGCCCTTTTATAAGGGAGGAGAGGGGCACCTTAGGAATACCTCAAAATATTATTTTATATTAATGTCAAAATCGGTTTATAATGGTTCCCAAGGGTCTTATTTAGAAGCTAAAGTGGGGATGGGTCGAAATCCTATCAACCAATAGGATTTAGACAAGTTTAGGGTGTTATTTTAACCTTATCAATTAGATTTAACTCTAAGTTAAATAATTTAACTTTTACCATGTCTTTTTGTTTTCTTTCACTATATGGTTAATACACTTACTATAACATGCCAAACGAACCCCAAATTGTTTATTATTAATATATATATCCTTATCTAAGTCATTTGGCCAAACCTTAGATTTTTAGTAATAAAATAACAATTAATAATATAATATTTGATTTAAAAACTATTTTGTGTCAATTTTGACACTATTTGATATTTGATTTTTGTGAAAGTCATAACAGAATTATATGTTCGATCCAAGTTGATTAAATCAGCACTAATATATCATAGTAACCTAGAAAATTAGTGGAATTCATAAAAAGTCTCAAATTAAATTCATTTGAGCATTTATAACATCAATTATGTTAATATTTCCTTAAAAGGGTAATTACTGCATCATCGTTGTGTCATAAATAAATTAATTTATTTAAAGTCTACGAATTATAAATAAAATATCATTATGTAGGAAATCGGCTTAGATTTATAATGAATATTTATAGTCGAATTTATCTTATGTATAACCCCATATTAAAATGTTTTAGTTATTAAACTTTGATTTTAACTATTTTAACTATTCATTAAATAAAATAATATTAAATGTCATAATCTAATCCAAGTGGACCTAAATGGTCATATTATATTCATAAGGTTGTTTTTGATCGAAATACACTTGTACAATAGGATTAGGACATGTGTTAGGGTAATATTAATATCATTTTTACCCTTAATTACCCTATTTACTTTTAACCGTGGTAAATAAAAGTAAAATGTTATTATTCACCAAAAATTATTTTCATCTCATTGAACCTCATTTTACTTACTGACATCAACCGTGTCTCTCGGATTTTTGAAATTCCATTCACAGAAGCGGTAAAATTAAGTTTTATGAAAAATTTAGTTTTTAACTACCACTTAGTAGTTTCACTATTCATCAAAAATTGATGTTTTTCAGAAAAATGCCAAAATTTCATCCTAAGCTATATTTCATATTCCGAATTAAAAAATGAATTCTATTTTACCAAATTAATAACATAGAAGTTGCATTAATTAATTTTATAATTAAATCCCGCTGTTAAAACAAATAGCGTGTTTTTAAGAAACAATATCTATCAAAAGATTGACACTTGATTATGTCTGGTTTAAATGTGAAATTACATTCAATGACCAACATTGTATTAAATTGTAAAAATATATTCTAAATATACTTTAAAACCAATCAAATTAATAATTTATTACTATTAATTATTTCGATTAAAAAAGTTGTTTTTAATTATAATTTAGTAATTTTCACTATTCATCAGAATATGAAAGTTATCCGAAAAGTACCAAAATTTCACCTTAGGATAAATTCGATACTCCGAATCCAAAAATGAAGTCCATTTTGAGAGATAAAATTTCTAAAATTTAAAAAATGGTTATTACTATTCATAACGGCTAGTTTTAATAATATTTTAATAGCATATCGTTGTTTCGTGAAACTCAGTATTGCGTACTACACACACTATCGAGGAAGGTTGCGATTGCGTATAATGCAAGGCAAGTCAAGGATTCGTGTTGTGAAAGCTCTTTTTGGTGTAGCGTACAACACAAGACATTAGTGAAATAAAAAAGAATATTTTTCATAAAATCTCGGGCTGTTACATTCTACCCCCCTTAAAATGAATTTCGCCCTCGAAATTCGTCGGGGTTATAAATGGTTTACTATTCAAAAGTTTCTTTAATAGAAACCCACATCGTAAAAAGGAATACCAAAACTTGGATTTAAAAACTAAAGTATGAAATGTAACGATTACCCAAATAAACTAATCACTAGGTTTCCACATAGGTGAAAATATGGATATGGAAGAGAAATCTAACCATCATGTTATGATGGAGAGTGGTAGAGAACATGGCTATGGAAAATCCAGTAATCACAAATCCATAAATTTGTGACGATCTAAGGTACCATCTAATTCATCAGGTATAAGATCACTAGGAAAACATTTTTGGTTTTCAAGATCATTTCCCTAAAGTTGAAAATTTGAATTAGAATAAATACTTTCTTTATTCTGGTACAATCTCACTATTGTTCATGCCTTGAACAATTTCCACTTCATCTCTTAAATAAATGAAGTTGAATTTGTTATTCGTGAAGTGTTAGCAGATCATGTGATAGAATGACGGGTCATTCCATCTGTTTCAAACAAAAGGTTAGCAAATATTATATACATAAGTCGATCTATAGTGAGATTAATCATATATGGTTCCTAAAATGGACTTATACTTCATATGTCATACTTCTTAATATAATAAAACTAGTTTCTACTAAACAGGGACTTCTTGTAGGCCAGTGGTAGGCGATAAAGGCCAGTCGCACTTCGGTTGTGGGTTCGATTCCCGCAGCCTTGTCCGAAGTGATGGGTTGTCGCCCGTCCTGTAGGTTTTCCTTTTCCTAAAACTATATTACTATAACATCCTATCAATAATATCGAAAAAACTTCTATCCTTAAACAATAAAAACTTATGTCCAACATAATCCATTCCAATCATTAGGCTTATCCATAATACTGCAGTCCACTCTCATAACATAGTGAAAACGATTACCAGAGATTTAATACCATCGTTGATCCCCATATATCATAAGATATATCTTGTTGGTCACATTTCAAACATTCAAAGGCCTTAATCTTGTACTCTCTTGAATACCCATTGAACCTTATTGAAAACATGAATTCTATTAAAAGTTAACTCTTTCCACATACCAAAATCCAAAAATTCTCTATACTCAATCCATGATATAACCTTCTCCTTATATCAGTCATGAGATCATGAATACAATCAAACACCTCATTATCTTATTATTCCTTCCTTATGCGCATATCATCTAAATTCCAAAAATATCTGAATAACCTTTCATGGATAGTGGTACCATTAATCATACACTTTCATAACTCAAGGAAAGACAACAGTGTAACAATACTTAGATGTCTCTTTATTCCATAGTACTATGAGATTTCTTATACAACATTACACATGATAAACATGTAATCATTCCACTACATTCTTAAACCATTGACCGAGCTTCAACAATTCTTTCATCTCACATATCATTTGTAGTCTCTTCATCATCATCAACATAAATACTTCCCATACGACCATACTGATTATCTTCATGAGACTTTTTCTTAGGGCATTGGTTTGCATAATGCCCGTACATTCCACATTTAAAACATTTAACCATTGTTGATGTCGTAGAAATACCATTATCCTCATCCATGGTGTTAACTGAACCTTTTCCTTTGCACTTACTTGATTTGTGTCCTTCTTTTCCACACCCAAAGCATCTTCCAGTTCCTTTGAAACATTCTCCTTGATGCCTCTTCCCACATGATTTACATAGGGTAAATTGAACTTTCTTTCCTCTATGATCATCATGAAACTCCATCTTTCTATTATTAGCCGAGTCAGGAAACTTACCAAATTTTACTTTATTGATCATATTATGAGATTGTTGATTCGGCATAATAATGATATTTCATTATGAATAATATCATTCCATTGTCCATCATATCCTCCATTATCGTGAATCATCTTGTTTGCAGCCATTTTCTAAAACCCAAAAAGAATAGTGTGAGAGGAAAAAAATCATTCTAGGGAAAACAACATAATAAAGGGGGAGTACCTTCAATATCTAACATCTTAGGTTTAATTCTATGATCGTTAGCGTAATTCTAGTACTATAACCTATACGTATACTTAACCTTAGGGACATCCCTAGACATACCTTAGAAATATCTCTAGGGATCTCACTAAAGTTCTCACATCCTAGTTTCCAAAGGTTGACTAAACCTTTCCTCTGATACCAACTGTAGAGACCCGAAGCTTGATGTACATGGACATTACATTACTTTTGCGGAATACTTAGTACATAACAAAGAAATACACACACAAGGATCGTAATAGTTTAGTGTCTTTGGAAACTCGGAACGTAATCTTCTAATCGTGGTGAAAGATCTCCAATATCACCCATAAATATCTTCCCCTTTTTTTTACCTAAAACCTTTCTTTATATCCTGGGGAAAAGAAAACATAAAAGGGTGAGCTCAAATGCTCAGTAAGGGTAAACAAAATAAATATAAATCTCATTGTATACACAAGCACATAAATTTTGGAAATCTTAACCTGCAAAAGAGATCATAATTTCATAGCATGGGATAAATCATGGCAGTGAAATGTAATCACAATAATCATAACTTAAAACATGAAAATTTGTGTCATACACACATAATCATAGAGAATCATTTCTTGTTAGTCAAGACTCATTGCCAAGACTATCTTAGTGGACAAAGTCCCTTTCTGAATCGAGTAACCCTCGTTTCAGTCCTGTTTCACTGAACCGGTATAACCTACCATTTCAGCCATGTCTATCTCATGAGATATAAAATCTTTACCCAATGCATTGGAGGGAGATATAGGTCCCACCAATCTTATAATGAATCCTTTCTAATGTGTGCCACATAATCATAAACCATACATCATAGCGTAACTCATGTAATAAAAATGGGATTCTTAAACAACATGACATCATAAAACAATTCATATAAGATAAAGGAATTCATAAAAATATTTCCATCACAACATAATCAAATCAATGTAATAATAGGGATAAAAACAGAACCCTTTATTATCTTAGATGGAAAATAATTTTGATAAAACACTTGAACTCCATTCTTGAGGAAAATATCCTTTCTTCTTCAAAAACATTTTTTCCTTTCTTAACATGTCATAAATCTTTAAACTAAAAGAAGTTGATTAAAAATAAACTTGAAAACTTGTAAAGGAATCTTCTTTGAAATAATGTTTTAAAAATCCATTCATGCCGTATAAGTTAAAAAAACATTATTCGTACTTTTGTCAGAAAAGTAAAAAAAGTACCTCGTACGACAAAATATTCCTTTCATACATATTACTAAAAACTCACCGAAGGGTAAAAATGGATTTAAACAATTGTAGGTGGATGGAAATAATATTACATATTGATGAAACATGGATGTGGATGATAAAATACACCCCAGTAAATACTTACGAATAAACAATCTCGGATAAAAATGAGATTGTGATATTTCCCTTACCTTAGGTCCGACTTGCTTTTTAAGTGTCCGAACCTCCTGTATAATGATCTAAATCATGTTATTGACTTATTACAGAATCATATTCATTGTTATTATATCATATATGGTCCACTTATGACTTTATATTACCCGTTCTTTTGTAAATTCATGTTAAAGTAGCGTTTTGGGTAAAATCGTCTCATTTGTCGTTCGTTTTTTTAACTTGTAATTATTCATATGATTACTTAGATCATGATTACATAATTCCAAAATATAAAAAATGATTTATATATATATATATTCAGAATATACATATATAATAAATCAGTAAATGGAAATAAATACACCGTTCATGGAGACGGTAGTCCATACATACGCATGAACGCTGTTTTCGTTTCCTTATTGAATTGAATGGAATTAAGTAGATGACATACATATAAATATAAATAATTCCAGTATCATTATTAGGTCATATATTTCATTATTACTTATTATATATACTTTATAATCATTCATGAATGGTTAATCATTGAGAATGAATCTCATCGCGTCGTGGAGACGGTAGTCCGTACGTACGCACGAGCGATGATATCGTTCCCATGGTCGTGGAATTGTGTTGAAGTGTATGTATACTATTTCAGTATCAATATCACTTTATAATAATCATATATAGTTACTAATTACACCTTTATACCCATCCAATTAAGGTGGTGGCGGAAAATAGAATACACCACGGCGTGGAGACGGTATTCCGTACGTACGCACGCGCGGTGATTTCCTTTTTCCGTAGGATGGATAGAAGGTTAATTAGATTTGTTTCATATTTATAATAACATATCAGTATATAATAAATACTGATGTTATTACTTTACCATGAAACAACTAAAGAATAAGAAGTTGAAGAAGAAGGAAATTGAAAAAGATCGGTAATGGATATTACCTTTTTTTGACGCGCCTTCACTTAATCTCCACTTAAAGAACTAAGGATTGTCTTTGAAGAAGACCAGGACCTCTAGGATGATACTAGGGAATTTGAGAAGGGATTTTGGCAGGGGTTGGCCGAGCTTGAAGGCTCAAAGTTGTGTGAGGAAGAGAGGGAGGAGGTGCCCTTTTATAAGGGAGGAGAGGGGCACCTTAGGAATACCTCAAAATATTATTTTATATTAATGTCAAAATCGGTTTATAATGGTTCCAAAGGGTCTTATTTCGAAGCTAAAGTGGGGATGGGTCGCAATCCTATCAACCAATAGGATTTAGACAAGTTTAGGGTGTTATTTTAGCCTTATCAATTAGATTTAACTCTAAGTTAAATAATTTAACTTTTACCGTGTCTTTTTGTTTTCTTTCACTATATGGTTAATACACTTACTATAACATGCCAAACGAACACCAAATTGTTTATTATTAATATATATATCCTTATCTAAGTCATTTGGCCGATCCTTAGATTTTTAGGAATAAAATAACATTTAATAATATAATATTTGATTTAAAAACTATTTTGTGTCAATTTTGACACTATTTGATATATGATTTTTGTGAAAGTCATAACAGAATTATATGTTCGAACCAAGTTTATTAAATCAGCAATAATATATCATAGTAACCTAGAAAATTAGTGGAATTCATAAAACGTCTCAAATTAAATTCATTTGAGCATTTATAACATCAATTATGTTAATATTTCCTTAAAAGGGTAATTACTGCATCATCGTTGTGTCATAAATAAATTAATTTATTTAAAGTCTAAAAATTATAAATAAAATATAATTATGTAGGAAATAATTTTATCTTTCTAATGAATATTTATAGTCTAATTTATCTTATGTATAACCCCATATTAAAAATGTTTTAGTTATTAAACATTGATTTTAACTATTTTAACTATTCATTAAATAAAATAATATTAAATGTCATAATCTAATCCATGTAGACCTAAATGGTCATATTATATTCATAAGGTTGTTTTTGATCGAAATACACTTGTCCAATAGTATTAGGACATGTGTTAGGTAATATTAATATCATTTTTACCCTTAATTACCCTATTTACTTTTAACCGTGGTAAATAAAGTAAAAAGTTACTATTCACCAAAAATTATTTTCATCTCATTGAACCACATTTTACTTACTGACATCAACCGTGTCTCTCGGATTTTTGAAATTCCATTCACAGAAGCGGTAAAATTAAGTTTTATGAAAAATTCGGTTTTTAACTACCACTTAGTAGTTTCACTATTCATCAAAAATTGATGTTTTTCAGAAAAATGCCAAAAATTCATCCTAAGCTATATTTCATATTCCGAATTCAAAAATGAAGTCTATTTTACCAAATTAATAACATAGAAGTTTCATTAATTAATTTTATAATTAAATCCCGCTGTTAAAACAAATAGCGTGTTTTTAAGAAACAATATCTATCAAAAGATTGACACTTGATTATGTCTGGTTTAAATGTGAAATTACATTCAATGACCAACATTGTATTAAATTGTAAAAATATATTCTAAATATACTTTCAAACCACTCAAATTAATAATTTATTACTATTAATTATTTCGATTAAAAAAGTTGTTTGTAATTATAATTTAGTAATTTTCACTATTCATCAGAATATGAAAGTTATCCGAAAAGTACCAAAATTTCACCTTAGGCTAAATTCGATACTCCGAATCCAAAAATGAAGTCCATTTTGAGAGCTAAAATTTCTAAAATTTAAAAAATGGTTATTACTATTCATAACGGCTAGTTTTAATAATATTTTAATAGCATATCGTTGTTTCATGAAACTCAGAATTGCGTACTACACACACTATCGAGGAAGGTTGCGATTGCGTGTAATGCAAGTCAAGTCAAGGATGCTGTTGTGAAAGCTCCTTTTGGTGTAGCGTACAACACAACACATTAGTGAAATAAAAAAGAATATTTTTCATAAAATCTCGGGCTGTTACAAATATGATGAGATACCCTATTTGATCTCATCAATCCATTTTTGGAAGTTTTAAGTGGCGCCTTTAGGCTACCGAGTTTTCATAAGGGATTTTTCATCTCACTTTTATTCCCGTGAGATTTATGCTACATTTTCCACAATTTCCTTTGAGTGGTGTATGTACTGACCCTTATTTTACTCATTGTGTAATATACTTTCATTTATGAGTATTTACATCAATTTTTTATTGTCCTTCTTTCGCGGGGTGTATGTTTCGGAAGATACCCATGTCGGTAAGGGAACCTTTCACCCTCCTCTTTTTAAACGACTTCTTTTGTTATGTCTTTTAATTCACATAACATTATGCGGGGATATATTCTTCTATATCCTTAGTGATTTAAGTTTTATGTCCATGTGATGAGATTCCCTTTTTATCTCTCATCAACTCATTTTCTGAATTTTGTAGTGATGTCGTTAGGCTGTCAAATTTTTGCAAGGGAACTTCTTAACCAAATTTTGATTCTTTGGGATAAGCTTGTACTCCTTGAATATGTCGTTCTATGAATAGGTGTGAATAACCCCTGATTTTTTTACACTTAATATCCACTTATATTTGGTGCATTAGTTTGTCACACATAATTATGTAATTGATTTATCCTTAATCCAAGGATACCGTATTTGTATGGGACTTCGTCTCAATCTCCTTTCATTGAGGCATATTTTGTTTTATACACAACCTTCTTTTATACAGTGTATAAACCCCTTTGAATTTTATGTTTATTCAAAACGACTATTTTTTATACAAATCATTTTACCAAACGACAAAAGGGAATGTTTTTGTCGTATGTATGCGGCAACAAAGACTTCTCTACCTTCGTGACCATTATTTGATTTTAGACTTCCTCTACAATCCATACCTTCTTTTTAAAAGAAAAATAAATACCATGTTTTACTTTTATTTTATTTTTGGTATTGAAAATGGTTTTCATAATGTTTTTATTATGTCAATGTGTTGTATTGATATCTTGTGATAGAAATGTAGAAATGTTATGTTTCCTTTATGCATGTTTTATGTGATACGATTATGTTATGGTTCTTGAGAATTATTATGAAGATGGGTGGTTCCGTGATAAACTAATGTCGGGTGAGCCCGATATAGCTCTCCAATTCATTGGGTAATGTGAAGGAGTAAAACTTTAAGGTTTCTCCGAAGAGATTTAGGGAATATACTGTGGTGGGTATTCCAAACGTAACCAAGAGGGTTACTCCCTATGTAAGAATGTTATGAATGCCTCAAGTTACGTTTTATGTTTTATGATTTCTATGATTTATTCATTATTTGATGAGGTATGTTAAAGTGCCTATGTTTTATGGGTAAATTATGATTTCATTCTTATGTATATATGAGCTCATGTTTCCTTTCCATATTTTTATAACCCTTACTGAGCTTTTTATGCTCATCCCAAGTTTTTGAAATGTTTTTCACAGGTCAATGGAAAGGTACATGATGTGATGATAGTGTCAAGGATGTGTCAAGAAAGAATCCATGTTTTATTTTAAAAATGTTTCTGTTGATTGGAAGAATGAATACTGTCTTTTATGGAACCACTTTGTTTAAATGTGGAATGTAGTGCAAGTTTCATGATCTAATTCTCTAAAACTCTAAACCTGAAAAGATCCTCAATGCATAATCTTGTAATAACTCAATATTAAGTAAGGTTTAAGGCTGGGGCCTTATAATATATGTTTTTCAAATATTTTTACTCTTTAAAATAAATGTTAGAGGATTAAAAATGCGAATAAATTCAATTTTAAGCGTAAACATTCTATTATTTTTTTAAATGATTGTTTTACCGCCTTTTGATGGAGAAACATTTTTTAATCTATATTTGGACAATTTTATAAGCTATATTTTTTAAAATAAACTTATTCTTTATGATTGGTAAATTTAAATTTACTTTGGATAAATTTTTGGTATTTTTCTGATAATGTTCATTTTTTTAGAAATAGTGGAAAGTGTTGTATTTTAATTCAAAACCAATTTTTAATCGAATTTATTTATATAGTTATATTATATTTTTAATTGATTTAAAAGTGTAAATATAATATATTTTTACCATTTAATTCAATGGTGGACATTGGAATTAATTTAACTTTTAAATCGGACTTGAACTAGTGTCAATCTTTTGATACTTTTTGTTTCATAAAAACATGCTATTTGCTCTGACAGTGGGAATTAATTATTAAATTAATTAATATAAATAATATGTTTTTAATTTGGTAAAATAGACATTATTTTTTAATTCGTAATATCAAATATAACTTAGGGTGAAATTTTGGTATTTTTCTGAAGAACTTCAATTTTTGATGAATAGTGAAACCACTAAGTGGTACTTAAAAACTGATTTTTCGTTTAAATGAAATTTTACCACCTCTGTGTTTTGAATTTTAAAAATCTGACATACATGGATTTCATTAATAAGTAAATTTTTTTCAATGGGATTAAAATAATTTTTTGGTGAATAGTAAATTATTAAGTTTTTAATTGCGCTTAGAGGTAATTAGTGCAATTTAAGACAAAAATGATATTATAATAAATTGAAAATACCTAGACACATATCCTATCCTTATTGGATGTGTCATGGCCGACCAATAAAATCCATGGGTCAACTTGGGGACCCCATGGAGCCACATTGGTAGGAAAATGACGTTAATATCTTTTTATTTAATGTTAAAATTAAAATGACACAAACATGAGTTGTTTTACTAAAACAATTTGTAAATGGGGTTATACAAGTCATATTTCTGAGTATAAATATTCATTGGAAAGATAAATATATTTCCTAAATCATAGTATTTTTTATAATTTTTATACATTAAATAAATTAAATTATTTGTGACATCATTATGATACAGCGATTACCTCATTATTTAACGATTTAAATAAAATGAACAGATAATGTAAAATATGAGACCTACAATTGTCAAAAACCTGTTGGATGGTTATATTTCGAACAAATATCACCTTATCCTCAAATTATATCAATGTGGGACCTTTTAAATCCGAAACTCATTTAAAAATAAAGTGACATTTCTTTACTTTCCAAGAGTGCCCCTCCTCTCCTCTTATAAAAGGCCCCCACCTCTACCTCTTTACCCATAGTTCCAAAGCCTTTGTCTCGGCCAACCCTGGTCCATTCCATCTCTCCACATCCCTCTCTTCATCATTGAAGCCTCACTTTGGGCAGAATCCTTTCCAAGGAAGCCTTTAAGCTTAAGTCAAAGAGAGTTACCTGTTTTAAATGTAGTGTTTTCTCTTGTGTTCTTATGTTTTATTTTGTTTCTCCAACCCCCTAAAATCTTTTTATTCTTTTATTTTGTAACAACACAAGTATCTTCCATATACTAGGATGTTTTTCTGTGATGGATTCTATCTAAATTTACACACACCTTTGTCTAATGGTTAAAGAACATACTGTTTCTGTGGTTGGAGATTTTCTGCCTCACGAAACGATGATTGTTCAATATTCTTTTGACACCATTAAAGGTGGTCATTATTATGTAACTGTATTTTATATATGATATATATGGTATTTATGTTTACTATATGCTTCTGTATTTTATATATAAAACATACCTTTATTCTTTTCATGTTTTGAAAATGCGATAATTTCATATAAGGAAGTGTGGACTACCGCCCCCTCAAGTGATGTGACTCGTACATGCAATAAATGGAATGCATAAAGAATAAAATTAATGAACATATGTGACCTATATAACATATATATTATACTGGAATTATAATATATATATATATATATATCAATTATTTTTAATTCCATTAATATGAAAAAAATGAAAGTAGCGTTCATGCGTACGTACGGCCTACCGTCTCCATGAACTATGCTTTTCGTTTTTTTATCTCCAAATGATATGGAATAGTATAAAATGAATATGTACTGGATATATATGATATTTTAATCATTAATACTATTCTGGAAGTTATTTACTTATAACTACATGTGTAATCATTTTTCAAACAAGTTCATTTTTGACTCATGTACCAAACATCGGCAAAAACGTCTGATATGAACTAACATTATTAAACAATTATTATATGAACTGAATAATGATCTTTAAAGGAGGTACTTAGGAAATTATAAATTGACCGAAGTTTATTATTCAGTAATATAAAGAAACAAACAAGACATATCGGACATGAGGTAAGGGATCCTACTCCTCTCTTTCTTTTTAAGTACACTCTTTTATGTCATTCCTTTTAAGCTCATCTTTCATGTGATTGGGATGTTCTTTTATATTACTCTTACTGTAATTTTTATGTTCATATGATGAGAGACCCTATTCTCTCTCATCATTCCATTTTGGATGTTTTGAGTGGCGCCGTTAAACTGCCGAATTTTCATAAGAGATCTTACCCCTCCCTTTCTTTTTAAGTACTCTCCTTTATGTCACTTCTTTTAAGAACCTATTTGTTATGTTGGGGGATGTTCTTTTATATTCCTATTAATGTAAAGTTTATTTTAATATGATTACAGACCCTATTTTATATCATCAATTCATTTTTGGATGTTTTAAGTGGCGTCGTTAGGCTGCCGAGTTTTCGTAAGGGATTTTTCTTCTCACTTTTATTCCTGTGAGATTTATGCTACATTTTCCACCATTTCCTTTGAGTGGTGTATGTACTGACCATTATTATACTCATTTTTTAATATAATTCCATTTATTGGTATTTACATATTCATTGTATGACACTTCTTCAATGGGGTGTACGTTTCGAAAGTTACCCAAGTCGGTAAGAGAACCTTTCACCCTCCTCTTTTTAAAATAATCCTTTTATTATGTCCTTAAATTCACATACTATTATGTTGGGATATGTTATTATATATCCTTATTGATTTAAATTTTATGTCCAAGTGATGAGATACCCTTTTTATCTCTCATCAACTCATTTTCTGAATTTTGTAGTGACGCCGTTAGGCTGTCAAATTTTTTCAAGGGAACTTCTTAACCCAATTTTGATTCTTTGGGATATGCTTGTACTCCATGAATATGTCGTTCTATGAATTTGTGTGAATAACCTCTCATTGTTTTACACTTAATATCCACTTATATTTTGTGTATTATTTTGTCACACATAATTATGTAATTGATTTCTCCTTAATCCAAGGATACCGTCTTTTTAAGGGACTTCGTCTCAATCTCCATTCATTGAGGCATATTTTGTGTTATACACAACCTTCTTTTATATGGTGTATAAACCCCATATACATTTACGTTTATCCAAAATGAATTTTTTTATACGAATCGTTTTACTAAACAACAAAATGGAATGTTTTTGTCGTACGTATGCGGCGACAATGACTTCTCCGCCGCCGTGACCATTATTGAGTTTCGGCTTCCTCTACAAGCCATACCTTTTTTAAAAGAAAAATAAATACCATGTTTTTCTTTTCTTTTATTTTGGTATTGAAAATAGTTTTCATAATGTTTTTATATCAATGTGTTGTATTGATATCTTATGATTGAAATGTGGAAATTTTGTGTTTCCTTTATGCATGTTTTATGTGATATGATTATGTTATGGTTCTTGGGCATTATTATGAAGATGGGTGGTTCCATGAAAAACTAAGGGCGGGTGAGCCCGATATATCTCTCCAATGCATTGGGTAATGCGAAGGAGTTAAACATTAAGGTTTCTCCGAAGAGATTTAGGGAATATACTCTGATGGTTATTCCAAATGTAACCAAGAGGGTTACTCCCTACGTAAGAATGTTATGAATGCCTCAAGTTACCTTTATGTATTATGATTTCTATGATTTATTCATGATTTTATAGGGGTATGTTAAAGTGCCTATGTTTTATGGGTAAAGTATGACTTCATTCTTATGTATACATGTACCCAAGTTTCCTTTCCATATTTTTATATCCCTTACTGAGCTTTTTATGCTCATCCCAAGTTTTTGAAATGTTTTTCACAGGTCGAGGGAATGGTACCTGATATGATGATAGTGTCACGGAAGTGTCAAAAAAGAATCCATTTTTATTTTAAATATGTTTCCGTTGATGGGAAAAACGAGTACTATCTTTTATGTAACCACTTTGTTTAAATGTGGAATGTAATTCATGATTTATGATCTAATTCTCTAATACTCTAAACCTGAAAATATCCTCAATGTTAATTATTCATTTAATTAAATATTAAGTATGGTTTAAGGCTGGGGCCTTATAGTTGGTATCAGAGGTCAGGTTAGACAACTTTAGGGATTATGAGTTTTTGTTAGACACATGATTAGTCCCTATATCTATTATTTCAGTTAAATCCTTGTTTTATAACATTTTTTCAGGTCAAGTAATGTCGGTTTCAAATGGAAGGAGAATGATATCAAACTACATTCCTATCTCTTCCTGACGACATGCTTGCAATAATTATTGCAATGTCATATTCGGATGATTGTGAAACTTTTTCTAGCATACAACTAACTTGAAAGAAGTTGTGTGAGATATCAAACACCTCCACTATACCTCGTTATCATCGTGGATCTTAGGTTGTATTTAGACAAATACTATTTTCACAATATTCTCATATTTTCAAGAAAGGTAAATATTATCAAGGTATTTTCAAATATTTTACCTTATCACAAGAATTTGAAGCATATTATGATTTTAAAAATGGTGCTGAGGAAAAAAACCCTTGCACAACCTATTTATATTTTCTTTTAAAATATAGTCTCCCGGAACATACTTATGGTATTTTAAAAGGACCAATAATCAAAAGTTTCAACTCAAATTCGGTCCGACTATTTTATAGAAATCATGTTTTATCAGATGATTTGGAATTATATGTCATACATGATTATTTTCCAAAACTGTTTTTCTATGAACACCCATATGACCCATGTTGTACAAGGTGTATTTGGATGGAGGAAGCAAATGATTTTGAAGGATCTCTTAATCATTATTGTAATGCATGGGACTTCTACCTATGTGAATAAGATGACGATGAAACCGAGTGGTCGCCATGATCAAGGTATGATGTTATTCATTTTGGGAATCATTTTATTTTATCTTATGGTGGTGAAATAAGACTTCAAGAGTTAAGATGTTGAGATCGTAATGAATTTGGATGAAAATGAGAGGTATAAGGAAACTATTGAGATTAAAACATGTTAGGGTTATTTTTGGAGTTTTATAAAAAGGACAACACGCAGACCGTGTGACAACCCGTCGCATCGGAAAAAGCTGCGGGAATTGAACCCACAACCAAAGTGCAACTGGTATTTATCACCTACCACTGGACTACGTGAATTCCATGGTTAGTTTGACTGATTCTTTTTAGTTAGATGATTTTATGAATTAATAGTAAGTTGATTTTGGGTTATCGATGGAAATTTATTAACCTATCATCGAGGATATGTGATTAGGTTAATTACTTTTCAATACGAGACTTTAAGAGCAACTGATGTTGTTTGGACATAAATGTTACGATTTAACTTGGAAGACTATGTGACTAAATCCTTCAAATATTTGGGTTTCAATCTTAGTTTGGTTTAATTTGAATAATTTTATGGACAAATTGTTTATCGAATTGTCCTCGTTGAACTTTGGGTTTTGTTGGGAAAATTTTGGAGATTAAGAATATATTTTCTTTTTATAAAGGGTTATCCTTTTCTGGATTATCTGATCTTGTACTAACCTTTTTAGTTTTGTTTTTGGTTAAAGTCTAAAGACATGGGAAGTATATAGTTCTCTTTTGTGGATTAGGTGATTCTCTAGAAGTTGATTATAGTACTCTTAATGTGAACAAGTCTTCCTAAATACTCATCTTTTGGAGAAAATATGAGTTTGTGTAAGAAATCTAATAAAACTTGAAAGTCAACATGATAAGTGATTATGTTTCCTTATGAATAAATTCCCCAATAAAAAGAAACTTAAAACAGAAATGTTGTCTATTAACTTTTCCTACTGGGGAATTGAATACCATTTAACCCATCACAAGTTTGTGATTTTCTTGTGGTTAACTTTCTCCTAAACATGTTTTCTATCACTCTCCATCAGAACATAACCCTATGTTTTCTCCTCCATGTCCATGTTTTCCTACGTGGAATCCTAGTATGGGTTAACTCGGGTGACCTCTGTACTTATCTTTATTTATTTTAAAGTGATTGTTTTACCGACTCTTGTTCCAATGTGGGACTTTCAAGGATGTTTCCATGCCCAATTTTAAAATTGCGAGGATGCAATTCCAAAAAGGGGAGAAGGATGTAACACCCCAGTTAAATAAAGAATATGACATTTTTATATTTATCCATATTTGTGAATAAAATATTAATATTACTTTAAAGGGGACTCTATGCTCGATGGCGTACCAAATACGTAACAACAAGTTTCTTGGGAATCTTACATTGCACTCTAATAATAAAATAATATTATTTTAAATGGTAGGTAACGCCTAGTCGTTGTAATGGAGGGAATGAACAGAACTAACTACAAAATGAATATATATGTTTGTCAAATATTTTTACTCTTTACAATAAATTTTAGAGGATTAAAAATGCGAATAAATTCAATTTTAAGTGTAAACATTCTAATATTTTTTAAATGATTGTTTTACCACATTTTGATGGAGAACCACTTTTTAATCTATCTTTGGAAAATTTTATAAGCTATATTTTTCAAAATAAACTTATTCTTTATGATTGGTACATTGAAATTTACTTTGGATAAATTTTTGGTATTTTTCTGATAATGTTCATTTTTTCTAAATACTGAAAAGTGTTGTATTTTAATTCAAAACCACTTTTTAATCAAATTTATTTATATAGTTATATTATATTTTTAATTGGTTTTAAAATGTAAATAGAATATATTTTTACCATATAATCCAATGGTGGACATTGGAATTAATTTAACTTTGAAATCGGACTTGAACTAGTGTCAATATTTTAATACTTTTTGTTTCATAAAAACATGCTATTTGCTTTGACAACGGGAATTAATTATTAAATTAATTAATATAACTAATATGTTTTTAATTTGGTAAAATAGACATCATTTTTGAATTCTTAATATCAAATATATCTTAGGGTGAAGTTTTGGCATTTTTCTGAAGAACTTCAATTTTTTATTAATAGTGAAACCACAAAGTGGTACTTAAAAAACTGATTTTTCGTTTAAATGAAATTTTACCACCTCTGTGTTTTGAATTTTAAAAATCCGACAAACATGGTTTTCATTAATAATTAAAATTTTGTTCAATGGGATTAAAATAATTTTTGGTGAATAGTAACTTCTTAAGTTTTTAATTGTGATTAGAGGTATTTAGTGCAATTTAAGACAAAAATGATATTATAATAAAATGAAAATACCTAGACACATGTCCTACCCTTATTGGATGTGTCATGGCCGACAAAGACAATCCATGGGTCATCTTGGGGACCCCATGGAGCCACTTTGGTAGGAAAATGACATTAATATCTTTTTATTTAATGTTAAAATTAAAATGACACAAACATGAGTTGTTTTACTAAAAGAATTTTTAAATGGGGTTATGCAAGTCATATTTATGACTATAAATAGTCATTGGAAAGATTAAAAGATTTCCTACATCATAGTATTTTTTTATAATTTTTAGACATTAAATAAATTAAATTATTTATGACATCATGATGATGCAGCGATTACCTCATTATTTAACGATTTAAATAAAATGAAAAGATAATGTAAACTCTGAGACCTACACTTGTCAAAAACCTATTGGATGGTTATATTTCAAACAATTATCATATTATCCTCGAATTATATCAATGTGGGACCTTTAAAATCCGAAACTCATTTTAAAATAAAGTGTCATTTCTTTACTTTCCAAGAGTGCCCCTCCTCTCCTCTTATAAAAGGCCCCCACCTCTACCTCCTTACCCACACTTCCAAAGCCTTTGGATCGGCCAACCCCTGCCCATTTCATCTCTCCACATCCATCTATTCATCATTGAAGCCTCACTTTGGGTAGAATCCTTTCCAAGTAAGCCTTTGAGCTTAAGTCAAAGAGACTTACCCGTTTTAAAGGTAGTGATTTCTCTTGTGTTCTTATGTTTTATTTTGTTTCTCTAACCCCCTAAACTCTTTTTATTATTTTATTTTGTAACAAAAACAGTATATTAAATATACTAGGATGTTTTTTTGTGATGTATTAGAGCTAAACTTACACACACCTTCATCTAATGGTTAAAGAACATACTGTTTCTATGGTTGGAGATTTTCTGCCTCACGAAACGATGATTGTTCAATATTCTTTTAACACCTTTAAAGGCGGCCATTATGATGTAACTTTATTATATATATGATATATATGGTATTTATGTTTACTATATGCTTCTGTATTTTATATTTAAAACATACCTTTATTCATTTCTTGTTGTGCAAATGCGATAATTTCATATGAGGAAGTGTGGACTACCGCCTCAAGTGATGTGACTCGTATATGCAATACATGGAATGTATAAAGAATAAAATTAATGAACATATGTGACCTATATAACATATATATTATACTGGAATTATAATACATATATATCATTTATTTTTAATTCCATTAATATGACTAAAAAATGAAAGTAGCATTCATGCGTATGTACCGTCTACCGTCTCCATGAACGGTGCTTTTCGTTTTTTTATCTCGAAATGATATGGAATAGTATAAAATGAATATTTACTGGATATATATGATATTTTAATCATTAATAATATTCTGGATGTTATTTACTTATAACTACATGGGAAATCATTTTTCAAACAAGTTCATTTTTTACTCATGTACCAAACAACGGCAAAAACGTCTGATACGAACTAACATTATTAAACAATTATTATATGAACTGAATAATGATCTTTAAAGGAGGTCCTTAGGCAATTATAAATTGACCAAAGTTTATTATTCAGGAATATAAAGAAACGAACAACACATGTCAGACATGAGGTAAGGGGCCCTACTCCTCTCTTTCTTTTTAAGTACACTCTTTTATGTCATTCCTTTTAAGCTCATATTTCTTGTGATTGGGATGTTCTTTTATATTACTCTTACTGTAATTTTTATGTTCATATGATGAGAGACCCTATTCTCTCTCATCATTCCATTTTGGAAGTTTTGATTGGCGTCGTTAGGCTGCCGAATTTTCGTAAGAGATCTTACCCCTCCCTTTCTTTTTAAGTACACTCCTTTATGTCACGTCTTTTAAGCACCTCTTTGTTATGTTGGGGGATGTTCTTTTATATTACTCTTCCTGTAAATTTTATTTTAATATGATTACATACCCTATTTTATATCATCAATCCATTTTTGGATGTTTTAAGTGGCGTTGTTAGGCTTCCGAGTTTTCGTAAGGGATTTTTCATCTCACTTTTATTCTCGTGAGATTTATGCTACATTTGCCACCATTTCCTTTGAGTGGTGTATGTACTGACCATTATTATACTCATTTTGTAATATAATTCCATTTATGGGTATTTATATATTCATTGTATGACACTTCGTCAATGGGGTGTACATTTCGAAAGTTACCCAAGTCGGTAAGGGAACCTTTCACCCTCCTCTTTTTAAAAGACTCCTTTTATTATGTATTTAAATTCACATACTATTATGTTGGGATATGTTCTTATGTATCCTTATTGATTTAAATTTTATGTCCAAGTGATGAGATACCATTTTTATCTCTCATAAACTAATTTTCTGAATTTTGTAGTGATGTCGTTAGGCTGTCAGATTTTTGCAAGGGAACTTCTTAACCCAATTTTGATTCTTTGGGATAAGCTTGTACTCCTTGAATATGTCATTCTATGAATATGTGTGAATAACATCTGATTGTTTTAATCCTAATATCCACTTATATTTGGTGTATTAGTTTGTCACACATAATTATGTAATTGATTTATCCTTACTCCAAGGATACCGTCTTTGTAAGGGACTTCGACTCAATCTACATTCATTGAGGCATATTTTGTTTTATACACAACCTTATTTTATATGGTGTATAAACCCCATTGACTTTTACATTTATCCAAAAGGAATTTGTTTCTACTAAGCGTTTTACTAAACGAAAAAAGGGAATGTTTTTGTCATACGTATGCGGCGACAATGAATTCTCTGCCGTCGTGACCATTATTTGAGTTTCGGATTCCTCTATAAGCCATACCTTTTTTAAAAGAAAAATAAATACCCTATATTACTTTTATTTTATTTTGGTATTGAAAATGGTTTTCATAATGTTTTTATCTCAATGTGTTGTATTGATATCTTATGATTGAAAAGTGGAAATGTTATGTTTCCTTTATGCATGTTTTATGTGATACGATTATGTTATGGTTCTTTGGCATTATTATGAAGATTGGTGGTTCCATGAAAAACTAAGGGCGGGTGAGCCCGATATAGCTCTCTAATGTATTGGGTAACGCGAAGGGGTTAAACTTTAAGGTTTCTCCGAAGAGATTTAGGGAATATACTGTGATGGGTATTCCAAACGTAACCAAGAGGGTTACTCCCTACATAAGAATGTTATGAATGCCTCATGTTACCTTTATGTATTATGATTTCTATGATTTATTCATGATTTTATGGGGTATGTTAAAGTTCTTATGTTATATGGGTAAAGTATGACTTCATTCTTATGTATACATGTACCCATGTTTCCTTTCCATATTTTTATATCCCTTACTGAGCTTTTTATGCTCATCCCAAGTTTCTGAAATGTTTTTCACAGGTCAAGGGAATGGTACCTGATATGATGATAGTGTCAAGTAAGTGTCAAGAAAGAATCCATGTTTTATTTTAAATATGTTTCCATTGATGGGGAAAAACGAGTACTATCTCTTATGTAACCACTTTGTTTAAATGTGGAATGTAATTCATGATTTATGATCTAATTCTCTAAAACTCTAAACTTGAAAAGATCCTCAATGTGAATTATTCATTTAATTCAATATTAAGTAAGGTTTGTGGTCGGGGCCTTATATTATGTTACATATGATTTACTGGGGATATGATATAATGATACCATTCTTATTCTTTCTCCCGATGGATTATGTTTATGCTGAAAAGATGTTTATGAAACTCATTTCTCTACCATGTCTTTTACCGTGATAAAATGATTATGAAACCTAGTTATTCCCCATGGGATATGCTTTGATGAAATGATGAAATAATTATGAAACCTATTTATTTCCCATAGGTTATGTTATGATGAATTTATTATGAATTCCATTTCTTTTCATGGGTTTTGATATTATGAATATTTTATAACCTTGTGTCACAATAATATCTGTATTTTGTGATTGGTAGGAATTATATCTCTATCTAATGCATTGGGTAAATAACTCATGAGTAAATATGTTATGCATGAAACTAATTACATGTTCCCAATATTATGCATGAACCTGATTACATGTCCACAATGTTTTTCATAGTCCCATCTTGCATGTCCATATGGTTTTTCTTGGACACGATTTCATGGGATTATGTTTATGTGAAGGACTAATTTTATATCTTTAATCAAATCGGTGAACCAGTTTCTAATTATGCATTTTCACAACGTTATAAGCTTATTTTTATTCAATAAATATATGACTTATGACAATTTTATATTCTCATGGTTCATGTTATTTGATTCCATTATGATTGATGTCTTATGAACTACACTAATATATTTCATGACTAAAGTCTATGATCTATGATATGTATGGTATGGTATTAAATTATTACTCTCATGTTTGGATACCCATATGCTCGTGATATGTTTAAATCTCCATTTTTTATCCTTATAGATAATTTGAGAACACCCTTTATTATGTTTCCTTTCCCTAGGTTATGATGAAAGATATCATATATGATATGTCTATAAAGTGGTATAGTTATGAAGAACGTATTGGGAGATGATGTATAACACTTATGGACTAGTTTTTCACATGTACATGTTTCCAAAGGAACTAGACCTAAATGATTATAGCATGAATAGTGATCTTATCTAATGAATATTTTTTAACTAATATTTAATATTTATGTTTCAGAAGTTTGGTTCATTACATTTGGTATTAGAGAAAGGTTTAGTTAACCTTTAAAAACATAGATAAGAAAACTTTAATGAGAGACATAGGTATATTTATAAGGAAGTGCCTTGTGATATGTCTAAGTAAAAGTCTATAGATGAGTCAAATTTTAGGAAAATTTCCTCGATTTTTTGTAAAGGAATGAGTGAGTGATTTCCAAGAAATTACATATTTGTAAGGATAGTACAGGTGGATTTGAAAGTAAAATAGAGGCACATGGGGGGTAATAACTCCAAAAAGGGTACCTTGAGATGGACTCGATCATCACATGGTTCATGAAAATGGTACTTTCTATACACATGGTTTTACACTCAAAGGGGATATGTTTTGGAAATTCACAAACTCTTTATGAACCATCATTAGGGATTTGAGTAACAACTATGAATGGCCTAGGTAAATTATTAGGTGACATAGAATAAAAATAAGCTATCATGATTTATAAATCCTATAAAGGATTTTTCATAATTATGTGATTTTATATTATTATTATTGTTTATCCCAATATGTTTTCTAGTTTTAGTTTATGGTTTTCACCTGAAGGAAAAATATAAATGTTTCATTCAATAGAAAATGAAATTATTGTCCTCTAGAATAAAAGAATTTTATGGGAGTTGGAATGAAAACCCAAATTACTATGCCCAAAAAACCTTTTCATGATATGAATCATGTTGAAATTCCATAAAATAAATAGAGGGAAAAATGTTCTCTTGAGTACCTCTTGAGGCAAGATGCACCGTTCTTTAGTGGGTCCACTAATACACTAGTTGCTAAGAAATATATTTGAACCACTAAAATCATATTTTCCATTCTCCAGTGTTTGAAGGATGAAAAAAATATGTCGGATGTCTATCCTTTTGAAGTTGAATAGGATAAATGGTGAAACATTATTAAGAACTTGATTCAAGAAGAGAAAATTGATTCTATTTAATTTATTGAGTTTGAGAGGATATTTGTAAATTATTACTTCCCTCATGTTCTATAAAATAAGTATATAGAAGGATTTTCCCATGCCCAAATATGAAGGTGGTGAATCTATTAGTACTTGTGATACTAAGTTTAAAATATTTTCATGGTATGTTTCTAGTTTACTTATCTATCTGGAAAGAAACATTGATCGATTTGATGGTTCTTTAAGACCATGTCCTCAAACGGAATTGGATATAATAGACCTAAGCATCTATGATTAATTCATTTGACATGTAGTGAAGATATAGAAGGAAATTGGAGATTCCAACCAATCCCATTATTTTGATATAAAAAAATAAGATTAAGTATCATGAGGACATAGATAAATCACTTGGTCAAAATAAATTTCAGTCTCCTACATTCGATGAATGTGCAAAGAAGCACTCTAGTGAATTCCGAAAAGTAACTATAGGGTTTTATAAATTTTTGGATACTTGGAATTTGAGTAAAATAATTTATATGAAATGTGAAGAGTACAACCAATTAAAAGAGTGGAGAGATATCTCAATTGAATGCTCTACCCACACTATAGTGTTTTAAGTGCATGGAGTTTTGGAGTTATGTGAATAAATTCACAAATCCTATGGATAGTGTGGATGATAAGCTAAAAAACCCTATAAATACCAAGGATAAGGGGAATTAATATGAAATCACAATGGATGAAATGAATCAAGATAATTAGGGAACACATATCATTTACTCCTTAGTTGGTAATTTTAGGTTTTATTTTGTATGAATGAACCCTATAAAAATCTTATTGTTCATCCTTTAGTGAAATTTAATGATATTCTCTCCATCTACATGGATTCTAGATTAATTAAATAACATTTTATATTCTATCAGTATAATGATCAACCCAAGATTCCAATTAATTTTTTTTGTATAATATAAGATCTTATATAAGGAATAAAGGGTGTATTAATATTTGTAATTGTATATGTATCCATGTAATATTATCTTAATATTTATGGATATCATCAAGTGTTTATGATTTTATGGTTGATCATATTTTTAAACTCATTAACACACCTTTTGAGGTTAAATGTGAGGATATTTTATGATGATAAGGGATATTTTAAGATACCATTATGGAAATATAACTATTTAGTTTTTTATATGTTTTACTAACAAGGATATTTGAGGTGTATTGATTTACACATTTTGGTCATCAGAATAAAGTTACTAGTAACCTTTAGGGATAATGTTATATTTGATGTTGAGGTAATTTTAGATTTTAGTCAATCACCAAAAAAACTCATCGCACATCATTTATCTCTAAAAACTTTTATCTCTGCATCCACTTTCCAAAATAAAATTAAGAAAGTTATAAGGTTGAATGTAGTGACATATTAAATTGAATTTGATAATGATACAAATTTTACCTCAATGTTATAGAGATTTTTGTAGAAATATCTTGATATAGAGTTGATTTTTAACTATGTGTATCATACATATAAATATGGTTATTCAGAGAGAACAATTAAAACCCTATAGGATATTTATGATCTTGTTATATAAATTTTAAAATTGTTTGGGATCAATAGATTCAACTAGTTGAGTTTACCAACAATAATAGCCATAACAATAGAATTTAGATGTCTCCTTATGAATATATTTATGTAAATAATTGTAAAACTCCAACGTAATACAATGATGTAGTAGAAAGAAATATATTGTGATCTGAGATAGCTGATCAAATGTAAGAGAATGTTATAGTCATTTAGTAAAATGTAAGGGAATTACAAATTTTATAGAAATGTTAAGCGAATAATAACTAGCCTGATCAAGTGTTTAGTGTTGGTGAGATGGTTTTTTTAGGAATTTATCTATTAAAGACGGAAAGGAAAACTAAGCACAAGGTATATCTTCCCATTTAAAATTTTTGATCGCATCGATATGGTAGATTAGTTTTTAGTGATTCCACTAAACCACTCTTTTTATCATGATGTGTTCCAAGTATCACTCCTATGGAATCACGCGCCTAATACATCACTTTTATTGAACTTAGATGTCATTCCTTTAGATCACGAAAATTATTAGGAAGAAATTTTTTGTATATTCTATATTATATAAAGAATATTCTATGAAACAATACCAATCACCATATAAATGTTTTGTGGTGAAACCAGTGGCTTAAAGAAGTTTTGTGAGAATATGATGATGTAAAGAGGAATAAGTTTCCGGATTTTTTGGTACCAAATAGACAAATTTTGATAACAAAATTTAATTTTAAGGGGGGGTAGAATGCAACACCTTGAGATTTTATGAATTTTTTTTCAAATAAACATAATCTTTTAAATATTTTTTGTTAAATGGAGCACTTATTTTTGGTTTTGTTACATGTAACATTGATTTTATATGGAATTTCATGCATCATTGATTATCAAAGAAAAGTAACATAATATTAAAATAGTATTATTTAGTATGATAATTATCTCATAGATATTAGAATGGAAGGTATGGATATGATTAAATAAATTATGAAAATATATGGCTTAAAAATTTATATAAATTCATTTCTGTAGTTACCAATTAATTTTAAATGAAAATAAAAACTATTTGAAAATAAAAACATTTTGAAAATAAAGGAAATATTTTTCTAAAAAACTATTTTTATGCTCACAAATGTTTTTACCTCAATAAATTACATAAAAAACTTTTTATGAATCATTTAAATGAAAATTATATATTATATATTCCCTAAAATTATTAAAAATCATCTAATGTATTTTCTAAGTAAGTGATGAGAATAAATCCAATTTTATACTTAAAATAATATTTTTCTAAATAGAAGTTTTTTTCCCTTTTGTGGACATATTTTAAAATTAATTTTTCCAAATTTTAGATAATTTATTTGAATAAATAAAATTATTTTTTAAAATATTATTTTTAAAATTATTTTAGAGTGAATGTTTTAAAATTATTTGAGAAGATAAATTTTCATTGAATATTGAAAAATAATTGTTTTTTTAAGAATTTTCATTTCTTGTCAATATTTTTAAAATATTAAAATTGTATTATTATGGTTTTAAATATTAAATTAGTTCAATTATATATAAATTAATAAAGTATATTTTATTTTAATCACTTTCAGGTTATATTTTTGTATAAAATATTTTCAAGCTTTTGAATATTTTCTCTATGGAAAACTGCCCTCTAGTCTCGTATATTGAATTAAGTTTTCATAATATTTTTATATATTTGGGAATGAAATTTGAAAAAATGGATAAGATAATAGTAATAATCATTATTTATATTATCTACCAATTTAAATTTTATTGTTTACCATAATTAATATTAAAAATAATAAAAATTAATTAGTGTGGTTATAGAGAAAATGGGTTTAATGGGGATTAAGATAAATAAGTAGGGGTAAAGGACCTAAAAACTTATCCAACACCCATTATAATGAACTATATTTACATTATAACCTTTCATATTTGATAATAGACCATTTTTATCATTATGAAATTATAAAAACGTTGGTACATATTTTTCTTTCCAAAAATCACAAGTGTGTCACTCACTCACTTATAAAAGGTCACAACATATCTTATCTTATTCACACATCTATAACACATTATTTTGACCAATACCTTCCCAAATAAATTTCTTAGTTACTTATTATAATCCTAAAAATATTTATTTTGGTTATAAATCCATCATAAGAGTCCTTTTGTGAAAACCAAAGAAACTATTCCTAAGAAGAGGTAATGTCCCCAATCGAGTATTTTATTTTATTTTATTCCTCCACATCTTTAAATTATTATTAAAACATCTTGATATAATTACTAAATTATATTTATTACACTGATATTTTATTATTTCAATTAAATAACCTAAATAATTCTTTTATTCTGTCAAATTATTTATGGAACCATCATTCGTTTGTATGGTTGTCTACCTCCTCACGAACTGATGTTATTTATTTTCCATCACCACCACTCATGGAAGAATATAAAGACACATTTATTATTTATATATTATTTTTATGATAATATTATAATTTTTTACTAATGATATCTCATATTTATTTTCAATTTTTATTCCATGGGAATATAATAATGTCATTCAGGTGTATGGAAAACTATAACCTCTTGAAGCGATGTAATTTTTTCTTAAAAAATTATTTAAATTGAAGTTAATGATGATTGGTTTAAATGAAAAAATTTTATATATGTGAAAAATATTATTTAGTAATCTTAATATATTACTTAACTTTCTTTCATTTCATTTTTTAATAAAATGGAAACAACGTTCATGCATATATACAACCAACCGTCTCCATGAACATTGCATATCATTTTCTATCTCTAAAAATAATGGATTACTGTAAATAAATATATAATGAAAATATATGATATTAATATAATGGTTAAAATTCTCAATATGATGGACCCTTGATCAAAGTCAGAGGACCAAAAATAAAAATCAAAACATACATGGAAAACTAATAAGATATTACCCAAAATTTGACATTAACATGGAATTGTTAATAAATTGGTTATAAAAGGACATAATGAAGAAATATATGGTATGAAATATATAATTATGGTTCTAAAATATATTTTTAAAAAAATTTATTTATTATATAGAAATTTCAAATATGTAGGAATGAATTCCAGACTTATGGTATGGGATTTCTAGTCCCACTTTTTTTCTAGGATATATATGAAAATTCTCCACTAATTTTCTTTGTATGGTGTGTATAATGCCACATTGACATTTTTTTATAAAATCAGTTTATTCTAATGATTTTTAATGTTTTGTTTGTTTATATTATTTATTGCGGATTATGATTCAAAATATTACTAAAGATATATGGTATTTTTTGTCTCAATTTTCCTTATTTGAGATATATGTTATGTTATAAAAATATATTATTTTATAATGTGTATATACATACCTTTTGACATGTAACATCATGAAAATATTTTTCATCAAGACATTCCCAATTTCATTTAATTTTATTTTTTCATGGGAATTAGGATTCAAAGTTACTGAAGTGGTATGGATTCTACGTTATAATCTCATCATTCATCAGGATTGATCGTGATTATGCTTCCTATGGTGAAATATCATGATCTATCTCTCCAAAAACTCATGAATTTTCCTAACCAATTGTTACATAATGAGAATAAATTTTTTTCCTTAATTTACCTTTCCTTATGTACACAAGAGTTCAAAATAATGGTTCGATAAAAAATCATATTTATTTCTATCTTGGTCGAAAACCAATTTTTTCTTCTAAGCCCATGTTTTATAAAAATGGTTTAAATTTATTTGTTAAAATTTTATAAATGATTTATTAATTATTTTTTCACCCATGGTTTTATTTTTACAAATTTTTTTAAAGTAATATTTATTTCCATTTTCAGAAAATTCCCATTTGTCTTTTATCAAAAATATAAATGGAATAAAAGTTTTGATGTGTATGAAATAAAGGGAATGTCCCACCGTTATGACCATTATTATATTTAAATATTTCATTATATTTTTATTAGAATATGTTTAAATAAAAGTATTTTGAATTTTTTTAAAGTGTTTTTGAAAGTGGAAATGATATTTTCCTTGGGAAATGTTTTAAATAGTTTCTAAAGCTACCATTGTTAGTTTAAATGATTATATTCATAAAATAATATTTTGAAAATGATTTGTTTTTTAAAAAATTATTTACAAAGTGGAAAGAATATTATCCTTGAAAAATGTTTTACATTATTTTACATGTTTATTTTCAAAGGAAAATGATTTTGGAAATGTTTTATGTTTTAAGAAGTGTTCTTCAATGTGGAAATGTTATTTTCCTCAAGAAATGTTAAATGTAATCTTTCAAATCCATTTTTTCATCTTATATAACATCATTTTATTTTTATAATGCTTTATAAGGGATATGATTATATGATACCATTCTTATTCTTTCTCTAGATGGTTTATGTTTATTATGAAATGATGTTTATGAAACCCATTTCTCTTCTATGGGTTATACCATGATAAAATTCTTATGAAACCCACTTCATTTCGGCATTAAATACTTTGATGAAATGTTGGAATGATTATGAAACATATTTATTGTACATAGTATATGTTATAATTAAATGATTAGGAAACCAATTTCTTTTCATGGGTTCTGATATGATGGATATTTACCCATCTTGTGAGACAAAAATGTTTGTATTATTTGATAGTTCAGACCTATATCAACCTCAATTTCTTCGGGTAAATATGGAAAACTCATGTGTAAATATTATACACATGAACATGATTATATTTTCACAATCTTTTGAATGAACCTGATTATATGTTTAAAATGTTATGCAAGGACCTGGGATTCATGTCCATGAGGTTATGTGTGGACTTGGTTTCATGTGCATAAGCTTATGTGAGTTTATTATTTCATGTCATTAATGAAATGATTGAACATGTTTCTAATTATATGTGTGGAAAATGTTATAGATTATGTGTATTTCACAAATCTATTCAAAAAGAAAATTTTATATTCTCATGGTTAATGTTCTCTACCTGTAATATGATTTGTGTCTTATTAACTTCCATGATTTAATTGATGTGTAATGTTTATGATCTATGATATGAATGGTATGGTTTTTTGAATTTTATTCTCATGTTCTCATGCCCTTATTCTCATGATATGTTGATATCTCCCTTATTTACCCTTATTATACATCTAATCTCACCCTTTCTTATGTTTACTTTCCATAGGTTATGATGAAATTTATTGTGTATGATAAGTCTAATAAGGGAGGTAGTTAAGAAGAACTTTTTGGTAGATGGCATTGCTCACTAATGGGCAAATTGTTTACATGTCCAATTTTCCAAAGTCATTATACCAAAAATATTCTACCATAGATCATTATTTCAAGTAATGAATATTATTTTACTAAGATGTATTATTTATGTATAAGAAGATTGGGTCATTACATATAATACACTAATGATCAATTATAATTTGGGGTATACTACCTTCATCATGGAAATAGCTACAAAAAAACATAGGTACTATATCTATAAAAAAACACTAATTTCAAAATAAGGGAAAATCCTTCTAAAAAAGGTTTTATAATTTTCATCATAAATCTTTTGCATGGATGAAAATATGTTAGTAAAGGGTAAAAATAATTAATAAAAAAATTAGGTTTCTATCTCAATCCCAGAGATATCCCCTACCAAGATCACTTACAATATTTGATTAATCAATTAAAATATATATTGTATACCATTACACACTCTATGTTATTTATATAAACTGATATCCATAAACATGATCACAAAAGAGACTTAGAATCACCTAAAATTGATATTATCCACACAAAATTTAATAATTTAATTGGAATATATGCATAAAACCCCTAAGAGACAAGATCTGACAGTATACCCATAACCACCCATTACTCTCCCATGTCATAAAATCATACCACTGGTACGTTCATGATAGTCATAATCATATGATAGAAAATAATCACATACTTAGGTCAAATTAAGTAGGAATCAAAAAATATTTTTTTATGGAAAGAATTGAATATGTTATTATTGGAATATAAGTAATTTAAAGATATATAAATCACATGAAATATAAAACAATATAATAATTCGTGATGTAGGAACCCAGTCACTCTAGATACATTAGGAAATATGGAAACAGAATACAGTATAACTACATAATAACACATGAAAAAATCATGAAACCATAATAGAAAACAAACTGAAAAAATCCTACTACCCTCTAAACTCCAACATCCACCATGAAGGTGTTAGAGGGACACCAAAAAATAATTTCACCCAATTCCTAACCATTCAGTCATCATTATACCAAACACTGCATAATAAATCAAAATAAAAGGGCATCTAGGACCATTTTATAATACTCCATTCTGAATCACCATATCTGAGTATGAGAAAACATAACCTCATATATGCCTCCCCATACACAATATTTTCCCTACTAATATGTAGATTTGATCCATACATCGGGGAGACAATTACCCCAATGTCTACACGTGAATTGAGGTTCTCGTTAAGGGTGTGACTAATAAAACCTAGTATGAAACCACCAATGAATCCATATAAAAACTAAAATTGGAATATGAAAGTGTATTAACTATGAAAAATTAGTAAAACAGAAATAAATCTTCTTTTGAACATCATATCCTATCTAATTTACTAAATACCCCAAACATACTTGGTTTGACTCATTCTTGGAGAAAGACTCATCTCATATAATAAATACATATCATAATGAAACTAGTTCCTTCTCAATTAAGTTAAGATACAATATATTTTCATACATAAATCCATATATTAAACTCTCTAAATCAGGGTAGGTATCACATTATGTCCCATAAAAAATCTGAAAACACACCATGTCACTTAGTGTATGTCACATATCTAGTCCTAGACTACACCCTCCCACTTAAAGGAGATGAAAAATATCCATCTCAATGCCCAATCCTCAAATTCAAGGAATCATAAATGCCTTTAATCTCATACCATCAATTTATAACACAGTCTCCTCTAACTCAATACCTGGAAACATAATCACTATTCTCAACTCCTAAAATATGATGTAGTGGGAACAAATAACAATTAATAAATTTCAAATAAGCATCCACCATCCCGAGAGAGTATCCTATGATCAAAGATGCCACAAGAATATCCCATATTCTACTCCTAAACCAAACCCTCTACATTACACCAACAACCCATATTTACTTACAAACTATCATCATAGTTGAAGGAGTGAAAAATCACAAGATCACTAAATCCTTATTCATGTTTGAATATCTCAAACAAGGCCTACTTTACCTATGTGAAGAGACCAACCTCAAACTAATGAAAAAAGGAATAGTTTATAATATATAATCCATTATATAAGTAATTATCTTTTAAAGATGTCTATTACCCAAAATTAGACCCACAAGACCACTCTAAAACCAAAAATAATATAAATTATGGAAAAATTGGCACATGCCTCATGATTTCCCATAAAACCACATATAAACTCTATTAAATGGTAATGAATTTCTATGTTATGATTAAGTGGGGTCACTTACAGATTCATGCCCAATAATTCATGATTTATACACTTAATCCAGAAAATCATCCACAAATATTTATAATTATTGATTCACAATGAAAATTAAGAAACAAATAGAGAAAGGAACAATAAATTAGTGGTCTTAAACTAACCAAGGGAAGGCCATAAGATTCAATGAGGCTTCAAACGAGTTATAAGAGAGAATAGAGGATCTTATGAAGCCAAGAGGGATCTTAGAAGAATATCTAGGTTGATTTGGGTTGAGGGAGGATATGTGAATTCATAAATGTGGTTTTCAGGGTAAATCTAAAACTATCCAAAAAACTCACTCAGAACACATCTGGTACCTGATCTACCTCAAATGGGTATAAGTTGCACTACTGGCAACCTGTAGCACCCTCATTGGTTGCATATTAGGAATCTAAGCCATATAAGACTACCTTATAGTCCCTAGGGTACATTTTGTACATCACCATGTATAAATTAAAAATATGTATTAAATTATTCTATGGGTCACATCCACACACAAATCTAAATTCCTTTAGGGCCTTATTGAGCAATGAACAAATCAAAAAATAGAAAATAATTGACATTTTAATATAAAAAAATGATCCTACATCTTGTACGTAAAATTTTATTATTATTATAATATTATAATATCAATAGCTATAATTTTTCCAAGGAATTAATTTTTTTGTAAAAAACAAATATTTACCAAATTTTCTATATAACTTATTTTCTCTAAATAGTAAATAACTATTCTCAAAATTTTTTCATGATCTCTATAATTTTAAAAGAAAACCATATCTTTGTAAATAAATATTATCACATATTTTTTTAAATATTCTTTGAATATTCTATTCATTAATTTCATAAATACAATTTCTTCATTTGTTAACACACATAATATAAATAGAAACTCATAATGATCATACAATATCTGAAACACTATATTATAAATATAATATTTATTTACCTATATAATAATATATATACCTTTGATTAATATTTTAAACGAACTGATTAAAATAAGGATATCAAAAAAATTAATATTGGGAATGAATTCTTATTCTTATTAGTAATTTACTACATTCATTATAATTACTGAAAAACATTATTTAATCATTTATATTCATAGAAAATAAAAATATAAAAAAGAAGGTGCAGTGATTGAATGAATAAAAACATTATTTTGTATCTCTTTTAATCAGTTTTATAATTATAATGATTCTAAAATATCAATATAAAATGATATCTTGTAAATTATATTTTCATTAGGAACTAAGTAAATAATAGATTAGACCATTCGATTAAGAAAAAAACTTGGTAAATCATCCGAAAATACATCCAAATATTCTATTACCATTAGGACACCATTAGGAATGTCATTTTATATAATCTCAATAATGTTATAAAGATATAATTAAAATCCATATTTCATCAACTACTCATCTTATTGATATGTTTTCACTGATATGAATTGAATCATAAGTACAAACATAATAACATTGTAAAATTTTAATATAAATTATTCTATATTTAAATATATCACAGCATGATATCTTAAAAACAAATCCATAAAGATAATAAAATACTGTTCAAATGTTATTTTACAATAAAACAAAACAATATATAATAATTTTAATATTTAGTGGAAAAAAACATGAAATATTTAAAAACAATTATAAAAAAAATCCTCAAGCCTTTTTACATATGGGGATTATAGAATGAACCCAACCATTAAAATGCCTTGTCCACCACGTGATGGGTAGGCCCCATATATCCGATAAGTTTCCATGTCACCCAATTTTTTTTATTTTATATTATTTCAATGTTTTTTCTAAAAACTACTTGTTGTTTATTGAGATTTTATTTCAAAATTATCAGTTTATATTTCTTTTTAAAAACATGTCTTTGGTTTATTTTGGTTTTACAAAAGTCAACAATTTTATTTAATAAATGATATTTTTAGATTTAATTTTTTAATTTAGTTATATTTATATTTAGTTTTCTTATAATCCCATACAAATTGTAAATCGAAGAAAAATTTAAATATTTTTCAAATTTGTTTATTAAAACTATTTTCTGTGGTTTTAATGTAAAAATTTTTTAGAAAAAATTAGGGGTAGTCAAAGAAATGTATGTCTCAATTTTTAAATCCCATTTTTATACTTTAGTCAACCAATTATTTTAAAAAAAATCACATTGTAATTTCTTGAGTGGAATCTATTTCAAAGTTGTTTTTTTGATTCAATAATTTAATTGATGTAGAGCTAGAGTTGTAATAGAAGTATTTAGATTCAAAATAAATCTATATATGAGTGAGATAGTTATTGTTTGAATTTTCCTAATCCTAAAAATATCTATACCTAAAATATCATTAGAATATAAAACTTTAAATTATTCAGTGTTGTTAGATTTTTTATTTTGATAATACAAAAATATAGTTTTTTTAAAACTAGATTCGAGAGTGAAACTCTTTGGGGTCCCAAGTTATCATGTCAATAACAGTTTCTCTCCAATTTGATTAATATAAAATATTTTTTTCTGGCCCAGTTGAGATATAAAATATAGATTACTAAAATAATCATCTTAATATCAATTATATAACATCATATCTCTATTTTACTGATTTATAAGGACTGACCACACCTCAACACTAATGCTAACCTACAACCACCATAGGTTTATGTCTACTACACATGGATCTTTAAACTTGTATTACCAAGCTATCCATATCATGATATTAGACACAAACAACCAATTTTGGGCCCATTAAAATTGGTTTTTAGAAGTTTGTGATCAAGGAATGTTACCCTCTCTAGATTTCATTTGGACTTAGGGTTCTTTATTGAGGGATTTCCATTTTTAGAGACCAATAAACCAACTATATAAGAATTGATCTTGATATTGTATATAATGAAACATAAAAACCTGTGTTATAATATTTCATCAAAAATCTAGTATTATCATACTTATGGATGAAAAAATATATCACCATTCATGTGATTCAAACTAGTTCTATGTGATATAAAAATCAATTGGTTCTATTATTCAATGGAATTGAACTAACAATTCCTTAGTATCTACTAATATCAATTTGACTATAGTTAATATGTTATAAAAAATTCATTAGTAACCACACTAAGATATAAGACCCAAGCATATTCAAATTAATCCATTATCCTCTCCCCCAGAAAACTCCCAAATATGATTTAATAGAATTCTCATCATATAAAAAATCCAAAAGAGCATCCTAATTTCACTGAGATTTCATAACCTATTTGATTGTGATAATCATATCTTGGTAAGTTTCAAATTTTCACTATCATACCATAACACATGATTCCTTACTAGAAAATACATGCATAAACATTCCATGAATTAATAATATTATCACTTAAGGAATGATAAAATTGCAGGGATTATTTTTTTTATTGGAAACTAAATCTAGACATATTGTTTACCACCTTTACAAAGGTTATCCCATACCAGAAGAACTAATTACAAATATTCATTCTGCTAGTTCCATAATGAATTAATAACCTAATAAAGTTATTGAAGAAGGTTTTATTTGTTTTAAACAATTTATAAATATTAATGGAGGACATTTAGGATTTTTTTCTATGGTATTAGAAAATATTATAGAAATTATAAATTGGTTACTGTTTATTTAAAATTTTTTAGAGATACTATATTTATTTTGAGTTATATAATTAAAATTAAATATGGTTATTTAAACATCTATATATTCATTTCATATATAGAGTAGATAATTGTAATATTTTGAAAATTTTATATAAGTCATTGACATTTTTTTATAGTTCATGGAATTTCTTAAGGGTTATTCAAATTTTTTAGGATTCATTTTACTCGATAAGTGTCAATGAATACTTCACCAGATTTATTTTCAAATTTATAAGATTCATTACCTAATCTGTAAGATTCATTTACATTTTATGAGAGTAATTCAGAGAAGTGAATAAGTGTCATTAACTCTTAAAAATTATCAATTAAGTTGTAAAATTAGAAAATTCATAAAATATAATAGAATAATAAGAGTCATTTTAATGTTGAGATATGTCAATTCAGATGAAAAAATTACAAAGGCATGGAATAATTGAGATACCAAAAGAGTAATATTACTCATATGAAAAGGATAATATAGAGATATTCATAAGGGATAGATACTTGAAATAATTCTAAGAGGATGATGAAAATCAATAAGTTTTTTTTGGAAATTCAACAATAAAATGAACATGGTATTACTCAATTATTAAAGGATCACAATTTTTAAATAATTTTTTATTTAATGATGAGATATTGAAAGGCATAATGTCTCTATATAATATTTCATGTCTTAATGGTATGTTATATTATATCATTCATATATTTAGGTCACATACAAAATTTATTATAGTTTTAAAGTGAAATAACCCAAGTCACTTAGAATATTTAAATGGGATATTTTTTGGGATTAAATTAATTTTAATAATGATTAAATGATATTATCATAGAGTGATATCATTGGTAATATCAATATAATTATTATGATTAATTTTGGAGAAATTTTTAAAAACCATTAATCATTGTTAATTTTTTTGTCTAAAGATCATTGAAATATTTCTAAAAATAGATATCGAAATTTTTTTAACATTTTTCTCAATATGTATAAAATAATAAGATAATTCAGGTATAGGGAATGATCAATAATTGACAATTTTGAGTGCTAATACATTATTATATTATAGAATATTTTTATAAGAGATACAAAAAATAAGAAGTAGACTAGTTCCTATAACTACTTGATCATAAACGTCATAGTAAATGAACCTAATTATCAAATAGTGGATTAATATTATAAAGGAAAAAAAATTGGTGTTCGTGGATGCTCTCATGAATATTTTGATCATTAAAAAATATTGATGTGGAAGGTGTACTTTCATTATATTCTAATATTGTTTCTATAGATGTATAATAAATGATATTGTGGAAGATGATATTATTATTAGGTACTTATAAATCATAAAATATATTACATAATTTTTTCATACATACATCATAATAAATTTTTTAATACTTGTTATCCAAATATAAATAATTCCATACTACAATTTGAATACCGATAATACTTTCTTTGTGAAGTGGATGATAGATTATAAACCATTTACTTTGAATTTTATAAACTTTTAATCATTTAGAACATCAAATATTGATATAATACATATATTGGTATCAAACAAAATATAGTTCAGAGTTTTTTTTCTCATTGGTTTGTAATCTTATAAAAAATACTAGTGTGCCTTTAATTTTTATTATGTCTGTTCCACACAGATCCGAAAGAGAATAAAGAGAAGTAGATCAGGTGCTTAAAAAGTCACAAAGGTTTACTTATAAAAAATAAATTATAAAAATATATACCAATGACTACTACCCACCTATCAGTGGTATATTTATTTAACCTAGTCTCTCTAGTTTTATTAGAGCTAACCATATTCCCTTTGAGATCATAATATAATTGAATTGTGATTTATAGATAACTTGTTTTCAGTAAATATAATAGGAGAACCAATAATTTATGGAAATAAATTTCATTAATAGAAGATAATAATTCCTACCTTTCCATAATCACAAGGACAATAATTTAGATATGTTTTGATAGTGGGATTTTATATCCCTTTGTAGATATTCTCTCATGATATTTATGATTTGGGAAATCTAGAGGTATATAGAAAGGATAGAAAAGAAATTTTTTTATCCTATTATGAAAAGGTATAAACAATTAATGGAACAAAAATAATATAAGGAAATATGGATCAATATTGAAAACAAGTGTAAAGGAAATGATAAAATCAAAGGAGAAAAACTACAAATATAGAGAAATAAGGTGCCAAAACATCATAATAGATGAAGATGAGGAACTTTTTTACTATTTCCCTCTGATTAATGAGATTTTGTGTCATATCATAGGCTTTTTTGATGCATGGGAAGATAAAAATATGTTCAAGAAACAAAGTAAAAAATTTCCTATGAAATTAAATCCAAATATATCAACCATAAGAGAAAAAGTAAGACCTGTCTCTGGCTATGTGATGAAAAAGGATCCTATAACTAAGAAGAAACCTAAAGGGGTAATGAAATTCAAATATAAAAACTAAATCATGATAAATGAAGAATAATTTCAGTCCACTTGTGAATTAAAATTATGAATAAAATTAGAAATAATATTTTTATTAAATTTCCAACATCTATAAAAATATAAAAAATTAAAGAGTATGTAAAAAATGATGAAATGAACATAAATTAGTTGTATGTTTGGTAATTTTAAACATGGGTATTGATTTAAAACATACTAAACGTATGTAATGTGAATAAAAATGGGAAGTTGATAGGCTATAGAGAAATAAATGGGAAAGAACCTCTAAAGAAGTTACGAAATTTTGACGAATAAGGGAAAACTTCAAAAAATAAAAAGGATAAGTATGATGGGTAAAGAAAATTATGAATACTTGACTTCATTTAATGAGTCTAATTTTTTATGTATTTTAAAATTCAATAAAATTATGTGTCATATTTAAAAAAATCTAAATTAGTGAGAGAGAAAGAGAAACAACATATACTGAACCCATTATAGAAGCTAATATTGAAGTTTATCCTAAGAAAAAAAACACAATATATAAAGGAAATATAATCCCTAAATAAATATATTTTGATTTTGAAAAGAGAAAAATATATATTCTATAATAACTCAAATGATAGTGATAGATAATTTATTCTTATTAAAGAGATAATTCATGAAAAAATAATATGTTAAAGGATATAGGGAAGAAAATTGATGTAATAGGGGAAAATATAAATATATTATTATTATCATAACTTGGGATGAGAAGATTAAATTAAAAAAATTGAAAGTGACTAAGATAATTCTATTAAAAGAAAGAAAAATTTATTATAATATGATTAGAATAGATGAATGGAAACTTAGGTAAAAACTACACTTCTGGAACAGAAAAATATTTTATCTACTTCACCTAACAATTCATGTTATAAAATCATATATAGGAAATCATGGGTTGATAAAAAATATAAAAAGATAAATTTTACATCAAAAATTGTTAAAGTAACTTTGGATGGAATGTTTCCCTAAAACCAAAGAAAATAAAGTCTATAAAAATATATATATAACATGCCAGATATTACATAAATACTTGAATGTTTCAATAGAGAGGTATTTTTTAATTATATTTTTATTAAAATAGAGTATTTGGGAATAAAAAATATGTTTTTATATAATATTTCTTTTCCTTAGATTCATTTAAGGTATGAATTTAGGGTGAGTGATCAATAAAAAAGAAGGAATAGTTATGAAAATAGGAAATTCTTAATTCTAAATACATCTTAGATACCTATCATAAATAGATTTTATGGTCTAGGGGATAATAGTGTAATGTGCGAATTATAGGGTCACTATTATTAAGAATTTATAATTGTTCTTCTAGGGAAAAATTAATAAAATATTGAATTAAATATTACTTAGAGAGGTAATAATATAAAAAAAATTCTTATTAATGAATTAGATCATAAATATAGAATGAGGATCTTACCATATATTTTTTATTGTTTTTTCTCATCATACATGGTTTGAGATGCCATGATCTTGAAAAAAATTTAATAAAATTATGGTGTTGTTGTTAGCTATGGGAATGAAATATATTTAAATTTAAAATGAATTAGAGAAATAGAAAATGAATCTCAAAATATAGAATCAAAAGATGTCATGATTGTTGATAGACTTAAACATTACATGTTAAGTGTAATCAATCTCCATGATGAATTTAAGAAGGTTATTTTTGAAATAATAATTTTCATTATAAATAGAAATAATGATATAAGGTTATTCACTAAAGGTGAATGAATCAGTAGAAATATCTTTCAAATTGAAGATCTAAAAAATTATTTTTTCATTAACACAAAAGAATAAAACAATCTTTGTAATATGATAATTTCATATTCCGATTATAAGTATTTGAGAAAAATAACAAGATATAATGGTGTGAGTGACCTACCCAAAGTATTTACAGAAACAAAATGAGGTATTTGAACCATTAAAAAGGTAATATGGTCCATGGAATTTATTAAATATTTAAAATATAATCGTCTAGGGCATTTTTATTAATCGAATCATATTTTTATAAACTAATGATGTATAAAACCACAAGAGGTAACTTATACGTCATCTAATTTATTGATTATTTTATAAGAATGACCAATGTTCTTATTAAAATAACATAATCCATTAGTAGTAGAGATGTTTAAAATTTTTATAATTCATGTTTGGAATGATTTGAGACTATAAATAAAAAAATTAAGAACTAATAATGGAAGGGAGTGTAATAGTATTTTCATTGAATACAATTTTTTTAAAAACGGAATCAAGAATTATTAATGTGATACTTAAAATCCCTAAAATAATGGTGTTTCTAAGAGATTAAATAGAATTCATATGGAAATTTGAAGAGTAATTCATTCATAGTTCAACTAGTTAATGGTTTCTTAGAGAGAAACAATGAATTTACCTTTGAATTTTCCTAATAGGTTCTCAATAAATGTAATTTTAACATTAATTTTGATGAGAATTGGTATAAAAATCAATTTATAACTACTTTATGGACTTTTGTAGTCTATTTTATATAAAAATTTAAAATCAAAATCTTGAAAATTTTGATGGTAACGCTCATGAAGGTATCATTCAAGGATTATTTCCCAATGTAAAGTAATATATATATATATATATATTGGAATAAAAATCATTATAAGGTGGTTGAGAGTTATTATTTCATGGTCATTGAAAATTAAACCATCATTAACATTCAAAATGTAATAATTTTTTATGATTCTGATGTAGATAGTGTGTATATATCATAGAAATTTGGTGAATGATAAGATGTAAATGAACCTCTTGTTATTGATATTTATTTTTGATCCAAATGGTGATGAATAATAGGATTATGGGATTGAAAATAAAATAGTATCAGAAACTAAATAAACATATAGATTTAGGGAATATCAAGAGAGACCAAAATACCCTAGTTTGGATAAGAAGGATATTGAATCTTGGAAACCAAACTGTACATATCCCTAACATTGATCACTGCTATAGGGATTCTACCTTTTGATCGTCACAAGCTCAATGAGGGAAATATCTAAGGGAATTTTTGTACGATCAAAAATCATCATCTAAGAAGGTTTTACAGCCTAGGTATTTATTTCATCAGGTATTAAATAATTTAATTATAAATTTGATGAGTAAGATCCTCACTCTTGGTTTTGGGAAACGATTATTAAAATAAATTTTAATATATCACTATCCAATGTAACACTTCCATGATTGCACCTGAAATGAAAAAATGGTATCATAGGGGTCATGTTTAAATTTATAATTATTTATTTGATTATTGATGTCTGTAAAATCATGGTAAGATATTCATTTAATGTTATTAGATATTTAAAATAATTTGAATTAACATGTTATCGACATATGAATCATGTTTGTTTTGTGTTTTATTTTCATAGATATTTAAGAACAAATGAAGAATGAATGGAGATTCTATTGGGAAGTACCAAATCTTTGGCAAGTAAATCTGGGTTACATAGCATGTGGAGGTAGAACATGTTGTATACCCAAGTTCATTTCCTCTTGATTCTCTGAGAAATTAAAACATGTGGTGCTTTTAATGGACACCATGTGTTGACCCGGCCAACCTGTCACGCGGCAAGGGGATACAAGGTGTGTAATTGGTATGTAAACATTGTGTAGTCAATATAAGTTAACATGTTGAAGCCCCAGGAGTGTGACATAGATATAAGTAAACTAAGATACAATGCATATAATTCAATTTATACACCATGTAGCCTCCCATTAATGGAAAAAATTAAAATTAGATTAAATTTTAAAAATTTCATCACTAAAACATTGTTTTATTGATTGGCACACCATTGTGTGTTTCACAATTTAATAATGGTTTTAAAGAATTTTAGATGCTCAATTAATTTTCTATAATAAATATTTCATTAATAGTTTTTTAATTTCTTTTTCATGATTTCAAAATTGATGGGTGTCCTAAATTATGTTTGGATGGTCATTAAGATAAAATGGAATTGATAAATGTTTTAATTAATTAATACAAGCTTGTTCATCATAATAATAAATAATGAATAATGAAATGAATGATAGCTAGTTACTTTTTGAATATTAGTTTCATATACTACTAATCATGAGCATATATATGTGTTGGAATTTATTTAATTAAAATTGTTTCATGATTTTTCAATTATTTAATATTAAATTTGAAAATGAATTGTGAGTTATTATTCCCTCCATTATAATGTAGACCTATGTGTCCAAGGATATTTATGTAAATCCCTTTAAGCAATCATTTTGTTCCCCTCACTTTCATGTGAGTAATAAAAAAATTTAATTAATGGTGGATCCCAAGGTGCATAGAGATGGTTCAAGATGGAACCATAATGTCCCCAACATGATTATACATAGGTGGACATGTGGAATTTTGTAGCTCAATTCATGGACAGCATAAGCACTTATTTCCCCTTGGTCATAGCTTGATTTAATGTCTGATCATTAAATAAACCATTAGATAACATCATTATTTGATCATTTAATTATTTTTTTTATTTTTTCCTGTTTAATGCATTAAAATTATATTTATTGATGCAAGACAACGATAACATAAATGAATTAATACGCACAGATGTAATTTAAATATAATTTATTATGCATAAATGTTTTATCCAAACAAGGTTAATTAATATAATAAAAATCCACTTAAATATTAACAAGATGTGAAAGGGTTAAAAAAGATAAAAAATTATGAATAATAAAATAAAATCCCATAATCTAATATTAAGTTAGACTAAGCCTTTTGTTACATTATTGGGAACAAAACTCAAAACAACTATGTGTTTGACCAACCTTTATTGGGACACATAATTTTATAAGGGATGATATTAGGAAGGTTTGAGGTTGACTTAACCATTTTACATCAAGAGGAGTATCCCTTGATAGACTTTGTGTAATTTTTTGGAAAATTTCGAGAGAATCCAAGTTGGGATTTCTAGATTGGGGAGTCCACTCAATGGATCGAGAAGGTGAAATCCCACAATCGGAAAATTCTTGCCTACCTAAATACCTTTAAAATAGCTTGACCAACCCTTGTGGGGGATTTGTTAAGGGTAATATGGATACTTTCCACTAGAATGTCCTAGAAACTAGACATTCTATGTTCTATTTTGATGGTTATTGGGAGTTGATAAAATGGTGGGAGATTTATTAAAATCAATAAATTCATCATTTCTCAAAAAAAAATGTAATCAATTAAATTAATAATAATATTCTCTTTTAATTGGAGAATAAAATGAAAATCTCATCATCCAAGTTGTCCCTATGATAAATATTTTATAATGACAATCACATCACTTAAGGTAACTTCTAGGAGTGGTTTAGACACCTTTAGGTTATTCCTCCCAGTGAATGGAGATATTACATTCTAGAATCCTCAATGCATGAACCATCTTCTAAAGAGGCAAGTGAATAAGAGTTAATAGTCTATAGAAAACATATTAATGGTGTGGTCTATGTTCAATTTTTGATGCTTTCATCTATTTTTAGTGATATAATGAAGTCTCAAAAAAAACATGGATGTATATATCATGCTTGAGAACCTACATCGTATTTTCAAAGAGAGACCTAGACAGGAATGGTTTTAGATTTACAAGATTCTCTTTCATAGTAAGCTTGGATAGGGTCCCATTGCTATACCTCATGTAGTCAAGATCATTGGATACATTGAGTGCCTATAGGTTCTGGGGTTTAATCTCCGAGAAAAACCGGGAACTGATCTCATTCTAGCATCACTCCCTCAAGGATTATCTATTATTATTGTAAATTTTTATATAAACAACATTGAGAAGTCTTGACCAGATCTTTTAATCCACCTTCAACAAGTATATAATGATATGAAGTGTGAAAATACTTATATCCTTATGTTGAACAAATGGAAAGGGAAAGAAAAGAGCTTTAATCCCAAAGATTCTTCAAGCCCTTCCAAGAAGTGAGAAGTTCCAATGTGAATAAAGGGAACTGGATGATGTCTGTTTTGAATGGGGTAATAAAAAATACTTGAAGAAAATTGCACCCAACTAAATAATTAATGGGAGGCATCAGCTTCATTTGTTACCAAGTTCAATTAATCTATTTCTAAAAATTGGTTATTTGATACAACTTGTTGTTCTCACATATGTATTAAAATAAATGAACTATGAATATTAAACAATCGGCTGAGAGAAGGTACATCTATGAGCTTCCAAGGTATATAAACTTTTTGATGTATCTTTCGGGGACTATCACCTCACATTGCTGACGAAAATGATCTTGGTTTTAAAGGGTTGTTATTATGTTCCTCTAGTTACAAAAAACATTATTTTTTTATCCATAAAAGATAAATATGGGTTCATTTTGAAATTTTTAAATTAATGTTTCTTCTTTTATAAATATATCATTTTGTATGGTAAGGAATATTTACAAGATATTCTTTATGTGTTGGATTACATGAACCATGTAATGGAAATTGATAACGAAGTTACTTCACAAGATTCATACAACACCCAAATTTGGCATCATTAGCTACGTCATGTAAATGAAAAAAAGCTTAAAAATTTTCAACAAGATGGATATTCAGATTCATTCTAACTAAATCCATTGTGTTTATGTCACACATGTTTATAAGGAAAAATGACTAAATCTCCATTTAGTGGGAAAGGTGAAAGGGCTATAGAGTTTATTGAATTAGTTCATACTAATGTTTTTGGACCATTTCATGTGGAAAAATGTGGTTATTATTCCAATGATGAAATATTATGATCTATCTATTAATAAACTCATGAATATTATTTATAATGGTTATTTCATGTGTATAAAAGTTTTTTCTTCATTTTTATCTCTTTATGTACTGAAAAGTTCAAAATAATTTTTTAAGAAATAATGTCATTATTTCCCACTTTATTTAAAAACCCCTTTTTTCATTATAAACCATGTTTTCTGAAATTTTATTCAAAAAAAGTTTTTAACATTATCAAATAAATTATTAACTAAATTTTTTTCCCATTTTTTACATTTTAAAAATTATTTAAAAAGAATACTCATGTCGTTTTTTTGATCAATTATCATTTGGATTTTATCAAAAATGTGAATGGAATCACTATTTTAACATGTATCACATGAACAAAATTTCACATAATCATGACCATTAGTTCCTTTAATTCTTGCTTCATAAGTTTAGAAGTTTAATTTAAAATAAGAGGAATTTTTAAATATGTGATGTTTAATTTTTTTTAACGTTGAAAAGATATTTTCTTTATGAAATGTTTTAAATTATCTTTATAAATTTCGTTATATGCTTTCATGCTTATTTTCAATGAAAAAAAATTCAAAATGTTTTATGTTTTATAAAGTTATTTTCAAAGTGGAAATGATATTTTTTTCAAGAAATGTTTTAAATTATTTTTCATGGTTTCATTATTTTTTAAAATGGTCATTTTCAAAGAAAATATTTCTAAAATAGTTTATGTCTTAAAATTATTTTTCAAAGTGGAAAACTAAATTTTATGAATAAATGATCCAAGTGATCTTTAAAAATAACATTCCATATTAGATATCATCATTTTATGTGTAACACCCCAGGTAAATAAAGAATATGACATTTTTATATTTATCCATATTTTTGAATAAAATATTAATATTACTTTAAAGTGGACGCTATGCTCGATGGCGTACCCAATACGTAACAACGAGTTTCATAGGAATCTTACGTTGCACTCTAATAATAAAATAATATTATTTTAAATGGTAGTTAACGCATAGCCGTTGTAATGGCGGGAATGAACAGAACTAACTAAAAAATTAGTATATATGTTTGTCAAATATTTTTACTCTTTACAATAAATGTTAGAGGATTAAAAATGCGAATAAATTCAATTTTAAGCGTAAACATTCTAATATTTTTTAAATGATTGTTTTACCGCCTTTTGATGGCAGACCATTTTTTAATATATCTTTAGACAATTTTATAAGATATATTTGTCAAAATAAACTTATTCTTTATGATTGGTACATTGAAATTTAATTTGGATAAAGTTTTGGTATTTTTCTGATAATGTTCATTTTTTTTAAAAATAGTGAAAAGTGTTGTATTTTAATTCAAAACCACTTTTTAATCGAATTTATTTATATTGTTATATTATATTTTTAATTGGTTTTAAAGTGTAAATAGAATATATTTTTACCATGTAATCCAATGGTGGACATTGGAATTAATTTAACTTTGAAATTGGACTTGAACTAGTGTCAATCTTTTGATACATTTTGTTTCATAAAAACACGCTATTTGCTCTGACAGCGGGAATTAATTATTAAATTAATTAATATACCTAATATGATTTGAATTTGGTAAAATAGACATCATTTTTGAATTCTGAATATCAAATATAGCTTAGGGTTATGTTTTGGTATTTTTCTAAAGAACTTCAATTTTTGATGAATAGTGAAACCACTAAGTGGTACTTAAAAAACTGATATTTCGTTTAAATGAAATTTTACCACCTCTATGTTTTGAATTTAAAAAATCCTACATACATGGTTGTCATTAATAAGTAAAATTTTGTTCAATGGGATTAAAATAATTTTTTGGTGAATAGTAACTTATTAAGTTTTTAATCGCGATTAGAGGTAATTAGTGCAATTTAAGACAAAAATGATATTATAATAAAATCAAAATACCTAGACACATGTCCTACCCTTATTTGATGTGTCATGGCCGACCACTACAAGCCATGGGTCAACTTGGGGACCCCATGGAGCCACTTTGGTAGGAAAATGACATTAATATCTTTTTATTTAATGTTAAAATTAAAATGACACAAACATGAGTTGTTTTACTAAAACAATTTTTAAATGGGGTTATACAAGTCATATTTCTGACTATAAATAGTCATTGGAAAGTTAAAAATATTTCCTACATAATAGTTTATTTTTTTATAATTTATATACTATAAATAAATTATATTATTTATGACATCATGATGATGCAGCGATTACCTCATTATTTAAAGATTTAAATAAAATGAAAAGATAATGTAAAATATGAGACCAACACTTGTCAAAAACCTATTTTATTGTTATATTTAGAACACTTATCACCTTATACTAGAATTATATCAATGTGGGACCTTTTAAATCCGAAACGCATTTTAAAATAAAGTGACATTTCTTTACTTTAAAAGAGTGTCCCTCCTCTCCTCTTATAAAAGGCCCCCACCTCTACCTCCTTACCCACACTTCCAAAGACTTTGGCTCGGCCCACACCTACCCATTTCATCTCTCCACATCCCTCTATTCATCATTGAAGGCTTAATTTGGGCAGAATCTTTTCCAAGGAAGCCTTTGAGCTTAAGTCAAAGAGAGCTACCGGTTTTAAAGGTAGTGTTTTCTCTTGTTTTCTTATGTTTTATTTTGTTTCTACAACCCCTAAACTCTTTTTATTCTTTTATTTTGTAACAAAAACAGTATTTTCAATATACTAGGATGTTTTTCTGTCATGTATTCGAGCTAAACTTACACACACCTTCGTCTAATGGTTAAAGAACATACTGTTTCTGTGGTTGGAGATTTTCTGCCTCACGAAACGATGATTGTTCAATATTCTTTTAACACATTTAAAGGTGGCCATTATGATGTAACTGTATTTTATATATGATATATATGGTATTTATGTTTACTATATGCTTCCGTATTTTATATTTAAAACATACCTTTATTCTTTTCATGTTGTGCAAATGCGATAATTTCATATGAGGAAGTGTGGACTACTGCCCCCTCAAGTGATGTGACTCGTACATGAAATACATGGAATGTGTAAAGAATAAAATTAATGAACATATGTGACCTATATAACATATATATTATAATGGAATTATAATATATATATATATATCATTTTTTTTTAATTCCATTAATATGACAAAAAAATGAAAGTAGCATTCTTCTGTACGTACGGCCTACCGTCTCCATGAACGGTGCTTTTCGTTTTTTATCTCAAAATGATATGGAATAGTATAAAATTAATATTTAATGGATATATATGATATTTTAGTCATTAATACTATTCTGAAAGTTATTTACTTATAACTTAATGGGCAATCATTTTTCAAACAAGTTCATTTTTGACTCATGTACCAAACATCGGCAAAAATGTCTGATATGAACTAACATTATTAAACAATTATTATATGAACTGAATAATGATCTTTAAATGAGTTCCTTAGGAAATTATAAATTGACCAAATTTTATTATTCAGTAATATAAAGAAACGAACAAGACATGTCGGACATGAGGTAAGGGATCCTACTCCTCTCTTTCTTTTTAAGTACACTCTTTTATGTCATTCCTTTTAAGCTCATCTTTCTTGTAATTGGGATGTTATTTTATATTAATCATACTATAATTTTTATGTTCATATGATGAGAGACCATATTCTTTCTCATAATTCAATTTTGAAGGTTTTGATTGGCGCTGTTAGGCTGCTGAATTTTCGTAAGAGATCTTACCCCTCCCTTTCTTTTTAAGTACTCTCCTTTATGTCACATATTTTAAGCACCTCTTTTTTATGTTGGGGGATGTTCTTTTATATTACTCTTCCTGTAAATTTTATTTTAATATGATTACAGACCCTATTTTATCTCATAAATCCATTTTTGGATGTTTTAAGTGGCGTCTTTAGGCTTCCGAGTTTTCGTAAGGGATTTTTCATCTCACTTTTATTCTCGTGAGATTTATGCTACATTTTCCACCATTTCCTTTGAGTTTTGTATGTACTGAACATTATTATACTCATTTTATAATATAATTCCATTTATGGGTATTTACATTTTCATTGTATGACACTTCTTCAATGGGGTGTACGTTTTGAAAGTTACCCAAGTCGGTAAGGGAACCTTTCACCCTCCTATTTTTAAAAGACTCCTTTTATTATGTCTTTAAATTCACATACTATTATGTTGGGATATGTTCTTCTATATACTTTTTGTTTTAAATTTTATGTCCAAGTGATGAGATACCCTTTTTATCTCTCATCAACTCATTTTCTGAATTTTGTAGTGATGTCGTTAGGCTGTCAAATTTTTGCAAGGGAACTTCTTAACCCAATTTTGATTCTTTGGGATAAGCTTGTACTCCTTGAATATGATGTTATATGAATATGTGTGAATAACCTCTGATTGTTTTACACTTAATATCCACATATATTTGGTGTATTAGTTTGTCACACATAATTATGTAATTGATTTATCCTTAATCCAAGGATACCGTATTTGTAAGGGACTTCGTCTCAGTCTCCATTCATTGAGGCATATTTTTTTTATACACAACCTTCTTTTATACGGTGTATAAACCCCCATTGACTTTTACGTTTATCCAAAAGGAATTTTTTTATACGAAGCATTTTACTAAACGACAAAAGGGAATGTTTTTGTCATACGTAAGCGGCGACAATGACTTCTCTTCCGCCGTGACCATTATTTGAGTTTCAGCTTCCTCTACAAGCCATACCTTTTTTTAAAGAAAAATAAATACCATGTTTTACTTTTATTTTATTTTGGTATTGAAAATGGTTTGCATAATGTTTTTATATCAATGTGTTGTATTGATATCTTATGATTGAAAAGTGGAAATGTTATGTTTTCTTTATGCATGTTTTATGTGATACGATTATGTTATGGTTCATGGGAATTATTATGAAGACGAGTGCTTCCGTAAAAAACTAAGGGCGGGTGAGCCCGATATAGCTCTCCAATGCATTGGGTAACGTGAAGGGGTTAAATGTTAAGGATTCTCCGAAGAGATTTAGGGAATATATTGTGATGGGTATTCCAAACGTAACCAATAGGGTTACTCCCTATGTAAGAATGTTATGAATGCCTCAAGTTTCCTTTATGTATTATGATTTCTATGATTTATTCATGATTTTACGGGGTATGTTAAAGTGCTTATGTTTTATGGGTAAAATATGACTTCATTCTTATGTATACATGTACCAATGTTTCCTTTCCATATTTTTATATCCCTTACTGAGCTTTTTATGCTCATCCCAGGTTTCTGAAATGTTTTTCACAGGTCAATGGAATGGTACCTGATATGATGATAGTTTCAAGGAAGCGTCAAGAAAATATCCATATTTTATTTTAAATATGTTTCTGTTGATGGGGAAAAACGAGTATTATCTTTTATGTAACCACTTTGTTTAAATGTGGAATGTAATTCATGATTTATGATCTAATTCTCTAAAACTCTACACCTGAAAAGATCCTCAATGTGAATTATTCATTTAATTCAATATTAAGTAAGGTTTAAGGCCGGGGCCTTATAGTTTGTATCAGAGGTGGGTTAGACAACTTTAGGGATTAGGAGTTTTTGTTAGACACATGATTAGTCCCTATATCTATTACTTCAGTTAAATCCTTTTTTATAACCTTTTTTCAGGTCAAGTAATGTCGGTTTCAAATGGAAGGAGAAGGATCTCAAACTACATTCCTATCTCTTCCTGACGACATGCTTGCAATAATTATTGCAAAGTCATGTTCGGATGATTGTGAAACTTTTTCTAGCATAAAACTAACTTTCAAGAAGTTGTTTGAGATATCAAACACCTCCACTATGCCTCGTTATCATCGTGGATCATGGGTTTTATTTAGACAAATACTATTTTCACAATATTCTCATATTTTCAAAAAGGTAAATATTATCAAGGTATTTTCAAATATTTTACCTTATCACAAGAATTTGAAGCATATTATGATTTTAAAAATGGTGTTGAGGAAGGAGACCCTTGCACAACCTATTTATATTTTCTTTTAAAATATAGTCTCTCAGCACACACTTATGGTATTTTAAGAGGACCAATAATAGAAAGTTTCAACTCAAATTCGGTCCGACTATTTTATAGAAATCATGTTTTATCAGATGATTTGGAATTATATGTCATACATGATTATTTTCCAAAACTGTTTTTCTGTGAACAACCATATGACCCATGTTGTACAAGGTGTATTTGGATGGAGGAAGCAAATGATTTTGAAGGATCTCTAAATCATTATTGTAATGCATGGGACTTCTACCTACGTGAATAAGATGACGATGAAACCGAGTGGTCGCCATGATCAAGGTATGATGTTATTCATTTTGGGAATCATTTTATTTTATCTTATGGTGGTGAAATAAGACTTCAAGATTTAAGATGTTGATATCGTAATGAATTTGGATGAAAATGAGAGGTATAAGGAAACTATTGAGATTAAAACATGTTAGGGTTATTTTTGGAGTTTTATAAAAAGGACAACAAGAAGGCCGTGTGACAACCCGTCTCATCCGAAAAAGCTGTGGGAATCGAACCCACAACCAAAGTGCAACTGGTATTTATCACCTACCACTGGACTATGTGAAGTCCATGGTTAGTTTTACTGATTCATTTTAGTTAGATGATTTTATGAATTAATAGTAAGTTGAGTTTGGTTTATCGATGGAAATTTATTAACCTATCATCGAGGATATGTGATTAGGTTAATTACTTTTCAATATGAGACTTTAAGAGCAACTGATGTTGTTTGGAGATAAATGTTACGATTTAACTTGGAAGACTATGTGACTAAATCGTTCAAATATTTGGGTTTCAATCTTAGTTTGGTTTAATTTGAAGAATTTTATGGACAAATTGTTTATCGAATGGTCCTCGTTGAAATTTGGGTTTTGTTGGGCAAATTTTGGAGATTAAGAATATATTTTCTTTTTATAAAGGGTTATCCTTTTCTGGATTATCTGATCTTGTACTAACCTTTTTACTTTTGGTTTTGGTTAAAGTCTAAAGACATGGGAAGTATATAGTTCTCTTTTGTGGAATAGGTGATTCTCTAGAAGTTGATAATAGTACTCTTATTGTGAACAAGTCTTCCAAAATACCCACATTATCCTCGAAATACATCAATGTGGGACCTTTAAAATCTGAAACTCTTTTGAAAATAAAGTAACATTTTGTAACTTTACAAGAGTGCCCCTCCTCTCCTCTTATAAAAGGCCCCCACCTCTACCTCCTTACCCACACTCCCAAAGCCTTTGGCTTGGCCAACCCCTGCCCATTTTTTCTCTCCACTTCCCTATATAACTCCTCGAAGCCTCACATTTGGCAGAAGCCTTCCCAAGGAAGCCTCTGAGCTCAAACCAAAGGGAGTTACCCAGTTTTAAGGTAATGTCTTCACTTGTGTCCTTTTGTTTTATTTTTCTTCTCCAACCTCCTAAACTCTTTTTATTAGTTTATTTTGTAACAAATATAGTATCTTAAATATACTAGGATGTTTTTATAAGAAGGATTAGAGCTACACTTACACACACCTACATCTAATGGTTAAAGAACATATTGTTTCCATGGATGGCGAATTTCTGCCTCCCGAAGCGATGATTGTTCAACATTCTTCTAACACCTTCAAAGGTGGCCATTAAGATGACACTATATTTATATATGATATCTAATATGTTTATTTTTTACTTAAGATTCTGTATTTTTCATTTATGGTGTACCATTATGGTTTCCATTATGGGTAAATGTGATATCTTCATTTAAGGAAGTGCGGACTACCTCCCCCTCAAAGTGATTTGATTCGTTAAAACCATATGTGGTACGTATAAAGGACATATTTAATGATATTATATATGATACCATAATGTAATTAAAATACTATTATGTATCATTATGTTTTAATTCCATTAAATATGAAATAGAAATGGAAGTAGCGTTCATGCGTACGTACGGCTTACCGTCTCCATGAACGGTACATTTCATTTCTTATCTCAAAATGTTATGTAATATTATAAGTACATATATATAATGGATATATATGTAATATATTACATCTAAATTATGGATATCATTCTGGAATTATAACATATATATATCTCTCTCATTTTGTTTTAATTCCATTAATATGACAAAAAATGAAAGTAGTGTTCATGCGTACGTACGACCTACCGTCTCCATGAACGATGCTTTTTGTTTTTTATCTCCAAATGATATGGAATAGTCTAAAATGAATATTTAATGGATATATATGATATTTTAATCATTAATACTATTATGGAAATTATTTACATATAACTACATGGGCAATCTTTTTTCAAACAAGTTCATTTTTGACTCATGTACCAAACATCGACAAAAACGTCTGATATGAACTAACATTTTTAAAACAATTATTATAAAATTAAAATATGTGATATGAACTTAATAATAATCTATAAAGGAGGTACTTAGGCAATTATTAATTGACCAAAGTTTATTATTCAGGAATATAAAGAAACGAACAAGACAAGTTGGACTTGAGGTAAGGGATCATACTCCACTCTTTCTTTTTAAGTACACTCTTTTATGTCATTCCTTTTAAAGCTCATCATTCTTGTTATTGGGATGTTATTTTATATTAATATTACTGTAATTTATATTTTCATGTGATGAGAGACCCTATTCTCTCTCATAAATCCATTTTGGAAGTTTTGGGTGGTGCCGTTAGGCTGCCGAATTTTCGTAAGCGATCTAACCTCTCTCTTTCTTTTTAAGTATTCTGATTTATGTCACTTCTATTAAGCTCCTATTTGTTATGTTGGGGGATGTTCTTTTATATTACTCTTTCTATAAACTTTATTTTAATATTATGAGATACCCTATTTTATCTCATCAATCCATTTTTGGAATTTTTATGTGGCGCCTTTAGGCTGCCGAGTTTTTATAAGGGATTTTTCATCTCACTTTTATTACCATGAGATTTATGCTACATTTTCCACAATTTACTTTGAGTGGTGTATGTACTGGCCCTTATTTTACTCATTGTGTAATATACTTTCATTTATGAGTATTTACATCAATTTTTTATTGTCCTTCTTTCACGGGGTGTATGTTTCGAAAGATACCCATGTCGGTAAGGTAACCTTTCACGCTCCTATTTTTGAAAGACTTATTTTGTTATGTCTTTTAATTCACATAACATTATTTTGGGATATGTTCTTCTATATCCTTAGTGATTTAAGTTTTATGTCCAAGTGATGAGATACCCTTTTTAACTCTCATCAACTCATTTTCTAAATTTTGCAGTGATGCCGTTAGGCTGTCAAATTTTTGCAAGGGAACTTATTAACCCAATTTTGATTCTTAGGGATAATCTTGTACTCCTTGAATATGTCGTTCTATGAATATGTGTGAATAAACCCTGATTGTGTTACACTTAATATCCACTTATATTTGGTGTATTAGTTTTTCACACATAATTATGTAATTGAATTATCCTTAATCCAAGGATACCGTCTTTGTATGGGACTTCGTCTCAATCTCCTTTCATTGAGGCATATTTTGTTTTATACACAACCTTCTTTTATACGGTGTATAAACCCCTTTTACTTTTACGTTTATTCAAAAGAAATCTTTTTTATACAAAGCGTTTTACTAAATGGAAAAAGGTAATGTTTTTGTCGTATGTATGCAGCAACAAAAACTTCTCCGCCGTCGTGACCATTATTTGAGTTTCGGCTTCCTCTACAAGCCATAACATCTTTTTAAAAGAAAAATAAATACCATGTTTTATTTTTATTTTATTTTGTTATTGAAAATGGTTTTCATAATGTTTTTATTATGTCAATGTGTTGTATTGATATCTTGTGATTGAAATGTGGAAATTTTATGTTTTCTTTATGCATGTTTTATGTGATACGATTATGTTATGGTTCTTGGGAATTATTATGAAGATGGGTGGTTCCGTGATAAAATAAGGGCGGGTGAGCCCGATATAGCTCTCCAATGCATTGGGTAACGCGAAGGAGTGAAACGTTAAGGTTTCTCCGAAGAGATTTAGGGAATATACTATGGTGGGTATTCCAAACATAACCAAGAGGGTTACTCCCAATGTAAGAATGTTATGAATGCCTCAAGTTACGTTTTATGTCTTAGGATTTCTATGATTTATTCATGATTTGATGAGGTATGTTAAAGTTCCTATGTTTTATGGGTAAATTATGATTTCATTCTTATGTATATATGAACTCCTGTTTCCTTTCCATATTTTTATAACCCTTACTGAGCTTTTTATGCTCATCCCAAATTTTTGAAATATTTTTCACAGGTCAAGGGAAAGGTACATAATGTGATGATAGTGTCAAGGATGTGTCAAGAAAAAATCCATGATTTATTTTAAAAATGTTTCTGTTGATGGGAAGAATGAATACTGTCTTTTATGTAACCACTTTGTTTAAATGTGGAATGTAATGAAAGTTTCATGATCTAATTCTCTAAAACTCTAAACCTGAAAAGATTCTCAATGTGTAATCTTGTAATAACTCAAGATTAAGTAAGGTTTAATTCTGGGGCCTTATATTTGGTATCAAAGGTCGGTTTAGATAACTTTAGAGGTTAGGGTATTCTCCAAGCATAAGTGACAGTACCATAATGGATAGGATTTCAGAAAGATTCATTGTTTTAGATAAAGTGAATGAGTAAGTATATCTTAGTGGTTATCTTCCTCATTAGTACATGATGGTTTTGTTGATATACTCACACTGACATTTCTATTTTTAGTGAATGGATGGATCTAGCAGGAACCAAAGTGACAATAGGTTTGAAGGAAACTGTGGTGGTTCTCTGATTAAGAGACAAGATAAAATGGGGGATTCAATGAGGAAACTTGTGGTTGTTCTAAACCAACTATCAAGGAGTCATGATCAACCACTTCAACCTTGGTATGATCTTTAATGCATCATGTATGAGATGACCAATTGATGTGGAAGATTAGGTAATAATTATAAAGGTAACCATTAGAGTTTATATGATCCTTACTTTTGAGGTAATTATGGGTTACTATATGTTATGATGGAAGTAAAAGGCATGAGATAAAATTGAGGTTAAATTGTGTTATGGTTATTTTTGATGATTTTATCTCTTTTTGGGGAATGATTTGAGAATTATATAGTTTTGGAAAAAGGACAACACGTAGACTGTGTGACTACCCATCACGTCGGACAAAGCTGTGGGAATCGAACCCACAACCAAAGTGCGACTGGTATTTATCGCCTACCACTGGACTACGTGAAGTCCCTGGTTAGTTTTACTGATTCTTTTTAGTTATATGATTTTATGAATTAAGATTAAGTTGATTTTGGGTTATTTATGAAAATGATTAACCTATCATGGAGGATATGTGATTAGGTTAATTACTTTTCAATACGAGACTTTAGGAGAAACTGATGTTGTTTGGAGATAAATGTTACGATTTAACTTAGAAGACTATGTGACTAAATCCTTCAAATATTTGGGTTTCAATCCTAGATTGGTTTACTTTGAAGAATTTTATAGACAAATTGTTTATCGGATGGTCCTCGTTGAACTTTGGGTTTTGTTGGACAAATTTTGGACATTAAGCATAGATTTTCTTTTTAAAGGGTTATCCTTTTCTGGATTATCTGACCTTATACTATCCTTTTTGGTTTTTGTTTTGGTTAAGGTCTAAAGATATGGAAAGTGTATAGTTCTCTTTGGTAGATTAGGTGATTCTCTAGAAGTTGATTATAGTACTCTTAATGCGAACAAGTCTCCCTAAATACTCGTCTTTTGGAAAAAAATATGAGTTTGATTAAGGAATCTAGTAAAAGTTGAAAGTCAACATGATAAATGATTATGTTTCCTTATGAATAAATTACTCAATAAAAAGTAACTTAAAACAAAAATTTTGTCTATTAACTTTTCCTATAGGGTAATCGAATACCATTTATCCCATCACAAGTTTGTGATTTTCTTATGGTTAACTTTCTCCTAGACATGTTTACTATCACTCTCCCTCAAGAACACGACCCTTTTCTTTTTCTTCCATTTCCATGTTTTTCTACAAGGAATCCTAGTATGGGTTCACTCGGGTGACCTCTGTACTTATCTTCCTTTACTTTAAAGTGATTTTTTTACCGACTCTTGTTCTGATGTGGGACATTCAAATATGTTTCCAAGCTCAATTTTAAAAATTGTGAGGACGCAATTCCTAAAAGGGGGGAAGAATGTAACACCCCAGGTAAATAAAGAATATGACATTTTCATATTTATCCATATTTTTGAATAAAATATTAATATGACTTTAAAGGGGACACTATGCTCGATGGCATACCCAACACGCAACAACGAGTTTCTTTAGAATCTTACGTTGCACTCTAATAATAAAATAATATTATTTTAAATGGTAGTTAAAATGTAGTCGTTGTATTGGCGGTAATGGAGATAAATAACTAAAATATGATTATATATGTTTTTAAATTTTTTTACATTTATCCAATAAAAGATAAAGGCTTAAAATACAGAAAGAATTCAATTTTAGGCGTATATGCCCTAGTTTTCAATAAAGGTTCACTTATCGCCTTTTGATGGTGAACCGTCATTAAATATAGTTTTTTTCACTCTTATACATTCTATTGGACCAAATAGAACTCTTATTAAGAATCGGGACATCAAAATTCAATTGTGTAAATTTTTGGTATCTTTCCGATAAAGTTCAATTTTTTAATGAATAGTGTAAAATGTTGTATTTTAATTCAAAACCTCTTTTTAATATAATTTATTTATATGATTATATTATATTTTGAATTGGTTTTAAAGTGAAATTAGAATATATTTTTACCATTAAATCCAATAGTGGTCATTGAAATTAATTTCACTTTGAAATCAGACTTAAACTAATGTCAATCTTTTGATACTTATTGTTTCATAAAAACACGCTATTTACTCTGACAGCGGGAATTAATTATTAAATTAATTAATGTGACTTATATTTTTCCAATTTTGTAAAATATACTTCATTTTTGAATTCGGAATATCAAATATAGCTTAGGGTGAATTTTTTGGATTTTTCTGAAAAACATCAATTTTTGATGAATAGTGAAACCACTAAGTAGTACTTATAAAAACTGATTTTTCCGTTTAAATGAAATTTTTCCATCTTTGTGTTTTGAATGTCAAAAATCCGACATACATGGTTGTCATTAAGAAGTAAAATGTGGTTCAATGGGATAAAAATAATTAGTTGGTTAAGGGTAACTTATTAAGTTTTTAATCGCGATTAGAGGTAATTAGTGTAGTTTATGGTAAGAATAATGTTTTAATAAAATGAAATGACCTATACACATGTCCTACCCTATATGGATGTGTCATGGCCGACCAAGAAAATCCATGGGTCTACTTGGGGACCCCATGGAGCCACTTTGGATGGAAAATGACATAAATATCATTTTATTTAATGTTAAAGTAAAAATGACACAAACATGATATTTTTTACTAAAACAATTTTTACATGGGGTTATACAAGTCATATGATTGACTATAAATAGTCATGGGAAAGATAAAGATATTTCCTACATCATAGTATTTTTTTATAATTTTTAGACATTAAATTAATTAAATTATTTATGACATCATGATGATGCAGCGATGACTTCATTATTTAACAATTTAAATAAAATGGAAAGATAATGTAATATCTAAGACCTACACATGTCCAAAACCTATTGTATGAGTGTATTTCGCACCCTTATCACATTATCCTCGAAATACATCAATGTGGGGCCTTTAAAATCCTAAACGATTTTGAAAATAAAGTAACATTTTGTAACTTTACAAGAGTGCCCCTCCTCTCCTCTTATAAAAGGCCCCCACCTCTACCTCCTTACCCACACTCCCAAAGCCTTTGGATCTGCCAAAACCTGCCCATTTTGTCTCTCCACTTCCCTCTATAACTCCTTGAAGCCTCACATTGGGCAGAAGCCTTCCCAAAGAAGCCTTTGATCTCAAACCAAAGGGAGTTACCCGATTTTAAGGTAATGTCTTCACTTGTGTCCTTTTGTTTTATTTTGCTTCTCCAACCCCCTAAACTCTTCTTATTCATTTATTTTGTAACAAATCCAGTATCTTCAATATACTAGGATGTTTTTATAATAAGTATTAGAGATACACTTACACACACCTACATCTAATGGTTAAAGAACATACTGTTTCCGTGGATGGCGAATTTCTGCCTCCCCAAACGATGATTGTTCAACATTCTTCTAACACCTTCAAAGGTGGCCTTTAAGATGAAACTATATTTATATATGATATCTAATATGTTTATGTTTTACTTAAGCTACTTTATTTTTCATTTTTTATGTACCTTTATGGTTTCCATTATGGGTAAACGCGATATCTTCATTTAAGAAAGTGCGGACTACCGCCCCCTTAAAATGATTTGATTCGTTAATACCATATGTGGTGCGTATAAAGGATATATTTAATGATATTATATATGATACCATACAGGAATTAAAATACTATTATGTATCATTATGTTTTAATTCCATTAAATATGAAATAGAAATGGAAGTAGCATTCATGCGTACGTACGGCTTACCGTCTCCATGAACGGTACATTTCATTTCTTATCTCAAAATGTTATGTAATATTATAAGTACATATATATAATGGATATATATGTAATATATTACATATAAATTATGTATATCATTCTGTAATTATAACATATATATATCTCTCTCATTTTTTTTAATTCCATTAATATGACAAAAAATGAAAGTAGCGTTCAGGCGTAAGTACGGCCTACCGTCTCCATGAACGATGCTTTTTGTTTTTTATCTCCAAATGATATGGAATAGTCTAAAATGAATATTTACTGGATATATATGATATTTTAATCATTAATACTATTCTGGAAATTATTTACATATAACTACATGGGAAATCTTTTTTCAAACAAGTTCATTTTTGACTCATGTACCAAACATCGAAAAAAACGTCTGATATGAACTAACATTATTAAACAATTATTATAACATTATAATATGTGATATGAACTTAATAATAATCTCTAAATGAGGTAATTGGTCAATTATTAATTGACCAAAGTTTATTATTCAGGAATATAAAGAAACGAACAAGACAAGTTGGACTTGAGGTAAGGGATCCTACTCCACTCTTTCTTTTTAAGTACACTCTTTTATGTCATTCCTTTTAAAGATCATATTTCTTGTTATTGGAATGTTATTTTATATTAATCTTACTGTAATTTTTATGTTCATGTGATGAGAGACCCTATTCTCTCTTATCAATCCATTTTGGAAGTTTTGGGTGGCGTCGTTAGGCTGCCGAATTTTCGTAAGAGATCTAACCTCTATCTTTCTTTTTAAGTACTCTCCTTTATGTCACGTCTTTTAAGATCCTATTTGTTATGTTGGGGGATGTTCTTTTATATTCCTACTTCTATAAACTTTATGTTAATATGATGAGATACCCTATTTGATCTCATCAATTCATTTTTGGAAGTTTTAAGTGGCGCCTTTAGGCTGTCGAGTTTTCATAAGGGATTTTTCATCTCACATTTATTCTCGTGAGATTTATGCTACATTTGCCACAATTTCCTTTGAGTGGTGTATGTACTGACCCTTATTTTACTCATTGTGTAATATAATTTCATTTATGAGTATTTACATCAATTTTTTATTGTCCTTCTTTCACGGGGTGTACGTTTCGAAAGATACCCATGTCGGTAAGGGAACCTTTCACCCTCCTCTTTTTAAAAGACTTCATTTGTTATGTCTTTTAATTCACATAACATTATGCTGGGATATGTTATTATATATCCTTAGTGATTTAAGTTTTATGTCCATGTGATGAGATACCCTTTTTATCCCTCATCAACTCATTTTCTGAATTTTGTAGTGATGTCGTTAGGCTGTCAAATTTTTGCAAGGGAACTTCTTAACCCAATTTTGATTCTTTGGGATAAGCTTGTACTCCTTGAATATGTCGTTCTATGAATATGTGTGAATAATACCTGATTTTTTTACACTTAATATCCACTTATATTTGGTGCATTAGTTTGTCACACATAATTATGGAATTGATTTATCCTTAATCCAAGGATACCGTCTTTGTATGGGACTTCGTCTCAATCTCCTTTCATTGAGGCATATTTTGTTTTATACACAACCTTCTTTTATACGGTGTATAAACCCCTTTTAATTTTACTTTTATTCAAAAGGAATATTTTTTATACAAATCGTTTTACTAAACGACAAAAGGGAATGTTTTTGTCGTATGTATGCGGCAACAAAGACTTCTCTGTCGTCGTGACCATCATTTGAGTTTCGACTTCCTCTACAAGCCATACCTTCTTTTTAAAAGAAAAATAAATACCATGTTTTACTTTTCTTTTATTTTGGTATTGAAAATGGTTTTCATAATGTTTTTATTATGTCAATGTGTTGTATTGATATCGTGTGATTGAAATGTGGAAATATTATGTTTCCTTTATGCATGTTTTATGTGATACGATTATGTTATGGTTCTTGGGCATTATTATGAAGATGGGTGGTTCCGTGATAAACTAAGGGCAGGTGAGCCCGATATAGCTCTCCAATTCATTGGGTAACGTGAAGGAGTGAAATGTTAAGGTTTCTCCGAAGAGATTTAGGGAATATACTGTGGTGGGTATTCCAAACGTAACCAAGAGGGTTACTCCCTACGTAAGAATGTTATGAATGCCTCAAGTTACGTTTTATGTCTTATGATTTCTATGATTTATTCATGATTTGATGAGGTATGTTAAAGTGCCTATGTTTTATGGGTAAATTATGATTTCATTCTTATGTATATATGAGCTCATGTTTCCTTTCCATATTTTTATAACCCTTAATGAGCTTTTTATGCTCATCCCATGTTTTTGAAATATTTTTCACAGGTCAAGGGAAACGTACATGATGTGATGATAGTGTCAAGGATGTGTCAATAAAGAATCCATGTTTTATTTTAAAAATGTTTCTGTTGATGGGAAGAATGAATACTGTCTTTTATATAACCACTTTGTTTAAATGTGGAATGTAATGCAAGTTTCATGATCTAATTCTCTAAAACTCTAAACCTGAAAAGATCCTCAATGCGTAATCTTGTAATAACTCAATATTAAGTAAGGTTTAAGGCTGGGGCCTTGTAATATATGTTTTTCAAATATTTTTACACTTTAAAATAAATTTTAGAGGATTAAAAATGCGAATAAATTCAATTTTAAGCGTAAACATTCTATTATTTTTTAAATGATTTTTTTACCGCCTTTTGATGGTGAACCATTTTTTAATCTATATTTGGAAAATTATATAAGCTATATTTGTCAAAATAAACTTATTCATTATTATTGGTACATTGAAATTTTCTTTGGATAAATTTTTGGTATTTTTCTGATAATGTTCATTTTTTTAGAAATAGTGAAAAGTGTTGTATTTTAATTCAAAACCACTTTTTAATCGAATTTATTTATATAGTTATATTATATTTTTAATTGGTTTTAAAGTTTAAATATAATATATTTTTACCATTTAATCCAATGGTGGACATTGGAATTAATTTAACTTTGAAATCGGACTTGAACTAGTGTCAGTCTTTTGATACTTTTTGTTTCATAAAAACATGCTATTTTCTTTGACAGTGGGAATTAATTTTTAAATTAATTAATATAAATAATATGTTTTTAATTTGGTAAAATAGACATTATTTTTGAATTCTTAATATCAAATATACCTTAGGGTGATGTTTTGGTATTTTTCTGAAGAACTTCAATTTTTGATGAATAGTGAAACCACTAAGTGGTACTTAAAAAACTGATTTTTCGTTTAAATGAAAATTTACCACCTCTGTGTTTTGAATTTTAAAAATATGACATACATGGTTTTCATTAATAAGTAAAATTTTGTTCAATGGGATTAAAATAAATTTTTGGTGAATAGTAACTTATTAAGTTTTTAATTGCACTTAGAGGTAATTAGTGAAATTTAAGACAAAAATGATATTATAATAAAATGAAAATACCTAGACACATGTCCTACCATTATTGGATGTGTCATGGCCGACCAAGAAAAGCCATGTGTCAACTTGGGGACCCCATGGAGCCACATTGGTAGGAAAATGACATTAATATCTTTTTATTTAATGTTAAAATTAAAATAACACAAACATGAGTTGTTTTACTAAAACAATTTGTAAATGGGGTTATACAAGTCATATTTAGGACTATAAATAGTGATTGGAAAGATAAAAATATTTCCTAAATCATATTATTTTTTTATAATTTGTATACATTAAATAAATTAATTTATTTATGACATCATTATGATGCAGCGATTACCTCATTATTTAACGATTTAAATAAAATGAAAAGATAATGTAAAATATGAGACCTACACTTGTCAAAAACCTATTGGATGGTTATATTTCGAACAATTATCACCTTAGCCTCAAATTATATCAATGTGGGACCTTTTAAATCCGAAACGCATTTTAAAATAAAGTGACATTTCTTTACTTTCCAAGAGTGCCCCTCCTCTCCTCTTATAAAAGGCCCCCACCTCTACCTCTTTACCCACACTTCCAAAGCCTTTGTCTCGGCCAACCCTAGCCCATTTCATCTCTCCACATCCCTCTCTTAATCATTGAAGCCTCACTTTGGGAAGAATCCTTTCCAAGGAAGCCTTTGAGCTTAAGTCAAAGAGAGTTACCTATTTTAAATGTAGTGTTTTCTCTTGTGTTCTTATGTTTTATTTTGTTTCTCCAACCCCCTAAAATCTTTTTATTCTTTTATTTTGTAACAACACCAGTATCTTCAGGATACTAGGATGTTGTTCTGTGATGTATTTGAGCTAAACATACACACACCTTCGTCTAATGGTTAAAGAACATACTGTTTCTGTGGTTGGAGATTTTCTGCCTCACGAAACGATGATTGATCAATATTCTTTTAACACCTTTAAAGGTGGTCATTATTATGTAACTATATGTTATATATGATATATATAGTATTTATGTTTACTATATGCTTCTGTATTTTATATATAAAACATACCTTTATTCTTTTCATGTTGTGAAAATGCGATAATTTCATATGAGGAAGTGTGGACTACCGCCCCCTCAAGTGATGTGACTCGTACATGCAATACATGGAATGTATAAAGAATAAAATTAATGAACATATGTGACCTATATAAAATATATATTATACTTTAATTATAATATATATATATATATATCAATTATTTTTAATTCCATTAATATGACAAAAAAATGAAAGTAGCGTTCATGCGTACGTACGGCCTACCGTCTCCATGAACGGTACTTTTGGTTTTTTTATCTCCAAATGATATGGAATAGTATAAAATGAATATATACTGGATATATATGATATTTTAATCATTAATAATATTCTGTAAGTTATTTACTTATAACTACATGTGTAATCATTTTTCAAACAAGTTCATTTTTGACTCATGTACCAAACATCGGCAAAAACGTCTGATATGAACTAACATTATTAAACAATTATTATATGAACTGAATAATGATCTTTAAAGGGGGTCCTTAGGAAATTATAAATCGACCGAAGTTTATTATTCAGTAATATAAAGAAACAAACAAGACATGTCGGACATGAGGTAAGGGATCCTACTCCTCTCTTTCTTTTTAAGTACACTCTTTTATGTCATTCCTTTTAAGCTCATCTTTCTTGTGATTGGGATGTTCTTTTATATTACCCTTACTGTAATTTTTATGTTCATATGATGAGAGACCCTATTCTCTCTCATCATTCCATTTTTGAAGTTTTGAGTGGCGCCGTTAGACTGCCGAATTTTCGTAAGAGATCTTACCCCTCCCTTTCTTTTTAAGTACTCTCCTTTATGTCACTTCTTTTAAGAACCTCTTTTTTATGTTGGGGATGTTCTTTTATATTCCACTTACTGTAAATTTTATTTTAATATGATTACAGACCCTATTTGATCTCATCAATCCATTTATGGATGTTTTAAGTGGCGTCGTTAGGCTGCCTAGTTTTCGTAAGGGATTTTTCATCTCACTTTTATTACCGTGAGATTTATGCTACATTTGCCACCATTTCCTTTGAGTGGGGTATGTACTGACCATTATTATACTCATTTTGTAATATAATTCCATTTATGGGTATTTACATATTCATTGTATGACACTTCTTCAATGGGGTGTACGTTTCGAAAGTTACCCCAGTCGGTAAGAGAACCTTTCACCCTCCTCTTTTTAAAATACTCCTTTTATTATGTCCTTAAATTCACATACTATTATGTTGGGATATGTTCTTCTATATCCTTATTTATTTAAATTTTATGTCCAAGTGATGAGATACCCTTTTTATCTCTCATCAACTCATTTTCTAAATTTTTTAGTGATGCTGTTAGGATGTCAAATTTTTGCAAGGTAACTTCTTAACCCAATTTTGATTCTTTGGGATAAGCTTGTACTCTAGGAATATTTCGTTCTATGAATTTGTGTGAATAACCTCTCATTGTTTTACACTTAATATCCACTTATATTTTGTGTATTAGTTTGTCACACATAATTATGTAATTGATTTATCCTTAATCCAAGGATACCATCTTTGTAAGGGACTTCGTCTCAATCTCCATTCATTGAGGCTTATTTTGTTTTATACACAACCTTCTTTTATACGGTGTATAAACCCCATAGACTTTTACATTTATCCAAAATGAATTTTTTTATACGAAGCGTTTTACTAAACGACAAAAGGGAGTGTTTTTGTCGTACGTATGCGGCGACAATGACTTCTCCGCCTCCGTGACCATTTTTGAGTTTCGGCTTCCTCTACAAGCCATACCTTTTTTTAAAGAAAAATAAATACCATGTTTTTCTTTTCTTTTATTTTGGTATTGAAAATAGTTTTCATAATGTTTTTATATCAATGTGTTGTATTGATATCTTATGATCGAAAAGTGGAAATTTTGTGTTTCCTTTATGCATGTTTTATGTGATATGATTATGTTATGGTTCTTGGGAATTATTATGAAGACGGGTGGTTCCGTGAAAAACTAAGGGCGGGTGAGCCCGATATAGCTCTCCAATGCATTGAGTAACGCGAAGGAGTTAAACATTAAGGTTTCTCTGAAGAGATTTAGTGAATATACTGTGATGGTTATTCCAAATGTAACCAAGAGGGTTACTCCCTATGTAAGAATGTTATGAATGCCTCAAGTTACCTTTATGTCTTATGATTTCTATCATTTATTCATGATTTTATAGGGTATGTTAAAGTGCTTATGTTTTATGGGTAAAGTATGACTTCATTCTTATGTATACATGTACCCAAGTTTCCTTTCCATATTTTTATATCCCTTACTGAGCTTTTTATGCTCATCCCATGTTTTTGAAATGTTTTTCATAGGTCAAGGGAATGGTACCTGATATGATTATAGTGTCACGGAAGTGTCAAAAAAGAATCCATTTTTATTTTAAATATGTTTCCGTTGATGGGGAAAAACGAGTACTATCTTTTATGTAACCACTTTGTTTAAATGTGGAATGTAATTCATGATTTATGATCTAATTCTCTAAAACTCTAAACCTGAAAAGATCCTCAATGTGAATTATACATTTAATTAAATATTAAGTAAGGTTTAAGGCTAGGGCCTTATAGTTGGTATCCGAGGTCGGGTTAGACAACTTTAGGGATTATGAGTTTTTGTTAGACACATGATTAGTCCCTATATCTATTATTTCAGTTAAATCCTTGTTTTATAACCTTTTTTCAGGTCAAGTAATGTCGGTTTTGAATGGAAGGAGAATGATATCAAACTACATTCCTATCTCTTCATGACGACATGCTTGCAATAATTATTGCAAACTCATGTTCGGATGATTGTGAAACTTTTTCTAGCATACAACTAACTTGAAATCAGTTGTTTGAGATATCAAACACCTCCACTATACCTCCTTATCATCATGGATCTTGGGTTGTATTTAGACAAATACTATTTTCACAATATTCTCATATTTTCAAGAAAGGTAAATATTATCAAGGTATTTTCAAATATTTTACCTTATCACAAGAATTTGAAGCATATTATGATTTTAAAAATGGTGCTGAGGAAAAAGACCCTTGCACAACCTATTTATATTTTCTTTTAAAATATAGTCTCTCAGCACATACTTATGGTATTCTAAAAGGACCAATAATAGAAAGTTTCAAATCAAATTCGGTCCGACTATTTTATAGAAATCATGTTTTATCAGATGATTTGGAATTATATTTCATACATGATTATTTTCCAAAACTGTTTTTCTGTGAACACCCATATGACCCATGTTGTACAAGGTGTATTTGGATGGAGGAAGCAAATGATTTTGAAGGATCTCTAAATCATTATTGTAATGCATGGGACTTCTACCTACGTGAATAAGATGACGATGAAACTGAGTGGTCGCCATGATCAAGGTATGATGTTATTCATTTTGGGAATCATTTTATTTTATCTTATGGTGCTGAAATAAGACTTCAAGAGTTAAGATGTTGAGATCGTAATGAATTTGGATGAAAATGAGAGGTATAAGGAAACTATTGAGATTAAAACATGTTAGGGTTATTTTTGGAGTTTTATAAAAAGGACAACACGCAGACCGTGTGACAACCCGTCGCATCGAAAAAAGCTGCGGGAATCGAACACACAACCAAAGTGCAACTAGTATTTATCACCTACCACTGGACTACGTGAAGTCCATGGTTAGTTTGACTGATTCTTTTTAGTTAGATGATTTTTTGAATTAATAGTAAGTTGATTTTGGGTTATCGATGGAAATTGATTAACCTATCATTGAGGATATGTGATTAGGTTAATTACTTTTCAATATGAGACTTTAAGAGCAATAGATGTTGTTTGGAGATAAATGTTACGATTTAACTTGGAAGACTATGTGACTAAATCCTTCAAATATTTAGGTTTCAATATTATTTTGGTTTAATTTGAAGAATTTTATGGACAAATTGTTTATCGAATGGTCCTCCTTGAACTTTGGGTTTTGTTGTGAAAATTTTGGAGATTAAGAATATATTTTCTTTTTATAAAGGGTTATCCTTTTCTAGATTATCTGATCTTGTACTAACCTTTTTAGTTTTGGTTTTGGTTAAAGTCTAAATACATGGGAAGTATATAGTTCTCTTTTGTGGATTAGGTGATTCTCTTGAAGTTGATTATAGTACTCTTAATGTGAACAAGTCTTCCTAAATACTCATCTTTTAGAGAAAATATGAGTTTGTGTAAGAAATCTAATAAAACTTGAATGTCAACATGATAAGTGATTATGTTTCCTTATGAATAAATTCCCCAATAAAAAGAAACTTAAAACAGAAATGTTGTCTATTAACTTTTCCTTCTGGGGAATTGAATACCGTTTAACCCATCACAAGTTTGTGATTTTCTGGTAGTTAACTTTCTCCTAAACATGTTTTCTATCACTCTCCATCAGAACATGACCCCATGTTTTCTCCTCCATGTCCATGTTTTCCTACGTGGAATCCTAGTATGGGTTAACTCGGGTGACCTCTGTACTTATCTTTCTTTATTTTAAAGTGATTTTTTTACCAACTCTTGTTCTGATGTGGGACATTCAAGGATGTTTCCAAGCCCAATTTTAAAATTGTGAGGACGCAATTCCCAAAAGTGGAGAAGGATGTAACACCCCAGGTAAATAAAGAATATGAAATTTTTATATTTATCCATATTTTTTAATAAAATATTAATATTACTTTAAAGGGGACGCTATGCTTGATGGCATACCCAATACATAACAACGAGTTTCTTGTAAATCTTACGTTGCACTCTAATAATAAAATAATAGTATTTTAAATGGTAGTTAACGTCTAGCCGTTGTAATGGCGGGAATGAAAGGAACTAACTACAAAATGATTATATATGTTTGCCAAATATTTTTACTCTTTACAATAAATGTTAGAGGATTAAAAATCCGAATAAATTCAATTTTAAGCGTAAACATTCTAATATTTTTTACATGATTTTTTTACCGCCTTTTGATGGCGAAATTTTTTTTAAACTACCTATGGACAATTTTATAAGCTATATTTTTCAAAATAAACTTATTATTTATTATTGGTACATTGAAATTTACTTTGGATAAATTTTTGGTATTTTTTGATAATGTTCATTTTTTTAGAAATAGTGAAAAGTGTTGTATTTTAATTCAAAACCACTTTTAATCAAATTTATTTATATCGTTATATTATATTTTTAATTGGTTTTAAAGTGTAAATAGAATATATTTTTACCGTGTAATCCAATGGTGGACATTGGAATTAATTTAACTTTGAAATCGGACTTGAACTAGTGTCAATCTTTTGATACTTTTTGTTTCGTAAAAACACGCTATTTGCTATGACAGCGGGAATTAATTATTAAATTAATTAATATAACTAATATGTTTTTAATTTTGTAAAATAGACATAATTTTTGAAATCGGAATATCAAATATAGCTTAGGGTGAAGTTTTGGTATTTTTCTGAAGAACTTCAATTTTTGATGAATAGTGAAACCACTAAGTGGTACTTAAAAAACTAATTTTTCATTTAAATGAAATTTTACCACCTATGTGTTTTTAATTTCAAAAATATGATTTACATGGTTTTCATTAATAAGTAAAATGTTGTTCAATGGGATTAAAATAATTTTTTGGTGAATAGTAACTTATTAAGTTTTTAATCGCGATTAGAGGTAATTAGTGCAATTTAAGATAAAAATGATATTATAATAAAATGAAAATACCTAGACACATTTCCTACCCTTATTGGATGTTTCATGGCCGACCAAAAAAATCCATGGGTCAACTTGGGGACCCCATGGATCCACTTTGGTAGTAAAATGACATTAATATCTTTTTATTTAATGTTAAAATTAAAATGACACAAACATGAGTTGTTTTACTAAAACAATTTGTAAATGGGGTTATACAAGTCATATTTTTGACTATAAATATTAAATGGAAAGATAAAAATATTTCCTACATCATAGTATTTTTTTTATAATTTTTAGACATTAAATAAATCAAATTATTTATGACATCATGATGATACAGCGATTACCTCATTATTTAACGATTTAAATAAAATGAAAAGATAATGTAAAATCTGAGACCTACACTTGTAAAAAACCTATTGGATGGTTATATTTAGAACACATATCACCTTATAATAGAATTATATCAATGTGGGACCTTTTAAATCCAAATCTCATTTTAAAATAAAGTGACATTTCTTTACATTCCAAGAGTGCCCCTCCTCTCCTCTTATAAAAGGCCCCAAACTCTACCTCCTTACCCACACTTCCAAACCCTTTGGCTTTCCCAACCCCTACCAATTTCATCTCTCCACATCCCTCTCTTAATCATTGAAGCCTCACTTTGGGAATAATCCTTTCCAAGGAAGCCTTTGAGCTTAAATCAGAGAGAGTTACCCGTTTTAAAGGTAGTGTTTTCTCTTGTGTTCTTATGTTTTATTTTGTTTCTCCAACCCCCTAAACTCTTTTTATTCTTTTATTTTGTAACAACACCAGTATCTTAAATATACTAGGATATTGTTCTATGATGGATTCAATCTACACTTACACACACCTTCATCTAATGGTTAAAGAACATACTGTTTCTGTGGTTGGCGATTTTCTGCCTCACGAAACGATGATTGTTCAATATTATTTTAACACCTTTAAAGGTGGCCATTATGATGTAACTGTATTTTATATATGATATATATGGTATTTATGTTTACTATATCCTTCTTTATTTTATATTTAAAACATACCTTTATTCTTTTCATGTTGTGCAAATGCGATAATTTCATATGAGGAAGTGTGGACTACCGCCCCCTCAAGTGATGTGACTCGTACATGCAATACATGGAATGTATAAAGAATAAAATTAATGAACATATGTGAAATATATAACATATATATTATACTGTAATTATAATATATATATATCATTTATTTTTAATTCCATTAATATGAAAAAAAAAATGAAAGTAGCGTTCATGTGTACGTACGGCCTACCGTCTCCATGAACGGTGCTTTTCGTTTTTTTATCTCCAAATGATATGGAATAGTATAAAATGAATATGTACTAGATATATAAGATATTTTAATCATTAATACTATTATGGAGGTTATTTACTTATAACTACATGGGAAATCATTTTTCAAACTAGTTCATTTTTGACTCATGTACCAAACATCGGCAAAAACCTCTGATATGAACTAACATTATTAAACAATTATTATATGAACTGAATAATGATCATTAAAGGAGGTCCTTAGGAAATTATAAATTGACCAAAGTTTATTATTCAGTAATATAAAGAAACGAACAAGACATTTCGGACATGAGGTAAGGGATCCTACTCCTCTATTTCTTTTTAAGTACACTCTTTTATGTCATTCCTTTTAAGATCATCTTTCTTGTGATTGCGATGTTATTTTATATTACTCTTACTGTAATTTTTATGTTCATATGATGAGAGACCCTATTCTGTCTCATCAATCCATTTTGGAAGTTTTGAGTGGCGCCGTTAGGCTGCCGAATTTTCATAAGAGATCTTACCCCTCCCTTTCTTTTTAAGTACTCTCCTTTATGTCACTTCTTTTAAGCACCTCTTTGTTATGTTGGGGGATGTTCTTCTATATTCATATTCCTATAAATTTTATTTTAATATGATTACAGACCCTATTTGATCTCATCAATCCATTTTTTGATTTTTAAGTGGTGTCGTTAGGCTGCCGAGTTTTCGTAAGGGATTTTTCATCTCACTTTTATTCCCGTGAGATTTATGCTACATTTTCCACCATTTCCTTTGAGTGGTGTATGTACTGACCATTATTATACTCATTTTGTAATATAATTCCATTTATGGGTATTTAAATATTTATTGTATGACACTTCTTCAATGGGGTGTACGTTTCGAAAGTTACCCAAGTCGGTAAGGGAACCTTTCACCCTCCTCTTTTTAAAAGACTCCTTTTATTATGTCCTTAAATTCACATACTATTATGTTGGGATATGTTCTTATATATCCTTATTGATTTAAATTTTATGTACAAGTGATGAGATACCCTTTTTAACTCTCATCAACTCATTTTCTGAATTTTGTAGTGACGCTGTTAAGCTGTCAAATTTTTGCAAGGGAACTTCCTAACCCAACTTTGATTCTTTGGGATAAGCTTGTACTCTTTGAATATGTCGTTATATGAATATGTGTGAATAACCTCTGATTGTTTTACACTTAATATCCACTTATATTTGGTTTCTTATTTTGTCACACATAATTATGTAATTGATTTATCCTTAATCCAAGGATACCGTCTTTGTAAGGGACTTCGTCTCAATCTCCATTCATTGAGGCATATTTTGTTTTATACACAACCTTCTTTTATACGCTGTATAAACCCCATTAAATTTTACGTTTATCCAAAAGGAATTTTTTTATACGAAGCGTTTTACTAAACGAAAAAAGGGAATGTTTTTGTCGTACGTATGCGGCGACAATGACTTCTCCGCTGTCGTGACCATTATTTGAGTTTCGACTTCCTCTACAAGCTATACCTTTTTTTAAAGAAAAATAAATACCATGTTTTACTTTTCTTTTATTTTGGTATTGAAAATGGTTTTCATAATGTTTTTATTCAATGTGTTGTATTGATATCTTATGATTGAAAATTTGAAATGTTTTGTTTCCTTTATGCATGTTTTATGTGATACGATTATGTTATGGTTATTGGGCATTATTATGAAGACGGGTGGTTCCGTGAAAATCTAAGGGCAGGTGAGCCCGATATAGCTCTCCAATGCCTTGGGTAACGTGAAGGGGTTAAATGTTAAGGTTTCTCTGAAGAGATTTAGGGAATATACTGTGATGGGTTTTCCAAATGTAACCAAGAGGGTTACTCCCTACGTAAGAATGTTATGAATGCCTCATGTTACCTTTATGTCTTATGATTTATATGATTTATTCATGATTTTATGGGGTATGTCAAAGTGCTTATGTTTTATGGGTAAAGTATGACTTCATTCTTATATATACATGTACCCATGTTTCCTTTCCATATTTTTATATCCCATACTGAGATTTTTATGCTCATCCCACGTTTTTGAAATGTTTTTCACAGGTCAAGGGAATGGTACCTGATATGATGATAGTGTCAAGGAAGTGTCAAGAAATAATCCATGTTTTATTTTAAATATGTTTTCGTTGATGGGGAAAAACGAGTACTATCTTTTATGTAACCACTTTGTTTAAATGTGGAATGTAATTCATGATTTATGATCTAATTCTCTAAAACCCTAAACTTGAAAAGATCTTCAATGTGAATTATTCATTTAATTCAATATTAAGTAAGGTTTAAGGCTGGGGCCTTATATTATGTTACATATGATTTACTGGGGATATGATACAATGATACCATTATTATTCTTTCTCTGGATAGTTTATGTTTATGCTGAAAAGATGTTTATGAAACTCATTTCTCTACCATGTGTTTTACCATGATAAAATGATTATGAAACCCAGTTATTCCCCAGGGGATATGCTTTGATGAAATGATGAAATAATTATGAAACCTATTTATTTCCCATAGGTTATGTTATGATGAATTTATTATGAACCCCATTTCTTTTCATGGGTTTTGATATTATGAATATTTTATAACCTTGTGTCACAATAATATCTATATTTTGTGATTGGTAGGACTTATATCTTCATCTAATGCATTGGGTAAATAACTCATGAGTAAATATGTTATGCATGAAACTAATTACATGTTCCCAATATTATGCATGAACCTGATTACATGTCCACAATGTTTTGCATAGTCCCAGCTTTCATGTCCATATGGTTTTTCTTGGGCACGATTTCATGGGCTTATGTTTATGTGAAGGACAAATTTTATATCTTTAATCAAATCGGTGAACCAGTTTCTAATTATGCATTTTCACAATGTTATAAGATTATTTTTATTCAATAAATATATGACTTATGACAATGTTATATTCTCATGGTTCATGTTATTTGATTCCATTATGATTCATGTCTTATGAACTACACAAATATATTTCATGACTAAAGTTTATGATCTATGATATGTATGGTATGGTTTTAAAGTATTATTCTCAGGTTCGGATACCCATATTCTCATGATATGTTTAAATCTCCATTTTTTATCCTTATACATAATTTGAAAACACCCTTTATTATGTTTCCTTTCCCTAGGTTATGATGAAAGATATCATATATGATATGTCTATAAAGTGGTATAGTTATGAAGAACATATTGGGAGATGATGTATAACACTTATGGACTAGTTTTTCACATATACATGTTTCCAAAGGAACTAGACCTAAATGATTATAGCATGAATAGTGATTTTATCTAATGAATATTTTTTAACTAATATTTAATATTTATGTTTCAGAAGTTTGGTTCGTTACAGTTGGTATTAGAGAAAGGTTTAGTTAACCTTTAAAAACATAGATAAGAAAACTTTAATGAGAGACATAAGTATATTTATAAGGAAGTGCCTTGTGATATGTCTAAGTAAAATTCTATAGATGAGTCAAATTATAGGAAAATTTCCTCGATTTTTTGTAAAGTAATGAGTGAGTGATTTCCAAGAAATTACATCTTTGTAAGGATAGTACAGGTGGATGTGAATGTAAAATAGAGGCACATGGGGGGTAATAACTCCAAAAAGGGTACCTTGAGATGGACTCGATCATCACATGGTTCATGAAAATGGTACTTTCTATACACATGGTTTTACACTCCAAGGGGATATGTTTTGGAAATTCACAAACTTTTTATGAACCATCATTAGGTATTTTAGTAACAACTATGAATGTCCTAGGTAAATAATAAGGTGACCTAGAATAAAAATAAGTTATCATGATTTATAAATCCTATAAATGATTTTTCATGATTATGTGATTTTATATTATTATTATGGTTTATCACAATATTTTTTCTAGTTTTAGTTTATGGTTTTCACTTGAGGGAAAAATATAAATGTTTCATTCAATAGAAAATGAAATTATTATCCTCTAGAATAAAAGAATTTTATGGGATTTAGAATGAAAACCCAAATTACTATGCCCAAAAAACCTTCGCATGCTATGAATGATGTTGAAATTCCAAAAAAGAAATGGAGGGAACAATGTTCTCTTGAGTACCTCTTGAGGCAAGATGCACCGTACTTTAGTGGGTCCACTAATCCACTAGTCGCTAAGAAATATATTTGAACCACTAAAATCATATTTTCCATTCTCCAGTGTTTAAAGGATGAAAAATATATGTCGGATGTCTATCCTTTTGAAGGTGAAGAGGATAAATGGTGAAACATTATTAAGAACTTTATTCAAGAAGAGAAAATTGATTCTATTGAATTTATTGAGTTTTAGAGGATATTTATAAATTATTACTTCCCTCGTGTTCTATAAAATAAGTATATAGAAGGATTTTTCCATGATCAAATATAAAGGTGGTGAATCTATTGGTACTTGTGATACTAAGTTTAAAATATTTTCATGGTATGTTTCTAGTATCCTTATCTATCTGGAAAGAAGCATTGATCGATTTGATGGTTCTTTAAGACCATGTCCTCAAACGGAATTGGATATAATAGACCTAAGCATCTATGATGAATTCATTTGACATGTAGTGAAGATATAGAGGTAAATTGGAGATTCCAACCAATCCCATTATTTTGATATAAAAAAAATAAGATTAAGTATCATGAGGACATAGATAAATCACTTGGTCAAAATAAATTTCAGTCTTCTACATTCCATGAATGTGAAAAGAAGCACTCTAGTGAATTCTTAAAAGTAACTATAGGGTTTTATAAATTTTGGGATACTTGGAATTCGAGTAAAATAATATATATGAAATGTGAAGAGTAAAACCAATTAAAAGAGTGGAGAGATATCTCAATTGAATGCTCTACCCACACTATAGTGTTTTAAGTTCATAGAGTTTTGGAGTTATGTGAATAAATTCACAAATCCTATGGATAGTGTGGATGATAAGCTAAAAACCCCTATAAATAACAAGGATAAGGGGAATTAATATGAAATCACAATGGATGAAATGAATCAAGATAATTAGGGAACACATATCATTTACTCCTTAGTTGGTAATTTTAGGTTTTATTTTGTATGAATGAACCCTATAAGAATCTTATTGTTCATCCTTTAGTGAAATTTAATGATATTCTCTCCATCTACATGGATTCTAGAGTAATTAAATAACATTTTATATTCTATCAGTATAATGATCAACCCAAGATTCCAATTAATTTTTTTTTGTATAATATAAGATCTTATATAAGGAATAAAGGGTGTATTAATATTTTTAATTGTATATGTATCCATGTAATATTATCTTAATATTTATGGATATCATCATGTGTTTATGATTTTATGGTTGATCATATTTTTAAATTCATTGACACACCTTTTGAGGTTAAATGTGATGATATTTTATGTTGATAAGGGATATTTTAAGATACATTTATGGAAATAGAACTATTTAGTTTTTTATATGTTTTACTAACAAGGATATTTGAGGTGTATTGATTTACACATTTTGGTCATCAGAATAAAGTTACTAGTAACCTTTAGGGATTATGTTATATTTGATGTTGAGGTAATTTTGGATTTTAGTAAATCACCAAAATAACTCGTCGCACTTCATTTCTCTCTAAAAACTTTTATCTCTGCATCCACATTCCAAAATAAAATTAAGAAAGTTATAAGGTTGAATGCAGTGACACATTAAATTGAATTTTATAATTTTCCAAATTTTACCTCAATGTTATAGAGATTTTCATAGAAATATTTTGATATAGAGTTGAATTTTAACTATGTGTATCATACTTATAAAGATGGTTATTCAGAGAGAACAATTAAAACCCTATAGGATATTTATGATCTTGTTATATAAATTTTAAAATTGTTTGGGATCAACATATTCAACTAGTTGAGTTTACCTACAATAATATCCATAACAATAGAATTTAGATGTCTCCTTATGAATCTATTTATGTAAATAATTGTAAAACTCCAATGTAATATAATGAAGTTGTAGAAAGAAATATATTGTGATCTGAGATATCTGATCAAATGGAAGAGAAGGTTATAGTCATTTAGTAAAATGTAAGGGAATTACAAATTTTATAGAAATGTTAGGCGAATAATAACTAGCCTGATCAAGTGTTTAGTGTTGGTGAGATGGTTTTTTTAGGAATTTCTCTATTAAAGACGGAAAGGAAAACTAAGAACAAGGTATATCTTCCAATTTAAATTTTTTGATCGCATCGATATGGTAGATTAGTTTTTAGTGATTCCACTAAACCACTATTTGTATCATGATGTGTTCCAAGTATCACTCCTATAGAATCACGCGCCCAATCCATCACTTTTATTGAACTTAGATGTCATACCGTTAAATCACGACAATTATTAGGAAGAAAGTTTTTTGGATATTCTATATTATATAAAGAATATTATATGAAACAATACCAATCACTAGATAAATGTTTTGTGGTGAAACCACTAGCTTAAGGAAGTTTTGTGAGAACATGATGATGTAAAGAGGAATAAGTTTCCGGATTTTTTAGTACCAAATAGACAAATTTTGATGACAAAATTTAATTTTAAGGGGGGGTAGAATGCAACACCTTGAGATTTTATGAATTTTTTTCAAATAAACATAATATTTTCAATATTTTTTGTTAAGTGGAGCACTTATTTTTAGTTTTGTTACATGTAACATTGATTTTATATGGAATTTCATGCATCATTTATTATCAAAGAAAAGTAACATAATATTAAAATAGTATTATTTAGTATGATAATTATCTCATAGATATTGGAATGGAAGGTATAAATATGATTAAATAAATTATGAAAATATATGGCTAAAAAATTTATATAAATTCATTTCTATAGTTACCAATTAATTTTAAATGAAAATAAAAACTATTTGAAAATAAAAACTTTTTAAAAATAAAGGAAATATTTTTCTAAAAAACTATGTTTATGCTCACAAATGTTCTTTACCTCAATAAATTACATAAAAAACTTTTTTATGAATCATTTAAATGAAAATTATATATTATATATTCTCTATAATTATTAAAAATCATCTAATGTGTTTTCTAAGTAAGTGATGAGAATAAACCCAATTTTATACTTATAATAGTATTTTTCTAAATAGAAGTTTTTTTCCTTTTGTGGACATATTATAAAATTAACTTTTCTAAATTTTAGATAATTTATTTGAATAAATAAAATTATTTTTTAAAATATTATTGTTAAAATTATTTTAGAGTGAATTTTTTAAAATTATTTGAGAAGATAAATTTTCAATGAATATTGAAAAATAATTGTTTTTTTAAGAATTTTCATTTCTTGTCAAGATTTTTAAAATATTAAAATTGTATTATTATGGTTTTAAATATTAAATTAGTTTAATTATATATATATATTAATAAAGTTTATTTTATTGTAATCACTTTCATGTTTTATTTTTGTATACAATATTTTCAAGCTTTTGAATATTTTCTCTATGGAAAACTGCTCTCTAGTCTTTTATGTTGGATTAAGTTTTCATAATATTTTTATATATTTGGGAATGAAATTTGAAAAAATGGATAACATAATAGTAATAATCATTATTTATATTATCTACCAATTTAAATTTTATTTTTTACCATAATTAGTATTAAAAATAATAAAAATTAATTATTGTGGTTATGGAGAAAATGGGATTAATGGGGATTAAGATAAATAGATAGGGGTAAAGGACCTAAAAACTTATCCAAAACCCATTATAATGAAATATTTTTACATTATAACCTTTCATATTTGATAATAGACCATTTTTATCATTATGGAATTATAAAAACGTGGGTACATCTTTTTCTTTCCAAAAATTAAAAGTGTGTCACTCACTCACTTATAAAAGGTCACAACATATCTTATCTTATTCACACATCTATAACACATTATTTTGACCAATAACTTCCCAAATAACATTATTATTTACCTATTATAATCCTAAAAATATTTATTTTGTTTATAAATCCATCATAAAAGTCCTTTTGTGAAAACTAAAGAAACTCTTCCTAAGAAGAGGTAATGTCCCCAATCGAGTATTTTATTTTATTTTATTCCTCCACATCTTTAAATTATTATTAAACCATCCTGATATAATTACTAAATTATATGTATTACACTGATATTTTATTATTTCAATTAAATAACCTAAAAAATTCTTTTATTCTATAAAATTATTTATGGAACCATCATTCGTTTGTATGGTTGTCTACCTCCTGACGAACTGATGTTATTCACTTTCCATCACCACCACTCATGGAAGAATATAAAGAAAAATTTATTATTTATATATTATATTTATGATAATATTATTATTTTTTAATAATGATATCTCATATTTATTTTCAATTTTTATTCCATGGGAATATAAAAATGTCATTCAGGTGTATGGAAAACTATAACCTCTTGAAGCGATGTAATTTTTTCTTAAAAAATTATTTAAATTGAAGGTAATGATGATTGGTTTAAATGAAAACATTTTATATATGTGAAAAATATTATTTAGTAATCTTAATATATTATTTAACTTTATTTCATTTCATTTTTTAATAAAATGGAAACAACGTTCATGAATATATACAACCAACCATCTCCATGAACATTGCATGTCATTTTCTATCTCTAACATTAATGGATTAATATAAATAAATATATAATGAAAATATATGATATTAATATAATGGTTAAAATTCTCAATATGATGGAACCTTGATCAAAGTTAGAGGACAAAAAATAAAAATCAAAACATACATGGAATACTAATAAGATATTACCCAAAATTTGACATTAACATAGAATTGTTAATAAATTGGTTATAAAAGGACATAATCAAGAAATATATGGTATGAAATATATAATTATGGTTCTAAAATATATTTTTTTAAAAATATATTTATTATATAGAACTTTCAAATATGTAGGAATTAATTCTAGACTTATGGTATGGGATTTCTAGTCCCACTTTTTTTCTAGGAGATATATGAAAATTCTACACTAATTTTCTTTGTATGGTGTGTATAATGCCACATTGACATTTTTAAATAAAATCCGTTTATTATAATGATTTTTTAATGTTTCATTTTTTTATATTATTTATTGCGGATTATGATTCAAAATATTACTTAAGATATATGGTATTTTTTGTCTCGATTTTCCTTATTTGAGATATATGTTATGTTTTAAAAATATATTATTTTATAATGTGTATATACATACCTTTTGAAATGTAACATCATGAATATATTTTTCATCAAGGCTATCCCAATTTCATTTAATTTTATTTTTTCATGGGAATTAGGATTCAAAGTTACTAAAGTGGTATGGATTCTATATTATAATCTCATCATTCATCAAGATTGATCGTTATTATGCTTCCTATAGTGAAATATCATGATCTATCTCTCCAAAAACTCATGAATTTTCCTAACCAATTGTTACATAATGAGAATAAACTTTTTTCCTTCATTTACCTTTCCTTATATACACAAGAGTTCGAAATAATGTTTCGATGAAAAATCATATTTATTTCTATCTTGGTCGAAAACCAATTTTTTCTTCCAAGACCATGTTTTATAAAAATGGTTTAGATTTATTTTTTAAAATTTTATAAATGATTTATTAATTATTTTTTCACCCATGGTTTTATTTTTACAAATTTTTTGAAGGTAATATTTATTTCCATTTTCAGAAAATTCCCATTTGTATTTTATCAAAAATATAAATGGAATAAAAGTTTTAATGTGTATGAAATAAAGGGAATGTCCCACCGTCATGACCATTATTATATTTAAATATTTCATTATATTTTTATTAGATTATGTTTAAATAAAAGTATTTTGAATTTTTTTTAAAGTGTTTTTTAAAGTGGAAATGATATTTTCCTTGGGAAATGTTTTAAATGGTTTCTAAAGCTACCATTGTTAGTTTAAAAGATTATTTTCATAAAATAATATTTTTAAAATGATTTGTTTTTTTAAAAATTATTTACAAAGTGGAAAGGATATTGTCCTAGTGAAATGTTTTAAATTATTTTACATGTTTATTTTCAAAGTAAAATGATTTTGGAAATGTTTTATGTTTTAAGAAGTGTTCTTCAAAGTGGAAATGTTATTTTTCTCAAGAAATATTAAATGTAATCTTTTAAATCCATTTTTTCATCTTATATAACAAAATTTTATTTTTATAATGCTTTATAAGGGATATGATCATAGGATACCATTATTATTCTTTCTCTGGATGGTTTATGTTTATTATGAAATGATGTTTATGAAACCAATTTCTCTTCTATGGGTTATACCATGATAAAATTCTTATGAAACCCACTTCATTTCGGCATTAAAAACATTGATGAAATGTTGGAAGAATTATGAAACCTATTTATTGTACATAGTATATGTTATAATTAAATGATTAGGAAACCAATTTCTTTTCACGGGTTCTGATATGATGGATATTTACCCATCTTGTGAGACAAAAATGTTTGTATTATTTGATAGTTTAGACCTATATCAACCTCAATTTCTTTGGGTAAATATGGATAACTCATGTGTAAATATTATACACATGAACATGATTATATTTTCACAATCTTTTGAATGAACCTGATTATATGTTTAAAATTTTATGCATGGACCTGGGATTCATGTCCATGAGGTTATGTGTGGACTTGGTTTCATGTGCATAAGCTTATGTGAGTTTATTATTTCATGTCATTAATGAAATGATTGAACATGTTTCTAATTATACATGTAGAAAATGTTATAAGATTATGTGTATTTCACAAATCTATTCAAAAAGAAAATTTTATATTCTCATGGTTAATGTTCTCTACCTGTAATATGATTCGTGTCTTATTAACTTCCATGATTTAATTGATGTGTAATGTTTATGATCTATGATATGAATGGTATGGTTTTTTGAATTTTATTCTCATGTTCTCATGCCCCTATTCTCGTGATATGTTGATATCTCCCTTATTTACCCTTATTATACATCTAATCTCAGCCATTCTTATGTTTACTTTCCATAGGTTATGATGAAATTTATTGTGTATGATATGTCTAATAAGGGAGGTAATTAAGAAGAACATTGTGGTAGATGGCGTTGCTCACCAATGGGAAAATTGTTTACATGTCCAAGTTTCCAAAGTCATTATACCAAAAATATTCTACCATAGATCATTATTTCAAGTAATGAATATTATTTTACTAAGATGTATTATTTATGTATAAGAATATTGGGTCATTAAATATAATACACTAATGATCAATTATAATTTGGGGTATACTACCTTTATCATGGAAATAGCTACAAAAAAACATAGGTACTATCTCTATAATAAAACACTAATTTCAAAATAAGGGAAAATCCTTTTAAAAAAGGTTTTATAATTTTCATCATAAATCTTTTACATAGATGAAAATATGTTAGTAAAGGGTAAAAATAATTAATAAAAAAAATTAGGTTTCTATCTCAATCCCAGAGATATCCCCTACCAAGATCACTAACTATATTTGATTAATCAATTAAAATATATATTGTATACCATTACACACTCTATGTTATTTATATAAACAGATATCCATAAACATGATCATAAAAGAGACTTAGAATAACCTAAAATTGATATTGTCTACACAAAATTTAATCATTTAATTGGAATATATGCACAAAACCCCTAAGAGACAAGATCTGACGGTATACCCATAACCACCCATTACTCTCTCATGTCATAAAATTATACCATTGGTACATTAATGATAGTCATAATCATATGATAGAAAATAATCACATACTTAGGTCAAATTAAGTAGGAATCAAAATATATTTTTTTATGGAAAGAATTGAATATGTTATTATTGGAATATAAGTAATTTAATGATATATAAATCACATGAAATGTAAAGCAATATAATAATTCATGATGTAGTAACCCAGTCACTCTAGATACATTAGGAAAGAGGGAAATAGAATACAGTATAACTACATAATAACACATGAAAAAATCATGAAACCATAATAGAAAACAAATTGAAAAAATCCTACTACCCTCTAAACTCCAACATCCACCATGAAGGTGTTGGAGGGACACCAGAAAATCATTTCACCCAATTCCTAACCATTCAGTCATCATTATACCAAACACTGCATAATAAATCAAAATAAAAGGGCATCTAGGACCATTTTATAATAATCCATTCTGAATCACCATATCTGAGTATGAGAAAAACATAACCTCATATATGCCTCCCCATACACAATATTTTCCCTACTAATGGTGTAGATTTGATCCATACGTCGGGGAGACAATTCCCCCAATGTCTACACGTGAATTGAGGTTCTCGTTAAGGGTGTGACTAATAAAACCTAGTATGAAACCACCAATGAATCCACAGAAAAACTAAAATTGGAATATGAAAGTGTATTAACTATAAAAAAGTAGTAAAATAGAAATAAATCTTCTTTTGAACATCATATCCTATCTAATTTACTAAATACCCCAAACATAATTGGTTTGACTCATTCTTGGAGAAAGACTCATCTAATATAATAAATACATATCATAATGAAACTAGTTCCTTCTCAATTAAGTTAAGATACAATATATTTTCATATATAAATCCATATATTACACTCTCTAAATCAGGGTAGGTATCACATTATGTCCCATAAAAAATCTGAAAACACACCATGTCACTTAGTGTATGTCACATATCTAGTCCTAGACTATACCCTCCCACTTAAAGGAGATGAAAAATATCCATCTCAATTCCCAATCCTCAAATTCAAGGAATCATAAATGCCCTTAATCTCATACCATCAAGTTATAACAAAATATCCACTAACTCAATATCTGGAAACACAATCACCATTCTCAACTCCTAAAATATGATGTAGTGGGAACAAATAACAATTAATAAATTTCAAATAAGTATCCACCAGCCCGAGAGAGTATCCTATGATCAAAGATACCAAAAGAATATCCCATATTCTACTCCTAAACCAACCCCTCTACATTACACCAACAGCCCATATTTACTTACAAACTATCATCATAGTTGAAGGAGTGAAAAATCACTAGATCACTAAATCCTTATTCATGTTTGAATATCTCAAACTAGGCCTAATTTACCTATGTGAAGAGACCAAACTCAAACTAATGAAAAAATTAATAGTTTATAATATATAATCCATTATATAAGTAATTATCTTTTAAAGATGTCTATTACCCAAATTTAGACCCACAAGACCACTCTAATACCAAAAATAATATAAATTATGGAAACATTGGCACACGCCTCATGATTTACCATAAAACCACTTATAAACTCTATGAAATGGTAATGAATTTCTACGTTATGATTAAGTGGGGTCACTTACAGATTCATGCCCAATAATTCATGATTGATCCAGTTAATCCTGAAAATCATCCACAAATATTTATAATTATTGATTCATAATGAATATTAAGAAACAAATAGAGATAGGAACAATAAATTAGTGGTCTTAAACTAACCAAGGGAAGGCCATCAGAATAAATGAGGCTTCAAACGAGTTATAAGAGAGCATAGAGGATCTTATGAATCCAAGAGGTATCTCGAAAGAATATCAAGGTTGATTTGGGTTGAGGGAGGATAAGTGAATTCATAAATGTGGTTTTGAGGGTAAAATCTAAAACTATCCAAAAAAACTCACTCATAACACATCTGGTACCTGATCTACCTCAAATGGGTATAAATTTCACTACTGGCCACCTGTAGAACCCTCATTGGTTGGATATTAGGAAACTAGTCCATATAAGAATACCTTATAGTCCCTAGGGTACATTTTTTACATCACCATGTATAAATTAAAAATATGTATTAAATTATTCTATGGGTCACATCCACACCCAAATCTAAATTTCTTTAGGGCCTTATTGAGCAATGAACAAATCAAAAAAGAGAAAATAATTGACATTTTAATAAAAAAAATGATCCTACATATTGTACGTAAAATTTTATTGTCATTATAATATTATAATATCAATAGCTACAATTTTTCCAAGGAATTAATTTTTTTGTAAAAAACAAATATTTTCCAAATTTTCTATATAACTTATTTTCTCTAAATAGTAAATAACTATTCTCAAAAAAAATTCATGATTTCTATAATTTTTAAATAAAACCATATCTTCGTAAATAAATATAATCACATATTTTTTTAAATATTCTTTGAATATTCTATTCATTAATTTCATAAATACAATTGCTTCATTCGTTAACACACATAATATAAATAGAAACTCATAATGATCATACAATATCTGAAACACTATATTATAAATATATTATTTATTTACTTATATAATAATATATATACCTTAGATTAATATTTTATAAGAAATGATTAAAATAGGGACATTAAAAAAATATTGGGAATGAATTCTTATTCATATTAGTAATTTACTACATTCATTATAATCATTGAAAAACATTATTTAATCATTTATATTCATAGAAAATAAAAATATAAAAAATAAGATTCAGTGATTGAATGAATAAAAACGTTATTTTTTATCTCTTTTAATCAATTTTATAATTATAATGATTCTAAAATATCAATATAAAATGATATCTTGTAAATTATATTTGCATTAGGAACTAAGTAAATAATAGATTAGACCATTCGATTAAGAAAAAAACTTGGTAAATCATCCGAAAATACATCCAAATATTCTATTACCATTAGGACACTATTAAGAATGTCATTTTATATAATCTCAATATTGTGATAAAGATATAATTAAAATCATTATTTCATCAACTACTCATCTTATTGATATGTTGTCACTGATATGAATTGAATCATAAGTACAAACATAATAACATTGTAAAATTTTAATATAAATTATTCTATATTTAAATATATCACAGCATGATATCTTAAAAACAAATCCATAAAGATAATAAAATATTGTTCAAATGTTATTTTACAATAAAACAAAACAATATATACTAATTTTAATATTTAGTGGAAAGAAACATGAAATATTTAAAAACAATTATAAAAAAAATTCTCAAGCCTTTTTACATATGGGGATTATAGAATGAACTCAACCATTAAGGTGCCCTGTCCACCATGTGATGGGTAGGCCCCATATATCCGATAAGTTTCCATGTCACCCAATGGTTTTTATTTTATATTATTTCAATGTGTTTTCTAAAAACTACTTGTTGTTTATTGAGATTTTATTTCAAAATTATCAGTTTATATTTCTTTTTAAAAACATGTCTTAGGTTTATTTTGGTTTTACAAAATTCAACAATTTTATTTAATAAATGATATTTTTAGAGTTAATTTTTTAATTTAATTATATTTATATTTAATTTTCTTATAATCCCATACGAATTGTAAATGGAAGAAAAATTTAAATATTTTTCAAATTTGTTTATTAAAACTATTGTCTGTGGTTTTAATGTAAAAATTTTTTTGAAAACAAATTAGGGGTAGTCAAAGAAATGTATGTCTCAATTTTTAAATCCCATTTCTTATACTTCAGTCAACCAATTATTTTAAAAAAAATCACATTATATTTTCTTGAGTGGAAGTTATTTCAAAGTTGTTTTTTTTATTCAATAATTTAATTGATGTAGAGACAGAGTTGTAATAGAAGTATTTAGATTCAAAATAAATCTATATATGAGTGAGATAGTTATTGTTTAAATTTTTCTAATCCTAAAAATATTTATACCTAAAATATCATTAGAATATAAAACTTTAAATTATTCAGTGTTGTTAGATTTTTTATTTTGATAATACAAAAATATAGTTTTTTTAAAACTAGATTCGGGAGTGAAACTCTTTGGGGTCCCAAGTTATCATGTCAATAACAGTTTCTCTCCAATTTGATTAATATAAAATATTTTTTTCTGGCCCAGTTGAGATATAAAATATAGTTTACTAAAATAATCTGCTTAATATCAATTATATACCATCATATCTCTATTTTACTGATTTATAAGGACTGACCACACCTCAACACTAATGCTAACCTACAACCACCATAGGTTTATGTCTACTTCACATGGATCTTTAAACTTCTATTACCAAGCTATCCATATCATGATATTAGACACAAACAACCAATTGTGTGCCCACTAAAATTGGTTTTTAGAAGTTTGTGATCAAGGAATGTTACCCTATTTTGATTTCAATTGGACCTAGGGTTCTTTATTGAGGAATTTCCGTTTTTACAGACCAATAAACCAACTATATAATAATTGATCTTGATATTGTATATAATGAAACATAAAAACATGTGTTATAATATTTCATCAAAAATCTAGTATTATCAGACTTATGGATGAAAAAATATATCACGATTAATGTGATTCAAACTAGTTCCATGTGATATAGAAATCAATTGGTTCTATTATTCAATGGAATTGAACTAAAAATTCCTTAGTATCTACTACTATCAATTTAACTATAGTTAATATGTTATAAAAAAATCATTAGTAACCACACTAAGATATAAGACCCAAACATATTCAAATTAATCTATTATCCTCTCTCCCAGAAAACTCCGAAATATGATTTAATAGAATTCTCATCCTATCAAAAATACAAAAGAGCATCCTAATTTCACTGAGATTTCATAGCCTATTTGATTGTGATAATCATATCTTGGTTAGTTTCAAAGTTTCACTATCATACCATAACACATGATTCCTTACTAGAAAATACATCCATAAACATTCCATGAATTACTAATATTATCACTTAAGGAATGATAAAATTACAGGGATTATTTTTTTTATTGGAAACTAAATCTAGACATGGTGTTTCCCACCTTTACAAAGGTTATCCCATACCAGAAGAGCTAATTACAAATAGTCATTCCGCTAGTTCCATAATGAATTAATAACCCAGTAAAGGTATTGAAGAAGGTTTTATTTGTTTTAAACAATTTATAAATATTAATGGAGTCCATTTAGGATTTTTTTCTATGGTATTAGAAAATATTATAGAAATTATAAATTGGTTACTGTTTATTTAAATTTTTTTTAGAGATACTATATTTATTTTGAGTTATATAATTAAAATTAAATATGGTTATTTAAACATCTATATATTCATTTCATATATATAGTAGATAATTTTAATATTTTGAAAATTTTATATGAGTCATTGACATTTTTTTATAGTTCATGAAATTTCATAAGGGTCATTCAAAATTTTTAGGATTCTTTTTACTCGATAAGTATCAATTAATACTTCACCAAATTTATTTTCAAATTTATAAGAGTCATTACCTAATCTGTAAGATTAATTTACATTTTATGAGAGTAATTCAGAGAAGTGAATAAGTGTCATTAACTCTTAAAAATTATCAATTAAGTTGGAAAATTAGAAAATTCATAAAATATAATAGAATAATAAGAGTCATTTTAATGTTGAGATATGTCAATTCAGATGAAAAAATTACAAAGGCATGGAATAATTGAGATACCAAAAGAGACATATTACTCTTATGAAAAGGATAATATAGAGATATTCATAAGGGATAGATACTTCGAATAATTCTAAGAGGATGATGAAAATCTATAAGTTTTTTTTTGGAAATTCAACTATAAAATGAACATGGTATTACTCAATTATTAAAGGATCACAATTTTCAAATAATTTCTTATTTAATGATGAGATATTGAAAGGCATCATGTCTCTATATAATATTTCATGTCTTAATGGTATGTTATATTATATCATTCATATATTTAGGTCACATTCATAATTTATTATAGTTTTAAAGTAAAATATCCCAAGCCACTTAGAATATTTAAATGGGATATTTTTTGGGATTAAATTAATTTTAATAATGATTAAATGATATTATCATAGATTGTTATCATTGGTAATATAGATATCATTATTATGAATAATTTTGGAGAAATGTTTAGAAACCATTAATCATTGTTAATTTTTTTGTCTAAGGATCATTGAAATATTTCTAAAAATAGATATCGAAATATTTTTAACATTTTTCTAAATAAGTATAAAATAAAAAGATAATTAAGGTATAGGGAATTATCAATAATTGATAATTTTTAGTGCTAATACATTATTATATTACAGAATAGTTTTATAAGAGATACAAAAAATAAGAAGTAGACTAGTGCCTGTAAATAATTGATCATAAACATCATGGTAAATGAACCTAATCATCAAAGAGTGGATTAATATTATAAAGGAAAAAAAATTGGTGTTCATGGATACTCTCATGAATAGTTTGATCATTAAAAAATATTGATATGGAAGGTGTACTTTCATTATATTCTAATATTGTTTCTATATATGTATAATAAATGATATTGTGGAAGAAGATATTATTATTAGGTACTTATAAATCATAAAATATATTACATAATTTTTTCATACATACATCATAATAGCTTTTTTAATACTTTTTATCCAAATATAAATAATTCTATACTACAATTTGGATATGGATAATACTTTCTTTGTGAAGTTGATGATAGATTATAAACCATTTAGTTCGAATTTTATAATCTTTTAATCATTTAGAACTTCAAATATTGATATAATACATGTATTGGTATCAAACCAAATATAGTTCAGAGTTTATTTCCTCATTGGTTTGTAATCTTATAAAAAATACTTGTGTGCCTTTAATTTTTATTATGTCACTTCCACACAGATCCGAAAGAGAATAAAGAGAAGTAGATCAGGTGCTTAAAAAGTCACAAAGGTTTACTTATAAAAAATAAATTATAAAAATATATACCAATAAATACTACCCACCCATCAGTGGTATATTTATTAAACCTAGTCTCTCTAGTTTTATTAGAGCTAACCATATTACCTTTGAGATCATAATATAATTGAATTGTGATTTATAGATAACTTGTTTTCAGTAAATAGAATAAAAGAAACAATAATTTATGGAAATAAATTTCATTAATAGAAGATAATAATTCCTACCTTTCCATAATCACAAGGACAATAATTTAGACATGTTTTGATAGTGGGATTTTATATCCCTTTGTATATATTCTCTCATGGCATTTATGATTTGGGAAATCTAGAGGTATATAGAATGGATAGAAAAGAAATTTTTTATCCTATTTTGAAAAGGTATAAACAATTCATGGAACTAAAATAATATAAAGAAATATGGATCAATATTGAAAACATGTGTAAAGTAAATGATAAAATCAAAGGAGAAAAACTACAAATATAGAGAAATAAAGTGCCAAAACAACATAATAGATGAAGATGAGGAAATTTTTTACTATTTCCCTATGATTAATGAGATTTTTTGTCATATCATAGGCTTTTTTGATGCATGGGAAGATAAAACTATGTTCAAGAAACAATGTAAAAAATTTCCTATGAAATTAAATCCAAATATATCAACCATAAGAGAAAAAGTAAGACCTGTCTCTGGCTATGTGATGAAAAAGGATCCTATAACCAAGAAGACACCTAAAGAGGTAACGAAATTCAAATATAAAAACTAAATCATGATAAATAAAGAATAATTTCAGTCCACTTGTGAATTAAAATTATGAATAAAATTAGAAATAATATTTGTATTAAATTTCCAACATCTATAAAAATATAAAAAATTAAAGAGTATATAAAAAATGATGAAATGAACATAAATTCGTTGTATGTTTGGTAATTTTAAACATGAGTATTGATTTAAAACATACTAAACATATGTAATGTGAATAAAAATGGGAATGTGATAGGCTATAGAGAAATAAATTGGAAATAACCTCTAAAGAAGTTACGAAATTTTGACGAAGAACGGAAAACTTCAAAAAAGAAAAAGGATAAGTATGATGGGTAAAGAAAATTATGAATACATGACTTCATTTAATGAGTCTAATTTTTTATGTATTTTAAAATTCAATAAAATTATGTGTCATATTTAAAAAAATCTAAATTAGTGAGAGAGAAAGAGAAACAACATATACCGAACCCATTATAGAAGCTAATATTGAAGTTTATCCTAAGAAAAAAACACAATATATAAAGGAAATATAATCCCTAAATAAATATATTTTGATTTTGAAAAGGGAAAAGTATATATTCTATAATAAATCAAATGATAGGGATAGATAATTTATTCTTCTTAAAGATATAATTCATGAAAAAATAATATGTTAAAGGAATAAAATTGATATAATAGGGGAAAGTATAAATATATTATTATTATCATAACTTGGGATGAGAAGAATAAAGTAACAAAATTGAAAGTGACTACGATAATTCTATTAAAAGAAAGAAAAATTGATTATAATATGATGAGAATAGATGAATGGAAACTTAGGTAAAAAACTACACTTCTGGAACAGAAAAATATTTTATCTACTTCACCTAACAATTCATGTTATAAAATCATATATAGGAAATCATGGGTTGATAAAAAATATAAAAAGATAAATTTTACACAAAAAATTGTTAAAGTAACATTGGATGGAATGACTCACAAAAACCAAAGAAAATAAAGTCTATAAAAATTCATATAAAACATGCCAGATATTACATAAATACTTGAACGTTTCAATAGAGAACTATTTTTTAATTATATTTTTATTAAAATAGAGTATTTGGGAATAAAAAATATGTTTTTATATAATTTTTCTCTTACTTAGATTCATTGAAGGTATGAATTTATGGTGGGTGATCAATAAAAAAGAAGGAATAGTTATGAAAATAGGAAATTATTAATTCTTAATACATCTCAGATACCTATCATAAATAGATTTTATGGTCTAGGGGATAATAGTGTAATGTGCGACTTATAGGGTCACTATTATTAAGAATTTATAATTTCTCTTCTAGGGAAAAATTAATAAAATATTGAATTAAATAATACTTAGAGAGGTAATAATATAAAAAAAATTCTTATTAATGAATTAGATCATAAATCTAGAATGAGGATCTTACCATATATTTTTTATTTTTTTTTCTCATCATACGTGGTTTGAGATGCCAAGATCTTGACAAAAATTTAATAAAATTATGGTGTTATTGTTAGATATGTGTAACAACCCAGGTAAATAAAGAGTATGACATTTTCACATTTATCCATATTTGTTAATAAAATATTAATATGGCTTTAAAGGGGACGCTATGCTCGATGGTGTACCCAACACGCAACAACGTGTTTCTTGGGAATCTTACGTTGCACTCTAATAATAAAATAATATTATTTTAAATAGTAGTTAACGCCTAGCCGTTGTAATGGAGGGAATGAACAGAACTAACTACAAAATGATTATATATGTTTGTCAAATATTTTTACTTTTTACAATAAATGTTAGAGGATTAAAAATGCGAATGAATCCAATTTTAAGCGTAAACATTCTAATATTCTTTAAAAGGTCGATTAACCGCCTTTTGATGGAAAACCTCTTTTAAATCCACTTTTTGACAATTTTATGTGTTATATTTGACAAAATAAAATTCTTCTTTAGAATCAGGACATCAAAATTTACTTTGTGTAAATTTTTGGTATTTTTCCGGAAAAGTTCAATTTTTAATGAATAGTGAAAAATGTTGTATTTTAATTCAAAACTTCTTTTTAATATAATTTATTTATATGATTAGATTATATTTTGAATTGGTTTTAAAGTTAAATTAGAATATATATTTACCATTTAATCCAATAGTGGTCATTGGAATTAATTTCACATTGAAATCGGACTTAAACTAGTGTCAATCTTTTGATACATTTTGGTTCATAAAAACACGCTATTTGTTTTGACAACAGGAATTAATTATTAAATTAATTAATGCAAAATATATGTTTTGAATTTTGTAAAATAGACATCATTTTTGAATTCGTAATATCAAATATAGATTCGGGTGAATTTTTGGTAATTTTCTGAAAAACTTCAATTTTTGATGAATAGTGAAACTACTAAGTGGTACTTATAAAAACTGATTTTCCGTTTAAATGAAATTATTCCACCTTTGTGTTTTGAATTTCAAAAAATCCGACATACATGGTTGTCATTAAGAAGTAAAATTTGGTTCAATGGGATTAAAATAATTCTTTGGTGAATAGTAACTTATTAAGTTTTTAATCGCGATTAGAGGTAATTAGTGTAGTTTAAGGTAAAAATAACGTTTTAATAAAATGAAATGACCTAGAAACGTGTCCTACCCTCATTGGATGTGTCATGGCCGAACAAGACAATCCATGGGTCAACTTGGGGACCCCATGGAGCCACTTTGGTTGGAAAATGACATAAATACCTTTTTATTTAATGTTAAAGTAAAAATGACACAAACATGAGATATTTTACTAAAACAATTTTTTACATGAGGTTATACAAGTCAGATTTTTGACTATAAATATTCATTTTAAATCTAAAAATATTTCCTACATCATAGTATTTTTTTTATAATTTTGATACATTAAATAAATTAAAGTATTTATGACATCATAATGATGCAGCGATGACCTCATTATTTAACGATTTAAATAAAATGAAAAGATAATGTAAAATATAAGACCTAAAATTGTCGCAAACCTATTGGATGGGTGGATTTATAAACCTTATCACCTTATCCTCGAAATAAATCAATTTGGGACCTTTAAAATCCGAAAATCATTTGAAAATAAAGTAACATTTTGTAACTTTCCAAGAGTGCCCCTCCTCTCCTCTTATAAAAGGCCCCCACCTCTACCACCTTACACACACATAAAATCTAAGACCTAAACTTGTCGCAAACCTATTGGATGGGTGGATTTAGAAACCTTATCACCTTATCCTCGAAATAAATCAATTTGGGACCTTTAAAATCCGAAAATCATTTGAAAATAAAGTAACATTTTGTAACTTTCCAAGAGTGCCCCTCCTCTCCTCTTATAAAAGGCCCCCACCTCTACCACCTTAAACACACATATCAAGCCTTTGGCTCGGCCAACCCCTGCCCATTTAATCTCTCCAAATCCCTCTCTTCATCATTGAAGCCTCACATTGGGCATAATCCTTTCCAAGGAAGCCTTTGAGCTCAAATCAAAGGAAGTTACCTGATTTAAAGGTAATGTCTTCCCTTGCATTCTTTTGTTTTATTTTTCTTCTCTAACCCCCTAAACTCTTCTTATTCTTTTATTTTGTAACAAATACAGTATTTTAAATATACTAGGATTTTTTTATAAGAATTATTAGATCTACACTTACACACACCTACATCTAATGGTTAAAGAATATACTGTTTCCGTGGATGGAGAATTTCTGCCTCCCGAAACGATAATTGTTCAACATTCTTTTAACACCTTCAAAGGTGGCCATTAAGATGTAACTATATTTATATATGATATATAATATGTTTATTTTTTCCTTAAGCTTCTGTATTTTTCATTTATGCCATACCTTTATGGTTTCCATTATGGGAACGCAATATCTTCACTTTAGGAAGTGCATACTACCGCCCCCTCAAAGTGATTTGATTTGTTAATTCCATATGTGGGATGTATAAAGGATGTAATTAATGGTATTACAAATTTTATCCTAATTTAATTATAATATACTTTTATATATTTATTATTTCATCCAGTTTAATACAAAAAAAAAGAAATGAAAGTAGAGTTCATGCATATGTACGGCTTACCGTCTCTATGAACGGTTCATTTCATTTCTTATCTCCAAATGTTATGTACTATTATAAGTACATATATATAATGGATATATATGTAATATATTAAATCTAAATGATTAGTATCATTCTGGAATTATAATATATATATCTCTCATTTTGTTTTAATTCCATTAATATGGAAAAAAAAGTAAACTAGCGTTCATGCGTACGTACGGCCTACCGTCTCCATGAACGGTGCTTTTAATTTTTTTTCTCCAAATTCTATGGAATAGTATAAACTTAATATATACTGGATATATATGATATTTAAAACATAAATACTATTTTGGAAATGATGTACTTATAACTACATATAAAATTCTTTTCCAATAAGTTCAATTTTTACTCATGTACTGAACATCGACAAAAACATCTGATACGAACTCACTTTATTAACCAATTATTATAACATTATAATATGTGATATGAACTGAATAATAATATTTAAAGGAGGTCCTTAAGCAATTATAAATTGACCAAATTTTATTATTTAAGAGATTAAAGAACGATCGAGTCATGTCGGACACGAGGTAAAGGATCTTACTCCTCTCTTTCTTTTTAAGTACACTCTTTTATGTCATTCCTTTTAAAGCTCATATTTCTTGTTATTAGGATGTTATTTTATATTAATATTACTATAATTTTTATGTTAATGTGATGAGAGACCCTATTCTCTCTCATCTATCCATTTTGGAAGTTTTGAGTGGCGTCGTTAGGCTGCCGAATTTTCGTAAGAGATCTAACCTTTCTCTTTTTTTAAGTACTCTCATTTATGTCACTTCCTTTAAGATCCTATTTGTTATTATGGGGGATGTTATTTTCTATTCCTCTTTCTGTACATTTTATTTTAATATTATTATATACTCTATTTGATCTCATCAATCCATTTTTGGATGTTTTAAGTGGCGTCGTTAGGCTGCCGAGTTTTCGTAAGGGATTTTTCATCTCACTTTTATTCCCGTGAAATTTATGCTACGTTTTACACTATTTCCTTTGAGTGGTGTATGTACTTCCCATTATTATACACTTTGTGTAGTATAATTTTATTTATGGGTATTTACATCTTCATTTTATGACCCTTCTTCCATGGGGTGTACTTTTTGAAAGTTACCCAACTCGGTAAGGGGACCTTTCACCCTCCTTTTTTTTAAAAGACTTATTTTGTTATGTCTTTTAGTTTACATATTATTATGTTGGGATATGTTCTTATATATCCTTATTTATGTAAATTTTATGTCCAATTGATGAGATCCCCTTTATCTCTCTCATCAACCCTTTTTGTAAAATTTTATGTGACGCTGTTAGGCTATCGAATTTTACCAAGGGAACTTCTTAACCCAATTTCGATTTCATTGGGTTCAACATGTAGTTATTGAATATGTCATCCTTTTAATATGTGTGAATGACCTTTTATTGTTTTACACTTAATATCCACTTATATTGGGTGTATATATATCTGTCACACATAATTATGAGATTGATTTATCCTTAATTTAAGGATACCTTCTTTATAATGGATTTCATCTCATTTTACATTTATTTTGAGACTTCATTATTGTTATGCACCAATTCACTCTTATATGGTGAGTATATTGTCCTTTGACATATTATATCATGAATCCCTTTATTCCCATGATATTATAAAGTTCGGATTAAATGTTATTCCGCAATTTTTTGTATTCAAGAGTCTCTCATTTTGTTAAAAACTCTTTAACAAAAATATCGTTTTAAATGTTTTAAAGATTTATTATTCTAAATATTTATCTTTAATGTCCATGTTTTCAAAATGGTTTTCAGTATTTATTTATATGGACATTAATTTTTTAAAATTAAAATTCCATTAAAAGCTTCAAAGTGGTATGGGACACTTTGATTCAAAAATCTCTTTTAAATGGTTTTTGAAAATGGATTGATTAATTCAATATCTGGGAATTACTTATTGTGATTGAAAATGAAATGTTTTTATTGAAATGTTTATATTTTCAATATTTTATGTGTAATGATGGTACTTTGACATTTTACGGGTGGTTACGTGATAAACCATATGACGGGTGGTGCTGTGAATACCAGGACGGGTGGTTACCTTATAACCTCCAATGCATTGGGTATGGAAGTCGGTCGTATGGCTATTCCATTAAGTATGTGTGGAAGTCGGCCGTATGGATATTCCATTATGTATGTGTGGAAGTCGACCGTATGGTTACTCCACTTAAGTATGTTTATGTCCCAAGTTACCTTTATATGTTATGTGATCTTTATATGGGTTTTATGGTAATATTTTGGTTACATAAGGGTAAGTAATGAACTTTTATTCTGTGAAGAGTTTTTACTACATCGAAAAGGTAAAAAGTATTACTTTGATAAAGTATACATGGTTTACTTGTTGTTTTGAAAAACTAACAGTTTTCATTCTTTGTGTATCCCTTACTGAGCTTTTTATGCTCATCCCAAATTTTTGAAATGTTTTTCACAGGACTTAACGTGGAATAGGGTCAAGGATGGGATCAAGGGAAAGTCATGCTACCTAAAACATGGAACTAGACATGTTTCTTTTTAAGATTTTTTATTTTATGGAAACTTAGTAGAATTTTCTACTTTGTAATCTTTTGAGATGTAATAGTTATATCCTAATTCTCTAAAACTCTAAACCTAAAAATATCCTCAATGTGAATTATTCATTTAATTCAATTTTAAGTAAGGTTTAAGGATGGGGCCTTATAGTTGGTATCAAAGGTCGGTTTAGATAACTTTAGAGGTTAGGGTATACTCTAAACATAAGTGAAATTACCATAATGGTTAGGATTTCAGAAAGAGTCCTAGTTTTAGATAAAGTGAATGAGTAAGTATATATTAGTGTTTATCTTCCTCATTAGTACATGATGGTTTTGTTGATATACTCACACTGACATTTCTGTTTTTAGTGAATGGATGGATCTAGCAGGTACCAAAGAGACAATAGGTTTGAAGGAAACTGTGGTGGTTCTCTAATTAGGATACCAGATAAAATGGGGGATTCAATGAGGAAACTCATGGTTGTTCTAAACCAAATATCAAGGAGTCATGATCAACCACTTTAACCTTGGTATGATCTGTAAGGAATCATGTACGAGATGACCAATCGATGTGGAAGTTCATGTAATAATTATAAAGGTAACCATTAGAGTTTATATGATCCTTACTTTTGAGGTAATTATGGGTTATTATATGTTATGATGGAAAATGAAAGGCATGAGATAAAAATGAGGTTAAAATATGTTATGATCATTTTTGAAGATTTTATCTCATTTTGGGGAATGTTTTAAAACTATATAGTTTTGGAAAAAGGACAACACGCAGACCGTGTGACAACCCGTCGTGTCGGACAAAGCTGCGGGAATCGAACCCACAACCAAAGTGAGACTAGTATTTATCGCCTACCACTGGACTACGTGAAGTCCCTGGTTAGTTTGACTAATTTTTTTTAGTTAGATGATTTTAGGAGTCAAGAGTAAGTTTATTTTGGGTTATCTATGGAAATTATTAACCTATCATGGAGGATATGTGATTAGGTTAATTACTTTTCAATACGAGACTCTAAGAGTAATTGATGTTATTTGGAGATAAGTGTTAATTTGTACCTTGGAAGACTATGCGACTAAATCCTTAAAATATTTGGGTTTCAATATTATTTTGTTTTACTTTGATGTATTTTATGGACAATTTGTTTATTGAATGGTCTTTGTTGAACTTTGGGTATTGTTTGATAAATTTTGGAGATTAAGAGTAGATTTGTTTTTTTTAAAGCATTATTATTTTTTGGGTATTATCTAATATTGTACTAACCTTTTTGGTTTTGGTTTTTGTTAAGGTCTAAAGATATGAGAAGTATATAGTTCTCTTTTGCGGATTAGGTGATTCTCTAGAAGATGATTATAGTACTCTTAATGTGAATATGTCTTCCTAAATACTCATCTTTTGGGGAAAGTATGAGTTTGTGTTAGAAATCTAGTAAAAGTTGAAAGTCAACATGAAAAGTAAGTATGTTTCCTTAAGATAAAAAATTAATTCCTCAATGGAGAGTAACTTAAAACAAAAGTGTTGTCTGTTAACTTTTCCTACTGGGGAATTGAATACCGTTTAACCTACCACAAGTTTGTGATTCTCTTATGGTTAACTTTCTCCTAGACATGTTTACTATCACTCTCCATCAGAACATGACCCTTTGTTTTTTTCCTCTATATCCATATTTTCATACTTGGAATCCTAGTATGGGTTAACTCAGGTGACCTTTGTACTTATCTTTCTTTATTTTAAAATGATTGTTTTACTGACTCTTGTTTCGATGTGGTATTTTCAATGAAGTTTCCATGCCCAATTTTAAAATTGTGAGGATGAAATTCCCAAAAGGGGGGAAAGATGTAACACCCCAGGTAAATAAAGAGTATGACATTTTCACATTTATCCATATTTGTGAATAAAATATTAATATGACTTTAAATGGGATGCTATGCTCGATGGTGTACCCAACACGCAACAACGTGTTTCTTGGGAATCTTACGTTGCACTCTAATAATAAAATAATATTATTTTAAATAGTAGTTAACTCCTAGCCATTGTAATGGAGGGAATGAAAAAAACTAACTATAAAATTATTATATATGATTGTCAAATATTTTTACTTTTTACAATAAATGTTATAGGATTAAAAATGCGAATGAATCCAATTTTAAGCGTAAACATTCTAATATTCTTTAAAAGGACGATTAACCACTTTTTGATGGAGAACCTCTTTTAAATCCACTTTTTGAAAATTTTATTTGTTATATTTGACAAAATAAAATTCCTCTTTAGAATCAGGACATCAAAATTTACTTTGTGTAAATTTTTGGTATTTTTCCGGAAAAGTTCAATTTTTAATGAATAGTGAAAATGATGTATTTTAATTAAAAACCTCTTTTTAATATAATTTATTTATATGATTAGATTATATTTTGAATTGGTTTTAAAGTTAAATTAGAATATATATTTACCATTTAATCCAATATTGGTCATTGGAATTAATTTCACTTTGAAATCGGACTTAAACTAGTGTCAATCTTTTGATACATTTTGTTTCATAAAAACACGCTATTTGTTTTGATATTGGGAATTAATTATTAAATTAATTAATTCAACTTATATGTTATGAATTTTGTAAAATAGACATCATTTTTGAATTCGGAATATCAAATATAGCTTAGGGTGAATTTTTTGTAATTTTCTGAAAAACTTCAATTTTTGATGAATAGTGAAACCACTAAGTGGTACTTATAAAAACTGATTTTCGGTTTAAATGAAATTTTGCCACCTTTGTGTTTTGAATTTAAAAAATCTTACATACATGGTTGTCATTAATAAGTAAAATTTGGTTCAATGGGATTAAAATAATTTTTTGGTGAATAGTAACTTATTTAGTTTTCAATCGTGATTAGAGGTAATTAGTGTAGTTTAAGGTAAGAATAATGTTTTAATAAAATGAAACGACCTAGACACCTGTCATACCCTCATTGGATGTTTCATGGCCGACCAATACAATCCATGGGTCAACTTGGGGACCCCATGGAGCCACTTTGGTTGGAAAATGACATAAATACCTTTTTATTTAATGTTAAAGTAAAAATGACACAAACATGAGATGTTTTACTAAAACAATTTTTTTACATGGGGTTATACAAGTAAGATTTTTTACTATAAATAGTCATTGGAAATATAAAAATATTTCCTACATCATATTAGTTTTTTTATAATTTTTAGACATTAAATAAATTAAAGTATTTATGACATCATAATGATTCAGCGATGACCTCATTATTTAACGATTTAAATAAAATGAAAAGATAATGTAAAATATAAGACCTACACTTGTCAAAAACCTATTGGATGGGTGTATTTAGAAACCTTATCACCTTATCCTAGAAATACATCAATTTTGGACCTTTAAAATCCGAAAATCATTAGAAAAAAAAGTAACATTTTGTAACTTTCCAAGAGTGCCCCTCCTCTCCTCTTATAAAAGGCCCCCACCTCTACCACCTTACACACACCTATCAAGCCTTTGGCTCGGCAAAACCCTGACCATTTAATCTCTCAAAATCCCTCTATTCATCATTAAAGCCTCACATTGGGAATAATCTTTTCCAACGAATCCTTTGAGCTCAAATCAAAGGAAGTGACCTGATTTAAAGGTAATGTCTTCCCTTGCGTTCTTTTGTTTTATTTTTCTTCTCCAACCCCATAAACCCTTATTATTCCTTTATTTTGTAAAAAATCCAGTATCTTAAATATACTAGTATGTTTTTATAAGAATTATTATAGCTACACTTACACACACCTACATCAAATGGTTAAAGAACATACTGTTTCTGTGGATGGCGAATTTCTGCATCCCGAAACGATTATTGTTCAACATTATTTTAACACCTTCAATGGTGGCCATTAATATGTCAATATATTTATATATGATATATAATATGTTTATGTTTTCCTTAAGCTTATTTATTTTTCATTTATGGCATACCTTTATGGTTTCCATTATGGGTAAACGCGATATCTTCACTTTAGGAAGTGCGGACTACCGCCCCCTCAAAGTGATTTGATTCGTTAATTCCATATGTGGGACGTATAAAGGATGGAATTAATGGTATTACATATTTTATCCTACTGGAATTATAATATACCTTTATATATTTATTATTTCATCCAGTTGAATACAAAAAAAAAAGAAATGAAAGTAGCGTTCATGCGTACGTACGGCTTACCGTCTCCATGAACGGTACATTTCGTTTCTTATCTCCAAATGTTATGTACTATTATAAGTAAATATATATAATGGATATATATGTAATATATTACATCTAAATTATGGGTATCATTCTGTAATTATAATATATATATCTCTCATTTTTCTTTAATTCCAGTAATATGGAAAAAAAATGAAAGTAGCGTTCATGCGTACGTATGGCCTACCGTCTCCATGAACGGTGATTTTAATTTTTTATCTCCAAATGCTATGGAATAGTATAAAAATAATATATACTGGATATATATGATATTTATAACATAAATACTATTCTGGAAATGATGTACCTATAACTACATAGAAAATTCTTTTTCAACAAGTTCAATTTTTACTCATGTACTGAACATCGACAAAAACGTCTGATACGAACTCACTTTATTAACCAATTATTATAACATTATAATATGTGATATGAACTGAATAATAATATTTAAAGGAGGTACTTAAGAAGTTATAAATTGACCAAATTTTATTATTCAGGAGATTAAAGAACGATCGAGTCATGTCAGACACGAGGTAAGGGATCCTACTCCTCTCTTTCTTTTTAAGTACACTCTTTTATGTCATTCCTTTTAAAGCTCATATTTCTTGTTATTGGGATGTTATTTTATATTACTCTTACTTTAATTTTTATGTTCATGGTATGAGAGACCCTATTCTCTCTCATAAATCCATTTTGGAAGTTTTGAGTGGCGCCGTTAGGCTGCCGAATTTTCGTAAGAGATCTAACCTCTCTCTTTTTTTTAAGTACTCTCATTTATGTCACTTCCATTAAGCTCATATTTGTTATGATGGGGGATGTTATTTTCTATTAATCTTGATGTAAATTTTATTTTAATATGATGATATACTCTAATTGATCTCATCAATCCATTTTTGGAAGTTTTAAGTGGCGTCGTTAGGCTGTCAAGTTTTCGTAAGGGATTTTTCATCTCACTTTTATTCCCGTGACATTTATGCTATGTTTGCCACTATTTTATTTGAGTAGTGTATGTACTGCCCATTATTATACACTTTGTGTAGTATAATTTCATTTATGGGTATTTACATCTTCATTGTATGACCCTTCTTGCATGGGGTGTACATTTCAAAAGTTACCCAACTCGGTAAGGGGACCTTTCACCCTCCTTTTTTTAAAAGACTTCTTTTGTTATGTATTTTAATTCACATACTATTATGTTGGGATATGTTCTTCTATATCCTTATTTATGTAAATTTTATGTCCAAGTGATGAGATCCCATTTATCTCTCTCATCAACCCTTTTTATAAAATTTTATGTGACGTCGTTAGGCTGTCGAATTTTACCAAGGGAACTTCTTACCCCAATTTCGATTTCTTTGGGTTCAACATGTAGTTTTTGAATATGTCATACTCTGAATATGTGTGAATGAACATTTATTGTTTTACACTTAATATCCACTTATATTGGGTGTATATATATCTGTCACACATAATTATGAGATTGATTTATCCTTAATTTAAGGATACCTTTTTTATAATGGATTTCATCTCATTTTACATTTCTTTTGAGACTTCATTGTTGTTATGCACCAATTCACTCTTATATGGTGTGTATATTGTCCTTTGACATATTATATCATGAATACCTTTATTCTCATGATATAATAAATTTCATATTAAATGTTATTCCACAATTTTTTGTATTCAAGAGTCTCTCATTTTGTTAAAAACTCTTTAACAAAAATTTTGTTTTAAATGTTTTAAAGATTTATTAATCTAAATATTTATCTTTAATGTCCATGTTTTCAAAATGGATTTCAGTATTTATTTATATGGACATTAATGTTTTAAAATTATAATTCCATTAAAAGCTTCAAAGTGGTATGGGACACTTTGATTAAAAAATCTCTTTTAAATGGTTTTTGAAAATGGATTGATTAATTCAATATCTGGAAATTACTTATTGTGATTGAAAATGAAATGTTGTTATTGAAATGTTTATATTTTCAATATTTTATGTGTAATGATGGTACTTGGACATTTTATGGGTGGTTATGTGATAAACCATATGACGGGTGGTGCCGTGAATACCAGGACGGGTGGTTATGTTATAACCTCCAATGCATTGGGTATGGAAGTCGTCGTATGGATATTTTATTAAGTATGTGTGGAAGTCGGTCGTATGGATATTCCATTAAGTATTTGTGGAAGTCGAACGTATTGTTATTCCACTTAAGTATGTTTATGTCCCAAGTTACCTTTATATGTTATGTGATCTTTATATGGGTTTTATGGTAATCTTTTGGTTATAGAAGGGTAATTAATGAACTTTTTTTCAGTGAAGAGTTTTTACTACATCGAAAAGGTGAAAAGTATTACTTTGATAAAGTATACCTGGTTTACCTGTTGTTTTGAAAAACTAACAGTTTTCATTCTTTTTGTATCCCTTACTGAGCTTTTTATGCTCATCCCAAGTTTTTGAAATGTTTTTCACAGGACTTAACATGGAATAGGGTCAAGGATGGGATCAAGGGAAAGTCATCCTACCTAAAACATGAAACTAGACAAGTTTATTTTTAAGATTTTTTATTTTAAGGAAACTTAGTAGAAGTTTCTACTTTGTAATATTTTGAGATGTAATAGTTATGTCCTAATTCTCTAAAACTCTAAACCTAAAAAGATCCTCAATGTGAATTATTCATTTAATTCAATATTATGTAAGGTTTAAGGATGGGGCCTTATACTATGGTAATGAAATATATTTAAATTTAAAATGAATTAGAGAAACAGAAAATGAATCTCAAAATATAGAATCAAAAGATGTCATGATTGTTGATACACTTAAACATTGAATGTTAAGTGTAATCGATCTCCATGATGAATTCAAGGAGGTTATTTTTGAAATAATAATTTCCATTATAAAGATAAATAATGATATAAGGGTATTCACTAAAGGTGAATGAATCAGTAGAAATATATTTCAAATTGATGATCTGAAAAATTATTTTTTCATTAACACAAAAAGAATAAAACAATTATTGTAATATGATAATTTCATATTCCGATTATAAGTATTTGAGAAAAATAACAAGATATAATGGTGTGAGTGACCTACCCAAAGTATTTACAGAAAAAAATGAGGTATTTGAACCATTAAAAAGGTAATATGGTCCGTGGAATTTATTAAATATTTAAAATATAGTCGTCTAGGGAATTTTTATTAATCGAATCATATTTTTATAAACCAATGATGTATAAAGCCACAAGAGGTAACCTATACATCATCTAATTTATTGATTATTTTATAATAATGACCAATGTTCTTATTAAAAAAGCATAATTTATTAGTAGTAGAGATGTTTAAAAATTTTAGAATTCATGCTTGGAATGATTTGAGACTATAAATAAAAAAATTAAGAACTAATAATGGAAGGGAGTGTAATAGTATTTTCATTGAATACAATTTTTTTAAAAATGGAATCAAGAATTATTAATGTGATACTTAAAATCCATAAAATAATGGTGTTTCTAAGAGATTAAATAGAATTCATATAGAAATTTGAAGATTAATTCATTCATAGTTCAACTAGTTAATGGTTTCTTAGAGAGAAACAGTGAATTTAACTTTGAATTTTCCTAATAGGTTCTCAATAAATGTAATTTTAACCTTAATTATGATGATAATTGGTATAAAAATCAATTTATAACTACTTTATGGACTTTTGTAGTCTCTTTTTTATAAAAATTTAAAATCAAAATCTTGAAAATTTTGATGGTAACGCTCATGATGGTATCACTCAAGGATTATTTCCCAATGTAAAGTAATATATATATATATATATATTGGAATAAAAATCATTATAAGGTGGTTGAGAGTTATTATTTCATGGTCATTGAAAATTGAACCATCATTAACATTCAAAATGTAATAATTTTTTATGATTCTGATGTAGATAGTGTGTATATATCATAGAAATTTAGTGAATGACAAGATGTAAATTAACCTCTTGTTATTGATATTTATTTTTGATCCAAATGGTGATGAATAATAAGATTATGGGATTAAAAATAAAATAGTATCAGAAACTAAAAAAACATATAGATGTAGGGAATTTCATGAGAGACCAAAATACCCTAGTTTGGATAAGAAGGATATTGAATCTTGGAAACCAAACTGCACATATCACTAACATTGATCCCTGCTAGAGGGATTCTACCTTTTGCTCGTCACAAGCTCAATGAGGGAAATCTCTAAGGGAATTTTTGTAAGATCAAAAATCATCATCTAAGAAGGTTCCATAGCCTAGGTATTTATTCCATCAGATATTAAATAATTTAATTATAAATTTGATTAGTAAGATCCTCACTCTTGGTTTTGGGAAACGATTATTAAAATAAATTTTAATATATCATTATCCAATGTAACACTTCCATGCTTGCACCTGAAATGAAAAAATGGTATCATAGGGGTCATGTTTAAATTTATAATTATTTATTTGATTATTGATGTCTGTAAAATCATGGTAAGATATTCATTTCATGTTATTTGATATTTAATCTAATTTTAATTAACCTGTTATCGACATATGAATCATGTTTGTTTTGTGTTTTATTTTCATAGATATTTAAGAACAAATTAAGAATGAATGGAGATTATATTGGTAAGTAACAAATCTTTGGCAAGTAAAGCTGGGTTACATAGAATGTGGAGGTAGAACATGTTGTATACCCAAGTTCATTTCCTCTTGATTCTATGAGAAATTAAAACATGTGGTGGTTTTAATGGACACCACGTGTTGACCCTGCCAACCAGTCATGCAGCAAGGGGATACAAGGTGTGTAATTGGTATGTAAACATTGTGTAGTCAATCTAAGTTAACACATTGATGCCCCAGGAGTGTGACTTAGATATAATTAAACTAAGATACAATGCATATAGTTCGATTTATACACCATGTAGCCTCCCATTAATGGAAAAAATTAAAATTAGATTAAATTTGAAAATTTTCATCACTAAAACATTGTTTTATTGATTGGAACACCATTGTGTGTTTCACAATTTAATAATGGTTTTAAAGAATTTTAGATGCTCAATTAATTTTCTATAATAAATATGTCATTAATAGTTCTTCTATTTCTTTTCCATGATTTCAAAATTGATGGGTGTCCTAAATTATGTTTGGATGGTCATTAAGATAAAATGGAATTGATAAATGTTTTAATTAATTAATACAATCTTGCTCATCATAATAATAAATAATGAATAATGAAATGAATGATAGCTAGTTACTTTTTGAATATTCGTTGCATATACTACTAATCATGAGCATATATATGTGTTGGAATTTATTTAATTAAAATTATTTCATGATTTTTCAATTATTTAATATTAAATTTGAAGATGAATTGTGAGTTATTATTCTCTCCATCATAATGTAGACCTGTGTGTCCAAGGATATTTATGTAAATCCCTTTAAGCAATCCTTTTGTTCCCCTCACTTGCATGTGAGTAATAAAAAAATTTAATTAATGGAGGATCCCAAGGTGCATAGAGATGGTTCAAGATGGAACCATAATGTCCCCAACATGATGATACATAGGTGGACATGTGGAATGTTGTAGCTCATTTCATGGCCAGCATAAGGACTTATTTCCCCTTGGTCATTGCTTGATTTAATGTCTTCTCATTAAATAAACCATTAGATAACATCATTATTTGATCATTTAATTATTTTTTTATTTTTTTATTGTTTAATGCATTAAAATTATATTTATTGATGCAAGACAATGATCACATAAATGAATTAATATGGACAGATGTAATTTAAATATAATTTATTATGCATAAATTTTTTATCCAAACAAGGTTAATTAATTTAATAAACATCCAGTTAAATATTAACAAGACGTGAAAGGGTTAAAAAAGATAAAAAAATTATGAATAATAAAATAAAATCCCATAATCTAATATTAAGTTAGACTAAGCCTTTTGTTACATTATTGGGAACAAAACTCAAAATAACTATGTGTTTGACCAACCTTTATTGGGACACATAATTTTATAAGGGATGTTATTATGAAGGTTTGAGGTTGACTTAACCATTTTACATCAAGAGGAGTATCCCTTGATAGACTTTGTGTAATTTTTTGGAAAGGTTAGAGAGAATCCAAGTTGGGATTTCTAGATTTGGGAGTCCACTCAATGGATCAAGAATGTGAAATCCCACAATTGGAAAATACTTTCCTACCCAAATACCTTTAAAATAGCTTGACCAACCATTGTGGGGGATTTTTTAAGGGTAATATGGATACTTTCCACTAGAATTTCCTAGAAACTAGACGTTCTATGTTCTATTTTGATGGATATTGGGAGTTGATAAAATGGTGGGAGATTTATTAAAATCAATTAATTCATCATTTCTCAAAAAAATATATAATCAAGAAAATTACTAATAATATTCTCTTTTAATTTGATAATAAAATGAAAATCTCCTCATCCAAGTTTTCCCTATGATAAATATTTGATAATGACAATTTCATCACTTAAGGTAACTTCTAGGAGTGGTTTAGACACCTTTAGGTTATTCCTCCCCATGAATAAAGATCTTACATTATAGAATCCTCAATGCATGAACCATGTTCTAAAGAGGCAAGTGATTAAGAGTTAATAGTCTATAGAAAACATATGAATGGTGTGGTCTATGTTCAATGTTTTATGATTTCATCTATTTTTAGTGATATAATGAAGTCTCAAAAAAACATGGATGTATATATCATGCTTGAGAACCTACATCGTTTTTACAAAGAGAGACCTAGACAGGAATGGTTTTAGATTTACAAGATTTTCTTTCATAGTAAACTTGGAGAGGGTCCCATAGCTAGACCTCATGTAGTCAAGATCATTGGATACATTGAGTGCCTATAGGTTCTGGGGTTTAATCTCCCAGAAAAACTGGGAACCGATCTCATTCTAGCATTACTCCCTCAAGGATTCTCAATTATTATTGTAAATTTTAATATAAACAACATTTATAAGTTTTGAACAGATCTTTTAATCCACCTTCAACAAGTATATAAAGATATGAAGTGTAAAAATACTTATATCCTTATGGTGAACAAATGGAAAGGGAAAGAAAATATCTTTAATACCAAAGCTTCTTCAAGCCCTTTCAAGAAGTGAGAAGATCCAATGTGAAGAAAGGGAACTAGATGATGTCTGTTTTGCATGGGGTAATAAAAAACACTGGAAGAAAATTGCACCCAACTAAATAATTAAGGGGAGGCGTCAGTTTCATTGGTTACCAAGTTCAATTAATCTATTTCTACAAATTGGGTATTTGATACAACTTGTTGTTCTCACATATGTATTAAAATAAATGAACTATTAAGATTAAAAAATTGGCTGAGGGAAGGTAGATATATGAGCTTCCAAGGTATATAAACTTTTTGATGTATCTTTCGGGGACTAGTACCTCACATTGCTGACGAAAATGATCTTGGTTTTAAAGGGTTGTTATTATGTTCTTCCAGTTACAAAAAACATTATTTTTGTATCCATAAAAGATAAATATGGGTTCATTTTCAAATTTTTAAATTAATGTTTCCTCTTTTATAAATATATCATTTTTTATGGTAAGTAATATTTACAAGATATTCTTTATGTGTTGGATTACATGAACCATGTAATGGAAATTGATAACAAAGTTACTTCACAAGATTCATACAACACCCAAATTTGGCATCACTAGCTAGGTCATGTAAATGAAAAAAAGCTTAAAAAATTTCAACAAGATGGATATTCAGATTCATTCGAACTAAATCCATTGTGTTTATGTCACACATGTTTATAAGGAAAAATGTCCAAATCTCCATTTAGCGGGAAAGGTGAAAGGGCTATAGAGTTTATTGAATTAGTTCATACTAATGTTTTTGGACCATTTTATGTGGAAAAAAGTGGTTAAACTCATCCTTCATAACTTTTACTGATGATTTTAGTAGATATGGATATATTTAATTAATGAGGAATAAGTCGAATTATTTCGATAAATTCAAGGAATACAATTATGAAGTTGAGAACCAGATTGGTAGGACAATTAAGAAACTCCGCTCAGTCCATAGTGGATAATTTCTTAATCAAGACCTCATTGATTACTTATAGAATTTTGGGATCCTATCCCAAATCAATCCTCCTTATATTCCTTAGTGGAATGGTGTAATTTAAAGGAGGCTTTACACCTTGTTGGATATCATTAGTTCAAGTATGATTTGTGAAATTCTTCCATTATACTTTTGGGGATATATGTTATAGAAAACAACACACATACTAAACCAAGTACTAACTAAATCAATAAATGGTATACCATATGAATTTTGGAGTGTATGAAAACCCATTTTATCAAATTTACATTTTTGGAAAGTGAAGCATATGTTAAGGTCTCTTCAGGTAACAAACTTTTACCTAGAGGAACAATGTATACCTTTATATGATACCTTAAGAGAAAAAAAGGAGATATTACCTATATGAACCCTGATAAAAAATGTTTATAATGGAAAGAAATGACATATTCATTTAGATAGAGAACATATCCAAAATATATAGTGGGAGTGAGATAAAATTTGATGAAGTCAAATCTTAAGGCACATAGGAGTTCGTACAGGATCAGATTCAACAAAGCCCCATGGAAGAAGAAACAGTCCAAAAGAAACAAGTACCATGTATAAGTACAATAGAGGATATAAAACTATAATGGTATGGTTTTCTAGTTACCAATGTTAGTGACTCATTATTAGTTGATAATTATGACCCTCTAACCTAAAATGAATCACTAAGAGGAAAACAAATTCCAAGGGGAAATAATCCATGAACTGAAATGTATTCCATGTACCAAAACAAAGTCTGAATTTTGGTACATCCTTTAGTGGATGTAAATATTATTTTCTGTAAATGGGTATGCAAGTAGAAACTATACATGGAAGGTCATGTAAGTATAGGCACAACTGGTTGAAAATATTTTTAACATTGTTATTTCATTGAGTATGAAAAAACCTTTTCACTAGAGGAAATGATGAAATCCATAATAATTATACTTACCATTATGGATTACCATGACTATGAGATTTGTAAAATGGATTTCAAAACCAACTTCCTTAATGGGAGCCTTTAGTAAGATGTATACATGACACAACCTAAGGGGCTTGTGACTTAGAATTATTCAAATAATATATGAAAGTTGCAAAAATCCATTTATGGGTTACAGAAAATATCTAAGTCATGTAACATTCATATTTATGAATCCATAATAGAATTTGGTTTTATAAATAATTAATGTGAGCCTTTATGTGTGGTTTAATTAGACACTTCATTTTTTATTTCAGAATCATGAAAAGTATTGAATATGTGGAAAGAGAGGATGGTGAAAGGTTTTGGAGAAAGAAATGGGGAATAATATCTATAGAATTTAAGAAATATATTGTAAACATGTGAAATTAAAATTATAATTATGAGATGTATATGATTATGGAAGAATATGGACAGTTAAGTTGAAGTAGTCGATCTAATAGATATTTTTTTTGGAAATGTCAACAAATTCGTGGCTCATATTGAAAATCATAGTGAATTCTCAAATAGTGGATAAGAGGGAGAAAAAACCTATATTGAACACATATTTAAGATGACCATAATGTTTTTATTTAGATAAACACACATCATAATAAGATAATATAATCCATTAATAATGATATTATCAAGTTGAAATGAGAGAAATAAAAATTCCATAAGAAATAAAATGTTTTTGTCGATGAAATTAAACTTCTTAATGTGATAATTATTTTGTAATATAGGTTTTTGAATAATTCTAAGAAGAAAATTATTACAAAATAATAGAAGATAAATATGGAATAATCAAGGTGTATTAAGGCTAAGACAACCCGTGGAAAAATTAAAAATGACTACGACAAGGCTTTGGAAATAAAGATAGGTTCATCAAAATGTGTAAAGTAGTAATATATAAAAAAAATATACTAAAAACTTTTACACATAAAAAAGGTAAATCTACATTATCAAATAGTGTAGGTTCTAAAATAAAATCTTGTTTGGAATTGTTTGGGAAATAATCTAATTGTATCACTTATACATCCCAAAATTTGAATGCAACTTGACATGGAATTTTCCACCAAAACACAAGAAAATGGATGCCAAAAAATTATCATGATAGAAAGTGGGATATAATAGAACAAATGGAGTGTTTGGTAATAAATTATATGTTTTTTGTTATAATATTTCTTTTCCATGTAATCATAGTAGGAATGAATTAAAGGGAATTTGTCTAGAGAACGGAAGGAATCTATCTTAGAATAAGTATGTAGTGAATAGAAATACATATTATTTTCCTAACAAAAACTGATTTAATGGAAAAGATGAGATCTATATATTATTTAACAAAAATGTTAAATATATTTAGTAATTAATGGTATTTTATCTAATAAAAACTAAATATATTGTTGAAGAAAGAAAGATTCATTGAGATAATAAAATATAAAATCCATATATTATTGAAATTACTCCTAAATATTGAAATAGAATATATAAAATTATTCTTGATAGTGTTTTTTCATAATATATGAATGAATAAACTATGATATTTAAGGACATTAAACAACATGATAGTGGTGTCTTTACCTTTGGGAATGAAATCACTAAAAAGATAAAAGGAATTGGGTCGGTTGAAATTGAAGCTCAAAATATAAAATAAAAATATAACATGTTTGTGTATAGTAATAATAAATAATTATGTAGTGTAAGTTAGTTATATGATAAATGAAATAATTTAATTTTCATAAGAAACACATTTCTCATCAAGATAATTAAACATAGAGGGATCACCCCTAATGGTGAAAGAACAAGGTGCATTGTATTTTAAATTTAGGATCTAAATAACTATTGTTACCCTAGTGAAATAGAATAATATATTATTTTTCATAAGTAAAATATCCATAATATTCAAAATAATTTGAGATTAATCATAAAATAAAATGATGTAATACATCTACCCAAATTAAGGAGAGACAAATATGTCATATATAATGCCTTTCAAAAGGGTAAGAAGTCTAGGTAAGATATAACTATATTGAAATAAAAAAATGGACAATTTAATTAATCCAATCATATTTATGTGGACCAATGAGGAATAAATCAAAAAAAGGTGACATATACTCCATTAAAATTATTGATTAATTTACAATAATGACTAATGTTTTGTTTTTGAGAAAAAAAATTAGGCAGTGGAGATGGTTAAAATAAAAAAAAGGAAATATCAGAAATAATTGAGAGTTACTATCAAAAAATTTAGGACTCATAATATAATTAATATTATTGTGAATATAAATGAATCCTATTTTTTAAACATTGAATTATATTTCAATATAATTCTTCTTACACTACTAAGAAGAATCATGCTTCCTTGAGAATTATAAGAATCATGGGGAACTAGGAAGAGGAATGATTCTAAATTTTAATGGTTCAATATTTTCTGTAGATTATATATGTCCATAGTTATGAATATTTTGAAACTTTTCATGCTGATAACTAATTATAGCACTACTTATAATGATATGTGGTAAAAAATAAATCAAATTTTTTTAGCTTCTGATCCTTTGGCAGTACTTTCTTGAAAAAAATTAAAAATATTAATGTAGAGAAATTTGGTGATAATGATAAGGAAGGTATCATTCTTGGATACTTGTGTTGTGGAAAAAAATATAAATTCTAGAAATAAAATATTTATAAATTGGTGGGGAGTTATGATGTAATGTTTTTTGTAAATAAATCCGACTAGAATGTTCTAGGTGAATTAGATTATAAAGATTATGATGAAGAAGGTGAACATATTTTTGGTAAATTCCGTAAAGTGTAATTATTAAATGAACCAAATGTTACAAATATTTATTTTGATCATACAAGTGAGGAAGAAATGGTATATGAGGTTGAAAATGATGTGTATTAGAAATTAAAAAAACATATTAAAGTAGAGAACATAATTGGAGATCTAAATAAACTAGTTTAGATAAGAAAGATATTGAGTCTTGTCTAACAAACTATTTTTATCTCCAAAAACATGCCTCATTTAGTTTTTAGGTTATTAATAACAAATAATGGGTGGATTATTTGATTAATGGACTATATTAAAGATAAAATAATAATACTTGGGTTATTTTCTATAGGAAAAAAGTTAAAAATATGACTTGGGCCACGTGGATAATCATAAATAATCTAGTTTATAAAGAGGATATAGTAATTAAAAATGCTAAACAAGTATGAAAGATAACTTCATAAGTTAAATTAGTTGGTTTTGTAGACACTATTCCACTTATTACAGTACTAGAATCCTTAAGAATGTTCCTAGTAGTTATAGATCATAGGTTGTAGAAATATATCAAATTGATGAAAAAAATTATTCTTAAATAGATATTTCTATAAATAATTATATATTTATTATCCTGATGTATTTGTCTATGTTATTGATGAAAATAATGTTCTCAAGGAAAATAATGCTCTCTATAGGATAAAAATCCCTAAGGAACCTATTACTCAAAGTTAAATGGATTCTTGTGGGATATAAATTTCATTAATGGAATGGTTTTAAATAACCTATATATGAAGATGTTGTGAGTAGGAACTTTTATTGTTACTATTTATATTGACGGTATTATTATTATTAGTGACAAATTTATTGTTTTCAAAAAAATTCCATGGAAAAATAATAATAAGTTTGGATTTTTTATTATGGGAGTCTTTATATATTTTGTAGGATTACAAGTACTAAAAAAGATATACATTTTTACTAAGAGTATTATACAAGGGAATTATTGATGAAATTTAAAATGGAATTATCCATACTAGTTTCCAAACTGATATATTTTATAATGAATCATGTCAACAATTCTTAAGTGGAATGTGTAAATCAAAGTGAGTTGAGAAGGATTATTTTTTATTTACTCTATCTCACTCCATCCAGGATAGATATTTTTTATACAGTTACATTCTATAGAAGGTATCAATGTGATCATAATGAACCACATATAATGACATCCATAAGAGTTACCAATTATATCAAAGTAACCTTATACATTAGATAGATTTAAAATTAGATTTTCACGTGAATATATTTGGGTTTATAGATGTTGATTACAATGTTCCGAGCCTTAAATACAATTTACCTCCTACTTTTTCATATAATTTTCCAAATACATACTATGTAAGGATCGTTTGGTCTTGTATCATTAGATTTTTATATGTATAAATACATCATCATGAATATAAAAAACATCATATTAATTTAAACATCCACATACTGATCCTAACTCCCATTGATATTTGAAAACATCCTAGGATACCTTGGGGAAAATACATAAGGAATAGGGTGATCTTCAAATCCTAGTAGGGAAATAAACCTAAAGATAAATCATAACATGAGAATCAAGATTTGTAACATGATATAAAATATTGAATGATCATAATAATGGAAACATGGAATAAGGAAATGATATCAAAATATCACAAACATATAGATAAAATATAAAATATGGTATCCTAAAAATATGTCTAGGTTCACTCCCATGACCATCATAATAATATGGAAAACCACCCATTTTGGATTATGTTTACTCTTTAATCCCATACATAACATCTCATGATATATAAAGTTTTACCCAATGGAATACAGTGATATATATTTCGGTTATGTCTATCACATGAATGAAAATCATAGATATGTGTTTCAGAAGAGGAAAATTAACCATACATAAATCATAAGTATGATCAAACTCAGGAGATGGAAGTGGGTTTCAAAATTCTGATTCAAGGCATAATCAAAGGCTAAATCATAAGTAATATCAAGATAACAAGTAATTAAATAACTTGAATTTAAATATATGAAAATAAATAATTTTTTTAATAATGATTTCTAATATAGAGAATTTCATTGGATGGATCTTGGTGAAGAAATAATAAAAATATACAACATAGGGGAATAATTATAAGTAAGAGATGTTTTTAAAGAAGTAAGGACCTTATTGTTCTCTATAAATACATAATTGAAAAAAGTGTTTCTTATTTAATATAATGAAGGTATTTATAAGTTATTAGTTGTTTAAAAACAATTAATATAGGTGATACTTAACATGTGACCAGAAATTGGAAAGTTCCCTTAAATTTGGTTAATAGAAAAGTGGGAATTTCAAATAAAACAAATAACATGTATAACCTCAAAAATTAAAACAATATTTGAGGTAAAATTACAATTTTCAAAAAATAAATAAATTTCTTAAGCATGAAGATAATTGATCAATGATGTCCTTTCAAAAAGTTAACAAAAATTAATTATAATTATATAAATATAAATATATTATTACATAATGATATAATCCAAATTTATACTTACACAACCCCTTATGTTCGTCGTATAATACTTAATCATCAGATATGCTCTGATTACAGTTTTGGGTTGTAGTTCTACTTGCATGGACCTATAGAAACCTCCATGATATTGAAATTATCCCGCAAAAAACGTTCCTCAAGTTCTTATTGGTCTTGGTATAAGAAATAATTCAATAGAACCTACCTTATTTCTAATATAAAAAAATTTCACTTTATAATGAATACCTCCTCTTTTAGATTCCATTTCTTTTTTTACATTATTTATTGATTTTATGATATGGTTCCTTCAATTTATTCCATGAAATTTATCATCTATGTTTTAAGGATTGTATTTAACATTAAAATATATTAGTGTTTTTTTATTTTAGTTTGGTATAGAATTTTAAACAACCTATTTAGTATGTTACCTAATAAAATTGAATATACAGTGAAATCTTGGGTCCTTACATTCTCCCCTCACCATTATATAAATTAAATCCTACCAAATTGAATTTTTACTTACTAATGATGTTAATTAATGGTATATATAAAACAAGATTTAATTTTCTAAAGATTTATCCATAAAATATATTAACTTATTATAATAAAAATCCATACATTTTGTTTATTCCAAACCATTTGAGGTAAATACCTTATAAGGTTTAGTGTTAAGAACAATTTTATTTTTCCTTTAGTTCAACATTAGAATTTATATTACAGATTATCATAAAATGGTCTAAGGTTCGATATTTGATTCCCTATTTTTATAATAGATACACCACACAAACCTATCTCTCATAAATTATTGTTATTTAACTTTGTGGTGCTAGCAAAAATTTGAGGTTGGTCGATGTAGTTGGAAAATATTGATCCTCCTCCTCATAATTCTATTTGAGATCCATTTTTTGACGCATCCTAACACTTTATAGAGTAACCACCTCCACCACATAGGCATAACCCCTCTTCAATATATCCATCCCATGTGTTTCTATCCGCAATAGATAACATCCCATTTTCTTAAACACTTGTTGAACCAATCCTTGTGTTTCCAACTCTATGAATCTCCCCTAGTTAATGGTTGGTGGGGGATATACACATATCAATACATGATATGCAAGGATCTTTAAGTGACCAAACTATTCCATACAAGACCCAAATTGTTTCCTAAAAACTCTTCATGTTATCACATGATTTGGAAAATATAACATGATTCTTAAACTACTCCCAACTATGAGTTCAAAAGGTATCCTTCCCCTTTTCTCCAAAAAACTATATCCTATTACACTAGTGGTCAGGGTGGGTTTTTTATTCTACATACACCATTATAATGGTTATTAAACTTCTCTAAAAATATTTGGGTATACATATGGAGATTGTGCATTTATAGATAATGATGAAGAAAAAGTATTATATTTAACTATTATTGTAATGATGTTAGGATCCCTTAATGGAATCCACTAATTGTTATCTCTTGCCCCATCCATTTTTTTTCAACAATGAAGATGTTGTGGGTAATCTAACCAGTATAAGTGAATATAGATTTTATGTTTAAATAGCTAATCCATTTCTATAATCACATCAAATCCATCTAAAACACCCATATTAATATTTATATTCAAAAAAATATAAATTTTAGAGTACATCCCTCAATTAATTAGATGAATTATTTGATAAAAAAATTATTCCAATAAAGCTATAAAAAATCTAGGTAACATAGAGTTTATAGAATAAAGATCACATATTAAAAATTCTAAAGTGAAGGATTTAGTTATCACAATCCAGATTATCACTAATAATTGAATAATACCCAAATTATTCCCTTGGTTGTGGTGGTTGTTCAGGAAAATCATTTATATTGTCTCTATTTTTATGACACTGGATTGGGTGATGTCTAAATTACCCACACATAAGTAATTAAACCATTATTGGTTATTTTAGATACACATTTTACACTCCATTAATGTTAACCATCTAATTCATTTTCCTATAGTAGTTTCATGCTTGATGACCCCCACTTCCAAATGTAAAGCATCTTTCAGTACCCTTGATGTAATTCCTTTGGTGCTTCTTCCAAATTTTTTACATATGGGAAATTGAATATTATTTTCTTTATTGTCTTCTTCATATAATCTATCATAATACTCTATCCATTATTTATTAGGTGTACTATAGATTTAAAAAATGGTTACATTATTACCATTCTTCAAATATGTTAATTTTACATAATCACAATATTTTTCAATCCATCTCTAATTTTAATGGGTTGGTCATTGGGATAATTATCACATTTTACCTCACTCCCAGGGTGAAATTAGTTATTTCTTGTAATAACCTCATATCTGTTTGGTTTTTTATGATATAATTTTATCATTTAATATATTTTTATGATCTATGAGTTTATGGGGTTGATTTTTGAGAGTTTCGAGTGGGTTTAGTGAGTTTTAGAGGACTCTTGGTGGTTCATGGTTGAAGAACAATTTTACCAAACCATTTTAATTCTATAAGAAACTATGAACCATATTTCAGTAGAACCAATGGTGGTTCTTGATTAAGTCATAGAGTATATAAATTTATTGGGCACTCCAAAAAATTATCTATAACCCTCTAGTGGCTAAGAACATGTTCAGTTCATTGTATGAAATTCCATGTGCCCAAACATTGCAGATTCTTAGGTGAAGAAAAATACCTTGAATGGTTGGTAAATTGTTCTCCAAACCATGTGTGCATAAATTTCATGAGCCAAAAATTTCTTTTAATATCAATTTTGATCATTTTTACACATTTCTATTTCAAAAGAAATCCATCTCAAACTTTGAGACACCAATTGAATTCCTTGATGAATAATTTTATTCTAATGATTTACTCCAATGTATCCATGATATATATTTATTGGGAATTGTGATATGTGATTTAAAACCCATAATTTCTTCCATTTCCATCTATATCAACTTATTTTACCTTAAAATGAATAATAGATATGTAATTTTATTACCTCATCTATGGATTATGATTCAATACAATAATGTATTCATAAATTTTTTAGAAAATAGTGGTGGATTTCAACATGATGATGACATAATTTTGACCATTGATGGATCTCTCATGAATAGTTGGAACTTTTAGGTATGTTATCCTAGTTAGATCATCTTAAGACCTTTTTATTCTTTATTCTCATATTCAATATTTATTCTAATGATGAATTGAAACTGGATCAATGTTTATTTAATATAATAGAGTCTTCTTTTGGGATTGATGAGGAATTAATGGCATTTTCTTTGATTGATAGTGGATCTGGTGAATTGATGTCCTCTTATTTGACATATCTCAAAACAAGCATGGTTGAAAAACTTTCTAAGGTATTATATTCTAGGACCGCACCTTCTAGAAATGGATTACCCATGGATATATTTTATTAAAACTCTTCTTAATGAATCATAATCTACTATTGTCATCCTTTACATTCTCCCTAGTTCTCTATGCGTACGCAACATTATTCGGGCTTTGATACTTTGACAAACATTGGGGTAATATGTAAATGATATTGTTGTAAGATGTTTCTTAGCATATAGGGTTATTTATATGATGTTTTCAGGATTTATTTATTTTTTATTGATTACATTTATTTATGTATGTTTCTTACAGGAGTGTGAGTTGACCTTGTGATCCTTATTTGATATTTGGACTTATAATTGTGTATTTCCTCTATAGAAATATTATAGATATTCCATATTGTTCATTTGAATGATACATATTGTTCTTGTTATTAAATAGCCTACGGAATCATGATTTTAATATTTGGATGATCAATTTTCTCTATTTAAATTAGATATCCCCTTGGAGGGGGAGTGTGATGTAATAATGATGGCTATGGACCATGGATTTTTTTGATGGTATGTGTTGGATCATGAAAATTTATTTTAATTAGTGAGTAAACAAAGCATAGGAATTAATAATCCATTGACTACTTGTGGAAGTAAGAGAAGTACATGTATGATTGATGTATTATTCAATTACATTAAAAAGGTACTTGGAATTATATGATGATAATGACCACTGTTAGGGTGGGTAATGCAATGATCTTAATAACGACCACTATCAGGTTTGGGCGTGCAGTGTTTCCATAAAGGTGTAACTTGAGACAAGATTGATGATCATAGGGTTCTGACCAAAACTAGGACTTGAGGCATTTATTGTGATGTGAAGTTGATGAATTGATATCCCCACTGACATCATGCTAAAGCAGGTGGGACCTCAGTTCATGTTTACTTGGATAATGCACAATGACTCAGTGAAGGTCTGGTTATATGTTCATTTCATAATTTACATTATTTCATGACATATACTATGATATATTTGTTTTTCACTTATGCTAAGGATGGATTGGTGGTTTTTTATTGTGTTTATTACTCACACCTTACATGACCATCTCATTGTGTGAAAATATTTTATGACCATGGAACTGGTGAAGGCAAAACACCCTATGAAGGAGAGTTTAAGAGGCATAGGCTTGGATTCATATGTGATATTGGGACATACTCTATACTACATATTCTATATTTATTTTCTTTTTATCTATGATTACTTATTTTTCCCTATCACATTTGGGGGTCTTTGGTTTATTGTCCTATAAGACATGAGGCACCTAATATTCCATTTATTACATCAATATTTATTTATTACACTTATTTATTAAATTTTATTATTTGTGATATTATTTGTCAATAATGAGGGTATATTATCCCCATTAACAACACTCTAAACCTCACTGCAATTTTGTAACCTCATGCATACGGGGAGGTATTGATGAGGCTATATGGAAATTTGTGTTGAACTTGATGATTTACACTAGGTAATTACAAAATGGTATCAAACTTAACTTTATTTTTTTTATTTTCCCTAAAATGGTACATTGTAGATATGAGGTAGGTTTTGTGGGACTCAAGAAGGTGAGTTTCTATATTCTTGGATAGTTTATGTGTGATGGATCTCCAAGTTACCATTTATGGGATTTCTATTTTTATTTTATAGTATTTGGGTGAATTAATGCATAATGAATATGAATGTAAGACCAAATTCCATATATATATATATACCTATTTTTTGTTTCATATTACTTCTTTAGATTAATTCCTTGATCATCTCTAACTGATCGGGAACGAATTTTATTCTTTATAGAATGATATATCCATTTTCATTACTGGTGTGATATATCTATGGTGGAATTATTTAGTTGAACATGATAATTATATTGTGTTATATAAGTGTGTGTGTGTGTGTGTGTGTGTTATTGTGACTAATGTGTAGGTGAAAATAATCTTGGATAGTTATAGCAGGGATATGACATGGTTTTTTGGTATACTTCTATTAGAATAATTTTTTATCCTACAGACTAATTAGGATTTGTCCTAAAAAGTTTAGTTTTTATAAATCCTTCATTCTATTTTCAAAACATACTTCCTCAAAGAAGACTAATGGGACTACCACCTGGTGTGGGATAGGATTCTCCTTGTAGGGTGGATTAACCTATTCCATCATGTATTTCTTACACTAGTTCAACATTAGATGAAGGGGAACTGAAGTCCATGGTCAAAAATTCTAGATACTTCAATATCTGGAATCCACTAGACTTTTAGTGTACTGAAGGGCCACAAGATACTAAGGGATGGATAGATATCATAAAGGGTTTTTGTAACCTTGATGATACATATGAGGATAGAAGGTGAACGTGAAGTGACACTAAGATATGGAACCACCCATACATGTGTGGGTGTGATTGGGCATGAATATAGATGTGATTTTATCAAATGTTAAGCCTTATTTGACCAATGTTTTATGGAACTATTTCCAAAAAAAAATTAATATCGACTGAGTACTATTTTTCATAGAGACATTGTAGTAAACAATAAGAGTTTCATTATACTCAAGTCATTTCACCAAACTATTTTTTTCTCCTAACATGATGGTAAATGAGACATAGAAGGAAATGATGTTTAAGATCAGTATTTTTTCTAATATCAGATAATTGGTTACTAGATTTAACCTAATGAAATTCTCATATGTTCTGCACAAGGACATAACTATTTATAATGTCCTAGAAGAGGATTAATAAGTTTTTGTTTTTTACCTTCTTTTACTCTTTCGGGTTGACCTCCTACTACTATGATTAGTTTCACTTTTTCTATTAGGAAGAGAAATATTTTTGGATTTGAAGTAGAGTAGTTATAATTAGGGACGAGAAAAGCATGGATTATTTTTTCCCATGATGAGGACTTCGAGAGTGCTTCAATCATAGGAAGGTCAGACATTATTGCAAGTTATGCATTTCTCCTCAAAGAAACTGTTAGTTATGTGCCAATATAGGAAATCACCAGTATTTATGCTCTAGATCATATATGATGAGGTTTTGAAGGGGTGTAGGGTGGGACTGATTTATGACCTAGGGATTTGGATGGGGTCTTCAATTAGGATTGAATGATGGTCATTCAGATGATCCATATACCTCGAGGGTAGGGTTACAGATCTCAAAAAGGTCTAGTGTATTCAGTGGATATGTCTCTAGTGGATAGTGGTAAAGGGGCATCTGAAATTCAAGGTATGGTCATGATATCATTTACATTTTGTACTATATTGGTGGATATTGATATTTCCCACTCCTTTATATCTTTTAATGTTATTGTTGGACATGGAATACTGATCATGTTGTCTTATGATTTTATTTCCCTTGAAACATTATTGGTCATGAATGTAGACCATCTTCAATGATACATATAGTTTGAAATATTAATGTTTCGTAACGGAAATATATGGGACTTTATGATTTTAAAGACATCGATATTAAATTTGATTCTTATAATGGAATGCTTTACCTACTTTCATTCCAACATTAATTGCTATTAGAGATGGATATAATTTATATCTCCTAATGAAAATAAGTTCAAGATGACTGGTGGGAGGGAGTTGGGTTCATTTAGAGTCATTTCAGACCTAATATAGACTAGGAAGATTATGGTGTAGATTTCATAATTATATTTTTAAGTAATATTAGTCATATCCCCCTCATTTTACCTCTATTTGGAGATATCTATAAGAAAATATTCCAAGATGAATTAATAGTTCTAACCTAGATACTAGAGTTGAGCTCATGATAGTTCTCATTTTAGGATAATATCCCATTATGATACCACATTATTGTGTGGAACTATATGAGTTAAAAGAGCTTATTATACAACTTAAGGACTTAGAACATGAGGTTTTTATCTAGTAGAGTACATCACCATGGGGTGAACATATCTATTATATAAGAAGGTGGATGATAATATTTGACTCCCTGTAGATTATCTAAAACTTAATTATGTCACCATAAGATATCTCTACTTTTTTCCAAGGATTTGTGATATATTAGATTAGTTTGCTGGGAACCCATTAGTTTTCCAAGATTAATCTCCAATCAGACTATTAGAAGTTATAGGTTAGAGAAGATAACGTTATTAGAATGGTGTTTAATAGAAGTTATAGGTTATATGAGTATATTTCTATGCCATTTGGATGGATAAATGTGATGAATGTGTTCAGGTATCTAATGAAAAAGATCTTCCAACCATATATTGACCCTTTCAACAAGGTTTTCATCAATGATATCCTCATTTACTTACCATCCCCATGGTATCATGCTAGACCAAACAAGATATTATCAATTAAACTTTTAGCACATAATATTTATTTCCATCTATCAATGCGTAACTTTTGAATTCAGAATATGAAATTATTGGGGCATGTGATTTCAAGTATCATTATATTAGTGGAGCCAAGGAAAGTAGAAGAGGTTATGTTCCAGAAACTTCCTTGAATGTGTTTGTGATTAGGAGTACTTTGGGTTTATCATGTTATTATTAGTATTTTATCCATGATTTCTCTCTTTTATCAAAACCCATGACTTCTCTGGATAAAAATGGGTTACATTTTAGTGGTTGGACTTATATGAGGAGGTTTTTATTAAGAAAAATATTATGTTTAAAACATCTCCACTACTGATTCTTCCTGCTTGTGGTATTATATATTCTATATATTTCAATGAATTGGGAGCCAATATGGGGGAAATATTTATTTATAGGGAGTGGGTAGTATCTTATGGTCCACGTCATCTAAAAACTAATGGGTGGAACTATAAAACCCATAACTTAGTTCTAAATATTGTGTTCTATGATTTTAAGTGATAGTGACACTATATCATTAGTGATATTTTTATTATCCACACAATACTACAAGATCCACTAATATATCTTCCTAATATCGGATTAGAACTTGAGGAAAAGGTGTTAGGTAGTGTACATACATATGATTAACTTTGAGATGTCATATTCACTAGGAAATGGAAACATCATTTTTGATGATATTAGCTGTATGTGAAACGTATCTCAGGATCATGGTGAATTTCTCTTAGGGGAATAAAGGTTCCAGATGAGCATATTGGGAAATTGAAGGATGGGTGATTTTGAAGACATGGGATTGATGGAAATTTCTCCACTAGTGATCACATATTATATAGTATATAGGGTAAAGGCTTGTTAAGAATATATACAGATTTTTTATGATATAGAAATATCCAGTAGGTGGTGACTCGATACCTAGTTCTTCATTGGATGACGATGATGTGATCTTAGTAAATGGGAGATTTTTATTCCCTTAATTCATCAGGGAATATATGATGATATATTTTTATACCTCTAAGTGTGTGGTGTATCCTTATTAGAAAAAGATGTTCCACAAATTTATGTGTCAGATATGGTGGCTAGGGATGAATATGTACCTTGGCATTTGTTTTTTCCAAATTCATTTTCAGCTAAAGGATATTGGTAAATAACTAGTATCCTAGTTATTTTTTCAAACCACATCATGTTCCATTTAAAAGATAGGGTATGTCTCAATTGAATTTGTTATGGGGTTACCTAGGACCTTGAGGGGTCGTGATACTATCTGGGATATTATTTATCATCTTTTGAAAGATTCTTATTTCTTACCAATATATCATACTCACATATTATATGAGTTGGAAAAAGAAAATGTTTGTGAGATTATACACTATCATAGTGTTCCCTTGATAATTGTATCTAACATAGATGGATGTTTTATGTTGCAGTTTTAGATGGTTATTAAAACTCCTTTATGGAATTAGCTAATATTTATTATATTGTTACATCCATATATATACTGAAATTCATATTAGAATATTGATATATTTGAGGATACTCATTAGGTTGGAATCCTGTACTTTTTTAGTGCATCTATGAACACCTAGCCTTGGTTGAGTTAGCGTATAGTAAGTTATTAAGCTTTAATTCATATGGAACCTTATAAATATCTTTATGTCAGGCCATGTTGTTCCTTATTTTTATGGAATGTGGATGGTGAGGTAAGATATTATGGGCCTAGTATTTTATAGAATAACTCTGAGATTATCCATATAATTTAGAACAGTTTAGTCACATATCAGAGTAAGTAGAATCATTATAAAAATAAGAGGATGAGACAATTTGTGTTTTCTATAGGTGACCATATTTTGTTTGCGAGTGACTCCTCGATTAGGACAAAAAAATTGATGTAGAAAGGGATGATAATGTGTCATTATGTTGGACCCATTGAAATTCTCAAGCTGATTGAAATAGTGGTGTACTTTCAATAACTTCCTAGTCACTACTGAGGTGTACACAAACTATTTCATGTGTCTCCACTCTAGAGGTACATGGCAGATCCCATGCATGGAATTGACTACAAAGATGTTGGGTTAGATCTTGACACATCATACAAGGAATTATTTTTTCAGATTATACATCAGTGTGGAATATCCTATGAGATTAGATGGTACTAATTTTCCAAATTCAATGGAAAAATTGATGGATTTAGGAGTATACTTGGGATTGGGAGGAATATGTTTGAGATTAATGGCCTATTTTATTCGATCAAAATTTATAGACATTATTCTTGTGGATGTATATTCTTCAAATAGAAATATTATAACAACCTAAAATTAGTTAGTTGTGTTAAGATTTAATTTATTCCTTTAATATTATTTTATTGAAATATGAATTGATAGAGAAGGGTTATAATATTTTTTGTTGGGGTTTAGAGAGTTTTGGATTCCATTTTAGGAGTGAATGGATTAAGAATGGGTTTTCTAAACTATATTGATTCTCCAAAAACATTACACCATGTGGTAGTAGAAAATGGTGTGGAACACAGTAAGGGTGAAAAAAATTTCAAACTGTGTGTCCCTCTAAACAAACCATAACAATTCCTCCTATGTCCAAAAGTATGGTTGGTGAATATTCTGTCAAATAATGCACCCAAACTATGTATGTTCCTATGCAATTCAGAATACCTGATATATTTTGTGCATGGTTTTCCAAAATTTTCACCCAAACTAGGTCAGTATAAATTTTATGACCCAAAAATCCCCATTAATGATCATTTATGGTCTGTTTGGACCTATATTCTTTCTATAATAAACCCTCTTGAACCATGAGACTCATAAAGCATTCCTTGATGAATTTCCCTTTTCCAAATCTTGATTCCAATAGATCCAAGAGTGTTTTTTATGGAAATTTAGGTATGTGTTCTAAAAAACATCATTGATCATTGATAGAACAAATATATTTTTCTACATGAAAGTGACATCCTTTTGACAAGATATAGACCTCTAATTAATGGTTGATGTCTCCATGTATGTTATCATAGATCAATTATCTTGAGAATTTATTCTTCTTTAATATCATACTGTATCTATATTATGATGGTGAATTTATGTTGAGTGAATATTCATTGACTGGTATCATGGTTCTCCTCTAGAATTGATGAGGAATTCATGACCAGTAATTTGATCATCAATAGATCTGACGAAGTAACACCGTACTTTGTGACAAATATCGAAATTACTTCATTTTATTGACTCCATAAGGAATCTGATTCTATAACATCCCTTCATTGAAATGGAATCTCCTCATGTCTCTTTTTATAAACCAATTCTCGATGAACTAGAACCCAAGATTGGAATATTTGATATAAGAGATATTTCTTCTTGGGTGTGTAACATAATTCATTCATTTATTCTTTAACAAACATTGGATTACTTCATAAATGATCTTGAGGTAGCAATTTCATTTCCATACTGAGCCTTGTAAATGATTTTCTCATAATTTTATGGTTTCTTCTTGATTCTCTTTCATAATTTATGTGTCTTGTGGGTGTGTCAGTGACTCCTAAGAACCATGTTTGATATGTGACCATATGTTTGTGTTTTTAATATTGTGAACTATTTATGTTATAAATTATTATTACCATCAATGATATGTATTATTTGAATTATTTCTTAGCATGTTGGACCATGCATTAGGAAAAATGATGGATCGGGTTTCTTAGTTTTGATTATACAACCCCTTGGATGGGGAAAATGATGAAATTATAATGGATACAAACCATGCCTCCTTTGATGGTAGGGGTTGGATCATGGAAAATTATATTGATGAGGATTAGTCCATGCATGGTAATTGAGAATATTTTGGAAATATGATGATGTGGGATAATTCCATACATGGGTGGTGTGTTTTCCAATTATGTGGAACATGTTAAGTGGGGTATACCATCATATGATCATGATGACCACCATCAGGGTGGTGTGTACGGTGTTCGTAATAGTGAACACCATTAGGGTTTGGTATGTAGTGTTTTATTAAATGAATACCTTATGACATGAAAAATAGGTTAATGGTTCCAAATGATTCTCAGACATGAGGCATGTCTTGTGAGGTGTGGTGAAGAACATTCACATCCATACGAACATCATATCAATTTAGGGAGAAGGTGTTCGTGGTGGATTAGTTAGTAAATGATTACACGATAAATTTTTTCTATATATTTGTCTTAGAATTTTGATTATTTCATTACATAAATTATTATTATTTTATTAAAAATTAAGTTATGTATTTATTAGTGGTTTTCTATTATATTATTACTCATACCTTGCACATGAATCATGATGCATGAATAAATTTCATGACCATGGATCATGTGACGGGAAAAGGGCCTATAATGAGAAGTTGAGGAGATAGAGGCTTGGAGTCAGAGGTGATGAAAGGACATACACTAGATAATTACTAATTCCTTTAATTTCTTTTTTTATTTGATCACATGGATTAAACTACCACATTTGGGGGTATTTGGTTTATTTTATTATAGGAAATGAGATACATACTATCCAATTTTTTATAGAACTATTTATTTATTCGGATACATTACTCTTTTTTATTATTTGTGATTTTATTTATTGATATCATGTGGGTAGTCTCCTCACTAGTATGACTCAAATCGTTTCTTCTAGTCAGTAACTACTTATATAAGTGGTGGTATGCACGAGGTTATGTATAACTTTAGATCAAACATGACAATTAATGTTGGGGTGTTATACTTCTGGTTCTAGCTATCACTAAAACCAATGGGGTTATCATGAGTGATAAATAGTTAACATCATAGGGGGGTTATCAAAATCAATTACATAATGGGGATTCAACCATTAAACCATTTACCATTTTACTTCATCATGTTATCCATTAATTATATTAGTTCAACCTATAAAAATCTTAGTTTAAAATAGATTGATTTAGATTTTCTCGTCTTGTATTTCTCAACATATTCTACTGAAGGAACTATAAAATCCATCATTCTAAGAGGTTTATAAATAGCATATGATCATCCTAAGAAAATACCATGGGAGTGTATAGCAAGGTGTACTATCTTAGGACCACTAATCAGGATTCAAAATGATGATAAAGTTAGAACACAACAAAAAATATTTCATGTTATTACCCCTAGATTAATATATTCCACAAACACATCCACTTTCTAGTATTAAGAGATTGATGTAATTTCTAGGAAACTCACATACTCTATATTTTACCAAAATTTCAAGATATATTATTATACTTATACTCATGAGTATGTTTTATTTGTGGTTTTCTCATGATAATATCCCAAAATATCTAGACCTTTCTTGGATTCCAATTATAGTGACTATATCCTTAAACACGATTTATCCTTTAATTTTCAAATAGTTTCAAATAAATACAAGCTAGTGATTGAGAGGTATGGTTTCTTTGGATGGTTAAACACAAAAATAAATCAACTTCAACAAAAAAATAACACCTTTATTTAAAACTCAAAATACTTCTATGAACTCCTATAGATCTTCAAAAATATTATAGGTTACATAGGGAAAATATTTAAGGAAATGGGTGTGATATAAATCCCAGTAAGGGAATAAAATGGAAACAAATCATAACATGATAGTCAAGAGGCATAACATGATATCATAAAGTGGATGATCATAATCTTGGAAACATAAAATATGTAAAAATATAATAAGATCATAAACATGAGGAAACAATATAAAAAAAGATACTATAAACATAATTCTTGGGTCACTCCCAATACCATCATCACAAAGTTGAAAAATGTCTCTGGGGGAATAGGTTTACTTCATAATAACTTGAATAAAAAATTAATAGAATTAAATAGTTATCCAAAGAATTGGAGATATATTTTATTTTTATACCACCAATAAAATAAATTAAAATCTTATATTATGTGACATATATGCAAAAGAAATCATAGATAAATCATAATCATAACCAAAACCCATTAGAAGGAAATGGGTTTCATAATTATAATTTAAGGCAAAACCGAAGACCAAATCAGAAGGATTCCTAATAGAGTAATGAATTTTATAATTTTGATTTTAATATTTTAAAAATATATATATATCTTGTACATTGAGTTAAAATATAAGTAATTTCATGGGAAGGATCTTGGATAAGAACAAAAAAACATTCCACTTTTCTTAAACTATATATGTAACTTATCTTTTCAAATATGAAAAGTCCATATTTTTATAATAAAATTAGAATTAAAAATTGTGTGTTATCTATAATATAATTATATTTTTTATAAGATATTAATGTTTTAAAACATTTTACATAGGTGATTCTTGACATGAGGCAAGAAATATGAAAGATCTCTTAAATTGGGATTACTTAAAAGTGGGAATTTCAAAGGGAAATTAGACCACATATAACCCATGAAATGAAAATGTTACTTAACAAGGTATATATGAAAGGGAAACATATAAAAATATAAATTAAATTTATTTTAATAAGTTTAAAATCCCAAATAGGGGTCCACTTAACCTATTTCAATGTTGGTGGGTCACAAGGCCTCGTGTAAGACTCCTCGTAAGCTCGAGGCTGCTAACTAGGAGTGATGGTCTAAGGTTGTATAGTGGAGAGACTACATCCTCATATCATAATAGAATAGAAGATACACATAAATATAAAATAGTATAGGAAGAATATATAAATATATATAAACAATTAATATGGAAGCATAAATCAATATACATACTAAATAGATAATATGCAGAAGAATAAATAATAACTAAACAACTGGTAATATAATAATAATATTTTGTGCAAGTTTTTGATACCTAGATTCATGGAATTTTGTAATACAAAAAGAGAACAAAAAAACACAAGAATTATATTCATAAATGTAAAAAAGTAACAAATTTTGTTCTACTAGAATATCGAGTGAATCTTCATTCCTCTTCTCCTAAGATCCATCTATAATATAAGCATGTCAATAACCTATCGAAGGGAACTTGAACTTATCTATAATAGTAACTAGTCTTATTTCTTGGGTACCAAAGGCAATCCAAGTCGGGTGTGATATAAATATCTCATTATTCCACCACTAATGTTTTCTATGTGTAATCTAAGTATTAATAATAATTAGACAGTGTGTAAGAATAAGATAAATAATAAATCAATGATGAATAAATAAATAACCTGGCTACTCTAGTTTCTAAAGGACACATGATGGCTCCACTTGCTTCTGCACAATGTCGAGAGGAGTGTCTAAAAAGAAACTATATATATAGTAATATATATAGTATAGTGTTATTATATATGTTTATATATATCATCCACCAATATGAGTGATGTACTTGAAGAAATAAATGGACATGTACCTAGAATACTAGTGTTAGCTGGAATGGGGTATAACTCATACATCCATGACAAGTTGATCAATCCTATAAGATCAAGAAATAGGGTATGTGTCCAACACATCAAGAAAAGTGTGAGACGTCATGAATGAAACTTGGGATGGTGAGTGATTCATCATGTCATAACTCTCATGATGGAACATGGTGCATAAAGCCTAATCTCATATGGTATCAATGGTGTGAAATAACATAATCAACACCCAATGTTAGGGGGCATGATTTTCCCCCATGATCAACACCCCTTACCATCATAACACAACTTATATAATGTTATATTCAAAATTATAATTGTAATTAGGCATAACCTCTCATGCTACATTTTCATCAAGACAATATATATATAAATGAGGCATATTCATAATCGCAGCATAAGACAATGAGTGAAAACAATCCATGTAACATGTTTGCAAATCCATTAAATATAAATAAGTCATATTTAGGATTGTAGCATAATAGATGTGGCAACACCTCCCATATTTTTCTTTAGTCAATCTCAATTCTATTAAAATCATTAAAACTAATAATAATAATAATAATAATAATAATAATTAATGGATGGGCCTTAACAAACTTAATAACCATTTAATTTAATACTTTAAATTCATAAATAGAAATAAAACCATCATGAATTATCCAATACACATAATTTATCCTTTAAATATAATCAACCCATTTAATTCATAAAGACATAGACAAAAAATGCAAAAGGCTCAAGGAGTAAATTGGATTGAATCACAGCCATGTGTGAAAATGCCTACATGTGAAAATACCTTAAAATATAGACCATGAACTAAAAGGTGATTTAGATAATTTAACACTTATATAATTGGGGGAAAGATCACTTAATGTCAAAGCTGAAATAAAAAAGGGTTTTTTGAGCAATTTAGAAACTGGCTATTAAGAGAGAACTCAATATGGTACTCCCTAGGGTGACCATATATGATATCAAAAATATCTAAATTTCTAAAAAAATGATGAATATATGTATAACATGGTGCAAGGATGAATTTTACATGAAGAAAAAAAATAAAAGGAGGTTCTCAAAAAAAGAAGGTGTGTGGCACAATGGCATAACTACGAAGTGACGAAACTCAAAGGGAAAATGATGTGACCACCTACCTCATGGTTATAGATTACACCTTACTCAATAAAGGCCTTAGGTTATGAGTAGTTTGTGAGGAATCTAATAAATGGTCCAATTAAATGAAAATATGGAGAAAAATCTTACACCTAAAGAGTGCAATGGATTCAGAAATAAAATTGAATAGGAAGGGAGAGACTATGGAGACTTACCGAGATTGATCTAATGCTTCTGAAGGATTTAAAATCAGACTTTAGAGGGGAGATATATCTTAATGACTAGATTGAGGTGTTTTTTATCTCAAAATAGGATGATAACCATGTTCAATCATTAGAAGAATAATGGTAAATAGTAAATAAGTTTATAACTTATGTGGGAGGGGGGAATATAATTTCACCACAAAATACAAAGGCCAATAGTTTGGAAAAACCATTTTAAAACTATGCATAGTTAACTTATTCTTGGGTAACAACACATGGTTAGTCACATGGTTTAAATAACCCTACAAAAACCATGCAAAATGGATTTTTTCTAAACCTGTAACCAGTTTCATGGTTGTGCAGCTTGGATCGCATGATTGCAGGGAAACTATGTGGCCTAGTCCCTTCTTCCCATTTCGGTGCTCTAGGATCCGAAAAATCCCCAGACCCACCCAATACCTCCTTGTATTTATAAAGAATAAATATTAATGAATTTTCAGGAAATAAAATTGAAGAACTAATAATCCATACCTTCATTGAAAAGTCATGTTATTACAACCTCCCCTCATTAAATAAATGCATCCCCGAGTTGGACTTCTATGGGTAAAGAATTATCATCATAAAATAGTTACATCCACTAGGAACATATATCATAATCTAGTTCCCAAGTATCATCATATACTCAGTTGTTCTTCTATATCACCCATACTAGAGGAAATTACCTAGCTCAAAGTGTCTTGATGTTATGATTAACAATATGAATTGGATACTCCTTTAAGGAAGAATCTACATCCATCTCAACCTATTCAGGCTAGAAGATATGTGATGGGTATAGATAGTATTGTTGAAGCTGATATAAAAGAAAAACATCATGAAATTATTGGTATCTCTGAGGAAGTTCCATCTAGAAATCAACTATTCTGATCTGTTTCATGACCTCAAAGGGCCCAACGAGCCTCGGTGAGAGGTTACCCTACATCCAAATATGTCTATGACCCAAACTTGGAGATACTCATAAGAAAAAAATGGTCATTGACCTTGAAATTGAAAGGCAGTCGGCATCTATTGGAATAAAAATTTTGTCTAGACTGATCTGTCATCATACGCTTTCTGATTAATTGGACATGTTCTATATTATAATGCATGAGACGTGGTCCAAGCATAGATACCTCCCCTACCTATAGCTAGTATAGAGGTGATCGGTAAGTCCAACCATATAAGGATTCATAATGATCCATATTTATTGTATCTTGATAGTTGTTATTATAAATGAACTCAATAGGTAGATTGTATTTATCCTAGGAACCCCCAAAGTTAAGGAAACATGCACAAAGCATGTGCCCCAGAACCTGAATTGTGCTCTTTATTTAACCCTCTGTGTATTGGTGATATTCCATTCTCATAAGAACCTATGTTCCCAAGGCCTTCTATAAAACTTTCCATAAATAATATGTAAAGAGATAATATCTATAATAAATGATATAACTAGGAGATCTGTGAAGATGTATAACCTCTCGGACATACAACATTCCTAGATCGTCTACCAAGAAGGTATCTCTCCCTAGTAGGAAGTGTGTGACCTTCGCCAAATGATACAAAACAACCCATACCATATTGTTTACATGAGGTTATTTGGGTAGACGAGTCATGAATTCCATCAAATCGTCATCCCAATATCACTCGAAAATGGACTATGGATACAAAAACCTTTCTTATCGATGATGTTCTGCCTTCACCTACTAACAAGTGGAACACTGATTGATGAATCTGGAAATCATTTGCTTCAAACTAGGCCACCAATACTGGATTCATAGATATCAATATATTTTGGTGAAACCAATGTGAACATCCCATGTTGAGACATGAAATTCCCATATCATATCCTCTCTGATGTCTACTGCGACCCATACACAACCATGGAATAATAAGGTATATTTCTCATCCATACTCCAACATGAAAATTTATAATCATTTGATACACAAACCCTTAGGAAAAGGCCTTCAAGATTATATAATTCTCTCATTATGACATATCTCATAAGATTATAATTCTCTGTTAAGGATGAGAGGATAGTCTGATCATGGTCATCCTGAACCTTAATGTGTATCTATGAGAATGATGCCATGAGTTGTCATTCTCAACTATATTCAAGAACAATATAGGTCTGAGTCTTTTTTCTCAGGGCATTGGCTATAGAATTTTCTTTACCAGGCTTGTAGACAGGCTTAAAATCAAACATCTGTAGGTACTCCACCCACCTACGCTTCCTGCAATTTATATCCCACTATTTAAAGATATACATGATATTTATGGGAAATTTGAATACAACAAAAATCACTCCAAAAACATAGTGTCTCCAATTTTGTAGAGAATAAATCACATTATCCAGATCGATGTCATGTGTCAGGTAGTTCCACTCATGATGCCTCAACTAACAAGAATCATATGCAATGACTCTCTCATATTTCATATGAACAGCTTTAATCCAAATACTTGATGCATCACAGTAAATGGTATCACTCCTTCTTGGCTCTAGTAGAATCAGTATTGGCAGTATATTCAATATTCCCTTCAACTCCTAAAAGGGTGCTTTAAATCATCTAACCATTCAAATTTTACACCCCTCTATGAAAATATTGTAAGTGATGCTACAGGGAATGAGAAATCGTAAATGAAGAATTTTTAATATCTGGCTATCCCCAAGAAACTCTTTATGTCCAAGACTTTATTTGGATGTTCCCACGAAACTACAGATCTTCCTTTCCTCAGTTCTACTAAAACTCTTGACTATGAGATGATGTGACCTAGTAAGTGGACTTTATTGATGAAAATGTGGTATTTAATGATCTTATCATAGAGAATATTCTCTCTTAGTGTATTCAAAATGATCTAAATATGGGTTTCATGGTCATGTATTGAGAATGAATACACCAAGATATTTTCAACAAAGACTAACAAAAATTAATCCAAATACAGGTGTAAAACATGATTCACAAGTTTCATGAAGACTAAAGGTGTGTTCATGAGTCTGAATGACATAACCAGTTACTCATAGAGACTATACCTACTTCAGAATGTTGTTCATGTTATGTGTTAATATTTGAAATACAATCAATGATAGATCAACCTCAATTATATCATTGAAAACACCTTCTAAACTCAGATCTAATCAAAGAGGTTGTTTTCTCTTGGTAGCGAATACATGTTATTTATTATGAGTTTGTTCAAAAGATGGTAATACACAAAGATATTGAGGGTACAATCCTTATTCTTGGTGAAAATAATCAATATTCCCCAAGGAAAAGTGCTGGGTAATATAAAACAGTTATCCTCTAGATCCTCCAATAGATTCTTGTACTCCAAAAGATCCTTTGGTGCCATCCTATAAGGAGGAATGGTCATTGGTGCTACTCTTAACACAGGTTCAATGGTTTACTCTACCTATTTCATAGGTGGTATAGTATAGAAGTCATCAAGAAAATAATATATCAAATACCCAACTATAGGAGTACAAATAGTGGGTTACAACCCCTGATCATTGAAGAAAATACTAGAAATATAAGTTGTCACGCTACCCACCTTCTACTGCTCAGGTCCCTCTCTAGTTGTATTGACATCACATTCTCCTTTATGAACATGCTTAATGTTGTATGGTGATGTAAATTTCACCCTATAATGATAACATTCAATATGGGATCAATAGGGGACTAACCAATCTATCTTGATGATTACATCAAAACCCATCATGTAGATGAAAAGGAGGTTCCATATACAAACATATCCTCCTATCATAAGGGGAAGTCCTTATAATGGAAAATTCCCTCTATCTGAATACCTAATAGGTAATTTTGTGTCATAATTCCATAAAAGTGCTTAGTGTCAAGGCCGAAACACTATACGATGGCATCCAATATAAATGGGTGAGATTCAGTAGTATCAAATAAGGTAGACACTAATGTGTAGGCTACTAGAATAGTACCTCATACAATAAAAAGTACGATGCTATGTTCCTCTCACATAGGTTGGAATATATGTAATGGGATCTTTTTCCTGACCTTGAGTTAGTGTATGACTACCCTATATAGGATCTCTCTCTCTCTACTAGCATTAAGAATCATATGATTGAATTCATCTAGCTCAACTTCCACCAAAACCTTATCGAACAGTGGTATTCTAGCTTCCTACCTATCATGATCTTTCTTGCCCATCTTATAACCGTGGTGTGGGTGTATATCCTCTCTGTCTAGGAACTATTGTGAAAGTAATTCGAAATAACTAGATATGGAAATCCTACCACAACCTCTTCACTCCACTCGATCCCTAAAGAATTGAGGTTTTTTACTCCCCGTCATCATGTACTAGTGATAGACCACAAAACTATCTTTATATGGGGTTTATCCACTAACACAAACCCGAGTAGCCTCAAATCATATCTTTCACCTTGAAGAAGAACCACTGGATGATTTTGGTGCTAAACTACCCCAGCTCACACCTTCATCATACCTTAATTTTTTCTCTATGCCAATGGCCTACTTGAAAATCTCAGAAATGGTTTTCAACCTGAAAACATTGACCTGCGACTGGATGTCATATATCATCCCATCCTAAATTTTCTGAGAAGTCATGATATCTTATCTAGATAGAGTAGGATCCAACTTCTATAGCTTAGTAAAAAAGGAATAATATTCCATAACTAACATACCCTCTTGATGAATATTCATTAATTCTCAAGATCTATTAGACCTCAGATTAAGGGGAAGGAAATCTTTATAGAAGATGGGCTAAAGATATTCCTAGACCATATCACAATGTTGATTCATCTAGGTGATAACATCCTACCACCTCTTGGTGGAATCACATAGCATATACAAAACCTACATTAACCTCTTATCTAGAGATTTCTATAGATTATCAATTATAAAAATGATTAATTCAATCCAAGCCTTTGCAGCATGAGTTCCTCAATCCCTTAAAATGATTTTAGGATGTAGATAATGAAACTCTTAAATAAAATCATCCATTATTAGGGTAGGTCAAAATGAACCTTTCATAAACTTCAACTTACATATGAAAATATCTCTGAACTAGGTGTTGGTTACCGTATTAGTGATTCAAAGAGGTTCTATATGGGGAATTTCAGGAGGAATAACGGGATTCTTTCATCCCACTAACTCAGGAGCATGTTCAATACTACATTGAGGGAATGTGACCGGATGAAGTCATGACAGAATAATGTTACAATTCCAGACACACACCTAAGAAGATATTCAATAAATTGTGAAATTTCATTTCAGAAAGTAGGACAGGTATAAATCCTTTATATAGAATGAACTACGCCTCTATTACTACTCCAGAATTTAGGACTAGGTGATAGAATGAGGCCTATAAAGGTCATGATAATGAAATAGAAACCCCACATGTAACATCCCAGGTAAATAAAGAATAATGCATTCTCATATTTATTAATATTTATGAATTAAATATTAATTTTACTTTAAAGGGGTTTCTATGTTCGATAGTGTACCTGATACGCAACAAAGAGATTCTTTGAAATCTTATGTTGCACACTAGTAATAAAATAGTATTATTTTAAATGGTAGTTAACACGTAGCTGTTGTATTGAAGGGAATGAATAGAAACAACTAAAATATGATTATATATGTTTGTTAAATGGTTTTACATTTATCCAATAAAATATTAAGGCTTAAAATACAAAAAGAATTCAATTTTAGGCATAGATACTCTAATATTCACTAAAAGGTCGAACTATCCCCTTTTGATGGCGAACCCACTTTAAATATAGTTTCGGTCACTCTTATACATTATATTAGAACAAATAGAATTCTTCTTTAGAATCAGGACATCAAAATTTACTTTGTGTAAATTTTTGGTATTTTTCTGATAAAGTTTATTTTTTAATGATTAGTGAAAAATGTTGTATTTTAATTCAAAACCCCTTTCTAATCTAATTTATTTATATGATTAGATTGCCTTTTGAATTGGTTTTAAAGTGAAATTAGAATATATTTTTACCATTTAATCCAATAGTGGTTGTTGGAATTAATTTCACTTTGAAATTGGACTTAAACTAGTATCAATCTTTTGATATATATTATTTCATAAAAACACACTATTTGTTCTGACAGCGGAAATTAATTTTTAAATTAATTAATGTAACTTATATGATTTTAATTTTTTAAAATAGGAATCATTTTTGAATTCGGAATATCAAATATATCTTAGGGTGAAGTTTTGGTATTTTTCTGAAAAACTTCAATTTTTAATGAATAGTGAAACCAATAAGTGGTACTTAAAAAACTGATTTTTCGTTTAAATGAAATTTTACCACCTCTATGTTTTAAATTTCAAGAATCTGACATATATGGTTGTCATTAATAAGTAAAATTTGGTTCAATGAGATTAAAATAATTTTTAGGTGAATAGTAACATTTATGTTTTTAATCGCGATTAGAGGTAATTAGTGTAATTTAAGGTAAAAACAATGTTTTAATAATATGAAATGACCTTGACACATGTCCTACCATTATTTTATGTTTCATGGACGACCAAGAAAATCCATGGGTCAACTTGGGGACCCCATGGAGCCACTTTGGTAGGAAAATGACATTAATAACTTTTTATTTAATGTTAAAATGAAAATATCACAAACATGTGTTGTTTTACTAAAACAATTTTCAAATGGAGTTATAAAAGTCATATTTTTTACTATAAATATTAATTAGAAAGATAAACATATTTACTACATCATGATATTTTTTTTATAATTTTTAGACATTATATAAATTAAATTATTTATGACACCATGATAATGCAGCGATTACCTCATTATTTAACGATTTAAATAAAATGAAAAGATAATGTAAAATATAAGACCTACACTTGTCAAAAACTTATTGTATGGGTGGATTTAGAAATCGTATCACCTTATCCTAGAAATATATAATGTTGGGACCTTTAAAATCCGAAAAGAATTTCATAATAAAGTAACCTTTTATAACTTTCCAAGAGTGCCCCTCCTCTCCTCTTATAAAAGGCCCCCACCTCTACCACCTTACCTACACCTATCAAGTCTTTGGCTCGGCCAAAACCTGCCCATTTTGTCTGTAAACATCCCTCTCTTACTCCTAGAAGCCTCAATTTTGGCAGAAGTCTTTCCAAAGGGGCCTTTGAGCTCAAATCAAAAAGACTTACCCGATTTAAAGGTAGTGTCTTCTCTTGTGTTCTTATGTTTTATATTGCTTCTCCAACCACCTAAACTCTTTTTATTAATTTCTTTTGTAACATCACCAGTATCTTAAATATACTAGGATGTTGTTATGAGAAGTATTAGAGCTACACCTACACACACCTTCGTCTAATGGTTAAAGAACAAACTATTTTTTTGGTTCGTGATTTTCTGCCTCACGAAACGATGATTGTTCAATATTCTTTTAACACCTTTCATGGTGGCCATTAAGATGTCACTATATTTATATATGATATATATTATGTTTTTGTTTTCCTTATACTTCTGTATTTTTTATTTTTGGCATACCTTTATGGTTTCCATTGTGGGTAAACACGATAATTTCATTTTATGAAGTGCGGACTACTGCCCCCTCAAAGTGATTTGATTCATTAATGCCATATGTGGGACGTATAAAGGATGGAGTTAATGTTATTATATATGATGTTATACTGGAATTATAATATACCCTTATATCATTATGATTTCACCCCATTAAATAAGAAATAGAAATGAAAGTAGCGTTCATGCGTACGTACGGCTTACCGTCTCCATGAACGGTGCATTTCATTTCTTACCTCTAAATGTTATGTACTATTATAAATACATGTATATGCTGGATATATATGATATATATGATATCCAAATCATGAATATCATTCTGGATATAATGAACCTTTGACCACATAAACAACCGGTAATTGTAAGAAGTCCATTTTTGACTTAAGTACCAAATATCGACAAAATGAACTTTATTAAATTAAATGATTACATAACGTTTATAACATGGAAATAAGTTATATAAAAGGAATAATTAACTTTAAAAATGTTCTTAAGCAAGTATAAATTAACTCTAGTTTATTATTCAGGAGATTAAAGAGCAATCGAGTCACGTCGGACACTAGGTAAGGTAACTTCTAAACCCAAATTCCTTTCTTTGGGTTGATCTTATACTTTGTGTTTATTTCATGATATGATTATGTGAGAAATGAATTTTGATATACTATATTTTATTTATACTTTATTTATGTATACTTATAGTGAATACACATAATTGATCTATTTTATTTACAAAATGATCTTGGTATGGGACATCATCTCAATCTCCTTTCATTGAGGCATATTTTGTTTTATACACAACTTTCTTTTATACGGTGTATAAAAACCTTTGACTTTTATGTTTATTCAAAAGGAATCTTTTTTATACGAATCATTTTTACTAAACGACAAAAGGAATGTTTTGTCTTATGTTTGTGGCGACAACGACTTCTCCGCCGTCGTGACCATTATTTGAGCTTCAGCTTCCTCTACAAGCCATAAATTTTTTTTATTAAAAATGAAAAACTAAATACCATGTTTTACTTTTCTTTTATTTTGGTATTGAAAATGGTTTTCATAATGTTTTTATATCAATGTGTTGTATTGATATCTTGTGATTGAAAAGTGGAAATGTTATGTTTCCTTTATGCATGTTTTATGTGATACGATTATGTTATGGTTCTTGGGAATTATTATGAAGATGGGTGGTTCCGTGATAAACTAAGGGTGGGTGAGCCTGATATATCTCTCCAATGCATTGGGTAACGCGAAGGGGTTAAACGTTAAGGTTTCTCCAAATAGAGTTAGGGAATATACTATGATGGGTATTCCAAACGTAACCATGAGGGTTCCTCCCTACGTAAGAATGTTATGAATGCCTCAAGTTACCTTTACGTCTTATGATTTCTATGATTTATTCATGATTTGATGAGGTATGTTAAAATGATTATGTTTTATGAGTAAAGTATGATTTCATACATGGACTAATTTTTTCATTTCGTACTTTTATATCCCTTACTGAGATTTTTATGCTCATCCCAATTTTTTTTTTAATAATTTCATAGGTCAGGGGAAAGGTACATGATGTGATGATATGGTCAAGGAAGTGTCATGAAAGAAACCATGTTTTGTTTTAAATATGTTTCCGTTGATGGGAAAAAATGAATACTATATTTTACGTAACCACTTTGTTTAAATGTGGAATTTAATGCATGATTTATGATCTAATTATCTAAAACTCTAAACCTGAATAGATCCTCAATGTGTAATCTTGTAATAACTCAAGATTAAGTAAGGTTTAAGGCTGGGGCCTTATAGTTGGTATCAGAGGTTGGTTTAGATATCTTTAGGAGTTAGATTCTATTAAATGATTATCCAAAAAATATTTTTTATGGTCAAACTGAAATGATTTATCATTTGAAGATTACCATGTTGTTTCATCTAAGACATGTTTGTTCAGAATGGTTTTCTGCAGAGGAAATAGGGAAGCAGTGCTAGGAAGGCATAAGAAGGAAATGACCTTCCGAATCAACATCCTAAGATGGTCGGAATTGGAACTGAACAGTGTGTTGTAGTAATGACGTAGTTGACTCAAGCGATAAATGGTGGTGGTATCCATGCATGAGATCAGCCAGATCAACCGCAGAGGAACATGTTAGTGGTGGAACATTTCATGAGGCAACATCCCCCATCATTCAGAGGATCATCTGACCATGTACTAGCTGAAGGGTGGATTAAAGCACTGGAGAAGATTTTCGATGTCATGGAGTGTTCAGACAATCAAAAGGTTAGTCTTTCTATTTACCGTTTGGAGGGTGAAGCAGATCAGTGGTGGTCGATGGTTAAAAATATCAGGGACGCCGATGAGATTGATTCTCTCGACTGGGATGAATTCAAAGGTATGTTTCTTGAGAAGTATTTTCCTAAGGCTGTTCGAATTAGGATGGAAAAACAATTCTTTGAATTGAGGCAAGAGGATGACTCATTGGATGCTTATGAAGAGAGGTTAACTCGATTGGCAAGGTATGCTCCAAATTTTATCCGAGACCTTGATAGTAAAATCAATCATTTTTACTCAGGATTAAAGCCAAAATATCAAAGGCCATTGGCTTCTTGTGAGTTCAAAAGTTATGAAAATCTTGTTCGATGTGCTGAGAAGGTGGAAATGGAGTTTTCCGATGATCAAGTGTTCTATAACAACCAACAGAAGAAGAGACCTAGGTGGCAGGAGAAAGGGAAGAATTCTTCAAAAAGGTCTGATGGTAAGAAAACTAAGTTTCCAGTTTGTGATAAATGTGGTAAAAGGCATGCTGGGGAATGTCTTCTGAATTATGGAAAGTGATACTAATGCGGTAAGATGGGACATAAGCCTCGTGATTGCACTGAAAAAGATCAGGGTGATGGTAAGACCAAATTCGATTTACAATTAGTGAAATGTTTCAAGTGCAATGAGATGGGTAACTATGCAAACGAGTGTCCGACAAAGAGCTCGAGTGATGGGAAGCAGTTAGACTACAAGCAGAAAGGGGTGGTGAAATCCATTGCAACTACTTAAGCAGATGTTGGTCCATCAAATGAAGTAGTATCAGGTACCTTGTTTGTTTTTCATATTATGCCAGTGTGTTGTTTGATTCGGGGTCTACACATTCTTTCATCTCTGAAAACTTTTCTAGTAAAATGGGAATAACATCTCAAGAAATTACTCCTGAACTTGTGGTAAAAACACTTGGGGGAAATTTTAAGGCAAAAATAATTTATAAGAATCTTTATATCCTTATCCGTGGAAACAACCTACTTGCAACCCTTATTGTTTTACCTCTAGTAGAGTTTGATGTTATACTGGTTATGGATTGGCTCTCTATTTACCATGCTAAGATTGACTGTAGAGCTAAAGAAGTTTCCTTTCAGAAATACATTCAGTTTCTGTACAAGAATGAACCCTTACTATAGATAATATATCAAGTGGCCGAGAAACTTGTAAAATATGGAAATGAATGTTACCTTGCACATATTGTTGAAAACAAGGGAACTGTTCAGATTAATGATGTTTCAGTGGTAAATGAGTATCCTGATGTTTTTCCAGATGAGTTTCCTGGAATAATACCAGATCGAGAAGTTGAATTTAATGTTGACTTAGTTCCTGATGCTAAGCCAATTTCAAAACCCCCTTATCGAATGGCTCAAACTGAACTTTTAGAGTTGAAGGAGCAATTGCAAGATTTATTAGAGAAAGGTTTCATTTGACCTAGCACATCACCATGGGGTGCTCCTGTTTTATTTGTTAAAAATAAAGATGGTTCAATGAGACTTTGCATTGATTATAAAGCCTTGAATAACATCACTGTTAAGAACAAATATCTTTTGCCTCATATCGATGATTTGTTTGATCAGCTCCAGGGAGCTCAGTTTTTTTCAAAGATTGACCTGAGATCGTGGTACCATCAATTGAAGGTAAAGGAAGCTGATATTCCGAAGACCGCATTTCATACAAGATATAGAAATTATGAATTTTTAGTAATGCCTTTTGGGCTAACCAATGCACCTTCTGTATTCATGGACCTTATTAATAAAATTTTCCATGAGTTATTGGATAAGTTTGTGGTTGTTTTCATTGATAATATTTTGGTGTTTTCTAAAAGTAAAGAGGAGCATGAAAGGCATTTAAGGGTTATTTTGAAAAACTTAAAAGAAAAAAATTGTATGGGAAATTCAGCAAGTGTGATTTTTTGTTGCAACAAATTTCTTTCCTTGGTCACATTGTTTCTAAAGATGGGATAACTATTGATCCTGCAAAAACAAAGGTTGTTGAAGAATGGCCAAGACCCACAAATATAACTGAGATTCATAGCTTCCTTGGTTTGGCAGGATATTACTGAAGTTTTTTTAGAAATTTTTCACGGTTATCTAGTCCGATGACTAAGCTAACTCAGAAGGGTGTAAAGTTTATCTGGACAAAAGAATGTGATGATTGTTTTCATGAACTGAAAAGTAGATTAGTGAATGCTTCAGTTTTTGCACTACCTTCCAGGAATGGTGAGTTTTTTATCTACAATGGTGCTTCATTGAAAGGACTTGGTTGCTTCCTAATGCATAATGATCAGCTAATTGCTTATGCTTCACGTCAGTTGAAAACTCATGAGGTAAATTACCCTACACATGATTTATAATAAGCTGATGTTGTTTTCGCTTTAAAAATTTGGAGGCATCAGTTGTATGGAGTAAAGTGTGAAATATATACCGATCACAAAAGTTTAAAATATATATTCACTCAGAAATAATTGAACATGAGATAGAGTAGATGGCTAGAATTAATCAAGGATTATGATTGTACAATTCATTACCATCCAGGAAAAGCAAATAAAGTGGTTGATGCTTTGAGTCGAAAAAGTAATGCATCATTAACAATGTTGTGTTTGGAACATGACCCTTTGGTTAAAGATTTGATGAACTTTGGCATAGAAGTTGTTGGTGCAGGATTTCCTACAATTTTGTTTCAGGTATCAGTGAAATCTTCTCTATCGGACAGAATTAAGCAAGAACAGAAGCAAGACAATGAGTTGTAGAAAAAGGTAGAGCTGGTTCAGAAGGGTAAGTTTCCTGAATTCAACATTGATAATGATCGTGTTTTGAGATATGGGAAGAGATTGTGTGTGTCGTGTGATTCACAATTGAAGAGAGAGTTGTTATGTGAAGCTCATAGTTCTCCTTTTTCAGTTCATCCAGGAAGTACTAAGATGTATAGAGATCTTCGGGAGTATTACTGGTGGGACGGAATGAAAAGAGACATTACTGATTTTACTGTGAAGTGTTTGACTTGTCAACAGGTTAAAGAAGAGTGGCAGTTACCAAAAGGGATGCTTCAGCCTTTACCAGTGCCAGAGTGGAAATGGGAGAATATATCCATGGACTTCGTTGTGGGATTGCCGAAGAAACCTCAAGGTAATAATGAAATCTGGTTTATTGTTCATCGCTTGACTAAATCTGCTCATTTCCTTGCTATAAGAGATACTTTTTCCCTTGATCAACTTTCCCATTTTTATCATAAAGAGATAGTCAGGTTACATGGAGTTCCTCTCTCCGTTGTATCTGATCGTGATCTCTGGTTTACTTCTAACTTTTGGAAAGGCCTTCAGAAGTCGTTGGGTACTGAATTAAATTTTAGTACAGCTTTTCATCCCCAATCAGATGGGCAGTCAAAACGAACAATTCAAACTTTGGAGGATATGATACGTGCTTGTTCGATGGATTACTAGAGAAGTTGGGACCAACAACTTTCTTTGGTTGAATTTTCATATAATAATAGTTTTCATTCTAGTATACAGATGGCACCGTTTGAGGCATTATATGGGAAGTGGTGTCGAACTCTAGCTTTTTGGGATGAAGTGGGTGAAAGAAGCTGATGGGACCAGAATTTGTAGAAGAGATGGCAGAAAAAGTTTAGTTGATTTAGAAACACATGAGAACAGCTCAGAGCAGGAATAAGAGTTATGCAGATAACCGGAGGAAGGATCTATCTTTCGAGGTAGGTGATCATGTTTTTCTCAAACTTTCACCGTGGAAAAGTGTTATTCTATTTGGTAAGAAAGGAAAGTTGAGTCCAAAGTTCATTGGACCATATGAAATTCTGGAGAAAGTTGGATCAGTTTCTTACCGAGTGGCTTTACCTCCGAGTTTATCTCAGGTACACAATGTTTTTCATGTTTCAATGTTATGGAAGTACATGCCAGATCCATCTCATGTTTTGAGTCCAGAGGTAGTTTAGCGGGAAGAGAATCTATCTTATGAAGAACAACCAGTCCAGATTCTTGACCATAGAGAGAAAGTGTTGCGGAATAAGGTAATTCACCAGGTAAAGGTTTTGTGGAAAAACCATATGGTTGAAGAGGCAACGTGGGAATCTGAAAATGCTATGAGGGATAAATACCCCCACTTATTTTGATAAGTGAATAAAATTGTGAGGACGCAATTCCTAAAAGGGGGGAAGGATGTAACATCCCAGGTAAATAAAGGATAATACATTCTCATATTTATTAATATTTACGAATTAAATATTTATTTTACTTTAAAGGGGTTTCTATGTTCGATAGCGTACCTGATACCCAACAAAGAGATTCTTTGAAATCTTACATTGCACAATAGTAATAAAATAATATTATTTTAAATGGCAGTAAACACGTAGCTGTTGTATTGGAAGGAATTAATATAAATAACTAAAATTTGATTATATATGTTTGTTAAATGGTTTTACATTTATACAATAAAATATTAAGGCTTAAAATACGAAAAGAATTCAATTTTAGGCAGAGATACTCTAATATTCACTAAAAGGTCGAACAATCCCCTTTTGATGGTGAACCCTCTTTAAATATAGTTTTTGTCACTCTTATAAATTCTATTGGAATAAATAAAATTCTTATTTATAATCGGGACATCAAAATTTACTTTGTGTAAATTTTTGGTATTTTTCCAATAAAGTTCATTTTTTAATGAATAGTGAAAAATGTTGTATTTTAATTCAAAACTTCTTTTTAATCTAAATTATTTATAAGATTAGATTATCTTTTCAATTGGTTTTAAAGTGAAATTAGAATATATTTTTACCATTTAATCCAATAGTGGTCATTGGAATTAATTTCCCTTTGAAATTGGACTTAAACTAGTGTCAATCTTTTGATATATATTATTTCATAAAAACACGATATCTGTTCTGACAGCGGGAATTAATTATTAAATTAATTAATGTAACTTATATGATTTGAATTCTGTAAAATAGTAATATTTTTTGAATTTGGAATATCAAATATAGCTTAGGGTGAAGTTTTGGTATTTTTCTAAAAAACATCAATTTTTAATGAATAGTGAAACCACTAAGTGGTACTTAAAAAACTGATTTTTCGTTTAAATGAAATTTTACCACCTCTGTGTTTTGAATTTCAAAAATCTGACATACATGGTTTTCATTAAGAAGTAAAATGTGGTTCAATGGGATTAAAATAATTTTTTTGGTGAATAGTAACTTTTAAGTTTTTGATCGCGATTAGAGGTAATTAGTGTAATTTAAGGTAAAAATAATGTTTTAATAATATGAAATGACCTTGACACATGTCCTGTCCTTATTGGATGTGTCATGGCCAACCAAGAAAATCCATTGGTCAACTTGGGGACCCCATGGAGCCACTTTGGTAGGAAAATGACATTAATAACTTTTTATTTAATGTTAAAATGAAAATGTCACAAACATGTGTTTTTTTACTAAAATGATTTTTAAATGGAGTTATACAAGTCATATTTTTTACTATAAATATTAATTAGAAAGATAAAAATATTTCCTACATCATGATATTTGTTTTATAATTTTTAGACATTAAATAAATTAAATTATTTATGACACCATGATGATGCAGTGATTACCTCATTATTTAACGATTTAAATAAAATGAAAAGATAATGTAAAATCTAAGACCTATACTTTTAAAAAACCTATTGTATGGGTGTATTTAGAACTCTTATCGCATTATCCTAGAAATATATAATTTTGGGCCCTTTAAAATCTGAAACCCATTTTTTAATAAAGTAACCTTTTTTAATTTTCCAAGAGTGGCCCCCCTCTCCTCTTATAAAAGGCCCCCACCTCTACCACCTTACCCACACCTCTCAAGACATTTCCTCAGCAAAACCATGCCCATTTTTTCTCTCCACATCCCTCTCTTACTCCTAGAAGCCTCAATTTGGTCATAAGTCTTCCCAAGGAGCCCTTTGAGCTCAAATCAAAAAGAGTTACCTGATTTAAAGGTAGTGTCTTCTCTTGTGTTCTTATGTTTTATTTTGCTTCTCCAACCCCCTAAACTCTTTTTATTCCTTTATTTTGTAACAACAAAAGTATCTTCAATATACTAGGATATTTTTATGAGATTTATTAGAGCTAAAACTACACACACCATCGTCTAATGGTTAAAGAACATATTGTTTTTTTGGTTGGCGATTTTCTGCCTCACGAAACGATGATTGTTCAATCTTCTTTTAACACCATTCATGGTGGATATTAAGATGTAACTCTATTTATATATGATATATATTATGTTTATTATTTCCTTATACTTCTGTATTTTTCATTTTTGGCATAAATTTATGGTTTCCATTGTGGGTAAACACGATAATTTCATTTTAGGAAGTGCGGACTACCACCCCCTCAAAGTGATTTGATTCGTTAATACCATATGTGGGATGTATAAAGGATGGAGTTAATGTTATTATATATGATGTTATACTGGAATTATAATATACCCTTATATCATTATGATTTCACCCCATTAAATATGAAATAGAAATGAAAGTAGCATTCATGCGTACGTACAGCTTACCGTCTCCATGAACGGTGCATTTCATTTCTTACCTCTAAATGTTATGTACTATTATAAATACATGTATATTCTGGATATATATGATATATATGATATCCAAATCATGAATATAATTCTGGATAAAATGAAATTTTGACCACATAAACAACATGTAATTGTAAGCAGCCCATTTTTTACTTAAGTACCAAATATCGACAAAATGATCGTTATTAAATTAAATGATTACATAACGTTTATAACATAGAAATAAGTTATATAAAAAGAATAATAAACTTGAAAAAGATTCTTAATCAAGTATAAATTAACACTAGTTTTTTATTCAGGAGATTGAAGAGCAATCAAGTCACGTCGGACACGAGATATGGGAACTTCTTAACCCAAATTCCTTTCTTTGGGTTGATCTTCTACTTCTTGTTTATTTCATGATATGATTATGTGAGAAATGAATTTTCATATCCTATATTTTATTTATACTTTATTTATGTGTACTTATAGTGAATACAGATAATTTATCTATTTTATTTACAAAATGATCTTGGTATGGGACTTCATCTCAATATCCTTTCATTGAGGAATATTTTATTTTATACACAACATTATTTTATACGGTGTATAAACCCCTTTGACTTTTATGTTTATTCAAAAGGAATATTTTTTATACAAATCATTTTTACTAAACGACAAAATGAATGTTTTGTCTTAAGTATGTGGCAACAATGACTTCTTCGCCGTCGTGACCGTTATTTGAGCTTCGGTTTCCTCTACAAGCCATAACTTTTTTTATTAAAAATGAAAAAATAAATACCATGTTTTACTTTTATTTTATTTTGGTTTTGAAAATGGTTTTCATAATTTTTTTATATCAATGTGTTGTATTGATATCTTGTGATTGAAAAGTGGAAATGTTATGCTTCCTTTATGCATGTTTTATGTGATACGATTATGTTATGGTTCTTGGGAATTGTTATGAAGACGGGTGGTTCCATGATAAACTAAGGGCGAGTGAGCCTGATATAGCTCTCCAATGCGTTGGGTAACGCAAAGGGGTTAAACATTAAGGTTTCTCTGAAGAGATTTAGGGAATATACTGTGATGGGTATTCCAAACGTAACCATGAGGGTTACTCCCTACGTAATAATGTTATGAATGCCTCAAGTTACCTTTACATATTATGTTTTCTATGATTTATTCATGATGTGATGAGGTATGTTAAAATGCTTATGTTTTATGAGTAAATTATGATTTCATACATGGACTAATGTTTTCATTTTTTTACTTTTATATCCCTTACTGAGCTTTTTATGCTCATCCCAAGTTTTTGAAAGTTTTTTCAACGGTCAAGGGAAAGGTACATGATGTGATGATAGGGTCAAGGAAGTGTCATGAAAGAAACCATGTTTTGTTTTAACTACGTTTCTGTTGATGGAAAAAAAATGAATACTATCTTTTATGTAACCACTTTGTTTAAATGTGGAATGTAATACATGATTTATGATCTAATTCTCTAAAACTCTAAACCAGAAAAGATCCTCAATGTGTAATCCTGTAATAACTCAAGATTAAGTAAGGTTTAAGGCTGGGGCCTTATACCACTACCCACTAATAAGGACTAGTTCATTACTATGTCTCAACAAGATATATATATATATATATATATATATATATAATGGTTGTTCATGCTTTTCAAGTCATATTTATTTGAAATTTTTTCTTATTCGAATATTTAAATCACTATAAAATAGTTGAATCATATGTTTTACTATTTCCTAATACATAAGGTCCCATACTTCTTATGAACAAAAAATGGCATCCACTGGACCCACACTATAACATGTTCTAGCCCATGAGACCAATAGTCATTGGATCAATGTTACATAATTGACTACTTAAGGTGAATGATTTATCCTATTCAAGAAAAAACAATTATGTTAACGCAGGCACTTTAAGTATCAATTATGTTTTCTAACCCCTGCATGAAGTGTTTCCATGATTCAATTCATATTGAAGGCACCAACTATATGCACTAGAAAATGCATGTAGAAAATTAAGCATGGAATGGAAATATTCAATGAATAATAGCCCTATGGTTCCTATCATGATGTGTGATCTAATACAAAAACATCATTTCATTAGGCCAAGGAAAATGAAATCTCATTCTAATCATACCAATATAAATAACATCATAAATCAAGTGTGTCACCCATCAGTGAAATTGTATCAATAATAAATGACATAATCAATAATAACATTTTTTCATCCGATGTAATTTTGGTTTTACCTGTATATAGGTTAGCTACATCTAATCACATGTTCAATCCCAAATTCTTTTAAATCATAGTTTCATTTCTAATACCCAAATCCTAAGACTTGAAAAAAATATTGGATACCACTTTGTAACATCCTTACTCAAGGTCCACTTAACCCATACATTAGTTGATGGGTCACATGGCCTCAAGCACATCTCCCCATATGCCATAGGTTGCGGACTAGCAGTGAGGTGTAAGGTTGTATAGAGGGGAGAGTATACCATCATATAATAATGGAAAATAGTTAATAATAAACATACAATAGTGGAGAAAGAATATATAAATAAAAAATCAATAAATGCAGAAGAATAAATAAATAGACAGAATAAACAGATAAGTAGAAAAAGAATAAATAATGACTAAAAAATATGTAATATAATCAAAATCCTATATGGAAGTGTACGATAAATGGATTCATGAAATGTTGTAATAAAAAAAGGGAACTTCATGATACAAGCGTGCTATATAAAAATATACAAAATCAACAAAAGTTGTTTCAATAGAATCTTGATGATTTCTCATTCATCTGCTCCTAACCTCTATCTATAATATAAGCATGTCAACATCCTATAAAAGGTGTTTTCCTTTATCTATACATGTTGGCAGATAGTCTTCTTGGGTACCAAAGGTTTACCGAGTATGGTGTGAGTTAAAAATCTCAATACACCACCATGAATAGTGTTTATGTGTAATCCAAAAATTAATCATAAATAAATAGATTTATGGAATAAGCAGAATAATAAATAAATTATGCATAAATAAATTACTAGGCTTCTCAGGTTCCTAAATGACACATGACATCTCTACCTACTTCGCCTCAATCTAGGGAGAAGTGTCTGAACAGCCACTATATATATAGTAGTAAACTATATATATAGTTTATATATATATATATATATATTTCATCCATCTATATGAAGTATGTGAATATATAAGTGGCTATATACCTAGAATATTAGTGCTGGATAGCACAAGGTGTGACTCAGCCATCCATGACCAATCTAACAAGCCTATAAACTCAAGCAATGTGGTATACTCCATAAATCCTAATAAGAGTGTCATAAATCATGTATTACACTTAGGATGGTGAGTTATCCATCATGTCATAACTCTAATCATTGAATGTGGATCATAAGTCCCAACACCCATATGGTTTCAATGGTGTAATATTCCATACCCAAATCCCAATATAAGGGAGCATTATTTTCTTTCATTCTCAACACCCCTCACCTTTGTATCACAACCTACTTAAAGGCAGATTCATAATTATAATTGGCATATGGTATAGACTCCCATGATGCATTTTCTTCCATCACATAAAAATATAAATGAGGAATATTCTTATTCATAAGACAATACAATGAGGCAAAACATCACATGTATCGTGTTTACCAATACTTTAAATATAAATAATCCATATTCGTGTTTGTAACAAAACACATGAAGAAATACCTCTCACATGTTTCTTTAGTCAATATCAATTACTTTCATATCATTACAATTTATAATAATCAAAATTAATGGAATTTCCTTACCACACTTCATAACCATTTCATTTAATACATTAAATTAATCAAATGAAACAAAAACATTATGCATTATCCATTCCACTAATTTATCCATTCAATATAATTAGCCAATTTGATTCATTAATACATGGACAAACAATTCATAAGTATCAAGGTGGAAATTGTATGGAATCAAGGTCATGTGGGAAAATTCTTATATGGTAAAATCCCTTAAAATCAAGTCCAATAACTCAATATGTGATTGGGATCATTAACAACTTATATAACTGGGGTCAATGTGGTTTAAAGTATAATCAAAAAGGAAAAAAGGGTGTTCTAGTCAATTAAGAAATTGACCATTAAGGGAGAACTAATCTTGGATCACCCAAGGGGTATCCATATATGATATCAAAATTATATAAATTAATAAACAAGGATCAATATAATTATAACATTGTTCAAGGATATATTTGAAAAGAATAATCCAAATAAAAGTAGGTACTCTGAAGAATCTGGCATGCGGAACAATGACATTGCTATGAAGCAACGAAACTCAAAGGGAAAATGATGTGACCACCCACTTAAAGGTCATATACAACACCTCACTCAATATATGCCTCAAATTCATAGAATATTGGGATAAATCAAAGAAATGGTCTAGAATCCATAAAATAGTAAAAATGATCATACACCTAAATAGCATGATGGATTCTGAAATAAACATGAATATGAAGGGAGAGAATATGGGATCTTATCAAGATAGATCTGATGATTTTAATAGCTCATTAATCAAACTTTAGACATGAGATCTAGATCAATGACTATATTGAGGTGTTTGGGAGCTTAGAAGAGGTGGAGACCCATGTTCAGACACTAGTAGAAGAAAGGTAAATATGAAATAAGTTTATAAAATAAGTGATGGGAAAATGTAATTTCACCCCAAAATAAAAAGGATCACAGTTTGGTTGTATAGATTTTCGAAATCATGTGAAAATTGTGCTTAGTTCATTTCTACATGGGGTACACCACATTCCTAGGAACCCAGTTTGACTAAATATGCACAACCTATGAAAAATGGATTTTTCCAAAAATTGTAAATGGTAGCACGATCATCTGCCCTGGGTCTCATGGTTGTAGACAAACTATGTGGATAAGTTTCTTCCTTATTTTTTGGGGCTTTGGACTCTGAACGAGCTCGAGCACACATGAGAAATACAATGTAATGTTTTTTGGTTGATTAACTAACCATTGATGAATGATGAGATTCAATATTGGAATTTTTGGGTTATTCATGAGATAACATGGTATCATTGAGATCTTAGGATGTGTGATCAATGCCTTGATTAAAACACCAGCTATTAATATGGGAATTTCTTAAACAATTAATTCTAGAGTGGATTGATTGATGCTTTAGAGGTTAAATTTTTAAGGGGAGCTAATCCTTCCATCTATGCATAATGTTAAATATGATGTGAACTGTTTTGGGTGTAACCCCTTAAAGATATTCCATAGATATACAATGAGGGTTTTAGGGTGCACTGAGGTGGTTGACCCATTGTTGGAACTAATCACACATCAGCAAGAGACGTGGAATCAAGGGTTGGTTCAAGGAAAGAATAACATGTTTTTATGGAGTGTATATAGAAAGATCTAAACAGTCCTATCAATATAATTTCTCAAACAATTCATGATGTTTTTATTTGTAGACCAATAATGGGTATTGTTTTGAAAATTGGTGTTCTCTTATTCTAGATTCAGTCATTCCCAATATATTGACACCATCCTAAGTATATTGGGAGAGAATCTATATACCAAGATAAATAATTAATACTAGTGACATTTTTTTAGATGGAAGGAATCCATGGGAGGTTTACCCAAGGATTGATTTATATAAAGACTTAAGATATGGATTAAAAATGTCAAATATTTTATGGTAACACTCATGTGAGTGTTCGACTGGTCGTTGTATAGTTATTTTAGATTCTAGGTTTGTTGATATCTGGAAATGGGCACTATTTTATTCTATAGTGAATTCAAAGTACTTTTTCAAATACATACATTAGAGAAGCTCAAGTCTAATAATTAGTCTTGGGATACCTTTTGATTATCTAGGTGTGTTGGATCAGGAATACACTAGAATGTTTTTTTGGAATGGTAACATAAACGAGTAAGATTTGGTAAGATAAAGAGACGTCACTGGAAGTTGGTTACAAGTAGGGGGGATCATGCTCAAGGTGATATTGGGGTACCTTGGATAAATGGTGTTAGAATATGGATTTAGAGATTTGAACTATTAAAGTTTAGTTTTCTCAAAAAATACTCAACTAAAAGTAGTTCAATGTGATTTATTTCCAAAATTATTATGTGGTCACCGAGGAACCACTTCAGGCATATGGTGGGTTGAGATGGGTGTATTTTAATGGCTTTGAGAGCTTTTAAAGTAAAATATAGTGTGAATAGTATGAGCTTGGTCAATTGGATTTCAACCATTTCAAACAAATTGAGGACCAGGGGTAATATACTCCTAAGTAACATATTTAATGTATTGGTAGCACTGTTAGGACATTGAGGTCTTTCATAAATAGGAAATTGTGATAGTGGGAGTATTGTAACTAAAAATTGACCATTAAAATTTAAAATTTATTATGGATATATCTTTATGCTAGTTGATGATAGAATGATTGCATGATCATCTATCTTATAAATAGGCTCACTCAATGTGCTTAAGCACATAGTGGTGTAGCTCCTAGTTAGGATCTTTATCCTCCTCCAAGAATTATTCTCCCCTATAGTGATAGTGTCTGGCCAAAATTGGCTCACCTACCATCTAAGGCCCACACCTTAAAGGATATCTTGTGATAATTTATAAATCCCATGTTTATAATGTGGTAAATGGTAGACCCAAGATTTGTGGGGCCTGTCCTTGAATGACACAACTTTGGGTATTGTGTCTCCAACATGAATAATATGATTCAAATAAACAACATAATAGTTAGTCCAAAATTATAATATACACATCCTAACTTAACTCAAATGAAACTATTAAATATCTCCATATTACATTAGAACATAGATTACTTCATACTCCACCAACTTCATAATTCACCAATTCGAGACTAACTAATTTACTAAATCATCAATCCATATCAAATAAAAATGCCTTTATCAAATATGGGGAATCATGAAAAAGTTAGGTCATGAAAATGTTAGGTGACTACTCTGTTCCACACATGATATATGATACATGATACATGATACATGATACATGATACATGATACATGATACATGATACATGATACATGATACATGATACATGATACATGATACATGATACATGATACATGATACATGATACATGATACATGATACATGAACAAAACCTTTATTTCCATATTTATCCAACATATCAACAAGACCAAAAATCACTATCTGATGATGAACACTACTTGTCACCCTCTCCACCTCCACCTCTACTTCCTGCTATCGGAACCTATAAGACAAATATATTAAAATTTAAAAAATGTTTTATGTTTATATAAAAAATTAAAACCAATAAATGTTTGAAAACTAAAATATTTTGAAGTTGTATGATTTAACTTTTCACCACCAGTAATTGATGCAATGTCACCAGGGAGAGATCTAGTTGTCTTCTGATATAAATCGACCAACGCTTTCTGCAAAGTGGATATATGATCCCCTGGTTCCTGAATTGTGTTTTTCATAGAAACAAAATCTCTTTGAGCATATCGACTATAACCATGAGTAGATGTAGCTTCAATCCATGATGGACAACTAAATACCTCATATGGTAAGGGTTCCAAACCCATCTCGCGCACTCGACCAAGATGCTCCTTCCCAAGAACATTAACAGTTAGTTCATCCTAACAAACAGAGTAGGACTGTATGGGATTGGTATCCTGTAGTTCTTTAATTTTTACATATAAATAAAATATCAATAATATTAGAATAAATATATATTAACATAGTGACAAATTATAATAAGTTAATATAATGGAAAATGAATTCATACCCCAACTTCTTTGGTACCCTCATTAATAAAAATCCCATCAGATTTTTTATGAACATCCAACTATACTTTTGTTCGGGATGATTGGTGCCCTAAAATCTATGACTGCATTAAAAAAGATAAATCATTAATTTAATATATTAAATAGATAATATTTTCATATAAATATTCAAACTAATTAAAAGATTAACATAGTCGATCAACTTCTAGAAAAACTCTTTGAACCCATAGTGTGAGGGATGATTTGCTTAGCCCGGCTCAATGCATTCTTCATTGAAAGATCCTAGAATAAGTAAAACGTAATTTAATAGTAATGTATGAAATTTCCTATCCTTTTTATACATAAGTATAAATGTAAAATGAGATTAATATAATAATATATATTTAAATACCATGTTCTTCTCATCATGATGTCTGTTAATAGAAACATTCCATTTCTCTCTAGGTATCCTATTGGGTACCATGTCGTACATCCATTGGGAGATTAAAAAAGTGTCATTGAAATTGCCCCATAATCTCCATTTAATGTCTTCAATTTCATGCCCAGATTTTTCAATGTCCACTTTCAAGCTAGCACATTAGCAACTGTAAAGTGTAAAAACATCTATACAAAAAAATTCATTTTGAAAATATTAGAATTTAATAACATACTGACATTCAATTACACTATAATGTATTAAAATTAACTTTATTTGAGAATCAGAAACTTCATTATTCCAAGATGAAGGAATATGCCTCCAATCATCATAAATAATTGGAAGGGAAACTATTACTCCATCCAGCTGACATATAATCTAACCAAGTAATTATTCGGCGACATCTGTAGGAACCCCATATGAATCAAATTGGACAACTATCTTTAGTCTCTTCAGATTCAATAAATCTGAAAGTTTTATATATTTCTCCATAGTTTCAATGTTTCAATCATTTATGAACAAAAATTTAGTTTTAAAAAAGTGAAATAAATATATTCATATTCAAATTTGTACCTATAATAGTAACCCTTCAGTATCCCTGTAGAGAACTAGGATTGACGCCCTGCTCCCTCACTACTGAGGCTGTAGAATGGGAAGGCGTCAACTGAGCTGCTGATGGGATGCTCATGGAGGGTGTGAGAGATGGTGTACATGGAAAATAGATGGTTTCTAGGATGTTGTAGGGAGGGGTATAGATGGATCTTCATCTATCATTGTGGTAGATGGAATATTATAGAGCATAATCCTTGGCATTCCTATCATTTAATCCAATAAAATTAAATTTACAACATATAATTGAAAAAAAATGAAAAAAAAATAGAAATGATAACAAATGCACTGTACTGACAAAAAATCATACATAATAATGATAAATAATGAATCATTTCAAATAAGGTTTTCTATTTTTTTGTTACTACAACCAGTTTTATATACTTCTCTTTAGGTTGTCATCCAAATATTTGTCGTATTTATAAAATATTCACAGATGAAATAAAATGTTTTCTAGGTCTAAAATGAAGCATCAAAAAGGTTGTATGAAACATGTTGATATATATTTTAAAGACTAAAAAAATACATGACACCCATGGTAGATGATGAAATGATTGATAGGTGGATTATGATATAAATCTACTCAAATCCAAAAGGATTATGCCCATCATATGAGAAACTTTGAAGGACTAACAGTCAGCTAGGATATACACTGTATACATAGTGGTGTGAGTTCTTCATGCTTGGGTGGGTGATTTGAGATTCTCTCTATGGTTATTCCACAAGGTAAGTGATATCTATAATTTCTTAAAGGACACCAAAGTTGTCTTGGATTGTCTAATGAGTTGTTTTGTAAATGGTATGAACCATAGTAAGTTGCATGAAGGGATTATAAGGGGCTATACTTGATAAATATACTAATTGGTGTAGGATTATATGAATTATATAGGATAAGATATTGAAATAGACTTAGAATTATACAAATCCTCAAGTGAGATGATTGGAATATGGGAATCGGTCGAATGTCCCATGATAATTCATTGGTCTTGGTGTATCTATGTTGGTGGATCATAGAATAGAATATTCACACTCTTTGTGTGTGTTTAGTGTTACTAGGTGATTGTAATTGTACGAATAGTCTCTCTTGAGCGTGGGTATTCGGAGGGAGTGAGGAAAAATCCTGATATAAGACAGAATTTCTAGTGAAAGGTCATGTAAGACTTACATATTGTTGAAAGGGGTACAAATTTGAGGAACTGAGTGGATTTTGATTAGTTCGTATATGGACTTGGTTCTTGGGAAGTGATGGGAAGGGGAACAAGAGTCCCGTGATATCAGAATAGTTAAAACCCATGTGGGTTATAATGATTTCTATGATTATAGGGTCGAGTTGTGATGTAAGTGACGCATAAGGGTATGATATCATTATGGATGCTATGTAGTAGATGTTTATTTTTGATATGAGGTTGAGCACTGTAGATATAGATCAGATTGTAGTGTTACATCTCCTTGGTTCTCATATTTTATTGAGTTACATATTTGTGTTTATCTATGGTATATACCTCATGTTAGTGTGATTTAGTAGTAGGTTAAATATTAAGATTCACTCCTTGCACCACTTCTAATAATGCTCGATCTGTATGTAACTAGCCATGGGAATTACCTTATACTAATATGGTTTGGCTTGTGTGGGAGGTTGGAAATTGAGATACCCTCTTCAGACTACTTTTGATGTTGACTGGTGGATACAAGATGTGTCTATGGGACCATACCCGTAGGGAATGATTCAACTTGTGATAGAGTTTGGATATTGAGATTCTATCCTTAAATATCTTGTTATATGTGATGTATTTTCTATGTGATTAGAATTGGATATTGTGATGAACTTCCCTTATGATTTTTATTATGGTTTTTACTATATATTGAAATTAAATTCTCTGATGGAACTCTAATGACTTGTGGATACAATAGATGTATCAATACAATTGATTGAAATAGGTGAGGTTAAATGTTAGTGTAACCTTGTTAGAACTTGAGGACCCAACATGTATTCTAGTAGACAAGTTTTAAGAAGAAACCTATAAGATAATTCCCAAATATTTCATATGATATTCATAAAAAAAATCAAGGTTATACGTGTTAAATTTAAAATAAGGAAACCTAATGCAATCATGATGAAATAAATTAATGATATATAAACACAAATTTTTCCATATTTACACACTAAACATTATCTAAATCATAAACAATGACATGCTTCATATAAAAACAATAAACATTCCCTTTATTAAATGATTTTACATGTTTAATATCAAAACAATATATTTCTATAATTTATTCATATCAAAAAAATGAACATGATCCAGAGGAAAACATATTGCACCTTCAGCATGCATGATATAATTTATTATATCATCCATTTATTTTCATCCCCAATAAATTTAATAAATGTAAAGTTCATTTAATTTGATAATGAGACTTTTCAATCAATCTATAAATACTCAGAAATAACCAATACAATACAAAACCCCAAACATAATTCGCATATCAACTCCATGATCTTGCATCACACATCATCACCATAATCATGATCATAACACAACTATATCACACATCATCCAATGTCACATTTCATACCTACCAACCATTTTTTCACTGAAAAACACACTCTAACTCAAACCCAATTACCACCACTAATGGTAAAATCCCCATAGGGACCACATGAAGCACAAAAAATGCATCAACCACATAAACATATAAATGATATTTTAGCATGCACAATACCACATTTCAAATTGAAAAAAAATGTAATTCATTAAATTTCATAATTATTAAGTTTTTTATTTTGATGTAATTCTAGATTTCCATTGAAACAAAAAGAAGGGATCACATGAATGAACATACAAACAAAATAGAAGGGTTCACATGAATGAACATCCAAACAAAAATAGAAAATGATAGAGAAAATGGGAAGAATAAGGTACCTTGATTAATGGGTATATGTTTTTTGATTATCCAAGAGGTTAGAAGCCACAATATATATATGATCAAAGAGAGAGAGGGTAAGTGGTGCTCGGGACTAGTGGTGAGGATCGGGACTGGTGGTGAGGTGTGATGAGGGGTAGAAAGGCTCGAGACTAGAGGTGAGGCATGGAAAGGGTAGGGATTTGTGGGGTTGGGGTGTCTTGGGGGTTAGGGGAGTGGGGGGTTCAGGGGATAAGTGTCATGTTTTTGAAAAAAAAAAGTTTTAGTGGTAGTTTTTAATAAACCGCCTATAAATTATTTAAAAAAATAGTTGTGGTTTAATAAACTGTCGATAAATACTGATTTTGGTGTAGTGACGCCTTAATCCTTGAATATATGGTATTTAGGAAAAGATTTAAGATATATAATGTGGTAAAGGAATATAGTTTGATATTAGGGTAGGTATTATCGGATCTATAATTCCCAAAAAAATTGAATAATGAAGGAGAACAGGTTCCCTTTTATAAGTGTAGGGAGGGACACACTTGAAATTAGTTAAAGTACTAAATTAATCTAAATAAATTTTTATGTTAATATGGATCAAAATTGATAAAATTAAAATATAATATTAGTGTTTTTTTAAATTCACTCATCAATTAAAATTTTGATATGTTGTTTAATGTTTCCACCCTGATCTCTTATTAATATTTATAAAAACTAGAAGGGACCTATTTTCAAAATCTAAACATCTTGACTCCAAATAAAGAGTTCATTTTTTAATAACCAATTTTTATAGGTGGAATAAATTAATTTTAAAATTTTACCATAGGACACAATGAAAAAAAAATTCAAAAAAATATGAATCATCAAAATTTTCATACCAAATTCTAACATAAAATTAATTAAAATTGCCATAATTGGATAACTAATAAATAAAAAAACTAATGTTTTTTAAACCCATTTTAAAATATAATGAAACTTTGTTAATGCATTAAACAAAGTTACATTTTTTTTAAAAAACTATATTTTCCACTATTAATAAGAAAATCAATACGTTCAGAAAATTCTCAAAAATCCAATCTAAAATATTTTTCACATTATAATTTCCAAAATGAATTAAATTTTTCTAAATAAATTTTATAATATTAGTAATTTTTTATTATATTTTTTTCTCAAAAAAATAAATATAAAACATTTTTGAGAAAATTTATTTTTAAAGACCATAAAGAAATTAATATAAAATTTAATATTTATTTATAAATATATTTTATTTATCTAAATATATATATATAATTTTAAAAATATAGTTATTCAAAATCAATCATCCAATTTAATAGCTTCATTATAATGGTATACTATATTATATTTTATTTTGACTCAGGTTGTCGGAACAGAGGTTGTTCTTTGTTGGAAATTGAGTATGGTTTGTGTTTTTTGTCAATACTCATATAGAATATTAGTGAGTTTTCAAGTAAATAGATCTTATAGTTCAAGTAAAGGACATTATTGAAGGTGGTGTCATTTCCTAGTATTTTCTAAATTTTTTTGTCCAAAAATTGGAGAATGAATAAAAGTGTTTTTGGAAAATGAAGTTGTGTGAAAGTATAATGGTGCATATAAACGTTTTTCACAAGGTATGTTTTGGGATCATCATGTCAAAATCTAGTAAAAGAAAAAATGTGCACTAAAGATTTAAAATTTTCACAAAAGACGATGTTGCATGGAAGAGTCTTATAAACCCAATGCGATGTCAAAAATGGTTTTATGAACCCATCAAGAATTTTTTGTGAAGGGTCTTCATGACATATAAATTGGTGGATACAGCCATTTAAGACTTATAAATTTTTATAATGAAGATCCAGTGTCTCTACCAGGTAAAAATATTTCTCATGAAAGCCTTATACGGAGTAAATATTGGGCGTAATGTGTTCCTTTAGTCTTAAAAGACCAAGTGAAACTTATGGTGTATTTGAGAGAAAGATAAGGGTTGTGTGAAAAAAAATGGTTTTATGAAATTCATATTTCATGATAATCCTTTAATATTCATTGAAGAAGAGTTTTTTCATGCAAGGGAAGTGTTGAGCTTCTAACATGCTTAAGATATATTGTTTATTTAATCTGTGGTCTCAAGTTCATCAATTCAGGAAAATGGTGCAAGAATATTCCCCTAGTTTATAGATAAAAATACTTCAATGAAAATATATTTAAGATTCCTTCAAGTCGATAAAATGAGTAAAACTTCACCCAAGGTATTGGTATATGGGGGGTCGATGGAAGTGTTCCAAGGGACGCATTATGTTATCCCTAAAATATTGTAAAGGTAGTGTTCCTGGAATAGAGTAACTATGTATAAACTATTGTATTCCACAATTAGTGAAGATTAGTGGATTTAGGTATGACTGAAAATATCTCAGTGTATTCTCCTTAGACTAGAGCTTAGTGTTGAACCTTGTAAAACTGTTGTGTTGTCTCATTGCATGGTATTTATTGTTTACTGCACAATCTCATCTAATGGGTTTAACATGTTTCTACCAACACTGGAACCATATCCTTAACTTTAAGAAGAAACATTTGACACCCTGATTCACCCCTCCCCTATCAGGGTGTTCAAGGCTCCTTCAAGTGGTATCATAGGCTAAAGGTTACTTATGTTAAATCTGTCCTTCTTTGCTATCATGGAGAATTTAGTTAATGTTATGGGATTCACCCACATTGATGGAAGTAACCTTCAGATATGGAAGAACATAATGATAACTCATCTAATATCTCTTTAAATGAATTACTCTTTTCCACTACACAATAAATATAGGTCACTATTCCATTAGGACTATCTATGACTGATACATACAGGAAAATACATTATGTAGATGCTAAAGCACAAAATTCTCTCATTTCTTCTCTTTCTGATCAAGTTTATCTAATGTTAAAGAGTTGTACTTATGAAGAGTCTATGTGGGAAAAACTAGAAAATATATTTGAAGGTGACAACAAAGTGAAGGAGTTGAAACTAAAATTCATATACAATAGGTTTGATGATATGAAGATGCATCCCGATGAAAATGAGTATAACTTTTTCAATCAAATTACTGATGTTATAGGATAAATTTGAGGTCTTGGTGAAGAAATCAAATCTATTGACATTGTGAAGAAAATTTTGAAAATGATTTCACCTCTCTACAATCCAAAAGTGTCATCCCTTGAGGAAAGAGGTATTTATATACTTTATTTGGGTTATCTATTGGGTAGTCTTTTGGAATATGAAATAAGAGTCAAACCTGAAGATCCAATGACTCGAGTAAGAAAGGAAATAGATTTCAACACCATGAAAAAACATTAGGTCTCTAGAGATATAGTTGATAGAGACAATGAGGAAGAAGAAATTATTTCTTCTTTTTAAATTAAATTCAAGAGAGGAAAAGGGAGATTTGAAGGAAAGCTTCCCTTGGCCTATTTTCATTGTGGTAGAGATGGGAACATTGCCTCCTAGTGCTCAAGGAAGATTGATGATGAAGAAAGTGAAGTGAAAATTTAACAGAAGCCTCATAAAAGGTTTTATCAAAATAGAGACATTAAATCTAGAAATAAAGTATAGAGGAAGAGTTTTTTGTAAAAAAGAATATGATGATAATGAATTATTTGAAGATGAAGAACCAGAGTTTTAATATAGAACTTAAATGTCAATGACGGCTATAGTTAAAATGTTAGAATCATCAAAAGATAAATCTAGATATAACAAGATGATTGATGATAATGATCTCATTTTGAAACTTAAGTATTATATTGGTAAGAATTATAATCAATTTAACAAATCCAAATAGTTGAGAGAAGTTATGGAAGAATCATTAGAATATGTTGATCATCTTGAAGTGGAAACAGAACGACTGGAAGACGAAGTAATAGAAAGTCAACAACCTTTAAAAGTAAAGAATATGTAGTGGAAATAAATATCAGAATTGAAGAACACGAAAATTTCATCAATTACATAACATAAAATTTGGAGGATAATTCCAAGATGGTTGAGGGTCTTGAACAATAAATTATTACTCTCACGACTAAATATAAAAGTGAATCAAATTAATAGGAAACAAAGAAGAACATACATTTTTTAAGATTCATAGATGTCAAGATTATTGAGATAGAGCTAAGAATGGTTCTGAAGGAGTAGAGAAGGATTTGGATGATCAAAGATCTTCATGAATAGACAAAAAATTGGAATTTGTTGGGATGTTAAAACATTGAAGGCTGGAAAGAAGATGAACCAAAATAAATAGAAGATAAAAGTTGGTAATATCTCAAAGTTCATGAAGTCTTAAAAAATAAACCCCTAAATAAAACTAAATGGAGAATTAAAAACTGTACATAAGTATTAAGAAATGATCATCAGTCAAACTATTTTCCTAAAAAAGGAAACATGATAAGGAATATAAGTGAAAATACATTTTCTCTTATGAAATGTAAATTGTGTGGCTATCTGGGTCATACCATGTCATTCTATGAAGAGGGAAGGAACTATTTGAATGGGGAGGAGTTAGGAAGTCAAAATGGAGAAAAATTCATATCCTACATCTTATATAAGAAATAATATCTATGTATATTTTTTCCATTGTTTTAACATTGGATATAAAGCTTTGTATTAAAGATAGAGTAAAGTTATGAATACAACATATAATACTCACAGACAAGACAATACCCATCTACCAGATGGTGTTACTCTTTCAAATAGGTTTTCTAATAAAAATTAAGACAATGATTATGATGAACCTCTTCACATGGAAAATAGATTTTAAATACCATAATTATCCTTCACTCAATATAATATTTCATGGAATTAAATGAAGAAAATTAAAAAATCCAACCTTGCGGAATTAGCCCTCGAAGATACAAAGAAAAGAAACACCAAGATTCTTGATAGAGGATTATTATATCGTATGATGATAAATGAAGACCAATTAACAAATATTAATAAAAGGGGTGATGGAATAGTATGGTTTGGTAATGATGGTTCTATAAAGATCAAAGGTAGTGGAAGTACCAAGATACCTAATAGAGAGCTGTTGAAAACTGAAGTTCTTTATGTGGATGGTTTACACCACAATCTTTTAAGTGTGAGTCAACTCTGTGACTCAGTGTATTTAGTGACTTTCAATCAAAATTAATCACTATAAAAGGAAATATTGACAATTCTCTCATGAAGGGTTGCATAACTGATGTAAACTTATATCAAGTTGATAGTCAAGAGAACATTTTCTATATGATATTTGAAGAATAAAAGAACTTGTGGCCTCAAAGGTTAGGTCACATTAATAAAAAAGACATGAAAAATATATATAAGATGAAGATAGTTATGGATGTCCCCACTCTGAAGCGTGAACATGAAAAGACTTGTGATTCTTGCGTGTAAGGGAAGTTGGTCTATAGTTCATATCATCCAAAGAAGAAACAAGCATCAAATCTTCTAAATCTCATCCATACAAATGTATGTGGTCTGATAAATTTTACTAGAACATGTGAGTAATTGTACTTCATTATTTTTATTTATGATTATAGTAAAATTTATTGTGTGATCATTATACATAGGAAACAACAAGTGCTGGATTATATGAAAACTTGTTTTTGAATAGCTGAGAATGATACTAGATGAACAATAAATGTTCTATAGTCTAATAATGGAGGTTAATACACATCCATTGAGTTTGAAAATTACCTGGAGAAACCTGGAATATAACATTAGGTTTCTCCTATGATAACCCCATAGAAAAATAGAGTTGTTGAGTGAAGGTTTTAATAGGTGAACAATATGGCCAAAACTATGCTGATTGAGAGTCTTATCTCTCTCCATTACTAGAAATAGGGTATTCAAGCTGTAGTGTATATTCAAAATCTAATGAGTATTTATATGGGAGAAAAAATAAACCATATGAATTGTGTAATGGAAGGAATCCCTCTTTGAAATTTTTCATGCTTTCAGAAGTAAATTTTTCATTTGAAACAAATAATGAAATCAAGGGAATTATGGTGACTCTTTAGATGAAGGAATATTCCTTGGTTATTCAATGCATAGAAAATCCTAAAATACTTCAATAACCATCTTATAATTAATGTGGAAAGTAGTGATGTCAATATCATTGAATATGAGACCACAAATACTTTAAGGGATCTTATTATGATATGATTGAAGAGGTAGAAGATAGTAGACAAGGGGTATATTAAAATACAAATGTAGAAGAAGGGTTGAAAAACCTTCAATGGTCATCACATGATGTTGATTAAGAAAAAGAATCAAAAGTAGAAACTTTTAATGGTAAAAATTCATCTAATCCTCATAGGGGAAATCAAATATAGGAAATTTATCAATCTAACATCATTGGAGATTTCAAAACACCCACACAAATAAGGATAATGATTAATAATAAAAAATATACCTTCCAATAAGTTGAGGAACCATCCTCATTTGAAGAATCTACAAAAGAAGTTTCATGGGTTAAAGCCATGAATGGAGAGTTGGATTATATTGATAAGAACGAAACATGTGATCTAGTTAAGAGAACCAAAAATCACAATATGATTTGTATGATGTGTATCTTTAAATATTAATTCAATGAGCATGTAAATGTGATCATAAATAAGGTATGATTGGCGTGTAAAGTCTATTCATATATTGAAGGTGTTCATATTGAAGAAACTTTTTCTATGGTGGCTAGACTAGAGTCAATCAAGCTTTTTCATTCCATGGAAATTCAAATAGGATGAAAAGTGTATCAAATGGATGTCAAAATAGCTTTCTTTAATGGTGTTCTTGCTAAAGAATTCTACATAGAACAACCTGTGATTTTTCTGCTTGGTAATTATGAAATGATGGTTTTCATATTAAAGAAGGAACTCTATGGTCTAAAGTAAGCACTATGATCATGGTACTTCATTGAAATCAATGTGTGGTGGTTGTAGGTTTCTAAAAAACTATGCAATTCTTCTGTGACATGATTATAATTCGATGTTATGTGTGACATGCTGAGAATTTCTTGTTATGAGGAAACAGTCATAGATCAACTTGGAAATCTTTAATAATTCCAAAACATGAGAACCCAATTCATGATTCCCCTCTTGTTTTATACACAGATCCTTGCACATGTAGACTTATAGTGTCGGATGATTTGTTTCTCATGTATTAGGTTTTTATTATGATTGGTACTTCATTGACTTTATCTACATATTTCCAACAAACTTGAAGGGGGAGATGGTTGGAACCAAGGATATTATTTGTCGGAAAGGTAGTATGGTTTGTGCTTTTTGTTAATCCTCACATAGAAGATCATGGTGTTTTCAAGGAAAGGGATCCTATAGTTAACATTGGATAATGAATAAATGTGTTTTTTAAGTACATTGCATACAAGTCTAACGATGCTTCTAAAAGTTGTATGCAAGGTATGTTTCAGGATCATCACATCAAAATATTGAAAATGAAAAATGATCATGAAATATTTAAAATGTTTGTGAAAGATTAGGTTGAGAGTAAGAGTCTTACATACCCAATGTGTCATCAAAAATTTTTTTACATGCCCATAGATAATCTTTCCCACAGGGTCCTCTAGGCCTATAAATAGGAAGCTACACCCATTCAAGAGTTATAATTTTTTTAACGAATATCTGATGACTCTACCATACAAAAGAGCTATGCACGATATACTTACATGATGTAAATCTTGTGAATAAATTGTTCTTTTAATCTTAAAAGACCAAGTGAAACTTATGGTGTAGCTGCGAGAAAGACAAGGGTTGCATGAAAAAAATAAGGGTTGTGAAAAAATCATTTTGTGTGACAATTCCCAAACTTGCGCACAAGAAGAGGTGTTCTGAGCAAGTGTAGAGTTGAGCATATAAAAGACATAAGATATCATTTTGTATAATCAATGCCCTAAATTCCATCAATTTAGGACAATGGTTCATGAAGAGTCTCACACTTGATAGTTAAAAATACATCAATTCCAACATATTGAAGAGACCTTCAATTAAATAAACTGATTAAGACTTCACCCAAGGAAATGAGCTAGGGAGAGTCGATGGAAGTGATCTAAGGGGTTCATTTTTTTATCCATAAAATATTATAAAGGTAGTGTTTCTTTTACAGATTGACTCTGTCTGAATTATTATATTCCACAACTAGTGAAGATTAGTGGATTTAGGTATGATCGAAAATCTATTAGTGTATTATTCTTAGACTATCCCTTACTGGTGAACCATGTAAAATTGATGTTTTATATCATTGCATGTGATTTTTTGTTTAATGCACACTCTCATCGGACAGGTTTAACCAGTTCCTATAATTTTTGGAACAAGATCCCTAACATTAAGAAGAAAAGTTGACACCCTGATTCACCCCTCACCACTAAGGGTGTTACGGGGCCATTCACAAGTTTCCATGTATTGAAATCTGTCAAAGAATTAAATATATTTGAAGAGAAATATATCATAAAATATTGGTGTGTTACATTCTTCCCACTTAAAATATTATCACACTTTAAATTTGATCAATATTATAAAAACCACATAGGATACTTCTACCTCATTACATCACCAGGTTCCCATGTTGCTTCTTTGAATTTCTGATTCCTCTAGAGTACTAAAACTAGGTGTGTATTCTTGTTCTATAGAACTTTATCTCTACGATCCAATATTTCTACCAGTACTTATTTATAGGATATATCACCCTCTAGTACAGAAACCACTATGTTTAGTATATTTTAAGGATTAGGTATGCACTTCATCATGAGAGACACGTGGAACACATCATGAACTTGAAAGAGGTTTGGTGGAAGTTCAAAGTGATAAGCTACCATCCATACTCTATGAAGAATATTGAAGGGTAAAATATACCGAGGGATGAAATTTTCATTCGTTCAAAATCCGATATCATTGTTCCTTGTATAAATTCATATGAATACATTCTCAACAACTTCAAATTCCATATTTCACAGACTATTATCAACATAATGTTTCTATATACTCTAAGCTACTCTTATGTGATGTTGGAATGATCTCACATTCTCTACCATATAATCGTATATCTCAGTTACCAATATCTATATTTCTTTAACTTTATCCAAAAACATTGGATTTCTACACTTCATTACATATATGGATTCGTAAGGAGTCATATCAATGTATAATTGAAAGCTATTGTTTTATAAAAAACATGATAAGAGGAGGGTGTTGATCCAAACTAGCTTTGAAATCTATGGATAAGACTTCAACATATCCTCTAGGGTTTAAATGATTCCCTCAAAATAACCTTCTATATAAGGATAATATGTAGTACTAAAACATAACTCTAAATCAAGAGTATGGTGATCGCTTCAATAAAATGCAGAGGTAAACCGTAAATTTGGATCATGTACATTAGTATATTATAGTCCCTCAAAAATTACGACCTCCTTAATGTATAATATAAAATATAATAAAGAAATAAATATTATTTAATAGATATGGGGTCTGTTAAAATCATAAAGAGATCATTAATAATGTAACACCCTGAGATTTTGAGCAATATTTTTTTTTAATTAATTTATATTTTCAATATTTTTAATTTCACATGACACTGAAAATAGTTCCATATATATATATATATATATATATATATATATATATATATATATTAAAAAACTAATTCAAACATCCCCATCACACTTAATACCAACTTGGCTTGTGCTATAGGAAACACTAACATGGATTTCACTATAAGAAACACTGACTTGGCATACGATTCACGAAACACTAAGTTTCTATGAAACATATATATATATATATATATATATATATAATTAAATAAATTAGGAAATTATAACCTAAACATTAAACATAGTTATATTAGTAGAAATAACTTCTTTCCAAATATTTTTTATAATTTTCTTATATAAATAAAACATATTGATAATGAAATATGAGATTTTTGGCAAAATTCTTTTATGTTAAAAATAATAATTTCTGGAATGGACTATCTTTTAATAATAAAATTAATTTTAGATAAAATTATAAATTTAATATGATAAAATAAACTTTATTTTTTAATTCATAATTTTAAAAATTATCCTAGAGTGAATTTTTGGGATTTTTCTGAGAAACTTCATTTTTTTAATGAATAGTGAAAATATTGATTTTTAGTTAAAAACTGCCTTTTTTCTAATTAATTATTAATTATAAATGATATTATAATTGTTTTTAAGGTCACATTAGATGAATATTAAATCTTTAAATATAATTAAATTCATTATAATCAATTTCACTTTGAAATTTAATATAAAATCTTAACAAGCTTTTGAACTTTTTCCTATTTTTAAAACCTTGTTATTTCGTCTCGTCTTACGGATTAGCACTGATCTTAATTTCTCTGATTTTATGAATTTAATTTCAAAAATATGATATAAAATATTGTATTTTTTCTAATATTTAGATTCTAATAAGACCATGTTTTTTTTTGACCAAAATTATTAGTAAATGTAATTAAAATTAATCACATCAGTTAAGGCCAAATTAAGCTTAATTAGGGATTGAACCTTGAAATTAGGGGTCTAAATGACAGAGACACCTATAAAACATTGATTTTTTTCCATATTTAGTCCATACACCTTTAATTCTTGATTTGTTTTGGTTTGTTATGTCTTTTGTTAGGTAAGATCATGTGTACACCTAACTTGTTTCTACAAATTACAAATGAGTCTTTCTCCTTCCCTATAAAAGGACACCACATCTACCCATTCCTCACACCACTCAAAACATTTAAGTTCATACATTATCTTCCCAAGTACCCTTCCGAAAATCATCTCTTATACCTTTAATCCTCTATTTAGGTAAAAATATTCTCAAGGAATCCTTTTGTAACAATCTAACAAGAGTTACCTGATGAAGAGGAAGCTTGTATGAGTATGGAGAGTGTCAAGACAAAAGGTAAGAGGATTTCATCTCACTTTTAATTTTCATGAGATACGTGTTATCTTCTTCACTTCCTAATTTTTTTTGGAGTATGTACTGCCCATGATGGTATTATCATTATCTTATACTTAAATTTATGTGTATTCACATTTCCATTTTTGTATCCTTCTTTCATGAGTTTTAAGTTTCAAAAGTTATCAAATCAGTAAAATATTTTTGTCTCAGTTTTCCTTCTTTGAGACTTGTGTTTTTTTATGCACCTAAAAAAATTCTTCAAGGTGTATATACATCCATTTTACATGTTATATCATGAATCTAAATATTTTCTGGATATTTTAAGCTTCAATTAATTTCAATTCTTATATAGAGAGTATGATCTCAAGTTTCCAAGTTATATGAGTTGATTGGGACAATCTCGTCACTTTTTTGTGATTGTTTATGTTTATGTTTAATTTGATGAATCCTTATAATCCATATCTCAATGAAATTCATGAAATTTACTCTCTAATGGTAATCCATGATATACTCACATATTGGTACCATGTTTTCTACTTTTTCTCCAAAATACAGTTAATAATGTGTTTTTATGAAATACTGAATTTACCGTCCCTTCAGTCAAAAATATATGTTTACTAAAAATTATTTCCAAGAATATTTTACCATTATCCTATAATATTTTAAATATATTTTTACCCTTTTGTCATTTACCAATCTCTACAAGGGAATATTCTTGTCACTTTCCAAACAAGGAAGTCCTTCTAACATATTTACCATGAAAATGGAATGTTCTTTTTTACTTCATATAACATGTATGGATTTACCCACCATCATTCCATTGGAGATTAATTTTAATTTTTTAATTTTAAATCATTAATAAATTGTATTAAAAGTAATTTTTAAGGAAAAATGTTTCCAAAATTGTTTCAAGTGTTCTTTATATGTTTTCAAGGTATTTTATGAGAAAATTATTTTTAAATGGTTTTATGTATTAAAAATCCTTTTTCAAAGAAGAAATAATATTTTCCTTAAGCAACATTTTTTAAATATTTTTCAAAATTATTTTCCATAGAATATGACATCCATTGATGTTACTCATGTCATTTTTGGAAATTCCTAAAAGGTTCCATTCATATCCTTTTTATGAATGGGTCATGCTTAATTTCATGGTGTTTATGGAACCTAATTCCCTTTCAAAAGTTATGCTATGATGAAATGGTTATGAAATCTATCTATTTTAATAGGTTATTATGTGATGAAATTTTAATTATAACCATTTCATTTTATGGTTTATTATTTAATGTTTATAATACCTATATCTTTCTATGGGTCATGATATGATGAATTTTTTATTATCTTGTGGCACATGTGTGAATAAATTTTCTATGATATGGATGGGACCTATATCGACACACAATTAATTGAGTGATGATATTTTTTATATAAGATAAATGTGTACATGGGTTGTAGAACAAGCCTGAAAAGAAATAGGGTGTCTGGGTTGTAGCCTAAGCCTGAAAATAAAGAGGTTTTCTGGGCTATAACCCAAGATCAAAAGGAAAGAGGGTGTACGGGTTGTATCCCAATCCTAGATGAATGAGAGTACACAGGTAGTATCCTAATCCAGAAAATAATAAGGTATATGTTTTGTATTCCATGCCTAAAAGAAATAGGGCACACGGGTTATAGCCCAAGCCTGAAAACCAGATGGTACATTAGTTGTAGCCCAAGCCTAAAAGAATGTGGGTACATGGGTTATTAGCCCAAGCCTAAAGTAGGTATATTGGTTATAGCCCAATCCTAACATGTTATAAAGGTCTTGTTAGGTAGGCCTGACATAAAAGTTTCTATCCTTATATGTATTCCACAAATACTTTGTTTTATTCTGTAGTTATGATTTTATAGCTCATGATGTTTATTTCCTTATGATTCATGTATTATGTACTACTAAGATTTATCCCATAACTCATGTTTGTGACCCTTGATATGTAGGGTATGATATCCTAATCTTATGATCGTGTTATCATACTACAATGTTCATGTTTATGCATACATGTCTCCCTTGTTTACCCTTACTGGGCATCTGTGCTCACCCCTTTCTTATGTTTCCTTTCTACAGGTTATGAAGAAAAGTTTTAGGTAGAAGTATTAAAGGTGGAGATATTTATGGGATATGTTGAATATATTTCACCAAGATAGGATATTTGGTTTCCAAGTTTCCAAGTTTCCAAATACACTAAACTATTATAGTCCTCTGGCATTTATTTTTGTAATTTACTAAATATTCATCTAAAAATATGTAATATCCTTGTATGTTAATCCCATGTAACTATTGTGGTATCAAAGGAAAGGTTTAGTCAACCTTTTTAAACTAGGAGGAGAGAAATTTTGTGATATTCCTAGGTATATTTCTATGTATATTTCTAGGTATGTCTCTTTTGATAAGTATAAGTATGATTTAACATTTAGGAAAATGTCCTTAAATTTTGGTGAAAAATAGAGTAAGTGGTTTCCTAGAAATAAATCCACATCTAGATATTACATGTGGATGGGTCTCTGGAACATATGTACCTAGGGGTAATAACTCCGATAAGATGTTTCGGGATTGACTCCGAGTAATCTTGTAAATGACAACGATCCTTGTTTCACACCTGGTTTGATACCCCTAGGGTATATGCTTTAGGAATTCACAAAATCTTCACAAATCATCATGAAAGATTTAGATATAGGTTAGCTATGAATAACCTAGGATAAACCTAATGTTTCATATATTATGGATGGGGTCATGATTTAGACATCTAATAAGTAATTATTTTCATTACTATGTGGTTTTATACTATGATAAGTAATGATCACACTATGCTTCTGGTTTTAGTTAATAGTGGGAACTGGAGGTAAGTGGATTCATTTTGAATGTGATGGAAGATTTTATGATGAGTAGTAAATATGTATGATCACTAGATTAAAAGATGTCATGATCATTCCTAATCAGTTTTTAAGGAATGTGATTAACAATATTTACCTTAACTAACTCTCAGAATCCCCAAGGAAGTTAAATTAGGATTTCACTGAAAGTTTGGGTAATGGAGACCATGAAGGAAAGAAGATTCAGTTTCCTTTATGTCAATAATTTGGAAATAATCACCTACACGAATGTCTTAGAGTAACAACAAGGTTTTTTTACTTTGTAAAATAAAGACACAAAGAAAGTGACTGCAAGGGGAAAATGAAGAGTTTTATTATGAAAATGGATGGGAATTTTGGCCTCCCTAAGTCGTCATTAAAGGATAAGTGTTTTAAGTGTAGAGAAGATGGTAATTATATAACCCAATGTTCCAAGAATAAGGTTATTAAATAGAATATGCAAGGTGGTGCGAGTAATGTTTACATTATAGATGATTATGATACTACAGATGAAATGTGAAATGAAACATGTATTATGGTTAATGGATTAGGGATGAAGTAATCAAGGTATTTATGAATTTGGATTCAAAATTTATGAATGATGAAATATACAAGGAGTGTTCTACTTATGTTTTTCACTTAGTATTTTAAATTTTATATTGAATGTTCCTTATGGGATAGTGAAGTGATTTAATGACAATATGATATTTTTACTAAGGGAATCTAACCCTTAATGTGTTCTCTATTATAAGATAATGTTGTATAGATAAATATACATGGGATATGAATAAGTAAATCTGATATTATTAATTACCTTGGAAATAAGTAAGGATTTTTTTATAGGTGTTTTATGATACTACTAAAGAAGTTTACAACATTTTTGGAATTAATTATTAAATCCAATATACTTTATATTGAGGAAGCATTCATGTTTTCCAAAAGGATTTATGGTAATTCAGGTTGTTACTATGTTTTAAGAGAATATATGATGAGGATATTCACATGTTTGGAATGTGAAATCCAAGACCTACATTGTGTTATTCAGGGGAATCAATGTGAATCTAATATAATGATTTTATTTCTAAAATTTTGGATTTTTCATCTTTGAGAAGGGTTATAAGTTTAATCATTCATGAAAAGTTTATGTTAAAAATCGAATGAAGTATTTGTGCAATGAGTTTGTGTTGAAAACCTTAGTTCAAAGTCCGTTTTTTGATTAACCTTATTTCAAGTATGTACGTGTTTTATAATTTGTAAATTATATTAGACTTGTTTTATAAAAGGACATCATGTATGTCGGGTGACAAACTCTTACATAAAAACTCATATAAACTTGGAACCATAAGTCACCAAAAGAAAATTTATCCAATTTTACCCAGCTTTTCTGATTTCACAATAGGTCATCAACATAATCCTTGTAAAAAAAATTATACATAAATCATTCAATGTCATTATTTAAACCATGGGGAAAAGGAAAGAAAATAAGTTTGATCTTAAACTCTCAGTAAGGGTAAACATAATTATTAATAATTTAAACTTCATCAATAACCATAAGAGTGCATAAGGTAATGATGAATTAATCAAAGTTTATGAGTGAATAATAAAATAACTCATAACCATAAATACCTAGACTATCAAATATTAAAACTTGGAAAATTAATTAGCTATAAGAATCAATAATCATTAGCCATGTGATATCAATATTGATCATTAGATACATTATAAACCCATAGAATGAAAATTGAGTTAAGAGATCCCTTACCATATGAGAAACACTCAAATTATAAAAATCATTAAATAATAACATTAGAAAATTTTTAATTATAATGGTAATATTCAAATTAATGATATTAAATTTAAAAGGGGTTGTACATATACCTTATAAAGGAATAATGGTTAATTACATCAAGATATTCCTCAATGAAACGAGATTGAGATAAAGCCCCTTATGACTTGAGTAACTATTAAATCATGAGATCCATGAAATAATATCATCACTTAAAACATTTAATATCATGAAATAATTGAAACTTGGGATATATAAATTTACATGTAATTATATACACCGTATAAAATTAACTAAGTTCCTAATAACAAATAAATCTCAATGGAATGTAAATTGAGACAAAACCCATTACAATTGTAGTAACATCTGAATCAGAAACCAAAAAAAGTAATAATAATAAAATGAAAAATTTAAATACCTATAATATAAAATAATTCATGATATTATACATAAAAATGGTAAGCTGATACACCAAAAAAATAAGTAAGTGGTCATTATGATGTATGACACATGAAAGTAAAAGTGAGACAATAATCCATTCCCAAGAGTTTGATTTGTCATTAATGTCCTTTATCTTCAATAATATTAAATATAAGTTAATTATTTATAATATTAACATAATTTCTCAATTTTATCATTAATTTTATTTTACTTGTTATAATTTTTTAAAAATCACTATAATCAATTAAGTTTATGTTAAGTATTTTAACCATATTTGATTTATGTGTCAAAAATGACTTTGGTAGGATAACTAATGTCAAAGGGGTTATTATATAAACAACTAAAGAATAGTAATAATGAAATAATTATCATATTTATAAATAAATTATAATTTTAATACCAATCATTAATGATAGTTATGAAAAATAAACCAATGTTACAATCATGGACACGGTAGTTCGTACGTATGCATTAGTAATGTTCTCATTTTTAAACAATAGTTATAGAAAGAAGTAAAGTAACATTTATCTTTATAAAATGATAATTTTATCATAAATATAATTATATATAATCATATATAAACATATATATAATTTTTTTGTTTTAAAAGGAATCAAATCACATTAAGGAGTTGGTAGTCCACACGTCTATGAACGACGTTATAACATGTTCAGTGTGTGAAAGGGTAATAAATACAATGAAATATTATATTTTTGAAATTTAATTATGTCATGAATATCATATATATTCCATTTATGTCACATTTTTTTAATTAATATCATCCTTAATACATTTCATGTAATGTTCTAACGTATCACATCACTTTGAGGATGCAGTAGTTCACACATCCGCAAACAATGTTATCATATTTACAAAAATATTAAAGGAATAAAGGTATGTATATATAACAATTATATAAGTATGAATACAAAATAAATACCATATATATATATATATATATTTCATATAAAAATGTCTTTTCCATTATAATACTCAACCATGAGAGGTGGTAAAGGAAAACCAAACGACATCATTTGACGAGGGAGTTGTTCATCATACATAAACTACAATTTTGTTACCCATTTGATGGAAGTATGTGTAGGTGTAGGTGGAACCCTTAACATAAAAAAATATGAGTATATTGATGATACTTATTTAATTATATAGTTTTCTAATAAGAATAATTTAATGGGTAGATAATGAAATAAAACGTAAATTCACGTTGAAGAATGTTACCTCTTGTCTGGGTAACTACATTTGGTTGGCACAAAAGGGCTTCCTCAGTTAGATTTATATCCAAATTTAAGACTCTATGGTGAAGGTATGAGTTTTTTAATATTATTTTGGTGTATATTGGATCATCCAAAGTGTATTTAGATTTATGAGGAAGGGGAAGAGTGGATTCCTTTTTATAGTGGAGAAGGAGTGGCATTCTTGTAAATATGAAAAGGTAAACACTTTTGTGAGGTATCCCTTCATAATTTTCCTTAAATATTGGGAAAAATTAGATAAATAATGTAATATGGTATAATAATTTCCATCCAATTGGTTGTTTATAATTTTTTAGGTCATTTAGCCATTTACTATTAATGTTTAACCACAAAGTAAATTCTTTTTTACTTTAATCCCTATAATTAATTTTAATTACATTCACCAATATTTTTGGTCAAAAAATATGTTGGAAATATTATAAAATTAAAATTAAAATTATTTAAAATATTTAATCCTTTTTTATAAATTCTAATCACATATATTTTAGAAATTAGTTTAAAATTAAACCAGTAGACTGGACGACAATATTGATTTTTAAAGTGAAAATGTTCAAAAAATTTATAAGTTTTATATATATATATAATCAATATTAAAGTGATTGAAATTAAATAAATTGGATTAAATTATAAAAATATATATAATTTTACTTTAAAAAACTGAAAATTTAGTTTTACACTAAGAATTATTTAGATGAAAAGAAACTTCCAATTAAAATTTGGTGTCATTCCTTGTTCATCAAAATATGTATGTTCTCAGAAAAAATACCAAAAAATCACCACAAAAAAAATTGATATTACTATTTCAAAATAGAATTTTATTTTTTCAAATAAAAATTAAAAAATTGTCACAAAATATATTTAAAATATTTTCTCCATTAAAAAGTGGTAACACTTACATTTAAAAATATAGAGCTTTTTTATGCATAAAATTGGATTAATTATTATCTTAACCCTATCAATCTTATTGGATGAATTTAAAAAATTGACTAAATATATGAAATAGAAATTTCGTTAATATCATTCATGAATAGTGATTATTTTATTCTATTAAGATAAAATTTCATTATGTTCATAAAGATATTTTTCATAAAAACACATTCTTTATATTCAATTGCGCATTATTTTCACTAATAATTAATTGGTATCCAATAAATTCATTTCATAAACGTTTATAAACTATTATTTCAAAATTTAGTTAATCAAATTCAGTCCCACCATTCTAATTCCAAGGATTGTTTTTAGAAAGATGAGCACGGGGGCACTAAAATTGATAAAACAAACATTACAGAAGATGGAAAGAAGGAATTTTACATTTGTCCCTAGTAAGAAGCAAGACCATGTCACTAGGAATGGTGCTGATGTTTATGTCCCTCTCTCCTAACACCCATTTATTTATAAGGCCATCTACAATGTAGTTCGCCTCCTGAAAGGTATGCATGATAAAGTAGTTAAGGGAGAAGATTTTGTCAATGCGATTTATCCATTTACCTACCAACTTCCATTCCAATCTTGTTTGTCTGGTCCTAATGGAATGAACTAGTGTGGCTGAGTCACACTCAAACCAAATGTTGTTCCAATGTCATTGGCATGTGATATACACCTCTATGATGAGTGCCATCATTTTAGCTTCCAAAGCATTGGTGTGCCCACATGGGCCATAATTGCATTCCACAACCACCCCATGTTGATTCCTAAATATTACCCCATATTCGGATGGCCCGGGGTTACCCTTGGAGGCTCCATCTGTGTTACATTTCAAAAATCCATTGAAAAGGGAAATCCACAACACCTCCACCATTCCCCTTGGTTTGGGGTAGCAACCCACAATCCTTAATCTTCTAAGAATCATGAACTCCCTGACTGGGCTATTACAATGTTCCTTAATCTGTGAGCTGGCATTTTGAGTGGCCACCAAGATGTTGTTAATTGCATTGGCTTCATTAAACCCTGCTTGGAGATGAATAGTGTTATTTTGGGCCTTTAATACAACATAAATCAGTTCATCACATGTCACCTGCAGCAGTACATTTAGTTGTTTGGATTGCTAAACTTCAAGTAGGCACTAAATATATTGTATAGCCGAGGCAGTATTGGGAGAATCCAGCTCAAAAATTCTAAGGATTGCATTCCATAGAGAAGATGTTATGTAGAAAGACAAGAACAAGTGGTCTATGTCCTCTCTATGATGACCACAAATTTCACACCTCGAGCATAATGAAATCCTAACTCTTTGAATGTTCACGTCCACTAGGATTTTGTTATGATAAAGCCTCCAGATAAGTGAAAATCCTGAGGGAATCATCCAGTTTCTGTTGAGAGAGCCAATCCAACTTACCTCACCCTTAAACAGGTAATTGTAGAAGCTCATAGAGTTAATAACACCAGCTTGACACCCTTCCCATAGCATCATATCCTCCTTCTTGATAAAATCATAGAAATCAATTATAGAGACGATTCAATGTTGCATGCAATGTAAGATAAACTTGGTGTTGTGTGTGATTAAAGATAAACTATTTATTTCATGTAACATAATATATTAAATAATATTAATTAATTTTAAATAATATATTTAATAAGTCCTCATGATTTTACATCCAACCCCTTTAAAATGAATTGTTCCTCAAAAATCATCTAGTTGCCTTCTTATATAAATCGACCAACGCTTTCTGCAAAGCGGATATCTGATCCTCTAGTTCATGAATTGTGTTTTTCATAGAAACAAAATCTCTTTGAGAATATAGACTATAACCATGAGTAGATATAGCTTTAATCCACGATGGCCTACTAAAGACCTCATATGGTAAGGGGCCCAAACCCATCTCACGCACTCGACCAGGATGCTCCTTCCTAAGAACTTTAACAGTTAGGTCATCCTAAGAAACTGGGTAGGACTGTATGGGATTCGCATCCCATAGTTATTTAATTTTTACCTATAAATAAAATATAAATCATATTAGAAGAAATATATATTAACAAAGTGACAAATTATAATAAGTTATTATAATGAAAAATGAATTCATACCCCAACTTCTTTGGTAGACTCATTAATAAAACTCTGATCATATTTTTTATGAACATCCAACTATACTTTTGTTTGGGATGATTGGTGTCCTAAAATCTATGACTGCATTAAAAATGATAAATCAATAATTTAATATATTAAATAGATAATATTTTCATATAAATATTTAAACTAATGAAAAGATTAACATAGTCGATCAACTTCTAGAAAAATTCTTTGACCCCATAGTGTGAGGGATTATTTTCTTAGCCTGGCTCAATGCATTATTCCTTGAAAGATCCTGAAATAAGTAAAATGTAATTTAATTTTAATGTATTAAATTTCATATCCTTTTCATATACATGTATAAATGTAAAATGATATTAATATAATAATATATATTTAAATACCATGTTCTTCTCATCATGATGTCTGTTAATAGAAACATTCCATTTCTCTCTAGGTACCCTATTGGGTACCATGTCATGCATCTGTTGGGAGATCAAAAAAGTATCATTGACATTGCCCCATAATCTCCATTTAATTTCTTTCAATTTCATGCCCAGATTTTTCAATGTCCACTTTCATGCTAGCACATTAGCAACTGTAAAGTGTAAAAACATCTTTACACCAAAATTCATTTTGAAAAATTTAGAATTTAATAACATACTGACATTAAATTACACCATAATGTATTAAAATTAACTTTATTTGAAAATCAGAAACTTCATTATTCCAGGATGAAGTAATATGCCTCCAATCATCATACATAATTGGAAGGGAAACTATCACTCCCGCCAGCTGACCTATAATTTGACCAAGTAATTATTCGGCGTCATCTGTAGAAACCCCATATAAATCAAATTGGGAAACTATCTTTTGTCTCTTCAGATTCCATACATCTGAAATTTTTATATTTTTCTCCATAGTTTCAATGTTTCAATATTTTATGAACAAAAATTTAGTTTTAAAAAAGTGAAATAAATATATTAGTAGTAAAATTGGTACCTATAACAGTAACCCTCCAGTATCTCTGTGAAGAACTACAAGTGATACCCTGCTCTCTCACTATAGAGGCTGCAGAATTGGAAGGCGTCAACTGAGATGCTGATGGGATGCTTATAGAGGGTGTGAGAGATGGTGTAGGTGGAAAATAGATGGTTTCTAGGATGATGTAGGGAGGGGTACAGATGGATCTTCATCTATCAGTTTGGTCGATGGAATATTATAGATCTTAATCATTGGTATTCCTATCATTTAATCAAATAAAATTAAATTCAGAACATATAATTCAAAAAAAATGAAAAAAATATAAATGATAACAAATGCACTATACTAACAAAAAAATTACATAATAATGATAAATAATGAATCATTTCAAATAAGTTTTTCTATTTCCTTCTTACTACAACCATTTGTATAGACTTCTTATGATTTTTTCATCCAAATATTTGTCGTATTTATAAAATATTCACAGATGAAATAAAATGTTTTCTAGGTCTAAAATGAAGCATCAAAGAAGGTTATATGAAACATGTTGATATATAGTTTGAAGACTAAAAAAAGACATGTCAGCCATGGTAGATAATGAAATGATTGATAGGTGGATTATAATATAAAACTACTCAAATCCAAAAGGACTATGCCCATCATATGAGAAACTATGAAGGACTAACAGCCAGCTAAGATATACAGTGTATACATAGTGGTGTGAGTTATTCATGCTTGGGTGGGTGATGTGAGATTCTCTTTGTGGCTATTCCACAAGGGAAGTGATATCTATAATTACTTAAAGGACACCAAAGTTGCCTTGGATTATCTAATGAGTTTTTGGGAAATGGTATGAACCATAGTTAGTTAAATGAAGGGATTATAAGAGGCTATACTTGATAAATATACTAATTGGTGTATGTTTATAGGAATTATATAGGATAAGATATAGAAATAGACTTATAATTATAAAAATTATTGAGTGAGATGATTGGAATGTTGGAATGGGTCGAATGGCCTGTGATAATTCATTAGTCTTAGTGTATCTATGTTAGTGGATCCTAGAAGAGAATAGTCACACTCTTTGGGTGTGTTTAGTGTTACTGGGTGATTGTAATTGGACGAATAGTCTCTCTTGAGTGTGGGGATTTGGAGGGAGTGATAAAAAATCATGATATAAAAAATAATTCCTAGTGAAAGGTCATGTAACACTTATATAGTGTTGAAAGGGGTACACCATTGAGAAACTGAGTGGATTTTTATTAGTTCATATATGGAATTAGTTCTTGGTAAGTGATGGTAAGGAGAACAAGAATCTAGTGTTATTAGAATAGTGAAAACCCATGCGGGTCATAATGAGTTGTAGGATCATTGGGTCGAGTTGTGATGTAATTGAGGCATAAGGGTATTAGATCATTATGGATGCTATGTGGTAGATGTTTATTTTTGAGATGAGGTTGACAACTAGAGATATAGATCAGATTATAGAGTTACATCTCCTAAGTTCTCAAATTTTATTGAGTTACATATTTGGGTTTATCTGTGTTATATACCTCATGTTAGTGGGATTTATCTCACATAGTAGGTTAAATATTAAGATTCAATCCTCGCACCACTTCTAATAATTCTCGATTTGTATGTAACTAGCCATGGGACTTACATTATACTGTTATGGTTTGGCTTGTGTGGGATTTTGGAAATTGAGATGCCCTCTTCAGACTACTTCTAATGTTGACTGGTGGATACAAGATGTGTCTATGGAACCATACCCATAAGGAATTATTAAACTTGTCATAGAGTTTGGATATTGAGATTATATCCTTAAATATCATGTTATATGTGATGGATTTTCTATATGATTATAATTGTATATTGTGATGAACTTACCTTATGATTTTTATTATGGTTAGTACTATATATTGAAATTACATTCTCTGATCGAACTCTAATGGATTGTGGCTACAATAGATGTATCACTTTAAATGATTAAAATATGTGAGGTTAAATGTTAGTGTAACCTTGTTAGAACTTGAGGACCCAACATATATTCTAGTAGACAAGTTTTAAGAAGAAACCGATAAGATAATTCCCAAATATTTCATATGATATTCATAACAAAATCAAGGTTATAAATTTTAAATTTAAAATAAGGTAACCTAATGAAATCACATTGAAATAAATTAATGATATATAAACAGAAATTTTTCCATATTTACAAACTAAACATTCTCTAAATCATAAACATCGACATGATTCCTATTAAAACAACAACCATGCACTTTATTAAATGATTTTACATGTTTAATATAAAAATAATATATTATTATAATTTATTCATATCAAAAAAATAAACATGATCCAGAGGAGAACATAATTCACCTTCATAATCCACGATATAATTTATTCTATCATCCATTTATTTTCATCCCCAATAAACTTAATAGATGTAAAGTTCATTTAATTTGATAATGAGACTTTTCGATCAATCTATAAATACTCAGAAACAACCAATCCAATAATAAACCCCATACATAATTCACATATCAACTCAATGATCCTGCATCACACATCATCACCACAACCATGATCATAACACAACTATATCACACATCATCCAATGTCACATTTCATACCTAACAACAATTTTTTCACTGAAAAACACACTCTAACTCAAACCCAATTACCGCCACTAATTTGAAAATCCCCACAGGGACCACATGAAGCACAAAAAATGCATCAATCACATAAACATATAAATGATATTTCAGCATGCACAATACCACATTTAAAATTAAAAAAAATCTAATTCATTAAATTTAAAAATTATTAAGGATTTTATTTTGATGTAATTCTAGATTTTCGTCCAAACAAAAAAGGGGTTCACATGAATGAACATACAAACAAAATAAAAGGGTTCACATAAATGAACATCCAAACAAAAATAGAAAATGATAGAGAAAATGGGAAGAAGAAGGTACCTTGATTAATGGGTATATGTTTTTTGATTATCTGAGAGGTTAGAAGCAACAATATATATATCATCAAAGAGAGTGAGGGTAAGCGAGGCTCGGGACTAGTGGTGAGGATCGGGACTGGCGGTGAGGCGTGATGAGGGGTAGAAAGGCTTGGGACTGGAGGTGAGGCATGGTAAGGGTAGGGATTTGTGGGGTTGGGGTGTCATGGGGGTTAGGGTAGTGGGGGGTTCAGGGGAGAAGTTTCAGGTTTTAAAAAAAGTTTTAGTGGTTTTTTTTAATAAACTGCCTCTAAATTATTCAAAAAAAATAGTTGTGGTTTAATAAACAACCGATAAACATTGATTTTGGTGTAGTGATGCCTTAATCCTTGAATACATGGTATTTAGGAAAATATGTAAGATATATAATGTGGTGAAGGAATATAGTTTGATATTGGGGTAGGTATTATCGGATCTATAATTCCCAAAAAAAATTGAATAATGAAGGAGAACAGGTTCCCTTTTATAAGTGTAGGGAGGGATAGACTTGAAATTAGTTAAAGTACTAAATTAATTTAAATAAATTTTTATGTTAATATGGATCAAAATTGACAAAATTAAAATATAATATTAGTGTTTTTTTAAATTCACTCATCAATTAAAATTTTGATATGATGTTTAATGTTTCCACCCTTATCTCTTATTAATATTTATAAAAACTATAAGGGACCTATTTTCAAAATCTAAACATCTTGATTCCAAATATAGAGTTCATTTTTCAATAACCAATTTTTATAGGTGGAATAAATTAATTTTAAAATTTTAATTCTAACAAAAAATTAATTAAAATTTCCATAATTAGATAACTAATAAATAAAAAAACTAGTGTTTTTTTAAACCCATTTTAAAATAGAATTAAACTTTGTTAATGCATTAAACAAAGTTACAGTTTTTTTTAAAAACAATATTTTCCACTATTAATATGAAAATCAATACGTTCAGAAAATTCTCTAAAATTAATTCTAAAATATTTTTTACATTATAATTTCCAAAATTAATTAAATTTTTCTAAATAAATTTTATAATATTGGTAATTTTTTATTATGTTTTTTTCTCAAAAAAATCAATATAAATTTTTTTTTCAAAAAGATTAATTTTAAATAACATAAAGAAATTACTATAAAATTTAATATTTATTTATAAATATATTTTATTTATCTAAAAAATATACATAATTTTCAAAATATAGTTATTCAAAATCACTCATCCAATTTAACAGCTTCATTATAATGGTATACTATATTAGATTTTATTTTGACTCAGGTTGTTGGAACCAAGGTTGTTATTTGTTGGAAATTGAGTATGGTTTGTGTTTCTTGTCAATCCTCATATAGAATATTAGGGAGCTTTCAAGTAAATGGATCCTATAGTTCAAGTAAAGAACATTATTGAAGGTGGTGTCATTTCCTAGTATTTTCCAAATTTTTTGGTCCAAAAATTTGAGAATGAATAAAAGGGTTTTTGGAAAAGGAAGTTGTGTGGAAGTCTAAAGGTGCATCTGAAAGTTTTTCACAAGGTGTGTTTTGAGATCATCATGTAAAAATCTAGAAAAGTGAAAAATGTGCACTAAAGATTTAAAATTTTCACAAAAGACGATGTTGCACGGAAGAGTCTTATAAACCTAATGCGATATAAAAAATGGTTTTATGAACCCATCAAAAATTTTTTGTGAAGGGTATTCATGACATATAAATTAGAGGATACCCCCATTTAAGACTTATAAATTTTTTGAATGAGGATCACGTGTCTCTACCATGTAAAAATATTTCTCATGAAAGCCTTATAAGGAGTAAATATTGGGCGCAATGTGTTCCTTTAGTCTTAAAAGACCAAGTGAAACTTATGGTGTATTTGAGAGAAAGATAAGGGTTGTGTGGAAAAAATGGTTTTGAGAAAGTCGTATTTCATGATAATCCTTTAATATTCACAAAAGAATATTTGTTTCATGCAAGTTATGTGATGAGCTTCTAACATGCTTAAGATATCTTGTTTGTTTAATTTGTGGTCTCAAGTTCATCAATTCAGGAAAATCGTACAAGAATATTCCTCTAGTTGATAGATAAAAATAATTCAATGAAAATATATTTTAGATTCCTTCAAGTTAATAAAATGAGTAAGACTTCACCCAAGGTAGTGATATATGGGGGTCGACGAATGTTTTCCAAGGGACTCATTGTGTTATCCCGAAAATATTGTAAAGATAGTGTGTCTGGAATAGAGTGACTATGTCTAAACTATTGTATTCCACAAGTAGTGAAGATTAGTGGATTTAGGTATGACTGAAAATCTCTCATCGTATTCTCCTTGGACTAGAGATTAGTTTTTAACCATGTAAAATTGTTTTGTTGTCTCTTTTCATGGTATTGGTTGATTACTGCACAATCTCTTCTGACGGGTTTAACATATTTCTACCAACACTGGAACCAAATCCTTCACTTTAAGAAGAAACATTTGACACCCTGATTCACCCCTCCCCTATCAGGGTGTTCTAGGGTCCTTCAAGTGGTATCATAGGGTAAAGGTTACTTATGTTAAATATTTCCTTCTTTACTATCATGGATAATTTAGTTAATGTTATGGGAGTCACCCACATTGATGGAAGTGACCTTCAGATATGGAAAAACATAATGATATCTCAACTAAAATCTCTTTAAATGAATTACTCTTTTCCACTACACAATAAATATAGGTCACTATTCCAATAGGACTACCTATGAAAGATATAGAGAGGAAAATACTTTATGTAGATGCTAAAGCACAGAATTATCTCATTTCAGCTCTTTCTGATCAAATTTATCTAAATTTAAAGAGTTTTACTTATGAAGATTCTATGTGGGAAAAACTAGAAAATATATTTGAAGGTAACAACAAAGTGAAGGAGGTGAAACTAAAATTCAAGTACAATAGGTTTGATGATATGAAGATGCATCCCGATGAAAATTTGTATAACTTTTTCACTAAAATTACTGATGATATAGGATAAATTTGAGGTCTTGGTGAAGAAATCAAATACATTGACAATGGGAAGAAAATTTTGAAAATTATTTCACCTCTCTACAATCCATAAGTTTCATCCCTTGAGTAAATAGGTATTTATATACTTTATTTGGATTATCTACTAGGTAGTCTAGTGGAATATGAAATGAGAGTCAAACCTTAAGATGAAATGACTCGAGTAAGTAAGGAAATAGATTTCAACACCATGAAAAAACTTGAGGTCTATGGAGATATAGTTGATAGAGATAATGAGGAAAAATAAATTATTTCTTTTTTTCAATTAAATTCAAGAGAGGAAAAGGGAGATTTTAAGGAAATATTCCCTTGACCTATTTTCATTGTAGTAGATACGGGAACATTGCCTCTCAGTTCTCAAGGAAGCTTGATGATGAAGAAAGTGAAGTGAAAAATTAACAGAATCCAAAAAAAAAGGTTTTATCAAAATGGAGACATTATATCTTGAAATAAATTATAGAGTAAGAGTTTTTTTGTAAATAAGATGATGGTGACAATGAATTACTTAAATATGAAGAACCAAAGTTTAAATATAGAACTTAAATGTCAATGATGGCTACAGTTAAAATGTTAGAATCATCAAAATATAAATCTAGAGATAATAAGATGATTGATGATAATAATCTCAGGTTGAAACTTAAGTATTCTATTGGTAATAATTATAATCAATGTAACAAATACAAATAGTGGAGAGAAGTTATGGAAAAATCATTAGAATATGTTGATCAGCTTGAAGTGGAAACAGAACAACTGGAAGAAGAAGCAAAAGAAAGTCAATAACCTTTAAAAGTAAAGAATATGAAGTGGAAATAAAGATCAGAATTTAAGAACATAAAAAGTTCATCAATTACCTAACATAAAATTTGGAGGATAATTCCCATATGGTTGAGGGTATTGAAGAATAAGTTGTTACTCTCACGACTAAACATCAAAGTGAATCAAATTCAGAGGAAACAAAGAAGAACATGCATTTTTTAAGATTATTAGATTTCATGATGATTGAGATAGAGCTAAGCATGGTTCTGAAGGAGTAGAGAAGGATTTTGATGATCAATGATCTGCATGCACAGAAAAAAAAAATTGTAATTGTTTGGGATGTTAAAACATTGAAGGCTAGAAAGAAGATGAAACAAAATAAAGAGAAGATAAAAGATGGTAATATCTCAAAGTTCATGAAGTCTTAAAAAATAAACGCATAAATAAAACTGGATAGAGAATTAAAAACTTTACACAAGTATTAAGAAATGATCATCAGTCAAACTATTTAACTAAAAAAGGAAACATGAGAAGTAATATAAGTAAAAATACATTTTCTCTTGTGAAATGTAAATTTTTTGGCTATATAGGCCATACCTTGTCATTCTATAAAGAGGGAAGGAACTATTTGAATGGGGAGGAGTTAGGAAGTCAAAATGGAGAAAAATTCATATCCTATATCTTATAGAAGAAATAATTTCTATGTATATTGTTTTCATTCTTTTAACATTGGATATAAAGTTGTGTATTAAAGATAGAGTAAAGTTATGAATACAACATATAATACTCACAGACAAGACAATACTCGTCTACCAGATGGTGTTACTCTTTCAAATAGGTTTTCTAATATAAATTATGAGTATGAGTATGATGAACCTCTTCACATGGAAAATAGATTTTAAATACCATCCTTATCTTTCACTCAATATAATATTTCATAGAAGTAAATGAAGAAAATTGAGAAATCCAACCTTGCAGAATTATCCCTAAAAGATACAAAGATAAGAAACACCTAGATTCATGATAGAGGATTCTTATCTCGTATGATGAGAAATTAAGACCTATTAACAAATATTAATAAAAGGGGTGATGGAACAGTATGGTTTGGTAATGATGGTGCTCTAAAGATCAAATGTAGTGGAAGTACCAAGATGGCTAATAGAGAGATGTTGAAAACTAAAGTTATTTATGTGGATGGTTTACACCACAATCTTATAAGTGTGAGTCAACTCTATGACTTAGTGTATTTAGTGACTTTCAATCAAAATTCATCACTATAAAAGGAAATATTGACAATTCTCTCATGAAGGGTTTCATAACTGATGTAAACTTATATCAAGTTGATAGTAAAGAGATCATTTTCTATATGATATTTAAAGAGTAAAAGAACTTGTGGCATCGAAGGTTAGGTCACATTAATCAAAAAGACATGAAAAAGATATATAAGATAAAGATAGTTATGGATGTCCCCACTCTGATGCGTGAACTTGAAAAGACTTGTGATTCTTGCATGTAAGGGAAGTTGGTCTATAGTTCATATCAGCAAAAGAAGAAACAAGCATCAAATCTTCTTAATATCATCCATACAGATGTATGTGGTCTGATAAATGTTACTAGAACATGTGAGTAATTGTACATCATTCTGTTTATTGATTATTATAGTAAAATTTATTGTGTGATCATTATACATAGGAAACAATAAGTGCTCGATTACATGAAAACTTATTTTTGAATAGCTGAGAATGACACTAGATGAACAATCGATGTTCTATAGTCTAATAATGGAAGTGAATACACATACATTGAGTTTTAAAATTACATGGAGAAACCTAGAATATAACATTAGGTTTCTCCTATGATAACCCCATAGAAAAATGGAGTTGTTGAGTGAAGGTTTTGATAGGTGATGAATATGGCCAAAACTATGCTAATAGAGAGTCGTATCTCTCTCCATTACTAGAAAGAGGGTATTCAAGCTGTAGTGTATATTCAAAATATAATGAGTATTTATATGGGAGAAAAAATACACCATATGACTTGTGGTATGGAAGGAATCCCTCTTTGAAATTTTTCATGTTTTTAGAAGTAAATGTTTCATTCGAAACAAATAATGAAATCAAGGGAAGTATGGTGACTCTTTAGATGAAGGAATATTCCTTGGGTATTTAGTGAATAAAAAATCCAAAAATTATTCAATAACCATCTTATAATTAATGTGGAAAGTAGTGATGTTAAGATCATTGAAGATAAGACCAAAAATACTTTAAGGGATCTTATTATGATATTATTAAAGAGGTAGAAGATAGTTTTAAAGACCCAGAAATTTCAAGGAAAATTTTTTCTTAAATACTTTGGAATTTTACGAGTCTGTGGCTTCTAACGGCACTTGATTCCAAGGCCCGGTGTGCCCGAAATAAATTTTTGAAGTTTAGTTCAGGTACATTTAGTGAACGAATGAGCAGGTTTTTGTATCTTTTGAACCGGTGCTCAGAATTGAAATCTGAGGGCGCCGATGAACTCACAACGCCGGTAATTGCTTAAGGGGACCTTTACCGCAATTGTGTATGCACGGGGTGAGAAGTTAAAATTTTTGGATTAAATAAGAAGTGGATGAAAATTTTTGAACAATTTTTATTTTATATCTATGGTGGTTATGTCCTACATGGGAGAATTGGGGTGGGACCCACAAGCTTCTAACTACCCATGTGAGGATAATTGTGATGTGGGGCCCACACGAGCCCCAAGCCTTCACATTCCAGAACTCCTTAACCCCTATGAACTCCCATGTTAATTACATGGAAACTCTCTTTTGAATTTTGTAACCTTTCCACTTCCCCACTTAAACTCTTTCCAACACACACCTTAATTAATTAATTGAAACTCTTTCATTAATTAATTAAGTGTTTGAACTTTTTATTTTCAAATGCATGGCATGATCAATTAAAATAAGGGGTGGCCTTATTTTATTTTGGTTGGCTTGTTGTGTCGGGATTTGGGGAGAGAACTATTGTGAAGAAGAAAGGGGATTCCTACTTTGTTGAAGAATTCCAACTCACCAACGAAGAACATCGACTCGGCGACCGCAGTTCTTCATCCTCTTCTTCCTCTACGGCAAGGGAGGAGACACCGACGTGGGAACTCACTAACAATGGGGTGCCTTCTATTCTTCTCTCCGTGATAAAAGAGGAGACGTCACTTCCTCGGGTGCACACTGATGACGACGGAAACGACGCTGTCATTCACGGCGCTTGACCACCGTGAACCTCTTTTCGAGTTAGGGTGATTTGATTCAATTTTATTGAAAATAAAATTGTTATTGTGCTTCGTGAACCTCATGAATTCTTTTCTATGTGTTACCACCTAACGTGGAGGGCACGGGCTGAACGAACGTTTCCCGATGACCCTCCGCCGGAACTTTATTCTTTTGGAATTGGCAACTGGATTCAGAGGAAGCATGGCACCATCGCGCCATGCCGGGAACATGGAGAAGGAAGCTGGTGTTGTCGTGCCAGATGTGCGGGAGGAACCACAGCTCGCATCACGGGTCGCTTCGGCAGAAGAACCGGCCGGCCCGTCGGCCGGCCGAGCAGAGCTAGACCGCGGCGCCAGGAGAGCGTCATGCTGGAAGACGGTTGGCCTGTCCATGTAGGCCGCGTGCGCAAAAGGTCGGCCGGTCTAGCCGGCCTGTTTGGGGAAGGGCGGCACCGCCGGTGCAGATAACCCCCCCCCCCCCCTTGTAACCAGCTCAGCCTTCGGCCGAGCCGCTCGGCCAGCCGGGCCGCACCAGGCCCTACCGATCCAGGTCACGCTAGGCCGAGCCGGGCCATGCCAGGCCGGGCTGGGCCGCACCCCTCTGGGCCGGGACGCGCCACTTCGGGCTAGTCCGCGCCACATCGGGTCGGGACGCGCCCCTTCGGGCCGAGTTGTGTATTCCTTGGGACCGTTATGACACCCCTGCTAGGTCAGACCCATCAAACTAGGTTAACCCAACCCGTCGGCCCACTAGGCTAAACGGGTCAGGCCTGTTAATCACTTAAACGGGAATAACTTAAATACCGCGTGTCCGATCGATGCGCCGTCTGCGGAACTAGGACCCTTTCGACCAGACGGTTCTTTTTCAATACTCTAAGTGATTTTTGGACGACTATGGATATCGTACAGGTTAGAAACGATCGTATTTCTAACCGGACCCCTGGAACGGAAAAGCCATTATCTCTCAGATCGGGCATCTGATTGACGCATCGTCTGTCGCGTTGAGTTCCTATTGACGAGACGGAACTTTGGGATACATAAACTCTGGACTTTGTGACAGTTTATGTATCAACCCTCTTGGTTCGTGGAGTGGACCCTCCCGGAATCGAGCCTGCTGTGTGCGGGAACCCTAGTGCTGGCTGCAACTTCAACAATGATGACGACTGCACTTGGATCCTACGTGGGTTCGACAGCGAGGACAACTATACTTGGATCCTCTGTGGGTTCGTCAGCGATGAAGATTGTACATGGATCATACGTGGGTTCGGCAGTGATGGTTACTATACTTGGATCCTACGTGGGTTCTGCAGCGACGACTTATGTACTTGGATCCTACGTGGGTTCGGTAGAGGAGATGATTCAGAGGCTACATCTAATCATCTTCACCCCTCTTCGTGAGAAGTACACCTGTGTGAGCTGAGTCTTGATCTTCAATCATTATCATCTATGTGATTTACTTCTTTCTTGTGTGGATTGGGTTGTGCTTTCCTGTGTGGATTGTGTTGTGCTTGGGCTTGAGAGTTGGAGCTGAACAGTAATTGATGAATTAGGTATATGTATGGGCATATACCTAAGTAGAGTCGGTTGATATTTCATGATTGTGTCCTTCCATTGTGTTTTATCCTTCGTGGATTCTGGGAGACCTATGGGGGTCTCGGGGTCCCTACTGAGTATCGTATACTCACCCCTGCACGGGCTATGCCTGCACTACGTTTTGTTGGTTGCAGATGAAAGACAGTGCTGATCGTGGTTGATGATTATGGAGTGGGACGATATCCGGAGGTGGACTATCAGGCGGGATGTACACGGAGCGGACGGAAGGACTTGAGGATCTGAGGAGACCATCTGTACCCACCCTTCAGGTGGGGTTTCCGGAGGATGACTCGATGGTTGCTGCTTTACATTTCAGTTGTTGTACCTTAATTTTCTCAGTTGTACTGTACTTTCAGTTGGGTTTGTATACTGGCTCATTTACTTTCCAGCACTTACTTTTGTACTCAGTTTAATTTGTGTTTACTCCATCTTGCATACTCTGTTGTGTTTGTTTACTTATATAAAGGCAATTCCTTCCCTTATATCGAGATTTATGCCTTTGGTGCTAGTCTCCAACCCCTGACCTATGGAAGGTGGGCTTGGGGTAGTCATGGCACAGGCCCCGATGACGGGTCATGACAAATTGGTATCAGAGGAGTCGGTTCTACCACAGAACTCAGGACTCTGATAATTTCTTCTGTGAATCAATAGTGTTAAGAGTATTGAGTGTGGTTTTCAGTCTAGGGAGTTCATTGTTGGTGTGGCGGCTGACGTATCCATACACCAGGACCCTGACTTCTGATTTCCGACTCAGTGCTCAAAAACACAGATTGCATGTGTGTTTCAAATGTTTTCTTTGTGATTACTTTGTGTCATCTCACTAGGTATACTGTATTAACCATGGTGCACCTGTAACTTTTTAGTATGGCCCCACAAAGGCAGCCAACTAGGGTTTTGAGCTTTGTGCGAGATGGCAGCCCATCAAGCGACGAGGCCTCGGTGCAGGGCCCCATTACAGCGGAGGTGCCAGCGGTACCTCTACCCGCTAGGCCACCGATACCACCTGCCCCAGCAGGGGAGAGTGCACGCCGCCTGAGTGTGTTTCATGAGTTTCAGTCACAGAGACCACCTAGGTTCCGCAGAGAGACGGACCCTCAGGCAGCCGAGGATTGGCTGGAGGCTATCGTCAGAGTCTTTAGATTAGTGGGGACATTAGATGACCTTATGGTGATTCTTGCGGTGAGTATCCTGCATGTAGTAGCAAGTAGATGGTGGAGCCTGATGCTCTAGGTGCACGACGAGGCATCACTACTTTAGACAGACTTCGAGATCCTCTTCCACTGGGAGTTTTTTTCGTCCACCCTCAATGCGGTGCGCATCCAGGAGTTACTATTGTTGCGACCGGGCAGCATGACAGTAGTCCAGTACTCGGTGAGATTTACTGACCTCTCGCGCTACTCCACAGACATGTTATGTAACCCATTCTTCTAGGCACGGGCCTTCGAGCAGGGACTGAGGTAAGATATCAGGGCATCCATGGTCTCCCTCAGCATTCTGACGTAGGCAGGAGTACTGGAGCGAGCCCTTCTTGTGGAGAGCTTCCTTGCTGAGCCGACGCCAGCAGCGAGGCCTACCTAAGGGCGACATGTAGCGGAGTCTTCTACAGGTGGCAGTAGACAGATGTCGCAGAGGTCCAAGAAGACCAGGCCATCAGTTGGGCGACCACATGATATTGGTTCGGAGGTGTGGGGCACACGTAGCAGAGCCAGTCATACGAGAGGCAGGAAGTGCTATACATGCGGCGGGCAGGGTCACATGGCTCGTGACTGCCTGACTCGCCATGCAGAGGAGCAGTAGACAATTTAGGGACCACCCAGGCAGAGGCAGAGGTTCGACCGTGGTGGTCCACAAGGAGCAGGCGGACAAGGAAGAGGATATGGTCGAGCAAAAGGTGGTGGGAGACACTTTGAGGCTCTACCACCACCACCACCAGGAGGTCCACCCTGACCATAGGGAGCTGGTGGAAAGAGGAAGGCTCAGCTTAAGGCAGTGGAGTCTTATGACCACGGCGCACCTGAGATGATTCGAGGTACTATTTTTGTCTACTCCACCCTTGCTGCAGTTCTTATAGACACAGGAATGAGTCATTCTTTCATTTTTGCTGCCCTTTTTCGAAGCTCTGAGATTCCGACAGAGCCATTTCCTCGATCCTTATGGATAGAGACTCTTACAGGAGAAGACTCGACGATTACACACTAGTTTCGGCAGTGTGAGATTACTCTAGGAGGTGAGATCTTCGGTTGGTATATTCTTTTATCGGCATTGAGGCCTTACGACGTCATCTTGGGTATGGAATGGTTATCTACAGTCCATGCCCAGATAGACTATATTAGGAGCAAAGTGTGGTGTGTCCGCACAGATGGGAGCAGGTTCACCTTCACTGGTGAGAAGGGAGCCTTTGCAGTGCAGGATGGACTTACGCAGAGGAGAGGGCAGCCTATCACACATCATTTGGCTAGTCTCATTCTCAGAGCGGTTGATGTGTGGAGTCCAAGTTTTCCTATTGTGGTGGATCAGTTTGCATACATTTTCCCTAATGATGTTCCTGGACTACCTCCTCACATATAGGTAGACTTCTATATTGAACTGTACCCCGGGACAACACTGATATCTACACCAACATATCGGATGGCTCCCGCTGAGCTTCGTGAGCTGTGGGTACAACTGGAGGACTTGTAGGGAAAGGGATTCATCCGACCCAGTGTTTCACCCTAGGCTTCTCCGATTTTATTCGCCAAGAAGGCGGATGGGAGCTTACGACTATGTTTCGACTACCATCGCCTGAATCAGGTGACCATAAAGAACAAGTACCCATCCCCGAGGATTGATGACCTCTTTGATCAGCTCAAGGGAGCAAGATGGTTCTCTAAGATAGACCTCAGGTCAGGCTATCATCAGCTTAGAGTTCGGGGCGAGGATGTGCAGAAGAAGTCCTTTAGGTGTCGGTTTGGCCACTATGAGTCCTTGGATATGACTTTCAGCATAACCAACGCTCCAGGAGTGTTCAAAAGTCTCATGAACAGGATCTTCCAACCTTACCTTGATCATTTTGTCGTAGTCTTCATCGACAACATATTGATTTACTCAACCACTGAGGAGGAGCACGCCTACCACTTACGGTTTGTACTGGACACACTTTGAGAGCACCTTCTTTATGGTAAGCTCTTGAAGTGTCAGTTATGGATTTAAGAGGTCCACTTCTTGGGGCACGTCATCTCTGAGGCAGGAGTTGTAGAGGATCCTGCGAAGATCGAGGTATTACTTGCTTGGGAGCCACCCAAGAGTGTGATGGAGGTGCGGAGTTTCCTAGGTCTAGCTGGGTACTACCAGAGATTTGTGTTAGACTTCTCCAGAGTTGCTTCACAACTTTTATCTTTGACTAAGAAGGGAAAACCCTTCGTGTGGTCAGATAGATGTTAGTAGAGCTTCCAGGAGCTGATACAAAGATTGACCAGTGCACCCATCTTGAGGCTACCGGAGGAGGGCGTTGGGTACATAGTTTACTGCAATGCATCAGGTACCGGACTTGGGTGTGTCCTGATGCAGGAGCAGGCAGTGATCGCTTATGGTTCACGACAGTTGAGGCAGCATGAGCAGAACTATGCTACCCATGAACTGGAGTTAGCAGTAGTGGTATTCGCCTTGAAGATGTGGCAGCACTATCTGATGGGCGAGTGCTTTACAGTCTACTCTGACCACCAGAGTCTCAAGTACATCTTCTCGTAGAAGGACCTGAACCCAAGACAGTGGAAATGGATTGATTTACTCCAGGACTATTACATTGATATAGTCTATACTCCTGGGAAGGGGAACGTGGTAGTTGATGCTCTTAGTAGGAGATCGGGCATTCAGCTACTTGGAGAGGCGACGGAGCAACTAGCCACATTGAAGATATTCTTCATGGATAGAGATGGAGCATCCTTTCTACAATCACTCACAGTCACTCCTCCACTACTTCAGTGGGTCAGAGAGGCACAGCGGGGGGATGATGACTGTGAGACGCGACATGCACAGTTATCCATAGGATAGGAACCTGATGGATTTTCTGTAGGAGGAGAGCATGTCATCCTCTTTAGGGGACGTACCATGGTACCAGTTGCACTGCAAGAGGAAGTTCTGAGGAAGTTTCACACTTCCCCTCTATTGGTACATCCAGGAGTAGTGAATATGTACCAGGACCTCAGATGACATCATTGGTGGCTGGGTATGAAGAAGGTTGTAGCAGAGTTCGTTTCACGATGCCTCACTTGCCAGCAAATGAAGGCGGAGCACCAGGTACCAGCAGGCTTGGTATAGCCCTTAGAGGTTCCAAAGTAGAAGTGGGATGGGATATCCATGGATTTTGGGATGGGGCTCCCATGTACTTCCAGAGGAAACGACTCCATTTGGGTGATCATAGACCGACTCACCAAGTCAGCCTACTTCCTACCAATCAGAGAGTATGGATCAGTTGAGATCTTGGGACACCTCTATGTTCAGGAGATCGTTCGGCTTCATGGTGTGTCATCATCTATCATCTCTGATTGATACGCTCTCTTTAATTCCTGGATTTGGAAGGGGTTTCAAGAGGCATTTAGGATGCAGCTATGTCTGAGGACCGCCTTTCATCCTCAGACAGATGTCCAGACAGAGAGGACCATTCAGACACTTGAGGACATGCTCTGTTCATGTGTCCTTGACATTGGTCATAGTTGGAAGGATCACCTACCCTTGGTGGAGTTTGTGTAGAATAGTAGTTACCACTCCACCATCGGGATGGCACCATACGGGGCATTGTATGGCCGACCATACAGATCACCACTGTGCTGGACTGACCCTAGGGCGTCAGCACTTGTAGGACCAGAGATGGTTCAGGATACAATGGAGAAGGTGCAGATCATCTTGGAGCGGATGAGGACTGCACAGAGCAGACAAAAGTCCTATGCTGATAGGAGGCGGAGACCACTGGAGTTCGAGGATGGCGACCACGTTTTCTTACAGGTCTCACCTCAGTGTGGATTATGGAGATTTGGTCGGGGCGGCAAGTTATATCCGCGCTTCATCAAACCATTCCCGGTGCTCAGCAGGGTAGGTGAGGGGGCTTACCAACTGGCCCTTCCACCTCAGTTGCACCGGGTGCACGATGTCTTCCACATATCTCAGCTGAGGAGATACGTGCATGACCCGACGCATATCATCGACCACGGGGAGTTGGACATCGATGACGGGATGACATTCATGGAGGTCCCAGTGGAGATCAAGGATCTACAGGAGTGGGTCCTACATGGGCAGTCGATTCCTCTGCTGCGCATTTGTTGGTAGCATGGGAACCTCCAAAAGAGCACATGGGAGCGGGAGGCTCAGATGCATGCTCAGTACCCTCATTTGTTTCCTTAGTTTATGATATAGCTTTACAGGGACGTAAATCCTTGAGGTGGGAGTAATTTAAAGACCTGGAAATTCCAAGTAAATTTTTTTCTTAAATACATTAGAATTTTATGAGTCTGTGGCTTCTGACGGAACTTGATTCCGAGGCCCAGTGTGCCCAGAATCAATTTCTGAGATTTAGCTCAAGTACGTTCAGTGAACAAACGAGTGGGTTTTTCTATCTTTTGAACCGGTGCTTAAAATTGAAATCTGAGGGCGTCGATGAACTCGCAACGTCGGTAATTTATTAACAGGACCTTTACCAAAATTTCATATGCATGGGGTGAGAAGTTAAAATTTGTGGATTAAATAAGAAGTGGATGAAAATTGTGGAAAAATTTTTATTTTATATCTAATGTGGTTATATCCTACATGGGGGAGTTAGGTTGGGACCCACAAGCTCCTAACTACCCATGTGAGGATAATTGTGAGGTGGGGACCACAAGAGCCCCAACCCTACACATTCCATAACTCCTTAACCCCTTTGAACTCCCATGTTAATTACAAGGCAACTCCCTTTTAAATTTTGTAACCTTTCCACTTCCCCACTTAAACTCTTGCCAACACACACCTTAATTAATTAATTGAAACTCTTTCATTAATTAATTAAGTGTTTGAAATTTTTATTTTTAAATGCATGGCATGATCAATTAAAATAATGGGTGGCCTTATTTTATTTTGGTTGGCTTGTTATGTGGGGATTTGGGGAGAGAACTCTTGTGAAGAAGATAGGGGATTCCTATTTTGTTGAAGAACGCCAACTCACCGACAAAGAACATCGACTCGGCGACCACGGTTCTTCATCATCTTCTTCATCCGCGGTAAGGGAGGAGACACCGATGTGGGAACTCACTAACAATGGGGAACCTTCTATTATTCTCTCCGTGATAAAAGAGGAGACGCCACTTCCTCAGGTGCACACTGACGACGACGGAAACGATGTCGTCATTCACGGCACTTGACAACCACAAACTTCTTTTCGAGGTAGGGTTATTTAATTCAATTTTATTGAAAATAAAATTGTTTTTGTGCTTCATGAACCTCGTGGATTCTTGGCTATGTGTTACCGCCTAAGGCGGAGGGCGCGGGATGAACGAACACAGCCCGACGACCCTCCGATGGAACTTTATTCTATTGGAATTGGAAACCGGAGGTGGAGGAAGCACGGTACCGTCACATCATTCCAGGGAACATGGAAAAGGAAGCTGGCACCGTCACGCCGGCTGTGCGGGAGGAACCACGGCCCGCATCACGGGCCGCTTTGGCGGAAGAACCGGCTGGCCCGTCGGCCGGCCTGGCAAAGGCGAACTGTGACACCAGGAGGGTTCCGTGGTGAAGAACCGGCCGTCCCATCAGCTGGACGGGCGGAGCTGGACCGCGACACCAGGAGGGCACCACGCTAGAAGACTGGCGGCCCGCCCATGCGGGTCGTGTGTGCAGAAGGCCGGATGGTCTATCCAGCCTGTTTGGGGAAGGGCTGCCCCGCTTGGCGCCGCCAGTGCGGACAACCGAGCCCCCCCACCCCACCCCACCCCCCCTTGGAACCCGCTCGGCCTTCTGTCGAGCCTCTCAGCCAGCCGGCTGAGAATGCCGGGTCGTGCACCCAGCCGGGCCGCGCCAGGCCGAGCCGGGCCAAGCTGAGCCATGCTGGGCCGCACCGGGACGCTCCAGGTCGGGCCGGGCCGTGCCACTTCGGGCCTGTCCGCGCCACTTCGGGCTGATCGATGCCCCTTCAGGCCGAGTTTTGTATTCCTTGGGACCGGTCCGACACCGCTGCTGGGTCAGACCCGTCAAACTGGGTTAACCCGACCTTTCGTCCCACTGGGTTAAACAGGTCGGGCCTGTTAATCATTTAAACTGGAATAACTTAAAGACCGTGCGTCCGATCGACGCGCCATCTGCAACACTAGGACCCTTTTGACGAGATAGTTCTTTTTCAATACTCTAAGTGAGTTTTGGATGACTATGGATATCGGCTGGGTTAGAAACGATCTTATTTCTAACTAGGCCCTTGGAACGGAAAAGCCATTAGCTCTCAGACCGGGCATCCGATTGAAGCATTGTCTGTCACATTGAGTTCATATTGATGAGACAGAACTTTGGGATACATCAACTCTGGACTTTGTGACAGTTTATGTATCGGTCCTCTTGGCTTATGGAGCGGACCCTCCCGGAATCGAGCATACTGTGTGCGGGAACCCTAGAGTTGGTTGCGACTGCGACGACCATGACGACTGTACTTGAATCCTATGTGGGTTCGGCAGTGAGGAAGACTGTACTTGGATCCTCCGTGGGTTCGGTAGTGATGACGACTGTACTTGAATCCTATATGGGTTTGGCAGCGATGGTTACTGTACTTGGATCCTACGTGGGTTCGGCAGCGACGACTTCTATACTTGGATCCTACGTGGGTTCGGAAGAGGAGATGATTCAGAGGCTACATCTAATCACCTCCACCCCTCTTCGTGATAGGTACATCTGTGTGAGCTAAGTCTTGATCTTCAATCATTATCATTGATGTGATTGACTTCTTTCCTTTGTAGACTGGGATGTGCTTTCCTGTATGGACTGTGTTGTGCTTGGGATCGAGATTTGGAGCCGAACATTAATTGATGACTTAGGTATATGTATGGGCATATACCTAAGTAGAGTCAGTTGATATTTCTTGATTTTTTCCTTCCTTTTGGGTTTATACTTCGTGGATTCTAGGAGACCTACGGGGGTCTCAGGGTCCCTATTGAGTATCATATACTCACCCCTGCATGGGCTATGCCCGCACTACATTGTGTTTGTTGTGGACGACGGACAGCGCTGATCGTGGTTGAGGCTTATAGTGCAGGATGGTATCCGTAGGTCAACTATAAGGCGGGACGTACACAGAGCGGATCGACGGAATTGAGAATCTGAGGAGACCATCTTTACCCACTCTTCAGGTGGGGTTTCCGGAGGATGGCTCGGTGGTTGCTGCTTTACTTTTTAGCTGTTGTACCTTAATTTCTCAGTTGTACTGTACTTTCAGTTGGGTTTGTATGCTGACCCATTTACTTTCCAGCACTTGCTTTTGTACTCGGTTTACTTTGTGTTTACTCCAACTTGCATACTTTTTTGTGTTTATTTACTTATATAAATGCAATTCCTTCCCTTTTATCGGGATTTACGCCTTTGGTGTTAGTCACCAACCCATGTCCTATGGAAGGCGGGCTTGGGGTAGTCACGACATGGGCCCCAATGACGGGTCGTGACAATAGTGGATGTGGAGCATATTAAAATACAGAAGTAGAAGGAGTGAAAAACCTTCAATGTTCACAACATGATGTTGATTAAGAAAAACAATCAGAAGTGGAAACTTTGAATGGTAAAAATTCATCTAAACGTCATAGGAGAAATAAAATATGGGAAATTTATCAATCTAACATCATTGGAGATTTCACAGTACCCACAAAAACAAGGATAATGAGTAATAATAAAAAATATACCTTCCAATAAGTTGAGGAACCATCCTCATTTTAAGAATCTACAAAATATGTTTCATGGGTTAAAGCCATGAATGGAGAGTTGGATTATATTAATCAGAAAGACACATGGGATCTAGTTAAGAGACCCAAAAATCACAATATGATTTTTATGATGTGTATCTTTAAATATTAATTCAATGATCATGTAAATGTGATCATAAATAATGCATGATTGGCGTGTAAAGTCTATTCATAGATTGAAGGTGTTGATATTGAAGAAACATTTTCTATGGTGTCTAGACTAGAGTAAATCAGGCTTTTTCATGCAATGGAAATTCTAATAGGATGAAAAGTGTATCAAATGTATGTCAAAATATCTTTATTTAATGGTTTTCTTTCTGAAGAAGTCTACATAGAAAAACCAGTGATTTTTTTGCTTCATAATTATGAAATGATGGTTTCCAGATTAAAGAAGGAACTATATGGTCTAAAGTAAACACCATGATCAGGTAATTCATTGAAATAATTGTGTGGTGGTTGTAGGTTTCTAAAAAACTATGCAATGCTTCTATTACATGATGATAATTTGATGTTATGTGTGACACGCTGAGAATTTCTTGGTATGAGGAAATAGTCATAGATCAAATTGGAAATATTTAAGAATTCCAAAACATGAGAACCCAATTGATGATTCCCCTCTTGTTTTATATATAGATCCTTGCACATGTATATTTATAGTGTCGGATGATTTGTTTCTCATGTATTAGGTTTTTATTACAGTTGGTACTTCATTGACTTTATCTACAGATTTCCAACAAACTCGATGGGGGAGACTATTGGAACCAAGGATATTATTTATTGGAAAGGGAGTATGGTTTGTGTTTCTTGTTAATCCTCACATATAAGATCATGGTGTTTTCAAGGAAAGGGATCCTATAGTTAAAATTGGATAATGAAGAAATGTGTTTTTTTAAGTACATTTCATGCAAGTCTAACGATGCTTCTAAAAGTTGTGTGCAAGGTATGTTTCAGGATCATCACATCAAAATATTGAAAAGGAAAAATGATCATGAAAGATTTAAAATGTGTGTGAAAGATTAGGTTGCGAGGAAGAGTCTTACATACCTAATGGCACATCGAAAATGGTTTTACATACCCATCGATAATATTTCGCACATGGTCATCTAGGCCTATAAATAAGAAGCTACACCCATTCAAGAGTTAGAATTTTTTAACGAATATATGATGACTCTACCATACAAAAGAGCTATGCACGATATACTTACATGATGTAAGTATTGTGCACAAATTTTTCCTTTACTCTTAATAGACCAAGTGAAACTTATGGTGTAGCTGTGAGAAAGACAAGGGTTTCATGAAAAAAATAAGGGTTGTGAAAAAATCATTTTTTGTGACAATCCCCAAACTTACGCACAAGAATAGGTGTTCTGAGAAAGTGTAGAGTTGAGAATCTAAAAGACATAAGATATCCTTTTGTATAATCAGTGCCCTAAATTCCATCAATTTAGGACAATGGTCCAAGAAGATTATCATGCTTGATAGTGGAAAAGACATCAATTCCAACATATTGAAGATACCTTCAATTAAATAAACTGATTAAGACTTCACCTAAGGCAATGAACTAGGGAGAGTCGATGGAAGTGATATGAGGGGTGAATTTTTTATCCCTAAAATATTATAAAGGTAGTGTTTCTTTTATAGAGTGACTCTATATAAACTATTATATTCCACAACTAGTGAAGATTAGTGGATTTAGGTCTGACCAACAATCTATTAATGTATTATTCTTAGACAATCCCTTAGTGGTGAACCATGTAAAATTGTTGTTTTATATCTTTGCATGTGATTTTTTGTTTAATGAACACTCTCATCGGACAGGTTTAACCGATTCCTATCATTTTTGGAACAATATCCATAACATTAAGAAGAAAAATTTGACACCCTGATTCACCCCTCGCCTCTAAGGGTGTTATGGGGCCATTCACAAGTTTCCATGTATTGAAATCTATCAAAGAATTAAATATATTTGAAGAGAAATATATCGTAAAATATTGGGGTTTTACATTCTTCCCACTTAAAATATTATCACACTTTAAATTTAAACAATATTATACAAACCACATAGGATACTTCTACCTCATTACATCACCAGGTTCCCATGTTGCTTCATTGAATTTCTAATTCCTCTAGAGTACTAAAACAAGGTGTGTATTCTTGTTCTATAGAACTTTATCTCTATGATCCACTATTTCTATCAGTACTAATTTGTAGGATATATCACCCTCTAGTACAGAAACCACTATGTTTAGTATATTTTAAGGATTAGGTATACACTTCATCATGAGAGACACATGGAACACATCATGAACTTGAAAGAGGTTTGGTGGAAGTTCCAAGCGATAAGCTACCATTCATACACTATAAGGAATATTGAAGGGTAAAATATACCTAGGGATGAAATTTTCATTCATTTAGAATCCCATAACATTGTTCCATGTATAAATTCATATGAATACATTCTCAACAACTTAAAATTCCATTTTTCACAGACTATTTTCAACATAATGTTTCTATCTACTCTAAGATACTCTTATGTGATATTGAAATGATCTCACATTCTCTACCATATACTCGTATATATCAGTTACCAATATCTATATTTCTCTAACATTATCCAAAAACATTGGATTTCTATACTTCATTCCATATATGGATTCGTAAGAAGTCATATCAATATATAATTGAAAGCTATTGTTTTATAAAAACTCGATAAAAGGAGGGTGTTGATCCAAACTACCTTTGAAATCTATGGAATAAGACTTCAACATATCCTCTAGGGTTTAAATGATTCCCTCAAAATAACCTTCTAAGGATAATATGTAGTACTAAAACATAACTCTAAATACAGAATATGGTGATCGCTTCGATAAAACGTGGAGGTAAACCATAAATTTGGATCAAGTACATTAGTATATTATAGTCCCTCAAAAATTATGACCTCCTTAATGTATAATATAAAATCTAATAAAGAAATAAATATTATTTAATAGAGTTGGAGTCTATTAAAATCATAAGGATATCATTAATAATGTAACACCCTGAGATTTTGAGCAATATTTTTTTTGAATTAATTTATATTTTCAATATTTTTCATTTCCCATGACACTGAAAATAGTTCCATATATATATATATATATATATATATATTAAAACACTAATTCAAACATCCCCTTCACACTTAATACCAACTTGTCTTGTGCTATAGGAAACACCAACTTGGCTTTCACTACAAGAAACACAGACTTGGCATACGATGCATGAAACACTAAGTTTCTATGAAACACACACACACATATATATATATATATATATATATAATTAAATTATATAATTATAACCTAACCATTAAAAATAGTTATAGTAGTATTAATAACTACTTTCCAAATATTTTTTATAATTTTATTATATAAATAAAACATATTGATAATGAAAGATGAGATTTTTGGCAAAGTTCTTTTATGTTAAGAATACAAGTTTCTTGAATGAACTATCTTTTAATAATAAAATTAATTTTAAAAAAAATTATAAATTGAATATGATAAAATAAAAATAATTTTTTAATTCATAATTTCAAAAAGTATCCTACAGTGAATTTTTGGGATTTTTCTGAGAAACTTCATTTTTTAATGAATAGTGAAAAATATTGATTTTTAGTTAAAAAATGACTTTTTATAATTAATTATTAATTATAAATGATATTATAAATATTTTTTAAGGTCACATTAGATGAATATTAAATCTATAAATACAATTAAATTAATTATAATCAATTTCACTTTGAAATTTATTATAAAATCTTAACAAACTTTTCAACTTTTCCCTTTTTAAAACCCCGTTATTTTGTCTTGTCTTCCGGATTAGAACTGATCTTAATTTTTCTGCTTTCATGAATTTAATTTCAAAAATCTGATATAAAACATTGTATTTGGTCTAATATTTAGATTCTAATAAGACTATGTCAATTTTTGACCAAAATTATTAGTAAATGTAATTAAAAGTAATCATATCAGTTAAGGCCAAATTAAGCTTAATTAGGGACTAAACCCTGAAATTGGGGGGTCTAAATGACAGAGACACTTGTCAAACACCGATTTGTTTGCATAGTTAGTCCATAAACCTTTAATTATTGATTTTTTTTGGTTTGTTATGTCTTTTGATAGGTAAGATCATGTGCACACCTAACTTGTTTCTAAAAATTCCAAATGAGTCTTTCTCCTTCCCTATAAAAGGACACCACATCTACCCATTCCTCACACCACTCAAAACATTTAATTTCATCCATTATCTTCCCAAGTATCCTTCCAAAAATCCTCCCTTATACTTTTAATCCTCTATTTAGGTAAAAATATTCTCAAGTAATTCTTTTGGAACGAACCAACAATAGTTACCTGTTGAAGAGGAAGCTTGTACGAGTACGGGGAGTGTCAAGACACAAGGTAAGAGGATTTCATCTCACTTTTAATTTTCATGAGATACGTGTTATGTTCTCTACTCCCTAATTTTTTTTGGAGTATGTACTTCCCATGATTGTATTATTTTTATCTTATACTTAAATTTATGTGTATTCTCATGTCCATTTTTGTATCCTTATTTCATGAGGTTTAAGTTTCAAAAGTTATCAAATCAGTAAAATAGTTTTGTCTAAATTTGCCTTCTTTGAGACTTGTGTTTTTTTATGCACCTAAACACATTATTCAAGGTGTATATACATCCATTTTACATTTTATATCATTAATCTAAATATTTTTCTGATATTTTAAGCTTTAAGTAATTTCAATTCTTATAGAGTATGATCTCAAGTTACCAAGTTATATGAGTTGATTGGGACAATATCATCACTTTTTCATGATTTTTTATGTTTATGTTTCATTTGATGAAACCTTATAATCAATATTGCAATGAAATTTATGAAATTTATTCTCCAATGGTAATCCATGATATACTCACATATTGGTACGGTTTTTCTACTTTTTCTCCAAAAGACAGTTAATAATGTGTTTTTATGAAATCCTAAATTTACCCTCCCTTCAGTCAAAAATATATGTTTGCTAAAAATGATTTCCAAGAATATTTTACCATTATCCTATAAGATTTTAAATACATTTTTACCCTTTTTTAATTTACCAATCTCTTCAAGGGAATATTCTTGTCACTTTCCAAACAAGGAAGTCTTTCTAACCTTTTTACCATGAAAATGGAATGTTCTTTTTTACTTCATATAACATGTATAGATTTACCCACCATAATTCCATTGAAGATTCATTTTAATTTTTTAATTTTAAAGAAATTGTATTAAAAGTAATTTTTAATGAAAAATGTTTCCAAAATGGTTTCAAGTATTCTTTATTTTTTTTCAAGGTATTTTATGAGATAATGATTTTTAAATGGTTTTATGTATTAAAAAGCCTTTTTCAAAGAAGAAATCATATTTTCCTCAAGAAACATATCTGAAATATTTTTCAAAATTATTCTCCATCTAATATGACTTCCATTTATGTTACTCATGCCCTTTTTGGAAATTCTTAAAAGGATCCATTCATATCCTTTTTATGAATGGGCCATGCTTAATGTCATGGTGTTTATGGAACCTAATTCTATTTCAAAATTTATGCTATGATGAAATGTTTATGATACCTATCTCTTTTAGTAGGTTGTGATGTGATTAAATTTTAATGATAACCATTTCATTTTATGGTTTATGATTTAATTTTTATAGTACCTATATCTTTTTATGGGTTATGATATGATGAATGTTTTATTATCTTGTGGAACATGTGTGAATGATTTCTCTATGATATGGGTGGGACATATATCTCCACCCAATAAATTGGGTGATGATATGTTTTATATAAGATAAATGGATACATGGGTTGTAGAACAAGCCTGAAAAGAATGAGGGTGCATGGGTTGTAGCCTAAGCCTGGAAAAAAAAGAGTTTGTTTGGGCTATATCCCAAGTACGAAAAGAAAGAGGGTGTATGGGTTGTATCCCAATCCTAGATGAATGAGAGTACACAGGTAGTATCCTAATCCCAAAAATAATAAGGTATATGTTTTTTATCCCATGCCTAAAATAAAGAGGGTACACGGGTTATAGCCCAAGCCTGAAAACTAAAAGGTACATTGGTTGTATCCCAAGCCTAAAATAAAGTGGGTACATGGGTTGATAGCCCAGGCCTAAAGTATGTATATGGGTTGTAGCCCAATCCTAACATGTTATAAAATTCTTGGTAGGTTTCCCTGACATAAAAGTTTCTATTCTTATATGTATTCCACAAATACTTTATTTTATTCTGTCGTTATGATTTCATAGCTCATGATGTTTATTTCCTTATGATTAATGTCTTATTAACTACTAAGATTTATCACATAACTCATGTTTCTGACCTTTGATATGTAGGGTATAATATCCTAATGTTACGATCGTGTTATCATACTACAATGTTCACGTTTATGCATACATGTCTCCCTTATTTACCCTTACTAGGCATCTGAGCTCACTTCTTTCTTATGTTTCCTTTCTCCAGGTTATAAAGAAAGGTTGTAGGTAGAATTATTAAAGTTGGATATAAATATGGGATATGTTGAATATATTTCACTAGGATAGGATATTTTGTTTCCACATTTCCAAATACACTAAACTATTACAGTCCTCTGGCATGTATTTTTGTAATTTACTAAATATTCATCTAAAAATATATAATATCTGTGTATGTTAATCCCATGTAACTATTTTGGTATCAAAGGAAAGGTTTAGTAAACCTTTCTAAACTAGTAGGTGATCAATTTTTTTATATTCCTAGTTATATTTCGAATTATATTTCTAGGTATGTCTATGATGATAAGTATAAGTATGTGTTAACATTTAGGAAAATGTCCTTAAATTTTGGTGAAAAATAGAGTAAGTGGTTTCCCAAAAATATATCTATGACTGGATACTACATGTATATGGGGCTCTAGAACATATTTACCTAGGGGTAATAACTCTGATAAGATGTTTTGGGATTGACTCTGAGTAATCTTGTAAATGACAAAGGGCCTTATTTCACACCTAGTTTGATACTCCTGTGGGATATGCTTTGGGAATTCACAAACTCTTCACAAATGATCATGAAATATTTAGATATAGGTTAGCTATGAATAACCTAGGATAAAACTAATGTTTCATATATTATGGATGGTGTCATGATTTATACATCTAATAAGTAATTATTTTCATTACTATGTGGTTTTATACTTTGATAAGTAATTCTCACACTATGCTTCTGGTTTTAGTCAATTGTAGGAACTGGAGGTAAGTGGATTCATTTTGAATGTGATGGAAGATTTTATGATGTGTAGTCAAGAGGTATGATCACTTGAGTAAAAGATGTCATGATCATGCCTAATCAGTTTTTATGGAATGTGATTAACAATGTTTACCTTAAATAACTCTCAAACTCACCAAGGAAGTTAAAGAAGGAGTTCACTGAAAGTTTGGGTAATGGAGACCATGAAGGAAAGAATATTCTGTTTCCTTTATGTCCATAATATGGAAATAATCACCTACATGAATGTATTATAGGAACAAGAAGGTTTTTTTACTTTGTAAAATAAGGACACAAATAAAGTGACTGCAAGGGGAAAATGAAGATTTTGATTATGAAAATGTATGGGAATTTTTTCCTCTCTAAGTCGTCATTAAAGGATAAGTGTTTTACATGTGGATAAGATGGTCATTATATAATCCAATGTTCCAAGAATAAGGTTATTAAATAGAATATGCACGGTGGTGCGAGTAATGGTTTCATTATAGATGATTATGATACTACATATAAAATGTGAAAAGAAAGATGTATTATTGTTAATGGATTAGGGATGAAGTAATCGAGGTATTTATGAATTTGGATTCAAAAGTTATGAATGATGAAATATACAAGGATTGTTCTACATATGTTTTTTACTTATTATTTTAAATTTTATATTTAATGTTCTGTATGGGCTAGTGAAGTGATTTAATGACAATATGATATTTTAACTAAGGTAATCTAACCCTTAATATGTTCTTTATTATAAGATAATGTTGTATAGCTAAAGATACATGGGATATGAATAAGTAAATTTGATATTATTTATTACCTTGTAAATAAGTAGGGATTTTTTTATAGGTGTTTTATGATACCACTAAAGAAGTTTACAACATTTTTGGAATTAATTATTAAATCCAATATACTTTTTATTGAGGAAGCATGCATGTTTTCCAAAAGGATTTATGGTAATTCAGGTTGTTATTATGTTTTATGAGAATATATGATGAGGATATTCACACGTTTGGAATGATAAAACCAAGACCTAACTTGTGTTATACAGGGGAATCAATGTGAATCTAATATCATGATTTTATTTCTAAAATTTTGTATTTTTCATCTTTAAGAAGGGTTATAAGTTTAATCATTCATGAAAATTTTAAGTTAAAAATCAAATGAAGTATTTGTGCACTGAGTTTGTGTTGAAAACCTTATTTCAAATTCCATTTAGTGATTAACCTTATTTTAAGTATTTACATGTTTTATAATTTCTAAATTATATTAGATTTCTTTTATAAAAGGACATCATGTATATCGGGTGACAAACTCTTACATAAAAAATCATATAAACTTGGAACCATAAGTCACCAAAAGACAATTTATCCAATTTTACCTAGCTTTTCTGATTTCATAATAGGACATTAAAATAATCCTTGTAAAAAAATTATACATAAATCATTAAATTTCATTCTTAAAACCATGGTGAAAAGGAAAGAAAATAAGTTTGATCTTAAACACTCGGTAAGGGTAAACATAATTATTAATAATTTAAACTTCATCAATAATTATAAGAGTGCATAAGGTAATGATGACTATATCAAAGTTCATGAGTGAATAATAAAATAACTCATACCCATAAACACATAGACTATCAAATATGAAAACTTGGAAAATTAATTAGCCATAAGAATCAATAATCATTTTCCATGTGATATCAATCTTGATCATTAGAAACATTATAAACCCATAGAATGAAAATTGAGTTAAGAGATCCCTTACCATATGAGAAACACTCAAATTATTAAACTCATTAAATAATAACATTAGAAAAATATTAATTATCATGGGAATATTCAAATTAATGATATTAAATTTCAAAGGGGTTATACATATACCTTATAAAGGAATAATGTTGAATTACATCAAGATATGCCTCAATGAAACGAGATTGAGATAAAGTCCCTTATGACTTGAGTAACTATTAAATCATGAGATCCATGAAATAATAGCATCACTTAAAACATTGAATATCATGAAATAAGTGAAACTTGATATATATAAATTTATATGTAATTAGATACACCGTATAAAATTAACTAAGTTTGTAATAACAAATAAATCTCAATGGAATGTAAATTGAGATAAAACCCATTATAATTGTAGTAACATCTAAATCAGAAACCAAAAAAGTAATAATAATAAAATGAAAATTTTATATACCTATAATATAAAATAATTCATGATATGATACATAAACATTGTAAGCTGATACACCAAAAAAATAAGTAAGTTTTCATTATGATGTATGCCACATGAAAGTAAAAGTGAGACAATAATCCATTTCCTAGAGTTTGATTTGTCATTAATGTCCTTTATCTTTAATAATATTAAATATATGTTAATTATTTATAATATTCACATAATTTTTCAATTTTATCATTAATTTTATTTTACTTGTTATAATTTTGTATAAAAAAATATAATCAATTTAGTTTATGTCAAGTATTTTGACCATATTCGATTTATGTGTCAAAAATGACTTTGGTAGGATAACTACTATCAAAGGGGTTATTATATAAACAACTACAGAATAGTAATAATGAAATAATTATCATATTTATAAATAAATTATATTTTTAATCCCAATCATGAATGATGTTTATGAAAAATAAACCAATGTTACAATCACGGACACGGTAGTTCGTACATATGCATTAGTAATGTTCTCATTTTTAAACGATCATTATAGAAAGAAGTAAAGTAAGATTTATCTTTATAAAGTGATAATTTTATCATAAATATAAGTATATTTAATCATATATAAACATATATATAATTTTTTTATTTAAAAGTAATCACATCACATCAAGGAGTTGGTAGTCCACACGTCTACGAATGACGTTATAACTTTTTCAGTGTGTGAAAGGGTAATAAATAAAATGACATATTATATTTTTGAAATTTAATTATGTCATTAATATCATATATATTTAATTTATGTCACATTTTTTTAATTAATCTCATCCTTAATACATTTCATGTAATGTTCGAACATATCACATCACTTTGAGGATGCATTAGTCCACACATCCACAAACAATGTTATCATATTTAAAAAAAATTGAAGGACTAAAGGTATGTATATATAACAATTATAGAAGTATGAATACAAAATAAATACCATATATATATATATTTCATATAAAAATTTCTTTTCTATCATAATACTCAACCATGAGAGGTGGTAAAGGAAAACCAAACGACATCATTTCACGAGGGAGTTTTTCACCATACATAAACTACAATTTTGTTACCCATTTGATGGAAGTATGTGTAGGTGTAGGTGGAACCCTTGACATAAAAAATATGAGTATATTGATGATACTTATTTTATTATATAATTTTCTAATAGGAATAATTTAATGGGAAGATAATGAAATAAAACGTAAATTCACATTGAAGAATGTTACCTCTTTTCCGAGTAACTACATTTGGATGGCACAAAAGGGCTTCCTTAGTTGGATTTATATCCAAATTCAAGACTCTATGACGAAGGTATGACTTTTTTAATATTATTTTGGTATATATTGTATTATACAAAGTGTATTTAGATTTATGAGTAAAGATAAGAGTGGATTCCTTTTTATTATGGAGAAGGAGTGTAATTCTTGTAAATATGAAAAGGTAAACACTTTTGTGAGGTATCCCTTCATAATTTGCCTTCAATATTGGGAAAAATTAGATAAACTATGTAATATGGTATAATAATTCCCATACAATTGGTTTTTTATAATTTTTTAGGTCATTTGGCCATTTAATATTAATGTTTAACAATAAAGTAAATTCTTTTTTACTGTAATCCCTATAATTAATTTTAATTACATTAACTAATATTTTTGGTCAAAAAATATGTTGAAAATATTATAAAATTAAAATTATTATTATTTAAAATATTTAATCCTTTTTTGTAACTTCTAATCATGTATATTTTAGAAATTAGTTTAAATTAAACCCGTATACTGGACGACAATATTGATTTTTAAAGTGAAAATGTTCAAAAGTTGTATAAGTTATATATATATAATCACTATTAAAGTGATTGAAATTAAATAAATTGGAATAAATTATAAAAAAATATCTAATATTACTTTAGAAAAATTTAAATATATGCTTTACACTAAGAATTACTTAGATTAGAAGCAACTTACAATTAAAATTTGGTGCCATTCCTTGTTCATCAAAATATGTATGTTCTCAGAAAAATACCAAAGAATCACCCAAAGTAAATTTTGATATTAATATTTCAAAATAGAATTTTATTTTTTCAAATAAAATTTAAAAAAGTGTCAAAAAATATATTTAAAATATTTTCTCCATTAAAAAGTTGTAAAACTTCCATTTAAAAATATAGAGCTTTTGTATGCATAAAATTGGATTAATTATTATCTTAACCCTATCAATATTATTGGATTAATTTAAAAAATTGATTAAATATATGAAATAGAAATTTCATTAATATCATTCATGAATAGTGATTAGTTTAATTTATTAAGATAAAATTTTATTCTGTTCATAAAGATATTTTTCATAAAAACACATCCTTTATATTCAATTGCGCATTATTTTCACTAATAATTAATTGGCATCCAATAAATTCATTTCATAAACGTGTGTAAACTATTATTTCAAAATTTATTTAATCAAATTCAGTCCCACCATTCCAATTCAAAGGATTATTTTTAGAAAGATGAGCACGGGGGCTCTAAAATTGATAAAACAAACATTACAGAAGACGGAAAGAAGGAATTTTACATTTGTCCCTAGTAAGAAGTGGGACCATGTCACTAGGAATGGTGCTGATGTGTATTTCCCTCTCTTCTAACACCCCTTTGATTTCAAGGCCATCTGCAATGTATTTCACCTCCTGAAAGGTATGCATGATAAAGTAGTTAAGGGGGGAGATTTTGTCAATGCGATTTATCCATTTACCTGCCAGCTTCCATGACAATCTTGTTTTTCCGGTCCTAATGGCATGAACTAGTGTGGATGAGTCACACTCAAACCAAATGTTGTTCCAATTTCATTGTAAAGTGATATCCACTTCTCTGATGAGTGCCATAATTTTAGCTTCCAAAGCAGTGGTGTGCCCACAGGGGCCATAATTGCATTCCACAACCACCACATGTTGATTCCTAAATATTACTCCATATTCAGATGGCCTAGGGTTACCCTTGGAGGCTCCATCTGTGTTACATTTAAACCATCCATTGAAAAGGGAAATCCAAATCACCTCCACCATTCCCCTTGGTTTGGGGTACCAACCCAAAATCCTTAATCTTCTGAGAATCATGAACTCCCTGACCGGGCTGTTACAAAGCTCCTTAATCGGTGAGTTGGCATTTTGAGTGGCCACCAATATGTTGTTAATTTCATTGGCTTCATTAAACCCATCTTGGCGATGAATAGTGTTATTATGGACCTTATATACTGAATAAATCGGTTTAGCACATGCCACCTGTAGCAGTGCATTTAGTTCATTGGATTGCTAAACTTTAAGTTGGCATTGAATATACTATATAGTCGAGGCAGTATTGGGAGAATCCAACTCAAAAATTCTAAGGACTGCATTCCATAGAGAATAGGCTGTGTTGTGGGACTAGAAAAAGTGGTCTATGTCCTCTCTATGCTGACCAGAAAGTGCACACCTCAAGCATAATGAAATCTTGTCACTTTGAATGTTCACATCCACTAAGATTTTGTTATGATAATGCCTCCAGATAAGTGAAAAACTGGAGGGAATCAGCTAGTTTCTGTTGAGAGAGCCAATCCAACTTACCTCACCCTTCAACAGGTAATTGTAGAAGATTTTAGAGTTAAGAAGTCCAGCTTGAGACCCTTCCCATATCACCATATCCTCCTGCTTTATAAAATCATGTCAATCAATTATAGAGACGATTCAATGTTGCATGCAATGTAGGATAAACTTGGTGTTGTGTGTGATTAAAGATAAACTATGTATTTCATGTAACATAATCTATTAAATAATATTAAATAATTTTAAATAATATATTTAATAAAACCTCGTGATTTTACATCCTCCCCCTATAAAATGAATTGCTCATCAAAATTCATCTAGTTGTCTTCTGATGTAAATCAACCAACGCTTACTGCAAAGCAGATATCTGATCCCCTGGTTCCTGAATTGTGTTTTTCATAGAAACATAATCTCTTTGATCATATCGACTATAACCATGAGTAGATTTAGCTTCAATCCATGATGGCCTACTAAAGACCTCATATAGTAAGGGTCCCAAACCCATCTCACACACTCAACCAGGATGCTCCTTCCCAAGAACTTTAACAGTTAGGTCATCCTAAGAAACTGAGTAGGACTGTACGAGATTGGCATCCCATTGTTCTTTAATTTTTACCTATAAATAAAATATCAATCATATTAGAAGAAATATATATTAACAAAGTGACAACTTATAATAAGTTATTATAATCAAAAATGAATTCATACCCCAACTTCTTTGGTATACTCGTTAATAAAACTCCCATCAGATTTTTTATGAACATCCAACTATACTTTTGTTTGGTATGATTGATGCCCTAAAATCTATGACTTCATTAAAAACTATAAATCAATAATTTAATATATTAAATAGATAATATTTTCATATAAATATTTAAACTAATGAAAAGATTAACATAGTCGATCAACTTCTAGAAAAACTCTTTGACCTCATAGTGTGAGGGTTGATTTTCTTAGCCCGGCTCGATGCATTCTTCCTTGAAAGATCCTGAAATAAGTAAAATGTAATTTAATATTAATGTATGAAATTTCCTATCCTTTGCATATACATGTATAAATTTAAAATGAGATTAATATAATAATATATATTTAAATATCTTCTACTTCTCATCACAATGTCTGTTAATAGAAACATTCCATTTCTCTCTAGGTACCCTATTGGGTACCATGTCATACATCTATTGGGAGATCAAAAAAGTATCATTGACATTGCCCAATAATCTCCATTTAATGTCTTTCAATTTCTTGCCCAGATTTTTCAATGTCCACTTTCATGCTAGCACATTAGCAACTGTAAAGTGTAAAAACATCTGCACACAAAAATTCATTTTGAAAATATTATAATTTAATAACATACTGACATTCAATTACACCATAATTTTTTAAAATTAACATTATTTTCAAATCAGAAACTTCATTATTCCAAGATGAAGGAATATTCCCCCAATCATCATACATAATTAGAAGGGAAACTATCACTCCAGCCAGCTGTCCTATAATCTAACCAAGTAATTATTCAGTGTCATCTGTAGAAACCCCATATTAATCAAATTAGACAACTATCTTTAGTCTATTCAGATTCCATACATCTAAAATTTGCATATTTTTCTCTATAGTTTCAATGTTTCAATCTTTTATGAACAAAAATTTATTTTTTAAAAAGTGAAATAAATATATTCATATTAAAATTGGTACCTATAACAGAAACCCTCCAGTATCCCTGTGAAGAACTAGGAGTGACTCCCTACTCCCTCACTGCTGATGCTACAGAATGGGAAGGCGTCAACAGAGCTGCTGATGGGATGCTCATGGAGGGTGTGAGAGATGGTGTAGGTGTAAAATATATGGTTTTTAGGATGTTGTTGGGAGAGGTATAGATGGATCTTCATCTATCAGTGTGTTTGATGGAATATTAGAGAGCTTAATCCTTGGTATTCCTACGATTTAATCAAATAAAATAAAATTCAGAACATATAATTCAAAAAAAGGAAAAAAAATTAAATGATAACAGATGCACTGTACTAACAAAAAACATACATAATAATGATAAATAATGAATCATTTCAAATATTTTTTTCTATTTCCTTCTTACTACAACCAGTTTTATAGACTTCTCTTGAGGTTTTCATCCAAATATTTTTCGTATTTATAAAATATTCACAGATGAAATAAAATGTTTTCTAGGTCTAAAATGAAGCATCAAATAAGGTTGTATGCAACATTTGATATATATTTTAAAGACTAAAAAAAGACATGACGCCCATGGTAGATGATGAAACGATTGATAGGTTGATTATAATATAAAACTACTCAAATACAAAAGGACTATGCCCATCATATGATAAACTTTGAAGGACTAACAGTCAGCTAGGATATACAGTGTATACATAGTGTTGTGAGTTATTCATGCTTGTGTGGGTGATTTGAGATTATCTCTGTGGCTATTCCACAAGGTAATTGATATCTATAATTGCTTAAAGGACACCAAAGTTGTCTTGTATAATCTAATGAGTTGTTTCAGAAATGGTATGAACTATATTAAGTTACATTAAGGTATTATAAGATGATATAGTTGATAAATATACTAATTGGTGTAGTTTTATATGAATTATATAGGATAAGATATAGAAATAGACTTAGAATTATACAAATCCTCGAGTGAGATGATTGGAATGTGGGAATGGGTTGAATGGCCCATGATAATTCATTGGTCGTGGTGTATCTATGTTGGTGGATCCTAGAAGAGAATATTTACACTCTTTGGGTGTGTTTAGTGCTACTAGGTGATTTTAATTGGACGAATAGTCTCTCTTCAGCATGGGGATTTGGAGGGAGTGAGGAAAAATCATGATATAACAAATAATTCCTAGTGAAAGGTCATGTAAGACTTATATAGTGTTGAAAGGGGTACACCTTTGAGTAACTGAGTGGATTTTGATTAGTTCATATATGGACTTGGTTCTTGGGAAGTGATGGGAAGGGGAACAAGAATCCAATGATATCAGAATAGTGAAAACCCATGAGGCTCATAATGAGTTGTATGATCATAGGGTCGAGTTGTGATGTAAGTGAGTCATAAAGGTATGAGATCATTATGGATGCTATGTAGTAGATGTTTATTTTTGAGATGAGGTTGAGCATGGGAGATATAGATCAGATTGTAGAGTTACATCTCCTAGGTTCTCAAATTTTATTGAGTTACATATTTGTGTTTATCTATGGTATATACCTCATGTTAGTGTGATTTAGATCATATAGTAGGTTAAGTATTAAGATTCACTCCTCACACCACTTCTAATAATGCTCGATCTGTATGTAAATAGCCATAGGAATTACCTTATACTGATATGGTTTGGCTTTTGTGGGAGGTTGGAAATTGAGATACCCTCTTCAGACTAATTTTTAAGTTGACTGGTGGATACAAGATGTGCCTATGGGACCATAACCATAGGGAATGATTCAACTTGTGATAGAGTTTGGATATTGAGATTCTATCCTTAAATATCATGTTATATGTGATGGATTTTCTATATGATTAGAATTGGATATTGTGATGAACTTCCCTTATGATTTTTATTATGGTTAGTACTATATATTAAAATTACATTCTCTGATGGAACTCTAATGACCTGTGGCTACAATAGATGTATCACTGTAATTGATCGAAATAGGTGAGGTTAAATGTTAGTGTAACCTTGTAAGAACTTGAGGACCCGACATGTATTCTAGTAGAAAAGTTTTAAGAAGAAACCTATAAGATAATTCCCAAATATTTCATATGATATTCATAACAAAATCAAGGTTATACATGTTAAATTTAAAATAAGGAAACCTAATGCAATCACGATGAAATAAATTAATGATATATAAACACAAAGTTTTCCGTATTTACACACTAAACATTCTCTAAATCATAAACATCGACATGCTTCATATCAAGACAATAAACATTACCTTTATTAAATGATTTTACTTGTTTAATATCAAAAAAAAATTATTATAATTTATTAATATCAAAAAAATAAACATGCTCCAGAGGAAAACATAATTCACCTTCAGCATGCACGATATAATTTATTCTACCATCCATTTATTTTCATCCCCAATAAACTTAATAAATGTAAAGTTCATTTAATTTGATAATGAGACTATTCAATCATTCTATAAATATTCAGAAACAACCAATCCAATAAAAAACCCCATACATAATTCACATATTAACTCCATGATCCAGCATCACACATCATCACCACAATCATGATCATAACACAACTATATCACACTTCATCCAACGTCACATTTCATACCTACCAACCATTTTTTCATTGAAAAACACACTCTAAATCAAACCAAATTAACGCCACTAATGGTAAAATCCCCATAGGGACCACATGAAGCACAAAAAAATGCATCAATCACATAAACATATAAATGATATTTCAGCATGCACAATACCACATTTCAAATTGAAAAAAAATGGAATTCATTAAATTTCATAATTATTAAGGTTTTTATTTTGATGTAATTCTAGATTTTAGTCGAAACAAAAAGAGGGGTTCACATGAATGAACATACAAACAAAATAGAAGGGTTCACATGAATGAACATCCAAACAAAAATAGAAAATGATAGAGAAAATGGGCAGAAGAAGGTACCTTGATTAATGGGTATATGTTTTTTATTATCCAAGAAGTTATAATCCACAATATATATATGATCAAAGAGATCGAGGGTAAGAGAGGCTTGGGACTAGTGGTGAGGATCAGGATTGGCGGTGAGGTGTGATGAGGCATAGAAAGGCTCGGGAATGGAGGCGAGGCATGGTAAGGGTAGGGCTTTGTGGGGTTGGGGTGTCGTGGGGGTTAGGGGAGTGGGGGGTTCAGCGGAGAAGTGTCAGGTTTTTGAAAAAGAATAAAATTTTTAGTGGTGGTTATTGATAAACTACCTCTAAATTATTTAAAAAAATAGTTCTAGTTTAGTAAACCGCTTATAAATATTGATTTTGGTGTAGTTATGCCTTAATCCTTGAATATATGGTATTTAGGAAAATATGTAAGATATATAATGTGGTGAAGGAATATAGTTTGACATTATGGTAGGTATTATCGAATTTATAATTCAAAAAAATTGAATAATGAAGGAGAACAGGTTCCCTTTTATAAGTGTAGGGAGGGACACACTTGAAATTAGTTAAAGTACTAAATTAATCTAAATAAATTTTTATGTTAATATAGATCAAAATTGATAATATCAAAATATAATATTAGTGTTTTTTTAAATTCACTCATCAATTAAAATTTTGATATGTTGTTTAATGTTTCTGACCTTATCTCTTATTAATATTTATAAAAACTAGAAGGGACCTATTTTCAAAATCTAAACATCTTGATTCCAAATATAGAGTTCATTTTTCAATAACCAATTTTTATAGGTGGAATAAATTAATTTTAAAATTTTACCATAGGACACAATGCAAAGAAGTTTTCAAAAAAAAAATATGAAGTATAAAAATTTTTATACCAAATTATAACATAAAATTAATTAAAATTTCCATAATTGGATAAATAATAAATAAAAAAACTAATATTTTTATAAACCCATTTTAAAATAGAATGAAACTTTGTTAATGCATTAAAAAAAGTTACAGTTTTTTAAAAAAACAATATTTTCCACTATTAATAAGAAAATCAATACATTCATAAAATTCTCAAAAATTCATTCTAAAATATTTTTTACATTATAATTTCTAAAATGAATTAAATTTTTTTAATAAAATTTATAATATTGGTCATTTTTTATTATATGTTTTTCTCAAAAAATCAATATAAAACATTTTTGAGAAAATTTTATTTTTAAAGACCATAAAGACATTACTATAAAATAGAATATTTATTTATAAATTTATTTTATTTATATGAAAAAATATACATAGTTTTAAAAATATAGTTATTCAAAATCACTCATCCAATTTAACAGCTTCATTATAATGGTATATTATATTAGATTTTATTCTGACTCAGGTTGTTGGAACCAAGGTTGTTCTTTGTTGGAAATTGAGTATGGTTTGTGTTTTTTGTCAATCCTCATATTGAATATTAGGGAGTTTTCAAGTAAATGGATACTATATTTCAAGTAAAGAACATTATTGAAGGTGGTGTCGTTTCCTAGTATTTTCCAAATTTTTTTGTCCAAAAATTGGAGAATGAATAAACGTATTTTCAGAAAAGAAAGTTGTGTGAAAGTCTAAAGGTGAATTTAAACGTTTCTCACAAGGTATGTTTTGAGATCATCATGTCAAAATCTAGAAAAGGAAAAAATGTGCACTAAAGAACTAAAATTTTCACAAAAGACGAGGTCGCACGGAAGAGTCTTATAAACCCAATGCGATGTCAAAAATAGTTTTATGAACCCGCCAAGAATTTTTTTGATGGGTCTTCATGACATATAAATTAGAGGATACCCCCATTTAAGACTTATAAATTTTTATAATGAAGATCCGGTGTCTCTACAATGTAAAAATATTTCTCATGAAAGCCTTATACAAAGTAAATATTGGGCGTAATGTGTTCCTTTAGTCTTAAAAGACCAAGTGAAACTTATGGTGTATTTGAGAGAAAGATAAGGGTTGTGTGAAAAAAAAGTTTTTTGAAAGTCATATTTCATGATAATCCTTTAATATTCATGCAAGAAGAGTTGTTTCATGCAAGTGCAGTGTTGAGCTTCTAACATGCTTAAGATATCTTGTTTGTTTAATTTGTGGTCTCAAGTTCATCAATTCGGGAAAATAGTGCAATAATATTCCCCTAGTTGATAGATAAAAATACTTCAATGAAAATATATTTAATATTCCTTCAAGTTGATAAAATGAATAAGACTTCACCCAAGGTAGTGATATATGGGGGTCGACGGAAGTGTTCCAAGGGACGCATTGTGTTATCCCTAAAATATTGTAAAGGTAGTGTTCATGGAATAGAGTGACTATGTATAAACTATTTTATTCCACAAGTAGTGAAGATTAGTGGATTTAGGTATGACTGAAAATCTCTCAGCGTATTCTCCTTGGACTAGAGATTAGTGTTGAACTGTGTAAAATTGTTGTGTTGTCTCTTTGCATGTTGTTGATTATTTACTGCACAATATCATCTGACGGGTTTAACATGTTTCTACCAACAATGGAACCAGATCCTTCACTTTAAGAAGAAAAATTTGACACCCTGATTCACCCCTCCCCTATGAGGGTGTTATAGGGTCCTTCAAGTGGTATCATAGGCTAAATGTTACTTATACTAAATATGCTCTTCTTTGCTATCAATGAGAATTTAGTTAATGTTATGGGAGTCACCCACATTGATGGAAATAACCTTCATATGTGGAAGAACATAATGATATCTCATCTAATATCTCCTTAAATGAATTACCCTTTTCCACTACACAATAAATATAGGTCACTATTCCAATAGGACTATCTATGACTGATACAGACAGGAAAATACTTTATGTAGATGCTAAAGCATAGAATTATCTCATTTTAGCTCTTTCTAATCAAATTTATCTAATGTAAAGAGTTTTACTTATGAAGAGTCTTTGTGGGATAAACTAGAAAATATATTTGAAGGCAACAACAAAGTGAAGGAGGTGAAACTAAAATTCTTGTACAATAGGTTCGATGATATGAAGATGCATCTCGATGAAAATGAGTATAACTTTTTCAATCAAATTACTGATGTTATAGGATAAATTTGAGGTCTTGGTGAAGAAATAAAATCCATTGACATTGTGAAGAAAATTTTGAAAAGGATTTCACCTCTCTATAATCCAAAAGTGGAATCCCTTGAGGAAAGACATATTTATATACATTATTTAGATTATCTACTGGGTAGTCTAGTGGAATATGAAATGAGAGTCAAACCTGAAGATGAAATGACTCGAGTAATCAAGGAAATAGATTTCAATGCCATAAAAAACTTGTGGTCTCTAGAGATATAGTTGATAGAGATAATGAGGAAGAAGAAATTATTTCTTTTTTCAATTAAATTCAAGATAGGAAAAGGGAGATTTGAAGGAAAGCTTCCCTTGGCCTATTTTCATTGTGGTAGAGACGAAAACATTGCCACTCAGTGCTCAAGGAAGCTTGATGATGTAGAATGTGAAGTGAAAAATTGACATAAGCCTCAAAAAAGGTATTATCAAAATAGAGACATTAAATCTAGAAATGAATTATAGAGGAAGAGTTTTTTGTAAATAATAAGATGATGACAATGAATTATTTGAAGATGAAGAGCCAGAGTTTAAATATAAAACTTAAATTTCAATGATGGCTATAGTTAAAATGTTAAAATCATCAAAAGATAAATATAGAGATAATAATATGATTGATGATAATGATCTCATGTTAAAACTTAAGTATTCTATTGGTAAGAATGATAATCAATGTAACAAATCCAAATAGCGGAGAGAAGTTATCGAAGAATCATTAGAATATGTTGATCATCTTGAAGTGGAAACAGAACGACTAGAAGAAGAGGTAAAAGAAATTCAACAGCCTTTAAAAGTAAAGAATATGTAGTGGAAATAAAGATCAGAATTGAAGAACATCAAAAGTTCATCAATTACCTAACATAAAATTTGGAGGATAATTCCTAGATAGTTGACAGTCTTGAAGAATAATTTGTTACTCTCATGACTAAACATCAAAGTGAATCAAATTCAGAGGAATCAAAGAAGAAAATACATTTTTTATGATTCTTAGATGTCAAGATGATTGAGATAGAGCTAAGCATGGTTCTAAAGGAGTGGAGATGGATTTGGATGATCAAAGATCTGCATGCATAGAAAAAAATTAGAATTGTTTAGGATGTTAAAACATTGAAGTCTGGAAAGAAGATGAACCAAAATAAAGAGAAGATAAAAGTTGGTAATATCTCAAAGTTCATGAAGTCTTAAAAAATAAACCCCTAAATAAAACTAAATGGAGAATTAAAAATTGTACACAAGTATTAAGAAATGATCATTAGTAAAAATATTTTCCTAAAAAAGGAAACATGATAAGGAATATAAGTGAAAATAAATTTTCTCTTATTAAATGTAAATTTTGTGTCTATCTAGGCCATACAATGTCATTCTATGAAGAGGGAAGGAACTATTTTAATGGAGAAGAGTTAGGAAGTTAAAATGGAGAAAAATTCATATCCAACATCTTATAGAAGAAATAATTTCTATGCATATTGTTTTCATTGTTTTAACATTGGATATAAAGCTATGTATTAAAGATAGAGTAAAGTTATGAATACAGCATATAATACTCACAAACAAGACAATACTCATCTAGCAGTTGGTGTTACTCTTTCAAATGGGTTTTCTAATATAAATTAAGTGTATGAGTATGATGAACCTCTTCACATGGAAAATAGAATTTAAATACCATCCTTATCCTTCACTCAGTATAATATTTCATGGAATTAAATGAAGAAAATTGAAAAATACAACCTTTCGGAAGTATCCCTCAAAGATAAAAATAGAAGAAAATTGACGGCGCGTGATTTTGAGGTCTGGTGTGCCCGGAATGAATTTCTGAACTTTTTTTAGTTAGGTTTAGTAAACTAGTGAGTGGAATTTTGTAACTTTTGAACTGGTGCTCGGAATTGAAATCCAAAGACACTATTGAACTTGTAGCACAGATATTAACTTAAGGAAACCTTCACCTCGATTACAGTAGGTCGAGGTTGAAAGTTGGATTTTCGGATTTTCGTGGGAGAATTGAAAAAAAATAACTTTTATTTTATTAAAACCACCCATTTGAATTTTGGTGGCGGGTACCACCCAACCTTGAACTCCCCCTTTAATGTGAGGAAACTCTTGGTTTATTCTCCAATTTAATGAGCCATCATTAATTGATTTAATTTACTTAACTTAATTAAGCTGGATCCTCACCTATCATGGGGGAAATCGTTGGAAAAGGAGAGAACATGGAGAGCCATTGGAGAAACATCCTCCAATGAAGAACTTCCTCCAACGAAGAACAAACCTCTAACAAGGACGATGCTCGAGCTCGGATCGGAAGTGTGTTGAGAGAGTGGTGAACATCGGCGTTTTCTTCATCTTTGTCTTCTTCCTCACGCTATCTCCAACAAATGAACAAGTTAGGGGTGTGTTTAAGACAGTTCTTCGTGGTTTTATGTTCAATCATTATTCTTCAACCTGCCTGTCATCAGTCTAAAGCGAAGGGTGCAGTCCAAACAAACATGGCCTGATCCCTCTGCAATTCTTTGTTTATCGATGTGTTCTTCACGGGTGGATCGACGGGTTGAGTGGCACCTGACCATGTTGTTGGTGACCGATGCTGGCTGGGTTTAGGCAGTGGTCGGCACTCCGGTCAGCCACAATGATGGCGACAGCAAAACCGCGCTGCTAAAGTAGGTCACAGCCTGTTGGTCGCGGCAGTGGAAGGTGGCTGCCGGCAAGCTGTCCAGCCACGTAGAGGTAAGGCGGGGCATGTACGCATTGCCGGTAGAGGAGGAGGTCGCAGATACTTAGCCATAGAGGTACACCCAAAGGGCGGCCAGCACTCGGTCGGCCGCGGGAGGACAGCGGCATTGTCACAACACTAGGAGGAGAGCCGGCTGGTTTTCTGGTCGGCCGCGCCACGTTGAGCAGGACTCACTTTGATAGGTCCTGCATGCCATGAGACAGCGCCACATGGTGTTTCCAGGTTGGCCAAGGCGAACGGTCTATTGGACTGTTCGGAATATCACCCCCCCCCCACCCCCCGGGTAGCGGGTAGGGCGGGCCCTGACACGGCGGACCACACCCAGTCGAGCAAGCCGAGCCCTACGGGCCACGCCCAGTGGGATGGACCGCCCCCTTTGCGGTCCAGACTAGACCACGGCCCAGCGGGCCAGGCCCGTCGTGGCCCCACCCATCCAGGCCGAACCCGGAGTGGTTTGGGTCGGCCCATGCTAGGTCGGACCAGGTCGGATCGGACATGGGCCCATATGGACCCATTATCACCTTTGTTGCCATATCTTGAGAACCGGGCGTCCGTTTGACGAACCGTATACGGTGCCAGAATCCTTGGATTGAGGAGGTCCTTTTGTTATACTCTACTTGATTTTTTGATAAAGTTGTATTAAGGATGGATTGGATTAAACCTGAATCCAATCATTCCCTTAGAACAGAAATGTTAATAACTTAAAGATCGGGCATCTGATTGACACGATGTCTGTCGTGTTGGGTCCATTATGATGTGACGAATATTTGGGTTACTTCTTAGTGGGACTTTTTGATAGTTTTAGTATATTTTGATGTATTGAGGAGTGGAACCTCCCAGAATCAAGCATGCTTAGTGCAGCAACCTTGCGGTTGGCTGTACTTGCGGAGTCTTTAGATCCTGTGTGGGTTATCTTTGGATCCTATGTGGGTCAGCGCTCATCAATCTTGTGTGGGTAAACAAATACCAATAATATGTGGGTCATCTCCAGATCATGTGTGGGTCATCTTCAGATCCTATGTGGGTCATCTTCGATCCTGGGTGGGTCAATAGCAGAGCTTCTCGATGAAGTAAGATGATCTAGTAATACATCTAATAATATATGCTTTCGTACTTAAGTTATACATGGTGTGAGTTGAGTCTTTATATTTTTGGTATTCTTCTATGTGGTGATACCTTTGTGGTAATATTTTGTGTGTCGTTACCTTTGTGGTACTTCCCTTCTTGGTGATACCTATGTGGAATTCTTCTGTGTGGCGTTACCTTTGTGGTGCTTACTTTTGTGGTGTTACCTTCATGGTATTCTTTCCTTTGTGGAACAGTTGATCCTTTGGCTAAGGATTTGGGACTTTTGTTTCCTTATGAATAATATGGGTATACGTGATAACTTAGGTATATGTATGGGCATATACCTAAGTAGGGTTGAGTGTTGTTTCATGCTTTGTGATTATGGTTTTTCTTTGTGTTTTATCCTTGGTGGATTCTGAGAAACCTTAGGGGGTCTTGGGTCCCTACTAAGTATCGTTATACTCACCCCTGCATGGGCTATACCCGCACCTTATTGTGTCTTGTACAGATTATGGATAGTGTTGATCTAGGTCAAGGGTACCAGGACCGGAGGCTACTCAAAGGTGGACCTTATACAAGGCTTACCGTAGAGACAATCGTTCAAGAGTTGTACCTAACCTTCAAGTAGGATCCTTGGCAGGTGTTCACAGGAGTTGTTTTTAGTTTTACTTATACTTTCTAGTTGGGCTTGTATTTCGGCCCCTTTACTTACTATACACACTCTTTTTACTATATAGTTTACTTTGTGCTCATATCTTGTTGTGTTCTTGGTTGTGTGAGTTTGTAGGTTAAAAAGGAAATTCCTTCCCAATTTTAGGGATATTCCTTTCTGGTGCTAGTCGTCAGCCCCTATCCTATAAAAGGTGGGATTGGGGCAGTCACGTCACAGGCCCCAGGGGACAGTTCGTAACAAATTTTTATCAAAGGAGTCGGTTCTACCAGATAACTTTCACTCTTCTATTTTTATTTGGCAATGGTGTTAAGTGTGATGGGTGTGGTTTTCAGTTTGGGGAATCCAGTGTTGGTGCGACGACCGACGTATCCATACACTAGGACTCTGACTTCTGATTTCCAACTCAGTGCATGAAAACACTAATTGCGTGTGTATTTTTGAAAAGTTTTCTTTGTGATCTCTTTGAGTCAGTATAACATGTGTAACTTATAGACTTTGGTGCACCTATTTCTTTTTAGGATTCCTCCATGCAGACAGCTAGCTAGGGTTCCAGGTAGATTATGCGATGACAACCCACCAAACGATGAGGCTTCAGTGTAGGGCCCCCTTATGGTAGTTGTACCATCAGGTGGTGTACCAGAAGCACCACTATCCGTTGGGTAGCCGATGCCACCATCCCCAGCAGTAGAGGGTTTACTTCGCTTGAGAACATTGCATGAGTTCTAGTGCCAGAGGCCACCGAGGTTCTAGGGTGAGACGGATCAACAAGCGCCTGAGGACTGGCTAGAAGTCGTGGTTAGAGTTTTTCGACTGGTAGGGACACCAGTTGATTTCATAGTGATCCTTGCCGCCATTCTCTATCAGGTAGCAGCGGGAAGATGGTGGAGCTTGATTCTCCAGGTTCACGACTAGGTCACTCTCATCTGGGCGGACTTTGAGAGAATTTTCAGGGTACAGTTCATCCTAGTGACCTTATGCTCACTGCGTATACAAGAGATTCTCCACTTGAATTAGGGAAACATGACTATGGATTAGTATTCAGCGTGGTTCACCGACCTCATGTGTTACTCCATTGACATGGTGCGGGAACCTTTCTTCAAGGTTCAGACCTTAGAGCAGGGGATCAGACAGGAGATTAGAGCTTCGATGATTTCTATCAGCATCCTAAAGTAGGCGAGGGTGTTAGAGAGAGCACTCTTAGTGAAGATATTTCTTGCTGAGTAGTCACCGGCAGTGAGACCCACCACCGAACGTCACGTAGAAGATTCATCTACAGCTGGCAGTAGACAGATGATGAAGAGGTCCAAGAGGACCAGACCTACATGTGGACGACCGTAGGATACAAAGTCAGTTGTGCAGGGTTCTCGTGACAGAGCAGGATAGCTGAGGATCGGGCAGTGTTACTCGTGCGGTGGTTAGGGTCACATGGCTCGTGACTGCCCGACCCTCCTTACGGATGACCAGCAGACGATCGAGGGACCACCTGGGAAGAGCCGAAGATTCAATAGAGGACGTCTGTAGGTAGGAGGTAGATGTAGAAGAGGATCAGGCCATGTAGCAGGTTTTGGGTGGAGATTTGATGTTCTACCTCCACCACCTCTAGGTGGTCCACCCTGACCACATGGAGTAGGTGGACAAGGACGAGCGCAGCTTCAGGCAGCTGAGGCCTATGACCACGGAACTCTAGAGATGATATGAGGTATGATCCATGTCTACTTCATGTTAATTTCAGTACTTATAGACATTGGTGAGAGTCACTATTTTATTTCCAAGGCCCTCATTCGGAACTCAGAGATTCTGGTGGAGCCGTTGGCTCGATCCTTACGGCTAAAGACACCTATGAGAGAGGATTCGATGATTACACACTGTTTTCGATAGTGTGATCTTACTATAGGATGAGAGAGCTTCAGCTATGATCTTCTAGTAGCGGCATCGAGGCCTTACGACATCATCTTGGGTATGGATTAGTTATCTATATTCCATACTCAGATCAATTGTATTAGGTGCAAAGTGTGGTGTGTCCGTGAGGATGGGACCAGGTTTTCCTTCATCAACAAGAAGGGAACCTTTGCAGCACAGGATGTACTTACCTGGAAGAGGGTACATCCGATCACACATCAGTTGTCTAGCCTTACCATTAGAGGTTTGATGTTGAGAGTCTGGGCTATCCTGTAGTAGTGGACCAGTATTATGATGTTTTCCCTGTTGATGTTCCGGGTATACCTCCTCCCAGAGACGTGGAATTTTATATCAACTTGTACCATGAGACAACACCTATATCTACACCAGCATATCGGATGGCTCTCATGGAGATTTGAGAGCTGCAAGTACAACTGAAATACTTTCATAGAAATGGGTTCATTAGGCCCATTGTTTCTCCTTGGGAAGCCCCGGTTTTGTTCTCTAAGAAGGTGGATGGGAGTTTGAGACTCTGTGTGGACTATCAGAACCTGAACCAGGTGAACATGAAGAACAAGTAGCCACTCTCGAGGATTTATGATCTCATTGATCAACTGAAGGAATCACGATGGTTTTCGAAGATAGACCTCAGATCAGGTTATCACCAGCTCACGATATGAGACAAGGATGTGCAGAAGATGGCCTTCAGATGTCGGTATGGCCATTATGAGTTCTTGGTTATGCCATTAGACATGACCAACACCCCAGAAGTGTTTATGGGGCTCATGAATAGGATCTTATAGTCATACCTTGATCTCTTTTTGGTATTATTCATTGACAACATCCAGGTATACTCAGTTATAGAGGAGGAGAGTTCCTATCATCTGCAGATAGTTCTGGACACACTTTGAGAGCACCATATTCATGGTAAGCTCTCGAATCACCAGTTCTGGATTTGAGAGGTTATCTTCCTAGGAAACGTCATCTCAGAGGCTAGAGTTGCGGTGTATCTAGTGATGATTGAGTGTGTTCTTGCTTGGGAGCCACCCAGGAGTGTGACGGAGGTGTGGAGTTTATTGGGTTTGGCCGGTTACTACCGGATGTTTGTGACTGACTTTTCTAGAGTTGTGGAACCCTTATCAACATTGAAGAATAAGGGTAAACCCTTTGTGTGGTCGTAGAGATGCCAGCGGATTTTCTAGGAGCTGAGACAGAGATTGACGAGTGCCCCCATCTTGAGGCTACTATAGGAGGGATTTGGGTACGTAGTCTACTGTGATGCATCAGGGACTGGTCTTGGATATGTCCTATTATAGGAGTGAGTAGTGATCACCTATGGTTCTCAACATCTAAGACAACATGAGAAGAACTATGATACCCATGACCTAAAGTTAGTAGCAGTGGTCTTTGCCTTGAAGATGTGGCGACATTACTTGATGGGAGAGCATTTTACAGTCTACTCTGATCACAAGTGTATCAAGTATATCTTCTCTCAGAAGGACCTGAACCTGAGACAGTGGTGTTGGATTGAGTTCCTCCAGGACTATGACTTCAAGATAGTTTATACTCCTGAGAAGGGGAATGTTGTGTCAGATGCACTCAGTAGGAGATCTGGTATACATTTGATGAGTGAGGCAATGGAGCAGTTATCCGCTTTGTGGATATCCTATGCGGAATGAGATGGAGTAGATTATCTTTATTCTATGATATCTACTCTACCACTCCTTCAGTGAGTTTGGGAAGTGTAGCTTAGGGACACTGACTGCGAGGCTCTATGTGCTCAGATATTCACAGGATAGGCACCTGATGGATTTTATGAAGGTGGGGATCATGTCATCCTCTTTAGAGGACGTACTATGGTACTGGTGGTTCTACATGGGGAAGTGTTGATAGAGTTCCATACATCCCCTCTAGTGGTATATCCAGGAGTGGAGAAGATGTACCAGGACCTTCAGCTTTAGCACTGGTTGTCGGGAATAAAGAAATCAGTGGCAGAATTTGTCTCTTGGTGCCTCACTTTTCAGCAAGTGAAGGCATAGAATTAGGTTCCAACAGGCTTAATTCAGCCACTAGAGGTGCCAAAGTGGAAGTGGGGTGTAATTTACATGGAATTCATGATAGGACTTCCACACACATCCAGGGGGGCATGATTCCATCTGGGTGATCGTTGATTGACTCACCATGTCGGCCCACTTCCTACCTATTAGAGAGTAGGGATCAGTAGAGATCTTGGGATGCCTTTACATGTAGGAGATTGTACGGCTTCATGGAGTTCCATATAAAATTATCTCTGATCGTGATGCATGTTTTACTTCCTATCTATGGAAGGGTTTTCAAGAGGCGTTCGGGTCACAGATTTGGTTGAGCACCGCCTTTCATCCTCAGATGGATGGTTAGACAGGGCAGACCATTCAGAACCTCGAGGACATGTTGCATGCTTTCATCCTTGATTTTGTCCACAACTAGGAGTATCACTTTCCCTTGGTAGAGTTCGCATACAACAACAGTTATCAATCCACTATCAGTATGGCACCATTTGAGGCATTGTACGGTAAAACTTGAAGATCACCTTTGTGTTGTACTGACCCAGGGGAGTCAGTACTCATGGGACCAGAGATGGTACGGACTACCACGGATAAGATGCAGATCATCCAGGAGCAGATGAAGACATCACAGAGCAAGCATAAGTATTATGCTGATAGGAAACAGAGAACTCTAGAGTTCGAGGATAGCAGTCATGTCTTTCTACAGGCCTCACCTCGGTGAGGTTTGCGGAGATTTCTCTGGGGCGGTAAGTTATCTCTGAGGTTCATCAGACCCTTTTAGGTCCTCAACAGAGCTTGTGAGGTGGAATACCACTTAACTCTTCCCCCTCATTTGCACTGAGTGCATGTTGTTTTCCACATATCCAAGTTGAGGAGATATGTACATGATCCTTCGCACATCATTGACTGGGGACAGCTGGACATCGATGATGGAGAAACTTTTTCCGAGGTTCCAGTAGAGATTGAGAATCGAGAGAAGAGATTCCTTTGTGGGCAATCTATACCTCTAGTGTTCATACATTGGTAGGATGGGAACCTCCAGTAGAGAACATGCGAGTAGGTGGCTCAAATTCATTCTTAGTACCCACACTTGTTTCCCTAGTTTGTGTTATGGCTTTTGGGGACCCAAATCCCTAAGGTGGGGAGAATGTAAAGACCTGGAATTTTCCATGTGAATTTTTTTTAATTATATGGAAATATTATGAGTCTTAAAAAATTGACGGTGCGTGATTATGGGGCCCGGTATTCCTAGAAGGAATTTATAAACTTTTTTTAGGTACGTTCAGTAAATGCGTGAGTGGCATTGTGTAACTTTTGAACCGGTGATTAGAATTGAAATCTCAAGACATCGTTGAACTCGCAGCACTGATATTCGCTTAAGGAAACCTTCACCTCGACCATGGTAGGTCGAGGGAGGAAGTTGTATTTTTGGATTTTCATGGGAGAATTGAAAAATAAAATAAATAACTTTTATTTTATTAAAACCTCCAATTTTAATTTTGGTGGTGGGGACCACCCAACCTTTAACTCCCCCTTTAATGTGAGGAAACTCTTGGTTTTTTCCCCAATTTAATGATCCAACATTAATTGATTTAATTTACTTCACTTAATTAAGTTGGATTCTCACCTATCATGGGGGAAATCATTATAAAATGAGATAACTTGGAGAGCCATTGGAGAAACATCCTCCAATGAAGAACCTCCTCCAACGAAGAACAAACCACTGATGAGAATGATGATCAACCTTGGATCGGGAGCATGTTGCAGGAGTGAAGAACGTCAGTGTCTTTATCATCTTCATCTTCTTCCTCACGCTATCTCCAGCGAAAAAACGAGGTAGGGAACTATTTAAGATTGTTCTTCATGGTTTTACATTGAATCATTCTTCTCGAACCACCTGTTGTCAGTCTAATGTAGAGGGTGTGGGCCAAACAAACACGGCCTGATCCCTCCAAAATTCTTCATTGATTGACGTGTTCTTCGCGGGCAGATCGATGGGTTGAGTGGAACCCGACCACATTGTTGATGACCGACACCGGCAGGGTTAAGGTGGTGGTCGGCACACCGACAGGCCATGATGATAGTGGCGGCTCAACAGCATCGCCGAAGTAGGCCACGACCCATCAGCTGTGGCGGTGGAAGGTGGCGGCTGGCATGCCTGCTGGTCATGTGGAGGAAAGGCGGCGCATGTCCATGCCGCTGGTAGAGTAGGAGGTCGTGGCTTCTTAGTTGCGGCGGTGCACCCAAAGAGTAGTCAGCACCCAGCCGGTCACGATAGGACAACAGCGTCGTTGCGCCACTGGGAGGAGAGATGGCTGATTTTCCGATCGGCCACATCACACTGAGTAGGATCCCCTCCGGTGGGTCCTGCATGCCAGCAGGTGGCACCACATGGTGCTTCCAAGTTGGACAAGCCAAACAGCCTGTTGGAACATTTGGAATACTGGGGGGCGCCTCCCCCCAGGTAGCGGCTAGGGCGGGCCCCACCACAGTGGACCGCACCCACCTGACTGGGCCGAGCCCCGCAGGCGACGCCGAGTGGGTCGTGCCGAGCATGCCCCACCTAGTGGTTCGGGTTGTGCCCAATGGGTAGGGCTTCCCCCTTTTCGGGTAGGACCGGGTTAGACCGGACCCAGGCCCATCTGTACCCAGTATCGTCTTTTTGGTCATATCATGAGAACCAGGTGTCTATTTGAAAAATTGTCTGTGGCTCTAGAATACATGGATCATGACGATCATTTTGGTATACTCCACTTGAGTTTTTTATAAATTTGTAGTATGGACGGGTTGGATCAAACTCAAATCCAACCAGGCCCTGAGAATGGAAACTCTAATAACTTACAGACCGGGCGTCCGTTTGACGCATTGTCTATCGCGCTGGGTCCCTTATGATATGAAGGAAATTTGGATTACCTATTTGTGGGGATTAATGGAATTTGAAGTATCATATGATGGTTTGAGAATTGGAACCTCTCGAAATCAAGAATGCTTAGTGCGGGAACCCTATGGTTGGCTGTACTTGAGGAGTCTTCAAATCCTATGTGGGTCATCTTTGGATCCTGTGTGGATCAGTGCTCAGTGATCCTGTATGGGTCAGTGCATACCGATATTGTGTGGGTCATCTCCAGATCCTATGTGGGTCATCTTCAGATCCTGTGTGGGTCATCTTCGATCTTGTGTGGGTCAACAGCAGAGCTTTTCGACGAAGTAAGATGGTCTAGAAATACAACTAATCATCTGTACTTTTGTACTTAAGTTATACCTAGTGTGAGATGAGTCTTTACCATTGTTTTATTCTTCTATGTGGTGATACTTTTGTGCTAATCTTCTATGTTACATTACCTTTGTGGTACTTACCTTCATGGTGATACCTATGTGGAATCATTCGGTGTGGAGTTACCTTTGTGGTGTTACATTCATGGTATTCTTTCCTTCATGGAACAATTGAGCCTTTGGATAAGGATTTTGGCCTTCTATTTTCTCATGAATGAGACAGGTATACTTGATAACTTAGGTATATGTATGGGAATATACCTTAGTAGGGTTGACTGTTGTTTCGTGCCTTGTGATTATACTTTTTCTTGGTGGTTTATCCTTGGTAGATTCTGAGAGACCTTAAGGAATCTCAATGTCTCTATTGAGTATCGTTATAATAACCCTTACACGGGCTACGCCTGCACCTTGATGTGTCTTATGCAGAGGATGGACAGTGGTGATCGAGGTCGAGGGTACCAGGATTGGAGGCTGCTCGGAGGTGCCTTAGATGAGGTGTACCATAGAGATGATCGTTTGAGATTTATACATACCCTTCAAGTAGTATCCTTGGCGAGTGTTCATAGGATCTGTTTTCAGTTTTACTTGTACTTTCTAGTTGGGCTTGTATTCTGACCCCTTTACTTATTGTACACACTCTTTTTACTATAAAGTTTACTTTATGCTTGTATCATGTTTTGTTCTTGGTTGTGTGAGTTTGTAGATTAAAAAAGGCAATGCCTTTCCGGTTATAGGGATATGCCTTTCTGGTGCTAGTCGCCAGCCCCTAGCCTATGGAAGGCAGGCTTGGGGTAATCACGGCACGGGCCCTGGGGGACGAGTTGTGACACTAAATTATAACCCCAATATTAGAAGGATTTGATCATATATTATTCCATGATAAATCAACAATCATTAACCAAATAAAATCTCATATGTTTCTGAAATAAACTTAATCCTATCCTTTAAAAATTCTCATACTAAATAGGACATCATGTAATCCATTGGTATGCATGAAACCCTTATCCTATTTCAATCATGGGGTCAAGACCCACCACCTAGAAAAATGTGATAGGTTTTCACCCAACATATAGGTTGGACCATTTAATTTTAATATTGAGAAATAATTACCCCTATAAACACATCATGTTGATCATATGGGTTAAAAATACACTAAATAATAAAACATCTCCAAATTTATCATTAATTACATTAATATATCATCTCTTAAAAGCACAATTGGGTGTCTATGATTGGAAAGTTTTATTATACTAAATCTTAGAGTCATATAAGGGTATGAATAACTCTTACAATAACCTTACATGAATACATAATAATCTACAATGTTATCTAAACCAACCATTTATACCAACTATTATAGCCTAGAACCATAACTCTTGGATCCTCTACTGAAATCCATAACTTTACATTCCTGGATTTGATGCTGATAATTGTGATTGACATTTATACCTAATCTTTAGATCATAAATAGGAAAACATGGATTACTTAAAACAACAATGAACTTTTTTGTTTATATATATAGATAATTAGGATAAACTCTTACATGAAAAATTCATATCAACTTGGACCCATATTCTATCAAAAAAAATTAACCCATTGAACCCAACTTTTATTATTTTACAATAGGTCTATAGTGACCAAACCATTTTATATAAAACATTACAAGATTTTAAGCATAATTATACATCAGAGTACAATCCAAGGTTTGTTAAGTCTAGTGTCTTAGAAGACTAGGTACATAAAACATGGGACTAAAAAAAAATTCTTTATTTAATATCCATTAAGAGATCCTAACTTAATTTGAGCCCTTACATCTGCATAGGTTACCCTTGGGAACACATGAATAAAGGTATGAGATAAAAATCCTAGTAAGGGAATGAACATTAGGATATATCTTAATCACATGAGTTATGAGGCATGACGTAATGAAAACAAAACATGGAACATATGAAATCATATCATATAAGAATGGGATCATATAAACATGTAACCATATAAATGTGGAAAAATCATAAAACATTTCTTTATTATGGTTCAAGGATAACCGCCAAACCTGTTTCCCATTTTAGTATGGGTCAAGGATAACCTCCAATCCCATTTCACATCGCTTCTCATGAGACTTTACTTTACCCAATGCATTGGAGTGCTATCTGGGCACACTCATCCCAAAATTTTCATGAATATTATTGCCACATAAATATTCTTTCCACATAAATAATCATACATAATCAACCATACATAAACATAAGGTCACCCAAGGAAAGAATTGGGTACCACAATCATAACATAAAGCATAACCAATGAGAGTATCATAAAAGTGTCCATGAAAGAAAGGGATTAGAACATACATTGACGTTCATAGGATAAAATAGTCTTATAACATGGTATTTGATGTCAAACATAATTGAAAAATATAAATAAATTATTTGAAAAACATTAGCATCAAAACATTTTTTGTGCGGTTTTAAGGAAAATATTGTAGAGCTTTTAAAATAGAAAAGAGGACAATATTTTATATAAAACCAGAATTGAACCAAGTAGGTTTTCATAATAAAAATACTTATTTTATAAATAAAATGGTGGCTAAAAAATAAGATAGAGTTCACTTGAAATTGGGTAAGAATTTGGGAAGTTCCCTTAAAACGAGTGTGCTTATTGGGAAGTATCGAGGAAGGATTCTCTTAAAAGCATATATATCCCCAAAAGAGAATAAGATATGGATATTGGAACATGATTTTGGAGCATATAAACATAATGTATAAGTTTTAAATAAAAATAAATGTCAAATAAAATTTGGTAAAAAGAAATATAGATCAACCCAAAGGAATAATGGATGTTCGGGTAGAATCCATTACGGTTTATCGGCATGATATCGGGTGAAACTAAGAGGGCTTGATGAGAGAGATAAGGGGTTTCTCATCACCTATAAAAAATTAGGGCAGTATGTGGGAGGTGATAAAATATACCCCATCACTTGGTATTACACAAATATGCATATCATAGATAACAATCTTGATTAAGAGTGAAGAGGAGAGGATCCCTTACCTTAAATCTGTTGGTGTTCTCCACTAGTTATTAAAGACCTCTTGAGACTTCATTCTTGGAGAACCTCTTAAGGGGAGAGGTTTTGGTATTTTGAAGAGGCTAGGAGCTTTTGGACATGGGGGAGGATCTTGGGGAGAGATTTTGGTAGAATATTGGCAAGGCACAAGGCTTGAGAGGAGTGAAGAGAAGAGGGAGTGAGGGTGGTTTTATAGTGGAGGAGAGGAGGGTTTTCATAATTTTTTAGTCATTAGTTTATTATTTACTAACATTACAAGGAATAGTAAGTATTCCATGACCAAGAATAGTAAAATATGCATGTGACTTTGAACCAAATGGTCTTATATCAGCTGATCATCATCAATGACTCAATTAATCCATTATTTAGCATTTATTGTGAATTATGAGATTCTACTATTCATAAAAAATTCAAGTATTTCAGAAAAATACCAAAAATTAACCCAAACCATTTTTTGACGTGTAGAATCTAAAAATGAATTCCATTTTTCAAAAATAATTTTCTAATTATGATTAATTTAATATTTAATTAAAATCATAATTTTTTATTAAAAACCAGTTTTAAAATATTCATTTACTTATTCTAAAATATAGGTACATCATAATTTCACTAGAATATTATTTTATGACTATCATAGTTAAGGTTAATATTCATTAGGATATTTCACTATTCATAAGGGTATGTTACTATTCATAAGGGTAGGTTACTATTCACCAAAAATTTAATTTTTTCTTATCAGACTCCAAATAACTTACTGATTGCAACCAGGTATATCAGATTTTTGAAATTCTAAACACAGAAGTGAAAAACTTATGTTTAAAGGACACTTAGCAATTATTAGTTCATTATGTTGTGTTTTCATGTTATTTTATGACATATTTATAAGATGGGAAATTTCCATTGAAAACTTTGGGTCATTACATTCTTCTCCCTGATGAAAATTTTACCTCGAAATTTTATTTTACATTCTAGGTCGTAAACAGGTGAGGGTACTTCTCCTTCATCACCTCCTCTAGTTCCCAAGTAGATTCTTCAAACTTTTGGTTCCTCTAAAACACTTTGACAAGGTGGGTTGTATTGTTGCGTAGAACCTTATCTCTTCAGTCTAGAATCTTCACTAGTTGCTCCTCATAAGAGAGACCATCTTCTAGCTGCACCACCTCTGAGTTCAGTACATGTGAGGGATCAGGTATGTACTTCCTCAGAAGAGATATGTGAAACAAATCATGAACTTGAGTCATATTCAGAGGAAGTGAAAGATGATAGGTCACTACTCCTATGCGGTCAAGGATCTCAAAGGGTCCAGTGTACCTTGGGCTTAGTTTCCCTTTCTTTCCAAACTACTTTACTCTCTTCCATGGTGATATTCGAAAGAAGATTTTATCCCCAACGTCGAACTCCAAGTCCCTTCAACGGTTGTCAGTGTAGCTCTTTTGTAGACTCTGAGTAGCTTTGATGTTTTCTGGATGACTTGACCTTCTTCATCATCTCTTGAACAATATCATGTCCAAGTAGCTTTCGTTCTCCAACTTTATCCCAACAGGTTGGAGTTCTACATCGCTTTCCATACAGAGCTTCATACGGAGCCATCTAAATACTTGAGTGGAAGCTATTGTTGTATGAGAACTCAAACAATGGGAGATGCTGATCTCGTCCACCTTTGAATTCTAGAGAGAAGGCTTTTAGAATATCTTCAAGAATATGAATAGTCCTTTCAGAATGGACATCATTTTGGGGGTGATAGGTCGTGCTGAAATATAATTCAGAACTCAGAGCATATTGAAGACTCCTCTAGAATTTAGATGTGAACCTTGGATCACGATTAGAGACAATTGAGAGTGGAATGCCATGTATTCTCACCACATCTTTCACATATATTTTTGTAAGTTGTTCAAGCGAGAAGTCTTCTTGAATAGAAATAAAATGGGAAGTCTTGGTGAGTCGGTCAACCACAACCCATATCACATTATTTCCCTTTGACACCCTTGGGAGACCCATGACAAAGTCCATTGTGACATTCTCCAATTTCCATGTGGTTATAGGCAATGGTTGCAACATTCCTTTGGAATTTTGTTGCTTTGATTTAACTTGCTGACATACCAAGAACCTTGATATATGTTCCGCAATCTTCTTCTTCATGTTATCTCACCAGAAGTGTTCTCTGAGATCACGATACATATTGGTACTCCCAGGATGGATAGAGAATGTTTAGCTATGTGCATTGTCCAATAGATCCTTCTTTATCCCTGGTGGTGAAGGCACACAAAGCCACATTCCAAACCAAATCACACCATAATCGTTGATATGGAACTCTTTTATCTTCCCTTCCTTTACTACATTGACCCTCTTTTGTAACTCCATATCATCCCTTTGTGCTTCCTTATCTTCTCTTGAATGGATGGCTGCACAATCATTTGGGAAAGGTAGGAGGTATCCCCTGTTCTTGTGATTTATAAATCCATCCTTTGTATATCCAAGAATATAGTGTCTTTATCAATCCATAACATGGATAGAGTAGCAGGTTCTTTTCTTCTTAGAGCATCAACAACCTTGTTTACCTTTCTAGGATGATAGTGAATCGAGCAATCGTAATCCTTGATTTTCTCTAACCATCTCCTTTGATGCATGTTGAGCACCTTTTGTGCGAATATAAACTTTAGGCTCTTTTGGTTAGTGTATATGTCACACTTCTCATCATAAAGGTAGTGCCACCAGATTTTCAAGGTAAAAATAATGGCTTCCAGTTCTAGATCATGTGTCGAGTAGTTCTACTCATGGATCTTCAACTACTGTGAGGCATAGGCTATCACGTTATCATTTTTCATGAGTACACAACCCAAGACTTTCTTTGAAGCATTGCTTTATATCACAAAAATTTATCCACTTTTTGGTAATGTGGGTACAGGTGCAGTGATCATCCTTCTCTTTAGATCCTTGAAGCTTACCTCATATTCTTCCATCCAAACAAACTTTACCCCCTTCTATGTCATCTTGGTCATTGGGTTTGACAATCTTGAAAGTTCTTCCTGAATCGTCAATAATACCTAGCTAGACCTAAAAAGCTATGGATCTCCATTACAGAATTTGTCCTGAGTCACTCTTCAATTGCCTTCATCTTGGAAGGTTCTACATATATCCCTTTGATGGTGATAACATGCCCCAAGAATGAAACTTCCTCTATCCAGAACTCACATTTACTATAATTTTCATACAAATTATCCCTTCTCAAAGTATTTAACATAGTTTTTAAATACTCCTCATGTTCCTCCTTGCACTTGGAGTATATCATAATATCATCAATAAAGACTACCAAAAAAATTTTAAGGTAATATCTAAAGACTATATTCATTAAATACATGAAAATTTTTGGAGTATTAGTGAGTTCGAAGGGCATCACTATAAACTCATAGTGTCCATACCTCGTTCGAAAGGAAGTCTTAGGTGTATCTTCCTTCATCACATTTAGTTGGTGATATCCTGACCGAAGTTCCACCTTAGATAAATAATTGGCCCCACGAAGCTAATCGAATAGGTCATCTATCCGTGGAAGGAGATACTTATTCTTTATCATGATTTTATTGAGCTCACGATAATCAATGTAGAGGTGCATTGATCTATCCTTCTTCTTGATGAATAGGACTGGCACACCCCAGGGTGAAGCACTCAGGTATATAAAAATATTAACCATATTCTCCTGAAACTTCTTCTTTAGCTCCTCTAGCTCTATGGTGTCCATTCTATAAGCTGTATTTCATATAGGCAGAGATCTAGGGATAAGTTCAGTTGATAACTCAACCTCTCGATCAGGTGGAAGACAAAGAAATTCTTCAAGGAATACATCAGTGTAATCCCTCACGATGGGCATGTATTCAAGCATGATTCTCTCCTATGTCTCAATATTTTGAGATAGATATGCTTGCTCATAAGGCAAAAATATCTACACTTGAGACAAAGATTCTAAAGGAGAATCATGTTCCTCCTTACACATGTAAAGAATCGAAGGATTCTTCAGGATGTGAAAAGTGAACACCCTTTCCCAACAGTTGATGTTGGATTTATACAAAGATAGTCAATTGATGCCCAAGATTGTGTCAAAATCCACTAAAGGAAGTATGATGAGATTTACTGGGAGGTTCAGTCCACAAAAATTAACTAGGGAGGAGTTATAAACCATGGATGCAGTGATTTCCCTATTTTTTGTTCTAACAGATAACTATTCCACCAAATTTTGAGGTGTTGTTTGAATAGTTCTACTATAATTACCAAATATGAAAGAATGCGTAGAACCAGAATCAAATAGTGTTTCTGCTGTTCTTGAATGAATAAGCAGCATACCATTCACCACATCATTGTTCGGCTCCACCTTAGCAGTAGTGATAGCATAAGCCCTTAATTGTTTCCTTAGAGGTTGTTGTTTATTTCCTCTAAAAACCCTCTACTTAGGGAAATTGTTTTCATAATACCCATGCTCATTGCAGTTGTAACACTGTACCGTAGGCTGAGTGTTGATCTAAACATTCCTTTATTCTTCAACATTAGCGGGGTTTTTCATATCCCTTCGTTAGTTCTTGGAAATATGACCAATCTTTCCACATTTGGAGAAATCCTTGGTTCCCTTCAGACAGTTACTAGGATTCTTCTTCCCACAATTTTTGCAAGGGTAAAAGTCATGCTTCTTTGCATCATGGGATTTGTTTGATGAACCACCCATGTTGTTTTCCATTTTACACTTCTTTTCACTGGGCCCATGAGACCACTGAGAGTCTCCAATATCTATTTCCACATTGAGGGCACAACAGACAATATCCCCCTAACTGTCGAAGTCTTTAATTGCCAACACTTTTCATAGACTCGGCTTTACTCCACTAAAGAAGCGATCTACCTTGATTTTGGTGTTCATGAAAAGGCCAAAGGCGTACCTTAAAAGCCTTGTAAAGTTTGCTTCATACACCCCGATGGACTCATTTTCCTTCTTCTTGAGTCTAGGGAACTCTCTTTCCATCTTGAGATGGTGGGTTTGAGGAAAATATTTGTTGAAAAATATCCTCTTGAATTCCTCCCAATCCATGGAATCAATTTCCTCTTGGGACTTTGTATTCTTCATCAGTGTCCACCACTGATCATCTTCCCCATCAAAACTATAGACTACCAGTACAACCTTTTCTTCTTCCAAGCACTGGAGAATGGAGAATATCTTTTCAATGGAGTTAATCCATTGTTCTACGAGGAGGGGATCAGAATATATACTAAAAATGGGAGGCCCTTGCACATGAAGGATTCTACGACAACTTGCTCTTTCCTTGGGGGAGGATGGAATTCCGTATGATTCAAGTTATTATTCATAACTCGAGATATCTAATCAAGTACTACCATGAAGTTGAGCACCTGCTCCCATCATATCAGGCATATCGTTAGGGAAATCTTCACATTTCCTATCACATTGGTTGTTGGAACGTGTTCTTCTATTTCCTTCCATTAACTAAGAAAAAACGTATAATTTGATATCTTGAATGGTTAGATATTGATCATAAAAAAGGAAACTTTGAACATAAAAGGATAAACTTATACAGAAGAAGTACATCCTAACTTGTGATTCATTAGGTTAAAACCTAGGTTATCCTCGATCTATTTCTTAACTTATATTCTTATGGGATTTTTTATCCCTTAATAATGGTTTGTACTAATCTCGTGAATCTACCAAAGCATATCCTCGAGAGTGTCATAACCAAAAGTGAAGCAAGGATCGTTGTCGTGTACCCGGATACCCCGGGTCAAGCCCTAAAATCCTTGTCGTAGTTTTCACTCCTAGGTACATCTATTCCAGAGCTGCCTCTACCTGCTTGTATCCAAACAAGGATATATTTTCTTGATAAACCACTTACTCTGTACTTACCAAAATTTAGGGATGTTTTATTATAGTTTGTCTCATCCTTAAGGTTCTCACTAAGGTTCTCTATTCCTAATCTCCAAACATAACTAGCCCATACTCTGATACCAACTATAGCGACCCAATCCTTTTATATATAACATTACATGATTTTAAGTATAATTATACATCAGAGTACAAGACAATGATCGTTAAGTCTTGTGTCTTGGATGACTAAGTACAAAAGACATAAAACATGGTGCTAAAAAAGACATTCCTTTATTTAATATCCATTAAGAGGTCCTAACTTCCTTTGAGCCCATACATCTGCATAGGGTACCCTAGGGAACACATTAACAAAGTGATAAGCTAAAAACCCAGTAAGGGAATGAACATAAGGATACATCTTAAGAACATGAGTTAGGAGGCATGACGTAATGAAAACAAAACATGGAACATATGAAATCATATCATATAAGCATGGGATCATATAAACATGGAATAATATAAATGTGGAAAAATCATAAAAAATTTATTTATTATAGTTCAAGGATAACCACCAATCCCATTTCCCATTTTAGTATGGGTCAAGGCTAACCTCCAATCTCGTTTCACATCGCATCTCATGAGACTTAACTTTACCCAATGCATTGGAGCGCTATCTGGGCGCACCCATCTCAAAATTTTCATGAATATTCTTGCCAAATAAATATTCTTAACACATAATATTATTTCCACATAAATAATCATACATAATCAACCATACATAAACATAAGGTCACCCATGGAAAGAATTGGGTACCACAATCATGACATAAAGCATAACCAATGAGAGTATCGTGAAAGTGTCCATGAAAAAAAGGGATTAGAACATAAATGGACATTCACAAGGTAAAATAGTCTTATAAAATGGTATGTGATTTCGAACATAATTCAAAACATATAAATCAAGTATTTGAGAAACATTATCATCAAAACATTTTTTGTGCGGTTTTAAGGAAAATACTATAGAGATTTTAAAATAGAAAAGAGGAAAATCTTTTATATAAAACCAGAATTGAACCAAGAAGGTTTTCATAAGAAAAAATAATTATTTTAAAAATAAAATGGTTCCTTAAAACATAGGATAGAGTTCACTTGAAATTGGGTAAGAATTTTGGAAGTTCCCTTAAAACAAGTGTGCTTATTGGGAAGTATCGAGGAAGGATTCACTTAAAAACATGTATATCCCTGAAAGAGAATGAGAGATGGATCTTGGAACATGATTTTGGAACATATAAACAGAATTTATAAGTTTTACATAAAAATAAAATACAAATATAGTTTTGTAAAAATAAATTTAGAGCAACCCAAAGGAATAATGGAAGTTTGGGTAGAATCCCTTACGGTTTATCAGCATGATATCGAGTGTAACTAAGAGCGCTTGATGAGAGAGATAAGGGGTTTCTCATCACCTATATAACATTAGGGCAGTATGGGGGAGGTGAAAAAATATAACCAATCACTTTGTATTACACAAAAAGTAATATCATAGAGAAAAATATTTATTAAGAGTGAAAAGGAGAGGATCCCTTACCTTAAATCTGTTGGTGTTCTCCACTTGTTATTAAAGACCTCTTGAGACATCCTCCTTTGAGAACCTCTTAAGGGGAGAGGTTTTGGTATTTTTAAGAGGCTAGGAGATTTTGGACGTGGGGGAGTATCTTGGAGATATATTTGGGCTGAATATTGGCAAGGCACAAGGCTTGAGTGGAGTGAAGAGAAGAGGAAGTGAGGGGGGGTTTATAGTGGAGGAGAGGAGGGTTTTCATAATTTTTTAATCATTAGTTTATTATTTCCTCACAAGACAAGGAATAGTAAGTATTACATGACCAAGGATAGTAATAAATGCATTTGAATTCGAACCAAATGGTATTACATCAGTAGATCATCATCAATGAATCAATTAATCCATTATTTAGCATTTATTGTGAATTATCGGATTCTACTATTCATCAAAAATTCAGGTATTTCATAAAAATCCCAAAAATTCACCCTAACCATTTTTTAACATGTAGAATCCAAAAATGAAGTCCATTTTTCAAAAATAATTTTCTAAATATGATTAATTTAATATTTAATTAAAATCATAATTTATTATTAAAACCCAATTTTAAAACATTCATTTACTTATTCTAAAATATAGGTACATCATAATTTCACTTGAATATTATTTTATGAATATCATAGGTATGGTTACAATTAATTAGGGTATTTAACTATTTATAAGGGTATGTTACTATTCATAAGGGTGGTTACTATTCACCAAAAATTTAGTTTTTTCTTATCAGACTCCAAATAACTTATTGATTGCAACCATGTATATCAGATTTTTGAAATTCCAAACATAAAAGTGAAAAACTTATGTTTAAAGGCCACTTAGAACTTAGTAGTTCATTATGTTGAGTTTTCATGTTATTTTATGACATATTTATAAGAAGGAAAATTTCCATAGAAAACTTTGGGTCGTTACAAGGTCCTCAATATGTCATTGTAAAATAATTTATAGACAAAAATCATTCAACGTCATTCTTTAAAACATGAATAAAATGAAACATAAGAAGGTTTTTTCTCAAAATCTCAATAAGGGTAAACATAAGAATAAACAATTTAATTAACATTTATAATAATAAGAGTGCATAACATAATGATGTTTTAATAAAAATGTATGAGATATTCATAAAAGAACCAATACCCATTAATACATGGACCATCAAATTTGAAAACATGTAAATGTCAAGAGTCATCAGAATCAATAATCATCAGCCATGTGATATCAATATATGTCATTAGAAACATTATAAATCCATAGAAAACAAAGATAAAAGATATTGGTTTCTTGTAACATCATCTCATTGAACCCTTATAGAACCTTCTTTAGAACCATTACAAATTGTAATAACTATATGGCCAACTTAAAATATAATTATACAGAGAAAATAATCGTTAATTAATGCATCAAAGTGCTATCTGTGCACACCCATCATATAATCTATAATGGAATCACTTAGCACTATCTGGGCATACTCATCATTTACAATGTCCTAGAATTGAATACATATAGAATTCATCAAAACTCATTGAAACAACCTTTATTTTTTTCAGAAGTTGATTAACTCATGAAAAGGAAACATAGTCTACAACAATATATTTGAATCATTGTTAAACCAAGAAAAAGAAATGGTTTACAAAACAATATCTTTGAAGCATGACTATCCTATGGAAAATAAATGGGTTACAAAATAATCTCTTTGAAACATGTTTCACCCATGGAAAAGAAGGTGGTTCCATAACAATCTCTTTTGGATGTAATAAAACCATAGAAAATAAAGGAGATTCGTAAAAATATCTTTATTACATAATCAACCCGGTAAAAATAAATGGGTTTCATAAAAATATCTATAGCACATAATCAACCTTTGTAAAAGAACTGGTTTTTATAACAATTTCTTTAGGACATAATCAACAAGTGGAAAAGAAACCTATTTCATAACAATCTCTTTGAAAAATAATAATCCATCCAAATAATGAATAAGGATGGAATCCATACCAAATAACCCTAGTTTGGGATAAGTAACAAAAAGGGTTTTTGAAGTTGATTAAAAGAAATAACCTTGAAATATAAATAAAAACATTCTAGAGGAAATAATCTTTAAACTCCCAAAGCATCACATACCACTTTGAAACATTTGAATAATTAACCCCCTCAATAGAATAATGATAAATGAATCTTGGAATATAATGAAAATAAATAGATTCATGATATATCATGTAAAATGAAAATTATATACACCTCATAAAATAAGATAGGTTTATAACATAATAAACATCGCAAAGAAGGAACATAGTGATAAAAATACAATACCTCTTTGGTAACCTTGAAACTGTAAACCTCATGAAATATATTTCATCAAAAGGATATGCAACCCATATATATTTACATTTTATAATAAAAAACACATTAATGGGTAGTATATTCCCCACACATAAAAATAAGTGCTGAATATGGAATATATCTCACTGAAATAAAATTGAGATGATAAAAACCCCTACAAAGATTGTATCATTGGAGTGAGAATAAATGAATTATATAACTATGTGTGATAAATTTAAATCCAAAAAAATTTTAAATACATTATAATACAATCATAGGTTCTTTCACACATATTTTGCGCATAACATAACCAATGGAATATAAGTTTAACCCAATAAACAGAAATTGAGTTAAGAAATCCATTACCACATTAGAAACACTCAAATTATAAAAATAAATAAAATAATTTTAAAAAACATTAAATATCATTATAATATACAAATTTATGATATTACATGTCAAATATAATGGAAATACAACTTATAAAAGATTAATGGTGTATAACATCAAGATATATCGTAATGAAAGTAGATTGAGATAAAGTCCCTTATTATTTGAGTAAATTTTTAATACTGAGATCCATGAAAGTTTAGAATAAATAAAAACATTTAATATCATGAAATAAATTAAAATCATTATATAGAAATTCATAGGTAATTAGATACACCATATAAATGTAACAAGTGAATAACAATAAATAAGTCTCAATGGAATGTAAAATGAGACGAAACCCCTTCCAATTGTAGTAACATCTCAATAAAAACCCCAAAAGTAATAATAATAAAATGAATAATATATATACAATTAATTTAAAATAATTCATTATATAATACATAAAAATGGTTAGTATACACAGTACATAAAATAAATAAGTGTTGATTATGATGTATGCTTTATGAAAGTAAAATTGAGAAAATAATTCATTATCGTGATTCCGATTTTTCATGATTGACCTATATCTTACTAAATAATAAACTTATGATAATCAATTACTGTATTCAGAAACTTTTTAAAGTTTATTATTACTTTTATTTTACTTATTAAAATGTTGTAAACAACTAGTTAAATAGTTAAGTTTACGTCATGTGTTTTGACTATATTCAGTGTATGTGTTAAAAAAACATTGGTTGGTCAAAAATTGTCAAAGGGGTCATCATATAAATATATAAAAAATAATAATATTGAAATAATTATCATATTTATTCTTAAATTATAACTTTAAAACCAATAATTAATTATGGTTATGAAAAAATAACTAATTTTATAATCATGTAGAGGGTAGGTTGTACGTATACATGAGTAAAGTTATCATCTTTCAATGATATTTATGGAAAGAAGTAAAGTGACATTTATATTTCCAGAATGATAATTATATAAAAATACCTTATTATTTAAAAAATTTAGTTATATATAGAATTATTTTTTAGTAAAAGGAATCACATTGTGTGGAGGAGGCAGTAGCCCAACATCTACAAATGACGATATCCCTTTTCCAGTGTGTGAAAGGGTAATAATTGAAATGATATATTTTACATCCAAAAAAGTAATTATGACATTAATATCATATAAATGTAATTTATTTAACATATTTTTAATTAAACCCACATTTAATACATTCAATGTAATGTGTGAAGATATCATATAGCTTTGAGGAGAAGGTAGTCCACACATCCACAGATGATGTTATCGTATTAACACAAGAGGAAAGGAATAAATGTTTGTGTATATAAAAATTATACAATAATTAATACATAATAAATATAATATATATATATAATTAAATATTGTTTCTATCAAAATTCCCAACCATTATAGGCGGTAAAGGAAAAACGAATGACATCTTTTCGTGACGTTATAGCTCATTATACAAAAATTATAATTTCATTACCCATTTGATGGAAGAGTGTGTAGGTATAGGTTGAAACCCTAACATACCAAAATTTTGGTATATGTATGGTAATTATTTTATTACATAATAATTTATCAATAATAATTTTATTTGGTGGAGAAATAAACAAAACAAAGATACACATTGAAGAATGTTACCGCTTTTTTAGGCAACTCCTTTTGGTTTGCCCTAAAGGGATTACTTGGGTCGATTTCTGAACAATGTAAAGAATATGGAGTGAGGGAAGGAATTATGGGATATTAATTTAGGTTGTTTTTTTTTACCATAAAAAGTGTCTTTAGAGGTGTTATTAATGGGAAGAGTGAATTTTTTTTATAATGGAGGGGAGTGGCATTCTCGTAAATAGAAAAAGGTAAACACTGTTGGGAGGTCTCCTTTACATCATGTGCCTAGAATAGTGATACCAATTGATATAAGATTATATATAGTCAAATAATGTCTATAAAATGGGTTTTTGAAAATTTTCTACATCAAATTCATATTTATGATTAAAGTTTAACCACTAAGTAAACACATTTTTACCTTGATCGTTGTAATTAATTTTAATTAATCTCACTAATATTTTTGGCCAAAAACTATGTTAAACTTATTATAAATTATAAATTATTCTTATCCAAAATATGGAATCCATTTTTCCAAATTCAAATCATAGAAGTGGATGAAATTAATTTATAATTAATATTATATACGGGGTGACAAAGAGGATTTTTAAGTGAAAATCTTTAAAAGATTGCTGTATTTTTTGTATTTATATTCACTGTAAAATTGATTAAAATGACATAAATTATATTAAATGGTATAAAATTTTTATAATCATATAGTAAAACAAATTAAAAATATAATTTATCACTATAAATTATTTGTAATAAAAAATCAGTTATCAATTAAAATTCGGCGTCATTCACTATTCATCAAAACATGAAAGTTCTCAGAAAAAACCAACAATTCACCCAAAGTAAATTTTGATATTCTTATTTCAAAAAATAATTTTATTTTTAAAAATAAAAATTATAATAGTATTGGTAATTATATTTAAAATAGGTTCACTATTAAAAGGTGGTAAAACTTCCTTTTAATAAATACAGCTTTTTATGCTTAAAATTGAATTTATTATTATCTTAACCCTATCAAATTAATTGAATGAATTTAAAAATAGTATATTTAATATATAAAATTAAAATTTAATCAATATCTTTCACTAATACTTATTAATTTTATTTATTGACATAAAATTTCATTCTGGTCATAACGATAGTTTTCATAAAAACAAATCCCTAATATTAAATTAGAAATTATATTCATTTATAATGAATTGTAACCAATGAATTATTTTTATAAACATGTGTAAAATATGATTTAATAATTTATTTAATCAAATTAATTATCTCCATTACATATGTTAGATGATAAATTTTATGTTAAATAAATAATATTAATAGTATTTTTTCCAATAAGACTCGACCTTGTGTGTAACATAAGTCCTCATAGGGACTCGATGTTATTTGAAATATAAGATAAACTTACTATTTCATATGATGTAGTTTAATCTATATATTTTGTGTAAATTAATATATTAATTAATTTAAATTAATTTTAAAGAATATATTTTATAAAATCTTAGGTTGTTACACTACCAATAGGTGCATCTATTCCACATATGCATCCACTTTCCAATATCCAAAGAGGAATGTAATTTCTATTAAACCAAAAAACCTGATACTTTAAAAAAAATCATGGATGTTATCCTATTATTAAACACATATCTATGGGTTTAATAAAATTTATATCATCTAAATATACAATAATAAGTAGACTTTCCTTTGATACCAACTATAGTGAAACAATCCATAAGCACACTTCATCTCATGATTTTTGACAAAATTTTCAAAAAAATATAATCCAAGGATTGAGGGTTCTAGTGTATTTTTATTATTATACGTAAATATATAGTCTTAAATAAAAAACATCAACTTTATTTAAAACTCCCCATAATGATCCCAACCCTTATAGATATTCTAAGAAATCATAGGTTACCATGGTGAAAATACATAGGTAAAAGTTGATTTAGAAATACCGGTATGGGAATAAACATAGAAATAAATCATAACATGGTAGTTAATATGCATTATATGATATCATAAATATAATTATCATAAGAATGGTAACTTTGAAAAAATAAATGATACCATAATATCATAAAAATATAGAAACAAAATAAAAAAATAAATCATAAACGTAAATCAAGGGTCACTCCCAATACCATCATCATAAAGTGGGAAAAGTCCTATAGTAGATTAGGTTTACTCCATAATCCATGAAATAAAATATCTCAAGATATAAATCTTTACCTAATTAATTAAAGGGATATATAATTTTGTTCCCACATGTAACATAAATTAAATTCATACTAATTTAACGACATAAGGAAAATAAAATATAAATTAATTATAAGAATAAGTAAAACCATGTGAAGGAAGTAGGTTTCATAATTATGATTCAAGGAATAACCAAAGGCTAAATCATAAGGATTCCCAATAGATAGAGAAATGAAATAATTTTTATGTTCAAATTTGTAAAATAAACTTATATCTTGAACATTAAGTTCCAATATTTATAATTTCATGACAAGGATCTTGGAGAAGAAAGAATATAAATGTACCACTTGGGGTAAACTTTATAAACGAATAATATTTTTAAATATGGAAAGACCATACAATTTTACATAAAATTATTATTAAACCAATAGGGTTTTACATAAAATAATGGGGTTTTTTATAAAATATTAATCAATAAAAAACATTTCATGGGGTGATTCTTGACATGATACAAGAAATGTGAATGTTCAATTAAATCAAGTTTACTTAGATATGGGAATTTTGAAGAGGACTATGAACATATAAAACTTTTAAAATGAAATATATATTTAAATACAAATATTTCTATGGTAAATATAAAAAAAATAAAAGTTTAAGTGAATATGAATTCATAAAATGGAGAAAAATAAAGAGAATGTGTAATATGAGGGTTGTTTTTAATATCCAGCAAATATTTATAGAATAAAAAACATTTTAAAAAAAATAAAAGAAAAAATTGAAAATTTAATAATGAAATGTCCTTTTTATAATTGAATATTGGAATTATGAAAGTCAAATGAGATAACCCATAATTTGTTTTCCAAATAAGATGTATAAAATTTATGGGAAAGGAGATTATTGAATATGAAGAGAAATAATAATTTATAATGTTGGGAATTTTTATTAACAAAGTTCCATTTTAAAGATATAAAAAAATAATAAAAATTGAATAATTTAATAAAAAATGATCTCCCAAGAAAGATATCGATTATACCATTTGAAATGAAATACAAAGCACAAGGAGAAACATTATAACTCAAGAAATAATATTGAGCTGTGAAAAAACACTAATATATTAGGGAAGATATCAATCATAAACCATAGTAAGTAATAGAATGAATGGAATTGAATATTAAAAGTATAAAAATTATTCTTGATATTATAATTCAATAGGAAATTACTTATAGCCTAAGAAATAATATTAGTGCATAATATCAAAGCATGTCTCAATGAAGGTTGATTGAGATAAAAACCATTACATATGTTCTGATCCACTATAAAATTATAATTAACTTCCTAAATAACTAGATTAAGTTTATTGTATAATTAATTAAATTATTCAAATATATTTTACATTCCAATTTTCTTCAACCATATTTTTTAATTTATTTGTAATATATTTTTATATCATATGTCTGTTACTTGAGGTTGTTTAGTTAATTTTTCTATATCTCCTTACATATTTTGACCATGGTTGAAATAGTTTTGAAAATTTTTCACAATATATTTATTATTAATATTGTTATAGAAATAAATTTTATATTATTTTTTCTAAATCAATCTATTGTGGGTTGTGAAGACAAATGAAGATCATTTTTGATAGAGTTTATAGTACACAAGTACACATGATTAAAGTTTCTATTTCTAAATGAATGATATATAATGAAGGTAAATGATAATTTTTACTCTAAAAATCATATTTATATTATATATATCATATTTATTAATCTATTACAACATTTTTACTAGCCATGAATCACAGTGATGAAAAATGGTAGGTGTCTTTTTATGGAGGTTGTAGTCCGCACAACACAAATATTGATCATTCAATTTTTTTAGTGGATTGAGATGACTAAATAATGGTTATTATATTAATATAATAACATATAAGAATAATATTTATATTTATATAATTATATTTTTTTTATTTAATATATTTTTAATCGGATTATTAAGAAGAAAAGATTACGAACAAGGTATTTCTTATATTTGAAACTTGATCTTCTCTTAGATATCTTCCTCAAAAATAAGTCCTTAATATAATATATATATATATACAAGGGGATTATGTATTAGAAAATTATTTATTAGAATGGGATTTTTTGAATAGTTTCTATGGAAATAGGAAGGTGAAGTGTATCCATAAAGGGGTAGAATTGATCCTCTTTTATAAGTGATGAAAATTGAATTTTGGGAAAACCCTTTACTCATACATTATATGATTAAACTATTCCTTTGTCAATGATTCAATAATTTAATTATAATGGATTTTTTTGGTCAAATTGGTTCCATAAATCCTCTAAAAAGACTTTATACGCACATTTTAAATACATTTCAGGTCATTTACCATAGGGTTTTAACATTTTAACATTTTGATTTTTACCTTCGTAACTATTTTTTAACTTAGTAATATATATTTTATTTTAAAAAATATGGAAACCCCAAATAATATATTTTTTTGTTTTGAACCTAAATTAAATTTTCATTTGGTCTAATTAAATATCTGAATATGAGAAAATAAACTTTTAAATTAAAATATAAATATATTAGAAAAAAAATTGTATAAAATTTTTATTCAACCATTATATTTTCTTTATATTATTTAGTATTGATTAAAACTTTAATTTATGATAATATAATTATATATTGGTTTAACAATAACTTTATATTCATCATTTAAATTAGATCAACTTTATTAATTACATAAAAATTCATGATAATAAAAAAATCATTTAAAAAATTATTTTACCATTATCTTGGTAACTAAAATTAATATTACTAATATTATATTTATGGATTAAAAGTAAATTAAAATTTTTAAACGATATTTTTATTTTTAAACCAAATATCAAATAAATTTTGTTATATTTAATTTCTAAAAGTGAAACAATCTAATTTTTAATATAATCATGAAAAATGATTTATTTGTGTAAAATATTACTTGAGTTTCAAAAAAATTAAAAAATTGTATTATAAATTTGAAATAGTATTTTGAGATGTTTTATATTTTTTATTAAATAAATATTTTTAAAATGTTTTCTTAAAATTAAAATTCATTCGTTTATTATAAAAGTGAGTGTATTTACTAAAATTTATATTTTTACGATTCCTATAAAAACTAATTATATCAAAAACTTGTCAAAATATCCTCTTAAGATATTATTTACATGTTGAATACAAAAATTAAGTTAATTTTTTCACATTAACTTTCTAAAACATATATTTTTTATTTTAATTAAAAATATAAAATATATTAGAATCTGTTTTTATAGGAAAATGAATTTTCATGTATTAACTATTCTATTTCATATAAATTAATAATTATTCTTGTGCTATATTATTGTTCATAAAATAAATATATATTTTTGTAATTAAATAAAAATAATTCTAGTTCATTGAGATAAAATTCCAACTTCCAAAAAATATTTTTTTTAAACATAATGTGAATTGAAAAAAAAAATCATTTTCAAAATGTGTTAAATGTATGATATATTTTTAATTATAAATAATTTATTTCATTTTGATATAATCTTAATTTATAGTTACATAACCCCTTATGATATTCGTGTAATACCTACTTATCATATAAGCTTTGATTACAGTTTCAAGTAGCAGTTCTGTTATCAAGGATCTTTTGGAATTCACCATGAGCATTAACTTCTGCCATATATGGTTTCATAAAAACCATAATTTCTTTAATTTTGATTGGGATTGGTCTATGGAAAACCCTAGTGAATCTACCTCCCTTTTGAGTTTTGAAAAAATCGGCTATATGGAAGGCTTCAGGTTTCAAATTTCATTTTTTCATACTTTCTTTATTGATTTTTATTATATGGTTACTTAAATTTATACAATATAATTTAATTTATATTAATTTATTTTTATAATTAATATTCAAAATATATAAATTTTTAATTTTATTTTTTTAGAGAATGTAAAACATGATATTTCATATATTATTTATTTAAGGATAATATATATTTAAATATATGGTTGTTACACTGACTGGGTAGGTGATTGTGTGATAGGAATTCTACTTTAGGTGTGATATTTATTCTAGGATAAAGATTTATTAGGTATCACTATAAAAATATAACATAGTTACATTAATCACTATATAATATAAATATGTGGTTGATATAAGTTTTTGCTTCCGTATTATCGACATATATGGACAACATGAATAGTTGAGGGTGAAAATTGAGAACCCACTAAAAAATTAATTTTAAAATCAAAGTGAAATTGATCTTTCTAAAAATACCTAGAATCAGTATTTGTTTAATATAATTTATATTATATTTCACTTTATCAATTAAAATATTAGTAGTGGGTATATAATAGTGGAATTCATTCTGATCAGAGATCAACTTGTTGATATTTTCACTAAGCCAATGCCCAAATAAATATTTTGTGACATTAAAGTTAGAAATTAATTTCCATGCCATCCATCTCACATGAGATAATTTTTTAGGGAACAACACTGTAATTTGGATTATATTATAAAATTAAGAGGATAAATAATAAGACATTACAATTTTCTATTTTCAACTTAATGTTTTTATAATTTTAAAACATGTAGAAAGAATTATATGATTTATTTTATTGATGAGAAAAGTATATATATTTCTTGGAAAAATTTTATTATCATTAAGTGGTGTAATTTATCACAAAATAACTAATTTATCAATTAATTTGGTGTCAATATTTTTCACTTTTATAAGGGATATGATTTTTTTTCTTCTGGTGAGTTTTTAAGGTTGAGAAAAAATAAAAAGGGGGAGATTAAGGAACCAAATAGACTTATTAAATATGTTATTATTTGTTTTTAACTATTCAGTAAAATAAATTGAATCTATTGATGATATGTTTCTAAGGTATTTTAATATTTTTTAGAATAGATGAAGCAGTTGGACGTATTTTTCAAAATATTTTAATGAGATTCTATATAGATTCTAAGATGTATTATTTTTAAGAAATTTGGATAAGGACACTTCATAAGTTTTATTTTATCTATAGGGTAGAGAATCTACAACCACAAGACACATTCACTGGTTTCATTGAAATTATATATAAATAACCCCATACCCACACTCCAAGATTTTATGTTAAAATATAAATTTCACACATATTTTGTGATACCTACTAAGACTCCTTAAGAATAACAAACATATATTTTACATCATTTCCATTACATATTATAATTTAATTCATAATTAAAAAACCTAAAGGTTTAGTTTCTTTGGATATTATCTATATAAATGTCTAATTTTACATAATTTCTTTAACATCTCCTTGAAAATTATCCCTAAATAAATTCCTTCTAAATATAAATAAAAATATAATTTACTTGGAAAATTAGAAATATAAAAATTATTAAGTTCAAATTATCCATAAGTAAAAAATATTTCAATGTATCATTAAGGGTTAGATCATAAGAATATGAGAAAACATGATCATGGGAGAAAAATATAATTAAAAATATCATGGGATCATAATATTAGTTTATAAGGCATGATGGAAAGACATATAACCTCAAAGGATCATATATATATCGTAAAATAAGAGTACAGAGACATGAGAAAAAAAATAATTATCCATGAAGTATAACATATATGTTTGGACTAACATTTATATATATGATAGATGAATATATAATTTTCATAACAAAAGAAAATCATTCCTTATATAATGTCATACATTCAAAACCATAATCATCTAGTGGATGGAGTCCCATAGTCTATTCCTTGACTTGTAATCAAATGAGATATATGGTGTTACCCAATATATTAAAGGAATATATAATTCTATTCCCACCCATAAATTAGTGGCCCGACTCCCATAGATAATTGTGTTTACTCCCCAATCCTTTATAATTTAGCTCATGAAATAATGATTTACCCAATTCATTGGTAGTATATATCATACCCACAGTTCTTATGATGATAAAATTAACATATTTGAGCCACATGATTTCAATTATTCATCTTATCATAAAAAACCTTCGATAAAATATGGGTTATCTAATATTTTCAAATTCTACCATATAAGATGACGTCAAGAAATAGATATGTTGATATAAAAAAATCACCAAAAAAATATTTTATTAAGGGAGTTAAGGTTATGATTCCTAACACATAACTCCAAAGGATATGGATATTTTATAGATATATATTAATATAGGTGAAAATATATTAAAAAAAGGGTTTTCATAAAACACTTTTAACACTGTTGTAAAAAGATAAAGAAACAGATCACATTCATAAATCATATTGAAGAAAGTAAAAAGAATATTTTTTTAAAATTTATATAAAAATAAATCCTAAATAATAAAACATTAAGAAAAAGTAATGGTTAGTTAATGAAATGTGGATTAAAAGATACAAAAAATAAATGGAAGTGAAAAGAAATGTATTTTTAATATTTTGATGGAATTGTAAAGAAATTCCATGTCAATGAAAAAGTTAAAAAAAAATTGAAGTGATATAAATATAAATATAAATTTTATATATGATAATGAATATTTTTATTTCAAAATAATAAAGTAAAACATTTTTGTAAATATTAATATGGACATGAAGGAGAAAGAGTTGATATAAAGGATAGGAATTATTCATAAAAATTTCATATATTTATAAAGAATAAAAACCTTCATAGATAAATATTTTTAAATGAATGTTTAATTTAACCTGATAAAAAATATTAAATACCTTATTAAAAAGGGAAATAGAAAAATATAACCAAATTTTAAAAAAAAATCAAATAATAAAGTGACTTAATAAATGAAGAAGATATTGATTCAATAAAAACATGTTAGTTATTAATATCCATTATTTAAAAGAAAATAATTTATTAAAAATTGAGAATATAAATTAATTTATAAAACCATAAATTTTTTGATATAAATCTTCATAGAAAAAACTAATTTTTTTGGAAGGAAATTTTATTCAAGTAAAAAAGCATTAAAATGATTATAACTCAATAAAAGGAATTGAGTCAAAAAAACACCTTAATCCTTTGGTAACTTTTGAAAAACAATTATTGAAAGAGGGAACTTAAAATATAACTTTAAATACAATTAACAAGAATATAATTATGATATGATTTTTTGATAATGAATTATTTTCCTCATTTAAATGAAAATGTGAGAATATATGAAACAAACCTTAATGAAGAAAAATTGAGATGAAAAAACCCTTACCTTTGAATCTTGCTTGGTCATACATGCTATAAAATCTTATATATAAAAAGTTTAGGTTTATTATCCCAATAAATTAGAGGTATATTTAAATTTATTTTATTAGATACCATTAATTTGTTATTTATTATTTTACATTTTTAATAATTCTTTATTAAAATAAATATTCATGTGTTTATTGCCTCATCTATTCTGCACTAGCTGTGGTATGGTGGTTATATTCTATGACACTAAGTCATGTTTTGAACACATCTAGAATATTTCTATATTTTATATAGGTGATTTTGATATATTTATAAAGTAAAATAATCATTTTATGGAAGATATAGATATGGTTCATTAAGAGAAATTAAAATCTCTTTTTTGTGAATTTGGATTTAGTTAAGACCATTAATTTTATTAATGAATATAATTATAAATATTTCCATTCAAGAATTATGAAAACATCTTAAATTAAAAATTATAACATCATTTATGTAGGTGGTAAACCATCCCAAACCTGAACATATTATAATGATTAAATGACTGAGAACATGTTATTGTACAGTAATAATATCAATTTTCCTAAGATTAATAATTTTAATTTTTTTATTAAATTGATAAATAATATTTAATAATATATAGTGGAAAGAGATATAAAATAATGAATAAAGAGAATATAACACTTGTGTTGAATACATGACTCTCCTCTTAGAGTGCCACTTGGAAATGAGGGATTTGGGACTCCATCTAGTGAGAATAGGTTAAAAAACCTGATATATTCTTATAAGATAGATAATATTTGTAGACAGTAAATAAAATTTTGAAGGATATGTATTGGTTGGGGTGAGTAGAGAATGGGTCCATTTATATGTGATCTTGAGAGGCACTTTCACAAATAATCATTATTTAATGTATAAGGTTGTAATTTTAAAAAGTAATGTAGAAATAAGAGAATATATATACATATATATATATATATGAGATGAGGGGTGGTCTTCAATACTCTCATCCATCCATTTAAAGATATGTTTTTTTTTATATTTTTTGTCGTTACTTATTAATTAAATCCTTCTTCATTATTTTATCCATTATTGTGGCGACTATATTTTACCATAGTAAATAATTTTTATAAATATAAGTAATATTTAGTTTTTACCAAATTTGGAAATGATGATTCAAAATATTAAATAAATTTTATTATATTCAATTTAATAATGTAATAAAAATTAGATTTAATATAAGAACACATAAGTTGGGAAAAATTAAAATCAATGTATTTTCTATAATAAAATGAATTTCTTCTTATTGAATGTCATATAATAAAATAGATGAGTTTTTATTTATTTTATTATATATATTATCAATAAATTTTAGTAAAATCATTATTTTGTAGTAATTAATTAAACTTTTTATAATAAAAACACATAGCACACATAAAATTAACTCTTTGAAAAATATTTTATGTTAACATAAAATAATTTTGTCTTTATTTCTAACCAATTGATAATAAATTTATGAATGATTTTTAATTTTTTTATATCTATAAAAAAAATATCATTGAATTTGATTTTTAGTTGAAAGTTTAATTTCTACCATTTCTAACCTTATTTTTGGAAATGAAAAGACACTCTTAAAAAAGATTTTTTAGAAACTTTATATTTCCCATGTTTTTAGAATGTTTTTTTAGAAAAAAATTATTCTACCTAATATCAAAATATATCTTAACTAAAAATATAAAAACCTTCCATACAAGTCAAATCCATCATACTAAATAAAGTCTAGTTTATCGAACTGATAGAAGTATAGTTCCTAGAACAAATAGAAGTTTAGTCCATCGGACTAAAAGAAGTCTAGTCTATCAGATTGACTAAAGTCTAGTACATCATATTGGCCAAATTTTTGTATATCAGTATGATACAAAACTAGTCTATTAGTATGAATAAATATAGCCTATCAGTATGAGAAAATGTAGTCTATCGGTATGAATAATTCTAGTCTATCTATGTGGTGAAGTTTAGTATACTAGTGTAACTGAGTTAAGTCTATTAGTGTGAAAAATTTTAGTATACCAATGTGATTGATTTTTTTTCATTGTATTGACATGTTTTATTCCATCAGAGTAAAAAGATAATAATCAGAGTCAAAATTATTTCTACTTATTAGGATACATTTTAACAGTGGTGTAATGGTGATACTAGATCAACATCACATGAATCATTAATGTGGTGATTTTTCAAGTTAAGAATTTCTAATTCCATTGAAAATAACTCCATGAATGACAAAAGTAAGACTATTGGAAGAGTAACTATAAATAGAGGTGCATTCGAGGGGCTAGGAGATGATTTTTTTTACAAGATTCATTGATCTAAATGTTTCTCTGGTGTTACTTATGATTGTTATTTTCTTTTTGATATTTTAAACAGTTTTTTATTTTAAGGATACCATGATATGATTGTAAAATCCGTAGACCATCTTTAGAAATTATATTCTACGTCTGATCAAAGTTATGATCAATGGATTCTATGGATGGGAAGAAAGATGGATTTTAGTAGGATGATCAATGGATTCCATGGATTGGAAGGTAAATTTGATTCCCATCATAGTAATCGAGGGATTTTTGTTAAAGAAAGAAAAATATGACAGTTTGGTTTAAAATTTGGATATATTAAGTCATGGTTATTGATTTCATTTACACTAAGTTTATAGTGTATTAATTCCTTTTATAATTATTTTCTTAGTTTATAAATGAACATTTTGTTGTTTAATATTAAGTTTTTTTAATAAGTTTTTTTAATTATATAGTTTATTTTTAAATGAATGTATGTTTTAACTAAAAAAATTTATACATTGATATACCATACTAACTATGAGTCTATTACAATTTATTCTAATCATCACACACATTATCATTATGATAAACTATAAGAAATAGTTTTGTTTTATAATTTGTTTAATTATTTTAAACTGCAATTCACCGCCCTTATGTGGTCATTATAACTCTTATGATCCAAAAAATAGTATCATTTTATGTTATACTTATTTACTTATTGTTTATTAATTTTTGTATACTATTTCATGTTTTTAAAGTTTGAGTAAACTTTTTTTATAAGTTTTTATTTCACTAACATATAAATTGTAAAAATATTTTGTTTTAATAAGATGAAAGGTTTAAATATTTTTACTCTTAGAAATATGAATCATAGAAGACCACCAATCATTTCTGGTGTTAATTATGAGTTTTTATAGATATAATGTCAACTTTTGTTATTATCACTGGTGTTGAAAACTTTATTATATTTAATTCAAAATAAAAGATTCATAAAAAGGAATTTTCTTCTTTTAAAAATCTATAGAATCAAGAATATCAGTTGAACTATAGAGTAGTGAATACTTTTTTATGATCTATGACAAGAAAAATATTAATTTATATTTAATATTTTTCATCATTTAATAGTATTTGGAATAAATTTTATGTTACACAGTTTGGAACTTCATATTTTATTGAAGTTAAAGAGAAATGTTTCATGCTAACTAGAAATCTTTTTATTTCCTACCTGGTAAAACTTTTTCTAAGATGAATCAATCAATTTTGATAATTATAAATAGTTATAGTCCCTTACAGAGAAATATATTAAAGATATGATCTTAGATAAAAAGATTATAGAAATCATTCTTGGAGAATGGGAGTCTAAAATAATAGATTTGAATGATACTATAATAATTAAAAATCCTAATATAGATGATTTAATATCCACTATTATAAAATATGAGGGAATGTTTAAAAGAGATGTAGAAAATATGAAGAAAAATATTAGAGGATTTTATTTTGCTAAAAATTCTATGATCTCAATTAAAGTTCATTTAGGTGAGATACTTTCAAAGTCTTTAAAAAATAATAATTTTATAGTTGAATTATACAATAGTTATTCAGAATAATTTGAACATGAAATTTCTATTCTGGAAAAGAGTATGAAAAATATTTTTGGAAAGAAAGTCTTCCAAAATAGATATAAGAATAATCACGTGGAAACAACTGATTAAAATTATTTTTCATAAGTTTTGTATTACGAATTTATGTAAGCTATACATATAATTCCATAGTATCTAAATGTGAAAAGAAAATATAATAAGAAAAGTAATTCAAAAGGGGGTTCTGTGAAGTACTACCATCTTAAGAATAAGAAAATAATAAAATATTCATACACATGGAGTTCTAGTGGAGGATATAGTTCATCATATAATTCATCTGATGGTGGAGGTTGAGGAAAAAGATTCTTAGATTCTATACTAAGATTCCAAATATTAATAACTTCTTCATTGAAAAGATAACTGTTAAATCCATAACTACTCATAATATAAATGAAAATTATCCTGATAGTGATGATATATATAATTCTAAAAATTATAATGATGAATCTTCTTCATCAAAATTAAATAATACATTACTTAGTTTTGAAGAGGTATCAAGATTTTATAAGTATTTGGGAGATTAGAATTATAAAATTTCTAACAAACCTTATATTTACCAAGAAACATTTATGGAAGAAAATTATAGGATTTGTACTCAAATTATTGAGATATCAAATCTCTAAAAGGGTTATTTACAAAAAAAATTAAGGATTATAATATTTAAAAATATTTAGAAAAATATAAATTCAATAAAATTATTTTTATTAAATGATATAGAATTATTATCTTCAATTAAAACATCTAGTGATGTTATAAATTTAGCTGTAAAACTAAATTCTAATATATATTTTTTCAAAAATGTATTATATAAGCCTAATTAAAGTATATAAAACATTTAAAATATTTATATATAAGTTAGACCTCATTAGGATGTAGCTGGAATGGGTTTTACTAAAAATAAAGGTATTTTCAAAAATAATTACCTTATTCTAAAAAGTGTTCCATTTTGGGTGAAATTTTAAAGTGGTTGTCAGTGGAAAAATAAATTTTCTTTAAATAGTGTTCAATATCTAGGTTTATATAAAGCATATTTGTCTAAATAATTAATATTTTTTCAATATGGTAATGTTGAAAAAATATGGCTTCCAAATATTCTACTTTCTAAAAATATTATACCCATGAAGGTTTGGTTTCCAAAAAACTCATCATTTTGTTTTCAAGAGAATAAGAAATTTAACAATAATAGAAATTGGTACATTGATAGTTTTTATTCTAGAATTATGAATAGAAAAAATGATTTCTTCAAGAAGATTATAAAAATTAAATGTTTAAAAGTTACATTTGGTGACAATGATCAAGGAGAACTCATCAGAATATGTAACATTATAAATCGTAAAAAGTCCTTAATTATTAATGTTTTATTTTTTTTAGGTATTAAATAAGAACATATTATAACAATTCAATTATGTGATGAATGATGTCTTATAAACTACCAGATTGAGAAATTTTTTATTCATAGTTCAAAATATGAAATTATTCTTTCTGACAAAGAGTATGATAATGTTTACACACATAACTTATAAGACCTTAGGATCCAAGACCAACCTTGTCATAGTGCAATGGAAGATTAATATTTGTTATGGAATAGAATAAAATGACACTATAATGTTAGTACATTAGCTAAAATTTCATATAAAATACTAGTTAAATATCTAAAAGAACATAAGTTTGATACTTCAAATATTTTTTATCCTTGTTAATTCATAAAGAAACATAAATCATGTTTTAAATCTATTAGTGAAGTCTCATCATCTGATTCTTTATAGTTATTATACATGGAATTATTTGGTCCTACAAAAACTAGAGGAATCTATGTAAAATAGTAGGTATATGTTTTAGTTGATTATTACACTAGACATAAATGTGTCTATTTAATAGAAAAAATTCTAAATCCATTTTTTTAACTATTTTTAACCCGAGTTAAAAATTATAAAAATATATCCTTGATAACTATTCATAGTGATCATGGGGGAGAATTTCTAAATTATTATTTTGACACTTTTTATCATAAAAAATTAATAATACATAAATTTTTAGGATATATAACTCCCCAACAAAATGGTGTAGTTGAAAGGAGAAATATAATTCTTTAAGAGATTATAAAAATCATGTTGAGTGAATACTCAATTAATAAATTTTTTTGGATTATGTAGTTAGTATTACCTGTTATAGTATAAATAAATTTTCAATTACAAATTTATTAATAAAAATCCTTATGATTTTTTTATTGGAAGAAATCCAAATATTTATTACAATGTTTTTGGATGAAATGTTTTCATTTAGAATAATAAAGAAAAATTACATAAATATTTTATAAAATATGATGAAGGAATTTTTTTTATATACTCTACAACTAATAAGATTTATATAGTTTTTAATAAAAATAAAATTAATTTTTAGGAAAGGTTCATGTTAAATTTTATGAATCCAAACCTTTTGTTTTTAAACAACCTTGAAAGAGCGCTGTCGTGGGTGCCCTCAAATGATTAGTATGATTTTGGGGTACTTAGGTGTAGCAGAGTGGCTGACCAAGGTCGTCTCTCAAAGGAGGAAGTGAATTAAAACAATTTTTAGAGGTATTCTAGAAGTAAAATAAAAGAGAATAAAAACACTACTTGAAAGGATGGGGGTGTTTGTTTATAGTTTATGAATCTAGAATAATTTTTCTGGAAGAAGATCGTATTTTTTTTTGTTTTTAGTTTTGAAATGAAGTTTGATTAAAATGACACAACAAAAAGATGTTTGTTTAGACAATATTTAAAAGACATAATCGATATAAATCTACCTCTTCAATAATTTATTAATAATTATCAATTAAATTAATATTCAATTAATTATGATCCCTTAATTTTTTAAATCCCGAACCCTACGACAATTAACTTTACCACGAAGATTGAAGTGAATTTAACCTTAGGATAACTTCGGAACATGCAATTGCAACACCCTGCTTTGATTGATGTTATAAAATTAGCTTATGGTCAGTGGTAAATTAAGGCACATAACCACTCTGGAAATGAGGATTAATTGAGTTTAGGGATTATATTTTAACTCTACAAATTGATCCCGTGTGGTTTTGAATTACCGGTTAAGGTTGCGCTCTCACAGTTCACACAATTCCCGACCTCGCGTGTTTTGTGTTAACTATTAAATTGATTGATTAGTTTAATTTAAATTGAAAACTAAATTAATATATCATAATATGTGAATTACAGTATCTCATTGATTCAAAATAAATTAATGAAGAAGGATAGAGGTCGATCAATTACTAAAAAGAACTACTCTTCCATGGGTGGTGCAGTCATCGTGGAGACGTTTTGCATAAGCAACGGATTGAAATGGTAGAAACCAATCTTGTCTCCACTATTGAATCAAAACCAATTAATAATATTAAGATAATAAGAATAGGGATAAACACAGAAGATTATTTGAAGAAAAATTCAACAAACAAACATGAAAGAAAAGAAATACAAAGAAGAGGTGAGAGAGGAGAGCCTTTTTGGAAGAGAGGTTTGCACAAAGGCTTACTTCTTCCAAAAGTTTTGAGGGGCTCCCAAGAGACACCCTTTCGGACACACCTTCCCAAAGCCTCTACCATCCCTCTCAAAGAGTTAAAACCCCCTTTAAATAGAGTTTGTGAGGGCTAGGGATACATAACTTTTTAAGTGTGAAATGAAAAACTCTGCCAAATATTTTATTCCACATTCAACCGCCCATTTGACCTCTAGAACGCGTGAACTGACAGGCCTTCCATAAGGATTATTTGTGGAAAATCATGTCCCCAAGATTTCCTAAAAATTTGGGCTCAATAAAAGCCCTTATGTAGAAGATATGGCCCAAATACAGAACCCATTTCCATTCTTCCGAGTCCAGCCCTCCATTGGATTAATGGCTCATTTAATCCATACAAATGCACCCTTTAGATATAGTGTCCTGAATTAAAGTTGTATATAATTAAGTTAGGAACACTGTTACAAAATTTCAAATTCAAACAATAAATATAAAATTATTTATATTCGAAATACTACAGTGCACTATTAAGGGTAAAACTGGAATTTTCACCAAATTTTCAAATGAATGATCAAATCCCAAATATTTCATAAATAAACATATTTAACTCAATGTGAGGAAATTATATCATTTATTATCAATAAAATATTCAATAAAATAGTGTTTTATCAACTCCCCCACACTTACCCTTTTGCACACCAGGGAAAAACCTCATATCAAGTAAACATCAATATCAAATCAAAACCGATTTTAAAACACATATCATTAAGATCAATCAATTTCACACCAAGAATCAAAAGATATCATGCCTCATAAAAAACCTTATTTCAAGTTCTCCATTTATATCATTCAATATATTTCCACTTCATTTATCCGCCCATGCACAAAACACTTACCTCGCTTGAATTTTCTCTCGTCACTCAAATATCAATTTTTTTGCAATGTCTTTCTCATCCAAACTCATACAAGGGTCACCATAGGCTTGATAGATTCCTACATCACTACCCGATGTGAGTCAAGGACATATGTTTATCATGAGGGCTTTTCAGGGTTGTTCTGTGGCTTTCGGTTGGTAGGATTAAGATGTGAAAAACTCTGAGGCTGAATGAGGAGGGCATGACTCTTTTGAAGAAAAATTGCATTAATCTAATTTTCACTTAAATATGGTCTTCTCTTCAATCCCCATAGTATCAATTCAGCTCCATCATCATGAAAAGTCATAAAAGGTTTACACCATTCATCATTTCAGCATAAAAAATTTCAATCTTCTCAAACATGATTTTCTTGAAAGCTCCAGATGGGCACAGCTTTCCACCTCAATTAGAAGCTCCAGAAAAGGCACAGCTTCACTTGTCATGAAAGCTCCAGAAAAGGCACAGCTTTCAATATAATGACTTTCTTTAGCAGCAAAAACATCTCTTCAGAATTTAATTTTCCACCCAAAGTATCACAGAATGTGTTGGAAAAACCCAAGACAACTTCCCCCCCACTTAAGCTCAACTAGATTATGCAATTTCACTTCAAGAGTTGGTTGGATAGGGAAAATTGGCTTGTAATGTGGCTAACCTAGCAGGCTTTGCATGGATTCTAAGGGATAAAAGGATTAAATATTCAAGTTAGGCCATTATAAAAAAGGATTCTTTGAAATAGGGGCTTTAATACCAAACAAATGCCTCAATCATTTAAACATAAGTACCTCAAACCCTCAAGTTTTGACAGGAATAGATCAAATTCTGGTTAAATCAAGTATGGTTTGGTTCTCTCAAGAAGTGAGGTGAATGTAAAGAATATGAAAATAATGGTTTAGAAGCCTCACAGGAAAGTGATTTCAAATATTAAGAAAGTGATATTGGCATGTGATTCAAAATTCAGCGTACTTTTCATGAAATTACTAAATATTTGAACTTGAAACAAAGTCATTTCAGCATTCATTTAAGCTTAGTTTCAAAGGGTAAATTGTTTCACTTATTGATATGCATTTAAAAATGGTGATGAGAATCATTTTTGCTCAAAATGTTTCAAAAAACACAGAAATTTGTAAAATAAACCCACAAAATTTTAAAAACACACAATTTTTTTTTGAAAAACACGCAAAAAAGAATTTGGGTTTTTTTTAAACAGGAAAACAATTGAAATTACTAAACTAAAAGGTTCCCTCCCCCACACTTAAAATATTGCATTGTCCTCAATGTGAACCCGTGAGATGATATATCCACATGAAATGCAGAATTTTTAAATAGGACAAATAATATAAAAGTGAAAGGGTTAGGAACAGCCTAATGTGATCAAGTGATGATGGGGTCATGCGGTGTGATAAAATCCACTACATCAGTAGGATATCCCTCAATGTATCTCTTCAAATGTTTCCCATTGACTGTAAAGCTCCTTCCAATGTCCTCTTGTGTGATCTCCACTGCACCATAAAGAAAAACATTAGACACAATATAAGGACCTAACCATCTGGAATGCAACTTACCAGGAATCAACTTCAGTCGTGAACTATAGAGAAGGACTTTCTCTCCAACATGAAACTCCCTTTGTTGGATCATTTTGTCATGAGCTGCTTTTGATCTTTCCTTATAGAGCCTTTAGTTCTTATATGATGACAGTCGAATCTCCTCAAGCTCTTGAATTTGCAACTTCCTTTGAATTCCAGCTTGGGCCAAATCCATGTTGCATTTCTTTATAGCCCAATATGCCCGATGCTCGACTTCCACGGGGAGATGACACGCTTTCCCAAAAACAATCCGAAATGGGGACATACCAATGGGGGTCTTGTATGCTGTCCTATAAGCCCACAATGCATCATCCAAGCGCTTTCTCTAATCCTTCCTATTTGGCTGCACGGTTTTCTCCAAGATTTGTTTCAACTCACGATTTGAAACCTCATCCTGGCCATTTTTTTGGGGGTGGTATGGTGTTGGTGTTTTGTGTGTGACCCCATACTTTCGAAGGAGGGAATCAAAATTCCTATTGCAAAAGTGTGTCCCTTGGTCACTGATGATGGTCTTTGGTACTCCAAACCTGCAAAAAATCTGTGCTTTGAAAAAGTCCACAACAACATGAGAATCGTCAGTCCTGGTGGCCTTGGCCTCCACCCATTTACTCACATAATCAACAGTAACCAAAATATTCAAGAAACCATATGAACTTGGAAAAGGACCCATAAAATCAATGCCCCACACATCAAAAATCTCATAGAATAGTATGGGTGGTTGGGGCATCTCATGTCTCCTAGAAATATTCCCAGTGTGTTGGCAACGAGAGCATGACTTACAAAACACATGGGCATCATGGAATAAACTAGGCCAATATAATCCAGAGTCCAAAACTTTCCTAGCTGTCCGTTGGGGTCCAAAGTGTCCACCACATGCAAGTGTATGACAGAATTGCAAAACAGACTCAAACTCATGATCAGGAATACACCTCCTAATAACTTGGTCACTACACATGCGCCAGAGGTAAGGATCATCCCACACATAAAACCTAGACTCACTTTTTAATTTTTGGACTTGATGCTTCTTCAAATTTGCTGGGATTTCAGAGGAAACAATGTAATTAACTAAATCAGCATACCAAGGATGCGTACCTGAGATGGTATAGAGATGTTCATCGGGGAAAGTGTCCCGAAGTGGTACCTGGTCCAAGGTGTCATCCTCTAGTGTGTGAGTAAGCCTACTCATCTGGTCCGCCACCAAATTCTCTGATCCCTTCTTGTCCTTTATCTCAATATCAAATTCCTGAAGAAGGAGCATCCAACAGATAAGTCATGGCTTTGCATCTGGATTCTTTAGGAGGTACCTCAAAGCTGCATGGTCAGAAAAAACAACTACTTTAGAGCCCAATAAATATGAAAGGAATTTATCTAAAGAAAATATTACAGCAAGAAACTCCTTTTCTATGGTTGTGTAATTTGATTGGGTTGAATCCAGTGTCCTTGATGCATAGGCGATCACATGTGAACGCCCCTCCACCCTCTGAGATAAGACAGCTCCAACCGCGAAGTTGGAGGCGTCACACATAATCTCAAAAGTAATCTCCCACCTTGGGGGCTGTATGATAGCTGGAGTGGTCAGACGTTGTTTTAGCTCATCGAATGAATTCCTGCAAGAAACATCAAACAAAAAATCAGAATCCTTTTGAAGTAATCTTGACATAGGAAGAGCAATCTTACTAAAATCTTTGATGAAGCGCCGATAAAATCCTGCATGACCTAGGAAAGATCTAACATCACGCACACATGAAGGCTATGGTAAGGATGAAATAATATCTACCTTTGATATATCAACCTCTATCCCATGTTTTGACACTACATTCCCTAAGACAATGCCATGCTCTACCATGAAATGACACTTTTCAAAGTTCAGGACCAGATTCTTCTCAATACAACGATTCAACATCTTTCCCAAACTAATTAGACATTCATCAAATGAAGACCCATACACTGTAAAATCATCCATAAATACCTCCATGCAGGTCTCAATAAAATCAGAAAAAATACTCACCACACATCTCTGGAAGGTACCTCGGGTGTTGCAAAGTCCAAATGGCATCCTCCGGTAGGCAAATGTGCCAAAGGGACATGTTAATGTAGTCTTCTACTGATCCTCTGGATCTATAGGAACCTGAAAATATCCAGAAAATCCATCCAAGAAACAATAGTGTGTTTTCCCAGCTAGTCTCTCGAGCATTTGATCACTAAATGGGAGGGGGGAAAGGTCCTTGCGAGTGGTCTGATTTAGTTTCCTATAATCAATACACACACGCCAACTGTTTTGCACCCTCATTGGAACTAAATCATATTTCTCATTTTTAACAACAGTAAAACCAGTTTTCTTAGGAACAACCTGAATTGGAATTACCCACTGTGAATCTGAAATGGGAAGGATTATACCTGCCTCGAGCAATTTCTCAACTTCCTTTTTAACAACTTCCAGGAGGGTGGGATTGAGTCTCCTTTGTGGTTGTCTCACCGGTTTAGCCCCATCCTCCAAGAGAATCCTATGCATGCAAATGGAGGGGCTAATACCTGATATGTCAGCCAAGGTCCACCCAATCGCCCTGATGTTCTCCCTCAAAATATTCAAAAGTTTTTCTTCATGTTCAAAAGGGAGATTGTTAGAAATGATAACAGGTAATCTCTCACCACTCAACAAGTATGAGTATTTCAGATTTGGTGGCAATGGCTTGAGTTCTAATGAAGGAGGGTGTAGTATGGATGGAGACATTGAAGGAACTGAAATATGTGCACAAAGAGCATCAGTATAAGAATAGACATCATCAAAATCATAGAATAAAGCATCAAATCCATCAGCATACTCAACAGTCATTTCATAATCAGAGTGAACATGATCAAAATCAGAATATGAATCCACATCAAAATCAAATCCAAGATAGGATTGTGTATCAGAAACATGTGTGGAAGTGCTCTTAGACATCAAACTCAAACCAATACTCATAATCTCCCTAAGCATAGGACAATCAAATTCTATGGAGTTTTTATTTGGTGGTTCAAAATTGGAGATAACAAAAGCAGAATGGTCCTCTGTGGGGTACTTCATGGAATCCATAACATTAAATATCACAACTTCATCTCCAAACTCCATGTAAAGTGTACCCTCATTGAAATTTAGGATAGTTTTTTTAGTCTTGAGGAAGGGCCTACCTCAGATAATGGGGGCATGAGAACTTACCTGATCATCCTCCATGTTAAGAACATAGAAATCTGCTGGAAAGATCATGTCTCTTACCCAGACAAGTACATCCTCAAGAACTCCCGCTGGATATGCCGTAGCTCTATTTGCCAATTGCACCACTACTCTTGTTGGCTTCAAATCACCAACCTGCAAGGAAGAGAATACAGAGTGAGGCATCTCATTTATGGAAGCTCCCAAATCACAAATAGCATCAGAGAAGTGCAACTTCCCTATGGTACATGGGATGGTGAATGTCCCGGGATCCTTGCACTTTCTTGGCATTGCTAGAGTTGGTGTAACGAGTGCCGATAAATTCCTTCCAAGGTTGATCCTCTCATTCCCCTTGAGCCCTCTTCAATTTGTGCCGAATTCTTTTAAGAATTTGGCATACCTTTGGATTTTCTTAATGGCTTCAAGTAGAGGAATGTTGATCTCCACACGCTTGAATGTGTCCAAAACCTCCTTTTGCATTGCTTCTTTAGCCATATTCTTGGTTTGAACAACCCTGTTTGAAAAAGGAAGGGTTTTAGGAGGAACATCATCAATATTTTTCTTACCTTTATCTTTCTCCTTGGATTTCTCATCAGTTGGTTTGGAATGAGGCTTCTCTGAAGTTGAGGTGAATCCCGTTGGAATGGTAGGTACAGATGTATCATTAATTTGCTTCCCACTTCTCAATGTGATGGCACTAACATTCCCCTTTGGATTTGGAGTGGGTTGGGAAGGTAGATTTCGATAATTCTTACTCACAAGTTCATGGAGGGCGGTGGCAATCTGACTCATTTGAGTCTTCAACTCTCTCAGCTCCGAACCTTGACTCTTCAGCTCATTCTGTTGATTAAGAACAATTTGTTTCAAAAGATCATCAGTGTTAGAGTCTACCTTGTGTTGGATATTCCCTTGTTGCTGACTCGTTGATGTTTGAGCTTCGAATCTCCTTTGAGGTTGTTGGAAACCCTGTTGTTAAGGTGGAGGATGCTGGACGTTTGGTTGAAAAGGGGGCCTTTGTTGTTGTCCAGAGTCGTACCTCATGTCTGACTGATCTTTCCACCCTTGGTTGTATACTGTATCAAACTTCTTTTGGGGATATGTTTGTTGTTGTTGCTGCTGAAATGGTCTCCCAGGGAACACTGCTGCACAATCTTCTGTCTCTTGTAGATGTGGGAAATAGTCAGTTGGGTGGCTTGTCTCAGTGCAAATGCCACATTGCCTTGAAGGAGGGGGTTGGGATGTCTTTTGAGCCAATGCAATCTGCCTCACCATAGTTGTCAATTTTTCTAACTTAGTATCAATCAAATGACTTTCAAGAGAAGAAGGAATTACTTGATGTACTCCTCGAACATGTGGTGTACCTCTATCACCGAATTTTTGAGAGTTTTGGGCCATTTTGTCGATCAATGCTCATGCAGCTACTGGTGTCTTGTCCACCAATGCTCCTCCAGCTGCAGCATCCACCATGCTCCTCTCCATGGGTGTGAGTCCTTCGTAGAAGTACTGGATGAGTAATTGCTCACTGATTTGGTGATGTGGGCATCTTGCACACAACTTCTTGAATCTCTCTCAGTACTCATACATTGACTCCCCTTGGGCTTGCTTGATCCCCGATATCTCTTTTCGAATGGATGTGGTCCTTGATGCTGGAAAAAATCTTTGCAAGAAAAGACGTTTCAAATCATTCCAACATGTTACATCTTCAGGTTGCAAATAATACATCCAATCTTTTGCAGCTCTATCAAGTGAGAATGGGAATGCTCTTAATTTGATTTGATCTTCAGAAACATTTCTTAGTTTTAGGGTTGAGAAAACCACATTAAATTCTTTCAAATGTTTATTGGGATCTTCACCAGAGAGGACATGAAACTTTGGAAGTAAGTGAATTAACCCAGATTTTAGTTCAAAGTCCGATTCGAGATTTGGGTATGCAATACAATTTGGTTGATAGTTAATATCAGGTGCAGCCAATTCTCGAATGGTTCTATTAAGTTCATTTCCATTGTTTTCATCCATCGGTTCCTCTTTTATGTTTGAATTTGAATAGCTTCCAATTTCAATGTTTCCAGAAGAGAGGAATTCACCAACTGGTTGAATATTGAAACTTCCTGTAGACTGAGAATTTCTGATTCGAGCCCTAAGGCTACGTTCAATCTCAGGGTCAAGATCTAAGAGATCTTCGGGATTAGTTCGTGTCATAGATCAAATAAAAATGAAAAGAAATAAATTGGACCATAGTAAAATAAAAATGAGAATTTTGAGTTGATGGTCCAAAAAGAACTAGAAGAAAATAAAAGAAGAGGAAGAAAAATCAGATTGGGTAAAGAAGGAAGAAAGAAGAGAGGAAGAGAATAAAATGTAAAATAAAATAAATACCTCTAATTGGTTGAAATAATTACTTGCCTCCCCGGAAATGGCGCCAATTTTAAAGAGCGCTGTCGTGGGCGCCCTCAAATGATTAGTATGATTTTGGGGTACTTAGGTGCAGCAGAGTGGCTGACCAAGGTCGTCTCTCAAAGGAGGAAGTGAATTAAAACAATTTTTAGAGGTATTCTATAAGTAAAATAAAAGAGAATAAAAACACTACTTGAAAGGATGGGGGTGGTTTTTTATAGTTTATGAATCTAGAATAAGTTTGCTGGAAGAAGATTGCATTTTTTTTGTTTTTTGTTTTGAAATGAAGTTTGATTAAAATGACACAACAAAAAGATGTTTGTTTAGACAATATTTAAAAGACGTAATCGATCTAACTCTAACTCTTAAATAATTTATTAATCATTATCATTTAAATTAATATTCACTTATTTATGATCCCTTAATTTGTTAAATCCCGAACCCTATGAGAATTAACTTTACCATGAAGATTGAAGTGAATTTAACCTTAGGCTAACTTCGGAACATGAAATCGCAACACCCTACTTTGATTGATATTATAAAATTAGCTTATGGTCAGTGGTAAATTAAGGCACATAAACACTCTGGAAATAAGGATCAATTTAGTTTAGGGATTATATTTGAACTCTACAAATTTATCCCGTGTGGTTTTGAATTACCGGTTAAGGTTGCGCTCTCACAGTTCACACAATTCCCGACCTCGCGTGTTTTGTGTTAACTATTAAATTGCTTGCTTAGTTTCATTTAAATTGAAAACTCAATTAATATATCATAATATGTGAATTACAGTATCTCATTGATTCAAAATAAATTAATGAAGAAGGATAGAGGTCGAGCAATTACTAAAAAGAACTACTCTTCCATGGGTGGTGTAGTCATCGTGGAGACGTTTTGCATAAGCAACGGATTGAAAGGGTAGAACCCAATATTTTCTCCACTCTTGATTCCAACACAATTAAGAAGATTAAGAGAATAATAAGAGGGATGAACACAGAAGATTATTTGAAGAAAAATTCAAGAAACAAACCTGAAAGAAAAGAAATACAAAGAAGAGGTGAGAGAGGAGAGCCTTTTTGAAAGAGAGGTTTGCACAAAGGCTTACTTATTACAAGAGTTGTGAGGGGATCCCAAGAGACACCCTTTCGGCCACACATTCCCAAAGCCTCGACCAGCCCTCTCAAAGAGTTAAAACCCCCTTTAAATAGAGTTTTTGAGTGCTAGGGATACATAACTTTTTAAGTGTGAAATGAAAAACTCATCCAAATATTTTATTCCAAATTGCACCGCCCATTTTACCTCCAAAACGCGTGAATTGACCAGCCTTCCAGAATTATTATTTGTGGAAAATCATGTCCCCGAGGTTTCCTCAAAATTTGGGCTCAATCCAAGCTCGTATGTAGAATATATGGCCCAAATACAGAACCCATGTCTATTCTGCCGAGTCCAGCCCTCCATTGGATTAATGGCTCATTTACTCCATCCTAATGCACTTATTAGCTCTAGTTTCCTGAATGGAAGTTGTAGATATTTAAGTTAGGAACACTTTTACAAAATTTCAAATTCAAATAATAAATATAAAAATATTTATATTCGAAATACTACAGTGCACTATTAAGGGTAAAACTGGAATTTTCACCAAATTTTCAAATGAATGATCAAATCCCAAATATTTCATAAATAAACATATTTAACACAATGTGAGGAAATTATATCATTTATTATCAATAAAATATTCAATAAAATAGTGTTTTATCAACTCCCCCACACTTACCCTTTTGCACACCTGGGCAAAACCTCATATCAAGTAAACATCAATATAAAATCAAAACCAATTTTAAAACACATATCCTTAAGATCAATCAATTTCACACCAAGAATCAAAAGATATCATGCCTCATAAAAAACCTTATTTCAAGTTCTCCATTTATATCATTCAATATATTTCCACTTCATTTATCCGCCCATGCAAAAAACACTTACCTCGCTTGAATTTTCTCTCATCACTCAAATATCAATTTTTTTTCAATGTCTTTCTCATCCAAACTCATAAAAGGGTCACCATAGGCTTGATAGATTCCTACATCACTACCCGATGTGAGTCAAGGACATATGTTTATCATAAGGACTTTTCAGGGTTGTTCTGTGGTTTTCGGTTGGTAGGATTAAGATGTGAAAAACTCTGAGGCTGAATGAGGAGGGCATGACTCTTTTGAAGCAAAATTGCATTAATCTAATTTTCAATTAAATATGGTCTTCTCTTCAATCCCCATAGTATCAATTCAGCTCCATCATCATGAAAAGTCATGAATGTTTTACACCATTCATCATTTCAGCATAAAAAATGTCAATCTTCTCAAACATGATTTTCTTGAAAGCTCCAGATGGGCACAGCTTTCCACCCTAATTAGAAGCTCCAGAAAAGGCACAGGTTCACTTGTCAAGAAAGCTCCAGAAAAGGCACATCTTTCAATATAATTACTTTATTTAGCAGCAAACACATATCTTCAGAATTTAATTTTCCACCCAAAGTATCACATAATGTGGTGGCAAAACCCAAGACAACTTCCCCCACACTTAAGCTCAACTAGATTATGAAATTTCACTTCAAGAGTTGGTTGGATAGGGAAAATTGGCTTGTAATGTGGATAACCTAACAGGATTTGCATGGATTCTAAGGGCTAAAAGGATTAAATATTTAGTGTAGGACATTATAAAAAAGGATTCTTTGAAATAGGGGATTTAATACCAAACAAATGCCTCAATCATTTAAACATAAGTACCTCAAACCCTCAATTTTTGACAGGAATAGATCAAATTCTGGTTAAATCAAGTATGGTTTGGTTCTATCAAGAAGTGAGGTGAATGTAAAGAATATGAAAATAATGGTTTAGAAGCCTCACAGTAAAGTGATTTCAAATATGAAGACAATGATATTGGCATGGGATTCAAAATTCAGCGTACTTTTCATGAAATTACTAAATATTTGAACATGAAACAAAGTCATTTCAGCATTCATTTAAGCTTAGTTTCAAAGGGTAAATTGTTTCACTTATTGATATGGATTTAAAAATGGTGATGAGAATCATTTTAGCTCAAAATGTTTCAAAAAACACAGAAATTCGTAAAATAAACACACAAAATTTTAAAAAAAAACAATTTTTTTTTAAACACGCAAATTTTTTTTTGGTTTTTTTTAAATAGGAAAAAAATTGAAATTACTAAACTAAAAGGTTCCCTCCCCCAAACTTAAAATATTGCATTGTCCTCAATGTGAACCCGTGAGATGATATATGCACATGAAATGCAGAATTTTTAAATAGGACAAATAATATAAAAGTGAAAGGGTTAGGAACAGCCTGATGTGATCAAGTGATGATGGGGTCATGCAGTGTGATAAAATCTATTGCATCAGTAGGATGTCCCTCAATGTATCTCTTCAAACGTTTCCCATTGACTGTAAAGCACCTTCCAGTGTCCTCTTGTGTGATCTCCACTGCACCATAAGGAAAAACATTAGACACAATATAAGGACCTAACCATCTGGATTGCAACTTACCAGGCATCAACTTCAGTCGTGAACTATAGAGAAGGACTTTCTCTCCAACATGAAACTCCCTTTGTTGGATCATTTTGTCATGAGATGCTTTTGATCTTTCCTTGTAGAGCCTTGAGTTATCATATGATGACAGTTGAATCTCCTCAAGCTCTTGAATTTGCAACTTCCTTTGAATTCCAGCTTGAGCCAAATCCATGTTGCATTTCTTTATAGCCCAATATGCCCGATTCTCGACTTCCACGGGGAGATGACACGCTTTCCCAAAAACAATCCGAAATGGGGACATACCAATGGGGGTCTTGTATGTTGTCCTATAAGCCCACAATGCATCATCCAAGCGCTTGCTCCAATCCTTCCTATTTGGTTGCATGGTTTTCTCCAAGATTTGTTTCAACTCACGATTTGAAACCTCAGCCTGGCCATTATTTGGGGGTGGTATGGTGTTGATGTTTTGTGTGTGACCCCATACTTTCGAAGGAGGGAAGCAAAATTCCTATTGCAAAAGTGTGTCCCTTGGTCACTGATGATGGCCTTTGGTACTCCAAACTTGCAAAAAATCTGTGCTTTGACAAAGTCCACAAAAACATGAGAATCGTCAGTCCTGGTGGCCTTGGCCTCCACCCATTTACTCACATAATCAACAGCAACCAAAATATACAAGAAACCATATGAACTTGGAAAAGGACCCATAAAATCAATGCCCCACACATCAAAAATCTCACAGAATAGTATGGGTTGTTGGGGCATCTCATGTCTCCTAGAAATATTCCCAGTGTGTTGGAAACGAGAGAATGACTTAAAAAACACATGGGCATCATGGAATAAACTAGGCCAATATAATCCAGAGTCCAAAACTTTCCTAGCTATCCGTTGGGGTCCAAAGTTTCCACCACATGCAAGTGTATGACAGAATTGAAAAACAGACTCAAACTCATGATCAGGAATACACCTCCTAATAACTTGGTCACTACACATACGCCAGAGGTAAGGATCGTCCCACACATAAAACCTAGACTCACTTTTTAATTTTTGGACTTGATGCTTCTTCAAATTTGCTGGGATTTCAGAGGAAACAATGTAATTAACTAAATCAGCATACCAAGGATGCGTACCTGAGATGGTATAGAGATGTTCATCGGGGAAAGTGTCCCGAAGTGGTACCTGGTCCAAGGTGTCATCCTCTAGTGTGTGAGTAAGCCTACTCATGTGGTCTGCCACCAAATTCTCTGATCCCTTCTTGTCCTTTATCTCAATATCAAATTCCTGAAGAAGGAGCATCCAATGGATAAGTCGTGGCTTTGCATCTGGCTTCTTTAGGAGGTACCTCAAAGCTACATGGTCAGAAAAAACAACTACTTTAGAGCCTAATAAATATGAACGGAATTTATCTAAAGCAAATATGACAGCAAGAAACTCCTTTTCTGTGGTTGTGTAATTTGATTGGGCTGAATCCAGTGTCCTTGATGCATAGGAGATCACATGTGAATGCCCCTCCACCCTCTGAGATAAGACAGCTCCAACCGCGAAGTTGGAGGCATCACACATAAGCTCAAAAGGAATCTCCCACCTTAGGGGCTGTATGATAGGTGGAGTGGTCAGACTTTTTTTTATCTCATCGAATGAATTCCTGCAAGAAACATCAAACACAAAATCAGAATCCTTTTGAAGTAATCTTGACATAGGAAGAGAAATCTTACTAAAATATTTGATGAAGCGTCGATAAAATCCTGCATGACCTAGGAATGATCTAACATCACGCACACATGAAGGATATGGTAAGGATGAAATAATATCTACCTTTGATATATCAACCTCTATCCCATGTTTTGACACTACATGCCCTAAGACAATTCCATGCTCTACCATGAAATGACACTTTTCAAAGTTCAGGACCAGATTCTTCTCAATACAACGATTCAACACCTTTCCCAAACAAATTAGACATTCATCAAATGAAGACCCATACACTGTAAAATCATCCATAAATACCTCCATGCAGGTCTCAATAAAATTAGAAAAAATACTCACCATACATCTCTGGAAGGTACCTGGGGCGTTGCAAAGTCCAAATGGCATCCTCCGGTAGGCAAATGTGCCAAAGGGACATGTGAATGTAGTCTTCTCCTAATCCTATGGAGCTATAGGAACCTGAAAATATCCAAAAAATCCATCCAAGAAACAATAGTGTGGTTTCCCAGCTAGTCTCTCGAGCATTTGATCAGTAAATGGGAGGGGTAAATGGTCCTTGCGAGTGGTCTGATTTAGTTTCCTATAATCAATACACACACGCCAACTGTTTTGCACCCTCATTGGAACTAAATCATATTTTCATTTTTAACAATAGTAAAACCAGTCTTCTTAGGTACAACCTGAATTGGACTTACCCACTGTGAATCTAAAATGGGAAAGATTATACCTACCTCGAGCAATTTATCAACTTCCTTTTTAACAACTTCCATGAGGGTGGGATTGAGTCTCCTTTGTGGTTGTCTCACCGGTTTAACCCCATCCTCCAAGAGAATCCTATGCATGAAAATGGAAGGGATAATACCTAATATGTCAGCCAAGGTCCACCCAATCACCCTGATGTTCTCCCTCAAAATATTCAAAAGATTTTCTTCATGTTCAAAAGGGAGATTGTTAGCAATGATAACAGGTGATCTCTCACCACTCAACAAGTATGAGTATTTTAGATTTGGTGGAAATGGCTTGAGTTCTAATGAAGGAGGGTGTAGTATGGATGGAGACATTGAAGGAACTGAAATATGTGAACAAAGAGCATCAGTATCAGAATAGACATCATCAAAATCATAGAATAAAGCATCAAATCCATCAGCATACTCAACAGCCATTTCATAATCAGAGTGAACATGATCAAAATCAGAATATGAATCCACATCAAAATCAAATCCAAGATAGGATTGTGTATCAGAAACATGTGCGGAAGTGCTCTTAGACATCAAACTCGAACCAATACTCATAATCTCCCTAAGCATAGGACAATCAAATTCTATGGAGTTTTTATTTGGTGGTTCAAAATGGGAGATAACAAAAGCAGAATGGTCCTCTGAGGGGTACTTCATGGAATCCATAACAGTAAATATCACAACTTCATCTCCAAACTCCATGGAAAGTGTACCCTCATTGACATTTATGATAGTTTTTGCAGTCTTGAGGAAGGTCCTACCTAAGATAATGGGGGAATGAGAACTTACCTGATCATCCTCCCTGTTAAGAACATAGAAATCCGCTGGAAAGATCATGTCTCTTACCCGGACAAGTACATCCTCAAGAAATCCCGCTGGATATGCCGTAGCTCTATTTTCCAATTGCACCACTACTCTTGTTGGCTTTGAATCACCAACCTGCAAGGAAGAGAATACAGAGTGAGGCATCACATTTATGGAAGCTCCCAAATCACAAAGAGAATCAGAGAAGTGCAACTCCCCTATGGTACATGGGATGGTGAATGTCCCAGGATCCTTGCACTTTGATGGCATTGCTAGAGTTGGTGTAATGAGTGCTGATACATTCCTTCCAAGGTTGATCCTCTCATTCCCCTTGTGCCCTCTTCGATTGGTGCAGAGTTATTTTAAGAATTTGGCATACCTTTGGATTTGCTTAATGGCTTCAAGTAGAGGAATGTTGATCTCCACACGCTTGAATGTGTCCAAAACCTCCTTTTGCATTGCTTCTTCAGCCATCTTCTTGGTTTGAACAAACCTGTTTGGAAAAGTAAGGGGTTTAGGAGGAACATCATCAATATTTTTCTTACCTTTATCTTTCTCCTTGGATTTCTCATCATTTGGTTTGGAATGCGGCTTCTATGGAGTTGAGGTGAATCCCGGTAGAATGTTAGGTACAGATGTATCGTTCATTTGCTTCCCACTTCTCAATGTGATGGCACTAACATTCCCCTTTGGATTTGGAGTGGGTTGGGAATGTAGATTTCCAGAATTCTTACTCACAAGTTCATGGAGGGTGGTGGCAATCTGACTCATTTGAGTCTTCAACTCTCTCAGCTCCGAACCTTGACTCTTCAGCTCATTCTGTTGATTAAGAACAATTTGTTTCAAAATATCATCAGTGTTAGAGTCTACCTTGTGTTGGATATTCCCTTGTTGCTGACTCGTTGATGTTTGAGCTTCGAATCTCCTTTGGGGTTGTTGGAAACCCTTTTGGTAAGGTGGAGGCTTCTGGAAGTTTGGTTGAAAAGGGGGCCTTTGTTGTTGTCCAGAGCCATACCTCATGTCTGACTGATCTTTCCACCCTTGGTTTTATACTGTATCAAACTTCTTTTGGGGATATGGTTGTTGTTTTTGCTGCTGAAATGGTCTCCCAGGGAACACTGTTGCACAATCTTCTGTCTCTTGTAGATGTGGGCAATAGTCAGTTGGGTGGCTTGTCTCAGTGCAAATGCCACATGGCCTTGAAGGAGGGGGTTGGGATGTCTTTTGAGCCAATTCAATATGCCTCACCATAGTTGTCAATTCATCTAACTTAGTATCAATCAAATGACTTTCAAGAGAAGAAGGACTTACTTGATGTACTCCTCGAACAGGTGGTGTACCTCTATCACCGAATTGTTGAGATTTTTGGGCCATTTTGTCTATCAATGCTTGTGCAGCTACTATTGTCTTGTCCACCAATGCTCCTCCAGCTGCAGCATCCACCATGATCCTCTCCATGGGTGTGAGTCCTTCGTAGAAGTACTGGATGAGTAATTGCTCACTAATTTGGTGATGTGGGCAGCTTGCACACAACTTCTTGAATCTCTCCCAGTACTCATACATTGACTCCCCTTGGGATTTCTTGATCCCTGATATCTCCTTTCGAATGGATGTGGTCCTTGATTCTGGAAAAAATCTTTGCAAGAAAAGATGTTTCAAATTATTCCAACATGTTACATCTTCAGGTTGCAAATAATACATCCAATCTTTTGCAGCTCCATCAAGTGAGAATGGTAATTCTCTTAATTTGATTTGATATTCAGAAACATTTCTTGGTTTTAGGGTTGAGAAAACCACATTAAATTATTTCAAATGTTTATTGGGATCTTAACCAGAGAGGCCATGAAACTTTGGAAGTAAGTGAATTAACCCAGATTTTAGTTCAAAGTCCGATTCGAGATTTGGGTATGCAATACAATTTGGTTGATAGTTAATATCAGGTGCAGCCAATTCTAGAATGGTTCTATTAAGTTCATTTCCATTGTTTTCAGACATCGGTTCCTCTTTTATGTTTGAATTTGAATAGCTTCCAATTTCAATGTTTCCAGAAGAGAGGAATTCACCAACTGGTTGAATATTGAAACTTCCCGTAGACTGAGAATTTCTGATTCGAGCCCTAAGGCTACGTTCAATCTCAGGGTCAAGATCTAAGAGATATTCGGGATTAGTTCATGTCATAGATCAAATAAAAATGAAAAGAAAGAAATTGGACCATAGTAAAATAAAAATGAGAAGTTTGAGTTGATGGTCCAAAAATAAGTAGAAGAAAATAAAAGAAGAGGAAGAAAAATCAGATTGGGTAAAGAAGGAAGAAAGAAGAGAGGAAGAGAATAAAATGTAAAATAAAATAAATACCTCTAATTGGTTGAAATAATTACTTGTCTCCCTGGCAACGGCGCCAATTTCAAAGAGCGCTGTCGTGGGCGCCCTCAAATGATTAGTATGATTTTGGGGTACTTAGGTGCAGCAGAGTGGCTGACCAAGGTCGTCTCTCAAAGGAGGAAGTGAATTAAAACAATTTTTAGAGGTATTCTAGAAGTAAAATAAAAGAGAATAAAAATACTACTTGAAAGGATGGGGGTGGTTGTTTATAGTTTATGAATCTAGAATAAGTTTGCTGGAAGAAGATTGTATTTTTTTTGTTTTTAGTTTTGAAATGAAGTTTGATTAAAATGACACAACAAAAAGATGTTTGTTTAGACAATATTTAAAAGACGTAATCGATCTAACTCTACCTCTTCAATCATTTATTAATCATTATCATTTAAATTAATATTCACTTAATTATGATCCCCTAATTTGTTAAATCTCGAACCCTATGAGAATTAACTTTACCACGAAGATTGAAGTGAATTTAACCTTAGGCTAACTTCGGAACATGCAATCGCAACACCCTGCTTTGATTGATGTTATAAAATTAGATTATGGTTAGTGGTAAATTAAGGCACATAAACACTCTAGAAATTAGGATAAATTTAGTTTAGGGATTATATTTGAACTCTACAAATTGATCCCGTGTGGTTTTGAATTACCGGATAAGGTTGCGCTCTCACAGTTCACACAATTCCCGACCTCGTGTGTTTTGTGTTAACTATTAAATTTCTTGATTAGTTTCATTTAAATTGAAAACTAAATTAATATATCATAATATGTGAATTACAGTAGCTCATTGATTGAAAATAAATTAATGAATAAGGATAGAGGTCGATCGATTACTAAAAAGAACTACTCTTCCATGGGTGGTGTAGTCATCGTGGAGACGTTTTGCATAAGCAACGGATTGAAAGGGTAGAACCCAATATTTTCTCCACTATTGATTCCAACCAAATTAATAAGATTAAGAGAAGAAGAAGAGGGATTAACACAGAAGATTATTTGAAGAAAAATTCAAGAAACAAACCTGAAAGAAAATAAATACAAAGAAGAGGTGAGAGAGGAGAGCCTTTTTGGAAGAGAGGTTTGCACAAAGGCTTACTTCTTCCAAGAGTTGTGAGGGGCTCCCAAGAGACACCCTTTCGGCCACACCTTCCCAAATCCTCTACCAGCCCTCTCAAAGAGTTAAAACCCCCTTTAAATAGAGTTTGTGAGGGCTAGGGATACATAACTTTTTAAGTGTGAAATGAAAAACTCGGCCAAATATTTTATTCCCACTTTCACCGCCCATTTGACCTCCAAAAAGCGTGAATTGACCGGCCTTCCCATATGATGATTTGTGAAAAATCATGTCCCCGAGGGTTCCTCAAAATTTGGGCTCAATCCAAGCCCGTATGTAGAAGATATGGACCAAATACAGAACCCATGTCCATTTTGCCGAGTCCAGCCCTACATTAGATTAATGTCTCATTTACTCCATCCAAATGCACTCTTTAGCTCTAGTGTCCTGAATTAAAGTTGTATATAATTAAGGTAGGAACAATGTTACAAAATTTCAAATTCAAATAATAAATATAAAAATATTTATATTCGCAATACTACAGTTTACTATTTAGGGTAAAACTGGAATTTTCACCAAATTTTCAAATGAATGATCAAATCCTAAATATTTTATAAATAAACATATTTAACACAATTTGAGGAAATTATATCATTTATTATCAATAAAATATTCAATAAAATAGTGTTTTATCAAACCTCAACCTACATTTTTAGATGTAATATAGAAAACTGATTTTCAACTTATGTTTTTATGTTTTTCTAATGAGAAAAAATATCAATAATATGTTTTGAAGGATATTCCTCAAGAAGAATTTTGACATATTTTTTACAAATATTTTTTTAAAATTCATGAAATCATTTTATCCTTAGGAATCATCCTAGTGACAATATCATTGGTGATGTAGATCAACCTGTTAGAACAAGAAGATCCTTAAGAAATAAAGTTAAACATTGTTAATTTTTATAATAATTAAAACATACAACTTATGTGGAGGATTTAAGTGATGTAGATTGGAAAAAAACTATGCATCATGTAATCATTGTATTTAATAATAATAATGTTTGGAATCTATTTGGATGACCTAAATATAATTCTATAATTTGAGTAAAATAGTTTTTCTAGAGAAAGTGTGATGCAAATGGAATTATAGTTGGACATAAAGATATACTTATTTCTAAAGTATGTAATCAAAAAGAGGTAATATTATATGATTAATATTATTCCCTAGTTTAAAGACTTAAATCAATTCATATTCCTATAGCATATGTAGTATTTCATAACTTTAAATTATTTTAAATGGATGTTAAGTGTTCATTTCTTAATGAATATGTATAGAAGAAAGTTTGTGTAGAAAAACCCCCTAGTTTTGAAAATATAAAAAAAATCAATAGCAGGTTTTTAAACTTACTAAGTCACTTTATAGACTTATATAATACCCTAGATCCTAATATGATATATTAACTAGATTTTTGTTTTAAAATAACATGTTTAAGGGTGTTGTAGATCCAACACTTCTTAAAAATAATTTTTCTAAAAACATCATTATTATTCAAATTTATGTTGAAGAAATTATTTTTTGTTCAACTCAAAAACCAATAAAAGATTACTTTATAGATATTACGAAATCTATGTTTTAAATGAGCATGATGCGGGAAATTACTTATTTTCTATGTTTTAAAATTTCACAAAAAAAAGAAGGAAATTTTTTATCTCAACATATTTATATAAAATATCTTTTTTAAATTTTTGGATATGATAATAATAAAAGTATTATCACTCTAATTAGAACCAAAAAAACTTTATATATTGATGAATCTAGGAAACTAGTTGATCAAAAGGTCTTTACAAGAATGATTTTTAATTTACTATGCATAACAGCCAGTCATATAGATTTAATTTTTTAAGTATTCTTGTGAGAAAAATATAAATATAATATATAGGATTCCTATATTAAATCTATAATATGAAATTTTCATTACCTAAAGGGAACTATGTATTTAGGTTTATTTTACTCTTCTGGAAATGATTTTGAATTTAAAAGATTTTATGATGCTGACTTTAGTGAATATAAAATAGATAGAAACTTTACTTTCAGAAGTTTCCATTGCTTTAGATAAGATTTGGTGCATTGGTCTTGTAATAATCAATAATTTGTAGCACTTTCCACTACTGAAATAAAATATGTGGCAACTACAATTTCTTGTTCTCATGTGTTGTGGATGCAACACACACTCACTAACATTGGAATGAGTTTTAATAAAACTATAATTTTGTGTGATACCATGTGTTCCAATTATTTAAGTAAAAAACCATCACACCACTCATGATAGAGGAAACCATTTCATTTAGGATCACAAAAAAAGGATATATTATTTTATAATTCATTGGAATGGAAGAAAAACTTGTTGATATTTTTACTAAACTCCCTGGTTTTGATATATTTGAATATATTAAATAGAAGTTATGAATGGTAAATACAATGTGATTATTCATATATAATTTTTTTTTATCAATATCTTTTAATTAATGAACTCATTTTCAAAGAGGGAGTACTTATGTTTTGGTTTTATAAAATTGTTATTTTCTTAGAACATCTATAGTTTTCTAAAAATTTTGGATTCACTAAATTTTCTAGATTCCCTATATTTTTTGTATTATAAATACCCTATGATTCACTTAAATGATTTTTCTTAATTATTTAAATTTTTTAAAAAATAATTTTCTATAAAACTATTATATTATTATATTTTTAGTTTTCCTAAAATAAAGAAATTTTTTTACCGGAATTACTTTTTCACTTAAATTTTTATATTTACTCTTAAAGGAAATATATAATATTATATATTTATTGTTTTTTCTCTATTATATTATTTTTTATATTTTATTAGGTTTTTTATATTTAATAAACATAAAATTTTAAATAAATATTAATGTTTTAATTTCCAAAAAATATGATTGTTTGATAATATTTTTTTGAAAACCATTAATACTTCAAAAATATATTTAAATATTTATGGATAATCTTATATTATGAAATCATATTTAGAATTTAATAGGATCCACCATATCAAAGGAATTCAAACCGTTAACCCATGCCTATAAATATGTGATTGAGTCACTATATCCCACATCAGTTCTTAGAATGGTTGAAAACTCTATGCCCTCAAATTCTTTGTCATTTTAATTTTTTATCATTTATATGATTCAATTTTCCTCAATCTGATTAGATTTATTCATTCAGTTCAGTTTGTAAGATATCGACTCCAGAAGATATTTTAAATCTAAATGTTATGAAGAAAATATTGATAAAGAAGAAATGGTATCATAATATGGAACCCTTTATTATAGAAATAATGATCTTTCACAGTCAGGAGAAGGTGTGTGTAAAGGCTGAATAATTTGATCTTCACTACCAAACTATTGTAGAGAAATTTTACTCTTCTATTGAGTTTGGTGAAGCAGATAGTTTTAAATTTATTATATGTAATCTTTTTTAACAGTCTTATATGTTGATAATCCAATATGTATCAGACCTTGTTGAATCTCATTGGATAGAGAAGATTATCTAGTAACACATAACCTACTATATAATTTAGGATATTTTTAAAATTTAATGGTTGAATCTTCATTATTACCAACTTTGTGAAAGTTATAAAGGTGTATCATATAAAACTAGATTCTAGGGTTATTTTGTTATTGATATAGGGTTAAATTTTACCAAAGAAGGGTGAGTGAGATAAATTGAAATTTATTGACATCTTTTTATTTGATTTTCTGAAAAATATAAAAATATAAATATGATGAATCATGTTTCATATCGATTTAAGTGGTTAAGAAAAGATAGATAAAGTTGAGGTTTCTATAGTTCCTTTGTTTTATCAATAATATTTTTATAAATATTATTCCAATTATGAATATTAACAATTGGTTCATTGTAGTTAGGTAATAGATTTCATTGATAAGTGAGGAAAATATTTCGAGAATGAAACAAGTTTCCATACTGAAACATAACAAATTCATTGAAAATTCTAAAATAGGTTCTTCAAAATCTGATGTAAAATAGTTGAAAGAAAAATTAATAAAAAATAGAAACACATTTACTTTACCCCCATGAACATATAAGAAAATTAAAACCAAGACTAATGATGCTTATTATGAATTGATGAAAATAAAATCTAAAAATATGGAATGAGATCTAGAGTCTATCTTAGATAAGAAGGATGAATTGTCACTCAAAAATAAAATTGAAGAAGTATTGAAGGCTGATGAAAATAAAATGAAACATAATAAAAGAATTGATGAAGCTAATATAGTTGATAATTTTATTAAAGGCATTGAAAGGTAACATGGAAATGTCCCTACTACTGATCAAGAAGATAAATGGTTTGTTCAATTTAACCTATATTAGTAGTTCAACCAATATATTTTCTGATTATAGTCTTCAGTACTTTATTAACCTAGAAATTTTTTAAACTTCCAAAGTATCTTCTCCTCCTAAAAAAGGGAAAGAAAAAAATATTTCATAAAATTTTAAAAATGTTAAAAAGTATGTGAAAAAAGTTTAGGAAATATGATTTTAAAAGTGACGCAATATTAGATAGAATGATACAAAAATACTTAGAAGAAGTATTTGAAGAAACATATTCATTGGAATCATGTGTATAAGAATAGTAAATTAATTTTGTTTAAACATCCTCATTTATAATTTACTCATAAAAATATTTTGATATTATTATTTATAACAAATAAGAATATTTAGAGAGAAAAGTTGAAAACCAACACTCTCATACAAGTATATCATAAAAAATACAAGTCCAACAAAAAATATAGATGTGATAGATGTTTTAGAAATTGAAAAGGTGAAATATAAAGATAAGAATAATGTAGAGGATAGACCATCTAAGATATGTGTTTCTTATGTCTCATAAGATTCAACATTTTCTCAAGAAACTCATTAAAATAAATTAATTGAGTCCGGATTCACCTACTTTGATGAGTCTTTGAAAATTATATTCGATTCCATTCCATTTATAGAAAATATAGATTCATAATGGATAAAGATATAGATAAAATTTACATTTGTTAGAGAAATCAGAATCTTTAAACCACTTGGATGAGATCGTTGTGTGAAATGAAGAAGAATTCAAAGATTTTAATGTTAACTCAAAATCTGATATAATAGAGGTTAAAAAATTTGTGGGGCTATTAGAGGTCATAGATAAAGATATGACTATTCATGATGAAAAAAATTGGTTAAGAATACTTCATTAGAAATTTCTTACTCTTTTATGAAGTTATATTTGGGAATTGATGTTAAGATTTAGTTTGTTGAGAATTTAAAGTGTCTATCAGAATTAAAAGATAAATATATTTGATAATTGAAGTAAAATAATATCTTCTAAAAAATAAGAAGTCATAAAATTAAGGTAATATTAGAACAAATAGATCAAGTCCCTTCGAGAATAAGTTGAAAATTTAAAACAAGGTGTTCAAATATTTTAGGTAATGGAGGAAAGGCTAGAAAATTTAGAGAAAAAAGAAAAAAACAATGAGAAGATTCGAGAGGAGTTTCATAAGAAGAATTCTATCAATAGGAATCTATAGAAGAAAGATTGGTTTTATTTTTTTACTGAATTATTGATAATATAATATTGAAACTATTTTTTGAATGAATGAAATCTTGTATGTTTTTCTATTTACATATTTTATTTAATGTTTTCAAAAAAAATTGGGAAAATTTTCTTTCAATATTATCTTTTATATGAATGTTTATCATTCATAAATTGTTTTCATAGGGATTTTATTACTAATATTTCATGTACTTTCTACCTATTTTATTTCATTCTAAAAATCACAAGGAGGTATAAGTATTTAAAGATGTAAATATGGGGAAATTATTTAATGGAGATGTTATTATATAGAATATTATTCTTTAAATAAATTATTAAGGAAGAACTAAATTTTTGGAGATTTATTTTAAAAATTTATCTTATATTATTCTCCTGAAAAATGTATATTAAATAAAATGAGTCATAAATAAATGGAGAGATAAGAAAGAGAAAAGGATATGTGTTTCCAAATATTTAATAGGACTATATGTCTTTCAATGTTATTAGTTTTTATCTTTAAGTGTTGAGTTTTGGGATTTTCAAAAAGGGGTAGATTGTTGAGTCAAAACTTTACTTTCAACCCTTTCAACCCTTATTTTTGAAAATCAAAACATGCACTTTAGAAATTTATTTTACTAGCTTTATATTTTATATGTGTATTGAATGTTTTTTTAGAAAATAAATGATTCTTATCATTGTAGACATATATCATAACTAAAAAAATATAAAAATTTTATACAAATCTGATCCATCAGATTGACTAAATTCAATTCCATCAGACTGACATAAGCCCAGTCTATTAGATTGACTTATGTCCAATCCATCAGATTGACTATAGTTCAGTTTATTGTTATGAAAAAAACTAGTTTTTCCCTATGACTAAATCTAGTCTATTGGTATTAAAAAATATAGTTTATCAGTATGACTAAGTCTCGTATATCTATGTGATGAAGTTTAGTCTACCAGTGTGACTGAGTTTTTCTATCAGGGTGATGAAATTTATTTTACCATTATTACTGAGATTAGTTCATTGGACAGACGTGTTTTATTCCATCATAATAAGAAGTTTATAATCATATATATAATTATTTATCCTTTTTGGAATACATTTTCATAGAATTTTAATGGTTCTAAATAAATGATATTGGATGAATATATAATTTCCTGATCTATTAAGAATAAAACATCTAAGGATGTTGAAAAAAACTCTAAGAATCAAAAAAAATATGATTATTGGAGGAGTACCTATAAATTGAGGTGAATTTTATGAGTTGGTAGTTGATACTTCTGAAATTTCAATTGATCAAAATATTTATCTACTGTAACTACTCATTATTATGTTCATTGTAAAATTTTAGAGAGTTTTCTATTGTAAGTATTCTATATAAGGATTATAAAATCCTTAGAGCATCGTTTTCAATTGTATTATGTGTTCGATCAAGGTTATGATTGAGGGATTCTAAGGATATGAAGATGGTTGGATCTGATTAGGTTGATTGAGATATTCCAATAATAGGAAGACATAGCATTTTTTTTCTAGTGATTGAGGTCTTTCTGATAAAGAATAAACAACCTAATAGTTTTTTTTAATATTTGGATACCATATTTTAAGGTTTTTTACATCCTTTATGCTATGTTTAAATTGTATTTATTCCTCTTTTAATGTTTCTTTTATTTTACTAAATAACTTTGTATTATTTCATTTTAACTTGTTTTATAATTTAATTTAATTTCATTGCGCATGTTTAATGGAATTTTTATTTTAACTAAAATTTTCCTTAAATTGATATACTAGACAAACTCTGAGGCCGTTATAGGTTATTATGATCATCAAACACATTCTTAGTCCAATATAATACAAGAAACATGTTTGGGTTTTATTTAGTTTAATGTTTTTAAACTACAATTCAACCCCCCCCCCCCCTCTTACAGCCATTATAACTCTCATGATCAAACCTTTAATACTCAAAATAAGATAAATTTATCCTCTAATTAAAAATATATTTTACATAAAAAATAAAAAATCATTTTTAACTAAAATATTTCTTTTTAACAATAAATTATTTAATTATCATTCATCATAGTTATTTAATAATTTCTTAGATGTTATTAGCTTGTTTTAATTATCAATGCATGAATTTTATCAATTCATTTAATTAATATCATTCACTAGAAATAATAAATTTAACAAAAATACTTAATTTATAAAAACAAATTCTTTTTAATAAATGGTATTTTTATAAATAAATTAGTATATTTTAATTATATTGCGAAAAAATTATGTTATTGAAAAAATTTATTCATAATGAAAATTTAAATATATGTATATATATTAATATATAAATAATCATTATATATATTAAAAATAAATTAGTCATTCTAAAATGGAAATATATTTACTTGTATTATAAAAAACACATATATACCTTTAATAATACTATAATAGCTCTTTTACCCCCCCCCCCCCCCATTACATCCTATATATTATCCCAATTCTAACATCATAGAGCACATGTAAACCTTGTGTCCTTGCGAGTTGTGAAATTCTTTGGAAAACTAAATTTTTGGTTCTATAGACGGGGAGGATTCAGGAATTCAGATTTTGAATGGAATTTTGAGTGTTATAACATCATTAAGATATTTTTATTGGTTGTTTATAGAGTCCCATGAAGTGTTTTGGGTGCTCATGTGGATATTGGAGGGGGTCATAGTGACGACCCCATTATTATATCTACCTCAAGGTAGTAGATCACACAGTAACACTTTGTTGATGTTGTGGAAGCCTATAGTGAGGGGTTTCTTGATTATAGAACTATTTCATGAGAGGTATTATAGACCATACCATAGTGAAAGGGAGAGTTAGGTCACACTGTAGGGTCCTAGGTCCTTGGTTTTGGTTCTATCTCAAGGGGAATTTTTTAATAATCAAGAATGGTTACAATAGGATAAAAGTAGGTTGAGGGTCAAGCCCTCTAACTAGACTAGTTTCATCATGACCCATAGGGGCCACACCACAAGATAGATAACAAGGAGTGTTGAAAACTATTCCTATGGGGTGGTTATGATGTGACCCTCATGGTCATGTCATGACTAGGATACATGCCTATTTTTTAAAAGGGGAATACCAGTCTACTTATATTCTCCACCTTAGGGTTTTAGGGGAAAATAGGATTAGGAGAATTCCATTTCATCTAACCCAAGGTAGGGTTTTTTTGTGAATGATTATATTTTTTACATGTTATTCCCTTCTAAAACAAGGAACGTGGATCAACTTTTTAATTAGTTGATCTACAAATGTTTTCTTTTGCGGGTTTAGAGAATAATCATTGTGGTACGGTTTCATGTTCTTCATTATTATTTATGTTGAGCCATTTTCCACCACCCTAACGTGGAGGGTACGGTCCATAAAAATATGGCCCGACCCCTCCGAAAATCTTGTGATGATTTTTGGTGTTGAACCCGACGAAGGTGATGGGGAAATGACACCGCCCCGCGGCCACCGCTTCCTTGCCACCTCTGTGCCCCGTGGCTCTGCCACTAGTGGATTTGCCATCCGCTGATCCACTGCCACCGTCCGCCGAGCCGTCAGTGCTGTCTATCGAGCTGTCATCCACCGTCGCCATCACCGTCGTCCGTCGAGCCATAGTACGCCACCCCCGCCTCCTCCGAGCCGCCGTGGCCGGACCGTCGTCCCGTGGCCGGCCCGCCACCCCACTGCCGGTCAATCGACCCACGGCCGGTCCCCTACCCTCGCGGCTGGTCTGCGCCCTCTCGGCTGGTCCGCTGCCCTCGCAGTTGATCTGCACCCTCGCAGCCGATCCGCGCCCTCGTAGCAGGTCTGCGCCCTCACAGTCGGTTCGCGCCCTCCTGGTCGGTCTGCACCCTTGTGGCTTGTCCGCACCCTCATGGCGGGTCCCCGCCCTCACGGTCAGTCCGCGCCACATGGTCAGTCCACGCCACATGGCCAATCCGCGTCTCGTGGCTGGTCCGCACCTCGCGGCCAGTCTGTGCCCTCGCGGTACCCCTCAACTGAACCGCCCTCACGGCACCCTTGCGGCCCTCGCAGACTGGTCGGACCCAACGGTCCGGGCTACACTGCAGATCGGGATAGACCCAACGGGGCAGGCCAGGTTGACCCAAACCGGGTCGGCCCGGGCTGGGTTGGTCTGATCAGGTCGGACCAGACCTGGGCCCACTATGACCCGATTACTTTCTTTTGGTCATAACTTTGGCACCGGACATCTGTTTGACGAACCGTGAGTGGCGCTAGAAATCTTGGAGTGAGATGTTCCCTTTGAGTGATACCCCAGTGTGTTTTGGATTAATATGGGGAATGGTCAGGTTGGATCGAGCATGAACCAAACTGGGCCCCCGAGACTAAAAGGCTAATAACTCACAGATCAGGCGTCTGATTGACGCGTCATCTGTTACATTGAGACCCCTATGACATGACAGACCTTTGAGACACTTCTTCATGGGAATTCATGATAGTTGGAGTATCGACCAGTAGCTTATGGTGGAGATCCTTCTAGAGACGAGCGAGCGTAGTGAGGGAACCCAGTGGTTGGCTGAGACTTGACGACTGCTGACCGTTTTGACTCAGAGTGACTCAACAGGCCCAGTGAGGAGCACCTTAGTGACGCGGAAGACCCACGATGGGGATCTCCTTAGTGACGCGGTAGACCCACAGTACTCGACAAGAGGATTACCTTAGCAGGCCAGGAGGGGGAGCGCCTTTGTGTGACGTAGCATACCTATGGTGGGGAGCGTCTTAGTGACGCGGCAGACCCACGGTACTCGACAGGAGGAGTACCTCAGCAGTCCAAGGTTAGTGGGAAGTGCCTCTATGTGATGTGGCAGGCCCACTGTACTTTATAGAGGAGGAGTTCTCTTGCAGCTGAGGTGTTTGACATTATGACTGGAAATGTTACTTAAAAATACCCCTAGAATAAATCTTGGTGTGAGCTGAGTCAATATATTTGTGTTTTTCTCATTATTGAGATGGATTACTTGACAACTTAGTAATATGTATGAGAATATACCTAAGTAGGGTTATCTGTTTATTTCATACTTTTTGGTTTATCCTTGGTGGTTTTTGTGAGACCTTGAGGGTATTAGGGTCCCTACTGAGTATCTTTATACTCACCCCTTCATGGGCTATGCCCGCACCTTGTTGTGTTGGATGTAGATGACAGACAGTGCTGACTGAGACTGAGAGTACTAAGACTGGACGGTACTGGGAGGTGGACCATACGGCGTGTCAGTACGTAGAGGAGACGGGTGGACATGGAGTGCTGAGGAGGTTATTTATACCTGCCCTTTAGGTACGAACCTTGGAGGATAACCCAGCATCTAACTTTCCTTTTTCTTACTTTATATTGTATCAAAGTTGTACTTGTACTTTCCAGTTAGTCTTGTATTCTGACCCATTTTTCTTTCTACACTCACTCTATTTACAGTTCAGTTTACTTGTGTTCTTATCTTGTTGTGTTCTTGGTTACGTGTGCTTACAAGTTATAAAGGTAATGCCTTCCCTATTGTAGGGAATACACTTTCGGTGCTAGTCGCCAGCCCCTGGCCTATGAAAGGCGGGCTTGGGGTAGTCACGGCACGGACCTTGGGGGATGGGTCATGACACTCCTACTCTTCCACTTTTGACCCCCCCCCCCAAGAAATTAGATATTATTGGTTGTGATTTTCATGTTTTTTAAAGGTATTTTCATTGATTCCACTAGATCATGGTGGAATCAAGTGAGGATAAAGGGGATTTCCCTTGGTGTAGATCGAGTTTGTCCTGGGAGGGTGATCACATGTTTTTTTCACCATTTGGTTAGAGGGGTTTTTACTTGGATAGTTTTAGAGTTATTTCATTGACCTTCCATGTCTGGTTGGTCATTATTTCAATGTGGTGGGATGTACCAAACCTTGGGTGATTATATAAGGTTTATATTTTCTTGGGTAGTCATATTTGTTAATTTCTTAAAATGGTTGACTTAATTGGAGGTAGGTAGTCCCTAAAAATCTTTATATATTTATGAATATTGTTATATTAATGTGATATGAGGTCTCAGTATTGAGTTTGATCGACCTTTATATTGAAATAAATTTATCATTAAAGTAAATTTTATATGGATATAACAAATGTGTCAAGGGCTATGAAAGACCCTAGAACACTAGCTTGATGTATTTTATGTCGATGTTCAAGGGATTAATTAAAATATTATTCATGAGATATATGGATCCTAAAGGGTTGAAAATGATGTTATAATGAATATAGGTGGCCTAAGATACATTACCTTAGTTTCTATGTGTAGGGTTCTGTAATAGATCAAGAATGGTTGGCCTAATGATAGGCTATTTGAGGACCTTGAGATTCTTAAAACCATTGGTTTAGTTGAATAACATGTGGTAGGTTGTTCCTCTCCCACTAAAATATGAGTAACTGTGTAGATATTCTCTAGGTATGGACTATAGACTACCTAGGAACATGAGGGTCAAACTAGGATGACTTGGGAAGGGAGACGATCATAATGAAATCTTCTTAGGATGATGTATGTATGAAATGGATAAGAATGACAATAAGGTCAGGGTGTGATAATGATACTATTGAGCGATGTTATTCCCTCTATTTAGTTTGCTTGGGCCTGAGATATGAGAATGAGGTAGAGGATCCTAGGTAGGGTGTCTGGACTGGTATGACCTAGGGGACCGTTAATGGGTTCCCCAATATTATGTTGGCCTTAGAGAGAGATAGAGCAGGGATGCATTTATGGTTAATATGGAGTGTGGCCATGGAAACAAAAGGTTAATGGGGAGATCTATACATTAGTGTAGAGAAGAGGATGGGGTGCGTGCTTGAGAGGGTGACCTAAAAGATTGGTACTGGTTTTGGGCATTTATCCAACCTGAGCAACATAGAAAGAGGTTCTAGGGAGGACGCACCCCCACCCCTGACTTAATGTGTTATATATATACACACACATTCATATTTATATTTATATTTATATTTATATTTATATTTATATTTATATTTATATTTATATTTATATTTATATTTATATTTATATTTATATTTATATTTATATTTATATTTATATTTATATTTATATTTACATTTATATTAATATTTAGATTTATATTTATATTTATATTTATATTTATATTTATATTTATATTTATATTTATATTTATATTTATATTTATATTCTTATTCATATTCATATTCATATTCATATTCATATTCATATTCATATTCACATTCATATTCAGATTCACATTCACATTCATATTCATATTCATATTCATATTCATATTCATATTCATATTCATATTCATATTCATATTCATATTCATATTCATATTCATATTCATATTCATATTCATATTCATATTCATATTCATATTCATATTCATATTCATATTCATATTCATATTCATATTCATATTCATATTCATATTCATATTCATATTCATATTCATATTCATATTCGTATTCGTATTCATATTCGTATTCATATTCGTATTCATATTCGTATTCATATTCATATTCATATTCATATTCATATTCATAATCATATTCATATTCATATTGATATTGATATTTATATTTATATTTATATTTATATTTATATTTATATTTATATTTATATTTATATTTATATTTATATTTATCTTTATATTTATATTTATGTGTGTGTGATGTTTGATGTTAGGGTTCATTTACTAGGGGGCGGGATACATACCCCAGGTAAGGGAGGAATGGTGCCTATTCTAAGGTGAACTAAGCTTCCACTAGTTGTATAATGTGTGATTCTTAGTAAGTTGAGTTTTCCAAAGGTGTATCGTTTTTGATTCAGGGTATTCTATGTTTCCCCTTAGTGTTTGTGATATGATTTTAGGTGATCCCAGTTTCCCTTGGGTGTGTCTGCTATGATTTTGTGTCACTTAAGTTTTCTTTATGTGTATGTGGTATAATTCTTGGTGACCTGAGATTCCCTCATATGTAGGTGAGATGATTCTGGGTGATCTGAATTTCCCCTAGTTGTATGTGAAATGATTTCGAGTGAGCTGAGTTGCTCCTGGGAGTATGTTGTTTAATTGGATCCTTTCCAATTTAATTATTTTATTTCTTAATAATTATAATATACTATATTTCATAATTTTCTTTTCGGATTTATTTTATTTTATTTTATTTCATTTTATTTTATTTTATTTTATTTTAATTTATTTTATTTTATTTTATTTTATTTTATTTTATTTTATTTTATGTTATTTTATTTTATTTTATTTTATTATTTTGTTTTGTTTTGTTTTGTTTTGTTTCATTTTATTTTTTTTTATTTTTTTTATTTTATTTTATTTTATTGAATGTTTTTTGTTTAATTTTTTTACTTATTTTTATTTTATTTTTTCAATTTATTATTTATATTTTTTTAATTATTTATGGTGTAAATTTTATTTTTTAAAATTTATCTTTTACGTTTACGTTTATTTTATTAATTTCTTCTTTACTCTTACCTATGTCAGCTTCTACCATTATGTATGCTTTAAAAAATATGTATGCTTGTCTAGATTACCCTTATGCAACACTTGAACTTTTCTATTTACCTTTACATACATGCATAGATACCTTTATATAGTGCATGCTACCCCTATACAACCTGTATGATTTTAGTGTTACCTTTACATAGCATGATAATTAACCCTTATGTGAATATGGTTCATCAAGATTACTTTTTTCATTATATTCTTGATATTATGATTCACATCTAGTTCGTTTTAAATTTTAAATTTTTTGAATGATTCTTTTAATTCATATTAAATTTAAAGAATCTATAAAGAGTGTTTCTGACAATTTTTTAAAAATATTTAATGGTATATTAATTCTATCCATCAATCTAACAAGTTTCTATAGTAAAAAACAAAAAATATATTGTATTAATTATTCTGATCTGGTTTATTATATTTTAATGTTTCTAAAATAATATAGTAGTATATTAAAACTTGTTTTGTAGTTTTTATTGTTGTATATTTAATGTTTGAAATTATCAGTTTTTAAATTATAAAAATTTATTTAATATTAAAAAATTCAATTTTATATAATTTTGATAATTATGTTTTATCTTTGAATTTTTATGTTAGAAATGTTTTCAACTCTTTAATAATGTGTTTTTAAGTGAGTTTTGAATTATTCTAATAGTTTTATTTTCAAATTATAATATTGTTAACAATATGTTTTCTTTATCTCTATTGAATAAATATAAAATAATATTATTATTATATTGAATTTTAATTCACTAATAATTTAATTTCCTTGTTCAATGAATTATTTTTAAATAGGTCATGTGGGCTTAAACAAATTACTGTCAAAAAGTATCGAACGTGGATGTCATCAGCTTGAACACTCCCAATAGGTTCTAGAACATTACCAAATTGTGAGTTGTCTATAAATAAATACCTATTGAGGCCTTGGAAATCTACACACAATATCTAAATTCCTTAAAAATCATTCTTTAATAGACAACATTCTCAATTTCCCTCAAAGTTCATTTATTTATAAATATTCTTTCTTTTTTTAGAGTGTGAAAAAATTGTAATACCCAAATCACTCTCTTCTTTTAGTCTCATTCCCTCATAGTGTTCACCATATTTTTTGATAGTATTGATACAAATATTTAAAGTGGCGGCTTATTAGAAACCTACTACTCTTCATCTTTCTTGTAATATTGGTTCTCACTACCATTAAAGTGAGGGACTTTGGTTTTTTTACATTTCCTATAAAAATCCAAGGGACTGTTCTTTTATGATTTATAAATTTTCTATTAAAGTGCTAGTGTCTATTATATCTGGTTTCTTTCTATAACCTAAAAATAAAGGGATTGTTTTGCTATCTTGGAGACAAATATGCCCAATATAATTATTTTTTAAAATCGTCAATGGAATCAGTTGGTAGATATAGGGTTACCTTCGAGTATTATTATTGAACATATTTACCAAATATTATGTATTATTTAATTTTAATATTTTATTTATTTATCAATTCATTATTTTATTTCGTAATTTTATTCATCCATAAAATGTGTATAATCATTATATTATTTGGATCTATCTTAATTTAATTATTCTACTATAATTATTATATTTAATTGAGTTATTATTATTTAATAATTTTAGTCTTTCATTCATTTATTCAGAAGTTTTTAAATTTTGATTTTATTTGTTTACATTTTTTAAGGGGAAATTTACCGTCCTCTTTCCATTTTTTCTATCTTAGACGTAATTTTGATATCAAATGGATTTTTATTTTTTATTTCAAAATTATTTCTATGTTTTTATCTTCATAATCTTAAACCAATTTTTTTTTTAAATTTATCTTTTTCAAAATTGGTTTCTCAAATACCCATTTTGGTTCTGAAGAAAAATCCATGGGTTTTGATCATTTCTTTCTATAATTAATTATGGTTATTAGAAAAATCTCATGTATACTCTTCTTATTTCTATTGGTTATCCAATTTATAAAAATTTTATACATAGATGTTCTCTTTTATATGATAAAGAAGAAAATGGATACCTAATGATATTTCTTATTTGGAATTATATGGTAAAGTTGTAAATGACTTAAATTATGGTTTATATATTTATGTGCTTAACAGAGTTCCTTCATATAGAACTGATCATGAAATCAGGAAATTATTAGAAATTTTGATTGAAGGTACAAATAAAGTTACGGATACAAGGCTTGACATATATATATAGGAAATATTCTAATTGATTCTCTATGAATTATCAAAATTCTATCATTTCAATTTTTAATGGATTTATTAGCATTTTTAATGGACAAAAACCTATTTTTTCACTCTTTTTATGAAAATTTTGATTTGGAAAATACTTTGGTTGTTAATAAGAAGTTAGGATCTAAAATTCATCATGATACAAGAATCTAAAGATGTCAAAATATAGTAGTTAATGATATCATTGGCTCTCTCATGAAATATGGAAAAACCAAGAAGTGACAAGGTGAAAAGGAGTCTAAGGAGGTCAGTGAAACTAAAAGAACAATTTATTTTAAGGAAATTAAGGATTAATATTCTAAAAGAGACTCATAAAATGAATTTAAAATTGAATTATTAATGAGAATATTGAAAAAATAAATCATTATTAAAAATAAATCATTATTAAGAGATAAAAATAAATATCAATTTGATGTATCATAATTGATGTTCTTCGCTTGTAAAAAGGAGGGCTACATCAAGCCATATTTCCAATCGAATAAAAAGTCTAAATATAGGAAGAAAGTTAATAATGATCTAAATATAACAATATGAAGTGATAGTGAAGATTAAATTTCAACATATGAAACTAGGAACTCAACTCGAGGTTGTTGGGTAGGTAAGTTTATATTATCCTTATCAATCCTTTTCCTCATCTCATTCATGCTATTATTTATATTCCTATTCTTCTAATAATGAAATTAAATTTTTTTCCCAAGAACAAATTTAAAAATATGAAAAACTTTCAATGAAATATAAATGTGTTCATAACAATAAAAATATTATTTATAATGAAAATGATAAACTTTTATAGGAAAAGGATTATTTTATTTTGAAATTACAAAAAATCATCCCAATGATGAAGTTTTCAAAAATGAAATCAATGATAACAAAAAATTTTATAAAAAATTATCACAAGGGGAAAAATATCTTAAAAATATTAATTATTATAAATGGAATAAAATAAAAAATCATGGTTTTGGATTTTCAAAAGATAATGTAGCTTCTTAAAAAACTACCTCTTTTGTAAAATGTATTTCAAAGAATAATTTGTTTATTCATTAGCATAAATATAAACATCTTATATATGAATGTAATGGTAAAATAATATATTTGGTAGAACTAAAATAATTCATCACCCTTTTCAATTTTCCTAAACAAAATCTTATTCTAAACAAATTTTAGGTACAAAATATTTATTATCCAATCTTAGTATACCTAAAAAAATTCTCCATCTCAATTCTTATTAAGTCACATTATCGAACCCAAACTCTAGGTACCAAAAGGATCATTTAAATGATGTATTAAAGGTATTTTCAATTGGATATCATTCACCTATCCTATGGTGGCTTTAAAATAAATGAGGTTTTCACCTATTGAAGTGATTGATCAATTATTTCAACCCTTGAGCTTAATACCTAGGATACAAGTGAGGGAGATCCTAGATATTTTCTTCTCAAAGAAGATTTGGAAAATAGTATAGATCTTCATGGGAATAAGGTTCAAAATTAATTTTATTTTAAGATCACCCTTGAATCATTTTTCAATATATATTCTCCCATATTTTCTTTCTTTATAAAAATAAGTGAGAATATATTTTTAGATTTTCTCCAATTTTCAAAGGTTTCTCATTTAAATTCTCTCAAGTTTTATTTGTTTTTCTTTTGAAATTTTTATTATCTATATGTAATATTTATATTATTTTAGGATTTATGGAAATTAAAATGTATTTTTAAATTTTATTTTTTATTTATTTATAAATTCATTTAAAAATTTATTTTGTACTTTTTATTTTAATCATGTTTTTAATTTTTTTTCAAAAAAAACACCAAAATTGATTTCAAATTATTTTAAAAAAAATTAAAAACTTTTCATAACTTTAGAAAGTGAAGTGAGTATAATACTCAAAGAAGAATATTCATTTCTAGATAAAAGCATGTTTAAGTTATTCTAATGTAGATTCTCTAAGGGATTTTCCCCAAAAAGAGTTGATTGAGTTCATTAACACTTTCTCCTTCCAATAAACAGTGAGTGGACCATTAATACACACCTAGATTGACACTCCCAAGGTATTTTTGATGGATTATTAATAAAAACCTTAAAATCCTTTATATAGAAATGAATTTTTTTTAATATTTATTTTCAAAAAAAATTAAATTATTTTATTTTATTTTATTTTTTTTCATAGATCCATTTATTTTTGTTTTTTTTTTTTTGAAAAACATTTTTTGGTGGATTTATACTTTTTTATTATATAATTGACTAATTTTGGGTTCGATAATTTTTTTAATGTTGAAGATAATTTTTTTGGGAGAAACTATGTTATGAAATTGTATAATTTGATATTTTTTATTCCATAAAGAAGAGAAATTACTCTGAATTTTATTAGGATTTTTTATTAACTCCAAAAAGGGGAAGAAATTTTTAAATTGATAGTTTTTATAATTCTAAAAAAGGGGGATATTATTATAGTGGCTCATCACATTAATTATTTTGTTTTTTGATAATTAAAATATAATATATTTCATAGTTTTCTTTTTGGATATTTGATATTTTTTATTTATTCTATTTTTTTATTTCATTTCATTTGACTTTATTTTATTTTATTTTATTTTATATCATTTTATTTTATTTTATTTTTTAATTAAAAATATTTTTTGTTGAATTTTTTTTAGTTATTATTATTTTAATTTTTATTCTTATTATTCATTATTTTTATTTTTTAATTATTTTTTTTTACAATAATTATGTTCTATAGTTATTTTTTACCATTAAATTAGTTTTAATATTTTTTTATTTACCCATACACAATTCTACTTCTAACCATACATAATATTTAAATTTATCTTAATTCATGTCTCTATTACCCTTACCAATCACTTAAACATTCATTTTTACCATTACATATAAGCCTGATTACCTCTACATTGTGCATGTTACCCTAATGAAACCTGTATAATTTTAGTATTACCATTATGCAGCTTGATATTTAACCCTTATGCAAACCAAGATTATTTGGTTTACTTTATTTCATGATATTCTTCAGTTTTTTATTTTCTTCTTGTTTAATTCAAATGGTTTAATTGTTTTAATGACTCTATAAATTCATATTAATGATATATAATCTATATGAAGTGTTTTTACAATGTTTTATACAAATTTAGGTGTAGATTATTTTTTTATTTATTCTATAATATTTTTATTGTATGAAACTCATATATTTCATATTTATTATTTTGATTTTATTTCTGATATTATAATGTTTCTAAAATATTTTTATAGTCTAATGAAGTTATTCAAACCATTTTTATTTTTTTTTAATATTGTATGTTTAATGATTTATATTATATTTTTTTAAATATGGAATGTTATTTGAAATTTTAATTTATAGTTTTATAGAATAATTATGTATGAAAATTAAATATTATCTTTGACTTATTATTTTAGAAACATTTTTAACTATTTAATTGAGTGTTTTACATGAGTTTAGAATTGTTCTAATTGTGTTATTTTAAAATGATATGTTTAATGATAATCTTATTTATTTTTATCTCCTTGATAATTCTGAAATAATATAATTATAATTTTCAATTTTAATTACCTGATGATTTTCTTGGCCTTATTGAGATAATTATTTTTAAAAGCATTATTAAGGCTTAAAAATGATGGTAAAAAATATATTAAAAAAGGAAATAATTATCTTAAAGAGTGAAAAAGGGTTCCAGAACATTATCAAAGGATAAGAAGCCTCTAAATAGAGACCTTTAGAGGCTAGGGAAATATAGACATGACAAATGCATTCTATGAAAATCATTCTCTAATTTCCAATGATCTCATTATCCCTCAAAGTTATTCCATCTCTAGTTATTCTATCTCTTTCTAGAGTTTGAATTAATTATAATATACAAATAACTCTCTTATTTTATTATTATTCCCTCCTAGTGTTAATTGTATTCATTGAGTGAATTGAGAACGAACTTAAAAGTCATTGCTTCCTAGAAATATTCCTACTTCATCTTTCTTCAAATATTAGTTCCCACTACCGTTAAAGTGTGGTACTTTTTCATGAATTTTTTGTTAAAATTTCAAGGGACTGTCCTTTTTTTGTTTCTAACTTTTCAGTTAAAGATATAGTTTCTATTATATCTAGTTTCTTAATATAACCTAAAATGGCATGGAATAGTTTTGGCATGATGTCTACAATTAAATCTCAGGCACGAATAAATGAAATACTCAAGGGATTAAGGTGGTAGTCATAGGAGTAACTTTGCATTATATTTCTGAGCTTCTTTACCAAATATTGGGTTTAATTAACTTTATAAATTTTTCTATTTATTTCATTCATTCCTTCATTTCATAATTTGTTTAATCTATCTAACACAATAAATAATTTTATTATTCAAATCACTCTTCATTTTATTCCATCACTTTTATTTACATAATAATTTTATTTTGGTTCATTCAATTGATTGATTATTTTACTATTTTACAAATAATTTCATAAATTTGGATTGTATTTCTTTAAATTTTTTAATAGTTAATCTCCACCTCTTTCTATTTTATAAATCTCTGACCATGTATGTGATATGATTCAGGGTGAGTTAAGTTACCTCAAGGTGTTTGTTTGATGATATGATTCTAGTGATCTTAGTTACCCCTAATTTTATGTTATAATATTATGGGTGAGATAAGTTTCCCCTCTATAGATGTGATATTATTTTTGGTTAGCCGAGTTACCCCTAGGTGTGTGTGATATGATTCTATATGAGATGTGTTTTATTATGTTATTATTTACTTATATAATTCCATGTGACCTAAGTTTTCCCTGGGTTTATGTGTTATGATTCTAAGTGATCTTAGGTTTCCTGAAGTATGTCTGATATGATTCTTAGTGATCTGATTATCCTATTTGTGTATGTAATATGATTTTGATTGAGATTAGTTTCACTCATGTGTGTGTGATATAATTTTAGGTGAGTTGATCTTCCTTTGGTTTTATGTTTTATTTTTGGTTCTAGGTGATGTATGTTTACCTTAGGTGTATGTTTATTTATATGGTTCTATGTGAGATGAGTTTCACATAAGAATTTTATTTTCTCATTTGATTTTGGGGTAATAAGATTTCCCCCTTGGAGTGTGATTTCCTCTATGGTTTCAGGGATATAATTGGTTCCCCTAGATGGCATGTTATCCTAAAAGAAACTTTAGCACTATATGAGGAAGGAATGGTTGGCCTTATGTGTTACCTAAGAACATGAGGGTCTATAGAGTTTATTTTTATTATGATTTCACGCAATATTTATTTACAGAATGTATTACATGTGCATGAATAATTTTATTAGTAATTTTAGGTACACCATTGGTAGTGGCCTAATATGTTTTACTCACACTATGTTCATGCATCCATGGAACTTTTTTATTTGAGAAAATCACTTATTCATAGGTATAGGTAGGGTATATTCCCAGTGATTCTTGATTGAATGGGATATATTAGATGCGATTTTTATACTAGTATGTAGAGAATCTTATGTATGGTAGTAGAGAATCCTTTTTATTTTATTTTATTTTATTTATATTTTTGGTTATTCTAATGGATGTCTAGTCAAAATGTATGCATGTGTAACTTTGTGTTCCATTTCACTTGATATATCATGATTTATTTTTATTTCATTATGCATACTCTGATTATTGATGTGGATGGTTATGGTTATTTTTCATTTTTATTCGCACAAATATTAGGGTATAGTCTACCCACATTAACACCTTGGACCCTCACTAGTATTTTTCAACCTCATTCATATTAAAAAGTGTACATAAGTTCATGTGACACTTCATTCGGAACACTATTGAGTGTTCTTAGGTTGAAAATTTATAAAAAAACTTATCATTTTTGTAGTTTTCATTTAGGATTTTATGAAATTATGTCCCTTTTCTTGATGTTTTTTCTCTTAAAGTTTTGTTCTATTAATGGTGATTTTAAAGGGTGGATATAATCCATTATATTTAATAACAATAATGATATTTTTATTTTCTATTTATTATCTCATTTTTATTTATCCACATTTGTAAGATATAATCATCTATAGTAAGTGATACACAGTGTCATGTAATTTGGTTTTAATGCACAGTTATCAGTGAATAAGATTTTATTAATTTGATTCATATCGTATATTATACAATTCCTACTCAAGTTCAAATCATTTAAAATAAGACGAAAATTTATTTATGAATTATAAGAAAAGTTTATAAAAATAAAATATATCCTAAAACCTATGGTGTTACATTCTTCCCCCTTAAACATCTTACATCATCATAATTATAATTATCTCCCCCTAATGATAATAATTGATAGTATCTATAATATATACATGATTTAAGAAATAATTTCCAATCATATATCAATCTCATGATATATGGATCACCATGAAATACTTTTGGAAAAACATAAATTTATTATATCACAATCAACATATCCTCAATAGTAAGTTTATCCCCAATCATTTGATCTAAATTACCCACATGATTGGGTATTAAGAATAAATTTAATAAATTTAATTTCCATAGATACCACCTAGTAATCCTCACAATGTTAGATGATCAGGGCTTCATTTAGGATATGAAAATTTATTTCACTGTCCTGATAATTAATATAGAATCTATGTAGAGAGAGTCAATTCATACTAAAAATTACCTGAAATTATACTGATGTGAGAATAATAATATTTATAGGAAGAACATTCCCAAAAAATATACCAATGATTATTTTTTGATGTGTGATATAATAATTATACAATTATAATTGTCCACTAATAATTAAATATCTAATCAATAGGGTCATTATTTGATGATCCGAGTAAACATTCTAGATATAAATGTGTTAGTAGAACCTAAATAAGACATTTACAATTCTTGAGTTAATGATGAGTATACCTTTTACCCTTTATTTTGATGACCAACTTCTCTATTTTTTATTTCATAGGATTTCCCTTTATACCCTCTTAGGATGTTATAGACGTTGATTTTCATCATTAATTATTAGATTGGTTCATTTTTACATATTGATAAAAATCATTATAATTATAACATTGAAATTTTAATGGGACCTTAGGAAGAACATTATATTCCTAAATCATGTTAACTAAAATCATCCTTTCTTCATAGTAATTTATTGATTTATTCCCTTATTTACCAAAAATAAAACATCTTATATATCCTTTAAGAAATTCCCCAGAGTACCACATTCCACATTTTTTATGTAGGTAATTGAATATTCTTTCATCCGTGGTCCATATCACTTAAACATCCATGAAACTTTGTTTTTCTCTTTTTTTGGTGGTTTTGGTAGATTGATAAGGTTCAGGTTATTAACCCTAACTCAAGATAGTTGGGTAAGAAAACTATAATATTTTTTACACCAGGTCCATCATGTTTTCTTACTCATTGGAAGAGTCATTAAACTATCTATTAAACTCATTATTAATATGATTCCTCTAGTTTTTAGCCACTGACAAAAATAGAAAAGGCTAGTTTGAGTAATAAAGTATAATAATCATAGTAATCAATCACATGATAAGAAAAATCAATCCAAAAATGTTCTAAATGATGATATGCTAATTTTAACCTATGAAATTTTTGGTTAATTAAAAGATCCATTTTTTTGATAAATCTAATTTGTATTTAAATTTTTTAATCCCACTAATTTTCTAATTTAATAGTGATTGTTAGATTTTTAGATTATAAAAATAATTTTGTTTTAATGAAAAAAAATGAATTAATCATTCATTTTATTTTATTTTTATTCATCTATGATATTAATCAATAAACCTATAATTAATATGTGGTGATTTAATAGGAATTTGTAATTTTATCATGAATTTGGAAACTACATAGAAATTAATGTTTCTCCCTTACAACTAAATATTAGTTTTTATCCTAAAATATTATATGTGTTGAATCATACTTTTTAATTTTACTAATTAATTTTACAAATGTTGGGATACATATTATATTTGACGACAATGATCTAGATCACAATTATCCTTGGTGATATCAGCCATATAAGTTAATGCAGAATTAGATTTGTCAATTTTTACAACACTTTAATATTCCACCCATACATATAACATTCCTTCTCAGATTAAGTTGATATTTTGATAAAATATATAGAATAATTGAGACTAAGTATTTTTTTCTATTTCATCCATGACTTGTTTGGTCATTTTTAGGGATTACCATGTGGCATCAAAAATGGTATTACTTTTGACTAAATTTTTAAAATTTCTATGTTTTATTGTTTTATTGTATTCTCCCCTTCACTATATAAATATGAATCATTAAAAAATTTATAAGGAGATTCTTTCATTAAAATTATGGGGGGATGAATGGGATAATTATATTAGTCTTTTTCTTTTTTATTCTTTCAATATTTTTTAAATATACATATTTTTAATAAACTATTTTTCATTCTAAAAATCACATTTCTCACTATGTATATCTATCTATATCTTTTGTTTTCACTCTATATATATATCATCAATGTGATATCTAACACTCACCGTAGTGAGTGACTAACTCTAGGTGTTTCATTGAAGGATTTTTTCATAGTGTTCATTAATTATTGTGATTTAATTTTTTAATGTTCATTTTCTATTTTTAATTGGGTTGTGAGTATATTAAGTGATAATGTAGTTATTTTACATCATTATAAATTGTTATTAAATAATTTATTCTAATCTCTACAAAAAAAATCCCTACCTTCTATTAAAGATATTATTCATACGATTGATTTAAGTTTCTTTGAGAGATAAAACAACATATGATGGAGCCAGGTCTTAGAAGGTGTCACACTCTCAATCGAGGTGTGTTAAAATTACTTAATTATTAGAGGAATTGGGATTTTCTATGCCAAATAGATCTTCTATTCATGACAAAATTCACAATAAAATTAGAGGATATTATTCCATGTACAGTGGGGTGGACTATCAAATAGAATTTAGATAACAAATAATATATAATAAAAGAACCTGAGTAGCCAAACCTAGGAACCTAACCTTTCATTATTAGTATTCATTCTATCTTTATTGTGAATTTCATATTTATTTTTAAGTTTTCCATTCATCATTCAAACTTCAATATTTCTTTTTTTCATAAAATAGAAAATACCAAAAATATAATAAGTGAATCAGAAATAGTTTGTAATCAACCATGAAATATCCTCAAGTGAGATGAACATAGTGAACCATAGTATTACATGAGGAAAATAAATAATATCCTTTTCATAGCTAAAACATGTGTTTTCAAAACATTATAGTATTTTCAGGGAGTAGGTTCCAACAATCTAATCATAAGTTTCATGATTGGGATTTCTAAAAGAATTCATGACCCCCAAGATCATAAAATTGAAATAACCATACTAATCATATATAAAAAAATAATTTAGATACTAATTCTGATGAAAAAACTATTATAAACTCAAGTAAATCTCAATGTGTTCACTATAGGCCTAGAAATATGTCTAATAACCCCTAATAAAACCCTAAGAGACATATATTCACCAAAAATATTCAATCAGTTAAACAATTTCTATGCTAGATCATCAAAATGACTTTGAACTTAAAACTATACTAATTTATCTAATTTTTAACTTCCATGGATTAGATAGAGAAGACCCAATTAGTAATATCAAGGTATTTTATCATGTATAGTCCACCTTGAATCCAAGGGAAATAGTTGAGGAGGAAGTAATGTTTCGGGTGTTCCTAATCTCACTTAAAGGAGTTTCCATGGAGTTGATATACAGTTTATAACCAGGAAAGATTTAATACTAAAATGACCTTTACAGATGTTTCCTTTTGATATTCTTCCAAGACTATAGAAGTATATAAATCAAGGGGTTTTATGCCACCATAAAAGCTTTAGTAGAAACTCTTTATGAGTATAAGGGTAGATTAAAAACATTCCATGCCAACTAACTACTTTAAGAAATATAGGAGCATCACTTACGCATTTTATTTTACTAAAGATTTATAAATAGTGAAAAAACTTATTGGATGCGTCATTTGGAGGATCCTTGATAGACATGTCACCAATAGAATATGAGGGACTAATTGGGAATATTTTATAGAACTCATAGTAGTTTGGAATATGAGGTACAAGTAAAAAGGTATCCATTTGGTAATCAATTATTATTCCTATACTTTAGTAGAATATAAACATGAAGATCCAACTAATTTATTAATACATATATCTCCAAAGAACATTAGTGAATAATAAGAACTAACTATGATGGGTTTTTTATACCAATCACATATCCATTTTACTAAACAATATACTAAAATATAGGGTATGGAATGTTAATTGATATAATTTTAGACCAATGAATTACATCAAAACCAATGATAGAGTTCTTCTAACCATATCAAATATTTATTCTTCAATCAACAGTACTAGGAAAGACCCCATACAAAATTCAGTACCCAAACCACCCCCTTACCAATAACAAAACAAACAATTCCAACACCTACCACCCATTCAACAGTCATAAAAGTAGTAATATTAAAAACAACACCATTTTAGTAGAATATAACTTATGAAAAACCCTCCACAATTTCACAACATCATGTGAAATAAAAAACAACATTTAAAGAAGGATAATATTAGGAATAAAATCAAAGAGTTTCGAGAAATCACAAAAAAATTATCCAAAAAATCTGGGCTAACTACCATTCAAAATGGATCCAAACCCAAAGTATAATTTCAATTTGATAACAAAAAGAAGTGGAAAATATACTCATCTAGAATCCACACCTGAACTAGAACCAATAAAACCAGAATTAGAGGGGAATGAATTAATGAATTTTGGAAATTATGGGTAGATTTTAGAAAAAAAAATACCCAAAAAGAGGGAATTAATATCGAATAGGAGAAGTATGGGATATAGAAAATGAAAATATAAATTATGATTTAAATATATAAAAGGTATAAAAGTGATATTCCCTCACCATTACCATAAATAATGATACAAGAAAATAAAATATAGGAGTAATAACTTCAATAAGAAATTTTTTAATCTTTCTAGTAATTGGAAATAAATAAACTCCTTAAATCCCTCAAACAAATTCCAAAGTATAAAATGTTATTTAAGTAATTTTGAACCAAAAATAGGAGGATTCAAAGGAATAATATTATTATCTTAATAAGTAGTGTCACATATTTCATCACTCCCTAGTTACCCACAAAATATTATGATCTATGGATATTTTCTATTCCTTTCACCATTGTCTCTTTAAATATTCTAGATGTTTTTTGTGATATATGTTCATATATTAATTTATTTCCTTATTATATGTTTCATTATATGTATATGGGAGATTTTAGGCCCACAAGAGTTGTGTTGTAACTCATAGATAGATCAATTGTCTTTATAGTAGGAGTTTTAGAAGATGTGTTAGTTTGATTTGGTGGAATATTACTTCTATCTCACTTTTATGTGCTCAACATAAAGAAAGATAGACCACCAGAAATCTCACCCATTATTTTGGGTATACCTTTCTTGATGAAATACATGAATATCCTTTATATTCACTATAGAGAACCAGTCCTAGATAGCCCGAATCCAGTGTTTTCTACAAAATACAGTGGCATGATTACAAGGAATTAATCCCTAAAGAATCAATCAATTTGGTAGTCTTGGTAAACCAGATACATAAATGAATATTGTATTAAAAATGAATAAAGTAATTACACTATATTTTTATCTTATTTATAAATAAATATCTTCATTTATAACTCTAATTCATCTAATAAATCCATGAATATCTTTAATGGTATACTTTTTGGATTCCTAGGGAAGGAGACATAATAAGGGTGAGCTAAAATTCTCAGTAAGAGAAAAATATAGTGGAAGTAATAATGAATCAATGATAATTTTCAATATGTAAAGGTAAATAATTGAACACATATGACATGTAATCAATAAACTGAATGGAAGTACATAAACAATTTAGAAAGGTAATAAATGGACGCAAATGCCATAAAAAACTAGATAAGAAAAAATAAATATGACAAGATATAAAATGGAAACACATGCTATATAGATAACTAAAAATTAAAAGTATCCATAGTTTTTCAAAGAAAATACCTTTGATGAATAATAACTAAAACTAATTTGAATGAAACACTTTCTTAAAGAATATCATGTATAAGGCACTTGAGGACCTATACTATCATGATCTATCCTCTGTACAGTTTAAAAATATGAATCTATCCTCTATTTAAATTGCGTAACTTATTTCTCTTGGGAGAACCTGTCCATCTATAGAGGACCTATATAAATTTTGGGCTCCACCCATCATTCCAATCCAAAATAATTCCACATATTGAATAATCAAAATAACTAATATTCCTTATCAAATAACCACATTGAAAGAGAACTATGTATATGTCAATAATTCCCTAATTAATAAAATAATTTTCAATTTAACCACTTTATGAAAAATGGTATCACTATTGGAAACATGACTTATAACAATGGTTTCAAACTGTTGGGAAAGGCCTAAATCCCATTGGTATAAACTATACCAACTATTTCTCAAACCATTTTCTAGTTATACATGGGGATAGAAATATACTAATGGTTATAGTATAACCATTGGTATATGGCTCTGGAATGCACATTATACCAACGATTGATACCCATTAAAGATTAAGTAATTTCAAATCTATTCCAATGGTTTCAAAACTATTGGAATAAGCCTTTACCAATAGTTTTCATAAAACCGTTGGTAAAAACAAATTACAGGGTCTATACCAATGGTTTAAAAATCATTGGTATATAGTTTTACCAACTATTTTATGTAAACCATTGGTATAAATTTACTTTTCCCATATATACCAACGGTTTATAACCGTTGGTATAGCCTTGCTGCAATTTCAGCAGTAGACCAGCCTGCCTCCCCCACTCCAATCACATGTGCACCTACCAATTGAGAATTCAATTGAGAATTAAATTAACCTATGAAATACAGAATTCGGGATTTAATTCTCAATTTAAATCTTCTGAATTATTAATTAATAACACATACAAAATGAATTATGAATTATATACAGAATTCTGATAGTGTGTTCAATTTAGAATCCATTACATACAGAATTTAATTATGTATAACACATATAGAATATGGTATACAAAATTTAATCCAGAACATGGGGGTGTCTAAGGGGGTGGGGGGCTATCCAGGGGGTTGGGTTTTTCCAAGGGGTGGGGGTGTCCAGGGGTGGGTATGTCCAGGGGTGGGGGTGTCCAAGGTTGTGGGGGGGGGGGGCTATCCAAGGGGATGGGGGTGTCTAGGGGGTGAGGTGGTGTCTGGGGGGCTGTCCTAGGGGGTAAGGTTTCCAAGGGGGTGGGGTTGTCCAGGGGATGGGGGTGTCTAAGGGGGTGGGGGTTGTCCATGGGGTGGGGGTTGTCCATGGGGGTGGGGGTGTTCAGGGGGTTGGGTGTCCAAGGGGTTGGGGGTTTTCCAAGAGGGTGGGGATGTCTATGGGGGTGGGGGGCTGTCCAGGGGGGGTTTCCAGGGGTGGGGGTGTCCAGTTGTGGGGGTTGTCCAGGGGGTTTGGGGGTTATCCAAGTGGGTTGGGGTGTCCAGGGGGAGTGGGTGTCTAGGGGGGTTGGCCAAGGGGGTTGGGGACGGGAGGTGGGGGCTATCCAGGGGTGGGGGATGTCCAAGTGGGTGGGGGTGTCTAGGGGGTGGGGTGTTCAGGGGGTGGGGGTGTCTAGGGGTGGGGGTTTTTAGGGGGTGTGGGTTGTCCAAGGGCGTGAGGGTGTCCAGGGGTTGGGGGTGTCGAGGGGGGTGGGGGCTGTCCAGGGGGTGGAGTGTCTAATGGGTGGGGTTATCCAAGGGGTTGGGGGTGTCAAGGGGGTGTTCAGGGGGTGTGGGGGTTTTCCAAGGGTGTGGGGGTGTCTGGGGTGGGGGTGTCCAGGGGGTGGGGGTTGTCCACAGGGTGGGGTGTCCTGGGGGTGGGGGTTGTCCAAGGGGGTGGGAGCTGTCCAAGGGGGTAGGGGTGTTTAGGGGGTGTGGGGGCTGTCCAGGGGGTGGGGTGTCCAGGGGTGGGGTGCCTAGGGGGTGGGGGTTTCCAGGTTGAGGGGGTTTTCCAAGGGGTGGGGGTGTCCAGGGTGGGTGGGGGTTGTCTAGGGGGTGGGGGTTGTCCAGGGGGTGGGGGCTGTTCAGGGGGTGGGGGAGTCCAGGGGGTGGGGGCTATCCATGGGGGGTGAGGGGTGTCCAAGGGTGGGGCTATCCATGGGGGGTGAGGGGTGTCTAGGGGTTGGGGTGGGGGTGTTCAGGTGGTGGGGGTATCAAGGGGTGGGGGTGTCCAGGGGGTGGGGTTGTCCAGGGGGTGGGGGTGTGCATGGGGTGGGGGTGTTCAGTGGGTGCAGGGTTTTCCAATGGGGGGTATCCAGGGTGGTGGGGGCTGTCCTGGGGGTGGCGGTGTCTAGGGATGGGGGTTTTAGGGGGGTGGTGGTTGTCTAATGGGGTGGGGTATCTAGGGGTGGGGGTATGTCTCGGGGGGTGTCAAGGGGCATGGGGGGCTGTCTAAGGGGTGTCCATGGGAGTGGGGGTGTCTAGGGGGTGGGGTCTGTCAAAGGGGTGGGGGTGTCCAGAGGAGGGGTGAATCAGTTACACATATATTCAGTCACAGTAAATCATCAAGTCAAGTTTTCTTATTTATAGATAAAGAAATAAAGATAATTTGACCTACCAAATCGCACATATATTCTATCACAACAAATCATCAATTATCAAATGTCTGTAATATCACTCAAAAATGTAATGGATCAATTTGTCCTTCATAACCATCACTATCATCATCATCACCATCAGCCTCATCCCTATCCTCATCATCATCCCCATCATCATCTCTACCCTCCTCAATTCCCTCCTCCTTGCCCTCGTACTCTACCTCAGCCTCCTCCTCACCCTCCTTCTCCGCCTCGGACTCCTCCTCACCCTCCTCCTCCGCCTCAGCCTCCTCCTCTCCCTCCTCCTCCACCTCGGACTCCTCCTCACCATTATCATCACCAGGAATGACATTATCTTGACAACCACTAGAACTTCCACCCATTGCACCATATATAGAATGAATCTAAGACATATATTCATCACAATCTATATTGGCCTCTGTTGGAAGTGTTGGGTATAAAACTTCCATCAGTTTCATAAATGCACTATTTTCCCAAGAAAATTTTTCTTCCATCTATGTGGCCCTTTTTTATCCTGTTATTCATGTTCCTTAACCTACTAGAACTCAGTGGCACTAAAAATCATACCTTAGGAGGTCCAATACCTCTTCTTGTATATACTCTTCCCAGGTCGGCGGTGTACTCTGCCAAGGTGCTCATCTCCCAACACCTGATGTAAGTGATCATTATGCCCAAAATTGTCAGGTTCTTGGGCATCAAGGGCCTCTAAAGTAGTATTTTACTAATATAAATAGATTATTAAGTTACAAAATAGATATTAAAATTTAAAATCAATAAAGTAAAACTTACAATTTTCTGTTGAGTTAGTCTGTTAACCGCACTTCCATCTTTATTCATTCTACTCGGGCAAAACAGTTTTTCTCGAGGCACATGTCCTTAAATATTCAATGTTTGCCTATAAAATGACATTTAATATAGGAAACCATAATTAAAAATAGGTTACTAATAATTAATTTCATAACTAAAATTATATGAAAACTTTATAAATCGAATAAATTATAGAGGAAACAATAAAAAGTGCAAGTTGTAAAGAAAAAATATAAAAAAAATGTCCTAATTACTTCCTCTCATGATCTAAAATCGTAGTGCGTCCCAATGTGTGGAGGTATTTTTAGCATAAATGTTTTTTTATTTCTTTTGGATGATTCTTAAATAAAATTAAATAATAAAAATATAGTATTAATGAAAACATGAAAATTTTAATTCAAATACCTCAAATGAGATTAATATCTTAAACTGGATAGTCTTCCAATGAGTAATCATCTTCAAATATTGTTCTATAGGACAATCATACATGAAAGGTACTGCCTCTAACTTTTTTCCAACTCTATCATGTCATCAAATATACAACTCGTGCTTATTGGCTCTCTAAATCTCACCTAAATCCTTTAGACGTGTTGGTCATGCACCCTCACCATCGGGGAAATTAAAACAAATCTAACACCAAAATATTAATTCATATAAATAAAATAATAATATATTTCATTAAATACAATAGATTTGTTTACCCATATCTCTGCCCAAGCATTATCCTTGACTTCATTTGGAAACTGTCTCCATGAGAGCGGGCTGATAGGAATGATGTTAGAGTATTTGGAAAGCATCGCCAAAAAACTCCAACATTGCTACCCCATTTTTTCAATCATTTGATTGTCTTCATTATATTCTACCATAAACTGCATTCAGTGGTTCCAAATTTCATGCATGCATGTATACCTCTTCCCCTGCTTCCTATCAATAGATGTATCTATTATGAAATAAAAACAAATATTTTATCAATACATGTAATAATGAAAATAAATAATCGTATAAAAATTTGTTGGGGTTCTATAAATATAATTGCATTAGTCTAATCAATGGGTGCCACTAGATCCGCAAAAACTAAAGGAACACCCTGTACAGGTGGAGTGGGTCCTAGTGTATGCTCTATGGGGACAGACTATATCATAGCAGGAGTTCAAGAAGATGGAATATAGAATCTCGAAGATAAATAAGTATAAGTAAAAGAAGATGGCATGGATGGATGGTTGAATTATATATGGGGTGTAGGAATCATCTTCAGATATGGTAAATATGGGTGAGGAGACTCATATGTAAAGTGTGGTGAAAACATGGGAGGCCTAAATATCCCATGGGTCCTTAATAACACACTGGTGTCAGAATTTGGGATAGATGGTATGCCAGTGGGAGGGGTAGGGTCTAATCAGGTATGCCGACCATATTTCCTGGATCTCATACCACCCCCCCTGTACAAACACCCTGAGTACTAGGACCACTACTAGTATTCTCATCAAATAATTGTCGCCTAAGAGGTGGATCCTACAAAAAAATTTAAAACAAAATTATTCACATGACATTATATATTATTTAAATATATATATTGGAAATAAAATACTCACTACAGGAACTAGTGGTGGAATTCCATCTCATCCATGTGACGATTATTTTCCATCATATTTTTCCATTTCCTCTCTTCAGTTGGTTACATTTCCTACATTTGAAAACAAATATTGAAGTAATTAGAAAATTATAACTAATGTGTAACCCAAAAAACAAAATATATGAGACAGAATAGGGGGATTCATGGTTAATTTAACTATCCATTGTTTTAGGTGATCTTAAATGGATATATAATGAATTTAGTAAATCATACAAGATATAATAAATAAATTTAATTTTAATTAGGATGATTATTTACTAAGTGTCATCAGTCTATTAAAATCATGGAACATTGATTCTTAGGCTTTATTTCACTCAACAACTAAGAGAGAGATCATACTGAATTATGCCTCTAAAAAAATAATCAAGGTATATATTATGAATGATTAAAACCTTAAGATAGTTGTAAATGATGATATAAACATATGAATAAAGATAATATATCTACCAGATTTATAAGGGGTAAATCACTTGTCGAAATTAAGAAGAATTTTAATTTCTATAGCTCAAGTAGATGATGCAGGTTTCTATACATGTTTTGTAGAAGAAGACAAACCATCATGTTCATTATCTGTTGAAATGTTAAAGGGAGGTCTTAGAGTTATACTAATTCTATACATGGTCAATAAAGCATTGAAATGTTCACCAAGTTAGAAATGTTGGTTTTGTATGTTTGAATACAGTTTAATTCCAAATTAGAAAATGCGATTTAAAAAAATTACAACCAATAAACATTGAAAATTCACATAATGGTGAAGTCAGATACAATTTATTTGTAATCAATATTAAATCAATTTGAATAGTACCAACCTTAACAACCCAAGTCGAGAAAAACCAAAAGAATTGAGAACATGGGAGGATAATTCTATATATTTCCCAACATAACTTCATATACACAGTCAACTCTGAAAATTGAGCTATTGGAGTCATAAAAAGTAATAAATGGATCATTTTCGATGGAAGTAGGTATGGTGTTAATTCCATCATCACCATCATAAAAAAATATGTCTTGGAATTACTTCAATAATGACACCAAATTCAAGTTGAAGATGGTCTTTGACATAAAAAAATTGTTTCTCCATTGATGCTAATACATATGGTTCATCGGTAGAAAGAGTGTGAGTCATATCAATTAATCAAAATCTAAAATAATCAATAAATGTTCCTTGCCTTGTCATAGAATAAAACCACTGTCATTTCATCATCGTGACTCATCTATAAGAGTAATAATCCATTATTATTATTTTTTCAAATACTCCATAATAACCTATATTTTCAAATTGTGGTCTACTATCTAATGCACTAGCATAAAAGTCTATTATTGTAGTAACCATAAAACCATCATTTTGTGTTCTCATATTCTTTTCTCATTCAGTGATAATAAATATGTACCCATTGATAACAATTGATTTACAGTCATGAACCATGGTATTAGAACCAAAATCCAAAGCTCTTATTTCCTTAGAGATAGAGTCAGCAGGAAAACTCAATACCTAAAATATAAATGAATATTAAACTTAATTAAATATTAATTTTATTATTTTAATTAGTAATATTTTTACCTTCAATTTTAACCAAGAAAAAAACACTTTTCTATGCAAAGTATCCCTCCTTCTCAAAAATAAAGAACGATGCTTTCTATTTATCATTTCTTTATGTTCCCTATAGATAAAAATAGGAATATTTTAACAAATATATATGTAAGATATATATATTAAATTTACTTAACTGATGTAGTCATCGAACAAATTACAGTTGAATAAAAATGTGTGATATGTCATCTCCCGCTCTTCAAGGATTAATGTCATCAATGTATATGATCCAGGAATTCCTCCTATTTGAGGAAGTGAGGGAAAACTGGGTTCAATTTTCTCATACTATTCTTATTCGTCTTTCATTGGTGTATTAATTATTTTATTAAGATTATACAAATATATAGATCAAAAATCCATACATTCTTGATGCAAGTAATCGTTCACGATAGAACCTTCGGGATAATTCTTGTTTCGAACATAAGACTTTAATGTGTACATATTTCTTTTAGTTGTACGCATCCAATGAAAAGAAATAGTTTCTCCAAGAATTATTTTATTTGGAATATGGATAGTCATATGCAACATTCATGTGAAAAATGATGAACGAAATATTTTCTCTAACTTGCACAAAATTAATGGGGATTATGCAAAAATGTTTTGCAAGAAAGACTTGGAAACCTTCTTAGCACAAAGATCTCTAAAAAAATGAAAAAACCAAATAAAATCCACCCTTACATTATTGGAAAAAAGATGACAGATTTCTATTAGAATCAACTCATGTAGAAGGACGTGATAATTTTGATTCCTCAAAGATTTTAACTTCAACTCTTTTATGTTGACCTGTTTAGATATGTTTCTTGAATATCCTTCAGGAATATTAATAGTCTCTATTAATTCTAAAAATTGATTTTTTCTATAGGTGTTATCACATAAGAATCACATGGAACTTTCCATTTATTTTTACTGATACGAACAGGATACAATTCTGGTCTGATACCTCAATCCACCAAGTCACACTAAGACCATAAATAATCTTTTTTATTTCCCTTAACATTTAGAAGAATCAAAAGAAACATTTCACATATATTCTTTTCAATGTGTATTACGTCTAAGTAATGAATTAACAAATTGGTTGAAAAATATGGAAAATCAAAGAAGATACTCCTCTTCTTCCAATTGTAATAGGTTTCAGTGGAAATATTCTTTCTCTTTTCAGATTTCATTTGACCCTTCCCAAATGAAAAAATGAAATCTTTCAATTCATTAATCACAACAGTTCCAAACATACACTAAGGTGGATCATTGGTCTCCATAGTATTATCAAATCTTCGACGATTATTTCTAAATTGATGTTCCATTACAAAGAATCATCAATGTCCCATAAAACTGAAACTACAGCGATGTTTCAATATTTTGGATCGTTTATTCTTCATACAAATAGGACATGATAGTTTTACCTACGTGCTTCATCCAGATAAAATTTCATAAGAAATAAAATCATTGATCATCCACATAAGTGTATCACACATTTGAAATATGTATTTCAAACATGAATTGTATGTGTGCACACCCACATCCCAAAGAAGTTTCAACTCTTTTATTAAAGGTTTCATGTATAAATCTATATCATTGCTGATATAAGAAGGTCCAAATATGAGTATACTCATGAAAGTGAAAGGTTTTTTCATACACAACCTTGGGGGAAGGTAATAAATGTGTATAAAAACCGGCCATGAATTGTGAAAAGTAATCATCTTCCCAAACAGATTAAAATCATCACATGAAAGACCCAGCCTCATATTACGGATGTCAGCTACAAAATCAGGATATCGAGCATCAAATATCTGCCATGAAAATCTATCTGTAGGGTGAACCAACTCATCATTAGTGTTCTTTCTCTCGGTATCATGATATCACATTTTTATTGATATTTTATCAAACATAAAAATATTCTAGAGTCTGGGGATCAATGGAAAGTGCCAAATTACTTTATGTGGCACACCGGATGGTGTTCCATCAACTTCTGTCTTCTAGCGGGATGTGCCACATTTTATACAATCATTTCATTCAGCAGTTTTCTCCCAGAATAAACTAAATCTTTTGGGAAAGCATGAATTTTGTTTCATGAAAATCCAAGTTCCTCAACTAACTTCCATGCCATATAGTGGTTTCAAAGAATATCTATATCATCTTAAAGAAATTCCTTCAAGAAGGTAAGAATATAATTGATGGAAGTATTAGAAATCCCATACATTGTTTTCCCCTGAAACAATTAGATTAAAAATACCAACTTTTTCATTTTACCGTATTGTCGATATACTAGAGTCGTGGAAGTATCATTCAATTTTTTCACCCTAAAAATATCATCATTTTCATTAGATGCATAATATATGCTCATATCAAAGTCTTCTTGGTTCATAATATTTTCTTTTTCATGATGATGAATAAATGGAAACCAGTCATATAACAAATTATCCAATCCAGTCCTCTCATTTGGATCATCAGTAATTTGAGATTTCATTTTATCCCCATTGTGATACCACACATAGTAGTTTGATTGAAAACCATATTTTTCTATGTGGTAGATGACTTCTTCATGGATCAACCAAGGTCTTACAATACGATTGTAACATGGGCAGTGTATGAGACCATTATTTCAAGCATTGTGAAATGAAAAATCTAAAAATATCTCCAAATTGTTTTAAAAATCACTTGAGATCCAATCATTTTCATACATCCAACTTCTATCTATTCTGTAAAAAAATTGTTAGAAGTCATTTCATCAAAAAAATTCAATAACATTGAAGTTTAATATGAAAATGATGGTAAAAAGTTCCTTAGTGATTGAAATATCATGGTCATACATGTGGATCATGATCCAAGAAAGATTAAATAGAACTAAGACGAGTTTGATGTCATAAGATGAAGATTACATGCAGAAAAGAAGCATGATTCTATGTACATGAAGATTTAGAGTGATGATATTGAAATTTATTTTCCAAATGGGATAATTTATCCCCATTTTCGATATCCATAAAGGAAGGAGTTTCTAGTTGATGTAGTGAACTATTCTTGGGTTGATACCTTGTTATTAAAATAATGTGAAGATATACTAATTCAATTATGTGTGCCTAAATTTGAGTTGAAATGTGTTTTGGAATTTTTTTTATTTTTCACATTCAAGAGGACACCATGGACCTGATAAAACATTATTAAAGATATTAAAAAGTGAATTCTTTTCATCAAAGATACAGAATGTGTAAAGAGAGTTTTTTAAATAAATTATTGAAGCTAAAAAATGGAAATATTTTGAAAAGTTAAGATATTTAATAACACCCAATACCCAAAGTTGAAGTATTCATTTTGTGGGGGTGTCTAGGGGGTGGGGTGGTCTAATGGGGTGGGGGTGTCCAGGGGTGGGGGTTGTCCAGGGGTGGTGGGGGTGTCCAGGGGTGGGGGTGTATAGGGGGTGGGGGCTATCCAAGGGGGTGGGGGTGTCCAGGGGTGGGGTGGTGTCCAGGGGGTGGGGGTGTCCAGGGGTGGGGGTGTCTAGGGGGTGGGGTGGTGTCCAGGGGGGGTCTATCTAAGGAGGGTGGGGGTGTCCAGGGGGTGGTTGTCCAGGGGTGGGGGCTATCCAAGGGGTGGGGTTTCTATGAGGGTGGGGGTGTCCAGTGAGGTGGGGTGGTGTCTAGGGGGGATGTCCAGGGGGTGGGGACTGTCTAGGGGGTGGGGAGTCTATGGGGTGGGGGTGTCCATGGGGTGGGGTGTCCAGGGGTGAGGTAGTGTTCGGGGGGTGGGGATGTCCAGGGGGTGGGGTGTCCAGGGGTGAGGTAGTGTTCGGAGGGTGATGTCTAGGGGGTGGGGCCGTCCAAGGGGTGGGGGTGTCCAGGGGTGGGGAGTATCCCGGGGTGGGGTGGTTTTTGGAGGGTGTCTAGGGGGTGGGGGATATCCAGGGGTGGGGGCTGTCCAAGGGGGGTGGGGTGTCTAGGGGTGGGGTGGTGTCCAGGGGGTGGGGTGTCCAGGGGGTGGGGTGGTGTCCAGGGGGGTTGTACAAGGGGGTGGGGGTGTCCAGGGGGCAGGGGTGTCCAGTGTGTGTGTGTGGGGGGGGGTCAGGGGGGGGGCTTTCCATGGGGTGGGGGTGTCCAGGGGTGTGGGTGTCTAGGGGGTGGGGTGTCCAGGGGGCTATCCATGCGGGGTGAGGGGTTTCCAGGGGTGGGGGTGGGGGTGTCTAGGGGGTGAGGGGTGTCCAAGGGTGGGGGGATATCCAAAGGGGTGGGATTTCCAGGGGTGGGGGATGTCCATGGGTGGGGGTGTGCAGGTTGTGGGGGAGGGCAGTCCCATGGGGGGTATCCAAGGGTTGGGGGTGTGTAAGGGGGTCTATCCAAGGGGGGTGTCTAGGGTGGTGGGGTTGGGGGTTTTCAGGGGAGGCAATACCCATATAATACCTTGAAAATTACATATACCCAATCCAACCAACATATCAATTTCAATCCGTCACCCAACCAATAGCCAATTCATCCTCAATATCACTACCCTTCCCATTATTCCTTGAACAAAAACTATAAATACAAAATCCAAATCCGATTTTCAACTACACTAATTCCATAGAAACTACCATATCACCCCACTAAAAAAATGGAAAACCACATACACCACTACCCCAACCTTCCATAATCCCTTTTCATGGACCATCCTTATATCCATTAACCACCTCGAGACAATATGACTAAACAAACCCTTTACCATCTTTGAGTGGGGATACATCTCATCAGCACCTCCATTTATTCATATGGTTCACTAACTCTACACAGAAGGAGTGGCTATGAATACTTAAAATAAAGGATATTCACACAATAATGACACTTTAATTGCTAAAAAAACAAAAAACAAATCAAAGTTTAATTATTGGGTATACCATGCCACATACCACATGGACCACTGGTTTATGCCAAATAAAAACAAAAAAAATAGATGCAGAACATTAAAACTAATGTATCACTTACTTATTTGAAGTGCAGAACTAAAACATTTTTTATTGGAGATGGATCTATTAGGTGTAATGAGTTTCTCAGACTAAGGTAAAGATAGATCTTTGGGAGAGCTTCGGTTTAAGGCTGCAATCACGCCGATGGGGGAACCGGATAAGCTGTGTATTTGGGGGGGAAATTTCACAATAATTTTAAAAAACCATTGGTATACATTAGACAAAAGAAAGATTTTCCAAAAGTTTACTCAAACCATTTGTAAATTTTGATTGTAAATACATTATACCAATGGTTTGAACAAACCATTGGGAAAGTTTGATCTAAAACCAGTATACCAACAGTTTGTTCAAACCGTTGGCATAAAAGTGTTGGGAAAGCCTCCATTTCCACCAGTGTATATAGTTTAGTCAATAATAATATCCATTTTATGAGAATATGGATATTCAATTATATTTCCAATGATAATTATTACAATAAAGTTATTGTTTCAAGATAATGTTAACAATCACAAAAGTAAATGAGATTTCAAAGATAATCATTAAGGAAACTCTTGAGGAGAATAATCTTTAGACATTAAATAGTATCCCATAACAATTTAAAAAATTTTAAATCATAACCTCATGAATAAACAAAATTAAATGAAAATTATAATATCATGAGAGTAAGTTGGGTCATGATATATCAGGTAAATGGTAAATATATACACCATATAAAGTAAACTAGGTTTATAACAATAAAATATGACTTAATGAATTGAAATTGAGACAAAATCTCTTACATATGAATAAAAAGAACCAGATATAGTAATACTTGAGAATGGTCATTAATAATTAGAGGAGGTCAAAATTAAAAATTATATTAAACAATTGTCCAATAATATCTTCTAACGGAAATTCATATACTAACAATCTTATATAAAATTTGATTATAAAATAAACCCTTGTAAAGGATATAATGTCAATTTAAAAATCAATCAATCATTATATTATGTGTATCAAATGTAAATCCAAATAATTTAAGTGTAAATACAATAATATAGAATAAAATTTAATTACCCACACAATCTTATAATATCAATGAAAATGAGGAAGTAATATAAATCAATGAAAATAAATTGAGTTATGAAATTCAATTCAAGTTGGTAAATTTTAACATAAATACCCTTAAAATAAATAAATAAAATTTTAACTAAAAATACCATGAATAAATATTTATTCATGATATTACATGTCAATGTGGAAGTACATACACCATATATAATACATTAGGTCCACAACAATTAAGTATGCCTCACAGAATGTAACATTTAAATCCTAATACCCAGAAAATTATGACATTAAATTAAACATTGAATATCATGATAATAATAGTTTTCATTATATAACATGATAAAGGTATTATATACACCAAATAAAAGTAACTTGGGGCATAATAACAAATAATCCTCAATGAAATGTAAATTGAGATGAAATTCTCTTACCTTAACCTTCCTTTTGTTGTGTGGTATTTAACCTCCTTTATAGTGGTTTAAAATGATTTAATAAGTTATACCAGAACTATACTCATGTTTATAATACCATATATTAACTTATTTTAAGATATTATTACCCTTTTGTTAACAATATTTCATTAATTAAACCATATCTAGTGTTAATTTCATAGTTTGTCAAGTATGTTTTAACTTGTTGGTTGTTGTTATTATTAAATATATCATGGTTTCATAATCTATAGAATATAATGAATTATGTTTATATCATATATATTCAGTATATATGTATCTAAATAATATATAATGTTTGGAGGTAAGAAATGGAATGCACCGCTCATGGAGATGGTAGTCTATATGTACGCATGAACGCTATTTCATTTCTTTTTTGTATTAAGAGTATGAATAGTAAATGATAAGTATGTATATTATAATTACATAATCATATATATTACATAGGTTTATTAAAATTATCCTTAATATGTTCCATGTATAGCATGAACGAATCACATCGCTTTGAGGGGCAGTAGTCTACACATCCACAAATGATATTATCATTTTTATGCAAAATGAATGTATAGAGGTATGTGTTATAAAATAATTACATAAGAATAAAGATATTATAAATATAATATATATCATATATAATAATATTTTCAATCATAATTTCCATCATGAGATGCGGTAATGTAAAATTGAACAATCATCATTTAGCGAGGTGGTAGTCCTTCTACACTTAAACATTATGTTTTTTACCCATTAGATGGAGGTGTGTGTGATAATAGATCGAAATCATAGCATAAAAATATCGTAGTATATTTAGTATAGTATATTTTTTATATAAAAATGGAATTATAATAGTATAGGGAGTGGATAAAGAAAATAAAATGGAGGAGTTTGAGGGAGGGTGTTGCCTCTAAATCAGGTAACTCTTTTTGGTTTGCACCAAAATAGAATCCTTGGAGGAATTTAAACCTAAGGGAGTCTCAAAGGAGGAAGGGAGTTATTTTTTGGATTAAATTGGGAATATTTTGGACGAATCTAAGAGTCTTTAGAGGTGTGGATAAGTGGAATTGAATGAGGCCTTTTATAATGTAGGAGGAGTGGAATCTCTTATAATATTTCAAAATAAAAGAACCCCATCAGTGTATTATTTATTTAAAGTGGATCAATAATGGTCCAAAGTCAATACAAGGAAGTATAGGGTCAAAATATTTCCATAAAATAGGTCTTGGAAAAGATTATAGGTTGATTTAGGCCTTAATTTTATGGTTTAGTCTCTTATTAAGGTTATGGTTTACCCTTACTAAGCATTTGACCTCACCCTTATTATGATTCCTTCCCCATGATATGAAGAAAATAATTTTTATTAAAATTTAAAGGATTTAGTTTATTCCAATTTATTATATATCATGTTTTATTTTCTCAATGTATTATGTGTATCTTATATATAATTTGTATTTCCAAGACTACTAAATTGAATGGTCCTTCGGGATATGTTTCCTTATAACAATGCCAATGTAATAAAATAATGTATAGGCTTTAGGATTCTAGGGTTGGAACACTATAGTTGGTATCAGAGGGAGTTTAGTAGCAACCTTTAAAACTAGATTTAGAAAACATATATAAGGGAGAACAAACCTAAGATAGACATTAACGATAATTATACAAGAACATCCTATAATTTTGGAAAGGTAGAGATTATGTTGGTATTCCTTGAAATACATACCTATCTAAATACTACAAGTGTATGTGGTTATGGCATAGATATACCTAGGAGTAACAACTCTGAAAAGGTGTTATGGGCCTGACATGGGGTAAACTAGTACATGATAATAGTCCTTACTACACACCTAGTTTGACACTCCTGGGGGATATTCTCAGGATAATTCACATTTTCTTTACAAAGAATTATGAATGATTTTGATAATAAATAACCTAGGAAAAACCAAAGTTGTTTTATATTGAAGATATTGCATCATGATTTTGAAATCCAATATATGATATTATAGTTAAACCTTAGACTAAGGAAGGACCAATTTTGATGAAGTATTTTTTTTAATTAAATAATTAAACTATATAAGCATTTTACTAGTGGTATTTTGGCTATAATAATCATGAAACATCTGTGGACTATGATTGATTTTAGAAGCATATGTTTTAATGCAAAATTTTTATTTTAGAAATACATTTACATTTTATAGACATGATTTTAAGGGTATTGATAACCTTTAGGGTTTATATGATCAGTAATGACATCGTACTAATAGTCAAATATAATTATGAGACTTTGTAAAAAAATGGTTATATTGAAAACTTTAGTTAAGAGGTTGTTTAATGTTTAAATATCAAAGATATACATTAGATTTATTTTTGAAGTTAAATGAATTTTTTTTAGAAAAGGAAAACTTGTAATCTATGTGACAACCAATAAAATCCGACAAGTTCACATGTGTTGAACCCAAGATCGAAGGATGATAAGGTTTTCATTCCAACAACTGACTTATGCAATGTCCTGGTTAATTTTTCATTGCTTTTATTTAAACAATTTGATGAATAAATATTAATAAAGAATCATTGGTATTAATTTTTAGGTTTACAGATTAATAAATTAATAGTACTAACATTGGAGAATATTTAGAGACAAATAGTTATACTTTTCACTCTATTATAAGCCTTACAGTCCTTTAAAAGTTTCTTTTAGTGATTTAGAAATATAAAATAGTCACTATTGGTTATTAATTTTTTTGGAGTAAAAGGGTGAATTATAATTTGATCAAATCACAACAAAATGATGAAATTGTTCTTATGAAATTTAAATGTATAAAGAAATTATATTTTCTTGTATTATTAGGCACTAATATAATTACTCAACATTAGTAAAAATAAAAAAATGGGTTTTCCTAATACCTTAATTTTTGTTGAACCGATAGTCTACTAAATCATCATAGATTTATAGCTTTGAGGCCCTCAACATTCCATTGATCAATCACTTGTTTTTTTATTAATGACCCCAATCTCTCCCTATAAATATTTATGCTTTTACTCTAAGTATATATCTCTACTTCCCACTAATATTCTTGTACTTAGAGACTTAGTTACATGGTAGTTCATGTGGCCTTTGTACTTCACATTCTCTATTTTCTAAATGAATTTTTATAAACTATTCTACCAATGTGATATTTAAAAGTAGTAAGTACCAAAAACTATATTACTAGGATTAAATTTAAATTTCAAGGACACAATTTAATTAAGTTGGGTATAATTTAACACCCTAAAATTCTAAAGTATAACCTTGTATTCGATAGCGTGTATGAAATGCATCGCCAAGCGTGTAAGGAAATATAATGTCAGGAGTATTTATATATTTAATATATTAAATAAATTATATATAATTTATAAATATCAATTAATTCGATAAGAATTTGGTGTGAAAAACATGAAATAATGTGTTTCTTCAATGGTTTGTGTTATACGCAAGACCGGGTTTTACTGAACAATAATATATTATTAAAATATTATTGTCTAATATAATAATACTTTTCCTAGACATTAAATTAGAACTTATAAATATTATTAACTAAATTATGAATAAAATGGTTTACACAAAAATTATATGAATTAATAGGTTACAAAAAAATTAGAAATGAAAATAAAAACTAATTGAATATAAAGGAAACATTTTTGTTTTTATGGTCACAAAGGAATTTTGCCTTAATAAATTAAATAAATTGGAAATAGTTAATGATATTAATGAAATATATATGTAATATATTCAATAAAATATTTTTGATAATATTCCAATACATTCTATAGACATGAGCTAAGTACAAACTCTATTTTACACATAAAAACCTATATTTTTGTAAAGACAATTTAACCACCTTTTAATGGAGAACCTATTTTAAATCAAATATTTTTAATTTTAATTTTTTTAATATGTAAAAAATAAACTTAATATTTGAACTTAAAACCAAAAAATTGGGTTAGGGTGATTTTTTGATATTTTTCAGCTGCATATCATTTTTTTAATGAATAATTAAAATACAGAATTTTAGTTCAAACTTGCTTTTTCATCTAATTTAATTATAAGATTAAATTATTTTATATATTTATATTAAAGTTTAATTAGATAACATTTTTATCAATTAAGTTAATTATAATCAATTTCACTTTGAAATTGACTATAAAAACATAGTAAACTTTAGGATGTTTTTACTTTAAAAACTTGCATTGTCGTCCTATCTATAGGATTAAATTTAAATTAATTTCATAACTTATATAACTAAAATTTGGAAAAATGGATTGAATTTTAGGAATAAGAATAATTTATAATTTTTTAAAAGTTCAATATGTTTTTTGACAAAAAAATATTAGTTAATTTAAATAAAATTAATTACAGTGATTAAGGTTAAATTAAGCATAATAAGAGACTAAACCACAACCTTAAGGCCTAAATTGACCTATACACTTTTCCAAGACCTATTTTATGGATATATTTTAACCCTATACTATATTTTATCTATTTGATACCATTATTGATCAACTTTCAATAAATAATAAATGGGTGGGGTTCCTTTCTTTTAAAATATTACAAGAGATTCCACCCCTCCTCCATTATAAAAGGCATCTTTCACATCCACTTACTCATACCTCTCAAGCCCCATATGTTCAGAAAAAATATGACCAATTCATGGAACAGCATCCATTACTTCCTAATTTAATCCTCCCTTTGGTTATATATCAACCCAAGTAATCCTTTTTGTGCAAACCAAAAGGATTTTCCTGATTAAGAGGAAACTCCCTCCCTCAAACTTCTCTCTATTATTTCCATTATCCACTCCCTAAACTCTTCTTATTCCATATCTATATAAAACATATAATATAATAAATATACTAGGATTTTTTTATGCTACTATTTCGACCTAAACTTACACACACCTTTATCTAATAGGTAATGAACATAATGTTTACATGTAGGTAGACTACAACCTCGCTAAACGATGATTGTTCAATTTTTCATTATAGCCTCTCATGGTGGCCATTATGATGTAAAAATCTTATATATGATATATATGATATTTATAATATCTTTATTCTTCAATAATTTTACTATAAAACATACCTCCATACATTCCATTTTTGTGTAAAAATGATAACATCGTTTGTGGAAGTGTGGACTATCGCCCCCTCAAAGAGATCTAATTCATTCATCCTATACATAGAACATAATAAAGATAATTTTAATAAAAATATGTAAAATATATGAAATATATGTGATAATATAATTATGATATTTATATGCACCATATACTCTTCATTATTTTAACACGATAAAGAAATGAATGGAGCGTTCATGCATATGATCGGACTACAGTATCCATGAACAGTATAGTTCATTTATTATCTCCAAACATTATATATTTATCTAAATACATATATAATGGATAAATATGACATTAAAATAATTATTTAAATTATTTATATGATTAAACCATGATATATTTTAAAATAACAACAAATAACAATTAAAACATACTCGATGAACTAGGAAATTGACACCTAATATAGTTAAATTAATGAAAGATTTTTATCAAATGGGTAATAAGAAATTATAAGAAGTTAATATATGATATTGTAAAAATGATTATGGTTTATTTATAAGTTATTAACACATTTTAAACCACTATAAATGATGATAATGACCACACACAAAAAAAGTTAAAGTAATTGATTTTCATCTCAATTTATATTCTATTGAGACCTAATTGTTGTTATGCACCTAGTTTCTTTTATATGGTGTATGTGCTAACCTTTTACATGATATATCATGAATCTACCTACTCTATTTATATTATAACTATAATTTAATTTTATTCCTTAATAATTTTATGATTTGAAATGATTCAAAGTGGTATGGGATACTTTGGAATGTTTAAAGATTATTTTCCTCAAAAATAATACTAATAATATTTAAATGGTATATAAATTTGAGGAAATTAAATAACCATCTTTTAATGGATAATTTTATTCTTATATGGTTATTCAGGACCATTTTTATGTATTAGTACCATTTTCCACTCTTTGGTACTCAAAGTGTTTTAGAATTTTTTTTATGAAAACCCAACTTTATTTCTCTTTTTATTCAGATAACCTATTTTATTTTGAAAACCATGTTTTATTAAGATGTTTTCAAAATAGATTTCACATTTTCAAAATGATTTAGAAAATAAATTTTACCCTTTTTTTCATTACCCATTTTTTTCAAAGGAATCTTCTTTTCTCTTTCCTAATAAGGAATTTTTCAAACCTTTTTACCATAAAAAAAGGAATATTATTTTTACATCATATGACATGTACTAATTTATCCACTATAATTTCTTTAAAGCCTCCATTTCTATTTTAAAAGGTTTTTTTTAAAGAAATTTTTTTTAAAAGATATTTTCAAAATGTTTTTCAAAGTAAATGGATATTTTCATCAAGAATATTTTTAAAATGTATTCTCACTACTAGAAATTTAGGCTATATCCACAGAATTATAACCAGGGTTTTGTAGGTCTGTGGATATAGATTGTTTATTGACATGGTTTAATTAAACCTCCATTGGTATAACAATTTTATATCATGGCTATCATTTTTTCCCAATCTTTATTAGGCTCCTCCACCTCCCTTGATTCGCAACCCTATCACCGCACAGCCCTCATACCTGATGACCTCTCCTCCTCCCCGATGACCTCTCTCATAGAAGTTCCCTCCTCCCCGATGACCTCTCTCACAGTGACTCCCTTCTCCCTGAAAACCTCTGTCACTATGGTGCCCTCCTCCCAAATGACCTCTGTCACCGCGGCGCCCTCCTCCCCAACACTTCCAATCAATGCCTCCCTACACATTATTTTATGGGTTTATTTATGATTTCAATTGCACTCTTATTGTCCCAATAGATCACTATATAATAAACAATCATGATTTCAATCACACTCTTGTCTTAAAAAGATCTATTCCACTAAATTTGTCCTTTGCAGACCAAACAACCGTGATTTATTCATTACTGGAAAACAGAACCAATCCAACTTTATCATATTTGATATCTGTAAATTTTAGTTCTTGGGTGAGGTACATATTCTATCCAAAAACCAAAAAAATTTGAATTTATATATCATTAAAATAAACATTAGATACATTTTCCTTCTAATACCTTTTCATCTTCTTCAATGACCATTGAGGAACTTATTCTGATGTTTGATACTTATGAGGATCTATTTATTCAGAACACTACCTTTCATTATTAAAAACTAAAAAACATTTTTTTATATGTGTTGTAAGATGTTTTAAGATACTAATATCCTTGTTTATGGGTCTCAGAAGTCACCTCTCTTTATACCCTAGTGGCATAGTAGGCATACTTGTGTCTATATCCATCACACGAAAAACAATAATCATTAAAATAATAAGATTATGATTGAAAATATATTGCCTATTTTTTGGTTTTCTTCCTCTAAAAATCATTTTCCATATATAAATCATATTGGATTTGTCTAAATTTCTTACAATAAAAACACATAATATTTTGTTTCATTCTACCATTTCTAAAATCTTTATATTTAGGCTATTAAGATTATCCCAATTTTACTTTCCTCTAGATATTTTAGGCCCATGTTCTGGCATGAGGTGTGGTTTTATACTCCATTTTATCACATTACATATTATATTTCCCTTTTTTTATGGTGACACACCTTTGGAATGGAAATATTTACTTTATCAAAAACTCCCGGGATATATTTTTATTCAACTATAACTTGTTTCTTTGAGTAACTAAATTTCATGTCAGGTGTAAAGATTCATTTTCATTCATTACACTTACACCACCAAACCCTTAATTTTACATCATTTTCTTCATCCCTCCTAACCTATTATTTTACAGTATTGGCCAAACCTTCGTTGATTTACACCCGTTACTCCACATTGATCTTGATATCCACTCCTTTTCTAAGTTACCAAAATTTCCAATTTTCAATTTTTCAATCTATTCTATCATTTCTAATTTCTCAACCTCTTATTGTTGTATATAGATATTTGGGTTAGAAAATAATACATTTTCTTTTATGGTTTTATCCCTTTATTTTTAATGTTATTGAAGGGATGAATCAAAAAACACTTTCAGATAAACTCGCCTCAATAAATCATTATTATTACTATCAATATTGTAAATTAATGTTTTATCAGTAACATTCAAGAATGAATATTAACCATGGTACCTACAATTATAAATTTCATCCACTTTAGACTCATTTTAACTTCCATATTCATGAAACAAAATATTTTTCTTCTTGGTGAATTTTCATTTCATTTATCTCCTGGTTTTATCACTTTTAATAATAAAAATATTCATAAACACATTATCATCATCCTCTTTAAGGTTTTTAAAAAACTTATAAATGAGGTGACCAACCTTAACACATTGGAAACAATCAACTGGAATCTTGCCTACGAATTTTCATCTTCCCCTCTTCGAGTTTTTGGAAAAAATCATATCACATATTTTACCTCATATTCTTATAGAACAACTTTAATAAATAATATATCCATTTACTTGAATAAAAATTACTTTTATTTTTTCTTTTCTATGGTATCATTATCCTCATTTCTTATTTTATATGTGACATGTATGCTTTGAAGGATATAAAGAAATAAATCTGTTAGATCCTTGTCTTCAAGTATATATACTTTGGGATTAAACCATCATTTAAGTCTCCTCATGATTCATTTTAGGATCTTTGTGTCAATAATATATTCCCCATGAACTTTCATGTCTTCATCAAAAGAATTAAAATGATTGAAGAATGCATCAATGTTATTTTGTCAAACTAACCTTTATATTTTCATATTTATTCAATGTTACATGCATCATTATATAAACTAGAACAAATCACTTCTTTATTAGAATAATAATATATGAGTATAAAAGCCTACACATAGACTCAATATGATTATCTTTTTCCTCTTCTTGTCATATAAATCTCACATGGTTGTTCATATTAATTCTTCTTTGATACTATAGTGTGTCAGTTCTACTTCTCAAAATTCTCCCCTCATGAATTCTTAGAACATTATCTTTCATTTTTTAGATTTTCTCTTCTCTAAATCCCACATGAATATCATTTCCATAAATGTTATAGAATCCTCCATGATTTGAGATGTCACATATGTTATCATATAAACTCAGACTCACTAACTCAGATTCAAAGATGGATTTTGAATTGTGATCTGAGTAAAATCATCATGGTTGGTTAAATATAAATCAAAAAGTAATTTAATGAGTTTTTAAAAGAGTAAAATTTATCATATAACCATAATTATTATATTGTAATCCTCCCATTAAACCTTATAATCCATAGATTCTTTTTCCACTTTAACCTTTGGTAATCTACCACTTCACAGAACTTCTAAAATTTCTTATTAAATGGTAAGATCACACTCTTCTATCAAGATCATTGGATGTGGTTTATTCTGAGGGAAGTGGTTTTTATTTAATTTATTCATTTATATTACCATACTATTATCTAGGGCCTAATATTTTTGTTTTGGTATAGGGGATGGTCTTATTTTTATTCCTTTTTATATTACATGTATAACTCCCTTATCTTGGATTTGGTGTTGTGATTTTGGTTTGAGGGTATTGGATGTTGTATGTTTATAAATCTTTTTAATTCCACATTGTTAGTTTTATCATGGCTTTATTATTATAATGTTTTCTTACTTTAACTTTTTCTTTAAAATCATGATATCCTTATACCAATATATTATAAATAAATGATAAATATATATACTAACAATATTATGTGTTATCATATGTGAAATGGGAAGTATTTTTGAAAACTAATTAAAGAACTAAAATCCAAAATGATGATAAAGTGTATAGAAAGATGACATTTTAACTAGATTCTTCATTATACTATCTTCAGTTATTATTTATTGAATATATGATGAAATGTTTCATTGATAATATTATGTTGAATCATATGTGTAACAAGAATTGATTTAATAATGGTAATATAATGTAAATTAAAATAAATATAGAAACTATAGATTCAATAACATGGAACTTTTTTTCTAAGGCTCGTTCTATTAAGATGAATTTGAGGGTCGGTTCATGCTTAGAATGATAGTTCCTTCATTTACTTTTAAAAATGTTAGTTTAGATGAGGTATAATTATTATATTTATGTGAGATTGGGATTTTTTATTAGTTGCCTAATATTATTCATTACTTTTCAATCCTTTTTCCTCCCCTAGGATTATGGCCTTCAGTTTTGGGTTGGGTGGAGAGAAGTTTGAGGGAAGAATAGAGGGCCAAATGTTTCTTTTTAGGGTAATTCAATTAGATGTGTCTTAGGGTGAGGTGTGTAATACATTAACAGATATTTGGGATTGTTTATGAGAGGGTTGGGTAAGTCTTAGTGATGGTATTCATGATAGATTATGGTTATGATTTAGTCATTTTATTTGATGTGTTAGATAGTTGTTGGAATTGGGTTTCATTAACATCTTACCTTATGGGTTGAGACAAACATTTTATTTTGTTAATCCCCTCTTCATTATTTAAGTGTCCTATGGGGTATGTATATACACATACCTACAAGGGATTTTTCTATACATTTAATTTCTTTTACAGATGGTAGAAAGATTTTATTTTAATTTACTGGACCCGGTATTAGTGGATCTTAGCAGTTCATGGTGGTTTTGAACATGTTTGGTGGTCATATCTTGGTAACCTAAGCCAATCTCTACCCTTCTATTTCCTTTATAGTTGTTCTTAGGTTCAATCATCTATTTTCTTTAATGTTAGGGAAATTATTTTTCCCCTTATAATTTTGTATTACCTTTCTATTCATGTATGTAATTTCAATAGGATTTTTCTTATAATGATTACTATATAGAGGGGGTGCAGGTGGGGGTAGTGGGGGTGCAGGTGGGGGGATGGGTAGTGGGGGTGTAGGTGGGGGCAGTGGGGGTGAAGGTTTGGGGGGTAATTGGGGTGAAGAGGGCAGGGGGAAGTGTGCAGGGGGTTGTGTGGGTGAACGGGGTAGGGGTGGGTAGTGTGTAGGGGTTAGAGTTAGAGAGGGCTAGGGGTGTGGGGTGTAGGTGGGTGTCCAGTAGGGGGTGCAAGTGGGGGTGAAAGTGGGGGTAGTGGGGGTGCAGGTGGGGTAAATGGGGGTGAAGGTTGGGGGAAGTTGGGGTGAAGGGGGAAGGGGGGAAAGGGGAGGGGGTGTCTTGGAGGGGGTGGAGGTTTCACAAGAAAAATTTATCTCCCAGGTTTTAGAATGCTTAATCGTTTCAAACAGAAATGTCAAAGTAATTTACTTGTTTTTAGATTCCTGATAACTTTTCCTGTTCGATCATTTGTTGATTTTGATGACTTGTATTAGTATGCAGAATAGGGATGCATGCTATGCAGAGAACTAGTAACAAAACATAGCCAATGAAATTGATTTTCTTCCACAACTTACAGCTGGGATTAACATGAATATAAAATTTAGAAGGTAATGGTTATTTTATACCATTTTTTATAGGACATTAGTAACCATTTGTTGTGTTTTTAATCAAATTGAATTGGCATACACCATGCTTGCAGAATTAATGATTTTGAGTTTACTCCTGAGTGTGCAATATTTGATCTTCTATACATTTCTTTGTATCATGGTTGGATAGTTGATCCCTAGGTATGCACTTTTGAATCATATACCTTTATATTTTTTTAGAAAAAATATTTTATACATTCTCTCAGTTTACAGTTTTCCTTTTTCTTTTTTCTTCTTTCCTTATCTTAATATGCATGTTTGCATGTATATGCATGCATGGGGTGTCTAGGGGGTTTCTAGGGGGTTTTCAGGGGGTTTCCAAGGGGGTTGTCCAGGGGTGTCCAGGGGGGTCTAGTGGGGGGTGTCTAGGAGGGTTTCCAGGGGGGTGTCGAAGGGGTGTCCAGGGGGTGTCCAAGGGGTGTTTAGGGGGTGTATAGTGGGGGTGTCTAGGGGGTGTCTAGGGGGTGTCTAGGGGGGAGGGGTGCCCAAGGGGGATGTTTAGGGGGTGTCCAAGGGGTGTCTAGGGGGTAGCCAGGGGGTGTCCATGGGGTGTCCATGGGGTGTCCAGGGGGTGTCCAGGGGGTGTTTCCAGGGGGGTGTCCATGGGGGTGTCTCGGGGGTGTCCAGGGGGTGTCCAGGGGGTGTCCAGGGGGGTCCAAGGGGAGTCTAGGGGGTGTCGAGGGTGTGTCCAGGGGGGTGTCCAGGGGGTGTCCAGGGGGGTGTCCAGGGGGTATCCTGGGGGGTGTCTAGGGGGTGTCTAGGGGTTGTCCAGGGGGTGTCTAGGGGGTGTCTCAAGGGGTGTCTGGGGGGGTCTGGGGGGTGTCCAGGGGGTCCAGGGGGTGTTAATGGGGTGTCCAGGGGGTGTCCCGGGGGTGTCTGGGGTGTCCCGGGGGTGTCTTGGGGGTGTCCTCGGGGTGTCCAGGGGGTGTCTACGTGGGTGTATCGGGGGTGTAGAGGGGGTAGGGGTGTTTGGGGGGGTACAGGGGGTGTCTATGGGGTAGGGGTGTCCAAGGGGGTGCAAGTGGGTATGTCTAGGGGGAGATTGTGGGTGTGAAAGGGGATAGGGTGTCTTATGGGGTCTGACCAGGGGGGGAGGGAGGGGATACAGGTGGAGTGGGGGTTGTAGAGGTTTTTTTATGAAATTGGAAATCCTATAGTGGGGAGGACATAGTTATTGGTTTTATTTAGTTTTTTGTAGATTGTGGGATTATGAATTTTACTAGAGTTTATGGTTACTGGATGCGCTGATAGGTTTTTGCGACATCTTTGTCACAAAAGCAACTACAGGTTGATTTTTATTGGAGGTGCAATGGATCAACTATTGGGGAACTTAGACAGTCTAAAAATAATTTCTTTAGATGAGGATAGATCTTGTCATCTTCACCATGCATGACTTTTTGGATTTAGAAGATTGAGAGGGTATGGAACAGCCATCATGTCTAGGCCCGTGCATTTTTGCACGGGATAGCTTGTTGAGTATCCATTCTCTGGTAGAGGTGTTCCTTAATGATGTTGATTCTGGTAAGATGCAAATCTATGTAGTATTGTTCTAGGTTTAAACCCTCTTGTTTTTCAAATTTTCTTAATATCTTGATGTCCTTAAAGTCTTGTTCCCCCCCCCTCCTTACCCTTAATAGGGGGCTTATCCAAAATCAATAAAAATATTGACTTTCATGCCATTCAGTCAGTCTTTTATTTCATCAATGACAACCACCCTTTTTGTTACCAATCCTCATATGAGGTATTTCTAATAATTTCATATTATTTATTCAGTATGGATATTTGATAATTCATAATTTCTAGTTGTTATATAATGAATTATTTAGACATGTAGTGACGGGTGGGGCCCAGAATTTATATATCCCCTCTATGCATCGATAGTCTCTTGAGACGAAATAGTTGACTAGCCACATTATATGGGTTTTTACCTAATATTTAAATAATCTTGTTAAAGGTCTTGATGGTACTAGTTCCATATACCTGGGAAACATGGAATCCAATAATAAATCACTCCATCATTTAGTTTCAGTTTTTATTTATCCATGAGATTTTTTGTGGACATATCTATGGATGTAGTTTATTCTTAGTTTGTTGATTTATGTCATGGTTTCAGTTTATTACTTTCCGTATTATAATTTTTATATAGTTATGTTAATGGTATGTGTGATCAGTTATTTACCTTTCTATATATATTGATTTATTATTGATTTTGTTATATTTACCTTTACTAATCATTTGATCTCACACTTATTATGTTACTTTTCCTAGGTTATGATGAAGAGAACTTTTACTAAGATTTAAAGGGTGTGGTTTATTCTAATTTATTGTGTATCATATTTTATTTTCTCAATATAGTATGTGTATTTTGTATGTAATATTTCTTTCAAAGACTAATAAACTGAATTTTCCTTCAATATTTTTTCCTTGTAATAATAACAATGTAATAAAATAATGCAATGGTTCTAGGCTTCCGGAGTCTGGGTGTTGGAGTTGGTATCAGATGAAGTTTAGCAGCAACCTTCAAAACTAGATTTAGAAAACATGGATTTGGTAGAATAACCCTAAGATAAATATTTAGGATAATTATACAAGAATGTACTAGAATTTTGGTATAGTAGATATTATGTGGGTATTCCTAGAAGTACATCCGTATCTGGATACTAAAAGTAGACGTGGATCTGGAATAGATATACCTAGGAGTAACAACTCCAACAATGTGTTCTGGGCCTGACTCAGGGCAACTTGGTACATGACAATGGTCTTTACTGCACACCTAGTTTAACACTCTCAAGGGATATCCTTAGGATAATTCACATTTTATTTACCCACTATTATGAAGGATTTATTCCCCCAAAGTAACCAAATCATATGGATCTAGGATTTATTATGCATCAATTTATGTTTTGTGCTATACCATGATTATAATTATAGAAAATTCATAATTTTATGAGCTTATCTAGTATATCGCATTTTTTAGAAATGGTTCTTAGCATAAGGGATGAGAAATCCACCAATGCAGGTGATACAAAGAGTAAGAAGGATCAAATATTTCATGGTCCTAACCAATCATTTTGAAGGGAGATAGTCTTCTAAGTACTCCCATCATATGAGTAAATAGTATCATGTGTTAACAAGATAATTAAATATTTATCCAAGTCCTATGTAATTGAAGGGAAACAAGATAAGAAGAGGATAGAAGAGAAAAAATTGGATAAAGGGAATAAGGAAAATAAGGATTTTTCCGCATGTGATAACTATGGAAAGAATCACCCTGGTAAATGCTTGTAGGGAATGACAGTTTTTTATATGTGTGGAGAAAAATGACAGAAACAATTTATATAAATTGTAATAAAAAGGATTCCAATGTACAATTATTAAACTACAAAAAGATGGGAAATTATGCGCATCAATGTCCCAAGTTTCAAAGGAATATACCTCAAATGATGCTATTAAATAATGGTCAAGTTATGCTACTACCACAGATGAATAAAAATGATTAATATTTCCATTCAGGAATTATTTAATTTGAATATTTTATTAGAAATGTATTGGTTATAATAATTATGGAATATATGAGGATTTTAATATAGTACTTTTTTATTAATTATTTGAGACTATATGTTGAATGGTATCAAGAAAAAATATTTAGTATAAGGTTAAAATTTTTAGAAAAAACATGATTAAGGGAAATACAACCCTTAATATATTCCAAATGTTGAGATAATTATGAAGAAATTATTGATTTAGATAAGTATTGACTACCTTGGAACTGTTTAATGACTTGTCGAAAAGTGGTCTATGTGATCATTGATAGAGTTTACAACACTTTTTATTTAAGTAATATATCTAATAATAGTTTTCTTACTTAAGGAATAATGAATATTTATTGTTTCTAATAAGGTTTTATGGTAATTCATGTTATTACATTATTTCAAGAGGATGCATTATGAAGTTATTCACATGTTTGTAATGTGAAAATTTATAGATTATTTATGTTTATTAAAGGATAATGATAATTTTGTCTTGAAAATTCAGTGACCTTCTATCTAAATTTTTACATCATAATATTTTCGAAAAGTTAACTATTTATAAAATGGTTTAAGTTTAACACTGTGAGATTTTAGAGTTTAATGTGTTACTTCACCATATGATTCATAATGTGATAAGAAATGAAGTATAAATGGATCAAGACATACACAAAGGAAAATATTAGGTTTATAGAAAAATATATTTACTTTTATACTTAGAGAGTGAATGAATTCCTCAACTCCAGGAAAAATTATCTTCAAACTTAAAATGTTTTCCAAGTACCTTTGTTTCTGATAAATCAAATGGCCACTTATATCATCATGGATTTAAAGACTTGTGATTGTTAACTTTATATTAACCATGTTCTCTAGAACTCTTCATAATAACTTGATGGTTTTATTTTACTACTGTATTCAAATTTACATTTCCCACTTATGTTCTCCTACTAGGGATCCTAGTTTTGTGAAAACAGTACTTTCCTTTCTCTTTTATTAATAATATATTATATTAAACCTTTTTACAATGTGTAACTTTCAAAAATTATTTATATTCAATCCCTATATTTCTGAGATCATGTTTAAATTGTGACGACACAATTTATTTAAGGTATGGAGAATGTAACACCCTGAAATTCTAAAGTAAAAACCTTATATTCAATGGTGTGCATAAGATGTGACACCAAGAACGTAAGGGGATATGATACCTAGATACTTTAAAATATATTTACTATTTTATATTTATTTTATGTATTTTATATTTGGAAACTCGTAAAACATTGAGTTATAGTGTGTTACACGCAATAAATACCTTCTTCGATAGCTAGTGTTATACGCAAGACTAGGTTTTACTAAAAAATAATATATTATTAAAATATTATTATTTAATGTAATAATACTAAAACTAACTGGTAAATTGGTGGTTATGAATATTATTAAATAACTTATAAAAAAATATTTTTTAACAAAATATTAAATGAATTAATAGGTTACAAATTAATTAGAAATGAAAATATAAACTAATTGAATATATAGGAAATATTATTATTTTTATGCTCATAAAAGAATTATTCCTTAATAAATTAAATAAATTTCAATTAGTTAATGATATTAAAAAATATATATGTAATATATTCAATAAAATATTTTTTATAATCATCCAATAGATTCAATATACAAAAGATAAGAATAAACCCTATTTTACACATAAAAACCTATATTTTTGTAAAGGAAATTTTATGGCCTTGTAATGGAGAACCCATTTTAAATATAAATTTTGAAACATTAATTGATTTAATATTTAAAAATAAAATTCATATTTGAAATAGAAACATAAAAATTAGGTTAGGGTGAATATTTGATATTTTTAAGAAAAATATCACTTTTTAATGAATAATTGAAAATACAGAATTTTAGTTCAAAACTAATTTTTCATATAATTTAATTATAAGTTTAAATTATATTTTATATTTATATTAATGTTTAATTAGATTATATTTTTATTAATTAATTCAATTTAGGTTATTGGAATCAATTTCACATTAAAATTCAATATAAAAACATAGTAAATTTTAGGATGTTTTTACTTTAAAAACATGCATTGTCATCCCATCTACGAGATTAAATTTAAATTAATTTTGGCCACTTTTGTGACTAGAAATTTTAAAAATGGATTCCATATTTTGAATCAGCATAAATAATAATGTATTATAAGGTCAACTTAGTTTTTTACCAAAAATATTAGTGAAAGTAATTAAAATTAATTGTAATGATTAAAGTTAAATTAAGCTTAATAAGAGACTAAATCATAACCTTAAGGCCTAAATCGACCTATACACTTGTCCAAGACTAATTGGATGGCCATATTTTAACCATATCCTTTTTATATGAGAAAATATTATCATGTTCTATCAAGAAAATTAAATAATTATCTAAGTCAAATTGCTTTGAAGGTAAGAAATAGAAGAAGAGGATGGCAGATAAAAAGATGGATAATGGGAATAAGGGAAATAAGGATTTTCCAACATGTGATAACTATAGAAATAATCACCCTGGTAAATTCTTGAAGGTAATGGGAGTTTGTTATAAGTGTGGATAAAAGGACACCATGTTTGTGATTGTAAGGGTAAGAAAGAGGTTTCCAATATACAATGCTTCAACTAGAAGGAGATGTGACACTATGCGAATCAATGTCTCAAGCGTCAAATGAATATACCATAAATGATTCTATTTGATAATAATCATGTTATGATACTATCACATATGAAAATGAATGATTAATATTTACATTCAATAATTATTTCATTTGAATATTTTATAAGAAATGTATTAATTATAAGAATTATAGAATATATGAGGATTATATTGCAGTACCTTTCATTAAGGATTTGTGACCATATGTTGAATGGTAACAAGAAAATATATTTATTATAAAGTTAAAATTCTTTTAAAACACATGATTGAGGGAAATATAACACTTAATATATTCCTGATGTTGAAATAATGATGAATAAGTGAATGATTTTTATAAGTACTGACTACCTTGGAACTGATTAATAACTTGTAGACAAGTGGTATTTGATATCATTGATGGAGTTTACAACACTTTATAATTTAAGTAATGTATCCAATAACATGTGTCTTACTTAAGGAATAAGGAATAATGGTTGTTTTCAATAAGGTTGTATGGTAATTCTAGTTATTACCATATTTTAAGAGGACACATGATGAAGTTATTCACATGTTTGGAATATAAAAATTTAGTTTTGATTCATGTTGATTAAAGTCTAATGATAAGTTCATCATGGAAATTTAGTTTCCTTCTTTATAAAGTTTTGGATCATACTCTTTTGGAAAAGGCAACTATTTATAAAATGGTTTAAGTTGATCATTAGAGATATTTTAGAGGATAATTTGTCGCTTCACCATATGATTAATTACGTGCTAGGGAAAAAAGTAGAAATAGTTCAAGGTATAACAAAATAAAATATCATGTTTTTTGAAGCATATATTTACTTATATTCTTAGAGAGTGAAATAATTCCTCAACTCTAGGAAAAGTGATCTTGAAACCAAAAAATGTTGTCTTAATATTTTCATTTTCAAGGAATCAAATTTCCACTTATATCATCACATATTTATGGTCTTTTGATTTTTAACTTTATTCTAATCATGTTCTCTAAAACTCTCCATCAAAACTTAATAGTTATATTTTTCTTATGTATCCATGTTTACATTTTCCACCTTTTTTCACCTACTAGGGAACATAGTTACATGAAAATTATACATTCATTTATCTATTATTAATAATATGTTATATAAAAACTTTTTATGATTTGGTTATTTCATCAATAGTTTATTTTAAATCCCTCTATCATTGAGATCAAGTTTAAATTGTGAGGAGGAAATTTATTTAAGGTGGGGAGAATATAACAATTCGAAATTCTAAAGTAGGAATCTTATATTTGATACTGTGCATGACATGAGACACCAAACACGTAAGGGAGTATAATACCCTAAGACATTGAAATATATTTCCTATTTTATATATATTATATTTGGAAATTCATGCAACTCTGAGTTAGAATGGGTTACGCACAACTGTAAAATTCTTTGATAACATGTGTTATATGCAAGACAGAGTTTTACCGAACAATAATATATTGTTAAAATATTATTATTTAATATAATAATACTAAACCTATATGGTAAATTAGTGGTTATGAATATTATTAACTAACTTAATAAAATATCTGGTTTACACAAATATTAAATAAATTAATAAGTTACCAAATAATTAAAAATGAAAATATAAACTAATTGAATATAAGGGAATTATTATTATTCTTATACCCACAAAGAATTTTTGTCTTAATAAATTATAATATTTTAATGATATTAAGGAAATATGTATTTAATATATTAAATCAAATATTTTTTAAAATCATATAATAGATTCTATATACATAAAATAAGAACAACCCCTATTTTACACATAAAAACCTATATTTTTATAAAGGAAATTTTAACTCCTTTTCATGGAGAAACCATTTTAAATATAAATTTTGAAACATTAATTGATTTAATATGTCAAAATAAACATAATATTTGAAATTGAAATAAAAAAATTAGGTTATGGTGAAGTTTTCATATTTTTTAAAACATATCATTCTTTAATAAATAATTAAAAATATAGAATTTCATTTTAAAACTTAATTTTCATATAATTTAATTATAAGGTTAAATTTTGTTTTATTATTTTTTTAATGTTTAATAAGATAATATTTTTATCAATTAATCTAATGTAGGTCATTGGAATTAATTTTACTTTGAAATTGACAATAAAAACGTAGCAAACTGTAGGACATTTTTAATTTAAAAACCTAAATTGTCATCTCATCTACGGGATTCAATTTAAATTAATTTCTTACAGTTTTGTGATTAGAATTTAGAAAAAAGGATTCCATATTTGGAATAATAATAATTTATAATGTCTAATAATGTCAAATTAGTTTTTTTAATTAAAATTAATTATAATGATTAAGGTTAAATTAAGATTAATAAGAGACTAAATGATAACCTTAAAGCCTAAATATTCCTCTACAATTGTCCAAGACCTATTTCCTGGCCATATATCAACTCTATACTCCATTGGATCAACTTTTTACAATTATTAATCCACTTTCAATAAAAAATACATGGGTGGGTTCCTTTCTTTTAAATATTACAAGAGATTCCACCACTCCTCCATTATAAAAGGCCTCATTCACTTCCACTTCCTCACACCTTTCAAGACCCTTAAATTCATCCAAACTCTACAAAATTCACTCCCCAACATCCCTACCTTAATCCTAGAATCCTTAATTTGGGTATAAATCTTTCCAATGAAGTGTTTTGGTGAAAACCAAAAGAAGTTACCTGATTAAGAGGTAACACCCTCCCTCAAACTCCTCTCTATTATTTAAATTATCCATGCCTTTAAATATTCTCACTCCATCTCTATATAACAGATACAGTATCCAAAATATACTAGTATTTTTATATGATAATATTTTAACCTAAACTTATACACACCTTCATCTGATAGGTAATGAACATAATGTTTACATGTGTGTGGACTACCGCCTCATTAAACGATGATTGTTAAATTTTCCATTACTGCCTCCCATGGTGGCCATTATGATGGAAAATATATTTATATATTTTATATATAATATTTAGTATGTATTTAAGATTTTTTAATTATTTTACAACACATATCCTTATACTTTCCATTTTATATAGAAATGATAACATCGTTTGTGGAAGTGCGGACTACCTCCCCCTCAAAGAGATATGGTTCGTTCATGCTATACATGGAACTTTTTAAGGATAATTTTAATAATACTATATAACATATATGAAATATATATATTATAATTTAATTATGATATAAATATGAATGATTTACTCTTCATTATTTTAACACGACAAAGAAATGAATGTAGCGTTCATGCGTATGAACGGACTACCGTCTCCATGAACGGTTCATTTCATTTCATATCTACAAAACATTGTATATTATTATATATACATATATAATAGATATATATGATATTAAAATCATGGTTTACATTTTGGATAATATGAAACAATGATAAGAACAAGAAATAAAAAATTTAAAACATACTTTATGAACTAGAAAATTAAAACCCAATATAGTTAAAATAATGAGAGTTTGTCAACAAACAGGTAATTAGACACTATAAAAAGTTAATATATGGTATTATAAACTTGATTAAGGTCCTATTATTATCTAGTAACAAATTTTAAATCACTATACTTGATGATAAATATCACACAACAAAATGTAAGGATAAGGTAAGGGATTTTCATCTCAATTTACATTCAATTGAGACTTAATTGTTATTATTAACCTAGTTTCTATTATATAGTGTTTGTACTACCCTTTTACATGATATATCATGAATCTAAATACTATAATAATTTTATAACATTAATTCAATTTTTTCCCTTATTTAGTTTATGATTTAAAATGTTTCAAAGTGGTATAGGACACATTGGAATGTTTAATGATTATTTTCCTCAAAAATAATACTAACAATATATTAATGGTATTTCAATTTGAGAAAATTAAATAAAAATTATTCAATAAATAATTTTATTCTTATACAGTTATTCATGACCATTTTCAAGTATTAATGCCATTTTTTGACTCTTTGTTACTCGTAGTGTTTTAGAAAAAGTTTTTAAGAAAACCTGACTTTATTTCCCTCTTTAGTCAGAGATCCTATTTTCATCTAAAAACCATTATTTATTTAAATGTTTTTAAAAATAATTTCACCTTTTCAAAATAATTTAGTAAATAAATTTTTACCCTTTTTATCTTTACCCATGTTTTCAAATAATCTTCTTATCACTTTCATGGAAAGGTATTTTTCAAACCTTTTTACCGTACAAAAGGAATATTATTTTTACCTCGTACGACATGTATTGATTTATCAGTCGTAATTTTATTAAAGCCCAATTTTATAGTTTAAAAGATTTAATTATAAATAATTTTTTTAAAAAATAAATTTTCAATGAAAAATATTTCAAATCATTTTTCATAAGCAAATGATATTTTCCTTAAGAATATTTTTAAAGTTATTCTTTTATTTTATAAAAGACAACCACCCTTGTTGTTACTTATCCTCCAATTAGGTATTATTTATAAATCCATATTCATTTTAATTATATATATTTTATAAGGCCTAATATTTAGTTAATATATAAGTAATTCTTTGGACAGGTAGTGACAGGTGGGTTCTAGACTTTATATAGCACCTCGATGCATCGGTAGTCCGCCAAAATTTTGCTATGTTTTTATAGTCAATTTCAAAGAGAAATTGATTATAATGACCTAAACTGGATTAATTGATAAAAATATTATATAATTAAACTTTAAAACCAATATAAAAAATAATTGAACCTCATAATTAATTTATATGAAAAATGCTATTTTCAACTAAAATTCAATATTTTTAATTTTTCATTAAAAAATAAAACTTCTAAGAAAAATAAAAAAATCAACTTAACCTCATTTTTATGTTATTATTTCAAATATTAAGTTTATTTTTACATATAATACATATAAATTGATCAAAATTGGAATTAAAATGGGTTATCTATTAAAAGGTGGTAAAAGTGCCTAAATAAAAATATAGGTTTTTATGTATAATATTGAGTTTATTCTTATTTTATGTATATCGAATCAATTGGATAATTATAAAAAATATTTTATTAAATATAATATATATATATATATATATATTTCATCAATATAATTTATTAATTTTTATTAATTTAATTTATTAATACAAAACACCTTGTGAGAAAAAAATATCTTCTTTATATTCAATTGGTTTATAATTTCATTTCTAATTAATTGGTAGAATATTTTTTATTTATGTAAATCCTATATTTTCATAAGTTAGTTAATAATATTCATAACCTCTAATTTAATATCTAGGGTGAGTATTATTATATTAAATAATAATATTTTAATAATATATTATTGTTTAGTAAAACTTGGTCTTGTGTATAATGCAATCCATTGAACAAACTCATTGTTGCATGTATCACATGATAAATCTTTGTCGAATTCATTTATATTTATAAATTATATAGAATTTATTTAATATATTAAATATATAAATATTCAGGATATTATATTTCCTTACATGCTTGATGATTTATGTAATACACACTATCAAATACAAAGTTGTACTTTAGAATTTTAGGGTGTTACATTATCCCAACCATAATTAAATTGCATCCTCAAAATTTATATTCAAACTGGTTCATGTATTTTTTGATACTTCCTAAATTGAAATCCCATATTTGTAGATGAGTTCATAAAACATCCTCTAGAAAAGATAGAATGGTAAGTATAAAGGTCACATGGACAACCATGTAACTAGGTCTCTAAGTAATAGAACATTAGTGGAAAGTATAGATACATACATGGAGGAAAATTGTAAATATTTATAGTGAGATATTGAGGTTATCAATCACAAACAAGTGATTAATAAATGGAAATTTTAGGGCCTCAAATCCATAAATCTTCAATGATTTAGTAGATCATCATTTTAACAAAAATTAAGGTATTAGGACAACACATTTTCTTATCATTTTCTTAATTTTTAGTAATTTTTGTTACTTACTAAGAATACAAGGAAATATAATTTTATGATATATTTCAATTTCATAAGAAAAATTCCATCTTTTGGTTGTGCTTCGATCAAATTCTAATTCATCCTTTTACTCCTAAAAATTAATTACCAATAATTATTTTTTTTATATGCCTAAAGCACTAAAAGGTACTTTGATAGAATATTAATTTTTATATAAGAGTGACAAGTATAACTATTTGTTTATAAATATTATCCAAGGTCAACAAAATTAATATATTAATCCCTAAACCTAAAAAATAATACTATTGGTTCATCATTAATATTTATTCATAAAATTGTTTAAAATATATTTACTATTTTAAATAGATTTGATATATGTTATATTCAGAAATTCACACAACACTGATTTAGTGTGTGTTACACATAGGAGTGATCTTCATTGATGGCCTACGTTACACGCAAGGATGAGTGTTATCGTACAATAATATATTATTAAATTATTATTATTATTATTATTTAATATAATAAGATATAAACTCTCTGTTCATTTAGTGGTTATAAAAATTATTAACTAACTTATGAAAATCTATGGTTTACACAAATATAAAATGAATTAACAAGTTATTGAATAATTATAAATGAAAATACAAACCAATTTAATATAAAGAAAATATTATTATTATTATGCTGACAAAGGAATAATATCTTAATATATTAAATTAATTAAAATTTGTGAATATTATTAATGAAATATATGTTTTATATATTTAATAAAATATTTCTGATAATCATCCAATAGATATGATAGACATAAGATAAGAATAAACTCACTATTACACATAAAAACCTATATTTTTATTTAGGCAGTTTTATTGACTTTTAATAGAGAACCCATTTTAAATCAAATTTTTAACCATTTTATAAATATTACATGTAAAAATAAACTTAAAATTTTAAATGGGATCATAAAAATTAGGTTATGGTGAATTTTTTGAATTTTTCTGTGAAGTTTCATTTTTTAATGAATAATTAAAAATACATAATTTTGAGTCTAAACTAATTTGTCATCTAATTTAACTATAAGGTAAATTATATTTTATATTGTTTTTAAAGTTTAATTAGATAATATTTTTATCAATTAATAAAATTTAGGTCATTGTAATCAATTTCAATTTGAAATTGACTATAAAATCTTAGCAAACTTTAGGACGTTTTTACTATAAAAACTAGCTTTTTCGTCTTGTCTATAGGATTAGATTAAAATTAATTTCTGCCACTTCTGTGATTGGAATTTGAAAAAATGGATTCTATATTTTTAGTAAACAAAAATTATAATTTCTAATAACTTAAAATTAGTTTTTTTACCAAAAATATCAGTGGATGTAATTAAAATTAATTACAATGATTAAAGTTAAATTAAGCATAAAAAGAGATTGAATCATAACCTTAAGTCCAAAATCGACCTATAAACAATTACAAGACCTTTCAGATGAAAATATTTCGACCATATACTAAATTTTCTCAAATTTTTACCATTATTTATCCACTTTCAAAATACAAATGTTGGTGAGATTTCTTTCTTTAAAAATATTACAAGAAATTCAACTCCTCCTCCATTATAAAAGGCCTCCTTCACTTCCACTTACTTACCCCTCTCAAGCCCCTTAGGTTTCAACAAAATTTACCCAATTCACTCCCAAAAATACATACCTTCCTCATTGAAGACTTAATTTTGGAGGAAATCTTCCAAGCATTTCTTTTGGTTCAAACCAAAATAAGTTACCTGATTAAGAGGTAACACCCTCCATCAAACTCTTCTCTATTATTTCTTTTCTCCACACTTACAACTATTATTATTCCATATCTATAGAAAAAATATAGTATACATGATATACTAGGATTTTGTTATGATAATATTTCTAACTATACATACACACACCTCTATCAAATGGGTAACAAACATAATGTTTACGAGTAGGTGAACTACCGCCTCGCTAAATGATGATTGTTCAATTTTTTCATTACCTCCTCTCATAGTGGACATTATGATGAAAAATATTATTATATATGATATATATATGATATTTATAATATATTTATGCTTTGTTAATTTTTTTATAACACATACCTCTATACATTCCATTTTGTGTAAAAACGATAACATCGTTTGCGGAAGTGCGAACTACTAACCCCACAAATAACAACATATAATGTTTTAAACTATGAAATTAATTATACCACATTATTCAAATATTCACATGGATTTTATAAAAGGTTTGAAAAATATCATTTTGATGGAAATATTTCAAAGAGACATGAAATTATTCAAAACAAAATTATTTTTCTAATGTTTTTAAATTATAGGTTATAAATTATATGGGGACCTTTCCCATGTCATTTAAAAATTATTATATATTTCTTATAGTGTAATATTATTCAAAATTGGTGGAATCAGAATCCACCTAAACTGATGATTTTAAAATTGTTAGTTCTTTTTTTAGAGCTAATAAATTTTATAGTTTAGAGTTCCCATAGTTATCTTCAGTGGTCAAGGGGAACATTTCTTCAATATAATAAGGTAGTATTTACTATAGATGTATAGGGATCATCATAAAAATTTAACACCTTATAATACACAAAATAATGGATAATATGAAGTATAAAATAGGTATATCAAATAAATTTTAAAGAGGACTGTAAAACCCAATAGGAAGGATTGTATTAACCATTTAGAAGACACAAATGAGATTATAGGATAGCCTAAAATCACCCATTGGTATTAGTCCTTATAAACTAATTTATGGGATGTTTTTTTACCTACCTAGGGAATTGGAACCGAAATCCTATTGGGATGTGAGGGAGAATATTTTGGGCTTGGATAGAGATGGAAAATGTAGGATATTAAAATTTAAAGATTATGAAGAAATTAGAATAGAAGATTTTTAAAATTATTTAATTTATAATGAATTAACCATGGTGTCTCATAAAAATATTTTTTAACTGATATAATTCCTTCATAGAGACAATTTTGTTAAAAAAATAAAGACTCCAGATGATTCAAGGAAAACTTCATTCTTAATGGGAATTTCCATTTGTGGTTACTGATGTATATCCTTTTGGTTTTGTATAGATTTTAAAAGAGGGAGAGAGTAAAACATTCACCATTAATGGGAATATATTGAATAAAATATATAGGAACTTTCCAAAAGAGATAAAGGAGGATATTTATAGAAACCCAAGACTTAAACACATATTATTTCATAATTCTTAGGATGCTTTTCCAATTAATATAATTTGGAGATCTATATGTCTCATAACTTTTAATGACTATACATACAAGTACATAATATTAAGTATAAAAAAATAACCTTTATTTAAAACTCCATATAGTGCTCCAAAATCTTGTATATCTTCTCAAAATACATAGGATATCTTGGGTAAAATACATAAGGAAAAGTGTCAGTTAGATAGATCAGTAAAGAAATAAACATGGAAATAATGCATAACATTAGATTCGGAAGGAATGATATTATATCACAAAGAGGTTGATCATAATCATAGTGACAAGTAAAAATAAAATGATTTCAAAAGAGCATAAACATGTGTGAAAAATATAAAACATGATATCATAAACATAAGTCAAGGGTCACATCAAAGACCATTACCATAAATTGGATAAATTCCCATAGTGGATTTGGTTAAATCCATATTCTCATAAATAAAATGTCCTGAGATATGAGAAATTACCTATAAATTGGAGGTATATATAATTCTTTTCTCACCTTTCACATAACACGGTGTGCTTAGGATAACCACTAGTGCACCATACATAGTGGATAATGTTCCATTGTGGAATAGGTTCAATCCCTAATCCCATACATAAAATCCCATGAGATATAAATATTTACCTAATACATTGGAAGGATATATAACTCTAGTACCACCAGTATCATAATGAAAATAATAATTATGCATGAAACATGAGTAAATAAAACCATATATAAACCATATACATGATCAAACTCATAAGAATTAAGTGGTTTTTGATAATTATGATTCAAATCATAACCAAAGTCTAAGTCATGTAGATTTCCAGAAGAATAAGCAATTAAATTAATCAAGATATTGATAATTGAAAAAAAATACATAGGCCTTCAATACGAAGTTCTAATATAGATAATTCATAAGAAATATCCAATGAATAAAGAATAAAAATTAAGCACATGGGTAAAACATTATGATATAAATAAAGTGGATTTTTAAAGAAGGAAATATTGTATAGTTTTTAATAAAATTATAATTCAACCAATAGGTGAATCCAAAAATAATTAGGATTTTTAGAATATTTTAAGGGTTTAGAAACATGTTATAGTGGTTTTGATCGATAAGAGACATGAAATAAGAAAGTTCCTTTAAATAATATTTACTTAAAAGTGGGAATTTAGAAGTGAACTAAAAACTTGTATAACCCCGTAAATTAAAATTACATTTAACTATAAATATAAGTAATAGAAATATATAACAAAATATAATTGGTAAATGAGAATAATGTTTCATAAAAATTGAGAAAAATAAAGAGAACGTGCAATAAAGAGGTAATGAGGGTGATACAGAAGATACCTTATGGATTAAGAAAAATTATAATAAAGACCCCTTGAAATATAGAAATATTGAAGTTTAAGTTAAAATAAAATTAATAAAGTTAATTTGTGTTATTATATATCCAATTGGTAGTATAAAATTCATTTAAATGAAATTATTTTCATAAAATAAAATATGTCTTGAAGAAGTAAATTTCAAGACCAAACCATTACATCATGTTTGACATTCTAGGAAATTTTTATAAACATCTCGAATAATAAAATTAAATATATTAAGAACATTACTAATAACAATATACATTTATATTTATTATTATAATGAATACCTATCATCATGTTTCACTAATTTATTACATCATTTCATCTTATGTTGGTTACTTGAAGTTCTTTGGTCAATTTCTCGGAATCATTCTTGGTATGTTGAACAAAGTAAAATTTATATAAAATAATTTCATTATATATAAAATTTCATGTTATTATGTCCTTTATTAATCTATTTTCAAATAATTTAGACAATTAAATAGGTTTTCCATGATTTGACTCAAATTAGAAAATATATCCTTTTTAGTGGTTAAATTTACTTTAATTATTTATTGTTAATATCACTTATGTAATGTCCAATATTATCAATATATAATGTTAATGGATTAGTGATAAAAAAAAATTATATGTATCATGCATGTTTTATTCTATACATGTTAGTCATTATGGAAAATGAAAGAGAAATTTCATTATGTGGAGGAGATTGTCTTCGCATACACACTGGAGACACACTAATTTTTGAAGAAATAGAAAAAAGTATGAAATAATATATCTTACCATTTTAGAATAATTAAAACATTATTAATATCATATATCTTATTAAATAATATTTTCAAATCATCCATGAAAGTAAGTGATGTAAAATTGAAAACATCACTCATAGAGGTGATAGTCAGCACACCCACAAACCAATGTTTTCACTTATCTCAAAGATTTTATAGGGAGGTATAAAATTTATGTTCCATTAGTATAAAAACATAATAGAATATTAATAATATCACTGTTATCATAATCTTTGAGGTAGAATATGAAAGACCCCAAGTTTTTAAATTGAAATGCATAAAACACTTACTCTCTACATAATGAAACTTTTTTAAGGATATACTTATAATCAATCCATTAAACAAAATTTTCCTGCTTCTATGACTTGAATTTCGAAAAATGGACATCTATAGTTTTGATCCATAAGTTATTTGGAGTCTGATAGAACCAACATGATTTTTGGTGAATAGTAACATACCCATATAAATAGTAATATAAATTGTAATATGACCTTTATGAATAGTAAATCGTATTATTATTTTATTGTCTTATGGTTATAAGATAATGAGATCTTGATTAATTTTTTAAGGTGATGTAAAATGAGTTATAGTTTAAAATTTTTTATTTTTGGAATAAATTATGATTTTATTTAAAATTTAATTTTCTCATATTTAGAAAATTATTTTGATAAAATATATTTTATTTTTTAATTATACAAATCCACAAGTGGTGATTAGGAATTTTTGGGATTTTTCTGAAATACTCAAAAAAAATTATGAATAGTGAAATACGGTAATTTACCATGTGTATACATTATATATTAATTACATTATTCCTAGTATAATGGTTAATGTAAGCATAGTTGGTTTGAACTCACATTCTACCTTTACAATTTTGGGTAACATGAATCAATAATATTCATAGTCTTGAGAAAAAATATTAAAAAAATGATTAAAATAATTTTAAATCCCTCCTATCCTCCACTATAAATACCACCCTCACTCCCCTCTTCATATCAGACCTCTCAAGCTTTGAGAATTTCCTAAAAAATACCACATACTCTTCCCAAGGATATTTCCCATGTCTAGTATAAGGCCCCAGCCTTAAACCTTACTTAATCTTGAGTTATTACAATATTACACATTAAGGATCTTTTCAGGTTTATAGTTTTAGAAAATTAGATCATAAAACTTGAATTACATTCCACATTTAAACAAAGTGGTTACATAAAAGATATTATTCATTTTTCCCATCAATGGAAACATGTTTAAAATAAAACATGGATTCTTTATTGAAACTTCCTTTACACTATCATTATATCATGTACCATTCCCTTGACCTGTGAAAAACATTTCAAAAACTTGGGATGAGCGTAAAAAGCTCAGTAAGGGTTATAAAAAGTATGTAAAGGAAACATGAGTACATATATAGATAATAATGAAATCATACTTTACCCATAAAACATAAGCACTTTAACATACCTCATAAAATCATGAATAAATCATAGAAATCATAAGACATAAAGGTAACTTGAGGCATTCATAACATTCTTACGTAGTGAGTAACCCTCTTGGTTACGTTTGGAATACCCATCATAGTATATTCCCTAAATCTCTTCGTAGAAACCCTAACGTTTAACTCCTTCGCGTTACACAATGCATTGGAGAGCTATATCGGGCTCACCCGCCCTTAGTTTATCACGGAACCACCCATCTTCATAAACAATGCCCAAGAACCATAACGTAATCATAGCACATAACTTAAGCATAAAGGAAATATAACATTCCCACATTACAATAACAATATAACATTTTAAGATATTGAAATAATGAATCCATTCTAAAAACCATTTTCAAAACCATTTAAAACATTTAATAAAGATATTTTTAAATCAAAGTGTCCCATACCACATTGAAGCTTTTAACATTTTAAACCATTAATATCCATATAAATAAATCCTTAAAACCATTTTGAAAACATGTATATTAATGAGAAATATTTATAAGAATAAATCATTAAAACATTTAAAATGATATTTTAGTTAAAGGGTTTTTAACAAAATGAGAGACACTTGAATACAATAATTGAAGAATAACATTTAATAAAAACTTTATAATATCATGAGAATAAAGGGATTCATGATATAATATTCCAAAGGACAGTATATACACCATATAAGAGTGAATTGGTGCATAACAACAATGAAGTCTCAATGGAAATGTAAATTGAGATGAAATCCATTATAAAGATGGTATCCTTAAATTAAGGATAAATCAATCTCATAATTATGTGCGACAAATATAAATACACCCAATATAAGTGGATATTAAGTGTAAAATAATCAAAGTTTATTCACACATATTCAAAGGATGACATATTCAATAACTACATGTTGAACCCAAAGAAATGGAAATTGGGTTAAGAAGTTCCCTTGATAGCCTAACGGCGTCACATCAAATTTTAGAAAAAGAGTTGATGAGAGAGATAAAGGGTATCTCATCACTTGGACATAAAATTTAACGCAATAAGGATATATAAGAACATATCCCCATATAATAAGATGAAAATTAAAAGACATAACAAAAGAAGTCTTTTAAAAAGAGGAGGGTGAAAGGTTCCCTTACCGATTTGGGTAACTTTTGAAACGTACACCCCATGAAAGAAGGACTATACAACATTGATGTAAATACCCATAAACTAAAGTATGTTACACAAATATTATAATAATGGACAGTACATACACCAATCAAAAGTAAATATTGGAAAATGTAGCATGAATCTCACGAAAACACAAAGTGAGATAAAAATCCCCTTATGAAATTTTGGAAGCCTAACGGCGCCAATTTAAACTTAAAAAATGGATTGATGAGAGAAAATAGGGTCTCTAATCATATTAATATAAAAATTACAGTAAGATTAATATAAAATAACATCCCAATCATAAGAAATATGAGCTTAAAAGGAATGACATAAAAGAGTGTACTTAAAAAGAATGAGAGGGGTAGGATCCCTTACCTCGGGTCCGACTTGACTTGATCGTTATTTAACCTCCTGAAAAATAAACTTGAGTTAATTTATACTTGATTAAGAACCTTTTACAAGTTCATTATCCTTTTTATATCTCTTACTACAATGCTATGAACACTATGTAATTTTTTTAAGTTAATAATGGTCATTTTGTAGATCATTGCTACTTGAGTCAAAAATAAACTCTTTATAATTACAAGTTGTTCATGTGGTAAAATATTTATTATATCCAAAATTATATTCATTATTTATATATCATATATATCATATATATCCATTTTATACATGCATTTAAAATATTACATAACATTTAGAGGTAAGAAATGAAATGCATCATTCATGGAGACAGTAAGTCGTACGTATGCATGAACACTACTTCCATTTCTATTTCTTATTTAATGGAATTAAAACATAATGATACATAATAGTATTATAATTCCAGTATGGTATAATATATAATATCATTAAATATATCTTTTATATGTACCACATATGGTATTAACGAATCAAATCACTTTGAGGGGCGGTAGTCCGCACTTCCTAAAATGAAGATATCGCGTTTAACCAAAATGGAAACCATAAAGGTATGCCATAAATGAAAAATACAGAATCTTAAGTAAAACATAAACATATTATATATCATATATAAATATAGTGACATCTTAATGGCCACCTTTGAGGGTGTTAAAAGAATATTGAACAATCATCGTTTCATGAGGCGGAAATTCACCACCCACAGAAACAGTATGTTCTTTAACCATTAGATGTAGGTGTGTGTAAGTGTAGCTCGAATACTTCTTATAAAAACATCCTAGTATATTTAAGATACGGTAGTCATTACAAAATAAATTAATAAAAAGAGTTTAGGGGGTTGTAGAAGCAAAATAAAAAAAAAGAACACAAGTGAAGACATTACCTTAAAATCAGGTATCTCTCTTTGATTTGAGCTCAAAGGATTCCTTGGGAAGAATTCTGCCCAAAGTGAGGATTCTAGGAGTAATAGAGGGATGTGGAGAGACAAAATGAGTAGGGTTTGTCCGATCCAAATGCTTGATAGGTGTGGGTAAGGTGGTAGAGGTGGGGCCTTTTATAAGAGGAGAGGAGGGGCACTCTTGGAAAGTTACAAAATGTTACTTTATTTTCATATGTGTTTCGGATTTTAAAGGTCCCACATTGATTTATTTCAAGTATAATGTGGTAAGGGTTCTAAATATACTCATACAATAGGTCTTTTACAAGTTTAAGTTATAGTTTTAACATTATATTTTCATTTTATTTAAATCCTTTATTAAGGAGGTAATCGCTGCATCATCATGATGTCAAAAATAATTTAATTTATTTAATGTCTAAAAATTATAAAAAAAATATCATGATGTAGGAAATATTTTTAGATTTATAATTAATATTTAGAGTCAAAAATATTACTTGTATAACCCCATTTAAATTTTTTTTAGTAAAACAACTCATGATTGTGACATTTTTATTTTAACATTAAATAAAAAGTTATTTATGTCATTTTCCAACCAAAGTGGCTCCATGGGGTCCCCAAGTTGACCCATGGATTGTCTTGGTCGTCCATGACACATCCAATGAGTGTAGGACATGTTTCTAGGTCATTTCATATAATTAAAACATTATTTTTACCTTAAATTACACTAATTACCTCTAATCGCGATTAAAAACTTAAAAGTTACTATTCACCAAAAAATTATTTTAATCCCATTGAAACACATTTTACATCCTAATGAAAACCATGTATTTCGTATTTTTTAAATTCAAATCACATAAGTGGGAAAGTTTCATTTAAATGAAAAATCAGTTTTTAAACTACCACTTAGTGGTTTCACTATTCATCAAAAATTGAAGTTTTTCAGAAAAATACCAAAAATTCACCCTAAGCTATATTTGAAATTCCGAATTCAAAAATGATGTCTATTTTACAAAATTAAAAACATATATTTTTCATTAATTAATTTAATAATTAATTCCCGCTGTCAAAACAAATAGCGTGTTTTTAAGAAACAATATCTATTAAAATATTGACACTAGCTTAAGTCCAATTTCAAAGTGAAATTAATTCCAATGACCACCATCAGATTAAACGGTAAAAATATATTCTAAATAAACTTTAATATAAATTAAAAATATAATCTATCCATATAAATAAATCAGATTAAAAGGATGTTTTGAATTAAAATGCAACATTTTCAATAAAAATGATCTTTATCGGAAAAATAATGAAATTTTATACAAAGTAAATTTTGATGTCCAGATTATAAAGAAGTATTTTATTTTATCAAATACAACATATAAAATTTTCAAAAGTATATTTAAAAAGGGTTCTCCATCAAAAGGCGGTTAATCGACCTTTTAAAGAATATTAGAAGATTTATGCTTAAAATTGGATTCATTCGCATTTTTAGCCTCCAACATTTATTGGATAAAAGTAAAAATATTTGAAAAACATATATAATCATTTTGTAGTTAGTTCCGTTCATTCCCGCCATTACAATGGCTAGGCGTTAACTACCTTTTAAAATAATATTATTTTATTATTAGAGTGCAATGTAAGATTTCAAAGAAACTCGTTGTTGCGTATTGGGTACGCCCTCGAGCATAGCATTCCCTTTAAAGTAATATTAATATTTTATTCAAAAATATAGATAAATATGAAAATGTAATATTCCTTATTTACCTGGGGTGTTACATCCTTCCCCCCTTTTGGGAATTGCATCCTCGCAATTTTAAAATTGGCCTTGGAAGCTTCATTGAAAATCCCACATCGGAACAAGAGTCAGTAAAACTATCACTTTAAAAGAGTGGGAGAGAAGTACAAATGTCACCCGAGTTAACCCATACTAGGATTCCAAGTATGAAAATATGGATATGGAGGAAAAAACAAAGGTTTATGTTCTGATGGAGAGTGATAGTAAACATGTCTAGGAGAAAGTTAACAATAAGAAAATCACAAACTTGTGATGGGTTAAATGGTATTTTATTCCCCAGTAGGAAAAATTAACAGAAAACATTTTTGTTTTAAGTTACTTTTCATTGAGGAATTTATTTATGAGCTTAACTAAAACATTATGAAGCATACTTAATTGTCATGTTGACTTTCAACTTTTACTAGATTTCTTATACGAACTCATATTTTCTCCAAAATACGAGTATTTAGGATGACTTGTTCACATTAAGAGAGCTATAATCAACTTCTAGAGAATCACCTAATCCACAAAAGAGAACTATATACTTCCCATGTCTTTAGACCTTAACCAAAACTAAAACCAAAAAGTCTAGTATGAGAACAGATAATATCCAAAAAAGGATAATCCTTTATATATAAAAAAATATATTCTTAATCTCCAAAATTTGTCAAACAAAACCCAAAGTTCAACAAATACCATTCAATAAAAATCTATCCATAAAATTATACAAAGTAAAAAAAAACTAAGATTGAAACCCAAAATTTATTAACCAGTAATTGCCTCAAATTCAAGGATCATATAAACCCAAATGGTTCTTTATAACTATATCCACAAAAGAAAGGATAATTATTCCTTGAATAAAATTTTCATATATCAAACATTAGGGTTACTATAAAAGGTATTCTAATGTAACCCCATCATCAAAAGAGACTTAATAGATCTAAGAATTTCACCGTCCTAAAATATACCATAACTCTTGAATCCATTATATGATGACTTCTTACTCATTCAACATTCTTCATGATACATTAGCCATTCCTTTTCAACTTATTCTGAAATACTTCTTTCCTACAAACAAAATAATGAATCATATCCTAAGATTCCAATAATAGGAAAACATATGTTAAGAAATAATCCATACCTTTCATTCTTCATTATCAGTTTCTTCATCCTTAATCGGAATGGCATTAGGTATTGGTAAATGAATATTTGTACGATCTTGGTGACCCCATTCCCAAAACTTCTTCTTAGGACATGTGTTTGCATAATGACTATACACACCACATTTAAAACATTCAATTGATCCTTTAGAAAGAACTTCTTTCCCTTTCCTAGAGTCAACTAGATGCTTCCTTTTTCCATGGCAGGTTCTTGCTTTATGACCTTCATTTCCACACCTATAGCATCTTTCTGTCCCTTTGAAACATTTTCCTATGTGTTTCTTTCCACATATTTGACACATAGGTTTTTGAACATACTTACCTTTATTATTATTACCTGAACTTCCATAGGGATTTGTTTCTCTCATATACGATGCCTAATAAAAATCACTAACGTTCAGGTGGTCAATCATGACTCCAGATAGTTGGTTGAGGATAACCACAAGAGTTCTCATTGTAGCTCCCATATCATACAGTTGTTCTTTCATAAAACCGTCACAGTTTTCTTCAAATCCACTGTTACTTTGGTGACTTCTAGATCCAGCTGTTTACTAAAACCAAAAAGGTCAGTGTGAGTATATCATTAAAATCATCAAATAAAAAATATAAAGATAAACACCAAGATATACTTATCCAAGTTATCTCAAAATCATTCTAACTTTCAAAAAAACTATGACTCCATCTAATATACTAACCATTGTGGTTATACAAAACTTGTCACTTTTTCTTAAACAACACTCTAACCTCTAAAGTTATCTAAATCGACCTTTGATACCAACTATAAGGCCCCAGCCTTACACCTTACTTAATCTTGAGTTATTACAATATTACACATTGAGGATATTTTCAGGTTTAGAGTTTTAGAGAATTAGATCATAAAACTTTCATTACATTCCACATTTAAACAAAGTGGTTACATAAAATATAGTATTCATTTTCCCATCAACGGAAACATTTTTAAAATAAAACATGGATTCTTTCTTGACACTTCCTTGACACTATCATCATATCATGTACCATTCCCTTGACCTGTGAAAATCATTTCAAAAACTTGGGATGAGTATAAAAAGCTCAGTAAGGGTTATAAAAAGTATGGAAAGGAAACATGAGTACATATATACATAAGAATTAAATCATACTTTACCCATAAAACATATGCACTTTAACATACCTCATAAAATCGTGAATAAATCATAGAAATCATAAGACAAAAAGGTAACTTGAGGCATTCATAAAATTCTTATGTAGGGAGTAACCCTCTTAGTTACGTTTGGAATACCCATCACAGTATATTCCCTAAATCTCTTCGGATAAACCCTAATATTTAACTCCTTCGCGTTACCCAATGCATTGGAGAGCTATATTGGGCTCACCCGCCCTTAGTTTATCACAGAACCACCCGTCTTCATAAACAATTCCCAAGAACCATAACGTAATCATAGCACATAACTTAAGCACAAATGAAATATAACATTCCCATATTACAATAACAATATAACATTTTAAGATATTGAAATAATGAATCCATTCTAAAAACCATTTTCAAAATCATTTAAAACATTTAATAAAGAGATTTTTAAATCAAAGTGTCTCATACCACATTGAAGCTTTTAAAATTTTAAACCATTAATATCCATATAAATAAATCCTTAAAACCATTTTGAAAACATTGATATTAATGAGAAATATTTATAATAATAAGTCATTAAAACATTTGAAACGATATTTTAGTTAAAGGGTTTTTAACAAAATGAGAGACACTTGAATACAATAGTTGAGGAATAACATTTAATCAAAACTTTATAATATCATAATAATAAAGGGATTCATGATATAATATTCCAAAGGACATTATATACACCATATAATAGTGAATTGGTTCATAACAACAATGAAGTCTCAATAGAAATGTAAATTGAGATGAAACCCATTATAAAGATGGTATCCTTAAATTAAGGATAAATCAAATTCATAATTATGTGTGACAAATATAAATACACCCAATATAAGTGGATATTAAGTGTAAAATAATCAAAGGTCATTCACACATATTCAAAGGATGGCATATTCAATAACTACATGTTGAACCCAAAGAAATCGAAATTGGGTTAAGAAGTTCCCTTGACAGCCTAACAGTGTCACATCAAATTTTAGAAAAAGAGTTGATGAGAGAGATAAAGTGTATCTCATCACTAGGAAATAAAATTTACGTCAATAAGGATATATAAGAACATATCCCCATATAATAAGATGAAAATTAAAAGACATAACAAAAGAAGTCTTTTAAAAAGAGGAGGGTGAAAGGTTCCCTTACCGATTTGGGTAACTTTCGAAACGTACACCCCATGAAAGAAGGACTATACAACATTGATGTAAATACTCATAAAAGAATGTATGTTACACAAAGAGTATAATAGTGTACAGTACATACACCACTCAAAAGGAAATATTGGCAAATGTAGCATGAATCTCACGAAAACACAAAGTGAGATAAAAAGCCCCTTACGGAATTTCGGCAGCCTAACGGTGCCAATTTAAACTTCCAAAATGGATTGATGAGAGAAAATAGGGTCTCTCATCATATGAACATAAAAATTAAAGTAAGAGTAATATAAAATAACATCCCAATCATAAGAAATATGAGCTTAAAAGGAATGACATAAAAGAGTGTACTTAAAAAGAAAGATAGGGGTAGGATCCCTTACCTCGGGTCCGACTTGACTCGATCGTTATTTAACCTCCTGAATAATAAACTTGAGTTAATTTATACTTGCTTAAGAACCTTTTACAAGTTAATTATTCCTTTTATATCTCTTACTACCATTCTATGAACACTATGTAATCTTTTTAAGTTAATAATGGTCGTTTTGTAGATCATTGCTACTTGAGTCAAAAATAAACTCTTTATAATTACAAGTTGTTCATGTGGTAAAATATATATTATATCCAGAATTATATTAATTATGTAGATATCATATATATAATATATATCCATTATATACATTCATTTATAATATTACATAACATTTAGAGGTAAGAAATGAAATGCACCTTTCATGGAGACGGTAAGTCGTCCGTACGCATGAACGCTACTTCCATTTCTATTTCTTATTTAATGGAATTAAAACATAATGATAAATAATAGTATTATAATTCCAGTATGGTATCATATATAATATAATTAAATCTATCCTTTATATGTACCACATATGGTATTAACGAATCAAATCACTTTGAGGGGGCGGTAGTCCGCACTTCCTAAAATGAAGATATCGCGTTTAACCATAATGGAAACCATAAAGTTATTCCATAAATGAAAAATAAAGAAGCTTAAGTAAAACATAAACATATTATATATCATATATAAATATAGTGACATCTTAATGGACACCTTTTAGGGTGTTAAAAGAATATTGAGCAATCATCGTTTCATGAGGCAGAAATTCACCATCCACAGAAACAGTATGTTCTTTAACCATTATATGTAGGTGTGTGTAAGTGTAGATCAAATCCTTCTTATAAAAACATCCTAGTATATTTAAGATACTGTATTTATTACAAAAGAAATGAATAAAAATAGTTTAGGGGGTTGGAGAAGAAAAATAAAACAAAAGAACACAAGTGAATACATTACCTTAAAATCGGGTATCTCTCTTTGATTTGAGCTCAAAGGCTTCCTTGGGAAGACTTCTGCCCAAAGTGAGGCTTCTAGGAGTAAGATAGGGATGTGTATAGACAAAATGAACAGGTTTTGGCCGAGCCAATGGCTTGAGAGGTGTGGGTAAGGTGGTAGAGGTGGGGGACTTTTATAAGAGGAGAGGAGGGGCACTCTTGGAAAGTTACAAAATGTTACTTTATTTTCAAATGATTTTCGGATTTTAAAGGTCAAAAATTGATGTATTTCAAGGATAAGGTGGTAAGGGTTCGAAATATACTCATAAAATAGGTCTTTGACAAGTGTAATTTATAGTTTTAATATTATCTTTTCATTTTATTTAAATCCTTTATTAAGGAGGTAATCGCTGCATCATCATGATGTCATAAATAATTTAATTTATTTAATGTCTAAAAATTATAAAAAAAATATCATGATGTATGAAATATTTTTATATTTCTATTGAATATTTATAGTAAAAAATATGACTTGTATAACCCCATTTAAAAATTGTTCTAGTAAAACAACTCATGCTTGTGACATTTTTATTTTAACTTTAAATAAAAAGTTATTTATGTCATTTTCCAACCAAAGTGGCTCCATGGGGTCCTCAAGTTGACCCATGGATTGTCTTGGACGGAAATGACACATCAAATGAGGGTAGAACATGTTTCTAGGTCATTTCATATTATTAAAATATTATTTTTACCTTAAATTACACTAATTACCTCTAATCATTATTAAAAACTTAAAAGTTTCTATTCACCGGAAAATTATTTTAATCCCATTGAACCACATTTTACATCCTAATGAAAACCATGTATGTAGGATTTTTGAAGTTCAAATCACAGAAGTGGTAAAGTTTCATTTAAACGAAAAATCAGTTTTTAAACTACCACTTAGTAGTTTCACTATTCATTAAAAATTGAAGTTTTTCAGAAAAATACCAAAAATTAACCCTAAGCTATATTTGACATTACAAATTCAAAAATGATGTCTATTTTACAAAATTCAAAACATATATGTTTCATTAATTAATTTAATAATTAATTCCCGCTGTCAAAACAAATAGCGTGTTTTTAAGAAACAATATCTATTAAAAGATTGACACTAGTTTAAGTCCAATTTCAAAGTGAAATTAATTCCAATGACCACCATCAGATTAAATGGTAAAAATATATTCTAAATAAACTTTAATCTAAATTAAAAATATAATCTATCCATATAAATAAATCAGATTAAAATGAGGTTTTGAATTAAAATGCAACATTTTCAATAAAAATGATCTTTATCGGAAAAATAACGAAATTTTACACAAAGTAAATTTTGATGTCCAGATTATAAAGAGGATTTTATTTTTTCAAATACAACATATAAAATTGTCAAAAGTATATTTAAAAAGGTTTCTCCATCAAAAGTCGGTTAATAGACCTTTTAAGGAATATTAGAAGATTTATGCTTAAAATTGGATTCATTTGCATTTTAAGCTTCCAACATTTATTGGATAAAAGTAAAAATATTTGACAAACATATATAATCATTTTGTAGTTAGTTCTGTTCATTCCCCCCATTACAATGTCTAGGCATTAACTACCTTTTAAAATAATATTATTTTATTATTAGAGTATAACGTAAGATTTCAAAGAAATTCGTTGTTGCGTATTGGGTATGCCCTCGAGCATAGCATTCCCTTTAAAGTAATATTAATATTTTATTCAAAAATATGGATAAATATGATAATTTCATATTATTTATTTACCTGGGGTGTTACATTTAGGACCTATTGGTCTCTCCAAAATTCCAAAACCAAAGGCCTTAAGGATGATCTCAAGGAGAAGAGATCAAGAGGTAAAAATCTAATTTCATTTTGTTTCGTTTTCTTTTCAATTATTTTTATTTTTTATACCCTATTCCAATCCCCTTATACAAGAGGCATGAAAGATCTATAATCTCATATATTCTGAATATTATCATGTTTGTGGAAAAATTCATCTGCTTACTTCTTCTACTCTCCCTCTTATTCTAAAAATAAAAATATCATTTGTGATATGTTGATTTACCAACATCGTGGATGATGTGTCATAAATTTCCTTTACTTCATTAAAATATGGTTGTAAAACAATTTTAATGATTGAAACATATATTAAAGTGTATTATATGACCTCTATTATGTTCTGTAATTAACTTATATTCATAATATTAAAGGTATATGATGAAACATGTTCGTGATTATCGAAGAACCGCCAAAATGATATAAACGAATATCACTAAAGATTTATCTAATGATTCATCTTATTACCATATGAAAAATTATTTATGGAATAATTTAATATTTTTGAAGCATATTAAAACCATTTCATTCCACATCTGGAGTTTCATATCCATTTGAAAAGAAAATCCTTTACAAACCAATCATGGAAATCATGTAAATCACGCACCCTTATTAGTAAATGGGTAGAATGATGTTATAAAATTATCATATAATATGTCATAAACATGATTATTCTTCTTTAAAACATTAATAACACCCTTTTAACTATTATACATGATGTTTAAACAAGTCTTAAGTAAGATGAACCCTAGGTAAGTGAATTCTTAACCCAATTTCCATTCTTTGGGTTAACATTATACTTCTTTAATTATTCACTACTAAGGTTATTTGTAAAATGAATTTAGTTTCTATTATTATTATGTTTATTTACAGTGTACAGACATATTCCTTTAATTTAATTAATTCTCACTTCAATTATAGGATATTTATAAGGGACTTCCCTTTAAAAATCCTTATTTAAAATTCTATTTTATGAAATTCAAAAGCAATGTTTTTATGAAATTATTCATGTTTTATTATTATGTTATGGTGCTTGGGTGTAGTTTACGATTAAGGGTGGTACCTATATCTCCCTCAAATTCATTGGGTATGTGTAAGTTGAAGGTCGGTTGTATGGTTACTCCAAGTGTAACTGTGAGGGTTAGCCATGAGGGTTACATTGTAAGGTAACCATGATGGTTACAAATAATAAGGTAGCCAGAAGGGTTACAATATAATTAATTAATTCCCCAAGATACATTTATGTATTTATATATTTTCTCTATTTTTTATGGAAATCTCATGTTTCACAAATTAGGTATATACGGGTGATAAATATTTCTTTGTGAAAATGATTTCATATGATTATAAGTATTCATGGACTAATGCTTTATTTACTTATTTTTATATCCCTTATTGATATTTTTATGCTCATAACATGTTTTAAATATTTTTCATAGGTTACAATAATTTGTAATAAAAATAATAAATTTAAGTTAAATGTTATGAATATTTGTTAAAGAAATCATGTTGTTGTTTTGTGTTAAAAAATTTATGTTTTAGAAGAAATGGATATTGTTTTAGTGGTACCCCCTTTATATGATTGTGGTTTTATATGTATAAGTTAGGTATTAAATTTATAAAACTATAAACTTAAAATATATTTAGCAATTTAAAGAAGTGAAATCTAGTTGAAATATCAAGATTATGTAATGTTTAAGGTCAGGTCCTTATAATTGGTATCAAAGCATAGTTTAGATAACTTTGGGAGTTATTATGATGTTAATAGAATGTCGTAAACTATTTTTACTTTATTTTTATGTCGAAATGGTATATATTTTAAATATTATCATCTTGCTTCATCTAAGATAAGTCTATTTAGAATTGTTTTCCATAGAATAAACAAGGAAGATAATGTTAGAAGGAACAGAGTGGCTGAAATCTTTCTGAATCTACAATTGAGAATAGTGGCAATTGAAACTAAGAAGTTTTTAAAAGTAATATCTCAGCTGAAATAGGAAATAAATAGTGGTGGAATCCATGAAATATAACAACCAGAGCTACCATAAAGTAACATGATGATAGTGGAATATTTTATGAGGCAACACCATCCCGATTTTAGTGGATCTTCTGACCCAGTAGTAGCTGAAGGATAGATTAAATCCCTTGAAAATATATTCTATGTTATGGTATGTTCATATAATCAAAAGGTTAGTATTTTTATTTATTATTTTTAAGGTGAATCTGATTAGTAGTGTTCAATGGTCAAGAACATCTGGGATATATAGAATATTTAAGACCTAGAGTGGGATGAATTTAAAAGCCTTTTCCTTGAAAAATATTTTCCTAAGGTGGTTTGAAAAAAGGATGGAGAAGAAATTACTTGAATCGAGAAATATAGAGGAAGATTCTGTGGTCTTGTATGAAGAAAACTTCACCCAACTAGAGAGGTATGATCCAAATCTTCTTCTAAATCTTGATAGAAAAATCAATCATTTTTACTTAAGATTGAATCCAATATATCAAAGGTAATTGGCTTCCCATGAGTTCAAATTTTATGAAAAACTTTTATAATGTGTTGAGAGGGTGGAAATAAATTTTTATAATGATCACATTTACTTTCAAGACAAGCATAAGAAGAGGTATATATGGAAATCAGTGGATAATAATTAATAAAAGAAATATGATGGAAAGAAATATCAGTTTCCTATTTATAAAAAGTTTGGTAAAAAGCACCATGGGTAATGTATTACCAAAATGGGAAGTGTTTTCAATGTGTTAAGTTTGGACATATGTCATGAGATTGTAATGAAAATTATCTTAAGATCAATTCTAATAATAAAATTGTAAATTTTTTCAACTGTGGTGAGATGGTTCATTATGAAAATGTCAAACCAAAGAAAGTTATAAGTTATTGAGAGAGTCCAAACTATAAGAAGAAAGGTGTAATGAGATCTTTTGTGACTATGTCAACAGATGTCGGGCCATCCAATGAAGTGGTATCAGGTATTTTGTTTATTTACTCAGATTTTCCTAAAGTCTTGTTTGATATGGGGTCTATACATTCTTTTTTTCTGAGAAATTTTCTAGTAAATTGGAAATTTCACCCCAAGAAATGAGACTGAAACATATGGTTAAAACACCATGGGGAAATTTTATATCAAAAAAGGTATTTTAATAATATTCCTATTGTTATATGTGAAAAAACATTACCTACAAACCTTATTGTTTTAACCTTAGTATACTTTGATGTCATTCTAGGTATGGATTGGATTTTTATTTTTTATAATAAGATTGATTGTATAGCTAAAGAAGTTATTTTTAAGAAATATTTTTATTTTTTAAACAAGAATTAACTCATACAATTGATAACATATCAAGAATCTAATAAACTATTTAAATATGAAAATGAAAGTTATCTTGTTCATATTTTTGAAAACAAAGGAACAATTCAGATTAATGATGTTCCATTGGTAAATGAATACCTTGAAGTTTTTCCTGATGAGTTACCTGGTGTTATACTAAATCGGGAAGTTGAATTCACAATTTAATTAGTTCTTAATGCTAAGAAAATTTCAAAGATCCCTTATCAAATGGATAAAATGGAACATCTTGAATTGAAAAATCAATTGTAGGATTTTCTTGATAAAGGATTTATTCATCCTATCACTTCACCATGGGGAGATCTTGTTTTGTTTATTAAAAACAAAGATAGTTCTATGAGACTTTGCATTGATTATATATCTTTTAATAACATTACTGTTAAGAATAAGTATCATTTTCCTCACATCGATGAATTGTTTTATCAGCTATAGGGAGCTCAGTATTTTTTCATGATTGGCTTGAGATCTGGGTAGCATCAGCTGAAGGTGAAGGAGGGTGAAATTACAAAAAGATATTTTCAAACTAGATAGGTTCATTATGAATTTGTTTTTATGCCATTTGGGTTAACTAATTCGCCTTCTGTATTCATGGATCTTATAAAAAGAATATTTCATGAGTTTTTGGATAAGTTTGTGGTTTTTTTATTGATGACATTCTAGTATATTCTAGAAGTAAATAAAGGTATGAAAAAAATCTTAGGGTTGTTTTTAAATCCTTAAAAAACAATATGGAAAATTCATCAAGTATGCATTTTGGTTGCAACAAATTTCTTTATTTGGTCATATTTTTTCTAAATATGGAATAATTTTTTAGCCTTCTAAAACAAAAGTTGCTAAATAATATCCAAGACCTACAAATATAACTGATATTTTTAGTTTTCTTGGTTTGGTAGGATATTACCATAGTCTTATTGAAAAAATTTCACGGTTATCTAGTACACTGACTAAGATAACTCGAAAAGGATTTAAATTCACCTGGACAAAATAATGTGATGATTGTTTTCAGGAATTAAAAAGAATATTGGTGAATGCCCCAGTTCTGACCCTACCTTCCAGAACTGGTGAGTTTTTAATCTATAGTGATACTTTATAAATAGAATTATTTGTGTTCTGATACAAAATGATCAATAAATTTATTATGCTTCAAGACAACTAAAACCTTATGAGTTAAATTATCCCACACATGATTTGGAATTACCAGCTATGGTTTTTTCTTTGAAAATTTTGAGATATAATTTATACAAAGCCAAATATGAAATATATACTAACCATAAAAGTCTGAAGTATATATTCACTTAAAAGTAATTAAACATTAGGAAGAGAAGATGGATTTAATTGATAAAGGATTATGATTGCGTGATCAATTACTATCCTATAAATTCAAATGAAGTGGTAGATTCCTTGAGTTGAAAACATAATTCATATGTTACGGCTAGAATAAGACCCTTTGATTAATGATTTAATGATTTTTGGATTGTAAGTTATTTATGTGGGAAATTCCTCTATTTTCTCAGGTTTCGGTATAGTCATCTTTGTGAGACAAGATTAAGCAAGTGCCTAAGGAATATGTGGGGTTACAAAAAAATGTAGAATTGGTTAAAATGGGTAAGTTAGTAGAATTTAACATTGATAAAGATTGTGTTCTAAGATTTAGAAAGAGATTATGTGTGCCTTGTGATTCTCAGCTGATGAAAGAATTGTTGTGTGAAGCTCATAGTTCTCCATTTTCAGTTCATCCTATTAGCATAAAGATGTATAGAGACATTTATAAGTAATACTAGTTGGATGAAATTAAAAGATATATTGAAAATTTTACCATGAAATGTTTGAAATGTAAACAGGTTAAAGAGAAGAGGCGGTTACCAAATGGGATGTTTTATCCTTTGATAGTGACAGAGTGGAAATGGGAAAACATGTCCATAGACTTCATTGTGGGACTACCAAAGACTTTGTGAGGTAACAATGCAATTTGGTTTATTGTTGATCGACTGAATAAATATGATCATTTCCTTCTAATTCAAGATACTACATCTTTAGGTTAGATTTATCGACTAAACCTCAAAGATATTTTCTGATTACATGGAGTTCATGTTTCCATTGAACCTGACCGTGATCCCTAGTTCACTTGAAACATTTAGAAAGGCCTTCAGAATTCATTGAGAATAGAATTAAATATCAGGTCAGCTTTTTATCCTCAATGAGATGGGCAGTCAAAATGGAAAATTCAAACTATAAAGGATATGCTTTGATCTTGTTCAATATATTACCATGGATGTTGGGATCATCACATTTCTTTAGCTGAATTTTCTTATAATAATAGTTTTCATTCCAGTATACAGATGGAACCTTTTTAGGCATTATATAGGAAGTAGTGTCAAACTCTAGCTTTTTAGGATGAAGTCAGGGAAAGGAATTTGATGGGACCATAATTAGTAGAGGATGTGTCTGAAAAGGTGAAGATGATCCAACAACACATAAGGAAAACTCATATCATGTATAAAAGTTATATATATAATAAGAGGAAATAATTTTCTTTCGAGATAGGTGATCATTTTTTTCTTAGAATCTCACCATGGAAAAGTGTTATGCGTTTTGGTAAGAAAGGAAAGAAAAGTACATGGTTCATTGGACCTTATGAAATCCTGAATAAATTTGGACTATGCACCTATCAATTATGTTTGATTTTGAGTTTATCTCAGATAAACAATGATTTTCATGTTTCAATATTGAGAAATTATGTTCCAGATTCATCTCATGTTTTGATCCTAAGAGTAGTTTGGTTAGAAGGGAATATTTCTTATGAAGATAAACCTATTCAGATTATTAATCAAAGAGAACAAGTATTTTGGAATAAGATAATACACTAGGTAATGGTTTTTTAAATAAATCACATATTTGAAGAAGAAATATGGGAATCTATAAATGTTATGAGTGAAATGTACCCTCAGTTGTTTGATACGTAAATAAAATTAAGGGAACGCAATTTCAAGAAGGTGGGGAGAATGTAACACCCATGGTTTTAAAAATAATTTGAAATGCATGAAACACTGAGTCTCTACATAATGAAACATTTTTTAAGGATATAGTTATAATTTATCCATTAAACATAATTTTTCTACTTCTAAGATTTTAATTTTTAAAAACAAACATCTACGGTTGCGATCAGTAAGTTATTTGGAGTCTGATATAACCAACTTGATTGTTTGTGAATAGTAACATATCCTTATGAATAGTAATATGAATGGTAATATTACCCTTATGAATAGAAAATAGTATTATTATTTTATTGTATTAAGTTTATAATATAATGATATCTTGATTAATTTTTCAAGGTGATGTAAAATGAGTTATAGTTTAAAAATTGTTATTTTTGGAATAAATCGTGATTTTATTTAAAAATAAATTTTATCATATTTAGAAAATTATTTTAATAAAATAGAGTTTATTTTTGAATTATAAATGTCAAAAGGTGGTTAGGGAAAATTTTTGGTATTTTTATAAAATACTTGAATTTTTATGAATAGTGAAATATGGTAATTTACCGTGTATATACATTATATGTTAAATAAACTATTCCTAGCATCATGGATGATATAAGAACCATTGGTTCGAACACACATATTCTATTTACTATTGTGGGTAACATTAATCAATACTATTCATATTCTTAAGAAAAAATATTAAACTAATGATTAAAATAATGGAAAACCACTCCTCTCCTCCACTATAAATACCACCCTCACCCCCCTCTTCCTATCACACCTCTCAAGCTTTGATAATTTCCTAAATTGTTTCCAATACACTTCCCAAGTCTCTTTTACATGTCCAATACCTTTTAGTCTCACCAAAAGGCAAAAACCAAAGGCCATAATAAGGATCACAATGAGAATTGATCAAGAGGTAAAAATCTTATTTCATTTTGTTTCATTTTTCTTTTCAATTATTTTTTATTTTCTTACAATATCTTCACCTCCCCTTATCCAAGAGAAATTAAAGTTACAAAATATTATATATTATGGATTTTATCATGTTTATGGAAAAATACATCAACTTACTTCTTCTCCTCTCCCTCTTATTTTAAAAATAAAAACACTGACTGTGATGTGTCGATTTACCAACATCATGGACGATGTGTCTTGAATTTCATTTACTTCCTTAAAAGATAGTTGTAAAAAAACATTTATTGGTTGAAATATATTTTAAATTGTATGATATAACCTCTATTATATTTTTTAAATAACTTATATTCATAATATTAAATGTATATGATGAAAAAAAATTGTGATTATTGAAGAACCGCCAAAATGATCTAAATGAATATCACTAATGATTTATCTAATGATTCATCCTCATAATATATAACTAAAATTATTTATGGAATCATTTAATATTATATAAAAATATTAACACCATTTAATTCCACTTCTATTATTTCTTTTCCATTCTATAAGAAAATCCTTTACGAACCAACCAAGTAAATCATGTAAAGCGCACACCTGAAACAATGGAAATAACAAAATATTATTAGTTAATGGGTCGAATGATGTTATAAAATTATCAGATAAGGTGTTATAAACATGATTATGATTTTATGAAATATTAATAACACCCTTTTAACCATTATACAGTAGTTTTAAACAATTTTTAAGTAAGATGAACCTAATGTAAGGGAATTCTTAACCCAATTTCCATTCATTGGGTTAAACTTATACTTCTTTAATTATGTGATAATGAGATTGTTTGTGTAATGAATTTTTTTTATATTATAATTTATTTTGTGTATTTATAGTTTATACAAATAATACTTTCATTATATTAATTATTACTTGAATTATAGGATATTTTTAAGGTACTTTTCTTTAAAATCCTCTTTTAAGATTTTATTTTAGGAAATTCAAAAGCAGTGTTTTTTTGAAATTATTCATGTTTTAAGATTATGTTCTGGTGATTGTGTATTGTTTATGATGAGGTTTGGGACCTATATATACCTAAAATTTATATTTTATGTGTTATTTGTAGGTTTTTTGTAGGTTACTCTAAGTGTAACTGTGATGGTTGCACCATAAGGTAGCTGTGAGGGATGCATTATAAGGTAGCTGTGAGGGTTGCAAATCATAAGGTAGCTATGAGGGTTAAAATATAACTATGTAATGAACCATGATTCCTTTATAGTTTTATATATGTTATCTAATGTTTTATGTAAATATAATGTTTCACAAAGTAAGTATATATGGTTGAAAAGTATGTCTTTGTGAAAATGATTTCATATGATTATAATTATTCATGGACTAATGGTTTCTTTCCTTCTTTTTATATCCCTTACTAAGCTTTTTATGATCATCCCATGTTTTAAATTTTTTTTAATATGTTATAAGTATGTGTAAGAGAAATAAGGAAGTAAAGTTAAATGTTATGAATATTTTTCAAAGAAATCATGTTGTTATTTTGTGTTAAAATTTTATTTTTTGGAAGAAATGGATATTATTTTAGTGGTACCCACATAATATGCTTATGGGTTGATATGTATGAGTTATTTCCTAAATTTATAAAAATATAAACCTAAAAGATATTTGGTAATGTAAATAAGTGAAATATAGTTGAAATAAATAGATTATGTAATGTTTAAGGCCCGGCCCTTATAAAATATTTTCATGGTGGTAAAAGTAGAAATAGATTAAGAAGGTGTTATAGAAAATATTACATCTCACTTTGCATGTTCTCCTTTGGTCACCACCTTAGGACACCTTAGTTTGGTATTTTGTAAATATTAAATCCCTTGATATTAGGGGATATAGTTTAAGAGATATTATGGAAACTTTTACATTGATCATACGAGGATTTGGATGTGTAGAGAGGTGTTGGTTGGTGGTTCCTTTTATAATTGAAGATAAGGGAATTTTTTGTAGATACAACACTTTAATATAAAGAGATCACATGTTTCACATTGAATTTTAACCAAAACTGTATAATAATATATTTTTTTAAGGGTTAAGGTATATAAATCCCCATACAAACTTTTCCTTACATGTTTTAAACATTTTTAGGTCATTTAATCATAGATTTTTAACTTTTACCGATTTTTTTTACCGAGGTAACAACTTTTTATAAAGAAATTAAATTTTAAATGCATAAATATAAAATGAAAATTATTATAAAATTTTAACATAATGATTCATATGTTTATATATATTATCAAAAAAATTAATGTGTAAGAAAAATTAATATAACAATAGCGCATGTAATGCATGGAAACCTGTTTTTAGGAAGAAAAGGGTGAATTTTAGATAACGTTTTATGTTCAGGATAAAATATTCAATGTTATTAGAATTATTTGCATTAAAATTATTATTATTATTATATTAATATTTAATTAAAATATAATTTATTTTGAAACCTAATTCCACAATGTGAATATTTTATTAAGGGAAACATACGAAAAAAAGTTTTGTTAAAACATTATCTAAATTTTCTAAAATGATAAGCATGATTTTTATATATCAATATAGTATTTTGAAAAAAATAATTTAACTTCATAAAATATACTTTTTATAGTAAAAAGTGTTTCATAAATCTTCATGTCATTCATGTATAATAATTTCACAAAATATATATTATTAGTAAAATATGTATTTTTCATTATTCACCTAAAAATAAATTATTTTAAAAAAATATAAAATCATAATTCCATGATAATTTTAAAATTATATTTCTAAAAAATAATTTCTATTTATCTAATTCATATTCTAAAATTAATAAATTTATCTTTTAAAAGGGATATTATTATAAAAATAAATCACACCTTTGTTGAAAAATAACATTTTTAAACATTAAGTGTTTTTAATATTATTTTTTATTTATTTTTAACATAAAGGATGTTAATATGTTTGCTCATATATGATGATATTTTATAAATATTTAATTTAATACATTTTTATAAAATATATACTATTAGACAAATTGGTTCTTAAATGAAATAATTATTATTTTATACTTACTTCACTTTGAAATATACCATTGAAGATAATTATTTATATTAAAAAATTAAATTTACAAAAATATATATATTAAAAAATTATTTTATTTTTATATATAAATCATATCAAATTTTTATAATAATATTAGTATTCATATGTAAGGAATATATATATATATATAATATGTAAATATTATATTTTTATTTAATTGTGACTTATATTATTTTAAATTTACTACTTAACAATACACGACTTCTAGTATACCTGTTAGATATATTCCCAACGAACATATTTTTAATGGCCATTTTTTCAATGACCATAATAAAAATAACCATATTTTCAATGACCATGTTTGCAACAACCGGATTTCATTCCTATATATATAGACTTTATAAATAATTTTTATTCCCCTCTCGCTTTACATGGCATAGTTCTTTTTCATATTATGGATTTTTTATAATGCTTTCTCTTTTATTTTTGATCTTCCTTATTATAGTTTTGTTTGGATATTAGTTATCATAAAGGATTAATATGATCGAGGATATTTCCTAGTCATGAAAATTTTTTCTTTTTTATCTATTATCCCCTATTTATTTCAAAACTTTTAATGGATGTACTTTACCTATTGTGAGTAACAATATATGTTGTGATGTACTTAGTTTTATGTGCTTTTGTTCAAGGTTCCCACTTATGAATGAATAAGTTTTATTTTGTTTGGTTTATATCTTAAAGGGAAACTTTTATAATCATTTTATATTCCTTTTGAATTATAAGATAAAGGTTCTTTAGAATTATATATAATGATGATGATGATGATTATGATTATGATGATGATGATGATGAAATTAATAAAATATTTTAAAACCTAGGGCGTTACTCCCCACTAATAAGATTAAATCCTCCTCATTTTCATTTTCAAATACCAATACAAATAAACTAAGGGAATATAAATTATAAAGATTATGTGGGTTGTAATTTTTAAATATATATCAACCTTAAAAACATAAGAATCATATCACTCTCCTAGAAATAGGCTTAAACATAATATTAAGTTCAACAAAAACTATTTCGGCCAGAGTCTTCTACTATTTTTAATCAAACCCCAAATTATATTTTTTTTCTAAAGGGTTTTCGTTATTATCCTTTAATTGATACAATATCATAAGTTAATATGATTTTTTCCCTTAATCTAGATTATATCTTCTCTAAGTGGAATGAAACCATCCACTAATAAAATTATGCAAATTTTATCTAAATAAAGGATAATAATATTTCCAAAAGACAAATTCCAAAAATATTCAACTTGGAATAAAAAAATCATACCACTAAAAGATTTATTAGACAATGAAATCATAGGTATGATTATTTATTGAATATATAAAACATATTATATATATTATATTTCCTAGAAAAAAGTTCTGACAAGATAGGTAACACTTCAGATTGGTGGCTATGTGTACTTTAAATATTAGGATCCACTACGGGAGTAGTGCTTTCATAAGAATCCCCTTTTCTTATTGGTATTGGAGGTTAGTGATTCTCATAATCTTGGTTAGTCCTTAGAATAAGGAATTGAATTGTACAATTCAAATTTTCACCACACATAAGACATTGACTATTAACAGTACCTTAGGATGAACTATATTTTTTTCAAACTTGTTAACCAAACTCTTTATTTTCCTATGGAAGTTTGATTTACAATGAGCACCTCATCCATAAGTGAATCATCTTCTAGTAACATTATGGTGATCTTCTTGGTGCTTATTTTTACTTTTTTTAAATTAAGGAAATTGATTCTTTTCTCCTTCATTATCATCTTCATCGGAACTTTCATGACACTCTATCTATTTCTTCTTGGGTGTACATAGAATTTCATCTATGGTTTCATTATTAATATTCATTACTGGTAGTTAGTTTGGTATATTCACTAGATTTTTTATTCCACATATGATTTTAATTGGTTGATCATTGAGATGGTCATTACATTGTCCCTTGCAGGCATGGTTAACTTTATCCCATCTAGTTTTAGCCATCACTAAAACCAAAATATTTAACTTTAGTGATAAACATTTAACATCATGGAGGAATTATTTTAGTCAATAACATAAAATGGATTCAACCTTAAAAACTTTTATCCATTTTCATTATCATGTTAGAATGTATTTCCTTTAGTTAAACCTATATCAATCTTAGTTTAACCTAGGTTACATTAAGTTGGGTTATCTTATACTTCTCAACCTAGACCATCAGAATAACTAGAAAATTAGTCCAACATAGTGGTTAATAAATATAATATTAATTAATAAAATAATATCCCTTGTAAATGTATATACAATTGTAATTTTAGGACCCTTTTTCGTTCACTAGGTCATATTTTATTAATACCCAACACACCCTCTTATGTGTTATTACCACTATGTATAATTATGTCCGAGAATGTGTCCACATTCTAGTATCTAAAATGGGATTTAATTGTAAGGAAAAACTCATAATCTATACTATAACCAAATTTTAGGTTGTTTTTATATACATAGGTTTATCTCTTATACTTATCTCTAGGTTTTTCACTAAGATTAAGTCATCTTAATTGAAAAAATAACTACATGTTCCTTTAATACCAATTATAGTGACCCAATTATTAAACTCTATTTATTTCATAATTATTAGCATAATTTATAAAAATATAAGTTTATAATCTAGAGGTATAGTGTATTTGAAATATTATACATTAAAATACATCATACTAAACATAAAAATATCATCTTTATTTAAAAATCCACATAATTCTTCTAACTCCCATAGATATTCTAAAACTGTATAGGATATCCTATGGAGAATATATATGTAAAAGGGTGAGCTAGAAATCCTAATAAGGGAATAAACATGAGATTAAGGAATAAAATGAGCATAAATATGAATAACCTAATATAATTAATAGGATTGTCATAATCATGGATACATTGAATAAGGAAATGATTTCATAAGGTCAAAAACATGTGGAAATAAAATAAAACATGGTATCATAAATACAAGTCAAGGGGTACTCCTGAGACAATTATCATAAAGTAGGAAGAGGCCTATAGTGGATTAGGTTAATCACATAATCCATTAAATAAAATCTCATTAGATATAATATATTACCCAATGAATTGGTGGTATATATAATTTCATGTCTACCGATCACATAACATCGTGTACTTAGGTTAACCACTTGTGCACCATACACTATTGACAAAGTCCCATAGAGTATTAGGTTCACTCCCTAATACAATCTGTAATGTCTCATGGGATATAAATCTTTAACCAATGGATTATAGGGATATATAAATATGTTACCATCCACAACATAATAATAAGAACACTTATACATGACATGTGAAAAAAGAATCCATACATAAACCACAACATGATCAAACCCATGAGAAGGAAGTGGGCATCGTGATTCTTATTCAAGGGATAAACAAAGGAAAATTCAAAAGGATTCACAAGAAAATAAGGAATAAAATTAAATTTTACATTCATGATTGAATAAAATATATAAGTCTAAAATATAGAGTTCTAATATATAAAATTAATGAGAAATACTTGTAGAATAAATATTAAAAATAAACCAGTTGGTAGAAACATTATGATATAACTAGAGAATCTTTTTAAAAGTGGTAAGACATTATTATTTTAGATAAAATAATAATTTAAAATTATTTTTATCTATAAAATAATTATGGTTTTAGAATCAATTCATGGTTTAAAAATTTATTATGGTTTCATGTTTGACATGATATAAGAAATATGAAGGTTCCCTTAAATAGGGTTTACTTACAAGTGAGAATTTTGAAGGGAAATAAAAACTTTTATAACTCTAAAAATGAAAAGTAAATTTGACTAGGTATATATGTAAGGCATATATACAAAAAAAAATATGAAGTACATGAAAATAATATTTCATATAAAGAGGTAAAAATAAAGATAACATGTAACTCGAATGTAACATGGGTCTAATGGTAGATCACTTACAGCTTAAGAAATATTCTAATAAAAACACCATAAAAGAGAAAAAAATTAATTTAATATCAAAATTTCATGAATAATGATAATTCATGATACACTATATATTATTAGAAGTATAAAAATAATATAAATTAAATTAATTCCTTAAAATAAAATGTGTATCAAGGAAGGAAATTTTGAGATGAAACCCATACCTCATATATAAAAGTGTTGTGAAAATTCACTAAAAATAATAAATAATCAAATTAGTTTTATTAAAAAGATTATTTATAACTTTATCCATCTATATTTCTTATTATAAGGGATATTTATCACTATGTGTCACCAATTTGTTACATTATTTCTATTTATATCAATGAATTGATGTTCATTATTCAATTTCTTGAAAATGTACATGGTATATTAACCACTATAAAAGTGTTGTAAAATAGTCTCATAATATCTATAATTTTATTTTATCATGTCCATTATTATTCTAATATAACATAATTTATATATATAAATAGGTTTTCCATGAATGGATCAAATTAGTAAAGGTACTTTGATATGTCCTTTCTAGTTGTTAAATTTACAATAAATGTTTATTATTAACTTAACTTATTTAATTTATAATTTTATCATTCAAAAATATTAATGTTTTAGAAAATAATCTTTTTTACATTTCATTCATTTTTTATTCCACTTATGTTAGTCAGTATGGAAAATGAAAGAGAAACATCATTACATGGAGATGGTAGTCCATAGGTATACACAAAAGAATATCTAATTTTTATAGTATAGAAGGAAGGAATAAAATAATATATTTTATCATTTAAGAATAATTAACAAGTTATAAATATAATATTATATTATTAAATATAATTTTTCAACCATTCATGAAAATAGATTATGGAAAATTGAACACGTCGTTCATGGAGGCGGTAGTTCCTAAACATGCATGATGATATTTTAATTTTTCTCAATAATTTTGGAAGAAACTATAAAATGGATAATTCATTAGTAAATAAAAATAAAAAATATTTAAAATATTATTTTTATAATACTCTCATTGATAAGAGAGGTTTGAGGTCATATACATTGAAAAATAATTAAGAAGGTGTGGTGGAAAATATTAGCACTCTCTTTGAATATTCTCCTTTGGTCACTACCTTAAGGAACATTAGCATGATATATTGGAAAGATTAGTGATTATATGATTTTATGAGATGTTTTATGAGATATTGAGACATATTTTGGAGATGTTGGGATGGTTCTTATTATAATTGTAGATAGGGGCAGTTTTTGTTCATATAACTCTTTAATAAAAAGAGATCACATTTTTCATATGGCATGTGAATAAAAAGTGGATAATAATAGAGTGTGGGGAGTTTTATGGTTGAGAAATATGAAAACACATTTTTCTCACTATTTTAAACTTTTATTCATCTCATCTACTCTTTGATTTTTTTCTTTTACCATTTTTGGTTTTTATCGAGGTAAATAATTTTTACATAAGTAATTTATTTTTAATAACTAAAAATACAAGAAGAATAATTACATAATTTGAACCTTATAATTCTGAATACTAAATCAAATTTATCAAATAAAATTTCTATTTTAAAAATTTGTTCAAAAATAGCACATGTAACACGTAAAACTCTATTTTAGAAAAAAAAAATTTACTTTTTAGCATTATTTTTATGTTTAGGATAAAATTTCCAATGTTATTGATTCTATTTATATTATTATTATTATTATTATTCAAATAATATTTAAATAATATTTAAATAACATTAAAATAATTTTAAAAATTAATCCCACTATGTGAAAATTATATTAAAAGAAACAGGTAAAATATATTTCCCTTTAAAACAAAACATATTTTATAAAATTCTAAGAGTGAGTTTTATATATCAAAATCGTATTTTAAAATTTTAAATATAACATTATAAAATAATTTTTTAGAGTAATTTTTTTTTTCAAAAAAAATTTATGGAATACCAGTAAAATAATGTCATAAAAGTTACAATATTAGAAAAATCATAATTTTTCATTATTTACCTAAAATTAAATTACTTTAGAAAAATATATAAAATTTAGGTTAAGATAAATTTCACCTTATAAATCCAAAATTTAAGATATAATTATAAAATTTTAATTATAAAATTTTTAAATTTATCTTTTAAAATAATAATTAATATATAAGTAAAAACTTATTTTATTAAAAATATGTCTTTTTTAAAAATTAATGATTCTTAATATTATTGAAATTAAATTTTTAATTTAAAGGATTTTAATATATTAGTTCATATATATTATTGTTTTAAAAGTTCAAAATTTAATTTATTAGGATAAGATATAAAATAATTAACAAAATAATTCTTTGAAAAAGAATATTACTTTTATTCTAAATATGCTTAAACAAATATTATTAAAAATAATTACTTATATTATAAATTTTAATTTTACTACTCCATTGATATTAAAATATTTAACAGATATATACATACATATATATATATCAAAACATGTTTTATTAATAATATTAATATTTGTACATTATACCTAAATATATTTATTTATAATATTTTAATATCTTTTTTTATTCCATTATGAGTTATATTATTTTAAATTTTCCACTTAGCAATACAGGACATTAGTATACCAATTAGATGTATGAACAATGTTCATATTTGAAATGTATATATTTGAAATTTCCATAAATTAAACAACCATATTTTCAATGATTATATTTTTAATGAATATATTTTTTTTCAATATATATAAACTTACAAAATCATTTTTTCATTATACTCTCACTTCAGAAGGCATATTTCTTAATTTATATAATATATTATGCATAATGTTTTCTCCTTTCATGGTGATCTTCCTCATTATTGGTTTTTTTGGATATTTTTCACCCTCATGGTTAAAGATGATCTAGTAGATTTACTAATAATGAAAATTGTATTATTTTATATATATATATTACCTTATTGATTTATGCACATTTAAATGGAGTACTTCATCCATGGAGAGTAATAATATGTGTATGCCTCATCATCCATTAAAAACATTGTTAATAAGACACATTACAAGAAAATACCTCTATGTACCTTTCCTGAGAAGAATTTATATAATCTATATTTAATTCAAGTGTGAGGAAATGAGAAAATGAGTTTGAATAATCAGTTTGTAAAATTATTCCTAACTATTAAGAATAAGTTACTACATATTTTTTTATACTATTTTTGTAAATATATCATTATGAGAAGAATGAAATATTTTTATTAATTTAATCGAAGGTTTTTCATGATAGTCTCCCATAATTTTTAAGTGAAAAACTACTTCTATTTTTCTAAAAAATATGAGTCTAAATAGAAATTACATATATGAGAAAATAGAAATAGTTATACTAAAAAAAGAAGTAATTATAGAATAAATTGAGGGTTGTGATAATGTTCTAAAATTTATTGAATTTCCATAAATAATAGAAGATATTTAGAGGCTATATGGACCTAAAATCCTACTTAAAATGGATAGTTTCTATGAATTCTGTTCTACAAAATATTTTTTTAAAGTATTGTTATAGCTATCTAAAAAAGATCCATGAAAAAGATAAACCTCACAAATGGTTATGAAATTTATAAATCCATTTCATCCATCAAGTGAAGAACCAATGTAAAATAAATTAAAACTTGTAGAAGGAAACCCAGTAATGAATTTTTTATACTTTCGAATTAATGAGATGCTTGGTTTTTTCTTGTATAATTCAATTAAAAAAATATAAGTTAGTGGAAGTTTAATTTGTTGGGTAATATATCCATGAAGGGAACTAAAAATCATGCACTGACCTTCACTTTAAAGTCAAATATCCCCATTGGGCCTTAAAATTTTAACATTCAAATCCTAAAAATACTTAATCCAAAACAAAACCTTGATTAATACATCATAATATTAAAAAATACATAAATTATTGTGTGATGATGAATTGATTAATCAATCATATTGTAAAACTTGGATGATATTTGAATAAGAAAAACCTTTCTTAAAAATCTGACATAAGGATGAGTGAAATATTTGAAGTAAGTTCGGCATGATTTTGTTTAATAAAATGAAATAAGTGGGAATTAATTAAATTTACTTAATGGATAAAATGAAATCATGGACCTTAAAAAGGCATGATAAGAATGTGAACCATGGTTTTGAAAAATGAATTCAAATTAACATGGTATTTTCATTCTTATTTGGTAGTTTTTTTTTAAGCTTACTTATACATATTTCATGGATTAAGTTTGGAGGAATTAATAGAGCCAATACATTCATATATTTTATTACATATTTTCATGGTTTTAATCCCACTATTTTATCATTTACTCTGTAATTGTTATATATTTATCCTTTAGGGGAATATTTAATTGAATTATAGAAATGTATTAAAACTTGGATTTTATTTCATTTATTTGATCTTTAAAATTATTAGAATAAATCATGAAATTTTTTATAAGGTAGTTCTAAGGAAATTTTTATTGAATAAAAAGCAATAAAATCAAGAGAGATTAGTAGCTAGTTTCACACAAGTCTGTAAAACCCTCATCTTGAGGGCCCAATTTTTTCTTTAATCTTATCTACAATCCTATGCTCTGTATCCTGCAAGGCTCTCCAATCCATTCCCCATCCTCCCCCTCATCCACAACCACTATAATGAAGCACTTCAAGGTTTATTTCTTGTTGAAGAAGACTTTAAATGTTCATGTCATTCGATTTAGAATCCAAAAAATGTGATTCATCCATGTTTGAAATCGAGTATGCCCAATCATGTCCCTACCCACAATTTCTAGGATGGCATCCTCATTTCCATGATTTAGTATATTTACAAGAGCCATACATTTCTTCCTCATCAGCTGTAGGAATGAGGATTTCCATTAAAGACATCTCATTTGCCTCCTGTTGAGGACCAAACTATCCCAAAGGTGAGTGCACCAAGGCAACATGTTCCACCTCTCCCTTAGCTTATCATGCATCGTTGTTGTGAGAATCAAGAACATCAAAAGAGTTAACAAAATACACCTGCACAATGGGCTTGATAGATGACTTTGGGATGCATGACTGATCATTCATGCCATGAGAAGATTTCACCGAGGGCTGAACATTAGGAGATAAGGTCCCAACATCTACTGTAAGAGTTTGAGCCACCACTGAGAGAACCATAGAAGATTATTTGGAATGCACAACAAGATTCAAAGCATTATTTTCAAGATCCTTCTCAAGTGCAGGGTACATAGAACTTTTTCCAACACTTTTTTCAAACACCAAAAGATACAAAAATAGAAGCATAAGAATTACCTATTAAATCAACCTTATCAGTAGCAGGAACAACCTGATCATTTCCATATTTGGACCACTGTGTTGCCACCTGAGTAGTGATCCTCACAACTACTAGATCTAGAGTTGTCTCTTATGTACTAAGATATTTAGTAAACTGAGTCTCACCAGATTTTCCTTGCTAAAAAATTTCATCCCATGACCAAGTGTTATGGTGTCCAGAGAGATTTTGATATTGTACATAAATATTAGGGGGATTCTCCATAGAATCTATAGGGATATTATTCAGTGACCTAACATAACTAGTACCAAAAATGAGAACATATGGTTTTAACTTATCATGATTACTCTCTAAATCAGGTTGGGCACTCGGTATCCTAGTCAGTGATATCTTCTGAGTAGCATTTTCAAGCACAGGAGCCAAAAAATCATCTCCAGCACACACAGAAGAAGACTAGGCAATCTTACCTGAGGATCCATCTTTCAAAGAGTGATTATTTTTTTATAAATATTTTCTTTCATTCCCACTTAAAGAGAATTGTCACAACCTGTCCTAGTGGGGCCCGAGCCGCAACTCCCTAAGCCCGCCTCTAATAGGCCAGGGGCTGGTGACTAGCACCGAGTAGGCATGCTACTAACATGGGAGGAATTGCCTATAAACCTGTACACACGCACACACATCTCCAAGCCCATAAATCTGAAAAGTAAAAACTACTAAAAGGAAAAGATGCATGCATACACTAAAACCCAACCACAGAGTACGATAGGAAAGTAAAGTACAAGATAGTAAAACCCTGGGCCAAAAGTAAAATCCCACCAAAATAAAGTCTGTAACAAAGTCCAAACTATAAATAAAGGTACTGGGACTGCAATATATAGCCGTAGTAACACACCTCGGCCCTCCTGATCTCACTGAGTATCGTCTGGTCCTGGTCTGCCAAGAATCATGTCAAAGGCTCCCTCGTCTACACAAGACACAACACGTGCGGGAAAACCCGTGCAGGGGTGAGTATAACAATACCCAGTAGGACACCCTGAAACCACAAAGGAAATACAACAAGGTAAATACCACAAAGGAAAGATATAGTCAGCTCCACACAGTATATTTCTACAGAACATATAACAAGAATATCTAGATATACTCATACACAAACGACCATCGTGATACCATCACTAGGATCCAGCTCGAATATTCCACTAAGCATGTAACAAGGAGAACACACTCCTAGGTCTGAGGAGAGAGAGATACGAAGTACTCGTTCCAGGAGAACACACTCCACAATTACTTTGAGAACATGATGCTCAAATGAGGATCACATCCAAGTCATGGGGTGATTCTGACAACTCAGTCTGAGCTAATCCGCTAAGCAGAGGATAGGCACCCGGGTAACGTTGGTCACGTCGATACCAAGAACTATACCTAGGGTTCTAGGAATGAATAGAGGATATGGCTCTAAGTCTCACAGAGGGGATTCCAACAACTCTATTCAGGAAGTTCTGCTGAAGGGATCATACTCCTGGGTAAAGGAAATAATAAAAGAACCTTCAGGGAAAAGGCCAAGGGTATGAACCCTAAGAAAACTAGTCCAAGTGATAGAAGAAAAGTGGCTCAAGCCATTTAATATAGGTTACATGGCGTGTAGTATGGTTACACGCCGTGTTCCTTGACCCCGGGTACTACCCGTGTAAACGGCATGTGTCATTCGTTCAAGCCGTGTAAAACCAAACTGCATGGCATGTAGAAAAAGTATACGCCGTGTTCCTTGACCCCAGGTACTGCCCGTGTAACCAGCCCCTGTCATTCTGCTTGTCGGATAGAAAGCAACTACACGGCATGTAAAAGGATCACACAACGTGTTCGAGAACCTGGGGCTCACTCCGTGTACGATGGCCATGTGCCCGTACACGGTCTCTGCCCATGTCTGTGTCGCCTGCCCGTGTACTTGTACACAGGGTATCCCATGTATCTGGAAGGGTCTGGCCGGGGAGGGGTATACAAGGCGTGTCCTTGGCCGTGTACCCTGCCCATGTCCGTGTACTCCCGAAGTACATGCCATGTAATCCTGCCGATGAACACACGCCATGTAGCCCATACTACACGGCGTGTAGTCAGGAAATTTCCAGAAACGCCGTCTTCTTCCTCGCGCTTCGGCCGATCTTCCGGATCATGTTTCTCTGGTCCATTCATCCCGATACTCGAGGGGTTGGTTCATTTCATCATACAAACACCGTAACGGATGTTTTCGTCTCTTGAATCGGATCATAAACCGTGAACGATCCATCCGAAGAAAAACGCCCAAAAACTCATATCTCCTGATCCGCTCCGAATCGCCTACCGAAACCATCGTCGCATCTCCATGACATCGCTACAGGGTTGGATCTACATTCTATGATCGTTGCACCAACAAACGAATGTGCAATGATCTATTTCTTCCAAGAATGTTTAGAACGCAACGAAGAATGCGAGGGAGAAAAACAAGAATCAAACAAGAGGGACAAACCTCAATCGTTGTTCGTGACGATCTGGGTTCGTCGTCGTTAGATCGAAATCTCAACAAACAACAGATTATAAAACCTCGAGTAATTGATTTCCCGATAAAACCCCAAATCATGCCTGCCTGCAAAATGATCGATCTGCGGGCTAATCGGTTCGCAGACTAATCTGCGTTCATCGTATGAATCAAGAACGGGGAAAGGAAAAACAAGAGCAAAACATCCTACCTAGATCCGCAACGTTTGTTGGTGATGATATGGTTGCCGCATCATCGTTGCTGGTGAAAATCGTCAAGAACGTCGTCTCCACGTCGGGAGGTCTTCTCCAGAGCTCTCCAGAGAAAATCAGAGTTAAGGGGATTGTAACCCTAACCCTCCCTGCAAAATCTCTATTTAAAATAATAAAAGATTTCATTTCAACAATGATTTAAATAAACTATTTCAATTAAATATTTTATTACAGTTACGTCCAAAAACCAGATTTCACCACCGACCTGCGCCGGCCGAAGTTAGGCCTTGCCTAAGGTAAAACGATGTTCCGAATTCAATGGTGCCCTCAGATTTCTGATCCGAGCACCCGTTTAGGAGTTTTTCCACTTTTTCATGAAAACCACACGTGCTTGAAATTTAATTATTAAATTAAATTCAAACACTTGTTCTGGGCTCACCGGGCCTCAGAACTGTATGCCATCTCATTGCCTGGTCTCTAATTAATTTTCATATAATATTAAAATAATACATGGAAAAAAATCCGGGACATTACATCACACCCACATTAGGGATTTTACGTCCCCGAAAAGCCAAAACAAAGGCTACTCAAAAAGATGTGGGTACTGCATACGAATCTGAGCCTCTCGCTCCCATGTGCTCTCCTAGAGATTCCTGTTCTGCCACCGAACATGCACCAAGGGAATAGCCCTCCCATGAAGGATCTTCTTTTGCCGATCCTCAATCTCCACTGGGTACTCTGCAAAGGTTGATCCATCATCGATGTCCAGCTCGCCCCAGTCGATAACGTGCGATGGATCATGCACGTACCTCTGTAGCTGCGACACATGGAAGACGTTGTGTACCTGGTCTATCTGAGGAGGTAGATCCAAGCGATACGCCACCTCACCAACTCTACTCAGAATCTAAAAAGGGACAACAAACCTCAGAGATAGCTTTCCGCCTCGGCCAAATCTCCGCAATCCCAGTCGAGGTGAGACCCGAAGGAACACATGGTCTCCTTCCTCAAACTCCAAGGGCCTCCTACTCCTATTGGCATAAGACTTTTTCTGAATCTGTGCAGTATTCGTCCATTCCTGGATGACCAGCACCTTCTCTGTAGTAGCTCTCACCATCTCTGGGCCCATGAGTGCTGACTCTCCTGGGTCAGTCCAGCAAAGTGGTGACCTGCAAGGTCGCCCGTACAGAGCCTCGAATGGTGCCATTCCAATAGTGGAATGATAACTATTGTTGTAAGAAAATTACACCAATGGTAGGTGATCCTCCTAGCTACGAATGAAGTCAAGTATGCAAGCTCGAATCATATCCTCCAGAACCTGGATCGTCCGCTCCATTTGACCATCGGTCTGAGGATGGAACGTTGTTCTTAGGCGTAACTGAGTCCCAAAAGCTTCCTACAATCCCTTCCACAACCGGGATGTGAAACGAGCATCATGATCTGAGACGATTGTGGATGGAACTCCATTAAGTCTAACTATCTCCTGCATGTAGAGGCGTCCCAATCTCTCTACCGAACTCTGCTCTTGTAGGGCTAGGAAGTGGGCCGACTTGGTGAGTCGATCAACGATCACCCAGATGGCATTGTGTACCCTAGACGTACGTGGTAAACCCATCACGAAGTCCATGGATATCCCGTCTCACTTCTACTCTGGCACCTCAAGGGGCTGAGTCAAGACTACTAGCACGTGGTGCTCACCCTTTACTTTGTGACAAGTAAGGCACCAAGAAACAAACTCTGCAACACACTTCTTCATTCCTAGCCACCAGAACTAACTTCGGAGGTCCTGATACATCTTTTTCATGTCTGGATGCACCGCCAAACGAGATGTATGGAACTCCCTTAGAACCTCCTCCCGCAACTTCACTGGTACTACTGTGCACCCTCTGAAAAGAACAACGTGCACCCCACCTTATGAATATCCATCAGCCGCAACACCTGTGGATATCTGAGTATGTAGAGTCTCTCAGCTAGAATCCTTGCGTTGTGCTTCCTTGACTCGCTGTAAGAGTGGAGGGGTAACAACCATCGACTGAAGGTAAGATCCCTCATCTCCATCCACGAAGGATAATTGTAAAGAGGCCAACTCCCTTATCACCTCATCCAGCAACTGCGAACTGGATTTCCTGCTGAGAGAATCCGCCACTACGTTCCCCTTCCCAGGAGTATAAACGATCTCAAAGTTGTAATCCTGGAGGAACTCAAGCCACCGCCTCTGCCTCAAATTCAGATCTTTCTGAGAAAATATATATTTGAGACTCTTGTGATCAGAGTAGACGGTAAACCAATCACCCATTAGGTAGTACCGCCACATCTTCAACGCGAAGACTACCACCGCCAACTCAAGATCATGGGTCGTGTAGTTCTGATCATGTGGGATCAACTGACGTGAGCTATAGACAATCACCACTTTCCTCTGCATCAGGACACAACCAAGCCCATTTCTTGATGCGTCGTAGAACACTACATAATCTACACCCTCCTCCGGTAATCTCAAGATCTGGGCGCTCTTCAGACTCTGTCTCAACTACTGGAAATCCTGCTAGCATCTCTCGGTCCACACGAAAGGCTACCCATTTTGGGTCAAATATGTCATTGGTGCTGCAATCCTAGAGAAATCAAGGATGAATCTACAATAGTAGCCTGCCAACCCAAGGAAACTTCGCACCTCCATCATGCTCCGGGGTGGCTCCCATACCAGTACTACCTCTACCTTGACTGGGTCCACTGCTACACCATCTTCTGAGATAACGTGTCCTAGAAAGTGGACCTCCTGTAACCAGAACTGACACTTCGAGAGTTTCCCATACAACTGGTGCTCTCGGAGTGTGTCCAGAACCATCCTTAGGTGTCTCACGTGCTCCTCCTCGGACGCAGAGTACACAAGGATATCGTCGATGAAGACCACTACAAACCGGTCTAGATAGGGCTGAAAGATCCGGTTCATGAGTCCCATGAACACTACCGGGGCGTTTGTCACGCCGAAGGGCATCACCAAGTACTCATAGTGACCGTAGCAACATCGAAAAGCCGTCTTCGGTATATCCTCATCTCGTACTCGCAACTGGTGATAGCCTTATCGTAGATCAACCTTCGAGAACCATCGTACCCCTCTCAACTGGTCGAAGAGGTCATCGATCCTCGGTAGTGGATACCGGTTCTTCACGATCACCTGATTCAAGCACCGGTAATACACACATAGCCTCAAGCTCCCATCTGCCTTCTTAGAAAACAGCACTGGGGCTGCCCAGGGTGAAACGCTGGGTCTCACAAAGCCCTTCTTCTGCAAGTCATCCAGATTCACCCTCAGCTCACGAAGCTCTGTAGGAGCCATCCGATATGCTGATGCTGATATCGGTGTCGTCTCGGGTTGCAACTCAATGCAGAAATCTATCTCCCGACAGGGAGTTAGCCCGGGGACATCCTCTGAAAAGACGTCCTCGTACTCAGCCACTACTGCTAGAAACTGGAAATCGTAACATCTGTTGCGCCAAGGGCTAGGCTAGCCAACTGATGTGAAATCGGTTGTGCCCTCCTATGCACGAGTCCATCTTGAGCTTCCTGGGTCTCTCTTTCACCGACAAAAGAGAACCTTGTTCCATCACTGCGGATACACCGCACCCTTCGCCTAAAACAGTCGATCTGGGCATGAACTGTGGATAGACAATCCATACCAAAAATTACATCGTAAGGCCTCGACGCTACCACCAAGAGGTTCCAACCGAAACTCTCGCCTCCAAGGGTCAGGTCACACTGTCTACAGAGGTGTGTGATCTATAAATCTTCTTCAGTCGGTGTTTCTAAGCATAAGGTTCGATTCAACGGCTCAACTGGAATCTCGAGGTCTCAAAAAAGATAAGAATCCATAAAGGAATGACTAGCACCTGTGTCTATCAATATGGCATCCAAAGTAGAAAAGACACAGATAGTACCTCTAATCGTTCCGGGAGTACCTGGGTCATAAGCCTCTTCCGCCTGTAGTTGTCCTTACCTCTGTCCACCAGCTCCCTGAGCCTGGGGTGGACCTCCTGGGGGTGGTGGTGGTAAAAGTTCAAAACACCGACCACCTTCAGCTCCTCTCCCATCTCCCCTACCACGTCTGCCGCCCCTCAGATCTGTCTGCTCCACACTTTTCTTCTGCCTCAGTGGTCCATCCAATGCTCCTGTGTCAGTAGTACGGCGGGTCGTACAATCTCGAGTGAGATGTCCCCTGCCATCACATGAGTAGCATCACCTCTCTCGAGTCTGGCTGGATGCACCCTGCAAACCATGTACGATAGATCCCCTGCCTTGGGATCTCCCCTGGAAATGTCTCCCATGCCTGGGTCCCTGACGTCGGCTCCCTACTGCCGAGGTCTCTGCTCCAGCTCGCCCACTACTGAAAACTGCCAGATGTCTCTGCTCTGACAAGAATCTCTCGACCACCAAAGCCCGCTCGAGCACCCCAGCATAAGTAGGGATGCCCATAAGGATGATTCTAGCTCGGATATCTCTTTGTAGGCCCTAATCAAAAGTCTGATCTCTAAATTACTGATCTCTGACCATATCCATTGAGTACCGCGAGAGGTCAGTAAATCTCGACGAATATTCATCCACCATCATGGTTCCCTGCTAGAGCTGAAGAAGCTCCTGTATGTGTACTGCTCTCAGGGTAACCGGTGAAAACTCCTCTCTGAAGAGACACTCAAACTCCGACCATGAAAGTGTCACCTCGTCGTGGGTCTGGATAACTAAACTTCACCATTGTCCTGTCGAGTCCTGCAGAAGGCTCGCTGCCAGGATCACCATCTGGTCTGCTGATGTCCTGACCAAACGGAAGACTCTAGCCACTTCCTCAAGCCAGTCCTCTACTGCCTGAGGGTCAGGCTCACCTCAAAACCTGAGGGGTCTCTGTCTCTGAAACTCATGGAGTGCGTTCAGCCTGTGCTCCTCCTCCACTGGTACAGCAGGCATAAAACACTGCTCCACAGGTGGCAGGATAACTGGCACACCACCTGATGGTAAAATTGGGGGATCCAGTCCCTGTATCAAGGCTTCATCGCTGATGGGTTCATCCTCGTGATCGAGCTGCTGGATCCTATCAGGTGCGCGTCGCGGAGGCATCCTATAAAGAAACAAGATGTATCTCAGTCAGTGAGTATATCTGGAGAGCTGACTCAAGAAGGACATGGAAACCACAACCCATTCCTATATGATGCATGTACTATTATCTTTCCCCTGCAACTAGTGTTATCATGTTACGAGTCAAAAAGCTAGTTATCAGAGTCTTGGTGTATGGATACGCCGGTCGCCCGCACCAACACTGGGGTCCCTGGTCTGAGAGCTGAACTCGAAACACTTAACATGGTTGCCCCAAACCAACTCACAGACTCTCGGTCCTAAGGTAAAACCGAATTTCCTCTGATACCACTCTGTCACAACCCGTCCTAGTGGGGCCCGAGCGGCAACTCCCCAAGCCTGCCTCCAATGGGCTAGGGGCCGGTGACTAGCACCGAGTAGACATGCTACTAACATGGGAGGCATTGCCTATAAACCTGTACACATGCACACACATCTCCAAGCCCACAAAGATGAAAAGTAAAAACTACTAAAAGGAATAGATGCATGTATACACTGAAACCCAACCACAGAGTACGACTGGAAAGTAAAGTACTAGATAGTAAAACCCTGGACCAAAAGTACAAGCCCACCAAAAGAAAGTCTGTAACAAAGTCCAACCTGTAAGGAAAGGTACTGAGATTGCAATCTGTAGCCGTAGGAACACACCTCGGCCCGCCTGATCTCACTGAGTATCGTCCAGTACTGGTCTTCCAAGAATCTTGTCAAAAGATCGCTCGTCTGCACAAGACATGACACGTGCGAGCAAAGCCCGTGCAGGGGTGAGTATAACAATACCCAGTAGGACACCCTGAAACCACAAAAGAAATACAACAAGGGAAATACTACAAAGGAAAGATACAGTAATATCTACACAGTATATGTCTACAGAACATATAACAAGAATATCCAGATATACTCATACACAAATGACCATCGCGATACCGCCACTAGGATCCAGCTCGAAGATTCCACTAAGCATGTAACAAGGAGAACAAACTCCTAGGTCTGAGGAGAGAGAGATATAAAGTACTCGTTCCGGGAGAACACACTCCACAATTACTTTGAGAACATGATACATAGATGAGGATTACAACCAAGTCATGGGGTGATTCTGATAACTCAGTCTGAGCTAATCCGCTAAGCAGAGGATCGGTGCCCGGGTAAAGTTGGTCACGTCGATACCAAGAACTCTACCTAGGGTTCCAGCAATGAATAGAGGATCTGGCTCTAAGTCTCACAGAGGGGATTCCAACAACTCTATTCAGGAAGTTCTGCTGAAGGGATCATACTCCTAGGTAAAGGAAATGATACCAGAACCATCAGGGAAAAGACCAAGGGTATGAAACCTAAGAAAACTAGTCCAAGTTAGAGAAGACAAGTGTATCAAGACATTTAAGACAGGTTACACGGCGTGTAGTATAGTTACATGTCGTGTTCCTTGACCCCGGGTAATGCCTGTGTGAACGGCCCATGTCATTAGTTCAAGCTGTGAAAACCAAACTACACGGCGTATAGAAAAAGTACACACCGTGTTCCTTAACCCCAGGTACTACCCGTGTAACTGGCCCATGTTATTCGGCTTGTCAGATAAAAAGCAACTGCACGACGTGTAGAAGGATCACACGCTGTGTCCGAGCACCTGGGGCTCGCTCCGTGTACGCTGGCCATGTGCCCGTACACGGTCACTGCTCGTGTCCGTGTCGCCTTCCCGTGTACCTATACACGGGGTATCCCGTGTATCTGGCCGGGTCTGTCCGGGGAGGGTTATACACAGCATGTCCTTGGCTGTGTACCCTGCTCATTTCCATTTACTCCTGAAGTACACATCCTGTAATCCTACCGACGAACACATGCCGTGTAGCCCATACTACACGGCGTGTAGTCGGGAAATTTCTAGAAAAGTCGTCTTCTTCCTCACGCTTCGGCCGATCTTTCGGATCGCGTTTCTCTGGTCCGTTCGTCCAGATACTCCAGGGTTTGGATCGTTTCATCATACGAACATTGTAACGGGTGTTTTCATCTCTTGAATCGGATCATAAACCTCGAATGATCCATCAGAAGAAAAACGCTTGAAAACTCATATCTCCTGATCCGCTCTGAATCGCCTGCCAAAACCATCATTGCATCTCTATGACATCGCTCCGGGGTTGGATCTACATTATCAGATCGTTGCGCCAACAAACGAATGCGCAACGATCGATTTATTCCAAGAACGCGTAGAACGCAATGAAGAACACGAGGGAGAAAAACAAGAATCAAACAAGAGGGACGAACCTCAATCGTTGTTCGTGATGATCCAGGTTTGTCTCTATTAGATCGAAATCTCAACAAACAACATATTATAAAACCTCAAGTAATTGATTTACCGATAAAACCCCAAATCACGCCCGCCCGCAAAACGATCGCTCTACAGACTAATAAGTTCGCAGACTAGTCAGTGTTCGTCATAGGAATCAAGAATGGGGAAAGGAAAATCAAAAGAAAAACATCCTACCTAGATCCGCAGCGTTCATTGGTGATGATCTGGTTGCCGCATCGTCGTCGCCGGCGAAAATCGTCAATAACGCCATCACCGCATCGGGAGGTCTTCTCCAGAGCTCTCTATAGAAAATTAGAGTTAGGGGGATTGTAACCCTGACCCTCCCTGTGAAATCTCTATTTAAAAGAATAAAATATTTTGTTTCAATAAGGATTTAAATAAAATATTTCAATTAAATATTTTATTACAGTTACGTCCAAAAACTAGATTTCACCACCGACCTGCGCCGGCTGAAGTTAGGCCTTGCCTAAGGTAAAAATGTTGTTCCAAACACAACAGTGCCCTTGTATTTTTGATCCAAGCACCCATTCAAGAGTTTTTCCACTTTTTTAGGAAAACCACATGCACACACAATTTAATTATTAAATTAAATTCAAAAACTTGTTCTGAGCTCACCGGGCCTCGGAACTGCACACCGTCTTAGAGCCTGGTCTCGAATTAATTTCCATATAATATTAAAATAATACATGGGAAAAAATCTGGGACATTACAAGAATAAATCACATATAATAGATCTCCTATAGTTTGAGGAGTCAAGGCCTATATCCTTACAATCTAGACAGAACTGAGGAGGATTTTCAAATTAAATTTTTAGTTCAAGTTCTTCTTTATTAATAGAGAGATAAACCTTATCTACTAATTTGGAACAGAGGTAAACTTCCACTAAAAATCTACCATAGTTCTTGTATCTAGAGACTTCAGTCTCCTTTTCTATTAAATATAAATGTTTTGATGAATGTTTAAGGTGGATGAGTTTAATCTAAAAAGATAAAAAATATTTTTTTTGTTAATCCGGTAATTATGGAATTGTTTCAGAAAATCAATCATGAGAGTCAACCAATTACGAGTCACTCATGAAACAATGGAAGAAAATAAACATGTACATTGATCTTATTGACCACATGTTGATCTGACTGACCACATATTGATCAATCTGAATACACATTGATCTTACCTACCATGGTAGATGATCGACTATGTGTTGATCTAATCTACCAAACATTGAACTAATTAACCAAACATTGATCTAGAATATTATGTAAGATGATTGAATATTCATTTATCTAACTAATCACATATTGATATAACTGAACAAGTGTTTATTATAATTGACTATAAGGTTGTTAACACACCATTTGATGGTCGACCGTAAGAAGGGAACTAATTGACCATTTCTTTCTGTACCGACCATGATTGAAAATAATATAATCTCTTCGACTACCACATGCTCAATTTGGTTAATTGTACACTAAACTTACAACAAGATCACTTTTTATCCATAAAGTCACTTCAACCTCAGGGTTTATCCCTTGAGTTACACCTCATGGTAAATGTAAGACTCTTCCAAAAAACATATGATGGGTAGGAGTATACTTTGGGTGGATTCATCTAGACTTCAAGATGAATATTTAGGCCACCATGTAAGCATTAATATAAAAGAATAGGATACATTCACATGAATATAAACATACAAAATAGTTCATTATGCACTCAATAAGGAAGGACACATATTTTTGTAAGACCATATTAATTCCAAGGGAGAATTTTGTGGGGAAAAGTAATAAAGAATTAAAATATTAAAAAAAGTAAGATATTGTAGTTTTTACTGGTCAAAATATTACACATAACTTTAATAAAATAAGGTAAAAAGAAATAGGATCAATTGACCATATATATTCTCATGCATGATAATTGAAAATTCTACTATAATTATTATTTTTTGTGTTTTTGTTTTGTTTTTAGAATTCTTTCTTATCCAATTTTCACTTATTTTACCCTTGGATTGGTGAGGTAAAATATGAGTTATTAAGGAAGTTATGTATATCCCATTGTTAAATGCTTGATTGTTTTACTTCATGGAATAAAAACCTCACATTATTCTATTAAACTAGTTTCAATATTTCAATAGTAGTTTTTTTATGAAGATCAATTATATTCATTTTTAAATTATATTGATTAATTATTTACATGGTAAATGATATTTATCTCCCTCCTACTAGTCATATTATTTTTTTGATAAAAAATGCAAGATCTCGGTGGTTAAGTGCTCAGAGATCATCATCATGATTTAAATTGGTAGTGGGAACTCTTGGCTATTTTGGAATAACATTTATTGATTGGGAATTGACTAAGTCGACTTGTAAGGTACAATGGAACACATACACATAATGTAAGGAGGGTAAAACTATATTAGATCTTAGTTAGAGATATTACCACCATCACTATTAGGAAAAGGTAGAGAGAGGAAGCAATTTTGGATTCTTTCTCTTACTAGATTAGTAGAAGAATAGTGGATAACTTAAAAAATATGATAGCATTGCAACAGGTTAAGCCAACCCTAACCTTATTTCTTTAACTTAATTAATTGTTTTTCAAATAAATATTTCATTTACATATTTAATTTAAAAAAACAATTTCAAAAACAAATATATTTTTCTAACCAATAAGTGATAATATATTTTAAATCACTCTTCTCAAGAGACAACATAAAGTTTCCAATAATACTTAATTTTACCAAGGAAATTATTTTCTTCCCCACACACCATGTTAGTGGGTTTAATTTTTCAATGACTAATTTTCATTATAAATTGATTTTATTATGATATATCCTCTTATTCAATATAAATTAATTTATAAAAAATAACTAAACCTTTCTCTAATACCAACTGAATCACCCCATGCCTGCAATCCCGAATCCAATTCCAAAAATAAAAAATTTACAAATATTATTTGATACCCAATCATACAACTCGATTATATCACCCATAAATTTTTCCTTATTTTCATTACATCTCATTTATAAACACATAGTTCTAAAACCTAATGTTTTAGTATCTTTTGAGGATATATATGTAAAATCCTTATTTAACATTATTTCTTCAATATCTCCCACAAATTTCCCCACACATAGCATACTTCTAAGAATAATCCAACATATAATTTACTTGGGAAATTAGAAACAAAATAATAATTGTGTTACACCTTTAAAATTATATTAAAATAATTTTAATCTTGATAGCTTTCAAAACACGTAACACCGAGATTTAAGGAAAATAAGGTATATTATAAAAATATTATTATTTAAATGTGACCTTCATAACAAAGTCATTGAATTAGTGGATATGAATTTCCAAATATATATTACAAAATATATTTTAATTTTACTAATAAATAAAAAATTATTTATTAATTCTTAGAAAATAATCACTCAATTCTTATTAAATTCATTTTTTCTTTAAAGTATATTTTATTCAAAAATGATTTTATTTCATTTTTTGGATGGAAATTAAAATAAATTTATACTAATTTAGAAATTGTATTTTAAAAATTTAACATAATTTTTTAATCATTATATCATTAATAACTTAGGGTGAACCTTTGGTATTTTTTTGAAAAGAAATATTTTTCACTAAATAGTGACAAATACTGATTTTTCAAATACTATCATTTTTTTCATTAAATGCATTAATTTAGAAGTTCTATTATATTTTGTATTTGGTCTTAGATTTTAATAGCTTAAATTTTATTTAAAATAATTTTATTAATTTTATTTTAATCAGAAATATTCAATATTTTCATATAACTTAACCTTTATACTTAAAAACCCATTTTTCAAAAAACTACTTTTCATTATATTTTACGAATTTATAAAAAATTGATTAATGAAACTTCTAGAGACTAAATCTTGAATATTTTATACCATAATTGGAATAATAAGGTTCAAATTTGGTAAATAGGACTCTTTTATTTTTTTCATTATGAATAGTAATTGTGGTAAATATTTATCACCTCAGTAAGGGTAAACTGGGTAAAATGTGATTAAAACCATCAAATAAGGTCTTAGAATCAACCTAAAACTTTCCATAATTTAATTTTATAGTAAAAGGCTGAACATATCTAACCCAAATTTTAATATAATGAATTTTGGTTTCATTTACCTGTTATAATGAGATTTATATTATTTTAAGTAAAGAAATTTCCAAGATGTCACTCTATTGACTTTAATATCTATAAAAGATTTACTTAATTATAAAAATAAGATAAATTAAGTTATAAATGTTTATTTTAAATATAAATTAATTTTTTAACCATAATAATTTAATTTTACTTTTTAGGGATGAAATAATTACCTTAAATTGTTACACAACGCCGACATAATGCTTATATAAGTAGTAAAATAATCATTTATTTGATTTTAACAACTTTAAAAGTAATATTATTTAGATGATTTATATTTAGACATAAATTTTATAAATTAATATAACATATTATGGATTTTTTAAAAGTTTAAATTCATATTATTTTGTTATCTTGATTCTTTTAATGTCAAATTAAATGAATATTGTCAAAATTGACCTTAATGTTATTTTATGAAAATTACTATTTTATAAAATTATTTAAAAATTAAAAATATATTTCAGTAGGAAAATAAGAATAATATATTGTGTAAAATTTAATCTCTTTTCCATTTATGAGAAAGTTTTAACATTATTAGTAAAAATACAACCCTTTAATTTTGAAATAGTTGTTACCCTGGTTAAGGTTGAAAATTGTTAACAAAGTGGATAATCAAAAGGATAATGTTAAAAATGATATCAAAACCTATAAAAATTTTAATGCATGTTTATATGAGTACAATATCCAATTTATCTTAGAATCCATGTCATTTTGGAGGCATTTTACCATGAATGTGACGTTATCATATTTTAATATTTTGAAAATTTATAAGAATGCCCCTCCCCACACTTATTAAAGGATGCCCCTTATCTATTTTATTTGCACCTTTATGGGTGAACTATCTCAAAAAAACCAGTCCAATATCTTTTATAAACTTCCCTATCCACTAATTATTATTTTATCATCTTAAAATACCACTCCAAGGGTCTATATGAAGAAATTTAAAGGTAGTATTTCAAAGAATAGGTAATCATATTTATCGACACTATCAAATTTCATTTTTATTATACTTCATAAAATTATATTATACACATAATATATTAGTAACTTTAATATCATCAATATATTGAGATATTATTATTATTATTTGAATATCATTTTACATCTCTTTTTCATCCTAAGAAAAGTGAAAACATCGCTCGTGTGTACATATAGCTTACCATCTCCACATATCGATGAAATTCATTTTTTATTGCCATTTTAATTCAATAGTTATAAAGATGAACATAATGTATATATATGATATTATGAAATAGTTATACTTCTAGAATTATAATATAATATCTTTTGTCTCACCATCCATCCTGTTGGAAAATGATAATGTCCGTCATTTGTATATGTGCACTACCACCTCCCTAAAGCATTGTTGTCTTTTTTTAATTTCTATATTACATGGATGGTAATAAGGATAGAATTTGGGATGAACCAAAAATCTAAAGTAATAACATTGTATTTGATAGTTTGTATGAGATGCAACATCAAGCGTGTAAGGTAAAATAATATTTGGATACATTATAATATATTTACAATTTGAAATATATTCAATATATTTCAATGCACACAACATCAAGTTAGATTGTGTTACATGCAAGAACAACCTTCCTCGATAGCTTCCATCACACAAAAGGGATACCATCCTCAATTGTTTTTGTTACACATAAGTGTGACCTTCCTCGATAGCTTTCATTGCACATAATACCGAGTTTCACCAAATAACAATGTATTATTAAAATATTATTATTTAATATAATATGATATAACCTAGCCATTATATTATTATTTATGAATAGTATTAACAAACTTATAAAAATTTATTTTTTATATAAATATAAAATTAAATAATGGGTTACCAATTAATGAGAAATTAAAATAAGAACCAATTGGATATAAAATGTGATATTGTTAATTTTATGCTTCCAAAGGAGTTTTGTCATAATAAACAGAATTAATTGAAATTAGTTAATTATTTTAGTGAAATATATTTTTTATATATTAAATAAAATATATTTAATATTCATCCATTAGTTTTTATATTCATAATATAATAACAAACCCGACATTTCACATAAAATCCAATATTTTTATGAAGGCAATTTTACCACCTTTTAATGGTGAACCCATTTTAAATATGAATTATGATACTTTTATTGAATTAATATATCAAAATAAACTTCATATTTTAAATATATATATATATATATGATATTAGGGTGAATTTTTTATATTTTTATAAAACATTTCATTTTTAATGAATAGTTAAAAATACTGAATTTTAGTTCCAAACTACTTTTTCATATAATTTATTTATAAGGTAAAATTATACATTTAATTGTTTTTAAAGTTTAATTAGATAATATTTTTAACAATTAATAAAATTTATGTCATTGTAATCATTTTCACTTTGACATTTATTATAAAAACATAGCAACTTTTAGACATTTTTACTTTAAAAACCCGCAATGTCATCCCGCATGTGGGATAAATTTTAAATTAAATTATGGAACTTATGTGATTGGAATTTAGAAAAGGGTATTACATATTTGGAATAATTATAATTTATAATTTCTAATAAGACCAATTTTGTTTTTTACCAAAAAATATTAGTGAATGTAATTAAAATTAATTACAATTATTAAGGCAAAATTAAGCTTAATAAAGAGATAAAACTTTAACTTAGGGGTCCAAATGACCTAACCACTTTTAAAAAACCCATTTTCTATCCATATATCATCCATAAACCTTAAATTATTGATTTTAGTTGATTTTTTATTACTTTTTTTCGGTAATAACATGTGTACACCTAACTTGTTTCCAAAAATTTAATGTGAGTCCATTTCCTTCCCTATAAAAGGATACCACCTCTCCCCATTCCTCAGATAACTCAAACCATTTATGATTGACCATGATCTACCCAAATAGCTTACAAAAATCCCTACCCTTTAAATTTAAGCCTTTTTTGGGTATAAATCCTTTCAAGGATTCCATTTATTATAAACCAAAAGAAGTTACCCGATTAATAGGTAACATCTTTCCTTAAGATTTTTAGTTTTATTTTCATTCTCTAAACCCTAATATAATATCATTATATTCATGTATAAAAGCACCAATATCCTCAATATAATAGTATTTTTTATTCTAATTTTTATACCTAAACTTACACATAGTTCTATCTAATTGGTAACGAACATATTATTTTTTTGTTTGGTGAATTACTACCTCACGAAATGATGATTGTTCCTTTTTCCCTTACCACCTCTCATGGTGGCCATTATGATGGAATATATATATATATATATGATATATATGATATTTATTATGTATTTATACTTATATAATCCTTTTATAACACATAAATTTTATAATTTTTATTTTACATTAATATAATAACATCGTTTGAGGAAGTGTGGACTATAGCCCCCTAAAAGTGATGTGATTTGTTCACATGATACATGAAATGTATAAATTATGGTTATAATTAAAAATATGTTACATAAATAAACTTTATATGATATTAATGACATAATTAACTTTATTTTAATATACTATATATATATATATATCATTTTCTTTATTACCATTTTACACACTTAAAAAGTGATAACGTCATTTGTGGATGTGTGGACTACCACATCCTTGACATGATGTGATTACTTTTTCATCACATTAATTATATATAATAATATATATGATTAAATAATATTTTATTTATGATATAATTAGGATTCTGTAAATATATGGTGTTATTTACCTTCTTTCCATAACGATCATTGAAAAATAAGAACGTTACTTATGCATATGTATGGCATATCATCTCCATAATTGTAATGTTGATTCATTTTTTCATAAATGTATGAAATTATTTATTTTAAAAGTATAATTTATTTATAAATATAACAATTATTTATTTATTATTAATCAAGATAAGTTATATAATGACCCCTTTTACAACAGTTGACCTACCAAAGTTTCCTTTGACACATAAACTGAATTTGGTCAAAACACCCGATGTAAACACAATTGTTTAAGTAATTGTATAATAAATAGTAGAAAGTGAAATAAGACTAATGATAAAAATGAAAAAGGTTCTCAGGAATGTATAAAATTAACATAATTTTATTATAAATGAGTTCAAAGGACTTTCACGCGAAATGAAACTCGAGGTAAGGTATTCTCGTCTCATTTTTTACATCCGTGGGATAAATTTCATGTTCACCACTTATATATTTTGTGTAGTATATATACTACCCACTTTTATATATTATATCATGAATTCATTTATCTTCCTGGTATTTAAGTATTTTATTTAATATTATTCCTTTATGAGGTTTATGATTTAAAATGTTTCAAATTGTTGTGGGACACTTTGTAATGTTTAAATATTATTTTCATAAATAATAACTTTAATGAACCTTCAATGGTATTTCTATTTGTGTAAATTACATTAAAATTGATCAATAAAACCTTTTAATTTCCTATCCTATGGTAATTCATTATGTTTTTCAAATATTTGTACCATTTCTCCACTCTTTGGTACGCAATGTGTTTTAAAAAAAATTAAGAAAACCCAACATCATTTCTATCTTTAGTCAGAGAATCTGTTTTCTTCTAAAAACCATGTTTTATTAAAATGTTTTCAAAAATGATTTTAAAATTATTTGGTAAATAAATATTTATCTTTTTGTCTTTTACCAATGTTTTCAATGAAATATTCTTGTTGTGTTCCAGACAAGGAATTTTTTCAAACATTTTTACCATGAAGAAAAATGTTCTTTTACCTTATATTAAAAGTACAAATTTACTTACCAACATTTATTTGAATCTTCTTTTGCATGTTTAAAAGTTTACTTTTTAAATATAATGTTCTTAAAAAGTTATTTTCAAAGAAAAGGTTTTTAAAAATGTGTTTCAAAACAGAAGGATATTTTCATCAAGAATATTTTTTGAACTTTTTATAATATTTTCATTCATTAAAAAAAACAACCATTTATTTTACTCCACTAGGTATAGGTTGTATTGATACCATCTTTACTATTCTACTGGGTGGTTTATGATTGATTTAGCCAAGGATAGTATTTACATTTACAACCTTTATTTATTTGTTAATCCCCTTGAAATATTCAATATTCTATGATCATTGAAAATTGAATTTCCCTAAATTATCCATTTAATTTATCATGAATATTACTATTGACTAAACCATATACCATTTTACATACAATGGCTACGTTGAAAATTATTTGATTAACTAATAAATTATTGATAATTCTATATCTTTTATTCAATTCCAAATACTTGATGAAGAATATTGTCTATTAATTAAATTAATTACACAATATAAATAATGATTTAGAAATTAAATGAAGGGTAGATACTAGACTTTATATAGCTTCTTGATGCATCTATAGGTTCCCATGATACAAATATGTTTCAAAAATTAAATGGGCTTCTATCAGTAGTTTTAAACTATTTGGAGGATGGATCTTGACAGTATAGGTTTTCATATGCCTGAGACATTACGTCCATTAAGAAAGAATTACCTTCATATTAGTTTTAGTTATTATTCATCCATGATATTTTTCATTGACATGTCTATGGATACATTTCATTTCAATTCATTGATTAAATGGAATGTGTTCTAGTTTCTTACCTTTCTATATTTATTTTTCCTTATATAGTTATTTGAATGAAACCTGTTTCTAGTTATTACCTTTATATATTGTTTATGCAGTTCCTTCCCAATATATTGGTTATATGGTATATGTTTTCAGTTATTTACCATGTTATAACTATTATTATCATTGATTCATTATTAGTTATGTTATACTTTACCCTTACTCGAAATTTTATCTCACCTTTATTATGTTTATTTCCCCAAGTATTCAATAAGCGTACTATGAAAGATATGCAGGGATTTACCAGTTGGAATAAATTTATCCTTGAAGTTGTTTATTTATAAAGAATAAAAAATTTATGTTGTAATTAGTATATTATTTTTCAATAAAATAATCATTTATGTATTTTGTTTACTAGGACTATTAAACTGGTCAGTCCATCAGGGCTTGATTCCTTGTAATCATGCCAATATAATAGTAGCATACATTGTCTCTAAGCTATCTGGGGTTGGTTCACTATATATGGTATCAAAAAAAGTTTACTAGCAACCTTGGGAACAATATTTAGAAAAATGTAGGTTAGATAACATAACCCTGAGGTATAATTTGAGGATAAGTGTAGAATAACATCCTATAATTTTGTTAAGGTATAGATTATGTGGGTCTTCCTAAGAATATATCCTTATCTGGATACTACAAGTGGATGTGGTTCTGGCACAGATGTACCTAGTAGTAATAAATCTATCAAAGATTTCTATTCCTGACTTGATGTAAATTGGTACAGAATAACGGGCCTTACTGTGCACCTAGTTTGAAACTCCTATGGGATATTCTTAGGATAATTCACATTTTCATTACAAACCACTATGAAAGATATTCAAAATGAATAACCTAGGTTAAACCTAAGGTGTTTTAGATTGAAAATAAGATGTCATGGTATATAAATCATATAAATGATATTACGGATAACCCCTATGCTAAGGAAGAACCTATGTGGAAATAAATGGATGAAGTATTTATGTATTGTGGTTGTATTCAAAACCTTTGTTAAAAGTCTATTTAGTGATTAAACTTATTTCAATTATTTATATAATATTTATTTTGTAAATTATATTAATATGGTTTTACAAATGGACAACATGTAATTCAAGTGGAAACCAATCAAATCTGGTAAAGTCGTAGGTCTTGAACCCATAACTGAAGGACAATAAGGGTTTTATGCCAACTACTAACCTACACAATGTCCTGGTTAATTTTTCATTATTTTTAGTTAAAAAATTTAATGAATAAATATAAATGATGAACTAGTAGTATCACTTTTGAGTATTAGAGATTAATCTATTAATTATATTTATTTTGAAAGATAGTTAAAGAAAAATAGCCAAACTTGTCACTCTTTTATGGGCCTTAAGATCCTTTAGAAATTTATTTTTGTGACTCATACATCAATATTAATTTTTGAATAAATTATAATTTTATTGAAGTACAAGTAAAAGTTATTATTGATTATATTAAATATAAACATCTCAATTAAGTATATTTTCTTATATTCTTAGGAAATAAAATAAATCCTCAACATTAGTAAAAGTATCTTCAAATAAAAAAAATTTGCATACCTTAATTTACGTTCAACTAATGGTCTCTTAAATAATCGTATATTTATAGCCTTTAGGCCCTCAACTTTCCATTGACCATTTACTTGTTTGTGGTTGATGAACTCATTCAATTGCTATAAATATTTACACTTTTCCTCCAAGTATGTATCTATACTTTCCACTTATGTTCTCCTACATAGAGACCCATTTACATGGTAGTTCATATGACCTTTTTAATTTCCATTATCACTTTTATAGAGGATGACTTATGAAACCTTCTCACGATGTGGGATTTAAAACATAGGAAGTATCAAACATCTATCCCCATGATCAATTTTAAATTTTGAAGAAAAAAATTTAAATAAGGTGGGGAGAATGTGATGCCTCATAAATCTAAATTAAGAACCTTGTATTTGATAGCATGTATGACATTAGACACCAATCTTCATGGCCCATTTTGGTGGGGATCACCCCCCGCTCCCTCTTTTCTAAAGGTTCATTGATTCCTAGGGGCTGGCAGAGCCTACTAGGGTGTTAGTTCTCAAGAAGAGGTTGTTTTTCTTGATTATGTTGTCTTGGGAAGATTTGGTTGTATCTTGGTCCTCTCCAGTTTGTTCGTGTGGAAATCGACATTTTCACTTGTTCCATTGGTCCTTGGGTTTTCACTCTGGTTGGGATTCTCTATAGGAGGTGGTGTGGCTTGTTCTTCCAAGTCTTCTGCTTCCCTTCCAGAATTTGTCATATCTTCATTCCATTGGTGATTCAGTTGGGAGATTCATTTTCATGGATGATCGGTCCTCCTAGATGATTGATGTTTCCTTAGCTTGGATCTGTGTTGAGGTGGATCTCTCTCTTCCTCTCCCTGAGCACATTCTCCTTAGGGATGGTTCCTTCTTATTGTGGTATAAAATACTGGTGTCCTATTTTCTAGTTTCAAGGGAATTGAATGCATAATTGTAGGTGGTCAAGGTCTTCTCCTCCTACCTCTATATGTGGTGGTGTTGTTCCCTTCCCCCATGTTGTGCCTTATCCTTCCCTCTATCTCAGATCTTTCTCCATTCTCCTATTGGCTCATAGAGTTGTTGCTCCCTCCCCTTTTTTCCCTCCCTTGGCCCCCTTCCCTAACCCTTTTTCTGCCCCTGGTGTTCTTCAAGGTCCTTATTGTCCCCTCCCCTCTGTTTCCATATCTTGCATTCCCTCTATTTCCCTCTCTGGATTCCCCTCATAGGCTTCCTCTCCTATCCCTTCTTGGCCCCTCCCATTCATCCACCTCTATGCTTTATTCTCTCTTATTATCCCTTCCCCCCACCCCTCCTACCCCTTTTATCCCCTTGATATGAAAGTCTATGGTGGTTTTCATCTCTCCAGGATTTTCCATGGATGATTCATTCTCCAAGAGAGGATCTTCATTGAGAAAAGAAAAAGGCATGTTGGTTTCTTCTTCCCATCCTCACCAGGTGTAGGATCCCATAATGCTTGGGTAATCCCCTAAAATTATCCACTTTGAAGGTATGGATACCCCTAAATCTCCCTAGGTGTCCTTTATTTTGTATAGGAAGGAAGTTTCTATCCCTAGTCTACTCTTCTCTGATAGTGGAGTTCGGACCAGATCCCAGTCCATGAAGCTTCAGCCAGCCCGAGGTCTCATCTCAGACTCTATAATGGGAGTGGAAAAATCTTTCCTATTAATTAATTAATGTATTTATTCATGATATGGAATGATCAGGGCCTGGGAACCTGAGAAAAAACTAACTTTATAGCTCATAGTTTTCAATATATCTCCATTGGAATAGCTGCAGTTTTATAACCAAAGAAGCATCCTTCGAAGATTTTGCCCTTTTCTAAAAGGCTTTGAGTATGTGACTTTTTAAAATTGGATCCTTTAAATCATTATATATGGGTATTCTAGAAGTCTACCTCTTTAGTTCAATTGGTGGGGGCATCTGATCAGTTCATCGCTATAGAGATTAATATTAGAGGGTCTCATTTCTACCTGACTTTTGTATATGAAAAATTTGACAAACTTAAAAGAGAAGACTTGTGGAATGATCTTGAATCCATTGATCCATAAGACAAGTCTTTGATTGTGTTCATAGATTTCAATTTTGTTTTTGACCCTTCAAAGTGAAAAGGGGGATAGGTCTTCCCAAGGAATTCTAGTATGGAGTTCTCTAATTTTTTATGCAATAAGGGCATCTTAGATATGGTTTTTTGGGTGACCAGTTCACATGGTGTAATAACAAGAAGTAGGGGGACCATATTTGGTGCTGGATTGACAACTTACTAGTTAATTATCATCCCATATTTTTATTTTCAAAGGTAAACGTATCCCATCTTGCTCGATCTCTCTTGGACCATTCACGGATTCGAATTGATCTATCTCAGAACGAAGCAATAGAGGGTTGGTTCTTCCTATCTTCAAGTTGGAATATGGACCTTAGATATCATCAGACCATTTCTGAGTTGTGGAAGATTCCAATATAGTTTGATCTATGGATTGGTCTTCAAAATAGTTTATGGCAGCTGAAAGGTGTCCTTATGGACTGGTGGAAGAAATAACCCCCACGTTTCCTTGATATGGATTCAATTTCTACAGAGGTTGAAAAAATGAAGAAGAAGTTATAAAATTATTGGGATGATATTTCTTATAACACTCAGATGTTGAAAAATAATGATCTATCATGTTTTATCTGATATTATGAATGCATAGATAGAGAATAGTCTAGAATAAAATGGATTTATGAGGGAGATAAAAAATCATAATTTTTTCATGATTGCATTAAAGAGAAGAGGAGGATCAATCACCCCAACTTGAAAAGAGAGGATGTGTACTTCTCTAATGATCCTATGGAGGCAGTGAATATGGATGCTAATCATTTCAAGTCTCTTCTTTCAGGTGTGAATGAAAGTATGTTGGGGGCTACCCAAGTGGTAAGTCTATATTATTTGATGTTATCCCTCAAGTGGTGTCTGATGAGGTTAACTATAGTATGGAGTTGATACCAGGCGAGCAAGAAGTTCATGAAGTTGTCCCCACACTCTCAGCAATGGTAGTGCGCTAGGTCTAGATAGATTTACTGGTCAGTTATTATTATCTTCATGGAATGTTGTCAAGGATTCTATCATGGATGTGGTGCAAGATGTTTTTCGTGGTATCCACATTCCCTAGGTTTCAAGTGCCAGCTCTCTCATATTAATTCCAAAAAGGAAAGATCCATCCTCCTTCAGTCACTACAGGATGATCAGCCTTTGCAACTTTACTTATAAAATCTTGGATTGTATAATCAATAGGCATCTTTCCCTCCACATACATCATTGGATTTAGGTTGAGCAGCATGGTTTCATCAAGGGGAGAATGATACAAGGAGCTATAGCTCCAGCTTAATAAATAATAAATGATTTAAACCAAAAAGTGATGGGATCGAATATTTTCATTAAACTTGATATGGAAAAGACTTATGATAGGTTTGAGTGGTCCTTCATCCTTACGGTTCTTACTTGTATTGGGATTTTCTGTTCACACCACTAATATTCCTTTTAGGTGTTTTTGTTCACCATGGATGGTTGTTTTGTTTCATGGTAAGGAGCTATGGGTTCTTTGAATCTGTTAGGGGGATTTGTCGAGGGGATCCCCTATCTACCACTCTTTTTTTTGGTGTAGGATTCCCTAAGAAGACTCATCAATAAGAGGCTACAAGAAGACAGTTTCTATCTGTCTTGGTGTAGGTCTCAAGTGCAAGGTCTCTCACATCTCAAGTACACAGATGATTATATCATTTTCACCAACGAAAGTAAGCATTAAATAAGAGGTATCAATGAGATCCTAAATGAGTACTATTCCTGGAGTGGTCAGTTGGTTAATCATGAGAAAAGTAGTGTTTATATCTCGAGATGATGCTCATATAGAAGAGTGGATTCACTAGTAGAGATCCAAGGTTTTAGAAAGTGTTTTTTTCCTATGATTTACCTAGGTGTCCCTATATCTCTAGGTAGGATTCAAGTGCATCACTTTGACAATGTAATGGATAGTATTTTGAGGCACATTTTCAACTAGAAAAATCAATTCCTGTCCTTTGGTGGAAGAATCACATCAGTTAATAGTGTCTTGACTTCAGCCCCTATGCATGTCCTTTTAACAACAAAATTTCCAAAGTCTATCATCGCAAGGATGAGGAAGTTGATTGGTTCTTTCATTTGGGATGGTCATTCTGAGTAGAAACATCACTGGGAATCTTTTTTCAGGATAGAAAAACCTATTTGTGAGGAGGGTATTGGAGTTCAATGTATTTATGATTCCATGCATTGGATGCTTGAAAAGTTTTCTTGGGATTTTTTATAGGGGAGGACAGGGAGTTTTCTCCATGTTGAAGTACGGGTCTATCTCGAGTGCAAGGAAAGGTAAGATTTATGTGCTTTGGAATGTAGTTCTACCTTTCATCTCATATATGGAATAGAATTCAATCTAGATCATTGGTAGGGAATATATTAAGTTCTGGTTTCATAGATTGATCAACTCTAAGTTGGGCTTTCTAGGTTGCCACACCCTGGACATTACCTTTATTCAGGCATGCAAGCATCATTTCTTTATCTAGGCAGTGATAAATGAGTATCAGCAAAGGGTGTTTGATATGGTGTATCTCTCTTTAGAACTTGATGGGTGTGTTTTTATTAGCTCCTCTATAGGTGGTTTTTCTGTTAAGGAATTTTGAAAACTATCTCATTCTATAGAGACAAGGGATGTCTAGTGTAAAAGGATTTGGTGTAATATTATCCAATCCAAATTTAACTTTCTAGTATGGCGCATCATAAATAATATTGTTCTCACTGATGAAAACATTCAAAGGTTAGGCATTCCCCTTGCTTCTTGTTGTTGTTTTTGTAGTGTTCCAAGTGTATAAAGTGTATTTCACCATTTCTTCAAGGGTTAGTGGGCTTGTTGGTTGTGGAATGGTCGGGGTAGCTTCATGAGTATTAATTTTTCTTTTAATACCTATACTTATTTTTGGATTTGTGGTTTCATGGGGTGAAATATGGTTGTATGGAGAGTAGATCATGTGGAATAATCTTTGCATTAGGGTGATGGAGTTTATTGGAGGTGAGAAATAAGGCCCATTTTAAGGGTATATCTAGTTCACAATTGGATTTGTTTCAGTGCACAAAGTTATTATTACTCAGGTCTACTTGTTTAAATATTGGGATGATTCTTCTTCCCTTTGTGTTTTTAGGGAAATAGGGACATCTGTTTTTACTTCCCTGAGTATGTATGTTGATCATTGCATATTATAGATCCCTAGTAGTAAAGGGATAAAACTCAATACGGATGGATTTTGCAGCTTAGGTCTCGTGTGTGGACGTGGTCTAGTTCATGATAGTATTGGATATGTGGTAATCACCTTTAATAATTCCTTTGGTCTTGGGGATTCCCTACATTTCGAGGCTAATGCGGTGTTTGCAGGCTTGGACTTTGCAAAATAAGGAACATTTGGATTTCTACTTTGGAGACTGATTCAAATGTGATCTTAAACTACTTCTATAGGATCAGGCTCACTCCATAGTCAATCAATTACCATATTCATAAGTCTATAATTCTACTTGATAAAAAGGTGTACATTTCTCACACATGGAGGGAGGGTAATAAATCTGATGACTTCTTAACTTCAAAATCCCCTATTAACAGTCATTTTTTATACCTTTCTAACATTGGGTCCTTTCCTCCTAAGGTAATGGTTAATGTTATTGATGATTCTCTTGGTATGTATTACTTTAGTCATTTATAACATTTTATCTACTTCTAGTCTTGTCTTGGACTAGACTTTTCAATAAAATTATTGTGGTTGTTGTTGGTTAAATATATATATATATATATATACACATATACATATAATATGATATAACCTAGCTGTTATGTTAGTAGTTATGAATATTATTAACTAAATTAAGAGAATTTATGGTCAATATAAATATTAAATAAATTAATGGGTTACCAATTAATGAGAAATGAAAATAAGAACCAATTGGATATAAAAAGAGATATTATTATTTTTATACTTTTAAAGGAATTTTGTCTTAATAAATAGAATTAATTAAAATTAGTTAATGATTTTAATGAAATATATATTTTAATTATTCAATAAAATATTTTTTATATTCATCAATTAGGTTTTATATTCATATTATAAGAACAAACCCTACTTTACACATAAAAACTAACATTTTTATAAAGGTAATTTTAACGCCTTTAAATGGAGAAACCATTTTAAATGTAAATTTTGACACTTTTATTGATTTAATATGTCAAAATAAATTTCATATTTGAAAAATATACATAAAAATTAGGTTAGGGTGAATTTTTTATATTTTTATAAAACATTTAATTTTTTAATAAATAGTTAAAAATACTGAATTTTATTTCAAAACTGATTTTCCATATAATTTATTAATATGGTTAAATTATAAATTTAATTAGTTTTAATGTTTAATTAGATAAATTTTTAAAAATTAATACAATTTATATAATTATAATAGATTTCAATATGTAATTTATTATAAAAACATAGAAAACTTTTAGAGGTTTTTACTTTAAAAACGTGTAATATCGTCCTGCTTACACGATGAATTTTAAATTAATTTTTTATACTTATGTGATTGGAATTTGGAAAATAGGATTCCATATTTTGAATTAGAATAATGCATAATATATAATAAGACCAAATTTTTTTTGACCAAAAATATTAGTGAAATTAATTAAAATTAATTACAATTACTAAGGGAAAATTAAGCTTAATAAAGGGTTATACCTTTAACAAAAGGGCCCAAATGACCTAGAGACTTGTCCAAAAACACATTTTTAGGCCTTATATCTGCCATAAAACTTCCATTATAGAGTTGTTTTGGGTTTTTATGAAATGTTTTAGGTAAGAACGTGTGTACACCTAACTTTTTTCCAAAAATTCCAAGTGATTCATTTTCCTTCCTTATAAAAGGTCACCACCTCTCCCCATTCCTCACACCTATCAAAACAAATAGGTTTAGAAAATATCAACCCAAATAGATTCCCAAAATTCCTTCTCTTTTCCTTGAATCCTTCCTTTGGGTAGAAATCCTTCCAAGAAATCCTTTTAGTTTAAACCAAAAGAAGTTACCCGATTAAGAGAGATCATCTTTCGTTAGATTTTTAGTTTTATTTCCATTATCCAACCACTATTATATTATTATTCTATTATTATATAAAAAACATTATAATAAATATGCTATGATATTTTATTTAAAGTTTTAAACCTACACTTATAAACACTTCCATTTAATGAGTAACGAACATATTGTTTCTGTGTACAGCGAATTATTGCCTCAAGAAACGATGATTGTTTATTTTTTTTCTTACCACCTCTAATGGTGTCCATTATGATATACACCCTACCTATGTGTGATATATATGATATTTATTGTGCCTTTATACTTATTTAATCCTTTTATAACACATACATTTAATACATTCCATTTTACATTAATATGGTAACATCATTTAAGGAAGTGTGGACTATCGCCCCCTCAAAGCGATGTGATTCATTCACACGATACATGGAATGTATAAATGATGGTTATAATTAAAAAAAAGTTACATATAAAAACTCTATATGATATTAATGAAATAATTACATTTCTTTAAATATACTCTATACATATTATTTTCTTTATTACCCTTTTTCACACGTAAAAAGTGATAATGTCATTCGTGGATGTGTGGACTACCGCCTCCTCGACGTGATGTGATTCCTTTTTTATCACAAGAATTATATATAAGTATATATGATTAAATAATATGTTTTTTATGATATAATTATGATTATAGAAATATATTTTATTACTTACCTTCTTTCCATAACGATCATTGAAAAATAAGAATGTTACTCACGCGTACGTACGACCTACTGTCTCCATGATTGTAACGCTCATTAATTTTTCATAAAAAAATGTAATGATTGATTTTAAAAGTACAATTACTGTATAAATATGATAATTATTTCATTATTATTATTATAGATAATTTATATAATGACCCCTTTGACTATATTTTACCTACCAAATTCATTTCTAACACACCAACTAAAATTGGTCAAAACACCCGACGTAAACATAATTGTTTAAGTAGTTTTATATCAAAAAATAAAAGGTGAAATAAAATTAATGATAAAGATGAAAAATGTTCTCAAGAAATTATAAAATTAACATAATTTTACTATAAATGAAGTTATAGGACGTTCACCCGAGATTAAACTCAAGGTAATGGATTATCATATCACTTTTTACATCCGTGAGATAAATGTCATGATCACCACTTACATCTTTTTTATGGTGTATCTACTATATATTATCATATATATTATATCATGAATTAATTTATATTTGTGGTATTTAAGGTTTTCATTAAATATTATTACTTCATGTGGTTTAGGATTTAAAAAACTTCAAAGTGGTATGGGACACTTTAGAATGATTGAATATTTTTTCCCTAACTAATAAATTTAATGATATTTAAATGGTATTTCCATTTGAGGAAATTATATTACCATTGTTAAATAAACCCTTTAAATTTCATCTCATTTGGTAATTCATGACCTTTTTTAATTATTAGTACCATTTTTTCACTCTTTGGTACTCAATGAGTTTTAAGAATGTTTTTAAGAAAACTCGACATTATTTCTCTCTTTAGTCAGAGAACCTGTTTTCTTCTAAAAACCATGATTTATTAAAAAAATCAAAAATGATTTTAAAATGATTTGGTAAAGACATGTTTACCCTTTTTGTAACATCCTAGGTAAATAAAGAATAAATAATTTTCATATTTATTAATATTTACGAATTAAATATTAATTTTATTTTAAAGGGGTTGCTATGTTCGATAGCGTACCCGATACGCAACGATGAGTTTCTTTGAAATCTTACGTTGCACTCTAATAATAAAATAATATTATTTTAAATGATAGTTAACATGTATCCGTTGTAATGGTGGGAATGGATAGAAATAACTAAAATATGATTATATATGTTTTTAAATGTTTATACATTTACCCAATAAAGGATAAAGGCTTAAAATACGAAAAGAGTTCAATTTTAGGGCATATATACTCTAATTTTCACTAAAGATTCACTTATCACCTTTTAATGGTGAACCGTCATTAAATATAGTTTTGATCACTCTTATACTTTATTTTGGACCAAATATAACTCTTCTTTAGAATCGGGACATCAAAATTTACTTTGTGTAAATTTTTGGTACCTTTTTGATAAAGTTCATTTTTTTTATGAATAGTGTAAAATGTTGTATTTTAATTCAAAACCTCTTTTTAATCTAATTTATTTATATGATTAGATTATTATTTTAATTGGTTTTAAAGTGAAATTAGAAAATATTTTTACCAGTTAATCCAATGGTGGTCATTGGAATCAATTTCACTTTGAAATTGGACTTAAACTGGTGTCAATCTTTTGATACTTATTGTTTCACAAAAACACGCTATTTGTCATGACAGCGGGAATTAATTATTAAATTAATTAATTTGACTTATATGTTTTGAATTTTGTAAAATGGACTTCATTTTTGAATTCGGAATATCAAATATAGCTTAGGGTGAATTTTTGGTAATTTTCTGAAAAACTTCAATTTTTGATGAATAGTGAAACCACTAAGTGGTAATCAAGCAAACTGATTTTTCAGTTAAATGAAATTTTACCACTAATGTGTATTGAATTTTGAAAATCCGACATACATAGTTGTCATTAAGAAGTAAAATGTGGTTCAATGAGATTAAAATAATTTTTTGGTGAATAGTAATTTTTTTTCATTAATCGCGATTAGTGGTAATTAGTGTAGTTTAAGGTATAAATAATGCTTTAATAATATGAAATGACCTAGACACATGTCCCAACATTATTGGTTGTGTCATGGACGACCAAGAAAAGACATGGGCCAACTTGGGGGACCCCATGGAGCCACTTTAGTTGGAAAATGACATTAATATATTTTTATTTAATGTTAAAGTGAAAATGACACTAACATAAATTGTTTTACTAATCTAATTTTTGAGTGGGGTTATACAAGTCCACATTTTTATTATAAATATTCATTGGAAATATAAAAAGATTTCCTACATCATAATATTTTTTTTATAATTTTTAGACATTAAATAAATTAAATTATATATGACATAATAATGATGCAGCGATGAAATCATTATTTGACGATTTAAATAAAATGGAAAGATAATGTAAAATCTATGAACTAAACATGTCCAAAACTTATTGGATGAGTGGATTTATAACCCTTATAACCTTATCCACGAATTCTACCAAAGTGGGACCTTTTAAAACCGAAACACATTTTCAAATAAAGTAATATTTCTTTACTTTCCAAAAGTACCCCTCCTCTCCTCTTATAAAAGGCCCCCACCTCTACCTCATTACACACACTCCTCAAGCCTTTGACTCGGCCAAACCCTGCCCAATTAATCTCTCTACATCCCTATCCTCATCCTAGAGTATTCCATTTGGGAATAATCCTTTCAAAGGAATCCTTTAGGCTCAAATAAAAAAGGAGTTACACTTTTAAAGGTAATTCATTCTCTCTTGTTCATTTGTTTTATTTTGCTTCTCCAACCCTCTAAACTCTATTTATTTACTTCTTTTGTAACAACACCAGTATCTTCAATATAATAGGATGTTGTTATAATATTTATTTGAGCTACACTCTCCCACAACTACATCAAATGGTTAAAGAACATACGGTTTCTGTGGATGGCGAAATTCTGCCTCCCGAAACGATGTTTGTTCAATACTCATATAACACCTTCAAGGATGGACATTATGATGTCACTATTTTTATATATGATATATAATATGTTTATGTTTTCTTTAAGCTTCTGTATTTTTCATTTTTGGCATACCTTTATGGTTTCCATTATGGGTAAACATGATATCTTCATTTAAGGAAGTGCGGACTGCCGCCCCCTAAAAGTGATGTGATTCGTTAATGCCATATGTGGGACGTGTAAAGGATGGATTTAAAGTTATTATATATGATGTTATACTGGAATTATAATATACATCTATATCATTATTATTTCTTTCCATTAAAGTATGAGATATAAATGAAAGTAGCGTTCATGCGTACGTACGGCTTACCGTCTCCATGAACGGTGCATTTCATTTCTTATCCCCAAATGTAATGTACTATTAAAATTACATGTATATATTGTATATATATAATTAATGATATATCTAAATGATGAATATAATTCTAGAATTAAAATATACATACCTCTCATTTAGTTTTAATTCCACTAATATGACAAAGAAATGAAAGTAGCGTTCATGCGTACGTACGGCTTACCGTCTCCATGAACGGTGCATTTCATTTCTTACCTCTAAATGATTATGTAATATTATAAATACATGTATATTCTGGATATATATGATACATATTATATCCAAATCTGGAATTTCATTCTGGATATAAAGAACTTTTGACCACACGAACAACATGTAATTATAAGAAGTCAACTTTCGACTTAAGAACCAAATATTGACAAAACAAACATTATTAACTTAAATGGTTACATAATGTTTATAACATGGAAATAAGTGATATAAAAGGAATAATTAAGTTTAAAAATGTTCTTAATCAATTATAAATTAACTCAAGTTTATTATTCAGGACGTTAAAGAACGATCGAGTCAAGTCGGACCCGAGGTAAGGGACTTCGTCTCAATCGCCTTTCATTGAGGAATATTTCGTTTTATACACAACTTTATTTTATACGGTGTATAAACTCATTTGACTTTTACTTTTATACAAAAGGAATCTTTTTCTACGAAGCGTTTTACTAAATGACAAAAAGGAATGTTTTTTTAACGTACGCGGTGACAACGACTTTTTCTGCCGCCGCGAGTATTATTTGGTCTTTGGCTTCCTCAACAAGCCGTAATGTTTTTTAAAATAAAATAAATACCATATACTCTTTTATGTATTTTGGTATTGAAAATGGTTTTGATAAAGGATTCTATTATGATATATTATGATTGAAATGTGGAAATGTTATCATTCCTTTATATTGGTTTTATGTTTTATGATTTTATATTGGTACTTGGACATTTTAACGGGTGGTTACGTTATAAACCATATGACGGGTGGTGTCGTGAATACCAGGACGGGTGGTTACGTTATAACCTCCAATGCATTGGGTATGGAAGTCGGCCGTATGGCTATTCCATTAAGTATGTATGGAAATTGGCCGTATGGCTATTCCATTAAGTGATATGTGTGGAAGTCGACCGTATGGTTACTCCACTTAAGTATGTTTATGTCCCAAGTTACCTTTATAAATGTTATGTGTTCTTTTTATGGATTTTATGGTAATCCTTTGGTTACAAAAAGGTAAGTAATGATACTTTATTCAATAAAGAGTTTTTACTACTTCATGAAGGTGAAGGTATTACTTTGATAGAGTATATATGGTTTATTTGATGTTTGAAAAACTAACAGTTTTCATTCTTTCTGTATCCCTTACTGAGCTTTTTATGCTCACCCCAAGTTTTTTCGAAATGTTTTTCACAGGACTTAAAGTGGAATAAGTTCAAGGATGGGATCAAGGGAATGTCATGCTATATAAAACCTGGAATCTATAAATCTTTCTTTTTAAAAGTTTTTATTTTATGGAAACCTAGTAGAAGTGACTACTTTGTAATCTTTTGAGATGTAATAGTTATGTTCTAATTCTCTAAAACTCTAAACCTGAAAAGATCCTCAACGTGAATTATTCATTTAATTCAATATTAAGTAAGTTTTAAGGCTGGGGCCTTATAGTTGGTATCAGAGGGAGGTTTAGACAACTTTAGGAGTTAGAAAAGTGTTAAATTATAATATGATTGAAATGATATAGCATTTACGGATTACCATGTTGCTTCGCCTAGGATATTTCTGTGTTCAGAATGGTTTTCCGTAGAGGAAACAAAGCAGCTATGTTGGGACGACATCAGGAGGAAGATAACCTTCCAAATCAGCAACCTGAGATGGTTGGAATCGGAACTGAACAGTTTGTTGCAGTGATGGCACAGTTGACTCAGGCTATAAATGGTGGTGGTATCCATGCACGAGATCAGCCAGATCAACCGCAGAGGAACATGTCAGTGGTGGAACATTTCATGAGGCAATATCCCCCATCATTCAGAGGATCATCTGACCCTGTGCAATATGAAGGGTGGATTAAAGCACTGGAGAAGATTTTTGATGTCATGGGGTGTTCAGAACATCAAAAGGTTAGTCTTGCTGTTTACCGTTTTGAAGGTGAAGCTGATCAATGGTGGTCGATGGTGAAAAATATAAGGGATAGTGATGAGATTGAGGATCTTCACTGGGACGAATTCAAAGGTATGTTTCTTGAGAAATATTTTCCTAAATTGGTTCTTCTTAGGATGGAAAAACAGTTCCTAGAATTGAGGCAGGAGGATGATTCAGTGGCTGATGCTTTGAGTCGAAAAAGTAATGCTTCATTAACAATGTTGCGTTTGGAACGTGATCCTTTGGTTAAGGATTTGATGAACTTTGGCATAAAAGTTGTTGGTGCAGGAAGTCCTTCTGTTTTGTTTCAGGTATCAGTGAGATCTTCTCTATCAGATAGAATCAAGCAAGCACAGAAGCAAGACAGTGAGTTGCATAAAAAGGTAGAGCTGGTTCAGAAAGGTAAGTTTCTTGAATTCAACATTGATAATGATTGTGTTTTGAGGTTTGTGAAGAGGTTATGTGTGCCTTGTGATTCACAGTTGAAGAATGAGTTGTTTTTTCATCCTGGAAGTACTAATATGTATAGAGGTATGCGGGAGTATTACTGGTGGGATGGAATGAAAAGAGACATTGCTGATTTTACTGTGAAGTGTTTGACATGTCAACAGGTTAAAGCAGAGCGGCAGTTACCGAAAGGGATGCTTCAGCCTTTACCAGTGCCAGAGTGGAAATGGGAGAATATATCCATGGACTTTGTTGTTGGATTACCGAAGACATCTCGAGGTAATAATGAAATCTGGGTTATTGTTGATCGCTTGACCAAATCTGCTCATTTCCTTGCTATACGAGATACTTTCTCTCTTGATCAACTTTCCCGTTTGTATCTTAAAGAGACAGTCAAGTTACATGGAGTTCCTCTCTCCATTGTATCTGATCGTGATCCCAGGTTCACATCTAACTTTTAGAAAGGCCTTCAGAAGTCGTTGGGTACTGAATTAAATTTTAGTACAGCTTTTCATCCTCAATCAGATGGACAGTCAGAATGAACAATTCAGACATTGGAGGATATGCTACGAGCTTGTTCTATGGATTATCAGGGAAGTTGGGACCAACATCTTTCTTTGGTTGAATTTTCTTATAATAACAGCTTTCATTCCAGTATACAGATGGCACTATTTGAGGCATTATATGGGAAGCGGTGTCGAACTCCAGCATTTTGGAATGAAGTGGGTGAAAGGAAGCTGATGGGACCAGAATTGGTAGAAGAGATGGAAGAAAAAGTTCAGTTGATTCAGAAAACACATGAGAACAGCTCAGAGCAGGTAGAAGAGTTATGCGGATAACCGGAGGAAGGATCTATCTTTCGAGGTAGGTGATCATGTTTTTCTCAAGGTTTCTCCTTGGAAAAGTGTGATGATATTTGGTAAGAAAGGAAAGTTTAGTCCAAGGTTCGTTGGACCATACGAAATTCTGGAAAGAGTTGGATTAGTTGCATACCGAGTGGCTTTACCTCCGAGTTTATCTCAGGTACACAATGTTTTTCACGTTTCGATGTTGAGAAAGTATATGCCAGATCCATCTCATGTTTTGAGTCCAGAGGTAGTTCAGCTGGAAGAGAACCTATCTTATGAGGAACAACTGGTCCAGATTCTTGACCACAGGGAGCAGGTGTTACGGAATAAGGTGATTCATCAGGTAAAGGTTTTGTGGAAAAACCATGTGATTGAAGAGGCAACATGGGAATCTAAAAATGCTATGAGGGATAAATACCCCCACTTATTTTGATAAGTGAATAAAATTGTGAGGACGCAATTCCCAAAAGGGGGGAAGGATGTAACATCCCAGGTAAATAAAGAATAAAGAATTTTCATATTTATTAATATTTACGAATTAAATATTAATTTTATTTTAAAGGGGTTGCTATGTTCGATAGCGTACCCGATACGCAACGATGAGTTTCTTTGAAATCTTACGTTGCACTCTAATAATAAAATAATATTATTTTAAATGGTAGTTAACATGTATCCGTTGTAATGGTGGGAATGGATAGAAATAACTAAAATATGATTATATATGTTTTTAAATGTTTATACATTTACCCAATAAAAGATAAAGGCTTAAAATACGGAAAGAGTTCAATTTTAGGGCATATATACTCTAATTTTCACTAAAGGTTCACTTATCACCTTTTAATGGTGAAATGTCATTAAATATAGTTTTGATCACTATTATACTTTATTTTGGACCAAATATAACTCTTCTTTAGAATCGGGACATCAAAATTTACTTTGTGTAAATTTTTGGTACCTTTCTGATAAAGTTCATTTTTTTTATGAATAGTGTAAAATGTTGTATTTTAATTCAAAACCTCTTTTTAATATAATTTATTTATATGATTAGATTATTATTTTAATTGGTTTTAAAGTGAAATTAGAAAATATTTTTACCAGTTAATCCAATGGTTGTCATTGGAATCAATTTCACTTTGAAATTGGACTTAAACTGGTGTCAATCTTTTGATACTTATTGTTTCACAAAAACACGCTATTTGTCATGACAGCGGGAATTAATTATTAAATTAATTAATTTGACTTATATGTTTTGAATTTTGTAAAATGGACTTCATTTTTGAATTCGGAATATCAAATATAGCTTAGGGTGAATTTTTGGTAATTTTCTGAAAAACTTCAATTTTTGATGAATAGTGAAACCACTAAGTGGTAATCAAGCAAACTGATTTTTCAGTTAAATGAAAGTTTACCACTAATGTGTATTGAATTTTGAAAATCAGACATACATGGTTGTCATTAAGAATTAAAATGTGGTTCAATGAGATTAAAATAATTTTTTGGTGAATAGTAACTTTTTTTCATTAATCGCGATTAGTGGTAATTAGTGTAGTTTAAGGTATAAATAATGCTTTAATAATATGAAATGACCTAGACACATGTCCCAACCTTATTGGTTGTGTCATGGCCGACCAAGACAAGCTATGGGCCAACTTGGGGGACCCCATGGAGCCACTTTAGTTGGAAAATGACATTAATATATTTTTATTTAATGTTAAAGTGAAAATGACACTAACATAAATTGTTTTACTAAAATAATTTTTGAGTGGGGTTATACAAGTCCAAATTTTGATTATAAATAGTCATTGGAAAGCTAAAAAGATTTCCTACATCATAGTATTTTTTTTATAATTTTTAGACATTAAATAAATTAAATTATATATGACATAATAATGATAAAGCGATGACATCATTATTTGACGATTTAAATAAAATAGAAAGATAATGTAAAATCTATGAACTACACATGTCCAAAACTTATTGGATGAGTGGATTTAGAACCCTTATCACCTTATCCACGAATTCTACCAAAGTGGGACCTTTTAAAACCGAAACACATTTTCAAATAAAGTAATATTTCTTTACTTTCCAAAAGTGCCCCTCCTCTCCTCTTATAAAAGGCCCCCACCTCTACCTCATTACACACACTCCTAAAGCCTTTGACTCAGCCAACCCCTACCCAATTACTCTATACACATCCCTCTACTCATCCTAGAGGATTCCCTTTGGGCAGAATCCTTTCAAAGGAAGCCTTTAGGCTCAAATCAAAAAGGAGTTACACTTTTAAAGGTAATTCATTCTCTCTTGTTCATTTGTTTTATTTTGCTTCTCCAACCCTCTAAACTCTTTTTATTTACTTATTTTGTAACAACACCAGTATCTTCAATATAATAGTATGTTGTTATAATATTTATTTGAGCTACACTCTCACACAACTACATCAAATGGTTAAAGAACATACGGTTTCCGTGGATGGCGAAATTCTGCCTCCCGAAACGATGATTGTTCAATACTCATTTAACACCTTCAAGGGTGGCCATTATGATGTCACTATTTTTATATATGATATATAATATGTTTATGTTTTCTTTAAGCTTATTTATTTTTCATTTTTGTCATACCTTTATGGTTTCCATTATGGGTAAACACGATATCTTCATTTAAGGAAGTGCGAACTACCGCCCCCTAAAAGTGATGTGATTCATTAATGCCATATGTGGGACGTGTAAAGGATGGATTTAAAGTTATTATATATGATGTTATACTGGAATTATAATATACCTCTATATCATTATTATTTCTTTCCATTAAATTATGAGATAGAAATGAAAGTAGCGTTCATGCGTACGTACGGCTTACCATCTCCATGAACGGTGCATTTCATTTCTTATCCCCAAATGTAATGTACTATTAAAATTACATGTATATAATGTATATATATAATTAATGATATATATAAATGATGAATATAATTCTGGAATTAAAATATACATACCTCTCATTTAGTTTTAATTCCACTAATATGACAAAGAAATGAAAGTAGCGTTCATGCGTACGTATGGCTTACCGTCTCCATGAACGGTGCATTTCATTTCTTACCTCTAAATGATTATGTAATATTATAAATACATGTATATGATGGATATATATGATACATATTATATCCAAATCGGGAATTTCATTCTGGATATAAAGAACTTTTTACCACACGAATAACATGTAATTGTAAGAAGTCAACTTTCGACTTAAGAACCAAATATTGACAAAACAAACATTATTAACTTAAATGGTTACATAATGTTTATAACATGGCAATAAGTGATATAAAAGGAATAATGAAGTTTAAAAAGGTTCTTAATCAAGTATAAATTAACTCAAGTTTATTATTCAGGACGTTAAAGAATGATCGAGTCAAGTCGGACCCGAGGTAAGGGACTTCGTCTCAATCTCCTTTCATTGAGGAATATTTCGTTTTATACACAACTTTCTTTTATACGGTGTATAAACTCATTTGAATTTTACTTTTATACAAAAGGAATCTTTTTCTACGAAGCGTTTTACTAAACGACAAAAAGGAATGTTTTTTTAACGTACGCGGTGACAACGACTTTTTCCGCCGCCGCGAGTATTATTTGGTCTTTGGCTTCCTCAACAAGCCGTAATGTTTTTTAAAATAAAATAAATACCATATACTCTTTTATGTATTTTGGTATTGAAAATGGTTTTGATAAAGGATTCTATTATGATATATTGTGATTGAAATGTGGAAATGTTATCATTCCTTTATATTGGTTTTATGTTTTATGATTTTATATTGGTACTTGGACATTTTAACGGGTGGTTACGTTATAAACCATATGACGGGTGGTGCCGTGAATACCAGGACGGGTGGTTACATTATAACCTCCAATGCATTGGGTATGGAAGTCGGCCATATGGCTATTCCATTAAGTATGTATGGAAATTGGACATATGGCTATTCCATTAAGTGATATGTGTGGAAGTCGACCGTATGGTTACTCCACTTAAGTATGTTTATGTCCCAAGTTACCTTTATAAATTTTATGTGTTCTTTTTATGGATTTTATGGTAATCCTTTGGTTACAAAAAGGTAACTAATGATACTTTATTCAGTAAAGAGTTTTTACTACTTCATGAAGGTGAAGGTATTACTTTGATAGAGTATATATGGTTTATTTGATGTTTGAAAAACTAACAGTTTTCATTCTTTCTGTATCCCTTACTGAGCTTTTTATGCTCACCCCAAGTTTTTTCGAAATGTTTTTCACAGGACTTAAAGTGGAATAAGGTCAAGGATAGGATCAAGGGAATGTCATGATATATAAAACATGGAATCTAGACATCTTTCTTTTTAAAAGTTTTTATTTTATGGAAACCTGGTAGAAGTTACTACTTTGTAATCTTTTGAGATGTAATAGTTATGTTCTAATTCTCTAAAACTCTAAACCTGAAAAGATCCTCAACGTGAATTATTCATTTAATTCAATATTAAGTAAGTTTTAAGGCTGTGGCCTTATACTTTTTTTATTTTACCAATGTTTTCAAATAAATATTCTTCTCTATTTCCCAAAAAGTCATTTTTTATACCTTTTTACTATGAAAAAGGAAAGTTCTTTTACCTCATACAGAAAGTAAAAATTTACTCACTATAATTTCATTGAAGATTAATAAGCATGTATAAATGGTTACATTTTAAGGAAAAAAATTTAAAAGTTATTTTCAAAGAAAAGGTTTTTTAAAAAAAGGTATTTTCCTAAAGAACATTTTTATGATCTTTTTATAATATTTCCATTCATACAAAACAATAACAATTTACTTTACTCTACTATGAATATATTCTATTGATATCATCCTTACTATTCCTATGGATGTTTTATGATTTATTTGTCCAAGGATAGTATTCACATTCACTTCCTTGATTTATTTGTTAGTCCCCTTGAAATATTCAATCTCTTATGATCATTGAACGTGGAATTTTTTGAAATAATCCATTTCATTTATCATGGATATTACTATTTACTAAACATTATAGCATTTTACATATGGTTACTACATTGATAGTTATTTTATTAGATAAAATATTATTGATAAATCCATATCTTTTATTCAATACATATATTTGATCAGGAAAATTGTTTATTAATTAAATCAATTAATGGATATGAAGAATGCTTTGGAAATGCAATGATGGGAGGAGCCTAGACTTTTTATAGCTGCTCAATGCATCGATAGGTTCTTATGATAAAAAATATGTTACACAAATTAAACAGGTTTATATATTTAGTTTTAAACTATCCAGAGGATAGATGTTAATATTATAGGTTTTCATGTTCCTAAGACATTACATTCATTAAGAAAGAATTTCTTTCATATTAGTTTCAATTATTATTCATCTATGATATTTTGAATCGACATATCTATGAATATATTTCATTTTATTTTATTTATTAAATGTCATGTGATTCATTTTCTTACCTTTCTATATTGACTTTTCCTTATCAAGTTATTTAAATGGAATGTGTTTCTAGTTATTACCTTACCATATTTTTTATGCAGTTCCTTCTCAATATATTGGTTATATGGAATGTGTTTTCAATTATTTAACATTTCATAACTATTATTCTCATTTATTAAATATTTATTACACTATAATTTACCCTTAATAAGCATTTGAGATCACCCTTATTATGTTTCTTTCCCCAAGAATCCAAGAAGCATACTATAAATGATATATAATTATTTACTAGTTAGAATAAAGATATGATCAAAGTTGTTTATTTATAAAGAATAAAAATTATGTTATAATTAGTGTATTTTTTTGTAATACAAGACTCATTTATGTATTTGGTTTACCAAGACTACTAAATTGATCTGTCCTTTGGGGATTCATTCATTGTAATCATGTCAATGTAATAGTATCAAACACCGGATCCAATCTATCTGGGATTGTGTCTCTATAGAATTAATAAATATATGTGATATATATGATATAATAATGATTATTTGAAGTTTAATTATTAATTAACATTCTTTTGTTCCATCCGTTGAAAACTGAAAACAGTGTTCAAGCATATTGTGGCCTACCGTCTCTATGAACTATGTAATTAATTTTTTATATGTATCTTTTATAAATATTTATAAATATATATATATATATAATATTATAAATTTATATCATGATTAATATTTTGGAGATGATGGAACCATGATCATTTTACATTGAACAGAACTAATGAAATGAAATTCTCAAGAGAAATGAGACCATTAGAACCTAAAAACAATGATTTTAAATTTTTAATAAAATGGGTCTTGAGATGTTATAATTGGATCATAAAATATATTATAATTATTTTCATGATTTATTATATGATAATAATAAATTTATATTTATTATATAGTAGGTTAAATAACCATCAAATAAAGTCGAACATGAGGTAATGGGGCTTCTCATCCCACTTTTATTTCTATGATACATATTCCATATTGAAAACTTATTTTCATTATGTGGTGTATATACGTCTCATGAATGGATTTTATGATTATTTTAATAAAAAAAATGGGGATTTAAAAATCCATATAATCTTCTCTCTTTAATGAATTTTTTATTTAGAGATTACCAAAGTGGTAAGTGTTATTCATCTCAATTTTGTTTTATAGATACATTCTTAATGTCATGCACCAATTTATATTTACAAGATTTATATAATACCCCTTATAAATTTTATATAATTATTATTTTTTTCATGATATTTAATGTTTCATTTTATTTTATTCTTTAATGGGGATTAGGATTTAAAAATTACAAAATTGGTATGGGATTTACGTTACAATATCATTGTTTATCAGGATTGTTTATGATTACATTTCTGATAACGAAATTTTATAACATATCTCTCAATAATCCCATAACATTTTCTATCCCATGGTTATATCAAGATATTACTTTTTTTCATTTAATTTCCCTATCTTTAATAACTTGATAAGGTAAATGAATTTTTTTATGGAAAACTAGCTCTATTTCTCTCTATAGTGGAAAAACCTTTTTCATCCATGTTAATTTTTTATAAAAAAAGTTTTGAATAATTTTTCTAATATTCTTCAAGAATTGTGTAAAGTAATTTTTCCCATGGTTAAATTTCCACACAAAAATTTAAAAGTAATCTTCATGTCATTTTATGAATGAAGTACTATTGGATTTTTATCATAAATGTGAAATAAATCCTTATTTTAACATACGTGACATGAACAAAATTTTTCACCACCATGACTAGTCAATGATTTCAAGACATATTTAATAGTTTAAAAGGTAATTTTTAATGAAAATTTTTTCCTTACTATTTTTGAATTTTTTTTATTTTATATAAGTCATTTCAAGGTTAAAAGGGTATTTTCCTTAAAAAATGTTCCAGTGATTTTTAAATTAATTTTTCACCTTGATAACATATTTTGATGTTATTTATGCTTTAATGGGGTTATGATCCAATGAAACCATCCAAATTAATTATTTTTATTGATTATAATTATGATTTTTGGATACTTCTTTAAACCTTTTTCTATCCCATGATTTAATTAATTTTTTATTAAACATTTATGAAACACATTCATTTTCCATGGGTTATTCTATGATGAAATGTTGAAATGATTATAAAACATATTTAGTTTCTATAGTTTATGATTTGTGATGAAAATTTATGATCTTATGGATCTCATATAAATGGACAAGTATTATGTGATGGGTAGGACTAGGATTATATATCCCTCCAATTCATTGAATAAATTTAGATATCATTTCAGATAATAAATATGGGAATGGGGAGTTAATATAGTTCAATAAGAGACTCAGTCTACTAAGATAACCTTGAGAGTGAACATTTAATAAGGATACAATGGAATGGGGAGTGAAACAAATCCACTATTACTATCATATCAGTGATCCTTGACTAAGTAAATGGTTTTCTATGATTATGTGTATTCCAAAAACATGTTTCTTATGATAATATTAACCTCTCATGGGTCTAGTTCTTCAATTCTTTTATGATTTGTGTATTTTTTTACTACCAATATTTATGTTGTGAATTAGTATTATAATCTATGTTATACTAAGCATGGTTTTCATATGTTAAGCTCATTTTCTCAGACCCTTATACTCATGTTATGCTTAACTGATCTTTCATATCTCTATTATTTTCCCTTATTAAGCATCTCATCACATGATTTATTATGTTTCTTTTCCTTAGGTTATGAAAAATGGTTTTATGTAGGGTATTTCAAAGAATATTACTACATGGGAAGATTTTTTTGGGAGATATTTAAGATCTTTTGTGAAATAAGAATCTTGTGTACTAGTCTCCAAAGACACTAAACCTTTATATTCTTCGAGTGTGTATTCATAAAATATATTTAATATTAATTTAAAAATATGTAATATATATGTATGAATAAAATGGGTTGTTATATTTGGTATCATAGGAAGTTTTAGTCATTCCTTAAAGATTGGGATTAGAGAACATTAGTGAAAATCGTCAATATAAGTCAATGTATAGGATAACATCCAAATAGTTTATTAATGAATTGATTGTGTGAATTTCCTAGAAATACATCCATGACTTGACAATAAAAGTGGATGTCATTTTTTCATAGAATCGTATAGGGGTAATAACCTTGAAAATATTTGTTTGAGTATATATTGAATATTATTCTAGTTCATAGTGAGTGCACCCTTATTGAGCACATAATTTGATGCTCCCAAAGGTTATTATTGGGTTAATTTACATATTAATTATTAATAATTATAAATTATTTGAATAGATAATGACCATGGCTGACCTATATTAAACCTATGGTGTCATATATTGAAAATAATTTGTCATTATTTAGGAATTTTATTAATATATTTTCAAGATTACATGATTAATCAATATGATTAATGTTTATCACACTATAATTTTTGGTTTTAGTCAATGGTTATAATGAGGATGATTCATTTTAATTATTAATTTTTTGGGAAAATGGAATGATTATACTCATGAGAATCCAAAATTAAATGGAATGTGGAATGCCTAACCTTGTGATTATTCCTAATCATCTATATTGGTATATGGTTAACAAAATCAACTTGTTTGAGATTCTTGATACACCTATCAAGAGAAAAATAGATATTCATGCATACTATATAGGAAATAAGATTAAGATTCTCACATGTTTAGAGTGTGGGAAGAAGCACTCAAGGGATTGTCTTTAGGGAACTAAAATATGTTTTTGGGTGTAGAAAATAAGGACACATAGTAAGTAATTTCTTAGTAAAAAATTAAATTTTCTATTAATGAAATGGATGAGAATAATGGTTTCCCTATGGTATCATTGATTATTGAATGTTTTAGATGTGTAATGTATGAGAATTATGTAAATTTATTCCCTTGGGGTAATTCTCAAGAATATGGTCATTAAGGTTATATGAGGAAATATTTTTCTATTAATGGTGAAGAGTATTCCAATGACATATAAAAGGAATGAGGTATTATAGAATAAGATGAAAAATCATAGTTAATGTTTTAATATGTAACTAAAATGATTTATGTTTTTATATATATTTAGATTCATGAATTATGTCTTAGATGTAGTTTTTTCAATTGTATTTTGGTTATATGAATCATGAAAACTCTAAGGGTTTTTTTATAGTAGTTTTCCTTTAAATATTTTCAAGAATATTTTGAATGGTATTTATGACATAAAATATTTATTTAGTGGTAAGGAAATATTTTTGTAAAATTAATGATTTAGGGAAAGATAACACTTAATATATTCCCAATTTTTAGATAACAATGTTCACTTGAGATACATAGATAATTGTAATTGATAATATTAATTGAATAGTACTGGTGACCTTGAAATTGGTTAGTGATTTGATGAAAAAGTGACTTTGGTCAACTTTAATGGTTTTATTGAATTTTTTATTTAAGAAATATATTAGATAGAGTAAATTTCAAAAAGAATTTATTTTTTAATTGATTTTTTATGGTGAAACATTTTTTTGGAAATAATTGGAATGTTTTAAAATAATGTACAGTTATAGTATTCACATGTTTGGTAAGTGATATTATGATCTACTTCTTGTTGTTTGGGGATAAATGTTAATATTGAACATATGAAAAAAATATGATCAAATATTTCATAATTTTAGGTTTCGAATTTGTTCATACATATTTTAGAGGATTCCTAAGGATAAATATTTATAAAATAAATTAAGTTGATCCATGGATGATACTTTTTATGTTTTAGAGATTAAAATAATATTTCATCAGGTGAAGATTTATCCATATTGGATAACTTATGAAAAAAATGTTATTAATGAAAACTAGAGATAGAAGGAATGAATTATCATTATTTTATGAATCTTATAATCCATTAAATTTTAATTTTAATTTTTTACTTGTAAAAAATTCATCATAAATATTAATTTATTTAAGTAAGAGAAGAAGTGAAAATTAATCGAATCACAACCAAAAGATGAAATTGTACTTATAAACTAGAAATAAATTTAGTATATTTTTTCATTTTTAATATCATGATAGTAAAATAATACATAAACTTTAGGAAAATAATCTTAAAATAAAAATTTTATAATTTTACCTCTATTTCCGATGAATTGATGTACTTTTCACCCATCACATATTTTTGGTTTTTTAGCCATTAACATTTGTTTCGCGCGGAATCCGGGGATGACCTCCTGGACGGGAGATTCAAACGTTCCGATCGGTTTCTAACGGGTTTGTTCGTAGAACCGGAAACATCCAATGATTCCACATCCGTTTGGACCTACTTTCCAAAGGTAGGCGCTCATTAGCTTGTGGGCTAATGAGGCTTAGGAATTTGCATTGGTCGAGAGGATGGGAGGTCGGACTCATCACACCTTTTTGAGGGGAATTATTGTCTACTCCGGGACTCTCTTTATAGATTTAAGTTAAGTTCGTGAATCCTTATTACATTACCAAGTATAAAATGAGCTTTCCTTTAGTTTTAACAATCAATGATTAAATATGCAAGAAATTTAGAGAATCTTTTATATGTATTTGAGGTTCTTCATCAATAGAGAATCATCCATATCTGTTTAGAGATTCTTGGTTAATGGTATCCTTCAAAACATTTATATAAAAGTCTCTTGGTCATTTATGATGACCAGGCTGGTTTTAAAGCCACTCAGTGGGGCACTTGAAGTTTATCGTCATTCAGAAGGACATAGATTATTTCAAAGTTGGGATCGAACCCATAAATGGGCTACCTACGTATCCTTTGTTTTGGAAAAGGAATCAGAACCCACATAGTTCGAGGAATGGGGTATGATGTTTATGATTGATGGCTCAAAGATGAATGTCATAATTACTTTTACACTCTAAGCTCACGTGAGTCATGCTCGGTGTGAGAAACAAGAGGTATTGGTAAAATTTAGACAATTGTGCCATGAAAGATGCAATCATAAGAATTTGTTTGGGGCTTATGTATGGATGACTGCCCATATAGATGAAGGTTTAGGATTTACTTTTAGGGAGAAAATCCAGGAACAGGGTCCATAAAGGTATATGTGCTTTATGGAGATTTTAATACTCTAATCTTGGGGCTTACTCCTAAGGAGGATGCCCAAGTTAGGAGGGTACTTATGACTGGGGCTTATTCCTGAGAAGGAAGCCCAGGTTAAGGATTAAGGCTTGGGGCTTACTCCTAAGGAGGATGCCCAAGGTTTATGACTGGGACTTATTCCTGAGAAGGAAGCCCAGGTTAGGGGACTTGGGGTTTACTCCTGAAAAGGAAGCCCAAGGTTATGACTGAGTCTTATTCCTGAAAAGGAGACCCAGGTTAGGGATTAAGGTTTGGGGCTTACTCCTAAGGAGGATGCCCATATTTGAGGATGGGGCTTATTCTTAAGAAAGATGCCCAAAATTAGAGGACTTGATTGGGGCTTACTCCTGAGGAGGATGCCCAAGATTATGACTGGGACTTACTCCTAAAAAGGAAGCCCAGGTTAGGGGACTTGGGACTTACTCCTAAAAAGGAAGCCCAAGGTTATGACTGAGTCTTATTCCTGAAAAGGAGACCCAGGTTAGAATTCTCTCATCTTAAAGGATGAGGTTGAAATGAATGAACTCTCAATCTTTGGTGACATAAAGATGTTTAAATCACTGGGTGTTGAGAGGTATTTCACAGAATTCCTTTCAGATAAGGATGTCAAATCAAGAAATCATGCCGTAAATGGCTTTTGAAGAGTATCTTGAAGACTGAATCTTGAATAGGAAAGGTGAAATGGCTTAAGAGGGGTAAAATGGGCAAGATGGGCACCCAAAAAGATAGGGGCGCGCAAGTATTAAAAGTCGCGCAAGTCCTGCGGCGGCGCGCAAGTATTGGTCGCGCAAGTATACTTGCGCGACATGAGGGATACTTGCGCGATTTACAACCAGAGTTGAAATACTTGAGCGATTCTTTATTAAACCCTTTATCATCCTCTTGAGGTTCTTCCAGAGAGGGGACGCGCAAGTTATATTGAAGGAATTAAGTCGGCGCGCAAGTGTTTGATAAGTTTCAACACTTGGCCTTCCTTCTTCCCTTTAGATCTTCCATTCTAGGTAAGAAATTACCTTAGAAGTGTTCTGGAAGCTTTGAGAAGAGACTTGGGCGTCGGGAGCTTTGATCCGAGTTTTTGGAAAGAAATCCTCTCGAATGGGGGGCCCACAGGGTCTATTTATAGGCAAAAGAAGACCCCGGGCGGTTACTGGGCGGTTACCAGATCTGTCGCGCAAGTCCCTTGCACGACCATGAGGGGTCGCGCAAGTGTTGAGGCGGCGCGCAAGTGTACTTGCGCGACCAAGAGGGAACTTGCGCGACCTATGGGCAATGTTCTCCTTTTTCATCCCTTTGTCGATTTTTGATGTTTCTTCAAAGGATTAATCACTTTGAGCTCAGATATTCCCTTTTCCGAACTTTAGATTCCGTGACGAAAGGAGCGTCAACAAAAGTCCCCCCTCAGAGTTGGATCCGGAGAGAAAATGAGGATTTGACTCTGAGGAAATCGAATCCCTATAAAGGAAAAGGGTGGCGCGCAAGTCTTCAAATGCACAGAAGTCGGCGCGCAAGTCTTCGTCGCGCAGGCATTGAGCACTCTGGATGCGGCGCGCAGATAGGCCCCCTGGCCTATAAATACACGGCTTCCGGTCGTAGATGGCATCTGAAGTTCCGGATTTCTCGAGCTCTCGCCGCGCAAGTCTTCCTCGCCGCGCAAGTCTCTTGTTTTCGCTGTTTCTTCGCTGCCGCGCTACTCTCAAGGTAATAGGGCTTGCGCGGTAATACTTGCGCGACCAAAACTTGCGCGGCACATGTACCACTTGCGCGACATCTCCATACTTGCGCGCCTTAATGCCTTAGCCATTTTTTTCAAATTCTTTCACAAATTTTATGAAAAATAAAACCCATTTAAGATTTTAATTTATTCAACTCCTGTGCAGATTCAATGGCTCTTAGACCTGGATTACTTGATGAACTGGCTAGCAAGCGGATAGATGATATGATGAATATCATTGGCCCTGATTACTATACTGTCAAAAACAGCACTCTTCCATATTTGGCTAAGTATCTGAAGAAATATCATTACGACTTTCCTCACTGCACTTATCTACCTTTGTATGGTTATGGTCATCTGCAAGAAGTCATTATTCCAGAAGTAAAGAATTATCTTCCATTTTCTTGGTTTCAGAATTATACCAATTTTGCTTCAGCAAATATCTCAGGCGGAGGAGTATTTCAAACTGCTGGAACAGTAGAGAAGGCTTATGTGATGCATCATAGCCCTTGCACACCAGATCTGAAAAAACATACACCTGAGCTTCAACCACATTGTCATCCTTCAATCTTCCGAGATGCTCAGATGGATCAGTCCAAAGGCTGGAAGAAAAGTTGGGATTTCCGCCCTGGGGGAGGTGTGAAGCCAACTTGGATGTGGGCATACTGGGTGCGACAGACTTGCGCAGAGTTTATTGAGGATCTGAAGAGAGCTGCAATATATGAAGATGTTTGGGTTGGGCAGACATATAATTACAGATATGATATCTTCGTGCCAGAGATACTCGGTCACTGGAGTCCAGCGACTAATTCTTTCCACTTGACTCATGGAGAAGTAGGTATCAGTTTGTGGGATGTCCACAAGATTTCAGGAGCTCCAATCTTGGGCGATATGTATGATGAATTCATTCCTCCCAAGGTGACTTGGAATGATCCAGAGAAGACTCCTGCTTTGGCTCGAGAATTATTCAAAATCTTTCACAAGCTCAAGAGTTCAGAGACCTCATTAACTCATTTCAGAAAAGATATCCATCCGGAAGAATGGATGAATGTGTTTCTTACTGAGAAGAAAGGGATGGAGCCAAAGGAAAAAGGATCCAAGAAAAAGAAATCCAAGGATACCCGGCCCAGACGTCCTACCACTTGTCCAAAGCCTGAGAAGAGAGGAGCTCCTGGCACATTCTGGCCAACTCTAGAAGCAGGAGAGTTTGAAAAATGGGGCTATGAAGTGAATCAAAGAATTCCAAAGAAAACTCGTCTGGCGGGTTTCTTGGCAATGTGGCTCAGTATTTACCTCTTGCCGGTCAGGGATTCGAAGGGAGGCGTTAGGCCAGGGACCTTCGTCATTGCGGCCAAGTTAGCTGAGGGAAAAATGGTTGGGTTAGCCACCCCCATTTTAGCAAAGATCCACAGGAGTTTACTTCATGTCTTCCAGGGTAAATCTCCTTTAAGAATAGTGGGACCATTCCAGGTTTTGTGGGGATGGATCGCCACTCACTTCAGGACTTACAATGTACAGAATGGATTACAAATTCCTGGAAGCTCTTTCAGACCGTCAGTGCAAGCATTCTCTGGAATTGCTCCATTAGATGTCAATGGTTATGACATAAAAGTAAGACTAAGCATGTATAAGGAATTCAACTTCTTTCCTTATGGAAGTCCGCCAACTGGGCGGTTTTTTGATGATGGGAAAGCCCCTTTGGATTTGAGGGCATACATGCTAGCTTGCAGGGATGGCGTGTTAGTAGCCAGGATTGATGGAGAAATCATATGCGAGGCCTATGCTCCATATAGATTTGCACGCCAATTCAAATGTTTGCAACAGATTGTTGTATCCCCTCCAGTACATGTCAGGTTAGAGCAACATCCGATGGTTGCTCGACAACTATGGTTGCTGACATCAAGAGAGAAGACTGGGGCAGTATTTGATCTACCAGTTGAAAAAGCGGCACATTATCTGACTACATTTTATGCCGAACACTGGATAGCATCATACCCCAAAGGGATACTGAATCATCCTGTATATCAAGTGGGAAAGAGGAAGAGGACTGTAGAGAAAGAAACTCTTCCTCATGAAGGTGATGCTTCTCCTCCTGAAATAGGTTCAACAGACTCCTCCTCTAGAACTGATTCCTCAGATCATCATGATGGGGATGATGAGGCACAACCGGCAGCAAAGCGGTTTCGTGCCCGATATAATCCTCCGGCCAGAGTTAAAAGACCCACTCCATCAGCTCCTGGTGAGTTATTTGATTGTAATAACTTCAATCACTGTTACTTTATAAAGTAATAAGTCTCACTTTCTTATTCTCTATCTGTAGTTGCAGGAGTTGGGAAGAAATTAAAATCAAAAATTGTAGGACCTTCCTCACAGCCTTTATATCTAAGACCAGAGGCTGTTCAGCTATGGCAGAGCTTATACTGTGATACTGAAACCGCCTGGCTGGATTTGTGTGAGGGCCTACAACTTCCTGGGATAGGATATCTTCTAGCTTCCAAAGACCTTCAATATGGAGATAACCCCAATGAAGTGCGGGCTTACATCAGAGAGCTGGAAATGCTCATATATGCCACTGATAATTCGGTTCCTATCACCAGGCGGGTGAAGGAAATGATTGATCGTGGCACCACTAAGGGGGCTGGTGGTTCTGGAGATGAGGAGTGGCAAGAGTACGTGGCTCCTGAAGATGTAAGTTTTCTTTCCTTATTTTCTTTGCAACTTGATTTCAGTTGAAGCTTTGTTACTTAAGGAAGTTATTTTCTTCATCTTGCAGCTTGCAAAGAAAGGGACCGGGGTTCCTTCGCCACAATATAGCCCTGGTGGTACTGCTATTGGGGCTGCTGCTGATTCTCCTCGCGAACCAGGCGAGATATCTCCAGGCCAGCAGGCCATGAATGAGGCACTGGACATAGCCTTTCATTCGCCAATCCAAGTGCCAATAAAGGAGACAGCTGAAACTCCAAAAAAGCAAAAGAATCCAAGGCAACGAAGGAGGAAATCCTTAGCTAAACGTTTCATTAGCAGTGGTAAGTCCTTCGAACAATCATGATTTTATACCCATAATCATATGGTTACTCATATTTCTGAGGATTGCAGGGGCTTCTTCAATTTCCCCCTTGAGGGAAGGGACTGATCCTTCTTCAAAGGCCGTGGAGGGTGCTGTAGAACAACCACAAACTCAAGCTGACTTGGTAGCTCCTGGAGAAGAGCTGCCATCCATTCCCAGTATCCCTCCCACTACTGAAGATGTTGTCCAGGGTCAGGGGTTGCAGGACATAAGTCAGCAAGAAGACATAGCAAATGCTCCCACTGGTGAGACTAACCAAGATTCTGAAGTATCATTGGATGAAATGATGAATCAAGGAATGACTTTTGAAGAATTTTATGATCATGCTAGATTGTCATGTGATTTAGAAGACCTTGGGCATGAGTGTTACCCTTCGCCCAAATTTTTCTTTTAAAAGAAAATATTTCTAACCATGATGTAAAATAATATGCAGTTTCTTCCGTAGAAGCTGTTGAACTGCCAATGCCTGAAGAGGGTGTGGACACTGATGTCAACCCTATCATTGCAGAAACATTAGCTCAAGTAGAGCTAAATCCAATAAACTCTCCTGAGACCCATCTTGAAAATCCTGTTGAAACCGGGAAAGATGGGGAGAAGTCTTCTCATGTTGCTGAACCACCATTGGGTAAGGGATAACAATATTTGTGATTGTACTTTATTTGCAAGACAATCCATTATTTTGTTATCCTTTAAGATTCAACTAAAATCTTTCAATTGATCATGTAGGGCCATCAACTGTAATGGCTAGATCCGGAGATGAGGCTTCAGCCTCTTCCCCAACGGGAATTGAAAGTGAAGAAGCCCATGTCAGAGGGGAAAGAGCAGAACGAGGCACTTCCTTAAGCAAGTTAATTCCAGATTACATACCCCCTTCTGACGAAGATGTTGAATCAGATCCAGAGATGCTCAAAGCGTTCAGCTTTTCACGACATAAGGCGTGGAACAATATATGGAACATCATATCGGGGGTGCCCTTAGAAGAGCTACCATCAAAAATTTCCCGATTGTCATCCCAATTTGTTATAATGGGACTTGGTGGTTTTGGGTATGAAAAGATCCATGCTGCAGTGAAACAGATTATCTTCAGGAGGGAGCAAATGCAGACAAGTCGCGAAGATTTGACCAGAGTGAAATTGTCAGTCAACATAGGCGAATTTGAGGCTGCGATATCCTAGGCTGAAGCTGATTATGTTGTCAAGATGAAGGATCTGAAGCAAAAAATCAAAGAAAAGGTCGTCCAGCAGGTGCAACTCCAGCAACAGTTAGATGCTGTTACTGGGGAACTTGATCAGCTTAATGAATCATTGGATGAAACTCATATAAATGGCATGAAAGCCATTGCAGATGCTAAGAAGGCATTTCAGCAAGCTGAAAAGAGTGAAGCTGGTCAAGTGCACGAGCTTCAAGCAACTGTTGATAAGGCTCAGGATGCTATACATCAAATGAAGACTTTTGTTGACAATCTCCTGTAATTTCTTGAAAAAGAGAAGAGATTCCAATCTGTGGATGTCCTTCTAACTCTTGTGTATCAATGAAAAACACTTTTGTCTTCAATCATTTGTGCTTGCATTCTTCCATTACCTGCTTCAAATTTACTTAAGCCAATGGGCTTAGTAAGCATAGTTTGATTTTTACTAGGATTATTACAAATAACCCTACAAACTTTGAATCTTTTAACTGCTCAATATTAGCTAAATCATACAAAAAATGTATATTTAGTGAGCTGGAACTTGACTTTTATTCATAGTTCCTCTGTCTTTTGTGTGGGCAGTTTAAAGTCATGCAAGCCGGACATAAAGAGGCTAATGTTTAAGGTCGAAATAGCTTTGACCGAAAAATGGATTAAAATGGATTCAATTCCTTGATAATTTATCTGAAAACAAATTACCATACTCAAGTATGAGAGAAAATATGTAAACTATGACTTAAGAATATTTGAATCTGAGGAATGATATGAAAAAGAGCTAAAAGGGCATTAGAAAAAGTAGTTTCCAAGAATGAAGTTACTATTATTTAACAAAACCCGTTAGGGGGTTGAAATATGCAGGGCCACCTATGGGCATTGGCTGCATAGTCAAATAAAATAGCATCTTTTGGCTGACAAGTCTATTATGTGGACTGTTTATGCAAGGCCACCTATGGGCACGTGCTGCATAGTCAGGCAAAAGAACTCTCAGAAATTTACTTTCCTAGTGCTAAAAGCCAGTGAAAGTTTATGGAGATTCAAATTTTCTAAAGCATAGAGTTTGTTGTATGGAAAGAGGTACTTGAATATGGAAAGGATATTTCCGAACAAGAATATCGAAGAACTGGATTAATATCACTCTTACGAAGGTCTGACCCAAACGTAGGGAAGGAGAATAAACCATAGACTTGAATACTTTCAGATCATGAAAAAGGATATGGGACAAATATGTTAAGGATGGCTATTTTTGCGGATCCCTACATACTGTCGTTTAAGACAAATAAGGACAAAAGAGGCATTCTTCCCAAGAATGAAGTTACTATTATTTAACAAACCCGTTAGGGGGTTGAAAACATGCAGGGCCACCTATGGGCATTGGCTGCATGGTCAAATAAATAGCATCTCTTGGCTGACAAGTCTGTTATGTGGACTGTTTATGCAAGGCCACCTATGGGCACGTGCTGCATAGTCAGGCAAAAGAATTCTCAGAAGTTTGACATTTTTGTGACTATAAGTCATGAAAAGGGTTATGAAGATCTGAAAATATTTAAGGTTAGGATTATAATACATAAAGATGGGTATTTTCCAATGTATATAGAGATACATAGGTCAATGAAAACCATAATCATGTTGTGGCTGGGTCCTGAATTGAAACTTGGACTTCACTACGTATCTCATAAGAATGAGAATCAAGCCATACGTAGTTCTTGAAATGCAGTTTAACGTCGTGCAGGATGAAAGGATGAGTGATCTTAGTTTTTGGGGTCATAGAATTCGGACCATAATAATGAATACACAGTGTGTGTTTTCATGAGGACTTTTCAGCCAAGGGACTGAAAATGAAATTTGGGGTTAGGCCCAAAAGACTTGGGACTGGATTCGAGGGACACTCGAATGTTCCTACGTATCCCATAAAGATGGGAATCAAGTCCACGTAGTTCTAGAAACTACCCTTTGTGCAAATTTGGTTCGTACATGTGAAGGGTGAAAAGGGACTTTAGTGCAATGATGGTTTTAACCTAAGATAAAAAGTTTAGGCATTACCATGTATGTACGTAGTCTTTTTGAAAATGAAAACCATGATTGAAAAAGAATCAATGTTAATAATGGTTCCTTCTCAAATGAGGAAATCAAAGAATATTGTAGTTTATTGTCGTACTGGACAAAAGTGTTGTATAGTTTAACGTCATATAACAAGGACGAAAGTGAATCAATGTAAAGATATTGATTCCAGGGGTGGTTTCACAAATCATCATCATATGAGATGGTGGTGAACCAATGTGAAGAGATTGTTTTTGGGCTTGAACCTTTGGGAGGTTGCCTACATACCCAGCCTGGAGGGCAAGGATCAAAGTCCGTGTAGTTCAATTAAAGAATGAATCAATGATCAAGTTGTTCTTGTGGACAAAGATCTTAATAAAAAATGTTGTTGGGACTTACACATGGTTAGTGGCCCAAAGGGAGTGTTATGGTTGATGTTCGCTCTAAGCTCACGTGAGTCATACTCGGTGTGAGAAACAAGAGGTAATAACAACCTTAACGATGCACAGTTTAATGTCATGTAGGACATATCAAGGACTTTCTGTACAGTTTAGCGTCATGTAGTTAGGACGATGGGGACAATACAGTTTAACGTCATATTGGACGAAAGGGGGATTGTGCAGTTTTAATGTCATGCTGGACTTTTGATGATTATATAGTTTAACGTCTTTCCGGACGTGAGGGACTTTTATACAGTTTAGCGTCATGTAGTTAGGACGTCACAGTTTAACGTCTTGCTGGACATATTTGAAAATAGTTTATGGTCGTATACATGGACCAGGAATGATGCAGTTTAAAGTCATACGGGACCATTGTTGTATAGTTTAACATCATATAGCAAGGACGAACTGGTGCTGTACAGTTTAAAGTCATGTAGCTAGGACTAAGGTGAACCAATATGAGGATATCAGTTCTGGGGATTTTTTTACATTTTAATGTCATGCTGGACGATGAAAGCGCCACACAGTTTTAATGTCATGTTGCTAGGACAAAATATAGTTTAATGTCATCTCGGACATATACAGTTTAGTGTCATGTAGGACATATTAATAACCAATGTGACATTTTAACGTCATGTTGGACGATAAGGGAACTGACACAGTTTAACGTCATGTTGGACGATGAAAGCGCCACACATTTTAATGTCATGTTGCTAGGACACAATATAGTTTAATGTCATCTCGGACAGAATACAGTTTAGTGTCATGTAGGACAATAAGGGACTTAACACAGTTTAACGTCATGCTGGACGATGAAAGTGCCACACAGTTTAATGTCATGTTGCTAGGACACAATATAGTTTAATGTCATCTCGGACAAAATATAGGACACAGTTTAATGTCATGTTGGACGAAGTTGTAGTTTAAGGTCATACTGGACCATTGTGTAGTTTAAGGTCATACCGGACCTTTGTGTAGTTTAAGGTCATACCGGACCTTTGTGTAGTTTAAGGTCATACCGGACCTTGGTGTAGTTTAAGGTCATACCGGACCTTGGTGTAGTTTAAGGTCATACTGGACCTTTGTGTAGTTTAAGGTCATACCGGACCTTTGTGTATGAACCAATTGTAAGTCTTGGTTCTGGGAACAATATTTTGTGTTTATACAAAATACTTCTTCAGAAATCTGGCATTAGTTGGAGTCATGATGTGTTCTCCATCCATTGAGATTAGACAGAACCAAAGATTAACTCTTCGTCTGATAAAGACTCTGCCTGATTAGCCTGTTTAGGCTGTGCCGTTTGATGGGGCGGTGCCCGTGGCTTTGAAGTAGATGGCATGAAATCTGCCAGAGTCAAAGACAATTTAGGCTTTGATACATACTCATCTTCTCCTGATTCCTCTTTCTTCTTTGAATTGCGCTGCCCTTTTGAGGATTTGTCCTTTGATGGAGGCTTTACTGCAGCTTTTGTAGGAGACACAATTGGCTTCTTCAATTGTGTTCGCAAAATGGAATGGGTCCGATTGATTGTCTTTCTGACCATCCAATCATCATATTTTTTCGCAGTTTTGCTTTTGACTTCCTGCCACTCGCCTCCTTCCTCTGGATCTGTAGCGGTAATACACGCTATATGAGCTGAAGAACCCTTCAATTTGACTTGTCCCAAGTCAACCATCTTTTGTAGGAGGTCTTTAAAGACAAAACACTCCTGGATGGGATGTCCCAACATTTGATGAAAGGGACAATAATTGGGACGGTCTTCATCTCCTTCCTTGTTTGGTCTCTTCGGCACTGGTAATTGAACCAAATTATTTTCCAGAGCTGAAATGAAGTAACCAGGAACTTGCTCACTTCGGAAAGAGTATGTTTTACTCTTCATATCCTCAAATTGTTTTCGTCGTTGATCTTTTTGATCATTTGGACGAAACAGCCTTTGTTGTTGGCGTTCAGGAGGTGGAGCCCTTCGAGAAGATGAAGGTTTTGAAGTAGAAATAGGTACAGGTGCCTGTTTAAGCATAACTGTAGCAGTTTCTGCTTTACCCATTCTTCTTCCTGGAGCTGATGGAATTACACGAGATTTAACCTTAGCCTGCATAAGAGAATCTTCAATCTGTTGAGCGATTGAAGTAAGGTCTCGAAACCCTCCTGTGTATTTCACAGGGATCAATGGCGTGCGTAATTCGTCACGCAAATTTGCCACACAGATTGGCAACAATTCCTCCTGAGGGAGTGATAAACTCAAGGAATACGTTAATCCCTTCCAACGAGCAATGAAATCAGAGACTCTTTCATTCTCCCTTTGCTTGCAGTTTGTAAGATCGAAAACTGTCGTTTTTGGCAAAGTTGAGCTGAATTGAAGAAGGAATTTTTGACGAAGATCCTCCCATCCGATGACTGACCGGGATTTCAAGCTTGTATACCAGACAAAAGCTGGTCCTTGCAAGGTTCGCACGAAGCATCTGAGTTTCACTGCTTCTTGTTGCTCTGGAGTTCCCATCATAGGATCACAACAAGACACGTAATGCGTCAAATGTTGTTCAGGGTCACCTGATCCATTGAAAGTAGGGAAAATAGGGTTTCCAAAACTGGATGGAGGAGAAATTGAATCTACCCATTCAGGGTAAACTTTCTTTTCAGGTTGAACTTGCGCCCGTTTCCCTTCCATATTTTCTAACCGAGCTGTTAATGACTCAATAGTAGTTATTAACTTTTGAGAAACGTCAGGTTGAACTTGGTTTTGGGTAGGTGCAATGAATGGAGCTTGGACAGCCGTGGAGGTTGGTGCTGCAACTAATGGTAGTGCTGCCAACCGTTGTTGCGTTTGACCCGTAGGATTAGACCTCTGTGGGTGTACTGATAAAGGAGGATATTCCTGATCCATCTCAGTAGTTACAACAAATTCCTTCGGCTGTCGGATTTCAGCATTCTTAAGAAGAAGACTACTCTGAAGTAGTTCTGCATTTAACCTTCTTAATTCTTTCATTTCTTCCTCCTGTTGTGCAAACCTTTGCTCTAATGAGAGCGATTGACCTCCTTCAGAGGAAGGGTGATAAGTAACCTGATTCTTTCCTTTCCCCTTATTGGATCCTTTTCGGAGAGGGGGAAGTGGGTTACTTGAAGGAATACCCAGATTTTGGGTAAGCCTTTGATTACGTGTGCGCACACCTTCTTCATTTAGGTCTGTGTGCGCAACTTCTTGAGCAGGAACCTCTTCATCTGATCCCTCTGATTGAGCCTCATCTGGTAAATCAGCAGCAACGGCAGTGATGACATTAATGGATGCGTATTTCATAGAATCCTTTCTATCAACATTTCTGTGATATTGTCTTCTTCCATGTTCATGATGAAACATGGAATTCCGTTGACTTGACCCCTCAGGAATTTCTTTGTGAACCGTCACTTGGAGAGAATCTCCTGATAGCTTGGCTCTTCGTTCCTCTTGAGGCTTATTCCCTAATCGAGAGAATATTGACTTTCTCTGAGGGAGGGATTGAAGATTTGAAAAAGTCCCCAGTCCGGTGGACTGGGGGTGTTCCTGTTGCTTCTGCTCAACTCCTCGAATCCCATTCGTTGATTCTGAGGGTTGGGTTAGAGAAGTCCCCAGTCTGGCAAGCTGGGGTGTCTCTTGACATGCTATGTCTGAGATCTTCTTGAAATCTCTCTTGATCTTGCGGATCTTAGTTCGGAAATTAGCTGGATGCATTAACTTGTATCCACTTTTATCACCTGGTTCAACAGACCGTTGGATGATTTCCGAAACTTCTGTCATTTGATGACGTGTTTGCTCCAGACGAGAGGCTTGCGCAATATTCTCGCCTGCTTGATGTAGGAGCAATTCAACAACCTGTTCTCTATATACTTGACTTTGAGAGGAACTAGTTGAAGCTTGATCTCGAGCAAGATTTTGATTATGAACAAAGCCCATTGACTGTGGCCGGCCATGGGCAATAACATTGCATGAGACCATTTTCGGCGGGCTTTGCTGACCGGAAAGCACTGTGAAATGTAGTGCTCCGTGAACACCCCATCCTCTGATATGAACATTAGATGGAGCATTGGAAATTAACTGACGCAATCTTCTTAGTGCGCCAAGGCATGAACGTTGAAGGGTTCTCTGTTGCTTTTCAGCCTTCGGATACCGAGAGACTGATAGAGATGCCAAATCAATCTGGCGTTGTAACCCTTCTATTATCTTAAGATGATTTTCATATTCATCATAAGATAATACCTTCTTCTTTAATTGACAAAAAGTTTTCCATATGTTAAGACGAATATCATGGATTCCATCATCCGTCAACATCTTTGGAATGTCATACTGTGAATCAGCCAAAGGCCAAAACATGACTGGTATTTCACCTTTTGCCAGTTTTTTCCTCATGTTCAGCATTTCCTCTTTATCATTAAATGAAGATTCTTCTACCTGTTTGGACCAGAGTTGGTGTTTCCTTGTTGCTTCATCGGATTCAACAAGATTGGTAGAGGAATCACTATTCATGCTGGAAGATGAATGACCCAGGGAAGGTTCGGAGAATAACCTGAACCCCAAGCTATCTTCTGATGGAGAAAGAGTTTCACCTACCGATAGTAAAACTTCAGACATTACTGGTTTTACGTTTGCAAGTGCCTCGATATAGGAGGTCTTTCTCGTCACTACATTGCCTTCTGAAGAATTTTCGAGACAATGTGAATCACTACTGCGGAGAGGACTTTTGCAGCGAAGTTCATCACCATGAGGAGGACCTTCATGATGGGTTACAGCAAAAGATGAGATCTCTTGCTCCTTGGTCTTCTGACCACACAGAGGGTTCCTGTGGTTCTCATCTGAAGAAGAAACTTCAAGATTGACCGAATTTTCATGAAGCAAGTCTTCATGAGGAATTGTCTGTTGAAGACCTTCGGGATTAATGTTCCTGTTATTGGGAACTGAGGGAGTAGAATCTTGAATTCCGACAGATAAATGTCTGAGGGCTTCAAGAACTCCAGCATCGAGCAAGGCCTTGTTGCAGATTGGCCTTTGATCTCCTGACTGTGCTGGGCGGATCTTTTTCTTAGATGCCTTCTTACTCGCTTTAGAAATCACTTGATGACGAAAGTGATTGCTCTGAGCAGGTGTATGTGCCTGATCAGGAAAGATGGTCAGGTTAGGCTGACGATCATCGCTCAAATCAGGTGTATGTGCCTGACTTGGTTGTCCATATGATATGGGGGAGTAGGCCCCACAACCCTCTTGGACTGAAACAGATGTGTGTGTCTGTTCCGGAGTGAATTGTTGATGTGTCACTCCACTGCTAGGGATAGATTTATGTGTCTGTCCCTGAGATGATGCTGAAGCTGTTATGATATCCTGGCAAGCATCCAGAATATGAGCAGGAATTTGCTTCTGCTCTTTCACCATTGACAAAATATGTTTGGTGACTTCAGCCGCCGGAACGGGGATATACGTCCATTCCGGGATTGGAGTAGGTGTATGTGCCTGCTCCTGTCCTCCTTTTCCTGTCAGTGAATCCTGACAGTACTCAAGTGTGGAGGCAGAGAGTTTAGTCTGCCTCCTGTTTGTCGTCGGGGCTTTCCGACTGACTTCTCCGTGCGCTACCAAATGAGACTGTTGGTAGGCTTGATTAGTATTAGCAGGTGTATGTGCCTGCTGATTACACTTCGCCAAACGCGGTTGACGAGATCCACCATATGTAGTCAGACGAGCCTGCTGACTAACTGCTGATGTATAAGCAGGTGTATGCTCCTGCCTATGGTACTCCGCCGAAATTGCCTGGCGGGATCGGCTTGATGCTGCCAGACGAGTCTGCTGGACAGCGGGATTAAAACGAACAGGTGTGTATGCCTGCTCGTTATTTGCCACCAAGTTAGGTTGGTGGACTTCTCCGGAGATGGCAGGGATGACAACCTGCCTATTGTTAACCGGATTCCGTCTCTGGTGATTCATCTTGCCTGCTCGGGTTCGAGGAACCTGAGCTGAATGCCTGGAGACGGTACCCTCATCATGTTGAGGGCGCACTACCGCATGAGTCTGGCGGCGATTGTTGATGGGAGCCCTTGAGAAGGACTCCTGTCTTTTTGAATTAAGGTCCTGCGGGACCTGCTCATTCACTTCCCCGGAATAAGGGAGTGAATGGAAATTGCGTTCCGGGGATAACGACCCGAAACGGTTGGAGACGGTAGTCAGCACCGTCTGCTTCTTGATTGCTGGTCGCCGTTGTCCGGACGACCAGGTAGAATTGTTAACTTGGAGGGCTTGACGAGCGGCCTCCAGAGTTGGGATAGTACCGTTGCGACGGTACTCCTTAACCAGTGCATTAGAAATACAGCGTTGAAGACGCTGAGTTGGTGATGTCATCCTCAGAGCGGATGACGTTCCAGCAGGAGTAGCAGCATTGGTTTTCACAGCAGCAGACCTCACAGTAGAGGTGTTCCCAGCAGCAGTATTCATAGGGGTGAATTTAAGGAAAGCCATTTTTGTAGAAGATCTTGAAAAAAGAGTGCTTGTTCCATGTAACAGACATAATCAAGATGAATCCGGCCACTGCATCTTTTGGATGAGCACATGTCAATGATTGCCTTGTTGGCCCAAAGGGCCTAACAGATAAGAAGAACATCACTTTAACTTGGTTAAGGTTTCACGTCGGGTTCACCATTTTTGTTTCGCGCGGAATCCGGGGATGACCTCCTGGACGGGAGATTCAAACGTTCCGATCGGTTTCTAACGGGTTTGTTCGTAGAACCGGAAACATCCAATAATTCCACATCCGTTTGGACCTACTTTCCAAAGGCAGGCGCTCATTAGCTTGTGGGCTAATGAGGCTTAGGAATTTGCATTGGTCGAGAGGATGGGAGGTCGGACTCATCACACCTTTTTGAGGGGAATTATTGTCTACTCTGGGACTCTCTTTATAGATTTAAGTTAAGTTCGTGAATCCTTATTACATTACCAAGTATAAAATGAGCTTTCCTTTAGTTTTAACAATCAATGATTAAATATGCAAGAAATTTAGAGAATCTTTTATATGTATTTGAGGTTCTTCATCAATAGAGAATCATCCATATCTGTTTAGAGATTCTTGGTTAATGGTATCCTTCAAAACATTTATATAAAAGTCTCTTGGTCATTTATGATGACCAGGCTGGTTTTAAAGCCACTCAGTGGGGCACTTGAAGTTTATCGTCATTCAGAAGGACATAGATTATTTCAAAGTTGGGATCGAACCCATAAATGGGCTACCTACGTATCCTTTGTTTTGGAAAAGGAATCAGAACCCACGTAGTTCGAGGAATGGGGTATGATGTTTATGATTGATGGCTCAAAGATGAATGTCATAATTACTTTTACACTCTAAGCTCACGTGAGTCATGCTCGGTGTGAGAAACAAGAGGTATTGGTAAAATTTAGACAATTGTGCCATGAAAGATGCAATCATAAGAATTTGTTTGGGGCTTATGTATGGATGACTGCCCATATAGATGAAGGTTTAGGATTTACTTTTAGGGAGAAAATCCAGGAACAGGGTCCATAAAGGTATATGTGCTTTATGGAGATTTTAATACTCTAATCTTTGGGCTTACTCCTAAGGAGGATGCCCAAGTTAGGAGGGTACTTATGACTGGGGCTTATTCCTGAGAAGGAAGCCCAGGTTAAGGATTAAGGCTTGGGGCTTACTCCTAAGGAGGATGCCCAAGGTTTATGACTGGGACTTATTCCTGAGAAGGAAGCCCAGGTTAGGGGACTTGGGGTTTACTCCTGAAAAGGAAGCCCAAGGTTATGACTGAGTCTTATTCCTGAAAAGGAGACCCAGGTTAGGGATTAAGGTTTGGGGCTTACTCCTAAGGAGGATGCCCATATTTGAGGATGGGGCTTATTCTTAAGAAAGATGCCCAAAATTAGAGGACTTGATTGGGGCTTACTCCTGAGGAGGATGCCCAAGATTATGACTGGGACTTACTCCTAAAAAGGAAGCCCAGGTTAGGGGACTTGGGACTTACTCCTAAAAAGGAAGCCCAAGGTTATGACTGAGTCTTATTCCTGAAAAGGAGACCCAGGTTAGAATTCTCTCATCTTAAAGGATGAGGTTGAAATGAATGAACTCTCAATCTTTGGTGACATAAAGATGTTTAAATCACTGGGTGTTGAGAGGTATTTCACAGAATTCCTTTCAGATAAGGATGTCAAATCAAGAAATCATGCCGTAAATGGCTTTTGAAGAGTATCTTGAAGACTGAATCTTGAATAGGAAAGGTGAAATGGCTTAAGAGGGGTAAAATGGGCAAGATGGGCACCCAAAAAGATAGGGGCGCGCAAGTATTAAAAGTCGCGCAAGTCCTGTGGCGGCGCGCAAGTATTGGTCGCGCAAGTATACTTGCGCGACATGAGGGATACTTGCGCGATTTACAACCAGAGTTGAAATACTTGAGCGATTCTTTATTAAACCCTTTATCATCCTCTTGAGGTTCTTCCAGAGAGGGGACGCGCAAGTTATATTGAAGGAATTAAGTCGGCGCGCAAGTGTTTGATAAGTTTCAACACTTGGCCTTCCTTCTTCCCTTTAGATCTTTCATTCTAGGTAAGAAATTACCTTAGAAGTGTTCTGGAAGCTTTGAGAAGAGACTTGGGCGTCGGGAGCTTTGATCCGAGTTTCTGGAAAGAAATCCTCTCGAATGGGGGGCCCACAGGGTCTATTTATAGGCAAAAGAAGACCCCGGGCGGTTACTGGGCGGTTACCAGATCTGTCGCGCAAGTCCCTTGCACGACCATGAGGGGTCGCGCAAGTGTTGAGGCGGCGCGCAAGTGTACTTGCGCGACCAAGAGGGAACTTGCGCGACCTATGGGCAATGTTCTCCTTTTTCATCCCTTTGTCGATTTTTGATGTTTCTTCAAAGGATTAATCACTTTGAGCTCAGATATTCCCTTTTCCGAACTTTAGATTCCGTGACGAAAGGAGCATCAACAACATTTTCATGGAAATGTTCTCTATTACTCTCTATTAGTCCTTGGACACTATTTTTATCCCCCGTGTATAAATTTTAACTTCCTACTAATGTTATCCTTATCTGGGTAAATGATTATGTTCTATTTTGGGTAACCATTATATTTCCCTCATTCCATTTTTAAAATAAGGTTTATTAACCCTCTATATGATGTAGTTTTTCAATAAATGTATTTTCAAATATTGAACCTTTGATGACTAAGATAAAATTAAAAGGCCACAATTTATTTAATAGGTAGAGAATATAACTTCCAAAAAATTTAGATTAAAAGAATAATAATATTGATAGATTTTGTTATAATGCAACCCTTGGAATTAAGCAAATTGAACTATATTATAAGAATATGATAATTTTAGTGTGACCATTATAATATTATTGTTTAATTAGAGGGTATAAATATGAGTTAATTTATTAGAAAATATATTTATAATGTTTCTAATCAATACAAGTTCATTGATTAATTCTTATCAAATAAGAACTCATTTTTTAGTAAATTCATTTTATGCTTCAAAGAGGAATTTTATTTAAAAATACTTTTTATTACATTTTGTTTTTGGAAATTATAATTTATTTCAACCAATTTTAAAAAATTTATATTTGAAAAATTATTTCATTTTTTCAATAATTATTTCAAAATTAACTTAGGTAAAAAGTTTTGTATTTTTCTAAAATGATTGATTTTTCAGTGAGTATTGAAAAATACAAATTTTTCAAATACTATCATTTCTTTTCATTAAAAACAAAAATTAAAAGAACAATTATTTTATTTATTTTTTATTAAAGGGACATATTATACCTTTCATTTATGATTATATAATTAATTCCATTTTAATCATCAATATTCATGATTTTGATATAAGTTAATTTTTATGCTTAAAAACACATTTTTCTAAAAACTCACATTCATTGTCTTTTACACATTTATAATAAATTCAATTCTGAAAACTATAAATAATAAATCATGGAGAATGGAAACCATATTTTTAATTATGAGTCTAAACATTGGTAAATAGTTCCCTTATATTTTTTGTCACTATGAATAGTAACTGTCATAAATATTTGACACCTCGGTAAGGGTAAAATGGGTAAAAGAAGGTAAAACCAAGAGATAAGGTCTTAAAATCAACCCAAAAACATTAATTAAATTAATTTTATGGGTTATATTTGACCTTATAAATCTAAAATTTAAATATAAGGAATTTGGGTTCTATTTTCTATTTATAATAAAATTTATAATATTTTTAGAAAAGAAATTTTCAAAATATCACTCTCTTGACATTAATATCTCTAAAATTCTAATATAAGTATAATAAGGGGATAATTTTGATTATAATTTTATATTTTAAATATTAATTAATTTTTTTATCATGGTAATTTTTTTTATTTTTTAGTGATTAAATAATTACTTTAAATTATTACACAATGCCAACATAGTGCTTAGGAAAACAACAGAAAAATTATGCAAATTATTTTAAAAACTATAACAGTAATATTTTTTGTATGATTTATAGTTCCCTAAAAATTTTATCAATTAATATTACCTATTTGATATTTTTAAAATGTTTATATTTTAATTAATTTGTTATCTTTGATCCTTCAATGTCAAATTAAATTAATAGTGTCAAAATTGACTTTATGATAATTTATGAAAAATAATAGTTTATTAAATAATTTAAAAATCCTAAAAATATTGAAACGGAAAAAGTATGATAATATATTATCTCAAATTTCATCCCTTTTCCATTTATTAGGTATATTTTACCTTGTAAATAAAATTATACCCTGTTAATTTTGAAATAGGTGTTACTGTGATTAAGTTTAAACATGGTTAACGAAGTGGTTAATAAAAAAGATAAGGATTAAAATGATATAATGCTTGTATAAATTTTATTGGATTATTATATTAGGACCATAGAATCATCATATATGAATAACTATTATTTTGAAACCATTTCTCCAGGAATATTACATTATTATATTATAATATTTTGAAAAATTACAAGAGTTCCCCTCCCATCTCTTATAAAAAGTACACCCTCTCTCTCTTTTATTTACACCATATTGAGCAGCCTATCCTAAAAAAACCAGCCTAATTATATTTTAAAATTCTGTATCTACTAACTAGAGGGTATTTTATTCTTAAATTATCATTTCAAGGGTTATTAAGAATGGATCCAATAGAATTCTATTGAAGGTGTAAAAATCTTTACCGACTCTTTCTAATTTCCTTCTTCTTCTACCTCTACTAAATATTTTGTACCCATACTAAAATAATAATAAAAATATCATAATTATACATATATTTTATTATTATTATGGTATAACTATTTTATATCCCTTATTCATCCTATGAAAAGTGAAAACATCACTCATGTGTACATGCAGCTTTTCATCTCCACATAGTAGTGAAATTGGTTTTTCATCAACATTTTACATGGAGGGTTTTAAATATGTAAATAATGAATATATATTATATTTAGGAAATAATTATGATTATTTAAATATAATATCATATCTACATTCTTACCTTCATATTCATTGTAAAACAAAAAATTTTATTGTGCGTACTTATAGGCTACTACCTTCGTGAAGAGATGTGATTCATTATATATTTACTCATTACATGAATGATGACAATAATAATTCATTTAATTAATTTTTATATATATAAATTTTAGGGATAACTATATATATTTAATTAATATATATGATATTTATATCTTACCTAACATTCTAGAGATAATGGAACCAAGATCAAATTATATGTCTTAGAACTACCGAACTGAAATTCTCATGAAAAAAGTTACCATTAACACCTACAAAAAATAATTTTAAATTATTAATAAATGGTTTTATAAATTTTACAAGTTTTTAATATATTATATTAAAAATATTCATATGATTCTAGTATAGAGTTATAATAAATTTAAATTTATTATACATGTGGTTAGAGTACCGAGAAACATGTCGAACTTGATGTCACAACCCATCCCACAGGCCCGAACATGACTACCCCAAACCCACATTCTATAGGCTAGGGGTTGGGGACTAGCACTTAAAATATTTTCCCAAATAGAGATGGCATTTCCTTAGAGATATATACACACTCAAAAAGTTAAACTGATGTAAAAAACCAACAAAATCAAGGTATAACAACGAGAGTAAAGTACAACCATAAGTACAGTTGTAAAGTGAAAATAGTGGGCCAGAATACAAGCCCTAAAAACTGAAAAGAAATTAAACAGTTGTTGCATATTCCCTGGAGATCTACCTGGAGGGTAGTATCTATAAGTATGAAGTCGAAGAAGAGGATCTCGACTGCTCTCATCGCACCCAACTCCACCAAGTCCCGTACCTCCAAAGTCTGTCTCGGAGCATATGTAGTATACACCAGACACACATGTGCGGGAAGAGCCTATGCAAGGGTGAGTATAACAATACCCAGTAGGGACCCTGAGACCCCCAAAGGTCTCTCAGTAATCCATAAAGGAAAACATCATAAGAAATTCCACAAAGGCAATATCACAAGAATGATCTAAATCCTGAAGCACAAAGCAAAAGAGACAACTCACTCTAACGGTATAACTTTAAGGTTATTGGGATAGGGATGACTATTCGTAAAGCCAGATCATCCTATCTATAGTAACTCCACTACTGAACTGTATAGATCACTGTATGCTGACCTGTATTGGTCACTATATGCTAACCTGTATTGGTCGCTAGATGCTGACTTGTATTGGTCACTGGTGTTGACCCGTATTGGTCGTTGGTGCTGACCCGTATTGGTCATTGGGGCTGACCCATAATGGTTGTTGGTGATGACCTGTATTGGTCACTGTTATAGAGGTAGGGATGATTATTTGTATAGCTAGATCATCCCAATCTGGAGTTTCTGATGCTGACATGCCTTGGTCGCTCTTCATCTTCATGTCACAACCAGCAATTAGATTCTCACACAAAGCACACCTAATCTCCGAAAAATTCTTCTCCTCAAGACATCATTCATATTTCAACTGGTACAAAATCCCACAAAAATCATACCCAAAATACCACCCCATCATAAAGGTCCCAAATTGATAGACGGCGCGTCGATCGGATGCCTGGTCTGTGAGATATGGGCACTTTTGTAAAAACAAACCTGGTTGGATTCAAGTCTGATCCAACATAGTTAACATGTAAAACTTATTAAAAACTCACTTAGAGTGTCTCCAAAGGATCGCCTTGTCACAAGGGTCCTTATTCCATAGACGACGCATCAATCGGATTCATGGTCTGTTGGTTACACCCCTTTCCATGAAACGGGGTGATCGCACCTCAGTCCGGCCCAGCATGATCGGGCCCGTTGGAATATTCCAAAGGGACTGCTTCCCAAAATGGTTCCCAATGCCATTAACGGCATGTTGAACAGACACCCGGTTTGTCAGTTACAGGCGTTTCTTTATTCGGGGGTTGGTTGGTTCTGGGCCTAGTCAAACTCGGTCAGGTCGGCCTGACGCAACGGGTCTCAGGGTCTATCTAACCCCATCCGGGTCTGGCCCATTAAGGGTCGGCCTGGTTCATTGGGTCCATCCCATCGGGGTCGGACCGGCTGGTTCGTGGGCCCGGGCCGCGGTTGGCCCGGCCCGCCGAGGGGGGCTCGGCTTACCCATTCTGGGTCGCAGGTCTGGCCCGTTTGGCCGGCCTAGTTCGCCTGAAGGTGGACTACTTCACCCAACTGGTCCTATGGATATGGGGTCGTTTTGTCCAGTGTGACGCAGTGCGGCATGGGGTACACATCAGCCCCTTCTACCGCGACCCGCTAGTCATAGCTGTTACCACTGATGATGCCTGCAGACGTCCCCCATCTCAGGTGCGATCGGCTCAGGTTGGCCACCTCTAGCCACCGTAGTGCAGAACGGCGCACTGCCTTCCACCACCCACAGTTGGTTGTTGCAAGTCTCCTTCGGCCACTTCCAACATGGCGCACCGGCAGTTATTTCTGCAGTCCATCAGAATTTCATTTTTGTTTCCCAGCCCTCAAATGTCTTTCTTCCATGTTCATTGATCTACCATAAAGAACACACCAAGGACATGTCTAGCGGAGGTTCTAGGTATTTTTGGTTTCAGCCCGCACCACTTCTACAAAAACGGGAAAGGGAAGTGCCACCTTTTATCAGCGCTAAGTAAAAAGAACTGATAAAGAATTCCTGTATCAGCGCTAAAATTTTAACACTCATACAGGGCTTCTTTATCAGTTCTTATCTTGCACTGATAAAGGGCATCTTTATCAGCACTAGAAAAATGCTGATAAAGATTCCCTTTATCAGCGCTATAAAAGCGCTGATAAAGAAGCCATGTATCAGTGCTAAAATTTTAGCACTGATACAGGGTAACCTTTATCAGTGCTAAAAAAAAGCTGATAAAGAGACCCTTTATGAGCGCTAATAAGGTGCTGATAAAGACTACCTTTATCAGTGAAAAAATTTTAGCACTGATAAAGGAAGGCTTTATCAGTGATTTTTTAGTGCTGATAAAGGGTCACTCTATCAGGTTGATAAAGGCTTCCTTTATCAGTGATAAAATTTTAGTGCTGATAAAGGTAGCCTTTATCGGTGCTTTTTTAGCACTGATAAAACCATAGTCCCATATTTTATAAAATCGGTCGCACAATTTCCTCTTTTTATTGCGCCCTAAATCTCTTGCAGTACTGTACCCCTGCGAAAACTTCCTTCCCCCCCCCCCAGATCTTCGTGTTGCTTGACCTCCACCACCCCCCGATCTTCATGTGTCGGACCTCCGCCTCCCCCCTGATCTTCGCATTTTTGGACCTCTGCCGCCCCTCGATCATCGCATGCAACTCTCCCTCTACCGGATCCCCCAAACCCTACTTCTCCTCTCCATGTGAACCCATTGAACCCTGATCTTCACATTCTGGATTTTCCTCCCCCCGAACCCCTCAAACCCCTTCGGCGGATCCTCCTCCCCGCAAACCCCACTTCTCCTCTTCTCCGCTCGACCCTACTCCATTTCTCAATGGTTGGTGGCTCCTCCCGTGCACCTCCCCCTCTAGAGGTCATGCCTTCCCCTCCCGACGTAGCGCAGAAGGCTCCCTACTTCTCCTCCTCTAAGGTGAATTTCTTTTCTCTTCTTCTTGATTCTCTTCTTGAACTTTCTTCTTATGAAGGATTTGACAACAATGTTGATTCGGTTTTTGTGTTTTTTTTATGGTTTTAATGGTTAATGGTCATACATAGGACTTTTAGATTACCCTAATGTGTTAAGTCATGTTTTATTTGACTATTCTTCTCATTATAATGTGTTAAGTCATCTTTAGTTGATGGATAGATTATTGTGTGGTTATGATAGAATTGATATGGCTATTTAGGCAAAAGATAAGTGGTTTTATGGATTTTATAATGTGTTTAGTTGTATTTTATGTCATGAAAATTTATTTGTTATTGGGTGGTGTTATAGTTTCCTTTTAGCATGGAATATGGTTGGAATAAATGAAAATAGTAAGGGGTGATGGGTTGGAAATGATAAATGATGGTTTGATAAATGATTAATGATAATGATTGGAATAATTATGCTAATAAATAGTTAAATATAGAATAAATGTTATTAATTATTAATGAATGGATTATAGTGGGTGGTGATTTAATGATTGGTTTTACCTTAAAATGGTTAACAATTAAAATGAATATGGTAATAAAAATCCAAGAAATTATAATGTTAAATGAAATGAGAAGTTGGTAATGTTGATATGGATGCTTATATGATTTGTTGGGGATTATTTGTGGCATTATAATGGAAGTTTTTATAAGAGGGTGGTAGTAACAAGGCAATGGTTTATGAGGGTGTTTGCAGTGTTAGTTTGGTTTAAACCCTTAGGAAAATTTTATGTGTGACTATATACTTATTATATTTTCTTATTATTTCTTACGCACCACCACTTGAGTCAAGTAACCTGATTGAAATCCATATGGGTACTTTGGATCTGAGTGTTTTTTTCAATATCTAGGTTATAGAGGGAACACATATAGAACCACTCCCTCGTCCCTTCTCCCCCTTCACACTTAGTATGAGTTATAATGGATCACAGTGGGTGTATATATACGACCTATAATGATTTTAGGTTTTGGTGTATATATATTCTTGTTGACATGATTATGTTTATTTGGTGTGGATACATAGTGGGGGTTGTGCATTGTAGGAGGAGAGTATGATGTTTATGTCCTTCATGTTCACGATATCATACTGTGATGAGGATGTGATGTGTGTTTGTGATGTGGATATAGTTTTTTATGTGTTTGTGACATGTGTATGTGTGGATATATGGTTATGAGATTATATAGAAGGGGTTGAAGCATAATAAATATTCCATTAGAGTGTGAGAATGACCAGATTAGTGAGGAAGTGGATGTGGGGTAATTTATTAATATATATTCTTTTGATATTACACTTAATATGGATTTTGGAATTAGACACTCATGAGAATTGAATGGGATGATAGGTCAATAATATTTGTTAAAATTTTCATATGGAATAACATGGGATACCATCTATGACACAAGTGATCATCCCCTCTATGATTTAAAGTAAGTAACTTGAGATTACCAAAAATATTAGGCATGATGATATTGAATGTAGGGAAGAGACCTAGGAGTGGTAGATGTATCATTCTTGATTATTCTTGTGTTTGGACTGGGGTGATTTGAGGAAACTATAATGAATCTAAAGTAATTATATTTAATGAATTCCATATTGTAGAGATTATGATAATCCTTTCTTTACTTATAGAGCTGGCTACTGGTTTTCATCCATATGTATTTCAGGTTAGAGAGGTATAAAAAGATGGACTAGTTGACCATATAAGGGTTGACTCGATAGTGTAGGATGATCCATAGAGGATGATGTCATGTGAGTTTTACCATCTATGACACAAGTGATTATCCCCACGAACCCCTTTGTGTTTGGAAACTATGTTGATTTTAATGGGGGGTCTATCTTGGTTCTGTTGATTTCCAAATCTTTATTGGAAATGGTTAGGATCTATTAATCTCTATTTTTATAAGGAAGTGGTTCTCTTCTACTCTATTTTGAAGTATTGTTTTGTGTATTTGAACCATAAATACTAATTTTTGAGATTCAAATAGGATGGAGATGAATAAATATTGGATGGATGCTAATCATTTGACAATAGAGTATGATAACGGAGTGAAAGAGTTCATCAAGTTTGCAAAGGATTACACAAAGGATCCTTATCAAATCCTTTGCCCATGTTTACATTGTTGTTATTCTATACTACTTACTCCAAATGAGTTGGAATAACATTTGATATGTCACAGAATAGATCAGAGTTATAAATGTTGGAATAAACATGGAGAAAAAGAAAATGTAGCTATTGGCTGGGATAAAACTGTGTTTTATGGATCATCATATATGAATACAAATATGGGAAATGAAGAAGGCCATATGGAGGATGTTATTACAGATGTCAATAATGATGAAGATCGTATTGAGGAAATGAAAAAGACAATTGAAGATGAACTCTGTGATTTCCCAAAATTGTTTGAGAAGTTAAAGAGTTGTGCAAAGACGTCATTTTATACTGGTTGCACTAAATATACAGCATTTTTAGTTGTACTGAAGTTTTATAAATTGAAAGCAGTAAACGGATGGAGTGATTTCAGTTTTATGGAACTACTTGCTCTCTTGAATGACATGCTCCCGGAAGATAATGAGCTCTTAAGCCAGACATATGAAGCTAAAGTAATGATACGCTCGATGGGTATGATTTCTGAAAGAATACATGCCTTCCAAAAAGACTGTATATTGTTTCACAAGGAGAACAAATCACCTACAGAATGCCCAAAGTGTGGTGCTTCTTAACACAAGAAAGATGAATCCAATCCTACGAAAGTTGTATGGTACTTTCCAATCATTCCAAGGTTTAGACGTCTATATGAAAGTGAAGAAACTTCAAGATAATTGTTGTGGCATGTAGATAAAAGAAATAAAAATGGGAAATTACATCATCCGGTCGACTCTCCTCAATGGAAGAAAATTGATCATGAGTATCCGGAATTTGGAAAAGAGCTGAGAAACCTTCATCTTGTGTTATCTACAGATGGAGTGAATCCTTTTGGTTTTCAAACCAGCACTCACAATACATGGCCTGTTATGTTGGTAAATTATAACTTTCCACCCTGGTTATTCATGAAGAAGAAATTCATCATGTTATCTATGCTTATATCAAGACCAAAACAATTAGGTAACGATATTTATGTTTATCTGACTCCTTTGATCGAGGATTTGAAGTTATTGTAGGATTCAAGTGTTATGTGGTATGATGCTTATAAAAGTGAATACTTCATGTTGAGAGCGATGTTGTGTGGGAAAATAAATGATTTCCTTGCTTGTGGAAATTTTTCAGACTATAGCATTAAAGGTACTCAAGGGTGTCCCATGTGCGAAGAAGATATAGAATCAATTAGGTTGAAACATTCATCGAAATCTGTGTTTCTAGGACATCATAGATTTCTACCTCGTCAGCATAAGTATTGATCTTGGACGACATCATTCAATGGAAGTTTAGAATAACGCACAGCACTGTCTCCACTAATAGGTGATCAGCTGTTTGAGAAAGTAAAAGATTTGAACACTATTTTTTGTAAACCATTTTCAAAAAACCTTACGAAAATTGGTTGTAAAAAGAGATCAGTTTTTTTTTTGAATTACCATACTAGAATTTTTTATACGTTAGACATTTTCTTGATGTAATACATGTGGAAAAAAATGTATGTGACAGTGTTATCGGAACAATGCTAAATTCCTCTGGTAAAACAAAGGATGGAATTAAGGCAAGGCTGTACATGGTTGACATGGGAATATGAGAAGAGTTGTCTCCCGTGAAGGGTGAAAATCGAATGTTTCTTCCTCCAAAGTCTTACACTCTTTATAGGGAGGAGAGATATCAGTTTTACAACTTATTCAATGATGTAAAGGTTACAGAGGGGTATTCATAAAATATCAAGAACATTGTTTCAATGAAAGATTTAAAGTTAAAAGTTTTGTAATCACATGACTTCCATGTTTTGATGCAAGATCTAATTCCTATAGCTTTACGTTTCATTTTGCCCAAGAATGTTCATCATACATTAACCAAACTTTGTTTCTTTTTTAAAGCTATATGTAGCAAAGTTTTATACTCGAATAAATTGCCTGCTATGGAAAAATAAATTGTCATCATATTATGTGAATTAGAAATGTTCTCCCCGCCAACATTCTTTGATATGATGGTTCATTTGATGATTCACTTGGTGAGAGAGATTTGACTTTGTGGTCATGTGCACTATAGATGGATGCACCCCATTGAACAGTATATGAATATTTTGAAAGGGTATGTCAAAAATAGAAGTCGACCATAGGGTTGTATAGTGGAGCGATATATTATTGAGGAAGCCATTGAATTTTTTACCGAATACCTATCTGATGTGGAAATAATTGGTCTCCCAAAATCTCATCACATTGGATGCATTGAGGGTGAGGGAATTTCTGGAAGATATGTTGTGACAATTATTATTACAGATTGGGAGCAGGCCCACCTTTATTTTTTGCATAATAGTTGGGAGGTTGCTCTATATATTGAAACTCACAAAGAAATTCTTAGGTAGTTGAATCCATCAAGGGCTGAAAAATGGATATCAAATACAAATAATCACCAGTTTATAGGATGGTTTTAGGAAGATATTTTTTTGGAGTTGGATGAAAATCTAAATTCAATTTCAGAATGACTACAATGGCTAGCTGTCGGACCAAGTGTGTATGTAATATCTTACAATGGTTATGTAATTAATGGTTATAAATTCTATATAGATGAACATGATAAAGATAGTACCATGAAAAATAGTGGAGTTACACTTATGGCTGAAGTGATTCATGTTTCTGGTAGTAAGGAAAGAAATCCAATTTATGCAAATATGTCATACTTTGGAATTATCAAACAAATATGGGAGTTAGATTATACAACATTCCAATTGCTGATTTTTCAATGCAAATGGGTTGATAACAACAGTGGTGTTAAAATATATGAATGGGGATTTTTGAAAGTTGATTTTAGTAAATAAGGTTACAAAGACGAATAGTTTATAATGGCATCACAAGCAGTACAAGTTTTTTATGTTCCAAAAACTGAAAATTGAAAGTGGTCGATTGTTCTGTTATCATCCAAAACTATTGAAGGGTCCAATGAAAATTCAGTTGAGGATGATCCATTTAGTGGTAATTCGCAATCATTTAGCAGCAGTCCCAATGTAAATGATGTATTTTAAGTTAGAGGATACCACAATGAAGGGATTTGGATAATCGTAGAGGTGTCAAATCCCTTCATCCTTTGAAAAAAAGAAAGAGATTTCAATAAATAGGTTATATTTTTTTTAATATAGATATTATTATCTCATGTTATTATCTTATCATTACTGAATTTATGTAATCTAAATTAACTATTAAACCACTTTTGCAGATAATGACTTCTACACATTCTGGTGCTCCTAACCTTGAGGCTGAACAAGTCCCTCAAGTTGTTGTTGCTGCTACTATAACTCCTGGTGCGGCCGCTCATAGTGTAGAGAAACAACAAGTTTCTAAACCTGTTGCTTCTCCTAGTGTTGAGGTCCAACAACCATTATCACATGTCATTTCTACCATTTCATATGAATATATAGATGATTTTGATATCGATGAAATGGTCAGGGATGAAGGACCGACATCGCAGAAAACACAGGTGCGTCATAGTTTGATGGTGTTAGCCAAAGTTCTTAAGGCAAAAAGAAAAGGCATCAAATTTTATGTCGGATGGAATGTACAAATCCAACATGTGAATCCCAACAAGGCTATGTTTAGTAGTTACATTGGAGTTGTCACTCAGCAAAGCGTGCCGATTGACATAGATTCATGGTACCATGTTGTGTCTGGGCTGAAGGCTATGATCTAGGAAGAAATTATGGTAAGATTATGATATTATTTATTTAATTTACTAGAAAATAAAATAATGAAACAGTGTCTTACTCTTCACAATCTCTTGCAGAGTACATTTATAGTAGACGATTCCCACAAGAATTATGTACTAAGGCTTGCAGGAAGGATTCATTGAGGTTTTCAAACTATTTTAACAAAATGTCACCTATAAGATTCCAAAGGTAAAATAAACCCGCACCCACCTATTTTCTATGATCACCTGATATCCCAAGAAGCATGGGATTCATTTATTGGACACCGTGGAGATGAGAAGTTTCAGGTACATTGTGGGTGATAATACGTTGTTTGAGGATACGTGTATTCATTACTTTTATTGTCAATATTTCATTTATGAAACATCAACTCTCTACTGAAAATAAGGAACGTGCATCAAAACCAACATAACCCTACATAAAGCAAGGATGGGGTACACTTCACTAGAAAAGAAAATGGTTTGTATTTTAAATTTACAGTAATATTATTAGGTGCCATTAAACAACATCATAATTATCTTTCTATATTTATATGTAGATTGATGAGTCTAAAACCAAAGACACTTCCATCCCATGTCATGTGCTATGGAATGAGGCATGTGTGAATAAGGAAGAGAATCTAGTAGATGAGAAAACACAAAAAGTGTGGGAAATATGTGTAAGAATGACACAATAATAAAAAGATTTGTTTTAAATTTATATTACATAAAAATAATTAGTTATTTTCCTATATCCAACAATCACAGGAATCAGCTACTCCTGTAGCGGATGTAGACCTATTATCGATGGCTTTGAAGAAGCCAGAACAATACGGTCATGTCAGAGGTACGGGGTTTGGGGTGACACCCTGAGTATATTTTGAGGGAAAAAAGAAATGGATGATAGAGATGAAAAATTGAAACAAAAGAGTGAAAGACTAGAAACTCTTGAAGAATGATTTCAATGGCAGGGAGAGTTGATAGAAACTTTTATGGGTGGGAAGAAAGGAGAAGACACAACTCAGGAATATCCAGCACATGAAGATCCCACCCCACCCCCCACCAGCTTTGAGGTGATCCATTCCCCTCAAAGAGCTGTCTTAGCCGTGGTAATCAATATTCTAATGATTGTTCCCATGAAATGTGAATCAGACAAACACTGATACTTTTCTTGTATTGATCTTCTATAGGGTGATAATGAATTTGGTTTATATCTATCAACACCCACCTATCACCTTGTAGCGAGGGCTATAGTGTTCAACATCCCAGATGACACACTGCATAATAGACCACTTCCAAAAGATCATCTGAAAGTAACGATTACTATAGTTCATGAGCCAAATGCAGAGTAACCTATTCCACTTGATGACAATGATATTCATATGATCAAAAAGGATATTGAGACATTCATTGCATGTCCGTCACAACTTGTAAGAGTACATGCAGACAAAGAGGTATTTATTTCCTTTTTTCAATCTAAACCTTTAACAATTAATGAAAAAAGGGTCTGAACTAATGAATGTTATTATAGATAGAGAAAGGGAAGGGGGTGAAAAACGTCGGATCAAAACCATCTAAAGGATTAACCAACCGATCCCAAAGAGCTACTAAAAGTGCAATAACACCATATGTTCTCTATCCACATTTACTAGCATTGAAGACTCATGTGGATACGAAGCTAAGAGGTGGTAGTAGTCATATATTGGTTTTCGAAAATAATATATACAGAGAGGAAAGTCAAGATTTTGTTGCGGCTGAAAATGTAAATGAGATCCTTGAAAATAGTTGGCTAGGCATCACAGTTGTAAATATATATATGAGGTATGTTTTCATGAATTGATTTTATAAAAGCTGATCTAATGTGAAAATTATGACTAAATGCATTTTATATTATTGACAGACGTATATATGAAAAACAGTTGAAGGAATTTTTCCATGAGCCAAAATTCGAACTCGTTATTCCTCATACCACATCAATACATATAACGAAATTAGAGCCATTAAAAAATGATAAAATAGTGAATGTCTTGCTGAAAACATTTGAAAGTAATATTACAGATGATAGACTATTCCTAATACCAACCATGCAGGGGTAAAACTCTACGATTAAATCATATCAATTATATTTTCACTTCTTTTATTACTTATTCCTTTTTGTGTTTTTATGAAACATTGGATGCTAATTTCGGTGAACTTGGATACTCCAAAGATTTATTTTCTGGATTCAAAGCAAGGATATCCATCAAACCGACCACACAATATAAAGTTTGTGAATCTGTAAGACACTACATCCTACATTTTAGGTCTAAACATAAATTAATATAATTTATATTATCTTTTACTAAGTATTTTGTTATGATAGGGTGGTGTATCATTATCTTCTAAAAAAGGAATGAGGATCGGGGCTAAGCATAAATAGGCAAGCAAGTACTACGTCTGGACAAATATCAGGGTATATATAATAAAATTTCACTATCCAAACACATATCAACACAAGTTAATTATTCTCCTAATGATCAAATTTTTTGCAGTGTCCAAAACAAACAAATGATAATGATTGTGGTTATTATGTTTGTAAATTTATGAAATATATCATTTTTCATCAACAAACTAGCATCCCTAAAGAGGTATTTTCAAAAACAACTACTATTTCATTTAATTTATTTATTAATTATTTATTTTTATATTTTACAGTACTACTCTAATTGCCGAAAAGCCTCATACTCACAAGACGATATAGATTTTTTCAGAAGCGAGTGGGTTTCATACCTAATGGAAGATTGTACACAAATAGCATGAAGATCTGACTTGGGGATGTGTACAATTGGAGATCATTTTTGAGAGGGGATAAAGTGATCAAAAGATGAGACATTATTGTATGTAAATGTTCGTAGGAAAATTGTAATTGTTTTTAAATAAAGCATCCTTTCTCCAATGAGTCATTTTCCCATTTTAACAGATGAAATGCACCGGCAACATGCAAGAATGATGAACCACTCAAAGGGTCTCTCTTTCGTTTAAAATGGACAGAATTTTAAATGAAAACACCAACTGACATATGGAAATCTTACCAAACGCATTTGGATTGTGTTGATCCTTTAGGAGAATGATTCATGGGTGCGTTGGTGATGTGTATGAGTCAACCCCGCCTCAATATGAGGCACGGTGTGACCGGTACCACTCAAAGGGTCTCTCTTTCGTTTAAAATGGACAGAATTTTAAGTGAAAACAACAACTGACATACGGAAATACAACCAAATGCATTTGGATTGTGTTGATAATTTAGGATAATGATCCATGGGTGAATTTGTGATGTGTAAAAGTCAACCCCGCCTTAATTCGAGGCACGGTGTGTCCGGTATCACTCAAAGGGTCTCTCTTTTGTTTAAAATGGACAGAATTTTAAGTGAAAACAACAACTGACGTACGGAAATCTGACCAAATTCATTCGTATTATATTAATCCTTTAGGATAATGATCCATGGGTGCATTGGTGATGTGTATGATTCAACCCCTCCTTAATCTAAGGCACGGTGTGGCTGGTATCACTCAAAGGGTCTCTCTTTTGTTTAAAATGGACAGAATTTTAAGTGAAAAAAACTGACATACAGAAATCAGACCAAACGCATTCATATTGTGTTGATCATTTAGTATAATGATCCATGGGTGCGTTGGTAACATGTACAAGTCAACCCCGCCTCAATATGAGGCACGGTGTGGCCGGTATCACTCAATGTGTCTCTCTTTTGTTTAAAATGGACAGAATTTTAAGTGAAAACAACAACTGACGTATGGAAATCTGACCAAATGCATTAGGATTGTGTTGGTCCTTTAGGAGAATGATCCTTGGGTGTTTTGGTAATGTGTACGAGTCAACCCTTCTCAATCTGAGGCATGGTGTGGCCGGTATCACTCAAAGGGTCTCTCTTTTGTTTAAAATGGACAGAATTTTAAGTGGAAACAACAACTCACATACAGAAATATGATAAAACACATTCATATTGTGTTGATCCTTTAGTATAATGATCCATGGGTAATTTGTGACATTTACGAGTCAACCCTTCCTTAATCTGAGGCACGGTGTGGCTGGTATCACTCAAAGGGTCTCTCTTTCGTTTAAAATGGACAGAATTTTAAGTGAAAACAACAACTGACGTATGAAAATCCAACCAAACGCATTCATATTGTGTTAATCCTTTAGTAGAATGATCCATGGGACATTTTTGACATGTAAGAGTCAACCCTACCTCAATCTAAGGCATGGTGTGACCGGTATCACTCAAAGGGTCTCTCTTTTGTTTAAAATGGACGGAATTTTAAGTGAAAACACCAACTGACGTACGTAAATCCAACCAAAAGCATTCTCATTGTGTTGATCCTTTATAATAACGATCCATGGGTGCATTTTTGACATGTAAGAATCAACCCTTTCTCAATCCAAGGCACGGTGTGGCCAGTATCACTCAAAGGGTCTCTCTTTTGTTTAAAATGAACAGAATTTTAAGTGAAAACAACAACTGACGTATGTAAATCCAACAAAATGCATTTTTATTGTGTTTATATTTTATAAGAACAATACATGGATGTTTTGGTGATGTTTAAGAGTCAACCCCACATCAATATGAGGCACAGCGTGGCCGGTATCACTCAAAGGGTCTCTCTTTCGTTTAAAATGGACAGAATTTTAAGTGAAAACACCAACTGACATACGAAAATCCAGCCAAACACATTTGGATTATGTTGATCCTTTAGTAAAACGTTCCATGGGTCATTTTTAATGTGTAAGATTCAACCCATCTTCAATCTGAGTCACGGTGTGGCCGGTATCACTCAAAGGGTCTCTCTTTCATTTAAAATTGATAGAATTTTAAGGGAAAACAACAACTAACATACGGAAATCTGACAAAAAGCATTAAAATTGTGTTTATCCTTTAGGAGAACAATTAATGGGTGCATTGTAAATGTGTACGAGTCAACCCCGCCTCAATCTGAGGCACGGTGTGGCTGGTATCACTCAAAGGGCATCTCTTTGGTTTAAAATGGACAGAATTTTAAGTGAAAACAACAACTGACGAATGGAAATTCAACCAAATGAAATCATATTGTGTTGATCCTTTAATAGAACGATCCATGGGTGCTTTGGTGATGTGTATGAGTCAACCCCACCTCAATCTGAGGCACGGTGTGGTCGATATCACTCAAAGGGTCTCTCTTTGGTTTAAAATGGACAGAATTTTAAGTGAAAACAACAACTGACATATGAAAATCTGACCAAATTCATTTGGATTGTGTTGGTTTTTTAGGAGAACGATCCATGGTTGCGTTTGTGACATGTACAAGTCAACCCCACCTCAATCCAAGGCACAGTGTGGCCGGTATCACTCAAAGGGTCTCTCTTTTGTTTAAAATGGACAGAATTTTAAGTGAAAACAACAACTGATGTACGAAAATCTGACCAAATGCATTTGGATTGTGTTGATACTTTATGATAAATATCCATGGGTGAATTGGTGACATGTAAGAGTCAATACTTCCTCAATATGAGGCATGGTGTGGCTGGTATCACTCAAAGGGTCTCTCTTTCGTTTAAAATTGACAGAATTTTAATTGAAAAAAACAACTAGTGTATGGAAATCTGACCAAACATATTCATATTGTGTTTATACTTTAGGATAATGTTCCATGGATTTTTTAGTAAAGTGTAATAGTTAACCCTGCCTCAATCTGATGCACAGTGTGGCCGGTATCACTCAAATGGTCTCTCTTTTGTTTAAAATGGACAGAATTTTATGTGAAAAAAACAACTGACGTACGCAAATCTGACCAAAAACATTAATATTGTGTTTATACTTTAATAGAATGATCCATTGGTGAATTAGTGGTGTGTACAAGTCAAACCCTCCTCAATATGGGGCATGGTGTGGCTGGTATCACTCAAAGGGTCTCTCTTTTGTTTAAAATGGATAGAATTTTAAGTAAAAACAACAACTGACATATGAAAATCTGACCAAACTCATTTTTATTGTGTTTATACTTTATAATAATGATCCATGGTTGTGTTGGTGACATGTATGAGTCAACCTTGCCTCAATCTAAGGCATGATGTGGCTGGTATCACTCAAAGGGTCTCTCTTTCTTTTAAAATTGACAGAATTTTAAGTGAAAACAACAACTGACATATGGAAATATGGCCAAATTCATTCGTATTATGTTTATAATTTAGGAGAACAATCCATGGGTACGTTTTTAACATGTAAGAGTTAAACTCGCCTCAATCCTAGGAACAGTGTGTCCGGTATCACTCAAAGGGTCTCTCTTTTGTTTAAAATAGACAGAATTTTAAATGAAAACAACAACTAACATATGAAAATCCAACCAAACGCATTTTTATTATGTTGATCCATTAGGATAATGATACATGGGTGCGTTGTTGATGTGTATGAGTCAACCTCGCCTCAATCCGAGGCATGGTGTGTCCGGTATCACTAAATGTGTCTCTCTATTGTTTAAAATGGACAGAATTTTAAGTGAAAACAACAACTGACGTACGCAAATCCGACCAAAAGAATTCATATTGTGTTGATCCTTTATAATAACTATCCATGGGTGCATTGGTTATGTGTACTAGTCAACCCTACCTCAATCTATGGCACGGTGTGGCTGGTATCACTCATAGGGTCTCTCTTTTGTTTAAAATGGACAGAATTTTAAGTGAAAACAACAACTGACGTATAAAAATCCAACCAAACATATTCATATTGTGTTGATTCTTTAGTATAATGATCCATGGGTTCATTTTTGATGTGTATGAGTCAACCCCACCTCAATATGAGGCACGGTGTGGCCGGTATCACTCAAAGGGTCTCTCTTTTGTTTAAAATAGACAAAATTTTATGTGAAAACAACAACTAACGTATGCAAATCCAACCAAACGCATTTGGATTGTGTTTATCCTTTATTAAAAATATTCATGGGTGCATTGGTGATGTGTACAAGTCAACCCTGCCTCAATACAAGGTACAGTGTGGCTGGTATCACTCAAAGGGTCTCTCTTTCGTTTAAAATTGACAGAATTTTAAGTGAAAACAACAACTAACGTATGGAAATCCAAAAAAATGCATTCATATTGTGTTGATACTTTATTATAACGATCCATGGGTGCATTTGTGATGTGTAAGAGTCAACCCCTCCTCAATCCTAGGCACGGTGTGGCCGGTATCACTCAAAGGGTCTCTCTTTGGTTTAAAATGGACAGAATTTTCAGTGAAAACAGCAACTGACGTACGCAAATCTGACCAAACGAATTCATATTGTATTTCTCTTTTATGAGAAAGATCCATGGGTGAATTGGTGATGTGTACAAGTCAACCCCACCTCAATCTGAGGCACGGTGTGTCCGGTATCCCTCAAAGGGTCTCTCTTTTGTTTAAAATGGACAGAATTTTAAGTGAAAACAACAACTAATGTACGCAAATCCAACCAAACGCATTCGGATTGTGTTGATCCTTTAGGAAAATGATCCATGGGTGTGTTGGTGATGTGTACGAGTCAACCCCTCCTTAATCCAAGGCACAGTGTGGCCGGTATCACTCAAATGGTATCTCTTTTGTTTAAAATTGACAGAATTTTAAGTGAAAACAACAACTGACATACGGAAATCCAACCAAACACATTTGGATTGTGTTTATACTTTATTAGAATGATCCATGGGTGCGTTGGTGATGTGTACGATTCAACCTCGCCGCAATCTAAGGCATGGTGTGGTCGGTATCACTCAAAAGGTCTCTCTTTTGTTTAAAATGGACAGAATTTTAAGTGAAAACAACAATTAACGTACGCAAATCCAACCAAACGCATTTTTATTGTGTTGATCCTTTAGGATAACAATACATGGGTGCATTGGTGATGTGTATGTGTCAACCCCGCCTCAATATGAGGCACGGTGTGGCCGGTATCACTCAATGTGTCTCTCTATTCTTTAAAATGGACAGAATTTTAAGTGAAAACAATAACAGATGTACGCAAATCTCACCAAACGCATTCGGATCGTGTTGATCCTTTAGGGAGAACAATCCATGGATTCCCCCCCCCAACCCCCTGGATGCCCCCCCCCAACCCCTGGACTCCCCCCACCCCCCTAAACACCACCCCACCACCTAGACACCTCCCCCACCCCCCCTGGACACCCCCACCCCCATGGACAGCCACCCCCACCTCCTTGGACACCACCCCACCCTCCTTGGACAGCCCCACCAACCCCCTGGACCACCCCCCACCCCTTGGACACCACCCCACCCCCTAGACACCCCTCACCCCTCTGAACACCCCACACCCCATGGAAAGCCCCCCCAACCCCCTGGACACCCCCCCCCCCACCCCCCCTAGACATGCCCATGGACACCCCCCCACCCCCCCCCCCCCCACCCCCGTACACCCACCAACCCCCTTGATGGCACCCCTGCCCTTCTAGACACCACCTGGATGCCCCCACCCATGGATGGCCACCCTCACCCTTCTGGACACCACCCCACCCCCCTTGGACAGCCCCACCAACCCACTGGACCGCCCCCACCCCCCAGACACCCCCCACACCCTGGAAAGCCCCCTCGACACCCTAAACACCAGCCCACCCCCCTGGACACCCCCATGGACACCCCCCCACACCCTAGACACCCCCCCCCCACCCCCCTAGACATCCCACCACCCCCTGAATACCCCCCCCCCCACCTGGACACCCCCCCCTCCTAGACACCACCCCACCACCTAGACACCCCCCCCCCCCCACCCCCTGGACACCCTCACCCTCATGGATAGACCCCACCACCCCATGGACACCACCCCACCCCCCTTGGATATCCCCCAACCTCCTAAACCCCACCCCCCCTGGACACCCCTATCCCCCTAGACACCCCCATCACCCCAGACACCCCCATCCCCCCGGACACCCCCTACCCCCCCTTGGACAGCCACCCCAAACCCCTAAACAGCCCCCCAACCCCCTGAATTCTGAATTGAATTCTTTATATATTTAATTAACTTATGGATTATGTTGGGTATACATGTTGTATGGGTATACTTGGTGTAATTACCTTATGAATTGTGTGTTAATTTTGTATGGGTATACTTGTTGAGATGCTGAATTTTTGGCAGGTGTTGTTTGGGTGTGCTGTTGTAGAATTTTTTGTTACAGCAGACAGGGCATTTATCAGTGATTTTTTAGCGCCAATAAAGGAATCCTTTATCAGCGCTAAAAAAGAGATAATAAAATACACCATTATCAATGCTAAAAAAGTGCTGATAAAGGATCACTTTATCAGCGCTAAATGAGCGCTAATAAAAAACACATTTATCAGTACTTTTTTAGCGCTGATAAAGGGTTCTTTTATCAGCACCTTTTTAGCACTGATAAAGTCTCCCTTTATCAGTGTGTTTTTAGCACTGATAAAGGTATCCTTTATCAGTTATTTTTAAGTGATAATAAAGAATCCATTTATTAGCATTTATTGAGCACCGATAAAGGGGACCCCCCCCCTTATCAGTGCTAAGATTTACAGCACTTTTTTAGCGCTAATAAATCCCATTTTGAGCGCTGATAAATCCTGTTTTTTGTAGTACTGTGCCCTCTGCGTTAGCATTTTAAACATGAGGAAAAAATAATAATAACAAAATTAAGAATAATCCCCGAGTTTAAGATCCCACAACAACCGTCTTCATGATTAGACGAGATTCATATCAACCTGTTAGTCATTTGGTCTGTGTTCATTATATTTTTCAACAACTAGAATAGAGGGAACATCAAAGCACATAAACCCCTACCTTTTTTGACGTTCATTGCCGCAAGTTCATCCTCAAGGGTTTATAGTGTCGATGATGCTTCCCACTTCCGACCTTCGAAAGGCATTCTTCGTCGTTCGTCATTCTTCGCTGGGGTGGAAGTGCGTCAGAGCTTCACCCAAGAATCCTCCAAATCCTTCCTTATTGTTTTCTCCGACACATCGAACTATTTATAGAACCACACTACAGTGTTTCCATAATGACGTGACATCACGTCATTACACTATTTCATTTATGAAACAGCGTCACTGTTTCACACCATTAAATTCACTGTTACATTGTGTAATATGGTTCATCTATATGTTTCATTAAAGTGTCCCATCTTCGCATCGTCGATTTCCTGTAGCATCATTTTCCTTCATTCAATGGAGAGAAAAGAATAAAATAATTATTTTAAATTATTTTCTTATTTTTATTGAAAAGTCTAAAACTTAACTTTTCCACTCAGCCCTCTCCGTCTGAATTTAAGTCATTTATAGGTGAATCCTGGTGTTTCGGATTCAACGGTGCCCTTATATTTTTAATCCGAGGACTGGTTCAAAATATAGAAAATGATTCCCACACGTTTACTGAACGACCTTAAAAAAAGTTCAAATATTCATTCTGGACACATTGGGCCTTGGAATCACATGCCGTAAATTTTCACAAACTCCTAAAAATCCCAAATAATTTAAAAAATAATTACATGTAATTTTCAGGTATTTACATTTTCCCCACCTTAGGGCATTACGTCCCCAAAATCCAAACAAGGCTACACAAATAAAGAGGGTTACTAGGCGTGCATATGATCCTCTTGCTCCAATGTGCTCTCCTGGAGATTCTCGTGCTGAAAAAGAACTCACACTAGAAGAATCGTCCACCCACGAAGGACCCACTCTTGTCGATCCTCTATCACCACCAAGAACTCTTCAAAAGTCGCCTCATCATCAATCTCTAGCTCGCTATAGTCGATGACATGAGATGGGTCATGCACGTATCTCCTCAGCTAGGATACGTGGAAGACGTCGTGTACCCTCTCCAACTATGGTGGTAGTGCCAAGAAGTATGCCACCTTGCTAATCCTTCGAAGTATCAGGAATGGTCTGATAAACCTCGCTAAGATTTTTTCACCTCGGCCAAATATTCATAGTCCCCATCGAGGGGATAATCACATGAATATGTATTCCCCCTCTGGGAACTCCAGTAGTCTTCGTCGCCTATCATCATAGGACTTATTTTGGCTATGTGTAGTCTTCATCTTCTCTCAGATGACCTTGACTTTCTTAGTGGTAGCCTATACCATCTCTGGGCCCATGAGTGCTTTCTCTCCAAGATCCGTCTAGCAGAAGGGTGATTTTCATGGTCATGCATACAACGCCTAAAAATGGGTCATACCAATGGTGGAGTGATAGATGTTGTTGTATGTGAACTCAGCCAAGGGTAAGTGTTCCTCCAAACTGCAACCAAAATGTAGGACACATGCATGAATCACGCCCTCCATGGTCTAGATGTTCTGCTCAGTCTGACCATCTATCTACAGGTGAAAAGTTGTGCTCAAGCAAAGTTGAGTTCCAAAAGCCTCCTATAATCCCTTCCATAACTGGGATGTGAAGCATGCGTCACAGTTTGAGACTATCATTGAAGGCACCCCGTGAAGTCATACTATCTCCTAAACGTAGAGATGTCCCAATCTCTCTATTGAACCCTTCTCTCAAATAGATAGGAAGTGGGCCGACTTGGTGAGTCGGTCGACGATCACCCAGATGGTATCATGCCCTCTGGGAATATGTGGTAACCCCGTCATGCAGTCCATCGATATCTATTCCCACTTCCACTCTGGTATCTCGAGGGGTTGGGTGAAGCCTGCTAGTACCTAGTGCTTGGCCTTCACTTTCTAGCAAGTGAGGCATCTAGAAACAAACTCTTCCATAGCTCTCTTCATCCCTAGCCACCAGTACTAACGTCGGAGGTCCTGATACATCTTCATCACACCTGGATGTACTACCAAGGGGGGTGTGTGTAACTCCCTCATCACCTCCTCTCGTAGTTCCACTAGTATAACTGTACGTCCTCTGAAAAGGATAGTGTGCTCCCCACCTTCAGAATATTCGTCAAGTGCATGGCCTGAGAATATCTTAGCACGTGTAGTCTCGTAGCTGCTATCTCTAAGTTGTGGCTCCCAGACTCACTGAAGGAGTGGAGGGGAAACTGCCATTGACTAGAGTCATACTGTCTCATCTCTATCCAAGTAAGGTATTTGAAGTGAGTCTAACTGATCTAAAGCCTCATTCAGTAGCTACAAACTAGATCTCTGGCTAAGTGCATATTCCACTATATTCCCCTTCCCAAGAGTATATATTATCTAAAATTCATAGTCTTGGAGGAACTCTAGCCAATGACTCTATCTCAAATTCATATCTTTTTGTGTGAAGATATATCTGAGACTCTTGTGGTCTGAGTAAACAATGAACTGCTCGCCCATTAAGTAGTGTCACCACATCTTCAGTGTGAAGACTACTGTTTCCAACTCCAAGTCATGAGTTGCATAATTCTTCTCATGAGGACTCAGATATTTTGAGTCATAAGAAATCACTACATCACCCTGCATCAGGATGCAACTGAGTCCAGTCCCCGATGCATCACAGTAAACCATGTTGTCAGTGCCCTCCTCTGGCAACCTCAAGATGGGAGCATTGGTCAAGCTCTACCTCATCTATTGAAAGCTCTACTGGCATGTATCTAACCATAGTAATGTTTTACCCTTATTCTTCAAGTCATTCATAGGTTTTGTTACTCTAGATAAATCGGGTACGAACTTCCGATAGTATCCTGATAATCCAAGGAAGCTACACACCTCAGTAACACTTCTGGGTGGATCCCAAGAAAGTACTTCCTCAATCCTCACTGGATCCAATAAAAATCCAACCTCTTAGATGACATGTCCCAATAAGTGGACTTTCCGTATCCATAACTCACACTTCAAGAGATTCCCATATAACTAGTGCTCCTGGAGTTTGTCCAAAACTATCCTCAAGTGTGCAACGTGCTCTTCCTCAGATGTTGAGTACACCAAGATTTCATTGATGAAGACCACCACAAAGCGATAGAGGTATGGATGAAAGATCCCGTTCATGATCCCCATGAACACTTTTGGAGCATTGGACATGACTAAAGGAATCACCAAGAACTCATAATGGCCATACCGACATCTAAAAGATGTCTTCGGTACATCCTCATCTCATACCATGAGCTGGTGATAGCTTGTTCTGAGGTCTATCTTTGAAAACCAACGATCTCCCTTCAACTGGTTGAAAAAATCATCAATCCTCAATATAGGATACTTGTTATTCATGGTCACCTATTTTAGGTTCAATAAGTCCACACATGGCCTCAAACATCCATCTGCCTTCTTGGAAAACAACACCATGGATGCCCATAGAGAAACACTAGGCCTTACGAATCCCTTCCTCTGTAAATCCTCCAACTGTACCCTCTGCTCCTGGAGCTCTGTAGGGGTCATCTGATATGTTGTTGTATATATCACTATTTTTCTTGGGTATAAGTCAATGTAGAATTCTACCTCTCTATGAGGAGGTAGTCCTAGAAAATCTTCTGGAAAGACGTCCCCATACTCATCCACCACCGCTAGGAATTGTGGACTCGCCTCATCCACTGTGTCGAAGTTCATTCAAGCCATCTGATATGTAATCGGTTTCACCCTCCTAAGTGCAAGTCCATCTAGTGCTAATCTATTTTCCTTCTCACCAATAAAGGAAAACTGACCTTCATATCTATGCATACATCGCATTGTACTTCTCAAGAAGTCAATCTGTGCATGAACTGCTGATAACCAGTCCATGCCTAGAATGACGTCATAGGTCTTCAATGCCACTAATAGAAGATCCCATCTCAAAATCTCCCCTCTGAGAGTAAGATCACATTTTCGGCACTATTTTTTGACCATTGAATCTCCTCCTGTAGAAGTATCCAAACACAAAGGTTGAGCTAAAAGCTCATTCGGAATCTTAGAGTCACAAACTAAGTCCGTGGAAAGGAAATAATTAATATCACCTATGTTGATTAGCACTGCTACTAAAGTAGAGAACATACAGATCATACCTCGTATAATCTTAGGTACATCAGGATTGTGAGCCTCTACTGCCTATAGCTAGGCCTGTCCCCATCCACCCGCTTCCTAAGCTTGTGGTGGACCACCTAGGGGTGGTGTTGGTAGTGCCTGGTGACCCTGACCACCTTTTGTTTCACGTCCTGCTCCCCTGCCTAGTCTACCACCTGGCTGATGCTCATGTTCCTACTGCTATCATTACCTTGGTAGACCCTACACCATCTTTCGATCATCTGTGTGGGGAGTTATACATTCACGAGCTCTGTGACATTGTCCCCCATAGGAAAAGTAGATCATGCCTCACCGGTGGCTCCCTCAGCCTCTCGAGCCTCGCACCTCTGGCCCTGCGTCCTCAGGTCGCCCTCCGGAAGGTCTAGTCCTCTTGGGATTATGTGTCGTCTGCAGATGACTCTTCTACCTATCATCTGGTAGGGGCTCTCACTGTCGGTGTCTGGTCGGTAAGGAAGCTCTCCATCGGTAAAGTTCTCTCTAGCACCCAGCCTGCGTTGGGATGCTGAGAGAAACTGTCGCAACTCTGATCTCTCATCGGAGCCCCTTCTCAAAGATATGTTCCCTTAAGTAAGGGTTATATACCATATCATTGGAGTATCGATATAAGTCAATAAATCTCACCGAGTACTAAGCCACAGTCTGGCTGCCCTACTGTAGATGCAGCAACTCTTGAATATGCACAGAGCGTAGTGTTGCTAGTAGAAACTCCGCCCTTAAAAGGCTCTCAAAGTCCAAATAGGTGAGGGTCATCTCCTCATTTACCTGGAGTGTTGAGATCCACCATCATTCTACCAAGCCCTGAATAATGCTAGCAGCCAAGATCGCCATCTTCTCGGCGGGTGTCTCCACTAAGCGGAAGACTCGCAAAACCGCCTCAAGCAAGTCCTATGCTACTTGGGGGTCTGTCTCACCTCAAAACCTCAGAGGTCTCTATCTCTAGTATTCATTCAATGTGCTCATCCAGAATTCATGATCCACTGGTAGCATAGGCTTCTCAACGGGTGGTGGTGCTGCTGGTACACCACCTGAAGGTGCCATCACTGTGAGTGGTCCCTGTACCGATGCCTCGTCGCTCGGTGGGCCACTATCACAATCTCTAACCAGAATCCTGGATGGATTTCTTTGTGGAGTCATCCTGAAAGAAATATATGTGCCATGGTCAATTAGTTATACCTGGTGAGATAACTCAATAAAGATCAAGAAAACTTCTCAAAACACTAGCAACTAGTGTTTTCATATACCGAGTCAGAAAACAGAATTCATGGTCTTGGTGTATGGATAAGTCGGTCTCTGCACCATCACTTGACTCCCCAAACTGAAAACCAAACTCAAGACATGTTACACCATTTCCTCATTAAAAGTATTCTCTTAGTTCTTCTGGTAGAACCGACCTCCCTCTGATACCACTTTTTCACGACCCATCCCATGGGCCAGGACATGACTATCCCAAGCCCACCTTCCATAGGCCAAGGGTTGGCAACCAGAACCTAAAGGCTTTTCCAAAATAGAGAAGGCATTTCCTTAGATATCTATACACACTCAAAAATGGAAACTGAAGCAAACAACCAACAAAATTAAGGTATAACCACGAGAGTAAAGTACAACCACAAGTACAACTATAAACTGAAATCAGTGGGCTAGAATAAAATCCCTAGAAACTGAAAAGAAAGTAAACAGTTGTTTCATCTACCCTAGAGCTCTACCTGGAGGGTAGTAGCTATAATTCTTAAGTCGAAGAAGAGGATCTGGATTTCTCCCATCGCACCCAACTCCACAAAGTCTCGTACCTCCAAAGTATGCCTCAGAGCATTAGTAGTATGCACCATACACACACATGCGGGTGGAACCCTTGAAGGGGTGAGTATAACAATACCCAGTAGGGACCCCGAGAACACCTAAGGTCTCTCAATAATCCACAAAGTAAAACATCACAAGAAATACCACAAAGGTAATATCAAAAGCATGATCTAAATCATAAAGCACAAATCAAAATAGATAGCACACTTTAACGGTATAACTGCAAGGTTACTAGGATAAGGATGACTAGTCATAAATATAGATCATACTATCCATAGTAACTCCACTACTGACCCGTATAGGTCATTGTATTCTGACTTGTATTGGTCACTAAATGCTGACCTGAATTTGTAGCTAGATACTGACTCATATTGGTCACTGGTGCTGACCCATATTGGTTACTGGTATAGAGGTAGGTATGATTAGTCGTACAGCTAGATCAAACCACTCTGGAGTTTCTGATGCTGACTCACCTTGGTCTCTCTTCATCTTCATGTCACAGCCAGCCACTAGATTTCTGCACGAAGCACGCCTAATCTCCAGAAGATTATGCTCCTCAAGCTATCGACCATATTTAAACTGGTATGAATTCCTGAAAAAAAATCATACCCAAGGGACCGCCCTATCATAGGCGTCCCAATGTGACAGACGACACGTCGATCAGACGCTTGGTCTGTGAGATATGGGCACTTTTTAAAAATGTCCTGGTTGGATTCAAGTCTGATCCAACCCAGGTTGCACGTCAAACTATGTCAAAACTCACTTATAGTATCTCTAAAGGCCCTCCTTGTCACAAGGGTCCTTATTCCATAGATGGCATGTCGATTGGATGCTCAGTCTATTAGTTACAACTATTTCTGTGAAACGGGGTGATCGCACCTCAGTTCGACCTGACTTGGTCAGGCCCTCTAGAATATGCCAAAAGGAATGCTTCCCAAAAGGGATCCCAACACCACTGATGGCATGTCGAATGGACACCTGGTTCGTCAATTATAGGTGTTTCTTTATTTAGGGGCTGGTTGGGTCTGGGCCTGGTCCGACTCGGTCAGGTCGTCCCAACGCAATGGGTCCTGAGGTTTACCTGACCCCATCTGAGTCGGACCCATTAAGGGTCAGCCCGTTTCACTAGGTCCAGCCTATTGGGATCGGCCCAGCTGGTTCGTGGGCCCAGGACACGGTTGGCCAGGCCCGCCGGGTGGGGCTCGGCCCACCCGCGCTGGCCCGCTGGGCCGCGGGTCCAGCCCGTTCGACTGGCCTGGTCTGCCTAAAGGCGGACCGCTTCACCCAGCTGGCACCATAGATGCAGGGTCATTTTGTTCGGTGCGGCGTGAGGTTCGCGCCGTCCCCACCTGTTGTGGCCCGCTGGTCGCGGCTGCTACCTCTGACAGCTCCTGCGAGTGTCCCCCCATCTCTCGCACGGCCGACTAAGGCCGACCACCTCTAGCCACCATGGCGCACAATGGTGCACCCCCTTCCATCGCCTGTGGCCGGTTTCCATGGGTCTCCTACGACCACCAATGGTCTTCACCGGCATGGCGCACCGGCAGTTGTTTCCACAGGCCATCAAAATTTCATCATTGTTTCACAGCCCTCAAATGTCTTACCTCTGCAGGCATGGCACGTTGGTGGTTGTTTCCATGGGCCATAGAAATTCCGCCGTCATTTCACGGCCCTCAAATTTCTTTCCACTGCGTTCGTTTCTCCACCACGAAGAATTCACCAAGGACAAGTTTAGTGGAGGGTCCAGGCTTTGTTGGTTTCATCTCGTGCCCTCAGCGTTAGCATTTTAAACATGAGGAAAAATTAATAATAACAAAAGGAAGAATAATCCCTGAGTTTAATATCCCGCAACAACCATCTTCATGATTAGATGAGATGTGTATCATCATGTTAGTCGGTTGGTCTACGTTCGTTATATTTTTAAAGAATGAGAAGAGAGGGAACATCAAAGTACATAAACCCCCTACCTTTTATGGTGTTTGTTGCCACACGTTCATCCTCAAGGGTTTACATCATTGACGACGCTTCCCGGTTCTGACCTTCAAAATACATTCTTCGTAGTTCGTTATTCTTTGATGGCGTGAAGTACGTCATAGTTTCACCCAAGAATCCTCTAAATACTTCCTCCTTATTTTTTCCTAAATGTCAAACTATTTGTAGAACCACGCTGTAGTGTTTCCATAATAATGTGACATTGCATCGTTACGCTATTTCATTTATGAAACAGTGTCATTGTTTCACACCATTAAATTCACTGTTACGTTTCGGAATATGGGTCATCCATTTGTTTAATTAAAGAGGCCCTTCACCGCATCATCTCTTTCCTACAGCGTTTCCATCCACCATGCAGTGGAGAGAAAAGAGTAAAATAATTCTTTTAAATTATTTTATTATTTTTCTCAAAAAGTTCAAAACTTAACTTTTCCATTAGGCCCTCATCGGCCGAAGTTATGTTGTTTCTAGGCGAATCCTGACATTCTGAATTCAACAGTTCCCTTAGATTTTTAATCTAAGCACTGGTTCAAAAGATAGAAAACATCTCCCACACATTTACTTAACTTACCTTAAAAAAAGTTCAAAAAATCATTCCGGGCACATCGATCCTTATAATCATGCATCGTAAATTTTCACAAACTCGTAAAAATGCCAAATAATTTAAAAAAAATACATGGAATTTGTGGGTATTTATACTTTATGTAAGCTGATTTCATGTCTAACTTTTATTTATGTGATACATTTTACAAACTCACAACTTATTTCTTTTGGGTGGTGTTTATACTTCCCATTAATTTATTTTATGATGATTTTCATGAAAAATAATGGGATTTACAAATCCAAATAAGTTTTTCTCTTTCCTTTGGTTTCGATTCTATGATTACCAAAGTGGTATGTGTTCTTCATCTCAATATTGTTTTATAGAGACATGTTTGATGATATGAACAAATAGTTTTTATGATGGAGAAAAAACCTATTTTTATTATTAAATATAAGACTTATTTATATCTTAGTATAGGGACACTCATTACATAGCCCGTAGGCCCAAGTCCATGTGGCACATGAACATAGCTTAAAGGCCCAGTGTAGCGTCAAGCTTGAATCAACCTTCTTACATCAAACTTGCATCATCACCTTTTGGTATCCTGACCATATCACCACCTAACCATGTTAGGACTATTTCACCAACCTCATCATTAATACACCAAGGTGATTTCTTGTATTTTAACACTTATCATTTGGATACATGATTACAAGGTTTAGAACTCAGGTGCCACCCCAACTACCATTATGATAATATTTATGTTTATGAGGTGTATAAAATTCCCCATTCATATGTTATATCCTGATTCTATATATGTTCATGACATTTAATGTTTCATTTTCAATTTATTATTTCTTGGGTCTTATGAGAAAAATTTTCAAATGTGGTACGGGGTTTATGTTACAATCTTATAGTTTATCATGATTGTTTATGATTATTTTTTTGAAGATGAAATTTTATAACCTATCTCTAAAGAATCCCATTATTTTTATACCTATATAGTTATTTATAAAGATGAAATGTTTTACTTTCACTTTCCTCTCTTTATGGATCGAATAGACTTAAATAATTTTTTCAAAGAAAACTGATTTTATTTCCATCATTAGTTCGAAATATTTTTTCTTCCATGTCCATTTCTTATAAAAAGGATATCATGAATGTTGTTACTATTATCCTATGATTTTTTAATGTAATTTTTATCCATGTTTTAATTTTTACTAAATTTTTTAAAATTAATCTTCTTTTCATTCCCTAAACAAAGTACTTTTGACTTTTTATTGAAAATTTGAGAGAAATATTTGTTTTAACATACACTATGTGAACGAAATTTACCCCCATTATAACCAATCAATGATTTGAAGCTTCCTCTAAATTTTTCTAAGGTTATGTTCAAAGAAAAAATCCCTTTATATTTTTAAAATTTCTATATTATAAATAATTGATTTCAAAGTGAAAAGGATATTTTCCCCAAGAAATGTTCCAATGGTATTTTAAAGTCATTTTTCATCTACGATAACATCCTTTTATGTTACTTATGATTTATTGGGATTATGATTTAATAATACCATCCAATATCATTATTTTAATGGATTTTGATGATGATTTAAAGATGATTCTATGAAACCCATTTATTTCACATGGGTTAATTATGTTATAATGAAACCATTATGAAACCCATTTCTTTTCTAGGGTTTATGCTATGATGAAATGTTAAAATGATTATGAAACCCATTTATCTTCCATAGGTTATGATATACAATGAATGATTTCTGATCTTGTGGAACATTTATGAATGGATTATTATTATATGATGGGTGGGACCATAATTATATAACCCTCTAATGAATTAGGTAAATATAGATATCTCATGAGATAATATGAACTATAAAGGGGAGTGAACCCAGATCACTAGGGGAATATGTCCACTATGATAGTCTTGGGAGTAAAACATGACTAAGGACGTGATGGAATATGGTGTGATCCTAATCCACTGTGATAGTATTAGCATAAATTCTTTACTAAGGAAATTATTTTCTATGATCATGTTTATTTCGTAAACTTATGTTTTATAACAATGTTACACTCTCATGGATCACATTCATTGATTCCTTTATGATTTAGGTCTTTTAAGCTATAAATATTTATTCAATGATTTAATATTATGATCTTTTATATGTTTGGTATTTTTTAAAAATGTTTATATCATGTTCTAATACCCTAGGCTTATGTTATGCTTGAGTGTTCTTTGATATCTCCATTTTTTATACTTATTGAGAATCTAAGCTAACCCTTTATTATGATTATTTTCTACTAGTTATGAAGAAATTTTTTTAGTAGGGAATGTCTGTGAAGGGTAATATGTAAGAATGTCATTATTATATATTTTAATGGTCTTTCATGAAATAATAATATTGTGTATCTTGTATCCAATGACACTATACATTTTCATTCCTCGAGTTTGTATTTATAAAATATATAGAATATTAATTTATTAAGTTGTAAGATCTATGTATGAATTTTATAGATAGCTATATAGTGATCTCAAAACTTAGTAAGGGAAACACATATCAATGATTCATAAATAATTAAATCATAAGAATGTGAGAAAAATCTGCATTAAAAAAATATCTAATTAAAAATATCATGGGATAAAATATCTCTCTATAAGTCATGATAGGATTTCATATAACCTCTTAGGATCATACATATACTATAGAATAATAATTAAGAGACATGATACAATAATCCTAATCCATAGAGCATAAAATATAAATATGACATTACATATATATGTATTATATGAATGTGTCATATACACAGCATAGAAAATTATTATTTATGTCAAGGATCTCTAATAAAACCACTATCAAATAGGATGAAAATTCCCATATTATATTGGGTTTTATCCCTAGTCCCTTAAATTTTAGTGAATGGGATATACATTATTCTCCAATTAATTTTAGTTATATATAATTTTATTCCCATCCTTCACTTATTAGATAGATACCTTTGGTGGATTTGGTTTGCTCCTTAGTCTTTGATGTATGTGGATTTCACTAGTATTTTTATAATTTTTTAACTTAGTTTTAATTAATTAGTTTAACTATTTTTTATATTTTTTGCTTATTTTTGTCATTTTATATTAATTTAGATATTTTGATAATTTTTAGTTAATTTATATATTGATATTAGTATTTTAGTATTTTTATTAGTTTATATTAATTTTATATATTTTATTTAACACTATTAGTATTAGTTTCGTTAAAATTTATTTTAATTATTTTTGGTTTATAGTTAATTAGAATTTTATATATTTAATTATATTATTATTATTATTATTTGATATTAGTATTATTTTTTTATTATTAACATTTAACAATTTTTTGTATAGAATTTTATTTTTAAATTTTTAATTTGATTTTTAATTTGATTTTTTTTACTTTCTCCCCTACTCCCTTGACCCACTCCCCTCCCCTCCCTATCCCCCCCCCCCCCCCCACTTCCCCATAACTACCCTTATCACTCCTCCTCCCTCTCTCCAATCACCCCACTCCCCTCCCCCCTAAAACCCGCAATGCCCCCACCCCCTAATACCCACTGGACCCGCTACCCCCCTTATTTCCCTCATCCCTACGCTCTCCCTCCCTGGCCCTCCACTCACCTCATGCCACTCCCATGCCCCACTATACCACTCACCCCCTGGACCTACCACGCCCCCTATTCCCCTCATACCCAGTGCCTCCCCCCAAATATCCAGCCGCTCCCCCCATTTTACCTAGCCACTTCACCCGCTCCCCTTATCCCCTCTTCCCCAGCCGCATCCCCCTTCACCAGCCGTTCCTTTTTCATGTGACCTCCTCTCCACTCTAAATGGGCGGGTCTCCCTACACACAACACAAGAAGAGAATTAATTCCACTACACAACCTCACCGTGATGCCAAAAAATCCCCAGCCTCCTCCCCCTGTAGCCCTATCCTCACATCAGTTGTGGACGGATCTAGGATCATCGGTGATTGATGCGTGGTAGTTTGGTTCATCATGATAGTGATCAACAGAGTGAAGGTTTTTATTCTGCAATCATATGCGGGTGTTTTCGGTGGTCCTCATATCGACATGAAAATGGGGACTTCATTTATATATTTTTCGTGTCATGTTGTCACAATGGTGGGATAATTATTTTATGTCGGAGTTATGATAAATGTGATAGTGAAAACATGTCTTTAATTTATTCCCATGTTTTATTACATTTTAAATTAATTTTAATTGGATATTTATTTAATTAATTATATCTATGTTTAAATTAATTGTCATTTGGGCTCTACACACATGCTTGGGTTCCCGTTCATGTGATACCTAATAAGTAATCACGAACCAGAGTTCATTAGAGAATTTCTTTATCCAGAATTCAATCACGTGCATGAGCGAATTCTGAATAAATAAATATATTAATTGAAAAAAAATTGTGTGTGCTCTCCTTTAAACTTGAATTAGTGATACCTATTAAGTAATCTCATTTGAGTGAACCTAATGTAAGTAGATACTTCGAATTTGTGAGAAACAGGCCTTTGTCTTTCACCAAGTGATTCAGTGATATAATGATGTGAAAATTATTTGTCAGGATAGAGAAAAAAATGAGAGATAATTTTTGTGAAAATTTAAATACTTTCTAACATAAGATAACGAGACCAGATAGCATTTTGATTAAATTTGGAATGGGTTATAATTGAATAAATAAATATTCAAATGTGGGAATTAAATAATTGGCATTGCATGCACTTGAATGGATGTCCGGACTTTGACATTTCCATCTCTACAAGTTTCTTTTATAGATTAATTTAGTTCACTTATATAGTTTTAGTTAATTTAAATAGTCATTTTTAAAAAGTCATTTAGTTTTTAGAACTTATTAGTTGTTAATCACATTAAGAACTCATTTTCCTGAACATTCATCTAAGAGGATATTCTTAGTGTCTACTCACATTCTCTCTGTGGTTTGACCCTACTCGTTACTTCTATAGTAGTTTGTAGGTAAATAAATATTGAAAATTACACATGTTGTGATGCATGTTCCAATCCTCTACAATCCCTCTCATGAGATAATTATTTACCCAATGTATTTAAGATATATATCAGACCCACCCATCACATAATAAAAAAATAAAAAAATGCATGAAACATTTAAATCTATCACTAATAATATTATGAAAACCCCTTGTAAAAAATATTGGTTAGATAACATGTTCAAATTAGACCATATAAGATGACATAAAAAATTATATCGGTTGATACAAAAAATAAATCACCAATAGAATTATATCATAAGATAATTGAGGGGGTGATTCATAAAAAAATAAATCCATATGACAAATATATTTTGGATATATATAAGAAAATTAAATTGAAATCAAAAGAATAGTTTTCATAAATCATTTTTACATTATTGTAAAAATAAAACATTAAACTTCATTTTTCATAAATCATTTTCCCAAAAATAATTTTAAAAAAATTAAAAAATTATTTAAAAATAAACCCCAAAATTAGAAACTTTAAATGAAATAAAGGTTATGTAGGGAAATGTGGGGTGGAAATTATGAAATATAGAAAAGTTATAAGAAATTCCTTTTTATGATTTTCATAAAAATATAATGAAAACCAAAATTGATAAACAAGTTATAAAAGTTTATTTTTGAAAGATATAAAGAGAAATATAAAGAGTAAATAAGATAATATATATTTATATTTTAGAATAAGAGATAAAAACATTTTTTATATGAAGAATATGGATATGATGGAGAAAGAGATGATATAGAGTATGAGAATTATTATTGATGATGTCATATTTTTATGAAGAATGAAATCCATAAAAGAATAAGATTTTGAAATTAAAATTTAACTTCCGCAAATATAAAGAGAAAATACTATATAAATTAGATAAAATGAATAATATAGGAAAATTTTCAGAATATATTTACAGAATAAAGTGTATGAATCAATAGAAAATATTGAGTCAACCAAATCCCTCACATTTTTTATTAAATTTATTTCAAATAAAATAATTTATAAAACAATAATAATAGAAATTATTTTTGGATACCCATGATTAATTAAAGATTAATACTCATGAATAAAACTTATTTTTATAATTTGGAAATTCTACCATGTGGATAGTGTTAAAAATGATTATAACTCAATAAAAGGAATTGAGTAAAAACACCTTACAATTTTGGTAACTTTTTAATCAAAATTATATCAAAGAGAAAGCATGAAATAGAACATAAAATAAAATAAATAATAATATAATTATGATGATTTGTGTAAAATAGGTAGTATATACTCCATATAAATGAAAATAAGTGAATAATTTGAAACATGTCTCATAGAAGAAAAATTGAGATGAAAAAAATCTTACCTTGGATTCCTTATTGTTATGATGTGATTTAACCTTCTGTATAATCAATTTAGGTTATTTATTAATCTATATAAATTAATATATTTATATTTAATTAAATTTATAACATTTGTCTGTAATTTATTATTACCAATTTATTAATCAATATATGCTAAAATTGTTATCAAGGTGTTAATTATACCATTTTTTCTTTTCTAACTTTGGTATGGTGGTTCGGGTCCTTGAACCTTGCTCATGATTTAATCACCTCTATAATTTACATGGAAGTTTCATAGGTGTGTTTTATATAGTTCTAAAGTACAATATACCTTTTATAGAAGCAATGGAGATGGTTTTTCTAGAGCGATTAAAATCTATTTTTTGGGAATTTATATTCAATAAAGATAATTTATTTTATAAATGAATATACATATATATATTTAAATTATATTATTATAAAAAGACCTTAAATTCATCATTATTATATCACATTACTATTATTTAAGTTTTCTTGGTAATTCATGATGTAAACATTATAATGAAATTCATGTAGTTAGTGAAACAGAGAAATACAAGAACGTGTTAAAACTATTGACTTAATAACAAAATGTTATTGTATTTTAATAATATAAATTTTATAGAAGATAAATGATTTAAAATTTTTATTAAATTAGTAATTCATATTTATGAATATTTTCAAGAAGTAAATATATAATAATTATTAAGGGGAAGAAAACTCTTACATTGAAGACTTGAATCTCATCTAACATATCCTCTTATAAATAATGAATTTGGGACTCCTTGTGATTAGAGATCACAAAAAGTGAGAGAGTATTATTGTGGAGATATTTTGGGTTTGGATTAAATATAATTTATAAAGAAATGTGTGGGTTTATTTGGATAGAGGATACATCATTTTATAGCTGATTTTGAGTGGAATTTTTCCAAATACCCATTGCATAATTTATATGGTAGTAATATTAAAAATTCAATTATAAAAAAGTAAAAAATTTATAGAAAAGGGAAGAGAGTAGATTTATCATTCCCTTATGAATCCATTTAAATATTAAATTAATGATATTTTATATCTATTCCCATTATTTAAAACTTTTTATCTTATTTTATCCTTTTTTGTGGTGACAAATTTTAACCTAGTAAAAAAATTAAAATGAAATTTTCCTTATTAAAAAATTTGAAATGATGATTACAAAAATTTGATTAATTTTATTATATTGAATTTATAAAATTTATTAAAAAATATTTTTAATATAAGAATATATATTGTTGAAAAATAGTCTATAAAAATGTATTTCAATCATAATATAAATTTATTAAAATTTCATCACATTTAATAAAAATTATATTAATGTAAATTTATTTTATAGTATATATTACCAATAAATATCATTAATATCCATATTTGATAGTGACTAATTTGATTTATTAATAATAAAATACACTACACACATAAAAATATTAATTTTAAAAATATTTCTTTTAACATTAAATGATTTTATCTTCATTTATAAAAAATTTATAGTCAATTTATGATTAATTATAAATTTCTTATATCTACTAAAATATACTTAGTTAAATTTAATAATCTAAATATGATAAATTTAAATTTTAAATAAAAACATATAATATATATAATAAAAACATCCTTTTAAAAATCATTTTAGTTTTACATGAATTATTAAATATATTTTCATTATATTTATTTACTTATTTATTGGATATTATTAATTTATTTTTCTATTAATTACATGAATTCTATCAACACATTTTATTGATATCATTATTTAAAAGTAATTAATTTTAAAAAATTATTCAATTCATAAAAACAACCACTTTGTAATAAATGGTATTTTTACAAACAAATCCATATATTTTAATTATTTTAACAAATATTTTATGTTATTTAAAATAATTAATTTATAATTAAAATATATAAATAATAATATCTAAATAAATATTATTTATATTAACTATATACAGATAGTTCTAAACAATAAAATAGTTACTATGATTATATCCAATAACTATATACCCATTAATAATGGTCAAAAAATAGATATATTATCCCTATTTCATACTATAAACTCTTCTCACTCTAATATCACAAATCATACTTCTCATTTCTATAGTTTTCATTTCATTTTTTACAAAATGCTTTCTCCTTTCATGATTTTTTTTTCATTATAGGTTTACTTCTACAAATAGTGATTCTCAAGGGTGAAGATGATCTAATGGATTTCCAAGATGTAATGATATTTTCCTTTTATATTTATTATCCCATTATAATTTATGAACTTATAAGGGATGTAATTATCCTTGGTATTGAATACATGGATTCATGAACTTTTTGTAATGATCCATTATGACTGAATTAACTAGTATTAGTTTGATCCATATCTTTTATTACATAATTCATACTCAAGTTAAAATATTTTAAGTCATAGGAAAACATATTTATGAATTATAGATATATCATTTATAAAAATAAAATGTGTCCAAAAACTTATGGTGTTACATCGTAAGAGTTAATGGAATTTCAGAAGGTCAAACTAACATTTTTATAGCAATCATTTTACTATGAATGTGTAATTTCAACTTGTAAGAGTCATTTTCAACATTTTAAGAGTCATTTAAAAATTTTAAGATTCATTTATATTCTATTATAGTCATTTAGATATTTTCATAGGAGTCATTTACTCTTATAGAATACAATTTAGGTGTAAAATTAGAGAAGACATTAAAAAAATATGTGAATTATAACAATTATTTTACTCATATGATATATCATTTGAAATATAAAATTTTAAAATGTATAGAATAATGTAGAAACAATAAGGTTTATTTCACTCTTATGAAAATTAAAACATAAGGATCTACATACTGGTAATATCATTTGAATAATTATGAGAGGAAGATGACTATCCGGAAGATGCTTTCAAAACATAAACTAGATGCTAAAAAATTTATTCCTCAATGTATTAAAACATAAATATAATTAAATAAGTATTTGATTCATGTAGAAATATTGAAATGATTTATACCTCTATATAATATGTTATTTCATGAAGGTTTTTTGCATGATTTCATGTGGATGAGGAGATTACTTGTGAAATTTTTGGTAGTTTCTAAGAATAATATCCTAATACACTCAAAATATTTAAATATGATATTGAAAAGGATAAAATGATATATAATAAACATTAAATGATAATATATTGTAGTGCTATATTTGGGAATTATAAATTGAAATATTTGAAATTAATTACCTCAATAAAAGTTGAATATTTATTTAGAAACCATTAATCTATATTACAATTTTGGATGAGAATCAAGGTTGATTTTATAAAAAACTACACACATATTTTTCACATATTTTTCTATGAACATAATATATGAAAATGAATTGTGGAATTTGCATTATTTAGAATTGATAATTGTGATTATCGATACTTTTTTGTGTTCTGGATCCACTTTATTTAAGATATAAGAAAAGGATGAAGTTGACTAGTTCATACAACTTCATAATTGTCTCCATCATGGAAAAATAATTTGAGAATCTTGTTTATTTATGTTGAGAGGGAAAATATTTATTTTTGTTTGTATTCCCTCATGCATAGTTCTATCTTTTTGAAATATTTATTATAATGGTTGGAAAATTCTATTCTAGTAGAGTTTCTCTTAAATTTGAATACCGGGCCTTGAGGAAGAAAATATTATTTTTAGATGTACATACATCCTAAAATACACTAGATATATGTTCCATTTTAATAATAGGAGATATTTTTAAATAATAGTGGTTTTTTTATAAATAAAAAACTTGTCTAATCAATAAGTAGATGATAACTATCCAGGGAAGTGGATGATACCATCCCAACCATTCTTTTAGTTATTATTCACTTTTAATAACTAAAAACATGAACTATTGATTAAAAAATCTTCATAAAAAATCTAACATGGTATGGAGTAGGTTTTCCCATTTGATTTGAACCTTTTAAAAATTTTATATGTGCATTCTATCATTTTTATTTTAGTTTTATAAAAGTGAGGAAGATATTAAAGAGAAGTAGACTACAATATTAAAAATTGATAGATTCTTATTTCAAAAAAGAAATTTTAAAAACTTGTACCACTGATTCACCCTCATCCACCCCACCCTCAGTAATGGTACATCTATTGAATATGGACTATTCAAAAAATAAAAAACATGTCCCAAAATCCTTATTGAAACTATAGTATCCCCAACCCTATCAAAATTTAATTTCCCCTTGTAAGCTTAATAACATTACAATAAACATACCTCTCATGATAACCCAAATTGATAATACATAACTAATAATACCATTCCAAGACTAAGGTTCTTGTCATTATGGGTCATCCACCACTTATTTTATACCAAAACCAAACCTTTTTCCTTCCCTAGTGATAGAGTATCTAAATATCATTCCCCCCAATATTGAATGGATAGAACCATCATTTACTAATTTTTATTATCAAATAGGTATAATCCCCAACCTTACCCCACCATTCAAATCTCCTCATGATTTCCTGAATCATAACCCAAAAACCATAGGCTTACATTCCTAACCATACAACAATGCACCCATCATATGTTAGTAACATCTTTCATAAAATCATTACCCAAAATCCAACCTTATACATACCATAGGAAACCCACTGGTGTGTTTTCATTCCATTATCATAAATATTCCATGCATCAATTCAACAACAAGAAATATCCACACCTCCCATATCTAATAGATTCTATATGTCATGAATTATTTTCAAATTTATATTCTAACTAAGTCAAAAAAGGTTAAGATAACCCTCATCCTAAATTACACACTCAAACCACTATTTCCCTAGGTTATATTCCATTACAACTAGGGTTCCCATCCAAGTCAAAATATCATTCCATACTATAGATTATGTATCTAAGAACTATATAGATATTTTACAACAAAAAAATTAAAATAATATCATTATCAAGAAATAATTTTTTATTCTTACACCAAATTACATATAAATAGATAATTTAACGAAAAACCCATAGGCATGCTATTTCTGGTTAATTTCACACAAAAAAATCAAAAAAAAATTATCATTGGTTTCATCATTCCCCTATTTTTAATGGAAAACCTATAAAATATAAACACTTATTAATTATCCATGGAAAAATATTTTGCGATTTGGAGGATTATAAAATAATAATTGCAGTTATAAGGCCCCATCCTTAAACCTTACTTAATATTGAATTAAATGAATAATTCACATTGAGGATATTTTCAGGTTTAGAGTTTTAGATAATTAGGACATAACTATTATATCTCAAAAGATTACAAAGTAGACACTTCTACTAAGTTTCCATAAAATAAAAACTCTAAAAAAGAAACATGTCTAGTTCCATGTTTTAGACAGCCTGACATTTCCTTGATCCCATCCTTGACCCTATTCAACTTTATGTCCTATGGAAAACATTTCAAAAACTTGGGATGAGCATAAAAATCCCAGTAAAGGATACACAAATAAGGAAAACTGTTAGTTTTTCAAAACAACAAGTAAACCATGAATACTTTATCGAAGTAATACTTTTCACCTTTATGAAGTAGTAAATACTCTTCACTGAATAAAATATCATTAATTACCCTTTTGTAACCAAAAGATTACCATAAAACCCATATAAATATCACATAACATATAAATGTAACTTGGGACATAAACATACTTAAATGGAATAACCACACGGTCGACTTCCACACATACTTAATGGAATAGCCATACGGCCAACTTCCATACCCAATACATTGGAGGTTATAACGTAACCATGCGTCCTGGTATTCACGGCACCACCTGTCATATGGTTTATCACGTAACCACCCATAAAATGTCCAAGTACCATCATTACACATAAAATATTGAAAATTTAAACATTCCAATAACAATATTTCATTTTCAATCATAATAAGTAATTCCAAGATATTGAATTAATCAATTCATTTCCAAAAATAATTTAAAAGAGATTTTTGAATCAAAGTGTCCCATACCACTTTGAAGATTTTAATGGAAATATAACATTAATGTCCATATAAATAAATACTTAAAACCATTTTGAAAACATGGACATTAAAGATAAAGATTTAGAATAATGAATCTTTAAAACATTTAAAACGATATTTTTGTTAAAGAGTTTTTAACAAAATGAGAGACTCTTGAATACAAATAATTATGGAATAACATTTAATCCAAACTTTATAATATCATGATAATAAAGGGATTCATGATATAATATGTCAAAGGATATTATACACACCATATAAGAGTGAATTGGTGCATAACAACAATGAAGTCTCAATGGAAATGTAAATTGAGATGAAATCCATTATAAAGATGTTATCCTTAAATTAAGGATAAATCTATCACATAATTATGTGTGAGAAATATAATTACACCCAATATAAGTGGATATTAATTGTGAAACAATCAGAGGTCATTCACACATAATCTTGGAAAAACAAAACCAATGACATAGATATTTAACTCAATGAAATGAGTTTGAGTTATGATTTCCCATACAAGTTCGTAAGAATTTATCAATGAGATTATTATGTGTAGAAATAATATATCCACATAAAGGTTTGTGGAAATTACAAAATAGAGATTACACACATAATCTTTTCATAATAAAATCAAGAATTAGAGGTTTAACCCAAAGAATTGAAAGTGGGTTAAGAAGTACCCTTACAGAAATCCGACAGCCTAACGGCGTCACTTTAAAATTCAGAAAATGAGTTGATGAGAGAGAAAATGGTATCTCATAACTTGGAAATAAAATTTACATAAATAAGGATATATAAGAACATATCCCAAAATAATAGTATGTGAATTAAAAGACATAACAAAAGAAGTCTTTTTAAAAATAGGAGGGTGAAAGGTCCCCTTACCGAGTTGGGTAACTTTTGAAACGTACACCCCATGGAAGAAGGGTCATACAATGAAGATGTAAATACCCATAAATGAAATTATACTACACAAAGTGTATAATAATGGGAATTACGTACACCACTCAAATGAAATAGTGGCAAATGTAGCATAAATGTCATGGGAATAAAAGTGAGATGAAAAATCCCTTACAAAAACTCGGCAGCCTAACGATGCCACTTAAAACATCCAAAAATGGATTTATGAGATCAAATAGGGTATCTCATAATATGAAAAAAATAATTATAGTACGATTAATATAAAATAACATCCCCAAACATAATAATGATGATTTTATAAGAAAATACATAAAATAGAGTACTTAAAAAGAACGAGAGAGGTTGGATCCCTTACCTCATGTCCGACATGACTCGATCGTTCTTTAATCTCCTGAATAATGAAATTTGGCCAATTTATAATTTCTTAAGTATCTCTTTTAAATATTATTATTCAGTTCATATCACATATTATAATGTTATAATAATTTGTTAATAATGTGAGTTCATATCAAACATTTTTGTCGATGTTCGGTACATGAGTAAAAAATTGAACTTGTTGGAAAATAATTTTTCATGTTGTTATAAGTACATCATCTACAGAATAGTATTAATGATTTAAATATCATATATATCCAGTATATATTAATTTTATACTATTACATAACATTTGGAGATAATAAAAATGAAATTCACCGTTCATGGAGACGGTAGGCCGTACGTACGCATGAACGCTGCTTTCATTTTTTTGTCATATTAATGGAATTAAAACTAAATGAGAGATATATATATTATAATTCCAGAATTATATAAATCATTTAGATATAATATATTACATATATATCCATTATATATATGTACTTATAATAGTACATAACATTTGGATATAAGAAATGAAATGTACCGTTCAAGGAGACGGTAAGCCGTACGTATGCATGAACGCTACTTTCATTTCTTTGGTACATTAATGGAATTAAAAATAGATGAGATATATATATATATATTATAATTCCAGTATAATATATATGTTATATAGATCACATAAGTTAATCAATTTCATTCTTTATACATTCCATGTATTGCATGAACGAGTCACATCACTTAAGGGGGCGGTAGTCCACACTTCCTCAAATGAAATTATCGCATTTTCACAACATGCAAAGCATAAATTTATGTATTAAATATAAAATAAAGAATAATAGAGAGGAAATAAATATAATATATATCATAAATAAATATAGTTCCATCATAATGGCCACCATGAGAGGTGGTATGAGAAGATAGAACAATCATCGTTTCGTAAGGCAGTAATTCTTCATCCACGGAAACAGTATGTTCTTTAACCATTAGACGGAGGTGTGTGTCAGTGTAGCTATAATCCTCCTCATAAAAACATCCTAGTATATTGAATATACTGTTATTGTTACAAAATAAATAAATAAAAATAGTTTAGGGGGTTGGAGAAGCAAAATAAAACAAAAGAACACTAGGGAAGACACTACCTTTAAATCGGGTAACTCTTTATGATTTGAGCTCAAAGGATTCCTTGGAAAGACTTATGCCCAAATTTAAGATTCTAGGAGTAAGAGAGGGATGTGGATATACAAAATGGTCAGGGGTTGTCCGAGCCAAAGGCTTGAGATGTGTGGGTAAGGTGGTAGAGGTGGCGGCCTTTTATAAGAGGAGAGGAGGGGCACTCTTGGAAAGTTATAAAAGGTTACTTTATTATAAAATTATTTTTCGGATTTTAAAGGTCCCAAAATTATATATTTAGAGTATAAGGTTATAATAGTTCAAAATCCACACATCCAATAGATTTTTTACATGTTTAGGTCTTAGATTTTACATTATCTTTTCATTTTATTTAAATCGTTAAATAATGAGGTAATAGTTGCATCATCATGGTGTCATAAATAAATTAATTTATTTAATGTCTAAAAATTATAAAAAAAATATAATGATGTAGGAAATCTTTTTATATTTCTAATTAATATTTATAGTCAAAAATATGACTTTTATAACCCCATTTAAAAAAAATAGTAAAACAACTCATGTTTGTGACATTTTTATTTTAACTTTAAATAAAAAGTTATTTATGTCATTTTCCTACCAAAGTGGCTCCATGGGGTCCCCAAGTTGACACATGGATTGTCTTGGTCTGTCATGACACATCCAATGAGGTTAGGACATGTTTCTAGGTCATTTCATATTATTAAAACATTATTTTTACCTTAAATTACACTAATTACCTTTAATCGCGATTAATAAAACTTAAAAGTTACTATTCACTGAAAATTATTTTAATATCATTGAACCACATTTTACTTCTTCATTACAACCATGTATGTCGGATTTTTGAAAATCAAATCACAGAAGTGGTAAAGTTTCATTTAAACGAAAAAATCAGTTTCTTTAACTACCACTTAGTGGTTTCACTATTCATCAAAAATTGAAGTTTTTCAGAAAAAATACCAAAAATTCACCCTAAGATATATTTGATATTCTGAATTCAAAAATTATGTCTATTTTACTAAATTCAAAAAATATTTATTTCATTAATTAATTTAATAATTAATTCCCGCTGTCAAAACAAATAGCGTGTTTTTAAGAAACAATATCTATTAAAATATTGACACTAGTTTATGTCCAATTTCAAAGTGAAATTAATTCCAATGACCACCATTAGATTAAATGGTAAAAATATATTCTAAATAAACTTTAATCTAAATTAAAAATATAATTTATCCATATAAATAAATCAGATTAAAAGGAGGTTTTGAATTAAAATGCAACATTTTCAATAAAAATGATCTTTATCGAAAAAATAACAAAATTTTACACAACGTAAATTTTGATGTCCATATTCTAAATAAGGATTTTATTTTGTCAAATACAACATATAAAATTGTCAAAAGTATATTTAAAAAGGTTTCTCCTTCAAAAGGCGGTTAATCAACCTTTTAAAGAATATTAGAAGATTTATGCTTAAAATTAGATTCATTTTCATTTTAAGCCTCTAACATTTATTGGATAAAAGTAAAAATATTTGACAAACATATATAATCATTTTGTAGTTAGTTCCTTTCATTCCCGCCATTACAATGGCTAGGCATTAACTACCATTTAAAATAATATTATTTTATTATTAGAGTGCAATGTAAGATTTCAAAGAAACTCGTTGTTGCGTATTGGGTACTCCATCGAGCATAGTGTTCCCTTTAAAGTAATATTAATATTTTATTCAAAAATATGGATAAATATGAAAATGTCATATTCTTTATTTACCTGGGGTGTTACAGCAGTGAGGGAAAACCATAAATATGCTCTATATATCAGCAATGAAACATCATTCAACAAATAAAAAAACATAAATAGGCATACATGAAATTAACCAATATATATCTCCATAAAATTAGAATGTTTTTTCTTTATTGTAATTCCCAATTCATAAAACAATGGACTCTCACCTCTATAAGAATACCATTGTCCACTAGAATTCATATTCATAAGAAGAGAACTATGCAATATTATATGGTTTTCTAACACCTTCTCTATGAAGACCAAATGAGAAAAAAAAGGGAGTATGGGATATGCCATATTAGTATCTCATATATCCAATGGGGGGATCACATCCCTTTATATAGGCCCCCTTTATTTTGTTAAGGGAGTTGAACATCAGCTTCCACCATAGGAATACTGACATGTGTTATGATAATATACATCTAGTTGGTTTATTATAATAATTTGAATGTTTCAAAAGATTATTACATGTATTTTTTAACATAAATGAATCAACTCATTGATTCATAATTGAAGGAAATCATGGGTGAGATGTATCTGAATCCTTACAATCGATATTGTAATCCTATTGTATTTTATGATATTGGAATTCAATTCCTTATATGATATAGAGATATCATAATCTATAATATAAATAACTTGTATATCCCAAGATATGATTCAAGGTATATCATACATATGATATCCTTATTTTTGCACATTTCCAAAAATCTATCACTTTCATTAAAATTCCATACGGGATTTATGAAAACATCAATACTCTTTGTGAATCTGTTCAAACTCTTATGGATACGGTTTATAAATCCCTCTTCATTTTGGAACAAACACATCGTATAAAATCTAATCCTTATTTTAATACTTAAATATGAAACCCTATTATAAATAATATAATTAAAAACAAATATGAAATATTAATTTCATAGTAGTATGTAAATAGAGGCCTTTAGTAAAAAATTAGTTTTAATCAATATATAATGGGGTCTATTGTTATCTTTATCTAATATACTCACATCTCTTAATGAACATGTCTAACAAAATATATACCATATAAATTGTATTTATACCAATATAACCCCATTTTATTTGAAATTGAGTAACCACTTGACACAATTCATATCAATCTAGTATAAACCATCTCACACATTAATGATTTTATAAAAAAGAAGGAACTATTTCATAAATACATCCCATGTCATTCATCTAGAAGTTGAGAGCATCACTTGTCACTTAACTAAGTATGGTTATTCATATCCTCAATCTAATTCATTAAATGGACCAAATATATGTTCTCATCATATGAGTATAAAATCTCATCTAAATTGATCTCTAATTGATGACCAAGTTAGTACTATAACCAACTAAACCTAATTTTATAATTATCAAGGAATTAATTTGAAAGGTATCATAGTAAGAAGACCCTCATACTTAGTGTCACTCCAACATCAAGAAATAGGGATTTATAGTTGGAATACACCCCTATGTATATCAATACATTGGTGGTTTCATTTAATTATACATCTCAACCTATTATTCCAAGAGTATATTCTATGTATATCCTATGAAACACTTTTCATCTAAATCAAGGTTCTATTGAAGGTAATCATAACATATCATCATAACCTATAATATAAAAAGATGATCATCGATTATGGAAAAATGAAATTCATGCTTTGAGAGGATGTTATCATTACACTATTAATGAAATATAAATTTAGGAACATATGAGTTAATGATAAATAGATATTTTCTTTATAAATTTATGATGTATTTTACACCCATTAAATCCAATATCTCATGTAATATATACCAATACATTCAATATGGACATCGTTACTTTTCTAAACTAATGGTTTCATAGAAAATCTATTATATTCTACTATATACCCACCCAACTGGTCTTTATATCACTGATCTCGGTGATCTATCAAATGATATTCTACTTTCAAATTATGTGTTTGTTCCTATGGTGAGATCATGGTTTCATGGCCTAGGATATAGCTCCATTACTATCATGGAAAAGCCTTATTTCACCCTTAATGCTAAGAACCACCTCATGTAAAAAAAATTACTTCTTGATCAAAAAATCATCCTTTATAACATCTAATGTAGTGTTTTATTTTTCCTATATTGTCTATTCTAGTGTAGTGGATTACTTTAAACCCTTCCAACTAATAGATCCACAATTTAGGAAAAGCATGAAACCAGTTTAAAATCACACATTATATTTATAGGATTGGGAAATATCATCATTGTAACCCTTTAAAATGAGATCATCCTCACCTCTAAAGAACATGAATATATCCTTACTTATTATTAAGTATATAATGATGTTTTGGATAGAAATATAGTAAATCTCACAAGGATTGGACTAGTATCTACTTATAATACTAAAATCATAAGAAACATTTAGTTGAGTACAAAAAATGGAATATATGATGGATCCTATAGTGGATGTAGAAGGAATACTAAAAGATAATTCTAACACTTCCAATGTTCATTAAATATTCCTAATATTAGTTCCATGAAACATTGTTAAAGAACACTTATTTGAGTTCTCCAAGATAAAATAGTTCAACACTGTACCACTATATGTGTTATAAACTTGTCTATGAAACCTCATAGATATATATCAATAGATATTCACACCTAGTATGTTGGTTGATACACCCATTTCTATCATCCGGAGGTATTGTTCTAACTACATATTAAAAGAATGTAAATTTGGTACATCATTTCTAATAAAAATAATGTCATCCACATGAAATATTAGAAAGACCCCCACACTCACACTATGTTGTTTCTATAAACAAGAATCATTTATGTTATCAGTGAAACCAAACTCTTTAATTGAACTATCAAGTAGGATATTCCAACTTTGGGAAGATTTCATCAATCCATAAATTAACAATTGAAATATAAAAAACATAATAAAATCATTTAAAACATCAAAATATTTCAGATATATCATATTCAAATCCTAAACTAAATTCATATTAGTGAAATTAGTTTTGACATCCATTTTATAAACTTCATCATCATAATGAGAAATTATAACATAAAATATCTGTATAATATTTATCATTATAAAATATGAAAAGGGGTCACAATAGTCAAGTCCATAAATTTGGTTGTAACCCATTTTCATTAGGTCAAAATTAGAGGTAGACACTCTACCATCCATATTAGTTTTATTTTGGAAAACCCACTTTCATCCTATCAATATAACCCCATCTGGTGCATCTACCATGTTTCAAACATGATTATTGTATATAAAGTCCATTGCAGATTGCATGGATTTTAACCATCTCTTATAAAATGACCTCTCAGTGGAATCTTGGTATATTTTAGTTGTAATGTATATGACCATTACATCGCCACTTTTTTCAATAAGAAATATAAATCTCTAAATATCTTTATAAATCCTACTAGACCTTCAAGGTTCATATTTAACCTAAGTAAATTCTTCTTCCACAACTCTTTGTGTAACCGAGTCAACATCCATCTTCAGAACACTTTTTGTTTGTTAGTTTTTACCTTCACCAAGATAAATGTTTCCCCCACTATCTACATGAATTAGGGTTTTTAAATTCGTGTAAATTCCATGTCATCCCACAAAAACATTGTGTTTAGTAATATTATAGAAATAATATCACATTATTTCCTTAAGATAGTAATAAATAATCATTTATATAACTTAGGGATAATATTATCAGAATCAAATCATCATATGACTTCTATACAAAATAAAATTCTCATAAAATTCAATTTGGTGTATTTACCGAACCATATCTCATATTGTGTCTTTATGAATACTTTATATAGAAAATGATTAAGTAAAAAATGCACCACTCTGAAGTGAAAATACAGGGAATAAAATTAGATGGCCACACTAACTGATCATTGATTGAACCATATCCAAAAAGGTATGATATCTCATATCAATCACACCATTAAACTATTGTGTTCAATGAGGAGTAATTTTTGGAACAATTACACAATCTCTCATATGATCATTAAATTATTAGCTTAAGTATTCACCCCATGTTCTGATTGGAGAACCTTAATACATTTTCCTAGTTGATTTTGTATTAGATTCAGAAACTCAATAATCTTTTCAAAATTTTCATACTCATGACTCATCAGAAACATATAAACTAAAGAAATTGATAAAGGTTATGAAGTACCAAAACCAACCACTTTTTTAAGTTCTCATTATTTTACAAACATCACTATGTATGAGATCCAATATTCCACTATCTCATAAACATTTTCGACTAAATAATTCTTTGATTATTTTATTATAAAAAATATTCATTATTATTAAAAAAATTCATAATTCAATGACTTTAATAATATATATATATGAAGTATTTGGATACATTTCTCATTTATATATCCAAGGAGATAATGTCAAAGGTATGTGGGGTTAGATTTAACCTTGATATTCTTATTTTGAATGTTACATATAAGATTCTATAAATATAGAATTTATAATCCATTTACCATATTCTTGATTCCATAAAATATTTAATTCATATATATATATAACAACTCTTATTCTTAATAATGAATGAAAATCTCATATTTTCCAAACAAATATATAAAAATAAATTTTTTCCCTATATGGAATTAACAAAATAAAAATTATCAAATTCCAAAATTAGTCCACTTAGTTGACATAGGTCATATTTTCTTCCCTATAATTCATAATATCTTTCCCCATTGCCAACACTAAGATATTTTTCACACTTTTTAAATTCCCCTTATCTATGAGTGTTTATTAATCAGAGAAAATTTTGGTTACATGACCATTATCTAATACCCTGGAGTCAAAGATGGAAAAAATTATTTCTATAACATTTATATTCAAATTCTCAGAATTATCCAATTTGAGAACACTTCTCAAACTTTTATACCAATATATAATAGTTTTATAGGTTATAACTATAATTGATGTCAAAATGATATACATGATTCATTCCACGATCTACAAAAAAGACATACATATGGGTTAGTATCACATTTTATATCTTATCATTAAGGACTTTCAATTAAATTACTCCCACTAAAAATTATGACCCTATACATAAAATCCAATTAGTTATCCAAGATACATATTCTACTAATTAATGAGTCTGTTATAGATTTTATCTCACCACTTAGTTATTTAAGTTAGTAATCATCCCAGTCATATCATATATGAATCCTAGATATTTAAATAGATAACTCTTTACCCAAATCAATAATATGGATAAACGAAACTCTATTCCACTAGTATCATACCTACTAGGGTTTCCCATATAAGTGTATCCCAAAGAAAATTACAAGAATAGGGAACCTAACTTTTAAGATCAACTTGTTACTTTCTTTCATTATGAAAGGTTATCCAATGGCATCTAGATGTTAGGGTCACTCATACTGAATGGTCAAGGTTGTAAAAATATTTTATTTTGAATTAATCTCATACTTATTAATTAATGGGTTTTCTTTAAAGTCTCAAAAATTTAATATACATCATAGGAATATTATGTTCATAAATTTTACATCATGTTCAGTCTTAATTAACTCATGTTTTATTCCTTTATGTATGCATGTTTATAACAATTTTGTCTTTAAATTCCTATCCCATCTACCAAATTAATATATTCACTAAATATTAATGTTTATCTCTATACACAACCAAAATTATGTGTTACCCACCAAAAATAGAATCCAATAATCTTTAAACATATCTAACTGCATCATATGAATAAGGTAAATGAATTTTTTATGTTAAGGTTTAGAATTATATGAAATTGATGATGCCCACATGAGTAATCCTGTAACCATAGATAGCCAACCCCCAATTTTCTAGAACAAATTAAAAACCTCCAAGTTTGTGGGTAATTCAACCCAAAGTCCCTATACCCAGGGATACATTACTAAAGTGAGATTACAATTCATTATAAATCTAACACCATATATATAAAAACTATATTTAATTTCTAAATTCAAGATAATAACATTAATTAGAAACTAATAATAGGGTAGATTAAAACTAAATCTTATGTTTTCATACCTGGCATGTAATACATGGAATTAAAATTTATGAGAAATTTTTCACCAAAATTAACACATATATAATATTCACAATTTATAGACATTTTGTAAACATGAATATTCAAAAGGATTAAATTAATAATTTAAAATTTAATTTATTTTCTAAGAATAATATTATAATTTTATTTTTTATTTTTATGAAAAAAACTTCAATTTACAATGGAAAATACTTAAATTTTATAAAAAATATATAAAATATAAATATATTTATCCAAAAAATAAATTTCATCAATTTTTGAATAAATAATATTTTATGATAGATAAGAGTATTATCTCTCATAATCAATGATTTCTACTATTATTAACCCTTATTTTTCATTTCTACAGAAAATCCAAAAAACCATACATATGGTGTAACCCATGGATAATATTATCAAATAAAGGCTTACGTATCATGTAATCTATGCATAAGAATGATTATTTCCCAGAGGTAAACACATAAATTTGAGAAAGTATCTTATGCAATGGTTTTTAAATTTGTATGTATGGCCAATATTCATTAAAGATATATGTTATATCATAACTATGACTTTATTCATTAATTTTATGAAATATAGATTGCATTCCTATCCCAAGATATCACTTATATTATAGCATACGATATAGAAAAAACCACAGGTTCCCATTATATTATACATTATGATATAAAATAGTCATATCCTACGGCTATCAAAGAACATAATAATTCTTTATGATACCCTATATCGTAATGTTAGGAAAATAAATTGGGTGGATGAAATTTTTACATAACATGATATATGATATGATATGTCCCAAATTGGATTAAAATTCCCATGTTACTCAAAAAAATAAAATGTTGATTCATTGATGAATATGAATTTGATACCACTGATGGGTTTTATAGGATCATCATGTAACCGTTATAGTGGAAGAAACTTATAAAATGGTTGATCTATCATTAATGAAACAACATGTAGTGAATAAAATAAATCATAAAGAGGCATACGTAAAATGTAGCAAGATCCATCATCAAAGTACTTAAAGGAGTTTGTTTGATCATATAATCACCTAGTGACATCTAATGGACACTCTACTTTTTAATTATTCCACCAAATACTAGAATTCAAATTCATAATGAGGGGACCCTATGATATCATATGGTGTTTTTCAACTTCTCCACATGGACAATATAATATCCAAGAAGAAGAGATTTAAAACTGTGTCTTATAAATATCATGTATATCCAAAATGGTGATCAAAACCTTTTATATAGGATGCCTTTATTTAATGAAGGGATTATATCCTTAGTAGACATCACATTGATGTCAATTTTTGATATGATATCACACAGAACATTGTTGATTCATAATTTTTTGAATGTTTTAAAATATTATTACACATATGTAAACCCATAAATGAATCGACTTTTTGATTCATAACCAAAGGAAATCATGTGGAAGATGTAATCTAATATTTGAACTCAATAGTATAATACTATCATACTTTATGATAGAGGCATACCATTCCTTATACGAGTTCAAGATATCATAATATATGATATGAATCACATGCATATCACATGATATAACTCAAGGGATATCATACAACCTGATATCGATATTTTATTAAAATTTCAAGACTATAAACTATACATGATTCCTATTCCATTTAATTGAATGATCTCCACCCAATGATCTTCCATTTTAAAGAAACCCAATACACAATCACAATTAACTTTTTATTACTAAATATCCCAGAAACTCAAGGGGGAGAATTGGTGAAGTCATAGGGAATCACCACTAAAAATGAGTTTAAAATCATGTGTTATAGATCTAGTACATGGGTAAAGAATTATAATTTCACTAAAAATTCCTTTACTATCTTAAATATAAGACACAATGTTCTCTTATATCCATGTGTGACTAAATTCCATTCCATGTTTAATGATAAACTTAAACTTCCTGGTGTAATAGGATAAGTACCACATGATTCTGCCACTATTGTGAGGGAATCCTGCAAGAATTTTGGAATCATACTTCATCATAGAAATATTGATATTGTAATACCTGTAAAGAGATATTCCATTTAAAATTACTCTTTTATCTTTCTAAATGGTGTTATATGTTCCATAATAGTCATTGAGACCAAAGATCATTGATACTCTTCTATCATGAACCAATCCACCCCATCTTATATTTCTATGAACACATGATACATCCACATTCATCTTTATCCATATACTAAGTGGCCTCCACATAACCCACTACCCATAAATAGAACATCCACATCCCTCTATGGAAATGGAAATCCTTGTAAGAATCCTCTTTATAGAATTTGATGAATCCCCACTTGGGATAAGATCATTTAGTTTCACCATAATATATTTCACTCATACTTGAATATTGATATGAGAGCAGTACTTTATTTCTCATGTTTTGCTCCTTTCCACCAAAATAACTCAGCACACCATAATGAACACAATTTTGAATGTTTTTGGTTTCCTTTCCATGATACCTCATCCCCTAAAAGAATATGATAGATAGGCCAAAATATTCTCTGATTTCACCATAATACCCATACATTGGTCGATGTGCTCTGAAATTTTATCATACCATTCTCATATGAAGAAGTGTTGTAAGACCAATTATATTTTTAGGAACTCACAAAACAAGAAATTCAAGGCTAGGTAAATTCCATTCATTTTTTTATTATCATCAGTGGTGATGGATTTTATTCCCCAACTACCAAACTAGAAAATTATTCTTCTCCAAAATTTCTTTTCATCATAAATTTCTTAGACACTCATCGAACTCATGGTCTACATGCATCAATGATCAAAACTCTCATGCACTGAAGATTCCATTCACTGATTTTGAAAAGTTTAAATTATCTCATTCATCTATCAAACTGATATTTCCCTCTATAATATTCTAATATTCACTAAAGTTAGTGGTGAAAAGTTAGGGATTCATTCTCTCTTCTTAGAAATCAATTTAAAGAGCATGGAACCCTAGAAATAAGATGATATGACCAGCCCAGTTATCCATGAAGTAGTATTTATTACCCCATCCAACCAACCACCTCACAATCTCCTTCATAAAGTCCATATGCTTGATCATGAAATGTGAAAGTACAGTATTCCTCCCATTTTCATTCCACTCAGCATATCTAGTCATCCTCATACATGGCCTTCATAAATATCAACCAAAATATTTATGTTCCATGATATACCATTCCAAATTCACCAATATACCATACATGGCCTCCATAATCCTCATTAAGATAATACCCCATTCTATGATAGGCTTTTCTATAACGACCCTGGTCTTTATTAAAAATTTAAACATGTTTTATTACATAAACCTGTACTTAATACAACCTAGAAGATTGATAGGTCTAGTGTATTTGGGGATTAGGAACATTACATGAAAACTTAAGATATAAAAGGCAACATCTTTACTGAAAACTTCTTTTTCATGACCACAACATTCCTTCGTACTTAGCATTTAATGGGATAACCTGATTATATATATCAGAAAAGGGTGAGCTATAAATCCCAGTAAGGGAGTAAACAAGTCATAACATGAAGAATAAAATACAATTTATTCAATAGGAATGTCAATGTATCACAATATAAACATGAACATAAAGGCATGATATAGCATGATTATCATAACATGGAAATGTGGAAATAACTTAAAATGTTGCATCATAAACATAAAGGAATTAGGTAAAACCCTATCCCAACATGGTGGATAAATGTCATAAAAGGAATTTGTTAAACCCCTATCCCAACATGACACATCATGATACTAAACATTACCCAGTTCATTGGAGCGCTATCAGGGCGCACCCTTCATGAACATTTTAATCTCATGCTTAAGTGTGCCACATAGATCATATAACTTGGATTCATTCAACATAATCATTTATTCCATGATAAAGGAATGTATAATAAATATATGATAGTCTATAATAAATAATTATATGTTCATAAAGGTGAATAACCTTGATAGATAAATGGGAATGGTATTCACTACACGGTGATTTTGGAAAGGAAAATTGCAGTGCCATTTCGGCAGCATAACAGCATCACATAGGGATTCATAAAATGGGTTGATGAGAGAGAAATGGGTCTATCATAATTTAGAGATGAAATGGGAAGTAAAGGGATCATGTATAATAATATCCCAACATATGAAATGGAATTTGAGATGCATTATATAAGATAAATTCATGAATGGAAATGAGGATAGAGAAATCCCTTATGGAATTTCGGCATGGTAACGGGTGTACATAGGAGGGATTAATGAGAAAAAAGTTGTATCTAATCATTTAAAAATAATAAGGGAAGTATTTAGGAGGTTTTAAAACATACCCCATCATTTTTAATTGAAAATAAAAGGGTGTAACAATATAAGGAAACTTAGATAAAATGATAAAAAAGGAAAGTGAGGATCCCTTACTTGGATGTGTGATCCCAAAGGCTTGGTATAGGCTTCTTGAGAGCTTGGGGGAACCTTAGAATGACTAAAGGGAGTAGATAATAGAGCTAAGAAAAACTTAAAGGAGTTTTATTTAAGATTAATGGGTGCTTAGGTGGGTTTATATAGGAAAGGAGGAGGAATTCTTTATTATTTAGGTTTTGGACACTACACACTAAAATATTCAAAACCACAAACAAAACCATAATTTTTTTCGATGGTTTATGGAAAAGTGGATTGGAAAATATTATTTTATTATTAAAAGGTCTGAAAATATTAAAATATTTCCCTTTCTTATGTGGAGGTGACTCACACTTTCAAGGAAATGATTTTAAAATCTTAAAATATTTTATATGTCTTGGAGGATTCATTAAGTCTTTATAAAATAAATCAAATAAACCTAAAATTACATTATTTTAAAAGAAATAAATATTTTTCCAAATATACCTTTTACGGTATTTTATTACATCACTATTGGGTCATTATGATATCATAAAATACATTATATATTTATACGATATTTAATTTTTACCCAAAAATTTGACTCTCACAAAATTATGAAAAATTCATCATTGGATAATTTTGATGTCCTGATTCAAAAAATAATATTTCTTTTATCTGAATAATTTTCTTAATATGTGAATTTTCACTTTTAAAATAAAAATTGGCATTTATTGAAAATTAACAGGTTTTGACCAAAATAGTTTTCAAGCCTTAATAAAAATTACAATTGACTTCATAAAAATTATACAATAATTTATATTTAATAATAATATTTTATTAAAATATTATTTAATTCAAAAATCAATTAATTCATCAAAATATATTTCTTAGTTGAATTTTAATATCAACCAAAAATATTATTTTTTCTTTAAAAATCATTTACAAAGTAGCAATAATAAAAAGAAAGTATATTAATTATTCTATACAAAAATAATGCACATAATCATAATGATATGGTCTTGTTAAATATCCCTTTATTACACTAGTATACGCCCTAAGAGTAAGTTTTGTGATGGTGGTTACTTCGTGGGGTCGTTCGGTGAACATAGTTTGGGACCTGATCTCGTGAGCTTGAACTTCTCCCATAAATAGTTTTTCTCACACTTAAGTTGTTGGATCTTGGCTTGGGATTGGTCAAGGGAATATCCTAGAAATTCTACCTCCCTCAGAAGTTCTGATAAATGGGATTCATAGGTAATGATCCTACTGGTTAAGGTCATTACATCCTTTGTATGTGTCAAAAGTATTTGTTAAGACCCTATATTTATACTAGTCATATGATCACTATTATATTAATAATGGTAAGGATAATTAACGGTCATTTAAATCCAGTTGGATATAATAAAACAAATAGAGTGCATGTGTTTTCTATATCCATTTTACAAAATAATGAATTTAATTAATTTAAAATGGGAATTTAATTTATAATAGTTTGGGTCATTACAATCTTACCCCCTTAATAATTTTTTCCCTTAAAATTTTTTTTTACAAACTAAGGTGAAAATAGGTGAGCGTAATTTTCCTTTATCTCTTCAAAAAGGTCTTCGGTCTTTACTATTAGCATTGATTTTAGGTAGAAAGGGTTCATGTGTCACAATGGTACCTCGTGATTTTTTCAAAATCTTATACTTCCTTTACCCAAAAAATCCTCATCCATCTTGGATTATATTTATGGAAGCATAGATAAGTCATAAAAAGGTATTTCTTATATATAATTTTGAGACATCATCTTGAACATGTTTTTTTATATAAAAGTCTTACTAATTCATCTTCAAATGTTTAAAAATATGGTTTTGGTAAATCATTTTTTGTATTTAACCAAATAAAAAATCTATAATTTGATACATATAGGTTGATGAGAGGTCTCCCTCTTCTACAGCATCTAGAAAATCATTTAGTGAATCATAATTTTGAAATAAAGAGAAGAATTTGAAAAGACCTTGATGGTAATTCCCACGCTTAGCATGTTAAGAAAGTTTAGAGTGTATGATTCTTCAATAGAAAGTACTTTATCCTTGAAAGAATCATTCAATGCTAAAGATATTGGATTCCTCATAAAGTTTTTTTCATGTAACTTGGATATTTGAAAAGGTTTCAAAGTCATCTGAGCATGACTTCGGAATAATCTCTCCAAGTAGTTATTCAAGAAGAGAGAGAAGATTTGTTCATGATTTTCCTCCTTCCATATTATAACAAAGAAAAAGAAAATACAATTAGGGGGTTTAAATACTTAGTTAATAAGAATGTAAAAAAATAAAACATTTAACAAAGAAGGATAAACTTGTATATGAATAGTAAATCCTAACTTGTGATACCCAAAGTTTCAATCTAGGTTATCCATGATCTATTTCATAAAATATATTCTTATGGGATTTTTTTTATTTCTACCTTAATAGTGGTTGATACTAAGCTTATGAATTTAACAAAGTATATCCCTTGGGATTTTCGAACCAAGAGTGTAGTAAGGCCCATTGTCGTGCACCAGTTCTCATTTGATTCTAGCTCAAAGAAATGTTTTCTGGTTTTACCCCTAGATATATATGTGCTAGAGACATAAATACTTGTTCTTATCCAAATAGGTATGTATTTTCTTGATAAGCAAATTAATCTATACTCACAAAAATTTAGGGATTATTTTCTTATACTTAATCTTATCCTTAAGTATTTCACTAAGGTTTTCTAATCCTAATCCCAAAAATAACTAAACCTATCCTCTGATACCAACTATAACAAACCTGGTCTTTATTTCACATTTATACATGATTTATTACATAATAATTCACTTAATAAAACCCATAATATTGATAATTATAGTATCTTTGGGGATTAGAAACATTACATGACAACTTAAGACATAAAATACAACATCTTTATTGAAAACTTCTTTTACATGACCACAACATTCCTTCATACTTAGAATTTTATGGGATAACCTGAGGAAATAAATAAGAAAATGGTTAGATATAAATCCTATTAAGGTATTAAACAAGGCATAACATTAATAATACAATACATGTTAGTCAATAGGCATATCAATGGATCACAAGAGAAACATGAACATAAAGGAATGATATAGAATGATTATCATGACATGGAAATGTGGAAAAAACTTAAAACATTGCATCATAAACATAAAGGAATTAGGTAAAACCCTATCCCAACATGATGTATAATGATACTAAACATTACCCAATGCATTGAAGCTCTATTAGGACGTACCCTTCATGAACATTTTAATATCATGCTTAAGTATGCCACATAGATCATATAACATGGATACATTCAACATCATAATTTATTCCATGATAAAGGAATGTGGAATAAATAAATTATAGTCTATAACAAATAAGTATATGTGTATAAAGTTGAATACCCTTGATAGATAAATGGGAATGGTATTCACTACATGATGATTTTGGCATGGAAAATCATAGTGCAATTTTAGCAGCATAACAGCATCACATAAGGATTCATAAAATGGATTAATGAGAGATAAAGGGGTATATCATAATTTAGACATGAAATGGGAAGTAAATGGATCATTTATTATAATATTCCGACATATGAAATAAAATTTGAGATGCATAATATAAGAGAAATTATTGACTGGAAATGAGGATAGAGAAATCTCTTACAGAATTTTGGTATGGTAACAGGTGTATATGGGAGGGATTGATGAGAGAAAAAGAGGTATCTAATAATTTAAACATAATAAGGGAAGTATGGGGTAGGTTATAAAATATACACCATCATTTTTATTGAAAATAAAAGGGTGTAACAATATAAGGAAATTTGGATAAATTGAGAAAGTGAAGAAAGTGAAGATCCCTTACTTGGATGTGTGATCCCAAAGGCTTGGGGGAGAATTATTGGTAGCTTAGGGGAACCTTATGAGGACTCAATAGAGTGTATATCAGAGTGAGTATGAACTTTAAGGATTTTGAGTGAATAGGAATGGGTGCTTCGGTGGGTTTATATAAGAAAGGAGGGGGAATTATTTTTTATTTAGGTTTTGGACACTACACACTAAAATATTCAAAACCACAAACTAAATCATGGTTTTTTCCCATGTTTTATAAAAAATGGGAGTTTAAAATATTATTTTATTAGGAAAATGTCTAAATATATTAAAATATCTCTCTTTCTTATGTCGAGGTGAGTCACACGTTCAAGGAAATGATTTTAAAATCTTAAAATATTTTATGTCTTGGAGGATTCACTGTGTCTTTATAAAATGAATCAAATGAACCTAAAATTAAATTATTTTAAATTAAAAACATATATTTTTTATAAAATACATTTTATTATATTTATTACATCACTATTGGGTCATTATGATGTCATAAAACACATTATATATTTATACGGTATTTAATTTTTACCCAACAATTCGATTGTCTCATAAAATTATGAAAAATTTATAGTTGGATAATTTCAAAATCTTTATTCCAAAAATAATATTCATTTTATCTAAATAATTTTCTAAATATTTTAATTTTAACTATTAAAATAAAAAACAAAATTTATTGAAAATTGACGGGTTTTTAAAAAAAATAGTTTTCAATCCTTAATAAAAATTACAATTGACTTCATAAAAATTATACGATCATTTCTATTTAATAATAATATTTTATTAAAATATTATTTAATTAAAAAATACATTAATTCATCAAAATATATTTCTTAATTGAATTTGAATATTAACTAAAAATATTATTTGTGCTTTAAAAATCATATACAAAGTAACAATAATAAAATGAATGTATATTCATTATTCTATACAAAAATAATGCACATAATCATAATTATATGGTCTTGTTACATATCCCTTTATTACAACAACATATTCCCTAAGAGTAATCTGTGCAATGGTGGTGCTTTCATGGGGTCGTTCAGTGAACTGGGTTTGGTCCATGATCTCGATGAGCTTGAACTTATCCCGTAAATGATTTCACTCATGCTTAAGTTGTTGGATCTAAGCTTGGGATTAGTCTAGGTAAAAGCCCAGAAATTCTATCTCCCTCAGAAGTTCTGATAAATGGGATTCATAGGGAATGATCCTACTGGTCAAGTCCATTACTTCCTTTTTCTGTGTCAAAAGGATTTGTTAAGACCCTATATTTATACTAGTCATGTGATCACTCTTATATTATTAATGCTAAGGATACTTAATGGTTATTTATATCCAATTAGATTTAATAAAATAAATGGAGTACATGTGTTTTATATATCAAGTTTACAAAATAAGACATTTAATTATATCAAAAGGTAAATTTCATTTATAACAGTTTAGGTTGTTATATTTTCCATCATCATCCAAGAATCCCATTATGATTTCCCCTCCTAGTTGGCATCCCAAATAAAATCATTCCTAACTTTTTCATGATCATTAATGGTTACCATAGGATCCTTGATGGCTGATAATACATGCATTAGAATAGATGTAATACAATTGTTCACTAGAGTAATTCTTCCACCAATAAATAAGAAATGATTCTTCTAATTAAAAATGAGAGGTGTAATATGGTTGATGATACCTTAAAAGTAAACCTTCTTGATTTTCCATCGATGATAGGAGATCCAAGGTCCTCTATCGGGTGGATCCCAATTTGTATTCCTAACTTATCCTGAATGAGTTTATTATATATAGTTATGTAGTCTTTTGGAATATAAAAACTTGTCTTCTCCAAGTTAATATATTTACCAGTCCTATTTTAATAGATCTCCATAGCTCTATTAAATCCATTGATGTATATTTTCCTACCATTAATAAATTAAAATATGTAATTAACAAACTTAATATGTGAAACCATTCCTATCCCAATCCTATTTCTATAATCTAAAATTTTTTTCCTAGAAATGTCACATTTGATGTTTCTAGTGAGAGCCACTTTTTCTAGGATAAAAAAGATGGGATATTTTTTATCTCATTTTCTTAGTAAATGAATAGACTTAAAGAATCCAAATCCCCCCCCCCCATGATCAAAATAGAGATCCATGATGATGTAAAACATTTTAAGAACAAGTCACAAACCCACTCTATAAATCCAAATTGTCTAATGAACCTAACTTTGTAACCCCACACCATCCATTCATACAATATATCCATATCCACTTCAATCATAATGTTACAGGAAAGGTCCCTCCTATTAATATCATCCAAAAAACTCTTTTGTAATCTCAATCACACCTTGTATGAATCTTCCTTGAATGAAAACTTATTAATCTTCTAATATGATCCTTGGAATTACAAGTCCATGTTTTTATTCATGAGTAAAGTGGGGATCTTATAGGAGAATATTTAAATATATATAGTTCTATTCTGGTTGAGAGAAGTAAGATCCTTAAACTTTTGTATTAGAATCCCCATAGAGGAAAAAACTACACTTTTCAGCACTATGCCTCTATAAAAATCCTATAAATATTAAATTTTATGCGGCCTTTGGATATTCGATGTAGTCTCATAAAATAAATTGGGTAAATCATATCGTACTGGTGTATTTTCAAGGTTCGGGATGGAAATGACTTCTACAATTTTCTTCTCTCTTAGGGTTCCCCCGATATCCTCATTATCCTTATCCTCCACCATCCTAGAGATATTTCATTAAAAATATTCAACATAATTCATTAATTAACACCTCTCTCAATCTATTATAATCATTCCCAAAATAATATCTTCAATCTATTTCATGGTATGCCTCTGTACCACCTCCACATCCCCCAAATCTTAGCTATCATCAAGTAAATGTTTGATCAATCTTATAACCTTGTTTTCCTTCACATAATCTTGAATGAAATATGTGTTTTTGTACCCCTTCCTATGTAAGAGGACCCTCATCTTATCCCTCACAACTCTTTTAATTTCTAGTAGTTTCACATCCAATAGATTATTCTCACTAAATATATTGACAAAATATTCTTTATATCATCTCTCTAGATGCATCTCCTATAGGTGATCAATGTATTTTTTGAACTCCTCTATATTAGAATAATTTTTAGTTCAATTAGAGTTCCACTACTATAAATCCTTCTTTATACAATTTATATAGTTTCTTAATAATTTCCATAAGAACCCTACAATTGTTTCTCTCAAGAATCACCCACTATCTGCATGAAGTATTTTTCCCATGACCAACATTTCAAGTAGAATAATTGATTACCTCTCATACTCTCACTCATTAATTTCACCATGATAGGTGAGTGATCAAATGTTGAATGGGATATATATGTAATAATGGATTGGGGAAACAAGTTGGTACCCTATAAATTGGATAGGTAACAATCCAAACAACTTTAAATTCTTCCACTCCTTTTTTTTGTTCCACAAGGTGAACGTGTCCCTTGAAAAATCAATGTCCATAGGTACATTTTGTTTTATGATTTCTATAAATTATTATATAGATCTTATAGAATACACTGATACTCCTACCTTTTATGATGTCACTACTATGGAATTGAAATTTGTCCTGATGAACCATGCTAAGTTTTCTAGTTTGAAGTTTGATATATTCTTCCACAACACCACCATTTACACTACCGCACATTTTGTATATATGAATGAGAAAAAGAAGTTTATCCCAAATTAACACACTTTCATAGAGATATTTTGAGGTGGGCTTTAAATCCCCTCCGTAAAAACAATATCCTTCCAAAAAAATTCCATATATGTTTGTTGGATGGATTCCCATGAATGCATTCTGAAAACCAATTCCTTTCACAAAATAAGAGAAGATTATATTGTTTTATTGGGTTTCAAAAAAATAGCATGAATTATTGACTCCTTAAAACTTTATTGATAACAAATTAAATCTTATTATGAGCTAAAAGACCCTTGTAATCCAATTTCGTAATGGATATCCCCAAGAAGAATGAATGGTGGCCTTGCGGCCTAGGATCCCACTAGGTTTTGAGATTGAACTCATTATATTTATGGGATATTTATCCTTGGAATGATTGAGGTATACTTCATCCACTAGAGAAGGTAGATACTTATTTCGGACACCCCTCTAAAACACTAAATAAACTAAGGATTACACATTTTTATCTAAATCAACTAAGAGGAAAACCAATTTTTAACTCACAATGACTTGATCAGGGGTGTCGACTCACCCTCTACTAAGGGGTCACCCATGTTAGGATCAATCCTAGGGGAATCCCCACCTAAAGGGTTGATCCAAATAATATCTAACAACAACCAAAATCTTTTGAATACTCATATTCTCAAAATAAGTTGAAGGAGAAGATGTGATTACCACTCTACCACCCACATGGAGCGGAATACCCTTTTCTAGAGTCACTAAACTCAAAACACCCATTTTCCACCCTTCCCTAAACCAGATTGGTCTAGAGACCTGAACTTCACATGAAGAAGAGTGTCAGCCTTGTGTGGAGAAGACTAAGCCTCAAGATAAAAATATTGAGACTTATTTGGTTAAGTAGAAGGAACCTAGTCCCCAGAGAAACCACAGACACTAGAGGAGTAGGATCAAAACCATTACCCTCTAGGTCACCATTAAGGATATAGGTCTCTCTGATTGTTGTACAAACCATAGTCCATTCCAAATTGAATAAAAATTGATTGTGTATTCAAGAATAAATATAGTCACCCTGAAAGTGACATTCATCACAAAATTGGGTAGATATTGGTAGAAAACCCTCCACAATCAAGTGAAATAAACTCCTTACTAAATGATAAAAAAATGATGGAAAGGACAATGATAGATCCATATACACACATATGTAAGAGAATAATATTTTCTATATACTTTTAGTATCCTCATCCACATATAGAAAATAACCCAGTGCATTTATAATATTTTTAAAAATAGGGTGATTGTGAAGCATAAGTGGAATAATTGACAAATTCAAGAAAATTTCCTCTAATCTTGATTCCATCCTAGAATGTGCATCCTGGGTAAACCTGTATAGTGAGAAATACTAAGAACAACACATCCACACCTCATGAGACCATCCGACATGAAATCTTCCCTAGAGATGAGATGGATATATAACTCACTCCCCAACATCACAAACAACATTGTTGGGTGTCTGAGTCCCCGTGATCCAACAAATGACCTAAGATTGTAAGGGTTGACTTATCCCAGCTAAACATCATCAAAAATACCAATGGTGGTAAGATGATTCCTCACATATCCCTTAGATAAAGATATCCACCATAGGGTATTTTTCATCCCAGACAAACACCTAGGAAAAAGACGGATTCTCAGAATACATTGTAGAAGGGGTGAGGATCTAAAGTTGAATGTCCAGAAAGAGATGCTTTAAGGTAACATGCCCCCAAAACATTAACCAAATGGGAAGGAAAACCAACATCAACATCAGTATAGGTTGTGACACCAAGATAACACCCACTAACACTAGATAGGTAAGAATTATTCCTTTTATGATTTCCAACAAGTAATCATAGAATACAAAAATTTAAATATTTGAAAATTTGGATGTCATGTGCGGTGGATTCATTTCCTAGACACTAATAATTATTCAAGTTTTCTAAATTCCAAATTTTTGTTACTATACATTAATCAAAAACATAATATAATTAACCATCACAACATACTATAAAATCACCCATCCTCAAAGAAACCATCCCACAACACTGAAGATATCATTACCCCTTCACACTTTTAAAGGGAATCCCCTCTAAAGAGACTAGCACTCATGCTACCTTAGCCATGAAAAATCATAAAAAATAAATCAAAATTTTCACAAAGAATACCATTTTGAAATCTAATTTAAAAAAAACTTACTAAATAAACTATTTTGAAAATCATAGTTCTAACCAATGCGTTTTGAAATCCCTTTCACTATAACAGGACAACATTTTCTTAAAACCTTGAAACCATGATTAATTTCTTACCCTTGAAAAAAGACATTATGCATAAATACAATCCTTGTCCATTACCCAGGATAATTAACCATAATAACTCTTACAAATATAAAAGTTATTCACCAATAACATGGACTACTTGTATAAGGCCCCGGCCTTAAATATCTCTTAATATTGAATTAAATGAATAATTCACATTGAGGACCTTTTCAGGTTTAGAGTTTTAGATAATTAGAAAATAACTACTACATCTCAAAAGATTACAAAGTAGACACTTCTACTAAGTTTCCATAGAATAAAAAAAACTCTTAAAAAGAAACATGTCTAGTTCCAAGTTTTATATAGCATGAATTTCCCTTGATCCCATCCTTGACCCTATTCCACATTAGGTCCTGTGAAAAACATTTCAAAAAAACCTGGGGTGAGCATAAAGAGCTCAGTAAGGGATACACAAAGAATGAAAACTGTTAGTTTATCAAAACAACAAGTAAACCATGTATACTTTATCAAAGTAATACTTTTCACCTTTATGAAGTAGTAAAAACTCTTCACTGAATAAAAGATCATTACTTACCCTTTTGTAACCAAAAGATTACCATAAAACCCATAAAAGATCACATAACATATAAAGGTAACTTGGGACATAAACATACTTAAGTGGAATAACCATACGGTCTACTTCCACACATATCACTTAATGGAATAGCCATACAGCCAACTTCCATACATACTTAATGGAATAGCCATACAGCCGACTTCCCTACCCAATGCATTGGAGGTTATAACGTAACCAACCATCCTGGTATTCATGGCACCACCCATCATATGGTTTATCACATAACCACCCATCAAATTTCCAAGTACCATTATAAAAAAATCATAAGACATAAAACAAATATAATGGAAAGAAAACATTTCCACACTTTGATCACAATATATCACTTAAATATATTGAAATAACAAATCCATTATAAAAACATCTCCAATACCAAAATACATAAAAGATTAAATGGTATTTATTCCATTTTAAAAAAAACATTACGGCTTGTTCAGGAAGCCAAAGACCAAATAATACTCGCCGCGGCGGAAAAGGTCGTTGTCACGGCGTACGTTAAAAGAAACATTCATTTTTGTCGTTTTGTAAAATGCTTCGTAGAAAAAGATTCATTTTGTATAAAAGTAAAAGTCAAAGGGGTTTATACACCGTATAAAAGAAATTTGTGTATAAAACGAAATATGCCTCAATGAAAGGAGATTGAGACGAAGTCCCTTACCTCGGGTCCGACTTGACTCGATCGTTCTTTAATGTCCTGAATAATAAACTTGAGTTAATTTCTACTTGATTAAGAACATTTTTCAAGATTATTATTCCTTTTATATCACTTATTTCCATGTTATAAACATTATGTAATCATTAAGTTAATAATGTTTGTTTTGTCGATATTTGGTTCTTAAGTCGAAAGTGGACTTCTTACAATTACATGTTGTTCGTGTGGTCAAAGGTTCTTTATATCCATAATGACATTCCTAATTTGGATATCATATATATCATATATATCCAGAATATACATGTATTTATAATATCACATAATCATTTAGAGGTAAGAAATGAAATGCACCGTTCATGGAGACGGTAAGCCGTACGTACGCATGAACGCTACTTTCATTTCTATGTCATATTAATGGAATTAAAACTAAATGAGAGGTATGTATATTTTAATTCCAGAATTATATTAATCATTTAGATGTAACATACATAATATATATCCATTATATATATGTACTTATAATAGTACATTACATTTGGGGATAAGAAATGAAATGCACCGTTCATGGAGATGGTAAGCCGTACGTACGCATGAACGCTACTTTCATTTATATATCATACATTAATGGAAATAAATAATAATGATATAGAGGTATATTATAATTACAGTATAGAATCATATATAATAACTTTAAATCCATCCTTTATACGTCACACATATGGCATTAATGAATCAAATCACTTTGAGGGGGCGGTAGTCCGCACTTCCTAAAATGAAATTATTGTGTTTACCCACAATAGAAACCATAAAGGTATAACAAAAATGAAAAATACAGAAGCATAAGGAAAAAATAAACATAATATATATCATATATAAATATAGTTACATCTTAATGGCCACCTTTGGAGGTGTTATATGAGTTTTGAACAATCATCGTTTCGTGAGGCAGAAATTCGCCATCCACAGAAACAGTATGTTCTTTGACCATTAGATGTAGATGTGTGTAAGTGTAGCTCTAATTATTATTATAAAAACATCCTATTATATTTAATATACTGTATTTGTTACAAAATAAATGAATAAAAAGAGTTTAGGGGGTTATAGAAGCAAAATAAAACAAAAGAACACAAGTGAACACATTACCTCAAAATCAGGTAACTCTCTTAGATTTGAGCTCAAAGGCTTCCTTGGGAAGACTTATGCCCAAAGTGAGGCTTCAAGGAGTAATAGAGGGATTTTTAGAGACAAAATGGTCAGTGTTTGTCCGAGCCAAAGGCTTTTGAAGTGTGGTTAAGGTGGTAGAGGTGGGGGCCTTTTATAAGAGGAGAGGAGGGGCACTCTTGGTAAAGTATAAAATGTTACTTTATTTTCAAATGGTTTTAGGATTTTAAAGGTCCCACATTGATATAATTTAAGGTTAAGGTGATAAGGGTTCGAAATCCACACATCCAATAGGTTTTGTACATGTGTAGGTCATATATTTTACATTATCTTTTCATTTTATTTAAATCGTTAAATAATGAGGTCATCGCTGCATCATCATGATGTCATAAAGAATTTAATTTATTTAATGTCTAAAAATTATAGAAAAAATACTATGATGTAGGAAATATTTTTTTCTTTCTAATGAATATTTATAGTCAAAAATCTGACTTGTATAACCCCATGTAAAAATTATTTTAGTAAAACCTCTCATGTTTGTGTCATTTTTACTTTAACATTTAATAAAAAGTTATTTATGTCATTTCCCAACCAAAGTGGCTCCATGGGGTCCCCAAGTTGACCCATGGATTTTCTTGGTCGTCCATGACACATCCAATGAGGGTAGGACATGTGTCAAGCTCATCTCATATTATTAAAACATTATTTTTACCTTAAACTACACTAATTACCTCTAATCACGATTAAGAACTTAAAAGTTACTATTCACCAAAAAATTATTTTAATCTCATTGAACCACATTTTACTTCTTAATGACAACAATGTATGTCGGATTTTTGAAAATCAAATCACAGAAGTTACAAAGTTTCATTTAAACGAAAAATCAGTTTCTTTAACTACCACTTAGTGGTTTCACTATTCATCAAAAATTGAAGTTTTTCGGAAAAATACGAAAACTTCACCCTAAGCTATATTTGATATTCTGAATAAAAAATGATTTCTATTTTATAAAATTCAAATCATATAAGTCACATTAATTAATTTAACAATTAATTCCCGCTGTCAGAGCAAATAGCGTGTTTTTATGAAACAATAAGTATCAAAAGATTGACACTAGTTTAAGTCCGATTTCAAAGTGAAATTGATTCCAATGACCACCATTGGATTAAATGGTAAAAATATATTCTAATTTAACATTAAAACCAATTAAAAATATAATATAATCATATAAATAAATTAGATTAAAAAGAGGTTTTGACTTAAAATACAACATTTTTCACTATTCATTAAAAATGAACTTTATCGGAAAAATACCAAAAATTCAAACAAAGTAAATTTTGATGTCCCAATCATAAATAATAAGTTTATTTTGACAAACATAGCTTATAAAATTGTCAAAAGATATATTTAAAGATGGTTTGCCACAAAAAGGCAGTAAAACGATCTTTTAAAAATATTAGTGTATTTCATGCTTAAGATTGGATTTATTTTCATTTTAAGCCTCTAAAACACTATATAATTCATTAATAGGCATAGATAAAAATATCTATTATTCATTACTTACTTGGGATGTTACATCCTTCCCCCCTTTAGAAAATTGCGTCCCCGTAATTTATTTACTTATCGAATAAGTGGGGGTATTTATCCCTCATTGCATTTTCAGATTCCCATGTTGCCTCTTCAATCATGTAGTTTTTCCACAAAACCTTTACCTGATAAATCACCTTATTCCGTAACACCTGCTCCCTGTGGTCAAGAATATGGACCGGTTGTTCCTCATTAAATAGGTTCTCTTCCAGCTGAACTACCTCTGGACTCAAAATATGAGATGGATCTGGAATATACTTTCTTAGCATCGAAACATGAAAAACATTGTGTACCTGAGATAAACTCGGAGGTAAAGCCACTCGGTAAGCAACTGATCCAACTTTCTCCAGAATTTCCTATGGTCTAATGAACCTTGGACTCAGCTTTCCTTTCTTACCAAATCGCATCACACTTTCCCATAGAGAAACCTTGAGAAAAACATGATCACCTATCTCGAAAGATAGATACTTCCTCCGGTTATCCGCATAACTCTTCTGCCTACTCTGAGCTGTTCTCATGTGTTTCTGAATCAAATGAACTTTTTCTGCCATCTCTTCTACCAATTCTGGTCCCATCAGCTTCCTTTCACCCACTTCATCCCAAAATGCTGGAGTTCGACACCGCTTCCCATATAATGCCTCAAATGGTGCCATCTGTGTACTGGAATGAAAACTGTTATTATAAGAAAACTCAACCAAAGAAATATGTTGGTCCCAACTTCCCTGATAATCCATCGAACAAGCTCGTAGCATATCCTCCAATATCTGAATTGTTCGTTCTGACTGCCCATCTGATTGAGGATGAAAAGTTATACTAAAATTTAATTCAGTACCCAATGACTTCTGAAGGCCTTTCCAAAAGTTAGAAGTAAACCTGGGATCACGATCGGATACAATGGATAGAGGAACTCCATGTAACCTGACTATCTCTTTAAGATACAAATGGGAAAGTTTATCTAGTGAAAAAGTATCTCGTATAGCAAGGAAATGAGCAGATTTAGTCAAGTGATCAACAATAACCCAGATTGCATTATTACCTTGAGATGTCCTCGGTAATCCCACAACAAAGTCCATGGATATGTTTTCCCATTTCCACTCTGGCACTGGTAAAGGATGAATCATCCCTTTAGGTAACTGCCACTCTACTTTAACCTGCTGACAAGTCAAACACTTCATAGTAAAATCAGCAATATCCCTTTTCATTCCATCCCACCAGTAATACTCTCGCAGATCTCTGTACATCTTAGTACTGCCAGGATGAACTGAAAACGGGGAACTATGAGCCTCACATAACAACTCATTCTTCAACTGTGAATCACAAGGCACACATAATCTCTTCCCAAACCTCAAAACACAATCATTATCAATGTTGAATTCAGGCAAATTACCCTTCTGAACTAGCTCTACCTTTTTCTGCAACTCACTGTCTTCCCTCTGTGCTTGCTTAATTTTGTCTGATAGGGATGATCTCACTGATACCTGAAATAAAACAGAAGAACTCCCTGCACCAACAACTTCTATGCCAAAGTTCATCAAATCAAAAACCAAAGGATCTCGTTCCAAACGTAGAATGGTTAATGAAGCATTACTTTTTCGACTCAAAGCATCGGCCACTTTATTTGATTTTCCTGGATGGTAGTGAATTGTACAATCATAATCCTTGATTAATTCAAGCCATCTCCTCTGTCTCATGTTCAATTATTTATGAGTGAATATATACTTTAAACTTTTGTGATCAGTATATATTTCACACTTTACTCCATAAAAATGATGCCTCCAAATTTTTAAAGCAAAAACAACAGCAGCTAATTCCAAATCATGTGTAGGGTAATTTACCTCATGAGTTTTCAACTGACGTGAAGCATAAGCAATTACCTGATCATTCTACATAAGGACATAGCCAAGTCCCTTCAATGAAGCATCACTGTATATAAAAAACTCACCATTCCTGGAAGGAAGTTCCAAAACTGGAGCATTCACCAATCTTCTTTTCAACTCCTGAAAACAATCATCACATTCTTTTGTCCTAATAAATTTAACACCCTTACGAGTTAGCTTAGTCATTGGACTAGATAACCATGAAAAAATTTCAACAAACCTTCGGTAGTAACCTACCAAACCAAGAAAACTACGGATCTCAGTTACATTTGTGGGACTTGGCCATTCTTCAACAACTTTTGTTTTAGAAAGATCAAAAGTTATGCCATCTTTTGAAACAATGTGACCGAGGAAAGAAATTTATTGTAACCAAAACTCACACTTGCTGAATTTTCCATATAGTTTATTTTCTTTTAAGGTTTGCAAGATAACCCTTAAATGACTTTCATGATCCTCTTTACTTTTAGAAAACACCAAAATATCATCGATGAAAACAACCACAAACTTATCCAAGAACTCATGTAAAATTCTATTCATAAGGTCCATGAATACATCAGGTGCATTGGTTAACCCAAAAGTCATAACTACAAATTCATAATGGCCATATCTAGTACAGAATGCAGTCTTCGGAACGTCTGCTTCTTTTACTTTCAACTGATGGTACCCCGACCTCAAGTCAATCTTTGAAAAATACTGAGCTCCATGGAGCTGATCAAACAAATCATTAATATGAGGAAAAGGATACTTGTTCTTAACAGTAATATTATTCAAGGCTCTATAATCAATGCAAAGTCTCATTGATCCATCTTTATTTTTAACAAACAAGACAGGAGCACCCCATGGTGATGTGCTAGGTCGAATGAAACCTTTATCTAATAACTCCTGCAATTGTTTCTTTAACTCTAAAAGTTCAAATTGAGTCATTCGATAAGGGGGTTTTGAAATTGGCTTAGAATCAGGAACTAAGTCAATAGTAAATTCAACTTCCCGATCATGAATAATACCAGGAAACTCATCAGGAAAAACATCAAGATACTCATTTACCACTGGAACATCATTAATCTGAACAGTTCCTTTATTTTCAACAATATGTGCAAGGTAACATTCATTTCCATCTTTTACTAGTTTCTCAACTTCCTGATATGTTATCAAAATCAAGGGTTCATTCTTGTACAAAAACTGAAAATCTTTCTGAAAAGAAACCATTTTAGCTCTGAAGTCAATCTTAGCATGATAAACAGAAAGCCAATCCATGCCCAAAATAACATCAAACTCTACTAGAGGCAAAACAATAAGGTTTGCTGGTAGATTCTTTCCACACACAAGGATAGGAAGGTTCTTATAATTCCTTTTTTTTCTCAACGTTCCCTCCGGGTGTTTTTACCATAAGTTTAGGGTTCATATCTTGAGATGGAATTTCCAATTTACTAGAAAACTTCTCAGAAATGAAAGAATGTGTAGACCCTGAATCAAACAACACATTGGCATAATCTGAACAAACAAACAGTGTATCTGATACTACTTCATTCGATGGCCCAACATCTGCTAAAGTTGTTGCAAAGGATTTCACCACCCCTTTCTGCTTGTAGTCTGGCTGCTTTCCCCCAGTTGAGTTCTTCGTTGGACACTCGTTTGCATAATGACCCATTTCATTACACTTAAAACATCTTACCACTGGCTTTTCATTCCCTTCTTGATCATCTTCCTTACAGTTACGAGCAATATGACCAGACTTACCACACTGAAAGAACTTACCAGACTTGGATAAACATTCTCCAGGATGAATTTTACCACACTTCTCACAGGATGGATATTTGGTTTTCTTACCTCCTTGCTTCTTTGATGTATTCTTCCCCTTTGCCTTCCAACTGGACCTCTTATTCTGTTGTTTGTCATAGAACACCTGATCATCGTCAAACTCCATTTCCACCTTCTCCACACATCTAACAAGTTTTTCATAACTTTTGAACTCACGAGAAGCTAAATCCCTTCGATACTTTGGATTTAACCCTGAGTAAAAACGGTTTATTTTACTATCAAGATCTCGTATGAAGTTTGGAGCATACCTTGCCAATTGAGTGAACTTTGCTTCATAAGCAGCCACTGAATCAGCCTCCTGCCTAAATTCTAGGAACTGTTTTTCCATCCTATGACAAACCACCTTAGGAAAATATTTCTCAAGAAACATACCTTTGAATTCATCCCAGTGAAGATCCTCAATCTCATCACTATCCCTGATATTTTTCACCATCGACCACCACTAATCAGCTTCACCTTCAAAACGGTAAACAGCAAGACTAACCTTTTGATGTTCCGAACACCCCATGACATCAAAAATCTTCTCCAATGCTTTAATCCACCCTTCAGCGTGCACGGGGTCAGATGATCCTCTGAATGATGGGGGATGTTTCCTCATGAAATGTTCCACCACTGACATGTTCCTCTGCGGTTGTTCTGGCTGATCTCGTGCATGGATACCACCACTATTTATAGACTGAGTCAACTATTTCATCACTGCAACAAACTTTTCAGTTCCGATTCTGACCATCTCAGGTTGCTGATTTGGAAGGTTGTCTTCCTCCTGATGTCGTCCCAACATATATGCTTTGTTTCCTCTGCGGAAAACCATTCTGAACACAGAAATATCTTAGGCGAAGCAACATGGTAATCTTTAAATGCTATATCATTTCAGTCATACCATAAATTAACTTATAATTTAACAATTTTCTAACTCCTAAAGTTGTCTAAACCGACCTTTGATACCAACTATAAGGCCCCTTCCTTAAACATATCTTAATATTGAATTAAATGAATAATTCACATTGAGGACCTTTTCAGGTTTAGAGTTTTATAGAATTATAACATAACTACAACATCTCAAAAGATTACAAAGTAGACACTTCTACTAAGTTTCCATAGAATAAAAAAAAACTCTTAAAAAGAAACATGTCTAGTTCCAAGTTTTATATAGCATGACTTTCCCTTGATCCCATCCTTGACCCTATTCCACATTAGGTCCTATGAAAAACATTTCAAAAAAACTTGGGGTGAGTATAAAGAGCTCATTAAGGGATACACAAAGAATGGAAACTGTTAGTTTATCAAAACAACAAGTAAACCATGTATACTTTATCAAAGTAATACTTTTCACCTTTATGAAGTAGTAAAAACTCTTCACTGAATAAAAGATCATTAATTACCATTTTGTAACCAAAATATTACCATAAAACCCATAAAAAGATCACATAACATATAAAGGTAACTTGGGACATAAACATACTTAAGTGGAATAACCATACGGTCAACTTCCACACATATCACTTAATGGAATAGCCATACGGCCAACTTCCATACATACTTAATGGAATAGCCATACGGCTGACTTCTATACCCAATGCATTGGAGGTTATAACGTAACCACCCGTCCTGGTATTCACGGCACCACCCGTCATATGGTTTATCACGTAACCACCCGTCAAATGTCCAAGTACCATTATAAAAAAATCATAAGACATAAAACAAATATAATGGAAAGAAAACATTTCCACACTTTGATCACAATATATCACTTAAATATATTGACATAAAAAATACATTATAAAACCATCTCCAATACCAAAATACATAAAAGAGTATATGGTATTTATTCTATTTTAAAAAAAACATTACGGCTTGTTCAGGAAGCCAAAGACCAAATAATACTCACCGCGGTGGAAAAGGTCGTTGTCACTGCGTACGTTAAAAGAAACATTCCTTTTTGTAATTTTGTAAAATGCTTCATAGAAAAAGATTACTTTTGTATAAAAGTAAAAGTCAAAGGGGTTTATACACCATATAAAATAAAGTTGTGTATAAATCGAAATGTGCCTCAATGAAAGGATATTGAGACGAAGTCCCTTACCTCGGGTCCGACTTGACTCGATCGTTCTTTAACGTCCTGAATAATAAACTTGAGTTAATTTTTACTTGCTTAAGAACATTTTTCAAGCTTATTATTCCTTTTATATCACTTATTTCCATGTTATAAACATTATGTAATCATTAAGTTAATAATGTTTGTTTTGTCGATATTTGGTTCTTAAGTCGAAAGTAGACTTCTTACAATAACATGTTGTTCGTGTGGTCAAAGGTTCTTTATATCCATAATGACATTCCTGATTTGGATATCATATATATCATATATATCTATCATATACATGTATTTATAATATCACATAATCATTTAGAGGTAAGAAATTAAATGCACCGTTCATGGAGATGGTAATCCGTACGTACGCATGAACGCTACTTTCATTTCTATGTCATATTAATGGAATTAAAACTAAATGAGAGGTATGTATATTTTAATTCCAGAATTATATTAATCATTTATATGTAACATACATCATATATATCCATTATATATATGTACTTATAATAGTACATTACATTTGGGGATAAGAAATGAAATGCACCGTTCATGGAGATGGTAAGCCGTACGTACGCATGAACGCTACTTTCATTTCTATATCATACATTAATGGAAAGAAATAATAATCATATAGAGGTATATTATAATTCCAGTATAGCATCATATATAATAACTTTAAATCCATCCTTTATACATCCCACATATGGCATTAACGAATCAAATCACTTTGAGGGGGCGGTAGTCCGCACTTCCTAAAATGAAATTATCGTGTTTACCCACAATGGAAACCATAAAGGTATACCAAAAATGAAAAATACAGAATCTTAAGGAAAAAATAAACATAATATATATCATATATAAATATAGTGATATCTTAATGGCCACCTTTGGAGTTGTTATATGAGTGTTGAACAATCATCGTTTCATGAGGCAGAAATTCGCCATCCACAGAAACAGTATGTTCTTTAACCATTAGATGTATATGTGTGTAAGTGTACCTCAAATTATTATTATAAAAACATCCTAGTATATTTAATATACTGTATTTGTTACAAAATAAATTAATAAAAAGAGTTTAGGGGGTTGGATAAGCAAAATAAAACAAAAGAACACAAGTGAACACATTACCTCAAAATCGGGTAACTCTCTTAGATTTGAGCTCAAAGGCTTCCTTGGGAAGACTTCTGCCCAAAGTGAGGATTCAAGGAGTAATAGAGGGATGTGGAGAGACAAAATGGGCATGGGTTGGCCGAGACAAAGGCTTTTATGTGTGGGTAAGGTGGTAGAGGTGGGGGCCTTTTATAAGAGGAGAGGAGGGGCACTCTTGGTAAAGTATAAAATGTTACTTTATTTTCAAATGGTTTTCAGATTTTAAAGGTCCCACATTGATATAATTCGAGGTTAAGGTGATAAGGGTTCGAAATCCACCCATCCAATAGGTTTTGGACATGTTTAGGTCATAGATTTTACATTATCTTTTCATTTTATTTAAATCATTAAATAATGAGGTCATCACTGCATCATCATGATGTCATAAATAATTTAATTTATTTAATATCTAAAAATTATATAAAAAATACTATGATGTAGGAAATCGTTTTAGATTTCTAATGAATATTTATAGTCAAAAATATGACTTGTATAAACCCATATAAAAATTGTTTTAGTAAAACATCTCATGTTTGTGTCATTTTTACTTTAACATTTAATAAAAAGTTATTTATGTCATTTCCCAACCAAAGTGGCTTCATGGGGTCCCAAGTTGACCCATGGATTGTCTTGGTCGGCCATGACACATCCAATGAGGGTAGGATATGTGTCAAGCTCATCTCATATTATTAAAATATTATTTTGACCTTAAACTACACTAATTACCTCTAATCGCGATTAAGAACTTAAAAGTTACTATTCACCAAAAAATTATTTTAATCACATTGAACCACATTTTACTTATTAATGACAACCATGTATGTCGGATTTTTGAAAATCAAATCATAGAAGTGACAAATTTTCATTTAAACGAAAAATCAGTTTCTTTAACTACCACTTAGTGGTTTCACTATTCATCAAAAATTGAAGTTTTTCAGAAAAATACGAAAACTTCACCCTAAGCTATATTTGATATTCTGAATTCAAAAATGATGTCTATTTTACAAAATTAAAATCATATAAGTCACATTAATTAATTTAACAATTAATTCCCACTGTCAGAGCAAATAGCGTGTTTTTATGAAACAATAAGTATCAAAAGATTGACACTAGTTTAAGTCTGATTTCAAAGTGAAATTGATTCCAATGACCACCATTGGATTAAATGGTAAAAATATATTCTAATTTCACTTTAAAAACAATTCAAAAGATAATCTAATCATATAAATAAATTAGATTAAAAGGAGGTTTTGACTTAAAATACAACATTTTTTCACTATTCATTAAAAAATGAACTTTATCGGAAAAATACCAAAAATTCACACAAAGTAAATTTTGATGTCCCAATCATAAAGAATAAGATTATTTTGACAAACATAGCTTATAAAATTGTCAAAAGATAGATTTAAATATGGTTTTCCACAAAAAGGCAGTAAAACAATCTTTTAAAAATATTAGTGTATTTCATGCTTAAGATTGGATTTATTTTCATTTTAAGCCTCTAAAACACTATCTAATTCATTAATAGGCATAGATAAAAATATCTATTATTCATTACTTACTTGGGATGTTACATCTTGAATATTCTAGAGACTTTTGGTTCGCTATAAAGATGTTAGTTATGTCTTTTTATAACTACATCATGAATCTAAACTTTAACTATCTCCATTATTACCAATAAGAAGGAAAAATGATACTATTTGATCATCCCCACCCAACCCACCACCCTCAACTTCTCTCAAATCAATTTGAGGTGTTTTTAAGACTTGTGTGCATCCCCTCATACACCTAAGGATTGGAATAAATGTTAAGGGTTGAGAAAAAAATAATTGGGAATTATTTTACATCAACCACCATACCTCCCTCATGTCAATACTTTAACAAAATTTCAGAATGAGGTGTCAATAACATAGAAATTATCGACCTGTAGACAAATAGAAGAACCTATAAAAATATAAAACCAGAATTTTATGATTCATTCTAAAAAATACTATTTAAAACCAATTAAACATTTATAAAAAATACCTAATGTATAAAAAAATACAACACCAAAAAAAGATGATAAGTTTATCCATAAAACTCCTTATGTGGATCCCCCAACTGAATATTTTATTCCACTACATCTCCATGAATAACCCCATAATCATATAACACCTACTATATCACTATGAATCATAACCAAAAAGTATAACCATTACATTTAATATCCAAACAACCCTTCCTATGAGGTGAGAAAATAGGGGTAATGTACCAGAACTTGTGGGATTTGACCCATGATCCCCGGACACCCCATTCATGTAAAAAACCAACAATATTTATTGAGATTTATAAAAATTTATCTTCTATCAATGACATTTCATAAAAACACATAAACAAAGAATCCATAACCATAATAACTAACATAACAAATAATAATAAATAGGCTTGCAAGGTATCACAACTAAACAATAAAACATAACCATAGTGTCCAAATACAACTAACATACCTAAGACAATATCCAAACCTAGTGGTTTTATATACCATGAGTACCAACCAACATTGGGAATCACCTACCCCTAAGAGAAAAGACTACCCCTAAACCCCACCTTCTCTATCTCCTGAAAATTTCCCCACACCCAAGTAAGAGTTTCCACCACATCACCTTTCTATTATCAAAAATGTCTCAAAATCCATATCAGATTTTATCAACACATTCCTAATCCTCCATAAAAAATATAATAATAGAATTTAACTAATAAAAATCAAAACATTGAATATATAATGTAAACTCAATTCCACCCTTTATCAATTTACAAGAATAATGAAATATTGACCAATATAAAACATCATCCTACAAATCAATTCCACTATTTATCAAATGTAATAACAATCCAATTTATAAACTATAACTTATCAAACAATGATAACACAACACCATAATTTAACAAAAAAATAACATTTTTTAGCATAAACCGTAAAAAATAAATATAATACAACTTAATCCTACAAAGAAACCATAAATCAATTTCCATAAAAACACCCATTTCTGAAAAAAATACTCGCACAATAAGAATATCAACCATTTGTTTTTATTCAAAATTTCCATAGAAAAACCTTGATATCTTGTTACAAAAATTCTCTTTTTTTAGTAAACACCCACATTGGATAGAAAATCCACCCATCGTGTTTACCCAAAAATACCCACACAAATATAATTTTTTAGGAAAACCAAAACCAAAATAAAAAAATAGTTTAAGAATATAAATTAGTGTAAATAAATAATCACACTAAAATCATAAGATTTAATCACAAACTCAAATTAAATAGAATCAAGCTGACTCAAACCAAGGTATTTCTCAAACCAACACCACCAAACTCAAGATCCTCCATCTATTTCACTTCCTTAGAGCCTCATAAAAAATACATAAATTATCTTTTCCCAAATGATAGATTTCTTCCAAACCCTACCCAATTAGGGTTCCATCAAAATAAAACCATGAATATAGAATATGGGGAGGATGATGAGGGAGTTACCTTGAATCTAAACTATAAAGGAACCATGATCCAATAAAAATGAGATCTAAAGGTAAGTAATCACAAAATATTACCCAAAAACCAGCATAGGTACAAGAGATCAATGAGAGTGTAGAAGAGTATGAGTGAAATCATAACAATATGGTTTAAATGAAATTATCAGAGGGGTTTTAAGTGGTTTCATGACCCAAATTCATGATATTTGTTCTAATCCACATTCCTTTTGTAACTCACTTCCCCAAAAATAATCCACCATTTTAATTATGATGGTCCCACGGACTATGCACTAGACCTTATAAGACCCAAAATGCATCCAAGGCACCTAATTTCACCTCCACATCCCCCAAAAACACTTCTACATTGTTTCATTAAACTTTTTAAGGCCCAAAGGTCCCTCTCGTCATTATTAATACCAATTTTAACTCAAATATTTACATTAATCTAAAAATAGAACCTTACATCATAAAATTGAAGATCTCACGTGACCAATTCCCTTTATAAATGTAAATTAAAACCAATGTAAAATATATTAATTTTTCTATAATTATATATAAAGTATTTTTAGTTAATACATTTTTAATATTATAAATTTTCTCTATAAGCAGCAACTGAGCCCTCTTCCTTTCTCTTCAACACCAGAAATTGAATTTCCATTCTAAGTCATAAAACCTTAAGAGAATATTTTTCAATAGAAATAAATTTAAATGGATTCCATTATATGGTATCAATATCATTATTCTCATTAGTGTTCATAATATGTAACCACCGTTGACAATTTTCACATGCAAGATGATAAACAAAAAGAGTTATCATATAACGTTTTGAGAAACCCAAAATAACATCTATATCCTCCAAATAATTTATCCATACTTCCTATATAGGTGGATATAAGGTTACACCCAATTTAAGATGTTGTTTTCACTTGAAATGTTTCCATATGAAGTGTTCCTTTATGGATAATTTTTGTTATTTTTTGTGATAATTCAATTGTGTATAGTATTTGTTAGTTGAGTAAAAGCATCCAAAAAAATTGATCTCTAACTAAAATTATTTAAAGTTAATCATTAGGAATTTTATATTACTATTAAGGCCTTATTACATGATTTAACCCATTACCTATATGAAAAATCATTCTACATTATGGATAAATTATAATAATCGATTTTACAACTCTCATTAACTAATAATAAAAAGCTCTCTCAAGATAATAAAATATCAAGTTAACTTTTTATACTTATTTAATACTTTTTTACAATATCTTGATTATATTTCCAATTTTTTAATACCAATATCATATCCCCTAATGTTATCTAAAACAAGCTCTAATAAAAACTATAAATAACTGATCAAAAAATCCTATAATTGCATGTTTTTTAAAAAATATATGATAAAACTCACTATCCCAAAACCTTTAGGTTTAATGTTTTAGAGGATTTGAAGATATAATACTTAATAATATATAATAATATCCACTTTTTATACACTTTAAATATCTATTTATTTCATAAAATTGGGCTCATAAATTTTTACCTGTTATATTCATGGATTACATCTATAACATGAATTTCAAATACGATGTCATACTTACTCATCCATAAACCTTATAAGAAATCATTATAAAATATGGAATGATCATATAAAGGTCAGTAAATGTTAAAAAAATAGAATAAAATCATTATATTATGAAGTTCATGAAAACTCATGATGTTGAATAAAACATCTAGACCTAAATCACCATTTCCAAGTGGGAATTCCAGATGACCTTAGGTGGTCCTCCCCAAATTCTAGAGTCTACAAATGAATTGTGAGGGTCTAGAGTAGAACCATATAGAGACTATACCAATCATCAGAGTGAAAAATAACAAATAAATAACCACATGTATAAAAAATGTATAATTAGAGTACACAAATATCAATAACATTCCAACAGTATAAGTGAATGAGGAATAAATAGACCAGAAATATAATAACTAAAATAGAATATTGATCACCCATCGGGCCGATCACATCTAAAAATAATAAAAATGAAGAATTATAAGAGGATTTTCTTCCACTCTATGTTTCATCTCATCTATGTCTCCAGACTCATAATGAGTTATCTCACTAAATGATCAAACTCAAGAAACAACCCAAACTCTACCAGCAAGAAGTTAGGGATTCTTATGAACCAATGTACCAAGGCTTCATAAGAAAGGTGTGAGTACAAATCAGTAGAAAACCACCAATGTGTTCAAGTATAAAAATGGTTATATAAAGTGTATGTACATGTCATAAACTCCATATAATGTTAAAAAAAGAAATACACAATAGGATAAATATAACATATAATCAAAAAAGAATAGATAGGAAAACAAAAACCATATATTGAGTGGTGATGTGCTTACAAATACGCCACAAACCCCTAGATATACCTAATTTATCTTGATGTCAGAATGGATGTAAATGTGGAATTAAAACATCTATCACCACATGTCACAAGATGTGTCACAACTCCCAGTATCGATTAGAACACTACACCTATCACTCCAAGTTACAAATTTAAGAAAACACCACATACCCCACCCTGATGGTGGTCATTATTGGGTACATCAAATTCCCCACACTTACGGTGGTCATTATTAAGAACTTTTCACTCCCTAACTTGATAGTGGTTTTTATCCTCTAATTATGGTATGTCCCACTAGAAATGCTTGACATAATTAGATAAGTCACATCAAAACTATTTGAATTCCCCCACTTTGTCCTTTATCTGATAGTTTCTCAACCCATACATGGTGTAATCCCATGTTAACAACATGTCTATGATCCTACCCATATCATCAAATGATTCTTAGTTTATATCCATCATTGTGCCATCACGCTCCCCCTCCAAGGGTTCATATATCCTGAAATGGAAAACATGATAATTATGGAACCTGAATAAAGGTTTCATAAGCTATGAAATACCACAAGCAATATATATCAATGTAAGGAACAATAATTCATATCAATAATAGTTCTCAAGATTCTACACACACACACATGTGATCACAATAAAGATTGGTTAAACAAGTTATTCTAACAATGTATCACAAAAATAAAACAAGGATATATATATATATAAGTAGAGTATATCATATCATCCTGACAATAGTAGTAACAATCAAGTACATGTGATCATTATTAGACATGGAAACAAAATACACATGTATACTCATAGAAAGAAGAATCATAATGGGTCTCATAGGTTACACATAAACACACATGTTTCCAAAAAATCATACATGGTATCATGGGATGTAGTCATCATGTAGCACAACCAAACATCAAATAGCTTCCATGTAATCTAAGTCACACATTATTGATCAATCCTCATCCATTATTGCTTGAAATCAAGCTAGTGCACAAGGGTCCATCATGGACCTTTTCACCTTGTCCAATTACATTAAGAATGGTTATATAAATTAATTAATACTCAAGGATAATTAATTAATAAATCATTATTTTTTATAAGTAACACATTATAATTTAATAGTTGTTCACCCATCATAGAAAAGCATATATCTCAGGACAATAAACATGAAAAATACCAAAGGAAAGAGTAAATGGGACCACCTACCTCAAACAGAGACAACTACAAGACACAAAATTACTAATAGATTTATCTATGTTTCACAAGTATACTAGTCCAATAACAATAATTATAATTTTTTTATATCATCACCTAGTTGGAACCACAACCAACCATCCATGGAAGGTCTGTCTAGCACTTCTAACCTTATTCTGGTAAAAATACCCATTACATGACAAAAAGATAATATCGAATTTAATATAATTAAGATGGAAACATTATAAGAAACCAATAAAATGATTTACCTTATCTAAAACATCATCCAATGGATTTATTTCCCATATTGATGAAGTTATGGTTCTATGATGAGAAAAATCAACAAATCAATTTTATGTTTTGATGACCAACTCAACATAAATAGACCAAATACCATAGAAAAAAATATCAAGGGGAATTCTTTAATTATAACATCCATCAATGGTATGTGTTCATAAAAATTGGAAAATGTCTATAAATTCTAATCTAATTATCCACCAATCTCAAACAATTCCATCAGGATCCAATAGAATTGTCTTCTAATTATCTATTTGGTGGAAATCCAATGATTAATCAAGAAGTAATGTGATTGAGCGGAGGAATATCCAAATATAATTTCTACATTCATAGATTTAAATAGATTAAAATTACCAATAGGGTTATCCACAATGAATGGAAACATGATTTACCACCATTGGATGAATAATGAGGCTGAGATTAAAGAAAATTGAAGGATCTTACTCATATTCACCAATAGGTTGAGTCTAAATACATCTATGATCAAGGAGGAAACATGGAGGGAGGGAAATATCAGAGTATGGATGAAATACTCCTGAAAATATGATCCTAGGTTGATAAAATTAAGGGGGTTTTGGTGGAAAAAATTTCCAAAACAACCCTGTTAAAATCCACCCAGTGTGCCCCACTAGTGAGCCTTTCCAGGTAGTAGGATAACTACCAACCTTTATATATATATGGAACAGGCTCATCATATGGATGATGAGTCCTACTAGGAATAATAGACTTCTAAATACCCCAATTTATAGACAATGGGGGATGTCATCTATCTAGTACTACTACTACTACCCAGTTGTCTTGACTAAGCATCCAACCTACTCTTAAGATTTTTGTTTCCTACTAAGATTCCTTTCAAGTCCAAAATGACCTCTTAAAGGATTTAAAATAAAAATAACCACTTTTCAACACTTTTTTATTCAAATTATTTATACAAAAAATAATAATTTCTAATTATATTTAAAATTTTACAACCATAATGGAATATTCTATTACAATATCCATGTTATAGAACTTATTATCCCTAAGAAGTTTTGGTAGCACATCAAAAACCCCTCCTGATCATCTTTGATCATCATCCCCAAGTATTCCTCTGAATTCCATCACATATCTCTAACTCATAACCTCAATTACATACTTATTTAAATATATCCACCATGCCTCCACTATGTGACACCAAGAGAAAACATCAGAAGATGATCTAAAAGCTTGTTTTGGTCCAACATTGAGAATAAGATCACAACATGTTTCTAACTTGACAGACCACGATGTCTTAAACTTATTCCTTATAAAGAATCATGTTTGTATCCCCTATAAGAATCATCATATGAAACAAAAATATGGTTGTATAATGACATTAATGGTGAAGTTCAGTTCCATCATGCTAGATCAAGCAGCAGACATGGGTTAATGTTGTTACTAACATGTCATTCCTGGTTCAGAGTTGAACCAACAATTCTTTACCAATCAAATGTAACTCAAAAACACCAACCATTACAAAAATTTCTCAACCAATTCTTAAAAAACTCATTCATAAATAATATGAAAATATCAATGTGATTTTTATCTATTACATTCTAGTTCATACTGATACACCAATCGAAATGCTTCCAACCATATTCCTACAAAGGTACCCTACCTTAAAAATAACTCTCCATTAACCACCAATCATGATGAATTGGGTCTAATATGTATCATTTTAACAATGATACATCATTGCTGAAGTCTGAACCATATCTGATGAAATTTTTCTGGTTGGTTCAACAACCACTTACACTAGCCACAAGGCTCTCAACCATGCATCAACACACCAACGATCTAACACCCACTTAGCTAAAACCAATTTTATTATGATTCCAAAGAAAAAATATGGTCTCTATCTAGCGCTATATCTAAATCAACATTGGTTATTTATCATGGAACTAGATACTCTTATTCCACTAAACATTGGTCTTTTGAAGTCACCACGATCTTTCATCTGCTAGTCTTATGCAAGACCACAACCCTTCACATAATATAGGTCACTCACTCATGATGGTTCAATGATCACCACCATAGGATTATCCTTATTATATCCTCATAATTATTTTATAAGTCTTCCCAAACCCCAACTAAACCAACATCGACACAGATACTAGATGTGATAGTCTATTTATACCTTATTTCCAAGTAATCATCAAGAACTACACATACCTGAATGATCATAATTTTGTTCATTACATTCACTAATTAATCCATAACATACATAATGGTTTCCATCAGCCTAGGAATAGGTTATTATCTCTTTTTATATGGTCATATTTCCCTCACAAAAGCTACTACTTTGAACCATGAAATTTCAACATATGAAAACTTCTGTTTGACTGCACAATAGTACATCGATCAATTGTTTATGCCATCTCTATCCACAGAGTCACCTCTACTCATAAAAACCTCAAGTATTCCAATCCTTATGAGTTGCAAACCAAACAGATTGGTTTCAAACAACAAGGGTGGCCTTAAGTCAAAATCGTTAGTGACCCGACGTCACTTCCTCTATGGGTTTCATTAATAGAACTTAAACATTCAAAACGGTTAAGTCACTACCTTTTCTTAATTGGTTTATTCGAAGTCATGAATAATCCATTGATATGGATTATCATGAATCAAGGATTTTCTAGAAAGGCCTGAAAACTCCACTACTTCATAAAAAGTGTGATTTTCTATAGATTTATGAAACTTCGAGCCATGACCAACATGCCTCTTAGATTCCACTATTGGAAAATGAGATATTTGTGACGGGCTATTTGCGATGGGATCCCGTTGCAAATAGTCTTTAGTGACGGGGGCCCGTTGCAAATAGCCCGTTGCAGAAAACGGCGTCGCAAATATTATTTTTTGCGACGGGCCCATCACAAATAATCCTCTGATTATATACATTATATATATAAATAAACCTTTCGTGATGGACCATCGCAAATACTATTTGCGACGGGGCAGTTCTTTGTCGCAACTAATCCTTTGATATATAATAACCTTTTGCGACGGGCCCGTCGCAAATAGTATTTGCGACGGGCCTGCCCTCCCGTCGCAAATACTATTAATAAAAAATTATATTTAGATTATTTGCGACGGAAAACCATCGCAAAAGGTCTCCTCGTAAATACTAAAATTAATAAAAAAAATATTTAATAAAATTATGATTAATGAAAAAATTATATTAATATTATTAAAATAAAAAAAATATTATTAGTAAAATAAACAGACATTAAAAAATATAATACTAAAAATATATATTTAATAAAATTATGATTAATAAGAAATTAATATTAATTTTATTAAAATAAGAAAAAAATTAAAAATTATTACAATTCTCAATATTTACAAAAAAAATATAAAAAAACATAAAATGTTATTATTATTAGTAAAATAAACAAATATTAAAAAATATAATACTCATAATAAATAATAAAATATTAAAAATAAAAAAAATTAAATTATGCAATATTTGTACCAATATAAAAGACAGAAACTGTAAATAGTTCATATTACAATAAATCTTAAATTCAAATATTTTTAACATAAAGAACAAATCACTGGGGGGGTCGTCTTCTGGAGGAGGTGGAGGAGCTGTAGGAGATGGTGGAGGAAACTCCATCTCTAAACTACAAGTCAGACAGCGCATGTACTTCATCTACTTGTGATGTTGCTGCTGCCATTGACGCATCTCCTCCTCATGTTGTTGCTACTGATGCTGTTGTCTCTAACACATCTCTTCATATTGATTCTACAAACTCTCTATAAGCTCAGAATGAGTTCGCAACTGCTCCTGATATTGTGAGGCAGAAGATGGTGCCTCTCCATGAGCTCCTCTCGAGCTGGACGCCGACATCGCATCAATATTATAATAAGTACCAGGAGTCAAATGAGATCCAATACTAACTACTCGGCCCTTCTCAAAGCCATACTGTGTCTCCTGCATCCATGCCGCCTCATCAAAATGGTGGGCACTGGTCTACTCAGTCGTCTTTTCCTGAATCTCAACCTATGTCTGAGAGGTCACAGCCTCATATGACTCCTTCAATTCCAATTTGAAATTAAAATGGTAAAAATATTATATGCAGTTAATTGTCAAATTGAAAAAAAATACTAACCACAATCTGACGCTGGTGATCACCTCTAATCTCTCCAGTGGTTGGATCACTGTACATCCTCTGATAAACATCGAACTCCGTAATATCAGGATGCTCGACTATCTACATAAATATAAAATAAACTATTTATATTTAAAGTTATATAAAATATTTAAAAAATATACTTACCAGATTCTCTCTATGCATACTGAATGTACGGCTACCAACTCGATGTGTCACCTCCTGTCTCCCCCAGTTCTGCTGTCCCATTAAAGATCTCCTCTGAAATCCACCACTCAACCAGTGTAAATATAATCCATCCCAAATTTGATATGAAATGTACTTTGGTCAGTGGTCTCTACATGACTCATTAAATTATGTCACTTTTTCTTTTTTAATGGTTGTTCTTCTCAAATTGTGCAAAAACTGATGGAAACGGTCACGCATAGACACTTTCCATGCCGTGTGGATATCATCACGCATGTTATCATCAATGGGATACCATAAACCCTACAAATAATTTATAATATCAAGTTATTAATAAAATAAATTTCAAAATAAATATTATTTATTTATGTACTAGCCAATGATCGAATATGTTGCGCCGCACATCAATGGGAATTTGTTCCCATGTGATCCATGGCTGAGAAAAATAATTACACAAGATAGCGCTCCCCTTTCTAATAGCTACATGCGTAAAACTATAAAAAAGAAATAAATAATCAAACAATTAGTATATATATAAATAAATAAATGAAATCTAACTAAAATATAGAGGTTACCATGCCTCTGAGTGCGTGGATCGAAGCCAAGATGTGGACGTCGCTCGAGGATAGGGTTAGGAATCATCAATTGTGCAAAACCATGCCCCCTCTGTATACCCCCTGAACTTTTAGTAGGTTGAGGGTCAGATGGTCCACAATCCCCCTCATCCAAAGGTAGATCAACCTCCTACAACTTGCGAAATAGATCAGGATCCATCTAAAACACAAAATTATTATTGTTAGCAGATAGTTGAAAATAACTATTATATATAGATATATATTAGTTATGATTATAACTAGAATTTAACTGTGTCACTGTCCATCTTCATCCTCATCTCCATATTTTTCCATGTCAATGTCTTCATCTTCCTTCCCAGCATTATCAATATCCATATGAGTTTCAGTTTCATTATCTCTTATCATTTCAAATTCATTTATAACATTATTAACATCTTCATTATCATCGATCCTTAATTGTGGAGTGTCATCATCGATATTCACGTCTCTTTGTGAAAAAGATGGATTTTGAGCAGTCTCTTAAAAAATTTAAATTCCTTCCACTTCAGCAGAACCACATTCAGTTTAAGTAAACTAATTTTCCCAAGATTTCATTTTTATTATGCTCCACTAATCACTCAAGTCTCTTGAAGTATCACAGTACTTTGAGTAATAAATTTTATATTCCTTTCGAGTTAGTAAAAATGGTTCATTTAATATAATAAGACTTTTATATTTAATATCGACGATTCCATGAGTCGAATAAACACGTAAGCCTCTCTCAGTACCCTACCACCGACATTTAAACATCATTATGTAATTATTTACTAGATAACACATATCAATAATTTCATCCAGAATTCCATAAAAGTCAAATTCATTTTCTATGTGATGAAAACCTCTCAAGAAAACTCCATTTTTCATTATTTTTTTATTCCCCATATGCACATGTATGAAATCGAAAACCATTCACCACATATGCATTATAATATTTAACCATTTTGGATGGTGGGTTACTCAATATACACAGTCACTTATCAATTTTATCACCATGTTAAGACACCTAAAAATTTGTAAAACAATTATTAATATGATAAATAATAAATGGAATTGATATTAAACCATCAATAATTTATGTTTCCAGTTTTTGAAACCATTGAGAAAAAAAATTTGTCTGCTTTCTTCAAGAGCAGCTACTGTAATTTGTGGAAGTTGTTTCTTAATATGATAATCATATAACCTAAAAATAAAATAAGTTTACATAATGTAACATAAATTATAGAATAAGTGATAGAAGTACTCACAGTACAAATGATGTCATTTCTTCATAGTTGAGAAGAACATATGTATGAGCTCTGTGATGTTCATCTTATGAAAGTCATCATTCATGAACTCCACTGAAACCAAGGTTTGGCTAATTAAAAATTGATAATTGATTGTCCATTTCATCATTAATATTCCCCTCATTCCATCCCATGCTATTGTGTTTTGAGGGATATTGAGATTCAAAATAATGAGAGCAGAAAAAAACAATTTCCTCTTGAAAATAAGCTTCAGCAATTGAGCCTTCACCTGATGCTTTGTTACGTACTTTTTTCTTCAATTTTTGCATGCACCTCTCGAATGGGTATATCCATCTAAACTATATTGGACCTCTATATTTAGCTTCATGTGGAAAATGTAATATCATATGTTCCATTGAGTCAAAGAAAGCTAGCGGAAAGATTTTTTCCAGTTTACATATAATTACAGCAACATCTTCTTTCAGTTTTCTTAGTGCATCGTAGTCTATTGTTTCTGCACAAATGTCTCGAAAAAAATATGATATGTCTGTTATCAAATCCCAAATCATATAATTCAACAAACCTCTGAATCCAATTGGTAAAATTCTTTTCATTATAACATGAAAATCGTGACTTTTAATCCGGTAATATACTCATTCTTAACACATCTGCCCAAATTGGAAGCATAGCCATCTGGAAGTCTCAAATATGCAATCCACTGACAAAATAGTAAGCGACTCTCTTTGGACAGTTTATAAGCTACTTTTGGATTCATTAACCTCTATGATCTGACATTTTCAAATAGTTCAAGTTCTGGTTGCCTGCAAATTTGGGAAAGATCTAATCATGCCTTTATAGTATCTTTGGTCTTAACTGGTGTATCCAAAACTGTATGAAATAAATTATCAAAACAGTTCTTCTCAATATGCATGACATTCAACATGTGACGGACCAACAAATTAGACCAATATGGAAGATCCCAAAAAATGATTCATTTTATCCAATTATGTTCTTTCCCAAAGCCATGAATTTTTTGTTGGTTTACTGTTGGCCCAAATGTGATGGGAGGAAATGAAAATACAACTAATTTTAACTCTGTACCTGAGATCATTTGTAGAGGTTCATCCCTTTCAATTGTACCTTTTCTGAAATAAGATTTGTTCCTCCGAAAAGGATAATCAGTTGGAAGAAATCTGCGGTGACATTCAAAATAGAAAGGTTTTTTTTCATTGATGAACATAAAGGCTTTGTTGTCTTTAATATAGTAAGGACATGATTTTAGACCATGTGTACTTCAGCCAGATAACATGCCATATGCCAGAAATTCACTAATCGTCCACATCAATACAACTTTTAATATGAAATTTTGTTTCGCATCAACATCATATGTACTAACACCATCACTACACAATGCATTTAACTCATCAATCAATGGTTTCAAATAAAAATCAATATTATTTTTCAGATGTCCTGGGATTAATAAGGTCAAAAAGATATAGGGCTCCTTCATCAACATCCATGGAGGTAAATTGTACGAAGTTATAAAGACAGGCCAACATGAATATTGACTACCATAAGAACCAAACAGACAGAAACCATAAGTAAAAAGACCCAATCGTATGTTTTGGGATTCTAAAGAAAAAGACGGATGCAGACGGTCAAAATGTTTCCATGAATCACCATCAGATGGATGATTCAAGCTTTTATCAGTTGAAATGTTGGTTTTGTGCCATGACATCATTGACGCTGTGTTCTGAGATATAAATAAACGCTACAACCTGGGTGTAAGGGGGAAATATCTCAACTATTTTACTGGAATCAATCTAGACTTCCCTGGTTGAGCTTCTTTATACCTTGATTTTCCACATGTGGGACAACTATCCAACGAATCATTTTCACCAGAATATAAGATGCAATAATTTATACATGCATTAATCCTCTGATAACTAAGGGCCAGAATATGAACCAGCCTATTGATCTCATAGTAATTTATAAGAAACACATTTCCTTCAGGTAATAGTGTTTTAACCAAAGAAAATATCTAATAAAAACAGTTGTTTAACATTTCATTATCTAATTTAATAGCCATAAATTTTACCACTGCTTCTAATTTTCTTATCTTGCAACCAGGATATAATGTATCCTTAGCAGACCTCAACAACTCATAAAATTCGGATGGTGCCAACTCAGGAGTTAAATCAATATCATCTTGAGTTTCAGTTTGTTGAACAGATAGACATGCAACATCATGTACTAAATTTTTAAGTTGTGATGGATCAATCAAGTTATTAGTATCTTCTCTAGAACTATGCTCTCTGTGTTGATACCAAAAAACACAATCTGGTTGAAAACCAAACCACAAGAGATGTCCCCCAACCTTGTCAAATGTGTCAAACATTCTAAGAGCACATTTTTTTACAAGGAAACTTTATTGTGCCTTCTGAAACATATTTTTTTTTATGATACAAATGATAAGAAATCTTTAACACCCTCAATATATACAGGATTTAAACCAAAACTGTTTGATTTATATGCTGATTTATCCAAGCACGATCATCTAATAATTATTGTTGTTGACTTATTTATTCCATATTTTTCTAAAAAATATAAAATCATTACTATTTTGAATAATTTGAAAATATAAAAACACTATCTGAAAAAAAAAGATAAATAATTACAACTACTTAATAATTACCATTACTTACGGGCGACACAATTTCCAGTGGATTGACGGCTCCTCTTTTGTCTGACGACTCATTTACTTACAACTTTCTCACACACAAATCACAGTGAAGAATCTGATCATAGGTACATATATTCATTCTCATATGCACAATAATGAATATGCATACCTCCGAGCAGATTCTTCATTGTGATTTCTGTGTGAGAAAGTTTCAAGTAAATGAGCCCTCAGACAAAAGAGCCCCCTTTTCGTCGATGAATCAAATTCTTGCAACTGTCACCACCTGAACACATTATGAAAAATGTGGTCCTACAAATGCATATTCAAACTCATGCATATGAGATTTGATATGCATACGTAGAAGAATAATTTTTATAATGTTTTGAGTTGGTGAAAGTTGAAAGGAGAAGATTCATCGAGCAAAAGGAGTGTCTTCAATCCACTAGAAATTGTTCCAAGTTATTACAATTTATTATAATTGATTTTCTTCCTAATTGTTACTAATTGTACCTAATCGTCCCTAATTTTCCCTAATTGTCCCTAATTTTCCCTAATTGTCCCTAATTTTCCCTAATTGTCCCTAATTGTCCCTAATTGTCCCTAATTGTCCCTATTTGTCACTAATTGTCACTAATTGTCACTAATTATGGCTAATTGTCGCTAATTGTTGCTAATTGTCGCTATTTGTTTCTATTTGTCGTTATTTGTCGCTATTTGTCGCTATTTGTCGCTATTTGTCACTATTTGTCGCTATTTGTCGCTATTTGTCGCTATTTGTCGCTATTTGTCTCTATTTGTCACTATTTGTCTCTATTTGTCACTATTTGTTGCTATTTGTCGCTATTTGTCGCTATTTGTTTCTTTTTATCGTTATTTGTCACTATTTGTCATTTTTTGTCGCTATTTGTCGCTATTTGTTGCTATTTATCACTATTTGTGCCTAATTATTCTTATTTATGCCTAATTATTCCTATTTATGCCTATTTATTCCTATTTATTTCTAATTATTCCTATTTATTCCTATTTATTCCTATTTATTCCTATTTATTCCTATTTGTTCCTATTTATTCCTATTTATTCCTATTTATTCCTATTTATTCCTATTTATTCCTATTTATTCCTATTTATTCCTAATTATTCCTAATTGTTACTAATTATTACTAATTATTAGTAATTATTACTAATTATTCCTAATTATTACTAATTATTACTAATTATTACTAATTATTCCTAATTATTCCTAATTATTCCTAATTATTACTAATTATTACTAATTATTACTAATTATCCCTATTTATTCCTAATTATTCCTAATTATTCCTAATTATTACTAATTATTACTAATTATTACTAATTATTACTAATTATTACTAATTATTTCTAATTATTCCTATTTATTCCTAATTATTACTAATTATTCCAATTTATTACTATTTCTTACTATTTCTTCCTATTTGTTACTATTTCTTCCTATTTGTTACTATTTGTTCCTATTTGTTACAAATTATTACAATTTATTACTATTTATTTGTAATTATTACTAATTATTACTAATTATTACTAATTATTACTATTGATTACTAATTATTACTATTTATTACTATTTATTACTATTTATTACTATTTATTACTATTTATTACTATTTATTACTATTTATTACTATTTATTACTATTTATTGCTATTTATTCCTAATTATTACTATTTATTACTATTTATTATTATTTATTCCTATTTATTACTATTTATTCATATTTATTCATATTTATTCATATTTATTCCTATTTATTCCTATTTATTAATAATTATTCCTATTTATTCATATTTATTACTATTTATTCATATTTATTCCTATTTATTCCTATTTATTGCTAATTATTACTAATTATTCCTATTTATTCCTATTTATACGTATTTATTCCTAATTATTCGTAATTATTGCTATTTATTACTATTTATTCCTAATTACTATTATTTATTACTAATTACTACTATTTATTACTAATTATTACTATTTATTACTAATTACTACTATTTATTACTAATTACTACTATTTATTACTAATTACTACTATTTATTACTAATTATTACTAATTATTCCTATTTATTACTAATTATTACTATTTATTCCTAATTTTTACTTCCTAATTATTCCTAATTATTACTATTTATTCCTAATTATTACTATTTATTCCTAATTATTGCTATTTATTCCTAATTATTACTAATTATTACTATTTATTCCTAATTATTACTATTTATTCCTAATTATTACTAATTATTTCTATTTATTACTATTTATTACTAAAATACAGATAACAAAACAATTTAAATCTAATTAAATTATAACTAATCAACAATAATTAAAATTAACATACAAAATTAAATAAATACTAAAGTAAATATAATATAAATACCTTTAAACTTGATCTCCAATTGATGTAAGCGCCTTCACAACTTCTCCGTAAAAAAAATAACTGAGAGAAATTTTCACTCTAAAATTCGAGTTTAGAGAGAGAAAGGAAGTGAGAAATGAGAGGAAGAGAAAGAAAAATGAAGGGGGTATATATTGGTTGGATTAGTTGTGATAGGACTTGTTGCGATGGTAAGCCCGTCGCAAAAGGTACTTTTTGTGACAAGGCCCATCGCAAATAACTTTACCCGCATTAATTGATGTCGGCGGTTAAAAGGGTATTTGCGATGGGGGTCGTCGCAAAAGGTGACATGTCGACACACCTTTTGCGACGGGACAACATCCCGTCACAAAAAATCATTTACCGTCGCCGGTTTTTGTAACGGGACCCGTCGCAAATACCTTCCGACCGACACACTATTTGCGACGGGGGGATCCCCCCGTCGTAAATAACCTTCCCGTGCTTTGGCGCACATCCCGCGCCAAAGCACGCATTACCTTTTGCGACGGGACCCCAAATCCCATCGCAAATAACAAGTTATTTGCGACGGGACGAACCCCCCCCCCCCCCCCCCCCGTCGCAAATAACCCCTGGGATGTACTATTTGCGACGGGAACTAATCCCGTCACAAGTACCCCGTCACAAAAAACTGTTTTTCCCGTGGTGTTCCCACACTCTATAAGGCACTATCTCCACCAAACATGATCACTCACAATGCGCCACTATAGAAAGAGAATCTTCTTGCTATCTATATTCTTAGTGCACCACCCCACACATGAGTGTATGTTCAAGATGTTGACCATCCACCCATACTCTAACCCTCCTAGATCCAACCACATAAGATCTTCACTAAGTGTCCAACTAGAGTTTCATTTTGAACTAACAGGTCAGGAAACCCCTAGTCCTTCCCTCAACACTATAAGCATATAATCTCTCTAAAACCCATACTTATATCATGAGTACTATCACTCAAAGTTATCTATACTTCTAGTTTACAAGGAAACTTATACGACCTTCCATTAATCCTTCAAGAGTATACATAGAAGAACATGAATTTCCTTCAAATGAAAACTACCCTTAAGGAATTACCCTTGACTATTACTTTATAACGAATATGGCCACTTTTGTTATCTTCACGCAATATGAGACTATGACTCATTAGTAACCAAAGTCGTGTTTCTATGGTTACAAGGTCTTATACATAACCTACACATGGTTCAATAGGGGTCAAAATCCATATAAAATCATCTAGGAACATATCTAAAGGCATGAAATTATGGATTCACTCTTATACTAACCATGTTGAGATTCAAGGATGACTGGTTCAGTTAAACAAAATTCCACTGGGTTCTAGATGGATATCTACATATAGGCTAATGTTGGACCTTAAATTAAACAGACCCATGTAATGGATAGTTGCACAAGGTTATTATTAAGGAAATTTATGCCTGAAAATGAATCAATAAGGTGTGTTGCACTACCTACACTCAGAGGGACTTCATCATAATCACTGTCATCATCGTCATTATTATCATCATCATTGCCCAGATCCACCACACCATAGTCTCGCATGACCTGCTATTAGATATAGACACACATAATATTTTTATTGATATAATGTCATTAAGAAATCAAATATGAAACATAGTACAAGTCATTGACACCTAATTAGTATAGTTTTCCATCATCATTACAATCACACACATGTAGAATATATTTTATGGAAAACCTATGTTCTGAACATAATGCATGTGAAGCATCTTGCTGATATAGCCAATAGTAAAATCCATATAAAATCACAACCTCAAAATCCATCTGTCTCACATGAGGTGAAAAAATATTCTCATAACAAAAACAACTAAGAAGACCAATACCATTCTCTAATAACCAAGACTTCCACCAAGAAAGGTGTTCGCAACATAAGAGATTGAGATTCATAACAAGATCTGACACATTCCAATGTCTCATTTCTACTGAATCCCTAAATTAGAAAAAAAAAACAAGATAGCCTATGCTCTGATATGATTTAATAACATCCTGACCTGAATCAATAGTTCTGAGCCAGAATTACACATGACCACAAGCACCCCCCACCCAACTATAGAGCATTCCAACTAGTAGTGAGGGTCTCAATTGGAACTTGGGTAGATTATACCCTCTATGAGAGTTCATAATAAGAAAATAAATAACCAAAATTGTAAAAATATATAAATAGAGTACACATATACCAATAAAAAACCAAAAGTTTAACACCCAAGATATTACAATATTTTCCTTTTAGAATAAATTTAATTTTTTGGTTACCATGATTTATACACAGAGGTATGTTTATACTACACACAAAAATGAGTTATCTTATGTTACACGCAAGATCGTGTTTTATTGCCTTTAATGGAGAACCTATATTAAATCCATTTTTTGAAAATTTTATATATATTATTTGAAAAAATAAAATACTTTTTTTTTAATATCAAAATTATCTTAGGGTGGTTTTTTGGTATTTTTCCGAGAAGTTTTATTTTTTGATGAATAGTGAAAAATATTACATTGTAGTTAAAAACTTCCTTTTTGTTTAAATAATTTTTAATGTTAAATTAAATTATAAATTGGTTTTTAAAGTCACAATATATCAATTGTACATATATTAATACATTTTTTGTTATTTTAATCTTTTTATATTGAAATTGGTTACAAAAATTTATTGAACTTTTGAACATTTCTTCTCTAACTCGCTTTCTCGCCGCATCTGTGGGTTTCGCGTTAAACTTAATTTTTAAACTTCTATGAATTGAACTTAAATAAATGTATATATATAATTTTAATAATTATGAAATTTTTGGTCTAATATAATCAACTTAATCTTTTTATATAGTAACTCTAGGATTCTATTTACCATTGTTAAAGGTAAATCAGGTAATTAAGGGTAAAAATTATATTATAGGCATTATAAAATTACCATAAAACTTGTCCTAATTTCATTTAATGAGTATGTTTCAACAAAAATAATAATTGGGTATATTTTATGACCACTTTGATCCACATGTATGATGTTAATAAATTTATAATATTATATTTAGAGAAAAGTCAATTTTTTAAACTTTTTTTAACAAAAGAAATATTTTTCATATGAGAATATATAAAGGATATGTTCAACTATAAATATTATTTGGAAATTTAAAATTTTTATCTATATAATGGTAATTTATTTATAATTTTTAGTGATAAAAAATTTACTTTAAAAGGTCACATGATGATGGTGTAGTAATTATTTAATTAATGGAAATATCAAATAAATGATATTAAAAATATTAAAATAAATAAGAATTGATATAATTAATTTCAAAGAATAATTTTATCTATTAAATATACATATTATGGATGTATTAAAAGTTTTTTTTTAAATTATAACATTGTTATGATATTTTAAAAAATTCATGTAATGAATAGTGTCAAAATTGACACTAATAATATTATAAAATAAATAATATTTTATTAAATGATATAAAATTAATAAAAACCACAATTTCATCAAAAATATTTATATAATTCATAAAATTTCATAAATTACTCATTTAGTGGTCTTTTGGCATTTTATAGTAATTATATTAACCCTTGAAGTTAAAATTACATGATATTATGGTAAGAATTAAAACGCTTAAATAAGGGTTAAAACAAAAATATAAGGATTTAAAAAAATTAAAAAATTATTGGATGAATAATATTATACACTTATCACATTATGATCTATTTTGAGTTGTTTAATGAGAACTTTTCCATGAAAATAAATTATATTTTATTTAAATAAAACATAGTTACAAAATATCACTCTCTTTGTTTTTAATATCTTTTTTGTGTCCACATGGGGAAAAAATCAAGATATGAATGAATATAAATGTATTTTTTGACCATAATTAAATTAATTTCATTATTTACTTTTATTTTTAATTTTTATAAATTAAAAAACTACATTATATTCTTCTTCAATGTTAACACAATATTTATTTAAATAATAGAAAAATAAAATAATTGATTTTAATCATATTAATTTTGATATATTTTTTATAAATTAAAGCCTATAAATAATTTTATCGATTTATAAGATATATTAGAGATGTTTGAAACCATTATATTCTAATTCCCACTTTTTGTTGTTGTATTTATAGACAAATTAAATGAATACTATTAACTTTGACAATAATGATATCTTATTGAATTAAATTTTTATTTTATTTTTGTCCTTAGGATTTGAGACATTACCCTGAAAAGAAACTCACTTATATTATTAAAATAAATTAAAAATTAAAAAAGTCTTAAAATAATAAATTTTCACTTATCTCTCTATAGAAGAGGTAAAATATTATCAGGAACCTCATTAGATGAAGCCAAATTATCACCATCAACACCCCTATTGGTAAGACCATCTGCAAGAGAGTTGGCCTCCCTATAAAAATGAGTGATGATATAATCAATGGAAAAAATATATTCTATGAAAATATTCCATAGAGAAGTTAATTTCTATAAAATATGCTCTAAACTAGCTCTGATATCTTAAACAATAATAGAAGATTCACATTCCAATCAAATATTATAAAAGGTATCCTACTCCCTCATTTTCTCAAAACACATTGAGTCTTTTATATCAACAAAAACCTATCCATTTCTCCTCCAAACATTCTTATTTATGTTATAGAGGTCCTGGTTTTCCAAAAAGACAAACCCTAGTGTCCCTAAGAGGATATCCAAAAGAAGACCACCGAATAAGAGGTAATTGTTTTACCCATTCATTTAAGTTATTTTCTTCTTATACTTCCTATTCATATATTGTTTCCATAATAAACTAATAAATCTAGTATCATTTATATTCATATATTTTATTATGATTATGGTACAACTATATTCCTCCTTTCATCCATCTAATGAAAAACAATATCACTATGTGTACGTACGTACGACTTACCATCTCCACGTTGTGGTGTAATTTTTTTTGTCACCACTTTATTTGGATGGGTATAATGATGGATATAATGGATATAAATAGTAAATATGAAATTATATATATTATTTTTAATTAATATACCATCTAATTACTCACCCAATTACCAATAATGAAATGATATTGTCACTCGTGTGTATGTACGGCCTACAGTATCCACGACACAAGGAGAATCATCATGAATGTTAACCATTCAAGAATGATTATAAAAATGTATATAATGAATAAATATTAAATATATGAAATAATAATTATACTTTAATAATATATATATATATATATATATATATATATGTGTCATTTACATTCTTTCATTCAATATGATAAGAAAATGGAAACCGCATTCATGTGTACATACAGCCTACCGTCTCCATGAATGGTGTATTCTATTTCATATATATATATATTATATATATTTATATACTAAATATATGATATATAACTCATATTTTAAATTATATAAGTAATTAAATCATGATCCATGTAATAGGATCAATAATAACGAGTCAAAACACGTACGATAAACAAAGTGGTTATTATAAGAAACATTACTTTAGCTAGGAATTGTTAATAAAAGGACAATATAAAGTCAAAAAAGAATCATATATGATATCATAAATAATGGATATGTTTATGGAATAATTTAATAACATTCTATAACCATTATAAAGAAGGTTAACTCACCCTAATATAAATAAATGTACAAGGTATGTGTTAATTTCACAATCTCATTATTATCTGAGATTGTTTATACATAAGTATTTACTATGACATATTTATCATCCATGTCCATTTTTCTTAAAAATGATTTCAAAATGAATATTTTTAAGGTTTTATGAAATGAAATATTTAACAAAAATGACATTTTAAATGTTTCTGTGATTTATTCTTTTAAATCTTTCTAATTCATGTCCATGTTTTTAAAATGTGTTTTATGTATTTTTTTTATAAAGACGTGAATATTTTAAAATAATAATTTTAAAATTTATCTCAAATTCTTAAAATTGGTATGATAAACTTTGATTAAAAAATATATTTTTAATGTCTTCTTTTATAAATCCATGGCTTTTGAATAAATGATTTCAATGTAAAAAGGGTGATTTTATAATGAAATTTTTAATGATTTTATAATTATATTTTCATCTAGGTCAACATCCTATGTTGGATCTTAAGTTTGGTTGAGGTTGATCTCTTCAGATACCATTCACCATATTTCACTGAATGTATTATGATTTGGTTTTACTATGGATGTGCTATTTTGATACCATTCATGTTTTATGGTTAAAGTTTCCACATTTTATTTGCTAGTCTTAATATGAATGTTTATGTTGACTATGTTTCACCCTTTCATATAAAGAATTTTTTGGACTTAGTAAGTGTAAGATGGGGCCTTCTATATCCCCTCAATGCATCGGTAGGTCTTAGGAGAAAAGCTAGACTGGGTTTTTACCCACTATTGTATGGTGTATTGGATGAAACCTTGATGGTAAGTTTTAGATATCCCTCATTATGCATTCCCTCATTATGAGATTAGTTATTGATATTTCATGTGACTATTTAACTAAAATAATAACTATGGTTATGTTTTCTAGATCATGTTATTATTTTGTATGGTATTATTTAATCCTTCCATATTATTCTCAAGACTATGTTTAAATTCCTTGTGTTTTAATTATTCACATTTCCATAATGTTTATGTTTATTTATAATAGCTTATGTTGTATACTTAGCCTTACTAGGAATTTAATCTCACCCCTTTCTTATGTTTTATTTTTCCCATGATGTCAAGATGTGTATTATGACTAATATGTAGGGTTAATCTATGAGAATTTAATACTCTCAAAGGATTGAGTATATTTTATTTTATAGTTTCAATTGTAATGTAATGGTCATGCATGTAATATGGGTTTCCAAAACTATTAAATTGACCAATCCTTCAGTATTTATTTATTTTTAAACATGATAATATAATAAATAATGCATCGGCTTCAGGATTCTAGGGTGAGGGTGTTATAGTTGGTATCAAAGGAAGTTTAATAGCAACCTTAGAAACTAGATTTAAAAATCAATTATTATAACATATAACCCTATGAATGACTTTGAGGATGATTTTTAGTATATGATACCATCCTTTATATTTAGTAATGGATAACCTAGGTTAATCCTATGGACTTATGGATTGATAATAATATTCTATCATTTAAATATCTTATAAATGATACATCAGGACTATATCATTATGATTAGTGTTTCTCACATTATGCTTTGATTTTTTGTAAATGGTTAGAATAAGTAATGTTATAAAAGAAATGGTTATACTAATGATTATTATGATGATGAGACTAAAAAAGGAAAATTAAATGAAGGGGTATTAAGTAATAAGATGATGAAGTGTACTTAATGGTTTAAGAATGAATTATAATGATTAATGTTCATGTGTATTTGGATTCAAGATTTATTTATTCAATGGTGATTTGGTTATAAGAATCATCAGAAATATAAGGATTGTATTACAGTACATCTTCATCAATGATTTAGAAGCATTAATGATTTCATTAAGGTTTTTATGGTGATAACGGTATGTGACAACAAGAAATACATTATGTTGTTTGGATAATCTAATGTATTTTTGAAATCTAGAGACCTTTTTGGACTTCAAATTTGGACAGATGTATTTTGGATGAATCTTATGGTTGGAATGGATTAAGTTGAACATTGGATATTATTTTTTGAGGTTAAAGTAGGATTTATTAGATAATGTTTTCTAACCTTTTTATTTTCAGTAAAAAATTAGAGGATAAAGGAATTATATATGGAGCATATGATTCATTAAAAGTGTTTCAGGAATAAAAATTCATCATGAATATCCATATTCAGGTGTATGAAATGAATTGAAAATAGATCAAAGCACAACCAAAGCATAATATTATGCTTATGACATGAAAACAAATCAATTAAGTTTATTTTATCATGTTATTATATGAATAGTAAAATAATCCCACAACATTAGAAAAAGGATTTTTGAAAAAAAATGATCTCCTAGTACCATTTTTTCGGATGAATCATATGGTCCCTTAAATCATCACATATTTATATCTTTGTGATTGTTAACTTTCTCCTGATCATGTTATTTATCACTCTCCATCAGAACTTGATGGTTAGATTTCTCTTCAATGTCCATGTTTTCCTACATGGAACCCAAGTATGTGTTATTTTGGGTGACCTTATTACTTCCCTTTCTTTATTTTAAAGTCAAACCTTTATTAACCCTTGTTCTGATGTGGGATTTCAATAATGAAATTTTTAATAGTCAAACATTAGTTACCGAACCCAAATTCAAAAATTACGAGGATTCAATTTATTGATGTAAGGGAGAATTTAACACCTAATATATTACAATATTTTCCTTTTATAATAAATTTAATTTTTTTATTAGCAATCTTTTTACACAAATTTAAGTTTACACTACACACAACACGGAGTTAGCTTGCATTACATGTAACATTTGTGTTTTATCACCTTTTAATGGAGAAACCTTTTTCAATCCAATTTTTTAAACTTTTATATATTTTATTTGAAAAAATTAACTTTTTAGTTGAATTCATAATATTGAAATTATATTATAGTAATTTTTCAGTATTTTTTCTAAGAATATTCATTTTTTGATGAATAGTGAAAAATACTGCATTGTAGTTAAAAACTTCCTTTTTTTTTAAATATTTATTAATGTTAAATTGAATCTTAAATTGATTTTTAAAGTTAAAAAAATAAATTATGTATATATTAATCTAATTTAGGTCATTGAAATATTTTTATATTGAAATTGGATATAAAAACTTATTTATTTTTTTAGCATTTCTATATTAAGTCATTTTCTCTCTATGTTCGTGGGATTAGCATTAAACATAATTTTTTCATATATATGAATTGAATTTAGAAAAATGGGAAAACACATTTTAATCATTATGAATTTTTTTCCTAATAATATCATCTTTGTTTTTTAGTAAATAGTAACTTTAGTATTTTATTTACCACATATAAAAGTAAATCAGGTAATTAATGGTAAAAATGATATTATAAGAATTATAAAATTACCCTAAGACTTGTTATAATTTCATTGGATGAGTGTTTTTTTACCAAAATAATTTTTGGGACGATTTTAGGACCACTTGGAGTTACTCGGATGACTTTAATACAATTATAATATTATATTCAAAGAAATTTCAATTTTTTGACACTTTTGTTTTTAACAAGAAAATTTTTTTAATATAAGGATATATAAGATATATTTTCACCTATAAATAGTATTTAGAAAGATAAAATTTTTATCTTCATCATGGTAATTTATTTATACTTTTTATTAATAATACAATTACCATAAAAGGTGACATAATGATGATGTAATAATTATTTAATTAATGAAAATATCATATAATTGATATTAAAAATATTAAAATAAATATAAATTGATATAATTAATGTCATCCATAAAATATCAAATAATTTTTTTTCATCACCACATTTTTTTATGGGTATAATGATGGATATAATGGATATCACTAATAAATATGTCATGATATTGATTCTGTATAATTAATATACCTTCTAATTTCTCACCCTTTTACTAATAAGTAAATGATGTTGTCACTCATGTGTACGTACAGTCTACCATCTCCACGACACGGTGAGATTTATCTTACATGTTAACCATTCAAGAATGGTTTTAAAAATGTATATAATGAATAAATGGGAAATATATGATATAATAATGCTAATATAATACTATATATATACATATATGTCATTTAATTTCTTCCACAATATGATAAAAAAATGGAAACATCGTTCATGTGTACGTACGACCTATTGTCTCTGTGAATGGTGTATTCCATTCCATATATTTATATTTTATATATATTTATATACTGAATATATATGACATATAAATCATGTTTTAAATTTTGGATTTAAGTAAATCGTGATCTAATTAGTATGATCAAGAATAACAAGTCAAAACATGTACGATAAACAAAGCGGTTATTAATCAAAACGTTGCATTAACTTGGAATTGTTAATAAATGGGTAATATAAAGTCATAAACAAATAATATATGATATCATAAATAATGGATATGGTTTTTTTATAATTTAGTAACTTTATTTAACCATTATACATGAGGATATAACATCCTCATCTAAAGGAAAGTGCGAGGTAAGAGTTAATTTTGCAGTCACATTATTATTCGAGATTATTTATATGTAATTATTTAGTAGGGCATATTTATCATCCATGTCCATGTTTCTTAAAAATTATTTTAAAAGGATTCTATTTAACATTTTGTGTAAGTAAATCTTTAACTAAAACATCATTTTGATTGTTTCTATGATTTATTCTTCTAAATAATTCTCTTTCATGTCCATGTTTTCAAAATAGGTTTTATGTATTTATTTATAAGGACTTGAATATTTTAAAATGTTAATTTTTAAATTTATCTCAAATGTTTCAAATTGGTATAGGGCACTTTGATTCAAAAAACTATTTTTTTAATGTCATCTTTTATAAATTCATGCTTTTGAATAAATTATTTCAAAGTAAAAGGGTATTTTTCTCAAGTTATATTTAATGATTTTATTATAGTATTTTCATCTATGTAATCATCCTCTATTAAATCTTATGTTTTATTGAGGTTGATATCTTAAGATACAATTTATTGTATTTATTTGAATTTTTTTATTTGTTTTGACTATAGATGTGCTATTTTGATACCATTCAAAGTTTATGGTTAAAGTTTTTACATTTTTTTACTAGTTCTAATACGAATTTTTATGTTGTTTATATTTCACCTTTTCATATAAGGAATGAATTAGACTTAGTGAGTGTCTTGTGGGGCCCGTTATAGCCCCTCGATTCACTGATAGGTCTCATGAGACAAACTAGACTAGGTTTTACCCATTATTGTATGATGTCTTAGCTGAATCCTTGACGATATGTTTTAGATATCTCATATTCTGAATTCCCTCATTATGAGATTAGTTATTGATGTTCCATGTGATTATTTGAGTATTAGAATAAACATGGTTTTTTTATAGCTCATGTGATTATTTTTTATAGTATTATTTATTCTCTATATATTATGCTCAATATTGTGTTTAAATGGTTTGTGTTTCAGTTATTATCCTTACCATAATGTTTATGTATATTTATAATACATTCTGTCATACGCTTACCATTACTTAGCATCTAAGCTCACCCCTTTCTTAAGTTTTATTTTTTCAGGATTCCAAGTTGTGTATTATGACTGATATACGGGTTTAATCTAGGAGAATATTGATACTCTAAAATGATTAACTATATTTTATTTTATAGTTTAAATTATAATTTAAGGTTTATGTATATAATCTGGATTTCCCAAACTGATAAACTGATCAGTCCTTCTAGATTTGTTTCTTTGTAAACATGCCAATGTAATAAATAATACACCAACTTTGGGATTTTGGAGTTGGGGAATTACAAACAGTATAAGTGAATAATGAAACAATAGACCAGAATGGTTGTACCCAAAATAGAGAATTGTTCACCCATTGGTTGATCCCATATACAAACAAGAAAAGTGAAAAATTAAAGAGGCTCTACTCCTAGTCCAAGACACAAATTATCCCGATCTCTAGACTTATAACAATATATCCCACTAGAAAATTGATTTGGGTCCTCAACCCAATTTGTAACTCTAATAAGTGAGGGATTCTCGGGTACCCAAGTGTCATGGACTCTTGAGAAAAGTATGATTAAAACTTAGTAGGATTGCACCAATATGGTCCAATACCCCATTGGTAATGTGCTAGGTAAAATATCAAAATAAATTTAATAGAAAATATATAACTATGTAAACATAGAATATAATCACTAAATAAAAAAAAAGTAAATAAAACCAATATATTGTGTGTTCATGCTCATATAAAGATATCACAAACCCCTAATTATACCTACTTCTATTCAATGTTGGTATTTATGTAAATTTTGAATGAAAATGTCAATCACCACATGTCGTGAGATGTGTTACATTTCCCATAATTATTTGGAACCCTATGTATATCAGTCCATGTTAATCCTTTATGTAAACACCACACACCCCACCCTAATAGTGGTCATTATTAGGTACATTGTAGATGTCACCTTAATGGTGATCATTATCAAGAACTCTACACACCCCACCCTAATAGTGGTCATTTCCCTATAATGATGGTAAGTCAGTCCCAACATTCCTGATGTAATTTGATAAATCATATAACCCCTGTATGGAATTCACCCACTTCATCCTATAGCCAATAGATTCTTGACCCATGAATAGTATACTCCCATGTCAACAAAATTTCTATAATCTTGCCCATATTATCAAATGATCCCTAGATTATAGCCATCATCATCTCATCATGCTCCCCCTCCAAGGGTTATTCTATATAGAACTAAACATATTGGTCATCATAATAACTAAATCAAGGTTCTATAGGCTATGAAATAAAAAAATAAATACATATTAGAGAAATAAATAATAATTTATATCAACAGTATTTATCAAGAGGCTACACACACACCCATATTCTATCACTATCAATCATATTAAAATAGTATATACCAAAAAAGTATCAAATCAAGTAAACGAGGGTTTATATATAATCTAAGAATAGTATGTCGTAATTATAATAGAAAAAAAATAAAGTACATGTGATAATCATCAAAAATGGAAACAGGATACATGGGAATACTCATGTGAAAATCATCATAAAGGGTCTTAATGGATACACATATTCACACATGTTTTCAAACCATTAAACATTGTCTCATGGGATATAGGACTCATGTAGCACAACCATACATCAAATAGGGTTTATGTAATATAAAGAACACATTAGTTATCAATCCTCGACCATCGGCAACCAACATTAAACCTGTTCATAGAGTACTATCATAGACCTCAGCATAATGCCTAAATTTATTGGGCATGGTTCTTTTAAATAATTAAGACTCAAGGATCATTATTTAATAAATCATTACTTGTTACTCATAACACATTATTAATTAAGGTTTGTTCAACCATCATGGAAAACCTCATATCTCTTTCCAATAAACATCCATAATACCCAAGGGTAGAGTATACGGGATAAATTACCACAAATAGAGTAAATTCCAAGACAAGTAATTCCAGATAGATATTGTTGAGTCTCTAAGGTCCACCCAACCTCTAATGATCACCAAAAAGTTTAAATATCACCTCATAGTTAGAACCATGACCAACCATCCATGGAAGGTCCATCTATGACTTAAACTTCATTCTTAGAAAAATATCCATTATGAAGCAACAAAACAATGTTAAATTTAATATAATAAAACTAGAAAATATAGAAAAATCCAAACAAATGACATACTATAGTGGCACACACTTTTTATACATAGATATTAAATCTTAATAGATGAATATTCATTACATTACATAATGATCCATGCTAGAATCATATACTTCTAGTACCCTTGAAAACTTGGAAACATAAAATATATGATCATAATAGTTTTACATTACCTCCCACTATGTTCTTCATAACTATAAACCTTCTTATACATATCATAAATTATACCTTTATTCATAACCAGGGGAAATGAAAAATAAGAATGGGTGATCTCAAATTCTCAGTAAGGGTATGTAATGGAGATATCAATATATCATGAGCATAAGGGTATGATGACTTGAGAATAACATTTGAAAATTACACCCTACATACCATTGATCATAAACATGAGTCATGTTATAAATCCAAGCAATTTATAATACATGAATCGTAAAGGAATTGAATTAGATAATACATGAGAGTATAACCTTATAATAAGACATTGATTTTTTTAATAGATATAAGAATAGAAAATATTATCTCATGGTTATCCACCAATAAATTCATAACATGTTAGGCTTGGCTTGACCACTGTTGTACCTTCTTCAGGCTTGGTATAGCCTCCTAAGTACCCTATTTCAGGCTTGATATAACCTCCCGTGTACCCTTTGAGTATATGTAATATTAATCATTACCAAATGAATTGGATGGATATATAATTCTAGGACCAACCATCCTCAGTTATAACATTAAGAGAATCCATGGTTATAATGTAACCACCATCTTTGGATATGACATAACCACCATCCTTGGTTAAAACACAACTACCATACTTCATTTATAATTTTGCCACCATTAAAATAATAAAACCCATAAATATGTGTACAATGTGATCATAAAACATTTATTATATCAATACTTCATAACTCATTCAAATAAAATGAGTTTCATAAACATTTCATCAATTCATCATCGAAAAACCTATTGAAAATAAATAGGTTTCATAAAAATATCATTAACTTAAACATTAACAATTCATTGAAATAATGAGGATGGTATCATTGGATCATGTCCCCAATAAATCATAATTAACATCAATGGATGTCATCTAAGATTGAAAATAATTTTTGAAATCTCTCTAAGAATATTTCTTTTGTAAAATAACCTTTCTTTGAAAATAACTATTTTAAAAAACTAGAAATTCATAAAATATTATGGAAATAATTTTTTTTTTTGAAATAAAAATGGGAACTTATAAAGTAATTTTCAATGAAAATAATGGTTCTTATGGTGGTAAATTATATAAATGTTATAGACATTAAAACAAATATTCCTTTCAAATTTCTAGTAAAAGGGTCAAAAGAGCCTCATTTGGAAAATAAAAATAATATTCTTTTTTAAAAAATTAAAAAAAAATAAAACATGTTTAAAAATTAATTTAAACTATATTTTTATTATATAATAGTAAAAAATATCTTTAAAACATTTTAAAAGACATTCACATGGAAGAAAAAGTGTTTTAAATTGAAGAGAGAAATAATGTTTGTTTTTCTTAAAAACATTCATTTGGACACTTAAATACATAACTAGAGGAACATGAAAGGAAAAAATTGTACGTTAAATAAATTACCATTATAGAAGAATATTCTTGAACTTCTTGAAAGGTAAATTATAATATTTCATCATCAGAAAATTATTCATAAAAAATTCTGATAAACAATGAGATTATAACATAAAACTTTTACCACTTTGTTAAATTTTGGATCATAAGACCACAAAATAAAGAACCTTATAAAAATATTTATATCCCATAATTATAATAACAATAATCATATAATAAATTTATGGGAAGTATATACATCACACAAAGGAATCAACGGGTGAATATAGAATGAGTTCCCATAAATAAAAGAGATAATAGAAATACCTTACCTTAAGTATCGACTTCCTTGATACATGTTTAAACTTTCTATATAATTAATATATTTTTATTATAAAAATAACCAAGAAAAATAATTATATAATCATAACATATTGATTTACTTATGGCCTTTTATTACCCATTTATTAGCAATTCCTTTTTAAAATAACATTTTAGGTAGAAACTGATTTTTTGTTCATGTATGTTTTGGTTTGATATTTTAGGTTCTTTTACTATGATCATGGTTCCATAATTTCCATAATGTTAACCATGATACAAATATCTTATATATTCATTATATATGTATTTAGAGTAATCCATAAAGGTTAGAGATATAAAATGAATTACACTATTCATGGAGATAGTGGTCTATATGTATGCATGAATAATGTTTCTATTTTCTAGAAATATTGAATAAAAGATAAGTAAATATCTATTTACCTTTAAATAATAATTATTTGTAGCATTCTAGGTATTTATAGAATCATACTTTTTCATATCTATTAATATTTATAAGATATTAACTTTACGTTAAAGAGGAAACTTTGTCTGATAGTGTACTCAACCCGCAATAACGTGTTTCTCTAAAATCTTACGTTGCACACAATAATGAATTATACCAAAAAATAATATAATAATGCTATTATTATTTTAAATAGTAGTTAACACCTAGTCGTTGTATTGGAAGGAATGTATATAAATAACTATAATATGATTATACATGTTTGTTAAATGTTTTAATATTTATCCAAAAAAAATTAGAGGATTAAAATGAGAATGAATCCAATTTTAAGCATAAAATACTCTAAATTTTTTTAAAAGGTCGTTTTACCGCCTTTTGATGGCGAACCTTTTTTAAATCTAGTTTTTTCACTTTTATATATTATATTTGACAAAATAAACTTTTTATTTAGAAAATGGACATCAAAATTTACTTTAGATGAAATTTTAGTATTTTTCTGATAAAATTCATATTTTAATGAATAGTGAAAATACTACATTTTAATTCAAAACTGCCTTTTCATCTAATTTATTTATATAGTTATATTTTCCTTTTAATGGGTTTTAAAGTGTAATTGGAGTATTTTTTTATAATTTAATCCAATTTTTTTCATTGGAAGTAATTTAATATTTTAATTGGACATAAACACATATCAATCTTTTGGTAGTTTTTACTTCTTAAAAACACGCTTTCTAGTTTTGACAAAGGAAATTAATTTTAAATTAATTACTATAATTTATGTGATGTAAATTTGGAAAAAAGGATTCCATATTTGGAATTATAAGGTTCAAATTTTGTAAATAGGTACCTTTTATTTTTGGATATTATGAATAGTAACTTCAGTAATTATTTTTATTTACCATGGTTAAAGGGTAAATCAAGTAAATAAAGGTAAAAAATAGTATTATAATAACATAAAACTATTATAAAACATGTCTTAATTCTATTTGATGAGTTATGTTTGACCATTATCATCCTTAGGCAGAACTTTTGACATTTGGGAGCTACTTGGGCGTGAAAATGACATTTTATAATTTTTAATTTAAAGAAATGGGAAATATAACATAAACATATATATTTTAATAAAATAATTTTTATATGGAGTTATATAAGTGATATATTCAACTATAAATAGTAATTATAAATCTAAAAAGATTTCCTACATCATGGTGTTTTATTTATAATTTTTATACATTAAATAAATAAATTTAATTATGACACAATGATGATGCAGTGATTGCTTCATTAATAAAGGATTCAAATAAATGATATTATAAATATTAAAATAAATTTAATTTGATTATTTTTATTCCATATATGAATTTTTGTATGAATATGACATGTTATATTTTTATTAATGAAGTTTTTTCGAAGTAATCAAGTTTTTATGGATTTTTAAAAAGTCATGCTATGAATAGTGTCAGAATTGACATAATTCATATTTTAAAATATAAAATATTTTATTAAATATTATAAAATTCCAAAAAAAATCTAATATTCAGAAAAATGGTTATTATAAGTCTAAAATTTTATTAATGACTCTGTTATTGGACATTTGTCAGGTTTTGGAAACTTTTTTGGTTCTCAAAGTGTTAAATGCTTGATAAAACGGTAAGAATAAAAAATGGTTAAATCAAAAAGATAAGGATTAAAAAAAATATCCAAAACTTGTATAATTATTATTGGATGATTTTATTTAGACTCATGTTCAAATTATATTTGAACTAAATAAATTTAGATTCATTTTTAATCTAAATAGAATTTATAATAAATTAATATTTCAAAACTTTCCTAAAGTGACCCTCCTCCCTTTTATAAATGGCCACCACCTCTACCCACTTACTCACACCTCTAAAGCCCCATGGATCATACAAATTCTGCTCAAATAATCTCCCAACATCTTTAACTTACTTCTAAAAGGCTTACCTTGAGCATAATACAATTTAAGAAAGCATTTTCACTCAAATCAAAAGAAGTTACCCAATTTGGAGGTAACGTCTTCTCTTAAGTTCCTTTCAATTATTTTCCTTCTCTAATCACTATGATGTTATTATTCTATGATTACATAAAAACACCAGTATCTTCAATATAATAGAATTTTTTATGAGAAGTATTCTAACTACACTTACACACACCTCCATCTAATGGATACAAACATAATGTTTCTGTGTACGGCGAACTACTGCCTCACGAAATGATAATTGTTCAATTTTCTCTTACCAACTCTCGTGGTGTTCATTATGATGGAACTGTATTTATATATGATATATATTATAATTTTATTATCTCGATGCTTCTTTATTTTTTTTATTTACAGCATACCTTTATGCTTTTCATAATGTGTAAATATGATAATTTCATTTGAGGAAGTGCGGACTACCGCCCCTTCAAAGTGATATGACTCATTCATGCCATACATGGAAAATATAAAGGATGTAATTAATAAAATTATTTAACTTATCTAACATGTATATTTTACTAGAATTATAATATACCTATGTATCATTTAGTTTTCATTCCTTTAATATGACAAATAAATGAAAGTAGCGTTCATCCATACGTACGGTCTACCGTCTCTATGAATGGTGAATTTAATTTCTTATTTCCAAATCTTATGGACTATTATAAATAAATATATACTGGATATATGTGATATTTAAATAATTTATATTTGGAGATGATGTACTTTTGACTACATGGACAATTTACATCAAAAAAGTTAATTTTCGACTCAAGTACCGAATATCGACAAAATAACCAATATTAACTTAAATAATTATATGATGTTTTTAACTTGGTAATAAGTGATATAAAAGGAATAATAAAATTTAAAAATTTTCTTAATCAAGTATAAATTAACTTATGTTTATTATTCCGGAAGAACAAAAAATATATGTGATGTGTCCAACTCAAGGTAAGGGAATTTGTCTCAATATTCTTTCATTGAGGCATATCTTGATGTTGTTCACCTTTATTATCCTATAAAGTGTATATAAAACTATTTGACTCATTATATCATTCTCATGATATTTAAAGTTTTGATTAATGTCAATCCTTAATTATTTTTATTCAAATGTTTCTCAAGTGGAAAAGGTCTCTTTAACTAAAACATCCTTTTTAATGTTTTAAAGATTTATTCATTTAAAACCTTCTATTTCATGTCCATGTTTTCAAAATGGTTTTTAATAATTTATTTATATGGACATGAATGTTTTAAAATGATAATTTATTTCAAAGGTTTCAAAGTAGTATGGGATACTTTGATTCAAAATTCTTTTTATTAAATGTGTTAAATGATTTTTGAAATAGATTGAATATTTCAATATCTTGAATTGATTTAGTGTGATTGAAAATGAAATGTTATTAGTGAAATGTTGATATTTGAAATATTTTATGCATTATGATTATATAATGGTACTTGGACATTTGATGGGTGGTTACATGATAAACCAAAGATAGTTGGTTCCGTGATAAACCAAATGGTGTGTGGTTATGTGATAAACCAAGGATGGGTGGTTACGTTATAACCTCCAATGCATTGGGTATGGAATTCATACATATGGCTATTCCATTTAGTGATATGTGTGGAAGTCTACCGTATGGTTATTCCATTCTAGTATGTTTATGTCCCAAGCTACCTTTATATGTTATATATTTATTTCTATGGGATTTATGGTAATATTTTAGTTATAAAAAGGGTAAGCAATGAGCTTATATTCAATGAAGTATATTTACTACTTCTTAAAGGTGAAAAGTATTACTTTATGATAAAGTATTCATGGTTTTCATGTTATCCCAAGACTAATAGTTTTCCTTCTTTGTGTATCCCTTACTGAGATTTTTATATTCATACCAAGTTTTGAAATGTTTTTCACAAGACATAAAGAAGAATAGAGTCAATGATGGGATCAAGGAAAAGTTGTGATGTTTAAAACATGAAATGAAACATATTTCTTATTAAAGAGTTTTTGTTTTATGAAAAAAAAATGGATAAAGAGTATAAGTGTATACTTTTAATATTCAAGTTGTTGTGTATAAGTTATGACCTAATTATCTAAAGATCTAAACCTGAAAAGATCTGTAATGTGAATTAAAGTCAAATTATTGACTTATCTCAATATTAATAAATGTATAAGGCTGGGGCCTTATAGTTGGTATTGGAGGTCAGTTTAGATAACTTTAGGAGTTAGAATTTTGTTAATAGAATATTCATAAAATATTTTTTCTTTATAGTAAAATTGAAATGATATAGCATTTGAATATTACCACATTGTTTCGTCTAAGGTATGTTTTTTCAGAATGGTTTTCTGTAGAGTAAATAGGGAAACTATATTGGGAGGGAATAAAGAGGGAAATAACATTCCAAATCAACATCTTGAGATGGTCGGAATTAAAAATGAATAGTTTGTTGCGGTAATTACTCAGTTTAATCATGTGATAAATGGTGATGGTGTCTATGCACGAGATCAAATAGACCAACTGCAGAGGAATATGTCAATTTTAGATCATTTCATGAGGCAATGTCCCCTATAATTCAGATTATTATATGACCCTGTGCAAGATAAAGGGTTAATTAAAGCATTGGAAAAGATTTTTGATGTAATGGGTTCTTCAGACAATCAAAAGGTTAGTCTTGCTGATTATCATTTTGAAGGTGAAGTCGATCAGTAGTGGTCAATGATTAAAATTATTAGAGGAAGTGAAGAGATTGATTCCATATAATGGGATTAATTTAAGAATATATTCCTTGAGAAATATTTTCCCAAATATTTTCAACTTAGGATGGAAAATAAATTCTTGGAATTGAGACAAAAGGAGGAAGATTTTGTGTCTACATATGAAGAAAACTTCACATGTTTTTCAAGGTATATCCCAAATTTTATCTAGGATATTGATAGTAAGATAAATAGGTTTTATTTAGGATTTAAGCTGAAATATCTAAGGTCATTAGCTTCTCATGAGTTCAAAATCTATGAGAAACTTGTCTGATGTGCTGAGAAGGTATAAAGGAATCAGTTTTTGGATTAGTTTTTGGGTGTGTTTATAGATGATATTTTGGTATATTCTAAAATCTGATAGGAATATGAAAGTCACTTAAGTATTGTTTTGAAAACCTTAAAAGAAAAGAAACTATATGGAAAGTTTAGTAAGAGTGAATTTTGGTTGCAAAAAATTTCTTTCCTTAGTCATATTGTTTCTAAAGATAACATAACTATTGACCCTTCTAAAACAAAAGTTGTTAAAGAGTGTCCAAGACCAACCAATATCATAAAGATTTGTAGTTTTCTTTGATTATTGGGTTATTAATAAAGGTTTCTTGAAAACTTTTCTTGACTATCTAGCCCACTAACTAAGCTAACACGTAAGGGAGTTAAGTTCATCTGAACAAAATAATGTGATGATAATTTTCAGGAACTAAAAATAAGATTGGTAAATGCTCCAGTTTTGGACTTTCCTTCCAGGAATAGTGAATTTGTTATCTACAGTGATGCATCATTGAAACGACTTGGTTGTGTCCTAATGCATAATGGTCAGGTAATTTTTTATGATTCATTTCAGTTGAAACCTCATGATCTAAATTACCCTACACATGATCTAGAATTAACTGGTATAGTTTTTTCATTAAAAATTTAGAGGCATAATTTTTATGGCATAAGGTGTGAAATATATATTGATCATAAAATTTTTAAGTATACATTCACTCAGATATAATTAAACATGAAATAGGGTAGATGGATAGAATTAATCAAGGATTATGATTGCAAGATCTATTACCATCTAGGAAAGTCAAATAAAGTGGATGACGCTTTGAGTCAAAAGAGTAATTCTACATTAACCATGATATATTTGGAACGAAATCCTTTGGTTTTTGATTTGATGAATTTTGGATTGGAAGTTGTTAGTGCAGGGAATTCATCTATTTTGTTTCAGGTGGTGGTGAAATCATCTCTATCAGATAGAATTAAGAAAGCATAGAAAGAAGACAGTGAGTTATAGAAAAAGGTAGAATTGGTTCAGAAGGGTAAGTTACCAAAATTTAACATTGATAAAGATTTTTCTTTGAGGTTTGGAAAGAGGTTATGTGTGTCTTGTGATTCACAGTTGAAGAAAGAGTTGTTATGTGAAGCTCATAGTTCTCCATTTTCAGTTCATCCTAGCAGTAATAAGATGTATATATATCTTCAGGAGTATTTCTGGTGGGATGGAATGAAAAGAGATATTGCTGACTTTACTACGAAGTGTTTTATTTGTCAACAAGTTAAAGTAGAGAGGTAGTTACAGAAATGGATGCTTCATCCTTTACCAGTGTCGGAGTGAAAATAGGAAAATGTGTTTATGGATTTCATAGTGGAATTACCAAAAACATCTTGTGGTAATAATGCAATCTAGGTTATTGTTGATTGATTAACTAAATCTGCTCATTTTCTTCCTATTTGAGATACTCTGTCTCTAGATCAACTTTCTTGATTATATATTAAAGAGATAGTCAATTTATATAGAGTTGCCCTTTCCATTGTATCAAATCATGATCTCAGGTTCACTTCAAACTTTTAGAAGGGCCTTCAGAAGTCATTGGCTACTAAATTAAATTTCAGTACAGATTTTTATCCTTAATCATATGGGCAGTCAGAAAGAACAATTCAGACCTTGGAAGATTTTTTATGTACTTGTTTGATGGATTACTAAGGAAGTTGGGGTAAACATATTTCTTTGGTTGAGTTTTCTTATAATAACAGTTTTCATTCTAGTATACATATGGCACCATTTGAGGCATTATATGGAAAGCGGTGTCGAACTCCAACTTTTTGGGATGAAGTAGGTGAAAAGAATTTGATTGGACCAGAATTGGTATAAGAGATAGTAGAAAAATTTCAAATGATTCAGAATCACATGAGGATAGCTCAAAGTAGGCAGAAAAGTTATGCAGATAACCGGAGGAAGGATCTTTCTTTCGAGGTAGGTGATCATGTCTTTCTCAAAGTTTCTCCATGGAAAAGTGTGATGCATTTTTGGTAAAAAGGGAAAGTTGAGTTGGAGGTTCATTGGACCCTATGAAATCCTGGAGAAAGTTGGATCAGTTGACTATAGAGTGGCTTTACCTCCAATTTTATCCTAGGTATACAACATTTTTCATGTTTCATTATTGAGAAAGTATATATCGGATCCATAGTTCAGTTGGAAGAGAATATTTCTTATGAGTAACAGCCAGTGCAGATTCTTGACCATAGAGAGCAAGTGTTGTGGAATAATGTGATTTATCAGGTAAAGGTTTTGTGGAAAAACCATATGGCTGAAGAGGCAATGTGGGAATCTTAAAATGCTATGAGGGATAAATACCCACACTTATTTGATAAGTAAATAAAATTGTGGGGACACAATTTCCAAAAGGGGGGAATGATGTAGCATCCCAGGTATTTATAGAATCATACTTTTACATATCTATTAATAGTTATAAGATATTAAATTTACATTAAAGAGGACACATTGTCTGATAATGTACTCGACATGCAATAACAAGTTTCTCTGAAATCATATGTTGCACACAACAATGAATTATATCGAAAAATAATACAATAATATTATTATTATTTTAAATAGTAGTTAAAGCCTAGTCGTTGTATTGGTAGGAATGTACAGAACTAACTAAAATATTATTATACTTGTTTGTTAAATGTTTTTACATTTATCCAATAAATTTTAGAAGCTTAAAAGGATAATGAGTCCAATTTTAAGCATAAAATACTCTAATATTTTTTAGAAGGTCATTTTACCACCTTTTGATGGAGAAACCTTTTTAAATATAGTTTTTATCACTTTTATATGTTGTATTTTACAAAATAAACTTCTTATTTAGAAGAGGGACATCAAAATTTACTTTGGATAAATTTTTTGTATTTTTCTGATAAAATTAATATTTTAATGAATTGTGAAAAATACTGTATTTTAATTCAAAACTACCTTTTCATCTACTTTATTTATATAGTTAGATTATACATTTAATTAGTTTTAAAGTGTAATTGGATTATTTTTTATCATTTAATCCAATTTTGGTCATTGGATATAATTTCACATTTTAATTGAACATAAACACATGTCAATCTTTTGGTATTTTTTACTTCTTAAAAACACACTTTCTGGTTTTGACAACAAGAATTAATTTTAAATTAATTACTAAAATTTATGTACTTTGAATTTGTAAAAATTGATTCCATATTTTGAATCAAAAGCTTCAGATTTTTTAAATAGATACCTTTTATTTTTGGACATTATGAATAGCAACTTCAGTAATTATTTTTATTTACCATGGTTAAAGGGTAAATCAGGTAAATAAAGGTAAAAAATAATATTATAATAATATAAAACTATCTTAAAACATTTCCTAATCATATTGGATGAGTCATTTTTTACCATTAGTATACTTAGGCTGAACTTTTGGCATTTGGGAGCCACTTGGGTGTGAAAATGACATTTTATAATTTTTAATTTAAAGAAAAGGGAAATATAACATAAACATGAATCTTTTAATAAAAAAATTATATAGGGTTATATAAGTGATATATTTTACTATAAATATTCATTATAAATCTAAAAAAAATTCTACATCATGGTATATTATTTATAATTTTTATAAATTAAATAAATAAATTTAATTATGACATAATGATGATGTAGTGATTACTTCATTAATAAAGGATTCAAATAAATGATATTATAAATATTAAAATAAATGTAATTTGATTATTTTGATGCCATAAGTGAATTTTAAGGATTCATATGACATGTTATATTTGTATTAATTATTTTTTTCGAAGTAATAAAGTTGTTATGTGTTTTTAAAAAGTAATGATATGAATAGTGTCAAAATTGACATAATTCGTATTTTAAAATATAAAATATTTTATTAAATGTTATAAAATTCCAAAAAAATATAATATTAGAAAAAATGGTTATTATAAGTCTAAAATTTTATTAATGACTCTTTTATTAGACATTTGTCATGTTCTGGTAACTATTTTGGTTCTCAAAGTGTTAAATAGTTGATAAAATGGTACGAGTAAAAAAGGGTTAAATCAAAAAGATAAGGATTAAAAAAATATCCAAAATATGTCTAATTATTATTGGATGACTTTATTTCGACTCTTATTCATATTATCTTAGAAATAAATGAATTTAGACTCATTTTTAATCGAAATAGAATTTATAATAAATTAATATTTCAAGACTTTTCTAAAGTGCCACTCCTCCCTCTTATAAAAGGCCACCACCTCTACCCACTTACTCACACCTATAAAGCCCCTTTTATCATAAAAATTCTACTAAAATAAGATCCCAACATACCTCCATTACTATTACAAGCCTTAACTTTAAAATAATTCAATTCAAGAAAGCCTTTTGACTCAAATCAAAAAAAGTTACCCGATTTAGAGGTAATGTCTTCTCTCAAGTTCTTTTCCTTTATTTTCATTCTCCACTCCCTATGATATACTTATTCTATGATTACATAACAAAAAAAATATCTTAAATATACTAGGATTTTGTTATGATAATTATTTTAACTACACTTACACACACCTCTATCTAATGGATACGAACATATTGTTTCTATGTACGGTGAACTACTACCTCACGAAATGATGATTGTTCAATTTTCTCCTACCACCTCTCATTGTGGACATTATGATGGGAATATATTTATATATGATATATATTATATTTATATTTTTTCTATTCTTCTCTATTGTTTTATTTACAGCATTCCTTTATGCTTTCCATAATGTGTAAATATGATAATTTCATTTGAGCAAGTGCGGACTACCACCCCCTGAAAGTGATATAACTCGTTAATGCCATACATGAAATGTATAAATGATGGAATTAATGAAATTATTTAACATATATAATAAGTATATTATAATTTAATTGCAATATACCTATGTATCATTTATTTTTCATTCCTTTAATATGAAAAATAAATGAAAGTAAAGTTCAGGCGTACGTATGGTCTACCGTCTCCATGAACGGTGCATTTCATTTATTATCTATAAATTTTATGGACTATTATAAATACATATATACTGGATATATGTGATATTTAAATCATTGATATATTTATCGAGATTATGTAATTTTGACTACATGGACAATTTACATCAAAACAATTTTATTTTCAACTCAGGTACTGAATATTGACAAAACGACCAATATTAACTTCAATAATTATGTAATGTTTATAACGTGGTAATAAGTGATATAAAAGGAATAATAAACTTTAAAAAGGTTCTGAATCAAGTATAAATTAACTTAAGTTTATTATTCAGGAAGAACAAGTAACATACGTGATGATTCAGACTCAAGGTAAGGGACTTTGTCTCAATCTCCTTTCATTGAGGCATATCTTGATGTTGTGAACCTTTATTATCCTATAAAGTGTATATAAAACTGTTTGAACCATTATATCATTCTCATGATATTTAAAGTTTTTATTAATTTTAATCATTAATTATTTTTATTCAAATGTTTCTCAAGTGTAAAAGGTCTCTTTAACTAAAACATCGTTTTTAATGTTTTAAAGATTTATTCATTTAAAACCTTCAATTTCATGTCCATGTTTTCAAAATGGTTTTTAATAATTTATTTATATGGACATGAATGTTTTAAATTGATAATTTATTTCAAAGGTTTCAAAGTGGTATGGGATACTTTGATTCAAAATTATCTTTATTAAATTTTTTAAATAGTTTTTGAAATAAATTGAATATTTTAATATCTTGAATTGATTTCTTGTGATTACAAATGAAATTTTATTAGTGAAATTTTGATATTTGAAATATTTTATGTGTTATGATTATATAATGGTACTTGGACATTTGATGGGTGGTTACATTATAAACTAAATATGGGTGGTTATGTGATAAACCAAATGACGGGTGGTTCTATGATAAACCAAGGATGGTTGGTTACGTTATAACCTTTAATACATTAGGTATGGAAGTCGTCCATATGGATATTCCATTTAGTGATATGTGTGGAATTAAACCATATGGTTATTCCATTCAAGTATTTTTATGTTTCAATTTACCTTTATATGATATATGTTTCTTTCTATGGGATTTATAGTAATCTTTTGGTTACAAAAAAGGTAAGAAATGAGCTTATATTCAGTGAAGTATATTTACTACTTCTTAAAGTTGAAAAGTATTACTTTATGATAAAGTATTCATGATTTTCATGTTATCCCAAGACTAATAGTTTTCCTTCTTTATGTATCCCATACTGAGCTTTTTATACTCATCCCAAGTTTTGAAATGTTTTTCACAGGATGTAAAGAAGAATATAGTTAAGGATGGGATCAAGAAAAAGTCATGTTGTTTAAAACATGAAACGAAATATTTTTATTTTTAAAGATTTTTTGTTTTATGAAAAAAATGGATAAAGATTAGAAGTGTCTACTTGTAATATTCAATTTGTTTTGTATAAGTTATGACCTAATTCTCTAAATCTATAAACCTGAAAAGATCCTCAATGTGAATTAAAGTAAAATTATTGACTTATCTCAATATTAACAAAAACATATCGAGGTAACAATGCAATATGGGTTATTATTTATTGATTAACTAAATCTGTTCATTTTATTCCTATTCAAGATACTCTATCTCTAGATCAACTTTATCTATTGTATATTAAAGAGATATTCAAGTTACATAAAGTTCCCCTCTCCATTGTATCTGATCATGATCTCGGTTTCACTTCAAACTTTTAGAAGGGCCTTCAGAAGTCATTGGGTATTGAATTAAATTTCATTACAGCTTTTCATCCTCAATCATATGGGTAGTCAGAATGAAAAATTCAGACCTTGGAAGATATGCTATGTGCTTGTTCAATGGATTACCAAGGAAGTTGGGATCAACATCTTTATTTGTTTGTGTTTTCTTAGAATAAAAGTTTTTATTCCAGTATATAGATGTCACCATTTGAGGAATTATATGGAAAGCGGTGTCAAAATCCATCTTTTTTGGATGAAGTATGTGAAAGGAAGTTGATGGGACTAGAATTGGCAGAAGAGATGGAAAACAAAGTTCAATTGATTCAGAAGCACATGTGGATAGCTCAGAGCAGGCAGAAAAGTTATGTAGATAACCATAGGAAGGATCTTTCTTTCAAGGTAGGTGATCATGTCTTTCTTAAAGTTTCTCTATGTAAAAGTGTGATGCATTTTGGTAAAAAGGGGAAGTTGAGTCGGAGGTTCATTAGACCCTATGAAATCTTAGAGAAAGTTGGATCAATTTCCTAAAAAGTGGATTTATCTCCAATTTTATCCTAGGTACACAATGTTTTTTCATGTTTCAATGTTGAGAAAGTATATTCCTGGTCCATCTCATGTTTTGAGTCCAAAGGTAGTTCAGTTGGAAGAGAATCTTTCTTATGAGGAACGGCCAATAAAGATTCTTGACCAAAGAGAGAAAGTGTTATGGAATAAGTTGATTCATCAGGTAAAGGTTTTTTAGAAAAACCATATGGTTGAATATGCAATGTGGAAATATAAAAATTATATGAGGGAGAAATACCCCCACTTATTTGATAGGTAAATAAAATTACGGGGTCATAATTTCCAAAAGGGGGAATGATGTATCATCTGAGGTATTTATAGAATCATAATTTTTCATATCAATTAATATTTATAAGATATTAACTTTATATTAAATAGAACACTTTTTCTGGTATCATACTTTACAAACAACAACAGGTTTCTCTAAAATCTTATGTTGCACATAACAGTGAATTATACCGAAAAATAATATAATAATACTATTATTGTTTTAAATAATAGTTAACACCTAGCTGTTGTATTAGAAGGAATGTATAGAACTAACTAAAATATGATTATACATGTTTTTTAAATATTTTTACATTTATCCAATAAATTTTAGAGTCTTAAAATGAAAATGAATCTAATTTTAAGCATAAAATACTCTAATATTTTTAAAATGCCATTTTACCACCTTTTAATGGAGAACCATTTTTAAATATAGTTTTTGTCACTTTTATATGTTATATTTGAAAAAAATAAACTTCTTATTTAGAATCAGGACATCAAAATTTAATTTGGATGAAATTTTGGTGTTTTTCTGATAAAATTCATATTTTAATGAATAGTGAAAAATACTGCATTTTAATTCAAAATTGTCTTTTCATCTAATTTATTTATATAATTAGATTATCATTTTAATTCATTTTAAAGTATAATTGGATTATATTTTTATCATTTAATCCAATTTTGTTAATTTTATGTAATTTCACATTTTAATTGGACATAAACACATGTCAATCTTTTGGTAGTTTTTACTTCTTAAAAACACGCTTTCTGGTTTTGACAACGGGAATTAATTTTAAATTAATTACTACAATTTTTATGCTTTGAATTTGGAAAAAAAGATTTCATATTTGGAATCATAAGGTTCAAATTTTGTAAATATATGCTTTTTTTACATTGTGAATAGTAACTTCAGTAATTATTCTTATTTATTGTGGTTAAAGGGTAAATCAGGTAAATAAGGGTTAAAATAATATTATAATAATATAAAACTATCCTAAAATGTGTCATGATCCTATTTTATGAGTTATTGCCGACCATGAACATCCTTAGTCCAAACTTTTGGAATTTGGGAGCCACTTTGGTGTGAAAATAACATTTTATAATTCTTAATTTAATGAAAATGGAAATATAACATAAACATGTATCTTTTAATAAAATAATTTTTATATGGGGTTATATAATTGATATATTAAACTATAAATATTAATTAGAAAGATAAAAATATTTCCTATATAATGGTATTTTATTTATATTTTTTAGACGTTAAATAAATAAATTTAATTATGACACAATGATGATGCATTGATTGCTTCATTAATAAAGGATTTAAATAAATGATATTATAAATATTAAAATAAATTTAATTTTATTGTTTTGATTCCATCCATGAATTTTATGAATTAATATTACATTTTATATTTGTATTAATGAATTTATTTGGAAGTAATCAAGTTTTTATGGATTTTTAAAAAGTCATTATATGAATAATGTCAAAATTGACATAATTTATATTTTAAAATATAAAATATTTTATTAAATATTATAAAATTATAGAAAAATCTAATATTTTTTCAAATTGTTATTATAAGTCTAAAATTTTATTAATTACTCTTTCATTTGACATTTCTCATGTTTTGGTAACTTTTTTGGTTCTCAAAGTGTTAAATACTTGATAAAATGGTAAGAGTAAAAATGGGTTGAATCAAAAAGATAAGGATTACAAAAATATCCAAAACCTATTTAATTCTTATTGTATGATTTTATTTTGACTCATATTTATATTATATTATAAATAAGAATTTATACTCATTTTTAATCAAAATAGAATTTATAATAAATTAATATTTCAAGACTTTCCTAAAGTGCCCCTCCTCCCTCTTATAAAAGGCCATCAACTCTACCCACTTACTCACACCTATCAAGCCCCTTGGATCATCCAAATTATTATCAAATAAGCTCCCAAAATCCATACCTTTCTTCTATAATCATTACCTTAGTCATAATCTAATTAAAGAAAGCCTTTTGATCAAATCAAAAGAAGTTACCTGATTTAGAGGTAACCTTTTCTCTTAAGTTCTTTTCTTTTATTTTCCTTCTCCACTCCATGTGATCTTCTTATTCTATGATTACATAACAACACTAGTATTATAAATATACTAGGATATTTTTATGAGAATGATTCAAACAAAACATACACACACCTTCATCTAATGGATATGAACATACTGTTTTTGTGTACGGCGAACTGCTGCCTCACAAAACGATGATTGTTCGATTTTCTTCTACCACCTATCATGGTGTCTATTATAATGGCACTATATTTATATATGATATATATTATATTTATATTGTATCTATGATTCTGTATTTTTTTATTTACAACATACCTTTACACTTTCTATAATGTGTAAATAGGATAATTTCATTTGAGGAAGTGCAGACTAACGCCCCCTCAAAGTGATATGACTTGTTCAGTCCATACATGGAACGTATAAAGGATGGAATTAATGAACTTATTTAACATATTTAACATTTATATTATACTATAATTATAATATAACTATGCATCATTTCGTTTTCATTCCTTTAATATGACAAATAAATGAAAATAACGTTCATGCGTACGTACGACCTACCATCTCCATAAACAGTGCATTTCATTTATTATCTCCAAATGTTATGGAATATTATAAATAAATATATACTATATATATTTGATATTTAAATAATTAATATCTTTATTTATATGATGTAATTTTTACTACATAGACAATTTACATCAAAAAAGTTCATTTTCGACTCAAGTACCGAATATCGACAAAACAACCGATATTAACTTAAATAATTATATAATGTTTATAACATGGTAATAAGTGATATAAAAGGAATAATAAACTTTAAAAAGGTTCTTAATCAAGTATATATTGTCTTAAGTTTATTATTCAAGAATAATAAAGAACAAACGTGATGATTCGGACTCAAGGTAAGGGACTTCGTCTCAATCTCCTTTCATTGAGGCATATCTTGATGTTGTGCACCTTTATTATCCTATAAAGTATATATAAAAACATTTGGATCATTATATCATTCTCATGATATTTAAATTTTTGATTATTTTTTATCCTTAATTATTTTTATTCAAATGTTTCTCAAGTGTAAAAGGTCTCTTTAACTAAAACATCATTTTTAATGTTTTAAATATTTATTCATTTAAAACCTTCTATTTCATGTCCATGTTTTCAAAATGGAATTTAAGAATTTATTTATATGAACATGAATGTTTTAAAATGATAATTTATTTCAAAGGTTTAAAAGTGGTATGGGACACTTTTATTCAAAATTCTCTTTATTAAATGTTTTAAATGGTTTTTGAAATAGATTGAATATTTCAATATCTTGAATTGATTTCTTGTGATTGAAAATGAAATTTTATTAGTGAAATGTTGATATTTTCAATATTTTATGTGTTATGATTGTATAATAGTACTTGGACTTTTGACGGTTGGTTACATGATAAACCAAATATGAGTGGTTGCGTGATAAATCAAATGACGGGTGGTTTCGTGATAAACCAAGGATGGGTGGTTACGTTATATCCTCCAATGAATTGGGTATGGAAGTCATCCATATGGATATTCTATTTAGTGATATGTGTGGAAGTCGACCTTATGGTTATTCCATTCCAGTATGTTTATGTACCAAGTTACCTTTATATGTTATATATTGCTTTCTATGGGATTTATGGTAATATTTTGGTTACAAAAAGGGTAATCAATGAGATTATATTTAGTGAAGTATATTTACAACTTCTTAAATCTGAAAATTATTACTTTATGATAAAGTATCCATGGTTTTAATGTTATCCCAAAACTAATAGTTTTCCTTCTTTGTGTATCCCTTACTGAGCTTTTTATGCTCATCTTAAGTTTTGAAAAAAATTTCACAGGACATAAAGAAGAATAAAGACAAGGATGGGATCAAGGAAAAGTCATGCTATTTAAAACATGTTTCTTTTTAAAGAGTTTTTATTTTATAAATATAAAGAGTAGAAGTTTCTACTTATAATATTCAAGTTGTTGTGCATAAGTTATGACCTAATTCTATAAAGCTCTAAACCTGAAAAGATCCTCAATGTGAATTAATGTCAAATTATTGACTTATCTCAAGATTAATAAATGTTTAAGGTTTGGGCCTTATATTATTATTTCTTATATATCATTTATATTAATAAAAGATAATTATTAACATTTATGTAAAAATAAAATGAAAATCTTTTCACATCACTTTGTGGAGGCGGTAGTCCACACATACGCACATGTGACATTATCGCTATTCAACGGATTAAAAGGTAAGAATTTATACATGATATTATAATTTTAGGAGTATAATAATGTTATAAATATAATATATAAAAGTTAAATACATCGTTATATATATTCATGAAATTTTCTTATGGAAAAACAAATTACATCGGTTCGGGGGGCTGTAATCTTCCATACGCACGATCGACAGTTTAGTTTCCCATTTGATGGGAGAGGAGATGGATATAGGTTATTAAATTACAATAATAAAATATCATTATATGTTATATACTGGTTTTATTATATAATTATAGTTTAATGATATTTGAAGGTGGTGGAAAAATAAATAAAACAAAAACACAAGGTTAATAATTTTACCTCTTATTCAGAGAACCTCATTAGGGTTATACCGAAAGAATTACTAAAAGGGATTCCAAATAAAACTAAGTTCTATAGAAATTTATTTGGGGAGTAATTAATGTATTGGGGTTGGTAATTACTAACTCAAAAGGCTTTGGAAGTGTGGATAGGATAGGATATGGGTGTAGTTTTATAAGTGGGTGGGGGAGGACACACTTGGAATTTTTGAAAAGAAAAAGTTATACCCTAGTCTTTCACATTTAATAAGGATAAAAAATATAACATTATAAAAAATAGTCTTTTAAGGTTGAAAAATTCAATAAAATAGTAATTTTATAGTGTTTTAGGTTATTTTACATTGTAATTTTTTAGATTAACCTACATTAAACTAGTTTTAACCTTAACCATGGTAATTACTTTTTACTATTTTTAATATTTATTATGAAAAAAATTATTTTTAAATTATTATATAATATAAATTATTCTGATTCAAAATATATAATCCATTTTTACAAATTCAAATAACATTATTGGTATAATTTAATTTAACATTAAACTCACAAATGCGTCAAAAAAACGATTTTCAAAGGAAAAAGTTTTCATAAGTATAGAAAGTTTTAATATCCAAATTATATATTAAATTGATTCTAATAACCTAAATTAGATTAAATATAACATAATTTTACTAGTTTTACTTTTAAAACAATTTTAAAACAAAATTGGACCTTATAATTTCCTAAAATTAAAATACATTTTCAATAAAAATCAGTATTTTCACTATTCATCAAAAAAAAAAATCCTTTCAAAAAATTATCAAAAATTCCCCCAAAGATAATATTGGCATGAAGATTTAAAAAATAAATTTTACTTTTTTTAACAAAATTTTCTAAATTTCTCAAAATTTATTTTTATTATTTTTTCACAAGACGTAATAAAAATAATTTTTTGTGAAATATGTATTTTCAAAGCATTTTAAAAAAAATACTAAAACTTTTGTTCTTGTATATAAATATAATTTATTTATATGAACCATTTGTACATAATTTTAAATTAAATACTATTCATAACACTAAGTTTAATGGAGAGGATATGATAGTCAAAATAATATTAATATTATATTGATGTTCATTAAAACTCAGTGTTATGTGTAACGTAAGCTGTCAATGAAATAATTTTTTTTTGAAAATAATGTTTCTAAATATATCTAGGTGCTAAATTATATCCCAATTAAAGTTAATTTCACCAAATAAATTTTTTCAATTTGGTACAAAAAACTAATGATACTTCTTCCTTATTACATCTTAAGGTACCCATGTAGATTCCTTAGGCTTGTGGTTTTTTCAAAAAACATTGACTATGTGTGTGATATTTTTTAATAGGAAATTCTCTATGTAATCCATAATATACAATAGTTATTCCATATAATAAAGATCATTATCCAATGGTATGACCACTCTGTTCAGCACATGTTATGGATTAGACATGTACTTCCTCAGGAGAGACACATGAAACACATCATGAACCTAAGAGAGGTTTGGTGGAAGTTACCAAATGATAAGATACCATCCAAAAATTATCAAGAAAATAAAAGGTATAAATATAACTAGGGATTATGTTTCCTTTATTACTAAATCTCATACCCTTATTCTATAGATAAATTCATAAAAAATTGCATTTTCACAACTTCAAATTCTAGATCACATCATTGATTATCAACATAACTTTTATATAGACTTTGTTATACCCTTATCTGTTTCCTAATAGTTTTAACCCCCTTTTCTATTTATAAAAAATATTAGGTCCCAATTTATTTATTTCTCCAAATTCATCCCATTACATTTGATTTGAACACTTATTTTCATAGAGGGCTTCATAAGGAGTCATCTGAATGCTCAAGAGAAATCTATTGTTGTATGAAAAATCAACCAAAGGAAGGTAATAATCCCAACCATGTTTGTAATACACATAATAAGATCTCATAATATCCTCTAGGGTTTTATTATTCTCTTAGACTAACCATGTATCTGAGGATGATACATTGTGTTGAAACTTGGCTTCATATCTTGGGACTACTAAAGTCTTTTCCAAAACATCAAGGTAAACCTCAGATTCTGATCAAATATAATATAATACGGTACTTCATGGAATCTTACCACTTTCTTAATGTATATCCTATTAATTAGATCCAAAAATAAATCATGTCTAATAGTTATGAATTCTGTTGTTTTTGTTAGGGGATATAATAAAACCCATATGGCATTGTCCCTTTAGATGTTTGGGGAGTTTGATGACAAAATATTTGGTAATATTTTTCAATTTCAATTATTTTTCAAGTAGTGGTTTTAATATCAACTTAGGAATTTGTCTCTTAGACTTAATATGGTGACATACCAAGCACTGATATACAAACTCTATGATATCTCTCTTTATACCAACCAACCAAAAATACTCTTTCAAATCTCTATATATCTTTGTAAATCTAGGATGAAAAGGGAATAAAGAACTATCAACCTCCAAAAATAGAACCTTATTTAAATATGGTATGGATTCAACAAATACATGGTTCTTGAACCTTATTATTTCATTATAATCAAGTTTGATTTCAAGAACATTTCTGGCCTTTTTTTGTAGTTCCACATCATTCTTCTATTCCTCTTTAATCAAAACTATGATTGATGGTTAAACACTCATTTAAGAAATATAATTTTCTCCCTATCCTTCAAGATTTCTATATCCATCCTTTTAAAATATAAAAATATTATATTTTTCTAATCCTCATAAAAGATAAGCTATAATGATTCTTTCTACTCAAAGCATCGTCCACCTTGTTCACTTTCCCATGGTGGTAATTTATTAAGCAGTTAAAATATTTAATCTATTCCCACCATCATCTATGGAACATGTTCAACTCCTTCTGTGTGAATATATACATTAAAATTTTATGATAAATATATATATCACACCTTATTCTATAAATATAATTCCTTTATATATTTAATTACAAAACTTTCATAGCTTACTCTAAATCATTAGTTGGGTAATTTTGGTCCTTGATATTAAATTTTCATGGGGCATGTTCTATATCCATGTCATTCTACATGATAATTCATCCCAATACCTTATTGGATGAATCACTATAGATTAAAAACCCTTCTCTATTATATGGTAAAGTATGAAAAGCTGCGTTGACTAATATTCTCTTTAGTTCCTTCAAATTTTCCTTTCATTCATTCGTCTATAGGAACATGGATACCTTCTAATTTAACATGGTGAGTGAATTATATAGTCATGAATAATTCTCCAAAAACTATTAATAATATCAATATAAACTAGTAAAACATCATATCCTAGTCACATTTTATGGTCTAGGTCAATGTTCAATAACTTCCATCTTTGATGGATCCACTGATATACCCTCTCTTGAGATTATATGACCCAAAACTGAAACTTCTTGTATCCAAAATTCACACATAGTAAATTTTTTATAAAACTTCTCAATCTTCAGAATCTTTATCACAATACTCAAATGATTTTCATTCTCTCCCTTTATCTTTGAATATATAAGAATATCATCTATTAATACAACCAAAAATTGGTCATGGTAGTCTATAAATATTCTAGTCATTAAATCCATGAAGATAGTAGGAGAATTTATAAGACCAAATGGAATCACTATATAATCATAGTTTCAATAACTTGTATATAATGTTGTATAGGTATATCCACCTTCCTAGCCCCCAATTTTTGATATCATGAAGGAAGGTCAATCATGGAAAATTATTGAGCTCTGAAGGGTTGATCAAATAAGCCATCAATACTGGGTAGAGGATACTTGTTCATGGTTGTGATCTTGTTCTATTCATGGTAGTAAATCCAGAGTCTCATCGATCCATATTTATTCTTAAAAAATAGAACATGTACACTATAAGGTGACACACTTCACTAAATGAATCCCTTGTGATGGTTCTCCTAGATTTTCTTCATCAATTGTTATAACTCAATTATGTAAATCTTATATGTAATATTTGAAATTAATGTTGCACCTGGTATGAGTTCTATTAGAAATTGTACTTCAAGATTCAATGGAAGACTATGAAACTCTTATTTAAGGATATCAAAAAAATCACCGTGAAAAATTCATATCACCGATGTTGTGTTTCTCTATAACTATCTATGATAAACTCCCATTATAAATAGAAATCAAGACCCATAACATGATTGTGATTTCCCTTTTATGTTTATATAAATCATCTCCCTAATAGATGATTGTTGGTTATTTTTTAATATAAAATGTAACATCCCTTTATTAGAAAATTATGTGGGATTTATATATAGGAATACAATCCATTCCTAGGATAATATTAAATTCAACTAGAGATATAATAATTAAATTTAAAGGAATAACATTCCATTTATCTTCAATAATATAAGAATCATATAATTTTGATGAAATCATCATAACATCAGGTTTTTTCACTAATAATTCAATATATAATTATTGAGTATAATAATGAAAATCCTTATATAATTTTCATCATATACATGATCTCATATAATTAATCACAAATATTTTACTTAGATATTTGAGAATACCTATTAACACCTCAACATTATCATTTAATCTTTAATCCCATTGTAAAAAAAATGGTAAGCATGAATGTCAACCATATTCAATCAATGTGATCAATAATTTATAGGATTTATAGATTATGACATCATATTTTTATACTATACACCTTATGTTTAACCAAGTTCATTTATAGTCAACACTTATTCAAATCCTTCAGAACAGTTCATAAAAATTTTGTGAATTTCTAAACAATTTCCCCCATGAGTGTCAAACTTGGTGTGCAACAAGGCTCATTAGAGTGCACAAGGTGATGATTGAGATAAATCCCAATGCACCCTTTTCATAGTTATTAACCCTAAAAAATAGTATAGAGACACATCGACTTGTAGTATCCAAATATGGATACAATTACTTGGAAACCACTTGCTCTATCCTTTACCAAAATTCTAAGGTGTTTTCCTATACTTTGACTTGCCATTAGTCTTATCCTAGGAATCTATCTAATTTTTCTCATCCTATTTCAAATGGTTTACTTATCCTTTCTCTAATAGAAATTATAGTGACCCACACTTTTCATACAAATATTTTACATATTAATAGATGAATATTAATGAAAAACATAATGATCAATGCCATCATTATATAGGTATGGTGCCTTTGAAAATGTGGATACATAATCAATTGGTTCAAAATAGTTCTATATCATCTCCCACTATGTTATTCATAACTATAACCCTTTTTAGACATGTAATACATAATAACTTTCATTATAAAATTGGAAAAGGAAATATAATAAATGGTGATCCCAAATGCTCAGTAAGGGTGAGAAAGGGAGATATCAACATATCATGAGAATAAGGGTATAAGAACATGAGAATAACATTTAAAATCTATACCCTACTTATCATAAATCATAAGCATGAGTCATTGAATAAATTATTGTAGTACATAATACATGAATCATAAATGAATTAAAGTACATATTCCATGAGAGTGTGACATTGGTATAAGACATAGATTTTTGGCATATACTTAAGAATAAAAATTATTATTTCAATGTTATCCATAAATACATTTATAACATCTATGGATTGTGCTAACCACCTATATACCTTCTTTAGGTTTTGGATAACCTCTCATGTATCGTCTTTAGTGATTAGGATACCCTCATGTGTACTATATTTCAGGCTTGGGATAACCTCTCATATACCATTTGATCTCATAGAACAATAGTCATTAACCAATGCATTAGAGGGATATATAATTAAAGACCCACCCATCCACAGTTATAACATGACCACCATCCATGGTTATAATGTGTCCATCATCCTTGGTTATAATAAAACCACCATGCTTGGTTATATTATAACAACCATACTTGGTTTATAACATATCCACCCTTCACATAATAAAAACCTTACATATGTGACACAAAACATCATAAAACATTCATCATATCATCATATCATAAATTGTGAAAAGAAAATGAGTTTAAATGATTGAAAATAAATCTATCCCAAAGAATCTATACCCACGATTTAGAAAAACTATGGGTATAGACTTTTTGTCCAAGCCTATACTGATAGTTTTTAAATAACTATTTGTATAGGTTTGTCTTTACCAAAAGATTTTTAAAACTATTGGTATAGATTTCTAAATATTGGAAACTTTCTTGGGATACTCCTCCCCTCCTCCTCATTCAAACCCTACATCCTCCCATGCGTCTGTATATCCCCCCTCACCTTAGGAGACTTCACCCAACCACCTCCCTCCCCTCTGGAAATTTAGGCCGCCCACTACCCCACTTAGGTGACATCGGCCACCCTAATACCCTCCTTAAGAAATTTTGGCTACCCACTTCCCTCCTCACATGATTTTAGAATACCCACCCATATGAAGTGTTATTTCTCTTTTTATGGTGATTTTTTATTGAAATCTTTGAGATGTAACATTTTTTCTCTCCTATTATGTCTTCTCTATAGTTTTTTAATATTTTTCAAGTGATTTACTTTACAGATTAATTATTTTATATTTTAGTTTATTTAATTTCTTCTATTTTGGATGAAATCCCATTTTTGGGGATTATAATTGTTTAGTTTAGGGCAGTTTTTTCTTGAGAAAGTCCAAGTTCATTTATTGGGTACCTCGTTGGTTGCTCAGGTTATTTTCTAAATTGTATGTGCTTCATTATTTATGTATTAACTTATTTGGTGTGCACCATAGACCATTTTTTCTACTTGGTTTGGGTATGGATAAAACTAAGGGTGAATATGTGTGTGACCTATATGTGTGACCCATGAATGGAAAAATTAATTTAAAGGTGGTTTTAAACCTTAGAATGGGATGATATTACATGAAAAGTGTTTGTGAAAACTTCTGAATTGATTTTAATGAATATTTTTTTTTAAAGATTTAGTAGTGAGTAGAATCTTGTGGTTTTGAAAATTGTTATTATTTTAAATAGATTTCAAAACAAGTGATTCAATTTTTTTAAAGTGTTTAAAGTATTTAACATGGGTTTTTTATTTTAAAAATGATTGTATTAACCCATATTCTCTATATTAGAAACCTTTTATCAATCTTGGTTGATTTATAAATCAAAAAAAAATTACGTTTAAAACTTTTTAAAAATTAAAAAATGGATTGTTTGATTTCAAATGGGTGTTTTATCCCATGTGGCTTATGTTTTCAAACTCATTAGTGGATGTGAATGTTTTCCAAGGTGGTGTAAAGGGTAGTTTGGGTTCCAATTGAGTTTCAATAATTATTTAAATAAAATTAGTCTCAAAATTATATTGATATTTATTTTTAAAGGGTGAGTTAACATGGCATTCCAAGCATGTTTTATTAAAGTGACGAACTTTTTAGTATTTTATGAAGAATGTGTTTTTATAAAAGAATGAGACCCTCTTGTGCCACCTTTTAATCATGTATTCCCATGATTTATTATGATATCATGAGTGGATGTTTATTATTTATACATTTATATATACTACTTGTGTTTTGAAATAAATGGGGATTCTTCTTTGTGAGGGTATGGGAGGTGAGGCATGTATCATTTAAAATGGTTCATACTTGATCTTTGTAATTTCTTGGTTGTTCTCACCAACTTATAATTTTAATGGTAGAGATGGGGGGAATGGGTTAGGTAGATTAGGTGGTTTATTCCATGACCTAGGATTATGTTTTCAAGGAACATTTACCAGGACCAAGGTATCCCTTAGAGTGGATATTTTCCCTAGAGATAGGGTGAGCTTCCAAATTATACTTTCATGCAGTGTAATTCATAAAACTAGGGTTATTCTAAGACATTATAGAACCCATTTTTAAAAACCCATTTGTTATATCCATGACACTAGGAACCATTTTAGTATAACTATAGGGAATTTATCATGTATATCAAGTGTATCCCCTTTTTTAGATTATTTTCTAGAACCTATGTTCATATTTTTTACCCTTTTTGTGTGGATTGACATAGTGGTTCCTAAAAATGTGATTTCTTATTATTTGTGTGTTTTTTACATAAATATGTTATGAATTGGGATTTAAATAGTTTTAAAATAATGAAATATAAAGTGAAATCATATAGTTATTTCAATCTATTTTGTAAATTAATTTGACAGGGTGTGGTCTTTAAAGTGTAAAATGGTGTTTCCATAATAGTTCTGGAATAACTTTCATAGGAATTAATGTTTTTTTAATGAAATTATGAGTGCGTGTTGGTTTTAAAAACAATGTTTAAGTCAATTTTTCTATGTTTTAACAAAAATTTAATGTGTCTTTATTTCATTCAATAAAACTATATAAAAATGATTATTTTTTCATTTCATTTTAGTTTTTTCACCTCTTGATCTTTATAGAGAGATGTTTGGATGGTGAAAATGATAGTGAATTCTTAAATTTTATGGATATTAACCATGGTTTATTATTTTTATTCATCGCTTATAGAATATTTTATTTATCTTATTCTTTATTTTTTTAGATACTAGTATGATTTGATGAATTTAATATTAAAATTTGTTGTAATGAATTTTTTAATTGTGGTTTACATTATTGATTGGAAGATAAATTTTTTTCCTTTTAATAGAATGGATAGAAGCTGTATGTATCATACCGATCAGATTTCAACCAAGTTTTAAAAGAATTTAGAATTTTTTAGATTTTCCATTTAACAATGCTTCAGATGGATGTTGTATACACTTTTTATGCTATAATTGTGTTTTAATACCATGGTTAAGCTAGGAAGAAGTTAGATACCATATAAATAAAGTTAGATTTCAAACAAACTATTTAGTTTGGTATCACCATGGAGATACATGACAATCCTCTATTGTTCATGAAGAAAAACAAAGAAATGGAATGGAAAATTTTATATTTGATCGGATTCCATTTATGAATCATCATGAGAGAGATAGTATTCCAGTGTAAAAAGGAAATGAGTTCAATATATATGAGGAAATTTCTGAAGATGATAGTGTTGAGAGAGTGAAAATTTTAATGGATGACGCCAGAACTCTAGTATATGAGTAATGTAATAAAATGACCAATTTAGAATTTTTAATGCGGTTATATCATGGAAAAACCATGTATAGAATTTATAATTCTAAAATTGATTATATTCATACCTTTTTAAGGACTTTATTCCTAGTGGTCTAGATATTCCCTCAAATCATTACAAGGAATGGAAGTTAATTAAGCAGCTTAGATTTTCTACTAATAAATAGTATGCTTGTTCGAAAGACTGCAGTTTATTTTGGGAGGAAAAAGATGAACATAATGACTATAAATAATGTGGTACATCTTGATGAAAGGAAAATGTATATGGTACACCATCTCATGTGGCACATAAATTCATGTGGCACATAAATTCATGTGGCACTTTCCATGGATTCTGAGACATCCAAATCTATTCATGTCTATAAAAATATCAACCATTATGTGATGGAATAATGCTGGGAGAATTAATGGTAATGATGAGTTGGTTAACCTTATAGATGGATTATAATGGCAGGAATTTGAGTCACAACATCCTAATTCTATATCTGGGGTGTGTAATTTTAGGTTGGGTCTATCCTGTGATGGTTTTAATCTGTTTGGTCAAATGCTTACTACAGATAGCATATGGCTAGTTTTTATTCTGGTTTATAATATTTCTCCATGTATTTGTATGAAAAAAACTCTAACTTTATTGATTATACTAATATATAGAAATTTTGATCCTATTAATTATATATACATCTACTTGTGGACTTTAATAAGAAAGTTGAAGCAGCTTTGGGATATGGGTGTGAGAACATTTGATTCATCTTCAAAATATATATTTTAGGTTGGTGATGCCCTTCTATGGACTATAAATGATTTCCTTTTTTATTCAATGATTTTTGGTTGTAAAATGAAGAGAAAAATATCATGTCCTGTATGTATGAAGAATACATGATCAAGAAGGATTAAATATCATAGTAATCTTAATTTCATGAGGCATTGATGATTCTTTCCAATGGATCATCAATACAAAAAGAATCATCAGAGGTTTGATAATACTGTTGACACTTAACAACCACATCAATTTTTTTTAGGTAGTGATGTGCTTAATGAATTGAAAGATTTCAGTTTTCCATTAGGGAAAGGTCAGTTGAAATCTAAAGAACAATAATGTTGAAACTGAAGTCACTTACAATTGGAAAAAAGAGAAGTATCTTTTTTAAATTTATATATTGGTCTAACAATTTTTTACATCCATGTATAGATGTAATGCACATTAATAAAAATACATGTGAAATGTTTCTTGAAATCCTTCTAAATATAAAGGGGAAGACCAAAGATGACTTCTGATCTCATCGAGACTTGTTGTATTAGGGTATTTGACCAAAACTACATCCTTTGTGTATCGGTAAAAACAAATCGAAAGTTCATTGTGCTTCTTATGTGATGAAACCATCAGAGAAAGATCGATTTTTGGAAGTATTGGATAATATCAAGGATCTTGGTGGATATTATAGAAACATATCTAAATTATTCAACAGAAGGGGTTTGAATCTAAAATCCCTAAAAACTCATGATTATCACATCCTTCTTCATGAATTGATTCCAATAGAAATTCAGTATTTTCTATCCAATAATTTAAAGGTGACAGTGATTATATTATTCCATTTTTTAGATACCTTTGTGATAAAATATAATCTAAGTTATTATTGATAATAATGTATTATGAGGCTCCATTAATTTTGTGTGAGATGGAAAAAAATCCTCCATATTTTTTCACCTGCATGTTGCATTTAATAGTTCATCTTCTAACTGAAACACTTCTTGGGGGACCAGTTTATTTTTAGTGGATGTATCCTACTGAAATAAATATGTTCATAATGAAATAATATGTGTGAAACAATAATTATCATGAAGGTGTTATTGTGAGAAGTTATCTAGATCAAGAATGTATAGATTTTTGTTCAATGTATTTGTCTGATGTGAGCACAATACATAACCTACCAATAAGAAATGAAGATAAAAAGTATGGGAAAATTTAACCCTCATTTCCATTTTTTCCCTAAACAAGAGGAATTTTTGGGTCTTATACATTGGTTACATTTAGACTTGAAGAGCGGGATATGGCACATCGCATAGTCTTATTTAACTGTGGTTTGTTCGATGACTATATCAAGTAAGTAATCTGGATATTTATATTTTATCTCATATTATGGAATTTCACATATACCTTATACTTTTATTATCATTTTATTTAGGGAACATCAAAAAATTATAAATAGGTTACATCTATATTTTCCTTTGAGAATGAGAGAGTTTTTGCATAGCCTAGAGTTTCCTAATTTGTTGAAATAAAAGGTATGACCATTAATTTAATTATATAAAAATATAGATATTTATTTAATTGTATTATTCATATATATTTCAGGTATTGAGTTTACCTATTAACTATATTTCTCAAGAAATAAGTATGTTGTATTTTGGTCCCAATTATTTGGTTCATGAATGCAACTCTGTAATAATCAATGGGTATAAATTTTGTTACAACTGACCAAGCAGTGAAAATGAGAACACATCATGATGGTGTTATGTTAACTACTAAAACTGATTGTTATGTTGGTGCATTAGATAGTCAGCATTGATTTGAAAATGTGTATTATTATGAAATTTTTTATAAAATATTATTACTATATTACTACTCTCAAGGTCGATTCACTATGATGAAATGTAAATGGTTTGATTAAATGACATGATAGGGTACATTTATTAATGACCATGGATTCAGAGTTACTGAAATGGTTCTAGTTATACATAACGATGAACCATAAATTTTGGAATCAATGTAAAAAACGACTATTTTTTGAGAAAGATCACCTGGGACCAGATTATGGTGTCATTAATGAAGTAATCCTAATACATATTTTTCATGATTTTGATGATGAAATTTTCACCATTGACGCCCCCATTGGTGTTGACTAAAATATTTCATTTGATGACTCAAATTATCCTATTGTGAGAGTTGATGTTGAACCTAAAGTGGTGGTGGATAATATATAGAAGCAACTATATATGTTATTTGTTCATTCATTTTACCTTTACATGAGTTTCTCAGGTTAGTATTATTGTAATTACTTTAATTTAGTTTTAATTTATAATGATATGATTGTTTTAGTATTTTATGGTTTCATTTCATTTAATTTTATTTATTTAAATTTAGAAAACTAAGTTTAAAATGAGTTTTTAAAAAAAATTATAACTTGGTTTTAAATTATTATTACTAATAGATGTTATGACATTGTTTATGCATTCTTTGAATTCTAAGTTGTATGCATGATTTTTGAAAACTATTTCTAAAAAAATTACATTTCATTCTTATGTAGACTATGATAATACTTTATAAATTCAAAGGAAGTGACTATTTATCCTGATCGATAGGTGTGTGAGCATGTGTTGCCTCCTTCTATTCCCTTGGTGAGTATAATAATTGTATGATTTTTCTTCTACATTACATATAATGTCATGTTAATATTATCTATCAAATTTTTTTAGGGACATTCAATTACACCAGAGTTTAATCTTCATCCTTATAGCATGGGTCAGAGTGAGGATACTTTTATACCTAGACAGAGCACCCTCCATACCAGTTCTCTTACCGACCCACCAGCAGACACCCCATATACCACACCTTTCCATCCTCCACATGAGTCTCTAGGTATGTTCATATCCATGCCTCCATCATTATCACATTTACCCCCTTATTCATATAACATTTCTACAACACCTCCATGGATGTTCCCATTGATTCCTCCACCATCTCATTTATCCTCTTCTTCCCATACCATGTATACGCCTCCCCACAGATGTTCTCACCTATACCGTATCCTAATTCAATGATGTATCCCCCAACTTAATACTCATATTCTTCCATGTCTATGCCACCTTTATTTCCTATCATTCATCCAGCATCTAATGAGTCAGTTTATTTATCTTCCACTCTAGTGCATGAATACCACCCATAGAGATCATTGGAAGATATACTTCCTTCAGAGGCTATTGATCTAAGATATCCCACAGATTCATCATAACCTATTGAGAAATATGCAATAGTTTTTTTATTATAACTATGTAAAATTATATCACTTCATTTTTTTCTTATTGTACCTTGACTTAATTCTTCTTAATTTTTCCTCTTTTTTATTCATTCAAATATTCTTCTAGGAAACATGGGTTAAATCATGTACAAGATGCCTAGAATCACCAGAAATAGATAATGGTGGATTATAATGAATAAAAGATGATGATAGATAAAAATATAAGGAAATTTAGAATATTCATGGCCACTGTATCCTCATACCATTATATCATTCTGGTGGAACTGGTCTCATAGAGACATCTTAGTAATGACATCAAGGACAAAGTATGGGAGTAGATATGGGTAAAAAAATTAAAAATTTATATCTATATAATTTTTGTATTTTTTTTAATTAACATGTTCACTGAAAAGTAGGTATAACTTTGTTGGTGGTGAAGTTGCTAATACTACAAGGTTTGTGGATCTTGAGGAGTTATGGGGATCATATAAGCATGAGTTGTGTGTTTCTTGGAAGAGAATATTTGGTTCTGATTTAGAGGGTGTACCCATATTCCTTAACTATCCAAAAACTCAATAACGAAAAACAATTTCATATTGGAAGACTAATGAGTTTATGGTATTGCCAATATTTAATGGTTTGCATATGAAATTTCATTCTTATTACTTGTATTGAATTTTCGTAGGAAGTTTAGGGGAAAAATAAAAAATATTCAATCACAAATCAACACACATTGGGGAACACTACAATACATACGCATGAGAAGCACCAGGTACATTAATCTGAATTAAAATAATTCCCTTATTTATATTGTTACATAGTTAGATTTAATAATGAATTTTAAGTTTTATTTTCATTAATACCTTTAATATAAGGTTGAAAATTCCCCTTTCAAATTGATATTAGTACTAGAGGCCAATTGTTCTATAGTCTTAATTACCATTGGCCTATTGGCCTATTGGCCTATAGGCCTAATGGCCTAGCGGCCTAATGGCCAATTAGCCAATTGGCCTAATGGACAATTGGACTATAGGCCTAATGAACAATTTTCATATCGACCTAATTTCCAATTGACTAGTTATCCTATATGCCTAATGGATAATTGACCGATTAGGATTAATGGCCAGTTGACCGATTAAGCCTAATGAAGAATTTCCCTATGGGCCTATTGGACAATTGGATATTAGGCCTAATTCCCTAATTTTCCATTAGGCCTATAGGCCAATTTTCCATTAGGCTAAATTGTTTAATTGACTATTATTCCTATATGCCAATTAGATATTAGGCCTATAGTACAATTAGATATTATTCCTAATGGTTGATTGACCAATTTCCCAATCATGCCTAATTTCCAATTGGACTATAGGCCTAATGGAAAATTGGCTTATAGGCCTAATAGCCAATTGAAAAATTAGGCCTAATGGATAATTTCCCTGTAGGCCTAATGGCTAATTATCCAATATACCTAATGTCTAATTGGAATATAGGTCTAATTTCCAATTATCCTATAGTCTTAATGGCCATTTGGCCTAATGAAAAATTGTTCTATATGCTAAATTTCCAATTTAGACTACAGGCCTAATGACCAGTTGGCTTATAGGCCTAATAGCCAATTTTTCTATAATTCTAATGTCCAATTGGCTATATAATGAATAATAAGTAGTTCATATTGTGAAATGAATATAAATCATTCATATTCAATATTATTGGATGTTCATAATGAGTACCTAAAATTATAAATTGAATATGATTAGATTTTATATATGAATTTGTCATTAATGATTATCACATTAATTATGAATTTTTCATTCATTTAAAATTTATACCTGTTTATTATTATTCATGATTATAAAATTTTTACATTATGAATATTTTTATACTAATCAATGTAATTTTCAACAATCTTTATCAGGCATTGAATTTTGTCTAACTCAAGCTAAAAATTTGAAGAAAAAATATAGAAGTGTAGTAAATGTAAAAACACAAGAATGGATTTTCAGTTTTTTTATTTATATTTCAAATATTTACATGAAATTCATAATTTAATATCTTGTTTATATTTTCAACAGACTTCCCTGGAGTCCCTTGATGATAAAGAAGATGAAAACTTCGGGTCAAATAATTAATTGAGTCAGGTATTAGGTGATAAGCACCAGGGAAGAGTCTAAGGTCAAACAGGGAAAAACATCATCTCCACTAGGTATTGGTCCTCATCATGCTCTTCTCAAGCCACTCATACCCACAAGCTGCAAAGATCTCATATGGAAGTAGCTAAAGTAAAAAAATAGCTTTAGAGAAACATGAAAGAAGTAAACATGATATTGAAAGAATTAATATGATCACCAAAAAATTCCTAAAAGATATGTCTATTATTATTCAATAACTTCCATCATAAGCTACTAATACTATTGATTCATATATTTAATTGATGTGTTCTTTAAATTATGCCCCGAGGGATGATAATGAGGTTTCTAGTAGTGATCAAGATGAAGGTGGTGGTGATGATGTTGCTACTCCAGAAGATGTTGTTGTTGAGGATGTTATTGTTACCACTACTACTTCTGATTATGATGATGCTATAGATGTTTTTGAGGATGAGGATTTTAGTGATGGAGAAGATATTAATCCCCTTCATTTTTGACTTAGCAGGAAGGAGACTTGTGAAGTTCTGTAATGACTTAAATTTATTTGTTTTATGGATGTATATGTATATTTTAGTATTTTATATAGTTTAAAAATTATTACTAGTAGTTGGTTAGATGATAAATTTAGAAAATATATAATACATTAAATGTATATTCTGTGGTTTATTTGATTTACATGTCCAAGAATTTGGGGAAGAAGGTGGTGGGGATGATGCCAAATACAGGAAGCAGCCTATACCCACAGTTCATAGAACCTTGGGTATAGGTTCTATTATAGGTATTCATATTCCCATGGTTTTGAAACCGTGGGTATAGATTTATACCCACTGTTTATTGAAATCGTGGGTATGAAAAAATCCATGTGACTTATACCCACGGTTTCTATACAAACCATCGGTATAGGTATATATTAATGCTTTAATAGTCCATGGTTGTCAAAACCATATGTATAACCTATATCGATGGTTTTAGGGGATATAACCATGGTTTGAAACTATGGGTATAGGTACCTTTTCCTATAGTGTTCATAAACATTTCATCAATTCATCATAGTATAACCCATGGAAAATAAATGAGTTTTGTAAACATATCATCAACATAAACATTAACCATATAGAGAAACTATATTTATGGTATCATTTGATCATATACACAATAAATAAAAATTAGAAACAAATTATTTCATCTTATATAGAAAATGATTTTGAAAGATCACTTAGAACATTTCTTTAGGAAAATAACATTTCATTCAAAATCACCTTTTTAAAAAACTAGAAATTCCTAAAATATTTTAAAAATATATTTCTTTAAAGGTAACCTTGGAAACATATAATGTAATCTTAAAATAAAATAATGTTCATGATAGAGGTAAATTCATTTCATTTCATATATGTTAACACAAGCATTCCTTTCACATTCTCTACAAAAAGGTCACATGTGCCTCATTCAGAAAAATACAAGAATATTACTTTTGAAAATATTTTCTAAAAAGTAAAACATTGGAAAAATAAATTTAAATAGTCTTTATAGAATAGTAAAAATATTCTTTAAAACATTTTTAGAGAACCAAGACATCGAAGAAAAAGGGTTTTCGATTGAAGAGAGAAATAAAGCCGATTTTTCTAGAAAAAAAATCCATTCGAAATCTTGAGTACATTAAAAGAGGAAAATGAAAGGAAACATGTATTAAAAATAAATAACCAGATTATAATAATATTCATTATTTTCTTGGGTGGTATATCATAATATTTCATCATCATAAATGTATTCATAAATAGTTCTGATAAACAATGGGATTGTAACATAAAATTTCTAGAATTTTAGTAAATTTTGAATTGTAATACCCATGAAAGAAAGAACCTTATATGGATATTTATATAATATAATGATAATAATAATAATAATAAAAGAACATGAGCCTTAGCCCGATTGGCAAGGTCTCTGATGGTGCATCCAAGCGACCAGGGATCAAAACCAGGCGGAGGTAGGATTTTCCGGGGGGTACTGTAGCAGTACTGCAGCAATAACTGTAGCGGGAACTGTAGCAGTAGTGTAGCAGTACTGTAGCAGGAACTGTTTGGCACTGTAGTAGCCGGGAATATGCCCCTGTTTGGGCTTCGGGCTTCAGATTTGGTCCTCGAGTCCTTCATTGGCCTTCGGGCACCCAGGCCTTCGGGCTTTCCATATGGCCTTCGGGTCACCTGCAGATACAAACCAGACCAAAAATACAAGGAACAAGCTCTATAAGGAGGATGAGAAAAGGAGTTTTCACCACAACATAAGCTAAACGGATTGCAAGAATGAGAGGGTATGGAACCTGCCATCGGGACAAGCCTGTGCATGCACAGGAATGCCTAGCCGAACAGCCATGCGGAGGTGAAGATCTGATTTCAAAGATGAAGATGCTGGGGAGGAGCAGTTCCAAGTTGTTAGTCTGGGTTGTATGGTATGTTTGTGCCTACGGGCATTGGTTCCTATATGGCCTACGGGCATGTAATAGGGTTCCACCTCATCCCTTGAAAGGTGGATTATCAATCAATAAAAAATGAAGACCTTCGGGCCATTAGAGGATAATAATAATAAAATAAATTCATGAGTATTATATACACCGTACTAAATAAATAAGTGGTGAATATGGCATGTGTCTCCTAGAAATAAATGAGAGACTTCAAATCCCTTACCTTACGTCTCAACTTACATTGTACACATTAAAACCCCATTTATAAAAAATATAGGTTTATTATAAATATATTTAGAAAATTTAATTATATATATCAAACCTTATATTATTTACTTCCTTCCTTTAATTACCCGTTTACTAAAAATTACTTTTCAAAATCATTTTTCGGGTAACAACTGCTTAGTTTTTCTTACATGTTTTGGTTTGTTATTTTTGGTCCTTTTACTTACATCATGTTTCCATAGTCTCAAAAAATTTAACCATTATATAAATATCATATATATTAATTATATATGTATTTATATTAATCCATAAAAGTTAGATATAGAAAATAAATTAAATTGTTCATATAGAAGGTAGGTCATACGTAAGCATGAACGTTGTTTCCCTTTCCATAGCGGTAGGAATGAAAGTAATGGAAATACCAATTAAACTTTATATAATAATTATTATTTAATATATATAAATTATATTAATAATTTCAATCCTTATTACCATCCATGTAAAAATAAAATGAAAAACATTTCACATCGTTTCGTTGAAGCGGTAGTCCACATATACACTCAAGCAACATTATCATTTTCTAATGTATTGGATGGTAACAAGGTATATGTGATATTATAATTAAAAAAGTATAATATTTTCATAAATATCTTATATAAACATTAAATAAATCATTATATCTAGTTGTGGGATGTGGTGATGAAAAATTAATTATATTGGTTAGTGAAGCGGCAGTCCGTTGTACACACGATCGATGGTTTGATTTCCCATTTAATAAAACAGGAGAAGGATTAAAGTTATGAAATTAAAAAATAATATTTTATTATAATATAGATAATGGTATTATTATTTCATCATATTCAAATAAGGTTTCAAGGGTTTTTAAAAATAAAAAAATAAAAACTCAAGGTTAATAATTTTACCACTTCTTTGGAGAAACTCTTTAGGTTTATACCCAAAAACTTATTAAGAGAATTTTATAATCAAAATAAGGCCTATATGATGTTTTTAGGGATGTTATAAAGGTATTTTTATAGTTATTTTCTGGGAAAAAAATCTTTGGATGTTTGGATAGGAGGAGGAGTGGGTGATCTTTTATAAGTGGGGAGAGGACACGCTTTGAAATTTTGAAAAGAAAAAGTTATACTCACATTTATCATATTCCAAATGGCTCCAAAATAGATCATTAATGAACCTTAGATGTCATATGTTGTAAATATTTCCATCCAATAGGTGATGGATAACTTTATAGGTTATTTTAACCCTTATCGTTTTATTTTAACTCATAGTAAACCTGTTTTTACCTTAACCACGGTAATTAATTTTTAATGTTTTTAATATTCATTAGGAAAAATAATTATTATGAAATTATTATATAAAATTAATTATTATTATTCCAAATATGGAATATATTCTTCCAAATTCAATTCAAATTATTTTATTAATTTATTTTAAAATTAAACTGGTAGACATGATCAAAAAACGATTTTCCAAGGAAAAATATTCTACGAGTACAGAAAGTATTAATATAAAAATTCAATATAAAAATTTATTACAATGAACTAAATTGGATTAATTATAATATAATTGAACTAATTTTATTTTTAAAATAATTTTAAAACAAAAATTGAACCTTATAAATTCTTTAAATGAAAAGATAGTTTTAAATAAAATTCAATATTTTCACTATTCATTGAAAAAGTAATCTTTTCAAAAAAATTACAAAAAATAATACAAATATGTTTTTACGTTAATATTTTGAAAATGAATTATATTTTTTAAAATATATTTTCTATAAGAGGAAAATTAATTTTATTATTTGTTCACAAAAAAATAAAAAAAAATGACAAAAATGTATTTTCAAATTATTTTAAAGTCGTTACTAAGAATTGAGTTCTTATATATAAATATATTTTATTTATTTAAAAAAATTATAATTAATTTTAAAAAAGTTTTTATTATTATTGAAACAGTTATGTTTAACGATTGGGTTGTAACTGTCATAATAATATTCATAGTATATCTTGGTTCGTTAAAATTCGTTATTATGTGTAATGCAAGCTATTGAAGAAATTAAATTTTCTTAAAGAAAATATTCTATAAAATCTCAGTTTGTTACACATACCTTAGTTAAAACATCATCCAATGGTGTTTGATCAACTTATAGAACACTTTTGATTCTAAGATGAGCATAATCCCTTATTCAATTCCATGTCTTGATGACCAATTCAACATAAATTGACCAAAACCATAGAATGAATTATCTTGGAACATACCTTCATATGAATGACAATCAATAATACATTTTCATTAACATGTGGAATTCCCTAGACATTTCGATCAAAATCTCCATTAATATTACTCAATTATATCATTATCTAATGGAATTGTCTTTTGATTCTCTATTTAGCGACAATCAACCGATCAATCAAGAAGAAATATGGTTGATGGTAAGAAGATTCGAATATAATTGATACATCTATATATGAAAATGGATTAATATTACCAACAAGATCAACCATGATGAATAGAAACGTGATTATAAATCATAAGAGGAGGAAAGAGGACAATATTGAAGAATATTGAAGGATCTTACCTGGATTAGTTGTCAGTTTGTGTCCAAATCCATCTAGGATCAATGAGAGAACATAGAGAGAGTAATATAGAGGATTTTAGGAATAATGGTATTAAAAATCCAAACCAATGTTTATAAAACCATGGCGGTTTTAATGGTAGAATATTTTAAAATACCCCTATTAAAATTCACCCAGTGTGCCCTACCATTTAACCATTCACAGTCCATTGACCAGAAAATGGCCCACTAGATTGTTGATGGGCCCTCTTGGTTTGTAGGATCATTTCCCACCTCAATAGTGAGTAGTTCAAGGATCGTTAGCTAGCCAATGACTTCTATTGGAATGAGTGGACATCTTTACAGACCACCAGCTATATAGTGGGGGATACTAGATAATTTATCCTACAGTTGCTTCTAGGTTTTCCCAACCAAGTATCAAACCTACTCCCTAGATTTTTTTCATCCATTTAGATTACACTAAATTCAAAAAAAAACATCTTAAAGGTGTTCTAAATAGAATCACCAAGTTCAACACCAGATTCTTCAAATGATTCATCCATTATATGAAAATTTTAAATTTACTTATAATATTTACAACCATAATGGTGAAGACTGTTATAATATTTATCATGGACTAAACTCCTTAGGTCATTAACCTTCTCATATGACCCCATGAGTCACATGTAATACATTGGTTTCCTTCACAGCACATAATGGGATATTATCTACTAGGTTTTATAATCAAATTATGACTTCCCCGTATAACTATAAATGTTCTCTAAGTTTTATTTGTCCTCACACACACAAACCTTGGGAAAAATCCCATGAGGTAGATCATCCTGAATCTAATCCAAGACAATCAGTCTTAACTATAGATCTATAATAAGGTATAGTTTTTAAATGAAAGGTGCACCTTATTGATATGGGTTATAATATTTAAAAATTTTAAGTCTCACTTTTCATGGTGTGTTTCACTCCCCCCAACAAAACACCCCCATTATGGAACCCACATCTCAATCCTATGCAGTTCCACTACACCTTTGGCTCAGTATTGCATCTGACAAAATTTGTCACAATCCAAACTCCTTTGTTCATGAACTTAGTTATCTGACCCCATCAGTCTCATGTAATATATTAGTTTCCATCCCAACACACCATAGGATATTAACTTCTAGGGTCACTTATTAGACTAATGACTATCCCCACAGGTCAAAAAATGTTATTTTTCATCACTCATAGACACCTTGGGAAACATCCCAGGAGGTCACCCATCTTGACACTACTCCAGGACAATAACTCTTAACTATGGATCTCTAATCATGTAGGCTTCCAAAAACAAAGACACGCCTTGTTGAAATGGGTAGTAACATTAGGAATTTTTATATAACACTTTTCTAGGGGTGTTACATCTAATATAGTTTATGTCGGTAACATAGAATGATACATTGAAATTATATAATATTATAAATGTATATTCATTCATGAAATCAACAGGATGATAAATTATTTACTTATATCAATGTATTCCAAATATTTTAATTAATAAAAATAAAATTAAGGTACAAAGATAATATAATAATCATGAAATTTTCTTATAACATCATATTTATATTACTTGAAACCACTCAGAACCACTTTTAATAGAATACCCTATCTGGTTAATTCCAACATAACTTCTCTAAAGTATAAATCATTACCCAATGAATTTGGGGTATATATCCTAGGCCTTACCATACACATATACAATATAATATAATTTAAATATGTATAAACATATAAGATCTTCCATATTAAACCATAAGCATAAGTATCAAAGTAAACCCAACAAAAGAAAATGAATGAAATTTTATGGGTTAACTTATTCCACATTGAAACGAAAATGAAATAGAATCATATAATATAAATGAATATAATTAATAGTTCAATATTAATATGAGAAATAAGATTCAAATATAACTTTAGAAAAATATTTGAGAGAGTTATAAAGATAATGATTAGAAAATAGTAAAGGAATGGATTAACAAACTCGTTACTTCCTTCCAGGATGCTTCTTTTTAAATTTTTCTATATAAAAATAAATAATAATGTGTGGTAATTTATTATAATTGTAATATAAAATTATAAAATAATTATATATAATTATTTTATTTTATTTATTATTATTTATTGAATATATATTTGATATTTTATGTCCATGTTGTTAACAGTTATTGAATTTTGATAGTCACGGTTGTTTAGAATTTTATCCTTATGAAATTTGGAAACATAATAGTTTAAGAGTTAAAATTTGCATGTGAAATTAATTTTTTGATTCGTAATATCCATATTTAGGATATTTTTACTTAATTTTAAAATTTATTCATTGATGTATTATTTAATAATAAAGTATAGATTTTTGAAATTTAATATTTATGATGTAGAACATATATGTAAGTATATCTCTCACTTGTGGAAATGATTCCAAAATGAGATGAACATATACTTATATACACAATAATACACCAGTGGGAGTGATTTTACACTAATGGTAATTTAGTTAATTAAAAGTAAAAATAATATTAAATAAATAAATTATTAAAATTATTATTTGTAGACTTAATATATCTTCTATTATATATGGTTATATAAGTGTATATCCACCATGGGAAATAATTTTGATACCAAATAGATTTAATATAAAGTTAGATAAATATCAATAACCTATCCATAAGTCGCATATCCTTCACAAAATTGGATTATAAAAATAAGAATAAAATAGGGGTAAAGAAATAAAAATAAATTTGAAAATTAATCAAAATTAAATGTTTTGTATACTTGAGTTATTATTTATTTGTTTTATATTTTATGAATGAAAAAAGTATGAATTATTCATTATTTTATTCATATTTTGTATGTTCAAAATAAATTTTGTACTTGTTGAAATGGATGTATAGAAATAAGAATATAATTTAAAAACAAAGGTAAATAATACCTTCATCAATCATCAAAAACATATACTTTGATTGAGTCATTAGTTTTAGATATGCATCTAGTAGAGTGAAGTGGATCAAAATAGAAAACTCAGGAGAGTGTATAGAGGTGGGAAATGAGATAAAATATAGTATTAAAAAATGTTGTGAGAAGAGAGAGAAACCACATTATATATAGGGTTTTTAGGGATAATCTTGTAATTTGATTATAAAAAATATGGAAATTTTTTTAATTCATGTTACAACATTTAAATTATTTCTTATACATTATAATTGTCAATTAAAACAATCTATTTTATTATCCCTTCTCAATATTATCACTTTGGAACACTTAAGTCATCATTTTTTACTTTTCCTATGTTATGTAACCACTTCATCATCATTGCATAAGCATTTAGATAATTATCTTGAAATATGATTTTTTTTTAAAAATTAGACAATATTTCTTTAATATTTATAATATATTATATTATTAAAAATTTTATATATGTTTCTGAAATGATTGATATCATTAAAGATAAAAAATTAATAATAGGTAGTAGAATTACATTTGAACTCAAACTATTATTTTAAAATAGAGTTCAAATGTGTTACTCAACCTTCATCCAATTTGAATTAATATATTGGATTAAAAAAATAATATATATTAAGGACTCTAATATTTTAAATATCTTCCTCGAATTATCTATAAAATTCTATACATATATGTTATAATAGTAAACAAAGTTCAATTTGAATTTAAAGTCATATTTTAAAAAAAATTAAATTTGAATGTGTGACTCAACATATAACCCCAATTAATTTGAACATTGAATTTGAAAATAAATGTTATAAATTATTAAAAACATAATTTTATATAAAAATATCATTTATAAATAGTTTCCATTATTTTCTATCAAAAATGTGATTATACATCACTTTTAGTATTTACTTTCATACCTGTCTATTTATAAATTTTAATAAAATACTTTCTATATAATTTTGAAATTATGATTCAAAATATGTAACTTATTTTATTAATATCAATATCTTATTATTTTATATTTACTTTTAGAATAAAAGTCATAATATATAATATATTTTCATAATAAGTTATCATTCTTTTTAAACTAAAATTATATTATTATTTAATACTATGGAATAAATTTTTCAATTATTGTAATAAACATAAATATCATAATAAATATATATAATAAATACAAATCTTCATATATAAAATATCTAACAATTATATAAATTACTTAAATAAATAAAATAATAATCATCACTTTAACTTAAAATATATCGAATTTAATTTCCTAATATATATATATATATATATATATATTGTATTGATAAATTATTTTTAATAAAATTATTCCAAAAAATATATGTCAATAACATATATATTTAAAACCACACAAATAAAAAAGATATTTAAAATATTTTTGATCTACAATCAGATAACACCTCATGTGGTTTCCACTTATTAGGAAATTTAAGAATATACACACTAGTTAACATATTCTTCATTTGGTTTCAATTATCTATTAACTTTGATGTATTTCATTTTGAAAAGTATTCTCATAAATTTATGTTTTATTAATACATAAAAAATATATTTGGATCTCGTCTAGATGAATTCCACTGCCTATCATTATAAAAAATAAATCACCCTAGTAATATCAAATAATACAACTCAAATAATGTCTCATCAGCAAGAGTTATCATAGGCTCTATAAAGATTTAATTTTTTTAAGATATTAATAGGTTTAGGTAACTTATAGTTAGTTTCTATAATATCCATAATTTTATGGTCAAGCACACATATCACTTTAATTAGAGTAAACTTAATGATCACTATTATCAACCTCACATGAATTTCCTCGATATCTATAGAGTATTACATAATGTATTAAATATTTTAATAAATATGTAGTGAGATTGAGGGAGAAATTAAAATGATATAGAATAATTTCAATGTATGTCTATAAAAAATTAGTAACTATCACACAATAAGATTATAATCTATGTATTTCCCTGGGTTTTCCATAAATCACTATCTATGAAATCATATAAGTATTGTGTCATGAAATGTCTTCTATTACCTCAGCCTGAAATCATTTTTTCACAACCACTAATGTATGATGTAGCAAAAATATATCTATGAACACTACCCATTATATCTACAATAACATATCTATCACTTTATATATCAATATTTCTAGAAAATATCCAAACTTGAGGTCATAGAATTTGATATAGATATTTATAGGTCTATCAGTAGTCTTCCCTTTGAAAATTATCCCCAAAATCAATCAAACCAAGAACATTCATAGAATCAAGACCTGAATCTTAATAATACATGATTGATCCTAGTTTATCCAAAAAAATACTCTCTAATTTTTAAAGTAAATCAACTAATTATATAAGTCCTTTTATAGAAATGAATCTACCACCAGACGTTAATGTTTAGTTCACTAGTGTAACTTGATTGAACTCTAATACCTATACATTTTTTCCATAGTTCCCAAATCAAAACCTCACATATGAGTATCTCAATTCTATAACCCAACACTATTATACTAATCTACCACAACCTAGCTTATCGATAAGTTAAATTTATGGGAATATATCAAATTTTTTTGGGGCCAATGATAAGAACTAATATATCTGATTAAAATAATTGGTGGAATTACCTCTGAATGTAACCAATCACCTTTAGAGGTTGACAGTCATCAACCATAACATAAATGATTAACTAATAATCTGATATAGATCATATATATATATAATATAAATAATACAATATAAGGTAACTAAATAAATATCTACATATAAATTACTTGTCTGGAATAGATGTAATGGAACATTGAATTGAATATGGATGAAATAATGTCGTAACCCTAATAAAGATTTTATGATATTAGCTGCTATATCTCATACTAATCTCTTGGGTCCATGATTTTCCACCTATTTCATTTGATAATTTTCATGGATATAAGAGTGAAAAATCAATTTTTTATATATAGGGGTGAAAAATAATACTCATCAAAATTTCCCAAAATAGAAATAAAATTTCCATAAACAACTCATGTCTATGTGAATTATCAATATATAAAGTGTAAAAAAATCAAGAACCACAATACACATCATCATTTATCATATTAATATCAATTATTTATTTCATATCAATGCTTCCCAAAGCAAACCATAAACATTCTCACAAAATAAAAATGTATTTTTGAAACTATATACTCATTATTTTTAATTTCAAAATAAGAAGGTACCTAATAAAATATATCATTTTAAAGGACACCAGGAACCTAAGTACTCAGTCCATGCCTAAATTTTATCCTCGGTTACTGAAAGAGGGTTAACATGCATAACACTCTATCTATCCAGAGAAATACTACTCTATACTCAATTAATGTTGGAACTCGTATTTATATATTTAAATATTAGGTATTTAATATAACATGTCCCCTATTTTCTTCCTCATTACAACAAACATAATAAATAATATAAAACAATGGTATTATATCTCACATACTATCATAAACTCCACATCTAAAGAGATACCCACTGAATAATGTTAAATAATAACCTTTATAGCTAATATCATACTAAAGTACAAACTCTATAGATGTTGATCCTTGAACCTAGTGTTATGTATGAGAAAATAATAAATACTTAGTTAATCATCACCCCTCATGATCCTAAATTTGTGGAAGATAAAGAGTGAAAACACTCAAGTGAATCATTTTCTTCCATAAAACTAGTATGGTAAGTGATTATATGATGAAATAATTATATACATCATCAAGTACCTTAAACATAGATCTATGATTGAGGTTAATAATTGGAAAAAAATGTACAATCATTTATCGCTCACCCCTAGTAATACAAGAGAATGAAATAGATTCTCTGATATTGTCTTATATCTCTAATCTAGGTTAGTGGGTGAGTATGATAGAATTTATATTGTAATGTATAATCACTATTAATATCCCCCAATCACTAAACTACATCAAACATATATAAAAATAAATATATAAAACAAATAAAACTTTATAATCAATAATTAATCTATTTTTCTCTTAGAAATTACATATGGTAAACATGTATTACCATATCATCTTCAATAATTTTCATATCTTTAAACATGTTAAAATACAAATATATGTTAGTTTCATTTAAAGTATTATTTTGGTTTACTAAGATACTATTGTAATAATATCAATATCTATATTATACAATCATATCCATATTATTCTTATTTATTCAAAACATGTTCATGATGTTCTTTTACCATTATCATATTCTATCTTCTCTATCATATTATGAAATATGCCACTTTAAATGATGAGTTTCATTTCCACATTCCATGTTTTCATCACAAAAATTAAATTTCAATCATTATTTATGCATAACATCGCTAAAAGAATACCATTTCTTACCTATATTATGTTATTATTATCAAAGAGTTCATTCCACTTATTCAATTGAAGTTTATTTTGGAATTCCAAAAAAAGAATTGAATATTGTGTCACCACACATTACCTAGGCTAATATGGATCCAAACTATCATGTTATACTTCTCTCCTCATGGGAATACTAGGGATTTTTCCTTATCACTTCCTCATGGTGGAATATCTTCCTCCCTTCACTTTTTTAGTGTTATTTTTTATCTAAGATACACTTTTTTTGGGTTACTTTCCACATGTTATGTTTATCCGCCCATCATCATTCTTGGTGGTTTATATTTCATATTGATGTCTCTTTGTTGATATTATCTTTTCCCATCTGTTTTCATCAGTTTGTTTATTATTTTATTGGTTGTTTGGTTTTGGTCCATTTTTAGGCATGATTTCATTCATGTCATTTTTGGACCCTATTGCCTCTCCATTTATATTTTTATACTTCTGTAACTAACCAGATTTTATTTTTATTAGTGCACATACTAGTGTGAATCCCATAACTATAGTGGGAGAATATTTTTTTGGTCGGCCACAATTCACTTCTTAGTGGTTCCTTCTATCTTTTTAGGTCATGAACCCATCCTAGAGTAGCTTTGTTCCACCTACATTAGTCTTTTAGTGAACCATTTATTATCTAAGGTAGTTTTTAGTAGTTTTTTGAGTTTATTACTATTTCTCATGGTGTATATATTCTTGGATACATTCTGGTTTTCCAAATTTGAATCTGTGTTGGTGATGGATACTTTAGTGGGATACATAGGAGGTGGATTCAATGGAAGGTTCTCCTCATCAGCAGTCACTCATCCCTTTGTTTGTTCAAATGGATGTGTTTAATTTTATGTAGGTGAGATTTTCCATTTTATATGTGTGATTATAAAATAGTAAAAATTTCAAGTGGAGATTATGGTGATGAATATCAGGAATTTTAGTTTTATGGTGATATTGAAGCAATAGTTAGGGATGTGATCCATTCAATTCATATAGGTATTTATAGTTTTGGTGATTTTTGGTTGGTAATTTGTTTGTGGTTGTTATTACTTTTTTTAAAACAAGTAATCATTCCCGAAGGAGAATAAAACATTGATGGTGATGGTGTTGGTAGGCATGAGTGATGATAAGTGAAAGTCATCATGTGCAATGGATGTTGGGTAATGTACAGCCTCGATCAGTGTGAGGTGCTAAAATAGAGGCATGATGTGGGATTCGAATTAATTGGTTTTGAATTTTGAATTTTGAAATATATCTATTTGGAATTGTTTTTTAACTTTTTAAATTGTATTTGTAATTATTTAGTCTATGTTGTATTATATCATTTTCATGTAATTATTCCCAGATAACATTTAATGTGGTTTATTAAGAAATCAAAAAAATGATTAAAGGCATTCCACATAATCATCATACAATGTTTGTTTTATATGAAATCTTATAAAACTAGTCATCATAGGAAATTATCATCATTATTAGAAAATTACACATCATACACATTATTTATAGAGATTATAATTTATCAATCATGATTTAATGTAATATGTACATTATTTTAGTTTATATTATTAACTATATCATCTCAATAAGAGATGAATGACAATTAAAATAATTCGGTGGAAACTTCATTGTAACCTAACTTTAACCTTGAAAATTATTTACCAGGTCTTCTATAATGATTTTAATCATTATAAAAAAATCCATATCTAACCTAAGTAATCCATGTTGTTATAGAAAGATCATGTTGGTAGGACGTGTTCCACAATTTCTCTAAGTAACCCAACTCATCAAAAACATCAACATAACAAATAATTATTAATTTAATGAATTAATCCATTATTTAAGATTAATAATAAATCACATCATAATAAAATAGTTGGTGTCATCACTATGAGTAGTCAAATTCACCACCACAACATGTCTATGATTCCATTGTTAGTTTTTTATCAATGTCCATCCAAGTCATAATCCATCATGAGATTATGATTTTACTTAGGAATAAATTGGTAAAATTAGACTATTGGTATTTATGAAAATTATCCCAACAGTGTTCTATTTGATTTATATTCTAAAAAGAGTCCAATCCATTTTTAAATGTTGAAATAAAATCAAATATATACCCCCATATTCAATACCTTTTATCTCTTAATCACAGGGTGATACTTGGAACCCTCCACATTCCAAGACACATGTATTGTGCCCCACTCCACATCCTACATGCCATAACACATGCTATTTTTTGATATGTATATATTTGAGTATTAGATAATTTTATTTTATAAAGATAAACTCAACCAAGTTGCTACTCTAGAACAACCCATAATAATTAAATCACATGAATTAGATGAATAATCACACATGGAATGTATGGAATATGGTAAAACCTATTAATAATCGAAAAGGTTACATAGCCCATTCTCTTCTTGTGTGATTAAAGATAAAATGAACTTGGTTTATTCGCCACTATAGGGGCCTAACCCCAGATAGCCCAAAATCGCTGTCTTCTATCAATTACATTAGCATGATTATAAGGAATCAAATACTTAAGGAATGAGGGTTTAGTAGTCTTGGTAAACTAGATACATAAATTATTCTTGTATTATAAATTACTACACTAATTACAACATAATGTTTTCTTAGTTATATATAAACAACTTCAAGGAAAACGTTATTCCATATAATATATCCCTGTATATATTTTCTAGTACACTTCTTGGATTCCTAGGGAAGGAAACATAATAAGGGTGATTTAAAATGCTCAATAAGGGTAAAATATAGCAGAATAAATAATGAATTAATGAGAATAGTTAATATGGAAATGTAAATAACTGAACACACATGTCATGTGATCAATAGACTAAATGGAAGTGTATAAACAATATATAAAGGTACTAACTAGAAGCACATTCCATTAAAATAACTAGATAAGGAAAAATAAATATATCCAGGTAAGAAACTGGAACACATTCCATCTAAATAACTGAAAATGAAATGTATCAATAGATATGTCGATAAAAAATCTCATGGATGAATAATAACTAAAACTAAATAAGGGAATGCATAATGATAGATATCTATAACATAACATTGAGGATTAATTCCAAGGATCTAATACATTCAAGTATTAATTACAATAATCTAATACTTTCAAGGATTTATGGAAAGAATCTAATATTGTCAAGGTTTTGTTACATGAATCTAATACTATTAAGGCTCCATGCTAAGAATATAATACTTTCAAGGATTCATGCCAGGAATATAATATTTTAAAGGATTCATTTCATTAATCTAATATTGTAAAAGGGAACACCATATGAAAAATGGTATATAGTTTAGTCAATAATCATATCCATGAAAATGGTGTGGATATATATAGAAACTTCAATGTTAAATGATCATATGAAAATGAATATTTAAATGGGATTGAAAGGAATAAAGGAAGTGAATGTCAATAATATCCTTGTATAAATCAATCATAAACCATACAAAGGAGGAATAAATATGGTATCAAAATATAATATCCCAAGTGGAGTAAAAATAAAGGTTTTTTGTCTTTGATGAATTAGAATATGAACTTTGAAATCATTCATGAGTAAAATATCCTTTTGTTTTGAAAACCCTTTTGAAAAACCATTCCTTTGAAAATCACTTTTAAAAATATAAGAAATTTTATTAAGGTTGAAAATTAATTTGATAAATCATTTTTAAAATATTAAAAAAAATTAAACATTTTAATAAAACATTATTTTTAGAAGAAAATAGGTTCGTCGACTAAAGAGAGAAATAAAGTTGTGTTTTCTAATAAACTTTTTCGGAAAAAAAATTGAGTACCAATGAGTGGAAATGGTAATAATACATGAAAAGGGTCATGAATAACTATAGGATATAAAAAATTAGATGTTTCATTGAAAAATGGTTATATAATTTACTCTAATGGAAATACCATTGAAATGTAATTAAATTTATTATTCAGGAAAATAATCTTTAAACATTCCAAAGTGTCTCATACCACTTTGAAACATTTTAAATCATAAACTTTATGAATTAATAATATTAAATGAATGTTTTAAATACCATGAAGAAAAAATAATTCATGTTATAACTTATAAAAAATGGTCAGTAGATACACCACACAAAATAAGTAGTGAGCATGATATTTATCTCACAAAAGTAAAAAAGTGAGATGAAAAAATCCCTTATTACTTGAGTAACTTTTGAATTATGAGATATTTGAAAAAATGAAATCAATAAAAAAAAATTGGATATCATGAACTAAATGAAATTCATTATATAAATTTCATAGGATCATTATATATACCATATAAAAGAAACTATGTGCATAAGAATACAATATGCCTTAATGAAATGATATTGAGACAAAATCCCTTACTACTTGTATAACTTTTGAATCATGAGATCCATGAAAGAATGAAATAAATGAAAAATTTGGATACATTAAAATAAATTAAATTCATTATATAAACTTCATAGGAGAATTACATACACCATATAAAAGAAACTATGTTCATAATAATATAATATTTCTCAATGAAATGAAATTGAGGTGAAATCCCTTATCTTGAGTCCAACTTGTGTTGTATGTATTTATATTCTTGAATAATAAAATTATGTCAATTATTTAATTTCTTGAGAAAATTTTAATTTTTATCATTACATTTATTTCAATTATTACTATTTTTATACAACTATTAAATCAATTAAGTTTATGTTGGGTGTTTTGACCAAATTCGGTTTATATGTCAACAATTACTTGTCTTAGTCGATTATGGTCAAATGTGTCATTATATAACATATAAAAAATAATAAACATGAAATAATTATCATATTTATACATAAATTATACTTTTAAAACTAATAATTAAATTTTTTATGAAAAATGAACCAACATTACAATTATTGAGATGGTAGGTCGTACGTACGCATGAGTAATGTTCCCATTTTTCAATGATCGTTGTGGAAAGAAGTTAAGAAACATAAATATTTATATAATTATAATTGTATAATAAATAACTTATTATTTAATCTTATATAATTATTGTGATTTAATAGGAATCATATAGTGTTGAGGAGGTGATAGTCCACATGTCCACGAATGGCGTTATCACTTTTTAAGTGTGTGAAAGGGTAATAAAGAAAATGATATATTATATTTTCAAAAAGGTAATTATTTAATTAATATAATATGTTTTTTTATGTTACATATTTTTAATTAAAACCATATTTTATACATTCCATGTATTGTGTGAACGAATCATGTCACTTTTAGGGGTGGTAGTCCACACTTCCACAAATGATGTTATCGTTTTTATATAAAATGGAAATTATAAATATATGTGTTGTAAAATAATTAAATAAGAATAAATACATAATAAATATAATATATATAAATGGATTTTCAATCATAATTTCCACCATTAGATGCGGTAAATGAAAAATAAACAATCATCGTTTCATGAGGTGGTAGTTCGTTGTACACGTAAATTGTATGTTCGTTACCCATTAGATGGAAGTGTGTGTAAGTGTAGGATGTAAACTTAGAATAAAAACATAATAGTATATTTAGGATACTAGTTTTTTTTATATAAACATGTAATAAGGTTAATTTTTGTAGTGTATAAAGGAAATAACACTAGAGATATTAAAGAAAGATGTTACCTCTTAATCGGGTAACTCCTCCTGGTTTGCACTAATGGGATTCCATGGATTTCTTCCGCACCAAGGTGAGGATTCTAGATTTAAGTGAGAGATTTATAGTATATATTTTTGTAGATATTTTTCTAGACAAAGTGTCTTTAGATGTGTGAACAAGAGAGTTGAGAGGAGGCCTTTTTATAGTGTAGGGAAAAGACACACTTTGTATTTTTTAAAAGAATTGTTTGTTCCCCAAGTATTACTTGTTACCCAACTATAAAATAGACCATTATGTAACCTTATAGGTTTATTTACCTAAATATGTCCATAAAATAGGTTTTTAGAAAATTTATAGGTTATTTTGGCCTGTAATTTTAAGGCTTAGTACTTTGTTCAGCTTATTTTTACCTTAATAATTGTAATTAATTTTAATTAACTTAACTAATATTTTTTAAAAAAATTGAACTTATAAAAATTTATAAATTATTATGATTGAAAATATAGAATCCATTTTCAAAATTGAAATAACAGAAGTGGAAAAAATTAATTTAAATTTAATCATGTGGACGCGACAACAATGTGTGTTTTTAAAGTAAAAACGTTTGAAAGTTTGCTATGTTTTTATAGTCAAATTCAAAGTGAAATTGATTAAAATTACATAAATTTAATTAATTGATAAAAATATGATCTAATTAAAAATTAAAAAAAATTAAATTTATAATTTAACCTTATAAAGAAATTATATGAAAAAAGAAGTTTTGAATTAAATTTCAGTATTTTTCACAAGTCATTAAAAAATGAAACTTCGCAGAAAAATACCAAAAATTCATCCTAATATAATTTTTATGTGTATAATTCAAATATTAATATTATTTTGACATATATAATATATTAAATTTCCAAAAAAAATTAATTTAAAATAGGTTCTTCATTAAAAGTGGAAAAAATCATTAATAAAAATATAGGTTTTTGTGTAAAATTATGTTTGTTATTATCTTATGATTATCAAATCTATTGGATGAATATAAAAAATATTTTATTTAATATATAATATATATATATATATATATATATTACATTAATATCACCCACTGATTTTAATGAATTTAATTTATTAGGGTAAAATATATTTATAGACATAAAAATAGTTTTCTATAAAAATATTCCTTTTATATTCAATTGGTTATAATATTAATTTCTAATTAATTTATAATCAATGGATTATTTTTTTAAACCAAATAGTTTAAAATTTTAGTTAATAATACTTATGATGGATATTTTATTATATCTTATTATATTAAATAATAATATATTGTTTTTCTGTAAGGTATTACATATAATGCAAGCTATCGACGAAGTTCGTTGTTGCATGTAATACACACTAACGTAGTATCGTGTTCATTAAAAGTTCTATTATATATTTAATTTATTTAAAATTATAATTTATCATGGTATTATATTCCTTTACATGCTTTATTTTTTTTGTCATACATGCTATTGAATACAATTTTCTTACTTTAGATTTTTGGGGTGTTGTATTCTCCCCACCTTAATTAAATTTTGTCCTTGAAATTTAAACTCGATCTTGGTGATAGATTTTTTGATATTTACTCTTTTTTAAATCACACATTTTGAGAATGTTTTGTAAGAAATTCTCTATAAAATTGATAATGTGAATTACAAAGTTCACAAGGACTTAAATATAACTAGGTCTCTAGGTAGAAGAATATTAGTGGAAAGAAGATATACATACTTGGAAAAAAAGCATAAATATTTATAGGGGTGATTGAGTTCATAAATCACAAAAAAGTGAATGATTAATGGAATGTTTAGGGCCTCAAATCCACAAATATATAATGATTTAGAATACATCAGTTCAATAGAAATTATGTAATTAGGACAACATTTTATTTATAATTAATATTTTCTAATGATGGGTAATTATTTTACTACCTATGTATAAATACACATACTTAATATATTTATCTAAATATAATTTCATCCTTTGGTTGTGATTTGATCAATTTAAAATTCATCCAAAAATTAATTTGTATTCCTGAAGCACTAAAATACATTTCTAAATGATATAAAAGGGTGATAATTCAAAATATTTTTCTCTAACTATTATCCATAGATAATATGGATAATAAATTAATATATAAACCTAAAAAGTATCACTAACGGATCATTATTAATATCTATTCATCAAAAACTGAAAACAATGACATATTAATAGGGACATTGCATAGGTCAGTGGTTAGCATGAAACCCTAATCATCCTTCAGTCATGTGTTCAAGACTCACATCCTTGTCGGGTTTGATGGGTTTTCACCCAGTATATAGGTTTTACTTCTATAAAAACCACATTAATATAATTTAAAAAATAAATATGATGTACATCCTTGAAAAAATGTTAATATCTAAATATCGTTTTAATTAAGGTTTTCTATAAAACGCTAATATATAAATAATTCATCCACTTATTTCCATATAGGTCCTTACTTGGTCTAAGGTTTATCTATAATACAATATATATAATTTCTAAATCATGACAACTTAGGTTTAACCTGGTTTATTCATTGTCAAAATTATTTATAATGGTTTGTAAAGAAAATGTGAATTGTTCAAATCATATCCCCTAGGAGTGAGAAACTTGGTGCATAGTAAGGCCCTTTGTCATGTATTGGGTCACACCAAGTTAGGCCCAACACACCTTATCGGAGTTGTTACTCCTAGGTACATTCGTGCTAGAACCACATCCACTTATAGTATATAGACATGGTTTTATTTCTAGGAATACCCACATAATTTTTAATTTTCCAAAATTCTAGGGTATTCTTATATGCTTATCCTCAAATTATAACTTAGGGATATGTTATCTAATTTATGTTTTCCTAAATCTAGTTCCTAAGGTTACTACTAAAATTCCTCTGATACCAACTATAGCGAACTGAAACCAGATAGACTAGAGCTGGTGTCTACTAAGAATTACATTGGAATGATTAAAAGGAATAAAATCCTAAAGGAATGATATTTTAGTAGTCTTGTTAAACCAGATACATAAATGAATAATTTATTAAAAATGACTATGCTAATTAAAAAATAATTTTTTTTCTTCTTTCTAAATAAATAGCTTTGAGGATAACTTTATTCCATGTAGTATATCCCTCTATATCTTTCATGGTATGCTTCATGAATTCCTAGGGAAGGAAACATAATAAGGGTTGGCTCAAATGCTCGATAAGGGTAAAATATAGAGGAAGCAATAATGAATCAATAAGAATAGACAATATGGAAAAGGTAAATAACTGAACACACATGCCATGTAATCAATAAACTGAATAGAAGTGCATAAACAATATGGAAAGGTAATAAATGGAAACACATTCCATTAAAATAACTAGATAAGGAAAAATAAATATGGAAATATAAGAAATTGAAACACATGCCAACTAAATAACTGAAATTGAAATGTATCTATAGATATGTCGACACAAAATCTCATGGATGAATAATAATTAAAACTAAATGAGGTAATTCATAATGATATACATATATAACATACCACTGATGCTTCATTATAAGTATATAATACTTTAAAGGATTCATACCAATGATCTAATACTTTCAAGTATTCATGCTAATAATTTAATATTATCAAGGCTTCATGGAATGAATCTAATACTATCAAGGCATCATGCCAAGAATCTAATACTTTAAGGATTCATACCAAAAATATAATACTATAAAGGCTTCATGCCATGAATCTAATACTATTAAAGTGAACACCATATGAAAAATGGTATACAATTTAAACAATAACCATATCCATGAAAATTGTATGGATTTATAGAGAAAATATCATAGGAAATTAAATATTTCAAGGGGACTAAAAGGAATCAAGGAAGTGAATGTCAATACTATAATTTTCCAAATCAATAATAAATAATCCATAGGAATAATAAGGATGGTATCATAACAACATATCCCAATAAAAGTAAAAATAAAGGGTTTTTTCCCTTGATGAAATAAAATATGAACTTTAAAAGCATTCTAGAGGAAAATAACCTTTTGTTTGGAAAAAATGTTCCTTTGAAAATAATATCTAAAATAATAAAACATTTTTTAAATGATGAATATTACATTTATAAATCATTTTTAAAAGCTTAAAAATATTTTATAAAACATTTTAATAAATCGTGGTTTTTAAAAGAAAGCAGGTTCTCTCACTAAAGAGAGAAGTAAAGTCAGGTTTTTAGAAAAACATTTTCTAAAACATTTTGAGTACCAATGAGTGGGAAAATGTTACTAGTGCTTTAAAAAGGTCATGAAAAACCAAATGAGATAAAAATTAATGATTTAATTTAAAAATTGTCATATAATTTCCTTAAATGGAATTACCATCAAAAGACCATTAAATTTATTATTGAGTAAAATAATCATTAAACATTCCAAAGTGTCCCATACCACTTTGAAACATTTTAAATCATAAACCTAATGAAGGAATAATATTAAATGAAAGTTTTATATAAAATTAATTTAAATTTATTAATGATATAATATATAAAAATATTTAGTAGATGCACCAAAAAAAATAAGTATGTGGTGAATATGACATTTATCTCACAAAAGTAAAAAGTGAGATGAAAAACCCCTTACGACTTGAGTAACTTTTTCATCATGAGATATATGAAATAATGAAATCAATGAAAAATTTGGATACCATGAAATAAATTAAATTAATTATATAAATTTAATAGGAGCATTATATACACCATATAAAATAAACTATGTGCATAATAATACAATATGCCTTAATGAAATGAAATTCAGATGAAATATCTTACTAGAGTAAATTTTGAATCAGGAGATACATGAAAGAATGACATCAATAAAAAAATTATACCATGAAATAAATTAAATTCATAATATAAATTTCATAGGATATTTATATACACCATATAAAAGAAACTATGTTTATAACAATACAATATGCCTCAATGAAATGAAATTGGGACGAAATCTCTTACCTTGAGTCTGACTTGTCTTGTGTGTCTTTATATTCCTGAATAATAAAATTATGTTAATTATTTACTTTATTGAGATCCATTTTCATTTTTATCATTATTTTTATTTCACTTATTACTATGTTTTATACAACTACTGAATCAATTAATTTTTAATCGGGTGTTTTGACCAAATTTAATTTATATGTAAAAAATAAATTGTGTTGATCGACTATGGTCAAAGGGGTCATTATATAACATATCCAGAATAATAACTATGACATTATTATAATATTAATAAATCAATTATAATTTTAAAACCAACCATTAAATATTTTTATAAAAAATTAACAAACGTTACAATCATGGAGATGGTAAGCGGTACGTACGCATGAGTAACATTCCCATTTTTCAATGATCATTGTGGAAAGATGTTAAGTAACATAAATATTTTTAGAATGGTAATTATATCATAAACACCATATTATTTAGTCATATATACTTATGTATATAATTCATGTGATTTAAAAGGAATCACATCGTTTCGAGGAGGTTGTAGTCCACATGTCTATGAACGATGTTGTCACTTTTTAAGTGTGTGAAATGGTAATAAAAAAATGATATATTTTATTTAAATAAAGGTAATTATTTCATTAATATAATATAGATGTTTTTTATCACATATTTTTAATTAAAACAATATTTTATACATTCCATTTATCGTGTGAATGAATCACATCGTTTTGAGGGGGTGGTAGTCCACACTTCCACAAACAATGTTATTGTTTTTACAGAAAATGGAAAGTATAATGATATGTGTAATAAAATAATTACAGAAGAATAAAGACAAAATAAATATCATATATAAACATATTTTTCATCATAATTTCCACCATGATAGGTGGTAAAATAAAAATGAACAATCATCATTTCGTGAGACGGTAGTTCGCCGTACACATAAACAGTATGTTTGTTAACCATTAGATGTAAGTGCATGTAAGTGTAGGTAAAACTATTATCATAAAAAAATAATAGTATAATTATTATACTTTTTTCATATAAACATGTATTAATGAGAATTTTATGAGTGAATAAAGGAAATAACACTAGAGATCTTAAGAAAATATCTTACCACTTAATCGGATAACTCCTTTTTGTTTGTACCAAATGGATTCCTCAGATTGCTTCCTGACCAAGGTAATAATTCTAGGTTTATGAGAGGAATTTTTAGGATATATTTTTTCAGATCTTGGTCAATAAAAAGTGTCTTTATAGGTGTGAGTAGTTTGGTGGAGAGGAGGTCTTTTATAGTGGAAGGAAAGGACACACTTGGTATTTTTTAAAAGAATTGTGTGTTTCCCAAGTATTACTCATTACCCAAGTTTAAAATGAACCATTATGGAAAATTAGAGGTTTATTGGCCGAAATATGTCCATATAATCATTTTTGGACAAATTTATACAGTATTTTGTCCCTTAAGATTAAGGTTTAGTCCTTTTTAAGCTTAGTTTTTCCTTAATAATTGTAATTAATTTTAATTACATTCGTAGATATTTTTAGTAAAAAACTAAGTTGACCTTATAAGAAATTATAAATTATAGTGATTATAAATATGTAATCCATTTTTCCTAATTCAAATCACATAATTGGAATAAATTAATTTAATTTTTAATCATGCGGATGGGATTACAATGAGGGTTTTTAAAGTAAAAACGTCTGAAAGTTTGTTATGTTTTTATAGTCAATTTCAAAGTGAAATTGATTCCAATGAAATAAATTATATTTATTGATAAAAATATTATCTAATTAAATATTAAAACAAATTATAATTATAATTAAACCTTATAAATTAATTAGATGAAAAATTAGTTTTGAATTAAATTTTAGTATTTTTCACTGGTCATTAAAAATGAAACTTCATATAAAAATACCAAAAATTCACCCTAACATAATATTCATGTTTTTATTTCAAATATTAATTTTATTTTTGACATATATAATCTATAAAATTTCCTAAAATTGAATTTAAAATAGGTTCTCTCTTAAAAGAGGTAAAAATTCCTTAATAAAAATATAGGTTTTTATGTGTAAAATTGGATTTGTTCTTATCTTATGCTTATCAAATATATTGGATGAATATAAAAAATATTTTATAGAATATATAATATATATAATAGATTAATATCACACAATAATTTTAATTAATTAAATTTACTATTTTAAAATATCTTTGTGGGTATAAAAATAGTTTTCTATAAAAATATTCCTTTTATATTCAATTAGTTGTTATATTCATTTATAATTAATTTTTTTTTAGTGAATTAGTTATTTAAACCATATATTTTCATAATTTAGTTAACACTATTCATTCAAGATATTTAATATATCTTATTATATTAAATAATAAAATATTATTTTTTAGTAAGATTTGGTATTGTGTATAACGCAATCTATCACAGAATGTCATTGTTGCGTGTGATGCATGCTAACATAGTATCGCATGCATTATAAGTTCTATTATATATTAAATTTATTTAAAATAATAAAGTATTGTGGTATTATATTATTTTATATTCTTGATGTTTTCTGTCATACATACTATCTAATACAATGTTCTTACTTTAGATTTTCAGGGAATTATAGCCACCTCCTCACCATAACATGGGATATTCTACCACCATCCATTGTTATATACATATTTAAACCTAGTAATTGAAAATAGTTGATGTCCACCAAATTTTCATAGAATCTTTGATCATTTTAAGGATCAAAGAAATTTTAGTTTTGAGTCATGAATCAAATAATAATGAAACAAAAAGTTAAACAGAATTTTTAAATCGTGAAAAAAATATCACTTCGATATATTTCAATTTATATAATGGCTTATCATGATATTTTTATTAGGATATTAAATTCATCATGATCTTAATAATGTTGTATTGTTTTCATTATAAATCATCATTGATTGAAGTAATTCTAACTTTTTAAAAAAAAAAATATATATATTTTTAAAATATCTCTAAAATCATAATTCAAAATTTAAAAAATTTATTTCATTAGAATAATCTCAAGACAATGAATTAGAATATATTATTCATTAATTATGAATTCCATGTTTTTAATCTCCATTCTAAAATTATATTGATGGAATTATAACATCATCATCATATTCACTATTTAATTATCATAATATGTGATGTTAGTCTCAAAAATTGATCTATACTAGACAAGAGGATGAATTTTGAGGGGGAGGCATGAAATTAGTCTCCTATCCCACTTTCCTCACTTCTTTATCTTCATTCCTATCTCTTTTTTGGTGTTCATATCACTTGATAATGGATTCTATAGATGGATTTGGTGGTTTTGGTGAGGTCAATTCTCTCTAGTGGCACCGAAGTCTGATTCCAACACTGCTCTAGCTTCATGTACCTTCGCATCTCTCCCAGTTGGTTTGTGGCAGTGGTTTCATGGAGATTCTGGGATGTGTTTTCTAATAATTCGATGTTTTTTCAAGAGGTGTGTCCATTGTTGGTTTTTTATGGGTTGCAGTGATTCTTTCAAGTTGTTGTTCATTGATGGCGTGGGGTTTGGGGTGTGTTTCTTCAGTGAAGGTCTATTGATGAGGATTTCTAAAAGGGTTGATGGTTCTAGTGTTGGTCCTACTTCTACTATGGCCTATGTCTGCTTAACCTCAGCTCTGGCTTCTGATTCCATCACTCCTTCTCAGTTCGGTCCAGTGTGATGGTTTCTAGGAGGATTTGGAACTTTCTGGTTGAGCATTCAATGGGGTTCTAGGAGGTAAGTCCTGCATTGGATTATCTTCATTTTCCGGGTTTCTGTTGTGATTTCTCTTAGATTTGGTGATTTCAGTGCATGTTGATGTCTATGGTGTTTATGTTAATTTTCATGTTTGTAGAGAGATTTCATCTTTATATTTGTTGGGAAGTTGTTTCTAGTTTCAGTGATTTTTCTTCATGGAGTGTTGATGATGAGGGTGAAGCTCTGACAATGTGGGTGGTTTCTGGGATGGATGCAGTAGTGGTATGATCTCTAGTGGGTCTCTTCAGTGATGTGGTGACATTAAAGGGTCCAGATCAATGCAGCGCTCAGATCAATGCAGCGCTCAGATCAATGCAGCACTCAGATCAATATTTTGGGTTATGTGGTTATGGATGTATGGGTGCTTTTCATTTTGAATTTCAAATTTGGGTTGTGGTTTTCTATATTAAAATTTTGAGATCTTATTGTGGTTTGGTTCGAATCAAGTTGAATGTGAGGTTCCCACTTATCTCTAAAGTGGCTTTTGGAAAATAAAAAAAAATGGATTTAGAGTGACATACCCATTCCAATATTCTTTAAAATAAATATTTATTTTATTTAAAAAATTACAATGACACATAAAATTTAAACAGTGTCACACTAAAACTAAAATCTCACACATATGAAAATCCCCAATTCTATATTCAATGAAAAATACAATTTCATAATCCAACAATTTTTTAAGTATGAATTTATAATTTTACTCTTTTTATTCCAAAATTATAATATTCTTTCCATAGTTATTATGGTACTTAAATACACCATTAAAATACATCATTTTGTAAAAAAATATTGTTGAATAATCCAATTAAATTGAAACAGGTTCCAAAAAATGAGCATAAGATAATTTATTCTCAAACTAAAGTTGAAATTTTTATTTTTTGGAACCCCTGGTGTATATAGTAACATAATATTTTTCCAAACTTATCTTAGTTATTTTTTTAAATTTAAAAATATGTAATTTATTAAATTAAGACACTAATGAATAAAAAATGAAAATAAGGCCCAAATTCCATGTAAAAGGTATTACATTCATAGAAGAAACCTAGAATATTATAGTTAAATTACTTTGAATCAAACATTTTCTACCCCTTTGATTGATATTTCTTAATATCTAGTACCACAATTCATTTTAATCTTTCTTTGATAGAAAATAAAATGTCTTATTTCTATTATCCTAATATAACATACCATTACTTATCATTACTATCATAAATTTAAATAAATTTATTGAATAATGAAACTGACTCATTATGAGAAGGTTTTTTTTACCCTCAATCAAACAATAACTAAATTTTATACGTTTCTTTTTATCTTAATTTTTTTAAATACCATTTACTATAAAGTTTATATCATTTCTAAACTTTATTTTAGCATTAAATATTTTTTTCACATTCTTTAATAGATTTATATTTCTTTTCATATGATGATATTTTCCATTATCCAAGTGTTAAAAATAATTTAGGATATACTCACACTAAGAGGGTTTGAATTGGTGTGGGTGACTTTGATAAAAATTTTACTTTTTTCACTTAATCACCTATTCACTTATTCATTCAGTGGATCTCTATTTATTTTTTTCTCCTTTAGTTGATCTTTGGTTATAGAATATGAAATGACTACATGAGAACACCAAGTATTGGTAATAAGGTTTACCTCCTTGGGGAAGACCACATCCCGAGTGCATCATGGTTATTATCCCATTTTCAGGACTTCCTTCATATTATCAAAAAAATCACAGGATATAGTATGACCTAGATCTTATAATTTTGTTATCAACTAGGTATAAAGCAAGAGTTGGATTATTTTCCATTTAAACAAGAAAATGGTATTGTACTTCCTATGAATAAAAATCACTGATGATGGATCTAGTCCCTCCTGGACTATATGTATGGTATTATTTATCTCTTTTAGTGGTTAAATTTCTTGGATAAATGTTCTTTAGACTTATATAGTAATATATGTTCAGTTTTCTCTCTCAGAACATTAGCTTGGAATGTGAACAGTAGTAACACATCCAAACTCTCTTCTTCTAGATTCTATAGTGAATGAAATTTACAGTTTGTGCCTCCCAATATTCTTCTCATTCTTCATCTTTAGTGTGAAGGAATTGTTGTAGAACTAAAACACCCTCTTATTTCATTGAGTCATAGAATTTATAGTATGTGCAGAGTTAGGTCCTATCTATCTCTTCTTCTTTCAAATTTCAGTATATTCATATGACTGTGCAATCAAGAAACTCCCTTTTTCATATTTCATCTTGTAAAACATCTTCATTATTTATTCAGTTGAGAGTCACATTACTTCTTCTTTGACCTGAACATAGATTTATATAGAATAGTTTCAAAAACATTGGATCTTACACATGTTCAAACTCCCTCACATATTGTCCATAAATTCATAGAATCTTTATGTTAAAGACTCATTTAAATATTCTTGAATGTTCAGTTGAAGAATCTTCATGTTTTCTTCCTTGTGACATCCAAATATTGCAATATTCTTCCCCTTTTTAAATTCATGCCATTTTCTAGGCTCTCTTGATATTTCTATATAATTATGGTCCCATGCCTTCTGTAGTGTATTATGTGAAACTCACCTTTAGTTTTGTTACATGTTTTATGACATGGAATCACATTATATGGTGTGGAACTCATCTCATATAATTCTATTTTTCATAATACTTGGACCATTTCAACTCTTATAGATTTTATTGAACATCTTAATAAATATTAAATATTTTATTCATCAATAAATATGTGTGATTTATAAATCATGAATAAAATTATTCCTTGGTCTTGATAATAATATTTATTTTATTAACTAAATTGAAATAGAATTTAATATAGGCCATCAGAAAAACATTCGGTGAACCTCTAGGATTATTTCTCAGTGGAATTGGGAAGGCTTTCCAAAATTTCAATATTACAGTCTATTAATGGGTCATGGAACCCAATAGAAAGAACTTAATGTTTTAATGAAAACAAACACATACAAATGCTCAATGTGTAATATAATCCCATTATCACCATATCTCAGTAAGAAGGTTTCACATCTGTTCTTCCAACCTATATGCTCGATATATCTTTCTCTGAGTATCTAAAATACACATGTCGTTACACCATCGAAGTGGAATTTAGGGTGTAATTTATATTCCTATCAAATCTTTGAGATATCCTCTTCTATAAAAAATGGAATGGAATATCTTTCCTTGACTTATCCATTAATTAAATTTCAATCATGATGCACCCAGTGTACACTACCTTTCCACGGACATATGGAATCATAGTTTTCATTAAAAAATCTATGTGTGTGAGTTTTGACATGAATTAATGATAATATTAAATTCAATGAACCATTAAAATTTCTCACAAATAGTAATCTCAAATGAAATCAAAACATATGGAATTCCTACTTGTGGAATTGTTCTCATAATCTTCTATCATGGAGATTAACAAGTGAAAATTTCATGAGAAGTCTCATTTGATTATGAGTACACATACCAAACATCCTATGGACTATGTGTCCCATAATAGTATATTATCTAAAAATAGAAAATTATTTATGAATATATACATATAACATCAATGTTATCATCATATAAGGTAACTTCTCTTACTTTATCAATGCAATGTGTACTCTAAGACATTATTACATCAAGGTCATGCCGAATAATGAAAAATATGTAATAAGATGTTTTATTAATATTTTATATATAGAATATAAATGTATTCAAAGTATAAATATTTGGTCCTAGGAAAAAAACTCCAAAAAATTCTAACTTGGACTAGAGCTAACTGCCTGTGACATTCAGTCCTCTAGACCTCACATTATAATCATGTTTTAGTAAATTCAATGCTTAAGTCATGGGGCATGCCATGTTGTCTTCTGTAGAAATAAAAAAAACTATAACTTCACCTCTTTGAGAATAACACATAAAGATATGATACTTATAAAGTATGTGTTTAATCTGTTGATGTGAAATTGTTTCATTTGTGAGATCCACAGAAATAGTATTATCACAATATGGTGTGATGTGATCTTTACTTCTAGGTACTACATCAAGATCTTTTATGAAGTTTTTCATCTATACTACATCTTTATTTACCTCCACGTCCATAATATACTAGGAATATAGTATATAATCTAGTGTATAATCTTTTAACACAACCTTCTTTAAGCTCTTCCGGTTCATAGCACCTTCATTCAAAGTGAAGATATATCCCATATGTGAATTCATTTCCTCTTGATAAGTTTGGAAACTAGAATCTACATATCCTCTGATTAATAGTTCCTCATCTCCTCTATAAACCAGGAACATATCCTTAGTATGCCTCGAATAATTAATGATATTCTTGACTTCCATCCAATGATTTTCACTGAATTCATCTTGATATATTTCTACCAAACTTACTGTGTAGGTGAAATCTAGCCCAGTATAGATCATATCATACATGATTGACCCAATCACTGATGCATATAGAATCCTTTCCATTATATTTATTTCCTAATTTATTTAAGGACACATGTTCCTAAAAAGATGAATTCCATGTGATGTTGGAAATAATACCCTATTAGATTGTATGATATTGAATCTCTTCAGTATCTTATCAATGTATGTAATTTGAATTAGGATGAGTAACCTCTTGGATATATCATGATGAATATTGATCCCATGAATATATGCATCCTCACCAATGTCCTTGATAGAGAAGCATTTATTCAATCATTAATTAATGGATTATAAGTCTCCAATGAGTAATATGTTTTCAATATATATAATTAATAAAAACACTTCACTCCTACTAAACTATTTGTAGACATAAGGATAACATACATTATTTATGAAACCAAAGTCCATTATGACATCATCAAAATGAATGTTCCATGACCTAGATGCATGATTTAATCCATAAATGTATTTTTTAAATTTTAATATCTTATTGGCATCCTTAGGGGTCAAAAACCCTTTGGGTTGTGTCATATAGACATCTTTCTAAAGATTACCATTAAGGAAGGTTGTTTTGACATCCATTTTCTAAATATCATATTCTTATTAAGACAAAATGTTATGTAGAATTATGATGGATTTCAACATTGCAACTGGTGAAAATGGTTCATCATAGTAAATGTCTTGACATTGTTTAAACACTTTTTCTACCATTCATGCCTTATATAATTTAATTTTCATTCAATGTTTATTTTATTCTTTAATACCCATTTGAAATTAATGGGATTGATATCCACTAGAGGATCTACCAAAATCCTAACTTGGTTTTGATATATGGAATACATTTCAAAATTCAGGGATTATAACCACATGGAAACATCTCTACCACTTATTACATCCTTATGTGTTAGAGGATCATTATTATCAACTAATAATGAGTCAGCATCCTTTATTACTAGAAAATCATAATGTTTTGGTTCTCTAACCTCTATTGTACACCTAAATGGTACTTATATCTCTGGAACAGTTTCTTCTTCAATGGGGATTTTGAGGAATTTGTTCCTCCACAAACTCTTATGTACCTTTAGCCTCAACTTCATCAAATACTATATCGCTTCCACTATCTCTTTTATAGTTGTGCTCCCTCTCAAGGAATTTGGAATTTCTTTCCACTATTACCTTTTTGTGTGAGGGTTTTTATAGGTAATACCCACTTATTTCTTTGGGATGTCCTATGGAGTTAAAAAATTTTCCTCAAGGTGAAACTTTGTTACCTGAAGTAGCTTTAAAAAACACTTAACAACCCCAAAAATGTAATTATGAAAAATGGGTATCATTCCATTCCATAAATGGTATTGTATACCGTCTTCCACTTTTTTTGGAACATAGTTTAGTATTTGTGTTGTTTTTTTTTAATGTCTATACCCAAAAGGATAATGGAAGACTCACAGGACTCACCATTGATCTCACCATGTCCAACAAGGCTTGGTTTCTCCTTTCACTTACACCATTCAACTAAGACGTATAAGGAGGAGTGAGTTGAGATTAGATCCCAAACTCTTGTATGTAATAAATGAAGTCTTGATTAATATATTCTCCACCACAGTCTCAGTGTAGTTTCATAATCTTCTTATGAATATGGTACTCATCTTAATTCTTGTATTCTTTGAATTTATCAAAACAATCTGACTTTCATTAAGTATGCATATCCATATCTACTAAAATAATCAATAAATGTAATGAGGTTTGAGTATGAACCCCTTGAATCAATATGAAATAGTCCATACACATCTATATGAACTAATTCAAGAATCTCTTTGTCTCATTCACCTTTTCCACTATATATGGATTTTTTAATTTAACATTGTAAACTTGTATGGCATAGACCAAGTGGTTCTAGATACAAAGAATCAAAATAACCATCTTTTTATAATTTTTTCAGGCACTTTTTGTTTACATGACCTATCCGTTTATTCCATTTTTGGGTGTGGTATGAGTCACGTGAATCAATTTCATCACTAATTTTCATTACATTTTTTGTGTAATACCACACATAAATACCATTATTTAAATGTGTCTTACCATTAAAAATTATATATTTATAAAATAATAAATATTAAATTCTAAACATGAAAATAAATCCATCCACATCAATTATGTATACAAATATAATGTTTTTAGTTATATAAGTCACATAATAACAACCCTTTAAAATTGTAATCATTACAGTCGACAATGTGAGGTGGTAGTCCCTAATAGAAACAATATCAAGTTTAGCTCTATTGGATTCTCATATATCTAACTCCCCTCGGTTAATGTTTATGAATCTACTTGGTTCCTATATTTGAATACATATGTGATAACCACAAGCTATATCTAATACCCAATTTGTAAAAAAAGTTAAACTTTACTCGATAACAAACGCACCTAAATCTTTCCCTTTATTTTTTGGTTGTGTGTGGTTTTTCTTCCAATAGATCGTCTTTCACATGTGAAACATAAAACATCATATTCCATTTATTTTCCCTTGATATTCCCCTTCTTGTAAGTTTAATATGAAGATTTGGACTTAGAACTCTTCTATTTCCCTTTCAATTTGTTCACCATAAGGACGAAAGGATTTTCATGTTTCCTATCCTTATCTACATGGTGAAGGGGAATATGAAGATTTGGTATATGATTCTAAATGTTTTACATATTAAAATTTATAAAAAAATATTTAGAATATCTGAGGGAGTGATTCCAAAATGGGATTAGTGCCTAGTACTCCATGGTGTTCAAACCCTAGAACCTCTAGGCTCTCAATGTATCCAATGATCTTTACTACATGTGGCCTAGCTGGGTCACCCTCTCTAATATTTCTATCAAAGATAGAATAGTAAATCTAAAATCATTACTTTCTATATCTCTCCTTGAAAAGAACATAGAGGTGCTCAAGAAATCGATACATATCCATATTTTCATGGGACTTCGTGAGCTTAATGAAATAGATGAAATCATCAAAAATTGAACATCAAGTGCATTAATAAAAAAATCATAGAAAAGTAACTCTTTATCACCTACATCCTTGGTAGGTGGATAAAGCATTGAGGATTTTAGCGTGAAATATTTTTATTCATGGTGTAGCACAACTCGAAGGTGTCTAAACCACTCCTATAAGATACTGCTAGTAAGGAGGTTTTGTTTATCCCATATTGATCGTAGGGATAATGTGGATAAAAAATAAGTTTTTTATATATTTTAATATCAAATTATTAGTTATTTTTCTTGATTAAAAATTAAATGATAAATAATAAATTTATCTATTTTTTTTAAAATATCCCACTATTTTATCAAGATCCAATAACCCTCGTCATTGAACTCAGAATATTTAGTTGGTTGGACATTCTAGTTACAAGGTTCCACATTCCCCTTTGAATAAACCTAATTAGGGTTGTCTTATAAAATTGAAGGTATTTAGTTTGGAAGTTATTTTCAAACTATGGGCTTATATCTCCTTGATTTGTTGATTGGACTCCCATATCCTGAAATCCTGACCTAGATTTCTTCAACAGTTTCCTCCATATTACATCATATTTAGTAAGGGGTACTTATATTGATGTAAGATGGTTATCAATAACATATGGTTACACTATTCTTCTACCCTTTCTTGCCTCCACTTTAGCGATGTGAGTTACATCCATGAAATGTAGTTCTGACCTTTGAAGTAGCATATGAACTCCCTCCAATGAATGTTCATCCCCACAATGCATCATCTTTCAACTCAATGGCACCTCTCTTCTCAACGTAACATGTAAACTCTACCCCACATATCCTTGTTATTCAACATAATATATGTTGTTATGAAAATTATCCACAGCCCTAGGCGTAGCATATTAAAACCTTATGATGTATCCTTAACATGAAATGTAGTACCTAAAATCTTGTAGATATATCCTTAGTATGCAACACAACATTAATCACATCCCCAATTCACTGTGAATCCTTAACACATCATCTATTGTCTTAAATGTAATCTCAATCCCCTACAGTACTCACCTAATTCTAGAACACTAGAGTTATCGATTTCATTCAAGTCCACATAGTTTCATGCTTGCAATGCCATACATGGAGAATATTTATATTTGATTTACTTGTCCAAATCAGGCAATAACCCAACGTGATTTCCAAATTTTCTCATCATGTCAAAATAGAAGACAATGGATCATAGGGAGGGAATAAAAAACCTGTGGGGAAGAATCAATAATGTCCTATGTTGAAGAATCTCACCATTTGGGTGACGCTACATAGGATCCATCCCTCACATGGAGGATTCTCAAAGATGGATACCAATGCCTATAAAATGGGAATGAAACTTCCTTGGTTTGGGTTTTTCTTCATCCATGTTACCTAGTAGCACTTGGCCTTCTATCTTGATTTTAGTAGATATGTTTTATTTACTTTGTAATTTCCTTATGAAATTTTCATTTTATATTAACGGTCATTTTTATTATCAATATCAATAGATCATTTCTTATTCCCTCACATTATTCATGTGTTTCCTTCAATTGCGCCTCTTTTCTATGCCTAAAGTGGTGGGTAAATTACCTAAGGAGTTGTTCCTAGAGGAGGATAAGGTGTTCCTAAGTTTCTTTTCTTTATTTCTCAATTGTTTTTATTTTCTTTCTTAGTGGGCATTGAATGTGTAAAAGTTATGATTTGGTGATCGCTACCTATTATTAACCACCCTTAACTCATATATTCCACTATCATTATATCCTTACCTTATAATATCTCATCCATTGTATTATTAAGTTGAGTGGGTTGAGATATTCAACAACATACAATGGATTCAGGTTTGGGATAACATCACATACTCGATCGAGGTATGTTTGTCATTCTTTACCATGGAGGATTTAAGGAATTGGTGACTTCGATGATATTTGAATTCAATTGAGTAACCAAAATATAGATACAGGAGGTTGTTTGATGAATGATATTTATTTTTTTAATGAATTAAACTTAGGAAACATTTGGAAAACAATGAAGGAATGTTGATAGTTTCCCCCATGGTTCAAATTCTTTCATGATAACATTTTTTGTTTACTTTAATTTAATTTCATATCAAATTATCACACCATAATTAAAACAACCCCCACCATTTTCCTTATTTTAAATAATAAAAACACCAAAAACATAAATAAGTGAATGATAAGTGAGGAATTGAAAAATACTCTTTAGGATACATCTTTGGTCATACACTATGTTGCACTATGATTTCTACAAAATTGTATTTGATTATGACCTATGGTAGGCCTTTGATTACTCATCATCTAGTTTATTTGAGATTAATGATTACATCCATGATCTAGAGTCATAAATTGAAATTCTAAAGGTTAGGGATCTGATTTTAAGAGATGGTTTGAATTAATCTAATCATTTTATCAAAAAACTATCTACTGATATTTATGATTTTCTCAATAGTGATATATATATTGGTAGATCTTCACCCTCTAAACCATTTTCTTTTGATTAGGGTGATATTATCTTTTTAAAGACCAAGTTAAAGAACACTTTAAACAATTTCACTAGGAAATGTGATGACCATGAGAAAATTATTATTTCATATCAATAAGTAGGATCAATTATACTAGTGATATCAATAGGGGTTATACAAAAAATTGATTTATTCTGAGTAAGGAACATTATTTCATATCTATTTATAAGAAAATTTCCATTTATCATGGAACTACCATCCATACTACTCATATGTTTTATATGAAGAAAACTTAATTATATGAAATCACCATAGATTTCATTTATAGAAACCTAGTTCTTATCTAAATTTGAAGGTAAAACAAGTTTGAATTCTAATGATTTTTTGTGCTAACTTGGTTGGAACAATAAAATATGGGTGTCAAAATCTTAAAAAAATAGGAAAATATATACCAATTAATGTGACTTTTAAATGAAAATAAAACTCCACTCGAATGGTTGAAATTGTGATTTATCTATCAAACAACACATCCATTTGGGGGTGTACCAATATATTCAAAGTATCGACACAGAATGTGGTATTTTAATATGAAGTATTATTTTATACATTTGATTACATATGAGAATTGACACATGAGAGCCAAAATCTCTATCAATGGTGTTTGGAATTTCATTGAATAAACTTTTGATCAATCTTATTAGAGCATAATGTACAAACACTCAATGAAAGGGTGTGATATTTAAAGACACTTGATGAATGACTTACAAGTTTCTCCATGTATAAGAGACAATTCCTTTAAAGTTGACACTTGAACTCAATATACTATTCAATAAAGGTGTTGGTGCAACAACTCAACATGATCAAACTTACTACCTCTTAAAGGTGTCACAAAAAAACATCAATATAAAGACAAATGTGACTTTCTCCATGAAGACAAAATCTCTCACAACTTTTAATATTCCCCCATAATTAATTGAAAACTAAATTAGAAAATGATATAATGGTTATATTATATTGAACAGTGTAAAATTTTATTTGGATTTGATAAATATCTAGTTTATTTTTGTTTAGGTTCATATAAATTTTAATATTTTAAAATCAAAAAATTAATCAAATTAAAAATTATTTTTTAAAATTTATATTATTCTATAACCCTAGTTTAATACACACATGTTTTTCATATATTTATATGTTTATATAAAATATTATACATTTTTTATAATGTCAAATTATCTACAAGCATCACTTAAATTTTCATGTAGCACAACCACATGTGACATTGCACGCATTATAATTTTTTTGATACATGTCAGGTGGATGCTCCATGTTTATGAGGATTAACAAGAGTTTGAGTATCATCGGTTCAAATTAGTTGGGGAAGATGTGTTTGGTGGGTCCATCATGGGAGTGTTTATGAATCCCCTTTGGCTATCCAGGGGTGGTCTAGAGAAAAGAGTTGGGTGATCGGTCATTGAGTTCGGGGATTTGATTCCCATGGGTTGGGCTTCAACTTTATAATTACATGCTTGGTAATTCAACTCATTCAATAGTGTTGGGTTGCGTAGAGGAAGACAATTTTACCTGGATGACTTGGGGGGTGCATTTGAGACCTGGGGTACCCACCTAAAGTGGGGAAATAGCCATGCTAAGAACATGTCTGATAGAGTTTGAGTAGGGTTTATGTTTAAAAAACCATAAGTAGAATTATTTTTTAAAAAAATATTGATCAAATGACTAAAAAATATTTACAAATTATCAATATTTTGATAAAATTGAAATTAAAAATTAAATAATTTATTTATTTGATACCCCAAACCATAAAAAATGTATAAATTATATATTAATATTTGATTTAAAAATGATAATGGTTAATCACCACCATTATTTTTTCCACCCATATAAAAACCATGTGCGGTCGACTGAATTTTGGGAATGGGTTTTTTTTATTTTCTGAGTTATGTTTTTTTTGTTTTGGAAACTAGGGTAGTCGAACATCAAATGAATTAATGCTCGACCATTTTGACCAAAAGTTTCAAATGAATTAATGATAAGGAGGGCTATGACCTTCCCTTCCGACCTTTGGGTGTGTGGTGTGTGTATGTTTCATTGTAATTGTACCCCCCCCCCCCATATATCTAATATATATATAACAAAAATAATAATAGTATTTTCTATTTCTTTATATATATATATATTGAAAATTAATTAAAATTATTATTTATTGAATGGGAGGAGATCATCAATTCATTTGATTCTCAGCCATCCCATATTCCAAAATAAAATAAAAAACCTAAACCATAAAAATTTAAAAAAAAAACTCATTTCTAAAATATTTCACGGGTGGTACAAAACATGCCAAACTATAGATGACATTTAAATCTCTCATGATTCCATTTTCATGTCTCTCAGTATCATTTGAATCTTGAGGAGAAATTTCTAAAATGTGTAAATTTAAAAAAATCATTTCTAAAAAAAATTCAGGGCATCTAAGGTTTTTTTACTTCACTGATTTTTCCTATTGTCTTTATAGTTCATTTAAAAATTTCATGATTCTCAAAATATGTGTAAATTTTTTTAATAATGATATAAAATATTATGTTGAGAGTTTGAATCCATAATAAATGATCACATAAGGTAACTATTAAATAGTTATTAGTAAATTGGTGGGTTTAATTGAATTTTTTTAACTCTCCAATATTAGATATTATGATGAATGGTTTGTTTTGTTTTTATATCATTTTTCAATTGTTATTTAAATTCATATGTAAGAGTTGAATTTTTATAATCTTTTATTTGTGTTTTTTTCTTCTATTTGAATCATTTTGTGTCTCGTAAATATTGGAAGTGTTTTTTTAGCATTTTAGCTAAGCACTTTAACGAATATAAATAAAAATGTGTTTAGTTTAGTTTAGTTTTTATTGGATCATTTTTATTTTATTTTTTAATTTTTATATGTAATAGTTAGATTTTTATAATATTTTACTGATTTTTTATTAATTTAATTTGTAGGATAATTTCATATCAAAAAGATGATTCACCTTGGTCTTCTAGGGAGGTCCCTACACCTACTTTTTTTAGGAGCCTCTTTATCCTTCTACACTAGATCCTTCTACTTCTATGGGGACAGAGAAGGATTATGGGGTTGGTAAACATGGCAACACATGTTTACCCAGATTGTCAATTTCTCTTAGCCAGGACTAGAGGATCTATATTGAGTTTGATGATAATGGTAATCCTATGGGTCCACATTTGAAACAATTTAGGAGTTTTGTGGTAATTAAATCTTGAGTGAAAATAATCATTTTGATTTGTGATTGAATAAGTATCAATAATAAGACACTAGTTCAGATATGAGATATAATTTTGGTAAGCATGTTTATTATTATTTTAGTTATCATGACATGTTTTTACTAATATATGTAATTTATTTTCCTTCTCATCTGATGGAATATGATATACTTTACACTAAAGAAGTTAGAAATAAATGTTTATCTTTTGTAACTAGGAGATGAAGAGATATTAAATCAACCTTATCTTCATATTTCATTTTTTGTGTAAGATAAAATGAAAATCCATGTGATATATATCCTTTTTCTAGATGAATATGCATAGAATAAATTTATTAAAAGTAAGTGAAAAGAATAATTTTTGATAATTGTAGTGTCGTATTTTTTAAGTTTTTTTATATAGTCATAAAAATGACCATCTTCATGATTTTTTTATCCTTAATTAATAGGAACCGAGGAGATCTCATCAAGAGATTCAACCCAAAATAATGTGATAATTATTTCACCCTCATTAGACATATGATAAGATATAAAAAAACATAGTATCATAACAGATATCCAAAATACATCATACATAAAAAAACAACCAAACCATGTAGGTAACATCCAAAGATGGATAATAAGGTCTAGATAAAAAAGTTGCAAGACCAAAAACATGGAACTTGAAGTAACCCATATGGTATTATCTCCATGTGAACATAAGTCACCAGTATCCCAACCCACAAGAAGGAAACATAGATTAGAAGATTCATTCTTTACATGATGCTCTTCCCTTTATGCATATCCTATAAAACCAAGGTTATAACTGCCCAAAGGAAAAAGTAGGGCGTGATCACTAAAGATTAGTAGGATTCTACCAAAAATCTATACAATTTCTATCTACATGCATCTATTAGTTCTTATGTAAAATATATTTCTAAAACTTAGAAATCATTTATTTTCCATATAAAAAACATCCTTTGGTTTTATTTTAAAAACATGCCATATTCAAATAAAAAAAATGAAATAACATTTATCCATGAGGCATAAATAGATTTATAAAACAAGTTTTGAGTATTAATATTCATATCAAATGGGAAAATAAATATATCAAATGAACATGCAGATAATGTATCCATACATCACTAAGGAGACAATCACAATACAAGGGTGTACACAACTAATGTGAACAATACAACTAGTCGGTGTCCATGAATCTTGGTTCCTAAGAAAGGATACCCACTAACAACCATGTAATCATGAGTACATCCCCTGGTGATAGCTAACTTCACTAAGATTTTCATATGTCTAGTGTTTTCCTATGCCCCAAGGTATTCTCAATGTGCTCATACATTTTCATTCCATTCAAGAGTCCAAATTCATGTTTCATAAAAAGTTTTCTATAAAAATCATTTCATTTCATACCAACATTTTCATAAAATATTTTCTAAAGAAAAACCATACTACTTCCATGCTTAGAAAAGCACTTTAATTTAAAAAACATCTTTGAGGCATTTTTTCAAACACATCACATGCATTAAATGGATTTTTAGTAAAACCCCATTTTATAAATCATTTATGTGGCCAATAAAGATCAAACATACCTCTATTGTATTTCAAATCATCATTTTCACAAATTATAACCAAAGGGAAAAAATAATTTGAGGCATACCAAGGGATAGACCAAATTATAGATACACGCAGCTCAAGAACAAAGAAAACCTTATTTCCTTCGAAAATGGTGATGGGAAATGAGTAAACATGATCCACATGAGTCTATATCTACAAGGGGAAAGAAAAGAACAAGGGATTCACCCTAAGATACTATTGAACAAGAGGGAAGCACCCAAAACTCCTTCATGGAAAAAATTTTATCTGGAATTTGAGCGAAATGGGAGTAAACAAATGGTTTAATCTATGAAAACTTCAGCATCCTGCATTTTAAACCGGTTGAAATTCCAAGGGAATTTGAGATTTTCTATTTGGTGGATGGTATGTTCTTTAAACAGATCCTTGGAATATTATTTCGAGAGTTGGAAAACATAGATGTGTTGTTTTTAGGATTGGGTAAAGGCCTGAGAGTTTCCTTGGGTCTTCTGTCAAGTTTCAGAAGTATCAGACCCAAAATTTCAAATCTAGAAAGGGCTGATAGGGTATCACGGTTTGTTTGAAATTGTGTGTCCCTTCAGTAGAAACCATGCAACTCCTTTATTGGAGCTAGAGGTCTCACAAGGTTTGGTCTAACCATGCGAGAGGAGTCACGTGGTCATGCACCTAACTGCTGGTCCCTTGACAGTTGGAAACAAATGGTTTGCATGCGGTTTCCCAAACTGTGCACATGAACCGTGTGACCTCCCTCTTTAAGTAGTGCAATGAGAATGGTTGGCATACGGTATGGTAAATAATGCGTCCAAACCATGCATCTCATTAAAGGGGGTAAAATTACCCTTTACCCTCTTAACCTTAAGTAAACTCATTTCTTTCCTCCCTTGCCTCATATAACATCTCCTCCCCACGTGAGAAGATCCTCCTCTCCTCCACCTAGGGATCTTGAGTTCTCCTGCATCCGGAATCCAAATCAAATTTCATCAAAATTATTGGATAGATAAAGGTAAGATCCTTAATCCTCTTACTTCCATTCTTGGTTGCTCTTTCCAACTCTTGAGCTATTTTGGTGTGAGATAATTCTACCTATTTTCAAATTGAATGTCTGTTTCTTCAATTCCACTCAAAGTAGTCCAAATCAAGCCTTGATATTGGATGAGAAAATCATACTTGGTATAAGGTAGGTGGTCTGGTTGTTTTCCCTAAAAGTTGAGTTGTTTTCATAGCTCCTCCATTATACTTCACGCCGACCATTGTCGTTTGTTTCCATAAAATGAGTTCTTTGATTCTAAATTGATATATTCATAATTTTATACTCACATTGAGCCTTGCTAAGTGATTAGAGGATACCAACCTCAATTATGTCCACCACTTTGGGTGTGTCGAATGAATTAACTTATCTTGTGCAAATATTTATTGAACCAAATAACCTCCTAAGTGTTTGTCTTCACTTATAAATGAATTGAAATATTTAATATAACTGTTTAAATGGACAAAATCCTTCTAAATTTTTGTCTTGGATTGTAAATGGAATTTCCCCCTTGTGGATAATTGAAAAATTGTTTATAGAACCTTATAAGTGCTTGGTTGAATATTGGAATTTAATTACATTTCTTATACATATTAAATGGATTGATTAAAAGGAATGTAAATGGTTGGAAAGGCCACGCATCATGTTTATAATTTTTTACTTAACTTGTATGTATTGTGACGCCCTTAGGTTTATTAGGGTTTGATGATTATTATGCTAAAGTGGTAATATCACATGATATTACTATTATTATGATTACTCCATTGAGATTGGATATGGAACTATAGTTAAGGGACTTGTTAAGCATGACATTTCGATCTCCCTTATATTAGGTGTTGATCATGATGTCTTTCACTGTTATACTTATATTTGGGTGATGGGCATGATGTTCCACATTCCTCCATTTAGGGTGTTAGGAAAGACGTATCACCCCTATCTCGAGTGATGATCCTGAAGTCTCACATTCATTATGAGATTCAGGGATTGTACCCATGTTGGAGCCTATAGCTCATTAGAGTGGTTATGGACGCTTGAGTTTTTTCCCAGTTCTATCCAGCACCTAGTATCCAGGTATATGACTACTTACATTCTCATGTACTTAGTGCATATAGGTGGATATTCTATATAAATATATATTATTATTATGATTACTTATATATTTATATATATGGTTGTCAATCAAACTCTTATTTTGGACTATTCTGAATCAGTTAGTGTTGTCAGGTGTCCTTTAGAAACCTGATTCGGCTAGTATTTATTAGTTTAGCATTATTCACTTTTCCTTATACCTACACACTCTTGTTGCTATATACACTACTTAGATTATTTATAGACATTGTTTTTGGTTTCCTATTGGTATTTTATCTCACACCCTACTCAGGCCACCTTTGGTACTTGATTATATTACATGTCTACAGGTATGGATAATAAAAATTACCCTATTGCAGATATTTGATATCCTTTACTTATAACTTGGAGAATGGGATCAGAGGATCGAGCATATGCTTGAGATGCTAGTGGAGTAGTATTTTGTACTTTTCTGTATTTTTGTATGGAATGTTGTATTTATATCTCCCATGTTTCCCCTTTTTGTATATCATCATTCCATGACATCATGTATATGATTCAGCTAATTGGATTTTGATTATTATTTTAATTTCATGGTTGTTATTGTTGTTTCTTGTGCTTCCATTATGACAGGTTACTGGTCCTGTCATTATAATGTTTGTTCATATTATTCTTCCATTATTGTCTTTTATTTATTATATCATTTATTCCACTCTGATATGAGGTTATAGTTTCCCCATTGTACCACCATAGACCCTCACTATTAGTCAGCAGCCTTTGGCATACAGGGAGACACGCTTGAGGCCATGTGACTCACTGGCTCGAGGCACCGATTGAGTGGATCCTGGGTCAAGATGTTACAAAGTGGTATCAAAGGCTTCTTTTTTCCTTCATTTCACAACTCTATGTTAATATTTCACTTCAGTTAATATCCGCTTTGTTCTTCGTACATGTTTTGACTTACTATTCTTGATCATCTTACTTAGATCATGATTTACTTACTTCCAAAATGTAAAATATTATATATATATATATATAATATATTCAGTATATATATATTTATAATAATCTATAAAATATAGAAAGATGAAATGGAATACACTATTCATGGAGACGGTAAGTCATACGTACGCATGAATGATGTTTTTGTTTTGTTGTCGTATTGAAAGAAAGAAAGTAAATGACATATATGTATATATGTATATAATATCATTACAGTGGCATTATTATGTTATATATATATATATATCATATATGTTCACTAAAACCATCCTTAACAAATTCCATGTAAAGTGTGAGCAAACCACGTCATTTTGAGGAGGCGGTAGTCCACACATCCACAAACGATGTTATCGTATTTACACGAGATGGAAAGTATAAAGGTGTGTGTTATAAAAGAATTAAAGAAGAATAAATACATAATATATATAATATATATCATACATAAAAGGAGTTTTCATCATAATTCCCACCATGAGAGGTGGTAAAGGAAGAAACGAACAATCATCGTTTCGTGAGGTGGTAGTTCGTCGTACACATAAACAGTGTGTTTATTGCCCATTAGATGGATGTGTGTGTAAGTGTAGGTAAAATCCTTATCATAAAAACATATAAATATATTTATGATACTAGTGTTGTTTTATAATCATATAATAAGGAGAGTTGAGGGGGTATAGAATGTAAATAAAACTAAAGAGCTTGAGAAAAGATGTCATCTCTTCTTTGGATAACTCCCTTTGGTTTGCATCAAATGGATTCCTTGGATGACTTTTTGTCCAAGAGTAGGCTTAAAGGAATAATATAGGGATGTTTTGAAGTTTATTTAGTAGATCTAAACTGAACCTAAGTGGTTTGAGAGGTGTGAATAAGGGGAAGAGGTGGTGGCCTTTTATAAGGGAGAGAGGGGACACACTTGGAATTTTTGAAAACAGGGTAAGTGTACCCACATTTTTACCTAAAAATCCATAAAAAACCAACCAAAATCAATAATTTAAGGTTTATTTCTGAAATATGGACAAGAAATGGGTGTTGGAAAAGTGTATAGGTCATTTGGACCCTTAATTTTAAGGTTTATTCCCTTACTGAGCTTAATTTTATCTTAATCATTATAATTAATCTTAATCACTTTCACTATTATTTTTGGTCAAAAATTAAGTTTATATTATTAGACTATAAATATAATACTGATTAAAAATATGTATGTTTTTATTTTTAAATTCAATTCACTAAAGAGAAAAAATTAAGTTTAATGTTATTCCCAGAGACGTGGCTAGAAAGCAGGTTTTTAAAGTGAGAATGTTCAAAACGTTCATTAAGATTTTATATCTAAATTCAATATAAAAATATTCCAATGACCTAAATTATATTAATAGATGTATAATTTATCTAATTTGGCTTTAAAACTAAATTAAAATAATTTAACTGTATAAATAAATTAGACGAAAAAGCAGTTTTGAATTAAAATTCATTATTTTTCACTATTCATCCAAAAATAAAGTTTCTCAGAAAAATCCAAAAAAATCACCCTAAGATAATTTCAACATTTTGAATTAAAAAATGAATTTATTTTATCAAATTCAATTTCTATGAGTGTCTAAAATTAATTTTACTATTATTCACAGAATGACATAAAAAGCAGTTTCTTTAAGAAAATAGTATTTTTAAACATATAATGACTTTATCAAAAAAATTATATATTTCATTATCGATATTTTTTATTTATATGAAACAATTATAAATAAAATTTTAAAATTAGTTATTACTATTCATATTACCAAGTTTAACGGCTAGGTTATAACTATCTCATTTAAATAATTATAACAATAAAATTATGTTTCATAGAAACTCGGTGTTGCGTGTAACGCAAGACAAGTCGATGTTGCATGTAGCATAGTTAATCTAAGTCTTGAATTTAGTTCGTGAAATCCAAATATAGTGATTTAATACATATATATACATATATATAACTATATTCAATATTGTGTGAAATTCAAAATATCAAAGAGATTAAATTAATTTGAAAAAATATATTTCACAAAATCTCAGGGTGTTACACTCAACCCACCTATCTCGAGTGATGATCATGATGTATCACATTAATTAGAATATTTGGGTCTTTTACCCATGTTGGAGCATATAATTATGGATGCTTTATTTATTCGCCAGATCCAGCCAGCACCTGGTATTCAAGTATATTCTTACTTATGTCCTCGTGTACTTAGTGCATATAGGTGGATATGGTATATAACAATATATATTGTGATTACTTGTATATATGGTTACCGATTAGTCTCCTATTTTGGCCTATGTCAAAGTAGGTAGATTCACCATGTGTCCTTTAGGAATCTAAGGTGACTAGTATTTATTAGTTCATCATTTGTCACATCCTGACCTATATTTTATTTTATTTTATAATTTTCTTTGGATTTTAAAATTTTGTTGGGGTTCGGGTTGAGTGTTGAACGAAAAACTTTTGAATTATTTTAAAAAGTGTGCATTTTTCAGCTGACATCGCTGGACGCACAGGCGGAGCGCGTGCTGGAAACCCCACACGGCTCCTCTTAGGCATTGGCATGATTCGTCTGTCTTCGGAGAATTGAAATGAGTAAAGATGGTGATTTATTGTGTTATTCAAAAAATTTATTATTAATAATTTTATTATCATTATTAAAGTGAGATGAATATTTTTATCATTTTTAATTTTATCATTATGATTATTAATATTATTATTAAAAAGTTTCATTAACGTTATCATAATCATTAAAAAGAAAATAAAGGTTATTATTAATCTTAACGTTATGTCAATTATTATATGAAGGATATTATCAACTATAATTTTTCTCTTATTATTATTATTATTAGTATTAAAGTTTGATTATTATAAATATTAATAATGTCTTATAATAAATTACCTTTGTTGTTATCAAACTTTTATTATTATTATTAAGGTTTTATTTTTACTATTATTATTTTAATTATTATCATTAGGTTTTTTTTAATTTGTTTTATTTTAATCTTATTTTGTTTATATCTTTATTTTTATTTGTTACCTTTTTATCTATTTATTATTGTTTTTTATTTTTCCCCTTATTTACTAACCCTACCCGCGAACTCCCCCTGTTACCCTATTTTATTTTGCGCCGCCACACTCCATGTTCTCCCTCTCCCCGTCGCCTCCCACGGTTCGCCCAGCCAACCTCGTCGGCCTCCCTTCTCCTTCCCCTCGCCCCACACAGCACCACCCGTGCCCTCCTCCTGCCTTGCAGCACCCAGTCAACCTCGCTGACCTCCCTTCTTCTCCCTCGCTGCCCCGCCTCACCTCCAGCGGATCCCCCTGCATGCGGCTCCCCCTCCCAGCGCCCTCGGGCACGCCCTCCACCCAGCAGCCCGCACAACCGGCCTTCTCTGTTGGCCTCCCGTGCCCCTGCCCTGCAGACCGCCACCCACGACACACCCCTCTACAGTGCCCCCAATCCCCTGCTTCTGGAACCCCCGCACCCTTCTCTGCCATCCTCTACCCAGACCCACACCGCTCACCAAGGCACATCTCTTTTCCTTTCATCTCAGCGCGCAGCAGCCTGGTGTGGCTGTTGTTTCCCGGTGAGGCCCCTACTGGCCGGTGCGGAAAACCCCTTGTTGCATGCGGCAAAGCACTACACCAGCCGTCTACCCTGCCTGTTTGGCCTTTTCCCCGACCTGCCGCGCCCAACCCCCCTTCCATTCCATACACCTGCTGCAGCACCCTGCCCGCACAATGCTGACACACCCCTGGTTCGGCAAACCCGCAACCCCCCTTGTGGTAGTATGTTGTTATTTTTTGTGTTATCCTCGTTAGGGTTGTTATTTATGGTTAAATTTTTTCTTATTGTGTGTGTTGAATTTTAAAGAAAATCTTTTTTTTGTAGTTTTGTGATAAAACTTTGTGGCGCACCATGGAAATGTTCTATTAAGTGTCTATCTGATTTATTAAATGTTTTTTTTTGTGCTGTGAAAATAATTTTAATAGATTTTCTTATGCGTTTGATTTTTGAAGTGGTATGTTCATATATGGTATGGTGCGGTTTTGGTGAAATCCACTTTGCGCCATCAAATAGTGTTTTATTAAATCACGTAGTTAGTTTATTAAAATGTACAAGGGTTGAGAATTTCGTTTTAGAAATGTGTTGGTGTGAGTTTGATCATAATAGTGTTTTTAAGAGGTTTAGGTTGGTTTCCTATGTTTAAAGTCACGGTATGCTTTTCAAAATTGTTTTATAATATTTTAAATGATTTATTAAAAAACATGGATGATTCGAATTTGGTTTTGGAAAAAGTGTCTAGGCGCACGTGCTTTTAAATGATAATTTCATCGTGTCATGAGCTTTTTTCTGGTTTTTCACTCTTAGTGTTTCCTTGAATGGCCTAGTGGCTCTTTAAAATGATTAGTGATTTTTTTTAGCATTGGTCGGTTTTTTGTAAACACTTTATGGATTTTAAAGGGGTTTAATAAATAGTATTGATGGTGCAAGTAGTGTTTTGAAAACATACTGAGGTGGTTCTTTTGCGTTGGTTGTCCGTTTGAATTATTTTTTAAGTCATGGGTTATGTGGTTTTAGTTGTTGTGCATTTATTGCAGCGTGTTGGCGAGGTGACTCCACGACACCCTGGTCATCGGCTTGCGCGTGCTTGTACGTCTGTGTGAGGCATGTCGTGTCATCGTGTTCGAGCTGCGAGTCGAGGTAGGTCCCCCACTGCACTCACCTTTAAATTTAGAATTCATTGATTAATTGATGTTTTATTAATTTTAATAAATGGGAAATAATTTAAGATAATAAATTTTTAAATGATTATTTGGTGTAAAAGAGCCGTTTATTTTATACACGACACTTGAAATATTTTCTTGATGAGCGGACACCCATTAGTGAAAGAATGCCCATTTGGCTTTTAAACATAATTCATGTAATTTCAAATGTAGTTCTAGTTTATTGATAAATGATTTCTTTTGAATCATGAGAAAGCGTTTTGGTTCTCTTGAGAAATGAGGATTTTCTTTAAAATTGGTGAAGGCTTGTTTGGTACTTTAATAAAATAAATTATTTTGAAAAACTCTCCTTGGGGTGACTCAGAGGTGATATTTGGTGTTCGTTGACTACATGATTTGTGTGTGATGTTTGTGATACTTGATTGACTTTGTTGACTCACCCCTTTCCTGTTTATTATACGTGTTGACATGGAAACTTGTCATAGTAAATGAATATTCTGAGAATGATTATTCCACTAGTTTAGATTACGCACTGGCTAGTGGCCCCTAGTAAGGATGACACTATGCTAGGGGATTGGGCCCCTCAGTTAGGCTGTGTAGGGAAACACTGGGTGTTAGGGTGTTATGACGTCATCGAGAGTAGGCATGCCTTCAGGATGAGTCACATGTATAGTACGTTCTGGATTGTTCATGATCTCCTAGGTTCGACCCATGTTTTCTTTAGTATTTTTTTGTATGTGGCAGATGATTGAGAGGTCTATTTCAGTTTTTGTCCCCTTTATTCCACTTTTTCCATTGCCCTTAGTGTGTGTTGTGTGTTGTGTGTGGTTTTCCTTTTGACTAACAACAAAAATTTGGATTTCTAAATTGTTCTCAAAAATGTTTTAAAATGAAATGAACCTGTTTCTTTCAAACACTAAACTTGTTTTTATATTAAAACGGTCAATGGGTTGTTACTTGTTTTAGAAATGAAAGTGTGTGTGGAAACCAATATTTTATATAATTTAGTTCAAACCTGGAATTGATAAATTCTTTATTTAATGGTATGTGCTTTGGGAATTGAATTATCCGGGCCTACCTACTGAGTTTTAATACTCACGCCTATAGTGTTTTCCTGTTTTTAGTTTCTATTGCAGGTTGACTCGAGCTTGCTTGTCGTGGGAAAGAGTTGGTTGTGGTTTGGTGAGCGACTCTCGGGGTCGCAAAGAGTTTTATTCGTGGTCAGGTTAGTTGTTGTTGTTGGTTGTTCTTTCTTTTCGTATTGTTTATTTACTTTGTGTTGTTCTATTTTCTTTCCACTGCTTTATTTATTTTTATTGGGTGAAATTGTTCCCTCCTGCTCTCTTTTGATTCCCTGGCACTTGTCGCCAGCCAGGGAGGATTGGGAACACCTCTCGGGCCATGCCGCGGACCGGCTCGGGTGACCAGTTCAGGGTTGACCCGGGTTGGTTCGTGATAAAATAGTATCAGAGCAGGACATCTCTTGAGTGGACCTTGTTTTTCAGAGCGCCCATTGATATTTGAGATTTTCATATTAGAAGGAGTAGAATTTTCAGGACTTGAGGTGTACGGACGAGAAGGACGTCATGAACCCTTGCTCGTTCTGAACCTCGGGTTACCATGTGATGTTTGGGTTGTTGATTTCTTTTGATTTTTATAGTTTTTTTGGTACTGGGAAATGAAATGAGAGTCGGGAAAGTGACCTCTGTGATCTTTCATGATCTGGAAATCCATGTGGAGCCAGAGACTTTACCCTAGAATGCTCTCAGTGACAGTGGTGTGATTGGTGTATGGCCACCAACCATGTGGTCGAGTCACCCATCATCACCAGTTTCCCTCTAGTGAATCGTTTGAGTTTTCCTTCATTCTGAAAATTGTTTTGTAAATTTTTATTTTGGAGATTGTGAAAATTTGAATTTGAAATGGCAATGACCATGTTTTGTTATCGCTCCTTGTTTTCTTGTTCCTTAGTGTTCACCTCCATGAAGGTTCGATGGATGCCCAAGGTGCAGCTTCGGGTGGTGCATCATTAGAAAATCCTCCAGTTGATCAACCTATAGACTATGTCCTGGAGTTTCGGAAGTTGAACCCTCCTCTCTTTTATAGACAAGAAGAGCCTCATGAGGCGGAGGAGTGGTTGCAGAAGATTGAGAGGAAGTTCAGTTTCATTCGGCTGCCTGAGTGGTTAAATGTGAAGTTGGCTACCTTTATGCTTGAAGGCCCAACTTAAAAATGGTGGAAGTCTGTGTCTCAAAATAAGCCCCAGGAAGATCTAACATGGGAGTTTTTCAAGTCATCATTCATCCAACAACACTTCTCTGAGCTGACGAAGATGAGAAAGAGGATGGAGTTGTGTTGTCTTCAGTAGGGCGTTGAATAGGTACTGGAATTTTATCGACGTTTCATAGACCTAGTTCTGTATGATCAGTGGTTTGTTGCGAATGATCCCAAGAAGGCTCGACAATTTGAGTCTGGACTCCGACCTGAACTGCGATTGAAAGTGGAAGAGCTCAACCTAACCACCTTCTCGGATTTTATGGAGCAAGACTTTTTGGCTAAAGCTGGGTTAACAAGAGGACTTGAGGTGGTGAATCCTCCAGCTTTGGGAAGCAGTGCAGAGGATGGTGATAAGAAGAATGAGAAGAGACCTGATGCTGGTGGTGCTAGTAGAGGAATCAAGAGGCCTTCATACCTTCAGTCATCTTCTTCATAGCGTAATGTTGTGATCTGTCACCAGTGTGGTAGGAAGGGTCACAAGAGGATGACATGCCCGAGTGCTCCGATACCCTTCCACACCTGTGGATGTCTGGGTCACTTGCAGTGATTTTGTCGAGGTGTTTCCAAGAAGCACATTGAAGCCAAACCTAGCTCGTCGAAGGTCACCTCAGCACATCAGTAGGAGTAGGGTGATGTTTGGGGATTGGTTTGAGGTTTTCTCTTTATAGTATTTCTTGGATGTAGTAGTCGTCACCTGTAGCATTTTGTGGTGTTCCTTTTCCTTCAACTGTAAGAATGGTTATTGTTGAACCTCTTTGAAACCTTTATTTGAATGAAAGTGTGTTTGGTAAAATTCTGGTTCGTGTGTGGTGTATGGGTGTTCTGGAAGCCTGACTGCGAGGCAGGAGATGGTTCAATCATCAGAGCTCCAGCCTTAGGTCCCGGAGTGAAGCTAGCACGTAGTCAGGAGAACCCCAGTGGTGTAAAAAGTTCTTGATTTAATCTATGTCTTTAGTGCGTCATGGTTTGTGTTCTTCCGAGGGTGTGAAGTTGTTGGTATGACGATGGCGATAGTTTTAATACTCTATCGGTTGGGCCCTCCCCTTCCTGCCCCTCCCTCTGTGGTGGGGTCTCTGGTCCGTGCAGTAAGTCTCCGAGTTCGATTAATCTCATCAGTCCTTATGGTGGGGAGACCCATCGCGGGTCTCTCTGAATTCATTTTGGCTTGATCCTTATGGTGGGGAGTCCGTTCAGGCCTCCCCGTGTTAGTATTAGAGTTTATTTTCATGTATCGTTGGGTGGTAGGTGGTCTCATGCGGAACCACCTAATCTTGAGTTCGTCCTCTCGAGTAAATGTTGAGATTGGAGTACACCCAACAGTTTCATTGGACGAATATTATAGGGATAAGTCTCGAAGGTGATTTAAGTTTGATTGTTCCTTGGTTGAAATAGATGGTTTGGGTTCTGCTTGGTGATGATTAAGGTGATCTTGTTTTAAGGATGAGTTTTGTGTCAGGGGTTTTCAGTGTCTGTTTAGATCAATCAATTGGAGGCGCTTAAACTTTTTGGGTGAGTGACACTTAAGGAGTTTTATCTTTGGGTCTTGATCTTGTTTTGGATTTCTGAGGGCGAAAAGAGTTATAGTGGGGAGAATTGTCTCACCTCGACCTATCTTTTATTTTATTTTATAATTTTCTTTGACTTTTAAAATTTTTTTGGGGTTCGGGTTGAGTCCCGGATGAAAAAAATTTGAATTATGTTTAAAAGTGCACGTTTCAGCTAACATCGTTGGACGCACAGGCGGAGTGCGTGTTGGAAACCTTGTGCGGCTCTGCTTAGGCATTGGCACGATTTTCCTGCCTTCGGAGAATTGAAATGAGTAAAGATGGTGATTTATTGTGTTATTTAAAATTTTATTGTTAATAATTTTATTATTATTATTAAAGTGAGATGAATATTTTTATCATTTTTATTTTTATCGTTATGATTATTAATATTATTATTAAAATTTTTCATTAACATTATTATAATCATTAAAAAGGAAACAAAGGTTATTATTAATCTTAACGTTATGTCAATTATTATATGATGGATATTATCAACTATAATTTTTCTCTTATTGTTATTATTATTAGTATTAAAGTTTGATTATTATAAATATTAATAATGTATTATAATAAACTACCTTTGTTTTTATCAAAGTTTTATTATTATTATTAAGGTTTTATTTTTACTATTATTATTTTAATTATTATCATTAGGTTTTTTTTAATTTTTTTATTTTAATCTTATTTTGTTTATATATTTATATTTATTTGTTACCTTTTTATCTATTTATTATTTATTTTATTTTTTACCCTTATTTCCTAACCCTACCCGCGAACTCCCCCTATTACCCTATTTTATTTTGCACCGCCACACTCCCTGTTCTCCCTCTCCCCGTCACCTCCTGCGGTTCGCCCAACCAACCTCGTCGGCCTCCCTTCTCCTTCCCCTCTCCCCACACAACACCACCCGCACCCTCCTCCTACCTTGCAGTGCCCAGCCAACCTCGTCGACCTCCCTTATTCTCCCTCGCTGCCCTGCCTCACCTCCAGCGGATCCCCCTGCATGTGGCTCCCCCTCCCAGCGCCCTCTGGCACGCCCTCCACCCAGCAGCCCACACAACCGGCCTCCTCTACTGGCCTCTCGCGCCCTGGCTCTGCAGCCCTCCACCCACAACACACCCCTCTACAGTGCCCCCAAGACCCTTATTCTAGCTCCCACGCACCCTTCTCTGTCGTCCTCCACCCAGACTCGCACCGCTCGCCAAGGCACCTCTCCTTTCCTTTCATCTCAGCATGCAGAATCCTGGTGCGGCCATTGTTTCCTGGTGAGGCCCCTACTGGCCGGTGCGGCAACCCCCTGTTGCATGCGGTGAAGCACTCCACCAGTCGTCTACCCTGCCTGCTCGGCCTTCGCCCCGGCCTGCTGCACCCAACCCCCCTTCCATTCCGCACACCTGCTGCATCACCCTACCCGCACAACGTCGATGCACCCCTGGTTTGGAAAACCCGAAACCCCCTTGTGGTAGTATGTTGTTGTTTTTGGTGATATACTCGTTAGGGTTGTTAGTTAGGGTTAAATTTTGTCTTAGTGTGTGTGTTGAATTTTAAAGAAAATATTTTTCGTGTAGTTTTGTGATAAAACTTTGTGGAACACCATGGAAATGTTGTATTAGGTGTCTATCTGATTTATTAAATGTTTTTTTTGTGCTGCGAAAATAATTTTAATAGAGTTTCTTATGTGTTTGATTTTTGAAGTGGTATGTTCATATGTGGTATGGTGCAGTTTTGGTGAAATCCACTTTGCGCCATCAAATAGTGTTTTATTAAATCGCGTATTTGGTTTATTGAAATGTACAAGGGTTAAGAATTTCGTTTTAGAAATGTGTTCGTGTGAGTTTGATCATAATAGTGTTTTTTTAAGAGGTTTAGGTTGGTTTTGTGTGTTTAAAGTTACGGTATGCTTTTAAAAATTGTTTTATAAAATTTTAAATGATTTATTAAATAACATGGATGCTTTGAATTTGGTTTTGGAAAAAGTGTCTAGGCGCACGTGTATTTAAATGATAATTTCATCGTGTCACGTGCTTTTGTCTGGTTTTGTACTCTTAGTGTTTCCTTGAATGGCCCGGTGGCGCTTTAAAATGATTAGTGATTTTTTTTGGCGTTGGTCGGTTTTTTGTAAACACTTTATGGATTTTAAAGGGGCTTAATAAATAGTATTGATGGTGTGATTACTGTTTTAAAAACATACTGAGGTGGTTCTTTTGCGCTGGTTTTTCGTTTGAATTGTTTTAAGTCATTGGTTATGTGTTTTTAGTTGTTGTGCATTTATTGCAGCGTGTTGGCGAGGTGACTCCGTGACACCCTGGTCATTGGCTTGCGCTTGCTTGTACATCTGTGCGAGGCGTGTCGCGTCGCTGTGTTCGAGATGCGAGTCGAGGTTGGTCCCCCACTGTGCTCGCCTTTAAATTTAGAATTTATTGATTTCTTGATGTTTTATTAATTTTAATAAATGGGAAATAATTTAAGATAATAAATTTTTAAATGATTATTTGGTGTAAAAAGAGCCGTTTATTTTATACATGACACTTGAAATGTTTTCTTGATGAGCGGACACCCAGTAGTGAAAGAATGTTCATTTAGATTTTAAACATAATTCATGGAATTTCAAATGTAGTTCTGGTTTATTGATAAATGATTTCTTTTGAAGCGTGAAAAAGCATTTTGGTTCTCTTGAGAAATGAGGATTTTCTTTAAAATTGGTTAAGGCCCGTTTGACACTTTAATAAAATAAATTAATTTGGAAAACTCTCATTGGGGTGACTCTGAGGTGATATTTGGTGTTCGTTGACTGCATGATTTGTGTGTGATGTTTGTGCTACTTGATTGACTTTATTGACTCACCCCTTTCCTGTTTATTATACGTGTTGACATGGTAACTTGGCATAGTAAGTGAATCTTCTAAGAAAGATTGTTGCACTAGTTTAGATTATGCACTGGCTAGTGGCCCCTAGTAAGGATGACACTCTTCTAGAGGATTAGGCCCCTCGGTTAGGCCATGTAGGGAAACACTGGGCGTTAGGGAATTATGACGCCATCGAGAGTAGGCATGCCTTCAGGATGAGTCACATGTATAGTATGTTCTGGATTGTTCGTGAAGTCCTAGTTTCGACCCATGTTTTCTTTAGTATTTGTTTGTATGTGGTGAACGATTGAGAGGTCTAGTTCGGTTGTTGGCCCCTTTGTGCCACTTTTTCCATTTCCCTTAGTGTGTGTTGTGTTTTGTGTGTGGTTTTCCTTTTGACTAACAACAAAAATTTGGATTTCTAAATTGTTCTCAAAAAATGTTTTAAAATGCACTGCACTTATTTCTTTCAAACACTAAACTTGTTTTTATATTAAAAAGGGCAATGGGCTGTTACTTGTTTTAGAAATTAAATTGCGTGTGGAAACCAATATTTTATATAATTTATTTCAAACCTGGAATTGATAAATTCTTTATTTAATGGTATTTGCTTTGGGAATAGAATTAGTCGGGCCTACCTACTGATTTTTAATACTCACACCTATAGTGTTTTCCTGTTTTTAGTTTCTTTTGCAGGTTGACTCGAGCTTGCTCATCATGGGCGAGAGTTGGTTGTGGTTTGGTGAGTGACTCTCGGGGTTTCGAGGAGTTTTAGTCATGGTCAGTTTAGTTGTTGTTGTTGGTCGTTCTTTCTTTTCGTATTGTTTATTTACTTTGTGTTGTTCTATTTTCTTTCCACTGCTTTATTTATTTTTATTGTTCAAAATAATTCCCTTCTACTCTCTTTTGATGCCCTGGCACTTTTCGCTAGACCGCGAGGATCGGGAACGCCTCTCGGTCCATCCCGCGGACCGGCTCAGGTGACCGGTTCAGGGTCGACCCGGGTTGGTTCATGAAAAAATGGTATCAGAGCAGGTCATCTCTTGAGAGAACCTTGTTTTTCAGAGAACCCATTTTTATTTGGGGTTGTCATGGTAGAAGGAGTAGAATTGTCGAGACTCGAGGCATACGGATGAGAAGTACGTCATGAACCCTTGCTCGTTCTGAACCTTGGGTTACCATGTGATGTTTGGGTTGTTGATGTCTTTTGATTTTTATGGTTTGTTTGGTACTGGGAAATGAAATGAGAGTCGGGCAAGTGACCTCTATGAGCTTGCATGGTCTGTAAATCCATGTGGAGCCAGAGACTTTACCCTAGAATGCTCTCAGTAATAGTGGTGTGACTGGCGTATGGCCGCCAACCATGTGGCCGAGTCACCCATCATCACCAGTTTCTCTTTAGTGAATTGTTTGATTTTTCCTTCATTCTGAAAATTGTTTTGTAAAGTTTTATTTTGGAGATTGTGAAAAGTTGAATTTTAAATGGCAATGACCATGTTTTGATATCGCTCCTTGTTTTCTTGTTCATTAGTGTTCACCCCAACGAAGGTTCGATGGATGCCCAAGGTGCAGCTTCGGGTGGTGCATCATTAGAAAATCCTCCAGTTGATCAACCTATAGACTATGTCCTGGAGTTCTAGAAGTTGAACCCTCCTCTCTTTTATGGACAAGAAAAGCCTCTTGAGGTGGAGGAGTGGTTGCATAATATTGATAGGAAGTTTAGTTTAATTGGGCTACCTGAGTCGTTAAAGGTGAAGGTAGCTACCTTTATGCTTGAAGGCCCAACTTGGAAATGGCGGAAGTCCGTGTCTCGAAATAAGCCCCGGTAAGATCTAACATGGGATTTTTTTCAAGTCATCATTCATCCAACAACACTTCTCTGAGCTGACGAAGCTGAGGAAGAGGATGGATTTGTGTTTTCTTCAGTATGGCGTTGAATCAGTACTATAATTTTATCGACATTTCATAGACCTAGTTCTGTATGATCAGTGGTTTGTTGCGAATGATCCTGAGAAGGCTCGACAATTTGAGTCTAGACTTCGACCTGAACTGCGATCGAAAGTAGAAGAGCTCAACCTAACCACCTTCTCGGATGTTGTGGGTAAAGCCTTTTTGGTTGAAGCTGGGTTAATAGGAGGACTTGAGGTGGAGAATCCTCCAGCTTTGGGAAGCAGTGCAGAGGATGGTGATAAGAAGAATGAGAAGATACCTGATGCTGGTGGTGCTGGTAGATAAATCAAGAGGCCTTCAGACCTTCTATCATCTTCTTCACAGCGCAATGTCGTGATCTGTCACCAGTGTGGTAGGAAGGGTCACAAGAGGTTGACATGCCCAAGTTCTCCAAGACCCTGCCACACCTGTGGATGTCTGGGTCACTTGCAGCGATTTTTTCGAGGTGTTTCCAAGAAGTGCACTGAATCCAGACCTAGCTCGTCAAAGGTCACCTCAGCACGTCAGCAGGAGTAGGGTGATGTTTGGGGATCGGTCTGAGGTATTCTATTTATAGTATTTATTGGATGTAGTATTCGTCACCTGTAGCGTTTTGTGGTGTTTATTTTCCTTCAGTTGTAAGAATGGTTATTGTTGAACCTCTTTGAAACCTTTATTTGAATGGAAGTGTGTTTGGTAAAATTTTGGTTCGTGTGTGGTGTTTGGGGGTTCCGAAAGCCTGACTGCGAGGTAAGAGATGCTTCAATAATTAGAGCTCCAGCCTTAGGTCCCTGAGTGAAGCTAGCGCGTAGTCAGGAGAACCCCAGTGTCATAAAAAGTTTTTTATTTAATCTATGTATTTAGTGCGTCATGGTTCGTGTTCTTCCGAGGGTGAGAAGTTGTTGGTATGGCGATGACGGTAGTTTTGATACTCTATTGGTTCGGCCCTCCTCTTCTCACCCCTCCCTCTGTGGTGGGGTCTCTGGTCCGTGCAAAAAGTCTCTGAGTTCAATTAATATCATCAGTCCTTATGGTGGGGAGACCCATCGTGGGTCTCGTTGAATTCAGTTTGGCTTGATCCTTATGGTGGGGAGTCTGTTTGGGCCTCCCCGTATCAGTATCAGAGTTTCTTTTCATGTATCATTGGGTGGTATATGGTCTCGTGCAGAACCACCTAATCTTGAGTTCATCCTCTCGAGTAAATGTTGAGATTTTAGTACACCCAACAGTTTTGTTGGACGAAGATTATAGGGATAAGTCTCAGAGGTGATTTAAGTTTGTTCGTTCCTTGGTTGGGGTTTTTCTTGGTGACGATTAAGATGGTCTTGTTTTATGGATGAGTTGTTTGTCAGGGGTTTTTAGTGTCTGTTTGGATTGATCAACTGGAGGTGCTTAAACTTTTTGGGGTGAGTGACACTTAAGGAGTTTCATCTTTGGGTCTTGATCTTGTTTTTTCTTTATGAGGGCGTAAAGTGTTAGGGTGGGGAGAATTGTCACACCCCGGCCTATCTTTTATTTTATTTTATAATTTTCTTTGGATTTTAAATTTTTTTGGGGTTTGGGTTGAGTCCCGGATGAAAAACTTTTGAATTATGTTAAAAAGTGCGTGTTTTTCAGCTGACGTCGCTGAACGCACGGGCGGAGCGCGTGTTGGAAACCCCGCGTGGCTCTGCTTAGGAATTGGCATGATTCGCCTACCTTCGGAGAATTGAAATGAGTAAAGATGGTGATTTATTGTGTTATTTAAATTTTTTATTATTATTAATTTTATTATTATTATTAAAGTGAGATGAATATTTTTATGGATATGTCGGTCGCCGCACCAACACTAGACTCCCTGAACCGAAAACCACACTCAATACCCTTAACACTATTTATTCACATAATAAATTATCAGAGTCCTGAGTTCTGTGGTAGATTCAACTCCTCTGATACCAATTTTTCATGACCCGTCTTCGGGTCCCATGTCGTGACTACCCCAAGCCCGCCTTCCATAATCCAGGGGCTAGCGACTAGCACCAAAGGCGTAAATCCCAAAAAAAGGGAAGACATTGCCTTTATATAAGTAAAAAAACACAATAGAGTACGCAAGCTGGAGTAAACACTAAGTAAACTGAGTACAAAAGTAAGTGCTGGAAAGTAAATGGGCTAGAATACAAACCCAACTGAAAGTAAAGTACAACAGAAAAGAAAGAACAGCTGCAGTAAAGTAAACCAGCAACCACTGAGTCATCCTTCGGATATCCCACCTGAAGGATGGGTACAAATGGTCTCCTCAGCTCCTCGGGTTCGGTCATCCGCTCCGTGTATGTCCCGCCAAGTGGTCCACCTCCAGGTATCGTCTCGCTCCAAAAGACTCCACCTCGATCAGTGTTGTATGTCGTCTGCATCCAACACAACGTAGTGCGCGCATAGCTCGTGTAGGGGAGAGTATACGATACTCAGTAGGGACCCCGAGACCCCTGAAGGTCTCCCAAAATCCACAAAGGATAAACCACAAAGGAAAGATACGACACAAATTATCAACCAACTCTACTTAGGTATATGTCCATACATATACCTAAGTCATCAATTCCATTTAGTCTCCAACTCATGAGGTCAAGTACAACTCAGTCCACACAGGAAAGCACAACCCAGTCCACACATGAAAGCAAGTCAATCACATCAATGATAATGACTGAAAGTCAAGACTCAGCTCACACAGGTATACTACTCATGAAGAAGGGTGGAGATTATAGATGTAGCCTCTGAATCATCTCCCCTTCCGAACCCACGTAGGATCCAAGTTTAGAAGTCGTCGCTGCTAAACCCACGTAGGATCCAAGTACAGTAACCCTCATTGTCGAACCCACGTAGGATCCAAGTACAGTCGTCATCACTGCCGAACCCACGTAGGATTTAAGTACAGTCGTCCTTGCTGTCGAACCCATGTAGGATCCAAGTACAATCGTCTTCTTCGTCGAACCCACAGAGGATCCCAGCATGGTAGTCGTCGCAGTCGCAGTCGCAACCAACTCTAGGGTTCCCGCACACAGCACGCTCGATTCTGGGAGGGTCCGCTCCACGATCCAAGAGGTTCGATACATCAACTGTCGCAAAGTCCAGAGTTGATGTATCCCAAAGTTCCGTCTCATCAATAAGAACTCAACACGACAGACGGCGCGTCAATCGGACGCCTGGTCTGAGAGATAACGGCTTGTCTGTTCTAGGGGCTCGGTTAGAAATATGCTCATTTCTAACTCGGTTGATATCCAAAGTTGTCCAAAACTCACTTAGAGTATCTCAAAAGAACAGTCTCGTCGAAAGGGTCATAGTGCCATAGACGGTGTGTCGATCGGACGCGCGGTCTTTATGTTATTCTCATTTAAGTGATTAACAGGCCCAGCCCGTTTATCCTAGTGGGCCGATGGGTCGGGTTGACCCAGTTTGACGGGTCCGACCCAGTAGTGGTGTCGGACCGGTCTGAAGAAATACACAACTCGGCCTGAAGGGGCGCGGCTCGGCCCGAAGTGGCATGGCCCGGCACGGCCGAAGGCCAAGCGGGTTCCAAGGGGGGGTGCCCCCCCCCCCCCCGGTTGTCTGAACCAGTGGCACCAGGTGGCGTCGCCCTTCCCCAAACTGGACGGCTAGACCGGACGGTCTTCTACGCACGCATCCCGCATGGGCAAGCCGCCGGTCTTCCATCACGGCGCCCTCCCAGCTCCGCGGTCCAGCTCCGCCCGGCCGACCGACGGGCCGGCCGGTTCCTCCACCGAAACGACCCATGTAGTGGGTCGCAGTTCTTTCCGCACAACCGGTGCGACGGCGCCGGTTCCCTCCACCACGTTCCCGGCACGACGTGATGGTGTTGTGCCTCCTCCGCCATCAATTTCCAATTCTAAAATAATAAACGAGAACAATGGGGGGTTGTCGGGTTGTGTTCGTTCGGCCCACACCCTCCACATAAAATGATAGCAATCGACCATATTTAACAACGATTTCCAACGAGAACGGGGTACGTAAACATCCACTTTCAAGAATAAACCCCTACCTCAACAAATGATGATGAACGCCGGTGTCGCGGTTGACGGCGTCACGAGGTGAGGATTCGTAGACGTCGACGGAGAGCGTCTGAGGAGGAAGCGGCATCTCCCCTTTTTATCACGAAGAGAAGAAAACAAGGTGTGATGTCGTTGGCGAGTTCCCACGTCGGTGTCTCCTCCCTTATCATGGAGGAAGAAGAGGATGGTGAATCCGGGGTCGCCGAGTCGATGTTCTTCGTCAGAGAGTTGGCGTTCTTCAACAAAGGAGATGAAGCATTCTTCGAAACTCAAGAGCTCTCTCCCCAAAATCTCAACACAACAAGCCAACCAAAAATAAAATAAGGCTTCTCCTTATTTTATTTAATAATTCCATGCATTAAAAATACAAATTCAAACACTTAATTAATTAATTAAAGAGTTTCAATTAATTAATTAAGGTGTGTGTGTTAGAAAGTTTTAATGAAGTGAGAGGGAGAGATGAAGGGTCCACATTAAATTATGGAAGTTGTCAAGTTTAAAGGGGGATTTTTATGAGAGTTAAGAGAGAGTTATGGGTATGTGAAAGGTTGGGGCTCATGTGGGCCCCACCTCACAAATATCCTTACATGGGTAGTTAGGAGCTTGTGGGTCCCATCCCAACTCCCCCATGTAGTATATAACCACTTAAGATATTAAAATAAAATTGTCCCACAATTTTATTCACTTCACATTTAATCCACAAATTTTAACTTCACCTCCCGTGAAAACGCAATTACGGTAAAGGTCCCCCTAATCAATTATCGGTGCTACGAGTTCATCGGTGCCCTCGGATTTCAATTCTGAGCATTGGTTCAAAAGATAGAAAAACTCACTCATTCGTTCACTGAATGTACCCGAGCTAAACTTTGGAAAATTATTCCGGTCACACCGGGCCTCGGAATCAGGTGACGTCAGAAACTACGTACTCGTAAAATACCAAATAATTTAAGAAAAATTTTCCTTGAAATTTAAGGGTCTTTACATTACTCCCACCTCAGGGCTTTACGTCCCCGTAAAGCTACATCATAAACTAGGGAAACAAATGAGGGTATTATGCATGCATCTGAGCCTCCCGCTCTCATGTGCTCTCCTGGAGGTTCCTGTGCTGCCAATGAATGCGCACCAGAGGAATCGATCATCCACGTAGGACCTGCTCCTGTCGATCCTCAATCTCCACTGGAACCTCCGCAAAAGTCGCCTCGTCATCGATGTCCATCTCCCCTTGATGAATGATATGTGTCGGGTCATGCACGTATCTCCTCAGCTGAGATACGTGGAAGACGTCGTGTACCTGGTGCAACTGAGGTGGAAGGTCCAGGTGATAAGCCACCTCGCCTACCCTGCTGAGAACCTGGAATAGTCCGATGAAGCGTAGAGATAACTTGCCGCCCCGACCAAATCTTTGTAATCCACGTCGAGGTGAGACTCATAAGAAAACATGGTCGCCATCCTCGAACTCCAGTGGTCTCCGCCTCCTATCAGCATGGGACTTATGTCTGCTCTGTGTAGTCCTCATCCACTCCTGGATGATCTACACCTTCTCCGTCGTAGCCTGGACCATCTTTGGTCCTACAAGTGCTGACTCCCCAGGGTCTGTCCAGCACAGAGGTGATCTGCAAGGTCGGTCATACAGTGCCTCGTATGGTGCCATCCCGATGGTGGAGTGGTAGTTGTTGTTGTACACAAACACCACCAAGGGTAAGTGATCCTCCCAGCTGCGAAAAAAGTCAAGGACACATGCATGGAGCATGTCCTCGAGTGTCTGAATGGTTCTCTCCGTCTGGCCATCCGTCTGAGGATGAAAGGCGGTGCTCAGGCGTAGTTGTGTCCCGAATGCCTCCTGTAACCCCTTCCAAAGTCAGGAAGTAAAGTGAGCATCTTGATCGGAGACAATAGTCAATGGCACACCATGAAGTTGTACGATATCCTGAATGTAGAGGTGTCCCAAGCTCTCTACTAAGCCCGGATCTCTGATTGGTAGGAAGTGGGCCGAATTGGTGAGTCGATCTACGACCATCCAAATGGAGTCATGTCCTCTGTAAGTACGTGGAAGCCCCATCACGAAATCCATAGATATCTCATCCCACTTCCACTATGGGACCTCTAAGGGATGAACCAAGCCTGTCGGTACCTAGTGCTCCGCCTTCACCTACTGGCAGGTGAGGCATCATGAAACAAACTCTTCCACAACCTTCTTCATACTTAGCCACCAGTGCGGTCGTCTGAGATCCTGGTACATCTTCTCCACTCCTGGATGTACCACAAGATGGGAAATGTAAAACTCCCTCAGCACTTCCTCCTACAGTGCAACTGGTACCATGGTACGTCTCCTAAAGAAGATGATGTGCTCTGATCCTTCAGAAAATCCATCAGGCACCTTCCCTGTGGAAGTCTGATCACGTCGTGTCTCATAGTCAACATCCCCACACTGTGCCTCTCTGACCCGCTGAAGTAGTGGAGGATTTACTGTGAGTGATTGTAGAAAGGCTTCTCCATCTCTATCCATGAAGGATATCGGTAACGTGGCTAGTTGCTCCGTTGCCTCTCTAAGTAGCTGAATTCCCAACCTCCTGCTGAGAGAATCAGTCACAACATTTCCCTTCCCAGGAGTATAGACTATCTCAAAGTCATAGTCCTGTAGAAACTCAATCCATCTCCGCTGTCTCAGGTTCATGTCCTTCTGCAAGAAGATGTACCTGAAACTCTGGTGGTCAGAGTAGATTTTAAAGCGCTCGCCCATCAGATAGTGTCGCCACATCTTCAAGGCGAAGACCACTACTGCTAACTCCAGGTCATGGGTAGATTAGTTCTGCTCGTGCTGCCTCAACTGTCGTGAACCATAAGAAATCACTACCCGCTCCTACATCAGGACACACCCGAGTCCGGTCCCTAATGCATCGCAGTAAACTACGTATCCTACGCCCTCCTTCAGTAGCCTCAAGATGGGTGCACTGGTCAATCTCTTTCTCAGCTCCTGGAAGCTCTGATGACATCTATCTGACCACACGAAGGGTTTCCCCTTCTTCGTCAAATCTGAAAGTAGTGTTGTAACTCTAGAGAAGTCTATCACAAATCTCTGATAGTACCCAACTAGACCTAGGAAACTCCGTACCTCTGTCACGCTCCTGGGTGGCTCCCAAGAAAGTACTGCCTCGATCTTCGTAGGATCCATAGCAACTCCCACCTCTGAGATAACGTGCCCCAAGAAGTGAACCTATCGAATCCATAACTAGCACTTCGAGAGCTTACCATAAAGCTGGTGCTCTCGGAGTGTGTCCAGTACAACCCGCAAGTGGTAGGAGTGCTCCTCCTCAGTAATCGAGTAAATCAGTATGTCATCGATGAAGACTATGACAAATCGATCAAGGTAAGGCTAGAAGATCCTATTTATGAGACTCATGAACACTTCTGGAGCATTGGTTATTCCGAAAGGCATAACCAAGAACTCATAGTGGTCATACCGACACCTGAAGCCCATCTTCTACACATCCTCATCTCGAACTCTGAGTTGATGATATCCTGACCTGAGGTTTATCTTTGAGAACCATCGTGCTCCCTTGATCTGATCAAAGAGTTCGTCAATCCTCGGGAGTGGATACTTGTTCTTTATGGTCACCTAATTCAGGCGACGGTAGTCGACACATATTCATAAGCTCCCATCAGCCTTCTTGGCGAATAAAATCGGAGAAGCCCAGGGTGAAACACTGGGTCGGATGAATCCCTTTCCCTACAAATCCTTCAACTGTACCCGCAGCTCACGAAGCTCGGTGGGAGCCATCCGATATGCTGGAGTAGATATCGGAGTTATCCCGGAGTAGAGGTCAATGTAGAAATCTACCTCTCTGTGAGGAGGTATCTTTGGAACGTCGTCAGGAAAAACGTCCACATACTGATCCACCACAACAGAAAAACTCGAACTCCGCACATCAACTGTTCCTAGGATGAGGCTAGCCAACTGATGGGTGATCGACTGCCCTCTCCTCTATGTAAGTCCATCCTGCGCTGCAAAGGCTCCCTTCTCGCCGGTGAAGGTGAACCTGCTCCCATCTGTGCGGACACACCATACTTTGCACCTAATACAGTCAATATGAGTATGGACTATAGATAACCAATCCATGCCCAAGATGATGTTTTAAGGCCTCGACGTTGCTACAAGAATATCCCAGCCGAATCTCTCACCTCCTAGAGTAAGCTCACACTACCGGCACCAGTGCGTAATCGTCGAGTCTGCTCCCGTAGGAGTCTATAGCCGTAAGGATCGAGTCAACGGATCCATCGGAATCTCCGAGCTCCGAACAAGGGCAGCAGCAATAAAATAATGACTCGCTCTTGTGTCTATAAAAACTGCAGAAAGGGTGGAGTAGACACAAATAGTACCTCAAATCATCTCAGGTGTGTCGTGGTCGTAAGACTCCACTCCCTGAAGCTGAGCCTGCCTCTGTCTGCTAGCTCCATGTGGTTGGGGTGGACCTCCTGATGGTGGTGGTGGTAGAGCCTCAAAGCGTCGTCCACCACCTGCTGCTCGGTCAGATCCTCTGCCTCATCCTCCTACTCCCTACAGACCGCCACGGTCGAACCTCTGCCTCTGCCTGAGTGGTCCCTCAACCGTATGATGCCCCTTTGCTTGGCGGGTCGGGCAGTCACGAGCCATGTGGCCCTGCCCGTCGCATGCATAGCACTGCCTGCCTCTCGTATGACTGGCTCTACTGCATGTGCCCCGCACCTCCGAACCAGTATCCTGAGGTCACCACCTGATGGCCTGGTCCACTTGGACCTCTGTGACATTTGTCTATTGTCGGCCGTAGAACACTCTGCTATGTGTCACCCTACGGTAGGCCTCGCTGCTGGCGTGGGCTTAGCAAGGAAACTCTCCACAAGAAGGGCTCTCTCCAGTACTCCTGCCTGCATTGGGATGCTGAGGGAGATCATAGAATCTCTGATCTCATGCCTCAATCCCTGCTCGAAAGTTCGGGCCCGAAAGAATGGGTCTCGTACCATGTCTGTGGAGTAGAGCGAGAGGTCGGTAAACCTCGCCGGGTACTGGGCTACTGTCATGCTACCCTTCCATAGTTGTAGTAACTTCTATATGTGCACTGCACGGAGGGTGGTCGGAAAAAATTCCGAGCGGAAGAGTCTCTCGAAGTCCGTCCAAAGTAGAGATGCCTCATCGTGCACCTGGAGCATCAGGCTCCACCATCTACCTATTGCTGCATGCAGGAGACTCACGGAAAGGATCACCATAAGGTCTGTTGGTGTCCCTACCAATATGAAGACTCATACGATAGCCTCCATCCAATCCTAAGCTACCTAAGGGTCCGTCTCTCCGCAGAACCTGGGCGGCCTCTGTCGCTGAAACTCATGCAGCGCACTCAGGCGGTGTGCACTCTCCACTACTGGGGCTGGTGGTATCGGTGGCCCAGCGGGTAGAGGTATCGCTGGTGCCTCTGCTGTAATGGGGCCCTGCACCGAGGCCTCGTCGCTCGGTGGGCTTCCATCTCGCACGTAACTGGGAACCCTAGCTGGTTGTCGTCGTGGGGTCATCCTGAAAAGAAACAGGTGTGCCACAGTTAATACAGTATACCTGGTGAGCTGACACAAAGTAATCACAAAGAAAACTTTTGAAACACACATGCAATCAGTGTTTTCGAGCACTGAGTCAGAAATCAGAAGTTAGGTGTAAGAACCCGGATCTTCGTTTCAGGTACGCTTTTCCTTTTTCTGGAGTTTTTAAGAAAAATGGAGTTTCTGGAAAATTTTGAAGTACATGTCGTGTACTTTCTGAGTACACACCGTGTACTCTTCTCTGGCTCGAAACTGTGTGCTGGTCGTGCTTGGGCCACACACACGGTGTGTAAGGGTGACGTGGAGGCCGATTTTGGCGGAGTACAGAAAAACCTAGTACACGCCGTGTACTCTAAAAGTACATGTCGTGTACTTTTCTTTTTTTCAAAAAACGCACTGGGGTTGCGCCTGACGGACAGAATACACCCCTTCTCCAGGTTCTTTGTCCGAGAGCGACCCGTACAGCCAGATCTTTCCCGAGCCCCCACCTCTCTGTCCATTCTCCGATTTGAGCTTCCTCGATTGCGTTGGAAGTGCAGCGGTGAGTTCTTCCTTCTGCTTGAGCCTTGTTTTCCAATTCTTCCTCCTTCTCAAGTTATCTAAGGTTGAATGTTTTGTGCGTTTTCTCAGATCTGCAAAGTTTTGGGGAGAATTGTCCATCATGGTTCAAGTATATTGATCTCCTAGAATCGAGGTAGGTGGTTTGTGCCTTACCTCTCAAAGTCTCTGAGTTTATGTGCGAATTTCCACCGATACCCGTGAACGGGGTATCGTGTGTTACCCCTTTTTGCCTTCGTTGTTTTCATGCCTTGCTTGTATGCTTGTGTAGAGTTAATTTGACCATGTTAGAGGATAATTTTTTGTGCTTGGATGTTTTTTCCATTGCTTTGTTCTGTTTAGGACCTTTGGGTCTCATTTTCCTTTGGCTGCTACATCTGTTTTCATGCCTCGCGGTTATAGGTTGAGGTGAAACTCATGACATGCTTGTTGCCCTGTAGACTATTAGATAAGTAGCTCTATAGGTGTACTTTGGTTAGCCAAGTATCTCCATAGGTGTACTTTGTCCTTGTAGCATTATTATGCACTTACTGGAATGGGGCTGAGAGAACCTGGTGTTATAGACTATAAGGGATAGACCGAGTGAGCTTCCCAGAGAGTCTTAGATATTATAGACTACAGAGGGGATGGACCGAGTGAGATCCCAGAGAGTCTTGAATTTTTATAGACTACAGGAGGGTAGACTGAGTGAGCTTCCTCAGAGAGTCTTACCTTGTTTTAATATCTTTAAGAACCTTCCCAGGCTAGAGGAGGAATTGACCGAGTGAGCTTCCTCAGAGAGTTTGTGGTATACCTGAGGCTATAGGAGGAATTGAACGAGATAGCTTCCTTAGAGAGTCTCTAGACCTTGGGGATAAGAGGGTTAGACCGCGTGATCTTCCTCAAGAGAGTCCCTGACTACCCTAGACTATAAGGGGAATTGACCGAGTGAGCTTCCCCAGAGAGTCTCATAAATTCGTATGACCAAGCCAGAGGGTTTAGGCTGAGTGCACTGCCCAGAGGTTTGTGGGTCTTCTTGGATAGGACCAGAGGGAATGGCTGCAAGTACTTCCTAGAGGGTTTTCCTGCTTGTTAGCTATTTTTCTTCACTGCTGTTGTTGGTTGTGGATTGATTATTATTGTGTATCATTCTGCTTTACTGCTTACTGTTTACTGCCTACTGCTTTGGTATTGCTTTTTACTGCTTAGTGTAATATTACCTACCATATACTCACTGACTGTTAGGCACAGATCTTCAGGTGGTTTCCTACTGGGATTTTTGTCCCACACCCTGTTTGGGCCATGCTTTTGGACCCAAGAAAACTATGTTGTTGTAGGTATAGACAAGGTCAAGTGCCCTTCGACTTCTAGAACTTGATTGCTTGGAGTATGGGAGCATGGGACCAAGCTTTGGCTTGTGATGATGAGGATCCATTTACTTTTATTTTGTACTTGTTTTGGTACTGTAGTGTTATACAATATTGTGACTTGTTTGGCTGCTTTCCTAGATATGTATCATGCATCATTTCATATATACAAATGTGCTCCAGTTTGTTGATTTAGTCTTCCGTTGTTTATATTGTTGGTTATTACTACTTCTGCTATTGCATGTTTATTTTTTTTCATTGTGTACTCTGCCAATGAGGGCATAGTTTCCCCAATATCACACCCAAGGCCCTCACTATTTTTCGGCATCCTCTGGCGTTTGGGGAAATGCGCTTGAGGCCATGTGACCAACCGGGTACGGGGCATCTCTGGGTGGCTTCTGAAACCGGGACGTTACAAAGTGGTATCATAGGGATTCTTTTATCTTACTTTACTATTTGGAGACTTTATCCAGGGATAGGACGGATTCGGTACTTGGTAATAATTTGTGTCCGGGAGTAGCTAACCCGTGTACAGGGAAAAGCCATACTACCTCGTTTATTGCAGTTTCTGGTTTTGAGATTTTACGGTTGATACAATTTCACCTAGAGTGATTCACATGCTTTGTACTATTATTGTTTTGATATTACGGTTCTATTTCTGTCGCAACCCGATGAGATGAGGGTATGTCATCTCATGCACCATATAGGCACTTGTAGAAATCACATTCCATGCATTATTGGCATTCCATTTAGGGTGTATTAGCGATTTCATGTTATTGTGATAGACGTTGTGTAGATTATGCATGTTGTTGTGATAGATGCTTGATAGAATCTCTGCTGCTTGTTAGAGAATTTTTTGTATTGTACTTTGTTTAAATGAACGCCAAATTTTGATTCTTGAGGTTTTATGGGCCCTCTTGAATCGGAAATTGGTGGATCATGATCCTGTTTCCTCTTGTACATGACTGTAGGGGATGACAAGCTTTGATTCGCTAGGAGTATGGGCCCTCACGGATCGGAATTTAGCACCTCTTTGCCTTGTTTTCCGTGTTTCTGGGATTCTGTACAGTTTCTGAGCTACTGCCCAGAAAAATCAAGAATACACGACGTGTACTTTCTGGTTACATGCTATGTAGTTTTTAGGCCGTGTTATTGACTGTGTGTGCAGGAACACGGTGTTGTGAAAATAACGTCAGGAGCATGCCATGTACGGTATTTACACATCGTGTAGTGTAGAGATTTGTACCCAGCCATGTCACTAACAACATGGGTCGGGGAAGCTCGAGTAGAACACACCGTGTTGTAAAGGAACACGTCATGTAGTTCTTCCCAGGTACCCGGCCGTGTCATGAACAACACGGGTCGGCGTGACCTTCTCGAAGACACGTCGTGTTGCTTTTGGAACACGTCGTGTAGTCTTTCCCAGGTACCCGGTCATGTCATGAACAACACGGGACAGTGTCACCTTCTTCTATACACGTCGTGTTTGTTCGGAACACACCGTGTAAGGGCCAGCTGTGTAACCAACAACACGGGTCGTCGAGTCAGTGTCTGGTACACGTTGTGTCCCTAGGGAACACGCCGTGTAGTCTGAGGTTAGTTTGAACCATGTGAGTTATCCGTGTAAAGAGACTCGGGAATGGGAATAGTATTCATGTACACGTCATGTGTTGGTTCAACACGCCGTGTAGTTTGAGGTGTTACACGACCTGTAGGCCAGGGGTATACGCCCATGTCAGTGGCTTAAGAAGACACACCATGTAGTTTTTATACACGTCGTGTAGTCGTGTTTTGTAAACTTGTGTGTTTTTATTCCCTTGTTCCTGTTTTGTACTCTTGTGTTCTCTATCCTTGTTTTCCTGATCTAAGGTTTACTTTTGATTTTTCAAAGCTATGCCTCTGAGACGTCCTCTGGTTGTACATCTATCGTCAGGCAGTGATCAGACTCCAGATATGGCTGATCAGGGACTTCCTACCGATCCTCCAGTCGAGCCAGCCTTGGCACCGACTGTCATACCCGTTGAAGGTGCTGAGGCGCTGTTCAGGGAGGACTTCCCGATGATGATGAAAGCCTTACAGGGTGCGCCGCCTCCTGTCCCATCAACGGCTGAGTTGACGCAGGTTTTCCAACAGTAGCACCCTCCTACTTTTTCAGGGGATGGAGGACCCCAGTCTATAGATTCGTGGATAGAGGCCACACTGACCATCATTGAGCACCTAGAGATCCCTCCGGAGAAGAGGGTAAAGCTGGCTACTTATATGCTCTGGGACACCGCCAAATGGGAGGTGATCTCACGGTCAGGGTGTCAGCGGGATATGTCTTGGGACGAGTTTTGACGCACCTTCTATGACTACTTCTATCCAGAGACCCTGAGGGATGATTGAGCCCGGGATTTTATGAGTATGCAGTAGGGTACTCTCTCTATTATGGATTACTCGTCTCGCTTCACTGAGTTGCAACGTTTCACACCGATCCCAGCAGGTGATGAGTTGTTCCTTACAAAGAAGTTCGAGGATGGTCTCAGGCAGGAGATATGTTCCCAGGTGAATATCTTCCAGTTGACTTTGATATCCTCCATCGTCAACTAGGCGCTGATCACTGAGCGCAATCTGAGAGATTCTGGAGTAATGACCCAGGGCAGTTCGATATCCAGAACTGGTGTTCCTCCTACAAACAGTAGGAAGTGTCGCAGAGAGTCTTCTCGAGGAGATCGAGGTTCGCGGGATGCATCTTCTGGCAGCCAGGTTGTATGCTACCAGTGCGGTAGGAGTGGGCATACTAGGCCTCAATTCCAGAGGGATCTGATGGAGTGACGGTCTTGCGGTAACATGGGTCATCTTCAGCGTTTCTGTCATATCTTCTCACCTTCAGCTGGTGGTAGGGGTTCCTCTATGACCCCGCGTTCTGGAGATGCTTCACCAGTTTCCCACCAGTTAGGGAACTAGAGTTCTTTCGGCCGTTTAGGCTGAGGTGGAGGTCGCGGCCGTGGTGTTCAGTCACCATGTCATCAGTGACAGCAGAGTGGATCAGCTCAGAGCGGTCAGCCAGGGGCGCAGGGCTGCGGTGCAGGCCAGTCCTTCACCGAGAAGCAGACCTATCAGGAGCAGGATCCCAGCCCTTCTATAGTCCAAGGTACGATCTTAGTAGCCTCAATTTTATCTTCATCTCTTTTCGATACTAGTGCTTCCCATAGCTTTATCTCTGTTGCGGTTGTGGAGAGCCTTGGGCTCTGTATCGTTTCGTCTGCCGACTTGTTGACTCTTGACACACCGTTGGGAATGAGGACATCCAGCGCACGCCAGTGCAGAGAGTTCCCTCTTGAGGTTGCAGGGTGTCATTTCTTATGGGACCTCTATGTCCTAGAGATGACGGGTTATGACGTCATTCTCGGTATGGACCGGTTGGTTCCCTTCCAGGCAGTCGTTGATTGCTATCATCGTAGGGTGAGTTTCATATCACCATAGGGCGGATCCTTCCTCCATAGAGGCAAGTGGGATGTCCAGGCGGGTAGAGTGGGACCAGAGCATCATGGGCTAGGGGAAGTTACAGCCTAGATTTCCAGTCTTTATCTGGATGACCAGGGGACTTCATAGTTAGACTTTCCTCCAGTGGTGGATCGTTTCAGGGATGTCTTTCTAGAAGACTTTTCAGGTTTAACTCCAGAGTGTGAGGTAGACTTCTCGATTGAGCTCGTGCCAGGAGTGGCACCAGTGTCCGTTCCTCCTTATAGGATTGCTACACCTGAGTTGTAGGAGCTCAAGAAGCAGTTGGAGGAGTTGCAGGCAAAGGGTTTCATCCGACCCAGTACTTCTCCTTGGGGTTTTCCTGTCCTATTCGTGAAGAAGGCAGACGGTACCCTTGCTTTGTGTGGACTATCGAAAGATGAACCAGTTGATGGTTAAGAACCGATATCCCTTTCCAAGGATCGATGAACTCTTTGATCAGCTTCAAGGAGCCCGGGTGTTCTTGAAGATCGACTTGAGGTCCGGTTATCATTAGTTGCACGTTAGACCATCAGATATACCTCTGACAGCTTTCAGGAGTAGGTGTGGTCTTTACAAGTATACAGTCATGTCGTTTGGTCTTACGAACGCGCCTGCAGTCTTCATGGCACTGATAAACCGAGTGTTCCATTCGTACTTGGACTCCTTTGTCGCGATTTTTGTGGACGATATCTTGGTGTACTCTCATACTCGACACGACCATGCCACACATCTTGAGATTGTTCTGAATACACTGAGAGAGCATCGGATGTATGTTAAACTCTCAAAGTTCCACTTTTGGATGGATCAGATTCACTTCCTGGGTCATGTTGTCTCAGAGACAGGAGTGTCAGTGGACCCAGAGAAAGTGAGAGCTGTAGTTTCCTGGGAGCAGCCCAAGAACGTCTTTGAGGTGCAGAGTTTCCTAGTGCTGGATGGATACTACAGACGCTTCATTCAGTACTTCTCACGCCTAGAAGCACCATTGATAGGTTTGAACAAGAAAGGGGTGAAGTTTTTATGGTCATATTCTTGCAAGTCAGCCTTTCAATAGTAGAAGGGGAGGTTGGCGTCAGCACCGATACTAGTCTTGCCAGAGCCGAGCAAGGGATACACTGTTTACTGTGATGCTTCAGGTATCGGGTTGGGAGCTGTGATCATGCAGGGAGATGGAGTCGTTGTGTACGGGTCTCGACGGTTGAGGCCACATGAGAGGAACTACCCTACGCATGATCTGGAGTTGGCAGTTGTTGTTCATGCCTTGCACTATTGGGGACACTATCTTTTGGGAGAGCACTTTGTGGTTTTCACCGACCACAAGAGTCTCAAGTATATCTTCACTCAGTGTGATCTGAATCTGAGACAGCGTAGGTGGGTTGAGTATCTTCAGTACTTTGACTTCAAGCTCGCCTATATGTCGGGAAAGGGCAATACAGTGGCAGATGCGTTGAGCAGACGAACTCAGATTCAGGCAGTTCAAGAGGCCAGTAGTGAGTGGCAACTTATGGCTCTGTTCTCTGAGATTCATTTGTAGGTGCACGACAGGAAAGGAAAGACTGTCCTATCTTTTGTGGTTGTTACCTCTACACTTCTTGATCGAGTGAGAATGAGGCAGTTATCAGACTCAGAGGCCTTGGTCCTACGGGAGAATGTGTCAGGAGGGGACCCTCTTCCTGGATAGACAGTGGGCGAGGATGAGATCTTGCATTTCCAGGGATGCGTATGGGTGCCAAAAGACATACGTGAGGAGTTGATGTGGGATTTTCATTCCTCGGTTTGGGCAATTCATCCTGGCATCACCAAGATGTATTGGTATCTTCATCGCCAGTACTGGTGGCCAGGTATGAAGAGAGATGTTGCTAGTTTTGTCATGAGATGTTCTACTTGTCAGCAGGTGAAAGCAGAGTATCAGCGACCAGTAGGGATTTTACAGAAGTTACCCATTCCGGAGTGGAAGTGGAACGATGTCGCAATGAAATTCGTGACTGGGTTACCGAGGTCACCTTGGGGAAGTGATGTTGTTTGGGTCGTCGTCAACAGGCTTACGAAGGTAGCACACTTCTTGTCGATCAAGGATACCTTCAGTGTTGATGATCGGGGACGACTGTACATCAGAGAGATTGTACATCTACATGGAGTTCCACACTCCATTGTTTCAGACAAGGACGCGTGATTTACCTCTCAGTTCTGGTAGGGACTTCAGAAGGATTTGGGTACCCAGGTACTTCTGAGTACGACATACCATCCCCAGACTGATGGTCAATCCGAGCACACGATCCAAGTGCTTGAGGATATGCTTCAAGCTTGCATCCTAGACTTTGGCGGTTACTAGGAGAAGCATGTTCCTCTGGTGTAGTTCTCCTACAACAACAGTTTCCAGGCGACCATTCAGAGGGAACCATACGAGGCTTTATACGGTAGGTCATGTCGATCACCCTTATGCTAGTTAGAGGCAGGAGAGGCAGTTTTGCTAGGACCTCGTCTTGTTCAGGAGACCTCAGAGAAGATAGAGTTGATTCGGAAGAAGATGGCTACAGCACAGTCTCGACAGAAGTCTTATGCTGATCAGCGGAGATGACCTCTGGAGTTCAAGGTTAGAGATCAGGTTTTCCTGCGTGTCGCACTGAGGTTGGGACACGAGAGGATTCAGAGATAGGGTAAGCTTTCACCGTGGTACGTCGGGCCGTTTGAGGTATTGGAGAGAGTTGGTCCGGTTGCCTATCGGTTGCAACTACCTCAGAGGTACCGGTCAATGCACGACATCATCCACATCTCTCAGCTTCGGCATTACTTTTCAGACCTATCTCATGTCTTTCAGCCTGAGGAGGTTGAGCTCGAAGCGGATGCGTCCTTTGAAGAGCATACCATCTGGATTGTCGATCATAGTACGAAGGTTCTCCGAGGTCGGTCTGTTCCTCTGGTACGAGTTCTATGGCAGCACGGGAGAGTACAGGATGAGACTTGGGAGAGGGAGGTCGAGGTTCGATCATAGTGGTCGGAACTATTCGAAGATCCTTCTTCTATGCCCATCTAAGGAAATCTGAGGACAAATTTCTTTAAGGGGGGAAGTTTGTAAGAACTCGGATCTTCGTTTCAAGTATACTTTTCCTTTTTCTGGAGTTTTTAAGAAAAATGGAGTTTCTGGAAAATTTCGAAGTACACGCCGTGTACTCTTCTCCGACTCGAAGCCGTGTACTGGTCATGCCCGGGCCACACACACGGTGTGTAGGGGTGACGTGGAGGCCGATTTTGGCGGAGTACGAAAAAACCTAGTAAACGTCGTGTACTCTAAAAGTACACGTCGTGTACTTTTCTTTTTTTCACAAAACGCACTGGGGTCGCGCCTGACGGACAGAACACGCCCCTTCTCTAGGTTCTTCGTCTGAGAGCGACCCGTATGGTCGAATCTTTCCCGAGCCCCCGCCTCTTCATCTGTTCTCCAATTCGAGCTCCATCAATTGTGTTGGAAGCGCAGCGGTGATTTCTTCCTTCTCTTTGAGCCTTGTTTTCCAATTATTCTTCCTTCTCAAGTTATCTAAGGTTGAACGTTTTGTGCATTTTCTCATATCTACGACATTCGAGGGAGAATTAGTCATCATGGTTCAAGTATATAGATCTCCTAGGATCGAGGTAGGTGGTTTGTGCCTTACCACTCAAAGTATTCGAGTTTATGTGCGAATTTCCACCGATACCCGTGAACGGGGTATCGCGTGTTACCCCTTTTTGCCTTCGTTGTTTTCTTGCCTTGCTTTTATGCTTGTGTGGAGGTAATTTTACCATGTTAGAGGATAATTTTTTGTGCTTGGATGTTTTTTCCCTTGCTTTGTTCTGTTTAAGACCTTTGGGTCTCGTTTTCCTTTGGCTGCTACATCTGTTTTCATGCCTCGCGGTTATAGGTTGAGGTGAAACTCATGACATGCTTGTTGCCATGTAGACTGTTAGCTAAGTAACTCTATAGGTGTACTTTGGTTACCTAAGTATCTTCATAGGTGTACTTTGGCCTTATAGCATTATTATGCACTGACTGGCATGGGGCTGAGAGAACATGGTGCTATAGACTATAAGGGATAGACCGAGTGAGCTTCCCAGAGAGTCTTAGATATTACAGACTACAGAGGGGATGGACCGAGTGAGCTCCCAAAGAGTCTTGGATTTTTATAGACTACAGGAGGGTAGACTAAGTGAGCTTCCTCAGAGAGTATTACCTTGTTTGAATCTCTTTAAGAACCTTCCCAGGCTAGAGTAGGAATTGACCGAGTGAGCTTCCTCAGAGAGTCTGTGGTATACCTGAGGCTATAGGAGGAATTGACCGAGATAGATTCCTCAGAGAGTCTCTAGACCTTGGGGCTAAGAGGGTTAGACCGCATGATCTTCCTCAAGAGAGTCCCTGACTACCCTAGACTATAAGGGGAATTGACCGAGTGAGCTTCCCCAGAGAGTCTCATAAATTCATATGACCAAGCCAGAGGGGTTAGGCTGAGTGCACTGCCCAGAGGGTTGTGTTACTTCTTGGATAGGACCAGAGGGAATGGTTGTGAGTACTTCTCAGAGGGTTTTCCTGCTTGTTAGTTGTTTTTCTTCACTGTTTTTGTTGGTTGTGGATTGATTATTGTTGTGTATCATTCTGATTTACTGCTTACTGTTTACTGCCTACTGTTTTGTTGTTGTTGTTTACTGCTTAGTGTACTATTACCTACCATATACTCACTGACTGTTAGGCACAGATCTTCAGGTGGTTGCCTACTGGGATTGTTGTCTCACACCCTGTTTGGGTCATGCTTTTGGGCCCAAGCAAACTATGTTGTTGCAGGTATAGACAAGGGTAAGCGCCCTTCGACTTCTGGAACTTTATTGCTTGGAGTAGGGGAGCATGGGACCAAGCTTTGGCTTGTGATGCTGAGGAGCCGTTTACTTTTCTTTTGTACTTGTTTTGGTACTGTAGTGTTTTCCAGCATTGTGACTTGTTTGGCTGTTTTCCTAGATATGTATCATGCATCATTTCATATATACATATGTGCTCCAGTTTGTTGATTTAGTCTTCCGCTATTTATATTGTTGGTTATTACTGCTTCTGTTATTGCATGTTTATTTTTTTTCCACTGTGTACTCTGCCAATGAGAGCATAGTTTCCTCACTATCACACCTAAGGCCCTCGCTGCTTGTCAGCAGCCTCTGGCGTTTGGGGAAATGCGCTTGAGGCCATGTGACCAACTGGGTACGGGGCGTCTCTGGGTGGCTTTCGGAACCGGGACGTTACATCAGGGTCTTGGTGTATGGATACGTCGGTCGTCGCGCCAACACTGGACTCCCTGAACCGAAAACCACACTCAATACCCTTAACACTATTGCTTCACAGAAGAAATTATTAGAGTCCTGAGTTCTGCGATAGAATCGACTCCTCTGATACCAATTTTTCACGACCCATCTTCAGGGCTCGTGCCGTGACTACCCCAAGCCCGCCATCCATAGGCCAGGGGCTGGCGACTAGCACCAAAGGCGTAAATCCTGAAAAAAGGGAAGGCATTGTCTTTATATAAGTAAACAAACACAACAGAGTACGCAAGCTGAAGTAAACACTAAGTAAACTGAGTATAAAAGTAAGTGTTGGAAAGTAAATGGGCCAGAATACAAACCCAACTGAAAGTACAGTACAACATAAAAGAAAGAACAGTTACAGTAAAGTAAACCAGCAACCACTGAGTCGTCCTCCGGATATCCCACCTGAAGGGTGGGTACAAATGGTCTCCTCAGCACCTCGGGTTCGGTCGTCCGCTCCGTGTATGTCCCGCCAAGTGGTCCACCTCCAGGTATCGTCCCGCTCCACAAGACTCCACCTCGATCAGTGTTGTCTGTCGTCTGCATCCAACACAACGTAGTGCGAGCATAGCTCGTGCAGGGGTGAGTATACGATACTCAGTAGGGACCCCGAGACCCCTGAAGGTCTCCCAGAATCCACAAAGGATAAACCACAAAGGAAAGATACAACACAAAGTATAAACCAACTCTACTTAGGTATATACCTATACATATACCTAAGTCATCAATTCCAGTTCGGCTCCAACTCACGAGCCCAAGTACAACCCAGTCCACACAGGAAAGCACAACCCAGTCCACATAGGAAAGCAAGTCAATCACGTCAATGATAATGACTGAAAGTCAAGACTCAACTCACACAGGTATACTACTCACGAAAAAGGGTGGAGATGATATCCTCTGTCGAACCCATATAGGATCCAAGTACAGAAGTCGTTGTTGCCGAACCCACGTAGGATCCAAGTACAGTAACCATCGCTGCCGAACCCACGTAGGATCCAAGTACAGTCGTCATCGCTGCCGAACCCACGTAGGATCCAAGTACAGTCATCCTCGTTGTCGAACCCACGTAGGATCCAAGTACAGTCGTCTTCGTCGTCGAACCCACGGAGGATCCCGGCACGGTAGTCGTCGCAGTCGCAGTCGCAGCCAGCTCTAGGGTTCCCGCACACAGCACGCTCGATTCCGGGAGGGTCCGCTCCACGAGCCAAGAGGGTCGATACATCAACTGTCACAAAGTCCAGAGTTGATGTATCTCAAAGTTCCGTCTCGTCAATAGGAACTCAACGCGACAGACGGCGCGTCAATCGGACGCCCGGTCTGAGAGATAAAGACTTTTCCGTTCCATGGGCCCGGTTAGAAATACGCTTGTTTCTAACCCAGCCGATATCCAAAGCTGTCCAAAACTCACTTAGAGTATCACAAAAGAATCGTCTCGTCGAAAGGGTCCTAGTGCCGTAGATGGCGCGTCGATCGGGCGGACGGTCTTTATGTTATTCCCGTTTAAGTGATTAACAGGCCCGACCCGTTTAGCCCAGTGGGTCGACGGGTCGGGTTGACCCAATTTGACAGGTCCGACCCAGCAGGGGTGTCGGACCGGTTCGAAGAAATACACAACTCGGCCCAAAGGGGCGCGACCCGGCCCGAAGTGGCGCGGCCCGGCCCGAAGTGGCGCGGCCCGGCCCGAAGTGGCGCGGCCTGGCACGGCCCGACCAGACTGGGCGCGCGGCCCGGTTGGCTCGGCTGGCTGGCCAAGCAGGTTCCAGGGGGGCGGTTGTCCACACCGGCGGCGCCGCCCTTCCCCAAACCAGCCGGCTAGACTAGCTGGTCTTCTGCGCACACGGCCCGCATGGGCGGGCCGCCGGTCTTCCAGCGCGGCGCCGCGGTCCAACTCCGCCTGGCTGGCCGACGGTCCGGCCGGTTCCTCCACCGAAACGGCCTGTGTAGCGGGCCGCGGTTCTTTCCGCACAACCAGCGCGACGGCGCCGGTTCCCTTCGCCACGTTCCCGACACGGCACGACGGCGTCGTGCCTCCTCCGCCATCAATTGCCAATTCTAAAATAATAAATGAGAACAACGGAGGGTTGTTGGGCCGTGTTCGTTTGGCCCGCACTCTCCGCGTAAAACGATAGCAATCGGCCATATTTAACAACGATTTCCAACGATAACGGGGTACGTAAATATCCACTTTCAAGAATAAACCCCTACCTCAACAAATGATGATGAACGTCGGCGTCGCGGTTGACGGTGTCACGAGGTGAGGATTCGTAGACGTCGACGGAGAGCGTCTGAGGAGGAAGCGGCGTCTCCCCTTTTTATCACGGAGAGAAGAAAATAAGGCGTGACGTCGTTGGTGAGTTCCCGCGTCGGTGTCTCCTCCCTTGTCACGGAGGAAGAAGAGGATGGTGAATATGGGGTCGCCGAGTCGATGTTCTTCGTCGGAGAGTTGGCGTTCTTCAACAAAGGAGATGAAGCGTTCTTCGAAACTCAAGAGCTCTCTCCCCAAAATCTCAACACAACAAGACAACCAAAAATAAAATAAGGCTTCTCATTATTTTATTTAATCATGCCATGCATTCAAAATACAAATTCAAACACTTAATTAATTAATGAAAGAGTTTCAATTAATTAATTAAGGTGTGTGTGTTGGCAAGTTTTAATGAAATGAGAGGGAGAGAGGAAGGGTCCACATTAAATTATGGAAGTTGTCAAGTTTAAAAGGGGGGGGGGGTTATGAGATTTAAGAGAGAGTTATGGGTATGTGAAAGGTTGGGGCTCGTGTGGGCCCCACCTCACAAATATCCTTACATGGGTAGTTAGGAGCTTGTGGTTCTCATCCCAACTCCCCCATGTAGGATATAACCACTTAAGATATTAAAATAAAATTGTCTCACAATTTTACTCACTTCACATTTAATCCACAAATTTTAACTTCACCTCCCGTGCAAACGCAATTACGGTAAAGGTCCCCTTAAGCAATTACCGGCGCTGCGAGTTCATCGGTGTGCTCAGATTTCAATTCCGAACACCGGTTCAAAATATAGAAAAACCCGCTCGTTCGTTCACTGAACGTACCCGAGCTAAACTTCGGAAAATTATTCTGGGCACACCGGGCCTCGGAATCAGGTGTCGTCAGAAACTGCGTACTCATAAAATCCCAAAGAATTTAAGAAAAATTTTCCTTGAAATTTACGGGTCTTTACACTTTGTACCTGATTCCACATGTATGGTTGTAACAACATATACCCTTACACTTTATCCCATGGAGAGTATCCTTTATTAGAAGAGCAAATGATGACTGGAAATTTTCAAAAATTGAGAGTCGAGTCTTTAGGCTCTGCAGAGACTGACCCTCCAATTGAACATGAAAATTGGAAGAGGGCCTAAATAACCAAAAAGGGATCATATCTTATTGAATACTTGAGGGTTGTAGCTGAGAAGATTGTACGGTGTTATTTAAGCTATTTTTAAACTCTTTATATTTTTCAATTCACTAATAGTTGTTTTAAATATTCTATACAGGAATCCCTTGAGGAGCAGAGTATATAGAAAACTTTCAGTGGAAGGAAGGATATTTTGGATACTACATTAGGAAAGGCTGAACACCTAGGTTTCATATGAGAATGTGGGGTGGGTGTATCAATTAAAAAATTGTTTGATCATTCTGAAACTTCTTAAAATAAGGATGTATATAAAGGAAAAATAGACGCTTTAAAAGCTAATGTTCAAGAGACGAGTGATATTGTGGAGGAGAGGATTAGAGATTCAGTACAATTGATGTTTGTTGACATGCATAGATAGTTTCAGGCTGCATATCTCACTCCTCCACCTTTGACCGCATATCTCACTCCTTTACCTTCGCATGCATATCCCACTCTTACACCTCATCCACAACTTCCTATCTACTATGAGTTATATATTGAGGATCTCCATGGTCATATTGTAGCATGTGTGGTCATATATTATATTGGGGATTCCCTGCATCATTAGCAGATGTAGATTGATCAACGTACAGTAACAATATAGGATATTATAGATACATCAGTTGAAGTATCATTCCCTACATATGAGGTTTTTATAGTTGGTAAAAGTGTATGACATTTTTCACTCTGGTCATCTAGACTTGTCTGACAACTTACCATTGAGGCGTGCATAGATTGTAGCCTTTATTTCGCATTAGCATTTTTTTAATATTTTAATATATTTATATATATACAAATATATTAAAGGCAAATAAATGTTGTGTAGAAAGCAAAAACATGTTGAGACCCCTTCGACTTCAGATACTCCTTTTTCTGAAGGGCTTTTTAAATTATCAACATATGCATTTATGTTGTCAAATGTTTATGAACTTTCAATGGATGTTGGCATTTGTGGGCGCAATATGATTTTGATGATTTTTAAGAGAGATATCGTTGAGATTGTAACTTCAAAAATTTTGAGCCTCACAGTGATTCAAGTTTTTTTCGTGTAAGTCGATTATCATATTTCTTTCAATTATATCAATTCGATTGATCTAACTTAGTTCTTGCATTTTTTATTATGTATGCTTGCACTTTGTATTCAATATGATATGACAGTAGTGTATGGATTCTTGAACCCACAATTTATTTATCCAGTAACGAAGGTAATGAAGGATGATGAAAGAACAATATATATTTTTGAAAGATTTCAAAATGATGCAATTTAGTGTTGGATGCTTACATATCTTAATAGGTATGAATCATGTATTTCATAAAGTGTTGTTTCTCATAATTAAATAACTAATCTTATTATATTTTTATATATTAGTGGTCATTGGATGTTGTGTGTTTTGACCAAAAGAAAATAAAACTTGCTTGTTTTGTTCCATACACTGTGACATGCAAGAAAACTTAAAAAAAGTACTGAAGATGTAAGTTTCATTATTTGAATAATTATATATTACACTAACTTTTAATTTTATTCCATACATACCATTTTCAAGAGAGTGTGAGATTATTATAGAGGGTCAATTGAAAAAAGAAATCAAAGATCAAATATGTGTGCGCAAAGGTGACTTCATTAATAATTATTACAATTTAGTAAACACTTAAAATGTCATTTTCAACTGAAAACGTATCTTCGAATGAAATTTCCATTGTCAAAAAAGAATAACAAAATGCAGATTTTGTGTTTGAATTAATTTCAATTGGGACAATTACAAAATTCCACAAGGTTGTATTTTATTATAACCTAACTTTTTATTTATCTTATCATTATATTGACAATACACGTTGAATGGTTTCCTTTTAATTTGTACCTTCTTGATGACTCTTTCCCTTATATTATAAAAGATTTAAATCATATATGGGGAGCATGGATGAGTTATTTTACAAGTTTGATTCAGACTTAGTTTAACTCTATTTTTAAAATAAATTTTGAAGTTTAAATTTCAAATTGCAAACTTGTTGTAATTTGAACAAAGCTTTCATGTAAATGTTTTTTATGAAATTGTATTGATGATGTTGTTTCATGTCGGTTCTCTGCTATTTATTGATGCTGGTTTTAATTTGTTTACAGGTTTTGTGTATTGTATTTTTATTTTTTCAGAAGCCAGTTTTTTACGTCGGTTATTTAAAACAATCGATGTAAAAAACCCGTCGATTTTACAATTTTTAAGGGTTTTATACGACAATTTTTATAATAACGGACGTGAAAAATATTTTTTACGTCGATTAAAATAACCAATGTAAAAAAACTTTTTACGGCGTCACTTAAGATGATGTTGCTAATTAACCAATGATAAAAATTAAAAAAAAAATCGACACGAAGGACCCTTTTACACACTAGTGAAAGTCCCTTCATTTGACCAACCTTTCAATGGTCACAACCGCTACTATTCCAACCATTGGATCTGATATAAGAGATAGAGATTGATCTTGTATGTTGATCACAATCTCATGCATCGTATATATGTGTCGCTATGTCAATGTAATGAGGATTTTTGTCCTACATACGTTCTCTTTGTCTCTTGTTTATTATTATCCTTGTCCTCTTTACGAACATTCAATTCCATGTTTCGTGAATGATACATTTTGCCCACGATCTATATACATTTCTAGTTTCAATTTTTTTTACGGTTTAAATCGATGCCCAAACTGTTTCACTATACCGCTCAAAAAATCGGCAAGACTGCAAACTGATTCGTTAGCTCATGGATTATGTGGGTTAAGGCTTTGAATATTTATGCCCGTAAAAATTCAGAACTCATTTAATCCAACCTGAAGCGCACGCAGGCTAGCTCACCGGGTGTCTGTGGGTCCCGTTTGACCCACAATTATAAGTAGTATTCCAAAAAGTTATGTTTGAAAAATAAAATAAAATAATGCAATGCAATAAATTAACATGAGTGTGGGGAAAAAGTTCCAGTTTAATACAACCATACATAAATCAGGGAAAAAATTATCTCATGTTGGGTTTTGAACATGACGGTCATATTGGTCGCGGGATGGATGACGCGTGTGTTTATTTGAAACGTGACACCAGATTAATAAATAGGATTAATGTATTGAAAATTTGATGCAATAATTCTGAAAACGAATGTACAAGACTACCCTTTTGTTTCCAATACAACGTTTTACTGATATTTTGATTTATGTATTTTAATTTTATTATTATAATTTTGTATATATTAATATTTATATATTTTTATAGCGTTTTAAAATATAAAATAATATCCAGTGTTTTATCTTACTTTTGACAACATCATACAATTATAAATATATAATGTCCATTATTTCATTTTAACAAAAAATATATATATATTACTATGAGTTTTTAAAAGTAACTTTGAAAAAATTAATAAATAGGATAAATAAAAATAAGAAACAATAATAATAAATTTATAATAATATTATGTATTGACATATTTGCATTGAAAATCTAAACATATATTCATTTTAAAATTTTGTTAATCAAGTATCAAATACAAATTTTCAGTGTAAAATTTTGGTGCAAATTTTGAGTACAGATTTACACCGATAACATTAAAATTCCAGTGCATGAAAAATATAATTTGGTGATTTACATTAGACAGTTAAATGAAAATTTTAACTACAGTTTTCCAATGGAAATTCCTACCAAGAGTTTTCGGTGTAATTTTTTATGTAAATTTCTGTTGAAATTTTATATTTTTAATTTATGTATCAGTATATTTTTATTATAGTTTTAAGTGGATGTTTATAGTGAAAGTTTACGGTAAAAGTTTCCAATGCAAATTTTAAATGTAATTTTCCAGTGAAAATTTACATTTTTCATTTATGTTTTAATGTATGTACATTGTAATTTTAAGTGAAAAATTGAACTGCGGATTTCTGGTGGAAATTTGCACTGAGAATCTCTAGTGGCAATTTGCACTGAAAAATTCTATAGGAAATTTACGGTTCAAATTTTCAGTACAAAGTTATATTATCTACATGTTAATATATTTGAACTGAAAATCTGAGCATGCATTTATTTTAGAATTTTGTTAATCAAAATTTCACTGTAATTATAATAAAACTAAAATAGAAATTTGTTCTAGAAATTCAAATGGAAAGTTGAACTAAACTTTTATAGTGGGAACCTGTACTGAAAGTTTTTAGTGTAAATTTTCAATGAAAATTTCCAATTAAAATTTACATTTTTTATATATGTATTAATATATTTCTATTTTAGTTTTAATTGTTGAAAATTTAAAATTTTTATTTATGTTTTAATATATCTACATTGTAATTTTAAGTGAAAAATTGAACTGAAATTTTTTAGTTAAATTTTGCACTGCAAAGTTCCAGCTGAAGTTTGCACTGAAAATTTACATAAAAAATTTGCAGTTCAAATTTTCAGTGCAAAATTAAATTATTTATTTATGCATTAATATACTTTAAGTGAAAATTTAAGCATGCATTTTTTTTAGAATTTTGTTAATCAAAATTTTAATATAATTTTAATAGAAAGTGAAAATTTTCACTGAAAAATTAAGTGGAGATTCAAATTAAATTTTAAGTGGAAGTTTGCATCAAAAGATTTTATGTGCGAATTTGCAATGCAATTTTTTGGTGAAAATTTGCATATTTTATTTATGTGTTAATATATTTTCATTTAATTTTAAGTGAAAATTTGAAGTGTAATTTTTTAATGGAAAATTTTATTGGAAATTTTCCTATGTACATATAATAAATAAAATATATTTCATGTACATGTAATAAATATATTATAGGTATTATATAAATTTATATAATAAATAATATATATTGTTATATGTATGTGTAGGAAATATTATATATATCAGTTGCACCGTTTATGAAAGACACATGAGTATTGATGTCAATAAACTTGTTTGAAATGTCAAGTTAAATGGACCGCATGAGATGACATTAATCCTATAAATCATCGAAGATACAATTTTTTAATGATTTTTGTTGTTAATTGAAAACTGAATATTTTTAGTTAATATCAAACATTTCTATTTTTATGCTCCACTTTATCATTCATATTTTTATATATTAATTTCTTTGTGCCTGTGGGCCGACCCGTTATTTCGTGGGTCTCGTATGGATGGAGTCATTTTTTTTTTAAGCACGTATCTTTTGTAGATCAGACCGAACCATTCAATAAAATCCGCAACCTATATGATCCAACCCATGGACCGACCAGTCCTACGTTTCACAACAATAAATTAGATATATATTTTCAATTTAAAAACGATAATGGTTGATCAAAACCGATTTTCCCCCACCCATATAAAAACCAAGGGCCGTCAGATACACACCCAAACTGCAGACGGCGTTTACATCTCTGACGACGCCGTTTGCGTCTCTCGGGATCAGCTGAATCTCGAGGAGAAATAGCCAAAACGGGGAGCGAAACACACGCACTAAATTAACTGTTGCAGCCGCCGCTGCCGCCGTGCCGCCGTCGCATAAAAACTTCAAGCCCCCGTCTCGCGGGATGAAGGTTGTCGCGCTTGTAAGCGGTGGTAAAGATAGCTGCTACGCCATAATGAAATGCATCGACTACGGCCACAAGGTACGCCGCAGAAAACTGTGAAATCTGGAAACTGACCTTCCTTTGTTCTGATGATCCCCTTCGAATGCATTGGCAACTGATACGGTTTGGTTCAGTTGCGTTGAATTTTCCGAACCTTTAGTTGTCGACCTGGTTTCTTTCAGTTATGTCGTCAAGCAACTAAACTGAGGCCTTCCTGACTTCCATGGATCCCCGTTTATTTTTTCACACGTATGGTGTGAGGAGAAAGCTTGCGTGGGCATGAAAATTAATGAATAATATTGACAGAGTATGGCCGCAATGGTGGATTTACTTCCGCCCTTGGTCTTCCAGCTCCAACACATAATACCTTCAGGGGTTCCATTCTAAAACCCGTGGGTTCTAGGAGGAATTGCCCATACCGTCATCCTTTACTGAAACTGATGTGGGATTGAGTTTGCACCCAACAATCCTCCTCAAACCAAAAAGCACACAATTGGGACTTCCCTTCAATGATAATTTATTTGACTTGCACCGCCATTTCTCTCTCCACCGGGACACACCGTCCGCCCACTGTTATGAGACATACTTTCGATACAAGGCATCACCATGGATCCACATGCTCCAACCCGAACCATCATTATCGTTCTCAAACTGGTTTTAGAGGATGCTCCACCCTACATCACACTTGGGCTACACCGTGCCTTTGATACCACTTGTCAGGATCGTTTTCCTCCAGCCCTAGGTCTTCCAGGCCTGACACATAAGCCCTTTTGGGGTTGCATCTTAAAACCCATGGGTGCGAGGAGGAATTTCCCATCAATGGTTATATGTGATTCACCATCCTTTGCGGAACTGACGCGGGATTGAGTGTGCACCCAACAAGTCGCAATGAAAAAATAGAGTTAGAAATGAAGAGAATTGTTGTGGATTAGAGAATATCTCCATTTGAGGGATAAAGCATGCTCTTGTCTTTGTTGATTTCAGACATGGCATTGGGTAGAAAGGTGTGGTTTAAGAGGCTAAACTATGACCGTGGAGGTGTAAAAGTTTTGAAAATCCTGGATGCAATGGGTATATATACATATATTAAAATATCTTGAATTTGAATACTAAAACTAGAGTTGACAATTTGGGGTTATGGGTCGGGCTCGTGTTGGGATGGGTGTCTTGTGAACCCATTTATGCTCAACCCTAACCCGACTCATTTAATTAAATGTGTTGATTCGACCCAACCCATTTATGAAGTGGTCAACCCTAACCCGAAGCGCCTATAATTTTAAATCATGACATGTTCAAATGATTAATATCACATAAACTCAGTAACCTAACCAAATTGAATCATCATATCTATACTAAAAATATTTTAATTAATATGAAACATATGTTATTCATGTTGCCACTCAACCATCTCAAACCAGGAGTGGCACCGGTGTCCGTTCCTCCTTATAGGATTGCTACACCTGAGTTGTAGGAGCTCAAGAAGCAGTTGGAGGAGTTGCAGGCAAAGGGTTTCATTCGACCCAGTACTTCTCCTTGGGGTTTTCCTGTCCTATTCGTGAAGAAGGCAGACGGTACCCTTGCTTTGTGTGGACTATCGAAAGATGAACCAGTTGATGGTTAAGAACCGATATCCCTTTCCAAGGATCGATGAACTCTTTGATCAGCTTCGAGGAGCCCGGGTGTTCTTGAAGATCGACTTGAGATCCGGTTATCATCAGTTGCACGTTAGACCATCAGATATACCTCTGACAGCTTTCAGGAGTAGGTGTGGTCTTTACGAGTATACAGTCATGCCGTTTGGTCTTACGAACGCGCCTGCAGTCTTCATGACACTGATAAACCGAGTGTTCCATTCGTACTTGGACTCCTTTGTCGCGGTTTTTGTGGACGATATCTTGGTGTACTCTCACATTCGACACGACCATGCCACACATCTTGATATTGTTCTGAATACACTGAGAGAGCATCGGCTGTATGTTAAACTCTCGAAGTTCCACTTTTGGATGGATCAGATTCACTTTCTGGGTCATGTTGTCTCGGAGACAGGAGTGTCAGTGGACCCAGAGAAAGTGAGAGTTGTAGTTTCCTGGGAGCAGCCCAAGAACGTCTTTGAGGTGCAGAGTTTCCTAGTGCTGGATGGATACTACAGACGCTTCATTCAGTACTTCTCACGCCTAGCAGCACCATTGACAGGTCTGACCAAGAAAGGGGTGAAGTTTTTATGGTCAGATTCTTGCGAGTCAGCCTTTCAAGAGTAGAAGGGGAGGTTGGCGTCAGCACCGATACTAGTCTTGCCAGAGCCGGGCAAGGGATACACTGTTTACTATGATGCTTCAGGTATCGGGTTGGGAGCTGTGCTCATGCAGGGAGATGGAGTCGTTGTGTACGGGTCTCGACGGTTGAGGCCACATGAGAGGAACTACCCTACACATGATCTGGAGTTGGCAGTTGTTGTTCATGCCTTGCACTATTGGGGACACTATCTTTTGGGAGAGCACTTTGTGGTTTTCACCGACCACAAGAGTCTCAAGTATATCTTCACTCAGTGTGATCTGAATCTGAGACAGCGCAGGTGGGTTGAGTATCTTCAGTCCTTTGACTTCAAGCTCGCCTATATGTCGGGAAAGGGCAATGCAGTGGCAGATGCGTTGAGCAGACGAACTCAGATTCAGGTAGTTCAGGAGGCCAGTAGTGAGTGACAGTTTATGGCTCTGTTCTCTGAGATGCATTTGTAGGTGCACGACAGGCAGGGACAGACTGTCCTATCTTCTGTGGTTGTTACCTCTACACTTCTTGATCGAGTGAGAATGAGGCAGTTATCAGACTCAGAGGCCTTGGTCCTACGGGAGAATGTGTCAGGAGGGGACCCTCTTCCTGGATGGACAGTGGGCGAGGATGAGATTTTGCATTTCCAGGGATGCGTATGGGTGCCAACAGACATACGTGAGGAGTTGATGTGGATTTTCATTCCTCGGTTTGGGCAGTTCATCCTGGCATCACCAAGATGTATTGGTATCTTCATCGCCAGTACTGGTGGCCAGGTATGGAGAGAGATGTTGCTAGTTTTGTCATGATATGTTCTACTTGTCAGCAGGTGAAAGCAGAGTATCAGCGACCAGTAGGGATTTTACAGCAGTTACCCATTCCGGAGTGAAGTGGAACGATGTCGCAATGGACTTCGTGACTGGGTTACCGAGGTCACCTTGGGGAAGTGATGTTGTTTGGGTCGTCGTCGACAGGCTTACGAAGGTAGCACACTTCTTGTCGATCAAGGATACCTTCAGTGTTGATGACCGGGGACGACTGTACATCAGAGAGATTGTACGTCTACATGGAGTTCCACACTCCATTGTTTCAGACAGGGATGCGTGATTTACCTCTCAGTTCTGGTAGGGACTTCAGAAGGATTTGGGTACCCAGGTACTTCTGAGTACGACATACCATCCCCAGACTGATGGTCAATCTGAGCACACGATCCAAGTGCTTGAGGATATGCTTCAAGCTTGCATCCTAGACTTTGGCGGTTACTAGGAGAAGCATGTTCCTCTGGTGTAGTTCTCCTACAACAACAGTTTCCAGGCGACCATTCAAAGGGAACCATACGAGGCTTTGTACGGTAGGTCATGCCGATCACCCTTATGCTAGTTAGAGGCAGGAGAGGCAGCTTTGCTAGGACCTCGTCTTGTTCAGGAGACCTCAGAGAAGATAGAGTTGATTCGGAAGAGGATGACTACAGCACAGTCTCGACAGAAGTCTTACGCTGATCAGCGGAGATGACCTCTAGAGTTCAAGGTTAGAGATCAGGTTTTCCTGCGTGTCACACTGAGGTTGGGACACGAGAGGATTCGGAGATAGGGTAAGCTTTCACCGTGGTACGTCGGGCCGTTTGAGGTATTGGAGAGAGTTGGTCCGGTTGCCTATCGGTTGCAACTACCTCAGAGGTATCGGTCTATGCACGACGTCATCCACATCTCTCAGCTTCGGCATTACTTTTCAGGCCTGTCTCATGTCTTTCAGCCCGAGGAGGTTGAGCTCGAAGCGGATGCGTCGTTTGAAGAGCATCCCATCTGGATTGTCGATCATAGTACGAAGGTTCTCCGAGGTCGGTCTGTTCCTCTGGTACGAGTTCTATGGCAGCACGGGCGAGTACAGGACGAGACTTGGGAGAGGGAGGTCGAGGTTCGATCGTAGTGGTCGGAACTATTCGAGGATCCTTCTTCTATGCCCATCTAAGGAAATTTGAGGACAAATTTCTTTAAGGGGGGAAGTTTGTAAGAACTCGGATCTTCGTTTCAGGTATACTTTTCCTTTTTCTGGAGTTTTTAAGAAAAATGGAGTTTCTGGAAAATTTCGAAGTACACGCCGTGTACTCTTCTCCGACTCGAAGCCGTGTGTTGGTCGTGCCCGGGCCACACACACGGTGTGTAGGGGTGACGTGGAGGCCGATTTTGGCGGAGTACGGAAAAACCTAGTAAACGTCGTGTACTCTAAAAGTACACGCCGTGTACTTTTCTTTTTTTCACAAAACGCACTGGGGTCGCGCTTGACGGACAGAACATGCCCCTTCTCCAGGTTCTTCGTCCGAGAGCGACCCGTATGGCCGAATCTTTCCCGAGCCCCCGCCTCTTCATCTGTTCTCCGATTCGAGCTCCATCAATTGTGTTGGAAGCGCAGCGGTGATTTCTTCCTTCTGCTTGAGCTTTGTTTTCCAATTATTCTTCCTTATCAAGTTATCTAAGGTTGAACGTTTTGTGCATTTTCTCATATCTACGACATTCGAGGGAGAATTAGTCATCATGGTTCAAGTATATAGATCTCCTAGGATCGAGGTAGGTGGTTTGTGCCTTACCGCTCAAAGTCTTCGAGTTTATGTGTGAATTTCCACCGATACCCGTGAACGGGGTATCGCGTGTTACCCCTTTTGCCTTCGTTGTTTTCTTGTCTTGCTTGTATGCTTGTGTAGAGGTAATTTTACCATGTTAGAGGATATTTTTTTGTGCTTGGATGTTTTTTCCCTTACTTTGTTCTGTTTAAGACCTTTGGGTCTCGTTTTCCTTTGGCTGCTACATCTGTTTTCATGCCTCGCGGTTATAGGTTGAGGTGAAACTCATGACATGCTTGTTGCCATGTAGACTGTTAGCTAAGTAACTCTATAGGTGTACTTTGGTTAGCTAAGTATCTTCATAGGTGTACTTTGGCCTTATAGAATTATTATGCACTGACTGGCATGGGGCTGAGAGAACATGGTGCTATAGACTATAAGGGATAGACCGAGTGAGCTTCCCAGAGAGTCTTAGATATTACAGACTACAGAGGGGATGGACCGAGTGAGCTCCCAAAGAGTCTTGGATTTTTATAGACTACAGGAGGGTAGACCAAGTGAGCTTCCTCAGAGAGTCTTACCTTGTTTGAATCTCTTTAAGAACCTTCCCAGGCTAGAGTAGGAATTGACCGAGTGAGCTTCCTCAGAGAGTTTGTGGTATACCTGAGGCTATAGGAGGAATTGACCGAGATAGATTCCTCAGGGAGTCTCTAGACCTTGGGGCTAAGAGGGTTAGACCGCATGATCTTCCTCAAGAGAGTCCCTGACTACCCTAGACTATAAGGGGAATTGACCGAATGAGCTTCCCCAGAGAGTCTCATAAATTCATATGACCAAGCCAGAGGGGTTAGGCTGAGTGCACTGCCCAGAGGGTTGTGTTACTTCTTGGATAGGACCAGAGGGAATGGCTGCGAGTACTTCCCAGAGGGTTTTCCTGCTTGTTAGCTGTTTTGTTTCACTGTTGTTGTTGGTTGTGGATTGATTATTGTTGTGTATCATTCTGCTTTACTGCTTACTGTTTACCGCCTACTGTTTTGTTGTTGTTGTTTACTGCTTAGTGTACTATTACCTACCATATACTCACTGACTGTTAGGAACAGATCTTCAGGTGGTTGCCTACTGGGATTGTTGTCTCACACCCTGTTTGGGTCATGCTTTTGGGCCCAAGCAAACTATGTTGTTGCAGGTATAGACAAGGGCAAGCGCCCTTCGACTTCTGGAACTTTATTGCTTGGAGTAGGGTAGCATGGGACCAAGCTTTGGCTTGTGATGCTGAGGAGCCGTTTACTTTTCTTTTGTACTTGTTTTGGTACTGTAGTGTTTTCCAGCATTGTGACTTGTTTGGCTGTTTTCCTAGATATGTATCATGTATCATGCATCATTTCATATATACATATGTGCTCCAGTTTGTTGATTTAGTCTTCCGCTATTTATATTGTTGGTTATTACTGCTTCTGCTATTGCATGTTTATTTTTTTTCCACTGTGTACTCTGCCAATGAGAGCATAGTTTCCCCACTATCACACCCAAGGCCCTCGCTGCTTGTCAGCAGCCTCTGGCGTTTGGGGAAATACGCTTGAGGCCATGTGACCAACTGGGTACGGGGCGTCTCTGGGTGGCTTTCGGAAACGGGACGTTACATCAGGGTCTTGGTGTATGGATACGTCGGCCGTCGCGCCAACACTGGACTCCCTGAACCGAAAACCACACTCAATACCCTTAACACTATTGCTTCACAGAAGAAATTATTAGAGTCCTGAGTTCTGCGATAGAATCGACTCCTCTGATACCAATTTGTCACGACCCATCTTCGGGGCTCGTGCCGTGACTACCCCAAGCCCGCCATCCATAGGCCAGGGGCTGGCGACTAGCACCAAAGGCGTAAATCCTGAAAAAAGGGAAGGCATTGTCTTTATATAAGTAAACAAACACAACAGAGTATGCAAGCTGAAGTAAACACTAAGTAAACTGAGTATAAAAGTAAGTGTTGGAAAGTAAATGAGCCAGAATACAAACCCAACTGAAAGTACAGTACAATAGAAAAGAAAGAACACCTGCAGTAAAGTAAACCAGCAACCACTGAGTCGTCCTCCGGATATCCCACCTGAAGGGTGGGTACAAATGGTCTCCTCAGCACCTCAGGTTCGGTCGTCCGCTCCGTGTATGTCCCGCCAAGTGGTCCACCTCCAGGTACTGTCCCGCTCCACAAGACTCCACCTCGATCAGTGTTGTCTGTCGTCTGCATCCAACACAACGTAGTGCGAGCATAGCTCGTGCAGGGTTGAGTATACGATACTCAGTAGGGACCCCGAGACCCCTGAAGGTCTCCCAGAATCCACAAAGGATAAACCACAAATGAAAGATACAACACAAAGTATCAACCAACTCTACTTAGGTATATGCCTATACATATACCTAAGTCATCAATTCCAGTTCGGCTCCAACTCAGGAGCCCAAGTACAACCCAGTCCACACAGGAAAGCACAACCCAGTCCACACAGGAAAGCAAGTCAATCACATCAATGATAATGACTGAAAGTCAAGACTCAGCTCACACAGGTATACTACTCACGAAAAAGGGTGGAGATGATATCCTCTGTCGAACCCATGTAGGATCCAAGTACAGAAGTCGTTGTTGTCGAACCCACGTAGGATCCAAGTACAGTAACCATCGCTGCCGAACCCACGTAGGATCCAAGTACAGTCGTCATCGCTGCCGAACCCACGTAGGATCCAAGTACAGTCATCCTCGTTGTCGAACCCACGTAGGATCCAAGTACAGTCGTCTTCGTCGTCGAACCCACGGAGGATCCCGGCACGGTAGTCGTCGCAGTCGCAGTCGCAGCCAGCTCTAGGGTTCCCGCACACAGCACGCTCGATTCTGGGAGGGTCCGCTCCACAAGCCAAGAGGGTCGATACATCAACTGTCACAAAGTCCAGAGTTTATGTATCTCAAAGTTTCGTCTCGTCAATAGGAATTCAACGCGACAGACGGCGCGTCAATCGGACGCCCGGTCTGAGAGATAAAGACTTTTCCGTTCCAGGGGCCCGGTTAGAACACTACGGGAAAAATGAGCAATTGCGACGGGTTATTTGCGACGGGAATAAATCTCGTCGCAAATAGTCATGTTAAAAACTTATTTGCGACGGGGGTATTTCCCCGTCGCAAATAAGGAGGCTTTTGCGACGGGATTGCTTTCCCCGTCGCAAATAGTTTTCCCGCGATGCGCGCCAAATCGCGGGAAACTTATTTGCGACGGGGAAATATTCCCGTCGCAAATAACCGGCGGCGGTAAAAGGTATTTGCGACGGGAATATTCCCCCGTCACAAATACTATGTCGGCAGAGGATTATTTACGACGGGACCCGTCGCAAATAACTATTTACCGGTTGACCGTAATAAATGTTGGCTAAGGTATTTGCGACGGGACCCGTCGCAAATAATACTATTTGCGACGGGAATCCCGTCGCAAATGGGCCCGTCGCAACTAATCTAACCTATAAATACCCCCATCCGTTTTTTTCATTTCATTCTCATTCCTTATCTTCTCTCTCTCTCAGAATCATATTTCTAGAGTTGAGTTTTTCTCCAGTTTAAGTTTTTTCTCCGGAGCTGATATTAAAGTTTTGAAGAACGATCAGAACAGATCAATTTTCAAGGTATTTATCTTCATTTTAATTTTTTATTTATTTTTAATTTCTTATTAGTTTCTATTATTATTAATTAGTTGTAATTTAATTATGTTTACATTGTTTTATTACTTAATAAATTTAAATTATTAGTATTGTTTATATGGTAATTAGGAATAATTAGTAATAATTTTTAGTAATTAAGAATAAATATTAATAATTAGTAATAAATACCAATAATTAGGAATAAGAACATTATTACATTATTAGTTTATTTTATTATTAATATTAAAATAATATAATTTTTTATATATATACAGTTCTTTTTTCATCTGTGTGTTTGCTGTCTTCACATGTATTATTTGTATGTGGAGATAGAAAACGCACAGATGAAAAAAGAACTGTATATAAATTAGAAAATTATATTATTTTAATATTAATAATAAAATATATTAATAATGTTATTATTTGTAATTATTGGTAATTATTTCTAATTATTGATAATTATTCATTTAATTACTAATAATTATCAATAATTAAGAATAATTAGTAATAATTACCAATAATTAACAATAATTAGTATTAATTACCTATAATTAGTATTAATTACCAATAATTAGTATTAATTACCAATAATTAGTATTAATTACCAATAATTCGTAATAATTAGGAATAATTAACAATAATTAGTAATAATTAGGAATAATTAACAATAATTAGGAATAATTAACAATAATTAGTAATAATTAGGAATAATTATGAATAATTAGTATTAATTAGGAATAATTAGTAATAATTACCAATAATTAGTATTAATTAGGAATAATTAGTATTAATTACAAATAATTAGTATTAATTAGGAATAATTAGTATTAATTACAAATAATTAGTATTAATTAGAAATAATTAGTATTAATTACCAATAATTAGTATTAATTACCAATAATTAGTATTAATTACCAATAATTAGTATTAATTACCAATAATTAGTATTAATTAGGAATAATTAACAATAATTAGTAATAATTAGGAATAATTAACAATAATTAGTAATAATTAGGAATAATTAGTATTAATTAGGAATAATTAGTAATAATTACCAATAATTAGTATTAATTAGGAATAATTAGTATTAATTAGGAATAATTAGTATTAATTACCAATAATTAGTATTAATTACCAATAATTAGTATTAATTACCAATAATTAGTAATAATTAGGAATAATTAACAATAATTAGTAATAATTAGGAATAATTAACAATAATTAGTAATAATTAGGAATAATTAACAATAATTAGTAATAATTAGGAATAATTAACAATAATTAGGAATAATTAGGAATAATTAGTATTAATTAGGAATAATTAGTAATAATTACCAATAATTAGTATTAATTAGGAATAATTAGTATTAATTACCAATAATTAGTATTAATTACCAATAATTAGTATTAATTACCAATAATTAGTATTAATTACCAATAATTAGTAATAATTAGGAATAATTAACAATAATTAGTAATAATTAGGAATAATTAACAATAATTAGGAATAATTAGGAATAATTAGGAATAATTAGTATTAATTAGGAATAATTAGTATTAATTAGGAATAATTAGTAATAATTACCAATAATTAGTAATAATTACCAATAATTAGTATTAATTACCAATAATTAGTATTAATTACCAATAATTAGTATTAATTACCAATAATTAGCAATAATTACCAATAATTAACAATAATTACCAATAATTAGCAATAATTACGAATAATTAGAAATAATTAGAAATAATTAGAAATAATTAGTAATAATTAGAAATTATTAGCAATAATTAGAAATAATTAGCAATAATTAGAAATAATTAGCAATAATTAGAAATAATTAGCAATAATTATTAATAATTAGGAATAATTAGGAATAAGTAGGATTAATTAGGATTAATTAGGAATAATTAGGATTAATTAGGAATAATTAGTAATAATTACCAATAATTAGTAATAATTACCAATAATTAGTAATAATTAGTAATAATGACCAATAATTGCCAATAATTACCAATAATTGCAAATAATTAGGAATAATTAGGAATAATTAGTAATAATTAGGATTACTCAGGAATACTCAGGAATACTCACGAATACTCACGAATACTCACGAATACTCACGAATAATCACGAATACTCACGAATAATCACGAATACTCACGAATACTCACGAATAATCAGGAATACTCAGGAATACTCAGGAATACTCAAGAACACTTAGCAAAAAAAATTAAATTATCAATATTTATGAAAAAAATATTAATATTATTAAAATAATAAAAATTTATAAAATATTAAAATTATCAATATTTACAACAGATTTTGCTCTATTCTTAACATGTTCAAATCTTAAAGGGTCGCTAATTGTCAGGTCATGCGCAATAAAAAGTTTCTGTCAGCCATGTCCAATGTAAACTCTATAATTGTCCTTGCATGGTCGATAACCTCAAAAGTAATGTTGCAATCAGACAAACCAAGTCATTCCCTTCTTATCTATAAGAATCATCTCACATGAACCTTTACATAGACCATTCTTCCTTGAAAATTTAAAGGAAAAATAATGATATCCCCTCAAATTTTTAAGGAAGAATGATCTATGTAAAGGTTCATGTGAGATAATTCTTATAGTTAAGAAGGGAATGACTTGGTTTGTCTGATTGCAACATTACTTGCGAAGTGATCAACCATGCAAGGACAATTATAGAGTTTACATTAGACATGGCTGACACAAACTTTTTATTGCGCATGACCTGACAATTGACGACCCTTTAAGATTTGAACATGTTAATAATAGAACAAAGTTTGTTCTGAATATTGATAATTTTAATATTTTTTAATTTTTTTTATTATTTTAATAATATTAATATTGTTTTTTCGTAAATATTGATAATATTTTTTTTATTACTAATAATTAGTAAACGAAATCTGCTTCGATAATGAAGGGAAAATTTATAACCATCTCCACAACGATGATTATCAAATTTCCTTTCATTATTCAAGCAGTTTTCCTTTTGCTAAGTATTGCTAAGTATTGCTAAATTAGTAATAAATAGTAATAATTAGCAATAAATTGTAATAATTAGTAATAAATTGTAATAATTAGTAATCCTTGCTTGAGTGTTTTTTCTAACAAATTATTCAAAACCAGTAATGCTTTTATATTTTATAGAAAAATATGGAACAACGAGGTCGTCAACAGTCATTATTAGATGACCGCATATGGATAAATCAACGTAGAAATCCAAATGGTTCTGGTTTAAATCCAGTATATATAGAGGGTGTGGAGATTTTTTTATCATTTGCGGCATCAAATTCAGAATTTGTTTCAGAAGGAAAGATAAAATGCCCTTGTAGAAAATGTGCATTGAGAACGTTTGACACGTTTGACAAAGTGGGGGAACATCTCTTGCGTTTTGGTTTTCAAGCAGATTATGTTTTTTGGTATCAACACGGTGAACGCAGTTCCAGAGCAGATGATACCAACTTGATTCCGGATCCATCCCAGTTTCAAGATTTAGTACATGATGTTGCAGGTTCATCTGTTCAACATACAGAAACTCCGGCTGATATAGCTTCAAATCCTGAGTTGGGACCGTCTGAATTTTATGAGTTGTTGAAGTATGCTGAGGATGCATTATATCCTGGCTGCAAGATGAGCAAATTAGAAGCAGTTGCAAAATTTATGGCTATCAAATCAGATAACGGAATGTCAAACACATGTTTTGACCAGATATTTTCTTTGCTGAAAACACTGTTACCTGAAGGAAATGTTTTACCTGCAAATTACTATGAAAGTAAGAGGTTGGTTCGAAATTTGGGACTTACTTGTCAGAAGATTCATGCATGTTCAAATGACTGCATTTTATATTCAGGGGAAAATGAGTCGTTGGATAGTTGTCCCACATGTGGGAAACGGAGATATAAAGAAGGACAACACGGGAAGTCTGGTTTGATTCCTGTAAAACAGTTGAGATATTTTCCGCTTACATCCAGACTTCAGCGTTTATTCATGTCTAAGAATACAGCGACAATGATGTCATGGCATAAAGAGAATATTTCAACCGATAAAAGCTTGAATCATCCAGCCGATGGTGATTCATGGAAACATTTTGATAGAGTGCATCCATCATTTGCTTTAGAAGCTAGAAATGTTCGACTGGGCCTTTCCACTGATGGTTTCTGTCCGTTTGGATCTTATGGTAGTCAATATTCATGTTGGCCTGTTTTTTTAACTCCGTATAATTTACCTCCATGGATGTTGATGAAGGAGCCATATATCTTTTTGACTTTACTAATTCCAGGACATCCGAAGAAAAATATTGATGTTTATTTGAAGCCATTGATTGATGAATTAAATTTATTGTGGAGTACTGGTGTCAGTACATATGATGTTGCAACGAAACAGAATTTCATACTGAGAGCAGCATTGATGTGGACAATAAGTGACTTCCCGGCTTATGGGATGTTATCTGGCTGGAGTACACATGGTCAGAAATCATGTCCTTACTGTATGGGAGAGAACAAAGCATTTATGCTCATTCATGGAAAGAAACCTTGTTATTTTGACTGTCATCGCAGATTTCTTCCAGCTGATCATCCTTTTCGCAGAAACAGATCTCATTTCAGAAAAGGAACAGCTGAAAGGGATGGACCTCCAAAAATGCTATCAGGTTCGGAGTTAAAATCGGTTGTATTTTCATTACCTCCCATCACTTTTGGTCCCACAATAAACCAACAGAAAATTTCTGGTTTTGGGAAAGAACACAATTGGATTAAACGTAGCATATTTTGGGATTTGCCATATTGGTCTGATTTGTTGGTCCAACACATGTTAGATGTCATGCATATTGAGAAGAACTGTTTTGATAATTTGTTTCATACAGTTTTGGATACGCCAGGAAAGAGCAAAGACAATGTAAATGCACGTTTAGATCTTGCCCAAATTTGCAGGCGTCCAGAATTGGAACTATTTGAGAATGTCAGAACAGAAAGGTTACTGAAACCAAAAGCAGCTTATACACTGTCTAAAGAAAACCGTTTATTATTTTGTCAGTGGATTGCAGATTTGAGACTTCCAGATGGCTGTGCTTCCAATTTGGATAGATGTGTAAAGAATGGTCATATTACTGGATTGAAAAGTCATGATTGTCATGTTATAATGGAGAGACTTCTACCCATTGGATTAAGAGGTCTGTTGAATTCTGTGATTTGGGATTCCATAACAGACATGTCTCATTTTTTTCGGGAAATTTGTGCGGCTACGGCAGATTATGATGCTCTAGGCAAACTTGAAAAAGATGTTGTTGTAATTATATGTAAACTGGAAAAAATATTTCCGCCGTCTTTCTTCGACTCAATGGAACATTTGATGTTACATTTGCCATATGAAGCCAAATGTGGAGGTCCGGTACAGTTTCGATGGATGTACCCATTTGAAAGATGCATGCAAAAATTGAAAAGAAAAGTACGCAACAAAGCATCTGTTGAAGGATCTATTGCAGAAGCTTATTTGCAAGAGGAAATATCTTTTTTCTGCTCCCATTATTTTGAATCTGAGTATCCTTCAAAACACAACCGAATGGGACGGAATGAGAAGAATATTGATGAAATCGACAATCAATTATCTGTTTTCAACCAGTCAGAGCTTGGTTTTGGTGGAGTTTCTGAACGCTGGCTTTCAGATGATGAACATCATAGAGCTCATACGTATGTTCTGCTCAACTGTGAAGAGATGACATCAGTTGTACTGTAAGTGTTTATATCACTTATTCTATCATTTATGTTACAGTAAATAACTTTGGTTTTTATAGGTTGTATGATAATCATATCAAGAAACAAATTCCACAAATTACAGCAGCTGCTCTCGAAGAACGGCGACTGAAAAATTTCTCTCAGTGGTTTCAAAAACTGGTAACATAAATTCTTTATCATTTAGCAACTCATTCAATGTATAGTTTACTATATTGATAATTATTTCACAAATCTTCAGGTGTCTCGACATGCTGATAAAATTGACAAACGGCTCTGTGTATTGAGTAACCCACCTTCCAAACTTGTTAAAACTTATAATGCATATGTGGTGAATGGATTTCGATTCCACACGCATGCATATGGGGAATCGAAAAAAACAATGAACAGTGGAGTTAGCTTGAGAGGATCTCATCATCGAGAAAATGAAGTTGACTTTTATGGCATACTTGATGAAATCATTGAACTCTGTTATCTTGAACAACATTACATAACCATGTTCAAATGTCGGTGGTTGGATACAGAGAGAGGCGTGCGTGTTCATCCGACTCATGGAATCATCGATATTAAATGTAAAAGTGTTCTCGCAGTAAATGAACCATTCTTATTGGCTCAACAGGCATATCAAGTTTATTATGCAAAGTACTGTGCAACATCAAGAGACTTGACTGATTGGTGGAGTGTAATAAAAATCAAAATTCGAGACAATCAGTTTAGTCAAAGTGAATGTGCTTTCACTGATGTGCAAAGAATTGAAGTTTTTCAAGAGAGTACTCAAAATCAATCTTTTTTACAAAGAGATATGAGTATCGATGACGACACCCCACATTTAAGAGTCGGTGATGACGATGATGTTAATGATGTCACACATGAATTTGAAATGGTAAGAGATGAAGCAACTGCAACTCGAATGGATATCGATGATGTTGAGGAGGAATATGAAGATGACATTGACATATATGAAGATGATGATGAAGATGAACACTTATAGAATTCCATGGTATTTATATACAATCATAATATGTATATATATGTATATATAATAGTAATTATCAATTATTTGCTAATATTAACATTTTCTGTTTCAGATGGACGAGGCCACATTTCGTGAGTTGGCGGAGGCTGACCTGCCTTTCGATGCGGATGAGTTGCTGGCAGATGACCCTCAGCCTGCAGGCGCTCCAGGGAGTACGCGGAGGGGGCGCGGTCTTGCACGATTGATGATTCCTGACCCCGTCCCCGAGCGACGTCCACGTCTTGGGTTTGATCCGCGCACCCGGAGGTGTGATAACCTGTGTAATAACCTGTGAATTTGACTAAGATTTCATTAATCTATTCACATAATAAATGTTTATTATTTTTTCAGTTTTTCGCATATAGCAGTCGGACAGGGCAGCGCTATTTTGCGCAACTATTTCTCTCAGCCGTGGACCACATGGGAGCAGATTCCCATTGATGTGCAGCAGGCCATGTTCGGCCATTGGTTGGTACGTACGTAAATAAATAATTTTTATTTTGAAAATTATTTCATTTCTAACTTGATATTTTGATTTATTTGTAGGGTTTATGGTATTCGATCGAGGATACCATGCGTGACGCCATCCACGAGGCATGGGAGGTGGCCATGCGTGATCGCCTTCGTCAGTTTTTGCACAATTTAAGAAAAGCTGCGATGAAGAAAGCAGGAGTGTCAGATTTTGAGGAGTCATGTAGAGCACACCGACCAGAGTACATTTCATCCCATGTATGGGATGGATTATGTGCGCACTGGTTGAGTGGTGCCTTTCAGAAGAGATCATCGGTGGGGAGGCAGAATCGGGGGAGGCAGGAGGTGACTCATCGAGCTGGGAGTCGTTCTTTCAGTACTCATAGACAGCATCTGGTACGTACATTATTTATAAATATTTTATATAACTATAAATATTAACAGTTTATTTTTTATTCTTATAGGCTGTCGAGCACCCCGATATTACAGAGTACGACGTATATCGGAGGATGTATAGTGATCCTGCTACTGGGGAGCTCAGAGGTGATCGTCAGCATCACATCGTGGTCAGTATTATTTGTTTTCAAGTTTAAAAATTAACTGCATATAATATATTCACAATTTTAATTTTAAATTGCAACTATAGGAGTCATATGAGGCCGCAGCGGCACAGGCCCGGCCTGAGAGTCAGGCCGAGTCATCAGATCAGACCACTGCCCGTCAGTTTGATGAGGCGGCATGGATGCAGGCCACCCAGTATGCCTTCGAGAAGGGCCGGGTAGTTGGTATCGGCTCTCGACTGACTCCCGGAGATTATTATGGCAGTGCTGCGATGTCGGCGTCCAGCTCGAGGGGAGCTCGTGCATCTTCTTCTACACAGTATGAGGAGCAGTTGCGATCTCAGACTGCACAGATAGAGAGTCTCCGACAGGAGCAGGAGCAGATACGTCAGCAGCATGAGGAGGAGTGTCGACGCCAGCAGCAGCTGTACGAGGAGCAGACGAGTCGGTGGCAGCAGCAGCATCAGGAGCAGATGGAGTACATGCGCCGACTCACTCATGCTTTAGGGATGGAGTTTCCTCCACCACCATCTGCAGATCCCCCACCTCCCCCCCCCCCTCCTACAGATTAGAGTTTGTATTTCTGTTATAAAATTTGTGAAATCAAAATATTTTTTTTTCTATTCGTAGTTTCTGTCTCATTATAAAATATTAATAATATTATATTTTTAAATAACAATATTAATATGAATAATAATAATATTTATATTTTATAATATTAAATTTTATATATATATTAAAATTTTATTTATATAATAAAATTTTATATATATATTAAAATTTTATAATATTATAATTTAATTATTTTTTTGTAATACTTGAATTATTTTAATATTTGAATGTAAAATAATTCTATTATTTTTATATTAATTAAAATAACTTATTAATATTTTTTTTATTTATGAATTATAATTATAATATTATTATATTAATTAAATTATTTATTAATATTCTATTATTTTTATTTTTGAATTATAATTCTACTATTATTATAGTAATTAAAATAATTTATTATTTTCATTTGTAAATTATAATTCTATTATTATATTAATTAAAATAATTTATTAATAATTTATTTTTTTATTTTTTTTATAGTATTTGCGACGGGATACTATGCCCGTCGCAAATACTAGTATTATTAATAATTTTTTATTTTTTTTAAAAAGAGTAATTGCGACGGGTCCCGGTTCCCGTCGCAAAAACTATTTGCGACGGGTCCCGTCGCAAAAGGTATTTGCGACGGGCCCGTCGCAATAACTGTTTAAAAAGTTTTTTACAAAAATACGGAATACTATTTGCGACGGGCAGAATGCCCGTCGCAAAAAATGGCTTTAGCGACGGTCCCGTCGCAAATAAGTTTAGTTGCGACGGCGTTTTCCGCAACGGGCTATTTGCGACGGGACCCCGTCGCAAATGGCTATTTGCGACGGGATCCCGTCGCAAATAGCCCGTCGCGAATACCTGTTTTTCCAGTAGTGGAAATACGCTTGTTTCTAACCCAGCCGATATCCAAAGCTGTCCAAAACTCACTTAGAGTATCACAAAAGAACTGTCTCGTCGAAAGGGTCGTAGTGTCGTAGATGGCGCGTCGATCGGGCGCACTGTCTTTATGTTATTCTCGTTTAAGTGATTAACAGGCCCGACCCGTTTAGCCCAGTGGGTCGACGGGTCGGGTTGACCCAGTTTGACAGGTCCGACCCAGCAGGGGTGTCGGACCGGTTCGAAGAAATACACAACTTGGCCCGAAGGGGCGCGGCCCGGCCCGAAGTGGCGCGGCCCGGCCCGAAGTGGCGCGGCCCGACCCGAAGTGGCGCGGCCCGGCCCGAAGTGGCGCGACCTGGCACGGCCCGACAAGACTGGGCGCGCGGCCCGGTTGGCTCGGCCGGCTGGCCAAGCAGGTTCCAGGGGGGCGGTTGTCCGCACCGGCGCCGCCGCCCTTCCCCAAACCGGCCGGCTAGACTGGCTGGTCCTCTGCGCACACGGCCCGCATGGGCGGGCCGCCGGTCTTCCAGCGCGGCGCCGCGGTCCAACTCTGCCTGGCTGGCCGACGGTCCGGCCGGTTCCTCCACCGAAACGGCCCGTGTAGCGGGCCGCGGTTCTTTCCGCACAACCAGCGCGACGGCGCCGGTTCCCTTCGCCACGTTCCCGACACGGCGCGACGGCGTCGTGCCTCCTCCACCATCAATTGCCAATTCTAAAATAATAAATGAAAACAACGGAGGGTTGTCGGGCCGTGTTCGTTTGGCCCGCACTCTCCGCGTAAAACGATACCAATCGGCCATATTTAACAACGATTTCCAACGATAACGGGGTACGTAAATATCCACTTTCAAGAATAAACCCCTACCTCAACAAATGATGATGAATGTTGGCGTCGCGGTTGACGGTGTCGCGAGGTGAGGATTCGTAGACGTCGACGGAGAGCGTCCGAGGAGGAAGCGGCGTCTCCCCTTTTTATCACGGAGAGAAGAAAACAAGGCGTGACGTCGTTGGTGAGTTCCCGCGTCCGTGTCTCCTCCCTTGTCACGGAGGAAGAAGAGGATGGTGAATATGGGGTCGTCGAGTCGATGTTCTTCGTCGGAGAGTTGGCGTTCTTCAACAAAGGAGATGAAGCGTTCTTCGAAACTCAAGAGCTCTCTCCCCAAAATCTCAACACAACAAGCCAACCAAAAATAAAATAAGACTTCTCGTTATTTTATTTAATCATGCCATGCATTCAAAATACAAATTCAAACACTTAATTAATTAATGAAAGAGTTTCAATTAATTAATTAAGGTGTGTGTGTTGGCAAGTTTTAATGAAGTGAGAGGGAGAGAGGAAGGGTCCACATTAAATTATGGAAGTTGTCAAGTTTAAAGGGGGGGGGGGGGTTTATGAGATTTAAGAGAGAGTTATGGGTATGTGAAAGGTTGGGGCTCGTGTGGGCCCCACCTCACAAATATCCTTACATGGGTAGTTAGGAGCTTGTGGGTCTCATCCCAACTCCCCCATGTAGGATATAACCACTTAAGATATTAAAATAAAATTGTCTCACAATTTTATTCACTTCACATTTAATCCACAAATTTTAACTTCACCTCTCGTGCAAACGCAGTTACGGTAAAGGTCCCCCTAAGCAATTACCGGCGCTGCGAGTTCATCGGTGCGCTCAGATTTCAATTTCGAGCACCGGTTCAAAAGATAGAAAAATCCGCTCGTTCGTTCACTGAACGTACCCGAGCTAAACTTCGGAAAATTATTCTGGGCACACCGGGCCTCGGAATCAGGTGTCGTCAGAAACTGCGTACTCATAAAATCCCAAAGAATTTAAGAAAAATTTTCCTTAAAATTTACGGGTCTTTACACTTTGTACCTGATTCCACATGTATGGTTGTAACAACATATACCCTTACACTTTATCCCGTGGAGAGTATCCTTTATTAGAAGAGCAAATGATGACTGGAAATTTCAAAAATTGAGAGTCGAGTCTTTAGGCTCTGCAGAGACTGACCCTCCAATTGAACATGAAAATTGGAAGAGGGCCTAAATAACCAAAAAGGGATCATATCTTATTGAAGACTTGAGGGTTGTAGCTGAGAAGATTGTACGGTGTTATTTAAGCTATTTTTAAACTCTTTATATTTTTCAATTCACTAATAGTTGTTTTAAATATTCTATACAGGAATCCCTTGAGGAGCAGAGTATATAGAAAACTTTCCGTGGAAGGAAGGATATTTTGGATACTACATTAGGAAAGGCTGAACACCTAGGTTTCATATGAGAATGTGGGGTGGGTGTATCAATTAAAAAATTGTTTGATCATTCTGAAACTTCTTAAAATAAGGATGTATATAAAGGAAAAATAGACGCTTTAAAAGCTAATGTTCAAGAGACGAGTGATATTGTGGAGGAGAGGATTAGAGATTCAGTACAATTGATGTTTGTTGACATGCATAGATAGTTTCAGGCTGCATATCTCACTCCTCCACCTTTGACCGCATATCTCACTCCTTTACCTTCACATGCATATCCCACTCTTACACCTCATCCACAACTTCCTATCTACTATGAGTTATATATTGAGGATCTCCATGGTCATATTGTAGCATGTGTGGTCATATATTATATTGGGGATTCCCTGCATCATTAGCAGATGTAGATTGATCAACGTACAGTAACAATATAGGATATTATAGATACATCAGTTGAAGTATCATTCCCTACATATGAGGTTTTTATAGTTGGTAAAAGTGTATGACATTTTTCACTCTGGTCATCTAGACTTGTCTGACAACTTACCGTTGAGGCGTGCATAGATTGTAGCCTTTATTTCGCATTAGCATTTTTTTAATATTTTAATATATTTATATATATACAAATACATTAAAGGCAAATAAATGTTGTATAGAAAGCAAAAACATGTTGAGACCCCTTCGACTTCAGATACTCCTTTTTCTGAAGGGCTTTTTAAATTATCAACATATGCATTTATGTTGTCAAATGTTTATGAACTTTCAATGGATGTTGGAATTTGTGGGCGCAATATGATTTTGATGATTTTTAAGAGAGATATCGTTGAGATTGTAACTTCAAAAATTTTGAGCCTCACAGTGATTCAAGTTTTTTTCGTGTAAGTCGATTATCATATTTCTTTCAATTATATCAATTCGATTGATCTAACTTAGTTCTTGCATTTTTTATTATGTATTCTTGCACTTTGTATTCAGTATGATATGACAGTAGTGTATGGATTCTTGAACCCACAATTTATTTATCCAGTAACGAAGGTAATGAAGGATGATGAAAGAACAATATATATTTTTGAAAGATTTCAAAATGATGCAATTTAGTGTTGGATGCTTACATATCTTAATAGGTATGAATCATATATTTCATAAAGTGTTTTTTCTCATAATTAAATAACTAATCTTATTATATTTTTATATATTAGTGGTCATTGGATGTTGTGTGTTTTGACCAAAAGAAAATAAAACTTGCTTGTTTTGTTCCATACACTGTGACATGCAAGAAAACTTAAAAAAAGTACTGAAGATGTAAGTTTCATTATTTGAATAATTATATATTACACTAACTTTTAATTTTATTCCATACATACAATTTTCAAGAGAGTGTGAGATTATTATAGAGGGTCAATTGAAAAAAGAAATCAAAGATCAAATATGTGTGCGCAAAGGTGACTTCATTAATAATTATTACAATTTAGTAAACACTTAAAATGTCATTTTCAACTGAAAACGTATCTTCGAATGAAATTTCCATTGTCAAAAAAGAATAACAAAATGCAGATTTTGTGTTTGAATTAATTTCAATTGGGACAATTACAAAATTCCACAAGGTTGTATTTTATTATAACCTAACTTTTTATTTATCTTACCATTATATTGACAATACACGTTGAATGGTTTCCTTTTAATTTGTAGCTTCTTGATGACTCTTTCCCTTATATTATAAAAGATTTAAATCATATATGGGGAGCATGGATGAGTTATTTTACAAGTTTGATTCAGACTTAGTTTAACTCTATTTTTAAAATAAATTTTGAAGTTTAAATTTCAAATTGCAAACTTGTTGTAATTTGAACAAAGCTTTCATGTAAATGTTTTTTATGAAATTGTACTGATGATGTTGTTTCATGTCGGTTCTCTGCTCTTTATTGATGCTGGTTTTAATTTGTTTACAGGTTTTGTGTATTGTATTTTTATTTTTTTAGAAGCCAGTTTTTTACGTTGGTTATTTAAATCAATCGATGTAAAAAACCCGTCGATTTTACAATTTTTAAGGGTTTTATACGACAATTTTTATAATAACGGACGTGAAAAATATTTTTTACGTCGATTAAAATAACCAATGTAAAAAAACTTTTTACGGCGTCACTTAAGATGATGTTGCTAAGTAACCAAAGATAAAAATTAAAAAAAAAATCGACACGAAGGACCCTTTTACACACTAGTGAAAGTCCCTTCATTTGACCAACCTTTCAATGGTCACAACCGCTACTATTCCAACCATTGGATCTGATATAAGAGATAGAGATTGATCTTGTATGTTGATCACAATCTCATGCATCGTATATATGTGTCGCTATGTCAATGTAATGAGGATTTTTGTCCTATATACGTTCTCTTTGTCTCTTGTTTATCATTATCCTTGTCCTCTTTACGAACATTCAATTCCATGTTTCGTGAATGATACATTTTTCCCACGATCTATATACATTTCTAGTTTCAATTTTTTTTATGGTTTAAATCGATGCCCAAACTGTTTCACTATACCGCTCAAAAAATCGGCAAGACTGCAAACCGATTCGTTAGCTCATGGATTATGTGGGTTAAGGCTTTGAATATTTATGCCCGTAAAAATTCAGAACTCATTTAATCCAACCTGAAGCGCACGCGGGCTAGCTCACCGGGGGTCTGTGGGTCCCGTTTGACCCACAATTATAAGTAGTATTCCAAAAAGTTATGTTTGAAAAATAAAATAAAATAATGCAATGCAATAAATTAACATGAGTGTGGGGAAAAAGTTCCAGTTTAATACAACCATACATAAATCAGGGAAAAAATTATCTCATGTTGGGTTTTGAACATGACAGTCATATTGGTCGCGGGATGGATGACGCGTGTGTTTATTTGAAACGTGACACCAGATTAATAAATAGGATTAATGTATTGAAAATTTGATGCAATAATTCTGAAAACGTATGTACAAGACTACCCTTTTGTTTCCAATACAACGTTTTACTGATATTTTGATTTATGTATTTTAATTTTATTATTATAATTTTTTATATATTAATATTTATATATTTTTATAGCGTTTTAAAATATAAAATAATATCCAGTGTTTTATTTTACTTTTGACAACATCATACAATTATAAATATATAATGGCCATTATTTCATTTTAACAAAAAAATATATATATTACTATGAGTTTTTAAAAGTAACTTTGAAAAAATTAATAAATAGGATAAATAAAAATAAGAAACAATAATAATAAATTTATAATAATATTATGTATTGACATATTTGCATTGAAAATATAAACATATGTTCATTTTAAAATTTTGTTAATCAAGTATCCAATACAAATTTTCAGTGTAAAATTTTAGTGCAAATTTTGAGTACAGATTTACACCGATAACATTAAAATTCCAGTGCATGAAAAAATATAATTTGGTGATTTACATTAGACAGTTAAATGGAAATTTTAACTACAGTTTTCCAATGGAAATTTCTACCAAGAGTTTTCGGTGTAATTTTTTATGTAAATTTCTGTTGAAATTTTATATTTTTAATTTATGTATCAGTATATTTTTATTATAGTTTTAAGTGGATGTTTATAGTGAAAGTTTACAGTAAAAGTTTCCAATGCAAATTTTAAATGTAATTTTCCAGTGAAAATTTACATTTTTCATTTATGTTTTAATGTATGTACATTGTAATTTTAAGTGAAAAATTGAACTGCGGATTTCTGGTGGAAATTTGCACCGAGAATTTCTAGTGGCAATTTGCATTAAAAAATTCTATAGGAAATTTACGGTTCAAATTTTCAGTACAAAGTTATATTATCTACATGTTAATATATTTGAACTGAAAATCTGAGCATGCATTTATTTTAGAATTTTGTTAATCAAAATTTCACTGTAATTATAATAAAACTAAAATAGAAATTTGTTCTAGAAATTCAAATGGAAAGTTGAACTAAACTTTTATAGTGGGAACCTGTACTGAAAGTTTTTAGTGTAAATTTTCAATGAAAATTTCCAATTAAAATTTACATTTTATATATATGTATTAATATATTTCTATTTTAGTTTTAATTGTTGAAAATTTAAAATTTTTATTTATGTTTTAATATATCTACATTGTAATTTTAAGTGAAAAATTGAACTGAAATTTTTTAGTTAAATTTTGCACTGCAAAGTTCCAGCTGAAGTTTGCACTGAAAATTTACATAAAAAATTTGCAGTTTAAATTTTCAGTGCAAAATTAAATTATTTATTTATGCATTAATATACTTTAAGTGTAATTTAAGCATGCATTTTTTTTAGAATTTTGTTAATCAAAATTTTAATATAATTTTAATAGAAAGTGAAAATTTTCACTGAAAAATTAAGTGGAGATTCAAATTAAATTTTAAGTGGAAGTTTGTATCAAAAGATTTTCTGTGCGAATTTGCAATGCAATTTTTTGGTGAAAATTTGCATATTTTATTTATGTGTTAATATATTTTCATTTAATTTTAAGTGAAAATTTGAAGTGTAAATTTTTAATGGAGATTTTTATTGGAAATTTTCCTATGTACATATAATAAATAAAATATATTTCATGTACATGTAATAAATATATTATAGGTATTATATAAATTTATATAATAAATAATACAAATTGTTATATGTATATGTAGGAAATATTATATATATCAGTTGCACCGTTTATGAAAGACACATGAGTATTGATGTCAATAAACTTGTTTGAAATGTCAAGTTAAATGGACCGCATGAGATGACATTAATCCTATAAATCATCGAAGATACAATTTTTTAATGATTTTTGTTGTTAATTGAAAACTGAATATTTTTACTTAATATCAAACATTTCTATTTTTATGCTCCACTTTATCATTCATATTTTTATATATTAATTTCTTTGTGCCTGTGGGCCGACCCATTATTTCGTGGGTCTCGCATGGATGGAGTCATTTTTTTTTTAAGCACGTATCTTTTGTAGATCAGACCGAACCATTCAATAAAATCCGCAACCTATATGATCCAACCCATGGACCGACCAGTCCTACGTTTCACAACAATAAATTAGATATCTATTTTCAATTTAAAAACGATAATGGTTGATCAAAACCGATTTTCCCCCACCCATATAAAAACCAAGGACCGTCAGATACACACCCAAACTGCAGACGGCGTTTACATCTCTGACGACGCCGTTTGCGTCTCTCGGGATCAGCTGAATCTCGAGGAGAAATAGCCAAAACGGGGAGCGAAACACACGCACTAAATTAACTGTTGCAGCCGCCGCTGCCGCCGTGCCGCCGTCGCATAAAAACTTCAAGCCCCCGTCTCGCGGGATGAAGGTTGTCGCGCTTGTAAGCGGTGGTAAAGATAGCTGCTACGCCATAATGAAATGCATCGACTACGGCCACAAGGTACGCCGCAGAAAACTGTGAAATCTGGAAACTGACCTTCCTTTGTTCTGATGATCCCCTTCGAATGCATTGGCAACTGATACGGTTTGGTTCAGTTGCGTTGAATTTGCCGAACCTTTAGTTGTCGACCTGGTTTCTTTCAGTTATGTCGTCAAGCAACTAAACTGAGGCCTTCCTGACTTCCATGGATCCCCGTTTATTTTTTCACACGTATGGTTTGAGGAGAAAGCTTGCGTGGGCATGAAAATTAATGAATAATATTGACAGAGTATGGCCGCAATGGTGGATTTACTTCCGCCCTTGGTCTTCCAGGTCCAACACATAATACCTTCAGGGGTTCCATTCTAAAACCCGTGGGTTCTAGGAGGAATTGCCCATACCGTCATCCTTTACTGAAACTGATGTGGGATTGAGTTTGCACCCAACAATCCTCCTCAAACCAAAAAGCACACAATTGGGACTTCCCTTCAATGATAATTTATTTGACTTGCACCGCCATTTCTCTCTCCACCGGGACACACCGTCCGCCCACTGTTATGAGACATACTTTCGATACAAGGCATCACCATGGATCCACATGCTCCAACCCGAACCATCATTTTCATTCTCAAACTGGTTTTAGAGGATCCTCCACCCTACATCACACTTGGGCTACACCGTGCCTTTGATACCACTTGTCAGGATCGTTTTCCTCCAGCCCTAGGTCTTCCAGGCCTGACACATAAGCCCTTTTGGGGTTGCATCTTAAAACCCATGGGTGCTAGGAGGAATTGCCCATCAATGGTTATATGTGATTCACCATCCTTTGCGGAACTGATGCGGGATTGAGTGTGCACCCAACAAGTCGCAATGAAAAAATAGAGTTAGAAATGAAGAGAATTGTTGTGGATTAGAGAATATCTCCATTTGAGGGATAAAGCATGCTCTTGTCTTTGTTGATTTCAGACATGGCATTGGGTAGAAAGGTGTGGTTTAAGAGGCTAAACTATGACCGTGGAGGTGTAAAAGTTTTGAAAATCCTGGATGCAATGGGTATATATACATATATTAAAATATCTTAAATTTGAATACTAAAACTAGAGTTGACAATTTGGGGTTATGGGTCGGGCTCGTGTTGGGCTGGGTGTCTTGTGAACCCATTTATGATCAACCCTAACCCGACTCATTTAATTAAATGTGTTGATTCGACCCAACCCATTTATGAAGTGGTCAACCCTAACCCGAAGCGCCTATAATTTTAAATCATGACATGTTCAAATGATTAATATCACATAAACTCAATAACCTAACCAAATTGAATCATCATATCTATACTAAAAATATTCTAATTAATATGAAACATATGTTATTCATGTTGCCACTCAACCATCTCAAACCATTTAAAATAATAGTGTTATAAATATGTTGAATTATCTAAAATAAGTTAATTATAAGAATAAAATATATTATAAAAATAATTATTATCATGTTTTTAATATTTCATATTATTATTATACTTTTAGTTGGTAAAAGGAACATGATTATCATGATGCCATCCTTTTTTTTCCAAAAAAACGGAAAAACGACAATTTTAACTTAATGATTTCCCATCAATGGTTTTAGTTAGGTGGCAATTTTGAACCCAATACGACAACCCAACTCGACAAGATACAAGTTAAACGGGTTTGGGATAAACATAAATGAGTTTGGGTTGTAATCAGATTGAGTAATGAGGCACGAATAATATTCGAGTCGGGTTCGGGTTGACCATTCCTTGTCCGTCTAGCAAGTGTATTAAATTCAGCTGTGGATCATTTATAGATTAAAAGGAGGATTTGCATCAGTCATAATGGTAAATTTCTTTTTTGGGTTTTAGGTAGTCTACCCAAACTTATTCTTTGGAGAGGTGTATGAAATGAGGAAAATATGTCTTTTAAAGTTATATTGTCCCCAAATAAAAATTAAATTGCCTGTATCATATTGAAACATATTGCTTGTGCACATTATTGCAGATCAGATGCTGATATTTGTTTTAATCTGTGTTATATTTGTTCCTTATTGAAGAGTCATAATTGTTACTGTGCATTTAGATAGCTGCTCTTGCAAATTTGATGCCAGCTGATGACCTGGTGGATGAGCTAGATAGCTACATGTATCAAACTGTAAGGACCTTTCTCTCTCTATTTATCTATTTTCTTTTTTTAAATTGGAGCTTTAGGGAAGATGGTGGATGAGTGTGCAAGCAATTTGTATGAGCCACAACTGCTTTTATCCCTTAGAAATATTTCCCTTTTGATTCCAAAATTTGCTTTCAAAATAGAAATAAAGTTTATTCTTAGTTGTGTTTGGTAGGTTCTATTGCTATTTTTTTCCTTTATCCGTATTATTAGAATCTTGAAGGTCCAAATTTCTAATATGATTTACGGCTTTCCATTGACAATGTTGTTAATTAGAATCAACAATGATGATCTTTATGAGTGAGGATCCTGCATATGTCCCTTTAACTTGATGTTTGCATATGGTATAATGAAGATGTCAGTTCTTTATATATTTGTCTTTATTTTATATTATTGATGGTTTTCTTTCCAAAAATCTTCAGGACTATTAGGGTGCTGAAGAATGATATTGTTCAGCCTTCATGACATCCCCCCTTGTTTTTCTTCTCTCAAATTTTCTTGCTTTTTCCTTTGCCTTTTGACAGGCTTCGCTATACAAAAACCATTTTATATGCATTATCCTTCTTCTTGTGCTATGTTTTAGCTTTTTTGCCCCAATTCCTCCGATGGATGTCCTTTGATTTTTTTTTGTAAATTGGAAAAGCAGCTAAATTGGGGTATTTTGGTCCAATTCTTCTCAAGAAGGGGCGAATTGAGATATTCTAAAATTTAAATAAAAATAAAAATATAAGTAGGTAAGTAAGTGTAGGACCCCGGGACACCCTGAGAGGGGGAGGGTGAATCAGGGTGTCAACTTTTTATCTTAATGTGATGGATCTTGCCCCCACGTTGATAGGAACTTGTAAAACCCGTATGATAGATATGATCAGCAATCGAACATTCACATGCAAAGAGTTGACACAACACTTTTACTTGGTTCACCACTAAGGGCTACGTCCAAGGAGCACACGCCGACAGGTTGCCAGTCGTACCAAAATCCACTAAACTTCACTAGATATGGATTACAAAGTTCGGGTACAGTCACTCTGTCCTAGGCTCACTGCCTTTACAAATGTTCAGGGATAACCCACTGCGTCCCTCGGGTCACTCCCGTAAACCCCCCCTGGCTCACTCTTTGGTGAATTCCCAGTCAGTTTATAGACGTGAAGGTATCTTCAATAGATTTGCATTGAAATCTTTGCCTCTGCTTAACATGAGACTCTGCTTGCATTGAAGTCTGGAAATGATGCTCTTTTGTATTCAAACTTCTACTTTAGTGCAATAACTGAATGCACTAAATCTCCTTATTCTCTTCCTTTAATTCCCAATAACAAAACCTGAGTGTATCGTTATATTTCCCTCTTTCTGTGCAGATCTGAGTTTAGATGCACGAATCGTTCTTCTCTTCGCAAAGCACAACGAGGGTGTTAAACACCAGTCATGTGTGTGCGGTACTACTTCTTTTCGTAAAACCAAATGGTTCACTGTTCTTCCGTCTTCGCAAAGCAGATTTGAGAGTGCTAAACACCTGTCAAAGGCCTGCAGGACCCCCAAATTTTTCGCGCACCCTTCCCGGTGTCTTGCGCGTAAAATTCAAACCTTGCGCGTAAAAATATCTTTTTGGCGCGAAAAATGCTTTTCGCGCAACTCTTCTTTTTCGCGCAGAACTTCTCTTTTTCGCGCAATACTTCTTCTTTTCGCGCAACTCTATATACCTCAATTTTTCCGCGCGTCAGAGCTCGGGATTTGTCTAAGTGTCGAGCCACCCAGAATGAGAGAGGTTCACCTCATATTTATAGGCGTTTTTGATCCTGCGCGTAAAACCCCTTCTTGCGCGTAAAACCCCTTCCTGCGCGTAAAACTGTCTCTCAGTTCTTTGAATTACGCGCACCTTCCTTTTATTCTCGCGCACCGCCTTGGTTTTTCACGCATCTCATGACTTCGTCATTTTTCATCATTTTGAACATGAATTCTCTCTTGTGCGTAAAACTTCAAACCCACATTTTGCGCACAACCAATTTTTCGCGCAGACGTTTGATTTTCCGCGCACATGGCACGAACATCTCAGATTTTTCGCGCGCCTCTTGCCTTTGCTGATTTTCAGTGTTTCTGATCCGAGACACAGCTTGCGTGAAAAACTTACCCAGTTATTTCGCGCACAACATTTTTCCGCGCACTGCTATGGATTTTTCGCGCAGCCCATGCCTTTGCCATTTTTCGACGTTCTGACTCCAAACAAAACACATCTTGCGCGAAAAATCTTGCTCCGCTATTTCGCGCACGCTGCTGTTTTTCGCGCACGCCTCTCGATATTTTGCACACCACTTCCTCTTTGCGCGCACTTCCTTTTGCCAACAACCTGTGTCTTCATTTTCCGATTTTGAGGCCCAAAAATTTGGCAAACACTGGGAAACAACGCCACCTTCAATATATGCTTCGGCCGTAACCTTCATGCTTCTTTTCTGTGATTTGTCTTTCTTTAACAACTCTTCTTCTTCAACTGTCATTCTCTACTTCATGCAAAACATATGATTCAATTCTTCAAGTAGGCTCTTGCATGATTCTCATGCAATCATGGAGAATTGCATGGTCTTCATCAAATCCTCATTCTTCTTCAATCAACCTTAGATGGATTATACCTCACCATTCTCCACTGTTGTAAACAATGTGTCACCTTTGACACAAGTTCTTTCAATTTATGATCAGTACAACAATCATTTGAATTTCCATTCCTCCATTTCATTGGAGTACTTCTTGATCTCCTTCATTTTGATCGTCATTGACAACTATTGACAACAAATACAAACCTTATACACAAAGTGGTTTCAACAATCTCCCCCTTTGTATTTTGTTGTCAATACCTTATATATCTTCTGAAATGAATTCGTCAATGTCAAAATGAGAATCTTCTCTTCAATCAACTTTTCTTTTCAAACTTTCATTTCACTTTCTCTCCCCCTTATTGACAAGAAATACAAAGTTCATGGTAGAGAGGATATCAATCTATACTTAAGCAATGTGTCATCAATCATTTCACTCTAAGTCTACTTAAGCAATGCTCGGTGTAGAAAACAAGATGAGTTGATTTAGACAACAAGGCTGTGCATTATTCACTGGTCATGATACCACATGAGATGAGAACTCATGTACTTTGTCTTCCAAGGGTTTTCCACTTTCATTTTGGGCTAAAGAAATCAAATGTGACAGAGAATAATCAACCTGAAACTCCTGCACTCACATCAGCAAACAGATCAAAAACATTCAAGTGCAATTGGCAGGATAAGTGGCCTTTGGGCACTTCCATTCTTCTTATGTCACTGATCAATTCAGTTACTCCCCCTTTGTAGAATGATCTTTGTTCTAAGTAACCAAGGGTGAGAGATTGAGAAATGACATACCTTCTCCAATGACATGTTCTTCAAGAAATTTACAGAGTAATTGCATTTAATACCAGCTGGAGTTGATACTGATTGAAACAATGATTTTGGAAGCTTCTTCATTTTTCTCCCCCTCAAGGGAAACACTCCTCATCATCTTCATCAAGAGTGATCCTTCATCATCTTAATCTTTGAATATCAATTGAAGAATCTTCCAAGGATGAAAACTTCTTTAGCTTAGCTATCAAGAGTTGACAGCATTCACTACTTCTCAGGTTCTCCCCCTGAGAGCATGCTTCACCTTCAATTCCCTGCATTATTAGCACAAATACAATACACAAATGATTAAGGGAATAATGTGGTTCCTCCTTGCTTCATCAATATGAGCTGCATGGTTGAGGTGCTTTTCTCAACCAAGTTCCTCTGTTCACTCTAGTCTTCATGGCTGCACATTTGAACATATGTTTTGATATGTGTTGATGTGGCATGACTCTCTTCACATTCTCTTCTTCTTTGTGTGGAGAATTGTTCTGCTTAATAGCCATCATATATGATACATTCTTACTCCTCTTAAGGATTGCTTCTTGCTCTGCTATTAAGGTTAGACAATCTTTTGTAATGTGACCAGATTTCATACATCTCTCACACAGTATTTCTTTAACACATGGTGAAAGTTTTTCTTTACCTTTAGCACCAACCTTGGCTTTTTCATCTTCATGTTTCCTCATTCTTTTCAAATCTTTTGGCTAAATGACCAATATGTCATTTGGAACTGTTGCAGCTGGTTTGGATCTTCCACATGGGTTCATCTGAGTTTCATCCCACTTAGTTTTTCTTTTGGATGAATGCCCCTTCAATTTCATGGATCTAAAATCCTGGGTCTTCTCAGCTTCCCTGCTTGAAATCTTCTTGGGGAAATGCGTGTTCACAATATTTTTCTGATTTCTTCCCAAGGTACTTCTTCATACTTAGCTGGCATAGGAGGTCTTCTTTTATTATCAATAGTGATAGAGTGTTGAGATGGGCATGTGCCTACCTTGTGACCACTGCCGTTGCATACATCACAGATGTTATCAAACATTCCAAATCTGTTTGCTGTAAACAGATGCTTCTGGACCTGCAGATGTTGCTTCTTCTTTTCTGGATTTTTTCCCTTTGATACAGGCTTTCTTTGTGCTTTTTCATTTAAGGGATTGTACCAATAATCCAGTGCGCAATGCCCAAATCTACTGCAGCACCAACATTGACCCACAAATCTTTTCTTCTTTATATATTCTGTATGAGGTTGTTGGGCCTTCTTAATTTTTTGCGCTCTATTTGAGGAACCATCTTCCTCCTTTTTCTTCCCATCCAACCTAGCCACAGTGGTAGGTTTATTATCCTCATATTTCCTCATCCATACTTGCTTAGAATTTTTCTTCAACCTGCACTTTTTGAAGGAACATATTTAGAAACAATAGTACAGGTTTGTATGGACGGTACCTTCACATTCTTAGCTGCTTGTGATAGATCAGTGAGTGGAGTCATGATCTTCTTATCACATGTTGAAGGTCTTTTGACAGTAGAATCCTCCAGTGAGCATTGAGTACAAGCAGCAACTGATTCTTGAGATGGATAATCAAGAGTTGTCATAATCTTCTTGTCACATGTTGGAGGTATTTCAGCTTTATAATCCTCCAATGAACATTGAGTACAAGCGTCACCTGTTTCATTCTTTTGTGAAGTCTCAATATGCGTCTTCTCAAGATTTGTCAATTGGGCTTCCAATTTTTGACCTTCAATATTGAGGATGATCTTCTGATCTTCAATCATGATCATCTTCTCTTCACAAGTCTTCTTCACTATTTCAACCTCATCTTCATGCATCTTAAATTTGTTTTGTAACAAAGAGTTAAGTTCCCTGAATCTCTTGGAAGTTTCTTCCAAATAAAAACTCTCGACTTCAGTGCTCTTCTTCAGCTCAGCTTTAAGTGCATGGATCTTTTTTTTAGAGTCTTATTGACTCTCTTTTTCTTCAAAGACTTTAATCTGTTTGGTGAGCTTTTAGCATTCAAGAACTTTTACTTCCAAGCCCTTTTCCACATTATCAGCTTCTCTTTCCAATCGGTTGATCTCAACCTGCATGCATTGAAATATTCTAAAAACAGGAGCAACTCTTTCTTCAGGAATATCACACAGATAGCTTATTAATTTCTCCTGATCACTTGCGATAGAAGTGTCTTCCTTTCCTATGGTAGAAAACCGAGCCACCTGCTCGATACTTTCCAAGCCTGATATTTTTTCAATATTAGAAGGGCATCGAGAACAAGACATTGTATCTTCTTTGGATATGAGGGACTTCTTCAACTGTTTCTTCTCTTTCTTTTTCCTGTTTGTCATGGTCTTGCTGGATGTAGACTTCTGCTCAGAAATGATTGAATCTTCATCAAGAATGCACTTCATTGTTGACTTTAGGAAAGAAACTCAAATCCTATTCTGAATAGAATTAATGTAGAGTACCCATCATACGTGAACCTGCCTCTGATACCACTTGTAGGACCCCGGGACACCCTGAGAGGGGAGGGGTGAATCAGGGTGTCAACTTTTTCTCTTAATGTGATGGATCTTGTCCCCACGTTGGTAGGAACTTGTAAAACCTGTATGATGGATATGATCAGCAATCGAACATTCACATGCAAAGAGTCGACACAACACTTTATTTGGTTCACCACTAAGGAGCATACGCCGACAGGTTGCCGTTCGTACCAAAATCCACTAAACTTCACTAGATATGGATTACAAAGTTCGGGTACAGTCACTCTGTCCCAGACTCACTGCCTTTACAAATGTTCAGGGATAGCCCACTGCGTCCCTCGGGTCACTCCCGTTGACTCCTGGCTCACTTCCTTTGGTGAAGTCCCAGTCAGTTTATAGACGTGAAATTCTCTTCAATAGATTTGCATTGAAATCTTTACCTCTGCTTAGCATGAGACTCTGCTTGCATCGAAGTCCGGAAATGATGCTCTTTTGTATTCAAACTTCTACTTTAGTGCAATAACTGAATGCACTAAATCTTTTTATTCTCTTCCTTTAATTCCCAATAACGAAAACTGAGTGTATCGTTATATTTCCCTCTTTCTGTGCATATCTGAGTTTAGATGCACGAATCGTTCTTCTTCTCTTCGCAAAGCACAACGAGGGTGCTAAACACCAGTCATGTGTGTGCGGTACTACTTCTCTTCGTAAAACCAAATGGTTCACTGTTCTTCCGTCTTCGCAAAGCAGATTTGAGTGTGCTAACCACCTGTCAAAGGCCTGCAGGACCCCCAAATTTTTCGCGCACCCTTCCCGGTGCCTTGCGCGTAAAATTCAAACCTTGCGCGTAAAAATATCTTTTTGGCGCGAAAAATGCTTTTCACGCAACTCTTCTTTTTCGCGCAGAACTTTTTTCGCGCAACCCCTTCTTTTTCGCGCAACACTTCTTCTTTTCGCGCAACTCGATATACCTCAATTTTTCCGCTCGTCAGAGCTCGGGATTTGTCTAAGTGTCGAGCCACTCAGAATGAGAGGGGTTCACCTCATATTTATAGGCGTTTTTGATCCTGCGCGTAAAACCCCTTCCTGCGCGTAAAACTGTTTCTCAGTTCTTTGAATTACGCGCACCTTCCTTTTATTCTCGCGCACCGCCTTGGTTTTTCGCGCATCTCATGACTTCGCCATTTTTCATCATTCTGAACATGAATCCTCTCTTGCGCGTAAAACTTCAAACCCACATTTTGCGCACAACCAATTTTTTGTGCAGACGTTTGATTTTCCGCGCACATGACACGAACGTCTCAGATTTTTCGCGCGCCTCTTGCCTTTGTTGATTTTCAGTGTTTCTGATCCGAGACACGGCTTGCGCGAAAAACTTACCCAGTTATTTCGCGCACAAAATTTTTCCGCGCACTGCTATGGCTTTTTCGCGCAGCCCATGTCTTTGCCATTTTTCGACGTTCTGACTCCGAAACACCTCTTGCGTGAAAAACCTTGCTCCGCTATTTCGCGAACGCCGCTGTTTTTCGCGCAACCCTTGATTTTTCGCGCACGCCTCCCGATATTTTGCACACCACTTCCTCTTTGCGCGCACTTCCTTTTGCCAACAACCTGTGTTTTCATTTTTTGATTTTGATGCCCAAAAATTTGGCGAACACTGGGAAACTGCGTCACCTTTAATATATGCTTCGGTCGTAACCTTCATGCTTATTTTCTGTGATTTTTCTTTCTTCAACAACTCTTCTTCTTCAACCGTCATTCTCTACTTCATGCAAAACATATGATTCAATTCTTCAAGTAGGCTCTTGCATGATTCTCATGCAATCATGGAGAATTGCATGGTATTCATCAAATCCTCATTCTTTTTCAATCAACCTTAGATGGATTATACCTCACCATTCTCCACTGTTGTAAACAATGTGTCACCTTTGACACAAGTTCTTTCAATTTATGATCAGTACAACAATCATCTGAATTTCCATTCCTCCATTTCATTGGAGTACTTCTTGATCTCCTTCATTTTGATCGTCATTGACAACTATTGACAACAAATACAACCTTATACACAAAGTGATCCCAACAGTAAGAAGATACAAGACATATGACTTTTCGGCATATGTCCTCATGCCAATGTCTTGGTTAACTTCACGTCAAGAGTTCCACTAGTGTTTCCTTTTTAGGGTGGATTTAATTTGTATAATATATGACTTTATCCTCGAAGCCACAACCCCAACTCGAAACAAATGAGTATCTTTCTGATGGAGGCATGACCTAAAACTACCGTACCTTAATATGACGACACAGGCCAAGGAAAAACCTAAAGAACATCCGTTTTCCAGATACGACGACGCAAGCCAAAGAAAAACCTAAAGAACATCTGTTTTCCGGTGGATGCACTGAAAGTGACATGCACTTAAGGCCCATATCACTGCCCGAGATATGGTGAATGTGACAACCTCTATCTAGTTAGGCCATCCATACATGTTTTTTAGCAAATATTACAATATCTATTTCTCGCTCAAGATCTAGGTTATAGTTTTAGAGAACTAGGAAATACTACTCTCCAAAAACATTACACACCAGAAGCCACACTTTTTATGCCTACTAGACATCTATTTCTTCCACAAAATACTTCATGTTCATCATCCTATAGACTTGTCATGATCTTTTTACGGTGAACCCTTAGGGACATACATCAATAAGAATGGTGAGCTAACAACCCACTAAGGAGAAAAACATATGAAATATCAATTAAAGAGACATGAGTGATCATAAGAATATCATAACGAGTTGAGCATGTGAGAAACATATAGGTATGGAAACATAATGTGATGCTTGTCATGAAGATGTGGAAAATCATAATAGAATGATCATGAAGATGTGGAAAATCATAAGCATGAAGCTTAATGTAAAAATGTACACATACATAATAACAGGACATCACAAGCATAATTCAAGGTTATCTTCCAATACCTTATAACATACTAGAATAGACTCACTACCCATGTCATATACATAGAATCTCATGAGATATAAGCTTTACCCAATGTATTGGAGGGACGGCTCGACTCATCGGGCCCCTCCTAAACCGGTGGTAAGCCGAGTGTGCTGCCCCAAAGTCGCCTCCAAAAGGCCAAGGGTTGACCACTGGTACCGAGAAGGCATAAACATACATGAAATGTCTTAGCCTATGCCAATTTGCAACAGACACGTATCTCCAATGCACAAAATAACTATAGCAACACCAACAATGTATAAACAACCAAATTGTATACAATTCATGCATGAGACATCACATGATAAGTACATCGCTATATAGACAAACACCATAAGAACTATACATTTGACAAAGTCTTCGAATCCGATGGACACAAGACACTAGGAAACTCCTCCTCGCTGCAAGGGATCCTAGATCAATCTCCAACTGCAACTGTAATTGCTACCACCATAAACCATCAAGCGCCATTGGGCGTCGACTCTGAACAAGCCGCACCAGCTCCGTGTCCACCAAGACCATATTCGAATTGCGTGTCATCTTCACAGACACAACACATGTGGGCACATTGCCCGTGCAGAGGTGGACATAAACATACTTAGTGGGACACTCTAAAACCACAAAGGAAGAACAAAATAACAAGTCAGCTAAAACTTCAGAACAAGAAGGTAACCAGAAAGAAGGCAAGAAATCCACGAAGGAAGAAGGATGGTTCTTGGCGAATGTGTGTCGACTATCGAGCCTTGAATAAAGTAACGGTTCCGGACAAATTTCTCATACCGGTGGTGGAGGAACTACTTGATGAACTCCACGGGGCAACCCATTTTTCAAAGCTGGACCTCAAGGCGGGCTACCACCAAATTCGGATGCGGGAATCTGACGTGGAGAAGACAGCTTTTCAGACGCATAGTGGCCACTACGAATACTTAGTGATGCCATTTGGCCTCACAAATGCGCCGTCCACATTTCAGGCCACTATGAATGATTTATTCCGTTCTTTGCTCCGCCAATTTGTTCTAATTTTTTTTGATGACATTCTGGTGTACAGTAGGGACTGGTCAACACATTTGCATCACATGGAGGTTGTGCTTCGCTGTTTACATGAGAACCAGTTTTTTGTCAACAGAAAAAAATGCCTTTTTCGGACAGCAGGAGGTCGAGTAATTGGGACATCTCATTTAGGGGTGTCCATGGGTCGGGTCGGGTCGGGTTAGAGTGTTTTTTGGGCCCGACCCAATCAAAATAAGGCGGGTCGGGTCGGGTCGGGTTCTTGTTACTTTCTGGGTTGGACCCGACCCGACCCAACCCATATCAGATCGGGTTGGGTCGGGTCAGACGGGTTAGGGGGAAAAATCATCTCCCAGTGGTGATCTCACACGAGCGACGTCTTCTTCATACCTCCCGCAACTCGACCCAACCCGATCGCAGTGACTAAGTGCGGCGTAGCAGTGACGGAGTGAAAGTAGCATTGATACCCTAGCCAACGCATGAAGATTTCAATCCGACGCCTAAGGAGCAGGGATAGTGTGCAAGTAAATTGAGGATCTCAAATCAGACGTTGAGGTTACGGATCTGAAATCAAAGAAGGAATGGAGGAGTTCAGAGGTAGACGAAACCCTGTAATTTCATACACCCTATATCCAGTATCAAAATAGAAAACAAAGTAGGAAAAAATGATCGACCAACCTTGTACCTTGAATCTACAAGAGAAATAAGCTTACAAGTAGGGAGCGGTGAACAAATCCGGTCTGTTGAAATCAGGAGATGACACACGCCTTGCAAGGACCAGCGGTGGATTCGATCCAGGGAGGAGGTCGGGTTGGTCGATCTACGGACAAAGGGTGTCGGGCGGCTGATCGTGCGGAGGAGGCAAGAATCAGGGGAGGCGATGACACATGTGGACGACGGCGATGGCGACGGTGTTGGCATGGACGCTGCAGCAAGAACCGGTAGCGACGCTATTGGCATAGACGGCAGCAGCGCAACAAGAAGCGGTATAGCGATGGTGGGAGGCGGGGGGACTCAGGAGAGGTGGTAGTGATGGCACGGGTGGGTGGGTGGATGAAGATGTCGACATGGATGAAGTGGCCTGTAGACGGTGGTCTGAGGTCTGGATGATAGGGCAGCGTCCGCAACACGATGAGAGCCCGAGTGAGGGAGGAGTTTTTGGGGGAGACGATGTCGGTCCTTCATATTAGGGTAATGGGGTTGGCTCGGCTCAAGTGGGTGGATGAGAGGCGAGGCGAGGCAGCAACAGCGATGGGTGGACGGGTCACTTGGGTTGGGTCAGGTCATAAACCCCTCAACCCTCAACCCGACCCAACCCGTGTACGGGTCAATCCAACCCGACCCAACCCATCCATATTTTACATGTAACCCGACCCAACCCGGTCGGGTCGGGTCGGGTCCATCGGGTTGGGTTGGGTTTGGACACCCCTAATCTCATTTCTGCTTCAGGGGTGGTAGTAGACTCTAGTAAAATCCAGGCCATGTTGGACTGACCTCCCCCGACCACCGTTAAGAGTGTCCGGGGTTTTCTTGGCCTCATCGGGTATTATTGGAAGTTCATTCGCGGGTATGGAAAGGTGGCCCGACCTCTCACCGCTCTCACTCATAAGGATGGTTTCTGGTGGACTGCCGAAGCTCAACACGCCTTCCAGCTTTTAAAGAAATTAATGGCGGAGGCGTCGGTCCTGGCCCTACCCGATTTCTCCAAAGATTTTGAGCTTGAGTGTGACGCCTCGGGGCGAGGTGTAGGCTTTGTCCTTATGCAGGCAAGACGACCCATCGCTTTTTTCAGTTTGGCTCTTTCCGACCAGAATCTCGCCAAATCCGTATATGAAAAGGAAGTTATGGTTCTCGTTCTAGCCATCCAACATTGGCGTCTTTACTTGTTGGGACGTCCTTTCACGGTTTTTTCCGACCACCAGAGTCTTAAATTTCTGTTGCAGCAGCGCATTACTACCCTCGATCAACAGAGTTGGATCGCCAGAGTTGGATCGCCAAATTGTTGGGTTATCAATTTGAAATTAAATATAAGTCGGGCAGGGACAATTCTCTTGCGGATGCTCTGTCACGACGGACAGAGACTCCCTCTCAACTTCAGTTGTTGCATTCCTAGCCCGTCTGGACAGAGGGCCGGTCCTTGGTGGAGGGCGTTTCCTTCGATCCTTATCTCGGCAGAATGCTCCATGCACTACAGGAGGGCCGACCTGCCTCTCCAGGTTCCACTCTGGAACATGGCATCCTGCATTACCGCGGCCGGCTGGCGATTCCTGCTTCATCTCCATGGATCCCCAAGCTTCTGCTCGAGTTTCATGCCTCTCCGTAGGGGGGCATTAAGGTTTTTACAGAACTTACAGGAAACTGGCAGCTAACTTATATTGGCTAGGTATGAAAAAGGCTGTCAAGGAATTTGTCCAGCAATGTTCTATTTGTCAGCGTTTCAAATATTCGACCCTGGCTCCCACCGGTCTCCTCCAACCTTTGGATATTCCCACAGCTGTGTGGACCGACATCTCTATGGATTTTATTACTGGGTTGCCCAGATGTAAAGGGTATGAGGTCATCTTGGTTGTTGTTGACCGACTGACAAAGTATGCTCATTTTTTGTTACTCAAGCACCCTTACACCGCCCGGACAGTTGCTGAGCTTTTTCTCCGGGAGATTGTCCGACTGCATGGCATACCAGCTTCCATCGTGAGTGACGCGACTCCATTTTCCTTGGTAATTTTTGGACTGAGTTGTTTTGTATCCATGGTACTACCCTCAAGTTTAGCTCCGCCTGCCACCTGCAGACGGACGACCATACTGAGGTGGTCAACTGCTGCCTGGAGACCTATTTGCGCTGCTTTGTAGGGGACCAACCAAGAACATGGTCTTTTTGGATTTCGTGGGCCGAATGGAGCTACAACACAACCTGACACGCCTCCATCAAATCCACTCCGTTCGAGGCAGTTTATGGCTACCCGCCTCCTACTATATTGCGTTTCCTGCCTTCTGATGTTTGAGTGGCCGCTGTAGCAACAACTTTGGGCGATCGGGATGAAGCTTTACGCCAACTTGGACATCATTTGGCCCGTTCGCAGGATTACATGAAACGCTGTGCAGATCGGCACCGACGACACGTCACTTTCCAAGTTGGTGATCATGTTTATCTGAAACTCTGACCTCCTCGACAACAGTCCGTCACCCAAAGGATCCACCAGAAGTTGGCAGCCCGATTTTATGGCCCTTTTCCCATTCTTAGCCGGGTTGGGCCGGTTGCTTACCAGTTGGATTTGCCCTCCTCAGCTAAGATTCATCCCGTTTTTCATGTGTCCCAATTAAAGCCAGCTATGGGAACTTAGGAAGTCCTCCCCACTTTGCCACCAGAACTTGCCCCTGACAGTTCGGATGCTCCGGAACCCCAGGTTGTCCTATCCCACCGTCTTCATCTACATGATCACATCGCCCAGCTGCAATTCCTGATTCAGTGGGCAGGCCGTCCAGTCAAGGAGGCCACATGGGAGGATGAGTTTACCCTTCGCAATCAATTCCCTTCCTTCAGTGTTGAGGACAAGACTGATCTTCAAGGCGCGACGAGTGTTAGAGTTGGAGGAAAAGAGGGTACATGGCAGGTATATTCTAGAAGGAATAAGATTAAGGCAGGGGAGGGGTCTGTTGGGGACCACAGGGCTGAAACAGATTCAGCTGGGGGATCACAGGCTGCAACAGATTCTGTTAGGGGACCACAGGGGCTGAAACCAACTGAAGCTGATAAAGGTGTAGGTGGAGGTATGAAACAGAAAAGGGAAGTGGAAGTGGGGGCGTGGGGCATGGGGACCACTCAGTCTTGAGGACAAGACTGATCTTCATGGCGCGACGAGTGTTAAAGTTGGGGGAAAAGAGGGTACATGGAAGGTATATTCTAGAAGGAATAAGATTAAGGCAAGGGACGGGTTCGCTGGGGACCACAGGGCTGAAACAGATTCTGCTGGGGGACCACAGGCTGCAACAAATTCTGTCAGGGGACCACAAGGGCTGAAACCAACTGAAACTGATAGGGGTACAGGTGGAGGTCTGTAACAGAAAAGGGAAGTGGAAGTGGGGGGCGTGGGGCATGGGGACCACTTGGTTATAACCGATTGGGAAATAAGAGAGGCAGGAGGGGGAAGTGAGGGGGCACGCTTGCTGCTGGAACTCCTGGAGGGAGGTGAGATTATCGGCCTTCCGCTTGGGCGGGTGAGCCAGGGGGCCTCCCAAGGATACTCTGAGTCTTCCCCTTTTTTTCTTCTCCTCTCTAAGTTTGTAATCCCTGGTACGCAGTTTGTTTTCTCTAATAGAAATTCCTACTTTACTGTTTTCGATTTAAGGGCCCTGTCAAGGTGCCATCTGCATTGAGGCGGACCGTATAGATCCATTTGCTGCCGACCACTTATTTACCTGTCCGAAGAGGGACCAGATCCCGGGTGTGATTGTCGTTTAAGGCCTGTAATTCATCTCGCATTGCTTGATGCCACCCAGGGTGAGATTTGGCTTCAACAACCGTACGAGGAACATATATCGTCTCTAGAGCAGAGTGACCTCTGTATGAAGTTGTGTAAAGAGGATTATTCTGGCAAAAGCGGGTACCTTTCTGCAAAGTAATTGACAAGTCGTCTGTTCTCGGAGCAAGAGCGTCAGACGAAGCTGGGGGATGGTGTCTTTGGTCTGGACAGGGGACACGTTCGATGGTCGATGAGAGTAGACAGAGCCAAAGTGGGGATCTGCAGAGTGAGACAACTGAGGCAGGGGTGGGTGGATGGTGAGAGGAAGACAATCATCGATAGTGATATTTGGGTGGGAAGAGGGTGGAGAGAATGGTGAGTTCTCAATAAAAGAGACATTAGCAGAGATGATATAACGCCGCAAGTCTGGAGAGAAACAACGGTATTCGCATTGAGTTCGGGAATAGCTCAGGAAGATGCAACAGAGGGATTTTGTAGAAAATTTAGATAGGTTGGGACGAGTGTCACGTACATAACAAAGACACACAAACACATGAAGTGGAAGAGGGTGAGGAGGGAGAGGAGAACAGAGTCCAGAAAGGAGTCCCCCCCTGAAGGATAGAAGAGGGAAGACGACTTATAAGATAGATAACAGTAAGAATAGCATCCCCCAAAAAATAGACACTCTAATGTGAAATAAGAGAGCACGCACAGTCTTCAGAATATGACTATGTTTACGCTCAGCCACTCCATTCTGTTGAGGTGTATCGGGGCAAAATGTTTGATGAAGGATGCCGTGATCCTTGAGAAACTGCTGAAGGAAAGTGGATAAATAGGCTTGGAAGAGGGTGAGGAGGGAGAGAGGAGAACAGAGTTCGGAAAAGAGTCTCCCCCTGAAGGATAGAAGAGGGAAAACGACTTATAAGATAGCTAGCAGTAAGAATAGCATCTCCCAAAAAATAGACACTTGCATGTGAAATAAGAGGGCACGCGCAGTTTTCATGTTGGATTGGTGTTGCCCGATCCGGTTGGGCCGAATGCTTGTGGCCTGTAACTGTCGCGGTGCGGACTTCGGGGCCAACTTTACTGTAGCACTTTTGACAAAGCCAGCCGCCGTTCACTGTAGCGATGCGGACCACTTTTTCGAACAGTGATCGTCTTCTCCATTGTTTTATAGCCCATTTTCGGGCTAGGGTTTCTACAAAAAAAACCCTCTGTAATTTGTTGCTCCCGATATAGTGAATTCTGCCTCTCCCGTGGACGTAGGGATTTTTCCCGAACCACGTAAATCGTTGTGTCCATATTTGCTTTCTTTCGTTTTCTCATTTCTGTCGTTGTGTCTCCCGACGATTCCGCAACACTTCAGAATATGACTATGTTTACGCTCAACCACTCCATTCTGCTGAGGTGTATCGGGGCAGGATATTTGATGAAGGATGCCGTGATCCTTGAGAAACTGTTGAAGGAAAGTGGATAAATATTCTCGGCCATTGTTCGAGCGGAGACATTTAAATAGGCTTGGAGAATTGAGTGTGAATTTTATGGTAAAAAGTTTGGAAAATATCACACACCTCTGAACGATCACAAAGGAGATAGAGTCATGATAAGTCATTAATAAATGATACATAATAACGGTACCCTAACTGACTAGGAACCTTGCAAGGGCCCCATACATTGGAATGAACTAGGTCGAAAGGATTCGCTGCACGCGTTTCCGATCGAGGAACATACATCGCCCGATGATGTTTAGCAAACTTATAAGATTCACAATGGAAAGAAAGGTGTAGAGTGAACTGAGGGAAAAACTTATGTAAGACGGAAGCCGGTGGATGACCATGACGAAAATGTAGGTCGAGGGCTCAAACATAGATGGACGAGGAAGCAAGGGATGACGGGGTATCGAACATGTACACCCCATCACTAAGTTGACCTCTACCAAGTTCCCGATTCGTTGACCGCTCCTGAAAAACAACACCAGAAGATGTAAAAATAGCAACACAATTTAAGTCCTTTGTAAGTTTACTGATGGAGAAAAGATTAAAAGTACTGCGAGGAACATGAGCTACTGAAGCCAGACGAATAGTCAGAGTCAAGGAGCATGTGCCAAATGTTGCGGAATCGTTGGGAGTCGCAACGACAGAAACGAGATACGAAAAGAAAATGCAGAAGAAATGAAAACACACGAAACACAAAAATTTACGTGGTTCGGAAATAATTCCTACGTCCACGGAGAGACAGAATAATCACTATAATCGGGAGCACAATTACAGAATTTTTCGGTAAGAAACCCTAGCCCGAAATGGGCTACAAATGGAGAGGACTGCACAGGAAGTCCGCGTCACTACAGTGAAAGGCGACCACCTTAGTCAAAAGTGCTACAGTGGCTGTCGGCTGGAAGTCCAAAAGACTACAGTAAAGTTGATTCCGAAGTCCGCGCTGCTACAGTGGTCAGAGATGCTACAAGCATTCGACCCAACTGGATCGGGCTACACCAATCCAACACCAAATCCCGCAATAGGGATTGTAGATCCATCAGCAACAGTAATTGCAGCAACACCAGTATACGGATTACAAGTAATAAGCATACCTTGATCACTTGTGAGATGATCAGAAGCACCAAAATCAAGCATTCAAGCTGTCTGTCGACGAGATACACAAGCGGTAGGTCTATCAGTTTGAGCAATGGAGGCTGAAGAAGAGGCAGGTGGCAAAGCACCCCGATGAGATTGTATAAGTGCAATCTCCTCCATTGAGAGTGCCAGGTTGTGACGGATACTGGATGGTGGCGAGGATGCTGTTATGTGTGGATGAAGTTTAGGAAACCCAGCCTGAGTGGCAGGGGACTGGTTTTGGATAGCTGGAAAATGTCGTGACGGGAATAGCCGAGTCAGTAGTATAAAGGCGTGCAGGAACAGTACGCAGCAAAACACGAATCAAATGTTTGGCGGGAACAACCAGAGTGTATCAATGATGCGGCGAAACAACACCAGAGGCACACGAGAACACGTGTCACATTTCAAGCTGCGTCGGAGGAAGAGGGCGGCTGGAGTTGCTGCCTGGGGGCGCTGGCTGCAGAGGTTTGCGCAACAACAGTTGTAACATCTGGGAGGGAGATGTGCAGGAGGGGAGCTGTGTTTGGAGGTGTTGGTGGGCCGCAAGGGGCTGTCGCGCTAGAGGTGGCGTCGCGTTGGAGTCGCCGCACAGGAAGGGTGAGGCGTTGGACGGGTCGCGCGGGAAGCGACCTTGGGCTGGTACGCGGCGGAGATCAGAGATCCCAGCAAGCGGAGCCGTGTCTGGCTCGGGTGGGAGTGGGGGCCGCGAGGGGCGACAGTAGGGAGGTGCTGTGCGATCGGGCTGACGACGGGGCGCTTGTGATGCCGCGCTATCGAGCCAGCGACGGGGCGTTGAGGGTTGTCGCCTGATGCGCCGGGGTAGCCGCGCAAACAGGTTGGTGTTAGGGCGCGAGGCAACCGCGGTGGCGGGCCAACGATAGGGCGCGAGGCTTCCGCGCAGGAGGGGCTGACAACGGAGCGCGGGGCAGTCGCACAGGCAGGCCGACGAGAGGGGCGCGGGGCAGCTGCAGTGGTGGGCCGACAATGGGGGGCTTCCGCGCAGGAGGGGCTGACGATGGGGCACGAGGGTTCTGTGCAGGAGGGGCCGACGATGGGGCACAGGGCTTCCACGTAGGAGGGGCTGGCGACGGAGCGTGGGGCTTCCGCACAGGCGGGTCGTCGACGGGAGGAGGGGGGGCTTCTATGTAGGTGGGCCGGCGACGAGGAGTAGCGGAGGAGCAACCGATGGGAAAAAAAATATCGGATGTCTCCCTTTGATACCATGTAGAATGATATCGAATTCATACCTCAAGGAGAGGTGAAAACATTCATTTATAAATAGAGGAAAATAATTACTAGTAGGTGAAATCCGATGTGGGCCTCAGAAATAAACTTAACCCGAAAATACAATTACCCGGGTCCAACAGTTTTGGTGTGGTGTGCATGTGAGACTTTCTTGAGCCCCTTGTTTGATATGGATTGTGACCTCGAGGGAGGATGTTGTTTATTGTTGTGATGTAGCTGATACGAATTGAGGTTGTTTCTTGCGAGGATGTTGGATGTGAGGTCGAGTTATTTCATGCATAGCGATGCTTGTATTGACCACTGCTAATTGTTTGCTTACCTCCATTTTTTATTTTGGCCATGAGAACCGGGGTAACTAAGTGGGGGGTCTAGATTTATGATACACTAGATAGTCACATGCTACTAGTGTCCCTCTAGCGGTGATGTATGCTAGGGTTAGTGGGGAGTGCCCTCGATGAGACACTAGTACAAAAACCACCCATCGCCACGGTCAAGCTTGTCCGTGGCTACAGGTCACCTATAGCCAGAGCGAGGGATACCCGTGGCTATAGGTAAACCCGCGCCACCACGGGAAAAAAATATTTCTGTGGGAAAGGCGCGAGAAAGCACCTATAGCCACGGGCATCTCCCGCACGTGGTTATAGGGGTGGTCGACGGGGGCTGTAGCCACGAGCGGGGGAGGCCCGTGGCTATAAGGGGCGTGTGAGGGGGTTTGTAGCCACGAGCAAGGGAGGCCCATGGCTATAGGGGTGGGGGAGGGGGGGTATAGCCACGGGCGGGTGATGCCCGTGGCTATAAGGGGTGGCTGTCAGGGGTTTGTAGCTACGGGTGGGGAGTCCCGTGGCTAGGGGTGTTGGACAGGGGCGGTAGCCATGGGTGGAGGAGGCTCGTGGCTATAGGAGGTAGGTGTGGGGGTTGTAGCCTAGCCACGGGCTGGAGAGGCCTGTGGCTATAGGTGGCATGGGCGGGGGATGTAGCCACAAGCGAAAGGCTTGTGGCTATAGGGGTTGGTGCGATGACGTAATGTTAATTAATTCCATATTAATAATAATACTGTTAAACCAAATTTTATTATATTGGGTATTTCCTAGTCCCATATTGTAATACTCTATGTATTCATTTTTACTCATCTATAAAAGAATGTCCCCACCTCACATTGAGGTAAGGAGAATTCGCAATCTACATGGTATCAAAGGGTGCTCTCTAACTCGAGCCCTCCCTATTTTTTTTTCTTTCTCCCTCCCGTCTAGGGTCTCCAACAATTCCCCGTGCAGCCTCCCGGTTCTGCCCGACCCTGCCCTCCCTGCGGACTCCCGGTTCTGTTCGGAACCGCCATCCCAGCGGTGTACCCTGTCCCGCCTCCTTGCTCTTCTCCAATCCGGTCCCCACCTGAGAGGTGGCCTCCTCCCGTGGCGAACGCCCACTGCTGCGCCCTCCCGTCGCGAACGACCCCCTGTCCACCGGTCCTGCCCGGCTTCGCTCTCCCGTCGCGCCTCTCGGACCTGCTGCGCCTCTCGATCCCGACTGCGCGCCTTTCGATCCCGATCAGCAGCCCCGCCTCCTGATCCCGATCGACAGCCCCGCCTCCCGCGGCGCTCCTCCATCCATTGCGCCTCCCGTCGCGGCTTCCCAGTTTTGCCTGCCCCCGCCCTATGTGATCCCGACGCCGTCGTCTGGCCGCCCGCAAATCTTTCTTCCGCAGCACTTCTCCCTGACGATGCTCCCTCTCGCCCGCCCTCCCGCGGCTTCCCGGTCCCCGCCAATTAGCGCCCTCCTCTGGCGTCGCCCGCATCCGACGCTCCTAGTTTTGCGATAGGCCCTCGCCTCTCGAACCCACCCTCCAGTAGGCTTCCTGGCAGAGTCTCGACCCTGCCTCCCATAGCGGCTCCCAGCCCTGCCTACAACGGCGCTCCCCCGACCCCGCCTGCTTGCAGACTCCCGACTTTGCGACCAGCCCCGCCTCCTGCCATATTTTTCCGGCTCTGCCCTCCCGCGGCTCTCCGGGTTCACATCCTGGCCCTGGTCCCGCACTCCTTGGTGCGTCCCGCCCTCGCCCCTCTCGGCGCCTCTCGGTCCAACCCCACTCAATGATTCCCGGCGCACCTCCTTCTACGAGGCTTCCCGACGATCTCCCAGTCACCACCCTCCTCGGCGCTTCCCGATCCGCCTCCTGCATTGGCTACCGTCACCGCAACGGCTCCTGCAACATCGATGACCCTTTTCCAGGGGCTTACTTCCCGCACGACGCCCACCAACCTCGTCCTGGTTGACACTTTCGCCCGCGGGACTCTGGCACAACCTCCAGTCATCGGTGCTCCTGCAAGGCCGCCCCCTTGCCTCAGCTGTCAGCCTTCCCGCACGACAGCCCCACGCTTTATCCCTCCGTATGTGCGCCCGCCTGAGCAGTAGTCACCGATCTCGAGTACCCGATACAGACTGACACTCTCACTGGAGGAGATTGCATTTATACAATCTTATTGGGCTGCCTTGCCCCCTTCATCTTCTCCAGCCGCCATTGTTCAGATTGGTGGCGCTGCCGCAGGTATCTCTCCTCGACCGATAGCTTGGATGCTTGACTCTGGTGTGTCTGAACATCTCACAGTGGATTCCGGTATGTTTACTACCTATCATCTGCATACATGTGCCTCTGAAATTACTGTTGCTAATGGATCGAAAATCCCCATTGTGGGATTTGACACCTGCTCATTGACCCCATCTATTTATCTGGCTTCAGTAGCTCATGTTCCTGAGAGTTCATTTAATCTTAATATCCATCAGCAAACTCACCAAAGATTTAAACTGTGTGGCTACTTTTACGTCTTTGGGTGTTATTTTTCAGGAGTGAACGACGAATCGGGAACTTGGTCGAGGTCATCTTCGGAATGAGGTGTACATGTTCGATACCCTTCTATATCTTGTTTGCTCTTCCACCTCAGCCCGTGCCCTTGACCTTCATTCTCGCCTTGGTCATCCATCGACTTTCGTCCTACATAAGCTTTGCCCCCAATCCAATCCCTAACTTTCATTCCATTGTGAATCTTGCAAATTTGCTAAACATTATCAGGTAACATATGTTCCTCAACTGGAACCGCGTGCTGCGAATCCTTTCGATCTTGTTCATTCCGATGTACGGGGTCCTTGTAGGGTTTCTAGCCAGTCTGGTACAGTTATTATATATCCTTTATTGATGACTACTTGCGCATGACATGGTTTTACCTTCTTCATGACCGGTCTGAAGTTTTTTCTAATTTTAGACCTTTTACAATGAAATTCATATTCAATTCTCCACCTCTCTTAAATGTCTCCGCTCCGATAATGGACGAGAATATTTATCCACTTCCTTTCAGCAGTTTCTTAAAGATAAATGCGTCATTCATTAGACATCCTGCCCTGACACACCTCAGCAGAATGGAGTGGCCGAGCGGAAACATTGCCATATTCTGGAGATTGCTTGTGCCCTCCTATTCCACATGCAAGTGCCTCTCCTTTTCTGGTTCGATGCCATCCTGTCTGCTACCTACCTCCTAAACTGACTCCCTTTTATCATTCTGGGGAAGACTCATTTTTAGACTCTGTTCTCCTCTCTCCTCACTCACTTCCACTCCGTGTGTTTGGGTGTTTGTGTTATGTTCGGGACACTCGCCCCAATCTCTCTAAACTTTCTCCCAAATCCCTCTGCTGCATCTTCCTCGGATATTCACGCACTCAGTGCGGATACCGATGCTTCTCTTCGGACCTATGGCGGTATATCATCTCTGCTGACGTCTCGTTTGTTGAGAGCTCTTCATTCTCACTTCCCTCTCCCTATCCATACATTGACATCGATAATTGTCTTCCTCTCATCATCCATCCTCCTCTGGTGTCTCCCCTGTTGATCACCGTTTTGGTATGGTCTACTCCCGTCGCCCATCGACTGTGCCCTCCGTCCAGGCCGAGGACACCATCGTCTCAGCTTCGTCCAACGCTCTTGCCCTAGCACCAGACGACTTGCCTATTGCACTTTGGAAAGGTACTTGATCTTGCCAGAATACTTCTCTCTATACATCTTTATACAGAGGATTGTCAGCTCTGGAGACGATATCTATTCCCCGCACGGTTGGCGATGTCAAATCTCACCCAGGGTGGCTATAGGCGATGTAGGATGAACTGTAGGCTCTGGATGACAACCATACTTGTGATCTGGTCCCCCTTTCAGAAGGAAAAAAGGCGGTCGGCTGCAAATGAATTTATACGGTCCGTCTCAATGCCGATGACACTCTCCATTGTCTCAAAGCCCGACTTGTGGCGAAGAGCTTTGCTCAAAAATATGACATCGACTATTTTGAGACCTTCTCTCCGGTTGTCAAGATGACCTCAATTTGCTTATCCATATCTCTGGCCGCTCATCATCACTGGCCGCTTCGTCAACTAGATGTCAAGAATGCCTTTCTTCATGGTTTTTTTGAAGAAGAGGTCTATCTGCAACAGCCTCCTCCCGGATTTCATGCCTCCGGTGCCGACTCCCATGTCTGCCGACTTCATCGATCTCTATATGGTCTCAAGCAGTCTCCTCGTGCTTGGATCGGCCGCTTGAGCATCGTCGTCACCGCCTTTGGACTCTCGCAGTATGAAGGACCACATCGTCTTCTACCGTACGACGTCCAACGACTGCATCTTGCTGGTGGTATATGTTGATGATATCATTATCACAGGGAGCAACTCCATTGGAATTGCCCAACTCAAGTGGCATCTTCACCACCACTTCCTCACCAAAGATCTTGGTCCTCTCACATACTTCCTTAGCATCAAGGTCTCCCGTTCTACGAACACCATCTTTCTCTACCAAAGGAAATATGCCATGAATAGCAGGATGCAAGGTTGAGTCAGACAACTGCCGTGAACACTCTTAAGCCTGAGGAACGTTTTCTCTATGACGACATGACACCCTTTTCTCACCCAGAGAGCTATCATCGTCTGGTGGGCAAATTAAATTACCTCACCATGACATGACTCGATATTGTCTGCGCTGTTGGCAAAGTGAGTCAGTTCATGAAGCATCCGACCAAATCTTAGTGGGACGCTGTCCTCCGCATTGCCAAATACATAAAGAAAGACCTTGCCCGTGGTTTTCGGTACTCCTATCATGCTCATCTGAATGTCGAGGCCTTATGTGATGTTGACTATGCTGGTTGCCTTGCTACTTGCAAGTTTACTTCTGGGTACGCCGTCTTATTGGCAGGTAACTTCATCTCTTGGCACAGCAAGAAGCAGTCTCCAGATCTAGTGCGGAAGCTGAATACTGTGCCATGACCACGATCACTACTGAGATCCTCTGGCTTCGTCATCTCCTCCATAAGTTTGGCTTCCCATCGTAGACCTCTGCTCATATCTGGTGTGACAGTCAGACAACCATGAAGATCGTTTCGAATCTCGTCTTCCATGAACGGACGAAACATATCGAGGTGGACTGTCACTTTCTTCGCCATCATCTTGAGCAAACCCATATCAGTTTCGGCCACATTCCGACGGCGGATCAGCTGACCGACATCTTCACACAAAAGGCTTCTTGGGAGCTCGTTCAGACTCTCTCAGTACCAAGCTGGGTATCAACAGTATCAGCAAGCCAGCTTGAGGGGGAGTGTGTGTGGTCTTGTTTGCTGTCATCTTTCTTTTGTGAGACTCTTGGTCCAAGTTGGGCATGTCCATCTTGAGGGGGAGTGTTAAACCCAGTTTTATCATATTGGATATTTCCGAGTCCCACATCGGAATACTCCACCATGTATTCCTTTTTATTCATCTATAAAAGAATGGACCCCACCTCACATTGAGGTAAGGGGAATTCACAATCTACAAAGACATAAATTTTTTCACACACACACATATAAATATTTGATGACTATATGTAAAATTAACTTGTTATTGAAGTGGTAGTAGAGTGTCTTGTTTCATATGCAACAACTGTGAGTTCGAATCATGCTAGTGTCAATTTTTTTTTGAGATGACCTATAGCCATGGGCCACTTGCTCGTGGCTATAGGTCTACTAATGTGGATCCACTTGCCCGTGGCTACAGGCCACACGGGGACGACGCCACGTCGAAATGGCTATAGTCCATGGGCTATAACCACGCCAATTGGTGCCACGGGCATCGTGCCTGTGGCTATAGTTGTTTTCTGTACTTGTGAGGCTAGTCGCAGGTTAGTCGGGTGACATGTGTTGTTTGGACGACAACATATGCTGACATTTGGTCCTGTGTTTTTGGTAAAGTCTAGGTCTGTCTCAAGAGTGTTTCCTTGATGCCTAAACACTAGTTGCCAGTATTTGGGGATCGGATACGCCCTTCAGGTCTTATCGTGAGTCGGGTCGGGTCACCCTAGGTCGGTTCGTGACAGTATCCCGCAACCATTTCCCCACTGGTTTATCACTCTTACGCCCCGACAACAAACGCCATGTGCTTCCATCCCTTTCACAATCGTGCCATCGTACGTCATATCCCACATACCACAACCATATACCACATACCACAACCATATCATTGCCACATATCCCCCACCACATACCGCCAATACAGCCATAACCACATAATCACCACGCACCACACCGCAACCACACATCACAACTTTATCGTAGTAGGGTAACATGAACATTGTTGGAGATGGTGCCCTAGAATTAACTACTTTGTACTTTCGATTATCTCTATATTCATTGTCTTGAATATTAATAAGTATCTTATCACATGATGATTGTTCTTCTGCATAACATTTAATGTGATAATGTCCTTTGAATTTATGTTGCATCCAAAGGTCATAACAATTCTCCGCTATTCTTATACACATGTTTTATGATCGAATGACATCATATGACCGGACACAGATGATACAAACAATCAGAGGTAGGGGGCTCATAATGTTGCGGAATCGCCGGGAGACACAACGACAGAAACGAGAAAAACGAGAGAAAAAAAAAACAGAGAACACAGCGATTTACGTGGTTCGGGAAAAATCCCTACGTCCACGGGAGAGGCAGAAATTCACTATTTGGGAGCACAGATTACAGAGGATTTCAGTACTAAAAAAACCCTAGCCCGAAATGGGCTACATATGAAGAAGATGATCCACTGTTCCGAATAGTAGTCCGCGTTGCAACAGTGATCGGCGGCTCACTTTGTCAAAAGTGCTACAGTGTCTGCCGGCTGGAAGTCAAAAAGCGCTACAGTGAAGTTGACCCCGAAGTCCGCACCGCTACAGTGCCTGTCGGTGTCGGTCGGTCAGCTCCGCTACAGTGGTCAGCGTTGCTACAGTGCCGAAAAAATTGGGCCGGGAGCCTTCGGCCCCGGATCGGGCAACACCAAACCAACACATAAGACATTGAGACTTCTTCCCATGAAGTTTGCCCTTGGTAATCTTCAAGAGAGGAGGTTATGAGAACATACCCGTTAGTAGGAATTCCATATGTATATGATGTCATTGGATATTCCTATCTAGGAACGTGTGTATTAGTCCTCAGACTTGAGATTATTATTAATGCTTGTCATGAGTCGCGCACATTGATTTATTAACGAAAATCGTGACACCATATGTTCATTGGGAAGTAGGATATGTTGGGTGCATGAGAAGTGATATAACATTAATGAATAAGTCAAGAAAGAATTTGTCTCTTCCATTTTATGAAAGTTGATATCTTCAGACCTTTGTTTGAAATGAGTGTCTAATAATTTTCATGTTCATGGTGTTCGATGAGTTTATTTCTCGAAGTCAAAGATAAATCAAGCATATAGGTTGATAACACGAAGTATGCTACCTGCTTGACGTGATATCGTGACAAAAGGATCATATTACACAATTAGCATTCGTAAGAGGTTTTTGTCATGGTGATATTAACTTCTTTCTTTATGGGTGTCTTGACGTGTTCCTAGATGCTATTCTTGGTGTCCAGACTAGTTCGCATAATGCCATCGAGAAAGAGGGCTAAAGGGTTACATATTAAGTGTATCCAAAATTTTAGTTAAATTCTATTTGAATTTAAGAATTTGAATAATGATTATTCTGACCATGTGATTTAATTATTATTCAGGTTTTTTGATCGCATTAATCCAATCATCGGTTATTCAAAAGAATATATATGTGAGTTAAGTGTTAATATAATATTTACTTGAAAGGTAATAAATAATTACGCCAATATATAATATTTATTTATCTTTTGTTTATTCGCAATGTAACAAATAATTATTTATTTGATTACATGAATATTAAATAAATATTAATCCGCTATTTAGTGAATATAATATTTTTTTATTGAATGAATAATGCAATAATATTTATTTATTTAAATAAATAACCATTATTCAAGGTTCAATAAATATTGTGGAGGATTGACGAACTAAGTTTAGGATTCGGAAGAAATGATATTTAAATAATCCGTGAGTTTATTGCACGTCAAGAAAATAATAATAATAATAACATTCGTTGCGGGGTTTACTTAGAATTAAGAGATTGGTTAAGGGGCTTTGAGAAATAACTAAATCCTATTATATAATTTTAGAGAATATAGAGAATTGTGCGCACCATAAATTCTCTAGAGAATTATATCTAAGCCTAGAGAGATATTTTCAAGAACGCTATCAAGAACGGAGAGCGATGATCCTTCTCCCCCCCTCAAGAGTTCGTGAGAACAAGAGAGAATTTTTGTTCACTTGAAGAATTTTTGTTGCGATCAACAATGAACGACGCAAGTGGTTTGGATTTTCCGCGTTAGCGCCCCGAGTTCCAATGTTGATGTTTCGAGATTCATGGAGCACGTGTTGATATCGCTATAGTGATTCTACTCTTGGATCGTTCATCGCAATGATGGTATAACAAGAAAGGTCAACCAATTTGACAATGGAGAAAGAATTCCAAACGAAGGTAATTCCTATTTATAAATTAATTATAAATTAAATGTGAAAAGATTCTCTCTTTGATTCTTCTGGGGTTGCTATCATCTGGTTTTGAGGATTTTATCCAAATAAATCGATGAAATCCATTTTTGGGTACGGGTTCGATCGCTTTTGCGTCCCGGAACCATCAAGTGGTATTAAAGCGGTCGTGTAAAGATCTATGTTTTTTTGGGTTGCAAAATTCAGAGGGAATTTGAAATTTTGGAGTTGTTTTGAGAATTGAGATTTAGATTGGAATTCTGAGAGTTGGAGCATCTCGAGTAGATGTTTTTGGATATGGATCAAGGCTCGAGAGGTGTCTCGAGTGCTATGACGTGTCTTAAGAGCTTCGGGTTGAATTTTAGAATTTTTGAAAGAGTTTTTGCCTTGTGCATGGTTCAGGCACGATTTGGGGAAATCGTACGGGACAACCGTGCGGTTTGGTTTTTGCTCGGGGTTTGGCGCACGGTTGCTGAGTAAACTTGCAAAACCCGCATTTTACTTTCAACGACGACTTGTAAAGTTGGCGCACAATTTGGTAAATTGTGTGGCCAAACTGTGTAAGGAGGTGTGACTCGAGACAGTACCAACCACACAGTTGGCGCACGGTTTGTCTAACCGTGCGATCCTTTTAAAAGGACAAAATATCTGTTTTGCCCCTATGAATTTTAAAACCCCCTTCTCGCTCTCACACACGCCCGTGTTGGCCTTCCCCCTCTCTTTATCCTTCACCGCCCCTTGTTTTGGGGTGATTTTAGTGGTGTTCTTCAGTGATTTGAGGTGAGTTTCCTCTCCTTACTCCATTCTTCCTTCTTGTTCTCGCTGATTTCGCGATGTTTCGGTTTAGGGTTCTAGTGATGATTTCACCGGAGCATGGTGTAATTGTTCGAGAACAAGGGGGCTTTCATGTGGCTTAGCTAGAGGGCGTCCTGAGAGGTTGCTCACAAGCCATTGCTCGCCATTTTGTTGAAGGTATGTTGCCTTGTGAATTTTATTAGGGTTTTCGCTTAAATTGGATGAAATTGGTTGTTGAATTGGGCGAGTCATTTAGCACTTTTGCATGACTTGGGTTTGTGTGCATGTCCAGGAACATGTATAGGAGTGGAGGACAGATTTAAAGTATGTTGGGTGAAACCCCATTAATGCTAATAGGTTAGGAGAGGGATATATATACGCAACAATAAACTAGAAATAATTCTTAAACCCAATTAAATGGGGTCGGCCATATAGATTAAACGTCGCCAATTAATTCCATTGAAAACCATATTTTCATTGAAATCATTTAGAAGATCATCTTGAATGATTTTGTTTAAGGGTCCTCCTTTTAGGTCCACCTCTACTTCTTTTAATAAGTGAATTTGTCATTAAGCTTACCCTATTAACATGCGCATCCTTACGTCTTCTTCTAACATGTTCAAACCATATCAATCTAGCATTAAGATTACATTATAATGAATATAAAATAAGGAATAAGGGCCTTGACACTATTGCCTTTTAGATTGAAAGTGATGATATATGTTGTAGGGGAAATGTCTTGTACAAATGTTGTTTCCAAATGAATAACGATTACTGTTACGATGTTAAACAAAATTTAGATGTTCCCTTTTTATGTGTTAAATTTTGACTGATTTGTCAGGTTGGACACCAAATAGTAGTCAGTTATGCAAAATGCATGGGAGTACCGTTATTTCGGAGGCGGATACAGGGATCCACCAGGCAAGCCTATGAATATGTTTTTCTTGAAATTCATGTCTCTTGTATTGACCATAACCTTGTCTTCCCTGATTGTAAACACTGGTTAATTTGTATCATGGATTATGGTATTGTATTTTCTTCAAGCTAAGATCAATAGTCGATGATTAACATTTAATAGGGTTTTGCACAATATTGGGGTTTTCTCTGCCAATTTTCCCATCTGAAGATGACAAATTCACCATTGTATGCTGAAATGTCATCTGCCTTGCCTTTTCAGCATGGCAAAGCTTTTTGAGGCTTGATTTTTTGAATGTGCATTTACAAGGGTTCAAGGTTAACTTGTAGCAAGGTTAGTAGAAGTCAATATTTATGGACCAGTGTGTGGGCATGGTTGATTATGAATGATCCCTAAATAGACTCATGAATGTAAGTTGCTGTAAATTGTTTCGGACAGATATTTCAAAAATTAAAATTACATGTCACTGTAAATAAATTTGAAAAGATTCATAAAATTGAGCGTTTAGATATGAAACCCTTGTCCACATTAATGAATTAGGTTATTTTCCTTGGTTAATTCCTTTAAGAGTATCATGGCAGTTTCGATTTTTGATTTGCAATTTGTTAAAAATGTGTATTGCTAATTACATGTTCTTTCGTTAATGTAATAGATAGATATGTAAAAAGGGCCCAGACCAGCTTGGTTGACCGGGCTTTCAGACCAGCCTATTTTTTTTTTTTATTTCTTTAAATTAATTAATTCTTAATATTTCTTGATTAAAAAATTATTTAAAAAAACAGACCAGGACTCGGATTGTGCTGGGTCAGGCCATTGGGCCTGGTATGGCTGCCCGAGCCCTGCCCTGTCCGATGATGAAGTTTGTGTTATATGGTCATTTTCTGAGTAATTTTATTTAATATAAAATATAAAATAATGTATTGAAATTGTTGAAGTTTGCATCATATGGTCATTTAATATTGTCATTTCATATTTTCACAGGCATCAGGACCTTGGCTACAAATTTACTCCTGGTGATGAAGTTGAAGATATGTTCATCTTGCTAAATGAAGTAACAAGATGCATACCTTCTATAACTGCTGTCTCTTCTGGTGCTATTGCATCTGATTATCAGCGACTGCGGGTGGAGAGTGTCTGTTCAAGGTTAGGGCTTGTTTCTCTGGCATATTTATGGAAACAAGATCAATCATTACTCCTACAAGCGATGGTAACTTTATCCATTTTTCAGTATCAATGTCATAAGTTGATTTGTTTCTCGTAGACAAGGTCAGTCATTTTAAACATCTGATATTTATTTATTATTATTTTTTGTGACATTCAGGTCGCTAACGGGATCAAAGCTATGATTGTGAAGGTACTGAACTACTGTTAAGTTTATTTGTTTGTCATTTTTGACTTTGATTCTCTATCAGCCGGTCCCATTGAGCTTAGTATTTGTTTTGATCCCGTATCAACTCGTTCCATTCAATGTATTTGGTTATGGTCAAGCTTTGTTTTCTTTTTTATCCTCATTGAGTTGGAATGTAACAGTAATGAGTTCCGTTTCAATCATTTTGTAATATCATTACATAAAGGTAGTGTCTGATATCTAAAATCATGATGGAATACTTCAATCCTATTATGTCAACAAACTTTACCTGCTCCAAGTTTATGATATGTGAGATTCAATAATTGAATATATGAAAACCAATGTGATGAGAAGGATGGATAATAGCTCAATCATTATTTGACATCAAATACTTGCAGGTCATTGAACTTATGACAACACTTCATTTCATTATTTGGCATAGGTTTTTTATTTTATTTAATATCATCTTGATGCAACATTATTATGGAGAATGTTATTAATTCAAAATTTTCCTCTTAAACAAGGTGTTTAAAATGTTGAATGATTTTCTAAATGCCTCCACATGTAGATTAAGAAATTAATCAAGGAACAATGAATTGTATATGAAAGCACTATCCTAAATTGGAGAATTGCAATGTAATCTTGTATCGAGGTTGATTTATCTTGTATCGAGGTTGATTTGGAATATTCAACTTGTTAGAATGGAGGCGCAAGTAACCCAATACCCAAGTTGACTCTTTAAGGGACACTTTTGTGTTTATTTATAATGAATGATAAAGATGAAATGTTACCTAAAGTTTGATGTGAGACTCCCCCTCAAGCTAACACTCCCCCTCAAGCTAGGTGTACCTAGAAAAATAAACAGTGACACTCCCCCTCAAGCTGGACATGCCCAACTTGAAATACAAATCCAAAAAACAAACAAATACTAGAAAAACAAAATAGTAAAGAAGCTCGATGGTGATCCGAGCGGTGATGAGGAAGTCCGACGGTGATCTGGGTAGTCTGACGGTAATCCGTGCAATGATGAATAAGTCTGATGGTGATCCGGATGGCTCGACTGTGATCCGAGCAAAGATAAAGAAGCCCTTTGGTAATGCAGAGACAACAACCCCGTGTATCAACCTTTTTTTTTTGTTGAGGTTGTGTATACCTGGACGAAGTGGCGCCAGGAGAAGGCACGAGGGGGGTGCGTTTGGACTGGAAGAAGCTCACCTGGAGGACCCTCGCCTAGGTTGTGTGTCTTTGCAAGGGACAACGCAGCAGGACCGTCAACTGCTTTGTTGAGAGTCGCGTTAGGGCTGACCTGGTTATGGCCGCGAGTCACAGGCTGAAAAATCCTGACGTAATGTTCACTCCTCACAGTGCAATAATTACTTTATCATCCATCAAAATTTTTCCTTAAATAATCACGACATAATGTTTATCCCTAAATCTCTAGCACTGCATCAGAAGAATCACATTCTGCTGTTATGACGTGTTTTTTGATTTTCTGACTAAAAACTCATTAACTTTCTTCAAACTAAATGAAACTCTAAAACATGGATTCTCAATGATAATTTAAGTCTTTTTGAAGGATTTCCAACTTCTGTGAATCTTTCTGCCCATAACCAATGAAAATTTTCAATCTCCCCTATTACAATTGTACCGCCTCCCAAAGAAAGTCATGAAACTGTCCCCACCCCACTTTGAGCTAGATGGGAAGGAAAGTTTGACTTGTATTATAGCTCACTTAATAGGTTGTCTATGGTTTCCAAGGGCTTAAAGAGAGGGTATGAATATCAAGGGAGTCTCAATCGATTTACCGGGATTAAATCAACAATGACCTTAATCATATTAATTTAACTTGACGCTTAAAAGTTTTGAAATAGAATTAAGACAAGTTCTAGCATTCTACATGTCTCAAGTCTCAAGAAAAAGTGTATTAAAAAGAATTTGTCAATTTGGTTCAAAATACCTTTCGTGAATGGGAATTTAAATATTGAACAGTTACACATAGCATGAATAAAAACAATCAGTCAATTGATACTGTTGAAATGAAAACCGTACCTCACAATAAGGTAGGATGCTTTATTTATAGATAAGACCAGGAGTACAAAAGATAACCTATGCCGATGTGGGTCAAGAATATTAAAAATATCTAATACTCTTTAACACTCCCCCTCCTGGAACATATATATTTATCATGCTCAGCTTGTTACACAAAAATTGGACATGTGGTCCAATCACCACTTTTGTGAGAACATCTGCAAGTTGATCAGAGGTTTGAACATGACCGAAGGTGATCTTCTTCTCAAAGTTTTCTCGAACGAAGTGACAATCAACTTCAATATGCTTTGTCCGCTCATAAAAGACTGAATTTGTGGCAATCTTGATAGCAGTTTGATTGTCACACCAGATATGTGTCGGTTTCTTGACAGTATAGCCAATTTCCTGTAGAATTTGTTGTGTCCAAATAATCTTTTCAGTTACATATACCATGACACGATACTCCGACTCCGCACTTGGTCGTGAGATAAATGTTTGCTTCTTGCTTCATCATGAGATCAAATTTTCTCGAACAAATGCTGCAAAACCAGATGTAGATCTCCTAGAAGAGAGACATCCAACATAATCTGCCTCACAAAATGCCTCAATATATGTATGCCCATCATTAGAATATAGAATACCTAAACTCAGTTTCGTCTTCACATATCTAACAATGCGAATAATAGCCTCCCACTGCGTTTTTGTTGGGGATTCCATAAACTGACTCACTTTGCTAACCACACAAGCAATATCGGGTCGAGTCATCGTCACATAGTTACGCTTCCCAACAAGTCATCTATATCTGTCGAGTGAAGATACCAGCCCACTATCAGTATGGAGTGATTTTTCTCCAGTTTTGAGGGATGAGTCAACTGAGTCGGCTTAAGTCATTCCAGTTTCCTGCAAAAGATCAAGAACATACTTTCTCTGAAATAGAAAAATTCTTTTGGTGTGTCTAGAGACCTCAATCCCCAGAAATATCGTAGTGGACACAAATCCTTCGTGTGAAAATTTTGATGAAGGATTCGAGTTGATTAATGCCGATCCAGTAATGACAATGTCATCCACAAACTATTAGAAGAATGATGTCTGCTGTAGAATAATGATAGAAAACAAAAGAATCCTTTATACTTTGACACAGGTCAAAGCTAAGCACAACAGTGCCAAAGCGCCTGATTTAGGCACGAGGTGACTGCTTGAGGCCATACAATGATGGACGAAGGTGACAAACCTTGGAAGACTCCTTCAGAGCAACAAACCCAGGTGGTTGCTCTATATAAACTTCCATCAAGAAATCCATGAAGAAAAACATTCTTTACATCCAGTTGATGGAGAAGCTAGTGATAAGAGGCGATAAGAGAGATAAATAAGCGGACCGATGCTATCTTGGCCACGGGAGAGAATGTGTCAAAGTAATTAATGCCATACGTTTGTGCATAACCTTTGGCAACAAGTCGGGCTTTGAGACAATTAAGAGAGCCATCAGCGTTGACGCGCACGATATAGATCCATTTGCAAAAACAACTTGTTTATCCATAGGGAGATGGACAAGATCTCAACTATGGTTGGTTTCCACGGCCCGAAGTTCATTCTGCATGACCTTTAATCATTTGGGATGAGATTTTTTCTCAACAACAGTGCGCGGTGTTGAGTGAACAACGGGTATCGCAATAGTGCGAGAGGTAGCCACAGATAATCCCCGATAAGAAGCTGATGAACCGAGATTTTTCTGACAGAAGCGTTTACCTTTGCGAAGGGCTAAATTAGGAATAACAGTTGATGGTGGGAAATCTGCAACAGAAAAGATGGAGGATTCGATGAAGGAAACATCAGCGGATGTCACATAACGACGCAGGTCTGGGGAAAAGCAGCGATAGCCGCGTTGACTTCGCGAATAATCAAGAAAGATGCATTTGAGGATGCGTGTATCAAACTTAGAAAGGGAGGGGCGAGTAACCCGTACATTGCAGATACAACCAAAGATGCGAAGAGGCAGTGAATGTAGTGATGAGGTTGGTAATAAAGAATGGAAGAGTGTCCCCCTGAAGAACTGATGAGGGAAGTGTTAATGAGATATGTAGCGGTGAGAATGAAATCGCCCCGAAAAATGGTCGGAACTTTCATTTGGAATAAAAGAGCACGAACAATCTCTAACAGATGACGATTCTTACGTTCTGCAACACCGTTTTGTTGAGGTGTATAAGGACAAAAGGTTTGATGAAGAATTCCATGGTCATCGAGAAAGGACTGGAACGGGCTAGAAAAATACTCACAACCATTGTCAGAGCACAAACAACGAATTTTAGTGGAAAAATTGAGTTTGGACTTCATGATAATAGGAGCGAAACACAGTAAAATTTTCAGAATGAGTTTTCAACAAATAGACCCATGTCATTCTCGAAAAATCATCAATGAAAGTGACAAAATAACGATAACCCAGTTTACATGGACTAGGACAGAGTCCCCATACATCAGAATGAACTAAATAAAAGGGACTAGACGGTGATGGTTGATATAATGACGGGATTCACAATCAAAAGGAAAAACATGACCCAAATTCGGACAAAGTGACTGATGAACGGATGTAGGTTGATGACCGAGGCGATAATGAAGCTGCAGGACACGATCAGAGGTGATAGGACAAACAAGGGATGGGGTCGAGTCAAACATGTACACACCACCCTGAAGTCGGCCGCTACTAAGCACCCGAATCGTCGAAGGTTCTTGAAAGACAACCAAATTAGGTGAGGAACTTAGACCCCTGTCGTATTTGGCTTATGAGAAAAATAGAAAAGGTCTGAAGTCGGATTTGAGCGCCATGGTCAAGCGCGTTCAAATGCCTACGTTTTACGACGATGATCCTATCACATGGATCACGCGAGCTGAAACTTATTTCATGATTCATAAAACTCGGAACAACCTGCATGTGCCTATAGCTCAACTGTGCATGGAGGGAATTGTACAACATTGGATGTTGTTTTTATTGTCGCAACGACCGAGCCTCTTGTGGGATGAGTTGAAGGCTAAGCTTCTTGGACGGTTTGGAACTACGCACGTGAGTGATCCTCTAAAACAATTGAAAAGTGTGAAGAAGACTGGTTCGGTGGGAGACTACATTGACGAATTTGAAAAGATTTCTTTGTGTGTTCCCGGTTTGCCAGAATCATGATATATTAGTTTTTTTTAGGTAGCTTGCGGTTGGAGATTGAGAGCATTGTGGCCACACATGAACTACGCAGTAAAGATAGACTAATTTCCTTGTCCAGAAATGTTGAGCGCGAGCTTTCTGTACATGGGGTGATTCGTGTCCAAGAAGTGCGGCGGACAAGGCAGGGATCCACTTTCAGTCGTCCGGTTAATACAAGTCTCGTTCGTTCAGCTTCAGTTCCGGCTGGTCCTAGTGTTGAAAGGAAAGAGGTGGTGCCAAAGTGGAAGGGAGTTCGGTATCTTTCCAGAACAGAATATGAAGAATGGATTGCCAAGGGGCTTTGTTTTTCTTGTGGCTCCAAATTTGGTCCAACACATAGATGTCCAAAGAAAGGAATGCAACTGATGTTTTGGGAATGTGTGGAACCTCCGTACAAGCCCGTGGATACTGTCCGTGGATATTGAGCCACAAGGAATTTGCAACACGTCTGTTGAGGAAGATAACCAGTGGGAGATGGCTTGTCAGGCGATTTACCTTGGTACTTTAGAGGGCCAGAATGACCAGGCTGCTAGGTCAATGTTGTTGGAAGGCATTGTTGCAGTGGTGCTGATTTTAGTTATTATAGACAGTGAGGCTAGTCACAATTTTGTGTCAACAGCTTTACTGAAATCTCTCCGGTTACCTATTACACGTACCGAGTCTTTTGGGGTACGTTTGGGTGACGGACACTGCATGGTGTCTAGTGGACTGTGTAAAGGGTTACAGGTTCAACTGGGTGAGGTACTGTTTGAAGTAGATTCGTATTGGTTTTGATATCTCCAAACTCGACCTCATTTTGGGCACGACGTGGCTTGAAACACTTGGCCACGTGACTTCTCATTGGAAGAAAATGACCATGAGTTTTGAATTTAAGGGGAGGCAAGTTTCTTTGCAGGGAATGCTGCCCAACCAAGATATTCTAATAGAATTGCAATCATTTCTCGAGGACAAGAAGTTATGTACTCATGGACTTCACTGGGAAACTGGGGTTGCCGATGTTAATTCTAGAGCAGATTTCAACAGGCAGAATGACAAGGAGATACAAAATTTGTTGGATCAGTTCGAGCAGACATTGGTTGAGCCTAGGGGTCTTCCTCCTCGGCGTAAGACGGACCATGCCATCCGTTTGAAGGAAGCTTCTCATCCGGTTAATGTTAGACCTTATCGTGTAGCCCGAAGTTTGAAGGATGAAGTCGAGCGTCAGATTGAGGACCTGTTACAACAAGGAGTGATTCAAAGTAGCAAGAGTCCCTATTCTAGCCCGGTAATTTTAGTCAAGAAGAAAGATGGTGGGTGGTGCATGTGTGTGGATTATAGTGCTTTAAACAAACTTACGATTCCGGATCGGTTTCTCATTCCCATAATTGCAGAATTGTTAGATGAATTGTTCGGTGCTCGATATTTTACTAAACTAGATTTCAAATTGGGTTTTCATCAAGTTCGGGTACGTGAGGAGGATATTGAAAAAACATCAATCTGTACTCATCAAGGTCATTACGAATATCTAGTTATGCCCTTTGGACTTACGTATGCACCGATTACTTTTCAAGCTACCATGAACACCTTGTTTAAACCTTTACTTCGCAAATCTGTCTTGGTTTTCTTTGACGATTGTTGAATGATAAAAGGTCCGCCTGGAGGCCTTGAGGGAGGGGCGACGTCCGGGAGAGGGGAGGCCGCCAGACGGCAGTTCGGCTGAGGGAGTGCCATGGCTGCTCGGGACGGCAGGGAAAGCCTCGGACGGGGTGGCTACCGTTGGAGGGCTGCGTGCCGGAGAAACGCAGGAGGCGGGTGCCGCTGGAGAGCCGCGTGCGGGGGAGGCGCCGCTCGGGAGAAACGCGGCGAGAAGAGGTCCCGTTGGCATGAGGAGTGCCGTCGGGGAGAACCGCTGCAGGAGGAGCGACTGGATTCCGTCGGGATCGGGAGGCGTGACGGGAGGCGAGACCGGGAGAAGGGAGGGCAGTGGGTCGGGAGCCGCGACGGGAGGCCGACAGGGGGGGAGATCCGCCGGGAGGGGAAGCCATCGCGGGAGCATCGACGGGAGGGAGCCGCGACTCAGCGTGACGGACGAGATCGTGACGGGAGGCGGGGCAGGGAGCTGCAGAGGGAGAAGGCGGAGCGGATGATTCCGCTTGAAGAGAGGTGGGCCGGAACGCGCCTCGGGAGGGCGGTACTGAGAGGCCGCTACGGAAGGTTGCCGTCGGGAGGGAGTCCGGAGGGATCCGCGCGAAAGGTGCGCCAGGCGATGGTGACGGCGGGAGGTGTGACGAGAAGCCGCAGGCGGGCCGGTACAGTGCCACGTTGAAGGCAGAGGGCTGGGAGAAGCGGTGCTTGGGAGGTCGCGTCGATCAGGAGGTCGGCCGACGCCAGGAAGCCGGAGGTGCGACGATAAGGAAGGCGTCGACCGTCGCGCGCGAGGAGTCGCGACTGGGGATCTCGAGCGAGGAAGTCGCGTCAGGAGAGAACTGCCGGAGGCTGCCTTGAGGAGCAGCGGAGGAGCGGGGAGGTCTGTCGCACAAGGGTGGAGGCCGACTGCTGGAGGGGCCGGTAGGGGGGGCGACGGGAGATACCTATGGCTCGCTGACCATGGAGGCCCCCCCCCCACGGGGGAGAAACGATTGGAAACCCTAGACTGGGGAAAATAAAATGAAAGGGAGGGTTGAAGATTAATTTCCCCCTGATACCATGTTGAATGATAAAATGAGATAGACTTGAATCCCGAATGTCCTCTCTAAATGAGGTCTTGAAGTTCTTTTATAATGAATAATTAAGACCACATCGGACCATAAGTCTGATGTGGGATACAGACTCCAACAATGATATTTTGATTTATTGCAGGAATTGGGAAAACCATTTGGACCATCTACACCTAGTTTTTACTATTTTGCAAACCAATAGTTTGCACATTAACAGAAAAAATGTTTCTCTGGTCGCCTTGTTATGGAATAGGACACCAAATTTCTTTTGAAGAAGTTTCGATGGATCCACAAAAAGTTTCTTCTGTCCAAGGGTGGCTTGTTCCTAGGAATGTAAAAGAGGTTAGAAGATTTTTAGGCCTTATTGGATATTATCGCAAGTTTATTAAGAATTACGGAAAGGTGGCCAGGCCACTTGTTGGATTGGTGTAGCCCGATCCGTTTTGGATGATGTTGGTTCAAATGCTTGCGGCCCATACTAAACACCAGGCCGCAACTCCGTGGGTCGAGCTCACCGTTGTCGCAAAGTTGACCAGCCGACATCGACAAGGCCCTGTAGTAGTGCAGACTTTGGCACGATGCCTACAATAGCTCGGACTTTGGAGACAACGGTAATGTGGCTTCGCAAACTTCTTGCCACCGACCACTGTAGCAGCTTGGACTTGGGTTGCGAGCTTCCAGCCACTGTTCACTGAACCACAATTGACTCTCTGTGCGGTTGGTGGAACAATGCTTCGTCCTTTTTATTTGCTCATTTCGAGCTAGGGTTTCTGTGTGTGAGAAACTCTGAGATCTCCTTGTAATTGTGCTTTTGGATTTCATAGTGAAGTGATTCCGACTCTCTGTCGATGTAGGGATTTTTCCTGAACCACGTAAATCGTTGTGTCTATGTTCATCTTCTTCTTCTTTTGTTTTCGTCTTTTCTTCATCTGCAAACCTTTACCGTGTGACTCTCGATGTTTTTGCAACAACTGGTATCGGAGGTTGAGTTCAGAATTCTCGAATTGAACGATGGCTATGGAAGAAGACAAGGTAAAGATCGATCGCTTCGATGGAACTGACTTCAGTTACTGGAGGATGCAGATCGAGAATTATCTTTATCAGAAAAAGATGCACTTGCTGCTTTTGGGTCTAAAGTCAACAGACATGGAGCAGACGAAGTGTGAGCTGCTGAATCGACAGGTTCTAGGAGTTGTGTGCCTTACGTTGGCCAAAAACATGACGTTCAACATCAGAGAGGAGAAGATGACAATTGAGTTGATGAAAGCTCTCGCGAATATGTACGAGAAGCCTTCATCGTCAAACAAAGTGTACCTGATGCGTCGATTGTTTAATCTGAAAATGATTGAACGAATGATTGTTGCAGATCACGTCAATGAATTCAACAACATCATTAGTCAGCTGACATTGGTGGATATTGCGCTTGACGACGAGGTATGTACACTTGGTTTTACTGTCTTCATTACCTGACAGTTAGGAAGCCACTGTAACAGTTGTGAGCAGTTATTCGGGGAATACCAAGCTGGTTCTGAAGGATTTGCGCGACCTGATCCTCAGTGAGGATATTCGAAGGAGATAATCGGGTAGATTCTCTGGTTCTGCTCTGAACATTGAAGGAAGTGGAAGATATGTACAGCGAGACAATTGTAGGGGACGATCAAAGTCAAGAGGAAAGAGGCGAGACAAGGCAAAGGGGAGTGATCCTACCTGCTGGATTTGTGGGAAGAAATGACATGTCAAGAATGAGTGCAGAGATAAATAGAAGGCAACTGAAACCAACGCAGCAAACACGGTGGCTAAAGGAACTGATGACGTGTTGCTGCTGAGTGTGGATAGCCCTATGGACTCTTGGATTTTAGACTCAGGGGTGTCTTTCCATTCCACGCCGGCGAAGGGTTTCCTTAAAAATTGTGTTTTTGGAAATTTCGGCAAGGTTCATCTTGCTGATGATGAACCCTTGCAGATCGTGGGGAAGAGTGATGCACGAATCAAGACCAACAGTGAGAGTTTGCTGGTTCTGAAAAATGTCAGGTATATCCCTGGACTGAGACGAAATCTTATTTCTGTCGGACAACTTGATGATGCAGGTTTTAACACCACGTTCACTGGTGGTGCATGAAAGATCACCAAAAGAGCCATGGTCATAGCTCGGTGAACAAAGAATGGTACCCTGTACAACATGAGAGAGACTTGCATGAACATGTTTGCATCAATAAACTCTGTCGGGGATTCACAACCGTGACACTACAGGTTAGGCCACATGAGTGAGAAGGGGTTGAAGGTGTCGACAACAAAAGAAATGCTACCGAAGCTCAAGTCGGTAGAAGTTGGCTTATGTGAGGATTGTATCCTTGGAAAGCAGAAGGTATCCTTTGCGAAAGGAGGCAGAACACTGAAGGCTGAGATGCTAGACCTGGTGTACACTGATGTTTTGGGGCCTGCATCAGTACATTCTCTTAGAGGATCACAATATTTTGTGATATTTATCGACGACTCAACAAGGTATGAATTTACTTTCTGAAAAGTAAATCTGATGCGTTTACGGTGTTTCAAAAGTGGAAGACCATGGTGGAGAATGAGTCAGGAACAAAAGATGTTTGAGGTCTGACAAAGGTGGAGAGTATGATAGTAATGAGTTCAGAGAATTCTGTGCAAATAATGGAATTCGGTGGGAGAAGACTATTCTAGGAACAATGCAACATAATGGTGTGACAGGAAGGATGAATAGGACATTGAATGAATGTGCCAGGAGCATGAGGCTGCACTCGATGTTACCAAAGATTTTCTGGGTTGATGCAGTGAACATGGTGACATATCTCATCAACAGGAGTCCGTCTGTACCAATGAGAGAATGTCTACCCGAGGAGCTCTGGTCTAGAAAGGAGGTAATATTCACATTTACAAGTCTTTGGCAGTTTAGCATATGTACATATTGATGCTGATGTAAGGGACAAACTTAATGTTAAGTCCAAACCATGTTTCTTTATTGGTTATGCTGCTGAAGAGTTTGGTTATCGCTTTTGGGATGATCTCAACAAAATGGTAATCAGGAGCCAGAGTGTGGTATTTAATGAAGCTATCACATACAAGGACCGTCATGCAACTAAAATTGATAATGGGAACAAATAATCAGACTGTCATGAGCAAGTGGGGCTTGAAGGTGTACCTGAGCATGTGACACTGTAACCAGTGGAGCCTACTCCTCAAGTGGAGTTGAGGAGATCATTTAGGGTAAGAATGTCTGTGCAGAGATATTCACCATCCTTATATTATTTGTTATTGACTGACGGTGGAGAACCATAATATTTTGAAGAGGCAATGCAGTTGAAGAAGTCGAGCAAGTGAGAGCTGGCTATGAAGGAGGATATTTTCTCATTGCATGATAACAACACTTGGGAGTTGACACTTCCGCCACAAAGAAAGAGCGCATTGCAGAACATGTGGGTATATCGGGTCTTGGAAGAACATGATGGAAAGTGGAGGTGCAAAGCAAGACTGGTGGTGAAAGGTTTTCAACAGGAGGGAGTGGATTTTGTTGAAATTTTCTCACCTATAGTGAAGCTTATCACCATCCAGGTGGTTCTCAGCATTGTGACATCATAAAACTTACATCTTGAGCCAATGATGTCAAGACTGCTTTCCTTCATGGAGATCTGGAGGATGACATCTATATGTAGCAGCTAGAGAGATATGTTGAGTCTGAGAAGGAAGACCTGGTGTGCAAATTTCAGAAGAGCTTGTATGAGTTGAAGCAGATACCCAGACAGTGGAACAAAAAGTTTGATGCATTCATGACTAAAAATGCATACAAACAATGTGACATGGATCAATGTTGCTACATCAAGTATTTTGGTGATAAATATATTATACTGCTTCTATATGTGGATGACATGCTCATTGCAGGATCATGTATGCAGATGATTGATGAGCTGAAAAGGCAGCTGACTGAGGAGTTTGAGATGAAAGATCTTGGAGAAGGTGACAAGATTTTGGGGATGAAGATTAAGAGAGACCGTGCAACAAGAACATTGATGTTATCACAAGCTAACCACGTTGGAAAGGTTTTGAGAAAATTTAGTATGCTGGAAGCAAAACCGGTTTCTATTCCCCTGGCTGACCATTTCAAATTATCAAAGGAGCAATCATCGAAAACAGTTGAAGAGGTTGAGTACACGGAAAAGGTTTCATATGCATCAGTTGTTGGAAGCCTGATGTATGTCATGGTTTGTACTCAACCTGACATTCTCATGCAGTGGGAGTTGTGAGTAGGTACATGACTAACTTTGGAAAACAACATTGGGAAGCTGTGAATTGGATACTGAGGTATCTGAAATGAAGCAAGGAAATACCTCTGTGCTTTGGAAAAGGAAATTCATGACAGGGGTATGTGGATGCTGACTTTGGAGGTGACATTGACAGCAGGAGTACCACAGGTTATGTGTTTACCTGTGGAGGAATTGCAGTAAGCTGGAGTACCTAGTGTTTCATGCCCGGATGAACCACATTCAGCTGAAGTATCATTTTATTAGAGGTTTGATACAGGATGTGTTGCTGACATTGTAGAAGATTTGTGGAACAAACAATCCAACAGATATGTTGACAAAGTCGATGGTAATACAGAAGTTGAGGCACTGTTGTCTCTGTTGGTCTCCACTAATGAATAGAGGATGAGAGACAAAATATGGCTGGACACTGGGGGAGCACAAAAGGGAAAACAACTGGTATTTTATGAACCGTTAGCTTGAAATTGAAGCTGTGAATGGAAAGCACGCACCGATGAGTGAAGAAGAAGAGTAACTCAGATTAAGTTGTCTAAGTCAGTGATATCGAAACAGGTTAGCGTAGTGGATCAGACTCCAAGTGGGAGTTTGTTGGATTGGTGTAACTCGATCCGTTTTGGATGATGTTGGACCGAATGCTTGCAGCCAACACTGAACACCAGACACAACTTCATGGGCCAAGCTTCCTTGTGAGCTCATTGGGTGTTGCAGGGGCAACGCGCCCCTGTCTGGGGGTTTGTGGACGTAGGGATTTTTCCCGAACCATGTAAATCGTTGTCTGTGTTCATTTTCTTCTTCTTCTTTTGTTTCCATCTTTTCTTCATGTACAAACCTCTGTCGTGTGACTCTCAGCGTTTCCGCAACACCACTAACCAATTTAACAAAGAAAGACTCATATCAGTGGGGACCTCTTGCTCAGCAGGCTTTTGACTCTTTAAAGAAGGCCATGGTTTCAACACCTGTCTTAGCTCTTCCAGATTTTTCTTTACCTTTTGTCGTGGAATGTGATGCATCTAATGGTGGCATAGGAGCGGTTCTCATTCAAGGTGGTCGGCCGGTAACTTATTTTTTGCAAGGCTTTATCTGATTCAAATTCAGCTAAATTTGTTTACGAGAAAGAGTTGATGGCTTTGGTTCTTGCCATTCAACATTGACGGCGGTATTTGTTGTGGCGACATTTTATTGTTCATACCGACCATAAGTCTTAACCATTTGTTAAGACAGCGGATTACGTCCATGGACCAACAATGTTGGCAGACAAAGCTGTTAGGCTATGATTTTGAGATACTTTACAAGCTCGGTAATACTAATAGATCTGCTGATGCTCTTTCCAGGGCAGTGAGTGATAATGAGCTTCAACTGACAGTTTCAGAACCTTATTGGCTTGACATGCAGCAGGTCAAACGAGAAGTTCATTATGATTCTGATTTACAGCCCTTAATCATAGCTTTTAGAGGGTAATCCTGCTGGTCATACCTTGCATACATGCTGTTCTTTCATGGGCGATTGGTACTATCTAAAACCTCCACACTCATTTCTAACTTGCTCCGTTATTACCATGCTACTCCAGCAGGGGGACATAAGGGATTTTTGAAGACTAACGTTTGACAGCAGGGTTATTCTGGAAGGGTATGACACAAACAGTGATGACCTATGTTTGCAATTGTGATGTTTGTCAACGCCACAAATATCAGACTTTGAGCCCGACTGGTTCATTACACCCCCTTCCGGTTCCGGATCTGATATGGGACGAAATTTCTATGTATTTCATTTCTGGATTACCTAGCTCCTAGGGTTTTGATGTTATCTTGTTTGTTGTGGATCATCTCTCCAAGTATGCACATTTCCCACCTTTAAAGCATCCAGGATGTGGCACCCCTCTTCATGAAAGAGATTGTGCGTCTTCATGGAATGCCTACTGCTATTATCAGTGACCGCGATCCTTTATTCAACAGTTTCTTTTGGCGCGAATTGTTTCGACTGCACGACACTAAACTTGAGATGAGTTCTTCTTACCCTCCTCAAACGGATGGACAAACTGAGGTTGTAAATCGTAGTCTTGAGACCTATTTACGCTGTTTTTCTTCCGATCAACCTCGCTAGTGGGTACGTTGGCTGCCTTGGGTTGAGTTTTCCTTCAACACCTCTTTTCATGTGTCCGCTGGTCAGACACTATTTTCTATTGTTTATGGTCGACAACCTCCTGCTTTGCCACATTATTCTCATGGCGAAACAGCTCTGGAGGTCCTCAACCTCGCTTTACTGGATTGGGATGTGGTCCTTCATTAGCTCTGAACTCATTTGTTGTCTGTTGAGCAGTCTATGCAGCATACAACAGATAAAAAGAGACATTCTGTTGATTTTCAGATTGGTGATTTGGTTCTTGCAAAGCTCAGATCTCCTACTTCTAAGTTCTCTTCTTCAACCGTTTGTCCAAAATTTGCTGCACGTTATTATTGACCTTTTTGTTGCTTATTGCCTTGATCTTCCGCCTACAAGTCGTGTACACTCGGTTTTTCATGTTTCCCAGCTTAAGCTAGCTGTTGGGGATCTTGCTACCCAGTCCTTGCCGCATGAATTTTTAGGCAGCGCAACAGATCAGGTACTCCCTGAATCAGTTCTCGATTCCAAAGGCCATGGCTCTGATTTTCAGTGGTTAATTAAATGGGTTGGTCAACCTATGGAAGATGCTACTTGGGAAAATGCAGCTTTGTTTCGTGCTCAATTTCCTTATTTTCACCTTGAGGACAATGTGTCTTCAGGGGAACGGAGTTGATAGGGTGTTGGGGGCCAAGGGGGTCAGGGGTAGTTTTGTAACTGTCCTCTGTTTGGACTTTAAATAACGATTTGTTTGAAGGACTCGGGCAGATAGGTATTGGAAGCAGCTCGTGGAAGTTGCAGGAAGCAGCGTCCTTGGCTCTTGGAGACAGAACCGGGAGAGTTTTCTGATTTCTTTTCCTTGTATAGATTTCTCAATTCATTCCTCAATTGTTGTTTACATATGTTTAGAACATCATCTTTGAGAAAGAAACAAGAAACGCATTGAGTCCTACCAATATGGTAGATCTGAACGTTAATCTCTTAACAATTCACTGTCATTAGTCGGCCAAGATTCATATTTCACTAAGCAATGACTCCGCTTTAGCGTGAACCTCATCACTTGAGCTATTTAGGTAGGCAGTCAAATCAATCATATCATATATGACTCTTGGATAGTTGAGCGGATAACTTTTTATCCTAATCCATCATATGGATTCATTCAACATTAGTCATCTGGTATCCTAACTCTTAGGGTTTCTAGCTAAGTGTAACTTAAAGAAAACGTCAAGAACGAGACTCCCAACTCTTAAGGTCACCTCATTACTTGCTTGCCTTACACAAGATAATCCATGTCCCCCCTACTTTGGCATGAACCTACCCGATTGTATGATTGAGGTCTTAGACAAATGTTCGCTTTAGAAGGAATCAAACACTTTGTATTTTTAAAGGAGATTTAATCTCACCATCTTATCTCTTGTATTTCTTTTACATGCATGCAGGCTTCTAATGATTAGTTTGAAATCTTATTTCTTTCACCAAATCGATATGTTTAAACAATATTAATGTGCAACTCTTTACGCAATCTATAATTTGTGTGTTATTTATCCAAATTAAGACAACTATGTTCACACATTTCCAAATGCATCTTATACATAAGGTACATGAAATCCTTTCATGTAAAAATTTAGAATCATATGAAATCGACAATCCTCACAAGAGTATGCTTAGAACAACAAATAGCCAACCCCCACTTTTCTAGACTAAGCATAAGCCTCCAGGCCAATGATCAGTTTAATGATACTTTACTCAAGAGAGACATCAATTTCATCACAATTCTAACACCTAATATGTATAAACTACAATCGACCTTTATATTCAAGCTCATAACGCAATGCAAGTCAAAGTTAAGGTAGAAGAAAATTAAATCAACTATAGTCTATCATACCTAGCATATAACTCCTTATATGCATGTACGATATACAAGCGGTTCAACTCTTTAAACTAAAACATACTCATATTCATAATATTACAATTTTATTTATTAATAAAACAGAGAATAAACTAAATAAATGAACAATTCATATATTTAAATACGAGATAAATAAACAATTATAAACAATTATAATTTAGTTATGCACTATGGACATTCCATAATTAAATAATTATTAACACTTTATTTACTTATATTCCAATTATGTAAACAATACACATAATCTAAATATCATATATTTAATATTCTTTAAATCCTTTCATATTAATTATCAAAACTCATTCCGACATGATTTAAACAATTTCTCAAATAAGGTCTCTTAATTTGAACAATTCAAATTAAATATTATAAACAATTCATAATATTATATACAAACTCTATAGTTATTCTTTATTTTGTAATTTATGAACACTTTATAAATTATACTTATAATTTCCATACAAACATTTATATATAAGCTCTATAGTTATGCTTTATTTTGTAATTTATGAACACTTTAGCGTGAACCTCATCACTTTAGCTATTTAGGTAGACAGTCAAATCAATCATATCATATATGACTCTTGGATAGTTGAGCGGATAACTCTATCCTAATCCACCATATAGATTCATTCAACATTAGTCATCTGATATCCTAACTCTTAGGGTTTCCAGTTAAGTGTAACTTAAAGAAAACGTTAAGAACAAGACTCCCAACTCTTAGGGTCACCTCATTACTTGCTTGCCTTACACAAGATAATTCATGTCCCTCCTGCTTTGGCATGAATCTACTCGATTGTATGATTGAGGTCTTAGAAAAATGTTCGCTTTAGAAGGAATCAAACACTTTGTATTTGTTGGAGTCTGCATCCCACATCGAACTTATGGTCCGGTGTGGTCATAATTATTCAATATAAAATAACCCCAAGGGCTCCTTTAGAGAGTACACCTTGGGGGTTCGGTTTCTCCTATTTTATCATTCTACATGGTATTAGAGGGAACCTAATATCGACCCCTCCCTCCCATCTATTTTTTTATCCTGTTTAGGGTTTCTGATAATTTCCCGGTGGGGGGTGGCGGCTCTGCCAAAGGCCATCGAGCCCTAAAACAGCCGTCGCCCCTGGCCGGCCTCTACGGATTCCCGGTTCACCCCGGCCCCGCCTCCCTCCATCTCCGGCGGATCTCCCCCTGCCGGCAGCTGCTTCCTCGACGCCCCTCCCCGCTGCGCGCGAAGGCTCCGTCCTCCTGCGCGACTCTGCATCCCTCCATCTCCGACGGACCTCCCTGCAACGCTCTTCCGCAGCGCCCCGTCGCTGGCATGGCTCCTTCTGCACGTCGCCCTCCAGGCGCGATGGACTCCTCCAGGTGTGACGGCCCCGCCCCTCCCGCTGGCCCCATCTGTGCTGCGGTGTCTCCCGCTCGCGATCCAGCGTGGGTTCCCAGCGCCCTCCCGCGGCGTTCCTCCATTCCCGACCCAAGCGCGGCCCTCCCGGCGACGACTTCCTTCCCCGACGTCTCCTCCACGCTGCGCGCGCGGCCTCGTCATCTCGTGCGACTCCCGGCCCGCCTCCTCCCGCGACATCCTGGCGAGGCTCCCGCCTCCTTGGACAGCTCCCTGCGTGCGGCTCTCCGGCGCCCTCCCACTGTCCGCTCCCTGCGCGCGGCCCTCCTGCACTGCTCCTGCGCGACGGTCCTCTCGCTCTAGCATCATCTCGCGGCGCACTCCCAGCCGGCGGTTCTCCCCGACGACGCCCCTCCCGCTCCAACATCCTCCCGATCTCGCTTGCGCCTCCCATCGCGCTTCCCGACGGGATCCAGCCGCTCCTACGACGGTTCTCCCTGCTGCCGTGCCTCCCTCAGCGGCCTCCTGTGCACCGCAGTGGTGCACCGACACTCTGCTCCCTCCATGCCGACCTCTTCTTGAGGCAACCCCCTCCTCCTGCGCTCCTCTTCCGGCAGCCGGTGTCTCTCCCTGCGGTTGCCCTGCTTCCAGTTTTAGATCTCCGACACCTCCTGCGGAATCCCTGCCTCCCGTTGCCGGCATCTCCCGACGACTCCCGGCAGCCGCATCACTGTCCGTCGGCACACCTTCGCGCTTCCTCCACCGCGGCGCAGCACTTCGACCGCCTGAGATCCGGGCCCTTTGGCGACGCCAGATCCCGCAACAATTCTGCGGAATCCCCGCCTCCCATCGCCGGCCCCGCAAGTGCGGTTTTCCCGGTGCTAGTATGGATTTCCCGGTGTTTCCTCGACCGGCCTCACTAGTGCGGATTTCCTGGCGTTCCGTCAACTGGCCCGGTCTCTGTGGTTCTTCTGCTGCGCCCGCGACAACTTCATTCATCCATCATCCTGCGGGGGAGCTTTGATCGTGAGGGGGAGCAGCAGCCTTTGCACCTTTATATTTTATTTCGTCTTGTTTTGTCATCAAGCTGGGTATGTCCAGCTTGAGGGGGAGTGTTTGCACCTTGTTGCTTGTTTTGTTTTTTCTTTATGTGTTCAAGCTAGGTTCACCTAGCTTGAGGGGGAGTGTTGGAGTCTGCATCCCACATCGGACTTATGGTCCGGTGTGGTCCTAATTATTCATTATAAAATAACCCCAAACGCTCCTTTAGAGAGTACACCTTGGGGGTTCGGTTTCTCCTATTTTATTATTCTACAGTATTTTTAAAGGAGATTTTATCTCACCATCTTATCTCTTGTATTTTCTTTACATGCATGCATGCTTCTAATGATTTAGTTTGAAATCTTATTTCTTTCACCAAATCAATATGTTTAAATGATATTAACGTGTAACTCTTTACACAATCTATAACTTGTGTTACTAACCCAAATTAAGACAGCTATATTCACACATTTCCAAATGCATTTTATACATAAGATACATGAAATCCTTTCATGTAAAAATTTAGAATCATATGAAATCGACAATCCTCACAAGAGTATGCTTGGAACAACAAATAGCCAACCCCCACTTTTCTAGACTAAGCATAAGCCTCCAGGCCAGTGATCAGTCTGACCCAAAGTCCCTCTATTCAATGATATTTTACTCAAGTGAGACCTCGATTTCATCACAATTCTAACACCTAATATGTATGAACTACAATCAACCTTTATATTCAAGCTCATAATGCAATGCAAGTCAAAGTTAAGGTAGAAGAAAATTAAATCAATTATCATACCTAGCATATAACTCCTTATATGCATGTACGATATACAAGCGGTTTAACTCTTTAAACTAAAACATACACATATTCATAATATTACAATTATATTTATGAATAAAACAAAGAATAAACTAAATAAATGAACAATTCATATATTTAAATATGAGATAAATAAACTATTATAAACAGTTATAATTTAGTTATATGCACTATGGACATTCCATAATTAAATAATTATTAACACTTTATTTACTTATATTCCAATTATGTAAACAATTCACATAATCTAAATATCATATATTTAATATTCTTTAAATTCTTTCATATTAATTATCAAAACTCATTTTGACATGATTTAAACAATTTCTTAAATAAGGTCTCTTAATTTGAACAATTCAAATTAAATATTATAAACAATTCATAATATTATATATAAACTCTATAGTTATGCTTTATTTTGTAATTTATGAACATTTTATAAATTATACTTACAATTTCCATGTAAACATTTATATATAAATTATAAGTCATGCCATTTCAAAATGTACTTGATATTTTGGTTTTCAAATCGTGGTGGTGCGGCCGCGATCGCACTGGTGTGGTGTGGAGTGGTGCACCACCTCTCTTGGTGGTTGAATTGTGGCGTCGCAGATCGCGTGCTCACTCGAGTGCCCGTTACACCAACCGAGCCTCGTTCTCCGTTCAAAAACATCTCCTTGAGATTCCAAACACTCAGAACTCCAATCCGAATCCCAATTCTCAAAATGACCCTCTTTCCAGAATCAAAAATTCAATTTTCCCCTAAAACTCATAATCCGGAAAAGGTATGGGTCTTTACAACAGTTGTGAGATGATTGCAGTGCAACATAGGAAGATCCGATTCAACAAGCCTAGAGGAGACTCGAGCTTTTCTTGCCGATCATTCTTTAAGATGTCAGTTGTTCTTATCATTCTCATTGCAGTAAGTTGGTGCTTGCAAAAGCTGGTTGGTGCGAATAGTGTTTAAGGTTCAAGGCCAATCCCTTTTCCTTGGTTGATTTTGATGATAAAAGATTAACCGTGTGTGTGTTGGTGATAACAACCACCATGCACCGATGACGTAGTCACCTTACTTTTTGTACCAAGGGAGTTTGAGAGATCATTGCTTTACCACAACAAGATCAATTGTTCTTGAAGAAGAATAAATTGTCAACAGTGATTCATCCCCTCAGTGTTGATCATTCATTCTAGTGATCCTAACATTGACCGTGTGTGTGTTGGTGATAACAACCACCATGCACCGATGACGTAGTCACCTTACTTTTTGTACCAAGTGAGTTTGAGAGATCATTGCTTTACCACAGTAAGATCAATTGTTCTTGAAGAAGAATAAGTTGTCAACAGTGATTCATCCCCTCTCAGTGTTGATCATTCATTCTAGTGATCCTAACATTGACGACTTACATATTGCAATCGGCAACATCCTTGTATGACACTATGCATTAAAAACAAAGGGTCGTGGTCGGTTGGCGATATACTGATGTTGTAATGGCGATACAGTCACCGTCGTCGATATCCTTTATCATTAATGTTGATATCAGGTTTTCCTTTGGAATTTAGTTGTCGTTGCTTGCTGCTACTTGCTGATATGGGCGTGTCATATTCGGTTAATCAATCGGCTTTAGCAATATCCTGATGTCGCCTTTGTCAATTAAGCCGCAGGCAGTAACATGCCATTGTCGCTGCTTGCGATGTCATTTCTCTTCAGGTGCGCGGTTCATCGCCAGTTATGACATCCTATGCCGCTTTTGACGACATGCATATCTTCTTTACGCATGACCAATCGCTAAAGGCGACATCTAGTTCGCATAGCCGCTGTTCATATATAGAAGTCTAGTTGGTTAAGAGGTTTTATCATTTGGTTCAACTTGCCGCTTCGATCACAACCTTCTTCTCTCGTCAGGTGGGCAATTGGTTTTTGCAGCAGGAACATATGGACTCTCGGAAATGGAAACGCGCCATTAGACACGCTTTGATGGAGTGGAGCAACGAATGGATCGGGTGAAATCTGCGTTGGTCGAGCTCAACTCGTTGGTGAAAATCATCGCCTCGGTGGTGGAATCTTTCACGTAGCGTCAACAACGCAGAGGCCAGGAATCACAGGAGTGGGTAAATTTCCGTAATTTTTTCACCAGAACTATGCGAAATTTGGAGAAGTGTCCGCAATTCAAAGATGATTTGGCCGTCTTTGCTCACGATTGTAACATGCAAGCGATCGGGCACATGCGGCTTGGAGGAATCAGGCACGCCTTCGAACGATAACATTGACGCGGAAATGCTAGTGAGAAATGTGCCGCCACAGGAGGTGCTTCCACTTTTTATGACGACCGCACAACAAGAGGTGCACCGGGGGGTGTTGAAGCATGTCGACGCAGTGATGTCCGATTTGACACAAGGTCGACATGCGGTTTTGACAGCAACTGGTGGTGGCAACGAGCAGAGTAAGTTACCTGCTCCCTACTTATTACAGGGTGACGCATGGTCTATAGTGCACATGAAGGAATCGGTCTCATTTGCATCGAGAATTGAGGACAAAGAGTATGCGCAGCAGCATGCTCTGTCGACCGCCTGGTTTGTGGTGCCTTCCGCATCGATTGGCGCAATGGAGATCCAGGGGCGCCATGCCGCGACACTGTCTGACCTGCCGTGGGCGGTGGATTCCGTTACACAGGAGACAAAAATTCAAGCGGTCTTCCAAAAAATCATATCCAGTTTTCCATGACGAACATAAACGATGCCGCTGAATGATGCGCGACCAAGGGCACTTGGGACCCACATGTTCTCGGGGCCCCTTACGCTACAAGCCACTTTGCCTGCTACGTTGCTTGACGCGCAATAAGTGGCGTCCTGTCAATATATAGTTGATGGAATGCGTCGCTGAGAGACGAGGATATGGCAGGAACAACCCTAGAAATTTTTCGAGCTCTGGGTACGCCAACTTTTCTTCGAGCAAAGGGTGAGAGCGGAAGCCGGCGAACTCTGTTTGAAGTCCAACTTTTGGGCAAAGGATGACGAGGTGCTGCATCTACCTGTTTGTTGACCATCTCCAGCCCCTTTTGATGATGGCGTAACCTGAGGCATTGACGGGGGAGCCTCTCTGGCCTGACTCAACATGCACTCGCCCCACTGGCCCCTCTATCAAAGGTGAATCCAGGGGGTATGACTGCAGCTGTTCATGAGGAAGGTGCACATAAGGCAACAACTTTACAGGAAGGGGCAGATTGCATAGTGCGGAGCATCTGGGAGATAACCTGACATGCCTGAGTGGTAAGAGAACATGCTAACGGACTACAACAGCTTGGTCCTAAGTCAACAATTCTGCTTGGTTCTGGCCACAGTGCAGGAAAGACCATCTGAGAGATTGTATGGAGAATAGGTGAAGCCAGGGTGCATTGCCGTTAGTTTCTCCAGCACCATAACACAGGGAGGACCATCTGGTAAATTGCTTGGAGACTTTGTGAAGGAAAAAAGACTGTAAGTAGTTTCTTTTCCTAGTCTTGAGGACAATACTGATTTTCAAGACAGTGCGAATGATAAAGACCTTCTCAACAGGGGAGGTATAACACAACCGGGAAGGCCCCCTCTAAGGGGGCATAAGAGTCTTTACAGGGTGGAGAGTACAGCTGGAGGATTTCTGTTGGAGGCCACGTGAGGGTTAAGACAAGCTGTTATAAGAAGGGGGAGGGGGAGGCTGCAGAGAGAGGAGCAACGAAGAATATTGTTGACATTCGGTCGTGAGGCTTGGGCGGGAGTTCGTGGGGATCTCTCGAGGGTATGGCTATACTACTATAGTTCCATACTTCTTCCTCGTCGATTCTTCTTCTCCTACTGTAAATCTGGTTCGCATAGCCGCTGTTCATATATAGAAGTCTGGTTAGTTCAGTGGTTTTATCACTTTACAGATGCTTTCTAGGTTTGACCTTGATACCATGTAGAAAGAATAGAGCCAGGAATCATCTCTCAAGTGCAGCCGGGTCCCCTTATTTATTTATCACGATGAGAGATATATGACTTGTGATATGCGGCAGATTTGAAATTTAAACACACGGGATAATATGATAAAATGGATCTAGTCTAACAAAATGAACTTGGATGTATTCATGTACTAAATACATAACTGCTCTAACATAAAACATAGAATTCATGTTTTGGTGGCTTTTCTTCAAGTCAAGTGCTCCATTACTAATTTTTGACTTTATGTGTATGTAAGAGAATAAAATAGAGAGATCCGAACCCCCAAGGTGTTCTATCTAAAGGAGCCCTTGGGGTTCTTTTATAACAAATAATTAAGACCACACCCGACCTCAAGTCCGATGTGGGATACAGACTCCAACACTCCCCCTCAAGTTAGGTACCTAGCTTGGACACATAAAGAAAAAAAAAGCAAGCAACAGGCTGCAAACACTCCCCCTCAAACTGGACATACCCAACTTGACGACAAAACAAGACAAAGCAGAATAAAAGATAAAGCTGCAAGACTGTTGCTCCCCCTCACGATGATGGATGAATGATGTCGCGGACGCAGCAGATGAACCACTCAGACCGAGCCGATTGACGGAGCACTAGGAAATGCCGCACTAGTGGGGCCGGTCGATGAGACGCCGGGAAATCCATACTAGCACCGGAAAAACCGCACTTGCGGGGCCGACGACAGGTGGCGGGGATTCCGCAGAAGTGTTGCGGGATCTGGCGGCGCCATAGAGCCCGGATCTCAGACGGTCAAGGTGTTGCGCCACGGTGGATGAAGCGTGAAGGTGTGCCGGTAGACATGGGAGATTGCTGCTGGGAAGATGCCGGCGACGGGAGGCGGGGGCTGCCGCAGGAGGAGGCCGGAGAACCGGATCTGATGGAGGGCAGCTGGTCCGGTCGTCGGCAGAAGGAGGCCGACATGGAGGCGGGGCTGCCGCAGGAGGCCGGTATGGAGGAAGCAGCGGACGGGGAACCTGGTCCGTCGGGAGTCTCACACAGGTGGAGCAGCGGGCCGGTACGATGCCGCTTTGAAGGCAGAGGGCCGGGAGAATCGCGAGGAGGCGGAGGGCAGCATCGATCCGCCGGGATGGAACTGCTGGGAGAGTAGCGAAGCCGCATGAGGGAGGCGCAGCTATTTGAGGCGAGCGCAGGGGGTCGCCTGGATGAGGGCGCCGGGAGGAGGAGCAACCGCCGGGCCTGGGGCCGTCGCGCTGGAGCGAGCCGCTGGACAGAGGCCGGCTGGGAGAGAACTGCTGGGAAAGAGGAGATCTAGCAGGGGAACCGTGTCTGGAAAAGGGGGCCGTCTGGGCTGGTGCACTGGATCTGGACGACGAGCAAGGAAGCGTCGCGCTGGTCAGGAGATCTGGATCGGGACGCCGGGAGAGAGTGCCGGGAAGAAGCCGCGAGGGAGGGCTGCGGCACAGGAGGCCGATCACGTGTGGGAAGAAGGCAGATCCGCAGCTGGCCGTCGGGGCGGAGAGAAGCCGGCGGGAAGGGCGGAATACCGTCGAGGTGGAGCGAAGCCGACGGGGGCCGTGTGCCTTCGTCGCGACGACGGATCCCAGAGGGCGCAGGGAGCCGGAAGCCGTCGGGTGGGACTTCGTCGGGAAGTGAGGCCGCGTAGGGCAGAGGCGCTCGACGTGAACCTCATCGTGGAGGTTGGCCGGGAACCAGCGCTGGATCGCAAGCGGGAGACGCGCGCAGGGAGCAGCAGGGAAGAGGCGGGCTGTCGCGCGTAGGGGGAGTTTGGCGCACAGTGAGGGCGACACGCAGGGAACGACCCCGCATGGGAGGAGCGCCGACAGAGGGGAGATCCGTCGGAGAGAGCAGGGTCCGGGCAGAACCGGGAGGCCGCCTGAGAAACGAGCCCGGAGGGACGATTCTGCCGGATGGGAAGGATAGCCGGCAGGGGGCGGCGGGAGATACCTATGGCTTGCTGGCCATGGAGGCGCCCCCCAACCGAGAGAAACCCTAGAGGTCGACGGGAAAAAAAAGAAATAAAACGGGGGGGTTCGGGATTAATTTCCCTCTGATACCATGTAAGAGAATAAAATAGAGAGATCCGAACCCCCAAGGTATTCTCTCTAAAGGAGCCCTTGAGGTTCTTTTATAACAAATAATTAAGACCACACCGGACCTCAAGTCCGATGTGGGATACATACTCCAACAGTGTACAGTTTTCTCATCATGCACTGTGATGGATTGGAGTATTAGTCCTGGAACAAAGTAATGTCAAAACATGTTAGTACCTTTTCATTTATAGCAATCTCTATCTTCCATTAAGGAAAAACCCACATTGTAAGCAATGTTTGACAAGGATGTGGTGTCTTAATGATTATGTGTACAATTAGTTTTAAGGTGCTGCGGTGCTTAAAGTTGCAATCTTATATTGTCGCGGGGTTGAGTCCCCGGGCCGTTTAATTGTGGGTTTTCGTTGTAGCGTGCGTGAGCCGCCATTTTGCGGTTGTAACCCAACCTTTTATATATTGTTTTATAAATATATGCTGATGAAAAATATGTAGTCTGCTGTTGGAGTCTGCATCCCACATCGGACTTGAGGTCCGGTGTGGTCTTTATTATTTGTTATAAATACATCCCAAGGGCTCCTTTGGAGAAATACCTTGGGGGTTCGGTCTCTCTCATTTCTCAACCTACATGGTATCAGAGGAGGGTTTTTGAACCCCCAATCCCTCCCTCCCTGTTTTTCCCCCCTTTAGGGTTTCCCGTCCGGGGGGCGGCGGCCTCAAGGCCCCGTAGGGTTGCCGCCGCCCCTCAGCCTCTGCCCCACGCCGCTCCTGCCGGTCCTCCCTTCCGGTAGTTCTCCTCCGCGGCTCCCTGGCGGCCCTCCGCCTCGTGTCCCGCCTCTGCCCTGCGCGGCTCCCCACCCTTCCTGCGCGCGACGGCCCGGTCCTGACGTCGTCTCCCTCTCTGTGCGGCGGCCCTTCCTCCCGGCGCACCTCTCCTCCCGGCGTCCGCCGTCCTCCCGCGGTGCGCCCTCATCCCAGCAGGCCTTCGCCCGGCGCCCGCGCCCTCTCCCCGGCGGCCCTCCCATCCCGGCGGCCCTCTTCCCCGCCCCCCCCCCCCTCCTTTCCCGGTCTCCCTCCGCTGCACCGCTCCCCGGCGCGACGCGGCTCCCGGCTCCCCTGCGTCCCGTGGCCTCCGGCGCCTCCCGCTGCTCAAGCGCCTCCGGCGCCTCCCGCTGCTCCCGCGCCTCCCGGCGCCTCCCGCTTCATTGTTGGTTGCTTTAATATTTCCTTTTTTTCTTTGGGCACTCTTTTAGTTGTTGTGATTTCCACATTTTCACTTTACTTTTTACAAGGTTGAATTTATTGTTTTTTTTCCCATGGGGTCTTTAGGTACATGTGGATTTCGTATCCAAGTATCATCAATAGCTTTACGGTTTATTTTTGTTGTGGGTTGGGGGTTGTTGGGGAGTAATCAGGCTTTGTATTATAAGGCAGAGTTTGAGATTCAGGGTTAGGTAGCAACATTTGGTTCATATTCGTGTGAATCCTCATATGAGTACATAACGACTATCTTCATGACACTCAAGGTATTCGATCAGCAATATTAACTAATAAGTACATAACGACTATCTTCATGACACTCAAGGTATTCGATCAGCAATATTAACTAATAAGTGTATAAATTTATAAAATCATGCCTTTAAAAGTGATCAATGGAGCTTTCAATTTAACTCACACTCTTACCATGGGAAGATACCATTAAATGTGATGACCTTCCAGAGCATTGTTCCTTTGTCAGCATTTTTGAGTGAGGCGCTATATGTGATGTTTTGCACGTCAGAAATGTAGCCCAGTGCCGAGGCATGTAAATAAAGCCAAGAGGTTTTTTTGCTATCATTTGTTATTGAGTCATGCTGAAATTTACCTGGGCTTGCCTAGCCACTTAAAGTGGGCTTCTGAAATGTTATTTTTGCAAAATTATTTGCAGAATAACTTACTATTGTGTTCACTAAGATTTTTGAGTGCCTTCCATTTAGAATGGAATGTTTTTTACTTGCGTGTTTGATATAAAATTGTGCTCAGTATAATGCTCAAAATTTATCTTATTTTCGCAGGATACATGCATTAATTTGTACTTTTGAAAAAAATATATAATCAAAGATGGAATGAAACATTGTTTGTTACAAATTTGCACAATTTGTATGTAATTTGTTCCAAAGGAACTGTAACACATGTCATGATAAATTCAATAGCTTCTGTTCATAAAATGGAAGGTTTATGCACTTATAATGCTGTAGGTTGCAGCAATTGGATTGGATCCTGCAAAACATTTGGGCAAAGACATTGAATTTATGAGTCCCTGTCTACATAAGTTGAAAGAGTAAGGCTTATTGGTTTTTGACTGCTCTGCTCCTCCCTCCTGGCCACATTTATTATGCCTGGTCATTTGATTCTCTCTTCATATGTCTTAATAGGCTCTATGGAATTAATATATGTGGTGAGGGAGGCGAATATGAAACACTGACACTTGATTGTCCTCTTTTCATAGTAAGTTTGCTATGTTATGGTCTACTTAACAATCTTTTTTTTTTGAGTCTTCATCTACTGTCAAATGAATCTCTCTCTCTCTCTCTCTCTCTCTCTCTTGCAGGTAGTCTCATGGTTTCACTGTTCTGTTTGCCTGACTATTTTTTCAGTTCACTTTTCAGGATTTCTGCCCATATGTTTGCATTTAGTATTGTCATTTGTGGTATTTTTGTGTTCATGCCATGTGTTCTGTTATTGTTTTTAGCCATTTGACATGTAAATTTTACAGAATGCACGAATCAAGGTCAATGACTTTAAAATTGTCCTACACTCTTCAGATTCTATTGCTCCTGTTGGAGTGCTTCATCCCTTGGATTTTTATTTGGAAAAGGAAGATAGATTTGAATCTTCTACTCTTGGTGATACGACTGATGATGGCAGGATAACCAGTGTTGTCTATACAGGGAGAAATGATTCTGTAATTGAGGTTCTAGGAGATTGCTTAGAAAAATGTGAAGCCAAGTCCGCGCCCACTGACACAGCTTCTAAAGAACTTGCTGGACTTAAGTCTTGCGTTTCAAGAACTAGAGGAGGAAATGCATATTCACTGTGTTGCTGGTTGCAAAATTCCAGCAGAACTTCATTAGGTTTGTGTTGTTTAATTTGAAGATGTCTATATATTTTTGTCATCACCTTTGGACTTTATGCATGAATTTATAACTTTCTCTTGCTTTTGTGAAATTTATATTTTCTTTGCAGGTTTGCAGGAGGATCTGGAGCTCGTTTTGAGGAACATCGAGTCAGAACTCTTGAATGATGGGCTGGGCTGGGAGAATGTCCTTTATATCCATCTTTATATTCATGATATGGATGATTTTGCATTATCAAATGAAACATATGTGAAATTTATCACACAGGAGAAGTGCCCTGCTGGGGTTCCATCCCGCAGCACTGTTCAGCTGCCTTTGCTGCAAGTAGGCTTAGGGCATGCTTACGTTGAAGTTCTAGTTGCCCAGGACCAAAGTAAAAGAGTTCTACACGTTCAAAGTATTTCCTGCTGGGCACCCAGTTGTATTGGACCTTACAGCCAGGTCAAGGACCTACATTTAAAGAAAAATATCCGCTACTGAAATTTTTTCATGAATATTTTGATGTACTGCTGGAGTCTTTCTCTTCTTCTCTACAAAATAGTGTTTAGTTGGCATTCTACATTAGTGTTAAAATATTTTCATATGTTGGCAGTTATTTTCTTGCAGATTCAGAGCTCACAGGTACAGCTTAGTTGCTGTATCTGCTGTCATTTGTTATCAATGTTTATTTTCTTTTTTTTCCTTTATATCATGTAAATGTTGTTTGCTCAGGCAACCTGTCACAAGGAGATACTTCACATGGCTGGCCAGCTGGGCCTTGACCCTGCTACAATGAGTCTGATCAACGGAGGTCCAATTGCTGAGTTGAAACTAGCCCTGGAAAATTGTGATGCAGTGGCAAGATGCTTCAACTGTTCAATATGTTCATCTGCCATTCAGTTGGTTTTTTATTGCTCAACAGATACTCCCTTAGCTGAGAGAACCAAGCTTACTGAAAAACAGAACACATTCCTTACCGAAATGAAGGAACATGTTCCTAAATTGCTGGAACCCAATTTCTTATATGTCTTGGTTCCTGGTCTTCCAAAAAGGTAATGAGTCAGTATTGCTGTTTTTTCCCATTTCTTGTCAAGTTTGATGATCCATTTGTGTTTTGATTGGGATTATTTAGAAATATGCCTCAGGGGACTCAGTCAAGCGCTCCTTTGAGTGATCACACACATTCATTCTAGAAATTTGATCTTGCCTGATAAATACTACCTCCGGTCTGATTTATAAAGAAAAAATAACTGTTCCGTACATATTGTTGGTCCCACTTAAATGCAGCACGTGCCCTAAGTGATTCGTGACATGGGTCTAACAGCCCTGCTGCTTGGCAGCAGGGTGTCACGGCGTGACCAGTGAGTGTCACGCCATGACACCTTCGACCCGAGTCCCACTTCGGGCGTGGAGCAGTGTTGGGCATGGAATATAAGTCCCGCAAGTTCCCCTCCCCATCACAAGGCCATTTCCGGTCATGGGCAGTGAGCCCTAGGAAAGCAAAACCGCGCAGGAGGAATCCTAAAGCGGACAATATTGTGATGGTAGGAGCTGTTGCCAGGATCCTACACATATTTAAGGAGATCGGTTAAAAGTGGTTGGACACATTGAATTCATCACAGATTATAATATATTCAAACCTGAATATTATAAAAAAATGAGGTTATGAATGAGATGCCTGGGTTCATATTCGGTGTTCACAATGTTTTACACGTGGGCCATACTTTCCTATCATCGGTTTGAGTGAGGATGAACCCTCTCCTTGCAAGACTTCTGGTATGCAGGCTGAAGGTTTCAGTTTCTACTTGAATTGCCATGCGCTTGAAGTGATGTTTAGCTATATAAATGATCATTTTTGGTGTTGCAGAGCATCTGTTGAAGTGAAGCCCGTTCTATATATCCAACAGGAGATGGAGCTCGGTGCTTCTGGTTTTGAGCAAAATCAGTTTGGGACAAAGGCATTGGATCATTGGGGTGAAAACTGCCTTCAGAAGTGTGTTGTTCCTGGGAAACTATGCGCAGTCATTGTTCATATATCAAATGAATTTGCTTCAGAGCTCTGTCCTGAATCTCGCAGTGCTGTTTTGAATGGCGATCCTTGCCAGAAACCTGCTGGGGACGAGTGGATGGAAAGAATTGCAAAATTTTGCATTGATTTGGTTGACAGGGTGCTCAAGGAAAATAAGTTCCTTTGGGAAGATGTTATGGTTAGTTTCTTCCTTTGCAATAGCTGTTGATCCTTATATTGCTGAATTATTATATGAATAAAGGTGGAGGTGGTGTGTTGCAGAACATGAGGGTGTACTATCCGATGAGGGTGGGGGTGAGTTTCGAAGCATTGTCGGGCGTGTTCAGTGGGGCATTGGATGAATTGGGTGAAATGAGCGGAAGGGAGGAGGCAGTCTTCAACCTGGTTCCAGTGGTGGGTGCGGGGAGGTCTTCCGCATCCTTGGATGATGTGATCACTTGCGAAGTGATTGCGTGCAAGGAGTGAAGACACTTTGTATGGTAACTCACTCCTATGGTATATGAAACTCTCAACTTGCATGTGATTGTATCTATTGTACCAAGATGCTTTGTATGATAACTCACTCCTATGGTATACGAAACTCTCAACTTGCATGTGATTGTATCTATTGTACCAAGACTTTAACCATGTGTTCGTTCTCTCCTTTCAGCCAATACCATGTGCATGACTTACATTCACAACCTGACCTGCCAAGACCCCTCTTGTGTCGATGGTGAGATTAGGATCTGTTTCCAATAGATGAATGAGATGATGCCTAGCACTAAGGGTATAAAATCATTCTATGTGATACATTGTCCTTTTATTTGAAAACCCTCATACCAGTAATCAAAATTTGTTCTCAACACCACAACATACCTATATAAAAAAACCATTAACCAAATACATGTGTTGCGTGTCACACGACCAAGAAAATAAACAAACTTGCAGCAAAACAATTTCAAGATCCTGACTCTCCACGACACGATCGTGCAAATCTAAAAAATGGTAGATAAAAGTAGGAGTGAGTACACACTATACTCATTAGGCTTCTCTTTAAGAACTATCGTGTGTCAATTTAGATGAAGCATACTAAAGTCATGAAACATAAAAGCAAGATAATCTAGCCTGTCCCAAGATAAGCCCACAAGTTTCGTAAATCTCACCACAACCACACTCCATTCAAACACAATATGTTTAAAAAGTGCAATATCCATAAAATAATATATCATAAAAGGTTCCTGTGATCCACTTCTCATCAAATCCGCCTCTACAGGGAATACAACATCCCTAATGGAATACAATATCCCATATATATCGGTAGGATACAACATCCGTGAAGGGAATGAAACATCCCGTATGAGTAACATAAGAGTCCAGTAACCATTCAATACCACATGGATGTTAGGGTTACAACATGAACATTGGATTGTGCGTGACCCAACTCAAGTGGTGGTCGTGTAGCGAATGAAGAATACAACATCAACCACTGCTGAAATAATAATATATACAATGAAATATACTCAATATCCATAATATGATTTCCCATCGATCCTCTTCCTCCAAAACCCCAATCCATGTTAATCATGTTATTATTCATCTCATGTTCATCATATAATTAAAAGAGTTTCACTACTTCCATAACAGTGTTTCCATAATAAGTTATCACATCAAGATTTCATATATAGTGCATGTTCATGATCTAACAATGTTGTAACTTCTATCAACGCCCACTCACTAATCCAATACCTTTTTTTGAAATATCACATCCATACCATTCTATCTCACAACACTTTCTATTTTCCCATAATACATTGTCCAATCATCACCTTCAGAATACGACATTTGAATAATTCTCCACCTTTAACAGTTTCTTATGAAATACCATATCTGATTTGCCTCATGGGAACACTATGTTTGATTCACCGCTATTGGAACACAACATCCAATCAACCACTTTATCTAATTTCCACAACTCTCCAGATGAATGATTCAATATAATAATTTAAAAGAAATAACATAAAATCCAACACTATGCCCTCAAAAAAATTTATCCCACCATCTTAACTAGATAACCATATTGATTCATCTACTCATTAACACTAAGCATTCTAAATCCAAACAAACTGATAAAGAATAAGTGACTTGAAACATCTGCCTCAATTCGTTGTTTGAAAATTGCTTTGTCGAATCAAATCCAACCACCCCAAATTTCCACTCCTGCATGATTGAAATCAAAAAAAGAATCTTATCAAATCTTCAAACTAGCGACGATCCAGTCAACCAATTCCAAATATTCATTTATCCTTTGAAGAATGTATCGAAAAATGCTTAGAGAGAGCCTAAAATATCTTGGAAGGCGTTGAGGGTCAATAGGAGTGCTAAATGAGGGATTGCATGTGTTTTTTAGTATTTTTATTTTAACTTCCCAAAAACCAAGGTGTGCTTTCATTAAACATGACGTGTTTTCATTAGTTAATGTTAGATCTGAAAACCACGATGTATATCATTCACCTTTCACAGAATCCACAAGAGGTTTCCAAATTAATTCTCCTAGACTTGACTTACCATGAAGTGTTAAAATCCCCCACGATGCGTCCAAATCTATTTCTTAGAGGGATTAAATCCATGACATTTTCACATCTCGTGCTAAATAGTATCATTCACTTTGACTCAACCTCTCAACACAACGGGCCATGACCTCTAACATGATGTGACATCTTCCCCATTTTAGCTAGTAGCACCACTAACACATCTCTTCAAACCCTAAAATAAATCACATCATTTTTCTTCTACTACATGACATGTAATATATTCTCATAGAACGTTTTCCAACCTATGTTATCTAGTAGCTAAATCAGTCCTTTTCACTTTTAAGTCCCAATCATTTTTCTCCAACCATTTTCTCTCGATCCCAACCATGGCATGTTAGGTGACAACTGTGATGTGTTTTTTGTGGAAGATGTTAAAATTCACTTAGTCAATAAATTTTTTTTCTAGATTTATACATTAAATACCCCTTAAAATATTATTTTCCTCAAAAATCTAAAACATATAACTTAAAAACAAATAGTCATCTCCCAATAACTCAAACCTTCATAATGAATAAATTTCAAATAATTTTCATCCCTGAAAAGCTTAACCATAACATCCCAAAAGAATGTTGACAATTCCCGTATCAATTGCTAAAATCCGTTACATAACTGCATGAAATAGAAGGTTTACAATAACTCTAGATATTAAAATTTTGTCTGCGACTCTCATTCTAAAGTACACTCCAAATCACCATGTATCCACAGGTCTCACACTAATAGAATGATCCATCCACATAACACCTTTTCTTGATGATCTTGAATTTCTACTAGTCGATCATCAAACATCGCATCTTCCCCAATGTCAAGCTCATCCTGATCAATCACATGAGAATAATCATGAAGGTACTTTTGAAGTTGTGACTCATGGAAAACACAATGAACTTTCTCCAATTTGGTTGAAAGTAATCACCAATATGCCACTTCACCAACATACTTCAACAACTCAAAATGTCTAATAAATCATGAAAAATCCTTAGAGACCTGAATTTTTTCCGATTACACTGTGAGTTTTATGGGAGTTAGAGGATAAAGTGGAAGATTAGAAGTAGAATTGGAGGGAACTTCAATTTGACATGAAAACCAATCATGTTGTATATTAAAAACATCATGTTTAGTTCCAAACAAGGTTGATTACAATAAAGTGTTTACAGGTTAGAGGGGATGGAGATTGATGAAGCTTCTGGTCGATATGACTTGGGAAACACACCATGGTTAGTTTAAGTATGTTGTGGTTTAGTTGGAAACATCATGGTTTTTGGAATGTTTTGAAAGGATATTTGATGTAGCTACTGAAATCTTCGATGAGAGAAACATGACGTGTTTAATTTATAAAACATCATGGTTACCATGTTGAAATATTAGGGATTTTCCTGGTAGATATGAGGAAGGATACATGTCATGGTTCTATGTTGTGGTTTTGAGGAAATTTACTAAAAATTTCATGGTTAAATTCAACAAGTTGTGTTGATGGTTAAATAAATGAAAATTTAATATATAAAGTGGTAGCATATTTTATAGAGGGGATGCAAAACACACTGTAAATTTTTAATTAGGCATTAACCGATGAAAACATTCCATTTTTTATGGACATTCCATTTTTTGAGAAGTTAGATTAAAAATATTAGAAACTAACTAAAATTTAAATTATTTCATTTTGAGAATTCTCTTCGACCTTGGGAAATACTTTAGGGTGGCTTGGGAGATATTTATCAGAATCCTGAACATCTATTGATGAGTTTCTTCATGGGAGTGATTAGGTTGAAGCTTGGATCGATAGTAAGTGGAATTTGTGATCCTTTTTTATGGTGTCTTGATGAATCTTTCTTTACCTTTTTTTTCACTTAATGGGATTGGATGTGTGGATGATGAATTATTGAGATTTATTGTCATGGATAGGGAATTGAGGATTTGATTTCAATATTAACAAACATTCATTGAAGGAATGAAACTTTGAAAAAGGTAGGTGGATTGAAAACCATCCTTTTATTTATGTGTTCATATGAATTTATTATGATTTAGTTTTTAAGGGTGGATAGAATAATACATTCATCTAGTTAAGATGAAGGGGTATGTGATTAAGCGGGGCATGTGGTTGATTTGTTTATTTTGTATTGTTTAAATTATAAATATTTTCATTTGATTGTTATGATTTTGGAGTGGAGGAAGTAGATGGGAAAGTATGTATTGGATGTTGTACACCAAATTAAATTAAATGGATGTTTTTTCCAAATATGTAAATGAATGTGGTATTCCAAGTACATTCAGTGGAGTTTTTAATTAAATAGTTATTTTAATGTTGTATTCTGAGAGGTATGAATGGATATATTATTCCAAAATAATGATTGGGTGTAGTGTTATAATAAGGTTTACTTGATTTGGTTTTAAGGATATGTAACAAGATGTCGTATTCTGAAGAAGATGATTGGGTAAAGCATTATTAGAAATCGGGAAGTGGTGATATGTGGGAATGACACCTTTATGAATGTAGGAGGAATCAACTAGGTGGAGCGGGTGTTAAGATAGAGATTACGTTATTTTTGGTTTTTTATAGATCCATTGATATGGAAACTATTTACTAAAATTGGTAGATCCCCTTGAAGTATAAACCAAATGCTAAGTGATGATTGAATTGAATGAATGTATAGTGTGGATTGACGTGGGGATAGGAAAGTCATGATAATGAAGAAATGTGACCCGTGTTGTGTTTGTTAAGAGTAAATCATTGTATATATATTTTATTTTAATGATGATTGATGTTTTAATCTCTATTCTATATGTGACTACCACTTGAGTTGTATTTTTCTAGATCTAACATCCATATTGTATCAAATTTCAAGTAAACCCTAAAATCTATGTTGTATTGGATGGATGTATATTGGCCTATCATGTTACATATAGGATGTTTTATTCCTTTTTTGGATATTATATTTCATCAATATATTTACCTAAGAGATGTTTTATTCCTTAGGAATGTTGCAATCCCTTAGAGACAGATTCAGTGGGAAGTAGGTTACATGGGACCTTTGTCTATTATCATTGGATGATGAGTTATTTTTTTATAATACTTTTTTTAGGAGTGTGATTATTGTGAGATGGTATATGTTGAACTTAAAATGGAATAGACTGGATTATATATTTTTTTGTTTCCTTTATAGAGGATTTAATATGCTTTATCCACATTAACATGAGGTCATCTAAGTTGGAACCTATTGAATATAGTGGCATAGTCTCCCTTTAATATCTTTTAGATTTATGATTTCGAGTTGGAGGTTGTGTTGGGCTATACTTGATTGGAGTACATGGGGGTTAGCTGGAGTTGAAGGAGTTTTATTTATATTTTATTTTTTATATTGTGTATATTTAAGATTGTTATCTTGGTTTTATTTTCTACCTAGATTATTTTATTTGTTTTGGTTGTGTAACATGCCATGCACTATTGGTATCATATAGTTACAATGTTGGGTTACTAAGGTTAATGGTAGTGTGTGGTTGTTTTTAAATAAAAAGCATAATGCAACCCAAAAAATAATTTCTATATCCTTACTACAAGACGCCACTTCATCCCTAATTAGAGACAAATTTCTAGGGTCATTCTCAATCTCACCACTAAATTAGGGGAAGTTTTGATAAGGCCAGATCATGAAAAAATGGAATTTGAGAGATGTTTAGGATGGAGTTTTAGAGTAGTCATTGGCGAGGAATGAATTTGGTTGGTAAGGTAATGTCATATCAAAACTTAGAATGGAATGTAGATTGGGGAAATCAATAAAGGGCGTGGTGGCCAACACATTCTTATACTAGGACCTTGTTTGTCAAATGACGATAACTAAGGGATGGATTTATATTAGAAGAGTATAGTGTCAGGGTGTACATGCATCATGTAGTTTTAGGTCATGATGATTTTGCATGTGAATTAATTTTGTTTGGTGTAAAGGGTGAGATTAATAGTGAAGTTAATACATTTCCATATCCTTAAAGTTAAGACTTCTTTTTCTTGAGCCTATTCATTAAATAATTGATTTAGAAATTGGTGAGACTTGGCAAGAAAACTTGCAGAAGTTTTTATTAGGGATATAGAGACAATGACCATTGGAAGCACACCAATGAAAACTATAATGTGCGGAACATAGCTCTGGTAACTTCAATGATTTAATGATCCCCCAAAACCTCAGCGTCCGAAACCAGGAATTCCAAGCACCCCAGCCACCCCAGCGACCAACTAAGTCACCCTTCTTTGGTTTTAGCTCCCTCCTGGTTCACATCGGGATCTTCCTTCTAGAAAATAGATAAACAAACATGTATGTGATAAAAAACATATCATGCAAGTACAAACACAACACGGATTTAGTGGTTCAAACAACGTGTATTACATTTATAGGAGAACATATGCACATTTAATTTATCATAATATACACTCAGCTAAGTTACAAGTGAAACTACAAAAAGGGAGATCTTATTAGCCTTTTTTGTTATACATGGTAGTTTAAACCACCTTTATATGGTTTAGTAGTGGTTAGAAAAACCACCGCTATATGGTTTAGCGGTGGTCAGAAAAACCACCATGTATTTCACGGTCAATAATCATTTAGTGGTGATATTTCCTATTTATCAGTGGGTTTTATATGTGTTGTATTTGGAGCATTCAGTGGCAGTTCCAAATTAATTTAGTGATAGTTTCTTTTTTTAAAAAATAAGCCAAAAATAAAATTGAGAAATGAACATAACCACCGCTACAATATATAGTAGTGGTTAAGTTTAGAGTGGTTAATGATAATCACTGAAAAAAATATATTTTTTAAAATATATCTATTTTTAATTATCATAAACCATCACAAAAAATATATATTTTTTTTATAAAAAAATTTAATAAAAAAATATAAATATAAAAACTCAGATATTCAATAAACTAAAACATAAATGCATAATAAACTCATTATACATACACCATCATACATCCAAATTAATATATATACAACCTTAATCACCATAACTGTAAGGGTCCATATTCGTGTGGATTGACCCTTTGCATGTTTTCGAGGCTTGAGGTTCCCAGAGGAGGCTTAGAGGAAGTCCGGAGTATTTCGTTTTCTAGAAGATGGAAGCAGGGAGGATTTCACGTCATGAAAAGTTACACGACATAAAAAAGGGTTTCACAACATGTAATATATCGGGGTTTAAAAAATAAAATAAAGTGAAGAGGCGATGTGTTTTTCGGTGGAAATAGAACTTTGAGAATTACACAGTGTGAAAGGGGATTACATGTCGTGTAATTCCCCAATGTTGTACATTTTAAAACATTTCCAGCCACTCAGGTTTTCAAACCCTACAAATTCTCTCATTTTCCAGCATCTTATAGCCCTCTCCTTTATCTTTTTGGATTTCCTTCTAGGGGGATCGATCCTTGTGATTCCATCTTCAATCCATGGTGATCCAAGGTGCGTTTTTCCTTCATTTTTCTAGTAGTTTCTCCTAGTTTGATCTCATTTCCTATTTTATCTTCTCACCGTTCTATGGCATTTTCTTACCCATGGTTCTAATGGGGTTTCTCTTGGTCTATGTTGGTGTGGTTGTTCTACAACGTCCTAAGATTGATGCAGTTCTTGCGGAAGGTTTGATCGGAGATCCATTACATGGTATGTTCTCATGCGGAGAATGCTGAAGACCTTTTTAAGGTAGGGGATCCATTGCTTCTCTATTTATTTACATGAAATCATAGAGTTAGTATGATTTATCCTCTTGGATCACAATGGAATTAAACTAATAATTACTTGAACCAGATTAAAGAATTGATATCAATCACATGATGATGTTGTTGTTTGTACTGTGATAATGGGCTGCCTTTTGATTTTCTAGATAGTGTGATATCGATGATGTGATTTTTATTCTTGGTTTAACAAGTGAAATTAGTAAAGAACGTAAAGCCAAAATTAATTGATAATTAATTGGCTAAAGTAATTAAAGAGACATGTTTAATGAATCCAATTGTTGTTGTTGTTGTAATTTGATAATAATCAAATTGATGAAAGTATGCATGTTTAATTTAATTGGTTAATGAACCTGAAGAATAATGATGCTTGTTGATAAAAGAATTAAAGGCATGTTAAATTAATTATTTAATTAATTTGTGATAGCTGTGATAGCTTGTTTCTTAGGTTTTCCATAGTTGGAACCTATGATAATGAATTAGTTAATTCAAGATGGAATAAGAACCGGTTGTATGCTAAAAGATAATGCCTTTTTTAGGGTATGAGTTTCCCATTTTCTTGTAAAGGCCATGTGCCTTGTTCTTTGGAGCCATGAGAGCTCGTTGTGTGTGAAGGTTGGATGCCTTGATTTAGGGCCAAGATCCCAGTTGTTATGTTTGTTTCATACTTCTTGTGATGTGTTGTGAGCTTGGGATGGCTGAGCCTAGAGGGATATTTTGGTATGTGGGGCATGGAGGCCAGGATGTGTAGTGAGCATGGGATGGCCGAGCCTGAAGGGATGTTGTGGTATGAGGGGCAGGGAGGCCCGGTTGTTGAGACAACAGTTGATGCCTGAAGTGAAGAGATGCATTAGGATATACATGTGGTGTTGGGGAGGAAACTAGAGATGACATAATTGGTTAAAGCTGGGCTTACCTATTGATATGGAAGTTGGATGCTTGTTTGAATCAGTTTCTTGGCCGATGACCATGTTGTTGATTATCTTCTTTCCTTTCCCTACTACTTGAGGTAGATGGTTTTTGTTACTCTCCTTTCAAGAGAGGTGAATATTCATAGGGTATTCCACATACTTTCTGTGTTTAGCTTCTCATGGTTGGACGAGTCTATGCTCCTGTTATAGGTGGTGAAGACTCTATGGGTAGTTCATATACTCACCGCGTTGATCCCCTTTTGTTTGGTAGCTTATAATGTCTTCCTAGAACACATGGTAATATGGAAAGTAATGATGTTAATACATGAATAAATGCTTAACCCATGAGGTTGGAGCTTGTTGGGATGCAATGCTGAGGTTGTAATTCTAAGAATCCATGGACTCGGTTTTCTTATGTCTGGAGGGCATGGATCTTTGTTGTGATGCTAATGTAATGTAATGTGGAAAATGTTAATGGTTAATTAATGGTTTATAATTAATTAATGTAAAGTAAAACTGATGAAAAAGGGATAATATGACTTAATGTATATCTTTAAATGGCTGTGTGCTTATAGGATATCTGGTCTTATCAGTGGCAGTCGAGAGTCTAAGAGACGTTAGCTGCAGTTGAGTCTGAGACTAGGATATGCCCATAGTGTGGCTGTGAGCTATATTATATCTTGTAATTTTGTGTTTCTATATGTTACTCCACCCTATAGATTAGGGAAAATGACACCCTAGGGATTCTGAGCCTAGGGGGGGGGGGGTGTTTTCCCCAACATCCTAGTGGGAGGATGGATGGATGACTACCCCCTTTAGATCTTCTCTCTTATCTTGATAGTTACTTGTAATGGTATACATGATGGTTTGTTTTTCCCACATATGTGTGTAGAGGGATATAATGGATTTTGGTTATTTCACACACATGTATTATAGATATAGTTTCCTAAGGACTACTATAGGTATAACATGGTTAGCTGTGATGGATTGAGGATCCTTACTCGATGTATGGGCTTTGATAAATTAAGGTATAATACCCGATGTATGATACACGTTATGCAGGATATGGTGGATCCTGGAAACTACCTAGTTACTTTTGGTTATGTGGAAATGGTGGTGTGTTGCATGAATTTCATGTTGTGTTGATTTTCCCAAGTGTCTATGGGATATCATTTTTAGAGAGAGATGCTCAGGACGATTGGTGTTGGGGTGGAGCAACAAACTAGTGGGAAAGTGATAGTGGGGTACCCTTGATATTCTTATTATATTACATGCTCTTTTATGTGATACTTGGTGAGAGTATCCATGGTGAGTCTGGGAACTTAGTATACCTATTTAGGTGATGTGTTAGTTTCACTTTTTGTTCACTGCGCTTTAGCATGATTTCTTTACCTTTTGCACGAGAGGATCTAAGAAGTATTCAGCCGAGTATACTATTATACTCACCCTACGTATATATAAACTGTTTTTTAGGTTATTTGGAGTAGGTTGGAGATCAGTATGGTTTCTACTAGCTTGGGGTTTAGTAGGAGCTATTTGGGATTCATGGTCTCTACCATCTTTACATTCTTTTAGTACTTATAGTTTTCCCTTTTAGTTGTAGTAGTTCTTGAATAATATTACATTTATGTAATTGGGTTTTCTTTTATATTATCATCTAAATAGGAGTTGGTTTGTGTCTATATTATTTCTCTCTTCCTCATGTGTTCTCTTATAGGGTAATGCCTGCCATCTGTGTGTTTATCATACCCTCAGTGCTAGTCACCAAATTAGGGCCTACTAGAGGAAGGACTTGGGTGTCACTATCTCTCTTATACCATTTTGAACCTAGGAGGGGTAAAGTTTGTGGAGAGGGGTCCACGACGGAGTGGTATCAGAGATTTGGTTGAGGGATATGATGAATTTTGGAGTTAGGCACATGTGAGGTTTCATGGGATGGTATGGAAATAGTGTCATCTATGTTTAATGAGCATTGTAAACATGAGATACTGGACTAGAAATGGGTATTTAGGGCCCCTTATGATCTAATTCACAAAACTTTAAGCTTACGGTGGCTACTAAATGATGAGATATTGGTTGTAGGGTAGAGACCTAGGAATGGATTATTCATCATTCTTCTTTGCGCCTATGTTTGAATGGGTAGACCTTGGGATAGGTTAACCTAAAATGAATAAAAGAAAACAAATAATTAATGTTAAATCTTCAATATCTCAAGTTTATGATATCTAACTATTTTTTATTTTGTAGGAATGAATTTAGGTTGACATCCTTGTCAGGTTCACAAAAAATATGTTCAGTAGGTTATGCCAAAAGATCTCCACAGAGTAGAGGTTGATGACAACGACACTTGGAGGAGGATAATTAAAGAGTTTTAGAGACAATGTGTATAGAAGTACGAGGTATTTATTTTAGATGCAGTCACATAAGACTAGTTGGAGGAGGTTGAGATAGCCTTTAGTTCAATCCGTGCTTAGAAGGAGCACTGGGTATCGTTGGTTGTGACGATGTTGTGTGGGGTAGTGAGGCAGTGGTGGTTCTTGTTTGTTAGAGATTGTGAGGAGTTATTAGTATTGTGGGAGGAGTTCCAAGACCTTTTCAGATATGAGTTTTTTTCTTCAACCACGAAGGCATCCAGTTTCCAGAATATGCTTACCCTTTTATAAGGTAGCTCTAGTGTGCGAGAGTTTGGGATCCATTTCAGGAACCTTCTGCGATATGCTTCAGACCTATTGTCAGATGAGGAGGCCAGGATGAGGCATTTCGAGGAGGCTTTGCATCTAGAGATCCAGTACTAGTTCACCCCGTTTATGTTGAAGACGTATCCAGAGGTGCTGGAATGAGTATTGGTCATTGAGAAGATGTTATCCAGAACCAGATCACCATGAGAGGGGAGTCATTATGATTCCTCACAAAGTAGAGCTTTGGTCTAGGGTTACCAGTTGTCAGGATATAAGAGCTTCCAATCAGCCATGGGTAGGTCCAAGCCTTCAATGTCTCATTTATCCAGAGGTTGTAGATCTCAGGCCTATTCCAAGAGATTAGATGTATGTTTTTATTATGGTGGATGAGGTCATCAACAATGAGAGTTCCTGAAATTTCTGATTAGTCAGCATGTGCCAGTTGTTCTGCTTCAGGTTCCTATATTGAGGCAGTTCCAGCCAAGGAAATAGTAGTAGGTTTCTCTATTTTGGGATCAGTAGAGAGTATTTGGGACATGCATAGGATAGCCCCAGGATGCTTCTCATCCTTAGAGAGAAGAGCATGACCATGGAGGTGATCTTTAGAAGGGTGAGAGAGTCCATGGAGTAGGTCATTGTCAACTTCATGCATTAGCGTTACTAGCACCAAGCAAGCCTAACATTGTTCAAGTTACCCTTTGATTGTTTTCTACTTGGGTGCATTCCTTATTTGATCTAGGTGAAACACAATCCTTCACATCACCTGCCCTTGTCCATGCTTTGGGACTTGAGGTATAGAGGCTTTCAGTCTCCTTGGTGTTGACTATTCTAGTTGGAGGTTGATATGACTTGTTTGAATTATGTAGAGACTATGAGCTAGTGCCGGGGCAACACCATGCTTGGGGAGATTTCCTATGTTTAAAGATATAACTATATGACATCATTCTCAACATAGATTAGTTGTATTTGGTAAAGGATATTGTGGATTGATTCAAGAGGTAGGTTGTGTTCTTCGATTTTGATGGAGAGCCAGTAGTGTTTGTTGGCGAGCGAGACCCTTAGATGGGTTAGAGGCATGTTCTATCCTTATCATCCTTAATGATGAGCTGATGTTGAATTTGTTAGAGGTTCAATAGTTGTATTTTCCTAGGGTTATAGAAGAGTACCTTGATGTATTTCCAGATGAGGTTGTAGCATTACCCTCTTGATGATAGATCGAGTTCGAGATCGAACTATAGTTAGGCATGTATCCTATCTCGATGTCTCTGTATAGGATGGAACTTTATGAGTTGTGAGAGCTACGTATACAACTCGATGGTTTGTTGTGGTGTGATTTTGTTCAGCTGAGTGTGTTAAATTGGAATGCACTAGTATTTTTCATAAAGAAGGCTGAAAATATTTTTCGGTTGTGTATTGATTATCATCACTTGAACCAAGTGACAGTGAAGAACCACTAATATCTTCCATGGATTGATGATTTATTCAATCAACTAAAGGGTGAAAGTTGGTTCTTGAAGATCTGTCTATGGTTAGGATATCATTATATGCATGTAAAGGATGAGGATATCCCAAAGACTGATTTTTGTTGTCATCATGATCATTATGAGTTTTTTGTGATGTCGTTTGGTGTGAAAAATGCTTCAGTCATGTTCATGGGGATAATAAACTCTATGTTTCATGATTTCTTGTATAATTTCATGGTAGTTTTCATTGACGACATCCCTATGTACTTCACATCTGGGGAGGAACACACAAAGCATCTGCATGCCGTTTTGGGAGTTCTTCATCATGAGAATTTGTTTGGGAATTTGATGAAGTGTTAGTTTTGGTCTCAAGAAGTCAGTTTCTTGGGGCATGTCATATCCCATCAGGGAGTAGCTATGGATCCATCAAAGGTATAAGTATTCATGTCTTGGGAATCCCCCAATACGGTGGTAGAGGTGTGGATTTCCTTGGTCTTGCAGTATATTACAGGTGGTTCATAGAAGATTTCTATCGAGTTTTAAATCCTTTGACAACATTGACCAGAAAGGATCAGGTGTTCTTTTGGATTGATTAGTGTTATACATACTTTGAGTATCTAAAGGATAAGTTGGTCAGTGCTTCAGTTATTTGTCTACCAGTAGAAGGAGTTTAGTTTGAAGTTTTTTATGATGCTTTACATCTGGGGTTGGGTTGTATTCTAATATAGTATAGATTGGTCATTTCTTATGGGTCTCGATAGTTACATCCCCATGAGTGTAACTATTCCACCCACTATCTCGATTTGGTAGTGGTGGTGTTTTACCTAAATTTTTGCAGGCATTACTTCATTAGTGAGCATTTTTTGGTCTTTACCGATCATAAGAGCATGAGATATGTTCTCTCCCAATGTGACTTGAACTTGTGCCAACATCAGTGGATAGAGTTCTTACAATATTATGACTTTGAGATTTCATATACACTTGGAAAGGGGAATGTTGTGGCTGATGTGCTGAGCAGAAAGTCACATAGTGATGCAGTATAGGAATCTGGAGATTCCTAGAGAGTGATGGAAGAACTTTCAGTATTGCATCTAAACATGGGAGAATTCATGGGTAGAGGTTTTCTTTTTCAGATGATGGTGCATTAATCTCTAGTGTAACAGATGGAGGAGTCCCGGTTGGGGGGATCTTGAGGTGGAGGTCTAGAGAGACCGAGTTGTTTTTGGAAAGACCCATGATGGTTGGTCTGAAGATGAACAACACCGAGTGTTGTTCCAGGGAAGGATTTTCATTCCTTTGTCAATTCATGATATGGTTCTTAGATAGTTCCATTGTTCAACTTTATTGGTACATATTAGCATGAAAAAGATATAATAAGAATTGTGAGGTTTGTTTTGGTGGCCTGGGTTGAAGCGTGCAATTGCAGGGTTTGTGTCTCGATGTTTGGTCTTCCAGAAGTTGAAAGCCAAACACTATGTTCCCAGTGGGTTTCTTCAACCATTAGATGTTCCTCATTGGAAGTGGGAGGAAATATCAATGGACTTTGTTACCGGTTTACCTCAAGATCAAGGAGGCTATGATGCTATATGGGAAATAGTGGATCGTTTAATGAAATCAAACCACTTTATAACGATCAAGGAGTTAAGCTTATTATAGATTTTTCCAAGGTAGTATCTGGAGGAGGTGGTGAGACTCCATAGGGTCACGAGGACAATCATTTTTGACTGAGATCCTTTTTTTACCTCCTGAGTGTGGATAGTTATCCAACATACTTTAGATTCTTAGCTATTCCTTAGCATTGCTTTTCATCTATAGAAGGATGGTTAGAAAGATCATACCATCCAGGATCTTGAAGAAATGTTGTGCTCTTATGTCCTAGATTTTAGATTAGATGAGGCACATGGACTTGGTAGAGTTTGCTCAAAATAATAGTTTTCACTCCACCATTGGTATGGAACCATTTTAAGCCTTGTATGGCCGACCTTTCCATTCAATATTGTGTTGGACTGGGGTTGGAGAGTCATCAATTCTCAGGCTGAAACTGGTACAAAATACAACAGAGATGGTTCAGGTGATTCATGAGAGGATGAAAGCAGCACGGGATCATTATAAATCCTATACCGATCATAGGAGGAGACCTATGGAGTTCAATGTTTGGGATCATGTATTCCTGAAGGTGAATCTCCATCGTGGGTAGTGAAGGTTTGGTTGTGGAAGTAAGCTTTCTCCCCATTTTTTTGGACCTTTCGAGGTGTTATCTTATGTTGGATTCATGGCTTATTGGATAACGATTACCTCATATATGATTTAGATACACAATGTTTTTCACATATTGTAGCTCCGTGGTTATCTTCATGATGACTCTCACATAATTGACCTGGGAGAGATTGGTATTAATGATGATGTGAACTTCAAGGAGCGGCCTATAGAGATCCTATACCACCATGAGAATGTGTTTCACGAGCATGATATCCCCCTGGTTAATGTCTTATGGCAGCATGGTGGCATAGATAAGAGTATCTAGGAATGTGAGTCGCAAATACACACTCAATACCCTGAGCAATTTGGTGTTTAGATCTTCTCTTGTAATGCTATTAGTTTTGTGGTTGTAGAACTTTTTCTGTTTTATGAGATGACTTTATATTGTTTCTTGTTGTGGTTTTATCTCTTTTGAAAGGTATCTCCCCTAGGAGAGTGTTTATGAGCTGTTTGTGGTTATTTCATGATTTTGTGATGTTCCTATGGTGAGGTGGTTGATCTCCTATGGTGGCAATATCCTTGAGGGGTATCTCATGGGGTGGCTGTTCGGATGACCATTTTTTATTTTCACTCTGGGTAGGTTTTGGATTCTTAAGGATGAGAATGTTTTGATAGGTATCTAATGCAAGGGACTAGATCTACATGGATTTACCCTTTCTATGTTTCTGAGGCTTGAGGTGCTTGGAGGAGGCTTAGAGGAAGTCTGGAGTAGTTTGGTTGCTAGAACCTGGAAGTAGGGAGGATTTCACATCATGAAAAGGTACACAATGTGAAAAAGGGTTTAATGATGTGTAAAATATCTGGGTTTGAAAAATAAAATAAAGTTAAGAGGTGACGTGTTTTTCAGTAGAAATTGAACCTTGAGAATTACATGATGTGAAAGGGGATTACATGTTATGTAATTACCTAATGATGTATGTTTTAAAACATTTAGATCCTCTCGGGTTGTCAAACCCTATGGCTGCTCTCATTTTCCAGCATCTGGAAGCCCTCACCTTTATCATTTTGGATTCTCTTTGAGGGGGATCAATCCTTAGGCTTCTGGCTTTGATCTGCGGTGACCTGTGGTGATCCAAGGTGAATTATTCCTTCATTTTCTAGTGGTTTCTCCCAGTTTCATCTAATTTCCTCTCATATATTCTCACCATTCTATGACATTTTCTTACCCATGGTTCTAATGGGGTTTCTCTTGGTTTTTGTCTATGTATTTGTGTTGAGACATCCTCAGATGGATGAAATTCTTGCAGGAGGGGTGATCAGATATCTGTTGTATAGTCCATTCTCATGAGAATAACATTGACAACATCTTTGAGTTAGGGGATTAATTTATTCTCTATTTATTTACATGTAATCATAAAGTTAGCATGATTTATCCCTTTGGATCACAATGGAATTAACCTTATAATTACGTGAACTGGATTAAATAATTGGTATCGATTGCATGGAGATGTTGTTTTTGTACCATGATAACGGGCTGCCTCTTGATTTATTAGATAGTGTGATATTTATGCTATGATTATTATGATTGGTTTAGCATTTGAAATTGGTAAAGAAAGCAAAGGTGGAATTAATTGAAAATTAATTGGCTAAAGGAATTAAAGAGGCATGTTTAATGAATCTAATTGTTGTTATTTTAATTTGATAATAATAAAATTGATGCAAGTACACATGTTTAATTGAATTGGTCAATGAACTTGAAGCATGATAATGGTTGTTGAGAAAATAATTAAAGTCATGTTAAAATAATTATTTAATTAATTTTTGATATATTTGATAGCTTGTTTCTTAGGTTTCCTATAGTTGGAACCTATGATAATGAAACTGTTAATTCAAGATAGAATAAGAACCAGTTGTGTGATAAAAGATAATGCCTTTATAGGGCCTGGTTTTCCCGTTTTCTTGTAAAGGAAATGTGCCTTGTGATTTGGATCCATGAGAGATCACTGTGTGTGAAGGATGGATGCCTTGATTTAGGGTCAAGAGACCAATTTCTTTGTTTGTTTTCTATTGCTTGTGATGTGTTGTGAGACTGGGATATATGAGCCTAGAGGGATGTTTTGGTATGTGGGTTGGGGAGGCCCAGATGTGTTGTAAGCCAGAGATGGCTGATCCTGGAGGGTTGTTTTGTTATGAGGGGTAGGGAGTCTCAGTTTTTGAGGCAGTAGTTGACACCTGTAGTGGCGAGATGCATCAGGATATGCATGTGGTGTTAGGGAGGACATAGAAGATAACAGAATGGGTTGAAGTTAGGATTAACCATTGATATGGAATTTGGATCCTTGTTTGAATCAATTTCTTATTCGATGACCATGTTGTTGTTTATCTGCTTTCCTTTCTACATTGCTTGAGACATATGGTTTTGGTTACTCTCCTTACAAGAGAGGCAAAGATGCATGGGGTATGTCATGTGATTTCCATGTTTAACTTATCATGATTGGATGAGTCTATGCTCCTACTATAGGTGGATAAGACTCGACAGGTAGTTCATATACTCACCGTGTTGATACCCTTGTGTTTGGTAGCTTAGAATGTTTTCCTAGAACACCTGGTAATATGGAAAGTAATGATGTTAATAAATGAATAAATGTTTAACCCATGGGGTTGGAGCTTGCTGGGATGAAATGCTGAGGTTGTAATTCTAAGAAGCTATGGAATCAGTTTGCTTATGCCTGGAGAGCATGGATCTTTGTTGTGATTCTAATTTAATGTAACGTGGAAAATTTTAATGGTTAATTAATGGTTAAGAATTAATTAACATAAAGTGAAATTGATGAAAAATGGATAATAAAACTTAGTGTAGCTCTTTAAATAATTGTGTGATTATAGGTTATCTGGTCTTAGTAGTGGTTGTCGGGAGTCTGAGAGACGTTAGCTACAGTTGATTCTGAGACTAGGATATGCCTATAGTGTGGTTGTGAGATATATTATATCATTTACTTTTGTGTTTCTATATACTACTCCACCCTGTATGTTAGGGAAACTGAAACCCCAAGGATTCTAATCCCTAGGTGGGGGGGGGGGGTGGAGTGTTTTCTCTAACATCCCAGTGGGAGGATGGATGGTAACTACCCCCTTTGGCCCCACTCTCTTCTCTTGGTAGTTACTTATACTGGTATGCATGATGATTAGTTTTTACCACATATGTTTGTAGAGTGATGTAATGTCTTTGTGGTTATTTGACACACATGTATTATGGATATAGTTTCCTAAGTACTATTATAGGTATAATGTGTATAGGCTATGATGTATTAAGGATCCTTACTCGGTGTATGGTTTGTGATGGATTGAGGTATAATAACTGATGTATGATACAGGTTATGTGGGATGTGGTGGGTCTTGGAAAATACCTGGTTACTTTTGGTTATGTGGACATGGTTGTGTGTTGCATGAGGTACATGTTTTTCTACTTCAAACAAGTGTCTATGGGCTAGCCTTTTTGGAGAGAGATGCTTAGGACATGCGTTGTTGGGGTAGAGCGAAAAACTAGTGGGGAAGTGGTAGTGGGGTACCCTTGATATTCTTATTATATTATATTCTCTTGTATGTGATACTTGGTGAGATTTCCCATGGTGAGTCTAGGAACTTAGTATAATTATTTAGGTGATGAGTTAGTTTTACTTATTGTTCAGTGTTCTTTAGCATGATTTCTTTAACTTTTGAACGAGAGGCTCTGGGAAAGATCCTACAGAGTATACTATTTTAATCTCCCAACATATATATAAACTATTTTTTAGGTAAGTTGGAGGAGGTTGAAGATCAGGATGGTTACTACTAGCTTGGGGTTTAACAGGAGTTGTTTGGGCTTTGTGGTCGCTTCTATATTTACTTTATGTTGGTACTTTTAGTTTTCCCTTTCAGTTGTAGTTTTTCTTGCATGCCATTAAATTTGTGTACTTGAGTTTTCTTTTATATTGTAGTCTAAGTAGGAGTTGGTTGGTGTCTATCTTATTTATCTCTTTTCTATGTGTTCTCTTAGAGTGTAATACCCCCCATCTATGTGTTTATCATACCCTTAGTGCTAGTCACTAACCCAGATCCTATTGGAGGTAGGACTCGGGTGTCACTATCTCTCTTCTCCCATTACCGACCCAGGAGGGGTACACTTTGCGGGGAGGGGTTCATGACAATAACCTTGGTCAACCCATACCTTATCCAACCCATATCTCAGTCATCAATATATACATAAAAAATATGTTCACCAATAAAAAACCATGGCCAATATATGTCCATCCCATGAACTTCACTGTATCCATCTACCTTTAAATCATCTCATCAACTGGAACCAATCACATCATCTCATCAATTGAAAAAAATTGAAGACAAAAATTTGAATTGAACATAATAAATCAAAATTACAGTAGAATCATTGATAATATTTAAACATACCACATAAACTAAGAACCATCACAACTACATTCTAAAGAATCTTGAGGATCAAAACAGTCAACCTCATGCCTACTACTGATATCTGTCACCTAAATTAAAAACTAGGACATTTAATTAAAGATATGCGAAATAGAGTATATATAGAATATATTCAAAAGGTTACACATAGATTTTTTTAATAAAAAATCCATTTTAACATAAAACATAATAATATATCATGCAGAACAATTTTAAAACATAAAATTAACTATTTAATATACTATTCAACACTTTTAACTAAAAAGGGATAAGTATATAGAAATCTAATCATTTTTAAATCGGCGTGCGGTGTGCTTGAAATTTTCATAATAAAAATATATATAGAATTCGATAATAAATCATGTTTTATATTTAAAAAATAATTTAACAGTGGTTTTCCCATGATTTTATGTCAATATAAGGCTATTTTCTATGGGTTTGACCATTATATTCACATTTTAGTACTTTAAAACACTAAAATCGCGTTTACAGGCATCCTAGGAAAACTGTAACTCACAATGAAATGTCGTTAGTTCCTACATTTCAAAAATAAATCTACAATCATTTTCTATTATTTCATAGTCATCTAACATCAATTTCATAGTCTTAACCCCCTGACACACATTTTTTAAGTCTTTGGTATCTTTAAAAACTGCTTATTGCGTCATTCCAAGCACACTGCACGTCAGATGGATGTGTTGTCTATATGAAAACATAAAAAATAATTAAATGGTGTCTAAAACATGATTTTACATAAATATGAGGTCATTTTTATGGTTCTGACTATTAAACACACGTTTTTGTGTTTTAAAACACTGAAAACGCATTTACAGGCATCCCGAGAAAACCGTAACTCAGAATGGAGTTTCACCAGTTCTTACATTTCAAAAATCAATCTACAATAATTTTACATAGATATCATGACCATCCAATGTCATTTTCATTATTTTTACCCCCTGAAACACATTTTTAAAGACTTTGGTATCTTTAAAAATTGCTTATTAATTCATTCTGAAGACACCGCATGTTGGATGAATGTGTTTTCTATGTATACATATAAAAAATAATTAAAAGGTGACTACACCAGGATTTTACATAAATATGAGGATTTTTTATATGATTTTTTCCGTTACATGCATGTTTTAGTGTTATAAAACACTAAAAACATGTTTACGGGCATCCTAAGAAAACCATAACTCAGACCATCCAAATTGTTTGCGTAGTTTTTACCTCCTAAAACACATTTTTAAAGAATTTTATATCTTTAAAAACTGCTTATTGAGACATTAAAAGAACACCACATGTTGTATGGATTCTTTTTTTTGTGCGTACATGTCACAAATAATTCAACGGTGGTTTTCCCATGATTTAATGTCAATATGAGTTCATTTTCTATAATTTTAAATGTTATACACACGTTTTAGTATTTTAAAACACTGAAAATGAATATACAAACATCCTGGGAAAACCAAAACTTGGAATAACACGCCATTGGTTCTAATATTTCAAAAATAAATCTACAATCATTGTTTTTTAATTTCACAACCATCCTACATTGTTTTCATATTTTTGATCTCTTAACACACTTTTTTAAAGACTTTGGTATCATTATAAACTACTTATTAAGTCATTAGGAGAACACCACACATTGGATGGATGTGTATACTTCAAAAATAATTCAATAGTGATTTTCCCATGATTTCACATAAATATAAGGTCATTTTCCATGGGTTTGACCATTACATGCACGTTTTAGTGTTTTAAAATACTAAAAACATGTTTATGGAAATCTTGGGAAAACTATAACTCAGAATGATGTGTCACCAATTCTTAAATTTCAAAATTCAATCTATATTATTTTTATTCTAATTTCAAATCCATATGATGTTGTTTGTATATTTTCCCCCTCAACACATGTTTTTATAAACTTTAGTATCTTTAAAAATTACTTATTGAGTCATTCTGAGCACACCGTGCGTTAGATGGGCATTTTTTCTTTACGCACACATAAAAAATAATCCAAAGATGTTTTTTTCATGATTTAATATTAATATTAGGTCATTTTATATGGTTTTAACCATTATATGCATGTTTTTGTGTTTTAAAAAATTGAAAACACATTTATGAGAATCCCAAGAAAACTATAACTCAAAATGATGTGTCATCAGTTATTACATTTCAAAAATAAATACAAGATCATTTTAATTTGATTTTATATCCATACAATGCCTTTTTCATAATTTTGACTCCCTGACACAGTTTTTAAAGACTTTGGTATCGTTAAAAACTACTTATTGAGTCATTTTGAGCACACCACATGTCAAATGGATGTGTTGTTTTCCCAAACACATCATAAATAATTCAACAGTACTTGTAGAATGATTTAAAATCAATATGATATTGTTTTTAATGGTTTTAACCATTACATGCACATTTTAGTGTTTTAAAAAACTTAAAATGAATTTATAGGAATATTAGGAAAACTATAACTTAGAATGATGTGCCTTTGGTTCCTACATTTAAAAAATAAATGTACAGTCATTTTCATCTAATTTCAAAGACATCTTAAATTTTTTGGATCTTTTTGACCTTCTAACACAAGTTTTTAAAGACATTGGTATCTTAAAAAACTTTTTATTGATTCATTCTTATCACACGACACATTGGATGGATGTGTTGTCTCCATGTACGCATGGAAAATAATTTAGTGGTGGTTTTCCCATAATTTCACATCAATATGAGTTCATTTTCTATGGTTTTGACCGTTATACACACATTTTAGTGTTTTAAAACACTAAAAATATGTTTATGGGTATCCTTGGAAAACTGTAACTTAGAATGACATGTTGTTGGTTGCTACATTTCAAATATCAATCTACAGTTTTTTCCTTTGATTTCATGGCTATCGGACACACGAAGTGTGCGGTTTGACTCGAAGTGCGTGTTTTCAATATAAAAGTGTCATTTTTTACTTCAAAATGCCTTTTAAGTAGTCAAAAAATGAGAAAAAAGATCATATTGTTTTCAAACTTTGGGAAAACAATACATAATTAATTTTTGACATGTAGAAATTAAATAAATATTAATATGACACATGATGTGGCCTGTATGACTTGAAGTGCATGTTTTAAATATAAAAGTGTCATTTTAGTTTCAAATGTCTGTCACATTTTCAAAGCTGAGAAAATGAGATAAGATTATTTTCAAACTTTAGGAAAATTATCTATAATTAATTTGCAATGTGTAGGAATCAGCTACACATACAACTGACATACGAAGTAGACAATATGACTCGAAGTGTGTGTTTTCAATATAAGTGTCATTTTAATTTAAAATTCCTATCACATAGATAAAACCAAGAAAAAGAGTTGAATTATTTTAAAACTTTAGGAAAATGATCCATAATTCATTTATGACATGTAGAAAAAGAGACCACACTTCAATTCAACACACGATGTGGTCGGTATGAATTGAAGTGCATTCTTTCAATATAAAAGTGTCATTTTAGTTTTATTCATGGGAGTTGTATATGTTCTTTGAAAATGTGTGAATTACTTATAGAGTTTAAAATTTACCTCAGCAGGATAAGCCATAAGGCTGGAAATTTCCATGGGGATTGTGCCTGTAATCCTTTGAAATATAGACACTAAAGAATTTTCCATTTCTGACCACCACTGATCCTGTGTTTTTCTATAAAAGTAATGTTCTTGTAAGTTTTCTTTCAACCTTGCAATTTATTTTTGCGCTTCCTAATCATTGGAACTATTCAAACTTGTATTGGGTGTAGTAGTAAATGATGATGATACCCTACTAAAGACAACTGATAGAGTAGGCCCAGAACTAATCCCCCACATATACCTGAGATGCTCTTTTCCCTAAAATGATTTCAACTTCATCGTTCCAATATACCGATGATGATTGTGAAGGGTTCGCATCTGAGGCTTCTTGAATTTTAACTTATTAATCCAATAATATTAAAAATGATTTTTAAATTATTTTAACATCCTAATATTATCTAATTCATATTTTTTATTACTATTTAATGTTGTTTTATTACTATAAAATCATAATAATAAAAAACAAATTATATCAATAAACACGCCTTAAACCCAATTAAATTGGACTGACTAGATAGATCAAATGGTTCTAATAGAGCTAATTGAAACCATTTAATCCATGAATCCAACCCCATTTAATATAGTTTAAGGCATGTTTGTTGTTATAATTTATTTTTCATTAATATTTTCTTATATTAATGAAATAAAATTAAATAGTAATGAAAAGTACTTACTCAACGTCACTGGTAAGCTCATTCAAAAAACTACTATCGAGTTTCCTATAAACTTTAAGCCACATCTTTGTATGGACAACATAGTGACCTAATTCATCAGCCTTTATAAAAAAATATATACAAGTTATAAAAAAACCTTAACTTATAATGAAATAATATCAATAATAGTGAATAAATTACAACAAATATTGTTATTTTTATCAAAAAAACTCTGAGACCCAATGACATGAGGAATGACTTGTTTCTTATGATTCACAACATTTTTCATACAATTATTACAAAAATAGAAACATTAATAAAAATTATAATTTTATTGTGTTTATTTTATTAAGATACTTTAAAATATGCAATTATCTCATGAGATTCATCTCTATTAATATCAACAAACATCTTCCACTGCTCACGAGAAATGCCTTCAGGAACTTTCTCATAAAATTTTCATGAGATCAGAGATGTGTCATTAAATTCATGCCATAATCTCTATTTAAAATCTCTCCATTTCTTGCCCAAAATTTTCAGAGTCCATGGGCATGAAACAGAGTCAGTGGCATCAAAATGAAAAAACATCTAAAAAAACATAACACTTTTTAAGTACATTAAAAAAGTTTACTCATGTATTTTAAATTAGTTATCAATGAATACCAAATTAATATTAGATTTACTTTGTTATCAAATATTTTATTTGTCCACGATTTGGTAATATGACTCCAACTTTTATAATTAATGGGAAAGCTCACCTTATTTCAAGCAAGATTCCCAATAATTTGTCCATAGATTCCGACTGCATCACTGATTGGAACCCCAAACTCATTAAATGGAATAATAATCTTGAAATATTTCTGGTCCCATACATCTTCTATATTCATATTTACATCTCTTTTGTTGTTATCTTTATCTGTTTGAAAAAATTCATTAAAAAATTAATAACATATATAGTTTTTTTGTATAATGACATAAATACTGGTAATGGTAACTCACCAATATCCCCTACATTAAAGGTATACATAAGTTTCATTTCTAAGAATATTCTTTCCAGTAATAATTTTTGAAATAATGAAAGAAGTCTTATTCATAAACATCCATTGACATAATGAATCAAACACCTTAAATGATGCTGAATCTTTTAGATGTCTCATCATGACATCATTGTTACTATCTTAAGCATTCCACTTCATGTCTTATGTAGTCTTAGATGACATAGATAATATTTTAAATCATGGTTTCAGAGGAATGTAATTCAATACCTTTTCAAGAGTTTTCTTCTTCAATTTCTTCTTGGGGTAGCATTGATTTGTACTCTCACTATTGTTCATTGAATTCCATATGCTTGTATGACATATTATTAATTCTTCTTTATTGGAATGTTATCTCTCATAAAGCATGAAATAATTAGGGAATTCATGTATCTTTATATAATCAAGTCTAGGTTTTTTGATGATTTCTTCATCTCATAAAATTATGCAGTGATCATAGATTCAATAAATGCATCATGAAGAAACTCTAAAATCATCGACATTGATTTTTCTATAATTACATAAAGACACTTGATATGATAAAACTTAAGTAAAAAAGATAACTTTGAATACTTGGTACACACTTCATATAGTCCTTATTTCCTATCTTTAACTAATTTATAAAATTAATATTTTTGGTCATTGAAGTTCTGAGCAAGATTAACCTGCTTAGGATTAATTAAAGGTTTTTTCAATCTATTAAAATATTGTACATCGTATCATATAAATCCAAATGTTTCATCTATCAGATTTAGAACTAAATTCTTCTCTGGTGGGTCACTTTGTGTTTTTTTGATAAGATTTCCATTTTTTTACTTTCCATAACATTGGATTCACCATACCAAATCCAATATACATATCAATTAGAAAACTATTTCAGTATAAAATGCTCTTATAATTTTTTTCTATTAAACTATTGCTTGAATTTATAATTAGGACATAAAAAATTTATTCTGCCAGCCACTGATCAGTTTTCAATTGCATAATCTAAAAATTCTTCCAAACCCTTTGCATACCGAGGTGTGTTTTTGTGGTAAATTAATCCAAATTTTATCCATAGGTATTGGATTATCACTCTTCACCCTATACATTCAGATATAAAGATATAAATGTTTAATCAAACAAGTAAAGTTAAAATTAAACATCACCCAACTTCATCATTGACCAAGGTAGGGTCTTGATTCAACTTAACATAAATTAAACATAAAAATGATTCAATATAACATGAAAAACATAAATAACATAAATGAATAAATATTACCCCTCATAATAATATGATAAGATGTCATGGAATAATTTCACTAAGATTAGGAGAGGGATTACTGTGATATAGAGTGCACTGTTATTAGTCCACAATAATACATGAAAATAATTATTCAATTAAAATATGTCTAAATTTTCTACTGTTCATATTTTCAATTTTTATTTTATATTGAAAAAATATGATTTAATATATAGATATCTCTTGATTTGATAATTATGAAAATAATGATTTTTTGTATCTCAAAATTTGAACTTGGCACTATGATATTTAGTGCATGTGTTTCCATATGCATCATAGTATTGTATGAAATTATGGTTTTGCACCATTTTCATAATCGATTTGAGAAATAATACTCAACTTGAAGAGAGTAGAACATACATAAAAATTCATATAATCTAAATCTACATAGATTGTCATAAGAATTATGAATTGTAATCATTATTTATATTATTTTTTATTTATTATATTAACTTCATGAAATTATTTTAAAAAAAGAGAAGAGAGTGATAAATTACATGTGGATTGTGTTCTTAAACTGCAGGCTAAATGATTGGGTTTTTTGAATGAAAACCCATCTATGAATCATCTAAAACCACTATTATCTCCAAGATAACCCACAATGGCCCTTAAGGTGGATATCAATAGGAAAATTATCATTTTAAAAACATTTTAACGATTATTAAATGGGGGAGGGACCAAAACCAAAATATTGTATTACTTCTTAATGAAAATGTAAAATATTCAATTCATACACCACACACCAAAAACAACTTGGGCACATGTATCATTACACATGAAAGAAATAACTAATTATAACAATTTATAATTAATTATTTAAAATTAAAAAATTGGAATAATCACCTAAAAGAACATTGAGGTTAATCCACTCTCCAAAACTATGACCAATTGTCGAGGGAAGGTATCCAACGTAACCCAGACAAAATCTCGAGGAAAAGATCCAAAAAAATACTCAATTACATATATCATTATATAATTTAATTAAACCCTTATAAAAATTCAACATGCATCATACCTTCAATGAAACAACATGGCAGTCGGGGAGATGAGGCTAGTGAAGTTCGACTCGTTAAATGACATGGGTAGGGAGAATCAAGTCCATATAGAGCTATGAGGAGGATGGGGTTGTGGATAGAAGGGGGTTAGGGATGTTTTATCTTTCAGGGTTTGTAGTCAATGAGAAAAGCGGAACATGGACCATAGTTGGGGGTCACCGTCGAGGAGTAGGGGAAGTCATTATGGGGTCATTGTCATGGATTAGAGGGGGGTCGTGCTCAGGTGAATCTGAGGAAGGGGGATTGTTCATTATTCAGAGTAGGGGGTTTGGGGTCATAGGGATCAAAGGGGAGGAGGGACAGTCTTCATAGGGGATTAGGGAGTGTTATAGTCATGGGGATCAGAGGTGAAGAGGGACATTGGGGAGCATGGGGATCCGAGAAAGGGGATTGGAGGGGGGAGGGGGGTTAGGACCAATGAGATTGAGTGGGGGGAGGAGGGGGGGGGGGAATTAGTTTTTTAAAAAATATTTAGTGGTGGTTTAAATGAATCCAATACTAAATTTAAAATAAAAAAATATAGATACATTTATATTAAACTGCCACTATATTATAAATTATATTTAATACATTTTTTAGAAGTGGTTATTATAACTGCCACTAATAAACCACTACTAAGACCATTATTTTTTATAGTGTGAACCAATTTTATAACCCTAATTAGACTACTAGAAGAATAATAACCAAAACCTATGGTCGTTGTATATTTCAACACCTCTCTCTTCTGGTTTATGTTAGGTCTCCGAACTATGACCACTGACCTTCGACACTAAGAGCTATGGTCCATGGAGTGCTGAATAAATACCCCATTTTCTAATGCATGATAAATTTTAGAATTACTTTACATGTAGAATAAATGAAATTCTTATAGCAGAGTTTGACTGATCATTATGTCGCACTGCCATCCAAATTTCATGGTAGTCCATCCCATTGAGGATTGAAACCTCTATTTCCCTATAGCATCCAATACTTTGATCTCCAATATCTAATTAAATGTTCACAATAACATTTATGATTTACATGGATAAATCTATGTAATATTTTATTTACTGAAATACTAAGAATAAAGAGTTCCACGTATCATCACCAGTGACTTCTCACAAGCCATATCATTTACACATTCCAACACCACCTCTAAAACTCCATGTTGTATTCTGAATCTTTACCTTCCTTCTGCATTACTTATTCCTTTGGAATATGACAAACCACCAAGTTCATTCAACTAGATGATGAATCATCTACATTACCTCACTTAGAGTCCAATATACTACTATATCCACTGAACAATGTATTTTCTGCCACTTCCACTGTGCATTATTCTCTCATAATAAACCATTTAAAATCATTCATCCATCTATGTACAGTGAAAATCTTCCATTGGCTTGATTCTGGATGTCTTATTGTGCTGGTGTGCTTTCCCCATCTGGTGTCTGCTAAATAAAACTTATGAAGACTTAACTTCACGAGCTTACAACACTTAACCCTGAAAAAATTTATAATATTAAAAGATAACAATATCCCATTTGATAATTGTTTTCATGGGTTAATTTCATTAACCCCCACTCAAAGACTACTCTCATGCTTACACCAATGTCCCACTGGTTAGATTATGTTCACCCTTACAGTTTCTCACATGGTATTCCTCCATGAAAATTTTATCATCCACGCACCATTAAAGAAATGCCTCCTTAGTCCTCTAGAACCATGATCTCATATGAATGTCTTCATGGAATTTATCCCAAAGTAATTAGCCCTGAGTTGCATCCAATTAAAGTTGAATTCTTATTAACTAGCTATGTTGAGTAGTGTGTCTATGGCCCCGCTCCTTCCAGAACTATGCTTCTAAAGAATTTGAATTGATCTTCTGCAACATTCAAGAGTTCACTATTGAAAATTGGGGTTTCCCCATTGTTTTTTGTCTTTATTGTTTGTTAACTAGTGATGTCACTATAAGCAATGTTTTAAATAGATTTTTCACTTAGATTATTGAAAATAGATGTGAAAAACTATATTTCACATTGGTTATTACATAAAATATCATAAAAATCAGTTAAAATTTTAGAATAGGAAGGATTTTTAAAGTCATATAAAATCCTTTATCATATTGATTATTAAAAAAACTAATGTAGTAAACTATATTTAACATATTTTATACAATAAAAAATATAAAACATATATTTTTTCAATATTTAACATCAATTATATAACAATAAATATTTTTTTTTAAAATTAAATTCAAATATAATAGACCAATAACACAATCAAAACTAGAAAAAAAGATCACAAACAAAACCATAAAGCAACAACATAAACTAAAATCATTTAAAATTTACAATTTCAAATTGAAACTTTAAAATATATAAATTAAAAATAAAATAAAACTGAATAAAACCTATGAAATAATCTGACCATGTTTCTTATAAGTAATTTAACTCTTTTTTAGAATAAGGTAGAGGTTATAGAAAATATACAAATTAAAAAGAAATCATTTAGCATGTATTATAAATATAATTATAAGTTAAATTGACAGAAAGGTTATGATAAAATTTGACCTTGTGGGATTTTGTAACTATCCTGATTGTAATTATTTAAAAAATAAATCTTATAACATAATAACCACATTTCTTTTCTACTTTTTGATGATGAAAATTCTTTTTAAAAATAAGTTTTCAATTCAAAATAATATTTTAAGTACTTGCAGCTAAAATATATTAATTATAAATGAGAAGTCACATTATACACACATATTTGATCTTTTATATCCTATTTACTATTTTATCTCTAAAGTAATCCCATTACCTATTTAAAAATTATATGTATGAAATAAAATTATAAGTCATTATAAGATACAACTATTTAAATAATCAAAATTATATTTCCAATATGTTGTGAACATTTTATCACATGTCACTGACATGTTCCTATCATAGGGTGTATAAAAAATTTATTTTCTAAATTAAAATGTAGTTTAGTGGTTAACCTAGGTTATATCTAGAGAGGAGTGCACAATAATAAAGTTATCACTTTTAAATTAGAGGAAAAGGGGATGTTTTTGAAATTATTTGATTTTGAAAACAAAAAAAATCAATGAAACAAAAGAAATAAATTAAGAAAAATATTGAAATAAAAGTGATTGAAAACTATTATATGAGTAGGTTGATTAGTTTGGGTTTGGTTTTACAATTTTAATGCCATTTTAGTTCCAATTTATCCAATCCTATTATGCTAAGTTGATTCTGGAGAGATTCCACAATCACTTCCACTCACTCCCTTGGTCAAATGGTGATGGTGAGAGTGAACCTTTCTAAGATTTTAGTTTGGTAAAATATCATTACATATGTTAGTGATTTTTAGAGAATATACTTAATTTAATTAGGCAATACCTGATCAAGTCATGTTTATCCTAAATAATTAAGAATATCCACTACCCCTCCCACATGTACTGATGACCGTTGAGTAATTCACCACTAATCCCTAGTATATTAAATTGTATATAAACTAAAACATAGTGGAGGTATATAATGATTATTTACCCAAAAAAAATAAAAATAGAATAAAAAAGAAAATACAATCATACTTGATAATAAAAACCACTACTAGAAATTTAAAGCAACTTCGTAGAGGAGAGAAAAAAATTTTATTCAATAAAGCATAAGAACTCAAGCATTAAAAAATAGAAAACCTCCCTTTATATAATCACTCATAAGTTAAACACCTTAATGTGAATGGTAACTTAGAATAAGAGAGAAGAATAAGAAATTTCAAAACTAGTAATATGAAAAGAGGGAAAAGGAAAAGCAAAAAATTTCTCCTCCAGAATTTGTCTTCCAGAATGTTTCTCATATTTTGCCCACTAGATGAAAAAAAAACTATAAGGGTACTTATTATAAGTTGTTGAAATTTTATATAATCCATATAAATTTTAAAGTCTTTGGAAACATATAAAATAAGTTATGACATAATTAACAATTCACACTTTTTATGGATGAAGATTCCCTAAATATTACTCCAATTTAGAGTATTTAATGAACATATTAATGAGATAATATCTCCATGAATTTAAATTTTTCGTGAATATTTTATTCATATTTTAAATAAATCTAGAATAAACTCATTTTTAGGTCTTTATCCTGAGTTATTTATCATTTAATGAGGTGGGATCTATTCTTTCGGCTAGAAATATTTTTCAACTTGATTAATTTTTTTGGGCCTATGTATTTTCGAATTTGCTTTGGGTATAGAAGTATAAGTTGAAACCCATTAAAAAATTAACCCTAAAAAATTAAACCAATTGTATCAATATTTTAAAAGTTATTCTTGAAATACCAAAGTGATAAAAATCTGTTAAAATTCCATAATTAAACAATTTTCACATTTTATCCCAAAACACACCAAAAATATAAAAATGATGCAAATCAGCTCAAATTGTTAAATTTTAAGAGATTAAATCATTTAAATACATATAAAAAATTATGAAAAAATTATTTATATAAAACCCCCACACTTATCACTTAGACTCCTAGAAAAGTAAGCATTAAAGTCAAATCAAAGCAAATTTAATTTAGATACTCATGAGATCCACCAATTTTTCAACAAGAAACAAAAGATATCTTGCTAACTCAAAAAAAATTATTGAAAGTTATCCATTAATATAATTAAGTATATTTACACTTAATTTCTACTCCCATGCACATAATACACTTACATCACATGAATTTTCTCTCATCTCACAAATGTTAATTTTTAACAAGGCTTTTCTCATCCAAACTCATGAAAGAGTCACCATAGGCTTGATAAATTCCTACATTTACACCTAATATAAGTCAAGGATATGTGTTTATTATGATGAATTTTTATGGTTATTATGTGGATTTTGTTTTGTAGGATTTATATGTCAAAACTTCTAAGGCCTAATGAGGAGGGATTGACTCTTTTTGAAGAAATATTGCATGATTCTAATTTTTAATCAAGTATGTACTTCTCCTCACTACCCATAATAGTAAATCATCTCCAAAATAAAATCAAAATTTGTCACATGTAAAGCCCATACATTCTCTAATTATTCATCTTTATCATAACAATCGATTCCCAAAATTTCAGGTTTTTTTAAAAAAAAATCTCCAATTAGGAACAATGTTCTTTCACTTTTGGAAGCTCCAGAAAGGCACAAATTATTTTCCTTGAAAGATATAGAAAGAATTTTTTCTGATAGAATTAGTTTTTTAGAATTAAAAACAACTCTTAATAATTTTACATTCCACCCAAAGTATCTCTAAATGATGTATTACAACACAAGACAACTCCCCCCACACTTAGGTTCAAATAGATCATGAAAATTCACTTCAAGTGTAGGTTGGATAAGGAAAATTAGATTGAATGTGGCTAAACTAATAGGTTTTTCATGGATTATAATGGATAAAAGGATTAAATTTACAAGTAATTCTAGAATAAAAAGGATTCTCTTAGAAAGGGGGCTTTAAAACCAAAGGAATGCCTTAGTCATTTAAAACATAAGTACCTAAAACCCTTAAGTTTTGAAAGGAAAAATAAAATAAAATTATAGTTAAAGAAAACATGGTTTGGTTCTCTCAATAAGTGAGGTTAATGTAAATAATATGACAAAAATGGTTCATAAGCCTCACAGGAAAGTGATTTTAAAGATAAAGACAGTGAGATGTGGCATGAGATTCAAAAATAAGAGTAATTTTCAAAAAATTACCAAAGATTTGAACTGAAAACAAAGTCATTTTCATTATTAATTTAATATAATTTTTAAGGTATAAATTGGTTCACTCATTGACATGCGTTTCAAAAATGGAAAATAAAATCATTTGAACTCATAATTTTGAAAAACACACAAAAATTAAAAAATAAAAAAACAAAAAATTGAAAATCCTAACCAAAATAGGTTACCTCCACCACACTTAAATAATGTAGTGTCCTTAATGAATTAAAGTAGATATAACATGTAAAAATATTTTTAATTAAATCATTGAAATAAAGTAAGTGTAAAGGAAAGTTACAACCTAAATTATTGGTAGTGTAATGTTGAGTTAATATCCTAAATGCTGCTCACTAAAAACCTACATGAAAAAGTTGATATGATAACATAAGAAATTTATGGAAAGAAAATGAAAGAGAAATATAATGAGAAAGGAAAATAAAAGAAGGATTGATCTTGGATTAATCCCCCTATTGGGCACTAGGTTTTGACTACCTTCATATGGGAAATTTGAGTGGGTTATCCCCAATCTGATGGTGGGTGGATTTTATTTGAGATGAACCACCAACACTTATTCTTTCCAAATTTCAATTATTCCTTTTTGTTGAGGACTCCATGAAAAAATTATACCAAAACCCCCATCACAATTAAGTATAACTTTCATGGTAGGGGTAGTATGAAGTATGAATCATCCTCCTTCTTGATTGATACTTATGCAACCTCCTCCTTCTTTTATAATGCTGGCTCAACATGGGATGCATAAATTGAATGATCAAAGGGAAGGTAAAAATATATTTTAACTTGAATAAAATTTAAATTTGAATTATTAATAATAAATTTATCCCTCTAAATATGAGAAGTCTCTGTCTTGGTTTCCTCAGGTTCAGAAACTTGTACTTCCTCATGGGTTTCCTCAAATTCATATTCGATAAAGTCAGGGAGCCATATGTGTTCCTCAATAGGTGCATGTTTAGTTTCTTTATATTACACTAAGGAAAATCAAGGACTTTATGAATCTGAAAAATTCAAAGCTATGGGAATTAATAATTAACTCAAATTGAATAAAATAAAATAAAATAGAGTTTGAGATAAGATAAACTCCCTTAGTTGGTTCATCTTTAATTTCTTATTCAATGGTGAGTGCCTCTTGGAGCTGGATCTCAGTGGATGGAGGAAGGTAGTCGGTCTCCTCCATCTTTTCTTAAAATTTAACCACTTGGGCGGTGTCTTTATAACACCCGAATATTTTATGGTATGTATATTCTTAAATAAATTTAATCTACTTAATATATTATGTTGCATGAAACACTGATATTAAATGATCCGTGATATACTATTAAATATTAACATGACCATTAGAATAGTAATGTGACCATTAGGAAAAGTAATGCGACCATTAGAATAATAACATCACCTATTAAATTATAAATAAAATTTAGGTATCTTATAAATGAAAATATGATATATTTATATCATGGAATAAGTAAATAAATGTTTTAAAAATGATAAATTAAGTGTTAATATTTTTGTGAAATGTAAATGTTTATTTACAATTTTATAACGAATATAATTATTTTAAAGAAAATTTATTTTCATAAAATAGATTCATAAATTAATATTTTGTTTTCTTATGATTATAAAATAATTTTTCGAGACCTTAATTAATGTTTCAAAGTGTCATAAAATATGTTATAATTTTAAAAATCAATATTTTTTGAATAAATGACGATTTTAATTAAAAATTAGATTTATCTTATTTATAAAATTATTTTCATAAATGGATTACATTTTTTAATTCTACACATATAAAAATGGTTAGTGTGAATTTTTGGGATTTTTATAAAATAGTTGAATTTTTGGTGAATAGTGAAATACGACAATTTACAGTATTAGCTAAATACATGAATTATTGAGTCATGGATGATGTATGGATGATGTAAGAACCATTAGTTAAAACTCACATGCACTAGTTACTTTTATTAGTCACAATAATCTACACTATTTATAGTCTTGAGACAAAATAATAAACAAATGAATAAAATAATAAAAAAATACCTCTTTCCTCCAATATAAATACCACCCCTCACCACCCCTTCTCCTCACATCTTATAAGCCTTAGATCTTACTTATATTCTGATAAATTCCTCTCCCAAACCTCTTCCCCATTTTTTGTCTTTCTAGTCTCACCAAAATACCATTTCTAAGTCCCTTAAGGAGGTTCTCAAGGAGATAACACACAAGAGGTAAAACCTTCTCTCTCTCTCTCTTTCAATTTCTTTTCTTTTCTTATCCTTTACTCAAATTCCATATACAAATTAACATGATAAAATTAGTATCATATATATACTATAATGTTATTATGTTAATGATATATCCACCATCAATTCTCTTCTCCCCCCCCTTTTGTCCTAAAAATGAAAACATCGTCCCTGAGGTGTCGAATCACAACCTTCGTGAATGATGATTTTTCATTTTATAATACTACCTTAAAGTCTGGTCATAAAGCCATTATAATGGTTAAAACATATTTTAAAATGTATATTATAAATTATTTAATGTTTTGGAAGCAATATATATACATAATATTAATTAATAAAACAAAACTAGTTCGTAATGATCGAAAAAACACCAAAATAATCTAAACGGTTATCATTAATATTTTATCTAAAAAATCATCATAATATTTATAAAAAATGAAATATAAGACAATTTAATATTATTTAATTCCCTTAATAAAATATAATTTCAATTTTGGATAATTATTCCCATTTTACATGAACTTTTATACATGTATACAAGTGAACCAATCATGATAACCAAGGAAATGAACACCCTCGAACGACAAAATTAAATCTTATAAATCATAAAAAGGCCATAAAAGAACTTAATAAAATTATAATAAATCAAATACATGTTTAAGAGGTTTTTAATTAAATTATTAATGAATCTAAATTCATTATCTAGGACATTAAGTGAAAGTGCAGAACACTTTCAGACATAAGGTAAGAGATTCTCTCTAAACCTCCATTTTCCTCCAGGTTACATTTTATCTCTCTTTACCGCAATATAATTCTTAATTATTCTTATTTAATCCTCCTAAATTCTGTTTTTATGTTCCAAATACATTTATCTAGCTCAATTATTCTTTCTTTGTTGGGGAAATACATATTTTATAAGATTCCTTTTCATTTCCTTCCGATAAGCAAGCCCGATTAAATAGAACTTACCAATTTCTTATCCATTTTAAGTACCCCACATAATATATTTTAAGCCACCATTATTTTTCTAAAATAACTAATTTTATCATAAAAAACTATCTTTTTTCATTTCTGGTTTTATAAAAAAATTATACCTTTGTCGACTTGGCTCATTTTTAAAGTTTATTAAAAACTCTTTTTACATGTTTTCACTTCATCGAGACATCATTTATCTTTATCTATACCTATTTTCCATTATAATTTTTTTTATGATTTAAATCCATTATTTTATGGACACCATTACGATATTCCCTTTGGGTATGCCTTATTCACCAATTATTCCGCGTGTATGGTGTATGTATACTTCCCTTTTATTTATTATCATCATTCATTGAAGATTTAATTAAATATCCATATTTTTTGTATCATGGATATGATTATTATCTTATATGTATACCATTTTTATATATGGTGTTTTCTTTGAATGATTTTTTACTGGGGAAATATTGATAAATCTATATTTTTTACTCAATACAGTTATTTTTATAATTTATATTGTTCATGGATTAAATCTATGAATGAAGAATGATTTGGAGTTGTAGTGATGAGTGGGGTCTAGTTATAGATATCCCCTCAATGCATTGATTAGTCTCATGAGAAAAAATAGTTGGCGACAAACCCTTCGTGTTTGTTTCTAAGAATAATCAGATGAGTTTCTACCCATAGACTTAAACTATATTAACGATATAATTATTCATCTACCAGATACATGCCATCTAATAATTAAGTATTTTCTTCATTCAGTATCCAATTATTACTTTACATGATATTTTCACTATGAAAAAAATCTATTGATGCATTTTCATTCTCAGTTTATTGATGGTATGTGTTTTTTAGTTATTTACCTTGCCATAATGATTATGCCTTATTTAATTTGCTTCAATTATTATTGATTCATGTAACCCTTACTAAGAATTTGAGATCACCATTTCATTTTTCTCCTTTCCCAGGTTATGAAGATTAAATATTTGAATAAGTGTCAAGGAAGTAGTTTATTTTACTTTGTTATGTTCTATGTTTAATTACCAATGTAATAAGAGAACCATGTATGTATCTAGTTCTTAAATTCTACTAAACTAATTGATCCTTAGTGATATGATTGATCATATCTATTCCATTGTAATAGAATAACCACCGACTCTAGGATAATAGGTTCGTGGTTGTTACAGTTGGTATTCAAGAAAGTTTATTAAAAACATTGGGAACAAGATGTTAAGTAAACATGAGAATTATAATAATTTCTTATAGTGAATTTTTGGCTCAATACTCATTATGATTATGAGATAACTTAGTGTGTTTCAATATTTAGTGATGGTTCCTAATGGAAGAAATGGAATCAATACCTACAGATGAGGTAGGGATTTCCCCACTGAGTAAGTCAACACAGTTAGTGTTGGAGCTGAGAAGATCATGGCCATATTGAGACAACTTACTTAGGTTATGAAAAATAACCATACTACACCTATTTTAGATCATTTAATGTATAATAAGACCCTATATTTTAGCGGGAATACTAATCTAGTGGTAGCTGAGCAGTGGATTAAGTCCCTTGAAATTATATTTCTATCATTGAGATGCAATGAAAATGAAAAGGTAGTACTGGAAGCATATTGTATCAAGGGAGATGCTGATCAATGGTGGTCGTTGATCCAAAATAATGAGTAAGATGAAATAGTAGACATGGAATGGATAAATTTTAAATAAACATTATTCAATAAAAATTTCCCTCATGAGCAATGAAATAAAATGAAGATAAAATTCCTTATATTAAAGAAAAAGGAAGAAGAGAGTGTTGCAGAGTATGAGAATACCTTCACAAGATAATATAGGTATTATATAGATTACATACATGATTTGGAAAACAATATTGATCATTTCTTTAAAGTTCTTAAGCCAAGTCTCTGAAGAGCACTAGATTCTCAAACATTTTCATCATATGATGAAATAGTATTAAGTGCCATGAAAATGAAGAAGGAATTTTCTATATCCTATATGTTCAAGGAAAATAAAGAGAAATAGAGGTCTTCTGATAACCATGGAAAAGGTTAACCATCAAAGAAGAAGAGGGGAATGAAGAAATTCCAATTATATGAAAATTGTGGAAGGAATCATCCTAGGAAATGCTTTAAAGACATGGGAGTTTATTATAAGTGAATATAATAGGGTCATCAAGATAATTAATACAAGGGGAAGAAACAAATCAATGACATTCAATGATTCAACTATAATGAAATAGGGAATTATTAAAATCAATTTCCCAAGCGTCAGGGGAATCTAACACAAAAAAGGTAAAGGGGAGATGGCCAAGCTTATGTAATCACCACAACTGAAGTAGAAGTACCCAATTATGTGGTGGAAGGAACATTAATCCTATCTTAAAATTTATCAAATTCTTTATTTGATTTTGGATCATCACACTCTTTTATATCTACCCAGTTTTACAAGAAAATTAGACATTTCCCTTTTGATTTAATAAGGGATTTTTCGGTCAAAACTCATAAGGTAAGTATCATTGTAATAAAAATGTGTCGGTTAATCCCCTTTATTACACATAAATGGGATTTAGTTTATAACCTTATCATTATACCTATAGTTTAATTTGATAAAATCCTTGGTGTGGACTAACTTTCAAAATATTATGGAAAAATTTATTGTAAGAAGAAGAAAATTACTATTTTTGAGGAAGATATAGAATCCATTATCCTTATAGTAGAAACTTTATCACATGATTCTTATCTATATCCACCCCAGTAGCTCTACTGAATGAAATTCTTAGGGAGGAAGAACAAACATAATTTAGGGATAAGTAAATTAATATTCAAATTGTGGATGTACCAATTGTATGAGAATACTTTAATGTATTTCCTGAGGAATTACCCAAACACCCCCCAAAGTATGAAGTTGAGTTTACTATTGATTTAATCCTTGATTCAAGACTAATATAAAAAAAACCTTATAGAATTTCCACTATATAATTAGTGGAGTTTAAGAAAAAACTAGAGGAGTTGAGTAATAAGGGATTTATTCACCCTAGTTTTTCTCTATGGGGAGCTCCTATTCTATTTGTTAAGAAGAAAGACAGATCCTTGAGGTTTTTCATCGACTATAGAGAAATAAATACTGTTATAATAAAGAACAAGTATTATATTCCTAGCACTGATAATTTATTTGATCAAATTAATGGGGATTAATATTTTTTGAAGATTGAATTTGTATTGGGTATCATCAATTGCGATTAAATAAGAAATATATTCTGAAGACAAATTTATGGATGAGGTATGAACATTATGAGTTTACAGTAATTCCATTTGAATTGACTAATTCACCCTCTATTTTCATAGATCTAATGAACAGAGTATTCAAGGAATATCTTGACATTTTTTTTAATATTCATTGATGATATTTTGGTTTATTCTAAAATCAATTAAGACCTTGATAATCACTTAGGGGTTATTCTTAAAACTCTTAGAAGGAAAGAGTTATATGGTAAATTTTTAAAGTTTGAGTTATGGATTCAAGAAATTTATTTTTTTATCCATATTGTCTCTAAGGATGGAATATCAGTTGGCCCTACAAAGAAAAAGGAAATACAAGAATATTCTACATGAATGAACATAACTGAGGTATGTAGTTTTATTGGTTTAACATGTTACTACCAACATTTCCTTCATAATTTTTCCCAATTAGATAACCTGTTAACTAAGATCACTTGTAAAGGGGTTAAGTTCATATGAAAAAACGAATGTGCATAATGTTTTGAAGAATTAAAGAGAATATTAGTCAATGATCCAATTTTTTACTCTACCATTCAAAAATGATGGGTTTTTGATATACAATGATGCATTGAAGAAAGGAGTGGGAAATGTCCTTATGCCAAATGATAAATTTATTGAATGTGAATTAACTCAATTGAAGACTCATGAAAAAAATTATCAGACTCATGATCTTGAATTATCAGTCAAAATCTTTTCTCTAAAGAAATGAAGACACCATCTCTATGGTAAAATATGTGAGATATATATAGATAATAAGAGTTTTAAATACATATTTGCATAGAAAGAACTCAACATGAGGAAAATATGATGGCTTGAGTTACTCAAAGATTATGATTTCTAAATACACTACCACCCAAGAAAAGAAAATAATGCATAATATGCATTAATTAGGAAAGATCATGGAATTTTGACCCAAATTAGGATTGAAAAAGATCCTATATTAATGGATTTAGTAAAGATGGATATAGTAATTGTTAAGTAATTATAAAATTACTTATTTTTAAAATGATTACTAAACCATATTTACTGGAGAAGATAAAAAGTTCTTAATCTGATGATGAGAATTTTCAAAAGAAAATTAAATTTGTTAAGGACAGAATATTGGAAGACTTTGTGTATGAGGATGGAATTATGAAATTTGGAAAGAGGTTATGTGTTTCATAAACACCTGATCTAATAATGGAACTATTATATTATGCTAATAGCTCCAATTTATCTATACAACCTAGTTGTACCAGGATGTATAGAGATCTAAAGGAACATTTTTTGTGGGATAACATGAAGCGGGAAATTGTTGACTATGTGTCAATATGTCTAGTTTTTAACAAGTAAAGGCTGAGAGGAAACATCCTAGAGGATTCATAGAACTTCTACCTATTACTATGTGGAAGTGTGGTGACATTACAAAAGATTTTTTCACAGGATCACCAAATACCTCTAGAAAGAATGATATGATATGGGTTATTGTTAACCACCTTAGAAAATCAACACATTTTCTTACTATAAGAGAATATTTACCTCTTGAGCGCCTATAAAACTCTTTATTAATGAAGTTTTAAGACTTCATGTTGCACCTCTATCAACTGTGTCTGATTGAGATCCCTGTTTTACATCAAAATTTTGGAAGATTCTTTAAAATTATTTGGATACTAAGATTCATTTGAGTACTGATTATCACCCTCAAACCAATAAAAAATTTGAAAAGAATATTCAAACATTAGAAGATATGTTGAGATCATGCTTACATGACTTTAAAGGTATGTGGGATCATTATTTACCACTTTTAGAGTTTTCTTACAATAATAGTTTCCATTATAGTATTAAAATGGCACCATATGAAGCATTATATGGAAAGAGATATTGAACTCCAACTTGTTGGGATGATGTTGGTGAGAGGAAACTTATAGGTCCATAACTTATTATTGAAAAAGACAAAGGTAAAGACTATTTAGACTTATATTAAAGAAGATCAAGGTAGTAAAAAGAGGCATGCTGACAACCCGAGAAAGGATTTGGAATTTCTAGTGGGGGATCATGTCTTTCTGAAATTATCTCCATGGAAGGGTCTCATAAGGTTTAGTGAGAAAGGGAAATTGAGCCCTAGATATATGGGTTCATTCAAAACTCTAGAAATAATTAGAGCTGTAGCTTAACAATTATTAATGCCACCAAATCTCTCCAAAGTTCATGATGTGTTCCACATATCATTGTTAAAGAATTACATGACAGACCAAATGCATGTACTCACATATGAAGAAATATAATTGGAAAATTATTTTATTACTATGAAGAGCCTATCGAGATTATTGACAAAATAGAGCAAGTATTGAGGAACCATAGGACTTGAATTGTAAAAGTTCTTTGGAGAAACCATAAAACAGAAGAAGCAATGTGGGAACTTGAGGATGTTATGAAGAAGAACCACCCTCATCTATTTAGAAAAAAATATTCATGAAAAAGTTTCAAGGATGAATTTTTTGGAGGGAAGAATATAACACTCCAATATTTTATAATACATATCTTCTTAAATAAATTCAATTTAATGGATAGCTTATGTTTCATGCAACACCGAGATTAAACGAACCATGATATACTATTAAATATTAACATAACTATTGGAATAGTAATGTGACTGTTAGGAACAATAATGCGACCATTAGAATAATAACCCCACCTATAAAATTATAAATAAAATTTAAATATCTTATAAATTAAAATATTATATATTTATACCATGTAATAAGTAAATAAATTTTTTAAAAATGATAAATTAAATGATGGTATTTTTGTGAAACATAAATTTTTATTTAAATTTTTATTATTAATATAACGATTTAAAAGAAAATTTATTTTCATAAAATATATTTATAAATTTATTATTTTTTCTTATAATCATAAGATAATTTGATGAGATCTTAATTAATTTTTCAAAGTATCATAAAATCTGTTATAATTTAAAATCAATATTTTTTGAATAAATAATGATTTTAATTAAAAATTTAATTTCTAATATTTATAAAATTATTTTCATAAAATTGAGTTTGTTTTTTAATTCTACACATTAAAAAATGGTTAGTGTGAATTTTTGGGATTTTTTTAAAATAGTTGATTTTTTTGTGAACAGTGAAATACATTAATTTATAGTATTAGTTAAATACATGAATTATTGAGTCATGGATGATTAATGGATGATATAAGTACCATTAGTTTGAACTCAAATGCACTATTTATTATACTTATTCATTATAATTCACACTATTGATAGTCATGATCCAAAAAAATAAACAAATGAATAAAATAATAAAAACACCCCTCTCCTCCACTATAAATACCACCCCTCACAACCTCTTCTCCTCAAAACTTATAATACTTTGATATTTCTTATATTAATCCCAATTACTCTGAAAAACCTCTTACCCACATTATGGTATTACTGGTCTCACCAAAAGACCACTTCCAAGTCCCTTAAGGAGGCTTTCAATGAGACGACACACAAGAGGTAAAACCCTATCTCTATCTTTATCAATTTATTTTTATTTTCATATCCTTCTCTCACCTCCCTTGTCCTAAGTATCATGATAACTATAGTATCATATATATATACTATAATTTTAATATGTTAATGGTATATCCACCATCAATTCTCTTCTCTTCCCATTTTGTTCTAAAAATGAAAACACCATCCTTGATGTGTCGATTCACTACCTTCGTAGATGATGATTTTTCATTTTCTAATACCACCTTCAAGGCTGGTCATAAAACCATTATAATGGTTAAAAAAGTTTTTAAAATGTATATTAAAACTTATTTAAAGTTTTATAACTAGTATATATACATAATATTAATTAATAAAACAAAATTTGTTCATAATGATCGAAACAATTATCTTTAATGTTTTATCTATTAAATTATCCTAATATCTAGAAAAAAATGATATATAAGACCATTTAATATTCTGTAAGTCCATTAATAACACATAGTCTCAATTTTTTATTATTATTCCCATTTTACATGAACTTTAATACATGTATATAAGTGAACCAATCATGAAAACCAAGGAAACAAACACTCTTGAATGATGAAATTGAATCTTATAACTCATCAAAAAGAACATAAATGAACTTGATAAGATTATACTAAATCAAATAAATATTTAATAGGTTATGAATTAAATTATTAATGAATCTAATTTCATTATCTAGGGCATTAAGTGCAAGTTAATAACACTTTCGGATGTAAGGTAGTAGATTCTCCTCAAACCTCCATTTTTTCCTTCGGGTTACACTTTCTCTCTATTTACACCAATTTGATTACTAATTATTATTATTTACTCATCCTAAATTCTATGTTAATTTTCTAAATATATGTATCTATCTCAATTATTATTTCTTTGGTGGGGAAATACATTTTTTATAAGGTTCCTTTTTCATTTCCATTCGATAAGAAAGCCCGATTAAAGGGAACTTCCCAATTTATTATCCATTTTCAAGTTCCATACATAATATATTTTAATCCATAATTATTTTTCTAAAATCAATCATTTTTTTATTAAAAAATATGTTTGTTCATTTTTGGTTTTATACACAAAATATACCTTTATCCACTTTAAGTCTCTTTAATATTTTCCATTAAACCGCACTAAAGTGAATCATTTTTAAAGTTTATTAAACACTCTTTTTATATGTTTTAACTTTAATTAGACATAATTTATATTTATATATTCCTATTTTTCATTATATATTTTCATGTATGATTTAAATCCATTCTTTCATGGACACCATTAAGATATTCCCTTTAGTTATGCCTTATTCACCACTTATTCCTTGTGCGTGGTGAATGTATACTTCCTTTTTATTTATGATCATAATTAATTGAATATTTTATTAAATATTTATATTTCTTGTATCATGGATATTATTATTGTCTTAGTTATATACCTTTTTTATATACGTTTTTTTCTTTGAATGCTGTTTTTACTGGGGAAATATTGATAAATCTATATTTTCTACTCAATATGGATATTTTGATAAATCATATTGTTCATGGATTAAATATATGTATGAAGAATGTTTTGGAATTTCAGTTATGGGTGAGGCCTAGTTATAGATATCCCCTTGATGCATCGATAGTTCTTATGAGACAAAAAAGTTAGCGACAAACCCTTTTTAATTGTTTCCAAGTAGATTCAGACAGATTTCTACCCATAGACTTAAATAATATTGACAGTATAATGGTTTATGTGATATATACATGACACCCAATAATTAATCATTTTCTTCATTAAGTATCCATTTATTAATTTTCATGAGATTTTCACTATAAAAAAAATCTATGGATGCATTTTCATTCTCAGTTTATTGATGACATGTGTTTTTTAGTTATTTACCTTGCCATAATAACTATGCCTTATTGACTTTGATTCACTTATTATTGATTCATGTAACCCTTACTAAGCATTTGAGCTCACCCTTTCATTTTTTTCCTTCCCTAGGTTACAAAGATGAAATATTTGAATAAGTGTCAAGGAAGCAATTTATTTTACTTTTCTATGTTCTATGTTTAATTACCAATGTAATAAGGGAACCATGTATCTATCTAGTTATTTAAAACTACTAAAATTATCAATAATTGGTGATGTGATCACTTATATCTATTCCATTTTAATAAAATAACGACGTACTTTGGGATACTATGGTCAGGTTTTTTACAATCTTCCTCTTCCATGGTTAGAAATATATTAAATGGTATTGGATATTCTACTTTATAGGGAATGGGGAGATCAATTTGTACCTCACATTCATTACATAATTTATCAAGATCTTGTTAATATCATACACATAGATCAGATGGTAATTATTCCTCATCATGAATCCACTCTAGCTTATCACGGTCATCCTCAATTTAGTTCTTTAAATGGTTGGGTTGTGGATACTCATCGAGCTTGGACTCAAATTCTTGGACGTCTTTATAAAAATCAGGGAAGACTAATGGTGCTTCCTCATTGTCCTCTGGTTTAGGTTCGATCTACTCTAACGATGTTTAGAAATATGCAGTTATCCATTCCATTTTTCTAGACAAGTCATCTAGTGTGTTCCTCATCCCTTTGAATTGGTCATGTAAATTATTATTGGTAATATTTTCTTGATATTTTAGTTGAGGAAGTCTTTTATAAAGGCTAGGAGGATACAATGATGACTCTACTTGTGTCTTGTCCATTTATTGATAAAATTTAGGGAAGTAATCCTGGAATTCAATTAATTCTCGGGCTAATCCTTCATCCATCGGTTGTTATAGGGCATTTTTAAGCTCTGGTATGAGGTGTATGGATTGATCCTCTACGATGATTTATCTTCAGAAAACCCTGATTTGTCTATTAAAAAGGGCATCACCATCTTATGTAGACTAGGTTTATTCGACTATAGGTCCCTACACCTACAAGTAGTTAGTCCATACATAATAATAATCATTTTAATACATCATGTATTTTTTTAGATTTTTTAAATGAATGGGAAGAAAATTATTTATAAAATATGATACTTAGATTGTTGGAACTACTTCCTTGGGAATGGCGCCAAGTTTTTACATGTTCTTGTCTTAGGGTGTAAAAAAACTATTTCCTAGGTTAAAATGTAGTGTAGTTTTTAACCTAGGTTGCCTCTAGAGAGGAGAAAAAAAAATCAAGCTATCACCTTTAAATTATAGAAAAAACTGGTTGTTTTTGAAATTTTTTGATTTTGAAAAAAATTCAATGAAAAAAAAATAAAATATGAAAAATATTGAAAAAAATTTGGAAATAAAAGTGATTGAAAACTCTTATATGGGAAGGTTGATTAGGTTGAGGTCAATTTTCCAATTGAAATGCTATCCTAGTTCCAATTTATCCAATAATATTCTACTAATATGATTAAAGTGAGATTCCATGATCTCTTCCTCTCACTTCCTTAGTCAAATAGTGATGGTGAGAGTAAACATTGATAAGATATCAGTTTGGTATACTCTCCTTGTGTGAGATATTTTCAATGAATATCCTCAATTGACTTGGCAATACCTAATTAGGCCCTGTTTATTCCAAAAAATCAAGAATATCCACCACCCCTCCCATACGTACTGATGATTTTTGAGTACATCACCACTAAGACCTGATATATTCCATCAAATATAAACCAAAACCTAGTAGAGGAAGATAATGATATTTGAACAAAGAAAAATCAATAATAGAATAAAAAACCTTGCCTAAATTTCCTGAAGGCCTTGATTTTTAATTTGTTTTGGATAATATATTTTTTAATTGGGTTGAGAGGGAACTCTTACATGACTCATAGACCTAGTGGAACAAAGAACAATACATGACCTGGGGGTCAAGAGGAACAATTCCCAATACATGACTCGAAGGTGCAACCAAACTACACTAGAACTACCTCTCCCTAGAATTTTCATCATTGAAGGCCCAACCAAATACAATCATACTTGATAATAAAAACCTTTATTAGAAATTGAATGTAACTTTGAAAAATAGAGAAAGAAATTTTATTCAATAAATCACAAGAACTCAAGAATTATAAAAGAGAGAACCTCCACTTACCTAATCAATCAGAAGTTATAAACCTCTATGTGAAGGGTAACCGAGAAGAAGGGGGAATAAGAAGTCATTACAAAACTAGGAAGAAGAAAAGAGGGAAAAAGAAAAGCAAAAAATTTCACCCCTAGAATCTGTCTGATAGAATTTTTCTCCTATTCTTCTCACCATATGGATGAAACACTCCAAGGGTATTTCTTATAATTTTTTTAAAATTTATTTTTCTATGAACCCTACAAATTTAAAAGTTTTTGGACACATATAAAATAATTTATGACATAATTAATGATTCAAACTTTTTCTAGTTAACTCCTCTTTAAAATAAAGCTATAATCACCTCATTTGGAGGTCTTTAGCCTTATTTATTCCTCATTTACTAATGTGGGGTACATTCTATTAGCCAAAAATATTTTTCAAATTTATTGATTTTTGGGCCTATGTTTGTTCGAACTAGCTCTAGGTCTAAAAGAATAAATTTAATCCCATGGAAAAAGTAATCATAAAAAAATCACTCAAAGTGGAACAATATTATATAATTTATCCTCAAAATACCAAAGTGATAGAAATGTATTAAAGTCCTAGAATTAATAAATTTTTATATTTTATCCCAAAACACACCAAAAATACAAAATTGATAAAAATGAGCTCAAATTGTTAAATTTTAAGGGGTTAAATAATTTAAATACATATTTAAAATGATGAAAATATTATCTCTATCAGTCACAACATATTGAGCAGAAGTAGTAAGCTATATCCTCTTTCAGAAAAAACACACAATATCTAATGGACACTAATATGAAAAAAATATAATGTGGGTGGTTATTAAGTTAATAGAATAACACTTTAAGAAATATATATCCCATAACCTTAAAGATAAGGACTAACATGACACTGAATTGCATTATTTTGAAATATCTCAGAAATATATACTATTATTTCTATATATTTCATTGTCATCGTTTTTGGTGAAATAAATTGTGGGTCAAAAAATTCATATACTGATGTTGTGTCATACTGAATAAAAATTGTGTAAAGATACCTTATACAAAACAATCATTAGTATTAAGTTTCATTAAATTAAAATAATTGAAAGAAATATGATAATTGACTTACATGTAAAATATTTACAACACATTGATGCCCAAAAAATATCTAGTTACAAGATCAATGATATCTCTCTTTAAAATCATAATAGTCATTTTACACCCACAAATGTTAGAATCCATTATAAGCTCATAAACTTCCAACAAAAAATGTAAATATGTTGATAATTTATAAAGTCTAGAAGAAGTAGTATCAGAATCCACAATGACTAATAAATTTTTTTGTCTAAAAAGCATGTCTTTACCTTCAAATAATCCATGTAAAAAAATAGTATAATAATATTGAAATATTAAAATAAATTTAACATTAATAATAAATAAAGGATATAATCTATACATACCTTAGTGTAAATTTTTTGAACAATTATAGATGAAAAAACTAAAATATAGTCGATACTTTTTCCAACTGTAGTGTTCTCATCCACAGGAAATGGTACTCTTATTGATATATCTATAATATGATACACTATAACCCTAAGATAATCCATATATATCTATTTATGATGTACAATATCCCCAATATAATATATAATTATATATGTAACAATATGATACTGGATATCCTCAATAAATAAATCACAATAGATGGGAATTTGTAGAGGAGGAGGTATACGAGGTTGATCTATAAGTGGAGGTGGAGGAGTGGGATATATAGACAAAGGTGGAGGAGTAGGATATGAAGCCTTAAACTGTCTTTGCATGTCTGAAAACATAAACTATACCAAATCTCTAATCCTCTCCTCTATCATCTGACCCATCTCCTAAACTTTGTCTATTAAAGCTTTTATTTTTTCCTTTATAAACATCCTCCTTTGAAGAAGCTCCAAAATGACCATTTTTTTGACCAACACACTTGATATCCTTATATGAGACCTAGGTGTTCGAATTTTCCCAATACAGTATCTAAAATATCCTTCCTACCCCCAAGTATGAAGGCCCCCTATATTCTATGCTCCTTAAGAGATTCCTTTATAGAATATTTGAAAACTTCATTAGTAAATCACACTATACAAAGAGTTAAAATAACTTAAATAACATAAATAACATAAATAAATCCTTACAATTCTATCAACTACATCCATCAACTCTTCTCTAAGATATCTTACCATTTTTATCATTTGGCCCCTCTTTCATTTTTCATGTCTATTTAGGGGAAGAAGGGTCAACCTCTATAAATCCTGAAGACTCGAATATCATTTTTTTAAATTTTTCGACCATCATTTATTTTTCCAATAACACATACCCTCCATGAGATAAAGTATGAGGGTATACATTTTTTTTATTAGACCTGCTTATGATATCTCCCCAGTTGTTATAAATTAAGGATAAAAAATCATCATTATGATCATAATTATACAAAAAAACTTCTGAAATATAACATTGTACTTATAAAAAATGATTATTGTTATCCACTTTCAACAAACCACTTATAAAAAATGATTCTTGTTATAAACTTTTAGTCCACATATATCCTATGCACCTTGTACACTCCAAAACAGATATGCCTAAATAGGCCATGCCAAAAAAGAAAACAAGAAAATCAGAGCCATGCCCGCGACATACCTATGACCGTCATTGGCTCACCAGCCTGCTCAGCCTCTGGAATCTCCATGGAATGCACCTGGCCTGAAGTACGACTACCTGATGCTTGACCTCCCTATGGTGCTGATCCAGTCACCGGCCACTGACCCCTTAGTTGGGTCGTTCTGTCTCTACCATGTCTTCTACGTGCAGTTGTACCTCAACTAGCCTCACCTGACACCGATCCTGAATCAAACCCAGATTCCATTGTCTGTCCTGGTCCCTGCCTACCAGCTATCTAAGAAGGCTTCCTGCAAAACCTCTCTAGATGTCCAACGTGTCCACATTCCTGACACTTCTTTGGAGGCCTATAACACTGAGTCCGAACATGTCATGGTTTCCCACACTGAAATCAAACCACTGATGAACTGGCACGGGGTGGTCTAGCTAAGTCCTTGGCCTGACTAACCTACTGGAACTCATCCCAACCTCTCTTCCAGCTATCTGAACCATCACCTGAAGCCACCAACCAAATTAAATGGGATTTTTCTATCAAGTTTCCTTTGACTATGAGAGCCTGATTCATCACCTCCCTTAACAAGGTCAATATGAAGATATTTATCTATTACTTAATGGAATGCTATAATCCATCCTCGAAACACCTCACCCTTGAGGTATCATTGCTTACCATACCTAGTGAAAAGCGAGAAAGCTCAGTGAAAGTTGCTACATATTCCATGATGAACATGTCATCCTGCTGAAGGCTCAAGAACTCCTGATCTCTCTCTTCCCTCAGCATATCTGGGAAAAAGTGATAAAAAAACCTATCCTCAAAGTCCTTCCATTCCAGTCCTTCGTGTTTGCAAGCTTGAACCTGCACATCCCACCAACGCTTTGCTGGTCCTCTCAGAATGTATGTTGCCAGCTTGACCGTCTGCCCTAGAGATGTCTCTACCTGCTCGAAGATCATATGAATGATCTCTATCTAGTTCTCATCCACCTATAGACCATACTCACCCTGAAAAAGTGGCAGGTTCTACGATTGGAACTCCCATGACAGATATTCCATAGAGGGCTCTGTACCCTGCGTGCCTCTGTCAATACCCTGCAAGACACGTACCAGACTAGACCGGAGCTACTTGTCAAGCGATGACCCAAATGCTGCCAATCCCAACTGGTACTCTACCTGCACTGGATTCTAAACCTGATCCTACCCATAAGCCTATACCCGCGACTCATGCTCTGCCTGTCCCTCTGGGTTCTAAACCTATTCGTGCTCCTGTGATACTGTACCATCACCCACCTGATGTTCCATCGAGCTGTTTAGGAGGAACTCGCTAAATACCATAAATGGCCAAACATCCCCCCCATATATATATATATACAATGTAGATAAGGAAAATAGAAAAGAGGTAGCGCATAACAACTACCCTTACTATCCCCCACCATAACCATGCCCCATAGAATCCTAGCCTCATGGCCTCCTTACTCACCCTCAATAGAGCCAAGTATCAAAAGTACCTTGGTCCATGTCCATCCCGACAACCATCCTTACCTCAAACCAACAATCGAGTCACCCAATCCTGAAAACCACACTGCCTTAAATCGATGTCCAGGACACCTAATCCTTGTGATCAACATCACCTCAATCACAGTACCTGCCTACTCATATATGAGCCAGGCCCAAATCTCATGTCACATGAAACATTACATAATTAAAAGCATAGAATATTAAATTGCAATAAATAATAAATTCTATCAGGAATTTCACCTTTCACATTTCAAAAGAATCTATAGCATGATAATTGATATTATTCACATGGTATTATCACTTCACAAAGAATATGTGCAGTTATGAAATTAAAATACCCTAAAATTGCGCCTATCAAAATCTAAACAAACACACCTTGCCATACTGATCCAATGTTCAATTCTTCCATACTACACCAGGTCAAGGCTCACATATCACAACCAATAATCATCACAAACCAAGTGATCCACCAAGGTGGAAATCATATAAACAATAATTTGGGAAAAAGAAAAACAACAATTCCCACCCAAGGCAACTTTGTCCATCCCTCATACCTGGGGCTGCAGGCACCTAAGAACAAGCTAGAAACCCAGTTCCAATAACCACCTATCTTCAGTCTACCATATCCCAAGTAGTAAGAATAGAATAAATAAAAGGTATTCTTGATCTACTTAGTAGTCAGTCAAAAGCTTATTCTAAATCCTAGTCAAGAACAACCTGTCCTTCGATACCACTTTGTAACATCCCGAACCTGAACAACCACCCAAACAACACTAAATGGATTAGGTGTTACTACATTAGGTGCACCTATCCAAATTCAAAAGGATTCTGACTAGCAGCGGGAGTATAAACAGGTATAGTGGGTAGGATATACCCTCTCGGAGGAAAATAAAGGTACTGGTCTGAGTAAAATAATAAAACCTACAATGATAATAAAGACTCAGCAGACTCAAACCAAACCCACATAATAGAAGAAAATCCAAAAAAGATAAACAAAGAAAGAAAAATATAATCAAGAGAAATAGAAGAAAAATAGAACAACATGCTGAACACCAATTATAAAAACTACTGAAACAACAAATCATTCATCCACAATAGGTCATACATGTAAAAAACAATGGTGCCCATGGATAACCAACAATAGCTAAAAAATAAAGTAATCATGATGATACAGGAAAGAAATAAAAACAAAGTAATCTCTAGGTAGAAATGACCTTAGGGTCCATGAAAAATCTCCATGCAAGAGTTAATACAATCTAGCTCCTGAAGCTGATCTCTTTCCTACACGTAAATCCATAAATTCTAAAAGAGTCCTGAAGGGACCATGCAGGGTGTGAGACATGCCTTAGTAGGATACCACCCAATGGTACATACCTAGTATAAGTGTTTAAGTAAGAAAACATCTATAAGGAAAGTAAACAGTACGATGCACAATGTAAACATAGTTCCCACTGGTGCTCAACAACTACCATGGAGTGTCACCTGCTTCAGCCAACGCTGGAATCTCAGTCACGTAACCAGACACCATGTGCCTCCTAAAATTGTACATCTCAAGTAACAATGTCCTGAAGGCACACCCATGTAATTGTAACCCAACACTATGTGCCTCCTGACACCTTGTGTCTTAAATATCGACCTCCTATAGGCAGTCCCAAGCAGTAATCACCCGACACCTTGTGCCTCCTAACACCATGTGTCTCAAGTACCAACATCCCATAGGCATGTACAAACAATTTGAATCCTACTCACCTTCTATGTGGCTTCCACAACAAGCACTCCCAAACCATAATCACCTAAACGCAACTACGAGGGCCTCTACCCAAATTATCGGTCAACACCACCTCATTACAGAGTCATCTATGTGCACACGACCCAGATCACAGGTGAGAGATAATTACCAAATATAGAAACCAAGCCATAACCTCTCTGTCACCTCGTGCCCCTGTGACCATGTCACTCAGAATTCAATGACCTTTCCATCAAAGTAACTGGGGCCATGCCCAACCTGACAGTCACACTACCTCAATCCGACGTCTACGACACCCAATCTAGTGGTCAAAGCACCCAAATAATCCAGGCTAAGCCCAAACTATGATCAACATCACTTAAGAATATCTGGGCCATTCCCAACACAACCCAAAGGTTCCAGAATATTTACTATCAAGAATCACATATATTTAATCAAAAGGAATCACTTCAAATAGGAAAAAAATTTAAATAGTTGAATTGAATGAGCCATGTTGTATCCCATACTAGTACTGAGGTCTTGAAATACTTTAATAAACCTAATCATGATTTAATAGTTTAAACTCAACATTTTAATCAAAACAATTCAAATATAACCATTTTGGCACCCCCAACCAAAATGCACCAAACGAGAAACAACCTCTAACCCGACCTCGCTCAAGCATAATAAGGTAATGGAATTACCAATGACATCCCATAAGGTATACAGTCAATAAAATCCTAACATACACATGGAGTGTACTTGGGAGTACACAATGTGTGACTTGGAAATTTCCATAACTACCCAGTTTTCCCCAGTTTTCTCAAAACTAGCTCAAAACAGAAATAAAAAATAAACTCGTCCCTTAAAGGAAGAAATGGGTTCTTACAATGAGTATCTTATATGTTATTGAAGATGTATAAATATACCTACTTTATTTTTTCATCTATTGATGATTTTACTTTTAATCCATGGATCTCATTTCCCTAAAACTGAATCGTTCATGGTGATATATAGGTAAATCGATGTGCTCCACTATAAACAAGTAGTTTGTACAAAACTTTACAACCACCCTATAAATATACTTATTAAAAATGGAGGCTTCTGGTCAATATACATTCTTAACATATCTCTTCAATATCTTTATCTACCTTTTAAAAGGATACATCCAACGTTGATATATAGGTCTATATAGATTTATTTATAACACAAAATGAACCATTAAATGCACCATGATATCAAAAAATATGAAGGAAAGTACATTTCTAGTTGAAAAAGTATACAAACTACATTTTTATCAAAAAATTTCAATGAATTCAAATCAATAACTTTGTTACAAATTGAATTTAAAAAATAACATACCTTCATGATAATTATTTTGACATGGATGGACACTATTCCACACAATGAAATTGGTATGAGCTATTGCATCATGACATGAAAATCATGAGATTTTATTCTTTTTAAATTAAAACATTTTAGCAACACAATTTTTTTTACATTTTATGAACAAACCTATGAAACTTTGATACCATGGAGGAACTATAAAAAAATAATTTTCTCCCTCTTGGATAATTTATGAAAATCTAAATGTAGGTATGTTCATATTCTATTAGGAGTGGGATATAACTCCAAATCATTGCATGTTGTTGAATTTTTTCCATTTTATAAGAATCATACAATCTCATACCTTCCTCCCATAAAAGTTTCAAATAATTAATCAATGGTGATAATAAATAATTAACATCATTTATAGGTTGTTTTGGTCCAGAAATCATTGAACTCAATATGATATTTTTCTTCTTCATAAAAAATTCATGAGATAAGTTATAAATTACCAATAAAATAGGACATGAACTATGTTTTATATGAAGGATTTGATACAAATATATTCCATCTATTCATGGTCCAAGTATGGTATTTCTAACTTCATTTCCAAATGTAGGAAACCTTTGATCAATTTTCTTCCACTATGGACAATCACCTAGACGTTGTAATTTTCCATCACATATTGACTCATCTGTATGACATATTAATTTTTTTCATCATTTTAATTTGAAAATAAATGATTTAAATGTGTAACTATAAGAATATGAAAAATTTCCATAAATGGAGTCTTGGTAATTGTTAAATCAACCTATAATATTTCTTTCAACATATATCATAATGTACCACATTTAGGACACTCTAACTAACTTTCATATTCTGTACTACATAGCACACAATCATTCGAGAAGGTGTGTATCTTCTTACACTCAAAACCCATCATGAATAATATTTTCTTTTCATAATAACATGAATTTTCAAGATCATTGAATTTAAGAAGTATGACTTTCAATAACTATAAAAACACAGTAAAATTTTTGTCACTCAATCCATTACGGACCTTTAAGTTAATAAATCGTAAAACCATCGATAAAATCACAAATTTCATAAAACTTGGATATAATAATTTTTATAATCACCATATAGAAACTTGATCATCAATTATTTCTTAATTTCCTCTACTCTAATATCATGAATCGTTTCTTCAATTTGATCAGTCTTATCATCTTGAAAATCTTTATCATTAATAAATTGTGATTTTTTCCTAATTTCACCATGCCAAATCCAAGTAATATAACCCAAATTAAAACCATGAAAAATTAAATGATCTTTTATTTCTCTAATTTTGAACTTTTATATATTAATTTTTTAAACATGGGTAGAAAAATAGGCCATTTTTTGTAACATTTTGTTTGAAAAATTCCAAAAAATCATCAACTCCTTCCTCATATTCCTCATCAGTTTTTCTTGCATTAATCTAACAATAAATTATTATCACCTGTTAAAAATTTCAAGTATAGAATATAAGTTATGATATATTGAAATTGAATTTCAAATTTACTTTTATAAATAACTTTACAAACAAATAAATATCATAATATAAATGGCCAAATGGTTTTTTAATGATATTTTTTTTACAGTTTTAAAATATATAATTTCCATTAAAACCAATTGTGAAATAATCACCATTTTATATAAATTCATAATTTAACGTGATTTTAATTAATGACGTTTTTAATAGATCGCATTCAATTATTAACATATAAAAAATAGCTAAATATTATAAGTGATAGGATCCACCCTCCTAATCGTATATAATTATCACATTTCTAAATTAATCAATCTTAAAAACACACCAATGAGAATTAATTCTTAAATCCCTAAACATTTTAAAATAAATACTCTATTCTATATAATGAAATTTCCAAATCCTATATAATAACTCCACATTCATGAATAATTAATGACATTGAGAGAAATATTGATTAAGAAAATGAATAATAAAACCCTAACATTTATTTTCACACCCCAAAAAATCAATCCTCATAATAAATATATTTTATTTAATTTGAAACCCATTAAACATACCTTAAATACCAATTAAATATAACTAAAGTACCCATTAATTAGTAAATTAACATGATTTATAACACAATTTTGATGGGCCCAAAGGGCATCATTATTTCCCTCAGATCTAATAAAAATAAAAATTTATTAAACTTAGATCAATGATAATTAATTAATTAAAATGAATACAGTAGAAAGATCGAGATCAATCCCACAGAGATTTTGAAATGAGTTTAATTATGTTTTTAAGGAAATTTTTTTAATTGATAAAGAGGGAGAATAGGAGATGAGTTTGATTAATTTGAAGAAAAAAGAATAATGATGAAGTAGATTAATTATTTAGAAAAATCAAATTCTGAAGGTGTTCTGGGGTTTTATAGTTTTAGGGTTCAAGTGAAATTTAATTTTAGAAATTAAATTGATTAATCCATGTTTAGTGTCGAAGATGAGACAAAGTGGATGCAATGGTCATGGTATCCTATCCTTAATGAGAAAATCCCCTATTTCCCTTTGTCTTGTAATTTAGTGTTTTTCCAAATTGAGTTTGTCTTAATACCATATTTAAACCTGGTTTACTTGAATGTGATGATGAGCATACCTTAATTTAGGGTAACCAATTGCGTAAATATAAAATTTCCTTTCTATAAATTTTATCAATGATCATGAGAAAAATAAAATTAAAGGGGTTTAGAATTGTATAATAAAATTATAGTAAACCAAATATATAAATAAGAATTTGAAATAGATCCAATTACACCTTCCCCCTTTGGATACATAACCCTAGAATAAGGTGAGTTTCACCCAATCATCCTAGTGATGAGGGATTAAGGGGGAATAAATATATAAAATGAAAACATAAATTAAAGACAAAGATAAAACTAGCGAGAAACCTACATAGTGAAACTTCTTGATCCATGCTTTGATTGTCAGATCCCCCTGGCAGTATCAACATGACCCTCTATTTATTAAACTCAAATGGGGATCAGGTTTCATTTAATTCTCCATTAATATGTATCATTATGATTGGTGGGTTCTCCTTGGATATTAAATAGTAGTATGGGTTGAAAAATAGTCCTCCATGGTGCTAAACCCCATCAAAGGATCGTTTTTGAGTTTGTTTGACACTTTCATGTCATGTAAATTGATTTCATGATGTGAAAGTATCAAACCCTCCTCTGAATTATTTTTCTTCACTTCACATGTTGTAATCAGATCATACCATGTAATGTTTCACATCATGTAATATTTACACGATGTTAATCTTCAATTTATAGTACTGGAACCTCCAAAATGTACTGATTCTCTACTCTTAACCCCCAAGAGTATCTTTTCATCTTCTTTTATAGTGGGATGTCTTCTTTTATGTTGTAAAAATGATGTTTTCAATATTATTCAACTCTACAAAGCTCTATTGTAGCATCAAATTCACCTATTTTTGTTCCTTTTCTAATTATTGGTTGTATCCTTCCATAAATCACAAAACAAGTAAAACATTCAAAGTATCGACAATAATATAAATTATATTAATAAAATTAATGTAATAAAACACCCTAAAATATTTTCATGAAATACATGTATCATACATTAAAAAATAATAATAATTCAATCAAACAAAAGGTAAAAAACATAGATTAATAGAATTAAACAAAACTTAGATGTGAAAAAATTGGAATTATAAATAAAAATTACAAAGAAATATCAAAGAGAAGAGTAATTAGAGGACAAGAAAAAATAATAAGGTGGAAGAGAAAGTGATTATGTATATGAGAGTGATGATTGACAGAGGTTTCAAGAATGATGATAGTGATGAAGAATGAGAGAGATAGATATCTGAGGGAGGTTCAAGAAGAAAATTAATGTCCTCTATGGGTGAAATAGAATGCGCGACTCAAAATATAAAATATAATCGATAATTAATTTTTTTTAAAAATTATTTACACATTGGTTATTTAATAAATGATGTAGAAAATAGATTTTATACATTTATTATTTCATAAATGACATAGAAAACAGGCTTTATACATTGGTTATTTCATAACTAACATAGAAAATCCACCTACATGAGATTTAATGTCAATTAAAAAATAACTAATGTGAAAACTAATTTATCAAATAAGTTTATAATAATTGATGTGATAAATGTGATGTTAATTTTTTTTACACTATTGGTTTTTTGATACTTCAAACTCTAGTGATACCATAAGAACTAACTTTCATTCATAATTTTTTATTCTTTATAAAGTATGATATCATTAGATAAAGAAATCCCATTGAGATGTTCTACCACCTTTAGGTCACCAACACTTAGTTCAACCAAGTTATGTGTGGTCCTTTCCCCCACTATATTTCATCCTTAATTATGATCCTTCTAATATCCTCCTCCTTTGTGAATTTCCTTGAATTTATCTAATGATCACCTAAAAATCATTGTATAAAATCATAAGCCACCAAAGTCTTAATCACAGCCCTTTAAAAGGTAAAAAACACTATAGAATTAGGTTTTCCATATTCTGGCATTAGTGTAGATATGGTAAAATTCTATAAAGACTATACATATGAGTGAAAAATGATTATTCTATTACCAGAAACAAAGTATCTCTATAGGATACTACCCCAAACATAACAAAACAACCCCATTGAATGTCAAACATCATAACCAAAAACATCTTGTATCTTTATTTCTAGAACTCACACCTGATTGCACAACTAAGAATAATTTTTATGAAATTCATTCCACATGGATCCTATATATTATTATGGACAAGGGAAAATATTATCCATGACACCTTCCTGTGTTCTATGCCAGTATCCTAAAACTATAGGCAAATGAAACAAACATATCTTTTAGAACTCCCTTTTCCCCATAAACTATCATATTCCAGACCATTATATGTTCCAATTCATACATCATGGTTCTTCATGGATAAGTTTTTGATGCTCATCATATTTTTGATTTGAGTAACCAATATCCACACTTATCATGCTACTTTTTCAATGAAGGTAATTTTAAGTACAATGAACCTGAGAGAAAAAACCACTAGAGTTGGCCAAGTTTTGAGCATGTTCTTACTCCTTATAGAGTTTAAACACAAATTGTTGTGTCTGGAGAAAATTTCATCCTCCCAACAACCAAGTATTTTTACCCTTCCTTATCTCATTCTCTATGTGAACATGAAAATAACGACACAAAATCTATCTTTAGGTAGTCCTCAAGTACAAAATATCTATTGTCCAAAATCAACTATAACCATGAAGTCCCTTGATTGAATCCAAAACATTTTTAAAAATCCTATTCCATTTCTATTTTTAATCATGAGAGCTATATTTAAATTTTCTAGGATTTTTTTACTTATCATTGTATCCCTTGTCTGGATAAAACCATCATATCCTTGATATTTTGAAACATACGCCTACTCTCTCTTAGATGTTGATCGATGATAACCCTAGAGTCAATTTACATGAATTAAAATGGTATAGATAAGGGTTGGAATATTTTATATCCTTCCTTTTTAGCTAATAATATTTATTGAACCTTCAGTATTTATAATTTCCAAGAAATAAACTTTCAGTCTCAAAAACCACACAAAAATCTCCATTTCCATGCACAATATCATACATGATAGGGGAATCAATTGATTAATCATTAAATTGAATTTTCACCAACTAAAAAAGTGGTTTCCTCCTACTTTACTATTTAATACTCCTTTTAGGAACATGTATCATATCTAGCTAAAATTGTCCAGAATAATCCCTATTCTTATTGTTGAAAACTTCTAGCTTTTTAATACCTCACTTTCAGTTGAATTACCATCCAACCGAACATTCAAACCATCGAGGAGTAGTGACACCAGCATATTATAAGATTTTTATCTTCCACATTTGAATCATCAAACTGTACTTTACCCTCACAACACTATCTTTTAGAAATTAGTGATCTCCCATCGAATCCAAATAACATAGGGATCAGGACTGTCTATGGAATTCTTTAGTAGTCTTCATCAAAATTTTTAATGCCACCATAGTAAATAGATCATACTATATGAAAAACCCCAATAAATATGAATTTTGATATCCTAGAACCACCACTATTAAAATATCGATCCATAATTTTCATACATAAATATTACATAATTTTAGATGAATATTCAATACATTTCACAATAATACACTCCTAAGGACCATAGTGGTTTAGTTTTTTTTGGAAACTTGGACATGTAAAAAATTGGTACATAAAATATCTATATCATTTTTCATTAAATTATTCATAACTAGAACCCTTCTTAGTCATATCACACTTAAAAACTTTCTTTATAACCTGAGGAAGGGAAAAATAAGAAAGGGTGAGCTTAGATACTTAGTAAGGGAAAATACAAGAGATATTAATCAATGATATTAAGTGAATATAAGATAAGAATAAGGGTATGATAACATGATCAATACTTACAATAATCATACCCACTTATTCAAAGATCTTTAATCATGAAACATGGATTAAGGTTTTGTCAAAAAAATGACATAAGACATAAGAGCGTGGAATCATAAATAATAAATCATGATACACAAGAACATATCATAAGCATAAAAAATAAGTTTTTATCATAGAAATAATCATAGAAAATCATTTTATTTATCAAGGCTCACTACTAAGACTATCATAGTGGATTGATTTCACTCCCCATTCCATCATTCTATAGTCAAGGTTCACTCCCAAGACTATATTATTGAAAAAATACCATTACTAAAATGGGTTCAGTCCCCATTACAGTTCTTATTATATCATGAGATATATTATTTACCCAATAAATTGGAGGCATATATAATTACAGGACCACCTATCACATAATGAAAACTATACATATGTGTGCCACAATATCATAAAACATTCATCATATCATCAAATCATAACCTATGGGAAGGACATGGGTTTCATAAAAACTTCATCATTATAATAATAAACTATACAAATAAATACTAAATATTTTAACATTGTATCATACCTTGATTAAATCATAATAATCATCAAAAGATTTTATTATAGATAAAAATACCTTAAAAATATCTCTAGAATATATCTTGAAAAAAATAACCTTTTTATTTTGAAATAAATTATTTAGAATCAATAAATTTCCAAAATATTAAGGAATTTTTTAATTTAAAATAAAAAAGGAAACTTATAAAGAAATATTTAAATGAAAGAGTATTAATGATGGTGAGGAAATCTGTTTATGCGTTTTATGTTAAAATAAAAAATCTTTTCACATTTTCAATAAAAATTTAAAAGTACCACATTTGGAAAATGATAAGAAGGTTATTTTTAAACCATTTAAAGGAAAGTGAAATATAATCAAAAATGAATTTAAATAATCTTTAGAGATTTGTAAAAACATTATTTAAAACATTTTAAATAAAAAATATGTACATTGGAGAAAATATTCCCATTCGAAGGGAACAACAAAGTCAGGTTTCCTTAAATTTTTTTTAATCTCTAGAGTAATTAAAGAGAGGAAATTGAAAAGAAAAAAAGTAAATATCTAGAAATAACCATAGGATAATAAAATAAATAAAATTTTTAGAGATATATTATAAAATTTGATCATTGTAAAATTAAGTATAAATAATCCTGGTAAAAATGAGATTGTAACATAAAACCCCTACCTCAAGTCCATCTTGCTTTGTAAGAACTATAAAATCCTATAAAATAAATTTAAATTTATTATAATTATATAATATAAAAATAATCATACCTATAATACCATAAAATGTTTACTTATAACATATTATCACCCATTCATTAATAATATTTCATTATCATCATCATTTTGGGTGTTAACTACTTCATTTTTCATGTATGTTTTGTTTCGGTGATTATGCTCCGTAAAATTTGATCATGTTTAATTAATATAAATAATGTTAATAATGATATAAATATCATATTATATATATATATATATATTTATAACCATTAATATAAATTGGTGATGAAAAATGATTTATATCACTACGTAGAGACGATAGTCCGTACATATACACGAGTGATGTTTTCATTTTTAGATGGATAGAAAGAAATAAAGGTAAATATTAATTAATATTTATAAAATAATAATTATAAAATAAATATAATATATAAAAATTAAATATGTCATAGTAACTAACCATGAATGATGGTGGTGGAAAGTATTTCCATGTGGAGGCGATAGTCCACATGCACGCACGAACGATACTTACATCTCCCATTGGATTGAGAAGCGATGTTAAATGGTTGTTCCATCATCATAAAAAAATTTAAGTATATTTATTATAATATATTCATAATGTTTTTATGGATACAAATAGTTTTATAAAGTATAATAAGAAATAAAATTAAAAGATCTTAGTTAAGATATATACCTCTTCTTTGAGAGACCCCCTTTGTCTTTCACCTTAAGCCTGGAAGGATTGGTCTCAGGAGAAGAAAAAAAGCTCTAGGATGAATGAAAATATTATATTAAGGATTTTAATAGGTTTTTTAATATATAATTATTAAATGGTGTGAATTATGGAGGAGGAGAGGTGCCCTTTTATAAGTGTGTGTGTGGGGGGATATATAAGAAATTTCTTAAAATATTTCAATCATATAAGGTCAATTTCATGGGAAAGTGGATCTAAATGGATAGATATTAAAAATAATGATAATATAAGGTTTAAATATCTTAAAAATTATAATTAGACATGTGTGGTTGGAAATACTTACCTTATCTCTTGGTTTAACCCCCAGTAAACCCATTTTAATTTTGACTGCGATAACAAAACTTTACTGTTTTTAATATTCACCACGAAAAAAAATTAAGTTAAATATATTATATTATATTAATTATTATAATTAAAAAGATATAAACGAATTTACCAGATTCAATTTTTATAAGTTTCATAATTTTATTTTAATTTAGTGTGAAAACCGGAATGAAAACCCATTTTCGAAAAATTAATTTTTAAGCATAAAACTTAATTTTATTCAATTAATTGCCTTTTGAAAACCATAAAATTAATTTTAAAATATTATATAAAATAAATAATATATACATTTTAACTCCATTATTAAATATATATTAAATTTGTTTATTAAGATAAAAACACATTGTGCGCATAAAAATTATTTTCAGAAAAATGTTTATTTAATCCAAAAAATTAGCTTATACCAAAATAAAGTATAATGATGATCACTATGTAATTAATTATATTATATATAATTAAAGGATAATTAGGTTAATTTAATATCAATTTAAAAATATAATGGTATATTTAATTGAAAATAAATTACAATTTTTAAAAAAATCGATATTTTTCACTATTCACTAAAAAATAAATATTTTTAAAAATCTGAAAAATTAAATATAAGTTAATATTGCAATAATGATTTAAAAAGTTATTTTCATTTCATTAAATAATATTTATAATAATTTTATTTATTAATTATAATTTTTAAATGAAAAAATGTGATAAAAAACAATTTTGAAGAAAACATATTTTTGAAGTGTAAAATAACTTTACTAAAAATTTAGTACTATTTATTATGCATTAATTAATACATTTGAATTAATTAAAAAATTTATAGATATTTCAAATGAAATAAATATAAAATATTGGGGGCATTATAGGTAACACCACCATCTTATGGTGACATCCTTTTATAACTTATCAACCACTTCACCAGTAGAACTCAACAATCTTCTAACCAAGATTGAACAATCACCTCAATAATGGAAAATGCATTAAGACTCAAATCATGTAAGAGAACTTTTGATATAATAGAAGAAATTATGGCACCAATGATATCTTTTGAGTGATTTTTATTCAATTCCTTGATAAAATAGTCACCAAAAACTCTGAAACTAAGTTATGATACCACTTTTTGTGGATTTGGAATCACAGTCCATTAGAAGTACACCATCTAATTCTATAACACATGAAATATAGCTTTGAAAAATTCAATGACCAGACAACCCTGCACAAACTCGGTGTTCAAAATTGGGAATATCAGGTACCCCAACCATCGCAATGAGTCTCCCTTCTCTAGTTTTGGATCCCTCATGGTTTAAATCAAGATATTCCTTATGGACAACAGACAAGAAAACAAGTATGTGATAAAAAATGGAACATGAAAGTGAAAACACAACAAGTATTACATGGTTTAGAGAGTGTGTTCTATATCCATGGGAGAACAATAACATCTCTCATTGATCAAAACATATACTCATTAGATTTAGAAGGGATCTAAGTTCTAGATACTTACTCACACTACTGAAAGAAGAAAAACCAATGCCTTCAATCATTGCATCTTCTGACACTACTCTATTCTGATCTGTCTCTAATCTTTAGACTATGACCAATAGTTTTTGACACTAAGGAATTTAAGCCATGGAGTTCTGAATTAGAACCCCATCATCTAATTCATGATGCGTGTCGATCATATTTCATATGTAGTCTAAACCAACATTATATAGAGGGGCCTAACCATTCAGTAGGTCCCACTATCATCCAAATTTCATGGTAGTCCCTCTTATTGGATATTTCAACCTATATTTCACTCTACCATCCACTTATTTAACTAAAATAACCCAATAAAATATCCATGTCACAATATGAATCCAAATTTATGATTCTATGAAACATTTACTTTATCATAATCACTGGCATAAAGTCTTCTACATATCATCATTGGTGAATTATCACAAGACATAATGTATGCACATTACAACACAACCTCTATAACTTCATGCTATACATGAAATCCACCCCTTCCATATGTATCACTTCTTTCTTTGGAATATTACTGAACATCAAGTTAATTCATCCAAATGATGTAACATACACATTCACTCACATAGACTCCACTGTGCTACTAAACTTGCTGAACAATGTTCGTTCAACTGCTTCCATTGATTATCATCTATTCATCCACATTTTTTTAACATAAGTTATACATCTGTGTCTATTGAACATCTTCTATTGGATTGATTCTACAAATACCATAGTTCTAGTGTGATATCCCCATTTGGTTTCCTCTAAGTATAACTTTTAAAGACTTAACTTTTGAAGCTTTTAAAACTTAACCCATAAAATTGTTATCATACCAAAACATTACAATCTCTAACTTGAGAATTATTTTCATAGGTTAAGTCCAATAATCTCCCACTTGAAGAATGTTCTCATGATTACATCAAGGTCCCACAAGTTAGATTTTTTTTCACCCTTACATCTCTCTGAAAAGTCCTCCTCTATGTTATTTTCTATCATCCAGGCCTCATAGAAGAAATGCCTCCTTAGCCCTTTAAAACTAGGATCTCATCTGAATGACTCTATAGAATTTCTTCTAAAGTAATTAGGTTTGAGTTTTTTTATTCATATTGAATTCCCATCAACTAGTTGTGCTATGTATTGAGTGCATGGCCCTTATATTTTTAGATATATGATTTCTAAGACCCTGAAACTGAGCTTACAAAACATCTAAGAGCTATCTGATACATCAAACTCTTGCGATACCAATAGAATCGACCTCTATCTATAATTTTTCATCTTTCAGAAAGTCTAATATCATAGGATAATAAAATATCATTGTGAAAATTTAGTACCTTACAACCACCAAAACTTAATTAATCTAAGTAATTTGTGGTCCTTTTCCCCCACTACATTTTACCCTTGATTCTATTATTTCTGGGATCCCCCTCCTTTGATAAGATATTTCCATTACTTTGATGATATTCTGAAATTATTTGCACATATTCAAAATCCAACAAAATATTCATTAGAACCCTTTGAAAGGGGATACACAGTATGTACTTGGGTTATATTTTTTTAGTTAGCATTTCTATGGTTCACCTCTTTCAAGACTTTACAAATGAGAGAATGACAACCATCCTATTATCGAACATAAAGTATCTTCAAATGTTACTACCCCAAATTTAATGAAAAATTCCTACCATATGTTGAAAACTATACCCAAAAACATCCAGTTCCACTATTTTTAGAACCTTCAACTAACTATACCATCAATTATACTTTCAAATCAATACATCCAAAGGTTCCAAGTATAATGGAAGCACCAGGTGGGTTGTAACCAACTTGTATTTTTATTGTAATCCATGAATAATCTATGGTGTACATGATGAAGAATCATCATGAACAATATAATTAATATGAAAATTCATTGAAGAAAACCTAGAACCAAGAAGATATGACCTTTTCACACATAATTTATAATTAATTAATTTGATTAAATAATAACATTTCATTGAATTATTTCTTCATTGTCGATGATAGGATAAAGACCTCTTATCATAATATCAATGTGACATAGGAATAAAGGGTAGATTCTCTCTACTGGTGATCCTCACATGCTCTAAAAACCTCTGATCATTATTGTAGAATCCTCTAAGTGTAATCACAGATGGTTCTAATGCTTATGATGATCAATGTTGATCACAACTGAATCCTTCATGGGAGAAGTGATTCACTCTGGTGGAGGAGGAGAAAATATCCATGTTCTTTAGAGCGTTCTAGGGGAGATCTCCCTAGTACTATAGAGAATCTACTTTAGAGCTCATTATTCAAAATATAAGAATGTGGCTCATACTCTTGGAGAATGTCATATCCAAGTTTATGTAGTGAATATTTAAAAAATAATTATTGAAAAAGGTCCCTTATTATTTTCTTAATCCCATATGAACCCCATGTCTAAATAATAATGATATTATTATTATTTACTTAACATGCACTAAACTAATGAATAAAACAATAATTATTTTTCTTGAATAAATAAATTAATATTTATTTAAATAATATTTAATAGGATATTTCCCATTGGACCATTAAACTCAATCCACCAATCCTCCTCAATATTTATTGGGACTTGAATAATGACTAATTTATTAATTAATTAAATATCACTGCAATATTCTCCAATAAATATATAAGTATTATATTCATAAAAATTAGTGAATAAATATTTATTAAATATTCACATAACTAAAAAAATAAAATTTTTATCACCCTTGTGAAGAAATTAGAATAAATAAATATTACACATTCATATAATTAAATAAATAATTACCCTATGAATAAATATTTATTAAATATTCAACTCACATATATATTCTCTAAAATAACTGGTGATTATATATTTATAGTCAAAATAACATGAATAATTATTAAACCGCATGCATGAATAATATTTATCCAAAATGTTAAATTTATATAGAATATAACTAAGGTTCTGAATATACTTAGTGCATGACCCTCCAGTACCCTTTTATAGTGTCATTAGGATACAATTACTAAAGTCCAAGGTTAGCATCTAGAAACATGCTAAGGCTCCCATAGAGAAATAATTTAATGTTGAGATGACACATAACCTCTTATGAACATAAAATATATAATAAAATCCATTTATCTCAATATCTTTAATCAAGAAGTTTTCATATTGGTGTCATCAACCTATATGATTGATTTATCTTTATTTGAATATCTAAAAATAAACTTTCTAATGAAACTCCATGGCCATGGACTTATCTAGTTAGTTTCATTCCCCTAAAAGGGTCTGAGATATCATCTTCCATTATTAAACAGAAGGGATATATCCTCTATCACATTATTCATTAATATAACATCACTCATAACATAACCAATGTATCCTGCTCCATTAGGAGAATATATTATCATGGTTTTCATCAATTAATAAAAATACACAACTCATTAAATGTATTAAAAATAATATTAAAGACTAAGGATAATTACACACATACAAATTCAAGAATATCCAATGACACATATAAATATAGATTTCCAATTGGTGGGTCATGTTCTTATAATCTCATGTACTAAATATCACCAAGGTCGTACACCATAAGAAAGTGTCTCAAAGTCACATGAGTCTCTATCCCTAATAGTCTTTATCATTTTTTTCTTGTCAAATCATATTATCTAAATATATAACTTATATCAGATAATACTATTGTGGCACTTCTAGGTTCTCATCATAGTGGGGAACTTCTATGACCTTTCAGTGTGACAAGCACCCTTATTATATTATTATATATTATGTCATGCTGAAGAAAAATCATGATGTAATAATAAATTTATATTAATATTAAAATATATGAATATAAGTAATCATAAATCACTTAAAATTTTATTCTAGGAAAACAAATACAACATGATCCCATTTTAACTAGAGATAACTATTAACAATATCCATTCTTCTAGCTCTCACATGATGTTCATGATTCTACTGAGATAAGGTTTTAGTTAATATTTATACCAAATTTTTTTGTATATAAAATATTCTCACAATGAATTCACCACTTTGATAAAAATACCTTAATATGTTATATTTGAGAAGTATGTGATTTTTCTATTGATGTGGCCTGAGATCCTTTTCAAGTGCCACCACTATAGTATTATCATAATATAATGTGATAATATATTTACTTTTAGGTACCACATCAAGATCTTGGAAAAAGTTCAGAATCTAAAAATATTCTTTGGATATATCAAAAGTCACTATATACCCAAACTTTACCATATAATTAAAGAAAAATGGATGATGTGAACTCTTCTATCTTATAGATCCTCCATTGAGACTAAATACATATCTTGAATATGATTTCATACCACTTTGATCAATTTGGAAACTAGAATCAACATATCCTATGATAACTAGTTCCTCATATCCTCCATTTACTGGGAACATATCCTTAGTATGCCTAAAATACTCAAGGATATACTTAATAGTAGACCAATGTTGTTCTCATGGATCAAATTGATATCTAACTTCCATGATTAAAGTGTAGGAAACATCAAGCCTAGTATAAAACATGACATACATGATAGATCCTATCACATATGCATATGGGATCATACTCATTATCTATCTCTTGTTGTGTCTGAGGGAACATTTTCTTGGAGAGATAAATACCATGTAACACTAGAACCAATCCCATAATGGATTGTTATATACTAAATCTCTTTAGTATTTGGTCAATGTATATAATTTGAATTAGTCCAAGTAACCTTTTGGATCTATCAAGAATGATCTTGATTCATTAAACCAAATGTTCCTTGACCTAGATGCCTGATTTAACCCATAAATAGATCTATAAAATTTTTATATCTTATTGTAATTTTATTTAAGTTTCAAACCCTTTAATTCATTTCATATAGACATATTCATAAAGGTTTCCATTAAGGAAAGATATTTTTACATCCAACTACTAAATCTCTTAGTCATGGAAAGATACTATGGACAGTAGAATTATAATGGATTTAAACATATAAAATTGAGAAAAGGTATTATTATAGTAAATTACTTAACAATTTTTAAACCCTTTATCCACTATTCATGCTTTATAGGTACTAATTTTACCTTCCAGGTCCAGTTTTCTTTTGAATACCCATCTACACCCAACAGGCTTTACATCAACTGGAGAATCGATTAGAACCCATATTTGGTGATAATATGTGGAATATATATTAGAATTCATGGATTATTTACATATTATTGATTCTTAGATCTCTACTATATCATTTTAATAAATAGGATCATTATTTTCAACCAATAATGAGTCACCATATTTTGTGACCAGAAAACCATATCTTTCTAGCTATCTGACCTCTCCGATGATTCTATGTAGTGCATGGGTTTCAGGAACAACATCTTATATGGGGATATATGCTACTTTTACTTGTTCCAAATTTTGTGTATCATGAGCATAAAATTCATCAAATAAAATATTTCTCCCACCATCAGTGTTGAGGATGTTCTCCCTCTTATAAAAAATGGATTTTCTTACAACAACCACCCTCTTTTCTAAGGGGTTGTATAGATAATATTCTCTTGTTTCCTTGGCATAACTTAAAATGCTAAACATCATGCCTCTAGGTTCTAGTTTGTTTATATATTTTTAATTAAAAAACAACTCATAACCCCATGAAAAAATATGTGAAAAATGGGTTTCTTTTCACTCTATAACTTGAATGGAATACCATTTTCCACTTCATTTGGTATATAGTTTAGTGTGTATTAATCAATGTATAATGTTTATCCCCAAAAGGATAATGGAATAATTTCATGGATCATCATCGAAATTACCATATTATTCAAGGTAATATTTCTCCTTTCACTTAAACTATTAAACTATGGTGTACAAGTAGGAATGAGTTGGGATAGAATCCCACACTCCTGTAGAAGGTCAATGAATTATTGGTTAAGATACTCACCACCTTGATTAGATGAAAGTTTCTTAATCTTCTTAAAAATTTTATTTTATAATTCATTCTTAAATTATTTGTATTTCTTAAAAGTTTCCTACTTATACCTCATTAAGTAGACATATCCATATAAAATTAAATCATAAGTAAAAGTAATGAAGTAATAATAACCACCTATATATTCTACTGTAAAAGGTACACACACATAGGTGTGTACCAATTCTAGAATCTATATAGATCTTTCACCTTGACCACTAAAAGGTGGATTAGACATTTTTATTTTAAATAAGTTTAACATCTATAAAGCAGTTTTAGCTCAAAAGAGTCTAATTAACCATCTTAATAGATCTTTATCAAAAAACCCTCATTTACATGACCAATATTATGAGTCCATATCTTGGTGTGAAATGAGTCATGTGAAATTGATTTATTATCAATTTTCAATACTTGGTTTTCATAATTTAGTACATAAATACCATTATTTAAATGTTTTATATCATAAAATATTCTTTCCTTATAAATGAAACAAGTTTTTTTACGAACATGAAAATAAAACCATATGCATTTTGGAAGGATATATAAATTATGTTTTTAGTAAAAATTGGTACATAAAAAAATATTTTGAAACCAAGATTATCCCAGTTGAGAATAGAAGGTGGTAGTCTCCAATGGCTTGAGAAGCTAACATCATAGTATTGGAATCCTATAAATACACCTATCCTATGAAAATCTATTAAAATCTAATTTTTTCTTGTATTTTAATATATATGTGAGCACTACAAGATATATCTAATACCCAACATACACATATAGAAATATTTAACTCAATAATGAATGAAACAGAAGCTTCCCATAATCTTTTTAACTTGGTCCAATTTTTCTTATAGTATCCAAACCTGCCACATGAAAAATATACTATATAATTTTCCATTGATTGTATCTGGAACTTCCTTTTCTTATAAGGATGATACTCAGGAGCCTTAAACTTAGGATGAGTCTTGGGTCCCTTGGCATTTTTTTCCTTTTCTTATTCATTATACAAACCAAATTCTTTTAACACCCAATATATTTATTAAATTGGAGAATCAATATAAGGATTTATAATAGAAAATTATCATTATTTATCATATTATAATTAATAATAAAACTAAAGAATCTCTTAGGAAGTGAGGATAGAATGAGATCTATGAACAGATCATCAGGTATCTTAAATCCCAATATGTTTAAGTGATAAATGTATGCATTGACATTGAATACACGAGGGAAAGATGTTTACAACTCTACAAGTTTTCACTTAAACAATGCATTAAAGATCTCATATATATCTTGTCTCTCCTTCTCTTGATAGATATCATGAAGGTGATCCATAATACTATACACATCCATATCCTCATACTACTTTAAAAAATAATTGTACATAGAATAAAGCATGAAACATTATACATCTATGGAATCATAAAAATGTTTTATATAGAGAGACAATTATTTCTCATGAGGCTATTTTCTCGGTACCACAAGAATAAGGTTTTCTAGTACATATAATTTTTGTTCATAGTTTAGTATAATGCATAAACGCCTATACCATTCTTGTAAATCAACCCAATGATACAATTATCCTTCTATATAATGGATCAAAATGATATATTCGAAGTCGTATGGGTTTCTATTTCTACAATAAATAAGAGTAAAACTATAGTAATTTATCTGGATTGCTAATTAAGATAATAAAATTCAAATTTATTAATCTCACAATATTTTATTAAAATCTAATATCCCCTACTATTAGTTTCAAAATATACCATCACATGGATATTCTAGTGTAAATGATCCATATTACCATTCTCATAACCCATACATGGGCCTGAATAATTATTTGAATGAATTTAGGTAGGTGTAACTTTTCAATTATATTAACTTGCAACTCCTTGATATGTTGAGTGGACTCCCCAATCCTTAAATCCTAGATAAGAATTTCCTCAGCACTTCAACTATTAGTTACACCAATTTCTTATTGGGTAGTAAACCCTTGATTTGAACTAAGTTATGTCAACCCAATAACTATTATTTGAATTCCCCTATAATTGAAAGAACCCTGACTTGGTCTATTCAAGCACGTTGAACCATGTTTTAATTTTAACTTTGTTAGTGGAAGGCTATGTAGACATAATATTTTATTTGAGGATTTTTTATCTTTATAAATAAATGAAACATTTTATACTTTTAATTATTTTTAATATTAAGTGGATTTTTAAGTGATTAAAAATGTCTATATAATGTTATAATATTTTTTAATTCCATCTTGTATGCTTGATAATTAATTATTTTAATGATTTAATCATAATAAATAATTAACCATTAAATTGATAGAAATAAAATAATAAAAGTGGAATGACCATGTGCTTCTATAATAATTGGTTTATCTAGAAGATGAAAAACCAACCCTTAAACCTAGGGAATTAAATCCTAGAACCATGACTGGTTTTAGTTTTAGCATTCCACCCATTCTCCTATGCACTACCTAGATTGGTTTCACCTCATCTCCAAACTTGAACCACCTCCACTCACCTGGAAGTTCCATTCATTATATAATTTTACTCATATGATAGTGATGAGAACAAAACAATTGGTTAAAGGGGGTTTACATAAACTAAAGCATGGGAAAATAAGACCTTATGTAATTATAGGAGAGGAATGACTCATAGAACATTATTTAGTTTAATAAATTATTAAAAAAGATACAGTAATAATAAATTAAATAAAACAATCACATACACAGGTTGGTCTAAGCTCATGGTCATCCACATACATGAAACAGATATGAAAAAGTGAACCAACTAGAATTCAATTCAATTTATTCTTTATTATTAAGATAAAGGTTCTTGAATTAATGAATGAATTAATTAATGAATGAATGAATGAATGAATTAATTAATGAATGAATGAATCAATTGATCCACTTTATCTTAATGACCACCTGAAGTCTCTTGAAGATACCCATCATAAATGAAACACAAAAAATAAAAGAATTGACTAGTATTTACATATAATTACATAGAATTAACTGAGAATTTATTAATTCTACAAACCTTTACATAGTCAACACATCAAATTTCAAAAATGTAATTAGGTTTTCAATGCTATAATTAATTATTAATTATTAAATTTAATTATTTTCTTTATTGGGAGACTACACAATGTGTAATAACGGGCTAAACACCATGTATGTCTCTTTCCATGTATTTGGGATAAACTCCTAGGGACTCAGTATGTATATCATCTAGGTTACATGATATTTAGTAATGAGTTACACATTGTGTGTTCTATTTTCCATGTGTCTATGTAACTCATCAGTTGACTTGATGAGTTATTCATACATAGGGATTAATGAGTCACACAATGTGTATTCTAGATACACATTGTGTATCTCATTAATGATATATATTTTCATCATCACATGGTGTTATGCCATGTATTTTACCAAAAAATTAATTCAAATTTAACTATTAAACCATATAGACAATATGGTGTGTATGCTAGCCACACATCATGTGGTTCGACAAACCATGTGACATGATGGATCAATCAATACATGGTATGCATTAAATTCACTGTGTATTATTATTATTTGGTGTGTCAGGTATCCGAAGACACTTCTAGGTGCAGTGAACTTGGGCATACATTGTGTAATTTCCATCACACACTGTATATCCCCATCTACTGACCATAATCCTCAGAACCTTCAAATTTCATATACAATCATTCTCAATCTATTCATAATTTGTTTATGATAATATAAAACTTGAATAAATTGAATTAATATGTTTAAAAAATGTTAATCAACCTCAAAATTAAATTATGAATAAACTAGAAGAAAAAAACTAATAATAATTGCATATAATTAATCAATGAATAATAACTAACTATAATTTATTATGTACCCCTATGATGCCACTTGAAGATTCCCAACGCAGTGGAAGTGCCGAGTGGTCCATAACCAACTCAAATTTTTATCATAATCCTTGGTTAATTTGTGATATACATGATAAAGAATCATCGTGACCAATAGAATTAATATGAACATTAATTGACAAAAAACAAGAACTAAGAAGAGATGATATTTTTTACATATAATTCATAATTAATTTATTTTATTAAAAAATTACCTACCATTGAATTCTTTCTTCATTATAGTTGATCATACTAAGACTTATTATCATACAATTGATGCATCATAATAATCAAGGTTAGATTCCTTATAGAGGTGATCCACACATGATTCGCGAACCTTTGATCATCATTATAGAATACTAAGAATGCTAGCATGGATGGTTCTAATTCTTACAGTGATCAATGTTGATCATAATCAAATCCTTCAAGGGAGAAGGGATTCACTCAAGTGGTATATGAAAAAATCTTAGCATTATTTTGATAATTCTAGGGGATATCTCTCTAGGGATTGTAGGAATCCATTCTAGAACTCATTGTGAGAAATTAAAGAATGTGGCCCACACAATTGAATAATTTTATAACTAGGTTTAAATAGTTATAGGGTTATAAAATAATAATTAAAAAGGTACCTTATTTTTTTCTTAATCCCTGACTAACCCCATGTCTAAATAATAATAAAATTATTATTATTTACTTGACATGTACTAAAATCATGGATAAAATAAATATTTTTTCCTTGAAAAAATAAAGTAATATTTATTAAAATAATATTTAATATGATATTTCTCCTTGGACCATTAAACTTAGTCCATGAATCCTCCTCAATATTTTTTGGACCTTGAGTAATGACTAATTAATTAATTAAATAAATTTCATTGAATTATTTTCTAATAAATATATAAATATTATATTCACCAAAACTAGTGAATAAATATTTATTAAATTTTCATGTAAATAAATAAATAAATGAATTAATGAATATTTTTTACCCTTATGAATAAACTAGAATAACTAAATTTTAATTATTTAAATAATTAAATAAATAATTACATGGTGAATATGTATTTATTAAATATTCAACTCACATATGTATTCTCTTGAATAGCTGGTCATTGAATATTTATGACCAAATTAACATGAATAATTATTAAACCATGTGTGAGAATAATATTTATCCAATATTTTAAATTCATATGGAATTTAACTATGGTTCTGAATATACTTAGTGTGTGATGATCTGGGCCCCTTTCTTAGTGGCATTAGGCTACACTGCCTAAATTATAAGGTTAGCATCTAAAAACAAACCAAGGTTCCCATAAAGAAAGAAGTTAATGTCAAAATTATAGGTAACCTCCTATGAACATACATTTGGTAATATAATTCCTTTATCTCAATATCACTAATAAAGTAGGTTTTATATTGGTGGCATCAACCGACATATATTTCTTTTAATTCATATAAATGAACTCTCTAATAAAATTCCATGGACATGGACCTAATTAGATAGTTACATTCCCATCAAAGGGACTAGGATGTCAACTTCCATTCCTAAACAGAAGGGATAAAACATTTCTCACATTATTCATTAATACAACATTACTCATGACATACCCAATGTATCCTACTTCTCTGTGAAAATATGTCCTCATAGTTTTTTTTCAATACATCAAATTACATGACTCATGACATGTTTTAATAATAATATAAATTTATAAGGACCATTTCAAATGTCTAAAAATAGGAATATCTAATGACATATATAAATATCATTTTCCTATTAGAGGGTCTTACTCTCATAATCTTCTACACTAAATATTACCAAGGGCGTACACCATGAGAAAGTGTCTCAAAGTCCTATAAGTATTCAACCCTAATATACTATATTTTTTATGTCCTATAAAATGATATCATCTGACTATATAACTTATATTTAAGAATAATATATAAGAAATTCTATGTTCTCATCATATCGGGGAACTTCTATGACATTTTAGTGTGACAATTACCCTTGGAAAATTATCATATACTATGTCATGTAGAAGAGAAATCATGATGTGATAATTTTTTTATTAATATTAAAACATATGAATATAAGTAATAATAAAGCACTTAGATTTTTATTCTAGGGTAACAACTTCAGTAGACTCCCACTTGCACTGAGACAACTATTAACAACCTTTAGCCCGCTGACTCTCACATAATGTTCATGCTTATTCTAAGATAAGGCTTCAGTCAAGGGGCCTGCCACATTTTCCCCCATGGAAACTATGATTACCAAAACTTCACCCTTTTGAGAAAAATACCTCAAGACATGATATTTATGGATTATGTTATTCATCTATTTATGCGACCTTGGATATTTTATGAGATCCATCTTTTTAGTATTATCACAATACAATATGATAGGATCTTTTTTATTAGGTCCCACATCAAACACTTATAGAAATTTTCAAATCTAAAAAGATTATTTGGCTATATCAGAAGTCAATATATACTTAGAATCCACTATAGAATCAATGATAACTGGCTACTTCAAACTCTTACATCTCATAGTTCCTACATTAATAATAAATACATATCATAATATCGACTTTAAAATATTCTAATCTAGTTGAAAAATAGCATAAATATATCCTTTGATTACTAGTTCCTCATCACCTCTATATACCAAGGACATATCCTTAGTAAACCTAAAATACTTAAGGATAACAGTAACAATAGACCAATGTTTTTCTCATGGATCATATTGATATCTACTTACCATTATTAAAGCACAGGCAACATCAAGTCTAGAAAATAACATGTAATATATTATAGATCCTATCTCATATGTATAAGGGATTATACTCACACACACTCTCTCTCTCTTATTGTGCTTGATGACACATTTTCTTATAAAGATATATACCATGTGATGTTGGAACCAATCTAATCTTGGATTATTCCATAATAAATCTATTTAGTATATGGTCAATGTTTTTTACTTTGACTTAGTCTAAGAATACTTTTGGATCTATCATGAATGATCTTGATTCCAAGGATATATGCTGCTTCACCAAAGTCCTTTATAGTGAAGTACTTGTTTAACTGGTCCTTAACTGACTATAATATTTACATTTCATTTTCAATAAGTAATATGTAATCAATATATAATACTAGAAATATGAATTCACTCCCACTAAATCACTTGTAAACACGTATCTCATATTCATTATTTTTGAAACCAAATTATCTTATGAATTCATCTAACCAAATGTTCCATGACTTAGATGCCTCCTTTAACCCATAAATGGACATATGAAACTTTTATATCTTATTGTAATTTTATAAAGTCACAAACCCTTCAGACCATATTATATAGACATATTCCATAAGGTTTCTATTAAGGAATTTTTTTTATATCCATTTGAAAAATCACATAGTCATATAATAATGCTATGAGAAGTAGAATTTTTATGTATTTAAACATAATGATTCGGTAAAATGTTTTATCATAGTTTATTCCTTGATGTTATTTAAACCTTTGAGATACTAGTCTTGATTTATAGGTACCCACTTTACCTTTCATGTACAATTTTCTTTTGAGTACCCATTTTCACCCAATAGGATTTACATTAATTGGTAGATTTAATAGAACCTAGACTTGGTTTGGATACATGGAATCCATCATAGGATTCAAGGATTATTTATATCTTGTAGCTTATTAGATTTATACTACTACCTTATAGTAAATTGGATCATCATTTCAAACAATAACGAGTCACCATATTTGGTGACTAGAAAACCATATATTTATGGTTCTCTAACCTCTATGATACTCCTACATAGTACTTGTGTTTCACAAACAACATCTTATATGGGGACGTTATGGAACCTGTACCTGGTCTAACTATTGTTTATCTTGAGCATAAAATTCATAAAATTTAGTATTTCTCCCACTATCTTTCTTGAGGATGTTTCCCCTATCAATAAAAATGGATTTTCATATGACAATCAACCTTTTGTATGAGGTTTTGTATAAATACTATTTTTTTCTTTCCTTAAAATACCATATTAAGATACACTTCATGCCTTAGGGTGCTAGTTTCATTATAGAGTTTTCTTTAAAAAATTATTACAACCCTATGAATAAATATGTGACAAAAAAGTTTCTTTATACTCCATAACTTTAAAGGAATACCATTTTTCACATTAGTTGGTACAAATTTTAGTGTGTATGCTAAAATGTGTAATAAATATCCCAAAAAGGATAATGTAATACTTTCATGGATCATTATAAACTATATCATGTAAATCATGGTACAATTACTCCTTTAACTAACACCATTACACTATAGTGTACAAGGAAGAGTGATTTGGGATATAATACCACACTCTTATATAAATTTGATGAATTCTTGGTTAAGATACTCAACACCTCAATCAGATCAAAGTTTCTTTATCTTCTTAATAATTTTATTCTCTACTTCATTATTGAATTCTTTGAATTTATCAAAATATTCAAGCTTATACCTCATTAAGTTGATATTTACATATCTAATAAAATCACTAGTAAATTTAATAAAGTAATAAAACCCACCTCTAGATTCTACTAGATAAGGTACACACACATTAGTGCGTACCAATTCTAGAATCTCAGTAGCTCTTTAAACTTTTCCACCAAAAGGTGACTTGGTAATTTTTACTTGTAAATAAGAGTAACATCTTTCAAGTTGTCTTAGCTCAAAAGATTATAAGTAACCATCTTGATAGAGATATACCAAACACTTCTGATTTACATGACTATGATGGTGATGCCACTATTGGGTGTGAAATTATTCATGAGAACTTTATTTATTATCAATTTTTAATATTTTGTTTTCATAATTTAATACATAATTGAAATTATTTAAATTTTCCATAACATAAAATTTTATCTATTTATAAAAGAAACATTTTTTTCCAAACATAAAAATAAAACCATTTTTATCTTGGAAGGACACAAAAATTATGTTTTTGATAATAGTTGGTAACTAATGAGAATATTTTAAAACCATGAAAATCCCATTTGTAAATAGAAGGTTGTAGTCTCCAATGGATAGATTAGGCTACCTCACACCATTGGTATCCTATAAATCCATCTATCCTCTATAAATATTTCAAAATCTACATGATTCCTATATTTTAATACATATGTGAGCACCACATACTATATCAAATTCCCAATTTGTAGTTTTATAAATATTACACTCGATAATGAACACAGTTAAATCTTACCCTTATTTCTTTAAATGGGTGAAACTCTTCTTCAAGTGGCCAATATTTCCACATGAAAACATATTTTATCCTTTTCCATTTCCTATCTATAAATATTCCTTTTCTTGGAAGGACTATTCTCATGATCCTTAAAATTAGGATGAGTCTTTAGACCCTTTACCTTGTTTTTATTTATCTTATTCACCATAAGGACCACAAGATTTTCACACACCATGTCTTTTTCAACTTGGAAAATCAATTTAAGGAGTTTAAAGAGAGATTTATCACTATTTATTATTTTAAAATTAATAATGAAACTAGATAATATCTTAGGAAGTGAGGATATGATGAGATCCATGCACAGACCATGAGGGATATTAAATCCCAAGATGTTTGAGTGCTCAATGTAGCCAATAATCTTGACTACATAAGGTCTATCTAGAACTAAATCTCCATTTTTTCATGTGAAGAGTGCATTATAGATATCATATCTCCATTGTCTTTCCTTCTCTTGATAAAGATCATGAAGGTGATATATAATTCTATACACATCCATATCCTCGTCTTTCTTTAAAATATCACTATATATAGAAGAAATAATTTAACACTGGAATTTTGTGGCATTATCCAGATGTTTCATATATAGAGACAATTCTTCATCATTGTATTTTTTTCCAAGCACCTCGAGAATAGGGTTTTCCAGCACATATAATTTCCATTCATGGCATAGTATAATACATAAACACCTCTACCATTCTTGGAAATTTAAGTTAGTGATAAGGTTATCCTTATATAGAATGGATTGTAGTGATATAATCAAAGTTGTATCGGTTTCCATTCATATAATAAATAAGAGAAAAATTTTATTACTTTATTTAGATTACTGATTTATAAAATATATTTTAAATTTATTAATATACCACTATTTTTTTGAAACCTAATACCTTTCACCATTATTTTTATAATATACAATCACATGGATATTCTAGTGGAAAGGTTAGACATTTCCCTTATCATAACCCAAACTTGGGCCTGGTAAGTTATTTTAAGGGTTATAGGTAGCCATAACTTTCCAATTATATTAACTTGTAGCTCATTGATCTGTTGAGTGGACTCCCCAATCCTAAAAACCTAGATAATAATTTCTTCAAAACTTTGCCTCTTAGTGACACTAATTCATTCTTAGGAATTAAATCCTTGATGTAAAATAAGTTAAGTAAACCAAATAACTTAAGTTAAAATTCCCTGATAATTGAAAGCACCCCGACTTGCACTGATCAAACAATTTGAAATATTTTTCAATTTTAACTCAGTTAGTCAAAGGCTATAATGACTTAATATTTAATTTGAGGGGTTTTTATCTTTATGTTAAACTACCTATTTTATCTTTTTACATGCCTATTAATATTAAGTGGATTTACCATAAGTGATTAACCATTTCTTGATAAATTTTACAAATATTATAATATTTATTTTAATTTTATCTTAAATAATTGTTAATTAATTAGTTTAATGATTTAAAAATCAATAAATAATTAACCATAAAATTAAAATAGTTAAAATAAATAAAGTGTAAGGATCATGAGATTATCCAATGGTTATCTTATTTATTGGATGATAAAGCAACCCTTAAACCTAGGGGATTAACTTCTATAATAATGCCTAGTTTGAGTTATAGTATTCTATCGATGCTCCTGTGCACCTCCTAGATTGGTTTTGCCTCAACAAAAAACTTGAACCACCTTCACTAGAATAGGAGATCCATAAATTACATAATTTTACTCACATATAGGTTGGGGGAACAAAATAATTGGTTAAAGGGGTTTTATATAAAAGAAACCATGGTCATGCATAATCTTACATAATGAGAGGATAATAATGACTCACAGACCATTATTTAATTTAATAAATCAATATAAAAAATATGAAATAATAATAAATTAAATAAACCAATCACATACATTGGTTATTCTAAGATCATGAATATCCATATACATGCAGTGAACAGGAAAAATTACACTAGATTTTATTAACTTTAATCTTGTCATTATTATTAAGATAAACACACTTGAATTAAAAAAATTAATTCTCTTTATCTTAATTACTATCCAAAGTCTCTTTGAGATACCCATAATAAATGAAATATGTAAAAAAATGTATTGAATAGTATTTATAGATAATCACATGTAATTATTTGAGAATTTATTAATTCTATAAACCTTACATAGTCAACATATCAGATGTCAAAAATGTAATTAGTTTTTTAATGCCATAATTAATTATTATTTATTTAATTTAATTTATTTATTCATTGGGATACTACACAATGTGTACTAATGAGCTACACGATGTGTTTTTCACTTTCCATGTATTTAGGATAGAGTCCTAGGGACTTGGTGTATATCACAATCGAGTTACACCGGGTGTATTAATAAGCTACATGATATGTGTTACACTTGATGTGTGTCCACATTACTCACCAATTAACTTATTTTATTCTTAAGATGTGGGAATTAATGAGTCATATAGCTTTTACACCAGCTACATTCCATGTATCTCATTAATGATATAACTTTTTAGTCTCATGTAGTGTTATGCTATGTATTTTACCACACAGTTAGTGTGAATTTCACTGCTAAACCATATAAGAAACATGATGTAAACACTAGCTACACATAATGTGGTCAAAAAACCATGTTTCAGGATAGCACAATCAATATGCAGTATGAATTAAATTCACCAAATGTTATTACTTCTTGAAAAACCATGCATCTTCAGAAACATCCAGGTGCAGTGAACTTGGGTACACGACATGTACTTTCAGTCATATGATATGTATATCCATCAGTCAGAATCCCCAAAACCTCCCTTATATTCATGGTTTAGATATGAAATTTACTCTAACTATGTGGTCAAATACGTAACATAACCCCACGTGATACTGAAATGATCTATCATTAATGAGTTACATGACATGTAACTACTATACATTCCATGTAATTTATTAATCCACACATCTAATGAAAAAATTTATCTAACTGGTGTGTTACACAGACATGCATAAAGTAGAACACATGATGTGTAGATAATTAATACACTACATGTAACCCAACTGAGATACATGACAAGTACCTAGGATTCAGATAAACAATAAGTGACAAACACAACGTATATCTCATTAGCATACACTATAAAGTCTCCCAATAAATAACATAATTAAATTGCATAAAGAATAATTAATCATGCCATTTAGAACCTAATTATATTATTGACATTTGATTTATTAAATAATATAATAAATGTTTTGAAGAATTAATAAATTCTCAATTAATTATATGTAATTATTAATAAATACTAATTGAGACACTTATTTTCCATATTTTATTTAAGATGAGTATCTCTAAGAGACCTCCGAGGGTCATTAAGGTAAGGGGAGTTAATTAATTGAATTAATTCAAGAAAATTTATCTTAATAATAAATAATTAATTTAAGTGAATGATATCTAGTGCAATTTTTCATATTATTTGAATGCATGTGTATGACCATGATATTAGAATAACCTATGTATGTGAATGGTTTATTTAATTTATTATCATTTCATGTTTTCTTATAACAATTTATTAAATTATATAATGGTCTCTAAGACATTACTTTCGTCTCATTATATAAGGGCCTATGTGCCCATAATTTCTTTTATATGAACCATCTTTAACCAATCCTTTGCTTCCCCACCAGTGTGCAAGTAAAATTATGTAATGGATGGATCTCTTAGGTGAGTGGATGCAGTTTAAGTTCAAAGACAATGAAAAACCAATTCAGGAGGTACATAAGAGCATATGTGGAATACTGTAACTCAAAAAATACATGGTTCTAGGAATTAATTCCCTAGGTTCAAGGGTTTTTTGACCCACTGGATAAACCAACCATTAGAGAAGCTCATTACCATTCCACTTTATTTATTTTAATTCTATCAATTTTATGGTTAATTATTTATGGATATTTAAATCATTAAACTAATTAATTAATAAGCATGAAATATGGAATTAAAATAAATATTATAATCTATGTAAACTTTATTTAGACATGGTTCATCACTTAAGTAAAATACACTTAATATTATCAAGAATGTAGCAAGATAAAATTTACATTTTACACATAAAGATAAAAATCACTCAAATTAAATATTAAGTTGCTATACCCTTACACTAATTGAGATAAAATTAAACTATAGTCAAAGTTCTTGACCAAACCAAGTTGGGGTTCTTTCAATTATCAAGGAATTTTAACCCAAGTTCTTAGGTTGAATTAACTTAGTTCACATCAAGGGTTGAATTGACAAGAAAGATTTAGTGTAATTAAGAGAAAAAGTGTTGAGGAAATTATTATCTAGGATTTCAGGATTTTGGATTCCACTCAATAGATCAAGGATCTATGAGTTAATACAGTTAGCAAGTTACACCTACCTAAAACCCATCAAATAACTTTCTAGGACCAATTATGGGTTATGATAATGGAAATATTGATGATTTCCACTAGAATATCCATGTAATGGAATATTTTAAAACTAATGGTGAAATAAATTATATTTTAATAAAATAGTAGGTTATTAATAAATTTAAAAATTTATTATCTAAATTTGTAATCCAAATAAATTACTAAAATCAAGATCTTATTTATTATAGAAATGAAAAAACATATGAATTTGATTATATCACTATGATCCATTCTAGATAAGGATAACCTTATCACCATCTCAAATTTCTAGAAATGGTATAGGAATTTATGTGCTATACTGAATTATGAACATAAATTATATTTATTATAAAACCCTATTCTATAGACTCCAGACAAAGAGGATAATGAGGAAGAACTGATCCTATATATGAAAAATTTGGATGATGCAAAAAATATCCAATGTTTCACACTTTCCTATATGAGGATATTGATGAATCAATAATTATGTCTCACCTTCATGATATTTATCAAGAGAAGATACAAAAAGAGAGATATAAGTTATACATTGCATTATTCATGGGAAAACATGGAAAGTCATCATCATTTGGGATTTATGTAGTCAACATGATTATATATATTGAGTTCTTTAACATCTTAGGATTTAAGATCCCTAATGAGCTGCACATAGTTCTCATTCTATCCTCACTACCTAAAACCTTCTCTAGTTTCATTGTTAATTATAATATAATAAATAGTGAGAAGGCTCTATCAAAACTTCTTATATTGATTCACCAATTTTATAAATACATGAGGCATGAAAATACTATGGTCTTTATAGTGAATAATAAAAGTAAGAAAAAGGAAAAGGGTCCTAAGAACCATGAAAATTCTAAGTCCCCTGAGTACTTTCCTTCCATGAAAAGGAAGATCCAGAGGTAGGCAAAGGAAAATGATGCAGAATGTTTTTTCATGCGGAAATCAAAGCCACCGGAAAATGACTACACCTAGTTAAATAAGTAAGGGTAATATTTAGGTGCATTCATTGCCAAGTTTAATATTTCTATATCTATACATTGGGTATTATATATAGATTTAAGTTCTCATATCTATATTAAAATGTAGTAACCAAGTAGATTTCAAATGATTTCTAGAGGAGAGTTGGATTTATGAGCTTCCAATTGTGCGAGGATGGATAATCTAGTCACTAAAGAATACTACCTTGCATTTTCAACTGAGATGGTCATGGTTTCAAAAGATTTCTATCATATTCCAATTGTTACTAAAAAAGAATTTTCATATCCTAACTAGATGTAGATGGTTATATTTTCAAGTTTAAAAATAAAATATGTTTATTTTATAAATACAACATATGTTATATTATGAAACATTTAAATAAAGGTATTTATGCATTAAATTATAAAAAATAATTATTATAAATTGATAAAAAATCATGTTCGCATGACTCATTTCACACCTAGCTATAGAATTACTGTATTTATCATGTAAATGAGAAGTGTTTGAAAAATATCTATCAAGATGGTTACTTAGACTCTTTAGAGATAAAAACAATTGACAGATATCAAAAAATGACCAAGATACCTTTTGGTGGACATGGTGAAAGAGATACAGAGCTTTTATAATTGGTACACACTGAGGTGTGATGACATTTTCCATTAGAATCTAGAGGTGGGTATTCTTAGCTAATTAATTTTATTGATAATTTAAGTAGATATGGATATGTATACTTAATGATGTATAAGTTTGAATATTTTGATAAATTCAATGAATTCAAGAATGAAGTAGAGAATCAACTTGGTAAGAATATAAAGAAACTTTGATCCAGTTAGGAATAATTTGTTGGAAGGTGGTGTTTGTATATTGAAATAAATTTGTGCTAATTGTTTTATATTTTTTTGTTAAAAAACAAAATCACCTTACTTTGTAAGTTTTGGTGATCAGACAAAAATAATGAAAGGTTGCAATGTAATCATAAGATTAGACACAATTTTGATAAGAAAATTTCTTGGGTTTTGGTTTTCTATTATGGATATGTTTTTAGAGTGAATTGTTTTTTAGACTCACACTAGGTCCACAATGAAATTTTTGATAGGTATGAGAAGTTCTATCGAAGTCTGAATGTCTCCTTACTAATTTTGACGATGATTTTCTATTTTTTAATTATAAAATATCATAAGTCACCTAATAAGCTTTTGTTTTAATAATTATGAAGGAAGGTGGGAGAAGATAGTATTGGTACCTTAATTCATAAGATGCTATACCAATCCTTATGCTCTCAAAGTCATAAAGAATTCATGATACAAGAAGAATTTTGTGGAGGAAGAAAATATGGGGAGGTTCATTTTACTGAATTTAAAGTTTTTCTAAAGCACCAATAAAATTATCCATTGGATTTTCTGATCAATTGGATTGTTATATTCATTAAATGTAACAATTAATAGGATTAATCATTATTTCTAAAGTCTATATAAAAAGTTTTTGATGCTGAAATCTATCCATCAGATGCGGAATAACATTGATCCATCAAAGGCAAGATATTTTTTTAACATAGATAAGAAATTAAGAGTTTATTGGGTCCAATTAATGAGAAGAATCATAGACCAATAAATCTGAATAAGCTCAATAATTTAGTCAATTGTTTTCATAAAATAATATTTTTGGGTTGTATTCAATTGGGTCAAGCATAAAAGAAACTCTGATGTCTTTCAAAAGTGGGTCAAGTGTGAAATAAAAAATATTTTTTTTTCATTTAAATTGTCCCAAAATAGAAATAAAAAAAGTTTTTTTATAAGTGGGTAATGAATCATCAAACTAGCATTGAAACTGATCCATAAAAATGAAGAAGAGACCGATCCATGAAACACATGCTGAAACTGATACTTTATCAGACACAAGATCATCGATCTAAGGAAAAGAAGAAAATGAGATTTGTTTAAAGAGTTTTTTCAAAGTGTCATCAAAGGATTTCTCATTTAAGGATTGTTCACCAGAAACAAGATTTTGTTGAAGTGTTATCGAAGGATTTGTTGAAGTGTCAGGATTGTTCACATATAAATAAAGAGAGAGAACACTGAGAGTTTTGGTTGAGAGAATATGTTTTCAGACTGAGCATTCCTGAGGAAGTATACCAGATATAAGATGTGTAAGAAAGAGTGGTTGTCAGAGTTACTAGATCAAACCGATCAATCAGACACAATTTTTTTGGGAAATAATAATTGGTTTAGAATTGATTTAAGGGTTTTATTTCTTATCTATTTTCAAGACTGAGGAATTGGAATGAGGAATCAGACCAAGCCATTAGATTGAGTTTTTTTAATAAATTCTGGGAAGGTTGTTTCTACCTTTTACTGGGTAGAAATGTGAAGAATTGTGTTTTGAAGGTTTTCTAATGGAAGTTGATAAGGTATCACAATAAATTATTTTGAACCAACTACTGAAGGTTTCATTAATTATTACAAAAAATTATATTACATAATTCATAATAGATTAATATCATGTACTATTATATTGAAAATATTTCTACACAAGTTAAAGAGTATATCATACTTTTTTTATCCACACAAAAGGATTGTTTTCTAGTGGATTTTTTGGTATTGTATTATTTCCAAACCATTCCAAGAACTTAGCTACTCTTGTTGAGTAATGAACCTTTTAAAAACTTGTGTTCCTATGGAAGTGTAATTGTTTTGTTTTCAAAAATGTGATAAATATTTAATAGAAGGTAGAGGTTGTTTCAAAATAAATGAAACATAAAATAAAAAGATATCACTGATTCAACCCTCCCCCCCTCAGTGATACATTGATCATAGATGAGAATTATCAGTTGGTCTCAGAGAAAAGGTTCCCTTAGTTTATTAATTATTTGAGTTTTTGAAGAGAAGTTTTTATGGAGAATCTGAATTGTGTGAAAATTAAGGGGATTTTGGTCTTCAATGGTAAGAACTATAATATCTAGAAAGATAGAATGTTTCCTTATCTTATGTCTCTTGGGTATGATTTTTTGGAAGCATCTACAGATGGGTTTCATCCTATCGATGAAAAATTTCTTCTCACATCGATGGATAAAAATAATATTGAGAATTATGGAAGATCTAAGAATGATTTACTCTCATAACTTTTTAAAAGTGGGTTTCTAAGAGTGAAGTTAGTTTCCATTATCAAAGGTATCTGGGAAAATTTGAAGAACAATAACAAAGGTAATACAAAGGTAAAGAAAACAATGTTACAAATTTGGAGTCTGAAGTATGAATATCTAAAAATGAGTGAGTATGAATCTATTGGTGACTTCTTTATAAGGGTGAATGATATTTTGATCACCATAATATGTATTGGCGAGAAGCTAGAAGATTCAACCATTGTTGAAAATATCTAGATAATTCTTCCTAATATATTTTATGCCAAAGTTTTATCCTTGGAAGATATATATTATCTCGAAGACCTTCATAGTACTCTCATTACTTATGAAATGAGAAGGGAGAAAGTTATAAAAGGGAAAACAAAAATTTATCCAGAAATACCCTTCAATGCTGAAAAGTAAGAAAATTCTAAGAATTTTCTTAAAGAATAATAAGTTTCTGAATCAGAATCCAAAAATTAGTTATGTAATAATCTTGTTGAATTTGTATCCTTGTTTTATAAAAATGTGAAAAGTGTTACAATAAAGTATAAAGGAAAACCTCCCTTGAAGTGTTTTTAATATAGAGCTATTTGGTACTTTACTACTAATTTTTCTCAAATAAGGAATGAAGAAGATAATGATGAAGTTTAAATAATTTCAAGAAGATATGAGAAGAAATATGGTTATAAGTCTAAAGCCTTTTCAAAGAGAAAGGATAGAAAGTTCTACAAATCCAAAAATAGAATCTTTTTAACTAAATATTATGAAGATAAAAACAATGAAGTTAAAGATAAAAATTTTACTGATATTTTTGGATAAAATAATTTCATTTCAAAAGTTAATGAAGAAGAATTTGGAATCATTAATTCTAAATAATAATATAATGAACTTTAATTTTTTCTAAAAAGACAATTTAAAGAATGTATGAATAATATTATAAGACTTGAAAGATAAATCAAGAAGTGGAATATATAAATCCCTATAAAAAACAATAAAGAATTTATACCTGAAGAGAAGGCTAAGTTACTGGAAGAAGTTGATTTCTTAAAGAATTATCTTGAGAAGGGAAAAAATCAGAATAAACATCTTGAAGTAAATTTGAAAGAAAAATAATAACAGTTGGAAGTTATCCAAAAAAAGTTTTTTAAAGTTGAATAAGGAATTAAAAGTTTCAAGAAATCTATTTCTAAATTTGGTGAAAGTTTTGGAAAGGAAAAACCTGATAAGGATCCAAAGTTACCTTCAAAGTTTTAAAATAAAGTGGAAGTTGTTCCTAAGAAGAAGAAAGATGAAAAATTCATATATGTGTATAAAACCAAAAAAGTTGAGAATATATAAGTTTCTAAAAATTACATGTTTGAAACAAAAGTTGTTACTATTTCTGATAATGTTGAGAAGAAATTTGAATTGAAGAAGAATATTATGGCTGATGGTAGAATATTTGGGACTAAACAAATTTTTGATGTGAAAGATAATAAAGTTTCTAAGAAACATGTTCAAAATTCTAGAAAGTATGAAAGTTATAAAGTAAATTATTCAATCTATGGATACTACTAGTATTTTAGTGTATTTGGGTATACATAAAATATGTGTTGGTTTAATCAACAAGATTTCAAATATTCCATGAGTTATATAAGGAAAAGATCAAGGGGGAGTCAATCATCTAAAAATAAGAAATATGAGAAAGATTTGTTGAAAGTTGAAATAGGTTCCAACATTTGTAAACTACTTGTGAAAGATGTGAACAACCTTGAAATCTTGGAAAAGGTTTTTTTTTTGTTACCAACACAAAAAAAGTTTTGTAACATTTCTCAAAATTTGATGGTGAAGAAAGATAAATAGAAAGAAAAAGATCTTGTTGTAGAAAAAACTCTCAAAGTAATAAAAGGAGAATTACCTTGGATCTTAGATAGTGGGTGTTCTTCTCATATGATGGGAGACTTGAAATTTTTGAATAATTTTAAAGACTTCAAGTAAGGAATTGTGATGTTTCGAAAAGATGAATCTCTTAGAATCAAAGGAGTTGGATCCACTATTATTAGGGAAGAAAAGTTGAAATCCAAGAAAGATATGTTTTTATGGTTTGAAATAAAATTTGTTAAGTGTTTCACAACTTTGTTATGAAGGTAATAAATTTGTCTCTAGAAAAGTTAGGTTTGTTGTGAAAAGAGAGAAAGATGGAACAATTGTTACAAGAGGTTAGCACAAAAAAAGAAACTTATTTCAGGTTAGTGAAGTGAAAAACTAATGTTACTTAAGCATTATGGAATAAAATAAATTATGGAATAAAAGGTTGGTACATATGTTTCAGAGAAACATGAGAAAGTTATCAAAGCGAGACAATGTCTGTGGTATTCCTGATATGTCAAGAAGAAGAGATCGGGGTTTCAAAATTTGTTAAAAATGGAATAATAAAAAATCTATGCATAATAAAGTTTATATTAGTTCAACAAAATCCCTGAAACTTATTCATTTTGATATTTTTGGGAAAATGAGAAAATAATAAACTTATTAAGATAAGTACTTCATTATTTTTATTGATTATTTTACTCAAATTACTTTTGTTATGTATTTAAAACATAATTCAGATGCTTTGAAGATGTTTAAAAGTTTCAGGAGAAAAGATAAGAATGAATGTTGGTATTATTTGAAGAAAATGAGAACTGATAATGGTAGTGAGTATAAAAATGAAGATTTTATATGTTCTCTTGAAAAAATCGAATTCAGCATGAGTTCAATGCACCATACACACCATAAAAAATGATGTTTCTTATAGGAATAATTGAAGTTAATTAAAATGGTACATACTATGTTATTTGAACATATTCATTATTATTAATTTTTGAGGAAAGATATGAGCACATCTGTTTATATTCAAAACTGATGTTTCTATATGACAAGTTATGATATGACACCTATGAAATTTTTTATGAAAAAACTCCAAGTTTTAAATACTAAAGAGTTTTTGGGAGTCCTGGAATCATAAATAAAAAAGATGAAAACCTTGGAAAGTTATACCAGAGAGGTGAATATGGAATATTTCTAGTCTATGATCCATAAGGAAGAGGATATAGATGTTTCAACAAAGATACATGAAAATTAGTTGATTATGTTTATGTGGAAGTTATTGAAAAAGTTTAGGAAGATATTTCACAATCACATGAAGATAATAATGATAAAGATGACGAAAGAACTATTATTATACAATCTGATAAGTATGAAAACAATTGTAATTCCACAAAACAAGAATAATTAGACTCATCTATTTTAAGTGATGATGAATAATCTCAGACATATTATCCTAGGATGAGAAATAAAGTGGAAGCTCAAAACATAACTAATGATCAACATCAAAAGGTTCAAATAATAAGAACATAAAAATCCATTTCACATACTTATTTGTAATCAAAATTTGAGTCGAAGATGTTAAATAATCCTTTGATAATACTGAATGGATTCAGGCTATGAATAAAGAGTTAGACCATATTGATAAGAATTATACTTGAGATCTTGTACCTAATCCAAATGTCAAAAATGTTATTGGTACAAAGTGGGTGTTCCGGAACAAGTTTAATGGATATAGTGAAGTGATAAGAAAAAAATAAAGGTTAGTGTGCAAAGGTTACTTAGATATTGAAGGCATTGATTTTGATGAGACGTTTTCTCTATTGTAAAGGTTAGAAACAATCATAATACTTATTTATATTACTACACAACAAAGTTACAAAATATTTTAGATGGATGTGAAGTCATCATTTTTGAATATATAACTTTATGAAGAAGTTTATATAGAACAATAATGTGGATTTTTTGTTAAGAAGGATGAAAATTTTGTGTAAAGATTGAATAAATCCTTGTATAGGCTAAATTAATCTCGGAGGGATTGGTATTCAAAATTGGATACCTACTTAATAAAGTTGAATTTTAAGAAAGGAAGGGTCGATAGTAATATGTACATCAAAAAAGTTAGGATATCTACCTAATTTTTATTGTATATATTAATGATATAATCTTTTCTAGGAATGATGAAAGAACTTGTGAAAGGTTTGCTAGAGAGATGAAATAATTGTTTAAAATGTCCATTCTAGGTGAAATGAAATACTTTGTTGGGTTAAAAATTTCAAAAAATAAGAAACACATATTTCTTTCTCAAGAAAATTATGCTAAGGAAATTATTAATAATTTTGGCATGAAAAATTCAAAACCTATTTCCACAAAACTTTTAGTGGGAACCAAGTTGAATAAAGATGAAGAAGGTAAGTAAGTTTACTCTAAAGAGTTTTAAAATATGATTGGAAGTTTTTTGTATCTAAATAAATTAATACCAGAAATTGTTTATGTTGTTACCTTATATGCAATATTTTAGAGTGCTCCAAAAGAATCACATAAATTGGATCTAAAAATAATTCTCAAATTTATAAAAGGCACAATAGATTTTAGAATTAGGTATGATATCTTAGAAGGTATTGATGTGTTTGGTTATACTGATACTGATTGGGTAGGAAGTATTGATGATATAAGATCCACATGTAGTAGAGTTTTCTTTATGAGGAAAATTTGTGTTAGTTGGAATACTAAGAAAAAAATTCAATAACTCTTAGCACAATTGAAACTGAGTATGTTGCGGCCACTCAAGATGCTACTAAAATTATGTGGATAAAGAATTAGTTGGAAGACTTACTTATTGTGGTGAAGTTACCCTTTCTCTTAGGTTGTGATAATTAGAGTGCCATAAAACTTACAAGAAACCCAGTAAAACATTATCATTCAAAACATAATAATATAAAATATCATTTCATCAAAGAGTACGTGGATAAGAATGAATTAAATTTAGATTATGTCCCTATATTAGAATAGGTTGCTGTTATATTCACAAAACCTTTACCAAAGGAAGCATTCTTCAAATTGAGGCTGAACATGGTTGTCCAACCTATTTCTCTCTAATGTTGAGGTATGTGTTTACGTACCCTATATCATATTTTATTTGGATAGTGTTTTAAAAGGGGGGTAATTGTTTTATAAATCTATCCATTGACATGTGCTAAACCTTTTAAGGAATCATGTATGTAGGGGGAGTTTTGGGTAATCTGTGAACTCAGCATGTGAGTGTGTGAAATATTCTAATAGTTTTTTGGATTGGTTATAGGAAACTTGTGTTTATAGGTAAGTGTATAAAGTAAACCAATAAGTGAAGAAAATATGTAAAAGAAGATGTTAAAGAAAGTTGGAAAGATGAAGAAGTTTCACGAGTCACTACTTTTGGATAGTATGGGTTTCCTATCAATAATTAATCTTTCCTAAAATTAGTTTACTAACATAGGCATAAAATTATTGATAAGTAATCCATATATTGAGGTTAAAAATTTTAATGATTTATGAACCTTAGTTGACAAAAAAATTCAAAGGTGGAGATCATTAGGACAAAGTTAGATAAAGGTAGTGTTCAGATACTGAAAGATTTTTTTGCTGACTATTTGTCTTTTGTTTTAAACAAAATAAATCACCTTAATTTGTAAATTTTGGTGATTGTATGAAAGGAATGAAATATTTAAAAGTAACCATAAGAATAGACATAGTTTTTATAATAAAATTTCTTTGGTTTCAGTTTTTTGTTTTGGATATATTTTCTTAGTGAATTGTTTTTCAGACTCATACTGGGTCTAAAAAGAATGTTTTGATAAGTATGATAAGTTGTATCGAATTATGAATGTATTTTTACTAAATCTAAATATGCCTTTATATTTTTTAATTATCAAATATCATAAGTCATCTAAGAAACTTTTTATGCGATACTTATGAATGAAAGAGGGAGAATATGTGTTTAGTACTTTAAGTCAGACGATGCTATGCCAATCCTTATGTTATCAAAGTCATGAAGAAGTCATGATACAAGAATAAGTTTGTGGAGGAATATAATATGGGGAGGTTTATGCTACTAAACTCAAAGTTTTTTTGAATCAATGATCGAACGATCCATCAAATTTTCCAATCAATTGGACTATCCAATTCACTAAATGATACAATTCATAGGATCAATCATCAGATGAAAAGTTTGGAGGAACTTTTTTTAATGCTTATATCAGTCCATAAGATGTGGTATTCCACTGATCCATCAGAGTAAGGAAAGTTTGTTGACATAGATAATAAAGTGGGAGTTTATTGGGACCAATGATTGAGAAGAGTTATAGACTGATAAATCTGAATAATCTCAACAATTTAGTCAAACATTTTTATAAAACAAATGTTTTGTTAGTTATCTTCAATTGGTTCAAGAGAAAAAAACTCTGATATCTTTCACAAGTGGGTTAAGATTGAAATAAAAACTACTTTTTTCCATTTAAATTGGGTCAATAGATAAATAAAAAAAGTGTTTTTTGTTTTACAAGTGGGTCAAGACTCATTGGACTGAAGTTGACACTAATATAACGAAATAAAGTAGGGACCAATCCATTAGATACATGCTAAAACTTATACATCATTGGATGTAGGATCATTGGTCTGAGAAAATATGTAAAGGATATTTGTTTGAAGAGTTTTTTTGTAGTGTTTTAGATGGAGGTTCAAGAATAATTATAAGTTATAATGATGCTTATGAAAAAATAAAAGAAATAGAAGTCTAAAAAAGTTGAAATAATGTGTATAGAAGAATGTTTTAATTATTTCTAACAAGTGTATTTAAGTTGGTATGAATCTCTAGAATAAAATTTTATTAATATTTTAAATTATTAGTTAGTATAGATCATATTAATGGGGAGTTTTAATTCATACATTTGTTTGCATCGTAATGAAGAACTGTATCGTAATGACCTTGGCATCAGATTTTTTGAAGCTGGATGAAGTCATGAGAAGATTAAAGAAGGTTCTATAAGAACTGATAAGTGAGGAGAAGAATCGAAATAATGAAATATGAATTGGAAATGAAAATAAAATTTTAAGTTAAGGAATTTTGGTTGAGCAGGAAAGTGAAAGTAGTTTCCCACCCATTCCTCTTTAAAAACACCTATAAATAATAGTAATTACATTGTACTTTCTAAAACTGGTACTGTCCATGTACAAAGAAAGAGATAAAGTGTTGAGAGTTTTCATAGATAGAAGAAGTTTTTGGATTGAGAATTCCTTTGGAAGTCTACTAGATAGAAGTATCATAATAAAGAGTAGTTTCCAGAGTTACCAGATCATACCGAACAATCAGACGCAATTTTTTAAGGAAATAATAAGTTGTTCAGAATTATTTAAAGGGTATTATTTCTTACATATTTTATGGAATGAGGAATCAGACTAAGCCATCATATTGATTTTTCTTTAAAAAGTCTAGGAAGGTTGTTTTTACCTACTGCTGGGTAGAAAAGTGAAGAACTGTGTTTTGAGGGTTTTCTAAATGAATTTGATAAGGAATCACAATAACTTATTTTGAACCAACTAGTTAAGGTTTCATGTATTTTTCAACATTGATTGGGATCGATGGAGTTAGCAGGCACATGGAAAAATCTTTGGATGGAAAGCTTCTGGTGGAATCGAGGAGGAGGTTCTGAACCGGTGGTTTGATGGTGTAGGTGATCATGGTCCAGAGAGGGAAATCCGAGCTATCATTCTTGTAGCGGGTTGCTGGATCATTTTTAAGGCAAGGAATGATGGGAGGCACAAGATCTCCTTTGACACCCGTGTAAGAATTAATTTCAGAATGAGGAATACCATTCTAGATTTAGTTAATTTATGCACAGGTTTTCATGCTACTCCATTGTTAAGATCTTTTAACATAGGTGTGGGCTTTCAACAGGGGAGGACGGGTATAGGACATTGGGTACGTTGGTATCCCCCATGTTTTGGTTTCAAACTCAATACAGACGGGCCTCTCCAGGGGGGAGATGAGAGGTGGTGGTGTTATTAGAGATCAGCGGGGGTCTGTTGTGGTGGCCTTTTCAGCATTTTATGTTATAGGTGAGGCTCTGCAAGCTAAGACATTGTCTATGGACATAGGGATCAAGATTTGTGATCAAAGGAATATAGTTTTGAGGATGGTGGAGACAAATTTCTTGATTCTATTTAATGATTTATCAGGATGTCAAAGTATTACTTGGATCATAACTTATATTATCTGTAAGTGCAAGCAGATCATGGGAACCAATATGGGTATCTCCCATACATGGCCTGAGGGAAATAAGGTTGCAGAATTCTTGGCTTCTAAGGCTTCTTCTGGCCAAAATGTTTCCCTCTATCTCAACTTAGTTTCCTTTCCTACCGGAGACTCTATTTTTGTTATCAATGATGATTTGGGTCTTCACTACTTCCATCATCCTTGATGTATCTCCTTTTTGTATATATGTATCCTAGAGAAATAAAAATGATAATGTTTCAGTCAGTTAAGGTTTCATGACTTGTTACACAAACTCATATTACATCATTCGCTCTATATGAAGAAATTTCATTGTTTTATTGAATATAGTTATAAAAAAGCGTAAGGGTATATCCTACTTGTTGAATCCACTCAAAAGGATTGTTTTCTATTGGATTGTGTGTCATTAGAATGTTTCCAAACCATTCCATTGATGTAGCTACTCTTTTTTGAGTAGTAAACCTTGTAAATACTTGTGTTCCTTTGGATGTGTGATTTTTTTTTGTTTTTAGTTAAGTGATAAATATTGAATATGAGGAAAAGGTTGTTTCAAAATAAAGGAAACTTAAAAGAAAATATATTACTGATTCACCCCCCCTCTCAGTGATACATTGATCCTGGATGGGCATTATCAAAGTCGATCAAGGTGGTGAGTATCATAACCAAGTACTCATTAATCTTATATGGAAGTGTTGGATTCCATCCCAACTTACTCCTTATACACCATAGTGTAATGATATCAATGAAAGGAGGAACCACACCTTTCTTGATATGTTACATTCAAGAATGATCTATACAAGTCTTTTGTTATCCCTTTGGGAATATATATTACACACTATAGAATACACACTAAAATATTCCCCAAATAAAGTAAAAAACAATATTACTTTGGATTTATGGAGTGTAAAGAAACCCATTTTGTCACATATTCATTCATGGGGTTACACATAATTTTTTAACACCAATTATGGAAAAAAACTAGCATGTCGAGGCATAAAATATATCCTTATAGAGTATCCTAAGGAAAAAGGGGATACTATATATACAACCTCTTAGAAAATAGGGTGACTGTCACAAAGAAAGATATTTTTCTTAAGAGGGATAACATCCTAAAGAAGGATAATAAGAGAAATATTTAATTTTATGAAGTTAATTCCCAATATAAACAAGATTTAGTATAGGAATAGGTTTCATAGGTCCCCAAGGAAGATGTTGTTTTGGAAACACAATTATTTCATATTGTTAGTCCCTGAGTGAAGATGTAAAAGTATCCCAGAGTGGGGTAGGGTTGAATTGGACTTTTTAATGAATTTAAATTAAGGTTATATCAAAGTTATAAAATTAAGTCAATGCATTGGGAAATAAAATAAATGAACACAATTAATTTTACAGTGGTTGGGATCTAAATGATCCTAGTCCACTCTTCATCCCTCTCATGAAACGAGAGATATGGAACCCAATATATCATCTATAATGGAATATTATGATGAATTTTTCCCACCTATAGTCACAACCCAATTAAAAATCCTATTTAACATGGAGGATTAATCCCAAATAGACCTTCCTTTTTCTATCTATAGGTACAAAAAAAAATCCTCCCTTTTTCCCACCTAAAGGAACAAACCAATGCCCAACTTTTTTTTGGTCATAACAAACCTCAACACCACCTTTTAATGGGTATTATAACCCTTCTCAATTACACACATGGAAAATTGATCGATAGAATTAGAACCAAAAATCTAAAATGAACACTTCAAAGGTATGAGTGTTGAGGAAAAAGTAACTCTCCAATAGAAATTGGAATAAATTATTTTAGTTTGGATGAGAGTAGTGGTTGATCACCAAAGAATGCATCACTTATACAGTTCAACAATATCCTCAACCTCATATCTATATATCATATGCACTGATTTTGTTAACTCTATTCATATAGAATTTATTTTTTGAATAATATCTTTCAAAATTAAAATCCATTTCTTCTTTATTTTTCCAAAGAACTACTCTAGAGTTTTCTATGATTGTTTCCAATATAAATATCCATGTGTAAATGAAAAATGGTATTCCTGTAAGTCTCCCTTTTCATTCTGTAGGATTGATAAAACTGAATAGTGGAATCTATTAGATCAATTAATATAACAATAGATAACAATAATTAATATCCTTGGAATACTCCTTGATAATAATCAATACTCAATATTCATATTTTATTTTATTTTAATTTTAATATTACAATTCCTATAATTTTCAACATGAATATCAATATTTATAAATATCATGTAAATAACATTTAATTTATCATAAAAAATTTTAAAACATGTTCCCATGTATTTTAAACAATTTATAAGGAATTTTATAACAATTAAAACATTTATTATTATAATAATAAACTTTTTGTGAGTGGAAGTATAAAAAAATTGAAATACAATGCATATTTCACAATTTATAAAATTTTGTAGATTATAGGAAAAAATAAACAAATTTGAGTTACCCTTATGTGAAACATACATGCTATGTATGGGTAACATATTTTACCCTTACGTAGAATTTGGAGAATTTTTTTACCTTTATATGAGATCTCAGTTACCCTTATTTTGGATTTGAAAAAGGTTTGGTACCCTTATGCAATTATACTAGTACCCTTACATAAGATATAAAATTTTCAAGTTATCCCTACACATGTATGGTATAAGTTTACATGAGATATAGAATATCCAAGTTACCCTTACACAAGAATGGTTTACCCTTACCTGAATAATAGAGTTTATAGGACACCCTTACACACCTTTTGGTTATGCTTACACAAGCTATAGAATTTTCTAGATACCCCTACGTAAGTATTTATGTACCTTTATACAACAAGGTTTACCCTTATGAAACTATATATCTAACCTTGTACTACAATGGTTTCCTTTATGTAACTATTAAAAATCATGGGTTACCTTTAAACATGTTTGTAGTTCCCTTACACAACTAATAAAAGGTAAATATTACCTTTACACAAGTAATGAGGTACCTTTACACAACTAATAGAAAAATAAATCCACCCTTATATAACTAATTGAAAGTGAAGGTTACCTTTACTCAGCTAATACAAATTATTAGTAACCCTTACGTAACAAATAAAAAAGCAATTTTTACCATTACACAACCTATTAAAACCTCAATTTACCATTTGTAACTCCATAAAACACACTCTACCCTTAAATAACCTATATAAACATAATGTTACCCTTAAATGACAAAATTAACCTAGGAAATCAACATGAAACTTATAGAACATGTTATAAATAATTAATACATTAAATCTAAAGATATTTTAAGTAAAGGATATTAAGATATAACCAAATATTTGAAAAATATAATTAATTATTAATATAATATTTTGTAATTATCAAAACATAATTAAACAAATTTGAAAAAATGTGATTCAAGGATAAACTTAAACACCCCCATTTTATGATTACAAAACAAATTATAATTTCAAAAAATCACCCCCTTTTTGAAATTATAAAAAAGATAAAGTAGTAATAATTTTTCTACCACTCTTATTTAGAATAGTGTTAGGAGCAAATTATATTTCATAAAAATGAATTTAAATGATTTATACATTTTATTTAATACCTTTTGTAAACATTAATATGTTAAAACATATGTTAATGAGCCACTTTAAAACCTCCAAGTGTTATACAATGAGTATAATTTTAGAAATATTTTATGAATAATAATAAGAAAGCCTTAATAAACTATCCTTTTTTCTAAAAATAAAAGTTTAAATAGTAATTTTACATCATATAGTATTTATGAGAATACTTAAAATGGTAATATAATAAAAAAAATATTTACAAAAATTAAATAATAGTAAACTGAAAATTAGTTTCCAAATTTTACAGATTTCATGTAAAAATAAATATTTTAGCATGTAAACATACTCAAAATCACCCTAAATTTATGATATATAATTATAAATATAAAAATCCATCATACCAATTTCAAACTTAATTTTCTCAAACTTAGTAAATTCTAGGGTCTTGTTAAATATATCAGCAATTTGATTTTGTATAGAAATAAATTACAGACTTATATTACCTTTTTGTATATGGTCTCTAAGAAAATTAAATTTAATATCAATGTGTTAATTCCTAGAGTGTTTTAAGGGATTTTTAGAAATATAAATGGAATAATTATTTTCATATAAAATATAATCTTATTAAAAAAAATCAAAAATTGTTTTATCAATCCATAAATATTGAGCACAACAAGATGAAACAACTATATATTTAGATTCAGTAGTTGAAATAGAAACCAAATTTTGTTTCTTTAAATCCCAAAAACTAAATATATACCAAGTAAATGACACATACCTGAAGTTCCTTTTTCTCTATATATTTCATCCTATATAATCAAAATCAAAATAGCTTGTAAAATCAAAGTTATTTTTAAAAGGATAAAATAAACCAAGATTCAAATATCCTTTCACATATCTAATAAACATTTTAACATATTTATTTTCAATTTCATTAGGGTTACTTTTAAATCTATCATACATGAAAAATGAGAACATTAAATCATACCTATAAGTAGGTGAGTATAAAAAACTTCCAATCATTCCTCTATAATATTTAAAATCAAGATATTTTCTTTATTTATCTAAATATAATTTTAAAGTAATATTCATTTGATTATTTTATCTTTTATAATAATCTAAACCAAATTTATTATCTAATTCTCTAGAATACTTGGATTGATTTAGAAAAATACCATCATTTATTTAAAATATTTGCATACTAAGGAAGAATTTCAATTCCACCATCATACTCATAAAATTAAGAAGTCATTAAATCTGAATATTCATTACAAATATTTACATATTAATATTAAAAAATATTATCATTAACATAAATTTATACAATCAAAATATCATTAAAAATTTTCTTTAAAAAAGAAGGATTAACCTTTACTTTCGCAAAATTATTTTTCAAAAGAAAACTAGTTATCCTTTTATACCAAGATGAAGGATCTTGTTTCAAACCATATAAAGCCTTATACAACTTAAAGACATGATCAAGTTGTTTTTCATTTTCAAAAATATGGTGATTTCTGACATACACTTTTTTAGAAATGTGACCTTTTAGAAAAGAAGTTTTGACTTCCATTTGAAATAATTTGAATCCATAAAAAGCATCATAAGATAATAATATCATAATTGATTCTAATCTAAAAAAATTTGAAAAATATTATTCAAAATAAATTCCTTCTTCTTGATAATATCCTTGATCTAATAATCTGGATTTATTTTTAATTATATTTATATATTCCTGGGGTTTGTTTTTAAAAATTCATTTTGTTATAATAATATGTGAATCAATTGGTTGAGCAACTAAAGTCCACACATTATTTCTAGTAAAATGATTTAACTCATATTGTATGTCTAAAATCTTGTTAGAATCATTTAAAGCCTCATCAATATTATTAGGTATAAAATCATAAATGAAATCATGATAATCACCAATATTCATAACAGATTTCTAGTTTTAAAATTTTATTCAACATTACCCGTGACATTATCTATAGAATGATATCTATGATTTTTTCAAGTTTTTCTATAAATAGGTTTAGATTGAGAATAAATGTTATCCCCCTAAATATGTGCATATTTATATTAAGGTTATAATTATATAAAATTAAACTCTCTAAATTCATCCTCATGTTGATCAATATCATCATCTCTTTTATTCAGATATTTTTCATCAAAATTTACATGAACTGATTCTTAAAAAACCATGGTTTTTTTATTGTATACTTTGTATGACCTACTCTTGTTTGAATATCTTAATAAAATTCCATCATCATAATTTTCATCAAATTTATCTAAAGAATCCTTAATTTTGAGAATAAAAAATTTACACCTAAATACTATAAAATTACCAATATTAGGTTTTCAGCCCTTCTAAAGTTCATAAGGTGTCTTTTTAAACAAATATATTAAAATAATTCTATTAGTAACATAAAAATAAGTATTCAAAACTAGTACCCAAAAATATTTAGGTAAATTATACTCATTAAACATGGTCATATTCATCTTTTAAAGAGTTCTATTTTTCCTCTCGACTACACCATTTTGTTACGGTGTTCTAGGGGATGATTTTTTTAAAAATACCCATTTTATTCAAAAAACTAGATAGATTCTATATTCCGGAATTCAATATCATGATCACTTCTAATTGAATTAATTAATTTTTCATTATTTTTTTAAACCAACTTACAAAATGTGATAAACTTATATAAAGTTGCAAATTTAAGAGTAAGAAAATAAACCCATGTTTTTCTTGTAAAATCATCAATAATAACGAAAAAAATATCTTAACACACAAACTAGTTGGTTTTAAAGGAAAAAATAAATATAAATAAATAATATCAGGATGAATTATAGTTTTATATTCTTTAATGGACCTAAAACTACTTATATATTGCTTACTTTTCAAATAAGATTCACAATGAAAGGTTCTGTCCACTTTAAGTTTTGGTAGCTATAAAAATAATTAGCTCTTAGAAGTCTTATGCATCAACCTGAAATTATAATGAACCAACATCCTATTCCACATGATGTTATCATATTTTATAGAATTAAAAAATTTAACATTTTTATCAGTTAATTCCGAAAAATTAATTGAATAAATGTTTTTTTTGGTTTACATAAACAAAAATAAATTTATCCTTAAATACAATGTATTTATAATTTTAAAATTTAACAAACATTACATCATAAAAAATATTTTAAATACTTATTAAATTATATTTCAAACCTTTAACATATAAAACCTTATAAATAATAATATAATTTGATATTCATACCTCACCAAAACCATTCTCCTTTTCTTTATAATTGTCACCAAAAGCAACATTACCTCCATCCCATTTATTGAATTATAGAAATTTTGATATCTCACCAGTAACATATCTTTAGAATCCAATTTCCACATACCAAACTCCTTTTATGATGCCCCCAAGAATAATTTCTTATAAAAACAGATTTAAGAAATCTTTGGTACCTTTGAAAATTTGGGTCCAATGGGATAGACATATAAATACATGGGAATCCAAACCAATTTAAAACATTTATTTATAATAAATATAGAAGATAATGATTTATAAATTAACTACTTAGTATGTATAAGAGATTATGGAAATCTCATGGAATACTCATTTGTATAATGGCCTTTCACATGACATCTAAAAAATGTAGTAGTAGACGTACTTACATTGGAGATTTTAATAAAGAAATTATTGTACATTTTGGGTAAATTATTTTCATAACCAATACTGGATCTCTTTTTTTTCATTTCATTGAAACTCATAATCTTATGAAATTTTTCTATATCTTGAAAAAACGGGTAGATTTTACTTTAAACCTTCAATTTAATTTTTGATATTTTAATTCTATTTAAGCACATTATCAAAATTACTAATTTCATCTTCATGAAATTATAATATAAAATCAACTTACCTTTTTTAATGAGAATAATTTAGTTTTTCTTGATAAATTTTCATATATTAATGAGAATAATTTTTATCATCCTAGATAGATTTCTTCAGATTTTAATTTTCCTTAAGAACAACATTATGTTGTATCTTAAAGTTCTTATATAAACCTGTAATATTTTAAACTTTATGTTCAAGTATATTAATGTATTTAATAAATTAATATATAGTGAGTTTTTTAGAATCAAATTTAGAGGATTAATAAGTAAAGTCACTTACTTGATTTGATGAATCCATTAATCACAAATTCTCTACATGATTTTTCAGAACTAGATTCTTCATTAGAACTTGAAACCTTAGTACAATTGTATCTAGCTTCAATTGATTCATTTTCCTTATTGTATTGCTTCCTATTATTTTTTCCTTCTTCAATATTTATAAATCATGCTCGGTTTCCCCCTATTCATACACTCATAAAACAATTATATCCTGAGAATCATTAGAAATATAATTACCTTTATTATTCTCCCTGTGATCATCTTTAGAATAATTTTTTCATCATATCATTGAATAATATTTCTTCCTTTTATATACCCCTTTTTTAATATGTGCTGTATCATTCTTGTCACTACTCTACAACTTATAATCAAAATAGTAAGTAGATACATTTGATTTTAAATTAATTCCCTTCTTATTTGAATCATCATTTTTAGTAATATTTTTAATCTCTAACTCATATTGTAAAAATTATCCAATAAGATCATCACATGTATATTTATTGAAGTTCTTACTTTCATCAATATAAACCTTTTATCATTCCACTTCTTAGGAAGTACTCCAAGTACTGTTTCTACAAGAACATTACATTCTAAAGTCTCTCCTAAAAAACTCATACCATTTACAATACCAGTGAATCTATGAAACATTTGATTAATTGTTTCATCTTCAAACTTTTTAAATTAGTATATATTATCTCTTAACATGGAAAATTTAGTTCTAATAAGATTATATGAGTTAATATAAATAACTTGAATAATTTTATAGATGTCATGTGAAATTTTACATGTAGATACATGACTATATACATTTTAATTTATGTCAAAATATAAGATATTTATCACCTTATTATTAAAAATATACTTTATCATATCATTTCCAACTAATGATTTAGGTTCACCTTCAAAAAACTTGTATTATTTTTCCATGATTATAAAACGATCAATTCTATGTTTCTTTAAGAAAGATTCTATTCAGGATTTCCAATATCCATAATTAGTTCCATAAAAATAAAGTGGTCATTGATATACCCATCCATAATTTGAACTAGTTCTTGACATCTTAAAAATATTTTATCCTCTTAATGTTTAAGTTGGGAAATAGTTAGAAAAAATAAATATATATATATATTAATCTTGAGGTCTTTCTCTGATACTAATTATTTTACTTTTTTAAATGAATTTAAATTAATCTTATATTGTAGTTATAAAATTAAGTTAATGTAGTAGAAAAATAAATGAAATGAACATAATTATTTTTATAGTGGTTTAAATCTAAATGATAATATTCTACACTTCAATACTCTCATGAACTAAGACATAGGAAAACCATTATATACACTATAATGTAATCTTATAATAAAATTTTCCCATTTAGTGTCACAACTAAATTACAAGTACTTTCCCCCCTAGAGTTTTAAACCCAAATAGATCTGCCTTTTTCTACCTATAGGAACAACCTAAAAAACCTTCCTTTTTCCAAACTAGAGGCACATCCAAATTCTTTAATTTTTTTAGGGATTCAAAACCATCAATTATACCTTTTAATGGGTGGTATAAAACTTTAAAATTATGAAAAAAATGAATATACCAAAGTATAACCAAAAAACAAGAATGGACTCTTCAAAGATATGAGTATTGAGGAATCGAGAACTCTCCAAAAAAAAACAGAACAAATGATTTTAGTTAGGATGGGAGAAATATTTGATCACCAAAAATAAATCACTCGTACAATCCATCAACATCCTTAGCCTCATATATTTATATCATATTCATTGATTCTATCATCTCAATGTATATAGAGTTTCTTTTTTCAAAATAGCTTTCAAATATGAAATTTATTGCTTCTTTATTTTTTCAAAAAACTAATTTAGAGTTTCCTACACTTGTTTCCTAGATAAAAATAAACATGTAAATAAAAAATGGTATTCCTTTTAGTCTCCATCAATATTATAAAGGTTAGATAAAAATATATAGTGGAATTCATTAGATCGGTTAATATAATAGTAAGTAATTAGCATTAATATCTTTGGGATACTCCCTGATAATAATCAAGACCAAATCTTCATATTTCATTCTATTTGAATTTGAATATCGCAATTCCTAGAATTTTCAGTATGAATATCAATATATTTAAATATCATGTATATCACATTTAATTTATCATAAAACAATTTAAAACAAGTTCAAATGGATTTTAAATAATTTATATGTGATTTTAGAAAAATTAAAACATTATTTATATTCATAATAAACTTTCAGAGTTTAGAAATATGAGACAATTTGAAAACCAGAGCATATTTCATAGTTTAGAACATTTTTTAGATCTTAGGAAAAAATAAATAAATTTTAGTTCCCCTTATGTGAAACATACATGCTGCATATGGGTAAAATATTTTACCCTTAGGTAGATTAATACCCATACATAGCATTTAGAGAATTTTTTTTACTTTTACATGAGATCCTAGTTACCCTTATATGGATTTTTAAAAAGTTCTAGTACCCTTACACAAGTATACTAGTACCCTTATGTAAGATATATAATTTTCAGGTTATCATTACGCATGTATGGTTTAACCTTACATGATCTATATAATATTCAGGTCACCCTTACATAAGAATGTTTTACCCTTACATGAATGATAGAATTTACAGGTTACCCTTATGTACCTTTTGGATACCCTTACACAAGCTATATAATTTTCAGGATACCCTTACGTTAGTATTTATGTACCTTTATACAACAAGGGATACCCTTATACAACTATATATCTACCTTTATGAAACACTAGTAAACTTTACATAACTATTAAAATTTGTGGGTTACCTTTACACACTTGCAGAGTACCCTTACACAAATAATACAAGGTAAAGATTACCTTTATTCCTGTAATGAGGTACCATTACACAACTAATGGAAAATCAATCTACCCCATATATTACCTGTTGAAAGTGAATGTTATCATTACATAACTAATAAAAATTATTTATTACCTTTAAACAACTAATAAAAGTTAATGATTACCCTTAAGTAACCCATTAAAACTTCAAGTTACTTATATATAACTCTAAAAAACACACTTTATCCTTATGTAACCTATATAAACATAAGGTTAACTTTAAATGAAATAATTAACCGAGGAACTCAACATGTAACTTATAGAACTTGTTATAAAAAATAATACATGAAATATTAAGATATTTTAAGTAAAGGATAATAAGATATAACCAAATATGTGAAAATTATAATTAATCATTAATATGATATTTTATCAAAATATAATTAAATAAATGTGATCAAATGTTATTTAAGGATCAAATTCAACATTTAAGAGTACCTTAGAGGTTATATAAATATAAATATATAGTTTTCTAATCACTAAAGACGATAACACATTATTGGTTGACAATAATGACTCTCTTTCATATAAGGAGGTAATAGAGAGGTTAGAAGCTACAAGATAATATGAATCCATGAATTATAATATGGATTCTATGTATCAAATCTAGTTTTAGGTTTTAGTTGATCCATTGGTCGATGTAAATCCTATTGAGTGTAAATGGGTACTCAAAATAAAATTTTACATAGAAGGAAAAGTGAATACCTATAAAATAAATCTTGAACATAAAGGATTTAAAAATCAAGGCATTGACTAAAACATAATATTTTCTCCATCTTCCATGTTTAAATCCATCTGAATTATAATTTCCTTAACAAATTTCTATGACTATGAGATTTAGTAGATGGATGTCAAAATAACATTCTTTAATGATAATATTTGGGAAGATATCTATAGGACACAACCTGAAGGACACTAGGAAATTTCATTAAGATATTCAAGTTTCAATGATCAATTTATGTATTAAATTAGGAATCTAGGTCATGGAACATTTGATGTGATGAATCTATAAGAGAATTTGGTTTCATAAAGAATGAATGTGAGACATGTGTTTATAAGTATTTTAGTGGGTGTAAAATCATATTCCTTGTAATATATATTGATGACATGTTACTTATTATAAATGACATAGCAATATTATAGTTAGTTAAGGACTAATTAAACAAGTAATTCTCCATGAAGGAATCGATTGAAGTAGAATATAACCTCAAAATTAAGATCATTCATGATAGATCTAAAAGGCTTCTTAGATTAAGTCAGAGTACATACATTTTTTATTTACTAAATATATTTATTATGGGACAATCAAATTGGGGATTGGTTCTATTAGATCATGGGATACATATCTCCAAGAAAATGTATCCTCATGCACAAAAATAGAGAGAGAGAATGATTAGAAAACCATATAAATCTATGGTGGAATATACCATGAATTCCATGTTAGGTACTAGGTTTTATGTTTCCTACACTTTAAGCATGGTAGGTAGATATTAAACTGATTTAGGAGAACTATAATGCCCCGAACACAGAAGCCTAGAGTCAGTGCATTATTTTATTACATTGGCTTGATTACAAGGAATCAAATCCAGAAGGACCATTTAGTTTAGCAGTTTTGGACAACCAGATCATATACATGATACCCATGTTATATTACGAAATATAAAATAATACATGATATATAATAAAATGAAATGAACTACATCCTTGAAATCTCATTCCAAGATTTCTTATTCATATAATGGGAAAAGGAAACAAAATAAGGGTGATCTAAAATTCTTAGTAAGGGTAAGTAAAATAGAAGTAATAATGAATCAAATAGAATAATAATCATGGAAAGTTAAATAACTGAGAAAAAATTCCATATAAATATTTTGATAAAGCATAATTAATATGGCATGATAGATGACTGAAATACATGCCATTTAATCAATAAACTGAGAATGAAATTCATCCATAGATAATATAAAAGAAAAAATATCATGGATAAATAATAACGGATTATGAATAAGGGAAATTCTTAATTATTGGATGCCATGTTTCTTAGGTACATGTTACCTTTACCATCAAGAACTTTCATAAGATGATTTATAACATATAGGGTAAAAACCCATCTAGTTTGTCTAATTGATTCATCTCATGAGACTAATGATGCATCAAGGGGCTATCTATAACTAGGCACTAACCACAATGTACCTTTCCAAAACATTCCTAATATATCAAATAATTTATTTAATTTTTGAACAATGTGCCTTATTAAATATTCATATTGAGCAAAATATACAGATTTACCAATATTTCCCCAGTTAATTAAATAACTGTCAAGTAAACACCATATGTAAAAATGGTATGCGGTTTAAGGAATAATTATACCCATCACATAAGAGTATGTATATCTAAAATAAATGTGATTTAAAATTGAAAATGGTCATAAGGAAGTGATTATTTCAAGAGAAATTTAACCATAACAAAAAAAAGTGAGATTGTAAAGATAACTTTTACCAACAGGTAATTTTCAAGTAAAAACCCTTTGGGTGAGAAAATTCAAAGTAAAAATTTATATAAAATTAATATAAAACGATTCATGATATTATATATAAAAAGGTTCAGTATATATACTACACAAAAGAAGTATGTGGTGAATATGACCTTTATCTCACATATGTAAAAAGTGAGATGAAAATCCATTACCTTGAGTCCGACTTATCACACATGTCTTTATATTATTGAATAATAAACTAATGTCAATTATTTAATTAATTCAGAAACTTTTTAAATTTTATTATTACTTTTATTTCACTTATTACAATGTTTTATATTGTTAGTTAAATAATTAAGTTTACATTGGGTGTTTTGATCAAATTCGGTTCATGTGTTAAAAATGAATTTGGTAGGTCAACTATGGTCAAAGGGGTAATTATATAAATATATACAGAATAATAATAATAAAATAATTATCACATTTATACATAAATTATACTTTTAAACCTAATCATGAAATATGGTTATGAAAAATGAACCAATGTTACAATCATGAAGATAGTAGGTCATACATGCACATGAGTAACGTTCTCATTTTTTAAAGATCATTATTGAAAGAAGGCAAGTAAAATTTTATCTTTATATAATGATAATTATATAATAAATACCATTTTATTTAATAATATATACTTATATACATAATTATTGTGATTTAAAATAAATCACATCATGTTGAGGAGGCAGTAGTCCACATGTCCACGAACAACGTTATCACTTTTTATGTGTGTGTGAAAAGAGTAATAAATAAAATGATATATTATATTTACAGAAATATAATAATTTAATGAATATAATATATATGTATTTTATTTTACATATTTTTAATTAAAACCATCCTTAATACATTCCATGTATTGTGTAAACGTATCACATCATTTTGAGGAGGCAGTTGTCCAAACGTCCCTTACCTTACGTTTCCTTTTGGGTGAACATCATTTAACCTCATATATAATGATTTTAAGCATGTAAATAACTTATAACAGAACCATAATCATATTTATAATATCATATATTAACTTTTTATAATATCTTATTACCCGTTTGTTAATAACCATTCATTATTTCACTATTTCAAGTGTTAATTGCCTAATTTATCGAGTATGTTTTAACTTGTTATTTTTGTTCATGTTGCTTAGATAATGATTTAATAATATAAAAAATATAAAACATGATTTAAATATAATATATACATTCAATATGTATATGTTTATAATAATCCATTAAATTTGAAGATAGGAAATGAAATGCACTATTCATGGAGATGACAGGTCGTACCTACATATGAATGCTACTTTCATTTTTTTTCCATATTTAAAAGAATGAAAAATTAAATGATATATATGTATATGTATATTATAATTCTAGTATCATATTTATTATACATATTCTATATAGTTTTATTAAAACCATGCTTGATACATTCCATGAATAGTATGAACTAATCACATCACTTTGAGGAGGTGATAGTCCACATGCCCACAAACAATGTTATCATATTTATACAAAATGGAAAGCATGAATTTATGTGTTATATAAAAATTAAAAAAGTGTAAATACAACATAAATATTATATATATCATATAAAAATAGTTTTTCTATCATAATTCCCAACCATGGTAGGTGATAAAGGAAAAATGAATGACATCATTTCGCGAGGTGATAGTTCACCACACACACAAACAGTAAGTTTGTTACCCATTTGATGTAAGTTTGTAGGTGTAGGTAGAAAAATTAACATAAAAAATATTAGTATATTGAGGATACTTATATTATTATATAATATTTTAATAATAAGAAATTAAAGGGTGTAGAAACAAATAAAACATAAATTCATATTGAAGAATGTTACCTCTTTTTCAAGTAACTCCTTTTGGTTTACACCAAATGGATTCCTTGGTTTGATTTATTCCCAAGGTGAGGACAATAGAATGAGGTAAGGGATTTTGGGAGATTATTTGGGTAGATTTTGGACAAACCAAAGGTCTTGATATGTGGGAATAAGTGGGAGGGGTGAGTGCCTTTTTATAGTGGAGGAGGTGTAGCATTCTTGTAATTTTTTGAAAAGGGAATTCCACCCACGTTTTTCCCATGTCAAGTGGCTCTAATAATGGAAAAAATTATATAAAATGGAGGATAGGGTCTAAATATAAACAAATAATGGATTTTGGAAAAGTTTAAGGTCATTTTTGGCCTTAATTTTAAGGTTTAATCCTTTATTAAGCTAATTTTTCTTGAAAAAAATGTTATTTACAGTGTAAAATTTTCATAAGGAAGTGATTGTTTAAAGAAAAAGTTAACTATCACCAAAGAAAGTGATATTGAAAAGATAACTTTTACCACTTTGTAATTTTCAAGTTAAAACCCTTTGGATGTGATAATTCAAAGTAAAAATTTAGATACCATAAAGATAAAAGGATTAATGATATAGTATATCAATAGGGGTAATGTATATACTACATAAAATAATTAAGTGGTGAATATAACCTTTATCTCACAAATGTAAAAAGTGAGATGAAAATACCTTACCTGGAGTCTAACTTGTCATGCATGTATTTATATTCCTAAATGGTAAACTTATGTCAATTATTTACTTTCTTCAGAAATTTATTAAATTTTATTATTAATTTTATTTCACTTATTACATTTTTTTCTACAATTTCTTATAGAATTAAGTTTATATTGGGTTTTTGATCAAATTCGGTTCATGTGTTAAAAATGACTTTGGTAGTTCAACTATGGTCAAAAGGATCATTATATAAACATATACAGAATAATAATTATTAAATAATTATCATATATATACATAAAATATACTTTTAAAATCAATCATGAAGGCTGGTTATGAAAAATTAACCAACGTTACAATCATGGAGACGATAATACGTACGTGCACATGAGTAATGTTACTATTTTTCAATTATGGTTATAGAAAGAAGGTGAGTAACATTTTATCTTTACATGATGATAATTATATCATAAATTCCATTTAATTTAACCATATATACTTATATATATAATTATGGATATGTAAAATGAATCACATCACGTAGAGGAGGTGGCAGTCCACACGTCTACGAATGACGTTATCACTTTTTGTGAGTGTGTGGAAAGGGTAAAAAATAAAATGATATATTATATTTAAAGAAAGGTAATTGTGTAATAAATATAATATATATTTAATTTATATCACATATGTTTAATTAAACCCAACCTTAATATATTCTGTGTAATGTGTGAATGTATCACATCACTTTGAGGAGGTGATAGTCCACACGTCCACACACGATGTTAGCGTATTTACACCAAATGGAATGCATAAATTTATGTGTTATATGACAATTATAGAAGTATTAAGACAACATAAATATCATATATATCATATATAAACATGATTTCCATCATAATTAGCAACCATGAGAGGTGGTAAAGGAAAAACGAACAACATCATTTTACAAGGCGGTAGTTCACCGTACATGAATAGTAAGTTCATTAACCATTTGATAGAAGTGTGTGTAGGTGTAGGAAGAACCCTTAAAATTAAAAATTATAAGTATATTTTGGATACTTATTTTATTATATAATCGTGTAGTAATAAGAAATTAAGGGGTGGAGAAATAAATAAAACATAAATGCACATTGAAGAATGTTACCTCTTTTTTAGGTAACTCTTTTTTGGTTTCACCAAAGAGATTATTTGGTTTGTTTTATTCACAAGGATATGATTATAGTATCAGGGAAGGGATGTTTTTATCTTATTTGGGCAGATTTTTGGTGATCCAAATGGCTTGAGAGGTGTGAATAAGTGGGAGGTGTGAGTTCCTTTTTATAGTGGAGGAGTGTCTTTCTTATAAATTTTTGAAAAGGAAATTCCACCCATGTTTTCACCATGTCAATTGGATCCATTAATGGTACAAAATATATAAAAGGGAGTATATGGTCTAAATATGAACATAAAATTTATTTTGTAAATTTTTATAGCTTATTTTGGGCCTTAAGTTTAAGGTTTACTCCTTTGTTAAGCTAATTTTTCTCTTAATTACTGTAAATAATTTTAATCACTTTCACTAATATTTTTAGTAAAAAAATAATTTGAAATTATTTTACAATATAAATAATTATTATTACCAATATTTAATCAATATTTCTAAATTCCAATCACATAAGTGGTATAAATTAATTTAAAATTAATCTTATAAATAAGATGAAAATGTGGGTTTTTAAAGTAAAAACGTTCAAAAGTTTTCTAAGTTTTTATATCCAATTTAAACATGAAATTGTTTATAATAAACTAAATTATATTAAATGATATAAAATTATTATAATTATAATTTTAAACCACTTCAAAACATAATTTTACTATATAAATAAATTAGTACGAAAAGTAGTTTTGAATTAAAATTCAGTATTTTTCACTATTTATCAAAAAATGAAACCTCACAGAAAAATACCAAAAATTCACCCTAATATAATTTTTATGTTATAATTTAAAAAATTAAGGTTATTTTGACATATAAATTTTTTAAAGTTCTGAAAATTGGATTAAAAATGAATTTTCCATTAAAAGGTGGTAAAAGAAACTTTATAAAAATATAGTTTTTTATGCGTAAAATTGGGTTTCTTCTTATCTATGCCTATAAAATCTATTGGATGAATATAAAAAATATTTTAATGAATATATAATATATATATTTTGTTAAGATCATTCACTAATAGTAATTAATTTAATTTATTAGGAAAAACACCTTTGTGAGCATAAAGATAGTTTCTTATAAAAACATTCCCTTTATATTCAATTGGTTCTTATATTCATTTTTAATTAATTTGTAACTAGTGAATTCAACCATATATTTTTATAAGTTAGTTAATCCTATTAATAACTATCAATTTAATAACTAGGTTTTATCTTATTTTATTAAATAATAATATAATAATATATTTTTGTTCAGAAAAACTTGGTCTTGCATGTAATGCAAACTACCAAAAAAAGTCATTATTGTATGTAACACCAGATAATTCAGTGTTTCATTCATTACAAGATATAAAATGTATTTATTTAAAATATTAAATATATCTTAAATTATTAGGAAATTATATCCCTTTCTACACTTGGTGTTGTGTATCATAAATGATATTAAATACAATGTTCTTACTTTAGAATTTTGGGGTGTTATAAGAATAAAATCGGTTTCATATTAAGTTTATCCTTAAGTATATGAGGTTTACTAAGGATATTTTCATGTTATATAGAGGTGATAAGGAACTAGTCATCAAAGGGTATACTGATGCTAGTTTTTTAATATATTTGAATGATTTGAAGTCATAGTCAAGATATGTATTTAGTCTAAATGGAGGCCCTATAAGATGAAAGAGTTAAAAGAAACCAGTCATTGCTGGTTATATAATGGATTTTGAGTATATAGAATCCTATGATGTTTCCAAATAAGCTATTTTTATTTGGAACTTTTTATAATATCTTTATGTGGTACATATATGTAAAGATCCTATCACATTGTAATGTGATAATAGTGCTGTGGTGGATCTCACAAAGGAACTAAGGTCATATCAACAGATGAAGAACATACTCTAAAAATATTACCTCTTTAGAGATTTTTATCAAAGGGGTGAAGTCACTATGTTCATATTTCGCCTGGACAGAAACATGGCACACCCCTTGACTAAATACTTCACAGAAACTTAGACATCATGTGAGAGCCAGCGAACTGAAGGTTGTCAGTAGCTGAGTCTAGTGAAAGTGGGAGTCTATTGGAGTTGGTTTCCTAGAAATAACTTATAATTGATTAACAATTTCTTTTATTCATATATTTTAATATTAATAAAACATTTCTTATCACATCATTATTATTCTTCTATGTGACATAGTATGTGATAGTTTCTTAAGGGTACTTGTTAAACTGAAAGGCTATTGATGTTCCATTATATGATGAGAACCTAAAAGTTCCATGAAATTATTATTAAATATAAGTTCTATATAGGATGATATATTTTGACAAGACAAAAAAATAATATAATCTATCAAGAGCAGAGACTCGTAGGACATTGAGACACTTTATCTTGGTGTATTCCCTTGGTAATATTTACCATGATAGATTATGATAATATGAACTGATAATAGAAAATACACATTTATATGTGTCATTGGATATTACTATATGTGGATGTGTGTAATTATCCTTATAATTTATGATTATTATTAATACATGTCATGAGTTGATTTATGTATTGATGAAAACGAAGAATCCATATGCTTATGATGAAGTAGGATATGTTGGTTATGTCATGAGTAATGTTGTATTAATGAATAATACAAGAAAGGATTTATACCTTATGTTTAAGAATGAATGTTAATAAAATGGGCCCTTTATGGGAATAAAACTAACTTATTAAGTCAATGTCTATAGAGGTCGATTGGTTCATGCATTTTTGGAATGTCAAAAAAGAGACATCAAGTATATAGGTTAATGACACCAGTATGCAACTTGTTTGAATAGATATATTGAGATAAAGAGATTATATTACATAGTTCATTTTCATATGAGGCTATTTGTCATTGAGACATTAAATTATTTCTCTATGGAATCCTTATCAAGTTTCTTGACTCTAATCTTTGACTTGGGTTGTCTATCTTTTAAAATAAGTGTGGCCATGGTCTACCTCTCCAAATAATTTACACATGAGAGAATAAAAAGCATCCTATTAATATAAATGGATTATGTCTAGATGATACTACCCCAAATTTAATGAAATATACCTGCCATATTTTGAACAACAGAACCAAAAAAATCTTTTTCCACTATTTCTAGAACCCCCGCCTGACCACACCATCAATTATACTTTCAACACAATATATTCCCCATGGATAATCTACATGATTATATCTCAGTGAACATACAATCTTTAAAAAATTCTGATTTTATAGGTTAGTCTCCTCAAACTTTAGGAAAATGGATCCATTATATCTTTCATAACTCCCTTTTCCAATAAACTCTCATCTTTTGTACTATAATTTGTTCCACTCCATCCATCATGGTTATCCACAATGAAGTTTATGATGCTCATCAAATTTTTTCTTTGGTAACCAACACCCACACCCTTCACACCAATTCATTGACGAAGGCAATCTAATATATAATGAACCTAAGAAAAAACCACTAGAACTAGATGAGTTCTGATCATGTGATTACTATTTCCATATCTTGAACACCACTTGATGTGTCTGAAGAAACATGCATCCTGAAAATGAATATGTATTTTCACCCTTCATTCACTAATTATATATGTGTTTATGATAATAATTCCATAGAATCCATCTTTCAGTAGTCTTATTCTCTATTATATCTATTGTCCACACTCTGCTATATCCATGAAACTGCCAAAATGAATCCCAATACTTCTAAAAAAATACTCTTCTATTTCACCATCATCAGATTAATCCTCCAATTTTCTGAGACTGTGATGTACTTCTCATTCTATTCCTTAACCATATGGAACTATCACATCCATAATACTTTTGGAGCATACACATTATCCCTCTTAAATTTTGATTTATGATAACCCCATATGCACTCAACATGACTTCAAGTGGGCTGAAAAACACTTGGTATCTTTGACAAATAACCCCTTCAACTAATGATATTTTTGGAACCTCTTGTAGTTTAATACATGAGAACTGAACTTTTAGTCTCAAAAATACTAATTCAATCTTCCTTTACATAATTAATATCATGTAGGATAGAGACACTAGCTAAATGACCATTGATTTGAATTTCCACCACCAGAAAAAGTGGTTTCCTCTTACTTTATCATTGAAACCTCCTTTCGATAATATGAATTATCTCTGGCTATAACCTTCTGAAACAATACCTATGATCATTATCCAAACCTTAAAATTTTCTTAACACTTCACTTTTAGCTAACTCACCATCCAATAGAACTTACAAACCATCCATGATTCACAACATGAGCATGTTCTAGGATTTATAGCTTCCACCATTGAATTATTAAATTGGAACTTACTTATGAAATGCTATATTTTAGAAATTAGTGATCTACCAATGAATCTAAATAACATAGGGTTCATGAATATCCATGTAAGTCTTCAATATTATCTACAAAATTATGAATACCACCATAATAAATTTATTACACAACATGAAACACACTGGTTAATATATTTTTTGATATCACAACAACACCAATAATACCACCTCTATTTTCCAATGATATCCTTACATAACTCAAAATCCATTTAACCAGGGGAAATACAAATCTTACAACCAAGATCAAACTATTACCTCAATAACATAACATACGACATGACTCAAATCATGCAAGCGAACTTTCAATGTCTTAGAAAAACTTTTGGTATTGTTTCTATATTTTGAGTGTTATTCTTCCAATTCCATGATAAACTTATCTCCATATACTCTGAAACAAATTTATGATACCAATTTTTGGGGATCCAACACTAATTACCATTAGAATCACACTATCCAACACTATAATAAATATAACATATCTCTAATAACTTTAATGATCAAATGATTCTATGTGGCCTCGACATCTAAAAATTGGAATAATAGAAACCCCAACCACTCTACCGATTCACCCTTCTCCGGTTCTGGATCCCTCTATGTTTGTATCAAGATCTTCATTCTAGAATATTGACACATAAATATGCACATGATAAAAAAATAGAAAATGGAATCACAAACACAATAGGGATTACATGCTTTGGATAAAGTGTCTTATATCCTTGGGAGTATTACTATATCATTCATTTATTAGAAAAAACACGCATTCGAGTTATAAGATAATCAAGTTCTAGAACCCTACCCAGACTAATTGAATAAAAATAACCAATGAATATAGACATTTCATCTTTTGTAACCGCTCCATTATGGTATTGGATCACTAAACTATGATCATCGACCTTTGGCACTAAGGCCTTTGTACTATAGAGTGATAACTATAGAACTCATTGTATGATGCATGATATGTGTCACACATAATTCACACATGGTCTAACCCCACTTCATATATAGGGGACCATTTGGTCATTGGGTACCATCACTATCCAACTTTCATGGTAGTCCCTCCTATTAATGATTTCAACCTTAGTTTCCAAGTAGAATTCACTTTTTTGACCACCAACACCTCATGAATAGTTCATGTCACTATTTTTGATTGAAACTATTGATTATATAAATCATTTCCTTTTATATAACCCCAATAGAAAAGTATTACATGCATAATCATTAGTGACTTATTACAAGACATAAATTTTACACATTCAAACACTGCCTTTAGAACTCCATGTTATATATGGAAGTTTACCCTTCTATTTGAATCAATTATTCCTCTAGAATATAACTGAGAATTGAGTGCATGAATTTGGATGATGCATCATTTTCATTCCCACACCTAGAATTTTTTGTGATACTGCATATTATAAATAGTTTCTGTTTAGTTGCTTCCATTGAGAATAATCTGCACATCTATATCCCTTGAACATAATTCTTCTAGCTATATCTGGTGAATATATTTTTATGGATTGATTCTATAAGTCCTATGGTGCATATGTACTTCCTCATTCAATTTCCACTAAGTATAAATTTTTAATACTTTACTTCCAAATCTTCAAACACTTAACCTAAAAAATATTTATCACACCAAAACCTAACAATATAACACTTAATAGTTGTTTTCACAAGTTAATTCCAACAAATTTCCACTCAAAGGATATTATTATGCTTACAAAAATGTCCCATAGTCCATCTTCTATTCACCATTTTAGTGTAGGACATGGTCCTCTCCCATACAACTTTCAATCATACATACCCCACTAAAGAAACACCTCCTTATGCCTCCAAAACCATGATCTTATCTGAATGAATCCATGGAATTTATCCCATAGAAATTAGGCTCGAGTTGTGTTCTAGTCACATTGAAATCCCATCAAATATCTATGTTGTGTACCATGTTCATGTCCCATATCCTTATAGAATTTTTCTTTCAAATAATATTCCACCAACCCTTCACATTTTTTTATCTATTAGATACATCAAACTACAATGATACCAACAAAACCAAACTACATTTAAAATTTTTCATCTTTTATAAAGTCTAAAATCATCAAAAAATGAAGTCTCACTAATATTATATGGAACCTTCCAGTCACCAACACTCAATGCATCCAAGTCATGTAAAGTCCTTCTATCTTAATATATTTTAGCCTTAATTATTATTATTCCAGGATTCCCCTTATTTGTAAAGATCCTTTAATTTCACTGATGATCTTATAATAATCATTGTACATAGTATTATTTCACCAAAGTCTTCAGTTCCACCCTTTGTAAGGTAACACACACCCTAGACTTGGTTTATACATATTTCAAAATTAGTATGGTTGTGGTAAAATTCTCAAAAGACTTTACAAATGATATAAAAACAACCGTATTATTACCAGAAATGGAGCATCTCCAGATGATACTACCCCAAACATAATGAAACTTCCCAAATTACTATAGAACATTTTTAGGTCCACTAGGTCAAATACCCTGAGAGGGGGGTGAATCAGGGTATGACATATTAAAACTTTCCCCCTTTGGATCTTGTTTCATTGTTAAAAAAAACTCAATTCTCTCTTACTCCCATATAAATATATGAATAGATATGAAATCATGCACAAAACACAGTGATTTTTACTTGGTTCATCCTCACTGTGATACATCCAATGAGTATACAATGACAATATGCTGATGTATCAAATTCACTAAGGCTCACTACCAATAATGGGTAAAATGTTTAGGATAGATCTTGTATGCCTAGGGTCACTACCTTTACAAGGTTTAGGGTCCGCTCACTGCATTCCCATGGGTCACTCCCTTTTCCTCTTTCTATAGCTCACTACTGGTGGAAAGGGTCACTGTATTCCTCTTTCTTTGCTCACTGCTCTTGGAGAGGAATCCACTCACAGTTTATGGATGTGTAGGTCAAACATAGTTTATGGACATGTAGGTCTCTTAATTTTCATGAATTAATACATCCTCAATTTTAGGTAGATGATCTTTTGAAGTTCCTTTTTCACCCGTAGATGAAGTCAACCTTCCTGAGTACTACTATGTACTGGAAAATACAGACTGATTTGAAGATTTTGCAAGCTTCCTTGTACAAATCGCGAACCACCTACTTCTCCCACATACTGAGTACCGAGTTTGGTATGTGGAACAACTCCTTCACGTACCTCTTCCGCTTTTGTGAACCTCCCTTTGTTCATCAACTGCCTCCTCCTTCGCTACCGTGTACCGTCTCTGCGTATCGATCCTGAAAACCTCCTCTACAAAACCCCTCCTATTTGCAAATTTTTCTTTGTTTGCAGACTGCCTTTACAAATCACCCTTTGTCTGCAAACTATAATTTGTTCCCAGAATACCTTCACTAATAGGACACATACCGTGCCTTCTTCCTCCGCATACCGTGTCTTATGTGGGTTACAACTCTCTACAAAAATCTTCTGCAAAATTTCTTCCATGTGAACCACTTCAACTTTTATAGAATTCTCCCTAAAAAACTTCCTTTGGACTTTGCTGAATTACCAGATCAAAAAGATGTTCTATAATGATATTTGATCTCAACAGTAATTAGTGGGATTAATGATTCTTATATAGGCAAAGATTCCCACAAAATCTGCTAATCTAATATTTACCAAATTTTCAACCCAACCTTCACCGCATATCGATCTTTCTGCCACCATGAACGACAAGCCACCTGAGAACATTTTTTCTTATCCGGTCCACGTACTATCTTTGTTCCTATACAGTCAATCTCCTCTACTGATTTCAATTCATCCACGTACCACACTGCCTTCCACCACGAACCATTTTCAGTTTTGCAAACCGCTCCAGCGTACCATTCCTGCCGCTCTGCGTACTGTTCTCAGAAAATGGTACATAGTCCATGAATTGTGGTACGGAGTTCTCAAAATTTTACAATTTTATTCAAAGTTCTTTATACTGTTCACTCCTATGAAGTAATCCTTCCTTTTTCCAACATCAAACTCCATATTTTTAGGCCCAAAAATTTATAAAACACTAGGAAACTGCGCCACCTTAAAAACCCGTCTTCAGCAAACACAGACCATTCTCATTTGTGATCATATAGATTTGTCAACAAACAAAATCACACCCAAAACATACTGAGGGGACACCTTGAGTGATTTTTCCCCAAAAATATCCCCTTTGGGTTTGTTTACAACTCTTCTCATAAAAATTCTTCACTTTTTAATACCTCATTAAAACTCCTTCTATCTCTAGCCACCATTAACTTTATGAGATTAAGATAGAGATCATGGATTTACTCAACACATACTCTAAGACCACATGAGCCATGATCGGTGTGAGAAACAAGGGTATAATGAAAATTTCATCAATCAAACACTTCATTTCCGACATCAATTGTTGAAACCAAACCGATACCAATAAACTACTTTCATCACAAACCTCAACTTTCGTGATATCTAATATTTGATAGATCACTTCAAGCATCATCAGATTTAATGTTCCCCCTTGTGTTATAACTCTTCTAATCAGCTTTAGCTCAACTTCAACTCCCCCTATCTTGCTGCTCCACTTAACAGCTTCTCCCAGTGTCTTTTCTCCCCTGGAATAGTAACACTTTCTTTCTCCCCCTTTGTCAACGAACCTGAAGGGCACTTCAAGGTTTTCTGCAACATGGTAAAGAACATATATTAGCATATTAGAGAAAAAACACATCATACCTTAAGGAAATCCACACTTTTTCAAGTGATGGAATTCGAATAGACTCATAGAGCCAGTCAATGCATTTAAAATGCTTCTTTGGGTAAGGCCTTTGTCAGAATGTCTGCAACCTGTTGTTCTGTAGGCACATACTCAAATTTCACAAGCCCTTGATCCAACTTCTCCTTGATAAAATGATATTTTATTTCAATGTGATGTTTCCTTGAGTGATGGACTGGATTTTTATAATATTTATAGCACTTGAATTATCATAATGGATTCTGATCAGATATTTCACATCAATTCCCATATCTTCAAGTTACTGCTTCATCCATAATAGTTGTATGCAAGCTTGAGTAGCTGGAATGTATTCATATTCTGAGGTGATCAATGAAATGAAATCTTGTTTCTTGATTAACTAAGAAATACACAATCCTCCAAGATAAAAGGCACCTCTAGATGTTGATCTCCTATGATTTTTTGATCCAGCCCAATTTGCATCTATATATTCCAATAACTATGGATGATATTTGTCATTATAAATTAGAAAAAAATCCACTGTTCCCTTGATATAATGAAGAATTATTTTTACTAAAATCATGTGGATCTCTTTAGGATTGCTTTGATATATTTCCTCTTGGCATATGAAAAATAAAATGTCAGGCCTTATCGTGGTCAAGTATTGAAAACTTCCAATGTTTTTCTAGTATTATATGATGTCAACTTCCTTGACATCATCATCTTTGGATAGTTTCATCTGGGTAGGAACCAAAGTCTTCATCTCCTTGGAATTATCCATTCTAAACCTTCTCAAAACCTCCTTGGAATATTTAGATTGAAAAATAAAAGTGAAATTCATTCCTTATGTCACCTATAATACAAGAAAAAATTACATCTCACCAATCATAGACATTTCAAAATCTCTTTTAATGTATCCAGAAAACTATCTACATTTTGCTTTATCTGCTCCACCAAAGATTATGTCATCGACATAGATCAACACCATCATCCTTTGACTATTGTCATTGTTGAAATACAAATTGCAATCAACCCCACCATGCTGAAAAATGAGCTTCTTTTGACACTAATCAAGCATTGAATACCATGATATTGGTGCTTGATTCAAACCATATAAATACTTATTCAACCAAAAAACTCTATTATCATCTTCATGAATGAGAAAACCATCTAGCTTCTCAATGTAAAATTCTTCTTCCATAACTCCATTTATAAATTCTGACTTGACATCCATCTAGAAAACCTTAAACTTTCTTTTCACTACTATGGATAAGAATAATATGATTGTATCTAGCCTTGAAACAGGTGAAAATGTCTCATCAAAATCAATACCCTCTATCTGGGAGTACACTTTGAACACCAGTTGTGCTTTTTTTCAAATAAAAACACCATATTCATTTATTTTTTTTGTGAAAGACCCATTTTCTTCAAATGAAATTCTTGTTTTCTAGTCTCAAAAAAATTTACCTTGTCTAATTCTTCTCAATTTGGTCAATATATTCATTCATTGCCTGAACCCAATTATCATCTCCAGCGGCTTCATCAAATCATTTAGGCTCCACTTGTGATAAGTATGATGCTTGATATAGAGATTTAATCCTCCTTATCTGTACCGGTGCTTTTTAATAACCAATAATGTTTTTAATGTCAATTTTAGTTCTTCCCACTAGTCTCTGGGCAGAAACTAATTTATTTTCATCATCCGAGTCTTCTTATGAATCTACCTTTGGAACTGGAGTGTATCCTGAATTTCTCATCTCTTCATCACTATCCTCCTGAGTTTGATCATGTATTTGATAAAGATTCATCTCATTCTCCACTATGGTCACATCATGAATTTTAAATATCTTTCTCAGCATCTTATTGAAGAATTTATATGATTTTATTTTCTTTGAGTAGCCAATAAATATCCCTTCATCGACATAGGATTCAAAATTCCTATGTTTCTCCTTATTAATAATGAAACATTTACTTTATAAGACTTGAATGTACTTCAAAGAAGGATTCTTTCCATACCATAACTCATATGAAGTCTTTTCATCTTTAGAACAAATTAGTGGTATATTTTAAATATATACTACCGTCATTACTACTTTTTTTCCAAAATTTATCTAGAAGATATTTCTCAATGAGCATTATTCTGTCCATGTTGTTGATAATCTAATTTCTTTTCTCAACTAATCCATTCTGCTCTAGAGTTATTACAACTAAAACTTGATGCCTTATCCCATGTTTCTAGAGATAATAATCTAATTTTCTATTTGTAAACTCTTTTCCATTATCTGTTTGAATCATCTAGATTTTATGACCGAGCATCTTTTCACATTCCCATCGATATCTTCTAATACAACTGAAACCTTCATATTTGTGAGTGATTATTGATACCCATGAAATTATACTATACTCATTAATTAAGAGAACATAGTAACTTCTCCCATAAATATCCCTTGGTGAAATTGGACCACACACATCAATATGCACCAACTCAAGCAATTTTGTTAACCTTTTCTCCATTTGATTATATGTCCTTAAAATGATCTTCCCTTGTTTACAGGCTTCAAATGTATAAGTATGATCATGTGATAATCTATGGTGATTTCAATCCACATCATATTTCACCAGATCTTCCAAGGACTCTTGGATTATATGGCCAAGACACTTATGCCATAATTTGTTTTCTTCATCCTTGGACATAAAGCACATATATTCTTCTCCACCGACGAGGTAGAGATTAACTTTTGTACGCTTTCCTTGCTACACAGCAACACCATACTTTTCTTTGATGATACATAATTTCTTGGAAAAGCTTATGGTATTTCCCGAGTTACACAATTGACTAACACTAATAAAGTTGTGACTAATACCTTCAATAATCAGGACATCTTCTCATCTCATGTCTTTTCCTCCAAACCTGGATTTTCCTAAACCAATAATTTTCAATACCTCATCATTGAAAAATCTTACAATAACCTCTTTATCATACCAAATTCCAGTCATTATACCCTTATTTCCCATCATATGGGAAGTGCATCTACTATCAATGATCCAAATCCCAGTGTGATCTGATGCCTTGAATGAAATTTTTGCAACCACTTCTTACTATTCCATTTTCTTTTTGACCAAAGTATTTGAATTCATATATTATATGAAATGATATTATTGATCTTTCTCATTATATGATGATCCAGATTCAAATTGTAGAGCTGAAAATTGATTTTGAATTTTCATCTCTCTTGAAGATACATTTGGATACTTCTTATGAAAAAAATTAAGTCTGCCTTATCACATTCCTCTATATTGTTGATGTGAAATATATTTTCATATGTCCGAGTCTTTTAAACCTGAAAAAATTACTATCAAATAATGACCTAGAATTTTGAGCATTGTACAACCACCTCTGTTGGTCTTGTTTCCTTTGGTACCTATTTTTTATGAAACATACATTTTGAGAGTGTCCCATCTTACCACAACAATAACATCTTATGTGAGGTACATTTTTTTTGTGATAATTATGCACCACTATTTGTGCCTTGGGTTATTTGAATCTTCTGATTCTACTTCATACCCAAATCAATCTTCATTCCTGGAGTGGATGCTTGTGGTCTGACTTGAACCATAACTAATATCTATTTTAGATCAAGCCCCATGCCAGCCTTATCATTCAGAGTTGATTATTGCTTCTGTTCTGCTATAACACTATGCTCAAATATAATCTTCTCGGTTTCTTGTATGATCTTTATTCCTTATGTTGAACATGGAGTTAACTATTTCTTCTGAACTTTAACTATTCTTCACATACCGATGACTTCTTCTTCTAGTTCTTCGATACATTTGATTTGATCTTTTCCAGTTTTATTCAAGATTTTGATTTCCATTTTTTGTTCTTCAATTTTGAGTTTGTACTCAACCACCTTTTCTGATCTTTCTGGAATTGAAGACATCAACTTTTCAATTTCTATATTCATCTCAAAATTCTCTTCTTCCTGCTATTGCATATAGAGTTTGGCATCACAAAGAGATTTTATTATCTTTCTTTATTTTGGATCTCAAAATATCTACCTCTTAAAGAGAATCTTCTAATTAAGCTTTAAGATCAACTCTTCCTTCAATTTATCCTTATTCATTTTCACTTTATTCTCTTGTTAATGAATTTATGACAACTGCCACCAAAGTATCTATTTTATGATCCTTGCAATCCTCCAACTATTAGGCCTTATATTCTTTGGAACTTTCATCCTCTTTTGAAAGAATATTCTTCTTTTTTAAGAACTTTCTCTTAGTACTTCTCCTCCCTTTCTCATTTGATGAATAACTCTTTTGGGAAATTTCATCATTTTCATCATTTTTATCATCAAACTTCTTAGGAAACTTTTCTGAAAAATGCCCAATCTTTCCACATCAAAAGAATTCAAATGGAAGTTTACCTTTGAACTTCCCTTTTCCACTTTACAAATTAGAGGAGAGAAATGACATGAAATCATCTATATTTTCCTCTTCAGGACTATCTTCAATAGAGAGATTATTCATGGCCTTGAATGACACTTCCTTAGACTTCCTCTTTTCCACTGCATCATTATCATCATTTCTCATTTCATATGCTACAAGGGTACTGTGTAGGTTATCTAGTGTCATCTCTTTTGGGTCTTTGTCTCCCAACACTGAAACTTTTGGATTGAACCATGGTGGAAGTTTCTTTAATATATATTTCACAATATTTATATCTTCAATGAATTATCTAAGACATCGCATGTCTTCCACAATAATATTTATCTTATCAAAGAGTGCATCAATAGTCTCATTTGGATTCATTCTAAAATCCTCATACTTGTTACATATAACTTGAAGCTTTGCTTCTTGGAATTTTTTTTCTCCCTCATAAATGTTCAATAATTTTTCCCACATTAATTTTGATGTTTTACAAGACATCACCTTCGTATAAATTAAATTTGATAGGTCTCCCCCTAAAGTAATTATCCCTTTAGCATTGGCATCCAATTATATCTTTTCATCTTCTGATAAAGAACCACTATTAATGTCAGCTAATATTCCATGCATAGCTACTATGGAGACATTCATCCCTACTGATTAGAAGTTGTGCTACATTCGATTCTTCCATAGTTGAAAATTATTTCCATCATAGATCAGAAATACTTTATGATTGACCACCTCCATTTATTTTTCTCGAGAGAGAAGTACTGACTTCCAACCTTTCCCTATGATACCAATTGTTAGGTCCACTAGGTCAAATACCCTAAGGGGGGGGGGGTGAATCAAGGTATGAAAAATTAAAACTTTTCCCCTTTAGATCTTGGTTTGTTGTTAAAAAAACTTAATTCTCTCTTCCTCCCATATAAATATATGAAAATATATGAAATCATGAAAAAAACGATTTTTTACTTGGTTCACCCTCATTGGGCTACGTCCAAGGAGCATACAACGACAATATGTCAATGTACCAAATTCACTAAGACTCACTACCAATAATGAGTACAATGTTCAGGCTAGATCTTCTATGCCTAGGATCACTACCTTTACAATGTTTAGGGTATTCTCACTACATTCCCAAGGGTCACTCCCTATGCCTCTTTCTCGGGCTCACTACTAGTGGAAGGGTTCATTGTCTTCCTCTTACTTCACTCACTGCTCTTGGAGAGGAATCCAATCACAAATTATGGAAGTGTAGGTAAAACATAGTTTATGGACATGTAGGTCCCTTCATTTTCATGAATTCCTACATCCTCAACTTTAGGTATATGCTCTGTTGAAGTTTGATTTTCACCCGTAGATTAAGTCCACTTTCTTGAGTACTGCTAAGTACCGGAAAAAGATTTCGCAAACTGATTTGAAGATTTCAAAAGCTTCCTTGTGAAAATCGAGAACCACCTTATTCTCTCACTTATTGATTTCTAGATTTGTTACATAGAACACCTCCTTCACTCATTGATTCCTCTTCTACAAACCTCCCTTTTTTCACCAACTGCCTCCGCCTTCCCTACTGCGTACTGCCTCTGCGTACCGATCCTGCGAACCTCCTCTGTGAAACCCCTCCTATCCATGAACTGTTCTTTGTTCACAGACTACCTTTGTTAACCATCCACATACCACACATTCTTTCTCTGTGTATTGTGTCTTATATAGGTTATAGCTCTCCGAAAAAACCTTCAGTGGAATTTCTTCTGCGTTAACCACTTCATCTTTCTCAGAATTCTCCCTCACGAACTTTCTTCAAACTTTGCTGAATTCTCAGATCAAAAATTTGTTCTCTAATTATATTTAATCTCAACAGTAATCGGTGGGATTAGTGATTCTTATATAGGAAAATATTCCCACAAAATCCGCTAATCTAAAATTTACCAAATCTTTATCCCAACCTTCACCGTATACCGATCCTTCTGCAGCCACAAGCAACAAGCCACCCATGAACCATTTTTCCTATCCGGTCCATGCACTATCTTTGTTCCTATGCATTTAATCTCCTCCAATGACATCAAGTCATACATGTACTGCACCACCTTACTCTATGAACTATTTTCAGTTTCATGAACTGCTTCAGCGTACCGTTCCTGCCATTCCGCATACCGTTCCCAAAACATGGTATGCTGTTTATGAATTGTGGTACGCGGTTCTCATCATTTTCCAATTTTCTTCAATGTTATTCATACCATTGACTCCTATGAAGTAATACTTCCTTTGTTAACATCAAACCCTTGATTTTAAAGCCCAAAAATTAAGAAAACACTAGGAAACTACACCACCATAAAAAACCTATCTTCAAAAAACACCAACCATTCTCATTCGCGATCATCTGGCTTTGTCAACAAACACAATCACACCCAAAACATTCCAAGGGGAGACCTTGAGGGATTTTTCCCAAAAAACATCATACTTAAAAACATCTTGTATAGGTACTTCCAAAACCTTCCATTAAAATTCATCACCAGGAAAACTTTCAATGATAGACATTCCACATGGATCCTCTATATTCTTCCAAATAAGTGAGAATCATCTCTGTAACATCCCGAGCTTCCACGATCCGACTCTCTTTCAATAATGAAATAGCTTGCATTGTACGCAAGTTCGAGTTCTAACACACCGCGACTAATCAAAGTAGCCATTATGAATAGTAATACCCACTTTTTAAAATTATAGAAATTTTATATTTCAAAATGGACTTCATTTTTGTATTCGTAATATCGAAATTAGCCTATGTTGATTTTTTGGTATTTTTCTGAGAACTTCCAATTTTTTATGAATAGTGAAAAATACTTAAAAACAACTTTTTTAATAAAAATAATTTATAGTGATAAATTATACTATTGAGTGGTTTTAAAGTATAATTATAATATATTTTTACCATTTTATCCAATGGTGTTCATTATAATTAATTTCACTTTGAAATTGGACATAAACAATTGTCAATCTTTTGATATATATTGTTTCTTAAAAACACGCTATTTGTTGCGACAGCGGGAATTAATTATAAAATTAAATAATGAAACTTATATTTTTTTAATTTTTTAAAATAGAAATCATTTTTGAATTCGGAATATCAATTATAGCTTAGGGTGAAATTTTGACATTGTTCTGAAAAACTTCAATTTTTGATGAATAGTGAAACCACTAAGTGGTAGTTAAAAAAACCGATTTTTCGTTTAAATGAAACATTACCACTTCTGTGATTTGATTTTCAAAAATACAACATAAATGGTTGTCATTAAGAAGTAAAATGTGGTTCAATGGGATTCAAATAATTTTTTGGTGAATAGTAACTTTTAAGTTTAATTAATTGCGATTAAAGGGAATTAGTGAAATTTAAGGTAAAAATGATATTATAAAAATATGAAATAACCTTTAAACTTGTCCTAGCCCTATTGGATGAGTCATGGCCGACCAAGAAAATCCATGGGTTAACTTGGGGACCCCATGAAGCCACTTTGGTAGGAAAATGACATTAAAAACTTTTTATTTAATGTTAAAATAAAAATGTCACAAACATGAGTTGTTTTACTAAAACAATTTTTAAATGGGGTTATACAAGTCATATTTTTGACAATAAATATTCATTAGAAAGATAAAAAGATTTCCTATATCATGATATTTTTTTTATAATTTTTAGACATTAAATAAATTAAATTATTTATGACACCATGATGATGAAACGATTACCTCATTAATTAATGATTTAAATAAAATGAAAAGATAATGTAAAATCTAAGGTTTAAACTTGTCAAAAACCTATTGTATGAGTATATTTCGAACCCTTATCACATTATCCTTGAAATATATCATTGTGGGACCTTTAGAATCCTAAAATAATTTCATAATAAAGTAACATTTCAATCTTTCCAAGAGTGACCCTCCTCTCCTCTTATAAAAGGCCCCCACCTCTACCACCTCATTCACACTTTCAAGCCATTTGGATCGGCCAAAACCTGCCCAAATACTCTCCCAACTTCTTTCTCTTACTACTAGAAGCCTCACTTTGGGCATAATGCTTCCCAAGGAAGCCTTTGGCTCAAATCAAAAAAGAGTTACCCGATTTTAATGTAATGTCTTATCTTATGTTATTTTGTATTATTTTGCTTCTCCAACCGCCTAAACTCTTTTTATTAATTTCTTTTGTAACAACACCAGTATCATAAATATACTAGGATTTTGTTATAATAAGGATTCGAGCTACAATTACACACACCTATATCTAATGGTTAAAGGACATACTGTTTCTGTGGATGGTGAATTTCTGCCTCACGAAATGATGATTGTTCAACACTCATATAACACCTTCAAAGGTGGCCATTAAGATGTAACTATATTTATATATGATATATAATATGTTTATGTTTTACTTAATCTTCTGTATTTTTCATTTATGGAATACCTTTATGGTTTCCATTATGGGTAAACACGATATTTTCATTTTAGGAAGTGCGGACTACCACCCCCTCAAAGTGATTTGAATCATTAAATGCCATATGTGGGATGTATAAAGGATAGAGTAAATGGTATTATACATTATATTATACTTAATTATAGTATACCTTTATATAATTATAATTTCATTCCATTAAATATGAAATAGAAATGAAAGTAGCGTTCATGCGTACGTACGACATACCGTCTCCCTGAACGGTGCATTTCGTTTCTTACCTCTAAATGTTATGTAATATTATAAATGCATGTATATATACTGTATATATATGATATATATGATATATACATAATTAATATAATTCTTGATATAATGGATATTTCACCACATGAACAACTTGTAATTATAAGAAGTTTATTTTTGACTCAAGTACCAAAGATTGACAAAATGACCGTTATTAACTTAAATAATTACATAATGTTCATATAATGGTAATAGGTGATATAAAATGAATAATTAACATGAAAAAGGTTCTTAAGAAAATATAAATTAACTCTAGTTTATTATTCAGGAGGTTAAAAAACAATCGAGTCAAGTCGGACGCGAGGTAAGGGAATTTCTTAACCCAATTTCCATTCTTTGGGTTAATCTCCTACTTTAAAATTATGTTATGATATTATTATGTCCTATCATGTATTTGTAATTTCTTTATGTGTACTTTTATTGAATACACATAATAGATCTATTTTATTTTAAAAAATGATCTTGGTAAGGACTTCGTCTCAATCTCCTTTCATTGAGGCATATTTTGTTTTATACACAACTTTCTTTTATATGGTGTATAAACCCCTTTGACTTTTACGTTTATTCAAAAAGAATATTTTTTATACGAAGCGTTTTACTAAATGAAAAAAGGAATGTTTTTCTTTCCATACATATGCGGCGACAACGACTTCTCCGCCGCCGTGACCATTATTTGAGTTTCGGCTTCCTCTACAAGCCATAACTTTTTTTTAAATGAAAAATAAATACAAAGTTTTAATTTTCTTTAATTTTGGTATTGAAAATGGTTTTGAAAGTGTTTTTATTATATCAATGTGTTGTATTGATATCTTGTGATTGAAATGTGGAAATTTTATGTTTCCTTTATGCATGTTTTATGTGATACGATTATGTTATGGTTTATGATATGTTTAAACCTGTTCATATGAGGAATGCATTGGACTTAATAAGTGACAGGTGGAGCCCGCTATAGCTCCTCGATGCATCAGTAGGTCTCATGAGACAAACTAGTGTCTTGGCATGAGGCCTTGACAAAATCTTATTTGTAGTCTTGGCACGAGGCCTTGGCTACGTGGTTATGATAGTCTGACATTATACATTCCATCATTATGAAAGTGGTTATTGATATTGCATGTGATTATTCGACTAGTAGAATATCCATGTGAGTAAGTAAGTGACATTATTTAATTTTATTTTTGCCATATTATGCTAAAGTTCAAGTTTAAAAAGGCTTTTGTTTTAGTTATACATTGACTTAAATGTTAATGTTTATTTATAAAAGCTTCCGCAATATTGTTATCCTTACCGAGCATCTGAGCTCACCCCTTTCAATGTTTTAATATTTTCCAGGATGTGAAGAAGTATTTTATGAATGACCTGCAGGGATAGTCAGAAGAGGATATGAGTGTGGACTATGGAGACTTTGTTATTGTAGTTATTCACTTTATGATGTAATGTAACATTTATGAATGTATCTAGTGTTTCCAAGGCTACTAAACTAATCGGTCTTTAGAGACTTGATCTTTTGTGATCATGCCAATGTTACGAAGTAATGCACCGACTCTGGGTAGCTGGGGTCAGGGCGTTACAGTTGGTATCAGAGGCAGTTTAGTACTAACCTTGGAATCTAGATTTAGATAAACTCTGATTAGAGAACATAGCCTGAAGATAGACTTTGAGGATTAGTATAGAAGAACTTCCTAGAATTTTGGTATTATAGAGATTTTGTGAGTTTTCCGAGAAATACATCCCTGTCTGGATACAAGCAGGTAGAGGTGGCTCTGGCACAGATGTACCTAGGGGTAAAACCCAAAAACACCACTTTGAGCTAGACTCGAACGGGAACTGGTGCACGACAACGGGCCTTGTTGCACTCTTGGTTACGACACTCCCGGGGGATATGCTTAGGATAATTCTCATTTTCTTTACAAATCATTATGAAGGGTTTATGAATATATAATTCCTCAAAGAAAACATTTTTATGATTATAGATTATATCCATAAATAGTTCAATTTATGTTAAGTGTTTTGTAAGTTTGTTATTATGTATTTCGATTCATAAACTAACCTAGTTTATGCCATTGTATAGAAATGGCGCCCAGTATAAGGAATGTGAACTCCATCAATACGTATGATCCAAAGAGTAAGAAGGATCATATCTTTCACGGTATTAAGCCAACATTTAGAAGGGAAATAGTCTCCCATGTGTTCTCAACATATGAAGAAATAGTATCATGTGTTAATAAGATAAGTAGAGAATTCTCTGAGTCTTATGGATTTGAAGGGATGAAAGAGAAGAAAAGGATGGAAGAGAGAATGATGGATAAAGGGACGAGGGAAAAGTAGAATTTTCCAATATGTGATAACTGTGGGAAGAAACACCTTGGAACTTGCCTGAAGGGAATGAGAGTTTGTTATAAGTGTGGAGAAAAAGGACACCAAGTGCGTGACTGCAAGGGTAAGAAAAATGTTTCAAATGTACAATGCTTCATCTGTAAGGAGTGGGGACACTATGCAAACCAATGTCCAAATCATCAGAGTATGCCCCAAATGATGTTATTGGATAATAATCAAGTTATGATACTACCACAGATGAGGAGGAATGATTAGAGTTCTTATGTTGTTATTAAATAATTTTGTCATTTGAGTGTTGTATCAATGATGTACTGGTTATAATAATTATGGAGTATATAAGGATTGTACTGCAGTACTATTTCATCAAGAACTTGAGATTGTGTGGAAAAAAGAAAAGTGACTCCACATCAGGTTAAATTTTTGGAAAATATATGGTGGAGAGAAAGATAAACCATAATATGGTTCTGATACTGAGATAGTAATTTTGGAATAATACATGATTGATTTTGATAAATTATATTGGATATTCTTAAAACAGATTAATGATTTGTATACATTTTTGGATAGAAGGAGTATATCTAGTATTCTATAAGGAATAAGGGATCATGAATGTAATCAATAAGGATTTATGGTAATTCCGGATGTTGTAGTGTTTTAAAAGAATACCTGATGAAGGTGTTCACATGTTGTTACCTGGAAAAAAAGGATCTTCATTATGATTACCTTCCTTATAAAATTTGGACTGTGAGTTGGACAAAAGTATTTTGGATAACTATAAAGGTTGGAATGGATTAAGTTGAACCTTGGATAGTATTGTTTAAGGTGAAAACATTTCTGAATATTATTTTTGGAATATTATAATACTATAGTTTTAGGAAAAGGACAACCTGTAGGTTGGGGGATAATCCGTCGCGTTGGACAAAGCTGCAGGAATCGATCCCACAACCATAGTGCGACAAACCTTTATTACCTACCACTAGCCTACAGGAAGTCCCTAGTTTTACAAAATAATTTTCTTAATATAAATGGTATGTGTTAATATTTTGAACCTTGTATGATTAGGATAAATATAATATTTTTGAGTTCTATTATCTTTTTGAGTAAAAGATGAGTTTGTGGTAGAAATTAGTTGAAGGTTGAAACTCTACTTGTCAAGAATATATATATATATACCTATCTATTATTATATGAATAAATTAATTATTAAAATTTAGTAAAGGTATATTAAAACAAAAAAATGTGTTATCCTAATACCTTATGTCTTGTTGAACTAATAATATTTTAAATCAACATAGATTGAAGGCTTTGAGGCCCTCAATTTTACACTTGTTTTTGATTGATGACCTCAATCACTCCCTACAAATATTTATGTTTTTCCTCCAATTATATGTCTCTAATTTCCACCAATGTTCTCCTTATCGAGATCATAATTTGGTGGTGATTTTTTCATTTCCCTTTCCCTCTTATTAAGGCTAAATTTTATTAACCTTATTTTCGATGTGGGTTTTCCACAAAGGTATTTTCTATTTTCAACCTTTTATTTTCAAAGAAAAATTTCAAATTGCGAGGATGCAATTTATTGAAGGAGGGGAGAATGTAACACCCCGAGCTTCCACGATACGCCTCTCTTTCAATAATGCAATAGTTTGCATTGTACGCAAGTTCGAGTTCTAACACACCGCGACTAATCAAAGTAGCCATTATGAATAGTAATACCCACTTTTTAAAATTATAGAAATTTTATATTTCAAAATGGACTTCATTTTTTTTTGTAATATCGAAATTAGCCTATGTTGAATTTTTGGTATTTTTCTGAGAACTTCCAATTTTTTATGAATAGTGAAAAATACTTAAAAACAACTTTTTTAATCAAAATAATTTATAGTGATAAATTATAATATTTATTGGTTTTAAAGTATAATTATAACCATTTTATCCAATGGTTTTCACTAGAATTAATTTCACTTTGAAATTGGATATAAACAATTGTCAATCTTTTGATATATATTGTTTCTTAAAAACACGCTATTTGTTGGGACAGCGGGAATTAATTATAAAATTAATTAATGAAACTTATATTTTTTTAATTTTGTAAAATAGACATCATTTTTTTATTCGGAATATCAATTATAGCTTAGGGTGAGATTTTGGCATTGTTCTGAAAAACTTCAATTTTTGATGAATAGTGAAACCACTAAGTGGTAGTTAAAAAAACTGATTTTTCGTTTAAATGAAACATTACCACTTCTATGACTTGATTTTCAAAAATCTGACATACATGGTTGTCATTAGGAATTAAAATGTGGTTCAATGGGATTAAAATAATTTTTTGGTGAATAGTAACTTTTAAGTTTAATTAATCGCGATTAAAGGTAATTAGTGAAATTTAAGGTAAAAATGATATTATAAAAATATGAAATGACCTTTACACTTGTACTACCTCTATTGGATGAGTCATGGAAGACCAAGACAATCCATGGGTCAACTTGGGGACCCCATGGAGCCACTTTGGTAGGAAAATGACATTAAAAACTTTTTATTTAATGTTAAAATAAAAATGTCACAAACATGAGTTGTTTTACTAAAACAATTTTTAAATGGGGTTATACAAGTCATATTTTTGACAATAAATATTCATTAGAAAGATAAAATATTTCCTACATCATTATATTTTTTTGTAATTTTTAGACATTAAATAAATTAAATTATTTATGACACCATGATGATGCAACGATTACCTCATTAATTAACAATTTAAATAAAATGAAAATATAATGTAAAATCTAAGGCTTACACTTGTCAAAAACCTATTGGATGAGTATATTTAGAACCCTTATCACCTTATCCTTGAAATATATCATTGTGGGACCTTTAGAATCCGAAAATCATTTCATAATAAAGTAACATTTCAATCTTTCCAAGAGTGCCCCTCCTCTCCTCTTATAAAAGGCCCCCAACTCTACCACCGCATTCACACTTTCAAGCCATTTGGATCGGCCAAACTCTGCCCAAATACTCTTCCAACTTCCATATATTACTCCTAGAAGCCTCACTTTGGGCAGAATTCTTCCCAAGGAAGCCTTTGGCTCAAATCAAAAAAGAGTTACCCGATTTTAAGGTAATGTCTTCTCTTATTTTATTTTGTTTTATTTTGATTCTCTAACCCTCTAAACTCTTTTTATTCATTTCTTTTGTAACAACACCAGTATCCTAAATATACTAGTATTTTGTTATAAGAATAATTCGATCTACACTTACACACACCTACATCTAATGGTTAAAGGGCATACTGTTTCTGTGGATGGCGAATTTCTGCCTCACAAAATGATGATTGTTCAACACTCATATAACACATTCAAAGGTGGCCATTAAGATGTCACTATATTTATATATGATATATGATATGTTTATGTTTTACTTAAGCTTCTGTATTTTTCATTTATGGCATACCTTTATGGTTTCCATTATGGGTAAACACAATATTTTCACTTTAGGAAGTGCGGACTACCGCCCCCTCAAAGTGATTTGAATCGTTAAATGCCATATGTGGAATGTATAAAGGATGGAGTAAATGGTATTATACATTATATTATACTGAATTATATTATACCTTTATATAATTATAATTTCATTCCATTAAATATGAAATAGAAATGAAAGTAGCGTTCATGCGTACGTACGGCTTACCGTCTCCATGAACGGTGCATTTCATTTATTACCTCTAAATGTTATGTAATATTATAAATGAATGTATATATACTGAATATATATGATATATATGATATATACATCATGAATATAATTCTGGATATAATAGATATTTCACCACATGAACAACTTGTAATTATAAGAAGTTTATTTTTGACTCAAGTACCAAAGATCGACAAAATGACCGTTATTAACTTAAATAATTACATAATGTTCATAAAATGGTAATAGGTGATATAAAAGGAATAATTAACATGAAAAAGGTTCTTAAGAAAATATAAATTAACTCTAGTTTATTATTCAGGAGGTTAAAGAACGATCGAGTCAAGTCGGACACGAGGTAAGAGAATTTCTTAACCCAATTTCCATTCTTTGGGTTAATCTCCTACTTTCAAATTATGTTATGATATTATTATGTCCTATCTTGTATTTGTACTTTCTTTATGTGTACTTATATTGAATACACATAATAGATCTATTTTATTTAAAAAAATGATCTTGGTAAGGACTTCGTCTCAATCTCCTTTCATTGAGGCATATTTTGTTTTATACACAACTTTCTTTTATACGATGTATAAACCCCTTTGACTTTTACGTTTATTCAAAAGGAATATTTTTTATACGAAGCATTTTACTAAATGACAAAAAATAATGTTTTTCTTACCGTACATATGTGGCGACAACGACTTCTCCGCTGCCGTGACCATTATTTGAGTTTCGGTTTCCTCTACAAGCCATAACTTTTTTTTAAATGAAAAATAAATATAAAGTTTTAATTTTCTTTAATTTTGGTATTGAAAATGGTTTTGAAAGTGTTTTTATTATATCAAACTTTTGTATTGATATCTTGTGATTGAAATTTGGAAATGTTATGTTTCCTTTATGCATGTTTTATGTGATACGATTATGTTATGGTTTATGATATGTTTAAACTTGTTCATATGAGGAATGCATTGGACTTAATAAGCGACGGGTGGAGCCTGCTATAGCTCCTTGATGCATTGGTAGGTCTCATGAGACAAACTAGTGTCTTGGCACGAGGGCTTGACAAAATCTTATTTGTAGTCTTGGCATGAGGCCTTGGCTACGTGGTTATGTGTTGGGCAAAAACCCCTCAAGGTAACATTGCAGTATTTTTGGGTTGATTGTGTTTGTTGAAAAAGTTGGTTTTCATGGATATTTTTCGAGTTCCCGAGAAGTTTTTGACAATCAATGTTGACAAATAACGATGACAAAGGAAAGGACAATCTGGAGGCGGTTCAAAAGAGCAGTACAAGGTGGCGCCGTTTCCCAGTGTTTACCAATTTTTTGGGGTCCAAAATTTGGAGTTTGGTGAGCATCGTGAAAAGTGGATTTCCATGAAAATCATAATTTCATATGGAAAAGGCATGAATTTCGCGAAGATAGGATGCTTGGTTTGGAAATCGCGAAGACCAGAAGAATGGAGGCGGTGATGCTTCGTGATTACGTCAAGCTTCGCGAACGGCAGAGGCTGAAGCGCATCGCGGCGGTGAAGGGATTTGCGAGAGAGCTTCGCGGCGAAGGCGCAAAGGAATGTTGGGCTTCGCGAGGGAGATTCGCGGCGAAGTCACGAAGGTATGTTGACGGTGATTCTTCGCGACTACGTCAAGCTCCGCGAATGGAAGATTGCCACAGAGCTTCGCGATTTGGACAGAATTCCGGCAGAATCTTTGGAGCTTCGCGATTTGAGATGACGTGGCATTGACTTCGCGCGGAAGGGACGAGGGTCGGTGGAATCGCCTATAAATAGAGGCCGACCCCTTCGAGCGAAGCAGAGAGAATTTTCAGAGAAAATCCATTGCTCTCGGTTCGCGAAGGTGGTTCGCGAAGGAAGTGTGCTTCACGAAAGAGGAGCTTCACGACGGCTATTGTAGCTCCACGAAAGTTTTGTGCTCCGTGTTGGCTCAGTGAGCTTCACGAGAGAAGTTGCTTTGCAACGAGTTGAGCTTCGCGGGAGTTCTTCGCGAGAGAGCTTCGCAAGAGAGCTTCGCGAAAAGGCAGGAGCTTCGCGAAGGCTTGTTGAGCTTCACAAAATTGGGAGCCTAGTGAAGTTGAGTGCTTTGCGGAGGTATTTTCAAAGGTAGTTTGCCCAGTGTTCAGAGGCAAAGAGGTATTCATCTACGGGTGAAAGTTGAACTTCAATAGAGCATCTACATACAGAGAAAGATGCATTCCTTAATGGAAATGAAGAGACCTACAGGTCTATAAACTGTGATTGGATTCCCTTCCAAGAGCAGTGAGCTTAGGAAGAGGGAAGAAGGTGATCCTCTCCACCGGCAGTGAGCCAGAGAGAGAGAAACAGGGAGTGACCCTTGGGAAAGCAGTGAGCTGACCCTAAACCTTGTATAGGCAGTGATCCTGGGCATAGAAGTGATCTAGACCAAACATTGTAATCCACAGATTGTGAAGTTTAGTGGACTTGGTATGACCGGAAACCTATCGGCGTATGCTCCTTGGACGTAGCCCTTAGTGGTGAACCAAGTAAAATTACTGTGTCCTGTGCTTGCTTTACTTTCTGTTTATATTGTGTAGCAGGAAAGAGAGAGAAGAGTGTTTTGCTTAACAACGAAACAAGATCAGAACGGGCTTTAATTTTTAATTAGTCATACCCTGATTCACCCCCCCCCCTCTCAGGGTATTCAGCCTAGTGGACCTAACAAGTGGTATCAGAGCGAAGGTTGACAGGTGTTCTTCTCTCAAATGGAGGTCACTAATCATAGAGGGATTCCGATCTTCGACGGATGTAATTTTCAGATATGGAAAAATCGAATGCAACACTATTTCCAATCTTTGGGAATGGATGTGTTTTCAGCAGCTATGCATGGTATCACAGCTGATATTACTAGTGGTGCTTTATCAGAAGCTGAGCACAAAGAGTTATATGCTGATTCCAAAGAAATCAATGCATTAGGGGGATCCCTCTCTAATCCCATATATACAAAGGTGATGTCATGAAAAACGTCACATGCCATGTGGGAAAAGCTTTTGAATATTTATGAAGGGGATACAAAAGTCAGAGAGGCAAAGCTACAAGTGTTGTGGAACAAGTATGAAGATCTCAGAATAAACCCGAATGAGTCTGTTGATGCATTCTTTGACAGGGTAAATGCTGTGGTAGAAGACATGCGGGGTCTTGGAGAAATTATCGAAGACATTAAAATTGTAAAGCGCATCTTGAGAAAGATTCCACCTCGGTTCAATCCGAAAGTTTATGTTTTGGAAGATAAAGATCTGAAAGAGCTGACATTGGATAACCTACACTGTACTCTTGTTGCATATGAAATGATAAATGATGACAACGATGCTGTGGAAAAGGGGAAATCCAAAGAGGTGGCATTTAAGGCCATGAAGAGACTCACTACTGAAGATTCTCAGGAGGAAGAAGATTCAGATGAGGTGATGTCGTTCCTTTCTTCAAATCTGCAAAGAGGAAAAGGAAAGTTTAAAGGGAAACTTCCACTAGCATGATTCCGATGTGGAAAGGTTGGTCATCTTGCTGCAAGATGCCCCAAAAAGTTTCAATAAGAAAGCGATGAAGATGAAGTTGAGATTCCCATGAAAAAATCTCCAGCCTATGTGAAAGGGAAGAAGCAGTTCAAGAGAAATTTCTTTAAGAAGAAGAATCTTCTTTCCCAAGAAATAGACAGTTCAGCTGAGTCTGAGGGTGAAGAAGTTGAAGAGATAGAAAACTACAAAGATCGTGGATAAAATGCATTGGTGGCTATTTACAGTAGTGCTCTAGAAAAGAAAGAAACCGAAACTGATGATGAAGAAGAAGAAATTGAAGGGAGAGTTGACATGGAAGCTGAATTAGAAGCAGCTCTTGAAGAGATAGATGTTTGGCGAGCAAAAACAAAGAAAGCCAACAAGATAGTACGTGATGCCAAACTCTACATGCAACAACAAGAAGAAGATAAGTCTGAGCTTGAGAAAGAAATTGAAAATATTAAGTCTTCCAGGCCAGAGAGCACAGAAAAGGTTGATGAGAATAAGCTCAAGATTGAAGAGCAGAAAAGGGAGATCGATTGCTTGAGTCGAAAAGTGAAAGATCACGTCAAGCGTATTGAAGAGCTTGAAGAGGAAGTTGTCGGTCTGCGGAGAAAAGTTAAAGACCAGGAAAAACCTTTGAATCCCAACACATTCTTGGGAAATCAAGTCATTACAAAGACTGAAAAGAAGAAAGAAGAGCCTAGTAGTTCAACAGGAAAGAAGCAGCAATTGAACTCAGATGTTAAGGCTGATTCATGGCTTAATCAGAAACAAAAATCTGTGGCAGTTGAAGTTAGACCGCAAGAACCTGTCCCGAGATTGAAAGTGGATTTGAGCACAAAGCAGAATCAGAATACTCAGAGATCCAAAGGGGAAACTCGTTGTGCTAAAGTAACACGAAGAAATGCACCTTATATCAGGTGTTATTGTTGTGGAAAGATTGGACATTCACAGTATGTGTGTTCCATAGCCAAAAGATATCGAAGGGAACAAGAACAGAGATGACAGCCAAACAGAGAACGGTTTTCCAGAACATTTTTTGAAGGACACTGTTTTTGGTGCGGAGGATTTGGACACATGGCTAGGTACTGCACTCTGACTATTCAGGAAAATGTGCCAAAGCAGAATCAAAATGTTCGCAAGTAGCAGATCAGTAAACCGACAAGTGAGTTAAAAGTTAAGAACAGATTTGCAGTTTTGCAAGATGAAGCTGGTCCATCATACTCTGAGAAAGAACAGAAGCCTCAATCCATGCCGAGTATGAAAGAAAAAGTATGGACCAGGAAGAAGAAAACTGAGAAGGCTGTAGTTACTGAAATTGCCCTTAAAGCATCAGATCGTTCTGGTGTTTGGATCCTTGACAGTGGTTGCACATCCCACATGACGGGTAATAAGGATCTGGTTACAGGCATAAAATATGACAAAGAAGGAGTTGTCAAATTTGGAAATGATGAAGGTCTGAAGATTGTTGGATCAGGAAAAGCCAAGTTTGGGGGCAAAGAAATGAGACATGCTGATGTCTTGGTGGTAGAGGGTCTCAGTCATAATTTGCTTAGCGTCAGTCAACTATGTGACTCTGGGCACTCTATACTATTTACCAAGAAGATGGGTATTGTTAAAGGAAAAGATGGAATAGTCATTCTTCAGGGAAAATGAACAAAGGGGAATCTTTACCTGGTAGGTGGGGAAGAAGATTCATGCCTTTTATCCAGAGAAGAAGAAAATCAGCTGTGGCATAAGCGACTTGGTCATCTATGTCAACCATCTATGGAAGATATGGTAAAGTGTGATGCTGCTAGAGACCTTCCCAAACTATCACGTGATCGCACTCATACGTGTGATTCTTGTCAACAAGGGAAGATCATCAGGAAGACATACAGTCCAAAGGAACAAAAAGCAACTTGAGTGCTCGAATTGGTGCATGCTGATGTATGTGGACCTATCTCACCACGAGCTGTAGATGGGCAAAGGTACTATGTTCTTTTCATTGATGACTATAGCAGAATGGCCTGGGTATTCATCATTACCCATAAGACAGAGGTGTTCAGTTGCATAAAGCAGTACAGGAGGGAATTAGAAAAGATGCTTGGGCAGAAAATTTTGAAGTTTCGTACTGATAATGGTACGAAATTTACAAACAGTCAGGTTGAAAACTATCTCGAGAAACATGGGATAAGACATCAAGTTTCATCAGTAAGAACTCCCCAACAGAATAGAGTGGTTGAAAGGAGAAATCAGATTATTAACAACATGGACAGAACAATGCTTATCGATAAGGACCTACCAGAGAAATTTTGGAAGGAAGCAGTTTTGACATCGGTCTATGTTTCAAACAGGTCCCTGTTATGTCTCAAGTAAGGGAAGACTCCATATGAACTGTGGTACGGAAATAAGCCAACGTTGAAATACTTTCGAATCTTTGGAAGTAAGTGTTTCATTCTAAACAAAGAACATCATAGGAAGTTTGAGGCACGAGGAGATGAAGGGATATTCCTTGGCTATTCAGGGAAAAGCAAAGCATATAAATGCTTAAACAAGAGGCTGGGAAAAATTGTTGTGAGCAATGATGTCACTATAGTCGAAAATGAACAGACTATTCAACGACCCAGTGAATAGTTTCTGGATGAAAGTGATGATGAGGTAAGCAACACAGGGGGAGTAGAAGTGGCAGAGGCTGACTTAGAGGAAGATACTGATGATGAACAAGAAAGTGTCAAGTCTGTATCTGCAAGGAAGCCAAAGAGTCGAGCTGAAATTAATAGGCAAAATATCATTGGTAATCAGACAGCTCCAGTTCAGACTTGAAGAATGAAGTCATTACAGCAGACATCATTTTTATCTCAGGTGGAGCCGAAATGTTTTTCCGATGTAACTGAAGATGAAAACTGGGTTCAGGCTATGAACGAAGAACTTGATCAGAATGAGAAGAACCAGACATGGGAGATTGTTTCGAGGCCGGCAGACAAGAATGTCATCGGGACTAAATGGGTCTATCGCAACAAGATGAATGAATGTGGCACAGTGATTCAAAACAAAGAACGTCTAGTGTGCAAGGGGTACTCCCAGATCGAGGGAATAGATGTTGATGAGACATTTGCACCGGTTGCAAGGCTGGAGACAATTAGATTATTCCTAGCCATCGCAGTGCAAAGGAAGTTCAAAGTTTTCCAGATGGATGTCAAATCTGTATTCTTGAATGGTGTTCTGTAAGAGGAGGTGTATATTGAGCATCCAGATGGTTTTCTCATTCATGAGGATGAGAACAAAGTTTGCAGGCTGAAGAAGGCGTTGTATGGGCTGAAACAAGTACCAAGGGCATGGTACTCAAGGCTTGATTAGTACTTGAAGAAGCTTGGTTTCCAGCGTGGAGGAGTTGATTACAATCTTTATTTCAGCAACGACAGTAATCAAAGGATGATGGTGCTAGTGTATGTCGATGACATAATCTTTGGCGGATCATATGAAGCTTAGTGCAGACAGTTTTCTGAATTCATGAAAAATGAGTTTGAAATGTCAATGATTGGAGAGCTAACGTTTTTCCTTGGTCTACAGGTGACACAAGGAAGGAATGAAACTTTTATTTCTCAATACAAATATGCCAAGGAGGTTTTAAGAAGGTTTGGAATGGATAATTCCAAGGAGATGAAGACTCCGGTTGCCACCCGGATGAAATTATCAAAAGATGCATATGGGAAGGCAGTTAATATCACAGAATATAGGAAATTTATTGGAAGTTTGTTGTACTTGACTGCAACAAGGCCTGATATTGTTTTTTCCACATGCCAAGCAGCTAGATATTAGAGTAATCCCAAGAAAATCCACATGCTTGCAGTGAAAAGAATACTTCGGTATATCTAGGGCATAGTGGATTTCGGCTTAGCATATACTGATAAATCTCAGATGGAGTTATTGGGTTATACTGATGCAGACTGGTCCGGTTCAGCGGATGATAGGAAATCAACGTCAGGTGGTGCATTCTATCTTGGTGGATTGTGTATTTCTTGGATAAGCAAGAAGCAAGATTGCATTTCATTGAGCACCGCAGAAGCTGAGTATATTGCGGCCACTCAAGCCTGCACACAGTTATTGTGGATGAAGTAGCAGCTTGAAGATATGGGAGTTGAAGTGAAGTCTCCGATCGGAATCCAGTGCGACAACTCAAGTGCTATATATCTCAGAAAAAATCCCGTCCATCACTCAAGGACAAAGCACATTGAGATAAAGTATCATTTTATCAAGGAGAAAGTTGAGCAGGGGATCGTGAAGTTGGAGTATGTGCCTACAGAACTACAGGTTACAGACATCCTGACAAAGGCCTTACCCAAGGAAGAATTTGAAAGGCATCGACTGGATCTGGGAGTTCAGTCAATTCCCCGTACTTGAAATAGTGTGGATGTGGACCTCCCCCTCTCCCCGAGGTATGATGCGTTTTTTCCCTAATGCGCTAATTTGTGTTCTCTACTCTGTTACAGACTTCAAAGGAGTGACCTTTGGGTTCGTTGACAAAAGGGGAGAAAATGGTGTTTATTAAAGGGGGAGAAAATAGTGATTGGGAGACAATGTGGCTATTTGAGAAATCATGACAGATACGGGGAGAAGATGACAAGTGGAGCAGCCAGAAAGGGGGAGCAATGAGAAAGGGGGAGTGATTTTCAAATCTGACGATGCTAGAAGTGATCGATCAAAGCATAGAAATCACGACAGCTGAGGATCGTGATAAGAGTAGAACAGTGGTGTTGGAATGGTGTGAGATGGTGTCCAGCTATTCACCAATTGGTATCAGTGTGATTCAACAATTGGCATCAATTTAAGAATTGGTATTAGGTTGGAATCGACAATTGGGGTCTGACATGAAGTGATTCATTGATGAACTTTTCATACTACTCTTGTTTCTCACGCCAAGAATTGCTCATGTGGGCTTAGAGTACGTGTTAAGTGAATCCTTGAATGCTATCAGAATCGCAAGAGGCGAATGGTGGTAGCGACTGGAAGAAGACTCAGTGAGGTATCAAAGTGCAGAAAATCATTCTGAGCAGAGTTGTGAAGAGTTGTCAACAAACCCAAAGGGGGTGATTGTTGGGCAAAAATCCCTCAAGGTAACATTGTAGTATTTTTGGGTTGATTGTGTTTGTTGACAAAGCCGGTTTTCATGGATATTTTCCGAGTTCCCGAGAAGTTGTTGACAATCAATGTTGACAAAGAACGATGACAAAGGAAAGGACAATCTGGAGGCGGTACAAAAGAGCAGTACAAGGTGGCGCCGTTTCCCAGTGTTTGCCAAATTTTTGGGGTCCAAAATTTAGAGTTTGGTGAGCATCGCGAAAAGTGGATTTCCATGAAGATCATAATTTCATATGGCAAAGGCATGAATTTCACGAAGATAGGATGCTTGGTTTGGAAATCGCAAAGACCAGAAGAATTGAGGCGGTGATGCTTCGCGATTACGTCAAGCTTCGCGAACGGTAGAGGCTGAAGCGCATCGCGGCGGTGAAGGGATTTGCGAGAGAGCTTCATGGTGAAGGCACGAAGGAATGTTGGGCTTCGCAAGGGAGCTTCACGGCGAAGTCGCGAAGGTATGTTGACGGTGATTCTTCGCGACTACGTCAAGCTCCGCGAATGGAAGATTGCCGCGGAGCTTCGCGATTTGGACAGAATTCCGGCAGAATCTTTGGAGCTTCGCGATTTGAGATGACGTGCCGTTGACTTCGCGCGGAAGGGACGAGGGTCGGTGGAATCGCCTATAAATAGAGGGAGACCCCTTTGAGCGAAGCAGAGAGAATTTTCAGAGAAAATCCATTGCTCTCGGTTCGCGGAGGTGGTTCGCGAAGGTAGTGTGCTTCGCGAAAGAGGAGCTTCGCGGCGGCTATTGTAGCTCCACGAAAGTTGTGTGCTCCGCGTTGGCTCAGTGACCTTCGCGAGAGAAGTTTCTTTTCAACAAGTTGAGCTTCGCGGGAGTTCTTCGCGAGAGAGCTTCGCGAGAGAGCTTCGCGAGAGAGCTTCGCGAGAGAGCTTCGCGAAAAGGCAGGAGCTTCACGAAGGCTTGTTGAGCTTCGCGAAATTGGGAACCTAGCGAAGTTGAGTGCTTTGTGGAGGTCTTTCCAAAGGTAGTTTTCCCAGTTTTCAGAGGCAAAGAGGTATTCATCTATGGGTGAAAGTTAAACTTCAACAGAGCATCTACATACAGAGAAAGATACATTCCTTAATGGAAATGAAGAGACCTACAGGTCTATAAACTGTGATTGGATTCCCTTCCAAGAGCAGTGAGCTTAGTAAGTGGAAGAAGGTGATCCTCTCCACCGGCAGTGAGCCAGAGAGAGAGAAATAGGGAGTGACCCTTGGGAAAGCAATGAGATGACCCTAAACTTTTTATAGGCTGTGAGCATGGGCATAGAAGTGATCTAGCCCGAACATTGTAATACACAGCTTGTGAAGTTTAGTGGAATTGGTACGACCGGCAACCTGTCGGCGTATGCTCCTTGGACGTAGCCCTTAGCGGTGAACCAAGTAAAATTGCTATGTCCTGTTCTTGCTTTACTTTCTGTTTATATTGTGCAGCAGGAAAGAGAGAGAAGAGTGTTTTGCTTAACATCGAAACAAGATCAGAACGGGCTTTAATTTTTAATTAGTCATACCCTGATTCACCCCCCCTCTCAGGGTATTCAGCCTAGTGGACCTAACATTATGATAGTCTGGCATTATGCATTCCATCATTATGAAAGTGTTTATTGATATTGCATGTGATTATTCGACTAGTAGAATATCCATGTGAGTAAGTAAGTGGCATTATTTAATTTTATTTTTGCCATATTATGCTGAAGTTCAAGTTTAAAAAGGATTTTGTTTTAGTTATACATTGCCTTAAATGTTAATGTTTATTTATGAAAGCTTCTGCAATATTGTTATCCTTACTGAGCATCTGATCTCACCCCTTTCAATGTTTTAATATTTTCCAGGATGTGAAGAAGTATTTAATGAATGGCCTGCAAGGATAGTCAGAAGAGGATATGAGTGTGGACTATGGAGACTTTGTTATTTTAGTTTTTCACTTTATGATGTAATGTAACATTTATGAATGTATCTAGTGTTTCCAAGGCTACTAAACTAATCGGTCTTTCGAAACCTGATCTTTTGTGATTATGCCAATGTTACGAAGTAATGCACCGACTCTGGGTAGCTGGGGTTGAGACGTTACAATCTCTATGATACCTTCTAGTGATCTAGGATGGTATACTTAAATTGTAGATAAATTAATTCCCCATATTTTTCAAAACTACATTTTCCCCATTAAATATCTCATTTTTGGACATCATTTAGTACAATTCATCCATCATGGTTCTTTACAATTAAGGTTTTAATGATAACTGGTTTTTTTCTTTTAGGAACCAACACCTATACTTATCATGCTACTTCATCACTAAAGGTACTATGAAGTAAAATGGAACCAAGAGAAAAATCCAAAATAACTGACCATGTTTCAATCCCAAGCTTACTTACTCTATATTTTTAACATCAGTTACTATGTTGAGAGAAACATGAATCCTCCTAACATCTAAGGATTTTCATTTTTACTTTACTCATTCTCTATGTGATCATGAAAACCATTCCATAAAATATATTTTCTTGTATTTTTATTCTCTATATTTTTTGTTGTCTACACTCAACCATAATCATGAATCCCATAGTGAAAATATTATTGAGTCTATGACTCCTTTGCATCTTTAATTTTTCAAATCACAACACACTTAATAAGAAAATTACTTAACTTAATGTTTTGATTTAATTTCTCATCTATCAATATTTAATTCTTGGTAAATTTATTTTCAGATCATTTAAGTCTGATATAAAAAGTTTGAAAATATAGAGATCCACAATTTCATGATAGTTTACTTTCACCAGATTTAGGACCACTATAGGTTTTAGATCAATGTTACCTAAATATATATAATTTTTATAAATCCATTTGAATATGGACTTGAATCTTCCAATGTCATTGTAATTGAACCCAAAGAATTTATAATTTGAATATTATATTTTGTTATAATAAAATCTATAAATTGGATAATATATTCATGAATCATAAGAACACATGAAACATTAATTGATAATTATGAAATATTATGGTCATTTTAATGTTTTTTAATTGTTTTTTCCTAATAGTTTTTTCAATTAGTGTATGATTTTTATTTCTGAGACTTTTTCTAAAACTATCATTGTGTGAGATTTTATATTTTAAATCTATTTATATTTTTTAGATTTTATTCATTAATGTTTCAATACTACATGATCGTGGACTTATGGGGATATGAATATAAAGGATTATCATATCTATAATAATTAATGGTTTTATGGCTAAAAAGACAAATATACCTTCTGATAGGTTTAAAGTCAAATAATTCCAGAGATAAGACAAAAAATACCTTAAAGTACTTCCTTGCACTTTGTATAAAAGTGTGGTTTGGTAATAATATTCTTTTTAGGAGTTTAAGGATTTTAAAACTTATTTCATTAATTGTTTTTATAAATTTTGTTGCATTTTATATTTTTGTTGTACTATTATATTTTTCAGACATTGTGAATTTTTGAAAATATAGTTTTTTTCTATGTATAGTAATTTAGTTAAGAAGTGTTATCTTAAAAACTATTTTAATTTTATCTTGATTTATATATATTACTTTGATAAACTATGATTTTAATGGAAGATAAAATTTATGATCATCTTACAACTTTAGGTGGATAAAAATTATAAGATGAATTTTTTACTACAATTCAACATCCTCTTCTAGTTTTCCTACCTTAGTTTTATAAGATGAGATTTGATATCATATAGGGTCTCTAAAGTTGATACTAAATTATTAGTTATTATATTTATTTTCCATTGGTTTTTCATAATTCATTATCTTAGTTTTCTTACACTAACCCTGTGGTAGAAGGGAGATTGTTTTTTTCTATTTTGGAAGGAATACATGTTGTATCCATATATAATATAAGTCTAATTTGTCCTCCAATATTTTATGGAAATGATCATGAGTATTTTCACGATCTAATGAATAATTTTGTTATCAATACTTTTGAGGATAATTATTTTATGATGACCGGTAATTACAAGATTCCAGAGAAGGATATTTCTATGTTTTACATAGATGAGAAGCTTTAATTTAAAAAAATATAAAGTAAATAATAATTTTTCATGTTTAATGAAGTAAAATATTTATATTAAAACATCTTCTTATTTAATGGAAAATAGAATTTATAATAAGTTAGAGATTACATATTTTAGAACTTCCAAATTTATTGAAACTATGTGAGACATGATTCATGTAAATTATGAATCTTTTTATTTTATTCCTAAAGAATATATTAATCAAATTAATTTCAGGTTTTTTACTATATTGAATAATTTAAAATCCATTGTTGAGAAGGAATTAATTTATGAATAGTTTTTTGAGAAAATAATTGATATACTTTTGAAGTTTTGGGTGTTTAAACATACATTGATAGATGATACTAAGAATTTGACTAATCTGAGTCTTGATTATTTAATTGGAACTCTTATAAAATATGAGAGTATATTGAAGAGAGATTATGAGAATTAAAAAAGAAATAATAGAGTAGTTTTTTATCTAATTCAAGTAATATTAGTTTTAATAAGATTAATATGATAGCTAATGTGTTAAAGATGTCTAAGAAGAAATGTAAGAATAATTTTGATCATAGAAATTCCAATGACAGTGAGAATGACTTTGATCAACTTGTGAGGAATATGAATAAAATTATCACAAATAATAACTTATATTTTGATCATTAAAAAGATAAAAGTGAAATACATGATAATAAATATTCTTCGTATGTTACATGTTATGAATGTAAGAAATTTGGTCATATAGGTGACTATTTTCTTAGATTAAAGAGGAAATAATGAAAATAAAATTGATCTTATAAAAGGAATGGAAAGAAAATCATGAAGGGGTTAAATATTTGGAGTATAAATAAAAGAGATACTAATTTATATAGTTATTTAGAAGATAGTGATAATAGTTGATGTTTTTTGGATTCTATGTGAATATTCCTAAAGATGAGAAGTGATTCAATGCTAAGGTTACCACTGAATCTATTTCTAATCTAACTTTGAACTATAAATTTTATTATAATTAGAATGATGATTATTAAACTTCATCTAATGATGAAAAATTTGATTCATCAGAAGATGAGGAAGATCTAGCTACCCATGATGAAAATAAAATATTTTTGAATCTTATATAAAAGGAAAATAAAGAGCCAAAAAATAATTATGATTGTGCTAAAGATGACCTTGCTAAAGAAAATAGTATAATTTCAAAACTTACTTCCAAAATTTCATCAAATTTAGAGTCTAAATCTAGTTCTAGTTCAACCAATTATAATTAAAAATAAAAATTTAAACTAAAATATAAATTTAGTGTTTTGAATAAACTTTTATGTAATTTTAATTTTGGTAGAGAAAATTTCAATAAGATGTTTAAAGAATTAAAACTTTCAAGAACATATTTCAGTATAGGTTACAATTTAAAAAAATGACATTTTTGATAAAATTATTTTATTATTATAAGTAAACCCTTTTTCACTAAATTTAAAAGGGGTGGTCATCGAAAGAGTCATTATTATTTAAATAAAGTCCAGTATCTTGGGTTTTATAAATATTTTATTTCTAAAGAGACAGTAGTAGTTCAATATAAAATAGTTAGAAATATGTGGGTTCCTATAGCTTTATTTTCTAATGTTTCTAGACCTAAGTAATTTTTGGTACCAAGAACTTAGTTTCCTGAATTTTAATAAAATAGGTTGAGTATAAGAAACCAGAACAAGTGGTAAAGGGACACTAATTTTTCTCAATACATGAACAGAGAAAATTCTAACTTCCAAAACTTTAAAAACTTAAATGATGGGTGAGTTACTTTTTAAGACAATGCGTATAGTGAAATCATTGGAATCAATGATATTTATTTTCTTGGTAAAAATATAATTTTAAAACTTTTTTTATGTTTTTTAATTTATCACAACCTTATTAAAATTAGTCAGCTTTGTGATGAGGGATATCTTGTGAAATTTAGTAATGAAAAATGTAATATTCAAAGATTAGATGGTATATCCATTCTATCTTCCGATATGCATGATAATGTTTATATAATTGAATAATAAGACCTTAGAAATCAAAATTTACCTTTTTTAAATGTAACCAAATATTTTTCTTGTATTTAGTATAGAATTTTAGGTGACTATAAATTTTTGACTTTAACTAAACTTTCTAGTAAAGGGAATGTTAGGTATCTACCATAAATTAAGTTTAAATCTTCTAGATTTTGTGTTCCTTGAAAATATGTTAAGAAAAATAAGTCTAGTTTTAAACCTATTTTTGAAGTATCAACTTTTGATTCTTTACTGTTAGCACACATGGATTTATTTGGTCTAATAAAAACTAAGAGCATTGGGTTAAGAACTATTTGTATATCCTAGTTTATGATTACAATATATATACTTCAACCTATTTTCTCACACAAAAATAAAAATATTTATTTTATTTCAAAAGTTTTCATACTTATATTAAAAATGAGAGAAACTAATATTTGATTATTTTATAGATTGACCGTGGTGAATAATTTGTAAATTTTGATTTTAAATTTTTTTATAGTACTCAATCTATTACTCACAGATTTTCAACACCAAGAATAACTTAGAAATATGGTGTAATTGAATAATAAATGTAGTTTTTTGGTTATTATTAAACTAGTAAGTCTTATAGAGTTTTTAATAAATGAAATAATGTTGTTAAGGAAATAGTTTATATAAAATTTTATGAAACCAATCCTTTTTTTATTACAAGAAATTTAAAAGCTAACCTTATGGATTATAATTTTGAAAATTATTCTATTAATTTACTAGAAACTAAATCACAACCGTTGCTAATAAATCAATTGGAAGTTATGTAAATGGATTTTAAATATATATAAACTACTTCAATATAATATATATAATCAGTAATTGAGTATAAACTTACCTTTTTTACTTATAAACCATTTAATCTTAAAGAGTTACTCAAATGATAATATCATTAGACATGTAAGGAAACTAGTTAAAAATAGAAGTTCCTTAATAAATCCATGAGAGTATCATGTATTCCCATTGAAACATTAACCCAAAATAGAATATGATACCTTAGGTGATGAAATTTGGATAAGGGAAATGAAAAAAGATCATAATCAATTTGAATTGAATCAAGTTTTTTTCATAGTTAAGTGACCTAAAAATATTTATGTAATAGGGCTAAATGGTTTTTTAGAAATAAATGTTGTGAAAATGGAATTATCATAAGGAATAAAGCATTATTACTAAGGGTTATTATCAGAAATAAGGCAGATACTGTTGAGATAATTTTGTATCGTTAGCTATATTTGAGTCTATATGAATCTTATTATATTTCATAGAACTTATAAATTTTAGTTCATTCTAAATAGATGTTAATAGTTATTTTCTTAATAAATATGTACAAGAAGAAATTTATGTTGAATGACCCCTAGTTTTGAATATGTTAAATTTTCAAAACATATATATATACATACTAAATCCATCTATGACCTTAAACAATCCCCAATATCTTGGTATATTATATTAACTAGATTTTTATTTCAAAATGAATTTGTTAAGGGAACAATTTATCCTATTCTTTTCATCAATAATATTTTTAATGACACTATCATTGTTAAAATTTATGTTGATTGCATCATTTTTTGTTCAACTCAAATGACGCTTATTGATAGTTTTTTTGGAATACAGGAAGTGTTAATTTGAAATAAGCATGATGGATGAGATTAATTTTTTTCTTAGTTTTTAAATTATTTATAATCTAGAAGGAACTATTTTAGTTCAATATAAACAAATTAGATTTTTATTTTTTTGTTTTGAAAATTCATATAGTATATGTACATAACTAGGAACCTCTATCAAACTAGATCTTGATGAATCCAAAGAACTAGTAAATCAAAAACCTTATAGGGGGATAGTCATAAGATAACAATAATAGACAACTAGTGAGGATGACATTAAGTTTTTGATGTGTTTATGTGCTAGTCTCCAATAGATTCCAAAGGAATCACATTTAAAATAAATTAAATGAATTTTACATTATCTTAAAAGTACTTTACAACTTGAATTATTTTATCCTAGAAATTATTTTATAATCAAAATTCAATTAGATGTTGACTTTGGAGGTTATAGGATGGATAAGAAAATTACTTCCATAACATGTCATTTTCTTGGAGAATATTTAGTTTCTTAGTCCAACAAAAAATAACAATCAGTTTCATTTTCCACTTTAGAAGCTGAATATAAGGTAGTTGGAAGTTATTACACTCAAGTTTTGTGGATGCAACACACACTCATGGATTTTGGTTTCAGTTTTACTCAAATTAAAATTATTTATGATATAATTAGGAGTATTTATTTTTCTATAAATATATTACATCACTCACATGAAAAACACATAGATATAAGACATAATTTCCTATAGAACCACACATAAAAAGAAGATATTGTTCTTGAATTTATCAAAAATGAAGAACATCTTGTCTATATTTTTTAAAACTATAAATTCTAATAGATTTGAATATGTTAAATAGAATTTGGTAATGATTAATTTAAAATGATCTTCCATCACTTCCTGTTTTACCTATCTTCTGACATTGAAAGACTCCTTAAAAAAAATTTAGAGGTAACTATTTTAATATTTTTAAAAATTATTTCTATATATTTTCTTAATTTATAGATTTTTAATAAAAAAGTTTTATTTCACCATATTAAATTTAAAGAATGAAAAATTGAACTTAATAAATAAAATTTTCAAAGGAAATTTTCTTTAGTTTATCATATGTTTTAATCTTCAATAATACAAAATAAAATAAATCTTAATTTTAACTTTTTTATAACCATATTCAAATGAATAAGTTTATATTAAAGTAACAAAAGATAAATTTTAAAATTTATAATCTCATTAATATTATTTAATGTTGTTTCATTGTTAATTTTTTATTTACATATTCCTACAAAACTATTGCATATTTCAGGGGAAGATATGAATATTAAAAGGAGAGTGTGTTTATTGAATTAGTTTTTATATAACTTATTTTTTATACTCTAATTCATTTTACCCTTATTTTAATTTTTTGGAAATCACAATTGGTAATAAATTTCATAAAATTTTTAATTTAATTTTAATATTATAAGTATTTCTTAGGGGATAAATTTTAAAAAAGTTTTAAACTGTATAATGTTTCTAGTTTTCCATAAAGGGGGATAAAATTATGAAATTAATAAATTTTTTATCATTTAATAAATATGGAGACTTATTTTACTTATATTTTCTATAAATAATGAGTTTATTTTTAATTTTTTGAGTAAATTAGAAGAATTTGTTTTCATCATAACTTACAAGAAATATTTCTTTAAAATTAAATCAATTTTTCAATTTTTCTTATCTATATTGTGCTTTTCAAAATGGGAGATATTTCTAAGTAATTGACTCATTTTCTTATTTTTTTTGAAAATCAAAATACACATTATAAGAACTTGACTTAAATTGATGCTTTGATTTAGCTGTTTTTGTTAGTGAATTTAATTTTGAGATGAAAAGTATAAAAATATAGAGAACCATGATTTCATGATAGTTTACTTTCACTATATTTTTGAGAACTATATAGGTAATGATCAATGATATTGGAAGATGCGTAATGGAACTGAATCTATAAGAATATGCAGTTGAAGATTCTGATGATGTTACAAATGAACCCAAAGAATGTGTAATTTGAACATTGAAGTTTGTTATAAAAAAATTAATAAATTAGATTGAAACTTCATGGATCAAAAGAACATATTAAATAGACAACAAGAATTCTTAATGATTTTTTAAAGACTTGTAATTACTTGTTGTTGAGAGTACTTATGATTAGTGTAATTTTATGGTTTTTGAGTGATTTTTAAAGAGCTATCATAGTGTGGGGTTTTACATTGTAAATATCTTAAGTATTTTCTAATTGTATTCATTCTAATTCCGATCCTTCATGATTGATTACTTATTGAGAATAATAACAGAGAGAATTACCTGATTCTGTGTAATCAAGGGATTTTAGGGATATGAAGACAAATATTGTTTCAATAATCCTGATAAATGAATTCTAGGGATAATAAGACAAATACAAATTTTAAAAAGTTTAAAGCCAAGGGCTTAAAGGGATAGGAATATAGGATGCCATGGATCAGTTCAAAAAATCCTCCTTAATCATTGAATAAAATTATGGTTTTGTAAATAGCAACATTTTTAGGAGTTTAAGGATTTCAATCCTTACTCTCTACATTTTTTTATAAACTATGTTTCATTTTATATTTCCAATGTATTTTTATATTTGTTAGAAATTGTGAATTTTTTACTATCTAAATGTTACGAACCAACTTGGGTCGACCCTGAACTGATCACTTGAGCCGGCCCATGATAAGTCCCTAGAGGCATTCTTGATCCTTCCAGGCTAGAAACTAGTTCTAGATATCAGATAAAACTTAGTTGGGAACAATTTTTCCCATAAATGACACGAAATATAGGCATGCGTATTAAAACTCAGTAAACATGCCTGAATTATCTACTCTATGTGCCTTACTTTTAAAGTGAAATCCAAATCATGCTAGTTTGAAATACATATATTTAAATAAGGTTTTTATTACCTTTTTAAAACAAGTAACAAGTTAATAATTCCAAAGAACCATTTTTATTTATTTTTTAAAAAATAACTTCTAAATAATAAAAGATTTCATAAAAAGTACTTCAAAAGAAGATACATGCAGCAAAGAGACATTTCAAAGAAAGAAAGTGAAAAACATATCAAAATTTATAAAGTATGAGTTTCTAGAAGAAGTATAACTATTTAAATAATTTTATAAAAACCTCACAAAAATAGTGAATATAGAATACATGTGAAACAAGTATCATGGGATATAACTAGAAAACAAGTAAAAATACCCTATATGTACTCGGTTTATAATCCATATGCCATCTTATCAGTACAATCCAAAGTCAATAACAAACTCGACTGCTCTTAACTAGCCTCACTAGTGGTACAACCCACATGGCTACTCCATGGGGATCTAGTCCATCTAATCAAGAATAAATAGAAATCATATCGTAACTCTCACTATAATTCTTATGATACCATGGCTATAGAAAACGTGGTGGGTGAGGAATAAATAATAAAAACAATGAAATCCACCATGCATGATAAGTCCCACATCCCAACACCATCCATGCGAATTCCCTCTAGAGTGAAGAGTATCCATAGAGGCATCCACTTTTCAAGAAAATATTCAAAGGTTCCAAATGGTCCTTAGCATTTAAAATAACAATTAGTCATTTGGAAATCCCCTTTATTATATTTCATGTTTTAAAACTATTTAGAAAATAAATCCAAAATACAAGGTTCTTTACATTTTAAATTGACTTGTAAACATTCTTTAATATAAGGAAACCAAGATGAAAACTTACAAATCCATGAAAAAGACAAAAGAAACTTGTTCTAATCATTGAATGAATTTTTTATATTATATTTACTTCATAATATAATGTCAACATGTAGAAAAATAAGTAAGCAATCATAGTTTTCAAATTAACAGGTTGGACATATGAAACCTACCTAAAAACATTCTTGCCTTAATAATGACAACCCGAATCCACTTCAAAAGAGAACCATGGAAGCAAGTGAGACCCTCATTTCACACTTACACACATATTAACCAATATATATATATAATTACCCTTAGATGCATTGTACATATTCCCCTCACGTATATACATACATACATACATACCTACATACACACATACATACATACATACATACATACATACATACATACATACATACATATGTACGTACATACATACATACATACATACATACATACATACATATGTAAATATGCACATACATACCTACATACCTACATACATCCCTATATACATACATACGTACGTACGTACGTACGTACATACATATAAAAATAATGAGGGCAAAAAAACTTTCAAAAAAAGAGGTCCAAAATCAAAGAACCACCATAGGAAAAACTCAAGTGTCTTTCTCTCCAACATTGGATATTACAAGTTGGAGAAACATCCCCCTATAACAGAAATTCCCCAACTGTGTGAAAATCATTAATCATGGACCTATGGATGGAGCCCTGATGTCTTGAAGCATCTACTACCCCATAGCTAGGTAATAGAAAACTCTGATAGAGGCAACATCTTATGGTAACATAGATTACAAAACTTTTCCACATCTACACCATCAACAAGACTTTAGATGATTATAAAAAATTACTTAGATTGTCTGAACCAACCACTTTGGAAGCAAAAGAATGGGTGATCTAAAAAATGAGATATAGGAAATAATGAAGGAGACTTCTTATAAAAAATAACCCATAGGAAGAGTGGTTCTTTCAACATATTTCTTGACTCTATTTATGGAGAAAAAAACTAGCTCCTTTAACTGACCAACCTACCCCTTCACTATTTGTTTTCCCTATTTAATTTCAATGAGCTCAGCCATCCTAAAAACCATAATGGTCCTCAACCATAATAGAAAATAGGTAAAAAAAAAAATACTCAAACCCACCACTCCACTGGGAGTTTGGAAAAAACCAACAACCAGAAGGTATTCCTTAGAAAAATTTGGACCTTTCTAGGCATCATAATATAAATAACATAAAAATTACCAACCAAATCAATATTGAACCAAAACTCATCCAAATAAAATTTCAAACCAAAAACCAAGATTATAAACCAAAAAATACCAAAAACAAATAAAAATAAAAATCAAATATTTATTCAAAACTAAACCACAACACCACCAAAAAACATGCCAACCCTATTTTAAAAAACCACCATTTCCAAAACCATCCCAAGCAGCAAAACCCATTTCAAAATCCACTCCCCATTTCAATTCCTCTTAGACTAAAATAATTTCAACACACCCAATATAGAAAAAATCAAAAAAATGTACAAAAGTGAAATTCCAAAAAATAATGAGAAACCATCAAAAAATTACTCCGTCACTTTTCAAAATATTAAAATACCCCCTTTTGAAAACCAATTTCAGAAAACATGACAAGCCTTACAACCGAACACCTACCATTAATATTCTATGAAGTATCACAAATATATATATCCTTATTCTAGCTCAAGAACCCGTACAAACATACCAATAACCATCCCTTTGAAATATTCATACATCCATATAAATATATGTGATCACTCATAGGAATACTAAGGGCCAAATAAAATAAAAAATATCACTTTCCAAACCAATTTAAAAATACCCCAGCCAATTTTGAAACCACCTCTTATCATCAAAGATTTTTTTTAAATTCCTTGTTCATTTTACAATTTCACATCATAAAAAACCTTTCCAAACCCCCCAAAAAATTTGAAAAAATTATTTCATTTATAAAACAACCCATTTAATTTTTAATCATCTTGAAGTTTACATTTAGTAAAAAAACTCTGATAAACCAGATGTTTTTTTAAATCCAAAAGAAAAACCTCATAATAAACTCAAACCAATAAAAAAACAAATACAAGAAACCCAATACTCGATTAAAAATCCCAAAATCTCAAATTAATAATTGCTACACATAGCTTGGATGCATATTTTGGAAGGCCATGTGCCAACTGGGTGAGCACACATAAGGTCATCAGAAGCACTTGCATGGTCTGTGAATGGTTTTACTGACTATGCATAGTAACCATGAAACCTCTTAATCCACCCATAATAACAAAAAAATCCTCAAAACCAACTTGAAATGCTCAAAATAAAAACCAAGGACCTCGAAAACACATGAGATCTAATATCATATTTTGAGGAAAGACCTCTAGAACACCTTAACAATTCAATAATCCTTCCAAATAGGTGGTGATCAAGCACCTAATTGTGATTTACCACTTGAATTCCATCAATCCTAGATCTTGAGTATTGAACATACCCAAATAACAAAGGCTAATGGCTCTAATACCATTTTCTCATAAACCAACCCAGGTTGACCCTAAATTGGTCATCCATACCGGCACACAATAAGGCCTGAGAGGAATTCCCGATCCTCCTGAGATAGAAACTAGTTCCAAACATTATATATAACTTATTTAGGAACAATTTATCCCATAAATGATAGGTAATGTAGGCATGATTATTAAAACTCAGTAGGAATTCCCAAAAGATCTACTCTATATTCCTTACCTTTAAATTGAAATCCAAATTATGCTAGTTTAAAATATATATATATAAAATAATTATTTCATTGCCTTTTCAAAAAAAGTAACAAGTTAATAATTACAAAGCATCACTTTCCTTTATTTTTCTAAAATAAGTTTCTAAACATTAAAAGACTTCATAAAAACCACTTTAAAAGAAGATACATGTAGTGAAGGGACATTTCAAATAAAAATAGTGAAAAACATATCACAAGTTCTAAAGTACAAGTTTATAAAAGAAGGATAAAATTTTAAACGATTTTATAATAACATCACAAAATGAGGGGAAATAGAATACACATGAAACAATTATCATGGGATATACTTAAACACCCAGTGAAGAGACCCTAGACATACTCAGTTTGAAATCCATCTACCAACCTATTGATGTGATCCAAAGTCAATAACCAACCCCACTACTCTCAACTAGCCTCACCTATAGAACAACCCACATGGCTACTCCATAGAGATATAGTCCTTATAATTGGGAATAAATAAAAAACATATCTTTACTCTCATTATGATTCATAGGATCCCATGGCTATAGAAAATGTGGGAGGTGAGGAAATAAGCATGAACACAAGTAAATCCACCTTTCATGCTAAGTCCCACCTCCTAAAACCATCCAGGATAATTCCCCTAAGAGTGGAGAGTATCCATGGAGGCTCCCTCTTTTCAAGAAAACATTCAAAGGTTCCAAATGGGACTTAGAATTTAAAATAAAAATTAGTCATTTGGAAATCCCATTTATTAATATCTTTCATGTTCTAAAACCATTTAGAAATTAAATCAAACATCCTAGGTTCTTTTAATTTTAAATAATCTTTGAAACATGATTCAATAGAAGGAAACCCAGATGACAAGTTATAAAGGCATAAAAAGAATAAGAGAAACTTATTCCAATCATTGTAAGAATTTTATATATTATATTTACTTAATAATATAATTCAAACATGTATAAAAATAAGTAAGGAATAATATTTTCCAAATTAAAGGCTTGTACATAGTGAACCCACCTTAGAACATGCTTCCCTTGATGAAAACAACCCGAATCCACTTCAAAGAGACACATGGAAGCAGGAGAGACCCTCCTTTCACACTTAAAACACATATCAACTTATATATATATATATATAATTACCCCTAGCTGCATTGTACATATTCCTCTCTCCATGAGAGAATATGTACAAAGAGGGCATATATATATGCCTTACCCATGAATATGTGTGTAAGTAGCCTTCACGAATGACAATCCAAAACTCACTATAAAAATACTAGAGACTCAAAAAATACAAAATATCAAATTAAAATTGGTCCAAATAATAAAATCGGAAGAAACCTTACCCAAAAATGATATCAAAACCAATTCCTTCAATGATCATGACTTGAATCGACCCCAATAGGACCTAAGGACCCTAGACAATATGAAAAAAATAATAAAAACACCCAAAAATGGGTTAGGGTTAAATGGGTCATGTGCACCACATGGGGAAGGGAATTGGTGTAATGAAAATGGAAAGAAAACAAAGAAGGGGAGGAGAGGGACTCACTAGAGAAGATCTCACCAATAAATTAAAGGCGATGCTGGCTATAAACCATAATAGAGGAGAGGAGGGAGGTGTGAAAGGGGGGAATTTGACAGTGGGGTGTCATGCGACATGTAGAGGAGGGTGAGGGGGGGGGGTTACTTGACCCAAGGAGAAAGGGGAGGGGATAATAATAATATTTTATTTTATTTTATTTTTAAAAAGTTTAAAAAATGAACATGGCTTGGCCATATGGGTGGCCAAAATGTGTGCCTCTACCGGAGGCCATGGAAACCTCACATGGGAAGGCTACAAAGTTAGGGAAACTATGCTCTAATAATGTGGTCGGATATGTTAAAAACTGCATACACCTTTGCACGGTTTGTTCATGGTGTCTACTAACAGTGCGCTTACCGCATTACTATGCTTAAAAATCCAAAAAATAAAATTTTAAAACTCATACAGACCTGAAACTAAAAAACTAGGCTAAATATAATTAAATAATTAAAAATAATTAATATTCTAAGTTTGGGGTGCACACTAAATTTCCAATGTGAATATTGATTTAGTCAGGTAATGTCATCTTTTGACTATTTTATACATTTATACTTTTTACTCTAATAAACTGTGATTTTATTGGAATATTGAATTTTAGATAAACTTACACATTGAGGTGGATAAAAATTATAAGTTGAATTTTTTAATACAATTTACACCCCTATTGTTGTATTCCTACATTCGTTTTCTAGAATAAAAAATACCATGCCTTCCAACAAATCCTCTTTCATTTCACCAGTAGATCATTAGGGTCATCTTACGATTGTTCGAGAGTATGGTAACTTATCCTTATATTACTTAACTAAGAGGAACCATCACATTCTTACATCTTCTAGACCATAAATTTGATCCCTCTAGGATATTGATCAATGATAACCCTAGAGCCAATTGACCTCACTTTATCTGGGTTAGTGAACACATGGTAGTTCTGGAAGACACCCCATTTAGCTAAAAGGATCTATAGAACCTACAATAGTTATAAACTCTATTATCTGACCTTATAGTCCCAAAAATACTACTATAATATCCCTTTCCATACTGAATCCTATATAGGATGGGGTAACTAACCGAATTATCATTAGATTGAATTTCCACCACCTGAAAAAAGTGGTTGACTTTGAATTTACCATTGAAGCCTCCTTCTGATAATATGCATCATCTATGACTACTACTATACAAAAAAATCACCATTATTATTATTATGGCCTTTAAAATTTCTTAATATCTCACTTATGATAAATTCACCCCTCTAGGAGTAGAAACTCTAGTATCCTCCAAGATCTATAGCTTTTATTGTCAAATCATAAAACAAAAAATTACCCATGAAACAACATCTTCTAGAAATCAGTGAGCTCTCATTAAATCCAAAAAATATGGGGATTGATACTACCCATGTAAGTATTCAGTAGTATTTACTATATTCTTTAATGAAACCATGATGAATAAATCACACTACATGACATATAATGTTCAATAATACATTCAACATCCTAACAACACCACTAGTTTTGACACTATCTTCAGACAGAATCATTCCAAAACCCAGTAACCACTTCAAATGGGGAATCCAAAAGTATTCCAACAAAGCTCTACCTATCCCCTGAATAATTGAATACACCTCAAGACTCAAATAGATAAAGAGAACCTTCTATATCCCAAAAATAAATTTTGGTACATTATATTTCAAGTGATGTTCTTCTAAGTCCCTAAGAAATTAATCACCAGAAACTCTGCAACCAAGCTCTGATACCACTTATTGGGGACCTGAAACCACCAACCATCATTATAACACTATAAAATTCTATATCATAAAGAATATAGCTTTGACAACTTCAATAATAATAAAATCCTCCACATTCTCATTGTTTGACACTAGGAAGAGTAAGCATCCTAACTACCACACTGAATTTATATAAGGCCCCAACCTTAAACATTACACAATATTGAGTTAAGTCAAGAATTTACATTCATTCACATTGATGATCTTTTAAGGTTTAGAGTTTTAGATAATTAGGACATAAATATTACATAACATCTCAAATATTACAAATTAGACAAGTCTATATGCTATCCATTTTTTTCATAATCTAAAACATTTTAAAATAAAACATGAATTATTTTTCTTGATAAAATTCTTTATAACATTCATCTTGTCTTCTTACTTTCTCTTAACCATCCTTATACCCTGTAGAATTTTAAAAAAAAACTTGGGATGAGCAAAAAAATATTAGTAAGGTATATAAATAAGGAATGAAACTGTTAGTCCATGAATATTTTAAGCTCATGAAAACATTTTCACAAATATCATACTTTTCATCCATAAAACATAAGTTATTTAACGTACCTCATGAAGTTATAAGATTCTTGAAAAAATTATTAGCAATAATAAATCATAAAGGTAACTTGTGGCATCCATATCATACTTAAATTGAAGTTTTTACAGCTATATAGGGAGTAAAATTCATGGTTACATTTGGAATACCCATCACAGTATATTCCCCAAATCTATTAGGAGAAACCTTATCGTTTAACTCCGTCTCATTACCCAATGCATTGGAGATATATCATGGGATCAACCACCCTAGTTTTATCATGGAACCACCTATATACATAAGCAATTCACAAGAACCATAACATAATCATAATACATTAGCAAGAATAAATTAAAAATAACATTTCCACATTTCAATCACAAGATATCATTTCAAGATATTGACATAATCAGTCTATCCTCAAAATCATTTTCAATACCAAAATACATGAAAAGGGAATATGATATTTATTTTCCTTTTAAAAACATTAAGGATTATAGAGGAATCCAAATATAAAATAATGATCATGGTGGTTTATATTATCGAAATATTCCTTAATGAAATGTGGTGTATATTATCGAAATATTACTCAATGAAAAGAGATTGAAATTAATTCCATTACCGTGAATTTTACTAGTCATATAAAATATTTATATTCTGTAATAATAAAATTAGGTGAATTTATAATTTCTTGAGAACATTTTTAAGTTTATTATTTCTTTTAAATCACTTATTACCCTGTTATAAAAATTAAATAATTATTTAAGTTCATATCAGACATTTTGCTGATATTCGGTACTTGAGTCGAAAATGAACATTGTTTGATCACTACTGGAATTATTGGTAATTGCAATGGCCTATTTGCGACGGGATCCTGTCGCAAATAGGATTTGGTGACAGGGCCCTGTCGCAAATACAATTATTTGTGATGAGCCCGTCGCAAAAAATCTTATTTGCGATGGGAAATGTCACCGTCACAAATAAGCTTCTGATTATATGTATTATATATACATAAACATTTTTGCGACTGACCCGTCACAAAAACTATTTGTGACGGGCTCTTGTCCTGTCGCAAAAAAAAATATATATATATATATAACTTTCTGTGATGGGCCCGTCACAACACATTATTTGCGACGGGAAAGTAGTCCCGTCACAAATATGTTTTTAAAAGTATTTAGTTAGACTTTTTGCGACGGGACCCCATCGCAAATAGTCCCGTCACAAATAATAAATTAATTTAAAAAAAATAAAATTTAATAAAATTACGATCAATAAAAAAATAATATTACTATTATTAAAATAATAAAAAAATAAAAAATATTAAAATTATCAATATTCACAAAAAAATATAAAAAAATAAAAATTATTAAAATTCTCAATATTCACAAAAAAAATATAAAAAAATAAAAAAATATTAAAAATTATATTATGTAATATTTACACCGATATAAAAGACAGAAAATGTAAATAATTCATATTACAATGTTAAATTCAAATGTCTGTAACATAAAAAAATCACAGGGGAGGGGGGTCGTCTTTTGGAGGAGGTGGAGGAGCTGAAGGGGTTGGTGGAGGAAACCCCATCCCTAAACTATGAGTCAGACGACACATGTACTTCATCTGCTCATGATGCTGCTGCTGCCATCGACACATCTGCTTCTCGTAATGCTGCCGCCGACACATCTCTTCTTGTTGCTTCTGCAAAGTCTCTATATGCTCAGCCTGAGCTCACAACTGCTCCTGATACTGTGAGTCAGAAGATGATGTCTCTCCACAAGCTCCTCTCGAGATGGACGCCGACATCGCAATAGTACCATAATAAGTAATAGGAGTCAAATGAGAGCTGATGCCAACTACTCTGCCCTTCTCAAAGCTATATTGAGTCACTTGCATCCATGCTGCCTCATCGAAATGGTGAGCACTGGTCTGCTCAGTCGTCTCTTCCTAACCCTCAGCCTATGTCTGAGAGGTCAAAACCTCATATGAATCCTTCAATTCCAATTTAAAATTAAAATTGTAAAAATATTATATGCAGTTAATTATCAAACTGAAAAAATAATACTAACCACAATCTGACGCTGGCGATCACCTCTAATCTCACCAGTGGCTGGATCACTGTACATCCTCCGATAAACGTTGAACTCCGTAATATCGGGATGCTTGACTGCCTACATAAATATAAAATAAACGATTGATATTTGAAGTTATATAAAATATTTAAAAAATATACTTACTAGATGCTCTCTATGTGAACTAAATGTACGGATACCATCTCGATGCGTCACCTCCTGTCTCCCCCAGTTCTGTCATCCCACTGAAGATCTCCTCTGAAATCCACCACCTAACCAGTGTAAACATAATCCATCCCAAACGTGAGATGAAATGTACTCTAGTCGGTGGGCTCTACACAACTCATCAAATTTTGTCACCCCTGCTTTCTTAATGGATGCCCTTCTCAAATTGTGCAAAAACTAACGGAAAGAGTCACACATAGAAACCTGCCATGCCGCATGGATAGCGTCGCGCATGCTATCATCGATAGGATACCATAAACCCTACAAATAATTTATAATATCAAGTTATTAATAAAATAAATTTCAAAATAAATATTATTTATTTACGTACAATCCAATGATGGAACATGTCACGTCGCACATCAATGAGAATCTGTTCCCATGTGATCTATGGCTAAGAAAAATAATTGCGCAAGATAGCACTCCCCTGTCCAATAGCTACATGCACGAAACTCTGAAAAATGAATAAATAATAAAAACATTCAGTATATATATAAATAAATTAATGAAATCTAACTAAAATATACAGGTTACCATACCTCCGTGTGCATCGATCGAAACCAAGATGTGGACGTCGCTCGGGGATAAGGTCATGAATCATCAGTCGTGCAAGACTGAAACCCCTCCATGTACCCCCTGAATTGCCAGTAGGATGAGGGTCAGATGATCCAAAATCCCCCTCATCCAACGGTAGGTCAGCCTCCTGAAAATCGAGGAATAGTTCAGGGTCCATATGAAACACAGAATGATTGTTTTTAGCAGATAGTTGAAAATAACTATTATATATAGATATATCTTAGTTATGATTATAATCGGCATTTAACTGTGTCAATGTTGATCTTCATCCTCTTCTCCATAGCTGTTAATGTCAATGTCTTCGTCTTCTTCTTCAGCATCATCAATATCCATATGAGTTTCATTTCCAGTATCTCTTATCATTTCAAATTCATTTTTAACATCATTAACATCTTCATCACCATCAATCCTTAATTATGGGGTGTCATCATTGATATTAATGCCTCTTTGTGAATTATATGGATTTTGAGCAGTCACTTGAAAAATTTCAATTCCTTCCACTTCAGCGGAACCACATTCATTTTGAGTAAACTGATTTTCCTAAGATTTCATTTTTATTATGCTCCACCAATCGCTCAAGTCTCTTGAAGTAGCATAGTAATTTTCATAATAAATTTGATGTGCCTATTGAGCTAGTAAAAATGGTTCATTTAATACAATAAGACTTTTATATTTAATATTGACAATTCCATGAGTCGGATTAACACACAAGCCTCTCTCAGTATCCAACCACCGACATTTAAACATTGTTATGTAACTCTTTCCTAGATAACACAACTCAATAATTTCATCCAAAATGCCATAAAAGTCAAATTCAGTTTCTCTGTGATGTGATCCTCTCAAGAAAACTCCACTGTTCATTGTTTTTTTGATTCCCCGTATGCATGTGTATGAAATCGAAAACCATTCACCACACATGCATTATAAGATTTAAACATTTTGGATGGTGGGTTTCTCAATATACACAGTCACTTATCAATTTTATCAGCATATTGAGACACCTGAAAATTTGTAAAACAATTATCAATATAATAAATAATAAATGGAATTGATATTAAACCATCAATAATTTATGTTACCAGTTTTTGAAACCATTGAGAATTTTTTTTGTCTGCGTTCTTCAAGAGCAGCTGCTGTAATTTGTGGAAGTTGTTTCTTGATATGATTATCATATAACCTACAAATAAAATAAGTTTAAATACTGTAACATAAATTATAGAATAAGTGATAGAATCACTGATAGGACAAATGATGTCATTTCTTCACAGTTGAGCAGAACGTATGTATGAGCTCTATGAATTTCATCATCTGAAATCCATCGTTCATGAACTCCACTGAAACCAAGATATGGCTGATTAAAAATAGTTAATTGATTTTCCATTTTGTCATTAAAATTCCCCTCATTTTTCCCATGCGATTGTGTTTTGAGGGATATTGAGATTCAAAAAAATGAGAGCAGAAAAAAGCAATTTCTTCTTGCAAATAAGCTTTAGAAATTAAGCCTTCAACTGATGCTTTGTTACGTATGTTTTTCTTCAATTTCTGCATGCATCTCTCTAATGGGTACATCCATCGAAACTGTACTGGACCTCCAAATTTAGCTTCATGTGGAAAATGTAATATCAGATGTTCCATTGAGTGAAAGAAAGCCGGCAAAAATATTTTTTCTAGTTTACATATAATTACAGCAACATCTTCTTCTAGTTTGCTTAGTGCATCGTAGTCTGTTGTCGCTGCACAAATGTCTCGAAAAAAATAAGATATGTCTGTTATCGAATCCCAAATCATAGAATTCAACAAACCTCTGAATCCAATCGGCATAAGTCTTTCCATTATAACATGACAATCACGAATTTTTAATCCAGTAATATAACCATTCTTAACACATCTGCCCAAATTAGAAGCATAACCATCTGGAAGTCTCAAATATGCAATCCACTGAAAAAATAATAAGCGAATCTCTTTGGATAGTGTATAAGCTGCTTTTGGATTCATTAACCTCTGTGATCTGACATTTTCAAATAGTTCAAGTTCTGGTCGCCTGCAAATTTGGGAAAGATATAATCGTGCCTTTACAGTATCTTTGGTCTTACCTGGTGTATCCAAAACTGTATGAAATAAATTATCAAAACAGTTCTTCTCAATATGCATAACATCCAACATATGGCGGGCCAACAAATCAGACCAATACGGAAGATCCCAAAAAATGCTCCGTTTTATCCAATTATGTTCTTTCCAAAAGCCATGAATTTTTTGTTGGTTTACTGTTGGTCCAAATGCAATGGGGGGTAATGAAAATACAAATTATTTTAACTTTTTACCTGAGATCATCTTTGGAGGTTCATCCCTTTCAATTGTACCTTTTCCAAAATGAGATTTGTTCCTCCGAAAATGATGATCGGTTGCAAGAAATCTATGATGACAATCAAAATAGAAAGGTCTTTTTCATTGATGAGCATAAAGGCTTTGTTTTTTTCCATATAGTAGGGACATGATTTTGGACCATGTGTACTCCAACCAGATAATATGCCATATACCGATAAGTCACTAATCGTCCAAATCAATACAGCTTTTAATATGAAATTTTGTTTCGCAGAAACATCATATGTATTAACACCATCACTCCAAAATGCATTTAACTCATCAATCAATGGTTTCAAATAAACATCAATATTCTTTTTTGGATGTCCTGGGATTAATAGAGTCAAAAAGATATAAGGCTCCTTCATCAACATCCATGGAGGAAAATTGTACAAAGTTATAAAGATAGGACAACATGAATACTGACTACCCTAAGAACCAAACAGATAGAAACTGTTAGTAGAAAGACCCAATTGCAAATTTCGGGCTTCTATAGCAAAAGATGGATGCAGACGGTCAAAATGTTTCCATTAATCACCATCAGATGGATGATTCAATCTTTTATCAATTGAAATCTTGGTTTTGTGCCATGACATCATTGACGTTGTGTTCTAAGACATAAATAAATGCTGCAACCTGGGTGTAAGGGGGAAATATCTCAACTATTTTACTGGAATCGATCTGGACTTCCCTGGTTGAGATTCTTTATACCTCGATTTTCCACATGTGGGACAACTCTCCAATGAATCATTTTCACCAGAATATAAGATCCAATCATTTGGACATGCATGAATCTTCCAATAACTAAGGCCCAGATTACAAATCAGCCTCTTTCTCTCATAGTAATTTGCAGGCAACACATTTCCTTTAGGTAATAGTGTTTTAACCAAAGAAAATATCTGATCAAAACAGTTGTTTGACATTGCATTATCTGATTTAATATCCATAAATTTTGTAACCGCTTCTAATTTTCTTATCTTGCAACCAGGATATAATGCATGCTCAGCAGGCCTCAACAACTCATAAAATTTGGATGGTGCCAACTCAGGAGTTAAATCAATATCATCGCGAGTTTCAGTTTGTTGCACAGATGGACCTGCAACATCATGTACTAAATTCTAAAACTGTGATAGATCTAGAATCAAGTTATTAGGATCTTCTCTGGAACTTCATTCACATTGTTAATACCAAAAAACATAATCTGGTTGAAAACCAAACCGCAAGAGATATCCCCCAACCTTGTCATATTTTTCAAATGTTCTCAGTGCACATTTTTTACAAGGACACTTAATTGTGCCTTCTGAAACATATTCTGGGTTTGATGATGCAAATGCTAAGAAAGATTCAACACCCTCAATATATATAGGATTTAAACCAGAACCATTTGGATTTATTCACTGATTTATCCAAGCTCGATCATCTAATAATGACTGATGTCGACTTCCTTGTTCCATATTTTTCTACATAAAATATAAAATCATCACTGTTTTTTAATAATTTGAAATTATAAAAACACTATCTGAAAAAAGAAGATAAATAATTAAAACTACTTAATAATTACCATTAATTAATGGCGACACAATTCCCAGTGGATTGACGGCTACTCTTTTGTCCGACAGCTCATTTAATTACATCTTTCTCACACTTATTATTGCTAATTATTGTAATTATTCCTAATTATTTCTAATTATTACAAATTATTACTAATTATTACAAATTATTACTAATTATTACTAATTATTACAATTTATTACTAATTATTACAATTTGTTACTAATCATTACTAATTCTTATTATTTATTACTAATTTAGCAATACTTAGAAATACTTAGAAAAATGAAAACTTCTTGAATAATGAAAGGAAATTTAGTAATCATCGTTGTGGAGATGATTACAAATTTTCCCTTCATTATCCAAGCAGATTTCATTTACTAATTATTAGTAATAAAAAAATATGTTATCTATATTTATGAAAAAAAATATTAATATTATTAAAATAATAAAAAATTTATAAAATATTAAAATTATCAATATTCACAACAGACTTTGCTTTATTCTTAACATGTTCAAATATCGAAGGGTCATCAATTGTCAAGTCATGTGCAATAAAAAGTTTGTGTCAGTCATGTCCAATGTAAACTCTATAATTGTACTTACATGGTTGATCACCTCGCAAGTAGTGTTGCAATAGAAAGACCAATGTAATGACATTATCATCTCTAAGAATCATCTCACATGAGACTTTACATAGATCATTCTTCCTTAAAAATTTGAGGGGATATCATTATATTTCCCTTAAATTTTCAAGGAATAATGGTCTATGTAAAGGTTCATGTGAGATAATTATTATAGATAAGAAGGGCGTGACTTGGTTTGTCCTATTGCAACACTACTTGCGAGGTGATCAACCATGCAAGGACAATTATAGAGTTTACATTGGACATGGCTGACACAAACTTTTTATTGCACATGACCTGACAATTGGCGACCCTTTGATATTTGAACATGTTAAGAATAGAGAAAAGCTTGTTGCGAATATTGATAATTTTAATATTTTATAATTTTTTTATTATTTTAATAATATTAATATTTTTTTTTCGTAAGTATTGATAATATAATTTTTTTATTGCTAGTTATTACTAGTTATTGCTAGTTATTGCTAGTTATTGCTAGTTATTGCTAGTTATTCCTAGTTATTCCTAGTTATTCCTAGTTATTCCTAGTTATTCCTAGTTATTCCTAGTTATTCCTAGTCATTACTAGTTATTACTAGTTATTCCTAGTTATTCCTAGTTATTCCTAGTTATTACTAGTTATTCCTAGTTATTACTAGTTATTATTACTTATTCCAAGTTATTCACAGTTATTAATAATTATTACTAATTATTACTAATTATTCCTAATTATTACTAATTATTCCTAATTATTAATAATTATTCCTAATTATTCCTAATTATTACTAATTATTCCTAATTATTCCTAATTATTCCTAATTATTCCTAATTATTCCTAATTATTACTAATTATTAGTAATAATTACTAATTATTTAGAATTATTACTAATTATGACTAATTATTTAAAATTATGACTAATTATTTATAATTATGACTAATTATTTATAATTATATCTAATTATATCTAATTATATCTATTTATTACTAATTATATCTAATTATATCTAATTGTTGATAATTATTACTAATTATATCTAATTATATCTAATTATTAATAATTATTACAAATTATATCTATTTATTACTAATTATATATATTTATTCCTAATTATATCTAATTATAGCTAATTATAGATAATTATTACTAATTATTACTAATTATATCTATTTATTACTATTTATTCCTATTTATTACTAATTATAGCTAATTATTACTAATTATATCTAATTATTACTAATTATAGCTAATTATTACTAATTATAGCTAATTATTAATAAATATAGCTAATTATTCCTAATTAAAGCTCATTATTACTAATTATATCTATTTATTACTAATTATATCTAATTATAGCTAATTATAGCTAATATATATAATTATAGCTAATTATATCTAAGTATTCTTAATTATATCTATTTATTTCTAATTATATCTATTTATTCTTAATTATATCTATTTATTGCTAATTATATCCAGTTATTGCTAATTATATCCAGTTATTGCTAATTATATCCAGTTATTGCTAATTATTACTACCTATTGCTAATTATTACTAATTATTGCTAATTATTACTAATTATTGCTAATTATTACTAATTATATCTATTTATTACTAATTATAGCTAATTATTCCTAATTATAGCTAATTATTCTTAATTATAGCTAATTATTACTAATTATAGCTAATTATTACTAATTATAGCTAATTATTACTAATTATAGCTAATTATTACTAATTATAGCTAATTATTCCTAATTATAGCTAATTATTCCTAATTATAGCTAATTATTTCTAATTATAGCTAATTATAGCTAATTATAGCTAATTATTTCTAATTATAGCTAATTATTACTAATTATTGCTAATTATAGCTAATAATTATAGCTAATGATATCTAATTATTACTAGTTATATCTAATTATTACTAGTTATATTTAATTATATCTATTTTTTACTAATTATATCTATTTAATCCTAATTATATCTATTTATTGCTAATTATATATACTTATTGCTAATTATATTTACTTATTGCTAATTATATCTATTTATTGCTAATTATATCTATTTATTGCTAATTATATCTATTTATTTCTAATTATATCTAATTATATCTAATTAATATTAATTATTACTAATTATTTATAATTATAACTAACAATATCAATTTCTTAGTAAAAATAAATATAAATAAAAATCAATTGAAATCTAATTAAATTACAACTAATAAAAAACAATTAAAATTAACATAAAAAAATATAAAAAATATTAAAAAAATAAAATATAAATACCTTAAACTTTGATATTCTGAAGATATTGATGCCCTCTGATTGCTCTCGTATAAAAAATTTCTACTAAAAGAAAATTTTTCTTTGAAACTGAAGAATGAAGAGTAAGAGAGAGAGCCAGAACTGAATGATTTGGGAAAAAAACGGATGAGGGTATATATATGTTAGAATAGTTGCGACAGGGTTATTAGTGATGAGGTTCCCGTCGCAACTGGTACTATTTGCGACGGTGCCCATCGCAAATACTCTCACCTGCATTAATTACAGTCGGCGGTTAAAAGGTTATTTGCGACGGGTCCCGTCGCAAATAGTACCTACCGACAATCTTTTTGCGATGGGACGACATCCCGTCACAAAAAGTTATTAACCACCGCCAGGTATTTGTGACGGGTCCCGTCGCAACTACCCCTACGCGGTTTGGCACGCAAGTCGCACCAAACTATTTGCGACGAGAGACGAAATCCCGTTGCAAATAGCTTCCTGGATGAGTTATTTGCGATGAGAAGAAATCCCGTCGCAAATAACCCGTCACAAATGGTGATTTTTCCCGTAGTGGATGTCACTAGTCCATGTGGTCATAAGTAATTCATCTCAAAAATAATATTCATGAAATTATTATCATATTTATACATAAATTATACCTTTATATCAAACCATGATTTGTGGTTTTGAAAAACTAACAATGTTATAATCATTAAGACGGTAAGTCGTACGTACGCATGAGTAACGTTTTCCATATTTCACTAATCTATATGGAAAGAATTTAAGTATTATTTAATCCTTCTAGAATGATTATAACATAATTAATATCACATTAATAATTTAAATATACTTATATATATATATATATATCATACAAGTGATATAATAAATAAAAATGAGTCACATTGCTTCGTGGAGGTGATAGTTCACACGTATGCACGGACGACGTTATCATTTTTATGTGCATGGAATTTAAAAGTGTTATTAATATATTATTGTAATAAAATGATTAATATGTCATGAATATCACATATTAACATTAATTCTATTATTATAACAATCCATGAGATATGTTTATGAAAAATAAATTAGATTAGTTCATGGAGGTGATAGTTAACACGTACGCACGAACGATGAATTACTTTCCCATTTAATGGAAGTGAAGATGAATTTAGGTTATGATATTAACATAATAACATATAAGTATATTTAGTATACTTGATTTATTATTTACTCATGTATAAATGATATTTAAAGGAAGTGGGAGAATAAATAAAATAGAAACACCTAAATAAAAACATTACCTTTTCTTTAGTTGATCACCTTTCTTAACACCTTAACATCTCCAAGAAGGGTGTTCTGACTAAAATAATACCTCAAAAATGTGGGGAGTGATTCTAGGAAGGGTTTGGGCACATATTTTCCCAACCAAATGGTTTTTTAAGTGTGAGTAAAAGAGAGGAATGAGTGCCTTTTTATAGGTGAGGGGAGGGGCACCATTGAAATTATTAAAAGTATTAAATTAATATAAATTCAATTTCAATTACAAATGGGTCCAAGTTGATTTAGTTAGAAAATAGGATTATTATGGGTCTAAATATAATAATCTAATGATAATTATACAATTTTTAAATAATTTATAATCCTTATAATTTTTAAACCTTTTTAACTCTTACCATTTTATCATGTAATTTACACTTTGAGAGTTAAAATAATTACCAAATCATGACAAAAGACCAATGAATGTGTCATTAATGAAATATATCTAGTTATCTAAATTTTTTGGTTGAATCATGTATTTTTATAAATTTTATATAATTTAATTATGTATTCTATAATTTAAGTTATGAATTATGCCAGTTTTGACACTATTCATTACTTGACTTTTTAAAAAAAATCATAACTTGATTCCTTTGATAAAACTACATTAAATTAATACTAACATGTCACAATCATCCATAAAATTCATGGATGGCATAAAATATTTCAAATTATATTTATTTTAATATTATTAATATCATTTATTTGATTCTTTCTTTAATAAACCAATTACTGCTCATCATTATGTCACTATTTAATTTAATTATTTATTTCAAAAAAATTATAAATAAATTTACATGATATAGGTAATATTTTTATCTTTCTTATGACTATTAATAGTCAAATATATCACTTATATAACCCCATATTAATATTTTTTAGTAAGAAGATACATATTTATGGCATACTTGCCTTTATTTTAAATTAAAAGTTATAAATGTCATAATCACATCCAAGTGGCTTCCAAAGGTCACAGTTTCAGCTCAATAATGGTAATGATCAATAATAACTTATATAATAAGATTATTACAAGTGTTAGGGTAATTTTATAATTTTATAATATTAATTTTACATTTAATTACCATATTTACCTTTAACCGTGGTAAATAAAATACTAAAGTTACTATTCACAAAAAATTATTTTGATTCTATTAGAACAAATTTTTCATACTGATTACAATAATGTATTTAGATTTTTAAAAATTCAATTCACATAAGTTGTTAAATTAATTTGAAGTTAATTCTATTGACGGATCGAGAAAACAAGTTTTTGAAGTAAAAATGTTCAAAAGTTCACAAAGTTTTTATATCCAATTTCAATTTGAAATTGATTCCAATGACCTACATTGAATTAAATGATAACAAAATTATTTAATTACACTTTAAAACTAATTAAAATGATAAAAAAATATATAAATAAATTAGATGAAAACTCAATTTTGAATTAAAATTCAGTATTTTTCACTATTAATTAAAAAATGAATATTATCAAAAAATAACAAAAATTCAACCAAAGTAAATTTTGATTTCTATCTTCCAAATAAGAAGTTAATTTTTTCATATAAAATTTTTAAAACTTTCAAAATTTATAATTAAAAGGGTTCACAATCAATAGGCGTTAAAACTACCTTTTAAAAATATTAGATCTTTTTATGGTAAAAATTGGATTTATTCTTATTTTAAGCCCATAAAATTTATTGGAAGAGTAAAAATATTTAATAAACATGTGTAAACATAATATAGTTAGTTCTGTTCATTCCCGTGAATACAATAGCTAGATGATAACTACTATTTAAAATAATAATAATAATAATTTATTATTTTTCAGTGTAACTTAGTCTTGTGTGTAACATAAGATTTCGGAGAAACCCATTGTTGCATGTCGGGTATGCTATCATACATAACATCCCCTTTAAAGTAAAATTGATATATAATTCATTAATATTAATAGATATGAAAAATTATTATTCTATAATTACCTAGGATGTTACAATTTACCTTCTCTAGTTTTGGATTTCTCCTAGTGCACATCAAGATCTTACTTCTAGAAAATAGATAAGAAAAAATGCACACGATAGAAAAATAGAACATTAAAGAACAAACACAACATGAATTACATGGTTAGAAAATACAATCATTTTAGTTACAATGGATCCAAGTTATAAAACCCTACCCATACAACTAGAAGAAGAAGAACCAATGTGTAACAACTGGGTCCCAGTGACAGCACAACCAATTACCTACATTGAATTAAATGATAAAAAATTATTTAATTATACATTATAACTAATTAAAAGGATAACCGAAATATATAAATAAATTAGATGAAAACTCAATTTTGAATTAAAATACAATATTTTTCACTATTAATTAAAAAATGAATATTATCAAAAAAATACCAAAAATTTAACCAAAGAAAATTTTGATATCCCACTTCCAAATAAGAAGTTAAAATTTTCATATAAATTTTTTAAAACTTTCAAAATTTATAATTAAAAAGGGTTCACAATCAATAGACAGTAAAACTACCTTTTAAAAATATTAGAGCTTTTTATGGTAAAAATTGGATTTATTCTTATTTTAAGCCCATAAAATTTATTGGAAGAGTAAAAATATTTAATAAACATGTGTAAACATAATATAGTTAATTTTGTTCATTCCCACGAATACAATAGCTAGGTGATAACTACTATTTAAAATAATAATATTAATAATATATTATTTTTCAGTATAACTCAGTCTTGTGTGCAACATAATATTTCGGAGAAACCCATTGTTGCATGTCGGGTATGCTATCATACATAACATCCCCTTTAAAGTAAAATTGATATAAAATTCATAAATATTAATAGATATGAAAAATTATTATTCTATAATTACCTAGGATGTTATAATTTACCTTTTCTAGTTTTGGATTCCTCCTGGTGCACATCAAGATCTTACTTCTAGAAAATAGATAATAAAACATGCACACGATAGAAAAATAGAACATGAAAGAACAAACACAACATGGATTATGTGGTTATAAAATAAAATCATTTTAGTTACAAGGGATCCAAGTTATAAAACCCTTCCCATACAACTAAAAGAAGAAGAACCAATGTGTAACAACTGGGTCCTAATGACAGTACAACCACCCCACCTTAACATGGCAGTTAGGTCCTGGCCCGCTAGATACCACCAGTTTCCCCACAAACACATGGTCCCCACCCAAGGGTCTACCCACATGACTAAATGGGTTATCTGACTAATAACATCCCCTTTAATGTAAAATTTATATATAATTCATAAATATTAATAGATATGAAAAATTATTATTCTATAATTACCTAGGATGTTACGATTTACCTTTTCTAGTTTTGGATTCCTCCTGGTGCACATCAAGATCCTACTTCTAGAAAATAGATAATAAAACATGCACACGATAAAAAAATAGAACATGAAAGAACAAACAAAACATGGATTATGTTGTTAGAAAATACAATCATTTTAGTTACAAGGGATCCAAGTTATGAAACCCTACCCATACAACTAGAAGAAGAAGAACCAATGTGTAACAGCTGGGTCCCAATGATAGCACAACCACCCCACCTTAACATGGCAGTTAGGTCCTGGCCCGCTAGGTACCACCAGGTGCCCCACAAACACATGGTCCCCACCCAAGGGTCTACCCACATGAATAAATAGGTTATCTGACTAATAACATCCCCTTTAAAGTAAAATTTATATATAATTAATAAATATTAATAGATATAAAAAATTATTATTCTATAATTACCTAAGATTTTACAATTTACCTTTTCTAGTTTTGGATTCCTCCTGGTGCACATAAAGATCTTACTTCTAGAAAATAGATAATAAAACATGCACACGATAAAAAAATAGAACATGAAAGAACAAACACAACATGGATTATGTGGTTAGAAAATACAATCATTTTAGTTACAAGGGATCCAAGTTATAAAACCCTACCCATACAAATAGAAGAAGAAGAACCAATGTATAAAAACTGGGTCCCAATGATAGCACAAACACCCCACCTTAACATGGCAGTTAGGTCTTAGCCCGCTAGGTACCACCAGTTTCCACACAAACACATGGTCCCAACCCAAGGGTCTACCCACATGACTAAACGGGTCATCTGACTAATGACAGTCCCCACAGGCCAACACTTGTTCTTTCCAGTGTGCTTTGTCCTGACTCACACACACCCTGGGAAACTTCCCAGAAGGTCACCCATCCAGTGTGCTTTGGATTCCTCCTGGTGCACATTAAGATATTACTTCTAGAAAATAGATAATAAAACATGCACACGATAGAAAAATAGAACATGAAAGAACAAACACAACATGGATTATGTGGTTAGAAAATACAATCATTTTAGTTACAAGGGATCCAAGTTATAAAACCCTACCCATACAACTAGAAGAAGAAGAACCAATGTATAACAACTGGTTCCCAATGATAGAAAAACCACCCCACCTTAACATGGAAGTTAGGTCCTGGCCCGCTAGGTACCACCAGTTTCCCCAAAAACACATGGTCCCCACCCAAGGGTCTACCCACATGACTAAACGGGTCATCTCACTAATGATAGTCCCCACATGCCAACACTTGTTCTTTCCAGTGTGCTTTGTACTCACTCACACACACCCTAGGAAACTTCCTAGAAGGTCACCCATCCAGTGTGCTTTGGATTCCTCCTGGTCCACATCAAGATCTTACTTCTAGAAAATAGATAATAAAACATGCACACGATAGAAAAATAGAACATGAAAGAACAAACACAACATGGATTATGTGGTTAGAAAATACAATCATTTTAGTTACAAGGGATCCAAGCTATAAAACCCTACCCATACAAATAGAAGAAGAAGAACCAATGTATAACAACTGGGTCCCAATGATAGCACAACCACCCCACATTAACATGGTAGTTAGGTCCTGGCCCTCTAGGTACCACCAGTTTCCCCACAAACATATGATCCCCACCCAAGGTTCTACCTACATGACTAAATGGATCATCTGACTAATGACAGTCCCCACAGGCCAACACTTGTTCTTTCCAGTGTGCTTTATCCTCACTCACACACACCCTGGGAAAATTCCTAGAAGGTCACCCATCCAGATCACTACTCTAGGCCAAGCATGCTTAACTGTGGAGTTCTAATCAGGTAGGATCCTAAAAAGGAAGGTGCAACTTGTTGACATGAGTCATATCATTTAGTCATTTAACCCTTTATCATTCTGGGGTGTTACAATCACCCCACTTTAGAGCACAACGTCCTTGTTGTGGGCCCTACATCTCAACCCAGGCAGTGCGCTCCACTTAAGGATGGGTACCACCTCTGACAAATTGGTATCAGAGGGAAGTTAAGCATCTTTCTTTGATGACAGTATGCATTTGAGTATTCATGTTGGGACTTAGGAGGTAGTTGCGAATGAGTGCCTAGCCAGCTCTCACCGAAATGAACCTTAAGTCACCAGGGGTGGTTAAGGAAATACATCTTGTGGATTGGTTCTAGTCTTATCCCTATTTTGATTTGGATAGAGTGAAATCCAAATCATGTATGTTCTACTTGTTGGGATCATGTTTCCCTCATTGCTATGTACAAGAATTATCTAATGTCTTCCTTATTGTTTACTAATGTTTTGTTACATCATGTCTCCAAGAATGTGAATCAGATCTAGGAAGGGGATACTACTGAACCTCATAGAGTGAATCCTCCTATGGACCTGAGCCTAGTTGAGGAGACCATGCATACTGTCCAAGATTTGGGGCAGGCACCACCATCAGTCTCTATTCAGGCTCCAGTTTTGGAACCTGGGGTGGAATGCTCTTCAAAATTGTTCTCAAGAGTTTTTTCATCAGAAACCACCAGTTTTCAAAGGCTCCACTGATACTCAACATACTGAGGAATGGTTGGGAAGGATTGAATGTATGTTTGAGTTCTTGGAGATACTAGATGAGATCATGGTGAAGCGTGCCACCTTTGCATTGGAGGGACCAAGCAGGAGATGGTGGGATACAATAGTGACAGAAGAGAAACATGGGGGCTTAGAGTGGAAGGACTTGAAGGTTATTTTCACTAGACACTTCTATCTAGAGTCAATGGTGTTGGCCATGGTTTTGGAGTTTTTCAATATTGGGAAGGCTGATAGAACTGTGGATCTTGCAGATGTTTAGGGCACTTTTAGAAGTTCTACCACAACTTTTCCACTCCACATAGTGGCACAAGATCATCAGAACCTTCAAAAACTGTGGGGAAATCAAATGCTTCACATAAAAAAGAGTTTCAACCATAGGCATCTGAAACCAAGATTCTTTACGTAGTGAAAGAGTCTCCAGAGGAAGCTAATACATCTCCAAAAACCATAATAGGTATCATTACTATAGCTTCATCTTTAGTGACTGCACTTTTTGATACTGGTGCATCTTACTTGTTTATTTCAACCTATATCCTTAATCTTCTTAATCTTCCTATGGAGTTTTTATCTTGTGTAATGGATATTACTACAACCCTTGGTGCGAAGAGAGAGAATGGTCTCTATAGTCCTGCTTGTGTCTTATCTCTCTCAGATGTCAAGTTATCTTGGATTTTTCACACACTTGACATGGAAACTCATGACGTCACATTCGGGATGGATTGGATAATTTTCAATAAATCCCAGATTGATTGTTATCTTCGACGGTTATACCTTACTACACCCAGTGGTGTGCCTCTTGTCTTTTAAAGAGAATGAGACCTAAGTTTGAGAAGAGTTAGACCTTCTTATCTGGAGGTGGGGAAAGTGATATCAGTGTTTAATTTTGATATCAAGCGAGATTATTTGGGTGGTGATATTCCTCCAGTTGTCGTGGAGTTTCTAATCGTGTTTCCTTCTATTTTTTTGGTTTAACACAAGTAAGAGAGGTTGAGTTTTCTATTGACTTGATATCAGTACTCAAAAAGTTTCTTTTCCCTCTTAAAAAATGGCTCCAAATAAACTAAAAGAATTAATGTTCTAGTTGGATGATCTTCTTGAGAAATCATTTATTCACCAAAGTGTGTCACCTTGGGCGGCGTCGATTCTATCCTCCTTGAAAGCTAATGGTTCTCTTACATATTATCTTATCGAGATGATTCTTCAAGAATAGAAGGTTGTTGAAAAATTTCGTAAGCATTAGAGACTCTCTTTATGGTTGGGAGACTGATGCCCAGTGGTTGTTCTCTAAAGACAATGTTCTGTGTTATCAGAACTATTATGTTTCACTGTTAGCTAAAATGAAGGCTATAATAGGGGATTTTCATTTTTACCAATGAGTTATGCACCCAGGAAGTACCAAGACATTCTACAACTTGAAACAATAGTTTTGGTGACTATTTATTCTTAAAGGTTTCACCCCAGTTGGGTCATCAACTGCTTGGGAGGAAAGGGAAGCTTGCTCCTTGTTTTATGGGATCTTTTGAGGTTATTGATTAAGTGGATAAAATTGTTTTCCATTTAAAACTACTACCAAAACTAACGCCGATACATAATGTGTTTCATGTATCTTAGCTTCAGAAGTATTTATTTGACCCATATCATGTTCTGAGTTGGCGTGATCTTGAAGTGGAACCTGTTTTATCTGTGATTGAACGACCGATCATGGTTGTTGATTCTGAGACCAAGGTACTTCATGAGATAACAATATCTCATGTATGTATGATATGGAAGTATAGTTGTAATTCTTATGAGACATGCGAGAGGGAGACACTGATTAGAGAATATTGGCCTTATCTTTTTGACGTGGTTCTTCGTAGTCTTTTTGGGGACAGAAAGTTCCTATGGTGGGGAGGTTGTAACATCCCGTTACTGTTTTAAGTATTTCTAAACCATCTTTTGTTAAATTATTATTACGTTAAATAAGAAAAAAATGGTTTATCAGTGAAAAGTTACGTTTTTTTAAAACATGTTGTGGAATGGTAAAATGATCAATTAATACTCTGGAATATTCAATTAAATATTTTTTGAGTTAAACACTGAGTAAGTATGAGTTTTCGATGTATGAAAATTCATGGGGAGGTCAGAATAAAAATATTAAATATATTATTTTAAGCATGAACAATTTATTCAAAATAATTGAATAACTCCAAAACGGTCCATCATATGAGAAATTTGAGACCATAGTTATGTCTGAGATATGGTGTTTACCCTATGAGGGGTACAACATTCAAAGGCGCCATACTTTTGGATGTCTTGCTCGTGAGATAAAGTTTTTATATAATATTTAATATAATATTTATTAAAAATTAAATATCTCCCAAAAGGTATGCCGTATAAGAAATTTGAGACCACTGATGGGTCTGGAATGAGGGGTTTACCCTAGAAAAGGTATAAAATTTGTTCGCATCAGGTGTTTGGATGCCTCGCTCACAAGAATACCACTTTTTATATTAATTAATTAATTATTCTGAGTTTTCATTAATAAATCATTAATATATCTCAAACCGCTCATTGTTTGAGAAATCTGAGACGACCGTTGGGTCCGGAATGACTTGTTTACCCTAGACAGGGTATTACTTTCATTCGCAATGGATCTTTGGTGTCATTTAATTTTGAAATTAAATAAATAATTATATTAATTTAATTTAATTATTAAAAAATGGAGTATACTGTTCACTCATCTTCAACAAACCCGTAACTCCATTTTTAACACCTGAGGATTTTCCAAACTTCGTTTTATCACCATTTTGACCATGATTAATTTGGTAACATCATAATAAGTGAAAACCAATGAATCTATTTTGATTTTTGGGTTCATTAATGGTTTAAAATGAGTTTTTTAAAATGGGTATGGGTGTGCTGCGTTTTTGGGTTCTATATTCACCGAAGTTCATGTTTTTTTCTTTTTGGTTGGTCTTGTTTGATTCTAATGACCTAAAGACTCCTTCATGCACAATTTTTTGACACTTTGGTGGTCCTGTGATCGATCACAGTTGTATTCTCATTTTTTTTTACCTGTGTACGGTGCAAGGTTGAAGATAAAAGTGGGTTTCCTTTTTATTTTATTTTATTTTATTTATTTATTTTATTTTATTATTTGTTTCAATCTTCTCTCTTTTATAACTTCTACATTATTGATCAGAATTACACAGTGTTGGTGTTGTTGAATTTGTCTCGACAAGCGGAATCTTAATTATATTTTTTGTTTCAAAGGCAGCAAGGTATTCCTTGATCTGATTTTTCACATTTTAAATGGTTCTTTTTAAATAATTTTATCAAAATATAATTATTAATAATTATCGAATGATAATTTCAACAACTTATCAATGAATAATTTTAATGAAATTATCAAGGATAATTCTTATACAATTTTATCAAATGATGAGTTATTAAATTATTAAAGGATAAATATTGTCCTTTTATCAAAAAAATATTGTTAAGAATTATTAGATGACAATAAAGATGAATTATCAAAGTTTAAATGTGCATTATTATTGGAAGTTAAGTATAAAGAAAAATGATCAAAAGGTAATTTCATCAAATTATCAAAACATAATCATAAATAAATCTCAAAAAATAATTTCATTCAATTATAGAGATAATTGTTAAAATGATTGTAAAGGATAATTATTTAAAATTATCAAAAGGATAGTTATTGAAGAATTTGTCACTAGATAAATGAAAAGTATTATTAAAACGTAATTGTGAGTTTATTAAAGATAATTATTCTAATGAATAATCATAAGCGCATGCATTGATATAACGATAAAACTGATAAATTTCCATGAAAGATAAATATTATCACATGTGATAATATATTTATATTTTGAAACTTATCCTAGTGAGATAAATTATCATCGCATGTGATAATTTAAAATGATAATACAGAGATTATCAAGGATTGAGAAAATGTAATCACATGTAATATTTTATTTCCTTGAGAAATAAATTAGAGGGATATAATTATCAAATGAGGTTTATGATTATTTTTATGGATATTTTTTGAAATTTCATGCATTAACATAAAACGAAAATCCATAGATTATCCAGGATAGATAAAATGTAATCACATGTAATATTTTATTCAATAATTTTAAATTATCCACAAGGGATAAAATAGTATTATCGCATTAATATTTTAATCCATAATTTGGAAATTATTCAGGAGAGAGAAACTATCATCACATGTGATATTTTATTTTATTTTGAAATAAAATAGTAGGTTTTGGATTTAGGAACCCTTAATGAATGTTGATCATTTGTGTGATAATGATTATGATAATAAGGTCATGAGGAGGTGTATTGAACCACATGGGGTGGTTTATCCTTGATATTGACATCGATGACCTTGAGGTAGGTGGTTCCATTCCGATTATCCAAATTGATTATCCTTTATTGCTTTATTTATTTCAATTGCTCAAATTTTATTTCAATTAAATTGATAAAACCCTAATTCTAGTGAATCGAGATATTTGAAATGGTTTTTTAATAGAAATTTGGAAAACCCCCAATTCTATTGAGTTGGATGTGTTTATGGAAATTGGGTTATTTAAATTGTTTAATTTAAATTGTAGATTTGATGGAAATGATTTCAATTAAATAGTTTAATTTAATTGTAGAAATAAATTGTGTAATAATGGAATTGGTTTGGAATGGATTTCAAACTCATGAAAATGGATTAAAATGATTTGATAGAAACCCAATGGTTTTATCTTGTGGAAAGGCATGTTTTTGAATAAAACCTGTTTTGGTTTTAAATGGAAAGGAATTGACATTTTTGAAATGGAAGAATGGGATTGATCATATTTTAAGTAGTCTTAAAATAGTTCACCCATCATGTAAGAGCACATTCAAGCCTTAGGTAGTTAGTGAGTTATTTGAATACACTCTACGCCACGACAATGTTCTAAAACATACTTGTGGTGGGTCACATCCCTGACAGGTTGGTGATAAGTCTCCTTTGTCCAGTGGCATAGGGACGTGTGTATACACATTTTTCTGAGTTCACATAGATATTTTAGAATCCTATTTCTGGTTAATACTATCATACCTTTTGGCAGATGACCATATTGCTCACTTGTTTATTTATATTTGAGATATAAATATATGTCAATGTTTGTTTGGACTGCTTACATGTCTGGTAAATTTATATAAACTTTTTTATATAAATGTTTTATATAATCCATTACTTTTGAAATATTCCATCATTTGTAAAATCATTGCTTAAAATATTTATTTTCATCATTTGAAAATGTATAGCATGTTTTGTTTATATATGATTTTGAATTGCCAAACCTATTTACATTAAAATTGAAATCTTTTATTTGGATAATCTAAATTTAGAATCTATTATAGAATATTTGGTGGTATCCTACTGGGATTAGGCTCACACCCTACTTTTTTCCTTCTGGTGTTTGTAGACTATCATATTCCAGGTTTGAGCAAAGAGAAGGGATCTCTTGGAGGTGGATCCAACTGTTGAGTTTTGGTCTTGGTGAGTTGTGTACTTAGGGATCTTGGGGTTGTTTTTCCCATTTTAGTACTTGGGTTGTATTACTTTGGGTTTTCATGCCATGTTTTATTCTGGTACATCACTCCCAGTGGAGTTTCTTTTGTTATGCATACTGCTTTGTTTCCTTTTGATTCCGCATTATTATGGAAAAAATCATTCCCACTTGTATGTTGTACGATGTCGGGTGCTAGTTGCTGACCCATGGGGATCAGGAACACCCTTAGGGCTATTTCAAGGTCGGCTCGGTTATCGGGTTACCAAGGTACCTAAGCTGGTTCGTGACACAATGAATGGCTATTCCATCCTTTTGAATTGCTTGCTTCCAATTTTCATCCAATCTATGTACTACAACCAGAAACCTTTGGAACAAATCCCTCTAACCCATTGAGTTATGACTCATCATTCAATCATTTGATACATGATGAATGTTATGAATACTTCATAGGTGGTCCAAACCCACTTCATATAGAGGGTCCCAACCAGTCATCAGATCCCACCACCTTCTAAATCTTACTGAAATCCCTCCCATTGAATATTACAACCTCTATTTCCCCATATAATCCATCGATTTAACTTCTAAACCCCAATGAACTATTTCCATAACCATTTAATATCCACAATAATTATTCTATAAAAAATTTCATTTTCCACAATACCATGTGGAAAGTATTTCATGTATCATCATAGGTGACTTTTCAAGCTATAATTTATGCACATTCCAACACCACCTCCCGTACTCCATGTTATATCCTAAAGCTTCTCTTTATACCTACATCACTTATTTCCCTAGAATATAACTAACCTTAAAGTTCATGCATCCAAATAATGCACCACACTTGGACTCCATTGTGCTATAATGTATGTCGAACATTGTCTATTCAGCTACTTATGTTGATCATTATCCTCTCATCCACATCTATTGAACATTATTTAGATAGTAGTGTCCGTTGAACATCTTCCACTAACATAATTTTGGATGTACCATGGTGTTGGTGTGCATCCCCATATGGTGTCTAATATGTGTAACTTACAAAGTCTTAACTTTTAGAGCTTCTAATAATCAACCCATACAATAGTTATCACATAAAAATCTAATAGTTTTAAAATAAGAACCTACTGACTTTTTGGGGGGTCTATTTTTGATTAGGAAATTGACCATTATTTAGAATAATTGGAGATTTATTTTTAATTGAATTCGTCAAAGGATAAACATTGGATACGAATGATAGTTAATTTAATGTAAGGAATTTATAAATTGTTGTGTAATTTTTATCTTAGTGATCAAGATGTGTATGGGTTGTTGTGAGATCAATATCAAGGTATTTTTAAGAGAGATTTACTTTCTTTAAGTATTAGGGTGGAGCAATAGTAAAAATTATTTACTATTAGATACAATAAATTTAGCATGTATACTTTTAGAGTTTAATTGATTAATGTATTGTGATGCTCACTAGATTTTATAGTTGAAGACGAGACACCTATATCACTAACATTAGGTTATCCCTTTCAACTTTAATAATTTTATGGAGGTGATGATGAATGTTGAGGTGATTGAGAATAAATTCTCTTTCGTATATGAATTTGTGGAGGAGATTCATTAGAGAACTCCATAAAGTTAGAGTGTGGACCAAAATCATCATTTTCATGGAATTCCTCCTTATGAGGTTTTTATAGATGTGATCCATCATTCATATATCATCTTTAGATAAAAATATTTCTTGATATTTAGTTAGGATTTTAGGTGTGATATTTTTTCTCTATTGTGGTTATGGTCATTGAAAATTATCATGTATATCCTATCATGATAAATAGTAAAGACCTATTGATGTAATAATAGATGAACCTTGATATTTATAAGAATCACTATACCAACACTTTCCTCCTTAATTGTATATGTAACAGTATGACAGGTGAGTGATTATACCACATATGCATGGTGGTGTAGGGGAATGGAAACCTAAGGATGTTCTTTACCCCTAGTGATCTTGAGTAGAGTGGGGAGGAGGTGATAGAAAGCATTGAGTGTTATGAGGTAGAGGATTTAGGCATGGAAAACTTTATGTGATGGAGTTAATTACTCAAGAAGGACCGTAAGTCTTCTGATGTAATTCCTACCATTATTTTACTTTTTCTTCTATATTTATAGAAACCAATGCTTCCCATTATTTTATCACTCCTCCATTAGTTTATGGATTAGGAATCAAGATTGAAAAAGTAAACCCTTAGTATTATCTACTCCATGGGAGGCCAAAATAAGTCAATGGAGGTTTATCATGAGTGTGAGTTGAATATAGAAATATATCAGTTGAAATAAGAGTTGATATTATTATAGATATAACTATATGACATCGTCCTTGGAATGGATTGATTCATCTCTATGAGAAATTGTATAGATTATTATATGTATTGTATTTTTTTCACTAAAATGGAAGAAAAATGTATAGAATTCCTTGTTGAGTGATATTATCAAATCAATCATCAATGTGAGGAGTCTCTCACATCACTATTAACAAGTTTAATGTTATTTTCAGTGGAGGATTGAATGGTGTATTTTTATTATTATTATGTAAATATTTTATAGTGTATTTACTATAGAGGTTCTAGATTTATCTATTACCATGAGATTGATTTTGGTATATAATTAAATTTGAGTGTTTATATTATCCTTGTGTTACATTGTTGAATGACACCTTCAGTGAATTGGGAACAATAAATTAAAATTGATGATTTTATTCATAATGGTTTTTGTAGTGACCCTGACCCAAATACCCTAACAGTACCCAAATTAGCATTCTGCTACCCAGAAGAATCCCTTAATCCTTATATACTGGTGAGTAGCATTATGGATCTCAGTTTTCTATTTGGGATTTATTTAAATGCCTAAAAAATAGAATAAATCAAGGCTGAGATCTCCCTAGTAATTGACATGTCTATTCCTTATGTTGTATATTTCTAATACAAATAAATAAATGGTTACATAAAATAGATAATAAAAAAAATATGTATATATGTGAAAGTAGTCTAAATTGTATAACTAGTCTACAAGAAAACATATAATCATAATCATGTATCACTAGATAGGCTCAACATCATTGACATGGATTTGAATTATACAAATACCGCTTCTGTTAACAAGTTCTCCTACTCCAATAACTCATGGTTACTAAACACAAAAACCCACATTATATTTTAATTAGCTATAAAATAATACAATATATAACCATATACCCATCACACATGAAATGTATAAAGTAATTATGCATGTCTAACAATGCGTCTATGTAGGGTGTGACCACACACATACTTAGTAGGGAACCACCAACATTCCTCAGTACAACCATGAATAACTAGGTTTATGCATGAAAATGTATACTCACTTACCTAAATTTAATAAAAAAAACTTTATAAGTAGTTAACAATCAATAATAATAACAATAATCAGTAAAAAATTAATATATTAATATAATTTATTAACAGTAACTCTGTATCCTTGAGGGTCCAAACCTATAATACATACTTATAGCTTAGTGATTATAATATATATTTAATAGGTTAGGGAAACCATGATTCTGGTCCCATAAAACTAATATAATGGTATTTTTACCCATGGACAAGTCACGGGAAATACCTTTTCCTGTGGAAATGGGAAGGTGTGTACCAGATTCAGTGAACTACTAACATATATCTTTAAGGATAGGGGACAGGGTATGCAAGAGTTAGAGAATTATAATTCCATATCATTCATCATACTCCACAAATATATACATTATTATTGTTTATAAAATTAAAAAATACCCCCCTAACATGCTCATAAACATCAAATTAGTATCCATGATCAAGATACCACTACTAATTATGCCAAATAATATGTTCGATTTAATAGAAGAACATCATGATTGTATATGAAATAATAGTGTGAATTAACATAACATAAAACATGGTAACATGTAAAAAACCATATTAGAAAAAACTATAGAAATATTCACACAAGGTAACAACTATACATGCCAACATCAATTCAAATATTTTATAGTTCAAGGAATTTTTTCTACTTCAAGGAAGCATTATAACTATTCACATGAAATATAAAACCAAACCTGATTCTCAATTTAAGAAAAACCTCAAAATATAAATGATAAATATGTAAAGAATAATAATTCACTAGTTCATACTAGAGGTAAAATCCTAAGAAATATATGTTCCCAAATTTAAACCTCACTTTAAGGGTAACAATTTGGTAATTGAAGGAGTTCATCATATGAGAAAACTTTTAAAATCACTTATTTAATACTTAAAAGGAAAACACTTGGTTTAAATTGAGATCACAATTTTTATTAAAACCTAATAAAGAGTATGTTAGAAAATATAAATATTTTTTTTAAAAAAATTGTAGTTTATAAAGGAGAAATCCCTAGGGTTACATGTGATTACACCATGTCATGATTAAATAAAAAACACCAAGACCTCCTTTGAAAAAAAAAGAAAATTTCCTATAAAATAGATCATCAAGGATGTGAGATGTCACAATATACCCTCTATATGACTTCTCATCCTCAATAAGTATTAGGAGATTCTAAAATAATGATTCAATATCTCAAAATAAACTCAATCCCATACATGTTATCTAATGAATAACCTAAATAATTCACCACACTATAGACTCATTATTTCATAAATCACCTCAATTTACTAAAAATTACAATATTTTAACATCCAAAAGGAATAATAATAGTTAATATACTACTATATATCCCAAAACACTCACTATACCATATATACATAATTATTTGAAAAAAATTAAACCATTAACACCACTAGATTAAATTATCATCCTAAAATACCATCCATATCTAAATGATTAATTTTAAATCAAATGGTATTACTCATTACAAGCCATCAAAAAGATTCCAACTCATAGCTTCAAAAACCATTAAAATTATCTAATACCATAATATTTAAAATATTCATATAGAAAACCAACAAATAATATGCTTAAAAATATCCCAAACATCACCATATCCCATACTAAAATGCATAATGACATACCCAAAATCCTTGAGATGAAAATTAAAAAATATTCATGATCTTATGGTTCTCCCCACTATAAGAGTCACCTAGGATATAATAAGACTCCCTTATACTAAATTATAATTTATTATAAATCCTTACATGTTAATTACATTTTATAAAAAAATTCCCACTTCCAAATAGCTATTCAGATCAATTTCCAAAATAAATAATTTTACAAAATCAAATTATCACATACATCAATTTTTAAGAAAATAGTTTCTTCATTTCAATTTATAGAATAGTATTCATGACAATAAAATTATATTTCAAATTTTATTACTCAGTTTCTTGTAAAAAATTATAATTTTTAAAACAACTTACAACCTTAGTTTATAGAAATAATTCTCTAGTTTACTTTAAAAAAATATAACCATTTCATTATCATAAATGTCATAAAAATATAATAGGGATACAGTTAGAGAAATAATTAAAAACTAATTTTCAAATGGTTCTAATGATATATTGTTGACATGAATATAAGGTTTAATATCATGTCACTAATAGAGAGTAATAACCAATAGTATAATCCCACTAAGCATAAGATTCATACCATTCTTCAATAACCAAGTTAATTAAAATTTATATAATATATTACTTAGCATAAAAAAATTAGCATAGTCAAGATCAAATTTTAAATAAAATTATATAAAATCATCACTAGTATAGAGCATGTAGTATGCTTAACTAAAAAATTTATTTAAATATTATAAACACATTATCAAATAATAAATTTATATAGCATAATTTAGTAGTTAATTTTAATAAAAAATAGTAGAATAACTTACTAAACTAGAATAAGAATACATGATCAAGGGTTTAGATTATCAATCAATCCTAATAGTACCTCAGTAACAAGAGATATAAAAAAATATGGGCATATATGTGAGATAATTTAATTAACTAGATGGTAATTAATAAGGTATTTTGGAAAGAAACGTTTACTTTACTAGTTACTACTTAATTAATTAAGGTTATTCATATATATGGGTTGTAATATAAATCAAATTCATATGATCCACTATGAAACTAGATTGCATGATGCATGAATCTATAAGGAATTTATATCCCAAAAGATCCTTATATCCTTCTAGAGTTTCATCCCATCATACTCAACTCAACAAGTGGAAATCTCTTATGAACCTATGGTGCCAAATCATAATCCAAAAAATCCTATTATAACTTGATTTTCCTCTATAAAGAGGTAGATAACGTGTGTTTATAGTTACTTCTTAATTCCTAATGATCCTATATCCTATTTAAGAAAAGTAAAAATTCCAATACACCTCATTTTATCTCTAATAACACTTTATTGAGACCCTAACCCTGATTCCCTAAGAATACCCAAATTAGAGTGTTATTACCCCGAGGGTGTCCCCCAATCCCTAAGGACTAGAAACTAGCACTGAAAGTATAATTTTTATATTGAGGAATAATTTAGCCACTTAGAAAAATTGAATATTTTAAAACCAATACATATTAATAAAACAACATGTATCATCCATATGTTGGATGTTTCCAAGAAAAAAAGATCACAACATCTAGATAATAATAAAAAAACAAAGATGTTTCTATTTTAATTCAGTTTGAAATGTATAATTAGTCTACAAAAAAACATACAACTAGAAATATATATCACTAGAAGAAATAAACATCACTAAAATGGATAAGTATTATTCCAATATAGCTTTAGATAATAAGGCATCTTAATATAATACAACGTAGAGCCTGAAAAAAACTTACACCAGCTCCCATCTCACGAGTGTAACATCCTACAACTAATCACATACCTGTTGTACCTAAAATATAACAAGTAAAGTTTCATGCTCACTATAGTGTCCATACAGGGTGTGAGAACATACACACTCAGTAGAGAACCACCAACATGCCTCAACATAACTGTAAATCACCAGGTGTATGAAAGTGTCAGGTCACTATTAGACCATCCCTTAAGGGATAAGGGAAAGTGTATATAATATTCAGAGAATTGTTATCCCATCCAATTCATTATATTACATAAATTTAATCTATATTACAGTTTAAAAAACAATAAAATACCCCCTTTAACATGATCGTAAACACCAAATAAGGATCCATACCCAAGATACTATAATAATTATGGAAACTAACATGATCGATATAACAAAACAAAAAATTTATTGTATAGGTAATACTGGAAAAAATTGACATAATATTAAACAATCCACATGTAAGAAAACGTACTAGAAAACAAAACCATGGAGACGTTTTCATAATGTAACCACTAACTATAGCAATATCAAGTCAAATATGCCATAATACATGGAATTTTTTTTTACATTAAGGTAGTATTATAACCATTCACATGAAACTTAAAACAAAAAATTAATAACTATTTAAGATAACCCTCACTTTAAGGGTAAAAATTAGGTAATAGAAAGAGTTCATGACAAGAGACAACATTTAAAATCACTATTTTAATACTTAAAAGGATTAGGCTTGGTTATCATGAAATAATTATTTTGAATAAAACCTAACAAAGAGTAAGTTTGAAAAAAATAATATCTTTGTGAAAAGAAAATTGTAGTTCTAAGACTTTATATAAATATTAAATCAATACTAATACATAATGGAAAATAAGTCATTTTTATTTTTTTAAAAACATTATGTTTTTTTTAAAATAATGTTTGAAAATATATGAGTAAAAGTTATATTTTTATGGAAATATCATTCTTCCAAAGGATGGGAATATGTAAGTACTAAAAACCACACAAATTCATAATTAAATCATTTATATTCAAACTGAGTAACCTTATCATAACATCATAACCGATGAGAGATATTAACCATGTTTAAGTTCAGATCATTAATTTATAACTCATGAAAATTTAAGTGTAAATAAATTATATTTATAATAAAACATATATAAGATAATTATTATGGGAAAACATAATTATAGTACCCAATATTCTAATTATAAAAGTCATTTCATACTGAAAATATTTGGGGGAAAGACATGAAGTCATATAAAAGAAATTTTGTAAATGTATAAAAAATACATGTAAAGGTTCTCAAGTCATGGAGGTTTTATAACTGAATAAAAAAACATACCTAACTATCTTTATTAAATAATTGGAATCCTCTAGTTTTAATGCTCAAAAATCATATTTAATCTTGTTTCATCATGTTTCATTATGTTTATGTATAATATTAATCTATTATGTTAAGTGTTACTTCAAAAGACATGTTTCAAATATTTGACTAAGTATGAGTCACCATTAAAGTGAACTCATAGTCACCGGTAAGAGGACTCAAAATCACCATTTATTTTTAAAATAGATAAATTATGAGACACCATTGATATGGAATAGTCACCGTTGCATTGATCTATTAGGTTCAGAATTTTTACAAAGTTTGTGTCATTATTCTTAAGACACCGTTCTAGAATTTCATAATTTTTACAAAGTTTGTGTCACTGTTCTTAAGATACCATTCTGGTTCAGAATTTTTATAAAGGACCAGAAACTGTTAATATGATACAGTCACTATTAAAGTGACCTACCAATTCAAAATTCTCATAAAGGACAAAACACCATTCCAACCAGTCCATAATTTTCACAAAGGACCAGACACTGTTGTATCAAGATACCGGTCCATAATTTTCACATAGACCAAGACACCTCTCTTAATTTACCACTCCTGAGACACTGGTCTGAAGAAACCATTTAGATACAAAAGAAAAGTCACCTCTCTTGTGTCACTTCTCTTGTGACACTATTCCAAACTTTTTCATTTGTTCCTTTACCATTTAAATTCAAAATTATTACTAACGATCATATTTGAGTTATTTAATGATACTAATTTTATTATTGATCTTTTTTATAAAATATTAATAATTTTTTTTGTATACAGTATGAGTTATGAGGTACCTACATGTGATGGAGATCATACTCCTTATTAGCCAAATAAAAAACACCCAAAAATAAAAAAGGTGGTGCATGAGAAGATCGAGACACACATATAAGACCACACAGTAAAAACACAGAATAAAATAATTCTACTAGAAATAAAAAAAGAAGAACTTGATATGAAATAAAGTGTGAACATCCTTACAGAAACATATCCAAGTAAAGAGTATTTCTTAGGAGCTTCTCACCTTACTAGAAATCAAAACAAAGAGCATCCACAACACTCTGTTTTTTGTGTCTGTTTCCGAAAGTGGGCTCAAGCTTCACATCTACTACATCCAAGATGTCTAGAAGCATCAAGCACATCACACAGAGAATTCTAAACCCTTTCTCATTATTTTTGCTCTGTTGTGTACATTTTGACTATTCTTTCGAGTAGTGTGTGTGTCTATACCACAAACACATACTGTCTCCTGAACTAAGATGAAGGATACAATATATACTCACTCATTCATCTTTCTACACCATTTTTCTCCCATGTATAACTATGGAAGAGGTCCTTGCATGGCCTAATTTCATTTCTTATTCCCATGAATAATTGTGGTAGATGTCTTGTTGACCTGGATAGCCTTGTGTGATATTGTGAACCCCGATCCAGGGTGTGGATCGAGTTTATTAATATAAACTTCTTAGTGGTATGTGATCACCAAGTGAAGAGTACTAGGTCTCTACTTGAGATTAAAACTCTTGTTTTTTAAATCTTATATATTATTTCAAGTTTAGTTTTATTATTTGTTTTCATTACTCAAACCATAAAACTTTTCTTCATTCTGATAGTTAATCTTAGATAGTTTTTTTCATCTGAATTTTATTTAGTAGATTTAATTCAAAAGTTAAGATAACTATTAAAACTATTTTAACTGAGAACTAATAACTCTTTGAGAATTATTTTAAACAATTAAATCTTTTATAAATATAATAATTTGGTTAACTAGCTAGAATTTGTTTTAATTGGGGGATTTTTAAATAAATTTTTTAAGATATAAATTTTTATAGGAACTCAATTTGACCTCCCTCTTGAGTGTCATAATCTAAATAACATTTGGTATCAGAGGTTTTTTAAAATATTTTTTCAAACACCTTGTTCAACTATGATTTTAGTTGTACATTTAAAGACCTCTAAATTTCTATTAGTACTAAATTTTTCATTATTTAAAAATTTAGTTCATTTTTTAAAATGAATAATAGACAGGTAGTTGAAGCTACTAATATACCTCCCTATTTCAATGGTACTAATTATGAACAGTAAAAAATAAAAATAAAAATTCACTTAGAAAGTATGAGGTTTGATATTTGGAATATAATAGAAGACAAATATGAAATACCAGAAACTCCAAGAACTATCTGGAGTGAAGCTACAAAAGTTTCTTATAATAATAATTGTAAATCTATGAATGCCCTATTTTTTTACTTTAGGTGATGATGAATTTAATAGAATATATGCTTGTAAATATTATTATGAAATTTTGGATACTTTATCTATTTCACATTAAGGAACCACTAATGTTAAGGAAATGAGACTTAACGCATATACTATTAAATATGATAAATTCAAAATGAAGCATGATAAACCTATCTCTGACAAGTATCTCAGGTTCAATGATATTTTAAACATGATGATCTATCTAGGAAATACTGTTACAACCAAGGAAAAAATCATGTGAATCCTTATATGTTTACCAGATATATAGAGAGGAACCTCAACATCAATAATATAATATTGTGATACCAGAAAGTTTCTAGTAAAGGATCTGATATTTAAGATGATAATGTATGAGGAAACATTGAACGTAAAAAAGGAATAAGATGATGAACCAAATATAAATTTAGTGGATTTTAAAAACACTACTTCTAAACATAAATAAAAGGAGAAGGCACAAACTCATTTTGATAGCTCAAGCAATGAATAATCATAATATAAAAGTGATGAAGAAATGACTTAGATATCTAAAAGATTCAAAAAATTCTATAAGAAGAAGAAGTTTTTCAGAAATCCTAGCTACAAAGGAAAGTATGAAAATAAGGTAAACTCGAAAAAGGATTGGAAAACAAGTGAAAATACTAATTAAATAGTTTTTTATGAGTGAAAAAGGAAAGGAAATTTAAAGGATGATTTTCTACAATTAAAAAACAGAAATAAATATAAGGATTAGGACAGAAGATATAAAAAGTCAATAAAGGAAACATGGAGTGATTCTGAAGATAGCTTTAGTGAGTCAGAATCTTTACACGATGAAGAGGTTAATAAATATAATATGTTTTTTATGACAAATACATATGAGGTAACACTAGAATCTCTTATAAATAATTCTTACTATTCTAAAGATGAATCTGATTCTAATAATATGACTAATGAGGAAATTTTTGAATATTTTAGAATGATTGAGGATAAATACAATGAGTTAAAAGAGAAATATAATTTTTTAAAGAAACAACATGATATTATCCCTAATATTAAATCCAATCTTACTATGTAGAAATAAAGGAATGATCAGTTTCTTACAAAAAACAATGAACTCAAACTATCTAATGATAAATTGAAAAAGTAATTAGGAACATTTACCAATAGAAAGAATAATCTCACTCAAATTCTTGGTAAACAAGTTTAACCAAAATATACTAATGGTATTGGATACCAACCTGGACCGAGAAATTTTGCAACAAAATCTAGAAAATCAGTTTTTGTGCCCAAAACTGATAAATTTTCTACTAGTTTAGAAATGAAAAAATATTTATCTTCTTATAGTATTTCTATACCAAATAAAGTTTATTTTTCTAAATCATTACAAATTTTTTATGAGAAACCCATGAAATAAATGTGGGTTTACAAAGCTTTTATCACTAATGTTACTATACCTAAGAAATTATGGGTTCCAAAATCTTTTCTTGTTTGAATTGTATTTGTAGGAAGAATGATTGAAGATATCCTATAAAATATTATGGTACTTGGATAGTGGATGTTCAAGATACATGATAGGGGACTACTCAAGCTTCAAGAATCTTATAAAGATCGATGATGGTCATGTCAATTTTGGTAATAATGCTAAAGGAAAAAATAATTATCCTTGGCTAAATTAGTAACTCTAATTTAGTTTTAATTTCTAAAGTTCTTTTTGTTTATGGTTTAAAATATATTTTTCTTATCATTTATCAGTTATGTGATGATTGATTTCATGTTAAATTTGAAAATAATGCTTATAATTTATTCAATTCTAAAAATGATTTAGTTTTTACTACTTTTTGAAATAAAAATGTTTATTATATTAATTTAGATTCCTTAGTTTCTCAAAAATTTTCCTGCTTAAGTGCCTTTCACAAGTAGTCTTGACTCTGGCATAAGAGACTAGGAAATTATAACATACACTCCGTTAAATATATTACTAGAAAAGTTTTAGTGAAGGATCTACTAAAACTATACTTTCCAAAAAATAAAGTATGCAATCCTTGTCAAAAAGGGGAAAAAAATCTTTCAAACCAAAGAAAGAAGATTCAACTTCTCAACCTATTGATTTGGTTCATATGGACTTATTTGGACCATTTAGAGTTTCGAGTCTTTATTGGAATCACTATGTCTATGTTCTAGTAGATGAATTTTATAGGTACACCTGGACCTTTTTATTAGATCACAAAAGTGAAGTTTATTCTCATTTTATCAAGTATGATAGATCTATAGAGAACCTAAGTGGTCTTAGAATTAAATCCTTAATAAGTGACCATGGGTGTGAGTTTGAAAATCAAGAGTTTGAATCTTTTTTCTCAAAAAATGGCTATAGTCAAAACTTCTATACTCCTAGGATACCCCAACAGAATAAAGTTATAGAAAGTAGAAATATAACCTTATAAGGAATAACATGGAATATACCTAATGATTATGATTTACCTATTTACTTTTGGGTAGAATATGTAAATACAACTTGTTATATTATTAATAGAGTCTTAATTATACATATCCTTAAGAAAACCCCCTATGAGCTATAGAAGAATAGGAATCCCAAACTTATCTACTTTAAATTTTTTGGTTTCAAGGTTTATATTATCAATACTAAGAACAATCTTGACAAATTTGCATCCAAAAGCGATGAAGGTATTTTCCTAGGTTACTAAACCTCTAGCATGGCCTATAGAGTTTTTAATAAATGAACCAAATGTGTGGAAGAATCTGTACATATAAAATTTTATGAAACAGATCCACATTATCATAAAAACTCCTTAGAAAACCTAGAAGACAATATTCCCACTTTATACTAAAATCCTAAACCTTCTGATTCTATTTTGAAATAATCAGATAGTTCTAAAAGATCTCTATATTCTAACCATAGAGAACCTAAACCTATAGAAGAACCTGAAGTGACTAGTCCTTCCTTTTCTAGATTTGTTAGAACTCTTAAGAACTATCCCTTAGATTCTATAGTTGGAGAATTAGATAAAGGGACATAGACTAGAGATTCTCTTAGGAATCAGGTTAAATATCAAGCTTTCTTGTAATATCTTGAACCTAATAACATCAATGATGCAATCAATGATGAACTATGGGTAATGGATATGCAAGAAGAATTAAATTAGTTTGAAAGAAATAATATTTGGAAAATAGTGGATAGACCCTAAGACATCTTGACCATAGGCAATAAATGGGTGTTTAGAAATAAAGTGGATGAAGCTGGAACCATAGTAAGAAATAAGACAATACTGGTTACACAAGGATATAGAAAAGAAGAAGACATTAACTATGAAGAAACCTTTTCGCCTGTAGCTATAATTGAAGCCATTAGAATCCTGCTAGCATATGTATCTCATCTCAATTTCAAACTACATCAAATGGATTTAAATATTGAATTCCAAAATGGGTACATAGATAAGGATGTTTTTTTGGAACAACCTCCTAGTTTCATAAACCCTCATTTTCTAAATCATATTTTTAAATTAGAAAGAGATTTTTAGGGTTTAAAATAGGCTCCAAGAGCTTGGTATGATAGGCTCAACAATTTTCTTATTTCAAAAGGTTTTAAAAAAGTTATAGATAATCCTATTATTTTTATAAAAATAATTTATAAATATTTTTTAGTAGTTCAAATCTATGTTGATGATATTTTTTTGGATCTTCTAAAAATTATTTATGTGTTGATTTTTCAAAAATGATGCAAAATGAGCTTAAAATGAGTTTAATAGGTGAACTCAAATTATTTATTAGATTTCAAATATTTCAAAATAAAGAAGGTATTATTTTGAATCAATATAATTATATTAAAGATCTTCTAAAACATTTTAATTTTGGATAACACTAAAGTTAGTGATACTCCTATGAATACCACTTATAAATTGGATCTTGATGAAAATGGAAAATATGTTGATCAAACTAATTATAGAGGTATTATTGGAAGTCTTATCTACTTGACTTCTAGCCAGACTGATATTATGTTTAGTGTATGTATGTTTTCTCATTTTCAAGAAAATACTAAAGAGTTATACTTCTTACTGTTAAAATAATTTTCAAATACATCAAACACACTACCAAATTAGTTCTGTTATATCATAAAGGAAAATAATTTGACTTAGTTATCAATTTTGATGCTGATTTTGGTGGTTTCAAGTTAGATAGAAAAATAACCTCTGAAACATATCACTTTTTGGGTAAGTCACTAGTATCATGATGTAGTAAAAATAAAAATTCTATTGCATTATCTTCTTTTGAAGCTGAATACATATCTTCTACTAATTTTTGTGCTCAAATTTTGTGGATAAAACACACTTTTCTAGATTATGGATATCAATTTAGACATGTACCTACAAACTGTGATAACTCAAGTGCTATTAACATCTCAAAGAATCTAGTTTCTCACTCAAGAACAAAACATATTGATGTAAGACATCACTTTTTGGGAGATTATTATAAAAAAGTGATATTACTTTAGAATTCATTAGCACAGAACATTAGCTTGCTAACATTTTCACTAAGCCATTAAATTATTAAAGAATGAGCTACATCATACATGAATTAGGTATTATAAATTTAGAGTAACTATTTATTGTCTCACCTGTTTGCTGTCTCACTAGTTACTGTCTCACCAGTTTCTCTCTCATCGGTTTATGTCTCACTGATTTTTGTCTCACCATTTGTGGTCTCACCATTCAACATGACGCCGTTGACAACACACTGTAAGGACTCACTATTTTATACGAAGTAATTCTTCCTACATCATTGTTTTAATTATTTGATTTCATTTTATTTTATACCTCATTTTTTATTTACAACTTTAAAATCCCTAAATTATAAAAATCAGTCACTCCATATCACTTATCACTTCACTCTTTCTATCGAACTCCCAAAATTAAACCTTTGTCACTCAAACCCTTAATTATCCCTTGAACCCTCTCTACATTTTCAGAATGTAAATAATGAAACATCCATCTTCTTAGACCCTAGAGAAACTCTAGTTGATAAAGATATTTAAAAGAACTTTGATTAAATTTTCTAATGAATCACTGAACCCTAGTCTCACAAATCGAGTAATCGTATCAGAGAAGGAAGTTTTTGAAAAGTGGATTCTTTTGATTAAGTCACTTGTTATTAGGGTATTGAAAGAGTAGGGTTAGCTAGACTAGTTTACCAATGACAAGAGACCCTTATACCTGAAACTTGTTTTTGAGTTTTATTAGTATGTTGAGTTTACTTTCAAATCCAATAATGATTTTATGGTCAAAAGTTGGGTAAATGGAAAAATATTCTCCTTTTCTTAGAGGCTTTGGGATACTTGTTTAAAAGTACCATATAAAGGTATATTTGGGGATCATCAAGTAGGTCCTCTACCTCTAAGTGATATATTCATCCAAGAATATGCTTTGGGAAATTTAACTAGAAATGGAATGAAGAGAAAACCTATTATTGTTGAGTTGGATCGAGAAACCAAATAGTTATTAAAGTTAATTAAAAATCATATATATCCGAGGAAAGGTGATTTTTCTACCTTGAAATATCAAGATGTGTTCTTGTTACATCTCTTGAAAAATTGACATAAGATAAACTTGTGCAAATATCTTTTCGTTCACACGTGTGATATGATCAAAACCACCTCAAAATACAATTCCATTTTCTATTCAAGATTCATTTATGAAATGATGTAAGCCAAATGATTTGTAAGGGAAAATGAAGAAACTATTATGGATTAGGATTTTTTGTCTAAGGATATATGATGACGGGTGAATTTCAGTTGAAATACATAGAAAATGACTTGGGTTGAAGACAATGAAAAGATTTATGAGGATTTTAATCCTATTGGAAATCCTATGTGACCCAAGGATATCATTGAACATGGATCGGAACTAGATGAAATAGTAGAATATTCAGATGAAGAAATGGAAGTTGATGTTGAAAAAAAGAATGTTTCTGATAAAAAAGGCTATGATCTGGATATTCCTAAAAGGAATGAATAACCTCCCCATGAATCTTATGAACCCTCTCAAACCCTTTCCTCTATAAAATCTATTCTTAGTGAAGGCGATGATGAAAAAAGTGAAGAAAATGTATCTATAGGTGAAGTTGCTAATGAGGAAGTGGTTGATGTGAAATAAAATGTTGATAATGAGAAACAAGTAGAAGGAAAAACTATAGAATTATAAGACACTATTGGTAAATCCAAAGAATATAATAAAAAAGAAGTCTCTTTACCTACTAAAAAGAGTATTGAACAGGCTAAGAATTTATAAGGAAATGTAGTTGAGACTGAATTATATCAAGATATGAAAGATTCTATGCAAATATTTCAAGATATGGAGTCTATTAATTCTCAAAGGGAAGCATTCTTTGAGGGGGGACCTCAGTTTAGAAAATATTAAAGTTTAAAATCCTTTTGTTCCAAGTTCATTAGATTCTTGGTACAAGTTTCCAAGCTATTTTGATGTTGATGTCTCTATGAGATCCTCAGTTAAGGAAATGGACCTTTCAACATTATTTCAACTCAAACCCATCACATATAAATAAGTGGTTTCTGTTCAAGATAAAATACCTATTCCCACTCCTACTCAAACAACCATAAACTATGTGAGTCATTAAGATTTAAAGGCTTTTGGTGAAAATATGTTATCTAGTATTGGGAATCTTATAAAATCACAACCTACTCCTATGACTAACCTTAGTGAAAGGGATGCTGTAATGCTTCTAAAAAAGTTAATATGGAAAACTCCACATAAGATGCTTCATGAGATACAAGAGGTAAGGCTTGAAAATAAATAGCTAATTGATGACTTGAAGTCCTTAAATGTAAAATCCTAGATTTACATCAAGGTATGTTTTTTATTTTTCAGTTTAAACCCTTTTATTTTGGTAAATTAAGTGTTTTCCCAAGTCCTTAAGAAGGCTCGAGGGTGTTCTGGGGGTTCAGGATATGAAAAAGGAAGAAAAAGGGGGGTTTGGGCATTCTGCACGGTTTGTGCAAATCGTGAGGAATTCCTAGGAAACCGTGTGAAAGGGGAATTTTTAGGACAGAAGCATCTACACAATTTGTGCGGGGTTTAGTAAACTATGTGGGTAAATGGTGCGAGGGGGATATTTTGAAATAAAAGCATTTGCATGGTTTTCACACGGTTTGGAAAACCGTCTGGCCCAATTTTTTTTAAAAAAATTACAAAAATGCCATTACAGGATTTTTATACCCAACTCTGGATTTTCCTCCTCCTCCTATATTACAACCATAGGAATGAACCAAATCTCCCAAGAGCTTCCAATGATCAATATCCCTCATCTTAGGGCTATTTGGAGTGTCGTTGGTTACAAATTGAAGATCTAGGTAAGGTTAAACCCCTCCTTGATTCTTTTTCTTGATTTGGGTTGATATCTCTCTATTATCTTATTACGAATATCTAAAACCATTTTTTTCAGTGAGGTTTAGGTTGAGGCTTCAATGGTTTATTGAATCAGTATCTAAGGCTTTTATTGAGGGTGCGTTCGCTAATTGATTCAAGGTAGGTGGTCTACAAGTTGTATCCCTTGGGTTTCAATTGGAATTGTGTATGTAGGGTTATGTTATTAAATTTACATTTTTGTGTTCTTTGTTCCATTTTATTTATTTGGATATAGTGGTTGTCTAAATGATTAATTTAACTCCTCATGATCCCCATGGGATGCATGGAGGATGGCCAAATGAGATTAGGGCCACCCATGGGGTGTGCCAACATTCCCCAGACTTAGAGTTTATTTAAGTAAGTGTAAGGCCATCGTGAAAGAATTTAGATCCCATGATGAATATGTTAATATACTTTAAGGATTTGAAATTGGAGTTTTAGTAATTCACTTAGGTTGGGTAATGGCCTAAGAGGTTGTTTAGTTGGCCTGAAAAAGGGTTAAATGGGTTGATGTTAAAATGTTAGGGGATTATATTTATACTTGAATATGTTTAGTGAGAAAGGAATGGGAAATGTGAAATAGGGATAAAGGGGTAAGTAATATAAATGATGAATGTGTTATTGGATTGAGGAAAAATGTTAATTTCCCATTTATTGATATTGTTGTGATTTTGTAAATGATGTTGTCTATGCTTGTTGTGATATGGTTAATTGTGGTAAATGATAAATAAGCATGTGCACATGGCTTGTTAGTTTGGGGTATAGACTTGAGGTTCTACGCCCACGAGTTGAGTTGGACCGAGGATCTAACTCCACCCCTAAATGCATGGGTTAGGTAAGGGGACGAAGTTGTTTTCCCATAATTGTTGCATTCCACCCGGACTGAGGATTTGAGGTAAGGATTATGATATTGTTACAATGTGATGCCTAGTGAGACAAGACTTGATTTTTATTCCCATATGATTGAGAATATTGAACATTCCTAATCTATTGAACACATGAAAAATGTAGGTTAAACCATGAAATGTCTAAGTAGTGAACATGGATTCAATTGTAGTATAATTTAAATGAGCATAGTCTAGAATGTCCTATTGAACTGTTTACCTTTATTTTTCCATTATTATCATTTGAATTCACTATCTACATTGCTGGATATTTTATATAAACTTTTAGTGGTGGCCTAATAAGTTATATTCACACCCTGATTGGGCCTCCATTGGGTACCCGAGCAGATTTCATGCTTGCAATTCAGGACAAGTGAAAGGGCCCTATAATAGGGAGTTGAGTTGGATGTAGGATATGTATGGGTGAGGTTCCAGACTTGGAGTCCAAAATTTTTTGGGGATCCTACTATTTTCATTTCTTTTGGGTTTTTTTCACTTGGAACTATAGAACAACATGACATATTTACGATTGTATATGGTTGTACCCAGTTTGGGAATTGGTTATTTATGCATGTTATTGATTGTTTCCTTTTTTTTTCTATTTAAACTATTTTATACTATGTCTTACTTTGGTAAAGAGGGTATAGTCTCTAAACTTATCCTATTATACCCTCAGTACTAGTCAACAACTTCTGGAATATGGGGAGGCACGCTTGAGGTCATGTGGCGATCCGGCTCGGGGCATGAGTTTAGTGGCTTTCGGGTCAAGGATATTACAAAGTGGTATTAGAGGAGTTATTTTCTCTTTATTAATATTTAAGGATGGTAGAAAGGAGTTTAGAAAAGTGTCAGGCCTTGGTAATGAGATCGTTCTTGGGAGTATCTAACCCATGTATGGGGGAAAACCCAAGTCACCCTGGGAGGGGATTGCTGTTCTTGTTGCGTGTTGTTATATTTGATGATATTTCACAATTGGGTGATGCACTTGTTGTGTGATTTGATGGTTTTGTGATATTTTTCTCATGTCTAGAAAGGGTAAGAGGTTGTGCATTCATGCATCATTCTAATAACCTATGTAGGTAAGTGACATGCATCATGATAGGCACACACACAAGATTGGTGTGCAGGATATAGGTTGGGATGCATATGTTTTCTTAAAAGTAATGAAATTATGTCTAATGGGATGATATGAATGGGTAAAAAGGAAATTCAATGGGGGTAGGTAGTAATTATAAAATGGTGTTTACTAATGAAGTGAAAGTGGATTAACGTTTTGTAAGAGTAAATTGGGATATGAAAATAGTTTTTAATTAGTGTGAAAGACAAGACTTGTAACCATGTAAATTAGATCCTGTGTTAGCCATGACCTTAGGAGAGATGGAAAAGGGTAGCGACCTAGTTGTGAGTGGACTTGTTATGGTAGAGTGTGTGAACTGGTTGGGTTGTGGCGAGTGATGAGCATACCTTTATTTTTTTCCATTTTTTAAGAGAGTTATGGTTGTGTGCTAAAGATTATGTTTGGAATTGTAGAGAAATGACACCTTGAAGATGTGTGATGGTTGGGAAAGATTAAGAAATTTACAATAATGATTCTCTATTAGTGGAACAGGAGAATGTGGGGATCCAGGAAAATAGGAAAGAGAAGTTCTATGGGAACTTTTCTTGTTTTATGCAGATGATAGAATGAGACCCAGGGCGGGTTTTACTGAGTATGTTTGAGCTGAACATGGAGTTTCAGCTACAACAACCTCCAACATTTAATAGAGAGGGTGGGGTAGAGGTAGAAAAGTTTTATATTGAGTCCATCCAAACTATTTTTGACCACCTAGATAATTATCTCGAGAAGAGAGTCAAGTTAGTGGACTATATGCTGAGAGGTCAAGTAAAGAGTTTGTGGGACATCATGGTTTAGACAGAGCATGATAAAGGAATGATGTGGAAATATTTTTAGGAAAATTTTCATGAGCGCTTCTACCTAGAAAACTTGATGCAGGAGAAGGATGCAGATTTTATGAGGTTGAATCAGAAGAAAATGTTAGTAATAGACTATGCAAGTCATTTCACTAACATGAGATTCTTCGTTCTGATGTTGATGGGAGATGAGGTAGCTATGGCGAAATGCTTCCAGGATTGGCTGAGACACAAAATTAGGTCTTAAGTGAATATATTTTAACTGAAAAGGTTTTCTCAAGTGGTGAATCAAGCCCTTATCTTGAAGGGGAACCTAAAGGGAGATTCATGTAGTGAACTTGTGGCACCAACTGGGTGAGTAAGTGGTGAGGATTCTGATAGTGGGAAGCACCATTTTTGAATCTTTCAGCAAGGTGGGAGCACAAAGAGTAGTCAGAAGAGGGGTTCATCTTCTTAGGGTGGCAACTGGGTCTTCTGTTATCAGTGTGGTAGGTTGGGGCAGAAGATTGACCAGTGTCCTAGCCCACCAGTTGAGTGTCGGTTGTGAGAATGGTTAGGCCATGTGCATAGTTTCTACAAAAACCCACAATAGTCAGGGAATTATGGAGGTCAGAGGAATATTCCGAGTGTAGGAAGGGGGTTAGTTACCCCATATTAAGAAGGAAGTTAAAGATCCATGGTTTGTACTGGTAGGGGCGGTGGACATGGAACTCGGGGGAGAGATCGTCCTTACCAACAGAACAGTGTGGTGTAGGGTACGCAGGCTCAATCCTAGGGTAAAGGGGAAGGTCATATCCATATAGTTCAGGCTACACCTGAATGTGATGAGGTAGGACTGTATACTATTCGAGGTATGATTCTTATAGATTCCACACTTTCTTGTGATTTATTTGATAAAGGTGCTATGGATTCCTTTATTTTTGCTCAGTTTGTAGTCGTGTTGGTCTTAACCATGGAGACTACATGTGGGGTAATATTTCTTGATACTCTACTAGGGGTACGAGTTGAAGATATAAGGTAGTGTAAGGGTTTTACCCTAGAGATTGGTGGGTATCATTTTATGTGGGATTTGTTTGTCCTAGAGATAGTAGGTGTTGAAATAATCTTGGGTATGGATTGGTTTGCATTATACCAAGCTTATATCGACTATTACTAACATCGGGTAACATTCGCATCTCTCGTTGAGAGCACTTATGTACTTCATGGTGAGTGGGATACTCGAGCAGGCCACTACGCCAGTAGTTAGGGGAACTTACAACCCAAGTATCATGCCTTATGTTAGATTATGGGGAGAAAGGACAACCAATATTCCATTTTGTTGTGGACCCGCTTCAAGATGTGTTTCCTAAGGACTTCTCAGGGTTACCATTTGAGAGAGATGTTGATTTTATGATCTAATTGCTTCTAGGAGAAGAGCTAATTTCTATTCGACCCTATTGAATGGCACCAGCGGATCTCCAATAACTAAAGGTTCAGTTTGAGGAATTGGAGCGTAAGGGGTTTATACATCCTAGAACATCACATTGGGGATCTCTTGTGTTGTTTTTTAAGAAGGATGAAGGATCATTGAGGCTATGTGTCGATTATAGGAAGATGAACCAGATGACAGTTAAGAACCGATACCCTCTTCCTAGAATCGATGACCGGTTTGATCAACTTAGAGGTGCCTTGGCATTTTCTAAGATCGATTTAAGATTGGGATACCATCAGTTGAGGGTGATACCTTCTGACACACCCTAAATATCTTTTCAAAGTAGGTATGGGTTGTATGAATTTATGGTGATTCTGTTTAGATTAACCAATGCACCAACTGTGTTCATGTCCTTGATGAACCAAACATTTCACCCATATCTAGATCAGTTTGTAGTTGTCTTCATTGATTACATCTTGGTGTAATCTAGAACTCAGGAAGATCATTCCGAACATCTTGACATTGTTTTGAGTAAACTAAGAAATAAAAATCTTTATGTCAAGATATCAAAATGTTAGTTTTAGATTGATGAGGTGCACTTTATAGGACACATAATTTTTGATTCAGGTGTATCGATGGATCTAGAAAAAGAGTAGGTTGTGGTGTCTTGGGAGCAGCACAAGAACATCTATTATATTTAGAGTTTTTTAGGGTTTGACGGTTATTAATGAAGGTTTATTAGATATTTATATCGTTTGGAAGATCCACTCACATTACTAAACAAGGAAGGAATTAATTTTTATTGGTTAGAGGATTGTGAGAATTCTTTTTAGGAGTTGAAGAAGCAGTTGAATACCGCACCGATTTTGATCTTACCTGAACCAGGAAAGAGGTACACCTTGTTATATGATTCATCAAGTGTTGGACCTGGGGTAGTGTAGATGTAGGATGATAGGGTTGTAGCTTATGGGGTGAGACATTTGAGGCCACATGAAAGGAATTATCCAACTCCTAACCTTGAGCTATCCATTGTGGTTCATGCCTTAAAGTGTTAGAGGCATTACTTGTTGGAGGAACCCTTTACATTGTTTATAGACCATAAAAGTCTCAAATACATTATAGCATCCCGCCATTTTATAACAAAAACTTTCATTACATTACACAAATCTGAGGATCGTTAAGGTTTAGTGTCTTGGAAACAAGGATCATAATACATAAAAAAAAACATAAAACATTCTTCTTAAACACTTGCAAGGCATCTCCTTAAGTTCATTCTAGGTTCATTACTGCATCTCATAACCTGGGGACATACATCAAAAGAAAGGGTGAGCAGAAGGCCCAGTAAGGGAAACAAGAGGAACATTTTACATGTGAACTTGAGATACTTCAATAAGGACATGAAAAGAACTTTAAGGCATGAGAAAGAAATCATGAGGCATTTCATAATAAAAATAACATTTTTCATAACTTGAAGATGTGGCTACATCATTTAACATAGACAATCATGAACATATCACCAAGGTCCATCCCCAAGGTGTCATTTGAAAATTACCAAGGTTATTCACCAAGGTATCGTGAAAATTGTAATCTCTAGTGGTTACATCATTACCCAATGCATTGGAGCGCTATCAGGGCGCACCCTTAAATTTTCCTTTATTATCATGTGAGCCACATATATCATCATCAAACATTTCATAAATAACCCACATAGCATAAAATAAATGGGTTTCATTTCATAATCATAACGTTTTAAAAACTGCTTTAAAGACATGATCTTTACGTCACTTTAAACCCACGGAAAGGGAAAGCGGGTCTCATGTATGTAAATCCCAGAATTTAAAATGGAACATTTTGATATATATGTGAATACCCTTGTAGAAATAAGAGCTTTGAGTATTCACTTTATAACATAAAATAATTTTTGAGAAAAGAGAGAGGCATTTTGAGGGGAAAATTCTGCAGCATAAAGGCTAAGTTTCGGGGTTTTAGAAAACATTGAAATGAGAGGGGACATGGGTCACCCACTCATAAATGATCCATAAAACAGTAGGGTGAAAGAATAAGAAGGACATATGGACATGGTAATGAAATTTTAGGGACATACCATTTGAAATGAAAAACATGGAAGGAAAAAGATTAGATTTCTCTTATGAAAATTCGGCAGCCTTACGACGTTACTTAACTTCAAAAGAAAATGATTTGACAAGATCAAAAAAGGTTCCCTCATCATATGATCATAAGAGATCAGTATGATTGATATAGAGATCATACCCCAACATAATAAAAAGGAACTTGAAAGACTTGACATGAAAATCGAACTTGAAAAATGAGAAGGGTGAAAGAATCCCTTAAAAATTCGGCAGCCTAACGGCGTCACTTAAACATTCTTAAAACGAATTGATGAGAGAAAGGGGGGTCTCTCATCATATGAACATGAAATAGGCAGTATGATGAATATAAAAGAACATCCTCCAACATAAGAACATGGAGTATAAAAGAAATGACATAAAAGAGATTACTTGAAAAGAAAGAGAGGGGTCAGATCCCTTACCTTAAAATGTGACTCTTGAAACTCAAATGATTGGACCTTGAGGGCTTGGGGGCACCTTGGGAGGACTCTTTGGAAGGTAAGAAGACCAGAACTTCGTTGGGGGAGAGTTGGGAGTGAAAAATAAGGGAGGAAAGGGTGGGTATTTATAGGGAAAGTGAGGGGACAAAGCATTAATGGCCAAGGGATACCTCACATGTGCTTTTCTCAAACCCATGTGCTCTCCCTTGGCATTTATCATGGAGTTAGGCCACATGGGGCCCCCAAAACAATAATTCATCACCCTTGGCCGGCCAACCCTCAAAAGATCTCATGAAATCATCATGACACCATTATGATGTCATTAAACATACCGAAACCCTAAAACTGTATTTTTACTATTCACTGAAAATTCAACTTTCTCAGAATAACCCCAAAATTTCACCTTAACCAAATATCAATGCTCTGATTTCAAAAATGAAATCCATTTTATAAAAATAATTTTCTAAATATTTTTAATTTAATTTTTAAATAAAAACACTATTCATCGAAAATTCACTTTTTTTCAGAAAAATCCCCAAAAATTACCTTAACATAATATCGATGCTCTGAGTTCAAAAATAAAGTCCTTTTTATAAAAATAATTTTCTAATTATTTTTAATTAAATTTTTAATTAAAAAACACTATTCATCCGAAAAAACTAATACTTGAATAATAATTTATGAAACCGTTATTTAACCATTTTATTGAATCACATTACTTAATCTAGGTGTCTAAATTATATTAAAACTTTCTTTGAGTGAAATTACTAATCCATTTGGTCATATTACTAATCCTAAGCGTAAAATCACTATTCATAATTTACTATTCATCAAAAATTAAGTTGATCTTATTAAACTCCAAATTCCTTACTGAACACTTTTGTAGAAGACCATTTTTTGAAAATCATTACACATCATTAGTTATTTAGGGTTTACATAAATATTTCAAAATATCCCTTTTTCAAAATTCATCAATAAAATACATTCTAAAATTATCTAGACATTTGAAATTTCACAAACATCACTAAAGGAAGAAATCTCAATTTATTCACCCGAAAGGATTACACAAGGAAACTAGGGTCTCATCACATAGCCCCTTATAACACTGGCATAAGACCTAAGTGTAAGGTGTGCTATGGTGAGAGAATCTGAGGGAGTCTCAGATAACATTGCCCTAGTAGCAATATCCACTAACTTGAACTTCTCCTGCAAGCGTTTTCGTTCAAACTTGACACGCTAGAGCTCAGATTGGGCTTGGTCCAAAGCGAAGCCCACAGATGCTACCTCCTTCCCAAGCTCTGATAAGTGGGCTTCGTAAGGGTTGAGTCTACTGGATGAAGCCATCGACTCCTCTTTCTGCATTAACCATTAACATCTTATTAAATAAATAAGAGTAAGTTAATATACTACTCAAAAAGATTGGGTCGTTACATTCTTCCCCCCTTAAGAAATTTCGTCCCCGAAATTTACACTTGAGGCCTAGTCGAAAAGGTGAGGGTACTTTTGCTTCATCGTTTCCTCAGGCTCCCAAGTCGCTTCTTCATACTTATGATTCCTCCACAATACTTTCACAAGGTGGGTAGTCTTGTTTCGTAGAACCTTGTCTCTACGGTCCAAGATCTCCACTGGCTGCTCCTCATAAGAGAGGTCATGTTCAAGTTGTACCGCCTCTGGGTTCAGTACATGCGAAGGGTCGGGTATGTACTTCCTCAAGAGAGATACATGGAAGACATCATGAACTTGAGCTAGGTTCGGTGGAAGTGCTAGACGATAGGCCACTGCTCCTATGCGATCAAGGATTTCGTAGGGGCCAATGTACCTAGGGCTGAGCTTCCCTTTCTTCCCAAACCGCATGACTCTCTTCCATGGAGAAATTCGAAGGAAGACTTTGTCACAAACGCCAAACTCCAAGTCCCTTCGACGATTGTCAGCATAGCTTTTCTGCCGACTTTGAGCAGCCTTTATGTGTTGTTGGATGGCATGAACCTGTTCTGTCATCTCTTGCACGAGATCAGGCCCAAGAAGCTTCCTCTCACCAGTTTCATCCCAACAAGTAGGAGTTCTACACCGCTTTCCATACAGAGCTTCATAGGGTGCCATCTGAATACTCGCATGGAAGCTGTTGTTATAGGAGAACTCCACTAATGGGAGGTGTTGATCCCATCCACCTTTAAATTCCATTGAGCATAATCTCAACATGTCTTCGAGTGTCTGAATAGTCCTTTCAGATTGGCCATCAGTTTGAGGATGATAGGCCGTACTAAAATTCAATTCAGTATTCAGAGCATGCTGAAGACTTCTCCAGAATTTTGATGTGAATCTTGGGTCACGATCAGATACGATGGATAGTGGTACCCCATGCATCCTTACCACTTCCTTCACGTATATCTTGGCAAGCTGATCCAGAGAGAAATCTTCCCGAATAGAGATAAAATGGGCTGTCTTGGTGAGACGGTCAACAATAACCCATATCGCATTGTTTCCTTTGGATGTTTTTGGGAGACCAGTTACAAAGTCCATGGTGATATTATCCCACTTCCATACTGGTATGGGTAGCGGTTGTAATACCCCCTTAGGAAGTTGTCTTTCTGCCTTTACTTGCTGACACACCAGGCACCTTGTAGTGTAATCGGCAATCTCCCTCTTCATGTTATCCCACCAATAATGATCATGAAGGTCTCTATACATCTTAGTGCTTCCCGGATGTATAGAGAAAGTAGAGCTATGAGCTTCATCCATCAGTTCTTTCTTTATCTCCGGAATAGATGGAACACATAGTCTTGTACGAAATTTCAATACACCTTCTTGATCAATATTGAAATCAGGGAACTTCCCATCCTTTACAGCCTCGAACTTCTCCTGCAGCAAAGGATCTTCTTTTTGAGCCTTCTTGATCTTCTCTAGTAATGAAGGTTGAGAAATCATTTGGGATAGGGTTGATGATGTCCCTTTCCTTATAATTCCCATGTCCAGTTTTACTAGATCTTTAATCAAGGGGTCTCCCAGGATCCTCATTGTTGCCAGAACAACATGATCTTTCCTGCTTAACGCATCCGCGACTTTGTTTTCTCTTCCAGGGTGATAATGAATTGAACAATCATAGTCTTTAATAAGTTCCAACCATCTCCTTTGTCTCATGTTAAATTCTTTCTGAGTGAAAATATACTTTAGACTTTGGTGGTCAGTGTATATATCACATTTCTCCCCATAAAGATAGTGCCTCCATATCTTTAGAGCAAAAACAACTGCCGCCAGCTCTAGATCATGCGTAGGATAATTCTGCTCATGAATCTTCAACTGTTGAGATGCATAAGAAATTACTTTTTCATTTTGCATGAGGACGCACCCAAGCCCTTTCAGAGATGCATCGCTAAAAATAACGAATCCTTCTCCGATAGAGGGTAGTGTTAACACAGGTGCAGTAACCAATCTCTTCTTCAGCTCTTGGAAACTTTCCTCGCATTCCTTTGTCCAGATGAACTTAACCCCTTTTCGAGTCAACTTGGTTAGTGGATTAGAAAGCCGTGAAAAGTTTTTCACAAACCTCCTATAATATCCCGCTAAACCAAGGAAACTACGAATCTCAGTTACTGTTGTGGGTTGAGGCCACTCCTCCACAACCATTGTCTTTGCAGGGTGAACCGAGATTCCTTCATTGGTTACGATGTGCCCCAAGAAAGCCACTTGTTGTAACCAAAACTCACACTTGCTGAACTTCCCAAAGAGCCTCTCCTTCCGTAGAGTTTTCAAAATAACCCTCAGATGATTTTCATGCTCCTCACGACTTTTTGAATATATCAAAATATCATCAATAAAAACTACCACAAAGTTATCAAGGTAGTCCTTAAAGACTCTATTCATCAAATCCATGAAAATAGCAGGAGCATTAGTCAAGACGAAGGGCATAATAGTAAACTCATAATGCCCATATCTTGATCGGAAGGCAGTCTTTGGAATATCTTCCTTCTTCACCCTCAGTTGATGATAACCAGATCGAAGGTCAATCTTAGAGAAGAATTGAGCCCCACGAAGTTGGTCAAATAAATCATCAATTCTTGGAAGAGGGTATCTGTTCTTCACTGTGATCCCGTTCAGTTCTCTATAATCAATGCATAGCCGCATTGATCCATCCTTCTTCTTCACAAAGAGAACTGGTGCTTCCCAAGGAGACACACTCGGTCGGATAAACCCCTTCTCCAACAAGTCTTGGAGTTGTTTCTTTAGCTCCTCTAGCTCCACATTTTCCATTCTATACGGAGTCTTTGATATCGGTTGAGACCCAGGTACGAGTTCAATGGAGAACTCTACCTCTCTTTCTGGGGGAGGTCCAGGTAACTCCTCAGGAAATACATCCATGTATTCCTGAACAATCGGAACATCTTCAATTTGTATGCTCCCTTTCCCTTCTTCCTCATCACCGATTAACTCCATAAAGAAAGCTATAGGAGGTGCTTCTAGATAGGGATCAGTTCGGGATATCTCTCCTCGGAAGATAACTGTAGGTCGTTCATTCAAGACTACTGAGATTTCCTTACTTCTGCATTTGATCTTAGCATTATACTTTGAGAGCCAGTCCATCCCTAGTATAACGTCGAATTCCATCATGGGAATGACTACTAGATTTGCGATAAGATTGTGCTCACCAAAGTAAACACTAGAGTCTCTAAACACTGTTGATGCATGGATAATCCCACTTGGAGTCTTGACTGACAACTCTACCTCAAGCAATTAAGGGATTGATTCTATATTCTTTGCAAACTTGGAAGAAATAAAGGAATGCGTAGAACCAGAATAAAATAAAGCACTTGCTAGTTTTGAGAGGACAACAAGAGTACCTGCTACCACATCGTTCGGAACTTCAACTTCAGTTGTTGTGATAGCGAAAGCACGACCTTGCTCCCTTGGCCTCTGCTGAGGTTGATGGTGATTCCCCTCCACCGCCCTCGGATTTGGACATTGATTAGCAAAGTGCCCAAGCTGTCCACACTTGAAGCATGTGACTTCGGGTAGGGCCAGAACCATCTTTCCTCTGTCGTTAGTGTTGGGAAGTTGAGGCTTCACATCACCACGACAATTCCGAGAAATATGGCCTTCTTTTCCACACCTATAGCACTTGCCACTTCCGATCAAGCAGTTCCCCAGATGCTTCTTCCCACATTTATTGCATGTGGCATGTTGTATATGCTTTCCACCTCTTTCCTGATCAAAACTTCTTCCCAGGCTCGGTTCTAGAGTTCTCTTCTTCTCATTAGATTTGTGAGACCACTGTGTCTCCCCAAACTCTAGTTCAACTTTCATAGCACTTCGAACTATTTCTTCATAGCTATCGTAGTCCCTGTTGGCTAGATTCTTCCGCAGATGTGGTCGTAGTCCGCCAAAGAATCTATCAACCTTCCCATTAGGGTCCATGACAAAGCTTGAGGTATAACGGGAAAGCCTTGTGAAGTTCATCTCATAGCTTCCGACAGATTCGTTCTCCTTCTGCTTCAGCTCGAGAAACTCTTTCTCCATTTTCGTCCTCATGGAACGAGGGAAATACTTGTTAAAGAAAATCCCCCGAAATTATTCCCACTCCATAGCTTCCATCTCTCCTCGTGGCTTCGTGTTTTTGATCAGTGACCACCACTGATCAGCTTCTCCCTCTGGGCGGTAAACAGCAAGGGTGACTTTTTCTTGTTCCGAACAATGAAGTACATAAAAGATCTTTTCAATGGAGTTTATCCATTGTTCCGCAACCAATGGGTCAGTAGATCCACTGAATGTTGGCAGTCGTTGATGCATGAAGGACTCAACAGAAAGTTGTTCCCTTCGTGGTGAGGTCGGCCTCTCAGCTTGATTCAAGTTATTACTCATAACTTGAGTCAGTTGGTTCATCATTCGCATGAATGTTTCCATTCCGGCTTCCATCAGAGGGCCGTCAGCACATGGTGCATTGCGGTCACCGTCGGCACGGTTCCTCCTATTGCCCGCCATTTTCTAAAAGAATAAAACCTTAGTGAGAAACTTATTTCATTTATGAATCTTTTAACTAAGACTTCGTGCTTAGACAATTATACTTCTCTATAATTCCTTCATAATGATTCATAAAAAGCTTGTGATTAACCAAACATATCCCCTGGGAGTGTCGTAACCAAGAGTGCAGCAAGGCCCGTTATCGTGCACCAGTTCCCGTTCGAGTCTAGCTCAAAGAGGTGTTTTCGGGTTTTACCCCTATGTACATCTGTGCCAGAGCCGCCTCTACCTACTCGTATCCAGACAGGGATGTATTTGTTTGATAGACCACTTACTCAATACTTACCAAAATACCAGGAAGTTTTCCTATATTTAAACTTTTCTATAGGGTTCTTCCTAAAGTTTTTATATCCTAATTTCCACAAATAACTAAACCATCCTTTGATACCAACTATAGCATCCCGCCATTTTATAACAAAAACTTTCATTACATTACACAAATCTGAGGATCGTTAAGGTTTAGTGTCTTGGAAAAAAGGATCATAATACATAAAAAAACATAAAACATTCTTCTTAAACACTTGCAAGGCGTCTCCTTAAGTTCATTCGAGGTTCATTACTGCATCTCATAACCTGGGGACATACATCAAAAGAAAGGGTGAGCAGAAGGCCCAGTAAGGGAAACAAGAGGAACATTTTACATGTGAACTTGAGATACTTCAATAAGGACATGAAAAGAACTTTAAGGCATGAGAAAGAAATCATGAGGCATTTCATAATAAAAATAACATTTTTCATAACTTGAAGATGTGGCTACATCATTTAACATAGACAATCATGAACATATCACCAAGGTCCATCCCCAAGGTGTCATTTGAAAATTATCAAGGTTATTCACCAAGGTATCATGAAAATTGTAATCTCTAGTGGTTACATCATTACCCAATGCATTGGAGCGCTATCAGGGCGCACCCTTAAATTTGCCTTTATTATCATGTGAGCCACATATATCATCATCAAACATTTCATAAATAACCCACATAGCATAAAATAAATGGGTTTCATTTCATAATCATAACGTTTTAAAAACTGCTTTAAAGACATGATCTTTACGTCACTTTAAACCTACGGAAAGGGAAAGCGGGTCTCATGTATGTAAATACCAGAATTTAAAATGGAACATTTTGATATATATTTGAATACCCTTGTAGAAATAAGAGCTTTGAGTATTCACTTTATAACATAAAATAATTTTTGAGAAAAGAGAGAGGCATTTTGAGGGGGAAATTCTGCAGCATAACGGCTAAGTTTCGGGGTTTTAGAAAACATTGAAATGAGAGGGGACATGGGTCACCCACTCATAAATGATCCATAAAACAGTAGGGTGAAAGAATAAGAAGGACACATGGACATGGTAATGAAATTTTAGGGACATACCATTTGAAATGAAAAACATGGAAGGAAAAAGATTAGAATTCTCTTATGAAAATTCGGCAGCCTTACGGCGTCACTTAACTTCAAAAGAAAATGATTTGACAAGATCAAAAAAGGGTCCCTCATCATATGATCATAAGAGATCAGTATGATTGATATAGATATCATACCCCAACATAATAAAAAGGAACTTGAAAGACTTGACATGAAAATCGAACTTGAAAAATGAGAAGGGTGAAAGAATCCCTTAAAAATTCGGCAGCCTAACGGCATCACTTAAACATTCTTAAAACGAATTGATGAGAGAAAGGGGGGTCTCTCATCATATGAAAATGAAATAGGCAGTAGGATGAATATAAAAGAACATCCTCCAACATAAGAACATGGAGTATAAAAGAAATGACATAAAAGCGATTACTTGAAAAGAAAGAGAGGGGTCAGATCCCTTACCTTAAAATGTGACTCTTGAAACTCAAAGGATTGGACCTTGAGGGCTTGGGGGCACCTTGGGAGGACTCTTTGGAAGGTAAGAAGACCAGAACTTCGTTGGGGGAGAGTTGGGAGTGAAAACTAAGGGAGGAAAGGGTGGGTATTTATAGGGAAAGTGAGGGGACAAAGCAGTAATGGCCAATGGATACCTCACATGTGCTTTTCTCAAACCCATGTGCTCTCCCTTGGCATTTATCATGGAGTTAGGCCACATGGGGCCCCCAAAACAATAATTCATCACCCTTGGCCGGAAAACCCTCAAAAGATCTCATGACATCATCATGACACCATTATGATGTCATTAAACATACCGAAACCCTAAAACTGTATTTTTACTATTCACTGAAAATTCAACTTTCTCAAAATAACCCCAAAATTTCACCTTGACCAAATATCAATGCTCTGATTTCAAAAATAAAATCCATTTTATAAAAATAATTTTCTAAATATTTTTAATTTAATTTTTAAATAAAAACACTATTCATCGAAAATTCACTTTTTTCAGAAAAATCCCCAAAAATTACCTTAACATAATATCGATGCTCTGAGTTCAAAAATAAAGTCCTTTTTATAAAAATAATTTTCTAATTATTTTTAATTAAATTTTTAATTAAAAAACACTATTCATCCGAAAAAACTAATACTTGAATAATAATTTATGAAACCATTATTTAACCATTTTATTAAATCACATTACTTAATCTAGGTGTCTAAATTATATTAAAACTTTCTTTGAGTGAAATTACTAATCCATTTGGTCATATTACTAATCCTAAGCGTAAAATCACTATTCATAATTTACTATTCATCAAAAATTAAGTTGATCTTATTAGACTCCAAATTCCTTACTGAACACTTTTGTAGAAGACCATTTTTTGAAAATCATTACACATCATTAGTTATTTAGGGTTTACATAAATATTTCAAAATATCCCTTTTTCAAAATTCATCAATAAAATACATTCTAAAATTATCTAGACATTTGAAATTTCACAAACATCACTAAAGGAAGAAATCTCAATTTATTCACCCGAAAGGATTACACAAGGAAACTAGGGTCTCATCACATAGCCCCTTATAAAACTGGCATAAGACCTAAGTGTAAGGTGTGCTATGGTGAGAGAATCTAAGGGAGTCTCAGATAACATTGCCCTAGTAGCAATCTCCACTAACTTGAACTTCTCCTGCAAGCGTTTTCGTTCAAGCTTGACACGCTGGAGCTCGGATTGGGCTTGGTCCAAAGCGAAGCCCACAGATGCTACCTCCTTCCCAAGCTCTGATAAGTGGGCTTCGTAAGGGTTGAGTCTACTGGATGAAGCCATCGACTCCTCTTTCTGCATTAACCATTAACATCTTATTAAATAAATAAGAGTAAGTTAATATACTACTCAAAAAGATTGGGTCGTTACATACATATTCTCTCAGTGGTATTTGAATCTTCAATTAATAAGATGGATTGATTACCTGTAGACTTTTGATTTTGAGTTGGTGTACAAACCAAGGGAAGGGAATAGTGTCATTGTTGCTCTAATCTAGAAGACTCAGAATCAGGTAGTTCAGGAATCAAGTTCATAGTGGGTGATGATGGCATTATTTACTAAGATGCATTTGGAGGTACATTATGGGAATGGGAAGATGACCCTTTCATCTATAGAATTTGAGTCCTCAATTTTTAGTGGAGTTAAAGAGAGTCAGTTGGTGGATCTAGAGTGTCTAGCTATAAAGGTAAGTCTTAAAGAATGGGAGTCACCTTCTAGTCGTACTTTTAGTGTTGATGGACTTACTTATGTTCATGGTCAGGTTGTGGTGCTGGAAGATGTATGGGAGGAGTTGATGCATAGGTTTCACGCATCAAAGTGGACAGTGCATCTGGGCTTGACTAAGATGTACCAAGATCTTCGTAGGCAGTTTTGGTTGCTGGGAATGAAGAAAGAAGTTGTGAGTTTTGTAGCATGATTCCTTACCTATAAGCTAGTGAAGGCTGAACATCAGTGTCTAGGTGGGTTGTTGCAGTCATTTCCTATCCTAGAGTGGAAGTGGAATGACATCACGATGAAATTTGTGGTGGGTCTTCCAAGGACACCTCAAAAGAATGATGCAATTTGGGTGGTGGTAGATCAACTAAAAAAGGTGGCTCATTTCTTTCCGATTTAGGAGACCTATACAGTCGACCAGTTGGGGGAATTGTATGTTCAAGAAATATTATGGTTTTATGGTGTGTCGAGAACCATAGTTTTGGATCATGATCCATGGTTCACCTTTCACTTCTGGAGGGGACTACATAAGGCTCTTGGTACCTAGGTGTTTCTGAGTACGACTTACCACCCAAAAAACTGATGGAAAGTCAGAGCATACTATTCAGGTATTAGAAGACATGTTGAGAGCATGTGTTCTAGATTTCAGTGGTTTATGGAAAAAATACTTGTCTATTATTGAGTTTTCTTAAAACAATAGATTTCAGGCAACAGTTCAGATGAAACCTTTTGAGGTACATTATGGGAGATCATGTAGATATCCACTGTGTTGGTTAGAGACCGTAGAGTCTAAGATGTTAGGACCGAGCCTTGTGTAGGAGACATCGGAGTAGATTTTTCTGATTAAAAGGAATATGAAAAAACCGCATAGTAGGAAGAATTCATCTGATTATCAAATTCATAGACCTCTTGAGTTTATGGTGGGTGATAGTGCATTTCTTTGGGAGTATCCAAGGTTAGGTCACCATTGAATTCAGAAGTAGGGAAAGTTGGAACCTAGATATGTGATGCCGTTTGAGATTATGGAAAGGATTGGACCCATGGAATAACGATTATCTCTTCCATAGTGGAATAGTGAGATTCATGATGTTTTAAATGTTTCACAACTCCGACAGTATCATCCAGGCCCATACCATGTGATAAATGCTGAGGATGTAGATCTTGAGGTTGATGCATCCTTTGAGGAGCACCCAATTCGTATTGTGGATCATAGTGAGAAAGTATTGTGGGAAAAGTTGTGCCCTTGGTTCATGTTCTATGGAAACATGGAAATGTTCAGGAAGAAAATTAGGAGAGAGAATTAGACATGTAGGCCCATTTGCCCGATCTCTTTTCTTGGGTAACTCAATGATGCTCAGGAAGAGTGGCTCAGGGATGAGCTATTATAAGGTGAGGAGTTTGTAAGATCTCATATTTCCATTAAGGTTTCTTTTTTATTATGTTTTAGTTTAATCCTTTTTATTTTGGTTAATTAAGTGTTTCCCCAAGTTCTTAAGATGGCTCAGGGGTGTTCTGTGGGTTCAGGACACTGATGAGGAAGAAAAAGGGGGTTCTGGGCATGCTACATGGTTAGTGAAAACCGTGCGGAATTCTCAGGAAACCGTGTGAAAGGGGGTTTTCTTGTACAGAAGTATCCGCACGATTTGAGCATGGTTTGGAAAACCATGCGGGTAAAATGTGTGAGGGGGGATATTTTGGGATAGGAGTATCTACATGGTTTGCGCATGGTTTGGCAAACCATGTGGGTAAACCGTGTGACCTGAAACTTTTAAAAAAATTAAAAAAATTCCATTATGGGATATTTATACCCAACTTGGTATTTTCCTCTTCCTTCTATCTTGAAACCCTAGGAACGAAACCAAGATCCCAAGATATTACAAGGACCGATCTCCCTCATCTTAGTTCCTTTTGGATTGCCATTGGTTGTGGATTGAAGATTCGAGTAAGGATAAACCCCTCCCTGCTTCTTTTTCTTGATTTGGGTTAGTATCTCTCTCTTATCTTCTTTCGAAGCTCTGAAACCCTTCTTTTTCGGTGAGTTTTATATTGAGGATTCAAGGGTTGATTGAATCGAGATATAAGGATTCAGTTTATGGTGTGTTCACTATTGGATTCAAGGTAGTTGGTCTACAAGTTGTATCCATTGGGTTTCAAGTGGATTTGTACATGTAGGGTTATGTTCTTAATTTCCATTTTTGTGTTCTTGGTTCCATTTGATTTATTTGGATATAGTGGGTGTCTAAATGGTTAATTAAACTCCTCATGATCCTTATGGGATGCATGGAGGATGGCCAAATGAGATCAGGGCCACCCATGGTGTGCACCGACATTCCTCAAACTTAGAGTTTAGCTAAGTAAGTGTAAGTCCATTATGCAAGAACATAGAGACCATGATGAATATGTTGATATAATTAAAGGATGAGAAATTTTAATTTTAGTAATACAATTAGGTTGGGTAATGGTCTAAGAGGTTGTTTGGTTTTCATGAAAAAGGGTTAAGTGGATTAATGGTAAAATGCTATGGGATTAGCTTTATACTTGTTTATGCTTAGTGAGAAAGGCATGGGAAATGGGAAATGGGGCTAAAGGGGTAGGTAATATAAAAAATTAATGTGTTAATGGATTTAGTAAAAATGTTAATTTCCCATTTATTGATATTGTTGTTATGTTGTAAATGATGTTGGCTATGCTTTTTGTGATATGGTTGATTGTGGTAAATGATAAATAAGTATGTGCACACAGATTGGTAGTGTGGGGTATAGACTTGGGGTTATACGCCCATGGGTAAAGTTTGATTGAGGATCTAGATCCACCCCTAAATGCATGGGTTAGGGAAGGGGATGGAGTTCTATTTCCTTAACGGTTGCATTCCACCTGGACTGAGGCTTCAATGTGGGGATTATGAGATTGTTATAATATGATTCCTAGTGAGATAGGACTTGATTTTTATTCCTATATTCTTGAGAATATTTAACATGAATAATCCATTGAACACATGAAAAAGGTAGGTTATACCATGAAATTTCTAAGTAGTGAACCTGGATTCAATGGTAGTATAAATTATGTTAGCATAGTCTAGGATGGCCTATTGAACTATTTACCTTTATTTTTCCATTATTATCATTTTCATGCATTATCTACTTTGTTGGATATTTTTTAGTCACTGTTGGTGGTGGCCTACTGAGTTATACTCACATCCTTCTTGGGCCACCATTGGGTACCCGAGCAGATTTCATGCTTGCTAGTCAGGACAAGGGCAAGGGCCCTATGCTAGGTAGTTGAGTTGGACGTGGGACATGTATGGGAAAGGTTCCAGACTTAGAGTTTAGAACATTTTTGGGATCATGCTATTTTCCTTTCATTTGGGTTTTTTTCACTTGGAACTATAGCATGGCATGACATATTTATAGTTGTATATGCTTGTACCCAGTTTGGGAATTGGTTATTTATGTATGTTATTGATTTTTTCCTTTTGTTTCCACTATTTAAACTATTTTCTGCTGTGTATTACTCTGGTATAGAGGGTATAGTCTCCCCACATATCCTATTATACCCTTGCTGCTATTTGAAAACCTCTAGAATACGGGTAGTCATGCTTGAGGTCATGTGGTGACCCGGCTTGGGGCACCGGTTTAGTGGACTTCGGGTTGGGGATGTTACAAAGTATTATCAGAGGTGTTATTTTCTCTTTATTACTATTTGGTGATGGTAGAAGTAAGTTTAGAAAAGTGTCAGGCCTTGGTAATGATATTGTTATTAGGAGTATCTAACCCATGTATGGGGTAAAACCTAAGTCACCCTAGCAGGGTATTGTTGTTCTTGTTGTGTGTTGTTATATTTGCTGATATTTCAATATTGGGTGATGCACTTGTTGTGTGATTTGATGGTTTTGTGATATTTTTCTTGTGGATAGAAAGGGTACGAGGTTGGGAATTCATGCATCATTCTAGGAACCAGTGTAGGTAAGTGAAATTCATCATGATAGGCACACACATGGGATGGGTGTGTGGGATATAAAGTTTGGGATGAATAAGTTTTCTTAAAACTAATGAAATTGTGCCTAATGGGATTATATGAATGGGTAAAAAGGAAAGTCAAAGGGGTAGGTAGTAATTAGATAATGGTGTTTACTAATGAAGTGAAAGTGAATTAACATATTGTAAGAGTAAATTGGGATATGGAAATGGTTTTGAATTAGTGTGAAAGACAAGACTTGTAACCATGTAAATTAGATCTCGTGTTAGCCATGACCTTAGGAGAGATGGAGAAGGGTAACATCCCAATTGTGAGTGGACTTTTTTGGGTAGAGTATATTATCTGGTTGGGTTGTGTTGAGTGATGATCCTACCTATATATTTTTCCATTTTGTAAGAGAATTATGGTTGCGTACTAAATATTATGTTTGGTGTTGTAGAGAAAAGCTACCTCGAAGATGTGTGCCAGTTGGGCAGCACAAGGATGTTGCTGAGAATGCTCCTCTAGTAGTGGAGCAAGAGAATGTGGGGTTCTAAAAAAATAGGTAAGAGTAGTTCTGTAATAACTTTTCTCATTTTATGAAGATGATGGAACGAGACTCAGGGTGGGTTGCACCGAGTATGTTTGAGCTGACCAGGGAGTTTTATCTAAAACACCCTCCAACATTTACCAGAGAGGGTGGTCCATATGCAGCGGAGTTTTGGATTTCATCCATCCAAAATATTTTTGACCACCTAGAGACTCTTATTGAGGAGAGATTCAATTTGGTGGCCTATATGCTGAGAGTTCAAGCAAAGCGTTGGTGGTACATCATGATTCAGATGGAGTAGGTTGAAGGAATGATGTGGAAAGTTTTTCAGGAGAAGTTTCTTGAGAACTTTTACCAAGAAACCTTAAGGAAGGAGAAGGTTGCAGATTTTATGATGTTGACTTAGGGGAAAATTTTGGTAATGGACTAGGCCAGTTGTTTCACTAACCTGAGATGCTTTGTTCTAACATTGATGAGAGATGATGCAGCCTTGGAGAAATGCTTCCAGGATGGGCTGCGGCACGAGATCAGGTCTTAGGTGAATATCTTTCATAGGAAAAGGTGTGTTTAAGTGGTGGATCAAGACCTTATCTCAGAGGGTAACCTAAAGGAAGCTTCAAGTAGTGAACTTGTGGTGGTAGTTGGGTGAGAAAGTGGTGTAGATTCTGATAGTGGGAAGCACTATTTTGGAAACTTTTAGAAAGGTGGAAGAACACAGAGCAGTTAGAAGAGGTGGTAAACTTATTAGGGTGGCGACCAAGTCTTCTATTATGAGTGTGGAAAGTCAGGGCACAAGCATGACCAGTGTCCTCACCCACCGGTTTCATGCTGAACATGAAGCATGTTAGGCCACGTGCAGAGGTTATACAGGAACCCATGAAAGTTAGGGAATGATGGAGGTCATAGGTAGAAGCTGATTATAGGAAGGGGGTCGGTTACCCCATATCAGGAAGGTAGTTGGAGCTCCACGGGTCCTACTGGTAGGGGCAGTGGACGTGGAACTCTAGGGAGAGATCATCCATACCAATAGTGTAGTGCAGTGCATGGTATGTAGGCTGGATCCTAGGGTAAAGGGGCAGGTCATCTCCATGAATTTCAGGCTATACCTGAAGGTGGTGAGATAGGATTGTCTACTATTCAAGGTATTATTATTATAGATTCCATGATTTTTAGTGCTTTATTTGATACAAGTGGTAGGAATTCATTTATTTCTGCTAAGTTTATTGTCATTTTGGGATTAACTGTGGAGACTGCATGTGGGGTAATATCTCTTGATACTCTACTAGGGTTACGAGTTGAGGACATCAAGCTATGTAAGGGTTGTGTCCTGGAGATTGGTGGGTATTGTTTTTTGTGGGATATATTTTTCCTTGAGATTTCAGGTGTTGACGTAATATTGGGGATGGATTATTTGGTGTTATACCAAGCTCATATTTAATGTTACTGACATTGGGTAATGTTCAAATCACTCAATGGGAGCACTTATGTCCTTCGTGGTGAGTGAGATACTCGAGTGGGCCACTCAAGCCCGCTAAGCCAGAAATTTGGGGAACTCACAACCCAAGTGGAATACCTTATGTTAGATTATGTGGAGATAAGAATTAAAATATTACCTTTTGTTGTGGACCAGTTTTAGGATGTGTTTCTTGAGGACTTCTCGAGGTTACCACCTGAGAGATATGTTTAGTTTATGATCAAATTTATGCTGGTATTGGAGATAATTTCCATTCCACCCTATCAAATGGTGATAGTAGAGCTCTAAGAACTAATTGTTCAGTTAGAGGAATTGGAGTGTAAGGGGTTTATAAATCTTAGTACATCACCTTGGGGATCTACTGTGTTATTTTCTAAGAAGACTAATAGAACACTAAGGCTATGTGTCGATTATAGGAAGTTTAACAAGATGACGATTAATAACTGATACCCTCTTACTAGAATTGATGAACTGTTTGATCAACTTAGAGGTGCCTCAGTATTTTCTAAGATCGATTTGAGATCAGGATACCATCAGTTGAGGGTGAGAGCTTCTGACATACCCTGGATAACTTTCCAAAGCAGGTATAGTCTGTATGAATTTCTAGTGATTCCATTTGGACTAACCAATGCACCGACTATGTTCATGGCCATGATGAACTAGATATTTCACCCATATCTGGATCATTTTTTAGTTGTATTCATTAATGAGATCTTGGTGTACTAAAAAACTTATGACGATCATTCCAAAAATATTGACATCATCTTGAGTGCACTAAGAAAGCATAGTCTTTATGCCAATCTATCAAAATTTAAGTTTTGGATTGATGAGGTGCAATTTCTGGGACACATCATTCCTGATTCAGGTGTGTTGGTGGATCCTGAAAGGGTGCAGGCTGTGGTGTTTTGGGAGCAGCCCAAGAATATCTCTGACATTCAAAGTTTTTTGGGTTTGTTCGGTTATTACCAAAGTTTTATTAGATATTTATCTCAATTAGAAGCACCGATCATAGGCCTAACCAAGAAAGGGATTAATTTTTATTGGTCAAAGGATTGTGAGAATTGTTTTCAAGAGCTAAAGAAGTGGATGACTACCGTACTAATTTTGATCTTACCCAAAATAGGTAATAGGTACACCTTATTCTGTGATGCATCTGGTGTTGTCATTGGGGTAGTGTTGATGATGGATGATCAGGCTGTAGCTTATGGGTCAAGATAGTCGAGGCCAAATGAAAGGAATTATCCTACTCATGACCTTGATCTACCTGCTGTAGTTCATGCCTTAAAGTGTTGGAGGCATTACTTGTTGGTAGAGTAGTTTATGGTGTTTACCAACCATAAAAGTCTCAAATACATCTTTTCTCAGTGGGATTTGAATCTTTGATAGTGATGATGGGTTTAGTACCAGTAGTCTTTTGATTTTGAGTTGGTGTACACACCAGGGAAAGGGAATAGTGTTTCTGATTCTTTGAGCCAGAAGACTTAGAATCAGGTAGTTTAGGAATCCATTTCAGAGTGGGTGATGATGGCCTTGTTTGTTGAGATGTATTTGGAGGTACATGATGGGAACAAGAAGATGAACCTTGCATCTATAATAGTTGAGTTCGCGCTTCTAGGCTGAGTTATAGAGAGTTAGTTGGTGGATTTGAAGTTTATAGCTATGAAGGAAAGTCTTAAAGGTGGGGAGTCACCTTCTGGTTGGACTTTTGCTGCTGATGGATTTTTTTATGTTAATGGTCATGTTGTGGTGCCAACAGATGTATGGGAGGATTTTATGCATAGGTTTCACACGTCAAAGTGGTAAGTGCATCTAGCCTTGACTAAGATGTACCTTGATATTCATAGGTAGTTTTAATGGCTGGAAAATTAAGAAATAATTTGCGAGTTTTGTGGAATGATTCCTTACCTATCATTAGGTGAAGGCTGAACATCAGTGTCCAGGTGGGTTATTGTAGCCATTGCCTATCCCAGAGTAAAAGTGGAATGACGTCACAATGGACTTCATGGTGGGTATTCCGAGTACAGATCAGAAGAATAATGCAATTTGGGTGGTGGTAGATCAGCTGACCAAGGTGGATCATTTCTTACATATTTAGGAGACCTATATAGTCGACCAGTTGGGGTAATTGTATGTTCAAGAAATAGTACAGTTGCATGGTGTTCTTAGAACCATAGTTTTGGATCATGATCTATTGTTCACCTCGTGCTTCTGGAGGGGACTATAGAAGGAACTTGGTACCCAGGTGTTTCTGAGTATGAATTACCACCCATAGACTGACATGAAGTTAGAGTGTACATTTCAAATATTAGAAGACATGTTGAGAGCATGTGTTCTGGATTTCAACGGTTCATGGGAAAAGAACTTATTACTTTTTTATTTTGCTTACAACAACAAATTTTAGGATATAGTTCAGATGTAACCTTTTGAGGAACTATATGGGAGACTATGTAGATCTCCATTGTGTTGGTTAGAGGCTAGGGAGTCTGAGTTTTTAGGACTGAGTCTTGTGCAGGAGACGTCGAAGAAGGTTTTTCTGATTCAAAAGCGTATAGAAACAACCCAGATTAGGTAGAAGTAATGTGTTGATCAACATTGTAGACCTCTTGAGTTTATTTTGGTATATAGTGTATTTCTTCGGGTGTCACCAAGGTTGGGTCATCATTGAATTTGGAAGTAGGGAAAGTTGACACCTAGATATGTGGGCCCATTTGAGATTGTGGAAAGGACTAGACCCATGGCGTACTGATTAGATCTTCCACAGTGGTATAGTGGTATGAATTATTTTTCCATGTTTCAAAACTCTGACAGTATCACCTATATCCATACCTTGTGAAAAATGCTGAGGATGTCGAGCTTGAGGTTGATGCATCCTTTGAGGAGAATCCATTTCATATTGTAGATCGTAGTGAGAAAGTTTTGTGGGAAAAGGTTGTTCCCTTGGTTAATTTTATATGGAAATATGGAAAAGTTTAAGAATAAAATTGGGAGAGAGAATCAGATATGTGGTCCCAGTGGCCCAATATCTTTTCTTTGGGAACTCAATGATGCTCAGGAAGAGTGTCTTGGGGATGATCCATTATAAGGTGGAGTGGTTGTAAGATCATGGATTTCCATTAAGGTATGTTTTGGATTACATTTCTGTTTAATCCCATTTATTTTGGTCAATTAAGTGTTTTCTAAGTCCTTAAGAAGGATCGGAGGTGTTTCGGGGTTTTGGGACATGAAAGAGGAAGAAAAGGGGGGTTTGGGGCATGTTGCATGGTTTACAAATGGTTAGTGAAAACCGTGTAGAATTCCTAGGAAATCATGTGAAAGGGGGGTTTTCGAACATAAGCATCTACAATGTTTGCACACGGTTTTCCAAACCGTGCGGGTAAACCATGCGGGTAAACCATGCAAAGGGGGATATTTTGAGATAGAAGCATCTGCACGGTTTGTTCATGGTTTGGAAAACTGTGCGGGTAAACTGTATGACCCAAAAACTTTTAAAAAAATTAAAAAAATTCCATTACGATATTTTTATACCGAACTCAGGATTTTCTTCCTCTTCCTCTCTTGCAACCCTAGGAACGAACCAAAGCTCCCAAGATCTCCCAAGGATTGATATCCCTAATCTTAGGGCCGTTTGGAGTGATGTTGGTTGCAGATTGAAGATCCGAGTAAGGATAAACCCCTCCTTATTTCTTTTACTTGATTTGGGTTGTTATCTCTCACTTATCTTCTTATGAAGCTCTCAAAACCTTATTTTTTGGAGAGGTTTAGGTTAAGGATTCAATGGTTGATTGAATCGGGATCTAAGGCTTCTTTTGAGGGTGTGTTCTCCAACAGATTCAAGGTAGGTGGTATATAAGTTGTATCCCTTGGATTTCAAGTGGATTTGTCTATGTAGGGTTATGTTCTTAATTTTTCATTTTTTTGTTCTTGGTTCCCTTTGATTTATTTGGATATAGTGGGTGTCTAAATGGTTAATTGAACTCCTCATGATCCCCATGGGATACATGGAGGATGACCAAATTAGATTAGGGCCACCCATGGGGTGTGCCGACATTCCCCAAACTTAGAGTTTAGCTAAGTAAGTGTAAGGCCATCTGTGAGAACATAAAGAATATTAAAAATATGTTAATATACTTTAAGGATGTGCAATTGGAGTTTTATTAATACATTTAGGTTGGGTAATGAACTAAGAGGTTGTTTGGATGGCATGAAAAAGGGTTAAGTGGATTAATGGGAAAATGGTAGGGGATTAGCTTTATACTTGAATATGATTAGTGATAAAGGCATGGGAAATGGGAAATGGGGAGAAATGGTTAAGTAATATAAATGATTAATGTGTTAATGGATTGAGGGAAAATGCTAATTTCCAATTTATTGATATTTTTGTGATGTTGTAAATGATGTTGGCTATGCTTGTTGTGATATGGTTGATTGTGGTAAATGATAAAGAAGCATGTGCACATGGTTTGGTAGTGTGGGGTATAGACTTGAGGTTCTACACCCATGGGTTGAGTTGGACCAAGGATCTTGCTCCACCCCTAAATGCACAGGTTAGGGAAGGGGAATGAGTTATATTCCCCTAATGGTTTCATTCCACTCGGGTTGAGGATTTGAGGTGAGGATTATGAGATTGTTATAATGTGATGTCTAGTGAGATATGATTTCATTTTTATTACCATATTCTTGAGAATACTTAACATGCCTAATCCATTGAACCCATGAAAAAGGTTGGTTAAACCATGAAATGTCTAAGTAGTGAACCATGATTGAATTGTAGTATAAATTAATTAAGCATAGTCTATAATGGCCTATTGAACTATTTAAATTTATTTTTCCATTGTTATAATTTGCATGAACTATGTACTTTTTTGGATATTTTGTAGACACTGTTAGTGGTGGCCTACTGAGTTATACTCATACCCTGCTCGGGCCACCATTGGGTACCCAAGCAAATTTGCAGGTCAGGACAAGGGAAAGGGTCCAATGCTATGGAGTTGAGTTGGACATGGGACATTTATGGGTGAGGTTATATACTTGGAGTCTAGACCATTTTGGGGATCCAACTATTTTAATTTCTTTTGGGTTTTGTTCACTTGGAACTATAGCATGGCATGACATATTTATGGTTGTACCCAGTTTGAGAATTGTTTATTTATGAGTGTTATTGATTGTTTCCTTTTATTTATACTATTTAATAAATTTTATACTATGGTTTACTCTGGTAAAGAGTCTATAGTCTCCCCACATATCCTTTTAGACCCTCACTAATAGTCAGAAACCTCTAGTGTACAGGGAGGCGTGCTTGAGGTCATGTGGCGATCTAGCTCAGGGCACTAGTTTAGTGGATTCTAGGTTGGGTATGTTTCATTAAAATAATTGGTTGAGGAAATGAAGAGGGACTTGAAAAATGCTCCTACTCCAGCTCTGGTTTCTAGTCTAAGTGAGTCTAATGCTGACATACTCTCAGGAAAGGTTGTATCTCAGATTCAACGTAAGCTGATTTTAGTGGTTGAAGAAGTTTTCATGCACAATGAAAAATTAGAAAATGAAATGCATGGACTTGTGTTGAATATAAATTGGATGACATATGAATATATAGTATAGAAACCTGGGCCTTTTATATAAAACATTTCATGATTTAAACATAATTAATCATCAGAGTACAAGCCAAGGATCGTTAAGTATAGTGTCTTAGAAGACTAGGTACATATAACATAAAACATGGAGGATAAAAAAACTTCTTTATTTAATCTCCATAAAGAGATTCTAACTTCCTTGAGCCCTTACATCTGCATAGGGTACCCTGGGGAACACATGAACAAAGGGATGAGCTAAAAAGCCCACTAAGGGAAAGAACATATGGATACATCTCAAGCACATGAGTTAGGAGGAATGACATAATGATATCCAAAGTATGAAACTTATAAAATAATTTAATATAAGCATGGGATCATATAAACATGGAATCATATAAATGTGTCAGAATCATAAAACATTTCTTTAGTACGGGTCAAGGCTAACTGCCAATCCCGTTTCCCATTTCAGTACAGGTCAAGGATAACCGCCAATCCCAATTCACATCGCATCTCATGAGACTTATCCTTACCCAATGCATTAGAGCACTATTCGGGTGCAACCATCTCAAAATTTTCATGAATATTATTGCCACATAAATATTCTTACCACATATACAATCATACATAATCAACCATACATAAACATAAGGGTACCCATGTAAAGAATTGAGTACCACAATCCTGACATAAATCATAACCAATGGGAGTATCATGAAAGTGTTCACGAAAGAAAAGGGATTAGAACATACATGGATTTTAATAAGTTAATATAGTAATTTAACATGGTAGGTTGTAATAAACAGAAGTGACATCACATAATAAATGTATTTGAGAGACATTAGCAATAAAACATTTTTGTGCGGTTTTAAGGAAAATACTATAGAGATTTTAAAATAGTAAAGAAGAAATTATTTTATATAAAACCATAATTAAACCAATAAGGTTTTCATAATAAAAATAATAAATTTAGAAAGACCATGGTTTCTTAAAATAGAGGATAGAGTGCACTTGAAATTGGGTAAAAGTTCGAGAAGTTCCTTTAAAATGAGTGTGCTTATTTGGAATTATCGAGGAGAGATTCACCTAAAATCATGTATATCCCTAAAAGAGAATGAGAGATGGATATTGGAACATGAGTTTGGAGAATATAAACACAATTTTTAAGTTCTAAATAAAAAGAAAATACAACTATATTTTGGTAAAAAGAATGATAGAGCAACCCGAAGGAATAAAGGAAGTTCAGGTAGAATCCATTATGGTTTATCAGCATGGTATCAGGTGTAACTAAGAGGGATTTATGAGAGATATAAGGGATTTATAATAACTTATAAAACATTAGGGAAGTATGGGGAAGGTGTATAAACATACCCCATCAATTTATATTACACAAAAAAGGCATAGCATAGAGAGTAATCTTGATTAAGAGTGAAAAGGGGAGGATCCCTTACCTTAAATCTGTTGGTGTTCTCCACTTGTTATTAACAACCCGAATAAAAATATAAGGCTTATTAATTAATAATTCCAGAACCTATTATATATTCAATTTATTTATTATAACCCTTTTTAGTTCATTCAAAGCCTTTTTGATTAGTTATAAGGTTCAATTTCATTGTTCAGGCTCTTTTGTTTACTTGGCTTTAAAAGATCAGTTCACTTATATTCAAGTTTGGATTATATGTAATATGAAAGTGGTTGTTCAGAATTGAAGTTATATTCTTTAGTTCATATCTATGAGATTACATGGTTTAAATTTTAATTAGGTTACTTAGAGTGAAGTTGAATTATTATATATATAACCATACTGATAACCGTTTTTGTTAATCGGTGGATTTGATTACAAAGAATGGGTTTTGATTTATAACTTAATTCCATTTGTACAAAAGTATTACAGAACCAAAAATATGATATATATTACATATATAATAATCTGGTTCAACCATAACACAAATGGTTTCATGACCAGAATCAAAGATAATAATAGAAATTGATAAACCGTTGTCCTTGAATGTGCTAAATTAGCAGATCTCAAACGGTGCTTTCATTTATTTCAAATAAAAGGGTGGGGAAATGAGAGAAGATAATGAAAAATAACACTCTAATGAAGACATTACAATACATGTATGTTACTGGATTTATCATACTATTATGGTGAAGGGAGGCGAGGAAAGAAATAAAAAAGAAAAAACCTAAAAGAAAAGAAGAAACCGGGAAGAGGAATTTACCTCTTGAGACTTCCTCCTTTGAGAACCACTTAAGGGGAGAGGTTTTGGTATTTTGAGGAGGATGAGAGATTTTGAACGTGGGGGAGGACCTTGGGGAGATATTTGGGTAGAATAATGGAAGGTCACAAGGCTTGAGAGGAGTGGAGAGAAGAGAAATTGAAGGGGGGTTTTATAGTGGAGGAGAGGAGGAATTTCATAATATTATAATCATTAATTTATTAATTATTCCCAAGAAAAGTAATAGTAAGTATTCCATGACCAAGAATAGTGATTTTATCATGTTATCCAAAACCAAGTGGTCTTAAACCAGAAAATCATCATCAATGACTCAATTAATCCATTATTTATCATTTATTGTGAATTATCAGATTCTATTATTCATAAAAAGTTCAAGTATTTTAGAAAAATCTCAAAATTACCCCTAACCATTTTTTGATGTATAGAATCCAAAAATTATGCCCATTTTTTAAAAATAATTTTATAAATATTATTATTTTAATATTTAATTTAAATAATAATTTATTATCAAAACTAGTTTTAAAACATTCATTAACTTATTCAAAAATATAGGTATATCATACTTCCAACTTGAATATTATTTTTATACCACCATAGGTGAGGTTAATATTCATTAGGGTATATCACTATTCATAATGGTATGTTACTATTCATTAGGGTAGGTTATTATTCACCAACAATGTTTTCCTTATCGGACTACAAATAACTTACTTATTACAACTGTGTATACCGGATTTTCGAAATTCCAAACACAGAAGTGACAAACTTATGTTTAAAGGACACTTAGCACTTAGTAGTTCATTATGTTTTGTTTTCATGTGATTTTATGACATACTTATGAGAAGGGAATTTCCATTGAAAAACCTTGGGTCATTACATTCTTCCTCCCTTATAAAATTTCACCCTCGAAATTTCGTTTTACATTCTTAGCCAAAAACAGGTGTGGGTACTTTTCCTTCATTGCTTCCTCCAATTCCCATGTTGCCTCTTCGTACCTATTGTTTCTTCATAGTACCTTGACCAGATGAGTAGTCTTTTTGTGTAGAAATTTTTATCTACAATACAATATCTTCACTGTCTACTTCTCATAAGAGAGATCATCTTACAGTTGCACCACCTATGAGTTTAGTACATGTGAGGGATTAGGTATGTACTTCCTCAAGAGTGATACGTGAAAAACATCATGAACTCAAGCCATATTTGGTGGAAGTGCAAGATGATAGGCCACAAATACTATGCAGTCAAGGATCTCAAAGGGGCCAATATACCTTGGGCTTAACTTCCCTTTCTTCCCGAATTGCATGACTCTCTTCCATGGAGATATTAAATGGAATACTTTATCTCTGACGTCGAACTCAAAGTCCCTTTGACAGTTGTCAGCATATCACTTTTTCCGACTTTGAGCAGCTTTGATGTGTTTCTGGATGACTTGAACCTTCTCTGTCATATCTTGAACAAGATCGGGTCCAAGTAGCTTTATTTCTCCAACTTCATCCCAACAGGTTTGAGTTCTACATCACTTTCCATACAGAGCTTCAAATAGAGAAATCTGAATACTTGAGTGGAATCTATTGTTGTATGAGAAATCAACCAATGGGAGATGTTGATCCTATCCACCTTTGAATTCTAGAGAGCATGATCTAAGCATATCTTCAAGTGTCTGAATAGTTCTTTCAGACTGTCCATCAGTTTGGGGGTGATAGGACGTGCTGAAATTTAATTTAGTACTCAAAGAATTTTGAAGGCACCTCTAGAATTTAGATGTGAACCTTGGATCATGGTCAGAGACAATTGAGAGTGGAACACCGTGTAGTCTCACCACTTCCTTCACATATATCTTTGCAAGTTGTTCAAGCGAGATATCTTCCTGGATAGTGATGAAATGGGATGTCTTGGCGAGTCGGTCAACCACAACCCATATCGCATTAATCCCTTTGACGTCTTCTAGATACCCGTGACAAAGTCCATAGTAACATTTTCCCATTTCCACATGGGTATAGGCAATGGATGCATCATACCTTTGGAATTTTGTTTCTCAGCTTTAACTCGCTGACATACCAAGCACCTTGATATATATTCCGCAATCTCTTTCTTCATGTTATCCCATCAGAAGTGTTCTTAGAGATCATGATACATTTTGGTACTCCAAGGATGGATAGAGAAGGTAGATCTATGTGAATTATTCAATAGCTCCTTCTTTATCTCTGGATCATATGGTACATATAATCGTGTCCCAAATGTTACAACTCCTTCCTCATCAAAACGATAGACTTCCAGTACAACTTTTTCTTCTTCCGAGCACTGGAGGACAGAGAAAATATTTTCAATGGAGTTAATCCATTGTTCTGCGAGGAGGGGATTGGAAGACCCTATAAACTTGGGAGGCCTTTTCCGCATGAAGGATTCTATGACAACTTGATATTTCCTTGGAGGAGGGGGACGTTCCACCTGATTCAAGTTATTATTCATAACTCAAGCCAGCTGAGCAAGTACTGCCATAAATTTTTAAGCACCCACTTCTGTCACATCAGGAATATCAATAGGGAAATCATCACATTGCCTATCATATTGGTTGTTGGAACATGTTATTCTATTTCACGCCATTAAATAAGAAAAAGAATGTATAATTAGAGGTCTTGAATACTTAGATATTGAGCATAGAAAGAAAATTTGAACATAAAAGTATGAACTTATAAAGAAGAAGTATATCCTAACTTGTGATTTCTTAGTTTTATATCTAGGTTATCCTCGATATATTTCTTAACTTATATTCTTATGGGCTTATTTTTTTCCCTTAATAATGGGTTGTACTAAGCTCGTGGATCTACCGAAGCATATCCCCCGATAGTGTCGTAAACAAGAGTGCAGCAAGGCCCATTGTCGTGCACTAGTTCCCGTTCAAGTCTAGCTCAAAGCAGTGCTTTTGGGTTTTACCCCTAGATACATCTTTACCAGAGATTCCTCTACCTACTCATATCCAGACATGGATTTATTTTCTTGATAAACCACTTACTCTACACTCACCAAAATTTAGGAAGGTTTTCTTATAATTAGTCTCATGCTTAAGGTTCTCACTAAGGTGATCTATTCCAAATCTCCAAAAATAATTAGACCATACTCTGATACCAACTATAGCGACCCAATCCTTTTACATAAAACATTTCATGATTTAAACATAATTAATCATCAGAGTACAAGCCAAGGATCATTAAGCCTAGGGTCTTGGAAGACTAGGTACATATAATATAAAACATGGGGGATAAAAAAAAACTTATTTATTTAATCTCTATAAAGAGATTCTAACTTCCTTGAGCCCTTACATCTGCATAGGGTACCCTGGGGAACACATGAACAAATGGATGAGCTAAAAAGCCCAGTAAGGGAAAGAACATAAGGATACATCTCAAGCACATGAGTTAGGATGCATGACATAATGATATACAGAGAATGAAACTTATAAAATAATTTAATATAAGTATGAGATCATATAAACATGAAATCATATAAATGTGGAAGAATCATAAAACATTTCTTTAGTATGGGTCAAGGATAACCACCAATCCCATTTCCCATTTCAGTACGGGTCAAGGCTAACCGCCAATCCCGTTTCACATCGCATCTCATGAGACTTATCCTTACCCAATGCATTGGAGCACTATCTGGGTGCACCCATCTCAACATTTTCATGAATATTATTTCCACATAAATATTCTTACCACATATATAATCATACATAATCAACCATACATAAACATAAGGGTACCCATAGAAATAATTGAGTACCACAATCATGACATAAATCATTACCAATGGGCGTATAATGAAAGTGTCCATGAAAGAAAAGGGATTAGAACATAAATTTATGTTCATAAGGTAATATAGGCATATAACATGGTAGGTGGTAACAAATATAAGTGACATCACATGAGAAATTTATTTTAGAGACATTAGCAATAAAAAATTTTTGTACAGTTTTAAGGAAAATACTATAGAGATTTTAAAATAGTAAAGAAGATATTATTTTATATAAAACCAGAATTGAACCAACAAGGGTTTCATAATAAAAATACTGAATTTAAAAAGACAATGGTTTCTTAAGATATATGATAGAGTGCACTTGAAATTGGGTAAAAGTTCAAGAAGTTCCTTTAAAATGAGTGTGCTTATTGGGAAGTATCGAGGAGAGATTCAATTAAAAGCATGTATATCCCCGAAAGAGAATGATAAATGGATCTTGGAACATGATTTTGGAGAATATAAACAGAATTTTGAAGTTCTACATAAAAATAAAAGACAACTATATTTTGGTAAAAATAATGATAGAGCAACCTGAAGGAATAAAGGAAATTCGGGTAGAATCCATTATGGTTTATCGGCATGGTATCAGGTGTAACTAAGAGGGATTGATGAGAGAGATAAGGAGTTCCTCATCACTTATAAAACATTAGGATAGTATAGGGAAGGTTTATAAACACACCCCATCACTTGGTATTACACAAAAAAGGCATAGCATAGAGAGCAATCTTGATTAAGAGTGAAAAGGGGAGGATCCTTTACCTTAAATCCGTTGGTGTTATCCACTTGTTATTAATGACCTGAATAAACAAATAAATATTATTAATTAATAATTACATAACCTCTTCTATATTCAATTTATTTATCATAACCATTTTTATTTCATTCAAATCCTTTTTGATTAGTTACAAGGTTCAATTTCATTGTTTGGGCTCGTTTGTTTACTTGGATTTAAAAGATCGGTTCACTTATATTCAAGTTTGGATTATATGCAAGATAAAAGTGGTTGTCCAGAATTGAAGTTATATTATTTAGTTCATATATATGAGATTACATGGTTTTAATTTTAATTAGGTTACTTATAGTGAATTCGAATTATTATATGTATAACCATAGTGATAACCGTTTTTGTTAATCGGTGGATTTGATTACAAAGAATGTGTTTTTCTTTATAACTTAATTCCATTTGTACAAAAGTTTTACAGAATAAAAAATAGGATATATATTAAATATATAATAATATGGTTCAACCATAACACAAATGGTTTCATGACCATAATTAAAGATAATAATAGAAATTGACAAACCGTTGTCCTTGAATGTGCTAAATTAGCACATCTCAAATAGTGCTTTCCTTTCTTTCAAATAAAAGGGTGGGGAAAGGAGAGAAGATAATGAAATATACCAATAGAATGAATAAATTACATTACATGTATGTTACTAGATTTATCATACTATTATGGTGAAGGGAGGTGAGGAAAGAAATAAAAAAGAAAAGAACTTAAAAGAAAACAAGAAATTGGGAAGAGGAATTTACCTCTTGAGACTTCCTCCTTTGAAAACCTCTTAAGGGGAGAGGTTTTGGTATTCTGAGGAGGCTGAGAGATTTTGGATGTGGGGGAGGAGCTTGGTGAGATATTTGGGTAGAATAATGGCAAGGCACAAGTCTTGAGAGGAGTGGAGAGAAGAGGGAGTGAAGGGGGGTTTTTATAGTGGAGGAGAGGAGAGATTTCATAATATTATAATCATTAATTTATTAATTCTTCCCAAGAAAAGTAATATTAAGTATTCCATGACAAAGAATAGTGATTTTATCATGTGATACTGAACCAAGTGGTCTTACATCAGCAAAACACCATCGATGACTCAATTAATCCATTATTTATCATTTATCGTGAATTATCAGATTATACTATTCATAAAAAATTCAAGTATTTCAGAAAAATCCCAAAAATTAACCATAACCATTTTTTGACGTGTAGAATCCAAAAATGAAATCCATTTTTCAAAAATAATTTTCTAAATATTATTATTTTAATATTTAATTAAAATAATAATTTATTATGAAAACCAGTTTTAAAACATTCATTAACTTATTCTAAAATATAGGTATATCATACTTCCAACTTGAATATTATTTTTATACCATCATAGGCAAGGTTACTATTCATTATGGAATATCAATATTCAAAAGGGTATGTTACTATTCATTAGGGTAGGTTAATATTCACCAAAAATTAAGTTTTCCTTATCGGACTCCAAATAACTTACTGATTACAACTGTGTATGCCGAATTTTCAAAATTCCAAACACAAAAGTGACGAACTTATGTTTAAAGGTCACTTAGAACTTAGTAGTTAATTATGTCGTGTTTTCATGTGATTTTATGACATACTTATGAGAATGGAATTTCCACTGAAAAACATTGGGTCGTTACATATAGGGTCTTTAGAGATAGTTATTAAAAAGATAAATTCCTTCACCTTAGCTTCTCCAACTCAATTAGTTTTGGTACAGACCTCTTAGTCTCCAAATAGTGAGATGATCAGATTTGTGATTAGAGAAGAGATTCAAGCTTTGCTTGGTGGTTCTGTACATAAAATCCTTGGTAAGATTCAAAAGCACAATGAGAAAGTGCATGACATGGCCAGATATTACTCAAAATATGCTACATATTCTCAAGAAGAAATTTCAAAGAAATTTTATTTCTAATTTAAAAAGATCTATACCAAGCACCATCTGACCAATAATTTCAAGTATTTAGCAGATAATTTTAGTCTACCTCTAGTAACTCAAGATTTCAAGGAACAAGTCAAGTAGTTGTTGTAATTTACCCCTACCATTGAGAAGTTCATGGAAAACAATTATGACTTTGAAAAGGCTATGGAGTATGGTGGTGAGGTCATCAAGGAATTCCCCAATCTATTGAAGCCATACTTACACTATCACATCATAAATTTTTTTTCTCCAGAAACTGCCCCTATGAAATATGGCATAATTCCTTCTACCTCGACTTTCTTTGTAGCTGTTACTATGACCCCTGCTTAGGCTCTGAGCGAGATTAGACCAGTCATTACTGATTATCCTTTACATTGTTCCTCCTTTAGACTAAGACTTTCTCATTCTATTCTTCAAGGAGTGCCTCTACCTCCTATACATATCCACTATGACCCTCCTGCCACTACCAATTCTACACATCCTACTTCTACACCTGATGTCTCTCCCAAGGGAAAAGAGGTGGTGGAATTAGAGCCAAAGTGATTGGATGATTTTTGATAGGTATATGGTGTACTTTTCGTGATTGTACTGTATTGATATATTCAATGAAATGTGATCACTATTTTATTCATAATTTTAATTTTACTATTTTCTTTTTGATAATCCCAAATGGGGGAGAACTCAAAAATGGAATTTAACTCACCTAAACAACTCTATGGTATTTAAATTCTCTCCTATATGAAGATCTGCTACTAATAATATAAGCTATGATACTAACATATGAGTATGAGCTCTAATATTTCATATATATGCTCTGATACTATTATGAATTGCTATGATATTATTATTTCTATGTTGAATTTAATTGATATCTGTTTATGTATTTATTTCACATAATTTTTCTGATATGTTAAGAAAAATACTTATCCTTTACTATGATCATTATGCATGACTTGTAAATTCCATGATTTGTGAACATCAAAAGGGGGATTGTAACACCTGAGACTTTTATGAGAAATATTTTGTTTTTATGTTATATAAATCATCAAAGGAATCTTTCACTACACACAACACTATCTTGGCTTGCTTTACACGCAATCACGGCCTTCCTCGATAGCTTGCGTTGTACGCAATACCGAGTTTCGCTAAACAACGATATGCTATTAAAATATTATTAAAACTAGCCATTATGAATAGTAATAACCACTTTTTGAAATTTTGTAAATTTTATTTTTCAAAATGGACTTCATTTTTGGTTTCAGAATATCGAAATTAGCCTAGGGTGAAATTTTGGTATTTTTCTGAAAACTTTTAATTTTTGATGAATAGTGAAAACACTGGGTTACTATTTAAAAACCAACTTTTTATTTAAATAATTATTTATTTTGTTTAAATTTATTTTAGGTAAAAATTGATACATAATACCTATATAAGTTCAATTAAATTCATTGGAGTCATTTTATAACAATTTTATATATATAAAAATTTTATTGAACTTTTCACCGTCTTTTACCCACCTCCTAGGAGAATTTGCAAATTTACATAAAACTTAATTTTACCGCTTTTGTGAATGAAATTTTAAAAATCCTAGAGACATGGTTGATGTCAGTAAGTAAAATGTGGTTCAATGAGATGAAAATAATTTTTGGTGAATAGTAACTTTTTACTTTTTTTACCACGGTTAAAAGTAAATAGGGTAATTAAGGGTAAAAATGATATTATTATTACCCTAAAACATGTCCTAATTATATTGGATAAGTGTAATTCGACCAGAAACAACATTAGGGATAAAATATTACCCTTTTGGTCCACTTGGATTAGATTAAGACATTTAATATTATTTTATTTAAAGAATGGTTAAAATAGTTAAAATCAAAGTTTAATAAGTAAATCATTTTAATATAGGGTTATACATAAGATAAATTAGACTATAAATATTAATTAGAAATATAAAAATATTTCCTACATAATGGTATTTTATTTGCAATTTTTATACTTTATATAATTTAATTTATTTATGACACAATGATGATGTAGTAATTATATTATTAATTAAATATTGACATAATTGATGTTATAAATATCCAAATAAATGTAATTTGAGACTTTTTATGAATTAAAACAATTTTATATGTAAATATGACATGTTATTATTGATTTAATTAACTTTTTTCTAACTAATCTTTCTGTTATGATTTTCACAAAAATCAATTACCAAATAGTGTCAAAATTGACATAAAATAGTTTTTAAAAAAAATATTATATTATTAATTGTTATTTTATTCCTAAAAATCTAAGTTTTGTCCAAATGACTTAGATAAGGTTATATATATTAATAATAAACAACTTGGGTTTCGTTTTTCTTGTTATAGTATGTTTATTAACCTTATAGTGTAAGAAAACAAGAAGATACGATAAAAGTTAAATTATATAACTTAAAGTTAAATCTAAATGATAAGGTTAAAATAGATACCTAAACTTGTATAAATTATATTGGATGAGATTATTTCGATCCATCCCCACCTTATATTTTAAATAAATCAATTTGGAGCTATTAAAAACCTAATATGACTTTATAATAAAATAATATTTTTAGTTTTTCTAAAGGTGCCCCTCTCCTCCTTTATAAAAGGTCACCTCCTCCCTCTCTTCCTCACACCACTTTGAGCCTTCAATCTCGGCAAAAACCTGCCAAATTATCTTCTCCACTTCCCTAGAAACATCCTAGAGGTCTTGGTATTTTTCAAAGACCAATTTTAGTTCCCTAAGAGGAGGTCTCAAAGAGGCGCTTCAAAGAAGAGGTAATGTCCGTTACCGATTCTTTCAACTTTATTTCTTCTTACACTTCTTCTTCTTTAGTTGTTTCATTATGAAGTAATAACATCAGTATCACTAATATAATGATATGTTATTATAAGTATGAAACAAACCTATTTCACCATCTATCCATCCTATGAAAAATGAAATCACCGCACGTGCGTACGTACGGAATACCGTCTCCACACCGTGGTGTAATCTATTTTCCACCACCACCTTACTTGGATGGGTATAATGGTGCAAATAAATAACTATATATGATTATTGTAAAGTGGTATTGATTCTTAAATAGTATACATACACTCCAATACAATTCCACGATCATGGGAACAATATCATCACTCGTGCGTATGTACGGAATACCGTCTCCACGATGTGATGCGACTTGTTCTACATGATCTTCATTGCATAATGATTATATAAATGAATTAAATGAATAAATATGATATATATTACACTAATACCATTCTGGAAATGAGGTATCTATAACCTAAATAGAAGAATAATAATTTATTCGACAAAACACGCATAAGAACAAAAAGTAATAAACACCCGAATAACAAGTAGAAATGAAATATTACTAATAAGAAGCTAAGAATATGACCATATATGATATCATAACAATAAGTATTATTCTTGAATAAGTCAATAACATTATTTAAATCATTATACCGGAGGTTCGGACACTTACGAAGCAAATCGGACCTAAGGTAAGGGAAAATCTCGCAATCTCAATTTTTATCCGAGATTGTTTATACTTCAGAATTTACTGGGGAATATTTATCATCCACATCCATGTTTCCTTCAATATGTAATATTATTTATATCCTCCTACAATTTTTTAAATCCAATTTTACCCTTAGGTGAGTTTTTAATAAAATATATGAAAGGAATCTTTTTTCGTTTTTTGTACGAGGTACTTTTTGACTTTTCCGACATAAGTACGAGAAGAATGTTTTTTTAACTTATACGACATGAATGGATTTTTTTAAAACATTATTTCCAAGAATCTTCCTTTAAAAGTTTTCAAGTTTATTTTTAATCAACTTCTTTTAGTTTAAAATTGTATGACATGTTAAGAAAGGAAAAATGTTTTTGAAGTAGAAAGGATATTTTCATCAAGAATGGAGTTCAAGTGTTTTATCAAAATTATCTTCCATCTAAGATAATATAGGGTTATGTTTCTATCCCTATTTTTTTACATTTATTTTATCATGTTATGATGTAATTATTTTTATGATGTCCTTTTATCTTATATGGATTATGTTATGATGGCATGATGTTTAAGATTCCCATTTTTATTACATGGGTTATTCTATGATGTACGGTTTATGATTTTTGGGCACACATAAGAATGGTATCATTATGAGATGGGTGGGACGTATATCTCCCTCCAATGCATTGGGTAAAGATTTATATCTCATGAGATAGACATGACTGGAATGGTAGGATAAACTGGTTCAGTGAAACAAGACTGAAATGAGGAGTGAACTCAGTTTAGAAATGGACTCTGTCCGCTAAGATAGTCTTGACTATGAGTCCTTACTACTAAGAAATGATTCTATATGATTATGTGTGTATGCCACAAAGTTTCATGTTTTAAGTTATGATTATTGGGATTACATTTCACTATTATGATTTATCCCATGTTATGAAATTATGATCTCTTTTGCAGGTTAAGATTTCCAGAATGTTATGTTCTTATGAATATGATGTGATTGATATTTATTTTGTTTAACCTTACTGAGCATTTGAGCTCACCATTTTTTAAATTATGGGTCGTTATAGTTGGTATTAGAGGGAGGTTATAGTCAACCTTTGAAAACTAGGATGCAAAAGCCTTAATAAGAACCCTAAGGATAAGTCTAAGCATAGAACACGATCTTAGTGTTTTAGAAATGGCCATGAACAACCAATGATAAGACCTTAAGTGTAAAATTTTATTCTTGATTATGTGTTTTTCCTATTATAATTATTGTTGCTCATACTATTCTTCTTGGTTTTAGTCAATGGATGGAACTCGAAGGAACCGTGTTAATGCGGAATGCGATGGGCAATGCAATGATTGTCCCCCTGAGCAACCAAACGTTATGGGAGCTGGAATGAAAAATATTGTAGCCATGCTTACACAAGTTTCTCAAGCTATGAATCATGTAGGACTTCCAAATGAGAAAAGGAAGGAGAAACATTCTGTTGAATCCTTCCTGAGGTAGTGTCCACCTTCATTCAGTGGGTCTTCTGATCCATTAGTGGTTGAACAATGGATCAGTACCACTGAAAAGATATTTTCAGTTCTTCAATGTTCCGAACATGATAAAGTCATCTTAGCAGTGTATCGTTTGGAAGGTGATGCTGACCAATGGTGGAATCTTATTAAGAATACGATACAAAGGGATGAAATTGAGTCCATGGAATGGGACGAGTTCAAGAACTTATTTTTCGATAAGTACTTCCCTCGTATTCTTCAAACAAAGATAGAGAAGGAGTTTCTTGAACTGAAGCAAAAGGATGATGAATCTGTTGGTACCTATGAAGAAAATTTTACAAGACTTTCAAGATACGCTTTTGGTATTATTATACAACCCGAGAGTAAGATAGATCGATTCTTTAGTGGCTTAAAACCAAGTCTTCGAAGGGCACTATCCATAAGGGACTTCAATAGTTACGAAGAAATCGTTCGATGTGCTCTCAAGGTTGAGATGGAGATTGGAGTAACCCATCAGTCATATGGGTTTGATAAGAAGAGGAAAATGGAATTCAAAGGAAAATCTATAGAGCACACTGAAAAGAATATGAGTTTTCCCTTATGCTCAAAGTGTGGAAAGAAACATGGAGGGAGTTGTCTTAAAGGGACAAGTAAATGTTTCAAATATGGAAAGGAAGGTCATCAGGAATTTGAATGCCACAATGATGGGAAGAAGATGTTTAATGATGCAAACAAAGGAAGGGATACACAGAATGAACCTACTACACTTCAATGTTTCAAGTAAAAGGAAATGGGGCATTATGCCAATCAATGCCCTAATCCAAGGGTTGTTGATGATGATCGATGCCAACAAACTCTTAAGGATAAAGACAATGGAAATTCACATGCAATTTCTATCAGTGATGTGGAGTATGATAACAAAGTGGTGAAAGGTACACTTACCATCCACTATAAAGTAGAAAATGTTTTATTTGATTATGGATCCACCCACTCTTTTATTTCTAAATAATTTTCTAAGGGTATTGCCGTATTACCTCAACAATTAAATGTTGAGTTAGCTGTAACAACCCCTAATGGAACAACAGTCGCATCAAACGTTTATAATTATTCTCCGATTGAAGTTTGTGGGAAAGTGCTTCCTGCAAAACTTATGATCCTTCCTATAGTGTAATTTTATGTGATTATTGGCATGGATTGGATTTCTCTATATGGAGCTCATATCAATTGCCAAAGAAGGGAAGTCACATTTCATATTCCAGATCAATCTATGATCGTATATCGATGCAAGGATGAACATAACCTTCCAGTGGAAATTTCTTCCATCTTATGGGTCTTGATTCCACTAAATGAAGGTTATTTATCTCAAATGGTTGGAGAGAAACTCACGATTAAGAATATTCCCATTGTACGGGAGTTTGACGATGTCTTTCCGGAGGAATTGTCGGGTCTTCCACCAAATCGTGAAGTTGAGTTTTCAATAGAAATCGTACCGGGTGCTTTGCCTATTTCAAAGACACCTTATAGAATGGCCCCAATTGAGTTATAGGAATTGAAGAAGAAAATCCAAGAGAATCTTGATAAGGGATTCATACGCCCTAGTGCGTCACCTTGGGGAGCACCTGTTCTATTTGTTAAGAAGAAAGATGGATCAACAAGACTCTGCATTAATTATTGAGAACTTAACAAGATCACTATCAAGAAAAAATACCCTCTCCCGTGCATTGATGACTTATTTGACCAACTACGCGGAGCTCAATACTTTTCCAAGATTGATCTTCGTTCTGGGTATCATCAATTAAGGGTCAAAAGGGAGGATATACCAAAGATGGATTTCCATACAAGGTATGGACACTATGAATTTATAGTGATTCCATTTGGTCTTACTAACGCCCCTGCTATCTTCATGGATTTGATGAATATAGTCTTTAGAGACTATCTTGATCAGTTTGTGGTAGTCTTTATAGATGATATTATTGTATATTCAAAGAGAAAGGAAGAACATGAAGATTACCTGAGAATTATATTGAAGACCGTGAGAAAGGAGAAGCTTTATGCCAAATTTACCAAGTGTGAATTTTGGCTTCAAAAAGTTGCATTTTTGGGTCACATAATCTCAAAAGAGGAGATATCTGTGGATCCAGCAAAAACATAGGTTATCGAAAGATGGTCGAGACCAACAAAAATAACCCAGATCCGAAGTTTTCTTGGTTTGGATTGATATTATCGACGTTTTGTGAAAGATTTTTCACGATTATCTAATCCACTCACCAAGTTGACTCGAAAAGGAGTTAAGTTTGTTTGGACGGAGGAATGTGAAGAGAATTTCAAGGAGTTGAAAATAAGGTTATCCAATGCACCTTTACTCACACTTCCTTGTAGTGGAGAAAGGTTTGCGATCTACAGTGATGCATCCAAGAAGGGGTTGGGGTGTGTTCTCATGTACAACAATATGGTGATAGCTTATGCCTCACGACAGTTGAAAATCCATGAGAAAAATTACCCAACTCATGATTTGGAGTTAGCTGCGGTAATCTTTGCATTAAAGATTTTTAGGCATTATCTTTATGGAGAAAGGTGTGATATTTATACTGATCATAAAAGTTTAAAGTATATTTTCACACAAAATGAGATGAATATGCGTCAAAGAAGATGTTTGGAGCTGATTAAGGATTACGACTGCTCAATTCATTACCACCCTAGGAAAGAAAACAAGGTGGTAGATGCATTAAGTCGACAAGACCATGCTAGCTTATCCATGATGAGGATCACAAAAGATCCAATATTTATGGATTTACAAAGGATGGATCTTCGAATTATAATGGAAGGGGAAAAATCGTATCTTTCTCAAATGAATGTTCAACCATCTATACATGTGAAGATTCAAGAGGCACAGAAATAAGATGTCGAGTTACAAAAGATGGTGAGAAATGTTCCTGAATTCAACCTTGATTGTGATGGGATAATAAATTTCAGGAACCGGGTTTGTGTTCCTCCCATCCCAGAATTAAAGAAGGAGCTGCTGGATGAGGCTCATAGTTATTTATTCTCTATTCATCCTAGAAGCACGAAGATGTATAGGGAACTGAAATAGTACTTCTGGTGGGATGGCATGAAAAGAGATGTTGCTGAATATGTCTCTCGATGCTTGGTTTGTCAGCAAGTTAAAGCTGAGAGACAGAAGTCTAAGGGGATGTTACAACCATTACCCATACCTAAATGGAAATGGGAAAACATCACTATGGACTTTGTCACTGGACTTCCTAAAACATCCAAAGGCAATAATGCTATCTGGGTCATAGTTGATCGTCTTACAAAGTTGGCACACTTCATCGCTATTAGAGAGGATTTCTCTCTGGATCAGCTGTCCAGGATATATGTAAAGGAAGTGGTAAGATTGCATGGAGTACCACTTTCTATTATATCTGATCGGGATCTGAGGTTTACCTCAAAGTTCTGGAAAAGTCTTCAGCATACTCTGGATACAGAGTTGAGTTTCAGCACTGCTTATCATCCTCAGACAGATGTTCAGTCTGAGAGGACAATTCAAACTCTAGAAGATATGTTGAGAGCTTTCTCTATGGATTTCAAAGGTGGTTGGGATCAACACCTATCTTTGGTGGAATTTTCTTATAATAATAGATTTCACTCCAGTATTCGGATGACTCCTTATGAAGCTCTCTATGGAAAGAAATGAAAATATCCAACTTACTGGGATGAAGTTGGGGAAAGAAAGCTATTAGGACCTGATCTTGTTGATGAGATGGCAGAAAAGGTCAGATCAATTCAACAACACATTAGAGCTTCTCATAGTCGACAAAAAAGTTATGCCGACAACCAAAGAAAAGACCTAGAGTTTGAAGTGGGTGATAAAGTGTTCTTACAAATATCTCCTTAGAAGAGAGTAATGAGATTTAGAAATAAGGGAAAGTCGAGCCCTAGATATATCAGTCGTTTCGAAATACTGGATCGTTTTGGGAAGGTAGCTTACCGATTGGCACTTCCACCAAATCTCTCTCAAGTTCACGATGTGTTCCATGTATCTCTCTTGATAAAGTACATACCTGATCCTTCACATGTACTCAGCTCAGAAGTTGTACCGCTGGAGCAAGATCTTTCTTATGAAGAACAACCGATAGAGATTCTGGATCGTAGCGAAAAAGTCCTACGGAACAAGACCACTCGTTTGGTGAAATTTTTAAGGAGGAACCACCAATTAGAAGAAGCTACATGGGAACTTGAGGATATGATGAGGGAGAGGTATCCTCATTTGTTTGTTATAAAGTGACAAATTTTGAGGGCGAAATTCATTTTAAGGGGGGTGGAATGTAACACCCGAGAATTTTATGAGAAATATTTTGTTTTTATGTTATATAAATCATCAAAGGAATCTTTCACTACACACAACACTATCCTGGCTTGCTTTACATGCAATCACAACCTTCCTCGATAGCTTGCGTTGTACGCAATACCAAATTTCACTAAACAACGATATGCTATTAAATTATTATTAAAACTAGCCATTATGAATAGTAATAACCACTTTTTGAAATTTTGTAAATTTTATTTTTCAAAATGGACTTCATTTTTGGTTTCGGAATATCAAAATTAACCTAGGGTGAAATTTTGGTATTTTTCTGAAAACTTTCAATTTTTGATGAATAGTGAAAACACTGGGTTACTATTTAAAAACCGACTTTTTATTTAAATAATTATTTATTTTGTTTAAATTTATTTTAGGTCAAAATTGATACATAATACCTATATAAGTTCAATTCAATTCATTGGAGTCATTTTATAACAATTTTAGATATATAAAAATTTTATTGAACTTTTCACCGTCTTTTACCCACCTCCTAGTAGAATTTCCAAATTTACATAAAACATAATTTTATCGCTTTTGTGAATGGAATTTCAAAAATACGAGAGACACGGTTGATTTCAGTAAGTAAAATGTGGTTGAATGAGATGAAAATAATTTTTTGTGAATAGTAACTTTTTACTTTTTTTTACCACGGTTAAAATTAAATAGGGTAATTTAGGGTAAAAATGATATTATTATTACCCTAACACATGTCCTAATTCTATTGGATAAGTGTAATTAGACCAAAAACAACATTAGGGATAAAATATTACCCTTTAGGTCCCCTTGGATTAGATTAAGACATTTAATAGTATTTTATTTAAAGAATGGTTAAAATAGTTAAAATCAATGTTTAATAAGTAAATCATTTTAATATAGGGTTATACATAAGATAAATTCGACTATAAATATTAATTATAAAGATAAAAATATTTCCTACATAATGGTATTTTATTTGTAATTTTTAGACTTTAAATAATTTAATTTATTTATGACACAATGATGATGCAATAATTATATTATTAATGAAATATTGACATAATTGATGTTATAAATATCCAAATAAATTTAATTTGAGACTTTTTATGAATTCCAATAATTTTATATGTTAATATGACATGTTATTATTTATTTAATTAACTTTTTTTGAACTAATCTTTCTGTTATGATTTTTACAAAAATCAATTACCAAATAGTGTCAAAATTGACATAAAATAGTTTTTAAAACAAATATTATATTATTAATTGTTATTTTATTCCTAAAAATCTAAGGTTCGGACAAATGACTTAGATAAGGTTATATATATTAATAATAAACAACTTGGGGTTCTTTTGGCTTGTTATAGTAAGTTTATTAACCTTATAGTGTAAGAAAATAAGAAGACACGGTAAAAGTTAAATTATCTAACTTAAAGTTAAATCTAAATGATAAGGTTAAAATAGATACCTAAACTTGTCTAAATTATATTTTATGAGAGTATTTAGACCCATCCCCACCTTAGATTCTAAATAAATCAATTTAAAGCTATTAAAAACTGAATATGACTTTATAATAAAATAATATTTTTAGTTTTTCCAAAGGTGCCCCTCTCCTCCCTTATAAAAGGGCACCTCCTCCCTCTCTTCCTCACACCACTTTGAGCCTTCAAGATCGGCCAAAACCTGAAAAATTATCTTCTCCACTCCCCTAGAAACATCCTATAGGTCCTGGTCTTCTTCAAAGACCAATTTTAGTGCCCTAAGAGGAGGTCTCAAAGAGGCGCTTCAAAGAAGAGGTAATGTCTGTTACCGATTCTTTCAAATTTATTTCTTCTTCCACTTATTCTTCTTTAGTTGTGTCATTATGAAGTAATAACATCAGTATCACTCATATACTGATATGTTATTATAAGTATGAATCAACCCTATTTCACCATCTATCCATCATACGGAAAACGAAATCACCGCGCGTGCGTACGTACGGAATACCGTCTCCACGCCGTGGTGTAATCTATTTTCTACCACCACCTTACTTGGATGGTTATAATGGTGTAAATAAATAACTATATATGATTATTTTAAAGTGGTATTTATTCTTAAATAGTATACATACACTCCAATACAATTCCATGATCATGGGAACAATATCATCGCCCGTGCGTATGTACGGAATACCGTCTCCACGATGTGATGCGACTCGTTATACATGATCTTCATTGAATAATGATTATATAAATGAATTTAATGAATAAATATGATATATAGTACACTAATAACATTCTGGAAATGAGGTATCTATAACCTAAAGAGAAGAATAAGAATTTATTCGACAAAACACGCATAAGAGCAAAAAGTAATAAACACCCGAATAACAAGTAGCAATGAAATATTACTAATAAGAAGCTAAGAATATGACCATATATGATATCATAACAATAAGTATGATTCTAGAATAAGTCAATAACATTATTTAAACCATTATACAGAAGGTTCGGACACTTACAAATCAAATCGGACCTAAGGTAAGGGAAAATCTCGTAATCTCAATTTTTATCCGAGATTGTTTATACTTCAGAATTTACTAGGGAATATTTATCATCCACATCCATGTTTCCTCAATATGTAATATTATTTATATCCTACTACAATTGTTTAAATCCAATTTTACACTTTGGTGAGTTTTTAGTAAAATATATGAAAGGAATATTTTGTCGTATTTCGTATGAGGTACTTTTTGACTTTTCCGACATAAGTATGAGAAGAATGTTTTTTTAACTTATACGGCATGAATGGATTTTTTTTAAAACATTATTTCCAAGAATATTCCTTTACAAGTTTTCAATTTTATCTTTAATCAACTTCTTTTAGTTTAAAATTGTATGACATTTTAAGAAAGTAAAAAAAATTTTGAAGTAGAAAGGATATTTTCCTCAAGAATGGAGTTCAAGTGTTTTATCAAAATTATTTTCCATCTAAGATAATATAGGGTTCTGTTTCTATCCCTATTTTTTAAATTGATTTGATTATGTTATGATGGAATTATTTTTATGATATCCTTTTATCTTATATGAATTATGTTATGATGGCATGATGTTTAAGATTCCCATTTTTATTACATGGGTTATGCTATGATGTATGGTTTATGATTTTGTGGCACACATAAGAATGGTATCATTATGAGATGGGTGAGACCTATATCTCCCTCCAATTCATTGGGTAAAGATTTATATTTCATGAGATAGACATGGATAGAACGGTAGGTTAAACTGGTTCAGTGAAACAACACTGAAATGAGGAGTGAACTCGGTTTAGAAATGGAATTTTTCTGCTAAGATAGTCTTGCCTATGAGTCTTGACTACTAAGAAATGATTCTCTATGATTATGTGTGTATGAAACAAAGTTTCATGTTTTAATTTATGATTATTTGGATTACATTTCACTACTATGATTTATCCCATGTTATGAAATTATGATCTCTTTTGCAAGTTAAGATTTCCAAAATGTTATGTTCTTATGAATATGATGTGATTGATATTTCTTTTGTTTACCCTTACTGAGCATTTGAGCTCACCCTTTTGTATGTTTTCATTCCCTAGGTCAGGAAGAAGGTTATTAAGTAGGATATTCCAAAAGTGACTCTAGATATGATGAAATAAATGGGAGACAATGTAGATGCTTTATGAACCAGTTTTTTATGTTTCCCAGTTTCTAAAGACACTATACCTATACGGTCCTTTCATGGTTTTGTTATATGTTATAATAAGTTTACTTCAATTTTGAAGTAATAACAATGTATGTAAATTATGGGTCGTTATAGGGATATTGTTGGACTCCTTCAGTTTTAATGCCCACAAATCATATTGAATATTTTTTCATCATGTTTCATTATGTTTATGTATAATATTAATCTATTCTGTTAACTATTACTTCAAAAAACAGGTTGAAAATATTTGACTAAGCATGAGTCACTATTAAGGTGAACTCACAGTTACTGTTAAGGTGAACTCATAGTCACCAGTCAGAGGAATCATAGTCAATGTTTAGTTTAAAAATTAGTAAAGTATGAGAAACCATTGATATGAACCAGTCACTATTGAATCGATCTATCAGTTTAGATTTTTCTCAAAGTATGTGTCACCATTCTTAAGACATTGTTTTAGAATTTTGAAATTTTCGAAAAGTTGATGTCACCGTTCTTAAGACACCATTATGATTCAGAATTTTTACAAAGGACCATACACCATTAATATGATATAGTCACTGTTGCGGTGACCTTCCAGTTTAGAATTATTGCAAAGGACAAGACACCATTCCAAACAGTCTGGAATTTTGAAAAAGGACCAGACATTGTTATATCAAGCTATCGATCTAGAATTTTTGTAAAGCCTAAGACACTAATCTTTATTCACTACTCTTGAGACCCCATTCTCAAGAAACCATTTAGGGACAAAGGATAGGTCACCACTCCAACATCACCACTCCTGTGACACCATTTCATTCTTTGTCATTTCTTCCTTTCCATTTAAATTCAAAATTATTACTAACAATCATATTTGAGTTATTTAATGATACAAATTTTATTATTGATATTTTGTAGACAATATTAACAACCTTGTTTGTAGAAATTACGAGGCACGAGGTACCTTTACGTGATGTAGATCATGTTCCTTGTTGGCTAAAGAAAAATCACCCAAAAATAAATAAGGTGGTGCGTGAGAAGATCGAGACACACATACAAGAACAGGCAGTAAAAACAAAGAATAAACTCATCCTTGTAGAAGTGAACAAGGAAGAAAATACTGTAAACTAAAGATCAAACATCCTTACATAAACATATCCTAGTGAAGATTATTTCTAAGGAGCTTCTCACCTCACTGAAAATAATAAAACATAACATCCACAACACTCTATTTTTGGTTTCTGTTTCTGGAAGTGGACTCGAGCTTCACATCTTCTATATCCAAGAAGTCCAAAAGCATCAAGCACATCACACAAAGAATTCTAAACCCTTTATCTTTATTTCTGATCTATTGTGTACATTTTGACTATTCTTTCGAGTAGTGTGTGTGTATGTACCACAAACACATACTGTATCCTGATATAAGTTAGAGGATATATGATATCCTCACTCATTCATCTTTCTACACCATTTTTCTCCTACGTATAACTGTGGAAGAGGTCCTTGTGTGGAATGGTTGTATTTCTTATTCCCATGAATAATTGTGGTAGAGGTCTTGTTGACCTGGAGATCCTTATGTTCTCTTATGAACCCTGATATAGGGTGTAGACCAAGTTTATTAATATAAACTACTTGGTGGTAGGTGATCACCAAGTGGAGAGGACTTGGTATTTACTTGAGACCGAACCTATTATTTTTATATCCACTGTGTTATTTCATGTTTAGTTTTCTTATCTGTTTTCATTACTCAAATCAGAAAACTTTACTTCACTCTAATAGTAAATCTTAGATAGTGTTTGTATTTGAATTTGATTTAGTAGATTGAATTCAAAAGTTAAGATAACTATTAAAGTATTTTAACTGAGAACTAATCACTCTTTGATAATTCTTTCAAACAATTAAATATTTTATAAATCTACTACTTTGGATAACTAGCCAATTTGTTTTTTAATTAGAGGATTTTTAAATAAATGTTTTAAGACAAAATTTTTTATAGGAACTCAATTCACCCTTCTATTGAGTGTCCTAATCCGACTAACAAAAAGGAAACAAGTCACCCAATGTAAACAAAATTAAATTTAAACAACCAAGGATTTATCTAAACAAACTATCCATAATATTTTAATTCAAAGTCCCAAATAAAATGAGTATAACATTAAACCATGTTATAGATTCACATCAAGTTTCCTTTTTAAAAAATTCTTTAGTGATTTTTGCAAAAAATATGGTTGAAATTAATTCATTTATAATTATAAAAACATGTTTTAAGATTTATTAACTGTTTGAAAAATAAGTGGAAGGCATGTATTAGGAATAGCCTAGAAATTAACTTGAAGGGTTGATAACACATACCTAAACTATATTGACACTTCCCAATCTATAGATCACCTAATAATAATCTAATGGTCACTAAATATATCTTAATTACTATTAGACAAAGATTCCATAAATATGGAAATCCAAAAAAATCATTCACTATAAACAAAACGAGATAAACATCAAGTAAAACCTATGAAAAAAATCCTAAAATCTATCCATAATCATAATAGTCCAAATTCATAATAAAAAACCTAATAATTCTCTAAATTATCACTATAATCATTATAAAACATAAAAAATATTGACCCTAGTCACTTTCCAAAAAATATCAATAAAAAAATGAAAAATCACTCATAGATGTGATTTCACCATGTCTAAGTGAAATCACAACACCAAGACCCTAATAAAAATGAAGGAAATAGAGGATAAGAAAGGAGGAGGAAAAAATAGGATCAAATTGATTTATTAACTTGGATTTGGAAATAAAATTCCTCTTAAATCAACATTAAATCATAAGAGAAAATATGGGTAAGAAGAGTACCTTTGAATTCCATAGAAGGAGTTCTCAAAATGCTGGAGTAAAATGAGTTTGAAGGTATAATAAAGGGGAGAAAAATGGATTTAATAAAAAATAAAAAATACACATATTTAAAAAACAATACCTGGCCTACTAGTTACTCGGTTTTGGGCCACTAGGTACCCAATACCACCTTTAGTTATAAAATTATTGTTGCCACCACTTCTAGCCTACCTATACCCCCAAAATACCCACCAAACCTCTAATAAAACTAAAAGAACCTATGATTCCATCATAAAACATAATAAATCAATAAAAAATAATGAAATGAAAAACAATATATCATTAAGAACCAAAAATTGAAAATAAACCATGTTTGATTAATTTTAAAATATCAAGAAAAAAATAATCCCATTTAAATTAGATATGACATAAAATATTACAATTTTATTTATCCCATTATATATAAATGTGTAGTTTTTGTTCTCTTTGATAAGAATGTGGATGATAACTTGATGTTCTGTATTGATTATTGGTGTTTGAACCTAGTGATGATAGAGAACTGACATTATTTACCAAGGATCAATGAATTATTTGATCAATTGAAGGGATATAAATGTTTTTAAAAGGTGGATATATGGCTAGGATATCATTTGATGTGGTTGAATGAGGATAATATTCTAAAAATAAAATTATAATGTCAATAGGAGTATTTCTATGTTTTTGGTGGTTCTCTTTGGAGATATAAATATACCTATAGTGTTTATGGTATTGATGAATCGGGTATTCCTTCCATACCTTGGTCAATTTTTTATAGTGTAATTAAAATATATTTTTCCATATTTTAAGACCAAGGAAGAGAATAAATAGTATTTTAGGATGGTTTTGTGACTTATTCATCAATATTTATTGTATGGTAATATGTTTAAGTTAAATTTCTAGATGTGGAAGTCTATTTCCTTGGCTATGTTGTCTCCTAAGAAGATATATTTGTGGATCCATTAATGATTGAGTTAGTTTTTTATTAGGGAGTACCCAAGAATGCGTTAGAGATAATTTTATTTGTTTAATATGTTATTGTATGATTTTATATGGATAGATAAATGTAAAACTAATTTCAAGTCTTTGAAAGATAATCCAATTAGTTCCCTAGTTCTTATTTTTTCAGAGGGAGGAGTTATGTTTGAGGTTAACAATGAATTTTCTCATCTTCACTTGGGTCGTGTGTTAATACAAAGAAGATCATTTATATCATACATATCTATCCATTTATGACCTCATGAATGTAACTATACTACTAATATCCTTGATCATTTGGTTGTCATGGTTTTTTTAATGTTACGAATACATTACCTACTTAGAATTAATTTTCTCGATATTCAAAAACCATAAGAGTGTATGATATGCATTATCACCAAGAGATTTGACCTTAAACTACTAGAAATGAGTGAAGTTACTCCTAGATTATGATTTCATGTTTATATATACTCTATAAAAAGGTAATATGGTAGATAATATGTTGGGAAAGAAGGATTATTGTGATGTTTCATGAGAAATAAGTGATGAATAGAAAATGATCACCGCTAAGAAACATGAATTTAACACCACTGGCCATTATTAGTGCTAGAAAAAAGTACTGAAAAGGTGACCTTTATCAGCACAAAAAAAACTGATAAAACTTACCCTTTATCAGTGTTTTTTAGCAATGGTAAATGGTAACCTTTATCAACACTTTTATATAGCACTGATAAAAGGAACCCTTTATCAATGCTTTATTTTTAGCACTGATATAGGGTAGCTTTTATCAGTGCTTTATTTTTAGCACTTATAAAGGTCCAGAATAAAATGAAATAATTAAACAAATAAAATTTTAAAAAATATTAAAAATTTTATTAATTAAATAATTATTGATAAAAATGAACAAATTTAATATAATTATATATATAAATTGTAAATATTAATAAATAATATATTAAACTTATCTATTTTATTAATAATTATTGATAAAAATTAATAAATTATAATAATGAAACAAAAAAAATAAAAAATGAATAAATTGTAACAATTAAACAAAAAAACTAAAAATGAATAAATTAAAAAATTATTAGAAAATTTATTAATGAAACAATTTTTAATAAAAATGAGTATGTTTAATATATATATATATTATAAATAGTAAAAAATAATATATATTAATGAAAAAAATGTATTAATTAAAAAGAATATTAATATCTTATTCATTTTTAATGTTGTTTGATTTTTCAATTTAATATATATCAAATGTGTGTTACATTGATTTCACATAGATATATGTAATTAATGAATTTTTATATACAACACATATAGATAAATATTTACGCAATTAATGAAATCTTGTATATAAATACATACACCTGATATTTATGTAATTTATTCAAATTTTAGTATATTTTAGAGTTTCATTATAAATGACACATTTTATATATTATGTTTTTAACCAGAAAATTTTATTTATTTATTTTTAATATTATTATCATTAGTTATTATTTATTCATTTTAATATTTTTTATTTTCATTTTTTTTGAATTTAATCATTTTCTATTATTTATTTATATATATTTATTTACTATGTTTTAGTATTTTCAATATGTATTCATCTTTACTTAAATATATATCCACATTTTTTTTAATAATTTATATTTAATTAATAAAACTTATCCATTTTTTCAATATTTTTAATGTGTACTCATTTTTAATAATTCAATTTCACTCATTTTAAAATGCATGTATTTAAGATTATATATTAATTAAAAAATTTAAAAATATATTTGTAAATAAATATATTTATAAATGAATATTTACTAAATTTATAAATTTATAAATTTATAATTATTATAAATAAATAAATATTACTTTTTAAAAATGTATATATATAATTATAAATAAATAAATATTTATATTTAAATAATGAATATACTATATTTATATTTACACACACACACACAAAGATATATATATATAAGTTAAGGCTGAATCCTCAGCTTATTCGAGGAAATGGGCTACATTGCAAAGAAAAATTGGCAAGATACAATATAATGATGTACTCGGCGAGACTCGAACTCAAGACCCCACCAAGACCCATAGGGGAAACTACCATTAAGCTGCACCCTGTGGGATATATATATATATATATAATTATGTAAATATATATAATGATATAAATATATATATATTATTCTTTAAAAGAATTCATATATTTATAAATGAATAATTATAAATTTAAATAATTATAAAATTATAATAAATATATTTAAATAATGAATATATTTACTATATTTATATTTATATTTATATTTATATATATTTATTATATATATAAGTATATAAATATATATAATGATATAAATATATTTATAATTATAAAATTATAATAAATATATTTAAATAGTGAATATATTTACTATATTTATATTATATATATATATAATTATATAAACATATATAATGATATAAATATATTTATAATTATAAATAAATAATTAGAAATACATTTATAAATATAAATTTACTAAATTTATAAAATTATATATTTATAACTATAAATAAATTTTTTAAAAAAGTATTTATATAATTCTAAATAAATAATTATAAAATTATAATAAATAAATATATAATTCTATAAATATTTTTACAATTTTTTTATTTATAATTATAATTATAAATCCTTTATCACTGGTAAGGTTTTAGCGCTGATAAAGGTTCCTTTTATCAGCACTTTGTTAGTATTGATAAAGATGCCTCTTATCAGCACTTATCAATATAACACTGATAAAATGCATCTTTATTAGTGATTTTTGTAAGAACTGATAAAAGTATTCCCGATCTATTTAAAAGAACCCTAACTATGATTGATTCATAGCTCCTGTGAAACTTCCCTGCTGCCAGTACTCATCCTCTACGTTCTCTCGGACGAATCAAGGCTATCATCCAAGGTATGTTATTTTATAATTTTCTTATCTCATTGATTTCTTGTTTGGGTTTTGTGGTTTTCATTTTTTTTATTGTTCTCAACCATGATGAACCCTACTTCTTCACAGGGAAATAATGATTCCTTATTCTTCTTATCGTTGGTATGTTTTTCAATGGGTGCCAAACCTTCCCATAGAGGGTTTCTCATTTCCCATAATGGAATTAGAAGTCCAACATAGTAACCAATACAACATGACTAATTCTCACTAATGATTTTGACTTCACACGACCTTTATCCAGTCTAATTTTTCAATACACAGTACCATAAAACACCTTTATATAGGAAATCTATGTACTTCATCTCTTTAACCACGATCTTCAAAATTCCCTTTTTCAAGATCCCTATTTATCATAGGTAAAATTACAAGTAGATACATTGAGCTACACAACATAGGGTAATTTTGTAGTTAGTTTTGATCAGATTTTATAGATGTTAGGTACATTTTCTACACCTTCCACTATGCCCATTTTAGGCCTAATAATTTTTATAGGTAATCTTCTAGCTCAAAACATCATCCTCTATGACATGGTGACAAACCATTTTCCATTTTTGAATCCTAAGGAATTCCAAAATATTTAGATCATATAGGATATGTAAGAGTTTATAATGTATGAATTTTAGATTTTTTTTTGAAAATAGAGAATTTATTGTTTATTAACCATTGAAATATCCTATTCATGATTAAAATAAATAAATTCTAATTAAATAACTCAATTTATAAGGGTTTAGATTGGTTTTGAACATAATCAATGATAATGAATGGTTTTAATTATGTTATATTTGAGAAAACATGGGTTATATAGAATCTTGATCAATTATTATGTATTACACATGCTATAATAGAAATATTTAAGTGATTATCATGTTTTATTATTTTATTAAGGAATTTTATGTTTATGATACCAGACTAGTTATAGTTTTTATATATGTATCTAATATTTTATTTTTAAGAAGAAATGGTTCATAATATATATATGCTGATAGGATAAATATATTCTTCAAATTATTTTATTAAAATCATACAAAAATATAGTTTTAATAATCTTTATATTTAAAAATAAACAAATACACATTTATAAATAATTTTTTTACTAAGGCAACTATATGAATTACTATAAAATGTAATGTGATTTTTTTCTAGACATTATAATTCTATTAAATGTAAAAATTGTGTCTTTTATTTAGTAAGTATTCATTTTTATCTTTGGATACATTTTTTACTGATTGTTTAACTAATGTTTTTTGTTTACTTGTCTAATAATTTGTTATCCAGAGTAATTTTTTTAAAAATTATTGCATTAAACATAATATGTAACTATTTTTTTTAAATTTTGATAAATATTTCCTTATAATATTTTCTTTGAATAATCACTTCATATTATTTGAAATGTTTTTTAATATACCTCTCAATGTATGATTACAATATTTTTCTACAAGAAATATATGTTTGGATGTGATAGAAATAATTTTTATTGTATATTAGAATATTATGGGTATTATGTGAGGGCCAGGTATGATATTTCAGAATGTGATATACTATAGACATGTTAGTGATTCATCAAGGGCTAGGGTGATAGTGATGTGGAATTTGTGTTATTGATTGGTCTTCTTTATGGTTTTTTAGAAGTTAGGTTTAACTAATATATTGTGGTACCCATTGTGTGGTTATTTCCTAAGGTAACCGATTATGTTAAGACTTACCCATATTTAAAATGCACTTCCTATGAAACTGGATATGTTATACCTATTTCATGATATTTATTCAGTAAGTACATGCGATGGTTATCCCTGGTGGATAGTCTTGGATTCCACGGGTTTGAGGTCGAATCTCATGGTATCTATGAAACTGGATATGTTATACCCATTTCAACCTATTATTAGTGAAATGATTTGAATGTCAGGGAACAATGATGGTATAAACTTGTGGTATGATTAATATATTTCACTGGTATGGAATGAATTCAGTACATTTGATTGTCATGGTGTCCTAGTTAGTACACAATGAAATGACTTACATATATATTTTGAGTGTTACTACTTTGAGAATATACTAAAATATATACATTGTTGTATATTTTTGGGGCCCTATTAGTATTTACTTGTTTATTTTTATACTCACACCCTAAACATGAACCTCAATGGATATAGAGCTCTTATATTTGAGATACATGTGAGGGAAAAGGACCAGTAACATATATTAGTGTTGGTGGATCTCAATGGGGATGATTTGATGTTCTCACGGTAGTGTTAGGGACCTTTTATCATTTTGAGATGAGATTTTAAATTTTAAAACTAAGATGTGGTAATTTAAAAAGTTTTAAGGAGACAAATTTCATCCTCACCAGCTTTATCTCCCAAATAGTTATTATTCCATTGTGTTGTTTGAAACTCATCCCCCATCTCTTCTATGTTTCTTTAACTACTCTGACTAGTATTCATCCAGAATGATCATTGATACTCGATATGGGATGACTACTGCTTATAGTAGTTCAAGAAACATAGGTTCATGTTCATAAGAGATGGATGATGAGTCTCAAGTAATAAAATGAAATAATAACTATGAAATCGATGATGATGATGAGGATGATATTTATCTATAACTTTCACATTTGGATGAATTCAAAGGATAACACCTACCATATTAGAGTAATTATTTTCTTAAATTCAATTACCCATTTCCTTAAAAATGGATGCAAACTAATTGTTTGAAAAAAGAGTATGAATTTGGAGTTAAAGAGTTCATCAAGTTTTCAATAGAGCAATCATGGGGACCTTATTAAATATTTTGTTTGTGTTTAAGTTGTTATTCAAGAAAAATTAAATATTTGACTACTCAAGAAGACAATGTCTTTTGCACATGTTGATGTTACCAATCTGAAGGAAGAAAAAACTGTTGATGTTGAAACCACATAATTATTTTTGGATCAATAGTACGTTGATGAAAAAAACAACAATGATTCAACATCACAATGTTGAATAAAATTATCAAGGAAAAAAGTCAAGGTTTAAAATTTGAGGTTGGTTGGAATCAACATGACCAACCTATTAAACCCAAAAAATTCAATGTTAATTAGTTATGTTGGGTTTACAATGAGGATAAATTCTCTAATTGATATTGATGCATGGTGCCACATCCAACCTATAATTATTTAAACCCATTGGAATGATATAATTATAGTGTTATGATATAATTTCTATATTTTACCAAAAAATCATATAATGAAACATTGATTTAATTTTCATTATTCCTTAAAGAGTTTGTTTATTTTAGAATATTTCCATAAGAAATTTGTCTTAATGTCCATTTGAAAAGCCCATAAAGGATTCTAAACTCTTCTTAAGAAGTTATATCTTAGGGATGCTAAGGGGAAAGTAAAGCCCCACCCACAAGTTATTTATGCACACATTATAAAATAGGAAACATGGAATGCTTTCATCAATCGTCCCAATGAGAAATCCTTTTAGGTGCATTGCGATCAATAATATGTTATTTGACACTATTTATTTTATCTGATTTGATTCAAAATTTTAAATTTATGAAACATTAAAAGAGTACTGAAAATAAAGAACACGCATCAAAACTAATGTACCCCTATCACAAAGCAAGGATATAGTACGCTTTAATAGAGAAGAAATTGGTATTTATTTTAAATAAACAATAAAAATTTTATGTGATATAAAACAACATATGTTTCTTTTTTTACATTCATATTGATGAAATAAAATCTGAATCCACTTCCATCCCACGTCATGTGATATGGAAGGAGGCTTGCATAAATAAGAAGGGTAAACTATTTGATGAAAACACAAAAGAAGTATGAGAAACATGAATAATAATGACATAATAGTAATTTGTTATGATTTATAATACCATTACATAAAAATATCTATTTATGTTCATATTTTTTATATAGTTTAGAGATAAGAATCGACAGTGATTGTACAAAAAGAAAAACTAATTTCAGTATCTCTGAATCAGCCAAAACAATATGGTTGTGTTAGAGGATTAGGTTTTGGAGTGTCTAGTTGAACATATTTTAAGAATTTAAAACCACATGAAGATATATATAATATGGTGAGATGATTTAAGACACAAATATACTCAATGTAAGATATTATTGTTCAGTCTGGTTTGACAGACCAATGTATGAGAAAGGATCAAAGTGAACCAGCGGTGGAACAAAGATCCACACCTAAACCAAATAACCCCACTAGCTTTGAGGCTAGTCATTATCCCCAACCAAATACCTTACTTGAGGTAGTCAATTTTTTCATTACTCTTTCTCCTAAATGTTAATCAAAAAACTTACGATAACTTTATATTACTAAAATTCTATAGTGTATAGTTGTATGTTATTTGTATCTATCAACACCCACACACTGCCTTATTGTGAGGGGTACAATATATAATATCCCAAGAGATAAGATACACCATAAAGACCTCCTAAAATATCACATTAGAGTTGGGATTGAGGTATCTCATGATCCAAATTCTTAGTTTCATGTTCCACTTGATGATCCAGATATTGCAACAGTCAATGATGCTATTATAATTTTCATAGCATAGTCATCTAATCTTATAAACACTACTGGAAAAACGACCTATACCCACGGTTCAAAACCGTGGGTATAGCCCCCAAAACCGTGGGTATAGGCTATACCCACGGTTTGGGGAACCGTGGGGCTGAGTGGCGTCGGTATAGGGGTCTCACCCTATACCCACGGTTTAGCAGAACCGTGGGTATAACCTTTTCAAAGGGAGGACCACGCTGCTCCAGCGTGGCACACACCAATCCCCACGGTTTCCAAACCGTGGGGTATTAAAAATCAGAAATTGGGCGCTGCTGGAATTCGAACCTGCAACCTAGCAACGCCTCACTACCGCACCTCACCACAAGACCAACGCACCTACAATTTCTATTTGTTAAATATACATATATCAACAAATATATATTAATATAATCCACAGATTTCGAATGACAGGAAATAAATTTAAAAAACGCGGCTGGGAGGATTTGAACCCGCGCAGCACGTGAATCCCGCGCCGCACCAAGTGACCAACTGACCTAACGCCGCTATTGATATATATTCATAATTTTATTTTAATATGTTAATATAATAGTTATAATCGAAAAAAAACTCCAGCGGGTTTCGAACCCGCGCCTCCATTTCGCTGCCCAGTCACAGGGACCAACTGAGCTAACAAACCAATTGTTATATAATTATACTTCTTTATTCTTATATTAATATATCTTCTATAATAAAAAAATAAAACACGCTGATTTTCGAACCCGCGACCTATACTGAGGCATGTGAGGTACTGACCAACTAACCTAAACATATTATGCGATTTAAAATTTCGTATCTATATATCTATATTACTTAAGATCGTCTTTTCATCAAAAAAAAATTTTCGTCCCGCGGAATTTTTTGTTCCCGCCATAACGCGGGAACTCTATACCCACGGTTTTGAAAAACCGTGGGTATAGGTCTTTGAAAAATATACCACCTATACCCACGGTTTTCAAAAACCGTGGGTATAGGTCTGCTAAACAACACCTATACCCACGGTTTTGGCAAAACCGTGGGTATAGGTCTTCAAAAACAACCTATACCCACGATTTGTCCATGAACCGTGGGTATAGGGGACCTATACCCACGGTTTTCCAAAACCGTGGGTATAGGTCTCGATACTATCCCTATACCCACGGTTTCCCAAACCGTGGGTATAGGGGGGGCCTATACCCACGGTTATACACAAAACCGTGGGTATAGACCCATTTTCCAGTAGTGAAAGACACATGAGGTATGTCTGCAACAATTTTTTTCAAATAAAAAACCTATAATAGTTGAAGAAAAAATGGTATGAAGTGAGTTATGATATTATAGATTGATAAAGATATAGGTAAACAGAAGGTTAGATCAAGACAATCTAGTGAATCAACAAAGAAATCAAAAATGATCTTTTAGGAGTACCTTGTCCCCACCTATTCTAGAGCAACATTTATTATCATTAAAACTTCATAAAAAACCATATTTAAAGATACAAATATTTCTTATATTCAATATTAATAATAAATATATGTAACTTTTATGATAGAAATAATTATTCTCGAGACTATAAATGAGGTTCTCAAGCATGAATGGATGGGAGTCTCAGTTGTGAATACATACTTAAGGTACATTTTCATAAAATGTCTATCCAAATAGTAAATTAATATGTTTATTAAAGTTAATAACTATTCATATTTCCTACAGGAATTTATATTACTGCTATATAAAGGGAAAACCATGTGAAACATGATTTGGATTCATTAATCCCTGTATTATTTATATAGAAAAACTTTAGATAATGAAGAAATTGAGAATAAAAAAGATAAGATACTCAAAGAACTTGAGAAAAAAATATCATACAACAAACACTTTTTTATGCCTACAATGAAAAATTAAATCTATACAATATAATAACATAAAATATATTTTTAATTTTCTCATTACTTATTTGTTTTTGTGTTCTTAGGCAGCACTGGATGTTGGTTGTGATCAATATGGATACCCCAAATATTTATTTTTTAGATCCAGTGCATGGATATCCAAAAAACCGACCACACATGATGTGTATTGTGAATTTTTTATATAATGCAATCAAGATTTTGTAGATAAACTTTGAATTATATGTTTCAATCTGTGTTTTAACATGAATTTTATTATGATAGGGAAGTTTCTAAATATAGGATAAATCATGTCATGAAGTTGGTGTATGAACATATAAATCCTATGGATTACTAAAAATAGATACAGATTAAGGTATATATAGAAATATTTAAGTATCAAAACATATTTAAAAATAATTTAAATATTTTTGTCAATGTTTTTGTTGTTTCCAAAGTAAGACAATGGTAATGATTGTGAATGTTATGTTTGCAAATTTTTTAGAGAGATCATAAAGCATGAAAATAACAACATCCCTCAACAGGTAATTTCTAAAGGTAATTATAATTTCATTAAATATATCTCTTAATTATTTGTTTGTCTATATTTTCTCAGTACTATCAAGATTTATAACAACCTTCATACTCAAAAGAAGAAGTAAATTTCTTTAGATATGAGTGTAAAATGTAAATGTTTTCATAATGTTTTCCAACAACAAATTTAGGTGATTTCATACTATGTTTCTAATCTAGCATGATATATGACCTTAGAAATATATTTGGGGTGTAAATAATTAGTTTTAGAATGATTATATATTATTTTGACTTTTTTTCTCAAGGATAATTATAATGGAGGAAATCTATTTGTTTAGAAGTGATGAAATTAAAATAATAAAATTGTTGGGAAATTAAGGAGGAGGATGTAGAGGAAGAGGTGGAGGTGTAGGCGGAGGCGAAGGCCAAGGTGGAGGAGTATTCAGAGTTAGAGACCAAGGTATGGGAGGAGGTAGAGCTGGATATTGATGCAGATATCAAGGAGGAGGAGATGAATCACTATCTATCAAACAATAAAAATGTTGGGAATTAGATTAGATTGAGTATCATACTAAGGTTGTGTTTGAGAATTTTGTTTAAAAAGTGTGCACAACACTTTTCACTTAATATAAGTTCTATTGTTCATGTGTTTCATTTGGATTATTGAATTTTTTTCACCACTTATTTAAGTTATTTTATATATTAATTTAAGTGGAGGGATTTTCTTTGTAAACAAAACAAACACCCCTTATTTTTTAAAACTTATTTTTATAGGATACAATTTCTATTAGAAAATTCCAAGTACTATGAAATATTACTAAAGTTTGAAAGAAAACCCTCACCAAGAACAAAATAAAGAACAAAAAAAATAGATTCAATTTATTTCTCATGACTTCTCTACACTGCAAAGAAATCGTATTAGTAGTGGATATAATAGTAACTTGAGAGTCATACAAAACCAATCCAATCATCAAAAAGGTATAGAATCCAACTCCAATTTTTGAATAAATATGTGTGTAATCAACCACTGAAGCCAACAAGTGTATGAGAGAACTATTGGATGAAAACTAGCATTGAGAGATTGTAGTCATCAAGGAGGTATGGTGTCAAAGGAAAAATGACATCAAATAAAAAGAAACTACCTTGGGAAGAAATCTCAAAAAATAAAAAACCCACTTAAAATGAAATCACGAAGAACCAAAAATATAAAGACAGACCCATTTGAAAAAGAAGCTAGTAGCTTGATCCAAAATCTATAAATAAATTAATATATAAAAAATATCATCAACTAGATCATGAATTTTCAAAAAATAATAATATATTGGTTTCACTTTGGTGGGTGGTGGTAATTTTTGGGACATTCAATCATTAATTAGATGCTTGATATAATATCATAATTTCTTGTAAAATCCATACAAGTAACATTCATTATGCATGTAAACATTCATTATATAAAATGATCCATGTTCAAAAACTCAATAATAAAAAAACTCATCATCATTCTCAATAAAAAATACATGAGAATTGTGATATTACCATTTTTATGAAAAAATAATTATGATGTTATGTTAGAGTTTATTCTCACTTAGAATATTGAAAAGGATATACTAATATATAATAAAATCCAAGAAGACTTAATAGATGCACTAGATTTCACTATCATTTGGATGCTATAAAGGAATATACTAAGGTTTAATACTATCAAAAAGGGGTAAACAATTTATAATAGAGTTTATTTTCTTCTAAATATATATAATGGGTCATATTAAAGTTTTTTCCATTAAATAAGGTAAATGGTTTATCATGGAGTTTGTACTCTCTATGACAGTGAAGAGGTAAGATAGATTTTATTATATACCATAAAAACTAATATGTAAATATTTATTTTAGTTCAATAAATGAATGCTGATAGGTTTACACTAATGGTTAATGTTTTCTAGGAAAAAATGAATTCTTTAAAAAGGCTGATTCACTTCTATATTATGATCATGCACTCAACAAGGATGATTCACTCATGATGATGAAATTTTATTTATATTATCCAATGCATTCAAAATTTTGGGTTATCAAACTACAATATTGTTAGATAACCCAAAGTGTTGAATGAAATATAGAATAAAAAACATAACAGAATCAACCACACCTCAAAGAAATACATGATGTACCCAATAGGACTCAAATTGTGTGGTTTTAGTTTAAAATTAACATTATTAATTCATTGTTTTATATTTATGTTTAATTTTTTTATTTATTGTATTAATAACATAATAATTATTTTATTATATAGGTGTATTCTTTTGCTCGAGTTTGGGTGGTTTTTTTCGAAGATGCTCATCCTTGTGAGAGATTGGAATTTGAGGCTGCAACTGAGGTAACAATAAAAATGAAATGGGTCAACACTGTATACAACTTTCATGAAAAGATGAATTATTAATACTTATTTAGTTATTTTGGTACCACTTTATCTATGATTTTTAAGTTAATTTCCTTATCATTTTTATCTAATATTTTTTTCATATATCTTTTGGGAAGTCATATTTTTTTCTTCAATTGTCTGCAATAAGATAGAAAAGAGAGAAGATGATGCATTTGGATGATGTGTTTTAGGCCGCATGGGGTTTCTTCATCCATCCAAATGGAACATTTTTTATGGATCAGTTAAAATGGTTTAAATAAAAGAAACACATCACATATTCAATCAAACACACCTCATTCTGTCTCATGGTGTGATAGGTATGACTTGAATGATATGTTTTTAGTTTATAATTTATATTTTAGTTCAAAAATAAAATCACATACTCAAAATTTGTAAAACACATTAATATTGTTTTTATAATTTAGTATAATAAACCATAAGTTATTTTTTATGTGTAGGAATCAACCACACCTCAATCTAATACACTATATGCTCGATATGACACAAAGTGTCTATTATTAGTTTAAAATTGACATTTATGTTCACAAAAAATCAATCACTAAAAACCAAACAAATATACTCATATTGTGTTGATAATTTAGGAAAATGATTCATAAGTCATATATGACATGTAGGAATCAATATCACCTAAAAATGGCACATGATGTGACCGGTATGACTCAAAGTTCATGTTTCCATTTTAAAATGACATTTTAGTAAAACAAAAGTGACACACTAAAAACCAAGAAAATGAATTAATTTTTTTTTTATTTTTTGTAAAATGATCTATAAGTTATTTGGGATGTGAAAGAATAAGACACACATTAATCTGATTCACGGTGTATCTAGTATGACTCCAAGTGCATTTTTTATTTAAAATTAACATTAATTTTAGTAAAAAATACAACTGACATTATCAAAACTGAGAAAACACATTCATATTGTTTTTATACTTTAGGAAAATGATACATAAGTCAATTTAACCATGTAGGAATTAGAATAACCACAATTCGATACATAATGTTCTCAATATGTCTCAAAGTGTCTGTTATCAGTTTAAAATTGACATTTTAGTACAAAAAAGAGTCACTCAATGAAAACTAATAAAACGCACTCATATTATCTTGATAATTTATGAAAAAAATTTATAATTAAAATTTTATGTGTAGGAATTAGACTCATGTAAATCCCACACACGATGTGACTGATATGACTCAAAGTGCTAGTTTCCAATTTTAAATACCATTTTAGTAAAAAAACAACTGGCGTACTCAAAATTGAGAAAAAAACATTTGGATTGTTTTGATATATTAAGATAATGATCCATAAGTCATTTGGGACATGTATAAGTCATAAATTTTTCAATCTGATGCACGATATGATTGGTATGACTCAAAGTGAATTTTTTATTTAAAAATGACATTAATTTAAGTAAAAAAGTAGTTGACATACTCAAAACTGATAAAAAACATTCATATTGTTTTGATACTTTAGAAAAATTATCCATAATCATTTTTTATGTGTAGGAATCATTCAAACCATAATCAGATTCATGATGTGCCCAGTATGACTCAAAGTGTCCATTATCAATTTAAAATTGGAATTTTAGATCAAAAGGTGTCACTCAGTGAAAACTGATGAAACACATTCACATTGTTTTTATAATTTAGGAAAATAATTAATAATTAATTTTTGATGTGTTTGAATTAGTGTCATGTAAAATCCGTACACGATGGGACCTGTATGATTCAAAGTGTGTGTTTTCGGTTTAAAATGACATTTTATTAAAAAATACGAGTTACGTACTCAAAACTAATAAAACACATTTTGGATTATTTTAATACTTTATTAAAATTATTCCTAATTCATTTTGGATTTGTAGGAATTATATGCACATTAATCTGAGGCATGGTGTGACTGGTATGACTCAAAGTGCATCTTTTTATTTAAAATTGAAACTAATTTTAGTAAAAAATACAACCAACATACTCAAAATTGAGAAAACACATTCATATTATTTTGATACTTTAGTAAAACAATACATAAGTCATTTTTGATATGTAGTAATCAGACTAACCATAATCCAATACACAATGCTCTTGGTATGACTCAAAGTATCTATGATCAATTTAAAATTGACATTTTAGTTCAAAAACTGTCACTTAATGAAAACCAAGAAAACACACTCATATTGTATTTATAATTTATGAAAATGATTCATAATTAATTTCTTACATATAGGAATTAGTCTCATGTCAAACCCACACACGATGTGACTGTTATGACTCAAAGTGTGTTTCCATTTTAAAATGTAATTTTAGTAAAAAACACAAGTGACATACTCAAAACCAATAAAATAAATTCATGTTATTTTTATACTTTAGTAAAATGATTCATAAGTAATTTTGGATGTGTAGGAATCATACACACCTCAATCCGATGGACAGTGTGAATGATATGACTCCAAGTGTATCTTTTTATTTAAAATTAACATTAATTTTAGTAAAAAAGACAACTAACATACTCAAAACTGGGAAAAAACATTCACATTGTTTTGAAACTTTAGTAAAACAATAAATAAGTTATTTTTTATGTGTAGGAATCAGGAACACATTAATTAGATAAAAATCTCCTGGTATGACTCAAAGTATATGTTATCAATTTAAAACTGACATTTTAGTTCAAAATGTATCACTTAATGAAAACCATGAAAAAACAATCATATTATCTTGATAATTTATGAAAATTATTCATAATTTATTTTTTACTTGTAAGAATTAGTCTCATGTCAAATCCACACACGATGTGACTATTACGACACAAAGTGCGTGTTTCCAGTTTAAAATGACATTTTAGTAAAAAACACAAGTGACATACTCAAAAACTATAAATTTAATTCATATTGTTTTTATACTTTAGTAAAATGATATATAGGTCATTTTAGATGTTTAGAAATCATACAAACCTAAATCTGATGGACAATGTGACTGATATGACTCAAAGTGCATCTTTTTAATTAAAATTGACATTAATTTTAGTAAAATAGACAACTCACATACTCAAAAACTAAGAAAATTATTTTATATTGTTTTGATACTTTAGGAAAAAGATCCATAAGTAATTTTTGACATTTATTAATCATCCAAACCTCAATACATTACATGATGTTCCTAGTATGAATCAAAGTGTCTGTTATCAATTTAAAATTGATATTTTAGCTCAAAAAGTGCCACTCACTGAAAACTGAGAAAACATGATTGGATTATCTTGATAATTTAGGAAAATGATTCCTAATGTATTTGTGACATGTAAGAATTAGTCTCATGTCAAAACCATACATGATTTGACCGATATGACTCAAAGTTCATGTTTCCATTTTAAAATGACATTTTAGTAAAAAACACAAGTGATGTACTCAAAACTAAGGAAACACCTTCATATTGTTTTGATAATTTAGGAAAATGATCCATAATTCATTTTTTATGTTTATTAATCAGAATCACCCCAATTAAATTCATGGTGCGATCGGTATTACTTCATGTGTGTATTTTCAATATACAAGTTTCATTTTAGTTTAAAACGCACATAACATCACCAAAACCGAGCAAACGAGCTTAGATTGTTTTCCCATAATTCTATATGCTATTAATAAATTAATTTCATTATAATTTTTATATTATAATTATATATTTAATTTTCATAGAGATAATTCTTAAAGATTAATAATAAATGGTGTGATATACAAGAATTAACCACAACTCAATCTGATACACAATTTTCTTGGTATGATTCAAAGTTTAGTTTAAAATTTAAACTTTTTGTTTATTTTATTAATTTATATTATTACTAATATAATAATTATTTTATTATATATTTTCATTACTTTTCTCAAGAAGGGGTGGTTTTTTCCTTTTATACAGGTGCATCCTTTTGCACTATAATAGCGTTTTGTATTCTATTTGTGTTTTAAATTTTATTTCATTTAAATTCTATATTTGTATCTGATTTTGATAATTTTTTGTGATATTTTTAATGATGTAGTGTGATATTACAACACACTAAAATATTACCCTTTATTAGTGCTAATAAAGGTTTCCTTTATCATCGTATTTTGTAGTACTGATAAAATATGTTTTTATCAGTGCTTGTAGAAGCATTGATAAAGGCCCCCTTTATCATCCCTAAATAAAATCACTAATAAATGGTGTATTTTGTCAGAAATTCTAAAATAAATGATAAAGGGCCCATTTATTATCACTTTTCTAGCACTGATAAAAGCTGAGGATTTTAACTACGATGCGGTAGGCAGTGTTTTTAGCACCGATAAAGGCCTATTCTAGCACCATTAAAGGACTCTTTTGTAGTATTGGATAGAGTAACTCATAGTATTTTAAATAGACATAGACGAGATTAGTGAAATAGGTTACTTTTATCATATGATGGTGTACTCTCCTTTTCTTTAATAGGGAGATGTATATCAGCTGGGAGACTCTGAAGTATAAGTATGTAGAGTTTAAATAGTAAATAGAGATGCTCTAAATGGAGGAAAAATGATAAGAAACATCTAGTGTTGTTTTTTAAAGGTTATATGTTCCTTATAACATGTGATAAATAGTTTTTTTGAGTTATATAACTCATTTTAATGAGTGAATTCAGGCATTGAGAAGAAGTGTTATACATTAAAGAAGCATTATTTGTGTTCTAGGATGAAAAAATTGATAGATGAATTTGCATAATGATGTATTGTGTAATGTATTACCCTAAACCTATACCTAAAAACTTATTTTTTCATACATTTTATCTTTAGTTTTATTGATTTTAATACATCATTTTGATAGGATATTTAGTTTTTATTAATTTTTTATGTTTTTCAAAAAATATAGAGTTTAATTGAAAAATGTCTTACAACTTGAATTTTATTTATTTATTTGATGTTTGGGGAAAATTTAAATAAGTAATATACTTAATATTTGGTATTTTATGATTATTTAAGATGATTAGAATGTATTCTAAAGTAATCAAGGATGTTTTGTGAAGATTTATGATTTTTGGAAAATATGAAGACAATAGACCAGGTTGGGTTTTTTTTCATAGTCCTTAAATTACAGCGTGCTTGTCAGCCATGTGTTCAATCCACTAAACACAAGAAGATATTTTATTAACCACATGAAGAGCCTATAGTGTATTCACTTGTCAGTCATGAGATATATCCATAATCCACATGAAGGATTCTAGACTACCATGTGAAAGGATCAACTAAAAGAAAAAAATCCACAAATTCTCAAAGCTACCACATAATAAAATTTCTAACTATTTCACGTTGAAGAAACTAATCAACCATGCCTATTATGAAGTGAGCACATAAAAATTAAATATATTATAAATTCAACATCTCATGTAATACCTTGCATTCCAAAGTATCACTTATCTTTCATTTGGTCACTCATCTACCATACAGTTTCTCCATGTCGATTCCACATCACAGATGATCCATCACTTTTCCAAAAATAAAATTTAAAGATCGAGGGATGCTCATGTCCAGTGAAGTTCCAAAGGATCAAATAACAACTGATAATTAAGGTGGGGGTTGAATTAGTTGTTTAGTTTTTATGAATTTAAATTTTTTTATAAAGTTAACCCATATAAACTATTAAGATTTAATTCCTTATCAAATTTTAGTAAAAAAATATTCATGAAAAAGTAGGAATGAAAGTAAGGAACACAAGATTTAAAAGTTTCAACCTTAGCATGAGAACCTAATTACTTTCTATAACCACTCTCGTGGGTCTCTGAAAATTCAATATTATAAAGAAGTGAATACAAAATTTTCAAACTCTAATTAGACGACTTATATCTCTTGATAGGAAAGATTATACTGACTCCTATCAGTTTAAAATGTTTCTATTGGTCGGAGTAGTTTACTCAAGAGGGAAGGGGTGAATTGAGTAACTATAAAAATTTCTGTTATAAGAATATTATTTTTAAAAGAAACGGCTTCCCCAAAAATAGATACAACCTAGTTAATCAAGGTTATACTATTATAAGAGTTTGACTTTTTAAACATCTTCTTAGAAGATTGATTAATTATCAGTAATCTTAATTTGTATTATTAATATTAATTTTGAAGTTATCCTACTAAGACAAACTAGTTATAACTTCTTTCCAAGACTAACTATCAAAGTGAAATTAGTGATTTCTGGATTATGCAATAGAGCAGTAAAACAGAGAAGACTAAATTTAAACATCACAACAGATATGAAACAAGTGGTTCAATCTCAAGATGAGACCTAATTGACTCCACTTGGTGATAACCTGCCACCAAGCAGTTTATATAAATAAACTTTGATCTACACCCTGGATCGGGGTTAACAACAATACACAGACTATCCAAGTCACACAGGGACCTCTTCCACAGTTTTCGTGGGTAAAATAAAATAATAACCAGGCCACACAAGGACCTCTTCCACAGTTTTTGTGGGTAAAAAAAAGTATAAAGAGTTTTATGTAAGGATTTCAGTATCCTCCAGTTCAGCTCAGGAGTTAGTGTGTGTCAAAAAAGACAGGGGAACATACTTCTCATAATGTAAATAAAAAAATGATCACAGTCGATCAAGAATATAAAGATGTGGTTATAATGCTCTTTTGTGATGTCAATGAAGCTCTGGACTTCTTTGGATCGAAGCAGATGAAACTCTGAGTCCTTCTTTGGATGTTTTGTAAAAAATAGAGTGTTACGATTCAGATTGTGTTCTTTACAAGTTTTGATAATGCAAAGATGTTCTATGGATTCCAATGTACTTCATATGTTCTTCAGCAAAGTCAGATTTCATGCATGTAATAATGATTTCTTTGAAAATCTTGCAATATGTTATTTGCAGTCGTGCTAACAGGCTTGTTTTTTTGTTCAGTGTCGCTCTCTATTATTCTTGGGAACACTTCACTCTTTATATTTGAATGCTTGAGTTTTAGCCGACAGGTTCCATGTGTTCTGCACCTTGTACCTCGTACTATGTCTACAAAGAAACATTAATTATGTCAGTTCATTAAAGGAATCAAATATTATTGTTAGAAATTAAATTGAAAGGCGACAAAATAGTTTAATAAATGGTGTCACAGTAAGTTATGAAAATGGTTTCTCCTTCACACAGTGTCTAGACATCACGGTGTCTGAGTGTCACAGTATCTCATTTATGGTGTCTTGTTCACGGTTCCTTGTTTACGGTGTCTTGTTTCATAATGTCTTGTTTACGGTGTCTTGCTTCACAGTTTCTTGTTTACGGTGTCTTGCTTCATGGTGTCTTGTTTATGGTGTCTTGCTTCATGGTGTCTGGCTTCACGGTGTCTGGCTTCATGGTGTCTAGCTTCACAGTGCCTTGCTTCACGGTGTCGTGTACTTAGGCAAATAACTATATTTAGACTTAAATAGTGATATTCATGAAATGGATTGAGCTTAACCATTATAAAGCATGAGATAACTTGAAACATAAATACACATGATTGGATATAATTTATGAGTTAACTAGGTTGAATTAGATTTGTGATCATTAAAACATGATTAATACATGAGCATTCTAACAATCCCCCCCTTTTTGATGATCAAAAATCATGTACAGTTAAAGTGTAAATTGGATGCAACTATAGAGAAAATAACATATAGAAACTTCTCCCCCTTTTGGGATTATCAAAAATGTTGAAATTAGAGATGGTAAACCATGCACATTCCATTAAGAGTAAACATAGTGTAGTACAAAATAAAGGAGGAATACAAAAACAATGGCATACCCATAAAAAAAGGAGTAAGCATTGGTTTTCTTCAGGGAATGGCCTTCTCTTTTCCTTTAGCAGCAGCAGAAGAGGAAGCCATAAGGGTAGTGGTTGATGTAGAAGAAGGCAGAGACGTGGTAGATAAAGAGGGTAAAGGGATACCTTCAAAGACTGAGGGAGCCAGGGTGGGAGCAGTGGAAGATCTAGGTAGTTGCTGATCGAGAATCACATGCCTGATTTAACTAAGAGCTTGGGCAACAGACATGGTAGTTGAGGCTAAGGCGAAGGTGAAGGTAGGCAGCCCAGGTCTTAGAGGTGCAGCCACTGGAGCAACAATTGCTGTACTCTGGACATGAAGATAATGTCTTATAAGTTTGATGAAGTCTACAATAATCTCTCCACCATACTGCCTGGATTTTTCAAAGTCATCTTTGTTTTCTATAAACTTGTCCAACAATCGGGTAAACTTAGTTAGCTTCTAGACTTGGGTTTTGAAGGCTTGAGTCACAGAAAGAATTCGAAGATTCTCTACAAGGTATTTGAAGTGGTTGGGCATATCAGTCTTGCAGAAAATCCGGTTGAAATAGAAGTCTACTTTCTTAGAAATATCCTGCTGGGAATAATTGGAAATCTTTGAGTGAATTTGTACAAGGTCAAGAACTCTATCACTGTTCTTGACAACTTCAGATAAAGAAGCCACTGAAAACATTCTGAAGATATTCTTTGACTATAGATATGAGCAAATAAGAGTCCAAGGAAGGTGTAGAGGATTGACCATAGGTATTAGAAGCTTTGACGGTTGTTGTCAAATATTTGATCTGATTTAGTAACTTTTTAAGACAACCAGTGTACTCATCAGTGAGTTTATTAAGGTTCACCACAAATTCTCTCATCTCCTTCAACATCTGTTTGTTCCTTCCCGCAATATTTTCATAGAAGGATGCTAGATAAGGTTGAATCTAAGACACAACATCTCGAGGGATTTGAGAAATAGTGGGTGCTAGAGGAGCAGTAACAGGCTCTGATCTTGAATGAAAATTTTTTGCATGTCTTCAACCATGCTTCTCAGGGTTGTGATTTCATTACTGAGCAGATTATTTTCAACTCATAATTCTTGAATCTCATAGAGAATCTTAGGTTTTATTTTCCAAATAATCTTTTCCAATAATAATGAGGCATATCTCTCACTTAAATTTGTCACAGGATGAGGTTGGGAGTTCATAAGTTTCTCTACGTTAGATAAGAGAGTATCTCCAAATTACTTCCGATCATCCTTACTGACAAAGGATGGCTGTTCAGATAAAGGTTCAGGTGTAGGAATTGGTACAGGGTTAGATTCAAGTTCAGGTTCCTTCTCATGTGCAAATTCTGTGAATGATTTCAACTAAAATAGGGAATAAAGATCAAGCCCGATTGTAGTAACCTACTGAGACTCATTATATATCCAATGGGACTATATACACCATTATATATCCAATGGGCTTGATCTTGGATATATATAGTCCCATTATATATCCAATGGGACTATATACACCATGTGATGTTTTCTTGGTAGTTATCCTAGACTTATGTTTATGTCATGTTATGTATTGCTACCAAATTTCCTATATTGACATGATCTAGTGATATAATGTTATTTATGCTATGATCCCATGTGATTACTGATGAGCCTTATCTTTTATTATATCATGTTATACCTTTGAATATTATCTTATGTCAAATCCTTATATAATGATTGATAATATTAGTATTGATCAATATGAATTATATTATGTTATTCTTTTGATCTATGATTATTCCACCATACCCTTATGTTTATTTCATTCTCACTAATTTCATTGAATTGATAATTCTTATGTTTACCCTTACTAATTATTATATTTCACCCTACTTACATTTCCTTTTACCCAGGTTATAAATTTTTTTTAAGTATGTTATGACTAAAAAGGTTACTAGATGCAGAGATCTTAGTGGGAGTTGAAGTGCATATTTATTAACCATTTTTTATGTACCCAAGTTATAAAGTAAAAGTTTTTTTAAAATTCTATAAAACTCTAAACCTAAAAGTTACTTGGGTAAATAACTGATCAAATAATTCCTTTTGATGTTGTATGTTTTTGGATGGTTTAAATTGGGTCACATTTATAATATCAAATCAGAAAATGCAAAGTTCATGTTTTTAGAACCAAATCTAAGATTTCAGGTTTGTGGAAGTATAGATGGTATCAAAGATAGGGTACATGAAACTTTGAATATTAGGATGTTTTTATGTGAGTTTATCTTAAGATTTATGGATACCATCATGGGTTTATAATTTTTAGGTTGATCATAAGTTCAAATTATTAGACAAAACTTTTGGAGGTTTTATGTAATGGGATTTTGAGGTGATTAATGATATTTTGGGAGAATTTCTGCTGGATTTAGGTATATGTGACCTTTAGGTTTAATGTGAATTATTATTTAAAAATAATTATATTACACTTTTGGGGGTGTAAGATGAATGGTATGAGATGAAATTTTATGTTAAACCATTCATTAATGTTGGGTTTATTAAGGATATTTGGGATATAGATCTATTTATTCATAGAAATGATTAACATATCTTGTATATTATGTTATTATGTTATATATATTTTTGGTATATGACTTTATGAATGACTAATGTTGATTTGAGATAAATGTTAAATTAATCTCAGAAGAATATGGGATCAAATCCTACATTATTTTGGGTTTCAAACTTATTCAGGGGTATTTTAAATAATTTTGAGGAAAATTATTTATGGAATAATTTAGTTTGAACTTTGGTTATTACTATTGAATTTTAGATATTAATATAGTATTTATTCATATTAAGATTTATTCATTTTGGGAATTATCATACCTTGTTCTAACCATTTTCGTTTTGGTTAATGTCTAAAAATAGGAGGAATATATTTTTATCCTTTTTTTTGAAATTATGTGATCTATTATAATTTTGTTTCAATGCTTCAGGAATGAAAAAAATGATCTTGAATACTCATTGATTAGAGAAAATTATGAGATTCAAGAGTAAATTGATTAAAGTGTGAAATTATACTTTAAAGTATGTATATTTTCTAATATTCTTATTCAAGATACTTAAATAATTAATTAACTATATAAAAAGGTTATTGAAACAAAAAAAAATATTCTATTACTTTAATTTTTTATGAATTGATGGTCCTTTGGCGCATCATGGATTTATGAGTTCAAGGCTGTTAACTTTCACATAACTATATTCTCTATCAAATTATTTTAGTCTTTAGATGTTATTATTCTCATCCATGTCTATATTTTAACTTCCCACCAATTTTATTCTTATCTTGGAACCTGATTATGTGTTATTTTAGGTAAACTTTATGTTTCTACTTCCCCTTTTCAAATTAAGTCTTGTTATCTCTCTGTATGATATGGGTTTTCAATAATGGTATTTAAAAATATTGAACCCTTCTTAACTCAGATAAAATTTTGAGGGAGAAATTTATTTAATGGGGAATAATGTAACACCCTAATATTTTTTAATATATTTCTCTTTAAATAAATTTAATTTCTTTGATAAAATATGTTACACGCAACATTTAATTTAAACAAACCATGATAGACTATCTAAATATTATTAGTTAATATGATAGTTATTTACTATCCATTTTATTAGAGGGTATGAATAATAATAAATAAATTATGAAAAAAATATGGTTTACATAAGTATAAAATTAATTCTTTTGTTATAAAATTATTATAAATGAAAAAAACTAGTTACCATTGGGAAAACTAAAATGGTAAAAGTGATTAAATTTATAGGAAAATACAATAACATGTTTAAAACATATTTATTTTAATGGAGGAGGTATATCTTGGCCTAATATTTCCCCAAATAAATTATTTATCAATTTTTTAGTCACTTGTATTGATAGTGACTTCCAATTATTAAATAGTTTTGAGTATTTATAAAAATGCCACCCAATCTCACTTAAAAAAGGAAACCCCCTCTCCACTCCTCTCTGCACTTCATAAGAATTTTAGTTTGGTAAATAACTACCCAAATCTCTTCTATACTTCCATAATAACATCTTGGAGTCCTTAATTTGATTATAAAATCATTTTAGGAATGATTTTTATGCAAACCTAAAGAGGTTGTCCAAAGAAGAGGTATTGTTCTTTACCGAGTATTTTTGTTTATTTATTCTTCCACCCCCTTCAAATATTCTTCAACAATGTTGAAATAATAAAACTAGTATATTAGATATAATGATATTTTATTATGGTAATGGAATTACCTATATAAATTTCCTCTTCTTCCAAAAGGGAAATGAAACTATTGATTGTGTGTATAGCAGAATATTGCCTCACTACTATAATTTTGGGCTTTGTATCCCCCTGACATGGGAGACCGCCACTCGTGGTCGTTGCGCTTTGCTAAAAAAAGGGGCTTCGCCCCCCCCGTCACCGCACTCCTCTTCCCTCCCCGTGCGCCCTCCCCCGTCGCTGCCCTCCTCCGCCCTCCCCACGTGCCCTCACCACCCTCCACCGCTCGCCACCCTCTCCAACCTCCACCCTCTTCCCATGTCGGCCTCCACCCTCCACGCACCCTCCGCCCTCCGACCTCCGGCTCTGGCCGCCCTTCGCCCTCCAGCTATCCTTCGCCCTTCCCTCCATCCCCTCCAGTGTCCCTCCGCCCTCTGGCCTCCGCCCTCTGCCCTCTACCCCCTCCGTCTCCTACCCCTCTGCCCTCTGCCCTCCCCCCTCCCCCACCCCAGACGGCCCCCTCACCCCAGACAGCCCCCTGCACCCCGGACATCCCCCCACCCCCGTACCCCGGACAGCCCTCCCCGAACCCCGGACAACCCCTCCACCTCGGACAGCCCCCCCCCCCCCCGCTGCTCATCCTCCGTCCTTTAACCACCTCCTCTCCTCCATCTCCCCGCCGCCGCCTTCGCCCATCCCCTCCCTCACCGCACCACCTTTGGCTCCATCTTCCCTTCACTACCTCTCCTCTCCCTTGCAGCACCACCTTTAGATCCCCTCTCTTCCAGCTTTGTAGCGCAATCAGGTATGACATGAGATTTCACTTACATTATTATTTTATCAATGGTTCATAAACAATTAATTAGTATTTATTTTAAATATAGTTGATTTTAAAAATGAAAATGTAATAATTATTGTTTAAATGTTTGTTATATAGATATTATTATGGATAAGAGTTGGATTGATCTTCCAAATCGAACGTCTATAGAATATTTCAATGGCATTATGCAGTTTATTGACTTCACCAGAGGATTTGAAAGTGACTATATTAGTTGTCCATGTAGAAAATGTGCTAACAAATATCAATTCACATGAGATACTTTGAGGGAGAACCTATTATTTAATGGATTTTTGAAAAATTATAAGAGTTGGACTCGTAATGGAGAAGAATATGTTCATTGTCAAAATACGGATACAGTTCAGATGGATGTTGATGCAAGGATGAATGATCCAATGCATGAAATGCTTACTGAAATGGTATGTGGGTTTGATCCTGAAGGCATTGACATCCAGAATCTTGAGACTGGTGAGATAAATCTTCACTCTGGTGTAGATCGAGATTTGAGGAGGTTTTATGAAGCACTTGATGATGTGAAAATAGAATTATATCTTGGATGTACTTCTTACAATAAACTATCATTTATCATGGAGTTGTTGAATTTGAAGACTTTGAATAATTGGTTAGACACATCATTCGACATGCTTTTGGTGTTATTCAAAAAGGTTCTTCCTGTTGACGCTATGATTCCTGAGTCGTATTACCATGCTCGTAAGTTGATAGAGAACTTAGGTTTTACATATGAGACCATAGATGCATGTGCAAACAAATATATGTTTTTTAGAAAGGAAACTGCCCATTTGGATATTTTTATGGTTTGTGGTGATTCCAAGTGGAAAGAGAATAGGGGAAATAAGACTCATCAAAGTAAGATTGTGATATAGGGGAAACTGATTTCTATAAATAAAATGCATTACTTTCCCCTTAAACTGAGGTTGAAAAGATTTTTTATGTCATCTAAAGTTTCTAATTTAATGAGATGGCATGCAGAAAGATTTCATGAAAGTGGTATGTTAACCCACCCGACAGACTCTCATGCATGGAAGGATTTTGATAAGAGACATCCTAACCTTAATAAAGATGTTCATAATGTCCAATTGGGATTGGCAGTAGATGGTTTCAATCCATTCAAGTCTATGGTTGGTGGAACTCATAGCACATGGCCCATGGTGTTGGTTCCGTATAATGTTCCTCTGTGGTTTTGTATGAAGAAACAATTTATATTACTTTCCACTCTTATTGATGGACCTAAAAGTCCGGGGGGAAAAGATTGATGTTTACCTTTAGCCATTGATTGATGATTTGAATGAATTTTGGGGCGATGATGTGATGACTTATGACTATGAAACGAATGAAATGTTCAAACTGCAGGCTGATTTATTGTGGACAATCAATGACTTCCCAACTTATGCAAATTTATTAGGCTGGAGTATGAAAGGAGAATTTTACTTGTCCTTGTTGCAATAAAAGTAAAAAATTTGTATGGCTTAAACATTCCAAAAAATTGGCATACATGGGTCATATACGTTTTCTCCCTCCTCAGCACAGGTTCAGAAAGGATAGAGTGGCATTTTATGGTTCTAGAGAGTTCATCACAGCACCAAAGATCATGACAGGAGTCGAAATGTTATCGTAGATTGAGGAACAAAACATCTGCACGGTATATTAAATTTAGGATTTGGTGGCTCCTCCAGTACGTAATATTCATGTTGCAGGTAGGCAGCGCAGTCACAATTGGAAAAAGAAAAGTATTTTTTATAGTATTCCGTATTGGAAAACTAACATGTTGAGGCATAATTTGGATGTCATGCACATTGAATTTTTTTTTGTAATAACATATTGTGGACCATTTTATGTGTCATTGTAAAATCAAAGGACCATGTTAATGCATGCCGTGATTTGGAAGAAATGGGTTTCAGGAAATAGTTACATTTATAGTTAGCTGAGGGAAACAAGGCATATATGCCTGCTGCATAGTATACGATGACTAAAAAGAAGAAAGAGACATTTATTTCCATTTTGAAGATGCTCAAGGTGCCTGATGGTTACTCTTCTAATATTTCAAAGTGTGTGAATATGACAAGCAAGACATTGCAAGGGTTGAAAAGTCATGATAATCACATACTACTTCAGTAGTTGATTCCAATCGCAATTTGTGATTGTTTATCCCCCAATTTTGTTCAGCCATTGATTGAGATGAGTAATTTTTGTAGACATATTTGTTTAAGAAATCAATGAATGAGTGATTTAAAAAGTTTGTAGGACCGAATTGTACTTACTCTTTGTCACTTTGAGAAACTCCCCCCTCATTTTTCGATGTTATGGTCCACTTGACAGTTCACCTAACTGATAAAGTAATGGCTGCTGGTCTAGTTCAATTCAGGTGGATGTATCCTATTGAGCGGTATTTGAGTACATTGAAACAATTTTTACGCAACAGATCTCGTACATAGGAATCAATAGTCAATGGTTATTTGATGGATGAGTGTACTACTTTTTGTGCAGAATATCTTACGGATGTTGAAACAAAATTAGATAAGCCTTCTCAGATTCATGATGGTCTATTTGGAGAAAGAACCACATTTTATATGGACAACAACGAGTGGATACAAGCACATTGATATATCTTGTTCAATACTCCATCAGTTGCACCATTAATGCAGTAAGTATCTTATCAATGTGCTTATATAACTTTTACACGTTTTGTTTGCATAAGTTGATCATTTAAACATCGTATTATCATTTTTAGGAAACACATTAATGATATAAAATAAGGGATATATCGTGCGACTGAGTTGCAAATTCAATAATCTCATTATGCGTCATTTCATGATTGGTTCAAGGATTATGTACGTATAAATTGATTTTCATTATGAGTGAAGTATTATACTAATTTCTTTCTGCATATATCAGTATTGAATTTTATAAATTTTGTAGGTTCATAAGCTAAGGGAGTTAGGGGACCCCATGCTAATTGAAGAATTTATCCAACTGGCTAAGGGTCCATCTATAATGGCTCGTCGTTATAAAGCTATTTATGCTAATGGTTTTTGATTTCGCATTAAAGATGTTGATGACAAACTATCAACACAAAACAGTGGCATCATTTGTCCATTTGTCGATTCTGGTTATTACTATGGTCAATTGATAGACATCATTGAAGTTATATACACACATAGGTTAAAGTACATATTGTTAAAGTGTAATTGGGTTGATCTAGTGTGTGGATGTAAAGTCGATCAATATCAGTTTTTATTGGTGAATTTTAACTATATGTTGTATAGAAATGAATGAGTTGAGAATGAACCTTTCATTTTGACATCACAAGCGGAACAAGTATTCTTCGTTACTTTGCCTTCGAATACAAGTTGGAAAGTTTTTGTCAAAATTCCTCGATGAGGAGTGTTTTTATTTGAAGAAGATGAACCCAAGACTGTTCTGTTTGTTTCCCAACAGCTTAATCAACATACCATAGTTCAATGTAAAGAAGATATTTATTGGTTCAGAGTGGCTGTTGAAGGAGAAATGGTCAATTTTCATGCTTAATGAAAGGTATAATTGTTTTCCCGCTATTCAGTATTGAATTTCCTAGGATATCATAAATTATCTAACCATTTTATAAATCCTTGTATGTTTTAATCCTCACTTTTGGAAATTTATTCAGTTATAAATATTTAGGGTGATTTTACTCTTGGTATATTAATGTTATTGTCGGTGTATCTTCCCTTTGAGGTATTCTTCATATGGTTTATGTGCTACTTGAATTTTTATTAATTCAATCTTAAATTTGGCTATGGATTGATTGGTTTTGTACATAATTTGTATATCTGTTTTGTTAACTTTTTGATTTTTTAAAATTCATTCACAACTAATTATTCAATTCATTTTTGTTTGATTAACAATTGTACAAGTTTTATTTTTTTAAGAACAATCCAATTTATCTTTTAGACACTTTGGATAGTCCCCTTACTAATGTTTTCTATGACTGCAAGCATGTCAGGGGAAGAGGCAGCAGATCCACATCATCCATATGAGGGATCTATGTCTCAGGGTCGAGGTATGTTTGAATGTCATTGTCTCTATTTTTTATGTAATTGATAGAAATATATATATATATTTATAACATCTGTCAAATTATATATAAAATTTCAACAGGATCATACTTGATTGCTTCTTCCTCTCGCAAGAGAGGCCCCGGTCATGGCATTTTATCATGGAATTTTGACACGACGATTGATGTTTCCTTTGATGAGGTATTTCATCCTGTGGGACCGAATACCCCTGCATTTATTCATCAGATGGGTCATATCATACGTGACCCACATCGATTTCTATTGACCATGCGTGACTGGGCTTCTATCCCTCAGGACACATTAGATCATCTTTAGAGGGAGGTTCAGGTAAGAAGACCATTTTACTTTATTCTCTATGTATAAACAATACTAATATGTGTGATTTTTTTCTTTAATAAAAATATTTGAAAGTATGCCCTGATGAGTTTCGGCCCGTGTTTATGAGAAAATGTCATAAGATGTGGAAATACTATAAAGACAAAGTGAAGAGGGACCGCTGGGTACCAAATGTGGGTGCCCCAGACATTTTGGAAAAAGTCCTGAGAGGTGTCCTCCCAGCTCAGTAGCGTGAATTAGTTGTATATTGGTCTGTTGAGGGTGTTGAGGTTTGTTTATATTTTTTGGTGTATATATATTTTCAAGAATGTGTGATTTGTTTTAAATTTGAATGAATTGAATGTAGGAGGTGTCAGCACGCCATTCTGAAAATCGAGCGTTGCAGGGACCACCTCACAGGCTCGAGACTCGTCACATGTCTCAGATCTAACATGAGGTATTTATTATTAATTTTTTAATTTTTTAATTAATATGGTTTTTTGTTTATATTCTATTCATATACAGTTGCGGGAGCAAGGTGCATCGACTGATAAAATGTCGGTGTGCATGAGGACTCATGATCGCAATGATCCAGAGGCTGCAGCATTGATAGTAAGTGTTTGTACTTACCAATACTTAAATAAATCTATATATTAACATATATATGTATATATATTTAAATATTTCACAGGCTCAATTTTAAGCTGAGTTAGAACATCTGCCAGAGGACCAGCGACAGCTTCCCATGCGAAGGGATGAGATCTTTCATCGCATTATTGGTTGGGATGGGCATGGATATAGTTTGACCTATGGAACATGGATTCATCATTCTGTAGTGTCATGTGCTATGATTGTCGGTCCTGATGTTTCTCAGATGACACAACAGTTGTCAGATTTAGAGGCACGACTGCATGCTTCAAAGGAGGTAAATACACAATTGACCGCTGAGGTTAGAGCACTGCAGGAATATGTGTGTCTAGGTGATGGTACAGGGGATCAAACGACTCAGGTTTTTTATTATCATTTTATAATGATTTATTCTCTTATGATACTTGTTGGTCAGAGTGGATACTCAAGAGGGGGGGGGGGTGAATTGAGTTCCAATTAAAATTTCTGCTAAAAATATTTCTATTAAAAAATCCCCCAAATTGAATAACAAGATAATCTATAGTGAATTGGTAAAACTATAAAGGGTCAGTTAGATTCTCAAAAGATTTATTTGTTCTCAGTTAATATAATCTGAAGATTAATTAACTTTTGAAGATAACCTAAAGCTTTACAGTACATACAAACACTTGATAAATTAACTATCAAAGTAAATTTAAAATAGTTTTATATTTCAAAGTAATTAACAACGGAATATTCAGTATAAGCTAAAACCAAAATAAGTAAGCACAATAGTTTTAAACAAGAGGTTAAGTCTCAATCTAAGACTTAGTCCTCTCAAAAAATTTATATAAATTTTATCCACACCCTGGATCGGGATAAACAACAATACAAAGACTGTCCGAGTACTAAGACCTCTACCACAGTTATACGTGGGAAAACAAAACAACAGCACACTGGCTATCCAGGTCTTACTTGACCTCTACCACTATCCACAGTGGGACACAAGAGTGTTATTGAAGGTTTTTGTGAGGATTTAGAAATCCTCCAGTTTAGCACAGGAGACAGTGTGTGTATAAAATATACAGAGTATCCACACTGCTCAAAATGTAAATAAAAGAATCACTGAGAGAGTAGATATGAGTTTTAGAATTCTCTAGTGATATGAAGTGTAGCTATGGACTCCTTTGATTGATCATGAATGGTTATGAGTCCTTCTCTAGTTTTTGTATAAAAAACAGAGGGTCATTTTCTTCAAGTTCAGATTTGATCAGCTTGAGTGTATGAAGGGCTCGTTATAGTTCTTAACTTCTTGACTAAGATGCAGCTTGTGTTCTCTTCTAGAATGAATTGATTTTTGTATGTCCAGTGTTCTTCCAGTATGGATGTAGCCTCTCTGTTTTGTATGAATACACCACTTTTCAGCACTCTTCAGCCCTTATTTCGCACTCTCCACACGGGTTCATCTCTTTTTCTACCTGGTCTTTGTCCTTCCTTTTATAGCTTTCAACGCCGACAATGGGAATGATTAAATTTTTATAGGTACTAGGTATAGTTCCCTGACATGCCAACAACTCACATTAAATAACATTAATTGCATTAAAATCATTAAATATAACCGTTGCTTAATAAATAAATAATATTGATAGTATAGAGTTTTAATAGCAGTGACTGGTAAGTCTTTCATCAGTAGCCATCAGTTGGTAGTTATGTAATGGTGGACTTTGTATAGCGGTGACCTCCTATAGGTAGCTCTTTTTACTTGTATCGGTAGCTCCTTGTCCTTGTATTGGTAGCTATTACTTCGTGTATTATTAACTCTATGTACTGGTGACTCCTTCTATCAGTAGCTTTGATCAATCGGTAGCTCGTCTGTATCGGTAGCTCGTCTGTATCGGTAGCTCTATTCTTTTCTAGTGATAAAGTGCATATCGGTGGACTTTTGCATCGGTAAACTTTCTGTAATGGTAGTCTAGCATATCATTAGACTTTGTATCAGCAGCTTGTGTATACCGGTATCTCGTTCGTACCAGTAGCGGTAGCTCTGCTTCTATCAGTAGACTTGATCTATCAGTGTTGTTCTTACTAGTAGACTTATACATACTGGTAGCTCTATTCTATTTTAGTGACTATATATTCAGTCTATTGGTAAACATTGTCTATCGGTAGACTAAGTACCAATAGGCCTCTGTTTGTCTATATCAGTATCTATGTGCATACCAGTGAACTTAACACTTATCTGTTCTATGCAACACATATGCCGATTGAGTTAGAAATATTTCAAAGTTCATACACACATAGATAAACATTTATTATCATATTTCATAGATTATTTTAATATTAATATCAACTTGATAATAGAATGTCATAGATTGAAAGAATTAATATATAGATAAACTTTATTTGGGATTATCAAAGTAAGTGAAAGCATAATTGGGATGATCAAAACAGGTTAAGGTCAACAATCTCCCCCTTTTTGATAATCACAACTTATGAGAGTATAATCCCATAATAATTAGTAATATATCAGAGGATATTTCATTAAATCCAATTGTATCAGAGATTAAATCCAATTGTATCAGAGAAAACAATATAGTATAAAACACATGTATCAAAGGTAAAATATGAAACAAATGTACCAGAGGGAAATAAATTAAATGCAGAAAAGATAGTATTTCTCCCCCTTTGTCATAAAGATATTATTTCTCCCATAGATATGTTTCCCTTAGATAGTATTTCTCCCCCTTTGTGATTAGAAAAAAGTGTAACAAAAAGGAAATATAGGAGTTGAGAAGGAACAAAGAGTAAAATAAAGTAAGATCATATATATTCCTTGGAGTAAACAGATACAAAGAAATACATAAATGAAACAAAAATAAATACAGATGATTCCTATAAAAAAATCCTAGCTACTGATCAATACACATCCTCAGAATGAGATTTCGCCTTGGGATCAGAAGAGGATTCAGGTGTGGTGGATTCAGTTGAAGGATTAGGAACACCAGAAATGATTAGAGGAGGCTGAGCCACTGAAACTATTCCTGGTCTATACTGAGTAGCTTTCTGAGTGATCATAGGAGTAAGGTTGCGGATAGCTTGGGCTAGATTCATCTGAACAGGAGAATTAGTAGAGGCAGATGCAGGTAAATCTGGAGGTATAATCATTGTCCAAGCATCAACATGCAAGAAAGGAAACAAGATATTTCTAAAATCCATAATGATTCCTCCTCCTCTTTCCATAGAAGAAATGAAATCATCCTTGTTTTCTATGAATTTTTCTAGTGCAGGTGTCAATTCTCTAAGCTTGCTAACTTTTTCTCTGAAGGCTTGATTGACTGAAGGTAGCTTCATGTTTTCTAACATAAGCTTGAAATAGTTGTTGAGATGATGCTTGGTATAAACCCTTTGGAAATAATAATCTACCTTGTCTTTCACCTCTTTCTGAGAAGCAAAAGCTTCTCTCATATAGTCTTGAACAATATTCATGATATCTCTAGTGGTATCTCTAGTAGAAGTTACCACTTTGGTCAGATCAGATGAGTCCACAGAGCCACTGGTTGGTGCCGAACCAAGATCCTCCTTCATCACAGCTCTAAATTGATCCAATTCTATTGAAGTTATGGAGGCAAGAGAACCAATAGAGAAGGTTATTGTTTCCTTGAAGCTCTTAGTTAGACCACTAATAATATTTTTCACTGCAGAATATTGGGCACCGATATGATTTTCCATAGACTTTTTAAATCCTTTAAAAACTGAAACCATCTAGCTCACTACACTCTTCACATAGGCCAAATACTTGTCTGCTTGATATTTTGAACTCATATAGGATTCCAGAGAGATAACTAATGCTTTATAATTTCAACATTCTCTTCTATTATAAATACTTGAGTCTGGCAAGCTATAACTTTATCCACTATCTCTGCCACAAAGGTTGACACATTACAACCAAGAGAGAGTTCGAAGGACTTTTCCATATTGCTCATCTCTTCAATAAAGAAATTCTTTAACTCAGCAACAAAAGTACTCAAAGACTCTTTCAGCTCATCCTTTTAGGATTCAAGATCATCCCTAGTGATCATATTTTCATGTACAACTGCAGGTGCTCTTTCAGACACAATACTGGCTACATATTCATTCATAACTTCTTGAATAGATGACACTAAGGATGCTTCCATTTTTTTATCTCTTCCACAAAACTGGCCTTAAGATCAGACTTTAGCTTATCCAGATCATGTATTCTTACCACATCTTTAGGTAATAACTCAGACTGAATAACATAACTTATTTTTGGTCTATTAAGGGATGCCTCATTATCAAAAATTGAGATAATCTAATCCACAAACTAAAAAACCTAGGTATTCTGCCCAATCCTCACTTTCATTAGCTACTGAAACAGTGCCAAGCCTAGTTGGATTCTCCCCCTCAACTGGTGCATTCTCCTATACAGCAATGACATCCTCAGCAACTTTTTCTTCCTCAGAAGAATCTTGCACAACCATCTCTATTTCTGCAACAGCAGGAGGTTCCTCAAGAATAGGTAAAGGTCTATCAAATTCATTAAATTCCTCAGTAGGCATTAGGGAATGTCCAATCAGTGGACTAAGGCTCAATCTAACAGAAACAGATGCTTCACTCTCATGAACTTATTCTTCATTTTCTTGAGCAGATTCTTCCTGATCTGCTTTCTATTGGTCTTCCTAATCCATAGGTGCCTTTTTATTTCTTACACCCAAAATGGTTTCTGTACTAGGTATGTTCAAAGAAGCACTCTCCTTTTCTTGTGATACAATTTCAGGAGTTGGGCTAGGAGGCAAGTCCAGATCTCCTCCATATTCTGTAGAGGAATCTTCCTATTCTGAATCATCACTATACCATGGCTCTTCTTCATCGGGTCCTAGACCTAGATCCCTCATATCCTTAGGCCTTAAAGGATGATCCATAGGATTGAACTTATCATATAACTTTTTTTCATTAGTAACCCATTCTATCTTCCATGGATTCCAATTGATCTTCTTATATTTACAAACTGTACTTGTGATACAAAATTTATTCTTTATCACCATTGTACCATCCTGAGACTCAGCTACTCCTTTTACCTTAATCATAACTGAGATCAACTTGGAAAAGAATAAGGCATTCATTTTTTATTTTGGTCTAATCATATCCTCTATTTGAATCATTAGCAGCCTGCACAGATTTACTTTCACACCATGTCTCAAGAGATGTAACAGATAGATATCTTGATATCTCAGATTTTCAAAGTCCACTTTCCTTGGACTTAGCACATATTGCACAAACTTGAACATCAATCTGTTCTCTCCATCCATCTCAGCAGCCATCACCTGTCTTTTCTTTCCACTACCGGTGAACTCCTCTAAGGCAGTCTCATAGTCAAACATATCACTGGTAGGTGGTACTGTCTTCGATTAATAACCATAAACTCCTTCATGTGGTACTCTCAGGTACTCAGCCCACTCAAAAGATGAGAAGGCTATTTCCTTACCATTTACCCATGAAACCAATATGTTTTTTTCATCAGATTTCTCAAAACTTACAAACTCATAGAACTGTTTTACTAGCTTCGGATAGTAGGGGCTATTGTTGTTCGAAAAGCATTCTACCCACTTATGATCTTCCAGCACCTCTTGAACTAGCGATTTACTAGACAACAGTCATTCCACGCATAACTCTTTTTCGATCACAATATCTCTATTTTGTAAATGTGGGTTCACTGGTCACCTCCCCGACCTTTTTCTACTAACACTTCTACTTTCTTCTAGCTTTTCCTTCTACTTTTTCGCATTCGGCTCATCAATATCATCTCTGATAGTAGTAATTTTGATTTTTTCTATTTTTGGTTTGAGGAAATTATGGTTTTAAAGAGATTCAGGAGCTAAGGCTTGAGGGATAAGGGTTTGAGGTGGATCGAGAAGTAATTAAGACTTAGTTTTATCATTTAGGAATCATAAGATAAATAATTAAAATATCATAAGTAAATTATAAAAGATACAGATTCTGGTGGCATACATAAGTTTAAAACAATGCATACTTAACGGTAGGGTATACCAGTGATAATTCCTAATGGTGGGATTTATCTATCAGTGAGGTGCACTAACAGTGAGGTCCATACCGATGAGGTATAATAATGAGGTTTCATACCAGTGAGGTATATCAATGAGGTTCATACCGGTGAGGTATATTAGTGAGGTTCATATCAGTGAGGTATATCAGTGAGGTTCATACCGTTGAGGTATATCATTGAGGTTCATACCGGTGAGGTATATAAATGAGGTTCATACCAGTGAGGTATATCAGTGAGGTTTCATACCGGTGAGGTATATTAGTGAGGTTTCTACCAGTGATATATCATTCCTAACTCATGTCTAATGTAACCTAACCTATCTAAACTTAAAGGCTTTGTGAAAATGTCTCCTAATTGATGTTCAGTACCTATAAACTCAAGAGTAATATCACCTTTTTGGTAATGATCTCTTAAAAAGTGGTGCCTTACATCGATATGTTTGGTCCTAGAGTGAGACACATGATTATTAGAGATACTAATTGCATGAGTGTTATTACAGTTTATTGAAACATATCTAAAGTCATATCCATAATCTAAAAGAGTGTGTTTCATCTACATAATTTGTGCACAACAACTACCAACAACTATATACTCTGCTTCAGCAGTGGACAAAGCAACTGAATTTTGTTTCTTACTACACCATGACACTAAGGATTTTCCCAATAAATGACATGTTCCAAAAGTTCTTTTTCTATCTAACTTGCAACTAGCAAAGTTATCATATGAATAACTCATTAAATCTAATTATTGTCCTTTTGGATAAAACAAACCTAAATTTGCAGTATGTTTAAGATATTTGAAAATTCTTTTAATCGCAATCAAATGAGATTCTTTAGGATTAGCTTGAAATCTTGCACACATGAACATACTAAACATAATATCTGGTCGACTAGCAGTAAGGTAAAGTAAGCTTCCAATCATACCTCTGTAATTGGTTTGATCCACTAGTTTTCCAGTTTCATCACCATCCAACTTACAAATAGTACTCGTAGGTGTATCACTTTCCTTAATACTATCCAGACCAAAATGTTTTAAAATATCCTTTGTATATTTACTTTGATTCAAAATAATACCATTTTCATTTTGAAAAACTTGAAATCCAAGAAAATATTTGAGTTCTCCCATTAAACTCATTTCAAATTCATTTTTCATACTCTTTTAAATTTCAGTACATAAAGAATGTTTATAAGATCCAAAAATAATATCATCAACATCGATTTGTACTATAAAAACATCTTTATAAATTCTTTCAATAAAAAGAGTTGGATCCGCAATCCCTTTTGTAAAACCTTTGGAAATAAGGAAATTTGTTAGTCTATCATACCAAGCACTTGGAGCTTGTTTCAGACCATATAAAGCATTTGAAAGTTTGAAAACTCGATTTGGTAAATGAGGATTAGTAAATCTAGGTGGTTGTTCAAAAAAAATCTTCAATTATAAAACCATTTAGAAAATCACTTTTTATATCCATTTGATATAACTTGAAATTCAAATGAGTAGCATAGGAAAGTAGAGTCCTTATAGCTTCTAATCTAGCTATAGGGGCAAAGGTTTCCTCATTGTCTATTCCTTCCTCTTGAATATATCCTTGTAAAACTAGCCTAGATTTTTTTAAACTATATTTCTTGATTCATCAACTTTGTTTCTAAAAACCCATTTAGTGTCTATGGTCAAAGTGTCCTTAGGTATGTCAACTAATTCCCAGACTTTGTTTCTTTCAAATTTATTTAGTTATTCTTGCATAGTCATTACACAAAATTCATCATTGATTGAATCATTGATATTTTTAGGTTCTGACTGTGAAAGAAAAGCTTGATGTTCAACCTGATTTCTTAGAGAAGCTCTAGTATGTGTCCCTCTATCAAGATTACCAACAACAACATCTAAAGGACAATTCTTTAGAATTCTAGTTGATTTAGTAAAGGTGGGACTAGAAATTTCAGGTTCATTTGTAGGTTCTGGTTCAACAGAAGCAGGTTCTGGAATATGTCTAGAACTGGTTGTCTTTACAACAGAGTCACTATTTTTGTCATTAAGATCTAGAACAGACAAGTCTTATTTAAGACTTTCAAGAGAAGACTTAGGTTCATATGGATCAGTTTAATCAAACTTGATATGAACATATTCTTCCACACATTTGGTTCTTTTATTGATAACTCTATAGGCTTTTCTAGTTAAAGAATATCCTAAAAAGATTCCTTCATCACTTTTGGATGCAAACTTGTCAAGATTATCCTTTGTATTGAGAATAAAGAATTTGCAACCAAAAACTATGAAGTAATTAACCTTAGGTTTCCTATTGTTCCACAAATCATAAGGGATATTCTTGAGAACAGATCTAATTAAGACTCTATTGATAATATAGAAAGCTGTGTTGATAGCTTCAGCCCAAAAATAAATAGGCAGGTTATATTCATTAAGCATGGTTCTTGCAATTTCTTGAAGGGTTCTGTTTCTTCTTTCTACTACAGAATTCTACTGAGGTGTTCTAGGGGCAGAAAAGTTGTGATTATAGCTATTGTGTGAGCAATAATATTCAAACTCATGATTTTCAAATTCCCGACCATGATCACTTCTTAGGGTCTTAATCTTAAGTCCACTAAGGTTCTCTAAATACTTAGAATATTTAACAAAATAAGAACAATCTTCACTTTTGTGAGCTAAAAATTATACCCAAGTATATCTAGAAAAGTCATCTACTAAGACATAGACATAGTGCTTCCCATTTAAACTAGAAACTCTAGAAGGTCCAAACAAGTCTATGTGAACCAACTCAAGAGGTTGAGAAGTTGAAACTTCTTTCTTTGATTTAAAAGAAACTTTGTGTTGCTTTCCCTTTTGACAGGGATTACAAACTTTTTCAGTTGGGAATTTGAGTTTGGGCCGGTCTCTAACTAAGTTTTTCCTAGTCAGTTTTCTAAGTGAGTGAACATTGAAGTGTCCTAATCTTCTGTGCCATATCCAATACTATTTATGAAAATAATTTAAATAAGTAACATTTTGTTTAGCTAAAGAATTCAAATCTACAGCATAAACATTTTCATTTCTCAAAGCAGAAAATACTAAAGTATTTTTAGAATTAAAAAAATTACAAGAATCATTTTCAAATTTAACATTGAAACCATTATCACACAACTGAGAAATACTTAACAGGTTATACTTAATTCCATCAAAAAATAAAACTTTAGAAATTAAAAATGAATCAATGTTACCAATCTGGCCTAGGCTGATTATTTTTCCTTTAGAATTATCACAAAATTTGACATGGCCTCCATCAACTTTGATTAAACTTTTGAAGCATGAGTAATCTCCAGTCATATTCCTTGAACATCCACTGTCCAAGTACTATACCTTATTATGAGAACTTTTCAAGAAGCACTACTGGAAATTGGGCCTATACCCACGGTTTTTCACAAAACCGTGGGTATAGGTCCCCCCTATACCCACGGTTTTCCAGAACCATGGGTATAGGTATAGTATGGGAACCTATACCCACGGTTTTGGAAAACCGTGGGTATAGGTACCCAATACCCACGGTTTTGGACAAAACCGTGGGTATAGTTTTTTTGTGAAGACCTATACCCACGGTTTTTCCAAAACCGTGGGTATAGGGATTGCTTCGGAAACCGTGGGTATAGGGGGTATTTTTTTCAAAGACCTATACCCACGGTTTTCAAAACCGTGGGTATAGGTTTCCCGCCTTATTGCGGGTGGCGGGAATGGGAAAAAAATTGCGCGGGACGAAATAAATTTTATATGGGAACAATGTTTTAAATAATTTAATAAGAAAGATACCAACATAAATTAACAGAATTTCGGTAGGTGTGTTGGTTTATTTCATCGCTCCCTTCAGAGAAGTCTGGTGTTCGAAACTCGGCACGACATAATTTTAAATTTATCAATAATATTGCTATAAGTATAGCAGCGTATAATCTAATAGGCAAAGTCCGCGTAGCTAAGTTGGTTCGCTGCTGTGTTTATTCTGCTCTATTCACGGGTTCGAGTCCCGCCAGCAACATTTTATTTAATAACTGCATCCGTATTAATATATTACATTTAAATAATCATTAGTTACACAAAAATATTTTAGTCCAGTTGGTTGTTCTCCCGGCGCGTTGGTTACTCCAGCGGGAAGCGCGGGTTCGAAACCCAGTTCCATCTATTTTTGAATATGCGAAGATAATCTATATTAATATATATAAGAAAATATATATATGTATTGCAGATTGAAATGGTGGCTCGGTTGGTTAGTTGCTCTGCGCTGTTGCGTTGTAGCGCGGGAGGGGCGAGTTCGAACCCTGCCAGACGCAATTTTTTTGAAAATAAGTGAAATCCCCACGGTTTGAAAACCGTGGGGTATGTGCCTGCCACGCTGTATAGCGTGGTGCTGGTGTGTGACATACCTATACCCACGGTTCTACCAAACCGTGGGTATAGGTCAAGACCCCTATACCGACGCCATTCCAGCCCACGGTTCCCAAAACCGTGGGTATAGCCTATACCCACGGTTTTGAACCGTGGGTATAGCCCGTTTTTCCAGTAGTGAAGGTTTCCTACAAAACAGTTTTAATCAAAAAATGATTTTGGTACCCAGATTCTCTTGGGTCCAGATAGGTTAGAAAGCAAAGATTTAGGTACCCAGATTTGTCTTATGGGTCTCACATAATTCACAGAATCAATAGATTTTAAAATATAAACTTTATTTGATCTATAACTATGTGAGTAACTAGTTGAAGCATATGAATTTCCAGAACTAGAACTAGAAGCATTCTGTCCAGATTTAGAAATAAATCTAGTTTTAGTAAACTGTCTCTATCCAGGATGATAGCCTATTCCAGTGGTATATTTTTCTGCCACTTGTTTTCCTAGAATTTTAGTAAGTGTATCTTTTCCATTTGTGAATTTTTCTAAGTCATTCCTTAATTTCTCATTAGACAAATTCAGTTCAGTATTTTTCTTCAGCAATTGAGAATTCTTTTCCTTTTCTATATCAAGTACATATTTAACAGAGCTGGTTAAAGCAGGATATTTTTTCAAGGTCTTATACTTGTACTTCAATTCATTACAGGTTTCTTCTATCATATTAAAATATTCAAATAACTCTTCACTAGACATATTTTCAGATTCAGAATCATATTCAACTCTATAAAAATATGAATTTAAAGTAGGAGTGTCCAATGTTACCTCAGATGTATTTGTCATGAAACACATGTTAGCTTTGTGTGAGTCTTCATACTTAGTAGAATCAAAATCACTTGAACTGTCTTCTGAAGCACTCTAAGTTGCTTTCATAGCTTTATTATACTTGTCCTTGGAGTCATATTTCTTTTTGAACTTCAATTTTGGACAATCTACTTTCACATTTCCTTTCCTTTTGCATTCATAGTAGACAATTTCATCACTTTTATCAGGATTTTTCCAATCATTCTTCCAATGACCTTTGTTGTTATATTTTCCTTTGTAATTTTATTTTCTGAAGAAATTATTCTTCCTATAAAACTTCTTGAATCTCTTAGCTATCTGATCCATTTCAGCATCACTATCAGAATCTGAACTTTCACTTGTTGAGATTTCAGTTGGTATGTGTACTTTATCCTTATCCTTGCTCCTCGAGGCAGTAGACTTAAAATCCACAGAATTCCTTTTTGGTTCATCATCTTCTTCCTTATTCACTTTGAGTTCTTCCTCATACATCATAAGCTTACCAATTAGTTCCTTAACGGGAAAAGTACCAATATCACATGATTCTCTAATTGAAATTGATGTGCCCCTCCACTTGTCTGGTAGACATCTTAGTATTCTCATGATCTGCTCCTTTGTAGGAACATCTTTTCCAAGTGAGCTCATAGTGTTGAAAATCTCATTGAACCCGAGATACATATCAGAAATAGGTTCATCAGACATAATTTTAAAATTACCATATTTAATTGTATAGGTGTTCAATCTCATTTCTTTAACATTGGTTGTTCCCTCATGGGAAATAGCCAAAGTGTCCCAGATTTCATAAGCAGTTTTACAAGCAGATATGCGATTGGATTCTGCATATCCTAAAGCATATTACAAGGTATTCATTACTTTACAATTATTATTTTAAGCTGTCTTAGTAAGTTCATCCCAAGTAGTTCTAACAGTCTTTGGAATCTTATATTGAGTCTCTATAGCAGTCCAGATATCAAATCCCATACTCTCTAAATGAATTTTCATTTTAAGTTTCCACTGGTCAAAATTTGTAACATTAAAGAAAGGTTTCATGTTGGTATCATCACCTTATAATCTATTATCCATAACTAGATTTTAAAAAATATATTTAAAGAGATAAAATTTAGAACTAACAAAAATTTAAGATCATTAAGATACAACTAAAATCACAGTTGAAAAACAGAGTGTTTTGAAAACCTTTAATAAATAAAAAACCCTCTGATACCAAATGTTGGTCGGAGTGGATACTCAAGAGAGGGGTGAATTGAGTTCCAATTAAAATTTCTGTTAAAAATATTTCTATTAAAAAATCCCCCAAATTGAATAACAAGTTAATCTGTAGTGAATTTGTAAAACTATAAAGGGGCAGTTAGATTCTAAAAAGATTGATTGGTTATCAGTTAATATAATCTGAAGATTAATTAAATTTTGAATCTAACCTAATGCTTTACAGTATATAAAACCACTTTCTAGATTAACTATCAAAGTAACTTTAAAACAGTTTTATATTTCAAAGTAATTAGCAGTGGAATATTCAGTATAAGATAAAACCAAAATAAGTAAGTACAACAGTTTTAAACAAGAGGTTCAGTCTCAAGCCGAGACTTATTCCTCTCAAAAAATTTATATAAATTTGATCCACACCCTAGATCGGGGTAAACAACAGTACAAATACTATCCAGTTACTAAGACCTCTACCACAGTTCTATGTGGGAAAACAAACCAACAGTACACTGGATGTATAGGTCTTACTTGACCTCTACCACTATCCACAATGGGACACAAGAGAGTTATTGAAGTTTTGTGTGATGATTTAGAAATCCTCTAGTTTAGCACATGAGGTAGTGTGTGTATAAAATATACAGAGTATCCACACTGCTCAAAATGTAAATAAAAGAATCACCGAGAGAGTAGATATGAGTTTTAGAATACACTAGTGATGTGAAGTGTAGCTCTAGACTCCTTTGATTGACCAGGAATGGTTCTGAGTCCTTCTCTATTTTTGGTCTAAAAACAGAGGGTCGTTTTCTTCAAGTTTAGATTTGATCAACTTGAGTGTATGAAGGTCTCCTTGTAGTTCTTCACTTCTTGACTAAGATGCAGCTTGTGTTCTCTTCTAGAATGAATGGATTCATGTATGTCCAGTGTTCTTCTAGTATGGATGTAGCCTCTCTGCTCTGTATGTATACACCACTTTTCATCACTCTGTATCCCTTATTTCGCACTCTTCACATAGGTTCATCTCTTTTTCTGCCTGGTCATTGTCCTTCCTTTTATAGCTTTCAGTACCGAAAATGGGAATGATTACCTTTTTACAGGTACTAGGTACGGTCCCCTAACACGACAACAACTCACATTAAATAACATTAATTGAATTAAAATCATCAAATATAACTGTTGCTTAATAAATAAATACTATTGAGAGTATAGAGTTTTAATAGCAGTGACCGGTAAGTCTTTAATCAGTAGCCTTCTGTCGGTAGATATGTAACGATGGACTTTGTATAGCGGTGACCTCTTATCGGTAGCTCTTTGTCCTTGTATCAGTAGCTCCTTTTTCTTGTATTGGTAGCTCCTTGTATCGGTAGCTGTTACTCTGTGTATCAGTAACTCTCTGTACCGGTGAATCCTTCTATCGGTAGCTTTGATCTATCAGTAGCTCGTCTGTATCAGTAGCTTGTCTGTATCGGTAGCTCCATTATGTTCCAGTGCTAAAGTGCATATCGGTGGACTTGTGCATCAGTAACCTTTCTGTAACGGTATACTAGCATATTGGTAGACATTGTATCAGCAGCTTGTGCATACCGGTAGCTCATTTGTACTAGTAGTGGTAGCTCCGCTTCTATCGGTAAACTTGATCTATCAGTGTCATGCTTACCAGTAGACTTATACATACTGGTAGATCTATTCTGTTTTAGTGACTGTCTATTCAGTCTATCGGTAACCATTTTCTATCAGTAGAATAAGTACCAGTAGGTCTCTGTTTTTCTATATCAGTAGCTATGTGCAAACCAGTGAACTTAACACTTATCTGTTCTATGCAACACATATGCTGATTGAGTTAGAAATATTTCAAAGTTCATACACATATAGATAAACATTGATTATTATATTTCATAGATTATTTTAATATTAATATCAACTTGATAATATAATGTCATAGATTGAAATCATTAATATATAGATAAAAATTATTTGGGATTATCAAAGTATGTGAAATCATAATTGGGATTATCAAAACAGGTGAGGTCAACAATACTTATTATGTTTAGTAGTATGTGATTATGGAGAGATAAGATGTGATGGGGATTACTATGGTATTGGGTTGGATTATCCCATTTTTTATTTCATTCAAAAAATATTTAATATAATTCATCCACATTGATAGGAGGGTTTATAGGTAGAATCCTACTAATTATAGTGTCATACTAACCCTCAATTTTATCATTTTTTAGATTTTGGAGATTACATTAGAGGTTGTTCTAGGCTATATTTTCTCACTGTAATTCAAAGTAAGATGGAGTTAGGAAATTTTGATTTCTATTTTATTTTACATTGAGTATGTTTTTAATGTTGGTTTTATATCTTGTCTCGATTCTTTTATTTTTTCAGATTGTCTGACATACCACTGATTATTAATTTCTTATAGTTATGTTTGATGTTAATTTATTATTTTTCATGGTGGTGTCTGATTGTTTCAAAATAAATAATGGTAATACTTCTTATAAAATAATTTATATACCCTTGGTGTTTGTAATATATATGACCTGAAGAATGTATGTCAAGTATGGACCCTCCTAGTACAGGGAGTCACCGGTTGTATCTTACTATAAATTCTTGAGTTTCATCACTACTAGTTTTCTATTTTCCATTTTTTTGACTGAATAAACTATTTTATGATATATGTATGTAAATGTGTAGACATGTTTATTTATACACTTGTTATATCACTATTACATTGAGACACCATTAGTGGTTCCCTACTGATTATTTTATACTCACACCCTACATGGAAACCCTGATTGATATGTAGCCTCTAGCTTGCTACATTTTAGTTTCTTATAGGTACTAGTAGTTTTTGGTTCACCTGAACTAGTTTCTCATGTGATACATGAGAGTAATATCAGTTATAAATTTGGACTCAAAGCTATAGAATATCATTGGAGGTCTAGGTTGGATCATGAAAGGATGTTGTCGCACATGCTCTCAAAAATATTTATTTGTGGTTTTACTAAGTGCAACACAGTGGCTGACCTAGGTTATTCTCTCAAGGAGGAAGTGAATTAAAAAACTATTAATGGGCTTTAAGTAAGTATTTAAATAGTTCAAAACAAAGGAAAAGAAATATGGGGGGTTAGTTTTGTGACTTTTCAAACTATAAATTAAACAAGAAAATGAGAAGCAACAATCAAGAGACAATTTCTTATAAACACTTATACGAGAAGACATAGTTGATCTAATCAAGCCCCTTCACCATTAATTTATCATTATCCCATATAATTATAATTCATTCAATTATGACCCCCTAACCTTGTTAACCTCCGAACCCTGTGGAAATTAACACAACCACAAATATTTGTGAAAATGAGACCTAGGTTAACTTCATGACCATCAATCACAACACCCTACTTTGATTGTGATCCAAAATCCAACTTTTATTTAGTGGTAAATTAGGGAAGAACATCCTCCTAGTATTTTATAATTAATTGTGTTTAGATATGAGACTTAAACCCTACAATTCTATCCCAAAGTGATTAGATTTTTCGATTGAGGTTTCACTCACACGGTTTACACAAGCCCTACCACGCGGTCTAATGCAAATCGATTGAGTCACTTAGAAATTAAAACTCAGTTAATTTATCTCAAATTATGAATTACAGTATGTTTATGGATTCAATATAAATAATTTAAGGGAGTGGTGATTAGATCAACTATGAAAGAAATAACTCTTCCATGGGCAGAGTTGTCATTGTGGAGACGTTTTTCATAAGCAATGGATTGAAAGGGTAATACCCAATCTTGTCTCCACTCTTAGATTCTAGACCAGAAGAAAAATAAGAAGATTAAAATGGAATATTATAGAAGATTTATTGAATAAAATTCACATTACAAGCATAAAAACAAGGAAAAACAAAGAGGAGGTGGGAGAGGAGAGCCTTCATGGAAGAGAAATTTGCACAAGGCCTTACATCTTCCAAGGGTTTTGAGGTGTTCCCAAGAGACACACTTTCAGAAACATCTTCCCAAATCCTCGACCATCCCTCCCAAAGAGTTAAAACCCCATTTAAATAGATTTTTTGATGGCAAGGGTTACATAACCTTTTTAAGTGTGAAATGAAAACTCGACCAAATATTTTATTCCATGTTGCACCACATAGTTGACCTCTAAAACGTGTGAATTGACCGGCCTTCTAGAAGTATTATTTGTTCCTAATTATTTCCCCAATCTTACCTACAAATTTGGGCTCAATACAATTCTAGATGAAGAATATACCACCCAAATAGTGAAGAGGTGTCCAATCTGGATGGTTCTATTCAACTTTGTTTTATGGCCCATTTACTCCACTCAAATGCACGATCTAGCTCCCATGTACTAAATAGAATTTGTATCCCATTGAGTCTGTAACACATTTACAAAAATTTAATTCAAAATATTTTACATAACAATATTTATTCCCAAAATACTACAGTGAATTTTAAAAGGGTAATACTGGAATTTTCATCAAATTTGCAAATGAATGATCTAATCCAAAATATTTCATAATTGATTATATTTAGTATAATGTGAGGAAGTTATATCATTTATTATCAATAAAATATTCAAAAAAATAGTTTTTTATCAACTCCCCCACACTTACCCTTTTGCACTCCTGGAAAAAACCTCATGTCAAGTAAACATCAATATCAAATCAAAACAAATTTTAAAACACATATACTTGAGATCCAACAATTACACACCAAGAAACAAAAGATATCATTCCTCATAAAAATCAATTATTTAAATTTCTTCATTTATATCATTCAATATATTTCCACTTCATTTATCTTCCCATACACAAAACACTTACCTCAATTGAATTTTCTCTTATCACACAAATGTCAATTTTTAGCAATGTCTTTCTCATCCAAACTCATAAAAGGGTCACCATAGATTTGATAAATTCCTACATCACCACCTGATGTGAGTCAAGGAAATATTTTTATCATGAGGAATTTTCAGGTTTGTTCTGTGGATTTTGGTTGGTAGGATTTATATGTGAAAAACTTTGAGGCTGAATGAGGAGGGTTTGACTCTTTTTGAAGAAAAATTGCATTAATCTAATTTCCACTTAAATATGGTCTCCTCTTCAATCCCCATAACATAAATTAATCGTCATCATCATGAAAAATAATGGAATTTCCACACCATTCAAAATTTCTATAGAAAAAATATCAATCTCATCAAACATGATTTTCTTGAAAGCTCTAGATAGGCACAACTTTTCTTCATCAGAAGCTCCAGAAAGGCACAACTTATCTTATTATGAAAGCTAAAAAAAATGCACAACTTTCAATATGATTATTTTATTTAATAGTAAACACATCTCTTCAAAATTTAATTTTCCACCCAAATTATCACAGAATGTGGTAGCACAACACAAGACAGCTTCCCCCAAACCTAAGTTCAACTAGATTATGCAATTTCACTGCAAGAGTTGGTTGGAAAGGGAAAATTGGATTGTAATGTGGCTAACATAATAGTTTGTTCATGGATTCTAAGGGATACAAGGATTGAATTTTTAAGTTATTCCATTATAAAAAAAGATTCTTGAAATAGGGGATTTAATACCAAAAAAATGGCTCAAACATTTAAACAAATGTACATGAAACCGTCAAGTTTTGATAGGAATAAATCAAATTATGGTTAAATAAAGCATGGTTTGGTTCTCTCAAGAAGTGAGGTAAATGTAAATAATATGAAAATAATGGTTTGGAATCCTCACAGGAAAGTGATTTCAAATATAAAGATAGTGAGATGTGTCATGGGATTCAAAATTCAGTGTACATTTCATGAAATTAATAAAGATTTGAACATGACACATAGTTATTTTCAGCATTCATTTAATCTTAGTTTCATGGGATAAATTGTTTCACTTAATGATCTGAATTTAAAAATGGTGATGAGAATCATTTCAATTCAAAAGTTTCAAAAAAAAAACACTAAAAATTGAAAAATAAACACACAAAATTTGAAAAACATGCAATTTTCTTTGAAAATCATTGAAAAAAAGAAAAAAATTGAAAATACTAAACTAAAAGGTTCCATCCCCCACACTTAAAATATTTCATTGTCCACAATGTGAACCCATGAGATGATAAATTCACATGAAATGAAGAATTTTAAATAGGAAAAATAATATAAAAGTGAAAGGGTTCAGAAAATCCTAACATGCCCATGTGATTAAGGGGTTATGCAGTGTGATGAAATATACTACATAAGTAGGAAGTCCCTCAATGTATCTCTTCAAATATTTACCATTTACTGTAAATATCCTTCTTTTGTCCTCTTGTATGATCTCCACTACACCATAAGGAAAAACATTAGTCACAACATAAGGACCTAACCATCTGGAATGCAACTTACTAGGCATCAGATTCAGTCATGAACTATAGAGCAAGACTTTATATCCAACTTGAAATTCTATTTTATGGATCATTTTGTCATGAGATGTTTTTGATATTTCCTTTTAGATCCCTGATTTCTCATATTAAGAAAATAGAATCTCCTCAATCTCTTGAATTTGCAACTTCCTTTGGATTCCAGCTTGGGCCAAATTCATGTTGCATATTTTTATAGCCCAATAAGCCCAATGCTCAACTTCCACGGGGAGATGACATGCTTTCCCAAAGACAATACGAAATGGGGAAATACCAATGGGTGTCTTGTATGCTGTCCTATAATCCCACAATGCATCATCCAAGCGCTTGCTCCAATCTTTCCTATTTGGCTGCATGATTTTCTCTAAAATTTGTTTCAACTCAAGATTTGAAACCTCAGCCTGGCCATTTATTTGGGGGTGTTATAGTGTTGATGTTTTGTGTTTCACCGCATAATTTTGAAGGAGGGAATCCAAATTCCCATTGTAGAAGTGTGTCCCTTGGTTACTGATGATGGAATTTGGAACTCCAAACCTACAAAAAATCCGTGTCTTGTCAAAGTACACTAAAACTTGAGAATCATCAGTCCTGGTGGCCTTATCCTCCACCCATTTACTCACATAATCAATAGAAACCAAAATATACAAAAATAAAAAAGAACTAGGAAAATGACCCATAAAATCAATGCCCCATACATAAAAAATCTCACAGAATAGTATGGGTTGTTGGGGAATCTCATGTCTCCTAGAAATGTTCCCAGTGTGTTGGAAACGAGAGAATGAATTAAAAAACACATGGTCATCATGGAATAAGCTAGGACAATATAATCCAGAGTCTAAGACTTTCCTAGATTCCTGTTGGGGTCCAAAGTGTCCACCACAAGAAAGTGTATGACAGAAATGTAAAATAGACTCAAAATCATGATTAGAAACACACCTCCTAATAACTTGGTCACTACACATGTTCCAAAGGTATGGATCATCACACAAATAATATAGAGACTCGATTTTTAGTTTTTGGACTTGATTTTTCTTTAAATTTGTAGGGATTTCAGAGGCAACTAGGTAGTTAACTAAATCTGCATTCCAAGGATGCGTACCTGAGATGGAATAAAGATTATCATCGGGGAAAGTGTCCTGAAGTGGTACTTGGTCTAAGGTGTCATCCTTTAGTGTGTGAGTAAGCCTACTCATGTGGTCCACCACTAGGTTTTCCGACCCCTTCTTGTCCTTTATCTCAATATAAAATTCCTGAAGAAGGAGCATCCATCGGATAAGTCTGGGATTTGCATCTGGCTTCTTTAAGAGGTACCTCATAGCTGCATGGTCAGAAAAAACAACTACTTTAGAGCCTAATAAATAAGAACGGAATTTATCTAAAGAAAATATGACAGCAAGAAACTCTTTTTTGTGGTTTTGTAGTTTGATTGGGCTGAATCTAGTGTCCTAGATGCATAGGAAATCACATTTGAACTTCCCTCCACCCTCTAAGATAAGACAGCTCCAACTGAAAAGTTGGAGGCGTCACACATAATCTCAAAAAGAATCTCCCACCGTGGGGGATGTATGATCAGTGGAGTGGTCAGGCTCTTATTTAGATCCTCAAATAAAGTCCTACAAGAATCATCAAACATAAAATCATAATCCTTTTAAAGTAATCGCAACATAGGAAGAGCAATCTTACTCAAATCTTTGACGAAGTGTTGATAAAATACTACATGTCTTAGGAAAGATCTAACATCACACACACATGAAGGATATGTTAAGGATGAAATAATTTCTACTTTAGATCTATCAACCTCTATCCCATATTTTGACACTACATTCCCTAAGATAATTCCATGCTCTACTATGAAATGACACTTTTCAAAGTTTAAGACAAGATTATTTTCAATACAATGATTCAAAACCTTTCCCAAGCTAGAGATAAAATCATCAAATAAAGACCCATACACTATAAAATAATCCATAAATACCTCCATGAAGATCTTAATAAAATCAGAAAAATACTCACCATGCGTCTCTGGAAGGTACCTAAGTCGTTGCATAGTCCAAATGGCATCCTTCAGTAGGAAAAAATACTGAATGGACAAGTTAATGTTGTCTTCTATTGATCCTACTGATCAATAAGAACCTAAAAATATCCAGAAAATCCATCCAAGAAATAGTAGTGTGTTTTTCCAGCTAGTCTATCAAGCATATGATCAATAAATGGGAGGGGAAATGGTCTTTGCAAGTGGATTGATTTATTTTCCTATAATCCATACACACACACAAACTATTTTGTACCCTCATTGGAACTAATTCATTTTTATCATTTTTAACAATAGTAACACCACTTTTCTTAGGCACAACCTGAATAGGACTCACCCACTGGGAATCTGAAATGGGATAGATTATACCTTCCTTGAGTAATTTTTCAACCTCTTTTTTAAAAACTTCCAAAAGGGTTGGATTGGGTCTCCTTTGTGGGTGCCTCACCGGTTTAGCCCCATCCTCCAAGAAAATCCTATGTAACCAAATGGAGGGGATAATACCTGATCTCTCTAATATTATCCCTCAAAAGATTCAAAAGTTTTTGTTCATGTTCAAAAAAAATATTATTAGCAATTATTACAGGTAATCTCTTGCCACTCAAAAAGTATGAGTATTTGAGATTTTATGGCAATGTCTTGAGCTCCAATGAAGGGGGGTGGTGTATGGATGAAGACATTGAAGGGATTTAAATATGTGCACAAAGAGCATCAATATCAGAATAAAAATAATCACAATCAGAGAATAAAGCATCAAATCCATCAGCATAATCAATATCCATGTCATAGTCAGAGTTTAAATGATCAGAATATGATTCCATTTCAAAATAAAATCTAAGAGAGTCTTGTGAATTAGAAATGGGTGTGGAAGTACTCTTAGACATCAAAATAGAACCAATACTCATAATCTCCCTAAGTATAGGACAATAAAATTCCATGGAGTTTTTATTTGGTGGTTCAAAATGGGAGATAACAAATGCAGAATGGTCCTCTAAGAGGTAGTTCATGGATTCCATGAAATTAAATATCACAAATTCATCCCCAAACTCCATGGAAAGTGTACACTCATTGACATTTATGATAGTTTTTTCATTTTTGAGGAAGGTTCTTCCTAAGATAATGGGAGCATGAGAACTTACCTGATCATCATCTATGTTAAGAATATAGAAATCTGCTAGAAAGATCAAGTCACTTACTCGGACAAGTATATCCTCAAGGAATCCCGCTAGATATGATGTAGATCTATTTTACAACTACACCACTACTCTCATCGGTTTCATCTCACCAACCTACAAATAAGAGAATACAGAGTGAGGCATCACATTTATGGAAACTCCCAAATCACAAATAGCATAAAAAAAGTCAAACTCCCCAATGGTTCATGGTATGGTGAATTTCCTTGGATCCTTAAACTTTGTTGTCATTGCTAGAGTTGGTGTAATGAGTTCTAAAACATTCCTTCCAAGATTTATCCTCTCACTTCCCTTGATCCCTCTTCGATTGGTACAAAGTTCTTTTAATAATTTCGCATACCTTGGTATTTTCTTGATGGCTTCAAGTAGAGGAATATTGATCTCCACACACTTGAATGCGTCCAAAACCTCCTTTTGCATTGCTTCTTTAGCCATATTTTTGGTTTGTACAACTCTGTTTGGAAATGGAAGGGGTTTAGGAGGAACATCATAAATCTTGTTCTTACCTTTGTCTTTCTCCTTGGATTGCTTATCAGTTGGTGTGGAATGGAGCTTTTCTAGAGTTGAGGTGAATCTTGGTGGAACGATAGGTGCAGATGTATTATTTTTTTCTTCCCACTTCTCAATGTGATGGCACTGACACTCCCCTTGGGATTTGGAGTAGGTTGGTAAGGTAGATTTCCGTAGTTCTTACTTACCAATTCATGGAGGGCAGTGGCAATCTGGATCATTTGTGTCTTCAACTACCTCAACTCCGAACCTTGACTCTTCAACTCATTATGTTGATTAAGAACAATTTGTTTCAAAAGATTGTTAGTGTTAGAATCTAACTTGGTTTGGGTATTCCCTTGTTGTTGACTTGTTGATGCTTGAGATTCAAATCGCCTTTGTGGTTGTTGGAAACCCTGTTGGTAAGGTGGAGGCTATTGGAAGTTTTGTTGAAAAGGGGCCTTTGTTGTTGTACAAAACCATAACTTATGTCTGATTGATCCTTACACCCTAGGTTGTATGTTGTAGAAAAGGAATCAAACTTATTTTGGAGATGTGGCTGTTGCAGCTACTGATATGGTCTCCCAGGAAACACTACTGCATAATCTTCTGTTTCTTATAGTTGCAGGCAACAGTCAGTTGGGTGGCTTGTCTCAGTGAAAATTCCACAAGGACTTAAAGGAGGGGTTTGGGATGTCTTTTGTTCCAAATAAATCTATGTCACTATATTTTTCAATTCTTCCAACTTGGTATCAATCAAATGACTTTCAAGAGAATATGGACTTACCTGATGTCCTCCCCTAACATGTGGTGTACCGTGATCGCCAAATTGTTTAGAGTTTTGGGCCATTTTGTCAATCAATGCACATGCAGCTACTGGTGTCTTGTATACCAATTCCCTCTAGCTGTAACATCCACCATGCTCCTTTCCATAGGTTTGAGTCCTTCGTAGAAGTATTGGATGATGAGTTGCTCACTGATTTGGTGGTGTGGGAAGCTTGCACACAACTTCTTGAATCACACCCAATACTTATACATTGACTCCCCTTGGGCTTGCTTGATTCCTGAGATCTCCTTTCGAATGGATGTGTTCCATGAAGCTGTAAAAAATATCTGTAAGAAATGAAATTTGAAATCATTCCAACAAGTTAGATCTTCAGGTTGTAAATAATACATCCTATTTTCATAGCTCCATCAAGTGAGAACAAGAATGATCTTAGTATGATTTGATCTTCAGAAACATTTCTAGGTTTAAGGGTTGAGAAAAACACATTAAATTATTTCAAATGTTTTTTTGGATCCTCATAGATAATCCATAAACTTTGGAAGAAGATGAATTAACCCAAATTTCAGTTCAAAGTCCGATTTGAGATTCGGGTATGAAATAAAATTTGGTTGATAGTTAATATCAGATGAAACCAATTCTTGAATAGTTATATTAAGTTCATTTCCATTATTTTAAGCCATTAGTTCTTGTTTTATTTTGGAATTATAAGTGTTTCCAATTTCAATGTTCTTGGAGTGGAGAAATTCTCCAATTTTGAATGTTGAAACTTCCCATAGACAGAGAATTTCTAATTCAATCCTGAAGACAACATTCAATCTCAAGGTCAAGATCTAAAAGATCCTTGAGATTAGTTCATGTCATTAATCAAATAAAAATAAAAATAATAAGAGTGGACCATAGTAAAATAAAAATCAGAAGTTTGAGTTGATGGTCCAAAAAGAAGTAGAAGAAAATAAAAGAAGAAGAAAAAAATAAGATTGGGTAAATAAGGAAGAAAAAAGAGAGAATAAAATGTAAAATAAAATAAATACCTATAATTAGTTGAAATAATTACTTTCCTCCCCAGCAACGACGCCAATTAGAAAGAAAATTGTCACACACACTCTCAAAAATATTTATTTGTGATTTTACTAAGTGCAGCACAGTGGCTGACCTAGGTCGTTCTCTCAAGGAGGAAGTGAATTAAACAACTATTAATGGGCTTTAAGTAAGTATTTAAATAGTTATAACAAAGGAAAAGAAATATGGGGGGTTTGTTTTGTGACTTTTCAAATAGTAAATAAAACAAGAAAATGAGAAGCAACAATAAAGAGAAAATTTCTTAGAAACACTTATATGAGAATATGTAGTTGATCTAATAAAACCCCTTCACCATTCATTTATCATTATCCCATATAATTATAATTTATTAAATTATGATCCCCAATCCTTTTTAACCTCCAAACCCTATGTAAATTAACACAACCATAAATATTTGTGAAAATGAACCATAGTTTAACTTCAGGACCTTCAATCACAGCACCCTTCTTTGATTGTGATCCAAAAGCCAATTTTTGGTTAGTGGTAAATTAGGGAAGAATATCCTCTCTAGATTTGAGAATTAATTTTGTTTAGGGATGAGGCTTAAACCCTACAATTCTATCCCAAAGTGATTATATTTTTTTATTGAGGTTTCACTCACACGGTTTACATAAACCCAACCATGCGATCAAGTGCAAGTAGACTGAGTCACTTAGAAATTAAAACTCAATTAATTGATCACAATTTATGAATTACAGTATATTTATGTATTCAAAATAAATAAATGAATGGAGTGGGGATTAGATCAACTACGAAATAAATCACTCTTTCATGGGTGGAGTTGTCATTGTGGAGACGTTTTGCATAAGCAATAGATTGAAAGGGGAATACCCAACATCATCTCCACTCCTAGATTCCAACCTAAGAAGAAAAATAAGAATATTAAAAGAGAATAAAACAGAAGATTTATTGAAGAAAATTCACATTACAAGCATAGAAACAAGGAAAAACAAAGTGGAGGTGGGAAAGGAGATCCTTCTTGGAAGAGAACTTTGCACAGAGCCTTACTTATTCCAATGGTTGTGAGGTGTTCCCAAGAGAAACCCTTTCGGACACACCTTCCCAAAGCCACTACCAGCCCTACCAAATAGTTAAATCCCCATTTAAATAGATTTTTTGAGGGCTAGGGTTACATAACTTTTTTAAGTGTGAAATGAAAAAAGGACCAAATATTTTATTCCATGTTTCACCACATTTTTGACACTAAAATGCGTGAATTTTCTAGTATTTTAGAAGGATGATTTGTTCCTAATTATATCCCTGAGCTTCCCTCTAAATTTGGGATCAATCCAAGTCTGGATGAAGAAGATACAAACCAAATAGTGTAGTGGTGTCCAATCTGGATGATTTTATCCAACTTTGTATTCATGGCCCATTTACACCACTCAAATGCATGATCCAGCTCTCATGTCATATATAGAAATTATATACAATTGAGTCTGGAACGCAGTTACAAAATTTTAAGTCAAAATATTTTACATAACAATATTTATTCCCGAAATACTACAGTGAATTTTAAAAAGGTAAAACTGGAATTTTCATCAAATTTGCAAAGGAATGATCTAATACCAAATATTTCATAATTGATCATATTAAGCATAATGTGAGAAAATTATATCATTTATTATCAATAAAATATTTAAAAAAAATAGTGTTTTATCAACTCCCCCACACTTACCCTTTTGAACTCCTGGGAAAAACCTCATATCAAGTAAACAACAATATCAAATCAAAAAAAAATTAAAACACATATACTTGAGATCCAGCAATTACACACCAAAAATAAAAAGATCTCATTCCTTATAAAAAACTATTATTTCAAGTTCTTCATTTATATCGTTCAATATATTTCCACTTCATTTATCCTCCCATGCACAAAACACTTACCTCAATTGAATTTTCTCTTATCACACAAATGTCAATTTTCAGCATTGTATTTCTTATCCAAACTCTTACAAGGGTCACCATAGGCTTGATAAATTCCTACATCACCAACCAATGTGAGTCAAGTACATATGTTTATCATGAGAAATTTTCAGGGTTGTTCTGTGGCTTTTGGTTGGTAGTATTTAGATGTGAAAAACTCTGAGGCTGAATGAGGAGGGATTGACTCTTTTTGAATCAAAATCGCATTAATCTAATTTCCACTTAAATATGGTCTTCTCCTCAATCCCCATAGCATCAATTAATCTTCATCATCTTGAAAAATAAATTAATGTTCACACCATTCAACATTTCGGCAACAAAAATTTCAATCTTCTCAAACATGATTTTCTTGTATGATTTATATAGGCACAACTTTATTTCTTCATCATAAGCTTCAGAAAGGCACAACTTCTTTTATCATGGAAGCTCTAGAAAAGGAACAACTTTCAATATGATTATTTTCTTTATTAGAAAAAACATCTCTTCATAATTTAATTTCCCACCCAAATTATCACAGAATGTGGTATCACAACACCAGACAGCTTCCCCCAAACTTAAGTTCAACTAGATTATGCAATTTCACTTCAAGAGTTGGTTGGATAGGGAAAATTGGCTTGTAATGTGGCTAACCTAATAGTTTGTTCATGTATTCTAAGGGATATAAGGATTAAATGTTCAAGGTATTCCATTATAAAAAAAGATTCTTGAAATAGGGGCTTTAATACCAAAAAAATACCTCAATCATTTAAACATAAGTACCTCAAACCCTTAATTTTTGATAGGAATAAATCAAATTCTGGTTAAATCAAGCATGATTTGGTTCTCTAAATAAGTGAGGTAAATTTAAAGAATATGAAAATAATAGTTTAGAATCCTCGCAAGTTAGTGATTTCAAATATAAATACAGTGAGATGTGTCATGGGATTCAAAATTCAGTGTACGTTTCATGAAATTACTAATGATTTGAACTTGAAACAAAGTTATTTTCAGCATTCATTTAAGCTTTCTTTCATGGGATAAATTTTATCACTTAATGATATGAATTTCAATATGGTTATTAGAATCATTTCAGCTCAAAAGTTTCAAAAACATACAAAAAATTTAAAAATAAACACACAAAATTTGAAAAAAAACACATTTTTTTAAAATCATTGAAGAAAAGGAAAAAATTGAAATTACTAAAATAAAATTTTACCTCCCCCACACTTAAAATATTACATTGTCCTAAATGTAAACCCATGAGATGATAAATGCACATGAAATTCATAATTTTAAATAGGATAAATAATATAAAAGTGAAAGGGTTAGGAACAGCCTGATATGCTCATGTGATGATGGGGCCATGTAGTGTGTTGAAATCCACTACATCAGTAGGAAGTCCCTCAATGTATCTCTTCAAACGTTGCCCATTTACTATAAAGATCCTTCTTTTGTCCTCTTGTATGATCTCCACTACACCATAAGGAAAAAAATTAGTCACAACATAAGGACCTAACCTTCTAGAACGCAACTTATCAGGCATCAGCTTCAGCCGTGAACTATAGAACAAGAATTTCTCTCCAACTTGAAATTCTATTTTATGGATCATTTTGTCATGAGTTTCTTTTGATATTTCCTTGTAGAGCCTTAAGTTCTTATATGAAGACAATTGAATCTCCTCAATCTCTTGAATTTGAAACTTCCTTTGGATTCTAGCTTGGTCCAAATCCATGTTGCATTTCTTTATAGCCCAATAAGCATGATGCTAAACTTCCACGGGGAGATGGCACGCTTTCCCAAAAACAATCTGAAATGGGGAAATACTAATGGTTGTCTTGTATGCTACCCTATAAGCCCAAAATTCATCATCCAAGCACTTTCTCCAATATTTCCTATTTGGCTGCACAATTTTCTCCAAAATTTGATTCAACTCGCGATTTGAAACCTCAACCTGGCCATTTGTTTGGGGGTGGTATGGTGTTGATGTTTTGTGTGTCACACCATACTTTTAAAGTAGTTAATCCAAATTCCAATTGTAGAAGTGTGTCCCTTGGTCACTGATGATGGCCTTTAGTACTCCAAATCTACAAAAAATATGTGTCTTGGCCAAGTCCACTAAAACATGAGAATCATCAGTCCTGGTGCCCTTAACCTCCACCCATTTACTCACATAATCAACAGCAACCAAAATATACAAAAAACCAAAAGAACTGGGAAAAGGACCCATAAAATCGATCCCCAATACATAAAAAATCTCACAGAATAGTATGGGTTATTGGGGAAACTCATGTCGCCTAGAAATGTTCCCAGTGTGTTGGCATCAAGAGTATGACTTAAAAAACACATTGGAATCATGAATAATCTAAGCCAATATAATCCAAAGTCTAAGACATTACTATCTATCCATTGTGGTCCAAAGTTTCCACCATAAGCAAGTGCATGACAAAAATGTAAAATAGACTCAAACTCATGATCAGGATCACACGTCCTAATAACTTGGTCACTACACATGCATAAAAGGTATGGATCATCCCACACATAATACCGAGACTCACTTTTAAATTTTCGGACTTGATATTTCTTTAAATTTGTAGGGATTTCAGAGGCAACAAGGTAATTAACTAAATCTGCATACCAAGGATGCGTACCTAAGATAGAATAAAGATGCTCATCGAGGAAAGTGTCCCGAAGTGGTACCTAGTCCAAGGTGTCATCCTTTAGTGTGTGAGTAAGCCTACTAATGTGGTCTACCACTAGGTTTTATGACCCCTTCTTTTCCTTTATCTCAATATCAAATTCCTGAAGAAGGAGAATCCATAAGATAAGTCTGGGATTTACATTTGGCTTCTTCAAGAGGTACCTCAGAGCTACATGGTCAAAAAAAAAACAACTACTTTAGAGCCCAATAAATATTAAAGGAATTTATATAAAGAAAATATGATGACAAGAAACTCCTTTTCCATGGTTGTGTAGTTTTATTGGGCTGAATCTAGAGTCCTCGATGCATACACAATCACATGTGAACGTCCCTCCACCCTCTGAGATAAGACAGCTTCAACTATGAAGTTGGAGGCATCACACATAAGCTCAAAAGGAATCTCCCACATCGGAGGATGTATGATTGGTGGAGTGGTCAGAAACTTCTTTAGCTCATCAAATGAAGTCCTACAAGAATCATTAGAAACAAAATCAAAATCCTTTTGAAGTAATCGCGACATAGGAAGAGCAATCTTACTAAAATATTTGATGAAGCACGGATAAAATCCTGCATTCCCTAGTAAAGATCTAACATCATGCACACATGAAGGATTTGGTAAGAATTAAATAATGTATACCTTAGATCTATCAACCTCTATCCCATGTTTTGACACTACATGCCCTAAGACAATGCCATGGTCTACCATGAAATGACACTTTTCAAAGTTTAAGACCTATTTCTTTGTAATACAATGATTCAAAACCATTCCCAAGATAGAGATAAAATCATCAAATAAAGACCCATATACTGTAAAATCATCCATAAATACTTCCATGAAGGTCTTAATAAAGTCAGAAAAAATAATCACCATACATCTCTGGAAGGTACCTGGGGCATTGCAAAGTCCAAATGGAATCCTTCGGTAGACAAACGTACCGAATGGACAAGTGAATGTTGTCTTCTATTGATCCTCCAGAGCAATAGGAACCTAAAAATATCCAGAAAATCCATCAAAGAAACATTAGTGCGTTTTCCCAGCTAGTCTCTCAAGCATCTGATCAATAAATGGGAGGGGGAAATGGTCTTTGCGAGTTGACTGATTTAGTTTCCTATAATAAATACACACACACACACCAACTGTTTTGTAACCTCATTGGAACTAACTCATATTTATAATTTTTAACAACAGTAACACCAATTTTCTTAGGCACAACCTGAATAGGACTCACCCACTGGGAATCTAAAATGGGATAGATTATACCTACCTCAAAAAAAATTTCAACCTCTTTTTTAACAGCATCCAAAAGGGTTGGATTGAGTCTACTTTGTGGTTACCTTACTAGTTTAACCCAATCCTCCAAAATAATAATATGCATGCAAATGGAGTAGATAATACCAGATATGTTATCCAAGGTCCACCCAATTTCCCTGATGTTCTCCCTCAAAAGATTTAGAAGTTTTTCTTCATGTTCAAAAAGAAGATTATTATCAATTATAACAAGTAATCTCTCACCACTCAAAAATTATGAGTATTTGAGATTTTGTGTCAATGGCTTGAGCTCCAATGAAGGGGTGGTGTATGGATGGAGACATTGAAGGAACTAAAATATGTGCACCAAGAGAATCAGTAGTAGAATAAAAATCATCACAATCAGAGAATAAAGCATCAAATCCATCAGCATACTCAACAGCCATGTCATAATCAGAGTTCAAATGATCAGAATATGATTCCATTTCAAAATCAAATCTAATAGAGTCGTGTGCATTATAAATAGGTGTGTAATTACTCATAGACATCAAAATAGAACCAATACTCATAATCCTTCTAAGTATAGAATAATAAAATTCCATGGAGTTTTCATTTGGTGGTTCAAAATGGGAGATAACAAATGCATAATGGTCCTCTTTGGGGTACTTCATGAAGTCCATGGCATTAAATATCACAACTTCATCCTCAAATTCCATGGAAATTGTATCCTCATTGAAATTTATGATAGTTTTTGTAGTTTTGAGGAAGGGTCTTCCTAAAATAATGGGATTATGAGAACTTACCTGATCATCCTTCATGTTAAGCACGTAGAAATTTACTGGAATGATCATGTATCTTACCCAGAAAAGTACATCCTCAAGGACTCCCGCTGGATATGCTATAGCTCTATTCACCAACTGCACCACTACTCTCATTGATTTCAGCTCACCAACTTGCAAAGAAGAGAATACAGAGTGAGGAATCACATTTATGGAAGCTACCAAACCATAAAGATCATTAGAAAAGTGTAAATCCCCTATAGTGCATGGTATGGTGAATGTACCTAGATCCTTACACTTTGTTGGCATTGCTAGAGTTGGTGTAATGAGTACTCAAACATTGCTTCCAATATTGATCCCCTTATTTCCCTTAATCACTCTTCGACTGGTACAAAGTTCTTTTAATAATTTCACATACCTTGGGATTTTCATGATGGATTCAAGTAGAAGAATGTTGATCTCCACACACATGAATGTGTCCAAAACCTCCTTTTTCAATACTTCTTCAGCCATATTTTTGGTTTGTACAACTCTGTTTGTAAATGGAAGGGGTTTAAGAGGAACATCATTAATATTTTTCTTACCTTTGTCTTTCTCCTTGGATTGCTCATCAGTTGGTGTGGAATGGGGCTTTTATGGAGTTGAGGTGAATCCAGGTGGAATGATAGGTGCAAATATATTATTTTTTTTCTTCCCACTTCTCAATGTGATGGCACTGACATTCCCATTGGGATTTGGAATAGGTTGGGAAGGTATATTTCTAGAGTTCTTACTTACCAATTCATGGAGGGCAGTGGAAATATGGCTCATTTATGTCTTCAACTACCTTATCTCCAAACCTTGACTATTCAAATCATTTTGTTGATTAAGAAAAATTTGTTTCAAAATATCATCAGCGTTAGAATCTACCTTGGTTTAGATATTCCCTTGTTGTTGAATTGTTTATGCTTGAGCTTCAAATCGCCTTTGGGGGTGTTGGAAACCTTGTTGGTAAGGTGGAGGCTGCTGGAAGTTTTGTTTAAAAGGGGGACTTTGTTGTTGTCCAGAGCCATACCTCATGTCTGATTGATCCTTCCACCCTTGGTTGTATGTTGGATAAAAGGAGTAAAACTTTTAGGGATGTGGCTATTGCTCTTGCTGATATGGTCTCCCAGGAAACATTGTTTCACAATCTTCTATTTCTTGTAGTTGCAAACAATAGTCAGTTGGTTGGCTTGTCTCAGTGCAAATTCGACAAGGCCTTGAAGGAGGGGGTTGGGATGTCTTTTGTGCCAAAGAAATCTATCTCACTATAGTTTTCAATTCTTTCAACTTGGTATCAATCAAATTACTTTTAAGAGAATATGGACTTACCTGATGTACTCCCCTGACATGTGGTGTACCTTGATCGCCAAATTTTTGGGAGTTTTGGGCCATTTTTCCAATCAACACATGTGCAACTACTGGTGTCTTGTCCACCAATGCTCCTACAGCTGTAGCATCCACCATGATCCTCTCCATAGGTGTGATTCCTTTGTATAAGTATTGGATGAGGAGTTTCTCATAGATTTGGTGATGTAGGCATCTTGCACATAACTTCTTGAATCACTCCCATTACTCATACATTTTCTCCCATTGGGATTTATTGATCCCCAATATCTCCTTTTGAATGGATGTGGTCCTTGAATATAGAAAAAATCACTGCAAGAAAATACGTTTCAAATCATTCCAACATGTTACATCATTAGGTTGTAAATAATACATCCAATCTTTCACAGCTCCATCAAGTGAGAATGGGAAATGATCTTAGTTTGATTTGATCTTTAGAAACATTTCTGGGTTTAAGGGTTAAGAAAACCACATTAAATTCTTTCAAATTTCTGTTTGGATCCTCACCAGATAATCCATGAATCTTTGGAAGAAGAAAAATTAACCCAGATTTTAGTTAAAAGTCTGATTCGAGATTCGGGTATGCAATACAATTCAGTTGATAGTTAATATCATGTGAAGATAATTCTTGAATAGTTCTATTAAGTTTATTTCCATTATTTTAATCCATTGGTTCTTGTTTAATTTTGGAATTAGAAGTTTTTCCAATTTCAATGTTCTTAGAGTGGAGAAATTCTCCAACTATTTGAATGTTAAAACTTCCCATAGACTGAGAATGTCTGATTTGAGCCCAAAGGAAACGTTCAATCTCAGGTTCAAGATCTAAAAGATCATTGGGATTAGTTCATGTCATAAATCAAATAAAAATTAAAATAAGAAGAGTGGACCATAGTCAAATAAAAATGAGAAGTTTGAGTTGATGGTCCAAAAATAAGTAGTAGAAAATAAAAGAAGAAGAAAAAAATCAGATTGGGTAAAGAAGGAAGAAAAAAAAGATTAGAATAAAATGTAAAATAAAATAAATACCTCTAATTAGTTGAAATAATTACTTTCCTCCCCAGAAATGATGCCAATTTTAAATGACATTGTCACACATGCTCTCCAAAATATTTATTTGTGATTTTACTAAGTGCAGAACAGTGGAAAACCAAGGTCATTATCTCAAGGAGGAATTGAATTAAACAACTATTAATGGGCTTTAAGTAAGTATTTAAATATTTTTAAACAAATTAAAAGAAATATGGGGGGTTTGTTTTGTGCCTTTTCAAACATTAAATTAAACAACAAAATGAGAAGCAACAATCAAGAGACAATTTCTTAGAAACACTTATATGAGAAGACGTAGTTTATCTAATCAAACCCCTTCACCAATCATTTATCATTATCCCATATAATTATAATTCATTAAATTATGATCCCCTAACATTTGTAACCTCCTAACCCTACAAAAATTAACACAACCAAAAATATTTGTGAAAATAATCCCTAGGTTAACTTCAGAACCTTCAATCAGAGCACCCTGCTTTGAATGTGATCCAAAATACAACTTGTGGTTAGTGGTCAATTAGGGAAAAATATCCTCCCTGTATTTGAGAATTAATTTTGTTTAGGGATGAGACTTAAACCCTACAATTCTATCCCAAAGTGATTAGATTTTTCGATTGAGGTTTCACTCACACGGTTTACACAAGCCCGACCACACGGTCAAGTGCAAGTCGATTGAGTCACTTAGAAATTAAAACTCAATTAATTGATCCCAATTTATGAATTACAGTTTGTTTATGGATTCAAAATAAATAAATTAATGGAGTGTGGATTAGATCATCTACGAAAGAAATCACTCTTCCATGGGCAGAGTTGTCATTGTGGAGACGTTTTGCATAAGCAATGGATTCAAAGAGGAATACCCAATCTCATCTCCACTCTTAGATTCTAGCCAAAGAAGAAAAATAATAAGATTAAAAGAGAATAACACAGAAGATTAATTGAATAAAATTCACATTACAAGCATAAAAACAAGTAAAAACAAAGAGGAGGTGGGAGAGGAGAGCCTTCTTGGAAGATAACTTTTCACAAGGCCTTACTTCTTTCAAGGGTTGTGAGGTGTTCCCAATAGACACCCTTTCGGAAACACCTTCCTAAAGTCTCGCGAAACCCTACCAAAGAGTGAAAACCCCATTTAAATAGTGTTTTTGAAGGCTAGGGTTACATAACTTTTTTAAGTGTGAATTCAAAACACAGACAAATATTTTATTCCAAGTTTCACGTCAAAAATGACCTACAAAACTTGTGAATTGGTAGACCTTATATAAGGATGATTTGTTCCTAATTATTTTCCCAAGATTTCCTCCAAATTTGGCCTCAATACAAGTTTGGATGAAGAAGATACAGCCCAAATAGTGAAGTGGTGTCTAATCTAGATGGTTCTGTCCAACTTTGTCTTCATGACCCATTTACTCCACCCAAATGCATGATCCAAATCCCATGTCCTAAATATAATTTGTAGACCATTGGGATTGAAACACAGTTACAATCTTTGAAGTCCAAATATTTTACATAAAAATATTTATTCCCAAAATACTACAGTGAATTTTAAAAGGGTAAAACTAGAATTTTCATCAAATTTGCAAATGAATGATCTAATCCCAAATATTTCATAATTGATCATATTTAGAATAATGTGATGAAATAATATCATTTATTATCAATAAAATATTCAAAAAAATTGTGTTTTATCAGATCATCACCTATTTCTCATGTGATGACATTGCCTTATGCTATGTTTGTCTTGTGATCTTACCTTTGGTTGGTTTATTAGAGATATGTTTAAAATGAGTTGTTATCTATAAATAAATATAGAGTGTTATACCTTTATTTTATTTTTGGTTATTATTTTATGACTTTTATAGATTCATTTTATTTTTTGGGTTTATTTTGGAACACCCAACTTATAGATGAGCCATGTCAAATTTTCAATAGAATATATTTATAATTTATATCTTTAATAAAATTTGATAAATCATTCCCCAAACTCTATATTGAGACACACGATTCTAGTTTTTTTACCATAGGGATTTGGGATCACTTTTAAGGTAGTGGTTCACATTTTCTAGGTATCATATAGGTATTCAAGTCACAATAGTTTCACAGTGGTATCCGAGTGGTATTTTGAGGTTATATAGGATCAATAATATAAAGGTTTATACAAGATATAAGACTACAGGTACTAGATAAGTTTCCCATAAAAGGAATTATGAATCTCTTTATAGTAGAATATAAATTTACCTAGGGATTAATGAGCACTTAGTAGGAACTAAAAGTATGAGTGATGATTCTATGGGGTTTCTTGAGTATGATGGAATAAAACTCTAAATGTGTATCTATAACTCTATCGGGATCCAATATTTGGGTTTATGCAACATGGAATGATTTCATAGGTAGTTAAATGTAGGATTTCATTCCATAATGCATTCCTTTCTTTGCTTGTTATACCATGGTTGGAATAAAATGAGGTTTATATTATTTTTCTAGATATACAAGGGCTGGTAAACTATAATATGGGGCGAATTATACTTCAAAAAATAACTATAAGTTTTCACCATCCTCGAGTATAAAGCCACAAAAAGATACGATCTTCTGATCAATATAAAAAATATCAAATAAAAAAAATTAAAAATGAAGTTGAAAATTTAAACTATCATAATTTTTACATATTTCAGTAAGTGTAATAGGACAATGAAAATCAAAAAGTAACACATCAAAGTTTAAAAATTATGCACAGAGTAAGTATAAAAATCCTAAAAATATAAAAGGATATTATTCCCAAAACCTCACTTTCTACCCAAACTGAATAGAGGATCTCTAATCCTGATATAAAGAATCGATATACCAAACACCAAAACAACCTTGAATACAAACCTGTTAGTCAGTATATCCATATTCCTATCCCTAAAAGGCCATAAATTTGACACATCAAAAGGAATCGTTGTCTTCCACACCTATAATCCATCAATCATATCTGATTGGATGCATATTTTATTCTACGCATTGAAAGATTCATGATATCAACAATTGAAACAAGCTCTGTCTTCCTCATGGAATTCATCAGTTATGAAGGATCATAGAGAAAATAATTACAACAGAAAGTGATAAGGTCTTTATAATAAAAGCCTATCAAGATAAATATATTATCAAAACACCTAGAAAAAAGATATAATTAGAAGAACTCTCAAAAAAACATTTTTTTGTAGAATTCAAATGATTACAAGCTCAAAAATCCCATTTTCACTTTTTTATATGTACTTATGATCTTTGAAGCTGTAATAATTTTATAAGAAAAGGTGCAACAAACTACAATATTTGAATTCCATAGTATTCAAAGTTAGTTATAACTATATTATAAGCATATTCATCATATTCTTATAGACTCAGTGTATCTCCTCATGTTATTATGAAGTCAATCCTGTACCCCTATATTTCTTGTACATTTAGTGAATTGAATTGAACAAGAAACCTCAATTCTCAATATTTTCATGATTTCGATTAAACCATTGGAATTTCGTTTACAATATTTTTATTTAAAAAAAATAACTAAAAAAATTAAATTTAAATTAAGTTATAACATGAGTGTAATGTAATTTTTAAAACTAAATATAAAGTGAGTCTATGACTCAATAACCCCCCCCCCTTTTGAAAATAACAAACATAGATAAAAAGTTATGATTGATGGAATTTAAAAAGAAACTCCCTATAACTTACGTAAGTTATAATGAAATTAATCACTTGCTTTTCATCAATACATTAAAAATAAACTTGAATGTTGAAAATAAAATATCCCACTTTATAAAATAAAATCATTATTATATATGACTAAAAATTAATTAAAAATTATTATAATAATCTTCATAATTGTCTCCTTTTTGAAATAAAAATATTATAAAATATTTATCAAAATTATCCTCCATTTTGATTTTAAAAATAAACCTAAAAATAAAACTAATTAAACTAAGGACTGTAAAAAATAAACTCTTAATTAAAAAAACAAAACCCCCCTTGAGGCATTTTCCTGATCACCCCTAGTTATAAATAATCACCAAGGCATGAAATATAGCTTATGGGAATGATTCCAACCAAATAATAATAAGAGAAATGAAAATTCTACCCCAAAGTCTAGCATGACCACTATATGCATCATAAATCAATGAAAAATAAAAATAAATAAATAACTAATAATGAAAAATAAAAGGAAACAAAACTATAATACATAAAAAAATGACTCAAAATAAAATATACAATGATAGTAGAAAGGAAAAAACATATAGAATACAAAAAACTAACTTTGATGATACATCCATAATAAAAAGTAAAAATCAAAACGCCTAAAAAATTATCAATATTGACTTAAGGTCACCAAGCATAATTCAAACTGCCTCATTCCATGAGGAGTCCCAAAAACTAAATTTGAACTTATAAAACAAAATCTTATATACCAATGCCAAATAGAATAGGTAGAGTGTTAGCATAACAACCCAATAAGAAATCATCGGTGATTCTATAAATTTCATTTATAAAAACAAACAAAAAATTATTGTTTTAAATAAATAAAGATAATAAGTTTTTATCTTTTGAAGGAACAAACCATGATATTTCTTAAAAAATAGATTTTAAAAGTAAAACATGATTTAAAGAAATATTTTAAATTATTTTAAATTCAAAAAAAACTTTTGAAAGTATAAATTTGAAACACCCTTTAAAACCACATAATAATGAACTCAAAAAAAAAAACAAAAAGGAAACATAAACTGAATAAATGAATCTAATCAATAAAATATGAAATGAAATGAAAATACAATTTTAATGCCAATAAAAACAACAAAGTAATGGAAACATAGATAAATAATGTAGAAATGGTAGGAACATAATATAAAAAGGGATTCATAAGAAAAATATCCAAATATTATGATATAAATAAGGAACAATAATGAAATTGAGTATAGGAAAGAATAAATAGTAAATTATAAATAATCATGCGAAATTACTAAACATTTCATGAGACAATACTAGACATATATAGGTGGAACCATCTGCTATCATATTGATAGATTTCTAGTCTATAACCAACCAGCTACCCTTAACCATCCTCATTGGTGGAACTCACCCATAGTCCTATACCATTCCCAAGGGGATTTAGTACATCACATTGGGACTAAATAGTAACCACCTCTCAATCCCTCACTAATATGGCTAGTATCCCCATGATAATAGCGAAATTATGTGAGGAAACTTATATAAAATCTCATGCGCATTCAACATATAAAATCACATCCTCACCCAGCTTCTTACAACCAATAATAAAAATCGCCTCTTTAGATCCCATATAAATGATATAAACCACATCAAATCTAAATCTCAGACATACCTAAATTTAAAGGGCTTCTATTAAGGGCTTATCACATTTATAGGAAGGTTCCGCGTGAGCCTCGGGTTTTAAAACTAGTAAACCCCTTTTTAAATCCCCTTGAAAATTCATTTTTAAAAAGAATATCATTTAAAACATCATTTTTTAAGTGATAAAAATACCTAAATTTTTTATTTGGAAATAACATTTTAAAATCATTTTAAAATCCATTTAAAAAATTATCATTATCCACTAATTTGGATGAAGTCAAAAATCTAGCCAAAACCCCTCATAGATATTAGTTATCTATAATTAATTAAGGAATATTGAATAAAAACTCATAAATCCACATTAAAAATTAAATCACAGGATTTATCAAGATAGATACACAAAATACATAATAAATGAAATTAAAAATCAAAAAATACCTTATAAATTTTTCTTAAATACCATATAAACATATAAAGGTTTAAAAATTCAATTGAATAATTAAACACCTCAATAAAAATATTTTTAGTAATTTAGAAAACACCCATAACACACCCATTTCCTTAAAAACTATAACATAAGTTTACAACATTATATACACTCTTCATATATTTAAAAACAACCATAATTATAAAGGAAACATATTTCTAAATCTTAAGAATATATAGTTTTTTTAGGAAATGTAAAATAATAGATCCACATACCTACAATTGAGTGTAGATGGAATGAAAATCTTGAATATGGGATGAGAAAGACTCGATATATAATCTATACATGATAAAATAAATAATAAAAACAAAGTCATCAAACCTCACCCCTAGGGTTTGGGAAACAAGACACCAAGTAAATAATGGGAAGGAAAGAAAGTGAAAAAGGAATAGTAGATGATAAAAAGACCTTACCTCAATAGGAACACTAAGAAATAAAGGATAGAATCCATAACAATCAAAGGGGAAGAAGGTGGGATGTTATTAGGGATATTATTTCATATTCCTTGGTTAAATAGGGAAGAGAGGAACAATTTGGGTGTAATAATTGAGTTAGGTAAAAGTTATAAAAATAAGTTTATAAGATTTTGGATAAGTCTCATGGTTTGGCCTCATGGTTTACAAAACACACCGAGACACTCACGCCATTTGAGAACATGGTTAGGAAAACCATGCACCAACCATGAAAAAAGATCTAATAAAAACTATATATCACTCACATGATTTCCACATAGTTAGTACTAACCAAGAACTTAACCATGCGTGCAGCTAAGAAACTCCAAAACATTAAAATTTTCATAGAAATTTAACCTGAAATTCATGAAAAGGGATAAAAAATAGATAAATTAATATATAATGTGAAGGTCAGGGTGTAAAAAAAACCAATATAAAGAATTAAATGTTTAGAATCCATTAATGGAAGAATTAAAATGAAATGAGTAACATTAATAAATTTTTAACTATAATTACAATATGATTTTTCATCCACACACTGCTAGTATTATATTATGTATAACTTTATTTAGGTGATATTTCTTTACAAATTTCAACCTTTTTAATTTATAGATTACAATTAAGTGTGATTTCTAGAAAACAATTATTAATATATTAAGTTTCTAAGATATCTACATGATGATAAGATGAAGAATTATAAAATTTTTCAACATCCATTTCATCACAATTACTTTTAATTATAGATTTTTTACTTTTAAACATCCAATTATTTTTATTTTTTAACAACTAAAGACTCTTGATTCTTTTTTTCAAATAATATCTTCTGCATAATTTTTTTGAGATTTTTTAACTTTATCAGAAGAGGATATGTTCTACGATTTGAAGTTTTTGCACACCATAAACTGAATTTACATCAATGATATGAATTATTTTAATTATAGTTTATTAAAAATTAAATTACTAATTTAGTTTTTCAGAAACTATTAACTTCATTGTGAAGGAGGAATTTTTTCATTATGAAAACTTTATCATAAATACTTTTATTATCATTTTATTTTTACAAATAATAAAAAATTTAATTTTGAAATATTTCTAGAACCATATTAAAGTGATGATGTCCATGCCACATACATCCGAAGATGACTTATGGTGAGGATAAAAGTTTCTAATACTCATTATTCATATTATTTTTATAAAAATGATAATTTACATTACTTTTAATAAAATAATATTTTCTGATAGATATTTATTAATTTTCTAAATTTACTTTCATCAAAATAATATAATTTATTACTAGATTTATATTCTTTAAAAATAATCATAAAATAATTTTCCCATTAATAAATTTGTACTTTATGATAGACTTTGATTAATGTTAGAAGGTGTTTCTATAAATAAAGAAATAGACCCTGAGTTCCTTGGATATATTATTTATTAAGTTATTTCATTTTTTAATTCTATCATATAAATATTTTATTATAAGAAATGGATTATTATAAAAGGTTTATTGACTGACTTTAGTCTGATAATCATTATTCACTTCTGAATAAAGTCATTATATTTCATGGATGGTAATATTTGAACCCCCTCCAAAGTTAAAAATTTGGTTTATCCAAGGCCCATTTAATAATTTTATAGATATTTTTCTTTTAACAAAACAACATAAATAATATTTCCTTTTAATTTCATGGAAAATACCTTGTCTTTCTATGAAAAGATTTTTTAGATTATCTAGAAATCCATTTTAATGGAGAATGTTTATTTATTTCAAAAATATTTCTAGATATTAACCAAAAGATTATTATAAGTGAAGACATGGAAAGGTTATTTTGAGTAAATGATAAAATTAATAAGATGAATCAAATATACCCAAATACAAGGATTACCTTTCCATGGGTACAAGGATTTCCTATTTAGAGAAAAAGAGATCAAGACACTCTGAAAATTCCAAATTTTTATGTGTTTGATTTTCTTATTGGGATGAGAAATATTAATGTCTCTGAATTCATTTGGGAATAAATTAACTTTTTTTGTAAAATAATAGTAAATATAATGTTGTTTCCTTACTCTTGAATTCAAAATTATTTTCTTTTTCAATATTTTATGAATGTAGGTAAAAAATATAGTTAATTTTGTTGGAATAAGAAAATAATGAATTTTAAATAATTAAACCATCTTATAGATGAAGTTAGAATATCTCCGGATTGAAAATATTTTTTTGAAAGAATATTAGATGATAATCCATTAGTAAGTTCATAGCTACAAAAGGAAGAGTATAGAAAAGAATTTGAAAATAAGGACACACAGGTAAAGAGAAAAGAATAATAATTTATATCAACTGATGTATCATCCTATAATAAGAATTTGAAAATAATTGGTAATGATCCATAGTAACCCATGATCAAGAAAAGAGTAAGATGGCTAGGGTTTGAAAAGTTAAAAGATATGGTCAAAATATTAAGTAATCTCAAGTTTCACTACCTCCATTTTCCTCAAGAAATATCATTACCAATGAGATAATGGAAATGATTGATTAGTAAAAAGTAGTGTTTATTAATGATAAAGAGAAAATAGATAAAGCTATAATCCCTCTAAATAAAAATGCTAAGGAGGGTTCTTCATTTCATGAATACATAGTAAATTTTATTCAAGAATCCCTTGAACCATCACCCCCTCATGAGTAAACTTATTATTACCTTTTTAAAGGACTATTCTCAATCATATTTAAGCTCAAATAAGTTTAATTTTTTTTATCAAAATATGAATCATGAAATATATCCTCTTCTGATATAGTTGAAAAATCTAATAAATATTCTATAGAAGATATTCCATTACAAAAACAATATGAGGATTATCTATTAGTTGAAAAAGAAAATTCACCTGTTTTTTAGAAAGAAAAATTTCTAATTTCTAGTAGTCAGAATTATATAGATATTTATAAAGTTAATGAATCTAAATTTTTCACCTTGTACATGTATTAAAATCATTATTAGAGAAGATTATTTTGTAAGTCACATATAATGTTAAAACAAAAAATAAAGAGGGTGAAACTCAAAAATAAATTTTACCTAAAGAAAGTTCCACAAAAGATAATAATTGTATAGAACAGATGAAAAAATATATTTTAATTATATTTGAATAAATTTATAAAGATACTTATCTTATTTTAATTCTTCCACAGATGGATTCTATAATTTTTCTTATTTAGACCACTGTTGTTGATTCCCATGTATCTTAGAAATTACAATAAGTCTTAGACCAAAAAGTAGAAATAAAATATTATTTTTCAAATTTCAAAGAGGATTATAAAGTTAAGTTCATAAATGTTAAGAAACTAGAAAATTATGAAAAACATAAATATGAGTATATACATTAGTTTCTTGATTACAATGCCACACAATATCAGAATATATAAGAACACATTTAGAGTTTGAAATCCTATGATAATTTTTTTAAACAATAGGATAATGAGTTGGAAGATTTTAAAAAAGAAATAAAATATTCAAGAAGTTTATCAGAAAATCATGATAAGAGAGTGAAAAGATTAGAAAAGATGATGACTAGATTGATTTCAAAAGGATAAAATTAAATTTTTTCATCATCTTCTGATGATTTTATAAACTCCTTCTGAATTATTTAATTAATACTTTACCTTTCAAATCCATGACCACCAATAGTTATATCCTAACTATGACTATTTTTTAAGAGGGTGAATTATTTTATATATAAAATGACATTGTTTATTGAATGATATTATTTTTATTAATACACGATTGTTTTAATTTATAAATAATGTTTTAAATATGAATGATCTTCCTTATTCAAAATGAAAGATTTTTTTTCTATTATAGGAGATTATGTCACAATTTTATTGGGGGAATTTATTCATATAATATAAATTTTTTCCTTTAAGTTTAATGGAATTTAATTTCAAGGGAGAGTTTTTTTAAAATAAGAGATCATTTTTTAATCCTTGGTTTAATTTGTTTTATTTTTTGTGTTTATTTATGAAAATAAAAGGGGGGAAGGGGGAATTTGATAAAAATTATACAATAATTTTTTCCTAAAGGAAGATAATTTGGAACAAATTGTAATAGTTTTAATTTTTTTATATCATGGATAATAATAATTTAATTTAAAGAAGAAGGAGATTTTATGCAACATCCTCTGGTCCAAAACTCTCTCATGTAGCCAAATCAGGTTGGTTACTAGACCTCAAACACACTTCCCCATACACCAGAGGCTTTTGACTAGTAGTAGATGTGTATGTAATATAGTGGAGATACTATACCCCCTGATACAGAGTTGTAATACATTGGAAATAAAAAAAATTAGAGTAATGGAAAATAGTATAAATAATACATCATAATGAATAAACCAAACAATAAAAGTCAAATGAATAATCCAATAATAATAAAATGATAATGTAATGACAGGATGAAATGTATCTAAATGTAAAAATAAAATTAATATAGATAAATGAACATTTTGAAACAAGTAAACTAAAAAACCTAGGTCCCAAACCCCATGTTTTCCCCCTCTCTAAGCTCCAACCAATCTAGAAAGAAACAATCAACAACAAGTTCCCTTTCCTTTATCAAAACCTACATCCATGTAATCTACTTCGGTACTAAATGAAAACCCAAATATGGTATGACTAGAACTCAGTAGTTCAACACCACTATGTCTAAACAAAACCAGTTTGATAAAAAGTGCATTAAATAAAGCGATAATTAGGAGTATTAATCAATCAATTAGTACAATAAAAATTCAACGTGCTTTAGAAACATACCAAAATAGATACGAACATATAAAAAACCATGAAAACCATAACCAAAAGCCCATGTCATAATCAGGTAACTAGGTATAGCTCTATAAGAATTTCAACATCACTAGGAAAATCCCTTTATATAAAAATTTCAACATAACCAAGAAAATCCTTTTATATAGGATTTTTTGCACAATCGAGAAAATCCCTTTATATAATCATTTCAGCATCACTGAGAAAAGCCCTTTATATAATCATTTCAACATCATCATGAAAACCCCTTTATATAATCATTTTATCATCATAAGGAAAAGACATTTATATAATAATTTCAGCATCACCAAGTAAAGCCCTTTATATAAGCATTTCATTATCATTGGAAAAATCCCATTATATAAGTATTTTAGCATCACTGGGAAAAGACCATTATAAAATAATTTCATCATAAATCCCAAAAAAAGTCACAATGGAAAAAATAAACATTATAATATCATAATCCATGATGGTCGATTCAACTAATTACCATTTATCTTTCAATTACCCATTCATTAATTAAATTATATCTTAAGATGTTTCCATGCCAGTTTGAGCACCGTTTTTATATCAAATTATCACCAATAATTCAATAATCAAGGAATCCATTTTCCTAGGTGATCCTATCACAAGAAATCACCTTAGATTTCATTTCATGCTAAGATATATGTTTAAACCATTTGTTAGCTCTTTATTATTCAAGGGTAGACTCACCCTATGGGTACCTAAAAGCTAGGTCTCAACTTCTTTGGGTCTAATGAGATCCAAGGAGTATTCTAAACACATGATTATCATCACCCATTATTCTATTTGTTAACATTAATGTTTTGATGGTGCAATCACATAATAATTCACAAACTTAAACAAATAGAAATAGACCATAGGGAATTATTCTAGACTACCTACCTTTATTTGGAGATTTAAGAAACAATCTTAATCAATAACACCAATGATCAATGAAGGTGAAGGAGATCAAAAGGTGAAAACTAGATCACAAAGTATCAAAACTAGTTTAATATTAGTCAAGATAATACACTGCGATAATAGAGAATAAGAGGAATTGAGTGGAAAAACAAAGAGAAACAACTCACCAAAGATTAAATTCTTGATCAAGTCATCCAGAAGGGAATAACTGGATCTAAAATCACATGGTGTTTCCTTAGGGTTCAAGAGAGAGAAAGTTTCACCATGAATGAAATAAAATCATACTATCTGTGTGGTTTAATACAACTGGTTGTGAGAGATTCATTGTGTGAAAACCTTTCACGTCATGAAATTAATAAATTATAAGATACTCCGAAAAATGCATCCCCTCAGGTTAAAGTTGTAACACCCTGAGTTTTTATAGACCTATTTTTTTCAAATAAATTTAAATTTTCATTTATATCTTGAAATAAACTAAATAAAAGATTCCTTTAACACTAAAATGACTTTTTTTACATTACACACAACACTGAGTTGGCATATTACGCACATAAAACTAAGTTGACATACGATACACACAACACTGAATTTCTACGAAACATCTCTTTTTTACTATTTTAATTATTTAAATAAGATAATTTTAACCTAGCTATTAAACTTAGTTATATGAATAGTAATAAACAAATTCATATATTTTTTATAATTGTTTTATATAAATTAAACATATTGATAATGAAAGATATGATTTTTAGTAAAGTCATTTTTATGTATTAAAACACTCTTTTCTTGAGTGAACCACTTTTAATGATAAAATTAATTTTAGTCAAATTTATAAATTTAATTTTATAAAATAAAATTCATTTTTGAATTCATAATGTCTAAATTATCCTACAGTGAATTTTTTGGTATTTTTATGAGAAACTTTATTTTTTCATGAATAGTGAAAAATAATGTTTTTTAGTTTAAAACTTTCTTTTTATCTAATTAATTATTAATTATAAATGATATTATAAATATTTTTTAAGGAAAAAGTAGATAATATATACATATATTAATGAAATTTAATTTATTAGAATTAATTTCACTTTGAAACTCAGTATAAAACCTTAACCAATTTTTGAACTTTTTACTCCTTTAAACCCCCATTATTTCATCCCATTTGCGGGATAAGTACTAATCATAATTTTTCTACTTCTATGAACTGAATTTTAAAAATACAATATATGCCAAGTATAATATTTAGATTCTTATAATAGTATGTTAATTTTTGATGAAAATGATTAGTAAAAGTGATTAAAATTAACCACAATAGTTAAGGCCAAATTAAGTTTAATTAGGGACTAAACCTTAAAATTAAGGGCCCAAATGACCTAGAAACTCATAAAACACCCATTTTATTTCCATATTTAGGATATAAACATTAAATTATTGATTTTTTTTTTGTTTTTTATGAACTTTTTAGGTAATAACATGTGCGCACCTAACTTGTTTCTAATAATTCTAGATGAGTCCTTTTCCTTCCCTATAAAAGGGCACCACCTCTTCCCATTCCTCACACCTCTAAAACCTCTTAATTTCTTACAATATATACCTAATTATCCTCCCCAAAATCCTCCATTTTAACTTGAAAACTTCCTTTGGATAAAAATCTTCTAAAGTAATCCTTTTGGCCTAAATCAAAAGGAGTTACCCGATTAAGAGGTAGCATCTTCTCTCAAGCTCATTTCCTTTATTTTCTTTCTCCACCTCTAAACTATATTTATTAAATTATTGGGTGAAAACACCAGTACCATCCATATAATATTATTTTTTCATAATTTTTTTTTTAATTACACTTACACACACCTCCATCTAATGGATTTTGAATATACTGTTTTTGTGTGTGGCGAACTACTGCCTCATGAAATGATGATGGTTTATTTCTGATTTACCACCAATAATGGTGGAAATTATAATAGAAAATATATTTATATATGTAATATATTATTTTTTATATGTATTTAATATTCTTTATTCTTTTTAAAAAATTACATCTCTTTACTTTATATTTCTTGTTAATACGATAATCTCGTTTGAGGAAGTATGGACTACTGCCCCCTCAAAGCGATGTGATTCGTTTACACACCACATGTAATGTATTAACGACGGGTTTAATGAACTTGTATTATATATATATATATGATATATTCATGATACATGATTAATGATAAATATGCACACATACATATTTACACACATATATATATATATACTTATGTCATTTACATACTTTCTTTCAACACGACAACAAAAAACAAAAATAATGTTCATGCGTACATAAAGCTTACCATCTCCATGAATAGTGTATTCCATTTTTTACTCTTATATTCTATAGATTATTATTATACAAATATACTATATATACCTGATGTTTATATCATGGTTTTTATTCTGTAATCATGATATAAGTATAAGGAGCAAAGATGTAACCAATTGAGACACATGTGAAGAACAAAGTAAATTTTACCCGAAGTGAAACCTTAACATAGGATCTTTAACAAGTGGGTAATATAAGGTTATAATAAAAAATTATATGGTAATAGTTATAAAATTTTTGTTTTATAAAATATTTATAATAAACTTATATTTATTATACATGAATCTTGTACGAGTATGGAGAGAGTCAAGACACAAGGTATGGGGATTTCATCTCACTTTTAAGTTATATGAGATACAAGCTATGTTCGCCACTCTATCCTTTTGTGTGGAGTACACAATGAAAATGATTTTATTATATGTATATTTTAATTAAATTTATGTATATTCACATAAACATTATATGATACTTCTTTCACAGGGTCTAACTTGAAAAAGTTCTCGAATTAGTAAAACAGTTTTATCTCAATTTTGCTTCTCTGAGACTCATGTTTGGTTATGCACATAAACTTTTTTATGAGTTTTATATAGTTAAATTATAATTTTTATTTCATGAATATACTTATTTTCATGATATCTTAAGCTTCATGTAATTTCCTTTTCTTACATGGAGAGTATGATCCCAAGTCACCAAGTTGTAAGAGTTTATTGAGACAATCTCCTCATTTTTTGAGATTTCTTATGTTTATGCTTCCTTTGATGAAATATTATGATCCATAATTCAATAATATTTATGAGCTTACTTATCCTTAATTTTTTAAGATATACTCAATTGTTAGTACTATTTTCCACTCTTTGGTACTTATGATAATGTTTTGGTAAAATCTGACCACCACTCTCTTCGGTTGGAAGTCTATAGTATTAAAAAACCATATTTTAAAAATATCATTGAAGATAATTCTCAAGTAAAAATGGATTTTAAAAATGTTTTATTATTTTAAAATATTAATTTATAGGTTTTAAAGTTATTTTCGAAGAAAAATGTTATCAAAAGTTTTTATGTAATAAAAACCATTTTTTAAAAAAGAAAGGTTATTTTACTCAAGAAGTGTTTTTAAAATATCTTTCAAAATAATTCTCTATCTAAGATAACATCTATTAGTGTTAATAATACCTTTATGATGAATTTTTCAATGTCTCCATTCATATTATTTCTTTAAATGGATTATTTTTTGATGGCATGATGTTATGAAACCTGCTTTTCTTTCACATGTTATATGATTTTGAAACCTACTTATTTTCATGGGTTATGTTCATGAATAAATGATTATAAAACTTGTATCTTTTCATAGGTTATGATATGTTTACAGTTTTATGATACCCATTTCATTTCATGGGTTATGATATGTTCATTTATAATCTTGTGGCACAATGTATGTATGATTTCATTTTGTGAAGGGTGGGACCTATATCTCCCTATAATGCATTGGGTAAAGATTTATATATCATGAGATAGACATGGATGGAATGGGGGTTTAATTGGTTCAGTAATATTTGGATGGAATGAGGGTTCACTTGGTACATTAATATAGGACTGGAGTGGGGGTTCACCCGGTTTAGTAAAGGACTTTTTCCACTAAGACGGCCTTGGAAATGCTACCTTAGCTACTATAGAAATCATATTATATGCTTATGTGTTTTACAAAATTACATGTTTTATTATTATGTTATTATTTCCTATATTATGATCTTTATTTCATTATGATTCATGTCATATGAACTTCTAATATTTATGCCATGATCTTTGATTAGCAGGGCAAGATCTTCTATTTACATGATCACATTCTCATACCCTTATTCTCATGTTTATGCTTACATGTATCCCTTGCTTACCCTTACTGAGAATTTGATATCAACCCTATTTTTGTTTCCTTCCATAGTTTATGAAGATAAATTTTATGTTTGAGGTGTCTAATAAGGGTGCTAGTAAAGAAGAACCTATTGGGAGATAATGTATATCACTTATGTATTAGTGTTTATGTATTCCATATTTTCAAAGGAACTAGACTAATATGGTCATCTTGAATCTGTTTGTATAATGTTTAAGTATTCCATAAAAGTTATGTAATTTTAATGTTTGTAAAGTGAGGGTCTCTATAGTTGGTATAAGAGAAAAAGTTTAGTTATCCTTTGGAAACTAGGATGAGAAAACCTTGGTGAGAACTGTATGGACATGTATAAGGATAAGTATAGGGATGACTCAAAGTATATGAAAATGTTCTAGAATTTTTGTGAAGGATAGAGTGAGTGGATACCTAGTAATACATTCATTCCAAGATAAAAAACGTGTATGTGGCTCTGGAATAGATGTACCTATGGGTAACAACTCTGACAAGATGTTCTGGGCTTGACTCAGGTTAATTTGGTACACGACAATGAAACTTGTTTCACACCTAGTTTGACACCCCTAGGGGATATTCTTTGGGAATTCACAAACTCTTCCTGAACAATTATGAATGATTTAAATATAATTTGGATATGAATAACCTAGTATAAACCTAAGGTTTCATAGATTAAGGAAGGTGGCATAAGTTAGAAATCCTATAAGTGATTTTTCATGATTATGTGGTTCCTCATTATGATAACTATTTCTTAATTTATGATTTTGTTTTTAGTCAATGGTTAGAACCTAAAGGAACCACATTAATGGATATTTACATGGAAAATGCAATGATTTTCCTCCTAAAATACCAAATACTAGGGTAGATGGAATGAAAAACCTTATTTCCATGCTCACATAACTTTCTCAAGCTATGAATCATGGTGGACTTAGAAATGAGAAAAGGAGGGAACAACATTCTGTTGAGTCATTCATGAGGAAAAATCCACCTTATTTCAGAAGTCATACTAATAAACTTATTTTATAACAATGTATTAATACCACTAGAAATATATTCTATGTTCTTTAGTGTACGGAGCATGAGAAATTCATTCTCATTGTTAATCGGTTAGAAGGAGAAACAGATTAGTAGTGGACTCTAATCAAGAATATGAGGTGGCATGATAATATTGGATCCATGGTTTTGTGTGAGTTCAATAACTTATTTTTCAATAATTACTTTTCTTAAATTCTTCATACCAAGATAGAGAAAGAGTTCCTCGATTTGAAGAAAATGGATGATGAGTCTGTTGGTTCCTACGAGGCTAATTTCACGAGAATTAGAAGATACACTTCGGGAATTATTATCCAACCTAAAAGTAAAGTTGATAGGTTCTTTGGTGGATTAAATCCAAGACTCAAAAGGGTGTTTTTCATAAGAGAAATTAGTAGATATGCAGATATTATGATTTGTTCAATCAAGGTTGAAATGGTGGTGGGATTCATGTATCAATATCATGTCTTTAACAAGAAGAGGAAGAAGAAGTTTAAAGGAAAATCTAAAAACCATGGATAAAAGAAGATGAAATTTCCTTTATGATATATGTGTGGGAAGAATCATGTATGAAATTTAATTATGGTGTCTAATAAATGTTTTAAGTGTGTAAGGGAAGGCCATTAGGCAATTGACTGCTGAGGTGATGGGAAGAAGTTGGCTCAAAATGCTGATGGAGAAAAATCCGCACAAAATTCACCTCCCATGATTTAGTGATACAGGTTTAAAGAGAACGAGAATTATGATAACTACTGCCCAAACCCAGAGGTTGGTGATAATGATCAACGTCAGCAACCTCTTAAGATTAGGGACAAGGGGAAATCTCATGAAATTTCTATTTCTGATGAGGGGTGTGATAATGATGTGATGAAAGGGATACTTACCATCCACTCTAGAATTTCAAATGTCATGTTTTATTATGGATCTACCCACTCTTTCTTATAAAAAGATTTTTATAAGGTTTTTAATATTCCTCTAAAATAATTAGAGGTGGAATTAGCAGTGAAAACCCAAAATGGTATGATGATTACATCTCAAGTCTATGATTCCTCTCTGGTATAAGTTTTTGGGAATTTTCTTCTTGAAAATATTACCATTATTCCATTGACTGAATTCAATGTCATTCTAGGCATGGATTAGACTTCCCTACATAAATCCCACATCAATTTTCAAGGAAGGGAAGTTACATTTGATATTTTAAATCCTATTATGATCATCCATTAATGTGATGATAAGTATAAACTTCCTATTGAGATTACTTCAAGTGTATGTGTCTTAATTCCAATTCAAAAGGGTTGTTTATCTCAAATGGATAGGGATAAGATCAACATTGATGATATGAATGTTGTTTGGGATTTTGTGGATGTCTTTCCAGAAGAGTTTCATAGTCTTCCACCAAAACACGAAGTTGAGTTTTCAATAGAACTTATACTTGGTTCCATAATAATTTTAAAGAATCCTTATAAAATGAACCTGATTGAGTTGCAGTAATTAAATAAGTAACTCCAAGAAAACCTTGATAAGAGATTCATTCGGCCGAGTGTGTAACCTTAAGGTGCACTGGTTTATTTTTGTGAAAAAAAAATATGGATCAATGCGTGTAATACCCTAAGATTTTATGAGAAGTATTCTTTTAAATTTATTTGATTTCCTATGTTGTATGTTACACCAAGATTATCTTGCACTATTAGCTTTCAGTATACACAACACTATTCTTGGATCGCATTACACACAATTTCAAGTTCGTTTTGAAGAAATTATTCTACGCAACATTAAGTATAGATTTTGTTTAATATATAAATGAAATAAGTTTTGATTATGTTATATGCAACACCAAAGGGAGCTTTCACTACACACAGCCCTGACTTGGCTTGCATTACATGCAATCACGACCTTCCTCGATAGCGTGTGTAGTACGCAATACCGGGTTTCACTAAACAACGATATATTGTTATAATATTATTTTGAACTTTAAGTTATGAATAGTAGTAAATACATTTATAATTTTATGACATTATAATTCATCTTAAACATTTTATAGAACATGGTATGAGAACAAAATAATTTTTTCGGGTAAAATGATTATTTTTCAAAAAATGTAGTTTTCCCGCCTTTTGATGGCGCACCGACCTTAAATCAAGTTTTTGACATTTTTATAAGTTTAATTTGACAATATAAAATTCTTATTTTGAATCAGTATATAAAAATTTAATTTGGATAAATTTTTGATATTTTTCTGATAAGTTTCTTATTTTGATGAATAGTAAAAATACGCTAAATTTTAATTAAAACAAATTTTATCATCGAGATAATTTATATGGTTAAATTATAATATTTAAGGGTTTTAAAGTATAAATAGAATATATTTTTACCATTTAATATAATGGATATCATTACCATTAATTTTATATTGAATTCATAGGTAAAAACATTTCAATATTTGACAATGTTTTAACTTTTAAAAACGATTTTCTTAACAATGGGATTAATTTTAAATTAATTTCTGAAACTTTTGTGTTTTGAATTTTGAAAAATGGATTCCTTATTTGGATTCATTGGGTCTAAATTATGTTAATAGGTTACTTTTATTTTTTTTACATTATGAATAGTAAATATGGTAATTTTTATTTACTACAGTTAAAGGTAAATCGGGTAATTAAGGGTAAAAATAAGATTATAAAATTACCCTAACACCTGACAAAATTCTATTGGATGAATAAACGTCGACCCATATCACCTAAGGGCCAGAATAGATTCGTTTCATGGACTATTGACCATGAAAATGGTATAATTATAATTAAAACCAAAGAAAGTGACAACATGTCACTCTCTTATATCTTATAAGTGTAATAATTTTAATTTAGTGATAAACTTCATAAAAATTTAAACAGAAATAGTTTAGAGAAATATAATAAAATTATATACATCATGTGAATTTATTTATAATTTTTAGGGATTAAATAATTATCATTAATGATGACACAATAGTGATGTTGAAATTATTTTATTTATTGAAATATCAAATAAATGGTTTTAAAAATATTAAAATAAATATTATATGAACTATTTAATGTGATACACCAATTTTCTAGATTAATATGAAATATTAGGAATCTATTAAATATTTTGGTTCGAATATATCCTCTGTGTAGATTTTATTTAAATTCAAATAAATGAATAGTGTCAAAATTGACACTATTGTTATTTTATAAAAATAACATTTTATAAAATTGTTTAAAAAACACAAAAATATTTAAAAATTATAAATTTAAATTTATATGGTCTAAAATTTCATAAATTATCCAATTATGTAAAATTAACAACACATAAGTAATTATTTATAACAATTTAAAATTTAGAATATTATTACCACAAATAAAATTAAATAGATTAAATAAGGATAAATCAATTTGATAAGGTTTAAAATAAATTCACAACATGTATAAATTTTATGATTATATTACAACCCTATATCATCTCATATTCTAATTGAGTCATTTTTGGAGGTTTTTAAGTGGGGTTTGAATTTATTATAAATTAATATTTCTTATGTTTCCAAAGGTGCCCCTCTCCTCCCTATCCTCCACACACAATTTTGAGACTTCAAGCTCGGCCAAACCCTAACCATTTCTCTTCTCAACATATTTAGTTATATCATATAGGTTCTGGTCTTCTCAAAAGACCAACTCTAGTTCCCTAAGAGGAAGTTTAAAAGAGGTACGTCGAGGAAGAGGTAATCTCTTCTACCGATTCTTTCAAGTTTCTTTCTTCTTCTACTTCCTCTTATTTATTTTTTTCATTATAAAGTAATAAAATCATTATCAATCATATAAGTATATGTTATTATAAATATGAAACAACCCTATTTCACCTTCTATCCATCCTACGGAAAACAAAATCACCACGCGTGCGTACGTACAGAATACCGTCTCCACGCCGCGGTGTAATCTGTTTTTCCACCACCACCTTACTTGGATGGGTATAATGGTGTAAAGAATAACTATATATGGTTATTATAACATCATACTGATTCTGATATATTATATCATCCACTCTAATTCTATTCAATAATTATGGGAATGATATCATCGCTCGTGCGTACGTACGGATTACCGTGTCCACGACGCGATGAGAATCATTCTCCATGTTAACCATTAAAAAATGATTATGAAGTATATATAATAAATAATAATTAAATATATGAAATAATAATGATACTGGATTTATGTACATATATGTTTCATTTACTTAATTCCATTTAATTCAATAAGGAAACGAATACAGCGTTCATGCGTACGTACGGCCTACCGTCTCCATGAACGGTGTATTTCATTCCATTTATTGATATACCATATATATTTATATTCTGGATATATTTGTTATATATAAATCATGTTTTACATTATGGAATTAAGTAAATCAGGATATAAGTAATATTATCAAGAACAACAAGTCCAAACACGTACGATAAATAAAACGATTTTACCCAAAATGCTGCTTTAACATGGAATTGACAAAACAAAGGGTAATATAAAGTCATAAGTGAATCATATATGATATCATAAATATTATTATGGTTCTGTTACAAGTTAATAATATGTTTAAAACCACTATACAGGAGTTTCGGACATGTACAGAAGAAATTGGACCTAAGGTAAGGGATAATTTTGCTAATCTCATTTTTATCCGAGATTGCTTATACGTAAGTATTTACGGGGGTTATATTTTTCATCCATGTCCATAAAAATGTTTTTCATAAAGTGTTTAATTTTATTCCATGTATTTTTAAAGTCATTTTTACCCCTCTTTTACATTTACATTGTGTTACGGAAGGAATCTTTTTTTTGTTTACCATACGAGGAACATTTTGACCTTTCCGGAAAAAGTACGAGGAGAATTTTTTTTAACTTATACAGCATTAACGGATTTTTACAGTTTCATAACGCCTTATTTTAATGAATCTTACTCTACAATATTTCATGATTATTTTCAATAAAAATCATTTTATTTTAAAATTTCATGGAATTTTGTAAAAAGAAAATGATTTTGAAGTAGAAAGGATATTTTCCTCAAGAATTAATTTAAAGTGTTTTATCAAAACTATTTTCCATCTAAGATGACATTATTTAGTATGTTTATGTTTCAAGTATAATGTCTCTTTGATTTATATGGTTTCAATTTTCTTATGATGAAATAATATCCATTTGTTTTATATGGATTATGTTAGGATGGGATGATGTTTATGAAACCCATTTTATTATCTGGGTTATGATGAATGATTTATGTTTATGTTGTGGCACACGTAAGAATGATTTCATTATGATATGGGTGGGACCTATATCTCCCTCTAATGAATTGGGTAAAGATTTATATCTCATGAGATGGATATGGATGGAATGGAAAGTTAATCCAGTTCAGTGATACAGGACTGGATCGCGGAGCGAACTCGATTCAGTAAGGGACTTTGTCCAATATGATGGTCTTGGCAGCAATGCCTTGGCTACTATGGAAATCATAACATGTACTTAATGGTTGACACAATTACATGTTTTATTCCCATGTTATTTTTTCATGGTTAATGTTCCTTTTTGATCTATACCTTATGCACTGCCAATATTTATGTCATTACTCATGATTTTGATGTTTTATGTTCATGTTATTACGTTCAAATGTTTAGGGATTGTTTTATGTTCTCCATGTTTACCATTATTGAGCATTTGAGCTCACCCTTTATATGTTTTCTTTTCCCCAGGATATAAAGAAAGGTTTTAGGTAAGAAAACCAAAGGGGAAGATCTTTATGGGAGATATTGAAGATCTTTCACCATGATTAGAAGATTTTGTTCTGAGTTTCCAAAGACACAAAACTAATACAGTCTTTGGGAATCTGTTTTTTTAATGTATTAAGTATTCCGAAAAAGTAATGTAATGTCTATGTACGTCAAGTTTTGGGTCTCTACAATGAAACTCTGAATTGATTATCTAGATTTAGAAAAAATCAAATTCAAGAAAAAGTATCATCTTCCCCATATTTATGACTTATTTGATCAACTACACGGAGCTAAATACTTTCCAAAGATTGACCTTCATTCTAGATATCATCAACTAAGGTTCAAGATGGAGGATACACCCAAGATGAAATTCCATACAAGGTATGGTCACTATGAATATATAGTGATGTTGGTCTTACTAATACCCCTACTATCTTTATGGATTTAATGAATATAGTCTTTAGAAATTACCTCAACAAATTTGTGGTAGTCTTTATAGATGATATTATTACATATTCAAAGAGAAAGGAAGAGCATGAATATCACTTGAGAATTGTACTAAAGACCCTAAGGATAAGTTGTATGAAACATTTAAAAAGTGTGAATTTTGGCTACAAAAGGTTTCATTTTTGGGTCATATAATCTCAATATATGGTATAAAAGTTGATCCATCAAAGATGAAGGATATTTAAAGATGGACTAGACCAACCATAGTGATCAAGATCTGTAGATTTCTTGGTTTAGATAGATATTATCAATTGTTTTTGGAAAATTTATCATAAATATCTAATACTCTGACCAAGTTAACTCGAAAGGGTTCCAAGTTCATCTGGATATATGAATGTGAGGAAAATTTCAAGGAACTGAAGAGAAGGTTGGACAATGAACTTATGATTACACTACCTTGTAGTGGAAAAGGGTTTGTAATCTTAAGTGATACATACAATAAGGTATTTGGATGTGTTCTTATGAAAAATAACATTATTATAGCCTATGCCTCATGACAATTGAAGATTAATGAGAAAAATTACACAACTCATGATTTGGAGTTAGCAGAAGTAATTTTTTCATTAATTATATAGAGGCATTATCTTTATGGGGAAAAGTTATATATATATATATATAGTGATCATAAAAGTTAGAAATATATATTCACATAGAAGGATTTGAACATGTTCTAGAGAATATGGATAGAGTTGATAAAGGATTATTATTGCTCAATACATTACCACCATGGGAAAGTGAAGAAGGTGGTCGATGCTTTGATTTGAAAAGATCATGATAGCTTATCTACAATGAGGATAAAAAATAAAATATTTTTGGATTTGAAAAATATTAATCTAGAAATTTTAAAGGAAGGGATAAATCTTATCTTTCTCAAATGAATGTTCAACCATCTATCCAAGTGATGATTAAGGAGGTGCAGAAGGAAGATGAAGAGCTAAAAAATAAGGTCATAAATTTTCCTGAGTTTAACCTTGATCAAGATGGAATGATAAGGTTTAGGAACTGTGTATGTGTTCCTTACATGACATATTTGAAGAAGGATATGTTAGAGGAAGCTCATAGTTCTTCATTCTCTATTCATCCTAGAAGTATGAAGATGTATAGGGACTTTAAAAAAATACTTTTGGTGGGATGGCATAAAGAGAGATATCACAGAGTTTGTATCTCAGTGTTTGGTATGCTAGTAAGTTAAGGCTGAAATAAAAAAAGTCTAAAGGGATGTTGCATCCATTACCCACACCAGAATAGAAATGGGAGAACATCACTGTGGATTTTCTCATTGAACTACCCAAAATCTCTAAAGGTTTTAATGTTATATGGGTGGTAGATGATCACCTTACTAAGTAAGAACACTTCATCACCATAAGAGAAGATTTATCTTTTGATCACCTTCCCAGAATATACATTAAGGAAGTGTTAAGGTAGCATATAGTACCACAATCATTTATATTAGATCAGGATCTAAGGTTTACCGAAAAGTTCTGGTGAATTTTTCAAAAACAACCTAATGCAGAATTGAGTTTCATCATGGCTTATCATCCTCAAACATATAGTCATTTTGAAAGAACAATTCAAACCCTAGAGGATATGTTGAGATCTTGTTCTCTATATTTTAAATGTGGTTGGAATCAAAACCATCCCCTAGTTGAGTTTTCTTACAATAATAAATTTCACTCAAGAATTCATATGGAACTATATAAATCCCTTTATGGGAAGACATGTAGAGCTCCAATATGTTGGGATGATGTTGGAAAAGAAATCTATTGGGACCTGAGATCACTGAATAAATGGTTGAAAAAGTTAGAACCATTTAGTAGCATATCAAGGCATCTCAAAGCTAGTAGAAACGTTATGCTGATAACCATCGGTGTGATCTAGAATTTGAAGTTGGTGAAAATGTGTTTCTACGAATCTCACTTTGGAAGAAAGTTATGAGATTCAGAAAGAAAGAGAAACTAATCCTTAGTTATATTAGTCCTTTTGAGATTATTGATCATATAGAGATGATATCCTATCACTTGTAACTACCTCCAAATCTCTATCAAGTCCATGATGTGTTCCATGTGTCGCTCCCGAGGAAGTACATACCTAACCCTTCACATATACTGAAATCAGATGTCATACTAGTGAAGCAGGATCTTTCTTACAAGGAACAACCTGTTGATATTCTAGACCAATCAAAGAAAGTTTTACTAAACAATACCACTCACCTGGTTAAAGTTTTATATAGAAATAACCTACGTGAGAAATTTAGGATATGATGAAGAAGAAGTATCCTCACATGTTTTTACCTGATTGACGAATTTTGAGGGAGAAATTCATTTTAAGGGGTATATAATGTAACACGCTTAGTTTTTATGGACCTATTTTTTTGAATAAATTTAAAATTTCATTTATATATTGAAATACAATAATTCAAAGGTTCATTTCACACTAAAATGACTTTTTATATGTTACAAGAAATACCGAGTTGGTGTATGATGCACACAACACTGAGTTAGCATACGATACACGCAACACTGAATTTCTACAAAAAATACCTTTTTGTTGTTTTAATTATTTAAATATGATAATTATAACCAAGAAATTAAATTTATTTATATTAATAGTAATAAATACTTTTGAAATATTTTTTATAATTGTTTTATATAAATAGAACATATTGATAATGAAAGATATGCTTTTTGGTGAAGTCCTTTTTATGTTCAAAAACATCATTTTCTCGAGTAAACCAATTTTAATAATAAAATTAATTTTAGACACATTTAAAAATTTAATTTGATAAAGTAAATTTTATTTTTTAATTCAGAATGTCTAAATTATCCTAGGGTGAATTTTTGGGATTTTTTTTGAGAAACTTTATTTTTTGATGAACAGTGAAAAATACTTCTTTTTAGTTAAAAAATGCCTTTTTATATAATTAATTATTAATGATAATTGATATTGTATACATATGTTTTAAGTCCACATTATATAAATATTAAATTTATTAATATGATTTAATTCATTATAATCAATTTCACTTTGAAAATGAATAAAAAACCTTAACAATCTTTTGAACTTTTTCCTACTCTAAACCCTCGTTATTTCATCCCGTCTGTGAGACTAGCACTAATATTAATTTTTCAAAATCTAGGAATATAATTTAAAAATTTTAATATACACATTTTTATTCAGTGTAATATTTTGATTCTAATTATACCATGTTAATTTTTGACCAAAATGATTAGTAAAAGTGATTAAAATTAATCAGAGTAGTTAAGCCAACATTAAGTTTAATTAGGGACTAAACCTTAAAATTAAGGGCCCAAATGACCTAGAAACTTGTCCAAAACCCTTTTTATACCCATATTTAGTCCATAAACCTTCCATTAATGAGCGTTTTTTTTTGTTTTTTATGAATTTGTTTAGCTAAGAATACGTTCACACCTAACTTGTTTATAAAAATTCCAAATGAGTCATTTTCCTTCTGTATAAAAGGCCAACACCTCTACCCATTAATCACACCTCTCAAACCTTTTATGTTCATCAAATATATTCCCAAGTATACTCCCAAAAATCCACCCTTATAACTTGAATCCTCCATTTATGAATAAATATTTTCAAGGAAGCCTTTTGACATAAACTAAAAGGAGTTACTCGATTAAGAGGTAACAACCTCTCTCAAGCTCCTTTAATTTATTTTATTTCTCCACCCCTAGACTCTATTTATTAAATTATTGTGTAAAAAAATAGTATCCTTCATATACTAGTATTTTTGTATGAAAAGGTTATGACCTACACTTACACACACCATTATCTAATGTATGATGAACATACTATTTCTGTGTATGGAGAACTACCGCCTCACGAAATGATGATTATTCATTTCTCTTTTACCAAAAATCATAGTGGACATTATGATGGAAACCATGATTATATATGTCATCAATTATATTTAACATGTAATTAATCTTATTTATTATTTTTAAAACATACATCTCCTTACTTTCCATTTGTTGTTAATACGATAATATCAGTTGAGGAAGTGTGGACTACCACCCCCTCAAAGCGATGTGATTCATTCACACACCACATGGGATGCATTAAGAATGTATTTAATGAAATTATATGATATATATGATATATTAATGACAATTTAATAATTATATATATACATATATATACATATGTCATTTACTTATTTTCTTTCAATTGGATAACAAAAAATGGAAACAACATTCATGCGTACGTACGACTTACCGTATCCATGAACAATGTATTCTATTTAATAATCTTATATTATATAGATTACTATAATACACATATAATTTATATACCTTATATTTATATCATGTTTTAAGTTTAGGAATCATAATATAATTATAAGGACCAAATATGTAACCAATTAAGACACATGTGAAGAGCAAAGTAAATTTTACCCAAATTAAAACCTTAACATGGGATCGTTAACAAATGAGTAATATAAGGTTATAATAAAATATTATATGGTAATAGATATAATAATATTCTTATGTAAAATATTTATAGTAAAATTATATTTATTATATAGGAATCTTGTATGAATACAAAGAGAGTCAGACACAAGGTAAGGGGATTTCATGTCACTTTTAATTTCTGTGAGATACAAGCTATGTTCACCACTCTTTCATTTTTTGTGGTGTATGTAATGACCATGAATATATTATATGATTATTATAATTAAATTTATTATTATTCATGTATCAATTCTATGAAACTTCTTTCATGGGGTTTAACTTGAAAAAGTTACCAAATCGGTAAAATAATTTTGTCTCAATATGCCTTCTTTGATAATCATGTTTTTTATGAATCTATTTTTTTAGGTGTATATAATTATATTTTAAGTTTTATATCATGAATATAATTATTTTTATAATATATCAATCTTCATGTAATTTCATTTTCTTACATGGAGAGTATGATCCCAATTCACCAAGTTATAAGAGTTTATTGAGATAATCTCCTAATTTTTTTGAGATTGTTTATGTTTATTCTCTCTTTGATGAAATCTTATGATCCTTAGTAAAATAATATTCATGTGTTTAATTCTCATTTTTTTAAAGATATAATCATGTTTTAGTACCATTTTCCACTCTTTGGTACTTAACATAAGGTTTTAGTAAAATCTAACCACCTATCTTTTTGGTTGGAAATATATTGTATTCAAAAACCATGTTTTCAAAAGATAATTGAAGATAATTCTCAAGGAAAACTGGATTTTAAAAAAGTTTTATTGTTTTAAATTATTCCTTCATAAGTTTTGAAATATATTTTCAAAGAAAAAGGTTTTAAAAGATTTTATGTAATAAAAATAATTTTTCTAAGAAAAAGGATATTTTTCTCAAGAAGTGCTTTTAAAAGATATTTCAAAATTATTTACCATCAAAGATAACATTCATTGGTGTTAATAATTCCATTATGGTGAATTATTCATTGTCTCTATTCATATTATTTATTTTAATGGATTATGTTTTGATGGAATGATGTTAGGAAACCTGTTTCCCTTTCATGGGTTATATGCTTTTGAAACCCGTTTTTTTCACGGGTTATGTTTATGATGAAATGAATATGAAACATGCATATTTCCATAGGTTATGATATGTTTACATTTTTATGATACCCATTTCATTTCATGGGTTATGATATATTCATTTATGATCTTGCAGAACATGTATGTATGATTTCATTATATGATGGGTGAGACCTATATCTCCCTCCAATGCATTGGGTAATGATTTATATATCATGAGATAGACAGGGATAGAATGAGGGTTTACTCAGTTCAATAATATAGGGATAGAACAAGGGGTCACCCATTTTTGTAATATAATACTAGAATGGAGGTTCACCCAGTTCAATAAATGACTTTTTCCACTAATATGGTCATGGAATTGATGCCTTGACTACTATGGAAATAATATTATATGCTTATATATCTTATAAAATTCCATGTTTTATTCCTATGTTATGTTTTAATAGATTATGATCTTTATTTCATTATTAGTCATGTCTTATGAACTTTTAATCTTTATTCCATGATCTTTGATATGTAGGGTATGATCTTATATTTTCATGATCACATTCTCATACCCTTATGCTCATGTTTATGCTCACATGTCTCCCTTTCTTACCCTTACTAAGCATTTGATCTCACCCCTCTTTATGTTTCCTACCCCAGTTTATGAAGATATGTTTATGTTTAAGGTGTCTAAGAAGGGTTATAGTCAAGAATAACCTAGTGGGAGATAATGTAGCTCACTTATGTATCAGTGTTTATGTATTCCATGTTTCAAAAGGCACTAGACTAGTACGGTCTTCTTGCATTTATTTGTATAATGTTTAAGTATTCTGAAAATTTTATGTAATGTTAATGTTTGTAAAGCTAGGGTTGCTATAAAAATAACCCTAATCAACCATTTCATGGAGTGAACTAGTTTCATCATGTGTAACTATTTCACAACCTAAATTAGTTTATGGATTTTTCATGGGAAAAATTTCAAATCGTGTAAAACATTTAGGATATGAAAATGTTCAGTAAATAGATTTCATCCTAGCTCCTGTAAAAAGAACTAGAACCACCTCTAAATCTTTTAAAAACATAAAAAACCCTCATAATCTCTTGAAACATTTATATATAGACTCCATTAATTAAAATAAACACACATACATAAACTTTGGTTATTTTTCCCCAATAAAATATCTCCATCAAAAAAAAAAAGAACTTGACCATCATGGTTCAAACAAAATGGATAACCCAACTAAAAGTGGTTTAATCAAAAACTCAAAGAGAGACATACCTAAAAAAAGACAAGAACTTACAACTTATCCACTATATAACAGCCTCTCCTTAAGCTACTTCAAGAATCATTGTGGGGTCTCAACGAACAAGTATGGACATTTTTCTCACATATCAGATTCCCTCTCTCAGGTATCCTCTTGAAAACTCCCATGTTTTCACTATACTTGAACTGGAGGTATAATTATTCCCTATGGATAATTTCCTATAAGATCCAAAATCCATATCAGATTATTCTCAAAGGATGATCTACCCCAATCTTGAATTTATCAACATATATCACATGAGAAGTGTCAGGATGACATCTCTGAAGCTTTGATTCATGAAACACATCATGAATGGAACTGTAGCAATGGGGAAGGGCTAATTAGTATGCCATTAGAATAACCCTTTCCACTATATAAAATCACCCAAAAAACATGGGAACAATCTTTTCTTATTTCCTGATACAAAGTTTCCACAAACTAGGAGAAAAACAAAGGAAACATGATGACAACCCTCAAACTCCAGAGGTCATCTTCACTGATCAATGTAAAATGTTTCCCATCTTTTCATGGTCACCAAGTGCCTCTTAATTATCCAAACCTACTCATATGTAACCTACATGAGATTAGGTCCATGAAGTGCTAACTCACCTATATCTAACCAAAGATAATTGAATGAACTACCATAAAAATAATCAAAAGGTTTCATTTGGATCGATTCATGGAAGATTTTTTTATAAGGGAACTCCATGAGTGATAAATTCTACTCCCATGAACCACCAAAATCCCAAACCAAGGATGGTTGGATATATTTAAAATAACCTATGATCCCAGATCCTTTTGAATATGCATCCAGAACCGAGATGTAAAATAAATATCTCTATCAGAAATGATACTCCTTAGAACACTTTGCAACTGAACTATCTCATGCACATAAATACTACATAGTTAATTAATAGTGAAGGTATCCTTGATATGTAAGAAGTGGGATACCTCCATTAGTTGATCTACGATCATCCATACTACATCATTATTATGAGGGTCCTAGGAAATACTTTTAAAAATACATAGTGACACCATCCAATTTCCATTTCAGAATGTGAAGAGGCTGCAACAACCCAGTAGACCTCTAATGCTAAGTCATCACCTACTGACAAGTGAAAAATACTATCATGAATCTCGATACCTCCTTCTTAATTCATGTCCACCATTACTGTCTACAGAGATAAAGATACATATTTTTTAGACTTGGATGTACCACCCATATATAATCATGAAAATATCTCATTAGCTTCTCATGAAAGCCCATAGGAACCCATAATTGTCCATTGATAAGAAGAAAATCACTACATCCAAGTGACCATCCTGCTAGCAGATCCTCACCATATAAGCTATCTCTTAGAGCTAAGACATTAAGATAAGATAATTGATCTATCTTGATCTAGTCAGAAGCATGGGTATAACCGACTTCGAAGTCATATTTACTCATCCCTAGGACTCATGAACATATAGATGTATTTTTTCAAAGATTATCATCAAAATACACTCATCGCAAGACATTAAAAAGCCTCTATCTATGTATTCTGGATTAAGGAATTAGAAATATAATTTCCCTTTCCTAGTGTATAAGTCAAATTGAAGTTTAAAGACTATATATACTTGACTCACCTCCTTTTCCAAAGGTTCAGGTCCTGTTAAGAAAATATGCACCTAAGGCTCTTGTGATCCATGTATACCAAAAACCTCTCACCCATAATGTAATGTATCCATAATTTTAGGGAATATAACACTTCAAGTAACTCTATATTGTTTCTAGGATAATTCCTCTCACGTTGTCTTAGTTTTTTAGAGCCATAATCAACCACTCGGTCCTAATGCATCAGAACTACTCTGATTCCAACTCTAGATTCATCACAATATATGGTATATACCTTACCTAGAACAGATATAGTGAGGATTAGTACAGAGGTCATCCTACCCTTCAGCTCCTAAAATATCTATCATAAGCATCCTACCAAAAACAATTACCACTTTCTTGGTCATCCCAGACATCAGTGCTTCCAGATGAGAGAAGTCTAGGATAAATTTCTGATAATAATCTACTAAACTCAAAAAACTCTGAATCTTGAAGAAATTTTTGGGCCACTCCTAAGAAACCATAGCTAAAACTTTCTTGGGGTCTGCTAATATTGTAGCCTCTAAGATGACATAACCCAATAAATTTACTATATCAATCCAAAAACTATATTTGGTTAGCTTTGTGTAAATCCAATTATCTCTCAATGTACTCATGATGATTTCAAAATTTCATGAATGAATATTTATTAACTGGAAGCAAAACAAGATATCAAAAAAAACTACTACAAGATGGTCATAATGGGATAAAAAATATAATTAATCAAGTCCATGAATACCATGGTTCTTTTGTCAAACCCAGTAGCATCAGTAAAAACTCATACATTCCATAAATGATTTTAAAATAAATATAAGGTATGTATGATGGTATCACCCATAAATGGTGGTATCCTAAGTTAAAATTGATATTGGAGAATATATTATCACCTCTCACCTGATCAAATAGATCTTTGATTCATGGAATGAGATTTCAATTTTTGACTATCATTTGGTTCATTATATGATAGTCCACACACAAGTGCAAAGTACCATCAATATTCTTTGTGAAAATATATGGGGAACCCTGTGGAAATGTACTAGAATGTGTGAAACCCTTATCTTCTAGATATTACAACTGAATTTTCAATTCTCGAAGCTATGATGGTTCCATCATGTATGGTTGGATAAAATTGGATCTGCTCTCAAGACTAACTCGATGGTGAACTTGATCTTCTTCTTGGGTGGTAATTTATAGAACTCATTGGAAAATACATCATGAAAATTACCTACCACTGGAGGAAAAGTATCCTACTACATTCCTCTATCATCCAAAATATGGCCTTATATCTAATATTTGAGACAATCCAACCTACATTGAATTAGTCATGCATGACCAGCTTGATGATCCCACTCACCCTAGTGAAAAAATAGCATCCTTATAGAGATTGAAAGGTAACTCTCATTTTATAATAGTATATATGATATTGGTATAAATCTATCCCATTCATACTAAGAAAACAATGAAAACCTATCATTTCAAGCACAAATGGTTCCCAAAAGAAATGAAAACCACTAATTTATATATAAAATTACTTAAAATGTTTAATATTATCTGAACATGCTACCAATGGTGTATCAATGGCCAAAAAACCATCCAAGATTTTAAAAACCAAGCCCAAACCCTTTTCAAAAAGAGAAAATGTAAAGGAATGTAATGCTACTATATCAAACAAAACACAAGAAATGGTAGAAGGTCCTACATCCAAACTAGTTGAATTAGACTTCATAATGTGTAGACGACTTGACACTCTACCCTAAGCTATAGTCTAACTCCCTTATGTTTTTCCCTACACCTCGTAATACTGCTCCTACACTGGTGTACCACATCCTTTTCCTTGACGTGAATGTACAGTGGATCTCCAGCTACTAGACTTCTGAGTGGTAATTGTATCCTTCCCAAACTCTTGAACCTGTCCTGACCCCCTACCACTGGTCTGATACTGCATAAACCTACAAAACCTCTATAGGTGACCCATCCTACCACAAACATGACACTACAAATAAGGGTATGGACACTAGGGATCTTTGGACTAGACCATCCACACTGATAGCACTCCAACAGAACAGAGTCCTGAGATGGCTTCCCACCACCCAAACTTCTCTACCTGCGGTTTCCTTGTTAATAACTGTTGTAGCGGTGCTTCTTTCCACCAAAAGAAGTTCTACCAATTATCCTTGATAAAATTGTATAGCTGCTGCTCAGGGAATCTCTTATATTCCCTTTTATGATGAGAGATAGATTAATAACATCTAAGAAGGTACTCAAATGAAAAATGTTCACCTATGACCTAATCTCATACCAAATCCCATCCTGAAAATGCCTCTCCCTAGAAATCTCATTAGTTGGTAAGGATAGCACAAACTGCTGCAAGTTGGTGAAATATCCAGCATAGTCTATCACTGTCATACTCTTTTGTTTCATGTGCATGAAATCAGAATACTTATCATTTATAAATGTTTTGTATATAAGTGACTTAGAAAATTTTCCTCGAAGTCCTTCTAAGATAACTCCTATTTGTTCCCAATTTTTTTTGTAGTGTCCCACCAATGCTTGGTTGGTCTACAAATATTATATTTAGAAATATTCACCTTTATATCCACAATTTTCTCAAGTTTCTTAAATATCATTTGGATTGAATCAATCCAGAACTTGGATACCTGGTGGCCTATCTCCACAATGACCATAGGTGGATGTTGTAGTTGAAACCCTCTCTTCAGCTTAGACATCAAAGGAAAGGTGAAAACAGTCTCCATTTCCCTAGATCTCATGACCCTTAATAATTTTTCTTGAAGATAAACATTCATATAATCCTTATGGTCTATAGGAATATCTAGTTCATTTTCTTTAGAAGTATGTTGATTACCGCTACCCTGATACTCAATTCAGAGATGGTGAAGAGGAATTATCTCTATAAGAAAAACACACTCCTTAGAACACTATATAAAAAAGTTCTACCTTAATAAGTGAAAAAAAGAACCATTGGATCATGGTATCTATAAACATGCAATAACAAGTGAATTTTCATGACACAATAGTTCATTCATTTCATTTATCAGATATAAGATGTATCTCATTTCATAGTTCATATGGAAAATATATCACATGAAATAAATATATCTCTATCATTAATAATTAATGTTAGTATATACCCATATGTGTCTATAATGTTTCATCAATACTTATATCTAACTATACCAGGCCACAAGTATAAATATCAATAAACATTAACATCACACAATATGTGAATCACCCAAGGTGAAATAACATAAACCATAAAAAATGAACAATATAAACAACAATCCCATCACTGGGAACTCATATTTACCCATGTTAATGGGTTATCTACTTCTATACACAAGATCATTAACAAGTCCTGATACATCCTAGTATTCTTTATAAAATTATTAAGGAGTAAAGTAATAGAAAAAAACCTTCTCCGATGATACCAATTTGTAACATACCCCTATCGGAAACTCTCTCACATGGACAAATTAGTTGATTACTAGACCTAAAGCATATATACCCATATTCTAGAGGATTTAGACTAGCAGTGAGGGTGTAGAGAGAAAATTGGGGTGACTATATCCCCTATTACATAGTTGTAATAAAGTGAAAATAAAAAAATATTAGAGTAACAATTTTTTTTCAAAATAATAAATCACAACAGATAAACCAAACAATAAAATTCAAATGAATAATACAATAATAATAAAATTATATTGTAATGATAGTTTAGAATGTATATAAATTTAAAATTGAAAGTAATACAGATAAATAAACATGCTGACCCAAGTAAACTCAAATGACCTCGGTTCTAAACCCCATGTCGGTCTCATCTCCACGATCTAACCCATCCAACAAGAAATAATCAACAACAAGTTCCCTTGACCTTGTCCAAACATGTATCCATTTAATCTATTTAGGCACCAAATGGTGGCCTGAATAGGGTGTGAGTAAAACTCAGTAGGTCGACACCACTATTTCTAAACTAAACTAATCTGATAATAAGTGCATGTAATAAAGTGATAATCGTGAGTATTAATTAATCCATTAATATGATAAAATAATCAACCTGCTTCAGCACCATGGGAGAATATATCTGAACATATATATATCAATGATAACTATAACCACAAGTTCATGATATAATCACATAATTAGGTTAATCCCTATAATCATTAGAACATAATAGAGAAAATACCTTTATATAATCATTTCATAATAACCAGAAAAATCCCTTTATATAATCATTTTAGCCTAAACTGTTAAATCCATTTATATAATCATTTCAGCATCACTAGAAAAATCCCTTATATAAGTATTTTAGTTTCACTAGGAAAATCCTTTATATAATCATTTTAGCATCATCCAGTAATTCCCTTTATATAAAAATTTCATTATCATTGGAAAAATCCCTTTATATAATCATTTTAGCATGAATCACAACACAAGTCACAATGGTAAGAATATACATCATAATATTATAAGCTATAATGGTCAATTTAGTTAATTACCATTTGCCTTTAAATTAAAAATTAATTCATTAAATTATATCTTAATCCATTACCATGATAGTTTTCACACCTATTTTATATCAAATTGTCACATGTCATTCAATAATCAAGGAATCCATTTTCCAAGGTGAGTCTATCACAATAAATTTCCTAATTTTTCATGTCATTCTAAAATATATATTTAAATAATTATCCAATTATTTATTATTTATGGGTAGTCTCACCCTATGGGTAACCTGAATCATGGTCTCAACACCTTTGGGTCTAAAGGGATCCAAGGAGTAGTCTAAACACCTAATTATCATCACTAATTTTTCTTTTTGTTAATGTAAACATTTTTTTGATGCAATCACATAATATTTCACATACTTAAAAAATAGAAATAGACCATAGGTCATTTTTCTAGACCACCTACCCTTATATGGGGATTTAAGAAACACTATCATTTAGGAATGATAATGAGGAACAAAGGTGAAAGAGATCAGAAGGAGAATTCTTGATCAAAAAATATCAAAACCTAGTTCAATATTGTCTAAGAGATTAAACCATGATAATAGAGAACAATAGTATGTGATGGGAAAACCAAATTCAAATAACTTAACATAGATAAAATATATAATTTAGACATCTGTAAGGGAAGAAATGGATCCAAAATCTCTTGGAATCATTCTATGGTTTGAGAGAGAGAGAGAGTTGCACCATGAATGAAATAAAATCATACGGGCTGTGTTCTTTAAAACCACTAGTCGTGAGAAATTCATGGCATGAAAACCTTTTACAATGTGAAATTATTGATTTATAAGATATGCTGAAAAAATGTATTACCTAGGCTTAAAATAAATTAGAACAACCATTTCATGATGTGAACCATCTTAAAAGAACTTAACAATTTCATGCCCTGAACTAGTACACAACTTATGACCATCAATAATTTTATGTTTTGTAAACTTTTCAAAATGTGAAAGTGTTTAGTAGACATCTTTCATACTACCTCCTATAGAAAGAAACTGAACCACCTCTAAATAATTCCAGACCATATAAAACCCTCACAATCCCTTGACATGTTTATAACCAGACTCCATTAATTGAAACAAACAAAAATCCCCAAACTTCAGGTTATTTTAACTAGATAAATCTCTCCATCCCCAAAAAGGTTCCCCACCCTAAAGGTTCAAAAAATAGAAAAACCCAACTAAAATAGGTTCAACCAAAAATCAAATAGGGGTGTACCTAAAAAATACGGGATCTTAAATTTTATTTTGGAATAATATTTTAATTTTGAATGTATTGATAAAAAGGGGTAACTTTATTATATCACAACATATATAAGGTATAGGGAGTTTCTTTTTTAAATTCTATCAATATTAGTTTTTCATTTGTGTTTATGGTATTAAAAAAGGGGAAATTTTTGAGTCATAGACTCACATTATCATTAGTTATGAAAATCACATTACACTCATATTATAACATGATTTAACTTGAAGTTTTTTTTACATTTTTTAGTGCACAAGATAAAATTATAGTAAATATAATTTTTAACATTAAGAACAATCATGAAAATAAACAGAATAGAGGTTTCTTGACATATTAAATTCCCCAAATGTATGAGAAATATTGTGGTAAAGGAATAAGTTCACCGTAAGATGTGAATATATATTGAGTTCATTGAATGATGATGAAATAGATTTATAATACTATTAAAATTAACTCTAAATAATACAAAATTTGAATATTGGATTTTGGTACAACTTTATTTATAAATGACTATAACCTCAAAGATCAAAAGTACATAAAAACACATGAAAATACACTTTGTGTGCTTTCAATTACTTGTAGTATACAACAACTTGTTTTTTGAGAGTTATTTTGATTATATTTTATTTATGAGAGTTTTTATAAGTGATATATTTATAGAGGATTTTATTATAAATATTTTATCAATTTTTATTGTAATTATTGTGTTTTAGATCTCTTTTAATTTAGGTATTCCTTAAGAAAAGTAGATCTTGTTCTGAAAATTGATATAATGAAGATTTTGGTGCATGGATGCAGATATATTGCCGATCAAGTGTGATTGAGGAATTCTTGGTGTGGAAGATAGAGATACCATATGATGGGTTAAAGTCAAGGGATTTTGAGTATAATTAAATAGAGATACCGACTGATGGGTTCACAATTAAGGATGTTCTAGGGTTTAGAACGGGGTTACCTTGGATGAGGTTTAGAGATCCACCATTAACTTTAGGTTAAATGTGAGGTTTTGGTAACAATATCCTTTTAGAGTTTTAGGATTTTTATCCTTAATCTATTCATATTTTTTAAAATTTATTGTGTTTCATTATATTATTGTTGTTCTATTAAATTTTATAGATGTTTCAAAATTTAGACATTTTAATCCTTCCACTGCATTTATATATTGTAATAACCTATTCCCTATCTAAAATGATTAAAGAAATTTAGGGTGACTTTGTAATAGTTATTGTGTGGTATGGTTTGAATTTTGGGTTTGATTAAGGGTTTGTTTTTAATTTGAAAATTTAAATATGATATTGAGTGTTTGAGGATGAGTTTTAGGTATTTTTGGATGTTTTTAAAGGATCAATATGATATTTTGTTATTTGAGATACCTATAAAGGGTACCACATGTATGTGACATTGGGTACTTAGTGGGAGGTCACTAGGTACCTGCTAGCCTAGAAAAAATCCCAAGTGACCTCGGGGGTCCTTTGGGTTTATGATGGTCTTAGACGAATTATTCAATAGAATCTAGGGATTCTTTTTTGGGAAGGGTAATTTGTTCATTTCCCCTTCAATCATATTTACCCATTTTAGATTATCATTTGAATTTATTAATCTTTATATAATGGAAATTCCTTCCCATGGAATCCTTTGGTTTACTCTTCTAATTATTTTAATTCCCTTTATTCATGGAATAATTATAGGAAATTTTCATTCCTAGGATTGGGGTAAAAATCCCCTCTATTTTTTTCATCTTCCTCCTCCCCATTCCTTTGAATTTATATTATCTTGGATAGGGATTATAAAACAAATTCAATCATAACATGGGGTAATTCACTCTAAATCATGGGTATTTATACTCTTTTTATTCAAGGAATCTTCCAAATATTGGTTTCCTTTATTCCATCACTATTTTGGTGGAAAATGATGAAGGTACATATTAAACTTGTATTTTTTAATCATTAAGGTACAAATTAAGGTTGATTTTAGGGATATTTTTTTACAGAAATAAAAATGTTTAAAATACTCACATTTTGTGGAAGAATAACTTTGTATAATATTTAAAAACATAATAAACATAAAAAATACTTTAATTTATCTTGATTTTAACATCAAGTGAAATATTATTTGAAATAGGTTCTAATTGAAAATTAAAGAAGATATATTCACTATTCAAATATGGGTCTATTAAAAGTGGGTCCTCAAAATATTCTACAAATTTCCTCTATCCTCATAAACCTTGTTCTAGGATGATCAATTTTACATTAATAGATTTTTTAAAATGCCTCTTTTCTTATAAATATTAGACATGATATTTTTTGAAAATTACTTTCTAAACCTTTTAGAAATCTCCTATGATTCCTTTTACTCATAATTTCCTTGAATAGAAATTATACCTTGAATATTACTTTTTGATTATAAAAACACTATAGAACCCATTTTTTTGAATCCAATTTAGTATCATTGACTAGATGGTGTTGGATTCTTTTATCAAAAAGTTTTGAAGTTGTTTTTTTAGATTTATTTTTTGAAAAAGTTTGGTTTTTTGGGGTAGAATTTTTTACATTAATATAAATAATTCTAAAAGTCATCTAGATGTTTCAAGCCTTCTATTAGAGCATAAATATCCAAGATAATGATTTTAAAGAGTTTGGGAGGAATAAAAGTAGGTTCTTATCATGGAAAAAAAGGTCACACTAGGGAGAAAATAGACCACAGTCAAAGTGGATAGAAAATATATAGTGGTTTTTCACTATATTGTAGAAGATGGGATTTCTATAAAATTTTTAAAGACCTTGATATGGTCAAAATAGACAAAAAAAGGAGTCCATGTCATGGAGTTTGGTGTTTTACATATATTTTATCCTATGTAAAATATGGAATCCCAACATGGGCACAATTGATCTGGTGGTGGCTATAGTGGATATCAAAAAGATTGGTTTTCTAGAATAAGTCCTTGAATCAAAACAACAAGTTCCAAACTACTACACTTAGTGTGGTGGTATGGGAAAATTACTATGAGAAATGGTTAATCCCAGCCTTAGGAATTATATTGGATGTGGGAAAAAGTTGAAAATGAAGAAGACCATTTCTCCTAGGCAAAATGGGATGGTGGAAAAAATATATTATGGCTATCTCCATGATTCTTGATCATAGTGGGAGTTGGGACTTTAGGTTTGAAAAGAAAAACAATGAGTAAGACGATGGTGATAGTAATTTTAAAGGTGTGTTGACCTGGTATTTTTAGAAATATTATTGTAGAATTCACCCTATAAATGTAGATATGAAAATCATGGAAGGGGTTGAATTTATAAGTTGGTAATAGGAAGTTTTGAAGACCTATTAATTGATTATAATTAATGGTTTTATAGAATATGTTTGAAATATAATGGATCCCTAATTTAAAAAGGATATTTATAGGAAGAAATAAGGGATGAGAAAATATTATTTTCTATACATTAATAAGTAAAAGAAGTAAATGAACTTATGACACCATAAAGATCTAAATTCTAGGAAGAGGAGAGGGAATTAATGCTGTGTAGAAACAAATAAAGATATAAAGGGGTTTGGAACCCAGTGAATATCTTTCTAAAGGTAGAAGATGGAGGTAATTCCATGAAATTTTATGGAAAGAAGAAAATTCTACTCATGGTGAAGTTCACAATAGGAATATGAATGAGTAATAGGAGATTAATGAAACCAAAATCTATATATAGTGAATTTACCAATGATTTATGATATTTTTTTGTTCTATCATCCAACTTGTAATCCATTTTAGAGTAGTGATAAAAGGAGAAAATTGTGAGGGATATAATCCCTGGGAGATAATACATCTACACTAAACTTATAGGGTGTAGTGATCCCATATAGAAGTGAAATAGCCTAAAATCCTATAATTAATGAGGTTTAGTGATTCAGTGAATCAACACATTGTTAGTCGCATACTCCTTGGATTATCCCATAGTGGTGATCCAAGTAATTATCAATGTGTTTCTTATGGTTTCTTATATTATGAACAACATAATATAATAAAGTGGGTAAATAAACCTTTTATTTTTTATATAAGAGACAATCAAGATAAATAGTAATCATATCAATATCTAAAAGAATAGAAAAATGGTGACCCTTATATTTAATAGGTAATGATCATCAAGGTTTATGAGGGGGTTAAGGAAAATATTTTCATTAAAAAGAATTACTATACCTTGATTCACCCACATTATTAGGGTATCTCACACCTAATCCCCTTGAGGTACCTATAATTGGTATCAAAGAAATGTTTAATTTATATTGGATTTGTTTTTTATGGCCTTATATAAAGTTTTTAAAAGGAATTAAATCCAAATTGAATGATACTTTGATTTATAGAAATCATTTCAAAATTTGGAAGAAGGATTTAAATTCATATATAGAAGAAAAAGTCATAAAATTTTATTGGATGTAATTTTTATGTTAAGTAATCATAGAATTATTTTTGGAATTGATCAAATGAATTTGGGAATTAATGCTTGTAAAAATAATGAATTAAAATATTATTCAAAGGATTATGTACTCAAGAGTATTTCTTATTGAATGTTTTCAAATAATATGTTGATGGCATTGGAATATTTTTAGAGTAGACAATATTTATTTGAAAAAGTTTCAAAGAATAGAACATATGAGAATTTCCTTATTTTAAGGTAAAAAGAAGATAAATGTAGAGACCCAAGATTTACGTACATGGAAATTATATTAATTTTTCAGAATACTTAATACGTAGCAAAAAAAGACACCCAAGGACCATAATAGTTTACTGTCTTTGGAAACTCATAACATAATCTTCTAATCATGGTGAATGATGTTCAACATCTCCCATAAAGATCTTATGATTTTGTTTTCTTACCTAAAAACATTATTTAAATCCTGGGGAAAAGAAAACATTTAAAGGGTGAGCTCAAATTATCAGTAAGGGTAAGTATGGATAAAATAAAAAATATATACATTTGAAATTAAAAGCATGAACATAAAGTTTAAACATCAAAATCTTGAGTTGTGAAATAAGTTCTGGCAGTATGTAAGGCATAAATCACAAAGGAACATTAATCATGATAAAATATCATGGTAATAAAACATGTAATTGTGGAAAACCATTAAGAACATGATATGATTTCCATAGTAGACAAGGCATTGCTGCCAAGACCATCATAGTGTACAAAGTCCATTACTGGACCAGGTTTACTTGCCATTCCAGCCTTGTATTACTGAATCAAATTTACTTACCGTTCCATCCATGAATATCTCATGAGATATAAATCTTTACCCAATGAATTGGAGGGAGATATAGCTCCCACACATATCATAATGAAATCATTCTTTCGTGTTCCAAAAAATAAACATAAATCATTCATCATCACCGAATGAATAAAGTGGGTTTCATAAACATCATCCCATCATAACATAATCCATATAGAATAAATGGATATCATTTTATAATAAGAAAAATGAAACATGTAAATCATAGTGACATTATACTTGAAATATAAACATATTAAATAATGTCACTTTTGATGGAAAATAGTTTTGATAAAACACTTGAAATGAATTCTTGAGGAAAATATCCTTTCTTCTTAAAAATCATTATCTTATCTCAAAATTCCATGCAATTTTAAAAGAAAAGGATTTTGTTGAAAATAATCATGAAATAGTGTATAGGAAGCTTCATGTAATAAGTTTTTATGAAACCGTAAAAATCCATTCATTCCGTATAAGTTAAAAAAACATTCTTCTTGTACTTTTGCTGGAAAAGTCAAAAAGTACCTCGTATGGTAAACAAAAGAAAGATTTCTTCCATACCATGTGGTAAAAGTCAAAAAGAGGTAAAAAAGACTTTAAAAATAAAAGGAAGAATAGTAAAAAATTGATGAAAACATTTTTTATAAATCATGGACATGGATGATAAATATTACCCCAATAAATACTCACGAATAAACAATCTCAGATAAGAATGAGATTGGAATAATTATCCCTTACCTTATGTCTAATTTCTCTGGTATGTGTCCGAGACTCCTGTATAGTAGGTTTAAATATATTATTAACTTATAAAAGAACCATAATAACATTTATTAAATCATATATGATTCACTTATGACTTTATATTACCCGTTCATTTGTCAATTCCATGTTAAAGTAGTGTTTTGGGTAAAATCGTTTCATTTGTCGTACGTGTTTTGACTTATAATTATTCATATTATTACTTAGATCATGATTAATTAATTTCAGAATGTAAAACATGATTTATATATAATATATATTCAGAATATAATATATATATATATATATAATAGATCGATAAATGGAATGAAATACATCGTTCATGGAGACGGTAGACCGTACGTACGCAAGAACGTTGTTTTCATTTCCATATTAAATTTAATGGAAGTAAGTAAATAACATATACATAAATACAGTATCATTATTATGTCATATATTTCATGATTATTTATTATATATACTTTATAATCATTCTTGAATGGTTAACATGGAGAATAAATCTTATCGCGTCGTGGAGACGGTAATCCGTACGTACGCACGAGCGATGATATCGTTCCCATAATTATTGAATATAATTGGAGTTGATGATATAATATCTCAGATTCAGTATGATTTTATAATAATCATATATATTTATTATTTCCACCATTATACCCATCCAAGTATGGCAGTGGTGGAAAAACAGATTACACAACGGCGTGGAGACGGTAAGCCGTACGTATGCATGTGCGGTGATTTCATTTATCGTAGGATGGATAAATGGTGAAATAGGGTTTTTTCATATTTATAATAACATATCATTATATTAGTGATACTTATGTTATTAATTTATATTTAAACAACTAAATAAGAGTAAGTAGAAGAAGAAAGAAACTTCAAAGAATCGGTAGAAGAGTTTACCTCTTCCTCGACGCACCTCCTTTAAACTTCCTCTTCTGGCACTAGAGTTGGTGTTCTGAGAAGACCAGAACCTCTTTAATATAACTAGAGAGTTTTATAAGATGAATTATCAGGTTTTGGACAAGCTTTAAGGCTTAAAATGGAATTAAAAAGAGAGGGAAGGAGGTTCCCTTGTATAGGAGAGGAGAGGGGCACTTTTGGAAACCTCTAAAATATTAATTTATAAAAAAACTCAAAACCCAATTAAAAACCTCCAAAAATCACTCAATTAAAATATTAGATGAGATAGGGTTTTAATATCATCAACAAATAAAATTTATACATGTTTGATATTTATTTTAAACCTTATCATTTTGATTTATCCTTATTTAATCTATTTAATTTTATTTGTGGTAATAATATTCTAATTTTTAATTGTTATAAATACTTAATTTTGTGTTGTGAATTTTCCATAATTAGATACATTATTAAATTTTAGACCATATAATTTTAAATTTTAAATTTTTAAATATTTTTGTGATTTTTAAACAATTTAATAATATGTTATTTTTATAAAATATCAATAGTGTCAATTTTAACACTATCCAATTATTTGAATTTAAATAAAATCCAAATAGAAGATGTATTCGAACCAAAATATTTAATAGATTCCTAACATGTCATATGCATAAAAAATTCATAGAGCACATTAATATGTTCATATAATATTTATTTTAATATTTTTAAAACTATTTATTTGATATTTCTCTTAATAAAATAATTACTACCAAATTTTTGTATAATCATTTAATATACTTATTTGTTGCATAAAGATTAAAAATAAAATACTATGATGAATTTAAATATTTTATATTTCATAAGAATACTTTTAGTTGAATTTATATTCTAAAACACCCAAATTTTAAAATGATATGTTTATTAAATTATGAAGGTGATAACTTTGACATCTTTTAAAATAAAATAATATAAATGTCTTAATATATTTTATAAGGCTTAAAATGGTCCAAAGGTTGAAACTTGGATTATTATGATTTATATATACTCGACCAATAAGTTTTGGTCAAGTTTTTGGGTCTTTTTAGGGGTATTATTATTTTAATAAAAACTATATTATTGATTTTTCAAAAAATAAATAATTTCTGCATAATTAATATATAAGCTATTAAAGTAATTATGTATTTTCTAAAAATTACAAATAAATTACCATGATAAATAAAGACATTTTATACTTTAAATTTGTATTTTTAATTGAATTTATATTTTGTATAACCTTATATTAAAAATAATTTAATTATTAGAGTTTGAGTGAGACATATTTCACTTTCCTTTAAATAAAATAAATTAAAGGTCTTAATCTCATCCAAGTGGGTTCCAATAGATTCCATTTAGAACCAATTATGTTTTTTAGAGAAATATAATCACCCAATGATATCAATAAAAGTGTTAGTGTAATTTTATAATAATATTTTTACCCTTAATTACCTGATTTACCTTTAACTGTGGGAAATAAAATTTACCGTAGTTACTATTCATAATGCCCAAAAATAAAAAATAGCCTATTAACATAATTTGGACATAATGATTCCAAATATGAAATTAATTTTTCCAAATTCAATAAATATAATTTGTAGTATTTAATTTAAAATTAATCCCACTGTTGAGAAAACGAGTTTTAAAAGTTAAAACATTGCAAAAGATTGAAATGTTTTTACCATGAATTCAATGTAAAATTAATGATAATGAATTATATTATATTAAATGGTAAAAATATATTCTATTTATTCTTTAAAACCAATCAATATTATAATTTAACCATATAAATTATCTCGATGAAAAAAGCTGTTTTTAATTAAAATTTAGCGTATTTTTACTATTCATCAAAATATGAAGGTCATCAGAATAATGTCAAAAATTTATCCAACGTAAATTTTTATATCTTGATTCAAAATAAGAAGTTTAATTTTTCAAATTTAATGTACAAAATTTTCAAAAATTTGATTTAAAATGGGTGCGCTGTAACACCCCAAGCTTCCACTGTACGTTTCCCTTCGAATAATGTAATAGCGTGTGTTGTACGCAACCTCGAGCTCTAACACACACCACAACTAATTAAACTAGCCGTTGTGAATAGTAATACCTACTTTTTGAAATTTTATAAATTTTATTTATCAAAATGGACTTCATTTTTGGATTCAGAATATTGAAATTAGCCTATGTTGAATTTTTGGTATTTTTCTGAGAACTTCTAAATTTTTATGAATAGTGAAAAATACTTAAAAACAACTTTTTTAATCAAAATAATTTATAGTGATAAATTATAATATTTAGTGGTTTTAAAGTATAATTAGAATATATTTTTACCATTTTATCCAATGGTGGCCATTAGAATTAATTTAACATTGAAATTGGACATAAACAATTGCCAAACTTTTGATATAAATTGTTTCTTAAAAACATGCTATTTGTTGTAACAGCGGGAATTAATTATAAAATTAATTAATACAAATTATATGTTTGTAATTTTGTAAAATAGACATCATTTTTGAATTCGGAATATCAATTATAGCTTAGGGTGAAATTTTGGCCTTGTTCTGAAAAACTTCAATTTTTGATGAATAGTGAAACCACTAAGTGGTAGTTAAATAACTGATTTTTCGTTTAAATGAAATATTACCACTTCTGTGATTTGATTTTCAAAAATCCGACATACATGGTTGTCATTAAGAAGTAAAATGTGGTTCAATGAGATCAAAATAATTTTTTGGTGAATAGTAACTTTTAAGTTCTTAATCGCGATTAGTGGTAATTAGTGTAGTTTAAGGTAAAAACAATGTTTTAATAATATGATATGAGCTTGACACTTGTCCTACTCCTATTAGATGAGTCATGGCCGACCAAGACAACCCATGGGTCAACTTGGGGACCCCATGGAGCCACTTTAGTTGGAAAATGACATTAATATATATTTATTTAATGTTAAAATTAAATTGACACAAACATAAGTTAGTTTACTAAAAAAAATTTTAAGTGGGGTTACACAAGTCCAAATTTTGTCTATAAATATTCATTAGAAATCTAAAAAGATTTCCTACATCATAGTATTTATTTTATAATTTTTAGACATTAAATAAAGTAAATTATTTATGACATCATTATGATGCAGCGATGACCTCATTATTTAACGATTTAAATAAAATTAGAAGATAATGCAAAATCCAAGGCTTACACTTGTCCAAAGCCTATTGGATGAGGATATTTCGAAACCTTATCGCCTTATCCTCGAATTATATAAGTGTGGGACCTTTATAATCCGAAAAGCATTGTGAAATAATGTAACATTTCAATCTTTCCAAAAGTGCCCCTCCTCTCCTCTTATAAAAGGCCCCCACCTCTACCACCTTATTCACACTTCCAAGCCTTTTGGTTCGGCCAACCCCTGCCCAAATACTCTCCAAACTTCCCTCCCTTCATCCTAGAAGCTTTACTTTAGTCAGAAAGCCATCCTAAGGAGTCCTTTTGATCAAATCAAAAGGAAGAACCCGAAGAAGAGGTAACATTTTCATCACCCTCTTTCAAGTTTCTTTCTTCTTCCACTCCCTCTTTGTTTATTATTTCAATTCTAAAATTATAACTCCAGTATATTCTATATACTGTGATGTTATTATAAATATGGAACAACCATATTCAGTATTTTACCCATCATTTGAATAACATGTCACCATACGTGCGTACGTACGGCTTACCGTCTCCACGTCGTGGTGTAATTGTTATTCAATATATTATTATTTATATGGGTATAATAATGATATGTCATTCATGTAAATAATAAATATAACATGATAATTATTCTTTATATATGATCTACTATCCAATTATATATTATTTAAATATCAAAATAATGATATTGTCGCTCGTGCGTACGTACGGACTACCGTCTCCACGAACGCGATGAGATTCATTCTCCGTCGTATCCATTAAAGTATAATTATCATTTGATGATTTAAAAATAATGTTTAAGGACATGATACCATTCTGGATATGAATAAGATACAACTTATCCATGAAAAACACGACTTACGTAGCAAAACATATAAAAGAAAATAAGTAAGTTAACACCCGAAACAACGATAAATCTAAGATGTTGTTAACAAAGCAATGTTAAAAGATCATATATGATATCATATGAATGTATATGATTCTTGAATAATTTAATAACAATTATTTCACCATTATACAGGAAGTTAACCTACCCCAACCAAGGAAAATTACAAGGTAAGGGTTTACTTCACAACCTCTTCATTATCCAAGGTTGTTTATACATAATTATCTACTGGGACCTTGTTAGGATCCAAATCCGTGTTTCTTAAAAATGCCTTTCAAAAAATTTTTACTTTTAAATGGAAAATGGGTTAAAGTCATTTATACCCTTATACGTTTTTGAAAGGAATCTTACTGTCGTTTTCCAAACAATGTACTTTTTGACCTTTTTGACAAATATAAGGTAACAATGTTTTTTAACCTATACGGCGGGTGCGGCTATTTTCCGCCATTATAACTTCATCGAAGCTTCCCTAACAAGCTTATAAGAATATCTTCAAAGTAAATGTATTATTTTATAATTATGAGACTTTTAAATGATTTCAAAAAGGAGAGATATTACTCTCAAATAGCTTTGATTTCATCCATGTCAACATCCTTTGATGAGTTTTAAGTTTAATTGAAATTGATTTATGATACAAAACTTCCATTGAACATTTTGTGAAATATTTGACTGTGGATGTGTTATTTTTATACCATCCATAGCTTATGGAGAAATTGTTGACATTTCGTATGCTGGTTTTAATACGAATATTTATGTTATGTTTAAACCTATTCATATGAGGAATGTATTGGACTTAATATGTGACGGGTGGAGCCCGCTATAGCTCCTCGATGCATCGGTAGGTCTCATGAGACAACTAGACGTGGAATTGGCTGAGGCCCTTTCCCAATTTGATTTATGGTTTTGGCCGAGGCCTTAATCATTTTAGACGTCTTGGCCGAGGCCTTGACAAAGTGTTTCAGAATGTCTGGCATTATACATTCCCTCATTATGAAAGTGGTTATTGATAATTCATGTGATTATTCGTCTAGAAGAATATCCATGTGAGTAAGTAATGGCATTATTTTATTTTACTTTTTCCATATTATGCTGAAGTTCAAGTTCAATAAGGCTTTTGTTTTAGTTATACATTGCCTTAAATGCTTATGTTTTTTTTATAAAAGCTTCCGCAATATTGTTATCCTTACTGAGCATCTGAGCTCACCCCTTTCAATGTTTAAATATTTTCCAGGATGTGAAGAAGTGTATTATGACTGACTTGCAAGAATAGTCAGTGAAGATATGAGTGTGGACTATGAAGACCATGTTATTGTAGTTTGTTTAATTTTGATGTAATGAAAGACTTATGAATGTATCTAGTGTTTCCAAGGCTACTAAACTAATCGGTCTTTCGAGACTTGATCTTTTGTGATCATTCCAATGTTACGAAGTATTGCACCGACTCTGGGTAGCTGGGGTCGGGGCGTTACAGTTGGTATCAGAGGCAGTTTAGTACTAACCTTGGAAGCTGGATTTAGATAAACTCTGATTAGAGCACATATCCCGAAGATAGACTTTGAGGATTAGTATAGAAGAACTTCCTAGAATTTTGGTATTGTAGAGATGTTGTGAGTTTTCCGAGAAATACATCCCTGTCTGGATACGAGCAGGTAGAGGCGGCTCTGGCACAGATGTACCTAGGGGTAAAACCCGAAAACACCGCTTTGAGCTAGACTCGAACGGGAACTGGTGCACGACAACGGGCCTTGCTGCACTCTTGGTTACGACACTCCCGGGGGATATGCTTAGGATAACTCTCATTTTCTTTACAAATCATTATGAAGGGTTTATGAGTATATACTTCCTCAAAGAAAACATTTTTATAATTATGGATTATATCCATAATTAGTTCAATTTATGTTAAGTGTTTTACAAGTATGGAATTATGTATTTCGATTCATGAACTAATCTAGTTTATGCCATTATTTAGAAATGGCGCCTAGTGGAAGGAATGGAAACCGTATCAATGCACGCACTCCGTGTAGGGATTGCCCTTCTGCTCAGCATAATTATGGTGGAGCTAGTGATACAACTGGTGCTGATCAGCTTCTCACCGTACTGGGACAACTCACGCAGGTTATGAATAACAACCTTACTCGTATGGAGCACCCTGATCCGCAACGTGGAGGATCAATGCTAGACCGTTTCATGAGGCAACAACCGCCAACCTTCAATGGGAGTACAAATCCTATAGTAGCTGAGCAATGGATAAATTCCTTAGAGAAAATATTCCATGCCTTGGGGAGTAGTGAAAGGGAGAATGTTTTCATGGCAGTTTACCGCCTCACTGGAGATGCCGATCAATGGTGGTCACTAATTCAAAACACAAAGGAAGATGATGAATTAACAAACATGGAATGGCAGGAGTTCAAAGAGCTGTTCTTAGAAAAATACTTTCCTCGAGACCATCAAGCGGATATGGAAAGGCGATTTCTGAGTCTGAGGCATAAGGAGGATGAGAATGTCGCAAAGTATGAGGCTAACTTTACAAGGTTAGCAAGGTATGCTGCAGATTACATACGTAACCCAAGATGTAAGACTGATTGTTTCTTTGATGGGTTGAAACCATTTCTCCGTCGAGCTTTAGTATCACAAACCTTCTCTTCATACGAAGGTATTGTCTCGTGCGCTATCAAGACGGAAAAGGAATTCTCTAAGTCTTATTACTTTAAATCAAAGCAAGATAAGAAGAGATCCGCTGAAAATTCTGGGAAAGGAAATAAGGAAACAGGGAAGAATGGTAGAAATGAATTTCCACCCTGTGATAATTGTGGTAGGAAGCACCCTGGTTCCTGTCTAAAAGGAAAAGGAGTATGTTACAAGTGTGGTGAAAAAGGACACCAAGCTCATGAATGCAAGGGAAAGAAAGCGGCTGTCAACGTGGAATGTTATAATTGTAGAGAGAAGGGACATTATGCAAATGAATGTCCTAAGCGTCAGGGGAACTTACCTCAGAAAAGGCCAAGGGATCAAGGCCAGGCTTATGCTATCACTACTGCTGAGGTGGAAGCTCCGAAAGACATGGTGGCAGGTAATTTAATGGTTTCCTCAAGTTTAGCAAATGCATTATTTGATTCTGGATCATCGCATTGTTTCATATCTTCCCAGTTTGCTAAGAAAATTAGATATTTCCAATTTGATTTAACAAGGGAGTTGTCAGTCAAAACCCCTAAGGGAAGTATTGTTGCAACAAAGTTTTGTCGATTAGTTCCCATTAGAGCACCTAAATGTTCTTTACCTGCTGATCTCATCGTCATACCCATGATTGAATTTGATATAATCCTCGGTATGGATTGGCTTTCGGACCATGATGCAAAAATTTATTGTAAGAGGAAAGAGGTTACGATTCTTGATGATGATGATGATAAGGAACACCTTATCTTTAGAGCAGAATCGTCGCCACATAATTCTTATCTGGATCCACCCCCAGTAGCTCAACTAAATTCAATTATTGGGGAGGAAGAGAAGGAAATTACTGAGGATGACGAAAGGAATATTCAAATAGAGGATGTACCTATTGTGAGAGAATATGTTGATGTGTTTCCGGAAGATTTACCTGGACATCCTCCAGAACGAGAAGTTGAGTTTTCCATTGATTTAATTCCTGGATCAAGGCCCATATCGAAGACCCCTTATAGAATGGCCACTGTGGAATTAGTTGAACTAAAGAAACAACTAGAGGAATTGAGTAATAAGGGATTTATTCTCCCTAGTGTTTCTCCTTGGGGAGCCCCTGTTCTTTTTGTTAAGAAGAAAGATGGATTTATGAGGTTGTGCATTGATTATAGGGAGATCAATGCTATAACAATAAAGAATAAGTATCCCCTAACTCACATTAATGATTTGTTTGACCAACTGCATGGAGCTCAATACTTTTCAAAGATTGACCTTCGGTCTGGATACCATCAGTTGTGTGTGAAGAAGGAAGACGTTCCAAAGACAGCATTTCGAACAAGGTACGGGCATTACGAGTTTACAGTAATGCCTTTTGGATTGACTAATGCACCCTCTGTTTTCATGGATCTAATGAATAGAGTTTTCAAGGAATATCTTGATGACTTTGTAGTGGTATTTATTGATGATATCTTGGTATACTCCAAAAGCCACGAAGATCATGAAAATCACTTACGCATTATCCTGAAGACTCTTAGAAGACATGAATTATATGGGAAATTTAGCAAGTGTGAATTCTGGCTTCATGAGATTTCTTTTCTTGGCCATATTGTCTCTAAGGATGGAATTTCCGTTGATCCTTCTAAAACCAAGGCAATCCAAGAATGGCCAGCACCGACAAGTATAAATGAGGTACGCAGTTTTATTGGTTTAGCAGGTTATTATCGACGTTTCGTCCAGAATTTTTCCAGATTGGCTAACCCATTGACAAAGCTCACACGTAAAGGGATTAAATTTGTCTGGACAAAAGAGTGTGAAGAATGTTTTGAAGAACTAAAGAGAAGATTAGTCAATGCCCCTGTATTGACTCTACCATCGGGGAATGATGGATTTGTTATTTATAGTGATGCATCGAAGAAAGGACTCGGTTGTGTCCTTATGCAGAATGATAAGGTCATTGCCTATGCATCACGACAGCTAAAAATTCATGAGCAAAACTATCCTACTCATGATCTTTAGTTAGCAGCTGTGATCTTTGCTTTAAAGATATGGAGACATTACCTCTATGGTGAAAAATGTGAGATTTATACTGATCACAAGAGTTTGAAGTATATTTTCACACAAAAAGAACTCAACATGAGGCAAAGGTGATGGCTTGAACTACTCAAGGATTATGATTGCACGATACATTACCACCCGGGGAAGGCAAACAAGGTGGCAGATGCTTTGAGTAGAAAAGACCATGGAGTTTTGAATGTGATGAGAATTGAAAGGGATCCAATTTTCTTGGATCTAGTGAAGATGGACATGGGAATAACTGGGGAAGGTGAAACATCAATGCTTTTTCAAATGGTTGCCAAACCATCATTACTAGAAAGGATTAAGAGTTCTCAGACCAATGATGAATAATTTCAAAAGAAGATTAAAGGTGTGAATGATGGAAGATTGAGGGACTTTGTGTATAAGGATGGAATTTTGAAATTCGGGAAGAGACTTTGTGTTCCCGATATACCTGATCTAAAAAGGGAATTGCTGGATGATGCTCATAGTTCCAACTTCTCTATACACCCTGGGAGCACCAAAATGTATAGATATTTGAAGGAACATTTTTGGTGGGACAATATGAAGAGGGAGATTGCTGATTTTGTGTCGAGGTGTATGGTTTGTCAACAAGTGAAAACTGGAAGGCAACATCCTGGTGGAGTATTGCAACCTCTTCCCATACCTGAGTGGAAATGGGATAATATTACGATGGACTTTGTCATGGGACTACCAAAGACTCCTAGAAGGAATGATGCAATATGGGTCATTGTTGATCGACTTACTAAGTCAGCACATTTTCTGGCTATACGGGAGGATCTACCACTTGAACGTCTAGCAAGACTATATATTAATGAAGTTGTAAGACTTCATGGAGTACCCCTATCGATTGTTTCTGATCGTGATCCTCGTTTTACTTCAAGATTCTGGAAAAGTCTTCAAAAGGCCTTGGATACTGAACTTCGTTTGAGCACTGCCTATCACCCGCAAACAGATGGACAATCAGAACGGACTATTCAAACCTTAGAAGACATGTTGAGATCATGCTCTCTTGAATTTCAGGGTATGTGGGATCAATATTTACCACTGGTAGAATTTTCCTATAACAATAGCTTCCATTCGAGTATTCAGATGGCACCATATGAAGCGTTATACGGAAAGAGATGTCGTACACCAACCTGTTGGGATGACGTTGGTGAAAGAAAACTTGTAGGCCTAGAACTGGTGGAGGAAACGGTGGAAAAGGTGAAAGTAATCCAAAATCACATCAAAGCATCTCAAAGTAGGCAGAAGAGCTATGCCGATAATCGAAGGAAGGATTTGGAATTTCAAGACGGTGATCATGTTTTCCTGAGGGTATCTCCGTGGAAGGGAGTCATACGTTTTGGTAAGAAAGGTAAATTGAGTCCCAGGTACATCGGACCTTTCGAAATTCTAGAACGAATTGGGGCTGTAGCTTACCGTTTGGCAATGCCGCCAAGTCTCTCCAAAGTTCACGATGTGTTCCACGTATCTCTGTTGAGGAAATACATGCCTGACCCAACGCATGTACTCACCTATGAGGAATTATAACTGGAACCCGATCTTTCCTATTGTGAAGAGCCCGTCAGGATTCTTGATGTGAGGGAGAAGGTGCTGAGAAACCGGACGACTCGTCTGGTGAAGGTTTTGTGGAGAAATCATAAAATGGAAGAGGCAACGTGGGAACCTGAGGAATTTATGATGAAAAACCACCCGAGTCTTTTTATGCAGTAATACCCTAGAAATTGCGAGGACGCAATTATTTGAAGGAGGGGAGAATGTAACACCCCAAGCTTCCACTGTACGTTTCCCTTCGAATAATGCAATAGCGTGTGTTGTACGTAACCTCGAGCTCTAACACACACCACAACTAATTAAACTAGCCGTTGTGAATAGTAATACCTACTTTTTGAAATTTTATAAATTTTATTTATCAAAATGGACTTCATTTTTGGATTCGGAATATTGAAATTAGCCTATGTTGAATTTTTGGTATTAAACTGAGAACTTCTAAATTTTTATGAATAGTGAAAAATACTTAAAAACAAATTTTTTAATCAAAATAATTTATAGTGATAAATTATAATATTTAGTGGTTTTAAAGTATAATTAGAATATATTTTTACCATTTTATCCAATGGTGGTCATTAGAATTAATTTAACATTGAAATTGGACATAAACAATTGCCAAACTTTTGATATAAATTGTTTCTTAAAAACACGCTATTTGTTGTAACAGCGGGAATTAATTATAAAATTAATTAATACAACTTATATGTTTGGAATTTTGTAAAATAGACATAATTTTTGAATTCGGAATATCAATTATAGCTTAGGGTGAAATTTTGGCCTTGTTCTGAAAAACTTCAATTTTTGATGAATAGTGAAACCACTAAGTGGTAGTTAAATAACTGATTTTTCATTTAAATGAAATATTACCACTTCTGTGATTTGATTTTCAAAAATCCGACATACATGGTTGTCATTAAGAAGTAAAATGTGGTTCAATGAGATCAAAATAATTTTTTGGTGAATAGTAACTGTTAAGTTCTTAATCGCGATTAGTGGTAATTAGTGTAGTTTAAGGTAAAAACAATGTTTTAATAATATGATATGAGCTTGACACTTGTCCTAATCCTATTGGATGAGTCATGGCCGACCAATACAACCCATGGGTCAACTTGGGGACCCCATGGAGCCACTTTAGTTGTAAAATGACATTAATATATATTTATTTAATGTTAAAATTAAATTGACACAAACATAAGTTAGTTTACTAAAACAATTTTTAAGTGGGGTTAAACAAGTCCAAATTTTGTCTATAAATATTCATTAGAAATCTAAAAAGATTTCCTACATCATAGTATTTATTTTATAATTTTTAGACATTAAATAAAGTAAATTATTTATGACATCATTATGATGCAGCGATGACCTCATTATTTAACGATTTAAATAAAATTAGAAGATAATGCAAAATCCAAGGCTTACACTTGTCCAAAGCCTATTGGATGAGGAGATTTCGAAACCTTATCACCTTAGCCTAGAATTATATAAGTGTGGGACCTTTAGAATCCGAAAAGCATTGTGAAATAATGTAACATTTCAATCTTTCCAAAAGTGCCCCTCCTCTCCTCTTATAAAAGGCCCCCACCTCTACCACCTTATTCACACTTCCAAGCCTTTTGGTTCGGCCAACCCCTACCCAAATACTCTCCAAACTTCTCTCCCTTCATCCTAGAAGCTTTACTTTAGTCAGAAAGCCATCCTAAGGAGTCCTTTTGATCAAATCAAAAGGAAGAACCCGAAGAAGAGGTAACATTTTCATCACCCTCTTTCAAGTTCTTTCTTCTTCCACTCCCTCTTTGTTTATTATTTCAATTCTAAAATTATAACTCCAGTATCTTCTATATACTATGATGTTATTATAAATATGGAACAACCATATTCAGTATTTTACCCATAATTTGAATAACATGTCACCATACGTGCGTACGTACGGCTTACCGTCTCCACGTCGTGGTTTAATTGTTATTCAATATATTATTATTTATATGGGTATAATAATGATATGTCATTCATGTAAATAATAAATATAACATGATAATGATTCTGTATATATTATCTACTATCCAATTATATATTATTTAAATATCAAAATAATGATATTGTCGCTCGTGCGTACGTACGGACTACCGTCTCCACGAACGCGATGAGATTCATTCTCCGTCGTATCCATTCAAGTATAATTATCATTTGATGATTTAAAAATAATGTTTAAGGACATGATACCATTCTGGATATGAATAAGATACAACCTATCCATGAAAAACACGACTTACATAGCAAAACATATAAAAGAAAATGAGTAAGTTAACACCCGAAACAACGATAAATCTAAGATGTTGTTAAAAAAGCAATGTTAAAAGATCATATATGATATCATATGAATGTATATGATTATTGAATAATTTAATAACAATTATTTCACCATTATACAGGAGGTTAACCTACCCCAACCAAGTAAAAGTACAAGGTAAGGGTTTACTTCACAACCTCTTCATTATCCAAGGTTGTTTATACATAATTATCTACTGGGACCTTGTTAGGATCCAAATCCGTGTTTCTTAAAAATGTCTTTCAAAACATTTTTACTTTTAAATGGAAAATGGGTTAAATTCATTTATACCCTTATACGTTTTTGAAAGGAATCTTACCGTCGTTTTCCAAACAATGTACTTTTTGACCTTTTTGAAAAATATAAGGTAAGAATGTTTTTTAACCTATACGGCGGGTGCGGCTATTTTCCGCCATTATAACTTCATCGAAGCTTCCCTAACAAGCTTATAAGAATATCTTCAAAGTAAATGTATTATTTTATAATTATGAGACTTTTAAATGATTTCAAAAAGGAGAGATATTACTCTCAAATAGCTTTGATTTCATCCATGTCAACATCCTTTGATGGGTTTTAAGTTTAATTGAAATTGATTTATGATACAAAACTTCCATTGAACATTTTGTGAAATATTTGACTGTGGATGTGTTATTTTTATACCATCCATAGCTTATGGAGAAATTGTTGACATTTCGTATACTGGTTTTAATACGAATATTTATGTTATGTTTAAACCTATTCATATGAGGAATGTATTGGACTTAATATGTGACGGGTGGAGCCCACTATAGCTCCTCGATGCATCGGTAGGTCTCATGAGACAACTAGACGTGGAATTGGCCGAGGCCCTTTCCCAATTTGATTTATGGTTTTGGCCGAGGCCTTGACAAAGTGTTTCAGAATGTCTGGCATTATACATTCCCTCATTATGAAAGTGGTTATTGATTATTCATGTGATTATTCATCTAGTAGAATATCCATGTGAGTAAGTAATGGCATTATTTTATTTTACTTTTGCCATATTATGCTGAAGTTCAAGTTTAATAAGGCTTTTGTTTTAGTTATACATTGCCTTAAATGCTTATGTTTTTTTATAAAAGCTTCCGCAATATTGTTATCCTTACTGAGCATCTGAGCTCACCCCTTTCAATGTTTAAATATTTTCCAGGATGTGAAGAAGTGTATTATGACTGACTTGCAAGAATAGTCAGTGAAGATATGAGTGTGGACTATGAAGACCATGTTATTGTAGTTTGTTTAATTTTGATGTAATGAAAGACTTATGAATGTATCTAGTGTTTCCAAGGCTACTAAACTAATCGGTCTTTCGAGACTTGATCTTTTGTGATCATGCCAATGTTATGAAGTAATGCACCGACTCTGGGTAGCTGGGGTCGGGGCGTTACATGCGCCATAAAAATACGGCAAAACTGCATTTTTTGAAAAATACTTCCTTTATACAAAAAAATTGATTTTGTTCTCATACCATGTTATCGAAAATGTGTAAGATGAATTATAATGTTATAAAATTCAAAATGTGGTTAATACTATTCATAATGGAAAGTTCATAATAATATTATAACAATATATTATTGTTTAGTAAAACTCAGTATTGCGTACAACACGTGCTATGGAGGAAGGTCTCTCTTGCGTGCAACACAAGCCAAGAATTGTGTTGTGTATACTAAAAGATAATATGGTGTTTCATATAGAGAAATCTAATCTTTGTGTAGCATAAAACACAAGACATAAAATAAATTAAAAAATATTATTTCTCACAAAATCTCAGGGTGTTACATTCTACCCCCCCTTAAAATGAATTTCACCCTCGAAATTCGTCGGGGTTATAAATCGTTTACTAATTGAAAGTTTATTTCATAGAAACCCACATCATAAAAAGGAATACTAATACTTAATTTTAAAATGGAAATTTAAAAACATAATGGTCACCCAAAGTAACTCAACACTGGGTTTCCACATAAGAGAATATAGGTGAAAATATGGATATGGAAGAGAAATCTAACCATTATATTCTGATGAAGAGTGGTAGAGAACATGGCTATGAAAAATCCCACAATCAAAAATCCATAAATTTTTTATTATCTAAGGCACCATCTGATTCATTGAATATGAGGGTACTAGGACAACATTTTTGGTTTTCAAGATCATTTCCCTAAAGTTGACGAATTTTTGCATAAGGATAAATACTTACTTGATTTTAGTGTAATATCACCATTCGTAATTCCATGAACAATTTTCACTTCATCTCTTATTTAAAAAAATGAAGTCTAATTTTTCATTCTTGAAGTGTTAGTAGATCATACAATAGAATGATAGGTTATTCCATCTATCTTTAAAAAGGTTAGCACAGATTATTAAATATACATAAGTCCATATATGATGAGATTAACTATATATGATTAAAAAAATGGAATTATACTTCATCTATCATACCTCTAAACAAAATAAAACTAATTTCTACTAACCAGGGACTTTCTGTAGGCCAGTGGTAGGCCATAAAGGCCTGTCGCACTTCGGTTGTGGGTTCGATTCCCACAACCTTGTCTGACGTGATGGGTTGTCTCCCGCCCATAAGGTTGTCTTTTTTTCTAAAACAATATTATTATAAATTTATAGAAAAAAAGTTTTAGCCTTAAACAATACTATCTGATGTCCAACTTAATTCATTCCTACCTTTAGGATTATTGAAAATACTTCTATCCAATCTCATAGTATAAAGAAAACGATTACTAGAAAGGTCATCTACCAATCATTAAATACCATCATTTATCCCCCATATATCATAAGATATATCTTGTTGGTCACATTCCAAAAATGTGAATTTCTTAATCATGTATTATCTTGAAACAGGAATTACTATATAATCTTTGTGAAAACATGAATGCTATCAAGAGTTAACTCTTTCCACATACCTAAATCCCAAAAATTCTATATACTCAAACCATGATATCACTTTGTCCTTATATCAATCTTGATCTCATTAATACTATCAAACATATTATTTTCTCCTTATCCCTTCATTATGAACATATCATCTACTTTCCAAAAATATTTCAATCACTTTTCCTGGTTACTGGTACCATTCAACATATACTTTCAAATACTCAAGGAAAAAAAATAGTGTAATAATCCTTATATTTTTCTTTATTCCATAGTACCGTACATTATTCTTGATAAACATACAATCATTATAATACCTTCTTAAACCATTGACTGAGCTTTATCATTTTATTCCTCAACACTTCTTTCATCTCATATATAATTTGTAGTCTTTTCATCATCAACAACATAAATACTACCCATATGACCATACTGATTCTCTTCATGAGATTTTCCCTTTGGGCATTGGTTTGCATAATTCTTGTACATTCCACATTTAAAACATTAAACTATATTTGATTTCTTAGAAATACCATTATCCTTGTCCATGGTGTTAACTGAACCTTTTCCTTTGCAATTACTGGCCTTGTGTCCTTTTCCACACCCAAAGCATCTTCCAGTTCATTTGAAACATTCCCCCTGATGACTATTCCCACATGATTTACATGAGGGAAATTGAACTTTCTTTCCTCTATGATCATCATGAAACTCCATCTTTCTCTTATTAGCTGAGTCAGGAAAATTACCAAAGTTGATATTATTGACCATATTATGAGATTGATGATTAGGCATAATAATCATTTTTGGACTTCCAAATCCCATTTCATTTGGTTTCTCATAAATAATATCATTCCATTGTCCATAATATTCTCCATTAATATGAATCTTCCTGTTTCCAGCCATTTTCTAAAACCCAAAAAGAATAGCATGAGAGACAAAAATCATGCTAGGAAAACAACATAATAATGGGGGAGTACCTTCAATATCTAACATATTAGGTTTAATTCTAATATTTTTTCCATAATTATAGGACTATAACCTATACTTATACTTATTATTATAGACATACCTAGACATACATTAGAAATATCTATAGGGATCTCACTAAAGATTTCGCATCCTATTTTCCAAAGAAAAACTAAACCTTTCCTTTGATACCAACTATAGATACCCAAGCTTGATGTACATGTACATTACATTAATTTTGTGGAAATACTTAATACAAAACAAAAATAGACACCCAAGGACCATAATATTTTAGTGTCTTTGGAAACTCGGAAGATAATCTCCTAATCATGGTGAAAGATCTTCAACATCTCCCATAAAGATCTTACCCTTTTGTTTTCTTACATAAAACCATTATTTAAATCTGGGGGAAAAGAAAACATATAAAGGGTGAGCTCAAATTCTCATTAAGGGTAAGTGTGGAGAAAATAAAAAAACATAAACATTTCAAATTAAAAACATGAACATAAAGTTTAAACATCAAAATCAGGAGTCGTGAAATAAGTCCTGGCAGTATATAAGGAATAGATCACAAAGGAACATTAATCATGATACAATTTCATGGGAATAAAACATGTAATTGTGGAAAACCATTAAGCACATGATATTATTTCCATAGCAACCAAGGAATTGCTTTCAAGACCATCATAGTTGACAAATTCCATTACTGAACCGGGTTTACTTTTCGTTCCAGCCCTGTATTACTGAACCAGATATACTTGTCGTTCCAGCCATGTCTATCTCATGAGATATGAATCTTTACCCAATACATTTGAGGGAGATATAGGTCTCATCCATCTCAAAATGAAATCATTATTTTATGTTCCATAAAATAAACATAAATCATTCATCATAACCCAATGAATAATGTGGGTTTCATAAACATCATCCCATCATAAAATAATACATATAGAATAAATGGATATCATTTCATCATAAGAAAAATGAAACCATGTAAATCATAGATACATTATACTTGAAATATAAACATATTAAATAATGTCACCTTATATGGAAAATAGTTTTGATAAAACACTTGAAATGAGGAAAATATCCTTTCTTCTTCAAAATCATTTTCTTTTCTCGAAATTCCATGAAATTTTAAAAGAAAAGGATTTTATTAAAAATAATTATTAAATAGTGTAGATTAAGCTTCATGGACATAAGGCATTATGAAATCGTAAAAATCCATTCATGCCATATAAGTTAAAAAAAATATTTTTCGCGTACTTTTGCTGGAAAAGTCAAAAGTTACCTCATATGGTAAACAAAAGAAAGATTCCTTCCATACAATGTGATAAAAGTCAAAAAGAGGTAAAAAAAACTTTAAAAATACATGGAATAATAGTAAAAACTTTATGAAAACATTTTTTTTATAATTCATGGAAATGGATGATAAATATAACCCTAGTAAATACTTACGAATAAACAATCTCAGATAAGAACGATATTGGAATAATTATCCCTAAACTTATGTCCAATTTCTTCCATATGTGTCTGAGACTTCTGTATAGTGGGTATAAACATATTATTAACTTATAAAATAACCATAATAATATTTATGATATCATATATTATTCACTTAAGACTTTATATTACCCGTTCATTTGTCAATTTCATGTTAAAGTAGTGTTTTGGGTAAAATCATTTCAATTATCGTACGTGTTTTGACTTCTAATTATTATATGATTACTTAGATCATGATTACTTACTTCCAAAATTTAAAGCATGATTTATATATAATATATATTCATAATATATATATATATATATATAATAGATCGATAAATTGAATGAAATAAACAGTTCATGGAGACGGTAGGTCATACGTATGCATGAACACTGTTTTCGTTTCCTTATTAAATTGAATAGAAGTAAGTAAATAACATATACATAAATCTAGTATCATTATTATGCAATATATTTCATGATTATTTATTATATATATTTTATAATCATTCTTGAATGGTTAACATGGAGAATGAATGTCTTCGTGTCAGGGAGAGGGTAATCCGTACGTACGCACGAGCGATGATATCGTTCTCATAATAATTGAATAGAATTGGATTGGATGATATAATATCTAAAAATAATTATGATTTTATAATAATCATATATAGTTATTATTTACACCATTATACCCATCCAAGTATGGCGGTGGTGGAAAAACAGATTACACCACGACGTGGAGATGATAAGTCGTAAGTACGCACGCGCGGTGATTTCATTTTTTGTAGGATTGATAGAAGGCGAAATAAGGTTGTTTCATATTTATAATAACATATCATTATATTATTGATACTGATTTTATTACCTTATATTGAAACAACTAAAGAAGAGGAAGTAGAAGAAGAAGGAAACTTGAAAGAATCGGTAGAAGAGATTACCTCTTCCTCGACGCACCTACTTTAAACTTCCTCTTAGGGCACTAGAGTTGGTCTTTTGAGAAGACCAGCACCTATTTAATGTAACTAGAGAGGTTTAGAAGAGTAATTTTCAGGGTTTGTATGAGCTTGAAGGCTCAAAATTGAATGAAGAGGAGAGGGAAGGAGGTGCCCTTATAAAGGAGAGGAGAGAGGCACTTTTGGAAACCTCCAAAATATTAATTTATAATAAACTCAAACCGCAATTAAAAACCTCCAAAAATCACTAAATTAGAATATAAGATGAGATATGGTTGTAATATAATCAAAAAATAAAATTTATACATGTTTTAAGTTTATTTTAAACCATATCATTTTGATTTATCCTTATTTAATCTATTTAATTTTATTTTCCGTAATGATATTATAATTTTTAAATTGTTATAAATACTTACTTTTGTGTTGGGAATTTTATATAATTAGATAAATTATTAAAATTTATACCATATAATTTTAAATTTATAATTTTTAAATATTTTTGTGATTTTTAAACAATTTAATAATATGTTATTTTTTTAAAATATCAATAGTGCCAATTTTGGCACTATTCAATTATTTGAATTTAAATAAAATCCAAATAAAAAATATATTCGAACCAAAATATTTAATAGATTCATAAAATGTCATATGCATCTAAAAAATTCATGGAGAACATTAATTTGTTCATATAATATTTATTTTAATATTTTTAAAACCATTTATTTGATATTTCTCTTAATAAAATAATTACTACAACATTTTTGTATAATTATTTAATATACTTATTTTTTGCATAAAAATTAAAACTAAAATACTATGATGATTTTTAATCTATTATATTTCATAATAATACTTTTAGTCTAATTTATATTCTAAAGCACCCAAATTTTAAAATGATATGTTTTTTAAATTATGAAGGTGACAACTTTGACATCTTTTAAAATAAAATAAAATAAATGTCATAATCTTTTTTATAAGGCTCAAAATGGTCCACAAGTCAAAACTTGGATGATTATTATGTAGATATACTCGAACAATAAGTTTTGGTCAAGTTTTAGGGTCTTTTTATGTGTATTATTATTTTAATAAAAACTATATTATTGATTTTTCACAAAATAAATAATTTCCACATCATTAATGTATAAGCTATTAAAGTAATTATATATTTCTTAAAAATTACAAATAAATTACCATGATAAATAAAATCATTTTATATTTCAAGTGATTATTTATAATATAATTTATATTCTATATTACCTTATATTAAAAATAATTTAATTATTAGAGTTTGAGTGAGACATATTTCACTTTCCTTTAAATAAAATAAATTAAAGATCTTAATATCATCCAAGTGGGTTCCAATAGATTCCATTTTGACCCAAGTATGTTTTATAGAGAAATATAATCAAAAAATGATATCATGAAAAGTGTTAGTGTAATTTTATAATAATATTTTTACCCTTAATTACCTAATTTACCATTAACTGTGGAAAATAAAATTTACCGTAGTTACTATTCATAATGCCCAAAAATAAAAAGTAGCCTATTAACATAATTTGGAACTAATAATTAAAAATATTAAATAAATTTTTCCAAATTCAATACACAGAAGTTGCAGTACTTAATTTAAAATTAATCCTGCTGTTGAGAAAACAGATTTTAAAAGTTAAAACATTGCAAAAGATTGAAATGTTTTTTCCAATTAATTCAATGTAAAATTAATGATAACGACTTATATTATATTAAATGGTAAAAATATATTCTATTTATACTTTAAAACCATTCAATATTATAATTTAACCATATAAATTATCTCGATGAAAAAAGTTGTTTTTAATTAAAATTTAGCATATTTTTACAATTCATCAAAATATGAAGGTTATCAGAATACTGTCAAAATTTATCCAACATAAATTTTTATATAATGATTCAAAATAATAAGTTTAATTTGTAAAATTTAACTTATAAACTTTTAAAAAATTTGATTTAAAATGGGTGTGCCAAAAAAATACGGCAAAACTGTATTTTTTGAAAAACACTTCCTTTATATGAAAAATTGATTTTGTTCTCATACCATGTTCTAGAAAATGTGTAAGATGAATTTTAATGTTATAAAATTAAAAATTTGGTTAATACTATTCATAATGGAAAGTTCATAATAATATTATAACAATATATCGTTGTTTAGTAAAACTCAGTATTGCATACAACACACGTTATTGAGGAAGGTCGCTATTGCGTGCAACAAAAGCCAAGAATAGTGTTGCATATACTACAATCTAATATAGTGTTGCATATAACTCAATATAATCTTGGTGTAGTGTACAAAAAAAGACATCAAAGAATTTAAAAAGATTATTTCTCATAAATTCTCGAGGTGTTACAATAAAAAAATAAGAGTATGCCTCTTCAAAAGAAAAACTCACCAACTTAGGTGATTGAACCTAAATATATTGATATGTATGAATATAATACTATTTGAATAATTCACGCATAAAAGATATTTTATATCTCCCCTATTAATTTTAATTATTGAAAAATGGTATGGAACCAACATTATGTATCAAATCTAAGGAAGGAACATGAAGCACACAAGGAGAAATCTAGGAATTGCAAGACAAAGTGGATCAATGGGAGGTAATGCATGAAGTATAATGTTCTATATTATAATATTTAGACTTGGATAATATATGGATAAATAAAAAAAGTTGTCTCTAATTTTTTACATGAAAAAATAGGAGATAAGATTAAGAATAAAAGTGAAATTCTTGAAGAACTTTTCCAAGAGATCTTATAGTAGATAAACACAAATAAAAATTAGAAGGCACACATCATTTCAATCAAAACATAGCTTGATAAATTTATAGAATCTAGAATGAATTAAAATTAAAATTTTAAAGATATTACTACTAAGTTGGAAGAAAAGGACGAAAAGATCAAGGGTTTGGATACAGATATCAGTTTAGTAAAAGGAAAAGAGAAGGTGAAAATTCTGTCTATAGAAGCCCCAAAAATTATCACCTTAGATAATATAATCCTAAAATATATAAACAAAATAAAATTTTAAAATCTAAAATATTTCATAAAAAATGATTTTCTTAGAATATATGGAAAAATGAGGAAAAAATTGTAGCAATAAAGTGGTATTTTATGGAATATTTGGGGGCACTATTAGATTGTGTTTGGAAGCCAAAATGCCTAAAAGTGAGAAAATATGTTGAAATGACATCTCAACCAAGTGTTATTAACAATAATTATGATCTATATGATTGATGTTCTATATGTGCTAACCCTTGTCATTTTTCATGCCATTTCAACATGAAAAAAGAAAAGAAATTTACAAGGAGAAGATCCACCCCTTGATATACAAGGAGAGTGTTTATCTTAGAAAGAAACACATTTTATCTATAAAATAGGTTTACAACTTTTTATTATGAATATGGAATTAAATAAATAGTTCACCAAGAACCAAAATAATGTTACTCACAATAAAACTCTTATATCAAAAGTAGAAAAATATTGAAACTGAAGTAAGAATTTTTCTAAGCTGTGAGGAATTTAAAAGAACCTAAGAATATAGATCCACCAATGAAGAATAATTCTGAGATAAATCTCATATCCTTCAATCAATATGCATGGCTACATGCTCCCAAAAAAACCACTTTATGTTAAGAGATGATGAAAAATGAGTGTTTTATACAATAGATAAGGAAGTTGGAATAACTATCTAATATATTTGAATCACAATAGGAGGTGTTCACAAGTTAAATATATCCCAATATTATGAAAAATACCTAGAAAAAGATGGATAATATTTTTCTAATTCAAGAATAAATGTCTCTAAGTGGTTTTACATGAAGAAGATCCATTATAAAAGGTTTTAATAAGTTAGATGTAAAAGATGTTCAATATAAACAATTTCTTGAATAATTTGTAAAATTAATTTTCCTAAATTTGAAAATGGGAAAAGGAATGGTAGAAAATGGAGGGCTGGTCCAATCTGGTCTGCCTTATTCCGTAGCTTAATAAAATCCAGGATTTCCCTCTCCCAAAGTTATTAAATAATATTAAATATTTTTAAAGTTTTTTATGATTTAGTGGAGATATGATCTATGTGGATGTTCCATTAGAATATATAAGAGATATTATATCATTATCTAGAGTTCTAAATTGAATATGGAAGTAGTATAAATGATCTCTTGATGAGTTTGGGAGAAAAAAAGAAAAACTAGAGAAATAAAAATAAGTTTCATAAAGTGGTATAAAATTTTGGTGAAAATTTTGGTGTAAATTTCAAATATTTTTTATGGAATAAAACCTTAAAGATTAAAGAATATCACCCAGATCAGTAGTAACCACAGAAATATTTTTATGCTTTATTTTTTAAGCTAATAAGTGGGTTGTTATTTGGTATCATATGATGGTTTTTAGAATATCAAAAGGATACTAGAGATGGATGATTATCTTTATAGAATTCAATTCCAAGTTCAGTGAATTTTTTGATATATAGGGGTGATTTAGAGATTTTGATCCAAAGGTGATATACTCATAAACTAAGTAATGACACCCATTGAACCAATGTAGAAATTCATCCCAATAGCTAGTATCAGGTTCAAATTTTGGTATCAATATTGGCATCTAGAGTTGATATGAAAATATGAAACCTAGTATAACTCGCACACTATGTATTTTATGTTAATTCACTGATTTTTTTGTGAATGATTATTTGAGTCCCAGGAATAATTCCCTAGTAAAATATGACAATTGTGACTAATTTAAATGAATATAAATTAAGTGCAATAGAAAAAAGTGTTGAAATTGTCTTAATATCTTATTTTCTATATTGAGATCCAGCTCAATAGGATTAAAGGTTGTGAATATGGATCATTACAAAGTGGAGAGTCCATTAACTAATTTTTTTTAATATAAAAGCATAGTTAAAGAAGAATTTACAGATCTTGAGAGTCAAATTTGATGTTGGATTTGACAATTGTTAAATGGTTTAATTTATTAGATCATATCCAAACAACTAGTATCTATTATTAATTTATGATATAAAAATGAAGATTGATGTAAGTTCATGTATTTATGAAAACATTTATTTGTGTTTTTTATGGATCTTATGTTCCCAAATGCTTCCCAAATTACCTTCCTTTTGAATTTGTAAGTTTGTTCACATGGTCAAATGTTTTGGTCATAGAGTCAGTCCTTTACTGTATGTTATTTTGGTTATGTATTCAGTCCTTTATTGTTGATCATTTTCATCATGTGGTTGGTCCTTTATGGTTGGTCATTTTTTCAAGTAATTGGTCATTCATGGTCAGAAATTTTGGTCATATGGTCAGTGCTTCATGGTCAATTATTTCATTCATGTGGTTGATCTTTCATTGTCTTTTATTTTGGTCATACCGCCAGTCCTTCATGGTCAGAAATTGTGGGCATATGGTCGGTTGTTCATGCTTGGTATTTTTGGTCATGTGGTTGGTCCTTCATGGATGATCTTTTTGGCCAAGTATTTGGTAATAAATATGATTATGCCTTTGATTTTTTTTTTATAAATTTCAAGTTTTTCCCAGTTTCACCCAGAATTATGTAAAAATGTGTTTTTAATGTAAATATGACTGTTTTTTTGTAAAATAAGGAATATTAAAGAGAAAATGGTGTTTTAAATCTCAAATAAAATAAATATATTATATATATGCATTACTTATACTTTTAAGATTTAAATGGGTAATTCCATAATAATTAAATGGGAAAAATATTTAATGTGAATTAAAAGTAAAATCCAGTCAACTATACTTTAATACATGAAAATATATCTATTATTATAATAAGGAAATTTCTTTCCCCTTATTAAATATGTTTTTTTTCTCTTGATTTTGGTAAATAGAACCTTCCCTCCTTGATTTTTGAAACCCTTATATATTAATTCAAGTTTTTTTATGTGAGTTTCCAATATACACACAACCCTCAGTTCGGTGTAGAAAAATCATGAAGCTTATCATGAGGTTTGGGATATGTTACTTCTCTTTTGTTTTGTTTTCAATTGTGATCAAATCATAATTTATTTTTATTTTTTCTGAATTAGTGTGATTGAACTTTAAATGATAATAATATGATAATTTCATGAAAATGGTTATTGACTAATAATATAGAAATTATATTGGTATATGAGAAATATAAAAACAAATGTACCATAATACAATTAGTGTATTTATGTTTTATTATTTCAAGAGTTGAAATAGAAGAGATTATTTCACAATTATATTATATTTAATTTTTTAAATTAAATCATGTTTTGAGATGATAATTTTATCCTATAAATTACCTAATAAATAGAAAAAGGATAATTTTTTAAAGAATAATTGAAACAAGGGTGTAAGGTCCCGACCTAGGTTTCACTAAACCGGTACCCCCAAGCCAGTTCTCCACATGTCCTCAAGAGTGCCCCCTCATATTACAGAGGCCGCCAACTAACAATGAGGGTCAAATATGGTACTTTTAAGAGACTATAGCCCCATATCAGAGTATATAACCAAAAGTCAATAACTAAATATCACACACATCAGCGTAAGTAGGAAGAATGAATTAACTGAAACCAAACACTTGTTATACTAAAATTGAAATTTAAAAAATGCCTAAAATGACATGTCATATATATAATCAACCAACCACTTGACCAATTACAATAAATAATGAAATAAAATAAACTACAAATGGGCTCCCCAAAATCACTGAGCCAAACTCATCTATTTACCTGATACAACTTGAGCAGTCCTTATTGATCATCTAATAATCAATGTAGGCATCAAACCAAACCTATGACTACAATAAATATGTGAGATTTTTTTAGGTAACAAAGTTTAATGGAAGCACTAGAAGTGTGTGAGTAAAACTCATAAGGACACCACCAATAGTTTCTTAAGTAAAAACAATTCAACGCAACAATGCATGCTTGATAAGGAATAACATTATAAAATCAGGTAAATAAAATTGTTTTCATTATTTAACAATATTTAATTTAATATTTTTTATATTTGTTTAAAAAGTTACACATTTCCATCAAGACTGCATCGACCTAAGCTTGTTATCTGATCCATATATCATAGGGGTCACTGATTGGAAAACAAGGATCCAATGTTCAAGTATCTATCTGGGATTTGGTAGACTATGTCTGGCTATTCGAACCACTAGGTCACAAGTTAGAAAACATTTAGCATTGGTTCATGGATCCAACTGACACTCTAAATTCCATGTCTTATCATCCCAAACATTAGATCAGAAGTCTATAAACCTGGAGAATCAATCCATGAATCCAACTGGGACTCAGAATGCCATTTCTGACCATACCAAACATGATATGGAACACCATGTCCACACACTTAGCTTCATGAGAGTTAGTCTTTCCACACAAAAAAACTATGATGCACCAGGGTACCTAGAGAATCATTTGGGCCCAACCAAAACTAGGGAGTAGAGCATTGATCTAACATCCCAAAATCATTAGTCAGAGGGCATCAAACCTGTAGCATCAGTACATGAATCCAACTAGGGTTTGTCACATCATGTTTGACCATCCCCAACCATTCCATTATCAATTATTACCAATTTATTAAAAAATTATACAATCCATTACATTCATAAATAAAACCAAATTCACAAATTAACTATTAAACTTTTTAACCATATATATATATTGGTGAAATGTTCTTCATTCCATTTAACAATCAAACACACCCCTTTAAAACATTTCCACTTCCATTCTAAATCTCCAAATTTTCCATGGTCCTAAAAGGACCATTAAATAAACACATGGCTCAATAAAATCCAAATCCTTTAAAAAGATATAAAACACAAAAATCAACATTTTTAATACACATTTAGAAACCACCACTTAACATGGGTAATCATTTTTTAAAAATACAAACAAGGTTCAAGACCTTCCTATTACATGAAAACCAATTAAATATTCACCACACACCCATTTCAAATCCGTATTTTAAATCCATTTAAAACCATTTAAAATCACTTTGATGTTACACATAATTTCAAAATAATAATTATTTCAAACATAGAATTCCACTTTTTTCATCCAAATCTAGGACAAAACCCAATGAACACATTTAAAATATTTCAAAAACATAAAAAAAAATTCATAAAAACTTAACACATAAATCATACCACTTCCAAGGTTGGAACACACCACAAGGGCCCCTAAGCCTGGTCTCACATCACAATGAATCCAACAGGATCTGTGGAAAGTCTTTGGTGTCGTTATAAGGTCAAAAACAATTTCTTAAAATAATGGAGCAAGAAAAACAAACTTGTGATCTAAGTAATATACCAAAATGAATATATAAAAAAATATTAAGACTATGGGTAAATCTCTTAGACCACCTACATCATTAGAGAAACTATCCAAAACATTTCCAAATGATAATAACCATATCAAGTCCCATCCAAGTATCATCTAAACACCTTGACACCCAACAAGGCTCGTCAAGATCACCCAAGCTATCATATTACACCAAAAAATAGAAATTTATTAATTATAACAAATATAAATAATTAATTTACCAAAAAACAATTTTAAATAATTTTGATAAATTAATTGGGTTATTGTCTCACACCAAAACCAAAGCCAACCACCCATCAATAACCATAACACAAACCTGACCATATTCGGGACAAATACCTGAGGCGATACCCAATTGACAACTAATGAAATTAATTCAACATATAAATCCTAAAAAAGTTCACCATGGTAATATACCCTAATGAAACACTATAAAATGAAGTGTTGAATCTATCTCGAGATATCCTCTACCCAATTCATCCAAAAGAACCATGAGAAAAAGACGATTCCACCATGATCCAATGGCATCATCAACAAAACCCAAACCGAAGAACACCAAAATTAGATAGAAGGAAGGGGGAAGAATAAGGAAAGTCACTATAGGTTAGATCATACCTCAATACATTGAAGAATCACCACTAAAACAAATCCTTGGGGAGGGTTGAAGAGGAGAAGAATGGAGGATATGCCTCCTATGGTTCATGTGAACAAGATGGAGAGAAAGGGGAGGGACAAATTTAAATCCCAAAGTAGAAAAATGGTAAAAATACCATTTTAAGGAAATTATGGTAAGACACACATTTTTGACACATGATTTTCCAAACCATTCACCAACCTTGCGGTTGGATCTGTCTAAGGTCACCCCTTGCACAGTTTGTCCACATAGTTATACCAACCATGCACAATCATGCGCCATATCTCAGAACCTCCTAAGCCTCACAAAATTAATCCTTTTTTCCTCACATGGATTAACCCAAAATATTCTCGAACCATGAAACCCAACCATGATCAGTTAAATATGATGTAAAAATCTCATGAGCATTAGAGTGTCCCATAGTTTCTCTTAAACAATGCACACTAAACCATTCACCCTTTCTAGAAAATTCCAAAACTCCTGAAACATTATCTGAAGCCTCAAAATCTCATCCAAACACTCCCCATACCTCCCGAGCCTCATTCCTAATATCAAAATACTTATTTGAGACATTATAACTCTCATAAATCCATTATGAGTCTTAATTTAATATTATACCTTTTCGATAATGAAAATTAAAATTCCATTGGAAATTTATGATTTGTCTAGATGAGAGATATTTTAACCTCCCCACCAAAACACTTCTCATCCATAAGAATCCTCAGTGGGCATCCATATGTACCACCTGACCTACATCATTCACCACATTTTAACCAACAAACTCATCCTACCTTTGATATCCCCAAACACTACCAAGGCACAACCTTTAACTCAAGCCCCTTAACTAGTTGGAAACTCATGCTAACACCCACTACCAAATTGAAACAACACGATGGTGTTTACCTGGGACCATATAATGAAAATATTGATTACCAAATCACCCATATAATAATTGAGCTATGGTACTGTAGACCATAATTCTTAGCTTATAAACACAGACTCCCAATGTTTGGAACCTTCTCCATAAAAAAGGCACAACATACCTCAAAATCCTTCTCCCACAACATGGACAACACAGTTTCCAATTTACCATTACGTAATATCCTTGAAAATGACAATCATAAACAACACCCATCCTCTTTACCCAAAACCAATTGATGTGGATGCATACCCACCATCTAGGCATGAACAAAGAACATACCATCTTTTCCTCAAAATCCCAAGTTGACCTCAAACACACCCATCATTCTTAAAATGTCACACCAAAAATATATTGTAACCTTTTGAACCCACATTTTTTTCTAAACCTAGTTGAAATATCCTTGGACAACTCATCCAAAAAACATCTAGATCCAATTTCCAGTCTATCTACATCTCATCTGATCACTATGAACTCATACTTAGAGGCATTCCACAACCACCCAAACATACCCAATGGAGTCTATACTCAAACTAATTTATAAAAAAACCTCAAGAAAAAAAATCCAATTCTCATCTTAATTATTCACAACAATTGATATCCCATTCAAATTCCCCATAGAATTTACACACACACAACAAACTTTTTTCACTAGCATCATAATGCCACCATGAATGATCCATGACTAGATCGACACACCTACAAATCATACAACATAAGGGTCATATCCCTACAACTGATACATCACTCCCTACCATAGGATTATATTCCTTAAAAGCTTACCCAAACACCCACAACTGTTCCATCCCATGATCCAACCACTGTTAACCCAATAATTGGTTTTAGCTTCCCAGCCCTCACCTGAGCGACCAAAGAAATGTCATCTATTTCCCTTACCCAGCTTCTAAGAATGGAAACCATGGAATTAATCAACATACTTTCCATCTTGAGGACACCAACCATATATAGTTGATGGTGCACTTCCCACCATACGAATCCACATTCACCGCTCCATGAGCATGACCTCTAAGAGACCCCATATCTAAAAAAATAAATCCATGTATCTAGTCATATAACCATTTTAATCTTAGAATAACTAAGAAAATATTAAGATAGTGGTCATGATCTTCACTAACTAAGAGTATTCTAAGATTTCATTGATGAATACCACCACTACTCATCCATTTCTGATGTCACCTCCGTCTATAGGGACAAGTCAAACCCATCCAAAGGCCCCCATCCTCCCTATCTATAAGAATATCATCACAACCATATCTTTTCTCAGCCTACTCATGGAAACCTACCCTAATAAAGTACCTCATGATTATACTCTCATAAAATCTGATCCAAAAACAAAAATGAAACAACACATCACCTTGTGCTTATGCATCCAAGATCCCATTAAAACTTAAATATTAAAATTCCTTACGTAACCCAATACCAAAATCATTTTTACAACCTTAGAAAGTAATGTATCATAAAAACTCATCTCCCCAACCTGATCCACTAGCCATGACTACCCCAAATCCTATATCACCCTTAGTAGCACACCCTTGTCACTTTCCAAAACCAAAAGTAACTCACAAGACAAAACCACTTACTTGGCCACCGAAAACCCAAGAATCATTCAATGTTACACCCTAAATCATATATTCTATAATCAAATTCTGGAAGATTCTTCCAAAGCTAATAGTTTCAAGCACCCAAATGGTCCTCCCCCAAGAAACCAACCACCAGGATAAACCACTAGCACTAAAGTGATATTTCCCAAATCCTAAGGCATCCAACATGCCAGAACCCCAAACAAGGATACACACTTCATTAACCATTTTCAAAATTCTAAAACACCCATTTGTGACCCTCTCACCCAAATCACACATAACTAGTTTGACCCATGTCATTGGTCAGCCTCAAATAACACGTGATATTAACTCCCAAAACTAAAGTCACTAAAGAAGGTCATTCAGTCTAATAACCCAAGGTCTATGGATTCTCATAGAAGGCCAAAAATTATGGGGAACCAAACATGCACCCATCTCATCATTACAAAACATCATAAAGTCAACAAAACTTTCTCTAGGATCTCACACCATAAGGGTTTATATATCAACCAGCTTCCCACAACTAGGTAATCCTTCCTCTCTAAGCATCTACACATCATACTACTCCCTTATGGACCCATAAATAATACCAAACATTGAAAAAACCACCCATAGGGGTCAAACGACCCAATAATCACACCATACTGACACACTAGGGTTACTACATTGACCATACACTAGGACCACACCAATTTCCTCATCGGGTGTCTCACTGTAGATCCACACAACATACCATCAGAAGGAAGCCCGTGAAATAACAAACTAGTAGGCATATAACATGTGGATCCTACGTGCCTACCATGATGTATGAGACACCTCTTGACTTTTCATGAAAAGATTAAAAAACAAATCAATTCCTCTTGACCATAGGTTAAGAAACTAAAATCCATCATAAATCTCCAAATACAAAAAACATGTGCATTTATCGATGTGAAAATCATATACAACCATAACATCTAAAATCCATAACATCAATCCCCACCCTTGTTAACATGGAATTCATACCAGAACATGTGTTCATGAATAACCAACCTAGTATCCATATAAGGATCTAATACATTCCTATATATCTTATCTATTAAACACTAAATAATAAAATAATATTAAAATAAACCCACTCTGATACAAATTTGTAACGTCCTGACCTGGGTGACACTAAAATGGTGCCCTAATCTAGTTTCTCACACGACCTCTAGTGCATCTCCTCATATTCTAGAGGATGTTGACTCGCAGTGGGGGTCTAATATGGTACCGTGAGAAGACTATACCCCCATATCAGAGTTAACAACTGTAAGTCAGTAACTACACATTATACACATCAAAGAAAGTGGAAAGAATAAATAAATTAAAACTAAAGACATGAATTAGTAAAAAATGAAATGCATTAATGGCCTGAACAACCATGTCATACATACAATATACTGCCCACTAGTCCGGTTACAATACATAATGAAATAAATGAAACTAAAAACAAGCTCCCTAGAATATCTGATCCAAACCAATCTAGTCACCTCATACCACTCGAGTAGTTTTCTAGATCAAACAATAGTAAATGTGGACCTCAAACCAAACCTATGCCTATAATAAACATTTGAGAGCTACTTGGGTACCCAAGTGTAATGGAGGCCCAAGTAGGTGTGATTAAAACCCAGTAGTCCTCCACCAAAGGTGTTCAGAGAAAATACCAATCAGTGAAACAATGCATAAAAAATAAGGAATAATAAAAGAAAAGGTAAATAAACAAGTGTCATTATTTAACAATATTTAATTTAATCTATTTTAATATCTTCTCAAAAAGTTAACCATTTCCAGAAATACTTCCTCATCCTAAGTTGGTCATATGATCCATATATCACTTTGTTCACTAGTTGGAAAACAATGATCCTTAATCTGAGTATCCAACCAAGATCTAGTACAACATGCATGACCATCCCAACCACTAGATAACAAGTCATAAAAAAGAGAGCATCGGTCCATGAATACTACCGATACTCAAAAAACCATGTTAGACCATCCCAACCATTAGGTCACAAGTCAGAAAACACAAATCATGATTCTAAGAATCTAATTGGGGCTCAGAAATTCATGTACGACCATTCCAACCTTGATATGGAACTCCATTTCCATTCCCTTGGGTTTAGAAGTGTCAGTCCTTCCCGAAAAAACTATAGTGTACTGAGGTTCTTAGAGAATTATTCTACCCCATCAAAAATTGGGGAGTGGGGCATCCATACAACATCTCAAAACCATTAGTTGTAGGTAGAAAAACAAAGATCGTCAATCCATAAATCCAACTGGGATTCAAAACATCATGGTTGACCATCCACAACTATTCCATTATCACTTATTTACAATTCATTTAACAATTCCATAATCCATTAAATTAATCAATAAAACCAAATTCAAAAATTAACCATTTAGTTTTTTGCCCATATACATATTGGTGAAATGTTCTTCAAATCATTTAACAATCAAACTCACCCTTTTTAACTATTCCCATTTCACATCTAAATCACAACATTTTCCATAGTTCCAAAAGGAACTTTGAATAAAAACATATATAAATAAAATCCAACCCCTTTTAAATTTTATAAAACACCAAAATCAACACTTTCACTACACATTTCAAAACCACCCCTTGACATGGGTCCTCCTCTTTGAAAAATCTAAACAAGGTCTAAGACCTTCATATTACATGAAAAAAATTTAAAGAGTCACTACAAAACCATTTCAAATATGAATTTGAAATCTATTTAATGCCATTTAAAATCACATTTAGGTCAACAAATTATTTCAAAATAATAATTATTTCAAACATAAACTTCTATATTTTCATCTAAATTTGGTTAAAACCCCAAGGGACACATTTAAACAATTTAAAAAACTTTATAAAATTTTTCATAAAAATATAACACATAAAACATACCACTAAAAAATATTTAATACCCCACAGGTGGACCTAATTTTGGTCTCACATCACCATAGATCAAACGAGATCTGTAGAAAGTCCATGGTGTTAATCTGCGGTCAAAACTAATTTCTTAAAACAAGGGAGAAAGAATAAAACACATAGGATCTAAGGAATATACACAATGAACATATAAAAATATATTAATAATACGAGTAAATATATTAGACTACCAAACTCATTAGAGATTGTTTCCAAAACATTTCCAATGCAAGAAATCCTTGTCATGGTCCATCCACGCATTGTACAAACCCCTTAACATGCAAATTAGATCTTCATGATCACCCATGCTCTAGTATTACACCAAAAAATATAAAGTTAATTAATTATAATAATTATAATTAATTAATTATCCAAAACAACTTTACATAATGTTGAAAAACTCACTGGGTCATCATCGAGCACCAAAAAAGATGCAAACCGCCCATCAATGACTCGCAACACAACCTTGACCACATTCTATCTAAATACCTAAGAGGCGATACCCAATTGAAAAATAAGAAAATTAATTTCCCCAATAAAACATAATAAAATTCATTGAATCCACATAGCTTAACAAAAAACCATAAAATGAACTATAAAATCCATCTGAGGATCACCTCTACCCCAGGCGACCAAAAGTACCATGAGAAACAGATGATTCCATTATGATTAAGTGGAATTTTAACAAAAAAAACCCTAACTAAAGAACTCAAAAATTATAAGTAAGGAAGGTGGAAAAGTTAATCCATTATAGTTTATCTATTACCTCAATAAGTTGAAAAATCACCCCTAAAACACATCCTTGGGGAGGCTTAAAGAAGGGAGGAAGGGAGGATACACCTCCTACAATTTTTGTGTACAATAAAAATAGAAAGGGGAGGGATAACTTAGAATCAAATAGGGGAAAGTGGTAAAAATACTATTTTAATAAAACTTTGGGAAAATGTATAGTTTGACTGCATGGTTTTCCACATTGTGCACTAGCCATGTGGTTGTCTTTGTTCAAGGTCACTCGTCACATGGTTTAGCCACACAATTATAAAAATTGTACACACTCCTACTATCAAACTCCTCATGTATCACATAGTTAGGCCACATGGTTTTAAAAACCATGAAAAACATGTTTTAAGCACTACCACCCATGTATAGTAAGGAACATAGTACGTCTAAAACAATGTACCTCATGTGCGCCATGTCTCAGAACCTCCTCATCCTCACACAATTCCTCCTTTTGCATCACATGGTCATCCCCAAATAGTGATATGACCATGAAACTGAACCATGATTAGTTAAATATGGACTAAAAACCTCTTGATAATTAGGGTTTCAAGTGGTTTCTCCTAAACCATTCACCCTTTACGTAAAACACCAAAACTCTTGAAACATAACCAGATGTTTTCAAAGCTTGTATAAACACTCAGGATATCTCTCAAGCCTCATTCATCATATTGAAAATCCATTTTGAGACATTGCATCTCTCAAAAATCTATTCATATTCTTGAATCAAGATTCAACCCATCTGGTAAAAAAATTAAAATTCCTTCAACAATTTTCGATCCATCTGGATGTGGGATATTACAAAATAAATATTTCATGTTGTATTATTATTTTGATAAATTGTTTCATGATAAGGATTGTTTTATAGGTATAGATATTAAAGAATTTAAATTTCAATGATCTCATGTTTTAGATAATAAATATTTCCTTTAATGTGAATTAAATAAATGGTTGTGCTTTTGATCACAAGTGTTTTATTATTTTCTTGATGCCAGTTCTTGTTATTTTATTAGATATCACTCTATATGTTTGGAATTTTTTTCAATTTTGTTGTTTATAATGGTTAATTTTTTAAAATAGGTAACTAAAATAAATCCTATTATATTTAATGATTAGTTTAAGTGGTATAATATAAATAAATTATAGTTCTTTATGGAAACATTTGAAAATAGAAATAATGCCCAAATTATATTTTTATTGATTTTTTATTAGCTACTTCATATATGTTTCTTAATGTAGGAAAAATATGAATAACAACCTGATTAACTCGAGATGATAATTAAAATGTTTTTTTTATAAATATAAATTTTTGGGGATAAATGAAATCATTATTATTAAGGAAGGTTGTACAACCTCGATTCTATGGCCTTACAACCTTTACTAGTGTGAGAAAAACATTCAGTTAATATGTATGTATGCTCTATAATGATTAATAAATTTCTATGAATTAATATGATTAATTATTATTTTATTTGGTTGGTATACTTTAGCGATAGATGGTCCGAGATACCAAGACTATGGTAACGGTTAATGCCGGTGAGGGTGGGGTAGATTGTACCATGCACAATAAAATGATAATGAAACTATAACAGTAATGAAGAGTCCAAAGCAGGGATTCTTATTTATATTTTTAATATTTATTAATTATTTTTAATTTTTAGATGGATAAATTTTATTTATTATGGATTAAAAATGCTTTATAAAATTTGGATCTATACATGGAAAGTGCATCTTGATATGTTATTTTAGGCTAAGTCTTAGAGTACCCGAATGATTAGGAAATGATAAATGAATTAATAAATGAAAATGGAAGGTTCATAATGTTTATAGATGATTCCATAATTGAGAATATAGAAAAGAAAAATCATGATGCTAAAAGTACTAGATTAGAAGATTAAAGTGTTAATATTGTTATGGAATATAATAATATATTAATTTATGGAGACCTGGAAATTTTTTTTTGGAAAGAAAGACCCTCAGATAGTTTAGATACATGTTGATTCTCTATATTTTTTGATACATGGGATAATTATGCGTACTATAGAGGATCATTTGGTTATGTTTCCCAGGATAATAGAATGGTACCCAATTTTTTTATTGAATAGGTTGTTTCACTACACCCTTGATGAGAGATAGAGTTTAGGATAGAACGATAATTGAGTGTTTTTATGATATAGATTTATCTAAATTAGATGGAACCTTATGAGTTATAGGAGTTGTGGATTTGGATTGATGATCTATTATAGAGAGGATTTATTTAGAATAGTGTGTCACCTTAGATAGATCATGTTCTGTTTGTGAAGAATGAATATGGTAATCTATGATTGTGTTTCAATTATCGTTGTTTGAATCAGTTGATAGTGAAGAACCACTATCCTCTCTCATAAATTAATGATTTATTCAATTATTTTAAGGGTGTTAGATATTTCTCAAAGATAAATTTGTGATATCAATATCACAATATAAGAATGAAGCATTAAGATATCATGAAGTCTACTTTCATATACATAAATTACAAGTTTTTTGTGACATTGTTCGATGTCATGATCACTCAAGACATATCCATGGGATTGATGAATGCAGTTCTTAGTGAGTTTCTAGATTTTTTCATGGTGGCCTTATCAATAACATCCTTATGTTATCTGGGTCATAGGTGGATCATGTAAAGAATCTATGAGATGTTTTGGGTGTTATTTGGTCTCATCAGCTATTTTGGAAGTTATCAAAGTGTGAATTATGTGCTTATGATTTCTGTCTCTGTAGGAATGTCATATATTAGTGTGGAGTATCTATATATATTTAAATGATTGAGGTTCTATTTTCTTAGGTACCCACTAAGATTGTTATAGAGGTCCATAGTATTCTTGGTCTCTTTGCTATTATAAGAGGTTCATACATAAATTTTCCTAGAATATGACTACTATGATAAAATTTACTAGGAAGGATTAGGCATTCATATTGGCTGACGAGTTCTAGGATTATTTTGAGTATTTGTAATAGAAGTTGTTAAGTTCTCAGGTTTCTTATTTTCCAAAGGAAGAAATTTTGTTTAGATTATACTATAACACTTTTAATCTTGGATTGGGTTTCATATTGATGTAGTAAAGGGAGTTTATCTCTTATGGGCCTCACCTGTTTCACCCTCATGAATGAAACTATTACATCCATGATCCATATCTTTCTACAGTAGTGTTCTATTTGAAGTTGTGGCAGAAATATCTCATCAATGAACATTTTTTGGTCTTTATGGATCATAAGAGTCTAAAGTATGTCTTCTACCAATGCGAATCTAATTTTCAGATGCGATGGTGGATGGAGATCATATAGGACTATGGATTTGAAATTTATTTTACATGGGGTAAAGGGAATTTTGTGGTATATTACATATGTAGGAAGTCATGAGGTGGTGTTGTGCATGATTTTGGTGAATCTTGGAGAGTGATAAAAGAGTTGGTAGTGTTGTACCTTGATATGGGAGTAGTGGATGGTAGGGGTTGTCTTTATCAGATGATGTTTCAATCATCCTTAGTGAAGTAGGTGGGGGTGGTCCAATTGGGGGTTCCTGTGATATAAGTTTATCATGATTTATTTATTATGGAAATGCTCCTAAAGGATGGTCTATGGATAGAAAACATGAGATTCTTTTTAATGGGAATATTTTAGTTCCATCAGTACTGTATGAGGTGGTTCTCTAGGAGTTATGAATTTATCCATTAGTGGTATACCTAGGTGTGATGAAGATGTATAATTATTTGGGAGATTATTTTTATTGGTCTGGTATAAATAACTCAGTTGTAGAGTTTGTCGCTTGATGTTTGGTTTTTCATAAAGTGAAGGTTGAGAACCATGTTCCTAGTGATTTTTAAACCACTAGATGTACCCCAGTGTAAGTGGGAGGAATTATAGATATAATTTATCATTGGTTTACTTAAATTTAGGGTGGCTATGATTCTACATGGATAATAATAGACTGCTTGATAAAATTGTCTCAATTCTTAGTGATTAATGAGTTGGTCTTAGTGAAGGTTTTGTAAAGGAAGTATTTAGAAGAGATAGTGAGGATTAATGGGGTTCAGAAGATGATAATTTTTTATTGTAATCCTCATTTTACCTCTAGGTTTTGGATATGTATTTAGCATTTCATTGGATCCAAGTTATTCCTTATAACTTCTTGTCATCCGTAGAGAGGTAACTATATAGAGTAGAATATCCAGACTTTAGAGGACACGCTATGTGTTTTCATTCAAGATTTTGGAGTTTTTGGGGTGAGACACTTACCCTTGGTGGAGTTTACTTACAAAAAAAAATTCCACTCCAATATTTTTATGGTTATATTTGAAGTGGTATATGGTTTACCTTTCCAATCCTGTTGTGGTAGGATAAGGCTAGAGAGTCATTTATTCTTGGATTGAAATTGTTAAAGAGTACTATAAAAAAATTTATAGATGATCCATAATAAAATTAAGTCAATGAAGAATAATTATATGTCATATGCCGATCATAGGAGGAGGCCTCTGGAGTTCAACATTAGTGATCATGTGTTCTTGAAGTTATCTCCTCATTATGGGTAATAGAGGTTTTGTTGGGAGAGTAAGATTTCTCCCTAATTTATTGAACCTTTTGAGGTGTTGGCACATATTTTTGCTTTGGAATATCAGTTAACAATACCCCATCAAATGAGTCAAATTCATGATGTCTTCCATATATTGTAGCTTCATTGATATCTTCATAATGATTCCCTCATCATCCACTAGGGATAAATTGATGTTGAAGACAATGTGACATTCTAAGAGTGGACTATTGAGATTTTTTGATTGTTGGAATAAAGTGTCATATGAGAAAATAGTCATTTGGTTTTTATCCTATGGTAATATAACATCTTGTTGGAGAGAAGTTGGGAGTGGGAGTTTTAGATGCATTCTCAGTATCCCAAGTTATTTTAATTCTTTATTTGATACATGTTTATATTATATGTTAAATATTTTGATCTTTATAATATCATTTCTATTCCTTGTCGTGTGGATAGTTTATAGACTTTCCCTAGAGTGGTGTCTCATGTGGGAGTGTGTTTTGAGGTTGGTTGTTGATGTGTTGTGGTCGGTATCTTTGTTCCTCTGGTGGGATGGTTGTGTACATATTATAGTGAGATACTTGAGAGGTATCTTATAGGGTGGTTATTCAGATCCCTTTCTTTTCTTTTAGTTTTTTTAATTTCTTGAGGATGAAAAATTTTTGAGAGTTATTTGTTGTAAGTTACTGGGTTTCTAAAAACCTTTGTGTTTTTATAAGGCTTGGAGTTTCCCTAAGGATTCAAAAATTTCTTTTCTTTTTGTAGTTTGTAAGTACATTCATGTGGATTTCCATTTTTTTCTAGAACCTAATCATTCATAGTCATTAGTTTTGGTATTACAACTAGTCCTTCATAACCATTCATTTTGGTCATACATTTAGTCCTTTACAATTAGTCATTTTTGTTATGTGGTTAGTTCTTCATATTTGGTCATTTTGGTCATGTGGTTAGTCCTTCATGGCTAGTAATTTTTTTATATGGTTGGTCCTTTATGTTTGGTCATTTTGGTCATGAAATCTGGCCTTCATGGTTGGTTGTTTTGGTAATGTGGTTGGTCTTCCATGACCAGTCTTTTTAGTCATTCACTTGGTCATTCATGGTCAGTCACACTAGTCATGCAGTTGGCCATGCCTTATAATTTTTTTTTATAAATTTCAAGTTTTAACTAGTTTCATCCTGAATGATGAAAAAACATGTTTTTAATATAAATATGACATTTTAACATAAAATAAGGAATATTAAAAGGGAAATGGGGTTTTAAATTCCTAATAAAATAAATATATTATATCATTAAATTCATTAAAGGTTAGGGTTTTAAATGGGTCATTCCACATGAATTAAATAGAAAACATAATTAATATGAATTAAAATTAATTTTTGGATGAGTTTCCTATAAGAAAAAAATTTTATTTGTTTTTCTAAAAAGGGTATTTATTTCCCTTAATTTGATATATTTGTTTTATCTCAAGTTTGGGAAGTCTAAACTTCCCCCGTTGAGTTTTGAAACCCTTCCACACTCATTAAAGATTCTTCCTATGAGTTTCCAACCTATAAAACCCATTTTTTCAAAAAAAAATAAAGAATATTTTGATGAGGTTGGCTATCTATTAATTATAATTTATTTTATATTGATGTGTGATCAGATAATTCTTTAGTTTATTTCTCTAAATGGGTGTGATTAACCATAAAAATATAAAAATATGGAAATCACATGGAAAATGGTTATTGAATAATAATTTTGAAGTTATATACGAAGAGGATAAAGATAAAATCACATGTTATAGAATATAGTTATATTATTATTATTTTATTATTTTAAAAGTTGAAATAGAAGTGTTTATCAGATGTTGTTGTTAGAATTAAATTTTGGAATTAAATCATGCTATAAGATGATATTCTTTTCTAGGAAATTACCTAAAGAAGAGAAAATAGATAATTTTTATAAAATAATTGAAACAAGTGAATATAACATGGTGTGGTATTATTTTTTTAAACTATTTCATGATAAAGATTATTTTATAAATAATGGTTTTTAATAATTGAAATTTTAATTATCTCATGTATCATGTAATTAATATTTCAAGTTATAAGGTTTTAAATAAATGGTTGTGTTTTTTTATCACATGTGTTTAATTATTTTCTTGATGTGGCATTGTATTATTTTATGAGATAATGTGATAACTATTTGGTAGTGTTCTCATTGGTTTTTTATCATGGTTAATTTCTTGAAATAGGTAAACAATGTAAATTCGATTATATTAAATAAATATTAGAAGAGTAGTGATATAATTAAATTATAATTATTTATAGAAACTTTTGAGCATGGAAATAATGCATAAAGCATGTTTATATTGATTTATATGTTTTTTTAGTAACTGATTATAGGTTTCTATATGTAAAAAAGAAATTCATAATTAACTGATTAAATCGAGATGGTAATTAATATGGTTTTGTGCTAAATATAAATGTTTGGTGTTGAATGATCCCATTCCTATTTAAGAAGGCTAAAAAACCTTGATACCATGGCCTTAGTACCTTTTCTTGTGTGTGAAAAAAAATACAAAATATTTATGTATACTTTAAGGTGGTTAGATGTTTTCTATGAGTTGATTTGATTGTTAATAATTTTATATGATTTAGAATCATTGACAAACAATGGACTAGGAACGTAGGGTTGTAGTGATGGATGATACTGGTGATGGCATAAAATATTGTACTATGCAAAATAGTGAGGGAATGAAACTAGGGTGGTTAGAATGAGTTCAAAGTGTGTATTTATCATTGATATATTTAATCATACATGATGATTTCATGCTGTTAAGATAGCCAGATGTTATTGAATTTAGATTCTAATTTCTTGATGCAGTTTGGATCTATACATGATAAGTGCATGTTGATATAGAAGCTTAGGCTAATTATTATTATTTTTAGATGATTAAGAAATGATAAATGAATCAATAACTGAACATGGATGGTTTATAATGTTTATAAATGATGATAACATATATGATAATATAGATAAAAGAAATTATAATGCTAGAGGTAATATTTTAAAATATTAAAGAGTTAATCTTGGTAAGGAATATGAAAATATATTAATTGATGGATAATTAATTAATTAATCATGAATTTAATTCATTTATTCTTGTCTAAGATTAGTACATTAACAATTGAATTTGGGGGTCCTATGTGGTGATTGTGGAAGACGATTATAAGGATACATAGTTTCCCTTAGTCTTTTTATGCATGATATTATTTTATATTTTCTGATTTCACATGCTTCACCACCTATGTTGGTATGATAATAAATATGAACATGTTTTTTTAGGGGAAAGGGTGGTGTGGGGTGTTTTCTTCAATATATAGGATGGATAAGGAATGGATGGATAACTTATTTCTATCCCACACTCTCTATATAGACATAGTTATGAGTAAGAATATCCCCGACTATAATAGATTATGCTATAGGATACATTCCTACCTGAGTTGTAATGAATGTCAGTTTACTATAAATTTATGTGTGGGCTATAAAAACTTAAGGTTATAGGAAATAATTGTATTTGGACTTGGTTTCTATGCCTTCCCATGGGTTTACACTCATGTTTTTGGATTCCTTGAGGTATAATTCATTTATACAGGCCATGGTGGCTTCTAGACTACTACTATTTTATGATTGAGATAGTTTCACATGGATCATGATAAGATAATGAAATGGATTTATAGACTAATGCCAACATGAGATTTTTTTTCATATGTGGGACTGAGGTAAGAATGGTCAAGGCTCGATTCAAATCAAGGATTACTTGACTAATGGATGGGATGAGAACAGGATGTGTGGAATTTGGGTGTGAGAGAGAAAAACCAGTGGGGAAGTGGATATAGGATACCTTCATATATATATATATATATATATATATGATTTTTATGAATAATGTTTTACTTTTATGTGTTACTTGGTTAGTGATCCATGATGAGGATGGTACAAATAGCTTTACCTATTTGGTAATGATTTGGTTTTATTTTTTATTTTACTAGGATTTCATATGTTTCATTCTCATTTTCCATGAGAGGTTTCAGGGAAGATCTTACTGTTTATATTTTTTTAATGATCACCCTGTTGGAGCCAAAGATATTCTTCACTAGAAATGAAGTACGATTTATGTTTTTTGTGAATCCTCTAATGAATGATCAGGGAGATTACAAGTAAAGGGATCATACAGTTCAAGATTTATGTATTATGAAAGGTGATGTCATTTCCCATTGTTTTCCAAATTTTTGGGGTCTAAAATTTGAAGAATGAAAAGCATTGTGAAAATTGGTTTTTCTTAAATATCTCGTGAAAATAAAGAAAATTCAGGAGTTTCACAAAGATGGTCTTCATGAAGTGTGTTTCTTGAAGACATGAATATTGTGATGGTGTGCTCTATGATTACGAGAATTTGAGCATAGAGGCAGCATGAAGGTTTGAAAAAAGGATTTCTGAGTGGAGAATTATGGAGACACAAAGAGATTTTATGGAGAGATCTATAGTTACGATGGGATTTTTGAACATGAAATATTCATGGATCTTTATAAAGGGAGATTCACCATGAAGATGTTTTTGATTCATCCGAAAATTGTGCCGAAAGAAGCAGAGCTCTGCGTTCAACCATGCCTATAAATAAGAGGCCACCCCTCTCCATTCTACATGAACTTGAGAGATAAAATCTAGAATTGCTCTGATTTCATGAAGTAAGGGGTACTTTATAGAGTCAGTTTTCTATGAAATATTGTGCTTTGAAAAAGGACTACTTTGGTCTTTAACAAAGTCAATTCTTCTAATTATTGAGTGCTTCGCAAATATTAGACGTTCCACATTGGCTCAGTAATCTTTTTGAAGTAAGGTGTTCTGCTAAGGCTGTGTGCTTTGTGATGACAGTGGGTTCTGTAGAGGCAATTGATCTTTTTTAAGGTGTTTTCTCTATGAAGGCCTGAACTATGTGAAGGGTTAATCTCTACAATGAATTGAGCTCTACGAAGTAGTGTGATCTATGAAGGTGTGTGCTCTATGAAGGTGTGTGCTCTGTGAAGGTTTGAGCTTCACAAAGGGGGTTTGAAAAGGAAAATATTGAATATCAGGTTTAACGAGTCAAGGATATTAGTGTGTGTCTACTCAATTAATCGATAAAAGAAGTTTCTCATGCTAAACAGAGACAAATACTTCAATTCCATTCTATTTAAGTGAGCTTCAAGTCAACAAACTAAGTGAGGCTTCTCTAAAGTCCACTAGCTAGGGGGAGTCAATGGAAGTGTTCCATGGGAAGAAATGAGCTATCCCTAAACCATTTTAACGACAGTGATCCTAGCACAAAGGGACTGTGAACGAACCTTATAATCCACAACTAGTGAAGATTAGTGGTTTTTTGTATGACCGACACACTGTTGATGTATGCTCCTTGGACATATTACTTTGTGGTGAACCAAGTAAAATTATTATGCCCTCTCTTTTCATGCAAGTTTTTTGATAGGTTTAACAGGTTCCTACCTACATGGGAACAAGATCCATCGGTTTAAAAGAAAAAGTTGACACCTTGATTCAACCCTCCCCTCTTAGGGTGTTCTAGGGTTATTCAAGTGGTATCAGAGGGTAAAGTTTACTGGTGTTAAATCTTCCCTATGCTATCATGGAGAATTCAGTCAATGTTAGGGGAGTTCCCCTCTTTGATGGAAGTAATTTTTATATTTTTAAGAATATAATGAGATATCATATGAGATATCTTGGAATGAAAGTCCTCTTTTATAATGTGAAAGTAATTCAAGTTACTGATTCAATATATCTGTTTTTGACTGATACAAATAGGAAAATTCTTGATGCAGATGCTAAATTACAGAATACTCTTAGAATTGATCTTTCTAATCAGATCTATCTAAAGGTGATGAGCTAAACCTCAAAATATTCTATGTGGGAAAAACATGAAAATATTTATGAAGGAGATAGTAAAGTGGAGGAGGTCAAACTAAAAGTCTTACACAACATTTTTGATGATATGATGATGCATCCTGATAAGAATGAAGATTCCTTATTCAATCAAATTACTAAAGTGGTAGGAGAAATTAAAGGTATGGGAGAAGAAATCAAATGAATTGATATTGTAAAGAAAATATTAAGAAGACTTATAACCCTTTATAATGAGAAGGTCTCAGACCTTGAAGAATGGGATCTTTCCAAAAATTCTCTAGAGGATTTGATGAGTAGCCTAATGGCATATGAGATGAGAGTCAAACCAGAAGATGCTATGACTCATGTAAAGAAATGACATTCAAATCCATATACAAACTAAAAATCATAAGAGATAGTGGTGGTGAATATTATGAGGAAAAATAAATTATTTCTCTCATTTCCAAGAATCTAAATAGGGGAAAAGGTAAATTTAATGTTAAGTTACCCCTATATTATTTTTTCTATGGAAGAGTTGGGTACATTGCCTATCAGTGCTCAATAAATTTATATGATGAAGAGAGTGATGCTTAAAATATAGAGAAGCCTTAGAAAAGGATTTTCAAAAAGTGAGACTTCTAATACGGAAATAAAGTATGGAAGAAGGGTTTTTTCTCTAAAGAGAAAGATGATGATAATGAATTCTGTAAAGAAGAAGAACAAAAATTTAAAACTGGAAAACATTCCTCTATGATGGATACCAATGAAAAGTTAGAACCATCGACAAATAAAGATAGAGATAATTAGATGAACACTAATGTTGATCCCAAGTTTTAACTGAATTATGATTTTGGTAATATTTGGAATAAATGTAAGAGATGAAATAAGTGGAAAGGCATGGTGGAATAATAATCAGAATATGTTGATCAGCTTGAAGTTGAAATTGAATGAATGGAAGAACTAGTGAAAGTATAGCCATGAATCCTTGAAAGATCTAATGAAGTATTGGAAATAAAGATCAAAATCGAAGAACAAGATAATGTAATCAATGACCTTACCTCGATACTAGAGGAGAAGTCCAAAACTATCAAGGGATTTAAGAAGATGTTTCTACTCTTAGGAGTAAATTAAAAATTGAATCAAATTCAAAAGAAGAAAATATGATTAGGAAGGTTGTTGAATGATGAGTTATTGGAGAGAGAAAAATGTGGCTCTGATGAAGTTTAAAAGATTTGGAGTAATCAAAGACTGTTTTCATGGGAAACAGTGGAATCAATTGTGATACCGAAACATGAAATGAAATATATAAAGTGGACTAGAATAAAGGCAAGATGAAAGTTGATCATGTTGAAAAACCACCAGAAGTGATGAAAAGGAGACCCTTCAATCAAACTGAAAGGAGAACCAAATATTATCCTAGTGATTTTAGAAATGATAGGAAATCAAACTATTTTCTTGAGGAATAAGTCAAAAGGAGAAATATAATTGAGAATACATATCCTCTCATGAAGTTTCAGTTCTGTGGATAACTATGTCATACCATGTCATATTGCAAAGAGGCAAGGAGGTATATAAATCTGGAAGAGCTAGGAGTTAAAAGAAGGGGGAAAAATTCATATCCTACATTGTATAGAAGAAATAGTTTCTATGGATACTATTTTCATTATTCTAACTTTTAACATAAAGATGTAGATTGCAGGCAATGGAATGTCATGAGATATTCCTATGACACTCAAAACTTGGTGAATACTCTCCAACCAGATGGTGTTGCTATCTCAAATAGTTTTTTCTCCTATTAAAGATGAGTATGAATATGGAGAACCCATGTACATAGAAGATATAATTGAAAGACCATCAGTGTCCTACACTCAATCCAATATCTCATGGAAATAAAAGAGGAAAATTGAAAAATCTAATCGTGCATAAGTATCCCTCAAATATGCAAAGAACAACAAAACTTGTATTCTTGATAGCGTATTTTCATCCCACATGACAAGTAATGATGACCTATTAATGAATGTCAAGAAAAGGGTCGATGGAATAGTGAGTTTCGGTAATGATAGTGCTTTGATGATCAAAGGAAGTGGATGTACTGAGATAGCTAAGGAAGATATGAAAAAAATCTGAAGTCCTTTATGTGGATGGTCTGCATCACAATCTCCTCAGTGTGAGTTAACTCTGTGAATCAGGACTTATATTGAATTTCAATCAAAATGTCTGTACTTTAAAGGGAAAGACGGTGAATTCTCTCATTAAAGGATATAGAACAAATGACAAATTATATCAGGTTGATAGTAAAGAGAATATTTTCTATCTAATTTTTGAATAATAAAACAACATGTGGAATTGAATAATAGGGAACATAAATCAGAAATACATGGAAAAGATATATAAGATAAAGACAGTCATGGATATCTCCAATGTGAGGCATGAATGAGAAAAGGCCTGTGATTCTTGTATATGAGGGAAGCTGGTTTACAGTTCCTATCGACCAAAGAAGAAAATATAATGTAATATTCTTGACCTCATTCATATAGACTTATGTGGCATGATAAATGTTTCTATAATGCATGGATAAAGGTACTTCTTCCATTTCATAGATGATTACAGAAGAATGACATGTGTGATGATTATACAAAGGAAACAAAAAGTTCTTGATTTCATGAAAACTTATCGTTTAATCGCCGATAATGATGTTGGGATGAAAATCAAAGTTCCTTGATCTGATAATAGAGGTGAATACACATACATTGAGTTTAAAAATTACATGGAGAAACATGGAATTTGGAATGAGGTGGATGCTGTGATAACTCCATAGAAAAATGGAGTAGTTGAGCGCATGAATCGAAAGCTAAACAACATCTCCAGGACTATACTGATTAAAAGTTGTATCTCTCACCATTAATGGAAATAAGTTGTTGAATCTATAGTGGACATTCAAAATCAAATGGGGATTTATATGGGAGAGATGAAGACACTATATGAATTATGGCATGGAATGAAGCCTTCATTGAATATTTTTGTTTTTTTAGAAGTAAATATTTTATCCAAAACAAAGAATGAAATCAAGATAAGTATGGTGACAATTTAGATGAAGGAATATTCCTTGGATATCCAATGAATAATAAAGTCTACAAATGTTTTAATAAGTTCTTGGGAAGGATTTTGGAAAGTAGTGATGTTATGATCATTTAATAGAAACCCACAAATGTTTCAAGGAATTACTATACTAATGAGATTGAAGTTGAGTATGAATGTGAACATGTAACAAATAGAAATATAGAAGTAGATAAAGGTGTAAAAAACTCTCAGGAGTCAAATCATAATGTTGACTTAGAATAAGAATTAGAAGAGGAAACCATGGATGAAGAGAACTCGACTGAACCTCATAGGAGAAATTGAAGAGCAGATATTGATCAATCTAACATCATTAGGGATAGGAATTCACCTGAAAAAATAAAAAGAATGAGGAATAATGCAAAATCTTCATTTTTATTAGTTGAGGAACTATCCTCATTTGAAGTGGCTGCAAAGGATAAATCATGGGTGAAAGCCATGAATGAAGAGTTAGATCAGATTAACAGGAATCATACATGTTATTCATTCAAGAGACCCAAAGGTCACAATATAATTGGAACTTAGTGGATCTTTAATAACAAATATGATGATCATGATAATGTGATACGAAATAAGGAATGACCAAAAGGATATTCACAGATTGAAAGTGTCGATGTAGTGGAAACATTTTCTTCGGTGGTTAGACTGGAGTCAATTAGGTTATTTCATGCCATATAAATCCATAGAGGGTATAAAGTGTATCAAATTGATGTCAAGAAAACATTACTAAATGGTGTTATTGAATAAAAATTCTATATTGAACAACTGGTGAGTTTACTACTTGGAAATGATAAAATGAAGGTATGCAGATTAAAGAAATAACTCTATGTACTAAAGCAGGCACTATGAGCATGGAAATCTTGACTGGATTCTTATCTGAAAAAGATTGAATTCAAAAGAAGAGGAGTGGATTACAATCTCTATGTAAATAATTCTCAGAATGATCATTTCATTTTATTGGTATATGTTGATCATATTATTTTTGGTGGAAATAGGTAGGGATTAGTGGATGAATTTTCCAATAACATGAAATCAGAATTTGAAATATCGATGTTTGAAAAAATAACATACTTATTAGGGACATAGGTGATTTAGAAGAAGTATTACACTTTCATTTCTTAGGAAAAGTATGAAAAAGAGTTTCTAAAGAAGTTTAATATGAAAGATTTCAAACCAATGGTGATACCAATTGTGGTTGGAGAAAAACTTAGAAAACATGAGGATGAGATGTATATAGATCCCAAAATGTATTAGAGGATCATTGGAAACTTAATATATATGATATTGAAACAACCAGATATTAACTTTACAACATTCTTAGTAGCCCATTTTCAAAGTAATCATAAGGAAGAACATATGGCGGCAGTGAAAAGAATCACGAGGTATATTCAAGGTACTCATAATTATAGTTTATACTTTACTACAAGAAGATAGAGTAAACTATAAACATTTTCTGATGATAACTGGGATGGAGATGTAGTGGATAGAAAGTCTGAAATTGGTGGAGCCTTCTATATTGGGAATAAATATGTGGGATGGTTGAGCATGAAATAAGAAAATACTTCTCTTAGTACTATTGAATCTGAATATATCTCTGATACTAAGGCATGCACTCAGTTACTTTTGATTAAGCAGAAACTGACTGACATAGGTGATGTGGTGAAACAACCAATGATGATTTACTATGATAATAAGAGATCAATTTATCTTACAAAGAATCCTGTTAAACATTCTCATAAGAATCATATTGAAATCAGATATCACTTCATCAAAGAAAAATTTGAACAAGGTGTGATCAAAATGGACCATGTGGGAACCGAGGAGTAAGTGGATAACATTATGACCAAGCCACTACCAGTGGATATGTTTGAGAAAAAGTAGTTGAACCTCAGTTCTCAGCCTCCTCCTAGTGCATGAGGAGATTAAAAATATTCCCCTCTCCCTAATTATTTTAAATGTGTTAATCTGTTTGTGGAATTGATGTAGGTTTATGGGGGAGATACGAACCATGGGGAGTATATTCTGATCTCTACAATGTTCAAATACTAGTATTTGGGTTTCTTTCCAATAAGGTATAAATGACTAAATTCAATGTGAAAATGTGGAGGATGAAATGTTTTTATGGTTTCAGGCTGGTTGCAGGAGAATAGAGAATTTCAATAGAGAGAATGTGAAGGGAGAAAACAATTTGGTGTCATGAGAAAGCAGTTAGAGAATTCATTCAATCACACAAGAACACAATTCATATCTTTCCTCTTATTTTATACAACGATCATTGCACCCATACACTTAGAGTGTTGGTTGAGTTGATTCTTTCATCTCAAGTTTTGAGAGTGGATGGTTCTCTATTGAATTTGTCTATAGATTACTAACAAACCTAAAGGGGGATATTGTTGGAACCAAGGCTGTTATTTGATAGAAATGAATTATGATTTGTCTTTATTCTCAATAATATAATGGATTATCAGGGAGATTGCAAGGAAATTTATCATACAGTTTAAGCTATAATCAATATTGAAGGTGACATCGTTTCCCTGTGTTTTCCAAATTTTTGGGGTCCAAAATTTTGAGAATGGAAAACATTATGAAAAGTGTTTTTTCTTATAAACATCATGGAAATATGGAAAAGGCATGAGTTTTATAGATATGGTATTCATGATGACATGAATATTGTGATGGTGTGCTTCGTGATTATGAGAATTTAACTATTGCGACAACATGAAGGTTTTACAGAAGACTTTACGAGTGAAGCATTATGGAATCATGAAGAGATTTTATGGAGAGCATTATGGTTAAAAAGAGATTTATGAATGGGGAGTATTCATGGAGATTTGAGAAGGTAGATGCACCATGAAGATGTTTTTGACCAATCTATAAATCGCACCAGAAGAAGCGGAGCTACACATTTGACCGTGCCTATAAATAAGAGGCCACTATTATCCAGTTTGCATGAACTTTAGAGAGAAAATCTAGAGTCTCTCTAATTTCATAAAGTAAGGGGTGCTCCGCAGAGCTAGTTTTCTATGAGAACTTGTACATTTCAAAAAGACTACTTTGGTTTTGAAGGAAGTTAATTCTTCTATGTATTGAGTGCTTCACGAAGATGGGATGTTCCACATTGTCTTAGTGAGATTTGTAAGGTAACATGTTCTATTAAGGTAATGTGCTTCATGAATACAATGGGTTTCACCACTAGTGCAGAAATCATTTTTTACGTCACCATTTTTTACGTCGGTTATATATAACCGACGTAAAAATGAGGCGAGTAGATTTTTCACGTCGGTTATTTTAATAACCGACGTTACAAATCGCGCTTGTTGGGTTTTTACGTCGGTTATCTTATAACGGACGTAAAAAACCAATGCGTGGGGGGTTTTTTACGTCGGTTATTTGGTAACCGACGTAAAAAACCAAAGCGCGGGAGCTTTTTTACGTCGGTTTTAAGATAACCGACGTAAAAAATCTAAAAAATAGTTTATAACATCGGTTATATAATAACCGACGTTATAAAACATTTAAAAAAATTAAAGCCCGTGTTCTGTCATTTACGATTTTTCGATTGACAGTCGTCGGCTCGTCTCTCTCTCGCGCGGTAAACCCTAATCGGCTCGTCGATCGCCTGCATTAAACTCATTTTGGCTTCATTGTTTATCTTCTTCACTCCTCTCAGATCTATCATTTCAACTCGCGACATTCAAGTAAGCCTTCCACAAATTAATTTCGTTCGTTTTTGTTTTGATTCTTGATGTGCTTTTCGTTCGTTTTTGAATCTCGAGGAATTTTTTGTCATTGCAAATGGTTATTATGTCCATTCAACTCGCAACATTCAACTCGCAACATTCAAGTAGGTGTATTTTGGATAAGACTATTTTTAACTCTTATTCTAGATTTTCATTCTGATATAGGCTTTACGATTCTATAGTACAATGAAAAAGTAGATTCATTAAAGCTTCTTAAACCACTTATACTTCATCTTTTCTTTTGAAATACGAATCAGTAACAACTCCAATATGATCACTATATTGATCTCTCTGAATATCAGCAACTTCATTACGAGCAACCTCTTAAGTATCTAAATAAATCAATATCTGATAAAAATATTACTATGACCATGAGAACATAGATATTTGACTTCACAAACATTCAAATTATTCAATCATTTAGAAAGAATAATTAATTTTAAAACATTGAGGATTAGCTTCAGTAAAATCTGAAAAATAATGGGTGGTACTGTAACGTTCCATTCTTCCAGCAACATTATTATTTCCTACTTATCTGGAATGTGTCTTTCTGGATGAAGATTGGTAGTACTTATTTTCTTACCATCATATTTTCAATATGATTGTCCAGAAAATGATTTTCATGAATGAAATTGGACCAGGTACAATCGGTAATACCTATCCTTAAAATTTCATTCAACATTCTTACATCATAATATTTTTTCAAAAAATTATGATTTTTAGAACTCCTAGATCAGAAAACCATCATCTGTTTTCATCTGCATTCATAAAAATATCAATTCATACCTATTACAATCAAATATTTCATTCTGGACTCATGGTGAGTCTGATAATACATTTCTTATTTCAGTCATCTCCTAAAAATGATGGACCTTTTCATGCAAAGTGTATCTGATTTCTTGAATACGATGGTATGTCTGATTTTCAACAAAACCAAGTGAGGTGATTTCTTTTATTATTAATAATTCATAAAAAATTATAATACCTAAATATTATTATCATCCTTTTCAGATTTTTCATTATAAAAAAGGTAAAGGGTACTTTCTTTTCATTCTCAAGTTAAATTATATTTTTTATAAAGGTCTTTTCTATCTAGGTAGAAATAATTTAACGATAATTAGATTGAATTAGGTATATTATCTTATCTGACCATCCAAACACATTTTTATGTATTAATAATTATTATGTTTTGTAAAAACAATTATGACCCCCATTTCATTTTTGTTAGTTAATTGATCTACAAAAGTGTTATAAATGATTTGATGATCACGATTCACCCATATATATGGTTAGTCATTATGTGACATTTGGGTCCATAATATCCTTCTAATGCATTCGACAATGCATTATATATCATAGATCAATATGGGATACAGATGGTTATACCATGTCCAATGTGTTATGTGATGTGTCTCGTAAGAAATATTATAATAAATTATAGGAAAGGTGATTAACATATCCCAATATGAGGTGAATGAAACTATGTTTTCCCTTGACATATGTTATGACTTATATGATTATGTTTGTGCCACACTCTTATGTTATTCCACATACCAATGTTGTGATCTTGTGAATAAGGTTTTTTAAATCATGTTCCCACTATCATATAAATCATGTCTTATGTTATGCTAAAATTGTTATACTTGGACTCAAGTTTTATGATCTATGATTATATAGAACTGTTTCACTTATCTTTTTGATCATGTGATTTGTGTATGCTCTTATACCCCCATGGATATCTTTTTATGAGATTAGATATTATATTTATATATATCATGTTTACCCATAATGAGTATCGTAAATCAAAACTTTTATTATTTTCATTCCCTAAGTTATAAAAATAAGTATTATGTAGGATGATTCAAAAATTTAATCTGTGAGATGAGTTGTTTTATGTGTGAAACCCAGGCCAAACACATATGTATTTTTTTATTGGTATTACATATATATAGTTCGACATATACTTTTTTTACATTACCATGATATTAACATTACTTTTTCTAAATAAATATTAATGTCCTTAGATTATATATCGGATCAAAAGGATATAGTAATTCTAATATATAATCAGAATGATCAGATAATATGACAATATTATTAAACATAAAACAAATGGTCTATATTCATATTTCTAACATGACACTTACGATGTATAGCTATTTGGTGTTGGGTACTTATGAAAACTACTACTAATTTCAAGATTTTGGCACTTGAAAGTGTTGAGTACTTTAGATCATAATGATTGAACAACAAGCATGAATAACACATGTTATATGCTCCATTAGGTATTCCTATATTTTAACATGTTTATTAGTATATTGGCATGAGATTATTATAAATGTGTATCATCTGATCATATTCACTTATTCTAGATAAAAATCATTTTGTTTATGTTTTATTGATGTATATTTTATTTGGAGAATCATTAGGCATCATGGTTTTCTTTGATTCAATGAAATTTTAAACTGTTACATCTAACTATATTTTGTTTTAAAAATAATATTCAAGCATATTTTTTTAAATACCTATAGATTTGTTTTATATTTTAAATTGTTTTACATTCAAATTATGATTTTTTTCATATAAACATGTATTTGTCTTATCTTAAAAATATATATTTTTTGTTGATATTTGTTATAGGTAATAATGAGTCGAAGTTGGATTACGTCACATCGAATGAGCAATGAATTTGAGGAAGGTGTTGATGCCTTTTTGGAATTTGCAAAACGAAATGTTCCAAGTAGTGACATTTTTTTCTGTCCATGCCTGAAATGTTTGAATATGAAGAAGTTGAAAAGTAGAGAGATAAAAGATCATCTGATATGTCATGGTTTTAATGCGAGTTACAGCCCTTGGATTTGGCATGGTGAAACTGGACGGAATGTCACTGATGATGATGATTCGTAAGATGGTAACTCCGATGGAATTGAAGAAATGATTCGCGATATTGTAGCAGAACAAATTGAGATAGAACCGACAGTTGCACGTCTATATGGTGATGCTGAAAAACCATTATATCCCGGTTGTACAGATTTTACGGTTCTGTCGGCGGTGTTAAGATTGATTAACCTGAAGGCGAAGCATGGATGGAGTGACATAAGTTTTACAGAGCTGCTACAATTGATGAAAGACATTCTTCCAAAAGATAACGATCTTCCAGATTCACATTACAAAGCCAAGAAAATATTATGCCCGATGGGATTGGGATACAAGAAAATACATGCCTGTCCGAATGACTACATTATATATAGGAAGGAATATGAATTTCTGTTGGAGTGTCCAAAATGTGGGACATCATGGTATAAGGTGAAAGAAAAATCACCGGGTGATGTAGAGATTACAAAGCTCCCTTCAAAGGTATTTTGGTATATTCCTATAATTAATCGTTTCAAACGTTTATTTGCTAATTCACATGATGAAAAAAGGTTAAGATGGCATGATGAAGAGTGGGTATGTGATGGAAAAATACGTCATCCAGCTGATTGTCCACAATGGAAGAAAATTGATGCGCAGTATTCTACATTTGGAAATGAAATAAGAAATCTCAGACTAGGGTTGTGCACAAATGGAATGAATCCATACTGAACACTCAGTAGCACACATAGTTCATGGCCTGTTTTATTGGTAATTTACAACCTATCTCCTGAAGTTTGTATGAAGCGCAAATATGTCATGTTGAGTACAATGATCTCTGGTCCAAAGCAACCCGGTAATGATATTGATGTTTACTTGTCACCGTTGATTGATGATTTGAAACTGTTATGGGCTGATGGTATTAGGGTGTATGATTCTTATAAAATGGAATATTTTCAACTGCATGCAGTGCTTCTGTTCACTATAAATGACTTCCCATCTTATGGAAATTTTTCTGGATACAGTGTTAAAGGGCATAAAGCATGTCCAATTTGCGAACAACAGATGTCCTATTGTCAATTGCATCATGGGAGGAAAACAATGTACATGGGTCATCAAAATTTTTTGCCTATGGAACACCCTTATAGAAGACTAAAAAAGGCATTTAATGGCTCACAAGAATTTGATACTGCTCCAAAACCTTTATCCCCTGATCTGTATTTTGAGAGGGTGAAAAACCTTGACATGACATTGGTAAAGACACAAAAATCTGGTAATGATAGACATATTTGGAAGAAAAGGTCAATTTTTTTGAGCTACCATATTGGAGGTATCATGAAGTTAAACATAATATTGATGTCATGCACGTGGAGAAGAATATCTGTGATTCTTTGAATGGGACATTGTTAGATATTAAAGGAAAGACTAAAGATGGGTTGAATGCAAGATTATACTTACTATCAATGGGAATACGTTTGGAGTTAGCTCCCAATCTTAAAGGAAGATGAACATTTCTTCCCCCGGCTTGTCATATATTATTGAAGAGGGAGAAAATTAGCTTCTGTCAGTGTCTTCATGATACCAAAGTGCCTCAAGGTTATTCTTCTAATGTAAAATTTTTTGTCTCATTGAAGGACTTGAAGTTGATAGGTATGAAATCACATGATTGTCACGTCATGATGCAACAAATTCTACCAGTTGCATTGCATGGAATATTGCCCATTCGTGTCAGAAAGACTATAATGAAGTTGTGTTATTTTTTCAATTCAATTTGTAACAAGGCGATTGATGTGAATGCTTTGAACATTTTGGAAAAGGATGCAATTTTTATACTTTGTCAATTAGAAATGTATTTTCCTCCAACTTTTTTTGATATAATGGTGCATTTAATGATTCATCTGGTTCGAGAAATAAAGCTTTGTGGACCTGTATATCTTCGTTGGATGTATCCTTTTGAAAGGTATATGAAAATATTAAAGGGGTATGTTAAAAATCTATATCGACCTGAAGCCTCCATTATTGAAATGTATATTTCTGAGGAGGTAGCAGAGTTTTGTACGAGCTACTTGGCTGCGGCACAACACATAGGTTTTCCTCCATCTCGCCATGAACGAGTTAATAACGAGGGAAAGGGGATTTGCGGCTTGAAAGTCAAATCATTGTCAGCTGAACAGATGAAGAAGTTAGAATCATACATCTTGAATAACATAGCTGATGCTCAACCATATATCACATTGCATATTAATGAGTTGAAACAATGTCATCCAAAGAAGAAAGAAATTTGGATTTTGAATGAGCACAACAAAACTTTTTTGTCATGGATTAAAAAGACTTTGCTTGGTAGATCAGATGTATCAGAGACATTAAAATGGATAGTGGGTGGTCCATGTTTAAATGTGATAACATGGTCTGGTTATGACATTAATGGTTATACATTTCATACAAAAGCTCAGGACAACAGAAGTGCAGTTCAGAATAGTGGTGTATTGGTATTTGCAGAAGCAATGCATTTTTCGAGTGCTAAGGACAAAAACCCAATTTATGCATCAAATGCATATTATGGAGTGATTAAAGACATATGGGAGGTTGATTACTTTAAAATTAAAGTTCCCGTTTTTAACTGTAAATGGTTTAATGGTAACAACAGTGTCAGAAACGATGAATTTGGAATGACACTTGTTAATCTGAATAGATTGGAAGACACAACTGATTCTTTTATAATGGCAACACATGCAAAAAAAAAATTTATGTAGTAGATCAATCAGATATGCAATGGTCTGTTGTTTTACAAGGGAAAAAACAATATGTTAGTGAGGATGAACTTGATGAATATGCTGATTTATGTGAGATCCCTACTTCAATGGAAATATTAACAGAACATAATGACGACCATGTTGAAGACATAGTTTGTTCCATAAGAAACGATAACGACGAAGGAATTTGGGAAAAAAATCCATCTGTACATTCCTAAAATTACAGGTAACATATGTTTATTTCTTGTTTACATTTATTTTTTCCATAAATGTTAGATATTGTAAGTTTTTTATTTATTAAAACATGTTTTAAAATAAAATAAGTAAATGTTTTTGTTTGTTTTAAGTTTTTTTAGTTTACTTTATCATGTTTATAACCATTACATGAATTTTAAAATGCTTATTTTTGTTCACTGACAATTACTTTACCAGGTTTACAATGTTTTCCAGGTTTACCATTTTTACCATTTTTACCATCTTGACCATCTTGACCATCTTTGCCATCTTTACCATTGTTTAACATGCTTACCATATTACCAATGTTTACTATTATGTAACTTAGTACACTTTTCTATTTTCTGATTACAGTAGTATTAAAATATTTGAATTTGTATATTTTTTCACTGACAATTACTTTACCATGTTTACAATGTTTACTAGGTTTACCATTTTTTCCATTTTTTACCATGTTGACCATCTTGACCATCTTTGCCATCTTTACCATTGTTTAACATGTTTACCATATTACCAATGTTTACTATTATGTAACCTAGTACACTTTTCTATTTTCTGATTACAGTAGTATTAAAATATTTGAATTTGTATATTTGTGAACTGACGTTTGTTTTTTTGATTTGAAGGATAATGACAGATCATTCAGATGATCAACCACATGATTCTGGAGAGGAGCATATTGTTGGTCATACCTCTGGGGATGAACATTCACATGCTCCTATTACGACAAAGAGTTCAAAGGTTGGTAAACGTGGGTGCACACGTTTACCAAAATTATCACTTGCCCCTATGCAGGATCAGAGGATAGTAGTTGAGTTTGATGATGATGATATTCCTAGAGGTCCAAATGCCAAAGATTTTAAGAGTTTTGTTGCAACTCAGGCTAAGACCAAAGTAAGCATTCTGTATGATGATTGGAGAGGTGTGGATAAAGAGATTATCTCTCAGTTGTGGGAGACGATTTTGGTAAGATCTTTTGTCATTGTTTGACCATTCTTTTAATGTTTCTAGTATATATAATATGTTTAACCTCTTCTTTATCAGATGACATTTGATATTCCTGACACTGGAGGAGTCAGGAAGAAATGCTTATCGTTGGCTACCAGGAGATGGAGGGATTTCAAATCAACCCTCTCATCTGATTTCATTTATGGTTATAAGAGTCATGACAATCCATGTCGTATATATCCTTTTATAGATGAAGACACATGGAGACAGTTTTTTGAAAGTAGAAAAAAAGAGTCATTTCTGGTAAGGGCAATGTAAACTTTTATAAACTTTCTTATATAAATGATTTTATTAATGTTTTGTTAATGATTTCTTATTCTTAAATTACAGCAAACAAGGAAAGCTCATCAAGAGATCCAATCTAAAAATGTATACCCTCATAGTTTATCTCGGGTAGGGTATACATTATTAGAAGAAAAAATGATAGCGGAAAAATTTCAACAACTAAGAGTTGAGTCTTCAAGCTCTGGAGAGGTGGCCCCTCCATCCCCTCCATCTAGACATGAAAAATGGAAGAGAGCTCGGAAGGGAAAAAAAGGGAAATATCTTTCGGAAGAATCGAGAATCGTATCTGAGAGGATTGTAAGATATCTATTTAATTTATTTAAGTTGACTTTTTTCTTCATATAAGTTTCAATCATTATAGAAATGTTCAATTAATTAATACAAGACTCTCTTGAGGAGCAGAGTTCAGAGGGGACATTTACAGCTACTGGGAGGGAAGATATTTTATTTGCAACATTGGGAAGGCCCGAACATCCTGGTCGTGTAAGAGGATATCCGGCAGGTGTATCGGTAAGAAAAGTGTTTCCACGTTCTTAAACTTCTAACATTGAGGGGGTTTATAAAAAAAATAGAATCCTTGGAGGCTGAAGTTCAAAATATTAATGCGATGATGGAAGATAAGATTAGAGATTCGGTGCAGTCTATGTTTGAAGAAATGCAAAGACAATTTCAGACTGCAGCTCCCACTCCTCCACCTCCCCCTGTAGACCCCATTATTTATCCTCCACCTCCGCCAGTAGCTCCCACTCCCCCACCTTAGCCTGCGGACCCCATTTTTTATCCTACGCCTCCGCCGCAGCTTCCTACATATTGCGAGTTGTATATTGATGATTCTCAACATCATATAGTAGCATACGGGTTGGTATATTGTCACGCCCCGATCTATCTGTAATTTTTTTTTATTATTTTCTTGGTTTTAAAACTTTCTGTCAAGGTTCGGGTTGAACACCGAACAACAATTTTTATGTTTTGTCAAAAATGTGTGTTTTGGAATTGACGTCGTGGAGCGCACGGGTGGAGCGCGTTTCGGAAACCCCGCGCGGATTTTCTTAGGCAACGACACTGTCTTTTGCTCTTCAGAAAAATTTAAAATGAATAAGTTTTATATTTTATTGTGGTTACGGTTATAAATTTTAATTATTATATTTGTTAAAATTAAGGTTATTATTATTATTATCATTTGTATTATTATTATAATTATTGATATTGATATTGATATTAATATTATTAATATGGATTAAATTTATTATTATTATTATTATTATCATTTACTTTTTTATCTTTATTTTTTTTCTTTCCTCTCTTTCTTCCCCTTTCTTCTTCTCTTTTCTTTTTTTTTCTTCACTCTTTTGGTTATTCCACACAGGTGTCCCCCCCCGCCTTGCAACGCTGCCTCCTTTTTTTTTATTTTCTCCTTCTAGCAGCAGCTTGCTCCGCCTCCTGTTTTCCCAGGCCGCTGCTGCTGCCCTACATCCCCCTTGCTGCGCTAGCCCAGCCTCCCACGGTGCACCCACCTCCTACCAAATGCAGCGCAACCTCCGCTCGGCACAGCGCCGCTCTTGCCTTGCTCGGCCCATCCGCACGAAACCTGCCCCAGCTCTCTCTCTCTCTCCCCTCTTCAGCGCCCCACTCCCTCAACGTCATCCCACCAGCCCTCTGCCTCGCCACTCCAACCCAGCAACGCCTACCCTGCGCCCCTCTTGCTTCTCTAGCGCGCACCCAGCCGTCGCCACTCTCCCATCGGCCAACCTTGCAGCGTCCCCGCCCTCAGCAGCCTCTCGCGCACCCCAGGTCTAGCCGCCCGTCCTACCCTCTTTGATGCTCTATCTCCCTATTGCATTCCAGCAGCATTGCTTCTTTCCCTTTGCTTGTAGCGGCACCTTCGCCTCCTGACAGCACCCTCTATTGCGTTTCCAGCAGCACCT